>JAECWL010000161.1:15000000-20000000 GCA_018150545.1 Drosophila ercepeae
AAAGTCCAAAAATGTGGAAATTAATTATTGCATAACTTGCCTGCCTGGCACACACCAAAAAAGACAAAATATAATGTAATAATAAATACCCAAGAAACCAAAACTAAGACCATAATCAAAACCAAAACCAAAAACCAAAACAGTGGCATAAATTGTAAAATTGGCGCTGAACAGAAAACAGAAAAACGCGCAAAAAGCTTTCAGCTATGAGGAAGTGTCTGCGTTTGCGGCTGCGTGAGAGTTTTTATATGGAATTGCGGCGCCAAATTACACGGCGATTACATGGCGTTTAAAAACGCGTGCATTGCATAAGGGCTCCAAAGAGAGGCTTGAAAAGAAAGAGAGTAGAGCGTTGGAAATGGGGAAGAGAGCACACACACCAAGCCAGAAACTGAGCTTGACTCCGTTACTTTCACTGTACTGCGCATAAATTAGATTTGGCAAACGGCAGTCCCGCAGTCGCGCAGTCGCGCAGCCGGAAAAACAAGTGACGCCGACTTTAACCGGTGGCACAGCCTTGTCTGTGGTACACTTGCGATCTCACAGACGCGGTTAAGTGGCTAGGACTCTTTTTAAATTAATGATCAACGGTTTCAGATAAGTTGTTAATATGCAGAGATAAAAAATTATGGTTTTGGCTTTGGCGAAGTCAGATTTCTGGGGCATATATTCCAGTTTGGTTTTAATGTGTTATGAATCATTATATTTTGCATTAAAAGCAGTATGAGTATTTTTTTCTAGACATCAAACTTAACCTAATCTCTTGGTTGTTAATACCGGAAAAGTGCTATTTAATCAAGGCCCGACATTTCGGGCATCCAATTAAAGATTGCCATCTCGTGTGTTACAATTTTGACTCTATCTGTATCTGTATATGAAGATCAATGCAAGCTGCCAAAATAGTAAGCCAGGGTGGGGGAGTAGGGTATAGGAGTATATAGGTGGGGTTTCAGGTGTGCGTGGCGGTTGTAAAACATATACAAATTTTAATGATCGCATGCATGCAGTTTTTCACATATTTTTCTTGTTCGCTGTCTTGTGGCTGTGTGGCTGTGTGTCTGTGGTGTGGCTTTGGTGTGTGCCATCAGACACCTGTTCGAAATTTGTTAAATTGAGCGTTGCAATAAAAATATTTGCTGTTGTCTCTGCCTGGGAGGGTGCTGGTTGGAGTTTTAATTTTTCTTTTTCAGTGGTCAGTCGCGTGTGGCATTCTCGAAAGTGAAAGAAAAATCGGTTTTCGGCATCTGCAGTGGCAGGCACCAGGCAAGCTGCCTCGCAATGGCAATTGTGAGTCAAAGAAAAGCAAAACGTATGCGAGTGAGTATGCGATTTGAATTTCGTTTTTTTTACGTAAAATGCGATTATAATGCTTTCACCCGAGCATCATGCGAAGATTACCATTCCAGTCGTGGCAAGTGCCAACTCATGGATAAAGATGGGAGCACCTGATACAAGCAGCTGTAAGCTGGCTAATAAATTATAATCCACCGCAGAGATCATCCTCTTGTCGATTTCCCCCTAACTAGATCAATTGGCTAAAGCACTTGACTGTCACCGAGATAGAACACTGAACAGTTTTCTTTTAAGATATTTTTTGGTAACAAGACTTTGAGTAACGAGACTTGAGCAATCCCAAAACAAAAAAAAGCATTGCACATAAAACCACGCACGCAGACAGGTGTATATAGCACACTTGCCTACATAATCACATCACTTGGCGGGCAGTGCATTAATTAAGCTCTCCAGTTGCTCGCTCTCAGTGTGCTGGCCAGGAACATTGCACAATCGGTGAAGCTTGGAGAGAATGGGAGATACACACTTGACCAGCTGGCCCCGCTAGCCACTTAAAATTTCATTAGATGTTCTGCACTGAATAATCTCTTAATTTGCGGCCACTTAGCGAGGCATCTTAGCCGGATTGTGGATGAACTACCTTTGCCAGAGATATCTGTAGAAGTTCTATAATTCATAGTCGAGTATCGCTTACCAGGTAAAAGTCAATCGGCTTCTCCCGAGCCTTGTTGTAGGCCTTTTGGATCTCAGTTTGCTTGAGGGCGTGGGCGATGTGCAGGGCACTGGCATCGAAGCGTCCGTATTTGTAGTCGGAATCGTTCTGCGACGGAGAGCTGACATCACGGCCACCGTAGCCATTTGGTGTGGACTGGCGCGAACCCCCCAGAGGGCCACCTGCACAAATCCCGCAAAGAATAGACCAGTTAGCCTTGTTGGAAATCAGTGCACCATTACCCCATACTGACCATCGATCTCGGTGCGCGTTCCCCGTATCTGCTCGTTCACGAATTTGTTGGTACGCGGCGCATTCAGGGCCTGACGAATACCCACCGAGGTCTGATCCAGATGGCCGGGTCCGCTCTTTGGTACATGTGAACTGCAATAGACCTGCGGGTGATGGAGAAAGGTAAGAATTTTACAGACGTTACTTAAGTAATTATAAATCATTTTTAGAGTATTCAATAAAGATTACAATCTATGCATACAAAAACACTTTTGGAATGATTTTAACAGCCTCGTATCTCTAATAGCTATAGATATTCATCTACAATTAATTTTTCCTTTTTCTATCTGGAATGTCTTGAGATTTCCAGCTGAATCACGGCACGTCCATAGGCAGTGACCAAATGGATATACCCCATTAGCCTTATTGGGCTTCGCTTGAAGTGCGTGAGCAGACCCCAAAAGTCAGTCGCTTGCAAATGTTGGTTGCAGCTTTAACCGCTTCACCTACACACAGCAGGTGGCAAATAGAATCATGTAACTGGAAACACGGACCAGGGTACAGTGCGTTTTGTGGATTTAGGGAAGAATCTACAAACTATTGCAATACTTTTGTTCAAAAATTAAGCATTAATCTTGTATAACGAAAAGTTCGTTTACTTTATCACCTTTTTCCCACGATTGACAGAGTAACCGCGAATATATAGCCACGAAACGCACTGTCTTTAGGTATATATTCATACGTAAGTCTATCTATATTGCATATGAATGACAGACCGCACTGACACACATTTGCGCCTCGGCAAACGGCAATAACGAAGTTATTTATTATTATGCATAGGCTTAAAAAAAAGTGTCGTAGAGTCGTTTGGATTGCATTTTGCATTTCGCAGTTTCGCAGTTTTGCAGCTGTGCAAATATTTAGTCTGTCAAGTTTGTCGCTCAAGTCTTTTGTCTGTTGCGACTGCGACTGCGGCAGCGGCACTTACCTCTTTGTCATCCTGCTTGTGTTGATTATTGAAATATGTCTTGAGCGTCAGCTTGGTGCCACAGTGTACGCATTTGAAGCAACCGGAATGGAAGAATGTGAAATCCTTGAGCGGACCCACGCGATCTACCTGATAGACAGTCTCGCTGCAGCGCAGGCAAGTCGACTCATAGAAATTTGGCCGATACATGGCTGGATCCCCTGGTTGCCACCTTTGTGCTTTGTATTATTTATTTTTTTTGTCTCAGCTTCCGACTGGTTTCGGAGTCAACCAGTTAAGATTGTCACTTTTCTTTTCCACTTCTAATTTCACTTTGACTGGAATTTACGGGTATTCTGCAAAGCACGCAGCTAGTTTATCGAGTTTTGGACTTAAAGATTGTTTTTTTTATATATTATTTTTGGTTTTTTTGGTTGCTGGTTTGCTGGTTCTGGGGGACACGGCTCATTCGTCATTGGCCATCATCCGCTCATCCGCTGATCCGATCATCCGCCCGTCACCCGACCGATGCTGGCAGAAGCTGTACAATGAAAATGACCAAAAAACTATGTATTAGTGGTTGAGTGGGAGAGAGAGATTTCCTTTTCAGGCCGTGATTAGATCGTTCGGCCAAGACCCACCAAATCGGGCCCAAAACAAAAACTTAGTCTCTGCGCAGGCGTCGCGGCCAAAACTTTCGTTTATTTTGGCTTTTGGCTGCTTTGGGACGATTATTAATGAATTTTAATTAACTTAAAGTTGGCCGAGAAAAAGGTTTCCTAGCTGGAAGCCACTTTGCCTTGCCATTGACCTCGCTGAGACTTTTGCCCAAACGTGCCACAATTGAACTTGCAGCGGTTGTAGCGGATTTGTTGCAACTTGCAACCCGCTGGCAATGCGCTCGTGCAACTTGGTAACTGCCGCCTGGCACCGGCTAAAGTTGCATTTTTTTTGTATTTGATTAATTGACGCGATTGTTGCTAGCAGGTTTCCTTTCGGTTTTACTTATTTTTATGTTTTGTTTCAACAATTAAATTGAAGTGGAAAAAGCAGATTGTGTGTGCGAGCAAGTGCATGTAACTTTAATTGAATTGAATGCATTGTTGTAGTTATTGCTGTTGCGGCGGCTCTTGCGGCGGCTCTGGCTTTGACCAAAATTAAAACAAATGCGGCTCGGTTGCTCAGCCATAAGTCGCGGTCGCCGCTCCACTCGAAGTCATCGTCATCGTTTTGCTTTCTTTTCAAGTTTAATGAACGTTGCCAGCGTTGCCGCTGTAAGGGGGTTGGGTGGGTGGCTGGCAAGGCCTTATGATTAGCGCCAGTTGCGCCGAAGGTTGCTGGCCTGATCTGCGCGTTGCATGGCCGCCGCAGCTGCAACACGAATGGAAAACGGGAAAACGGGAAAATGAAAATGCGGCGAAGGCCACTAACAGATTTTGTAACACCAAATTATTTTGATTGGCTGTGAATTAAATTTTGTTCCGCTTTTGTAGAGCGAATGTGTAGCAACAAATTGATGTGTGAACAGACTGTGAAGGGGGATTGGGTTAGAGGGCTCCGGCCTCTCCGATGAGTAAGAGATCAATAAATTGCCTCGGCTTTGTCTTCAGCCCCCGCTCAATCAATCGAAAATCAATCAACAATTCACATTCCATGAATGGCAACGCCTACGCCCACGCCCGCGATGGTGACAAAAAATAGTAGTTTGATCTTTTGATGCGATCACAATCAGTGTGATTGAATGGTCCAATTATGCCGTGCTTCTGTCATAATTAGCGTGTAATTATAATTGTAATGGACATGGATACATATTGCTGGTTGGATGGGAAGTACCTCCAGAGAAATTAGTTGGGGCGGCTTTGACAAAACGCCTTCTTGCGACTGAGACTTGCATCACACACAGCATGCCACTGTGGCCAGTTGAGTGTGACTAAGAAGTAACCCGAGAAGGCTATTCTGAAGTGGCATAGAATTTCGCACACATGCCAAAGCCAAGCTAGCTTTTGGTTTCTTTCCAGCCGAATGCGGATGAAATGCAATGGAAATAAATTAACAACAAAAAATGACAAAAAGGAGAAGCTGCTTTGTGCTTTGTGCGATTCAAAATCGAAAGTTGGTCTGCATAGACAATTGTTAGTTTGCAATCAAAATCATTTAAATAAATTGATAAGCAGTCGGAAGCAGCATTTGCATGGGGCAAGTCTCGGTTTCAGTTTCAATTTGGAACCGAACGAGTTTGTTGCCTAAGTCTTTAGTTTCAAAGCTGCTATGGATTGCCTAACGAAACGCTAACAATGACAATTAAATAAATGCCAATAATAACTGTAAAATACAGCAACAACAACAATCGACAATAACAACTACATCATCATAATGAACTTGAATTGGCATAATTGCCACAGCTAATCACATTAAAGCCAGATACGAAGATTTGATAAATGCAGAAAGAAACAAGCGTCGAACACGGCAACTGGTTATTCAGCGAGATCCAATGAAAAAATCATAGAAATTAAAATAAAATGCAAATGATTGCGTCACTTGGGTGAGTGCAGAGAAAAAAACAACAGACTGTCAAAACAGAGAGAGAAACTATTAAGAAATATAGTTTGTAAAACATCCGGGAAACGGCACTCGAACTCGAGTTCTTGAAAAAAACAATCTTTATCCGACTCGAAAATCGAAACTGGGCTGTGAGAATTACTTCTGCAAATCATAGATCGTTGTGCCATTTGCGAAGCCTCTAATTGAAAGCAACAATGAACGCGACTATTCGCGTTTTCGCCGTTTTTGGATAATAAATTAGAAACACAAACATCGAAAATTATTTATGAGCCATTCGAGGTAATTGAAAAGTTCAGTGCAGAGTCTAAAAGGGTGCCTGAGTAGGGGGGGAAATGCAACCACCGCCCATGACAGGTGGTGACTTCTAACCCGCCCCAGCCACTTCCTCCCGCCATCATCAGAGCTAGCATGTGTGTGTGTTTGTGGTGTGTTTATGCCGTGACGTTGCCGCCTCAGCCGCTGTTGCAGCTTCAAACGTCAGCTTGCAATCTTTCACTTTTTCGTGTCTGCCGCTCGCGTTCCAGTTTTTCGTAAATTATTTCTCTTTCTTGGTTATTATTTTTGTTATTTTCGCCTTGATTATACACACGCGATGTTGCAGCTTCAGTTCTAGGCCCTTTTTGACACACTTCTTGCTGTGGCAGTGGCAGCACCGGAAAGCTCCCCTCCTCTACTGCTATTGCCTCTATGCGTATGCTAAACAACTTTCTTCTGGCTGCAAAGGGGCGCGTTGTGCAAAAGTATTTATGATAAATTTCACACACGCTCACTGCCACACACACACTCTCCCACAGCGATATCCAAGCTTATATACACACACACATCGGAGACGGGGAAGGGCGCACATAGTTTGCAAGTCTGATATTCCCATTCTGCGCTTTGTTTGCTCACATTTTCAACATTTTTGAGCGCCTCCATCAGTCTTGGGCAGCAGGTTTCAAATATTGGGAATGTAACAGAATTTCATTACCAAACACAAACACACACAGACACACACTGGAAGCTCACAATGGAGCGCGTTCACTCACACAAGTACAAAATTCGCGAACCGCCGCTGCAAGACCCTGCTCAGTCTACGATCGTTTTGAGACTTGAGACTCTTCGTGGAATTTGAGTTTCTCCAAGCCTAGGCTTCGGTTGGTTAGAAAAGCTTAAAAAGAGCAAGCTCTTTTAAACCGATAGATTCCAACTGGTATTTTATAACCCTAGCTTAGGTTTGCTTAGAAAAGCTTAAAAAGAGCAAGCTCTCTCAAATTAGTCCGATAGTTTTGGTATTTTATAGCTGTCAGCGGTCGTCTTGGATTTCTGGCCACACTAAATTATAGGAAGTCATCCGTCCCATAGCCAACTTTGACGGGAAAATCGCCAAGTTGGCAGCACTAGTTGTGTTCAATAACAAGAGGAAAAACGCAAATTAATATTATGGGGAACCAACTGGGGTTTTATATTAGCAGTGATGACGACGATGCCATTGATACTTCGGATAGTGAGCTAGGCCTAAACGTGATCAATTTTACAGTAAATGCCATGGACATGGAGCTCCGATCGCCGTGTTATCACTCCAACGAACTGCCCGTCATTAGAAATAAACCCAATTTGGAGAAATTTCAGGTGATCATGAAATACCCCACCAGCAGGTGTCCCTTGAAAGTAATACAGAATATCTTGTTTTTTCGCAGAACACAGACATATACAAACAGATAAAGGCCTCTAGTGGCCTCGTTAGCTCAAATTGTGACGAAAGTTTGAACCTGGTGCGTGCCCTTCAGCAGCGTGAGAATGGTCTGGCAGCCCCCCGAAACACATCGTTTTCGGACAACCAGAAGCGTTTCATCTCCAATCTGTATATACCAAATAAGAAGGCGCAGCGCCTAATGTCTCTTGACTCCAAGGTGTTTGTGACCAAGTTCAATCGGACTGGCAGCAAGCTGCTGACCGCCTGCCAAGGTCAGAATTCGAATTCCATGGCCCATTCAAACTGTTGACTTACTCTACACCCGTTGCAGATGGCTTTGTGCGCATCTACGACGGCGCCAAGGGCACTTACCACCTGCAGAATCGTATTCGCGCCCGCGATGTTGAATGGAGCATTATCGATGCAGACTTCAGTCCGAATGGCGAGCACTTTGCCTACAGCACCTGGTCCCGATCATGTAAGGTTTCCACCAGTAGCAAGTTAAGGTGCTCGTTCAGACGTTTGTCCTTTCAGTTTTTATAATGCCCGTCAATGGAAACGAGGACGACTGCCAGTGGATCGATGTCAACGGTCTGCCCAATCATCGCCTGGCCATCTTCTCGCTTCGCTACTCGCCCACTGGTGACAAGATCATTGGCGGGAGCAACAACGCCATGGTCATTGTGACCGACATTCGCACACGTAATACTCAAATTTTACGCACCCACCGTATGCCCGGCACAGATGTTAACTGTGTTAGTTTTCTCCACGACAAGGATCCCAATGTGATAGTCGCTGGCTGCGACGACGGCCTGCTCAAAGTTTACGACCTACGCACCTCGTTTCGCTCGCGAGAGCTCTCCAAGTCCGTGGTCTCCTTTATTGGCCACTACGACGGCGTCACCTACATCGACTCGCGCAATGACGGCTACCATGTGCTGTCCAATTCCAAAGACCAAAGCATCAAGATCTGGGACATGAGGCAGCCCAGCAACCTGCGTAACCGTAGCCGTGCCAGGCAGCAACAGCTGGACCTTGCCATGTGGGATTACCGCTGGAATCGGGTTCCACGTGAATGTAACTTCTTTCGAATTTCTATTTAATTACTGTAATTTGTTTATGAAACTTCTATTACAGTTTATAATCCGCACAAAGCTCTTGATGGAGACACAAGTATAATGACTTATCGCGGTCATAGAGTTACCAAAACATTACTTCGGGCTAAGTTCTCGCCTTTAGAACAGACTGGACAACGATATATTTACACAGGTTGTGCCACGGGACGTATTATAAGTAAGCTTATAAGGTTCTCTATAAGGAAAAATGGTTAATATGTTATTTTTTTCCTAGTCTACGATGTGCTAACTGGTAAGATTAAAGAGGCTATAGAAGGACATAGGAATGTGATAAGAGATCTGGACTGGCATCCAGACCGTGCAGAAATTGTGTCTGGTTCGGTAAGCTATATTCATCAATATCATCAATACTTTCCAACGATTTTATGTTATATATTTTCCTCCAATAGTGGGACACACATGTGCATCTGAACACCTTCAGCCGCAGCAACGCCAACCGCCTGATGAAGCGAGCCGACTCGGACAAGAGACCGCTGCGTCGCTCCCGTCGTCTGGCGAATCGGAATTTGACGCCGGACTAGCTGCGACGTTAACGTATTTCATAAATAGAATGTAAGACCCATTAAGAATACCTCCTAAAATGGACAGAGTACATTACATTCATTAGAAACCACTTGCGCAGGAATGCGAGTCGGAATCCATCTTGGTTCTATGAAGAAGACTGAAGATAATGGAACAGTTTAAAGAGTTTAGTTCAGTTTAATTAATTTGTTATACATTTATATGTAAACCAAGAAGCTTACAAACTACCTATACTAAGTTGTTTATGTACAAAACAATCATTATAAGAATCACGTTGAATTATATTTCGTTTGCTAAAACTATATGCCCTGAAACGCTATTCTTTTCTTTACGGCCCGAATCGTAGAGCGCCTAACCGTCGTCGGATATCGAGGATTTTTCCTTTGAGCCTTTCTGGTTTCCGCCGATTTGTTTTTCCAAAGGTCCAAGATGCGCTCTTCGTCGTGGGGATTGTCTACCACCTGCAAGTCAACGTCCTCACTAAAGTTGTATCCCACAAGATCGGCCAGCGTCGAGTCCCGAAACGCCGTCAGGTCGAAGACTTGGAACTTGTCTGCGCAAAATTGAGAGATGGTATAGGTATTGAATTCTTTAAGTCTTTCTTTTATTTCATCCAAGGATAAGAGGTCTTTTGGAAGATCTTCCTCGACAGACTGATCGCTATTATCTTCGGATCTCACACTGGCATGACTTACTTCATCTTTTTGCTTCCTTTTCGACTCTTTGGGCTTTTTGAGTACGGCCTCTTCGCCGACGAGAGGGTTAGGTTCGGGCGAGGAATCTTCTGGGACTGGCTCCAAGGACGCTTTGGACTTCTTTATTTTCTTTGCGGGTCCTTCTGCTACTTCAGTGACAACTGTTGCCTCGCCCTCTTCTTGTTTCGATCGCTTTTTTGATTTTTTCTTTTTTGTTTTCTCTCCAACTGCCTCGCTAGAGTCTTTCGATTCCAACTGACTGGTGTCTCCAGGATTTTCGTTTAGGGACACAGATTTACTCGGTTCTGTTGTTTCATTTTCTACATTCTCAGTCCTTTTGCTCTTTTTCTTCTTTTTTGGGACAGACTCCTCTTCTGGCTTTTGTGGCTCTACCAACTCCTCATTTATTTCGCCTTTGTCCTTCTTATTCTTCTTCCGCTTAGGAGGATTCGATTCCCCTTCTAGTGTTTCTTTTTTATCTTCTGAGCTAATAGCTTCTTGTTCTACAGCTTCCTCTTCGGGAGAGCGCTTGGATTTTTTCTTCTTTTTCTTAGGTGCGGATTCTACGACTTCCACCTCTTCTGGGGGATTCTCCGCAGTCCTTTCCTTGTCCTTCTTTTTCTTCTTTTTTTTAATAGGCTCCACTGGATCACTTTCTGCATTGACCTCTTCCTTTAATTCTTCTTGATTACCATTCAAAGTAACTTCGGTTGTGGCATTCCCCGAACCATTCTTGAGTCGGTTTTTCACGGCCTCCATCTTTTGCTTAAAGTAATCCGTTACGGAAACTCCTGCGCTTAAAGTTTGCACGCCTCCGAAATTAGGATTCACGTTAGTTTCCTCCGCAGGTTCTACAATTGGAACTGGCCAAGTCTCTATATTTGATGTATCCTTCTTGCCAAAGATGTTGGCCAAATCCTTTTCGCTGTACTGCGACAAGTCCTTGCCGCGAGTGAATTTCTTATAATGCACTCGGGCCTTACTCTGCTTAGACTTCTCCTCGAGCGACATTCCGCTGATGTTTTCCTTTAGCTTCTTTTTAGCTGGCGCCTCCGGCTCTGGTGCTTTGAAGCCAAATCCCATGGGTTTTGCCTCCTCCTCAGACTCGGATTCCTTGCCGTTGGTTCCATTGTCGTCGTTGGAGCCACCGTTAAGAGATTTGAGTAAGCCATTAAATCCCTCCTCGTGCACGGTCCACTGGTCGTCCCTCGCCTCGTAACCTAACCCATCAGCGTCATTCTTGAAGCGCACGCGGACGAAGTCCTGACCCCCATCCTCATTGGCACCTAGTCCCTTGCCTTTGGTCCAACCCATTTTCTCAAGCATCTTGGTGCCAAAGCGATTGTCGTCTGCAAAATGAAGTTTGAAGTAAGAAGCAAGGAGGGATTCGATTATCCTGTTGTTTTACCTTCGTAGAGGGCTTTGCCGCGCGGACACAAATTGTATCGTTTGCGGCGACGTGGTTCCGCTAACATAGCCATTGTGTGAAAATATTGGTCGTTATTCTTAATATAAATTTGTCATAAATAAATTCCGTTTAACAAGAAGACCAACACGTGCAGTTATTTTCTTAAAAATGGAGATGGCAAGATTACTGATGTTTCGGCGCTCTAAAAATCTCATCTTTATTTTTATCGATAACACAATTTTGTTGTCGATCAACTGTACGATTTAAAACCCATCTCTATTACCAAATCACAGTGTTTTTTGCATTGTTATTAATTATTAGACTGCCGATAATGGATATAAGTGCAGATGTGGATCAGATTATAGCCAAGGCGCCGAACTGGACCATTGAGGGTGACTGCGCCCTCTTGGCGTTGATGAAGCGCATCTCCCAGGTCAGTGGGTTACCCAAATACATTACTTATCAACAGAAATAATTGTTATTTTGTATTTTCCAAAGAATTTGCAAGAGAGGGGTGAGCAGACTTCGAGAAAATTTCAGGAGTTCGAGACCAGCGTCAAACGCGCAGATATAGCGCTCAACAATGCCACAAACAGCTTGCGCTCCCTTCAGTTTGGCCACCAATTTGTGGAGTACAGAGTGGAGGATCTTGCTGACGAAGATTTGGCCATGCCCCAAAATAAACAGAAAGTACGTTATAATTTTTTTATATATAGTGTTAAAGATATATGTCTGCTTGCAGCCCGAGGAGCCCCCCATGAGCTCGGGGGAAATGGCCAAACAGTTTATGGAGAACAACCTGCGAATGTTCCGCAAGAACTACGAACCTGTGACCATCGACGTGCCGGATTCGGAAGATGAAGATGCTCCAGCTACCACTACGTATGTATTTTTAACATTTTTAAGCCAAATAATATTAAAACTTTACTTGACAGCACGGTGTTTCGAGCCAAGAATCCATACGACGCCATTCCCCTGCCGTATATTATTGGAACAAAAGAGTGGCACGATCACAAATACGCCGGACTGTATGACAGTAAGGAAAATAGTGAAGATGAAAGGTCAGAGGAGTTCTCGTCAAGCTCATCGGATGAGAGGGAACCTTTACCAAAGACAACGACAAAGCCCGCAGAGAAACCAGTTGAGCCGCACTTATCGGACTCATCTTCTTTAGCCTCGCTTGCCAAGGAACCGAAACTTATCTCACCTGTGAGGTCACCTAATCCTACGGCTGTAGGTCCTACATTAGCGCCACCGGCTGGTCCGGTACTGGAGCCTGCTCCAAGGACTTCACAGTCGCGGCCAATAATAAGCAGTCAAAGGAACCCGCATGAGCATGATATGTTTGCGGCCCTCCGGCAATCGCCACCAAGCGATGATCCGCCATCGACTTCCTCCTCCCCAACATCTTCACCAGCCTTTGGCAATCCTCCTGGACGTGTGGCAAAAGTATCGACAGCATCGCTCAGTTCCAGTAGCAACAGCCCGGCACATCAGCCGCCACCGATACTTTTCGATGAAGCTATTGCCCCACAGACCTCCAGGGAAGCTCTGTCCCCACAAAATCCAAAGCCAACTGAAATTAAACAAAGTCAAATTAAGCGCAAGCCTGTCAATCTTTTCAACGATGATGAATTTAATTCGTTTATGTCCGAAATCACACAGAAGGTGCAAGGCAAGGCGGAGAACATTTCCAATACCTCCCCAAAAACTAAAACTAAAAGTCCTGAAAATTTGCCAAGGGAACAACAGCCTGTACCGCCTAAAGTTGCATCGGAAGGTCCTAAGCACATTAATCCAATTATTCCCACACCATCTGTACCGAAACGTGTGAATTTATTTGATGATAGTCCTCCATTGAGTCCAAGTCCTGCGACAAGCTCAACATCGAGGGACATCCCACCTAAGCAAGCTCAAACGAATCCAACCAAGTCTCATTCTCATGTTGCTCCTGTCTCAAGTTCCACTCGTACCGAAGCACCAAAAAAGACAGCAAAGGGCTTACCGAAATTATTCTTTGAAGATGATCTGGAGGACGATGATTTCTTGAGTTCCTTTGCCACAAAGCCAAAGCCCCCACAACAAGAACAGCCCATAAAAACAAAATCCCTATTTGATGATGATGATTTAGATGTAGATGATATATTCATCAAACCATCGACAAAACCAAAAGCAGTCTCAAATAGAATAGCAGGAAAAACAACCTTGTTTGATGACGATGATCAAGATGATGTCACGGATTTATTTGGCTCAAAGAAACTAAATACAAAACGGATCGAAGAATCCCCTCCGGCGACTTCTCTAGAAAAAAGCGTTGAACCATCAATACTCCATAAAAAGAGTCTTTTCGATGACGTTGAGGATGAGGATTTGTTTGGAACTCCAAAGGCTAAAAATATATTTGCAAGTAGTGAGCAGATTACTCCTATTCCACCAGAAAAAACTCAAGGAAGTGTAGAAAAAGACAGTAAATTTAAAGAGATTAAAACAGAGCAAAAGAACAAAGAAAATAAACTAATATTACCCGATCCCGTCTCTGCCCCGATGCAAGTAGAGACTAAGGATGTATTATCCCAGAAGGGTCCTCAAATACCTACAAAAAAACCCACTGATTTGTTTAATGATGATTTAAGTGATAATGATTCCTTTTTGACAGCGTCAAATCCCAAGGCTAAGCCTCGAGGTTCTATTGAGACAAAAGCTACGATCAAACCTGTTGAAAGGAAAACTGTCCCTAAAAGGGAAGAAACTCGAATTCCACAACAGATACCAGATCTATTTAAGGGAGAAGTTAACGACGATGAACCAAAGCCCGAGGAAAACCTAAAAGCCTCTGAAAACACAATAGAAATTATTAAACCAACTGAAGACTTATTGGAAGAGATTAAGCCGGAGGGAACTCCGACGAACAAAATATCTGATCAGCCAGTTAAGAATCAAAATGATAGTTTAACGGACACGTTTTCTCCGATTTCCGACATCCCACCGCCAGATGCCGATCAAAGCGAAGCTGATCAAGATCCAATTATATCAATGGTGGCCGATATAACCAATAAGACACCTAAAGAAGAGTCCACGCCGCGTCCAGCCTCAGATCTGGCTGCGGCCCAGCAGATTATGCAGAACTACACCAGCATCTTTTCTGAAGAACCTCCTGATGATAGCGAGTTTTTCCAGACCCTTGGAAGCAGTGGCTTGAGTAGCTTAAGCGCCTCGAAAATCTTTGACAACGAACAGGACTTCTTTGAACCAGCCTTGCCTAAGGTTCCAGGTCCAACCACATCATCTGGTGTCTCTCCAAGTGAAGTGCTACCTTCACCATCTGATTATGGAGGCATGCGGTTGTTTAGTGATGTTCCTCCCGAAGATTTCGACGCCAATTTAGAGCCGGAGAAACATGTCGACTATCAAAGAGTGGAAACCATATCCACCACCACCCGGATCCATACGATTTTCTATGATGATTTTAGTGAAACAGCCAGAGCAGGATCTGTGCTTTCAGGACCAAAACATTCTGTCTTCGAGGAGGAGCCACCACCTGCTGACGAGCCTGATCGCAAAATGAAGAAAATCCCTGAATTGCCTTCCCCAACGTCTCCCGTAAAGAAGCTTAAAATGCCCAACATCAACATCAATGTACAGGCACTCCTTCCTGGTTCAGGGGGTCTACCCAAAGTACTCAAAAAGCAAGAGACTCCACATTTCGAAGGAGAAGCTCCGGTTTCAGCACAGCGTGAAATCATGGTTACAAGCCCTAAGGAACCAGTTACTACACAATCGCCAGATAGTGGTCTACAGCATGTAAACAAGACCCGTGTCCGGGGACCAGCTCGCCGGCGACCCTCGACTAGAAAGGGAAGAAAGGAAAACTATGAAAAGAGCTTGCTGGAAGGTGAAGAAATAAATGAAAGAGTGGTAGGATCACATTTGGAAAGCTCACAAAAAGATGATTACATGCCCATTTCGGTTCAATCTCCCCCAAAATCATCTCAATCTACCCCAATACCTCTCTTTAACGAGCCCCCAGAGGATCACCGTACACCAGAAAAGGCTTCAATTGCCCCAAAACCTAATCTTCCCCCGATAAGAAAATCATTCTTGGATAGCCCCGATGAAGACGAGCCCACAGAGGATCACCGTAGACCAGAGAAGGCTTCAATTGCCCCAAAAACTAATCTTCCCCGGATAGCTAAATCATTTTTGGATAGTCCCGATGAAGACGAGCCCCCAGAAGATCACCGTACACCAGAGAAGGCTTCAATTGCCCCAAAAACTAATCTTCCCCCGATAACTAAATCATTCTTGGATAGCGCCGATGAAGATGATTTTCTGTTTAATCCTGTCAAGAAACAGTCATCTGTCGTGGGGAAATCTACTTCAATTGAAAATCCGACAACTGCAATTCTTAGCGAGCCATCCCGGGATCAAGAACCACTAAAAGTTGAAAATACTCGAAAGAATGTATCATTTTTGGACAGCTCTGATGAAGATGATTCTCTGTTCAAAACCGACACCATTCTTCCGCCGCCTGGAAAGTCAGCAGCACTTTCAGCTAAATCGATTACCAGCGAGACTCCAAAGGATGTTCCAAAAAATATCATCATTCCTAAGACTGGTAGATCCTTTTTGGACAGCGACAACGATGATGATTCACCATTTTCACCAGTTAAGACTGCGAGGGCTCCTGTAGCCAAGCCCCAAGCTGCTTTGGTGAATGCAATGGTTCCTCCCCCTAAAAAGGATGTTTCTGCTGCCCCAAATCCCCCAAAGACAAGTGAGCCACCTAAGACGAAACCAAAAACAGCTCCTGCAAAGCAGGTCAAATTATTCGACGACAGCGATGATGATGATGACCTGTTTGCCACAGCAGCTGTGCCGGCACTCACCACTGCGCAGACCACCACCAAGCCATCTCAGCCAGGAAAGCAGCCATCCAACCCGAAAGCTTCTCTTTTCAGTAGCGATGAAGATGATGAACTGATTCCGGCCAAGACAGCCTCCAAGAAGAAACTGCCCGTTCAGACCACCAAAAGCCTCTTTAGCGACGATGACGATGATGATGATCTGTTTGGAGGGGGATCTACTTCCAAAGCTAGAACCTCCAAACAGACGAAGCCTTCAAGCCGTTCCGCTTCTAAACCCGCTCCCAGCAAGACCAAGACTGCGGGTTCCAAAGCTCCCAGCGATAATCCCCTTGCCGATTTGCTTTTTGAGTGAAAACATTATTGCCTTTTATTACAAATATGTACAATTGTCGATCTGTGGATGGTTAGACTATCGATCAGAGTATTGTTATCCGTATTCCTAGTAACTAAAATAAACGATGAATGTCAATGTCGATTATCGGTCGATTCTTAAAGCTAAAAACTTGGGGGTTTCGTTGTGAGCAGGTCACCAAATAGTGGATGATTTAACCAGTTATTCTATAGCTACGTTTATAGGCTCGCTATTTGCGGAATCAATTGATTGTATAAAGAATGATCTCAATGCTTGCACAAAAAATTAAAAAAGTAAGGCATACCATAACAAATTGGTTCGCTATTTGTTGGATCTTTTCACCTTATTAGCTGATTGCTTTATTTACAATAAAAATTATTAGGAAGATGTGCGAAAAAGCTCTTTTTTTAGAAGTCTTTTAGGCTTTTTTATTTCTGAATTTGTGACTTAGATATTTCCTTTCATTTGTGTTAATAATTTGCAGCAAATGAACGGTGTTTGATTTTTTGAAAATAGATTCTTTTCTATAAACGTAGCATTTGATTCTCCCAGTTTAACGTTAGTCTACGAACTGAAACTGAGTTAGTTTGTGGCTCTTTGGTCGTTATTCCGAGGAATCTCATTCTAGATCGAGCAGGTCTTATAACTACTAAGTGTAACCTAAGGGCTGACTGATGGTGGTTCCGGGGCTCGGCTCGGGAGTGCCTCAAAGGGCCACATCCCGATACTTCCGGTAGTCGTCTGACTCGTTTCCCAGTGACAATTTACTATTGGCTGTGACGTACGGATTGGCGTAATTGGCGTAGCCGAATCCCCCGTAATACTGCAACTGCTGGCTGTGGGTGGAACCGCGTCGCTGCAGCGGCTGGGCCAGAACAGTTCCGGCGAATCCTCCCGTGGAACTGCAGTTGGATGGCCGCCTGTAGATTCCACCAGGCTGAAGGTGTAACTGTTGCTGCTGCTGTTGTTGGTGGAGCAACATGGCCAGATAGTACTGCTGCTGCTGGGTGTAGTTTTGGAGGAGATTGTTTCCATAGGCGCTCAGGTCGTTCTGCACCTTACTGATCCCGTCCAGGTTCTCCAGGGATACGCAGTTCCGGGATAGCTTACCGGGTGGCGGCTGTTTGTGGCTTCCCCGAGGACGATTACCTCTCTGGTGGGCTGGCGGTGGCGTCACCTGCTTCGGCTCAATGGAGCAGTAAATGGGATCATTGCTGGCTGACCCAATCAAGGACGGGGGCGACGGTCGGTGCGAGTCCTGCAGATTATTCTTCAAATCATCAATGGTGATGTTGAAGTATTTGGCGTTCTTGTCCTCCGTATCCAGGACATGACGCGGATTATACATCCCGGGAAGAGTGCAGCGCAGGTCCATCAGCGATTGGGCGCGATGTCCAGCGGTTGCTCCTCCCGAACCACCCCGTTGCATCAATGTAGCATTATTAAATTGCTGTGCCAAGGCTGGAGCAAACATGCTGGCATTGAACTCGTTTTGCGATCCAAAAGCCTGACTACCGGCCAGCTGGTTATTCAGTCCCAATCCCAGTGGCATCTTGACCGTGGTCTCGTCGCATAGCTGGTAGCCGGCATTCTCGAAACCACTAAGACGCTGGCTGGAGCGGCGAGAGTCAGCCTTGGTCATCGGCACACTGGGAGCTGGCGTCTGCAGGGACAGCCTAGTGGCCAAGCCCTGCAACTGGCTGAGCACCTGAGTCTCCCGGCGCCACCGAATCCCCGTGGGAATGACGCAGATAAGCGCAAAGCAGTTAATGATTAGGCGGATCAGATAGGATGTCAGCTCCGTCAACCCATGCACCGATTGGAGACCCTAGATTTGGTAAGTAATATAATTAGTTTTCATTAAAACTTATTAAACGTTCAGTGGTAGTTTTTTTCATATATAACTTGTTTAGTTAAGAGATTTAATTATCAGGTTTTGAGGCTTACCCAGTGCTGAGTGGTCATGATCATGACGAAAACCAACTCGGGAATGGAGAGCAGGCCGATTATACCCGACCAAGCGAAGAGGGGCCAGCAGAGCCCGCTGACCAGGCCGTGGATGAGGATCGTGGTGGCCACAAACATGACGAAGTAGAGCGAACAGAGAGTGTAGGCGGCGAAGGGAAGCTCCCCGTGGGCCTCCAATATCCAAGAGACCTCACACGAGAAGGCGCCCAGGTAGACGATCTGCAGAGGGGAATTGCGGAAAGCAGAAATGGGTAGAGAAATGGAAATTAACCGAGATTCGCATTCAAAGAAAAGCGAAAACATAAATCAGGCGATGGCAGCAAGAAGATGTAGATGTGGATAAAAACCGGAGACAACATTGCTCCGCAACCATCCATCAATCAATTAATGAGCTCCCACTGCCTCCTCCTTCTCCTGGCACCTCTGACTTGACTGTCAACTTCAATGCCAAAAAAAAAGCATAAAGACAGCAATTTTTACATCTGGCACGATGTGCAAAAAACGATTTCATTTCATTTTCACTTAATGGAGCAAACATTTCTTCACACTGATAACGGTAACCGACAGTCAGACATTCGAAAATATTGGAGAGAAGGAGGTGGCAATGATGAGCATACATCACCCCAAGTGGAATTGCTCCCCGAATTTGCACTTACCAGCAGAAGAACGGCAACCACGCAGCAGATAATGAATAGATTCGCCTTTATAAAGCGCTCCATAATGCGTTCGTTCCAAAAGTTTTGTATGCTATTGCCGTTGCCCGGCGGCCGCTTCTTCAATGAGGACGGCAACTGCTTTTCACTGGCCTTCTGATAATTCATTATTCGTGTTTTGGTTTCGGTTGCGATTGCGATTGCGGTTGTTGGCGAGGATGGTGGAGATATGAATGCGTTCGGACAGGTGTGAGTGCGGTTTCTTGGAGAAACTATGTTGCTATCGGATGCTAGCTGGGGGTGTGGTGGCCTTGGCTCCCCTTCGGGAGCAGGTCAGTGGTGCGATGCGAGGCGATGCGAAGCGGTGTAATGCTGAGTTCTAGTTCTGAGTTTATGTTTGAATGGGTTTCGAGTCCAGACCGCTTGTGGCTTGTGGGTTGAATGAAAGCGTTAAGCGGCCTAATTGAGCCGTGTCATGCTAGGTTGGTGCTGAAATGAGAATGAGAATTCGAATGAGTGCCGAGCTCTTCAGATAAGTTCAGTTCGATACCCAAACAAAAGACTTAGGCAACGAACTTGTTTTCAATGCTTCACATATTTCCGTAAAAAAAAAACACAAAAACCAACACCAGCACAAACCCACAAACAAGCACTCACAGTCCACCGTCGACTAACGGCTTGTGCTATATTATTTAGAAGATTTTCACTTTTCTACAAAGCCAGTTCGTCGACCAAGTCTTTTGTTGGCTTTGGCAAATATTTAACCCCGAACAAATAATAAAGTGTGCTAAGCGTGAAAGAAGCTTCTGCCTCTGTAGGCTCTGTCTGGCAGTTGTAAGTTTCTGCCAGTTACCCGTTGCCTTATGTCACGACAAATGAATTCGCAAAGCTTGGCTAAACCCAAATCAATTAATCAATTACACATGACTACAAAAATACCGATCTTTGTAGTGTTTGGGAGACAAGGATGGGACTTTGTTTTTAATAAACACTTCATAAAACTGGAAAGATTTATCAACGATAATGTATAGGCCAATTATCTCACGGAATCAACGTCTAAATCGTGCTGTTAAGTGTAAGCAATTGAGACGCCTCGCCAACACATCACTCAGAGGCAAGTTAGCGGCTTAGTCAGATACGGTAATCTGCCCATAATAGACAGCGTCATCAAAATAGTGGCGACGAACTTGCTGCCAATGTTGTCAGCAGGCAGGTGTGCCGGCAGCATGATGATGCGACGATCCACCTTGCGTGCGTGTGCGGAGGCGTCTCCACTTGAAGGTGCTTGGAGTGGATGGGAATGGGTGGGCTTAGCTCGGCTTGGGTTGGGTGCCACCGCCTCTAAATGATACCCCAAAAATGGAGCGACGCGCCGGATATGCGCACCTTAAAACGTCGGGCGCTTACTTGCCCCATTGACATTCCGCCAACGTTGCAAAGCCAGTACCGAGCATTTCCCTATGCTGATTGGCCTTCTTCGTTGGCCGGAAAGAATTGCAAGCCAGCAACTTCTTTTTATTGCTAATTAGCTGGACAAACTCATTCTCGCTGGGCTGTCCGGTTTTTCGGGGGCAGAGCTGTCGCCGCAATCGAAACGGGTTTTCGGCGGAAGGTCCGGCTGCCAATAGCGCTCGATGAAAAGTGGCAGGCAGGGAAAGGTGGTAAGGTGGAAAGGCGGCAGTCGAATTCGCGGCGCCCTTGACTGAGTGCCACACCCATTCGCGGAGCGACCCCTTTGCGCTGGATCTCGTGATTACGAAATTATGCAGATGAAACATAATTTCTGTGAACCCGGTGTGACCGAAAAATGCGAGCAGCATTTCAAAATATTTCGCATTGTTTGGACCACTCTGCGGCAAATTAAATTAATCTTGTTATTGTTACCCATAATGCCATGCTTGCAGCAGCTCCATGACGAGTTCAATAGCATAAGTGCAACAATGGACAAGACGGCACAGTAACAACATTGCTCCAGGCCAGTGAATGCATGAATAAACAACAATGCAACTAAGTTATGCAAATTGTTATTATGAAGCCGATGTAAATCGAAATGGAATCGAAATGAAATGAAATGAAATGAAAAGAAAAGGCAAACGCGAATGCGTTCCCGTTATGCTGTGCGTTTCAAAATGCAATCATCTATTATGGTATATGCTTATATCCAACATATATATCGGAGCGATGTAAAATGTACCTTTCACTTCGCATTATTTTTATTATTGCCAGAGCCAGAGTCAGAGCCAGAGCCAAGCCATCCCAAGCAGTTACAACAGGCAGAAGAAAAGATACCAAAAAGTATGTGTATAAATGGAAAATAAGCACGGATCGTAGAAATTATCAGTCAAGCAAGAAACGATTTCTCAGCGACACACAAACTCTACAGATACGCACTCACACACGCGTCCGGCGAAATTGTTCAGAGTTGAGTCATGCCGAGTACAAAAAACACAAAAAACATATTCATGCAAATTGCGTCGCCCGACTATGAGGGAGACTCTGGCTCAATCTCAAGCCTTGCCTTAATGGGGCGTTCTTGGCACTTTTACTCACACAAACCGATTAAGCCGGAGAACTTGTTTCGAACATCATCGCAAAAGCGAAATGCGCTCGTCCACAATTACGGTTTGATTGTTATTTAATTGTACAACGGTTAGGCCACAGGCCACATGCCACTGGCACCAGGTCAAGTCGTCAACTCTGACTTGTCGACGGGACGTGAGAACACCGATATGTGCGGCTCCGGATGGCAGATAAACTGCGGTTCACTCACTTATTCGCTTGGACTCGTGAAAACCGTAACACCGCGCTGCTAACGGTACACGTTCCAAGTTGGCGCGCTCGCAACAGTTAAAAGTGAAATTCAAAAGACTCAGGAAACGAACTTCGCCACCGACCGATATGCTCCGCGCCAGGTAAGCGTGAGCTGACGCTACGACGTCTGTTTGGCAACTGAAAAGCATTTCAGCCCGAAGTCTTCAACCAAACCCAAGCTTTGGCTCTGCTCTGCCGGGCTGTCGTTTGTTGATTTAAATTTTTTTCCTGTTGGTTTCGTTTGTTTTCGCCATGCAGCAAGTTCACTCGCTTGACTCTTGTTCAAACAATTAAAATTTAATTTCTAACTGGCATTGATGCTGACGACGGTGGGCTGGATGGGGCAGTGCATGTCCCGGCATCGGCATTAGCATAATTTCGGAGTTCAGAAACAAAGCCCAGAGAAAAATGAGGCCTAACGGTCATACTTTTGTTTAGGCCAGCTTTTACGCCTGATAACAAATGGCTTGGACGCTGCTGCGGCAGCTTGTTCTAATTAATGCTCGCTGGGGTTTCTTTTTTTCTCGTTTTCGTTTATTCAAAATTCAATTCAAGTGTGTGTTTGTGTGTATTTTACTAGCTATTGTGCCACTGATATATGGTTTTCATTTGGAGTTTTCCCCTTTCTTTGGGTATAATTAAATTAAATTATGGAATTCAAATGGTAACTAAAAACAGTTTCAATTCCACTCAGTCTCTTACTATCTATAAAAGAAATTAGTTAAGATTCATTTCCGAATGTTTAAATGCCTAGCTAATAGATAATAGCTTTCTGATTGTAACAAAGTGACTTCAAAAGTGTTAACTAAAACAGCCTGTTCTATCTATGGCTAGTCCTAATTCAATTGTAATTTATGCCGACTGATCCATTGCTCCATTCAGAGTTGGCATAGCGGAATCACTTCCATCTAGTACAGCTTCAAGCTGTCCAATACGCTTTATCTGCTCCATTAGCTGAGCTATCTCTGGGGTGCAGTTACGATACTTCCTTAAAAACGTGTAGCCGCGCAGCATCTCGTTGTCCAGCACGCATCTGTCAATAAAAAGAAATAAGCTACTTGATTTACGCTCTAATGTAAGTGAAATATACTTACATTAAAGCTGCCGCTCCAAAGTTGCCAGTGCACTCAAGCTGATCCAGCCATCTGTTGATTATCGTTTTAATCAAGGGATCCGTGGCTGGCAGACCTATGCGTGCATGCACAAGTGCTTCTTTATAATACTCGTTCTTCAGGAATAGATTTATGGCCTCCCTTGGCATTCCGATGCCAAACAGATACGTGGCTGCATGCATGATGTAGCCCTTTTCTTCCATTTGCTTGGCAAAGGCACGGCCACAATCTTGCCAAAATCTAAAATGCATCTTCGAAATAAGAAGAAAAAAGTAAACACAAACTGTAGAAACTTACACGTAAGATACGGAGGGTGCCATGGAAACGTGCCACTCGGTAAGGGTCTTGTTGGCAATGTGTTGCTCCAGTTCTTCACGGAGCTTGAATGAGGATACGGTCAGGCAAAGTGGAGCTATGTCCTTGGCATCTGAATGCTTTAAATTGGTCACTAAAATAAATACATCTTAATCCGAGTTCTTTTATGGTTAAACATTGGACTTACACTCGGTAGCAATGAGCTCCTTTGCCATTACTTTGGTACTAAAAAGTTTGGACAACAGCACTGACTTGTCTATCTGGGCTGAATCTTCAGTTAGTACGACTGCTAACTTCTCCAGAGCGGCCTTATTAAGCTCTTTTTGAGTGAGGTAAAGACAAGTACGACTATGCTGTAGAC
The DNA here is from genome assembly GCA_018150545.1 of Drosophila ercepeae. NCBI lineage: Eukaryota > Metazoa > Arthropoda > Insecta > Diptera > Drosophilidae > Drosophila > Drosophila ercepeae. The sequence goes on from JAECWL010000161.1 coordinate 15,023,639, forward strand.
GAGACGTTTAAATAAACTTGGAATTTAAAGGAAAGATTAGGTTTTCTCACATAAAGAGGACTCTCCAAAGTTTGTTTGGCCTCATACTCCTTGCACTTCATACATTCTTTAACGACGAATTGATTTCGCGTTTGGTTAAGGGTGAGGGCACCTAACATCTCCTCCACAGAGGCACTTTTGTATGATCCTCTGTAATCCATTTTCTCCTTTGTTGCTTCCTTAACTTCTTCGGTAATCTCTGGCTGCTGTTTGGACGTAGCTTTACGTTGATCACGACGCAGACGCTTCTTCTCCGCTGCCGATAGAACTGGTGCGAATGGCTGGTTAAGTGATTTGCTAGCCCACTTTACATTAAGCAGAGCATCCACCTTAGAGCAGATCGTTTTCTTATTGCCTGTCAGGGCGTTTTTAATGTCAACTAGCTCCAATGACACAGATTTCCCAGAGCACATGATGATGTTTTCGTCGGAGGGCAGGAAAATGCCACACCACATTGGGCAGTGATAGGTGACAGTTAGGGGGGGTTTCAATGGCTCATCGGTGTTCCACAGGCACACCGTTCCTTCGATGTGGAAGGTGAGCAGTTGATTCTTTAGATTGTTGCTCCACTTTAACGAGGTGATAGAGGCCTTTTCCGCGGTGGCCGTGAATGTGTGTACTTTTTTCCAATTACGATCATCTGGCTGAAATTGCATTATGCACACCAATTTGTCGTTTCCAACTACGGCAAACCTATGGGGGTCCACTGGACTCCAAGCAATATCTGTTATATAGCGAGCGAGCAAAGCCGACTGCCGAACAAAAGGACTCCATATATTGTACAAGTCGGGATTACGCTCATGTAACTGCAGCAATCCGTCATCAGTGCCCACAAAAAGGAAGTCTCCACGAACACTCAGATAACTCGGTCGAGCAATAGAGTTTACAATAATGGGTTCTATCGGATAGTTAGAAAATAATAATAATTGTTAAATAAATAAAAGTGTATTTATCAGTGTGTATTAATTATATCATAGAGAATATAGTTCTTTGTGCAGAAACTTTAATAAATTTTTTAAAAAGAGCGTAGTAACCTAGGCAACAGAAAATAACAAAGTAACAAGTACATGAAAATTCACAATCAGTTACCTTACCTTACACACATTTACTTTTCTAAGAATTTAAATAAATAATAAATTAACGTTCTGTGAGTTATCATGCCGCGTCACAAGACCTTGGTGGACATTGGCCGGCGCGTAATGAAGCGCTTCCAGCTGCTGAAATTGGAAGTGGAGGAGGACTTTGTGGTCTATGTGATTCACCTGCTGGCTCGGGATTCGCGAAGAGGTCTGATAAAAACTGACCTCAACAAACCAACGGCTTGTGCCATCAGTTCCTTCGTGGACATGATTGTTGACACCTATGTAAATCCCAACGACTGCACCATGGCCAATGCAAAGATGGCTTGGGTGATGAAGAAGGGCTTGACTGTTGACCTGCAGTACGTTAAGAATCAGTACGAGGAGAAGTTCCATCAGGAACTGGAGATACTTATTAAGGACATACTACAGTACCCGGAGACCTGCAGCAAGGTACAATTGGATCAGCTCTTTGCCAAGATGCAGGTCTTTATCGTGGCCTGTTATCACCTGGGCTGTCCCAAGAATCACGTTCTGCTCAAGCTAACGGCCCAGGCTCTAAATAGTGTGATCGGTCGAAGTGACCTACAAAACTATGTGCTGAAAAAGAAGTACCATCGGCTGGAGTATCTGCAGCGTCTGGCGGCCACCGTGGGCGGAATTGTAATTTACAATAATGACGGTCCTGATGGAGATCGCGACAACGTGAGAAGTGGTAAGTATATTGAAATAACTCCTTTATGGGTGCAAACTCTTATGTAGTTTATTTTCAGTGATTAACGACCTGGAAATGGCGCAAAAAAACACAGAAATTGCTTTTGCGGCCAGCATGCAAACGGCTGACACAGTGCGAAACATCTGCCAGGCGGCTCTAGAGGAATTAGTTACAATCGATTACAAGGACGAGAAAATGAGCTACAAAGTCCCACTGGAGCACATGGACCGGCTTAACCAGTTCTCACTGACCTATTGCATGCTGCACCGATGCCTCACTACCTTAAACGCGAACTACAAGAGCACAGCCTACTTGATCGAGGTGGAACTGAAGCGATACAATTGCGTAGTGGCCAAAATCAATGAAACGCTTAGCATGCGCACTGCGATCGAGTCGGAGTTGATCTTTGTAATTAATGAACTTCCTTTCGAACTTGAATTATTTATAATTTAACTTTTCTTTTAGCCACATTTCGTGTACATTGCCCAAGTTTGGTCCAATCTGAACAACTACCTGCACCATATTGTTGAGCTTAACAAGCTTAGGGAGCAGTTGGAGGCTCTGGTGGTTGATGACCTGATAACCCTGACCAAGGCCACAGTTGCTGAACTGCAGGCGTTACATAAACGCATTAAGAACACGAAAACTGTCACCTTTGAGGAACGAATAAACGCAGTGAAAGGCCTGAAAACAGACGGAAACTTTTGCAACCTGGCCAAGGCGGACATCAAGGAGTTCTGTGGCCTGTATTTAACCATGACCAACGGTTTGTTGATGCCGGCTAAAGCTAGCAGGAAATTGTGCTCCAATGTGGATATAATATTCGGCTTTCGAGACCCAAAATTTGCACGCTATGCTGAGCTCCGTTTCGAGCCATTTATTGCCGCCTTCAGGAGCGTGGTTTTTAATAGTGCCAATCTAGCACTCCTTTTTAAAATTGATGATGATCTAATAGCTCAGGAGCTGCAAGATCTAATTGTTGAGCCCCCCAAACAGATCAATGCCGGCAACCAAACGGAGATGGTCGTCACCAATGATCTCTCCCCATCAAATTGGATCAACGTCACATGGAATGCATGGGATTACCATAGGGAAACCATTAAGTTGGCCAATATTCGCAAGTGTCAGACCCACGATGCCCAGACGAAAATCAGCTATGGTACGCGGAACGCCCAGAATCAGACATATAATACTCGACAGCACAAGTAAAGAAAATTACACACTTACCGCTCTTGGATTTCTTAAGGTCGAAGAATCCGAAAGCACGGTTTGCCACGAAGAAGATATAGTGGTCTTGCCAGGCCAGTGAATAGATTTCCTTCTTGTAGGGCGTTCGAAGCATGGTCTTCACCTTCATGCGTTCCACATCTAGGATGCCCACCTATTGTATTGTTATTTGCTTTGCATTTAGTCACATTATTCACAAATAAAATCAATCTTACTGTGCCATCCAAGCTACCAAAAGCCAGATCCAAACAGTCGGGACTCCAGGCCAGGGAGTAAACGTTACTGTGAACATAAACACTGTCTATTGGCAGACAGCTGGTGGACAACTTCGATATGTCAAAGAACGCAACGCGGCGGTCCGAACAGCCCAAGGCAATTCTAGAAATAAATATATATGAAAGTAGAAAGAATAAGGAAGCTTATAATCGACATACTTGTTCATGTCATCCGGGCACTCAAGCATTGCCCGAACTCCAAACGCCAGAGTGCCATAGGAGGCACTAACGTGGCCGGTCTTTACATTAAGCCATCCGATCTGGCGGTTGTTTCGGCACAGCCAGATTTCCTGACGATTCGGTGGGCATGCAAACATAGCTATATCCTGCATGTTGCAGATGTAGCTCCTGTCCTTGTTGATCTTGTATCGCAGCATCCGGCGCTCGAACTCGAGTGTCCAAAAGAATAGCTGATTGCGACTCAAAGACACAATTGTACGCTCGTTGAGCCAGTACACATTATTGTGCTTCCCTAATAGGATAGGATACAAGGCTTCTTAGTTAGAATCTTGATTACTTTTTGCCTTACATTTACCTGACGCTTTGCTCTTCGAGTAATTTTTGCCAGAGTGCGCTCCTGTGTTGGTGTTCCAGATCATCATCACCTCATTCCCATCAATAGAGACTAGTAAAACGTCCGGGCGAGCTGTGCTGGCCGACATCGAGCTAATGGATTCTGTGCTCTCAGCCACTACCACCTTCAGATTGCTCTGAGGCTCCGTCTTGGCCTGTGGCGTTTCTGGAGCATGCACCTCCGCCTGGTGGTAGATATGATGAAGAACCTCTCGCTTGGGCTTGGCAGCCTCGCCATCTACAATGACGGCATCATCGCTTGACGAACTGTACTGAATGACCTCAAGGCTGCCCTCAGTTGAGTCGCTATGGTCCTGGTGATTGCTTATAGTGCTGGCATCACTCGGTGGATCAGTGGGCTTTGTGGCCTCACAGTCCTTGAGTGTAACCTCCACATGGTCAGCATTGGCCTCCCTGCGATTGGCTAGCAGCTCAGCCTTCATATTCTCGCAGGCTTTCACATAATCAAGGATACCAGCACCTGCTGGCTTCTCCAAACCGACAAATTCATCCTCGGAGGACTTGCCCCGGACAGCGGCTGGAGCTCCGAATTCGCACTCAAGGTGTTCGAAGTTATAAATGTCGAACAGATCATCAGAATCGGCCGCCTTGCTCTTGACCAGCGGAGGAGGTTTTGCTTTGGGCTTTTCATCCTGTGTTCCATTGCGGCCACGCCACTGCTCTTGGTTGGCGTTATCAACGCTCTCTTCTAAGTTAGCAGTGACTTCTTGCCAGGCCAACCCACAGATGGGGGCTTTGTGGCCGGAGAACTTGTACACTATGCTCATCTTTCGCAAATCACACACCATTACACTACCCGCGGCAGTTCCTACGGCAAACAGATTGTCGTTGTAGGGCGAGCAGCGCAGAATGGTGAGCTGGTGATTGCGCGGCGCCAAGAATGTGGGACGACGGCAGTAGGTGTTGGAAGCCACACAGTAGATGACCAAATCGCTGACATCTACGGAGAGGATATTTCCATTGGCCAAGTAGCTCATCAGTACGGAACTGCTTGTATGGTGGGCTGGGCGCACATCTCGCGCCTCGTGTTGGTGCTGATGAGCCTTATGCCCGGTAACCGCCTCGCCGGAGTCGCAGTCCCACACTTGGACACTCAGGTCATCCCCAACTATGGCGAACGGCTTACCCGGACTGCCCCACATGGGGCTTACATCAAGGGCCAGTATGTTGATACGGGTCGACATGGTTTGCACCAGGGGCCTTTCTTTTCCGTTAACCGGCGGAGCCGATAAGTAGTTAATGCATCGGTAACCAGCATAAAGTAGACCGCCATCAGGAACGGCCGCCGCCATTGAAACGGTTCCTGGCGGCGTAGGCACATTGTTGTATACCACCTGGGTGTTCATTGCGAGGAATCAAGTTTTGGCACGAAGGATTCCCGCTACATCCGGCGTCGAAATATTTTCCTATTAGTGTTAGAAAGCTTTGAAAGCTTATTAGGGCTGCCACTTGGTATTTATGGTATAATCAATTTGTATTTTATTTAAATTAATGAAAACCCCTTGTATAAACAACTTAAAATATTGAGTTAAATAACTATTTTATTTAATTACACCAGGCATTGTAAAATATATACATTTTACTCTGCTTTTTAGGTTTTTAATTCACATTATTAAGTAGTCTCTTTTAAAAAATATAAGCGGGAGTAAAGGGATATTATATAAATAAATAGATAAATAGGTAAAAATTTTAAAAAACATACAGTTTAAACTTTTTGAATATTGCGTTCCACTATTTTAAAAAGTAATTGTTTGCCAGCCCTGGAATCATGGAGTAGCATAGAAATGATTCCGAGTGAATGGCTGTAAAGAAGAAGAACAATAACAACGTAAAAACTGAAGAAAGGTCGAGAAAATTTGACTTAGGTGTCGTCTAGGCAAATAATAGATTAATAGAATGGATGCAAAACGTGAGAGAAAGTCGTCTCTGGTATGTAGAAAGAAATGCATTTAAGAAAAGTATCGAAATTCCTAACAGAGTCTGAATTATAGGCTCCACTTTCGCCATGTCCCATCCCCGACATCACTGATGACGATTTGGTCAGTATTTCGGTTCGCGATCTCAACCGGACACTTAAAATGCGCGGATTGAACCGCGAAGAGATCGTGCGAATGAAGCAGCGGAGGCGCACGCTAAAGAATCGCGGATACGCTGCCAGCTGCCGCATTAAGAGGATTGAACAGAAGGACGAGCTGGAGACCAAAAAGTCGTACGAATGGACCGAACTGGAACAGATGCACGAGGACAACGAACAAACCCGTCGCGAAGTGACCAACTGGAAGAATAAGTACAAGGCCCTGCTACAATTTGCCGTCCAGAACGATATTCCGATTCCCAACGAGCTGGAGGGTTGCTGATTCTATTTTATTCGATTCGACGCAAGCGATCACATTCCTGTTCCAGTCAAAATTTTAATAAATCTAAATGAAAACACCTGTAACTAAAGTACAATAGCTGGAAAATTTCCCTGTAATAGCAGTCGCAATAAACGTAATCCTCATAAACAACCCTTGACCCGTAATCAACATAAACAAAGTACTTGTCGGCGTCTCGTAGCGGGTCCCAACTACCAAGAAGAAGAAATCGTTATGCATTTATCTCGATAGCATCGCTATTCGAACCTATTTGTCAAAGTATTTCGAGGCTGGGGTAGCACAGCAGCCCTAACCAGGTGTCCGGTGACCCGCAGACTATCCACAGCCCAACCTCCGCAGGACTCTCCGCCGCATCTCGCGTCTATCACATGGCATTTCGTTTCTTTGGCAAATCCCTCCTCTATGGCCTGCCTCTGGGCATTACCTTCCTCGATTGCGTGGGCTATGTGGCCAGAGTAGATGGTGAGTGATTGGGTGGCCCTATCGCTTTCGTCTTTGACCAGTTCTTTATAGGAATCTCCATGCAACCCGCTCTCAACCCGGTGCCCGATGAGCGGGACTACGTGTTCCTTCTCCGCTGGGGGACGCATAATAGCGCCGTTGCGCGGGGAGACATAATTTCGCTCATCTCTCCCAAGGATCCTGCCCAGAAGATCATCAAGCGCGTAGTCGGCTTGCAGGGCGACGTCGTCTCCACTCTGGGTTACAAACACGAGGTGGTGCGTGTGCCGGATGGCCATTGTTGGGTGGAGGGCGATCACACAGGTCACTCGCTGGACAGTAACACCTTCGGCCCGGTGGCGCTGGGCCTCATGTCAGCGCGTGCGGTGGCTATTGTGTGGCCGCCAGTACGCTGGCGGATTCTAAAGAACGAATTGCCGCGGCGAAGAAGGCCCATCCAGGCGGCTAAGACCACCAGTAACTATTACAACTAGACTGACCCGCTGGAGAGCCTGCTTAGAAAATAGTTAAAATTCTGTACATATGTACAAACCAAAATATATTTTATAATCCATTGTTGTTTTCTCGCATGCGAGGAAAGTAGGATGTTCTAAATTAAAAATTATAGTAAAAGATAAAATCGTATCGCATGTGTAAGGAACCTATTTTAAGAGGAATAACAGGGATCTATAAACTATTAAATCATAGTCATATTTTTGATATCTTTACGAGTGTGGTTTTTAAAACAAAATATCCCTTTTAATAGGTAAATAATAATTTATTTCAAAATAAGGCTTAATTTATAACATTTTGCGAGCCTGAATACCATATTCCTCCATGAGGCTTAGAGTTTGCTTTAGGGCCACCCCCGCTCTCACAATCTCGTAATAACCCGGAGTGGCCAGATCAATCACTGTGGAGGCCAAGCGTCGTTCCTCCGTGAGACCGATGCGTCCTGCGTCGAAAACAGCGCCCAAATGGGGCCACAATGAACGAAACTCGGAAACCTGTAGACTACTGGGTGCACTGGAACGGTTAGCGCTAGTTAAGGCCAATGGCTGATCCTGCCACACAGCGCACAAGTCCCTCATAAACTGAAAGTCAGGAATGCGGATGCCGATTTTCGAGGTGGTGGGATTAAGGAACCGGTTGCTCAAATAGGCCGTCCGCTCGATCACGATGGTCAGGGGGCCCGGGAGCAAGCGAGTTAGCAGCTCGTCGCTGAGATGGGCAGCCTGACCAAAGCGACGGAGGGCGGCAACATTGTGAACGCAGATGGCGACTGGCTTGTGTTCGTCCCGGCCCTTAATATCGTAGAGACGTTGGATGGCCTGTTCGTTATTGGCATCGCAGGCTAAGCCGTAAACCGTATCTGTGGGCAGAGCTATTACCTCGCCATTTAGAAGACATTGGCGAGCAAGTGGGATAGCTTTTACATCTGCGACAGAACACAGTGGGGTTTTTTCCTTCGATTGGGACTGCATGGCAGTAGATTTTGAGTGGGCTTGATGCTCCACAAGGTGTCTGAAAAGTAGAGTCTGTAAGCGTCGCATTAGTCCCGCCAGTTGTGGCCGCATTCGTGGTTGCAGCACTTGTAGAACGTGGTCATTGGCTCGTCTGCAGATCGGGTCTGCAGCTGCATGAAATATGCTCTCTTATGGCTACACTGGGGGCACTCAGCGTCTGTAGAGTCCACGTTCTCCCACGCCGCTTTGCCACCCAAAACGTGATCAACCTCCTGTACGAAAAATAACATGAAATCATAATATTTTAGTTAATTGCATCATCCTAAAATGACCGGGAACGTACCTTGAGGCGCGGAAAGGTCTTCGAGGCGATTTTTCGCTTGATCTTGGAAATGTAGGGGCAGGTATTACACGTGAACCGATGGCAGGTTGTGTCCTCCTCAATTATAAGAATGTTTCCGCATGATGGGCAGAAAAACAACATAATAATACAAATAAACAACGTCCAGAACACGTTGAATATTTAAGTGTGGCCGAGTGCTTTTTTGCGCTATTCCAGAAAGCTGGCAGACTGTTAAACAGCACTTATATATTTTGTGAGTTTAGAGATAGATAACCCAGAACCTAGAAAGCTTAAATTTTACTATGGCCACAAACAAAAATAGTTATTCAATTCAAAAGTAGTAATAGCGGTAACATTTTTAAACATGATTCTCACAGTATCAGACGTCGTTGCCAGACAATTTTACTTTTTGTGCTTACCAACACTTAGTACGATGCCATACCCCTTGCAGATAAATAAACATTGAAGAAAAAACCAAAAATATCCATAGTTTTGACTAAAATTAATTAAAAAAGGATAAACCATAAATAATCAAGCATGTCGGCTGATGTACGCGATATTCTGGACATGGAGCGGGCCCAGACCCCCGAAATTACTAGGGATTCTTTTTTGGCCACAAAGAAGCGCAACTTCGAACGGTAAGTTGTGATTTTTGTCATGCGAATCTTTATTTTCATTTAATTTCATATATAAAGGACAAAACATGCATCTCGCCGTCCCGAGGGAATGCACCGCGAGGTCTTTGCCTTGCTCTACACAGACAAGAAGGATGCGCCACCTTTGTTGCCCACGGACACGGCCCTGGGAATTGGTGCCGGCTACAAGCAGACTAAGGCGCGCTTGGGGATGAAAAAGGTGCGCAAGTGGGAGTGGGCGCCGTTCTCCAATCCGGCCCGCAATGACGCAGCCGTCTTCCATCACTGGAAACGGGTCAGCGACGATTCGGCGGATTATCCTTTCGCCAAGTTCAACAAGCAGCTGGAGATTCCTTCTTACACCATGACGGAGTACAATGCACACTTGAGAAGCAATATAAGCAGCTGGAGCAAGGCTCAGACAGATCATCTCTTCGACTTGGCCAGGCGGTAAGAAATTATGCAGGATTTTATTAAAATTCATCAAATACATTTTCTGCACAGTTTTGACCTTCGGTTTATTGTGATGGCGGATCGCTGGAACCGGCAGCAACACGGCACCAAGACTGTTGAGGAGCTGAAAGAGCGTTACTACGAGGTTGTGGCCTTATTAGCGAAGGCGAAGAATCAAGCTAGCGAAAAGAAAGTATTTGTTTACGATGCCGAGCACGAGCGTCGACGCAAGGAGCAGCTCGAGAAGCTATTCAAGCGCACTACCCAACAGGTGGAGGAAGAGCAAATGCTCATTAACGAGATGAAAAAAATCGAGGCAAGGAAGAAGGAGCGCGAGCGAAAGACGCAGGATCTGCAGAAGCTCATTTCACAGGCGGATCAACAGAACGAGCACGCTTCCAACACGCCTAGTACGCGCAAGTACGAAAAGAAGTTGCACAAAAAGAAAGTACATACCCAACCGCGGCCCTCTAAAGTAGACTCGGTGGTAAATGCCATCGAGATTGGCAGCAGCGGCATCAAGTTTGCAGACCTGCGAGGTTCTGGGGTTTCATTGCGTTCCCAAAAGATGAAATTGCCGGCGAATATTGGTCAGCGTAAGGTTAAAGCGCTTGAACAGGCTATTCAGGAGTTTAAAGTTGGTAAGATGAAGCGCTACGCTATATATTTAATAATGCTAATTGGTTTGTTCTTTGAAGATCCCGCCCCGCCGCCTACTGAGGAAATTTGCACATCCTTCAATGAGCTGCGTTCCGACATGGTGTTGCTATGCGAGCTGCGCACAGCCCTTTCCACCTGCGTCTATGAGATGGAAAGCCTGAAGCACCAATACGAAGCCGCCTGTCCAGGCAAGGTGAGTCTACTGCCCTTTAAAATTGCATGTGGATAATTGTGGCTAATTTCCGTTTCCCTAATCAACGCAGACGCTGAATATCCCGCCCTCACTGGTGCCCATCAAGACCGAAGCCCTGGACAATAGCACAAATTAATTAAGTTAACTCACCCGTTTCCAGTCAGTCAGATTCTCCAGACGCCGAAGTGTGTGCGGCGTGCTAATCATTGTAACCCGTTTTCCACTGTCCATATTTGAGCATTTGCGCTACTCCCAGTTCGCTTGGGAAATAAATGGATAAACAAGAAAATTGTTTTTGCGGCACACTCAATGTGAAAAGCAAAGAGCCCACAGTGCTGGCCACTGGCGGTGGCCGGCGGTGGCCAGCAGCAGATGCCATGTCGAGTGTGAGAACTTTTCCTCGGTCGGCCGGTGATTTATTTATGTGTTTTCCAGCTAGCAATGCTCGGTTAGTGGCTCTTATTTGGGTTAGGCCAGGCCACTCGACCGGGGATGCCGGGATCATTGGCAAACCAAAAACAAAAAACAAAAAACGGAAAAAAGGAATCGAGCTTGGTCGCGTTGATATGTTCAATTCCACGATGCCAGCCCACACAATTCGGATATTCGGATGCAGAGGCGGAGGCGGTTCATTCATCGGACCAGTATTTGTGAATGAACGAATGCTAAGGCAAACACAACACTCATACGAATGCAAACAGAAATAAAAATGTTGGGTAAAGAAGTGGCCGACGGGAAGGGAAACGCACATGAAATCATTCTGTTGGCGGCTCGACCTGACTTACCTGAGCGTAGGCCGCTCAGTCGAGTTTTAGACGTCGTCGGGTCCAGTTCGGTTAGTTGATTGCGGTCGTTCTTCATTGCTTTGCAGTGTACATCTCAGAGTCTGCTGCCTCACCTGGCTGCACCTCAGCACTTGCAACAAACGCAAACAAAGTTCGTCTGAGCGGCAAATGTGAAAATGCAAATTTGACCATATACGAGTGGCCAGTGGAATTACCCGTACTTTACTACCTGACAAACCGTCTTTGTCATCGCAATCATCCCTCGATCTGCGGGAATCCTGACGGGGGGCAAGGCAAACATCAACATAGTCGGGCTCGCATCCGTTTCCGGTTCTTTCTGACAATTGTCCCTACTTTTTCATGAATGAAATTTTTAATTCGTGCCTGCGCGTCTGTATCCCGAGTGCTGTGTTCTCTGTTTCTCTGTTCTGTGTGCGTTTGAGCCGCATGTCCAGTTCCAGTTCGAACTCCAGCGGTGTCAACTGACGGCGACGGCCCACCAATCGCATTGTTGCCGCTGACGGGGCGTCAGTGCACCGTAAAGATCTTTATCGCATTTTAAATAAGTTCCTGGGGAAGAAAGCCAGACCCGGTTGTCGTCAGGTAGACGGAAACCAAACATCGGCCCGGCCAGGTTAATGCGGTTTATTGTTCTATGAACGCTGGGCCGCGCACTGTTTAAGTTTCGCACGCTGATAAAGAGCCGAGCCATCCGCTCGAAGAACACTACCGTCCGTGGACTTCGCTCGGCCAACAAAATGTTGCCAAAGTTCAGGTGAGTTAAGACGAGGCTCTGCGTTAATTTGATGGCAAATAAACATTTATGTGTGCTCTATATAATGGCTGCGCCCACAATGGTTTATGAGATAGAAATCAAGTTTGCTTTCGCATTAATGCGCTTGAGATACATTTGCCATTTTGGAACACTCTCTCCCTTCGGGTGTGTGTGTAGCAGAAATTAGCACTTTTAATCTAATAATAGCAGGCGGATCGATCGTGGACTTAATTCGACCGGTGCCCGAGGGCAGTTGAACGGTTTGGATCGCCTAGTAATGAACTCGTATTAAGATTCAAAGCCCCTAAAGATTTCAATCGTCTGGAAGTCATTTAACGCCGCCTAGACGATCATGCCACTTCCGTTGCCGTTGTGTGTGTCTCAAATTTCGTTTAATTTCACGGGCTAATGTTTTCCCAATCTACTATATATAAGGGTCAGGGGTGGGAGGCCTAGAGCCTACGCACTCCAGAAAAAGGGAGACGGAGAAAGACAAGAAAACAAACCCACACACGGAGGCTCCACTGTCGCCGTGCTCAGTTTACGCGCAATTAGCGCTTTGTTGTTGATTCGCCTTCTCCTTTGCTCAGCTATCTTCCACCTTCCATCCACGGCTACCTTCCTCTTCTAATTTCGTATAAGTCATCATCATTTTCACAGCGGGCAGCTCTGGATGGTTGGGCTTAAGTTGCTGCGACAATGGAACACGAAAAGAAAAAAGGCTTTTTATTTTCATTTCATTTCATTTTCGAACGCCCACAACGACAATGAAAGAGGAGAAAAAGATTGTTCATAATTAATGTTTATATAATTTTTTACTGCTTTACATGCGGCTCATTAGCCGCGCGGTTGGCTCGGATTCCTAGCTGGCTGTTCTTCTTGACTTGAGATGGCAGGTTCGTTGCCTAAGTCTTTTGTTTGCACTGTCAGCCGTGGGCGTCCGCTTGATGCGGGAAGCGAAGCGGGAATCGAGATAAAGTATGAAACATTTGTGCTACTTACTTGCCGCTAGTTGTTGCTCCACAACCAGTTGCCAAATTTGGCAATGGGACCGCAACAACAGCAACAGTAACAGACCAAGACCAGCTTGCTGCCCACTTACTTTTTTGTGACCAAAGTATGTCGCTGTCATCGGAGACCATGAGGTTGAAGCTTGCCAACCCCGAAGATGATGCGGCTCTTCTAATGACTAAGCTTTGTCTTAGCGAAGGGACCTTTGAAGGTTTTCATTTCATTTCGTCTAGGCCCAGTATCCGTAGCGGTTTCTAGCAGTGCATGCATAACTTATACAGCCATTCACTTAGCATACTCCTCCGCAGCATCCGAGCAATTTCTTGCCATACAACTTTGGATGGCTGTCTCCAGCCCCGTCTCTGGCATTTGCATTTGTGTGTGGGCAGCAGCAGCTCGCGGTGTGGGCTAGACCAAGATTTCTGGCACGCTCGCGTTTGTGCTTAAAAGTGTGTGGCATATGCCATCTGATGTCGCATAATATGTTTTATTTAGTTCATTTCCAAAACCATTTCCGTGCCGCCACTTCAGTCTAGCTTTTCTCTCGTTCAATAATTTCCCTCACAATATTGAATCATTGATTTTTTGGGCTCCCCAACGCACATTTCCATTTTATAGACATTCAGAGTGTCTCGGCATGTCTTGGCTTTCGAAATATCGCAATTAACAGTCGATTTAGCATTATGCACGTGCGTTGGCGGGCTCCTCATGTCTCAACTGGCTCTTGGTGGTTTTGCGTGGGCTGTGAACTTGGTTTTTAGGTTTATTGTTTGCTCTGCTCTCGCGGAGGTGTTCGAGGAGAGTGAGGAATATTGAAGAATGTCAGAGTTTCGGGTTAGGCAGCCCATCCATCTATCCTGACTGATGCAATTTCGTAACAATAAGATTACCAATCCAATTAACAAGTTCGGTTTTCGAATTACTCATTTCGTTATAAATGAAACATACATACTTACCATCAATGGGGCAATTTGGTTTTTTGTTTTTTATTCACTTAAGAAACAGAATATTTAAATACCTTAAATGACCCAAAGGCAAGTGAAATGAGTTGCAGAAGCGGACGGACCAGAACCGAAACACTGTCCATAAATTTCGAGCTCAAATTGCTTTTAGTTGTTCGGAGCGGCTGCCGTCGGCCATATTCATATGCAAATGGCATAAAAAGGCGCACACACACTTCGTTTCAAAATACTGTTTGGGCCTGAATGCACAGTCGACGAAAAAACCAATTTAATTTAAATTAAACACAGCCTGGACCAAGTTCATTCATGTTCATGTTCGGACCCGGGCTAAGGCCCATAAAATGCAAGATTTTGTAAATAAAATAAAATAAAAATGCAGTCGCACAAAGACCGGCTTATGTCCATTCCAGCCAATGGTTTGTTTACCTTGCCCCAAGGGAAATCGGAATCGGATCGGATCGGATCAGCCAACTGTTCTTCCCTGGTCCGCACATGTGTTCGTTCGATTGTTTGCGGATTGGCTGAATATAATTTACCTGCTTACAATGCCAACAAAAGACACAACCTGAGACAGACGTCCGACTTGCAGCTCCGATTGTTGTCACTTATTGGTTACTTTGGCAGCGATTTGGTTAATGTGTCAGAGTTTCAGAGTGCCAGAGTGTCGGTACTTGGCCGATCAGCTGCCCACGTGTGTGTTCAATTAAAAAGTAATTTGCCCAACACAAGCACCAAGCATGGCAAACAAAGGCAAAAACAAGCCAAGACGGCAGCGTACCACCCACACGTTTCCGTTGACTTGTTGTCGTCGGCCCACTCTCAAAATATAATACTCACTAATTTTATTTCTCGAATTTGTTGCTGCTTTTGCTTTAACACCAAAAACAAGTTTGTCAGACCTCTGATTTGCAGTTCGCTTTGACAATATTACCAGTAATTTAAACAAACCGAAAGCTAAAAGAGGCTGAATTCAAAATGTATTTGGTTGAGAGAGAAACCCCATTCAAGTGGCTTTAAAATGGTTAATTAAAGTATAATCAACTTGACTTGATATAAATAGCCTACCGAAATCATTGAATTAAATTTAAATTAATTAATTCTTTAATTCTTTTTTTTAACGATACACTCGAATATGATATCAAAATTACAGATTTTTATTGGATAAACTGTACTCCGATATTCACATTTCTTTGACTGAATTATAATTGCTTATGGAAATACAATATTTCCCATCATTGTCAGAATACCAGCATCCGTTTCCGTCTTAGTCAACTCAAAAGGGACGAAGGGCCGGCCAGAAGAGGCATCACAATTAAATCCTTTCGTCCATCGTCAGACACTCCTTGCCTGCAGTTTCCTGTCCCCTTTGTGTGAATTCTTTTTTTTTTTTTTTCGGCATGCTAAATACTTTGGGGCAGACCACAATTGTTGCTGCTGCTGCTGGTGTGGCTACTTCAGTTTCGAAAGCAGCTGCTACGGGTTGTCTGTTGTGTGCCGCACGTCTGTGGTTGCCACTTGCGTGACATTTCGACCTTTGGCTGGCTTTTGCTGCAACTTTTACTATTTTTCATGCTAGGCACAAATTTCATTTGCCACACACACATATCTGAGCCTCATTTCGATGCGCTTTCAACACTCGAACAATGCCCCAGCAGGTTGATATTCAATATATGGCCAAAAAACTAAAAAAAAAACGAAATAGCAAATTACAAATTTCGCCTTTGGCCTATGCAACATGTTGCTGTCATTATGATTAGCAACATGTTGCCTAATTTGCTGTCTGTTTCGGTTTTCTGTTTTTTCGGACCTTTGCGGTTAAATTGCCTTAAAAAGTTGGCTATTTAGTTTATATGTAAATAATTAGCCAACTGCAATGCAGCTGACTCTGTAAATTGCTGAAAAGTGGAAAATTTGAGCAGGCAAAGAGTAACTAGCGTTCGCTGCTTCACCAAACACTTGATTACTTGCTGTTTTTTGTTTATTTTCATTTATTTTTCAGTTATTGCCAAAGAAGGCGAGCTAACAAAAAACGCGTTTTTAATTGTTCGCTGGCTTATCGCATGTTTTGGCCATTTTGGGGAGCGCAATAAGGCTTAGCAAATGGAGAGAGGAATGGAAAAAAACAACAGAAAATAATAATATATTAAGTTTTCTGGTGTGCCAGTTAGCCACAATTTATGTGCGAAACATATAAGAATTCGTTTTATTTTTTCGTTTTCAAATAATTGAAATTTTCATAAAGTTGTTTAGTTTTATTGCAACAAGATACACACTCTACCAGATACTTGCAGCACACACACGCACGCCCATTTTGTGCAGAGTCATTATCATATATTTGTATATTCTGATCTTCATCCAGCATCATCAGGCAGGCCAAGTCGTTCCGTTTCGTTCCAAAGAAAACGCTGCAATGCCGTTACCAACGCAAAACCATTTTCAGCCATTTGGCCAGGCTTACTCCCATAAACCATCGCATACGTACATCTGTATAGCAGAGGGTTTATTTCCGTTGACGTGCCTTAATTTCAGTCGATTTGGGACTGGCTCTTGCCACTTTTTCTCCATCTCCATCTCATTCAGGTTGTGTGTCTGCCTTGGCGCTACGAACTGAGCGCCTACACAGTAAACATTGCAAGTTTTGTAAGCCACAAGGAGGGGTTCCCCATTTGGATAAATTCGTCTTTGCATTTTTTAACTTACAAGAAAAAAGAAATTCAAAAGTCGCTTGTACCTTGAGCTAGATTGTGCTCATTGCACTTCTCATGAAAAAAAACATGGAAGATAAGAATTGATTAGATGAATTCCAAGAATTTAAACACTAAAACTGCGGCTAAATCAAATAATTAAAGTTTATGGTTTGTTTTTGCGCATATCCTATCTAAAAAAGAGTAATTTATATTCGTTTTAATCATCTGTTGTGCGTTGCGTTGTGTGGGAGCTAGCCAGATAAATAATCAACTGGTAACTGGCGTCTCAGGTCTGCACACAGAAAGGTGATGGCGACGGCTGCCTTTGGTTTGGTGTTCCTCTGATTCTCTTCTCCCACCTGGTTTGGGTATCTTGATTAGCGATTCCGTGCTAAGTTGTGGCCAAACAGGCGCTGAGCAGGCAGCTAGTTGGCCAAAAACCGATTGATGTCTAGCTGAGTCACTTCTGTGGCGACAGGTCAGCGTCGGGATCCGGTCCTGGGAGGCGTGAGGCATGAGGCATAAGGCATGAGGCGTGTCACTTAATGCATAATTAGCTACACTGAGGATGGGAACGAAATAGGTAGTGAGGAGCGGAAATCAAAGGCACTCAAACGTTTCGAATCGGTGACCAGTTAGCGTGACAGGAGGCGGAGTTGAGTGGGACGACAGCGGCTGAGCTGCATTTTAAAATATATTTTTATTGTTCAGGATGTGGCCGGTGTCTACGCAATGGTCAACACAACACAACACTTCGTGTACCCGGTTATTGTGCTACACAGAGAGAAAATATTGAGCGTTTAAAAGGAAACTCTTTCGGCTACTGGTCTGGGATTTTTATATTCCCTTAACAAACTCCGAAATCGATTAAATATATTTCCCTCTGTGCATGTTAAGCAGATTTATTTTGACCACGTACATATGCAAAACGCATTCTAATGGAACCGGCAAGCCAATGTTTCCTCTGTCCATGTTTTGTGTTTTGGCCATTGTTTTGTAGTTTTTAGTTTGCAGTTACGCTCTGATTTTTGAGCCTCCACCTGTTAATGTTATTGTTTGGATTTGGATTTGTTGGAAACGCTTCCCTGATGCGCTGCGGTGCGTTGATCGCAATAACCATTGTTGGCCAGAAACGGAAACGCCGCCTTTTGTTGAGCGGAAATGCAAAATGATATTGTTCAGCAGCAAGAACCTTCCATCCAACATATGATTGCCTTTGAATGGGTGTCGGATTGCAACGTGTTGCATTGCCGCTATCAATTACCCCCCAGTCGTTGTGTCAATGGAAAGTGCCATCAAGATCCCCAACGCCCAAACAAAAAGCCACATCGCCCACTTGGAAGCCCTCAGTGTGTGCATTTGAGTCTGGAGCCGAGTAAGCAATTATGCAAAGTATTCACATATATCTTGAAGGTTAGACGTCTAAGAATAGGAGTAGATTTCTAGCCCAGGTTGAGGAAACCGCGAGGCGTTCGCAAGGGCGACAGGCTGCGCAGGTTGCATGCCACACGCAGATTGGGCAAGTTCTGCGGATTGCGGCAGAAGCGGTCCCAGCCTTTCCAATATTTAAAGCCCTCTCGCTCCTGGATCATTCTGGCACAAGCGATGTCATCTCCAATGTCATCGTTCGAGAAGTCTAAACATTAAAAAAAGAGAAAGGTTAACTGCTGTTTAATTATTGGTTTTTTTTTTTAATATTGTTCTCTTAAAGATATTGATTGGAGATTTTATTAGATCTTTTAAGAAAAAATCGTAAAATGTTTGCATTCAAATCAAGTTTAAGTAATTATAAAACCGTGTCAAACTTGTTTAAACATAAAAGAGGAAATGAAATACTTTGTGGAACAGATGCCATACAAATTTAAACTTTCACTTATATTAAAGTAAATAAAAACCTACCTTCACACTTTTTATTACATTGACCTCCTTTTCGTCCTTCCGAACAATAATCCTTGCTATTGATTTGGAAGAGACCGTAGTTCTTGCTGTCATTTTCCTTTCTGGTAATCTTGCTGGTGTCCAGATAACTTTCATGCTCCACCAAGCATATCCCTAAGAAAGTTAAAATTGTTTGCTTTTGAAGTATGTTTTACTTTGAAATGTACTTACAGTTTGATAGGAAAGTTTTGTCAAAATTATAGTTCTCCACCAGTACCCGAGTGAGTTCACAGCGCTGATATTTTTTGGCCTCCACTTGCTCCAATCCTAGCACGAAAAGGATGGACACTAGAAGCAGCCACAGCCAAAGAGTCTTCATTTTAAGCACAACTGAAAAAAAAACTTTGTTTATTTGGATTAAGGTGTTTTTTTTATGTAGATTTCCTCATCACTTATGGACAAACTTAACCCGAACAGCTTTGCATAATTGGTTCGTTGATTTAAATGCAATTTCCTATTTGCTGTGTAAAGTAGCTGAAGTTTACCCACATAGAAAGGCACTCTGTTTAGTATACATCTAAAGCTTCACAGTTTCTTGGATTTTCACAGATTCCCATGACAATTCTTTTTTTTTTAACACCAAACAAGAACCCATCAATAGAGCTAATGACGATTATACAAAAAAATAATCATAAATTATGGCTTTGTTTACTCCCACAAGATTCTGTGGCCTTGTCGGGTTTTTGGATATAACTTTAGCAATTATCTCGTCTATATAAAATTTCTTTTCATAACTTGACTTTTGAATATTCATATAATACGTATATTCCTTTTAATGGGCTTTTAATTTACTTGTTTCCGTTATGATAGTATTTTAAATATAAGTAATTACCATAGCTATTGCGGCTAAGCGATGTTAGTAATTCAATATCTATAATCTGTTCTGCCATGCATATAAAAAATAAATACCAAACTATTCGACTTTTCAAGGTTGCCAAAAGGTAGGCAGTACAAGATTAAAAAAAAACAATCTGTTTCAATAAAATTGGCAATCGATAATAAAATATATGCATGTAATTGTATACGCTTCACTTTTAGTTCGTTTTGCATGAAAAATAATATATAATAAAACGATTGAGTTACTTCCTTCAACGAAACACTTTTACTTAAGCAAGCTGTTTGTTTACTTCGTTTGCTTAATTATCGTGGAACAACAGAAACAAGTTTGTTGTGGGGAGTATCTTTGCGATACAAAGTATCTTCCTACCTACCGCGCTTCGTGGGTCTCGTTCTGCGATGATGGCGTGCTTTAAATTTCAAATTATCATTTGCCCAACCGATCGCTAGCCCGCCGGTGCGACGCAGTTGACCCGAGTTTAAGTACTGACTGTCTAGGTATTTCTCAGATACAATTGCGCCTCTACCGTACCGCGGTTCGATCGAGCGGATTCTCTCCCAAAACGCCCCAAAGCGGTGAGAACGGCGACTGATAAAGTTGATAAGACATCAGCACGCCGACACGGTTGAATTGTTGGCTGAACTCTCTAATAATAATATAGAAAATATACGATGATTTTGGACCCAGAAAAGAGCTTGTTTACCTCAGTTTCCCTACATAGGAAAGGCAGAAATGTTTAAAGTCGTAAATTGCATAACGCTTCTGATAAAAAATACCTCATCAAGTTCAATAACCCAACTTAACAAGTAATATCTCGACGTGTTTAGTATGAAACTGATAAAACAGAAACACCTTTTAGTAATGTAACAAAAAATTGATAAAAGAACTGGAAATAAACAAAGTAATTTAAAGTAAAGACTATTTAATAATCGTTATTAAAATAGGGTAATAACAATAATTTGAAAGCCTTTAACGAGCAGAGTCTAAATAGTAAAGTATCAAAGTCTCAAAGTAGTCTTCAAATCCGGCAACAGCCAACGACAATAGCCTTTTGTTTTTAAGCTTAATAGCAGTCAATTCTCCGAAATATATTTATTTATACCAAAAATAAACGCTCATATTTAAGGGGTATTTAAACTTAAACTTTATTTGATTTAGTTTCTATGCATAGAGTTAATTAAGGCTAAGAGCCTAGAGCCAGTCGGGAGCAGTCCTAGCAGCGCGAGACGTCGGGAAGCGTACGCCCACGACATTTGCTCATCCATCCGGGCCAGGCCTGGAATCCATGACGGTTGAAGATCTGCATGGCGCAGCGCGAGTCATCCGAGATCTCGTCATTCAGGAACTCTGCAAAAAACAAAAAAATAACTTCATATCTGCATTTCTGGTGGGCGAATTAGGATTGTTGACTCACCTTCGCATTTGATGTTGCAGATGCCACCGCGACGACCTTTGCGACACCAGTTTTTGCTGTTTATCTAGAGATTGGTGGTTTTATTTTAATGGTTTCAAAAAAGGGATAGTTGTTTGGGTTAACCCACCTGAAAAAGTCCATAGCTGACGCTCTGGTTGGGCAACTGCATGGACTTGGACGTACTGCGTCCGCTTTCCGACTCCACCAGACACACCCCTATCAAAAAAATGACATTACATTAACCTTCGTAAATTGTCGAGGTATTGACGACTTAAAAACTTATAAAATTCCTTTGGATTAGACTCACAATTGGAAAGGTAACTCCGGGGAAAATCATGGCGCAGCAGTTCCTTTGCCAGTTGGCATCGTGTCAGTAACTTGGCTTCCGTCTCCCATTGCGAAAGCAGGAGAAGATTGAGCACCAGGATGAGGGCTACTCCCTTGGGCAAATGACTGACCATATTGGGAAGGTGGCGAACGTCTGTATTCCAAAAGGACCACTGCTTATCCTGTATGAGATTAAGATCTTCCTCCGCGGCAACTGCACTGTCAGGGCACTTTGCTGCGGAATTATTTGAACGAAACTAGATGCGTAGCTCCAGAATTCTGGGTTTTTAAAGCCTCGCACGCAGTTTTTTTCTAATGGGTGTGGGAGGCGGCACTCGGGATCGACCTGGTGACATAAAAACAATATAGAGGGTATTCTTTTCGATGTAGATTCTCAAAAGGATTGAGGCATAGAATATTGATTAATAAGAAAACTGAAAGTAAGATGTGGAGAAGGCACCGGGAATTTCAATGGTTTCGAAAGTATTTCCCAGCAGCATGTTCAATCCAAATCCCCCTCGTTTTGTCTCGCAGTGTATTCAATAAATCGCTTTGATTGCGTTAAGCTCTAAATTGGCAAATTGTCTTGCAGAGATAGAGATAACAATGGGAATCTTTAGCCCGAAACGCATCTACTGGATACTGTGGATGCACTCGTATCTGTGTGGGTATTTGTGTGTCACAGTGTCAGTGACAACTGCGGCTTGACCTAAAAAAGCACGATCTGATGATGTGTGCGAGGAGTGCATCCCGCTTGGTGTGCGAGTGTTTGAGTGTCCAAGTGTTTTTCACTTTCAATGCCCATCCAACTAATTTTTATGAAAATTTTTCCATTCCCAGACCGCTAATCATCCTGCTGTTGATGTCTGGCCTAACAGCGGCCAATGAACTCAAGGATCTGTTAGAGGACAGCACCTCCACAACCACTCAGCCCTCCTCCGTCACGCCCACACCTCCGGCTGCCTATGTGGTGTCAGCAGCTGCAGTACCCGCCACCTCGGTTGGTGGAAAGGGCAAGTCGAAGAACTCCTCGGGGAAGTACGTCAACAAGAGTGCTCCCAGGAAGCGTAAGGCGGAGCAGGTGTCGTCGCTTCCACTTCCCGTGGACGATGGACTTACAGAATGGAGGTGCCCCAACATAACCGGCACCCGGAATGCGGAAATCGAGTGCGGATGTGACCTGCCACATACGCTGAGGTGTAACATTGATTTGCATGGATTGATGGTAAGCTTAAACATATTATTTATAATTAACGCTATATTGTAATGTTTCTATAAAACATTACAGATCCTGGCAGAGAGACTTCGCACATCACCATACTCCATTTCGTTACTGGACTGCTCTTTGCGAAATGTTAGCTTCCTGAGCGATGCCAAAATCTTTGATGGCGTCTCGCTACATGGACTAGTAATCTCCTCTGGAGAAATAAAGCGGGTTCACAAGTCCGCCTTTCTGGGAATAAACGGGCCACTGCAGGCACTCGGTCTGCCCGGAAATGCCCTGATGAGTGTGCCCTGGAATGCCTTGTCCACTTTGGGATCCCTTGAACGACTGGATCTGGCCAACAACAAGATCAAGGCCCTGGGCACCGCCGACTTTGTGGGTCTGGGAAGTTTGGTTTACCTTGAGCTGAGCAACAATCAGATATCCAGCATTTCCCAGAGGACTTTTGTTAACCTGCGGAAGCTGGAGGTACTGAAGCTGGGCGGGAATCGGCTCGGGGACTATTCCCAGAGCTTGAGGTCCCTTAGCCAGTGCTTGAGCTTACGACAGTTGGACCTGACAGCCAATAATTTGAACGCCCCGCTAACCGAACAAACCCTACCCGGAATGAGGAATCTGGAGAGCCTGAATCTCAACCGGAACTTAATCAAAAGCATTCAGAACAAGGCCTTGGCGAACTTTTCGCGACTGGTTAGCCTATCCCTTCGCTACAATCAAATCGATGTCCTGCAGGATCATGCCTTCTACGGACTGGGTGCCTTGGATACCCTGGATTTGAGCTACAATGGTATCGTGGCCATTTCCAGTGCCTCGCTACAGCATTTAACGCGTCTAACAGTCCTGGATCTGACTCATAATTTCCTACGTGCTCTTACCTCGGATCTGATTGCTCCGCTGCCCTCACTTAGAGAGCTACGACTGGCAGGTAATGACATTTCCATTGTGGCACGCAACGCCATGGATGGAGCCCGGGAGCTGCAGAGTCTCCAGATGCAGGAAAATCCACTTTCGTGCGACTGCAGCATACGACCTTTCGCCGAGTGGCTCCAGGAGTCCAAGTTACATTCTGCCCTCACAGCATCCTGCGTCACGCCCCCAAGACTCGAGGGAGCTCCTCTCCTGCAAGTTCCTGTTGAAACCTTAAGCTGCGACATGGACAATGTGGAGAGGGACAATGCCAACATTATGCGGCACCTGAAGACACTGGCCAAGCCGAGTCAAGCATCGCCAGTTAATTATTTATCTGAAGAGGTAGGAGGGCTTAGAAGGTTTTTTATCAATCTAGCTTAAACTTAATCATAATCCCTTTTTTCTTTAAGATTATTCTACATGAGCTGCACTATTCTGCGGACTATGGTTTGATTCTGACTTGGCTTTTGAACCTCAGCAAAAAGGACTACATGTGTGATGCCATCTTCGTCTACAAGGAGCAGAAAATCAACGAGCTGCTGATAGACAACTCTCCGGTGAGTGGATCTTTATTAGTTTATCAAATTTCTTTTGATTCTAATGATATTTTATTCTGCAGATTCATTGCGAAAGTAAGATAGTCGATGGCCAGAACACGGTTAGTGTCATTGTTCCAGACAGTTCCTCCCTGGAAATTGGCGAAAGGTTAGTGTCACATTTTTAATTAAATTGAAGTGCTTACTAAAACTTCTTTTATTCCAGTTATCGGTTCTGCCTCGTAATGGTGCAGGAACAGAATCCGAAGGCGGAGCTAAACATCGGCTGCTCAAACATCACCCAGTTGCAGATGAGCAGTCCGGGATCCGTTCCGATGTCCCGACAGTACCAAAGGCGACCCTATTACACTTCAAACGAACTGAGGCCAGAACTAGGGCATGAGCCTAGTGAGGATTACCAGCTGAACCAGCGGCGCTTCAACTCCGTGGTGGGCAGTCAACAGCATCAGACGCATCCACACCCGCATCCCCAGACAACGATGTTGCACAGCTACACGGTGATCGATTCCCTCAACAAGAGTTTCCTGCCGGGCCTGGGTCTGGGAGTTCTGGTCACTTCGGTGCTGGTCCTCATCTGGGGCGCCACCCGTATTCGTCAAAACAATAATGCCAATGGAGGCGCCGGCGACAGGGGCAACGACAGTGTCGGAAGCAACAGCAGTGGCATGCACAATAACAACAACAACAGCAGACCGGGCACTCCAACCGCCACCACCTGCTACGCTGCCTCGGATCACATAGCCCGGTTGGCGGACGCGGAGAACGGATCACGGTACCTCAAGCTCCAGGCCACTACGAGCCTATGAGACAGCAACATCAACCCCCAACCTGCAACACACGCAGTAGCATCAGCAGGGGAACGTTGCACCTGCCCACTCAATGAACCATGTGATAGTACAGTGGCAACTGTACCGACTTGCTTAGATATAGACCATAGAGCTTAGTCCTAAGTTCCAATGCACTAATCCAAATAGTTGGCCCACACTAACCCATTTGTGCCATAAGCTAATCGATATGGAAATCCCATCATTTGTGAACTATAGTTGCGGTCAGAATAATAGAATTCAAGATTAAAATAAAGTCTTAAACGATTTATTCCATTATCGGGGGAGGTAAGAATCTCCCTGAATTGATTTTTAAAAAATAATATTTTGACCACAATTGTATATATTCCCTCATCTGGTTCCTGCCAGAACTAGTGTTAAGTTTATGCCTAGTTTTTGTTAGGTATGAAAGTCGTAAGTCATGGCCTGTTAGAATGTAAGGCTTTAATAATTTATTAACCAATTCCAAGCACACAATACGAAACAATACAAAAG
The DNA here is from genome assembly GCA_018150545.1 of Drosophila ercepeae. Classification (NCBI taxonomy): domain Eukaryota; kingdom Metazoa; phylum Arthropoda; class Insecta; order Diptera; family Drosophilidae; genus Drosophila; species Drosophila ercepeae. The sequence goes on from JAECWL010000161.1 coordinate 15,048,881, forward strand.
AAAAACATAACCACAGTAAATAATAAATAAGAAAAAAATAAAATTCCGTTGCATTCGACCAGGAGGGAGTCGGCCATAAGGTCAATTGGGCAATTTTTCAGGTCTATTTTTGGCCAGAGAATTACGAAATAGCCACATAATGTTAAGTTGGCTATTAACCCCACAACAATGACGTCACGGCCCGGAGAACACGATATCGTTCAAATAAATTAGTTAATTTCCCAGGAAATGAGCTCATATTCATGTTGCTCCTCGGGGATTAAAACTCCACACACGCCAATGTCCTCCCATACAGGGTAACTCATAGTGGGTTTACCAATTATTTCCAGTACTTATCCAGTTAATACGATTTTTTAATGCCTATCCAGAAATCAATGTTAACAAACAGCGCGCCACACTTGGAGACCCTCTGCCACCCCCTATTTCCATTTCAATGTCCATTTGCAATGCATCCACGCCTTTGCCTTCGTCTTCATGGGTACTGGGTACCGGGTACCGCCTCCCACTTGTTTCAGGACTTTCTGTTGTGGCCATCCGCTGATATGGCGACGGACTTCGGCCGAACCGTCGCCACACTCAGACAGGCTGGCTAGCTGGGTCAGTTGTTTCGTGCCAGGCCGTAGGGCGACTACAATGTCCACTCGACGTCGGCAACGTGACAGTGTTTATCGATTTTTGGCACCCCCAGCGGAGCGCTAGTGTTGTCAAGGTAAAAAGTTCCTGCCCGCAGACTTGAGACCCACTGGGTCGACCACACAGCGTTCGCATGAGCATGCTGGGTTTTGTGTATCTGGTTCTCATTCTGGGCTGGATACTGATCGTCTTGTTTTTGAAGTGCAAAAAGTCTTTGGCAGCTCCGTTTCGGTTTGGCGAAAACTACACCGATGCTATCGCAGGTACAGCTACCCGTTGTCTTTTAAATGCTTTAACTTTTCAATATAATATTGGGGATATGCCAATCCACAGATCGTCGTCCCTCGGTGCATGTCATTCAGCTGCAGCAAGATGATGTGGAGCGTGAAGATCACTACATGGACAACTTTCACCGGAACACGGATAACCTGCAACGCTACTCGCATCGTTCCCAACGCTCCACACTCGAGGAGCGTACCATCGAACGCACCTATCCCACGGATGCGGTGATAAATCCGGCCTACATGCACGACGAGGACTACATAATTAATGGTGAGTTTTGGTTATTATTGGGCGCCTTCCATTCAATAATTGTGTTGATTTACCGAAGCCCCACCCCCGTCCTACGAAGAGGTGATGCGACAGCCCCAGGTCTATCCCCAGGTGAGACACAACAATCACAAAGTCAGCGACGCTAATATTTAGCCTGAAAGTGGGAAAAGGTCATCGAACTGTACATAATTTTTCTTGTTCAGCTGTGATTTACAGTTATACATTATATTTGGTTTACTTTTTATTTCATTTGCACCTAAACATAATACAATCAGTTGGGTTGATTGAACTTTGGCGGCCTTCGCCGTCTTGCACAGCGAATAATTATAGTTTATATAAAAATGTACAAAATAATTTATATATGATGTAGGATTAATAATTATATTTAATGATTGCAAACAAACAGTCAGTCCATGGGTGCAATTGTTACAAATTGTAATTGTAAATAAATTAAAAGTGAATACTTAACAAGACGGGATGTTTCTATACCCTTGCGATTTGATTAATCGCGATTTCTATTGGTAAGAGATTAGGGGATAGCTTTTTAAAAACTCTGCAAGGATATAAAACAAATGTATACAAAAAAAACGTCACCTTTTCCTACCCATTGGCTAATTAAGTCACTAAATTCGATATACTCGTTTACACAAACATATTTGTTCGAACAAATTATTAAATAAATGTGTTCCAACGTGGCTGAGGGTATTCACAGTTCTAATGACTTTACTTGGGCTACTACTGCCTTTGGCTATTTATGGGAGCACCTTATGAACGCTGTGCAGTTGGATAAAGGCCTCCAATTGTGAAGGAATAAGACCCTTAAATTCCAGCCGGTTTGTGGCGATAGTCCGAGCGGAGAGACACTTGAGGCTGGTGTGTGCATTCTGGTATCCATGCAGCAGGTTAGCCAGGGCAGCTGAAACCGATATAAAATTTTAATTATTTAAAAAAAGAAATTGTCTCCCATTGCCTTACGTTGCTTGCAGGCGGTGGCCGCCGTTTGGCCTTGTGCATTCACAGCATCCAGGTGAGCTCCAGCCTCAACAAATAACTGCAGGATGCGCGCCATTTCTGTCTGGCGATCCTGCAGGGTGTTTAATTTGGTCACTAATATATGGAGCGGTGTATTGCGAGCCGAGTCCACGGCAACTACAGAGGCACCGCAATGCACCAAAACTAGAGCAGTGGCATAGCAGGGAAATCTGTTAAAAGATTTAAAAGTTTCCTTTAAAATGTAAACCTAAATGGTAATGTTTCTAAGGAAAAACCCTACCTGCACATTTCATTTCTGTAGTACTCGTTTAATCGTCGTATTTCTCCGTTGACTGCCAGGTGGAGCAAGGTCTGACCGTCCTGCAGTCGAGTGTCGTTCTGTATAAACTTGCGCACAATAAGGAAAAGTTCCTGGATTTGCTCGTCGTTAATCTCCGTCTTGCGACGTGCCAGGTGCGTGACGATCTTCATGAGGTAAAGAGCTGTTACGCAGTTCTGATTTTTTTGTTCTTCGTATATTCTAGCACAATTGATCGGTTTGGTATCAGAAATGTTCATTTTGTTTATTTCAATCTCCTGTTGGCACTTTGCCAAAACGGGTAGGATATTGTCTAGGGTTAATGTGTGTTGTTCTACTTGCAGGATTTGTCCGAACAGTTGGGCGAATCGCTGGAGATCACGGTCAACAGAAACCTGAAAGTGTGTTCTAAAAGTTAGTTTTCAGTTTAAATTGAATTTTTTTAATTGCATTTACGTCGTTTCTCATTCGCAGATCGATTGCGTAGTTCCACAGCACTTGGCACTGACCAAAGCGACCCTGGTCAGCCATCACAGCCCCGCGATAGATAATTGCCTGCGGCACATCTATATTGTTGCGCCCTAAAATTCGTTCTCTAATGGCGAGAGACTCCATGTGGATGGAGTGGTGGTTCAACTTAATGGCATTTAGCTCAGGGACGTTTTCTGTCTCTCGCCAATTGCCGTAGGCGGGCACCGGAGGTTGGACCTTTTTCAGGAGAACATTCTGCGGATCACTGTACCGCATTTGCATGGCTCGCAGAAGGTAGCTGTACGCTTTGTTGATGTCGTACTTTGTTTTGTGATTGGCATATGTGGCTCCCAGCAATTCTATTGCTGTGATCTGCTCCTCGAGGCTCATCAGGCCCGGCCGTTGAATGAAAGCCTCCAGCACATCCTCGTGCAGCCGCTCGGCAGCTTGCAAGGCGGGGGTAATACCCAATTCGTTCTTTTTGAGCGTAGCTCCGTGGTCCATCAGAGCCACTACTACATCCAGGTGCCCACTTTCGGCTGCATAATGCAAAGCAGTGGCTCCACACAGCGCCTGGTCATTGGCCCGGGATCCGTTCTGCAGCAGGGCGTTGACCACCAAGTGGTGGCCCCTGTAGGCGGCTATCATTAGGGTATCATTGTTGAACAAGTTTGTGGCATTAACGTCAGCCCCGTGCTCGATCAGGAATTCCACTATGTCAAGGCGACCTAAAAATGGGGTTGCGATTAGAAGAGCAACTGGCAGTATCCTAGAATCGTACCTTCATAGCAGGCCGCCCTCAATGGCGACGACTGCGCCTTTGTATTGTGGTTTATGGCAGCTCCGGCCTGCACGAGCAACTTTACGATTTGCAGGTGCCCCATACCGGCAGCAACCCAGAGGGCGGTGGCTCCGTACACTATGAGTCCATCAAAGATGACATTGCACTCCCGCTCCAGGTCCACCTCATAGTGGGAAAGCAAAGTCTTTACAAACTTTACGTTGCCGGTCATTGCCGCCATTGTCAGCGGGGTGAGCGATTGCGAATCCGGCTGATCGAAATTCTAGGGGGAAATACAAAAATAACAGAAAATTAGAAATCAAAAAGCTATGATGTGCGTGCGCAGCCGTTTCACAGTCAAGGTTGGACGAAAATAGTGCGTCGCATTGAATGAAATGTAAGGTATAAATCTTGAGGAAAAACCGTGCACGAGCCAACGCGACTTCTTTGTTCGATTTACAAGGAGAATAGCTTCTTCGAGAACAGCATCCAGGCTGGTCAAAGTCTATAAACGTGCCAATTGCGTTGTGGCCTCGGAAACAACATCTGGGTCAAGAAACTGCTGGGATGTGAAAAGTACTATGCCGGATTAATGCGAATCGTGATTTTTTCTTTTACAGAATACACTTCTAATTAGGAATTGATCAAGAAAAAGTTTGGTTTGATGACCAGGAAGGTGACACATATCTTTTAAATTCCAATTATGATACCCAATTGCAGTTCCTTATTAAAAAATATAGATTTTTCACTACCCACTCACCGCCGGATAGGTCATATAGTTCGAAAGGGACAAGGTATCGTTGGCTCCGCGCCAGAATCCAGCTCCTGGCCAGGCGGATTCATACCACCGTTTGCGAGTGCTGTAAATTGGATTAAAAATGTGATCCTAGAACGTGTAGGAGCTATGCAATCTTTCTATTACCGATACAACTCCGAGTGCATGGTCTGGATACTGAATTAAAACTGGCAGCTGCCAGGACGAGCGCTGAAAAACTCGATAAAACTTCGCCAGCCCCTCGATACCGAACCCTAAGTTTTGCATTATGGGGGTTGAATTGGAATTGAGAGCCTGCGCAGGCACGAACAGCTGTTTTCGGAGAGGTCCTTGAGGTTTTGTTTACCGCCCGCAGCTGTTATCCTGCATTCCAAAAAGCCATCGCACAGACAATCCTGATAAGGGTAGGGCGGAGTCAACCGCATTCCTGTTAATCTTCCAGAGAATGCACCCCCATATCTCTAACCAGGAACTCGGGTTTTGAATCTCCAAAAAAGAGTTCGATTTGCGACTAAAGTGACGAATACCTTTGCTTATAAAACAATTTATTAACGCACATTTAAGATTTCAGGAAACTGCAAAGCATTCCATCTGGCAACTGGCCAATTCCGTGTCCAGAGAGACACCCCGCCCATGACTAATTGGTTAAAGATGGCCCCCCGGTAGACTGCGACTTCAATCGAATGTGACAGTTACTCTTTGTGCCTTAAATAGGGTTCAGAAGTGTATTTTGAAAAGTTTGCAGCAATTACTGCCGGTTGCCTGAAGCTTTTCTTTTTTTTTTGGCAGGCATTAAAGTTGCAAGATTACAATGAAAACATGCACAGTGATTATTTTATAACAAGATTTGATCGAGGAATTTTGATTCCAAAGAAAACAAAACACACATTGTTCAGTTAAGTTTAAGAGTTTTAATGGATATTTCCTAAATGTTTATTTAGAAAAATATACAAAATAAAGTGTATATATAAATCCATAAATATAATGGTTCAAATTATAAACAATGTAGCGAAACAAGTGTATTTTGTAACCATATTTGAAATCCACCTGATCCTATTATCAGGTGCGACCTGTACTACTACGAATAGCATATGGACCCATTCACTCTCTCGCTCTTCCTCATTCTCTCTCATAAACAATGACAAACCAAGTAAATACCAAAACGCGCGATGAAGCGAACGAAATGCGCTCTATGCGGCTTTACATATAAACCCAATACGTATACTTAAGGTGCCGATTTTCATCAATGACGCAGTAATTAATTTAAGGCAATTACGCAAAAACCAATCCTCAGATATTCCAGCAGGAAAACCTGTGCCTCGGGGTACTCACTGTATTCACCAGGTAGGTCTTCAGCGCCGTGCTGTTGATGGCGTTCAGCATCTCGACGAACATCATACCCTGGCCACTGCGCGCCGCCAGGTAGATCTTATTCAGTTGGGAGAGCTGCAGGCGCTCTTCCTTGGAGAACTTGTCGTGTACCTCCTCCAAGATTTCCATCAGCATCCCGTGGGCCATGTTGAAGCCTTCGACGTCCATTTGGTATTCGTCGTAAATGGAGGTGTGTTCCTCGTTCTGAGGCTCTTCTGCCGGATCGACCTCCATATTACGTTTTGGCCGAGATGAGGTGCTTCTTTACGTAGATTAGTGCTTTTTAACTTGCGATCGCTTGCCCAAGAGTGATTAATGTGCCCACCGTACAGGTGGATAAACATCGCTGCCATAGATGTTTTCAATCGATTTTTTCCCACCACTAGTGGGGTGGCTGCCATTTGAAGAAGCCAAATACCAACTTGTCTTGTTTGGTCACACCTTTTAACGTATTTTCAAAATGTGTTTTGAAAACGTTATAAAAGCTTCCCCAAAAAACCCACATTCCCCATAAACTAATAAAAAGTAGTTACAATTTTTGGATTATAGTCGTTTATTCACGCTCTTAAGATTTACATGGGGGAATCGCAGTTGCATTTGGAATTCTTGAAACGTTATGCTACCATGAAACACTTATGAAATACAGCTTGAAATACTTAAATGTTGACATGTACCGTGATCCAGCTTTTAGTTTCTCCTTCGTTCATCATTCTAGGATTTATATGTGAGAAATGTGTGCGTTATCCTTGGGCGAGTGTAAAGTATATATTATCGTATGCGTGCGTGCGTGCGTGTGCGGGTTAACAGTGTGCTTTTGCTTCCAAGTGAAAGTTTTGCCCATTGGGCCAGGCCTGGTTCCATTTTTCCTTTTGTCATTGTTTGATATGTTCGATATATCTGTTGATATATATATATGTAGAAATATATATTGGCTGTGGGGGGTGGGACGCTCGGATTTGTTGTTCCTATTGTTCGAATCCGAGCCCCAAAGTGTGCACGAGGCCTGTCCAATGCAAAAATTTCATCGAAGTCATTTTTCTGGCTAATATTTTTCCCCATCCTGGTAAGACATCGTGCATCGTGCATCGGTCCGCCTGGAAAACTATGCCTAAACGCTGCGCTTGTCAACTCTGTACAATCATCATATTTTGGTCAGCGGTTATTCATTTTTTCCACTACATTAATAATCGTACGATCCGTTTTCTTAAACTATACTTGCGTGCATATTTTGCTCCAATGTGTCGATATTTGGGTATCTTGTGTTTACAGTGGGCGCAGCATCCTCCAATGCTACTCGCCGTGGCTGCACATTGAATCCACGGGTTTCTCAACAGTTCACTTCGTTCTAAACAGCAAAGTGAATTCGTGTCACTCTTCACCGGACACCGGACACCGGACACCGGTTACCGGACGCCGGTCACCAGACACCGGTCACAGTTCACGGTTCACTCACATCTCCATTCACCAACTTGCTCATGAGTACTTGTATGTCGTGCGTATGTTGGCGTGCACTTGAAATTTCTGCTTACACTAAAATTTGGAGCTTGTTTCTAATCTGTGTTAGTTCTTCAAAAAAGGCAAAAAGTTCGCATATTTTTCTAAATGTCTTCCGTTCTCCATTTGTCTCTTTCGATGTAAATTGTGTGTTCTACTCGTCCTGAATGTTTATCGAATTTGAATTAGCTGCTGAAAAAGGATAAATTATGAGAATGATTTTCTAAACTAACTTTCTATAAATGCAACCAAAAATCTACCAGCGTCTGTTTTATGTAAGTGTATGGCAGGTGTAAAAAAAGCATAATTGTTTTTCAATGTTTCGTTTTTTATAAAAATTCAATAATACAGGCAAAGCTTAAGCAATTCATAAAATTAATTAACAATAGTCTACCCCAAGGGTAGACCTTAGAAACTATTTTATGCAACTTTCAAGAAATATGTCAATTACTTGCGGAGACACCAAAGGATGCTTAGTTGGAGGCCGCTATGGCCACCGGAGCTGCCGACGGTGGAGGGATCTTTGAGCTTACGGCAGCTGGAGCCGAATTGTTGAGCTCAGCCTTCGATGATGAGGCTTCCGCCGCCGCAGACACCTTTCGACCGTTGGCACCACTCATGCTGTGGCGAGAGTTGCGTTTGGGCTGCGGACGACTGCCGGAACCAGTGCCCGTCTTGTTGGGTGACGGCGACTTGGTTGTAGAGTCCGGTACCGAGGAAACGCTCTGGGATTTATCACCCCCGGCTCCAAACTCTGCGCTAGCCGAGCGAGAACTGGCCGCTCCGTTCTTGGTTGGAGGACCAGTGGGACGGCGATTGCGTCGGCGGTTATTGTTCGACTTGACAACCGGCTTAATTGTAGTCTTGTTGGGGTCGAAGAAGCTGTCGAACAGCTCCAGAAGCTCGGTCTTATCCTCGCTCTTCAGCGACCCGATCGACTGCAGGGCCATGTCCAAGCCTTCGGTACGTTTGTCCGTCCAAATGGCATTGAGGGAGTTCAGATCAAAGCCGTTCTCCGCCAGCACAATGCGGAATTTGACGGCCCGCACCCGGTGATACAAAGCGGTCTTGAAATAGTTGAGGAAGACCGGACGGAAGGAGTTTTGGCGCTCCAGATTCTCGTTCTGGGTATCCAGCTCCTGGACATCAGAGCCAACCAACTTTGCGAAAGGCTTGAGGGCATTAAACAGATTGATCAATGCCTCCGACGACTCCGGCTCGGCCTTGCGGTCCGAGTTGCTTAGTTGGAGGGCCACATTGAAGGCCATTTTGGCTCGCACACTGGCGTTGCCATCGAACTGGTCCCGTTCGAATCGGATGCCATTCTTGGGAGATCGCTTGTCGTTAATATTGCTACTGCTACTGTTGCTACTGTCGGCCACATTGCTCTCGCTGGCCGAAACGGATCCGGTAGATCCGTTGGATCCATCCTCTTTACCCTTGGTCAGCATCTTGGAGAGCTTGCGCAGACTGTAGTGCTGGATGTTGGTATCGCCCATGGAGGCCTTGGCCAGGTTCAGGCTGTTGGCAAATGACTTTACCGTCTTGGTAAAGCGCTCCAGAAGGCCGTACTTCTTGAGTGATTCTAAGATCATGTACGGAATGAATTTGCGCTCCTCGTGACAGAGCAGGACAATGCCATCCGAGCCAGCGGTCTTGGCATTTAGTTGCTCCAGCCAGTTGAGAAAGTCCTTCAGGGCAGCGATCTCCGACTTGGATTTGATTATCTAAGAAACATTTTATTTGATTTTATTGTGAATTTGTGTAAAAAGTGATGTTACAGTGTAGTTATTGATTAAAGTTATTTAAATGTGTGAAAATTATGAACTGTCAAAGCTCAAACGTCAAAATGTCAAATGTCAAAGTGACAGTTGAATGTGAAGAAAATTGTGTCTTACCTTGAAGGTCTGCATCGACTTCAGCATACGATAAAAACCTATCGAAATAACACGAACTTGATGGCGCTGGCGCGCAGCTGGATTCAGATTCATATAGGGCATGATGTACTGCTCGAAGTGATCAGTGGGGGTATAGGCGGCCAGCTGGACAATCTGGAGGAGTACCCGAAATGGGGTTAGGTTAGGTTGAGGCGGAAAGGGAGTCCCCCAAAGAAAGAGTGACTTACCTCATCAATTAGACGACGTCCAGTGGTGTCGATGTCCACACCTACCAGGATGTAGTTGCCGGCCGGTAGTTCGTCCTTGCTGACCGCTGCCATTGAAGACTGGTCGGCAGAGGCGATAGCGAATCCAGCGTCGATGTTGTCGGCAACCATGTTGGTATATGATCTGAGGGAAGCAATCTGAAAAAAAATTCTCTTTAGGCTGGATAGACGAGGGTACTCCGGAATGAAAACTTTTTTCCTAGCACCGGATTTTTTTTTTTTATTTAGCGAACGCGAACCGCTTGCGCAGAGTTTCGATGACGAACTGGCTGACCCGACTAGTTGGCAGAGGTGATTGAACACCAAGAAGCTATCAAAGCTAACTGATTCCTTCCAGGAGCGCCATTTTCCACACTCACATTGTCACAAATTCGATTCGATTTCTTTTTTTTTTGCACTATCATCTTCTTCACAATTTTCGATTCCACTTACCTTTATTGAACTCCTTTTCGTGTTGATTTCGATGGGCTCTTTCGCTTTTTACGAACTTTTTCCTTTATTTTTCAAAAGGGTAAAGCGAGATTTGCTTCCGTTCGACGAGCTTTCACAAATAAGAAACAAATCGTACGACTAACTAAAACGAAATGAATTATTTTTTGGTGCACCTGAGGGTCTTGAAAATCCACAAAGTTTGTTCGAAATCACAGCCTGCTAGTTGAGGACTTGCCGGTAAGTACGATGGGCGCAACTGCTGGGATTTTAGGTAAAAAAAGCTTAAATTCCCACTGTGCAGCGCCAAAATTATTTTTCCTCTTTTAAGCCGGTTTAAAGCGGTTTTTTGGGTTCTTTTTATTTGATTAAATTTCTATTTTTATTTATTATTTTGGCGACTGAAACCGCCGTCGAAACCATTAACCAACAGCGTTATTTTGCTAATCCAAAAGCGCAGTGGACAAAACTGATAAGAAATCGGAGTTGCCCATTTTGAAATAACAGTGCTGTCAGACAGGCTCAAATTATACTCAAGGCTGCCACATTAAGAAAAAACAAAAGTTTTGCGGTATTGTCAGTAACTTTTATTGGTATCCACGCAATAATATGCAGAATAGTTCAAATGATTATAATATACTGATGTAAGGTGGTTTCATTGCATTCATTTGAAGCTTTTTTTTTAAATTTGAAAAGTAGTTCCATTTTGAACTAGCTCATTTTATGAACTAGACAGTTGTATCCCTGGACAATCGATAGGTTACAGTCCACTTCAAAACAAAAACAAATTCTTCCGTTTTGTTTTATTTTCCGCGTATTATTAAATGTAGCATTGCCTGTACAATAATTCTTTATAAAACTAACTCAAAGTAATCCAAAGAGAACCAGGTGCCATTTCGAAATATGCTGCACTGATTGCCATAGAGCAAAAAGAGCCTACAATCACAAACACCCGCCAGAGAGAGGAACAATTGTGATAAAATCGGAGTGTGATAAGCAACTTTTCGTGCCAAATATGCTGTCTTACATTAAGCGCAAGCTCTCCGAATCGGACGGTGGCGGCGGCGGCAGTTCTGGCACAACAGTGACGTCTTCAAGCGGCGGAGGCATCAGCAGCGGCGATGGCAGCGGGAACTCCGGCAGTGCGGCAGACGATTTAGTGCGCAAAACGAGTCAGATGTCGATGGACGATGAGGCGATTGCTGTTGGCGAGGATGCACTGCTTCATGATCTCGGCTACAGAAACGCCACAGATCTTCAAGAGACCATCTACGGTATGGAATGCATCGTATTTGTCTTTAGAAAGTTATGTAACTTTATTTTTTTTGTGCCCACAGACTTGTTGCGCAGCATACGAGATCCGGAAAAGCCCTGCACTCTGGAGGATCTTAACGTTATCTATGAGGAGGGTATCTTTGTGATGCCGCCCACACGCTCAAATGTCTCAGTGGTAAGTAATACCCCACTATCTATGATTTAAATGAGCTCCCTTAGTTCTCGATACCATAAAAAAGATAAAATATTCAAGTGAATGTTGATCTAAGGTCCGCACTCGGAGCGAAAGTGATATGTGGGTATCAAGTTCTTTGTGGAGATAAAGAAAAAGTTCATAAACTGTGTAAACAAATTGGAAATTTTATTTATACTTTTCTAATGAGCTGACCCGACATTGAAAAATATACTAAATATGAACAAATTACCTAATTCTTATTTATTGTCTGCAGGTGCGCATCGAATTCAACCCCACAGTGCCGCATTGCTCCCTGGCCACGCTGATAGGACTTTGTATTCGGGTGAAAGTGGAACGGGGACTACCGCACAACATTAAGCTAGACATATACATTAAGAAAGGTGCCCATCAAACGGAAGAAGAAAGTGAGTGTATAAAATAGTTTGATATTCTGATCATTAACCTTCCTCCTTTACAGTCAACAAGCAGATCAATGACAAGGAGCGCATTGCAGCGGCTATGGAAAATCCCAATCTGCGGGAACTGGTCGAGAACTGCATCAAGGATGAAGAGTAACCGATAGACGCTGTTTTTTGTGTACATAGAAGATTCTTATAGAATGTCTAGGCTTAAGTTTACTATTAAGTTACTTCATGAACTGTATGCATAGCATTAAAGCCCTTCAAATCTGTTAATCGCTGGTGCGGCGGCGTGATTCTACCTGAATATCGATTGCTTAACCTCCTATCTATTTCCCTCCATTTGTTTACTGATAAGCGAGAGAGCCCAACGCCCATTGTTTACATTCAGAGGAACGATATCGCACGTTTGACAATCGGCCAAGGAAAAACCGTGTGCACACCGCTGTCATGGCGGGTGAATGAAACCAACCATAAAACGTACAAAATCAAATCGAGGCGGATAGAAAGGGGAGGCAATCAAAGGCCGGCCATGTTGGACGGGTGTGACGTGTGCGTGGATTTATCAGCTAGGAAGAACCCCGTATTTTTGGGGCGGAGCAGGGCACTAACCTGCGGCTGCTAAGTTGAGTGCATGACACACATTTAGCGTCGACTAATTTCTTTGCAACTCTCCAGATTCAGTGAGCACTTTGTTGCCATGGTTGCCGTTGTTTCTGCTCCAATTTGCATTTCCGGGGTATTCCATTTGTTAAATTGCACTGCAATGCACGCCTTTTTTCTGCCTGTCTGCCCTTCTGCCCGATTCTCTTTCCCGCTGGCCCATCCATAAATATTTAGCAATATCAATTAGTTGCTTGCCCTCGTACTCAAATGCCTTAAACTAATTTTCAAAGACTTGGGCAAAAAACATCCCGGGGAGCAATTAAAACCATCTGCCGTTGGAAACTTTTTGCACCACGACACTTGCCGGCCAATATGCAAAGGAAATAAATGGGCATCCCTGGATAGCTGGATCCCGGCAACTGCCGCGTTTTAGGCGTGCTGCTGTCTCAAAGAGCGGAGGAATAATAAAAATGAATATGCAGACAAAAGCATATTGCGAATATTACGCTAATTGGCGACTGCAATCAAAGTGGACCACGACCAGGACACGTTGGGCGTAGAATAGGGGGTGGCCTTGCGGGGCCTAGCAGTCGTGACTCTGTGCTGTCTAAGACCGAGCCTCGGAATTACGTCTCACGGACGACGGGCAATGGCGGATACACCTGTGCGTATAATGGCCGAGTTTCATTTATTAAATTCTTACCAGAGACTTTGATTTGTCTTTAAAACTTCCGATTTCTAAAGCTTTATTATTTACAAAAACTACAATTTATTATGAGTTATAGTATGTAGAGAAAGCCGATTAAATAGACAAGGTATATAGACCGGTAACGATTCCATCTTAAGGCCACGTCATCATGATTCGGGGCCTCCGTGAAAGGCTCGTGGGAACCAGGACTGCGACAGAATTTTATGTGCGAAAAAATGCATAATTTATTTGGTTAATGCATATGCATTTAAGCCGGACCAACAACTGCAGCAATTCCCCAGGATTTGCTGACCGGCAATTGTCATTTGTGCAGCGGTCAAAGTGACCCATTTAACCGGTCTGCAGTGCACCGGAGCCCATAGTCCGGAGTCCCGCCCCTTCCGCCGAATCCGGCTCCGGCTTTGCTGACTTGAGTACATAAGTAGGCAAATGCGAATGAGTCTGGTGCCCAAGTCGGTAACGCCTGAAGACGAGAGGCACAGATTGCGGCTACCGAGATTTCCTTCCGATATGCAATGCTGTTAAATTGTGTGCCATTATTATGATTGCCATTGTAGCGGGGAGCCGGGGATCCGGATGAAATGAACAGGATGCCGAAGCCAAGACCAACTGCGGAGTTGCATTCACACATTGTTCTCCGGGTCCTCGCATATGCCATGTATTTCATTATGAGGCTTCCTCATTCCATTCCACATTGTGTGCCAAAAGCAAGGGTATTTATTTTTCAAAACGATCCTGATAGTTTCAGTGAATATCTAGACGATTTTGAAAAAGTCAAGAGAATTCACATAGAAAAACTAACATGCGATATTTAAGCGTAGTCCAACTAGGCGTATGAGTAATGACATAATAATTGGGTAAATCCTCGTCGTATCCTACGAATTTATTTATATGTTGCTGCTTTTTATTTTCAGGTAGCTTTCTGAAACCAATTGTGGTAATTGTTGTTGCCACAACAGTCTGAACGCAGCTCCTTAAACCCGGAAGTAACACTCAACGGGGTAAATCTCACGCCCGCTTACCCGATGTACGAGCATGTGCATTATGCAAAGTCCTGGTCAGTGGTGAAAAGGAAAGCCAAGGAGCAGAAAGTAGAACCAGAACCAGAAACAACTGACAACTTACGCATCAGCGCGGACAGAAATCCGGGATCTCGAGGCGAATCGGAGTTCCAGGGCCACAGTGATTCGAATTGTCCGGCACTGAGCTCTGTCTGAGCTGGAGCTGGATTCGTTGTCCGGGGCCCATGCCTTTGTTGTTTGCATTGCCATTAATTTCTGTTCCACTCGCCTCGCCATTTATTTGGTACGTAAAATGTGCCAACGTTATGAGTTCCCGGGAAACCCGTTCTGTCTCTTTTTCTGTCTTCCGGTAAAGGATTGTCTTAACCCTATAGGGAGCCATGAAGTTCATAGTTTTTGTAGAAATAAAAAATCTTGGTTTGGGATAATTTTAAGTGTAAGTAAGAAAAAAAGACTATAATATATATTTTTTTAAATATTTTAATATTAAAATTGTATTGTTTAAAAGTCTTTTTATCCAATGACTAAATATTACTTTCCGGGCACAAATGGGCTAAAGGTAAAACGAACCGGAATGGCTACCGAGGACCAGGCGCCTGCCAAGCGGAAGTGGTCGCGTGCGTTGCATCCTGTCGGCAATTATGCTGCAGCAGCAACAACAATTACAGCTACAGCTGTTACCGTTCCAGTTCCTGTGCCCCATAACCCCTGAACCCCAAACCCCAAACCCGGAACCTCCAACCTCTCTACTCCACTTGCCGCTACCATTTACGATTTACCCCTTGTCCGGCTGGTTGTAAGCCATTTTAATTGCTTGTCTCTTTTTAATTTTCAGCTCTTTTGTTAAACTCAACCCTTGCCCCTAGATCCCCACCTGCCTTCTAGGATATGTACGAGTATTTGTCTTTGTCTGTGAATCCCTTCTTAGCCTCAAGTTGACATTTTTGCTGCCAGTGCTTCTCTGTGACTTCTGGCCAAGAGGTCGCCGCTCCTTGGGGCTGGGGCTTTTTGACGTCGTTGTTGTTGTTGACCATTTGCCCGAGCTAACGAACTAATGTTGAATGCACGGCAAGTACCATTTGAGCTTCCGCCAGCTCATTGACCAGAAGACGCCTGCAACTGCAATTAACAAAGGTGCAAGTCCTGTCCCAAGCCCCCCTCTCTACCGTTCTCTACCATTGTTGCAGAAAGGACAATTGTCCTGGGCGTGGACATGCAATCCGGAATCAGAATGGTGTCCGATGGCAACTAAAACGTGTGTAATCAGAGCATAATTGTCTAAAATGGGTCGACACTTACAGGACGACCAGGATCGGGGGCAAACAAATAGAAAATCGATTAGGTTCTTATCCGAAAATCGGTTGGAAAGGTCTATAATTATTTGAAAAGCCTGACAAATAGATACAATTTTCGGAAATTAGCAGGTTAACCAACAACAAAGTCGATTTAATTCTGGATATTCAAATATTAAAAGTTAATACAAGTTTTTGAACACATTTTGAACATTGAACTTTGTGTTTTATAATATAATCACTATTTCCAATCAATTTTAGTTTTAGTTTAAAGCGCATTTATTGGTTAATTTACATTTTTGAATATTTTATGGATCGCAACAATAGAATGTTTGAAATTTACAAAATAACTAAATTATGGTTTATTAAATTCCACCGAAATTGAGTAGCCTTGTAATTATTTCACGTAATTATTTCGTGTTTTTAAAATGCTTCTTAAACACAATAAAGAATGCATTTATTTTGCATAAAACAGGAATCAGAGCCAACCTGATGGCCAAATTGTTTAATCTAAATTCATAACGTGACATGCACAATACAACACGGCACAGATTTGGCTGACATTTTGACTAAATAATTGATTTGGCCGAAAAAGCAGAAAGAAGTGCAGGCTCACTAAGTGGCGGAGCGAATAAAATGATTTAAATATTCAAAGCAGCGGCGAGCCCTTAGTCCCTACCAGCTATCATACATTCCAGATTGCAACAGTTTTTTGTGTGTTTGTTTTTTATTTTTTTGGTAAGCATAATAAAAAGCCAACATGGAAAAAAAGTTGAAATTTCTTTTACGGCCCAAAACCGCCACTAATCCACTTTGGCCAACAATTTTGGGGGAAACCGCAGGCGAAAAATAAATGAAATCATGAAATAATAAACTAAATTAGGTGCGAATTGTTGGCCAGTCTGACCTGGCTCTTTTATCGTTCCACTTTCTTTCCATTTCTTTTTTTTGTTAACATTTTATTTATGCCAGTAAAACAATTTGTATTTGGCCCGAACACAGAACAACAGCACACAATTTAAATTTTCCGACAAAAAATTGTCAAAAACATTCAATTGTTGGGGCTGGCCGGTTGAAAGAGTGCTCTCTCATATACAAAAACTTTTTCCCATTTACCTGTAATCATAATTTAATAATTAAATGTCAAGCTGAGTGACTTAGTCTGGAAAGGTAGCAACCAAACCACAAAACTAGGCTGTTTCTCCTGCAATTGACTCTCCCCCGACATCCTTTTGGAAGGGAAAAATAATTGTGGCATTTGTATGCCAAACCTCCGCCCCGGACTCGTATATACAACAAAATATAGTAAGTTTGAGTATGTTGTTCAGCTCACACACACAAACTTTTATAATAATTTGCGCAACAAATTTGAAATTGTAATGCCGACTCATTAGAAAGTTTTTCATTCGAATTTGCTGGCTTTGGTGCGGCTTGCCGGCTACCCGGCCCGCCCTTTCGATTTTTTATGCTTACTTGTTGTTTTCCCCATCTTGTTTCCCCTTCCATATACGATATATCCTTGCTGTATTTTATTTTTATTTTTTACTCTTGCACACTCTATAAAATTGCCTACAATATGGAAAAGCAAAGGAGGCCCACACAGACGGCACAGTTTGTTTATAGAATATTGTATCTCTGTCGTGTTCTGTCTGTGAGTTCTGTAACTATGCCAGGATGCGCTACTGTAATCTGGTTTATCAGTTTGCCAAAGTTTCCGCATAACACACACGAGAACACACACAACACACACAACACACAGGCTGCATGTGAATGGCTTTGCCGCATCTTAAACTTTCCGCCGAAGCCCTGGGTTTAGGTTCACACAAATGCTTTTAGGTGTTTGTAAAAATTAAATAAAAAAAAAAAGGAATTTAGATTTTACACCCAAAGTTTAAAAGCATTAAAAATATTGTACTCTATCCTTAGTCCATTTGTTCCTTTTTTAAAGAATAATGTGGTTCTTGACTTGTTTCGGAAATTGCATACTTTTGTACTCTACAATTTTTAGGTATGGCCCTTTATTAATATTTGTTTCTGTTCTGTATGACAACAAAACCAGATTAAATAAAACAGCAACTATTAAAACTTCCCCAAACATTAACCTCCTTACCAATTCCTGATGACTTGAGAACACATTCCCCCAAAATCTAGAATAAAACCCACAAAGTGTAGGGAATTGTTCTCATTATTTTGTCTTCTACTTTTGGGATTAGTGTCAAAATGTGGCTCAGCAGCTTTTCAATATCTGGGTGAGTGCAAATATATTGTATATCCTTTTTTTTTGGGCTTTGGCCTTGAAAACGGGTTTCCCATTTCGCCACTTGTTATGCAGATTGGATCTGACATAGTTTTTCGAGCACTCGACATTCAAGCCCAAACTGTTTGCTCGGCTTCCGAGGCTTCCGAGGCGAGTCCTTAACGAGAACGGGAATTCATTTAGGCGAAATCTCTTCACATCCGTAGCCTGCCAACAATCTGTCCGTTTTCTAGTTAATAAAATTCTAATTAGTTGGAATTGCATCACCGTGGCCGTGGATTCAACAAGAGTTGTATGCCATGAACCTATGCTACACACTCGTATGTACACACATTTCTCAGCTAATGTGGGTGGGTGTGTGATTTTAATTAAGTAGAGGCTCATTAGCATTTTTCATACATGTTTGCTTGTTTATTTTCGGTGGCTGGCGGCTAGACAAAGTTTATCAGCTGCCTGCCAGGATTCTCTACATAGGATTGCAAGTTGCAACTGAGCAGCAAAGAGCATGGGCTTAAATGCAATCTACGATGAAAGAATCATCTTAATTAAAGATAATAATCATTTTTGTTATAAAACTATATATATTTTGATTTAATTTATCCCTTAAATTAGTTTAACTTGTTCATGTTGCAATTACCAAGAGATTTCTTATAGTTTTTGGTATGTTTTTATTAATTGATTATTCATATTCCTATCTAATTGAATATATTTTCTATTATCAATTCTTGCTCATCTCTGACTAGTCCTTGTTTTGGGTGGAAAGTATGCAGGCTGGGCTGAGGATATTCCTCATGCACACCATCAGAAAAGTTCAAATAAACAAAATGTTATTGCAATGAGAGGAGCATTGCGCAATGCAGTGGCGCACTGAAAGAAAATGATGAAAAGGGGCTGGTGTGGCAAGGGGCTGGAGGGGCGCCTCAAAGTACTCTTACAGTTGGCATACAAAATTAACAACTTTTTTGCTGCGGCACAGTTGGACAGAGCGGAGGAAAGATGTCAGGACAAGGGCATAGTTTTAATATGAATTTGCATGTAAGATTAACGATGGCTGTGCAGCATACTCCGGGGATTCCCCCAGCATCTTGGCTGCCTCGGCTCCTTTTTGTGTGGCGCTGTCTTCCTTGCCAGCTCCTTCTTTTCGCCAGCTTAATTGAGTTCTTGAACTTGGCGGCTGTTGTTTACAGGATTACAAGCTCCGCTTATTATGAAATTGAGTTGCACGAAATAGCAGCCACACATACGACAACTCATGAATAATGCAATTATTGTTGCAGGTGCGAGATGTTGCAGCAACACCAACAGGGCCAGCATCAGTTGCTTAATTAACTATTAATGTGTGTGAGTCTGTTGGGTGTGTGTGTGGCGGGTGTGTGAGGGTATGGGCCGAGCCTGGCTTTGACAAATGGCCATGTCACCCGACAGAGCCTGGAATATGGCCGACTTCACAACGGCTCCGGCCATGAGAAATGGCAAATTCATTTACGCGGCGTTGCATTTCTCACGCTGCTAAACGGAAAATGCAAAATGAAAGAGTTGCTTGAAATGGGGCTGGATTGCTGGAGGAAATGCGGAAGTGGCTGGCATGTACGTGAGGCAACAGCAGCTCTAACAAGTGACAACACCCACCCAACAGCAACACCCCAGCTACCGAAAAGGAGAGGAAATGCCTGGAAAATTGCATTTTGAGTGCAAATATTAATTTCAGCTGCCGCCACAGCAACATACAAAGGCTGAAGCAACATTGCCAGCAACACCAGCATAGTGGCAGCAACATCAGTACCAGCAATTGTAGCACCATCACTACACAGGGAGAAATATTTAAATCAGGTTGGTACAAAGTCTGTATTATTGATAGTTTTAGGTTTCCATTCAAACTCAGGCCTATATTTACAGAAAGTAATACAAGTTTTTAACTTAAATGGTCTGCAATATATGAACCTCCGCACGAGAACCATGATTTGTTTCCTCTGCATTTTCGGGAGGAGTTGCCTCTTTTTTAAGCCATCTCCGGGCTGCATCTCCATCTCCTGTTATTTGTGTTATGTAATTTTGAAAGCGTGGCTAGCATTTGCTAAAACGCATTCCACAGTGACAAATGCATTGCATATCCTGCAGCTAGCAGGATCCTTCTTCTTTGCACGGCACTTAGCTTAATGGAGCAGAGCTGCTGCTGCTCGGACACTCGTTCCAATGCAAGACGGCGTTGGTGGGAAGGAGCGGTGTCCTGGCCAAAGTATAAGGAAGAGAGCGTGGCACCCGTGGAACATTTCCTCCGGGTGCGGCACGCATATCCAGCTTAAACGAATTAAAATGAAAGGCGTAAAAAGCATAAGTCAAATGCAAAGCTTGACCAAATGTGTCGACAAATGTAGGAGCGTGGTTTCATCGCCGGGGGGAGGTGAATATTGCGCGCAAAATGGCTCAAGGACAGCTGGCCCAGATAGCAGGATATACGACCAGCTAACATCCACTCATAATGATAGCACTTTGTCTTGCTGGCTGTGCAGGACAAGCTCTCGGCTACGTTTTGATTTTCCAGCTTTTTTCGTAAATCATAAAAAATGTATTACTTTGGCGCAACTTTTGGACTTTTTTTCAAGCTTTTCATGTCAAATGGAATCCGCCTTTCCTTTTGAAAGAACATAGAAACTGATTCCTAGCTCAATGAAGATAGTGCCTTTCCTAGGAAGCCTGTCCTAAGAACAGAGATCAAGGGATCTGAAGCTCTCAGTCGCATCTTGTTGCGAAATCGGATATAAACTGGCAAAAATATCCTTAAAAACTTAAGCAAAAGGATGATAAAATAAGTTTTTGAAAAATGTCAACTTTCTGTATTTGGAAAATGTTAAAATATCCATTTTTGGAGCAGTTTTATTGGAATATCTTAGCTAATTGGCAACCGATTTTAAAACGAAATGCCATTTTTTTAATCAGGGCACCCAAACATATAAAAAATTGGTCAAAAAATATTTTGTTGATTTTTTAAAAAAAATCATGATGGTACCCCTTTCAAAATTTGCGAAAATCGGGTCAGATTTTCGATGGTCATATTTTAATAAAAATTGATAGTACTCGAAGATATAAGATCGGGAAGATATAACATTTGTCGATCTGCCAATTATTACACAAGTTATGCACTTTTCCGTGAAATTTATCGAAATAAATTCCATTGAACATCGCGTACCAGTGCGAACGTCCTCTTTTCGTCCTTTTCCTTAGGTTTTCAGCGAATATTTTTGCCATTTCGCATCCGATTTCTAAACCGAATACCATTAATGAATCAGGACTTCATTCCCGTTTAATCTTTGTCAAGTATAAATATTTAATCAAAGCGTAACTTTAGTAAAATCGTCTCCAAATACCACATATGAAACCGAACGATTCTTTCTTGGCCTTTCACTTCGTTTTCTAAGGAATAGTTGCCATAAATATATAATAATATGATACTACTCGAAGATACAAGATTGAAGAGGTATAAAATACGTTGATTGGAGGTGTATAACCCAAGTTATGGCTATTTCCCTAAAATTTATCGAAATAAAATCGATTAAACATCTCGTCAAATTCCGAATATCCTTATGTGTACTTTTTTTGAGTTTTTTATGAAATTAGTTGCCATTTCGCAACCGATTTCGCAACGGAATACCATTTATGAATCGGGACTTTATTCGCTTTAAATCTGCATCAAAAGATAGAATAACAGGACCAAAAAAATTTTACTCGATTTTTGAAAAAAATCATGATGGTACCCCTTTCAAAATTTTGAAAAACCGGGTCAAATTTTCGATTGCCAGATTTTGATGAGGAATGATAGTACTCGAAGATACAAGAACGGGAAGGTATAACATTCGGTGATCTGCCAAGTATTAACAAAGTTATGGACATTTTCCTGAAAGGAAAGCTCCATTGGCCCAGTTAAGACCATGTAGTAGAGACATTTGGCCAAATGGTAACTCTTTTACATCAGATTTTAAAAAGGAATACCACTTATGCCACAAAAGTTTCATTCAAAATAGTCACTTTATTCAAATAAAAGAAAAAAGTTACCTCGTTTTCATTATTATAAAACTGATGTATGTATTTTTCATATATCCTGGCCATCTACATCATCTCCAATATATTGTTATAGAAAATAGAAAATTTAACGCATTAGCTTGGCAAAAATGTTCTAAATCATATAAAACTTTGAAAACAAATTAAATTATTAGTTATTTCTCAAGTTTTGGTTAAATTGTTAAACGCTAAGTACGATGCCCTAAAAAGTAGGCAATAGAAAATTATTTACATAAAGACCATTTCTTAAGCAACTTTGTGCTGCCTGAAACGTTAATATCTGTTGTTTTTTTTAACAAAATTCCGTTTCCCCTTCTAATATTTTTTATAACAAATTTCATTAAATGAAAACATCTTCAAATGGCCTCCTTTTTCATTTGTTTACAAGTGCTGCCTAGACATTTGACCCATCTGGCGGCATCTTGGCCGGATTCAATTAAAGTTGGCTTAAACCACACGATGAAACGGAGTCCCCTTGGAGGACACGTTGAGAGGCGCTGGGTTGGTGGCAAATTGCATGTTGGTCGGACTGCAACAAAACATTTTCACTTTCCCGAGGACTCAATGTTGCGCATACGCAATGTATGCCAGATGCTGCTGCAGCACCTCCGTTGAGTTGGGTCGCTTTTTGCGTCCCTCCGACACTCGTTAGACGTTGACACAAAATGTTATTTCACTTCAATTAAATGGATGCACGTGGGTCGGAGGTTAAGGGTTAAGGGTGAGGGTGTGGGTGGGCAGGAACTTGCAAAGATGGCGCCTAAGCCATTGTGCGAACTTTGTTCATCCTCGTGCGTTTCTGCATTGTCAGTCAATTTGGCAAGTGCCGGAACCGCGAAACGCGCAACTTTCCTAACGCGTCGCGACGCCAGATTGTTGTGCACGTGTATGTGTCTATTTTTAGCATCCTTGCTTAAAAAGGATGCGAATTTGCATTGTTGTTGCTACATCAGCCTTCCGCCTGTAATTACGTAAGTCGTCGGGAAGTTTGCTTGCTCTGTGGCAGCCGTAAGGGCATCGCAGCATGCGCTTTCAATTTCCGCATTCCGAAATTGTTTGCCAAAATCAAATTCAAATTACAAAACGATTTCGGCTTCTGCTCCTGGCATCTGCCTTTCTCTCTCTCTCTATCCTTATTTCTATCTCTTTTTGGGGCCCTATTTCTATCTCTATTTCTCCGCTTCTACCTGACTTGTTCATTGATTTTGGAACAGACATCCGGCGGATGTGTTTGTCTCAGATTCCCCCGGCAAGTGGCCGGGAATGCGGTGCTTAAAATTATTGCTAAATGCTGTCTTCAATCGGTATGCGAGGTATTTGCAGTCTAAGTATTTAGGGTGATAGATTCTATTTTATATTCTAAAAATCTTTTGAATTATAGAAATTAAAAGGATCTTAAAAGGAGCTTACAACTCTGGAAAGGTCAGCGCTTCCATCTTTTTAAATACAACTTTTAGGTTACACAGAATATTTGTTATTTATTTATGAAAAGAGTTTTGAATAATTTTAAATTCATATTTAAAAGGCAGTAAGTTAAAATACGCAAGTACTATATAAAATAGCATCGCAATGGAATTAGCATCGCTGACTTGTCGCTTTGTGGACTCTGATCACATTTTGGGCCAAAAACACGTATGACAAACTGCCATGGGATGCCTAGATGGAATGGGATTCAGATATATAGATACTATATATGGGGGGTAATGCCGGGATTTGTGTTACCATATGTGACGAAGATAGGCTGCAGCTGGCCGCCGGCTTTCCTGGGTGTCAAAATATCCCGCGGACTCGGTTGTCTGGCAATTTGCGATGCATTTTTGTCGCCTGGGGACTTTGCACGGTTCGCGGCATAAGCCTGGCGGCAGGATATGATTTGGTTGGGCCGCCAGTAAGCCTAATGATTTCTACTGCGATGCTACTAAGTATCAATGGGTTCGGATGGCAGAGAAGCCAATAAGTAAATAATTGGGAAAATAGACACTCTAACACATTGATTTAATTTATTTACAATGGAAAATAGTGTCATTTGTTAGGCACATAAATGTTTTACCTTTGCGGATTACCTTAAACTATTATTAATTCTTTATCAAAATCTTCAGACGATTCGGGCATCCCTGCTTTAAAGCCTTCCAAATGACCAAGTTCAAAATGACTTGGTCAAATGCTTACGACCCTTGGCCAAAAATGGCCTTAACCTTTGCCCTTTTTTTTTGTGCCAAGCCAGCGTCTTGTTCATTTTTTGCTAAGCAGCCTGCACAAAGCCCTCGTAATTTGCTTGTTTCTTTGCACTCGAATTAGATGGGCCCATACATGTATGCATGCGGGAGGGAGGATGCATGGGTGTGTTATTTTAGCCATGTCCTTGCAGCTGCGACACTTGTAAAGTCGTTTGCTTGGACTGTGCAAACAAAATGAGCGAGCAGGAGCCGACAAGGAGAGAACAGGGCAAAGACTAGTAAATGCATTAATGGATGTGCCACCCACCTGAAGCCACCGGAATCCACCTGCTCCCGGCCACCTTTTTCACCGGCTCATGTGAGTCGCTCTTGACATTGCCCTGAGTGAATGGAGGCTTCAGTGTTTACGCTGCGACATGGCGAATGCTTCAACTCAGAAGAGTTCTCCTCCAGTTGGCCTGGCCTCCTTTGATTGCGTCCTCGTCTCGCTGGGATCAGAATATATGTATGTCTTCAGTCTTGGGCTCGTTAAGTGTCGCCTCCTTATGGCATTTCATGCTATTTTAAATGCATTTGAATAAATAAACACTCACACGGCGCAGTCACAGTCGTAAAATGTTTATTACGTGGGTAAATGTTTGTGTCTGGCCTCATTAGGAATGGAAGGCGGCTTAAAGGGCGGGCGCCTGATGTCCTGGTGGCCTGGTGGGGACAATGCAACTACATTTCGCACTTAATGCATTTTTAATTTAAAGCCGACCGTGTAACCAACAATTCGCCTCTCTCAGGATCTTCGAATTGCATCGAAATTGCTTTAATTGAGTGGATTTGCATGTGAAATTCGAGGACAGTGTAATCCAAATCAAAAGGTCCCCGAAGAATCCTTGATGGCCCTGAAGTGATTGGCCGCAAGGTGAGGTGTTTTCAAGGCCTCAATGGTATTTCTTTATTTCCGATTGTACGACTGTACGAGTGTACGAATGAGTTTTAATTGATTGGCTATCAATTATGCAAGCAGGGAGTATTTTGCTGGGCCCACGGGTGGTATGCGTAATATTTCATTTGGTCCTTTATTAACACACCAAGTCAAATATTTGCCTGGAAATCTGTTTAAATGTGTGGTGAAACTATTATATTTGCATGTGACTCGTGCCGGCCTCTACCCTTTGTCCTTTATCCTTTTACCCTTTATCCTGCTCCTGCTATAACTCTCGTTTCTCTCTGTTTGACTGTCAAATGCTGAGCAAACATAGCCAAGATTCATGTAACTCGACTTCGGCTTGACACTTTAAGTGGAAGTTATGCAAATAAATAAATGTGGATTGACTTGACAAGTGGGTAGGCAAATAGATAGACAGTCAGTAGAATGGGATGACAGTAAAACACACATAAAATGGTGCGGGAACAAACATACGAATCTAATTAAAGTATCTGTGAGTCTCCTTCGAATGGCTTATTGACAGGCAAGTCAAGCCACGTACGAGTATGTGTACATTTTGCGAATATGTCACACTCCACACTCCATAGTCCACACTCCATAGTCCACAGTCTATTCTCTTTTTGGGCTTTCTGAGCCGCTGGACCGCATAATTATAATGAATCCTTTTTGTCAGCTAACTTAACCTTAATTTGAGCCAGCTCGCATTATGCCGGGGTGTAAACACATTTCATTCGCCATTGTATTCCTCATGCAGGTGCGAAAACGGTTAAGAGCCATACGGCGAATGCAAAAAGGCTGAATGTCTCTGAGCCCGAGCCAGAGCCTGAGCCTGAGCCTGCCACGTTTGCTAATTAAGCTCCAAAATGGCATGGATCCGAGCTGAAAAACTCGACTATTTTTGCATTGTTGCTGCGACTTTTGTGCATAAACTGAGGCAGATGCTGCCTCAGAGTCGTCCTTCTATCCTTAAGCCCCGATTTTCCTTTTTCGAGTACCTATTAGAGGTAGCTTCAAGGGCTATGATGTGCTTCTAATAAAATGGAGTATTTAAGAATGCCAGTTCCCCGAATTTTTCCACTTCCTGTTTTAATTTTGAAATTAATCCTTGTCTGTTATTTTTTAAAGGATATTTTCTAGTTGGTCCAAGCTCTGTATATCCTTTCATCTTCGTTCCTTGATGCGGGCAGTGCGCGAGTTGTGGAACCTTCAGCCCTGACCACATTTTAATTGGGCTAAGCACACGCCACATGCTGTTCCCCATTCTCATCGCCATCGCCACCGCCATTGCCACCGCCATAGCTAGTCCTGCCCCTGCAACCTCCTCCCTGACACTCGCTGTCCTGTGCATGTGTGGCATGCTATTAGTGAAACTTTTAAATGAGTTAGTTAAGTAAAGCGGGTTACGTTATTATGAGTTTTTGGCTTGGACATTACAAAAGCTTGTCAGCTTTTTGCCCAGCCCGAGCTGGGGTTCTACTCTTTTTCATTCTTTAGCCAAACAATATGAACAAGAAATATAACTTTTATACGCTTACAAAGGTTAATTTTTTTCGGTAGCTAAAATAAAAGCGAAAAAGTAACTTCAATTTAATAAAATGGAATATGTTTTGGGGGTAGAGATTTGGAAGCTAGCACTCTAAATGGTGCAGAAAATTTAAAGCTTTATGCAAAAATGGGTAAAAGGATAACTGCCATGGCAATGTTTTTAAAATATATTTTACCAAATATTCAAAACTAACAGTGGCAGAAATCTTTTTATAGATTTCTCCCAAAAGCATACCAAAACTCATCCATGAAATTCGAACAAACAAAATTGGTTTTTCATGCATTGGCGGTAACTCGGTAATGGTTTCTCTCCAAAAAAAAAACCAACTAAGGCAACGCAAAATATTCGATTCGATTCGGTTTCGGTCATTTGATATTTTATTGAGGCAAATTTTATTCACGTAATTATTTGGAGCAAGAGGGCGCAATCAATTTTCAATTAGTCGCATACGATTATTTCTTGAAAGGCAAAAACGAAGGATATTGCCGTTGGTAATTATTGCAAATTATACGGCGTTGAATATTTGTGTATAAATGTATTGCAATCATGGCAATCGCAGGGACTTGAATGAGGCAAAAGAATGCGCCAAACAGGCTCTCGGCTGAGTGGGGGGGCGTAGCGAAAAAATATTATTCAATTAAGCGCCATACCGAGTACAATGGCCACGATGAGCATAAAAGCCGCCGCGCCGCGACGCGCTGCGTTCCCATAAATACACAAAGACCCGCTTTCAGTCAGCCTCGAATGTGGAGGCCATAAATTGAAGTAATAACAGTCATGTGCCCGGAGAATCCTTATAATATGTAGTTGTTGCTGCCTTCGAGCGAATGTTTCAACTTTGATTTTCCAAATGAAATCAATGCCATGCCCAAAGAAAAATATCAAAAATTCTGTGCTGTTTTTCCGCCTTGGCGTGTCTCTGATTGACTTGCAAAATCGATAGAAATGATATTCCATTCTCAATTAGCTGAGAGCCCGCCTTCGTCCGCTTTGGCAGAGGATTCCACCTGGACACGGGCATGGCCTGCATTGATAAAACCCGCCGCCGCCGGCCTCGATCTCACCCTGGAGGCAATTTACATAAAATTCAAATAAAATAAAACGACAAACGTAATAATCATTAGCCGACTCTCGTGGGTGCAGTCGCTCCCGGTCACAGGACACAGGACACAGGACTCTGGACTCTGGATAGTGGACAGTGGGCGCAAGAAGTCCGCAACTGGGAGTTTGTCCTGGGGGGTGACTTATTTATGGAGTTTCCATGTTAAGCAGCTACTGGCAGTAAATTAATTTAGTTCATGATAAATAAAACCCTAGGGTTGGGTATAAAAGATACTTTAAGGCATCTAAAGATTCACAAATATTGTTTTTCTCATAGCATCCTGGAGCATCCTTTTAGTAACCAATCCATTCCTGTAGAGCAACCTTTTGCAGCTCGATTTGTTCTCCCATTTTCTGGGTCATGGCAAACTGTATGAGAATCAAAAGGTAGTTGACCAAAACCGAAGTAAACTAACAAGAAGCGAGTATTACTTTCAAAGGTAAGATATTATAAATTTTAAAAACCTACCAAACTTATAACCCTTCGATTGAGAACCACTTCCAGGCCGCCGGTGAACTGCGTCTTGAATTGTCTTCGCCAGCACATTGCGGACTCCACAAGAAGCCTCAGAGAGGGGCTTTTGGGGAACCAGATGTCCAGTTGCTCGATTAGTCGGAGGCACTTCTTGGCTTCCGTAACAGCTCGATCACAGTAGAAAGGAGCTATGAGAAGCTTGTAGAGCGGAGTGATCATGCAAAGAGCCACGTAGCCGACCACCTTCTGCCGCATCTCCTGGTCCGAATTGTCGTCCTCCGCTTGAGGTCCACCTCCTCCCATTCCCACCGACTGGCCAAATAGTATGTACAGCTCACTGGTACTTATGGCTAAGTCATGGGCCATGGCCGAGCCAAGACTTGGTGCATAAACGTGATTGATCTCCTTGATGAGATGATGCAGTTCCTGGATCATAGCCACCACCTGGCGTATCCGTAGTTCCCGAAGCTTTCAATCGTTTAGTAAGTATTTCGTTAACAAGGTTTTCTTATTTGCCTCACCTGCCTTTGAGGAAACCGACACTGAAGAAATTTCGGATCCAAAATCCTCTGCAATAAGCGGAATCGAATGGCCAACATTTCGGCCAAACTCATGTGGACATAGCCCGTGAAATGCGGTCCTCCGGTTACAATTGTGTAGCAGGAAGCGGCGACCAGGAACAAAGCCCGATGGCTGCCAGTCACCTGGATGGCGGCACAATTAATGGCCAGCAGGTAGACCAAGCTTACAGTGGCCAGTAAAACGATATTCTTTCGCAGCATTTTGCGGTAATTCAGATTGGCGCCAAAATCTCGCATTAGTCTGGTGTCCATGGCTGCCAATCGGGCGTAGATTCTCATGTGACGTCGGGCGGACCACTGCAGGGACAGGACACTAATCACATAGACCACAGTTGACATGACCAATTCCATTCCAGCAATACTCAGAACTAGGCTGTCGGAGGCTAGCAGTCGGGCACGCAAATCCTCGGCGGCCAGGAGGGCGCTCAAGGATCCGTAGAGCCCCACAAGCGCCAGGGTGGCCACCGTAAAGGAGTAGAGCCTTCTCCAGCAACTAATCCGGAATTGGCTGCCACGCCCATAGAATCCGCTGCAGCCCATTATGAACTGGAGGCCGCAGATGAAGCTGGCGCAGTCGTAGACCGTTTCCGGTTCCTGGAAGATGTAAAGGACAGCCATTTAATGAAGAGTTCTGCGACAAACTGGTAAGTAAAATGTTATTTTTTGGAACGAAACAAATCACAAATTAGGCAATTAAATTGATGGTTTTGATACACTTAAAACAAAGCAGGTTTTATTGATTTTTCTGGCTAATAATTACAGTCTAGGAAAACTTTCATAAACCATTAATCTAATTTTTTTATTTGGCTTTTACTGAAAAACAAATAAACCTTTGTATAGATTTCTAGGCCATAAAATCAGACTAATTTGATTCACGTGTACAATAGAGTTATCATATTAATCAAGTAATTAACTTAATTATGTTTTAATAACCTTTACAAGCTGGCTATGTAATTTATGAAATTGGTTTCCTAGAAAGAAGTATTTGTAAACAATAAGATAGAAATAAGATATAAATTTAATACAAATTCCGGTTATTAGTTTAACAAATTCAAATAGAATATATCAAATAGAACAAAACTACACTTGTAAAGGTTTTAATGGTTTTTTATACCCTTGCAGAGGATATTTTGATTTCGGGATCGGAATAAACCTTGTTACCTTTCCTTTCCCGTTTTTAAATAGTTTTTACCACCTAAAAAAATAATAATGGCCAAAAGTAATGTCAAACTGAATACAATAATCCAGAGGATTATGGCCAAGCTGTCGAGCTGGCGGGCAGTTCCGGAAAAAGTTTTAATTCCCGATGACAGAGCTCGACTCTTCGATCTGGGTCAGCAGGGAGATGCAGGGAGTGATTTACAGAAGGTCCGGGACCGGGTCTGGGCCGGGAAAAGGTACAATTAACAGCAGCTGTGGAGGGGGCGGAGGGACACATTTTGTTGGCTTTAATTAATAAAACTTGATTAACGGAAATTTTATGATTGTACCGATGGCAGGACGAGGCAATCAATCATCGCCTTTTGGCCACTCTCGTTCGTCGCGTTTGTTAATTATTTTCCATTAAATATTTATGAAATTCCGAAGAAAGCCGCTAAAAGAGACAACTGCGAGTGGCGCAAAGTGTAAAATTAATTAGGCAATGTCCGGAAAAGAAACATTTACGAGTCGAAATGGTCGAAAGTGACAACTAGAGGCGGGCAGTTAATAAATTGTTAGTTGCACACTTTTGGTTCAATGCACAAGAGTCCTGGCAGAGGAAATAAATGGAATTATTTGTTCACAACTGTTGATTTTCTAGCTGATTAACCTTTGGAAGCTTAACTAGGAAATGGTATAAATAAAGTGCATTATCCAGGCACAGAGTTGGACTGAAAATCAGTAATGGATATTATTTTCGGGAGCGTAGAGTATGCTTTTGTAATTACTTGTGGCTTTTACCCCGACAAACCATTTATTATTTATCGTTTTCCGATTCAATGCATCCAACTAGGAACATATTTGCATTGAAAATGACAATTAGCAAATCCGATTGGACACTAGTCGGAGCTTACATGGAAAGGAATTTAATTTGGCTCGACTTAAGGGCTGTAGGCGTATGAATTTCCACAGAACCTCTTCCGGCCATTTGTCCTTGTCATTTGAGAGCTCCTTTTTCAAAATATACGAGAGTGTGCGAATACACATCCTGACAGCTGACTGATGGACCGCCTGATTGACTTACCGAAATGTCCTGAAGTAAAACAATACTGAAACACAAAAAATATAAATCAAATCTTCGACCATATGGATTCAATTAACGCTAATTTAAAATGCCAACATATCTGGAGAAAAAAAGGGAAAAGCCCGGGCCAGTTTTCCACACGACCCCCATCAAAATATCGTTGTCAGCGGCGGTTCGGGTTTGACACTCAAAAGGGCAACATCGGGGCCAAAGTTCGGCTGACATCCCAACCGGCCCTGATTGGGGCCAATAACTGAGCCAAATTGAATATAGAATGTGTTGGAAATGTTTATAAAATGACCAAACCGAAATCAATTTGACGGCAAATATAATTGCCAGCAGCAAAAAATGATTTATTTATTCGGATTCGGAAGGATATTTATAGAAGAATGTTTGTGACTTTTGTTTGTGAGATTTGATTTAATTGTACCTTAATCGGAGGAGGAGATTCTCCCTCTGCCTTGAATTTAAAATACAAAATCCAGAATCCATAATGGAGAAATCCCATTTGTAGGCACTTGGCCGAGTGAGTGCCTCCTAATGCCGCACACAATTAAATTAAATAACACCATAATTAATTACTGCCCACGCAGACACAGACACAGACGCAGAGAGACCCATTCCCAGGACTTGATTTGCTGGCCAAGAAGGTGCTAATGTCCTGGCCCATTCATTTTGGATGGTGTGCGTGAGTGAAATAAAGAATGATTTATGGCGGTAAGCTAACTAACGTTCTGTTCTTGAACGGACCACGCATGTTCTTGTTCTCACAATTAGACGCTGACCCCTCCAGGCGAAAATCTGGTAGGGTTTCAGGCGGCGGCGGTTCTCCTTTCCGGAGCCCATAAATCGCATCATAAATAAAGAAGAAAAGAGCGGGGATCACAATGGAGCCATCAATATTTGATGCAACTTATAACCGTATTTGGCCATTTCGGAGCCAATGGGCCTGCATTGATTGGAAACGTCAAGTATCCTTAAGCGGCAGCCCATCAAAGCCTCGAATGTCCTGCCATCAAAGTCCTGTGATAACGCAATAGTCAGCAGAGTCTCCTTTTTCGAGCAGTAGCGGGTAGTGTCAAGGGGGGTTTCATTGGAGTTTTGGAAACATTAGTTTTAGATTTTTTACTGCCAAAAGGGGTGGCAGGAGTAACAGGTATCACATAGTCAAGACTTGTTTAATATCCTTCTAACAACGATGTTTTCCTGCCATGTCCCTGTTTTAGCCAGAAGTATTTAATGTTAACGAGCAAATGGTCTGCTTTAGCCCTCCTCTTGGCTCTTTTATAAATTGTGTTATGCATAAACTTTATGCGTTTGTAATACATAAGATATATATATGTTTATAGTCAAGGGTTATCATCGCGGCTGCTTTATCTCGCCCAGCAGCTGAAATAAGATGCCATTCGCTATCTTTTCGCATCTTTTCCGCGCTGCATGTTCATTTGTGTGGCACTGCTGCCTGGTGCCTGCTGCTTGGTGGATGCTGCCTGCTGCATAGCATAAAATCCACTCAGCCGTGCCACATAAAACCAGCAAAAAACGATGAAATTATGTGCCGCCTGTCGGTGTGACTCGGCCTGGTCTTTGTGTTGCAGCCCCTTCGTGTTGAACCTGCAACAGCCCAGAAGTTGGGCAGATGCCCAGCATTCCATAAAGTGTGATTTAAATTTTGAAATAATTCATAAACTGTAGCTTATAAATGTTTAGCCTTTAATCTGCTTTTGCATTTCTAATCCATTTAATCCGATACTTGCATTTTGATTTGAACTAATTAAGCGAAACATTATATTCGCATATGCCGCATGCAGAGAGCTCTGTGATTAATCCTTTCCCAGGGACCTTTGTCGATGGCCCGGAAAGCCGATTGGGTTGCACATGCCCCGGCCTGCGTCCACGTCTATTTTCCTTTCCTTCCTTGAGTCCGACGTGCGTCAGAGCTGATTAATTAGCTGCAAATGGTATTATGCACGCCGCCTTCTGATGCGGCGTAAATCACAAATAATCGGGCGTTGCACGAGAGGCCCTAGCTCTGGATGGATATGTTGCATGATGGAGCTAATGATGTTGCTGATGTGGCATTGTTCGCGTGCGCAGACAACTGAGTATTCATTCAACGAATCTCACTTGTTGCAGCCCAGCTGTTGCCACTTTTTTTTTGTTGGATGACATCCCCTTCCACATGTGGCAAAGCCAGCAATGAGATAAAGAGGAGTTACACTTTTCGTACAGTCCCCCGGGTGACTGGGAGCCAGAAACTTCCCCGCCAATTGGCAGATGTCAGCCTTAAGCCATTTTAAAAAGCAAATGTCTGACAAAGCTGCAACTAAAACTTTTTATGCCCCACTTCCCCCGGCCATTCACAACTTGTACGTGGCAAATAAAAGTGCACCCTGGGACTGGCCTGCGTATCGCTTGCCAAATCGGATGGGGACTGGGCTGGGGGACGCCGCCCTGTCCTTCCTGCTTTACTCCTATGAAGCTCGGATTTGGCCTGGAAACAGATTTAAGTATGCAGTTGTAAGCCATAAAATCAGCTTAATACTTCCGCTGAGCCACAAAATCTGAATTTATAGTCAACAGACGAGGAGTTCGGGGAAAGAAGGTCAAATACCGAAACCCGATATACCAGGAATCTTCAGGGAGAGTGTACATCTACAATATTCTGGAAAAAAAAGATATATTAGCTTATTCTTAACTCTTGTCTGTTTGTTTTTATATATTCTTCTACTTGTATGTCTAAATCAGAACCCAAAGGTTACATAAGAGTCGCAAAGCACCTTGTGACCCCGTTTAGTAGGCAGGTCATCTGGTTTGCTTAGTTTTTTCCCCCCAAGGCGTGTGTTGTGATAAATGGTAATCCCACATCAGGTTTTGCTTTCGCCTTCTTGGCTGCTCATTTGGCCAGTTTCCATATTCATATCAACCAAAGTGAAAGTGCTTGATTAGCAAAGAAAAAATGAAACGAAAAGAATATTAATAACAAAGAAATCTGCCTGCTAATAAAAATATATGAACGTCAATGTTGAGTGATTGCTGTTGGCTCTGTCAGTGATTAGTAGTCTCTATGCAAATGAGTTCTTATTAAAAATAGTATAAATCAAAGTTAAAGTCGAGGCCCAGGTGTGTTTTGCTGCAGAAAGATGAACAGGAGTCACATGTGGCAGAGGTCGCTCTTTATGGGTTTGATGATATTTCTAAATGCTTTTGGGAATCCCTCAGGTAAGAATTATTTGGATAGAGAAGTAAATGGAGTTACTGATATACCATATTATCTTCTAGCAAGACGCCTCACATTGCGTCCTTTAAAGTTAGTGGAGATCAAGGACCTGGAAAGTCCTCGATCTGTATCTAGTGGACTGGCTGCCGTGACGGGATTCGCCGTGGGATTGGGAAAAGCCTTAACTGCTGTCTTTATATACGACATCATAACCGCCAATATCACGGAAGCAGACGAGACTCAGGTCTCGGGAAATAGTGTCTCCTTCAGAGAGATATGTATTGATACTGAGGGTTCTGAAGTCTATTTCGATAGAAAGGAAGAAAACGTAGTACAAGGACCCAATGCCGATGTGACCTGTGTAATTTATCAATCACAAAATTAAGTAAATAAAAAAAAATAAAAACATGCTAGTCACTGACATCGAGCAAAACCAGTTTTAGGGTCGCTGCTCTGCCAAGGGTCAAATCCAGTGTTATTTTTCATTGGAATTTTTCGATTTGCATATGCAAAATATGAAACTTTCTTTGCCTTGTCGTCACACATAAAAGTCAAACAGAACGCAAGAGTTTCTTCAGTTGGATTTCTGCGAGATTGTGCGTGAGATCGCCATTAAGATGAAGTCGTTCGGGAATGTGACAATTTTCTTAATTATCCTTACAATATGTTTCGGGGCTGGGGTTGAAGGTGAGTTGTTGTGCTGAAATGAAAGTGAAAATAAAATTCTATTTCCAATACAAAAGAGTGATTAAGAACTAAGCTAATAATCCCTTTAAGTGCTCTAACTAATCCGTTCTCAAAACTCTTTTGGCAGGTCGTCGCCTTGCACTCCGGCCACTGTCCACTCGGGAACTAAGAGCTGCCCTCCAGGAATCCGGAATAGGAGCTGATACTCCGGCTGGAAAATCCGTGGTCTCTGGACTATCGGGTCTCGGTGGACTTGCCCTGGGAGTTGTTAAGGGCATTGGAGGCTCCATTCTCTTCGATGTGGTCACCTCGAATGCCACAATCGAGTACATCACCAGCTTGCTGAACTCCACCTCATCCTCGACCACTTCCAGTAGCAGTGGCACAGCCCAGGAAATCTGCTTCAACAGCCGAAGTGTCGATGGGGATATTATTAACGGAAGGAGCAATGATGACGACGATGAAATGGATATTATTGATGACGAATTCGGAGCAATTCCCTCGGGCACTGGAAGAGTCGCGATTTCCGACTCCGAAGACGACATAGATCCCTCTGGGGAGGTGAGACAAACTACTGGTACTGGTACTTCTGCTACTGTAATCAGTTCTCCAAGTACTTCAACGGGGACATCCAACGGCCTTACCTGCATTGTTTTGGGTTCCAAAGTCTCCCGGCGACGCCGTCAGCTGTATATTCGAGCCGGAACCTTACGATCTGAGTCCTCCAGAAGGCGCAGGTCCCATAGACCGACACACCGCAGATTCCGAAGGTATAGGTATTAAAAGAAACACGCCTATGATTAGAGTCCTTTTAAGCTAAGATTATTTATTTATTTATTATATTTATTAAAGTTTCATAATCAAATAAAGCTTTGACTTTATATATATTAATTATAATTCTTGTCGTAGAACAACCTCATTTTTGTTGACCAAGGTAACTTGATAACTCAGAAGAGTCGTCGTTAGTTTTTTGTTTTATTTTAACATTTTTGCAAAATTCAAATATAAATTAGGTTGCCATTTGCCTGACAACGCTTTTGAATGGGTCGCATTAAACCAGTTTCTTGTGGTCATAGCCTTTTCAGAGGTCAAAGAATATTTGTTTATGCAAAACTTTAAACTTTCTTTGACATCTGACCAGCCATAAAAGTGAATCAGAATTGGAAGGCAGTTCCAGTTTGATTTCAACTCTAACTCGCGAAAGATTGAAGCAGAGATGCAGTTTTTTGGAATCCTAATACTTTCCTTGTTTATCTTAACAGTCGGGATCGAAGGTAAAACCTTAGGGTGAATGGTGCGAGAAGTATTATAACGTTCCATACTCTCTCCAGCTCGACAGATTTCCCTTCGTCCACTGTCGGCTAAGGAACTAAGAAATGCTCTTGACGAATCCGGAATTGGAGCAACTACTCCGGCTGGAAAATCCGTGGTCTCTGGACTATCGGGTCTAGGTGGACTTGCCTTGGGAGTTGTTAAGGGCATTGGAGGCTCCATCCTGTTCGATGTGGTCACCTCGAATGCCACCATCGAGTATATTACGAGTCTACTAAACGCCACCGCTTCCTCGACCACTTCCAGTAGCAGTGGCACAGCCCAGGAAATCTGCTTCAACAGCCGGAGTGTCGATGGGGACATGGCTAATGGCAGGAGCAACGATGACAACGAGGATGGTGTAGATGCCTCAGGAGATTGGAGACAAACTGGAACCACTTCCTCTGGAACAACTCCAACGACTACTTCTACTGATGTTACCTACACGGGTACCGCTGGACCTACCTACTCGTATTCTTCTAGTTCTCCCACCACAACCTCGAATGGACTTTCCTGTATCGTCCTGGGATCTAAGCATGGATTCCCTTCCCGGCGACGACGCCAGTTGGAGATTAGACCCGGAACTTTCCGTTCTAGGACCTATAGACTTCGTAAATCTCTTCGCAAACCACAAAGAAATGAGTTTTAAAATTCCATTATTACCTATAAGTTCCTTTATATTTGTCAATTTCCTGGAACTGGACTTGGCTTAAAGCTAAAAGCCATCTGTCCTGACTTTAACTTGACGTATTTATTGATTTCAATTAGCTTATTAATTTTTAATTGTTTCGCTTTCTGCTGGATGGGCGGGATTTCACTATTAATGGTCGAATGACTTGGGAAAATATTGGAATTGACATATTTTATGATTTTCTGACATGCACTCTGTTGTGGGTTGCTTAAAACGAAGAGGGGTTTCCTTTTAAAACCAATATCTTTTCATATGTGGGATACACTGAGAGGTAGAAATATTGGTAGAAATATTTCCTTCTAAGGCACAATTAACTTTCTCAGGGTCATTCGAATTAATTTGTCTTGTATTGGAAATATTGTTTTCGGTGTCGGAATTCGCACCGTCACGCATATCGCAGTGTCAGGATGGTTATTAATACAATCAGCCACGCACGCAGCCTGATTACCCCTTACCCCTATATATCCTTCGTCCCGGATCCTTATGTAAACATTGAAATGTCATTGCCGTCGAGGGCAGCGGCCCGGGCACATAAATCCTCCTTGGCCACAATTTATTAACTTTAACACTAGCCAATGTCAATGGCCACCATTTACCCATATTCTGCACAATCCTGCCAGGGTCCAGATATTGATTTTGATGAGAAATTTATGTGGCCGAAGGACCTCAACCCTGGACTCTACCAGCCAAACTATTAACTTTGAATCTTCTTTCACGGCGAGCCATTGCAGTGTTTATGTTATTGTCTGAACCCGAAACCTGTCTGTGTCAAAGCTAAAATCGGAATTGCATTAGGGAATATTTATTATTTATGTTAATGCGTTGAAAGTCCTTTCAGTGTTTGTTAAAGGAAGAAAAGGACTAAAGCAAAACTATTGCCTCAAAGAAACTCAAATTATCTGGTCTTTGTCGCTTTCAAAGACTATTAAGAAAATCTCAGGGTGGACATTTAATATTTGTACAGTGAAAAGTCGATAGATGAAAAATATAATTATTTGATATTATTTTTTTCTAATTCCCAATCTTCCTTAATCGAATCAATTTGAACCCCAAAACTATCCTTAAAATGCCAAATTTCTAGCTTGACCTTTAGAAAACAGACAAAAGCCATTAGTCTAATTGTATTTGCGTAATCTATGCTTTCAGTAACTTAAATTGTAATCAATAATCGATTTAAGAAAATTCGACTTAGCGATATTCAACTGTACGAATGTCCTTTGGTTTGTATGTAAATGTGTCGACATATTCATGAGCGAATCAACAGCAGAACTACAATTATTGTGCACTTTACCATCGTAGAGAAAGCTGGCTTAATGACCAAGGCCATGACCCCAGATGGAGCAGTTAGAGCTTTCTGGCTATCTGGAGGGGAGGTGGTTACCCGCCGCCCCCTTAACCTCCTTCTGTTTCGACGAAATTGCGTACTAAATGCGCTAAATTACTAACTAAATGCCGAAAGTGCCGCCCCCGGGCATGGCTAGAATTTCATGAACGAACGCCCTTTTGGGTGAGGTAAGGTTAGGCGTGGAGGGAGGTTGGGCCTAAGGCGAGAGGGGTGGCTTGGCTAACGTAAAAGCCAAAAACTGAACTCAAACCCAAACCCCAAGCAAAAGCGAAAGCGAAAGCTAAAGCCAAAAACTGCCGACAGTCGATGACATTTGAGCGATAAGAAAAACTGTTGTGTGGCTTACTTGGTCGGCACCCCCTTGTGATTTTCCACAATTACGTTTAAGGGTAGCCGGCGGAAAAGGGGACGGGGACGGGGGAGGGCAATGGGGCCAGAGGTCCTGGCAGGAATATGCTGTTCCTGTTTCTTGGTCCTTGTGGTTGCTACTGGCATTAAGTATGCAGGCGTGTGAATTGTATGCCAAGAAATACAAATAGTTAACGCTCCTGCCGCTGTGTGTTGTTGTTATTTGTTTTCCTTCTGGCCTTTTCCCGGCTCCCTTCCCGGCATTTTTACAGTTATTTTTACAGCATTGAAAATTGTTTTAAATGTTAATGTTGATGTTGTAGCTGCTGCTTTTGCTTCTGATAATAAAATCCCGTTGTGGGGGAAGGAAAGTGCGAGTGCGAAAGTGCGAGACTGCGAGGTGGAGAATGGGAAAGCGATGGGAAAGTGGGGGAGAGTGGGAGAGCGGTGGCGTCCCAAAGCCAACAAATAATTGAGATGTTTTGCAAGGGGATTGAGTGTTGTCACACATGCCGTTAAGCACTGAGAATAATACTTAAGTCTTAAAGTTTCTAATGAAATAAGGATTAATTTCTAAATTAGAAAAACTACTTGAGCTATTTCTAGGATTAGACAAGGTTTGTAAAATTCAGCTACCTATTTGTTTTACTGATTTAATTTCTTGGGGAACCTCCAATAGATGCCCCATAGGAGACTTAAAACTTTAATTAATTAAATAGAAATACAATTATTTATCCCTGTGTATCCTGTTTCTTTTTGGCCCCCCTTGGCCAAGAGTCAGCTGTGAAGAGCGCGCACTTGTGTTAAATTATGCGGGTTTGATTTTTATTGCAGTGGCGCTCATTTCTTTTGCTTCGCGTTTGTTTGCCATGCTTTGGTTTCCTTTGTTTTATAGGCCCCCCCTGGAGAGCGGGCAACACACGGACACTCACCCTCTCACACATTTGCACTCGAAATCAAAATCATCTCAAAAGTATAAACAAGTCGATGTGGGAGGGGAGTGGGTGGTTGGGGCGAAGTGGCGAGGACGCGTGTCTCTGCGGCTGTAATTTGGCCACGCCTCGTTGCCCAGACGAGCTGTTGCTTGGCATTTCAATTAATGGCACTTGCCACCCTTCGGTTATGGTCCTTTGGCGATGGATCCCCCCCCCAAAGGGTCATCACTTACACCACCGCTGCACTAATGAAGCCATCTCTGGGTTAAGCTGCGGCTCTTGCTCCTGCACCAGCTTCATTTCCAGCTACAACCCTCACTCCTCCGGCCAAATAAGGGGACTAGGATGAGGGTGGCACTTTTTCACGGATGTCAACAGGACCCCAAAGACATTATTGCACTTGAAATAATAAAGCAGAGCTTTTAAACTATTTAATAAAGAATAGGTGCAATTTTCAAAGATTTTCATTTAAACCCCTTCTGCGTAAAAAAATCAAGTCTTTTTCCAGGGATTTATTTATTTAAGTAGCAATCCTGTAACCCTATAGCTTTTTTCTTGGAATACCTTCAATTGTTTAATTAAAATGGTGTTAATTAGAAATTTATTTTCATCTTTGATTTCCTAATTATAAATTCGAGTTGGTTTTGCTGCAACAATTTATGAAATTCAATAATATTGAATTACAATCGATTCAGACAACAAAAACGCAGAGCTTGGGAGGTTTCATTTGTTTTCAAAAAAGGCTGTAGCCTTCCATCAGACTTTCGCGCTAGAGTCCTTGACTTGCTGGATGTAAGAAAGACTCTTTTTATGTTAATTCCTGGGTGATAATATTTTCTACCTTCAGAAACAACTATATGAACTCTAGAAGTCCTTTTGAATACTCTGTTATTGGTAAAGTTCCTTAGTGTTTTGCTGAGTGTGCGATTGCATCTTCGTGCGACACGTGACCGCAAGGATATCGGCTGAGCCGGAATATGCCGCATCGCACGCCTTAATAGATTTTTGATTTGTTTGCTGAGCTCACTCAAACCCTCGACCTCGGAATGGGGGAACCCTCGACCCCACCCGGCCGGATCCATAGCCGAGTCGGGGAATCGAAATCCAATTGTGAGTCGCGCGTGCGTCTCTGATTGGAATAATGATTTTGGCAAACGAAGCTAGAAACATAAACCGGGCCAGATTTTTCCTAAATTTTTGTGTTTAGCTCGAAGGGGAGTAACTTATTTTTGTCAATATAGAAAATCAATAGGCGATATTTTTGTTTCGTTTTGGTGGCACGCCCCCGCTGTTAAAGCAGCCGCGTAATTCAATAAAGAAATCACGCAAGGAGTCGGGATTCTAGCTTAAGGAAAAGCTTCTGTTAGGTGAAACGAGCGCTCAAGGCTCCGAAGACGAAGATTAAAAGCGAGACCTGAAAGTTTGTCTGTTCTGGGGTAGGTATTGGGCAACATTTTACAAATTGTTTCAATTAAAAAGTTTACTGATTTTGCCTTTTCGCCTTTAACTTTATCTATAATCGGCTTGCGATTGACACGTGCCACCCCGCCACTCCGCCCGCCAACATCTTGGATCGGCTGGCTATCGAATGGGAATAATCGCTTTTTCGGGGCGCTAATTGCGACGACCTTGGTTGCGGGGTATTTATAAGTCCGCAAGTCGATTGCACAACAGTCTATGCGATGCTGGGCGACAGTCGTAAGCTGGGAAAGCCAAAAGCTGTGCCAATTAATTAAATATAATCAGTTGGAAAAAGTTTCACCAATCTGCAAAAATATATTTCACAGTCGCTAATTAATTTAATTGATTTAAACGCTTCGGCTTGACCCATCGTGGGTGTGAGAGGTTAGCATCGCATAGGAGGCTATCAAATGCATTTTATCTGTTTGTTTGTTTAAAATTAAATTGACTTGTAATTAAAAGTTTCGCAAATTGATTGAAATTCTCGTGTGTGCTCTGTCTTTGGCTGGAGTGGGAGGTTTGAGGCGATGGGGGGCCGCTAGGGTTTTGTTATCGAATAATAAAAACCACCAAAAAGGCGGGGGAGTCGAGGCAAAAAACTGGGTAATTACAAGCATTAATTAAAAATGCATTTTTTTTGCTGGTCAATTGAACTGAAGAGAATTTAGAAAACAGCCAAGTCACATTTTGGCGGAAGTAACTTTCACTCCGGGACATTTTCTCTTTAGCTTTCACTTGTATAAGAGAAGAGTCCAGAGAAAGTCTTATACGTTTATTTAACTGACCTATGCCAGGATGTTATTTCTTTGGTTTGTATTCTAGATAAGTTTATTTGTTGTTTTTTTTTTAATAATCTTTTTATCTTTTTATTTATTAAAATGAATTTCTTTTATACAAGCCTCCACCTCAGGGCTAGCTCAGGGCTAGCTCTAGCTCAGAGCTAGAGTAGAGTTTTTCATTTGTTTTCTTAATGGAAATCAGTTTTTGTATTTGAATTTATTTTTGAAAAAAGGTTTTTAACTTAAAAGTTCATGTATTTATTTATTTACCTGTATTTAAGGTAAAAAATATAAAAAAAATACTTAAACAAGCTCAATCGAAAACTTGCAATAAACAAACAGACTCTTAATAGCTCCACTCCAAGATTCCTGCCAATTTCGTGCTCCAATAACCCGAGCAGGCTCAAAAAGAGTCCTAACACCCACCACCCACCGCCACCCCAACCCACTTCAGTGAGTGCTTTCTCTCTTTGGGGGCACTCTCTTACAACCGAACCGAGGTGGCCCAAAGCCGAGTGGCAGACGAGGACAGTGGGCCAACTCGGCTTTCGCTGGTGGCGACCCGACCGCCTTTCAGTCACTTTTTTCAATCTCAAAAAATCCGTTGACGTGATCGGGCGTATCTGGCGGATGCCGTATCTGGCGGGTTAAGATACATTTACGCGAAGATACAAAATTTAAGTAAAAAATCGCATCGCGTTTGGCCTTTAATCAACTCGAAACTCGAAAGCGAAGCGCGTGGTTGGCGATTTATGTCACGCGGCCTCATCGAGGAATCGGACTTCTTTGTGGAAAGTGTATTAAGGATCCCCCAAAAAAAAGGCCTAATGAGTCGAGGGCCCTGCGTGTTAATGGCGAATTAATGACGGGCGATTAAAATGCAATAGCCACGTGCATAAGCCCCATAATGAGTTGAACCCCCTAGGCCACAGAATACACAAAAATACACAAAGTTAAACTAGAGTGAAAACAGTGCGATAAATCAAGTTGCTTTTGTTTAGCGGCTCTCGTTTCGGGGCTTCATATCGTTTTCAAGTGAAAGTAGAAAGAAAGTGTGCAAAACTGAAACCGTGGAAAACGCTTAGAGTGGAAGAGAACAGAAAATAAAATATATAAAGTAAAAGCCGTGCAGAGGAAACACTTTCATTGGTCCCCAGACAGAGCTTAGAACCGAGACTTTTTCCCGGCTCTAATTTGACGGAATCGTTAGTTGACCAACAACTCCCCGCTCCCTGTGCTGTGTTGGCGGATCGAGTGCCGAGGAGCGTAATAGAAGCGTAATAACAATAAAGTTGCGGATAACAACCACAGATATTGAGGATACAGCAGCAGACACGAAAATGAGTGCGATGTCCCTGCCATCCAGAGCCCATTTCGGATTACTCAACTGGCTCATCGGCTGGATGCTGCTGCTGTCGATGGTTCTGCTGCGAGGTAAGTCGACGTCGGGCTTTTTAATTAAATAATCCAATTTATTTTCATTTAATTTCTAATTAAATTTAATTTGTTTGCACCCGGCCCCGGTAGCTGAGCTCTAATTGCCGCCAAAACCCCGCAACGCCCCAAAGCAATTGGGCTGCGACCCCTTCCTTGGAAGGTTTTTGTTTGTCGCCCAGGAGTTCCCTTCCAATTTCCGGGAGCAGAAAAAAATAACACAAAATGAATAAAAGGGAAAAGCTAGGAAAGAATGAGAATTGAAATTCTTTAATTTTTGTGCTAAGAATTTTAATTTCGCATCCAACTCGGCAAAAGTTAACCGTTTTGTCTTGAAGAGCCAAAAGGTGAAAGCATTTAAATGCCAGCTCTGGCTGAAAGTCTGAAAGGTCCTGGCGAAAGTCCTAGTCCTAGTGCAGGCGTCAAGGTTGGTCCGGCCAGTGGGTGAAGGGCCTGAGAATGAATGGACAAACATTCAACCATCCAAGCATTCAACCTCAAAGTGTGTCCTGCGTCCTGCCACATGCAATGCCATATATGCCTCGCCTGCCACATGTGCGATGTACGATGTGTGGGCGAGTGAGTGGGCAGGGCAAACATTTTATATTGTATAATACTTTGCAACACTAGGGCAAAAATCTCACTTTCAATGCATCAAATACTAGAAGCGCGCAGCTGAGATAGAAATGTGGAACTGGAATAAAAAATAAATAGAAATAGAAAAAAAAAACTAACGAGCGGCAGACACTTGGAAAATGCTGTTGAAGCTTGGTCAGGGTCGAAACGCTCCTGGCTGCAGTTGCTGTTGATGTTGCAGCTGCCTCCTGCCTCTGTCTCGTGCCTCTGCGTTGCATTTGGCAGTTGACACACGAAACTAGTGCCAGTGGGCTTGGCTTTTTATATTTTGGTTTCGGGTTTTCGGTTTTTAGTTGTCTGTGCTAAGGACTCTGTAGCCTGGTCTGGTCTCAGTTTTCTGTTTTTCAATTTCCAGCTTTCCGTTTGCCGAGTCTGTCATTTCAGTAAACTGCAAATTGCATTTTTATATAATTTCCATCATTTGCCTTGGCGGTCGGTCGGCCCTTTGTAATTTTCAAATAAAATACTTTCCGAATGCAATTCACTTTTGCGCAAATTGTTTCCTTTGCCTTCTCCTTTGACTGGCTTTCTCGTTCCTCGTTCTTTTCGCCCATCTCTGGCATCTGTCTGGGCATTTCATTTGGCTAAAAGCTACTTGAAGTTGGTTAAGCACAGACAAACAGAAATTACTCATTTTGGCAATTGAAAGCCAGCGGAGAAAGGCAAGCAGCCGCCAGGACGAATTCCCAAACAATTGTTCTTGATATGCGTGAAGCTTTTTCTTTGATCTCTTCCTCAGGTGACGGATATTCTTTATATTTTTATGGGAATTTAAAGGAGATTTAAAACCTAGAGAGTTTAAGCTTAAAGTATTTTTAATGCCCTTTTACATTCCTCATTAATAATTAAACATTTTTTATACAATAAATAATACAAAACGGAAGCTCACTTAATCCAGAATTAAGCTTAACTTTTTATGATAGATTTAATATATTAAATAAATAAATATTTAAACAGTTTTTTTTATTTATAGATCCATCTTATTAGATACAAAAAAGGGTGTAGTAGTTGACCTGAAACTTTATAATTTCCATAAAAATTGTTAAATATTTTCTGGTTGTCACTTCGAATAGAGCAGAGTTGTTGACCAGTTTTTTATCGATTAATTGACACCGATAAACTC
Source organism: Drosophila ercepeae (assembly GCA_018150545.1). NCBI lineage: Eukaryota > Metazoa > Arthropoda > Insecta > Diptera > Drosophilidae > Drosophila > Drosophila ercepeae. Next base: position 15,093,667 of record JAECWL010000161.1, read on the forward strand.
GATAAAAAAGGCACGCAAATTTCCATAATGAATTCATAAAAGTACCCGATCGTGTCCTTTCGCGGTCTCCTGTTGGTTTATTAATAAATAAATTTCAACCTTGCGGTTTGCACATTTATGTTCCGAGGGGGCAGATATTTGCACAGCTGTTTGCTATTGAAGGCAAACAAACGATTTCCTTTTTTCCGCAAATAACTCGCCATGTTGTTCATTTTTTGCTGCAACCAACCGGTTACTGTTAAATATTTTTGTAAATATTTTCCGTGACACTAAAAACGAAAACGAAAATTATCAAACCAAAAAAATGATAATAGCCGACGTGATTTGCAGTTCAGTCCAGTTAATACAGAAGTTATGCGGTTGCCCTGGCACTGAGAGAAAAAAAAATAATAATAATTGATTGGTTTGGAGGGGAGTTATGGGTGGGATGGGGGTAGCAATCAGTGGGGCACATCATTCAGCGGTGTCAGACTGATGAATGAACCCGGGAATTGGCCCAGACAAGTGCCAGGCATCACGCACACACAAGAAGGACTCTCTGCGAGGCGCCTTGAAGTATGCAAAGCACATCCTCGAGGGTTTCGACGGGGAAAGATCTATTTGCCGGCGGCGGGTTCAGGTTATTCACACAAACATTGGGGCAAGTCTCCAAGGCCAGCCAAGCCACATTATCAATAGGACGTAGGCGGTCGACCAGATTCTCCTTATTTTTTGTGTAAAAAACACTCATATATTTTTGATTCCCCCAAAAAAAAGCAGCTTGGAGAAAGAAACTTTCTCTGTTGTTGATTTTAATGGCATATGGTTCCGCTTGAGTCCATGATGAATGCGTGGGAAAGAGTTCAACCGGAAGGGCAGCAGACTTTGATTTGCATAAGGAGCACGAAGGATAAAGGAGAAGGATGTGGTCGAAAGTAATGGGGTGTCATTAATCATATAATTGGCATTAGAATTTATTTAGGACTGACCCAGTCTAGTCTTTGAGGGTAAGAGATTACTTTTTGATTTACTTTAATGGAAAATTCAGTTTCTTGAAAGGTACTTGACTTCTTAGACACGTGTTTTTGTTCTATAAAAATATTTTCTTTTGGTTGAAAAATATGAAAAGATGTCGTTCCGAATGCCATTGACAACACGAAAGCAATTATTTTTCCGAAAGTTCTTCCTGCTAAGGTTACGGTTTTTGGGTTTTTTTAGGCAGGTTAAAACCGCCAACATTTCGGTTGCCTTCGTAACACTTATGGATTTGACATTTATATGACAGCCAAGGAGTGTGTGTGGGAAATTGTTGTTGTTTCCTACACACTCATCCCGTAAAGTGTGCTCTTTGTTGTTTTAAGGTTTTCATCAAGAAAGCATAAAAATAAACATGGAGAATTGTTTTTATTTTTCTCTCGAATGCGAATCAAGATTCGGGTGGGGGTCGTGGGTGATATGAGCTTTATTTTTTGATTCACATGGCACAGCGTTTTTTTTTCGCAGCAAAACTCAACTATTTCGGTCACGTAACTCTGGCGAAAAAAAAGAAAAAACGGCGGCAAAACAAAATCAGCCAAGAACGGAGAATGGAGAAAATTTATGCATTTGATTTCAACTAATTTTCAGAGTCCGAGCATGGCTGCGAATTGTTTTGTTTATTGTCGGCCAAATTAGATGCTGCCATAAATTAGCTTAAACTAGAGTGGCACCCCAAGTGGCTCTGTCTGTTGCCAGCTTTTATGACCACCAACAGCCTTGAGCCTCGGAGCTCTGATGCCCCGAAGACGTGGCTATTAAAAAGCACTCCACAATCGAAAACTCTTCACCAGCTGCGCTTTCTCGCAGCCCTCAGCTCATCCTGGTTTTAAAGCCTTTAGCCAAAGTGCCAGCTCAAAGTGAACCAAAACACTTTGAGGGCAGACAGACAGGAAGGCAGGACGACCGACGGCAGCGAAGACAGACAAGTGTCGTAAAAAGGATACACTCGCTCGCTATCGCTATAAGTTCCGCTGGCAGGAGGTGGGTCGAAGAGGATGCCTTTAGGTGAAGGTGCCTTGAAGTTGTCGATAAATCCACAGGAGCAACATAAACCAGTTGCGCGGCTCTAAAAATCGTGTAGGCCTCAATGATTTTCCAAGCAAAATTCGTTTTATTAACACGGGGACACGTCACACGTGCTGGGGACAAAGTTTTCGTCCTGTTTTTGCTGTTGCTGTTGCTTTTGCTGTTTATCCTGGGGCGTGCCAGTAACCTACATGGGATGTTGTTCTGAGCCGCCTTTTCTCGTGGCTGTCTGAGCCGCTTTTATTAAAAATTCCTCACACAAACCTCCGGGTTGGGTACTACGAATGGAGCTGTAGGATCCGATAGGGGATAGGATGGGACAGGATATGGCGTCTGAGAAAAAGAGATGCCGAAATAAGCATGTTTAAGGCAACCAACTAGCAGGAAACAACCAACAATTGTCTGTGCTGTTGCTTTTGTTGCTGCCTCAAAGTGCTGCGTGCTACTCCTATGTAGCAGTTTTATTGCTTTGTCATTCCAACATATTTCACAGAGACACATCAGCAGCAGCGACAGAAGACCGAGGCGTCGACATTTCGAGGCTGAGCCGCTTCCTTGCTTCCTTATCCTTTCGTCGCTCGATATCCTTCTGCTACCCTGTAATTTGAATGTAAAACATTTTTGATGGATACTTAAAACTAAAAGCACGCAAATGGCGTAAAAGTAGTAATCATTGAATGTTATGGCTTAGTATTGATGCTTTTTGATGCCTTTTTTATCGCTGCATCGGATTTGGTTTTTTATGCCGCACTGATTAATTGCTTTTTTTATGCAAAAAGTTTTATTTAATAAATCAATGATGATGTTCGCTTCATTAACAATTTGCCATGGATTTAAGGTCATAAAAAATGGAATTACTTTTAAGCTTTTAACGATAATCAATAGATTATTAAATAATATTTTTTACTCTTCAGACTTGAAAAACCTATCACTTTCCAGCAGCATTTTCTCTGTAAGTTAATCCCTTTAGGATCCTGTTGTATCCTGGACGTAATTCTAGATACAAAAGGGGTATCAACGAGTCAATCGCCTTGCCATTCTTGCCACTACTTGTCCCTTATTTATTTGTTGTACATGTCTGCCTGGCTGGTTTGTTATTGTTGCAGCCTCCGCTGCTGCCACAGTTGTTGGCATTTTTGTCAACAGCGTTCGGCGCCTGGGGGGCTGACGCATTTCTCATGCGCTCGCGCGTGTCATATTTATTTATTTCGCCTTGGACCGCTCCACCCCCAAGGCCGTCCCACACCCACACCCATTCCTCCCCACATTTAGCCCCCTTTTGTCCTTTTTTTTGTTACTTCTCTGGGATATGTGTCGCACATACTAACCGTTTGCAATTGTGTTGATGTGTCATTTCCTTTTTTTCTGTTGAGCTCTTATATAGTCGAAGCGTTTTTCATTTCCCGTTTCGTAAGCCTTTGTTGGCCAAAAAGTTTCCCACGCCGATTCCCGCCTCCGATTCCGAGTCCTTTGATACGCCTTCGAGTGTGAGTTCCTCTTGTTTTGAAGTTTGCCTGCTCCCGGAGCACTTAATTAACCTCCGCTAGGTACTCCGGTGAAACTTCAAACCGTTTATCCGGCTGCGAACACGAATTGACAGCCAACTAACATTTATTGCCGCTTGTCATGTTCTACATTTTTATGGCTCGGTTTCGAACTCGTTCTCGTTGTCGGTTTCGGTCTCGACAATTATGCGCATTTGCTTTCACTGAAAAGCGGAACACACTACTGCCCCAACCAAATAAAAAACTACAAACAAATAAATAAAAAAAGCGAAATAAAAAGAATTAATGAAAATACAAGCAAGCAGCGAACCAACCAACAACTGTTCCATATTTGGTTCACTGAACTCAAGCATTTGCCTTAATTTTGCGGTGTCCTTTGGTGGAAAAACTGAAACGAAATGGCAGTGGCGATAGTTTTTATGGCGAAGTTTTTAATACCCTCTATTTTAGAATCGTATAAGGATAGTCTGTACTTTTCTCTCCAGAATGCCAGTACTTTTGAGGAAAGATTTCCGAACCTTTCACCAAACTTGATTCATTTCCAAAGTAGGCCTTGGTTAGGGCATCTACTGGCAATGCCACTGAATATGCAACAGCGGCGGCGTTGCAACTGCGTGCTATTGGAGCCTCGTTGCTGCAACCTATATATGGTATGTGTGTGAGTGTGTTTTAAATGCATTGGCAAGTGGCCAGCAGTGGCAGCAACACCAACAAGAAGCAACAAAAAATAAAGTAACAATCGGGTGGGCTGTTAAAAACAGCAGAAACCAATTAAACTTGGTCGCGAAAAAAAGGAGAGCGGAAGACGCTGCGTATACGTAATAAATGAATACCGAAAACTAGGCAAAGGTCGTTTGAGACAGCCGAGTTCTTTCCTTCCAGGACCTGAGTTGCAAATGAGCTGGGATGAGGTTGTGGCAGAACATTCGCGTCTAGTCTGGGTAATTACGACTGATTGAAGGAGAAACTTTCTAGGCTTCGAGGCTCCTAGCAAGCGCATTGACCCTGAAAATGTGGCCCAGGACATAAACATTTGAATTTTATTCCATCCTCCGCCAACTCACCCTTTCCCATTGACATTCATGGCTTGGCCATCTATCGAACTTTTTTACGCCCGCTCAAAATATATCCTTTTATGTGGCAGCTCGTTGCCGCCACGTCCTGTGCCAGCTCCTGTGCCTTTGACCATTTCGTAGGCGCCTGGTTTGGGCCTGCCTGGTCGCTGTAATTAAGCCGCCTCAATGGCTGATCAAAACAGCATCCCAGCCAGACATTTTCAGACCCGTTCCCAGAAAAACACGACACTGTGCGTTGGCCAAATGTTTGTTTTCGCGCCAACTCCCATAACGCCTTCTACGTTTTTGTTTGTGTATTTTGTCGCACCCGAGAATATTAAACTGGAATACGTGGCAGTTTGGTGGCTTTGTTATCTGAGAGTGCTGTACTTTGTCGACTCTTTAAATTATCCAGGATAAAGAATTAACAAAAAGGAGACAAAGCCAACAAACAGGATCGTTATAGGTGGGCTTTCTCTTTAAAGATAGATGGTTACCTATTAATGGCAAATTATTGAAGCATTTTAAACTACCTTGTGAAAGGGTATGCAAATATCCAGGTTAAAGTATATTATTTCCCTCCCCCACTTGGTTATTAAGAGCCGCTTCCATCCGGCAGCATCTGTAAATTATTCCAACAAATATTGGCATCGCTCCTGACTCAGGCAGGCCTTCTGCAAATATGAAATGTGCTGCTGAAGCCTGACTTTTAATATTAATTGTACAAACAGCTAATGACCGGACGAGTCCGCCTACGGAGGCTGTTCCGTTTTGCAGCAGTCGTCCTTTTTGGTCCTCAATTCGGTTTCAATTTGTTGCCACGCATTGCTTGCTTTCACAATAAATTACGGCATTAAATAAAGTTTGTCAAAAGGAAAACCTACTAAGGGAAAATGCTTCTCTGTCCGCAAGGAGCAAGGCCCCTCCGCCCCGTTCCTTGGCCTCCCATCTTATCTCAATCTGATTATCCCTTGGGCTTGATAGGCGTGTGTGCGTGTGGCCTGAAAAATTGCACAATTCTCAAATACACAGGACACACACTTACACTTACAAATTGGGGCACATATGTTAAATTTCACAGGGACAGGGACAGGGAAAGAGAGGATGGTGGATGGCGGATGGCCGGGCTACGTGCGGACATTAGATGACTCTCCCAGGGCGGCAGGACACTGTCCAATCCTCGGGCGATTCCGATGTCCCACAGCTACTGGCCGGGACTGTGCGTAGGATGGATTTGATAATTTGCTGGCCGGGTCATAAGCAAAGCTTAGCTAAAAGCCGAGAGAATGGCCCCGGCCTATGATGTACAACAATTCCTGTGCCAGCGCCCGGCATCCAGCATCCTGCCGGCCCCGAACTTTGAGCGACAATCTAAAATATTTGAGTGGCAGGATGAGCGGAGGAGCACAAGCAGCAGCAGGAGCAGGATTTGCCCCTTTTTGCTAAATGATTGTTCCTGTCCATGTAGCACTTAAGCCACATCCCATTATCGGCCCGAGAATTGTCTACACGTGTAGTGGCCCAAAAGGATCGAGCTGGCTGGGAGGGAGGGAGGTGGCCAACGGCTATCCTGTGGGGAAAAAGTTGTAATTATAATTTTCGGTATGTTTCGGAATGTTTGATTAAGATTGCCAAGAGTTCTCAGAACTCATCCTAATATTTGCAACACGAACTGGGCTGGTGGTGGAAAATTGTTCAAATCTGAGGAATAATTTAACACTGGAAGTTGCTGAATGCTGCACAACATGGCGTATGCGTAATGTCACATGCACATTGAAGTTGAATATGAAACCATCTTCAATTCCTGTTATTACCAGAGCAACAGAGCTGGAATCCGGACTGAGTCCTGAGTCCTGAGTCCTGGAAAGCAATGTACGGCTCACAATAGCTTCTGGGGAGAAAAGCCCGAAGAAATGACAGGGACCTGGGACTATGTGTGCAGTTATTAATTTTGTTCCAACAACTACCAGAAGGACAGTTCGGAGACAGAGACAGGCTTGGGCTGAAATTCCAGTTTCATATCCCGTGCAGATATGTTTTTCCTTGAACACTTTTTGCTCCTGCTCCTGGTTCTGCCACTGCTGCTGTCTTGGTTGCAATTATTTTTAATTATTTCTGTTGGCAACCACAAGCCGGCTGCAGGTGCAGCTTCTTGTTTGTGTTCACACAGAAAAAAAATAAGGAATATTACCATTCATTTAAATGCCAACTATTGCAAACATTTGCTGTGAATAAATCTAGTTTTGTATATCAAATATTTTTATTGGTAAATGAAATCCGAAATGGAATTCCAATTGAGATTTTGCGAGCAGAGATTTTATGGAATTTATTCGAGTTCGTGGAATTGAGAAATAAAAATCGTATTACAAATTCCGAATAGAGGGAAGTAATTATCCGATTGACTGCACTTTTGCGGAATTTATTTCTTTCTGAGTTTTTTTTCGCACTGTGCCACTGGGTGTTGCAACTGTCGTGTGATGTATGCTAGAGAAGTTGTCAGGCAGTTAATAAGCTCACTCTTTTGTGGTTGTTGCAGCCAAGAGGTAATTTGCAGTTGGCTTAACATGCCTCGATGGCTGTTAGTTTTATGTCCTTCTGACTTGCAACGGAGCAGGCCTTAAAGTTGATTTGTGTGCGGCTTCTGAGTAAAAGTTCCTAAGCAAATGTTGACAGTTTCGCTCGGTGTCGGACTTTCATTTCTCATTTTTGTAACTCATGCCCCACGGACGCCTCGAGCGACACTCACACTCATGGGTGGATCATTTAATAACCTTGCGAGATAAAAATCCAATATGGGACCGCAGGCCAATCCCACTTTGGCTTTTAGCTGCCACGAAAGTCGCTTAATGTGCGGGCAGGGAGTCGAGTTGGGGAAGTCTGTTGACAGCTTTTGCTTTTTGCGAAAAGTTTTGCATACTTTTTGGCGCATTATATATTAATGATACATTTGCCAACTGTCTGATGGGGTGGCTCTGCATGGAGGTGAAGCATGTGGCAAGCAAAAAAACAAAGGGACTGCCACTCCTGCTGACTTGTCTCTTTCGCCGGCTCATTTCCCAGTCCCTGGTTCAGTCAGTCAGTGGCACATTTTATAATCCACAATGATTGATATCACTCAGTGTGTGTTTCAGTGTAGGGCTGTCCTGGCCTGGCCTGTCTATGAGGATTGAGGATGCTCGCATTATGTGCACTCACTTGGCGGAAGCTGCGAGACAAACGAGAAAACAAAGAGCCAGCCTCTAAAAGCCAGCAGCAACACGAAAAATATCGCCACAGTTAAAAATGTCACAGTAAATTCATATTCATTCATTATGTTAAAATCCCCCACGGGACAAACACAAAAGGTCCATGGCAAGTGCACAAAAACAGTACGCGAAAGAGATGGGGCGATTGTCAGAGAAAGAGATGGGGATACTCCAACACACATGAGCGACAAAAGTTCTGAGCCCGAGTCGGAAGACTGCGAGTGTCGCATTCATTTTCATTAACCCGTTTTTAGGCCTGGCCCAGTCCTCATCCCGCCTAAAATTCTAGAGGCCTCGCACATCCTCGCACATCCTTCCACCTCGGGAGCTGATGTATCACTCGCCTAAATCTCCAACCATCCCGCCAGAATTTGTTGCTACTTTTTGTCATGCAAATGTGAATACATGGCCGGGAACAGGGATCGTTAATAACTCTTTTCCAAGAGACTTTAAATAGAGGTAGAGCCCGAAAATAAATATACAATCAAATACCTTGAAATACGACCTTTGACCGTATATAATCACTTTAAATTGGCAAACGTTTATTCATTTTTGCCAATTATTTCACTCGCAAAGATGGGGAAATGCAAGATGAATTTATACATTTTAATTAAAGTCAATTTTCCATAAATAAAAATTATAAAAAGAAGCTCATTAAAACGGTAGCTACCAGATCTGCATACAAATTAATGAATGACCTCATTATAGAGAATAATAAAGTCTGTCGTTCCCGGTTTTTGAATAACTCTGAAAAGGATACCTCTTGAAGAAGGGTTCAATATTCTTCCAGGTAGCTGCTTGGGAATGTGACATGTGTCAATATCGATGGGCTAGACATCGATTTATTGATCAGTGCGTTGGTGGCGTTTATTAAGGCAACTTTAAATTGGTTTCCCCGAAGGCTCCAGCGCCAGCGCCAGAAATAATTGAAAGGCAGTCAAACGTCTATTTGTGTGAATGTTTACCAAGCTTAATCATCTGTCAGCCGTGTTTGCATCGATGTGTGTGTACTTATAGCTTAGGCACACACGTAATTGCTAAGCAGATACACACAGAGCGATACGGCTAAATAGGCTGGGGCTAAAGCAGGACGAGACAAGGGGAGAGATCGGAAGGACTAAGGCGAAAGTCGCATCTGCCATTAACCAATCAAGCGCAAATTTGCCAAAGCCCAAGCACTCGGGCATTGAGAGCCTTATTGAGAAATGTGCGGATGTCAGGTGGTTGCCATTAATTAAATCGCTCAGATAGAAAATTAAAGCAACAGATGGAAGAAGACTGGAAGCTGAAAGACCAAGATGGAATCAGTAAAAAGTATGTACGAGTTTATGCAGCTAATTAACATTTTATACTGCAAATACGATGAAACAAATGAATCTTTGTTTGTTTGAGAGGCTCCTTGAATGCGAATACGGGGCGTATACGTGATGTGGTGGCCACACTCTCTCTCCCAACCCCCAAACTGTCAGCGTAAATATTTAATATGCTAATAAACAACCATATGGCATTTCATTAAATACATTATCATAAAAAAATTCCACACGCACTCTCATAATTTCATTAGCACTTCCAGGGGGAGTGAGCGGCCTTGAGGCCCTGCGACAGAGGGCTTGAGAAATTCTGTTTAAAACACGGAAAAGATATGAAGGGAAAGCTGTGCAAACAGAAAAGTGAAAGCGGTTCCCAGTTCCCAGTTCCGAGAAGGCAAAAAGAGGAAACCCTCTTAGCCACATCAGAGGCGTGTTGGAATTTAATTCCACTTAATGTTGTTGAATAAGAATGATTGCGCGCGTGGCGGCTGCAGATTCGGGAGATTCGAGATTCGAGAGAGATTGGAAATTCGAATACGGTGGGATACTGGCCCTTGGATTGAATTAGCATAGATTGCTCATTCCGAAATGAACACACTTTCCGATGTCCCTCCGGTCCATGGTCCATGGGACACAACTAGCCCACTCAAAAGGAGTAAAAATATGCAAATAATAAGCCACGAGAAGGAACCGGGAAAACCAACAGTGGCGGCAAAAGAAAAGCCTCTCAGCGGCGGCTTTAAACAGCATTTACAAATAATTTCCAAGGGATGAGAGACATTCACTCACACAAGGACTCAAGCAGGAAGCAAAAGGACGATCCGCTTTACACATCCTACACTTGTAATCATTTTTTTTATAACGCGCCGCACCCCGGCTTGGGCCAAAAAGGATTTATTCTCGTTCTTAACTTGGCTTAGCTGACGGTTTTAAATGTAATTAGTATGCATGTTTGCATTTCGTTAGCGCTCCCAACCGGCGACTGTGAACTTTTCATTATAAATCACGCTCGCACAGTCACGGGTTGGGTGGCAAGGAGACGGGGTCTTAAGCGTATCCTGGCGAGCATAATGATTGCCCAAAAAATTTATTTAAATAAATTTTAATTAAAGCCGGTACGCAATGTAAAATAAATAAATAAAAACAACGTAAGCAAAAGTAAAACTGAACTTCTCGAGTCTTGGCCAGCAAATTGCTTAAGGGGCTGAGGGAGTGTAGGAGGCTGGAACAGTGGTTGCCGCTGTTGTTCTACTTACTTTGACTGATGAAGATTTATGCGGCAAAGTCGAGGTTATTGCTGTGGTTGCCAAGGTGCACAAACCCCAGACTGACGACCGGAGACGAGACACCCAGGATGTGGCAATTTGTTTCGAGTGCGTCGCCTCCTCGCATCTCGTTTCATTGGCAACCAGGTGGGTGAGTGAGTGCGTCGAGCCAGTAAGGACTATCAAGGCCATGAGGAGCATCAGAGGAGCAGCAGAGCTGTCAGCCACTTACTGCCAACAAACCGCGACAGTGACAAATTCAAAATAATTTCATTTTCTCTTTATTTGCACTCGATTATTCATGGTTCCGACCGAAAGTGTCGTTTAATTAAATTTGACAACATCTACAAATATCCATTTGCCAGTTATGAGTCCTCACATGGCTATATCCTTGAGATAGAACTGTTTAAGAGTTAGTCGAGCTTGGAGAGTTAAAGTTTGGAATAATAACAGACAGATAATATAGAGTTAAATACTTCAGAGTTAAAATTTATCAGATAATCTGGCTTTTATCGGTTTAAAAAGATTGAAGGCTTACATTTTAAAGCGATTTCCTTTGGATTAAAAATGAAAAGCAAAAATATTCAGCAGCAAAAAATCTACAAAAATATGAGACTTTTTCAGTGTCTGGCTCACTTTTGAACCCATTGTTGTGTAATCCAATGAGAAAAGCGAATAAACATAGGTCAGAAAAAGTTTTGGCCAAGCAATTTGCCATTTGGCATCGGTTTTCCACCCTTTTTTTTCCTCCAACATCAGGTTTCCAATCCCTGCTGCCCGCTGCAATTTGCAATTTGTTTGTTTGCCTGTTTTTGGGGTATATCTTTTACCTCTCTGGGGCCTCGCCCTAATGAATCTGGATTATTAATGTGCTCTCGTATTTCTTCACTTGATTATACAAGTAATTTGCGCCTGGCCTGGACTTTGTCCATTTTAGTCCTTTTTCCTTTTGGCTGCGGCTCCTTTGCTTTCTGTTTGCTGATGTTTCCTTTTCGGTTTACATTTCATGATTTCGCATTGTCAGTATACTTGGCATTCTCGGTATCCTGTCCGGTCGCGTCCTGTCTTGTCCTGTCCTGTCCTGTCTTATCCTGTGTGCCGAAATGTAAAAAAAAACTGGCGGGCACCAGAAACAAAGTGGACACCGACAGGAGCTTATAAATTAGTGGCTGACTCAATTAATGAATGTGCCAAATTAATGGAACTTCTGTTCCGCATGGGTACAAAAAAATATGTATTAAAGGTGTTCACAGTTCGTTGGTCCATTTAATTGCCTTAAGGCCGGGGAAAACATTAATTTACCTGGAAATTGAATTCATCAAATTTAAAATCACTTCTCGCCCAGCCCCTGCGGTACAAGTTGGTCTTGCACTTTACTAGAAAAACAGGAAAATCCAAGGAAAACACTTAATCATTTAAATTGCATCAAGAGGCAGCCAGCCAGCCAGCTAGCCGGGCAATCCAAATGTATTTAGCCGCAGAAAGTATGCCACAGTGCATTCCGTCCGTTGGCCATAAAAAACAGTGCAATTCAAATGGCTCCAAGCAAAATGGCCGAAAGGACCAAGAAGCCATAGCTAAAGAAGGGAAAGGACGAAAGGATAGGAGAGTCAGCGAGATAAGTAAATCATGCAACAAGGAGGAAGCTTTGGCCAAGGAAAAAAGGGTGGAAAATGTATATATAAATAAGTTTTGTATTAATCATAGAAATAGCCGGCAACAATGTGCCTTCTAATGGCGGAAATTTTATGGCAGCACTTTTCCCGTCCATTCCCGAAAGTATGCAACATTTTAAATGCGAAATGTAGCGAAAGAGATAGAGAGAGGGCAAGTAAAAGAGATAGGGATAGGGATAGAGGGTTTTTTATGTGTTTCAACTGCATTGCGCTGCGGGCTAAAAATTTTATTACATTTTATGCTCAAAAAGCCAAGTAATTAGTTTGGATATTCAACCCCGGGGCAGTTACTCGTGTTTCCTGACCACTCCTGGGGCTTCTTCAGTCTCTCTACTGCCTGCTGTACCTTTATCCTTTCGCCAGGGTGTCCGTTTTATGCTCCGGACAGGCTAATGAATAAGAATGTGTCTGGGCCCCTGTGAAGGCGATAAACGTTTGCTGTGATTATTTGATTGGAAAGCCATAAAACCCCCGAGCAAGGCGAGACAGGCCAGTAGCCGCCGCCGCCGCATATCCTTTGGCCAGGATGTGAACAACATTTATTACAAGACCATACACACTGACACGTGGGTCATCACTGGACTTTAATGGTCACTTTTATGGATACGCACTGCAATGCGAAATGCCTGTCATTGATCGCCCTTTTCGTCAGTCATTAAAATGTTTATGTCCCTGACCAGTCCCTGGCAGACGGTCTGTGTATTTTCGTGGCCTAATTGAAGAACTCTTGAGCCAGAAATACGTACGAGTTTTCGTTCGCCATCGGTTTGGTGGCCTTAATTAGGTTGTAAAACTTTAATTACGACTCGGCGCAATCAGCGCAAATCATTTGGAATTTATGCCTATGGCCCCTCGCTCCTCCCAGATCTAATTTGAATGGTCATGGACGGAGTGACAATCATCTGTCCCTGTCGGCGCATTAATGAAATATTCACTTGCTGGATGCTGGACTCAGGGTCGGACTCATGGTCGGTCAGTCCCCGGAGTTGAGTGATGAGCAGTGCTTAAAGTTGCCAAAACCTTCCATTCAAGGCCCCCTGTCCAGAAGGATCCAGCAAGGCGTAAAATCGATTTCGTGAAATATTAGACGGCGCACATTAACGTAGACACGGTGGCTCATGTGAAAGTAGTCAGACGAAAAAAGCCGTGGGCATAAATTGGATCCTAGATGCTGGTTACTGGATACTGGATGCTGACGCTGCGGAGCTCATCAAAATGCAAAACAAAATACGCACAAGTAATTCCCCGCCATCTACTCGTAGTATCGAGTTATTTATTCTCCAATATTGCCACAAGATGTTTCCGTCGAGCATCATTTACTTTAATTGTATGCTGAATAAGTTTGATGGAATCAGTAAACTTGGTCCATCAAACTTATACCAACTCGCGGCGACTCTGGCTAAATTGTGATATAAAATATTCCATTGAGTTTTCCAATTTTCAGCCTCGCTTTCATGTGGCTGCTGGCAATTCATGTCCTGGTGCGGTGTGGCGACACAGCAGCAGTTACATACTCGTACACTGTGAAGTACTGGCGACCGCAAAACGTTTTTGCCATACATATAATTAAGCAAACTATTCAAATATGACGCATACGCCATGTGGTTGCGCATCAATTAGCGCCACCAACTGCATTAAAGCATACATAAATCAGACATTGCGTATACGCCGCGTTGTCACGACTGATTCAAGTTCCTTGTCAAGTTCCAAGCAGCTTAAACCGACAAACAATAAAATTACGTATCTCGTTTTTCCCATTATCCAGTTTTCGCTTAAATTGGTTGCATTTGACTTTAATCCCCAACGCTTTTCACCCAATTACTTGCCTCAAGTCGAGTCAAGGCTTTCGTTGAAACCAACAAAGATAAACTTTAAGTGGATTTTGTTGGCCATTTCTGTGGCTTCCAGAAGCCAGAACCCAGAAACACACACATTGTTTATTATTAAATCATAATAATAGTAAATTATATTGATTAACTACAACTTATTGATGGACAAAGCCAAACAATTGGTTAATTACGAATTTACCAATCGATTGAGTAAAGTTTTAAAATCTTAATGAAAGTTTTGCTGCCCAAATGGACAAGCTGTGTATGGTAAGTAGGAAATCAGGTTTGCTGGCTCCGAGCATCCCAGGGATTAAATGAGCCTTGGGCTCTGGTTTTGGTGCAGGAGTTCAATTAGTGGCCCAAACAATGGCTGCCGGCAACAAATGAGTTGCACTTGCCCCCTCAGAGTCTTCGAGCTTGATGTGGCACTTGCTGTTGCGGTTCTTGGGTCTACGCAATAGACCTTACATAAGTTTGGATGAAAAGGAAACCGGCTTACAAGCCGGCTGAGTGCTAATTTCCAACTCCCGTGGCATATTAGTGGCAGTTGCCTTTTGCTGCTACGAGTATTGCTGGGGAAATGATGTGGAAAATTATGCGGAGCATGCCTCATGCAAATTATGATTGTGTTGATTATGACGCATTAAAGCTAAACGAAGCAAAGACGCTGTTTTGCAGCCTGCCATCTGAAATTAGCATACAGATTCCCATTGGCGACACGTAGCCATATTTGAAGACTTAAAGTTTTTGTGTTTTCTTTGTCATTTAGCTTTCTGGCTTCCTGACTGGCTGGCTGGCTTGCTGGCTGCCTGCCTGGCTGTTCGGCTTTTTGGTGTTGATGTCGCAGGCCAGGCATAAAATTACAAAGGCCCTCTGAAATGGCATACTTTCGGGCGCTTTATGAGTGCTAACAAGCCCATAGACCTGACTATTCCATATCACTCCACCCCACCACTCCTCCAGACGGACCCTCCCAGACCCACTCCCAAGTGAAGACATTAGCAGTGAGCCGGGCAAAGTAACCCAAAAATGAAGTAGAGTCCCCAACACAAAGGAATTTGGTAGTAAGAGAACCGAAATGAAAGCCAAAAGAAAAAACCAATGACACTGAAACTTTAAACAAAGTTTTTAGTCATTAGAAAATAAATTAAATGGAAATGCTTTCAATCTATGGCTTCTAGAAGAGACCTAATTGATCCTCTAATACTAAACTAACCCTAAATCAATCTATTATCTTTGTTTTATAAAAGAAACCATATTTTCCCTCAGTGAATGGCACTTTTCCCCCACCTTCTGGAAACTGGGAAAAAATGCCGTCATTTGCATGCATTGTCAGGCGCAGGACTTGGGGGTGGTGGTGGCATTTCTCTCACACAAAAAAAAGGTCAACTTGGGTCCCCAAATTGGCACAATAGTTGCGTAGGTGTTGAATTTGTGACCGGACTATGAATAAGCTCCATTCGTTCTCCCCAACCCCTCGACCTCGACCCTCGACCCATGGAGGTTGACAGTTTTCCTGTATACGTTTTTTTTTCCTTTGGGTTTGGCTTTTCCTCTGGAAAACATATTTATTTGCACACTTTCATTCGTTTGAGTCGTTATGCGTTCATTGTATACTATAAAGTGTGTGACCCAGCAGCAGCAGCAGAAAAAAAGAACAGAGCCCAGGAAAATACCCAACGTGTTTCGCCCAACAACAATGATACTCAATGCAAATTGAATAGAAGACAGGACTAGGACTAACGCCAGGACCCTTCGGACGTGGCGGGATGAACTGTGGCCCAACTTGTTGACTTTTAAGCCCAATAGAGTCGGCCATTAACTTGAGAGTTTTGTAAGCAGATATATTTACTTGGCCGTAGCCTTAAAGTGCCAGCTCATTGTGGTGGCACAATTTAAGATCCTTCATCCTTTGCCATGACGAAGCAGTCGAGGCTAAAATTTCATTTCATGGAAACTGGTCCATTTCTTAACCATTAAAATCACACGAATATGCAAAATAGTAGCAGCTGGAGTCGAACAACAAATCAATTTGCATTTCACAGATTTTTACATCGAAGGCTTATCATCATCGTGTCCTTCCACAGAACTCCAGTAGCCAGTATCAGTTCCTTTGAATTTTTGAAAGACAGCTTGTTATTTTACAGCGTTTTTTAGGGGTAACAAAAATTTCCATCCCATCATTGGATGGCTTTAAAAAATTCATTTGCATACATTAAGATGGAATTCTGTGGAATTCTGTCACTAATTGCTTTAGCTCCTGTCTGGACTTTACGTCGAGCTATATAATTATATTGCTCGGCGATTGTGCCTATGTCAACTGTGAACATTAACTGTAAAATTATGGCTGTCATTTACAAGCACTTTCCGTATTTTCCCAGCATCAGCACCAGGACGAACCATTTTCCTTAATCCCGTGTTCGCCTTGGAAATTTATTTTGTTTTCTCGTTGGTTGGGCCTTCTGGTTGGAAAAAATTTCAATAAATGCTTGCGCCATTCATTACAATTTATTTTGCGGGATTTTGTAATACTCTTGTAAGCGAAATTGTCGCGAAAGTCTTCCAGGTCCAGGTCGCCTTATCGTGTCAACTGTCAGACAATGCCACAGAATACCCAGTAAGCAAGTCGGCTGTGTGGCCGCAGGAATCCTGCGGGACTCGAGACTGTGGCACGAAAAGAGGATGTCAGTTGCAGTGTCGCGGCGTTGCATACTCTCGGAGTGCAGTAAATCCGCCTTAAGGCGCATGTAAGTCGAAGGAATAAAAAACGAAATAAAAATTGAGAGACAGACAGAAGTCAAGGAATTGAGGATGGGATTTATGCGGGGGATGACATCCCCCAACCCACTGCCACTGCCAACTGCAGTTGAATATTTTACGCACTGATTAAAGCAAACGAAGGGAAAGTTTGACTCTGCCATTTGCATTCGCTTCTTTTTCTTTCTCGAATGCATATTAAATGAGATTTTTTTCCCGACTTCGCCTTCGCCTTTGCCGATGCAGCATTTCGTTGTAAGTTGTTTACTTTGTCGGCGAAAACTTTTGTAGTGTTAATGTGCTTAAGTTTGGGGGCGGCAAGGGGTCGATAAACAGCCCGGGCTAATGAGGAGTCCCACGCGAATCCGGAGGAGTCCGTCTCGAGTCTAGACATGGCTTAGTGGGTGCGGGCCAATGTAAGCCTCAATCCAAAGCCCTCGGTCCAAATAAAAACGCCATAAAAATCACTCATACGCAGCGTTGAACCAAAGCAACCTAATTTGATGCGAGGGCCTTCCAAGGACCTTCCCGACCTACGTCAGATGTCCTGGCAGTGAGAAAGGAATCTACGACTGCCCGTTCTTATCGACCAAGCAAAAACGGCTAATAAAATGCTCTAAATTATGACAGGACATTGCCATGGAAAGCAAGGACTCCAGAGATACCAACCAGTGGTGTTAAGTTTCTTATGAAAGAATATAAATTTTAGTTTTTGTTATAGAAAAGATTGCATAATTTCTTCAAAAGCATGGTAAAGCGTTTTATTAGAGATCTAGAAATCTAGCTGAAACTAGCTCTACTGACCCCGTTTAGAGATAAAAAAGCCTAAAAGACAACACTTGTTACCACATTCACTTCGGTATTGACCAAATGGCAATGGCCCTGGGGCCAGAGTTCTTAGCTGGCGGCATTTTGTTAAATTAAATCAGAGCGGCTAGCAAAAAGTCCCCCCCAAATGAGGCACATAATCATGAAAAAGTCAGTAATAGCAATACCAACAGGACAGAAACAGAACAGACAACGGCAACGGCAGGCAGAGATAACCATAAAAGCGTCGCCTCAAAGTCTGCAATAGTTCTTGTGTGTGTTTTGTTTTCGGTTTTCCGTACTATAGTCCGTAGTCCTGGCCCGCCAGTCTTAACTTTTGGCCTGGCCAACACAGATACAAAAACCGGGCCAATATGTGTGTGAGTGTCCCGCATTGTATTCCTCGATTTCCTCGATTACAGTTTTTGGGCCAGGGAAAGTTCAATGCCTGCATACAATACCATCCTGTATTGGCCCTCGACGACGAAGAGCCACCACTTGCACCACCACCACAACCACCTAGTGGGATTCGAGTGGGTCACAAGTTGTGAATGTCATTTTTGCATTTCTGCTTTGAAGTCAACCGGAAAATTTTCAAGGCAAACTCGCACTTGGGCCAACTTAAAGGCCAAAAGGAAACAATGAGCCATGTGGGGGGCAGGGAAGGACAAAAACAAACTTTGCCAAGATAGAAATCAATGCCAGGACTTGTTTATTGTTCCGACAGAACAGTTTGTTCAGCTCACTGGATTTTCCCCCCTGCTCTCCGTCAAATACCAAAAAACTATGTCATTGCCGGGTTATCTTTAAGTGCTCAACTGTAGGAGGCGGAACTCCTACCTCCCACTTCCTCAAACTAGCCCCACTCTGTGGCTTCGAATTGGCACCACTCGCTGCTGATTGCTTTGAGTTGAATCTGCCGATTCAATCAGCACGCAATTAGCTCCACTGTGACCAAAACCTGTCTACTGGCAGGACACTGCGGGTGAGTGTGTGGATGGATGGGTGAGTGCGTAGGTGGGTGCGTAGCTGGTTGGGTGTCAGCATATCAGCGGCTAATTAATCATCACGACAACTGAACGATTGGGCCTATAAGTCATGGCGACTCAAAGCTGGGTCACACCATGACATACAAGCTCAGAGCTTGATTGCTTCAACTTTTGGTTAACCGAAATATATGGTTATGTGCTTTATTAGTTTTTGGGAAGAGAATGGGAAAAGTTTATTAACAAATATTGATTAGGAAGATATCATAACTCAATAATTGCAAAAAGAAGAAATATCTTTTCTTTGGTTTTCTAAGAAACTTTAATAGAAAATCCATCAAATCATTGATTAAAAAATGAAAAGGTCACTAGAACTCTGTTTAATTTTATTTAAAAATTTGTTTGTATATATTTTGTATAGCTCCGTGAAATGTTGTGATTTTATAAAACAAGTCGCGTTACTCATACGCCATGTTGTTCAATTATGGCCTGAATTTCCCTCAACCCCGCCTCGTTCTCGTTCTCATTGGCATTCGCAAGCATAATTTATGGGTTGGCAAAGCGTCTAGGCCATAAATTAATTGTCGCGCCTAAGTGCGCACCCTGTCGTCTGAGTACTCGGATCGACAGAATGGAAGCAAACTAATAGAAAATGGCCCAGAGCACAGGACCGGCACAGGACTGGTAGTACAGCTGTTGGTCCTGTCCTGGTCGGGGTCCTTTCTTGCCATGCTTTTGGTTTTTGGTTCGAAAAAGTGAAATATGGCTCGAGGCTAAATGGCTGCGTTTGCCAGCGAGTGGCCTGCAATATGCCAATGATAATTGCCCGAACATTACACATACGCCGTGTGGTCGGGCTTTACGGTTTTATCTTCGCCATTAAGTGTAATCAATTTTTCGAAAAGAGAAAAAGTGAAAAAGGGCACAGCAAGGCGCTGCAACAACTTTTATTCTTTGTCGGTTAACCAATATAGGATTGCATTTACAAACAATAAAGCAGCTGAAATTGTTTTTACAATTGCCTTCAGTCAGTCACCGTCGTTTCAATTACAATTTCGATGCAATTGCGGAAACGGAAATGGAAGGGAAAGGAATCAAATCGATTTCGATCATAAAGTGTGTGGGTGTCCTGGATGTGTGTGTGTCTGGGTGTGTGTCCCTTAAGTGTATGTGTGGAGAATGTAAACAGCTCGACAAGGAGATTCCCAGCTCCGATTAATGTCTATATTTAAGTGAAGCCCACTTGGTAGCAGCTACAAGCGAGGGAAACAAACTTGCTGAGCTCGGCTGGAGCGCTTTGGAGTCTGCCAACGCCAGCATTTGTGGTCCTGTGAGTGTCAACACACGCTCGAGGGTGCAACTCAAGGATACAGACCCAGATGTGTATCTATTGTAAGTATCTTTCTCCACTCATTTCTCACCTTCAATTGTGCTGATGCGGTGCCTTAAACCGATTTCGTATAATTTCTGACTTTTATTTTCTGTATTTTTCGTATTTTTGGCGCACTTTTCGAGTGATCTCGTATCTGGAATCTCGGCACATCCATCACTTGTAGCTGGCAGCATTCAGCAAGCGTTTTCTGATTTCGTTAAGGATTTTTTATACATTTTTTTTTGGGAAGGCAGGATGCTTGTTCTGCATGACATGTGAAACGCATGCAAATGCGAACGGGCGGTTTTTAAATGAGGCACGCAGACGGTTTTACTGGTTTTTTTTCTGCTGTTTTTCTGGTTTTCGGCTTTCGGCAGATGGAGTGGTTCATCTTTGCAACATTTTCATGGGATTTAACGCTCATTGAAATGCGACATCGTTTCACATTGTCTAACGATGAACCCCAAGAGTCGCAGCCTAATATGTCGCCTTCCCCAACTTGGCCCGCTCCTCATTGTGAGTCATGGCCGCCGCCAGCTTTTATAGTTTGCCCCGATTTGTATGCGTATTTGTATTTAAGCATTCATATGGCTACATTAGCCGGGACGAGAAGCGAAAGAAAAATAATCATAAATTCCAAATGCGGCACTTATAATGCCAACTGAGTGATGAAATGGCCGAGTGTAGAAAAGCAGACACTGTCACCCATAAAAATGGCGACACACGACAAAGAAAAAATAATAGAAAAAAACCACAAGAAAAACGTTGGCTCTTGGGAACTTTGGGAAATTTATAACGAAAAATAAGCAAGCCGAAAATCTTCTTAACCAAAGATGCCAGCTAGTCGGTTTGACTTCCTTTCGTGCTCCTGATTAGATGCCCAATATTTTTCCGGCAAATTTTCATTTTGATTTAATTTGTTCGAGCAAATAGAGCACACAAAGTGGAAAGAGCAATTTGCTGTGCAAATATTTGGATGCACCGCGGTCCCCTGAAACCCTCTCTATCTTGGCAGGATAATCGATAGTTCAGCATATTTAGAGGAGCTCCAGCAGGGAGCTTTGCTCCATCCTTGGCAAGCCCCGAAAGTCTAGACTCCAGACAGTTGTGGGCCAAGTTAAGAGCTCCACCGAAGGAGCCCCGTCGAGTGCATCGTCTGCCACTCAAAGTCTCAAAGCCTCAATGCCTGGATGTCAATGTAACCGAAGCTTAAGTGGAGAGGAGATCATGGCCAATCCAAGGAGAAGTCCTTTTTTTGTTCAGGCCAAGGCATTGTTTTATCTGTCACTGAAGGTGTTTAAGTTTAAGTTGTTTTCATATTTCACACTCGAACGCGGCCTTGACGTAATCGTTTAAGCCTCGATTTTCGATTATTTCAATTTATGTATTATGCTTATTTGGCGCGAATTGCCAACATAAATATTCATATGTTTTTCCGTCAAACGCCACAAAACCGCAAACATTTTCCACCACATTTGCTAATTTTCGGGTTGAAAAGTCGACAAATATTTTTGGTCCTTCAACCGCAACCAGGGAACTGCGGGGGCGGAAGTGTGGGTGCTGGATCCTGTGCTTGAGCCCCTGCCAGGCCATGCATCATGTTAATTTGCAGGCGTCGAACGTTTTTGATTAAGCGCACGCTTTAAGCCAAAGCCCAAATCTGACAGCAGCCAGCTGCCGGTAGGCCCTGTTGTTATCGATAGCTGTTACCAGAAACTGGGTGCCGGGCCGAGCCCCTGGGCAAACAAACTGGCTAACAACGAAGTCCTGGCCCGGCCAGGCAGCCGCATCGTTAATTTTCACAGCATGAGCAAAATTTTCCATGCATAAACTTAAAATTAGCACAAAGTTTCACATAGCTTGTGTGTGTTTCGGTCTGGCCTAAAACATTTGGGTGGAAAATCTTTCTAGGCCCGGCCATAAATTGCATGTTCGCTGATAAACAATAAATTAAGTTCAGTTTTTAGACTCTGTCACTCTCCCCGGCGCCTTTATCGATGTGCGTTTTCCGCTCTGCGAATTTTCCGCGCTTTTCCACGACGCCTCGTTTATGCGGCACGCACGCATACGTGCAACATTTCTGGGCTAATTTTCAGTCGCTTTTGATACCCTGTTACCTTTATAAGGGAGGAGGACCAAGGGGGAAGCACCATGGTGGGCTGAGGTTGTGGTAGGAAGTAGGGTATGAAAGGTTGATGCATTTGGCCAACTAATTTCGGCAGCAATCTTTAAAAACCCTAATTCTAATCAATAATCTTCAGAGTATTTGATGAATCTTTAAATACCTTGAAATTGACAAAAGTTTTATGGGAAATACAAGTTTTTTTTGTCACTTTCAAAAAGCAATATAAATTAAAACCAACTTCAAAAGCTCACAAAGCCTTAATAGTTGAACCAAAAAACAAAGTTCAAAGGTAACCAAATCGCGCCACAGATCCCCGACTTATCAAAGTTATTTGCACTTCGAGAAGAGAGAGCAATGCCACTTCGATTAAAGAATCAAACTTTTTGGCTGCTACACATTATTATCTATGGCGAAATGTTTCGCATATTGCCCCAAGATGGAAAGCGGCACGTACGCAAATGTTGCGGGTGCGCATTAAATTTAACTTTGTGTTTGAAATTTTTCAAAAAAGTAAATCGTAAAATTTGTCATGTCCCACACAGAGAATGAGAGGAGCCACACCATCCACCCATCCATATCCATCCAAGCCGGTTCTGCGGTGGAGTCGATTCATGTTTTCACGTTGCTACGCATGTGGGAAAAGTTTGCTTCGATGTGCGTGTCCTGGCGAAAGTTTTCACTTCTTCGTCTCCTTTCTTTTTTTGCGCGTGCGGAAACGGAAATGTGCAACAGCAGTTTTCCCTTCTGGTTGGCTGGTGGGCTGGTGGGTCCTTGATTCTTGCCCCGAGTTCGATAAACTGACGCCAAAGCCCGTCGCGTATCGTCTCATTCAATTATTCGTATTCCAGTTGGCTGGCTGTGATCTGTGCCGATTTGTACGGTTCCTCTTTGATGTGAGAAACTTTCTGAGGAGCTCCAGCTACTCATTGAAGAAGTTATTTCACCCGTTTCCTGCCAGGCTGCCAGGCAGCCAGGCTGCCAGGTTTCCTTTGGCCATTATCTAACTGCAGGATACAACTTTTACTCGGCTTTGACATATTTAGTGGGCCAACTTCGGTCAAAGTGTCCTGATGACCGGAAGACATTTTTCTCATCGTAATTAACATCTTTTTTGTTCTCAGCATAAAACAATGGATTATTGACATTGATAATCAGCTTTCTTTGAAGATTTGCAAGAATTCAATTTAAATTAAGACATGTCTCTGGTTGAGAGCAGAAAACCATGAAAGCCTAGGCCTTTTGCGGGTGTTTAAAGTGGATGTCCCTTCACACCAAAAACCGAAAACCAAACAACAAAAAAACAAAAAGAAGTCCTCACGCAATGGCAAACAAATAACAAAAGATATAAAAATGAAAGTATAATTGTTTGTTGAGGATATTTTGTGCCAAACGCACACACATCGCTCTCAGCGTTCATTTATTTGTTTTCCTCTTCGTTTTTTCGAGCACAATTTTTATGCGAATTTTATTACTTTTCAGTTTCAGTTAGGCAGGGTCCCTGCCAGCCACCAAAAGTCCTGCCCAGGCAGGAGGGGGCGGCAGGACTCGCCGGGTAGGGGGAGGAGGCAGTTAGGGGTTTCGGGGCATTTTGAATGCTACGCTAAAACCAACAATACGCCGCTACGTATGTGCAAATGAAAATGAAAATAAATTTCCATTTGGCACAAGTTTTTATGCCACACAGCCACAACTCACCCACTCACACCCACTTACCCGAATGTCCTTTTTTTTTGTATATTTCTAGGCTATAGCGCTGCGATTGCTCCCACCCCGCCCACGACAACGACCACCACAATCTCGCCCTCGAATCTGCTGCCCTACTTCGACTTTGATGTGCCGCGCAACTTGACCGTAACCGTTGGCCAGACCGGTTTCCTCCACTGCCGTGTGGAGCGGCTCGGCGATAAGGACGTAAGTAGAAAGTTTACAGGAACACCAGCAATCGGACCCCGTCCAGCGAAAGCACTCTTCCATGGCGAAAAATGCAATGCCCTTTCGGAACTGGCAGGAATTTTTATAATCGCTTCATGTCAAAGTTTCAAAATCTGTTTATTTTTTAAGGATAGATTATCATTCTCTAATCGGTAACTTATATTCCATATTATTTACAAAGGATATGGTCTAATATCCGCCTAAAGGAACTCCTTAAAATCTTATTTAAAGCTTTTTTAAACAAACTCTGCCATTCTTAACCAAAACCCAAACTATATACAAACAAAAAGTTAGAGTAAAAAGGAAATGCAAAGGCTTAACATATGGAAATTCTGCGAAATAAATGAAAATTCCGCTAGGGATTTGTAGGCACTCAATCATTCCGGTCGTGATTGGCAAAGCATTGGGATACGGACCGATCCAAAGCCGAATGATTGAAGGTTGCTCCGGGTTGTTAACCCTTCGCCCAATATGGCCAGTGGGCGAGTATTCTAGACTGGTGGCGTTCTAGACCAGGCCTAATATGTCAACATCACTGGCACATTAGGTGGGCGTATTGGCTCCGAGCAGGCTCTTGGCCGGGCTTAGGGCCCTTGGCCGGGTGACTCACAGTGGTCCAGCGCGGTGACAGAGGCCAATCATTCAAAATTCAGGCCTCGAATGGATGTTCTCCTGACAACGTCCGGCCCTTGAACCAGTGTGCATTAGCAACCAGGACTCGTGCTGTTATTAAATGGTAAAAAGGAGGAAAGGACCTACACCAAATTACCGGGCGTTTTTCCGAAGCTGCAATCGGGCAATAGGGCAACCAGGGCGAGGGGAAAAATGGCCAAACAAGACGGGCGACAATGTCCTGGGGGAGTTGCCATTCCGGGGCAGGCGGAGCCCTAACGAGTACCCCCTCCTGTCGACCAATCCGTTACAAGTACAGCCTCAAAATAGACTTGACTGATACTGACGCACACGGGCTAAAGCAAAATGACTAATTTATGAGCCATCAATCACGTGACTGGCTCTGCCATCAGCCTCGTGCTCTCGTGTTATCGCCTTTAATTTGCCCGATTTAAGCCAGAAATGGATGGCTGGCTGGATGGATGGAGAGGTGGGACAGGAAACCGGAAGTTGTGCGCCTTGGAGGAAGCAGCCAAAGTGCAAGCACGAACTGAGACAGGAAAAGGAAGAACAAGTAGAACAGGAGGAGGAGTCGCCCCCATCAACATCAACAACATCAGACCCACTGGGTAGTGAGTAGGCGGCTTGGCTCAGTTTACGCATTTAATTTGAGCTCGCATCGAGAAAGTTCATTAAAAGCATTGAAACTACATTAAACAAATGACAAACAACGAAAGCCAAGCAAAAATCCTTGCCCTTGAGCCTTAATTACTTGCCCAGCCCATCTACCCCACACTGTTTTGTGTGAAACCTTCGCATCCTTACCAGACCTAGTCCGGTTTTTTTCGTCCATGTCCTTTCATTTGTCGCCTTCCGGCTGCTGCTGCTGCTGTACATCCTGATTTTGTTGCTGGTACGGCTCGCAGTGCTGTTCACTGTCGCGGGCACTTGCGTCAGCAATAGACTCCACGGTGGCAGCCACAATGGCGGCCAGCTCGCCGTCCATTCGTGACCCCCACTTGTGAGCGTGCTTCTCGTCCAAGTCCTCCTCGCTGGAGGTGATCAGGATTGTCGGCGCCCGTTCGGTCACTTCCAGGTGATCGTGGTGGGTGAACATGGAGGCTGTCGTCGAGGCGGTCTCCCCCTGCTGCGCTCTCAGTAGGCGGGTCGGATTGGGGAAGGGCCGCCGATTCTCCAAGATTAGTTTTATGTCCCTCGCAGATTGCCACCAACTGGAAATATATCAGATTTAATGGAGAATAAAACGTAGAATCAATAACCAAGTGAGGCCTAAAAATATATGTTGGATATTTTCTAAAAAATCGATTTGATTCGTTGGCCAATTAAATAAATGCTAATTGCATCCGAAAAAAGTGTCTATTTTTACACTCAAATTGCTTTGCAATTGCAATTTGTTTGTCGTTTTAAATTGGATTTCCTCTTTTTAGCCCACGGCCTAGCCTATAAAATACACACACTCGAATAAACAGCCAAAAAATTCACGAAAAATAAATTAACGCCTAATTGAATATCAAAGTGGGCTAATAATGTTGTTGATATGCAATTGTTGGGAGCAACCCGGTGGAAAATAATTCACTTACCGATACCAGGGCGTCAGCTGGGACTTGATCAGCATGTAGATGTTGGCAAAATACACGGTTATCTGTGGGCGAGAGCGTTAAAGGCGGTAGTGTGGGGGGCGTTAGACCTTCACCACTGTCATAAACAGAAAGAAGAGCATCCAGGACTTGGTCCACAGCTTGCTGAGACCCCAGGAGTGGGTGTGCAGTGCATAGTACTGGATCCCCACCAGCAGCGTTCCAATGATGCCGAAAGCCACCAAAGTGAGCAGCGAGAACATCTGGCAATCCTCCTGCAGTGCCCTGCGACTCATCGCCCTGGAGTACCAAAGTCGCAACGACTGCAGACAGGTGTACCTGCAACGGAAGTGCTTCAGCATCGAATCGTCTAACTTGCCTTGGGCAACAAAAAAGCCGCTAACAAAGCCTGGCCTGGCAATCTGGCAATTAGCAGGAGCCACTCCTGCAGAAGCGAAAGCAGCCACAAAGCCAACTCAGCTGATTAAAAAGATCTGAGCTGGAGGTGTCTTTCATCTGCTGTCGCTTCGAGTGGCACCTGCCAACCGGGACACTAAGAAAAAACTACTACTAGGTTTATATAATATAACTAGCTTAAAGATAGATCATTCAAAAGAGTTGAGTTTCCTTTAAGAGGAGGAGAATCTTATAGTAGGTTAATCTTAGATCCTTCTAGAACTCCCACAAACCAAATGATAGCTTTATTATAATACTTATTTGGTTAATTGGTGTTGCCACCATCTGCTGCTTAGCTGTTCTAATGCTGAACTTACCGCAGTGTCTGCTCCGTGTTGTACTGGAACTGGCAGAGCTCGCAGGTGGTGCAGCGCGAGGTGCTAATCCAACGCTCCAGGCAGTGCACATGGACATATGTCAGCGAGCCCTTACACAAACAAGGCGACACGAGTCTGCAAACAAATCGGAGTGGAACAGGAAAAAGTTTCAATGGGAGTGGGTGTTGTGGTGGGTGGGTTTTGGGTAAACACTGGCAACAATGAAAAATCAGGGGATTAAGCCAGACAGCCACCAGATAATCAGGGATAAAGTGCTAAATGTGGATGGAACGAGGCTCTTTTTCGCAGTGGCCCTTGTTAATTTTAATAATTAAAATAAATAAATGCATTCGCGCAACTGCCAGACACTAAATGCATTAAATGCCGTGCAATTAATTTCTTGCACAATTTGCGGCTGCACGTTCGTAATTAAATGGAAGTTATTGGGGTTATAGGGACTGGCTATATCCTCAATACAGGCTTTTAATTTATTGTTTTATCATAGTTGGGGTATTACTTTTGAATTCTCAATGTGTTTAGGGATAGGAGAGTCAAAGGTTTGCAATTGAAATTAATAAGTAGGATGAACCGGGTACAGATTGTGAATAGAAAACAAACCCCCTTTAACTTACTGTTCGGGATTGTCGGCATTGTGACAAATACGACAGACTAGCGATCCCACCGATGGCATCGAATCGCTGGACACGGACTCATAGCCCAGGCCCAGGTTGTTGCACTGGGTGGTGCCGTCGATGCAGTGCCTCAGGGTGGCAATGGAATCAGTGGCGACGGCGGGGGACACCAACGAGGGCTTGTCCAAAGGCGTCGTGAAGGCCGAGCTAGTGGCGGCTGCCAGAGCAGCCTCCGTGCTGGCCAAAGGATGCCCTGGAGTAATTTTTTGGAACTGGACATGCGGCTTAAGGCCGAGGGAAACCGAGCAGGCAGCCTGGTCCGCCGGCAGCTCGGCGAGATTCTCATCCTTGGCCGGCAGCTTCTCCCAGGAATTGATCCTTGTCTCCACCACAATCATGCCGGGCGGAGAATCGTCGGCACTACTCGAGGACAGGGCCTCCTCGATCTCCATCTCCAAGGTGGTGTCGGGCTTGAGGTCCTCGACACTCCTAATGCCATCCGGCTTGTGGACGCCGGCATTGCGAGTGATATCTTAAAAAAATAAAACCTTAATGGCATCAAAATTATAGAAAAGTGAAGGACTAACCACACTTTTCACACTCCATTCGATACTCGTAGGGTTTCGGGCCGTAGAATTCCAAATATAACCAAAAATTTTAATACATCATCTGTTCTAAATCGAGTTCGGCTTTAGTTTTTTTGTCGCATAAATATATATTCTGAGATCGATCCGTTTGGCGTTTAATGCATAGAATGCCTGTTTTTGTCGAGATCCCTCTATGTCGTCTAGGAATTTGGCCTGCGATGGGTGAAAAACAAACTTGTCTCCCGGCCAAGTCGCCCACATTAATTGTAATTGACAGACTGGAACCGCGCGCTGTCAGTGCTCGCGAGGTTGGGCTGATGCCCACGCAAAAAAAACCTGGTCTGGCATCCTGCTCCTGCTTTGTCCTTCGTCCTGGGTGCTGCGTCCTTCACCTATACCTAGCCCACCCATAAACTCAAAATTGAAAGTGTAACAGTTACGGCAAATAACTTTGCCGGCGCTTGGCTTCCATTATGCGCCACTCCACGCGGAGCAGGCTTCCTCGGGTAATTTATGCCCGTCCGTTAGTTCGTTAGCCGTAAGTATTCCTGCAGAGAGGCGGGGGTGGTAGTCCTTGCTTGGAGGTGGCCGTCATTTCCATATCAGCTGACAAGGCTCTGCTGGCTTTCGATACTCTTCCCGAAGAGGGTCTTTAAAATCAGTTCCCTGACACCCCGGAAGAGCCTTGTGTAAGTAGAGATGCCATTCTGCTAAGACAACATCCAGAAATTTGATTATTTTCCTCAAGCCTCGATCTAATTAGTTGAAATTTGAATCCCTTAAAGAGTATTTGGAAAATCACCTCATAACGATGCTTTAAACCCACTTGTTTTCGACTGGCCATGGCCGGAAGCTGGCGCTGAATCCGCTTGTTCAACTTGACTTCACAGGATTGTCCGTTCACTGTTGATTTATTACGCGTCGAGTGCCGCCAACATTTTCATAAACGCTCCGCGGCTACACCAGTGAACACGAGCACGAGCAATTTACTCTTGTAATACCAAAGGCCGTTGCCAAGGCACCAAAAAATTCCATATCCAAAAAAAACGCAAAAAAAAAGAAGGTATATTAAACAAAGTTTTAGGCTTTGTGAAAAGGCAGCGAACCCTTTTTAATGCCAACAGGACAACCTTCCTTCCCAGAATCGAGGAAGCACCAAACCAAAAAAAAAAGTCGGCGGAAAAAATCCGAAATCTGTTTACAACTTTGTTTACAAAACTCTGGCATTGAAGTCTTCATTTGTTTATTGTCACAGTTGCCTTAAAGGGGAAAACAATTTAATTTGGATCAGTTGGAAGTTCATTAAGGGGGAAACCCGAGTAATTTTCGAATCCAAACCGCTTTTCGCAGTGCCTAATGGAACTCTTTCACATTACTCCACGGACTTTCTAAGCAGTGGCAACAAACTAACAACTGCAACCGGGAACTGCAACATCAACTATTTTTTGGCTCCGTCGGGCTTTTGGGCCAAGTCTAAAGTCTCTCTTGGTTAGAGACGCAGAAAATGCGTCAGGAAAGTTTTTAATGTATTTTCGCCAAGTTTTCCACACGCTCGCACAAAAACACATCCACACACTGGGAGAAACTTCTTTCATTTGGCGTGGCTGAGAGATGACAGAAAAACAAAGAGAAGGTAAGAGTTGTGGCAAGTTGAAAGCTGAAGCCGAAACCGAAACTGAAACTGAAGACGAGGCTCCTTCAGTTGGGAGCTGAGTGGGGCAAGGCAAAGCGAAAGTTTTTGGCCGCAACGAACACAAAGTGTTAAATAATATAAAACTATGCTTGTGGTATTTATTTAAACCTAAAGACATTACGAAAATTATACCCGAAGCAAAGTTTTCCACCACTCACGGGACTTCAACCTGTCCCTGATGCTCCTCGTACCTCCTCGTGGCCGTGGATGAAAGCCAACGCGGCGTAGAGATTGGGACAACTTCTTGACACGGGATATGCCTGGGAACAGGACTTTGGTTGTGTTGCCGCCTTGGCTGGAGTTGTAAAACTTTTCACTTCACTTTTGATTCTCGCCATTTGGCAGCTGAAAAATGAAATATTTAAGCTCTGGCCTGGAATATGTAATTGCGCGGGTTATTGCCGCAGTCTTTAGTTTGTGCCACAATCCCCACGTTTTACAATTCATTTCGATCTGACATTGCTCATACGCACTGTGTGCCGCCGTCGGCGACAATTGCCTGACAAATAGATTGAACGGGTAAATCGTTGCTGTCCTGGATTTAACTGAGATTTGACCTTTTGCCCAACCCAATTCGAGGCGGTTTAATTTACATTCGACCATGACAGTTTGCCTATGATCCGGAATCGAGAATCCGGACAACGGACTCCGGACTACGGACTACGGACTACGGACTCCGGAGGGGCATAAAAGCTGGAGCATAAAAGTTTTACAAGCAAATGATTTTTATTTTTACGAATTACGTGACCGGCCGTAGGTTCCGCCTCAAATCGAATGAATTTATTAGATGGTTGTCCAATAGTTGTTGTCTGGCCATTGTGGGCCCAAAGTGCCACAAGTACAAGTGGCAAATAGTCGAATTGGCCAACTTGGCTTGAAAGTCCGCGGGGCAAAGCAATTAAATTTATTAATGAGGTAGCATATTTTCAACTTTAATGTTGACAGTCGGGAAACATTTAAAGTTTTCTTGCAACGGAGTGGGCGGAGTGGGGCTGGGAAGAAAAACTTTTCCATGTAATTAAAATTGAGCATCACAATAGCAGGGCAGGGCACAACAAAAACGAAAACTAAGGTCATCAAATAAATTGGAAACAATGTGCCAAAAAAGGGCACAAAATGTGTAGGAGGAAGCTGGACGAGGAGGTGGAAATCACGGCCAGTCCGGTAGTCCGTCGGTCCGGGCCAGAGAGACACAAAATCATGGTTAATGGCTTTCCCAAAAGATTTTCCAGCTAAGAATAAGGACGAATGCCGGGGCGCTAGGCAATCAAATGAAAATGTAATTCAAGCAATAATAAAAATGCTTCCAAATAAAGGCTGAAAATGGCGTCAAAGCTGTCTCATTGCTGGCCATTTTCCTTGGCCTTCTGTTTCTGTTTTAGATTCTTTTTTCTTTTTCCTTGCTCGGTTTTTTTCTGTTTTTTGTGTTTCCTTTTTGGTCTCGTATCTGGTATCGGGCTAAAAAAAGGATTGAAGGCAATTCGAAACAATTGGAAATCGCGCTGAGCAAGCAGCTTTGACAAAATTGGGCCGACCCCTTCAGCAGACTGACCTTTCGGCCAGTCTGGATCTGGCTTAAAGACTTTGCAATTGTCGAGGGCCATTTAAATGGGCGTTTGAGAACATCTCTCATTTCCTGGCGATATTCCTGGGAATATTTCTCGGAATTATCTGGAGCCTTTCACGGTCTAATGTACTCGGTTTCTCCCCGGTTTGGAGCATTTCTCTTGGTGCTCGTTTCTTTTTTTTTGTTTGTTTGCTGATTAAATGCCAGAAACAAAAAGCCAAATGTTAAAGATTAACCAAGCCAAGAAACACGAAAAAATTGAAAGCAACCCAAACTTTTCGCTTTGTTTTTCATTTTGCCACCTCATTCTTTCGTCCTGCTGGATGTTTTTTCTTCCGTGTTCCGGTTTCCGTGCTTCCAACTCCACCCGACTCCTGCCTCCTGTCAGGCAAAAAAAACACGTTAAACTCACTTGCGAGAAAAAAGTTTTAAGTGCGGAATTTGTAATGCTCCTGAAACTTTCCCAAAACGCCAAGCACTTCATTCCGATCCCCTTGTTTTCATTACCGTTCCAGGTCTCCTGGATTCGCAAACGTGATCTGCATATTCTCACCGCCGGCGGCACAACCTACACATCCGATCAGCGTTTCCAGGTAAGGTGACAATTCGAGTCTCCATACGGTGTGGTAATTGAAGGTATCTGATTTTTTCCCTTAGGTTCTACGACCCGATGGCTCCGCCAACTGGACCCTGCAAATCAAATACCCACAGCCCCGGGACTCGGGCGTCTACGAGTGCCAAATCAACACGGAGCCCAAGATGTCACTGTCTTACACCTTTAATGTTGTGGGTGAGTGCTTTTAGCTCTAATTTTATTAAAATTTGTAAATTTAAGTTAAGAACTTAAACACTAACATCCACAAATTTTTGACATACACGAAACCTTGACTGATAATTTGTTGAAGAAGCCAGAAATTGGAACTTTACCCATTACCCGGAAATTGCTAAATAGGCCAATTGCAAATCGGGCAAAAATAAAGAATGGTGCTACCCCAAAAATTGGTCACAAACCACTGAAGTGATTACTTTTATGGGCTAAGCTCTTGAAAACTTACCAGCCAGCACTTTCAGCTCTCCATGCAGGTTTCGTGTGCTTAAGCAAGCCATACAATATGCATGCTATTTTCGTAAGCCATTCCCATTCCCAACCATGTTGGCCATGTTAGCAGCAATTTGGCCACCCGCCGGGCCCGGTCTGCTCCTCGTGATTATAAAATTTTCAATTCGATTATGTGCAAATTGGCTTGCCAGAGTTCTAGCCTGTTGTTGGCTTGTGTTTTTTGGGTTAAGTGCGAGAGTTGGCTTTTTAGATAATGCTTACCTCTTTGTCTTGGCAATTGGCCGGGTAATTAGTTTGTACTTGGGTCGGGACCCATGTCACACATCAGCAGTTAGAGCTGGGAAGGAAGGATTGCTGGAAAGGATAGCTGGAAGGATGGCTGTCGTGATGGACGAATGGATCCTTGGGTTGACTGGAGAAAGACGTTATCCTTACAAACAGACTTGGCCACGAAATTTGTGTTTGTGTTGTTTTGGGGCTTGTGCTTGTGGATTTTCGGTTTCGTTCCTGTTCGGTGCATTTTTATCGCATTTTATATTAGGAAAATGCATTTGGCTAAAAGCTTTTGGTGCGGAAGAGTGCCCTCAATGAGCTTATTTGATCTCTGATTTCTCGACAGCATGTATAAATTTCGCAAAAACTACATACATGTTTGTGGACTGTGGATTGGCCATGTTGTTGTTTTAGCCAAGTGGGTTCGGCCACACCGACAAACGACTCTTGGCCAGCATAAAATGCCATGGTCAGCCCCATGGCTGCCTTATGGTTATGAATCTTTTAGGACTCACCAAAATATGAACGAGAGCTTTGAATATGAGTTTACACGCATTTGAGAGCAAGAATCCGGCAACTATTTGACAGTCAGACTGACGGACCAACTGACATCTCGACAGACACACAGAAAAGTCGGGAGTCAGACACATAGAGTCATAAATATTACATTTGCGGAAATGCAAATGACTACGAAACGGTTGCATATAACCAGCCACACCCACTATAGTATAGTAGTACGAGTATGTGGCGGAGTGTTGAGGGCGTACTGGGCTGGGACTCATTTGAATGCCCAAAAAGAAATGTGCATATAAAATATTCGACATGCCACTCACGCGGAAACAGCAAACAGCAGGTCACCGAGTACAGTGGTGTTGCGAATCAATATCGGGAGCATTCCTCATCCTTTTGACATTAATCTTGCCTCACTATTGGGCAGCATAGTATTGGCAGCTATTTTCATTTAAATGTGAATCAAATATTTGCTGATTTCATAAAAATATTTTCCTAAATAACCACCCATGTGGGTTTGTTGACTGGAAAGTCCTTTGGCTATTTTTATTTGACAGCTAGTTTCTGGGTAGTTAATTCCGGCATCCACTGTACTCGGCTGGGTCTGTTGCAAACAAGTTTGTTGTTATGTTGGAATTTTTATGCGCTTATGCAAATAAAAATTGTGCACTAAAAATTCCATAAATTTGTGTTTTTTCCTTCGCTCTCGGTGGAGAGCTCGGCCGTTTCTTTTCGACGCCACTGAAAATTCTATTACACGCCAGCCAGTGAGATAAAAAAAAGACAGAACCTAACCGAACTGGCGGAATGATAAACAAAACAGCGCCAAGTTGACCAGAGCATCATAAACATAAATCGCCTCCCGTCTGGGCCATATTTACCGCCTTCCGCTACTGCCGCAATATTTTTGACATTTTAATGCAGCCAGCAGCCGCTCCAATTGCTTAAATTACCAAGTTTATGTACTCCGGGTCCGAGTCCAGGAAGGACGAAGGAAGGCGGCGGGAGTACTTCCCTCCAACTAGAGGTGTTTTTTGCGAGCAAGTTTATATGCACATAGATAACTGAAGACGACTTGGAGGAGTTGTCACCCCTCCAGAGTCGATTTAATTTTGAATTTAAGGCAAATTACCAAACACGCTGATAAAGCGGGCAAATTGTAAATTAAATTATGTGTCCCTCACCCACTGAGTGACAGAAGACGGCCGACAGAGCAAGGACAACAAACAGGATAAAGGACTGCGAACTGAGGACTAAGGAATGAGGGTTAGAGCAAAAATAAAAATATAAGAAAGAAAGGTGTTGTTGAAGCTTCTGGAAAAATTTGTTTACCAGCACAAATGTAATCAAGCGTAAGCGCTACCTTGCTTAGTTAAAAGCAACGAGAGTGAAAAACAAATTGCAGAACCTCGTCGCGCCGGAAGTGCTGCACCGGAAGGTAGTGCTGGGGGTTGGGACTGAGGACTGGTGACTGAGGAATTGGAGGCAATTTGAATGCGTGGCTGACAAGATGGAGATGCCAAGAAGATGGCTCATTTTCGGGTCCGTAAACCAACACTTTTGCCGGTGAGTTGTTGTTGACATTAGCCAGCAAATTGCAAGCCATCAGGAGGAAATAATAATCCAAAGAGCAAGCATAGAGGGGAGTTTTGAATGGCTTCCAGCTAAAAGATTCCATCTATTCAAGTTAGTGGGATACAAAAACAAAATACAGAATTTCATCACAAATAAATAGAACGAGGAGTTTCTAACTTTCTGAAGGTGCTAAAATGTTATTAAAATCTCATTCGTAGCTGCCAAAAAAGTTTCTATAAAACACAGCAGAGTTTTTAAACCTTTTTCAGTAGAAATCTCCAGGCTCTAATAGATTTTCTACTTTCCTTGAACTTTATAAATTTTCAAGTCTTACCCAAAACTTAAACGATAATTACTTTCCTGGGGCCTCAAGAACTCCTTTAAGGATATTATTTTGTTTATCCAAAAGCACTAAAGAAGTTTTGGCTTTCAGTTGAAAAGTGTTCATTGGCAGCTTGAATGGGGGAAACTAATTGAGTGTTCGAAAAATCCATTAACGTGGCCTTAAGAATAACAAAGAAATGGTTATGAGTCGAAATCTTACCGCCAATACGATCCAGCCAGGCCAGAGCAATTGTTCCCCGAGGTTAATAGATGAAAAACCAAGAAATTGTTGGCAATTATGATGCACATCGAGTGCTCAAGAAGCCAGCTTAAAAGTTAAACGATTCTCATTGTCCTGGCAATGAGAGTTTGTTGCTGCATTTGTTGTGTTTTTTGCACCTGACCCAATTCCAATTCGCATGCAAATTGTACGTGAGCTAAAGTTTGCCGTTTTGCCTAAATTGTAAAGAGGCCAAGAAAGTGGTCTTAAGAGATAGAGAGGGTCGGAACGCCCACGGCGTGGCACAGAGTGAACCGGTGGGTATAATGAATTTTTATAAACATTCAGCAAGGACGAGTAAAAGGACTCGCCACTCAACTCGACTCAACTCGGGCCCCACCCGGGCCGTTCTGGGCCACACAATTTGCCCGACAATCAAATGTTTTACTTCCCATTTCGTTCATTTGCCGCTCAAATTACATTCTACGGCGAATGCCTAGACCAAAAAATGGACCAATGATAAATTACTAAGATATTGCCCAGAAATGGGATAGGAAGGCGGGACTTGAGGAGGTTATGATTAATGTCTCTGCAGCAATGTCGAATTATTAATAATAATAATAATCACAACAATGGAGGATACTGAAAAGGCCCCAGAGTCGGGACTCGGGACACGGGACTCGGAACTAGAGCCACGATGATGTTTTGGCATTTTCATTTGGGGCATTGTTGGGGAAGGGCCCAGAAATCCTGACAGGCCGAAATGGAACTGAATTGAATGC
This sequence comes from Drosophila ercepeae, assembly GCA_018150545.1. Taxonomy (NCBI): domain Eukaryota; kingdom Metazoa; phylum Arthropoda; class Insecta; order Diptera; family Drosophilidae; genus Drosophila; species Drosophila ercepeae. The sequence continues at coordinate 15,129,780 of JAECWL010000161.1, forward strand.
CACAGAGCAGGACCGCCGAGGAGGATGGTCGAGCAGGCAAATACTTCATCAATTGTGCCTGGCAATGCGGCTGACTTTTACAAATTGAATTTGTTTATTTGATTTGACAATTAATTCCGGGCAATTGCACGTCCATGTCCGATTAATTGTTCGGCTCGAGTTTAAAGAGGCCGTGCAGCTTAAAGATAATGGCCGCTCCGCACGGCCCAGTTTGATATTGTTTTTCGGGCAATAAATACCGAGATGTTGTTACATGTGTGCAAACATGCATCAACACAGGCGAAGGGTAATAAATTTTTACAGCCATGCCCCACAACGAGCATAAGGATACCAGAGTCGGGATGCTGGGATGCTGGGATGCTGGGATGCCGGGATGCAGTGGCCCCAAAAAGTATGCCATGTTTTGTGCCAGTATGCCAGGCCCCTTTTGCAAAGTTCATCGCTCCAAATGTTTATGGGCATATAGGCTTATGCGCATTTTATGCGCGAAATCAAGAAAAATGAAAATGCATTTCCGCTCCTTCTGCCCTCCTCCATCCAATCCCCAAAACCCAGCCCTCCTCCTCCTGAAGCCTGCATGTTTCTGCTGCGGCTGCACAAAAATCCTCCACAGGCCGAGTCTGAGCTCGTTGTGTGTAAACAAGACTGGGGTAAGGACTTTGTTTGCCAGGACGAGGGGGCGGCCCAACTTTTCGTTTTGACTTTGGCATGTGGCCAAAAGTAGACTTTGCAACTTTCGGCTCTCGGCTGACGTCTTTTGGCTTTCGGCCTGGGTCAACTGTGGCCAATTCTAATGAAAACTTCAAATAGCTAAGGCCTGACTGACTCCTTGACTTACTTTTCTCATCCTTAATGCAGCTCACCTATTGCCGGCAACACTTAATCTAATTATAGTTAAATAAGCAATTTTCCCTGGCTTGAAAGGACTCCCCTTAAAAGGACTCCCATTTATTCTATCGTGTCGTCGGTGAAACGAAAAAATGCGGGTTAGCACCTGGCTAAAGCTCCGCTCGTCCTTTGTGGTCCTTGTTGGGGGGAAAACCCCAATCGTGGGAATCGCAGGCGCCTTGTCAGCTGCATGTGTGTGTGTATGTGGGAGGGGTGTGGCAGATTGGAGGGGTTTGTGTGTGCAAAGCAATAATTTTCACAGCCACGGCTTCCTGCACCGACAGTGGCAAAAGTCATAGACGGTTAGCTGCGCTGCCACAATTGTTTTGCCAGGTACAACAACAATAGTCATCAGGAGCGCCACTGTCACTGGCAGGTGGAGGAGACTGAGCTGGAGCAGGAGCAGAAGCCGGCACAGGAGCAGACTCAGCGCTTTCCTTTCTACTTCGGATTTGGTCCTGTGTGCGGGTCTATAAAACAGCCAGATAATCGCCCAGCATGTTCGAATTCCATTTGGGGTTGCTTCGCTTTTTGTTAGCCCTCTTTGTTGCGGGATGTATATTACTTTTCCTACTTGGCATTTCATTTAGATTAACATTTTTGGGCCGCCTTTGCCACCGACACCTGATTTAAAGGCTCGACTTAAAGTTATATGTGGATGCCACTCGATTTTCGGTTTGAGTTATTGAAAAATTATCAGGCCAGACCGGGCAGAGAGGCCTTTCATGCAACACTTTTTGCCAAAGCTTTTTGGAGCATTCAAATTCCGTTTGGTTCGGTTTTTGCCACACGATTGAATGGCAGCCATCCCGCAATAAAGCCACATCACTGCGAATGTGTGTTGGTCCGGGCCCAGATGTACAAATGTTCCAGTTGCAGTTCCCTCTTTCTCTGCTGCAATTTATATCCACGGGCTTTGCGGTTGTTTAGGTTCTGAATAGTATTTTTTCACCCTTTCTTTTTTTTTGTAGCCGTTTACGGAGTGAAAGTGGAACAGAAACGAAAGAGCTGTATTTAACACAAGTATTACGTATCACGTACGTAGTACGATTGGGTAGGAAAATCGGTTGAGACATTTTCCATTAAGCCAACTGTCAGCAATCATAAGCTTTAACTACAAATCGCATTTCTTGGCTGTCCACGATGATATTTCTCAATTGAATTCATTGACGCTGGAACAACAAAAGGCACTTCAATGTTGACATTTTGATTTCGAGTCCCCAATGGAGGAAGCGGAAAATTCGTATTTTCTCTTTTAAATCTTTTTTTTTTCGTCTTTTTTAGACAATCCCTAAGTGGACTAGCAGGGGCAGTGGCAAGCTGCAGGTACCACGGGGCGTATGAGTGCCGCCGACTGGCTTTTATACGGCATAACAAAAGCTTATCGCCAGCATAATAGAGACACGCGTCTGTGTAATAAAGTAGATCCTTCCCACCCACCCACATCCAGGACTCCAAGACCCCCAGTCCCCCAGACAAACGTGCACTTGGCCGTTATCATTAACATTATTATTATTATCATTGTTACGGAAAAAAAGAGAAAAAGACTTGGCAACTTAAGTGACTTTTTGTTCATTTCCTCTTATTTCTTTTTTATTTTTTTGTAGAACTCAAAGCGGAAATCTTTGGGCCCTCCGATCTGATGGTGAAAACGGGCAGCGACATCAACCTAACCTGCAAAATTATGCAGGGTCCCCATGAATTGGGCAACATATTCTGGTACAAAGGTGCGTATGCGTAATGAAGTCTCAACACACCACCCACCCCCCCAAAAGTTTCCTTGCCACCGCGTGGCGTCTGCCGTGGCACACCTCATTTACGCAATTCAATTTGCAACTCTTCGCATTTCAGGCAGCGAAATTCTTGGTGGCAAGAGCGAGAACGAAATCGACAGTTCCGAGGCCCGGATTCGCGTCGAGGATGATTGGACCGACGGCCTGACTTCAAGGTATGTAACAACTCACCCATCATTCTGCACGGATCCAGCCCGGACCCGGCCCGGCAATCGTGCAAATGTGTGCCGAGCATTTCAGTTATTTCGCATTAAAATACCGCCTCACTTAATTAAGGCCAGAACCATCATTCGCGAGGGGGCCGTATGGGGCGTGGCATGGCGTGGCGTTTTTAAAGCCAACCTGGTCGTCCAAAGCCTGCAGTTGTGCAGGTTTGTACACATCCTAGCCATACATGCTGGCCAAGGATCTCGACTTTGAATGACAGTTTAAGGCCAAAGCGAAGGACTCCTAGCCGCCTAAAGAGAGGCCACTGGCAATCTGGCTCTAAGTAGAATCGAGGGTTTATAGCAATAATTATGGTATTAATAATTTATTGAATGGGAGGAGTAGGTTCCAAAATATTGACTTAAGAATAGAATATATAAATCAGTCTAAATATTTGCAATAAATGAGAAATTTCTATCATTAAGTTGTATTACAAGCCAGTTAGTAAAGTTTTTTCATATATTTTATTTGTTTAAAATCATCAAGTATTTCATATTTATGAAAAAGTAAACATTTACTATATTAAGGACTAAAAGGATTGGGAGTTCTAAGTAGGCCAAAGAAAATGTTAGCCATTTAGACTCCGTTTACATTTCACTCCACTCTGTGTTTGGAGCTAGCCATGTGTGACTTTTAATTTGCCTTAGTTAATGTCTGAGCCGGACTTAAAAAAAGAGTCGCTGGCTCGAGTAGTTAGTGCCTCGGATTGTGGATGCCGCTGACGTCCCCACGGCAGCCGCCAGCCCATGATCATTGCCCATTTTTGCTGCTAACTAACGACGCAGACGACCATAAAATGCAGGTGATGCTGCAGGAGATTATAGGAGGGAGGGCTAGAAACACGCAAAAAAAATACTGAGAAGTATTTTATTATCATAGAAAAAGATTTATTATAGCAAGATTATAGGAAAAGCTAATAAATATTAGACCTTAGTATTTTTATAGTAAAGTTTATAGTAAGTATTTTTTTTATAGTAGTATTATTTTTATAGTAAATTATAGTTCGAAATATATTTCCCTTTAGGAAATTATTAATTTTTCCAATCAGAAAAAATAAACTGTTTGCCATGCAAAGGATATTTGTAATAAATTTCTTATAGTGTAAAGTAACTGGGAATTAGAGGATGTGGCGGCGGCAACTCCAAGAGACCATTATGCCGTCGCATAAAGTAGCAAAAGTTTTGTTTTTTCTAGATGGTATCCCCCTCCCTCTCATAGCATTCACTGGAATTTGTACCTTTTTCGCGTTTTTTGTTTCACATGCACTTTTGCTCCACTGCCATTCACTTTCTCTGCTTTCTTTATCCCTCTGTTTCTTTTTCTTTTTCTCTTTCTCTGTTTTTCCCGCCGCGGCACAGATTAAAAATCAAGCGCGCCATGCCAGGCGATACTGGAAACTACACCTGTGTGCCGACGGTGGCAAAAACGTCGAGCGTCTATGTGCACGTAATTATTGGTAAGTAAGGCTCCAGGAGCTCCAGTCGGTTACTTTTACCTTTTAGCTTTGCTTCACCGTTACCCGTTACCCGTTACCCGTAGCGTTAGCGGGTTTCGTTGTTTTTACTTTTGTGTTTGCGCTGTCAGAGAGTTTTGCATGTTTATGAAGGGAAGTGGAAGTTGCCTGTTAGCGGCGGCACATTCACAATTTGTAATGCCAAGTGCAGAACGGGGCGTGGCCGTGCAGTAATTGCATTGCCGCCGACTCGGTTTTTTTTACCATTTCTGCCATTTTAGCCTTTCCGTGGATGTTTGTATTTGTGCAGCAGCACGGAAATTATTTCTAGCTAGCTGGAAAGTTTCCCGTTGGCCCGTGCTTGGCCAATAACACGGGCCAAACATTTGTGTACACATGTGGGTGGGTGGTAGTGGGTGGGGAGTGTGCTTGCGTGGGGGTAAGGAAGTTGAGGAGCTTGTCAGATTTATAGCAGCGGCAGCTTGTGTGCTCAAGAGCTCATCGAGAAATATAACAACTTGAGCTGGCGATGTTTTTCTTTGGCACAAACAGGAAATCCATGCATGCAACCTGGAGTCGCTGCTATCTGGCGAAGCCTCAAAGGCAATCACTGCTAGCAGGATGTTTATTCTCATCCTCCTGCTTGCACTCTGAAAAATTCATAAGCATGCAAAAGTTTTGTTTAATTTATTGGTACTTATTGGCAGCATGAAATCTTTTCCGCTCTTAAATTGTCTTCTTTATTTTTAAGAATATTAAAGCATGTTGCAAGTGTTGCCAGAGAACACCTGCCAATTAGCTGACAACTCCAGATGGTTTCTCAAATTACGCTTTCTTTTCGATCTTCCGTACAGGCGAACACCCGGCGGCCATGCAACACAACTCGAGCAGCAACAGCAACAGCTTCTACTGCGGCATCTGCTGCATGCTGCTGAGCATTGTCTCCTGCTGCCTGCAGCACTTTTACCAGGCCGGGTGTGGATACGTCCGCGCCACCTCAATGCCGGCATTATGGCCTTCTCGGCGAGCGGCGTTAACAGCCAGCAAAACACGCGTAAATGCGGCAATTGCAACATCCACAGCAGCAGCAACAGCAGGAGCTGCGGCAGCAGCAGCATCATCCTCGCCAGCAACGTGCAACATGCTGAGAGAACGCCCCGCGGCGGTACAGTGCATGAGATGAAGGAATAATCAGCATGCAGATGAGGCAGCAACGCACTAAGATTGCAAGTTGCAACCACACCAAAAAAATACAAGAAATAACAAAAAATTTAAAACACACATACCACACACCAAAAAACACACACACTTTACATATTCAAGGTGATTTAAGTTTTTTTATGCATCGCATTTTGGGGGGGTTCAGGCATAAGTATTTACTATCTTCTAAGACGAATGCACTTAGTGGAAGCATAAGTATATTATCCGATAAGTACTTAATTGTATGGCCAAGAAGGAGGCAGAAGAATCTGGAAAAACTAAAAGAATCGGCCCGTGGAAAATCATAAGCTAGTTAAATGTTCTCAATGGTAAACTTTGGTTTTTGTGTAATGTCTTTCATCCAAAACGATTTATTTTTCCCAATATTGAACTGAATTTGGAAGGAAAATGAAACAAAGAACAATATTACGTGTTGATCTCTAAATAGAAAACAAAACTATCCATTGCACACCCATAGAGAATCTATTTACACACTGTCATTACGAAATAAGACTTACTAGCTCTAAATAAGCCTAAATAGCCCCCGAAACCGAAACTACCAACCGAATAATTTCTCCCACTTCTATGCAATCCTCCAACTGCCAAGGACCCGCACTCCAGTAGACCATTTCATCAGATTTTCATCAGGATATAAAGTTGCTGTAAATAATTGCCATTCGAGAGAAATATTATTCGCAAATACTTCAATCTACGAGTAAATATGTAAGCTTTTCCGATACCGATTGAAGGGGATAATTGTTTTGTGTTTGAGTAGAGCTCGATTGCTTTGCACATTTAACAATTATCAGTTTTAGGCATTAGCTATGTTTAGGTAAAACTATATATGTACTTATAGCCAATAAGCCGATAAACTACGAGAGCGAGAGGACTCTTAATTTCATCCATCAGCGTTTGTATCCTTGTTGGTGTCAGATCCGATTGGGGTTAGTCTCGTTTAATTGTATATAATTAGTTTTGGCTAAAACCTAACAAACAAAAAAAGAACAAACAAAAAAATATATAAAACAAAAAAAGAGGGGGAAAATTTGCAAATAAATACAATTTATAATTGTGCTTATCGATTTAATTGATACGAATGCAATGCGAATGCGCAGGCACTGTAAATAAATTCATTAGTAGACGAAATTGTAATTTTAATTAACTCTTAAATGATATAAACTGATAAACTGATTCGAGAGTTGCGAACCTTTCTAGTTGGTAAGCCGCACACACTGCGAAAAACAAATTGGCAGCAAAACACACGCAGAAAAAATTATCTGAGCAAGACATACAAATTCAAATAATAGTAAAAAAAAATAGTTAAATTTAATATGGACCCGCATCTTGTAAATAGAATGAATGGATCTTACATTAATGATTAATCGCAGCTGGAAATTACTCAAAACAGAGAACCCAAAAATCATTGAATTTGTGTCTGTGGGGGAGTCCCGACTAGTCTGTGAATCCCCCGATCGAATAACAATAACGAATCCTTATCGAATACAATACGTAATACGTATGAGTGTATGTCACAGAATAGCAGCTAAAAGTGTATTCATATATAAACCAGGTACTCTCAGAATATTTATACGTGTGCGAATCTATAGGTGGCCCACATATGCATATACAGATAGGAATGTTTAACAGCAAAAAAACTAAATAAAAAATAAACATCAAAAAAATATAAAACACACGGACACTGCAGGCGAGAGTTTTGTGAAATGAAATGAAACCAAATCGATTCAATAAAATTATGGTTTAGAAAATTTAACAAATGGAATTTCAGTTAATGGGTTAAAAAACACTCTGGCCAGTATCTCTGGTCATGTTCACTTTTTATTTGGCCATTTATAGTTGGCCAGATAATCCAGATTATGCTTAAAACCAGTTTGAATTTTTGGTCTACTAAGAGTGCTGGTAATGCGTTCATTGACTCGTCTGCGAGTTGTCATCGAATCTGTATCACATTTGCCTAATTTATTTAAATTATTCGTTGATCCATCGGAGCGATGATGATGATGCTTGTCGCAGATGTCATGCTGATGCTGTTGTGATGGGCTCTGTCCAATATTTATTTAATTGCAATTCGTCCCCATATTCGGAGCGACGTGTTTACCGTTTGCCATCCCATAAATCCAGGCCAAAAGTATAAATAAAACCCAAGCCAGTTGGACGTATTTTAGTCCGTTCCCAGTCCAGGTCTAAGAACATGTTGCAGCTGTCAATGAATAGATTGTTGGCCCTGCTCCTATTTCTGGGCCTTTTTGCTCGCCTCCAGACAGGTTTGTGGTTTCTGGAAGCGTATTTTTCCAAACACTTATATAACATTAAATCCCCAGCACCTTCTTCGTCAGCGGAACCAAAACGGGAGGAACTAGTCCGGGTTTACGAGATCAATGAGGAGCAATACGAGCGGGTGCTGCAACTGACAAAGGGAAAGAATATTATTTCAGAGGCTCGGCTGATCAATGGAGGATTCGCCACTGTGACTGACACCCTGAGCTCCGGCTGGCACTCTCTTCTACGGATTGTGGGTCTCACCACCCTCAACAAGGCCGATGAGGCGGAGAAGATCGACTTCGAGGGCCAGCCCTTGTGTGTGATCAAAAGTCGCGAGGGCGAGCCCACGGGCAGGGATGAGGAAGTGCCCTCCGCTCGCAGTGTGGACAGAGCCGTAGAGTCCGAAGACGACGAGGCTGCTATTCACTGTATTGTGGTCCTAAAGAAGGACCCCGAATTGGAGCTGCCCAGTCAGTCGCCCAATCCAAGTTTCGCTCCGTACTGGAATTCTCCACAAACTACGGAGGAGTCCCCAGTGGTTAAGAACACACATCAATCAGAGGCAGAAAAAGAGGACACTGAGAAGGAGGACTCTGAAACCGCCACCACCGCTCCTCTTAGAAAGAAGAAAGTGAACAAAAGTATCTATCCCAATGACGAAAGCTCGGAAGATGCCCGTCAAATCCCGGGGGCTTATCCCTTGCCCCAATATGGAACTCCCTATCCTTCTGGAAGCTATGGTGGCTATCCCTATGGACCCAGTCCCTACCCAGGTTCTTCGCCTTACGGTCCCCAGCCCTATGCGCCGCCCTATGGTCAATCCCTCTACGGGCCTTACAATCCCTACGGTCCTCAGCAGCCCCCCTACGGACCTCAGCAGCCTCCCTACGGACCTCCTCCTCCACCTCCTCCTCAGCGGCCGCCTTTCGTTAGTCCGTATTATCCCCAGCAGATCTACGGACCTCAGCCCTATCCTGGGGGATATCCGTACCTCGATAAGGAAGGTCAAAAGGCGGAAGAGGAGGAAGACGAAGACCAGGACGAAGAGGACTCGTACGAAGAGGCGGATGACTACAAGAAGCGTTACTATTACAAAAAGCAATCTGTACAGCAACCTTATTATTACCAACCACAATAAATAATTCATATTAAGTAAAATATCTCCATATTTTTATTAAAATCGTAAAATTTAAAAGTTATGTTAGTTAGAAGCTGCCTTGGTGAGGCAGATTGTCAGATATATTTTTATGCTTTGGAGGAATCTCGACTTTGAAGTATCTAAGATTCGCAGATGTTCTCCCTGGAATGAGTCAAGCCATTAAGTTTATCGTCCCATCAGCAAATCAGCGAATCTAGACTAGTGTTTCAAGTTTTGACCAAAAGTGCCGGCGATAGCCATAAATAAAACAAGTATGGGCAAGACGGCGATCTGAAAGAATAGGGTCAACGCGTAAATTATGGAGATTTGTAATGATTAGGACGGTGCTCTAACTGTATAGTAGATGAGCAGCTTAGATTGATTCATATTTGAATAACAATGCCCAAAGGGAGCTCTGGTCCGTCAAGCTATCAACCTGGAGATGTCGGAGAAAGACTTTCACAAGATACATATAAGCAAGTGGTCTGCCAGTTTTAGTTTATTCGCAATCGACATGAAGTTCCTACCAGTTCTGGCAGTGATCGTGCTGAGTTTAGCGGCAGCTCAAGCTGGTGAGTTGAGGTCTCAGGAGTCGTCCATGGGCAGGAACCTTATGCTTCTTTCTTTCTCCTCCGACAGCTTCCAGTCGTCCTCAGCTGGTGCGCGTCCACCAGGTGAGTCGAGTGGAGTACAATGAGCTTCTGCGGCTTACCCAGGGCAAACAGGAGGTCTCCGAGGCCCGATTGCTAAGCAGCTCCATTGCCGGCATCAAGGGTCTGGCTTCTGGCTTTGCCGCCGGCAACTTCATCCCGGCCATCTTCAGCTCCGGCTCGAGGGACACCAACAAGAAGGGTCGGCCCCTGTGCGTGATCTCCACCAGCGATCTGGATCAAGATGAGGGTCGTGCCGCTCGTGTGGTCAGCATTGAGTACGAGCCAAACTCCGATTCTAGCTCAAGTTCTGGTTCCGGTTCGGGATCCGGCTCACATTCGGGATCAGGACATGGCCATGGAAGCGGAAGTGGGCATGGAAGTGGCAGCGGAAGTGGAAGCAGTGATGATGACGATGATGCGACTACCGTCAACTGCATTTTGGTGGTCAATGGAACCGATACGTCCACCAAAACCACCCCGAAACCCAGTCAAGGAAGTGGACATGGACATGGTCATGGGCATGGACACGGATCTGGTTCTGGTTCTGGTTCTGGTTCCATCCCGAGTTATCCTTTGTATCCACCCTACCCCTACCCTCCCTACGGCTATCCTCCCCATCCCTACTACCCACCACCCTACCCCTACCCACCACCACCACCACCTCCACCCAAGCACGACAAGCGATCCTTTGACGACGAAGAGGAAGTGGGTCGCCTCATCGAAGCCTACAACGACTACTACTACCAGCCGGAGAGCTACGGCCTGAGGAGCAGGAAGCGTTCCCGGGCCAACCAGGAGGTCTCCGCCTACCAGCCCGCTTCGTATCCCCAACAGGAGTACGCCTCCAACTATCCCAAGGTGATCCGCAACTACGGACTGACCCATCCTGCTCCCGTCTACGTGCGTTCCCCCCAATTCGATCAGGGACAGTAGGGAAAGTCGAGACTATCGTTGAATAAATAAATTATTGCAAATATCTAACATCTCCTCGTCCAACTTAACTGCCACTTTAGATGCTTCACTGATTCACTGCAGGTTTCAATAGAACTCAGCGAAGCATATCACTGACTTGATATGCAAACTACACCCATACATGCCTCAAATGGGAGATTTCAGAGACATTGCAGAGGGGCCCATCAATCGCAGACCTGCAACATGCAACATTCCACGCGCCTTCATAATTGGACGCTGAATCGAGAGGCAGAATCGCTCATTTGTTGCCAGTTTGCGTGCTCTGGTCTATGGCTCATGTGTGTTTGCTCATGTGCGATTTTGATCAAAAGTGTTACAAGGTCCTGCCACTAACAATGCCAGAAAGAAGCGTTGATCTAGGCGGCACACTAGGCCCAACATGTAAACAAGCAGCATTACACTTCCACATCCCCACAATCCCTCCCTCACATCTCTGTCCCCAACCAAGCCCCATCCAAGCGCCATCCAAGCCCCATAAACGAACTATATTGAGGGACAGCGACAATTGAAACTGTAACACATCGTTGCCTTTTGTAGAGCTGTTGTCTCTTTGGTGATAGTACAGTGCCAGAAATCTTATAGTGGCTTTAAGAAATCGAAGCCCTGGGTTCCAAACCTCTTTCGAAACCCTTTTTGCTTCTTTGTTCTTAGCAAAAGGGTTAGGAAATCCAACTATAACTTTCCAAGGGGACTCATAACACTAAAAAGGATTCATTTTTTCTCTCTCTGTATTACCGATACATGCTCACACACACTAATACTCTACACTGGCGAAGGACAACGAACGCACTGGCATAAAAGAGAATAAATTAAAGAACAACTCAAAATAACCGCGGGGCAATTGGCACTGCTGCATCGTATGTAGGCGTAGGATAGGGCGTGGTAGTGGACGTGGGCGGTGTGGGCGTGGCGATTTGAACGCCCGTTTGGTATTAAGTGCAAGTGCATCGATGGCAGCGGCCTGGGAATGGAAAAACGAAACGAAAGGGAGAGCGCCTCTCGCCTTTGGCCTCATTGCGTTTTTAGCCGCACCGTACGCTGCCACGCCCTCTGGCACGCTTACGCCCACTTGCTAGGATGGCAGTGTTATGTCTCTATGCACTGCAAAATAATTACTTTCATATCCTGCGGCAATTAAATTCATTTAGTTTGCCACCAATCCCAGTCCCGCCCACGCACTCTTCTCACTCGCCTTCTGATTAAGACATTCATTCCGCTTGGCATTCAACGGCTTATGCTTGTGGCTGTTGAACCCTATCCCCCCCTGGATCCTCTTTCCTTGGGAGTCAACCCACCCACACCCCTCTTGACAGCCGTCGTCTGACCAGGCAACTATAAACTATGTCAACTGTTAACTTTTCCTTTCTATTTTTCCTATTTGTTGCGTTTGTTGTTTTTGCAGCCGCTGGCATTCCGCTTCTATGGCCTGCATGTTTTTCAAGGACTCTACATAGTTTATCCAACAACATCAAGTGCGCAGACATTCACACACACACACACACAGGCCAGGACGAGTGGGAGTAAGGGATGGGGCGTGGTTTTGGCCCCTTGTAGCTGCCATTTCGGACATGGCTGAGTTGTATGTAAGCAAAATGCTAAGAGCGTTGCAAGTCTGTTGCTCACACAAAACCGAAATCAAAAATGTTTAAATGGAATTGCCCGAAAATGTTGGCTCTTAAAATGTCCTGTAAAGTGTCATAGAAATAGTTTTCAGTCGAAAAGGGGAAAGTGGTGATGGAAAAATGGCTTTTTCAATTAACCAGCAAGTCATATGGGAATTGAGTTTTATTGGAGTTTTTATTTTAAAAACTTTCAATTTAGAATCCCTTAAATGGTCCTTAAAATCTTAAAGTTGATGTCTTATAATACAGAGTTTTGTTTTGATTTCCACAAGTATTTATTGCGCTGATGAAGATAAATTAGATCCTGAATGATTCTACCGGAGGCAGCCTTTCAAAGAAGCAGCCGACGCCCCCGTTGTCTCCTCATCATCGTCTTCATCATGTAAATGTCAATTTAACGGAATATTAATGCATGCACGCCATTGCAAAGAGCACACCCATACACACACGCACATGTCCTTGGTATCAACGGAAGTACGCACACAAATACACGCTCGAGTGCCATTTTGTTAAGGCGCAAAAATTGATAAGTGCCTTGTGGTTATTGCGGTCTTTGGTGGCCATTAACACGACTGGAAAGGTGAAGACGCCAAAGAGGGGAGCACCCACAAATACATTCACGTATAAGGATAATAAAATTTATACAATAAGAGGCTGAAGTAGCACCAGCAGGCGTTTGCACGTCAATCAAACATGGCGTCAAACAATCATTAACAACCACTGCCACAGACACACACACTCCCACACACATGAGTCTCATTTTTGAGAGAGGATGGGGGTTGGCAGGACGGAGGATTGGTTGCAGGAAGTGCCTGTGTTGACTGTCATGTAGTTGTCGCTGGCATTGGTTTTGCTTGTTGTTGATTTGGCGGCTCAACTGATTTGCGGTTGCCAAAGCTTCGAGAACACAGCACTTGGACTGACTTTCTGATAAATGCGATATTGGGTTGTTGGGATATTGGGAGATTGAGAAATTGAAAAATCTGCGAAAATCTGTTTAAGAAGTGTGCACTTTTAAGGCTGAATGCCCGCCCCGGGCATTTAATAATCGCTTGTCAACTCGAGCCAACTAAAAACCTGACAATCAATACATGCAATCAACAACGAGCATTGCCTACACCAAGGAAAATTTTTGCTCGAAAAGTTTAAAAGTAGAAAATTAATAAGCTTATACGATATTCAATGGTAGCCTTAAGATCGAAAATGTATAAAAAACGCGGATTCGAGGTGTATTACCCATCTTATAGCCATCTCCTTAAAATTTATCGAAATAAAATCGATGGAACATCTCGTAAAAGTCCGAATATCCTTATATGTTCTTTTTCTGAGGTTTTTATGAATTAATTTGGCCATTTCGCATCCGATTTTGGAACGGAGTACCATTTATGAATCAGAGCTTTATGCTTAACAAATCTACATCAAAACATTGCATACCACGAACAAAAAAATATTTGCCGATTTTGCAAAAAATCATGATGGTACCCCTTTCCAAATTTGCGAAAATCGGGTCAGATTTTCGATAGCTAGATTTTGATAGAATTTGATAGAACTCGAAGATCTAAGATCTAGAAGGCATAACATTTGCAATTCTGCCAAATATTAGCCAAGTTATGGCCTTTTCCGTGAAATTTATCGAAATAAAATCCATTAAACATCGCGTACCAGTCCTAATGTCCTTTTTTAGTCTTTTTGGTAGGTTTTTAGGGAATATTTTTGCCATTTCGCGTCCGATTTTGAAAAGGAATACCATTTATGAATCGGGACTTCATTTACGTTCAATCTTTGTAAAATATAAATAATTAATCAAAGAGTAAACTTAGTAAAATCGTTTCAATTACCACATACGAATCCAAACGATCCTTTCTCGCCCTTTAACTTCAGTTTCAAAGGAACAGTTTCCATAAATATACAATAATATGATACTACTCGAAGATATAAGATTAATAAGGTATAAAATACGACGATTGGAGGTGTATTATCCAAGTTACGGCTATTTCCCTAAAATTTATCGATATAGAATCGATTGAACATCGCATACAAGTCCGAATGTCCCATTTTCGTCCTTTTGCTTAGGTTTTCAAGAAATAGTTTTGCCATTTCGCGTCCGATTTTGAAAGGGAATACCATTTATGAATCGGGACTTCATTTACGTTCAATCTTTGTAAAATATAAATAATTAATCAAAGAGTAAACTTAGTAAAATCGTTTCAATTACCACATACGAATCCAAACGATCTTTTCTCGCCCTTTAACTTCGGTTTCTAAGGAACAGTTTCCATAAATATACAATAATATGATACTACTCGAAGATATAAGATTAATAAGGTATAAAATACGACGATTGGAGGTGTATTATCCAAGTTACGGCTATTTCCCTAAAATTTATCGATATAGAATCGATTGAACATCGCATACAAGTCCGAATGTCCCATTTTCGTCCTTTTGCTTAGGTTTTCAAGAAATAGTTTTGCCATTTCGCGTCCGATTTTGAAAGGGAATACCATTTATGAATCGGGACTTCATTTACGTTCAATCTTTGTAAAATATAAATAATTAATCAAAGAGTAAACTTAGTAAAATCGTTTCAATTACCACATACGAATCCAAACGATCTTTTCTCGCCCTTTAACTTCGGTTTCTAAGGAACAGTTTCCATAAATATACAATAATATGATACTACTCGAAGATATAAGATTAATAAGGTATAAAATACGACGATTGGAGGTGTATTATCCAAGTTACGGCTATTTCCCTAAAATTTATCGATATAGAATCGATTGAACATCGCATACAAGTCCGAATGTCCCTTTTTCGTCCTTTTGCATAGGTTTTCAAGAAATAGTTTTGCCATTTCGCATCCGATTTCGCAATGGAATACCATTTGTGAATTGGGGCTTCATTCACCTTTAATCTTTGTCAAATATAAATATCAAATCATCGAAAAAACTTATTAAAATCGTTTCAATTACCACATATGAACCGAAACGATCCTTTTGTCGCCTTTAAAATTCGGTTTCTAAGGTGCAGTTTCCATAAATAAGTAATAATATGATACTACTCGAAGATATAAGATTAATAAGGTATAAAATACGACGATTGGAGGTGTATTATCCAAGTTATGGCTATTTCCCTAAAATTTATCGATATAGAATCGATTGAACATCGCATACAAGTCCGAGTGTCCCATTTTCGTCCTTTTGCTTAGGTTTTCAAGAAATAGTTTTGCCATTTCGCATCCGATTTCGCAATGGAATACCATTTGTGAATTGGGGCTTCATTCACCTTTAATCTTTGTCAAATATAAATATCAAATCATCGAAAAAACTTATTAAAATCGTTTCAATTACCACATATGAACCGAAACGATCATTTTGTCGCCTTTAAAATTCGGTTTCTAAGGTGCAGTTTCCATAAATAAGTAATATTATGATACTACTCAAAGATATAAGATCGAAAAGGTATAAAAACCGACGATTGGAGGTGTATTACCCAAGTTATGGACTTTCCCGTGAAATTTATCGAAATAAAATCGATTGAACATCTCGTAAAAGTCCGAATATCCCTATTTGTTCTTTTTCTGAGGTTTTTATGAAATAATTTGGCCATTTCGCATCCGATTTTGGAACGGAGTACCATTTATGAATTGGGGCTTCATTCACCTTTAATCTTTGTTAAATATAAATATCAAATCATCGAAAAAAACTTATTAAAATCGTTTCAATTACCACATATGAACCGAAACGATCATTTTGTCGCCTTTAAAATTCGGTTTCTAAGGTGCAGTTTCCATAAATAAGTAATATTATGATACTACTCAAAGATATAAGATCGAAAAGGTATAAAAACCGACGATTGGAGGTGTATTACCCAAGTTATGGACTTTCCCGTGAAATTTATCGAAATAAAATCGATTGAACATCTCGTAAAAGTCCGAATATCCCTATTTGTTCTTTTTCTGAGGTTTTTATGGAATAATTTGGCCATTTCGCATCCGATTTTGGAACGGAGTACCATTTATGAATCAGAACTTTATTCCTAACAAATCTGCATCAAAACATTGCATACCACGAACAAAAAAATATTTGCCGATTTTGCAAAAAATCATGATGGTACCCCTTTCCAAAATTGCGAAAATCGGGTCAGATTTTCGATAGCTAGATTTTGATAGAAATTGATAGAACTCGAAGATCTAAGATCTAGAAGGCATAACATTTGCAATTCGGCCAAATATTAGCCAAGTTATGGCCTTTTCCGTGAAATTTATCGAAGTAAAATCCATTAAACATCGCGTACCAGTCCTAATGTCCTTTTTTAGTCTTTTTGGTAGGTTTTTAGGGAATATTTTTGCCATTTCGCGTCCGATTTTGAAAGGGAATATCATTTATGAATCGGGACTTCATTTACGTTCAATCTTTGTAAAATATAAATAATTAATCAAAGAGTAAACTTAGTAAAATCGTTTCAATTACCACATACGAATCCAAACGATCCTTTCTCGCCCTTTAACTTCGGTTTCTAAGGAACAGTTTCCATAAATATACAATAATATGATACTACTCGAAGATATAAGATTAATAACGTATAAAATACGACGATTGGAGGTGTATTATCCAAGTTACGGCTATTTCCCTAAAATTTATCGATATAGAATCGATTGAACATCGCATACAAGTCCGAATGTCCCTTTTTCGTCCTTTTGCATAGGTTTTCAAGAAATAGTTTTGCCATTTCGCATCCGATTTCGCAATGGAATACCATTTGTGAATTGGGGCTTCATTCACCTTTAATCTTTGTCGAATATAAATATCAAATCATCGAAAAAACTTATTAAAATCGTTTCAATTACCACATATGAACCGAAACGATCCTTTCTCGCCCTTTAACTTCAGTTTCAAAGGAACAGTTTCCATAAATATACAATAATATGATACTACTCGAAGATATAAGATTAATAAGGTATAAAATACGACGATTGGAGGTGTATTATCCAAGTTACGGCTATTTCCCTAAAATTTATCGATATAGAATCGATTGAACATCGCATACAAGTCCGAATGTCCCTTTTTCGTCCTTTTGCATAGGTTTTCAAGAAATAGTTTTGCCATTTCGCATCCGATTTCGCAATGGAATACCATTTGTGAATTGGGGCTTCATTCACCTTTAATCTTTGTCAAATATAAATATCAAATCATCGAAAAAACTTATTAAAATCGTTTCAATTACCACATATGAACCGAAACGATCATTTTGTCGCCTTTAAAATTCGGTTTCTAAGGTGCAGTTTCCATAAATAAGTAATAATATGATACTACTCAAAGATATAAGATCGAAAAGATATAAAAAACGACGATTGGAGGTGTATTACCCAAGTTATGGACTTTCCCCTGAAATTTATCGAAATAAAATCGATTGAACATCTCGTAAAAGTCCGAATATCCTTATTTGTTCTTTTTCTGAGGTTTTTATGAAATAATTTGGCCATTTCGCATCCGATTTTGGAACGGAGTACCATTTATGAATCAGAACTTTATTCCTAACAAATCTGCATCAAAACATTGCATACCACGAACAAAAAAATATTTGCCGATTTTGCAAAAAATCATGATGGTACCCCTTTCCAAAATTGCGAAAGTCGGGTCAGATTTTCGATACCTAGATTTTGATAGAAATTGATAGAACTCGAAGATCTAAGATCTAGAAGGCATAACATTTGCAATTCTGCCAAATATTAGCCAAGTTATGGCCTTTTCCGTGAAATTTATCGAAGTAAAATCCATTAAACATCGCGTACCAGTCCTAATGTCCTTTTTTAGTCTTTTTGGTAGGTTTTTAGGGAATATTTTTGCCATTTCGCGTCCGATTTTGAAAGGGAATATCATTTATGAATCGGGACTTCATTAACGTTCAATCTTTGTAAAATATAAATAATTAATCAAAGAGTAAACTTAGTAAAATCGTGTTAATTACCACATACGAATCCAAACGATCCTTTCTCGCCCTTTTACTTCGGTTTCTAAGGAACAGTTTCCATAAATATACAATAATATGATACTACTCGAAGATATAAGATTAATAAGGTATAAAATACGACGATTGGAGGTGTATTATCCAAGTTATGGCTATTTCCCTAAAATTTATCGATATAGAATCGATTGAACATCGCATACAAGTCCGAGTGTCCCATTTTCGTCCTTTTGCTTAGGTTTTCAAGAAATAGTTTTGCCATTTCGCATCCGATTTCGCAATGGAATACCATTTGTGAATTGGGGCTTCATTCACCTTTAATCTTTGTCAAATATAAATATCAAATCATCGAAAAAACTTATTAAAATCGTTTCAATTACCACATATGAACCGAAACGATCCTTTCTCGCCCTTTAACTTCAGTTTCTAAGGAACAGTTTCCATAAATATACAATAATATGATACTACTCGAAGATATAAGATTAATAAGGTATAAAATACGACGATTGGAGGTGTATTATCCAAGTTATGGCTATTTCCCTAAAATTTATCGATATAGAATCGATTGAACATCGCATACAAGTCCGAATGTCCCTTTTTCGTCCTTTTGCATAGGTTTTCAAGAAATAGTTTTGCCATTTCGCATCCGATTTCGCAATGGAATACCATTTGTGAATTGGGGCTTCATTCACCTTTAATCTTTGTCGAATATAAATATCAAATCATCGAAAAAACTTATTAAAATCGTTTCAATTACCACATATGAACCGAAACGATCCTTTTGTCGCCTTTAAAATTCGGTTTCTAAGGTGCAGTTTCCACAAATAAGTAATAATATGATACTACTCAAAGATATAAGATCGAAAAGGTATAAAAAACGACGATTGGAGGTGTATTACCCAAGTTATGGACTTTCCCGTGAAATTTATCGAAATAAAATCGATTGAACATCTCGTAAAAGTCCGAATATCCCTATTTGTTCTTTTTCTGAGGTTTTTATGAAATAATTTGGCCATTTCGCATCCGATTTTGGAACGGAGTACCATTTATGAATTGGGGCTTCATTCACCTTTAATCTTTGTCAAATATAAATATCAAATCATCGAAAAAACTTATTAAAATCGTTTCAATTACCACATATGAACCGAAACGATCCTTTTGTCGCCTTTAAAATTCGGTTTCTAAGGTGCAGTTTCCACAAATAAGTAATAATATGATACTACTCAAAGATATAAGATCGAAAAGGTATAAAAACCGACGATTGGAGGTGTATTACCCAAGTTATGGACTTTCCCGTGAAATTTATCGAAATAAAATCGATTGAACATCTCGTAAAAGTCCGAATATCCCTATTTGTTCTTTTTCTGAGGTTTTTATGGAATAATTTGGACATTTCGCATCCGATTTTGGAACGGAGTACCATTTATGAATCAGAACTTTATTCCTAACAAATCTGCATCAAAACATTGCATACCACGAACAAAAAAATATTTGCCGATTTTGCAAAAAATCATGATGGTACCCCTTTCCAAAATTGCGAAAGTCGGGTCAGATTTTCGATACCTAGATTTTGATAGAAATTGATAGAACTCGAAGATCTAAGATCTAGAAGGCATAACATTTGCAATTCGGCCAAATATTAGCCAAGTTATGGCCTTTTCCGTGAAATTTATCGAAGTAAAATCCATTAAACATCGCGTACCAGTCCTAATGTCCTTTTTTAGTCTTTTTGGTAGGTTTTTAGGGAATATTTTTGCCATTTCGCGTCCGATTTTGAAAGGGAATATCATTTATGAATCGGGACTTCATTTACGTTCAATCTTTGTAAAATATAAATAATTAATCAAAGAGTAAAATTAGTAAAATCGTGTTAATTACCACATACGAATCCAAACGATCCTTTCTCGCCCTTTTACTTCGGTTTCTAAGGAACAGTTTCCATAAATATACAATAATATGATACTACTCGAAGATATAAGATTAATAAGGTATAAAATATGACGATTGGAGGTGTATTATCCAAGTTACGGCTATTTCCCTAAAATTTATCGATATAGAATCGATTGAACATCGCATACAAGTCCGAATGTCCTTTTTTCGTCCTTTTGCATAGGTTTTCAAGAAATAGTTTTGCCATTTCGCATCCGATTTCGCAATGGAATACCATTTGTGAATTGGGGCTTCATTCACCTTTAATCTTTGTCGAATATAAATATCAAATCATCGAAAAAACTTATTAAAATCGTTTCAATTACCACATATGAACCGAAACGATCCTTTCTCGCCCTTTAACTTCAGTTTCTAAGGAACAGTTTCCATAAATATACAATAATATGATACTACTCGAAGATATAAGATTAATAAGGTATAAAATACGACGATTGGAGGTGTATTATCCAAGTTATGGCTATTTCCCTAAAATTTATCGATATAGAATCGATTGAACATCGCATACAAGTCCGAATGTCCCATTTTCGTCCTTTTGCTTAGGTTTTCAAGAAATAGTTTTGCCATTTCGCATCCGATTTCGCAATGGAATACCATTTGTGAATTGGGGCTTCATTCACCTTTAATCTTTGTCAAATATAAATATCAAATCATCGAAAAAACTTATTAAAATCGTTTCAATTACCACATATGAACCGAAACGATCCTTTTGTCGCCTTTAAAATTCGGTTTCTAAGGTGCAGTTTCCACAAATAAGTAATAATATGATACTACTCAAAGATATAAGATCGAAAAGGTATAAAAACCGACGATTGGAGGTGTATTACCCAAGTTATGGACTTTCCCGTGAAATTTATCGAAATAAAATCGATTGAACATCTCGTAAAAGTCCGAATATCCCTATTTGTTCTTTTTCTGAGGTTTTTATGAAATAATTTGGCCATTTAGCATCCGATTTTGGAACGGAGTACCATTTATGAATTGGGGCTTCATTCACCTTTAATCTTTGTCAAATATAAATATCAAATCATCGAAAAAAACTTATTAAAATCGTTTCAATTACCACATATGAACCGAAACGATCATTTTGTCGCCTTTAAAATTCGGTTTCTAAGGTGCAGTTTCCATAAATAAGTAATATTATGATACTACTCAAAGATATAAGATCGAAAAGGTATAAAAACCGACGATTGGAGGTGTATTACCCAAGTTATGGACTTTCCCGTGAAATTTATCGAAATAAAATCGATTGAACATCTCGTAAAAGTCCGAATATCCCTATTTGTTCTTTTTCTGAGGTTTTTATGGAATAATTTGGCCATTTCGCATCCGATTTTGGAACGGAGTACCATTTATGAATCAGAACTTTATTCCTAACAAATCTGCATCAAAACATTGCATACCACGAACAAAAAAATATTTGCCGATTTTGCAAAAAATCATGATGGTACCCCTTTCCAAAATTGCGAAAATCGGGTCAGATTTTCGATAGCTAGATTTTGATAGAAATTGATAGAACTCGAAGATCTAAGATCTAGAAGGCATAAAATTTGCAATTCTGCCAAATATTAGCCAAGTTATGGCCTTTTCCGTGAAATTTATCGAAGTAAAATCCATTAAACATCGCGTACCAGTCCTAATGTCCTTTTTTAGTCTTTTTGGTAGGTTTTTAGGGAATATTTTTGCCATTTCGCGTCCGATTTTGAAAGGGAATATCATTTATGAATCGGGACTTCATTTACGTTCAATCTTTGTAAAATATAAATAATTAATCAAAGAGTAAACTTAGTAAAATCGTGTTAATTACCACATACGAATCCAAACGATCCTTTCTCGCCCTTTTACTTCGGTTTCTAAGGAACAGTTTCCATAAATATACAATAATATGATACTACTCGAAGATATAAGATTAATAAGGTATAAAATACGACGATTGGAGGTGTATTATCCAAGTTACGGCTATTTCCCTAAAATTTATCGATATAGAATCGATTGAACATCGCATACAAGTCCGAATGTCCTTTTTTCGTCCTTTTGCATAGGTTTTCAAGAAATAGTTTTGCCATTTCGCATCCGATTTCGCAATGGAATACCATTTGTGAATTGGGGCTTCATTCACCTTTAATCTTTGTCGAATATAAATATTAAATCATCGAAAAAACTTATTAAAATCGTTTCAATTACCACATATGAACCGAAACGATTTTTTTGTCGCCTTTAAAATTCGGTTTCTAAGGTGCAGTTTCCATAAATAAGTAATAATATGATACTACTCAAAGATATAAGATCGAAAAGATATAAAAAACGACGATTGGAGGTGTATTACCCAAGTTATGGACTTTCCCCTGAAATTTATCGAAATAAAATCGATTGAACATCTCGTAAAAGTCCGAATATCCCTATTTGTTCTTTTTCTGAGGTTTTTATGAAATAATTTGGCCATTTCGCATCCGATTTTGGAACGGAGTACCATTTATGAATCAGAACTTTATTCCTAACAAATCTGCATCAAAACATTGCATACCACGAACAAAAAAATATTTGCCGATTTTGCAAAAAATCATGATGGTACCCCTTTCCAAATTTGGGAAAATCGGGTCAGATTTTCGATAGCTAGATTTTGATAGAAATTGATAGAACTTGAAGATCTAAGATCTAGAAGGCATAACATTTGCAATTCTGCCAAATATTAGCCAAGTTATGGCCTTTTCCGTGAAATTTATCGAAGTAAAATCCATTAAACCTCGCGTACCAGTCCTAATGTCCTTTTTTAGTCTTTTTGGTAGGTTTTTAGGGAATATTTTTGCCATTTCGCGTCCGATTTTGAAAGGGAATACCATTTATGAATCGGGACTTCATTTACGTTCAATCTTTGTAAAATATAAATAATTAATCAAAGAGTAAACTTATTAAAATCGTTTCAATTACCACATACGAATCCAAACGATCTTTTCTCGCCCTTTAACTTCGGTTTCTAAGGAACAGTTTCCATAAATATAAAATAATATGATACTATTCGAAGATATAAGATTAATAAGGTATAAAATACGACGATTGGAGGTGTATTATCCAAGTTACGGCTATTTCCCCAAAATTTATCGATATAGAATCGATTGAACATCGCATACAAGTCCGAATGTTCCATTTTAGTCCTTTTGCTTAGGTTTTCAAGAAATAGTTTTGCCATTTCGCGTCCGATTTTGAAAGGGAATACCATTTATGAATCGGGACTTCATTTACGTTCAATCTTTGTAAAATATAAATAATTAATCAAAGAGTAAACTTAGTAAAATCGTTTCAATTACCACATACGAATCCAAACGATCCTTTCTCGCCCTTTAACTTCGGTTTCTAAGGAACAGTTTCCATAAATATACAATAATATGATACTACTCGAAGATATAAGATTAATAAGGTATAAAATACGACGATTGGAGGTGTATTATCCAAGTTACGGCTATTTCCCTAAAATTTATCGATATAAAATCGATTGGACATCGCATACAAGTCCGAATGTTCCTTTTTCGTCCTTTTGCTTAGGTTTTCAAGAAATATTTTTGCCATTTCGCATCCGATTTCGCAATGGAATACCATTTGTGAATTGGGGCTCCATTCACCTTTAATCTTTGTCGAATATAAATATCAAATCATCGAAAAAACTTATTAAAATCGTTTCAATTACCACATATGAACCGAAACGATCCTTTTGTCGCCTTTAAATTTCGGCTTCTAAGGTGCAGTTTCCATAAATAAGTAATAATATGATACTACTCAAAGATATAAGATCGAAAAGGTATAAGAAACGACGATTGGAGGTGTATTACCCAAGTTATGGACTTTCCCGTGAAATTTATCGAAATAAAATCGATTGAACATCTCGTAAAAGTCCGAATATCCTTATTTGTTCTTTTTCTGAGGTTTTTATGAAATAATTTGCCATTTCGCATCCGATTTTGGAAAGGAGTACCATTTATGAATCAGAACTTTATTCCTAACAAATCTGCATCAAAACATTGCATACCACGAACAAAAAAATATTTGCCGATTTTGCAAAAAATCATGATGGTACCCCTATCCAAATTTGCGAAAATCGGGTCAGATTTTCGATAGCTAGATTTTGATAGAAATTGATAGAACTCGAAGATCTAAGATCTAGAAGGCATAACATTTGCAATTCTGCCAAATATTAGCCAAGTTATGGCCTTTTCCGTGAAATATATCGATATAAAATCTATTAAACATCGCGTACCAGTCCTAATGTCCTTTTTTAGTCTTTTTGGTAGGTTTTCAGGGAATATTTTTGCCATTTCGCGTCCGATTTCGAAAAGGAATACCATTTATGAATCGGGATTTCATTCACGTGCAATCTTTGTCAAATGTAAATATTTAATCTATGAATAAACTTAATAAAATCGTTTCAATTACCACATATGAACCAAAACGGGTCAAATTTTAGTTGGTCAGGTTTTCATTGAAAATGATAGTACTTAGATACAAGACCAGGTGGGTACGACATTTTACGATCTGCCAAGAATTAGCCAAGTTATGGATATTGTCTTCAAATTAATTGACCTGTAAAGCTTTTATATGTCTACAGAAATTAAATCCCTTTTTTTCTCTTTGTACCAATTCAAAACACCATTTCTTTTATTTTGATTCCAGTTTATTGCCTAGATATACAGGGTTTTTCTTAAACAATTTAAATTAATGTCTAAATAAACTATTAGATAGTAACATTTATAAACTTTAACTACTTTAACAACATACTTAACTAATGCTTAAAAATTGTATTTACAGGATTACTAAGAAGGATATCAACTGCTTCATGAGGGTCGCTGCTTCAATGTTGACTGTGCCAACGGATACTCCATCACCCTGAAACATCCTTGATGACTTCAAGCCTGTGGATAATCTGCAACAACGCGTCGGTGTCGTAGTTTTTGCGGCCGGGTATCACTTGGAAAGATTATCCTGTAAAGAGAAAAATGAATAAATATACATGTTTCTAAAATGATACGCTGTGTTCTTTTTTTTTGGGTGGTGGGGGCGGTATTTTATACAACATTTTTTTCAGGTGTGAAGGTTTCCCTTTCCAAAATTGCGAAAATCGGGTCAGATTTTCGATAGCTAGATTTTGATAGAAATTGATAGAACTCGAAGATCTAAGATCTAGAAGGCATAACATTTGCAATTCTGCCAAATATTAGCCAAGTTATGGCCTTTTCCGTGAAATTTATCGAAGTAAAATCCATTAAACATCGCGTACCAGTCCTAATGTCCTTTTTTAGTCTTTTTGGTAGGTTTTTAGGGAATATTTTTGCCATTTCGCGTCCGATTTTGACAGGGAATATCATTTATGAATCGGGACTTCATTTACGTTCAATCTTTGTAAAATATAAATAATTAATCAAAGAGTAAACTTAGTAAAATCGTTTCAATTACCACATACGAATCCAAACGATCCTTTCTCGCCCTTTTACTTCGGTTTCTAAGGAACAGTTTCCATAAATATACAATAATATGATACTACTCGAAGATATAAGATTAATAAGGTATAAAATACGACGATTGGAGGTGTATTATTAAAGTTACGGCTATTTCCATAAAATTTATCGATATAAAATCGATTGAACATCGCATAACAGTCCGAATGTCCCTTTTTCGTCCTTTTGCTTAGGTTTTCAAGGAATATATTTGCCATTTCGCATCCGATTTCGCAACGGAATGCCATTTGTGAATTGGGACTTCATTCACCTTTAATCTTTGTCAAATATAAATATTAAATCATCGAACAAACTTATTAAAATCGTTTCAATTACCACATATGAACCAAAACGATCCTTTTGTCGCCTGTTAAATTCGGTTTTTAAGGTGCAGTTTCTATAAATAGGTAATAATATGATACTACTCAAAGATATAAGATCGAAAAGGTATAAAAAACTACGATTGGAGGTGTATTACCTAAGTTATGGACTTTCCCGTGAAATTTATCGAAATAAAATCGATGGAACATCTCGTAAAAGTCCGAATATCCTTATTTGTTCTTTTTCTGAGGTTTTTATGAAATAATTTGGCCATTTCGCATCCGATTTTGGAACGGAGTACCATTTATGAATCAGAACTTTATTCCTAACAAATCTACATCAAAACATTGCATACCACGAACAAAAAAATATTTGCCGATTTTGCAAAAAATCATGATGGTACCCCTTTCCAAAATTGCGAAAATCGGGTCAGATTTTCGATAGCTAGATTTTGATAGAAATTGATAGAACTCGAAGATCTAAGATCTAGAAGGCATAACATTTGCAATTCTGCCAAATATTAGCCAAGTTATGGGCTTTTCCGTGAAATTTATCGAAATAAGAATATTTTGTCATTTTGCGTTCGATTTCGAAAAGGAATACCATTAATGGTTAAAATCACATCTTTCTAACAATCTCTTTTGATACCCTTAGCTTATTAAAGAGGGAAGAATTCTGGCTTAAGCTTTCCAATCTATTAAGGTAATATCCCTTTAACCTCGTTAGTTTTCCCCCCAGTGCATCCAGTCTAAACCACCTGGAGACGGAGAACCTGAAACGTATGTTTGGAGCACTAACGAGCTGTGATTTTTCTTGCCATCAGCGGAGGCTGAATGGAGTGACTGCAAGTCAATGCGATTGGCGTCAATTAAGTGCCATAAGCGACACAACAAGCCGTCAGTCAGTCAGCCAGTCAGTCAGGGAGCAGTCCGACCATCCGTCCCTTCATGAGGACCTCGTCACGACCATTCCCCGACATCTCACGGCAGCCCGGGCCGGAGTTTAAGAGCCGATCCAGTTCTTCAGCCGCTCTCCGGCTTAGTTGGGCAACGCTTTTGACACACTTTTGCAGCATCAGATTGATTGGCGCCACTCAATTGGCAACCTTTTTGGCCTGGCCCGAACCCTCGGCTTTGGTTTACCGTTGACTTCATGTGCAGCATCGTTACACGCATCGATGGCTCTTCGCCCCTCCGTTTCTTCTCGTTTTTTCTCCGACAAGCGATTAGAATAAATTGCAACATGCTGGCAAAACGACAGGCCTACGGCAGATGGCATACAGCAAATGCGTTTGAGAGGGTGCTGCAAAATCGGTATTGAGCTCAACGTTATGCATTTGACACGAGTGCCGATTTCTGCTTCAATAACTTCCCCAATATCTCACTATATACAATATCTCGAAAATTTTCGAGAGCGTCTGTGAGTCTGTGAGCTGTGAGCTGTGTGGGCGGGCGAGTAGACGGGACGAGTGTAATCAATTTTAGTGGAAACGCAAAGTTTTTCAATGCGCTGCCATTCAATTAAAAATTTGTTCCGAACTTTATTTTGCTGTTAAGTGGCAATCTACATGCATCCTCCCAATCCTTCATCTGAGTTGCAAATATATATAAATGTGTGTTGGTATATATTTTGTTATTTTGTTGGATGCATCGCGAGCGCACATCTGTAAATACAACTATAAATGGCTTTGAAGAGTTTTCGCTTTTCGGCTTTCTTTTTTGATGGTTTTTTATGGTTTTGTTTGGGGTTGATTTATGTGCACACGCCAGTCAAATTGATGAATTGCCTTTGAGGGACGATCAAATAACCCATCTTACCTTATAAGTTTGTTTGCTAAATTGCTGAAAGCACTATCGAACCTGATTGCAACGTGTGCTTTTAATTTGATTTAAAATTTAAATTCCTCACAATTGCAAATACCTGGCTTTTATATTGCATTCTCAGTAGAATATAATTGACTTTTTTACCTTTATTCTCACCGTCCTGATGGGAAAAAATTAAATTATGTGAGACAGAC
This sequence comes from Drosophila ercepeae, assembly GCA_018150545.1. NCBI lineage: Eukaryota > Metazoa > Arthropoda > Insecta > Diptera > Drosophilidae > Drosophila > Drosophila ercepeae. Next base: position 15,157,718 of record JAECWL010000161.1, read on the forward strand.
TACGAGTATATTAAATCTTGTCTGTTTTTGTTTGTTGTTCGGATGTGGCAAACCAAATTGAGTTTCTATGAAGAGCTTAATCAAAAATTGTTTAGGAATGCAAAAGTATCATGCAAATAAACACACACACACACATGTCCAGGATCTTATAAGCCACTTGAAAAATGACATGAAACCAGGATAAGAAGGACCAGGAGCAGAAGGAGCCACAGCAGATGACGAAGAAATTGAAAAATAATAACAAAAAGTTACCTTGGCAGCCGTTGTTGAATCTCAGCTCTAATTTAATGCGATGAGTTCTCTTCGGCAGCCTGGGATACTTTTTGTTTTTTAATTTATCCATCAGCCCGCAGCACTTTCCCCACTTTGATGCACAGGACAAAAAAGTGTTGACATTTTTTGGAGAAATAGTTATTAAAAACAAGGAATAATTTACTGAAATACGAAAAATGAAATCGAAAACAAGATTTATAGTTTTATTTTGAGTAGTCGAATCAAATATTTTTAAATAGTTTTTATTATAATTTTTCTGTTTGTGTGGTGCTCCCCCAGTTTCCAGCACCTGCCACTGAGTTCCTGTTGCCATTATTCAATCTGTTGGTGTCCTGGCTGTCATAGTTGCTGATGTTGCTTCTGTGGGTGTGGCTGCTTGTGCTTTAGCTATTGCTCGGAATTTGTTTGTGTTTATGTTTTAATAAAACATTGCCCGCCACATCTCCAAACTGTCCCCCTGCCCCGACTGACACAGTCCCTGCCACCGCCTCCGTCTCCGCCCCCGCCACCTTGCCACATCTGCTTGCAAAGTCAGGAGTAAGTCATGAGTAAATCTTATTATTTTATCCTTTGTTATTGCATTCTCGATGGCTTTTCCAGCTTGGGCTTAGACCCCGCCATCCACCACCCCACCCATCACCCAGCCAGGCCTCTGGACCTTCCGATTGGCGCTGTTATCATAAATCTGCATGCCACCGAGCCATGTTTCGACTGCTCCGAGTTTTGGCTCTCAAACCAATCCGGTCGCACACAACGTCATATGTCAACTGCATCAATATTTGCATTTTGATTGAAACTTACAAGGAGGCAAAAGTCTGTCCCAATTTGCATATCCATCCCTGCCAATCTCCTTCCAGCCATCTGCTCCACTTTCTGCTCCCTCTCTGTCCCAGTCTAATCTCTGGCCAACAAGAAGCTTAAATGGCTTTAAGATATTGCCAATGGTCCTGGCCGACTCTTTGGCTATTTATGTCTAAATTGGCAAATAGCAAATGGTGATGGCCGAATGCAGTTTTGCTGTTAATTTCACTTACATCGCACATTAAATGCAGACACTGCAACACCAACAGCTCCTGCCCTGGCCAAAAGCCAAGCCGAGCCACCCACAAAAGCCGGCAAAAAGCTGTTTGTCCATAATCAGTGCAAAGTGCAGTTGCATTCGAATTTGGCTGTAGTTTGGAGTGCACAGAGTTCAGAGTTCAGAGAGGGATACAGGATGCATGGGGGCATCCACAACATTGGTTATAGCCTGCCAGTTGTCGCCATTGCCATTGCCATACTCGTTGTCGCTGTAGTTGTCGTTGTCGTTGTCGCTGTAGTTGTTGTGCCAAATTAGGTCAAAATGCGTTCAATTCCGCACGAAATGTCAAAATAAACAAGTTAGCCAACGGCAAATAGCGAAAGTCTTCTACGGAGTTGAGTTTCTGGCTACTTTTTGGCTAAGGTAAGACAATTTAAACTAAAAAATTCAAGTATTTCCTTTTCAACTTTTCTCCCTCTCTTTTAAGGATTTTATTTAAAATTTTAAACATTAAATCAAGGAGATATTTTTACTTCAGTTCTTATGGGTTTTTATAAGAAACCAAAGACATCTCTGATCGCCAGCTCGGATTTCTGCATGAGGAAGAAGCCTTGGCAATGGCCAGGTATCGCAATTAATTGGCACTTGGAAATGGCAAGGATTCAAATGCCAAAGCCAAGCATCCACTCGACGGAGGGAGCCGAGATAGTGCATCGTACAGGAGTGGAAGGATGATGAGATGTGCTGTGAGAGGCTGTGTTTAGACAGACACATGCCCAACAATAGTGCGTTAATTTGGTTTAATTAAGCTTAGGCCAAGTTTCCATGCCTCTAGTGTTTGTGAGTATCGCATAATCCCCACCGGATTGGATGGATGGATAGATGGGGTCGGTGTTGTTTGGGACAACAATAGCAACAGCTGCATTTCATTACAATTTTTCAATTACTATTTACTTGATGTGGACTCATTACTGGATTCCGGGCCTCCCTCCTTTCCCTTTGGCTGGTTTGTCGTAATTAATTTTGCGGCTCCTGCTTGTCGCTTGCTCCTTTCCCTTGTTCCTGCCTTCCCTATTCCTGCCTCCCCGAGGCAGGCATTTCATTAGGAAAATTGTTTATTAAAAAATAAATAGAATTAAACAATAAGCAAGACGCAAATGGCCAGGGTGCTGTCGTCGCTCCTGTTTGTTGGCAAGACTTCCTTCCTTTGCATGCAGACCGCACAGCCACGCCCCCTTCGCCATCATATCCGGCCCCTCGCCCCCCTTTTTGGATGCCTCTAAGTTGCGCTTATCACGGGGCATAATCATAAAAAGTTATGCGCTTGCTAATTTGATTAATGGCATTTCCTTGGCCGCAATCCAAATTCATAATGACTCTCTGCTCGGGCTAGGAAATTATTATTACTTCTAATTACAAGGAGACAACTTCATTAAGCCACGCCCCCTACCTCCTTCGGACCCATCCGCCCAGTCGGACAAAAACGGAAACTCGGCTGGACATTAAAACAATCGCATCTGGCAATCAAATGGCGTAAATCAAGAAATCCAATTATGTCTGTCTGGGCTTTTTACCAGCTGCATAAAATCAAATTCAACTTTTCGCCAGTTTTTCGCTTTTCGCTTTTGATTGTTCGAGCGAACACCGAATATAGGTAACTCAATTAAAATCAAACAATTCCAGTTGTCCAAAGCCTGTGGCCGTAATAAATTCCGTCGACAAATATGTTCGCCATAACAAAGTTTCCCCCACAAAACTTTACATCTGACTGCGTCAAAAAATCAAAAAATAAATCGGTTCAAATTGACTATTAACAAATATTCAGGCAATCATCCAACGATATGGCCAAATATAACTAAAAGCAAACAAATTTTTTTGGTAAAAAAACTCTCAACGAGGTTGGGTTTAAGCTGAAGTGAACTGAAAAAATTCCCAAAATGCGTGTTGATCGATTTCGTGGAATCCATTTGCTGGCTTCTTAATAAAACTGAAACCATAATTGATTGGTGGGCCGTTGGTGGGAAAACCTTTTAGTTGATGTTAATTATGATATCTTCTGACTAATTGGAGCCACGCAAGCATCACCCCAATCATCACCCATTGTGATTGTGGCCCAAAACACAGCTCAAGCGGAACAGAGTGTTGGGGTAAACAATTGCTAAGTTTTGTGTCATCTCGTCGATTGGATCAGCAAATATTTGCATGCAAGGAAGTGGACTCGTGACGGGCAACATGTCCACACAACAATACCCTAAATGTAGGGGCAGGTCGGGATGTAGTATAGAATGGCGTTAAATGTGTTGTTTCCAGGACAGATGTTTTTCGAGTGAGAATTTGACTTATTTTAGGCAGAGTACCGGGTATGAATCACTAGCTAACACATTTATTTAAAACATTTCCTTTCACAAAACGAGCCGCCCTTCTAAAAAAAGAACATTTTAGGGGCTAGAGTTAGCCAGAGTGCTGACAAAAGCTGATTATTATGCCAATGACAAGCATATTGGTCACGTTAGCACGGCTTGGCCAGTGGCATGCACTTTACAAGCTGTCCGGTCCCGTTAATAACTGAAACGTGCCTCAAATTGGTCGTACAGCATTATGGCCTTGATGTTCCCGGCTCTATTTGCCAGCCGACTGCGATTGTCTGCGGCCATCGGTGTGACCCTGGTTTGGTTTCGTCCTGGATCACGGTCTACTGGCGGGGAATGGCCATCGGCATCAGTATGCAAACAGGAAACTCCAGTCCGCCACCGGATTCTTATTTTTCCTTCATTTCTTCTCTGTGTGCGATTTGTGTGCGAACTCCTAGTCCCCAGTCTCGAGCGGCTCTCACGTTTCCCCACTTACTCGCCTTTGATTCCGCATCGCGCATACGCCCTGTGTACACTGTACATTCCATTTAATTCTGCCCTCAAATGGCACTCCGTCGGACTGGCTGACTGGCGGACTGCCGGCCAGGCCGCTAATTGCATGCATGACTATTGAATAAGTGTCTCCAGGATCTGGAGGCTAGGATCTGCTGATTGATGTGTCGGAGGAGCCCAGGAGGGCACATAATAGCATCAGCCATAAAATCCCGAACAGGACCGATGGCAAAATTGCATAATTAATCATGCGCGCATAAAAATGTCAACTGTTGGGGAAGAGCAGCAAGAAAAGCGGCAACATGTTGCTGTCTACCCTGCCCCCTTCGTCGTTTTTGTATAAGCCATTCCCTGTTGCAAGTTGGCGTGAATAAACGGAGTAGGGGTGGGGGAAAGTGCGGCAGCTTGGCTTGGCTTCGGGCAGCATTGCAACGTCGAACATTTACAAACAAATCAAATTTGCATCAGAATTTCATTTATCTTGTTTTGCTACTATTGTGTGGATTTTGTACTCTCCGTCACAGGAGGGAAGGATACCCAGAGCAGCAGTGGAGCAAAGCAACAGCATAAAAGTGAAATTGCATTTGGACAGTTGGCCAGTTGCGAAAATCAGAATAGTCCGACTTTGGGCCACCATGGAACTGAAGTTGGAGGTACATTAGTATTCGATTTCGAAATACACGTGGCGAGAAACTACTCAAAAAGTTAAGTCTTTAACTCGATCATGATACGCGTTTTGAATTCGTTGACAGATTATATATATGAAGGTAGTGACCCAAGTCCCTTAACTAATATGCCCCATGACCAGCAAGTTGCCACACCACAGTCGCCTACTTCCCCGGCCATTTATTAATGCCAAATGTTATTTCCTTGGATGGCGAACAAAGGGAAAATGGCAACGAACTATGCAAAAAGGCAGAAACATACACATAATAAATTGAGCCAGTGTCCAGAAAGGACTTTAATGAAATAAAATGCTGTACTTTGTATCCGGGACTGGGTTTTTTCTAGATGTATTTGTGTGCAACAAAGTTAATAACCGTTTTATGAGTCTATTAAAAAGGGATAATCGCCGGGTTCAGACTGATGTCTGGGCTCTGTGTATGGCTATGGCACTTATGTAAATGGTTTCACAAAAACAGAGAAATATAAAACCGAAACATGGCCCACACACACATCATCAACTATAAGAGTTACGAACTAGGGACGAGCTCTAATCGCTTACCCTTTCCCTTTCGAAAAAGAGAGATTCATACATTACTAAGTCAACCTTGGCCAGAAGCCCTTCATCTCCATGGTGTTCCTGGAACTGAGACCACCTAAAATAAATAAACAAGTTAAGCGGTCAAACCCTCTGGGGGAGGGTAACTTAAAAATTGTTTTTTATTCACCGTCCGAGCCTTTTTAATGATTATACACACTGTGTAAATCAAACCGCTTGTGAAAGGGACCGAAAATTATGTAGATTAAGCAGCCGGCAGCCGGTAACCAAACAGCATAAAAAAGGGTTCCACTGCCCAGTTTACGTGGTTTTTGGCCACTGAATACGTGTGTATGTGCACTGAATAGATATTATTTATGGTGATATGTGCCCGACAAACTGGCAGCATAATAAATTATGAAAATGCCACAAAATCTACATCGAACTTTTATTTTTTGCCCCGTTACAGGTGGAGCATGTTGCGGTCTCGGGTAAATGGTGTTCCACCTCCTCACCCACTTGGTCCCTCGGCCCTACCGACCTTTTCAAAAGGGCAGAAATCAATAATCAACCGGACAGCAAACATGGGACTATTTAATTAATTGTGGCCCTAATAAATGGGCTTCTAAACGTTGCCAGTAGCTTATGGTAAATGTGCATGTGCAGCAGCAGGCGGCAAGTGCTTTCCCAAAAACTGTTCCCACTCTCTCCTAGTTTTTGGTTGCGGCGGGAAACATCTTAAATCTAACAGCTACGAGGCCAACTTCCCTCATCCGTTGGGCATAAATAACAACAAAAGTCGTTGCCCCGGCAAGCCAGAGTGGCAAGCAGCAAGCGGCAAGCGGCAATTGAGCAAAACGCATACGCCGCGTATGCCCAAAAGTTTGCAGCAGCTGCCACTAAATATTAAACATAAATATGCTTGTACGAACCGAGGGCTATATCTTTCTGCATATGGCTGGTGTTGGCGGAAGAGGGTGCCCAGGACACACCAGCAGGACCCTCAGATACTTCCGCCAGCAGCAGGAGTTGTGGTGGCAAACTCGGGGCTAAGTTGGAAACCACTTGGCTTTGCAAAACGAGGGTTGCGCTAAAGCTACCAGAACACAAGATCTAATGTTAAATACTATTAGATTGAATTTTCCACTGAAACATTAAATTTTGTTTTATTCAAATCTGAAAGTATTTAGAAAACGCATGAAATAAATATTGTTTTACTGCAATTCTTCTCGCAACCCATTTGAATATGCATATTATTTTGTTTATCTGTTTTCGGGGCTGGACCGCAACGTATGCTGATGTGAAAAATATTACATCCGCCACTTCTTTAGGGATTTTTAATGCCTCAGCCACTGAGGTTACCCTCAGCTTTTCCAGAAAACACCCTTCTTTCTCCCCCGACTGGTTTTCATTCCCGGAAATGGGAACTACAGGAAAGCGGATGCTTTATTTCATTAAAAGTCCCGAGAATTTAAGGGGCTCCCCTGCCTATGTACAGGACCTCTCTGATGTGGATACTTTCAGGACTCCGGAGTAACCTCGTCGACGTAATTAGAACCATTCGACAGATTCCATTTGGCTCAGCCTGTTTTTGGGAATGTCTGCAGCTAGATTGCAATACCTCAGAGTGCGGCTAGACGGCATAAATCTGGCCAATTGCAGGATCTGCAGCTGCTCTACTCCATTGTGCTGACTGCTCCTCAATCCTTTTGCTTGGCAAGTGGATATGCTTGGCCTGCTGTTTGCTCTGCCAAATGCCAAACTGGTCTTGGACCAGCTGCTCCATGTGCAAAAACAAATATTGCAGTTGGCAATGGGAAGTGGCAAATGGTTTGACTGGACAACATGCATGTCAGATGACTTGAACTTTTGCGGAAATGTATTTTTGGATTGGAGATCCTTGAAGAATTAAGAGAATTTTGAAAAAGTTCAGACTCCAGACTTATTGGTTCTGAATTATTTCAGCATTTGGCAAATTGAAAAAGCAGACATTGACAAAGACCTCACATCCAAATTTGGTTCAATCAACCAATTACCGACTCGTAATGTTGTGTTGGAGTTGCAATTTCTGGATGTTCTGATTAGTTTTGAAGTGCAAATCGTTTTGCGCATTCGATTGAATCAAATGTTTGTGGATTATCTATTTAGATTTGGAAATTCATCAAATTGGCAGGCACTCGCCGGCTGTCCGTATAATTTGCGGCCCCCTCTGCGGCTTTATGGGGCATGTCCGTAATGTATGGCCGACCACTTTGCGGCAGCCAATTAAATATGCAAGTTTTTGCGAAACGGCGAAAACACCCATGGATTCATATTGACAATGTTCCGCACACTAAATTGCTAATTGACATGTAAACGGATCGATTGTCCATCAGCAACACTAGCAAATTGATAAAAACACCAGCAACACGAGCAACACTAGCAACAGAGGCAGCAACAACTTTTGCAGCCATAACGACAGCGGCGAACAAACAATAACAATGAAACATAGATATCGAAAATTGAAAATTCAATTGTTTTGCAAATTGATTTCAAATGTCACATAAACGTCAAAGTTTTGCGCTCCAAGGATGCTGGATGCTGGATGCTGTATCTGTATCTGTAACCCAGCCACCCATTTCCTACCTCGTCAGACTGTCCAGTGGCCACTGGCCATTGGCCACACACTAACAAGTATCTGACTTTTGGTTATAGTTAGATAAATGGTTGCTCGGGTGCGAGCTCTGCCATGAATTTAGGTGAGCACCAATCAATAATCACGTTCGCTTTGGGTCTACGCTCCGGCAACATGGCAACATGAAAAATGACGGATGCCAAATGTCGGAGGAAGCGGAGAAGCTCCCATCCAGGGGGGAGACTGGACTGGGACGCGGACTGGGCTGGAAGCCATTGGCCATATGACTTTGATTTACTTGGCCAGTATCGACAGTTTGACACAAATCACAGCTGAGAGGCATTTTAAAACCCAGACCACGATGGAAGTGAAAGTTTTTTCCGATTTTCTGGCATTTTCTGACTTTTTGAGCACCACAAAACCACTCGCACTCATGATCCCTTTTTTTGAAGCTAGAAAATAAAGTAGAAATGATAAAAAATAGACAAAAACAAGGTAAAATAAAAACATACTAGTCTTTTCCTTAAATATTTGAGAGCTTTAAAAACTGTAAAGGTAACCAAGAAGAAATATCAAACATATACTGTAACCATTCCAGCAAAGTATTAAAAACAATTTCAGAGTTCCGTTCAGAAAAAGGACATATTGGCAGTCCTGATTTTCATTGGTGACTGAACAAACGTTTAAAGGTCCACTGGCCACCGCTGTTTGCAATCATAACAAACTGAAGTCCGATACTAACGCTTTTGGTTGGCCGTTTACCTGTCGAGAATAACAAAAATCAGGCAACAACTTCCATGGCTCATGCCCCATGCCTCATGCCCCATGCCCGTCCGGAGTCAATGTCGCATGGCGCACTTAATCGTTATTAACGCCAAGTTTTTGGGCACACGTGTGTGAAAAAAATCATAATAAATTTGGGTGAATATATGTATGCCGGGTCGCCCAAAAGGGCAACCAGCAACCAGAATTAAAGCAATCCCAGTGGAGGAGCATTGAAGATGAGCGGAATCACGTGCCGCAGATTTTCCGTCGCAATGACAGAATCCGGAGAGCTGGCTTTTGTTTTCCCAACCAACCGATCCGGAGTCGGGGACCGAGAAGGCTAAGCAATAGCAATTGGCTTTCATTAGGCCAACTAGATGCTGACGGGATTTGTCAGACATTTGTCAAGTTCGGGGCATATCAAACTTTTGTCAGCATATCGCCATTCCATTGTTTGAATTTTCAACGGCACGGCGTATCCTGGCGAAATTGGCGACAAATCCAGGGGCCACATAGACACACGTTTGCAGGTGGGATTTTCTGTATAAGTGTATGTGTGTGTGTGTGTGTCCTTGTATGCTCTTGAATTGCGAATTCAAGTGAAAGGACCAACGGGCAGGCCTACTAAGGCAGTGGAGCAATTGCAAAAACATATTCGAGGTTATAGTTTGAATAAAAGTTTTCTTAAAATGATTTGGTCAGGCTTTATCAAAAATCTATAAATAGAAAATTAAGTAAAAGTGGAGCAGTACCGGGTATCAATACGGTAAGTGACATCTTTTATTCTTTACTTTCCACTGTACAGGGTTTGCGGTCGGCTTTAGTTGGCATCTTTTGTCAGGGTGTGAGTGTGAACTTATGCGAGTCCTGGCTAGTGTGTGTCCTGTACGAGTATGTGTGTGTGTGTGTGATTCGTGGCGACAACTTCATCACTCAATGGACGCGGTCGCAGCTTGCGCTGACAGTTACAAATTATGATTGATTGGGTACAAATTCACCCAATCCTGCCCAGATCAGCACTCCTTGGAGCGATATTCTGCCATAAATACGCATTAGAATTAAGTTGCATAAATTTCATATGGAAATCTGTGTTGGAATTTATCGCAAGCGTTTTAAATAAATTTCGAACGTCACTTCATAAATAACATTCGCCGGGCATTATTTTGCCCAGGGACGAGACTATTAAAATTTAATGCTCAAACAGAGCATTTATTGAAACGAGAACTTATTTGGCTCCGCCCTCAAAATATGGAAAGTTCCGCACCGAGCCTTCATAAATCATTTGGCCAGCTTCAATACAGGACCAGACAGGACACCAGGACACCAGGAAAGCCGGCCAGGAAGGCGATGCCTCAGCTGGGAACCGCCAAAAAGCAAGAAAAACATAAAAACAAGGAAGAACAATTCAGGACGATAGAATTTTAAAATACCCTAAGAATTTTAGGAGTCATATTTCCAAAAAGGTTTTGTTTATTAATAAAAGTAAAGGAAAAGGATATTATTTTGTTATGATGTATTTCCAGACTTAAGCATATAATTACAATTTAAAGAATTCTTCTTAAAGGAATACCCTACAATTTTTGGCGAAAAATTATGTTCCATTTCATGCTTGCTTGCTTAGATAATTGCCAATGTTGAGGGATGGGGCCGAAATGAAGGACCTTCTTCCTGTTTCTCGTCTTGCCAGTGGCTTACGGAATTTGCAATGCTATAAATCAACATCAAATAGTTGACTGCCTGGGCAAGGACTTTCCCAATACACTCCTCTGACTTTTCACCCTAATTCCCAATCGGGAAAATCGCATTACATAGCTTTCCGCTGATGATAATTCTCAATAATTAAAATCATTTAAGTTTAAGAAATCCTTTTAGCTGACTTAACTGGCCCCGGGACACAAATTGAGTTCCTTTCGTTCCATTCGCTGTTAATAAATCATAAACTGCCCTGGCGATGGCGATGGCAAGGCAAGGCCTTGCGTAGTTCCGACACCCAAAAACTGATTGCAAAAGTTAAATGAACTTAAAGTTTTGCCGTTTTTTCGTGTTCTTTGTGTTTTAAGCGGCTTAGCTTGGCCCGAAACTTGCTCGGCTTTGCATATTGATGCGGCATTAGGTGGCAAAAGTTGCGGCAATGTTGTAGCAACAAGTTCTGCGACGCAACTATGGATTGCTGTGGCAGGACGATAAACTGTATAAACTGTATCGCGCATACGCACTGTTGACGCCTTCGGGCAGGCTGCACATTGGCATTCAGCCGGCGTTTGCCACAGATTCCAGATACCAGTTTGTTCGGTGGCAGGGGTAAGATTGGGAATAGAGATAGAGATAAGACATGGGTGGACTGAGTGGGTGGCGGATTGGGATGGGATTTTTATGTCAGCCATAAAATTGCCGCCTGCATTTCGGTTTCGTTTTGTTTGGCCATTAGCCTTTCTTTTGTTTTATTACGCCAAGATCTGGGCCACCACAGTGGTGACTACTGCCAATGCTATGTATTTCTGATATTGCTCTGTTTACTCGCTATTGTTGTTGCACTAAATCAAAGTGTCGTTTGTTTGTGGCATGCAAAGGCCACCAGCCACCACCACCCAGCAAATCAAACACGATCTGGCGGGGCAGAGTTTATTGGCACTCGGATTCCGGATTCCGATTGGGATTCAGTCTGGGATTTTATGGCCTCATTTTGGCTTTTGCATAGCAATTAGCCCGGCCTGATTCAATTCGCCTGCTTCAGCCCAGAGACATAGACAGAAACCCTGTTTTTTGTTCGGCTTGCTTAAAGTGCGGAAATTGGGGAAGAAAAATAATCACTTCCCAAATAAACAGGATGCAAATGGGAGAAATAAATCATATTTTCCTTGTTACGAATAATGGCTTCTCTAACACTTTCTCTCGGGAATATTTGAAAAGCTCTTAGGTCGGGTTTAAAAACTTGAAAGGTGGCTGTTTGGTATTCTAAGTTATTTCTAACACTGGTTGTGTTTTAGGACTTTCATTTTTATTAGCTTACATTCATTCCGTTAATGCCCCAGAAATCTTGAAAAGAAATCCGTGTCAATGGAATTTTTCTGGCTATTCTGATTTGGATATCTAAAAAAAAGCGTTAATGATTTTTATAGATTATTTTGGTGTCTGGATGAAGCCATCTAAGCAACCCATTGGGATTGCCCTCCGGCCAAGAGTCCTCAGACAGTTGAAATACCTTATCGGGGGATATGTATTTCCAACGAGGAATACAAATATCAAATAAACGACAGCGCACTGAACCGCGAGAGCTGCAAAATGTGCAAAAGTACACAAAGAAAACTGCAATAACAATTTGGCGCAGACGAAGCTGAACAAAAAAACAGAAAACAAAATATAAAGCGAAAATAAAATAGAAATATTTAACAAAAAACAGTTGAATTTTGGGTAGATTTTGTTGTTGCCGCTCCTGGGTGCACGGCATTTGCATAGAAAATTTCAAATTAAGCGAAAATGTGCAAAATGCTGTGAATAGTTCTCTGTCAGTCTGCCAGCCCGCCTCCCACCGCCCTTGCCAGGCTCCATCTATGTATTTCCCACCTCCCACTCCCACCTACTTATTTTCATTGGGCTGGCGAATGCAACAAATGAACGGTCAAATAAAAGAGGACAAAGCATTGGCAAGTTGGAAATGAGCATCCAAAGCAAGGCAGTGGAAAAAGAAAGCAGGAAGAGGGTGGGGTGGAAAGTCACCGGCAAGGACTGAGCGTGAGAGATAACTGAGATAAAGAGTGCAATCGAGTGCTTTAAGTGCTCCTCTAATGACAAAGCAAATTGTGTGCTTTTTTCTGGCCCAACAGCTTTCGGCAAGCGCAAGTTCGTTTTGCTGGAATTGGAAAAGTTCTAGAGAGTTTGCTGCTATTTTTTTTTACAATTTTCAATTGAATTAATCAAGGGAAAGCCTGGTTGTAAGCCAACCGCAGGTGCAAGTAGTCCACCTCTAGCTCTCTCTCCCTTGGCAAGAGTAAAACCGTTGCTGTTTGCGCTGCTTAATTAAGACGTCAGTTTCTCCTGCCGTCTCCTTCTTACTCCATATCCTCTTAACAGGCCTTTCTCTGTTTTTATTTGCATAGGCACTGCCACTTCCACTCCCACTGCCACTTTCCAACAATCCAGGGCTGGGCATTTCAACGTCAACGGCTGTCGACGTCTTTTCAAAACCCATGACTTCAATGGAGAATGAAAAGTGCCACTCCAATCAGCCTGAGGAAGCTATTGTAGTTGCTCCCTTCACACTTTTGACTTCGCCGAACGAAACAATTTGTTTTCGAGCTTATCCCTTTACATGCCGGCCTCTGTTCAATCGCATTAAATCATCAGTTCTTTATTATTTCGCAGATATTCACTTTAAATTAACAGTCTCTTCATATGTGGGTCGGTGGGTCGGCGAGCTGGCAAAAAGCTATTTAACGAAAGCACTTGAAGGATATCTACAAAATAAAATGTAAACTAAGAATATTAATCTTAAAATTCAAAATAGAATGATCGGAATAGTTTAATACTTCATCTTCCAATAAGTTTTTTTTATCAAAATCATATTTTGTTTTACGTATCAACATTTTTTTTGAGTGCCACTGAGATGTAGCAACCTAACGATTCCTTTCATTTCCGCTTCCTTTTCCATCCTTCGCATCCAGCCGAGTTGTTTCACATGCCGCCACAATTGCCTTCATCCGACTTCCCTGTCTGTCATCTGGCCTTTTTTTTCACATTTCCCCGCCGCCTGCAGGTTTTTTCTTGCACTTGTCGGCCATTTTGCATTATGGCCGCGTTGCAGTCTGGCTCCTGCGGCTTGCATTGTTCGAATGTAAATTCCTCCGCCCGGGGTCCACTCAAAGTTTGCGGTTCGAGGAACTAAATGTCAACAGTTTTCATAAATCTGCCAGGGGTGGGGTGGACGTCATCAGATCAGCCAGCCATCTTCCCTTCGCCACTATAATCCTGATTGTCCCGTCTCCAACTTAACTTAAGAGCTCGGAGTGGAAGCTGTCAGTGGCTCCGTTTTCTTGCTGTCTTGGTCTGAATTGTTTGTTCGCTGTTTGTTTGCGAAAGTGGCCAGTGAACTGTTTTTGACATGTCCTTAGAGATAGATAATTTTGACGAATGCTTTTCCCAAATGAAATTTGTAATTCCTGGAAAGAGTTTTAAGTTCTTCGTTTCCAAATTTTGATTTCACACAAGATTTTCTAGAAATATTGAGACTTGTTTTGTTTTTGTATTCTATGGAATTTCTTGTCAATTACTTTCCATTAGCAAACCATTGTAATGCTAAGCAGAACTTTCAACTTTCGCTGCTTTTGGCCAAATACCCGAAAACACATATTGGCCAAGGCTCGGCTAAGGTGGCAACACAATAATATTTTATGACACGGCATTAACATGGCCATTGTGAGCTCGGAGACTAAGCCATTGTGTCTTAGCAAATGCCAAAAGTGCCGTTGCTCGGAATCAATTCACCGAAACCAGTTCTCATAAACAGTAGTCCCCCATCCCGGAGAAACCGTGTCCAATAGGTTTTATTGAGTAACGTCACCGGGGCCCACTGTATTTTCACATTCCTAGAACATTGCCAATCATGAATCGTCAATGCAAATTAGTTGTGGCCTGACCCAAATTGGATGGCCATAAAATTGGTCGAGAGTTCCAAAATCGGTTTAGTCGTAGCCAGGGCCAACGCCTAAAATATGTATTAGCCAGCATGAGGCTGTCACTTCTGCTTTTGGTAATCCAGTCTTGGGCCCTTCTGGCCATAGGTAAGCTAGAACAGAATTGTGTTAAGTGAAAGTACAGTGAGTGCTCACCATTGACGGTTCTTTTACAGCCACCCCAGCCAAACACTGGCGCCGTGCTCCGTCCCAGGGTGTATTCAATGTGGATGTCTACGCCTACAACAAGCCCCGGATGAACCTGGTGCGTCGCCAGGCCGCGGCCACTCGATTGGTGGATACCCCGCCCATGGGCCATCTGCTGCAGCAGATCTCCCAGCACAGCCGCCGTTCCACTGACCAGAGGTCCCACTACAGGAACCTCGACGAGGATGTTGGCCAAATGCGAGGCCAAACAATTGAAGACCCGGCCATAAACATGCAATTAATGCCGTTGCCGCTGCAAGTGAACTCCAGCCAGCACGCACAGGGCAAGAGCAATTTATACTCGAACGAGTTCCATGTGCAAAATATTGGGGCCAAGAAGATAGTGCGATTGAATACCCTGAGCTTGGACCAAGAACGTAAACCAGTCGTAGAAGAAGTTATGGCCCAGAAGCAGGAACAACAGAAGGAGCAAGTAGAGCAGCCGCTGAAGGTGAAGCTGTCACTGCCGGAGCTGCCGGAGAACAATGTGGCTGCAGGAGCAAAAACTGAGCAGGACACAATCAAAAAACCAGATGCCGCCCCCATGACAATCCCTGGGGCGGAAATCCCGACAAGTGTGAAGAAAACCATGGACTCGAGTGGGACAATTATCGATATGGCATCGACAGGAATGCAGCAGCTTGTCAGCCAGTCGACAGGGCAGAATGCCGATGACACGAGCACAAAGGCATCGTCCAGTAAAAAAAGGCCTGAGGAAACTAAAGTCCCTTCAGGACGACCGAAAGCCAGGCGAAAGCAAACGCCAACCGGAGTGAAGACGTCTAATGAAACTGATACAAAGATGACAGCGAGTCAAGCATTGAACACTGCAGCCACTCCAGCTCCTGTTCTAAGCCCCATCCTGAAACCGAGTCCTGGTCCGGGTCCGGGTCCGGGTCCGGGGAGTGCCAGGCAACCGATGAAGGGATTGGAAACACAATCGCCGGAAATCAGCACGCATCGTCCTTTAGCCACGAAGAGCAAAAGCAAAGGCAAGGGTAAGGGAAAGAATAAACGACGTCAGGGCGCGTCCCAAAGACGTCCTGTCAGCGGGGCTATGGAAGAGGAAATTGAAACTACGACAAATTGGTGGCAGATACTGCCGTATGCGGAAATTAGAAAATTTTTGAATACGATTTATGATACCATCGCCGACGATGTTGACGACGAACGTGCCACGGATGATGTGTGAAATCGTTGGGGTTGCGGGATTCCGGATTTAGTGTTTATAGAGGGTCCGGCCGGACGTCGAATTGAATTTCCGCCGGGACCCCACAATGTGTACTGATCAAATAGCCAGTAAGTCGGGGATGTGATTCGATTGTCACTGTAATTTGCAATAAAACGAAATACACTAAGATTAATGGAGCTCCACTGGAGCATGAATATTTTGGCCAGGATTGGGTTAGAAAAAGTGACAAGCTTTTGCAATCTTATTTTTCAATCCATTTATAATGCAAAGCATCCCTTTCACTGCTCAAATATATAACTCATTCACTTTCAAATAAAGTAAAATGTTTGCCTTTATTAATCATCATAATCATAATATTGGAATCATCAAAGACAGCAAAGACAGCAAAGACGACTTAAATGTCTGATGATTAAAAACAATAACTCGGCTGGGGCACTTAAAAAGCCATCTATTCATTTTTGAATAAACAAATAGAGAACGCGAGAACCCTGTCAGCTTACTTCGCGCCAAATAAATTCTTATAGACAGCTTAATGGGCATTAGACCCGTGGCGTCGTGCCGTGGCAGGTTAAAGTTGAAAGTGGTCAGACGGCTTCCATACAGACTGTGGCCCAAACGGGTCACGGCCGCCTTCCAGACAGTTGGCCAGGTAAGCTGCGAATCAATTCGACGTTAATGAGCTGAGAATTTTGTTTATGGCTCGTGACTTAGCCGAAAGGAGACCCTGGCAACTGATTGATTGGCTTTAAATTAATAATCCGGGAAACTTTAATATTTGTTATTAATCACATTTTTATTGAAAGACCAGCAAGACAAATTTCTGTTTAGGCAGACGCCTCAGTTTTCGCCTCCTCCTCCGTTCCTGTTTTGGTATTACATCGGCCACAATATATATCTTCGATCCGGTGTCCTGGCCGCTCAATTCGAAGATTTCTGGAGCAGGCATCAAGGGTGCTTGGGTCGTGGATGGCAGCGCCAATGGTTGCTGGAGAGGAGCGCTGAATGCGTGACCCTCGTACAAGTGTAGCTGCCAGCCGCACAGGTCAGGGGTCACCATGCACTTGACAGTGGAATTATCCGATATAAGTTTCGCCTGGGTCAGGTTCAGCTTTTGCAATTCCTGCAGGGCAGTGTGATTGACTGTAGCCGCATCCACCGCATAAATCGACAATAACAATAGCCACAAAGAGGCTCGAATTGCTGGAACGGAGCTCATTTCAATTTCACCTACCACCTCATGGGGCCAAGCTTCGACTGGTGGCTCCCAGCCACTATTATTTGACACTGGAGTGGGGCAACTAAAACCAGTTTGCATGAATAGATTCGCTGAATGTGCTGTCATGTCAAAAGAATTATGATTCGCATTCCAATGTCTTGTAAAATGAATGGCACGGAGTCGCAGCTTCTGGAACTGTATTTAAACAAAAAAATATTTAAAAAACTAGTGACTCTTGATTGCTTTGAATGTAATTTTCTTTATTAAAGTTATCTTTGAGATTGTCTTCCTAGTTTCGGGTAGTTTCTTGACTTCTCCCTTGGAATTACCAGCAACAAAGATCTTCCCTCGTCATCGGTCAGTGGTACAAAATTTCGCTTCTCAGTGTCGGAACATAGATTGGGATTGTAAAAGCAAAATTTATGATCGTAGTGATAGCCTCTATTATGGTTGTGCCTAGAAACATCTTGACACAGAGGTAGATGTGGATAAGTCTCGCAAAGTGAGGGTTCTTCGGGAACTTCTGGCTCTTCGGGATTCGTGGGTGGATTTGTTTCTTGGCAAAGTGGTAGTTCAGGGAAAGTATCGCAAATTGATGGTTCTTCGGGAACTTCTGGCTCTGTGGGTGGTGTTGTTTCTTGGCAGATAGGCAGTTGAGGATAAATGTCGCAAAGTGTGGGTTCCTCAGGGCTTTGGGGCTCTGTGGGATTTGTGGGTGGTGTTGGCTGTGCTGTTGGCCGAGAAGTCCAAGGGGGCCTGGTTGATGACCTTCTAGTAGGCACTGTTGTGGTAGTACTCCTTATAAATTTGGAAAATATGTTGCCCACATTCCACACAGGTAATTTGATTTCTATTTCATGTCCTTGTGACGTCGGAATGAGCCAACTGGCCAGGATTACGAAGAACGAAAACAAAAGCTTGTAGATCAGCACCATCCTCCCCGACGTTTGTGAAACTAATGCTTTCGCCTCTAAAACTTTCGCCTCTTAAGTTTAGAGTCTAAAACCTATTAAATGAAAACGAAATTTTGCGAAATGAACAAAAACATAAACAGAATATCCAAATTCTGAATCGAGATCTATTTTGAATTCGCTAATCAAATTAGCAACAATTTATTGATTAATAAAATGCAGTAAAGACACGGCCATAAAATAAATTATTTCAGCGTATCCACCTGTTTTTTCCCAGAGGAATGTGATGATTTCCCTTCGAGCGGGGATATTAAAAGTAATGGTCTGCCATTTGCATCTGATAATCTCACGAATTGAGCTTCTTCGGGTCTCATACATAATCGGGGATAGTAGAAACATAAAGACGTCATAGAGTGTGGCAGGGTTTCAACCACAAGATTTTTCTCTGCTTGCAATACGTTGTTTGGTGTCGACGATTTTTGGATTTTAATCGAATTTTTCTTCCATTTCGGTTCCTGGCACTCAGGAAGGTAATAATAGATTGAGCAGAGATCCCGCCCAGGTTGAATAGTTGTGGATTCTGGCTCCTCCGTGGTGGATGCCTCGGTGGTTGGAGATTCGGTGGTCACGGTACTTGCTTCTGTTGTGGTTTCAGAACTGGGATCAGTAGTGGTTGCCGCTATTGTTGTAGTCTCCGTTGCAGGCTCTGTTGTAGTTGCAAGTGTTGTTGTGACGGTTGGAGTCTGCGTTGTGGTAGGATTCGTTGGTGCCACAGTTGGTGGCACAGTTGTTGGTGGTTTAGTTGGTTTTTTAGTTGGTGGTTTGGTTGGTTTTTTAGTTGGTGGTTTAGTTGGGGGTTTAGTCGGTGGTTTAGTGGGTGGCTTAGTTGGTGGTTTAGTTGGTGGCTTAGTTGGTGGTTTAATTGGTGGCACAGTTGGCGCCGTAGTTGGTGGCTCATTTGGCCAAGGATATCCATACCCTCCGTAAGGATACGAATAGTAAGGCGGCCAATACATAGATTGATAAGGATCATGGTACTCGTATTCATAAGATTGCGGCCAGTACTGTTCCTTATGGGGACGCTCTTTTTTCCTCTGATTATTCGGTTGCCCGTGTATGAAACCTGATATACCGGAAATAATACCATTTACATCCTTTACTGGAATTTTTACTTTAAATTGACGACTAGCAGTTATCCCACCACCAGTGAGAAAAATCAATAGAATCGTTTTATGTAGCAGCAACATGATGGCACTAAAATAGATTCAAAGTCAGACTATCTTTTATATTCTACCTTTAGTCCGATTTCGAATGCACTTTAGCATCAATCACCGAACTCAGAACCAATTATCAAGAAATCTTTGAAGCACAAATTCTTTGATCAAATGTAAGATTTTTCTTAAGTATTATTTTAATTTAGTAAATGTTTACAACAAATGATCTTCGATTAACAAACTTATTTTGTTCGCTATCGTACATGCATCTTAAAGAGAAAGCTTCTTTAATTTGCAAAAAATGAAAAAAAATGCATCTACAATAATAATGTTTACAATAAATCTAATCCATTCCCTCATAAACATACCCCTTTAAACATTGTTAAGAAACCAATATTAATCAATTAACCTCTTTGATTATTTCTTTTCTTGACTAATCGGTAAACATATTTGTTTCTGGGTGTCGTATTTCTTTGGCCAGGTCGGCGCCTTGCTGGTCTTGGTAGGGAGGTTCTTGGCCGATTTGTAGTTGTCGTAAATGTTTGAGGCATCGTTACACCTACGGGTGAAATCAAGAGCATTGGCTTTCCGAATCCATCAGTTAGACGCACATACTGTGCATCCTCAGGGCGAGCACAAAGGCGTGGGTAATTGAAGCACAACGAGGTCATAGATTGGGGCGAGGACTGCACAGTCAAGTGCTGTTCTGGTCGCAGTATATCATTATCAGTTTCTAGGCCCTCGACACTGAGAACTGTGGGAACATTAAAGGGGTCGTTGAAAATCTGGCTTTTCAACAAAAACGGTCGATTGGCTGTCATTTTAGAAGAAACTATTATTGACCCAGGTGTTGAAGACCCAGAACCGCCAGTAGTTGAAGAACCTCCAGTTGTTGAAGATCCTCCAGTTGTTGAAGAACCTCCAGTTGTTGAAGATCCTGCAGTTGTTAAAGATCCTCCAGTTGTCGAAGATCCTCCAGTTGTCGAACTGGGCAGGATAGTAGTTTCGGTAACAGCCTCTGTGGTTGTTGGGGCGCTAGTGGTTGAATTGGGGGCCACTGTGGTGCTAGATGATATTGGAGCTGCGGTGGAAACCACCGGTGCTGGAGTTGTAGTTGTTCTTCTAGTGGTTGTGGTCCTTCGTGTACTCGTACTCCTTTTTGTTGTTCGCCTGGTGGTGGTGGTCCTTCTCGTTGGCCTGGTCGGTCTTGGTCTTGGCCGGTTAGGTCTCAGAGGCCTTAGTGGACGCGGTGGACGGGGAATGGGCACTGGGATGGGAATTGGCAGAGGCAAAGGTTCCAAGGGAACACCTTCACCACCAGAGCTTGATCCTTGTTTTTTATTAAGATATTTCTGCAAAATGGCCTCGTAATAGCTATCCCAGGCTGAAGACGCGGCGGCATTATCCTGTGTTACTTGTGGAATTTGTGTGGTACTAGCTGCTCCAAAAGCGTTGGATATTCGCGAGTAAAGATCATTCACATCCCAAAGTGGTACGTTCAACCTGAGAGCACCCTCTGAATTCTCACTCCGTACACGAACTACTAGAGTTAACATAAAAATCTCGCAGATCGATAGCATTGCCATGTGATGTTTCATTCAGTAAATGATTAAGCTGAGACTAAGCCCAGTGCCGTGTCGAAAAACGTTTTTATAGACAGATCTTCAAATAATAAACATTCTAATGATGCCCTGAGGCCAGTGACGGCTTCGAAGCCCTCACGCTAAGACAATTGTCTAATTAACAAGTATAGAAACTATGACGATTGTTTCACACATTTAGGTCAAAATGTTAAAATTTGCAACTGCTTTGCTCAAAAATCTTAAACATAAAAAGTATCTTGTATGTATTAAATTTTTATTAACGTAATTTTGGATTGAGATAAAATGAATATCTATATTTGGTCATCGGCAATCCGTCTTATGGCTCGCCAAAGGGTCGGTGGATGAATGGGTGCAGCGGATCTTCCTTCCGGTGATATCAACAAAAGTGGTTTTCCATTTCCATCGGTGGCCTGCACAAATTGGGCCTCCTCAGGTTTCATGCAGAGGCGTGGGTAGAAGAAACACAGTGACGTCACAGATTGAGGTACCGAAATTATTGAAAGCTGCTGACCTGGCTTATACTGCAGCGATGGAGCATTTCCTGTAGGGTCCTCAGAGGTTTCGACAATGCCAGCTCTTTTCCCAGACTGGCAAATGGGAAGATTTGGAAAGGTCGAGCAAATCGAATTATCATTGGACTCTCGTGTCGTCGGTGTAGGGACTGCAGTAGAAGTTGTTGCTGCTTCAGTTGTCGACGAACTCGTTGTAGCGACCGCAGTGGAAGTGGTTCCTGCCTCAGTTGTCGATGAACTCGTTGCAGGAACTGCGGTGGAAGTGGTGGTTGCTTCAGTTGTGGTGGAAGTAGATGTTGACTCAGTTGTCGATGAACTCGTTGTAGGGACAGTAGTGGTAGTGGTTGCTGCCTCAGTTGTCGATGAACTTGATGTAGGGACAGCATTGGACGTTGTTATTGCCTCAGTTGTCGATGAACTCGTTGTAGGAACTGTCGTGGAACTGGTGGTTGCCTCAGTTGTGGTGGAAGTAGATGTTGACTCAGTTGTCGATGAACTCGTTGTAGGGACTGTAGTGGTAGTAGTTGTTGCCTCAGTTGTCGATGAACTCGTTGTAGGAACTGTGGTGGAAGTGGTGGTTGCCTCAGTTGTGGTGGAAGTAGATGTTGACTCAGTTGTCGATGAACTCGTTGTAGGGACTGTAGTGGTAGAAGTTGTTGCCTCAGTTGTTGATGAACTTGATGTAGGGATTGCAGTTGAAGTTGTTATTGCCTCAGTTGTCGATGAACTCGTTGTAGGAACTGTGGTGGAAGTGGTGGTTGCCTCAGTTGTGGTGGAAGTAGATGTTGACTCAGTTGTCGATGAACTCGTTGTAGGGACAGTAGTGGTAGTGGTTGTTGCCTCAGTTGTTGATGAACTTGATGTAGGGATTGCAGTTGAAGTTGTTATTGCCTCAGTTGTCGATGAACTCGTTGTAGGAACTGTGGTGGAAGTGGTGGTGGCCTCAGTTGTGGTGGAAGTAGATGTTGACTCAGTTGTCGATGAACTCGTTGTAGGGACTGTAGTGGTAGTGGTTGTTGCTTCAGTTGTCGATGAACTCGTTGTAGGAACTGTCGTGGAACTGGTGGTTGCCTCAGTTGTGGTGGAAGTAGATGTTGACTCAGTTGTCGATGAACTCGTTGTAGGGACATTAGTGGTAGTGGTTGTTGACTCAGTTGTCGATGAACTTGATGTAGGGATTGCAGTTGAAGTTGTTATTGCCTCAGTTGTCGATGAACTCGTTGTAGGAACTGTGGTGGAAGTGGTGGTGGCCTCAGTTGTGGTGGAAGTAGATGTTGACTCAGTTGTCGATGAACTCGTTGTAGGGACTGTAGTGGTAGTAGTTGTTGCCTCAGTTGTTGATGAACTTGATGTAGGGATTGCAGTTGAAGTTGTTATTTCCTCAGTTGTCGATGAACTCGTTGTAGGAACTGTGGTGGAAGTGGTGGTTGCCTCAGTTGTGGTGGAAGTAGATGTTGACTCAGTTGTCGATGAACTCGTTGTAGGGACTGTAGTGGTAGTGGTTGTTGCCTCAGTTGTCGATGAACTCGTTGTAGGAACCGTGGTGGAACTGGTTGTTGCCTCAGTTGTCGATGAAGTCGTTGTAGAAACTGTGGTGGAAGTAGATGTTGACTCAGTTGTCGATGAACTCGTTGTAGGGACTGTAGTGGAAGTGGTTGTTGCCTCAGTTGTCGATGAACTTGATGTAGGGATTGCAGTTGACGTTGTTATTGCCTCAGTTGTCGATGAACTCGTTGTAGGAACCGTAGTGGAAGTGGTTGTTGCCTCAGTTGTCGACGAACTCGTTGTAGGAACTGTCGTGGAACTGGTGGTTGCCTCAGTTGTGGTGGAAGTAGATGTTGACTCAGTTGTCGATGAACTCGTTGTAGGGACTGAAGTGGAAGTGGTTGTTGCCTCTGTTGTCGTTGAACTTGAGGTAGGGACTGCAGTGGAAGTCGTTGTTCCCTCTGTTGTCGATGAACTGGATGTAGGGACTGCAGTGGACGTTGTTGTTGCCTCAGTTGTCGTGGAACTTGATGTAGGTACTGCAGTTGACGTTGTTGTTGCCTCAGTTGTCGTTGAACTTGATGTTGGGATTGCAGTGGATGTTGTTGTTGCCTCAGTTGTCGTTGAACTTGATGTAGTGGACGTTGTTGTTGCCTCAGTTGTCGAAGAACTTGATGTAGGGACTGCAGTGGACGTTGTTGTTGCCTCAGTTGTCGTTGAACTTGATGTAGGGACTGCAGTGGACGTTGTAGTAGCCTCAGTTGTCGTTGAACTTGATGTAGGTACTGCAGTGGACGTGGTTGTTGCCTCTGTTGTCGAAGAACTGGATGTAGGGACTGCAGTGGACGTTGTTGTTGCCTCAGTTGTCGATGAACTGGATGTAGGGACTGCAGTGGACGTTGTTGTTGCCTCAGTTGTCGTTGAACTTGATGTAGGGACTGCAGTGGACGTTGTTGTTGCCTCAGTTGTCGTTGAACTTGATGTAGGGACTGCAGTGGACGTTGTAGTAGCCTCAGTTGTCGTTGAACTTGATGTAGGGACTGCAGTGGACGTTGTAGTAGCCTCAGTTGTCGATGAACTGGATGTAGGGACTGCAGTAGACGTTGTTGTTGCCTCAGTTGATGTTGGGATTGCTGTAGAAGTGGTTGGCGCTATCGTAGTTGTGGATGTTGAAGTGGGAACTGCCGTGGAAGTTGTTTCGGAATCTGTTGTAGATGAACTAGAAGTCGGTGCCTGTGTGGTTGTTGAAGACGTCGATGTTTGGCACAGTGGTAAATTAGGAAATATTGAGCAAATAGAACTTTGCGTTGATGTTGTTTCAGTTGTCGAAGTCGTCGTTGCTGTAGAAGATGTAGAAGTTGTGGAATCTGTGGTGGATGAGCTTGAAGTCGGAATTGCTGTGGAAGTTGTTGGTGCCTGTGTGGTTGTTGAAGTCGTCGATGTTTGGCACACTGGTAAATTGGGAAATAATAAGCAAATATAACTTTGCGTTGATGTTGTTTCAGTTGTCGAAGTCGGTGTTACTGTAGAAGATGTAGAAGTTGTGGAATCTGTGGTGGATGAGCTTGAAGTCGGAATTGCTGTGGAAGTTGTTGGTGCCTGTGTGGTTGTTGAAGACGTCGATGTTTGGCACACCGGTAAGTTGGGAAATATTAAGCAAATAGAACTTTGCGTTGATGTTGTTTCAGTTGTCGAAGTCGGTGTTACTGTAGAAGATGTAGAAGTTGTGGAATCTGTGGTGGATGAGCTTGAAGTCGGAATTGCTGTGGAAGTTGTTGGTGCCTGTGTGGTTGTTGAAGCTGAAGTTGGCACAGCTGTAGATGTAGTCGGTGTTCCTGTAGAGGTAGGAATAGCCGTTGATGTGGTTGACGCATCCGTTGAGGTTGGTATTGCCGTCGATGTTGTTGTGGAATCTGTTGCGGAAGAGCTTGAAGTCGGAATCCCTGTTGAAGTAGTTGGTGCCTGTGTGGTTGTTGAAGTCGTCGATGTTTGGCACACCGGTAAATTGGGAAATAATAAGCAAATAGAACTTTGCGTTGATGTTGTTTCAGTTGTGGAAGTCGGTGTTACTGTAGAAGATGCAGAAGTTGTGGAATCTGTGGTGGATGAGCTCGAAGTTGGAATAGCTGTGGAAGTTGTTGGTGCCTGTGTGGTTGTTGAAGCTGAAGTTGGCAAAGCTGTAGATGTAGTCGGTGTTCCTGTAGAGGTAGGAATGGCCGTTGATGTAGTTGACACACCCGTTGAGGTTGGTATTGCCGTCGATGTTGTTGGGGCAAGGACAGTGGTTGATGATGTTACCGGAGGCTGAGTTGTAGTTGAAATTCCGGGAGGTGGATTCTGACCGAAATATCCATATGGCCCATATGGTCCATAAGGTCCATAAGGTCCGTATAATGCTGGATTCTGGTAAGCACTTGACAAGTAGTTGTTATAGTCGTTCAAATAATTATTATAATTGTAATTGTTATCTGGATCGTTATTATTTTGCTGTTGTTGTTGTGCATTGTTATTATTGTTATTATTGTTGTAAGTTGGAACACCAGCCACGCGGGTCAAAAAATTGATGGGGTCCCATACTGGTATCCTAATTCTAACACTTTGGCCCCAAGTTTGACTGGCCAACAAGATCAATAAACTGACAGTAGAAGTTGACGGTAGCATTTCTGAAGAGAAATGCGCAAGGCTCCGTCTATCGTATAACTGAAATGTCTGCGGCTATTGTTGGCATCTTTATACAGACTAGTAGAGCCGTAAAATTAAGTCAGCAGCAACACAGAAAATAGCTTGAATAGTTTAGTCTAGACAAACAAATTAAGATAGTTCATTGAATTGATTAATTTAAAGTTCTAACCCGGGAAACAATTTAAACTGGGCATCTGCAAAATTCTTTTCTTCGCAGCAGATGCTAATGTAAAATGTTTTAACTTTGGTATACTGATTTAGACCCAACTTAATGGAACCATGTTCATAAACAAAACCCAAAAGAAAAGAAGTCAAAATAGAACTTTGTTAACTTTTTATTGAATATTTCTTCTGCATTGATATTTCGCATTTGCCACCTACTTCTTTCCGTCGTATACAAAGTATGGAGAAGGCTGTGCCCTGTTGTAGATGCTACTATAAGGTATATAAACAGGCTGGGCCTGAGCCTCTGAAGATGCAGCGGCTGAGCCGTGAACATAAATTGGGTTGGAATTTATCCTGTGGATGTCATAGGGATTGACCAGCGGAGTGCGCACGATGTGGTATGGGATCGGTGTGGTGTAAGATCGTTGTGGTGCCACTGCCGTGGATGTTGTGTCCGTATTGGCTGGTGCAACTGCAGTAGATGTGGAGGGTGCTGCCGTTGTGGTCGTTGTCGAAGATGAGGTTGTTGACGCGGCAACGGCAGTCGATGTGGTGTCCGTGTTTGAAGGGGCCACTGCAGTGGATGTGGATGGAGTGGCTGCCGTGGTCGATTCAGTGGCTACAGCAGTTGAAGTCGTCTGGGAGCCCGTCGATGTCGGGATCGCAGTTGATGTTGTGGGCGTTCCGGTCGACGTAGGAATGGCTGTGGAAGTGGTGGGCGTTACAGCAGTTGACGAAGTTACAGGTGCTGCGGTAGTGGAGGTGAAAAAACCACCTCCGTTATTATTCGGGCCATTTGGGCCAAAAGCTCCGTAAGGTCCGAATGCACCGTAGAGTCCGGTGACTGAATAATAGTTATTTAAAGCCTGCAGGTACTCCAGGTATGCCCTATATGCCTCATACTCCAGAGCCGCCTGCTCCTGTGCATTGTTATTGTTATTATTGTTGTTATTGGAAGAGCTGGGACGGGAGCCGGGACGGCTACCACCGCCAGCGAGTCCAGCAAAAGCAGAAAGAACGTTGGAAACCCCCGGAATCAGGGGTACGGTAACTTGATATTGTCCCAACCCATGGCCAGCCAGGAGAAGAAGCAATCCGACGGTTTTGAAAATCATCTCGAGTGCGAATTTTACGATGCTCCGGTTTGTTAAGAACTAAAGTGACAGCAACGAATCGCGAACAGTTTTATACAGTTTGGTGGCTGTCATAAAATAGCTTGTGTCCAAAGCCCACAAAAGACTGGGCTAGGGCCTGGGCTTTGTGGTTCACACTGGAACTGTGCTCGTGGCAGATCCATTTCGATGATTTGCATTTTAATAGGTTCATTATTGGAATCACAGAATTAATCTTAAAACTTTCATCGCATAAACTTTTAAGTCTAATGACCCGTCATATCGTCAGCGTTTTATTCAAGGAATGCTGTTACAACTTAAGAATTATCTCTTATTTTAAATACAATTTTATATAATAGTTACTTCTTAACCAAAACGGTTTGGTACGTAAACGGGTCTGTAATATACGTAATTAGTTGGACGTCTATAATAAATGAGGCTGGGAGGATTCGAAGGACGAGCTGCAACAGTTGGCTTTGAAGTTGGCTGAAGAATTTTGTTCACGGGCTCGTCAAGATCGTATTTGATTCGCGAACCGTTCTTGAAGTCTATGTAGTCGTAGTCCTCATCGTTGTCGGATCCGTTGACGTCTTTTTCCACTGAAGGCTTTCTTGTGGTGCTGGTTGTTACTTGGGCCAGAAAGTCCGCCAGCGCAGCGGGGGAAATCGTTGGGCTTATAGCTCCGGGGGCTGGCTGCTGCAAGCCCTGAAAAATTCCCTGTAAAAACTGCTCACGAACGATATTATTTGTCCCTTGTGAGCTTGAGCTCTCGTAGGACAGCGGCAGCTTCATATTCCCATTGCTGGCACTTGTGTCGCTTTGGGGTTTACGTACTGGAACCTCGTCTTGTGGTCTCCGAATCGGGATTCCCTGCAACGGTGCCCCAATTTGTGGCACCGCACCTGGATAACCCAGTAATAGAAGCAGTGGTAATGCAGTACGGGTGCCTTCTGGCCCAGAGTCCAAGGTTGGGGCACCTGGTTTAATATTGGTCCCGACGAATAAACAGAGTATAAACCCGATTGGTTTCATATCGAAACGCGTTTAGCTTACAACTAAAGCTACCTGGGAAGTGGCTTTGCAATTTTGGCAGATGTCTCGAGTCTGTGATACAGAAATGCTAATCTCCACTTATTAATAATCTCGCGGTTGGAGAAATCGAACGCGTCGCTCTTTGGTTTCTTTCCCATTCCACTTTTGTTTACACATTTCATTAATTAACATTCACTGATTATGTGGGATAAATCAGTTCAAAAGATTAATCCACGGTAGACGTTAATACTTGGAAAAGTTTTTCGTTTGGATATTATTTTTCGCAATTAAGTGGCATTCAAACTATTGTTTTTATTAATTGGTTCTTTTATTTTTTACCCACAAACTGATAGTAAGGATCAAATTGATTCCTTTCGTAAATTGCATTATATGGAATGAAAACTGGCACAGCTGAGGCGGAGGCGGCAGGGTTTGGAATGTAGATTTGTTGGGACTTAACGCGATGAAGCTGGAAGGGACTGACCATGGAACTGGGCACAGAGTGATACGGCCTGGGTGTGGTGTAGTCCCGCAGGTACAAAATTTCTCCCCGTGAAAGCATCGCAGTGGTATCGGTAGGTGCCACCGCGGTGGAAGTGGAATCAGTATTCGGAGGAGCAACTGCGGTAGATGTTGTAGGAGACTCAGTTGTTGTCGGTTTCCTAACCACTTCTGTGGATATGGTTGGGTTTTCCGTGGACGTTGGAATCGCAGTCGAAGTCGTTGAAGCACCTGTGGTAGTAGGAATAGCCGTCGAAGTAGTCGAGTCTCCAGTTGAAGTGGGAATCGCGGTAGAAGTCGTAGGGGCACCAGTGGAGGGTGGAATTGCTGTAGAGGTTGTCGGAGTGGAACTCGTAGATGAAGTTGTATCAGGAGCTGCTGTGGTTGTTGGCGGTGTAGGTGGCGGTGATGGTCCTGGGTAGGGCCCTGGGTAAGACCCATAACCATAGCCATTGTAATACATGGCGTAAAACTGGTAAGTTGCCAGCGATTGATAATATTGCTGCCATTGAAGAATGCTGTAGTACTCGTTCAAATAGTCATCGTAATCAGATTTGAGCTGCCTTTTATGACCGGATCCAGGACGAGGACCACCACCTGCACTGAACCTTGAAAGTATATCATCCAAGTTGTGAACTTTCAACCGCAAGTCACACAAGCCATGGCCAGCAATCAAAAAGACTAATGCCAAAGTCCTGATCAACATTGTGGATTAGGATTAAACTATACCCCGTGTGGTTTAGAACTGTAGTGGCAGCAGCCAAGTCCGAACAGTTTTATACACCGACTAGGAATCTCATTTAGCTTCAACATTGACTTTTTTATTGGTTTCGCTAATGGAATAAACAAGAAGTCCAGGGCATAACTTAATAACCCAATGAACTCTCTTAGTTAAACGTTCTGGTTATCTATGACGAAACATCACAAAATGCTGAACTGATTGACACCAATCGAGAGTAAAACGTTTAAACATATTTATACCGCCAATAAAGTTGATTAGCTTTATTATTAAAATATGTAGAAATCTTTTCTTCGGGTTGATTTTTTAACATATATTTTTTTTTTTGGAAATCATGCTTGCCAACAGATTCTTTCGATAAAAAGTTCATCTGAAAGTTTGCACACAGAAAAAGGGGTTAAGGTTTAAAAAAAAAACATATATTTTATGAAATTATATTTATTTGTTTTTCGTACAAACCAAGTTTTCATTTAATAATTAGATCGGGGCTGTTCAGAATATTGAGTGGCATACTGAAACATTTTGATTTAGAGTTTATTGAAGGAAATTATTTAAAACCACAAACTGCTTACCTGCCACTCGTCTTCGTAGATGGGAATCTTCAAGGTCTTCACATTGGTCATCAGGGACTGGCTGGACTTTAGGTTTCGGAGCAGGACACGACGAGGTACCTTCTTTCGTACTATTTTCCGAGTTGATTTTGGCATCAGGACTGGGACTGGAGCTACAACCGGAGAATACTGCCTCCAATAACTTGGCTCCTCGGCAGGATCCTTTAAGCCTCTGCCTCCTAGAGTGACAAACTGGACGTTCGGCTGCCTTTGTCGGAATCCAAAGAGGTTGCGCAGAAAGCTTCTCAGCGATATACTGTTTTGACTGGAGGATAGTGAGAAGCTGCTGTTTCCCATCAAATTAAGAGTTTGCAAGTCTCCGTTGCTTTCACTGAGCGAAAAGTTGTTGAATTTTAAAATATTCGCTCCGCCACCGCGCTGCCAAGGAAAGAATCCTGTAGAGCTTCCGTCTGCCACGCTTAAAGGAAAGCCTTGCAAAGTATATACTTGCACTTGACTTGCTATCAAGTTGGCCTGAAGGATCAGGACCATGCCGATTATAGCCACTAACATAGCGATAGTTTTTTATTCCCAGAGTTCAGAGTTCCCGAATTCAGACTAAAGTTTCATGGCCAATGTGAGGACCTTTTATAACCAGAACAAAAGGCTTTATCTTAATTGTAATTAATGGATCAATTTTTTCCGGGGTGCTCGAACTTTGGGTTGACAATTAATTATCAATTGGATCAGATTGCTATTTCTTAGTAGAGGTCGTCTAAAAATTAGTTGAAGTGAAGGTGTTCTTCGAAGAATTTTGAATAAAAAGCGGCATTTCTTTTTTATAAATAATAAATTTACAGAACAGGAAAAATGCTTCAAAGAAAAGATAAAAAATAGAATATATATTCCTTAAAATTATATATATCTAAAAAATTACTTCTGTTTATTAAAAAAAAACATATTTTGTTTATTAAATAAGGGACTGTATAGATAATAATCCAAATAAAACTATACAATTTTGAAAGAAAATATAAGAATAAAGAAAAAATGACTGAATTAGTCCACAAAAGCATATTTTTTTCTCGAAATTTGACGTTTAGTGATAATCACTCTTAATTGTTAAGAAACCGGCTGGGCCCTTTGAGCCATAAAAGTGCGAAAACAACAACAGACCGTTAGACCAGCAGACCAGCCAGCTGCCCAGCTTAATCGGTGACGCCGATCTAAGCTCATAAAGTCAGAGCTTGTTGGGTGTGTTCTGAGCTGATTTTAATAGCCGAATAAATTTGCATGCATTGTCCGGGGAACCTGAGTGACTAGCCATTTCTTTCGGTAGATCTTTTGAAAATAATTTGGCAAAGTAGGTTAATGTTCATTGGTTCAATTTCCAATGGGATCGTTACTGTTTTTGGCAATAACTAGGTGTGATTTCTTTCGGCGACTAGGACAAGTATAAAAAGCACAGGTGATGCGATCTGTCAATCAGTTTCAAGTGAACCTCTTCCGCCATGAGCACCAAGTTAGTTCTCTGCCTGTGCCTGGCGCTCTGCGGAGCCCTGGCCGTGGCCCGTCCCGATACCGTCGTGGATACCGTCGATCCAACAGCCGAGTTGGAGAACAGCCAAGAGCAGGAGCTGAACAGCGTCGAGGAAAGCGATGTCCACGGCGATCCCTCTTCCTGGCGCAAGCTTCTGGGCAGCGAGGGCAGCACCGGTAACCTGGTGATCACTTTCCCCTCGTCCACCACCACCACCAAGAAGCCGAAGACCACCAAGCGTCCCTACTATCCCTATCCGCCCAAGTACCCCCCCTACCAGTATTCGCCGTACCCGCCGTATCCGTACCCACCTCCCGGCTACTACCCACCTCCGTATCCCTATCCCTGGACCCCAGGACACGGAGGCGGATCAGGAGGACATGGCGGACACGGAGGGCATGGTGGACACGGTGGTAACACCCACCATACCACCACCACCACTACCACAACCACCACCACACCTAAGCCAACGCACCCCACTCATCCTGGACACGGGCATGGACACCACCCCTACCCTCCACCGTACCCGTACTATCCCTTCCCACCACCTCCACCACCACCACCGCCACCACCACCACCAGCAAGCAACGAATCTGGCGAGAGTTCCGGCGAGACCACCTACAACAAGTGCAAGAACATCTTGGGCCTGGGATGGCTTTGCCCCAACTAGAGCTCATCACCTATTTTATTCTATTTAATTGTAATTTATTTATTTCTCAAATAAAAGAATGACACATTACATTGTCGTATTTGATTTTCCCTATAAAATATAATGATATCAGTTATATATTTGATATTCTAAGGTTGATTCTGCGGGTTCAATAATGGAACGAAAGCTTTCGACAAAATGTGAATTTTTGTGGCACTGTTTTAGAAATATTTTTCTTATTTTTTATGCGATTTGAAATATTAATACCTTTTATGAATCGAGATTTCCATTGCCATCGATTGGCATAAAACTATCGTTAAAGACGAGTAAAAAATTTTTTATCATTTTTTGCAAAAAATCATGATGGTACCCCTTTCCAAAATTGCGAAAATCGGGTCAGATTTTCGAGAACTAGATTTTGATAGAAATTGATAGAACTCGAAGACCTAAGATCTAGAAGGCATAACATTTGCAATTCTGCCAAATATTAGCCAAGTTATGGCCTTTTCCATGAAATTTATCGAAATAAAATCCATTAAACATCGCGTACCAGTCCTAATGTCCTTTTTTAGTCTTTTTGGTAGTTTTCAGGGAATATTTTTGCCATTTCGCGTTCGATTTCGAAAAGGAATACCATTTATGAATCGGGACTTCCTTCACGTTCAATCTTTGTTAAATATAAATAATTAATCAAAGAGTAAACTTAGTAGAATCGTTTCAATTACCACATACGAATCCATACGATCGTTTCTCGCCCTTTAACTTCGGTTTCTAAGGAACAGTTTCTATATATATATAATAATATGATACTTCTCGAAGATATAAGATTAATAAGGTATAAAATACGACAATTGGAGGTGTATTATCCAAGTTACGGCTATTTCCCTCAAATTTATCGAAATAAAATCGATTGAACATCGCATAACAGTCCGAATGTCCCTTTTTCGTCCTTTTGCCTTGGTTTTTAAGGAATATTTTTGCCATATCGCATCCAATTTCGCAACGGAATACCGTATGTGAATTGGGACTTCATTTACCTTTAATCTATGTCAAATATAAATATTAAATCATCGAACAAACTTATTAAAATCGTTTCAATTACCACATATGAACCGAAACGATCCTTTTGTCGCCTTTAAAATTCGGTTTCTAAGGTGCAGTTTCCATAAGAAAGTAATTATATGATACTACTCAAAGATATAAGATCGAAAAGGTATAAAAAACGACGATTGGAGGTGTATTACCCAAGTTATGGACTTTCCCGTGAAATTTATCGAAATAAAATCGATTGCACATCTCGTAAAAGTCCGAATATCCTTATTTGTACTTTTTCTGAGGTTTTTATGAAATAATTTGGCCATTTCGCATCCGATTTTGGAACGGAGTACCATTTATGAATCAGAACTTTATTCCTAACAAATCTGCATCCAAACATTGCATACCACGAACAAAAAAATATTTGCCGATTTTGCAAAAAATCATGATGGTACCCCTTTCCAAAATTGCGAAAATCGGGTCAGATTTTCGATACCTAGATTTTGATAGAAATTGATAGAACTCGAAGATCTAAGATCTAGAAGGCATAACATTTGCAATTCTGCCAAATATTAGCCAAGTTATGGCCTTTTCCATGAAATTTATCGAAATAAAATCCATTAAACATCGCGTACCAGTCCTAATGTCCTTTTTTAGTCTTTTTGGTAGGTTCTTAGGGAATATTTTTGCCATTTCGCGTCCGATTTTGCAAGGGAATACCATTTATGAATCGGGACTTCATTTACGTTCAATCTTTGTAAAATATAAATAATTAATCAAAGACTAAACTTAGTAAAATCGTTTCAATTACCACATACGAATCCAAACGATCCTTTCTCGCCCTTTAACTTCGGTTTTTAAGGAACAGTTTCCATATATATATAATAATATGATACTTCTCGAAGATATAAGATTAATAAGGTATAAAATACGACAATTGGAGGTGTATTATCCAAGTTACGGCTATTTCCCTCAAATTTATCGAAATAAAATCGATTGAACATCGCGTACCAGTCCGAATGTCCTTTTTTCGTCCTTTTGCTTAGGTTTTCAAGGAATATTTTTGCCATTTCGCATCCGATTTCGCAACGGAATACCATTTGTGAATTGTGACTTCATTCACCTTTAATCTTTGTCAAATATAAATATCAAATCATCGAAAAAACTTATTAAAATCGTTTCAATTACCACATATGAACCGAAACGATCCTTTTGTCGCCTTTAAAATTCGGTTTCTAAGGTGCAGTTTCCATAAATATACAATAATATGATACTACTCTAAGATATAAGATCGAAAAGGTATAAAAAACGACGATTGGAGGTGTATTACCCAAGTTATGGACTTTCCCGTGAAATTTATCGAAATAAAATCGATTGAACATCTCGTAAAAGTCCGAATATCCTTATTTGTTCTTTTTCTGAGGTTTTTATGAAATAATTTGGCCATTTCGCATCCGATTTTGAAACGGAGTACCATTTATGAATCAGAACTTTATTCCTAACAAATCTACATCAAAACATTGCATACCACGAACAAAAAAATATTTGCCGATTTTGCAAAAAATCATGATGGTACCCCTTTCCAAAATTGCGAAAATCGGGTCAGATTTTACTTGGCTAGGTTTTGATGGAGAATGATAGTACTCGATGATACAAGATCGGGAAGGTATAACATTTTTAGATCTGACATGTATTAGCCGAGTTATGGATAATTCCCTGAGATTATTATTCAAAATTTCGATACATTCTGGGTCCAGTAAGTCCTGTGAGTAATCCAGTCCAGTAAAGAGTCCATTTATTCAAAATGTTTTTTGATTTATCAACTAAGCACGTTTGTGCTAATTGGAAATATCTTTAAAGCAGAATTCCCTTGTTTTTTCAACATCAAATAAACTATATTATCGATGGCTCAAACCTCAAGTAATATTTGATAAAATATTTTTGATAATGATATGCGGCCGCCACAGGTGCTCTGGGGATTTGGTTCTAATTGACGGGGACAGGCTCATTAACATGATTGTCACTGGCAGAGACAGTGTAATCAAATGTGGGCTTTGTTGGGTTGCCGATTACCATTTCAAATTTGTTTGACAAATTCAAATTTTGTTGGGCATCGGCACCGAATCGAATTCTCAATCGATGGATGACAATATGTATGAACCGAAGGTGGTCCGAGCAGCGTGGGGCTCATTACGAAGATAAAGTTCGAACAATAGAGTTGATGTCTGTCATCTAATAGCGGAGATTGTTTATCGGGGCTCGGGTTGTTGGCAGACTTTCTGGCGACACTAATTAAATGTCCGCTCGCCATTACTAAATCAAAACAATTCCAAAACAGGACAAACAAGAGCCGAAGATGCAGATATACAAAGGCCAGACTAGTTAACTATTTTATCCATCGGCCCACTCAACAAAACTCGGCAAGGATACGCGCCGCGCCGCGTTCGTGTTCCGAAAATCGTAAATTTCGGATGTTGTTAAAAAAGTTTTGGCAGCGGCATAAATCTGCGGCCAACAACAGGACAACAAAGTCAGTTCACTAACGAGCCAAAATCGTTGACTGGAAATCCTTGAGTAGAGAAATAATGCCTATAAATATGCTCAAGAAATTGTCTGTGCCTGTGCTCGAGCCTGTGCCTGTGCCTGTGGCTGTGGCTGGGACCTTTGTAGGAATCAATTGAGTCAAAGGCACAACTTTTTGCCAACCAACCGAAGGTCAACAGCGCAATTTGTTTTGCCAAATATGTGGTGGAGCGCGGATGGATGAATGGCCCCAACTAGAGAATCTAGGTGGGCCTTGCGATGGCCCGAAGCCATCGTATCGGAGAAGAACTGATTGTTTAAACAAAGGCTTAATTACGCATTGCTATCGGGAAAGCGGGTAATTACTAGCAGATTACCAGGTTATTTATGAAATATGCAGAGTACAGAGCACAAATAAAATAGTATAAAACACGTACCCCGAACTCCATAAATATGCCAACCGGCTTAGCCATAAACTATATATTTGCCTGGGCCAGCTTGGTTCAAATGCAAATATCCGAGCCGAGACCCCATGCTGCTGGCAGTAGCATCTTGGCCAAAAGCAATTCAATCTTGAGTTAGAGCCTGGCAACCGGCGGAAGTACTTGGAGTGGCGGAAATACAAATGAAGTTGGCCATATCAGTTGGACTTACTTAGTCAACATTTTTATGGTATTTCGCATTGTTAGGACAACTTTTTGGCCAAAAATGAGAAGTCAGCAAGCGCTTTTTATGTGCTTAGAGACTGTTATTAAAAATTTGATCTTCCTGGAAGCCCTGCAAATTAAAAGTACTTCTCTTGGCTCCTGCATGGCTCCTGCAAATGGGTTCGGAAATTCTCCAAAAACAAAAAAACAAAAGAAGAAATAAAATAAATTAAGAGCATCAGACAAATGAAACGATTCACTTGTGTGTGTTTTTTTCCTACTGCAATTTGTTGAACAAATTTTAAAACATCGCTGAATGTTAAAGGATATATGTGTGTTCTGGTGTGTGTGTGTGTATTTCAAATATAATTTGCACTCAACAAATAAATCGCCCAACTCTCCTTCAGCAAGCCCTCGTCTACACTTGGCCATTGTTCACGACAATAGACGTCTGCGTATGGCTTTTCACTTTAATTGTGTGAAATTATTTTGAAAAAGTGTTTCGCTTTCATTCGGTTCACTCCTCCACTCTGCCCCACCAGTGTTTTGTTTCTTTTTTTTTTGGCTTTTTCGTTTTTTGTTAACGATTCGTTTAGCACAAGGCCATATTTATTTGAATGGCAGCCTTTTAATGTCGATTTTTATTGAGCGCTTTATACACACAAATTGCCTAGACAAGTGAGACAGGGAAAAAACAATTTATGGCTACCAAAAATGTATATTTTTCCCAATTACAAAACGCATTTCGTTTGATGAAAAACGCTTTTTAAGTTCTTGGCAAATAGCAATTTTTTTAAGCCTCCTCTCCAGATAGCCATCGAAGTTTTAATTAAGGTGAACATTAATTAACATCGCTGGCCGACTTTTCCATTCCCATTCGAACCACCCGAACCAATCATCTCTATTCCAGCCAGACTCATCTACTACTTGCTCTTGGCCATCTTTGTAGGCCATTACGTCTATTTTCGGTGGCCACATTTACGTCAGAAGTGATTGTAATGAGTTTTTCATATTCCCCCATTGGCATACCCCACTGCCACCGCTTCTGCTCTTGTCAATTTGAAAATGACTTCGTTTTCCTCCTGCCGACTGTCTATCGGAGTGTCAGACCAGCACACTTGCCTGTCAAAGAAAAAATACAAAAAAAATAACGAAATAAATGTAGTCCTGCCAGTTGCTGTCGAAGTAATCAAAATGTGGCCGGAGAAATCAAAGCATCTAGAATAAATGCAGAATTAAATATCAGCGGGATACTCGGATCCTCTCAACAATGGAAGGTTGAATTTAAAGGCCGCTTTGCCATTTAATTCCTATTAGATTTTCCTTTTTATCCGGCTCATGCAAAGCATTTAGCGAAGACAAGCGAGAAGTTTACAGAACAGGGCACGTTGGGTTCTGCTTTTTTGGACCAGGGCCCCGGAGCATCATCCAACATCCAACAAAAACAAAACTCGTCTACAGAGAAGGCGCCAAAGCGAAAGGAACCCAGCCACCTACACACACACACACATACTAGGACACACTCCAAGGTCCTTGCTACCTCGCGGTTCATCCACTTTCACTTTCACCCGTGGTCTTCAGCTGCTTTATCTTTTTTTTTTTTAATTTCTTTAAGAGCTAAGCAGAAATGGCGAAATAAGCATAATTTCAGACGCCATAAAAACAAAGGCAGGAAAAAAATAAATTCACACAATTTGAAAAACGCAAACACTCAACACGCGGCCACCCTGGCCAGGATCCAGCTGCTTAGCTCCGCCGTTTAGACTCCTTCCACTCATGCTGTAGAGTGCAGAGAGAGAAAACGGTATCAGGATTTTTATACTAATAAAAATTTTATTAAAATCTGATATAGTTTGATGATATAATGGGAGAGACAATAAAATAAAACACACATTATTACAACTAATACAAAAATCATCTGAAATACAGGATACAGAGTACCCACAATGGCAGGATATCGTGGAGCCGACAACGCCAACCCTAGGAACCTCACAACAATCAAGAAGGCCGATAGATATCCTATTAATAGAGTTATATATAAATATTTATGTTGATTTCTTCAGGGGTATTGTATTTGAAACATCATGCCTGCATGAAGGTCCAAAATTTGGCTATATGGACCACTTATAGTGACGATATCTCAGCCAATTGGTGTCGGATCAACGAATGGCATACCTTCCCGATTTTATATCTTCGAGTACTATTATTCCCAATCAAAACCTGACAAACTAAAATCTGACCCGATTTTCGCAATTTTGGAAAGGGGTACCATCATGATTTTTTTCAAAAATCGACCAAAATTTTTTTCCCCAATCTTCACGATATTTTGAAACAGATCAATGGAAATTGAAGTCCTGGTTCGTAAAAGGTATTCCTCTTCAAAATCCAATGAAAAATAGCTAAAATATAGCTTTTAAAGTGTCTTAAAAGTCTCCTTTTTGGTTCCGTGGCTTTTATTTGGTTTATATTTATTGAAAAGTTCCTTCTTTGAATGTTATTGGTTAACTATTTCCATACAAAATCTCCCAGTGTACCTGCTACTCCTGCAGCTGTTTAATGGCTTCCAGTCTCAATGTTTTAGGGTGTGTGTGTGTGTGCGGTTGATGGCCAGCATTCCTTTCTGGTCTTCTAGTGTTGGAGGAGAATGAATTAAAAAAAATGTTTACGACTCGACCGCTTGATTTTCAGCACATTGGTAAAATAGCCGAGGCCAAGGGAAAAGCAGAACAGCAAAGCTTGAAAACTGGAATACTGCTGCTGAAAAACTGAAAAACAACAAGAGCGCGTTGAAGACCATAACCAAAGAAATGTGGAAAAGCACACCTCCCATTAAGGGCACCCGTCTTGGCCATCAACCGGTGCAGCCACCATTACTGGGCCAAAACCAAACCGAAACCAACCGGAGCGAGTGTGTAAGTGTTTGTGGTGACGGTTTTTTGGGTTACATTGGAAATGTGGCCAAGGGGAATCGGCGAGAGAAATTTATTGGGTTTGGACTATTTCATTTTCGATGGTGTAAGCAGGACAATAGTGTCCTTGAACGTAGTAGCCTTATAGTAATTGATTTTTTTTTTCATTTTTAAAGTAATGTGGCAATCAGGTAACTAAATTTTCAAATCCAAAATCTATATTAATTAAAGGAAATCTCAATCGCAAGAGCACTTGGAAGTCAGGATTACCTAATTTGATATTTTTCTTCTATTTAATTCTTCTTTTTTTTTGGCAGCCCTAAACTTTTAATTATTTCATGGCGAAGTGAAGAGCCCTCGCTGAATGGTCAGCATGTGCGGTAAATGAGGCTAAAATTTTTGGGGCTAGGAAAACAATTCAATAATTGGCAATCAGAGGAAGAGATAGAGACGGAGACGCAGGCTAGGAAACCAAGAGCCGGCAAAGGAATAAGCCCGAAAATTAATATTGAGTAACTTCGATGGCTGCCACGCGAACTCGATAAACAGGCTAATTAGTTTCTGCTCTTTGGCAATGAGATTGTAATTAGCGGTTGACTGAACTACGGCCCAAACGCGACTCGATGAGGCCAGAATGAATAAATTGTTGCAGTGGCAATCGCAGATGCAGTAGCAGTAGCAGTGCCACCGGCAATAGCAAATGGCGGCATTCTGAGGTAAGGATGCTTAACAAAAGTACCCGCAACCAATTAACGGTCACATAAGCGCCTTCCCATCCAGCCCCCACAAAATAGCTGCCGTGTTGCAATTGCAGTTTAATTGAGCGAATGGCTGCCACATGTACCGGACACGGAATGGATGGGGGCGTGGGCTTTGGCCCAGCCCGTAAAATGAGACAAAATGTTTCAGAATGGTAAGCACTTCGATAAATTCACCGCCGCCCTCCGGCATTTGACAAATTATTAGCGACTTTTTGGGAGCCGAACGTACGGCTTTTGGCTTTGGATAAATTTATGCAGCAGTTGCCATTGTGGCAGATTGGCGGAGTGGCAGAGTAGCAGAGACGCAGTCACTGACTCGGATTCAGGAGTATATTAAATCAGTTACGGAAACCAACTGAACGAATTATTTATGGCACGCATTTAGCCAGTGATAAAATATGATAAATGCCCGAGAAGATGCCAAGATCCTAGCGGCAGTGCAACATCTATGCCCCATTATCTGCCACCTCTCAGCTACCTGCCACATGCATAATTTAAGACAAATTGACTATAAATCAAGCCGCTGAACATTTTCGGCTGGCTTTGCCGCCTTCAACGAATATAGCCAAAAAAAAATACCAGAATCGACATCAGACCGAAAGCAAGCTGCTCCACCTGGTCACAGGTGCCACAACAATGCCAGTTACAACAGCAACCATCCACCTGGAGGGTATGGAGATGGAGGGGGTATGGGTTCCGTACCACATGCCACGTTCTGATGCCGCAAAACAAGCGACGGCAACGAGCATGCCAAACATTTATTTTCAAATGTTTTTATAATTGCTTTGTCTCTTGGCGAGTCCTGAAATTGACCAAAAGCGTGGAACTAAACAAAAATCCGCAATTAAATAAAAACTTTATCTCAAAAACGGATTTTTTTATTAAATCAAATTCATTTGTTGTCTCACTTAAAGGACAACCACATTTTTAAAAAATATTAAAAGCAAACTATTTACTTACTTTGTGAAATATTTTTGTCATCCCAATCGTATATTTCCTTTCGTTTTGTTGTTATCCAAAATTTATTGCCAATGCATTATTTATATTTATTTTAGTAAAACTTGATGGCCCATTGTGGGTTTCTAAGCACTGGTTGTCATATATTGTTTGTTTTTAAATGTAATTGGGTACAACATATATAAATCCGCTGAAAAAATATATAAAATGAAAGAGGAAAAAATGATTTTTCAAAAAGCGGAGCACGTGCTTGTCAGCTCGTCCCCAGGCCATCCACTTGGGGCATGCCCCGAGCTGTCCCCGGCACGCTATTAATCACCTGGCAACCCGGAAAACGTTGCCCTGAAATTCAATTTCCCAGCCGAACAGCATTGCACCCACAGCATATTTTTAAAGTTTCATAGTGGAAATTCTTAAATTACTAGCATAAAGCTGAATATTTATCTAGAACAATCAACATTAAACAGACGATTTTATTGGGATAGTTTTGTTAGAAGTCAAGTCAAGGACCTTCGAAAGAGGAAAACAGTTTGCCTCGTTTGCCTTTCAGAGTCCGCAGAATGTCTAAAGCCGCTAAATATGAGCGCAGTTCCTCTAGCTCTTGAGTGGCTGAAGCACCTTTTAGACAGCACCCTGGCACTTAATTTTGCGCACTTTTCAGCAGTTGCCAAGCCGGCAGAAGGGTCGGTAGCAGGGCCAAAAGCGGGCCAAAAACGATGCCAAGCCCAGCAAGCCGGGCCAAGATGCTGGCGCGTCAGTCAAAGTGCAAGTGGCACTTGTTGCCACTCCAACTGTGCGGGCACAAAACGGAAGCCTCAGTCACACCGAGAGAAAAACTGAACAACTAAAGAGGTATTCCTATTTGTAGTTAACGAAACCCAAAGTTTTGGAGAAGAAAAGTTAACATTTTATCTGTTTTCTTCGTGAATTTAGAATAGATTTAGCTAGAATGTAATTTTTCTCCATGCAAAAAAACACGATTGCAGCTTTTCGTTTTTCTGCGACGTCCTGGAAAACGAACCCTAATTGCATCTTCCCAACATGACTGGGCCAGCTTTCATTTGGTGATAGGAGGAGGGAATCAAAACGTATTTTCGGTTTTCCCTAAGGTAAATCTTGGCTAACACACACATCCAGAGAGAAGGGAAGAGCATAAAACAAACATCTCAAGTGCGCCAGCAATTATTTGCCAAAAAAAATAACTGAAAAAGATAGATGCAGGCGAATTTTCTAGAAAGTCATATGAGAATTTTTTACGACTATTGAAGGAAAACCAGAGAAGGCCGGGTACTCTACAAATTAAAAGTCGGGGCTGATATGTGGCATTCCAGAGAAACTATAAATTCAAATGTATTTAACTTGAATTTCCAATAGCCACAAAACCCCATGACAATTTGGTTTTGTCCTTGAGTGCCTGCATATATCGATGAAGGACATGAAATGGCCCGGAGTTCATAGGCCCT
The DNA here is from genome assembly GCA_018150545.1 of Drosophila ercepeae. Taxonomy (NCBI): domain Eukaryota; kingdom Metazoa; phylum Arthropoda; class Insecta; order Diptera; family Drosophilidae; genus Drosophila; species Drosophila ercepeae. The sequence continues at coordinate 15,199,729 of JAECWL010000161.1, forward strand.
CAAATTCTGTCTCAGTCCTGCATTGTGTGCAAGGATACGATGGCCATGCAGCCATCTGTAAGTCTGTGAGATGGCTCTTCCCAGGGGAAATTTATGTAAATAAAATAACAAATAAAATTTACAATTTTACAGTCATGTGCGGAATATTCGAGCCTTCATGGGTCTCTTTCATTCAACCACTCATTCATTCGATCAGTTGATTTTGTTACGATTCACTGGAAGCTTTGCATTGCCCATCCATATCATTTTTCCCCCGTGTATCGCTGTATCCCGGTATTCTGTATGTCCTGTGTCCTGTGTGTCTCAATTGGTTTGTTTACATTAAAGAAAGCGCGGAATAGCTTCGCTTCAAGGACACTCAAGGAAAGTGCACTGAAAGTTGGAATAGAGTAAGTCGTAGGACAGTCTGATATCTTAATAAAGAACATTCCATATATTTGTCTCTGTGCATCTTGACAATATCCTTTTTTGTGTAAAAGGAATTGTATCTGCGAATCGACGTCTAGACTGTGACCTTAGAATTGTTGAACAATAGTTATGCAATCAATTTGATGGCTCGAAGAACAAACTTTAATTGCTTCGAGGCAGGAAAAGTTTTTTAATCATGATTTTGCGCATTTTACAGATGTGCGAGTAGGAACAATTTTAGACAAAACAAGCCACCCACACACACACGCCACAGGCACACGAACTCACATGCGTATATGAGCCAAGGACCAAGGACCAAAGGATTTTTCACACTCAACTAGATATGTAATAAGCAAAAGCTTCAGACTTTTCCTGCGTCGAAATGGATTAGAAACAACTTTGTCTGCGCCAGAAAGTATGCAAAATTATTGAAATTGAGCATTCAATTTATTTGCAAATGGCTTCCCATATATATTCATCCCAACGAACAGCTTTTGCCTTGTTTTCCGTTTTCAGGATTTCGCTTTTTTTTTACCACACGACCACACACATACTCGTAGACATGCGGCTGGTAGGGACAGGGAGAAAAGTTTAAGGATAACTGAAATGTACGCACGAAGGCGCCAACATCTATTAAGCTCCAATGGAGAATATAATACATTATACATATCAAATATATATACACATATATTTGTGCACAACTTTCCTGGGTGTGATGGGTGTGTTGGGTGTGTTGGGTGGGCGCGGGCAGCACAATCAATAATTATTACATATATACATATCATTAGATGCCAGATCGCAAAATGAAATGCAAGAGCATAATGTATGAGGAAAACAAAAAGTCGTAGATGCCTTTGCTATATTGGTTTATGAATCACCCAAAAGCCAAGTGGGCGAGTACCATAGCCCCCTAAAAAGTTGAAAATCCTATTTTTCTTCTATTCGGTTCCGCCAGCTGTTTCTACATTCCGGCTAAATAAGCTAAAACAATCGCTGGTATTTGTTAGCCAAAATTGTTTATATTAATTTAAGGGAAACGCTTGAGTGGCGTCGTGACTGCGTGGGTTGGATTGTTTTTTTTTCTTGGACCCACATGTGGGCTCAGCATCAAAGTTGAAAATTTAAATGAACCGACAAAATTAAGTTCATTTCCAATTAAGGCGAATGCAGCAAGAAAACTCATAAATACGAAACAAAAACAAATGGGCAAAAAATAATGAAATTGCGACACGACCAGGATCGTACTTCGTAGTAAGCTAAACGAAAAAAAATCTTTTTTCATCATTAAATCTTTGCAACAAAGACGCATTAAAAATAGAATCTTTACGAATTACCAGACAAGAAATGATATACTTAAATACTTTAAAAAGCAATATACTTTCAATCTCGGAAAACACCGATCAAAAAACAAAAAGAACACTGCGAAAGCCATAAAAACAAGTGAAGAAAACTCGAGGAAACCGCCTGCGAGAAAAACAACCTTCAGAAAGGTGAAAATTTTCATTTTATCCGCGTGTGTGTGTGTTAGCCTCTTGAGGCGACAAATATGCAAAGAAATACACACGAAAAACACATATGTCGGCACATTAAAGCTGATTTTTCAGCTGATTAAAATTGAATGGCCAAAAGGCAAAGGAGCAGACAAGCAGACAACAAAAAATAACAAGCAGGCTGAAGTTTCCGAAACCAACGCGGCGTATACGTAATGTGTCAGTGCAACAGCTTGCGAGGGCAACTACCACCGCCTTGGACAAATTGCAATTAGAACAATAGAGGTGAAACACTCACTCGGGGCATAACAATTCAATAATTAATAAACGAGCCCTTTGTTCCTGGCGGGAGTGTCCTTTGACCCCGATTAATCAAGTTTGATTTATGGCTGAGCTGTAAGGTGCAGCACTCACCCGGCCACTCACCCAGTCACCCAGTCACCCAGTCATCCAGTCATCCAGTCACCGAGTCACATTTAATTGGGCCAGGCCAAGAGAGCCATTCGTTCCACGACGACGAAAACAGCAAAAAACGGCAACACCAATTGCACTCTGCTCTCCGGGACGATTAAGGATCATTGGTAGCAGGCAGCAGAGGTAGCAGGCAGCAGCAGCAGCAGACAGCAGGATACGAGGCAAAGGTAAAAGAATAATTGTATGTATAAATAATTGATGGCAATAAACGGAACGAAGTGAAGTGCTTGGCTTGGCGAAACAGGGGACTACCGCAAATGAGCGCCATCGAGTGTCGATGTAGCAAGTGTTTCGCATTTGCCTTAATGCCCCCTCCAATGAGGGAGCCCCATTAAAAGGATAAAGCAAATGGGCATCCACCTAAGAGGTCCCCCGGTCGAGTAGTTCCTTCCAGTGAGCTTTCACTTTGCTGATTTCGCATGAGCAATGCATTGATAGCAGATTCTTGTAATTGACAACATCGTTTGCAGCTCGTATAAGCAATCATTTATGCATGTGCAGCTTTCCTGCTGTAATTACATTGTAAATTTACAGCTCAAGACTATCGAGGGGAGAAAGCACAGGCAGAAAATGTAATAAGAATAATGAGAGGTTCAAGTTGGTACTCTTTTGAGGCTTTCAGAGACCAATGACCAACGGATTGGAATAGTTTCGAACGAAGAAGCATCTCAATTACCAGGTATTGTATTTAATTATTTATTTATATAAACACAAACCTGTTTTTCTAAGTGCATCTGGTGCTTAAAAACAAGACAAACAAGACCAACTTGACTCGCTTGTAAGAAGCTGTTGACGACATGCTTGTAAAACTGTAAACACACACCAAGATAATAACCTAAGCCACGCACACACACTCAACCGCCTCCCGCTGCCATTTTGTGTGTGCGTGTGGGCGTGGCTGTGTCATGAGGAGCGCTCAATGTCTGTGGCCTGTTTGCTCACGAGACGCAACACAAACACTTTGATTCAATTTCGCTCAACCAACTCTGAGGCTCTGAGAATGCAACTGTGCAACTGCAACAGTGCAATTGCAACAGAAACTTTCCACCCACGATGTGGGTGGCGGAAAGTTTAGGTTAGCACTAATGCAAAATTTAAGAGAGTACAAACGGCAATGAAACGGCACGCACAAGTTAACAATCATTTAATTTCCATGTTTCAAATAACAATTTTCACTCGCCGCCAACTTTCGACCCGGCTGATAGACTGTTTTCGCTGCAACTTCTAATTACAAATGGAAAATAATGGCTTCGGCGACTGACCCACCATTCGATGGGAAAATCCCCATTGTGGATGCACTATAGATGGTTTTATATGTTTGTTTTTCGCACTTGTTTTAGGCTCAAATAGATTTACCTGAAAATGTGTTGCCCGAAAATAAATCAAAGTATTACACAAACTCTACCAAAAATAGTATATTTGTGAAAAGCAAAACAGATATCATCCGAAATGTATATTTATTTGCATTCAGAAAATCCATTTCAAATCTCAGATCCTAAGAAATATTTTATAATAGAGGAAACCCATTAAAATACATCAACTTTTAATGAGTTGCTGCACAAAATGATGCACCATAAATAAATATCCTTATCCTTATATAAATATACCCTACTTTTTGGACAGGCCCATTACAAAACTATATGTACCTCTGGAAATTGTTATCCATGTAATTGCATTGAATACTCAGCACTTTATTTACTCAGAACACCACGCCCAGTTCATTATGGGGTTCCGATGCGAATTTCCAGTTGTTGTTCTCCATTTTTGTGTTTGGTCGATGGTCGGATGGTCGGATGGCGAATGCAGTGCATTCATTTCATTTTCATTTGATGTGGCCAGAAAGTGGCGGTCCTTCGTATATACCAGTTCCTGGATAAATGCTTCCTGGGCATAATAGAATGGGGCAAAAGATACACCCACTATGACATGGTCCGACAAGCATAAAAGTTTTAGCTCTAATTATATTATAATTAGATGATGAATAGGCTTAAAACAGAACTAATTTTTGATCCATTCTTAAATAGAGAATTAGATTGTATGGGACCCGAGGCCAATAAATCGAATTCCCATCAATTAGGATGCCAGGGAGCGGAGCTGGTATATGTTTCCTTATTATTATTATTATTCGTATGGTTATGGGGCCATAAGCAGAACATGCCACACATCCACATCCGAATGGAGGCGAGATGGTTCATTGGATTGCCTCAACTTTGGCATTGGATATTTGAATTTAGTAACTGATACGCAACTCGAAACAATGGCCACATAACCAGAGTCCGGCCACGGCAGCCAGGACCCAAAGGACGCAAAAAGAAAGCCATTAGGATGATGGTGGGGTGAATCGCTTCTTGGCAAAATTGCCACAATAAATGCTAAAATGTGATTGTGCTTTAATAGTGACGCTTTCGGTTCTGACTTTGACTGCCACCAGAGGCGCACACATGTGTGTCTACATTCTATACATTTATGGGAATGATGGGAACATGGGACCATGGGGGTACTAGAGAGCACGTGCCAGACCAAGAAAAAAGGTCCCGGCCTGGCTAAAAAACTTGTCTGACTCCATTGGGTTTGGCTTGTCACTGGCCGAATTGGACCAGCACCTTTCCCCTTTTAGTTTCTCGCCTTAAAGCGTTCGCTTGTAATTGTGTGGGTGGCAAATAGCATATACGTATCTGTATGCGTATGCAACTTTAATGGACATTCTGTCCAAAGGAATTTGGAGCAGCAGCCAGCATTGCCTGACACCCAGGACAGCTGTCCTTCAGGGTTAGCTCTGATGGAAGAGAAAGTAGTAGCGGTTTGAAGAACACTAATCAAATCTAGGACACAAACTTAGTTCAAAGTGTTTATTAAATTGTAGTTCCTATTTTTTTTAGTAATTAAGGTACTTTAAAGTTGAGGTTTCAAATACATTTTTAATACAATATATTATCCTTCAAAAATAAAATCACATTCATAAATGAAAGACCAGTTCTTGAGTATATTTCTAGTTACACTTGAATGAAATTTATGAGGTATTTATATGTTCTCTTTAAACTAGCAGAGTATCCGGTGATTTTTCCAGTTCCTAGTTATTAAAACTACTCGTCTCTTCCTATATGAATGTCGGCTGTCAATAACGATTGTGGGACTCATACATTGCTCTTGTCTGGCAAATTGGTTCAGTGGATTAGTGGTGCGAGTGAGCCTGTCATTGTGTGGCAACATGACTCTGACAGCGGCACAAAATGGCGATACACACCCAACACTCAAGCAATCTTGATGGCTTTCTGTAACTCAGTTAAAGGACTCCGGTTTTCTTTTAAGTGGTAAGCTAGTAAAAAGGAAATAATTGGGCGGGCCACTGGCTCTGGACTCTAGACTCTGGATTCTTATTTTCGGCAACCGCATCTTTCGAAATCTATCAAAATCTCGCTTGTGTGCACAATGAATCAAGCTGACTTTGGCTTTAAAAGGACTTCGGAAACGAAACGAAATCGGGCTCCAGTTCACGCTCCATTCCATCTGCACAATTCACACACAGCCGTGTTAATCCGCACTAATTTGTTGGCCATAATTCACTGGCAGGGCCGAAACCGAAAACGGAAAGCCAACTCGGAGCTGAGCCATTTTCAAGTTGGCCTTCATCCCTTTTAGTTTGCCATTTGCCGAGTGATGGATATCATGGAAATTATCCTTTTTAATTGACAGCTGTTATGTGGATTTGGCCAGCCTCAGCATTAAACCCTGATTACGCGCTAAATTTATTTTTTGGCCAATGCCGCCCTCCCCACCATTTTTATGGCAATAACTTCTTGTTCTTGAATTTGGTTTCGCAGTCAACGCCGAATATCCTTCGAAGAGCATTAGGCTGTCCATTTCTCTTGTTCGCCTTTTTTGCGAGTCGATACTATCGCCGGCATAATGAAGGACCTCTCCCCGGGACTCCCGCATAAATAAGAACCGAATAACCGAAGTGAGAGCGGAGGATGAGGAGATAGGCCGGGGAAAGGACCACAGCGGAGACATCGCTGGGATAACTAAGCCGAGGGGCCTTACGTGCGCAGGATTTAATCGATGGACTTAGTTTATTGTTTTCAAATTGAAATTGCAAATTCAAAGCGCAACCCCCACGACACTTGCCGCCCCTCAATAAATTTCGGCGGCTGTCCCCAGTGAGTCGAATTCCCCTTCATAAATATTTTGCATTTCCCTAGACGTTGGTTATTAAATTGGTTTGAAATTCTAACCTTTTAATAAAATATCCGAAGCGAACAAAAAAACAAAAGCCCAGAAATGGAGCAACAACAACACCGGCTTAAAGTAATTCAAATCGAATTGCAAAGCCAAACTGCCAGCCTGATTCTGGTTTATGGCACATTTTCCTTCCAAACCATCCCATACCTACCCTCTTTTCTTTTTTGTTGGCCCTCTGGCACACCTTTTACTTTTATGGCAAAACAAGAAACTTTGCTGCCTCACCAAAAATATTTTGGCACAAATTTCGAATGTTGCATAAAAACTTTGGCTATTAAATGAAAATAGAAATTGCCTGCCTGCCTGTAAAATCAACTTTTTTGGGCATTCATTTGGTAACAACATGTTCTTACTGGAAGCTATGCTCTAAATAACCAAACTATGGAGCTGGAGTTGGAGCTGGAGATGGAGCACCAACTTCACAAAGAAGTTTCTTTAGTTGCAAGGACCTGGAGTTTAGTGACCTCTGATTTTGGCAGCCGGCAGAGGTTGCAACAAAAACTGGAGAAATACAAAACTTGAAAATTTTCTTAATTTTCTGGCTAATAAAATTGTATTAAATAAAGCAATTCAACTAACCAAAAACAGAAGAAAGGAACAAAGAAACATTTAATATTATAAATATTTTCTGATTGTCTAAAGCCAGAAAATATATAAAGTATGGAATTTAATAGAAACATAATTAAATATTAGTTTTTGTAAAGCCATTGGTAAACTTTATAGCCATCAATTGGAAAAACAAACTAGTGTATATCCTTATTTGTGAGCCTTTGGGTGGCTTACAATAGCTCAATGATTTTGCCATGATGGGCGAGTCGGCTAATAAATGTTGTGATTACCATTTGTCTTGTTTCAGTCTCATAGATATCCAAGGACACAAATATTTGTCGCTCGACACAAGGAAGGGATACTATATATCCTTGTATAAGTATGTGTGTGGTCTTAATAATTTATGGCCAAGTGATATTTCAATTTGGCAAAATATATGTGGCTACATTAATTTGGCTTTGTTTCTGATTGCAACTTTGTATTCAATTATCGCAAATGCGAAACCAAACCATGTTTCGGCCAGACAGCTAGAATAAAGAGAAAATTTCCCAACTCTCAATCATATAGATTGCTCTCTGCAGCTGCGCAAGGATCCAGGATTCAACTCTTAGTCGGTTCAGGACAAATGTGCTTAACTAATTTCAATGCACATTTATTACCTGCCTCGGGGTAATTACAAATACCAAGGGTGTCGTTGTGTTCCGTGCGAGCAGTGTCCTTGAAAGTCCACACCTTCGACATCCTGCCCAGCCTCTTTCCAAAAAAGAAGACAACCAGAATGTGGAAACTTTTATATATTTTTCTATCAATTTTTGTTGGAAGCTGGTAAGGGAAAGTAAGAGGATGTGTGATCACTGAGAGATATCTAAAATTTACATAGAAAAATAATGTACCTATAGTACCAATAGAGTTTCTGAAATTCTAATTATTATTTTAATACTAAATAGAATAAAATTATAAATTTTGTATAGTCTAAGGTATTGTTCTCAGTGCTTACTGCCTCAGGGCTACATTGGCGTTGAAAGTTTGCCGCAAAAAGAAGAATTTTTTGTCGATTCAAACTCTGTTCGCCTTGAAGGCGATTCCCGGTCGGTGACAGACTTAACAAGTATACGCACCGGTGACCACGAAACCTTCCTCGATGGCTACGTGGGCAAAATTAAGAGCTTAGTCCAACATGACCTTAAGTGTCAATTCATTGAAAATTTATAATTCGCCAGTCGACCATGAGGCCGGTGGGCTTTACCTATACTCGTACGTATAAGCTGGTGTATTTGCAGCTGAAATGTGTGATTGTTCTAGCCTTGGAATTTGCTTTAAATTCTTTATAGAGTTTGCCTTTCAATGGCATATCTAGTATATTGACTTGTCGCCATCATTCATTTGTTTATTTGCTGTGGTTAACAATCAATTATGTCAGACCTTTTTGTGATTGTCCATTTGGTTTCAATTGTTTAATTCGATTTACCTCGCTATGTGAATTAAATGCAAATAATTGCTCCTGTAAGAGTTCGTGTATCAATCAAATGCAAAATGGAAATGTTGAACAATTTAAGCAGTTCATGATTTTTCCATAGCATTTGTCACATCCTTTTGGCAGCTTTTCGGTAGCATAAGAACAGAAAATTGCCGTGCTCCGTGCTTTGCTGAAAAAGAGCGCAGTAAATATTTTACTCGGAAATCTTTTTCTCGAGCTGGCTTGTAGTATTATCTACCACTTTCCATCTCGGATCGACTCCCACTGCCAAACATACAAAACATGCATCCCAGCACACTGACAAAGGCGCCGGAATCGCGGTCCGGACTCCGCACTCTGCACTCCGGTCCGGACTCCGCACTCTGCACTCCGGACTCTGGAGGTTGAGAAAAGCCGTGGAAGAATACGGAAAAATTTAACCTGGCCAGGACAGGGTTTTGCGGCATTTGTACCTCCTTTTACCCAGGTTCGTGGGCTTTTGCCTGGTGGCTTGCCAATGCAACTTATGCAAATTTATTGGAAAATACTTTGCCATTTTTTTCCCTTAGTCCTTTTCGCTTTACTGCAGTAAGAGGCGTTTCTCTTTTTGAGGCATAACTTTTCATACTCTTCTTGGCAAGGTCCTTTTCTGGTCCTACATTAAATGGGTAATAATAATCATTAATTTTGTTATTATTTTTAAGATACTATTCATTTTTATATTGTCTTATTGGCTAGATACTGATTTGGTTTCTTTATTTCTTTAAGAGAGATAAAACTTCGTCGAATTGAGCTTCAATTCGTTCAATAAATTTTTCTCCCACTGCCATTCTGCATTTTATTTGTACATATCTGACGTCTTTTGCAGTTCGTCTTCAATTTTATTGTGGGCCCTAGAATTGTGGACGTTTTACATTTATTTTCCATTTGGAATGCAAGTTATTTCGCCGCGAAGACAAAGGAAGCTTCTTGTCTTTGCCTACCTCTAGGTTTTTATATAAATTCAAAGGTAAAAAAATGTGTGCGGAATGCAGTGCCAAGATTTTTGGTTTGACTTTGGGAACCTGCTTTAAATGCAACTGCCTCAGATGCCAGCTGCAACTTGCATCTGCATACAAATTTAAATCTTACCCAGCTGCAGGGCAATTAATCAAGCTGATCTAAGCTTCCAGGATCCAGTATCCAGTATCCAGCATCCAGGTTCCAGGAGATAGCTCCTCATTTGCTCTGTTCATTGTTCTTGGCTCTGCCATCATTAATTTGTTGGTCAATTGTTTGTCCTGACTGCCATTCTTTTCCATTCTCCACTCACTTCCCCCCAGAGGAGGCCACCACACCAATGTTTACAGCATTTTGCCTTTGTCATTTTTGCCATTTTCTGCACGAAAGCACAAACTATTTGTGCGGCATTTTTATTTCACTTTCTAATACGAATTTTTTTGCCTTAAGCTGCTTAAGCGGATGGGATTCGGCCAGGATGGGGCCGAGGCTTGGAAGTTATCCTAGAGGTTCCACTGTGCTTTCGGCGTAATTAATTATAACGAAATTCATTTATTTTCCTTCTTCTTAAAGCTCAAATCTATGTAGCATCTGAGCAAGTCTGTCAACAATTTCTCTCGCAGTTGCAAATTGTGGGATGAGATGTTAATTAATGAGGGGATTTCTTTTGAAGTGGCTGGAATACATTGAACTTTCAGGAAGTTTATACACCGTACACACAAGAAATTAATAGTTTCGAGACCCATGTGTCAAGGAGACATATTAAGTTTCCAAAACTAAAAGTTAAAGTGTATTTTGTGCAAAACGATTTAAACATACAAAGCGTGAAACTCCTGGTAAAAGCCCTGGGAAATCCTATCTGAGATTTTAATTTGGCTTTGGGAAACCATGTATTAATAAGTACTTAGATTTGTATCAATGACTACTTTGTGTAATAAGACCTCGATAAAATAACTTTTGTTGCAAATAATTACCACTTTAGTAGCATTTATCATACATTAAGAAGATTACATAACCAGCTGCATCTCTGGCTTTTCCAATTTTGATTGCCAGGCCTTTATTCTCCCATAAATATCTCATTTACCTCAGGCTTACTAAATTACCACACTTTGAGGTATGGGACAAGGAATGGTGAATGTTGGGCCACATTTGAAGGACTTGCAGGAAGAGGAGCTCCTTTCGCCTTCGACATGGAACATAGACACGCCAATTTGCATAAAACGCAAGCTGGAGATGGAGTGAATGTTGTAATTTAATTAGCTGCCACTTCCACTTCACTCAGTGGTTGGTATCAGTTGTTGCAACCTAATTGAAATTACCTGCGCTAATAAACAAGAGCTCTGGCTGGAAAGGAGGAGCCCGGAGTGGATGCATGGTGTGATTGAAGGAGGCTTTGACTGCCGAAGCTATTGCTTCGATTAAAAATTCCAAAAAAACATATACTCGTATGCCCTGCCATGGGAGGAGTAAAGTTTCGCTTCAACTCAATATTGGAAAATGGTTTTTGACTGGCTGCAACATTTTGACGGGGCACAGCATCAATCAACCGTTCTGCTAGTAATTCAGTCGAAACTGCTCCATTCGCGGATCCAGTGCGAGGATAAATCACGTACACGACGTGTGGACCATCGATGCTCCGATACAGAACTATTCGTCAAAGTTGCTTCAAATATTTGCCAATTGCCGGAGCTGCCAACGGTCCATCTTGGGCAATTAGAACGTCCCTTCGAGTAGTCCATTAAATTATCATAGAAATTCAATTATTCCCTGGCTTTCGTTGGCCATCAAACCGGTTTCAATGCCGCAAAAGGAAATATTTTTTAATGGCCATCTCGTAAAAATTCCAGGCATACGACCAGGTGAGCAATCGATCATAATACAATTTTGATATCGTTGTTAAGCTGGGAGCGTGCATAAAACTCGCATTATACTAAATATCTAATGACCAAAAAGTATGCAAAACCTAAATTTATATGCTTGCCACCGTGTCCAAATGGCTGCAGCGTGCCCCATTAGCAGGCGGACCGGTCTATGCCGTGTCGTGCCGCAGAATGAGGATGCAACGCAATACGATGAACTTTCATCGCTCAGCTCTCAGCTCTCAGCGCTGAAAAGTATGCTATTAAAATTATACCTTGCTAAAAGGCGAAATTACAAGCAAAGTTAACAAGAGCGACTGGTTCATAAAAGTTTTCCATATTAATGAGTTTTCTCCAAAAAAAAACCCCAAGCGTACACTGAGCGCATTAAAATGGTTGAAATGGCGATGGGGAGACTGGGGAATGGGAAGTTTCCGCGGTTGGTCACCATCTATGGAGGGTGTCATTGACTGCGCCGGGTAATGGAGTTGAGTGGGTTTTCATAAGCCATTTAACGGTCTATAAAGCTGCTGTTGGCTACAATTTACCAAGCGGTCCGCCGACCACCGACCGGGGCAGCGACAATGTTGATTGGGTCTGGCCAGGAATATGGGTATATTGAATACAATTATAGCCGCAATATAAAGTCGATTTATGGCCATAATGGCCAAGGTAGAGCTTAACAAGATAACGAATTATATAGGTTCATATACTGAGGGTGGATCTTTCTAAAATAAACATTTAGATATTAATATCCTTAAGACAAGGAACAACTTAATCTGCAATTGACACAGTCGGTACCTTCATTTTTTTGATAACCTACGAAAATATAGTTGGCAAAAAACGAGGTCTTGCTCAGGTTTCATTCCGAAGACCCCAATAAGTTGTGTGTACCCACTTTTCCATATAGTATGTATAAATTGCCGATGAAGCTGAATGAGAAGGACGCGATCCGATGGCTGCTATTTAAGCAACGTAACTTAAAATAATCGCACTCATATATAATCCGAGGCATGCAACTTTCAGCTACCGTGCCAATGCCATGCCACACACTCCCCCAACCCAGTCGGGGTAGACATATAATATATATACCTATATATATATAGTGGAAATCCTGTGTGCGAGTGAGAGGCTTCTGCTCCTTAGCATAAGTAATAAATGTACTACGCCGCATGAGAGAAATCGCTTGGAATGGCAGGAAAATAAATTATCGAACTTCGATTTCACTATTCTCGTCCTTTCAGGGATATACTAGTATGTATGTATGTATGTGTACCCCTTTTTCCCTTTCTCTGCTCTATTTTCATTTTGTATTTTATGATTTTGTTCTTTGGTCCTGGGTTATAAAATTGATACGTTAAGACGAGGGAAACTCCAGCTGTGCTCCAGCTCTCTGTTGATAGTTTTAAGTAAATTTAACTTGAATAACACACATATTAGTTTATATAAAATGCCTCCGAGTCTCTGTATTTTGAATCAGATAACCGGGGAAATGGGCCTGTTTGCCAGTTTAGGGCTTTTGAGGCTAGGCAAATATTATTATTTGTCTGCGTTTCGGGTTTCAATTTCCACTAAATCCAGCAAGGTCGCCATTCCTAAAACGCTTTAAGCGGAGATACACATGGGGAAAAAATAACAAAAATATCCTGGGTAACTAGTTTGGAATATAAATTAGGAACTGAATGAAATTTAAAGCAATTCGTGGCTTATAAAAAGCATAGTTTCCAATGAATGTAATCCCTTTAGAGTTCTCTATGTTTAATCAGATAGTTTTTCAACTTATTAGGTTTATTTCCCTGTGTAGTGGCTGTTCTTGTATGAGAGTATTTTTCACAAATTGAACAATTGAACTGAGGAGCCAGCTCAAGGCTAACAAATTGAGCGACGTCGCCTGCAGTCGGTCGTCGGGTTCAATTTTCTGTTGCACACAAACATGAATTTCTCCGGGAATGTGGAGGGAGTGCGGCTTTTGTGTGTGGCTGGCTCATGTCAAGCAAACGTTCAACACCGTCTCATTAATCATGCTGGCCACTCACACACCCCATGCCCCGTACCCCATGCCTCATGCCCCATGCTCCATGCCCCTAGCTAGCCCAAATACACACAATCGCAGAGACAACATGTGGCCTCTTTCTTTGTGTCTCTGTGGGTTGCACTGACCCCTCACTTTTTCCTCCTTTTTTTTTGATTAAAATTCAACTTTTGACTCTTGCATTGTAATGGCTGACATCATTTGCTTGCCGCTGCTGACCACCTGTGCCAGGATCTCAGACACAGACAGACTCACAAAGTATTAGCGGGTGAGAGTGGTGAGAGGGAGGTAGTGTGGGTCCAAAGCTTTGTGTAACTTTCTCGGTTTGGTAATCTCTTAACGCAGCCCAAAATCAGACTAAGGATTAGTCGACTCTAAAACACACTTGCACAATTAGACAGGCTTAAAATGAGAATGAAACACATAAAGTTAACTCATATGATGTCCTTGGAAGATGTCATAAAAATGATATATTTTCTATTCCTTTCCACATCCATCTTTCTGTAATCCAGACAGGATCCACTAGCGAATGGGCTTTCCCCAAAAGTGGCTAAAACACACGGCTGGCCAAAAGTTTCCATTTGATTCACTCGCCCACTTCCCTTTTGTGCGTTGTGAGTTGGCAGCCTGTTGTTGTGGCGGCAACAATTTTAACTTTCCACCCGCCGTGTGATTTTCGGGTCTCGGCGCATTCATTTATTTAAAAAAAGAAAACCTTTTCATATAAAGAATTCATTTCGGTTGCCTACTCCTGGGGTCGAGGCAGGGTCTCGGGCATTGTTCAGCTGTCACGTCCGTCATCAGCATCAGCTGTCGGAGCTCGGACTCCTGCCTCTGGACCATGGAACCGTACCCGGACCCGGATTCGGACCAGAACCCGGCTGGACCCGGTATTTGGCCTACGTGCTGAGTATGTTTATGTTTGTGTGTTTGCGGCTCTAATGTTTTTCTGGCTTTCATTACATGCATTCATTTTTGGCTCACTCAAATAGCCATCAGCGACATCAGCGAGGGTCGGGGATTTGTTCCATTTGCATTTGACAAATGACAAACTCCAGTGGCCTTCAACTTTATCTCCTTACCACCGCCCACCACCCACCGCCCACTGCCCTGGGCATCGTGACGAAAACTGCTAATGATGTCATTAATTTTGCACAATTTTTAATGCGTTTGCAATTGATTTTTGCCCGTGCTCTGCTAAAAGCCTCTTCAAATGTTTGTGATAGAAATTGCACAAAAAGGATTCGCAGCTGGCTATTTTATTTTTTCCTGTCGGTTTGAGTAAATGAAAGAAAAAGCATTTGCCAAGCAAATAAGAAACGAGAAACGAGAATCGGGGGGCCATAGCGTCAAATTTACTTTTGCAGCAATGCAAATGCAGCGGCAGCAGGGCAGCAGGGTAGCAGCTTTCTGGCTGCCACATTGCCCCCGGGCTAACGACTTTACCCTCATTCTGAAATGGCCAACGGCAGTGGCAGTGGCAGTGGCAGTGGCAGTGACGGTGGCAGTTGCAATGTCTACGGTCGTGGCAGCCACAAAATATTTTCGCTAATTGAGATAGAATACAATCTAATGGGCATGCAAAACAGCCAGGATAATTTCGCGATTGTATTCAAATAATTTTGATTCATTTTATACAAAATAAAATATTTTCAGTACATATTTTAGCTTTATTTTTGGGTAAAATCATTTTCAATACCGAGAGCATTTCGCAAACATCTGCAACAAGCCAACAAAATTGTGTGGAAAGTCATTTCAATAAAATATAATTTGAAATGCAATTTTAATGTTACTTTCAAAAATTGCAGATATTTCTAATTATGATTTTGTAACTAAAGGATTCTTGAAAATATGTTTTGTATCAAAAACTATCTCTCAGACCCTAAAATGCCACTTCGAATATGGAAGCTTGCTTTTCATGCCAAGGACCTCAATATCTTTCGTTGGTATTTGCAATTATTTACAAGCCCGGCCCCAGTTCGTCCTGATGTTGGCCACATTAACCAAACCTCATCGCTCAATGTGTCAATTTTTGAAACAGGACACTGCGACGGAGAGTGAAGTGGAAAGCGGAGGAAAAGGACTTTGGTGATGTTGCTACTGCAACCAGATGTGGCAAAACAATGGGCGACAGACACAGTTGCCAATGACAAGCAAGCCGAAGAAAACACAACACAACACAACGGAAAATTGACTGCATTCTGCCACAGTCTTGTTTGCACAATTTTCAATATGCATTTTCAGATACGAAGCTGCAACAAAAACGTAAACAAAACGGGGCAAGCAGAGGAAAAGAATACCATAAACAGACAGCTGAGCAACAATGAAGCTGTTTGCCAGTCTCGTTTCATATCTTGGCAAAACTGTGGCAAACACATAACTCCCCACTCCGAATCGTCCTGGATCGTCCTGAATCGTTTAACCGCAATGCTAAAAACTGACAAAACAAATGGCAAAACCAATTGCTGCGAATTGCGGTCAACAGTTTTGATTGTTTCTGTGGCCAAGCCAAGCACCCTTGTGCTCAGCCTATAGCCACCCCATCCTATATCCTATGGCCAGCCTTGACCGGGCCTAGCCCCTTGCTAACTTGTTGTCTTTCGGCCGAAAACAATGGCTGCGAAATATTCGCATACCACTCGAACAGGAATCAAACAGAAACAGTCGGAAATTCTCCACTTTTCGTTATGCACTTACAATCAATTTGCGGCCATAAATTCAGCTGCCACGCCCATTCCACGGCCCGAGGTCCTCAGCCTCCGCGTCCATCCACCCGTCCTCCCACATCGTATATCCTCCGCTTTTTTGACGCATCTTGTGCACGTCTGTACGATGGCAAATAAAACCGAAAAAAAATCCAGGGCGGGCAAAATCGAAAAGAAAAAAATAGCAAACATAATGGCGACGCTTTACAACCCTTTGCTGCAACAAATAAAAATTTATGACTCTGGCAAGAGTGGAGCCAAAGTAATGCGTATGCTTATGGGTGCGTGTAAGAAATGGTGCGAAATAAAATATTGGCTAATAATCGCATGATAATGCCAGAGGATTTGGCCCATCAGCCTGCGGCAAAAGTTGCCACTCGTGGGACACGTTGCGTATACGCAATCCATTCTCCACTTTTGCGGGCAGTTAATAATGCTTTGGTTTATGGGGCGGGGCGGGGCAGCAGCAGCAGAAGGATCGAGTGGGCGGGTATGGGTCGAAGTGGGTGTGGCATTGGCATTGGCATTGGCATTAATAATGACAACTCGTTTATGGCCGCATCAAAATGGAGCCAGAGGAGCTCCCAAATCCCAGCACTTCGCGCTTTATCCTAATTGCACCGAACTCCCTGAAGCCCGAGAAAACTCTTTCTGTGTGCTTGTGTAAGCCTGCGGCGAAAGTCTGATAAGCTGGCTGTTCAAAAAACAAACAAAAAATAAGAGAGTGTAAGGAAAACATAGGAGGAGTTGCATTTAAGTGCACTTTTCACATCCTGCATGTCCTCGGCTTTCACAGGACGAGAAGGAGGTTGCCCCAGTAAGTGCCTACGGTGCAGCCAGCAAGTGTGGTGCCATAAAAACTTATCCCAGGCCGGGCCTTATTATCTCCCAGATAGGGCATGCACCCTGGCGAGTCCAATGCCCAAAGGCTGACTCATCGTTCTGCCAATAAACTGCCACCAAAAAAAAAACTTTATCCTGGCTAATTATTCAATTTGCATTTAGACTAAAAAAAAATGTCGCTAAAAACAATAAAACCGCAATAACTACACATTTATCTGACGAGCTTTAAATAATTAATAAGACCTATAAATAAATTAGAGCTAACTGGTAAACACAAAATCTATTAATTGCTTGTTAATTGCTAATTTTGAAATAGGAAAAAAAATATTGGGAAAAGATATAAAAAATAAAACCCTATTTCATAAAAAGTCTCGTCAGGGTAACTTCACTTCGCTGGAAACTCACTTTTTCTGATGGCTTCTGCTAGTCCTGCTCCCGATAGTCCTTCTCCTGCTAGTCCTTCCCCTGATAGTCCTTCTCCTGCCACTGTTGTGCCATCATTGTTGCACTGGCGGGGCATCGGAGGTGCAACTTTCGCTCAACTTGCAACTTTTAACGCTTTTAGCTGTTGATAGTAGTGCGAAAAGTTTTGGGCCACCGTTATCGCTGCGTTGCCGCCCAGAGCACGTGCAAAGGCCCTAATTATGACACAAGAACTAGTCGCCACCTCCTCTACCTTTTCTACCTTCTTGAGGTTCCTGGCCGCAAATAATTTGGACCATAGTTATTTAAAAAAAACCCGTTTGTTTACGCTTCACTTACCAACCGCTCTCAAACCGTTCTTTCCACACGTGCCTCACACGTCTCGCCTTGCCTTTCCTTGGGGCATGCATTTTTCATGGCGTTTTGTCTGAAGCATTTTTATTCTTGCATGACTGCAGAGTTGGTACTTTAAAGTCAGTGGAAAAAAAAGCTAAAAAAGGGAAAGAAAGGACGGAAAAGCGAACACATTTCAAAAACATAAACGCACAAAATGTGTCAACCGCAATATGCTCGCTGTGTAAACAGGGCCGAGTTGGCCACATGCGGAAATCACTAAAGGCACTTCCTGCACCAGCAACAAATGCTATAAAAATCATGAAAGCAACGCCCCGTACCTCCTGCCACTTACCTACAAAACATCCATAGATAAGCCAGCCACGATAAACGGGCGTTAGACTGAAGCCGAGGTCAATGGGTCTTTCCCGACGGTCTGTCGTTGCCCCAAAGGCCAGAGATGGTCACATGCCACAGGACTATTTATAGTTTCAAATTGAAAATATAAGAGAATATCTAAACTTTTCAATTTTATGTATAAATATTTTTTAGAAACTTTTGTCTCTTCTCCATTTTAAAGCACATATTCAGGATATGGTCCACCACTGTCAGAGCTTGTGTTCCTTCCACTAACTTTCACGAGACACACATCACGACGTACATATGTGAAGGCATCAAATGCCTCAACACTTTGGATCCGAGTCGACCATTCCGACAAACTCACACGCGGAGCTTCGAGCCAAGATTGGGGCACATTTCAATGGGAACCCCCACACAATCCCACTCTGATGGCATGCCATCCAGCATCTAGGATACAGCATCTTGCCTCATTCCGGGCTCAGCCATGCAAAATATGCCAACATTATAAAACTTCAATCTACTCTAAAGAACTTGTTTATGCCTGATTCGGATATCGAGGAGAGCGAGGATGGGGTATTATGTGAAAACAAGGAGCCTTCCAGGGGTTGGAGTTGGTGAATATGAAATAGACTTAGACTGAGCTATCCAAATCGAAAAGTTTAAGTCTTATTCCGTAGAAATGGATACATACCTGTTTGGTATACCATGGGTCAATAACAATTTATCAATTAATAACTTTTCTAGGATAAGTCCATAAGAGTGAGGTGGTTATTTTCTCCTTAAAGTAAGTACTGTTGGCTAGCTTCAGTAGAGTATCCTTCCTCCTTTGTTCCTGTAGCTCAATCCAACACACTCCCACTTTCCGGATGCTAAACTCTGATTTCCAATGCCAGATAAAGTCCTGGAGTGTCAGAGTCTGTGGGCATCGGTGGATTTGCATGCCAAGATGATCGCTAAGGTATTTACTTTTGTCTGGTCACAGAGAAATAACTAAAAACTGTGTCAGGTGAAAGGATAAGGACTTTGAACAACACAAGCATGTAAAGAAAAGTGAACTGGAGTAGCATATAATTCCTTGTTATTTCTGGAGAAGGTTTTCCTTCACATGCTTTAAATCTGAGACAAACATGGAAGAAAACGAAACCATTTCCCTTGAGAAAATAATGATTACCTTTACCTTTTATCCTCTGGCCCCATCCTTTTGTATCAAAATTGATGTTTGTAATTATTTAATCTGGCATTTCTCGAATATCTACGTGCATTCCCTTTGACATCACATTACTCTTATTGAAATTCGACTTTTTGCTTGTACAAATCAAAGATTTATTTGAAAGACCTAATTTTAATCAAAGCATAGTTTGAATTAATAATCTTACAATGTAAATACTTAATAATAACTACACACAGTAGTTGTAAGCGTAGACATAAACATTTGAATATAATACAACATTATGCAATACAATTGCTTTAAGTACAAAACAAACAAATTGTTTGCATATCCTTTTTCATTTTATTTGGCACAAATAACTTCTTCTATAGTACAACATCTAAGGAATTTTCAAAGTTTTTGGTTTTTAAGTTGCCAGCCGTATGGGTTTCGTTTTGGGAGCATTCAATTGGATGGGATTGGGTATGGAAATGGGATTGGGATTGGGATGGGGATTGGGAAAATATTTACAATGAGAATGCAAAATGTCAAAGTTGCATTTGCATTGAATAAAAATATAAAACGAATCTGAATACCGAGATGGAAAGGACTTTAAGAGCATTTTTGTCATAAGCATACAAGAATACCAAAGTTGCCTCGGCAGCACAACAAAAAAAATAGCAGAGAATTGAAAAAATAACTAAGAAAGAATTGTATTTCTATTTATTCCTTTTGGCCTTGGTCTCCTCGTGCTGTTTTGTTTGCCTGGGTGGGAATATAAAAATTACTTCGTTTACATCCACCAGACAAGGATAAAACGGGGCCAACAGCGAGTGCGAGAGCGAAAGCGCTCCCAAACGGGTCACGCAGCATCCTAGACAAAGTAATAACACTTGACGCACGTCTGAGCTTCCGGCTTGTGTCCGGCCGGAGGACGTGCTCAGTTCTAGGCTCCACCTCCTGCTCCTCCAGCTCAACCAGCTCCACCACATCCGCCTCCTACTCAGGTGGTGCAAACTAGACGAAACTCTCCTGACGTGTTAAATTGAATTTGAGCAATGCTGCGGACGACGTCTTGGCCTTCGTTTTGGAGTTGGTCTGTGCCTCCGGCGTTTGGTGTCCACTGGAGAAACTACCACTAGCCACCGGCACAGTAGTGGTCAGCAGCATCTGCTCCTTCTGATGTGCACCCAGGAGTTGTCGCGCCAGCTGCGATATATCCCCACCGTATCCAGAGTTGTCCGGTGACTGACCAGCGGCAGCATTGCCAGCGGCAGTCGGCTTGAGGGCCAAAGATTGACGCAGCAGGTCCGGCAGATGCCACTGTTCCAGGAGCTCTGCTCCGAGGGTAGGGGAATCGCTGGCCAGGCGTGTCAGCGTGTGCAGAATGGTCTTGATGCTGCGGCGCTGGGCATCGCTCTCCGCACGTGATCCGTAGGTCTTGTAAAATTCCGTTTGGTATACGGACGTGATGAAATTTATGATGATGCCGTTGGCCAAGTGGCTGTGGCACTTCTTGTTCAGCGACATGTTGTGCAGCATCCCAACGATTTGCTCCTGTACCAAACGATATAAAACAGAGGGGGAGATGTTGATGAGCAAAAAATAAGCAACTCAGGGTTTCGTTTTCTGTCTGTGCATGTGCGGCTGGCCCAATGAAAAATTGTGGCCAAGATTGTGAAAAAATTGCTTTGCAAATGCACAAATAAATTTTACGAGCTAGCACCCGGAAAGCTTTCAATAAAATTGCCAACAAAAAGTATCGCAAGTATTGATCCATTCAAGGTCAGACTAAACTTTATTGGTTACGATTACGTTGATTTTTATATAAATTGAAGGTTGATAGTGAATCTCTTTTATCATTGAATATTTTCGATTTTTGTTGCCATTTGTAAACCCAAATTCCCAGATACTTACATAGAGAAAGACGCTGTTGCCGCAGTCCTGGTGCTCCAGGGTGTCAATCAAGCGGAAGATGGCCTCATTGGACATGATGGAATAATGCGAGGTGACCTCCATGCGGCTCAGGTTGTTCAGGGCGGCGGCGCAGAGGAGCAGCGTCTGGGTGCAGCATTCCGGCTGCAGAAGAGCTGTCAGTCCGGTGACCAGGCTCTCGGCGCAGTCCCGCAGGCCAGGCACCCGATGATTTGGTCCGTGCCAAGCGGCTGTGATTTGGGCCAGCAGAGAAACGGCCTCCCGCCGCTCTATGGCTCCCCGTTCCTCCGCAGAGTCCACCTGCAGTATGTCCCTTACGATCTCGATGCCACCGCAACTTCCCAGCTGGTTTATTGCCTGCGAGGCACCACACAATGTGGCCAGGGCCCGTAGAGCCAGAGCCCGCACGGAACTCTGTTTGTGGTCGAGAACCACCACAAGAAGGGTGCGGACTGCCTCGTTCTGGATGAAGGCATCCGACAGGGAGGCAAACCCGTCGTATTCAATGTTCATCAGAGTGGCCACCATGTTGATGTTAGCGCGCAGCAAGAGATCGCAGCGGCTCTGCTCGATGCTGACCACCAGGACTCGCACCAAACGCTCGAATATCAGGCGCAGGGTGATCAGGGTGTGGCGCTTCAGCAGCTGGACATCGTCCAGCAGGGACTCCAGATTAATGTAGTGCTGCCGCTCCAGGGAGTACCTGGTGTCCTTGCTCACGGTCCGGATCTGTTCCAGGTGCTGTTCGTATCGCTTTCGCTCGATCCGGGCGTCATTGAAGAATACGGCTCGCCGTTCCAGGGTGCCGGTGAAGTCGTCCAGGTGGGACAACAGCTGGGTGGCTCCGGACAAGGCTTCCGGGAGCGTGCTGGCCTGCAGTCCGCTCAACACCCGCTCACTGCGCTCGAAGTGGGCCTGCAGGGAAAGCGCCTGTTGCTGCAATTGTCTGACCAACTTGCAAACCGCACTGGTGGTTATCGTATAATTTTTGTACGCCTCCTGGGCGATGGATTTGTGCTGCAGAGTGCACATAACCTCCGGCTCCCCGGCCCAACGCTGCTCCGTCATCCAGCTGGCCACGGGCTCCGGGTGTTTCTTTGGCTTCTTTGCGATCCTTGGTCGGTTTTTGGGTGTGCTGGTACTCGCCGTAAATCTTAAGGAGCTAAGCCTCAGCGGAGAGGGGGCCATCTGAAGGGTTTCATCCGGATCTGCGGCTCCAAAGGTGACTGTTTCGTTGTTGTAGGGTGGCGGTGCCTCACCCAGATAAACGGTTTCGTTATTGTAGGCTGGCGGAGGGGCTATAACCGCCTCTTCCTCACTGGCGGAGGCCTCCTCCGGTTCGGGTTTGGGTTTTCGCGTCAAACGTCGCCGACGTCTCAAAGCTGGCTTGGGTGGGGTGGGTCCCAGCTCCTCCTTCTCCTCCGGTTCATCATCGTCCAGCTTCATGCTGTCCAGCTGCTCGAACAGGCGACTACGACTGGCCACCATCTCAGCATCCTCCGCATCCTCTTCAAGCGACTTTGATTTAGGACTCAGCTGACCGCTCGTGAAGGATATGCGTCGCGAAACGCTAATCAAGGGGGAGTAAAAGGAGGAGTTGCCCACCCGACGTACCACAGTGGGCGGTGTAGCCACTGATTGGATAGAGGTGGGCGTGGCCGTGGGGGTTTGCTGCTTATCCAATTGCGGTGACTGTGGCGATGGATGCTGATGCTGCAGCTGGTGTGATTCCTCATTATCCGAGAAGCCAGAGTCCTGACTTCTGAGACTTCCAGGACTATCGTGCTTTTGCCACGATATCTTGGAGCTGTTCTGCTCATCCTCCACCTCCTGGATGCAGGAAAGGTTGCCAAGGGGCCCCAGGGAAGAGGGCTGCCGTTGGTTGTAGGCGATCGCTCCGCCGCTGAAGCTCGAGTAGAAGCCTCCGCTGGTCAGGGAGGATTGCTCCGATCCCCACCAGACTTTGCTGTAACTGCGTTGAAAGGACATGCCTGCAAAAGGAGAGAAAGGAGAGAGAATCGTGAGTTTTTATTATTTAAATAAAAAATAATTGGAGTCATTCGTTTAACTGGCTTAAATTCATTAAATTTAATGCAATTGCCGCTTGACTGGACAGAATTCATTGCCAATACCCGGCCAATCGCCTGGACCACCCAAAAGGTCATTCCTCTTGACCCGGAGCAGCGGAAAGGCAGATGGGGGGCACGAGAAGGACTCGTCCACAGACAGAACAGCACACACATGCCTGAACATTGGCTTAATATCCGTTACAAAAAAATTAAATTTCCGCCCAGCGATACAAATCATTATTTTAATCAATGAAATGTTACATTTTCCATCCCTCCAGCCCCAGCTCCAGCACCAGCACCTCCCATTGTGCTCTGACCTTGCTCAACCCCAGAGCCTGATCTGCACAAAATTCAATTTCTGTTGGATATTTCGATATGGTCAATTTAAGAAGCATTCAGTGTGGGCTTGGAGCTGGACTTGAAGTCCAAGTTTTGGGCCATCAAAACGAAATTTGGCATATGGCCGGGTGCCAGGCATTCGGCCACCCCATTGCATATATTACTGTGCAATAATTTCTAAATAATTGATGTGAATGCCCCAAATTGTGGGCATTTATGCAGATTTTACAGACAAAATCTGTGGAGCTATGAGCACGAAGAAGGGGCTTCCAACTGCCACCTGACGGTGTTGGATGTCCTGGAAATGCAAATAAATTTGTGGGAGGGGATGGGACAAGCTGATGGTCAAAGCAACCAGTACGTGGCATCCAGTCTCTATTATGCAAATGGAATAAACTAATTATGCTGCAAAACAATTTTCATGTGACATGGCAAACCGAACTGGTGTTTTATTTTATTTAATTTTGCATGCTTTTTGCACTTTCCAGTTTACATATTTATTAAACTTTGTTTTCGCCATAATTACATAATATACGAGTATAGCATGTTGAAATAGGGCTCAAAAATAGAGAGTGTGTACCACTATTTGTGTTATGCATGAGTGGGAAAGTTTATTTTGCAGTTTTACATGCCAACTGAACCCTGACCTCTCAACTCACACCTCGGCACCGCACCGGAGCACTTCCTCCTCCTGGCCCCTCCAATGTCATCGGTCAACTGATGTCGAGTGGTCTTTTTGCCTCGCCAAATAAATATTGACAAAGTGCTTGTTTCAAGTAAACAAAATGTATTAAATAAGCGTGCAACTATTTTAATTTTGCTCTCTTTTTGCATTTCTACCATGCTTTACCATGCTTCACCGGCACACATCGTTACACATTTATTTATTGAATTCATTAAGCAATTGATTAAAATTATATTCAATTAAAACAAAATTCGCAGAAAAACACAAATATTTGTGTTACTTTTGGTTATTTTTTTCCCATTTTAATAATTAATATCGAGGCATTTGAAAATGTGTCAGTAGCATATTCTTTACAAGTTTTTATCGTGAAATAGTTAAAATTGTGTCTTTTCAAATATTTTTAATAACAAAGCCAAACAAATTTTATTCAGCATTGTTTCAGATTTTGTAAACACAAAAGTTTTCAAGTTTAAACTGTTTCCAAATAACTATTTTGTGTATTACTCAACCCTTGACCCGTCGACATAAAAACCAGCTTCCGTCTATGAAATATCGAATTACTGGATATACAAATTAAATGCACCATCCACCGGGCATGGACTAATTAATGGAGAGCTCTGCAGGCACATCTCCAATTTAAATTACAGCCCAGGCTCCGGTCTGGGAACAAAATCCTTTTCGCTGCCACTGTAAATATTGGATAATTGACGCTGCCAGGATATCGGCTTGCTGAATGGGGCTTAACAATGCTGCAAGGCGATTAAAATTAACAGTACTTAAAACCAATATTGAAAATCGTTAAGTGATTTATGGTCAACCGCAGTCAGAGCCCCCAAAAAAAAAAAAGAATTGTGTCAATGCCTGAAAATCACGATGGAGTAAAATATTTATATACGTACTTTTATTTTCGTTATTTTATATACATGAGCATCTTAGAATACGTAAACGCACTTTTTAATACAGCAACATACACATCAAGACAGAAATTTTTCTAGTTTTTTAGGTTTGTGAACAGAAATTTGAAAATATTAAAACCATTTCTCATCGGTAAAGGCCACATTCGCAACAAGAAAAAAACAAAATACAAAATGCTATAAAGAAATCAAATTATAAATTTTAATGGGTAGAAGGACCCCTCGATTTCAGCGTATGTGAAGGGCGGAAAACGGGAGGACACAGGGAGAGTGGGTGGTCGTGGCAGTCAATTAGCACAGGCGCCACATAAATTTTAATATCGAATACGTATTCGTTTTTGGTTTTTGTGTTTAATCAAGATAAACGAGCGTGGCGCTCCTGCCAAAATACAGTATTTTTGTTTGGAGTGGCGCTTACACCTTACAGACACGCATACAACCACAGATGAGCCATAAATATTACCCCCTACTACCCACCCCCTGTCACTGGAGTCCTGTGTCCGCCCGATCAGGACCCACAACCGATTTCAGTGCGGCAAATCGTTTAGTACGAGCGTCGATGTGAAATTTTGCGCTTGGATAATGGCCGTCTTTGTGGTCGTCACCAACGTGGCCTTGCCGTTGACATCCGTGTGAGTTTTCTCTGCATCGATTTCGCCCGCCGGGGCCGCATCCACGTCCTCCACATACCCCACCGTCGTGACCTGGACACTCGTCTTGGTGAGGCGGTGGGCGCGGTGCAACGGTGACCGCGATCCACTCACGCCGGTGCCGGTGCCGGTGGAGTCATCGTCGTCACTGTAGTCGCTCGTTTGCCCACTTCCGGTTCGCCCGGAGCTGTCGTATGAATTCTGGGAGTGGTAGTTGCTGCCGGGCTCCCCACTGCCACCCGTGGCGGGGCTCACACCTGTTCGGAGTGCCACCTCGTCGTGTTGGTTGTTGTTCATCTGGCTATTGCCGGGCAACGTCGTGGTGCAGGTCGCGGTTATGTCCTCCTCGGAGATGTCATCGAAAGCAGGTGGCGGCGTTGACATTCCGGAGGGCATGGTAAGCACCGGTTGCCGCAAACCCATTGGCGTACTCTGGGGCGTAAAGAGCGGGGCTGGTGAGCGCAGCAGAGTGGTGGAGGTCTTTCGCTTTGAAGGGGAATGTTTCAGTGTAAATGTGGGCGCCTTCTTGAACACATTCGCCATGGAATCCTGGAAGCGCTTCGCGTAGAATGAGGGCCTGCACACGGAGACGGTGTCTCCCTTGTACAGTATGCTCTTGAATGTGTGCTCCAGTTTCTTTTCCAGGCGGTACGACTGCAAAATGTCGATGATGCCGATGTAAAGAATCAATCTTTGGTTGTTCGAGCAACGGGCACGGATGCCGCCGGCAGGCACATCTTCGTCCTCCTCGAGCGGCACATCCATGTCCGCCGTGATCGATTCCAGAGCCGTCGAATGGGCCACCAATCGTTGACGGTTGATGCTGCGAGAGCGACTCAAGCCGGTTCCGCCAGCTGCCCCCGATGTGCCTGGAATGGAAGCGTAGGAGGCCACGGCATGCAGCTGATTCTGATCTGCCTCGGGGGCATCATCGTCATGGGGGAGAGAGGAAGGACCCTGGGCGGCACTCTCCTTCCGCTGAAACTTGGCCCGAGCATTCATAATACGTTCCTCCCGCTTCTCTTTGGCGGCCAGATCCAGGTTGTGAATCCCCAAGAGTAGCGAGTAGTCCATGATCTGGAAGCTCTCCAGCACCATGCAGTCCCGCTGGATGGTGCGCATCAGCGCATCGTACTTGTCTGGCTCTAGGAAGATGCCATCCTTGTAGTGTTCGGCGAAATCGAGGTCCTTGAAGGTGGGACTTGTCTTCTGGCGCTCCGCCTTGGAGGCTCTCCTTCCGAAAGTCGAACCCTTGAGGTCGTATTTGGCGTGCATCTTGATGTCCGAGGGCAACAGATTGTTCATCGCCACCAGACGCACATTTTTCGAATTATAATGAAAGCAATAAAGTCCAAAGAACTTTGGCAGCAAGGTACGTGGATTTTGCGAAAGATTCATATAATAGCCGGGCAGAAGTTTCTGCAGGAACTGACACTCTTTCTTCTGCACGGTTTTGATAATAAACTCGTCGTCGTCCGTCAGGTAGAAAATAGAGCCGGACGCTCCCGGATTGGACAACTCGCGCAGTGGCGAGGCACACATCGACATGAGGAAGTCGTCGGGAGCGATTCCGAACAGATCGCGGAAGTAGCGGAACGCAATGGGGGCGTAGACCTTGAAGCGGAAGTCGCTGTAGTGATGCGCTGGCGTGATCGAGGAACCATCTGGCGGAAAGGCTATGGTTTCCATCTCCCAGAAGTCATTCATCAACAGATCCCTTTTCGGTTTGCTGGCCAGGCTTCCCACAGTGTGTTGAATGCCCAGCTGAATGGATCCCATGATCTGCTTGGACTGGATCTTCTTGTAGGTCACCTCGCCACCCTCTGCCACCCGGCGATGTCCGAGCTTCTTCTCGTGCTTGCCTCCCGTTGTGGAGGGATTCCGAGAAACACTCGTGTCCAGAGTGGAGCTGGCACTCCGTAGCTTTGAGGCGGGTGTCTGGCTGGCGGCTATGTGGTTAAGCTCCTGCTGGAGCAGGGCCGTACTCTCCCGTCCGCCATGGGCCAAGGCGGCATCCTTGAAGAGCTGCCTGGACGTGCCAGGCTGGAGGCTCAAAGGGATCGGCGTCTTAGGCGTAAGGGGCATGCTCTCCATATCCTGAATAGAGTTTCCCGAGGGGGTTCTTACGGTAAAGGTCGTGGTGGGCGGCTCTTGGGCCACTTTTGCCGGCGTCAGCAGGCTTTTGTTCTCCCAAGCCTGCACCTGGGCGGTCTCCTCGTTGATATCCTTTGGCATCTCCTGCTTGCCAACGGGCTCCAGCTCTAGCTCAACAACGGTGTCCATCTTTCGGCGATTTCTGCTCCCTGCGGAGGAGAAAGCAACTTATTGCAGTTCCTCTAAAACTGTTTCAAAAGCAAAAACGCATCAATTGCAGCTCAAAAAGTGTGGGTGTGAGTATGAATTGCATGAATGTGGATATGAGTAAGCGAAGCCAGCAGCGAGCCAGCAATTGTCACGTTCGAATACATGATTCCTATGTACCGAGCCCCAGAAAAGCTTTTGTCAGCAACCCGAGACGCCCCAGCAGCTGCTATCCACTACGAATTATGGCTTATCTTTTGTTTACTTTGTTGGAGAGCAGCTACATAAGCAACAACAATAGTCAGGCAACAATTAGCTTTTATCGGGAAAGGAATGTGGCACGCAGTGCTTCTCAAACTGTAGGTGCATGAGGAAATCGCTTGAAATAAAATTTAATATTCAGAAATGCAAAATGCAAAAACGAGCTGGTAACAAGACAGTCAAACCATAAAATTCGATTGTTTGCATATGGGAATCCTAAATAACCGACAGACACGTTCGAATGCATAAACAAGCCTACACCGAAACGATTTATTGTATTGTTTAATAATCGGATTCATGATTTTTCAACTAAATTGAAACAAAAAGTGGTCAATGAAATGTATATTTTGCCAATTTGTAAGACAAATTCAAATAGAAGAAGGATAAACACAGAATTTATGAAGCCAATAAATGCAGAAACCACTTGTTATTATTTCTGATATTTGAGTACAAATATTTGGAGTGTTTTTTTCTGTGTAAAAGCCAATGGCAAAACGTTTGCTTCAAACGCAAACAATTAAGGCAAAAATCCACAAAATTATTATAGGAAAGTCATTATTTTAGTGTTTTTTGGGAAAAATGAAAATTGAAACCAAAGCATAGGCGCAAAGTGGGAGGGGCTGGGGGCTGGGATATGGCCATTCAGATGGCTCGTGTGTGTTTATTTTCGTAGATTGTCGCCTGGCGGATATACAGAGAGAGGAAACTTCTCTACGAATCTTTTTTTTAATATTTGTCGCACGCACGAGAAGCGGAAAAACAACAACAAAGCTACGGAAACAACGGAAATTTTTCACACATTTATTCGATGAATGAAAATCTTTAAATCTCTGCCTGGGGGCGTCTCAATCTAATATCTGTATCTTTCCCAATCTATAGATACAATTTTTTCATTGACTTTTCAAGTTATTAACTTTAACATTCACTGTTATGGCTCTGTTAACCTTCAAAGACCTGTTAACTGTTAACTGCTGACTGTTTCTGGTGCTGGTGCTGCTTCTTCTTTTTTGCCTTGGAGCATCACTTGTGTGTTATGAGCTTGCAATTAAAGCGTTTTTGCTTTTTTATTCGTGAATTAATTAGCGTACTTACACAGAAATGCTTCGAGGGAAGAGACACTGCGCTGCCACCAAAGGTCACTCGATATCCAGCGGTCGCTCTCTCTCTCTATCTCTATCGTTCTATCTCTATCTTTGTGTATCCGCCTGATCAAGGGGCTGCTTATGCTTTATTTCGATTGTTCTTCCTTCCTTTTTGATATCCAGTTCCACTTCCAGTTCCAGTTGATAAATCGCTTTCATAATTCACAAAAAACAATCTCAATGAGGCCTGAGCGCACCTGGGTGTGTGTGTGATTGTGTTTGTGAATGGCGGTGACGTCGTCGTGCGGCAATCGGCTAATTTCACTTTATAGCTGCCGCATTTCGCCCTTGATCGCCACCCCACGCACGGGTAAACACTTGATATCCGATCTGGAGACGCCTGGCTGGCGTTTAGAGTCCTTAATTTTCAATGCCCCCTTGATTTTTCCGACGGAAATCAATTTGGCAGAGGAGAAAACGCAGCTGTTCGTTCACTTAATTGTTTTCTATCCGAAATCCGAAAATTTTCGATTGCAGCTCGGCTATCGCTTATCGAAGTCGTTTGCGCAGTGTGACTGTTTGTCATCCGCGCAGCTCGGCTCTTTTTGACTATTCTCAACCGTAGGAATTCGTTTTATTTCTAAGAGTTTGCTAGCAAAATTGGTAGAAGCAACAGTTGAGTCACCTTTTTCGATCTCTTACAAGCCGCTTGCTCAGTTATCAGGGTTGCCAGGTGGTTTTCATAAAACGGACTAACGCATTCAGTTTTTTGTTCAAGTGGCGCCCTCTCTTGGTCAAGTTTACTTTTGAAAATTACTTTCGATCAGTGTGGGATATTTTTTAAAAATTCAATTTTTAATTAAAAATAAAACGTTATTTTTGGCTATTTAAAGTTGCTTTTAAGTTTCAAAAAGTCAGAGGTTGTAAAATATCACTGCTAACACGCAGAAATATTTCAAATGGCTTTACAGCTAAGCTTCATTTATTAATATTTTCCCTCCATTTTTAGAAAGAAAAATGTAAGCGAATGTTGGCGACAATATTAATTTAATGTTTCCCACAGGAAACCGACTGACCAGAAAAAATCTAATTAGGAACACCTACAAAGAGGACTTCCCGGCCGCCGGCCTAATTCTAATTGGATTAGTAACCGAAGCCAGCCAAGGAATAATGTCCTTATCCTTGACCCTGCGACGTCTCCTGCGGGTGGCTGGGTCACTGGGTGGCTGTCTCATTACCACTTCCCCGCCCCGCCCTGTGGCATGTTTAAATTGATTGAAAAACCGCCCCTTAATCGATATTTATGGCCAGCCGTGAGTAATTTTAATAGACGTCGCTCATTAGTAGGCAAAGCGAAATGTAAAAAATGTTTAGCTAACAATCCGGTTCCGCGGAGGGAAACAACTGAGATGAGACGACGAGTACAGGCTCATTACAAATGCCCAAGAGCAGCCCAAGACCAGCCCAAGTAACAACGAAAACAGCCACAAATTGCACCTAATTGGGTGTGTTTAATAGTGTAAAAATTAATGTAAATTTAACTCACGAGGAAATTATATAGGAGGAGGGTTCGTTGTGCTTGCCAAGTTCTAGCTATTCTGGATGGTTAATTAAGCACAAAAGGCGAATAGCTGGCTTTGAAATTCATATGCAAATTCCAAATAGAGTTGTCAACAAACAAGTTTCGTTCTTGGTCCTAAAAAGAATCAATTTCTAGAAACGCGTTGACAATCCGCCAATTAATTTTGAAATCACAAAAGTGGAGAGGACGAAGGCTGGACGACTGGCTGGAAGACTGAAGGGGCGCATAATTTATGCAGTACAAAGCCCAAAAAAATGGTAGAATCAATAACAATTAACGGAACTCTTTCCCATATCGCTTAAAGACCCCACAACAAAAAAGATAATGCTTCGCTATCGAAAGCATTTCATAATAAATAAATCAAAGAGAAAAAAAGCGGTAGAGACGTAGCCACATTGAATAATAAATTTAAGTTCTGGGAAGCTTAAAATGTTGCTACCATTCACTTTATAGTAAAGCCACTGCGTTGAAAATATATTGGAAATTGCATCGTAAAAATGCATTGAGAGCAGGGAGCGAAAAACAAAAATTACACTGAAAATGTTAATCATCATAATTGAGTTAATATGCCATTCAAGTGGTGTGGTTGGGGCTCAAGTGTTAACTGAACTTGGCTCAATGGGGTCGGGGGCAATGGATGTGGCAGTGGAAAGTGCATTGAAACGAATTGATCACGAGGCCGAGAATGGGGAAAGTTATGAAACTACAGAAGGGGGGCTAAAGGTAAATTTCCCTTCGTAACCCATTTGTCAGCCTGCTTAATTAACCATCGGCTGAACCCGAACCCCCAACCCAGACGAGATCAAAAAATATTGGAAACAGCAAAGCCAGAGCTTTCATTGATTAATCCGCCGCGGACCATAATCATTTTAATAGTTTTGACATTTAAACGACAAATTAAAATGGAATAAATGCAACATAAGCGTAATAAATTTTAATTGCTGGTCGAGTACTATGGCCTGGCGTAATGGCAGCTGTTGCATTGATATAATGAAATTATTATTTATTTATTTCCCATCGTTTTGTTATTGCATAATTAATTGTTGTCATTCGAGTGGCAAACAATTAAATAATAAATCAGTTTTTAAACAATCATTTAATTATGTAAAAAATCGCCCAGCAATTGCATTAAAAAGCGTCCAATTATTCAAGTCTCACTAACCATAAACAAAACAAATGGCTCTTAAATAGAATTCTGCTGTCATTGTTGCAAAAGCCAACATCCATGACACATCGATTAAAAAAAGAGCATCCAGGGGGCGAACGGACAACCGCTTTTATGCTGTCCCATTACGACATTGTCTGACATTCACATCACATTGTTTCTCGCGAAAATCAATAAACTAAGCCAAATTAAACATTAATCCCATTCAATTAGAGAATGTTCATTGCTCTGGCATTTGCCATCTAACGGTGGCAGCACATCCAAGTTGTGGATCCGCTGTCGACACCGATTGTCATTGATATCGATCCGATGGCTCCAAATGGAGAACGGCAGAGGCAGGTGAGTGACTTCGGTTTCGGACTGGTTTTAAATTGAACACCGCGACCAGGTGGCGGGCTTTTAATAACACCTCTTCTGATGGCCGGTGTAATGGCCGGTCTTAAGCACTCTAATGGATCCATCTAAGCCACAGAACTGTAGCCGCAAACGTTCTCCAAACGGATTTAGATCACAGCAATTCTGTGGTTCTCTCCCTTGATTATTATCATTACTTTAAGAAAGTCTTCTACCCCAAAGGGAATCTACAACTCACAACCTCTATCCCACCTCTGTTTTCCTTATGTAACCCAATTAATATTAACCAGACCTGAGGCTTAGTCACCAAACCCCCAACACATTTCATTCACCATCAGCCTGATCACTCACCCGCACCTCCCCCAATTATGCGGGTATATCTCGCAGTTATCCAATAGGTATCCCCAAGCTCGCACACCCCACAAAGCTCATTCATGACTCATCGGGGGATCTACGTTATAAAGAACATTCCGGGGAAACGAATACAAAGAGCAGCGACGACGAAAACAGAAGAAATCATTAAGCGGCCTGACGACTTCGCGACCCTCCTGAGTCATAAAAGCCCAGCTTTGGAAAGTCCTTCCAGAAAAATAACAAAATAAAAATAATACAGCCGCATAGTTGGGTTACGAGCTCCATAAATGGGCGATATACGAGTAGTGTGCGTATTTAAGCGGGTGTAAGGGTGTAATTACGAGGGGCGTATGAGGAATCATATTAAATATTTTTGTTTATTGATAAGCTTATTGGGGTCAAAGGGGGCAATAAACAGTTATCTGTTTTGCTGCCATTCCATATTCGGTTTATAGCGCCTAAAACTTACCGTTTTCTTGTCTCGATGTCCGATAAACAATGCCGAGGTAATCCCAAGTTGGCTTTTGTGATTGTCGCTTCGATTTTTTCTTGTTTTTTATTTTTATTTTTGTCACTACCAGAAACTAAACTTTGTATTTCAGGCACGTGTCATTTGATTATTTTTGGTCACCACACACTTGTCTTAGCGCGGGGAGCAGTGGGTGGTGGGTGGTGGTGCACCCACAATCAGAAGCTCAAATAGTTTCACACTAGCTAACACAACAGCTAACACACAAAGCGTTGCTTTGTAAACACGACAAACCGAACGAAACGAGAAATACACGAAGTGATCGCAGCGGTTGCGTCTGCGTTCTTTGACTGCTCGAAACCGAATGAGCCTCTGAGTCGACTCTGCTGGCGGCATTGCTCACCCATCACCCACCTCTCGTACTCTCCGGCGCTGTGTTACCTGGTGGGAAGTGCTGTCGGTTTGGATGGTTTTTTTAGCCAGGTAGGGAAACTCTTGTCTTATTTAAATTTAAAAACTATCTTCTTCAAGTAAAACAATAAATTTTTAGCACTTTTAAGTATTTCTTAGGACCTTTAAACACACAATTTCTCTACAAAATATATTACTTTTTAAGCATACATATATTTAAAGAATTATTTTACTTATTTTTTGTAATTAATAGATAGGAAACCTTAAATATTTCAAATAAAGGTAAAGGTGGAATCCAAAACCAATGCAAGCCACTCCCTGCTGCCCAAAACATGATCACTTTCCTTGGGAGAAAGTGGACTGTATCAAAAGATTTGGCTTTTTTCTGGCTATACCAGGTAACACTCCCATGGCAGAGCATTATCAGCAGCTGCTCTCTCTCACCGGTTTCCCTCAGCATTTCTCTCCTGTTTGTTTAATCATAATGTACACACGCTCCGCATAATGCGGCCCATTGTTCCGCCTTGTCACTTCTGGTAGTTGTTGTAGTAGTTGGTGGTGGTTTATGTTTTTGTTGCTATATAGTTTCTTATCACTCTCTGAACCTCACTCTCCGAACCCTCACAATAAGCTAAAAATAGGGCCCAGCTGTTCGGTAGCAAACCCAAAGCCGAGATCCTTTCGCTCTAGTCCTTACTAGGCATGCGCAGCTGCCTGAGATTTTGTTCCTTGATTGGGTCCTTTTGTTATTGTTGCTGAGATTTAATGCAAATTTTCTTTTGGCACAGTTGGAGGGCAGTAATTCCTGATATCCGTCCACCCCTTTTGAATTGAGAATTTCCGTTTCAAAACCCGATTGCAACTTGCGCAAGTTTGTCCACTTTTGGGTGCTGATACCTGATAAGATTGCGGGAATCGTTTAAAGTTTAAAGGGCCAGTAAATATTGTAACTTAAGGCGACTCGTCTGTGATCGATCAGGGTCGATACAGCGGAACTGTGGCACCAATTCGCTGTTGTAACCCCAAAACTATGAGCCATCACCGGCAATTAAGCAATTGAAAAACTGTAGTAAACACTATTAAAGCGCCATCTATGGTAAAAACAAAATTAAGAGCCACCCACGCTGTTGCCAATTTGAAGTCACTTCCAATTTGCGAAAGTAGTTAAAACATTTGGAATGTGCTGGGGTGTTGGAGGTACATGCATAGAAAGCAGAGTAAGCAAATTAAAATCGAAAACAACTACTTAAAAGAGTACACTGGAAACCTTAAATAAATTGTTATCAAAATAATCTTCAAGACATCTGTTGAATCGTAGTACTTCTGTGATGGGTGAGTCCAACCATCGAAACTTGTAACAAATTGTTTACTTTGTTTATCTATTGACGGCAAAGTTTTACTTTTTGTGACTTGGGATGGGCAACATTGACCTCCAGACCTCTCAGTGTGGCGACCCACCGATGGAGACAGTAATGGAGGGGCACAAACAGTTCAGAGTGCACACGAAAGGAATTTCCTCCATTCGTTGTCAATGTAATTTGTCAGTTCAAAGACCTCCAGCGACACGAGGACTCAGTTTGCCGTCTGCCTTCTGCTTTCTGCCGTATTTTAAACGGGATGCACAAGGACCCGACTACCCGAATCCTACGTGTAAGATGTTTACATGGCGGTGCTGCTCTGACAAATGTGCCAAGTGTGCGGACGTGAGCCCCGAACCCGGGGACTAAGAACAGAGACTACGGAGATCCCCGAGTCGAGTGCAGCTAAAAAATGTAATCAATGTATTTTTGTCACGTTAACGAAATGCACAAGGCACACAGCTCACAGCTCAGCTGCCTCAAAAATAGTTTTACTTCCTCGACAAACATAAATTCTGTCCTTCCGTCTGTCTGCCGTCTGCCTGCCCGTTTGCCGAGCTGCCTGAATTTGCACGGAACGACAACAAATGCAACAGAAACTGCAACTACAACTGCCATTGCAGATGACGGAGAATAATGGGCACAAAATCCCAGGCAGCGGCACAAAGGATTGTCAGGGAGAAATGTCATTTCGTTTGGCAGCAATTATCCCCAGAGCTGAATGAGCATTGACTGAGCCGTAGACGTACGAGTATTCTGATTCTGCTTCTGATTCCAAGACTGCTCCTGAGGCTGAGCCTGAGCCTGAACCTGAGCCCCGAATCCTAGGAAGCAGCTGCCGTGTTTGGCGCGAGCTAGTCTGCAATTGCGGCACAGTAAGCACTCGCTAAGGGTTGCAACGACTGCGATTTAACCGTATCACACAGGCAGCTGTCTTTTAGTTGGGTTTCTGATTGGAGCTATTTATAGAGTTTTATTAAATATCTTTGGATAATGGTTTCGTTTTAAACTA
Organism: Drosophila ercepeae; assembly: GCA_018150545.1. NCBI lineage: Eukaryota > Metazoa > Arthropoda > Insecta > Diptera > Drosophilidae > Drosophila > Drosophila ercepeae. The sequence continues at coordinate 15,235,987 of JAECWL010000161.1, forward strand.
CAGAGTAGTGAGGGAATCCTTTAGCGAGTCCTTGCCTTGTACTAACCACGCCGTTGCTCGCATTCCAAACCTCCATCCCAATTGCAACCCCATCCCCTTTCGGTGGCAGTGATGTGTGCCTTATGCCACGACTTCCTCCCCGAAAAAGCAGAGTAGAGCAGGGCCAGAGCCGGAGTGAAGAAAACTTAAGTGCATTTGTGGCACTGCGACTGGGTCGGGAGTCGGGTCGTCTGCCAGCTGTCTGCACCCCCTGAATCTGTCTCTGTTCCTCAGTCAGACCATCTCTCTTGCCCCCACAGACGTGCTCACCCTCATGTGTAATTAAGTCGAGCATTATGGTACGGGGCAGCAGTTTCGATATGCTGCGTTGCTGAAATTTATGGCCAAATGCATTTGTTGGCTGTATTTATAGACAGAACTTACGTCTGTCGGAGCTCTGTCGAAAAACATAGTTCGTAACCTTACCCAGGCATTATTTTGTTATCAAAGTAGTAGTAATGGAGAGATTACGAAACTGTAATATATAGGCCAGTAACCATAGAACATTGGATTTATTTTGACAAATGGGGGGTTGGTGTAGGTTATTTTCAATGCTATTGATGAGTAATGGGTTTTCGATACAAATACTAACATTATTTTACTTATCTTAGAAAAAACCCGCCGGCTAAAAGATAATAAACATGTGCATGCTAAATTTTAAAAAACTTTTATCGCTGGACAAGAGATAAAAGTGCTTTCGTAATAAAACCAATAAGTAGAAACTTTCAGTTTTAAAGCTCCATCTTTATCAGAGAGACAAGTTTGATGATGTTTCCAGCGGCATATTTGCAGCATGAGTTCAAAGAGATTTTTTTCGAAAATAAATAATTAAATCCCTCGACTCGGGGCCTTTGTGACTCATCCGCGAACTCTTCGTGTGTCAGAGGAAAGCTAAAGATCGCCCAATGATTAACTGTCTGAATCTGTCAGTGGCAGATTCACCTACCAGAGTGCCGAGTTTGCGGAAAAAGTAAACACGAGAGCAATAGGAGGAATATTTAATTCGGATCGAAGCGGAAATTCGACTCCTTCAAAGGCGCCTCCGGTTGCACCTCGCGCTGTCTCAGCGTTTCCCAGCTCCAGAGTCTTATCGGGCCCGGGTCTGTGTCATCAGAAAGTAATATAAAGAGCTCGCCGCAGCAGTAAAGAAAATAATTTAACGACACTCGTCGAAATCGCAACGGCAACAAAAACGCGACAAGACACAAGTGTCAAGAAGAGATAGAAGATAGCAACAAGTCGCTGGGAGCCCGCTTGTTTACCTTGGGTTAGTTGCTCTTCGCGGCGGAACGCCAGCAGAAATTCTAAACTTTTTGATGCGGTTCTTATCAGTTTCAAAGTGCATTGACTTTGTTGCAGCTGCCTGCAGCAGGGCTGCTTAAGTTGTAATGTGGGAGTCAGCCAAAGCTTTTGATGGAGCTTTAACAGATCCATTAACTAATTTCTTTGATTTTATAGAGGTAGTTTCATAGAAGTTTTTCAAATACTTGTACTACTTTCTAACATCTAAGAATTGTTATTCCAAGCTTCCTGCTTTAGTACTAAGGACTTCTCCATCCGCCTCCAACCTTGACCCCAAGCACGATCGAAAATCCTCTTGGAGACAGTTCAATTGCCAGGGATATCCTTGTAAGCATCCTGCCCATCTCTTGAGTGGCCTGCTTATTAAGTCATTGCCGATGCTGGAGGCAAAGTTCACAGGCTCTTGGCGCCCACATAAGTATGCAACGCGTTTGTTTGTCCCAGAGTCTAAGGATGCAGAAAAGTTGTCGGCTGTGGAGCTGCTGCTGTGGCTGTCCCTGTGGCTGTGCCTGTCTTTGTGTGTGCATCCTCGTAATTTACTATTTTAGCAGCTTATTCACACACGGAGTCACTGGAGGAGCGGCTTTGTTGACTTTTGTTTTAACGCCTTCACCACACACACACGTTGCCACTTACATGCTACAAGCACATGCTTCACTTGACGCACATTGTTGTTTAAACTGGCGCTGGGGAGAAATCACACAATTTATAAGTGCGGACGCTGGCCTATCTGGAAAAACAACAATGCGACGATGGCGCCTGCTTTATATTAACAAGCCGAAAGAAAAAGCGCGAAAAGAGGAAGGATATAAGCGGGGTGGCTGGGTGGCAGGACGAAATAAAACTGTTGACAATGCCGCAAAACAAGCGAAAAAACATTGCATAAACTTGGGCGCACGCACTTGAAAAGGACGAGAAGAGAGAGAAGGGGCAGGAGATAGCGAAAAAGAGATGTTGTGGGTGCTGGAGGGGCTGGAGTGGCAAGCGAACACTTGTAAAAATTTCTTGGCTTATTCAAGCCATATCACGTCTATTGTAGAAATCTCTAGAAGTATCCTTTCAACCCTTTGAAAGGGATTTAAATTTCAAGGACATCTAAGTAGCAAAAGGATTTTTCCAGTGTTCTGAGGGATTTATGCTGCGGCATATAATGTGAAGGCAGCTCGCGAGTTGGCGCTTTAAGAAGGCCACCCAAAGAAAAACTCTTTTCAGTTTGCGATTATGCGGCTGCCAAAGGCTGGTGGTGGCTAAGCGCGGAGGAGGGCTATGCGCGGGGTACTAAAACATACGTTTTTAGGGGCAGTGGGGATTATGTAACAATCCGCTGCATTTGAACAATGTTTTTCACTCGCCCGCCCCACCGTCCACCACCCACCGCTTTGTTGTCCGCTCCACCAGCCAAGGAGAGAGAGACAGCACCAGAAGCCGGGGAAAGAAATGGGGCTACATGTATTTGTGTGCGTGGCAAAGCCAAAATATTTGAACAATTTGCGCTGCAGATTTCTTTGGCAGCCGCAAAAGCGAAGCGAACGCGTGTGTATGTGTCACATCCTTTGCTCCTTCCTCCTTACACACATCCTTACACAGACACACGCACAGACTGCACTCGTTTAGCTTTCCATCGTTAAGCTTTCCACTTTCCGCTTTTGTGTGCCGGGCCACATTTTTCGTGCTAATATCGTTAAAATGTTATTACAACGTAGTTTTTGCTTTAAACTTTCCCCTGCCGCACAATCCTTTGGAAAATTATCGTTAGTTCTCCAGCTCCAGCTCCGTTATGCTCCTGGGCTGGATTTTCGCTACATCGTGTAAAATTAATTGAATGTAGCTCCAAGCACAGAGCAAATCCGACCAGACCCAGACCCGGCCCAGATGGCCAGCATCGCCAGGATGTAAGCCAGGCTCTGGCTAGCCAGTTGGCCATTTCGTACCAGCCGTACCAGCTAGTGGCCCATGTAATTTAGATACTGCCAAAGCTACTTAAGGACAACAGTGGCTAACCATGGCCAACTGTCTTGAGAGTTTAGTTTCCTTGCCACACTTCGGAGTTGATGTCTTAACAAGGAGCCGATCATAAGCTTCGATTATTGCTTTAATTGGGTTATTTGAAAAGACTTTAGTGCCACAAATCGAACTTATAATAAAAAGTGAATAAAGATTTAAGAGTATAGTTAAACAGCCATAGCCTTGCCTTTTTTTCGATTGCGTTTAAATTTTAATTATAACTTTTTTAACGCTTTAAAAAATACTTTTATAACGACTATTTGCAATCAAAAACCTATTATAGATTCCAAAAGAAATAACCCTTTTTGCATGGTCTGGTTCAGGCAGTTAAACTGATACTTTTTTCTGACTTTCGTTGCAATGAGAATAAAAAAAATATTCAGTTCATGACAGGATAATGAAATATAAAATAAAGGAAACCGAGAAATACAAAGAAGAGTGTTTCTGATTTGCAGACTATAAAAAAAATATATATTATTTTTTTTAGAGCTTGAAACAGTATTGAGCTGGGGGTTCGAGTTCACATTCCTTATCAGTGGGGCCCGATTGTTTGCCCAACTCCGACTCCGACTCCGACTCCACCTGGCCTATATCTTATCGGAGCAGAACCTTGAAGAACCTTCCCTGCATTGCCTTTCCATCCCCAAAACATTCCTGTATGCGATTAAAAAACTCGTTGGATGTGATGAGCTCCCCATTCGGTGTGACAAATATTGATTTATGCTTTAAGCTTTCAACGTTTGCTCCACTGCATCGCAGGGCAGAGTCAAATATTTGCTTAAATAAAGCAAAGGCAAGCTTATTTTTCTGCCAGTAAATGAACTAAGACCCGGAATCGGGGGTTTTCGGTTGTTTTTCCCTCGCATTGCATGACAAACATGGCGGGAATATTCTATGAATATTTCGCTCCTTTCAACAGCCTTGGTCCAGGGAGTAGGATAAATGATTTTTCCATCTTCTACTGCTGTGGCTTCTTTCTCCTATTTTTTCCCTGGCAGTCGTAATTTAATGATGAATTCCCTGCCAGTGTTTTGGCCAAAACGACAGGCGTCCGTGGGCGTTCGGTTGCGTGTCTACAGAAATTATAATCCACCCAGGACGAGAAAAACTGGAAGACAGCTAGGCAAATGAGAAAGGGGATAGCAGGAGTGGCAGGATGGGGATCTTCCATTTCAGAATGCTTATTTATATATTTCCTTATCTGCGATGAAAAGTGAACTATTATTCAGTGGGCCCTGACCAAGACGCGCTCAACTGCGACGCCAGCGTGTGCCAGGAGTTCTTCCTGGCCCTGGCCCTGGCCCACCCAACCCTTATCCTGGCACCTACCCCCTACCTCGTCTTATCCTGCGTAGGTGCTGCGAAGCGTGGCGGGACAGAAGGTTGTCGGGAGTTAGGGCACGCGTCCTTTTTTCCATCAAAAACAGTTACAATAATAATTAATTTTTATTTAAAACTTATTTTTAATGTTCAAGTAAAACAAAAAAACATACTAAAACATTTTTAAAAGAATACAGCATATTAGTTGTATGTTTAATAAATTTTAATTAAATAAAAAAGAACTGTTTTTTCCTGTGTACGTCTTTACTTTTGTGGTTCTACTCCCACTTGGCCAAAGAAACTTTTCCGGTGGTGGGCTTCCTGTCCCAGGGAAATTAAAGCCGAACATCTGCAGATCCTCGTCCTGGTCTTTGAAGGATATTCAAGAAACTATCAGCTTTTGTATTCAAAGACTTTTTAACATATGTATGTATGTGCATTGAGTTCGGGATAATACTTTTATTTTATTACCACGACGACTCTTAAAAACTCTATTCTACAAAAATGTAAATTCCGTATAAATTATTTCGATATAGTGAACAGTTTAAATTCATAAAATAAGTATACAATTTATAAAATATATATTTTAATTTAAATAAAAACCAAGTGCCTTACACTTTCCCTTCGCCGGTAAGGGAATTAAAGATTAGTTTCGTAAAATCCTTGTAAAGGCTCTTCAAGTTTTTGCGTTTCCCGCTGAGCACGAAATGCACCTTTTCTATTCAAAATCTTATCAGGCCTATTTTTGTCACACCATCCCAAAGGATATTCCGGCTTTTGGGGTTCTATTGTGGCAAAGGATAAGTTTTCTGTTTATCTTTTTGGGGCCCGCAGCTTTTACACGAAATCCGATTGTGAATTTGTGTGTTTTCGGCGTTTTCGGGGATTTTCAAGTCGGAAGCCCCCATCGTCCTTTGCCACCATATTTGTTGGCGATTTTTCGCACATCCTTTGCCATCAATCAAAAGTGCGTGAAATCAAGAATTTATGCCTCATTGGCAGCCAGGACACGCTCGAGCGCATTGAGCAGATAAAAGCATCAGCCGCAGCAGGTCGACACCGGGAAATCGCATAAAATGCTCAATAAAGGACGAATAATGTATGCACAGCAGCCGAAGGGGGTGTCGAGGATGTCGGGGAGATCGGGGGTAGGCATCCACAAGGCAACAAAAATATACATTTTATTAACCGACAAACACAGACGAGATGTCCCTGACCATTGCTAGGACCAATGTAACGTTAACCACGCACACCTTTTTCTACACACGAAGAAAGTTGGGCTTAAAATATCCTTTTTTAAGTTATTTTTATCAATAAAAAATGTGTGAAAATCTATAAAATTCTGTATATTATGAGCTTTAAACCCTTTTACTTCATCTTTAAAAACCGAAATGTTTTATTTATTTTTTCCTGTACAGACTTCAGGGACTTCACCTGATTCTGACCACAAGTCAGTTGCACGTGTCCTGCGCTCTGTGGGCTCGAAAGGTGGCAACACAGTGGGAAAGTTGTGTTGGGTTGGTGAGGGATTTCGTAGGTCGGCATGAAAATTGCATGAATCTGAAGTTGATTTGAATGTGGCCCCAGAGCTGGACCCTGGAGGAGTACTGTCTCCGTTAAATATTACCGCACCACACCATACACAATGCATCCACTTGTGGTTTCCGTTTCCCTTGCTACACGTGTCTCCGGAAATGTCTGCTTCTCTGGAGGAGAAGGATTGGTCCTATTACAAAACATTTCTATGGAAACTACACTACTTGTATAGGTCCTTGTTTCTTTTATTTATTTAAATGAATTAAGGGATTTCGAAGTTTCAAAAAAACTACATTTTAATTGTCTGCGAAATGATTAAAACCCCCGTAATCTGTAGAGAACAAGAGAAACCAATTAAGAGTCAAGCTTAATGGATAGCTCTTCAAATTTTGATTATGTTAAAAAATAACGGTTTTCAGTTGCCCATATTTGCCACCACCTTGAATTCGGGTAAACATTTCAACCCTCTGAGGCAAAATCAACGTGCGGCAGATGTACGAGCCACCGATCGAGGCGCAGGACACGCTCAAAGGCACAGGACATGCGCCGCGACATATGCGGGACATGTTGCAGTCTCTTTCTCGCAGACTATCCATCACTTTTCCACCATAGATCCACCCTGGGCTTCGAAAATGTTTGTTTAATTACAGGAAAACATGGAAATACAGAAAAGTTCTACATATTCCGAATCGGGCTGGGTTATTGTTGCAGTTTCCGGACTCTTTGGTACAGTCATTGTTGTCCTTGTTTACATGATTCCATATGCTGTGCATTTCCTTGATGAAACTTTAAAGCGTAAATGGTTGTTTTGTTTTTTATTCAGCCACCAGAAGTATTTGCGAATGCAAAAATGTAAACATAAAACGAACAATATGGCCATGCATATTGTTTACCTGTAACCAAATGCAATTGCATAACAAAATATGTTTAACAATGGCATTTAAGAGACAAAATATGGTTTCTATTTACTATTTCTAAATAAATACTGAGGCTAGACAATCAATTAATTAATACAATTGAGGTTGTATGGAAGTTTCCAGAAGGATTAAACTATAAAAGTTTTTCCTTGTTTGAACATTGCGAAAGACGGAAGTGAATTGTACAAAAAGGATACGCAATTTGACCTTCTTCGGCTTATCCCGTAAGCGGAAATTGTTAAGCAACTTGGTGCCTTCAGACGATCCATTCACTTACCCTACTCTACTCATTCATTCACTAACTCACTCACCGACTTACTTTTGCCTTGATTCAATCAGTTATTCGTTGGTCATGCAAATCCCTGGCACACAAATTTACACCTTGGGTGCAGTATGCAAAGCCCCGGGATAATCCGCATTAGTTGCAGAATGCAGACGGCCACAGATAGCGAACGAGACCGGACTGGAACGGAGGCCAGGCCAAAACCAACTCGATCCGGCAGGACCATGTGGCTCTATGGCTTATTTTCCTGTCAGCTCCGCCCCCACAGCCTTGCTCGTCCCGCTAACTGATGCTATTACACTACAATATTGAGCCAAGGGCTTGGATGGGAAAAAGCAAATTGAATCGTGTTTTGTCGAGCATTTCATTTCGGCATTTGTCAAATGTCGAAAATGTTCAAACGGACTTTGGTCCTAAAAGTCCTAAAAACCCCAAACAGAAACAGAAACCAATAAAATATGTATGTTTCACCCATCGACCACCGCCCATCGACCAACGCCCAACGCTCAAAGCCCAATGCCCAATGCATATTGCAATTTTAATTTTTCAATTCATTTTATGTAGAATATCTGTCGGAGTCGATGTTTCCACTGCTTCTGCCAATGAAGTCGGAGCCACAGGGGTGCCACAAATAACAAATTGCTTGTCATTGGCGTCGTCGGAGTCCCAGGCCCGGGAGCGGGTTATACGTAAGGCGGCCTGTTTCCCGCCAGTTTCTGGGCAGGGCTTTTACAATTTGAATCTCGATTAGAATTCATTGAGTCTTTGGCATTAGTTAGCCATCAGCCTTTGAGCCAGGACAGTGGGTCAAAGCTGCATAGAAGGAGGAACATTTCCAGTTTCTTAATTCAGAATGAAGTGTCCCCAAGAATATGAAAAAAATATCACTCTAATGTCTAAAAAAGCAAGGATTTAATAACAAAGTCTCCGTCTTCAATTTGCTTCAAGTCCCAGCTTCTGAACAAGGTCCCAGACCTTGCGTCTTTGCAGCTTGTCGTTGGATGTCTTGGGCAAGCTGTCCACGAAGTATATGCCTCCCCGGATATGGTAGGCTCCGCTTAAGTGCCTTTCCACAACGTCGCGGATGTGGTCGGCCTGCAGGCGTTGCCCCTCCAGGCTCTTGGTTCGGACCACCGCACAGGCCGTCAGATTGGTGGACACATCGTCGGGCACGCCAAAGACACAGGCTTCGCTGACACCCGGAAGCTGCAAGATAAACTCCTCGATCTGCTCCGGGTAGATCTGGAAGTTGTTGAACTTAAAGACGTCGGTGTCCCGGGTCTGGATGTACAAGTAGCCCTCGCTGTCCAGATATCCAATGTCTCCAGTGCGGAACCACAACCCGTCCGAGCTTAGGGCCTTTCGAGTGGCCTCCGGATTTCGGTAGTAGCCCTCCCATTTGTACCGGAGCCGGGCGTAGACAATGCCCACCTCGTTGATGCCCAAAGGCATCTTCAGCTTGTCCAGCACCCGTAGCTCCACGTTCCGCATCACCTTACCCTCGCTGCCCAAGGGTCCTCCCAGGTTCTTGCTGAGACCCCCCATCTCTGACAGGCCGTAGCCCACGATGAACCTCTGGTTGCCAATCAGCTCGTACATCCTTCTGGATACTGCCTTGCAGACTTTAGATCCTGCCCCGATTAGGACTCTAACGGATTGCAGCTGTGCCTTGAGCTTCATCGGATCGGTGTCGTACTTGGAGAGCAGGGCTATCTGGTGGGAGGCCAAGAAGAGAAAGGTCACCTTGTGGTTGGCCACCAGCTGCAGCATATACTGAACACTGTAAGGACGATTTGTGATTATTCGACGACATCCATTGAGAAGCGAGGCCAGAAGGATAATAGTTCCGGATATCCAGTAAAGAGGACTAAACGATAGGAGTATGCTGTCCCTGGTGTAGGTATTTGGACTGAAAATTACAAATAATTAGTTTTACTTTCTTTATCCAAATATGAAATATAACTCTTACTTTTTACAATTGCAGAGCAAGCTTCTATGAGACCGAGTCACTCCCTTTGGCATTCCCGTAGTTCCCGAGGAGCAGACAATGAAGGCCGTGTGGTCACCATGCAGCTTCGGGCAGGGAACATAGCTAATAATGATTAAGAAAGAAATAGTTAATGATTTTATTAGGGGAAAGGAATCCTAAAACTCACGCTGCTGCTGTGATTGACTCGTCTTCGTTGAGCAGTTGACTGACATCCAGAACCCCCTCGATTTTACCATTGACCAAATAAATTCTCGCAGGTTTCGCCAGTTTCTCATTCACTGAGTGGATGATGGAGTAGTTTTCCACATCGCAAAAGATGAACTTGGGCTGGGTGATGTCGTACATATACTTCACAGTCTCTGGGGATGGAATCAATGAGGCTTTAAAGAAGCTTCAAAAAAGAGGTTCTCACCTTCTGTAAACTCTGGATGCAGGGGGTTGATAGGGATACCTCGCAGCAAAGCCGCAATAACCACACTGGTAAGAGAGGAGGAGTTATTAGCCGAAATCCCTATCACATCGCCCTGTCGAAGGCCAAGTCGCTTGAAAGCCTGGGCAATCCGGGCACTTTGCTGGGCCAGCTGGCTTCCAGTTAGTTGCTGGCCTGTGGGATCACAGTGCTGCATCACCTGGTCGGCGTTGATCTGCAGAACACGCATGATGACCTCGCCCAGGGTCATCTCCGGGCCGTAGAAGTCCTTGCCCCGAGGACCGAACCAGGTCCGCGAGGCGGCATCGTAGTGCACTTCACAGCTCATCGCACCGTCTCTAGACGCTCAACTAAGTGATTTACTGCGTCTCATTTGGGTTTTATATGGCCCCTCGATATGAGGAAACAAAGCGGAGTTGATAATTAGTCGGACACGTTGCGTCGCTCCAAGATGTCGCCGGTGTCATCTAAAATAGATGCTGATTTACTCATTCGCATCTCCAGTTCGCTAATCAAAACACCAGTCCCCCAGACAGACAGAAAGAAATGGAAACTTTTCAATATCGTGGACACCTTTTGGAATGATTCACATTGTTTACTTCTTCAGCAGCTGTCTTTTATTTAAACCAAAGAATCGCTCACAGATGTGTGGTTGCTTCCGATAGTTGAGACCAGATTCGCCTGCGCTGGATCTTTTGGTTTTGGGTCTTCGGGAGGCTGTCCACAAAGTAAACTCCCCCTCTGATGTGGAAAGCCTCGCTCAGATGCTGCTCAACGATCCCTTTGACTTCGACATCCGTAAGTTTCGCGCCCAACTCGGTATCGTCGCGGACCACTGCGCAGGCGGTGAGGTTGGTGGAGACCTCGTCCGGTATCCCGAACACTGCCACCTCGTGGACTCCAGGAAGATGGAGGATCACATCCTCGATTTGCTTCGGGTAGATGGGGAAGTGGTTGTACTTGAAAACATCAGTGTCGCGGGTTTGGAAGTGCAAGGAGCCATCGTCGTCAAAGTAGCCATGATCCCCGGTCATTAGCCACTTTCCGTCGGGAGTAACGATCGTTTGAGTGTCCTGGGGATTGTGGTAGTAGCCACCCCAACGGAAGTGGAGCCTCACCAGGATCTCGCCCGTCTGATTGGGACCCAAAGCCTGACCCTGTCCATTCACAAGACGCACCTGAATGTTCCGCAGAAGCTTTCCCTCGCACCCCAGCTGTCCCCCCACATTTTTGGAAATGCCGCCGATCTCCGAGAGTCCGTAAAGCACCGCAAACCTATCCTGTCCAAGAAGATCGTACAGCTGCCGCCAAATACTCACCGGCACCTTTGATCCGCTGCAAACGAACGACTGGACAGACTGCATCTTCTTGGCCAGCTCCTTTCGGTGTGGACTCTTGGCCAGCATGGCCATTTGGTGGGGCACTGTGAGGACGAAGCTGACCTGATGCCGGTCCACCAGCTCGGCGAAGTACTCAACGCTATAGGGACGGTTGGTGATAATCCGACGACATCCATTCACCAGCGAGGCGAGCATCGTGAAGATGCAGCTGACCCAGTAGAGCGGGCTGAAGCAGAAGAGGACCGTCTCCGAGGTGAAGAGCTGTGGGCTGGTCTTAATCCGTTAGGGGTCAGCTTTAAGGGATGGCAGGATCTACTCACATCTTGGCACTGTTAAGGAGACTGCGATGGGATCGCGTTACTCCCTTGGGAAAACCTGTTACTCCCGAGGATGTTATGATAAAGGCAGTGTCGTCGCCGCTCAGGTACGGGCAGGCAAAGCTGCAATAAAAAGGGACAACTTGGAAAGTGTACTTTTATTTTGTTTAGGAAATACCTACAGTGTCTTGTCGTTGTACTCCGTGCAACCATCTGCCAGAAGATCCTGGACATTACGAACTCCAGGAATGGTTCCGGTCAACAGAATAAGTTCCGTTTCGAACTTGAGACTACTTTTCACCGCCATCAAGGTTTCATAGTTGTCGAGATCGCAGAAAATAACCTTGGGCTTGGTGACCTCGTACATATAGGCCGTGGTTTCTGAGGAGGAGTTTCAGGATGAGAAAGAAACTTCGAAAACGAGATACGCGTATTCTCTTACCCGAATCAAATTCCGGATGCAGGGGATGAATAGGAGTTCCATTTAACAAAGCTGCTATGACAACTTCAGTGAGGTATGTGGTGTTTTTGGCGGATATTCCAACTACATCGCCGCGCTGCAACTTTAGCCTCTGAAATGCATGGGCCAGCCGGCGACTCTGCTGCAAAAGCTGATCTCCGGTTAGCTCCTCACCCGTGGGATCGAAGACCTGCATCACTTTGTCCGAGTACAGTCGCAGGATTATCAGGGCCACCTCCCCCAGTGTCATGTCCGGGCCATAGTACTCCTTGTCCTTCGGTCCCGACCATATCTTTTCAAAGCTGTCGTACTTGGTGGCCGCCATTTGGCTTTCTCTAACAACGATTTCCAGTTGGACAAAACAAAACCTCCACATCCACACACATCAACTGAGTTTTGGCGAGTGTGGCCTGGCCCATATATATAGGCCACCTCAGTCGGCGGTCGGCGGTCGGGCGGCGGCAGAGCTAGATGTGCGATCTGCTAATTGCTCCAACACGTTCTCCCCTGTCCCATCCGAGCCCCGTCCCCGTGGCTTCACCAGTCAAAGCTTGACTTTAATAAACTTTGGCGACAGTTGGCGCTGACAAATTGTCAGGTGTGTTTGGCCAAGGCACATGAGACCGAACACGGGCTATCATTGGTCCAAATGGAATGGCAGGCAGTCGTAGAATATTCTATTTAAATCCGAAGAGTGTTGAATTGAATTAAAAACCCTCCGACTAAGATTGAGAGACCAGACTAAAACAAAAACATTTAAAGCAAATTAGTGGCCAGGTGAGAGATGGATTGGAATCTAATCCAACCTTATCCCATCATTAGATTATAGAACCCTTAGGTGGAGAGATATTAAGAGACAGGCTTAAAAAAATATATATTTAAGGCAGCTATTAGTGTATTTCTTTGCTTAAATCCAAGCTTAAGAAATTCTTCATCAACTTTAAGGTATCTAGTAGATTGTTCTAAGTTTTTGTCCCACTGTTTGAGGGGGATTTTGTCTCTGCCCACCGTCTGGCAATTGCATAATTTCTACGATTAAGCACGGTTTGAGCTCGCTTTCTGCCTCAGTTCCTGTTCACTTCCCCAGCCCGCTCTGCGGTTTCCTCCACGTGTCACGATTCCTGTTCCTTGCTACCTAGGTTACCCCCTCCGGCAGGTGGATATACATAGAAGCTTCCTATATGTATAAATGTATGGGTGGAATGTGCAACCGCAGAGAGATAGAGTCGCATCCTTGATGGGCACACGCTTCATTTGCGTGCTTAGTTAGGAAATCAAGCGTATGGCTCCAGGACAAGAGCAGCAAAGTGGGAAGGGACACGGGGCACAGGGCACGGCACACTGAGATGGAGCAGCTAGAACTTGAAATGCAAGGCGCATCCACCTGCAGCTATCCTGAAAGCATAGGGAGTTTGGGAGGAGCTGAAACTTCGATGCGTAGCCGGGTGAAAAGTTTCTCAACTTTGGCCAAAGGAAATTGGGATAGTAGGCGTGGTAGAGATGGTCCAGGATCGTGAAATGGTGGAATTCGCTCCACCCAAGTTGATTCATTGATTTCGCTTAAATTTCCATGAAACAAAACTAAACTTAATTAATTAAGCGGACGACTAAAATGAACAACAAACTGGCAACTAAAGAGTCAGAGGATAATAGAAAATTACAGAGCGATGGGAAAAGCGAAATTAGTTTTTATATAAAAGATTTCAAAGTTTTAAAATAAATTTCAAGCTAGAAGATTTAAGTCCCCTTTACACATATTTCTTTCACAAAAAGTAGTTAATTGAAGCTGAAGACTCACATGTTTTTTCTATGTGCATTTGTGAAGCTGCGAAGCCTGATCAGCAGCTAATAAAAGTTTGGAGCAACTTTTTATTGCCTTTTTATGACCTGAACTCGAGTTGGGAACAAAACAAGACGTCTGCAAACAACTTGTGCCACATTTAACTAACTTCAAATCTCGGCAATTAACTGGTCCGGAGAGAAGTCACCAGCCAGAGTCCTGGGCCGACAGGACGACATGGCAAATGTAATCGGGCCAACATTATAATTAACCGCAAAATGCAGTTTTGTGTGTACTAGGCGCCCCCTCACCCACTAGCCCGCCAGCCTGCTATTAAAACTTTTTACGACAAGTAGGCGAAAAAAAAATTACTTAATTAAAATGATTGACTAAACAGAAAAGTTTGTGCGAAATCATTTTTGCTTTTTTCCCGCTCTGCTTCTCGTAACTAGCCGGGCATACTTTTCCGGAACAATAGTTCTTTCCGGTTGCGGTGCGGCATCCATCGCCTCCTCTCTTTCTCCACTCGCCGGCTCTTGCTCTTTTCCGACCATTTGTTGGTTCGCCTTTGGCCGGAGGCTGTGCGATTTTTCTCGGCAGGAAATGTGAGGAGCTTTTCTAGCCACAGAGGAGAACCTTAGAGGCGACAGCAGCTTGTTGTTCGTCTAACAAATTAACGAACGCCCCGAGTGTTGTTGCATGCTATCCCGCTCATTCCAGTCGCCCCACTCCCTCACACCAACCGAGTGGGGGCTCCCACCCACCCACTCATTCCGTTTGGGGCAAAAACTTTGAAGTGTTAATGAATTGTGTGGCATGGCATGGCGAGGCATGAGGGGAGAATAAGAGCCAGATAGGCAGAGTAATGACCGCTGGCCGCTTTTGTGGTCAATTTTCTTGTAATTGAAATTATGATTTAATTTAATTTGCGGCAAAAGAGTTGAAAGGAGGCTAAGATTAAAAAGAAGGAGTTGAAAAGTAAACAAAGCCTATGGAAACTTTTCGCAATCACAATTCTATCAGATTTATCTCCGTCAAAAGCTTTGGCGACCTCCCAAAATTAAATCCTTAATCAATTAATGAAGTCGAAATCCCTTTTGTCGGAATACAATGCAAAATGACATTCGAATGACAATGAACAGATGATCCAAAGCCATCCTGAATAATTCAAATGGGATTAGGTAATGGGGCATTTAATAATTTGCAAGTGCGAGATGTGTTTTAGGTGTCATTACAAATCGTTACAACCCCAATAATCCGTCCAAATGGCTCATTAACAATTAATTAAAGCGCCTTATAGATGTTTTCCATCCAGCATCTCCATCCGTCTGCCAGCCGAGCCACTCATATAAACAAACACTTTCCCATATGCATAATGAATGTCATGGAAAACTGAGAAGACGAAAATCCTGTCTTGCTGCAATTTCAAAAGTGTATGAGTGGGTTGGGGAGGTTGCCACAAAACCAATTACACACTCGATGCCAAATCGAGACGAGGACTTGGGAAGGAGGAGAGGCTGTGGCGGAGCAAACACTTAACATAAACCCAGAAAACTACGCAACTGGTAACTTAGTCTGGCATGAGGAGTCTCATGTAGAGTAGGTGAGGTTGAGGAGGTTCCAAGTCCCTGATGGCTCATAAAAAGCATTTAATTTAAATTTTGTTCAAATGCTAATAGCATGAAGGCGGTTTCTAATGGTGGAACTTGTACTGGTGGAACTTGATTCCTTTTTAAATCTGTGCCAAGGACTTTCGACATATCTGTTAGGAGTAGAAATTTTTGCCTAAAAGTAGGCAACACTTTTTGAACCTCTGGAAACTTTAAGTCCTTTTATTCGCGCTCTTTAAGGACTCTGCACATCCCACTTAGAGCTGCCGTTCAGTTACGGCTCAGCAAGTCATTGGTGGAAATGAGAAGCCAAAAATTTTTAATTAGGAAACTTGCACATATGCTTCTAATGGCGGCACGAAACGGAAGTGCGTGGAGGCGAACAGCGGGGCCAGGAAATCGCCATTTCCGATTAGGCCCCTGCCCTGGCTAACTGGCAATTGTTAGCCGGCGACTGTTCCACCTGGCCCAATGACAAAAGCCCTTTACGATTGTCGCCGCTTTCGAGTATCCTGTCAGAGAATGTCCTGTGTGCACGTACAGTGGGGGAAACTACAATAGAAACTATTTGAAAATGAATCAAAAGATTGAATGAAGTAAAAATAATAAATAATTGAATAATGCTTATTATCTGCCATTTTCATATTTATTTTTATGTTTCATTAAAATCCTTGACATAAGCTTTCCATCTGTGATTGCACGTGTCCTGGGCAGCCAATTAAACTGTTCATTTTGGCGAATTTTCTTTGTTTGCTGCCACTTTGGCGCTTTGGTAGAGCATTCTGTGTGGCAATGCCTATTGAAGTCGCATAATTGCTCATTAAAGTGACAAAGGGCAGAATGCAGGAACAATTGCTTTTTAATTACAACGCATTTGTGTGTCAACAACAAATTTAAATGATATGGGGAATCAACAATCAAAATAAAATCAACGAATTCCCGGGGTATTTACTCTTCTCTTGAAACTCAGAAGCCACTTTGGCAAAACATTTTCTATAAATGTTTTTATTTCCAGACTCCTTTGGGGCGCTTTTTTACCAATATAACTGACAAGGAAAGCACTTTGTCGACCATTTAAGTCAGCAGACGGAGAACAGAAAACCGAGAAACAAAACAAAGCATTAATTTAGTTGCGGTCTTTCGATTTCTGGCTGCGCACAGCATAACATAAAACATAATAAAAGCAAATACAGCAGCAATGGCAGGAGGGCCGAGATAAAAAAATTAATTTTCCACAACCCAAAGCCTTCGAAATTTATGCTCTGCCTGCATAAACAAAAGCAAGCAAGGAGGCAGCAAGGAGGCAGCAAAAAACAAGCAACAATTCAATTCATTGGCTGCAAGAGATGCAGACACACGGGGCCATGGATGGTGGTCAAAACGCACTGGTGACCGACCGGAGGAGGACGAACTTTCTGCTGGCCAAACAGGAACAGGAATAGAGGGTAAAACTTAGCAAAGGCCAGCAGCCCAAGCCCAAGCACTGGAGTCGACGCTGGACTCGGAACTAACCGCAGGCATTCCATTCAACAAGAAAATACAACTTTGCTGCTGGTTCTGCTGCTGCGTTTTTATTAGCTCAGACACAATGCAAAAAGCCTGTGACTGCCAGGACCTGCGTATAAATAATGAATACAGACCATCGGCAGTGGCAACAGCAACAACACAGCTTGCAACATCCTTGCGCAGCATTAACAGGCAAAGAAAAATACTTAGAGAGCAATACTGGTTGCAAAAAATAAAGAAAAATATACAAAAACAGGGAGCCAGGACCTTGCTTTGGTTAGGAATCATTGATATCCTTTAAAGAAACTTAAAGGAAATTTTTCACTTGGTCTATTGTAGACTTTTAGCAGAAACACAAGCTGACAGAACGAACCACGTTTTCTTAACTGCTAAGGTTAATGTTTTTTTTTTTAAGCTAAGAAAAATATACAAAACAAATATAAGTTTTGTTACCAAAACTCAAAGAACCTCCACAGTATAAAATTAAGGAGTATGTATTGAAAAGAAACGCATTTAAAGTTCCCAAAGCAATTGGAGCGAAGCGCAAAAGTTTTTACTTCTGCCGCTGTCAGTGGGTTAAGTGCACACTCACACTCCTACACCCACACTCACACTCACACTACTTTACGCAGGACTAACACCAACAACAGAGACAAAGTCATGCAGCAAATTCGATGCATTGGAACTATCATTAATCAGACAGGAGCAAATGGAAACCACTTCACCTTACCTGCCTGCCACCCACACCAGCCTCATTATATCCTTCTGCCTTTTCCCTTTTTGGCTTGGCAAAATTATACAGGATATTCCAGAAGAAACTGTGCAAAACTGTTTATTTACAATTGAAATTCAAATTAGAGAATCTCTGCGAACAAAAATCTGTTAAATTACTTCCCAGAATCTCATTTCGGAACCCTTCAAAGGTTCCCATTAAATGTATTCCTGGATTATTTGAAGCTGTGGCTTTCATTTCGTGACCACATTAAAAAACACGTGTTAAAGCGCTTCGCTTGAAATTAGAAGCCAGTGTTTGCTTAAATCCTTTTTTCAACTTTGATTCCTTGGCAAGTCTTTGAGGCTGGGACGTGGAGTTGTTCCGAGGGGGCGATGTGGCAGTCGCGTAACCCGGCGTGTCCTTGCCGGGCTGACGGCCTTGCGTGTGTCGCATGTGAGAAATGTCCTTGCGTTATAACTTGCTTACCCACCTGGCCCACCCACACACACATATAGGGATAAATCCTTCCATATCTGTGTGTGTGTGTGGGTGTACGGGATTGGTGCAATTTATTTTGCGCTTTGCTGCTCCACAACGAATGCGTTCTCCTTCTGACGTAATTAGCGAAGTTTACCGTTGTGTATTTTTATAATACTATTTTTGCACCCGGTCCCCGCCCCACCAGGATAACAAATTGATCGCTCGAAGGAGGATTTACTTTCATTAGCGTTTGATTAACGCGTTCAATTCCGCTTTGAGTTATAGCTCAGCTCGCTGGTCCCCAAAGACGTATAAATATTCAAAGGCAGTGGTGGGAAAAGGACTTTCATTTCCGGTCTCATAAAAATTGGGGGTTAAATTAGAAGACCAAAAGGTGAACACTTAAAAATGGTATAGCCATCTTACTTGTATAACTTATATATTTTTTACATTAAAAAATACCTGAGTTTTGCTTTACGGGCACTGCCATGTCGCATCACTGACCCTTTGTTTTTCTGGCCCTGGCCGTGAGGGGAAAATTGTATGTCAATTGAATGGCCAGAAATCACTGTTTAAATTTGCATGCATTTGCAAAGGCAATCGGGCCAAAGGACAAACGGAAGCAGGTCAGCGGGATAACAACGGTCGAGTCGGCTCTTAGAACCGGTAACAGCCATGGCACCGGTAACGGGCAACGGGCAAAGGCAACGGCAACGGCAACGGGCAACGGTTAACGCGCATTTGCCACATGCATAAAACATAAGGATAACGAACGGGCATACACCCCCAGTCATCCAGCACTCACACAGATGCACCGAATGCAAACAGGGACTTACAGGACTTGCAGATACTGGACCCTACCGGAGGCATTGTATAATTAAAACTGCATTCAGATGCAAATGCAAATGCGAGTGTAAGCTACAAAAGCGTAAGGCGAACGCTGCCAGATTAGACAACTTCCTGGTCCCGGTCCGGTTCCTACACCTACTCCATTCATGATCCCGACCAGGCTACAGGACCTCAGTTTTGCAATCCTATTAGCAGGCCTGTTCAATGGGTCATGAGGAACACATTAGTGCCTCGTGCTTAGCACTGGCTTAAGCCAGTTTAGAGCAGCAGAGTCCTGGCCAATTGTGTGTACACTTGCACTCGATCCAAACAAAGCGCATCCTGTGCGGCCTACCTGATGAATGGCCGCCACCTTCCTTCCACATCAAAGACTTCTTCCTCAAGCCAGAGTTATTCCAAATGCTCCACAGTAGATTTCAATATATGAAATATCTTGGAAAAGAATATTAAATGCATGCCATTGATATTCGAGGCATCTTTTTTTCCACTTTATGCAAATCCCAGGCAAATACCAAGCATATTTTTGCTGCATATTGCATTTTCGCACCTCGGATTAAGTCGCTGCTGGAGGGTAGGAAATCAACACGTTCCCTATTTTTACTTTTTGCAACGCCCTTTAACCTTTAACCCTTAACCCGCAGCGGCTTAGTGCACACGTGTCCTGGCAACAGGTAGCAGTTGTTGCGCTGCCCGCAGGTCGTGTGCCGCCTCAGTTGGCCAGACACGCGTTCGGCAGCCAGGTGACTTCTTGGCCGGAACGATTTCGAATGCGGGCCACCAAAGGGCGACACACGTGCCCCTCTAATTGAAATGCAACGCGGTGGCTCCACCGCAGGAAAAACGTTCCACAATGTTGTCGCAGCGCACCTTGAAGTGAGAAATGGTTTTAAAATGTGAAAAATCATCAGAGGAAATGCATTGCTTTCTCAGAAGCGACAACTGCTCTGCTTGTTGTAAAAAAGTTCTCCATTAAACAGATCTTAAAGTTCCTAGAAGACTAAGCTCCTTACCTAAAATTTTCCCCTGGTTGCACAAATGGAATTTACAATGCTGGGAATCCGTAATGCGATTAGTTTTGACAAATCCAATTTCAATGGCACTTGCTACCACAACATTAATGAACTGCAAATATTTGCTCTGATTCTCGATTCCTCTTTTTTGTGCCCCACCACGGGGCACGGGGCACGTGGCTGGCGTTCCAATATTTGCTGCTGCATGTCAATTTAAGCTCGTGCAATCGAGTGCAACAAATCGCAGCTCAACAGCATATCATACTTTGCATATTAATGCCCCTGGCAGAGACAGTTCCTCCCAGTAAGATGCGTCCGCAGCAAGGCACTCCGGCGAACTTCCAGCGGTGGATAGGTGTCACCGCAGGGCGCACCATGGGATATACGGGATGATATCTGTCCTATGTTTAGTTTGGATTAAGTACATTTTCGTATAATTAAAACATGTTTATTGTGCTGCTTGACATTTCGCACTGGACATTCCCTGTCGAAGCAATGGGGTTCCAATTTCAAATGGAAAATCGATGTCTAACCACTGTCATCAAGAACTGAAAGCAAACCAAAGCATCAGTTCCAGAGAAAGTATCTGCAAATGAAAGAAGAACAAATTATTTGTTTTCTCTCTGCCATTGAAAATCGCGCGGTCCACACTGTAAAAATAATAAAAAGCTGCACCAGAAGGAGTGGCGGAAAAAAATGCAAATGAAATTGTGTTGGGATTGGAAATGGTAGAAGCGAATAATAGTGACCATGATAGCGAATCCATTATCAGGGATTCCTGGGAGAGAAATATTTCGCAAAAGTGAAATCTCAATGAGAGTACTCTGTCCGACGTTTTTCAATCAAGCCTGTGGTCAATGCTGGACTGGATTGATTCGTCCTTGATTTGGTGGAATCATTTTGGAAAAGTATGAAATTAGTTCGAAGTCCATTGCCATTTTGCGAAATTAAAAAGTTGAAATTACAGTTTGTGAGAGCTTCCAGATTGACTTTAATACATATCTTTGAAAGACCCTGACTTGATGAGATGTGGGAGTTATAGTACGAAAGGTTTCCAGCTCAATATCCAATTTTTGAGCTGCAGGTTTCGCTGAAATTTGGAGTGCCTTTCAACTTCGTTTTTATGTTTTGACACATTATTTTCGCTTTGGCACTTCCGACGATCCAACAGCTGGCAAGGTTGAAAGGCGCATTTAGGACCCATTACCATTAGAGGACACTTTGCCTTGCTCGAAATCAGCCATAAGCCGGGCCAGCCCAGGCCGCTTCCCGACTCCTTCCTCGATGGCATCCTTTGGACAGGACATTTGCATGATTTTTGCAAGAGTAATAAACGTGGCAAGCGAAAAGATGGAAAAAAACACCAATGAGAATGAAAAGGGCGGACCGGAGGATCGAGGCCATGGCAAGGGCAATGGCAATACTTAATGTCAGTCACGTAGCTGGGACACTTTGGTCCATTGACATGACCAGTCCGCCTCTTTGCCAGCTCTTCTCCTAACTCCTGCTCCTTAGCAGTCCTAGGAGTCGAGTCCTGGCAAAGCTGTCGAATGTCTGTCAGATGGGTCAGTTAGTTGGCATGCAAAATGTTTCTTGCCGGGCACTTGCACCTCTCCACTTTGTCATTGATTTGCAGCCGCTCCCGGGGCACTTACAAAGTGCAGAAAAATGGAATATTAAAGTAGCGTCAACACGGTTATCACTCAAGCTTCTTTGCCAACCTGTCACTGTGACTGTGACTGTCGGGTAATTCGATAAGCCGGGCTTGAAAAATAGTTATGGCTCAAATGACTCGATACGCTTTTAATAGTTTTTGCTCCGTCGACTCCTGTTCTCCGGAAAGTTTGAAGAACTTACTTTCCTGTCCTCCGTCCCCTAAACTTTTGCACTCCGATAAACAACAACAAAGACTCAGGGGAGCGAAAAAGGACCAAGGAAACGCCCGATCCCGGAGTCCGCCCGAGTCAATGGCAAAAAGTGTTGACAGCTTGATGGGACACACGAACAGAACGAAGGGACCCTGAACTTTGGACAGCTCAAATGCATTGTATACAAATGCAGTTTCTATTGGCTCAACTGCAGGCCAAGTTTGCTTTTCAATTTCCAACTTGAACGAAAACACACATATGTACGAGCATGAGAGGGAAAGGAGCTGCAAAAGTTTTTAGCAACACAAAAGCCAGTCTCCTCAAAAGTTATGCCCTGTGTTCTCTTCGGGGTATTATTAGAAATTGAATTAGATTTCATTCGGCATGGGGCAAATGCAATCATCATCATCCACTTGCCAACTGCAAGAGCACAGCTTTCGAAGGAGTCACCGGATACCGGAAGTTCCACCGCTTCTCGGGTCCTCTTCATTTAGCAAAAGAAATTCTTGCCATCGCAGTCAAATCGAAAGTTTGCAATCAAAAAACTTTTTCGCGAGCCCAAAAATTTGCGTGGTGGAAAAAATAACCTTAGCATTAAATAGAGTACAAAGTTGTTTTTTGTCCTTCCCCAACCTCCCGGGTCTAATCCTTTTAATTTCCAGAGCCGCAACTTTCTCCGGCGAGTTGGCCGAAAAAAAATAAGATGGAAAATAACCGAGTAGAGCCAAACATGCGACGCACTTGGCCAAAGTTTTTTAATAACAAGTCCTGTAAAAGGACGAGCCAGATCCATCGCAGTTATCAGCTGGTCTGGGGCATAAATTCCTTCCCTAAACTGCACGTACACTGCATACATTCCCCCGTGCGGAGCCGAGACGAGTCCTTCCGTGCCGTGCCGTGACTTTTGTTGCCCAAAAAAGCCCGAAACCGAAAACTTTCAGCAGCAACTGTGCCCGAGGCCAGCCAGCGTCCGGCGTCTGGCGTCCAGCGAACGAAATGCAAATACAAGTTCTAATAATTTCTTTTCAATTTCCAGCCAAAGCAAGCACTTAAGGGGATCTCAGTCGGAGGAAATGCAACTCGCCAGCTGGGTGGGTGGAGGTCCTTGCCGTATTTGTCATTTGGCCTCATCACTTCTATGATTGCGCTGAAATTTGCATAATTCCAAGTAAACAAGCAATTTCATTGAGAGTGCGATGGCTTACGGAATTGAATGGGGGAAGAGCGAAGCGAGTTGGTATTAATAACTCCTTGCAGTGGAATTGGATAACTGCCATGGTCCTCAGACCGTGAAAGCTCATTAAAGAACCAGGGACAAAGATTCCTTCATGAATCTGACAAAGTAAAACAAAACAATATAAACGAAGCAAATTCTATCACATTTAAGGTTTGTTTGTTAGCCGAAAAATCAAAACCCTGTACCGGAATATCTGGATATCGAATTAATTTGCTAATTCTATTTAAGTAGCCCTCGACGGAGGCAAGATGGTAAGTGTTTCAAACTTCCTTTCGAGCAACAAATCAGGCTTTATTCTCCACCGGCAAAGTTTTCTTTTAGCTGCGATAAAAGTTGCCGGAATATATTTTCCCCGGAGAGTGCAAGTAAGTGGCATAATAAATTTGTTATTATGTTCCTACTTATGTCAACTCACCTGGTTGCAGCGATATTTGTGTATTGCCATGTCAAAAGTTATCGCCAGGACCAACGGCAGGACTCTCCCCTTACCATACACTGCTTTTGACATCATTTCGGGCGCTCATAAATGGAGCTTGCACAATAATTTTGGGACCTCCTCCCAGCAGGGGCCTTTTCATTTTTGTGGCCGGCTGCCTTGGTCTCAATTTAATTACCGAGCAGAGTAGTTAACTTGGAGAGTGACCCGCAGTAAACGAATTCCATAACCCATAAGCCTGTCAATCGCAAAAGGTCGGTTGGCCCCCGACCCTTCAAACAGTCAGCTTGACTGAGAACTTTACCTATAACCACAACAAAGCTTTTTAAATTTCAGCAACGACTAAAATGTTGAATTTATAGAAGCGCAGACATTGAGGAAATTTAGAAAATAAGAAGGTTAAAGTAAACTTTAAGAAATTAACTAGGAATCTTCATTTATATTCGTATGTCCCCATTTTAATTACCGAATACCATGTCCTGGCCATTTGTTAAATAGTGCAAACCCTTAAATTTCTTTGGCAAGGCTCTGTTTCTGGCAACAGATGATTATTTTATGGAAGCCAAGACCAAAATCCCAATGCAATTTCACTTCTTTGGTTCCTACTATGCAGGACTCTCCCGGGCGACTTGGCAACTTTTAATGGCCTCACTAATACATTTAAGACTCGAACTCACACAAGTGCGGGTGTGGAGAGACGGATTGGAGTCCGTATACAAATAATTACATGGCAAAATATTTACATTTTGGTTTTGGGCTATGCACCAAATAGGCCAGACTCCAAAAGTGTTGGGAGGAGACCACCAGCCACATCCTGGGCTGGTTGTGCTTCGGCAGCAACTTTTTCGGCCACTTCATATTTCATAAAAACATGCATTATGACTATTTTATGAAGCACGCGTCGAGAACTTTGGCAGTCAGGATGCAGGACCACAACCCAGGACCTTCTCTACCCATTTCTCTTTCCACAACATCCGTGTTTCCTGCCTGTGTGCGTTGTCTGTTTGCCAGGCTAGGTATTTATTTGAATTGCCAGGACAACGGTGCGTGTGTGTGCCAGTGTCCTGGCTCCTAGCTCCTGGCCCCTGGATCCTGGCATAAAGCCCCATAAACCGACATCGTTGCTGTCCCCTATCCCGGCCTATCTGCTTTATGGCTCAGCGCTTTCACTGCATCCAACGTGGCCCAAACAAAAGGATCCCCATATTTAGGACCTGTGGGGTCACAATTTCGACAATTTCGTGTGGCCTAAATGGCTCACTTTGGGGCAACAAAACTTCAAAGCCTATCTCTCAGACGAGGCCAGCTGGAAATTAATATACCGGGCCCAGTCAGGGGCAGTTTGCTTTGGAGTGTCTCGACCATTGTTGGGAATCCATTGCGACCTCCGTCGACGGTGATTCAGAATTTCGCACAAACTGCACCTGGAGCGCACCTTTCCCTCCCACTTTGGATTGGCCCAAACTCAAAGCCAGCTCATCGTGAAATTATTAGTTGATTACCAACCAAGTAATAAGCCGGCTAATTGAGTGGATTGCCAATGCAGTCCTGGGGCAATTAGGTGGAGATAGAACCCCTACGTTAAGAGTCCATCTAAATCATTCGCCTTCCTAATGCGACAAAGACTAAATAATATTAAGTGAATGAGCAAAGTGTTGATCTCCTGCACTTGGCGTTTCTAATTATTGTTGAAATTTAAGTATTCCTTAACCAATACCCCACTAATAAGACATTTCAATTATTTATAGCTTCCCTTTGCCATATTTTTTGCTCTGATAACTTCCTGTTGGCAAAAGCTAACCTCTGGATTGGGCCAGATTATGGCCATGGCCGAGGAGTCAAGATTAGTGAAAATAATTTTTAGCTGTGTGATGGGCATGGCTTTTATAATGCATTTGCAGTCGGGCAGCATAATCTTCCAAAGTGTGGTACAGACGGTGTCGAATAGAAGAGCCCGCTCCAAGCTGGCCCACCAGCCCTCGCCCATCCACATTTTGTGCAACAGGGTGAGCAGACGTCAGTTACCGCTTCCCTTAAGCTGGACCCACTATGACGTCCTGCCAATGGCTGCTTTACTGGAAAATAATGGCAGCACTGTGATCCTGAAGATTTACACCACTCCAGACAGAAGGCCCCAGCTATGCGGAGGAGAACTGGACGGAAGCTACCATTTTGAGGAGGCCATCTTCCGGTGGGGAATGCATCGCTCCGAGCACTCCATTGATACCCATAGGTATTTAGTTTGTTGGAACTTATTTTAGCTTAAATTTAAATTATTTTTCTCTCAGATTTTCCCTGGAAATGCAAGCTCTGCATCGCTGTCCTCTAAAAAAAGGAATATTTGAATACCTGACCATTTCTTACCTGTTTATGATAATGCCTTTCAAGAACGGTCCCTTACAACAGATCTCGGATCATCTGCGTTGGATTCTGGAGCCAGGATCGACCATTGAGCTGCCGCCCTTTAACCTGCAACTGATAATGCAGCCGTTCTCAGGTGGATACTACAGCTACCAGGGAACCTATGACAACGGGGAGGTCGTGCTGCCCACCACTTGGTTAATTGGTTCGCAAATCTTCGGGGTCAGCTCCCACCAGTTGGCCCAGTTCAGGTCGCTCTGCCGACCTGACTGCAGCAGGATAAACACCAATGTCCGTCAGGTGCAGCCCCTGGGCAACCGCTGTGTGCAGTTTCATCCTTGAAGGCAAAAGAAACGCTTGTCTTTTAATTTCTGTTATTTTTAAGACAATTTTGCTCACTTCATTCATTAAAAAATATTAATCAAAAGCCGTATCTTTATCTTAAGTCATAGAGAGATAGCTTTGAATGTTGTTCTCAAAGTAAAACTTTACTCAAAAGTAAAATTCAATGCACACAGGAATAAAAAATGTTTTATAGTTTAACGAATAGACTATAAACACGCAATAAAAATAAAAATAATACATTTCTTAGTTTCTTTAATGTACATTTACGTAAATCTACTGAAAGCTCTAAGATTCTACTTCCATACAAATATTTCTTAGACTATAAAATGGCTATAACTTTTCCATCATCGATAACAAAGACTTTTAAAGAATGTAAGCCTTAAATTCTCTAAGCTCCAGAACAACCTTCTACCTTCTAAACCTTCTAAAAATGGAAAGGTATCCATATTTGCAAGTAAAACTGTTCCTGTCACTGCACTTGAAGTTGGAACTTTGACTTTCTGGGCTTGCAACGTGCCTGCAAATGCGGTAAGTTAGAGAGTCCTTCCTCTTTGGAGAAGAAGTTGAGCATTTCAATTCGTGATTCGCACTCCATCAGCACTCTGACGGCCTTTGATTCTAGGACCAAGACCAGGACTATTTGCCTCTTTGAATATCCCCAGATGCATCAGCAGGCACACACAGTAGTCTGCAAAGTGCAAAAGGCAAAAATATGTTGGCCAAGCACGACCTGGTCCGGAGAATTTCTGTTCATTTCATTCGAGCTGAGTTGAGAACAAAAAAAAAAAACAAAAAGGTAAAAATGCTTCGGAGCTAAAAAATGCTAAAACAGTTGCGCAAATTGTCGAAATTAATTTTCAATAAAGGGCCGCCGGTCAAAGGGAATCGAATACTGATTGGCTTAAAAGTTCCCCCTCCGCCATAGTGCCCATGAAAATTCGCTTTGAAAATGGTAGCTGCTGGTAACCAGAAATGACTCTGGCCAGAGCCGCTGGCGCAAATCAGTGAATTCCTCCAACTCCCATTGGCCCTTCGAGTATTCGGTTATTGACTTGGCCAACACCCACGCCCAGATCCACCTCAACCGGGAAGCTGCATAGTTGGCCACTACCGCCAACTTCAAACGCGGACAAAAGGAACTGGAAATTCCTTCGCACCAATATCAAAAGGATTAGCTTGAGGTCCAGGAAGCTAAGAAAGCATAGGTATCCTCGAGTAGCTCTTCGCTCCACCTTGTCATGGCCAGACATTCCCGACGGTTAACCAATACACAGCAAACAATTTTATCTATTAAGAAAAATACATAGCTGATTTAAATAATAAGTATTTATGTTTATTATTTATTTTATAATCCTATTTGTTAACGCTTAATACTTTCAGAAACAATGAATATTTGATTTTTTTCTTTGTGCAACAGAAACTCTCATAAACGATTCATTTCAGGCGTAAAACCAGCGAAGGAAATATTTGCGGCAAAAGTTTAAAATAATTGCTGATGTAACGAACCATATAGAGGCGGTGGGCGTGGCCTGTGGCGCCACAAAGTCTAACAATGGTCCAGGAAAGGAGCAAAGGGTTCCAGTTGCATAAGCCAAGGGGCTAAAACTGAAGCCGAAATGAGAAGACCAAATAGTTTTAGCTTGGAAAATTGTTTAAAGTTTTGGCCCAACTCTGCTGACATATAATATATATATATTTAGTATATAAATATGAACACATCTGTGGTGTTGTTTTCGAGTGGTCACAGTTTTGGCTGAAATCGGAAGGGAACTACCCAACCGTCGACTTCTCCTTTTGGCCGTCAGCAGTTTTCAAGTCAAACAATTAAAACAAGCACCAAACAATTTCCATTTAGATGCGAATTACAAGTTGTTAGACACATGTCAGACTGAATAGATTCTCTGTTAATTTTCAGGTAGATTTTTGTCAATATTTTTTGATAAATCAGGTGACAAAAGAATGGAAAGGTGACAGAAAACAATTAAGAGAATTTCTAAAAACTTTTGAATATCGAATTTTAATTGGAAAGTAGAAAGGGCTTGAACATTTGAAGAACATATCTTTCTACCATGACACTAAGTGAGGAATCATTCAGCCCAATTAAATATTAAAGACCAATTGTTTTATTAAAAAGAATATATATTTCTTTCAACCTTTACGGTCCAAAGATGAATGTAAATCCAATTTTTAGAAGATTAAAAATGTTTAAAAGAAATAAGTTGTGCTTTTTTGATAAGGCTAGGACTATAAAACCCTGATAAGCTAATCAACACACCAATCAATCAATAAACAAAGCCAGTTTCAATATTTAATTAATTTTATTTGAAAAATCAGAGGAAGGACAGTTTGAGAGTCATTGTAACTGGACCTAGCCGGTGCGAATGTACTGGGTGTTGTCGGTCTGGATCAAAACAGTTCCAGCTGGGGAATTGTAAATAAATAAATATTAGTTAAGAAATATCAAATTGTAAATAAAGTTTTAACTTACGTTGGGGAACGGGCTCGGCGTTGGCGAGGGCGGCGAACATGGCCAGAAGGAGGGCGGCGGCTTGGAAGAATTTCATTTTGGCGGTTGGTTGGTTGGTTGGCTGGATTGGTTGGTTGAGTGGCTTTGAGGTATGACTGTGATACTGATGCCCCACTGCAGAACGTGAACGCTTTTATAGCTGAACAGACGCCCCACGATCTGGGCAATTCCAGACATGGGGGATTGCACAGGTTAAAAGATCGGCTAATCAGTTCAATCGTCAATCGTCAATCAGAGCTTTGTGCTGTTCCATCTCTGCATGTTGTTGTCGCTGAGTCCAAGCCAAGATGCGATGCGATTCATGGGAAGCGAGAACCTGTCTGGTTTTTCTACGCAATTTAATTACTGCTGGTTATCGGCTTTCGAATGTGAGCACACGTAGCATTAGAATAACTGAAAACTGGAAATGGGTGTAAACAGCGCAGTATGCAATCCAGTTTGCAATCCAGTGGAGTTTCATCAGAAAATCTGTTAAATGTGCATGTGCCGCCAAGAGAGGTTCTTGCCAGACAAAAGATATTATAATTTAATTATTTGTTTACTTAGAATTGTTTTGTTTTTGGGAGATGGAGCGCATGTTAATGACTTATAAGTCTAAAAAACTTTAATATGAATTGGAATACGCTTACATTTTCTCTACGCCCAGGAAACAAACCAAAATAATGCAAAATTTATCTCATAATATTTAGCTATTAGAAAATGAAGATAATATGATAATGTACAATATTTTTAAACTACCAATCTTGTAAAAACGCAAAAAGATATTGATTATTTCTAATACATACATATATTTAAACTTATACCCTGGAATTTTCATCTTGACTTAGAAATGATTTTAAACGTATGTTTTTTTAAGGCTACTTTAGCAGAGTATAATCTTAGTCTATCTTCTATGCAATTCTCTTTGTGCTTTTTTAAATATTAATAATAATAAAACTAGAAAAGCTTTCCTTGTTTGCACTTGTATGGGGTTAAAATATAATATTATACAGGTGACTGACTTGATAAGAAGTAAACAAAGTTCGCAAATTGTAAATAATTTAATAGTATATATTACAAATACTGTAATACGTTTAATCTTAGTGGAAAAAAAAAAGAAAAACTATATATTATACATGATTTTAATAAATATAATTGGCAAATAAGGGCTGTAAATAAAAGCAAATAGATACTTCTTAGACTTTTGAAGATTATATCGCCAAGGTTATTTTTTCAATTGTAACTATTTTTAAATCTTTGGGGATTTCATTAAAAGCCTAAAAAAAATCATATAAGAATATATAAACCCACATATTTATCAGTTGCATGCGTATTATCAGCATCTTTGGGCGCAGTTCCCGAAACGTAACCCTGGGGTATTTTTTCCGTGGCTATGGAATTTCCAGATTCTCAAGCCAGGCTTAGCTCTCGCTCAATGCATCCGATTCGATCCAGCTATAAAAGCAACGCTCCCAGACCCTCCCAATCATAGTAGAATCTGATTTTACGCTTTAAACATGAACTGCCTGAAGGTCTGTGGATTTTTCTTTGCGCTTATTGCTGCTCTAGCGACAGCAGAGGCTGGTAAGTAATAAAAAACACAAGGAATTATGCAAATTTTTATTTGTAATTCTCTAATCATCAGGTACTCAAGTGATAAATGCTGGTGGACACACGCTCATCCAAACTGACAGGTCCCAATACATTCGCAAGAACTAAATGAACTTAAAAATAATGGAAAAACAAATAAAAACTACTTTTAAATAGAATAAAAGAATATGTCTGTGTTTTTAATTTAAATTACCCGCCCAAGCTACAAGCAGTGCTACCACACCTCAAAACATACTTCCAGGGTGATCGCATGAAATAATGGCCGGTATCGGATATCGATTATCACTGCTACCAACTTTAAATAAATTTAAATATAAACAAGATAGCTTTCAAGTTGTAGCTAATAAAAGGTGGGAGCATTGAAATAGAAGATATTTAAGCCTACTCTGTTTCGTTGGCGACTTTTTCAGCTTTTTTAAGGCTAGCAGAGCAACACCGACCACTGCTTTTCAATTAGGCGCTCAAAACGTAAACAAAAGAATGTGTGGAATTCGATGTCTTAGCAGTTCTGTAAATTTTAAGGTAATAATATATAGTGTTGTATCCCGATCAAATAAAGAATTAAGCTGGCAATAAAGGCTTTTGTTTATTACTGTATTTAACAGTAGCCGATCTGTCCTAGTTCCGGTTTAATATAGCCCGAACAGCTGTTGTATCTGCGAGATACATTGAGCTGCAAAGGACTTCAATCTTTCAGATACAAGTTTGGCCTTCCCGCCTTTTCTTCAATCCTGTCAAAAAATTTGTCAAAGTGCACTGCGCAGTATCGTCTAAGACTCGAATTCAACTGCGACAGTTCTAAGAAGAGAATCTACAATATAAAAATCTGTTTAAACCGGTTGCTTTATGGCCCAAACAGTTCCAATTTGGAGATTCCCAAACAAGCCTCGAGACTCTTTATTCCCGGCGGATGATTTAATTCAAGTCATTCTCTGGAACGATCGGAAATAAAGATTTTATAATAAATGCAGTCATCGTATTTTTGTTATTCCAGATAAAGACGATTCCAGATAAAGGCGATTCCAGATAAAGACTGACAATGAATCTATTGTAATTGTTATTAATTCTACAAACAATAAAAATACTTTATACCTGACTATAAAGTGCAGTAAAGGTTCTTGAATATTCAACTTTCAAGCACATTTGAAGCTCCCCTTTTCCCATCTAAATAGTGGAAAGTTCTGGTAAGTTTTGTTCCCCAAAACACAAGGTTTGGTGACACCGTTTAAATTGAATTTAAACCTTTTGTCCTTTAATTCAACTCGTAGCAAGCGACGAAGAAGACATCCTGGCAGCCACATCTTATCGCCGCCTGGCTGACGGTCAATAAATGTGCCCACGACAGGACAAACAGCAGCCACAGAGGCAGCAGAAACAATAACAATAGTAAAGCCGCAAAACTCAACCACAACAAGCCACAATCGGCAATCATCAACACTGGCGCGCCACAGACCGAGAAGGGATCAGAGGTCACGGGAGAGGACGAAAAGGAGTAGTGGCAGGACGAAAATCCCTCCCATTTTAAGGGCGCCAGTTGCATTTTGACAGCGAACCAACGAACCAAAAACACCCGCGCATCGCCATGACAGCTGCACCAGAGCTCGCCCGCGAGCAGGAGCTCCAGCTCCAGCAGCAGCTTCAGCTCCAAATGGAATCCCAACAACATAGCTCAGCCAAGAATCTGCACGCCCTGCTGGATCTGCCCGCGGCGATGGAACTGCGCCAAATTGAGTTGATCTATCGGGCGGAGGGTAATGCAAATTTGGTGCTCGCCTTGCCGCAATTTAAAAAAGTTTTACGTTTGCCAAAAATGATATCCAACAGACTGCGGCCGGAGCAGTCGGCACAGGAGCGGAAAGGGGAATGCCAGCCGGAAGGGCAGAGCGAATCATCCGTTGGAGCCGTTACCAAAAAAGGTTTGTATGTTGGCACAGCTGTGGTCAAAATAACAGTGATTAAAATACTTTATTATCAATGCAGAATCTAGAATCTAGAAAGCGTAACTTTTCAATATCTTTACAAATAAATTTTTATTAAGGAAATTCAATTATATTTCTTGTGGGAAAATCATTTCCCTTTCTGTTTAAATTCAAATTTTTGGAATATTTCATTTTCAAACTATACGTTTTTTTAAATAATTGAATATTAATGCTATTATTCTGAGCATGAATGTATTTTGGCTATTATTGTTGCCCCGGAGCCTGACTGCCTTGCCTTACATTCTCCTAGTTTTGTTGGTGAGGAAATGGTTGCGTGCAACTTCAAACACCCAGACAAGCTGCTTCGCCATCTCTCAGCCAATTTGAGTATTGTGCTTTGGTTATTGCCCGGTTGGCTGGATTTTGACTCACCACTCGCCACTTCCTATTCCGTAGCCCCGTAGTCCTTAGTCCTTTAGCCCTTTATCCCTCCGTCCATCGCCCACTGAGATATCTCTATATCTCTGTGCATCTTTTGGCCATTGCATCAAATGTGTTTATTTCATTTATCCACATTTCTCTTATGTGCTGCCTCGTGTTGGACCGAGGTTCTTCCATCCTTCGTCCTGCATCCTCCCTCAGCTGGCGACTTGACAATGCCGGATTTTATGGCTTATATCGGGATAATGCGCCGTCTATTAGGAAATGAGTTTGTCTGCGAAGCGGATATTGTTGCCATACCAAAGGAAGACGATAGATTCTGGATAAACGAGCAAATACGCGCCCACAGACCGGGTAAGTGCACTGAACCAACAAACCTATCACTAAACTGTACAAAGACAGAGAAACTATTAAATAGAATTGAGATTTTAAGGCCCTATACTATTATAAACTTCCTCAACTTTAAAATTTAAACTCAAAATAAACTCTCAAATACTTTTTCAATCAATTCCCAGGGTTTCCCTCCAACTTTAATACGTTTATTATGTAAGATGGGAGAGAAACTGGCCAGCCACGAGCAGAAGTTTCCGCATCAACAAAGCGGACTTTCCCCGTTACGGTGTGTGTTGGTGTTTGTCCATTGTGGCAACAATTTTGTATTTGATCAGTTTTCGCTGCAGTGGCTTTCAGTGGCCTCTGACCCGCGCCACCCGCCCACGTCCCACACACTGCCTTATCCTGGAAACTGGCCAAAGCCTTTTAGAGCCACTGCAATCAATCATAAACGAGCGTTTTAGTGCTCCGTCCCAGGCCAGTCGCTTTCACTGACGTTTACGATGCACCCACAGACAAACAGAGCACGTCCTGGCTTCTTGCTCCACTTTCTCCCAACCGACCCGTCCCACTTGGGACTGATTAGTGGCGGACGCCATAGTCGTGGCCATATATCAAGATCGGGTTTATGCCCCGCAGCCAGCAACAGGCTGTATACTGCATTCTGGCCGGTCTGCTCTGCTCTGGCCAACAATTTATCATTCACCGGCGCAGTCTAACCCAGCGGCGTCTATATATCAATAATCGCCGGATGCTGGCGCTTGCACTTTACATTCATTCCGCTTACAGACCCTTTCTTCTCGCTACCATTTCAGTTTCGCGTCTGGATAAGGAATTTGTGGGCCAATTCGGCCTGCTTCTGCCAGATGTGACCCAATTGCCTGCCACGTTCGATGTTTTACTTGCCAATTTACAGGTGAGTTGGTCGCCATCGCCATCGCCGTCGCCGCCATCAGCTGCTGCTTCTGCTATTACTCCTACTACAGCTCCAGCTCCTGCTCTTGCTCCTGGTTGGTGGTAGCTGGTTACTGGTTACTGGTTACTGGCTACTGGACGCTCGACTCGACTCGGAACGCTGATGCTGCCGTTTCGACCGTAGTCATGTTGTTGCTGTCCAAATAAATTGTGTATTTTGTACAAGGACAATATTGGCATTTTTGGCCATATGTGCAGGACACGTTAGTTGCCGCTCCTGTTGCCAAAACCGCTGTTTCTGATCCTGCGGTGGTTTAGTTGCTTCGTCCTTCGACACTGAAAATATCTAATATTTACTTGGATTTGGAATATCTGCCCACACTTTTATGTAGTCTTCTCTCAAGTTTTGAACTTGATTTTCTATTTTTTCTGTTCAAGAAAATATTTCCGAATTTATAGAAGTTTGAAGTTCAGTTTTCAGTGAACAGTGACCCGTTGTAAAAATTTAAAGATATGTTTCCCATTTCGGGTATTACTTTTTTTCGGTGCCTTTTCCAAGCCCACGGCTGCCATCCCTTTAGACCAAATTCAAAGCTAAAACCGTCGGCCAAGGCACATAAATCAACGGTTCTTTGTTTTGAATTAAAGTGGGCAACAGTGTAAACACTTTGTTGGTGTTACTTGCAATTGTTGTTGACCGTGTGCTGCCGGAGAGGCGAACCTTGCCCCACCACTGCCACTGCCAGTGCCAGTGCCACTGCCAGCGGCTATTTCGATTCGTTCCGTTCGGTTTTGGGCTAGTGCGGTTATAAAAGATGCCGGAATTGCTTCGAAAGTGCCGCCATAGCTGCAGCTTTTATTATATGCTCCGTGTCCGGCACAATCGGGAGGCCGATGGGTGTTTTAGCTAGCTTGGAGCTCATTCATATGAGACTACCCACTTCGTCAGAGGGTACGTGGCGGTTCGATCATCCACCATCCGGGGACTTTGCCATTTTTTGGCTATTTGTTCACTTTGCTCGGTGGGTACATATTGAATTTATGGCTTTGGTGCCAAAGCATTGACCGAAATAAAATTGCCAGCAAAGGAAACAAACAACCGCCAGAGCAGGAGGGAGTGCGAAAAAAAATCCATAGAAAGTTGTACACATATATAGTATAACGTGGCCATTACTAACGCCGTATTGTGTGCCGCCCGGGATAGGATTCCAGCAGAAAATACGGAAAAAATGAGAGCGGAGAAAAACCTTTTAATTGCGGCTTTAAATGTTAATTTTCAATTTGAAGTTTGGAGACGGCAATGGAAAGCTATGGCCATGTCGTGCCACCGGTCGGGCTCCATAACTCATCATACAATCAGCGCAACAACTTTTGTTTTATGTCACAACGACAACAACTCCGGAGCAGTAGGAACCGGTTCAGGGGCAGGGGCAGGAGCAACAGTAGCGATAATCTGACCTCCAACCAATCCCATCCGAGCCCATGGTCGCTTTATTCATGATGGCTTTTTTTTCGTGCTGTGCGCTCCTTGCTGCATTTTCAAGTCAAAATGCCATCAACACCGGGCAAAAGTTCGCGGTACACGGCAGGCATAATATTTCATAGCAGGACACGCCGGCACCTTCCTTTTACTCCACTTACTCCTCCGGACTACGGACTCCGGACTCGGGACTCTGGAGTCCGTACCGTCCCGACAAAGCGACAGCGCAGGATGGCAGGGGTGGCACGGTGGCATGGTGGCACGGTGAAGGGAGAGCAAATAAACGAAACGATATAATTTTGCAGGCAAAGGGCAGAACAAGCAGACCAGGAGATGGAACCAAAGAGGATGGCAGGAACCGGAGCTGGAGCGGTGTCCGTCGTCTGGGCGATACATATGCCATCGAAATAAAACCCAAACAAGGCTGGCTCCAGTTGGCAAGTGATGTCAACGATTTATTTGATTTAATGCCAGCCGGAGCAACGACAAAGCCAAACAAGGATCCGGAGTGGGAGCAAAGGGAGCCAAAGGAGCACAAGGAGCCGAAGCAAATGGATCAGGAGGACCAGGCATTAACCCGAGACAAGTGCTGGTGTCGCTACTGCAACATGCAGCTTCTGAAGGTGAGTGAGTGAGAAGATACTGGAATATCGAAGGTCGTTTTAGTTTTTTATTCCTTTCGACAGCTGCACAATGGGAAAATCAAACGTTTGGGCCACTACTGTCCGCTGGAGCTATTCTCCGGGTATGTCATCGAACCCCCGAGCTGGGAACAATGAACAATGAACAGGGAACAGGCAATCGGACGGACAACGTACAACGGACAGGGAGGCCGCTCCTTTGGCACGAACATCGAGTCATAAATTTCAATCTGCTCCATTTGCGTGTCCTGTCGTGCTTCATAATTCCAACACTTTCGGTTACTGTTTGCCACTCCTTCAGCTTTAGTGCAGTTCCGTTTTTTTTTTTAGTTGCCGTCGCTATGTGTTCCTTTTGCTTTATTCTATGGTAGGTCCTTCAATTGCAATCCCAATGCCAGGACCGCTCCACTCATTCGTTTATTTGCGGCCCGCTGTTTCAAGTCATGCGTGCATCCGTGCACAAAATTCAATTTGCTTGCGCTTTCATTCCGGTTTACCGCCTGCTCCTGCTCCTGCTCCTCCTCATCCTCCCAATCTCTTCCGACTCCATGCCGGTTCGTGCTCCTTTCACCAGAGGTCCAGCCCCAGCCTTTACGGCCTTTTGAAATTTGTTGCCATTTCTTTGCATTCGTTTTGGGTGCCAGCATCTTT
Source organism: Drosophila ercepeae (assembly GCA_018150545.1). Taxonomy (NCBI): domain Eukaryota; kingdom Metazoa; phylum Arthropoda; class Insecta; order Diptera; family Drosophilidae; genus Drosophila; species Drosophila ercepeae. Next base: position 15,272,619 of record JAECWL010000161.1, read on the forward strand.
CATATACATATTCCATATGCGCATACATCAGTTTTAATAATTTTATTCATATGAACAGTACGCGCCACAACCTCAACAACCTGAACAACCTAACAATCCACGTATCTCAAGGGTATTGTTTCACAACTAACTATATTACATTCCCCAGAGAAAGGCATGTGTTTGACAGGTTATTAATAATTAAACGCGTTGCATAGTTGGTTCTTTGAAAGTCATATTAATGAGCAGACAAATATGGCTTTAAAGTCAACTAGCTGTCTGCATCTACCTTATGGTTATTAACCGTACTGTAGCAGAGACAAGCACGCTGATGTATTCTCACATTCTGATTGCATTTTTTGTGTGCTTTTAGTGAACCCAGTCGTATGCTCAGTGCCTTGGATGCACTTCTCGCCTGCCCGCAAAATAATTTACGTATTTTCCGGGACGGCAATTTAATTTATGGCGATCACGCGAATTCGATTTCCTTCGATGAATTGCACTCGTGTGTTTTTCCCGGGTAAGTCACTGTCTCCTTGAATGGCTCATGGATTCCCAGTAGAAACGATGGTGAGCAGAAAGAATGCTGGTCTGCAAGCAATTAGAGATTGCTTCAAAAATATTATTTTCATAGCATTGTACTCGTTTAATTACTTTTGCCAACGCTTGTTTTCCTTTCCGGACATAAATTTTAAGCCTGAAGACGGAAACGGGGGAAGCTCCTCCAAACTCCTACAAAATTCGGGTAACACGCAAATATTCAATAAATAATGCAAGAACCAACAGCCAAAAACACAAATTCTCGAGTGCCAATGCCAACATTGCCATTTTCCTGGCCGCATTCTCTCTCTCATACCATCTGCTCTGCCATTTTGCCAGCTATCCTATGGTTTTTCAAGTATTTCTCGATTTTTCCGTATGCTTTCCGTGGCTTTTTCAACACCTTTTGGCACAACGTTGACAACGACCACGACCACGACCGCTCCAAATGGGAATGGGAATGGGCATTGAAAACGCTAACAAACAAAATTTCACCAATGCCAACGCCAACGCCGTGGCCATAAAATCTCTGAAATTCTCCAGTGAAATGATGGTGCTTATAAAACATTTGCTGGTGGCTTGTCTGCTCAGGGAATACGAGACCGGCCAGGAGCCAAAACCGAGTCGTGTTTCTATTCGGCCGATGGAGACAATAACCGGAGCCGCTAATGTTGACAGGGCGGAAAAGTGGGAAGCTGACTGCTTTGTCGATGCTGGTCAATCCTCGACCCGGACAAGAGCAGCTGCTGCCACGACCGAGACCCAAAGGTACACAAAGCTGGCCCGAATAGACACAACAACAGATGCAGCCACTGAACCTGCAGCTGGAACAGGAGTGGGAGCAGGAGTAGGAGCAGGAGAAGCAACCAGGACGAGGACGAGGACAGGCAAACTGTCCGGCAATGTGTTGGCAATGGCAACTCGAACGGAAACAAAAACGGAAACGGAAACACAGCCAACTGCAGGCCCAAGTACGAGTTGGAATCTGAATCTGAATCCGAATCGGAATCAGAATGAGGAGCAGAATCTAAATCGGAATGAGAATGAGAATGAGACTGCGAATCAAACTCAAGCACAAATCAACAAAGCGGAAATATTTCGCTTACCAAAAAATTGTGTGTTGCAAAAAATTTTGAATTTGCAATTGCTGGTAAAGGTAAGCCAAATAGATGCCTCTGGCTGCCTCAGGACGGAAGCTTGTTTATTTTTCCGTGACCCGAGGGAAGCCAAGGCAATTGTAGTCGCATATAGTTTGAATTATACTCTAGAAGAGGATGTTAGTTCCACAATTTTTTGTAGTAGTTTGATTGTAAAAAGTTGTTAAATATTCCATCAAGTCAAAAAATTCCGAGCCATACATTGAGTAAAAAATATTGCATGGAATAGATGCTCGAATAGGATCCTTGATCGATAGTATCCCATTGTTTTACCCAACTCCTCGAGTAGTCAGTGCTTTCCGAAAACTGGCCTGAAAAAGGCGTTCAAATGCCCAATGGATAGCCTTTTCAGTCTGAGTAAAAATTCTTGGCAATTGCAGGAGCATTTCGACTTCATGTGGCAGTCCGGCTATGCTCAGCACTCCCAGTGCACTTACAACTCACTCCGGGGATTGCTTTCCGCCGACGCCGCCGCCGTCACCGCCACCGAAGAAGTGGAACTGGACCTGAAACGGGACCCGGAGCAGGCTTACATGCTGGGAGCCACGGCGCTGGATTGCTCGATTATGTTGACGTTTCAGGAAATCGAAAACGAATGCGAAGCCGATTGCCCCGTCGGCCAGAGGTGGGTATCATCCGTGTAGAACTACGTCCTGCTGGGTAACTCGGGCTAATCGAATTCGCAATCTTTTGCAGCTCCGCCGCACTGCAGCCTTGGTGTGTCTCCCTGCTGGGTCATCACTTTCTAACGAAGGCCAGTGTCCTGGATTTGGATCCGAAGCCCGACAGTCACTTTCATAAATTCATAGAGCAGACACGTGAAATGGAAAAGTGCCGTCGAGCATTAAATTAATTGATAAAGTTTACACCCAACTAAAAGCTATACGCATCGACAGTCGGGCGCAGAAAACTGTGCTACAATTTTCTGTTCTACATAAATTTAGTTTCAATTTTTTGCCATGCACTTTTTTGCTCCTGCTCTACGTACCTGTTCTCCGAGGAATAACAAGAGCATGTTGTTATCCTATCAAAGCACGTAACATACATAATCCTGCCTTGGGATGTTCCTCGAATACTGTGTATATATATTAGCTTCTTTGCGGATTTACATACTTTTAAGTTTAATGTTGAATAAAGGAAAGGTTTAAACAAAGCAGATTAAGTATACTAACTTATTAATCTTTTAATGGCTTATTAATCAGAATACCAGGTAGCGATTATTCGCTAGATGGCCAGTTTTGGCTTAGTTTTTCCATATTTTTTTGTTACAGTGTTGGGCCGCACCTACAAAAACGCAAAAACTGTTTTTGCCGCAGCTTGACAGCGAAAAAGGCAGCAGCGGCAAACAAACCACAGGATACACGGCGCTGCTCCTGGCAGTGGCAATAGAATCTTAGGTGAAGGGGGAGCAGCCGGAGGCGTGGAATAGTTATGGAGCGGGTGGAGTTCCGGGGCACTCCTTAATTAATTTCCATGCGAATGCGGGCGCCATACGTGTCCTGAGCCATGCAAAGTTATAGCTTGTGGCGACCTACTACCATGTCAGTCGCCAGTTCGCGTTCACGCCTGGGACTAACCAGTTTGTCCGGGAGCTGGACTCGGATCGCATTGGCCTGGCACCATGGGTAACAAAGTTGTGACATTCACGGAGCAGCAGTTGGACGACTACCAAGTGAGTTTTCCATCAATCAGTATCAGTTCAATTGACCCCAAAGCCAATTTTTGCCTCATGCACTGACGCTGCGCGTGGATATGGAAAGGATTGCACGTTCTTCACCCGCAAGGAGATCCTCCGGTAGGCCATTTGTATTGCCGTAATAAGCCAAAACTATTTTATTTCATATAACAGCAGACAAAGCTTTGCCAAAGTGATGCCATTGTTCGCAGCATCCTTTTGTTTGCCATTCGACAGGCACGAAGACCAGGAGTGAGAGGAAGCTAGCCACATTACAGCTCCCAGAAATACGGGGACAGGAGCACAAAGGCTCCCAAGGCGCCACCCGATCATCCCGAGACCCCATTTATAATACCCTATCAGGGGTTACTTCGATATCTTTTAACCCATATTGCCAGCTTCCAAAAAAAAGGAATACATTTCAAAATTAATTCATAATTAATTATCTTGATAGCAGATAGTCGCGTTTTAGGGACCACTAAGTGGAAAACAGTTCCAATCCTAAACTTTAATTTATTAATTTTTATCCTCAAAAAGAGTATTTGTAAGAGTATTTTCCTTTACGGGTTTCCTAAACTTATAAACTTTATTGTTTTGTATATGTTACAGCGTCCATAAAAGGTTTCGAGAGCTGCGACCGGATTTGGTGCCTCGCCAAATGACCGAGGGTCAGGCCTCGAGTGTCAAGGTTCCCTGCGAGTGCATTGAGAAGATGCCCGAGTTGCGTGAGAATCCCTTTCGCCGGCGTATCTGTACGTAACAAAGGACCAATGCATAACCTAAACAAAACACAATCCCCGGTCCTCCACCTCTTCTTGTTCCCCATAAACGCGGCCAAAATTCTAGAGCAATTTTCCATTTTTGCAGGCGAGGCCTTCTCACGCGATGGCCAGGGCAATTTATCCTTTGAGGACTTTCTGGACGCCCTCTCTGTCTTCAGCGAGCAGGCGCCGAGGGACATTAAAGTTTTCTACGCTTTCAAAATTTATGGTAAGTTCTGGTTTCATTGTTGTGGTGCAGGCCTCACTGTAAAGAAATATTTATTATTTTTTAAAGTCAATTTTATTTAGAAGATCTAAAGGGGTCTAAGCACCGGAACATAAATAAGTTAATCGGCCGTTTTCTGTTGTGATGTTCTATGTTCTTAACTAATATGAACTGAACTAGTTTTTTCCCCAGTGTAACTCCCTAAACTCTGTTCCCTTCAAAAGCGCCAGCTGCTGGCCAACATTTTCAGCTTTTGTTTATGCATTTCCGGCGCAGCCCGTGTTTGTTGTCTTGGGTGCTCGCGATGCGTATGAGTGTGTGTGTGTGTGCGAGTGTGATGTCCTTTTGTGCCTTTGGCTTTTACAAGGAACGCATTGCCAGTGGTCGCCGCCAAGCGTGGCACACAATTCGTGACCCGCGACTCGACAATTTGTGGCGCCGTGCCAGGCAACAACACGGCTGGTGCAGAGACAAAGTTCAAGGACAGCCATAAATTCTAATAAGCATTTTAATTGAAATTTAAATTAGAATCTCAAAAATGTCACCATAAATGGGGGAAAAAGTTTTCGTGCAAATTGATTGTGCACTTGGCACTCCAAATTAATGGCACAAAAATTCACCCAGCAAGGGCATGGAACGTGTGGGTTCGCCGGCAATCAATTGGATGCAAAATGTCTCTCAGGTCGAGTAGTTGTAAAAATTTTTGCAAGACTAGTTGGCAAAGCCTTGGCAAAAGCTCACAGGTAACTACACTTCATTTCAATGTGCATTATTAGATTGACACAAATTGAAACGTGCAGCAAGCGATTACCTATGCGACACACACAAGGACCTGGCTGCCGGCAAACTCAGTTTGTCACACATCACTTGACTTTTGTGCTAGAAAATGTCAAGTTTTGTAAGGCACAAGGCTTACACTTTACCTCTTCGAGGTGCACTTCTAAAAATTAGTTTAAAACTGAATAATATATGAAGTTTTGCCAAGCTAGATCCTGACTACGACATCTACCTTGAAATATCATTTCATAGTTAATCATATTCTAATGAAATTTAACATAATTTTAAGTGTAAAATTTTTTCTTTTGATACACCTTGAGCCCACCCACTTGGAATTTGTATGTATGGTACTTTTGTCCTGGCATAACTTTGCAGATTTCGATCAGGACGGCTTCATCGGGCACGCTGACCTCATGTCCTGCCTGACAACAATGACCAAGAACGAGCTGAGCCCGGAGGAGCACCAGCAGATTGCGGACAAGGTAATTGAGGAGGCTGATGTCGACGGCGATGGCAAGCTATCAATATTGGAGTTCGAGCACGTCATCCTTCGGGCCCCCGACTTCCTCTCCACCTTCCACATCAGAATTTAAAACCTGGCGAACGGGCATTTGTATTATTAAATTGTTTATGTGAGTCGATTAAACATACATACAGTAGTCGAGTATTGCCATCTGTGTGATTAAGTTGGTTCGGGTTCCGGATCGGAGTTCGGAGTCTGATTCTGGTTATGGTTCAGGTTCTGGTCAAAGGTTGTGCTTCAGGCTCCACGGGCCAATTGTCGTGACAATGTGCATGTCAAATGTCAGGCGAGCATTATAAAATTTATAAGCCCCTGCATGCAGTCGAGTCGAATGGTGTCCTGCCATCATGCGCCCAACCGTTTGTGACCCCAATCAGACAGGTTCTGGGCCAGGACTGGTGTCATGGCCAATGGAATGCGTCCTGCCAGCCTCAGACCACAAACACACACAAACCGTACCATTATCAATGTGTGAGTGTGTGGCTGTGAGTACTGTCAAAGTTTTATCAATTTTGCCAATTTTCAGCTTAAACTTGTTTGGCATTTGAGCATTTCCCAATCCCATTCAATTATTGTAATTGCATCTGCATGGGTTCAAAGGGCGCCTAACGATACGGACTCTGTTGAATGCTTGAGATATTAAAATGTGCATGCCACTTTCCCATCAATCTGCCTCTTGTATTTCTGCAAATATTTTGAAATAATTGATAATCCTATCATACGAAAATAAAGGGAAGGATATTCTTTAGTTTATAGTATTTATGGTAGATACTAGGTAGGAAGGTAGGTACTTTTTTTACTATAAATTCCAAAACTCTTTTCGTGATTATTTAAAATCCTTTCAGGAATCTAAAAATTGTTTTTTTTTTATTATAGTTTTTCAAGTTGCCCGTCCTTAATAGCCAGTATTCACAAAAAAGGATGCAAAATAGATTGAATAAATTCAATTTTCACAGAATTGTGGCACGTAAAGAGCCACTTCATGAACCAGATTGAATTTCCACCGTAATGCAAATCACGTTTCAATTTTAATTTAGTTTACTATTTAATAATACATAGTAATTACATACATAGTAATTGTTTTTCGTTTTTTGTTTTTTGTTTTCGTTTTAGTTGGATTTAAATTTAGGCTTAAACGATACAAGAAAGTCTATTACAAGTATTCCATAATTGTATGCATATGTATACATATATAGTTTTAATTGTATTTTTGTTATAATTTGTAATTGGTAATCGTAAAAGTAATCCATTGGATGCGTGCAATCTGAAACTGTTTTAGATTGAGATTCGAGCTGTTTTTTTGTTGCATTTTATTGCAGAGTTTTTGTTTTTTCAATGGTTGTGGGTGACACATTTTGCTATAGTTCGATATTTTATGGGTCGGTATCGCGTATATGAAGTTATATGAAGATATAGCAACGGAACATAACTATACTGCCTATACACAAAAACAACAACACTTACATAAGAATAGATCTACTTAATACATACTCGTACTCGTACACTCCTAGAGGCATAATATGCTTACGTACGAACTCCTTGGAATTGGAATTCCCTTGCCTTGCCTTGCCAAAAATTATTGTAATGCCTCGAAGATAGTGGCTTTTGTTTTTTGCTATTTCCCTTGCCTGCAAAATCATGTGTTTTGTTTTTTTTTTACAATTCTCGTATACTGCAAATGTTTAATGTCTACATTATTCATGCTGGAATAGAACGTATAGTTTTCTTAGGACTCTATGTTTCGGATACAATCTCAGTCGTATCCGCACCTTTCTAAATCGTTAGCTTCGTTTCTCGTATACATGGTTTACATTCATTATAGTCTTTTAAGTCGAAGATGCACTCCTCCACTCCCACTCCTAATCCTCCTCGAAACACTCGAGTTGTGTGTCCAAAATCATGGAACAAATAATGCAAACACATAAATTGTACAATAATTTAAACATAGGTTTTGGTTATCTTATAACGCTTCGATGCCATCCAAGCTGGAGCAGCCCCTGCTGGAGCTCCATACGGATTCTACATGACCCGCTCTAGCCCATGTCGTGGGCTCCGGCTCCACAGTTGGAGAACCCGTAATCCGAAAAGCTTTCGAAGCTTTTCAACAAATTTCAGTACACCGAATTGTGGTGCTCGTAGTTGTTGTGGGCGGCGTGATGTAGGTAGGAAGGAATCGATGAGTTCAGCTCCGATGCTCGCCGTCGAAGAGCTGCAATGCTGTGGCCTCGCCACACATCCTCGTCGGTGGCGCCGTCTGTCGGCGACTGCATGGACTGGTGGCAGAGCGGAAGTCCTGCGTCCTGTTGCTGTTGTGTCGGCGTCGGTGGCGCCATCTGCTGTTGCTGTTGTTGGTGAGCCTGTTGCTGCTGCTGTTGGTGAGATTGCTGCTGTTGCTGCTGCTGCTGCTGTTGTTGATGACTCTGTTGCTGTTGCTGCTGATGCAGGGGCTGTAAGTCGATGAGTTAAGAGTTAATAACAATAAAAAGAATCCTTTCTTGAAGGACTCACCATAGGTTCACCACTGAGCTCGTTCTGGCTGGTATTGGGCTGAGCGGAAAGCGGCGGCGGAGTCACCGAGGAGCAGCTGTTCATATTTGGCGGCGTAGTGGCACTGGGCGAACCGCTAGGGCCGCAGCTCACCCCGCCCACACTGTGCTGGTACATCATGGAGTCGCCTACAAAAAATATAACAAAATAATTTTATTTTTAATAATTAAAAACTACCACATCTTTCTTCATCATATCAGGCAACGTAGGTCACAAAAAAATAAAATGTAACAAAGAAAACTTTGCTGACGGAAGCCAGAGCCGAAAAATAAAAAATAAAAAACGACATGAACATGTCTCCAAAATGTCAATTAGCACAACTATATGAAACCAAATAAAGAAGTTGAAAAAATGCCTTTGGGTATTCCTGAAAATTAAACGACTGGCTGTTAATTGATCGAACAAACATAAGGTACCCGGGCATTATAAATAATACGATGCGATCCAACCCATACGCATGCAAATGTTTTTTGGGGCTACCGAAAAAAAGTGTTATGAGTTCAAAGAAATGAGATTCGTGGACTCTGTCGTCGTGTTTGGTCAATTGTCGGCAGAACTGGAAACTGAAAACCTAAACTGGAACTGGAACTGAAACTGGACCTGGAACTGGATGGTATCGCCAGCTAAACAAATAAATCGGATTCAAGCAAACGACCGAGACTCAAAACTCAAAAAAAAAAATATGTACATATTAACATGGCCAACGCAAAAGTGTCAACGCTTGGCTTTTGTTCGTCGCATGCAGGTGGAAAATTTTTTGGGCATGTGATGGGCTTTGTGACGCTGGCTAGGAAGTGGACGTTTGGGACGGGCTGGGAGGTCCGGAATGGGCGGTGAATAACACCTACCCAGAGCGTTGAGGCCGTAGTGCTGGTAGCTACCCGCGCCCAAGGCGGAGCCCATGTTAATGCCAGAGTTCAGGCCACTGTTCAGCGTGGACGAGAGCGGCGACGACTGATTCAGTTGGCCAAAGCCTGAGCCCATTTCCAATTTTGGCAGCGGTTAGTAAGGATAGCACGAAATACGAGAGTTAGTGAGGTTGTGTTGGTCTGGCAATGGCAGGACACTCACCTGCTGTCATCGGATTCACGCCGACGCTCCAGCGATCGCCGCCAAACATCCCGGTTCCACAGAGGCCGTCTCCCATCGCAATGTTGGTAATATTGGCTCCGAACGGAGGAAGTCCGTGGGAGGGCAGCAGGGCGCCCGGTGTACGGAATACGTTGGTGGTCTTCTTGCGCTTCTTCCATTTGGCACGCCGATTCTGGAACCAGACCTAGAAATACAAATTGCAGACTATTAGTAGGGATTCGAAAAGCTATATTTCAACTATAAATACCCCAAGTTCGCGACTGTTAAAGCTTAATTAATTAATCATTTATTGGTTTAAAAAGAAACCGGATTACAAGGTTGATTCAACCCTATTTAAGCCGATTTTAAAGAGTTTCCAGCTTAAGATTATCGTGTCGTGTATGTTTGCAAAGTTGTATCCTTGACAGGCTTGTAATGCGTGTGTTTCGGGTCCGTGTCGGACAACAACCGGCCACCCTCTTGGCGCTCCTACCCCAGCCCAGCCCCAGCCTTAAGCCCAACCCCATCCCCTACTTGTCGGGGTTCTTCTGCCTACAACACGGTCTTAATCGAGATCAATTACCGTCGTGACAGTCAAAACATGTCTCGACAAAGGCACACACACGCTGGCACAGAAACAGGAGTTACATGCGCATAAATTCCATATGTAAATTCTTCAGCCATGGCCAGAATACAAGGCTGGAAACAGCCCCTAGCTCCCACACTCCGAGACTCCGCATCTTTGGTCACTCCAGGAGCCGGGCCGGACCTTCGATACCATCGGCTTTTGTCTTAGGGCCGGAGTGGTCGAAGTCCGTGTCGGATGTGTTCGCTTCAAATTGGCATTTCCATATGCATAAGAATAACGGAGCCGAGCTAGCCGACATGTTGAGGTTTTGACATTTACAAGGCAGCACACAAGCACTCCCTCTTACCACCCACCCGTCACACATCCCGTACAATCGCAGGGAGGACGCTTGCAAAAAGGGTTGCCTACTTTTTGGGGCTCCACTGATTGCAGCCTGCAAGGCTTGTCTCAGCTTCCAACTCTGCCGAGTCCTTTGCGCAATCTTTGAGCAATGAAAAAATAAACAACAACCAAAAAATGAAAATGCGAATAAAGTGCCAGGCAGTGAATGACTAGTGACATGAAAACGATTTCGCCAGGACATCAGGCCTTCGCATCCACATCACTCGCAGTCGGGTTGACAACCAACCTAACACACACACACTGAAGCATACACTCCCAGTTGGATATATAGAGTGCTATATAGTATTTATAAATCCCAGCATTTCGTGGCAAATCTTGAGCTGTCACCGGCTGTCGGCGTCGACTGTTTCTGTCTGAGTGCGCCAGACTAATGGCAAAAGGAATACGGTGGAAAAAAAGACTGAGCAGGGGGCGGAGCGGCTGGAAAGAAAAATGGCAAGTTTCGAGCAAAGTAACTTTGCTTGTAAGGTCTTCGGAAGCTCTGATGGTCCCCAGTGGGTTTGTCATATGTCGAGCCGAAGCAGACGAATCCTGAATCAACCAGAAACCAACAAAAAGCAGACAGAGAAAACTCTGGGTTATCCTGGGATCATCCTGAAACCATATTTCGGGGATACAAATCTATGGCCATAGCTTTTACTTTAGACTGCACCCGAAAAAAAGAGGGGAAACGTCTAAAAAGAAGTATATTTTTGATACTTGATAAGGGTTTCTTATCAAGTTCGATAGCAAAGGACATTCAATAGTTCCTGATCGAGTTTCTAATTAATTAAAATCTCAAATATATCCAACTTTTACATTCTCAAACTTTAAATATTTCTTGCAGTGTTCCAGTGTTGTCGAAATCAACGAAACTGGAACTATCTCAGGTTGTTTTAGCGTTTTTGGAGGCTCGCGTTTTTACACCAGGGACACTAATGTGCCACATTGTGCAAAGGATAAGGGGTGGCAGAGTGGCAGAGTGGCAAAGTGGTAAGGCGGCAAATGGGGTGTGAATTTCGAAGGGCGGAGGTGTGTCGGTGACCTTGACTTGTTTATGTTTTTTACGTGTTTATGCGTCGCTCTATTCATTAACTTTTAATTTAATAATTTAAGACACTGTCTGTCTGTCTGGCCTCCACGCTCTCTCCCTGTCCTTTTCTCTCTTGCTCTACATCTATCTCTTTCTCTTGTTGTGTCCTTTGTCTTTTTTTTTGTTGCTGCCATCTCCTTTTGTCTCATTGAGTTTGGGAAATTAAATTTAGCTTTGGCTGTTTTATTTTGCTATACAGCTTCGTGTGAGAGCATTTACCTATACACACCCACAAACACACACACTCACACACACACTCACGCCCAACACCCAAGGAAATAAGAAAAAGTCAGCAACAAGAAGAGGAAGAGAAAGCCAAAAGTCATTGCCTGCTTTTTTGGTTTAAGGCTGCGAGCCATTAAATTGGCATGACGTGCCCGGCACGTAAATAGGCGTTAAAATGTCGGTTAAACAAAACATTTATTTTTTATGTCTGCATGGAAAGTGTCTGTATGTATTAATCATATTTGAGGGTGTGTGCCGTGGCAATCCCATTTGTGTGTGTGGGTTTGGTTTTGATTTGTTTTCATTCCTGTCTCCTCCAGGGCTTCCTTTCCGCTTCCTTTCGCTCCCTGCCTGCCTTTTTTGCACCCAATTTGAACCGTGAACCCAAACAAAACATAAAAAAACGAAAAATTCATCCTTATGTCGCGTTAAATTGTGTGTCTAACGGTAATTTTTTAAGCTTCACCCCCCATGCATAAATTATAAGCTGCTGAGTGGCTTCCTTCAGTCCAAAAGGCAACAAACTCGTATCTTACCAATGCCCTATAGAAGGGTGGATATTACTATATAAAGAGGTATTAGGGGAAGGAGTGATTAGGTTTGACTTCAACAAGTGGCATTCCAACGATTTCTTTATGAAAGATTATCAAAGTTTATAAAAAGAAGTTTTAAAAGGTAAAAGGTCAGTAGAACTTTTGCGAAATTTAACTTTATTAAGAGTATGGAGAATATAGGTCTTCTATAGCTACAGATAACTCTTCTATCGTAGCAATATTAATTATATTATATATTGTAGTTTGCCTTTGTAACTAAACATTTATATTTTATTCCTTTTTCCATTTTCAATATCCTATTTTTCGATCAATAATAAAAGGTTTCCGTACTCTTCAAAAGGTTTTAATAGAAACTATTCTTTTTACCTTCAATAACCATTAAATATTGTTAACCCAAGATAAAGTAAAAATCACTCTTGGTTATCTTGAAAACCTGAATATTCTCCTTAGTTTTTGTTGAGATACAAATGATATTAAACTCTAATCTAAAGATATTCCATATATTGATAAATAAATACTAGATAAATATTTTTAAAGGCTTTTTCTTGCTTCTAAACCCAAAGCTAATAAATGTCATGTCTGAAACAATGCAAGTTAAAAGCTTTATTGGAACAATCCATTCTGATTCATAAGTTTCTATCCCTTCCTACCTATATCCAAAAAAAAACATGAAACCTGCAAGCAGCCGAAGCCAAAAAATAGAAACCAACAACCAGTTGGGCAGAAATTTCTGCCATATGTTCCATACAAAAGCATTTTCGTGTTTGTACTTTTAATTTTCACTTCACGACTGACACAGCAGCAGCAGAAACCAAAACAAAAAACCAGGAGCAACAAAGGAAAGACACCACCAGCAGAAGGCAAACAATGGGAAGGGAAACTGTTGCAAATAATAAATGAGTCAAGTTCATGAAAAAGCAATTTCTTGCGGCAGGCCGCAGATATTAGCACCCAGAACCAACAAAAACTCAGAACCAGTAGCGCTCGCAAGGGGGAAGGAATTGCCACAAATGGAGGCAGAAGTCAGAAATTAAGTATTGCCCAAATTACACGGCCGGGGGAACTGCGACTGCAAATGGGATAACAAGTGATTTGCTTTGATTTTATGGGCTGGATGGGGGTGGATGGATCTACAGGATACAAAGGACCCGGGGAGGGTTATGCCATACGGTGGTGGGTCATTGGGTGGGTGTCAAAAGACCCAGAGGTCCTTTTTAATATGAACCTGTTTATGGTGTCGCCCTGCCTTTGCAGCCTTATGATTGCACTTCCGTGCCATAATGGCCTGCCATATATATGATGACCGACCTGCCCAATCCGGCAGCACCCCAGCTCATCTCCGAACTGAGCCTTGTTTACGATATCTGTTCGGTTCGTTATGCAACATTAATTGCACATTATACCTAATGGCTGATTAAACAGCTGTAAGGATAACAGCAGGAAAAACTCTTGCAGTCGGTTTTTGTTTCCTCTTCATTTGATTTGCATATGACAGTCGGGCCAACAGGGATTGTAGGGCTGTAGCCAACATAGAAATGCACTTTGCCACAGAAAGCCGCACTTCAGAAGCCAATTTCAAAATTATCAATCAGGGAGAGGGAAACGCGAGAGCTGAAAACTGAAACTGCAATTGGATTCGCAAGTGCAACGGCAACTACAGAATTGCAATCAAAATTCGATTAGCCTGCAATGCAAATATTATTGGCTATTGCTGGGCTAGTGTGGCAGGTATGACAGGTGGAAGAGTGCAAGAGTGGAAGGGCAGATGGGGGAGCAGCATCTCTTAATAAACATTTCATTGGCAAAAGCCAGAAAGTGCAATAATATTTTTCGGCTCGATTGCGCTGACAGTTTTTGTTTTGTCCACATCCCGCAGAACGGAGCTCGGAGCTCGGTGCTCGGAGTTGAGAGCTAGCCAGTTATTGGTTATTGTGGATGGTTTCAGGACATAATCAAAAATCAATTGGCCAGGTTATTGCTTTTTCTTGAGCCCCCTTCGGGAGATTCCTCCTCTCCGGGCTGTCCTCCGGGCTGCCCCTTGAGGCTGCCAGGCAACCGAAATATAAAATGGCCACTCGACAAAGTCCAAACTGTCCCTTGGCTTTTGGCCTTTGATGTTGTGTCTTGGTCGGCAGCCATTTCCTTTAGTCAGTCTTCATCTTGAGCATCTCGAGCATCTTTTTATTATCATTATTGGCCCCATCTACGCTTTCATATCCTGTGACTCCACGGGCTCTGAGTGGTTTATGGAAATCGCTTTTCGGCCAATATCTTTTCATTCGTGAGCATATAAAAAAATGCGTATAAATTCATAAAATTCCGTCTCGACTCTGTCCCCCATACCCCCAGCCATCAGTTCCCAGTACCCCACACAAATGCCAGTCGATTTATTTTATGTTATCCTTTAAATCCTGCTTTACGAGTCGGTCCTGGCAACACTTGCCGCGACCCCATAACGCCGCCACCCACTGTCCCCAGATTGGGAGCTCGAACCCGCCTCTGAGCCGAGACTACTATGACCGTCTCTCTCTCTCCCCACTCGCGCTGTCTCTTTCACAGAGAAATGTCCTTTGATAGAAGCCATCAAAGTGCTTCCTTGGGGGTTGATGGGGGAGTCCATCCTCCATCCCCCATCCTCTATCCACCTGCCTACCTTATTTCACAACTGGCCGAGTTCAAGTTTTGATTTATGAAATAGTTTTTGATATTTTTTTATACTTTCGAGATGGATGCTATTAATTTTGGCCGTGTTTCCTGGGCAACTGCAGCCTCCTCCTCGATGGCGCTTCGACTCTTGATATTTTTTTCCAGGATACAATTTGTGGCAGGGGAGGTTGGCCAATGCAACCCCCGAAAATGTTTCGCTGCATTCGTGGAGCATGCGCAGGTTTAGGGTTCTGTGTGCTCCCCAACGATTTGCTTTGTTCCTTCCATCTTCAAAAACTTTTTCAACCGTTTTTTTTTTGTTGTTTTGCTTTTGGGTCGTAGGGCTCTTGCCGTTCTATCAATGGCAGCAAAATTTCGACCAGCTTATCCCATCGTGCCCCCTTTTTTTGCCCCACCAAGTCCGGCACTTTGGCACGCCATTTTCACACAAACATTTCAATGAAAAGTATCAACGAAATTGCTTTCGGAATTGCTTCATATGCCATAAACAGAATGCGTGCCAGATTTCCTTGATGCTCTTTATGTGAATTTTATAGGGAATCCAGTCGTTCCCCAGCCTTTCCACTCCCCAATCGCCATCCTGCCATCCTCCCACCTTCCAACCTTCAACCTTGTCTGGCTTTTTAAAGCTTTCGTTAAATTTAGCTCCTCCCAGCCCACTCGCTACCTGCCTGCCTTCCACATTTTTCCTTTTTTCTATTTGTTGCATATTTTCGTTTTTGGTATTTCAATTAAAGTTTAATTAAAATTTGCGATGCCATGGTTATATCAGACGCGACCCAGTCGCCTTTGGCCCCACTTTGAGTGCTTTGCTTGAAAGGACTCGCCATATTGTCCCCAGCTCCTTGACCCCACTCCCCCGCATGTCCTTTTTGATAAAGATGCTCACTTTTTATGAAAATATTTCGTCTAATTTCTCGCAAAATATTCGGATATTGGCTGGAGGTTACATACTCGTAGATCTAACCGTAAGCCACTCCCCTCACTCGCGCCGTCAGAAGACCCATTATTAGGGGTATTAAGCGGCTCAGCAAATAAATTAGTTCTGTCTGAAGTCGAGGCAATAATTTATCAACGCTCTTTGTCAGTGGGAAGGTCGAGGAGGAACTTGTAAGATTCTGCTGAGAAATGGCTTGGAACTCTGGGCTCTGGACTCTGGACTCTAGACTCTAGACTCTTGGCTAAAACCAATCGATATTTCCTATTCCTGCTGAATCACAAGGCTTGTATGGTGTCTCAGAAAACAGAAAATTAAAAACCAAAGTTTATATGAATATGTCCTTTGCTTTCTAATTACAAAAGTTATAGAATAATAAAGGAAGAATGGATTTTTTTGTATTCTTTTTTGTATTATCCCTTTTTTTTAGAGGATAAACCTTAGCCATATAAGTTGCCCTGAGATATTTTATTATGATTCTGTTGTCACCAGTTACCGGACTCAGTGATTGCTGTTTTTTTAGGGTCTTAGTGCAGGTTGCCTGGCAAATTAATCATGTGAGAAATTCATTTGGTGCACTGCCACACACCCACACACAGAGCCACGTGGCAGGACGGCGTTCTCTCCTTCCCGTTGACCTCACACCACTTGTAAAATTTAATAAACAAACCAATAAATGTTGCAACAATTCAGACAAAGCCCTGGCACTGCTTCTGACAATGCCAAATCATGATAAGTCAATTTTGTGGGCCATCCTATGGCTCTATGGCTCGCCCCGCGAAGAAGAGCGTCCATTGTCCTGGGATGGCCCGCGGAGATGTCACGTGTGACAAACAGATTGTTCTGGGAAAATTGTCGAATTGCCGCCCACTGGGCGAGAAAACCCAAATTAACAATGCCAGGGGTGCCGCCTGCTGCTAAATGCTATTTAAACATAATTTAGCCAGCCTCGGGAAATCCGATTAGGAATCCGAAAAGGAGATGGAAGGACAAGTCCACCATATCTCTGAGTTTTGTTTTTATTAAATTATGTTTACCATAAACGGAGGTTGGGTGTGCCATGTGTGGGTGAGCCAGTCATCCACTACGTGAGGCTCATAACTTATGCACCTGCCCTCCATCCGAATGGCTTTCCTCAACTTTGACTCGATTTTCGGGGCTAATACGGAGCGGCATTTTCGGGTATTTTGGGGCATTGCGGGCATTTATCTGCGAGAGGACGATGGGGCTGTCTTTATGCCGTCATTAGCCTCAAATCCTTGTAGATTGATTTAGGGCCAGACGTGTGTGTGCATATTGAATGAAGGTTCGACCTTACACACATATGGATAGACGAAATACATGCGTGAAAGTGTGAAAATTTCAAAGCTCTAAATGTTTTATTTCGCCTTCAAGTTTCGACTGCGAACTTAATTTATATGCTAATTTTATTAAACAGCAATCCCAAAACTAATCCAACGGTCTGACATCCTCTAAGCCGCAACGACAACGCAAAATCAAACATTAAAACAGCAGGACCCGGAGGAGGCAAAAACAAACAAAAAAACACTGAGAGAGAAAGAAAAATCTGAACTGAATAAAAGCCGACGGCAGTTCTAACACGGAGATACATCAGGATACACCACCACCTCCCAGCCACCCTGGTGAGGCTTCTACCCCCTGGCAGGTGACTGCATTGTCCTTACGGACAGCCGGATCTGGGCGATGGCGAGGGCGGGTAGGAAAAGGGCATTAACGGGATACACTGATACGCAATTATTAAAACAATTTATCAAAGTAGAACACATCCGGCAGAGCGTCGGGGCCGTCAGCAAAATCATCACGAAGGTGTCGTCGCCTGAGTTGCTCACTCATGGCTAATTGTTTTAGCTGGAGCGGCTTTTGGCCAATACGATAAAGTTTTTTGGCCTTCATTTGCACCGCAAAACGATTCTCGCACTGCACACTTACAGTAGGGCTCTGGGAAGAATCCTTGGCCAGGATATACGGAATGAGTGCGAGCAGCGTAAGCGGAAGCGGAAGCTTAAACACAAATTTAATGAAGCAGTAAATTCGATTGTCGCATAAACAAAGCCCGTCCGCATGCAAAAAGGACCTCCACGAGGGAGCCCAGGGATGGGGCTGAAGAGCAATAGAGAGAAAGGAAGAGCGAGAGCAAGGATAATGGCATCAGCACAGGGGAGTCATGCCAGCCACAAAAGGATAAAGCCTGTTCTGTGTGCGTTTGCGAGCTTGGTGGAAACTTTTCCACAACCGAAGAGCAGTTGGGGACTCCGAATGTGTGAGAGCAGGATGTGTGAGTGTGGCTGGGGGGCTGGATGCCCGACTAAATGTGACTTTATGTGCTTTAATAAAGTATAATTTTGGGCGCTCAAATGGCGTTCGCCGACGACTTTCAGCCGAGAGCCTCGTAAACTGTTGCAAGCTGGAAGAGATATCTCCCGAAAAAAGGAAAACCCAAAACCGAACAACCAAAGCCAAAGCCAAAGCCAAACGTCCATTGTGGTTGTGTGCAACACAAGTGAAATGTCATGTCGGCCATAAAACGAAGTAAACCCGAAACTCAGACAGCTCCCTCCAACCACTGACAACTGTCGAGCCGCAGGACAAAACCACGCAAAGTTTAGATGCACAGGACTAAGGTCTCCATCTCAATCAACTGCAAATTAACTGTTGCAATGGTGGACCCAACAAATTATTTTTTAAGCCAGAAAGGCACTTAAATAAATTCGCTTTTCTATTTATTATTACTCTAGAGAAAGTACAGGAATACCCCAAAAATTGTCAAAGTTGTGACTCACCTGAACGCGGGACTCGGTGAGTCCGATCCGCATGGCGATCTCCTCGCGCATGAAGATGTCCGGGTAGTGGGTCTTCGAGAAGCATCGCTCCAGTTCGTTCAACTGGGCTGGAGTGAAGCGGGTGCGGTGTCGCTTCTGTTTGTTTTTGTCCAGGTGCTGGAATAAAAAAGAACACGTCCAGTGGGAAGGACTCGGTGAGAAAGACGCCGGAGGGTTGAGAGTCTTGAGACACAGACTAGGATGCAAGCTACGTACAACTGATTACGGATTACAGATTACAGATTACGATTGACAGTTTACGGGTCTACTGTGATTTAAAGTTAGACTAGAGGATAGGAGATCTACGGTTCTAAGTATGGAAATCAAAGTACACTTACTTTTGTTTATAGTTTTACGGATATGAGTCATAGAGTACGAATATGATTCATGGCACATTTAATTAGGTTCATTACACAATTCAAAACACACACATTCACGTATTTTGAAACAGATTTTCATTGGCATTTTTTTTGGCGGTTCGTATCGAATTTCGGATCGAATTGGTTTTGATTGGATTTGGGTTTTTGGCATAGCAGAGTAGTAGTATTTGAAGGAAAAAAATAAACATCGAAAAGAACATGGATTATTAAAAAAGTTTCGTATCAACTAAGCGCTATCTTTATCTCTCTTCTTTCTATATAAATATACTAATAATATATATAGATATATATATCTTTCTTTCTTGCTTCTGCTTTCTGATTATATAGCGCTTTCTTGCTCACCTGATCCTGTTGTTGCATGTTGTTGCTGTTGTTGTTGTTGCTGTTGCCGTTGTTGCCACCACTTCCGTTTCCGCTGCTCAGCGCATTGGAGTTGTCGCACAGTCCGCCGGATATGTGCAGGCGAGCCACGCCCCCGCCGACAGGCACCACCCCGCCTCCAGGCCCGTTGGCACCACCACCTCCTGCCACGCCGCCGAGATCGGCCAGGTTCGAGCCCACCGGCAGTTGGCCAAAACTATTAACGCCCGCGTGGAGTGCCGTCAGAGCGGCCTTGGGCAGATCACAATCCTTGGGGCCTATTTGGGGTAAAATATTTGACATTAAAAGGTTTTCAAGACAAAATAAAATGTAATTAATTAATATAATTAAATTATATCTATGGGTTTCAAACTTTTATTCTTTTATAAAGATTAACACGCAAGGGAAAACCATAGACGAGTATATGTTCCTTTTTAATTAAGTTAAAAATATTATTCTTTCTTTAAGTTGTAATCAAAAAAAGAAAGAACCTGCCTTATATCGTAGGATTTAGTGTTCAAAGTTCTTTTAAGAAATACAAGAAAAGTTGGCCTGGAAAGTACTTTCTAATCGATCACAGACTGATTACAATTCTTTTACTTTTGAAATCTAGAACATCTGAGAATATTAAGCCATGATTATCCACGTGATGGAATGGTGGCTGGACCTGATCATCAATGTCTTTCATTGGATCATTTGGCACTTCGTGAAGCTGTTTTGCATACAGGTGGTTGTCCTCCTGATCGTACTTGCCTTCAAGAGAGCTTGGCCGCGCCTCGTCTTCAATGCGCCGGTGGATGGGCTGTGGAACCGGCGCCGAAGAACCGCAAGAGTATTGCCCAATAGTCCGTCGAAAGTTGGGAAGGACAACAATTGAATGTAAGTTCAGATTTCAAACTGAATTTTTATTATAGATTTTAGATCCACAGATGCACAAGGAACTCGGAGACACACACTGGAAGTTTTTTTTAATGGGTTGTTGAATTACTTTTGTGTAATTATTAAATGAACTCCAATTCGAATCCGAAACAAATTTGTTTAGAGCGATTGCCTTTTAATTGAATTAACTTTCCGATGCGGCGCGAACTGGGACCGGTAAGCTAACGACCTAGAGGATTGCTCGGACCGAACTGTGGCGATCGGATAAATTGAATTTTTCAACAACCTGTCATTCAGCAGGAAAACGATGCCAAAAACAGTAACAACACGTACGCGAGAGCGAGAGAGAGCTCCAAACAACAAACTGAGGTGCGATTCACAGATACATTTATAGATACAGATACAAAGCTGTACAGATACAGATACAGGGCCGAATGACTGACTGAGAGCAAGCGAGAGAGCTGCGGAAGGCTAAAACCCTTTTCATTTCCTACCTTTCGGGCCTCACTTGACTAACGTAACGTATTTTTGTTTTATTTCCATTTTATTTGTACGTCTATATCATCCCAGTTGTGGGATGAGAACCGGAGTGGGAGTGGTAGTGGGAATGGGAATGGGAGTCGGACGGAGTCTGTGCAACATTGGATTCACAGGAGAGTCGATGTCGGGGTCTCTAGTCGCATCATCTTCATCGAACGACTGGAATTTTTAACATGTACGTGCGAGAGAGACTCCGGTCTCAACTCTTTTAGCCCGATTCCTTTGTTGCTGCTTTTGATGTTGTTACTGAGCTCAACTGTTGCTACAAAATCAAACATTTGCTCATCGCCAGTTGATGCGAACTCTTCCCTGGGTCCCCGAGACTCGCACTTGCTATAACCTTTTGGGGGACCCGAGATTCGTTTTGCTGCGATGTCGTCATTGCGGGCCACTCGATTGGCCTAAAGTGAAGGTGTAGGTGGCTGCTGGTAGCTAGCGGCTAGTATCTCTTAGCCCTGTGCAATTTCTATAGAAAGGGAAGCCAAAATGCAAATCCCAACTAAGCGGAAAACACGGAGCAACCTGGACCTCCTCCTCAATCCTCCACAATCCTCATTTCAATTTCATTTTAGCTCCGCTTGGGTATTCGAACACTCTCGATTGCCGACTTTGATGTCGGCGGCGGCGGCGGCGGGAATGGCAGCTCTCAATGATTTTTATTGTTTTCGAGATGGACCTGTTAAAATTTCGGCAAACATCACACACCCGGACTGACTATCTGAGCAAGAAACCCGGAGCGGGATCCTCCAGCCGCCGGTTGGCAGGTGGAAGGAGCGGATGGCTGTGCCATTACTGTGCCACAAACGCCGTATAAAATCATAAATATAAATATCAACAAATAAAATATATGGAGTTCCAACAAGCGACATTCCCTGTAACTGGCCTTTTTTGTTGCTCTAGCCCAGTCGCGTTTTAAAACGCTGCCCGGAAAGTGCTAATTTTTACACATACACCCAGTGCGGCTACTGTTCATTAGCGATTTTCTGATGGTGACGTCCCCAATCGGGACCACACCCCACCCGGGCTCCCCACCAAACCGGGGAAAGGCTTTACTCCAAGTGTAGCACGAATCAATGTGGCTGCCACAGCATCGCTGACATATATTTAGAGCATTACGCACTTCAGCGATACTCGAAGACGTGGATGGATGTGTCTTTGAAAGTCGGAGAAGCAAATCCAAAAAAAAAATAAACTTTGCTCGTGATTAGTAAATTTAAGGCGCGGTGTTAGGTGCGATATCTCCATCCATACAATCTTCAATCTTCAGCATCTTCATCTCGCTCTCGGAGGCTGGAAATTCACGCTCGACGGCAACATCTCAAACATGAATCTACGGCCGAGAGCTACTTCGTTGCTGGTCCGTTGCTCCAAAGAAGTGCGACTTTTAACATCCAACTGTTCCCGCTTCCTTCTGTTTTCCCAAATCAAAGTCATACATCTAAGAGTATATATACAAGTACGTAGTATATATATGGATAGAGCCGCGGAGAGTGTTTTGGCCACGTTTGGGAGCCATAAAATAGCGCCACTTCTCGAAATCGCACTTGGCTGGCAATGGGCCCAGGCAACGTCTGTCCCTCCGGCTAGTTAGTTGCTTGGTCTAACTTTGATTTTTTCACCTCGGCTTTTACAGTTGTAACACATAAATATTAAAAAAAAGCAGCAGTCCTAACTGTTCATTGTTTATGCAGATCAAGAAAATGCCTCATTGCCATTGTCAGTCTATTCAGTCTAAACCTAACTTTCTTTCTACAAATCATTGTGATATAAAACTTAAAACTAATCAGTAAATTGAATAAAAGTGTTCAAAATGTTCTCGTATCATTAAACTAAAGAACTAATGGGGCATAATTTTGTAATCTATCATTGTAATTTGGTTGGCCAGACAAACAAAACTATAAACATAGAGCATGGCCAAAGGCACAGATACAGACAGTCGCACAGTATCTGGCAGATACATTTACATCCTGGTCCGGCGAAAGAGAGAGAGCAAAACGAATGGAAAACCGCACAAAGCGATTAATTAATTAAAATTGGCAAACATGAATTTATCGCGCAAGCAATTTGCACAATTTGCGCAAATCAGTTTGTCTGTTTTTGGGAGCGTGTATACGCGAAACTGCAAACATTTCTCGTGGCCGGAGAATGCAGAATGCACTGCAGAATACGCACTGGGCCAGGACAATCAGAGCAATCAGGACATTCAGGACACTCCCTGCGATTGCACCCCGGTCGTCAGTTGCATGTGCAATGTGCATAATTATTGAAATTTGGAAATTGTGCGGTTTTTAGCCGCCTACCATCATATACATAGGCTCCAACCAACTCCAGCTACAGTCTCTGGGTTTTGGCTTTGGCTTTGGCTATGGCTTTGGCTCCAGTTGCGGATCGGCTGGCTCTGGATGAAATCTAGGCTGCTCCAACAACTAACCGCAACAGGGAACAGAATCCGCAGCAACCGCAAAACATTTCAATGCAGAACGGATACCGTTTTGGGGGTTGGGAATGGGTGGCTGCCTGGCTGGATAGTATGGTGGTTGGGTGGTTGGGGGTTTAAGCACATATTTCACTAGCGCAGGCCACCGCAAAAATTCCAACGCACAAAGCGGTATTCACGCACTGATTGCGGGATACAAACATACAAATACATATGAATATCCTCCCATTTAAAAGGATGGGGACTCTGTGCAAATTACAAATGCAATCATGAAATTAATTTAATTAATGCGAGGCTCACGAAAAGCTCCAACCGAAAATGGAATAAAATGCCATTCAAGGTTTCTTTCGTTGCATGCAAATTAAGCATTAGTAGGGGGCACGTACCAAAAGGAGGCAGCGCAGAGCCGTAGATAGCGAAAAAGTCCTGCCATTTCTTTTGCATGCAAATTGCTCTTAATTGTACGGAACCCCCCAGTCCAGCGCCCGAAACCTCCACGCACCCAATATGCAAATTTGTTGGCTTTTTGCAAGTGACTGCGGTGGGGCTCCGTTTTGTTGTGTGTTGTGTGGCGGAACTCCGAAAAAGGCTTACGAAATTTATTATGGCTGAGTCTCGCACTGCGGGCAGGATTTGGGCAAAGGATTCCGCACTGCGAATCATTGATATTTATAGTTTTTCACGGAGTTCCAAAGAGAAGGGATAAGGGGGACTTGCCCAACTTTAACTACAATTTTTGACAGCTTTTAAACTTTTAAATTTATTGGTTTTTTCGATTTTTCGATATTGTAAGCATATTCAATAATATACTTTTTTTCACACTAGACCCGCAACTATGGATATTAAGCATACGCAGTGGTGGCCCCGACCGAGCCAACTGGCGTGTGAAAAATGGCAATAAATTAATAAAAGTAATTAATTACAACGCTTCCAAGGACCACGGCAGTCCTTTGTGAATCGCTCTTGGACTGGCAATAAAAATTGAATAAAAACGCGACCCATAACTCATTCGAATCGAATTTCGAATGCAACTGAATTGCAAACTGCAGGCTGCAGGCTGCTAACAAACAAATTGATTGCCAAAATTGAAAGTGCTTGAACCATTGATCAACAATGCGGTAAATATAATTTGCTCCGATTTATTAATATATATATATATTATATATATTTTATTATGTGGACAGAAGTAAAGTTTGATAATTATGTGCGTGCGCCGAGCAATGTGCAAATGTAATTCACAATCTGCGGCATATTTAAAAGAGCAATTATATCAATTAACACAGATACACCCACGCTGCCTGGGAATCGGAAATGAAATCGAAAATGGTAATGAATATGGAAATGTAAATGGGAATGGGAATGGGAATGGGAGAAGGCTCGTCGAGTTAGTTAAATATACAACTTAATTATTGCTAAATGCACGCGACACACCAGGCGCCGCCATCTGGTTAGACGCCTCAATTATAGGCCATTTAGCAGAGATTGGAGATGCCAATCGGAAGATCGGAACATCGGAAGTAACTACTCGAGCACTTCGCCTACGGGCCTGGCCCGGTGTGCTCAAGAAATTAGTTTAATTATGGCCAAGTGGATTGGATGGATTAATACACATATTATTATATATTAGCGCAATTCACTTGCCGATCTTAATTACAATATTATACCCCCCCTGGCATGTCTTAGCATTCTTAACATATTTTCAAATTTAAGTTAAATTGGAAAACTTACCCAGCACATTGGCCCCAAGATTGTTCAGCATGTTTGCCGAGAAGTTGCGTATCGAAAGCGTCGACAGTTTGCCGCCGTATCCGAAAATCGTGTCAGGAGCTAAGATCGCCTTCGATTCGTGGCTGTCGGTTCCCAAATTCAATTTGATTGAATTGAGAATCGCTGTGGTGTGGCAGAAATCCCAAGGGGATTGTCCGCTCGTATACTCTTCTATCACAGAACGTTGGCGCCTCGCCTTCGGTGCGAATTACATTTCAATAGTTCGGTGGCTTTGCTTCCAAAATGGGTGTGTCTGGGAGAAACTGTTCTGTAAAAGTAAATATTATTAATACTTGTCTACTAAATAATAAAAGTATTAGTATTTTTTAATCATGCTTTGTGGAAAAGGAAAAGCATTTAGGGATATTATAAAAGATAAGCTTAAAGAGTCAGATTTTTATTATTGATTATTTTGAAAGTTATCAATTTTTATTAGCAATTAAAGAAAGCATATTGAACCTCTTTGAATCCTCATCAAACATTCAAAGCCAATAAAACTAATCCTTCTTTCCTTACAAACTAAATTCATTTCACTTTCTCTTAACCGCAGAAACTTTTGTAGATTATTCGATTGGATTGTGTGACTTCTTGTATTGTTCATTTGTGTAAAAACTCACCTCAACTCCTGCTCCTGCTCCTGCTGCTACGCCTGCTCTTCCTTCGGTTCTTCTTTTGTAAGTATGTTGCACAGGGTTAGGGGTCAGAGGTCAGACCAGACGATCAAATTGCCATAGTAAAAATTAATTAAATGCTTGACCATAAAAAAGCCAAAGAAATTAAATCGAAGTCACTTGGCCGGAAGTTGCAAAGTTTCCTTAGCACACATACACGCACACGCAGAGTGGGAAGGACACGCACACAAATACACACATAGACATAGACACAGACATGGCCAGGTAACGGCACGCAACGGAGCGGAAGTTGAATCGTTTATTGATGAAATGTTTGACCAACTGACAGCCGGACACTGTCCGGCGGGGTTTTGGCGTAGACCCACCTCTATGCCCTCTGCGGGTGCGGTCTTTTTATGTTTTTTTATGTTTATTAAACAATATTTCTTTTGGTTTTGGTTTGAGCTTAACTTGCAACCGTTTTAGGAGATGACTTTGCTTTCTTCGACACTTTTAGTTTGTTTTTAAACAGTGTTAATAGTTTTAATTGTTTTGATGGTTAATTTGATAGAACGGCCTCTGGTGGCGACGGCTTTTCGGGAACGGATCGGAGCAGAACGCCGGAAACGTAGCGCTGCCAAGGCGGACTCGCTTGCATTTGAGACGAGAAGCAGCGCGAAAAAATCAAATCGAATTGACTCCGGAGCTGATAACGTCGGGCATCGACAACGGCAACGGCAACGACAACGACAGAGACTGCGCAATCGCCTACACCACCCTCCGGGACACCCCCTTTCTGTGCCCGCACCCGCAACCCTCAACCTCCCCCGCCTATGGGACTGGCATTCGTATAATCGACGGGGCAAGTCGCGCATTATCCGCCTGCGGGTTATCTCCTGCATTGATTTGCAAAAATCTTACAAAATAACAAAAATAGCTATTGGAAAGAGATGGCTAGATTGTGAATCGTTCTTGCCATCCCTCTCCAGCCACCAGAGTGCGAGCGAGACGAGCTGCGTGCGTTTTCCGGGCCCCGCCCTTTTTAATGGCCGACGAATTGGGGGAGGCGGCTAGCGAATCCGGGGATTTATGCAAACGGATAGCTTTTTTTGGCGCCCCTTTTCGATAGCAGCGTCTCGGTGGCTATCGATAGGCAGGACATCGATGCCCCCGCCATGGGGCAGCTACTCGACATCCGGTTGCGTGGCAACCTTGCGCTTAGCCCACAGTTTCTGCCAAAAGTCCACTCCCCGGTTTAAATTCTTTTTCAGCATCTCTGCCACGTGTCAGCGCGGCTTCACCTGTTGTCGTTTATTAGTTTCTGTTTCCGCTATTTTTACAGACTTTGCCTTTGGCAGGGTAAGGGATGGGACACCGGGACACTGGGTATCCTGCGAATGTTCGTCGGAATTTTGATAATATTTTGCATGCGCTGCACAAATCTTGAATTAGTCAGACAACGAACGAAATGCCTGCGAAATGAGAACCTGCCATGGCAACCGCGCTTTTCAAAGGCTGTCCTCCCAGGCGTCCCCCGGTTGATATACTTACATTTTTCATGATTGTTTTCAATATAAGGCTGTCGCTTCAATTTTTCTTTGGCTCTGGGTCTCTGCTCTGGGTGATAATTAAAAACACAAAGTTTCAAAATGAAATCCAAAAGAATAAGGCGTCACTCGAAAGAGCTGTATCAAATCACACATTCGGTTCTTATTGTGCTTTCTTTATTTGCTGAAAGTGTCATATGATGGCAAATGTAAATAATTTCGGAACATAGAGGTTCCTAAATAAATATAATCAGGGACCAATCAGTCCATAACTTGCTGAACCAGTTTATCCAAAGATTACAAATATTGGTTTACAAGTTTTTAAATTTTGAAAAGATATTTTGAGGTATGGTTTCGGGTTTTTTTTTATAAACACTTTTTATGGTAAATTTTATAATATATAAATTCCTGAAACTAACTTCAGCGAGTAAATAAAATAGCTTCTAAAACATTACCTCCATATTATGGTAAGTCATCTGGGATCCACAAAAAATTAAGGACACTCAGAAAATCTACATTCATTACAAATATAATATAGTATATAGTAATTCCAGCATCTTCATATTATTATTTTTAATAGAGATACTTTATCTTTAAAGATGTATACCTTAAAATAAAACTTTCTATTAACCAATTAACAAAATTTGTTGAATAATGAAACTTAAACATCCTTTTCTCCAACTTATGTTGATAAAACAGACACTGAAACAATATTTTCATTTATCAAAACCAGAATAAAAGTATTTAGACATTTTTTAGTAATACTCTACATAGTTATTTGAATCATTTTCTATGGGTCTACTTTTTGATTAGTGTATTATAAAGCAAACAAGAGAAATAAATCGTGATAACGTCTCAATTCAGAGTTTGACTCGCTTATTAGAGCATCCGAAGCGTTTTTTCGTATACAATATTTTGGCATTAAGCAAATTTCCAAGTTCGAGTGTGTTAATTAGGCAAAAGCGTATCAACTGTTAAAAAATTGTATTTGATAGAACATATTTGTGGCAGGGAGTATTGTGAATTTCACAATATTTGTTGGGGAGATAATCAAGGCAAGAAGGTCTCAATTAGAGGAAATTTTGAATGCTCGACATGAGCGGGTCGTAAATCACTTTGCGAAAATCCAAAGCGGAACGGGACAGGATAGTGACTGTGACTAGGACAGCGGCGAAATCCTTGAGGCGACTGGCCTGGCATACCAAAAACTTTAGCCAAAAAAAACGCAGTTCAAATGCAAAGGATTCGCAGCGCTTTTTGAACATGCACGAGGACTTTTCGACTTTGTTTGGGAATTGCTTAAGCCCGATAGAAGGCGGGGGAGCTTCTGACGCCAGTCAGAAGGCGTACACACATATTCATACAAAGCAAGGACCAACAAGTACGTGCAGCCAAACAGATTTCCAGTTAGCAGCTCACAACAATTCGCTTTTAAGCCAGCGCATAAATCAACCTCAAAAGATATCCCCCAATATCCGAGCTCCCACCCTCGGACTGTGGAGAGGAAAAGTTTTTTTTTTCGGGCCGCGGCGTTTTATTGAAAGGATAATCGATTGCAGCAACTGCGCTGGCAGCGCATTAAAGGATTTCACTTTGGGCAACTTTAAAACGTAACCTCAGAAGATGTCGACGAACTGAGAATGATGTGAAATGCGGCTCTTTGCGGTCAATTTAATTGAATGATGAATTGCACAGGACACTTGGCAGGATGGGGGGCGTTTGCCGCAGAAATTTCTTCAGTTGTCACGGGTACTTGTTATAAAGGATACCCACCGAGGAGCGGGGGCCGGCCCAGGGGCTGGGGCATAGGTCCTTGGGCCGGGCCAGTGGGTGGTTAAAGGCGTCCCTATCCGACGACAAAGACGAATACGCATAATCAGTCAAAATTTATGACAAGCTCGAACCAGAAAGCCAGCTTAACCATTTAATTGGCCCAGGTCCAGTTGTCAGTCCCTTAGGACGGGTCTAATTAGCCTGGGCATATGCGGGATGGCGACCATTTTTTGTCACCACTTTCCTATGTGGTCCCGGGACCCAAAAAGATTTTTACTGTCCTCCGGCTCTGACTGATGACTGCTGGAGAACTCGACGGTAATTTGTCTAGGCCGAAAGGAAGGCTTCTGTGCTTTTGGGTTTCTGGCCTTCTTGACTGACAGCAAGTTTTTGTCCACCAGGCTCCTCCTTTTTCCATTGTGTCTGTCTTCAGCTCGATTTGCACTGCAAGAGGCCCATAAAAGATGGCCAAATAAAAACCAAAAAAAAAAAACGTTGCGACGTAAACCCAAAAATGTTGTGCTTAGTGCAGTTTCGTGTAACGCATTATTCTTGCTTAACATTTGCCAGTTTTGGACTTTTTTCATTGTTTTGTTAGTGGCTTCCTTCCGTCAACAATTCAAGTTGCTGCAAGTCGTTCTTTAAATCAGTTGCCAAATTATTAAAAAGGTCTTAAGAAGAAGAGCAAAAGGACTTTTGAAACTGTTCCGAACTGCCAAGTTTATTATTTTTTAACTCTAAAAACTAATCGTAAATTGTAGTCAAGATTATAGACTACGTGATACCCGATTCTCTTCTCTTCCAATACCCACCCTGTTCCCAAAAGTTTATTCATCCTTTTCTTCTTATTGTTTATTTTTTAGTTAGTTTAGTTGATTTAGTTACATTTTGTATCATGTTTCAGGCTTCCGTGTTTTTTCCGGTAAGGCTTAATAGTATCATGAAAATAAATAATGTCTTCCACTTTGATCAAAATACACCAAACTCACCAAATTCACTTCCGGATCCTCCAACAGCTTTTCTCCTGCAGAAGCCGCCATCGCTGTCACGTTATCTTTGGATGTCCTGCCATCCTTCCCGTTTCTTCACGCATTATCCTTCTCGACCTTTTGTTATAAAGTGGTAGAAAAACTTGCTAAGGTGTATAAGAGAACTGCTTTCCTAACTGCTTGTTGCGACATCTATAGGAAAGTATTGAAAGTTTTGCAACTGAGGTGGAAAACCCGTCTTTTATGGCATTGCATATTTGTTTATGGCTGATTAATTTGCTATAATAAAGCCATAGCTAATTAATTAATTAATTCTAACCCATTTATCTTCAGTTTAATCTTAAGTTTGATGTCTTTATTACATTACGGGGGTGCCTAAAATCATAAAGTATAATATGGAGACGTAAGAATGAAGGACAGAGGTCCGCTAAGAGTTCTTTTCTATTTTTGAAAAGCAATTCTGTTTCTACAAAAGTATTTTAAGCTCTTTTGATCCCCCTGAAAAGGTATACCATTTTAAATGTCGTATTAAAATCAATTTAGAGTAACCCTAACAGTTAAGATCCCAAAAAACCGATCAATTCGGAACTAAATTAGCTAACGAGCGATCGAAATCGCTGGATTTGCATTAAAAAATCATCCCCTAACCGCTTTTCCACCCTGGAGGCGTTACTGTTTTTTGGTCTACGGTTCGAAGTGCAATGATACTATTATTTAATGGATCGGTATTTCAGGAAGCTCTTGTACCTATTTGGATCTCAACAAAGCCAAAAGGGAAGTGCTCAAACTCAAAAAAGAGTCTTTAAGGACTCATCACAAGGACATTGGCAAGCATGAAAGGCAAGTAGCAAAAATTGTAAACAAGCAAAACACGTCAACGCCCCTAAGCTGCTAATGAGGGCAACTGCGGCTGAATGCTGTGAAAACACACATACATCCGCAAGCCAGGACAAAGGACGCATGCTGAGATAAGGATCAGGATCACATTAGCAGGCAGCTGAGGAGCAGAGAGCGACAAAGAGAGGAAATGAGGAATGGAGAGTGAAAGGATCATGTAGTCGAACAAATACAGTAGCAAAAATATGGTCGCAAAACGATCTTGAAGGAAGACTTTGCGGTTGCACACAATTCCTGGGTATTCCTCTGGCGGCATTCACGTTGTTCATTTAACAATCGCACTCAACCGATAATCCTGGCCCATGGAAGTATTTGGTCTAATTCACCGCCTGTGTGAGAGTAGGACAAAAGCCTAAGCGGATTGGCCAAACACAGTTGAGTGGCCTCTTTACCTCTTCCTGATCCTGAGCTCGGGCCTGTGTTTGATGTCCTGCGGCGCATATTAACATTATCAGCTGGTCCGGGAGAGATAGTCACAGAGGCGGAGAAAATCCCGGCAGACAATGTTATCGGAGCCCAGTAATTGTCGCGTCCCTGTTCTGGCATTCGAATAATGTGTGAAAATTTACACCAAACCCAGGACTCCTGCTGCGCTTAACTACTAGGACCAAATACTCTCCTTGCCATAATCGGTAAATGTGGTTAAGTAATTTAAGGGGATACTATTGAACAGATACTATTGCATCAGCAAGCAAATCAATCAAATTCAAAGTGAGACTGAGATTGAGACAAATTTAGTTGCCATTACCCTGGACAAGGTTACGGATGCTCTGGAGGTCCTTGCTGCTGTGTCACTTTAACAGGACTCTATCGAGAAACGGAAACGGAAATTCCTTTTCCATGTTTTGCAAATGTCACAGCTGCAATTGCTGGCATTTTATATGCATTTGTAAAGTTTTGAAGAGCATCGGCTATGAAATGTATGGGGTATTTAAAGACTTAAACTACATAAATTAATGATGTATGGATGTCCAATAATTTCAGAAGTAGAAACTTTAAATGATTTATTCATTAAGCTTATTAAATTGAAAATTGTATTCCTTTTTAAATACCATTGGTAACAGTTGCCACTTTGGCCAAATGGCAAAACCACACCTTAGTCAAGGATTTGTTTGCAAAAAATCGCATATTTTTTTTAAGGAATTGACCATAACTCGGCCAATACTTGGCAGATCCGCAAAATTTATACCTTCCCGATCTTAGATCTTTGAGATCTATCATTCCCGATTAAAATCTGTTATACTTAAATCGGACCCCATTTTCGTAAATTTTGAAAGGGGTACCATCATAGTTTTTTGCCAAAAATCGACCAAAATTTTTTTCTTCGATTTTCCATATCTTTTAATGCAAATCAATGGGAAGTAAAGCACAGATTCAGAAATGATAATTATTTCCAAAATCGGTTGTGAAATGGCCGAGATATTCGTGATCAAAGTTATTAAAAGTTAAGTTTCGAAAAAATACCATCTTGTTATAGTCTTGGCTTCCTGTTGGTAAGTATTAAGGTCCTCCAAGTCCAGAATCTTTATATACCATCGCGTTGTAGGTGAATTTGCAATTATCTAGTTGTTTTTAGTGCAAATATAAGCTGAATATATATGAAAATTTTTCCAAACTGATATTGGAGTAGAAAAGAAATACAAAAATGTATAAGATAGGACTTTAAGAATATGGAACTTTGTCAAAAATCAAAAGCCAATATCTCGGCCATGCATCAGCCGATTCAAGCAAGAAATATCATTTATGAATCTGTGCTTTATTTCCCTTTGATTTGCATTAAAAGTTCGGGAAAATAAAACCACAAATAATTGAGTCGAATTTCGTCAAAAATCGTGATGGTACCCCTTTGAAAATTTTCGAAAATCGGGTCCGATTTAAGTTTGCTAGATTTTAATCGGGAATGATAGAATTCAAAGATCTAAGATCGGGAAGGTATAGCTTTTACGGATCTGCCCAATATTGGTCGAGTTATTGCTAATTCCCTGAAAAATTCTGGAAAATTTCGAACGATTTGTAAACTGCCATAAACTAGTTTAAGGTTAACATGTCTTATCAACTAATTGGGCTAAAAGTAAACTCAATTTTACAGAAGGTCCAGCCAAAACAAAGTTCTAACAATAAGCCACCCCCAAAGAATGGAATCTGTAGCCTCAATTAACCCTAAGCGACCATAAAAATCGAGTCATTCGGTCATAAATGAAAACAAATGCCGCGGGGCATGGTAACTCAAAAATGTTTATGATTGTTATTCCGTTATTTTGTTATTTTGGCACCCTCTGGCCGGGCTTCACCTAACGATGTTAGTGTTTCCGTTTATGCCACATGCTTACCCATCAATTTGCGTGCAACTCGCATGCCCCGGGCCACTCGGGGCAAGGACAATTTGTAACATTTGGCAGACGTCAACGCCCTGCCCTGTACAAGTGCAGCAAAATGAAATCAAATCAAAGCCGGGCCAGGAATTGATCAGAAAAATGTCATAATTGAATCGCAGTGGGTACTCACCCCTGCGCCCGCCCCTGCCAGCTGTGGGCGTGGCTGGCTTTTGGTGACTTTATGCTAATCAGAGATGGCCGAAATGTCTCAAATTTCGAAATCCGACTTGTAGCTCTTGAGGGACAGGAGGCACAGGACAAAAGGTCAGGCCAGGATTCTGGAAATAATTTCCGCTTCTAGGACTAGCTCATTTCGACTATTTCACAGATACAAAACTAATTAATTTGCCAAAATGCAACAGAGAATGGCTAGGCATCCGGAGGGAGTCGGAGGGAGCCGGAGGGAGCTCGCGGGAGCGTCACAGGATATTTGTGCAAGCAATTTCCGCTGCCGAAGAGAGTTTGTGCGTAATTAATTTATGCAAAATACAAATGCAAACAAATTGCAAATGTTTTCGCACAAAATTGCTGCGCACCCAATTTGTTTTTGAAAATAATTAACTTTTCAGCGGGTTTAATTAGAAATTTTCTCGACCGACCCGGAAGGCCAGTAGTTTCCTGTCGCCCTTTGCTGGATTCTAAGTAAGCTGCCATTGTCGAGCACATATTTTTGTGTCTTGGCCGAGAAATGATCTCCTTCTTCGATGGTTGCTTCAAGTGCGGATTTGTACAATGGATCCGATGCTGGCAGGAGTATTTCCTTGCCCAACTGCAGGAAAATCATATGCTCAAGTGGATCATGGCTATTGCGGTGGCCCTCTTGGTCCTGTTCAATGTACAT
Source organism: Drosophila ercepeae (assembly GCA_018150545.1). Classification (NCBI taxonomy): domain Eukaryota; kingdom Metazoa; phylum Arthropoda; class Insecta; order Diptera; family Drosophilidae; genus Drosophila; species Drosophila ercepeae. The sequence continues at coordinate 15,306,557 of JAECWL010000161.1, forward strand.
TCGGCCACCTCCATGTGCGACGACTGTGGCGACCGGGATCCTGGCATCCCGGATGGCGATTTGGATGAGGAGGAGGATCCAGAAGATGAAGATGATTCGGAAATAGGAGCTGGGGATGCGGGAAGAGATGCACGTCAATTGGTACAGTGTACTGTCCAAGGAGCTCCGAATGCCTTTGGCTACGATATGGAAAGGGGTCCGCACACCTGGAATACTCCAGGAAACAATCAAAGTCCCATTAACATTGAGATAAACTGCTTGGAAACCATTTGCTTTGACTCTCACCTGGAGTGGGGACACTACAGTGATCTGCCTCTTGGCATTCGCCTGGAAAACAACGGCCACACTCTGATCCTGCGAGCTGCCTTCCCCTGCGGCAACCCCTGGATCGATGGAGGCGATTTACTGGGTCGCTTCGAGTTCCGGGAGATACGATTCCGCTGGAGTTGGTACAACTCCTTCGGCTCGGAACATACTGTGTGTAACCGGCACTATCCACTGGAAATGCAGTGCCTTCACATGGACGCGCGGGGCGATGGCTGCACCTCCAGTCAAGGTCTCCTCATGATCTCCTATTTGTTCGAACTGTCAGAGGACAATCCCCTACTGGACGTCCTGGTCCAGCACCTCGTGGCGGTGCAAACGGCTGGCCAGGCAGTGGAGGTTCCTCCATTCCCGCTCAGCTACCTGATGACGCCTTTCTTCACCCAATTCTATAGCTATCACGGGTCCCTCACGGAGCCTCCTTGCCACCGGGGGGCCGAGTGGATCATTTTCCCCATGCCCGTGGCCATCAGCGAGCGGCAACTTAATGAGTTTCGGCAGCTAAAGAACCTCAAGGGAGTCCGGATCGGACGAAATGCCCGTCCTGTCCAGCCACTCGCTGGTCGAACGGTTTACTTGAACCGGTACAGAGCCGATAGTTAATTGTTTTAACATATCTTATTGTACATCTTATTATATATCTTTTATCCTTATAGAATTTTAAAGATTTATTGTTGTCCTGGCATATGTCCAGATTGTAAATCAAGCACAAATCGGATCAATCTTATTGAGCAAATCCATTTCATTGCGTTCACCCTTTGATTGGGTATTGCAGGAATCCATTGGCTTCCAAGCTGATACTAATTGGTTGCCTGGTTTGGACTTGGTCCTGCCAAGTCTTCCGCACAATTTCCTGGAGGTTGCCGTTTGCCGGCCAAATAGTTTGCTTATATAGTAATCCACTAATTAGACGCTCAAAGAGCATTAGCATTAGCATTAGCCAGAGCACAGGGCAGGGCGAGCAGGACACTCAGGGTCCTGAGCCTGCTCCTCTGCCAATGCGTTCAGTCGCCGCAGGATATGGCTTATGCGTGTGTGTGCGTCAGTCTGCGTTTGTAATTTCGTTAGTGCAGCGGAAACTGTTGCGGACATGTTTGCCCTGGCCGGGGATACAGATTGAGATTGGCAACAGGAATGGCAATGGGAATTGGAATGGGATTGGGATTGGGATTGGGTTTTGGGCTTTGGGTTTTGGGCCTCCTGCGGCGACACACCCTCATCTCCTGTGCCTGTTCCCTGTTCCCTGTTCCTTTCCCTTTCTCTCCCTTTTTGGTACATCTGCTCCTGCCGCTTGGCAATCAGAGCACCAGTTTTCAGGCTTATAATTATCAGTTGGCGCCTAACCGTAGATGAATATTTTCCACCACATAGGGTCATTGGATCGTAATTAGTTTTTATTTTGTAGTTGAAACGGGTAACAGGGACCATGCCTATCCTGAATTTGAAATTCGATTTGAGGCATCCATCCACCTCTATCCACATATCGGCTTGTTTAATCAATGGCAGGCCAAGTGAATTGCAACGCATTTGCAATTGCATTTGCTGCAAATCAACGCTAATGAAATTATACAAACAAGTTTCGGTTCGGTCTGCGTCTCAGTCAATATTTGTGCTCTGTGCACATTCGCAATTTGCATGTTTTGAAAACTTAATTGAATTGCAATTTCCACAAATAAAGCTTAATTTTTCTGGTCGCGCTTTTCGTTTTGGATGTTTTCCACACACAGGCCACACAGGACATCGGACATGGACGAAACAATTTGCTTTTTTGGCCAAAAACTAAAACTTTTGTCTGAGAAATGCAATTAAAAACGGGTAATTCCATTTATTAATGCTTGATATGCAAATTGATTGCACACAAAATGTTCAATTAATATGAAAATGTTTGTTAGAAAATTAATGCAATTTTTCCCAGAATGGCAATAATTAAAGCCCAATGATCGCTTTTTCGTGTCACAGCCACTATGCTGGATGGTGGACAAATTAGATGAAAATGAAACACTGAAATGCAAATAATATGCACTTAATTAGCTAGAAAATTTATTTTACCTCAATGTAGGTAAAAGAATTTGTTCCAGGCTTATAGGGAGTTTGCTAAATAAATTTCTACCCAATCCATTAAGGGTTTCTAATAGAAAACTGCATTTGCTACTCAAGATTCTATAAACCAATTCTATTTAATAATTATTTAAATTGTTATAAACTAATTGTGTTTTCTTTTGTCTTTCTCAGATTTCCTGATTGAATCAATGATAGCCCTCAATCCAAAACAAGCTTTCTTTGAATCTACAACTTAACCGAATCAGTCGCACAAAAACAAACATATCAATCAACATGTTTAATTGAATGTAATTAAAATAAAACAGCCATTCTGGCAAAATCAACTGCTCTAGTAGCTGAATAAAATGAAACCGGTTCAGTGAAGCCAAAGCTAAACGCCCACCCATCGCCCAAGAGTTCTTCAGTGAAAATGGCAAGAAAATGAAATTAGACGAATAGAATGACGATGTAAGTGCCATGAAAAGACGTTAAGGCGCTCTAAGCCAAGATGCTGGTGAAGACGGCGGCCATGGAGGAGAGATACCAGGCTGCTGCTGGTAAAATTGAGGCAAATTGCATTTAAGTGTTGCCGTTTTCATTTAGCCGCATGAATATGTATAGAGAAGGCTCCCAAATGGGGGCGGGCTTGGTGGCGGCACGAGGTCTGGGAACTTTGTTGCCTTTCCTTGCTTTTGTGGCAAGCAAAATTGAATGAATAATTGAGGAAACGAGCGCATGATGGCATTAGAGTGTGATTGTGTGTGAGTGTGTTTGTTAGTTTGTAAGTGTGTTGGCTGCTAATGAATTTTAATTGCTTTTATTAAGGCACAAAGAGGCCAGGCCAGGCCAGGCCGGCTTGGATAGCTGTAGAGCGCCTGCCGAGTCCGTGTCAGTGGATGCATCAAAAATCCCTGTTCAATGTTAATTGTTAATCATTAAATATTGTTGCCGGCAAAATCAATATGGCGGCTGACGATTAATCAACGCCATTTTGTAATTATCCCGCTGAAATATTTAATTCAATTAACTTTGTGGATGAGCAAGCCCAGCCGCCATCCCTGCCGCGTTGTCAGTCGTCTCTCTGCCTGCCGCTTTCCTGCAAATGAAAACAAATAAATGTAATTGAAAATTGTTATTGGACAGTAACCGCACTAAAAGCCGTAAAAAAGCGTAAAAACCAGCGTAAAAAATGGATGCGTTATAATAAAAAAGAACAACCATAAAATGATGTCCGTGCGAGGCTGGAGGTTGCCCACATGGAAATTAATTCGAATGGAAAACTCGGTCCTTGCCGAGTCCTTTGGCCCCGCCAACCCTCTCTTCGACTGTCTCTGTCGCTCCAGCCCTTTGGCGCACTTCCTTTTTCAATTAAACGCCACCATTTTCCATTAACGAATTTGCATGTGTGTGAGGGACACACACACACAGATACAAGCAAGACTTCCGTTTCTCTCCCTTCGACGTACACACACACACGAACACAAACACGAACACAAGCACGTACACAAACACATACACGTACACGTACATGTCTGTATTTCTATAATAAAATTAAATTAGAAGACCAGAAAATTAAATCATCAAAGCTTGACGTCTGCCGGCAGCGACGGCTGCTGTTTCTGCCGTGTGTGTCGGTGTGCCATGATTGTGTGTGTGTGTGTGAGGGGAGGGGGAAGAGATTGCCATACACCCAACCCATACACTCACATAGCCCAATTTGCAAAAGCGACAGTTACGAGTTCATTAATTTTTCTTCTTTCCCTCGGACCCACTTTTCCACCCATTCAGCCTTGTGCTCTGCGGTTTTTGGCTCCCTCCCACTCCCACCCATTATCCCACTCCCCCTCTCAATCTATCGCTCTCTCTTGTGTGCCGCATTCCGTCTCTTTCGGGGCTGCTCGCCTCGGCAATGGTGTGAGCAGCATCATAAATTAAATTCTTCATCAACTCAAACTCGTTAAGCGCCAATAAAGTGACAGAGAGTTATTTTCATCACTTTTTCAATGCTGGTCTACCACAAGGCAGCGCCCGTGCCCGTGCCTGTGTGTGTGTGTGAGGCGACCAGTGCGCCGGCGCGCTCTTTCCCACCCACACAACCAAAGCGGCGACCCGAGAGAGCGACTGGTTTAAGCCACGCCCCCAGAAAAGGTAAGAGCAATACAGGGGGGGTTGGGTTGCGAACCGAAAACCTTCCATTAAACTGGTTCCCTTTTCAATTCTCTTTTTTTTATGTTTGAGACGCTTACGCATGCGCAGAACGATTTAGATTTCGAAGGCTCTTCCCGATAAGGGGATTCGGCTAAGTGCAGCTCCGGCCATGGACACATCTGTCTGCCCGTCAGACTGCATCAGTCCCTGTCCCAGCCCCTGTCCTCCCTCGGCTAGCCTGTCAATTATATGGAACCCCGTACCACTGGGCGTATACTTAATCTGCACAAAATGCATGCCGCTCTCTCCTTTCTGACCGCGTTAACTGTTTAACTGTTTAACGATAAAAGCAAACTAATTAAAGCGAAAGGAGGAAAGGAGAAATTGCCACATAATAAAGCAAATTAAAAGCAAATTAATTTAAAACAAAAAGCAGCGAGAGAGAGAGGCTGGGATGTGCGGATGTGCCGTAAATGAACACACACACACATACAAATGAGATGGCAGGATAAGAGGAAGCACACTCACACAAACACAACCGGAGACAGAAACAGTCACGGAGCAGACGGAGATAACCGAGTCCGGGACGGATCGTCCGTCCATCCGTCGCATCGCTCCACTTTAATTAAGCAGCGCGCCAACATGGCAGCCTCTCACAGATACAACCCAACCCCAACACCCAACCCCCAACACTGGGGGGGAGAGCATAAGAGCCAGACACACACCCACACCCACACACACTCACAAACATTCGAAGGACGTAATTACGTTTGGCAAGCTCGTTATGCGTAAGAATAAACGCGCATTAAGAGCTCATTAGTTGGCACAAATCGAATCGGAGTGGACGGAAAACAGGCAGAAGGGTGGGGGGGCGTTTAAGCCATCCTGTGTGTGTGGCTATCTGGCATTTTCATTTAACGTGTAATGGGAGATAGCGTAAACGAGTAAATTGAACCGAAGCCAGAGAAGAAACTGAATGAACTGGACTGGAGTGGAGATGGCTGGAAAAACCGCAACTCATGACAACAGGTAAGCTTCACATTGCCGGCTAAAATTTAACGTTAATGGTATTGGCCATGCTTAATGGCTGACTGAACTAACTGACTGCCTCCACTACCCTGCTGGCAATCATGTGTCGGCGTTTCGGTTCCATTCACAACGATCGAAGCCTCCTCCACAGACTATAACGTTAGCGGGTTAGACAGGTTCGACCAGTTTCTTGGAATAATTCCATATCGATAAAACTTTTTTTAAGACATATTTTTCCTTATTTCAAAAGGGATAGCTTACAATTATATGAGAAGATTCTAATTCTCTTCTTGTTATTGTAATTTTTAACTCTCAAATTCATTTTCATTCAAAGACGTTGTCGCATAACCAAAAATAAGGGTTTATGGTTTTAATAAGTTTTTAAACATATTTATTTATCCCCCAGTCCTTGGCAATAAAATTTCCAGTAAAACATCCGTTTATATTAATTTTATTATTCAAGAATTGTACATTTTAAATGGAAATAAATAAAAAATACAATATAATCCTAGTTTGAAACTCACAAAACTTAATCTCGCTAACACCAATCGACTAGGATTATAGCTGCCCCTTCGAAACATTTAAAAATCCCAGAATTAACTCTGTAGACAAAAGCCAAGGATAAAGTCCAGACCCAATAAATTCCCTGGCCTTTCAGGCTTCCTGAATGTTTTTAAGTTTATTTCCTTCACAAATGCCGCTTGGCGCAATCAGCTTGCAAATTTGTAACAATAGCAGGATATTAACAAAATCCACTTATGTATCCGTTTCGGGTTTCACGCTCCTTGGCAGCAACATCAAGCTGCCAGCCAGCTAGAGAGAGAGGGAAAGTAGTTGGGAGAAAGAGAGAGGGAGATTCGGAGAGTGGAAGGATATAAGCGAAGGAGACAAACACTTTGTGGCCTAAGCCAGAAATGGTTTTCCGATGCAATTGTGGTCGAAAAATCTGTGGCACCAAAGTCATAATTCCAGAGCGGATGAGTGCAGTCAGGAAGCAAGGACTCAGCCAGACTCGGCCCAGAATGGAGTCCTGTGCGACGGGCAGTAAGTGCAGTTAGTTTATTTTATTACGCAGCCGACAAACAAACCACTTGGCAGGCCCCGAAAACCCATTGTTACCGTCCGTTTACCGGATCACAGGAGGATGGTTGGGCGCAGAGAAGTCCTCCACCCCACGAATCCTGCGCACTCTCCGACTCTCTCCGGAGCTGGCTCCGCCCCCTTCGAAACACACACACACGCACACACAAGCCTTTGTGTATATATAGATGTGGAGAGCTGAGCCGGTTTCCAATTTGATTTGGAAACTCGAAGCGTCGTCAGCCGCTGTTTTCGAGTTTATTGCCAACTCTGCCTTGGCACGGTGCGCTTCGGTTTCGGTAGCTTCGGAGTTGAACCTTTTCCGGTCAGTGACAATGCTTGACATTTAGCCAGAGTGCCAAAGTGTGAAGAGAATTGATAGCGAAATAAATACAATTTGTGCTTTAACTGTGATTCCTGAATAAGCAATTTTGCAATCGAATTATTGCCACGCAATAATAATGGATATTAAAGCCTCTACCCCGCCAGCGGCGACCGTGATGGAATCCGGTCCCGGCCAGCCAGGATCTCCTGTGGCCAAGCCAGGAGCAGCCCCGGGAGCTGGACTGGGATCGGCGGCGGGCAATTCGTCCTCCAACACCGCCGCCACATTCCAGCACATCTTCGAGCAGTTGGTGCAGCAGAGCGGCGGAAACCACAAGCTGCCCCCGAAGCAGCTGGAGCATCTGCGCCACCTGTTCGGCAATGTGAGGGATGCCAAGAACCTGCAGATGATCGTGGAGAAGTTCAAGAACCTGGAGCAGTTCCACGAGCACTATGCCGCCCACTTGGCCAACAACAACACTGTGATTTCTCCCGAAGGTAAGATGAACTTCCGACGGCAATTCAGAAAGGAAACAGGGTTTAAAATCAAAGAAATATTCCTGGTCCATAGTTCCTAAGCCAAGATAATTCTGCAAGTCTAAAAAAACCCCCCAAATGAATAAAATTATTATGTTCTAGATGGCCTTAACCGGAAAAGGCTTGCAATTGTTTGATTATAGATTTAATTAACACAAATTGCTGCCGGACACGGACATGCCAGGATAATCTCTCCATGAGTGTGTGTGCGTGTTCACAGCAATGTTTTTTTCTGCATTAACATGCACATACAACTGAAAATTTTAGAGAAAAATTATAAGCTAATTGCAAGACGAGGTAATTAAGGGTATTTTCCTGCTCCCTACTCCTGCCCCACTGCCCAGCACAGCTCCCCACTTGGCACAGTTTGTTTTAATTTCGTTAAAAATGCATAAAACCATCAGGCAACATGTTGCCTACTTTCCAGCATGCCGTCGTGACAACTGGCCATTAGGTGAGGAGCAGGGGCGATGGGGGGGCTGGCAGGCGGCAGGCGGCAGACCGCAGGTTGCAATTACAGCTTTTAGCTCGTTAAAATCGCAAATAAAGTTGTGTGTGCTTGTGTGTGCGAGAGGGGACTGGACTAAATTTTAATACTTTCGAAATTGCTGACAAATTTGCATAGAATCGCAGCCGTGGCAGAGTTGTCGTGCACCTAATTGACTTTGGCAAACTGTTGGCAAACAGGCTTTTAATTCAGCATGTTTCCCTCTCTTTTGTTTTGGTACATACCCGCAGATAGCAACGACTTGCTGAAGGATAATGCCAGGAAGTTCGGATCGGGCGGTCAGACGCTGACGCCCCGCCATACAATCGACGCCATTCTGGGCCTGAAGAATCGCAACGGAAACGGAAACCCCCGACCGGAAACGGTCAGCGATGGTAAGTCAGAGAAACAGGACTAACCATTATCACGGGATCAGTGGGCGCCGTCATAAAGGCAAATCGATTTCTATTACCCGCTCGCAAGCGACAGAATCAACAAACACAATCGCGAAATTGTATTAGCCTTGGCTGGGTGGCCCTTTTTATTCGGGCTAGGGGGTAGGGGGCTATGTTGCGGGCGGTCTAATGGATGGGGTGAGGTGGTTGGGTGGATGGCGTCGAGCTTGCACTTTGGCACCGCCTCGAGATGCACGACAGCTGATAAGCAATCAGTCAGCGGTAATCGTTCGGCGAAGAAAACGAAACGAAGCCAAGAAGGAAGTCATAGATGGGATTAGGATCCTGGCTTCCTTTTGGGCCAATTTAAAGTTGTATCGGTGCGGTGGGGAGTGACTGCTTTTGAAGGCTTTTTAACTGGATTATAGTGGCGAGTTTTGTGGTGCCATCTGGTGACGGCGCGGCGCCTCCCCCGCCCCGTTTTGCCAGGGTGCCAAAAATAGTCTTCTGCACGTCATTTATAATTCATTTCGCTTCTGTTTTGATTGCCGGCAAGCGATTTTCGCCTTTCTCAACGTTTTCGACTCCTTTTCAGTCTCTGCCCTCAACCACGCCCACGTCCCAGCTAGTTGCGAAAAATGGGTGGGCTATGATATTCCAATGATTATGGTTTGCCATAACTCTGGGTCCTTGGATGATCCTACCTTCTAGGTGAGATATTAAGGAGTTTCCGTTGCCATTTTGGCAACAAAAGGGGTCCTAGTTATGAAAGGAATGGATTTCTGAAGATATTTGTGAAAGGTTGTCTAAAGGATTCTCTACCAATTCTTAAGAAAAGTAATATATAAAAATATTCACGCAATAAAAACTATCAGGAAACCCATAATTGATTTCCAGTTAATGAAAAAAGCTAAAAAACTAGAAACGATTTAATTGAAATCAATTAATTGGCATTATAAGCGTTCGCAGCAGACAACGCGAGTGTTGGCCACACTCTTGTAAACCGCTTCCACCAACAACAACATAATACGTTAACAGAAAATCAAAATGGCGATGGACAGAAGCAGCAGCAACAACAACTACTCAAACGCAAGGCTGCAAGGCGAGCTCAGAGAGTTGCGCATTTAAGCCATAATTAAACTGGCGGCCAGACACTAGCCGTCAGAAAGCATTTAAACTGACAGCTGGCGGCTGCGGTGGCGTCCGAGGGAGACAGGGCGTGCGGCCAACAGAGAGACAGACTGTAGAGTGTGGTTGGGGTGGCTCCCCACTCCCCACAGGAGTGATTGAGATGTAAACAATCATTAAAAGCGCAAGAGGGACAAGTGCATTTGGCCGAAACTTGAATGAACTTGCTCTCTCCATCATTAAGATCAAGATAAGCGGGAAAAGAGAAAGAAAGGGGCAAGTGCACAGCGAAAAATAATATAAAATAAGCTTTTTTCTGATGGAAATATATAAGAGTTTGGAATTAGAAGTAAACCCTCTTAAGATTTCATGGAGAACCAGGGATGAAACCCATCTAAAGTAAACTTACAGACTAAATTCTTTCAGTGTAGTGTATGGCAGAGAGAACTTGAAGTGATCCCCCTCTACAAGAGATCTGTTAAGCAGTTGACGCGGCATTAAATTGAGCATTAAGCCATCTTAATGATTTTAATGCGTGTCTGTGTCTGTGTCCGTGCGTTGGCGTCGTCTTATTAGCCGCCTTTGTCGCTTCTACCACTTTGTGCCCCTCCCCTGGTGACTTTTTTGATTGACAGTTTTGTTTATGGCTTGTTTCGCTTTTTGATATGAATCCGATATCTCGTCTGATCTGGCCGGGGCAGATCTTCCGGCGAATATGAAGAGTGCATTTCCTTTTGGCCGCTACCTGTGTGTACCTGTGCTGGCCATGACTTTTCAGAAACGTGGCGTTTTGTTGTGCGGCTAATAACATATCAATTAGGCCGCCTAATGGCCAAGTATTTGACCAACAATGGGAAACTGTCAAATCATGATTAGGATTAGAAGCAGGACGGCGAAGAAGTGACGCGATTAACGTCAATTTGTCTTTCACAAACTGGATTATTGGTAACAAAAAAGTAGAGTTAACTAGATCAAAAATAAAAGTCAGGCTCATCTCGCCTCTAACCACAAGCTGCTCGTGCTGGAACCTCTTAGGATTTTCCATATTTTTTTCGGATAACATCGCATAATTTGGAAGACAATGTTATTAAGTTGCGTTAACAACCGACAAATTTCCAGCTGCCGGACAAGCTAATGGATAGCGTTCGGAAATCATTTCTTAATTGATGTGTCGATCAGTCTGTTACGGGCCTATGAATGAATATTCAAACGGATTGTTGGGCTAAGTGAATGGGAAGTGTCTGAATATGCGATTCATTTAGCATTAGAGGAGTTTAGACTTCAACGCAAACATTTTGTGCGGACTGGACAGAGACCCTTGAGTTCTGCAGACATTTGATACCCGGTACTTTCGAATGAAATGATTGAAAGTAGTATTTTTACCTCTGTATAATAATTAAATATTTAAATCACACGATCCCATCATTCACACTTAGGGAAATTGTTGTCGAGTGTGAAACTCCGCCTTTACAATCTAATAGTCCCGATACCTTTTTTCCCGGGAGGCAGAAAAACTTTTGTTTCAACCTTTTATTTTTCCGCTGCTCACGCAATTAACTCACGCACTCCGTGTGGGGCACAGCGGTGGTTTTTGGTGGATCGGTGGAACTGGGAACCGAGAATGGGTGGTGCGGCGGCTACTGTCTTCCACCTCATGTGGCTCACATTCAAATAAAGCTATTAATTGGCGGGCTGGCATCTTTTGTGCTACTTCATTTGCAGAGGCTTTCAAAAAGTTTGTTGTTGTTAATTTCATTAGCACCACAGTGGCTCAAAATAAATCGCACGCTGGGCGTGTAAATTTCGATTGATTGGTGAAAACGCTTGAAGAGGTTAATTCGGGGCATTTACAGCTTTTAGTCGGCTGCTGTTTAAAGTTAATTAGCCAATATGTTGACCCAATTAATCGGGCTGAGGCGAATCGGACTGAAGCACATAATTACATTAGACAATCGACTAGAGTCGGGCCTGATTCCAGCGGGCCTACATCAAAAAGCAATTATCCAAAAGACTATCAAATAATTACGGATATATTCGAGTTGCAACTTCCCAGTCTGGTTGGGTAATTGGTTTTGTTTCGATTCAACGATTCAACGATTCGCCCCACCTCAAAAGCCAATTTAACATAGAAATTGAATTCGGTTACACAAAATCCAGCTAAAAGCCCACCAGCCAGAAGCCAGAACCCTGAACCCAGAACCGCAAAGAGCCACCCACTCGTTTTAGTCTAAAAGCTAAAACCAAAGGACTGGCACAACTAATGACTTCCTTGCATGTCACGTGATATGCACAAGCGCCAGTTGGAACGCCCATTAGGGACTGTAATACCGCCGCCTCTCATCTGGAACTCCCAGCCATCTAACCTGGCTGGGCCTCTGGCATTTCGACTCTGTTTTCTGTTTCTGGGAATTTTTATTGCCGCACATTGTAAATATGAGGCGACTAATTGAAAGCCGTTTATTAGTGGGTGGGCGGCCAACAGGTTTGACCCGCTACCGCCTGATGGCAGCCTTCGGCTTCCCTCTACCCACAGCAACCACCAAATTAAATAACACGTTGATATTAGCCTGGCTGGTTGACGGACTTCTAGCCACCGAGTTAGCAAACTAGCGAACGGCTTTATGACTTGTCTGCCCGCCTCATTGAACACACTAATTAAAATCTAATCAGGGGGACAAATGCGTGGGCGAACTGGTCTTAAATTATGATGTATTAGCGATTGATCAGGCTCAATTAATTACATGTTGAGTAATGTCCAACCTTGATTATATGGGGTGGTTTTGAATCAAAGTGTTAGGCTTTAAGATCCTTCAAAATATTCACAAATATAATCTGAAATACCATTTATTTTCAGGTGACATAGACCCCTCTATGGGCGATGAAGATGCCACGGATCTGCGCTGCGGCATGTCACTGACCCAACTGCGCAACATGGACAGCCACATGGCCAGCATGTTGCAACAGCACGCCAAGAATGGTGGCAACTTGCCCTATGGGCCCCCTACCCCACCGGGTGGACAGCACCCACCGGCGCCACTGCATCATGGACAGCAGATTGGAGCTCCGCCGGGGCATTCTGGCCATGCCGGTCACCCCTCACATCCGCCGCACCACGGACACGCCCCCTTCGGATACCACAACGCCTTCGCCTTTGGACAGGGACAGATGGGGTACGGGCACCAGGAGGAGGCGGCGGGCAATTACCTCAACTCGATGCATCAGATGGTCGAAGCTAATCAACTGCAGTCTGCCGGTGGCTCTGGTTCTGGCCCGCCCCCGATGCCGCTGCCTCTTCCGCCCAGCTCGTATGGCAGTCACCAGCAGCACTTGGCCGCCTTGGCTGCGCAGGCGCAGGAGCAGCAGAATCAGCATGGAAAATACGCCAAGTCATCGCCCATGAGTGCAATAGGAGGGGGAGCGGGATCCGGATCGGGTTCGGCATCGGGATCGGGGTCGGGAGTGGGTGTGGGCGCGAATACCGGAGCTGGTGGAGCGGGGAGCGGGACGGTTACCCCAACTGGCGGTTATTTTGTGGACTCCCAGACGGCGCCTGGCTCGCAGTCGCAGATTGGCTACGACGAACGTTCAATGTCCTCCACCAGCGACTTGGAGGACGACGACGATGACGCGGCAAAGTTGCACCTCGACGTGACCTCGCCACCCACCCCATCGCCCCGCGGTCCACTGGCCCCCAAGCGCAAGTCCGCCGCCGGCGCCTTCTGTGATGATAATGAACCAAAATTAGCCAACGGCCAGCCGCCACAGTTGGGAAATTACGGCATCCGAGCCCGCAGCCTGGACGAGGTGCAGTCGCAGCAACATCAGCAGCAGCAGCAGTCGCTGCACCAGACGCATCAGCATCAGCAGCAGAGCTTTCAGAGCGAATACCGCAGCAACTCCAATGGCAATCCCAATGGCAATCCAGGAGACCATGGCGAGAGGATGAACGCGGACACCGACAGCTTGGTCAATGGAAGCTGTGCTTCCAGCGAGGATCTCAACCAGACGAACAGCAGCGAGCAGGGCGAGAAGATCACTTCAGGGAGCGATGATGAAGGTAAGTCTTGGATAGTTTATAATAGACACAAAGAGACAACTATAGATACCCACTACTTCTAGTAACTTCTCATTTTCCTTTCTAATGTTATCTGTAATCTCTTTAACCCTGTTTGACCTTTTAGGTCAGGACGATAACTGCGCCAAGAAGAAGCACCGACGCAACCGCACCACTTTCACCACCTACCAGCTGCACGAGTTGGAAAGGGCTTTCGAGAAGTCGCACTACCCCGACGTCTACTCCCGCGAAGAGTTGGCCATGAAGGTGAACCTGCCCGAGGTCCGCGTCCAGGTGAGTCATCTACCCAGGTCCTACCTACGTATCTCCTGTATCTCTGGTGTCGGGAGTGATTTACACCTGCACTCCGGCTAATTGTGCAATCAACGTCTCGAACAGGAGCGACGACTCCAGCCAGGCTCCGGAAATTAAATAATTTCCGTTTGCAATTTATTTTAACGAAATTAAGTTGTTCCAGCTGTTTATGGTGTAACTACACCGAGCTATATAAAAATAAACATTTCCAAATATCAATGGCCAGTGCAATCACAATATTTAAAGAATAATTATTTGGTTTTCGCCAAATATTTCCAATTTAAATTACAATTTGGTATTGCCTTACGCCACTTAAAGATTCATTTATGAATGCTATGTCCCCTTGTTGAAACCCATAATACGAGTAATATTTGTCAAACTTTGGGCATAACTTTCTTATAACAATTTATGTCTCAATAGCGAAATGACAACGCCGAAAGAGTTTCAAGTTTGGCCCGTAACCCATTCAATAAGTTATTCTTTGTTCTTCGGAGAGAATTATGCATTTTATGCGACTATGTGCCTTTTATGCTCGTCGTGCCAAAGACACCGAACTAGTGGCAGTGGCAGTGGCAGTGTGGCAGGATGCCATGTCTGGCAGCCATTCGTTTCGGGTGGCAAATTGTGACGTGAACGGGCAGGGCGCCTCGTAAATTCCATTCACAGCGGTGTAGCATAAAATATGCTTAAGGAGAAGCGGAAAATATCGATGGGTGGCCAGTCAAAAAAGAGAAAAAAGTCTATGAAGTATAATCGGTCTTCTAAAGAGATTTCATCAAAAATAGAATTTAAAATACAAACTGAGTTCTGGAGACTGGCATAGTTTCGCCCTTCCTCCTTTTCTAAACGCAACCTTAGGGCAGGAGGACACCCAAAGGTTGGGAGAAAATACCGGAACCCCCTCGTAAATGCAAAGGACATATCAAATTTCACGATTTCGTTTCGTTTCCTCAGCCGACAAATCATTTTTATTGACTAAACATTATCGTGCCCACAGAGTCAGAGTTTGGCGACACTGTCGTCGGCGTCTCCAACACAACACAGCACATAAATAAATAAACAAATACCGAACTGAATAGTTGAATATATACATATATCTATATATATTTATAGCTGTATCTTTTGGCCAGGCCAAGACAGGTATAAACGTATAAAGTATAAACGGAATACAAAAGTAATGAACCGAAATCGCATAAAAATTTCTCCTTCTGGGTTTCTGGCCCTCATGTGTCACTTTGTCAAATTGACACGAATTCAAATTATGCCAGCAGGAACCGAAACGAGCTCTCCAACCCTTTGACTGGTTTTTTCGATTTAGTGGGTTGCACTATCGGTGGTATGCCCTTTCACCTTTCAACCCCACCCACGCCTGGCCATACCTGTGTGTGTTTGTAATCGTATTTGCGGTTAGTTTGCATGAAGTTCTAGTTATCGTTTTTACCCTTTTTTTTTGTATATTTTCCTCTGCAGTTGGGCCTGGGAAATTGCTTGGTGTGCAACTCGTTGAAGGTGGAAATTTGTTTTGATTAAGTTTGCCCACACACACCATACACCAACATACACCATATAGGCTGACAAAAAAATAGAAAGGAGGAAATGTAACCAAAGTTAACTGAGTTGTTTCTTTACCAACAAAACCCAGTCGGCCATCCAACCAACCAAATAGAATTTCTCGTTTAGATGAGTTCATTTTTGGGGTTTTCGTCGGTTCCTTTTTTGGTTGCTGTCATTGCATTGCATTGTAATAGATTTGTTAAATGTTTGTTTAAAAAGTTTGATTGGATTTTGCATTTTGTGTATGTCAATGGAATGCATTTCTCTCTGTGGCTAGTTTGATTGTTGTTTAAATGGCAGTATTTGTACCTTAACAGGCAACACACAATTGAAAATGTGCCATTTTGTGGTTAGTCCATCCATATCCATATCCGACAAGGACTCTTCCTATCAAAAAAAGACTGAAAAGGTAGCAACTATTAAACAAGGGCTCGAGTCCTGGGATTATCGGCGATGGTAACCAAAACAAAACGCGTTAAGCCAGCAAATTAAACGGCGGATTAACGCCCAAAAAACACTGCCAGACGATCATTAACACTTGCCCAGGAAGTGTATCGTTTCTTCCCCTAAAAGCCCGAGATACCCTGAGAGCCGGAACATATGTCCGGGGAGATGACAATTACTTTTGTTTGGATTACTGGCTGACAGGCCTGAGTGTGGTATTCCTTTGCTTTTTTTTTACGTTTTGTTCTGGGTTTCTGGGAGGGTTGTCCCGGACGCAGTCAAGGGTTAAAGCCGCCAGTCGACTCAATCATACGCCGCATTAGTCCCGGGGCCAAAAGAGTTTAATTAAAACTTAATTTGCCATGACCGAGGCGCAGAAAATCGAACGAATATACGACAGGATGAAGGATTCATGCCGGATGCATGTCTCGGTTAAGTTTGGCAAATAAACATGACTATTTCCATGTGAAACTACCATTTTTATTGAGTTTATTAGCAGCAAAAATAAACAATAGAAAAGTTTGTGTCAATTATTTTGCATAGACAAATGATTAAATATCGTAAACCTGTCAAAATATCCTCAGCCAAAGCAAATAATAATCCCGTGTAATAGTTTATTTATCTGTTTCTGTATCGGTATCGGTATCGGTATATATATTGCTCATACGACATGTGTGCCGTGACATAGTCAGGAAGGAGCCACGGGGCATTCTTTATCCTGTGACTGTCTGCCTGTCTGCCTGTCTCCGTCTCCGTCCACGTGTGCGTGGATGTGAATAAACAGCAAACAAATAAAAACGTCATTTCACTAACAAATAAAATAGATTTTTATTGCATTCCACTTTGCCATTGGATTTGAGCCTGAGCTTGAATTTGGATTTCCCTTGCTCCTTGCCACATTTTATGCTCATTTTGTCCTGTGTGGGCGGGTGTGCTCCGTTTTGGTTTCTGCTTCGATTATTTTTTATTGAATATTTACTTCAGCTTTGGCATTTGTCGTTTGCTTGCATGACCGTTTTATCGGCAACCAAGACTCCTTGCAACGCTTTCGTTTTCACATGCCATAATAATAATGCATATTAGGTTCATTTGTTTAGACCTGCTCATGCCCCCCGCCCCATGAAATCCTATACAAATCTAATAATGAAAACGATGGCTGGTTGGCTATCATCGGAGCCTTCGAATGTCCTGCGTCCTGTGTGGGTCATCAAAACGGCAAACGGCTAGCCATTGAATACTTAACAAGCCTGGCCCCATTGGGTCATGAAAAACGTTAAATGTTTGGGGCAAGGACAAAAAGCTATTCAACTTATTTAACCTATTGTCAGGGAGGTCCTCTAGGGCCTCAGGCTCTTTTGGGGAGTGGCTGGACACTTTTTTGGGCCACTTATTAGTGGGGAAAATGGGCCCTGATTTATGTCCGCCACTTGATGTTTATTTGCATTTCTTTTCAATCGTTCGAGTTGATGTAATTAAATAGCAAATGAAATATGCAGCTCGCCTGAGCGACAGCTGCTCTCAAGTGCCAAGAGGGTGGGCGTGGGCCAGACAATTAACACATTATGCCACCTTGGCATAACAATAATAAAAAAAAATATAAACGACGAGGTGGAGGAGGTCCTGGAACAAAGCCACCGCAAGGGTAAATAAATGTCAGGTCACAAAGGCGGTCGGACTTAACTCAAGTTTATAATATATTTGGACAAGGGACTTTCTGGGCTTTTGGCTTCAACATCTGCCGTTTAATAAAATGTATTTTGATCAACTGTCAACAAAAACAATGGGCTGAAAAAAATTGACATGAAACGGCTAATTACAACACGCTTGTAAATTATTTTTAGGGATAGGGAACTCGATTTATTTTTATTTCCATCGTTTTATTCAGCTAAGTTTATTCTAGAAATAATTGATAGAAAATCATATTAGAAGGTTAGAGACAACAGCAAGACAACTTGATTTCCACAGAAGTTTTGCCGCTTTCAATTAACCCTCATTAGAAGCTCGCCGCAATCACAAAAGAGGATACGAAGGCTCTGTGATCGGGACACGCCCATGCCGAATCCGTGTCGCAATTAATTAAACTTGAAAGCCAAAATTGAGGAGCACAGATAGAGTCTGGAAGAATGGGGCTCCAAGGATGACGACGCATTTACCGCGAAACTCAAAGGCATTCCTTGGCATTTGGCAGATAGTCTAAGGCCGGAGATGCCGAAGGATCTGCCAAAGGACCACATTGTCGGCATCGTTTGCGCTTGTTTGCAATGGCATCCAATTTCATTCTTTTATGCGACTTATTGAGTTTACTCTGCGTCGCTCCATGTCCTCATTCCAAGTTCTGGTCTGGTTTTTTTTGGTCTGATGTCTAAAGGACATCGTACCGGGTACCGGGCCAAAGGGTGTTGTGTCTCCCGCGTCTGAGCCGGAGGGCTCGGAACTTAAAGGCAGCCTACTAGGGCGGCATCTTTCATGTGAGCTTGTATTTATTTACACATAAAAAAATTTAATATTTATACGTATTAAATATTTAAAGAAATTTTATTTCAACTAGATATACACAAAATAAAGTAAAGTAAAAATGAAATTTCAATAAGACTATTAAAAATGACAAGACTAACTTATTAAATAACTATTTCCAAGTGTATCTACTCATCCTAAGCTTCGAAACGTGCCGTTGGGTTCCTGTTTGCTCTTCCTGGAGCACAACTCTGATTGCGCTTTTCTACGTCCTCACCTGAATCGGAATAGTGGGGGAACACGTGCTCGGGATTTGCTCTAGTTTTGGTTCAGTTGTCTCTCAACATTCACCGTAACCTGTCAACACATTTCAATATAAATGCATAAATCAAATGGAATGAAATTATAAATCATATACCCTCCAGAACTCACCCTCCAGCAAGGGGCGGTTGCAACCCCTGTGATGAAAACATAACCTCACTTGACATCCTGAAATCGATGATTGCGTCCCTTTCCAGTTGATGTTTTTTGGGATTAGAGCGAAATATAATATAAACCAATGCAATCAAGCGCAGACAATTACAATTACAATGAAATTATTTCTCATTTTGATGACGCTTTTTTATGGTAAATTATTTTTGCCAAAATTCTCGGGGATCTCTGCGAAAACAAATGGGAAAGCAGCTGCCCCGAAACTGCTCAAGTATCAAGTGGAAGTGGTGGGGTGCTCCGAAGTTCCGAAGTTCCGGTGCTCTGGTGCTTCGGGTGGGTGGTTTATTTTGTAAAGGCCATCACACCCCTCCTGGCAAAGTGTTTATGCTACATGAAAATATTATGAATATTATTCAATTTGAACGCCTAAATGCTTTGTAATGAGTTGCACATCTGTTCGCTTCAGCAGGCGTGTTTTCTTTTCCAAAGTCAAAAGGCAACAGGACGATGGCCCAAAAAGGATAAAGAGTGAAGTGGGTGAAGTGCGGGTGCTTTCGGGTATTATATTATTATTATTGCATTACAACCTTGTCCCCTGTCAGATGTCAAGGATGCACTCAAGCCAGTTTAAAGTTTTCAGCGAAACGCGTAATTGAGTTTCGATTTTGGTTGTGATTTAAAGAGTTTGCCTTTAACTTCCCTTAAAAAAAACAAGCCTCCGATGCCTCTCTGCTGTCAGTTTAAATGAGCATTGAGCTTAAGTTGTCAAATTAGCAGCAACAAAACAATTTCAATTCGAATCCAAAGTCAATCAAAGGAGGCCCATGCAAAGCCCCCAAAAAAAAAGCAATATCGGAATTTCCAGGTAGAAGTCAAGCGGGGAAAGACATGTGTGCGATACCAGAAATTGACTTAATCAGCTTTATATAAATGCTTATTTTGACATTTTATTGCGGAGAGTGAGCACTTGTGCTGGTATGTATGTATGGATATTCCATGCCGCTAATTATGTCGGGCCCAAGCGGCTTATAATAATTTCAGACATCATATTCATGAGGCCAGGCCACAAAAGAACTCCTCCACACTCCGAATTCCACATTTTGTTTGGGGTTCGCTTTTAATTAATTCCCGCTGCCTGCTAATTGGTTTTATGCGTTTCCCAAACAAATTCCTACTGCGACTGCATAAATCACAAAACACTTAAACAATTTTCCAAGCTCTGGCCTCGTCCACGACCGGTTGTTCATGTTGATTATGTGCTAATTAATCACCTAAACAAATTTCGCTTCGGCTGGCAGGTGGAATAAAAATAATAACAATATTATTTTCGAGGGCACGCAAATTATAATTAAGTTATCAAAGGGGCTAAACTTTCAATGTTACAGGACTCTAGAAACTATGCTAGAAATACACTTTGAAAAAAGGTGAACCACACGACGAGCTATCTCCTAAACAGAAGCAAAAAATCTGAGGATTTTTTTCTGACTTTTTGTTGATATTAAATTATCCTTTGAAAGTTAGTGGCTGTCCTTTTCTTAGCCAGTGTATAGAAACCTATATTTCTTCATTGAAAATATTCAAATAGAGCGTGGCAACTGCTCACAGAGATCGACCCTCCCCGGTATCCTGTGGGCCCTCAACTGTTGCAAATTAAAAATGCGTCAACAGAGTTTTGTGCTGGTCCTGGGAAGGCAACACCACCACCCCCAACCACCGTGTGACAGTTCCAAAAAAAAGCCGAGCCAAAGCAACCCCCGCCAGAAGTTGCCCGGTATTTGTCGTCCTTTGTAGCCGATTTAACTGCTTATTAACTGTGCGTGCGGCCTTTCTTTCGCTTGGGCTGCTGCTCGACATGTCAGCGAGTAAATAAATAGCTAATTAAATACAGGGTGCCACGTGGCTGGGTGCAAACACGCCCCGCAAACAAACCAAGGACTCCCCGAGCAAAGTCACATCGAACAATTGAAAGCCGAAAGAAGAAACCCGAGTGGGTGTCGGTTTAGGCTGGATACTCAATGTCCTCGACTTTTCGCCGCTTTTCTCATGGTGACATTTGAGGCGGAGCTACTTGCCAAGTCTGCGGCTGTCAGAGAATCAAGATTTGTCGCGTGTTTGGCCTTCGATTACAGGGCTCGCGATGGAAAGCTGAAACTGTAATTAGCCAAGAGGTGGGAAAGTGTGAAAAGCTGACAAGAGAAATTCAAAGGTTTAAGTTGATTTTTCCATAAATCCAACTTTTAAATCTCTTTTAAATCTGGTTCATTTGTTTTTAAAGATCCAGGACTCCCCCTCATATCCTTAAGCGAAACGGCGGCATCGAGTGTAAATCAATACGCTTGTCGGCTCCTAAACTAATTAAAACATCTTGCGGATTGTGGCCGTCGTCAAAGCTTTTGTCTTTGCTCTAATTCGTCCTGAATTCATCCTGGACAAAGCAAAGCGAAACCGAAACAGGATGCTTGGGGTAGAGTTGGCTGCGAAGCGAGTTGCTCGTAGGGACTTGGGCCGGAACCAAAAGCCAACAATGGGAATAAAAAACATGTCATAAACTAACAGGGCAAGGACTCCACGCTGCGGCTTTGTCCCTCCAAAATTCGTCCTGGAATTATGACAGGCCCTAAACTAAAATGAATTGAATCGGAGCGGAGTGAATGCTTCGTGTCTGTCTCTGTCTGGAATCGGTACTCGGGACTCGGAACTCGGGACAGCCGTATAATTAGGCTCCCCTAGCCAGGATTTCAAAAATTTTTAATTGAATTAAAGCTTGCGCGAGGACGTAGCAGAGTTCCCATGCAGTTGGGCATTCGGGCGGGCTATTACCTTAGGCGCCGCTATCAATATCCTTGAACACAACGGGTTGTCCTGCCATGACCCTCGGCCCTCTTACCCCTGCTACCCTCCTGCCCCTAGAGGGTCTCGAGGTCTCTAATTGCAGTGCATGCTGAGCTATATTTTCGCTTCCATGCAATTAACTCGCCTATCGCCAACGAGAGCTCCAGCCAACCAGCTCAAACAAAGTGCATTCGATGGCATCGAGTTTTCAATCAAATTGATTGAATTGCATGACAAACGGGGCGGCACTGGGATAATTATAGTCCTGTCGCTACCAAAATGATTATGCCAAAGGTTGTAGCGAGTCTCAAATAGATTTCCCCGAGCTGATTCCAAAATACCCCCCATTGGGTGAGATAAAAGGTAACGGAAAAACGTATATTTTCCGGGGTTTTAAATCGATTTTGAAATATTATGTATATTATATATGTTGTGTGATTTATTTCTTCTTGGTTAGGCAAGATTAAAATATGTAAATTCTTACATTTCATGAGAATATTTGAAGCTTCTTGATGCTAAAATTTTCTATTCAAAGTGTTAACAAGTGTCAATAATCTGCACAAATTCAAGAATTAATATCTATTTATTCCCTATTATTTCTATTAAATATTTCCCACTCATAATTATCTTTGACCTTATTTTTCGTAAATCATTGCTTGATTAAGAATTCAAGTCGTAGCCTGGTTTAATCCTTGGTCAATCAAAGTCAGGATCCGACCTAAAACGGAAGTATGAATAATCCAACAACATCAACAACAATTGTGTGTAATGTCAAGCCGAGCTACAACAATTCGATCACCCCCTTAGCCCACAAACTCCTCATCATCTCGCCCCTCTCTCTCACACTCCATCATTTTGTCTCTCTCTTTCTCTACAAGTTGCAAACAGTTTTATTAAGCTGCTGAAGCTCTTGTGTGTTAAAAGTCAATTTTCCAATTTGCAAACTGTCAGAAACATTCGAAAAGCAATTTCTGCCACACAGCGAGTGAAAGAGAGAGAGAGGGACACCGAGGAAGAGTGAGAAGGGGATATGGCAAGCGTATTGCGTATACGCCTTGTATGCTGTGTGAGTTACTTCTATGTCTATGTGGGGGTTTCTTTTTTCGGGCGGGACGACACTTTGCGGCAGAAGTTTTCCAATAAAACGGCAAAACTTTGCTGCGAACAAAATTAAAGAAGACGACAAGGCAAAATGGTTGAATGGCAAGCAGGACCAGGCAGGCCCCAAGAAGAGGAAGAGCCAGATGATGACGTTAAACGAGGGGGTACAAGGCTTTGGGCTTGGGGCTTGGGGATTTCGGGAGGTTAAGGGACCTGCGCTGGGACGTAAATGGTTTGCTGCCAATGCGAAGTTTATGAAAAAGATTAAAGTTGAAAAGTGGTTGTCTGATGGGTCGAGGGTGTTCTTGTGGTGAGTCGCGTGCTCCACATGAATGCCAAATTGCTGCAGGCCAGCCCGATGGGATGAAGGAGCGAAGGGCGATGGGGTGGCTGACTCAGAGACTCAGAGTGGGTGGCTTTTTGAGGCCAGCTCTGGAGCCGGCTAAATGTAGCAAAAATTGAAAATGGCTGAAAATGGGGATGCCATGGATGTATGTGTTTGTATTTGTGTCTATGGGGTGGAAAATTGAGTTTGGTCCATGTCATGGTTAAGGGGGAAGGGGGAGAGAAGTGCGGGGTGGCAGCATCAACAAGCAAAGATGAAAGCAGACAATTTTGCCAACTTTCGGGTGGATGAGAGTGCCGGCCGAGTGGCTTGGGGTGAACATCATGATAATGATGTTTGTGGGCGTGCCACCCAAAAGGAGCTCTATATCTCGCTCTCACACACCGTCTTCCTTCTCTTTCTTCGGGTTTATGTGGGGATTTTCATTATGACGCGCCATGAATGGAAATTACAAAATTGATTTTGATGATTTAATTAAAATGAAGAAGCACAAACTCAAATTATAACAGCCAGCAGTAGGGAAAGGCAATCCCTCTCTATCTTTCTCTTTTTCTCTCAACATCGTTCTGTCTTTGTCTCTCTTTCCTACCGAATGTCAACCATCTGATTAAGTATGTGTGTGTGAGAGGAGCTGAATGTGGCCTAAAGCTGCTAACTTTAATTTATTTTCTTCGTACAGATTTGAGAGACAGGAAATTAGACTTTCTAAATGGAATTTCAATTTACTGAAAAGGAGGGGGGCGGTGTGGCACGAAAGCAGGCTCCTGCTTGAGCACTTTTGTTATTGTTGTCTGTCTGTTCTGCTAATTGATATCCGATAGATATTCAAAGATAATCAAGGAACATCTCTAATTGGAACGGATTTGATTGGCTTTTGATTAGCATGAAATGAGTTTTAGATAGTTCCAAATAGATTTCCATTTTAAAAATCATAGAAATCATGATGAAACCAGCTAGAATTGATTTCTTTTACGACTAAAAAATAATTAACTTTCACTCTACAAGATATATTAAAAAAATAGCTTGATTTCAATTCATATTTAATACTAGTTCTTTTTAAATAATACTTTTAATCCACCTTAATCCTTATGAACCTTTTTCTTAGATATCTTAAATTATAGTTTCTATATTTTTGGCGCTTACTGTATTTTAATTAAGGCATTTGAAATTGCATTTTCCGACTGGCAAAATTTGTTTTGCAAATCACTTTCGGGGCAACGAAAATAATTTTACGCACCATTATCCTTAATTAAAGAGCCGCAGAGGGACCCAAAACACAGCACGCACACCTAGATGGTTGTTTATGTGTGTTGGGGGGGCCGGCAGGAAGAGGATAAAGAGCAGGGAGCTGGCTACAAACAACAACATTTCATGTTAATGAAATTTCCATCTGAAATAATTTCTTATTAATTTGCGCAAATTGCATTTAATTACTTTGAGCGTGGCAGCAGAAAAGCGGGGCAGGCAGGCAGGACGATTGGGTGGCTTGGGGGGTGGTAATAGCCAAGCCGCCGGCAATGAAAACTTTCCCTAGATGGCTTTTCAGGGACTTCACTCTCGCTCCCACTAGCTCGGTTCAGCCACTAATTAGACAGCCACACTAATACACACTCATTGTTGCGATAATTCTAATTAGAGCCATGGCAACTAATTGAATTTTATTTTATTTCCTCCGTTGCTTTGGGTGTTTCTCTCCTGGTGTAGGTGTCTATGTGTGTGTGGGAGTCTGCTCAGCCATTTTGCTTCCTCGTTTGTGCATTTGTGTGTGTGTGCTCTGGCATGGGAGTTTGTGTTTTCATTAACAATTTTGCGTTGGCCGCCATTTTGCTTTTTGTCTTGTGGCGCTCTCTCTCTATGCGGGTCCGCTCTCTCGTTGGGGGTCCGCTTTTACCATTTTACCGTTTTATCGTCTTACCGTTCTACCGTTATCCCTGCCAGCTTCTGCCATCGTTATTAAGCTCATTCAGTCTCTCTAATTACGTTTCGTGCTCTTCCTCTGCCCCAAGACGAAAGCAAGCGCTTTCCTCGTCTTTCTTACGCCTGATTAAATTAGCGCGTTTCTTGTCAAGTGATTAATTTAATTGCTCTGTGCACTCAGGCCAGCAAACTAATTAGCTAACCCGCGTTTCCTTTTGCTCTACTTACAGGTTTGGTTCCAGAACCGACGCGCCAAGTGGCGTCGCCAGGAGAAGTCGGAGAGCCTGCGTCTGGGCCTGACGCACTTCACCCAGTTGCCCCATCGCCTCGGATGCGGCGCGTCTGGCCTTCCGGTGGATCCTTGGCTGTCACCGCCTCTGCTCAGCGCTCTGCCAGGTAAACAGCATTTAAAAATCCTTCTTTTCAAGTTCTTCCAACTCATGATTATCCCTTTTTCAGGATTTCTGTCGCATCCTCAAACCGTTTATCCAAGTTATTTGACGCCGCCTCTCAGCCTGGCTCCCACCAACTTAACCATGAGCAGCCTGGCGGCCATGGGTCATCACCACGCCCACAATGGACCACCGCCTCCACCGCCCCATGGTGGGCACGGTCAGCCGCAGCCACCACCTCCTCCACCGCCCCACGCAGTACCCCACCCGCATGCTGGCCACCACGTGGTGCCCCTGTCGCATCTGTCGCCGCACCTGTCACGCATGTCGCCGCACGCCACATCCTTGGGCTCGCCCCACCACGGAGTCACGCCCCTGGCCACGCCCATGCACAGTAGCCTGCCGTCCAGCTCGTCTGCGGCGGCCGCCGTGGTCTCGTCTTCGCAGTCGTCCTCCTCCTCCGCTTCGCTTGAGTGCAGTGGCCCGGACGTGTGCATGTCGCCCCAGAATCTGAGCATTGGCAACGCCGACTCCAATGGAGAGGGGCGCGACTTAAGCGACCTGGAAGCCGGTAGCAGCAACAGCAATCCCGGCGGCAGCCTGGAAAAGTGTGCGGCCAATGGGAACATTGAGCTGCTGGACGTGGGTAGGGACAGTCCACCGCCACCACCACCTCCATCGTCGCAGACCACTGCCCTAAAACTATCTGCCACCCCGCCGGCCGACATGCGCAGCAATTCAATCGCCACGCTGCGGATCAAGGCCAAGGAGCACCTGGATAACCTCAACAAGGGCCTGGTGTCCATGGTCTAGCCCCCGAAGGTTCCTAGCCTCAGTGCCCCCGGCTCCTAAGTTTAGCTCCAATCAAAACACACACACATTCCCCCAACTTCAACTTCTAGGTGTATATCCTAAGTTTAGTGAATTTCGTATGTTGTAAGGACTTCATTCGGAAGCAGATTCTAATCTCGTTGTGCAAAGTGTATTGTAAAATTTTGACCTACTTCTATGACAAATCGCCGACGAAAAAGTCCAATCCTAAAGCATATTAGCACAAAATAAATACGATCAAGTTTTAGCGCAGTGTCCTGTCTTTTTAATTTAATTCTCTCTGGGGATCTCTGGGAATGGCGGGATGGGGGCAATCAATAACCCAACTTGTCGGGCCAATTATGACAGCTTATCTGGCTCATTGATCGAATGGCCAAGGCTGGTTAATGAGTTGATTAATAAGAAAATCATGAGACATTGAACAAAAACCGCTGACATGCAGTAATTAAATGCAATTAAAAAGGACTAAATGCACTGCAAACAAAGGCCTCGGAAAAGAAAACGGACCTGCTGGGGTGTCCTGAAACAGGTGCAGTAGCAGCCGCGCTCAAAACTAATAATGTAACGAATAAAATTGTAATTGATTAACGCCGCGGGCAATTAAATGCAAGCATGTTGCCCGAGTCAGGGGTTTTTATGAGTCCTGGAACGATGTAAGTTTGCGTATCCCATGTGGGCGATACAATTTGCTTAAAGGACCTCGGCGCTATGATAATTGCCTGCAATTACATCAGGACGCTTATCACACGCACAACATCTAGGCGGAAAATCTCACCCAAATGCATTGAAAGCGCAGAATATCGAAAAGGAAACTCTGGACATTGTCGAGGGAAATGGAGGGGAGGCTACTTAGCAGGTGTTTAGGGACAGATTAATGGCATTTTCCAGTTTTACAATGAAAGATTTGATTTACTTTTAAGCTAAGATTTAAAATCTACAAAATATTTAAATTATGTAAGAGAATGGAGAAATAAATGAAATCTAGATTGAGGAAATTATATATTCAACAAATTTCTAAGGTACATTTTAAATTGTACTTTCCAAATATATTTGAAAAGATATATTAAAAGTTTTTTAAGGCCCTAGAAACATTTTAATTCAATTTATAAAAATTGATCACAATATATTGTAAATATTAAAAATGTACCAATTTAACCATAAACTTAAATACATATAAGGAAAATAAATATATAAATCCTTTTCTAAGGGTAGTTCCCTTTTCGGGCAATTTTGGAACTTGAATTCTACACTTTATCTACATGGCGCTACAATGGCTCTTTCGTTTCGAATCGTTTTAAAAATATATTTCAATTGATTTAAGGTTTTCGCCTTCAATTTTAGATTTAATATTATATAAGAAAATATATCCTCTTATTTCTTTAAGTACATAGCTTAACACGTAATTATATGAAAAGGACAGAGCTTAACATCCAATTTGTACAAGAAACAATTTTTAATAAGCTTAGTGATATATAATAATATTTTAATTAACAAAAACTAAATACAATTTATTAATTTAATATAATTTTAGTTTCGTGTGGCGCCATCCTTTGGACTTGGCTTGCAAACAAAATCTGAACAGATGGCGCTACAACAGAAGTTAGTCAGCAATTTTTGAATTTATAGAAAAAAAGGAAATTAAATAAAATTTTTTTAATGAAAGACCTAAAAATAATTTTTAGATATTACATCTCTTCCCTCCGATATGCCTGTCATACTATTAATGAACTGTGCTAGGAATTGCATCCGGAGCAATGCACTTCCACTTTCACAGCACTTTAGAGCAAAAATAATACACATTTTTAGAATGCTCTCTGATTGAGTGATGGACTTATTGAGAGATGGCAAAACAATCACAAAGGGGGCGACCAAGAGAAATGGATCTGGGATCTGCGAGGGAATGAATCATCTAGCAAGGCCAAAAATATCCCCATGTTGGGGTGTGTAGGTGCCAAGTACTCGCCATATAAGGCATAAAATGCCATTCGAAGACGTAGCAGCTGTGGACGATTCACATGTGTGCCGCCCCCTTGTGGGGCATTTCATACACTGAAACAAAATTGGTATCATCTTTCCTATAACTTTGGTTTCTGTGAGATATGTTCAAGCTAAAACACAATAGACTGCAGAGTCAAACTATGCATATTTTTACAACATCTTACAACTGCATAGAAATTTTGTTATGTGGAGGATATGGGGGAAATGCAAACCAAAAATACATTACGAATTAAATAAAAATTCGATGCATGCCAAGTGCAAGACAAAGTCCAACGAAATTGAACTTGAATAAAGTGTACACTGAGGGTGTGACGACTGAAGAAGTCGAATTTTTAATTAAAATCCCCAAAATGATTTTTTTTTGCACCACGCGATGTAGAGGGTTTCTCTGGCCGATTTTGGAGCAGCAGACGGTGACAAGTGCTCCACGGAGAACCACAGAGAGTCCTATAAATAGGAATTGTCAAAAACCACCGAGATCGAGTCTGATCGAAACGCTAAAGACCAAATTCTTTCCCATGGCCATGAGTGGTTCGAGCGGAAACTAGAAGGCTATATGGCCATGACGACGAGATAAAAACAAATCTTTCTACCAATTTCTCCGTATCCGGCAAACCAATATGTCTATATCACAATTGTACTTTAATTAATAACACACACAGAGAGAAAAAATGTATATATCAACCAAGATATATCGCATATTGATGACATACAGCTGATCGTGCCCGTTTGGTCGATGATGAAAGCGTTGGCGCTATTTTTCTTGTTTTCCTTTTTTTTTTCAGCCACTAATTTTTCAACATTTTTTCGATATACAGATATATATATTTTTTTGTTGTTCCTATGCGCTCGCCGCTTCTATTTCTTGTATATATAAAATAACAATTTTAAAAATAAATTCATTCCCAACGAAATGAAACCAGCGGCCAGAACTGAAATCATTGAACAACATTTTTCGGTGATTATGATGGTTGTTGTGCGCGGGTGTGCGGATTCATGGGTGTTGGTGTGTTGCAAACTGAAATCAGAACAGAAATCAGTTTTAGAGCAGACCATAAATGTCCGCGTCACTTTTGGTTGTTGTTGGTTCGCTCCTACCTCCCTTTTTTCCTTCGGATGTGGGTGACCCCGACGAGGGTGACCCAAACGTGGGAATATTTTAACAAGGAATTTTTGAGGAATATTCAACCGAATATATTTTTCATTAAAAAAACCTTGGAAGGTCGACACTTATCTACCCTTAATATTAAGCGTCAAGTTTCTCCCTCCTTAAGAATAACAAGGTTAAACCGCTTTTAAGCAATTAAATCAATGGCATTCTATTCTAGAACAGATATATTAATATTTAATTATAACTAATAGTAGAGATATGTATAAGATAGATATACAAGTTTTTCAGTTTTAAACTAAAGTCAACAAACAGGCAAAGTAACTTCAATTCGAAAGATATATCATTTACGGTCTACGATCTTCGGTAGAGAAGCACATCCTCTGAATCTAGAACCCAATAAAGTCCCACAGCATCTCTTTGGGTTCACCCAAATCCCATCCTTAACTCAGAGGAATACAATTTTTACTTAGTCTCTGCGCTCTGGTCTTGAATATTAGAAAGATTCTGCCATACCCTGGAGGCGTACAGTGCGGCAGACAGAGACTAAGCGGATATATAGACCAGCGATCTATAGATGTGAGACAGAATAGTTGGTGGAGCGCATATCCGAAAGTATTTCGGTCTGGCAAGTGCCCGCAGTTGGACACTGAGACATCCATATGCCGATCCGATATAGAATATTTGGGTCTAGCCCCGAATATACGTATAGACTCTGCCACTTGTCGGTGGTCGGTGTTGACCGATTGCAGGCAGCACGTGAATGACTTAATGCTCAGATATTCGGGGTTCGATACTCCAAGGAAATGTTTCATCTGAAATACGATAGGATTCGCCCTCGCCCACTGGGTGCGGAAAATTTCCATGGCCTAAGTGGCAATCTCGCTCCCTTGCCACATCCCCTGTGCCACAGCCATGTGTGTATCCATTGTGGGGGCACTATAAATAAATCCGTGTATGCACTTCAAACCCTAACAAACTGGAAAACTTTTCTATCGCCTCGGCTTTTCCCCCATTAACACAAATTAATGCATTCCAGAAATCACAATCTGAATCGGAATGGTGTGTTTATATGCGTTTGCCTGACCTGATTTCGGTCCACCGCGGCGGGGTTGGGGCCCAAGAGCTGGCCAAGTGGCAGATGAGTTTGTGGCAGCTGGAAAACTGGACAGCGGTCAGTTGTAGAGCTGTTAATGCGCTAAACAAATCACCGGCCATCGATTGTGATTAGGCCTATTAAGGGATTGTGGCCAACCCTTCCCTAGTCCTACCCTTTGTTGTTCCCCCGTTTGTTTGTGTTTGTTGTCTGCAAAAATCCAATAAATCCCGAAATGCATGTGGCAAACTAATTTGAAATTAATTCACACTGAAAATGTGCCACCCCCGCCATTAGTCAGTCACTTTGATCAACTCAGTCAATTGCCAAATTGGCAACTTAATAAAAATTCCGCAAAAATTCATGGGAATCCAAGTCATTTAAAGCAATGAAAACAGGGTGGGTTTCTGGCCACTTTTCCCAGCATCCCGGAATGCCCGGAATCTATCCTCTGCCTTGTAAGGGCTTGTTGCCTTGGCTTTGGGCGTTTTCGCAGCCCCAATATACACTTTAAGAAGAGAAAAGTATTATTAAAACAAACGTTTTTTTCAATATAATGAACATCTTATAAAATACCTAATACTTGTCTTTTAATGTTCAGATTCCTTGATTCGTTTCTTAATCTTTGTCAGCGAAAATAATACGAATATGATCTCTTAAAGATTTATTGCAGTTATGTATTGAAACCACCTGTTCTCTTTTTATAAAATAATATCTAAATGAATTTCATAAAACTAATATTGTGTTTTCTATTTTAAAATATAAATAAAGTATGTATCTAGAAACATTCCTTCCTAAACTGACTGGATTGCAACTTTATTGGATTTTCTACAGTGTACCTTTTGAGCGACATCGTCGTCCTCATCGCCTGTGTGCATTCCGGTTGAACTGCCAAATGCGCATCGCAACTGTATCCCTTCCGAATTCCCAATCCCAATCCCAATCCGGACCCGTGTGATGTGGTGGCCACTTTTTGTCACCCAGCCAGAAAGGCAGAAATCCAGCGATATTCTTGGTCCTTTGCCGGCTCAATTGCAATTTGTTTTCGTTGATTCCCAGCCCCGACCTGACCTCTCTGGGCGCTCTGTGTTTGTTTAGGAACGTTCGTCCTGAATGAGGTGGGGGTGGACTAGCCAAGTGGAGGGGAAACTGAATTTTTGGCATTGGGTAATTCACAAATGAATCCCTTTAGTGCTGGCAATTGGCGCACGTGCACTAAAACAACAAGCTGCATTCGCTGCCAGGATACGTGTTCATTATTAAAATTCCTCGACCTTTTCGACTTTCATGGTGACAGTCGGCACTCCCATTTCTCCTTCGCTCCAGCGAGCTTGCAATACGCTGGGCTTTATTAAATTTTGATTTAGCCATTTATATAATCTATTTGCCACCGGTTTTATTTTCTAAGCCAACGAGCCCATGAGCAACGACAAAGTTTGGTTTTGCAATTCGTCGGCGAGGGTCCTTTTTATGTGGTCGGCCTGGCTGGCGGTAAATGGTACATGGAAGGACATCAATGGGATCAACGCACGAGTATTTAACCATCATACTTAGTTTGATGTTGATCTACTTTTAATTAACTCTGAATTAATAGTTCACTCGAGTTGGACGACAACTTATATTGCTTTTACCAACAAAGTCCTATAAATACTGATACTATTTCAAAATAAATTTAAGTTCCTAATTATATATTAAAATATATTATTTTATATCAATAAATATATTAAAATGATAAAAAAGATTTGGTGATTTATGTCTCAAGTTTCTTATATTTAGGATTGGGAATATAAGATCAGGATATCGTGTCCAGTGTATTTGAATAATTTTTGAATAATCTTAATTAATCTTATTATTATTATTAGAATTAATCTTAAAAGTAACTAAAATATTTAGAAATACATAAATCAGGAAATAAACCATGTAGATTTGAACAAATTCTGAAATCAGATTTCATGTACAAACATGTTCTTTATTGAATATTTGGCAACCCTGGAGACATATCACCTGAACTAATTATAGAATAGGTTTAAAATAGTAATATAGAAATACATCCTGCTCCAACTATACAGAAACTATCGGAAATATAATTTTGGCAATTCGGGTTCCAAAGATTAGTCATTCCCTCTTCCAATCTTTAATCTCCTACTCTGGGTATTATATATCTAAAGATATATCTGACCGAATACTTATCGTATGAAGGAAAAAATGTAGCAGAAAGTATTCGATAATATATGCATATGGCCTCGGTCTGCTTTAATTTAGCGACATCGAAATCCATTTGTTTTTCCATGTAGTATGTTAAAACTATTCTATAGCAACCGAAACGTATATATTTTTTTTATATATAATATATAGTATACATATATGCGTATATATATGTACACTTTTAGATATAGAATAAATCGTTTGAAACGCAAAAAGAGTGAGGAGGATCCATAGAAACGAATGGACTCACCGGATTGTGCCATAAAACGTAAACATGCCCCACTTAGCTGCAACCCAAAAATAGACTCCAAAAAAACCTAATTTAAATGGGAACCCTGCCAAGCTAGCCTGTAACGCTGAATCGGACTCCGCTTAGCCCCCTGCCTTAGAATATTTTGTAAATAAACAATTAGTTGAATTAATTCTCATTACAAGGGGCGTGGGCGTGGGCGTGGGCAGACCTATTCTACTTTAAAAATTCTCAAAAAAATCACTTGGGACGGTGAGAACGTAATGAGAAATATGACCAAAAATAGAAATGAAAGGAACGAAGGTGTAAAGGCTGGGAAAAAAAATATAGATATTCGATTTGAATACGGGTATATATGCATGTACATATCGAAAATAGAAAACGAATTTATTACGACATGAGAAAAACACGAAAGTTATGAAAACAACGAGGAATACGAAAAATAGAAGCCAACAACAAACCGAATATCCCCCGCCGACCCAAAAAAAATCGTACGGATCGGATCGGATCGGTGGATCGGTGGATCCGTGGATCGGCGGATATTACGGGAAAGTGCCGGAGTGAGAAGGCGAGATCGATGGCGAGAGTGGGAGAGCCCCCAGAGAGCGAGGCAGCCTGCTGGAGGCGCCGCCTTGCCTTATACGGCACTTTTGGACTCGGGGGCCACCGATCGTGAGTATCCACGTTCTCGGTCGGCTCCCCAACCGATCCTACCCGATTCGGTTCCGTTAACTACATATCTGCACGCTCGATCGCCCCGAACTGCTTGTGCTGGTGGTGGTGATGGTGATGGGGATGGCGATGGCGGTGGAGGTGCCTTCTCCCTCGCTCTGGTGCTGTTGTCCAAAGCGCCCCCTATGCTCGAAGGATCTATTTTTAGGAGCATCGGCCGGTGGGCAGCATTATCCCATCCATGAGCATGATTTTGTGGGTGTGCGTGTGTGTTTTTCGGTGTGGGGCTATGCCTTACGGAGCTGTGGGCGGCGGGGGGGCATGGCAGCGCCAGCGGCAGCGGCAGTACTGTTCCGCTTCTTGGACGAGAATCGGCGGTATAAAATCCGAGTACCAACGCGGCGATAATTTAGTCAGTCAGTTGTGTTCCAAAGCGTACACATTGCCGTAATTCTTTCAATTCACCCGTGGTGCCGTATAACTAAAAACAAAACTCAAAATGTGTGACGATGAGGTTGCTGCTTTGGTCGTAGACAATGGTGCGTATTCCCCATCAATCGGATTATCTCCAAGTTGGACTAAGAGGCGCAAGGATATGCCCCAGCTAGTGCAAAAGTGATCTTTAAAGTGATCGATCTCTGAGTTGTGAAAAAATCAAACGAAAACATGAATCCTTTATGAGGAATATCTCAAGAAACTTTCCAAGGATTACAAAAATATCTTAAAATATTAAAACTAAATATTCCTAAAAACTTGTTGAGGAAAATCAAATATTAGTTCATGTTTGTTTTTCAAAACCTTCAGAGATCATCAAATAGTTTTTTTTCTTCGGATTATATCAAAATAATTATTAGAACTTTTGGAAATTTATTTTCCGCGTTGATCCCACAACAAAATCATTCCCGAAAATTCCCGAATTCTTTATGAGAATCAATATGTCTCATTCTCTAATAAATTTTCTCACTAAAAAGATCAGACATTCTCTGAGAGACTCTCTCCAGAGACTATATATTCCTCAAACTGAGACATCAAAATGCTACGGATTTTCAGAGAAAAGACCTCAAAAGATCACTTGAAAAATCTTCGCACACTTTTTCGTAGAGAGAAATCTGTGCCAGGGAAATCCCGCCTGCTCCACGCTGTCCAATTAAAGAATCTCACAGTTCCAACCCGGAACCTCTGTCCGATGAACCTGCGACTAATGGACCTCTGTCCGTTTGTGTTATCCTTTAGGCTCCGGCATGTGCAAGGCCGGTTTCGCCGGTGATGACGCACCCCGTGCCGTCTTCCCATCCATTGTTGGTCGTCCCCGTCACCAGGGTGTGATGGTTGGTATGGGCCAGAAGGACTCGTACGTCGGCGATGAGGCCCAGTCCAAGCGTGGTATCCTCACCCTGAAATACCCCATCGAGCACGGCATCATCACCAACTGGGATGATATGGAGAAGATCTGGCATCACACCTTCTACAACGAGCTGCGCGTTGCCCCCGAGGAGCACCCCGTCCTGCTGACTGAGGCTCCCCTCAACCCCAAGGCTAACCGCGAGAAGATGACCCAGATCATGTTTGAGACCTTCAACTCGCCCGCCATGTACGTCGCCATCCAGGCCGTGCTCTCCCTGTACGCTTCCGGCCGTACCACCGGTATCGTTCTGGATTCCGGTGATGGTGTCTCCCACACCGTCCCCATCTATGAAGGTTATGCCCTTCCCCACGCCATCCTCCGTCTGGATCTGGCTGGTCGCGATTTGACCGACTACCTGATGAAGATCCTGACCGAGCGCGGTTACTCTTTCACCACCACCGCTGAGCGTGAAATCGTGCGTGACATCAAGGAGAAGCTGTGCTATGTTGCCCTGGACTTCGAGCAGGAGATGGCCACCGCTGCTGCCTCCACCTCCCTGGAGAAGTCTTACGAACTTCCCGACGGTCAGGTGATCACCATCGGTAACGAGCGTTTCCGTTGCCCTGAGTCCCTGTTCCAGCCTTCCTTCTTGGGAATGGAATCCTGCGGCATCCACGAGACCGTCTACAACTCCATCATGAAGTGCGACGTGGATATCCGTAAGGACCTGTACGCCAACATTGTCATGTCCGGTGGCACCACCATGTACCCCGGTATTGCCGATCGTATGCAGAAGGAGATCACCTCCCTGGCCCCATCCACCATCAAGATCAAGATCATTGCTCCCCCAGAGCGCAAATACTCCGTCTGGATCGGTGGTTCCATCCTGGCTTCCCTGTCTACCTTCCAGCAGATGTGGATCTCCAAGGAGGAATACGACGAGTCCGGCCCTGGCATCGTCCACCGCAAGTGCTTCTAAGCAGTTGCCTAGCAACACAGCCACCCCCAGCACTCTGCCTCATCCTCTCCTGGCTCTGCTTCTGCTGCTGCTGGGTCTGGGCGTGGCAGGTGCAACACTCAAACCACTCAAACCAACAACTCAAACATCAGAGATGCCCGCCCATTTGTTTTTGAATATCATTATTACCAATGTGCCATCCTTGGTTCGAGAATACACCAATGTACTGACTGAACACAACACCAACATCAATCAATGAATGTAACACAATCTATGTTTGCAAAAAAAGAACCGCGATCCCCATCCATTTGTTATTCGCTCGCGGCTTACCTTAAATGTTGATCGCCATTTGATTGTTTTACGAATGAAACGACACCCTCATGCTTTTTGTATAGAAAACCTAACAACTTTCCCCCGGTAGAGCGGATGGGGTCTACTGCCTACGAAATGTAAAATAATCCAATGATTGTAATATTAATTAAAACAATTTATAATTATTTATAAATAAAAACGATTTTTTAGATTTAATTTTTTCTAAAAACCTCAAAAGTTTGGAAAAAATAAGATGGTAGTGGGGGAAAGAGATCTCTAGGGATCTCTAGAGATCTATAGAATCTATCATAAGACTAGGAAAGCTGTCACACCTCAGCTTTCATGGTGATCCTTAAGAAAGCTTGCACCAACTGAAAGCTTTTCCGATTTCCAGGGGAGGTGTCTCATATTTCCAACATTCCATTTCCAAACAAAAAGCTTTTTTTCGGAATACCAAAAATATTTTCAAATATACACATTTTGTATACTAGTATATGCGATGATTTTGAAACGATTCCGTCCCATGGCTTATTTTTAGCCACATTCCAAGGCGGAAAATAGGAGAGAAGATTTTTGTTTATGCCACGTTACGCCACGGAAACTCGATCGTCCGGGGAAATGACGCAAGCAGCAAGCCGCAAGCCGGATGATTAAAGGCGGCAACGAAAACAAATTGCCAATGTCAGTTTGTTGCCGCGTCCGAGCTGATTGCCCCGAAATGCATCTCATTCTGGGCAGGATGAGATATTAGGCTACAACACGGCCCCGATAGAGACAAATGCCTCTGCCGGGGGGGACAGCCAAGATAATTAGTCAGAACGGCGTTGGGCCGTTTAATTAGAACTCGATCTGCATTATGAATGAAATTTGTACTCTCTCTCTCGGCAAGTGTTGCAAGTGCAATTTTAGTTGCAAATGGGTAATTAATGGGCCCGAATGCCTGGCGCTTGGCCAAAACGGGAGGCTGTCGCTGCGGCGACAGATGCCGCTAATGAGTTGAACAAAAATGGGCGAAAACTTGCACGACCGGAATTCACTTTCTCAAGCGAATCACTTTACACCGCGCTGCACATCAACAACAACAGGCTAGGGGAATGAGAACTTTTCAAGCAACCCCCTTTGCCAGACTTAATCAATTTGCACAAAAACAAAAATAAACACGCTCGTTCTTAATTTTCATACAAATTCGATTTAAAATTCACAATAAAGAGCGCAAAAACACGAAGGATATCGCATATAGGAATAAGTACCTTCTATATACTTCTACTCGTATGACTTGAAGTATTCCGTTCAGAAACGACCCATATGGTCAATTAGTGTTGTAGATCCTGCAGCAAGGCTTCAAGGAGACACACACACACACACACACCCCGAACCACACACACATTGTTTTCACTTCAATTAATATCGATGAAGCCTGGCACAGCCACCAAAAAAATGAGAATATAATGAAAACCGAACTTGAGTTTAGTCAAGCGGAAAGTGTTTGAAGCTCTGAGACTTACAAAAAAAAAGGTCTCCTTAAATATAATCACTAAATTAGGATTCAAATAATGAATTTGTTTGTATAGAATGGTTTTTACCCTTTTAAAATAAGAGTTGTTTAGAAATAAAAAGAAAAACTCATTTGTAGTTTTGAAAAACGTTCGACTAACCTAAAAGTATGCAACACATCCTTACAATTCACATTTTCTTTAATTTAATTTGGGTAAAAATTAAAAATTGTAAATATTAAAGATGGAATACAATTTTTGTTGGTTAATTTTAACAAAATAAATCCGAAAACAATTTAAAATCCCTTTCAAATGAAGCAATTTAATTTGATTGATTCCAATTTTTCTCATTCTCACTGCCATTTGGAAATCCCATTCCCTCGCAACGACTGGCTGGAAAAATATAAATCGCAAGGATAATGGAAAGCGTCACATTTGATTGCATTTTTTGTGTGAAATTGGGCTGACAATGTTCGCCTTGGCTGACCAAATAAAAACCGAACCAGAGCCCAGAGACCAGAGACCAGACAAAGGGGTGATGCAGTTTAAACACACACACGCATCGATATTGGGGGTGATTGCCATTTGTACGAACGGAGCTGAACAGCAAAAGGGTGCAGCCCACAGGAACAGAGAAGGTCCTGGCCGAGGAGGAACTGAAACAGGAACAGAAACAGAACCAGGACCTCGTCGAGGCTGTGTAAACGTGTTAGGGCTGAACAAAAAACCAAAAACAAAAAAAATGTGCACTTTACGCAATTTATGTGCAAATTTTTCAATGACTTTAAAACGATGCAGGATGCAGGAGGGTTAACCGACCGACGGCCTGGCTGATTGACAGGGGGTTGGCCTGTCCTGGCCAGTCATTATAATCGCTCGCTAATTGACTCTAATAGACTTGGTTCCATCACAGGCCCCCCGGCGAGGTTGGTTATTCTGACCTCTCCAAGCCAAGACCCACAATCGCAAGGATTTTTAGCAAATATACAAACGACAGCTTAGGCATTTCTTCAATATGGTATAAGCGGCTTGAAGAAACCCGCCTCAATGTCCTCCCAAGGCATTATGTGTGAAAAGTATCCATTAGAAAATTGCCCACAAATTATCACAAATAATGCGAGCATTTAACAATTTAAATAAGCTATACACCAACCCCGCAGACCTGCAAATCCCGTGACCCGCACACACACACACTCGAGCTTATCCCCTCGACCTTTCACCTTTTCACATGTCCTTAGTCCTGCGCTCACACACGTGAGCCGAGCCCTGATAATTATGCGCCTGATTTACCTTCATCGAGTATTGGGTATCCTGAACCATGCCAAGCATACTTTCACTTAACAAATGACAATTTCACACTGCTTTTTCACGCTTTGTTGTCCAAGGGTTTAGCACCGTCTCTATGGTCCTATAGTCCTTTCATTTCCCAATGCCGCTCTGTTATTTCAAGTGCCTCGCACTTGAATTTTCGGTCATGTCCTTGAAACTGTTCATGCAGAAAGCGAGAAAAAAACAATACGAGTAATCCACAGAAGGCTGCTCGCTCATCGAAAAAATGGCTCCGTTCATCGAAATATGAATTCATGGATGTTGACAGCGATC
The DNA here is from genome assembly GCA_018150545.1 of Drosophila ercepeae. NCBI lineage: Eukaryota > Metazoa > Arthropoda > Insecta > Diptera > Drosophilidae > Drosophila > Drosophila ercepeae. Next base: position 15,345,760 of record JAECWL010000161.1, read on the forward strand.
AAACAAAGGACTTCGTCCTGGCCACGCCTCATCGGAGCTGCTTTTTGTGCCGCCTGCCTAGGAAATGGCCGAGGAAATTCGCGTTTAATATAATCGCGGGGAAATGCGAAAAGTGCAAAGAAAATTGCTTTCAATTTCCCGCCATAGAAAGCGCACGCAAAAACTGAATAAAAAAAACCTGAATTGAAAATGAAATTAATTTGGCAAAGAGCCAAAGAGAGAGAGAGAGAGCGAGTACTGCTCAAACTTTGCAATTTGCGGCGCGTTTCCGGTTCCGGTCGATTTAGCGTCAATGGGGCTCCTCCAGAGACTTGTGTCTCGGACGGACGTGGGCGGAGAGCCAAGGACTTGACTTGCCTCCTCGGTTGGTAAGGAAAGCGCCAATTGTCATCCATTTCGTTTGATCTGTCACCGTCGCTTCTGCGAGCACAACAATTTTATTTCCATTTTCCTTTTTTTCGCCCACATTTGTATTTTTTTGTTGCGACTGCGAACACCGAAACGATTAGCAGCCACTTTCAGCAGTTAAGAGCCTCATTGAGTTTATTAAATCAGGCGTAATAATTGGCAGACATCAACAATAAAAAAGCAGAGCATAGACAGCGTGGAATCAAAAGTATTGGGAATCGAATCTGATTCCCAGGGCAGGCGGTGCCTGGGTTATCATATCGTATTTCGGCATATTACAAAACACTTTCTGGCTCGTCAGGAAATAAAAATTAAAGTGGCAATTCACCAGAGGCCCTTCAGCAATGGCAGACGTAAATGGATATGGCCGGCCCTCGACAACAATCATCGACATAGCCGATGAGTTGGGTGAGATTTTAAATTAATCCAATATATGTTTAAATTTTTGGTAAATACAAGCTATTTTCACACAAAATACACTCAATACCCGGTACTCGCCTATAACCTAACCCTTTCTTCACCCAATATCTTTCAGAGCGAACTCATCTGGCACGCGTCCCCCAAGTCCTGCAGAAGTTGGAGCAAATCCGTCAGCCCGAGGACGAAATGCGAAAGGCCGAAGGCATGCGACTGAGTAAAATCTACGACTCTGGCGTCTAGAAACCAAAACCAAATTCAACCAAAATTTTCACGTCACAAACTTAACGAGCGACACCTGCCAAGGTGTTGGCCCGACAATTAATAACTAAACTTTTCACATACACATGCTCGAGCAAAGCAAACAAACCCATTCGAAACTAAGGAGAAGGATCTAAGTAAGGAGCAGTACCGCCAGCACGCAAGGCAAGCTAAGGGTTACCGGTACTGGAAACACAAACAAATTGTGACAAAGTTGCGGAAATTTAATTAAAATCAAATACAACTAAAACTCGCCCCATGACTCTGTTTTTGGACTAACCCGGGCCAAAGGGGTAGCGAATTGGCAGTCAGGTGTGACCCGTAGTTTCTAAAACGCTCGCCGTGTGGGACGTGGGACTGCCGCTAGTTTTCCGCGTCGTTTAATAAACAAAATGTAAACAAAGTTTAACAGCATTGACACACATGCCTCCACTACACTACACCCCCACTATATGGCATTGTTGTTGTTGGTATTACCTTTTTATTAATATAATTTATGAGCCTGTGGTCGTGAACAAACGCGAGCGAGCAAGGTGGAAATGCAAACATTCCGAACGCAGCAGCTGCCTAATTTCTCATCGCATACATTTGATTAACTTAATTTAATAGTATTTCTCGTTTTTTGTCGCTCATTTTCCTGCTTCGAGCTCATTTTGATATATTTGTTTGTTTGTTTAATTTATTATTATGGATATGAGCCATGCACTTTGTTGGCATCAAAAGGATAACCATTTATTAACAAATCAGAAATAGGAGATGTTGCTTAATAGGTCTTACTTAATCGATCCTATTGCGGATATATTGAATAATTTAACATATATTATATTAAGGATCCATTAAGGAATATTTTTTATGGTAAACAAAATGGAGTTCCCTTCGATCAATCAAGACAATCAACGGCAACAAACCATTGGCTAATGAGGACACAAAAAGGACTGGCCAGCCAAAAAGGTCGAAGCCAGCTGCCTATTTACCTGTGAACCAACTGCCCAAGGACCTCATCAAGTAAATCAGGCATGAAACCATTATGGCTAAAATCGGTAAACAAAAACCACGGGGCCACTGCTCTTTCTTTAATCACAGCCAACAGATATGAAGGACTCGGGAGGAAGGACGATAGAGAGGCTAAGGATCAGCTGTTGGCGACGATCATCGAACGATAAAATTAGGCACAGCTTAGCCACCTTTTTGGAAGTCAGAGCAGGCAGGCAGACAGGCGAACAGGCCAGGACACTCGAGAATGTCCTTTGCCTTGCTTAAGGAGCTGAGATATCTCAGCTGGAGAGGATCGGGGCTCGGGGCAGTCGGCTCGCTTTGAAATACTTAGCTGGAGCTGGAGCGGTAGCAATTGAAACAAAAGTATCGTGTTTCTGTGTTGTGTCGCCAGGACTCCTACTTACTGAATATCCTGTCGGAAATGGCTTCGTTTGCAATCGCTTGTTGCGGTGTGTTGGCAATTTATTATTATTTGTGCGATCGGAAAATCCAAGGACACCCGATACTCCTTAAATATGTATGTCTGCTCAAGTGGTCACAAATTACAGTAATTATCAAGCGCCCCTCTTCTACCTTTCTGACGTTTTTTTTTTGTGGCCGCCACAAAATGGCGCTCATTAGGGCGCTTCCTTTGGTCCTGATTTCGCCCAACAACCCACCCATCCCGACGTCCCACCAGACAATCTGCGTAATTATTTCGCTGACAACTTTTGATGAATTAAATGCGAAATAAATTTTTAAGTGTGCTCGTTATGAGCGCTGCAGTTCAGTTGCCTTTCATGCCACAAATGAAATGAAAATATTCGAGGTATGGCGGTAAACAGTGCCACGCGAAAAAGGACTCTGAAATCTGTCTTGAGCGTCTGCTGAGCGGATTTAACTTGTTTAATTACCGCTGTATTCAGTTGGCCCACAGCATTCAGGCTTTCAACTGACGTTCATTACGCGGAAATATTCGTATTTACACTACGGAAAAATATTAACTTTAAAATGCAAATATAAACTCTATAAAAAAAGAGAAACATTTACATTTAGTACTTTGAGGTGACTAAATTATTAAAGTTTTAAATAAAACAAAGCAGTTTTAAGTATTAATAGATGTAACTTTCAAAAATACATTTCAAATAATTTTCCTTTCAAGCAAAGATCTAGCTCAGAAATAATACAAATAGATTCAATAAGTTGAAACAATTATGTGACTCATAATTCTTAATTTTGTAATACCCTTTTTTCTGTGGACTTTGCCAGTTTCTTACAAAACTTGAAAATGTTGGCAGTTTTTCAAGTGCAACCACCACCTACCACCCACCGCCTTGAATCTCATTCACTTGCTCTTGTTTTGCGTAACTGTTACCATTTTAATGCGCTCGAGTGTCGAGGACGAAATTGATTTTCGTTACCCATTGTGTTGGGCACTACGAATAGCATTTGGCTCATAAAAATTTGTTCCAACCCACAACCCACATCTACACTCCATACACACCGAGAAGGTGAAATTGCACTGAGCCTGAGCCAAGTGCAAATAGCACGGAGGAAATCGAGGAGGACGAAGAGGTACTCGTCACTCAATTTCATAGAGCCACAAATACGAAACTCAAAGGGCCACTTGATAAATTTCATATATTTATAGCCCGCAGAGTGACGCGCTGAATTTGCACACTGAATGAAATTCCACACAGAACAGAGAGAGACTTGCCACCAAAGGAGGCAGGCACACAAACACACAAGGACATTTCGGATGTCCCGAAATGTGGATGGGCGGCTTACCCCAACCCTGGTGCCTCAACGGTGCCCCATCAACCGCCACCCAGGGCCCTCCTTCTATGAGCAGCTTGGCCAAACACTTGCACAAATAAAAGATCTACTTCAACTTATTGAATTTTGGTTGATAGAAACAAGATGAAAAGCATTTCAGATTATATTAAACACGGGATACACTCTCCAAACTGGAATGATAAATAAAAAAGGATATATTATGTCCTTATAAACACCTAGGCAGCCAAGAGGAGTATCCTAAACCCATATACTATATAGAAATCTAACAGGAATCTTTGATAAGAAATTCATGCTCAGAAACCTTATAGAAACGAATATCCGATTTAGTATCCTTTTCCATTCACCCAACCAAGTTAGAGTATAGAATAGGACAAGTCCTTCCATTCGGAGGATATCTTCTGGTACTATACCTTTCACACAAAGAACGGCCACAAAAGGCAATTGCATATGAGTTTTATGAGAGCTTCTTTTGGTAAACAGGACTGGGCGACAGGACTGCCTCCTGGAACATCCTTTTCACTGTGACAAATCCGTTAAGTCGCGCATTTTGTTCATTATTATTACTTTGCCTGTATTTGTGCAGGGAATTTGGCTGTGACCTCGCCCATTACCCATTCCGAATCGTAAGTGTAATCAAATTCCAACCCGAATCGGAGCAGACATCCTCTCACTGACTGAGCAGGAACTTGGCGGCAATTTATTATTAAATTTGAGGCCATTGCACATACAACGCGATATCCTGCCGAGAGCCCGAGTGCTGTGCGAAATTATTAAAAAGTAATTATGGCAAAAATTACGAGATATCAATATAGCATTTAGCTCTGCATGCGGCCCACTACAAAAGGACTCACCCTGTTCCCAGTTCTCTGTTCTCTGCTGGGCAGCTACCACCACTTGAATCTGGTGCAAATCCTTTGGCTGAAAACATCCTTTAGAATTGCATTTCCTCGACGTCTGTCTGCCTCTGTCCTGGCACAATGCGATAGATTCCTTTTGCTCCTTTGTCCTAGGTTTCTCGTCGACTTTTCGGTTCCTCCAACGTCTCGTTCTTCACTTCACATGTTAGGCAACATTTCATCAGCTCCGCAAATTTGACATAATATCGAGATTATTATACGATTTGAACTCTCCTCCTTTGGCCTTTTCAATGTGCCGGGGGTAGGTTGGCAGTTTGGATTCCCATCCGAAGATCATTTTCATTTGACTCCGACCATGGAAAGGTCGAGTCGAGTTTGTACACAATCAATTGTAGCATTTGAGCAATTTATAATGAGACTTTGTAGGACCTTAAGCCCTACTTAAGGTACAAAAATTTTCAACGATTATTTTATATAGAGGCAGGATGGAAGGAGGATGTTGTAGAAATAAAAAAATTGCTTAATGAAAACCTCTGAAGAGATTAATTTTGCAATTACAGTCAATAAAATACGAGAAGAATAGTTCAAATCGGTGTAAAACATTAGGAAACATTGTTGGGACTTCCTGAGAACCTAAAAGAACTCCTAGATTAAACCTGAAATATTGAATAAGCTTTTTACCAACTAATAGATTAATAAACAGAAAACAGTGTCTATAAGAAAGACTTTAGATTATAAAAAACATGAAATGTTTAAATTGAGAAATCAAAATTAATAGAACGAATCTGCTTTTCCAAATCAACCGATCTTGGTAAAACTTTATCAAGACTTTAGGTCTTAAAATAAGGAAACTACTCACCCAAAAAATTAATCAAACCCAAGGGCATTCAGAGGATTTTGTTTAAGTATTTAAATAAGAGGGTATCCTCACAAAGAAATTGATTTAGTTTTTCTTTCATTTCATTTATTTTTCATCGACATGTTTTCTTTAGTAGATAGTCTAACATTAAGTGTTTATTATTTCTATTTGCTGAAGATATTTTACAGATAGATGATTGATTATTCGGGTGTTACAACTACGTTAACTTTGGCCAAAGACAAAGCATCCAGACACCATGATGTACGTATAACTAGCGGGTGTATCTACAGGATATGTACAGGATAACGAAGTAGTGGTGGCATTCAGTCCTCGCTCTTGGTGACCACGGAGACGGGTGTGGAGGCGTTGCTGCTGCCTCCGGTGGCGCTGCTCGGCGACTGCGCGGCTGTCGAGGTGAGCATCAGGCCACCCGAGATCAGGGTGGTGGCACCGCCCCCCGACGGGGAGACAGCATGAGGCGGTGGGTGAGGATGCTGGTGGCCCAGCTTGGGACTCTCGCGCGGACTGCTGTTGCTGCAGGGCGGGCTCACCTGGCTCACCTGGTGGAGCGAGAGATTCTGCGGATATCCGGCAGCCGCCGCAGCAGCCGCGGCAGCTGCTGCAGAACCGCTGGCTGCCGCCGCCGCTGCCGCCGCACCCGCTCCAAAGATCCCGTTCAGATTGCTCAGACCCATGTACTGGGAGAGCAGGGTGTGGAAGTTGGGCAGCTTGTAGTGGGGCGCCATCAGTTGCTGGGGCAGGAGGCCGGCGGCAGCGGCTGCCGCGGGATTGAAGTGCTGGTGCAGTGCGAAATGCGGGGGCCAGAACTCTGTGGGCAGGCCGCCAGGATGGCCGGGCAGGCCGTGGGGCGGCAGGGGAATGCCCAGCGGAAACTCCGGCAGACCTGGAACGAACAAAAGGGAGGGTTGTGGGTTAATCGGGGTTGATGACAAGCGGCATAATTCCTAATTATGTTGCACACGTAATTTGGCAATTTGCGGACGAATCAAATGCGTATCGGTGGGTGGCGGCTTTAGGGGTAGGACACTTACCTTGGTCGGGCAGGAGGTAGCCAGCCTTATCCTGATTCATAAACTTCTCACGTTTGCGCCATTTGGCCCGACGGTTCTGGAACCACACCTGCAAGTGAACGAGAAGATGGAACTTTAGAGTTGCTTTGTTGGGAATCCAAATTCTGATACCTCTTAAAAAGGGGTTCGAATATGCCAATTAATAATTTATTATTTAAATAATGTAATGACAGGGTTAGGCATCTAAAAAAATGGGTAATTGACTTCTAACTTCATGTTGATGGAAGTACATAAAATTTCAAGAGCCTTGCATTACACTTTAATAAAAAAAAAGGGTAACCTGTAGTAGAAGCCCAAGTCTTAAAGCAAAACTACTTCTAAAGCGTCTTATAATTGCTTTGACTTTGACCAAAACTCGAACAATTTGGCAATCTATCAATCTGGGGACTTAAAACTTGTATCCTTCGGTGGCTTCTTCTGGGTCTCCAGCCTCGATTGTCTGAGCCGAAAGGATATGGATTGAGTGGAAAGGATTGGGCAGGGGAATGGGCAGGCCAAATACAATGGCATCCAATCGGAAGTGTTCTACTCTGATTTGCAATGCCCTCGGTAGGTCTGTCTTTGTCTGCCTCCCGGCTGCCAAAAGGGTGTCTTATGCATTTTTCGACACTTGCTTGGGGTTGACTGGAGTCCAGACCTCCACCCACCACCCACCCACATAGGCGTTGGCTGCACACACATTTCCGCTCCAAGGATGGGTGAGGACGAAGGATTTTCAATCCGAGGCAAGTCTCTGGCATTTGATGGGAAAATTAATTGTTTGTAAATTGAAATCACTTGACAACTGGCTGTACTCTGGCCACAGGTCCGAGACAAAAGAGGAGTCGTCTCCGCAATTATAGACACCCTGTATTTAGACCCCTTAGACTGGATTCTGGAATTTGCAACAATGGGTGCAGCTGAGCGAGTAGTAAATTAGCAACGATTTCCTTGCTATAATTGCTGCCAATTATTGTCCTGTGTCCTGTGTGTCCTGTATGTCTCTGCTGGGAAAACGCCACCCAACCGGCCATGATGTGGGCTTTTTAATTGTCAGTTGGTAGCAATTATAATGCGAACAACTTAAACCACTGTGCCGGAGCACAGTGAGGCAGTAAAAGTTGAATGGCGGATATCCTTTCAGCATTTATCACACATGTGCGATCAAAACGAGAGAAGAACTGTCGCTAAATTATATAAAAAATGGGTTCAACTTTAACTCAAGCTCGTCTCTGTTTTATAAAAATTTAATTTGCTTTGGGAGTTAAGTCCGCAGCTACTCCTTTTTTTGTTTGTTTGTTTGGAGCTGGCAAATCCCAAAATAATTGCCCACTCATCAAACCCAAACCAGGCGGGGATTAAGCTACGGATACTTTGTATCCATCGGCAAAAAAAAAATTTGGATGCAAAACGGACAGCTCTAAATCTGTTACTATTGAAGTACCCAAAACTCTCTGCATATGCGAATCAATGACCAATTACAGTTAATCTGCTAACAGATACGCGAATGCCAGGATGCCAGGATGGGAGGATATGTGAGAATGTGAGGATACGGATGACGACCGTGAAGCGGACAATTTGTATGCATAGTCGGTAATCCCTCTGAGTGCTTAGGTCAAGTTGTTTTACATTCGCTTTATTTTTTTTTTCCCGATTGCGATTGCGATTGCGATACTCTCCCCCTTGTCATCGAACAGTAACAAAATTGAGCGAATCGCTCAATCAAAAGTGAAGTGTTTGAAAGCATTCTCAACCGAGATCAAATTGTGTTCAGAGCCGAGCGAAAGGACACCCTAATTACATGTGTATGTCCTTGCCGCGTGTCCTGCTGCAGCACCAGGCAGACAGCCACCCAAAGCCACTTTAATTGTTTACCCAAAAGTAGAGTTAATAAAAATACCAACACCATGTGAGCGCGGCCAATTTAATCATTTGGAAAATCACAATATCTAATGTCCTTTCAGCCAACCCTTAAAAATCCGGGAAGCCGAACGACTACAACCCCCCGACTACTACTATGTCTAAGCGTGTTTGTATACAAAGTGGAGTTTAAGTGTTTCAAAGGATATTTACAAATTGGGTTCGGTGATTGTTTCAGGGGCTTATCTATCGCGTTTCCCAGACTTAAAAACTGGATCATTTGTTTTGTTTTGGTTATTGTTAACCAGTTAAGTTTACAGCTTAAAAAACGAATAATTATTCCAACATGAGTTTGGAAATCAAAGATATTGAGCTGAGGTACCGGGTATCTCTCAGCATATTTAATCAAAAGATACTTAGCGCCTGGTCCAATAGAAAAATAATTGCCTAAATCTATAAACAATTTCAATTACCTGGACGCGTGCTTCGCTCAAATCCAAGCGCATGGCCAGATCCTCCCTTGTGAACACATCGGGGTACTGGGTCTTCTCGAAGGCCCGCTCCAACTGATGCAATTGAAACGTTGTAAATGTTGTGCGAGATCTGGAAAATCGAAATCAAAGGCCGACCAAGGCGGCACGGCGCGTTAGATGCTTGTCATGAACTCCAGATAAGGGCAGAGGAAGTTCCCCTTTGTTTGCATCTTTTTTAATAGCCCGACAATGGGTAAATACGATTTGATCTGCTAAGCGGATTGTCGCTGCAAAACTCACCTCCGAACTTTTCGCGGCCGCTCCATGTCGCTGAGATCGTGGCCATTGTTCAGACTGGAGGACAGCTCGTCATCATTATCCACATCCAGTCCGCCGTCCGTGTTCGTGGGCGAATCCTCGCGCTTGGCCTGGACCTGGACCTGCAATTGTTGTTGCTGATGCTGCTGCTGTTGCTGCTGCGAATGTTGCTGCGACATCGGGATGTTGCTGCCGCCATTGATGGTGCCAGCGGTGCTGTGGAGGTGATGGATGTGGTGCTGATGGGCGTGGTGGGGATGGGTAATCAACACTTCGCTGGGAGTGTCTGCGGAAGGGAGAATATACCATATAGAAGGAGAAAAGTTAAACAATTTCAAATTGAACTCGAGGACCCGCGAACAAAAAGTTTTGCGTTTGACTTTGAAAATCAAAAGCTGAGCGGCTTTCAGCGGCAGTGGCAGCTGCTGCTGCTCGAAGCGAATTCAAATTCATTCAATTGTATCTGAAGTAGTTATATCCTGGATTTTAACCCTCCTTTTTTCAGAGTCTCACTTGAAAGCTACGCAAATTGATTTGGCAATCAATAACAAATAAATAAATATAAAGCCAGAAAAAGTTTTCCCTTTGCCTAAGCGCTCGGCATTTATAAATTTATACCATATATCCTTTCACACGGCCCCAGGCGAGGCAGAAACAGAGATTTTTGAATACCCGAAACGTGTAATCAAACTTTAATGAACCTCAAATTAATCAGATTCACAATGGCACCAGGACACGTCCGCGCCCAGCAGGACGCCTTCTATGGTTGTATCCTTATCGTATTTCGTAACATTTATGCAGCCTGTTGTGGCGAAAAGGTAATTTCCAGCTAGCATCAAATTACGCGCTAGCAATCGAGGACGAGGCTCACAGGATGCAGTATCCTGCGGTGCGCACGCCGCTCGTTGTCGCCAAATTGCGACCCCGGCCTGGGCCAATGGGTGCTCTGTCTGGTTCCTCATGACAGGCAATTTCAGGTCCTGCTCCCAGGCTTCGCACACCCAAAAGAACTTCCAATCTAATTAGGGGTCTAATGGCGCAATTGCTTTCCTACCTCATTCTCTTCCACTCCATCTCCTCAAACGCGTCACATCCGGCCAGATATGTTTTGATACTGTTTTTTTATTATTCTTTAGACGATCCTTGGGCGAACTGCCTCCTGCAGCTCAGCCACGCCCCCAAACAAGAGTTTCTACAAGCCAAGAACACCTCCCCTATTGTCATGATATGTTTTCTTTTTCAACCATGGGTGGAGCGCGAGGTTCATGTTTGCCGTAAAGTTTTTGCCTTTCCTCCTCACTAACTACCATAAAATGTCCTTTCCAAGCAATTTGCATATGATATGGGGTCTAAGAGCCGCAGCAGACAGGACAGGACAGGACAACTTCGATGGGTGTCTTGTTATGGGTATTCAACTAAATCTTTTTGATGTGGTCAACTGTTTGGGGCGGAAAACGAAGTTTGATTATGAAGCTGCACTTTGGGTGGGCTTTTATATGAGGTTTCGATAATTTATTCCCCACAAAATCAGGCTCAGCTTACGATTAATATAGTTGAGTATAGTTTAAATTTAAAGCTAAAGTTTCTATTGTTTTTCTTCAATTAAATATTAAATTGAAAACAAAGGTAACTAAGATATAAAAATGGTTTATGTAGAATCCATTAAATATCTTTCAAAAGACCTTAAGGAAAGGGGATCTCAGCTGTTTTATATCTTACAATTCGAAAGCCGCGTGTGAAGTTTATTTAAATTAATCGCAATGAAGTATTAAGAAACGATTAGTTAAGATTTAAGACGAGAAATAATGTCCTTCAAAGTCGAAAACTAATAGAAATAATGATCTCCCCGTCGGCATTTAGAAAAGGCACCAAAAATATGATTTAAACCAAAAACCAGACCCCAAAGCTTAGACTTACCACTGCGTTTGATCTGGTGCTGATTTCCCAGGATCTGATCGATGCTGTAGACGGCTCGAGGGCGGGAGACTGGGCTCTCCTGAACGGGGGCGGGGCGCATGGCTGGCGGCATGATGGGATGATGCTGGTGGTGCTGTGTGGTTGTTGTGGTCATCATAGCTCCACCGAGAGCTAGCGATTCTATCAACTACTTGGGTTTGTGGCACTTGTTTTCGAATTTCCGTTTTTTCTCAAACTTTTTTCGATAAAGTTGAATAATTTTTTTGGTTTATGATTTATGAAGCTTTGAAACTTTTTTTATTTTGTTGATTATTGTCACTGAATTAGATGTGTTGCAAAGGAGAGCACGCACCGAAAATGACTTTGATAATTGTGTTGATTGGGTTAGACGACGAATCGATTTGATTTAATTTTCACAGCAACTGCGACGAGCTGAAAGCTATTAGAGCGCTGGAATCAGACAGCGAGTGGTGCGAGTAACGCTCGGAACGATCAACAACCACCGACTGAGCTCGAATCCTGCGGAACCGTACCATTAAATACGTCCAACCGTTGTTGGTTGTTGCCGCTGCTCGTGTTGCTATTGTTGTTGCAAGTGGCAAGGCTGAAACGAAATGGGCGAGGCTGAGCTGACTGTCGCTCACTGTTCCCAATCCTTCGATTCTGCCCATGTCCTGCCATCAGGCCATCTCGCTTTCCCTCGCTTTCTCTCTTCCTGGCTGGCTAGGGGTGGTAGCGGTATCTGTGTCTGTATTGCAGGTAGCTTTTGTTAAGGGGTGTTCACTCTCTCTCTTTCTCTTTCTCTGGAATTGTGATGCCCTCCCTTTCACTATCCATCCCTCTCTTTCCATATCCCCAGCTCTCCATTATCCGATTTCTTTCTATGGTTGTAACTAACGTAGTTTGCTCATTAATTTTATTTATTTCACAAATTTGTTGCTTGTTAAAAACTATCTGTGTATCTCATGGATACTGCATCGTACAGCCCCCAACGCCCTCGTACAGCCCTCTCCCTCTAGAGCCCCGTCTAGCATCCCTTCCCTGGCCCGCGCTCATCCGCAAATCACAAAACAGGTTGAACCACCGCAGAGGTGCCTACCTGAATCCGGATTCCTCAAATCCTGAATGTCGGCCATTTGCCTGGGCATCGTTTATTAGTTCCGCTTCCATTTCGGCAATAGATTAATCGCCAGGACAGCCAGGATAGCCGGGAGATCGCCAGGCCACAACGGCTTGAGAATGAGCCCTTGGTTTCATTGAACAATCCAAACGATCAATGAATCCCTTTACTTAGCAAGGAGTTTCGTCGGATCGGGGACGTAAGTTCATTGATTAAACTGATCTCGTTCCACGGGATCTTTTTCGGGCTAACTTGACCCAAAATTCTTTATCGAAAACAGGTACAGTATGGAATTTTTGTTACATTTCTACATGGATTGAAAAATGTATCATTAATTATGCAACACAATTACCCAAAAAAATACACTTAATCTATAAAATGTTTTTTTATTACTCAATTCTTTTATATTGTTTTTTAATAAAAACATAATGTCGTAATGTTTATTGTCTCTAGATCAGATCCTCTGGACAATGTATATAAATATTTACTATCCTGTATTCCTAAAATATCTTTCAGTTTAGTTGTTCCTGAAGGATTTTTAAAATCAAGAAATCCTTAAAAAGATTTTAATTCTGTATATTCTAAAGTATATAAAAAACAAAACTAAATGATCTTAACCTTGGTAGAATGATACCTGGCGGGCCCTAGGATTTGTCCTGAGCAACAGGCTCAGCTCAGACCAGGTTAGCCAAAGCTCTCCTCAGGCCCTGGTTGCATAACACAATGGAAAGGCAAACGTGGCTAAAAGTGGTCACCGAAATAACAAAACGCACAATGCCCAGGGTGTCTGAGCCAAAACGCCGCTTACAATGATGACAAAACGCAGAAGCGGATTTGAGTTCTCTAATTTGTCGAAACTTACACAATTTCTTTGTGGTCCGAACCCAAACAAAGCCAAAGATCGTGGCACCTTTTAGCCAAACGCGATGGCCGGGAACGAACACGTTATTTCCGCAGAATTGCGAACAAGTAGCCGAGACAAAGCTGCACTGACCGGGCTCATTAATGTGCCAGATGCATGACGCCACAGGACACACAGGATTCACAGGATATAGGGAGCCGAATAAAGGCCAGGACGTCGGCTTAGCGCCCGACTAAGCCAAGGCGCTTAATCATATTTTCATAGGACGCTTTCCTATGCAGATTTCATTCAGAAATCCGATTTCATGTTCGTTTAATTTAGAGCTGCGAGAAGAGAAGCCTGTCTTTAGCCTGCTGGTTACCTGCTCGGATCCGCCAGGACGTAATCTCTGATCTAATGTAGAATGCATAATGCCGCTGGTTGGAAATTTGTGCAGCATCATCGGCGCACTTAGCCATAATCGTGGCTCATTAGTCTGGATAACAAGCCGGAGGAGGGCTGGTTTTGGGGATTCCTTGTTAGCTAATTGTCGATATTCGATCTCTGATTTAGCCCCGGATAGGCCCTAATTTATCCAAAGGCCTTGTGAATATAATTAACCGATGAGTTGTAAAATGATTTTGTTAAAAAATATATCCTTGACGAGTTATATCTTCCGCTGAAATGATAAACCATTTATAATTCGAATTAGTTTAAATCGTAAATCATATTTGATATTAAAACTACTGTTTTCTTTGCCTGCACCCTTGAACACTTGCAACTAATTTAGCCAAAGGAGCTCTATTCTTGCCACCAAGCACCCAACCCCCTACAAAGTCCTGATACTGATACCGAAAGCCATTTAGGGCCAGTGTGAAATGACAAATTGAATCAAAGTCAAACTCAAACTCATTGAAGGCTACACTTCATTGTAATTTCTAAATTAGCACATCAATTGAGGGAATCGGTGTGTGGGTGGATGGGTGGTTGGATGGTTGGATGGTTGATTTGTTGTAAAAAAGGGTGGAGGACACGATGACTATGAGCTGAGAGTTCGGCTAGGAATTTTCTCCAGCGAAAGCCTTTCTCTCTCTGGTTCTCTGGGGGGAGTTTCTCTCGGGACATGCGCGACGGAGCTGGATTCTCATTGGATGTCACAACAATTCACTCACACACACCGCGGTCCCAAGCCAACGAGGTCATTATCGTGTTATCCCCTCCCAAGCCGCCACCCACCCACTTGGTCTGCCCTTCCCCGCCCTGCCGCTGCTGCTGCTGCGTGTAAACACATTGTGGCAATTCTCCCTGGTGCCATGACTGTGTTCACCTTTTAATAAGGTTAACTGCAACGACGACAACAACCCACAAACACCCACTTTCCACAATAGAGCCACCGGGCGGAAAAGAGACTGGGTGGGTGGGTGTATGGCTCGGGTTGGGGCAAATGCTGTTGGCAACATTTTTCTTAACCATTAAATCTAATATATCAAAGTAATAAAATGAATTTCGTTCGTTGTGTGGGTGAGTGCGTGGGTGAGGGCGAGGGTGTGGCCGGGGTAAGTATCCAGCAGATAGCAAGCATCTGATGGATACGTGTGTGCGTTCGTCCTTACCCTCCACGTAATCCAACTAAAAAGTTTTCGTCTACTTACAGTCTGCCTGCCATTGTCTACCGGATATTCTTCCCAAGGAACAAGGAATGGGTTAGAGGTGAGCTGATAGCTTTTCTTATGACTGGGATATTTAATTTTGAGTTTTAACCCACTGAGTGAGTGGATAGTGGGTGGTTCGGTGGTTGGGTGGTTGGGTGGTTGTATGGGTACATGGCTGCCACTGACAACATTTTTGAGCGGTTTTTGAAAGGGGCCGGAAAAGCCGATTGACTTTTTAAATTATTCTGGAGTGGGACTTGTCAAGGGAAGTGTATGCAGAAGATTTATTGAATATTTTTTGGAGGAGGGCGCTGTTATTTAACATTAAAGAATTAAATTCTGTTATGTGCGCCTTATTTAACATTATAGAATTACTATTTTAAAGTTTTGATAAGTGCCTGTATGAGAATCAAGGAGGAGGGGGCTGTTATTAAACATATGAGAATGTTAAAAGTTAAATTCTGTTAAGTGCGCTGTTATTTAACATTAGAATTAAAGTTAACATTAGAATTAAAGTTAAATTCTGTTAAGTGCGCTGTTTAACATTATAGAATAGTACAATTAATGAGAAACAAGGAGGGAGGCTCTGTTATTTAACATTAGAATTTAAGTGAAATTCTGTTAAGTGCGCTGTTATTTAACATAAGAAATGTTAAAGTTACGTTTTGTTAAGTACTGCTTATGAGAATCGAGGAGGAGGGCACTGTTATTTAACATTAGAATTAAAGTTAACATTATAATACATAATTTCTTATATTTTATTGAAGCTTGAATTCATATTCTTTTCATAATAAATCGCAGAAAAGTGCGAGTTGTACCCACAAACCCTTAAAGTATTTAGTTTTTTGGTTTTTTATCGAGTTTATTAAAACTTGAGGGCTCTGAGATTCGTATAACCCAAGATAAATCGCTTTCCAAACTCCTCGGGCTAGTTCGGGACAGCAATTGCTGTCGGTCTGGCAAAATGTAATATGCGGCAGCAAATGAGCAACTTCTGAGGTTGGCTAGCAACCGCAAACCCAGCCAAAACACACACACCAATACCAGAAGGACTCTGATACTGATACTGATACTGTGGAGAATTCCAACACATACACGTAGTCAGTTGCCTGAATTATCCAATATCCTTGACTGTTTGTGGACTTAATCAAACAACTGTGAATGGAGACGGGCCAAGGCTTGTTTGACATTTAGTTCCATAATCTAATATAGCGGTAGGAGGATGAAAACGGATTGAGGAATATCCAAAGGACACAAGCCGCATACAAATATCCCGGGTTAAGTTTTGAATCTAAACATTTTTGCGCACAGCATTATTGGCCACGTTTATTAAGTCCCGGGGCCAAAGAATGGGTTCGCCGAAAGAAGGAAGGAAGGATTTTCAACAGAACAGGAACAAGACATCCAGGTTTTATTTTTTAGCCAACGGAAGCGCCGCCTTCTGGCACACTTTTCCAGATCCTTGCCGATAAATCCTTAGTATTCCAAGTAGGCAAAATACTTATCTTCGAATTGGTCTACATATGCCAGATTAGTGGTAAATTGATACTCACTTTGGGCCAAATTAAAGCACATATGAAAGGACATGCATGGTCGTACTTCTGGCAAATTTCTGGTCAAGATAAGCGGCTAAGGATGCAGCCTCCAGGACTGCTCACTTCAAACGGCTCGGGGCCGACAAAAGTGTTTTCCCAATAATTATGCGGCTCGGCTTCTGTTCTATTGGCATTCTGCGGTGCAGATTTGGCCACCTTTTCTTCCACCTCTTCGGAGATGGGCAATCACATGTGGTCCTGTCGAAGGACGAAGGGAATTCATTGGAAATTACCTGTCACATTGTTGTGCACTTGAATTACATAAAAATTGGTCGCCCGAACAATGGTCGAGTGGCTACCGTTTTATGTCCAGGCCAGGCCAGGCCAGGCCAGGGCACAACAGAGGGATAATGCCCACATATCCCTCCATATGCAGGACAATATGCAAAACTGTAGCCAAACAAACAAATAAGCCGACAAAAGTCTGACAACTGCCAAGTGGCTCTGCTTGGGAATCTGCCTGGGATCCTGAGTCCAGCATCTGAATCTCAATCCGTATCTGAATCCGTATTCGAATCCGAGTCTCAATCTCGGGCGACAATACAATAAGGCGCTTGATATGTGTACGCATGGGCGTGGCCGGGGGGCGGGGGCGGTGGCTGGGCAAACAACAATTGTAATCACACACCTTTTGTGCCGGAGTGTGTGCCCAAGAAAAACCCTCGAAAACATTTCCTCCGCTTCGAGTGTGAATAAAAACAAAAAGAAAAATGAAGTTTTTAGCAGTTTTATGGCTAGATTGGCAAATGAGGAACAATTGAGACTCGAATGATGGGAAATGAAAGGCTGATGAAGGCTCATCAGGACATCTGCATATTGCCTGTCGATTCCCAACCCCGCCGAGACCCCGCCATTCCGAGTCCATTCGTTTTTTATGAGTGCCAAAAGTGCAAGAGTGTGGTGTGGTGTGGAAACTTGTTCAAAAATTTCATTAAAAACGGTTTTCATTTGTTATTGTTGCTGGGGCCCGGCCGCCGCCCATTGGAGGCGTAATAAAATAAAAAGTGCAGCCTATGATGAGTCCTTCCCGCCCACACACTTGCACCCATACTAACGGAAATGTAACACACAATTGGCAGCCCAAAAAACGGCGAAAAAAGAATATTTTTTAATATCTCATGCAAAATTGCATTCAATTGCCTTTGTGTGGGTTGGGGCATGCCTCTTCGGGTGTGTGTGTGAGTTTGCATAAGTGCTGTAAATTTCCTTATTTGCCCAACCACATACACCCACACACTCATCTACATCCTTATCATCAGGATTCCATGCAAAAACTTGCATACAATTTTAACTCAAACAAAAACGTTGCAGAAATGAAATTTGTTACATTTTTTGTTTTGTTTATTTATAACAATTGTGTTTAAAAGCGCTTAAATTTCGCCCATCATGTGCAAATAAGTCACGCCCACCACATATCCGCACATCCATCCATCCACCATCCATCCAGCCCCTTCACCACTTGGCCAAGTGCAATTTCTCGTTAGCCAAATTTTTTTTGTTCGCCCATTTTTTGGTTCCATTTTGGGGGATTTGGCCCGTGGTCTCGTTGGCCTTTGTTTGAGTTCGTTTTTTGGCCAGCGACTGCGAACAAAATGAAAACTAAATGCAATAAACGTTTGCGCCTAAAAGCTGCAACAAAAAATCAACGCCCAAAGATTAGCTGGTGTGTCGAATCGTTTCGAGAATGCTCTGTTGGCTAGACGGGTAGTTGGCGGTTTTCCCTTTCAGATATCTGGATCTAGAGGTAACATTTAAGATTTATAATGTTTTAGAAAGCTATTTCCAAGCCCAGATATAAAGGCACACATTTGAAAGAGCCGATTTACACTACCATTTTTATTATAAACTCTAATATCTAATATAAGGTTTGATTCGCGTAAATAAATCCTTTATTAATTCAGTCATTGTTTTATATTGAATTTTCTATGAATTTCTTATATTTTGTTACTTTATTTATAGCAAAAAGTCATATCATTAATTATAATAAAAGAGCGTAGAACAAATGGTTTTAGATACCTCAATTCCTAATTCAAAATTGGAATCTGTATTGCCAAATATTTTAAACTAATAGATTCTAAAAACTTATAAATACAAATATATAATACTAGACAAATAAATAACTAATAGATAGATAATAGATTTAATAGATTCTCAAGTATTAGTTTAGTTTTATGGGACTAGATGCACTTTATTTGTATTATTTTAAAGCTGATTGTAGTATTCCTTTTAGGGGCTATGTCAAATAGTTTATTTTATGAACCTTTCCTTATTTATTTATTTTTTAAATTTAATTATATGTTAATTTTTTTTTTTTTTATAAAATAATCCCCCTAAGAGTGACTGATTGATTGTCTGGGATTTGCCAGCACTGGGATGTATGATGAGTATGTATGAGTGGCCAGAAACCCTTTGCCAATGTAGCATTCTGGCCAAAACAGCATCCCCAAAGGACCCCCGTCCTGGCCATTGTTTTTTCGCTGTTGCCAGTTTAGCGTTCATTTAATCTTTATCTGACTGCAGCTGTTGCTGTTTTTTCTTTGTTCTGCATTTAGCTGAGCCGCAATTTTGCGTTGCACACACATTTGTGCGTTGTCTTTTACTTTTTGTGGCCTTTTCTGTGGCCTCTGACTGAATTGTAATGAAAATTTTTGGATCTCGTTTTTTCGACTTTCCAGACTTTGGAGCCAAAAAAAAATAAAAGGAATCAACAAATAAAAGGGAAAAGGCATCGGAACGAAAACCAAAAATCGAAACGTTGAAAATTTCATTTCAACGCAATTTGCTGGTAATTGTTTGGAAACGTGTGGTTGGTTGGACCATCAGAGGCCCCCAGAGGGTGATGGCGGAAGGTCCTTTATGGGGATGGTAGTTTTATGGTCCTTCCACTGTTTGTTTTAACTTTGTTATTGGTCGTTTGGCGGCCATGGGCAGGTTCATTAAGGTTCTTTTAAAAAAACCTCCATCTGAAATCTATTTTCAGTTCAAAGGATTTTTTACTGAGAATTGCTAAAAAATACTTTGATTGGGTCTTAAAATATTTCTACACAAATATTTATTCTATCCACTTGATAAATTCAATATCGCTGTTTAATTTATTCAATTCAAAGGATACAGATGTGTATTAGGAAAGGATTTGTAAAAAATCATTACTGTCTGTAAACATTTTGTCGCTCAACGACGAACTCTACTTCAGGATATTCCAGCAGCAAGTCCCCATTCTTTGGACTCGCAAATATCGTTTAAATTGCAAAAAATAACATGACCGCGGGCCACGCAACCAAAAAAAGGACAACCCATAGAAGGGAATTCCTCATTTTTTGTAGGGCTTTTAGATGACAGATTCCTGCTTAGAGGGCAGCCAGGCCTGGCCACAGTGTCTGCCGTCTATATTGACACAACATGCCAATTTTGTGTGTGGCAGGTGGCGGGCGGCCGACGCGTCGTGTCCTGCGGCTTTGCGGGTGTCACAAGAGCATGAGCCACCAAGCCATCGAGGCAGCAAGGACCAGCAAAGGATGCGGGCTGGCAACCGAAAAGGGCAAGGGATTGGATTTGAAGAAGGGTCTGGGAGCAGTTAGCATTGCTATATCAACTGACAAAATAATTAATTTTATTCCAATTTTTTCTACGTAAGAATTAGCGACAGTGCGTTTCAGAAAGATAATAACGAATATAATATAGAAAATTCTCTTTATTATTAGTGGAAATTCTTCAAATACTCGATTTAGTTGTGTGCCTTGATAAAAAGCCTGGTAGAAGTACAGGGTATTAATATAAGGGTTAATGTCTAGTTCAGGCCTTGGGCTTCGAACTAAGCTAAGCCTTATTTTATTCAAGCCTTACTTTGAGGAAACGCGCTGTCCTTAATGGCTGAGAGAAAAAAAAACCAAAGAAAAGGTGAATGGGAATCGCAACTCCTGCCTGGCATACGTAATTAAATGCGCCTTACGCAATGTGCGAAGACGTAAAAAAGCCAAAAAAAATGGAAGATAGAAACGAAAGTTAAATAGAAGAGCCCGTTAAAATGGTAGGCGTGGCTCAGTTGGGCCAACACGCCCACTGGCAGAAGCTTTTTCAGCTTTTCTGTGTAATTAGTTTTTCCCCTCGAAACCAACCAAACCAACCAAACCAGAAAGAAAGAAGCGAAAAAGTTTCCTCGACGATTCGTAACGTATTTTATTGAATTTTCTTTTCATTTGTTTGTTGATTTTTGGGATTTGCCCCATTTGGTATGCACAGCGGATAGACAGAGGTTGGGTTGGGGTCAGGATGGTTGGTTAGGAGGCTGTCATTGAGACAAATCCTTGTTGACATAGCTTGTTGTTGCTGATGCCGGTCCTACGTCTTTTCGTTTTGCCAATAAATTACTTTGTAATCAAGTGAATTCAAGTGGCAACGTACAAAACGAAACCAAAAAAGCCGAATTAAATGAAAACCTCTGATCAGGAAATGTTGCATTTATCTTGCCAGCATTAGACTGTAATTTGTAATAAGATTGTTTATAAAAGTTATTGTTTTAATATCTCAAAACCATTTAGAATGCGTGTTGAATTCTTCCTAAAATTCATCCCAAATCTACCAATTTTCAACCTTAAGATACTATTTCAACCTCCTGAATTTACACATTTTAATGGTGTATGTGTTTATAAAATGTGTTTGGAAAATACATTTTCCAATATCCATAACAAAGCATTAACTGAGGAAAAGCCTTTTTCTTTTCCCTAAGTTGGCTAGTCAAGGACTTTGTGCCATAATGGACTTGCATCTGAATACAGAAAATAATTTCTTTCCAAGTATATTGAATGAATAAATATAAAGAAACATACCTTACCTTTATTTATTTTTAAAATATTTATAAACTTTATAATTACTTGATAGAGTTATGGCAACTTTTGCAATGAATCGGTTAAAGTTGAAGGAAAAATATCAGGATGGGAATCAGAACTAACTAATCTGTCAGCGACAGATGCGGGTGCAATGATAAAATTTAAAATTGCCCTGCTAGCATCGCAATTACCCTCAAATAAAAAGGCACAAGGATATGCTAAAGGACCTCCTGCAGGGAAGAAGAGAGATTGAGAGAGGGAATCGGAAAGAGAAGGACCATGCCTGGTTTTAATGAAATAAAATAAAGGCTGCTTAGCTGAGAAAGAGAAATATTCAAGGGGTAACTATAAAATGTGAATATTATGTGATCTATTCAGAGTTCGATAATCTCGTGTATTACAGAAGGAATATGTTTTATTATTTCTACTCTAAACGCCTTGATCCTAAAAGTTGAATTACTAAAATTAACTTCTTTCTCTCCGTGTAGAGGCCAAAGAGAATGAGAAACTCAAGCAACAGCGGGTAGCCAGCAGAATCAGCCACAAGGACAAAAGGCGGTTGACATTATGGCATTGTTAGAGGATGACCCCATCTCCGTTCCGATCTCCCCCCCGATTTCTGTGTGCTGTTGATATTATATTACATTTTATAAATTACATTTTATGCGCAAGCAAAGTTGATTTGCCTTTCTCTGGCTACACTTCACTTGCATGCAGGACAAGTTGACATTTATTGTTGTTGCGGCCTGTGCATTAGCCACCGTCAGAGTCCTTGCCCTGCCTTTAGCTTTGACTTCAATTGCGCAACGGAAATGCATTAAGAAATTCATTCCAAAACCCTGCCACCCACAGCCACACCTCCCACATCTTTGCTTCCAACAGCAAATGTCCTTCAGGTACATTGAACCAATAATCAGCAAACTGGGAAACATAGTTGAGGGTTTCGAGGAATGAGGAAGTGCCTTTCCCAGTTGGAAGAGGTGGAAAGAAATCCATTTTCCCAATGCCAATTCACGGACCCAGACTAATGCAATGTCTAGCCAATAGAACCAGGTTTTATTTTAATTCATAAATAAATTCAAACGTGGTGGAAAGGATTCAACATTAGAAACCTTAAAATTCTTAATGCTCTTCCGAAGTAAAATATTTAAAAAGAGAAAAGCTGCCGTAAACAATAGTCTGGCTAGTTGTTTAGGTAAATCTTGAAATTATATTTAAAATTTAAGTTTATTTTTGAAAAGTTTCCATTCCTACATATATTAGCATTTGTAGGTATTAATCACTGACGATCCTCCTCCTTGTTTTATAAAAAGAAAGAGCATTCTCATCAATCTCTATATTCCTGTCAAGCTATTCATGGTCATACTACCTGTCTAATAATACTAGTATCAAAAAACATTTAGCAGCCATTGAAAATAATATCTATACTACGGAGTCCGGGTCCCGGACTCGTATTTTCCACCGGAAACACAACAGAAACCGCCTGCCCCTTTTTCGAGCGTTTACATAAATTTCCCTCCTTTTTTGCGTGCGTATTTTTATGACAAGTAATCCGCTTTCACAGCAATTGATGTCAGGGGAAAATCGTCACAAAATGAAAGTTAATACCCAACAACGCGACAATTGATTCAACCTGATGTGATATCCCGTCATTATTATCGAGTTTGCCACCCAAACCTGCCTTTACTTTTATTATTAAACATTTTATTTGATGTTGAGTGAGCTGATAAGGCTAATGAATATGCATTCATTCTCATCCTGGAACTGGGGCTGGGCCCAGGCGAAATATCATTATGATTTTATTTACATTTTGCTTTAATAAAAGTCAACCCGCTGGCCCGAGCCTTATCAAAATGTCGATGACTGTTTGATTTCGTATTAAATTAGTGTCATAAACAGGAACAACTGCTTCGGTTCGCACGGAGTCCGGCGACGAGTCCGAGGAGTGGGAACTCGTTATCAATGAAATATTTACAATGTGGTATTAACAATTTATTAAACAATTTTATGGTGTTATCGCTGGTCGTACTCGGATTACGTATACGCCGTATACGCCCACACTCTGAGGACACTCTGCACTTGTAATGTAATTTCCTTTCTGCATTTCCGCCAACTCTCGAACCCTACCAGAAGAGCCGCAAATTGCGGGTAATTTTATTTATTTAACGCAGCAGTTTGCCTTATTGCCGTATTCACTGCATTATTGCATCATTGCGTGGACAGCTCATTTCCGTGCCACATCCTCATCCACAGTGGCAGTTGCAGTGGCACGGCAGTTTGCGGTTGCCATTGTTCGCGTTAATCCATCTGATTGCCGGCTTTCGATTTTCGAAATCAGGTTTATCGCCAATTCACAAATCTTTATTAACAGGAAATTTAATTTAAGAGAGCTTTTATGGGTTAATGGAAGAATGGAAGCCCGTTAAGATTAAAATTACACTTTCATTAACATTTTCAAAGCATTTTTGCGAAATTCAGGATTTTGTATCCATCTTTTAAAAGCCTAAAAGTATGCCCTAAAAACACTTTCAGGTAACTCAGGCTCATTGGCATACCTGAATCCACTTCCCCATATCCTTCGTCGACACTTTTCACTCGCTTTCCACATTGTCCCAATTCAGCTCGAAGCGAAATTGGCTTCAATTATGCGACATAATTATGAAATTGCAAAATTGCGAAAGTAAGTAGCTGCCGTTGCTTTTCGCTTTAGCCAAATGTAATTGCGGCAATTTGCAGTTGCAGGGAGAGCTCCCAGCTCGCAGCTGTCTAATAACGTTTATTAAAACCACAACAACATTGCTGGGGAGTCCTTCTCCGAAGCTCCCTACAGCCCAACCCACACCTCCTTCAGATCCTGCAGTCATTAACAATAAGCGGAAAACAGAGAAAATTATGGATAGAGGCGGAATCCCATGGCTCGACGTTGTGCAAATTATGCAAATCCTTGTGAAGCACATTAATGCGCACAATGACAATTAATCGCAGCAAATTAAAATGATGACAATATGCTATGGGGATTTCCCCATACTCGTCCATTCCCCATACTCGTCCATGCGCCCTCCCCCTGCCGGATTAGGCGTGGCCAAACGAAACAAGAGTTAAATTTAAATTATTATTATTTACGACTGAACCGGAGGCGGAGGCGGATAATTCACATTGTGTTCCCCGTTCAGCCGCCCCGTGTCCCGCTCCAGCTGCTCCTTTCGCCGCTCCTCGTGCCGCCCATCCAGTCCCACGCCCAGTCGCTCTATGAACTTGGCAGACCGGAAGCCGTTCTTCTGCAAGAATTGGAAACGGATTAGATGCCTTGGGGAGAACCTGGTTATAGACTCATATACCTCGTAGTACAAGGCCCGTGCCCTTTTGGCCGCATCCGGATCGAAATTCCACTCGGTCCGCTCGTGCAGGAGCGGTTCTCCCGCCACATTGTTCTGCAAGGTCTCGGTGATGAGGCGCAGGATAAAGCCATCAGCTGGTTGGCTGGCTTGTAGCAGGATAACCAGCAGCTTTATTTATAAATATAATTAAACACATAAAAACAAAGTTAGTTTCTCATATTTCTGAAACTTCCTGAAAGCACTCTTTCTCGAAATTCGAAAGCGTTTATTACTCATACGCCCCGTAAACACAAACAAAATCACAAAATTTGTCTTTCTCTTGATTGCTATGCGTACTTTTCCTAACGTTGTTATTCATGGCTTATTTACTCTACTTTTAACCACATTTTGGTGCACTTACAGCGCCCATAAAGACAAATCTCAGGTGTAACATTGTGTCGGCTCGGAGATGTTTTTTTTAGGCTGAAGTGCCGCCCGTGCGAGTCACTGGACCATTGATCACTGAAGACTTCGGATCGCAGAAATCGTGGAGTTGCATAAAAGGCAGCCAAGCGCCAACTCAAAAAATATTGAAAATAAAAATCAACAACCCGTACAAAAAAAATTGTATGGCAAGTCGAACAAACTTTGAGAAGTAACAAAAAGAGCGAAGAGCTAACAAATCGAGAGAGTGGGAAGTCTACGAGATACAATTTGGCCTAAACGGTTTTGAAATTGGTAATTGGAAATATGTTTTTATTAAAAGTTGTAAAGAAATTGAGTTTAAACTGTTTATGCTGTCATAGTCGTATTTAAAACTATGAAAAAGTTAGATAAACATCACAAAAATGCACTAAAAACTTCTTGGATAAAGCTGTTTCCATATTTTCCTAATTTTTAAAACATTTACTTTAAATATATATATGAATGAAATGTGATCTCCGATCTGTGACTTTGCATTCAACCTTCGTACAGGTACTTGAAAATATAATCTTGTTTGGCTTCATGAACTGTTTTATTTTTTATTTTTTGTTGAATTTAGTTTTATGGCAACCCAAATTGGTTTTCATGGCAGACGGAACTAAGTACGCATATTTGCCAAAGGTTACTGCCATTTGCCGCGAACTGAGCTCAAAAAAAAGTATAAAAATATAAATAAAAAAAGAGCTGAAGTTAAACAGAAATAGAAACCCAAGGAAAATGCGACTGCGAATGCAAATGCAAGGCAAAGAAAGTGCGCCGGAGCTGAAAAGAAATGGCACAGCCTAGCGATCGAAGAAAGCAAAAACTGGTTGGGCTATCGAATGTCTGCTGTCGGGTTGGTAGAAATGATTTTTGCTGGATTTTGTCTCTTAATGGTTGCAGAAGTTACATAATTGTACGACCATCGGCGTCGTCATCTCGATAAGAGTTAAAGCCATCCAGTCGGTCCACAACCACTTTGGTAATCTGGCCTCAATTCCATTTTTGCCCACTTGAACAGCTGTCCCGTCTCCATAGACCGCTATTTCCCACTCTTCCGATCTTCGGTTTTCTCTTACTGGGCCATGGGGTTTCTCTGTTAAAACGAGGGAAGAGCCTACGTGAGTCGGCTCAGGCGAGTCTTGGCCACAAAAATTGTTTGTTTATTTTCGTTTGTACTATAAGTTTCCGGCAGCTTAAATACTTGCGGAATAAGCTTTTAGTCTTAGTATTCAGGACTTTCACTTTCCTCGTGAATTGCAAAATCTTGAGGATCATTAGATTAGATAAATAAATATACACTGCAAAAACATGCTTTATTTTAAGTTTGATTTGTAAAATCGAAAAATTACTCATACGCCAGGTGGTCAGTATTTACACATTTCTGTTAAAATAGTTTAAAATAGTTTGTCTTTTATAGTTTATATACAAAATCCTAGAGTGTAAACACCAAAAATTGTTTGTCAAACTGAGTATAAGCCAAGTTTTGACTTCGGTTTGAAAGCTTTGACAAGCTTTACTTGCCACTCTCTTCGCAGAGCTCGGATCTTGGCTGATGGCTCTTGGCCGTCTGGCGGCAAGCAATGCAATTCAGTTACCAAACAAAACGCAACCGGCTAACGTCTTCGTACCTGGTTATTACACGTCTACCGCCAGACTTCCGATCGGAATTTGAATCTTGGAATAACCATGGCAAAGTTGAACGCTCTGCTGCTGCCCGTAAGTCTAGATGGTTAGATTTTTAGACCAAATAGAGCAGAAACGTTGACACTAACAATTAACAAGTCGCTGGGCCTACTGACACAATTTCCGCTGCCGCGCCTGCGCGAAAGTCGCACTCGAAAGAAAACCATCGGCGATCGTAGGAAATTGTGACTTGAATTCCCAATGGGCAGGTGCTCGTTCTGCCTTGGCTTGTTTTGTTTGTTATTGCCAACCAAATGATTGACACATTTCCAAGACAAGTGGGCCAAATTGGGCGGCTCTCTCTTCCCTGGGGAGAGACCTTGAAACCTGCAGACGATCGCCAGCACTCTCTTTGCCTGTCTCTCTTTCGGCCAAGTTGAAAGCCAAGCGAAATGTGTCATAATCTTCAGGCAACAAGTTGTGGCCAAGTTGCGCATCGCGGTTATTGCTATTGCTATTGTAATTACATAACCAGCGTCATCCGCTGCTGCTCGGTTTAAACCGACCGACTGAAAGCAATTTCTTGGAAGGCATCGTCCAACTGCCAGCTAGCTACCACTTTTCTGTGTCTCTGACATAGTGAACTAATGTGGAGACTAACTTCCCGAAATCCAAGTTTCCGTTGTTCAAACTCGTTTTATTGCAATTACACATAAACTGAAACCATTTTAAGCTTTATTTTAATGTTTTGGGAAATTAGAAATTGAAGTAAAAAGAGAAAGACTTTGTCTTACATATTTTTAAATAACATCTTATATCACTAATTTAATGGCATTTACTAAGGTTTGAAGACTTTAAAACATTCGTCTCGTATATTTTTTGGTTTCAAACTTCTTAAGCATAATATTGTTATATTGTTATATTTAATATTCCTTTTATATTCTCAGCTTCTTTTATTTTTTGTGACCCTAATGGTGCAGACATCGCTGGCCACAGTACAGCCAAAAGCACCCAACTTCCAGTATTTCGAAAGGTATGTAAAAATGTGATTAATTTTCTATAAAAATATTGATTAATTATATATTTTTTAGGCCCAAATACCGTTATCCCTACTATGATGAACACGGTCGCGGAAAACTTCTCTACGGATACGGTGGACCGGAATTGTATCAATATAAGACCTACACGCCACTAGAAGGCATACACTAAACCCATTTATTTATTAGTTGCATTCTAGATAATAATTTATGTACTCTGCTTTATTTAAATTAAATCTTTTTAAACTAACAATGCTGGAAACATGTCTAATAGATGGCGCCTCAAGCTAACTTTTCAATTTTCCTTGGCGTTGCCATACGAGGGAAGGGCGAACTTCGGTCTGATCTGGGTCTAATCTGGTTAGCAAAAACCTAAGAATTACTACAGAACCCGAATTAAAATTAAATTATCTTTCTATCAACAATAACACATCGGTTTCTTTTATCTGGCTATTGGTATTTTTTGTCTTAATTTCTGGCAGCGCTTCGTGGCACCCTGTATGGCTCACAGATCCGGCAACACCATTCGTGTTTATAGTTTTGCATTTATTTTGCATTTGGAATATTCAGTAATAAACCAACAATATGTCCCGCAAGGAAGCTCTGTCACAGTTTATCAATCAGATACACGGTCGCCCTGTTGCCGTAAAACTGAACAACGGCGTGGACTACCGAGGTAAGCCCCCAAACCTTTGAAAACCGAAAAGCCAGCCGGCATTTATCACGTTTATGCTTCCCCTCCAGGTGTTTTGGCTTGCTTGGACGGCTACATGAATATCTGCCTGGAACAGACGGAGGAGTACGTCAACGGACAGTTGAAGAACAAATACGGCGATGCCTTCATCCGCGGCAACAATGTCCTCTACATTTCAACGCAAAAACGGAGGGTCTAACACATAAATAGCATCTAAGTTAATTCCCAAATACAAAACTTTCTACAAACACCTATCCAAACTTGACTAATTGGATAAGGGAGACAAGAAGGAACATGTTGGGAAGTGCTTGATAGATTCCCAAATAAGAAGAAATGGAAGCCAAGCTTTTGGCTAAGCTGGTTCTATTTTGTTTCATCCATTTCCATATCATCCATGAGTTCACGTGTGGGCCCATCAGTGTCTTCAAAGCTTATAACTTACACCTTTTCAAGTATTCACAGTTTGTAAAACACAAGTTTTACACGTTCTATTTAAATTAAAAACCTAAAAGAAATCAGGAATCAAAACCCACACGTACGATTATAAAAGAATTTAGCTTAAATAGGGCCACTTAAGTTTATTTCATAAATACTTGCACTATTTCGATCATAAACCAATAAAAAAACACATTTAGCTGGGATAATGCGGTGTGCCATACTCCCGGGGAATGGCTCCGAAGTGGCGGAGCTGGGGCACGGAATATCCGGATCCCAGAGCGGCAATAAGACGCTCACCGCGATAGCCAAACTTTCGTTCGTAGACCGGTCGCCAAGCCCGGCCAAAGTGCGGATCGAAAGGAATCTCGCTGGGTTGCTGGAAAGGTGAATTGCCAAAGAAGAGGCGGTCCAGGTAATCCAAAACGGCCTTTTTCTTCTGGAAGTGCTCTATAAAGGGATTGGCGGTGGCAGCGGTACGTGGATCCTGGGAGGCCAGGTTCTTGAAGTACTGGAAATTCACCAGATCCAGGTTGGAGAAGTCGAAGACCTCAGGCAGGTCGTGCAGCGTGGCCCGGACTCGTGGGACGGAGCTCTGTGCAGCCAAGGCCAATGTTAATGCGGTGATTAGTGGGTGCTGGCTGCGGATGGGTGTTTAATTGGCCACTTACCATCACGGCCAGTGCAGCAATTAAGACGTATTTGCACATTGCAGTAGCTACAACGGGGATCAGGAGAGAGACGACACCTCAACGCTTCCTCACGCGGAATTCAACTGATTTGAATAAATTCGGCCAACTGCACGGGCTCGATCGGTTCGAGACCAAATGAGTGGCAGTGGCCAGCGATTTGCAATCGGTCTCCAGCTCTCGTATTCTGTTGTAATAACCCCAAAATCATATTACTCAATCCCCGTCTGACCTAGTGTCCACTGTCCACCAGACCCAGCCAAATGTATCAACGGTCGCCGAGTCGTCGGGGTAATTAATTGATATGCATGTCGCATCAAAAGGCGTTCCAATCAAAGCGCTCGTCACCACAGCGGCGGTGTCGTTGTTCATTCGGGCTTTGGGCTCCGCTGACTCTGCAGACACTGCCACTTTATGGCTCCCGGGCGACCCGGGCTTTAGATTATCGATCTTAATGAGATTGTTTTGTTTCGAAGACCAACGACGATCGGTGGTGCATCGAGCTGAACCTTCGCTTTTATTGAAATTAGTGCAATGGGTGGATTGATTTACTTTATTGTTTATGCGTTATTATATTCAAAAAGTAGAGAGTCTTTGGAGTAGTAGATAAGAGCTTTCCGCTTCAGATCTTATTAAATACGGAATACCTTTAACGATTTCTTTATCGATCCTCCGTCGATCTCTTGAAGCCCCTTTCAAAATTCTGAATAAGTGCAAAGATGCGACTTTGTGGCCTTCCGGCAGAGGCTATATCTTAGCCAATAATCGTCCGATTCTTAATGGAAATACCTCTAACGACTTCTATATTAATTTTCTATCAATCTGCATTAAAACCTTGGCACTTAATTTCTTATTTTTTTTTAAATTTTCTGGAAATTCTGAATAAATGCAAAGGAGAAACAAAATGGCCCACGGCGGTGGCTGCAGCTTTGCCAATATAAGTACAATTTTTTAATGGAATACCTTGAATGATTTGTATAACGATTTTATTCAATTTTCAAACATATTTAAATATGAATAAAATAGTAAAAGAGTAAATAAGCTTCGTCTCCGATTTCTGGTTTGTTCTTTATACCAAATCGATATGCAAATGGCAACCGTAACCCGGTGCGTAAGCTGATTTGCAAATTTCTATAGAAACTGAAATAAACAAAGTAATCGGTGTGGCTGACAAAAGGCTACCCGGAGCTGTTCAAAGGATTACATAAAATATTGCTTTAGTTTGCTTTGATTCTGTCAAATACGCACACAAAAAGCAACTTTTCAGGCTGCTGTCACCGTGGCCGAGAGTCAATAGCACAACACTTTTAATTCAAGTTGGAAAAAGGGATAGTTAAAATTTATTTTAAAAAACCAGTGGTGTGATATCCACGGAATCCGAGGATTTGCAGCGAAAATGGCCCAAAAAGCAGGAAAAGGCGATGGAAAACAGAACAAAGGGAAGGTAGCTATCAAAGTCAATAGAATGGAATTTTATTTCACGAATTTGATTTGTAATACACCCGTAACCTGGTACACTCGTTATTACACATCCTTTCGCCTCGATGACTGGCAGCGTAATGCCAAAAGAATAGTCCTTGCTGCGGCGGAACGTCTATTTTTGTGTTTAAAAATTTTTTGCGCTTATTTGCGCTTACTTTTTAATAAGTTTGGCTGAAAGCTTGGCTCCGGCAGGCAGCCAGCCCTCCTTGATGGAACTTTGTCACGAAACATAATTTGCAATTTCCTGCCCTTCCGGTTGGAGAGGAGGCGTGGCACTACAATGGCCACCATGTGCGTGCCAAG
Organism: Drosophila ercepeae; assembly: GCA_018150545.1. Taxonomy (NCBI): domain Eukaryota; kingdom Metazoa; phylum Arthropoda; class Insecta; order Diptera; family Drosophilidae; genus Drosophila; species Drosophila ercepeae. The sequence continues at coordinate 15,377,051 of JAECWL010000161.1, forward strand.
CCGGAAAACTAGAAAGGCACAGGAAGCAGGAGGCAGGGCCCGATCGTAGCCGTGCAATTGGGTTACAGCTACCAATTTAGTTGGCCTGGCCTTAAGCCGGGCTGGTGAGTGTCGAAGTCTCATCAGGCCCAACGCAATAAAAGAGTCGATAAATCACTCACGAATACGACCCTAGGCTCACCTTATCCATTTATTTTAGATGCACATCAAAATAAATATGTATTTCTACAAGAGCCAATCTCAAATGGAGACGTGGCTCGGTATCCCACTCGGTGTCGCACCACCCATTCCATTACATCCTAATCGAGTTGTGTGCAATTTGTTTATTCCACCTCATCCTTGTGTTGTGACGTCAGGACGAAAAGTTTTTTGCCTCCTTTCGCGTCGAGAGGCCGGTGACGTGACGAACGTCATCGGGATTGTCTTGGCTTTCAGTCTGTTTCCTTTGGCTCAGTCTAGCCTCGCCGCTCTTGCCGGACAGGTTTCCCGGAGTGAAGCCGGAAAGCAAATTTTCAGGTCTTTCGTGACCTCCGCTCCGTAGTTTTGTGGTCATTTATTTTTCGCCAATTCGCCAAAACAAAACCCAAGCCAGGATGTGGAAGCTAGCCAACAAGGCCATGGCGGTATTTGACCATTAGATTGCATCCCCCACTAGCCACTATTAGCCGGTTCTTTTAGCAGATTTCAGCAAAGTAGAACTGTATGAATGTGAGTGTGATTGTGGTGCGTTTCAGAAATATTTAAGATGGATTATAATTTAAGGAAATTTATCCGATCGTACCAATCATCATCATGCAAGAGCTCTTAAGTTTCTGCGAACGTAAAAAATCAATTCAAAACTTAAAAGCTTTTTTAAAACGATATCATATATTGATTCTAATTAAATGAACAAATCTAGTCCTTTTATTTTTCAAAACTAATACTAAGAAAGTCTAAAGTAAATTTAGGAGTAGCATTTGAATTTAGGGAAGGAAAGAATGTTACAATCTTTAGAATGATACCAACAACATCCTTTTATGTTCTGAAACGCATTGCAAAGCCTAGGGACTTGTAAATATAGAATTGGAGTGATTGGTTTTATTTAGTTTTGAATAACCGAGTTCTCTTCATGCCAACATCCTGTAAATACAAACCGCAATACGTAGCTTTTGCGCCAAGACAGCAAAGTAAAAATAAAAGCAGTAGTTGTAGCTAATAAGTAGGACAGATCGCTCTCCATCTTAATCACACTTGGTACAGTTGCTAGAGGAATGTCGGAAGAAGAGGTGGCACCTGCCACACAAACATCCGCAGCACAGGAGGAGGAGGTGGTGGCCAGGGACAGCGACTGCGACGATGATGGCGACGAGGTAACGCCTCCTGACAGGATATTTCGTATTGCCCGAGCTTCGGGTGTTTCTTTCAAGTCTTGCAAGTCGCATGCCGCATACCGCTTGGTTTCCCTTTTTCATTCTTTTCCACCTGACCCAAAACCCATCTTGACCCTGCACCCCAAGACGCCTCCAGCCGGGTAAGTACTCACCCATCCAGATCCTCCATCCCGGCTGCGTTACTTTTGAGGCACCTTCAGTGGATTGTTGCATGCACCGCACCTACCCAATTGTCACACACACGTTTGTCCGGAGAGTTCGTCATGCTGTTGCCCCCTTTCCCCCAGATGAGAGGCTCCAAGGTCAAGGGCGATGGCGGCGGTGGCGGAGGCGGCGATGCCGACGACTTTGAGGCCTGGATGAAGTCCCGCCAGCTGCTCAAGCCCGACGACCAGCTGGACCTCACCGAAGCCGAGCTGGGCGAGGAGATCACCAAGGTTCTGACGCCCACCAACACCAATGTTGTCCGCAACCTGGTCGTGTACAGCTTCAAGGAGGGCGAGTTCGTCCTTGCCCCCCAGCCGGGCAACACGGTCACCCTGATCTCCTTTGCCGGCAACTCGCTGCACGTGGACTCGGAGGAGGCGCGTCGCCAAATCGAGGAGTCGGACGAGATCGGCTACCCGCTGCCCATGCCCAACTACACGGTGGTCGAGCAGCGCGACGTGGAGGCCGGAGACGGCGAGGAGGGCGAGGGCGAGGAGGATGAGGATGATAACAAGGAGTAAGTACCTCGACCTGGCACGCCATATACTACAAGATTTGAATAAACTTAAAATTTCGTTTCGAGTCATAAAAAGAAGTCTGTCTTCTGGGAAAACTTTTTTTGGCCAAGTCTAAATGCTAATGCATACAGACATAAAAAACTTTGGCTAAGGGTCGATAATACCCCATAATTTCTTTTTACCAGCTAGAAATTGTTTACATGCCGAAAATAAGAGTTTTAACCATAATCCCTTCATGGGTTTCAGGCGCAAGGATGACGCCGGCGAGGAAGAGGAGATCGAGGAGGAGGATGACGAGGAAGGCAAAGGCACCGAGGGGGACGAGGGCGAGGGAGAAGGAGATGGTGGGGCTCAGCACGGAGACGACGAGGAAACCGGTGGCGGAGCCCGGGCGGTGGCTGCCCCATCCAAGAAACGAAAGCTCATTAATCAGTTCAACTACTGCGAACGAGCTGCCTTGACCTACACAAATCCGAAGAGAGTAGGATAAAAAAAATAATCCTTTTTATGAAATAATAAATAATTTACTTCCTGCCAGAATGTGGACACCCAGACCATTCCTCCACCCCGTTCCCAGTACGGAGCTAATGTCTTGCAATGGGTTATCTATGATTCGTATCTTGAGAATTTCGCGGAGCAGCACAAGGATGGCGGCAAGAAGGAAGAACGAAAGCGCGGAATGCGGACTAAGAAGTTTCGGGACACCTCAGCCATTGCCGAGCAGCTGAACAAGAAGTACCTCAAGTGCTGGCAGATCCTAGAGCGGATGATCAACCAGAATATCTATGACGACATTGCCCACGACTATCGTTATTGGGAGGACCCGGCCGACGAGTACCGGGATGGCGAGGGTAACCTACTGCCCCTGTGGAAGTTTCAGTACGAGAAGACCAAGAAGATGAATGTCACCGATATCATGTTTAATCCCAGCTATTATGATCTCTTTGCCGTATGCTTTGGATCACGTGGGTTTACATTCTGACTAGAATCCAAATCATTAATTACTTTTCTTTTTAGATGATTTTATGAAACAATCAACCGAAGGTTATCTGTGCTTGTTCACCGTCAAGAATCCCTCTTTTCCCGACTATATCAGTGAGCTTAAAACTATTATTAATATTTAAACGTGTCTTAAAAATTAATGTCAATCTCCAGTCCAAACTGACAGCGGTGTCATGTGCTGTGACATCCACCGCTCTTATCCTTTTCTGGCCGTGATCGGGCTGTATGATGGCAATGTGGCGGTCTACAACCTGCGGGAGGATTGCAAGGAGCCGCTGTACGTGTCCAAGGGAGTCAACTGCAAGCACGGGGAGTGCGTGTGGCAGATCAGGTGGGGACCGGACATGCCCGACGGGGAGGTGAACTTCTTCTCGGTCTCCTCCGACGGACGCGTATTCAACTGGATCCTGATGCAGAACAAGCTATGGGTCACCACCATCATTACGCTCTACAGGGACAATGGCATAGTAGACGGTCCGGATGGCACCAAAGTCAGTCTGAAGAGCGGCGGCTCCTGCATGATGTTCCATCCCTTTGACCCCAAGATCTTCCTGGTGGGCACTGAGTGCGGTTACATCTACAAGTGCAGCACGGCCTTTAGCTCCAAGTACCTTATGACCTACAATGCCCACAACATGTCCGTCTACCGGATTGACTTCAACCGCTTCAGCTCGAACATCTTCGTTTCCTGCGGCGGCGACTGGCGCGTCAAAGTCTGGGAAGACATGCGAGCCGATCCTCTGTTCATTTTTGATTTGGGCGCCGCCGTTGGCGACGTCAAATGGGCTCCGTACTCCAGCACCGTGTTCGCCGCCGTCACCACCGAGGGAAAGGTACACGTCTTCGATCTAAACGTGAACAAGTACCAGGCCGTGTGCGTTCAGGCCGTGGTTCCCAAGCGGAAGAACAAGCTCACCCGGATCGCCTTCAACGAGAAGCTTGCCTTTGTCGTGGTGGGAGATGAAAAGTAAGTGGCTAGTCATGCCTAATACCTATAATTATTTTGAATTTCATATCCTCCAGGGGCGTTACAACTTCCCTCAAGCTCTCGCCCAATCTCCGCATGATGGTTAAGCCGCCAAAGAAACAGCTCTACTTAGACCAGAACACCTTGCAAATAAACAAGCTGGAGAAGCTACTGTCCCTGGTCCGGGAGCTGCCAGAAGGCGCGGTTGTACACGAGGCAGCCACAACCGTGCGAACTTAAATCCCAATCCCAGATATATTTTGATAGACGAGTCTGATTGCATGTATTATATTTTACACATATAGATCTGCTGGTTCTAAAAGAATCGTAATTCATCCGATTTGTGTTTAGTGTTACGTTCCTATGAATCTAAAAATTAATCAATAACTTGCGGTTGAAGTCTACCAACCAAAGGAACTTGGAAACTATACAAAAGATCACAAAATTGTATAATAGACTGCACTAAGTCATTAAAATAAACAATCAAATCCATAATGTTACAAAATTGTTACTAGACCGAAGTATACACCCATTAATCTTAACCGAACCTAGCAATGGCTCACTCCTCCTCCACGTCCATGTCGGCGGACTGCACCTTTATGTGCTTGGCCTCCAGATATTCGAACACGTTGTTTGGACACATGACGCTCTTCCCCAGAAACAAGACGGTGGACATCGGATGCAGGAAGTCTGCTGAGAAGGTGCTCGCCTTCCAGCCGAAGAAGCCACTGGCCCTCGCCTCCGTACCACTGATCTCGTAGGGCAGCAAGTTGACGCCCACCTGGTTGGGCTTGGAGAACTGCACCCTGAAGTAGTGGCCGTCGGTGGCCTTGATCCAATAGAAGCCCTCGTTGTCCACAAACGGCTTGCTCTGCGACTTCTTCATCGAATTGGATCGCTCCAGGTCCTGGACATTGAAGCTAATGTCAATATCGTAGGCATCCGGCGACAGCTGATTCGTTTCGATGGCGCTTTTCAGGGCCTGGTTGTCCAGCCAGTAACGGATGCCCACGTTCTCGAACTCCTCGAGTACATGGTTGAAGGTTGTCCTCAGCTTGTCCAGGCAGCAGGGAGGTGTATGCTTCTCCATGTACGAATAGAAGGGCCTGCCACCGTAGACACTCCCGATACAGGACTTTGTCGTGCGTTCGCAGCCGAAGAGGTCGATGTCCGTGACCAGGGGCAGCGAGGCATTGGACGAGGAGAACTGACCATCCAGCACCAGGCCGTGACCCCAGACCTCCCTCGCCTGAGCCTTGCCAGGAATCTTGTAGGCCCTCCTCACGATCCGCTTGACCTGCAGCTTCTTGTACATTTCCCGGAACTGTCGCCGCCGGAGCTCCATACGCCGCTGCTTGGTGTGAAAGGAAGCAAACAGGCGTCGACCCTCCTGGAACGCCTGCGGGAACACGGTGGTCTGAAAGATGTGATTGTAAATTAAAGTCATAGTTTAGAACAACATAAAGTGAGAATTCACCGAAAGATTGGCTATTTTGGACTGCATGTAGAGCATCTCCGGGAAGGGCAGGGTAAACGGTTCAGGCATTGCCCCCAGAGTGGCCACATCCAGCAGGATGGCGTGTTTCTGCAGGAACTACAAGGAATAAAAGCATTAATATGAGATTTAATATATATTTCTCCAAAAAATTCTCACCAAATCGCAATGGCGACTGTCGTTGGTGGCCACCAGCTCCAGGGTCCAGTTGGGCAGGTCCATCTGCATTTTCAAGCAGCTGCTAAAGGATTTGAGGTTGCCAGCGAACGGAACGAGAACCATTCGACGCACAGTTTCCTCTGGAGGAATGGGCGGGCGCTGTTCCTTCGGCTGTCCCGGCTGCCCCTGGGAGTTGATCTCCCGCAAAATCTTCTGCAGGAGGTTCTTGCTGCTTAGCCGGACACTGTCCGGCATAAGAAGGGCGTACTTGGTACGAATGGCGGCCAAGGGATTAAGCTCCAGACGGGTGCGACGGACATCGAAGGAGAGGCTCTGAAACACCACGGTGTGCTCCTCCCCGGCCGTAAGGTTTCGTTCGTAGCTCACCGGTGGATATGCGTACTCTGCTCCGCCTTCCTGGAGCACCAGGATGGGCATGTTGGGTATCACATCCAGGATGCTGTCGATGCTGGCCTTCAGATCCTGCTCAAAGTTGTAGTGGCCGTAGAATACTATTGTGATGGATTTCCGGATGTGTTTGTTTGCGTTGCGCACTTTGTCCTTCGGGGACAGCTTGGCGACCTTTGGCGACTCCTCCGGCTTGAAGCCAGGGTCCCCAGAGAGAGCCCGACTGATCCGACGCCACAGCAGCGTGTTCCAGGTGTAATAGAAGAACACAAGGTTGGCCAACAGGAATCCCAGTAGAAGGAGTTTCACCAAACGCAGCCGGAACACTTTCATCTCGGACTACAGGTTGTGCTCGAGGACGCTTTTTGTGGCGGAATGTGTATCTGTATCTGTGTCTGCTACTCGCGGGATTCAAACTAGCTTCACATCTACATGGCTGGATTCCTTCGTGTTGGCCTCCGGATCATGCTGGTTTCGGTTACACATCCCCGGCACGCCTTTCCTCTGTTTTTGGTGGATTTGTTCTACTTGTTATTTCTGCTTTTCAGGACTTTGTTTTTGTGGTGATTCCTTTTTCCACGGTGTGCGCAAATACAGATTTCCTCCCCCTGCGAAACAGGGCTTTGAGCTCCAACAGCTGATGGAAATATACCATTATTTTATCCTTGATTTTATGCAGAAAGCTTTTGGTCCCTGGAAAAACCTGGCGCTTTCAATGGTAAGCTTTTTTTGGTCCTTTTCCAAACTTTGGTTGGTAATTGAATGTCTTTATGTCCTGTCAGAAACTAAGAACTTACCACATATATCCTGATATATCTTTTAAATAATAGAATACAGCTTAGCAACTTTTTTAGCTTCTTTCCGAAAAAAAAACAAAAGAAAACTTAAGCTTAGTTTTTATAACCAAAAAACACTATTCGAAAACTTCTTTAAAACAGTAAAAGCGACAATTTATTAAATGTATTTCTGTGTAAAATACAATATAAAGTTTAAAATACTGAGTTTCTGCTGTGGAACTACTTTCCCATCCCGGCGAAGAGAAACGGGAAGGGCACCTCGTCGGTGGCTAGAATCTGTGGAGTCGGAGGCCTGATCTCGGCTTCGGTGGTACTGTTCAACCAGTAAGTCGTCACTGTGCCCTTTCCCTTCAGCTCCACATCGCCACGATGTTCCATCTGGAAGGTGCCGAACTTGTCTAGGATGGCTTTTGTGGCACAGGAAACATGGATCTTGCCAGGCAACCCGGTGCTCTCCATGCGAGAAGCCGTGTTAACCGTGTCCCCGAACAGACAGTAGTGAGGCATCTTTTTGCCAACAACGCCGGCACAGACGGATCCCGAGTGCATCCCGATACGAATCTGGATTTTGTACTCCGGCTTATGGCGCAGATTGAAGGAGCTGACGGCCTGCAGGATATCCAGGGCCATCAGAGCAATCTCGCGGGCATGTTTATCTCCATTTGGCTCTGGCAGACCCGAAACCACCAGGTACGCATCGCCAATGGTCTCCACCTTGTACACATCGTAGAAACCGATTATCCGGTCGAAGGTGCTGTAGAGATCATTGAGAAAGTTCACCACGTCCATGGGACTGCTGCGGGCACAAAGCTCCGTGAATCCAACGATGTCGCTAAAGTAAATGGTAACGCTGCTAAACTCCTCGGGCTCCACAAGGTCGCCGGCCATCAGTTGTTGGGCCACAGGACGCGGCAGGATCTGGTAGAGCAGCTCCTCGGTTCGCTGCTTCTCCAGGCTCAACTGTCGCGTCTTCTCCTCGACGAGGCTCTCCAGGTTATTGGCATACTGTTCCATACGGTTCAACAGATCATCCATCAGATTCTCACAAAAGCCCCTGAAATAGAAACTATAACATGCAAGATGAAATAATTCCTAATAACTCACTTCATTATGGTCCGAATGTTGCTGCGAATGGTGGAAAAGGTTGGTCTTTCTTCCTGGTTATCCGCCCAGCACTTCTCCATCAGCTCCAGCAGATCCGGCGGACACTCGCGCTCCCGAATAAGTGGTCGAAATCCGTTGCACTGCCGCACCTTGTGGAGGATCGTGTGCACGTCCATTTGCTGTCGAGCTTCCTGGTAGGGGCCGCCGCGATTCACAATCTCCTCCAGGATAATGCCAAAGGAGTAGACATCCCCTCGCTGCGTGGCAGGACAACATCCCGGGATAGAGGTCAAAGGCAACAGCTCAGGTGCAATCCAAAGGAGCTCTGTAAACGGAAGAATCCTTTAAATTAAAACACATCATGGTAATTCCGGTATTTGGAGTACCACTTACTCAGGTAGTAATTCTGATCCCTCACAAAGTCCGAGGGCGTGGTCAAAGTACTCAGTCCAAAGTCAGAGATTTTGAGGACGAAGCGTCCGTCGATAAGGCAGTTGCAGGAGCGCAGCTTTCCGTGGGCAGCCACATCGCTATTGTGGAGGTAGTTCATGCCCTTGACAATGTCGTGGATAAGGGACATTCGGAAGTTCCAGTCCAGCTCGATGGCTTCGTTTTCCAGCACGTCCTTAAGGCTTCCCCGCGAGCAATACTCGGTGAGAATGAGCACCGTGGGCCGTGGAAGATCAATGCACGCTCCCACGAAGCGCACCGTGTTCTCGTGGCTCACGTCCCGGGCTTGCTTAATCTCCCAGAGGAGCTGCGGGGTCAACTCCACCTTCTTCACGTTCACCTTTTTGATGGCCACCCGCTCGCCCTTGAACTGTCCGATGGTGGTGTACACCTGCGGGGGCAGGGAAGTGAAGCTGGCTATCGAGGCTCGGCCGGAGTGGATACCGAACTGCTGGAGGGATATGTTCTCCACGTCCAGTCGCTGAAGACCTCCCTTGGAGCCAAACATGCCACCCATTTCGATTAGAACGTCATCGGGACGGACGCGCCAGGACATGTTGTTCAGTTCCTTGCTGAGCTTCATCTGTCTAAAGGGATTTTATGTTTCTTCAAATGCTCCTGTTTTTAATTATCTTTAAATCTTACTTTTGAAGAAGACAAATCACCAGAAAGACCAGGCCAAGAAATAAGGCGAGCCCTATTATGGAGTACATTATGGTGGATTCTGTAGGAAAAAGTATCCTAACGTAAACTTAGTTAAAAGAAAGATAAATCCTAAATACCATTTCCATGGCAGTCTGGGGAATTACCCAGAAAGCCACAAGGCGGCACATCCGGCGGAGGCTCTTCGCGTCCTCCTGGCCAATGAATCTTTTTTCCATGTACGGCTGCATATTCCCTTTTATAGAAAGTCAATTATTAAAACAAAATCTCTTTTAGTTATAAAACTCACTTATGAACACCGGAGTAGTGAGCCACCACCGAAAACTTCCCGTTAATGGGATCCAAATCCAGGATAGAGTAGTCCGCGTCCCTGTCGCCATTATCATCGATGCGAACATGTCCAGTAATGCCCTCGAAGGTGCGATTCCACATCCGCCTCGTAATATTGACGCCATCCCGGATGTCGCCGCCTTCAGTGAGGGTTTCGTTTAAGGCCATTCCCAACAGATAGACTCCATCGTAAAAGGCACCAATAAAGAAGTTCACCTCCTCGCCATCCCCAAAGGTGTAGTTGTAATCGTACAACGCATTCTCCCGGACATTATCGGCGAAATCCTGGAACTTGGGACTGGTCGGCTGCAACAGGCTCACTCTCAGCAAGGCTTCGTAGGCTTTCCGAGCCCTGGCATCATACTCGTCCTTCATCTCCCAGCCCTTATCGCCCCAGTAGTCGCTCTGGAAGATCTCCACGTCCAGAAAGACCCACTCACCGTTGGTCATGCCCAGACTATGGGCAGCCAGCATGAACTTTCGCACCAAGACTCCACGAACTGACAAGATGACAACTGTTGAGGAAGATAATTATTTTCGTAATTCTAATAAAATAATGAAAGAATTAGAATATTACCTCTGGCATACATGCTGGCATCCTTGAGGTAGTTCTCGTAATACTCCTCCTCGTTGCCATTCAGCTCTCTCACAAAGCTGAGCAATCCTTCCTGACGCAACCCGTACTCCAGGTTCTTGCCCACCGTCCATGAAAAGAGCTCCGATCTGTCAACCAGCAAGGCCACGTGGCGCCAGTTGAACTGACGGAAGACGCTGGCGAAGACGAGGATTAGCCTGCACTGGCAGTAGGACGTCCGGGTGAGGGTGGGGTACTTCGACTTGTCCTTGAACATGCCCTGCAAGGAGTAAGAATAGCGAGAGGGCTAGTAGCCCGTTGCTCAAGCCAGGAATGGTTTAAGCCAAGTAGTAAGAAGTGCGACTGTGAGTATTCTGACTAAAATTTTAATTAAAATTAAATTTAACTAAAAATTTGTATCTTGTATCTTGTATCTTGTATTACGTGTTTCGTGCAGATTCCCGTCACTTACCGTATTGTCGTTCTTCCACTTGTGTATCCTCCCTAGGATGCCAGAGGTCACCGTAAGCTCACCCTCCGAGGAAGGTGGCTGGCAGCGGAGCAGAGGAGCAAAGGAGAAAAGGCCATTTGTTATCAATAACACGGGAAAACTTAAATGCAAATTAAAGAGGAAACCCAGAGCCATTTAATTGCCAATGTCAAGAGTACGACCACGAGACAATTAAGGCGGCTAAATGTGATTGTCTCTGGCTGTGCGGGGGCGAAGGGAGAACAACTTAATACAGTGTGTGGACTTGGAAGCGTCGGTCAGGATTAAATTTAATCCCTCCGGTTCCTCATCCAGCGAAATTGAAAGCGGCTTGCTGCGACGCGTCGCTCGGCACGCGACTGGAGGCCATCACCTCACCTGATCCCCCATGCCGGTGATGATGGGTGTGTTCCAGTAGGCGGCCAAACGTGCCACTGGTTCAAGGGCAAACGCACAAGCCGGTCCAATGAAGGCGATTACATCGTCCTTGAAGTGCATATCGGCGGCGATTCCTGGAGCCCGGGCTCCCGAACATGAGGGATAACTGGAAAGGTTTGAAAATAAATGCAAAAAGTTTATCATGTAACATCCTACTAACCTGGCCTTTTTCTTCACCAGCGTTATATTGTGCGGCCTAAGAAAAACCTTATTTATCTGATCCAGAGCCAAATCGACAGCAGGACCACAACGTTCCAGGTCGAATGGGGAATCTGTAGCAATGGCGAGTCCATCAATGTACCATCGTATCACCACCAATCACTTACCCAAATGAGATGCCATCAGTACACCGACATTATAGACACGCATTTGCCCAATTTCGCCCATTTCGCTGTACCTGGCCAACTGATGAGATTTCGGGTCTTTGCTCCTCTCGAAACTCCTGACCTCCGACCCAGTTTCGTTGCCATTGAAACCCACTCCTGAGGTGGTAATTTCAAAGCCCATATCCCTGTTATAGTCGTCCCAGGCGATCTCGTTGCGCTTTGGATTCGGGGGAATGCTAAACAATTCCACCGATACCACGCAGAATATAAAGATGCTGGTTTGAAAATAGTTCATGTTTAAGGATTTCCCAAGGAAACGTTTTATAGAACCACAAAATTATGATTTAAATTCACACATTTTATTCCTTGTACTGTCGACGAACTTTATTCAATATTTAATTTAAAATTTTCATGAAAGATTCACATTTCCACTTTCCTTTTTAGCCAAATCTGAAGAGCAAGATTTTCATGAGCTTGAATTACATATAAATTTGAAATTAATTCAAATCACAATAAGGGTAATGAGCCGCGAATCACAAACCGTTTAGAGCTTTAAAAAGGCCCAACTCTTAATTGTCGTCGTGATATCCTTCGGTTTAAAGCTTTAAGTTGCTTTAAAAACATTCACTTCATCATCAAAAATTTTGACAATTCACTTTTCACTAAAAAAAAATACAAAAACACTTAACCAATGACCGCACTACCGAAGAATCAGACAAAAACTATACCGAACTGTGATAATCGAGTGAGCCTGGACAAGAAAGGATGCTCCTTTTATATGTCTCAGGACTTAAGCTCGGCAGATGTCGGCCAAATACCCGAGCGGGTACAACCAATAGGAAACCAGGAAATTGCCGGCCAAGTGGCTCTAGGTTAGCCGACCAGGATTTTGTGTCCTTACTTGTTGCTTCTTCTGCCGAATTTGAATGTCAATCGTTTGGAAACGTCGTCGCGTGCCGGCAACAATTAATTTGTCTGTTTTGGTGGCACTCGTGCAGACTTTATTAAATCAAGGCAGTTTAATTTTCTTTAAGATTTTTCATTCTATTTTAGGGATAAGTTTTCTATTTAAAGCAAAAAGCAAACAAACAAAACTGGCTTTTAAGTTTACCTTTAATGACAACATTGGGGATTATATTTTAGATATATTTCTGATTATTATTCTAGATTATTATTCCTTATTTGTAAATTAATAGAAATACATATAGTCTTATAGCTTACAACGACCTAAGGTCTTACAATTTGAATATTAAATTTATTTATTTAGTAAACATATTGCATATTAACTAAATTTACTTTCGCTGAAGACCACCACCCGGACGGATTTGAGCAGCTGACGCTTTCTTAACTTCATCAATTGCGTAGAGCATTCGTTGAGGCTCTGTGAGGAACCAGATCCACAGGACAACGCTATATCGCCACAACTTGTCTCTATCCTGAAATAGTAAATGGGAAACATTGTATTGGAAGTGTATAGTAAGGTATAGGCGTTGTACTTACCATGCGACCGGAGATGTTTTGGATAAAATCTGTACGTAGTTGTCGCACAGCTTCGTCCAGCCGACTCTGCTGCTGCGTGACATTATAAATGGCACTCAAATACCGGACATTCTCAAGCATTGGCTTTTCAATAGGGGAATCGTAAACAAAGGGCCGCAGAGTCTGCTCCAGACGTTTTCTATTAAGTAAAAATCATATGAATAAATATACGACTATTTTTTAAACCAACCTACATTTTGTCTAACTCATCATGTACAGAATCAGAAGACTTTTTGTTTAGCATGCTTTGAAGGGAATACGAAAGCAGGCGCCCAAACTTTTCGTACTCATAGAGGCAGGGCTTCGCTTCGCCAGCCTTGACTGTATGCCCAAGATGGGCCGAGAGTAGATTAGCAATCTCCTGAACAAACTGACCACAGATACCCTGATGGGTGCTATTTATCGAACGCATGGTCTGCACTCGTTGCCACGTGGCCTGTGCCTGGTTACGAAGCTCCTCCGAGGTGTCCAAGCAGTTGCGTTTCTTGTCACAGTCCAGCTGAATGGCGATCCATAAAAGTTCTGCATTGGACAACGCATCCGATATGATCTTGGTCAGTTTTCGGTCGCTTTCATGGCGTTGCATCGCTCGATCCAGCTTAACCCTGGTGTTCTCATACAGGACGAGCTCAATGCGTCGCTGAGTGTGTTGCTGAACGTGGATGGTTAGGTCGTTTAATAGCGTGTCGTGAACGTTGCTCAACTGATGCTCATTTAATAGCTGCAACTCGTGCATTTCGCGAGCCATATCTGCCAGACTGAGGCAGTGAATCTGGCCGAGATCTAGTTGATCGATCAACGCCTGTGTAGCCTGCGCCTTGGCCTTTTGCCTAATATACGAGAGTGCATAGTGCTGAATCCTGCAATAATTAAATACATTGTTTATAGATATCGAAAGCGAATAAATTTATTATGCTTACCCGTTTTGGAGATCCGCAAGCTTGTGCTTCTCGTGCAGGAAATCGTTGTCGGCGATCTGGAACTCGTCATACTCCTGAATCTTAAAGTTTTCCTTCACGTACAAGGTGAAATACTGCATAAAAGAGTCGCATTTAAGGAAATACTGCTCCAGCGGCAATTGATGCATGAAAAGCGGTGGCATCTGTGGCGTTGTAAAGGACTTTTTGGCCTCCCCACTCAACCGACAGTTCTCCTTCTGCAGCTCCTCCAGCTGTTTTGCCTTCGACTGGCACTCGCTGAGTATATCCTTCTCCTTGCTTTGGAGCTCACAGGCAGCGCATTCCAGTTCGCTTAAAAGATTGCTAATTGAATGCTTGGCGTTTCTGCGAAGTAGAAAATAGTTTTGGTATCTTGTTGAAATATAGTTCTTTCGAATCGCTTACAACATATCCTCTAGGAGCAATGCATAGTCCCGAGAAGCCTCCTCGATCGAGGCAATTTCCATGGTTAAGGCCGAAACGTCCTGACGGTTGAACTTAAGCAGTCCTGGACTTTCGGACGCGATCTGCAGCAGCTTAAGCTCCCGATCCGATTCCTCCAGCCACTCGTTCCGGCGGCGCATCTCCTCCCGCTCCAGGACTTGGCTTTCGGTCAGGATGTTAGCGTCCGTAACATCCTGGGACAAAAACTTGAAGAATTTCTCCAGTTGCTCATCGTAAAAAATCCACAGATTGGAATTGGCGACGCCTAGCTTTTTGAATAAGTCAGAGTTCTGTGGAAAGACGTGCTGTTATTGCAATTTATTTATATTTAAATAATCCAACAGTACGCACGCTAAGCAGATCGCCCATATTTCAACAGAAAATCAGCTGAATTTAAAACAATTCGCGCGTCCAACCAACACAATTAAAACTTGGCCAGTGTGACGGTATTTGAAAAGTATCTTGACCTTCGACAGAACGATAGTTGAGTCTCATCGGTTCATTTCAAACGCTCATCGCCCATCTCTAACTGTCTGGCATCTCTACTCTGAATGACAAGGAGTTTCTGTTCGTTTTGCAAAATAAACTTGTAAATTTATATATTCTGTACGATGGTAAGTAAATTTCTTGGCCAGCCGGTGATAAGTTTATCACATTACGTGGGCATTGAACACCGCATTGCATTCGTAGGCACGCCGCTATGATTCCCGCACCACGATCTTCTCGCCGGAGGGCCGTCTCTACCAAGTGGAATATGCTATGGAGGCCATTTCCCACGCCGGCACTAGCCTGGGCATCCTGGCGGAGGACGGTATCCTGCTAGCCGCCGAGTGCCGCAACACCAATAAACTTCTGGATAACGCCATTCCCTCGGAGAAGATCTACCGCCTGAATGAGTAAGTGCATCATGACAAGCGAAAAAATGTATAGGACAGAACATTTGTCAAGACCATCTATAGTTTCATATCAAACTTAACTTTATAAACTTTATTTTTACACATTAAACCTGTTTTATTTCAGAAACACTGTCTGCTCCGTCGCCGGCATCACATCGGACGCCAACGTGTTGATCTCCGAGCTGCGCCTCATCGCCCAGCGCTACCAGTTCAGCTACGGGGAGGTGATTCCCTGCGAGCAGCTCGTCTCACACCTGTGCGACATCAAGCAGGCCTACACTCAGTACGGTGGCAAGAGGCCCTTCGGCGTCTCATTGCTGTACATGGGCTGGGACAACAAGTATGGTTACCAGCTGTACCAGTCGGATCCCAGCGGTAACTACGGTGGCTGGAAGGCTACTTGCATTGGTAACAATTTCGGCGCCGCTATTGCTATGCTCAAACAGGAGCTGGCCGATAAGGAGAACGTAAAGCTGAAGCTCGAAGACGCAAAGGATCTGGCTATTAAGGTGCTTTCGATGACTTTGGATACAACTAAGCTGACCCCGGAGAAGGTGGAAATTGCCACTCTCCAGCGTGTCAACAATGCCACTGTTTACAGTGTGCTGGAAAAGCCGGACATCGAGAAGCTCATCGAGAAGTACAACAAGGTGCAGGCGGAGGCTGAGGCTGCCAAGAAAGAGAAACAGACTAAGCAGCAGGGCAACCCCTAGATTGAGTCTCTGGGCACCGGTGTATAGATTCATGCATTACTATTAGCGGGGAAGTCAGTCCCATTATTTTGTATTTGAGGAGTGTGAAATAAAATTTCAAAAACGACAATCTTCTTAATGGAACATATTTATATCCTTTTTAAATAAACTAGAATTTTTAGTGCATCCGCCCTATCCCCATAGATGGCGCTGTCAAAAAAGTATGTACAAGTTTTTAACCTTCCAATAGGTGGCGATGCGGTTCTGTAAATTCTTATCGATGCATCGATATTTCGATCGACGTTTTTCCACCTCTAATTGCCGTCGCTTTTTATTTGCTGTTGCTGTTAAAAAACTAAAATTATTTGCTAAACTAACTAATATCGGTTTCTCGGCGGGCTTTTCTACCAACTAAAGGACGCGCAAGAACGGACGCGCCAAATCGAGACTGGAAAATATATTTTCTCTTACGCAGCAGAAGCAAAAGCGGGGCGCGCGTGTATGTGTGTGTGCCACAGAAAGTTGCAAGCAGAAAGAGCTAAATAGTGCACGGCTGTTAAAGATGTCGTGGGTCCGATTTATGCAATAACCAATCTGCAAAGTCCCCCTCATAAGCTTCGAAAGCAGAAAAATGTGAAAAAACAGTGGAATTTCTCAATGTTGAAACGAAGAAACGCGAAGCACGGGCTAAAGAAAATCGAAATAATAAAAAACACGCACACCAATGCCTGGCCGTGCGTGTGTGAGAGTGAGATTCTGTGCGACTGTGTGTGTGTGTGAGAGTGAAACGTATAAATAAAATTCAGCCAAATGCAGAAACCAACAACAAAATGGATAACAAAACTACACAGTTGGATTTTAAATTACTGGTAATTAAATAATGTTTACCATTACCACCCAATCCCTTCGACTCCTTACAATAACGATATCAACACGCACACAGGTTCAGCGAGTATGTGCATGTGTGTGTGTGTGTGTGTCTAATTGAGAGAGTAGCAAAACAACGTGTAATGCGTAGGCAAGGAAGAGAGCGGCGAAGAGAGCAAGAGAGAATGATAGAAGAGGAGGTGTAGGACAGATAACAAATGAAGTGAAGTACAGTGTGCACTGGACGTATTTTTTGTTGTTTTTACTAAATTGTTGCCTATGTTGTTGTTGCTGTAATGTGAAAAGGTCGTCCCGATTAAAATAACAAAAAAAAATTCAAAGTTTTGCGTTTAAATTTCGATTTGGCGCTCCAATTGGAAATGCGAAACACCTGAAGTAAACAAAGAGACGCTGCTAATGAGTTTGAGCGGGAATCGCGGTCAACTTCAGATTGGGAATTCCGTAGACATTTGTTTGGGCCACTTCGCCGACATTTGGCTGAGTGTAAACGGCGAAAGGGTGGTTCTGAAATTTCCTCTATTTGGTTTATTATTTTAAAAGCTTCGTTGATTTAAAACCCCCCAGCCAACCTATCAACAATCGCTTCTTGCACAATTCCCACCTACACACTGACGATTCTCTGTGTCTGTGTGAACTTCCGTCGACTCTTTTGCTCCATCTTCCACCCGCATCCCAAAACCCCATCCCTCTATGCCGCCCACTCCTGCTCCCACTCCCACTATCCCTATTCAAAAGCAAACCCATACCACTCCTATTCCATTTTCCTCTTCCACTTTCTCCCCCTTTCTTTCCCCTTTCGATGAGTGCCACATAATGTTATTTTTGTTTTTTCTATTTGCCTCTAAAATGAATTGTAGTTCCCCCGACTACTTTTTTACTCCCCACTTTTCGACCCATTTCATCATTGCTGTTGGCGGTGTTGTTGTTCCGTTGCTATTATTCACTTTTGTTTTGTTTTCCTTCGTTATTTTTGAGAAAATATTTATTTTTATTTTTATTCGTTTATAACAACATTTACATTTACTTCATCTGCACACACACACACACATCTACATCTACAGGCCAGCCAACAAAACACATTTACATAAATACTAATACTACAAAATCCGAAAACAAACAACAACAGCAACAACAACAGTTTCAAATTGGGCCCCAAGAGCAGGAGTGTGATTGTGTTTGTTTCTCCCGTTCTCTCCCATAGTATGTGTTTGTGTGTTGCTGTTGTTGGTTTAATGGGGAGGTATGGAGCTGGGGTACTGAATGGGGGTTCTCTCCTCCTGCATGCATATAAATTCGAGGCATTTCCCTTGCAGGTGCGAGCGAGATAGTCAATCGAGTACGAATGTTCGAAGCAAAGCACAAGTGGAAGAAGAAGAATAGTAAACAGCACTGCACAGTGAGGCAACTTTTTATTGTTTTGTGTGTCATACGAATGTTTATAATTAGTTTTACCGTTTGGCGGGAAGAAAGTTGTTAAGGGGGGTTTTATTCAAAATAATTAATCTACGAACGCGGCGAAACAACGCTCATAATATTAATTTAAATTCTTTTTATTATTAAGTTAAAGGGTAATGGGGTTAAAGTTGTTAGAAACATGTATTTGTGTTTGTGTTTTATATCCACTTTTGTTTTAGTGACTCAATTAAAGTTTGCGTTGGCCTTAATTGAATTTACGACATGCTTTGAGTGCCAAAATAAAGGACTATAAAGGTTTTTCTATCATTTCCGCACACATTCGAATTGATTGCACTGTGTGGATGTGCCAATTTCATTAATAAAACTCAAAAATAAGGGAAAGAGAGCGGACGGTGTAAATGCTATTTTTATTTGATTAGTATAACTGTTTGCACGTGTGTGTGAGTTCCACTTTACGATCTTTAATGTGTGTCTTGGTGCGAGGGAGACGGCGAGCACGAAATGTATAACATAAATTTTGCTAAAAATGCAGCAAACGTCATCTCTCCTCCCACCACCTCCCCCTCCTAGTGCACTGGTTTCAACGCTTCACCCTTCTAAATACAGTCTATGTACATATGTATGTATGTATTTACAGTTGAGGACAAACTAATAGCACATGGATTTAGGATTTAGTCACTACATTTTTAAGTAAAAATTAAAAATAAAGTTGTTTTATAATTGTCATAAGATAATGTCAATATTTTCCTTGTACTGAAAGAGTTAAATTCCTTGAGATACATTTATATCTCTTAATACGATTTGTATCTTAAAGATACTTTTTTTTTTTTTACTAATTTTTCAAGAACAAGTGTTTAAATGCATGTGTGTGTATATGCATGTATTTTGAAGATAGCTCTCCGAGTCTGTATGTGCCTTAAACAGGTACATAACAATTGCAAAAGAACTAAATGTTTCTGTGTAGCAACTAAGGCGGAATAAATAATGATGAAATAGACTTTCCCATCCCAGTATCCGAACCGAACTTAGCATACTCTTTTAGGATCTCCCAAAGGTTCAACCTATCAACTCCAAACCGAATATTCTTGTATAAATGTACACATCTTCGTGTAATTATTTTTAGTTGACTTGGCTAGCTCATATTTTGCTTATACTAAAAGCACACAGATTCGAGCATAAAAGCTCACACTTACACACTCACACACTCAAGACAATTTAATTAGAACACAAAAAATCTAATTAAATATGGCATTTGCTTTTCTCTTGCACTGCACGTTCTTGGTCTCCGTCACTCCCGCTTTTTTGGCTCTCTCTTTGGCGCTTCCCCACACAAATAAAGTTTATAAATGTTTGTATTTACCTACACACATATCTATATGTATGTATGTATGTACACGTAGTTAGTTGTGTTATCTGAAATCTAAATTTACAACAACTTTATTGACAAATAAAACGTTCGGGAGGAAGGTTGCCACTTTGGTTAAAATCTTTCGACTATGAGGCAATATCTTGGGATCGTTTCAAATTAAATTACAAATTAAAACTTTGGTGGTTTTACCGTTTTGTTTTTATCCCAACTTCATTGATTAAATGCAGTTAGACAAAGAGAAAGTTTCTTTGTCTTCTTTTGGGTAACATAATCTTGGCTCTGAAAATAAGACTTAAGACTACAAGACTATGAGACTTAAGACTATACAGCTTATTGGTTTTTAAAGCTGAATAAATATTTCTGAATATTTTATTTAAAAAAATGGATATATTTTAATAGATTATAACTCCATATCCATATTAAATTCCTACACTTGTAGGGTGTTTAAATGTCGCTTATTTTAAGCCCCTTCCCCATTCTCTTTTAGCTTTCCTCTGTGTTATTCCCTTTTGTATTCTTTTCCCTCTAGCACAGTGGGTGGGTGGGCTGTAGGAGAGCAACGGGAAGAGAGCCCCACGTTGTGCTTGTAACAACTACAAATCGCTGCAAATATACACTGGCATTCACATAGCAAATACATACATACATCCAAACATACATACATAAAGCAACATAGTGGAATGGGGAAAAGTAGCACAAATTGTGCGCTGTTTTAATTTCTCTGCTCCCCTCCACGGCCCCCACCGACAGCTTTTGCTGTTTTTTTGTTTTTCTTTTCTATTTTTCGCCATCTTCATTCGCTATTTCTGTGTGTTTGCTTTTTGCTAATCGCTTTCGCAGGCAGCGCTGGCGCTGCTTCTGTCGCTGCGACGTCGCAGCTCAGCCGCCGTGCTGTCTAAAGCTGAAGCGCGCGCGCTCCAAACCACCTCACCTCCCACTCCCGCCCCCCGGCCAGTTCTAATTGCATTAAATTGTTTGGAAAATCATAATCAGTAATTGTATTTGACGACAGTTACTTCTGGCAGTGTGTGTGTGAGAGTTCTGTCGTTTAATCGAAACTAATGACGTTTCTAATTGGGCCTTTAGCCGAATAACAAATGTCCCGTATTAATGTGGCAACCCTGCCAACCCTGCCTCTTCCACCCACCGCATTCCTTAGTTGGTTGTTTTTGCTGTGGAAATGGGCGGCTTGAAACGGAAGTTGGTAATTTATTTCTACTAGCGCAATAATTTAAGCACAGTGGGACTAAGCTAGACATTTAATCACAAAAAAACTAGTCTTGAAAATCGCTTCATATATATCCGAAAATCGAGTTTAAAAATCACATTAAATATCCTTGAAATTTTACAGGTGGATCAGTCACTAAATCTACTGGATAGCCTCAACACGGCATTGCGGTGCGATGCCATTCAGTTCTTGCTGCAGACGCTTAAGTGCAAGTACCCGGATGCCTGCGACCAAGTCGTCAGGAATCTGTTCAGCCACATAACCAATAGCAATGGAGGAGGAGCAGGCGAGGCGGGACAGCAAGAGCTGGCGAGGACCAAGCAACTCCAGCTCCAGCTGCTGCTGACCGCCAAAAAGGAGAAGCGGGAGGGCGCAGAGACGGAGATCAAGCGCGAGAAGGCCGAGGAAGAGGCGGGCTCGACGGATCTGAACCAGAACTTTGAAAAGATCCTCTGCAAAGAGGAGTTTCTGTGCCTCGAGGAGGAGGAGGAGGATTTCCTCGACGATGTGGATACCCAGAACTCGTCTTCCCTGCAGTTCCATGCCGGCAACAATGTCGATGGTTTGTCCCTGGGTCCCGGTGATCCTCTGGACCTGATCCAGACCGGCGGCTCCTCGCTGCTGGTGAAGCGAAAGTACACGGCCACCTTCGCGGATGATGAGGACCAATTGGGCGCGGATGCGGAGGAGGCGAGCAATACCAGCAGCAGCAGCGATGGCAAGCTGGTCAAGCGGAAGCGCACTAACAACATGCACCTGACCATAGCCAGTGTGCGGCGGAAAGAGAAGCGCTCCACCCTGGGCGATGGCTATGTCTTTCACGAGGACAGTCAGTACACCATGCACTACCATCACAGCACCGGCGAGTTTAGCGAGCGAGCCTTCAAGGCTCAGTTCCGGGCTCTGCTGCGTCTGGCGCTCAGCCAGCACCACAAGCCCTTCCTCAGGCAGTTCTACGAGAACTTTGTGGTTACCGGTCGCCTGCTGGGCACCACGCCGTCGGCCCGAATGCTGAAGGAGCTGCGCGAGCAGCGCCTGGAGGAGTGGCGGCGTCAACGGGAAAGACGCCAGTTGCTTAGCCTGATGAAGCAGAGTGAGCTGGAGCAGCAAAGGCTGGAGGAGATAACGCTGCAGACCCAACAACAGGAAGAGATTCAGCGGCAGGAGGAGCAGCAGCATCAGCAGCAGGAGCAGCAGGAGGAAATCCAGCAGAATCATCAGCTGCCGGCCATTTCCTTCGGTGACTCAGAGCTCGAATCCGAGACGGAGTCACAGCTCTCGTCCGCCGCCCAAGAGATTATGAAGTTTGAGGAGTTCATCGATGAAGGTGTAGGCGCAGGACGTCTCATCGATGGGCTGGAGATGGAGCCAGAGATAGATGACATGCTGGGCGGCGCTGGTAGTGCCCTGGGCAGTGTGAACAGTGCTAGCGGCCATAGCAGCAATAGCAGCAGCAGCGGGAGTGGGAGCGGCAACGGAAACGGCGTCAGCGGGGTGGTCCTGGAGAACAATAGTCATCATTCGAATCACCTGTGAGTTATAGACATTCGTATTTTAAGTAAAATATAAACTAATTTTCTGTTTTCTTTTAGAAGCGCCAGCACCAGCGCAAATCTTGTGATCAATGGCCTTACGTCAAGCAATAGCATCAGCGTCAACAACAACAATAATAGCAGCAGCAGCAGCAACAATAATGGCAATGTTCATTGTCCGCAACTGTCGATGCAGTCGCAGGAGCCAACAGCGGTGTCCATAAAGCCAACGCACCACTTGCCAATGTCCATGCCCGTAGAGAATATGGATCGGAAGGAGGGCCAGCTAATGCCAGGCGGTATTTCTGGCCTCCCTAATGAGATACAAATGCATCAGCAGCCAAATCGCTACAACTCAAGCAATAATCCTCTATCCATGATTGGTGGCATGATGCAGCAACAGCAGCAACATGCGCACGTGAGCATCCAGCATCAGCATCCGCATCCGCATCAGCACCAGCCACCCCAACAGCATCAGCAACAGCAGCAAATGATGCAGGGCCAGTTCCCGCCGCATGGAACTTCTATGATGGGCAACCGGCAAATGCCTGCGCTGGCTGCCTTGTCGAATTTGGGGGACAATGTGTCGGTCGGTGGACAGTTGAACTCGTCCCTCGAGTTGGACGACAATGACTTGTCGCCAGACGAGGACGACGACGAACTCGACCATGACCTCGACGAGCTGGACGCGGCCAAGCAACAACTGATCGACGGCGGTAGCAGTAGTAGTACCTCATTACAGGCACCTCCCTCGCAGCTGGGCAGCGTTGGAAGTGGCAGCCAGACGCCCGGAAGCAAAAAGGACAAGCCCAACTACAATTGCCTGCTATGCCCGAAGTCTTACCGAAAGCGCAAGTCCTTGCTGGACCACTATAAGATGCATCCTGGCTACTGTCACGATTGTGGTCAACCTAATGGAAACACCCTGGAGGTAAGCATCTCGATTTTTGTATGAAGAAACCTATTGACGGGCATTTGTGCTTTCAGGAAATCATTCATCACAATAGGACTATGCATGTGAAAGAGTTCCCGTTCGTGTGCGAGACCTGTGGGGAATCCTACTCTCGCAAGCAACAGTTCCACGCCCATGTTGAGTCGCACAACAAGAAGGAAATCAAAAGTGAGTCGCTGCGAATGTAAATTTCACCAAGTTTAACGGTGGAGCCCCTTCGAAGAGCATGAGCCTTACCAAACTGATCAAAAATACTAATCCTAACACTTTTTTATTTCAGCGTTTCCTTGCGGCGAATGCGGGCAAAAGTTTCCGCAGAAGAAGCTGCAACAGCACTTCGAAGAGACGGGCCACAAGGCCGACGGGGCCATTTGCGAGGTGTGCGGCGAAGAGTTTACATCAAAAAACGCCCTGTACCAGCACATTATCCGTGTCCATAAGCGGGACAACTTCTTCGAGTGCCACATTTGCCATAACCGATTCACTCTGAAGGCCAACCTGGAGCGGCACGTGCAGCTGCATACCGAGGTCAAGCGACCTTATGTCTGCGACCTGTGCGGCTCCTCCTACTTCACATACCCTGCGCTCAAGGAGCACTACAGTAACGCGCACGTCGATGTCTCCGAATGCAAGTGCACGCTGTGCGGCAAGCGCTTTGGATCGGCCAAATCGCTTCAGAGGCACCTGCCGTCCCATTCGGAAGAGCGCCCGCACTCCTGCAACTACTGCGATCAAGTAATTGTCAAACGAAAAACTGCAACTGCGGATCATTGTGTATTAATTAAACATTTCTATTCGTAGACGTTCAAATGGAAGACTCACCTGGTGCGACACAAGCAAGCGATGCACGGAAACGAACCGGTGCCGCCTAAAAAAGGAAAGCAGCGCTTCCCCAAGGCTAACGAAGAAGGTAAACCCTAACAAGTTTTGTAACAAGCTAGCTTGGCTAAACTTTATACTTACCCTTCGCTTTCAGAAATGGCTTCGCTTCCAGATATGCCAGGACCTCCTCCTGTTAAGGCCAGTAAAAAGTCAGTGGCGAACAAGGCCAAGGCGCAAGCAGTGGCCGTCGCTTCCGTCACTTCCCAGCAGCAACTGAAGGGGGCAGCAGCTACGCCAACACCGCCGCCGCCTGTCTCGACGACTCCAGGGTGCCTGCAGCAGGATCAATTCAATGCAGCCATGGTTAGCAGCAACAGTTCGCAGTCCTCCACGGCGTCCACGTCACAACACTCAGTGTCAACGAGTGAATCTCAGCAGAATTCCATGTACAGTCAGAGCTTTAATGCGGAGAAACTGCAGGCTGCAGGACAACAGCAACCACAGCAACCAAACCCGCTGCACCAGCAACATCCGACGCCGCCGCCCACACAACAGCAGCAGCAGCAACAACAACCGAGAGTCGGCTCCGCTGAGATGCATTTGCAACGCATGAATAGCTTTACTCAGGAAGGGCAGTTCCACTTCGAGGCCGGCCCTGCTGCTGGCTACCAGCAACACCAGTTGATCAGCCAGTTTCAACAGCAACCGACTCCCCAACAGCAGCAGCAGCAACATCACCTGGCTCAACAGCAGCATATGCGAAGTCACACTCCCCAGAGCCCTCATCCTCCAAGGCAACAGCAACAGCAACAGCAGCAGCAGCAACAACAGCAGCAGCAACAGCAGCACCATCATGGAAGGCATAATAATATTAACCATGGCAACTATGGCAATCCAAACTTTAATATGAATGGTAAGAAAATCTAAGTTTGTTATTTATTGGAAACTAATCGTACGCGTTTACAGAAAATATGGCTTACAACGCCTGGGGAAACATGAACTTTAATAATCCACCAAGCAATCCGCAAGTTGAGATTAAGGACAATAAGTTCTTCATTGTGGACTCGTCCGAGTTCCTTGGGCTTCCAATGAATGTGCCGCCGCCGCAGCAACAACAGCAACAAGTCGTAAACAAACCCCAGCAACAACAGCAACCTCAACAGCAGCAACAAGATCAAGCCCTCGGCGGTGACCTAATGAGCTTCCAGCATATGTGGCCTGCGACCGGTTTTAGCCAGTCTCCTCAACAGCAACAGCAGCAGCAACAACAGCAGCCGCAACAGCAGCAACAGCCACCCCAACAACAACAGCAGCAGCAGCAGCAACAACAACCTCAGGGCCAAGCGAATCCAAGCGATCCTCACAATTACAATATCGGCAGCATACTCACGAATCTCATTGACACAAATCCTGCGCCAATGGAGTACAACTTTGATTTGATGCAGCAACAGCAGCAGCCACCACCCCAGCAGCAGCAGCAGCAACAGCAACAGCAGCAGGCGGTGCAGCAGCAACATCATAACGCTGGCGGTTATGCGAGTAGCCTGATGCGAAGTGGCGGCGGCGTCTATGGAGGAGCCTATGACCAGCATCTAAGCGAACAGCTGGTCAGCGAACAGCAGAAACAGAACAGCTTCCAAGCCTACCACCCACATAGCCTGCACGGGCCACAGGCCCAGCAACAGCAACCTATGCACCCGCACCTTCTGCCACCTCCAGCGCCGCATGGCAGCGTCTACGATCGGACGGGAGTTGGTGTAGGTGTCGGTGTGGGGTACTCCATGCTAGGAGATGACCCCAAGGGCGTGCTGCCACCAATGATGGGAATGATGCAGCAGATGCCGCCGCATGGCCAGCAACCAGATTTGATCTACTACCCAGTGAAGAACGATTGACAGTCGAGGCACCAGCACCTTCAACAGCAGCAGCTGAGCCACCATCACCACCAACGCTGGTGGACAGAGCCAGCCAAGAGAGGCGATGTTTTTCATTAAAAAAGAAGAACGGAAAACAGGAACAGTTCGGTTAGTTTTTTAAGTTTTTGGGGGGCGAGAATGAATGCGAGAAATTGTAGATAAGGCGAAAATTATGTTTTTTTTATGAAATTAAGAGCAATACCATAAAGATTAGAGCAGAAAGTGCTCAGAATTTCTAATCCGACCGGCGCTATGATTCGTGTATAAAATTATTTCGTTTACGAGATATTTACATCAAATAAACGGAAGTATGTATACATAAATAAATCCAGACATATACATAGTAGCACCTAAGTAACGGAAAAGCAAAATTTAATTAAAACCTATAAATAATAAATATATCTCTATATATAAATTATATGAAACATATAAATTAGTGAGTAAGAAATAACTAACAATAATGGCAGAACCACAAGCAACTTTCGAACAAATTTTATGCTTATTTAACTTTAACTTTAACCGTATAATGGAAATGTCAACCTTGACCCAAGTAAGTTGATCTTGGGTCGGGTCACACATCAGAGACGGATAAAGAATGGATAAAGAACAAAATAAAAGCAAACGACGCTTGCAGCCCGAGCCAAGCGACACACAAAGTTGTAACCATATCATGAGGCCCCTTCCCGTATAATTAAATGTGTTTTCGATAGTGCTTGTTATTTTCTATTTAGTTAATGAATTGATTATGATTATACTTCTAAAGCCTTTTTGCTGACCAACAGCCAGCCACACTTTTGTTAGATTAGTGCCTAAGACTAGTTGATATCCCAATGTATACCCCAAAATTATGTGGCTTTTTACACCCTTGTACAATCCTTGTATAGCTACTCAATAGCATTTTCGATTTTACAGTACAGCTCCCCCATTCTATTCTATACATATATTAAATTTATTAATTTTTTGATGAATTTCCTTAAATTCGAGATATTTAGACCCCCAATATTTAAGTTAATCAAAGCGTTGTTCTTGTTTTACAATTATTCAAATTCAGCAACATAAGAATTTTATATTTAAGTGAAAGTTTAAAACGTTAAATGTGTAAGAATACTTTTATGAACAAACCACAAAAGCAAAAGCAAAAAAAAATCAACAAACTTCACTAAAATTAGGTTTGTATTATGGATACAACAAAAAAGCAAATGGCAATTAAAAAAAGAAAGAACACAATATAAATAAAATTTGTATATTTAATAAAAATAGCAAAATAAAATAAACTTCTTTTAAAAAAATTGATTAAACCGTCTTTTTCCTTGTCCCAATTTGGATCGTTTATTACGAAAATTAATAACATTAATCAGTTAACACCTCCCATCAGGTTGACTACCCGATTTTTGTATCGCTTCGAAATGTCCTTTTCTATGTGTCCTTGTAGGGTTCGTGTCTGAGCAATCAGTTCCGCCAGAACCGGATTCAATTCTTGCCGTTGTTCCCGCAGCTCGACAGCTCGCTTTTTAAGGGCTTCTCGGTTAAAGCGAAGCTTTTCCACGGCCTTGGTCATCTGCTGCAACTTGGTGGCCAGTAGGTTTGCATACTTCGGCGAGTGTTTAAGCTGGAAAAGATGGCGTGTCTGCTCGTCGGATGTCTGCTGGATGAGCTTCTCGACATTTCGCAAGATCTTGTTAAGGCTCTCCGCGTCATGTGTGGCAATGTTATCCATTAGAGAGAACATGATATCACTCGAAGACTCTAGTTGTTTCAGTTCGTAAAGACGCAGCTTCAGGAATGACTCGAGTTCATAGATTTCATCTAAGAATCGATCCCGATAATTGGGTGAGTCCAGCAATGTGTAAGCCTGGTCACCTTTGGCTGTCCCGCCATCCATGCCCGTGCCTTCCACCACTATTCCGTACTCTTCAACTGGAATGTCAAAGTTTATTTCCACAGCATCGGTGGGAGCACTCTCTATACCCCAGTCGATGCCGCCACCATCATTCTCCTGCATGTCGACGTTGCCAAAGTCCCCGTAATCGATTATCTCCGCCGAAACGGTCGAAGAGGTTCCCCCATTGTCGTCTGTGCCAAAGTCAATAGTTCCGAAATCAATTTCATTGACTGCGTTGTCGGAGTCCTTTGGGGCAGCGCCTTCGCTGAGGTTTAGTTTAATGGGAGGCTCTTCCACGACCAGCGGCGCTTCCTTGTGAATGTATTGATACACGGTGGTGTTTCCAAACTCAACCAAATGGCTCAAAATGGGCAGCGGCTGCTTGTGACCGCTAACCTCGGCGTACAAGTCGATACCCGCCTGAATGTTTCCGATTCCCTGCAGGGACTTGGCGTACAGCTCGGGTAGACCAGAAAGTACCTCCAAAAACTCTGTATGCAAGTTTTCACCCTTCACACCCAATTGATCCAAAAGTGCCGCGTGTTCAGACAGAAGCTGTGCCTCGGGCTTGTTCAGGTCGTGGGCGCGCTTAAGGCTCTCGTCGGTCTGCTGTTCCAACTTGGTCATTTGCTTCCGCACCCCGGGAATCTCGTAGTTAACATTTCGCACAAAGATCTGGGCTGTTTCTGCCAGGTACGTTGCGTTCTTCTCGTATAGGCGGCAGATCTCCTGCCAATCCTTCATACGCTGACTGCCATAGGTTCCGAAAACACTCTTCGTATCCTTCTCCGTTTGCTTCAGGATCTCTATGATTTCCTTGACGTGGTAGTAATTAATGTCTATAAAAAGAGAATAAATGTATCAATTAAAATGATTTCAGGCTTTAGAAACTCACTTGTTTTGGCCAACAACTTGATGAGTTGATCATTGGAAGGCATATCCTGGAGGGCATTGCTGATTTTTGTGTGAATATCTTTAATTTCTCGTTGGACATTCTTGGGGACGATTCTCCTGCTGACCAGCCAGTCCTGCAGCTTCAGCGTGTGAATGTCAATGGGAATCTCCGACTCCTGTGGGTAATATATTGTTTAGTTTGGTTCATTCTAATTATTAGTTTTCAACCAAAATAGGTAAATAAGCTTACATTCATGTTTCTAAATATTTTGTCCACGCAAACAGCTGCGGAATAGTATGACCATTTTTAACAAAATACTAAAAAAGGCAGGAATGCTTTAGGAAAAACGTAATTCAATACGGTTTTAAATCATTTTCATTATAGAACAAAGTGGGTTGGCAAATTTAATAATTTCTATGAGTTAAATATTTATTACAATAGAATCCAATTGAACTTGAAAGCTGCCCCCAATTTCGCGGTATATTTCCTATACAACTTTAAATATTTATGTTAGATATTAATGGATTTCCTCAATATTCATATTACCACTAAGCCTTAAAAAGCATTAAAACTTTGATATACAATTTATTGAATTAAATCCGTATTTTAAAAACGAAAATATATTACTTTCTCAATATTTGTTGGCAGCACTGAAAACTTAGTGAGACCGTTGCTTTTTTGTGGAAAGTATCAAGGGGGGTTCCACTAACATTGTCTGCCAACACTGGTACACTCTTTTTTCGGTAGCAAAAACTGTTTTCCATTTCGTTGGGGCCGAAATTTCAGAATTCGTTTGTATTTGTTTATCCATGTGCAGCTAAGATAAGCTCTGAACAGCCCGTCGCCCACGCCACGTCGAACAGCCCGCCTCAGCGTCCAGAGATATCAGTTTCCGCGGAGAGACAAGACAAGTGCAAAAATGAGCTCGAACCAGCGAACGAAACTAATCCAGGAGAAGTGTCAGACTCTGCTCACGCAGATGCTCCGGGACGAGGATAACAAATATTGTGTGGATTGCGACGCTAAAGGTATGTTGAATAAGTAGAAGCATCTAGGATCATCTTTTTCATTATTATATACGCCTATGATGACGCACGAAAGTAGGATTATGTAGATATGTGTGCTTCCCCACCATAATACAAATTCACACTTGCTGCTGGGAGGGCGGATGCGAGATAAACACTTGACCACTTTCCGTGATGGGAAGCACTATCTTGTGACTGCATTATAATGTATACCACTTTTTCGCTGCAGGTCCACGATGGGCTTCGTGGAATCTGGGCATGTTTCTGTGCATTCGCTGCGCCGGAATCCACCGCAACCTGGGTGTGCACATATCACGAGTCAAGTCCGTCAACCTGGACACCTGGACGCCAGAGCAGGTGATCTCGCTCCAGCAGATGGGCAACTCTCGGGCCCGCGCCGTCTACGAGGCACAGCTGCCGGATGGTTTCCGTCGCCCTCAAACGGATTCTGCCTTGGAAAACTTTATACGCGCCAAGTACGAGCATAAGAAGTACTTGGCCCGCGAATGGGTGCCGCCCTCACCTCCGAAAGTCGACTGGGCCAAGGAAATCGACGAGGAACTAGAGCGCCAGAAGCGCAAAAAGAAGACTGCGCAGGCCAGCTTGGGGATTGGGGGAGTGACCGGTGGCGTTGACAAGCGTGCCATTGCATCCACCTCTTCGGTCTCCAAGAACGCGCCGTTACCTGCCCCGCTGCCAAAGCCGAAGCCCAACCAAGTCGGCGGCTGCAGCCCGAAGACATCACAACGTATTCAACTGAACAATAGCACCAGCAGCGCCGGCGAAAGCGACCTCTTGGGCCTGTCATCGCCTACCAAACCCATGCCAATGGCCAGTGGTGGTATCGGCAATAGTGGAAGCCAAGACCTGCAAAACGAGAGTTTCACCAGCTTTCTTAGTGCCGACGCTATGACAGTGCAGCCGGAGAAGACAAACGGCAGCAATGGTGACGCTGGTGGGTTGATGGGCGGAAAACCAGGCTCCCTGGCCCAGGAGGAGCAGGACTTCTTTAGCCAAGGCTCGTTGGGAATATCGGGCGGTGAGAAGGACGCGTCCGGAAAGCTCTCAAAGGACAGCATTCTGGCATTGTATGGAAACACACCGGCTGCTCACAATCCTCCAATGAATTTCGGCGGATTCACGGGAATGGCCCCTGGTGGATACATGCATCAGCAGCAGCAACAGCAGATTCCCCACCAATTCATGACCCCGCCGAACTCGGTCAGTATGTACAACTCGCCGGTGATGGCGGCACCAAATGCGTTCAGCAACGCTACCATTAGCAGCGGTGCCAATGCTATGAACCTGGGAGCCGTTGGCTTTGGTGGCGGCCAGTTTCCAAACTCCGGAAGCAGTCCATACGCTGCTAGCGGTCAGGGTAGTGGCCAAAATCTGATGCAGACTAACCAAAGCATCCTCAGCGGCATGCCGTTGTTCGGTTCAGTGCCCTCGCAGCAACAGCAGCAGCTCCCGCAACTAAGCGGCCTTTCCATGAACTTGATGCAGCCCAGTGGCATGTCCATGGCTCCATCGCAGGGCTCTAGCGGCTTTCCTGCCGCTGCCGGGCCTCCAGCCTCATCGGTTCCGTCAAATTTGAATCAGCAATTTGGAAACCTAAATATTGGTAATGTCTGGCAATAAATACGGCGTGTATTTATGTAGTTGTATTCCTTTAATTAATTTTAAGAAACAAGTGTTCGTCTCAGTTCGTTGCAACGTTTACGAGTACGTGTGTGTGGAGACGATAATGCTTGTTTACAGGCATTCGATTTGTACAACTTGCCAATGTAGTTAGTTGTCCTAAGAGGATCGAAGTTCGATGCAGAACTATACGTATTATAGAAGAATTCACTGTCAAGCAAGCCACTGTATTTAAATAATGTTCATGACCACCAAGGACCGCGTCTGATCGTTCAATATATTCCAATTATACCATAATACATACAATTACATGTGTAACAACCGAACTAATAAAAATTTAACTAAGAAACTTAATGCACTTCCCAATAAAATGTACATGTTATTTTGAAACATTAGCTAGGTATTTGATACACATGCGTAAACAAATCGTCCACGCCAGGGTCAGAGTTTATAGATTTGGCAAAGTACTTTTTAAATGCTTCATATCCCTAAGAGAATATCCACGATTGTTTGTCAATGTGAATCTTAAATGTCTTGGCTGGAGAGTCGGATTTATTGTATTCGATCTTTAAGTTGCTATGTCTAAGGAATAAATCAAACAACTTCGAACTGTGTAATAATAAAATAATCAGACCAATGTATCTAATGTTTTTTGTGTTTTAAAAATGGCTCAATATTTTAGAATATTAGATATAATATTAGATATATTTTATCTAAGATAGTGGAAACTAAGTAGTCCGGATTATTAGACTTGTAAACGTCGTTAAGCTTTCAAAATCTCTGTCTTATTTGATATATTTGGGCGTCTACAGAAAAGCTGTTTCCAAAACGTACCTTTTTTCGATGTGTTTCGCTGACTGATTTTATACCAATATTTTTTACTGGTCTACCAATCCTATTTGAATTGAATGCACACATAAACTTTACTTAAAATATTGTAATTTATTGTGCTTGTGCTTATTTATTGTGTTTGTGGTATTTTACCAATTCAAATTTCTCGCTCTGTTTTGTCGTTATCAAAAAAACTATCGTTGATTTTCGCAAACATCGATATTTTAGAAGTGTTTTCATCAACAAATAATAAATAAATAAATGTTTATAATGCACTTGTTATATAAACCTTTCAGCGAATAATGCATTGCATTAAAGTATTCAAAATAATTAATAATTAATACTTGCTAAATTTTTGAAATCATCGATTTTTCCATCTCTAATCAGCCGCTTTGTGGTCACATACACGTCAACTTCAAATAAATAAATAAAACAAAATAAAAATAGTCGGAGATATTAACATCGCACGAAATGAGCGAAAAAACCGAGGACATGGCGCAAAAGCCACTGGCGGACCCTGGCCAGGAACTATCAACCAAAGAGGCCTACTTCGCAAGTCTGGCGGAGTGGGCCAAACAAGCCTCGATTGCCCAGAACGCCATGACCATGTTTCCATACTACCTGCTGGCCAATTATCCGCAGCTATTCCAGGGTCAACCAACTGCTAGTCATCCAGTCAGCTTGGGACAACTTCCAGGCACAAGCCCAGTGCCTCCCGTGCAGGGTGAGCCAGCAGCTGCCACCCCTGCAGGCGGGACATCGCCGGCTCTTCCAGTTTTCCACCGATTTCGAGTACTTGAAGAGGCACACCAATTCGATGTCATCCAGCGCATCGGCGGGTATGAGTACGTTGTGGCACCGTTCTGGAAACGTGCCGTGGCCGAGGCCATCGACGTGTTTATTCTTTTCATACTAAAGATTATCGTTTCATTTGGCATTGTGAACATTCTCAACATGGACTTCGACAAGCAAGTCATGCAACGCACTCTGGACAATGATGACTTATTTGTTAACTTTTTCGACATTTCCCTTGACTTTATAACAATGTCCACCGACCTGTTGCTTATTGAATTCCTCACCAAAATCACCGTCTGCTGCTACGAAGCGATCTGGACGGTCTGCTACAACGGAGCCACGCCCGGAAAGTCATTATTGAAAATTCGCATCCACTACGTGGAGGCGGTGATGCCGTTACAAGCTCCACCTCTGCCCCAGTTCGTGCTCCAGCCACAGCGCGAGCCGTTGCGCGCCCTCCTTTATCCTGCCCAGACTCCCACTTTGATGCGGGCCTTTTGTCGGGCCTTAGCCAAAAATCTAGTGATGACGTTGCTCTTCCCCATCTGTGTGGTCATGATCTTCTTCAAGAACAACCGCACAGCCTACGACATCATGACCAAGACAATAGTTGTCGAAACCAATTCCAATGCCATGTTCCGCACCCAAGTAGCACCGCAACGTCAGCGCTGAAGCGCACAGTGTTATAGATCGGATCGATTATATTTATATGTTTGTACTCTTTCCTATGCACATAAGATAGACGTTGTTGTTAAAGATAAATTTAATGTTATGTACGGCTGAACTATGCAATAAACTGGATGTCGAATAACAATCTGAAGAATTAGTTTAAAAAGTTAAACAAAACCAATGGGAAAGTGTAGCCAAGTCGATGTGTAGGTCTGTATTACAGGAATTTAATTCATGGGATTATTAATATTAAATTGTCCAAATTGATAAGGAAAAAAACGAAGATTACAAATTAAAGATTACATATACATTTGAGGGTTTGTATTGAACTTGATAGAAATGCAGCAACGCATTCGTGGCGGTGATGTTTTGTTTATTGGCTCATTTTACATTGACGTTCTTTAATGTTTGGGCTACTACGTTGCCCTTGCCAGGCACATGAAGCGCAGCTCCCTTGTAGCAGGCCACCAGAACGTTGTTCGTCTTTAGGTCAGGAGCGCACGCCTCAAAGATTTTCTTCTTGGGGTTAAGCTGTGCATCCGGCTGGCGCGTATATCCCTCGCAATGGACCAAGTCACCAGGAACAGCTCCGGCAGGTGGACTGAGCACCTCAACCTTTTCCGGAGTCGAGGCGCACATCACCATAGCTTCGGAGGTAACACCGCGCATTTTCGCTGGTTTCAAATTGCACATAACCACAACCAATCGGTTCTGCATCTCTTCCAGTGGCACGAACTTCACCAAGCCAGACACAACGGTGCGCGGGGCCGCCTCACCGCAGTCGATCTTCTCCAAGTACAAGCTGTCGGCGTCGGGATGACGTCCCACCTCGACGATCTTGCCCACGCGCAGGTCTAGGCGACCAACATCTACCGGAGCTTCAGGCGCGGCGGCGGGCTTCTCAGCTGCTGGCTTCTTTTCCTTGGGTTTCTTCTCAGGCTTGGGCTCCTTGGCAGCCTTGGGAGCTTGTGATGCGGCTGCAGGAGCTGCACTTGCCGCTGGGGCTGGTGCCGGTGCTTCTGAAGCTGTGGTGCAGAATCCTCGGGAGCCGGGCACTGCAATCTGTTTCTTTCCGTTCTGTAGTTCCAACTGCACCAGTTGCGCCAGAGCCGACTCTATTTCCTTGGCCATCTGGGCGTTTTCCTTGATCAGTTCCTGCTTCTTGCGCTGCGCAAGTTGTTGCTGGATTCCGGTCATCTGTGCAGACTAGAGGTTATTTATGGATCTAAGACGTTCCCATCACTTACCTCCGATTTAATGGAGTCGAGCAGGGCTTGAGCGCGCTCATTGTTTTCCACGATTTGCTGCAGGGCGGCCATTCTCGGATTCCCCAAAGAGTTTTTAAAAAGTGCCTTGCATGCGGATCCAACAGTACGTAGCATTGCAGAGGTGGCACTTTTCGTGGTTCGTAAGACGGAACACTATCGGAATTTGCCGTCTCATCTCTATCGATAGTCCCATCGCTTTCGATAATGAAATGGAAACGAAAACGGATAGAAATTTATAAGTAAAATTTGCAAAAATAAACAATAAACAGACAGGCGAGCACGGATAAGTAGATGGATTACGTTTACTGCGGCACCGATCCAATCGGTTCCCCTGAGGACATACTGAGTACGTGAGGGCCCGCTTTTTCTGATACGTATAAACAAATACAAGCGCACTTAGCCAAGCTTTCTCCTTTGTTTTGTGTTTACGTTTCGCCAGGTGTTTACGACGCGGGACCAGCTCGAGGTACCGGACACTTTTCCCCCAGCTTTAATGGCTTTAACATCGGCAACACCGACCCGGACTATGTGGAACTGGTACCCGTGTTCGCCGATGGCGGGGAGCACTTTGGGGTCTCCACCGTTGCGTTTGATGACTACGAAGAGCTACTTTGGATGGGCAACCAGGGAGTGAGTGCTTGGATATAGTACTATAGGAGTAACATCTATCTAATCACTCAATTTCCGATTACAGGGCCATGTCACTTCTTACTACACCAGCTCGATGCAGAAGTACACTTCTTTCCAGGTCCATCCCTGCGACATCGTTCGACAGATCACCACGCTTGACTCCGGGGTGCTGGCATTGACCCAGACCTCGCTGCGTCACCAAATCCGGAGGGGTTTACCTAAATTTACCCACAAGTATACGCTCGTAGATGAATTCTAGTTGACCTCTTCATTGATTTCTATCCAAATTTTAATCTCGATAGATCCAACAACATGACAGAGATGGTGTGCATGTTGCAGTTATCACCGCACCGCCTGGTAATGGCCGGATTGCAGGAAGAATTGATTGACTTCGACCTTCGTACGCTCCAAGAGACAAGGCTGGAGCATGTGGGCGCTGCTGGGTGCACGGTGCTGCGCAAAAACTCGCGCTTCTTATTTGCCGGCGATCAGTTTGGAACGGTGACGCTGCGGGATCTCAATAGTCTGGCGGTGCAACATACAATAAAGACGCACACCAACGGTCTCTCGGACTTTAGCGTGCAGGGCAACCTGCTTATCTCCTGCGGTTATAGCGGCCGGCAGAACAACCTGTCTGTCGACCGCTTTCTGATGGTCTATGACTTGCGAATGCTTCGCCAAATATCCCCCATACAGGTACTGATCGACCCGCAAATGCTCCAGTTTCTGCCTTCGCTTACTTCCCGCCTGGCTGTTGTGTCGAGTTACGGCCAAATCCAGCTGGTAGACACAGTAGAGCTAAGCGAGCCGCGCGTCTCGATGTACCAGATCAATACCAACGGCAGCCAGTGTCTTAGTTTCGACATCAGCTCCTCTTCGCAGGCAATGGCTTTCGGCGATCAAAGTGGACACATTAATCTGATAGCAGCGGTTCAAACGCCTCAGCCACAATTCAACGCCTTCTCACGTAACACGGAATTCGCAGACGCTGTTCCGCCACTACCGATGGTTCCCCTGTCTGACACCAATTTTCCACTGTCTTCGGTGATGCTGCCACATCTGACGACAGGTTCACAGTGGTTTTCGGACTGGCCGGAGGAGTTGTTGCGCTACCACTACCACCGACCAAAAACCATTGAGCCTGAAGTGTTGAGTAGCATGAAGATGCAGGGCCCGATCGGTTATTCGCCAAACCCGCGCACCGCCCACCGGAATCAAATTCCCTACGTGATCGAGCAGGGAAGCGCCAATAACACGAACGGGAACGGAACTGTAGCTGCCGCTAAAGCAGAGAACGGCGTTAAAATCATTCCACGGCGGTATCGCAGGGTCGAATTAAAATATACGAAGCTTGGCACCCAAGACTTTGATTTCGAACAGCACAATCAGACGTGTTTCGCTGGACTAGAAGCCACGTTGCCTAATTCTTATTGCAACGCCATGCTTCAAGTAAGGGTTACCTGAAAGTGTTATGTTTTTAACTACTTAAACTTATTATTTCATTAGATTCTATACTTTACGGATCCTTTGCGTGTGAAGCTTATTGAACATTCCTGTTCAAAGGAGTTTTGCTTGTCCTGCGAACTTGGTTTTCTCTTCAACATGCTGGATAAGAGCAGCGGTAGTAGCCATTTTTCTAAACCACTAACAAGGTTAATTATGGTTTTTTTTTAGCTTCATCGCCGTGTCAAGCTAGCAATTTCTTGAGATCTTTTCGCACTGTTCCGGAGGCTTCAGCTTTGGGCTTGATTCTGACGGATTGCTCCTCAAATGTCAACCTAATAACTCTGATACAGGCATGTAGTTGATATGCTTTGTTTTTTAATTACTTTTGCTAATACAATATGCACGCCATTAGAACTGGAACCGATTCATTCTGCATCAAATGCATTACGAAATCTTCGACTCCAGCAAGAACTCGTCCGCTTCAAGCGGATCTGTGCAAACATCGTTAAATGGTAACACGAAACTATCTGCTTTTTGAGAAAATAATTAACAATATTTATGTTTCAGTTGATACCCCGGCAACTGACGAAACAAGTGGCTCCTCGGAACTCTTTGATTCCATATGTGGTGGGTATTTCATGAAACGCTTTTTATTTAAATTGAATTAATTCGTAGTTTAAATTATAGATGAGAGTTCCAAAGATGAGGATCGGGAACGCAAAAAGATTAATGCAGAGACTGAAATAAGTAAGATTTTCGGCACAAAACAACTCTGTGTTAATCGATGCATTAAATGCCATGTGGAGAAGTCGAAGGAGAACATTCTGCTCGCCTGCAACATGTCATACCCCACGCACATTAAAGATAGTGAGCAGTATTTTAGTTTTGGAACTATTTTGAAGAGGTCAATTAGTTCAGAGAAAAGTATTCAGGCCTTTTGCGAGAGCTGCAAGAAGTTTTCGCCAACAAATCAAAGCGTAAAGGTAACCGCTCTCCCTCAAACTCTGGCCATCAACTGTGGTCTGAATAATGAGAAGGACATTAGCTTCCTTAAGAGGCAGCTAAACAGGTGCAATGAAAAGCCTGCAGCCGACGTAGCCGCTTCTTTGACGACCAGCAAACCCTGTCGCTATGGAGCGAACTGTTCCCGCAGTGATTGCCACTTTATGCATCCAGATCGGTGAGTTTTTTATTTAAATTCGTTATCAAAAATAGGAGAGTTAATTTGTTTTAACTTTCAGCAAGTCGCCTTCTCACACGAGTCAACCAAACAATGTTAATAGCTCACCAATTGGACGCCAAAAGTCGTGGTTTCCCTTGTCCTTCACTATGGGCCTTAACAAGCAAGGAGAGCTACTGGTGCAGACTCCATCGGATGCTGGCACTGCTAAAACTGAGCAGGAAGAGGAGAGCGAGAAGACGCCCATTAGCAAAGACGACAATACTCGCACTTACGCCTTGCACGCTGTTGTTTGCCAAGTGGATGACGGGACCCAGAAGAACCTGGTTTCTTTGATTAATGTTCAGCGGCAATACCATACCATGAAGATGGCGGCGTCTGAGTCTGTCGAAGAAAACCAGAACCAATGGTATATCTTTAATGATTTCAGGTGAGTTCAAATCGTTAAATTTGAATAACAAAGAGGAAGTTTTAATTGATTTACTTTCTAGCATTTCTCCTGTGTCGCCACAAGAGTCGGTTTGGTTTACTTTGGACTGGAAGGTTCCATGCGTTTTGTTTTACATGAGCGTGGACAATGAGACGGATTCTTGCAGCTCTACAGATACGACTGGCACAGAAGGTGAGGAGCCTCTTCCTTCAGAAACCAGCTCTGACTCGCCTAGTAATTTATCCAATCCCTTTTTGGAGGTAAGAATCTTGGTTTTTCCTTAAGTTACATTTACATTTGATCCATTTGTAGGATTCAAATCACACACCAAGTAGCGGAAGCACGGATGCCACACTAAAACTATTGCTATCAAATGAAATGCCACAATCGGGAGACCTTGTCGCAATGGATGCTGAATTCGTTACCCTAAATCCGGAAGAGAATGAGATTCGTCCGGATGGCAAAACGGCGACCATTAAGCCATGTCACATGAGTGTAGCTCGGATTTCATGTATCCGCGGGTATGTATCATATTTTTTATGAACTTTATTCGTTTTGCAATAATGAATATTTTATTTAAAGACAAGGAGCAAATGAGGGTGTTCCCTTTATGGACGATTACATATCCACCCAAGAGAAGGTTGTAGACTATCTAACACAATTCTCCGGAATTAAACCTGGAGATTTGGACGCCAATTTCAGCAACAAGCGGCTGACAGCCCTCAAGTACTCTTACCAGAAACTTAAGTATCTGGTCGATATAGGCGTCATTTTTGTGGGACATGGTCTGAAGAATGATTTTAGGTAGGAAAGTGCAATGAAGGTATTACTGGAAATCTAAAATCTCTCTCTATTAGGGTTATAAACATCTATGTCCCGTCTGAGCAAATAATTGATACGGTGCACCTGTTCCACCTGCCCCACCATCGCATGGTATCGTTGAGATTCCTGGCCTGGCACTTTTTTGGTTTGTACAAACTAGATTTAAATGAAATGTTGTATCTTGTAATAGATTCATCTTTTATACAGGAACCAAAATCCAATCCGAGACCCATGACTCCATAGAAGATGCTCGGACCACATTGCAACTATACAAGCACTACCTGAAGCTTCAGGAGGAAAAGAAATTCGCCAATGCTCTGAAGAACTTGTACGAGCGCGGAAAGCAGTTGCAGTGGAAAGTGCCGGAGGACTAAATCTCAGAACAATTAAATGTCAATTCGGCGAAATGCAAAATCAAAGTAATCGTCAGTACAAACTTCACATCTATCCGATGTCCGCGACATTCACCCGTTTAACTTGGTTTCTATGCGTTTCATTTATTATTGTGCTTCTGGTATTTCATTTGTGTATCTTTGTAACAAACAAAAAATTGAGAAAAAACGTTTTATATCCTATCATTAAAAATAACTGGTTCTTATTTTGCAAAGCTATGAAACGCTGCCCTGCACGTGGATGCGATTTGATGGGTTAATAGGTTCGATCTGTTCCGAAATTCCCGCTCGCTCTCTTATCATCGTTGGTGACGATTGGGAATTTTTTGGGGCTTTGCCGCTAATTCGATGAGTACCTGAATTTCGGCTACTGCGCAGCTACTTATAAATACCACGAGCGAGTTAGGCCAGTTAGTTAGAGCTCAGCTTTCGTCGTAGAACATTGGTCGTAATGCATTATTTTGGAATACTCGTACCGCTCGTTGGAGTGTTTTTCTGCACCGGTTAGTAACCTCTAGTCAAAGCCGCACCCACTTGCTTTTAAAGCTGTTTTTATATTATCTCGCAGCAACCACTGCCCAGAACACATATGACGGTCGAAATGGTCCTCATGTATTCGGGGTCCCCGGAAACCAAGTCTATATAAGAGGTCAAAATGAAGGCACGTACAAGGTGCCAGGAGTGGGAGGCCAGTTCAAACTGACATCCTCGCCACGGGAGCACGTCTATACGGATGAGCAGGGCAACACCTACTTGCACCGGAAAAACGGAGGGCCGGGTACCCACACTATCAGCGGTCCTGGTCCCTTGGTTCCTGGCCCGGTCGCCGTCCCTCACAACTCACCATATGGCACAGTGGTTCAGCGTAGGCCTCGCAGCGCCCAGTTCCATGTGGAGAGACCTGGTCGCACCGTCGACTACGATTCCAATGGCTTTGTTGTCTCAAGAGATCGTCGTAGCCCACAGTTCCATGTAGAACGTCCTGGTCGAACTGTCGACTACGGCTCTGATGGATTTGTTGTCTCAAGGGATCGACGCAGCCCCCAGTTCCATGTGGAGCGGCCTGGTCGCACCGTTGACGTAGGACCCGGAGGCTTTGTCATACAAAGGAGCAGCCGCAGTGTCAACGATGCGCGGGTTCAAGGTGAGAATTTTGTGGCTCGCGATGATCAGGGTGGCGTTTGGAACGATAACGTTTCGGTATGGAAGCGACCGGATGGGCGGACCGTCACAATTGGCCCTGATGGAAGCACCATAGTATCTGGACATGGTCATACGCAACACGTAAGTAGAACATTTTATATAAACGTATATGCACTATCATCCTTTTATTTTCAGTACTAACAGCAAGGTTGAATTTCAATGGTGTCTCCTGTTTATATATTTTGATTTAAAATTTAAACAAATAAATATTTATATTTACAAAAATGTGCGATGTTTACTTATCTCAACCGGTTTAACTTTGTTGAATCGATTGATAATTCTGGGTTCTACAATATTGGTTTTTGAACCAAAACAAAGACTACTCTGTATGCAGATTTGAATTAATGGTTGTTTATTATACCTCGAATAGGGGTACTTAAAATGCAAGTTTTAACAGAACTATTATAAAAGTAACTCTATGGAAGTTATTGGCTTTAACAGAAAAGTAACTCTATATTACTGTTGCTTTCCAGATCTCCCAGACCTTAATAAGCCTAGTCGAGGCCTGGTTGAGGGCTTTTCCTTTGGCTTTCGGGCCTCTTTTGACTTTTTAGCTGGCTCTTCTTCGCCATCACTTTCCGGTTCCACTACTGACGTCAGAGCCTTGGACCCCCTTGATTTCTTAGCTGGCTGTTCTTCACCATCATTTTCCGGCTCCACTACTGAAGCCCGAGCCCTGGACTCCCTTGTTTTCCTAGCTGGCTGTTCATCGCCATCACTTTCCGGTTCCACTAGTGAAGTCTGAGCCTTAGATCCCCTTGTTTTTCTAGCTGGCTGTTCTTCGCCATCGCTTTCCAGCTCCACTAGGGAACTCCGAGCCCTGGACTCCCTTGATTTCCTGGCTGACTGTTCTTCGTCATCACTTTCCGGCTCCACTACTGAAGGCCGAACCCTGGACTCCCTTGTTTTCTTAGGTGGCTGTTCTTCGCCATCACTTTCCGGTTCCACTTGTAAATTCCGAGTCCTGGATTCCTTTGTTTTCTTAGCTGGCTCTTCTACGCCGTGCCTTTTCGACTCCTCCTGAGAAGCTTGTGCTGGTTTTTTCTTTTCCTTTTTGGAACGAACCGTTTTTGAGGAGCTTGCTGGTTCCTCTTCAAGATTATTAGCTTTTTCGGGACTCTTTCGTTTTTCTGCAGGTTTGCGTTTGCGTTTGGGCTGAGCCTCATCCGAATCGGTGCTAACAACGCGTCTCCGTCGTTTGCTTTTTTCCTCCACTTGGACTGGTTCATCCTCTTCTTCTTCCACCTCTTCCGGATACGTACATGATTGTGCATCATCGTCTTGTTCACCCTCTTCCGCAAGGGTTTCATCCACAGAAATATTACGGCCATCTGACATACTCCGTTCAATAGCAGCCTTTAGATCGGTTGACTTTATGTCGAAATCGCGCATTGTTCCGAAATGTAAATAGTCGGTCAGCCTGTTCTGGGTCTTTGTTTTCTTTGAAAGCAGAATTATGTGCTTATTGAAGTCTTCAATAACCATTATGACCTTGGGAATCATTCGAGTTTCTCTTAGAACCTTAGCCCGTTCTGCCTGAACCTTTCGCTT
The DNA here is from genome assembly GCA_018150545.1 of Drosophila ercepeae. NCBI lineage: Eukaryota > Metazoa > Arthropoda > Insecta > Diptera > Drosophilidae > Drosophila > Drosophila ercepeae. The sequence goes on from JAECWL010000161.1 coordinate 15,419,641, forward strand.
TTTAAGATGCTGGTGAGCTTCCTCGTCTAGAGCGTTTGCTTCTATGTAGTTAATGAGCTCATAGATATTAGTAGGCAGCTGTTTTCCCACATCGCGCAGCAAAAGTTCAAATCTATTATTAAATAAAGTATTATGAAAATGTTAAAGATCTTGTAATGGGTATCTTACTTTGTGTTCCGAACATTTGTGCTATTCGCATCACTGGAGCAACAGGAGAGAAAGTGTTTTGCCAGGTTCTTCATACATGTGTAGTGCTGAATCAGTAGCTTCAAAAGACCGTCCATGGGAGCCCCCAGAGGAATGCAAACGTTGGTGAGCGCCAGCAATGTTCTGGATATGTGAATAATTTGTGTGCATATGGAACGATCCATAACGTCCAGATTGCCTCGCCAATATATTTGATCAGATTCCGGGACTATCTGGCATTTGAAGTTCAAATTATTAGCTTTCGTCACAAAGTAGTCCACATCTGCCAGTTGCTTTTGGACAGCGGTGTACAGATGTTGTAGGCAGCTTTCCACTGTTATAAGGCTTATGGACTTAAGATTGGGTCCTACAGAATCGACAGGAACGTCGTCATTTAGGGCGCCAAGTACACTTCCCAACTGATTGGCGATCTTGTCGAAAAAGGGGCCCGAATGGGTTTTCTGTCGCTGTGCAAACAGAATTCTATGAACAAGTCCCAAGTCTGCGTTTTGGATCTCGTAACTGCAACAGAATTTCAAGAGCCAAGTGTAGGAATCACTGGCTGATCGATCATTGTATTGAATGTGGTCCAACATAATCTCAAGTGATTCAAAAAGCCAAACGGGTAGTTTGGAAACGAGCTCATCCTTCCAAATCGATTCATCGCTTTCATTCTCATCCATAAAAGCGACCAAAACATCCTGAACAACGCAGACAGCTTCTTTGTCCTTGCTCAAAGTTGCCATGTCTGAAAAAATAATCTTTAATATAATTTACATCGCATTATTTTTTGTATTTTCTCACCAAAATCCTTCACAAAATCAACAAACTTCTTTGAATAAGTTTCGTGGGCCGTTCGCAGGCATTCCATGAAACACTGAGCAGCCAATGCTGAGGACTGCATGTCAAAGTTTGTCCAGAACTCTGGCAGGCGACGGATGCAGCGTTCGTATATAACTCTAGTGATGTCAGTCAATTGTCTTAAGGTGCGCTTACTATAACTAAGCTGCTTATAATCTGGTTCTTGTCGGATAGATTGGAGTTTAGCGGCAGAAACCTGCAACACATATTGAATCAGAGGCTGATGGGACCGCAGCATAACAGTCTTTTCCGGAGCAGCAAAGGCAACGACGTCACTGACAAGTTAATTGTAATTTAAAGTAAATATTATTATAATATACCATTAAATTAATCACTTACTCGAGCAAGAGATGAAGCATTTTTTCTAAAATAGTCAAGTCCCAAATGTTTTCCGGCTGCGGACAAATGTTCTTCACCTGAACGCCATTCATTGTAATATTAAGGCTAGTGGTGCTAGAACCTTGCTTTGATTGTTTCTGAGCCTTTTTTGACGAACCCGACAAAACCTTGTGGTTTTCCCTAAGCTTAGTATGAAGCTTAAATAGTGGCAAAATATAGGATATTTGTTCGTTGTTTGGTTTTGATGATAGCAATAAATGAGAAATGATTCCCTCGATGATATTCATTTGTTGCAAGACAAGTGCACACTTTAAGTGCGTCGCTGGAGGTGACTAGGAGTCGGAATTTATATTTATTTTGGTGTTTCTTTATTTTAAATTGAATGGCACTTACGGTATCATCCAATGACAGCCTGTTGTCTACCATGCGCTGCACACAGAGGGTCAATAGTCGATTCATCTCTCGTGCATCATAGCCTGAAGGAGCTCTCTCGAAAATTGCTAGGCAGTTGGCTACGAACTGTATCAGTCTTCCCAGATTGTCCTTTAGTTGCACCTCCATATGTTGTTCATCGCTGGCACTAACCAGTTTATCGTAGTGAATGCGGAAAACTGTGTCCAGGTCATCTCCAGCTTCTTCTGCAGCTGGTGTATCGAAGAAACTTCGAAAATGCCAATCGATGACTTGCATTACATGGATAACGAGCTTAGCATTTAGCTCTACAGCTCTTTGAAGATCTAATAAATAGTAAATAATAAATAAAATATAGGTTCTCGGCCATATTATGCTTACTTTCATATAGTGTGCAACGTATTTCAAACTGCTGTTGCAGGCAATTCCTCAGCAAACCAATAATTTCAAGCGTCAGCATGTCGAAATTTCTTTGTGGGTTGCTGCGACTTCCAAATGTGCTCTGGGACATCATGGAGTATCCAGAAATGCTGTGCTGTGTGCAGAAACTAGTAGCGCTGGAGGTCTGACGAACGGCATTGCTATTGTTCAGCTGCTTTAGGATCATGCAAAAGCCATAGATGGCCATGCGCCGTTTTTGAATACCACTAGAAAAGAAAGTTATTAAAATAATAGTAGTAAGGTTAGCCTTCACCTACCTGGAACTCATGGCTTTGCAAAGAACATCAATCAGAGAATCTCGAACCCGATTAGATATTTTAAGGAGAGGTAATATAAAGTTCATCATTCGCATGGCTTGCTCTCCGGACAGCTAAAAACGGAGTAATCAGGATTAATAATAATCTTAAGAAATCATATCTTAAACTTGCCCATTGCATGTGCTCCATAACCGTCTCAATGGTTTTTGAACATTCTGATACTGTAAAGGTATCCGCAACACTCAACAGCGTGAGGCATTCTGGAAAATAACTCATTAAAAGTTAATTTAAAGTTATTTTTAATAATAAACTACCCACCAGAGAACTGATTCTGATCTTGGAAGACTATCATCCACTCGGAAATAAGTTTTATTATGCCCTGGCCAAATATAAAACGTTTTCGGATAAACTTTGTTAGAAAAGTTATCGCCAAATGGTGCAACTTTGTTGATGGGGATTTAAGCAGGGAAAATACCAGGTGAACCAGACCCGGGGTGATCACATCTTTGCCATCTTTGTTCTGGTCTATAAGCACCGTAAAGACCTGTTGCAAATTAACTTGGTTTCGCTGCAGTGTGTCTCGATACCACACTGAAGAGTCCCCCAAAGTGCTTTCCTCTTCGTTGTTGTTGATGACATTTCGCAAATAAGGCAGCAAAATTGAATGAGAGGTTCGAGCAGATTCAGGATCCCGATTTATACTAGTCATGGAAATTATAGCGCTTAGCATAAACGGCGTCAAAATTACATCTGGCATATGCGAAAAGTTCTAAAATAAAGAAATTGGGAGCAGAATTAATATCACAATATATTTTATTCTGTTTCTACAAATACAGGGTTTGTCCGGAAAGTAATAGGACTGAGTCGATTTAAAAAAATGTATTTAGCCAATCGTTACAATTCTTTAAAATCTTTCAAAATAGGCTTCTTCTGCGTCGATGCAGCGCTGCCAGCGCGATCTCCAAGCTTTGAAGGCGTCACGGAAGGCATTCTCCGGAATAGCCTTGAGAGCCGCGGTGCATGCTGCTTGGAACCCCTCTGTCGTGCCAAAAAAATTTGAACATGTGCGAAAGTGACCCCCAATTTTTGAATAACGTAATCACAGGTGACGAGTCATGGATCTTTGAGTATGATCCCGAGATAAAGAGGCAATCTTCCGAGTGGCACACGCCGGCGTCTCCTCGCCCAAAAAAGGGAAGAATGAGCAAATCCAAAGTGAAAACGATGCTCATTGCCTTTTTTGACATCAAAGGCATCGTCCACCATGAATTTGTTACTCCTGGACAAACCGTCAACTCCAAGTTTTACGTGGAAGTGCTCAAGAGACTCAAACGAAGAGTCAATCGGGTCCGACAAGATATCGCAGCCGATTGGAAGTTGCACCACGACAACGCCCCGGCTCACACACGATTGAATAAATAAATTTTTTTAAATTGACTCAGTCCTATTACTTTCCGGACAAACCGGTATCGGTACAAAAATTACCCGTAGCATAATAACCAAATGTTGTTCGTTTAGTTTGTACATCGTACAGTAATTTAAATGATGCAGGATGGTTTCCTCCGACTCGCGTAGCTCCTTGTCCGAAAACGAGTCTAAAAGAAAGAGATTTAGATTCTAACAACCAAATCTTCTATAAAATTAAACCAACCTATGCTATCAAAGTTGGTGGAATTGCTGGACATGTCAGAAAAGAGACGCTTGTAGAAGTTCCGGTGAAAGTACTTCTCCAGCGCCAACAGTGGGATAATGAGCTGCGATGCACTGTTGCACATTGAAAAGAGCTGAAAGCACAGGGCTGGCAGTTCCATGGGCGATAGCTCCTGGAGGGCGCCGGAGAACTTATTGAGAACCGTCACAAGTTCTGCGTTGCTGAGATTCATAGTCCTGCGAAAGAAACTCCTTAATCTCCTGATAGTTCTTAGAGGTTTTCAAACTTACTTAAGCATGTCTGCAATCGGAGTCAAAATCGTAGATGGCCATTGCATTGTGAAAATGGTATTTACTGTGTTGTTCCGATACTCAAGTCCATCCAATCCAATGCCATTTAGCACAAACCTCGATCTCGCCAACAGCAAGACGAGTGCGTCCGGCAACATGTCCTTCCAACCAACACATTTGGCATCGCCCTGTCTCATTCCGTCCATGCAATGCTCCACAATCCAGGCCAGCTGTTCCGAGGGGAAGGTGGACAGATCCTGAGAGAGGCGCGTGATCAAGTCGAAAGTCTGCTTATAACTTAATTCCACACAACGTAGTCCGTTCATGAAGCTCTGAACGCAAGCGAATCGCTTCTGCCTGGACTCTTCGCTGTTGGGAACAAACCCCAGGAGGAGGTAGTTCCAGAAGGTTATTCCCTCGCTGCGTGTCATAGTTTCATTAAGCGTGTCTATTAACTAATCAAAATAGATGAAAATAAAAACAATAATAAAGGACGCTATGGCCACAAGTCGTCTTACCTTTTTTGTTGGCGTATTTTGAATTAGTAATTCCAATTCACTTCGTGGGCCTTTTTCGCCCAGCTTTCGCACCCATTTTAAAATGGAATCATCTCCCATCTTTAATATACTTTTATTTGTAATTTACAATTGTAATTGAAACAGATTCGGCGCCAGATCGTATATTGGCGAAGAAGAAGAATCGCGTTGCAGATTTGTTATCGATTAGCGTTATTCGATTACTTAATGCGAGCGTTGCCGAATAGCCAGAAAACGTTATGTTTAAATTTAAAAATGAGGGCTTTAAAACATGTTTAAGTATTTAAATTTACAACTTGAAAAAAGGTTGTCTGAAAGTATAGAATAGTATATTATAGTTTAGAACATAGTTCAATAAATTACTAATATCTTTATTAGTTTTAGTTTCAAATGCAAAATGTACGTAGCTTTCTTTTAATAAAAACTCTGAATTAAATAATTCCTTATTTCTTAAACAATTAAATAAGTTTTTGTTATTTTTAGGAAATGTATAAGCTCTCATCTGTTTAAAATGTATCTGATATATTTTTAAATGAGAGACAAGCTAAGAGAGATTGGTATATCTTTTTAACCAAAACTAAAAGCTCAAAATGACGGTTTAGTTAAGAGACAAGTTACAAGAGATTGGTAGCTCTTTTTAAGCCTGAAAGCTCCACTTGCGGGTTTTGCAGTTGCTCTCGGATCGAAGCAATTACCACCTCCAACACCCCAACACCCCAAGATTTGCGCGCCATCGGTCACGTCAGAGGTCTGAGGCTTGTATAAAACAAAAGCTAGATCCGAAGCGGCACCATAAAGTATCTACAGCCGCCAGGTGAACAAGTGAAAAAAGAAACGTGAATCGATCAAAAATATACACAAAATGTGCGGACAATTGAAAACATTCGGAGTGGCCAGCTTAGGACTAGCGGTGGTGCTCCTCCTGATCGCGGGGCATAGTGAGGCGAAACCCATGGACCTGTACGACGATGTGAGCGACTTCTTCGATGCCATATCCCTGGACGATGTGGCCAACACTGGTCGGAATACGCATCCGGAGCAGTTCTGCCTGATGCCGGCCCGCAAGGGTGTCTGCCGGGCTCTGATCCCACGTTGGCGCTACGATCCCGAGCAGAAGAAGTGCGTGGAGTTCAAATTCGGGGGATGCGATGGCAACGAGAACAACTTCGCCAGCTACAAGGATTGCATGGCAACCTGCGAAGGAATGTAAGGAGGAGCTCCTAGTTTGCGGGTCCCATGTATGACCGATGTGTTGCCAAAGGCGCCTGCGTTTCCTTCGATTCTGCAAAGTAGCGAACCAAAGGCAGCATAAAGAATGTACTTTAAACTCTCACCCACATCACAATCCAAGCGATTAACTGTTCTCCTCTACCTAATATTTATGTAGTTTCTGTCATTGATCCATTTATTTTGTACTTTTAATGGACGTTGCCCATTGCCTGCAACCCCTTTAGAGCTTAAGTTATTGTGATAAATAAAATATTAACAAAAAACAATTTATAAAATATTTAATGGTTTTTTTACTCTAATATACTATAATATTTTCAGATAAATGGTGGGTTTAATTTGAAATTATCTGTCCCAAAAAGTGTAACGCCTTTTCTAAAAACTAATGAGCTTAATCGGCTTAAAAACAGGTGGTTTCCATGGTAAACATTGGGATTGTTTTTTAATCCTACACGAAACTTAATGTATTTCGGTTTATATTTCAAAAGAAATATTCTAGAAGTTACGTAAATTGTTAATTTAAAATTATCTTCCTATCATATTTCGTTTCTAGTCTATTCTAGAAACTTTTAATGTTTGTTGCTAGCCAAATGCAGTCTTTAAGTCAAGCTAAAAATAAACAACTAGTTTGATAAATATTTATGAAAATAGTTTTATACAATTTAAGTTATCTAAGCCAAGAGAAGCAAAAACAATTTCTGCGGCCCCAAAAGTTTATTTTTCAAGTGAGAGATCGCTTGGCTCAATTGCCAAAGGCGAATAAGTTCAACTTTCATAGATTTCACTTGGAAATGGTCCAAGCCCCGAACTCTCAATGCAAAACTGGCCCATTCATGCAAGCGCTGATCAATCGATCGATGAATCGGACAAAAACAGCACAAAACAGACACAATGAGCAAACAAGATCGAATATGTAGCTGCAAAGGTCACCCGGACGGACATGAGACGGATGAGTGGACCACATCAATGGGTGGTAGTTGGGTCTAGGCAAACCACTACGCTGACACTACGTCAGCGGTAAAAATACGCACGGATACGATCACTACGATCCGTAGTCAGCTGAACAGATGGACAAACAAACAAACCGGTGAGACACCGAGGCGAAACCCGAATTCAATTCAAAAACCAAATTTAAGCCAAAGCCAAAGCAAGTAAACATAAACAATTGAAAGGTGCGAATTTATGCTAAGCCGATTGCCAATAAGCCCGACAAGGTGTAGAAAGAAATAACTCGAAATCTAATTTGGCCAATATGCATAACATTATTCGAAGATGGAGCCGCTCAAGCGCGACCACGCCGAGGGCAAACGCCCGAAGATGTTGAGGTGGTTTCGATTCGTTCAGTACAGGGCCTGGCCTGGTCTGGCCGGGACTGGCCTGGACCTGGCAAATTTCCAAGATTATTGTGCGGGCCTGCCTGCACCCGTTGGTGTAAAAAGTAAATAGTTTTATTTACCAACAACCCATTGGATCAATGACCTGAAGCTGCTTGCCAAAACAAAATGCGAAAATGCGGGCCCCGTCGATCTGAGGCGAGCTCCAGGGGAGTTGCAACATCCTAACCGGCAGCTCGGCAGCTGGGCAGGTTGCACCTCCAGTTGCAGAGTTTTAGTCATACCCTATCAAAAGGATAACATTTTCCATAACACTGTGAAAATACTGAGCCTGAGCGAGGTTTAAATTTTAGTTTTCTCGAAACTACTATCAATATTTCAATCTATTTAGAAGTTTAAAAAAGAAATACAAGTTTAAATGCAATTTAAGAGTGTTCAATGCTGGCCTCCGCTTTTATTAATAACTTTTAATAATCCTACTCGCCCGAACCAAACCGATGTCATAATTAATGGTGTTGGTTTTGTTAATTTACAATGAAATTTGCTCAACAATTTACAATCGCAGGGGGAGCGGAGTGGGAATGGGATTCAATCAAGTTGCGCATGCGCAATGCCTTTGGAGTTTTCTTTCCATTTTTCGATTTCGATTCGCAATTTTCGCAATGGCTATCGTTGGGTTGCGAACTTGGCAGAGCTTCTGGAAAATTCTTACCAATTGGGCAATGCAATACAATGGCTAAAAACCAAGTACTACTCAGAAGTCAATAAACCTTTTTAACCTGCTTAGCCACAAATTGCTACAAAGGCAACCAGCATAAAAAACAAAAATTAAAAGTAAAATAGGAGGCAAAGAAATTCAAAACATTTTTGCAGTTTGTTGTGGGCTTCAAATAATTAAAATGCAGTAAACGCACACGCTATGAAAAGCTCACAATAACAAATTTTCCGCGTTTTTTGCGATAATAAAACAAATGCAATTTCTACTGCAATTGTTTGCCATGTGTATTTTTCCATCACTTCAAAGTTGTGTATTTTAGACACGTATGCAGCGCTGACAAAAGTTCAGCAGCAACACGAGTCGGCAGACCATAATACCCCCCGATCATAGGCCTAAGTCAACCCACATCCAACCCACCCCACCAACGTCAGGCTTCCACCATCTTCACCGGTCCAAGTCAATGAACTTCAATGCAAAGTCGGTTCTTTGTTTTTCCTGCCGCTTTTGCCGGTAAAACTGATGGTGGGAAAAATACAAACTTATAGTAATAAACAACCCAGCCGTTGCTGATAGTGCAAACATGCATAATGAACCGCAAACAATCCCCAGTGACTAATGGAAATGATAAACGAAACAAAGAAGACAGGAGTCTCAGTTGCACATACACGGCGTATACGTAATATTAAGCCTCCTAAAAAAAGTGGCATAGTACTTCCGTCTGAACACTCAACACCTTGACTAATAGTAGTTAAAAGACACCGCAAATCCAAATAATGCATATAACCTTTGTTAATATATAATTTATCGACTTTTTCAGTTGCTAAATATATAATATGTATATAATTATCATAGACTAAAATACACAATGTAAATATATCTATGCATATATATTCCGATTCTTCACATGTATACACAAATTTTATTGAATTCGCTTCTTTCCGTTGATTAGAACAAACGATTGATAGGCGTTCGGAGCTTAACTTTCCATTTCCATTTAATATTCTTTCATTAGTTAGCGTAGCAAAATATGATCTGGTTTTAAGGATTAGGCTATGTTTTAACTTGAACGTATTCCAAATAGATTGCATATAAACATAATCAATAGTATTAGCGTAACTAGAGCTATGTATTATCGTTAGTCCGTTCGTTTGCTTTGTTTCAATTTATCGTCAACGTTCGAGATGCGTTTGCCTCTAATTAGCGCCATCGGGGGTCTCTTGCTTTTTTTTTGATTCGTAATTTCGACACTTTGGCATTAGTTAGAGGATTATTAGATCCATATCAGATAGTCCTGCACGGAACACAGGCAGCGAAGCATCGAACGTCGATGGAAACCCAAGCGAAGCCGAGTGTGCGCGCGTGTTGGAAGGGAGCGAAGGGTAAATATTAGCAGGCAATGTCCGTGGTCACGCTCTTGATGCTCTCGGAACTGAAGTGCACGCAGCCGTACTTGCAGACCAGCGTCCACACATATGGAATGAAGAACTCCTCGGGAGCGTCCTCCTCGACGTACTTAAACTTAAGGTCCGGAAACTTCTACAATATTAAAATGACAGTTTTGTAACAATGTTGGTTGAATTGGTTTAGTTACTAACCCTCAAACGATCGCTCGACCACTGGCTGGCACCCTTTGATATCACCTCCAGCACTTCGTTAACTCCTAGTTCACCTCGTTGCTCTTGGACGCGCTGTAGTCGCGAGGAAAAGAATCCAACCACCTACAGAAGAAATTAATTCGGTTATTTGATTTTGGATTTTGGTAAAGACTCAACACTTACCATATCAATGTTTTGGATAACGTCCTGGAAGGCATGGTGGCTACGGAAGCCCTCAAAGACACTGCGCTTATACAGAAGTGTGTACACCAAGTTGGGACAGTAGACAAGTTGGTTGGTGAGGCAGGAGTTTAAGATTTCAAGAACCATACGCAGCACTTCCTCCAGTACACTCAGATCCTGCATCATGTCTTCTGGTGTTGTTGCCACGTTAACGAAAACGGCACTGTCGACCGGCTCCTTAAGCTGAGCATCCAAGCGCGAATGCTTGCGGGCCAGGGTTTCAAACAGAGACACCAATCGCTGCGCCACATATGGATGTAGGGCTCGGAAGTGTCCCGACATATTTGCTAGCGCTGCCAGGCAATTGGTGTGCAGATACTTATCCCGCATCTTCAGCATGTTGTACTGTATGGTGCGGATGACGATCAGGATCAGGATACCGCCCAGCGATATCTCCGAAATCGTGCGTTCCGTATACCACGTGATGTTCTTAAGCATCTGTTATAAAGGAAAAAACATTAATTGCTATGTGTAAAATGTAAAAAATACTCACAATCGTGTGCACGTTCTTGTTGAAGCCTTCGTCCTCACTGAGAATCAGTAGAACAATCAGCGACATGTATATATGGTGCGAGTTGCTGTCGGGGGCATTGTACAGGGTTTGCAGGATGGGGATAACCAGCTGCTCCAGGTTCTGTTGCTGCATGACGAATCTGTAGAAGCGCTCATTACGATGAAGCAGTAAGTAAAGCAGCAATGTGGCCTGGTCAATGGTGACGATTAGGCATAAGGTCTCATAGACTGCCGAGAAGTCGATTTGGAAGGAGACCGCACCAGCTCCGGTGCCCTGCTTGGGCGAGTCTTTGGAGTCGGCACAGCCGAATAAACTGGCCCGGTACGCGTTTTCCTGCGCCGTGTAATGGTTGGTTAGAATAAGAATCAGCAGTAGGCTCTGATTGGCCAGAGGGTAGTGCGTTTGGAAGCGCTGTGAGAGTTCGCCGCCGGAGGTTTGTCCCGATTTAAGCGCATCTTGTTGCTTACGGAACGAGAATATAGAAAGCAGCGACTCGGCAATGCCAAATACAAACGAGCCGGCAGAACTAGACCCAAACATCGTGTGCGGCACTTCCACCATCCGTGCCACGAAGTGCAATAGAGCCGACATCAAGACATTGGCGTGCTGGCACTTGAAAACCGTTCGGAACACAATCGACTTGTCAGTGGGTTGCTGGGCGAACAAATGGACCGACAGCAGCGTGATCAGCATGTTGACCGCCTCCAGATGCAGATGGTAAGTGAACTCCTTTACAGGAATCACCACGATCAGGTTGACTAACGCGTCGATAAAGGTCTCAAACTTGGACCCGTCCACGATAACCGGCACTGGCGATGTCTGTTCCGTCGCCTCCATGGCAATGCTGGCACTCTCCGCCGGCGTCTGCTGTTGCCGCTCCACTGCCGCCTGGAGCAGCTCGGCGCTGGGCAGGGCCTCAAAATGCTGCAGTAACTGAAACTCTGATCCTGTCTCATTTATGTATTTCACCAGGGTGCGGATGATGAAGAGCGCGTTAAATGTCTGCCAGACGTGCATGTTGCTCTCCTGATCAGACAGTGATAAGAGTTCGCTGGTCTTCTCCAGGAACACGGCGACCAGGGAGCCAAAGTTACCCGTCTTCAAATTGTTGCCGATGAAGGACTGGCATAGCGACTCCAACCGACTGTCCAGGTTTAACTGATCCTGACTGAAAGAAGAGCAAACATTAGACTTGCTGACGTTGTACCTATGTGTCTGGCTCACCTGTTTTCCGGCAGCACGATGTTGTAGTTGAGCAGTCCGCTCCAGAAGGCCTCATCATCGGGGGCGATGTGCTGGCGGCCCACGAAACGCTGGAGCCACTCATTTGACCCCAAGTCGGCCGTCCTGCTAACATTGATCCCCATTCCGCAGGAGGCTTGAAACGAACAAAACAAAACCCTGCTGTGGCCCGGCCAATGGTATATTTTGGTGGCACGTCACTTATTTGTTATTTTTTTTGTAGAATTATCACCTATCGATTGCATGGTGGTGGTTATCGATGGAGCAAGATGGTTTCGATAGGTGCGGTTTTATTTTATTAACATTAACGGTAATTTTGGAAAGTGTGATTTTTGAAAACATATTTCGAAGCTGTTTCAAAACATTTAATTACTAAGATTTTAAATTCCTAATATGAAAACAATATGTTATTTATCATATCTTCTATCCTTGGAATTAGGAAATCACAAAAAGCTCTAAAGAAATCAAAAGATTTTTAAACCCATCAAAACAATACCCAACGACATGTAATTCGTGATTAATTTATTATCTTTCGTAATACGCAGCTGCAAGAAAAAGATTATTGAATATTATATTTAAATTTAACAAAGAAAAGAAAATATATAAATTTCCAATTGAATATTAGGCATTTATTTGAATATTTAACTACAACTAGTTGGTTTTTTGGATACCGTTGCACGCAATGTGCACCCAAAGTGCTCCACGGTTTAATATCCGTTAGTGTCATTATTGGTTCTATCCCTTCTTGCTTAGTCGTTTCTCGGTTTTGCATAAAATTTCTAAATAAATATACATAAGTGTATGATAGTCTTGAGTACACAAACTATATACATAACTAAAAGTTGTACAATAATTTGGGATTTCCATAAATTTAGCGACTCTTTATATCCGACATCGGTTTAGTTTGCCATAATTTGGCTACACTCATACAAGATTTATCACAAATTATTCCTTTCGGTTGGCGCAGCAAGCGAGTGTTGTTTATGTGTAAACAGGAAATATATCTATGTACGCGAGTCCTGGATGAGTGGTCTTAAACTCAACAAACGAATTAAAATAAAAGAACATGCTCGGCTTCTGCTGCATGGCTCATCCGATTGTGGTTTTTGTGAGTGAATGTCTTAAAATAGGCAAATATACATGATGGTGGGTGATGAGTGAGTCGAATCTGTGACCTCAGGACATGGCGCAGCGGCTTTTCTTCAGCTGCCGTTGTGTCTGACACCGGCTTAGCTCCGGTTGCCGCAATACCTTAGCTAGATCCCCATCCTGTCGCCGCCTAGAGCTTGCGCAGGCCCTGGTGCTTCTGCTTCTTGGCGAGCAGCTGCTTGAGGCTGAACGAGGAAAGGGCGATGCCGAAAAGCGCCAGCATGGTGGCAGAGCGCGTCACCACACGATTCGGTGCCGAAGAGTTGGTGGTAAATCCATGGCTACAGTGCGACGTTGTCTGTGCGGACAGCGGCGGCGCCTGGGGAAGATAAGATTAACCATTAGGTACATACTATCATTAAGCATTATACTATAGGATGTATATTTTTAGCGGCCAAACAAACAATAAACTTGGCCCACTGCCCAACGGACGGCAGATACTACGCAGCAAAAAACAAATTCCTGCGCCGGTGGTTGGCAACCAGGTTCAAGTGCCCGGCCACGCGAAACCGACTACCCCACATAGGTACATTCCCACGTTCATTGAACTGATTAAGGGGTCGATGTAATACCCGATTAGATGAAACGCTTGCTTCAGACTTCTTTTTCCGACTGATAACGCTAGATTACTTTTACTTAGCCGTTCTTCCGCTTTATCAATTTATCAATTGCTGACGCTCATCTCAACGAGTGACGCTGTTCCAACGACCTCCTTTCCCGGAGTTCAATTGTGCTGCTGATATGGTGGCCCCTCTGTGCGAGAATCGCATATTTCTTGGCACTTTAGCATGTGCCAGACGCGTGCCGCATATTTATAATCGAAAATTGGCGGGGTATAAACAAAAATAAACGAACTTGAGTTCTTGTTCCGTTTGTATATGCATATTTCATATGCAAATTTATTTCTAAAATTAAAAAAAGAATGTATTTCCATAAATTAGAAGTCTTAAATCTCAAGGTCGCGGCGGCGTTTGCTTTGCATTTGTGGCATTTGTGGTTTCCAAATTGTCGAATAGCTGCATTACGGCTTTGGTATAACGGCCTCTACCGCCCGGTCGCCCGGCAGGCCGTCCGGGGGTTCTGTAACGTCTCTCATCCCGCGCCGTTGATTCTCGCTCGGCGTTGTGGCGTTTAATGGCTTCCAAAAAGGAAGTTGTCTTTGTTAGCTCGGGATTGGAGGTCGTTTGAGAGCCACGCGGCTGCGTGGATGCTTTCTTCGGAGGACTCATGAAGGGATCTCCCAGCGAGTTGCCTTTTGGATTTACTTTTGATTCTATCGTCGTAGAATCTTTTCGTTGAGATGTTTCCCGAGTATGTGGTTCAGTTTTTGGTTCAATTTTCTGTTTAGAAGTTTCCAAGTTCTGTTCCAAAGGACTATTAAGTTTATCCGCCAATTGAGTTTTAAGGCTTTTTAGCAGGGAACCTTTTTGTCCTGGAGGCATCTTCGGTTTTGTCTCCGACTTCCCAGTATCCTGCGTGACAAGTATAGGTTTCTCTGATTCTTTATCTGGCACGGACCCGTGAATACTTCTATCGAAATCTATCACATTCGGCATGTCCAGTTCTGACTGAATCTTTGTTTTAGTTTCGGATTTCGGTGAAGACTCCGTGGGTCGCATTTGCTGAGCAGGATCTAGTTGCTGTAGCAACTGCAAAATGAACTCGTCGTCGTCTGCCGCATCTGCCGCAAAGATATTTTCTCCAATATCAGTTGTGTTTGGAGCGCCGTAAGCTTGCACAGAAGACGATACATCTGTAGACTTCCATGCTTTCGGATCGATTACAGGGGGATCTCCCAGGTCGGGAACTTCTTCATCCGAGGAAACCTCTTCATTGTGCGGCCAAAGGCAGATGCGAGACTCGCACTTCAGCAACTGCTCGTCAAGATTTATGTAGAAAAGCCGGAGCTTGTGATCCAAACCCTGTTCCAGGCACTCCAAGCAGGAGTCTCCCGGCTTTAGGTGGTCCATTAGGATGTGTGGGTGCGGATTTCGCGTGTCCGGAAGCTAATTGGTGCCGAGAGTCGCTGTACGCTGCATTTCTACATATTGTTTCGCGGTTTCTGGTTTCTGGTTTAATATGCGAGTGCTCACCTGACCGAAGGTTAAACGGAAAGCGTACAGGCCGAGGTTGGTTGTTTTCATGGTCCGTTCCAGCAAGTTAGCGAATTGGGATCTGCAAATGCGGATAATTCTCCGTTAGTCGAGCGCCAGTCAACTTACATAACACGAATTGATTTTTCACTGAATTTTCTGCTCATTGTTTGTCGAGTAGACGTCAAACCGAATCGCTTATCACTTACGTTTTTGTGTGGAGATAGGAACCGTTTGGGCCGCAGTCACAAGTACTCTCCTCGGCGCTGCAGCTGCTGCTCTACGTTGCTAAATGTAGTATGTGCATAAAAACCAAAAAATAAAATACGCTAGCACGTATATTTGCACATGTGGGCACCGAGAGAAGGTAGAACTCCGAGTGTTACCAGACTTTGGAAAAGCATAGTCTTTTTGCTGCAAGGACTTGGAGCTTTTTTTCTGTTACGCCAAAATTATCTTAATTAAATGAATTAAAACCTTTTTTGTACCTTGATGATAATAGAATAGATAATAAAATAAAAAATGGTTTATGTAGACCGCCATTTATAAAATTCAAACGCTACTGTTACCTGACCTGTTAGAAAGTAATATCGAATTTAATTTTTGTTTCTATAAGCCAAATCTATCCTATCATAGGAGTCTCCGGTGGAGCCTTCTCATCATTTCTTCATAATATTTAACTTATAAATCATTTTGTTCCAAGTGGTTCATGCCTACAGTTTAGTTCTCGAGAAAAGGACATTTACCAACACTGCCCGTTTTGTCGGTGTATTGGATTCCAATTTCGTAATTCGCGAACAAATTGTCACTCAAAATCTACAATCTGCAGAAAATGGAGCTATCTGAGGGAGTAAAGGAGCGTCTGGGAGTTGTCGTTGATGCCGTGCAGACCACATTCCACTGGGGCTTCGTTCCCCTCGTTTTGTATTTGGGTAAGTATGATATTTTCCGTTTCTCTTGCCCACACGCGGTATGGAAGAAGAAGCACTTGTATTTTTGTGTTCTTATCAAATCATTGTTTTTGTTCATTTTTAGGGTTTGCCAAGGGAGCTGAACCAGGCATGCCGCCATTATCCATTCTGAGCCTTTTGTGGCAATAGATAACTATATAATAAAGCCGACCCATGTCGTGGATTGCTTTCCGTTTCACGCCGTGTGCCCCGCATTTTGGTTCGCATTGGATTCCTGGGCACTTTCGAAGTACCTGCAGTTATCGGAAATAAATTTCTGTTACCACCCATCCGAAACGTGTTTTTAAAATTTTTTAAGTTAGAACATGCTTGTCTCATTGAACCCATTCATATGATGTAATCCTGTTCTAGTCCTGGATGAGATTTCTCTGGCTTATCCCATAAACTTTGGTTAGTTGATGGGTACGTTTATTACTCTTATACCAAATATATATTCAAGGTTGAAATAATTTAAAGAAGTTTAAAGAATGAATTATCAGAAGTACTAAATCATAGACCAAAATGTAAATATTCATATATTAAAATAGGAAAAAGCTTAATGTTTATTTCAATAACGTTGCCAGATTAGAATAAAAAGGTTGCCATACATTTGGGCTATTGGCGGTACCTGACCTATTTTGTATTGATATGTTTTTCAAATCCAAGCTGTTTGGTCACACCGTTACAGTTTCACACACACAAGTGCGAATTTTTCGCTGCACAAAATTGTATTTTTAACATAAAATAACAGCAATTAATAAAAACAAATTGGTCTGTAGTCAACCCCGGAGTGCAGACCACTGCGTGGATTTCAAAGCGATTAAAAGCCGCCGTGATCTCCAAGTAAATCACGTGATTAAAGTTCGCCCGTAAACTCGCCCTCGTCTGTGAAGTTCGTGAAATGTGAGGAAGAGTTTTTCACTTGCAATTGGGCGGAGCGGAGATTCTGGAATAGGCAACAATAAGCGAAACTCGTCTAGTGGTCCAACAATAACCAGCAATGCCCCCGAAAATTGTGAGAACTCGTGGGCGCGATTCGTACGCGATAAATGCGCAATTCGGGGCCAATTAGTGGCTGTCTGGCGAGGTGCTCTTCTTCCTCCACCTCCTGTTGCAGGTACTGCTCGTTCCTAGCATCCTGGCGGTTCTGTCCACCAAAAGGAAGTCAACCGCAGACCCAGACTTTGAACTTGCGCTGCACTGTCTATGTGCTGGTGTGTGTATGCCTGTGCGTGCGCGGAAAACAAAAGAAAAGCCCCACTACCCGTGGCAAACAATAACACAACACAGCCTGCCGTCCGCGACCGATAATCGCTGTGAAAGCAAAACATGTTCTCTGCTCAACGGCTCATTTTCCTGGCCGCCCTGCTCGGGGCGTCTGTTGGCGGTAAGTTTAGGTCTCCTCCTGATTCTGCTTTCGGGGCAGAGGATGTGGATTCGCACCCTCGTGCTGGCCAGGTGCGAAACTAACCTAAATCTATCCTCTCTGAAACCATTAGCCTCTCCCATTGAACTGGTAATGGACACCAGCCTGAACGCCTCCAGTTCAGAGCCCGGGACTGTGCCGCGGGCCAGCAAATGGCAGACGACGACCAGGGCGCCGCTGGCGAAGGCAGCAAACGGAACAGCTGGCCAGCAGGCTTATCTCGCACAATCGACTTTGCTGTCCGCTGATAACAGAAGTCAGAACAACAACAATAGCGTAGTGCCCATGTTGCTGCCTCAAGACGGCGATGGATCAGACTCTGGATCTGCTGCGCCTGTGGAAAGGCCAGAGCTGAAGACCTATGTAGCGCAGCCAGTCAGTAAAAAGCAAGAAAGTAAGTTCTCAGTACACTGGACAAAATTTAGCACCTCTCTTGGGAAGAACTTTGTAGACTATTCTAGCTTAATATTAGTTATAATTAAGTTACTTTGATAAAGTTACATTTGCTGGATTGTAAGAGTTAGAGTTTAAGTGCAGCTCGCGTGACTGCAACACCTCAGTTCTGAAAGAAATGCCTCCAAAAGCCCGTCTCCAGTTCCATTCCCATCTCGTGACGTCAGCTTGGTGTCAATGAGCTGAGCCAGACAGCTCTCATGGCCCACTCCAACGCGGCTCGGCAGCAGACACCCCCACGTCTGGATGCATTTTGCCCGCTGCACTTGCCTCGCTCGCTCGCTGCATTCGGGCACTTGCAACGGCAACTGCAAGCGGCATAAAAAAACGACCCGGCCTAAGCACAGGCCGCCAAAGCTGGGAGGGAGGGAATAACTGGTCGCATTGTCTGGCCCTCCACTTTGCACTTGTCTTCTCTCTGCTCTGCGTCTGCTTTGTTAATGCTAAATGGTTTTGTTTTTGTTTCATCACGCTTTCGGCAGTGTCTGCGTTATGGATGTATCTGTGGCTGTCTGGGTCTGTCTTTGGGTCTGGGTCTGGGTAAGCGTGTGCCCGGCCAGGTGCCCCGTGGGCATGGTTATGGCAAATCCAAATCCAAAGTTAAAGCCAACGTCAATCCCAAGATCCCAATCAGCTCGCTCAGCTGGCCGGTGATTTATGGATATCTTCGTTCTCTAATTAGTTAATTTCTGCCATCCCCTAATCAATTAATTTGTTTTTATGGCTCTTAGTCTTGCAACTACCATACATGGGTAGAGGTTAGAGGTATTTGTTTGTTTTTATAATGGTTATAATTGCCAAAACAAGGGCGTTTCTTAAGTAGGTTTATTGGTACTAAAAATAACTAATGTTTTTAATTTCCAGAATTGATCAAATGCCACTGCGACATCTGCAAGGAATCCAACTACATTTGTGAGACAGACGGCTATTGCTTTACGTCGGTGGAGATGACCACGGACAGGGGTATCATCTTCAGCTACAGGTGAGTTCCAAAAGCCTTGAATCGGGCAGAACACGTAGTTGTAAGGATTTCAGAACAGCCAGTCTATTTTCGAACAATCTGCGGTGCAGATGCCTCAATATGTCGCAGAGCTTCCCGCCGGGTCGGTTCATCTGGTGCAACGAGGGCCGTGGACCCACCGCCCGTCCGGCAGCCCGGCACGGGGGACACGCCTGCTGCAAGGACAGAGACTTGTGCAACCGGTGGCTCCGTCCCGCGATCAAGATGGAGGGAGGCCGGCGGTTGAATTCGGTCGCCGTTGAAGGTGCGTGCGCTTCTGCACGTGTTTCGCTCTTCTGCCCGTTCTTGTGTGACTTTCCTTTTCACTTTCGCACGTCGTCAAAAGTTACTCGAATTGGTAGTTTACTTTTTGACTGTTATTACCCCACTTTATTGCTCGATGAAGTTTTCATTTTATTTTGAATTGACATTGATCATAACCCAAAACGCAGAGCCCTACTAATGAACGCTACTGAGTACGCCACCCAGGGCGTCGCGAAGACGTGTGTTTGCAACCCGAGTTATTTTTTAAATAAAAGTATTATTGCTACTAACCAGAATGAAACTTCTTCAATTAGCAACAAGCTGAAAGTCAACAGAAACTACAAAAAAAACCACAATAGCATCAAAGTCAGCATCACCAGCAAACGAAACTTTAAATGCCAATCCAAACTAACTTGATTTAATTGTTATATTTTCTCTATCTCTCCCCGTCGCTCCCTTCGGTCCCAAATGTCGAAATCAAATCGAAATCGAATCCAATTCAAAAATATTCGTAACTGTTGCCATAAATGTCTCCAAGTAGCTGCCTCGATTTGAAATACGATATGAATCGGAAACCGTTTGAATGCCTCAGCGGTGAGCCCAGGTACGATACGTATAGGATTTCGTGTTGTAGGACAGAGTTCTGCAATAAGAATGAGCTTATGAAGAGGATATTTGAAACAGGTACAGCAACATTCACGCAACACCCACGACACAACAGTCAACAACAACCAAAACAATACAATTTCTCTCTTTAGTTTGCACTCTCTCTTCTTTATTCACTTTTGCCTAATTATGCACTGCAACAACAACCAAAACAACAATTACAACTATTATTAATAGTAATAATAATAATTAAAATAATAATTTCCAAATAATCTGTAATAATACATTTTTTATACTAGTTTAGTTCGAGGTGCGCACAACGGCTTAGTTGTTGCTCTTAATTTTATATTATTTACCTTTTCTATTTGCACTTTTTTATTCGCTTCTCGGGCTCCCCTTACCCCAATCTATTTTTTCTCTATTCTCCACCTACAACCCACTACCCGCTGTTTGCCAACCTCTCTTTGTGGCACACACAACACACACAGTAAATCTTATACGGAATCCTGCTTATACACCTTCTCCTAATCAACTATAAACAACAAACTATAAACTCTCGTCAAACTATGAACTATAAACTATGAATTATAAAGTATGAACTATAAACTATAACTATATGCATGCCAAAAAGTATCTCGTGTCTTTTTTTTGTAGTTTTTTAGATGTCGGATGTTTCACTGAAGAGGGCTTCTTACCTTTGTTCCAGAGAGCCTTCGCTTTACCGTATGTGATAGGTTGTTTGATAGGGCGTTGATAATAATAAATTCGAAATGTTACCCCTTTGAGAGGGTGCGAGGTTGTACACTATTTAACATCTCCCCCCATCCGGCTGTGGTTTACCCCATATTCCCCGACTCTGCTTTTTGCCTGTGCACCTGAAAACACAAACGAAGCTATGACCCACCCAACCTGCCCCAAACTCCCCCCTGATAAAAAACCAGGCTGCTGCTGCTGCTGAATATTAGCTTGTAAGTGATAGCAACAACAGCTGCTTCTCAACTGCACACCGCAACTAGAATAATAACAAATGGAAGAACACAACAAACAAAAGTGCTAATCTATAACTACCCTAGAACAACAACTACCTAGAACTTAAATTAGATGTAGAACTAAAACCAAAAACAAAAAACACCTGCAAAAGTAATAACCCAGTAGATGAAGCAAATCCCAACTAAATATTGTGTATGTAGATGCCTGGATGCAGGCCACTTGCCACCCGAAGATCCGTCCCCCTGCAAGTTTAATTCGCTGACAGCCCACTCAGAGTGCTGCTCCGAGAGTCTTTGCAATACGCGTGCCAATTACAGGGGTGTCCTACCAGGTGAGATCAGCATTGCACCGCCGCCACACCCGCAAGCACTCCACTCTCCACACCACCCCACCCCCAACAACACCACCACCCACCAACCACCACCCACCATCGCGGCAGCCACACCCACGCTCATCCCACACTGCATCGCCTCATTTGCGTAGTTTTTTACACTCTGAATTTTGTAACAAATCTCGACCCATTCGCGCACCAACACACGCATAAGCAATGTCCTGGCTAAAACCCACACATACACAAGTTCGCTTTCACACACCCACGCTTTCAGTGCCCACCTGTCTTCGAAAATGTCTGTCTCCATTTCCCCCGTCATCGTCCATGTTTGTCCTTTGAAAGTGTTCTCGAAACCATAATTGAATTCATGATTATTTTAAGCATCGACGATTCTCCTGTTCGACTATAAATTATTACTTGGTATTGTCTTTGGTGTTTCGTTGGAATGTCCTTGTCAGTCGATGGCAGTCCTTTGCAAAAACCTCATGTGTATACATGCACCACTTTGTTACCTTGTCTGTGGCCTTGTTCGCGCCCTACCGCCCCCCAGGCTGCCACCTACCACCTTTCACCTGTCAACTCGGTTTCTGCTGCAACGGTTTGTGGATTCGTCTGGTGACCTTTTGAGTCATCATCGCATTGACTTGTTAAAAACGCATTTAAGAAGGAAGTAAGCAGGCAACAACAAACATGTCTCAAGGGCCGATCCCCAGTCAGCAAAAAAAAACCAGGAGAATACTGAAACAACCCCAACCACAACCGCAAATAGGGAGGCTCCGCGCTCCGGCCTCCGAAAGCCTTCACAGGTGGGGGCTATTATAGCCCCTACCAGTGCCCCCTTTTTTTTGTGCCACTCCGCCGACTGTCTGTGCCATTGTCTGGATGTGTGTGAACGTGTTTGTGCCTCTGTGTGTCTGCCCCGTTTCTGTTTATGCAGCTCGGTCATTCATTCATGTGCAACGCCGGTGCCGGAGCTGCAACTGCAGTTGCAGCCAAAGTCAGCGTCTCCCATTTCATTCATTAATGGCCGCATTTTTTCTATCCGTCTGGCTGTTTTTTGTGTAATTATTACCCTTACAGAAGTTACACTTTAAGGCAAAGAAAAATAACTACTTTAATAAGTAAATATGAACATAATTAGTTTATAAAATATCATAATCAAAATAATATTAAACACAATTTTGTATAACTTCTGTAAGGGTATTAAAGTTTTAATGAGACGAGCTCTACAATTTCATTGCACTTTTGTGTTTGTTCAGTGGGTGGTTTCTGGGTGTTTGTTGGATTTTGTTTGTCTGCAAAATACTTTGATAGTTCGTTATTTCTCCAAAAAAAAAAAACAGTACAAAATTCATATAATCAACTCGTTGCGTTTGTTTTGTAAGTTTTGTTCATTATTTGGTAGTTTTGAAAGTAGTTTTTAAGCTGACGTCGTATGGTATGCAAAGGTTTGTAAATAACTCGAAACATATTCATGTGCAGGTCAGTGATGTTTTATGTAAATAAATTAATAACCTTAAGTTTTACTAATTGCTAATGTTCGGCATGAGTTTCTGGGATTCGTTTTTCGTTTTTTTGTATTGCACTTTGTTTTCTTACCTGTATCACGCACATCTACCTTTTACCGGCTTCGTGCTCGTGCATGCCATTCTAAGTGGATTGACTAACATTCGGCATATTCTTACTATTTATTTTCCATTACTTCTCACACATTAACATGACGCTGCTTGTGGTTGCGTTCACTAATTGTACCTTCAATTGTGTCCAGACATGGTGCCGTCGCGCAGCTTGACCAGCTGGGAATTGGGGGCCATCATCGTGGGCGTGACATTCTTCCTTTGTCTCGCCGGCACCAGCTCGTGGTACTATTGCCAAAGACGAAAGCGTTTGGCCAGCGGCAGACCCTTCGCCAAGGAGGACTCCGTGTATGATCCTATCTTGAATGGCAACACAACCATACATGACATCATCGAGATGACCACTTCCGGTTCCGGTTCGGGTGAGTTCCATGTGAAGGGCAGTCCAAAAATCAGATATTAATTATGTTCTTTCTAGCTGGTCTGCCCTTATTGGTGCAACGATCCATTGCCCGCCAGGTGCAACTGTGCCACGTGATCGGCAAGGGTCGGTTTGGCGAAGTGTGGCGTGGTCGCTGGCGCGGTGAGAACGTGGCCGTGAAGATCTTCTCTAGCCGTGAGGAGTGCTCCTGGTTCCGCGAGGCAGAGATTTATCAGACGGTTATGCTTCGGCATGAAAACATTCTGGGCTTCATAGCCGCTGACAACAAGGGTGAGCCTGTCAGATGAACCTCATTGAGATATTCAAAATTCTTATTCCCTTGCTTAACTTCCCAAAACAGACAATGGAACTTGGACACAGTTGTGGTTAGTGACAGATTACCACGAGAATGGATCGCTGTTTGATTATCTGACCACGCACGCGGTGGACACCAACACCATGCTGAACATGTCGCTGAGTATCGCCACTGGACTTGCCCACTTGCATATGGACATTGTGGGCACTCGCGGCAAGCCCGCCATTGCTCATCGTGATCTGAAGTCGAAGAATATTCTGGTTAAGTCGAATTTGAGTTGTGCCATTGGAGATTTGGGTTTGGCCGTGCGTCATGTGGAGAAAGACGATTCGGTGGATATTCCTTCGACGCATCGTGTGGGAACCAAACGCTACATGGCTCCCGAGGTGCTGGATGAGACGATGAACGCCCAACATTTCGACTCTTATAAGCGGGCAGATGTGTACGCCTTCGGATTGATCCTTTGGGAGATAGCGCGTCGCTGTAACATGGGCATGATCTACGATGAGTACCAGCTTCCGTACTATGATGCCGTGCAACCAGATCCCAGCATCGAGGAAATGAAAAAGGTTGCCAGCTGTAGTTTCACGTAGTAATGGGGTTTTTTAACAAGATTATTTGTTCCTTACAGGTTGTTTGCATTGAAAGGATCCGCCCCAACATTCCAAATCGCTGGCACGCATCCGATGTGCTCCACAATATGGCCAAGGTAATGAAGGAGTGCTGGTATCCGAATCCCGTGGCGCGTTTGACGGCTCTGCGCATCAAAAAGACGCTAGCGAGCATAAGTGTCGAGGACAAGGTCAAAAACTGATTGTGGCTCTAGTTCGACGAGTTCGAGAGGAAGGAGATTTGAGTACGTACGAAGGTGGCGTACGGCACTTTCGTGCGGCATTCATTAGTAACCTGTAACCTGGCCCCGCGTTACCTTAAATGTCCTGGCAGCGCTGCAAAGCAGATCGAGCAAACCGTTAAGAATAGAAAAATACAAAGGAAATTGTAAATATTAAGCGCTAACTCATCCTTAAAGTTTTCAATGCTTGCTTTGTTTCCGCGAGAACGAGCTCGTTATTAGTTTTGTGTCCACACCATCCTCAACTATTGTACATATCCTTCGTTGACATTTCCGCTGAGATTTGCTTGTTTCCGGGCAGCGTGAGCAAAGCGGCGCCCCAAAGAAAACTACCGCACTGCCATTATAGCACCAATTAGGGCATACGTATACCAACAACAAATATCTTATGTACACACTTTACGAGTATATTTTTAAAAGTCCTCGAGCAAGTTCGCGAGCAAGAGAATCCAGCCCACAAAAATAATAAAAATACAAAATATAAAATACAGTGAGACTTTGTCAAGACTGAACAGCAGTGAAAGCAACAGCAACTATACCCAATATAAATACGGATTCAATAAGCAGGACACTTTTTGACTGCAATCTGCAAAATATACATCGACAGCAAGGAAACAGATCATCAGCATAGAAGAGAATTAAATATTTAGGCATAAACCAACAGAACGTTGATAAACTCAGGAAATCGTAACGTAAAACAAAGTAAATTAATTGAATTATCAAATTTGGTGCGCCGCCTGCTCACGTGCAGCTTGCCATGCCCATGCCCATGTCGCTATTGCTGCTGCTGTGCCTCTACTCTTAAAATACGTACCAAGCACTTCACACATGGTTACCCGCCCATCTATATATC
The DNA here is from genome assembly GCA_018150545.1 of Drosophila ercepeae. Classification (NCBI taxonomy): domain Eukaryota; kingdom Metazoa; phylum Arthropoda; class Insecta; order Diptera; family Drosophilidae; genus Drosophila; species Drosophila ercepeae. Next base: position 15,444,768 of record JAECWL010000161.1, read on the forward strand.
GATTGATAAGCTTATGTTTGTTATCCTAAGCTCCAACTATTTGCACATACCTTCATACATTTAAACTCTCGATCCTTGCAATCAATAAATATTGATTGCGCCTCCACCCATAGGCATGCTTATTGCTTTTGTTATTTTTTTGTTCATCTTACATTAATTAGTGTTCCGTTCGACTTTTATTAGTTTTGTTTCTTGTTTTTATAACCAAAGCTTGTTCTTCCTATTTTAATGTATACGTAATGAATAAATAAAGTTAAAATTAAACTATATAATTAGTAATATAGTATATTTAAATATGAATTGTAAACTATATTTGCTTCGATTGTAAATTCTAAGGAACTTGATGTTTCATGAACAAACCTAAACCTAAACCACTAATATTATATTATATTAGTGCGTACTCCCAGTTATATGTGTTTAAAGTCATTCATTTTTCATATCGATTGCCATAAGCTAATTGAGTCCATTGTCTTTGTTTATATTTACAAAATCTTTACGATGATGCAATAATAGTTTTTGCATAAAAATATGTTTCCTTAAACTATATACACACACGCCAGCTGAGAGATTAACGTAAACATTAATTAACATTTTAATCATTTTGATGTAAGCTTAAGAATAAGCGTTTGTGCGATCAGTGTGTGCATGATTATATTGAAAATCATGATCATGATATATTTTAGCTACTATATAGTATATATTGTTACCTTTTCGGCCTGCGAAATTACACTTCCTATTTTAATTTAGTTTTACCGAAGCTAATCATTTCCTGACCGAACTCAAACGATTTCTTTCGGAAAAAAAACAAATGTCTAAACAAAATATTTTAGATCTATTCATATACGTATATTTTAGTTTTTAAAACTATTCCTGTAATTGTAATATGTGTAAATAGTCTGTGCAGTCCGTGCGTGCGAGTCAACACACAAAAAAACGAGACATAATTCAATATATGGTATAGAAACGTGTTAATTGATAAATGCTTGACTGTGTTGCAAGCTAAGTTTAAGACGAAAATTGTTTTGTAAGACTAACCCTTGAACAACCTCCGATGTGGGGCATTTCCTAAACCTTACAACCGTAGCCCTTGATCCAAACCAAAAACCCTTAACATTGAACTGAGTTTAAGATTCAATTTTAGATTAAACCGAACACAAAAACAAGATAAGACTTACACAATTCGCAAAATCGAGAAAAAAGTTTAGTTTACAAAAATAAATCCTATTTTGCTGGCAAAAAAACAAAAAACATAATTTTGGTTCGAAAATTTCAAAGATTTTAAGGACTAAATCGATATACTTTACGCGCGACTTATGTTAGGCTCAAGTAAGCGAAGCGAAGAGTGTCTCAGCCATAAAGAATATGAGCTAAAAGCATTTCTATGTGTATTAATCGTAATTGAATTGGATCATGAGAGATATATAGACCGAGAAATGATGGAAAGAGGATGGAATAGAGTTGAAAAGCTGATTTTCTTGGGTGTAATGTTAAAAACAAAAGCGTTGAAAGTGTACACAGAGTCTAACTTTTAGCTTTAAGCTGCGTTTTTACTGGCACTTTAAATAAATAAAACCAAAACCCAAAATATTTGTAAAAGAAATTTGTAAAGTCTCGTGTTTTATTTATAATCTCATGTGGAGTGTTTGTCTTGCAAGCTGCTAAACCACAGGATTTGGCTCCAGGACATGAATATTAGATGCTGCAGAGTGGAAAGCTTTTGTTTTAATTTCTGTTTTTATAATGCCTTGAGGGTTTTTTTGTTGACTTTGAAATAATATTCTTACAAAGGTCACTGGGTGATTGTGATCACTAGTGATTGAAATAAAACTACAGATTTGTTTTTGCTAAGTTCATTTATTGGATTTGATTGGAGGTGAAACGATTTAATTTCTGCTTGAATATGTTAAAAATCTATTAGAATATTCATCATTTAATAACATTGAATGCCTCAGTCAGTATATATGGAGTTTCTACTAAAAACACATTTAGATATCTAAGAACATTTAGGTAATTCATATGCGGGCAATATATACGCGTTTTCTCTAAGCTACAGCAAACTTGAAGATTGATATGTATTCGTTTAACAATTCGATATGTTCCAATATTGTAATTATATCTGAGAAACGCATTAATCCTGGTGCAAACACATTCGTATTCCACCTAATTCCGATGATGCTGAAATTATTAGAGAGTTAAAGAATTATTTAAGTCCTTCTTCAGATCCTGCGACATTTTATTCTCCCACCTCACTTCCGACCATGTCCACGCAGTCAAAAGCATCGCGGAAATAACCGCAGGTCAGCTTGATGGTGGCTCGGTGGTGCAACCGCTGTTGCTGGCAGCACATGCCACTGAAACAGAATCGATTAATATCCCTACTATATTCCTTTATCCCTTTGATCCCCGTCCACCTACTTGATCACCTGGCAGTCACTGCTGCTACTGCAATCGCTGCCCAACGGCTGCTTCTGTCGCATCCGGAACACGTCCTCCAACAGCGGGGGAGCTGCTCCCGATTCCGGTTCTGCCTCACACCTCCAGACTCCTTCCTGGGCCACCAGCATGCACGCGCTTCCCTGCGGACAATCCGCATGGCGTTGGCACAGTTCCCGCTGCCGTCCGAACACATAAACGCATTTACCTTCTGAAAAAGTTGTTGGATATTTTAAAAACTATCCAACATGCATTCATATTTTGTGACATGGAAATTATGGTGGAAAACAAGTTCCATCGAAAACTTTTAAACAACTGCTGGTAGCTAACTTTGTGGTTGATGTTGTCCCATTAAGCTTAGTTATTTTCTACGTTTATCATACCAGGTTTAAAACAAGATACAGAAATAAAGCGTAGAAAAAAATCCTTTTCAAGATAGGAATGCAATTAAACCAACTTACCGCCATATGTGTTGACGCACACTCCGGAGGGACAGCAGTCCTCGTTGAGCAGGCAGGCGCGGTCCGCGCAGGGCGTGTCCTCAATCAGCGGCTCTACAATTCCATATACCTCGGTCTGTTGGCGAAGCTGTGGGGAAGGTTCAAATTCGGTGGCAATTAGTGTGGCGTTTGTTCAACGCGCTGCTTCACGGTGCGTATGCGTTATGTTTCCACTTTCGATGAAGTTGCAACCAGCGGCTATCATATGGCTGACACTTGCTGTGCGTTAATTAATTGGAGCATTCAATTGAACTCTGAACTTTGCAGTTGAGTATTGTGCCAAAATGGCAAATGATTATGGCAAGAGTACATTTACTTTATGAACCAGAATGCAAAACAAACAAGGATCTATAGAAAATATATTCAACAGAACGACTGATTTCTCTAGAGGCTAAAATTATGCCTCAAATTGGAGCCCAAGGAAAAACTTCCTGCAACGGTAAGCTTATTGGAAATCGGAATACCTCCACTTTTTTATAGTGCTTCCAAGCTATAGCAGGTTTCCTGCTCTTTTTTAACGAGCAATAGCTATTTTTGCTTTCTCTGCTCGAGCAATTTTGCCAAATTAAATAAAATTGTTATCCGGCTGAAGCCTTGCACTTGCAACGCCCACTCACCTGCTGTGGCGGTGGCAATGACTGGTGCTGCTCCCTCTGCTCTCCCACGCGGGTCTGGTCCAGGTCCACCCCGGCATACGGGCCGAAAAAGTCGTTCAGGTCCAAGTCCCCGGGGGTTCTGCGGTGCATTAGATTGCGCGAATTGCGGCCGAATAGGGCCCGTTGCCAGGCTGTTCCGGCTCCTGCTCCTGCTCCAGGTCCGGCCCCAGGTCCGGCGGTGAATGATGATGCGGATGAGGGTGTGGCCAAAGAGGTGCCGAGGAGCAGCAGCAAAGCTGCCCACAGCGGTATGTTACTCATTGCAGCCACGTTAGAACGTCATCGCCCGTGGAGATGCCTGTTGCCGATGCCTGTTGCTTGCTGCCTGTTGCCTACTGCCTATTGCCTGTTGGAAAATGGAAACCCCCTATACGGTTAATTAAAATGTATGCTTCTGCAGAGTCGAGTTCTTTCCTCCGGGATGAGCAAATTTCCGTATACTCGGATACACGCTTGGATAAAGTCTATGGAACAGCGCCGGAATGTCCGTGTCAGGCAGCTCATTAAAATTGTGAGTTTGCTTTTAGTGTTATTACCGGCTGCGACTTAATTTATGTATTTCCAGACTCCACCTTCGCGTTTATTGCCCCATGGGGGCATACATAAATCCTAATGTGCACATATTGGTGGCTGTTGTCAGGTCATATGCCAAATTATGGCAATTTACCTTTGGGGCTCTATTTTGGTCAATTTCGTGGCTTAAACGAAAATCGATGGACGGTTAAAATAGGTTTGTGAGTGAATTGAGACCACCTAAAAGTTAATATTATATTTTTATAAATGAGGCAATGCCCAAAATACCAAAGAGCATTCAGCATTTGTGTTTCGAATTTTCTTTGCTCAGCCTCAGCCCGGAAAAATAAGCAAACAATTTTTGGCTTTCCTTTTGAGAATGAATACAAATTACATGGTTTTATAATTACTTGCCTCGGGAAGTAATTTCCTTACTGGAGAATTGAAAACTCCGCCTTTAACTTATTTTTCCTCAAAACCTTTAAAAAAAAAACTGTTGCCTACTTATATGGGCAGCAGAACACTTGTTCTTCCCCCGCGAAGCTTCGTAATGACTCAATTTAATCATGAAATGGAGGTCTTGCTCCTCCATCAATGAGTTAATGAGTTTACATAGTTGTTGGCTTTGGCCAAAGATAAACATTTTCCTTGCCCCCAAAAGGTGACGACGGTAAATGTTCGTACCAGATGAGGAAAAAAATGAAGCCCATTTGCGTTTCTTAATTACTTCCGTCTATTTTTGCCAGCTGGGTTTGGTTAAACTTTTGGGCCAAGTTAAAGTTCGAATTGACGTTTGGTCTGACCCTTATCCCACGCGGATACCAATTATAATTAACAATCCGAGGGCGCTTATCAAAACTTCGACTAATTGCCAAAAAAAAACGAATGATCCTTTAATGGTTGGTCAGGTAAGGAAATGAAATTGATACATTGTGGTGCGGACTCGATTCTTAATTAAGTAAAGTGCCGCTGACGCATCTCCAAGTTGGAGTCCTTATTCCGTGGAAAGTGTCAAAGTGCTACCATAAAAGATGTAAAAACTTTGCTTTGTGTCCACTTCGTCGGCAAGTTCTTGCAGCAGAATGCGGCTAATTGCTTTGGGGCTATTCGGAAGTTTTGCAATTAGTTAGTTTCCAGTTACATTTTTGCACAATTGGGTAAAGTTTTCTAATGCCGAGCAGGTGGCATCCACTTGGGCGATGAGTTGGTAAAACCAATTGACCTCAGACTTTGGTAACTTGAATCATGGATGGTATTATTACGTCTAACACTTTATGGGTATTTATTTGTAAAATAACAGCCCATAAGCCCCGGAACTACCTCATAAAATTATCTGAACAGCTACAGTTTCACATTAGAATTCCCTTTACTAATGTATCCTATTTCTGCAATTAAGGCAGACGAGTCCTGTGCGAAATTTGATCAAGTCACGACGTTTTCCACTCCCGTACGTAAATCAGACACAGAAAGGTATCCGACTGCAAATTAGACTCCAATTTGGATGAGTTAATGGCAACACGCCCTCGACTTTCCCAGGCAGATAGATGGTGGCAGTTGCATTACTTAGTTGCATCACATGCCGCACCCAACGCCCAATACCCAATGCCCTATTCCCTATTCCCACAACATTCCCACACGTGTCGCCAGTCAACGACTTTCACTTTCACTGCACGCGAACGGTCTGGTCGAGGATGGTGGAGAGGAATCAGGATCGGAGTCCTGTGGCACACGTACCTGCTGCTCGTCCTGTCGGCTACTAAATGCCACAACACCTGTCGGCTGCCTGTTGTCGGCGAGCTTTTGGCCAAGAGTCCCGAAAGCTTTCGCTTAGTTTTTATGAATTAAGTGTGTTTGTGGCGCAGCCAAAGCTCGCCGACTGGCGACCGCAACTGGGAATCAATATCAAAGGCACAGTACATTTATTTTGTCCATAGTACATCGTTTTTTGGCCATGACGTCACACTGATTTGTGGTCCTTTTAATGCAAATACTCTTATAATGAGGTTGATAATGGGACCGACAAGGACCCTTGACTTGAGCATCCGGCGAGCCCTGCAGGCAAATCTGTTTAGACGAAAACAAGCGATTTAATTCGCCAAATTAAATGAATGCTGCAATTTGTGGCGAAAACCCTTGGGACATTTTCTGCATCAGGATAATGGGAATTGTGTGGCAGGAATTTGTTGTTTTGGCCAAAATTATATGCGAAAATTGTGTAAACTTTCCTTTGAAGTACCTTGAGTTATTTGGAAATAGAAAACGGAAATTTTACCGAAAATGTTGTTAGAATTATATTTAAATCCGGGCCGGTGGGGGTAATATAATTTTATTGAAAGTCATTCCCCAATCCCATCTCAGACTGTTGGCATAGACTGTTGACCTTGTTTTCAATTTACGGGTACGGGTACGGGTACGGGTACGGGTACGGGTACGGGTAGATGCCAACATTGGCATCTGGGAAAGCTGGAGCAAAAATTGCCACCATCCCATTAAATATTCCGAATGCTGGGCAAACAAATGGACGAGGTTGGGGGAGGTTGAGTGCAGAAGTAATTTGAGTACATTTTCCGGAAAAATGCGGATGGAACGTAGATTGCACTTCCACAAACTCCCCATTTTGTTGTGTTCCCTTTAAGGATTAAAGTTATCCTTTCGAATATGGAAAATAGAAGACATGTTTGCTTATACTACAATTTATTTTATTTCGATCTCTTTTTGCTTCGATTTTTCGTTTGCTTAACAATTAACATAAAACGTAATTAAGAAAAAAGATTAGTTATATAAAATAAATCGATAAATTAGTAAATTCAATTGAACTAAAAACATTGGCTCTCTCTCTCGCATTTCGCATTCATTTTGAACATAACAACAATTTGCCTATGAAAATAACAATTTTTTTAGTTGAATCAAACTGAAACTGCGGCCGTTTCGTCTCATAAATACAATAAATAAATAGTTATATAAATAGGCTTAGAACTAGAATAAATATTGTCTTAAGCATTACGTCTTGCAATTAGCATAATTCTCATTCAGACTCTACAAAAGTTAGGCACGCGAACTAAAAATAAACGAAACTTTCAGGGATGCGGGTATATCCTTGGATGCGTATTTCGTATTTCATATTTTCTATTTCGTTCAATGTTGCTGCAGTTGATTTTCAATTAAGCTAATGGAATGTTGAAAGTTGGAGGAGGATTTGGAGGATTTGGAGGATTTGGAGGATTCTGTAGGAGGGTTTAGAGGTGGGCGAGACAAATTGCTCTCACACGACTCCTGGACACGACTCTTAAAACTCTAGGTTCTATTTACACTTGTTGCTCCTCAGCATCCCAGCAGGACTCCCCAGTTGCCGCAGGACCATCTTCACGGGATTCTGGAGGCATCCAAGAATGTCCTTATTTCACTCCCGTTATGCTGCGCAGCCAGGGCTTGTAGAAGGTGGTTCGCATGTAGACGCCGGGCAGGTAGGGTGCCGCACACTTGATTCCGTGGGAGACGGTTCCGGCCAGCTCGTACCGGCCATCGGGACGCTGCAGCACCAGCGGACCACCACTGTCACCCTGTCGGAAAGGAATCACATTATTAAGAGCTACGACTTGGTAAGTTTATTAATCTTACTTCACAGGAGTCCTTCTGGCCATTGGCATAGCCGGCGCATAAGAACGAGCTGAGAATCTTCTTGTTATGGCCTGCGGTGTGGAACATCTCCTGGCAAACGCTGTTCTCGATAATCGGTACCTAAAAAAGTATTCAAAAATTTGTAAGTAATCAACAGATATTAAAGGAAATTTTCAAAACCCTATTCATACCTGGACTTCCTGCAAGACAGAGGGCACACCGCCGCCGTATTTGAGACGTCCCCAACCGGTCACGGTCGCCATGCGTCCTGTAAAGTCTGCTACGTCATTTGGCATGCAAATGGGAACTAAAAGTAATAGAGTGTAAGGGCATTATTACAACAAATCACAAGTAGGCATATTCTTTTGACAAACCCACCTATATGAGTATCGTATTGCACTGGGCTGTCCAGCTCCAGCAGCGCCAGATCGTTTTCAAAGGTGGCCGGATCGTATTGCCGATGGACGATGACTCGCTTTACATTCTTCGTCACAGAACGCTTGCTCTCCAGGTCGCCGGAGATGTCGAACTCGCCCATCACGGCCACCAGCGAGGCCAAGAATCTACAATATTACCATTATAGAGGTCAGGAATGATTTTCATCTTCACAAAGGCTGAGTGATAACATACCCTGGCTGACAATGAGCGGCGGTGATAACGTAGCGACTGGCGATGAGGACGCCGCCACACTTGTTCTTGGTGAACAGGCCCAGCCAGGTGGACTCGCGGACCAGGACCTGCCAGGGGAAGGCGCCGAAGGTGGAGCCCTTGCCGCCGACAATGCGGCCGGACTTGACATGGGGCCGTACACCGCACTCTGTTGATGGGGAGTGAAATGCGAGGTTAGGAGTGGGGAGTGTTCGAGAATCGAGTCTGAGAGTTTCGGGGAGGCATAGATCTTGAAGGGACAGTTACACGGATACTGGATGGATATGGATATGGGTATGGATATGGTTTATGGTTGTGGATGAGGGTATGGATTCGGGAGACACTAAGGGGTGGAGGGCTTTCAATCTAAGTTCTTTTTTTGTTGCGCTTCTTGAGCTTGCGACGCGCTACATTTTCGAATCAAACAAATGGCGGTGAGAAAGGATGAGGATTAGGAAGCGATTTGGTTAATGCGTGAGCGTTTTGGAATTAGGAACAGGTGAATAGGCAGGTGAGAGAACAAGAAATAGAGAGAGAGAAAGACAGTTGTTTCGGGTCCATGCTACGTTGAGGGCACACTTACGGATTTTGCGACCGTTGGTTCCGTACGAGCTGAGGGTGGCGCCTTGGTCGATCTCGTTGTCGATGGGATTCGGGTTGACATCTTCCTCGTCCTCTTCGTCCACGATCTCGTCGGCCGCGGGACGGGCAGCACTCTCCGTAGTGGGTTTCACGGTGCTGCTCACCCGGCGAGTTGGTTTCTTGGTCGTTGGCTTACGAGTGGTGGTGGCCACGGTGGTGCGACGTGTCACTGGCTTCCGGGTGGTGCTGCTGGCCGATGTTTTCTTGTTGGGAGCCTTGGTGGAGACTCGCGTGACAACGGGCTTCTTGGTGGTTACCCTGGGCCTGGTCGTGGTCGCAACTCTGACCGGCTTGCGGGTGGTAACTCGAGTTGGCTTGGCCTGGTAGGTGGCCGCTGTCTTGTTGCTTCCCGGCTCGTCAATCATATCAGCCAGAGCCTCGAAGTTGCCCTGCAGCGAGGCCACCAGCTTGTGCACCAGCGTGTGCATCTTATCCTTCAGCACAACATCCTCCACGAAGGCGGGAGTGGACAGCTCCAGGTCGCTAGTCACAGCACTGGATGCGGCAGACATGTTTAGATTTGGATTCCTCACTGGAGGGAAGTTGACAAAGTCGTTCGGCGATGTGTACGTCTCCTCCATCAGATTCTGGCCAACCTTTTCGCCCGGCACCGAGAACGCTGGATACGAGGGCGTCGGTCCAAAGTAACCTGGGAACGCCGGCTTGTCGTCCGAGGGCACGGCGTAAATGGCTTCTGTGGTGGATTGGGTGAAGGCCGAGTGCACCGGACTGCTGCCGAAGTAGCCGGGATCCTCAAAGTCATTCGAGCTGACGCTTACTCCGGGTCTTCCGGTCACGTAGGAACTAGTACTGGAGGCCAGCTTGTTGCTATCCTCGCCCAGGGAGCTGTACGTTACCAGGTTAATGGCCGTGGGCTTGGGTGTGATTAGAACCGTGGGACGTGGTGGCTTGGGAGTTCCATTGATCTGGACAAATCCGGGCTTCTTGTGGCCATAGCTTCCGCTGCTGGTGGGTCTGTGGACGTAGACGGGTGTGGAGGCAGTGGCTACCAGGGGAGGCTGGTAGTTGCCCGGGGTGGAGCCCACAATGTTCTCAGCCGTGCTCTGGATGAAGGCATCCAGCTTGTCGTCCGCCATGAAGAGTGGCGGCACATTATCGTAGTGATAGTCCACGTTGGCCGGAGGACGAGGAGTGCTGGGTCCAGTCACGTAGCTGGTAGATATGGGCTTGGACGTGGACGGCTTCCTTCCCGGCGAGCTGGCCAAATGCTCCTCGTTGTATTGCAGCGAGGGAAGCGGCGCCGGCTGGTCGTATCCGGAAGACGGAGCTGAGGGCTGATCGTACTGAGTGGCCGGAGCATCGGGCTTGTCGTAGTTCAGAGACGGAGCTGCTGGAGCAGGCGCAGATGCCGTTGTCTGTTCGTAGCCTGCAGTAGAGGGTCTTGGGTATCCGGACTGAACCTGCTCTTGCTTGTGATAAGTTGCCGATGGCTTCTTGATCTGGATGTGAGTTATGGGAGACTCGGACACCGATGGGGGTTTCCTAGTGTTCTGCTCGCCCACCTTCTCCTGGTTGTAGCCACTGAGCTGTGGCTGCTTCTGCTGCTGCTGCTGCGGCTTCTTCTTTGTGTTCTCCCCGTTGATGGGTCGCTTCAGTCCCGGTCGCTTGGTCGAGGGCTTGGGTCTGGCCGTTACCAAAACAGGTCGCTCCGTTGGCGAATCCTGCACAGCATCGTACTGAGGACGTTGAGGAGAAGCCGCAGGAGGTGCTGTTGGCTGACTGGCGATGTAACCGGATGTGGTTTCCGAAAGCTGCGGGTAGCCATTGGAGCTCTCGTCGTACTGCTCCTGCACCTTGGTGGTGTGCGAAGACACGGACACCTCCGCGGGCAGCTGGGAGTGGTAGTCGGCGTTTCCAGGCTGGGGATTGTAGTGCGACATGGTCACCATTCCAATGTATGAGGCCACGGGGCGGTTCTGGTGATTGGCGTTCGTTGTGGGACGGACGTAGGTCGGCACTGGCTGCGGTTGCTCCGTTTGGACTTGGGGCACCTTCTGGTAACCCGATTCGGTGCTGCCCTCATAGGAGTCGCTGCTAATCTGTCCATATCCCGCTCCGCTTTCCGATCCGCCCGGCAAGCTACCCTCCTCCTCGATGTAGGACATGTCCACCGGGTAGGCAATGCCCATTACGGGCATCTTGTTGAATTCGGAGGTCTGAGGAGGAGCAGGAGCCATGGCATCGTTGTAGCTAGAGGCGGGCATAGTGTGGTCTTCCAGCACGGCGGAAACATCATCTCCGTAGCCAGGACGGGCAGTGGGTTGTTCCGCGGACTGGCTTCCAGCTGCCGAAGTGTCCTGCTCGTCGGACACCTTGTCGTAGGTGGACTCGTAGTTTGTTGTCGTTGTGTAACCGTAGTCCGGTTGCTGTTCCGACTCCTGGATCTTCACAGACTCGTTCTCCTGGTAGAAAGTAGGTGGCTGCGTGGCCGGCTCATTTGAGGCAGCTCCCGACACTGGATAACCATAAGCTGGCGTCTGATGATTCACAACGTTGTAGCTGGGTCCGTGGCTGGTGTTGTTCAGCTGCAAAATGATGGACTCGATGGAGTCCACGTGGGTGGTAATCGATGAGACCGTGGTGGGTCTCTGAGCGCTGCCCGGACGCTTGGCAGCAGTGCTGGAGCCGATGTAGCTCTGTTCTGGCAGCTGTGGCTCGGGCTCCTGCTTTGGTGGTTCCGCGTAAACAGGCTGAGGTCCGTAGCCAGTGGAGAACTGCAGATCTTCCACCAGATCGGCATCGGCTCCCGGGTGAGTAATATCGCTGTGAGTGAACTCTCCTCCATCCAGAATGAGGTGGTTGTGGTGGTGGACATTCGCCGCTGTCTGGGCAGGCTTGGGCTGTGGCTTAGGCTGCGGCTTGGGCTGAGGCTTGGGCTTTGCCACCTGCTGCGGTTTCGGCTGCTGGATGGGCCTCTTCATGCTCTCGGCCAGCTGGGGAACGGGCTTGGGCTTCGGCTTCTGAGTGGATGGCTTGGGCTTGGGCTTCAGAGGGGTGGCTGCCGTGGAGGAAACCTCCTCGAACGAGTTGGACTCGGAGCTGGTTTGGTCCTGCAGGCCACTGGCTATCTTCGTGGGCACCTCGGTGGTGAAGACGACGCGGTGGTCATCGGCATGCTCTGGCGGCAGAGTACTGAGCACCTGCATCACAAAATCGTCGTTCTGGGGCGGGGACGAGGGCGAATTGATGGTCACAGAGTGCTTGTGGACGTGGAAATTGGGCGGCTGGACGGGCTGGCTTGCCACCACCTTCTGGGTGGTGCTGGCTTCCTTGGAACTGTCAGCCTGCTGAGAGGCCTCCTGTTCGAACTCCAAGCTGGCGGAGGAGGACTGGTATTGAGCGGTTTCTGTGGAAGTGCCGAGGCTACTGCTGCTGGCATAGGTGAGAGGCTCCTCCTGCTCCTCCGGCTCCTGGGGCTGATCGTTTCCATAGGACCCAGCACTGGGTGGACTGATGTTGCTGCTGCTAGTGCTGCTGCTGCCCAATTGCTGGTAGACCTTGTCCAGATTCTGTTGGTCGTAGATGTTTTGCGATGGCTGTGGCACCGCCTGCTCGTCGCTCAGCTCCTGGTCCTGTTGCTGCTCCTGCTGACCACCGTAGCTCTCGAACGAGGCCTGGGCGGCTGCCTGATGTAGCTTGTGCTGCTGGAAGTAGGCGTTCTGGGCCTCGTTGATTAGCGTGCTGGCCAGTTCGTGGGTGGGCGGGATCTGGCAGCAGGCACCGAACAGGAATCCGTCCATGCAGGCACCCACAACCTCGCCACCTCGTTGGGCGCACTCGTGGTTGAACATGCAGATGGTGGGTCCATTGGCTCGAGGATCGGAGCTGGGCAGAGTCTTGGTGGCGCGGCAGTGTTTCGGGGTGATGCGGTAGCCACCAAATAGCTTGCGGCCTCCTGGAAAATAATAAGGAAACATCATGAGTCACTGGCTTTAATCGTAAGTATCTTAATTGAAATATTGTAAAAATTTTCCCCAATTTTTTCTCGTTACACCTGTTAACTACCAAGATTTCTATGCAGATTTCGTTTGTCAATAATCCCGCACTCGAAAATACGAAAAGTCCCCGTGGCAAAATCTTAATTAAGATGCCATTCAGGTATCTCTTCGCCGCTCAACTGTACATGATTGGATTATAACCGGCGGGCGTAGTGAAAATGTGGGAAATTCCTTAAATGAAAGTGACAACATTAAATCTGGCAGCACAAAGCCGCACAATTCCATCTATATAATTGCTATTTTTGAGTGCTAATTGTGACAAACGGCCCTCGGGCTAACAGAAACAGCAAACACAGTAGCTTTAACTATAAAACGTAAACTCAATTAAAAGCGGCCATATTTCCCCTGTTCTGTATGGATAGTCAGGCAAGGCAAGGCAGCCAAGCCATCGAAAAAAAGCGAAAAAAAAATGCCACTCAAAAACCACGAACCAAGTGAAAGTGGCCCTGGTTGGCGGCAGTCCAAATGGTGACTGGGAAACCAACATAGCAGCCATGCCACTTGCCATGTCAAAGTTCATCTGTGGCCCAGGTGTGGGCAATGCACTTGAGAGGGTTTTTCCAACTCATTTACCAAAAACGACGACAAAAACCACAGGGAATGGTGTGGGCGAAAGGTTTCATTTTCGGGGGAAGATGCAAATTTTAACACTCTTTAAGAGATGAAAGTATATTTTTACATTTTAAACAGACAATACATAGAGTTTTTTATCGTCTTAATCTTTAAATGTTGTTATTATATTAATTTAAATGAATGTCTTAGTTAAAGGACCTCCCGGCTGGCATCGAAAACTCTTGACATTTTGGGGCGAAATTGATTTGGAGAGCAATTAAACCAGAACCGCAAAACCAGTACTTCTGACGGGTTTATGCTGACAAATTAACACCTCGACACTCGCTTTAGTCGCTCCACTTGCTTCATGGATGATGGCCCCAATCCGTGGCCGGTGCGGGACTGTGTCAATGTTTGGACTTGAAATTGGAGCAGAAGACCTCAATGCAAACACACTGGCAGCGAACTAGATTCGGCGGAGGCTTAGTGCCAATTAGTTGGCCGCTAATTAAATGAAAATCTAAGGGTAACGAAACCGAAATTGCAGGAAATATAGCCCAAAAAATAAAGGCCATCATGAGTCAAACGCGATTCAGGCTATGCCAGACACGTAGTGGTTCAGTGAAAGTAAAGTAAAAAAAAAAGTAGAGTCAAGTGTATTAGGCAGCAAAAGTAGTGCAAAAACCATCCATTAGAATAGCAGTCAAAATATCTTTTTACTCCTCCTATGTACATATATAATTGAGAAAAAGTGATAGTGTTTTCATTCCACATTTCTCTTTTTTGTTTCTGGCCCGGCCTGGCCTGGCCTGGCCCATTCATCTCTTGAAGCGATTTCGTTTTTTATGCGTTTTTCTGCTCCGGCGTCTACTAATAAAATAACAATGATTTGTTTCTTTTTGCAGCTTTATTATTTGCAGACATTTCGCATTTTTACGATTAGACACTCAAGAGCTCTTAAGTATTCTTCCGCAAATCGTTGAAAGAACGCGCCGAAAGAGAGCTGCCCGGCGAAGAGACGTGAGAAAAGGCCTCAAGCGGTATTGGCCAGGCCAAAACAAAAGTCTCTGGGTTAAAGACTCTTTCTTTTTGATTAACATTACTCTATCATAGACTCTAACAGAGTCTCGGAGTTGGGAGCTTGAAGAAAAATAGTTAACAGAGACCCCTGACATTAGACTGGAGTTGCGGAGTCAATGAATTAATTACCCGCCCGAGGCTGGCGGGTTTGGGGCTGACTTAATGAAGTTTGGCAGGCAACACGAATAGGCAGCCGTAATTATGCAGTTTAGCATAATTTATTTGATTTAGCCCGAGCAAAGCAAATTGAATGGTGTACTCCACTTAAAGGGTCGCATGATTATGCATTTTGAAAGTTATCACAAAGTTATTAGCTTTACTGATTTTACAGTGGAAATTGTTTAAATGAAACTAGCTAGAGGGATGTCTTTAATTGTTTTTTTTGTTTAAGTTGTTTGGTTATTAGTCGAGTCTAGTTATTCAAAAGCTTTTTCCTCTCACCAAATATTTAAAATGCTTTACTTTAATATTCCATAAAGATATAGATACAAAATGTTTATACTTTTCTTTTACAATTCATTAATTTATTTAACCTTTCTTCAATGAGTTTTTGGGATCAAAATTAAGAAAGAAATCATTTTAAAACAAATATTCTACCTTGTTTTTACTTTCCCTGTTTATATTTCATTTATTTCCCTTTGACAAGCTCCACTGTACCCAAAAATTATGCCAATCATAACTTATTCAGATGTAGACCCTTGTTAGGCCAACACTTCTGGCTCGAACACAGCTGTCTCGAATCAAGTATGCTAAGAATGTTTTTGGGTAAACGGGCACGCCTAGGCCAAGACGAGAGGCACCACCATGCCACATGCAACAAGCATAGGAGTCGACGGGATAACCGATTACGGACTGTCAGTCAGTCCTCTGACCCTAATTCGTGCAACAGGAAACTCAACTCGGCTGGGTGCATGTTGCAGCGTAATAATCGAAGGCGACGCATGCAAAATAGGTTACAGCATCGCTTGAGATCAGAGCCGGCTAAAACACACACATACTCGAGACTCTATAGCCAGAAAACATGAATGCTTTTGGTTGGGGGAACGAAAGTGTGTCAAACGGCTGAATAATTTCGCGCCGCTTTAAAGCATTTTTCGGTGTTTATTAAAAAGAGTGGAAGCCAGAAGACCAGAAACCGAAGAGGCAGCTGCAAAATGAGATAACAAGTTTGGCTTCCCAGCATCGCAGCATCCGAGCAGCAACCTGACCAAATGCGGTTGCAAAATCATTAATCATCGATGGAAATTGGCCCAATAGCCGAAAATTCTGTTGCATCGCCACATCGATGTCACCTTTGGGGGCCTAGTGGCCCTTGGGGCAGTGGTTCGGCTGCTTTTTGGCCAACGGAACAGTTATCGTGCAGTGAAATTTAATTAAATCATGGGTATACAAGTATATGATACCGCCAAGACTAAAGCCAAAGTCAAGACCAGAGCAGCAGCAGCAGCAGCCGCGGAAGAGTGCGATGAAGAGCGCTGAGATTTTACTGTAGAACTTGTTTTTTAATGCCAGATCGGTGTTCGGCGTGCCCGGAGTCTGAAGAATGTAAACAAACGAGGCGCTTTAACGGTAAAATGGAAAATTATTATCGATCAATTAGCCCAAGACTGCAAAAAAAACTTTCTTGCCAACGAAACAGCGAACAGCAAACATGCAACACACCACGTGTGATCTGTGATCTTGGCCAGTTTTGCATTTAACGAATCTTGCTCTAATTGCGTTGTGAAAGTGTTAAATATTCTTGGACTACATTTCGGATAGTTATTGGTCAGTTAGTCAAGTGAAATCCAAGCAGTTCGATTAGGCCAGAATCGGAAAATTGAATACATTTCCCAGGCCTTGGCACAATTAATTAGAGAAACTCTGGTCATTGACAGGCGAAAAATTCCCAAACGATTTATTGGCCAGAGAGAAAAACCAACAACGAAGATGAAAAAATAACCAAATGTCACTTTTCATGGAATTACCATAAACAGAGGAAAAAAATTATTGCATTCAGAGTCAGAGTCAGAGTTAATTTCACTTTTCCGATACAAAAGCGAAGAAAAACTGTTTGCTTTTCATGAATCGCTTGATTTAGGCTACTAATTATGACTTGACTTGGCAGCGAGAGTGTCTTGGCCACAATACTGATTTGTTTTCGTTATCTATTCCTTTTGTTTTATGTTTTTTTTTTCTATTTTTTCTTCTACAATATTAATCTTAATGGGCTTTACGTGCCGCGCTGCGTCAGTACCCCGACTATATCTTTCTTTCTCGAGAGTGTCATCACGCGAGAAGTTTTCCGCTTTGCGTGAGAGAAATGGAAAGTTTCGCAGAGTCTTGACCTTTTGTGGCTTAAACGGCATATTTGGTTATTTGATACCTACAACGATGCCAGTGCCACAGCCGATGTGGATACCACCGATTGTGGATACTTATTGTGAACCACTCCAGATGGCAGCTGATCCGCAACCAAACATCTGCATTAATCGCCTTGTAATTGAATTGTTGGGTATCAGCATCGGCATATAAACATAAACATAAACATAAACGTAGGCATATCCCCCTGCATGCTCTACTACACTTGATACGAATTGGACTGTGGCATGCTCTATATAACTACACAAAGTAAGCCCGGCTATAACCGATTTGCACGCCAACTATGCTGGGGGCTGGGGGAGGCCACCTTGAATTACATAAAAGTGTATATTATGTGAAGATCTCACTGGATTGATCCGATTCGCTCCATATGTCGCCTTAAGCGAATTGGGAACAGCATCCGAGTCACAGCATCCGAGGCACAGCATCTTCCCACTGGTCACTGGTTCTTCTCCGATGGAAACTGTAACAGTGACCCAAATAAAATTGTGGCAACTGGTGACGGGTGGACAGGCGACTGGCGACTGGCAACTGGCGACTTGCAACCCAAAAGACCGGTAAGCTAACAGTGAATGTGCAAGTGCCAGGCAGTCTATCTGCAAACACACCTTGTGTGTGGTGTGTGTGTGTGGTCACAGGTGTAAGTATGAATTTTACGCATGCGATTCGACTGGAAACCGTAATTTTGTACTCGTCAAACCAGATAAAAAACCGCGATCCATTAACCAACAGAGATGAGCAACAAAAATAAGGTAATAAACCAAGGTAAAGGCAATAAAATGGTTTAAATTCAAACTCAGACTATAAAATACAAAAAAATATAGATTTTATTATAGTTCTTTTGTGGCTTAAACGTTTTGTTAAGTATTACTAAGTATTTGCCAAGTAGAGCGATTAATATCTGGCAAACCATTAAAGAACAAATAGCTTGTGGTTAAAATTAATCCAAGCAATTAATTAAAGCCAATAGAAAATTTATTTAGTATCTAGAACTGGCATCTCTGAATGAATGTTTTGGCCAAGAAAGGTAATCGCACGGTGTCAATCCCGCAGTCCAGTTCAGTTTAGCTGAACCCACTGGGAACTGGTTATGTTTGGGGCACCTCGACTGGCCAAGATTGGGCAATGCCGCGGCCTAGGAACCCCAACTATCTTGTCAAGTTTAAGGTAGCTTCATTCATGTTACTACAAACTGTGTACGAGTTACTTTTCTTACTGTTACACATGTGCACGTTTTTTGGTTTTTTTCTCATTACCATTATTATTCTGTTTGGTGGTCACTTTTTGCCAGGTCATGATCTTGAGGAA
The DNA here is from genome assembly GCA_018150545.1 of Drosophila ercepeae. Classification (NCBI taxonomy): domain Eukaryota; kingdom Metazoa; phylum Arthropoda; class Insecta; order Diptera; family Drosophilidae; genus Drosophila; species Drosophila ercepeae. Next base: position 15,463,098 of record JAECWL010000161.1, read on the forward strand.
GATGGGGATCTGGCTTGGGAAGTGACTCTTACAATGTTCTCCTGGGCATGGTCTGATTGTCTGACCAAACAAAGCGACCACAATGCCTCCCCGGGACCCGGGAAACATTCAATTTGGTGAAAATTATGCACAATGGGAAACCTATTGGTGTGACAATGGATGCCGCGACAACAATAAATCAAATCAATATTAATTTCGCATAAAATGGAAACGTTTTGCCAATAAAATCAACGAAAAATCATATCGAGTTATACAAAATGAAAACTGTGTGTGAATGAACAGTGAAAGTTGCAGCTTGGCCGCAATAAATGACATCATTTTGGCAATAGCCTCGTTTCCAGCTGTCGATTCCGATCAATAGCCAGTCCAAAAAAAGCAATGAGTACACATTGAGGATGGATGAGGAAGCTGCCCCAACAGAATGGCAGAGGCAACAAACATTAGACCGCTTTTTGTTTGATTTCCATGCGAATACAAAGGCCCGAAGAATGTGTGTTGTCATGCGGCGGAAGCAAGCTCCGCGGGAGAATTTCACTTTCACCGCCAAACATGTCAAAACAAAATTCGAAGTTTGCCATGTATTTCCTGTTTCGACCATCAAACAACTCTTTCAGTCTCGGATCACAACGTTGACAGGCCGATAATTTGTAACTGCTCTTGGTATTTGGACGATATAAGACAGTAGCTGTGGCAGTGGCACTTGAAACAATGCCGATGCGCTTAAAAGATAAACCAAAGAGTCAACAAAATGGGTGCGAGTACCCCAGTATACCTCGAGAGTCTTTCCAATCGAGTAGCTTCTGTTTCAGCTCCATTCCCATTCACAAGCTTGGATACAGTCAAGCAACTTTAACCGGAACCAGCTTGAACTTTTTTTATATCCATGTTGCTCGTAAAAATCGATTGCAGATACTGGAAGTTCTAGAGTGTCTAACCGTAGTGCTTACAAGTTTATTAGGCCATCTTAGCCACGCTCAACTGTAGTTTCACTCGGGTGGCTCAGACGTAGGAAGTGCAATCCATACCGGGCCGTGGTGAAATGCTCTCCCGGCACTCGATGTTCATGATCTGTCACAGTTTTAATGCGATTGCGTTAAGTTTATGAAGTGTAAAATGGCTGTGGGAAAATCAAATCGTTTCGGCCCTCTTACCAGCCCAGAGAAGAAAGTCAAATGTCGCTTTCACATTAATTGCATGAAGAGGGAAAAACAAAACCCAATGCGATATCTTTTAGAGTTATGGAATTTGGTGTTTAATTTGCATAAACCGAGAATGTTGGCGTGTAGCGGTCCAGCAATTAGCCAAAAAACGAAAAGAAAAGAGTTATGAATTGATTTTTAAACCAGCAACTGGCCGTCAGTTGGCCAGATCTATGTGGAGCAACAATTGACCAAGTCGATGATCGGGCAGCGGTAAAAACGTGATCTTGAAATTACATCGCTGTCGAACGTCGAAAACTGTCTGTCCATCAGCTACAGCTTCAGATTCAGATTCAGCTTCCCGCGGGCCGGGCTGCAAATTACCGCAAAGTCAACTGCTGGCAACGCCGACAAGTGCAGCAGCGTCTTGGCTAAAACCATGGCTAAAACCGCAAATGCAACCAACCACCACAACCGTCGCAGTCAAGTCGAAGTCAGAGCGACAGGCAGCATCGAAAGCCGCAAACTGGCACACGCTTCCATCAGAATCAGTGTTTTTTTTTGCTTTTGGTTTGTGGCTACTGGCTGATGGCTTCTGGCTGCTGACTGCTGGCTGCTGGCCAAGACATTTTCATTTCGCACGCGTTTTCCCAACGAACTGCTTTCCCGGTTTTCCTTCCCCATCACCCATTCCCTCCTTCCTGCATCTTCCTTTCTGTTGTTTAAACTTTAAACAAAGCTCGAATAGAAATTGAAAATTGTTCTACGTGTTTTATACTAATGATCAGGTGTGTAGCATCCGATATGTGCCCGATGATTGGCATTTGCTGACTTCCACTGACTTCTGACGCAGCAGACTTCTGCTGCCAGCGGAAATATGGATTTTCTTTTCTTTGATTTTCCCAAACCTTTGGTGAAGGTGAAGAAACCGCAGTTAAAGGAACTCGTAATCGAAGATCATTAAAGAACATTAAAGAAAAGTATACATACGTTTTATTTTATTAATTTGGAAAACCAAATATAGAAAATCTTATTTAAAAATAAGTCCTTGAAGGGTATTACAATCTTTGATATCAAATCTTGAATGAAGTTTGTTTATAGAAGGAACTGCAGGTTGCAGGTTGGTTTTTGCAACGTAAGCTGAACAAATAAAAGATTCGACTCGTTGGAGGAAAAAGTCAAACAGAGAATCTTGTACGAGTATGGCTTACAAAAGATCATCATACCTGACATCCATAAATTCGTTACAACTTACTTATGAGCATTTTCACCATTTTTTACGATGCTAAAGAAGTGAAAATGCTGTGTGAAATTTCACATATCAAAGAACGATAACAGATTTCCTTTGTCTGGGCTTTGAATAGAGGCAAAGGCAAAGGCATATAAAATCGACAACCATTAATAATAATAGTTTGTTTTCCTTGGCTTGGCCTTTTTATTGAGTTTGCACCTCGAGTCTTTTGTGGGCTGGTGGCACTTGAGCCCAATCTGGGGTTTGTGCCGATTTGAGCTAATAACCAGGTACTCTACTCTAGAAATTTGTTTCACTTTTTAAATCAGCCGAATGACCTCGACAATTAATGGATGGTAAGCCCGTGCTGAAAACCACCAACACTCGTAAAAACTGTCACAAGGAAAGTCGATGTCTGACGTTTAACGTTTAACGTCTAACGTCTGACGAGGTCTGAGCATCTTGAGGTCTTTTGTGGCGGCTTTGTGGCCGTAATGTAGCATAAAACGAACCAAATAATTGCCAAGTGCGTGGAGTGTGGCGTATGGCGTATAGAGTGTGGAAAGTCATTCGCAAGAGCACCACTAACTGTTGCCAGAGTTTTTCTGTGCCAAAGTTTTTCTGATTCATTTATTGACACAAAGGCATAGTTTGTGTTTTGCCCGTGCGCGCATTGTCAACTTGGCCGGGCCAAAACCGAGCCATTGAAAGCCCCCAGTGAAAGCCCCCCAATGGATGTGTGCTTGGTGGCCAAAATGAGGCAGCAAAAGCCACTGACACGATTCGATTTGCAGCGAAATGAAATGAGCTTGCAATTTGCCAAATTGATTCTACATTTTTTTATTGTGTGCTAAACTTTCTTCTTTCTGCCTCTGTCTCTGCCTTGGACTCGGCAGGCCTTTCATCAATCGATTCATTCGGTTAATTCAATGAGAGGTAAATTGTCTGTCACTTACCGCCATTCGTTTCAATTGATCTAAATCCACTTGTTGTCGGCACAAATGATGCGACTATTATTATTAAACTTGTTAAAGCGATGGAAAGTAGTTGTGGCTTTGTTGTTCTCGTTGTTGTCTCGGTCGGTGTTCTCGTTGCCGTTGTTGCTATTGCTGTTTCTGTGCAGCGGGACAACGTCGCCGTTGAGGCCGGCGTAACCCACTTAAACATGTTTGCTGGTGTCCGGACACTGGTGGTGGCGGGGATATCTTGGCCTAGACCGTCTGGCAGCGTTTTATGTTGCTTTGCCAGCTGGCTTTATAATATTTCGCCCAGAACGTTTCGAAATCGCAAAACGAATGCCAAAACTAATGTTGCAACAAAAAAGACGCGCGCAAAACGAAAGACTTAGGCAACGAACGCGCGTCGAGCGGAAAATAAGTTGTAACTGTTTCTGTAATCTCTGATTCTGATTCCGATTCTGATTCCGATTCTGATCGGACGCGATTTAATTGCTGCGACGACCACCGTTTTGCTCAACCACCACTTTGCGTATTTAACTCGGCCGCTTTCTTTGTTGTTGGTCAGCTGGTCAGCGAATTTACAGTTGCTCGCACCACCAACAAAACACTAACACACTGCACCACATATACTAAGTATAATATATGGTGGATATACTATAGTATCTCCTCAATCTAATTCCGTTTCCGATTCTGATTTCGATTCACTGCGATCCTCGGCGACCGATCCAAGCGTCCGGTCAATTGAACGCTCCGCGTGTGTCTGAGTTTCTGATTGCAAGCTGGCCCGAACGGGGGCCAAGATAACGGACCTTCGCCACTTTTGTGTGGAAAACTTTCACTTTAACTCCGGCCACACGGAGAGATGGAGAGATGGGAGAAAGAGAGCGTCGTAGCGCGATCGCGAGAGAGCAGGTGCGAGAGAAAGAGTTAACTGGGAGAGAGCCGTAGAGGTACGTGAGAGTATTTCTATTAAGCCTGGCTTAAATGGTAAACATTTCTAATTCGGCGTCCGTTTCAGCTTCTGCTTCTGCTTCTTGCCACCGATTCCTGTTTGCCGTTTCTTTCTGGCGCTGCTGCTTTCTTCTTTCTTTCGCTGCCGCTTCTCTGCTGCTGCTGCTGCTGCTGCAATTCGCTCTCTTATGGCGTCTGGTGGCGTCCGCACGCGTGCGCGTTTGAAAACCAACTGAAACGGTTAACGCGGCGGCCTTGCGGTTAAGAGCGCTCCGTGCCGACTCTGGTGGCCCGCTATTCATGTCACACCTGGCCAAGAGACGCCAATGGAGACGTTGGCGGAGATGGTTGGGCTGGGGCTTTCGCCGGTGGCTCGCTCGGCGTCCGATTAACACTGATCTTCTGCTCCTTTTTCGGGGACAAATATATATCTTAACCCAAAACCTGATGTAATATATACTTTATGGATCTGGATTTTAAGATCTGGTTAGATTGTTCATGATTAAAAGAAAAGAGTTCAAAGTAGTTTATTTTTTGCAACTTTACTCAAGAAAGTTTGGAATTATCCCTAGATATATGTGAACTTCATACTTTAGTAGGTCCTTTCAAATATTGGACGATGTATGAATGCAGAGCTTAGCTTAGAATCCTATTATTACCATCATTACTTTTAAGATCAATAAATTTGAACATTTAATGGACCTATTATTAAGAATTACATTTGGGAAATGATTTGAAATTGGCTTTAATGATTTAGCCGTTGAAGTTTTTTAAGGGAACAGGATTTATAATGTCTATCAATTCCAAGAACTATCTAAGAAACTCCACAAAGAATGTACATAGATGATAAAACAATTCAATATTAAAGTTATTTCAGTATTTGAAATTGATTTTGAAGCTTTAAATTTAATGCAGCTTAAAGAAGTAATTAAGTAGGAGTACTAAAAAAAGATACTTTTGCCACCCATCCCAGCTGGCTTCATAGCACAAAAGCCAGCTGGGAGCCGGTAAAGGTTATTCCCCTCTTATGGCCAATTGTAAATTTGCGAAAGAGTAAAATACCGGCAAAGTTTGGTGGCTAATAACAGCCATTTGGTCATATGCAGCTAGGAGGTGCAACCTGCAACCCGCCGATTGCCGATTGGCATTTCCTTGACCCAAATTTCACTGCAAGCAAGAAAAATCCGGCGGCGCCATCGTGTGGCGGTGTGTTATTGTTTGGCTTTCTTGGTTGGGCTTGGCCCGGTGGACGGTACATTTTAATATCGGCCTGGCCAAGGTCCGGGCCGGAGCTGGGGTCTGGGGATGCCGGGGTAAACGCCTGACCAGGCTGGCTGGCACTTGTGGCTGGCCAAGCGTGGACACCGCTCCACCATCACATCACGATCTTTTTGTAGAATTTCACTTTCGTTATTGTTGTCGCAGCTTGCTGTTTTTTAAAAAGTTTACTTTTTTCGGTCTGTCTGTTTAATGTATTTTCTGTAAACTTTTTCTGTGCATTTCTTGGGCTTTTATTTTGTTGTTTATTTTCTCGTGGTCAGCCCATCGAAATGGAAAACAGTGTGAGAGCAGCGGACTCCAGCGCCAACTGATTGGCCATGCCGGGCACGTGGGTGGTGACTCCAGCCTGGCCAGAACTTGATGGTTGACTGGGAGTTTGGAGTTGATGGCTTTCTCGGGTAGAGAGGAACCGAATCAAGTGATTCATTATAAGCGGTATTACGAAACCCGGCGAGCGGGGAATTATGAACGATTTTAAACGATTTTAACATAATCAACGGTATGATATCTAAGACAAAGACCCTGCGAATCGTTGACTTTCTCTCCGACCAGAGACAATGACCAGCCAGAGCTAGCCCAAGAAGGTGCCAAAATAAAGCACTAACAAAGCAGAAACCCGAACTTTAAACAAATGGCAAACGGGCAACGGGGCGAACCCGCGATCCGTACAGCCCCTCGGTCAATGATGAAATATTCGAAGCCATTCTTCGTCTGAATCTGTTTAAGATGCCGCCACCAATTTGATCAGGCAATCGGTTATACACATTTCGGGTTATATCATACCAAGATCCCAAGCTCACCTCAGATCAGCACAATCAAACGAAATGATCTTCACTCTATCCGGCAGAAATTAGCCCCCTTGAGCTGCAATGGGCACTTGATTTCTGTTGGTTTTTTTTTTTGCTAATTTTCCGATGATGAGCCATCAAAATTTCTATTTCATGGCTGGCAAAATAATCTGCAGACTAAGCAGCCAAATCGACGGGAGGGCCGACTCGATCAATCGATGAAAACATCAACATAATGACCGGTGAGTGAGCGACAAGTGTGAGAAATTCAATTTCCAAGACGACACGGCGGCGATCTTTGTTTGGGAATCCAGAAAGTGAAGGTTTCTATCTGGGGATGTTCCCATGTCAACGCCTCTCGATTTGCCAATTCGCAGTATGTTCCCCTTAGCTCAAAGTTTATTAACTGCCATTAATATGTTTTTCAACGGCGTCGATTGAAAACGAAAGCCATCATAAAGGCGGCCTGTTTGTGAGCTGATGGTCAATGGTCGTCAGACTCCGGATTGTCTGCGATCGTTTTTGGCGTCCGATTCGTTGGATTAAGACCCAATTAATCAAAATGAGGCGTCGACATGAATTTTGATTTATTGCCTGCAAATTGAACCAAAAACTCAATCCCAACTGGCAGTGCGTGCCCCATCATTAGCGCTTCAAAGGGTGCCTCACTTTCCACTTTGCAGCAAAAGGGTTCGCTGTTCGCAGTTCGCGGTTCACGGTCCAGTAGCCCGACTGACTCTGTATTGGTTTTCGGTATTTGGGGGATCTGTGACTAATTGAAAAGGCAATAATTTCACTTTTAGCAGGTTGCCAGCCATGTTTGCCCACTAAAGCCAAACAAGCCGGGGAAGAAAAGAAATTTCAGCATAATAAATGAAAGTGAGAAGCCGGGTAGTAGCGATGGTAGCAAGTACAAATGACATACAGAAAATGATTGTTAGGCTAATGTATGACAAGTTGGCTATGACCAGGAGGCACTATTTTCTTCTCCCCTTCTTCACTACCCTCCTCCGGTATTCAAAACAAATGAGCCGTGTTTTCTAAAACCGACAACACATCACGCATACGCCGTGTTGACAACTTGCGCTTTCAATTAGCGCGTGTCAATGGCCCCCGAAAAGGGTCTGTAAGCCCCTGGCTGGTTGCCCGGATGGCCGGATGGTGCACCTATGATTTAATTTCGGTTTCTTTCGGTTTCGCACACTTTTAATTACGCAAATGTTATTCAATAAACCAGTAAGCAAGTCGCCGGGTGTGCGATTAGAGAAATGGGCGAAACTTTTTGGCAAACGACGCAGCTGGGAAAGTTGTTAGGGTTTGCCAAGTGTTTAGCTTAAATAAAAAATATAAAAATAAATTAAAAATTAAAACTAATAAAGCATATGTTGCTAAATTTACAAAATCACAGCCATCAGAAAATCAGTGATATATTTTAAATTCTTTCCAAAATCTATTAAAAACAAACAACACAAAAAATAAATGGAAAATGTCTGCTTTTTTATAAAACAATGCAAGAAAATCTAAATATTTATGTATATAATTTTAATGAATGTCTAAAACAAATTACAAAATAAACAAATAACCAACCCAGGCAGTATAATAGAGTATTTGATGGGCATCTTGCAAAGCCATCATTTGGTTTACAAATTTCTTTGTCGCCGCCTTGGTTGGTGGTCGAACTGGCCAGGCTAATTGCACTATTATTTCATTTTGATGCCATTTTAATTTAATTCCATTTGCGCAACGACTTTCGTCTTCATTAGGTGCGTTTTTTTTCGGCACATTGTTTGTATAGGGGCTCTCCATAAAAATTTTGCACCTTTCACAGAATCCATTCGACTTCCGTCACCGGTTTTTTGTGCCATCTTCCGTCGGTTTTTCTGTTTGCATTTTCTTTTCTTGGGTTGTGTGTTTTTTTATTATTTTTATTCGTTGGGCTGGTGTATTACCAAGACTTTGATTGTGAGGCCGTTTAATTGGCGAAAATTAAAAAGGGAAAACATTTTTACATTAAAAACATTTTGTGTGGGCGTCTACCGGGGCTAATGCAATTAATTAGAAAGCGAAACTAAAAAATTCATTTGGATTATGCCGATGCAAAAGGGGAAAAGGGGAAATTCATAATTTTTTTCTTGATAAATGTTGGCCAGAAGATTTTACAATTGCCTTCACTTTTCTGATGTCCGCAGGCCAAAGGGCAGAAAAAGGTTTACATTTTGGAAAGGGAAGCCTCTGTGCCTCTGTGCCTCGAGGTGGCTGAGTAAATGATTTACCGAACAAAGAGGCTTTCAAGGTGGGGGCGAAAAGCCACTCCGTTGTTTAACGAGATCCAAAATCGCAACTCTCGGTGGCAAGTATGTATATCCGCCATTCCCCAGCGAACTGAACTGAACTCATATTTAGACATTCGACACACCTGTGAAAAGGAGAAGCTTCCAAATGAAGAGCCATCAGTATCGGTGCCGCCGATGGCTGTGGCAAGCTGCTGGTTGCATCCGAATCCGAAGCGGCCCCCAAAGATCTGTCTGGCGATCGATCTATCAAGATTTGAAGTAGGCCCAAGACCAATAATTACCGGATGAGGAGTAATTTCCTACGGGTTACGTTTCAAATGGGCTGGCAGCCCATCAAAATAATGATCGTCTTCTGGGGCATCGCATTGTGCGATTTCATTAAACGATATCGACTGGGCCGCGAGGCGATGGCTCTTCTATGCGATTAGAGGTTTTCCGTGCCACCAGAACGGTGGCGTTTCCCAGCCTCCATCTTCATACTTCTCCTTCTTGACTTGACTTGAAACTGAAGAAAGGGAAAATATTGTCCATGAGTACTTTTCAATTGTTTCCATAGATGGGCATATAAATTTTTGGGAGAAAGATCTTATATTTATTATTGTGGCAGTACTTGGACTTTCGTTTTTTGTTTGCTTCTCAAGTGGCTGCGGCGACTGTTCCTATAAATCTTCTTCTGTTTTTTTTTGTATTATTCGTTTTTTTTTTGCCCAGAAAAATAAGAAATTTCCATTGTATTGTCCGCTGGGAAAGTCTAGAGTCGTCATTGTGCATTCGTTTCAGGTTCAGTTGCTCAGTTGCTCAGTTACTGGTGGCTCAGTAGGCAGTAGTTGGCGGTGGTCATCTTTTTTTTCCTCCGGCTTCATGCCTCATGCTGATCTTGGCCTGACACTCGCCCCCTCATTCATTTCACTCGTGTGTGCGGCTTTTGATGATGCTTGATACGTGCTGCTTGGTACTTGGTACTTGGTGCTTCAAGCGTTTTAATTGTGCAACATTTCTTTAGAAATTAAATGCAAGGCACTTCAGTTACTTCATAGCTTTCGTTTTCCATGGGAATGCTCTGGATTTGAGACCGGGCTTTCGGCGTCTGCGAACACTGCCAAAAACCAGGTGTTTGTCAGCTTAATTATCCATTTTTGCTGCCAAATAGGCGACCCATCAATGGTAACAATAAAATCTGCTCTATCAGGCGGTGTTGCGCAAGATCTTTGGAAATTTCACCCGGCTTTTTGTCCGGACCATAAATAAAGCCATCGAATGTCATAAATCGCCAATTTGTCGGCAAATTAATTCAAATGGAGCAGCTGGCCCAATGGCCAAAGGGGGGCTTAAATTTTCACTTTCGCCGGACGTACTTTTCATCTAATCGCCGTCGAGGATCATCGCCTGACAAGAGTAATCTCCTAATCGGCGCCCATTACCCGAACACAAACCCGCCATGTGAAAGTTCAAGCCAAGGACCGACACTCTGGTCGTCGTGATCGCAGTCGTTGATAATCCGGACACATGACCCCGTCGCAGTACGTGATATCCGTACAAATTATGATATGCCAGTTGCCGGCGATCTCGAGTCGAGCGCCACGACATGCACTTGCAACGCACACGAAGGTCCGATCTCCGGCTCCTCCACATGCCACAAAAATAACCAAAACACAATAAAAATGTTCGTGGGCATATGCAAATGGCCAGAAACTACCAGTATTCCCCATTGCCGCCAAGTAAGAGCGAAAGTTCCACGACAATTTGGACGTAATCATTCCGGCAATTGCAGGGCGTGTGGATAAAAATTAGGTATTTCCAGCAACTTGCCTTTGCCATTTACTTATTAAATATTTTTTCAATTAGTAATCTCATAGCAAGCTTCGGCTGTTAAAATCTTTAATATTATTTAGGTTTATAAAGAAATCGTGACTGTGTTTTTCTGCAGCAAATTGCTCTTTAATCTAATCTTGATATTAGGTATATTAGTATATTTTATTACTAGTTAGTTTTAGTTGTATATGAAGCTTTAAATATTTATATTATTATTTATAGTATAACATTTATTTAATATCAAAATATACCTACGTATTTCCCTGAAATCTTTTATCTTTTTAACCTTTTATAAAAACCCTAACACTTGCACTGGGTCTTGCTCCGATTAGTTTTAAGCACCTTTGCCTGAAAATCGAATGCTACATGTTTGGAATAAAAAATAACTTTACGAATAAAAACAAATGGAAATTTAACAATTTATTGGAGTCGTGTGCTCAAGCTCCCGGCGAAGAAAGTTTTCAGATGTCGTCAGTGGCACCTGCCAAATAATATTTTGACAATATTGCTCGAGCTCAATATTGTCTGTAGCATGGAATCATTCAAGTTATTTATAAATTACTGTATAAACGTAAATATCTTTGTAAATATGAATCCGAACTTTTAAAAATATTACAATAAGCATTTTCAAATGGGTAATTATTTAATTTTCATTTAAGACAATGAAAATTTTTATTATAATTATAGTTTTGTTTTTAGATTGCCATAAATTATAAATGCAAATTTTTATTTATTTGAACTAACTATAAAGTGTTTGTCTTATACTTATAAGCTATAAAACACCTTCGTATATTGGTATAACATAAATCCTACATGTAGATGGCGCATTCAATATAGATGTAAAATGTAAGGTCAAGTAAAATGTGTATACCTCTGTAGAGAGGGTATACCGTTTTTTTATAAAAACAAACTGCTTATGCCTTTTAAAATATATTTATTTCATTGTAATATATTATTATTAATTGTAATATACTAGAACATATTTAGAAGAACTAATCGGTACAGAGATTCTGGAAAACTTGATCCGAAATGCCCCGAAGGATTCCTGGTGAAGTGTAGAGTAGCTATCCTGATGGTTTGTTGGCGCAGAAAGAAAGTGGACAAGGTCCTTATCCTCGCAGTCTTTAGGTCCGTGGAGTTCCTAAATTTATAGCCGGTATGACAAATTCGGAAGTCTCGTCTGCAGCAGAAGAGAAAAGAAACTATAAAAGCTCAAAGTTGTAAACTAATTTTTTTCAGAATTTGAACGCGCATATTTCGCTCATTTTTCTACCGATTTGGAAACTGATAACTGTTTCTTAATCAGAACTTTAATATCTTCTGATTTACATCAAAATATAGGAAATATCGAACAAAAAAATTTTATTGAATTTTCGCAAAAAATCATGATGGTACCCCTTTTAAAAATTGCGAAAAATGGGTCAAATTTTTTTTGTTCGGGTTTCAAGATCTTTTGATGCAGATTTCAGGGGAATGAAGCGCTGATTTCATAATGGTATTGCATTCCCAAATCGGTTTAGAATCGGTTCAATGGTTCGTAAAAAAGTAGTCAGACAATCGCAAACTAGGACTAGGCCTATTTTCGAAAAAAATCATGATGGTACCCCTTTCCAAAATGCTAAAGATATTTTGATAAAGATTTAAGGAGAAGCGCTGATTCCATTGTGGTATTCCATTCCAATATCGGTTGCGAAATGCCCGAATTCCGAATTTTTCTTGAATTTTCTCGAATTTTCCTAAATTTTCATAAATTTTCATGAATGTTTTCCGAATTTATGCCAGTTGGCGGTTAAATTTGAAAACTAAAATAGCAGATGCCAAATTTCAAATTCAAATTTTAACGGATTGGCGCCAAAAATTAAAAATTTCTCATCCACCTTCTGCTGATTTCTGTTCGCCTGGTACTACAGAAGTGGCGGAGGTCGATTTTTGGATTTTTAAAACACTGACATTTCCCGACTTTCCCTCAGATTTCCACGATTTTCAGAGTTTTTCCCATTTTCCGAATTTCACTGAATTTCCCTGAATTTTCCCGAATTTTCCTGATTTTCCTGGATTTTTCCGGAATTTTCCTGAATGTTTTTCGAATTTTCCCCAGATGGCGGTCAAATTTAAAAAATGGCTCATAAAAGTATGCAACATTTTCATTTTTTAAAAACCTCAAAAAAGTATGCAACATTTTAATTTTTGCATCCACCTTCTGCTGATTTCTGTTCGCCTGGTACTTCAGAAGTGGCGGAGGTCGATTTTTGGATTTTTAAAATTCTTAAATTTCCCGACTTTCCCCCAGATTTCCACGATTTTCAGAGTTTCTCCAATTTTCCGAATTTCCCTGAATTTCCCTTAATTTTCCTGAATTTCCTGGATTTTTCCGGAATTTTCCGGATTTTTCCTGAATGTTTTTCGAATTTTTCCCAGATGGCGGTTAAATTTAAAAGAAGGCTCATAAAAGTATGCAACATTTTAATTTTTTAATTTTTTAAAAACCTCAAAAAAGTATGCAACATTTTAATTTTTGCATCCACCTTCTGCTGATTTCTGTTCGCCTGGTACTTCAAAAGTGGCGAAGGTCGATTTTTGGATTTTTTAAATTCTTAAATTTCCCGACTTTTCCTCAGATTTCCACGATTTTCAGAGTTTCTCCAATTTTCCGAATTTCCCTAAACTCTCCTGAATTTCCTGGATTTTTCCGGAATTTTCCGGATTTTTCCTAAATGTTTTTCGAATTTTTCCCAGATGGCGGTCAAATTTAAAAAAAGGCTCATAAAAGTATGCAACATTTTAATTTTTTTAAAAACCTCAAAAAAGTATGCAACATTTTAATTTTTGCGTCCACCTTCTGCTGATTTCTGTTCGCCTGGTACTTCAAAAGTGGCGAAGGTCGATTTTTGGATTTTTTAAATTCTTAAATTTCCCGACTTTTCCTCAGATTTCCACGATTTTTAGAGTTTTTCCAATTTTCCGAATTTCCCTGAACTCTCCTGAATTTTCCCGAATTTTCCTGAATTTCCTGGATTTTTCCGGAATTTTCCGGATTTTTCCTGAATGTTTTTCGAATTTTTCCCAGATGGCTGTCAAATTTAAAAGGAGGCTCATAAAAGTATGCAACATTTTAATTTTTTAATTTTTTAAAAACCTCAAAAAAGTATGCAACATTTTAATTTTTGCATCCACCTTCTGCTGATTTCTGTTCGCCTGGTACTTCAGAAGTGGCGGAGGTCGATTTTTGGATTTTTAAAATTCTTAAACTTCCCGACTTTCCCCCAGATTTCCACGATTTTCAGAGTTTTACCAATTTTCCGAATTTCCCTGAATTTTCCTGAATTTTCCCGAATTTTTCTGAATTTCCTGGATTTTTCCGGAATTTTCCGGATTTTTCCTGAGCTTCTTCGGAATTTATCCCAGATGGCGGTTAAATTAAAAAAAAACAAATACCAGAAAGTATGCAATTAAAATGTGTAGTGGTCTTTTATTAAAAAGGCTTAAAAGTATGCAACATTTTAATTTTTGCATCCACCTTCTGCTGATTTCTGTTCGCCTGGTACTTCAGAAGTGGCGGTGGTCGATTTTTGGACTTTTAGAAACTGCAATTTCCCGACTTTCCCTCGGATTTCCACGATTTTCAAAGTTTTCCCAATTTTCCGAATTTCTCTGAATTTCCCTGAATTTTCCCGAATTTTCCTGATTTTCCTGGATTTTTCCGGAATTTTCTGGATTTTTCCTGCATATTTTCCGAATTTTTGCCAGTTGGCGGTTAAATTTAAACCAAAAAATTCCTAATGCCAAATTTCAAATTCAAATTTTAACGGATTCCCGCCAAAAATTAAAAATTTCTCATCCATTTTCAGCTGATTTCTGTTCGCCTGGTATTTCAGAAGTGGCGGAGGTCGATTTTTGGACTTTTAGAAACTGCAATTTCCCGACTTTCCATCGGATTTCCACGATTTTCAGAGTTTTTCCAATTTTCCGAATTTCCCTGAATTTCCCTGAATTTTGCCGAATTTTCTTTATTTTCCTGGATTTTTCCGTAATTTTCCGGATTTTTCCTGCATATTTTCCGAATTTATGCCAGATGGCGGTTAAATTTAAACCCAAAAATTCCTGATGCCAAATTTAAAATTTAAATTTTAACGGATTCCCGCCAAAAATTAAAAATTTCTCATCCACCTTCTGCTGATTTCTGTTCGCCTGGTACTTCAGAAGTGGCGGAGGTCGATTTTTGGATTTTTAAAACACAGAAACCCGGGCCCCGACGCTTTCTTGGAGATCCTCGGGGGAACGGAGCGCTTTGTATACGTCGTCCAGCGGCTTGCAGTAGACCGAAAATCGCCAAAAAAGGACTGGTCCGATTTTCCATACTTATTTTAATATATTTAATATAAACCAAAAATTAAGAGTCGTTATGCTTTAATACTTTATTTTATAATACTTAGTAATATTCGCAAAATAGGTCTCTCAACATGGATTCGTTTTATTACCTAATTGGACGGTTGTCCATTTCCTTTTTATTTTCAGAGGTGCCTTTGGAGGAGGGTTACCGGTGTGGGTCACTATCTTTCCACCTCCCTTGAAAGTGCTCCTCTTATACAAGTAATTAGCCGCTTTCGTTGGTTTTGAATATTCACCTAGAATCACACATATCTGACAATCATTTCAAAGAATCAAATTTCTTCACAACTTTTAACATTTTCGCCAATAATAAAGATTTCAGTAGAGTTCCAGATTTTATTGGTTACTTTTGCTCCTGGGACTGGATCCATAATCAGCATCAACACCAGAAAAGCCAAGAGTTGTGCAAAACTTGGAGTGTTCATGGCGACGGAAATTCAACAACTGAATAAAATTTTGGCACAGAAGTGGAATTGATTTTATCAATTAATTGAAATTGATTATTGCTCTTTAAAGAAATATAATATATTTAATATATATTTTGGATCCATCCATATTTTGGATCCAAAAAAATCTCGCGGTTAAAGTTTAAAGTATACTTTCAGGAGAAAATAAAAAGCCGCTCTTCCAGTTTTTATATTGTATTTAAATGAAAGTACTTTGTATGGTTTGTTTTAAACATTTGAATTTAATTAATTTTGTCGCGCATGAGCTGCTATAAATAAATAATTACAGTAAGTTATAAAATAAAATTACAATAGCTTCTGCCGCAGTATTTGATTCGAGGAGAAGCGACTTATGTGATAGTGCCCCACCGAATGACCCGATCCGATCCGAATCCGAATCCGAATCCAAGTCCGAGTCAGAGTCCCTTTTAAAATTAATATTGAATAGGACTAAAGCTAAGTGTAAATGTTATGCAATAATTTAGAAAATTATGTACAGCAAATGGGAATAAATTAGGAGTCCAATCGATTAATACGTTACATGATCTTTCCCTATCTCCTTTCGTTTAGTGTGCTGGTTAATCACATTCACTAACTAGTTTTAGGTTAGTCTAGGCAACGCTAATTTTAGATTACGATTATGACAATGGAAGTGCTATCAGTGGTCCAGTCTGGTCTGGTTTTCTGGGGGGGCGGGCAGGTGGAGGTAAATGGTGGCAACTGGAATCGTTGCTCGGGTTATGGTTGAATCCTGTAGAGATCCGTTCCGGATCTGATCTCGCCATAACCGGAGCACGAGTCCGAGTATCGTTGGATTCCGATGCCGATGTGCGGGAAAGGGCATTGCGTTTCTAGGCATTCGCTAAGGATCAGGTCTTTCCGTGACCTAGAACTGCAGAATCTGGTTGATCCAGTCCCGGAACTCGGAGATGCGCGTGTACACGCCCGGCTGGTTGGCCTCCGCGCACCCGATGCCCCACGAGATGACTCCGCCCAGCTGGAACCGCTTGTCCGACTCCCTTTGCAGCACCATGGGGCCACCGGAATCGCCTGTGATCGACATAACAAATCGTTAACATTTATGCCACAAATGGCTGGCAATTACTCACCTTCGCAGGAGTCGTAGCCGCCCTTCTTCCAGCCGGCACAGATGAAAATGTGCGGTATGTGCTCTATGTAGCCCGCGGCCCGGTACATGGACTCGCAGATGGTGTTGTTGATCACCGGCACCGCCACCTCCTGGAGCACACTGGGCAGGGGTCCGTCCTCGTACAGGCGACCCCAGCCGGTGACGAAGGCAGTCTGCCCGATGAAGTTCTCGTCATTGTCGGGCACACAAACCGGAATGATGTTGGGCTGGAAGACCACGGGCTCGTAAAACCTGTCATGTAAATAATAAATTTTAATTTTATATTGTAATAAAAATAATTGAAAGAGAATGACTCACCGGAGCAGGGCCAGATCGTACTCGAAGGTGCGGGGATCGAACTGCGGATGAGAGGCCACGATCTGGACACGGCGCTCCTGGTAGCCGTAGGGCTCCTCCTCCTCAGCCAGATCGTATTCCCCAAGGCGCAGCAGCAGGTCAGAGGGCGGAACACTGAAAGTAAGACTCTGGTTAGGATGATTCTTTAGGAACCTGGAATGGATACTTACTTGTCCACGCAATGCGCCGCCGTTATGGCCCAGTTCTCGTTCAGCAGGGCGGCTCCGCATTTGTGCAGGTAGGTGGAGGTCCTCCACTGGCGCAGAGAGATCTGCCAGGGCCATCTTCCGAAGGCGGCGTTGGCTCCTCCGACGATCCGGGGCTCGGGGAACATGCGACGACCGCAGACTGTTGAGTGGGAGGAGGAGGAGAACATTAAACAATGGAAAGGATAATGGATAATGGCTAATAGCGCCGTGCGTCCTGCGCCCTGCGTCAGGTCACAATTAAAATAATGGGCTGGCAAGAGCCTTTAACATTTTAATCACTCCGCCTGGCACTCAGTCATTTTGGCCGTTCGGCAAATGTAATGTGCTTTGGCCAAGTCCTTGGCTTTGGCCATCCTCTACCAGCCTGGTTGGCTGGTCAGTCAACGGCCTACTTTATGGCCAACCACTTGTCTTGGCCCGACTCGTTTCGATTCGTGTATCAAGATTGTTTTTTTCCTTAGCAAATCGGTCAACTGGCTGCAGGAGACCACGAACTGGGATGGATTTTTTTCCTTATTTTTTTTTGTTTCGGTTTTGGCTGCATTTTGCAGACTTGGCCGACAGCGTGACCCATACGGCACAATGACCGAAACCATCCCATCCCATACACGATGCAGTCATTATTGTAAATGATTGCTGTAAAAATTGTTGCGGCCTTAGTTTAGTTCTTACACAGTGAAAAAATAAGACCTATTTACATTAAATATAGAAAGATTCAAAGGGCAATAAAATAGGACTTTCAACAGATACTTCTCTAAAAGAATTCTGGATACTCCTTTGGGTTTCAAATCTCTAATGAAAAATTTATAAATTTTGGTGAAAGAATCAAGAGGATATATTTTTGGTTACTTAATTCATTCACTTAGTCATGTCTAGTCAAGTTTTTTCGAGTGCATCTGTTTATGATCTGGACAGCAGAGAATCTCGGAAGATGTCTCCGATTCTTGGTCTTCTTGGCTTGATGCTGGCTCAAGGCCAGCGGTTAGCCTTCAAATTGAATTTAATGGCCACGCACGTTGGCTTTGTCTTATGGCCAAAGTCAGCCACGAGTGTATTAATAGATTTCTCCCCGCGGGAAACGAGTTTTCTCCCGAGGACTGATCCCCCCGCCAGCTGCACCACTTACTCACCTTCTCGGTAATCGACGCCCTCCAATGCATTGGCGGGTGCTACGGTGGTGCTGCCTGTGGCCTCGATGGTGGTTGTGTTTGGTTCTTCGCCGCTGTAATCGGTGGTTTCTTCAGTGCTGGTTGTTGGCTTTGTTGCTGGACTGGCGGTGGTGGTGGTGCTGCTGCTGCTTGTACTGGTGGATGCCACCTCCGTGGAAGATGACGCTAATTCTACGCTGTTTATTGGAGCATCTGTGGTTTTCACAGGACTTTGAGTCGTTGTTGTTGTTGTTGATTCTGTAGTGGTTGTTGTTGTTGCTTCGGTGGTTGTTGTTGTTGTTGGTCTGGGAGTGGTTGAAGGTCTGGGCGTGCTTGTGGTCTTTGTTGGCTTCGTGGTCTTGTGCGGCTTGGCCGTTGCATGGCTCTCCACCGCACTGACACTGGTGGCCACCGAGATGACCACTTTGTCGGTGGCACTGGGTGGTGCTGTGGGTGAAAATCGTGGCTATTACAAGATCCACTCTTTGGAGTGGTGCAATCCGGACTTACCTGTGCCCTCGGGCTTTTGGGTGGTCAGTGGCACCCAGTCGGCTGGCGGTGCAGGCTGCCAGTCGTTCACTATGCTGGCATTGGCTGGTGGCTCAGCCTCCACGTCTGTCCAGGTGATCAGGCCGGGTTTCTTGGTGCCACTGGTGGTTGTAGTCGATGACACCGTGGTGGGTGCATCGGTGGTGAGCAGTGGCTTGGCAGTGGTTGTGGCTGGCTTGGGGGTTGTGGTCGTCGTCGTGGTTGTTGTTGTGGTGGTTGTAGCTTTTGTTGTTTGCTTTCTAGTGGGCTTCGGTGTGGTTGTGGTTGTAGTTGGTGCAGGGGTGGTGGTCGAGGGTTTCTTCTTGGTCACCAAGGTGGTGGTGGAGCCACTGCTGGAGGTGACAGTTGTCTCGGCCAGCAAAGCGGGTACCTTCACAATTTCCCCGGTGGGCTTGGGCTTCGGACGTGGCGCTTGGGTCGTTGTCGGGGTGGTGGTGCGGTTGTGACTCTTGTTCAGCTCCTCCTTGAGCGATGTGGTTGTGGAGATGGAGGAGGTGCTGCTGCTGCTACTTATTGTCTGGAAAATTGGCTTTCGGCTGGGCAGGGTGGTGGTGGTGGTTGCGGTAGCATTCAATGTGGTGCTCGTTTCCGCCGGCTTTCGCGTTTCCTGCGAACCACTAACGGTGGAGGAGGTGGTGGTTGGCTTCTTGGTTGGCGTAGGCCTTCGGCTGGAATGCGTTTTGTGCGGCTTTTGCGTGGTTGTGCGTAACGGTGGTGTTGGCCGTTTGGTGGTCACCGCTGCTTTGGTGGTGGTCGTAGGTGCCGCAGTTGTGGTGGTTGTCGTTGTCGTTGTTGTCCTGCTGGTTGTCCTGCTTGCCGAACCACTCACTGAACTGCTAACCGTTGGCCTTGTGTGCCGCCTGGTGGTTGTCGTCGTCTCCAGCAGGTGGGAAGCCTCCGTCACCGTCGGTGTGGTGGTTTCCACAATTTGGAAAGTCACAAACTTTGTTGGCACCGTGGTGGTTTCGATGCGCTGCTCCACTACACCCGTAGTCAGCACTGGCTTGGCGGTGGTAGTGCGACGTCGCGGTGGCTTCGCCGTGGCCACTGTAGCGTTTGCAGGTCCTCCACTTGGCTTGAGAGTGGTGCGCACCACAAAGTGCGAGTTTTTGTGGGTGGTGTGTGGCTGCGGTGGGCGGCGAGTGGTTGCCAGGGAACTGTTACTGGTACTGTTACTGCCGGTGGTGGTGCGGACTGGTTTGGCGGTGCTAAGGTACGACTGTGTTACGTTCTTGAGCAGCTCGTTGGTGGTGTGGTGGTGGGTGGTGCCGGCGCTGCTGCTGCCACTGCTGCTCGCCAGGGAACCACTTTCGGTGGTTAGCTTGAAGAGAGCGCTGGTTGGCAAAGTGGTGGACTCGTGGGCAAAGTGCGAAATGGTATTCTGGTCGATGCTGTTGTCGTTGATCTCCGGTGCGAAAAGCGAGGCCTCCTCCTGTGGTGATAAAAAAGCGATTAAAAAAGCCATCCCGACAGAATTTAATGACCCGATTTGCTACTCACCTTTAGCGCACAGCACGAGCCAAAGTAGAATCGATCGATACAGGTGCCCAGATGGGTGCCATTCTGTTTAATGCAATCGATGGCGAACATGCAGACTCCCGAGCGTCCCGACTTGCGAACGATGCAGGGCAGATGGCGTATATTCCGACCAGATTGGACTGCCAATTTAAAGATAATAGCCCAAAATCAGTAACAATATAAAAAATAAATTGATGTGAAACATAATGATGATAATGCTTATGATGATACCCCACCAGTAAGGGACAAAAGCAAATAAGATTCCCATTCTAGCTGCTCCACACCATTTCCGTTTGCCGGTGCGATTAACGCCTTCGAATTTGTACGCCAATTTGAGTCCGTCCATATACCGTTAGGCAAACAGTTAGCACAAGTGAAAATGAAGTGGCAACAACTCAGTGGCAGAAACGAGCCAACAGCGAACCCATAAAAGCCCGGTCCGCTGAAGGGCGTCATCATCGCGGCTCTGGCATACGAACATTCTCGCCGAAGACCGCCCGATGAGGCAACAGTAGCAGCCCATCCGCATTATTGTTATTTATTTATTTCTGCTCTTCTCCAAGAACCACCAAGAGGGGCCAAGAGCTACCGAAAGCCACCACCAACCACCGGCCCCGTCATCTTTGTCATTGTGTAATCGAGCCGAGAATTATCCAAGCTCGAGCTTTGAACTTATATAATTATGGCCACGAGCACAGGGCTAAGAGTTTTGTATTCGTTTTCCTCATTCATTTTTTTTGGTGGTTCTGAAAAATTGCCAGGCCAGGGACAAGATTGGCTGCCCCGCGTGTCCTGTTTCCCCAACGGAGCTCGTAAATTTACTTAACAACCTGTCCAGAGAATTTTTGCAGTAAGCGCTTTCAAAAATATATCCCAAGGCACATAAATAACGCACTTTTTTTCCGACTTCTGCTAAATGGAAAGAAAACAAGGCACAGTGATCGCTTAAATACCTCGTTTTATGTGGAAAGTATTAAGAAAGGTGCTAAATTTTACAGATACTTTCATTTTGGAATAGATTTTATGATGATTGGAGAAGCCATTCCATATAACATTTGCAGAATACTTGGAAATTTTATATTTAATATCTGAAAACATTTTGTATATTCCCACGATTGTAAAGGGTATGCAAATAAATATTGCCAACCTGCCTTAGCTGGTGTTTTGCGTTTATTGAACTTTCGGGGCTGTAAAGTATCGCGCATTTCTTATGCAATTAACACGAAATTCAGGCTCGGGATTTTGTGCCACTGAAGCGGCCCAAAACAAATGACTCAAGACACGAACTGGTGGCCAGTTGAGTGGAAAAGCAAAGAAATCAATCGACAGAAATTGAACTCGAGCCCGAGACATTGTCACGTTCCATGGATCGTGGCAGCGGTTCTGTTTCTGTTTGCATTTCGTCGTTTGTGGCTTTTTGGGTCAACGGCTTAGCATATGTTTTGCTAGCTAGCCGCCACTCGTTTGGCCTACCAAACAGCCAGAATCGAAGGCCAAGACAGTGGCAAGCCATCCAGCCAAGAGAATCAAAAGAGAGAGGCGGAAAGATAGTAGAGAATAGCCAGAGACAGAGACAGGGACAGAGACCCGCATTGCAATGTAAGGAAATTCGTTTTTGGCATGCGAATGCGGCACCACATTTTCGTGGCCCGATTGTGGGTGAGTGGCGCAGTGGCTAAGTGGGTCACCGTCGAAGTGTCGGGCCATTGGAGAGACGAGAATCGATCGCATCGATCGGCTCGATCTCTGGGTCTGGGTCTGTTTGTTTTATTTCCCTTTCACTTGCCGTCAAATTTACTTTCCGCTTTCTGCAGCCGCCTCTTGCCGTCTTCAATATTATTTATATTTTCTTTGTTGCCGCTGCGGTCCAGTCATAAACATGAAATGCTCGCCGGCACAAGCTTTCTGGCCAAGCCGGAGTCCGAGTCTGATTCTGATTTCAATTCCGATTCCCGGTCCAAGCCGGACTGGCCCGACTGGCGGTTGCTTATTTTATGGCAACATTCTTTGATGGCTGACCTCAATTGCTTTTGCTCGCTGACGTTTGCCCGTTTGGTTGCTTTGGTTGCTTTGGCTCTCGCATCTTGAATCTGGGATCTTGAGTCTTGGATCTTGGCTGGCTGCCGGCTTTGGCCAGTGTCAGTCTCGAGAGTGTGTGTATATGAAAGTTTTGTAGTTTTATTTTCATCTTTTTTTAAAGGCTGCGCTTTGTTGCCTTGCGGCAGACAAATTGGCAGCTGTGTGGGGCCGGCCGTCCGCGGAGGAAGTGCTAATAGCGTATAAATTTGATTTTTAATGACTGTGACCCAATTAATCTTCGTGGCTGTTGTAGCTTCTGGGACCGGGCAACGCCTGTCTCTATTGTCACTAATTTTGATTACTTTCATTGGAAATGCTCTGGCTCTGTTTGTTCTCAATTTGTTGGCATCCCCACCCGGCGAGTTCGTCGCTTAAGTCTTTTGTTTTTTTTTGGCAATAAATTATTTAGGTGGCAGCAATGTAGTTAAGTTAAGAAGGTAAGTTAAAGTAAGTAATTTCCATCTCAACTAATTATTAGCTGCTCTGGGATTGTGGTTTTTACTTTGTTAAAGGCAGCGTTTCATTTCATTGTAATAACCGTGGATGCTCCCGAAAAGAAACTTTTAATAGTCTACGTGAGAGAAAGTGCTGGAGTTCTTGGGAAACAATGGAAATAAACCAAGACAAAGTGCTGATGTATCTGTATCTGTACCTGTATCTCTTTGCTGAACGGCTATTCCGGCTAAGTGAGAGCGACAATGGATTCGACACCCATAAAGTAGATGGTTCGGATGACTCAAAATATGGACCGAAACAAGGCTACACTTACACTGCGCTAAACTGGGATTATCCACGAAGACTGGAGTGGCGTCTATCGTCAGCAGCAGGAGACTGCAGAGCGTGATGAGGCTGAGTAGGAGGCTGGGGCGTGGCATCATCTTCCAGGGCTTGGATATCGCCGATCTGTATTTGGCGGCTGTGTATGTATAGCTGTCCTCTGTATCCGTGTGTTGTTGTGCACCCATCATCTGCAAAAGTGAGACACATTCATAAATCGGTTAGGTTTCTTCTTTCGGGGTGATTCATATCCAAAATGTGAAACGTTTTACGACCTTATTCAAATTAATCAACCAAAAAAAATAAAACCTAAAGCGATGGGCACGGCCCAGCCGCAGCAGAAGCAAAAGCCAGGCAAAGCAACAAGTGCGTAGAAGCAATACCTTCGCTGACTCAAGTAGGTGAAAGTCTGTCTCCGGTGACTTGCATATGCAAAAACGATGAACAAATGAAACAAAACGTGGCCACAAAAACGGAAACCGAACCAAGACAAATTTTGCTATACCAGGGCACCCATGGCACCCAGGGCGTATGTGTAATATATATATAGACATGCCTAAAATGCCCCAAATGGAAAGCAAAAGTGTATGCGTGTGGGCATAGAAAGCGTTCCAAACGGGAATCGTTCAACTGATTGTATAATCTTCTCCAGCGTTTATATAACTGTTCGGAAATGCATTTCCATTCCCATACCCAGACTGAGACCCAGAGCCATTCCCACACCCAACGACCAACAACCAATAACCAATACAAAATACCCTATGGCACTACTGGTTCTGCTCATCTTTGGGGTTCAACAGTCGCCTAATTGAGCCGCCGGGTTCGAACTGCAAAGAAAGTTGAGAAAAATGTACAGAAATTATGACATAAACCGGAGCAA
Organism: Drosophila ercepeae; assembly: GCA_018150545.1. Lineage (NCBI taxonomy): Eukaryota > Metazoa > Arthropoda > Insecta > Diptera > Drosophilidae > Drosophila > Drosophila ercepeae. The sequence goes on from JAECWL010000161.1 coordinate 15,487,034, forward strand.
TCAAAGAAAGCGCGTCCAACGACAACAAATGATGATGATGAGTTGGCTAGAGTTAACTGGACCTGCTCCGGGAACACAACCGCGATGACAATGCGTCTCTATATCTCACAAGAACATGTATCTTGTAGTTTGTTTGTGTATCTCTCTGGTTTACCCATGGCCGGGAGGCATCTTTTGCGGTGACAACATATTCATTGATCGGTTCTGTTCTGTTCTGTTTGGCTTGGCTTGGCTCTTGGGTTGGTTCTTTTTTTCAGTCACGATTCTGCAGCGTTGAGAAATTAGCTGCGTTTGGAGGGGAAAGCGGTAAGCGGTAAGCGGTTTGCGGGGAGAGTAACTCTCATTGTTAGCGACAGTTCTGTGAGTTGCGTAATACGGTCGTTGAACTCTTATGGCAACAGCATTTTCCTGAACAGCATCAGAAACCTGGCTTAAAGACCCATCCACCGCATACTCGTAAATATCTTTAATTAGTCCCGAATGCTAAAATTTATATCTACAGTCGAGTATCGAGAACGGAAGCCATAAAACAAAATACTAACTAACACGAGATTGCCTCACTTAAACACTAGAATGCCATCGAATTGAAAGCATTGGCATCTAATTGCTGGTGTGATCTTTAGTAGAGATCGCATTCTCGAGTCCAGTCCAGTTCCAGCGATTGTTTGGCTTTTCGCAGCCTCAAAAATGTTGGCCAGCTATTTGTGTATTTGGGTCACGTTCAGAGCCAAACACCCGTATCGGTATGCGTATCTGTATAATTGTGTTGGCGTTGTTGGCTTGTTGTTGGCTGGTTGTTGGCTGGTTGTGTGCAAATTAACATGAATTTCTGAGCTACTGAGAGAAACGATAACCAGAACCGGGAGGGGATCGCCTGGGAAGCGCGAAATGGGGCTCGATCTGGGTCAGAAGCGACGGATGATTTGCATGATTTTCATTTGACTGAAACGGAGATTGAGATTGAGACTGAGATGGAGACGGGAACGGAGACGGAGACTGAGACGACTTCATCTCAATCTCAATCTTCAGGTTCAGCTTTATGGGCAATTAAGTAATTTCCACTCGCGACTCGATACAAGTGACAATTTCGGTGGCTCGTTAAAAGTGAAATTACAATTTGTTTTGTTTGTTATTAAAAATACATTTTGTCAGCTGAGTATATGGTATACGCCCTGCCTTGAGTAAAAGCGAAAGCCAGCAGGGGATTTCATTGTGGCAGCTGCTGGCTTCTTTTAGTATTTACCTAAACGAAAAGTGAAAAGCTGCTGGTGAGCTTGTAATTTCAAATGCTGAACAAAAGAATTATGCCATTTGCCGTGAAACGGCCACTGCCACTGCCACTGCCTCAAAAGAAACCACATACGGCCACTAAGCTTGTACATTTCTAGTGTAATCAAATAAGAAGTGCGTCTCGCTTGGCGCTGCTTTCATTTCTGCTTACCAAAAACGGAGCTGGGAGAAATTTCTGTGTATTTTTAGTTAATTTTTTTTCGCTTTTGTCCACTCTATGGCTGCGGGTTGCCACGGCCCGGTGGTCTTGCCTGCCTGTGTCACCTGCCACCAAGGAGAAGGCTGAGTTCATTAGTTCGAATCGAAAGACTCAAGGCACAAACTTGATGATGGCCTGGCCTGGCTAATTGTTTCGTGGCAAGTAGCAACCATCAACCATCAACGGCGATTTCTCAATTCCAAAATGCCGAATGCAAATTACAAATTACAATAATTACTGCAAGCATTCTGCATTTTATGCTACTTGTGGGCCCAGCCCAGACCAGCCAGCATCATCGGAGCCGTCAGGAAACCTGTATAAACCAGAGCGCCCCAAGAACGTGAACGTGAAATGCAAATAACGCACTGCCAGAGCATCCTACTACCAGATCATCTGTGGCCGCGAGCCAAACGTTCCAAGAGGATCTTGGCCTCCCCTTACTACTCTCCTCAGCTCTGCCTCAGCTCTTAGCCATTCTACTCCCCTAACCGCTGTCGAGTGTGTTTTAGACCAAAGACAGGCGGAATGGCAGGTCTCCAACAATAAGGAAGAAACGTGTGCCTGCTTGCAACAGAGTCGACGTGTGGTTACTTAGTTTCGTGGCAAGGTTTCTATAACAATATTACTATAAACTATCCTAATATAACCAAGTTCTGGTACCAATTCAGTTATAATTGTAGTTTAAAAACCATCTGCATGCAATATATTTCAAGATATTCATCTTGCATCAGAATACATCGCGCTAATGCTTGTTCCAGCCAACCCGGCATACCCTTGTTCTTTTAGCCATTGGCATAACCACTATCAGACCAGTTCTTTAAACCGAAAAGCAAAAATCGTTTGCCAAGGAGAAGGCCAAGACGAGAGCAGGGTTCTTTCTGTTCTGTCTTTGGCTGTTTTTTTTTTCTTTTTGTTTTGTCTCGGCAGCCGCAGAAGCAGCCGTGCCGCAATTGAAACACTTGTACTAAGCTGTTGCCGCTGCCGCTGCTGCTGCTGCTGCTGCTGACTCCTCTGACTCTGAAAGTCTTGTGGCAAGCAAGCGCTTTGGCTTGCTCCCGTTGTTGTTGTTTACAGGAATTTCAATAAATTTACAGCAGGAGCAGATCGGATCGGCAACAGCCCACAGTTTTGGTTTGGTTCGGTTGGGTTTTGGTTGAGAGCGGAGTCTTGAGACTTTTGCTTTGGACTTGTTTTTGAGCTTTGGCCGTGTTTGCGGCGCTTGAACTTGTTGCTCTTGTTTTGCTGCTGTTGCTGCTGCTGCTGCTGGTGATGGCTCTTCTTTGCAGCATCCAGTGCAGTTAGTTGCAGTTATGCGCATCTATTGGGTGTGTGCTTTATCTGTATCTGTGAGATTCGGTATCCGAGTACTGTGAGTTGGCGCTTAATTGACTTGTACGCGGTAGAAAGTGCAGCGCAGCTACTTTAGGCACTCACACACTCACACACAAACACTTTTTAGGGCCGGCGTATCTATGGATGCGTATCTATGGGCCGAGATCTTTTGCATTTACTTGCGTTGGCTTTGCAGCTATTTTGGGTCATTTCTTTTAATTTGCTATTACTGTATGATTGTTATAACTCCTCCCGTTTTTTTTTTTTTTGTTTTTGGTTTTTCTTTCATGTTTGCCTAACTTCTTGGACTGTCCGGTTTATGAGTTTCTTCACTTTTGGCTTTTGTTTGACACTGGCTTTTTGCCTTTGCCTTTGCCTTGCGATGCTTCTACCTTTTGTTTTAGGCCGCGAAGACCCGGGAAGAGGAAAAAAAAGAATCACACAAAGCACTGTTAGCCGGATAATTGCTGGCTATTGTGGCGAGTGGGAAAACCTTCCTCCCGAAATTAGTTTCTGTTTAATTTCCGGCTTTTCTTCTTTTTTGTAGGGACACACTTGAACTTGCCTCGAGGACTTCGGGGTCAGGCCAATTATTATTTCGCTCAAACACAAACACACACACACACTAACTCGATCGCGGCTAACACGCACGCACTGCCAGAAATATCCCGCGGGCGGCTCGAAGAAGAAGATGAAGCGGAAGCGAGCAGAAGACCAAGTTCAGAGCGCGACAAGTTGCGCACGTCTGCGGAGTGGCGATCGCTGAAAAGATCCAAACACCAGGTGAACTGTTGGCGCAGTCGCTGCCTCGGCCGGCGTCGTTGGCGGCTGAGATTTGGCGACGCCGGCAGAGCTGAAGAACCACAAAGCGAAATTGGTAGAATTGGTTGGAGCCCGTTCTCTCTCCTTAACTCTGTCTTGCTCGCTCTCTGACGGCTGCTTCTTCTTTGTGCCCCCACATGTGCGCACTGCGCATGCGTGCAGTCGACGTTGCTAGTTAGAGCTCAGCGACGGCAGCGGCAGAGGCGACGCATAACGGTTTCCATTAAGGCCAGCAGCGGCGAGAACGGCCCAAAGCTAGGCGCTGCTGCTTCTTATTCAAATGAACTTCACACTCACTCTCGCACTCACTAACACACTCTGCTGGCTGCTGGGGCCCTCTCTCTTTTGGCGGCACAGCTGATTGGCGGCAAGTGGGGTTTTTTTTTTTGGGTTGGGGGCGGGGAAGCCAGCGGGGCTAACTTCGGGGTTAACAGCGCTTTCACATTAAAATAGCAAGAAGCAGAAGACAACAGAGAAACAACAAACCCACACACGCACACACACGCACACTCTTGAATACACACACACACGGTGGCTTTTTCTTTTAATATTTTGTGGTGCAAATGAGTTTGTTTTTGCTGCTGCCACTTGCCATTCTTTGTCACCTGCGACGGTGTGTTTGTATTTTAATTTATGCACGTCTTCAGGTTAAGAAAGTCAATCTTTATTAAGGCTTTGCCTCACAGGTAAACCTGTTCGCTGATAAGAATTGCATGGCCACTTCCACTGCCACTCCTTCGCCTTCTCCATTTGAATATGTACATATTTATTTAGTTTTCGGCAAGCTACTCGAGCCAAACACCAACAAACACCACTCATCAACAGATCATTAAGCATTATGGAAAATCATTTTGGATGCCAGCTAAGCCCAATTATAAATCACAGACTGAGAAGACAGACAGGGAGCCAGACGCGGTCGAGAGTATCTTAAGTCTTTAATAAAGAGAACGCACAATTAAGAACCGAGTGGCTGACTAACTAACTGATTGACTGATTGACTGACTGACTGGATGGATGAATGGACGAACGGATGGATGGATGGTTAAGTGGCTGATGACGCGTGTCTTTGGCCGATTCTTGAACTCGAGAGACCTTGACACTGGCGCAGCTCCACGGCGACTGAAGCCTCAAAGCCCCAACTGACTTTCGGGCCGGATCCCGGTTCTTTGGTCAATTGCCTGAAGAAGTGGATGCCAATGTGGATCGTAAGAGCGGCTCCCGAGAATCTGGCCAAGAGCGGGAGAGTGCCTGATAAGCTCCTGTTGATCGCATTGATAGTGCCACCGATCTGGTCTTCCCGGTCTATTCGTTCCCTGCCTGGATTATGTTATTGAATGCTGATGGCTCTGATGGCTCTGCCAGCTGCGCACCGTGATTAACCAGCCACTGGCGGAAGTTGAACTCATTAGAAATTCAGTTCATGCACCGCATGTGGCACTTGTTGCATGTCGCTCTCCACGCCAGTTTCAGTTTCTTAAAATAAAATGTTTTAGGTCAACGACGGCATCTTCCCACTTACATCTCCCTCTTTGTATCTTTTGTTTATTATTCGTGTCATTTGTGGACTTCTGTTGTTTGCTATCTTTGTTTGTTATTAGCATTACAAATCAAACAATGATTCAAATGTGATTCGAAAACGTTACCCAAAGGGTTCGTCGTTCATCCAAGAAAGTAGGCAATAGTTTTTTGCCTTAGCCGGGACGCGAACCTAACATGTGGAAAAGCCATGTACATGGATGTCTCATGTAGAATTAAATAAATATAAGAACATGTTATTTTAATACAATATTTATCCTTTTAGGGAAAGAAATTGTATTATTACTGACATAATTAAGAAATTTAAATAATATTTAAAAGGGTAGAATTGTAAAGAACAATAGTTTCCCATAATATTTCCTGTAAAAACCATGTTAAATAGGAATCTCAAACAAAAACTTATTTTAATCAATATTTTAATAGTAATTTAAAACATAATTGTAATTATAAATAAGTGTGTGAATGGAATCTATCGAATGTAGGAATCTTTCGTCACGAAATAAAATAAATATCGAAAACTTAAACCAATATCCTAGTTACGCAATGAGAAACGAATGAAGGCGACAGGATCAGGTCACAGTCGGGTCTGGGATCCCTTTTGGGGTGTCGGACCTAAGGTAAAATAAATAGAGGGCCACAAGGACCTTGGGTCTTACACACTAGCAACCCCGAGTCGTAGAGGAATCACATGGCCTGGCTGACGGGATGCATCTCGGCAGCGGACGCACACAACTGCAGAACTACTCGAGCGGTGACTGCAGTCTTCCGGTTGTGGGTTCATGGATCAGTGGGTCATTGGGTCAGCGTTCGTGCTATGGCCCTGACTACGCGTTGTCATTGGCCATGACTTTGTTAATCCACGGCACAAACCGCTGTATATTCGTGTAGACGCCGGGCAAGTGCTCCCGTCCGCAGCCGATGCCCCAAGACACCAGGCCGATAAGGGTCTTCCTGCCGTCCATGGTCAGGGTTAGCGGCCCGCCGCTATCGCCCTGGCAGGAGTCCCTTCCGCCCTCCTTGTATCCTGCGCAGAGGAAAACCTAAAGAGGGAATTTAATGAATGATTTTGCTATACAATTTATTTAATTTTTGTACTACTTACATCGTGAATTGCTTCACGACGTCCTGCTGCCCGGAACCATCGTTGGCAGCGGTCGTTGGATATGACCTCCACATCAACCTCCTGGAGCACAGAGGGCACCGTGCTCTGGCCATGGCGCGTCCGTCCCCAACCCGCCACAGTTGCCATCTTGCCCGTGAGTTTGGTGGACGGAGGCGGCAGGCAGACGGGGATGATGTGCTGCTTGTAAACCACATTGCGATCCAGTCGGATCAGGGCTACGTCGTTCTTGAAATCGGCAGGATTATAATGGGGATGCACTTCCTTGCGCTCTATGCCGTACTCCTCATGGTTCAGGCGCTCCTCCTGGCCACGGACATCCCATTCTCCCAGGCGAATTTTCATGTTGGAGTTGGTGGTCCTGAAAAGGTTACGAGATTTGGATTATTGTGGATTCCGTGCCCATATTTCTCTACTCACGTAGCCACACAATGAGCGGCGGTAACCACCCATCGATTGGAGATCAGGGCACCACCGCAACTGAGTTTCCTTGTGAGGAATCCGCTCTTGATCAGAGCCACCTGCCAAGGATGAGATCCAAATCCTGTGGAGTGGCCGCCCACGATGCGATTGGAACGAGTGTACACCTCACCGCAGCCTGCCAAAGAAACGTAAATAAAATAATTAAAAAGTTATCCAAAATAGTCTTATTTATGAATCAAAGTAAAGTAAAGAAAGATAAACAGAATCCCAGGGTGGAAAAGTGTGGGTGAAATGTGTTGTGGTGCAGCTTTATGGAAAATCATTTGCAGAAGTGCCAGAGAACAGAAATACATAATTAGAAAGAGAGAATGTGTGAGATTTCTTTGTACCCGGCACTGGACGATAGCTGGCATCGTGGTAGCCGCCGCCGCCACCACTGCCTCCGTTCTGGTATTCATCCGCCGCCTCTCCCGCGTTCAGGTCCAAAACATTGCCAACGGCAAAGGCCTGGGCGTTGGGTAGGGGCTCGTGGGGCGGCGGTGGGACGTCTCCCGGCGGTGTCTCTACATCGAAGAAGCTGTCCAGGTGGTTCGTTATCCCGTTGATGGTGTGGCTGCCAGTTTCGTGCTCCCAACTGTTCAGGCTGGATGCCGACGAGGGCCTGTGACCAGATCCGGATCCACTAGAACCGCCCCCACCGACCGGCTTGTAGGGATTGCCGCCACTGTACAGGGTGGGGCGCTTGGTGCTGTAGTAGTTCCCGGCATAAGCTGGTCGGGTGGAGGAGGAGGTGGTGGACGAGGCCGCTGACAGGCCGGTGTGGTGCAGGTGGTGGGGCTGCTGTTGCTGAGGATGCGGCTTGTTCGCATTCGGCGACAGATCGGGATATATGTCATGCAAGTGTATTATGTCACCTGTGTGTAAGAATCGTGATACATGTGGGCAAGGTCTCTAAGGGATATTATCCTTAAAGGTGGATTTTCATAATAGCTTCGGGCTCTAACTCAAAACTTTGGAGATTTTTCCTAAAGAAACCAAAATGAAAACCTTTTCCTTTTCACAAGTTGACATTTCAAACAAAGGTTAACTATTTTTTGTTGGGATTTTTATCGTATGCAAATTGTGAATGGAAAAATTTCTTCAAAAACTCATTAGGATGATCAAGTAGCAAGTCGAAGGGTCAGTGAAAGACTCCAAGCCAGACTTTCCCCCTAAAATAAAAACCAAACTTACGATGAAAATCGCGGCATGCAATCATAATAAAACAGTAGACCCCCAACACGACTGCGATTATGTCAGCAGAAGATGGCCAAGTCTGGGGGCCCAGACTGGCCAGTTTTTTTTTCGGACATTAAGACAGAGCCGGACAAAGACACTTAAGGCTGGCTGGTTATTTGTTTCGCACGTAATTCAAACAAATCCAAAAGACATTTCGGGGGAGACACAGAACGCCGCCGTTATGACTTGATTAACACTTTCAAAGAGTTCGGCCTGATTCGGCGGCTATGCCGTAACTTTTTCGCTGTGATTTTTCCCACATTTGAAAGCAAACAAAATAATAAAAGCCGCTGGCGGAGGGGTGAGCCACCAAATTGAAACAAAGAAAGAAAACCAAAATTTCACTTTTAAATGCGAAAACGTTCACCTTCGTTTATTTCCGCAAGTGAGTTTTGCCCATTTCGTTTCTATCTTTTTGGCTTTATCATTGTCGCCCGTCTGGGCCCGGCTTGGGAAAAAGGTTTACACATGAGCAACGCGAAGAAAGCACACAGAACCCGCTTCTTTATGGGCTTCAAGGAAATGGTTAACCGAAAAACTGGAGAAGAAACTCTCAAAATTAACTTAAATTGCGGTAAAAGAAGAAAGGGCTGACGGCAGCCCAACAAGATTGATGTGAGCCCCCAAAAAAAGTGGGGGGAGTGGTGTATAAAAAATAACAAAAATTTTCCACTAAGAATTATTTACAACATGTTGTAATGCATTGTTATGGTCTCTGTTCAGGCTGCTTCTGCTTTTTTTTCTGCTGTCTGCTGGCCTTTGTAACGCTCGCTTTTGAAAAAAGAAGGCAGAAATCTAGAAAATTAAACAGAGCAAAACAAAATAGCTTCGGAAGAAACAACAAGCAGCTACTGGCCAAAAATAATATAAAAATTTCGTTAGCCATGTTAGCCGTGTATGTGCGTTAGTGTCTGGTTTTACACTTTAAGGTATTTCGGCTCTATTGCAATCGTTTTGGATGCGATTACGATATAATCAATGCACTTGATGGAGAACAATTGATCCATAAACAAGTTTCGATATAGACTCCTATCCAAGTGAAGCTATAAACCTAAGCAAGTACTTTTCAAAAACTATATATTTTAGAAATCAAACAGAGGCCTCTTAAAGAGAAATGTTAAACAAACAATGCTTTACAGATAATATTTTGAATCCTTTGGTAATCAAGGTTAGTAGATTTTTAGGTGGATTTTGATATAGTTTTCAAATAAGAAAACCATAAATTATTATTAAAGGAGTAAAATTTATCAAGTTATGGATCTTCTTAGAACTTGATAATATTTAAATATATTTATTTAATGAATATGGATAGAAAAGTAAAAGAACTTCGTCTTTCCCTGCAAGTATTTCTACAAACTGATGGGATAACTTCTGCAAAGCCATTTTTTTTAAAACCCAAGCACTCTGCCCCATGGGCTGGAGTTTAGCGTGCAGCCTGGGTGCTCTGGTGTTTGTGTGTGCAGAGCAATTTGTTGTCATTTTCGAAATGCAAGCTAATTTATTGCTCTATTATACGAATCCGAGTTGCATAACTTGGAGCGCAGTAATTTGCGATTGGTCGGAATTACGCGGGGAAAGCAGAGGGCCAAATGTCTTTCAGAATCAAATGGATTCGTAGGCGGCAGTAGGGATCGGATAGCGGGAATGCAGGGAATCAAGGTACTTACTCGTGTTGTTGACTGGAGCGGCGTGTGGACTCTCCTCGGCATCCAGATCTTTGTCCACGCAACACGACCAGATCATGCCGCCGGAGCAAAGATCCAGGGGCTTGCCGCCGCCCAAGACACATGAAATGGACAGGCCGCACTCGAATTTGTGGCCACGAAAGCGGCACGATTGCGGTATCACTGTAAAGACATGGGATCGAAAGAGTCAGAGGGCGATAGATCAAGAGAGAGATGGGGAGAAATTAGTCTTGGGTTAGGGATTTATTCTCAAAGAAAGTCAGAAGTCAGAGTCAAGTACTTCGGGATAGCATTTCCATCACGCTGTTCTCGCCATAATATCCGGTTCCGCTTCTGCGGGAAAGCGCATCCAGGATGAGCATGTCGTGCTCCTGCTGGGCACTGGGATAGCCCACTCCTTGGACCAGCTTAATGGCAGCCAGGCCAATCATAAACCTTAACCAGGTATCCTTTGAGTGCCTGGGCAGAGACATGGTCGGATCCGCTGGGACTTTCACTTTCGTTACGGGGTAGTTGCACTTTCGCTATCGGGCTCTCGGTCCTGCCACTAGTTCACCAAGGATTTCACTTTTGTTTTCATCTGGCTGCTTGCGGTTCACGCATGCGCAGTTTCTGCGCTCTCGACAACAAGAAAAGAAAACTTTTCAGCGTTTTTCTTTTTCAAAATTTATAACAAATATTTCATTAAGCGCCAGCGCACACGAAGCGACCGAGAAGCCAAAAATGCGTCCGCGCGTCGGGAAAATCGGCTCAGAATTAAGCCAAGCTTTTGCGGTCTCAGCGCCAAGAGGCCTGAAAAGCTTGAAACGCCGAAGACTGTCTCGTTTCGTCGTTCGCCGCCTTTCGCATTTCACTTGCCGAGCGGGTCGGGCTTCGGGCGTGCGAAAGAGAGAGGTGGAGTTAATCAGAGCAGGGCGGCAAAGCCGGGTCTTGCCAGCAACATGTTGCCAAGCCATCGATTTGCTCGACTTCGATCGCTTTTTTTGGCCAAGGTTTCTGCTTACATAAAAGGCCAAACCAAAATAATCTATAATCTTTGGGAAAATGGCCGAATCACGGTGTGGTATTTGTTGTCTTTATTGCTGTTGTTGCTTGTTGCTGTTAACACTTTCGAATGCTACAAGTTTGCAATTGAAGTTAATTGCAGTTGATTTTCCTGTCTCTCGGTGTTTGCGGCTCGCAACTGTATCTGGAAAGACTTTTGCTTTTCTCAGACTCGTATTACATATACCCGTATCCCGTGTACCGTATCCCGTATCCGTGCTGCCATTGAACTTGCAATGCAGCAATGCAGCAATTTGGCTCCGATCGCACACTTGCTTATTTCTAATATTTCACCGGACTATGGCCACTGGCTGGCCATCATTTTAATAGACACTCGCAGTTGCCCAAAAACGCGGGCTTTCCAAGCCACCAAATGAGTGTTTTTTGTGTTAGTGTTTTAGCCACCTTAATCTCTTGGTTAATTGGCTGGCATGTCTTTTTTTCGAAAGTCCAATTAAACAAGATGAATCGGTGGCCCAAGAACAGTGTGTCTGACTTTCGCTTTGGGTCAAAGTTCGGAATGCGATTGTCCACTGACAGTGCGGAATGCGATACGAACTTGACATGGTATCGATCCCACAGAGGCGTAAAGTGGCGAAGATCAAGGTTAAACACGCCAGCGTTAACTAATATGCAAATTGTGTAATGCGAAACTGCACGGAAGCGTCATCAAACGAAAGACTTGGGCAACAAACTCGATTTGACTTGACTTGCTTGAGGAGGGAAGGAGGGAAGGCGGGACGGAAGAAATACTCACAATCCAGCTCATCGAAGAACTTGGCCTGCTTGGGCAGCTCCTTATCAATCGCCTGCTTCAGCTCCGGGCTAATCACTTCGTTGTAAACCGAATTGTAATTGCTGTGGCCAGCAACTATTGCGGCAAGTGGCAGCAGCAGCAGCAGCAACATCAGCAGTTGCTGTGGCAGCATCGAGCCTGCAACTGCCAGCCGCATTTTGCAATACTTTCGTTGCTGTGTTTACACTTTTTTGGCGTTTTTGGCGGTACGAGGGCGACGGCAGCTGTCACTGATTTCTGCAATTGTGTTTCACTTAATTCACGTAGCAGCGCGAGTTTTTGATTGAATAATCGCTCGTCTCGTTTGCATAGCCCGAATACCCGACTCCGAGTAAATTGAATTAACTTTACAATTTTCTCCACCTGCTCTTGCTGGTTTGGCAATAATACCCAATGTTTTTTTTATTTTTAGGACTCGGCGCCCTGTTTTGTTTGCGGTGTTTGGTGTTTTGCGGTTTTGGTTGGTGCGTTGCAGTCGCCGAGCCAAGTTCGCGAACAGTTTGCCGTCGCGTCGAAACACTTAATAAACAGTTGGCTGACAAATTCAAAATCAAAATGCCATCAACACCGGCGGAGACTTGGAGCCCGGAGAGCGGAGGCCCCAAACTATTGAGTAATAGTCACCAAAAAGAGCAAGGGAGAGGCACTGAGCCGCAGACAGAGAGAGGGAGAGCGGCTTGAAAACGAAAGTGAAAAGCAACAGAAGAGTGGCCAACGAGTTTTGTCGCTCAACTGACAATTGCATGTTGCTGTTGCTGTTGTTGGTACCATGACTAATCTCTATACACTCTCCTCTACATAAAGCACACCCTGACAAAGAGGAAGTGGCATTTTCCATCGCACAAATTGGTGTTTTAGCAAAACCAACAATTGCCCAACAAATTGCAGCAGGAAAACCCACTTGGCTTCATCTCAAGCATGACATTTTCGCAGAAAAAGAAGCTTTCCAGTACCATTGATTATGGACATTAATAATTATTGGCCGTAGCCGTAGCCGCTGATCAATGACACACAAATGCAATATCATTGCCATATGACATTGCAGCACCAACAGAAGCAACAGCAGCAGCTGCACTGCGCAACAAATTGCCGCAGATATTGGGCAACCCAGGCCTAATGTGCCTAATGTACAAATTACCGGCGGCAATTGTCAGGGATTGTGCCATTTGTGGCACTCCACCAAATAGGCCACCTGAACAGCAGGTGACATAACCCATAACAAGAGCTGCGCTTTGTTTTTGGCCACCAAGCGGTTTTCTCTTTTGGCCCGTTTGCCGGCGTTCAAGGTCGTGCAGCGGGTGGTGTCTCTACTCCGCCCCCAAAACAGCAATTGGCTAATTACAAAGTTTATTAAATCTAATAAATATATTGCGCTCTTCTGCCTTGGATTGCACATTTCCATTGCCTAATGCTACGAGCCGTAAACTATTGAGATGGGTTGCATGCCATTCGGAGGGGATTTCGGTTATGATTCGTTGCGTGCCAGCACTTCCTGTATCCACCTCACAGTCTTCTGAACGTTGTGATAAATGCCTAGTGAAGATATAAATACGAATTTATTATTAATGCTTTTTTGTTGAGGAATTTGCTTTATTTTCACCTGGCTGATGGTCCACTCCGCAGCCAAAGCCGGCACTGGTAATCCCCACGAGCACAAAGCGTCCTCTCTCTTTAATAACTAAAGGACCTCCCGAATCACCTGGAATAATGTTATTCAATCGTGGTAGAAATTATATTCAATTAAAATATTCTATTCGTGTTTAAACTCGTTTAATTTTTGCTACCAATTTGTAATTGAAAACCAAAAACTTTAGTGTTGCTGCCTTAAAGTATACAACTAAAACTTTGTTCAAACAGAGATAATGTTGGAAATGATTTATTTAAGAGATTTTTTTACTCTGGTTCTTGGGGAACCTTTCTTTTTATATTTAACTTACCCAGACATGCATCCATATGTCCATCAGGATGACCAGCACAGAACATTTCCGCTTTTATTTCCACATTTATCTGCTTGCTTTCGTGCCAGCGAATGCAGTCCAATGTGGCTGCAAGTTGAGAGGTGATAAAAAATAAGATAATACAAAGGAAATAAAAAGAAATATAAAAATAAAAGTTCCTATCATACTCACTTATAATTGGAACACTTGCCACTTGGAGCATGTTGGTGCCCGTATGGCCCATGTGTGCCTCTGTTTTTCCCCATCCGGCGATGAGGCCCTTCCTGCCAATCAATCGAATGGGATACTGTGGCAGGCAGATGGGTAGGATGTGCTCGCTGAAGGACGTGGGCTGGACCAACTTGAGCAGGGCCAAGTCGTAGCGATCCGGTTGGGTCATCCGGAAGTTGAAGCGCGGGTGGATTATCTTCTGCTGCACACTGTGCTTCTCCACGGGCAGAGGCTCGTGGATGTGGCCCAGATCCTGGGTGTCCAGCTCCCCCAAATAGACCGTAATGTCCGCCAACTGGGCCTGCTGGATGCAGTGGGCCGCCGTGGCCACCATGTTGGCTGAAATGAGGGCGCCACCGCATTGGAACTCCGAGATACGGATGTGGGCTTGCCACGGATACTCCGCAAACTGGGCGGGTCGTCCGCCGATAATTCTCTTCTGGAGACTGTTCTGTGCCGTTCGAGGAAGACCGCACTCGGGCTGGAAGGAGAGGGGTCTTAAATAGAGTCACGAAAACGTGCAACGCCCTGGGGACTCCGCCGGGCGAAATGGCTCAATCATCTGGGGAGGCTTAATTAGCTGTCCACTTACCTTGAAATTGAGAAGCTCGTTATCGTCGCGTCTTCGCAGCATTATTCGCTTGGGCAGGCTTGAGAGGCTCAGCTTGAGCTTCCCATAATCGACCAGGTTGGCCAGCGGCGAGGAGGTATGGTGCGGGGCCTGGGCCTCGGCGATGCAGCAGCTGAAGAGCCACTTGTTGTTGCCACAGCCGCGGGCGTGCTTGCCGCCCTGGAGCCAACAGGAGAAGCTCAGCTTGCAGGGCCAGACGCCGCTCTGGTGGACGCACTCGGCAGGCACTCCCAGGAGAGTGTTCAGGATGCCTGAAAAGTGTGATCAGAAATGGCATTCTGGAATCTCTGTAGGACTCTACTCACTAGCACTTCCTTCGCTGAAATTCCAGAACACAAAGAGCAGCCAGAAGAACTGCATCTTCTTAAGGTCGTCACAGTTCACTTTTGCCACCGAATCAAACTGATTGAAAGCAAGCACTCAATCATTCATTGAAATGTTCTATATTCTCCTTTGTGACTGCTAATGAAAGCATGACAATTTCTCATACACTTGTACCTGTCTTTGGGTCTTCTGTGTTGGCTTCTCCATCTTACATTTCCTATTATTGCTGCTCCACTTTTACTAGAAGCCGCCGCCGTTTATGGGTCTGTTTTGGGTGACTCACTTCTCGAGTGAAAGAGATTTGTGTCCTTGATAGGCGAACGAGTTCTGGGGTCGCTCGCAAATGGGTCGAAGCGTCGGGCCGATGGCTAATGGATTTTTATATAACAATCATATTGCAAACTGTGCCAATTCGCTGGCTTCGATGGCACAGTTTCCTCACTAGCTTCTCACTTCGTTTTCCTTTTCTCAAGAGCATCAGCACACTTTACTGCCAGTTTTACACACATTTTAGAAGAAGATCGTATGCAACATCGGGTTCTGAAGCAGCACAACCGCACGCGCCGCTGGCCAAAAGCAAACTAACTAAACTTCACGCCATTAGCCAGGCCAAGAACTAGCAACAGGTTGGATCATGATGGTTCTTCTTGTAGCTCTTCGGGTTGATGTTGATGTTGCTCTACCTGCTGATGCTGCGACTGCTGTTGCTGCCGATCTTCTTCATCTTTAGTAATTATTACGAAATGTTGTTGACGCCGCCAGCGGCGCAGGAAATGTTCTCCCCAGTCTGTTATAATTATTTTATGCGACATAATTGCAACAACCGCTCAAGTCTCCCAGCGGAATGGGAACAGTTCTCGTGGCGGTTCAAGTGTTTTTGGGTTAGGCCATCTATATTCTAGACAAAGGAGAAGCCACTCCGAATGGGGGCCACACATTCATTTATGTAACTTTCTAATTTGTGGCCAGACCGGGTGAGTTCTTTTTTTTTGGTAGAGGATTAGCATAGTAAATAGGTTTCTGAAATATCACCAATTAAATTCTCTTTTTGGGGAAGAAAGTGAGATCGCTTCATTATTACAAACTAAAAATATCCAATCAAGCAGGCCTTGGCTGTTAATGTCATTGTGTTCGACAGTCATGTGGTTGGTCGTTGGCCTAACCCTCATTCCATCGTTGTTTGTTCTGTTGTAAACACACAAACAGCAAGAATTCTAAACCCGGTAAACAACAGCCCCCAAACAGGCCCCCTCCCACCGAAACGAAATACCGATTCCGGCTAACAAGTAGTACCTTTGAACCCACGGAGCAAACGGAGACCGCAACAATGGCACCCAACGATCCATCGCATCCGTGTTCCAAGGCAGCTGCCTTTTCGGCCGTCTCCGCCAATGGCATATCGTACGTGCAGTGTCAGAACCTGAAGTACAACGTCCTCATCCTTGGCTGGCTAGGTGTGATATTTTCTAGCGTTATCCTGTGCAGCTCGGTGCTAACCGTGCATCTGCAGCCCGACATCGAGCTGCTTCTCAAGCAATGGCCTCTGAACACAGTTCCAGCCAACGAGCAGCACATCCTGATCAATTGTAAGTACTCCCTGTTATCCTTATACAGTATTTGCTTACATTATTGATTCCTGATTGTCTGGTGTAGTGTTGGGCATCTTTAGCTCTATAGCTTATGGACTTTCGTTGATCAACTTGGGCGTCAGCCTGATGTTGCTTATTGGAATTGCCCGGGTGAGTAAAATAGTCTTTCTTTATCCCTTAATCCTAATCCCTGTCACTTTCTAGGACTCGAGTTGGTTGATGTATCCGTGGTTAATCTTTCATGGCTTAAGTTTTGGATTTGGTCTATATTTGGGTGTTTTCTACGCTGTCGCAGGTCTGTTCATTGACCTGTCGAGCTTTCTAATGTGTCTTCTGGTGTTCACTCTCGTACTTGGTGAGTCGATTTTTCATCACTGCAAACGTGACTCAACTAACCTGGTGGAGTTGTAGTCATTTTTTACAAGATCTACCATGAGGTCTTTACCCTATTTCGGGTGATGGAGCAACAATCGAAGGACGGGGGCTTGGGCGGGCTATACTTCAAGGATCCGGAGCAGGGATGGACTGCGGCCGGAGTTCCCTATCAACAGGTCTATCTGCCGCGTCTTCCACTCAAGCAGTAGCACAAAAAGCAATTCAAAAATAAATTCAAAAAAGAAGATCGTAGATATTAGATGTATGGAATATGCAACAACAACAGAAACAACGAGTAGGGTAAAAAAAAAAGATGATATTTGGACTACGTTTGTACGATTAATAAAGAACGTTTGACGAGTTCGAATTGATTTCAACATTTGTATAATTTATTTACACACGAAATGTAGTTCATAAATAGTTTTTAAAATTACATAACAGCGCATATGACTAAGTAAAATTATCCGTAATTATCAGTTAATTTAAGGGATGTAGGTTGATTTTTTTTTGCAAAAAATATCGCACACGTGTGTATCTTGCAGATACACACAGCCATTCCTATCTGCTAAATTGTACTGCGCTAATTTGTTAAATTATAATTATTTCTTTTTTTGTGTATAATCATAAATTAAAAGTCAGCAGAATCAGAATCAGAATTAGGATCAGAATCGAAGCAGAATGAAGTGAGTTATGTACAAAAAAACAATCTTTTGGCCCACTTAGCAGGCAGGTGCGAATGCGATGAGAATAAATTAGTTGCCCTTCCTTAGATGTTCATCGTCAGTCCGACGACGTAGGAAACCCAGTCCACGGTCTTGCTGACACTGTGATAGATTCCTGGCTGGCCTCGGGAGGCGCACGAGTATCCTGCGGAGACCACACCTACGGGAGATTGGAACCTGGTTATTCGTCTGGCCAAGGGTTTGAACTTCTTTAAAAACTTACCGATTAGATACCATCTTCCGTTCTTGTCGTGCATCAAAGGTCCGCCGGAGTCTCCTTGACACGAGTCCTTGCCACCGTTTCGGTATCCTGCGCACAGCATCTCCTGGTAGATGACCACATTGATGCCGTTCTGGCGGTGCCAGCGTTCACAAATCCTGTTCTCGATCACGGGCACATCCACAGCCTGGAGCGTCTTGGGCCGGAGCCTGGAACCCGGATTCAAAGCTCCCCAGCCGGCGGCCCAGCCGAACTTACCCAGAAAGTCTTCGTTCTTCTCAGGCAGGCAAATCGGTGCTATAAAGGGGAATTAATTGTTTTAATTGAATGGATCCTTGTCCTTAGATATTAATCTTAATAATTACCAATATGAGGCATAAAGTGAACAGTCCGTTCCAGTGTCAAAACTGAAATATCAAATCGATCCGCCTGGGGTGTGAACTTGAAGTACGGATGGACATCGATCCGCCGGACTCCAAAAGTATATGCCGGGAGTGGTTCCACCGCAGAGTTGATCACATAGTCGCCCAGGGTGACGTGCACCTGGCGGGGAGTGGCCCGAGCCACACAGTGTCCGGCGGTGACCACATGACGCCGCGAGATCAATGAACCTCCGCACCTGGAAGGGCAAAACCGTAAAATCTAGGATCGCCAAGAGCGTTATTTAAAGAAATCTCACCTGGAGGAACCAATGCGTATGTAGGCCTGCCAGGGAAAGGATCCAAAGCCAGCATCATCGCCTCCCACAATGCGACGCTGGGCAGTCTGCTTGGCCAGGGAAATGCCACAGCCTGCAATGGAAAATAGAAACAAGGAGAGTCGCGTTTAGTTGTATCCTGCAGAAGGTCCTAGCTGAGAGGGACTTGGGATTAGTGAAGCATTAACAACGGGAGTGACCATAAAGCAGGCAATTAGGCAAACAAGCAACAAAACCAACGCAACTGCCGGGTTCAGCTCAGCTTTCTAGTTTGGTTTTTGGATTAAGTATTCTCTTTCGGGGCAGGGGGCTTCTGTCTGGTGCGGAGTCTGGTCTGGTCGGGGTCTTGGGTGGATCCATACTGGACTTGGAGCGTAATGCCGTTAAGTTATGTGTAATATATGGCTTAATTATCATTAGCGTGCTGTGGTAATTAACATGCTCATGCCGGGCAATTAAACTTATATATTATTTTTCCAGCTTTTCTTTTTTCTTCGGTCTCCCAGCCGCAGCAGAGTCCAACGCTGCCAGGCGCCATCTTCGTTTGCGGGGGTTTGTTTTGTTTTTTTTTGTGGTTTTATATCTTTTATGTTTTAGTACATCTACTAGCGATTGTGGCTTAATTAGGCACTGAAAAACCACCCAAATACGAATTACGAGTGCATACCATAACTACATACATATGTAACAAAATGATGAAGAAACAAAACGAACTACAAAATATAGACGTAAATGGTTAGAGGTGGCATGCAAATTATTTCCCAACTATTTTGTTCAACCGCTTTTTATAATTTTGTTTTAAATATTATATTTGTTGGGAGGGTTTAGTGTTGGTGCACGTGCTTGGAGTTTTTGTATTTTTGTTTGGAATTTGGCTTGCATTCGAGCTGAGCTGCCTCACACTCACTGGGTTCGTTGTTGACCGGTCCATAGTTTTTCTGCGGCAGATCTGTCAGATCTACGGCATTGCCGACGAAGTCCGAGCTGCCCAGATTGGCCGACTTGGCCGTCCGGTGGCAGCAGCCTCGCAATAGTCCGTTGCAGGTCCCCTGAATGAGACCGCCCGACAGCCAGCAGCCCAAAAAGAACTCGCAGGTTCCGCCGCGGTGCTGGCACTCCGTGTCCGTTGTGATGTCGACTGTCGAATGGGAATCGAATCGGAGTTGCAATCGGTTTGTTCTCGTGTCTGGTTGTTGGGTGGTTTAGTGGTTTGGTGGTGTGCTTGGACATTAGGTGTGTGGATAGCGGGGAGTGTTTTTTTGGGGACGGGACAGGATTTTTTGAGGAAAGGGTTCTGGGTAAATACATGGCCTAGTGCAAGCAGTTTCCCAGCAGCTGGCTGAAGCTCATCTAATCCCTACCGAAAGCGGAGTCGACGGGGTTTCTTTCTTTCTTGGGTTACCACTTACCCTTCTCCTTGAACGTGCTGGCCGACTGTGGACTGCTGGTGGCCTCTGAGGCGCTGTCCAGCTCCTGCAGGCTGTAGTCATTCCTCACATCCTGCACGGCGGCCAGTTCATTGATGCCAAAGTTCTGATCCCTAAAAGGAAGAAAAAGATAAATGTTTTAGTAAATTCTGAGATGTTTCTTAGCTTTTCCACTCACCTAAAAGCAATATTATCGCTGAAATAGACTCCATTGCCGGATGGAGCACTGCCGGCGGCTGGTCCACTGGGTCCAGTGGTTCCCACATTGTCGTTGGTGGGGAAGACCACACGCGGGCTCCTGGAGGACTTGTAGGGATAGTAACGGCTCTTGCGAGAGCCCTGGTACTCGCTGGGACCCACGTACTCCTGGAAGTTCTTCTGTGGACCAAACTGGCGGATCGGGGGACCCGTCCGGAACTCGGTGTCGCCGAAGTAGAATCCCCGCTGTGGCCGCTGTTGGGGCAGAGCCGTGATGGGTCCGTTGATGTCCCCGAACTTGGTCACATCATCCCGATAGATCTTCAATCCATGCGGCTTGGAGTTGCTCACCAGTCCGGGGAACTCGAAGCTGGAGGAGGCGGTGTCCGGGTCAAAGTAGAGCTGGCGGGTATGCCGTGTCTCGTGCTGCTGCGTGGGAGCCGGGTCCTCGCTGTAGGGCTGAGGCTCATATCCTCCGCCACTGGTCTCTCCGAAGATGGGGTTGTCCTCCCGATAGGCCTGCGGGTGAAAGGGACTGGCCGGCTTGAGGCTGTAGCTGGGAAACTGGAAACCCACCCGGCGACTAGTGGTCTCCGGCTCGGCGTACTCCAGCTTGTCCGTGGAGCTGGCGGCCGCCATCAAATCGCTGCGTTCCGTCCGTTCCGGAGCCCTCTCCACCTCCACCTCAAAGTCGGTGGCGAATTCGTGGGCCACGGCAGCTATTCCATCGGCGGGTGGTCCCAGGGCGGAGAGGGTGGCATTCCGGCTGGGTCGCAGCTGGAGCAGAGCCCCGGATCCTTGGCCAGACTCCTGCAACGGTATGTACATGTAGTTGCGCTGCCTGCCCTGGCGGGTGACGTTCTCCGGCATCGTGGGCACTAGCTGCTTCGGCACCGTGATCAGTTCCGTCTGGGGCAGCTCCACGGAGGGAGCCGGCACTATTTCCACAGCGGCATCGGAACGCCGCTGGGCAGCCGCCGAACCAACCGACTGCTGACGGGCGGTGCGGTAGGAACCGAAGGACTGCACCACTGTTCCATCGCTGCGCTGACGCACATCCTTGAAACTGATGTCGTCCTGGTGGCTGAAGCTCTGGTACGGGGCGTACAAGTTCCTGGCGGTGGCTGGGGTGGTGGTGAAGGGCGTGGCAGCCGTGGCTGCCGTCTGCCAGGGCAGCAGCTGATGGCCCGTCAGCAGAGCCGCTGTAGTGCCTCCGGTGGTGGGCGTAGCCGCCGAGGCGCAGCAGCAGTAGGCGAACAGATTAATGGCCAAAGTCAGTTGGCTCCATCTCCATCTCCAGGTGTTGCGTGTGCTGTTTGGTGGATTTATTTTGTTAATGCGGCTGCTGGTCACTAACATCTTACATTGAGCAGGATGAGCGTTGGTGAGTTGTTTGTTGGTGGTTTCTTGTGTTGTTATTTGTTGTTTGTTGTTTGTGCTGTCTGGTGGTAATGACACTGGCTCCAATTAAGGTGCAGCCGCACAACTTCCTGCTTGCAGCCTGAACTTGAAGCCGTTTCGCTTTTCCTACGCTCCGCTGGACACACCAAACAGTGAAGACCGAGTAACGAATACTGATTACTGAATACCAAATACCAAAGAGCCTGTCAGCTGCGTGCCGCGTTCATTGATCTTCTCACCACTGGTTTTTGGCCTGGTCTTGGGGCTTTTGGGGATTTTCCGGCGCTGTGCGGCGTCTCTGTTACAATTCAGCTGGATTTGCGGCAAAACGATTTGTGTGTGTGGCACAGAGTGGAGTGGATTCGAGTGGAGTGGAGTGATGTGCTGTAGATTGGATTGGATTGGAGTGCCTGCCGCCGATGGCTCGTGTGGCGAGTTTCGTTTTGTGATGGCTGAATTGGTCCGGGTGCCGGGCGGATGGTCCAATGGATGGATGCTTGGTTGGTTGGTCGGTTGGGATCTTGGAAACGGGGTGCCGGGTTATTGGACTCCGTTTACGAGTGTGTGTACTACGCCTATGTGTGCTGCTCCAATGGCAATTATGGCAATTGCTGTTGACGCTTTAACAGCGACGATTCAAGCGATTTCATGTGGTTGCATGCTGCATCGTATCGTGCGACAACATCCACGAATCACTTCCTTAATTGCCTGCAAAAGATAAAAGCAAAAACAAAAAACAAATTATAAGCAACTGGTTTGATATTCGGTTGTTAAGAGAGTGGGTGTGTTTGAATATTTTGGGTTGCATGAACGCGAACGCCCGTCATCGTAAAACTCATGAATGCTCAAATCAGCTTTCATCTGGCAGCCATAATCTACGCTTTGCGCATTAAATTCCCATTAATCCAGCAGCAAATTAATTTTAAATCATCAATTTACGCTTCAGCTTATTGCAACAACAGCAACGGCAGCGGCAGTGGCAGCAAAAGGTGCACTTGCAACTGCAACTGCAACGACAACATGCGTTTCCTCGGTCACAAGTTACAGCTGAGTTTTTATTTTGGAAAACCTGTTGCCTGTTGAGATAAAGTATCTGGGAAAACTGGAAAAACCATCATCAGCAGCTGAAGCCTCACAATGTTTTTGTTTTTTTATAATTTCCATTTTTTTTCCTCTTATTTTGTTGTTTAAATGTTTTGTCTTGTTTTTTTTACGTTTACATTTAACGATAGAAGGAAATGAATGAATGTCATGAAAGAGTCAACAATAAGGTGTACCTTAGTACTCTAACTTAAATTGGGGATATTTAGTTAGAGTGACTTAAATTGTATCTACTTAGGGGTCTACAAATGAAGCTAAAAAAGTTAAAAAATCTTTTTTTGACTAGCTAACCATGAAAAAGATTCATTTAGTTCTATTATTGTTATAATAATAAGTATTGCAGCAATTAATGTTGATGGTTTTTGTCATTAGTTTTAACAATATTAAATGTTTCTGTTTTAATTATGATTTCCAGATTCATAGTTTTGATGGGGTTTCCTTCCTCTAGAAGACTTCACTGTAAAATTTGTAACTTGATCATTGCAAAGATTTTATTTTATAACATTTTCCAATCGTTTAAAAACCAACAGGAAGTCGATTAAGTCAAGAACTCCTTGTTAGGGAATAATGGCTTAAAAGTAAGCGTTTTTTGCAAGCTTTTCTGCTCTGCTGCTTGCACAGTTTGGCGGCTGTACAACCGACGTCAGCGGCATCGTCTTTTCACTTTCATTTCGGGTTCAAGCACCACAAAAGCAGCTGCTGCCACTGCCGCTGCTGCGAGCAACTAGTTCGATTGCTTCCTCTAACTTGCCGCAAACTTGACATTTTGAACTTGATTTGCGGAGCCTTTTTTGGGATCGATGGTGGCATGCACCAGGAAGTTAAAAAAAGCTGGAAAGCTGAAAAGCTGGGAAGCTGCCCCTCGAAACGTGACTCGGCGCTTCGACAGGCGCAAAGATTGTTTTGCATAATAGTTAACACATTTTGCGGACACTTTTCGTATAGACCTGGCTTGCTGGTTATGAAATATATATACTTGGATATTTTTTGGCGACCCAACTGGTTTTGCCAGCTGTGGCATTTCTGTTTTTCCAACACGCATACAGTGATGCAACCGCTGCAAAACTCAATTTACATTTCGGTAGGAGGTGCACTTCGGGGCTAATCCATCTGCCCAGCCGGAGATCGGGTTACGTAAGTCTGACAGCTGCCTCATCATCATCATCATCATAATGATCATCGTGGTCATTATGGAGTTGAGTTGGATGCGTGCCGCATCGATATGGAAACGGCCTTGAGTGAAGGACGCCGGAAACTGGCTTTCTCGCTCGTTCGCTTTCTGCAGCTCTTTCTCTTGGAACGCCTCTTTCTTTACACTTCCATTCCTGCCACGCATAATTTACAATCGCTTTGTTGCCGGCCTTTGGTTTATTTGTTTTAATTAACAATACACAGTTTTTTTTTCTGTAGAGTTGGTTGCTGTTTTTTTCGGAGGCGGATGGGACCCTTCCTTCCATCTTGAATCTGTGAGATACCCAACTTCGCCCGCAACTTCATTACTTTTGTTTTAGTTTTCGAGCTGGCAGTGAAAGTTTTTTTCTGTTTTCTGTTGCAAACAATGCGTCGTTCGTTTCGTTTCATTTTCATTTCGTTGTAAACAAGCGATTTTGTTGCTTTTCTGCTCGTAATTGAGATAAATGCATTTTAAATGCGCCACCGCAGGAGCATCAGCAGCTGCAACACCCAAACCAATAACAGTTGCGTATGCAGATGCGACTCATTGCTTTTGGGGAGTCGATTGTGCGTCACAAGCAGCCAAATCTTGGAAACTTTTCTCTTATCCGGCCACACATAATTCAAGGCAAATGAATTCTCTCCGCCCCACCGACAAGACAATGCCTAATGCGCAAAATGACAATGGCAACGACTGCCACAGCAAATGCGGCAAAAGCAGCCAAATCAGCAGCATCAGCAACATCAGTAACAATGGCAACACAAAAGCTCAACCAAAAGTTGTCATTTCGGTTGTCGTGCATTTGTTGTTGGCTGATGAGTTGCGCATAAAATAAAATAAATGCCAAACAAGCTGCGCCTCCGGCTCAAGGAAATTTCTATGCATTTTGTTGAATTGGGGGAAAATGCTTAAATTATGGAGGGGGGGCAGGCCAACGTTTGGATAATAAATTAGGAAACAACAGTCGGTGACTTTTGAAATTTCTTTCATTTCGTCTTCAAGAAGCTTGAAACGTACCGAAAGCCAAAACAAATCCTTACTTAATCGTTGGCTATAAATACAATTCCTCTTTTAATTTGAGTTTTCTACCTTGAGATGCCCAAGCCAATTTTTCTTGTTAAACATGGCATTTTCATTTATTTCTTTCATCGCCAACAAGTTGGCAATCAAGAGACAATCCCAGCAGCCACAAATTTGATAGCCCCCACTCCCTACCACTACCTACCATTGCTGCCTTCTTGTCAGTGTGGAATTAAAATAGATTTACCCAATTATTTTGAATTGCTACCATTTGCAATTACGAATTGTTTGCTCAACCCGAAAGGTTAAAACGTTTGGCTTTCCCACCACCACAATCACTAACACCACCATCACCATCACCAAGTGGGTCAGCCAGCTGTGCTCGTCCGAAATCGAGTGGAAATCGGTGTCATGCCATTGGCACATTTTGACCAGCCCAAAACAGAGACGACAACAAACGGCATAAACATATTAGAGCCGTTGTTGGGTAAGGTAAGTGTCGTTGCAACCCGCAGCCCACGGGCACTTTGTTTCAACACTCTCCGACCACATAATCAATCGCCCTGGCCAAAAGATGGGCCCATGACGCTAACACACACACTCTCGGGCTTTTCTCGTAGAGAGTGTTAATTAATATTCAATACAGAAGGCTGCTGCGCAATTGTTACGAATGTGTTAAGTCGCTTGGAGTAGCAGCAGCAGCAGCAACAGCACCCGAGTGTCAAGAAGTAACAACGAAAAAAACACTGCCAATTTTATATGTAGCATTGCATGCAAATCGTAACGCTATATCGATGATGATCGCGGTGATGATTATGCAATTAGCGCCACTCACACACACGGCGTATGAGCAATATTGATCAATAGTTGCGCGATTTTTTGATGCCTTCGCATTAGATAAGTTGCTGGCCGGGAGGATTCGGCGCTAATGACTCGTGGCATGCACGAGCTTGCCGCTCTAACCGCAAAAATGTGAGGATGGGAAAATTACCGCCAAACAAATGACTTGCTGCCGCAAACAAAAGACTTAGGACACGAACTTTGCCGGTAAAATCGGCTATCGTAATAATTAGCTGTCGTATGGCCAGTAGCCGCTACTTCCACCCTCTCCGCCCACTTACCGAGGGCGCCCAATTAACAATAACAATAAAAATAACAACAACAAACTGATAAACAAACAACCCGAATACATAATCAATTGGATTCGAAGCGGACAGAGAAGAAATGATGAAAACAACAACAAAAAATTGAGAAATCATTTGCATAAAGCCAGCAACAATTTTTGGAGTATTTCGATTGGCTTATATAAGCTAGTCAGCCAGCCAGCCATACAGCCAGCCAAGTACAATGCACAAAGAAGGTAAAAGAGTGAAAAATATTTACATAAACCTTCAAAAAAGAAAATAAAAGCAAGGCAAATGAAGCCAAGAAATCCATTGCCATGGTCACAATTTGGAGGAACTTGTTTTTCAACAGACAAAAGCCGGAGACTTGGCTCGTCGTATATTTTCGGATTTTATTACATGATGAAAAAAGGGTCCCAACCCGAAAACCCAAAACTTTTGGGGCTAAACCGGACACAAAACCGAGCAGCAGCTGTAGCAGCAGCAGCAGCAGCATCTCCTAAAATTAAGTAATTTGTGTCGTCTTGAAAGAAAGTTCTCAGCCATAACAAAACTTGCAATACTATATATCCAAGACTCCAGCTCTATATGTATTTTAAAAGCAACATGCTCCAAAGAGCAGGCCAAGCCATACGAGTTTCTCCGCTTATGCAATAAGCCAGCCCTAAATTGAAAAGGCAAAATAAAATAAAACCACTTCAGGAAAACGAAAAAAGTAAAGAGATGTTACCAAAAAAAACCGAAAAAACCTCGGAAACCCCGAAAACCGACAAAAAATCCAGCGTCGGCGTTCGACTTTGCTGATAATGAAGTTCATGTCATACTTATACCAACGAATGTGTGTGTTTATTCAAGTATATATTGTTAAGTCAAGACGAGACATCGTCAGAGCCATAAAAACGTTGCCAAATAATTTGTGGCCCGGTTGCAGTTAACCAAATTGAGGCTAAGACGTCGCTGCGATGCGCCACCACCGAGCAACCACTACCAATCTTTTATTTTTTTTTTTGGCTTTTAACTCATTTCACATTTGGGGCCTCGGTTGCCCTTCTTTTACGCACTTTTTGGGTGAGCTGAAGGCTCCAGTATTTATGTTTTCCGGTTATCTCAGTCTTTTCTTTTTGCAGTCGTCTGCCTTTTTTATTTGTTTTATTGGCGACTTGACATGCTTTTTCTGTTTTAACTTATTCAAGTCAACCCATTTATTATTCCATGTCTGCGCCAGTTATATAATAATTATCAGGCTTTTAATGTGGAAAGGCATTGAATAATCTAGCATAGTTTGGCATTGTTTTATTGTTTTGGGTCACACATAGGAAATAGTTGACTGTTGGCTTTAAATTTGTGGCATTACTGGATGGTAATTCGATTTATAAGCAATATTAAATAAATTCAATTAAAATTCTATCAGATTCAAATGAAATAAAGCTATAAAAATAACCGCAACTAAATCTCGGGCGTTTCAACTGCGGTGGATTATGTGTCCAGGTATTTTGCAAGCATTTAAGTGCGAATACTTTCCACATTTTGCAAGCGACCACGCCATGAGGTTTGCGTTTTATGCATTTACAGACTGGGCATATATATATATGGTAAGATTTATTAGATAATGACGCTTTACTTTTGCACCATAACTATAAAGTTTCTTTTTTTTTTGCGGTTCGTGCGCTGTGCGAATGTTGCAATGTTCAAATGATTTAATCACTGGCTGCAGTGAAACACCGATAAGTGTCGATTTTTGGATCAAGCGTTGTGCGTTACCTTTTTGCGAAATCCGGTTGGGAATCCAATGAGAATTAATCCAATTTTTGGTTTAAACAGTTTCTGGCTATTTTGTCGTTGTTTTTTGTCGAATTACTGTGCGAAATGGGGAGAAAGAAATTGTATTAGGATCGGATTGGGCGATTAAAAACTGCCTGCAATTTATGTGGCTGTTTTTCTTTGCACTTTTCTTTATTGTTTTGCCGTGTTTTGTTTCGTTTGGTTTGGTTTTGGGTTGGTTTGCTTTGATTTGCTCTGCTTTTGCTTGCAGCAGCGAGAGTAATAATAAAAAAGCTGAAATGCTTTGTTTTTTATTTTTGCTTTTGCTGCTAGCTGCTGGCTGCTGGCTGATCGGATCAGCAAACAAGCAGAAATATTGTTCAAAGTCGTTGCGACTCCAATTGCAAAATCAAATCACTTTCACTGTCAGGCGGCGCAAGAGCTGCCGAGAGGAAGGGGTGTGTGTGGGGTGATGGGGGGCAGGGTGTATGAAATTGCAGTTGCAACTGCAACTCACAGTAGCAATAGCACTAACTCACTCGCACACACACACACAATCTCTCTTGGTTTTTAAGGTTTATTTAATTTGTTTTTATCTTTTTCTATATCTTTTTATATCAAAAGTCCTGGCTCTGCAGCTTAATCCTCTACACTCACACTGTGACAACTACGATCGCGTTCGTCTCGAAGCTAACTGTAAATACGAGCGCGAGCCGAGTGCTGGTTAAGTGAGCCAAGCGAAGCGCAAACACGACCTTCTTGAGCGGAGTCTCAAAGAAGTCTGATCGGCTGCGCAGGCGCAAAAGCTGAGCGAAGCTGAGTGCGAGCTTTTCTTTGAGCCGCTGCTCGGTCGCAGTCGCCGTCTCAGTCTCAGTCGCTGCTTTGGAAACAGCTGTCGCTTACCCCCCTAGCTCCCACACGCCCCTGCTCAACTATTAGGCAACATAAATGCACAGACAAGCGTAAAAGATACAAAATGGGGATATAGTTGGGAGGGAGTACTGTAACAGCCACCGCATTGTACAAATAATACAAATTATTGCCTAATGTCGGCAGACGTACCGCAACCCCCTCCCACCCGTCCCTGCCACCCAGCCATTTCGTAAGCTGCAATTATGATATAAAGTCGTAAAGCATCATTGGACGCCATGGCCAATAGTGAGCACCATCGTTTTATTTCGCCTTTATTTTTCCTATTTTTTTTTATTATTTGTTGCCGGTCAAACATGACAGCCGCCAATTAAACATTTTCAGTTCATATTTTCCCAATGCCTACGGCCAACAAAACCAGCCAGAAAAAACAGACAAAATATGTACAAAAAAAAAAACAGAAAAACAGAACCCGCAATTCACTAAAGCGTCGCAACATTTAATGCCTTTTGACAGACTGTGACAGGCTGTGACTTGACTGTGACAGCTAATTGCAGTTGATTTGATTGAAATGTACATACACCGGGGCAGCGTGTGCCAGCTGACACCAGGAGCCTCAGCCTCACCAGCAGCTGCTCCAAAAGATCTTGGCCACACGAAGCGGTTTGGATAACAGAAATGTGGCCTAACCGAATCCCAAGGGTGCAGGTTCAGGGGGCTAAGGAAACCCAAGGAATTCCATGAACAACGGGTTACTGTGAATAATTTTATTTAGAACTTTTATTGATTTCAGTTTAAATAGTTTTTTCTATATACAAGTTGAAGTTAATAGTTGAAGTATAATAGTTAAAGTAGAATTACTCCCTAAAGAGATTCTTGTAAATACTAAAGCTGTTCAATGGCACATTTTGTGTGATACAACACAGTATTGCTCTAGAAAATATTACAATATATTTCAACCTTACCTCATTATATAATGCAATGAGATATTCTGCCTTCACAGAGTGCGGCAGAGTTCAATAGCTGAAAATTTGACAACTTACTTAGGCTCCGGCCATTGGAAGTGGCCCCCACAATGGTTCATCTGTTCAGCTGCGGTTGAGCCACTCGAGCGTTCAAGCCTGTGGTACAGTGAATACTTAATAATTCAACGTCAAGGCTGGTCGGGGAGCCTTGATCTTAAAACCGGGAGGTGTACGCACGGGTTTACCCAAAACCGCGATGGCATGTGATGATGTTTGGTGTCGCCCATTGGACAAAAATAGCGAACGGCCTTTGGAAAACCACGAAGCGGTCAACAAAACAGCATCCGGATGATTCATCCGGTATCCGTTGCCACTTTTTTTTTGTCTTTTAAAGTTTTTTGTCCAATGTTTGGATTTCTTCTATTTACTTTTGATTGCTGTTGGTGTGGTGCTGGCATTTGGCGAAGCTAAAAGTCCGTTTTGCTCTCGATTCGAATTGAAAGTGAAAGGAGCAACAGCATTTCTTCATCTGTAGCTGTGCCTGTGTCTGTAGTTGCTGATTTAGCTGCGGGGCTTGGGCATCAGCATCCCAGCATCTCAGCATCGTCGTTGGCATTGGCATTGGGTCTGAGTTTGGGGCTTAAGCTGGGGCTTGCGCCTCAGATTGGTGCGGGTGCTGCCCCAGCTTTAACGCTTCAACTACAATTCCGAGCTCCGAGCTCCGAGCTCCGAGCTGCGAGCTGCTGGCGGATGCTTGCGACAGTTGGAAAGTGTTGCCAGTTGGCTGGCCTTTTCCATTTCGTGTTTTAATTTTTCTCTTTTTTGCGGCCAGGGCAAATATTTGCATACACTCTTACGGCTGCTGTTGGTTGCTGTTGTTGCTGGAAGCCACAAAGTCGAGTAGCAATTGCTCTTAATTTCGTGTGGCACAATTTCCAAGGGGCAATCTGCCGCTTTCCAGCTTTCGGCTGCTGTCCATAATTATGAATATTCATTAATCGATGGCAGGCATTTGCTTTAGGTTTGGCTATTCGCGATTTCTCCCCAACAAATCAGCGCCAATTGAGGCATCACACAAAAAGCGTCCACACTGACAAAACCCATATGTTGCACCATCACCTGGCAAGAAACTGCAATGAGGAAGTCCATGCATGCACACCTTCCCAAAGTAAAAGGCAAACGAAAAATCGATAATTGAAAAAAAATATTTGCTGGCGAAATGCAAATCTATGGGCATTAGCATACTTGCATTCGCCATGCCACACGCCCCAAACACAAACCCCAAAACATTCAACACCCAACAACAGGGTGCTGTGGGGCGTATCTGCCACACACACACCCTGTGTGCCACATTCAGGAAAATATTCGCAAACGAGTATCGGCCGAGGCCAGGGCAGAGGCAGAGCCTCGCATATGCCATCATCACTTTCACCCAAAGGTGATATAATGGACTCAACCGCAGCCCAGCGAGCCCCCGACTATGCCACCACCATTCGGAGAAGATGCTTTTTCAGGTACATATATGGGTTTTTTTTTCTAAAGACTATATCTTAGCCATGCTCTGACTAAACGAGAGAAATTAGCTGGGTTAAGCGTCACAAACTGTTCCGCGTTTGTCAGAGATCTTCAGCAGAGATTTCTAGTCAAAGTTAAGTGTTTGAATCTTCTAATCTATAGGATCCAGTATATTTTAATTATCTGGATTAATTTATTACTTGTTTTAAATATTCTATAAGGTAAAAGTATAAGACTACCTCAGTTTCCATATTTCATCAAACTATAACATCCGATTCACTGGAATTTGTATCGGGTGACCCATCACGTGATCACTTGTAAAAACCGCAACTTCCAAGTCCAAATCCAAGAACTGATTTAATCTGTTCTTTTGTTTATTGGAATTTAACACCAACACACACGAGTCGATTGATGCTAACGATTATCAACAACAGTTTCTAATTCGATTAGCAGAGCTTGACAAATTGCCAATATTTAGTTAGCCAATTAGCAGATATTAGTTCACTTGGGATATATAATAAATACCAGAACAGCCTAGAAACAGACTGAAATTAATGCATTCGAAGGGAAGGGAGTGAGACCGACAAAGACGCGTGGCTAGGACATTAAAAACTTTCCATTCCTGCCTCAAATTGCCGAAAAAACAAATCCGATCAATCAATCAGGCCGCACAATGGTGGTAGGGTCTGTGCCACGAGCCAAACTTGATCGCAAAATTTGCGGCAATTAGTGAGATGCGGTGTAAAATAATGAAAACAAACAATATTTTATGGAATCTGGAATACTCTAAATAATGACAGAGCAGAATTTTGTATTAAATAATTTCATTAAACCATTCTAATTCCAATTCGAATCAATCGCTTTTGATCAAATTATTTAATTCAATTTGATGATTTCTTTATATTAAAATATCATTTGTTTTTAGCAAAGTATATCCACCTCAATACGCTTCTAAAAAATCAGATAATCCTAGACCCCATAAATGTCATAAATCAATTTGGCTCCGGCTGTTGGAAAACAACAAAAAACTACATAAAAGAGTAGGAAGCCTATGGGCAGAAGGTGGCAATAAAGCCACAACTGCCTTTTCCTGATTGGGATTACCGAATAGCATCTGCAGACAATTGAACGGAATGGCAGGGCCCAAGAAATATTGGACATTATGAATAGACGTTTAGATCTTTTTGTCTCGAAGAGCTCGCTTACCTTAGCTTCCCGCTTCGGGTTTCTTTTTCTTCGCTAATTACACATTTGTCTTGGCGGCATTTTTTTTAGCCCCCTCGGTACTCCCAACACGACACATTTTCTGTCAAATGCGGGAAGAGCTCGGCGGCTTATACAACCCGCTGGCTCTTGATGGGGCATGGTGCATGCGTAACCAAGGGGTTTCGGCTACGAGTTATTTCCCCCCTGAAATATGAGCCCTGGAATGGCTCTGCGCTCGCTGAACAGGCTAAAGAGCCCATCAAAATTTAAGCGAAAGAAATTATGTTAAGTAAATGTAATTGCCTGGCAGATGGCACCGTCTCAGCGTCCCATACGAGTATGCAACGTTAGACGAAATGCGTTTAATTTGCACATTAGTGCGTGGGAGAGATTTGGGTGGAAAATTGCAGGCGGGTTTCGTAAGTTTGATGTATCCACATGTGTACCGATGAGCGACCTAGAAAATTGCCCAATGCGCAACCGAAATTGGCAATAAAATTGGACCGCTTTACACAATAGTTGAGCGAATAACAGCGTTTTTTTGGCATCGGGCCAGGAAATTGACTCTTGGCCTATTAAAATACAATTTGGAAAACGGCACGAGCTGGTGACTTTCATCCAAAGAGATTTTCATAAATAGACGTTTCCTTATTGCACCAGCCGCTCACTTTATTTAGCAATCAATGGATCGAACCGTCGATCGATCGTTCAGTTAGTGAGTTGCTATAGTTTTCAGTTTTCAGTTAGTCTGCTAATGCTTGCACTTAATGGACAATTCCGTTTCGCGGCTGACAGAAGATTTGCCGTAAATCGATTTGAAAATTAATCCGACCGGAGGCGAAACGGAATCCGGACAATAAAAGTGCAATCAGTCTGGTGGAGTGGAGTGGCACAAGCCAAGTACAGAGAGCCAAAAATAGAGTCAGAGGTTTGCGTCTTGGCCATAAAAACAAAAAACCTACCTCGAAAAATAAATATATATATGAAATTCATTAAAAAGTAAAAGAGACAAGCGTTCGCCGCAACGAAAATGAAAGTAAAATACAATTTTTGTTTGTCTTCGGTTTTTCAAGAGGCGCCTGCTGTGGGCTTTGACTGGCTCCGTTTCTCGGCCATTTTTTGGCGATGATGTCAACATAATTTCTCCACCTACACAGCAGGCCATCCATCTTTATCTCTCTCTCTTTCTCTGACCCCTTGAATGCGATCTTTAATTTAAGGCGAACGCGCGTTTACATAAGATTTAGTACCAAGTTCGTGGCTTAAGTCTTTTGTTTTTTCTGTAGCATTCGACACGGCAGGAAGAGACCGCAAATGCCTGCCACTAGCCGCCACCCTCATTTCCATCATAAATAAATTCTGAACAATATCGGCGGCGTGCGTTGCGTTGCGGATAATGATCCGCTGCCCCAAAATCCCCAAACGAAGATGCAACAAATGATAATTATGGCGCGCCATGTCATTGTGGCATTGTAATCGCACCAAAGAAGAAAGAAAGGTTAGCACAGTGAAAAGGCGTCTCCCCCCGCCAATCTGCCCCTCCCGGTCAACGGTGCGTATACATAATGCTCAATCCGACGCTCGCATTTGTTGCTGTAACATTTTATTGCTTTTTATTCGACGCGGACGCAGTCGCAGTCGCGGCTGCCATCATCACAGCGCGCGTCATAATATACATAATTTCTTAATTGCTTGGGGTCAGCTCTCGGATGGATGCTCGGATGGTTTGTGACGGCTGATTGCTTCTTCAGTCTTCTGTTTTATGTTTTCCCCCATGGCTTTATTTTTTATGTTTTTCGTTTATTTATTTTTCTTTTTTTTGCGTTTTTTTCGGGGCGCCTCGCTGCGGCAGCTGCCATAAGACTCAGCATGAGATTTCGTCAAATAATCGTAATTTTTGCGCGAGCGCGTGACGTTGATGGTGATCTGCAGTTTCTTCCTCAATTTTTATTCCTTTTCTTTTTGCAACAATAACTAACGAAAGTTTGTCTGGGAATATAATTAGCATAAACCAGGATGCAATCATTTCATTAACCAATTATATGCTTTCAGTTTTAAAATATTGAGCTAAATGTATTTCTTTTACAAAAAAATGTGGTAAAAGATCACATAGGTTAAAGATTTTATATTTAACTATTAAACATCTTTTATAGAAGGAATAACCATCTCTATTTTATAATATTTGTATTATTTCCATTAGAAGTACCTGTGTTTTTCTAATTTCCTAATAAATCTACGAATAGAGTTTATGGAAAACTATGATATTCCCACGTAAATTTCTCTTTCGAAACTTGAATATATCCTCCTTCTTAGGTCACTCTTAGCCCCCAAATTGGATCTATTAAACAAATATGAACTTGACAATGGACCCACGTAACAAAGCCGTTTTGGAGCTTATTCCCAGATCTCCTTTTCCCAATCCCCCCCACACACACTAAATATGCTAAAACTATTCAAATTCCCCCAGATTCCGCCTTATTGTGCTGAACTCGAGTTGAATTCCGTTTGTGTTTGGTTAAACTTCGCTTGTTATTTGCCGAGTTAAATGGTAAAATATTTGCTTCGAACGTGCCCGATGAATATGTAAACAAAATTCGCAGATAACACTCACATATACCCGTGTTGGCAACTTGTGAACGAGTGTTTATATATGGGGATTACTTTTTGGGTTAATGTTAATGTGAATGCATCTGCTGATGGGCAATTTAAAAAAGTTCACCAAATTGTCTGACATCGACATGCAAATTTCATTTAACTTGTTTTGCCTTTGCGGTTTCCGTTTCGGCTCTTTTCTCCATCTTTGCAGTCATCCACCATACACCACACACCATACCCATATATCTATGCATAATTTGGACACTTAAGTCTTTAGATACTCTCTAAAAAAGGGGCTGTCTTGATTTTAGCAAAAGGAAAGCTGATTAAAAGAAACTGAAAGGATTAAGCATCACTTTAACATATATTCTACGTTTCAAAATCATGGTAGATTTAAGAGCATTTAGTATTTGGAATGATGATTCTTTATTTGTTTTAACAACAGC
The DNA here is from genome assembly GCA_018150545.1 of Drosophila ercepeae. Lineage (NCBI taxonomy): Eukaryota > Metazoa > Arthropoda > Insecta > Diptera > Drosophilidae > Drosophila > Drosophila ercepeae. The sequence goes on from JAECWL010000161.1 coordinate 15,522,088, forward strand.
TGGCTCCAAAACCGGAGATACACATACGGATGTCGGATGACGGCGTGGGTGCCTTTCACTCAAGCCTCGGTTTTGGGGGAGCCGACGTGCAATGTCAAAGTTGGACTTGGGCTGAGTGGCCTGCCTGCTTCTGCTGCAGCTGGAAATGATTCAATTTCACGGCCATTCATTCCGCGTCGAGTATCCGCCCCGACCACCGCAATTTGGCGCAATTAGTAAGGGGCAGGCGGCACGCAATTCCCATTCGCATTTGCAGTTGCAGTTGCAAATGCATTTGAAGTTGCAGTTGGATTCGAGTTTGCCCCCGCACGAAAGCAGAAGGGAAATCAGTCGGGTGGGAAGGAAAAAGCATTCGTCTGGCTAAATGAGAAACGCCCGCTGTTGGGAAGCCGACCTTGCCTTGCTCCACAATCCGTTGGCTCTAGACTTTGTCTTGGCTAATGACCTGCGGTCCGCCTGGAGACAACCAGAATCACTGACCTTTCGCCAGTCGACGATGGCCTATCGCCGAGCAACTGAAGCATGGCAGCTGCCGGTTCCAAATCCGCTTGAGAAATCTCTAACCGAATGGGATGATACCCTAAATCTTCTCATAACACTAAGACAAAGACTTAATAATATCTGATGGTTGAAATATACCTCTTCCATTCCAAAACTATCAATTCTTTATGTTTTCGAGTAATATTTATAGAGTATTTGCGAAATTTTCCAAATACAAATATTTCTCCTACCTTGGTCGGATGTGGATGTGGTCGGTGGATGTGGCCAGTGGATGCAATCAAGCGGCGAACGCACATGAAGCTGCTGTCCGCTTCGATGGTCTTCAGACCGGGGACAGCTTTTGGCTTCGGATTGCGACACTTCAACTCCGGCCAAGCAACATTTCGAGGGCTCTTGGTCTAACTTGCAACATGCCACGCCACCGTCGTCAGTTGAAAGGGAAAAGTTAAAGCCTGTTTACAGCCGGAACAAATTTTCCGCCTGACTAGCCATAGTTAGGAAATTCTCACAAACGCAAGCAAGAAGTGCGATTTAGCAATTAAATAAATGGTAACAAAATATATATTAAATTTTGATTTTCGCGCCAACATAAGATTATCATTCATCTCCTTCTGACACATTCGCGTGGCGCTTACTCCAATATATGGAACTTTCTCCAATTTCGAACGGGACAACTAGTCTCCCATGAACTGGTTCGTGAAAGTGTTGAAAAATACGCATAGAATAGGCGCCTAAGTTTTAAATTAAAAAACATGTATTACTAAGTTTTTCAAGTTTATTTTATAGAAAAATTACTGTAGTTACAACGAATATTAATTTGGCATACAAATATTTTGGCAGGAGAAAATCCTCAAACGATTTCTAAAAATAAAAAGTATTATTAAAAATTCAAATTTTGTATTTTATTACTTACTCTTTTTGGTAGCTGTCCAGCCAATTTTAGCATTAGCTTCCTTATTATAATTATCAACCCAATTCAAGACAGGCTGATAATATTCCAGAAGCGCCAAACTACTAATGCCAGTATTGTTGGGCAATATTTTGCTTACCACCTCCTTCCAAGGCTTTTTCGAGCCCAAAGACATCATGGATCTTAAGAAAGATTACAAATTAAATATTATATTTGAAAAAGAAATGAAAACTTACTTTAAATTATTTCCCACGGCCAAACTGCCATAGAAATCGCAGTTATGAAGGGGCTTGTTGTTGAAACTCTTTTTACAAAGTTCCCGATAAAACTGATAGCCAAGTATTTCAGAAATAAATTTCCTAAAAAAGAGATCATATTTAGAAATGATTCGAGTCTAAAGGCTTTAAATCGTACTGGGTTTGGAAGTTCTGGTCAATGTTTACGTAGAATTTATAGGGAAAGTCGATGGCTCCCTCGCCTCGATCCATGGGAGGCTCCACTCCGGCATACTGCTCCATGAGGCGCCAGTAGTGCTTATTGACCGTGTCCATGTCCACGGTGTCACTGAGGAGGTCGTGCATCACCTTGGTGTGGACATAGTACAGCGGAATGCTCAGGATTGTGTGAAGCGACTGGAAAGTATTGATTACAAGGATTGTTAACATGTAACCCTCCACCTACTCACCATACGGAAGAGGCGATTCATCAGCTCCCGTTCGCTGAGCACTCCCTTGGCCAGCCGGCGACCCGTAAGATGGGTGGGTGAGGAGGCGGACAGGACCACCGCCTCGCCCACGGCGAACTCCAGGTTGTAGGCCTTGAAGTAGTAGGAGGGAAGGTGGCTCCGCTGCTGGGCATAGTAGACCCTGGCCAAGTGGCTGTGGTACTGCATCAGCTTCCGGAAGCTGACCTTTTCGCAGTACATCAAGTAGGGATGAGGTGTCAGGTCGAAGACGGAGGGACGACAATCGTCATTGGGCCTGTCCTCGTTGGGCTCCTTCAGCTGGTTCTTGTGAAACTCCGGCGTCAAGGGCTCGAAGCCCAGCGAGGTGTAGAAGTTCTCCGACTCATTGACCATGGCCTTGGCACTCAACTCACGCACATAATCATCGAACTCCGGAAGCTGGGCACGTGGATAGTAGTCCTCCAGGATGCTGCCTGATGCCCAAGCTTGCTCCACCAACTGCTGGAAGAGATGATCCGGAATAGGCCGGTTCAGGTCGACCACGTCCCCGCCATACTTTTTGTGAAGCTCTTTGCGGACAAAGGCGTGGAGCTGCTGGTAAGCCGGACGCAGCTCGGTCATGGCCTGCTCCATCTGTTCAAGCATCTCCTGGCTGTCGGAGCGGTACCAGAGCTTGTGAACCGGCACCTCCAGAATCTTGGCGGCACGCTGGTACGACTGGACAATCGTGTAAAAGTTGAGCGAGGCCCAGAGCTGGTTTTTCTCCCTCCAGGTCTCCCAGTAGTACTTCAGCTCATCCGCATCCCGGCTGGTCTGGACGATCCTCTGGATGTCCGGATAGTAGGCCAGCGGGCTGTCGTCGCCGTCGGGCATCTTGGCTCCACCCAGGTACGGTTCGATGTCCTTGTCCGTGGACAGGGTTTGCAAGGCCGCCAGATTCATTTGCACCGAGGAGAAGTAGTCGTCTCCCAGCACGAACAGGTCACCCACACTGCGCAGCTCCTGAAGGGCGTGCTTTGTCTCCGGATTGCGAATCCTCTCCAGATCGAATCCGGCCGCCTGCCGGGATATGCTCACCAGTTCCTCGGCAATCCGCTTCACATTGTTCAGCTTCGAGAAGAGCGCCTCGAAGTCGTCCTCGTTGTTCGCCGAATAGGTCTCCGCCGCGATCTCGTTGTAGAATCTGTAGTATCTGGCACTTGACTGGTTCACGAACGTCTTGGCCTCCAGGTCATAATTGGCTGCTGCTGCGGCGCTCTGAAATGGGAATCACCCAAACGAAAGCGACAACAAAGGCTTTATTATTTTTCATAATTATTCGCAATCAAACTTTGCTCGGAAAGTGAAAAAAGGAACACTGATTTCTTTAAAATCGAACCACGTATTATTTTTCCCAAAAACAATTTTTTCGTACTTTCGATTCGAATATCTCGGTCATTTCTTAACCGATTTAGAAAAGGAATACCATTCCTGAATCAGGGTTTCATTATTCTTTGATCTGCATCAAAAGATCTGGGAAGTAGAACAATTAAATTTTTAGCTGATTTTCGCAAAAAATCATGATGGTACCCCTTTCCAAAATTGCGAAAAATCGATCGAATTTTTTTTGTTGACTTTTCTAGATCTTTAAATGCAGATTGACGGGGAATAAAGCCCTGTTTCGAAAAAGGTATTCCGTTTTAGAATCCAATTAAAAATAGCTGAAATATTAGCTGAAAACTGACTCAAAAATTAAATTTTTGAAAAGTTCTTGATCTAAAAGTCTTAGTTTAGCATTCACAATTCTGAATCTATTTATTTATTTTATCAGGATTCAATTTTAAAGATTCAAAGATGTTTTATAGAATCTATTTTCAGAACAAAAATAAATCAAATCATTGATTATTCTACACGCTTGACCCATCATAACATTCATTCACTATATTATGAAATCTGAGATTATTTAATCTGCAAAATGCTTACGCCAATGGCAGCTATCAGCAGTAGGAACACCGCGTTCGGTAGACTCATCTCCGCCGGAATCGAGAATCCGTAATCTAGAATCAATTTTACTTTCACACTCAACACCGGATCTTGACGGACTGAGCCTCTCCGGTGTGTGGAGCTGGCTTTTAACGGCTTGGCTCTCCGGAGTCCGGACTTGGAACACTGATAAGCGCAATCAAGAGGAGATGCTACCCTGCCCCACGGAATAATTGAGCACAAAGGCAGATAGATGTGTGGAATGCCATGATGTCTTGTTTATTTTAACGTCTCAATAAAAATGCAATAGATTGCCAAGAGTTATGTATCTAGAAGTGGGCAAGGTTGGCGGATTCGGGTCAGAGTCGGTGCGGGTGGGTTGGATTGGGCTTAGTTCTGGCGCGGGACAGTGCGGTTTTCATGGCGTATGGTCACGTCGACGATGCTCATGTTGGGGGTCAAGAAGTTGACCAGGCGGTCGGCTCCGGTGCGGGGCAGGCGGTCGAAGGGATAGCCCATGGACTGGCGATCCGGGTAGAGGCGATCACGGACGCCGCAGTAGGAGGCGGCATCACTGCAGCGACCCACCAATTGCTGGTCAATCTACAAGACACGAACTTAAGATCCAGGAGACCAGAACTATCTAGAAAATACTCACCCTGTCGTTCTCGTAGTTGGAGACCATCACGAACAGGTCGCACTGCAGTCCCTCCGGCAGTCCCTTGGGGATAAGCATGTGGTTGGGCCATCCGCAGCCGCAGAAGTTGAACTCCAACTCCTCCGGTGATCCAGTAGTGGGTCGGTTGGCGTCCAAGTTACGGAAAGTGCGCTCGAATGGAATGGTAACGCTCGACTCCGTGGAGCGGCGACGGATCGTGTTGGGTCCTGGGTTGAGGGCCACCACAAACTTATCCAGCTCGACCATCATCAGACGCTGCTCCCGCAGCAACATGGGCTGTCTGCGCTCGTCATTCTTGGGGGCCATGAAGATCCTCACATAGCCGAACCGCTGGGCACCTCCGTCGTTGTTGATGCTAAGCGTGTAGGTGAAGGGCAGATGCTGCAGGTGGCTGAACCTGGCGAACACATTGCCGCGGGGCAGGAAGTCGAAGCCACGGGACAGATCCACGTCCGACTGCTGCCAGAAGGTGGTCAGTATGTTGGGCTGACCTCCGTTGGCGGCCACCTGGATGCCGGTGATCGAGATGCCGGAGTAGTTCAGTTGGGCATCGGTGTAGGCCGGCAGGCGGGACTTGTGCTCTTGGAAGATGCGGTCGATGTACGAGTGCCACTTGTAGAAAACAGGATCTCGCATGGCGGTGGACACGTCGCCCATCACGCCGAAGGACTCCAGGTGCTTGTTGCTGGGATCGTGGGCATAGGAAATGAAAGTGTGTCCATTGTTGTGGAGATCACCATACTGAAAGGATAGGAATTTATATTTTTGATAGATTTTAAAGATTTTAATACTACATACCAGAACACGGTTCGGTGACAGAATGGAAGACTCAATCATGTTGCCGAGAGTGTCGATGCCAGTGGCCTCGTCCAAAGCAATACGATTGCCACGTTCCTGAAAATATTTGTCGGATTATTAAAAACTTCTTAAAATTATTAAACTCCACTTACATCCATGACAAAGCCCTGGTGGATGGCCTCGTAGATGCGATCGCGCCAGCGCTCCAGATCACCGATCTCCACGTTGAGCTGGTCGGCCTCCCGGTTGAGATCGCTCAGCTTGGTGTTCTCGAAACGCGGCGGCCAGGCCCGACTGGCCACCAGAGAGTCCATCTTGGGGAAGTAGCCCTCAACGATGGGGTCCCTCAGGTTATTGAAAGGCTGGACGCGGGCCAAGTTGTTGCTGAAGCGCTCGACGTTGTAGCGGGCAATCACCTGCTGGTGCATGTAGTAGAAGAGCTCTCCGCGACGGTCCTTGGCCACGATGCTACGGTCGGTGGCCTCGAAGGGGTAGACCAAGTGCCAGTGCCAATGGTGGAGGTTGATGCCCAGATCCTCGCGGAAGTACCAAAGACGGTGCTCCGGGTCGAGGTCGGAGGCAGTGTAGTCCCGGGGAATGGTGATGGGCATACGGGATCCGGGCTGCACCACAAAGGACTCCTCACGGAGCTGGCGCATCACCTGAGAGTCGATGAAACGGTCGGGGAAGGTCTGCGAGAAGGAGGGCAGGTCCAGGCCCTGGGTGTCCGGGCGGTGGAGCAGGGCCACCGAAAGGGCATAGTTGAAGAGGACTGGGTTGACCCGATCCCTGGCGTAGACGGCGACGCTCTGCAGGTCGTCCACGGAGCGCATGTTCATGAAGATGTCGATCAGGCGGCCGGCGATGCGTCGGTGCTTGGGCAGGAACAGGGAGAACTGCTCGTCGCGGCCCAAGGACATGGGAATGCGGAGATCCGGAATGGAGATGTCCCGAACTGGGATGCGCTGCTCCACATTCTCGCCCACCCGGCTCTGGACCTCGTTGCTAATGGGGCGGTAGCGGTCGGTGAGGAAGGAGTCGGGCACGTCGAATACGGTCACCTTCTTGCCCTTGTCCATGAACACCGGCTCGGTGGGATGGTCGAAGAGCAGCAGGAGATTCTTCTTGTCGGCCATGGCTGAGATTTAGGTGAGTTTTGAGGAAAAACCAAAGGAATCTAGGATATGGAACACTGGAAGCAATGCAACTTTACAACTGTGACTTTTCAACGACCAACATGGGCCTTTTATACCTCTTACCTTATCGGTTTTCACTTTCAAACTTTGTAGTTTTCAAAACTTATCACTTAGTCACCGCAAAAATTTCTAAAACGGAACTCGAACCCTTCCGCGGTCTTCGGAACGATAAGGTCTTGGTGCAGGAAAACCGCAGTGTTTTGCTTTGCATATTTCTAAAATACATTCTTTATTTTATTTTATTTGATTTTGATTTGGTTTGTTGTTTTTTTGGTATTGCATATGGCATATGCTTATCTAGACATATGTTGCTATTGGAATGAAATTTAATTTGGTTATCTCTGCGTTGGAAATCAAAAGTTCCTACTAACAGCTGCCACTCCATTAATATGTTTTATTTTTTATATATTTTTCTCTACATGCACAATACAATACAGTAATAATAATAATAATTCCAATTCAACATTTCCCTAATCAAATCCCTACAACTTTTGTTTGCTAAACGTATATACTCATATTTTAATATATATTTTTTATATATATACTCGTAGATAGAAAACAGAGACATTTAGATTAAATCGGCGAATGAGTAGATGGGAAACATCATTTCGATATTCGATATTTAAGCAGAACTCTATAGAGTGTATATACAAGAGGTCTGTGGAAATCCGAAATCCGATCCGATTTCGTTGTGTTAAAGCGATAGGTTCAGTTGGTAAGTTGGTAAGTTGGTAAGATCTTGTAAAAAGTATCTATAGAAAAGCCCTTGGTTGTGTTGTCCCGTGTCTCTTGGCCATGATATGTGTGTTTTTAAGCTCTTAGATATATAGAATAGAGAGTATGATGGGTCTTCAGCATTGTGTCCTTCGGCCCGAGGAGGAAGTAACAAGTGAGAGCTTTAAGTTTATTTGTGTATAAACTTTAATCACATCCAAAAATGCATACACATGTATTTACATAATATCGTGCACTATAAATCAAGAGTTTTACAAAAATATATGTCTTTGTGTATATATAAATATTTATAAGTGTAAGTGTTATTTGTGTTTCTCTGTTGTGTTGTATATTCAAGCAATTCAAAATAGAGTTCAGTGCCATTAACAACTCAAAACTGTTGTCAGAAATCGATGTGTTGTCAATGGAAAGGGTTTCGTTTTCGCTTTCGTTCTCGCTAAGCAATTATTTACTTATTTTTTTGTATACATATATATATAAAACGCTGAAATATGATTCTGCTAACATGATGATATACAGATACAGATACAATACAATATATATAGTTATAAATAGTTGGTTTTTGTCTCGTATAATACTTGTTCGCTTTTTTGATTTGCCTCTCAACATGGGGAGTTGGTATTTGGTTTGCTAAGGATTGCATTTCTGTGTATATTGGTGCCCAAATAGTTTCAGACTACGCTAAAGCTACGGATAACATCTAGGTTCTAGTTTTTTTGGTATTTGTTAAAAGGTTTTGTTTCATTTCCATTTCTTTAGTGCAATGGTTTCAAAGTACAATACATCTATCGAGGAACTTTCGCTACGGCATACATTTTGGGCTCGACAACAATTAACAATGGTAACTACATGGTAAGTAAAAGGATGTTCCCAAACAGAAAACCAACAACTCAACAATCTAGTGCAGTTATGCTTGGAGAATCCGCCTGGTCTTTGTACTGAGGTTCGCCTGTATCACACACACACTTTTCCCTACAACTTACTTACGCAGATACTTTGAACGTCTGGGACTCAGGTACAAGTTTCTTTCGATGCGATTTGGTGCAGCTGTTAACCGAACGATTTTTCAACCAACAAATGTTTTCAACCAAACTGAAAGTAAGGTAAACGAATCATGTTTTGAACCCAACCCGCAACCCAAAACGATGGGTTTCGGCTCCATGTTCCTCCCAGCCCCGGCTCCATCTCCGGCTCCCTCTTAATTCGAGGCTGTGGCGTTCTGGAACTCCTGCCGGCAATAGCCCATCACGATATCCGACCGGCAGTCCCCGCCCATCAGTCCGGGCAGCAGCACCGCCGCCCCCAGGATGGTCACCAGGGCGCCGAACACCACCAGGCCCAGGGCGGGCAGCTTCTCTCGGCTGAGGAGGGCGTGCGGCTCCATCTGGATGTAGGCCAGGCCGGGTAGGATGTAGGCCAGTGGGATGGCGGCCAGGAGACCCTGAAATGTTCCAAACCAGAGCATAAATTTGCATCCCAAATACACAAACTACAAAGGCCAAAATGTGGGAAAATGTGTGGATGGCGAAGGCGGAGGTGGAGGCCATTTTGGCCAATACCCGTGACCAGAATGCATGGCCAAAAAGCCGGCTGGGCGATGATAATAAACTTGGCCATAAGGCTGCCGCAGTCCCAAGTGGTGAGGTTCGAATTAGTCTCAGTTGTATTTGATGAAGTATTTGAAACATTCGATTTGCCTCATAAAATATTCAAATGGCAGTGAATAAATATTTTATTATATGATGTTGCTTAAATCACTAAAAAAGAACTCGTAAATAATGGTGGTAATAAAACTCATATTCCTTTATATAAAAAATGTACAAAAAGTATAAAAAAAAACTGAATAATAGATTAAATAAACTATGAAGAAAAGTTCTATATCTAAAGTTATTAAAATATATATTAGAAAGTACATAGAATTCTTGTAAAATTTAAAATAAATTTCAATCAAAATCCAATTAAAAAGTGGACTAATTGAAAACCTAAACCAAATATTGAGCTTGAATTTAAATCATTTCAAGTAAAGCTATTTTCCCACAGGATTGGACCTTGTTTTTCCTGGCCAGGGATTGATTTATTTAAGGATTTCTTAAAGGATAACTTACGTTCAGCTCCAGCACCGAACCCAGGCAGTCGGTCATGGGCGAAATGATGAAGGCGCTGAACACGATGGCCATGGTAATGGCTTTCGAGTACTCATCGATCTCGGCCCCCTTCTCCAGGCTGGGGTCCTTGTCCTGGGTAAACTCGCTGATGGGCTCCTTTAGCACGAACCGGTGGACGAGAGCCCGCACAATCTTTAGGGAATAACCCAAATGAGTCAGGACCACAAAAAACTTGCCAAACTATTTTGTACAAACCTCTCGGGAGACGAAGCATTCGATGGGAAAGGTCAGTAGTATGGATATGGAGAAAAGGACACGCGAGAAGTTCATCAGGTCGTCATCCCAGCAATAGTTTTCCAAAAGGTCTCCTGCAAGGATAATTGCAAAGAAATTGAATGCATCCAATCCTTGTGATTAAAAGTAAATTTAAATTTATCTTCCCACCCATTCTTGTCTCTTAACGACTCTGAAATTTATTGAAATGTCTTTGGTTTTATCTACGGTCTGTTGCCTTGTTAGCGAAGCAATAATATCCTTGGCAAGGACATTAACATAAACAATTTATGCAATTTTGGCTACATTAAGATTAGGTACTTGAATCTCAGGGGAATCTCTACCTTGTTTGCTTAAATGAATGCCAAAAACAGGCAACAGTCAACAGGACATGCGGTAGGCGACAGGACAGAATTCGCACAAATTGCCTGTCAATGCAATTAAATGCAATTTGTGTTTTGTGTCAATTGTCAGGCTCACCTTGGGAGAGGGCGCGGAAGGTGGAGTAGCCGGCGATGCCGAAGAGGGCCGCCACCGTCCAGGCGAATCCAATCGAAATGTGGGTGACCTTCTCCCAGCGCTCCATGGTCGCCTCGCGCATCGATTGATAAACGAGGAACGTATTGTGATGGCACATGAAAGCTGTATCGGGTTGGATGGGTGGACTTACAATATGTCAGAGATAGATGGAAAGTCCGCTGGCACTCACCAAACACCATGATGCCCGTGGCCGGGATGAGGTCGGAGTTGGCAAACCGCCACGATTCCGCTGTGTCGGTACTGCAAATAAATCAACAACAAAAGAGAGAAGAAAAAAGGTTCTTTTTTGAGTAGAAACATTACACAAAAGTTAACACCAAATTAACATTTCGTTGGTGCCCACCAGGTGGGGGCGGAAATGTGAATTATTCGCATAAAAAATGTGTAAAACAAAAGGTGCGGACCGGAAGATAAGAAACGAGAAACGAGAGCCGAGGCAGCCGCAAATTGGAAATTTATTTAAATTTTATACCAGAGCCAGGAACCTTCAAGGATAGCCGAGAACGGGGAAACCGGAGATGAACCCTTTCCAGCTTTGACCCTGAAACTGCATGCGAAAGTGTTGCCTTGCTAAGCTGCGGTCCCCTCGAGTCCTGCCACTTTCCCCCACCCGTGGATCACGAAGGATATACGAATGTATGCATACAACTAAGTTGCACTGCAACAGTCTCAACTCGACTCGCCTAATGAAAAGCCATAAAAGGCAAACAAGTGGCACACTAAATTTTATGAGCTCTGCGTCCCCAGTAGCTATTGCACCACCCGCCCTGGGCAGTTGCCACAGATTTGAAAGCACTAAAGCGCCACTTAGCACTAAAGCCCAGAAGCTCCCCTATCCGGCACCACCACCCACCAGACCGCCAGCACCGCCAATGGTCGCCACCCGAAAGGCCACCCCCACAGGTCCAACTGGTTGCAACTTTGTTGGCGGTTTTTTGGGGGAAATCGAGGCGAATACACAATTTGTAATTAAAATGTAAATAAATCTTAACGCGTTCGTCGGACAATATTTATGCTTTATTTGGTAATTTTTATAAATTGCTTTTTTTGGCGTGAAATAATTTACATACCGTTTAGGGTGTGAAAAGGTTTATATTTTGTTTGGTAGTTGATTTTGAGAGAAACCAGGTAGTAGAATCTGGATTGTTTACAAATACAATACATTTTTATTTAAATTAGATCCCCACTATGTCATGAATCCTAATTAAACTTTCCACAAAACAGTTTCCACCTAATTTATTTTGTTTTTCGTCCCAATTAAAAGTGCCTGAGTTAGAATTGCCATTAATTATGAATTCAGGTTAACCAAAATCTAATTGAATATATTTTATGGATGAAAGCAATTATTTAAATCACAAAAACAAAGTTCTACCAAACATTTGCAGTTCCGTATATTTTTGATGTTTTAAAGAAAGTAAAATAGAAAGTGGTTGAATTTCCACATCGTCCATGTCCATACAATGTATGCACAGAAATCGTAAAAGAAAAATATCTAATATACTTACACTTTATAATCCCCGGACATGAGCTTGATGATGACCGCAAACAAAATAAAGACCACACAGGCCAGGCTAATGAAACTGGCCCGGGCCAACCGGGAGACGTTCTTGTAGAGACACAGGGGCATGACCACGCCCACGTTCACGAAAAAGACCACGCCCAGCCGTACAGCGCCCATCGAACCGCCCCAGGAGGGGAAGAACCTAACCAGTACCTTCGACAGCGTATCGCCCACCACCACATTGTAGGATATCATGGCTGAAAATAAAGTATATCAAAAATATAATACCCCATTAAAGGCATAGTAGCTAGAATTTGTTATAATAACTTTATAATTAACTTGTGGGTAACGTTTTTTTTAAGAGGTTTACACCTTACAGTCATTAATTCAGGAACTCTATTCATTTTTAAGTTTATTTTAAATAAGTTGTGTCTGGAATTAGAAAGTTAACTTTTTTCCTAAGTACTTTAAGAAGATCAATTGTTTTCAAAAGGACTTTCCAAGCCAAATTATAAATCTAATAGCTCGAGTCCAACCTAGGGGTTGAGTTGAAACATGAATAAATTGATACTCAAAGACCCTCAAGAAAATGAAACACTTTCCGGAACATACTTACCCAGAAAGGGATACATGAACTGGAGGAGGGAGAGCAGGTAGTAGCCGTACTTTCCGTACGCGGCCTCCATGATGCCCGGATAGCTGAACCGACCGCAAATGTGGCCGCACCTGACCTGTAAATGAAATGAGGCTTAAACGGCTCGTGTGGGCGTTAATTATGCAGAAAATGCTAAGCCCGAAGCCCGGCAACCCGGCAACCCAAACTCAAACTCAAAGCGCGAATGCATGTGAGTTTTGGGGGCTTGGGGTTTGGATGGTTCGATTGGCACTCTAAACCGATTTGGGAAGCATCGATTCAGCGTCAATTTCCGCTGCAATTTTTCGGGATTGGTTTCGGGCAGGCCATGAGCACTTACCATGAGGATGAGCGAGTAGTCGGTGATGTAGGCCACCAGGATGAGCAGGGCCAGGCCGAGGCCGAATCCGGCGCGGTGGAGGGCGTAGGGTATGCCAATGACGCCACTGCCCACGATGGAGTTTATGTAGTTGAACGAGGCCTGTGGGAGTGAGGACAATGCCTCTCCCAGGACAGCATCCTGCTGCTGCGGCTGTTGTTGCTGCTGCTGCTGTTGCTGTTGGTGCTGATGCTGATGTGGATGCTGATGCGGCTGCTGCGGCTGGCCCTGTTGCTGATGTGTCTGATGGTTGTTCTAGGACAGGCAACAAAAAACACACCAAAGGTTAGCAAATGCCATGCCCCGGACTTGACTTTCCATTACTGTTCGTTGATTGGGATAAGAGGACACAAAATTGCCTCGAGTGACTCTTTACATCAAAAGCAAAATCAACAGAACCCGCACCGTGGCGTATACGTAATATTCAGGTAAAAAACAAAGGATACCAGCTGTATCCGTATCTGTATCCTTATCGTAAATTGTGGTTGTCCCAAAAAACCCTACCCTCGCCGGCCATAAAAGACAATTTTATATCAAGAGCTCTCACATAAACATAAATAAAATTCCTCAGCCACGTCATAAAGTCACGAATGTTGTCCCTGTCCCTGTCCCTGCCCCATCCAAATCCCACCAACCCCTACCAACTGGCAACTAAAAACAAATAATAAAAACAGAGGTTATAAAGCCAAGGAATTGAAGAGAAACTTTCACCAGCTGGCTGGCAATTAAAGAAGTTTTCGTAACTAAACTTGAAAGCGCACAAACATTGAAACAGCAAACAAATGCCGGAAAAGTTTACACTTCTGCAGGTCTCTGAATCCTCCGACCCCGACAGGGGAACAAACATTTTGTCCACAACTACTTTCAAACGGTTTCTGTAGGTGTTCGGCATAATGAAAAGTTGCAAAGGCATATTACGCGCCAGTCGAGTTGAGTTTTCAATTCAATTAAGTGCCGTCAAAGGTCGCAGGAGCGCTGGGTTCTTACACCCGAAAACCGAAAAAGTACCATCGCGTATCAAAGAAAACGGCTAATTATGAGGAGCAGAAAACCTTACCCCAACCTTAGTCCAAGGTCCCGGCAATGCCTGGGACAAGGTTACAAAAGGCAGCTGCGGCCCAATGACATTGCAGAGTGTCCGTTGTCAGTTGTTACTGGCGGGGCGTCGCGACGGTCCTTCGCCAGTCCACTTTCCGGCGCATCCTTGCTGGGAAACACACAAAAACAAATTGCTCCGTCGAAGGCAAATGGGCCAACGTTAATCTCAAGCCGAGGGTCCCCTGGAAGGATACTGGCTCAGGGTAATTTATAGCCAGCCACTTGGATTAGTTTATCAAATAAAATATTACGGCGACATTAAAGTGTTATTGTCACTTGTCCTTCATCCACTTCCACTTCAAGTTAAAGTCAAGTTAGAGCTAGCCCAGGCCCAGCAAGCATCAGAAATCATAAATAAATGCCGGAATAAATGATTTCAAACGAATGACTGACCCTGTTTCCGTTGTTCAATCGAGCATATTTTGGGTCTGCCTAATATCCATGTATGATTTATAAATCAAAAACGAAGTTCTTCACGGGATAAAGTCTTTAAATTTTTCGACATTCTCCCAGCTCTGTCAGCAATTAAACCTTTCAAGTTCCATTAGGTTCACGGAAGGATGGGGAATCACATGGGAAAAAGCTTCATTCGAAAGTCAATTGAGTAAAAAGTGTGAGAAACATACAAAAGCGGGAAACTCAAGAGATGAAAATTGTTTGGGGTTTTTCTCAGGTGCTCACGCACGTAAAGCCTCAGCCAAAAGTCTACCTGTTTCAACAGAACGTTTCTAATAAAAGACAAACATTGTCGAAGGCAAATACAAATACAAACTCAAACACGAAAGGCAATCTGCATTGAGATCCCGACAACAGGACCCAGACTCAGGACCGTACAGGACCGCTTCATAATGGCAAACAAACCATTTTATACAGTGCACGATTTTAATTAATAACACTCATGTCGTTGGGTTGCTCTGGCTCTAAGGACACACAAAAAACAAAAACACGAATGCCGGATGATTAAATAAGGGAATTAAAAATACCCTTTTCCTAGAAAACGTGGGAATATATATATTCTTTCTAAAGAAAAATAGAGGCCTAGAAAGACAAATAACTCAGGAAGTCATGTACATTTTTTACCAAACTTAAAGTACCCTTTAGAATCCTGCCTTCGGTCATGCCCGTAATGACTTACCAAAATCACAACACACATTTTTGGACCTGGCCTAATGAAATTACAGAACGGCAGCAGGCACAATGGGAGCAACAATTTGCATTTAATTGAAGCGTTTTGGTTAACACAATGCCGGTCCCCAAAGCAGGGCCAACAATTAACAACTAGGGACCTAAAAATTATGCGACCAGAAAAATGGCGAAATGGCAGAATGTTAGCCTCTCTTGCCACAAAAGTTGCACCTGTTTTCAGTTCCATTGCATTCCGTGTACCCATGAACTATTGACACAGCCGCGTCGACATTGTTGTCATTTCAATTTCATCCGTTGCCCGGGTTGCCTGGTCTGGCAGGTCTGCCATTTCTGCCATTTCTGCCAGCACCCCATGCTGACAGACAAACAGGGCCTAAACCCCAAACGCCTGCCCCTAGAATTCCATCCAGCCATAGGCGGGGTGTTGCAAAAGCAAACACGTACATGCATGGCAGCCAAATGGTCCCGGGTCGGGGTTTTTTTTCTTGTTTTTGTGAGGAGTGAAGATTGGAATTGGGTTGGCGAATGGGTTGCTTGTTTCAATAGAAATGCACAGAAAAAAATACTTTTTAATTAAGCAGTTACTTATAATGAATGATTTAGTATAAGTCCCAGGAAAACTTTAGTCTCTGCTCTTTAAATATCCTTCTAGTCCAATTAACTTTTTTATTATTCTCTCAAAGAATCTCTCGAATATATTTCTTTATTTCAATCCATAATAATCTTTTTTTCTGTGTCAATATAGAATAGAAAAAAGAAAACCAAATAACCTTCTACTAAAAACAATTTTGTGTGCTCATAGTTCGAGCTTTGAAATTTTTGTGTTTAATTTAATTTTGTATAGTTTCAGTTTCAGTCAGCGTGTCCTTTTTGTTTTCGATTTTTGGCTCGTTGCAATTAATGAGTTATCCTCGCTACTGGCCGAGAGTGGCTATACTTTTGGCTGGAACTAACCTAATTGAGAAAACAGGACCGAGAGTGTCTCAACTATTGGCAATTTGCCTTTGAGCTGCCGTGGCCATTAGTTGTGCAAACAATCAGGGCTGCTTGGCTGGATGGCTGTCGGGCTTCTTTTATTCGCACCCTCTCCCAGTGGTTAATGTTGGAATTTTTGGACAGCCTTGGCGCCTAATGGCTTTGCCAACAACAAAACTTTTGCTTCGAGGCCTAAGAAAACAACAAAAGCCACACAAACATACTGACACCCACACCCACACGATGGATTTCCTTACTTATGCATGGTAATGCATCAAATATTACACAATGTTCCCTTCAAGTTCTAGGCCAACATTCGTTGCTTTCATTTCCGTCACACCCCCAAGCCCCAAAACCAACTACATTCAAGTGTATGTATGGGAAATCCTTTTCTTGCCTTTTCTGACAGGCATTCTCTGGTATTAGTTGCCAGGATTAGCTTCGGCTTAAAGCCGAGCCAGCTTGCAAGCGTTTTTATTCTCACTTTTTTTGGTAGTTTCTCATATGCTGTGAGCTTGATGGATGAGTTAACTCCTCTTCAGTTTGGGCTATGGTATCCTTAACTTTTGGGCTTTATTAATTTATCTTTTTCCTTTGAATACAAACTATCCTTTAAAGTTAAGACGTCCATGCTCTTGAATACGAATTCTCAATTGTGATTTCTCTTCATTAGCAACTCGTACATGATTTTGTCTAATGCAATATTTAATAAGGCGCTAGGCGGCAGGCGCCAGGCGCGAAACAGGCAAGGAAATATTTCCTAATAAGAAAATTCTTTTGATGTCCAGAGACCAAAAGCAATTTGTGCCGCCCGAAAGACCTCGGTAAAGGTCGGCGCCAGAATGCCAGGATCTCCCAGTCCTCCCAGTCAGACACTGCTACGTCCTGGGTATGAGAGTATGAGAATGTGGGTAGGCGTAACACGGAATTTAATGAATGTGAAGGGTGCTAGAATGTGAATACGACTACGACTACGACTACGAGTTGGAATCGCAATCGCAATGCAAGTGCAGAGGTCGTCATGAGCAGTGGGGACACGGAATGTGGGTCAAAGTTTACCTTCATTAAATTGTTGAAGTCATCGAATGCATAAGCCTCGGCAACCGATACATCGCTGCCCTGAGACGAATATAAATCATATTGTTAGCCATTAAATCGAGCTCAATCCGCCGAATGATTCGCTTAAAACATAAACATAAAATATATATCAAATGAAACAAACATGCATATACGTATTGTGCATTGCATACCGAATTCGAAAAAGGGGGAAAAAATGGGAAAAATCGTACCGCGCAGCAAAGAATTCCAATTTATTCGCATGCCAAACAAAAAAAAAATATACGTATTCTATCTGGATGTTGTATATACAAGCGTGCACATATCTTTATGGAACACGTGTTTTTTTTTTTGCTTTATATATCACAGATGCCCCTTCCGCTAGGGAAATACGCGACTCAGTTCAGTGGTTGTCTGGGTTCCTCCTCCATTTTTGTTTTGTTTTTATCGTTTCGCCCGTCAATTTTCGAGATACGACCGCGTACAGTGTTGCGTTGCCCCGAACGCGTTTGGTTTTATTGTTTTGGCCGCGTGGTGGGGGCTGCCAGGTCTGAATCCATCAGGCCTGGCAGGGTGAAATGGCAAATCGAAACCATTTAAGCACATCGCCCATCTTCACTCCCAGTTCCCTCTCAAAAAAAAAAAACACCCACCCACGGAGAGTCCTGAAACGGACTTAGAGCACCTCGCCCCGGCATCATGTCCGGATTGGGATTTAGCGATTTGCCTTGATGGCCTGTGAGCCTGTGGAAAAGAAGCATCAGCAGCAGCAGCAGAAAGGTATGCAACAGTTATTGCATAACTGAAGCGGTGGCGTATACGTGATGTACTCGCACATATTACGTATACGCCAAGGGTTCCAGGAAAGCCACTTAACTATAAAATCTTTCAACAGTATCAGTATCAGAGTTATGAACTTTTACTAGTTTCGTATTTTCTTTTTTTTTTTTGATATTTCAGAGTTGAGATTTTTACTTAATTATCCAGTTTTCAGCTTTTTTAATGCCTTAAAACTGTTTGCGAATTTATTTTCGAATGAAAACTTAATTAAAAAGTGTTCAGCCCAGAAAGGTATGCAACAGTTTTTGCACAACTGAAGCCGTGGCGTATACGTGATATACAATAACATATTACGCATACGCCTAGTGTTTCCATACACTTTTCCACAGGATACTTTTAATTCCACTTAATACGACTTTCAAATTCAATTTTCAGTTTATTATCCCCTATAATAGTCTAAACTGTCAGTTAATTTATTGGGAAATAAAAAACCTTTTAGAAACCACCTCTATTAAAATTCCACTCCGTTTATAGTCCACCTATAATCAAATTGTCTTTAATTTCTATTTAAGGCTGCCACCACACATCACCTTCTGGCACTCTGTCGCCTGTCAGTGTCAGGACTTGGTTGATGACCATCAATAGCCATTGGTTTTCAAATTTATTTAAATTGGGTTTTCCGGCTTACGATTTCCCATGCCATGCCCCCGAACAATGTTTGATTTAATTGGGTCAATTGGTATTGGGATTGAGTTAAGCGTTTGAAGAGCTGGCTTGCGGGTTAATCTGGAATTCCAACGGGAACTTAATTGTCGGGGTCGACGAAGTGTTTCAAATGCATTGAAAATTGCTGCTGCCTGCTGCCTGCAGTCGACATTGATTTCTCTTATCTCACAGTCGGGTGTTGCTGCTGCTGACATTCTTATTTGATGCCCCAGCTGGCACAGCAGTGAACAGCAGTGGCAGGACACAAAGGACGAGGTGGCCACCATGGAGCAGGCTGGCCAAGGCCAGACAGCAGATGCGATGCCACCGCATGCCTTGCATACTAAGCGGCGATTAAGTGGATGTGGATGAGGCAGAGGCGGAGGAACTGGATGTAGATGGGAAAGTGGAAGTGCAAGTCGAGCTTCATTCATCAGTATGTGGAGCAGGTCTCATAAATCCTTCGTGGGCGGGTGTTTCTGTGTGGGTGTTGTGTAATTAAAGGTCGAGCTTGGTGCTTATTGATTTTGTTATCAAGTACTTAAGCGCGGCCAGCCTGGCTGCCTGACTGCCTTGCTGCTTGACAGCCTGGCACCCTGGGGAGAGCTTAATTAAATCTTGAAGGATCCCCAAGGCCGGTTAGACAAATTTTCACACCCGTCAAAGGTCAGTGCTGAAACAATAAATAGTCGAGTCGTTACTGCTGACCCTTGCGATTCAATTGGCTGCCATTAATCATAGCATGTTGTGAATTGTGATTTGGATTATCACTCAATCAAGACACGATTCGATGATTCTAATGTGTCATTGTCTCAGCGGAGGAGCTCCCTCACGAGGATATTTCAGTGCCAGGGGGTGCTTCAAAACAAATTGATTTAACAGTCTTTTTCACAGTACGAACTGCGGGTTGCGAGTTGCGAGTTACGAGTTACGAGCTACGAGCTTCGAGCTCCTAGCTCCAAACCCAAACCACTGGCTGTGTGAATGTGTTTCCGTATGTGCAGACAGACACGCAAGCCAATTTCAGCATTTGAGTAAAATGGAATTCATAACGAGCTTAAGGGATTATCGAGCATAACCCGTGCGGGCATCCTGCCATCCTACCGTCCTACCGTCCTGCCGTCGGCAACTTGTCCCCGATAGACCCCTCCACAAGAGATTCATATGCAAATGACTACGGGGGCATTTATTAAACCATGATTGATTGACGGAGAATTTTGTTTATTAACAATTCATTGGACACGCCAAATGTGAGCTAAAGCCTGTAGGATCTGTTCGGTGGCTTTTCAATTAAACTGCTAACCAAATATTAAAATGAATATTTTATATTTATTTGGAATGCGTTTTCTGACTGAAAAAAGTGACGAAATCTGTATCTATAAAACCTTTGAACTCTGAAAACTGCTTCCATTATATAAATAGTTTTCTGATTTCATGTAGAAACTGTTTCCGAGGAGAAATTTCAATCAAATAAAATCAACTACCATCAAAGCTTTCAAAGCCAGATAAAGAATTGGGTGAGATATATGGATGGCCATGTGCAAGCAATTTGGTTAAAAGGCGACCCGGCAGTTCCCATATCCTTGGCCATTATGCACTCGGCGGGTAGTTGGACGGTTCTCTACAATCAGACGGTTCGTGTGGGTGCAATTAGTTGGAGTTCCTGTGGCTGAGATGTGTGCAATTAGGGTGCTACAAAGGATATGCTCGAGCAGTGGGTGCGATTTGGGAGAAGGACTCGAAAAAACACATGGTAAACGCAAAACGCAAACACACAAAAACGAGCTCTTCTCATAATAAGTGCATATATAATTAGAGAGTTCTTACCTGGCGCTGCAAAATGTAACTAAATTCCGTGGCCGTGTTGCGTCGACTGTCGTTCATTTTGCTCACTTGGTTGTGTTTTTAGTCTAATTATTTTCCCCTTTCCAAGTTTCCGAGTTTGAAGCGGGAAATGGTGAAAGTTGTAACAGCTTCTGGCTCCAATATTAGTTTAGTTCGTTTACTTAGTCGAGTTTGGCTTTAGTTTTATAGTTGTAGCTTAGTTTAGGTGGGTTGTTGCTGCAAATATGTATATTCACTATAGCTGGAAGGAAGCAGACGCCTGCAAGCAGATAAATAAATTTGCAACTAAAATAAGATAAAACTGGGGTACTGGGGGGAAGAGTTCTGGGGGGAAAACACAATTTCGCCGCAGGCCAGATGTCCTCTCCAGGCGAGTCCTTTAAAATATGAAGTTCAACCGAAAGTTATACAAGAACTGGAGGGACTCGAAACTTGCACTTCACGCAAGATGAGCAAAAGTACAGGATTCACAGACTTTTTCAATTAATTAATTTTCTCCAAGCATAGAGGTTTATGTGGAAATCAATTTTTCATTTAATTTTGTTGATTTTAATTTTGTTTGGTCCTTGTCTAGCGATTTGCATTGAACTTGGCCTGACCGAATTGTCGGGTGTTCGATTTTGATGCGATTCGGTTGCTTCGACGCTTTCGTTGAGACTGCTGCAATAAATATATATTGCGAAACTCTCAACAAGGATAACGTTGGCGTTGTCCTGTCGGGCGTCGCGTCGCGTCGCTGCTTGCTGCCTGCTGCCTACTGCCTGAGCTCGTCGTGTCTTGTCCCGTTTACCGTTGGAGTTCTCTCCGCGCTTCGCAGCTGTTGGCTGCGCATTATGTCCTTGTTGTTGCTGTTTGACTTTGAAATCGCCAACAATAATGCACACGCACACACACACAGGCTGCGCTCTCACAATAACAAAGCGAAGCCGGAAACGAAAGCGAAAGTTGCCAGACCGTGGCCCCAGCTGTTTGGCCCTGAAAGCTCGCTCCCAAGCCAAGCTTTCTCTTCCCTCTGGTCTGGCAGCCCTGGCCATTCATTCATCGTTTCAATGTGCAAGAGTGGGAGAGCAGGCAGCAGCAGAACGAAAAGCTTAACCCATAACAAGCATCAGAGATGAGCATCGTTTAATTAAATCCAATCTTGTTCAAATACTTGTAGTCGCGAATGGGACAACACTGCGTATGAGTAATAAATATACTTTTACAACACTGCGTATGGTTTACTTCCTCCTTAGCGTAATCCTCTTGTTTAATTTGCTTTAAAGTCAACTTTTTAGACTCAACATTTAAATCAAGACATGCCATAACATAGGACCATCTGGACTTTTATTGATTCATTTGGAACCCAAACTAACAATTCGCTTGTATATATAGAGGGAAGTGGTATCCCTACCGCCACGGCACAACACGGTAATCCTGCGTGGCCTCGTCATACGTATAGCTGATGTCCAACTCGGAGGGTGAAATCACCTCGGCGTCGAGTAAACGCCGCACGATCATGGCGGTACGGGAATCAAAATGATTACCGTAGAGGCCTAGGTACTCCAACTTGCATTTCTTCTTGTGGCACAACAAAATATCATTCACAGCATGAGCTCCAATATCGTTGTTATTCAGGTGGAGGGTGTGCAGCTTCCGGCACGAGCATAGGTACTTGGCCACCCATTCGCCCCCATGAGAGCCGATGGTGTTATGCCCGATGTCGAGGACCTCCAACTTACCGCCTTTGGACATGCCGTCCATTAGGAAAAAGGCTCCATCCGAGGAGATTTGATTGCTTTTCAAGCGCAGGCGCCGCAGGTTGGAGCTAGTCCGGCTGATGTACTCTGCAATGGGCTGCATATCCTGGGCGGTCAGCTCACAGAATTCCAAGGTCAGCTCCTCCAATCTGTTCTGCATAATCAGTGACCCCACCACCGACATAACCTTCTCCGTGTCCAGGCTCAGGGTCAAACCCAGCAGCCGACTGGCATTCAGTTGGCGCACGCATCTTGACTTGTACACTCCATCGACGATTAAGGCGAAGTTGTACTGTGTCAGGCTGCAGTGGGACACATTGAGCACCCTCAGAGAGTGGGTGACTATCAGGAATTCGCGCAGTATTCGCACATCCTCGTCGGTAAGGGGAGTGCCTAAAGAAAAAGGAAACTTTAGTACTTGCACGTTTCTCTTCTAAATCTTTACCTTCCAAGCTCAGCTCGCAGACATCCATGCGAGGTGCATTTAGCCGCAACATCACAAAGAACTCATTTGGCAATCGCATCAGCTTTAACTCAATGTACCAAGAAGGAATCAGGGAGCGAGCAAACTGCTTCAAGAGAGCGGCATCCCAGTTGCTGATGCACACCCCGGTCATGGACACCGAAAGCTGTGGGCGCTGCAGCAGATATCTCACGATGAGGTGCAAGTCGCGAATGCAGTGGTATGGCCTTCCGATCCGCTCCTGAAACTCCAGCGCCTTGAACCGGAAGCGCCTGTAGGGACGCTTGTCGTACTCCCGCTGCCAGCAATAAAGCAGCAGGATCGTGAAGACCCGGCTCTTGGGGGGCGGTGGACCCGGACAGACTGCCGGATTATACTCACAGGGCAACACCACTTCACACATCTTTATATTCGTAGTGTAGGAATAATTTTCGAATAAATAATTGGAATTTGTGACAAGCTAACCGAGTGTAATGTATCTTTGAAACAGGAAATTGTTGCATACTCTTTGGCTAGAAAGTATCTTTACTTGTGTTCCATTTTTACATGTTTTCCAAGTAATTATTCTTTGATTACCTCCTTTTAGTGGCAAAATGTGTTTCCTTCTGCTACTGACTGTGTTCTGCAAAACATTAACTTATCTGCGAAAACCGCAAATGAATAATCAAGAACCAATTTGCTGGCTAAGGACTTTGCACTGTGGAACTTGAAACATAAGAGTCTTAAAATAAATACTGAATAATTTATAAATAGCTTTATAGAGTTCCAGGCACAATCTGGGAATTCTGCGAAGCACCCGAAGTATTGACACCTTATATAGGACACAGTTCTTCCTAATTTTCCAAGTTTTCGTCCTGGAACAAAAAGCATCCATCGTCCAGACAGCAAGTCGCTCTCATTAGCATAGTTGGCTAACAAGTAGCACAAACTTGGCTGGGACGAATTACCATAAACGCCATTTCATTCATTTGTATGTCATTGCCAGGAACCCGGCCCTCTTCGATGTTGGCAACCAAAATTCATTGTCGACGACCACGTGGCCGCCGTTCCCCTGGCCGTTCCTCTGGCCCTTCCGGCGTCCTGGCGTGCCGGCACGTGCCCATTCCATCCTATAAATAAACACTGTAGCCCCAAAACCGATACGCCCTGCCATTTATATGGTATATTTGTATACAGGCATCCGGCAGGAGCTGCACGTAGACATCGGGGAATGCAGGAGAATGAGAGGTATTTGCACCATTTATGGTGCTGTTGCATCTTCATTTATTTGATTGCCTTGACAGTGCTTTCAGCAGTCATTCAGGCATGGAGGTGGTCATTCAGCCCTTTTCCAGCTTGAATAGATTTAATTTAAATCAAAAAAGTCCTTTTGATAATATAGTATTTTTAAGAATAATTGGAAAATATCTTGAAAGATATATATGAACAAAAACGCTCATACAATTTAAACAAAAAATCAGAGAATCTACTCCTTTTATCTACTCTTTCCCCAAAAATTAAAACTTTAAATAAACTACTCCCAGAAACCTATTTCTCAGCACTATTATCCAACTCCTTAACATATCTCAATGGGGTAATAAAATCCTTTTCTGGCTCCTACAACAGGTGCAGAATCAATAGACCAAAACCCTGACAGAGTGTCAACCATATTGAGAGTTATTTTTCACTTTTACTACCGAGCAGCAAGTCTGATTTTACCCTGGAGGATGGCCATCGTCGAGCTGGTCGAAACCGATTTAATTTACGGCCTGGAATGGCCAGAGCCCAGACTGCCGGGAGCCTTCCTCCTGTCGTCCAAAGGCAATTAGCAGCAGCAAGGACTTGGGGACTCAAATTGAAATTCGAAAAGTGTCAGTCCGCTGAGATGCTTATCTGTGCTTAGAAAAAAAGCGCGATAATTAAAAATATTGTAATATAAAATGCCAGACGGCCAGACGCTCATAATTGCTGGCAAAGGCAAAGGCAATGGCAACACACCAGGAGCAATACACCAGCAAAAGCAAAAACCAAAACCAAAAGCAGACGAGTCCCAGTCTCGGTTTACAGCTACCAGACAACGCGACGCGACGGAGGAGCATGCTGCATGCTGCATGTGCATATCATTTAAATAACTTTCCGCAGCTATAGTAAGTGTGAAACTGCAGTCCAGTCTGGCCGATGGTTTCCTCACCTACTCCGAGGACGAACCCGACGACGACAACGACGACGACGGGCCGTGGTCCATATTTGGATGCATCGACGGCTACGTCGCATCTGCAGCACTTAAGGACAGCACTCTGCCAAAATCAGCCACATCACCAGCCATTGCAACATTTAGTGCTTTTGGAACTGTGTGTTGGGGTTGAAGGCAAACTCACAAAATAAGAAAACATTTCCCATGTATTTTAACTTAGTATTTAGTTAATATTAGTTAATTATTACTCAAACAAAATACAAAATTCACAGCCTAATATTATAATAAATGTGGAATATCATAAATAAACACACTTTTTTAGTATTATTTTGAAGGTAAACCCACCGTGCGGCCTCCAGACAGACTGCAGACGCGAGACATGCACTTGTCCCGACGAAAGAGACACGGCTCCTTAGGTCAGCTTCCGTCTGCATTTCGCAGCATCCCCCGGCGAATGCATTTATTGTCAATTTTGACAATCAACAACGAGATGTGGCTACACACATGCTTGCTGAAATGCCCCAACAGGCAGTCAGGGGATCACTGAGAATAAAAGTTTATGTTTTAAGAAAATAAGAAACAACCTAAACAAAATTCAAATAAATATACTAAGATTATAAGAAGATAAAAGACACAAAACATGATCCATTCAAGTTTTCATTAATTGATATATATAATACAATATTATCTGACTGTATCCTCTCCAGCCACAACCTCTGCGACGGGCTGTCTGGCTCTTGGTCTCGGTGTTGGCCTGCTCCTCCTTCGTCTGCTTGGATCTGGATCTGGCTGGAAGGGGCCGATCACAAACCAAAACACATCAACAGAAGCCAAACGACGGCACGCGAAAAACCTAAAAACCGAAAATTAAAATGTGCAAAAATGAATAAGAATTAGGAGGAGGCTCCCAAGCTGAATGTGGCTTAGCCGAATAGGAAATTCTCTAAACAAGATCAACTTTTTGAAATAACAAATGATTTTAAGAATATTTTATTGCTTGCCAAGATTCAAGGAATTTCTAAAGCCTATTCATTATTGTTATATATGTTTAATACCTAGGATAATAGGACCAGGAATAAGGGTATTCGTTTCCCGAACTCTGAGGCAGTAAAAACTCGAAGACAACAACGTGCCACAGCAGAAGAGGCGTCTGCAAATCAACGGTAGCATCGGCCCGGCGGGCAGACAACAACACAATAACAAATTGGCTTCTGGTCTTTGCATTCCACATGCAATCTGAGCCAACAATCACGACAACTGCATTCGGCGGTTGCACCGGCATCGTCACCATCACCATCACCATCACCATCACCTCCATGGCCATCTTCTCCAGGACGGCCGGGAGCACCCTCGGTGCCAGAGCAACCGATAACCGGCCAAATAAGCAGGCTTGTCTATATGCATATGGTCTGGGTTTGTCTGGGCAGAGTCTGGGACACGGATGGATGTCTGCTTCGTGTATTTTGAATACACAGACTTGCACCAGGCCGGCGGACCTTACCGCAGGCAGTCCCCAAGATTACTAAACGTTTTCAGACCTTGTATTATTTGTAAACTGAAACCAATTATATGTGTTTTTTGTATAGAAAAATATTAAATATCAATGTTACTATTTTAATAATCTTAGCCGGCTTTTATAGATCCTTCCTGGTATAATTATATCAGAGATCAGTTTTTTGTTTAGTGTAATTCTTTTAAACTCTTGTGGTTTACCCCTCAAACTTACCACTTGAAAAAAGACAAGTCAGGAAAAAATAATATCCTCCCAATACTTAATACATATTCAGAGAAATCAATGTTAAAACTAAACCGAATTTTTTCGGTTTATCAAAACTTTTGATTGTAGTTCGAAAGTCGTTTATAAAACCATAAGTAATGATTAATCGTTCATTGAACGATAAGAACATTCCTAAGAAACACACTAAAAATCCAGAAAAATATAAGCATTTGATAAGCCTTTAATTACGAAGCTAAAATAGAAACTATTATTCATTTAAGAGTGCTCAACACAGCCAATAAGGTAATTAATCAATTAAGCTATTCATAATATAAATAATTGGGTAATCAAAGCGAAGAGGATGACCTTTCAAGTGTTGCCAAAAACTATTAGAGTTTGCAAAAACAATTTCAAAACTAAGTGACCAATAAATTCCCTTCGATAATCGAAGTGCGGTCGTAAAAATCTCTTTATCAGTATTTTTTTTAAGAGGCGCCAAAGAGCTGCGATGGGATAATTATAGATTTCCACCTTCCACTTGTATCCATCCAGAAATTACCTGGACTACACCTGTTGATTTCACTTGAGAGTTGTCGCAATCAGGGCCTGTAATCGGCAGAACAAATGTTTTTCAACAAGAACGAGCTGGTGCGACCAGGTGGTAGTGGGCCAGGGCTAGTGTTTTGATAGTAATGGGAAAGGGGCTGCTACCGGTCTTTAATGCCACACACGTGCCTCCCTCCCACATCCAGCTGGCTGAATTGTTGCTCATTGGCGGCAATTGCCTCCGCCGGCTACCGTTTAAAATTAAGCCACACAAATTGGCACGAGCGTGAGGCATATTTGTCAGAAGATTGCTTTTAGAAATAACCACGACCAAATGCCAATCAAAAGTTTGTTTTACTTGCTGCCCGGCTTCAATGTCTCCGAGATCAAAGCGAACTCGAACTACCTAGATTCTGTATTTAGAATTCAGCCAATTATACGACGGGTCGAAAGGCAGACACCAGGATGGGGGGCACTGGGTTGCAAAGGGTTGTGGCATACAGCCTTGAAGAGTTAATGAAAAATCAAACAAAAAACATTAAAAATCTGGCTGAAACCGATTCTTGACTCATTTCGCATTCCAATTGCTTAGAGGTATCTATTCCAAAAGTCTACATATACGAGAGTATGTCTGCATCTACTGTCTGGCTGTTTATTTTTGTGCGCGCTCACATTGTCCACAAAGTGGGACAAATTCTATGCGAATGCTTAAATAAACAAACATTATTATATAAACTTCTCGACAACAGGCACTGATTGCTATATCTTGTTTTTATTTTTTCCATCTCCTGCCCGGCCATTTGATGCGATTGCAATTTTACATAACAGTCTGGAGTCTGGAGAAGCCGTCCTCCTGGCCCCAGAAGCCCCTTCGTTTCCCTCGATTCATAGCTTAAACGGTGTGTAGACATGTATGATATGATACGAGTACGAGTACGAGTATATCAGATGAATGGACAGACAGAGAAATCCAGACTTTATAAAGTGCCTGTGAATTATACAATCATTTTAAAATTCAATTTTGCTCCAGACGAAACATGGATCGCTCCGATGGGAAAGATGCTGATGCTGATGATGAATCTTGATTCTGACGACGACGACGATGATGATGATGATGTTTAGATGCTGCAACAAAAAAACCAAATAAACAAACAAATAAATCAGGAACGTCCTTGAAGTCTGGCTCTTTGGATTTCCGTATGCGATGGGAATGAATAATTTGAATGTACAAGTATAGCGCCAGAACTTCTTAGTATTCCAAACAAATCCAGCCCAAAAGGCTATAGATGAAAGTCCTCAAGGACATCTAGCTATCTATCTAGCTGCCGGCTATCTAGGGTTAAGGGAGAAACAGTACCAGGCACCAGCACACGCACCTCTAATAGGATATATCCGCCCAATTCACCTTCCAATTGATGAAATACGCACTTTTTTCTGGCCTATCTTTTTGTTGTTAGTTTGATTAATCCACACGCACAAATCCCGGACGACAACTGAAAGTCAAAAGATCAAGCAATTTGGATTGTACTCAACAAGAAAAAGAAATCAAGAGAAACGTGTTTTGATAACACACCCATAGCATGAGAATCAAAACAATTTGATTAAGTCATACGCCATATACCATATTATAATTGTGCGATTGACCGACAGAAAATCACTCCAAATTAATCTAATCACCCACGCACTAAAAAATAATAAGAATTAAATGGCTGTTTGGTAGTTTTTGGGGGCAGTCAGTTCTTTTCTTAGGTGCAAACCCATTTAAGATATTTGCCAGAGTTTTCTCCACGAGTAGTGATTGATGGACAGCCTTTTGTCCATCAGATTGTGTCAGTACTATAGTTTGGCCAATCGGTAACAAACATAGGTTTATTAGCCTCTTGGCCGGAAAAAGTTAACATAGGACCTGAAATCTAACTTTCGCACCCACCCCATATAGCACTCGGTGGGCCACCGATTTGCAGATAAAGATACTTCCAGCCACGCACCCACACTCGCCCACCAACACACTAGCATCCGGCGTATCTGTGTGTCACGCACATTCACGTCCAACAACAAAAAGCCTTCTGCTGCGCCGGCAGATCCTCAAGCGACGCTGATTGGTCGACGACGCCGGTGCCGAACACCAGCCGAACTATCAGCCGAAGTGCATAAGCAATACACTGGAAACAATTAAGCGAATGGAGATACTTTTTCTATAAACTAGAATAACTAATCTATGGATATAATATATTTAAATGTAATTGAAAGATATATAAAGTAAACAATACAAAATAAATATGTTTTAAGCAAGATATCATCGCTGAAGCAACACGAGGGTTTTTAATATTAACTTAATAATGGAACTTGATATAAACATTAAATCAATCCTAATCCAAAACTTAATCAAGAAAAATCCAAATCCAAATATACACGAGTATATTTGAGTTTAAGAAAAAGTGCAATGACATTTTATATATTAGATATATTAATGTCTCAGTTTATTAATGAAAAAGCAAGACCCTTATAACATAGTAACTCTCAGCTTATTTCTTTCAGTGTCCGCAGCAACGCAGCATTTACGACCATAACAAAGTAGATATGCCCGGCCACAACCAAATTTTTTCTTATTTAAGACTAAAAAACTGACTGGCGCAAATCACTTCAGACTTGGTTCTTAAGGCGAACACGTCGATAGCTAAACACTAGCATCAGGAAAAGAGCAAACACCAAAAATCAAATCAAAATTAAAGCCTCTTTCTTCTTGGAAACAAAAACCATTAAAATGCTGCTTGAGTGAAATCTGTGCGAATAAAATACTTTAAAATCAAAAGAAACATCGAATCCAAGTAGATTTTAAACAACACTTTCTCTGTGCAAGAACTTGATTAATTGAATTGAAAAATGGCTAAAGTTGTGGGTCGCGAAAAGTGTGGAAGGAGCCGGATTCGTGAGGTTATTCTGGTCCTAGTTCTGGTATTCCTGCTATCGGAAGAATCGAAGGGCTCTCCTTTCAATCCCTCCTTCATGGAGGGAGTCCAGTCGGTGGTGGTGAATCCCTACAACAGGACCATCCTCAGCCGCTTCAACCTGACCGAGGAGCAGATCCAGCGCATCCAGAACCGCAGCAATCCCAACATGAGGGACGAGGCGTCCCAGTCCTCCAATCAGCTGTATCTGCAGCAAGTCGCCACCCAAAGGTAAATACCACTTAAACTAAAACTATATCAAAGTTTTCACAACAATTGCAAAGCGACTGTCAATCAGTGTTTCCCCTTTTTGTCTAATAATAGCCTTCAGTTTCTTTAAATAAAAGTCTTTTGAAAATAAAAGTGAAAAGACTCTCGACGCGAGGTAATGACCAGCAAAAAATATATTTTAAAAAAAGAATAAGAGAAGAATTTTAATATTGTATACAAAATGTGATGAAAATGCATTTTGCAATTAAAATGCTGGATGCCCAATCTGCTGGATGTGTAAACACACAGTTTTCTACTGCCAAATATTTTCAAATTGTTAATTGCGTGATTTGTCCAGAAACACTCGTTTTCCTCAACTCAAGGCTAAAAACATTTTTTGCATCACGTAAATGTGGCCAAGCACCCCGAATAAACCAATATATAGACCTGTACGAATAAATATAAATATTATTTATAAAGTATGTACAATGTACGAAGTACATGCTGTGCTTCAATTCATCTCCAACACGATTTAGCACCCAGATGTAGAACCGTTTCCGCGAATAAATATAAAAAATAAATAAATAAAATACATATATCTTTAAGGGAAATTTATAGCCTTTTATCGACACGTATCCTAGCAAACTTTGATTATTAAAATATATTTATTTCTTGGATGCTTGGATTGCTTCAATGGTTTTCAAATGTTATCCAAAAAGGTCATAAAATCCAATGCAATAATCAGTAGACTAAATCGATGACTGACCACGTGTCAATATAATTTGATTAATGATTGAGAAGTGTGCCTCAAAATGCGTCTTTGCCAGAATTTAGATAAGTGGGTCATTAATATTATTATTGTTAGTTTTTAAATCTATGATAAGTAGGCACTATTTACATCAATTAAATGCAATCCTTTCGACCTCTTCTACACCGACATCCATCAATGGTATGTGTTGTATCCATCAGATACAGTAGCTCAATGCAATGAAAGAACACTGACACTCACTCACGTCTGCAGGCTGCATCGAATTCTGTCGACGGCGGCGACCTCTGTGTCTATATCTTTGTCGGTGGGCCCGCGGGTGTCTGGCAAATGTCTGGGAGCAGTCTGGGCCATGTCTAGCTTACTGGCTCTGACTCCGGCTCCGTCTACGTCTACGTCTACGTCCAGCTCTCTGTGTCCGTCTTCGTCTCCGTGTCTCCGACTCGGTCTCCGTCTCCGGTAATGAACTTTTTGTAGGTCGTTGCTATGCGAGACGACAAACGGGCACATAGTAGTGGCTCTTATATGCACTCGTGCATTTGTGGGGGCCAACAGCTGATATCTAAATTGTTTCATCTTGTTTGATTGCTTTGGCAGAGTTCCGCACAGACGGTACAAAAAACAAAAACCCGCAAAAACACAAAACACACAAAAACCAAATAAACAAAAAAATTATGACGTATGAACAATATCGGGACAGTAAATAGATATGTCTGCCCCCCACAACTTACAATGCAAAGCAAACAGTTTTAGAGTGTGGGCGTGTGCATTTTGCGGCTAATACACTTGGAAAATATTCCAAGCTAGAAGTCAGACATTCATAAATATTCCTTTCAATGCACATTTTGAGTTGCAACACAAATTTCTCTACCCTCAAAGGATCCCATATTATTCTTAAAATAATATGCGATTTCTTCCGGTGTATGCGAAAGTCTGAATGACTGACTGACTGCCGGCTGTTGGCAGTTCGCTGTTGGTTGCATGATAATGAAGTGCAGCCGGCGAGACACTGTCTAGCCACTGTTGTTGCTGTTGCATTTGCTGCTTCTGTTGCTGTTGCTGCTGCTGCTGCGGCCAAAGGCAACGGACTGCAAAGCAAAACCGCAGACCCAGACACAGAGCCGATGCATTCAGCGAGATGTCTGCCCCAGAGCCTTGCCTCCAGCCTCCAGCCTCCAGGCAAATGGAGGCCAATGCAAATGTTTGTGGCACCTGTATCTTTTTTTTTGTTGTCCAGAGCCTGGGCCAGAACCTCTGTCTTTGCGCATGCCCAGATGGTTGAATGCCGTGACTCACGCATGTACAGCATTGGCAGCATCCCAGAAGCTCCTCTAGGCCGGCGGACAAGCCAGAAACAAGCAGGCGGACAAGTGGACAGAATGTGTCTAGACATTCCCCAGACAGACGGGCCGGGCCGGCCCGGCCCCACTCAACAAGTTTTCAAGTTCATGCCACAGGGCGAAACTCCAGACGAATTCACACCATGGCATTGCCGTGGCCATATAGCCAGGCCAGACATACCATAGCCATAGCCATACCATACCAGACAGATTCGATACGATTCGATGCGATCGGAAAGTAAACATAAACATAAACATGAACGCGATCGCGATCGCGAATAAGCCAAAGGCGTTTCGACTCGACACTCGCCTCGACTTGGTTCGGTTTCAGTTCAAAATTCAGACCGCAGACCCAACCGACCCGACCGTGTTTCATAATTATTTTGGCTAGACAAACTGCGCCGCAGGCAACTCTTCAAGATCCGAAACAATTAATCAGTTATTTTCTTGATCATTTTGTGCATTTCATAGGAAGACAGCAAGAAAAAAAACGCTCAAAAATCAAAATTAAGCCAACAAAAACCTCAATTACTGATCCAGACATACAAAATACAAGCTTACAATTGACCAATTTTGAGAGGAATATGTATGCCGCCAGATTAGATCATAGCTCAGTAACTATTGTTGTCTGTTTACTAAAAGAAAACCTAAAGAAAAAAGTCACGATCATTAGCCCCACTTTAGTTTATGTGTAGTGCCTCCTTAAATAGTAAAGTCACTATTAATGGTTTTGATTTTCCGATAAACTGATAAGTTAAGATTTCGATTTTAAATAGTAGGAACTAGCTTATATATCAAGGGTATACTCGAAAGCCCCGATTACTAGGCCCAAAGTACGAAACTATTTTAAGAACTCCCTACGATAATAGTTCGCACGTCTTTATCATTTTGATAAAATCGAAAAAATACCTTTATTATCAAACAGAGCAGTGAACCCCAACTATATGATGTCACAAATCAAAAGCTACTTCAAAATCTGTATCTGTTTGTTTTTAATGGAAAAGTGCTTACTCGCTGTGAGGTTTCTAGTAGTTCGCATTTCAAGAAATAGTAGCAAAGAGCTGTCCAGCTAAATTGAATTAAAAGTTCTAAATTCTTGCCAAATGGAAACGAGCACGTTTTATCCAACACCCACAGACCCTCTCGGGCATCGTGGATGCCCCAGTCTGTAACTACGACTGCTCTCAAATGTCAATTAAGTGGGTCTTACATAAACACTTGAACCAAATTTGCTGGAGGGGAATGCTTGGGCATACAAATGGGCATGCGAATGGATTATACATGAAATCATGCCAGTATATTAGATTTGAGATTTGGATGAAAGGGAAAATAAATACGAATATATTTATCAACCATACTTTCTTTTATATCGTATTTTCTCACAGATTAAACGAGATTAAAAAGAGTGTCCAGAGAGCCATCACAAATGACCCAAATCGTAGCATCCCCAAGGAGAAGGCCGGCTTTCCCATCTGCAATGCAGAGACCACAGTTCCCGAGGAATGGCAGCTGGGAAACAATGTCACTCTGAAGTTCGCCAATAGCGTGTTTGTTCACAGTGATGACCGTCTTACCAGCGCTGTGCTGCGCCTCTACAAGACCCATCCCGGCCACATTCCCGGTCAGGGTCAGGTCCCAACCACTGAAAGGACTGCCTCCCAATGTCCGGATCAGCCTCAAGCAGGACCCCAAATTCGGGTTACTGTGTCCATTGTACATCAGCAAAAGAAGAATCGTAAATTAGGTAAGGGCTTATAATAATTATTGGATTATAGAAAATAGTTAATCCTAATAAATATTTCTTATTTCCAATCTTAAAATTCCACAGAACGCAAGAAGCGCACGTGCAACACCACCATGCTGAGCAGCACCATGACTGGGTGGGTGGAGATCGATGTCAAGTGCGCCCTCGCCTACTGGGAGCAGCAAATGCGTCAGGAAGAGCAGCAACAGCAACGCCATTCCCAGCAACAACAGCAACAGCAGCAGCAGCAGCAACTTGCAACCAGTGTGGTGGGAATGCTGATGATCGAAGTGCACGACGATGAGGAGAATCCTTTAAAGCCAGGACTCTACTTCGAGCCACCGTCCTGCGATCAGGCAGGTAAGCGTGTTGTTTGCCAAGCTTAACTAACTGCCCGGAATAGGTGGATGTTCCCAATCATCAGTCATAAAAATCTCTTTCATACATCTTTCCTGGTAGAGACAGGCCCCCCCAAGTTTTTCCCCCACGTTGCAGTTTCAATTTATTTACATTACCAACAAAAAAAAACAAATCAAGAAGGTAAAGGTCATTAGTCAGACGACTTTGGGGGCCGGACTGCAGACTGCCTTACTGAGCAAAAAAGACCAAAACAGACCAGACACGACAGCGTAAATTGAGCTGAGCTCGAAGTACAAAAAAAAACCCCGAATCCAACCAGAATTCGAATATCCGAATACGTAATTTAAAACAACAATAAAATACCTGGTGGTCTGATTGTGGAGCCAAGTCAGCAAATGTTATGCTTAAATGTACAATTTGATTCCCTCACGTTTTTTTTATACCAGAAGCAAAATCTTGCGAAATTCCCAGAGACTATCCTCTGTCCGAGACATAAATAAATATTTGAATTTCATGAGGGTTTAGGGAAGCTAAAAATAGAGCGGAAGTAGCGAAAGTTTACGGATTCCATTAGGAATCCATTCATTCAGGTTTTTTTTGTGGAAGGTAATGCCCTGGATTGGTAAGAAACAAACAACTCGTCGTAGCAGATACTAATCTAAACTATAGAAAAAAAATTGCTCATACGCACCGTTGTGCGTGGTTTACTGCTCAGTGTTTGGCTTTCGATGTTGTTCAGTTTTGATGTTTTGTGCTTAATTTTTTGATGCGTGTCGCTGATCTTGCTGTACTGCATGTTCTTCCTCAGTTGCGCCATTTCCTTATTGCATTTGCATGGTTTTAAGTTTTTCCCGAAAACATTCTGGAAATCATAATTTCTAATCTTTCGCCTGCAAACGTTTATTTCACAGAGATTGCAGTCCCTTGGGGCGCATACGGAACAGAATCGCTTAAGCCTGATCTGGAGAGTTGGACAGTGTCAAGGTATGTGTTTTTTTTTAACTAAAATTTAAAAATATATTTAAATATTTAATTTTAAGAAACTTAAGAAACGCCTTGCCCTAGTGGTGCTTTTCTTAGCTTAGCACTGCCTGTGCAGGGTTGTAAACTTTGCTAAAATTTCCCTCCATGATGTCAAATACATGTAGAAGCAATGTATCTTATATTATATTTGATTACGTTATTTCCTTACGTATTTAAAAAGAACCAAAATAAAATATAATTTTCCTTATTAAGAATGAGTTTGTTTAAAAAGAAGTGTTTTTTCTTTCTCCTAGAAACCCAAGGATAGACGTCTGCTTCAACACCAATTCATCATTCAACAACGGCGTCAAAACATATTACATTTTACCGAAAATCAAACCCTACGTGTGCATTGAAACGACCACTTCCGGATCGCCCACAATCGATAACCAGCTGGACGGGACCGCGGAGAAGGAGAGCCAGGAGCGAGAGCACCGACGACACCACCTGTCGGAGTCTGGCTCTGGCTCGGAGTCGGAATCGAGTCAAGTAGATACCGGGATCGGGGCTGAGGAGTTCATTTCCTCGGCCAGCAATAGCGAGCAAATGGAACCGATCTCCAATCACCACCGGCACCGTTCCGGCCAGCACCATCATCACCATCACCACCATCATCATCCGCACCAGCTACAGCAACACCATCACTATCAGCGCCACCACCACAAGCACCATAAGATGACCCTCAAGCCGGAGTAGGATCCTGTTTCCGGGCTTTCATTAAAAAAAAACTCACATTCGCAAAAACAAAAGAAGAAACACATTTTTCACCCTCACTCATGCTGGTCTTAAAATTAATTTTTGTTTTTATTTTTAACATTAGGGCCAGTTGACTTAATTAATGTTTAGTTTGTCGAAACCTTATTTATAAAATTCGTTTGTAAGTTAAGCAAAATTTTAATCGAAATTTTGTATTTAAGTTAAAAAACTTTCGTATATTTGAAGTCTGTGATTTAGATGTGGTTGAATTTGTAATTCTTTATCATTTAATTTACAAAATTATCAAAATCAGAAACCCAAAACTAAGAAAATATTTTATACGAATTTTGAAGAATTCAAAAAAGCATCGGCCTTAGGTCAGATGGTAAATCAAATATTAATCAATGCCTTATCGAAACATTACAATACCAGACTTCAGCGCAATCCACTCAAAAGCGAAAACAACAAGGTCGATCCAAATCGAACAATTTTTTATTTGGATTCCTTTGGAAAAAACGATTATCCCGAAGTCCCGAAGTAGCTGAAATAAATCTACACTTTTGTTATATGAGTAAGTCAATAGGTTAAAAGTGCCTTCCTGTTGGAACAGAAGCAGAGCATCGAAAACAGCTCTGAATCTCAATCTTTTGTAAGCCTTTTGTAAACCGAAATTCAAGTTTTGTTTAACGATTTTATAAGAACCATTGAAAGAACACATTTTCATTAAGTAACCTCCGCCTTCACCTTCATACCATCCAAAACTAAATACATTTGTAAATCGATTGCAAATATGAGTTAAATATAAAAATATATACAAGTATAAATAAAAGCAAGTCGCAAACATGTATAGTTGCGAGTTAATTAAGAGCTAAGTGGACTGTTGGTTTTTCTGGGTTTATTATCCAACTCGTGCAGGACAAATCCGCGATAAGATTATATATAAAGTACGCCTCCTTCTTTGGAAAACCGATTAGATTTTTTATTCAACTCAGCTACCGACTATTTATTGTTTTCGCCAATCGCTTGACCAATCAATTGTGACATATCTCTGAGAGACCATTTCTGCCAGAACGGAGGCAGTTCGAGCCCATATTGCCACAGACCAGCCCTGCCCTTTGGTACTGCCCATCGCCATCGTCTCTATCGCAATCAGATTCCTCAAACGTCATCGTTATCTTCAGCAATCTGTGGGGAGTTATATGGCCTACTTGAACTTTATCTCGCTTAAATATCGGAATATACTACTCGTAGAGGGTGTTGCGAGCCATTCGTTTTTTAACAAGCAGCTGATAAAACAGCAATTTGTCATTCAAATTGCCCATCCGACCACGCTCGACTGGCTTTACAAGTTTTTTTGATTAAAAGTATGTTTAAATTTTTAAGTTGAGAGAACTTTAATCGTTACTCACAAGTGCATGAAGGTTTGAGTTGTTTTCGAAAATCGGGAAATGTTTATTTGAGATTAAAGTAATTCCTAGAAGGGGGGAATATACCTATGGAATATCGGGAAATACAAAAATAAATTAATTGTTTTCTGTAAACGAAATCCTCTTTTATAAAAAAGCAAGCCAATAAAATTTAATTTCAGATGAAATTTGGTTGTAAGAAAAAAGTGCTTATATACCTTTCACACATATTCATTATCTGAATAAATTTAAATATTTATATTCCTTTCAGATTAAATATCTCAAGCTTTTCTGAGATTAACCAAGCTTCGCGTGGATGAGCCATCTCTCCCACTTGGCTTAATGCCTCTTCTAATTGGCTAGAAAAAGGTCCAACACACTCACTCGTTTTAATCAATGGCAATCAGAAATTCAAACCTGATATACCCATTATCAGGTGCCGGGTATTTGGGCTCGATTTATAAACCCCATGAAAAAGTTTTGGTTGTTCAGTCTTGACGCGACTTCCAACCAGCTACGATGGTGGCGGAAACCAGTTAGCCAGTTTTTTTATTTTGTTAACCCGCAAAACAGATGCACTAATCAGTCATTAGTATTCGGCCTGAGAGTGACGACTTTGAAAGCTCGTTTTGCGACAGCACTAATTAAAAAACGAAAACAAAAACAAATACTAAAAGGTGAATTAACTGGCAATGCACGCGATCAAGGGAACATTATAATTCTGGCCTTATTTATATACGAAAAACCCCCTCCAACAGCTGTAATTTTGAGAGTGAATGAAAACAATATGTTGTGCTTTTGTGAATCCAATTATTTGAGTTCCTAACTCTGTATATAGCGGCATATATAGTAGAAGATACAATAAATTCGTGCGCGATTACTTACCACGAGTTACGCAAAATGCCATCCAGATAGTGGTATCAACATTTATTGGGTTTTGGGTTTCTGCCCCCAAGGCAAAATCCTATAATCAACAAGGAAATACAATATATAGCCAGGAATTTAATTTACAACCCATTTAAAAATCGGCTTATCTACGAGTAGTGCCATAGCAGTGCCTTAATTTTCCACATTACAAATGTATTTGCCGGAAATTCCCAAGTGCCATCCACGAGCTTGACGACAAGAAATGCCATTGACATCGAAAAACATAAGCCAAGTGCACTTAACCGGCCCACGTGCGATTTTGTCCACCAAAAATCAGCCTTAACCGTCTTATCGGCGACTTTTCATTTTCTAAGTGGTCACAAATCTTCAATCTATTCGAACTTTGATTAAGAAAGCTATCTTTTGCCATTGGTCTTGAATTGCCAGTCCACTTTCCTCTTGAAATAATGTGATATAGATTATGTCAGATTACAAATGAGTTGCCAAAAAGATTATTAAACATGTGTTTTTTTCCTTTTAAGATGACAGACTCGTCCTCAAAGGGTGCCATCAACAATGGCTACGAAATGGACCATGTAAGCTACACAACATATTTATTATTTACATATTATATTAAACACTGTTTTCTTAGAAGGAACTCAGCATACCAGAGACTGAACAGTTCAAGGAACTCAAACCCGTCGACAACATTGAAAGTTCCCCCAAAAAGGGCTATTGGGCAAATAATCCAAAAGTGGCCCGAATTGTAAAGATCTCGATTTACATTCTTTTGCACGTTGTGGTTGTGGGCTACTTTTCCTATGCCACTTACCATTATCATGATATAAGTAAGTGAAATATATAATATACATTTTCTTCAGCTTCTAATTTTTGTTTTTTTTCAGCCAATTACGAATGCAATTGGAGTGGTACCACCAATACCCTGTGTGGCATCAACTTCTGCACTGGATATGGAATGCTCGTCCTTCTTTTGGGTTTCATCTACATCGGGCTTTTCTATTATTACATATTTAAGCCCACAATTGGCAACAATTTGTACAGAAATTATTTGAAGCCTTTGTCACAGAAGTGGCACAACTTTAGCAGAACTAGGTAAGTCTGGGACAACAGGGCGTATGATTGATCGATTGTATATTAGCAAGGCCTGTAGCAAAATCTGATTCTATATTCATACGTCGGTATATCTTAACCGATTTTAAAGTCGAAAGCTGACGTTTTTTATTCATATATTAAAAGTTATTTAAAGAAACTTTGGCACACATTTTGCTTATAATATAAACATTAATAAATATTGTAAAATACGATAAAATTCAAAGAAAGCAAGTATACTCGTAAAAAAACGTATATAAAAGTCACTGTCAGTCATAAAAAGTTTTATTTATTAGTTTTATTGATTTATTATTTACAATCCCATTTTCAAATTGACTGACTTTTAAAACGCCTTCTATCATTTTTAGAATTAGGTTCGAATTTCTATTTTAAAAGAAACCCTTTTTTTAAGTAACTACATTACAATGTATAACTCACATTTTTCAGGATTGCGTCTCTATGCTCCATTGCCCTCCTTCTGGTCCTGTTGGCTATTTTCCTGTACTTCGAGACAAAGGATAACACCCAGAAACTGGTATCATTGGTGGCTCCCTGCCTTTTCATCCTCATCGGCTACGTTTTCTCCACCAAGAGAGCGGCCATTCAGTGGCGCATTGTGATCACTGGGATCACGGCCCAGTTCCTGCTGGGGATCATCTGCATCCGTTGGGAGGTGGGCCGCAAAATCTTCGAGTGCCTTGGCAACAAAGTGGCCACTTTCCTAGGCTACGGCACCGATGGAGCACTGTTCGTGTTTGGCGAATATCTGGTGGGCAACGATGTGTTTGCCTTCGCCATCCTGCCAGTGATTTTCTTCTTCAGCTTCTTCATATCCATCCTGTACTACCTAGGCGCCATGCAGTGGGTGGTGATCAAGCTGGGCTGGATCCTGCAGCAGCTGCTGGGCACCACCGTCTGCGAGAGTGTGACGGCGGCGGCCAACATCTTCCTGGGCATGTCCGAGAGTCCGCTGCTCATCCGTCCGTACATCAACAAGCTGACCAAGAGCGAGATCCACAGCATCATGGTGTCTGGATTTG
Organism: Drosophila ercepeae; assembly: GCA_018150545.1. Taxonomy (NCBI): domain Eukaryota; kingdom Metazoa; phylum Arthropoda; class Insecta; order Diptera; family Drosophilidae; genus Drosophila; species Drosophila ercepeae. The sequence continues at coordinate 15,562,739 of JAECWL010000161.1, forward strand.
CGACGGTCTCAGGCACTGTCCTGGCGGCGTATCTCTCCTTCGGCGCTTCGGCCGCCCATCTGATCACCTCCTCGGTGATGGCTGCCCCTGCTACCCTGGCCATCTCCAAGCTCTACATGCCGGAGACGGAGGAGAGCCAGACCACATCTGATACGATTGAACTGGAGAAATCGTAAGTTAAAGATATAAAAAAAACTAACCAAGATTTACTAAATATCTTTCCTACTTTCCTCAGAGAAGACTCGTCCTTGTTGGATGCCGCATCCAGTGGTGCCAGCAATGCCGTGCCCATCGTCCTGGGCATCATCGCAAACATTGTGGCCTTTGTGGCCTTCGTTGCCTTCCTCAACGGCCTGGTTAGCTGGCTGGGATATGTGGTGGGTGTCGATGACATCGACTTCGAGTGGATATTCTCCAAGCTATTCATCCCTCTGGTCTGGGCTATGGGTGTGCCCAAGTATGACTGCGACTTGATTGCCAAGGTGGTGGCCACCAAGACCATAATCAACGAGTTTGTTGCCTATGAACGTCTGGGACAGTACATAGAAAATGGTCAAATTACAGTAGGTTTTTGGAGAAACAAATACAATCCTACGAAACTAATACATATTTATTATTCCAGGCTCGCAGTGCTGGAATTGCTACCTTTGCCATCTGCGGCTTCGCCAATCCCAGTTCTTTGGGTATCCTGATCGGATCATTGAGTGCCATGGCCCCACATCGACGATCCACGATCACTTCGGTGGCGTTCAGAGCTTTTGTTGTGGGCAGCATTGTCTGCTTTATATCAGCCAGTTTTGCAGGTAAAAACTACATCCTGAAAACCTTAAAGTCGCAAAGTATATTTAACAAATTTTCTTTATTTTTTAGGTATTCTCTTGCAAGAGGACGCTGAAAGGTACAACTACAATGTAATTATGGAGAAATTGGGCCGAAGAAACGCCACCAAGTTTTAGATCGAATTAATTAGCTGATTAGCAAATTAAGCAGACTAATAAATTTATTATTTATTAAAAAAAGATCATAGTCATATCATGCTTTAATCGGGTTTTAATCGGGAGCAAAAGTGATGATCAACGTTTTCATGTTTGGGAGCACATAGAAACTAAACGAACGAAGTAAATGATAAAACTTTTATATTTTCTTTAATGGTAGTTTCTTTGTAAAAAGAAGGCGTAAGTAATACAGTAATTGAAGAAGCTATAGAATAGCAATATTTCAAAAACAACAACAAGCGGCATGTACTCAGCTATGCACCATCCGTTATTCGCACATATTTTTTCTCTTCTTTCTTTCTTATCAGCAATAGACCTGCAGATTTACCGATAAGTTCTCTTTGCATTTATTATTCGTTGTCAGAATGCAGAAAATCACTCTGTTCCACAAGTTTACAGTTGATTTGTTGAATTTGTAACTTAGTCTCTAACTATTCACAAAAATAAAGAAGCTGTCTTCAGATAAAGAAAATAGTATTATCTGAATGACTCATTTCATTTTAGGTTCACATTCACATTCAGAAAAACATTCCAATTCCAGATTCCAATAAGTTTTCAATCAAATAGTCTTCAGAGGTTATAAATACTAATTTTTCTGCTATGTTTTCTAACACCAAGCTTAAGAAAGTTATAAAAAAAACACATTAAATGGCATTATCTCTATCTTTAAGAATAACATATATTTTGTATTCCACTTTCCTTCTAAAAAGTTCCAATCTATACCATTATTTTCTGGTTTACGGTTGAATTAACCATTATTTAGTATGATTTAAGAAAGCATTTAGAAAGCAATATCGGTTTAAAAATAATACACATTTTGTTTTGTGTGAGAATCGAGAAGGAGGGCACTATTATTTAACACTATCAGAAATAAAATTAGGTTTTGTTTACTTACCCTTTATGAGAATCGAGGATGAGGGCACTGTTATTTAACACTGTTTGCACTGTTATTTAACACTATCAGAATCAAAGTTAGGTTTTGATAAGTATAACTTTTGAGAATCGAGGAGGAGGGCAATGTAATTTAACATTAGAATTAAAGTTAACATTAAAATTAAAGTCAAGTTCTGTTAAGTGCGTTGTTATTTAACATTATCAAAATCAAAGCTAGGTTTTGTTAAGTACAACTTTTGAGAATCGAGGAGGAGGGCACTGTAATTTAACATTAGAATTAAAGTTAACATTAAAATTAAAGTCAAATTCTGTTAAGTGCGTTGTTATTTAACATTATCAGAATCAAAGTTAGGTTTTGTTAAGTACAACTTTTGAGAATCGAGGAGGAGGGCACTGTAATTTAACATTAGAATTAAAGTTAACATTAAAATTAAAGTCAAATTCTGTTAAGTGCGTTGTTATTTAACATTATCAGAATCAAAGTTAGGTTTTGTTAAGTACAACTTTTGAGAATCGAGGAGGAGGGCACTGTAATTTAACATTAGAATTAAAGTTAACATTAAAATTAAAGTCAAATTCTGTTAAGTAAGCTGTTATTTAACATTATAGAATTAAATGTTAGGTTTTGTTAAGTACAACTTTTGAGAATCGAGGAGGAGGTCGATTTTAGGTGATTTATTAAGTACTTATCAGATCACCTTCGTAAATTCAAAAACATACTTTCTGAGTTATAGTTAAAAACGGGCACAAAGATCTAAAGCCAAGCTCTAGCCACAGTCTTTGGCGAGATTTATAGCCCCTCCAGCCGCCACAATAGCAGACGAAAGGGTCACAGGAATAGACTGGCCAGTCCAGTCTTTGTGGTCAGACTATAGGTCGTCGATAACATGATCCCCAAGGGGTCGATCCCTTAGACAATTGGTCACCCCGGTTGCCTTAACAAATATTTATACAGAAAAGTAACCCCTATAGAAAACCTTTAATGTAGGAAATACTTTGGAATGTTAAACAAAGCGGCTTTTCTACTTCAAACAGTCTTTTGGAAAAAACTTACACAGAGAATGGAAAATAGTTCCAGAAAAAGGGTTCATTGATTTCCCGACTCGACCTCCATCAGGAGGTGCTCTTATTTCGACGACAACTGCGACTTTAAAGCCCCCTCTTACCCGACATTCCGACAGCGCATAATGACTTCGTCTAAGAATAATAACTTATAAAGTCCTACCTGTACTTGAAATTAGTGCCTCCTTAAAACTCAAAAATAAACGAGGGTAGTCCGATAAGTACTTAGCCTTACCGCAAGAGTAATTTATTATCGTGTAGTATATTCTCATAGACGGCTAATGTCGAAATTTAAGCCGGATCAGACTCGTAGTTTTGTTTTAAATACATTTTTTTAAAATTAATTACCACTTTTCCAAAATTTTTGTTTTTCTTTGCGTCTTTTCGTTGCGAAAACTTTTATATTTTTTTTAAATGTATTTTTTGCTTTTACGTTATTGGTTAAGTGCAACTTTTGAGAATCGAGGAGGAGAGCTATTTTACGTTATTTATAAAGTACAAGGATTGAGAATCGGGGAGGAAGGCGCTTTCAGGTGATTTGTTAAGTACAACTTTTGAGAATCGAGGAGGAGGGCTTTTACTTGGTTTCTTAGGTACAACTTTTGAGAATCGAGGAGGAGAGCTCTTTAACGTTATTTATGAAGTACAAGGTTTGAGAATCGAGGAGGAGGGCGCTTTTATTGGATTTGTGACATACAAGATATGAGAATCGAGGGGGGGGCGATTTTAAGTGTTTTGTTAAGTACAACTTTTGAGAATCGAGGAGGAGGGCGCTTTTACTTGGCTTCAGTATAAATCAGGAAGAATATTTTCTTGCTTCCTATTTAATAATCCAATTTTAGTTTAGTAGGCCGATTATGAATTGTTATAAGCCAATTTTGTCAAATCTCATAACATTATATACATTTGGGCAACATACATTCGCAAAATTTAGCTTGTTCATTTTTTAAAATTTGTTCCATTTTTAAGGAACTTGTTAATGGCGGATCCAATAGAACCTGAGGAAGAGACGCCGAAGCCAAGATGGAGGAGAATTCTTGAGCGAGTGCTCTTAATCTTGGCACATTTGTTATTCATTTCATACTTTTTAGCTGCTACGACTATTTTCATACTTTACGGTAAGTAGTCTAGTTTGAAATTTTAAAAAGTCTGGATATTTTAAGAAGATAAATACAAATACAGATAAGGACAACGAAAGGTGCTTCGATCAGAGGCCACCCCCTAGCCACCCAGACGCTGATACTAATCTTACCGTCAACGCTACTGACCAGAGAAATGATACCGAACCTGTAGATCACGACGAAACGACAGAGCTCCCGTTTGTGCCATATATTCTCTGCGACATAAACTGGTGCCATGGATACGGATTCCTATTAATCTTCTTTATTCTCTTTCATATATTTTGGATATACTATGTCATTTTCAAGCCGCTTATTGGCAAAAAACTGTACGATGAACACGTTGAGGGCTGGGTGGATAAATGGATGGAGTTTAGGAGCAAGATGTGAGTATGAATTCCGATTTTGGCATCACCTTTTATATGGATATCCTGCTTGCCTAGGCTAATCTCTATCATAATGGCGGCCGTTGCAATAGGCCTTGCGGTGGCTATTTTAGTTTTCGAATGCCGGGACGACTTTAGCAAAACTAGGGGCCTACTGGGTCCAATCTTCTTCATTCTGATCGCAATCGGCGTATCAAAACATCACAAAGACATTCCTTGGCGAGTCGTGGCCCACGGCCTTATAGGTCAGTTTGTGCTCGCTCTTTTGTGTCTGAAATGGCAATTTGGCAGAAGCGTCTTCGAGTGCATGGGCGACAAGGCGGCAAGTTTCCTGAGCTTTGCCAAGTTTGGGGCGCGCTTCGTATACGGGGACGCCATCGTCGACGCCTTCGTGTTCGCCTTTGCCATTCTGGCGGTGGTTTTCTTCTTCAGTGTGACCACTTCTATTCTCTACTATCTCGGTTGGATGCAGGCCTTCCTCTCTGCCACCGGATTCTTTCTGCAGGCCACCGTCGGCACCACAACCTGCGAGAGTGTCAACGCTGTGGGAAACATCTTCCTGGGCATGTCGGAGAGTCCGTTGATGATTCGTCCATACATTAAGATTCTGACGGTAAGCGAACTGCACACAATCTGCACCTGCGGCTATGCAACCGTGGCCGGGTCCGTCCTTGGAGCGTTTATCGCCTTCGGAGCCAATCCGGCTTACCTGATAACAGCCAGTGTGATGGCTGCTCCCGGTGCTTTGGCCTTTTCCAAGCTTTTCTATCCGGAGACGGAGGAGTCGAGAACCCGGGCTGACAACATCCAACTGGAAAAATCGTGAGTGGCATAATCTTCTACAGACTACAGACATAACGTCCTTTTCCTTTAAAGGCCAGACTCTTCTGTTTTGGATGCCGCAGCAAGCGGAGCTGCAGCTGGCATGCTCATGGTTCTCGGAATCGTGGCAAACATAATTGCATTCATTTCTTTGGTATATTTTTTTAGCGCTATTGTGGAATGGCTTTTCGAGCTAGTGGGTCACGATGGAATTACTATACTTTACATTCTTTCCAAGGCCTTCTGGCCCATTGCGTATATAATGGGCGTACCCCCCGAGGACTGCTCACGGATTGGATTGGTGGTTGCCGAAAAGTCCCTAATCAATGAATTCCTTGCCTACAATCATTTGGGAGAGATGATTAGAGATAATGCAGTCCAAGTATATATATTAAAGAATCTTCCATTTTTAAACATCAAAATTCTTTTCCCCGCTTAAAGCAATTTTATCTTTTAGAAATGTATTTCAAAGTTTATATTTTTTATTATAGCATAGGAGTGCCGCCATCGCCACATTTGCCCTGTGTGGATTCGCTAACCCCGGCTCCCTGGGAATTCTGATTGCTGCTTTGAGTGCCATGGCGCCTGACCGAAGGGGGGACATTACCAAAGTTGCTTTCCGTGCCTATTTTGCCGGCAGTTTTGTGAGTTTTACTTCTGCATCTCTTGCAGGTGAGTCGACATTGTATTCAATTATCAGTGTACAATTAACAAGGATTTTCTTATAGGAATACTTATTCCAGATATAATAACTCACAACGACAATAAATTCATGCAGATATCTGAAAATGATCACATTGAGCATCACATGATGGACGTGTAGACGATGTACGACAGCATTCCAAAAACATTCTAAATTTCTTTGAATATTGATTTGTCTTTTTTTTTTACGAACCAATTTATGATTTATCTAAATCAATATGTGGCTTTCAAAGTTCAAGTTTTATTATTTGTCGTGCAAAATGCTAGTTAGATAACCAACTACTTCCTTGAGATTATCCCAGTCGGCAGCTTCCAAAGTGCTCAGGCTGCATTGACGCAATTGGAAAGATTTCTCGTACATCTCACGCAGAATATTCTTCGCCGAATTATCATTTCGCTTACGTTTCAGGGTAGCACCAGAGCACTCATGTTTTTCCCGTCGAACATAACTTTTTTTACTCAGCTCTTGGCAAGACGCATCAAAGGCAGAACCAACAAATGACGATCGGAATAGCATCGCCTCGAAGATGGACTGAAAACTTCTCCCGATTGAGTGGCGAGCACCAAATGCCTTTAACTGTGCGTTGTCGCCGACTTTGCATGTATATAAGAACTTCTGCTGGTTCCAGGTTGTGCAGGCGATCAGTGGAAGACCTCGTAATATTACTAATTGTGTGGATTCATTTTCGTTGGCTAGCAGTTTATAGAAACTCTCGGCAAACCGAGTACATTTTGCACTGCACAGAAGCTCTTTGGCCATTTCAAATGACTGCAGTAACCACTTTGAACAATCTGTGTTTTCCTGTTGAACCAATAGCTCTAAAAGCGCTGTCTGTGAAAAACAAAACATAATTATTGTAAAAAATTAATATTCTTAAAGCAAACTAACCATTTCATAGTAGACTACGGGTTGACTTGGCAGATCCGAAGACAAATCTTGCAAACACTTTAGCAACTTATTACCCATTTGGGAACAACACACTGCAGATATGTAGCGAAAGTTCTGAGTGTCAAAGGCGGGAATCTCTCTTTTTCCCAATCTATGAAAATATTTAAGAAAACGCTGAACGTGCCATTGACTTGTTTGTTTTGAGAACATTGCATAGGAATTGTTGCATTTATTCCAGAAGCTTATAGCACTTTCTATATCGTTATTAGTCCAGGCCTTGTTCGTTTCCCTCAGGCTAATAATTGATGGAATAGTTTATTTATTGGAATAGGTTATTTAGCAAATTTTACCTACCGAAAATATAACATAAGTATATCGGCACACGCTTGCGACTTGATAATGTCCTCTTCAAACAAACCTAGGCAAAAGTGGTTAAATATGGTATCATTTGCTACTAAATACAGCAAAGACGAAGCGCTTTCAATAATTCGTTCGTAGTTCTCGCAATGTACGAAATTTGAAGCATCTGTGAAAACATTTGTTAAGTCCTGAAACAATTAATCCTGCATTGTTTTACCTTTGAATATGTATTCAAACACAGTCATTAGAACTTGGCAGGTATTTTGATTAATTTCCGCGACGTCTTTGGATACAACTGACATGAAGCCTATGCAAAGGCATAGATAATCTTCTTCCGATTGATCGCAATCCAGCAAGCAGGACACCAAATACTAAAATATATTTCAATTAAGAGGCCATAAATTATTTCAATATCTTACCTTTTGAAAATCATCTAATGAATAAACAATTTCGTATATTTGCATCACATAAGGATTAACATATGTGGACAAAAGTAAGGGTATATCCTTGCCAAGGGTATGCCGAGGTTTTCTAAGAATATGGAACATGAGGACTGTTGTGTAAGAATAAAAACTGACTTACGTTTCACTAAATAATTCCACAAGAGCTTGCAAAACTGTTTCGTCTATTGGGGTAACGACACCTTTGACTATGTCAAGCAGCATCAACAAATAGGTACGCGTAACTTTAAGAAACTCTTCTATTTTTTCGATAGGTACCGAAAGCGCATTCTGTAAATGATGAAAATCTTTTTTGAATACAAAATAGACATGAATGGTTCTATCGAACCTCTGAACAAATTGTTTCCAAGTGGTTTAAGATTGTATCACAAAGATGCAAAAATGTCTCCTTAAGCCATTCAGGCATCTGTATATCCTCTATTTGAGGTTCTTTAATACATTTCAAGTAATGTAAACATATAAACGTCATAGTTTCACTTGTTTTTATAAATGTTTGTAGGTGCGCAATCTTATCGCTTAGAAATACACATATTTCATTCATCTGCTTCACAACTGAAAAGAAATTTTAATGGTTATTAAAACATGAGAAAGACTTACGGGTAACAATGTTTAATGCTTACGTGTTGAAATGCGCAGATGAGCTTTTTTCGATCCCACAGTAATGTCCTTAAGGAGGGAAAGCACTGCCAAATGTAGATTAATGGCTACCGGGACACTTGACTTCAGAGTACTCGGATTTCCACTCTTTTCGCTGATGAATACAATGTTTTCAGAATTTATTAGTTAGTTACAATAAGGCATATATTTTAGAGAGGGTGACAATAAACATCCAAATATCTCAATCTATTTGCAAAACGATTTAGAAATTATGGGGTACCTACAGATATAGAAATATATTGGAAACCACTTAACCTTTCATCAAAGAAACCTTGGACTATTGTAAAGAATAAAAACACCGCTCCATGGACCACACGTTCTTTCGTTTTTAGTAGATGGTCCTTGTAATCTGAAAGAAATTGCAGTGCTTTCGTCAAAAGCGACTTAAAATTATTGCAGGTCTCCGCGAAGTCGACGGATTTCTGAAATAAAATAAATGATTTAATAATATATTGGATCAGCTTTTAGAAACTTACCATCATCTGAAACCATTCAAACATTTCCTTAAACACATTCGAACAGCAAATAGCCTCATCCATATACGCTCTTAATAATTTATTGAACCATAACAACAAAACGTCGCAGGATTTGTCCGAGTTATTTGCCAAACATTCCTGGCAGATCTTAAGCGCAGAGTCCACATCAACTAAAATTATAACATCCTCCTGGTCTATACACTCCAGCTCGCTATACGACATCGAAATCGTCTCTTCTCCAATGTCATCAGCCATTTCTGTAATATTTTCGTCAACAAATGGTTAAAATTGTTTACAAAGAGATCGCGCCAACGAGTTTTAGTGATGTGAAAAATGTAATATCGAAGTTATCGATTAATTATTCGATATATTCGAACACATGTTGACCCCTCACTAGCTGTCGCACGTTGTTTCATTGTTTTGATTTTGTTATTTACAAAAAATGCTGCGAAAGGAGGTGAATCCTTTCCAGACCCTGGGTCTAAGACCTTGGTTGGTCAAGCAATTGACAAAATTAGGTAATGGGAACCGTCAAAACAGTGATAATTATTGTAAATAACAAACATTCATTTTAGGACTGAAAGGTGCAACTCCCATTCAGCAGAACTGTATTCCAGCGATTTTGTCCGGACGGGACTGCATCGGGGCAGCGAAGACTGGATCGGGAAAGACATTTGCCTTCGCCCTGCCAATACTGGAAAAGCTGAGTGAGGAACCTGTCAGCCATTTCGCTTTGGTTCTAACACCCACGCATGAGCTGGCGTATCAGATATCAGAGCAGTTTCTCGTAGCTGGCCAGGCTATGGGGGTTCGTGTCTGTGTCGTATCCGGAGGAACAGATCAAATGATTGAGAGCCAGAAGCTTATGCAACGCCCGCACATCGTGGTGGCAATGCCTGGGCGCCTAGCAGATCATCTGACCGGTTGTGACACCTTCTCCTTCGATAACCTTAAGTATCTGGTGGTGGATGAGGCGGATCGCATGCTAAACGGAGACTTTGACGAGAGCCTGGCCATAATTGAACGTTGCCTGCCCCAGACCAGACAGAACCTTTTTTTCTCAGCCACCATGAAAGATTTTATAAAGGAGTCTAGCATTTTCCCCATAGCCAAAGATGTAAGTAAAAACCACAAATGTTATGTTAATTATAAGTTATTTTCCTTTTAGTGCCTGGAATGGTCGCAGGACTCTGATGTGGCCACCGTAGACACTCTCGACCAGCGCTATCTTCTTTGCGCAGATTATGATCGGGACATGGTTTTAATTGAAGCTTTGAGGAAATACCGCGAGGAGAACGAAAACGCAAATGTTATGATATTCACCAACACAAAAAAGTAAGATTGAAACGCGCATAGTTTTGATAGAATTTATTAATTGTAGTAATTCTAGATACTGTCAACTGCTGTCAATGACGCTCAAAAACATGGACATGGAAAATGTGTGCTTGCACGGCTTCATGCGGCAAAAGGAGCGCGTGGCAGCCCTGAGTCGTTTCAAGTCTAACCATATACGCACCTTAATTGCCACAGATGTTGCTGCTAGAGGCCTAGATATTCCAAGCGTCCAATTGGTGATCAATCACATGCTTCCCCGTACTCCGAAGGAGTATATCCATCGCGTGGGTCGAACTGCGAGGGCAGGTCGGAAAGGCATGTCAATCTCTATTTTTCGCTTTCCGCGTGATGTCGAGTTGTTAGGTGCCATTGAAGAAGAAATCAATACCAAAATGACGGAGCATCCAATCGATCGTACGTTTAAAACACTTCCTTAGGTCTTAATTTAATTAATTTTGAGGTTTATTTAGAGCGAATGGTTGAGCGAATTTTCATGCAAGTGAATGTAACGCGACGCGAATCTGAGATGCAATTGGATAATAACGATTTTGACGAGCGTGCTCAGAATTACAGGAGGAAAACGTGGATAATGGAGGGAAAGGATCCGGACGAAATGGAAGCACTGTAAGCAATACCATATTATCCATTAACTGAATACCTTAATAGTAAAAAAAACTTTACGAATAGATATCGGAAAAAGCAAAAGGACAAGCTGAAAGAAATTCGTCGCAAACGAAAGGAGCAGCAAGCCGAATCCGCCAATAACGAGGAACACAAGGCTCTTCTTCAAGACGAACGCTTCAAGTCAGTCGACAGTACAAGATTCGAAAAGAAGACCAAAGATCGAAGTCAAAAGACCACAAAAAATAAGATGGAACCAAATCCTCTGAAAAGGCGTATGAAACCCAAGGTCAAAGCTGAAAAGGGAAGCGGAAAAAATAAAAAGTCTAAAGCCTGATGTTTAAATATACTTTAATAACAAAATAACTTTCAAACTTATACCGCTAAGTAGTTGCAAAATGCGTTATTAAATAATTTCCAAAATTCGGACATGCTAGAGTCAGCGGACCAGGCACTTGCGACGCCATTTTCACCAATGATTCGTCAGTTGTCAGTCTAAGGCGATGGTCAGCAAAGCATCCTCAGGATATACTTCAAGCAAAGCCTTGGCACCATCATTAAAAGGATACGAAATGCTACCGTCTATGACAAGATCTAAAAAGCGGGCCATTTAAAACTCATTATAATTTCGTAGCTAGACTATAGATCACTTACTAGCATCGATGCAGTGCGATTTCACAAACACCCTCTGCACAAAGTCACGCGCCTTAAAAGTCTTTGGCGAGGGCCAAACGCCCACACAAATTTGCTCCCGAATCGAATAAGAAAGTCTTGGGTCGTCCGGAGCAAATATTAGACCATCGTTATATCTCTGAGCGATCTCCTCCGTTTGTTCCCGCAGCTGCATTAGTTCCTCCGAATCGCAGTTGGGTAACGAAAGCAGCAGACTATCTACGTCGCTAGTGGTTATTCGGTTGATGCTAGTGTGCCAAGAAGTCGAACCTGTTCCCGTGCTGACGCAGAGTCCCGAGCACTTGGTTTTGTTAACAATGTCCTGGTGGTCCAGCACCAATTGCAGGTGTGACACTCTCGCCGAGACATGCTCGCCAATGAAGACCTCATTTAGAGCCAAATAGGGAAGAATTCGCTTCATTTTTGCCTTATACTTGCTGGCTATTTCCGGCTCTAGCACTTCGGGTTTCGTTGTGACTTGTTCCATTTTCACCTCTGTATGCCGCAAGAGGTCTGTGGATTCTGGCATCTTGCCATTGCTGCCCAGCAGCGTAGTGCGTACTCTAGAGCGGTGCATCCACTTGAAGTCACCCTTGAATAGAATAGAATTAATTAAAAAACATGGACTTTTTAAGTATAGAGAATACCTACGCTCTTTATCCGTGACACAGCATCGGAGGGATTCTCCGAGAAGTACTTGGGCAGCATCAGCCTGCCCTCCGAGTGACGTGGGTCCGAGTTGAACCCCACAATCGGCGTCTTCTGTTGGCTGAGCGCGAAGAGGGGACTGGCGCGGCCGGCAGCCAAGAGAAAGGTGCCATCGCCACCCACAGGAACGATAACGTCCGCCCAGCGCATGATCTCCTTGCTCAACGAGCTTCTAAATTCAAGTCTGCTCGTTTAGTAAAGTCAACACAACACAACAGAACAGCGGCCGGACACGGAGGTGTGTGGATGACAGAGATATCAATTGTGGCAGGATCGAAGATATACAATTGCATAATAATTATGTGACGGGTGACACGACACACACGGGGACAGGGGGACAATTTGAAAGGATGAAGAGTGGACTACGTACCTGCTGGAAAGTTTCACCTCGCATCCCACATCCTGAAAGCTCTGGACGATTCGCTGCTCAAAGTCTTTGTGTAGGTTGTGCAGGTACAGCAGCAAATCTAAGTCGGTACCCCGGTTCCGCAACTTCTGCTCCAGCTGCTCCTTTGAGAGACCGGGATGGCGCATCTGCTCGAACTCATAGCGTGACAACTTGGTGACCACCAGTGCCCGCTCCAGCTTAAAGTTGGTCGGCGTGAACTTAGCGTACTCTGAAAAACGGGCAAACGCAACAGAGGTCCTTGTTAGTCCGATTTTGAAAACGCCTCACTGGCATCGACAATTTACTGAATGACTCTGTAACAATCTTTCTGCCACCCAGGATCATTGTTAGCTTGACAACTGGGATTCTGTTACGGCGATTTGGAAAGTAAAAGCTAGGAAAAGTTGATGCCCGTGCTACCTACAACGATAGTTATTCGATAATCTATTAAATTCAACCTATTAAATTGTAAAATAAATTAAATTAACATTTAATTCTTTAATGTTAAATAACAGTGCCCTCCTCCTCGATTCTCACAAGTCGCACTTAACAAAACCTAACTTTGATTCTGATAATGTTAAATAACAGCGCCCTTAACAGAGTTTGACTTTAATTCTAATGTTAACTTTAATTCTAATGTTAAATAACAGTGCCCTCCTCCTCGATTCTCAAAAGTTGTACTTAACAAAACCTAACTTTGATTCTGATAATGTTAAATAACAGCGCACTTAACAGAATTTCACTTTAATTCTAATGTTAACTTTAATTCTTATGTTAAATAACAGCGGCCTCCTCCTCGATTCTCATTAGTTGCAATTAACAAAACCTAATATTTAATTCTAAAATGTTAAAAACAGCACATTTAACAGAATTTCCTCCTCCTCTCATTAATTCTTTGATCTTCAATTATTGTTCAAATAGAACCTCTTTTAATTGTTACTTTCTGAAAGAACCAAAAAGGTACCTTTTTTACAATCAAATTTCTGCAATTTGGGCAAGATTACAAGAAAATCAAAACAAGAGAAAGCTGTATAGTAGAAATCTCATGATGACAAATAACTTTTTTTAAGCTGAGACTATCTTTGACATTCTCAGCGTCATTCCAATGATTAAGGCCTGCGGGGCGAGCCTACGATCTGGTGATATAGTAATGTTTTTATTCAAGCACATGCGCGTAGCTGATAAGACGAGTAATAGATGGATCTTATTTAGGTTTAATTGCGCCTTTCCAGCTAACCGGAATCCCAAAGATTCCTACCTTTTGCAAACTGTTGCACCAACTGCTTCGACTTCAACATAATGGTCACTGCTGAGAATTAACAACGCACATTTAGAGATGGTGTTTTGAGAGTTTATTTTGTATTCTGCGGTTGATATCTTTGGCTCGAAGTTTCGATGGAAAACTACTAGTACATAAAGTGAAAAGATTTTGTTCTCTTTTTCGATGCAAAAATATCCAATTAGTGCGGTGTCCTACATTTAACAATTCACATGTAAAAGTGAGGTTTAAGTGTTTTGTTGTTGTTTGCTTTTTTGGGTGTTTGGATAACTAACTAAGCACAATCTCACTATCCGTAGCCGCTAAACATTTTTAAGTCCACGATCTTCTGTTTCGCACGATTAACTGATTGGATTATTGGCGTAATTCTCTCCGTTGTTCCTCCGTTAACAGTGTGCTTATGTATGAAAATTTTGCCTTCGCTGTAAGTTTATCGCCGTTTGTTTCTATTTTCGTCCGCTTTCGCTTCTCACATCTTGGTCGTCTGTGTGTACTTTTTGTTGTGCATTGCTGATAAGCGGCTCAGCCTGTCCTTATCATCGAAATGTGTATTGTATTAAAAAAAAAAACATTGGTCGGTAACTATTCGCCTGTTGCTGTTGCCATTGGCTGTCGAAATCTTCTTCTTTCCCCCCACCGGCTAAAATTCACCCGGAATTAGCGCGCCAACCTAGTTTTTTGAATCTTAGTGTCAAAAAGTGTATAAAAGGAGGGTTTAAGGTGTTGTCTAATTAAGGCCATGGGCCACGATTTGCAATGTCGAAAAGTCCCTGCATGGCATCGCCTTGAGAAGGACGAGGTTCTCCATCCATCCAGTTGAAATTCTAAAATAAACCACAATTTAACGTTTAAAATAAAAGAAATGAATGTATATATTTACCGGAAATCCTGCTGTATTCTGTCCAGCAGACTGAGCAGGAACCCTATCCAGAAGTAGAAGAACGTTACGAGCCACATCAGGCACGTTAAAATTAGATGCCCCGAGATTCATTCCAATAAGCTCGCGTAGAAGAACGTTTTCGTCTGAAAGAGGATGAGCTCCTGGACGTGGTAAAGATTCGGTGAATCTATTGGGAACAGCCACTCCGCGTGGATTGGGAAAATGATTGTTTATGGCGTTGGTAACCTCAGCAGCCGTCTTCTGGCCAGTGGAGAATGCATTATAAGCATTACGCATTCGCTGTTCTATCGGAGGCTGTGCCTTTCGGAATCGAGCAAATCCTGGGTAGAAGATTCGTTGTGGTTGCTTATGGAATCCACGTGACTCAGCTCGAAGATCGAGGCGCTCCTTTACATTGGATCGCGATTTCTTGTCGTTTCCGACATTGCGATATTGAAAAGAATTGGACGAAGTTGCTGTCAAGGCCCCAGTGTCCTCCCAGGCCATCTTATTTACCTCAGCAATTTCAAGTTTCACCTGGTTTGGGGTGGAACACGATTCGTTACCGGACAACTTGAACTTGTCTCCAAAATTCTCAGAATCCGCCTCATTTTTTACTACAGGCTCCGAGGCTTTGAAGCCGCGAGGGGGCCCTGCCTGGCGTTGGGTATTCGGATTTACTTCCGATTTGTATTTAGATGGAATATTTGGTTTTGGCTCTACGCACTTGTCGTAGTACTCATCTAAAGACCGGCAGTAAGTTTTTATTGAATTGATGGAACAAATTTACTGCAAATGGAACTTACCCAACGGCATCAGAACTCCAGCGGCATTAAAGAAAGTCATTGCGGCCTTCTAGAAGTTACACAAAAAAATATTACACTTTTTATTCAACTTTGTGGCAGAAAAAAATAAATTTTTCCGGCTGAGAAATTGTCAAGTTGTTAGATGTGTGTAAAAGCTTCACTTTTGTTGTTTCCCAGTTACAAAATGAATTACAACTAATAAGCTCATTTATTACGGGACTCCTTTTATACATATAGCGCCAAAAGTTCCAAATTATGGTTACACTAAGCTACGGAATATCGATGTCATCGATTCTTTTTAAAAACTTCTTTATGTTGGGATCAGAAATAATTTCTAAATATTATTCCAGAGGTGCTATGCACAAATTATAGTTATTTATTATTATAAAAAAGGAAACATTATATATGAGTTATATTAAGAGAAATATCGATATTTAGTGTTGAAAAGGTCAAAAAGAAGGGCTGCAACATTTGTTGGAAATCTATCGATGCTCCAATCTATCGATAATAAAGAAAAAAAATGGTAGGCTTCCTTAATCGCTACCAACTTAGCTCTCTTCCTATTTTAAAGCAAACGTGGGAGCAGCAACACATACGGCCTAAGAATGTAAGTATTGAATTCATGGTGTTCTGATAATTGCAGCCAATATAACTGCAAATAGAGTACGATCAGCTTGTTTGCAGAACTCAATGCTGCAAAATTAAGTTGGGGCCACACGGAATCGGCTGTACCGATTGCAGGTAAAACTGCAGTCACGTGGTACAGGCTCCCTTGTAACTTCAACAAATTCTCTAAAACTATGTTAATATGTTTATTAACGTGTATTTCTGAATGTTTTTCAGGTGATGCAATAACAAATGCGGCGTTTAAACGCTGGAATACATATTTGAACATACATTTGAATGTAATTGGTAAGTAAAACTACAAAATATCCATAATCTTTGTGCGAACACGAGTCGCTGGTGTAAAGAAACTCAACTTTAGCTAGTGCTTTTTTACCTGTTCGCAGAGAAATGCGCTTTGCCCAAGCATAACCCAAATTTGTTTCATCTGAATTTGCGGTGCATATTTTATTCGTGAAGCCAACAATTTTTTCAACATTTAGTAGATTTTATTTAAAAAATTATTGAATCTAAAAGGTCCAAGTTGATATTCATACCTATTCCTTCTTTATTTTAGAAACGGGAAAGAATACCCCAATATTCGTACTCGGCGGTTCTAACCAAAAAAATGTGAAAAAGGTAAGCACGTTTTATTTTTATACATTTTAAGAAAAATTTAATACTATGATGATTTATTAAATTCTTTTCTGACATCTCTAATGAACCGTTGTGATTCAAATCAGTTAATATACATATCTGAAGTTGCCAAAATATAAATTAATTAATTGTATTTAAAGCCTCAATTATAATCAAGTTTTTCTTTATTTTAGGTTCATTTATGAGGAACTTTTCCTACTTGGACGAAGCAACCTGAGTTTTGCAGAAAGAAAAATCGATTAGAATTCGGTTAGTATAAATCCATTTTGGAGGAGAAGAAAGCTCGATGATGATCACTTAAACCATTCACAGACACCATAATAAAGTCAGATGCTGATGAACTTCTTCAATATTCTTTTGAAGATAGGGAGTCTTGTCTGGCCGTTTATGGACCCTGGTTAAAAAATTGGCACTGAGCTTTACTTTCTTTTCAAAAATTGAATATTGTCTGGCCACTTTTCTTATTCCTTTAATTTCTATTCCAGGTCAAAAACTGGTTGGATCGCAGAAAAGTCAAAACCTTTCCTGGATCGCGTTAAAACCTTTTCAGTCTCTTGTGAAATAAAAATAAATAAAACATGAGCTTCTGTACAAATTAAAAATCGTTTTTTACTAAGTTTGCCCGTTCCCGAAGCGCCAATTCTTGGTCTTGCTTAGCTATCATTCGATCGCCTTTAGACTTTTTGCCGATTCCCAGTTTAGGAAGTCCACGATTTAGTCCCTCCAGAAGCACACACGCCTTGCACGGTTGTTGTGAGGAGACAAAGCCGCAACGTGTGCAGATACCGCGCACGGGTTTCTTGACAGTGTCCTTAAATCGTAGTTGTTCCCCGGAGTAGATTATATCCATTATCACAGAGGGCCGTACTTTTTCCAGGTCTTTGAGGAAGGCTCGAGCGTGTCCACGGTACGCATTTGGGGCAAAGACGCACTCCGTCGAGAAGTAGACCAGTTTCTTGTAGTGCGCGTACATAACAATCTCCTTTTCATAACTATATTTGAGGGGTTTAACTCTTGGAATGGAATCTTCGCCGCCACCGGTCTTGATATCTGTGCATCGTCGCAAACGAGCGGTGTCGCCACGCAGAATATTCATCAGCACCGTTTCGGCAATGTCGTCAGCGTTGTGCCCCGTTGCAATGCTGTCCACACCCAGCAGCTTAGCACCTCGATCCAATGCCTGTCTCCGGAACACTCCACAGAACGTACAGTTGTTTGTACGTCCGATCTGTGCCACAATTCTGTCCATGGTCCAGCCGTATAGCTCCTCATATGAAAGAATCTTAAGGGGCATCTGGTAGTCGTCGCGGTTCTGCTTGACCGTCTCCAGGCTGTCGTCTCGGTAGCCAGTAATACCTTCGTCAATGGAGAGCAGCACCAGTTCCAGGCCATAATCGTGACGTTCGTTTAAAAGCTTTAACCTAAAACCAAGAAACAACAGATTATGAGTTTGAGTTGAAAGTTTCGCCTTTGCCACCTACACATGTGCCAGCACAGTGGAGTCCTTGCCGCCGCTGGCAGCTACAGCTACCTTTTCCCCACATCGGAACAAATTGCTGGACGAAATTGTGTGATGGATCTCTGCTTCAAAGGCGGCAAAGAAACATTCCTTGCACAGGGCATCGCCAGTTTTGGGTCGCTTAAGAAATGATGCAATTTCGTTAATTTCCAATTTCTGCTTTTATACAATAACTCACCTTCAAGACAGCGCGATTCCCGCACTTGGACTTGCAGGTTATTGGCATTTCAATCAAAAATTAAATTAATAAAAATATTGAAATGTTTTTATTAGGTTGAGTGTTGGGAAAACACGCGTTGGACCTCGCCTACACTTTCCAACACTTACATACTCTGCGCGAATTTAACAACACGCACCGGTTTAGCAAAATAAAAACAAAAACATACTTATTATTAAATGAAATGAGTGAAACAAGAGAAGCGAAAGCCCTGATAAAGGACATTAGGGACACAATCAAAATGGGCAAGCATGCGGAGGCCGTTTCGAAATGTCAAGTGCTGTCACTGCCACCGGCATTATTCGATTTCTATTTAAACTTTGATATTTATTGCAGCGACTGCTGAAAATGGAACCGAACAGTTCCATGGGCTACTTGTTGCTCGGAGCAGCGTATCAACATCTGGACAAGTCGGAGGCGGCCCGGAGTTTGCGGAAGTCCATTGAGTACTCGAAGGGACCAGCCACGACTGCGCTTCAAGGCTTGGCCAATTGTGCCCCCAATGAGGAGCTCCCAGAGGTCTACGATCAGTTGGCAGATCTCATACCGTAAGCGTGTCAGGCTCTAAATAATTGTTTATAATTCAAACTTGACACACTTGGGATTCAACATTTTATAGACAAGGCAGTCAGTAGCACATTAAAATTCGTACAACAAATTTCGGAATAAGGAGCATTAGCTTAAAATCTCATTTATTTTTTAGTTTAATTGAGAAATATTCAGCGTTATTCGTAGGAAAATTAAACAAAAATGGGGCATTTGGAAAATTTAGACTCTTATTTAGATCTGAACTGCATGTAAGCTGTAAAATATGTAAAATTTTCACTTCAAAATTCACAATATCATTCTAAAAACCCACTTAATTCCTTTATTTTCAGAGAAAAGGCGTTGGATTATTGGGATAAGCTCTTTAGTTTGGCGTCGGACGCGAATGTAGCTCCAGGATGTTTTAAAATATTTAAAAAGAGGACGCAGAATGCGGAGGACATTAACTATACTAAATTACAGGAATATATGGGACGCATTTGGTTCACGCACGATCTGGAAATCCCATCCGAAGAGAAGGAACTTGTAAGCTCGCCACATATTTATTAAAAGAATATACAAATAGCTCTCAATCTTTAGTACAAAATCACAATGGAAGCGTTGCTGAAAAGCACAGATCTAAATACAAAAAATATGGTTTACAAACGCTACCTGAAGTGGCTCTACAAGGAAAAATATTATGGCGCATGCGTGCGCCACGCTGGAAACATGACCATTTCCCATCCAAACGACGTCTACGGTTACGAGTGGATCTGTAAAACATATTGCGAAAACTACGACCAAGCCAATAAAAATGAATGGCAGCAGGAGCTGAAACTTCCTATAGAGGAGTATGCCGAGCAGCTACTTAAACTGAATCCCAATTCCAATCTAGCGTTGTTAATCAAGGCTCTGCATTTCTATGGCGGTGGGCAGCTCATCCCAGCCAAGCAGTTCGCGCTGCAGGCCCAGCTGGCTCATCCCACCTACAAGGTGACTTTGGAAGTTCTTGCACGAATCAATATGGAGCTGGGAGCCTTTAAGCTGGCTCTGAAGCTGTGGCAACAGTTGGGTCAGGAGAATGAAGCTTTGGCAGAGTGTTTATCGTACGAAAAAGAGGAGTCCAAGCTACGAGAAGCTGTCAGAATATTGCAAACACTTGACAAATCGCCGGGTAACGTTAAAACCTTAGCTCGGTAGGTGCTCTGGATATATTCACGATCCCGGTTATACAAAAAATTACCATTTTTAGGTGCTTCTTCGCAATGGGAGAGCTGCAATTACTAAAGGATTTGCCCTTAGATGATATTTCTAAAGCGGAATATCTATTGTAAGTAATATTTAAAAAGAAAAACTTCTTGAAACTAAGAATTTATAAATGATTAGATCACCAGAGGATGCTCTTCGGACCATTGATAACGATGAGTCTTTTGAGGCCCTGTTTCTTAGCGGAAAAATAAACATGAAGCTGAAGAACTATCCAGTTGCTTTGAATAATATTTTGAAAGCCACCCGTCTCCGACCACATTTTTCTGAATGTTTCGATTGTCTGGGAAAACTGTATGATTTGGCTACAGGAGATGTGGCTCGGGCTAGAAAGTGCTACGAGAAGTGCATTAGCCTCAATCCTTTGGCCGAAGGTGCAGTAGATGCTTTGAGTTTCATATACAAAGAGCTTGGTGAGGAGGAGCTGAACGAGACGCTGCTGTTAAATACACTAGGGCACCTAAACAGTGATGAGTCCACCCGCCTACAATACAAACTTGGCTTGCACTTTCAGCAAGTTAAGAAGTGGGATAGCGTAGGTGTTAAACCATCGTCGGGTAGAATATGTTTTAATTTTTGTATTTTATCCTGGCTTGCAGGCCATTCAGTGTTTCCGTGATGCCATAAAGCAGGAGCCCAAGTGCATGGTGTACTGGGAATCTCTTGGCGATGCGTACGCGGCACGCGGTTCCTACAATTCTGCTATTCGAGTCTTCCAAAAAATACTTGAATTAACTCAGGAAAACAGCTATGCCCTGCTCCAGATAGCATCTATAAAAACGGTGGGAAAACTAACTTTATTTACTGCTCTTCTTGAAGATTAAATACAAAAATGTTCTTTGCAGACCATTCGAATGTATCCAGAAGCGATTGAGGATTTTGCCACCCTGCTGAAACTTAATCCTAACTATTTACCAGGTTTAAAAGGAGCGGCTGAAGCACACATTGGCTTGGCCAATAGCCTTAAAGCCCAAAACCTGTATGGAAGGGCCAAAGAGCATTGGCAGTTGGCCACAGAATACCTTCAAAGGTTTGCAGCATCACAATTTAAACAAACGTTAACTATATACAAGTATACATTTATGTAGTGCATTTCTTCAACCCGAAGCTCAAGGAATGGTCTGGTTGTGGCGTTTAATGGCTAGTGTATTTGTACAGACGGCACAGCTACCTCTTTCGTTGGCCAATTTAGATGTGGCTGGAAGCTTGGCAAAACGCGACGAACCTGTAGCCCACCTATCTCGCAGGAATCTCCTGTTACTGGCTCAGCGCTTCTATCTGTGTGCTTTGAAACTTAAGCAAAACACATACCTTTGGTATGAACTTGCCTTGGCCAGCTACTATAGTGCCCTTTACGTTCCCGAGGAGGCCAAAAGTCATCTAGAAACAGCTGAAAAAGTATGCAAGATGGCAATTGAGGAATGCGGCAACCGCTGGCAAAATTGGAATCTTCTCGGAGTGATTAATATGCACGCGGATCATGAAGACTTACCGCTGGCACAGCACTGCTTCATCCAGGCTGTGGAGCTCGAACGCAAGTGTTCTACGGCCTGGACAAACCTTGGGGTTTTGTACATAAAATGTGGTAATTATCTGCTAGCCAACAAGGCTTTCACTCATGCCCAACAGGCTTGCCCAACCTACGCCAATGCCTGGATAGGTCAGGCTATGGTGGCGGAGACGATGGGCAAGCAGGAGGAGGCCTTTGACCTATTCCGGCATTGCCAACAGTTTGAGTACCACCCAGAGGCGGCAATTGGCTTTGCACACTGGGTGTGCGAAGTGCTTGCCGATCCGAAATCCTTGGAGAAACCACACAACAGACATGCCATAGAGCACATGCATGCAGATGTCAGTGCACTTGACGCCATTAACTGGTAGGTTTTCAAAAGATTTATTTAGTTTATGGTTTTGAATTGGTTTTTTTCCAGGTATGTGCAAAACGAAGAAGCCGATACCAGTGTTGCTGCGCTTACCTTCCAAGGTTTTCTGTGTGCCAGAAAAAAACTTTATCGGCTTGCTGTTGAAGCTTTCACCAGGGCCTGCAAGTTGTGCGAGGGGACTGCAGTTCGGGACAAGTTGTACACCAACCTGGGCTACCTATATTTGAACCTTAACGAACCTGATCAAGCAGTTAAAGTATTCAACACGGTGGCCCACGCCACGTTCAAGCCCATCATCGGGTTGGCCTTGGCGTATTTTCGATCTGGAGAGTTACAAGAATCGTATTCTATATACAATTCGGTGCTGACGAACGTAGTGGGGCAAGGTGTCGATAAGGCTCCCACAGTCTTGGTAGCCATGGCATCCGTGATCTACGCATTTCAAGGAGAGGCGGACACCAAGACTCTTCTCTATCAGTGGTAGGTAGAAGACAAACTCTATAAAATCGTTTATTAATTTATCCTTTTCATTTAGCATTCTTCTTAAAGGAGTGCCGATACAAGCTTTGTATTCTTCTTATGCGTTGGGTATCCTTCATCGGGACAACGAGATAAGCAGCATGGTAATATCGGAGCTAAAGGCTTATGCTTTTATAGAGGAATATTGTGATGAGATTTCCTATTTAACTGCCCACTACGTCCTTATACATGTACGTAAATATCTATACATGTTTTTACATTCATAATTATAATAATTATAATTTTTAGGAAGGTACCCATGAGGCCTTGCGCTACCTACAGTCCCGCGTCCGCATGTTTCCCAACTCTGCTAGCCTTCGGAAGGTGTTCCTAAAGTTTCTACTAGATTACTTTATTGAGGAACCTTCCCTTAAACTAGCCACATCAAATGTGGCTTTAACAGCCCTTACACTAGGACACACTAATCTGCGAAATAGGTAAGGATTTGTACGATAATGTTTTTGCTATTGTTTTGGTATACGACGATCAATTCCTTGAATGATTGGATAACTAATAACCCAATAAATGTTAACAAATAACACCTAGTGAATATGGATACTATATTATAATATTAAATATATACTAAACACAAAAATTACTTTATTTTAGCATTGAGGCCAGTGAGGAGGCGGATACGATAATCCATGCCAGCCGGGCCGTAGGTCCCTTGGACAAGAAGCTCTCCTTGAACTTAGTCCAGCGCGCGATTCGATTGAACCCAACAAACCAACAGGCTAAAAGATTACTTGCCGCTATAACTGCCCATTAATAAGTACATTTTTTACACCATTTGTGGCGGTCTTAAACCACCCACTTTAATTTTTATTTTTAAGACCAACATCTTTTCTAGCTATAAGCAAATGCCTGAAAAAATAACTATTTTAAAAGTATCTTTTATATTTTGTATACCATTTTAAACATATATTCTTAAATATAAAGTAATACCATTTAGTAGATTACGACTAATTAAGGGGTTACACCACTGTAACCCCAGTTTTTCTGACGTTTTTTCCCGATTTTTTCGGGACGTGGTTCTCGGGAAGGCCTCCGCGGCCCGCAGCATAAGTGGTGTAAATTTGAACCTGTCGAAAAAAAAATTCATAGGCATTTCTGATGTACTTGCAACTAGGGATTTCATAATCAGGACATTTTGGGCAGACAACAACAATTTTGAATCCTAAGCCACGGGGACTTTTCTCCATGAACGTCACGTCAGAATCACATTTTTTTGCATTTCACAACTTGCGAAAGTACAGAGAAAACAGCGAAGAAATTTATGATTCTATTCCCGCACACATAATTAATTTTGAAGTTGTCCTCTGAGAAGTTCAATTTCTTAGATGAAGCAGTGACCCTCTCCTGTGAACCACCTTCAACTTCGAACCTGTTGAGTGGTCGTTTCGACGATGAACTTCGGTGGCGCGTAGGATACGCTCGTTTTGTACCTTTCCTCCCCTGATACACTTTGTCTTTACCCATTTTTTTATTCAATTACACTTGGAAATAGTCAGATAATCCCTCGGAGATATAAACTGATGAATGCGAGGGAAAAACTGCGCAGCACGAACGAATAAACGTCGAATAACTAACTTTCCACCAGGAATTTCTCGCATAAACACGTGCTCTGGGGCGGCCGGGCGCTCTCCCGGAGAAATTCGAAATAAGGGTAAAAAAAAATGTTTAACCCCTTAATTAATTGTAGTACGATATAAAAGAATTTTCAATTTTAATTTAAGATTTACTTAATCAAAGAAAAATGTGAATTTTAAAGTTTTTTTTAAATCCAGTTGGGACTATTTTAAACTAAGATGTAAATTTAAAACATGATTTTGTTTCGATATAATTGGGAACCCCCTTAAATAAAACTCAGCCATGAAGTGTGAAAGGTGTTAGTGTTGGAAAATATGTAAAAGTGTGACCGTAGGGCTGGCGTTCAATGCGTCGGGGTGAAGCCAAGTCTGAAGAAAAAACAGAAAACCCGAAAAGAGTCTGTAAAATCGTAAATATGTTAACAAAATAAAAACACGGCTACCAAATGGAGGCACTGTGCTGCAGGAAGAGCTAGACATCTAAAAGAGAATCGACCCAGAGGTATGCACTCCGCCCTGCATACCTGCATATAGAAACCTGCTGCCGCGGCCGTAATTACAGTTAGACACTAAAATAGCTGCACGGTCAGGTTGTTGATAGGGGGGCTGTAAGCGAAGTGAAGAGGGGGAACGGGAGCGGAGACTGCCCACGCACGCAATGGAAAACGAATCCGTGAAGTCGGAACACAGTGGACGCTCCAGACGCTCGCGGAATCACAATAATAACAGCGGTGGTGGAGGTGGAGGAGGAGGAGGAGGCAGCGTGAACAACGGTTACCACAGGGAACGGGAGCGGGATCGGTCGCGCCATTCCCACCGCAGTACGCACTCTTCCAAGTCGGGAAAGTCGGGATTCCAACGCGGTGACATGGCTCCGTACCAAACGAGCGTAAATATGACAGGTGAGTTCAATGGAAAAGTAATCCCAACCCCAAGTTATATCTCGAACTCTACCAGGTGACGAGAGCCGCGACGGTCAGGAGGTGATTGAGGTCCAGATCCTCCCACAGGACGAGAACTGGGGTGAAAACACCACAGCTGTGACAGGCAACACCTCGGAGCAGAGCATTTCCATGGAGGACATCAACAACATGTGGCACCGGGAGAACGAAAAAGGCTTCGGTTTTGCGTGTCGCCGCTACATGGAGTCTGGCTTTTGTTTCCTGCTCGGTTGTGCGGCGTTCTTCTCGCCGGTAGCCATGGTGGTGATGCCGCACGCAGGATTCTTCCCCTCCTCCTTCGACCATCCCGAACTTACGCAGACGGTTCGCACCCAGCTCCTGGCGTGCAGCGAGCAGTGCAAGGGCCAACTGGTTTCCCTGGCCGCACGTCTCCTCCTGCTAGCAATCGGGTTGTGGGCTGTGTTCATGCGTCGCACTGCGGCCAGTATGCCGAGGATATTCTTGTATCGCGCACTGGTTCTGCTGTTGGTCACGATTTGCACCTTTGCCTACTGGCTTTTCTACATCGTGCAGGTCACGAACGGGGCCAGGATCGTCGTAGAGACTGGTGGCGATGCCGTCGATTACAAGTCGCTGGTGAGTTACGCGACCAATTTCGTAGACACATTGCTTTTCGTTCACTACGTGGCCGTGGTTCTCTTGGAGCTGCGCCATCAGCAGCCCAACTACTACGTCAAAATCATCCGCTCCCCGGACGGAGTATCCCGGTCCTATATGCTGGGCCAGCTGAGCATCCAGCGGGCAGCCGTGTGGGTGCTGCAGCACTACTATGTTGACTTCCCCATATTCAATCCCTATCTGGAGCGCATACCCATCTCGGTTTCAAAGTCGCAAAGAAACAAGATATCGAATAGCTTCAAGTACTACGAGGTAGACGGAGTAAGCAACTCGCAGCAACAGAGTCAGAGCCGTGCCGTCCTGGCGGCCAACGCCCGGCGTCGCGATTCGTCGCACAATGAGCGCTTCTATGAGGAGCACGAGTATGAGCGTCGGGTTAAGAAACGTCGCGCTCGTCTGATCACCGCCGCAGAGGAAGCCTTTACCCACATCAAACGCATCCACAACGAACCCGCTCCTGCCCTGCCTCTGGATCCACAGGAAGCTGCAGCTGCGGTATTCCCTTCAATGGCAAGAGCTTTGCAAAAGTATCTGCGAGTGACACGACAGCAGCCACGACACACCTTCGAGAGCATCCTTAAACACTTGGCCCACTGCCTGAAGCACGATCTGTCGCCGCGCGCCTTCCTGGAGCCGTATCTGACCGAATCCCCAGTCATGCAGAGCGAGAAGGAGCGTCGCTGGGTTCAGTCCTGGTCGCTCATCTGCGACGAGATTGTGTCCCGACCCATCAGTAACGAGTGCACCTTTCAGCTTATCCAGAACGACGTCTCTCTCATGGTCACCGTGCACAAGCTGCCGCACTTCAACCTTGCCGAAGAGGTGGTGGACCCTAAAAGCAACAAATTTGTGCTTAAACTGAACTCTGAAACCTCCGTATGACACCACCATAACGCCCCGCCTCCAATAATCACTCCAACTCACAGCAACCAGACACAGTCTTCGTACCTCCACGTGTTTGTCTGAGATCCTCTTACTCTTGCCCTATTTTTTGGTTTTTTTTCTATCAAGTAACTCGAAAACAATCAATCTTCTGGCCAGATTCAAAACTTAGTATTTCAATGTCAATTTTCTACTCTGATAAAACTGCTAAGGAAATCCTATTAACAATCAAATGAAAAATGTAAAAAATACATTCAATATCAAAAATATTTTCTAAATCAAGAGATATCTAACATAAGAATTTATGCTTTTGCCCAATTTTCGCAAAATATCATCTAAAAAATACTCAAAAGCCCAGTGTATCATCCTAGACCGACTCGAAAACATATCACACGTCCCCTATATAAGAAAACATGACATAAAAGTTCCCAAAGTATTAATTATAAGAATGAAGGTTCAGATGCAGAACCGCGCGATCACAAAATATCAATTCTTCAATGCAGCTCTTTTATAAAATTTTTATTTTAGGAAATATATAGTGTAAAGTTGAGCCTATTCGTAGCGATGCATCTTATTTACCGATCATCACTACAGTATAAGCCAACGATAGCTTTAAGAAATCGTGGAGTGAGCTTGTGCGACACCACTATACGTTCCAAATGGAATTTTAGCTAAGATTCGGACTTGCGCCAAGAGTGGAGCGCCTACTCCTGGCGCGACTCAATAGAATTAATAGAAACGACGCACATTTTATGCCGAAACCTAAAGGTCCTAATCAGAAACTCATCTGCCCAGTTGAGGAATGACAAGAACTCGAATGAAACCGTTGACAAATACATACTTTAAGCAAAGAGACTGCCTGAACATGCATTTTTTATACAGACAAAAATTGCCAAGAGCCGCCAGCCGCCAGCCGCCAGCAGGTGTGCATAGCAACCACATTTATACAAAACAACAAGTGTATTTTTAGAAACAAAATTATAGTGATAAGGACCCGAATTCGTATTCGAACATATACATATACATATATACGTTCCAGTGAACCCAATCTAAACGATAAACTATAAAACACCTATTTACAAGACTATTGAAATACCTTCTGCTTGAGGTTTGGTTTTATTTTCGTTTCTAGCTAATGCTTCTTGCCGAAGTACTCTTTTTTCTATTGCAATTCTCTAGCAATTACTTAAAGCAATTGGGAAGCCAACCCTATTATCTATATAAAAGAGAATATTTATATTACCTATCCAACTATAACTGTTGTAACTGTAATTAGTCTATGAAACCCTATTGCCCTAAAATACAATAAATGGAACCCCTTTTTTAACAGCTTTAACTTAATGAGTTTAGATTTCTTTGGAGGCGATTTTGTTAAAACAGCGGCGATTAAGAAATCCCTTATCAGTCCTGGGTTAACAAATACTTCCTCGACTGATTTGCTTAATCCGCAATAATAAATTTCAATAGATTTAATCGCTGATCAATCACTTTTCGCAACGGACGGATTTCGAATCATCCAATCGGAGGCACTCAACAGGCGGCACTCCCTGATAACAATAACAAGCGCAATTAATTCGAGTGTGGTCTGACTTGAAAGCGTTCGCATTTCAAAAGATAAAGACATGAGGTTATCAAATAAGCGACTGGTGTTGTGTTCTCTGGTGCCTGGTGTCAGTGTTCCGTTTATTTACATACTTTTATAAATATTGTCTATTGTAAATAAAAAAACGTAACATATTGATTATCAGTAAGTAGCTACTACTTCACAGCATGGCCCGCTGTTGCTTTTTGGCTTTGTGCATCAGTGCTGTTGGTATCAAACTAATAATTTTAGCCAGGTCTAAGTGCTAAATATATATTATGAAATTCGTCAGAGCATCCGCTAACTGGGCAATCGATCGAATTAGTCCTTCTTGCGTTGCAATCCGTTCTTCTCCGGTTCGTAGAACTCATTGACAACGGCCTCGACCATGATCTTGAGTGTGCTGCTCAGCTTGCCCCAATTCTTCTCCTCCGGTTTGCCGCAGATCTCGGCGTAGTACTTCATTTTCGGTTCGGTGCCGCTGGTGCGTAGTGTGATCACTGCTCCGTTCTTGAAGGTGAACGTGATCATCTGTGAGCTGGTGCTGGTCGGCAGAGTGGCCTTCTTGTCGGGTGTGCTGCTGTCGTAGCCTGTATAAAGATCGCGGACATTCTCGATCTCGTACTCGCCGTTTGCGATGCTGGTCGGATAGGTGTCCGCCTGACCGTCATCCCAGCTGCGAAGCCGGTCGAAGATCTTCTGAATAACCGGTGGACACCGGCAGATCACATAGGAACAGATGGAGGTGTGATAGCCGTACGTCTCGTAAATGTCGCGCAACTTCTCCTGTAATGTCATACACTGTTTGCAGCGCAGGAAGCAAGCCATGGTAGCCACATGGGTAGCAGCGCTAATGCCGTCCTTGTCCAAGACCGTAGTACCCACCATAAACCCGATGGCCTCTTCAAAGGCGAACAGTACAGTCTTGCCCGCTGCTTCCTGTTCGATCGCCTTGTTGCCCATCCACTTGAAACCGGTGAGGGTGTCAAAGAACGTGAAACCCTCGCGGTCGGCCATGGCCTTGAGGATCTTCGAACTGACCGTGCTGGATATCATCACACTATTGGACACGTCGCAGTCGGGGACGGTCATTTTGTAATACTCCAGGCTCCACCAGCCGAGCAGGGCACCCACTTCATTGCCCGTAAATAATTGGTAGCTACCGTCTTCGCGTCGCTCGGCCACGGCCAAGCGGTCCGCGTCCGGATCATTGGCTAAGATGATTTGGCTGTTGCTCTGCTTTGCGGTCTTTATGGCCAAATCCAAAGAGGTTTTACCCTCCTCGGGATTCGGCATGGGCGTGGTGGGGAACTCCGGGTCCGGCTCCTGTTGCTCGCAAACCGAGATAAACGGCGGGAAGTTGGCTCGCTTGAATGCAGTCTTCACAAAATCGTATCCCACGCCGTGCATGGCCGTGTAGGTGAACGTCATAGGACACCTGCCATTTAATTCGAGCAGATTGCACGGTAGCTTCTTTTTCAGGGCGTCGAAGTAGGGCGGCACCACAATGTCGTAGGGGTCGTTCAACTGCGAGTTCCCGCACATCGCGGAGTCGTCCCAAGCCCCGGATTTGGGCTCCAGATTTTCCATAATCGCATCCTGGATTCCCTCGTCATGCGGTGGAATGATTTGTGCGCCGTTGGACCAGTACACCTTGTAGCCATTGTCCTCTTTTGGGTTATGTGAAGCAGTCACCATCACGCCAGCCAAGCACTGCAGCCGCAGTATGGCGTACGGCACCATGGGTGTGGCCACATAGCGCTTGAACAGCCACACCTTGAAGTCATGGGCGAGGAATATCTGGGCCGACAATTCAGCGAACCGGTGGCTATTGTAGCGTCCATCGTAGCCGAACACAATGCCACGCTCTGCCCACACCTCTGGTTCCGGGTACTGGTCCTTTAAATATTGACACAGACCCTGAGCAGTTCTGGAAATTGGATTTGGAGTACAAAATTACGTTAAAATATCCATCCAAAGGGTTTAGTAGAAAGTACACTTACTGGACAACTACCAGCTCGTTCATTGAATCAAAGCCAGCTCGCATACAGGCCCGTAATCCCGCTGTGCCAAATGTGATACGGTTGCACAGCCTCTTCCGCAGCCTGCTCAGGGATAAGAATCTCGATTAGAACGAGGCCCATTCTGTATTTTGTCGACTTACGTGTCCCAGTCGCTGGCACGAACAGCTTCCATGATCTGGCACGCGGTGCTAGGACACTTGTCCCACTTGATCCAGCTGCGTATTTGATTATCCAGCTCCGGATCGCCCGAGAGCGCCATATTCTTGATCTCGCATAGCATCTGACCCAGTGGCTGACACATGGTGGCTAACTAATCACAATCAATGACCGAAAGACCGCACTGCACTGCAGGAAATGTTAAAATTTTGAATTTAGATCAGAACGCCGAACGAAAAAAGTTTAAGGAAAAGAAAAGGCTAGCAGTTGCTTTCTGACAGTGATGTCACAGCCCCCGGAAACAAAGAGAGCACACTAAGCTGTCGATCAGATTAAGTGAACCGCTTCCATCGGTCGCTGGCGATCGTTTAAGCTACAATTTTGGTCTTTCTCGAATTGATAGCGCTTATGTGTACCTAAATATCTCTCGGAATACATATGTACACGCAAGTGCTTATGTAGACATGCGACACATGCCACACCCGGGGGATTTTCTGGGATATTTACGGGGAAGGATTACACAGAAGACTCCGAATACCTTGTAGATTGTTTTTCGTTCAATAGAAGTTTGGGATGTGCGGATTTACCTAGCCGCCCACAAACATAGAAATCGAGATTACCTGGAAAAGTCGCGGCTAGAGATGGCATTTATAGCCATATACCTGGGACGATATTTACAAACGATAGATTTGTTTGGTTTTTTTTTATTAACTAAATTTGATTCTCCCAGCAAGTAAACAAGTCAATTTAAAGTTTATTTAAGTTTTAAGTAGAATTTGAATATTTTTTTAAATCATTAGTACCAGTCACTGCTTTATCAAATCTTTCCAACACTGTACTCTGCCCCAACTATATGGCCCCAATGCCCAACGGTCACACTGGGTTGTAAATTTGGACGTGTTACTGCTCCGTGTGTAAATAATGTAAGGCAATATTGTGCGAGAAGCCAGCTGGCCGAATCTCTAGAAACGAAAGTGTGCTCTATTTAAATTGCACTGGTTCGTGTGATCCAAAAAGCGGCTGAGTTAGCTTCTGTGGAAAGCGTATAGCACAAACACTGTGCTACGCTCGTACCAACACACACGCGCAACGCTATATCTATAGGCACGATATTTTTCGTCTACGTTTCAATTCGATTTTCGGAAATTTCACCTTCGCGTTGCTGTTTTTTTCGGCTATTCAAACTTGTTTTCAGCTGTGCCCGCCCCTACCACCTTCCCGCCCCTTTCCCAGCGACGTTTGCAGCCGCTCACTTTTTAATTTGCTTACGTATTACGTGTAACGGTGTGCGTGTAGGTAGGTTCGCGTTGTGTATTTTTTTTTCATCTCTTTCTTAAAATTACTGCTAATTTGCACTGTAAATGCAAGAAGCTAGAGCAGCTCCATCCCCAGCCTCCCCTCCCTCGATAAGTTGCAGTTTCCATTCGGAAAAAACGTTTTTTTTCCCCCGTCACGCGTAAGCCATTGTGTGTGCGAGTATGTGTGTGTGTGGGTTCTTGCTAAAAATAATACCCACATATCGGATCGGTGAATAATAGCAAACCGCATCCGAATCCAAATCGGAATCGGAATGGAGCCATCGAATGTGTGTCACTAGAGGCCCAAACTCTCGGCAGGTGCAAGTGCAGTGGCACAAGAGTTGCACGTGTGTGCGTGTGTTCGTGTCGTGTTGCAAACATATGGAATGATTTTTGGATTAAATTTTTCATTTATTTACATTTTCTAAAGTTTTGCATTATTTTGCAGAAAAGTGACTTTGCCTCGTCGAGTAGTGCACGACGGCACCAGTGGAATGACCAAAAATACGAAATAATACAATCCGGCCACGACGACGACGTCACCAAATGACAAATGTAGCATCGGAGACGCATCAGCCGCCCTGAGGAATAGGAAGATTTCCAAAGGTTAAGAGAAACCGCCTCCTACCTACCGCCTCCTACTTTTTGTTTTATTTTCAACGTTCGAGAGGGTGTTCTCTTGGTTTTCGGCGTGCAGCACTTGCATCGTCCGAAAAGGGGCAGCACCTCGAACAGCACACGGCCGTAAAAATTCCTAAATCCGTGGGCACCAAGCTGCAGCGTCTCAAGGCCAAGGCGGCTGCGAGTCAACACTACGGCAGCAGTTATCGCAAGTCCGGCAGTAGTACCTCCGCCTCGACCAGTGGCAACAGCGGGAGCAGTGATCCAAATTTCGGCACCCAAGGCGTCTCCAACTATCAACGCGGTGGCGGTGCCGAGGAGCGCAACTTTGCTGCGACGTCGGCGCTGGCGGCGGCAGCAGCTGCAGCTACAGACGCTGGCGAGAAGTCATATCAATACAGCAACAACCACAACAACAACCACAATTATCAAAAGTCTAACTACACCAGTGCCAATTACAACACAAATAACAACAATAACTATAACCACCCCCCAACCGCCACCACCCTGCCTTATCAGCCACAACATTCGTCGTCGTCGTCGCAGCACAACGTCGCAACCACGACGATGATAATGACCAAACAGAAGAACACCCTGGCCGAGCGCCTCAATATCGGGGAGGAGGTGCGAGAGCTGAAGCTGGGGGCCACCTTCAACCCGAAGAACACGTCGACGGCATTTCACACAATTAAATGTAAGTCGCGGATCTCAGATCCACTCCTAATCGCCAGATATTAATCCACAAGTGTGACTTTTCCAGATGACTTTAAGCCAGCCAGTGTGGATACCAGCCGTATGGCATCTGTCGACGTTGGCTCCAACAATCAAGTTACTGTTATCGTGCCAAATTCAGGTGAGTGTAGTCGGAAAGCCGTGTCCGGGTTAGTTTTGTAGAACAACACTGTATTTCGACGATAAAAACTCTTGATTTAAGATACATTTGATCCGTAAACAGATACTGTTTTCTGTTTGAGATTCTTTTTAAGCTAGAATAATTAGTATGTTTAGATTCTTGATTTAAGATTCATTGGACCCGTAAAACGATATTGTTTGCTGTTAGAGATTCTGTTTAGCATTTAAAGTGTCAAGAACCTTTAAACCAAGAAAGTTTCCACCAAAAATGTGACTCTTAGATAAGGTATTACGATTTCCCATTTATATTAATTTCTTCTTTATTGTTCATTCCTTTCGATATAATGAATTGGAGCGGGTAATTTGATATTCAGGTTACACATTGTGGTAAATTTGCTGAATCGTCTCGATTGGCTTTTTAAATGACATAATTTCATCGTGGCATTATCCAACATGCATTAATCCAAGTGGAGGAGACACTCCTAACTCGTTGCATTATTTTTGGTTTTAAGTTTAAACAAAAGATGGCCAAGGGGCGATGAAGGGTGTTCCCTACGTTGAGGCTTTTGAAGAGAGAAACTAAATTACATCAGGTCAGGCAAAATGCAGCCAAGCGTTCAAGTTTTTTCTCCTCGGTTTTTCCATACTGCCATTATTTTTTTGCCATGCCATGCTCTTTGTGGCCAGACATCGTCTGTGGCCTATTGGTTGTTGTGGAAATGGTTGTTGTTTTGCTTTTTTGTTTTATGTTTTTTGTTGGACTTCATTGCGGCCGACTTGGCGGCTTGTGTAACGCTCCGTTGATTGCCAGCGCCGAGCAGTCGAAGAGTTCAGTGGTGGCGGCGACAGTAATAGCGGCTTTTGGTCAAGTGGTGCCGTAACTTTGCAGTCGTTTACTTTTTCCGAGGCGAGTCTGAGGTGCAGTCAAAACTTCCCATACAGATTATAGGTTGCAGCTTAAGACCAACGATTTCCAAGCAATTCCTAGGGTATTTGTGTAATCTGTTTAATGCTGAAGATTCATTTATGGAATTTGTTATATTTTATTCGATTAAATAACCCCGAATTTATAGTCAGAAATATATAGCCTTATCAGTTCTTTGTTTTATTTTAATTATGTCACGGAATCTATCCCGCATTCTTTTCACTTTCGTTAAACGATTTCAAGATATTGGCTATAATGCAATTTTCGTGGGATTCACTTCGGAATTTTGGCAAGCTGTCCTGGAAGAGAGCCATTCTCGGTTTTTTAAGGGTATCGATCGATCTCTTTATACGTGAGACTCGTGAACGGGCCCCGGGACCACCATCTCCACCTGCACCACCTGCTCCACCAATACCTCCTGTACCACCAGCACCGCCACTGACACCTGGTCGTCCTGGACCACCTGTGCCGCCTTTGCCCCCCTTTCCTCCCTCACCTCCGGGTCCACCATCACCACCGGCACCTCCGTGTCCACCGTGTCCACCTGGACCACCTCCTCCAACTGGTGGGCTTACAGTCGGTGGCGAATCTGGTGGACTTTCATGGCCACCTCCTTCAACAGTCGTTACATGGGTCGTAGCGGTTACATCGCCAACCGGGGGTCCCACTGGAAGGGTATGGTTGTCCATTGGGTGATCTGTTGAGGCTGTTGGTGTGGCATGGTGTTGCATAGACTTCGTTGTATGCTTTCCATGATGTTTTGTGCATGGTTTTTTTGTACAGCATATCCGTTTTCTGGTTGTCTTTTTGGGTTTAATTTTTTCACAGCCTGGTGGGCATGAACCGTGTGGTCCACCTGTCATGCCCGGTCCTTCGTGGCCTCCTGGACCACCCGGTTCACCATGTCCACCCGGTCCACCATGTCCACCCGGTCCACCATGTCCACCATGTCCACCCGGTCCACCATGTCCACCAGATCCACCCGGTCCACCAGGACCACCAGGTCCACCAGGACCACCAGGTCCACCTGGTCCTCCAGGTCCACCAGGACCACCTGGTCCTCCAGGTCCATTGGGACCTCCAGGTCCATTAGGACCACCTGGTCCGCCAGGCCCATCAGGGCCTCCTGGCATTCCAGGTCCTTTGGGTCCTCCTGGGCCGCCCGGTCCACCAGGTCCATTAGGACCACCTGGTCCTCCCGGTCCACCCGGACCACCAGGTCCACCCGGACCGCCAGGTCCTCCGGGACCACCGGGAGTTCCAGGTGCTCCACAAGTTTCCGGTTCTCGAGTGCGTATTGTTGACAAAATAGATGGTGCCTGAAGTTTTGTAGTTGTCGATGAAGTGGTGGTGGCAATCGTTGTGGTTGTGGTTCCTAAAGTGGTTGAGGGCTCTGGAGTTCCGGGGCACCTGGTTCCTGCTTTACACCAACCGCTTCCTCGACAGTATGCTCCCATGGGCTCTGGACACAGGTCCGCTGGCTTCAACCAGCACTTCTCAGTCGGAATTGGGATATGGCATCCCGGTACCCAAGGTCGGCAAATCTGCTCCGGCGGACGGTTGTAACAGTTCGGCTTCCAGGGTGGACACACATTCGGTTGCCAAAAGTTGCAGGGATCGCGTTTGATCGAGTCGCAAATTTCCAAAAGCTGATTTTGCATTTTATCCATGGGTATAAAGGTCTGGCTTTGTTCGGCATCAATGACCCGTCTTCTGGCCTCCGCCAGCTGGGAGCTGGATATGGGATCAACCGTTTTGTTGTGAGAGTTAACAGCCACTTCATGGAAGATCCTGTACTTTAGCCTTATGCCATCTGGCGCCAGGCTGGCCATGCTGAAGGGCAGCCAGATGCCTTGCGGGGGTATGAGTTAAAGGTGGAGTACCAACTAAATTTTATCCGGATAATGAACATTAACATACCGTAGACAAGTACCGCATAAAACCTCATGATTCCGGCTATCCCATCGAAATAAAGGAACATATTTTTTTGTTTTATTGAATACCAGCTAAGCCACAGACATGACAAATTAATATTTAACGGTTGATTTAACTATTTAAACTGCATACTAATTTTTCTCGCCATTTTCAGGGTCAAGCACTTGGCATAGTTACTCCCAAGTTTGCCAGAACATCCTTCATAACGGCATTGAATTTTTTGTCCGCTTCATTGGGTGACCTTGCGTCCAGGCCAACAATGGTCAACGTTTTCTTATAGATTTCCTTCAGCTTCGCAATCAATGTAGTCTCTGCCGCCCTTATATCACCTCCCAGGTCCCTTAGTCTTACGAAATTGGCGATGGCTCCTGATGCTTTTTCAAGCCAATCCCGCGATTGAGTGTATTTTTCGCCGAAATAGTCCTTAACGGTGTTTGTAACAAGAGTCAACCAACCCTCTTCCTTCGCAGGCTCATCGCTAGGAACAGGATGCGCAGCAGCATGTGCCACAAGCAGGACTGAAAAATTACAATATAGTTTAGAAATATGTTAGAAATGGAATCAGGAGAAGCTCACCCAAAAATAGAGCAGCTACGTGCATGTTAGTTTCTTTATTCCGTTCTTAAAAGTGATGTTCTTTATATAGTTGCAACCTATAGTAGTTCGTGAAACCTAATTTGAATCGTTATATTATTCGTCGTACCCCATTTTAAAACTAGGACCAGAACGAAAATGTTGTAAGCCAAGCTAATAGCATAATTCGTGGTCTATATTGACGATATATTGATATATTATAAAGCCTTAAAACTATTTAAAATATAAAAGAAAAGATATTTAAGATTCCTACGAATACGATTCCATGATAAATTAATATTCCATTTTATTTCGATTACATGATAGTTACAATG
Source organism: Drosophila ercepeae (assembly GCA_018150545.1). Lineage (NCBI taxonomy): Eukaryota > Metazoa > Arthropoda > Insecta > Diptera > Drosophilidae > Drosophila > Drosophila ercepeae. The sequence continues at coordinate 15,599,791 of JAECWL010000161.1, forward strand.
AATGCATTTCAATATTCAGTTTAAAATCATTTATGTAATCAACAATTTTGATAAATCAGGCAGGGATTTATTTGGAAATAGGAATCCCGTAGCAATTTCAAGAAGATTCACGTAGCTGAGCATTTTTGCTGTTACGGTTTTAACTTTATGACCGGTGTGGTTAAGTAAATCCGAATTAATTTCCAGAACAGCTTCGGTCAAGTCCCAGGCGAGCCTTACAATCGATATCACAGCTGTTATCTGAAGCAAGGCTATAACTGAGTATTTAAATAAAAATGTAATTAATTCGGTGTTAAAAATCACACTCAGCGGACAAAAACTTACTGATTAATGTGACTAACACCCGCATTGTGAATCAGGAGTGATTGAAATATTAAAATAACAAACTATATGGTCTTAGATATTTGTGTATTATTTGTTAATATAAGTATACTTCAATGTACCATTGAAAATGGGTTCTTCACGGATTAAGATTTTGCAATTAAACTGAGTTTCCTTTTCAGAAAGTTCCGGTGTGCCTCATACAGTTTATAAGGGTAATCAGAGGGAGTATGCTAAGGAATGCTTGATGATCTATGACAAAGAGACGGGTGCTATCACAATAGAGAAGTTAAATCACAACATTCAAGTCAAGAAAACGAGGTGAGTGCTTTGGCATCAAATGTTAAGAAGCACCTTTAACATATTCATATTTTCAGGAGTGAGATATCAAGCAAAACCAGCCATCTGCCTCCTCAGAATGTAGCCATCAACCAGAGCCAGGTTCCGCCTCAACAGGCCAGTAATGGCTCGGGACCAGCACCCAACGCCGCACCCTCTGGTCATGGGTCAGGATCGGCAGGCAAACTTGAGAACAGCACCATGCGAATCACGTCAAAGACGAAGGTTTCAACGGGCAGTCGTCGTAATAATATTAGTAAGAAACATACCAAAGCTTTACTAGAGTCTTGAATTAATAGAATGCTCTTTTTTAAAGTTGACTTCAAGCCCCGGAATTCGCCGATGCAGCAAAGTTCGCCTTCCCGACCAGCGACCATTCATCGAAGTCCACAATCCGCGCCAGCGTATGTTTCAATACCTACACACATTTGTAAAGGCATTTTTAATAACTTTTCCCTGTTCTTTTTGTAGTTGGGATGCTAATAATGCTCAACAAACTTTACCGAGCATTCCCATGATAACCGATGACGACGATTTCGGATTGAGAGCGGCCCTCCACAATGGCTCCCAGGCGAATACATCTGGCTCCTCAACTGGCTCAGCTGTGGGCCAGTCTGATTACGGATCAGCGTCCTCGTCCTCGCACATGGGCAAACAGCGGCAGGCACCCCATCACGGTCATGCCAAGCGCCAGCAGCGCTCCAGTCCGCCGATGGTGCAGCAACAGCAGCCGAACTTTAGCCGCAGCTACAACGGTGGCAACAACTACGCACAATCACAGCAAAACGAACAGCAGCGACCTTCCCCCTATGGACATGGCAACAGCATGCCAATGGACCTGGATTTGTCCAGGGACAATGAATTGACTTCAAAGTCCGTTGCGGATGCTGCTGCAGTTCTAGAAAAGGTGAATTTTCGTAGCTACATTGCGTTTTATGGATTTTTAATAATGTATTTAATGCGGTGCTTGGTTTTTTACAGCAAATTGGTGGTGCTCTCAGTGCTTCCAGTTCCAGCTCTGAATCCGACTCCAGCGACAGTGACAGCGGCAGCGATTCCGACGATAGCACTGAGGATGATCGTCCTAGCCAGCAACAACAGCAGCATCAGCAGCAGCAACAACATCAACAAAAGGCTGCGCAATTGCAGCATCACCATCAGCAGCATCATCAGCAGCAGCAGCAGCAACAGCAACAGCACTTTAACCAATTGCCCAATCTGGGACTGGGCTCCATATCGCCATCCTACGGAAACAACCATCACCAGCAGCAGCAGCAGCCGCGCCACTATCCCAACCAGCAACAGCAGAAGCAACAGTCTGGCATTTATGCGTCCAACGGTGGCTTTCCGAACGATTTGCTACAAAACGATTTACAACTGTCCTCAAATTCGTCCGATGAGGACGACGATTAGCTGTTGGTTGGTTTTCATCTAAATTGCCTTTATTTGACAGAACCAACGACAAGAAAACAACTATTGATATTCTGTTTATATGCGTGTAATTAAGTTGTAATTATTGAGTGGTGAATTTACTTGCTAGTGAAATTTTTATAAATAAATTTTTAGTTGTAATCATGATATACCGGAAAATATATGAATTACTTTTTAAAATACCATATTAAATAGAAACGGAAACAGAACCGGAAACGAATTATAGTTACCTTCAACCTACAAATTATTTCGAAAAGTTAAAACTAAAACTATATTCATTTCGAAGCAAACTAAAAGGTTATGTAAAACTTCATAAACAAAATTGCACGTTAAAACATATTTATGTGAAACTAATCAAACATTTACTGCAAATCTTAAACATAAACTTTAAGTTAACATAAAAACCGCGGATATTTTGCCATTTATTTCGCGCTTTAATATAAGCCTTTGGTTATTTTCATTATTCGGACTAAAAAAGGGAAGACCAGAGTTTATTAAATTAATATAAATATCTCTTTTTTTTATCCCTTAATTGCTATTCAGGTTTAATTCTGTCATTTTGAATTGATTTGGTATTGTTATGGACATAAAATGACTATTATTTAAATGTTCAGCTTCGATTTATTTGTTAGTTATGTATATGTATATTGCTACGACTTCATTTAGCTCCATATTATTTTAATTATTAGTTAAAAATTTGTGCGGTATGAAGACATTTATGTTTCTAGCTCATGTTTTATTTGAATTTAATTGATTTCTTTAATTATTTTTTAATAGCTATTATGATTTTGTTATATGCTTGCAATAGTGAAAAGCAACGAAAAAAATAAATAAATGTGAAACAAAGAATTTTGAAACCGGCCTGGTGCATAACCATTTTTATTTTTTTAAAACATTACCCTTCCCCTTATATTTACAAGGAATTGGTTAATAGTCTTTTGTAAATCGAGGCTAAACTACTACAATATTGGTCAACATTTTCATGTTTGACCAACCTGGACGTCCACTCTAAGAATGCAGCGACTTACTTAATCGAGATTTTGATTTGGATCTTAAGAATCGAAATTTAGCACTATTTCATTTGCCAAGACAAGAATAAATTGTATTTATAAAGTACCATCCACAAGAAAACGACCAATATCTGAGTAACCGTCAGAAGAAAATGCAGATAATACCGATTAATTTTTGTATAATATACAAACATGAGAGTATATCTAAATATATTGATATCTTTTAGTGGTTAGTAAGGGGTTTTTGAACTTGAACTTGAAAACACATCCATGACAGCACTAAAAAATATGTCTAATCAAAAACCACAACATGGTTCAAATAATCGTAAGCTCATTATACATATTCAAAAGAACTTAGAAATAATTACAAATCAACTCTCTGAACGATTCCAAAAATGCCTAAAGTCACAATGATATAGAGCGAAATAGTTTAATTAGTAAGTTAATATTTACGATTAAGTACACTACACAATTATTTTATCAGTTAAAGAACTTCTGAAGAATGATACAAAGACAAAAATAAATCACTTAAATTAAATGCAAAGATCTTACTAATAAATATTTATTTGTATATAAAAATGCTAAAAAGTATTTTAATATTTTAAATTGAAAGTTCGATTTTAGAATTGAAGTATTTTAAAATTATTTGTATTGGACAAAACGGGCGGACACCGGATCTTGGCAGTGGGTAATAAGGTTGCCGTGTTGTCTATGCGATCCTTGGGGCCCTGGAGGTCCGGGTATCGGATTGCTTCTCCAAATTTGATTGGTTGCTTAATTTTTAAGGTTGTGAAGGTTGTTTGGAATATTTAAGGGTAATACTTTTAGTATAAAACAGCGCTTTGAAGATGTGGCGTGGATTTCCTCGAGAGCTTTTCCCAGATTCGGAACCTATCACCCTCCATACTTGGTGCCAGAATTTCCCTCCAAAATAGCTTTGATAATGTCTGCCTTAAGTTTCTTCAATTTAAGTGCATTATTTGCGGTTGTTAGATTAAAACTTAATAAAACTATGCCTTAAACAGGAAAATGCATATAAAAGTTGCAGATCAATATATTTTACGGCTTGTGACTTACCGGTAAGAAAGAAAAGGAGAATTGGGCTAACTTTCATTTTCTTCTACTTGTTGAATGTTTTTGCAATGGTTTAAATAGAAACTATAATGCATGCATAATTAAATTTAAAAGAAAGTCATATTTAATCATGATACGGATAAAATTCATAAAATATCTTGAAAAGATAGAAGTTTAGATTTAGAAAATACATTCATACAGAAATTGGAAAGACTCATAAATTTGTTGAACAAAATTTAAAAATATATCGTACCAAATTTTTACATTAAATTACCACTTAGCAAACTTTTGGGACCTTCTTAAAGAATTAAAATGAATAGCCAAACAATTGATAATTTTATTTATATTTGTATTTAGCTAGATCTACCAGAATTTATCTGCAATATCTCTCATTGGGCAAGATCCCGACCGAGCTTGTATTTTAGTATTTTCATTGCGATGCATTTTTGGACAGAATGGAGGAACACAAGACCTGGGCGGTGGGCAGTATGGTGGGACACAGTTTCGTTGTGTTCTGCTCTCAATGGCTCCTGCCACACACGGGAGATGGCACGGATTTGGACAATTGGGTGGCCAGCAAGTCGGCGGCATCTTGCAAAACGGTGGCTGGCAAGGTGGATAACAGTTCGGTGGGACACAGCTAGGGTTACAGTTTGGCTCCGCACAGGCATAGCAGTAAGGTGGACTACAAATCGATGGGCAATGCGGCGGATAGCACCACGGAAAATAGGAGCCATCTGGATAGGTTAGGTCGTACGATAGATCAACAGGCGGCTCTATTTCCTTGGGACCTGAGGGCGGACCGTAAGTGCCTGGGGGACCAGCGGCTCCAGGTGCGCCGGCTTGACCCGCGGGTCCTGGTGGCCCGGGTGGTCCGGGAGGTCCTGGAGGTCCTGGGTACTGGTTCTGGTAGGGGTATTGGTTTTGGTTTGGGTATTGATTTGCGTTTTGATTCGGGTATTGATTTGGGTATTGATTTTGGTGTTGATTTGGGTATTGATTTTGGTTCTGATATGGGTATTGATTTTGGTTCTGACCTGGGTATTGGTTATGGTATTGGTTATAGTATTGGTATTGATATTGGTATTGGTACGAATAATAATATTGTGGCGGTCGTGGGCAGCTATTTTTTAAAGCATTCATCAGTTGTTTGAATCGAAAGCAACGCCGGGATGAACTAACGTGAACCGTTTCGAGGGCTTTACCCAAAGCCGGCACCCATGCAGTTCCATATTTCGACCCAGTATTTGCCTCTGCAATGGCATTGAGCAACTCCAAGTTCAGTTGTTTTAATTTCACATGATCTTCGACCTGTTTCTTTTTATTTTTGTGCGCCAATCCATTGAAACAAAGGCCTAGAAGGTAAAAAAATAAGGATGTGAAATCTTTTAGTATAAACTTTTCTATAAACGAATTTCAAAATATCTTTAGATGCGATAACTTACATACAAATATTAATGATAACCGTATAGCACTTTTCATTACAAAATATTTCCATAAACTACAAAATAAATAAGCCATTTCTTATTCATTTATGACTAATTTAATTACATTTCATTCCATAATACACTTACTAAACAGAGACTTTTGTAAAAGAACTGAAAAGATTTAACAGAAAGAAAATTCAAAGTTGTTCAGTTCATAAAAATGTTTTATTAAAACAAGTTCTGGTTTTTACAGTTTAAGAGTATCACTGAAGCGACTGTTTTGGATAGCAAAAACAGAATAAGATTTAATGCATATTTTTTATGGCCGAATCAATTATATTCGAAGACAATATGGCTCTGGAAATATTTACTCTTACAAGTTGGATCGTCATCTGATCTAAAATTTACGAAATGTGGATGCTGAAGAAAATATATTTATTTATTTTCTTAACTATGTTTAGCCTGTGAGAAACTAATTTTGGCCCAAGACCTCCCCAATTTTTTCCGTATCCGCTTTCGCCTCCTGGAATATTAACCACCGGCAGCAGGTGCCCCGGGCGCCCTGCAGGATATTGTGAATAAAGTGAAGTAGTTAAAATATTATATAATATTGTACAAAAGAGAAAGAAAATACATATTGAAGACTAATATAATTTGCTACAAGTTTATTTCGTTAGCTTTTGTTAGCTTTTGAATTAATATAAAATAACGTACATTACAGTACTGTGTAACACTAAAAAAATCGTTTAGCAACACTAAAATTATAGATTAATTAACCAACACTTTTGGCCATACCATAATTTACCTCGCCGGGATTCGGTTTATTTCAACAGGTGTTTCATTAATAGTAAAAAACCCTAAAATGGGCGACGTTACGGGTCTCAGCAATGCCGAAGCCGATGAGCTGTGCCAGAAGCCAGAGGCATCCACCAAGGTAAGATTCCAAAGTATTAAAAAACCGGAAAGAAGAGCCATTAACTGTCCAAATTCCGCACCCACTGCAGGACTTTTTGTTCCAACAAACCATGTACCGTATCAAGGACCCACGCCGGTCCCTGCCCTTCTATACTGGTGTCCTTGGAATGACCCTTCTGGTGAAACTAGACTTCCCAGAGGCCAAGTTCTCGCTGTACTTCTTGGGGTAAGGTTATAGAAGGCGCTTATCTAGTTACGTGCCGCGATAGTCCCCCGATTATTTGGCTTATTCGCCCTTCGTGTATTCCGCAGATACGAGAACGCCGCCGATGTGCCCAAGGATCCCAAGGAGCGGCGCAGCTGGGCGATGAGCCGCAAGGCCACTATTGAACTCACCCAGTAAGTAATGGCATTTGTATGGTTAGACCTTTCACTTATCCAACAATTCTATCAGCAATTGGGGCACCGAAAGCGATCCCGACCAAAGCTATCACACCGGGAACAGCGATCCTCGGGGCTTCGGGCATATTGGAGTTATGGTTCCCGATGTCTACGCCGCCTGCGAACGGTAAGTAATTCTAGAATTTCTTGATTAGCTTTTAATTGAAACCATTTTTTGTTCCGCAGCTTCCAGAAACTTGGCGTTGACTTCATCAAGAAGCCCGATGATGGCCGTATGAAGGGTTTGGCCTTCATCAAGGACCCAGACGGCTACTGGATTGAGATCTTCAACGCCCACAGTGTCCCGAATTAGAAACACTACCACTTTCTATTATTACTAAATGTGTAAACATCACTGTTCCTTAATTGCCCGCTCCTACATCTAAGCTGTAAAGTGGAACCCTCGGAGAAGAGTCATTAAAATATATACGCGAAAGCCGAACAATCACATATTGGACTTGGGCTTCCGGGGAACACTTGTGGCAGCTGTTGCAACTTCCCCAAAAATGGGGTTCGAAATAATTGGCTCCTGTGTCCTTTATCCTGCTTGGTATTTTCACACGCTAATTATTATTTACATCGCGGACAGCCGCGCTTTTTGATAAGCAAATGTGTTACTTGGTCACATTCCAGCGGTTGGGGTGTTTGCCCAGACGGCCTGCGGGTTGCTCGTGTCCTGTGAATATGAACTATAGGGGATGGGGTTGGTGGAGTTGGCTAGCCTCTAATAATAGTCAAATATGGGAGCGCATTATTTGTTTGGTGTCGAATATGGCGTTTTGCAATTTAAGTTCGGTTATTTGCTGGATCGAGAACAGTTCTCGTCCAGAGGTTGGCCTGTTCAAAAGTTTTTAGCCCGGCATCAAGATGGAAATATCGGAGCCCAGCATCGGAATCTTCTACATTAGCAAAATTCTGGGCCTAGCCCCATACGCCACCCGTCGTAACGCCAAAGGCCAAGTGGAGATCCGACGTAGTTGGATTTTTACCATTTACTCTGCCACGTTTACTGTGGTCTTGGGTAAGTCTGAGGAGGAAAAAGCATCGTCCTAGCTTTCAAGTAGTACCTCTTCTATAGTTTTTCTCACCTATTGGGGTCTCCTATTTGATGCAAATTCCGAAATTCCTGTACGGTAAGTACTCCGCTCCTTTGTGTAAAAAATTTCCTTTATATTTTCGATAAAGTACACAAAGTATCCTTTCTCACATCTTTGCGTTTTCTATATCAAAGTAATTACATACCTACCTTTATGTGCGGTATCGGTTGAGGTCTTTAGGATATCAGAAATCCTAGTTTACCTAATTAAATTAGGCAGGACAACTACCTTGCCTTAATATTGATCTAACAAAATTATTTGTTTGATATAAGGAATAATGTAGTCACAATAAAGTTAGTTGGTACTTCAAGCATTCAAAAGAATATTGTGGTTGCTCAATTGTTTGTATAAAAGGACAAGGGTCCTGTTGGACTTGTTGGTCTTATTGGACGCCTTAATGGCTTACTTTTCTTGTTTTTTTATTTAATTTTCTATTGCGCCATCTAATACAATTTGGATTTCCTGCTTTGTTTCTACATTAACTACACCATTTACAAATACACTTTTTAAAATATTTTCTATAAAATTACCACCTTTATTACCTTCCGTACACCGTTTATCCTCCACCTTTTAATTGCTCTGACTATCTGACTATCTGCAACCAAAACCAATCAACAAATGAAAAGTTCTTTTAGAATGAAGTCGGCAACATCAAAGGTGGTGACAGCCTTGGACGTTTCAGTGGTCGTCATGGCCATTGCGTCAGGTGTCTACTGTGGTCTCTTTAGTCTTAAGGACACGTTAGAGCTGAACGAGCGCCTCAACAAGGTGAAATACTATGCGTAGATTGTTTATCTTTCCATATTTTTTAATAACTTCTAAATCAATCTTTAGATCGACAATACTTTAAATGCCTATAATAACCTCAAGAAGGACCGATGGAGGGCCCTGGGAATGGCTATTGTCTCTCTGGCAGCCATATCTTTGCTGATAGGGCTGGATATTGGAACTTGGGTGCGGATTGCCCAAGAAATGAATAAACCTCATTCGGATACAGGTATTTGTTTCTGTTAATTGTGTTATTATTTTTAATCAATATTGGTTTATCAACAGAGCTCAACGTGCATTGGTATATACCCTTCTACAGTCTTTACTTTATCCTTACCGGCCTGCAAGTTAATTTTGCAAACACAGCTTATGGTTTGGGCAGGCGCTTTGGGCGCCTCAATTTGATGCTCACCAGCAGTTTCCTGGGAGGTAAGAGACTTCTTAATCAGGCTTTAAACCGAGCTTACCAAATACCTTTTAGTACAACCTAAAGACTCCAACGCGAATGTAAAGGCCCGCAAGGTGAGCACCGTGAAGACCATCAGCATGAATCCCCTAGCGATGCCGACAACACTCCACTCCAGCCTGACCAAGCTGAACAGCGAGACCCTGCCTAGTGTATCTGCAGGTGACAAAACCGCCGCACGCAGTCTAATCCTCAACGTGGAGTTACTCAAACTGGTCCCTTTTCCAGCCAAGAACAAGGGGCTGCTTATCAAGGCGATGGGTGACAGTCATGAGTCGTTGGGGAAGTGCGTTCATCTGCTTTCCAAGTGAGTATAATTGCATCGTTCCTTGTTTAGAGAAAAACTCTGTTATATTTCAACAGCTCGTATGGTATAGCAGTGCTATTTATCCTGGTATCCTGTCTGCTACATCTCGTAGCTACCGCCTACTTCCTCTTTCTGGAGCTCCTTAGCACGCGGGACAACGGCTACTTGTGGGTTCAAATGCTCTGGATAGTGTTTCACTTCCTCCGCCTGCTCATGGTTGTGGAGCCGTGTCATTTGGCTGCCCGGGAGTCGCGCAAGACCATACAGATTGTGTGCGAGATCGAGAGGAAAGTGCATGAACCTATCCTGGCGGAGGCTGTGAAGAAGTTCTGGCAGCAATTATTGGTAGTGGACGCTGACTTTTCAGCCTGTGGACTGTGTCGTGTCAATCGAACGATCCTGACGTCGGTAAAGTATTGAATGATATTGAAAAATAACAAGAGACTTTATTAAAGCCACCACCTTGCAGTTTTCTTCGGCCATAGCAACATATCTGGTCATTCTCATTCAGTTCCAAAGAACCAACGGCTGAAAATGCGAATAAAACAGGACTTGTATAAAAAGATGCTTTTTTTATTGCGACTATTGACTAAACAGGGTTCGTGAATAGAAAAGATCAGTAGATGCATGTCTCTATGTGCTTAAGATTAAATTTAGCAAACAATAAAAAGCAAAACAGTTCATCTTTATCCATAGAAGTGGCCGAAAAGTACCTCTGGTCTAAGCTCCGTGAATCCAAACCCCTTCCCACCCAAAACGCGCTTACAGCTAGAGAAGCGAGCGGCGAAATTAGAATCCCTTCTGATACTGCTTGGTCTCCATTCGTTGCTGCAGCAGCTCAAGCTGGCGTTTTGCCTCACACTGTGGGAAGTTGTTCAGATCGTAGTACTGTGGGGCCAAACTGATGAGCCATTCCGCTGAAAAAACAAATAAAAAATAATAAGAGTCTCTTGGAATTGTCATTATGCGGCTAGAGTACTCACGTTTTATATCCGTGACCGTACGAATATAGTTTTTGGTGGTCAAAACGAACTCATTATAAATGACCCAGTCGGGCTTGTGATCCAAACAGGTTGAGGGATGTAGTTGGACGTTCTGGTTGTCTTTTATAGTGAGATAATGTCCAGTGCGCTCAAGGTGAGCCACCTGCATGAAGAAGCCCTGGACAAGGGCCTTTCGTATGTTTACGTAGTAGTCCTTCGAGGTGAACTCCGTGCTGGTGCGTCGAAGATTGAAACGATCCATAATCCTAGCCAGTTGCTGGCGTACATTGTCCGCACTCTTCAATGACCGGAAGTTGATGAAGTTTTCGTAGCACCAGTTGGCATCCTCGTTGCCTAAAAATTTCGTGATTTTTAGTTATTTTTCGGATATCAAAGTCTATAATCCCTTTACTTACTCTGCTTGAAAGCATGATAGACGTTGAGCAAGGTCAAATGATCACCATCGATATGGGCAAACCGCATCTTGGCCTCATCGGCCGCCTTTTTGGCCTCGTTGGGTCGGACGAAGCATTGTGGCACTTTGGTTGATTGGTTTTGGCACGTTTAAATTGGTTTGTTTTTAATAAGCGCAAGTTCAAACAACAATTTTCTTATTTGGGTTTAAATCAACAAATAGATAATGCTCACTTTTTTTCAGCTATGCAGTCTAGAAGCTTGATTCAAAGATTGGTTGCATTCGTGAGTTGCAATTGCGTTCGGAATTATGAATTTAATTTGATTTTTTTAATCCAATCAATTGGGACAGAACACGGTCACATATTATTTAATATATTAAACCTATGTGACGGAATATATCAACGCATGTGCAACTTTTCATTTCGAGTTGGATGCAAAGAACAAATAAATTGAACAAACTTTTTTCTTTGCACTTTTACTTATACTTAAATACCTCAAAACTAACTAATGTTTTCAATTTAATTCCTCAAAAATCTACCGATTTAAAACTGTGCAAAAGGACCATCCACTACCCAAAGGACTAACTTTTAGAAATAAGCAATTCGAAGGATAAAACAGAATTGCTTTTCTCTAAAGCCTACACTTTGACCTAAACTTAAATGTAAACTCATGTAGTTTTCTATTTCATCTCACCCGACAGCATCGCCGTAATAGAAAGTATTTCGTTGGAGCAATTGTGTTGGCAACTGGCAATTAGCATTTTGGCCAGCTGGGGATCTAGGGGGAACTCGGACATCACGGCGCCCAAGTCCGTAAGGTTTCCATCATCGTCTAAGGCAGCCAGGTAGTTGAGCAACTCGAGGGCACGCATGAGGGTCTCCGGGGCCGGGGGATCCATAAAATCGAAGTGCACAAGATCGTCGATGCCCAGCTTTTTGAGCTGGAGAACCACAGTTCCTAATCATCGAATTGGCGAGATAAGTTAAGGAAATATAAAATAATGAATTCAAAGTCTAAACCCACCCAAGTTGGATCGCAAAATTTCGGGATACGTGTTGTCCTGCATCTCGTTCTTGAAAGCCTTTTCCGTGTAGAGACGGAAGCACTTTCCCGGACGCGTACGACCGGCGCGACCAGCTCGCTGCTGCGCCGAAGCCTTGGAAATGGGAGAGACCAGAAGACTTTCCACGCGAATCCGAGGATTATAAACCTTTTGTTTGGCGAAACCCGGGTCTATGACAAACACCACACCGTCGATGGTCAGAGAGGTTTCAGCAATGTTGGTGGACACCACCACCTTCCGTCCGATGGCGCCGTTGGCATTGGGAGGCGGAGCCGACTCGAAGATGCGCTGCTGCAAATTGGGGGGCAGCGTTGAGTACAGGGGAATGCATTTCAGTTCGCCAATTTCTGAACCGAGATTATCAATTTCGCGTTTAATGCGCTTGCACGCTTCCTCAATTTCTTCCTGGCCCGTCAGGAACATGAGGATATCGCCTGTAATTTAAAGAAATATAATAATCCTGTTTGGCTTAACCAGAAATCCTCATAATTACCTTCAATTTCCTCGCACATGTGTATCTGAATAACTGTCCGGATGGCTGCTTCCAGATAGTCTCTCTCCGGCTCGGGGGTGTAGAAGATTTCAACGGGATGTGTGCGTCCTGGGACGTTCATGAGAGGAGCATTGTCGAAGTACTGCTGGAACTTGCCGGCATCAAGGGTGGCGGACATGACAACTAGCTTGAGGTCATTGCGCTGACGAATCACCTCCTTGAGGACGCCCATTAGGATGTCGGTGGCCAGAGTACGTTCGTGGGCCTCGTCGAGCAGGATAACCTGATACTGTTCCAGCATGGGATCGGACATGGCCTCTCGCAGCAACATACCGTCCGTCATGTATTTAAGCAAGGTTTTGGCCGAGGAGCAGTCCTCAAAACGAATAGAATAGCCGACCTCTTCACCCAAATTGACGTCCATTTCCTCAGAGACACGCTGCGCCACGGACATGGCGGCCACCCTACGGGGCTGGGTGCAGGAGACACCCTTCCGGCCCTTACTGACTGCAAAATCGACGCACCATTGCGGGATCTGTGTGGTTTTACCCGATCCTGTCTCGCCCACTAGCACGATGCACTGGTGCTGACTAAGCAGCCGCATAAAGTCCGCCTGGTACTCGAATACCGGCAGAGTTATCCGCTTCTTGTACAGATTCTGGTACCGTACGGAGTACGCCTTGTTGTTCAGCGGGTTTATCGTCGGTGGCTGCTTATTGGGCACAAATCCGCCCAGGATCTGGGCCACTGTGCCAGCTGCCGCTGTTGTAGCTGCCGCCGAAGCCGATGAGGATGACGCTTCGCTGTCCCTACCGGGTGAGGACAAAGATCATTAATGGCGGTCAGAAGCTTGGAATCCTTGTACTCACTTTTTCAACTTGTTGCCATAGGTCTCACCTACTTCGATGCGGCGCTTCGACATGTTGTTGGTCCACGGATGATCTTAAATCTGCAAATTAAACGTTTTCGCACAAAGAAAACACGCGCTGAAAAAACAACGTGAAAATTATTAGTGATGGACCGGGTCCGGCTTTTTTAACGAATTGCTTGCGATTATTCACGACTTTGAGAATATCGAAAGGATCCAGGGCTGCGTACATCCATTGTATCTGTATCTCAGATCAGAGCTGCCGGATGGCTCAAGATAAACGTTCTTAAAAATTAAGGAGATTTTACTTCGTTTTTGCTGGCTGGAGGATGTGTCTGATAAAAAATATAACTTTGAGGAGTATTTTTCTAAACTAAAGATTTTAGAGGATACCCGGGAATATCTGCCTATTGCCAGCTATCTGGTAGCACGGTCCAAAGCGTTGTTTTCAGATGCACGGAATTCGCATTGTATCGATTCGTAGCAAAGGAATTTAGCAAAACATTCGAAGGAAGCGCAAAAATGCGCAGCGCTTGTGGAGGGACAAATGAGAGGTTGTCTGTTTAATCAGGACTTGATCGAACACCATGGAGTTGCCTATACAGGTGGCTGTGCGTATTTACCCGCACTCTGAACCAAAGGAGCGGCAGGAGACAGACAATCTTTTGAGCGGCAAGGAGGTGCAAGGTGGAGATGAGGTAGAGTCCAAGGACAATGGCGAGAGGCCCGAAGAGTCCCCGGACGAGGAGACCCAGACCGAGACCGAGACCGAGACCGAGAAAGTGCCGGATGCAAACGGCAATCCTGAGGAAGAGAATCCTCCTAAACCGCAGGCTCACACGGATAAAAATGGAAATGAAGATGGAGTAAACGAATCCAATGAGTCTCAGTACTGCGTTCAGGCCATTCCTATTAGCGCCTCCGCCTTGGGACTACCCAGCGCCTTGCCCGGGGGAGATCCCATGGACAACATAGCGGCCGGTCTCATACAGGTGGGTCCCCACTCGGTGCCCGTAACCCACGCCCTGGACAGCAACACTAGTCAGAGACAGGTGTACCACCAGACCGTCCAACCACTAATCGGCTTATTCCTGGAGGGTTTCGACGCCTCTGTCGTCACCTACGGACAGCGAGGACAAGGCAAGACCTACACCCTGTACGGTACAGTTCATGATTCCGCCAAGGATGATGTCGAAGGAGTGGTCCAATTATGCGTGAGAGATACATTCTCGCACATCTCGTCACATCCAGGTGATTTGCGCATCAAATTTCTTCCCGATAATAGTCTAATGCCATTTTTTCTCAGAACGCACTTACGCCGTCAACATTGGATTCGTGGAAATTTGCGGGGGAGATGTGTGCGACCTATTGGGCATTGGCAACGTACACTGCACCAATGTAGATGCAGTATTCCGGCTGTTGGAGTTGGGGTTCGCCGCACGCCACTCGGCGCCTGCGCACACGCTATTCACCCTTACCCTGGAACAGCAATGGGTGTCCAAGGAGGGATTGCTGCAGCATCGTCTTTCCACTGCTAGTTTCTCGGATCTGTACGGAACGGAGCGCTGTGGTCAACCCCCACCTGGCAGGCCCCGTGACGGAGGCTTGCACATGCTGGAACAGGTGGTAAACACCCTGACTGATCCGGGTCTAATGTATGGAGTGAATGGAAACATTCCCTATGGGGAGACCACTCTAACCACTTTGCTGAAGGACTCTTTTGGGGGTAGAGCTCAAACGTTGGTGATTCTTTGCGTTTCTCCGTTGGAGGAGCACGTGTCGGAGACAATGGGAAACCTGCAGTTCGGCTTCAAAGTGCAGTGTGTGCGCAACTTCGTGATAATGAATACTTTTTCCGACGACAACACCATGATCGTGCGACCTCCAGATCCGCCACCGCAACCCTTAATCCATCCAGGGGCAGGGCCACTCGCACAAGCTGGACAGGGCGACAGTTTTGGACTGCAGTTTGCGGCCAGTCAGTGGTGCAAGCTGGTGTCTAATGCCGAGGGGCTGTTTGCGAAGTACGTACTTCTTCATCCTCGTTTTACTAGCTTATTCTAAACAATTATTTTTTTAGATTAATTGATTCAAAGCTGATTAGTGAAGTGGAAAAAGAGCAAATCGAGGAGTGGCTGTTTCTAAAACAGGAGTGCGAGGAATGCCTGAGTTCCACAGAGGCCATGCGCCACCACAAAGCTCTGGTGCCCATCGAGGAGGCTGACGAGCCGGATGAAATGGCCGTCTCAGAGCACGTCAATTCTGATCCAAGCAATTCGGAGGCTGACAATTCGGAAGCTGGCAACATGGAGGCGGCAAATTCAGAGCCACCCAACTCAGAACCCGCCAATTCGGACAACGACACGGACAACGAGTCGCGTGCCGATTTGGCTGACAAACTGGAGGGTTTCAAAGAAGAATTCCGAGCCAAGACAGATGCTTTGATACTGGAAAAATATGCCGAATACCTGTCCAAGCACCCTCAAGCGGTAATGCAGAGCCAAGATCAGGAAAAGGCGCCAAAACAGCAGGCTGATCAAAGTGAAGACAGAAAGAGCAGCATAGGTGGTATGTTTTTGTTAAAAAAAAAAATAATAGTATTTAACTTTTAAAATTCTTTATTCAAACAGGTCGCAGGAGAAGCATTCAACCTGGTGCCAGCCTGAGCACAGCGGAACTGGCTATGCTTAGTCGCGTTGCTGCCCAACAGCCAAATCCACCCGTTGAAGGCGAGCCTTTTGTAGATCCTTTGGAGAGTTCCTCCGGCGAGGGGCTACGCAAAGCAGCCATCGCTGTTGCCAACTCGCCCATTGAACAGTTGCAGAAAAAGTTGCGAAAATTGGGAGCAGAGATCGATGGGCGAGAGAAGCAGCTGCACGAGATCCAGCAAACTATGCAGGTGAAACAGAACATAATCAGCGAACTGGTGAAGAACAGCGACACGCGCAGCCACGCCAAGCAGCGGTTCAATAAGAAACGGTCCAAACTGGAAGCAGAGTGCGAAAAGGCCAAGAAACAACTGGGCAAGGCACTGGTGCAGGGACGAGACCAGTCAGAAATAGAGCGATGGACCTCGGTTATCGCACACATTGAGCGTCGCTTGGAGGATCTAAGTTCCATAAAACACATTGCTGGCGAGAGTGTCCAAAAGGTAAAGAAGCTGCAGCAGTCTTTGGCCGAATCTCGAAAGCAGGCCGAGGACCTAGAAAAGAAGTTGCGCAAGGAGGGAAAACTGCGCGACCAACTCGAGGCGGAGCTAGCGAAACTTCAGCAGTTGGAGGACAAGGGCAAGGAGCAATGCAAGGAGCTGGTGAAACCGGCTCTGGATTGTCCCGAACAGCAGGGCCGGCAGTTGAAGGTGGTTCAGGCGAGGATAACCCATCTAAATCATATTCTGCGCGAAAAGTCAGACAACTTGGAAGATCAGCCGGGCTTGGCACAGCAGGAGAGCCTTCGCCACGAAATCCGCAACCTGCGCGGCACGCGAGACCTGCTTCTGGAGGAGCGTTGCCATTTGGACCGCAAGCTAAAGCGCGACAAGGTGTTAACCCAAAAAGAGGAACGTAAGCTGCTGGAGTGCGACGAGGCTATAGAGGCTATTGATGCGGCCATAGAGTTCAAGAACGAGATGATCTGTGGCCACCGCTCCATTGACACCAGCGAACGCTTGCAACGCGAGAAAGGGGAACAGATGCTGATGGCCCGTTTGAATCGTCTTTCGGAGGAGGAGATGCGCACTCTCTTATACAAGTATTTCACCAAAGTCATTGATTTGCGTGACTCGTCTCGCAAACTGGAGCTGCAGTTGATTCAGTTGGAGCGGGAGCGCGATGCCTGGGAATGGAAGGAACGGGTGCTGTCCAATGCGGTGCGTCAGGCTCGCCTTGAGGGCGAACGAAATGCTGTGCTGTTGCAGCGCCAACACGAAATGAAGCTGACTCTTATGCTGCGTCACATGGCGGAGGAGACATCTGCCAGTTCGGCCAGCTATGGAGAAAGGGCTTTAGTCCCCAACACCACATCAACTTCTGCAGCGGCGAGCAATTATGAGATGGACTTCTACAAGCCAAGTACCGGAAACCATGGCAAGACACTGGTAAAGGCTGCAAAACCAATGCCCACCGGATCGGCCCTGGACAAGTACAAGGACAAAGAGCAACGCAGCGGTCGCAATATCTTTGCCAAGTTCCAGGTGCTCACCAGATACGCTGCGGCTGCAGCTGCCGGCTCTTCTGGATCCACTGCAGAGGAATCTACTGCTTTGATCGAGTCCAGCACCACAGCAACAACCACCACCACGACCACAACCACAACAACTACAACCGGAGCGGTGGGCAAGGTAAAGGACAAGGCGCTGGTTAGCTTTAAGCCGGAACAGCTGAAGCGACTTATGCCGCCACCGACTGCTACCAAAGTAACGCGTCAAAAGAACAAGATCATTATCCAGGACGCCAGTCGACGTAATTAATTCGAATTTATAACTAATCCTGGAGTAGCGATCGCTACTGAATCCCATCTACAATAGCCATTATTCAGAATTTATGTTTTCAGGAAGCTACTTTCAGGTTTTGCAGAATATTGAGATTTATTTGTGTTTAAAAAGCACTCCCCAGGGAAACCCTGGGCCCAAGTACTGAAGAACTTTCGTCCAGTCATGATACAGACTTTTTATGGTTCTCTGATTCTTTAGTTTGCATTTATTTAAGTTTACTTTAACAGATAAACTATGAAACTAACTATACGTATACTCAAAAGATTTAAATGTAAAGACTTGACCTGCTACTTAAGATACTAACAAGACAAGTGTAAACTCAAAAACATGTCGCTCAAATAATCTACTAAGCTTTGCATTCGAACCTCATCGTGTTTTTTCTGTAAATAAGAAAAGGTGTTAAGTTACCGTTTTTTATTTTTGATTTTAAGATTAATTATAGATTAATTGTAAACATTTGTGTCTTCCCTCGAATTTTCGATGACTTTTGTTACAAATCCTATTACTCGAATTCCTTTATCAATTAAGCCATTTTAAGAAACTCAACCCAATGCATTTAACATTAAAGGATATACTTAACTAAATACTCGTACTATGATAATATACTCAAGTTCCATTTGATTTACAAAGTTAGTTTTATTCTTTGGTTGTGTTTTTAATATATATTTTGTTAACTCCGAATACTCCGATTAATATTATATACAATATATGGTATACATGCATTTTTAAACTGAGATTAATGTACTTATTAAACATACTTGTACTCGTTGAAAATCTGCCTTTATAATTACCAATACCAATCGTTCTTGGCAGATTTTCCACAATAAACGCTCGGCATTTCTTTTGTGTGGATATTTGTTGGATAAGAAAATAAATAAATAAACGTGAATAATCAAATTATTGTGTTTCCTTCTTATAGATAAATTGTGTTAATAATTGCAACAGAAAACTTCGATTTCAGGGTCCTCGTAGTCTAAATTTGGAAAGGCTTAATAGAAGCTGGTCAAAAATTACAAATCGGTTTTACCAATAAATGTATAAAATTAATAGAAACTTGGAAGAATTCTTCAGTGTAAACATTTTGGTAAAAGAAAGATATCCAGGCATGATTATATATTGGATTTTATCGGGGCAATAGAACCATTATTTGGAAAGGATTCTTAACGTCCTTTATTCATTTTTGTTGATCAAGTTTCCTTATGTTAATGCTGCTGATTGAAGGGAAAAGCTTCCTTCTTCCTTTCACCTCTCGTAGGGAAAGAAATTAATTGCTTAAACATTATTATTTTAATATAATAATAGTTATAGCTATACAATATATAACAATCGGTAACTAATGTACCTACCCATTGCAGTTCAAAATAAAAAGTAACCTAAGGCAGGTGTAACAGGTGAGAAAATTACCCTGAAATTTCCCAAACAATTGCCCCTCCATGCTCAGATACAAAGATACAAATGTATATGTATCTGAAGGCGAGACGGCCGGCAATAGAGCCGCGATACATGTGGGGTGTATCTGAGAGAGATTCAGTCTTGTTTGGACCGTCGAGAAAAGCAGAAGCGAAGCGGAGTTCACGTCTGTTGGCGATTCGCTCGGTTCGTGTGAAAGTGTGCTTTGTTTTGAGATACGGATACGGATTCGGCAGCGGTACGGAAGCCATCCACACCCCCGCCAACCGGTTCCAGCGGTGCCAGTGGTGGTTCGTGTTCGTTCTGAGTGCGTGGATGCTGCGAAAATTTAATAAATAATAGTATGCAACGGCAGTAAATGCGATCGAAAAATATCTGATAAATAGCAGAGTATCTGTGTGAGTTGGTGCCTGTGTGTGAGGTTGATTTTGTGCGGAGTCGCCACCCCCGTGGATTAGTGGCACCCTGCTGCAAATTGCCCACCACTGTCACAGTGTGTGTGTGTGTGAATAAACAGTAAAATAATTAACGAAATCATCGACTTTCATCCTTTAAAAAGCCAAAAAAAACGGTAAGAAAAGCCAAAATTCCTGCAGAAATTTTCGCCATCGTTGTCTGGCAACTTCTTTGTGAGTGTCCTGTATGTATAGGCTGCGTGTGTATATGTGAGTCCTGCCCACGCCCACCGACTAACGGTTGTCTGCTATGTTTTAGCCAATTTAGCCAATACGATAAGGAGCTTTTTCGATAAAAAAGTTAATACAATCTTGGCTTTATATTGATTTTCCCCTAGAATCAAGATTTTTCCAATTGAGGAAATGCAAAAATGGTTACTTTCTGCATTTCTCTCATACACATACACACACATGTGCAAAAAGGTGTGAAAATTTCAACTAACTAGTTGAGATACATCCTGAAAAATCTACAATATATAAATACAAAAGATATAGACTACGATTTGAGATATTTCGAGGGTTTTCTATGAACTTCTCATTTATAAATTCGCTTTTGAAGCAAATCATTTTAGTCCGTGAATTTTTCAGCGAATTTTTTTTCGGCGCATGCGCTCTTTCCTCCACCCGAAAGCAACTCTGTTTCCCATTTCTCTTGCATTTGTGTGAGTAAACGTGTGTTTGTGTGTGCAACCTGCTGCCTGCCTGCCTCCCGGTTTGTGGTCCTTGGTCCTTGTTCCTGGTCCTGATCCTTTGTGTCCGTCAGGTAGTTTTCCCAACTCAGGCCACTTGCTTTTCAAGCATCTTTTAAAATTGCTCGCAGTTTCCATGTGGCACACATACGCTGAGGTCCTTTATGCCACCACTGACTGTGTCTGTGTGTGTGTAAGTGAGTGAGTGCGGCAGTTCAACCCCTGCCAGACGACAGGCATCTCTAGAAATCCCTGAAATCCCATGCAGCTGCCTAAAGTTTCCTTTATTTGATTTCACAAGTGTTGCGCTCCATTTTCCTTTGGTCCTTTTCCTTCTGGCTGGCTGCGATTTCCTTTTTGTATTTTCATACATTTTCATCTGGTTGTTCGTCGTCGTCGCTTGTCATCCTGTTGCTAGGCGGTGCACTGCCTCATGTTGGGCCGTCTGCCAATCTTCCCATGTGACTCACTATTCCCATGCCAAAAAATTGGTATTTAGTTGTACTTTATAGGTTTTTGATTGGTTAACATTAGTATTTAGTCAAGGAAAGTAAATTAGCTAAATATCAGATAAAGGATATCTATATTTTTAATATCTTTTATGGGAAAAGACTGTTTTTTGCTTGTGTATTTAGTTTTCCGCTCTTGGCGGTTTGATGAACCTCTGTTTGTCGCTTGTCCTGATGACAAATATTGATTTCCACTTGGGCTTCCACTGGGATGACACAGCGGGAAAGGTTAAAGTGAACAAAGGCTGACAAAGCATGAAAGACCAAATAAATATTGGCCTTTTGTTTTTGCTGCTGTCGAGTGCACTTGAATCTCAATTAGGGGCGCAGTGCGGAAAGTTTCTGGCGCGAATGGGTCACCACGTCGCGTTGGGATCTGGATCTGGACAATGGTCCTGGCTCCCCCTTGGTCGACCCTGCACTAGGCCACTGCACTCTGTCCCCATCTGGCACCGACCCTTTCCAGAATATATTGGCTCGTCACCCCAATTTTAGTTAAACATTCAACCAGACAGACAGACTAAAAAGCGTACAAAAATGCAAGAATGAGTAATAATGTTTTTGATTCGTTGATTTTACCACGCGATTGATCGTGGGGTCGAGTCGGTTTTATTTTCCTTGTGTACATATATTGTATATTGTAAATTGTATCTGTTGGATGTGCTTATACATAAGCGTATTCGTACATGGATTTTTTCGTAGCCGTTGACTGATTTCCAGATGTTTTCTAAAATGTTTCAAGAATTCGCTTTAAAGTTCAAGCAGACATGAATCATTTGTGGATGAGTTTACAAAGGGTATTTTAATTTTGAAAAGCAACACACCTCAAAGTATTATTCACACCCCTAGTGAGCAGTCCTGGCCACAGCTGTCCGCGCAACCCGGAGTCAGTTAACCCTGGATGCGAATGACAGCCAGATCATTAGACCAATTGAAAAGCTAACATTTGCAGAGCCTACCCTCCACCAACCACCAACCAAGTTAGGGAAAACTTTTTCAAAACATATTGTGTAACGATTTCTCTCGACAAAGCAACAACGCCTGCGCAACCCTCAAAGTAAATAAGCGACTGAATAGATAGGAATGGGGATATCTTAGAGCTAGATCGGAACCTCAATTGAATGCAAAATAAAAAACTAAATTCGTTCGTTCGGCTTGAACAACAATTTGTGGCATGCGCGAATGATGGAATCCACTTAATAGTTAATTAAGCGTTAAAAAGCCAAGCACTTTGAATCTATTTCGAAAAGCTCACATAGAGTATGTGTATTGAACAATCAGAGGCTATATCATGGATTAAAATAAGTCGCTGGGCATGTGAAGAAGTTCTTCGGGATTCAGGGGTTCAGGGGCCCGACATCGAGGGGATTACGTCTATAGAGACAGAAATGTGGAATCGTGACTTCCTGCCTGTCATAAAGTGTCTTTTTTTTTTCTCCACCAAACTGGGGTGTCGGTGTGGGCGGGGAATTTTATGAACACCAGAAGGCACAGAACGAAGTTGTCAAAGCTGTTGAGTCCCCCTCCCATCCATATCCATTTGTGGTTTAATTAATGACATTTACCCGCAGTCTCCTCCATCCAGAAGTCAGTGTTCCTTTATAGGTTCGTAGTTCTTATGTTTCTGAGGAACTTTTCTATGGCTTTGTGGCAAAACAATTGTCTGGAAAAGCAAAACCAAAGTTGGTTTAAAAGGCTCTTAAAATATTAAAACATTTTCATAAATATCTAATGAAATTTTCTCCTTTTTTCAGTTAAATCGCGTGTGTCCCAGTCTTAACAAAAGGGTGTCTTTCCGTGGATTTTTGCATAAAATCGATAAGCAGAGCAGACCTACCCTCCGGTGGAAAATCTACACAATCCAGTGAATGGCATTTAATATGAATTTAGTCATGGAACGCCTCAAATGGCTAATGCTGTACGCAGCTGTTGGCCTCATTGGTGAGTAATAACACTTTACTTTTTGTATTTTAGCTTTCATTTGTTTGAGGAAATCTTATTCGTGCTCGATTGCATTCCAAGCTGTTGAAAAATCTATGATATCCGGAAATTACAGATGCTTTTGTGATTCCTGGTAAAAGCCCTTGAAGGGCTTGGAACTCGGGAGAATACTATAGCTTTTAGATACAATGGCAGGTGATTGTTAGAAGAACAAATCTGAAACCTAATTGAGGTTGCCACAAAAATTACACTTTTAAGTCATACATTCCTGACTCGGTTAATTCCTCTTCGGATTCAGATTCATTTTCAGTTTCATTTTTATTCTAGATACATGATTCTTATCTTTGTTGACACATTCCGCTCGACTTTTTCTGACTTTTACAGACTTTTACCCATTTTCCTCGTTGAAATGCGTTTTCCAAACATTTCTATGCATTTTTAATTGCGTTTACTTTGCGTTTACAAAGTCTTTTTGTTTTTTTCATTCTGTAGCTGTAGCTGTAGCTGTGTATTTACCCGACTTTGTATCTGTACGAGCTCTCTCGCATGTATATACATTTGTATCTTTTGGTGTGAGGGCAGATAAACTTGCGGTTCATTGCCTCAACCGTCCGGGAAATAGACTGCAGGGCCCGGCGGCAGTGGGCAGGGATGTGGAGGTGTAGATGGGCTGCACTGCAGTGGGTCAGATACTGGATTAGTCAGCCCCGGACAACCATAGAACAAACATAGCTTTTATCCGTATAAAACCCTTTTCCCCATTAAATTATTTGCTTTTGAATCATTCCCATTTAATTCTAATTGGCATTAGATCTTTTTTTTTTTGAATTCCCGCCATTTGTAGTTCACTTCAAGGGTCTTATGAACGTTCCACATAATAGTGTCAACTGTATTATATATTTAAAAGATAATTTTTCATATCAAGCTATCTAATTTAGGGGCTTACAGTATAAGGAGTTTCTTTGAAAAAGCCCCAATTCGGAGGGGCGCCAAAATACAATTAAAAGCTTATATTGTAAATAAATGTATTTACCTAGCAAACACGAAAAGTTATGTAAAATCTATCTAAAAGATAAAAATATTACATTTTATTGAGACAAATTTATTCTTGTCTTTTTTCCTCCGGTTCGTCTTACGTTGATTGCGCGGGTCATCATTCAATTGAAATTGATTAAAAGAATTCCTCCACCAATTTTTTGCTTTTATTTATATAATATTTTTCTCAGCGATTCGAAGAAAAGAAAAACCTTTCTCAGACCAGCAATCGTTTCGAAATATATTCATATTTTTACAAGAAAGTCTGCAGTCGTAGGCATTTCATTTTATTCGCAATTTCATTTAATTAAATTGAAATTCAACTCGCACACATGGCGGGACTCTGTAATGGAACTTTAAGTCCACAAGTGGCAGCAGTTTGGATCGAAACAGTGCAGCAAACAAATAAAAACAAAAACAGAAAAATGTGTAACATAAAAACAAATAAACAGGAAACAAGCAATTTAAGAGTTTGCGAATCAAATGGAACACATGAACTTATGGCCAGACAGTGGCTACTCGTGGCTGTGTGATTATTTTGTCCTCTTTTTAGTGACAAAAGTGTATTAAAAATTGTAATGAAGATTGCTTTGTTTATAAAATAGTCTTTAGTACTCAAGTAAATAAAATTCTTGAGTATTTATTTGCATATTAAATAAAAACTTGAAGATTTCTTATCAATTGGGTCACATCTTTTTGCTATCGTTGAGAAATCTTTTCAAGACTTCTCTCCTCGGAACCAATTGGAAATAGTGCTCAGCTTTAGAGTACTTTTAAAAATATGAAGGAACACACTTGGAATCTATTTCCGTTCTCTACAGATCCAAGACAGCAGAAAAAAGAATCCGAAATAGGAGAATGGAGATGGCAGAGGCCTGTGTCCGTAATTACAAATGATTGATGTGCCCCTCCTGACACTTTCCTGGCCCTCTTCAAAGTCTTTGTTATGATACCTTGACGATTGAGGAACATCACACGCGGCGAGTGCTTACCAGCACGCCAAGAGCTCATCTCAACGATTTACACTCAGATAAAAGATACTATTTAATAGCCAACATGTGTAAGTTTCAGATACTCTAATATTTTCCCCGGTGTACCAGTTCAATATGTTCTCATGTCGAAGCAGACGATTCAATAGACTATTGCCCCCAAACATAATGGGCTTTCGCCTGACTTATTATTAGTTCCGTTGCAGCAGCCGCAGGAATGCGACTCAGCTGGTGGAAAAGCGTGTGACGTCATCTTGCAGTCGTCATTTGTGTGTTTTATGAGCCATTGCTGATATTTTTTTTCCTCTATTTTCAAAAGTTCAAAAGCGGTTTGTCAACTCGGAGTCGCACGAACCTATAACCGCAGAGCAAGTTTTCGATAATTGCGTAAATAATTGCATTATAATGATGCTGAAAATTGGCAACGCTGGCAGTGCCTTTCAAATGCATTTCAAAAGAATCTTACTCCATCTTTTCGAGATTCCTTACAAATCCACAAGAATAACTCGACGGCTTTGTCGGGGCCATTAAAAAGCATTTGTCATATATCCGAGTCGTTTAAGTGCTCCCAGAACTTCCAAAAAGCATTCTAATTCTAATACCGGGAAAGTATTATGTTGGCTCGAGATACTTTATGTAGCCAGTCGAGAAATTAATGGTCTCAGTCGAAAAGAATTTTTGAGATTTTCGAAACACAAGTGGGTGCGGAGTAAATGTTGCATTCAATTTTGGGGGAAGCACTAGAAAAATCTTGACAAAATCTTGGGGATTTGTCTTTGGATTTATTGAAGTAAGATTTTATTAGTAAATCTCTTTAAAAATATGTTAAATCCTTAAAAATTAGAGATATATAAATGTTACTTATAGTTATATATTAATTCCCGGTATTTGTAGAAACATTTTGGGTATAATTTGTTTAAATTCTATTCATCTATTCGTCTAAGATTTTTGCAAGAACAATTTTCGACCTAAAAGTAGGCAACACTTTTTTTTAACCGGCAAGGACATGCGTGAAAGGGTTGCCTAGGTATCATATAATAAAGGATCATTGTCTGTAAATACTCAGACTTTATTATGACTATATTCTTCTATATTCTAAATATTATTGTGTATATTATTGAATTTTTCACCCATAGCTTCTATAATTTTCACTTTCCCGGCAGGGGGAGTTATTTTTCACCCTTAAGTCGAAGGGAGAGAGTGAAAACTTGCGGCAAATGAGAAATGTTTTGTTAACAACATTAAACGTTGAGGTTACAGAGAGAGAATATATATAAGTGTCATCCGTATAGCGCCTGCCTTTCCTCCTCCTTTCACCGCGAACAGCTGTAATAACTAAGAGCACGTTTTCGGCACGCATCTCCTCTCTGCCAAACATTATCCCTGCCTCTGAAAAAAATTATTATACTTATTTATGTCTCCCTGCCTGCTGGGCTGGCAAGCTGATGTGGAACGCTGCGCAGTTGCCGTATTTCACCCCAACGAGCTCCTGCCACGGGGACTCCCCGGCCGGCGCTCTCCCTTGGCAAAGGCCACTCTGGGGGTTAAAGGTTGGGTGGGACAAGAGGGTGCCCTACTATGTATGGCAAAAATAATTTGATTTAAACTGCGCCTCCATTGGCTTACATTTGTCCCTTTTTATATTTTATTTAAAAAACTATAAAATATTCTGGATATACGTCCCCAAAAATAGATTTTTACTTACTAAACTATTTTTAATCAAGCACATTTTAGTCACGCTTCGTAAAAAAGTGTAAATAATGTAGCGTTAAATTAAAAAAGCTTTTATCTGGAAAGATACAAAACTGAGATACATATCTCGAAAATTAGCTTCATGTGTGAAGTGAGAAGATCAAGGGGCTAGGGCAGGGGCTCGGACTGGGGCTGGGGATTACCCCAATTTTGGCGCCCCCTAAAATGGAATGGAATCAAGGCACCATAATAATTTGTAAAATATGTTTATGGCCGCACCTACCATACCATATATACGCATTCCCCCCGAAAAAGACCGATCCCAGTTCCAGACGAACAGACACTTATCTGCCAGAAATCATCTATGGATCTCGTACGTCCAGGCATTTTGATTGGACCCTCCTACCTCCTACCCAACGAGTTGCCTCCTGACTGAGTCACGTTTTTGGGAAGCCAACTCCTCAATCCATTTGTATCATTCACATCTCCATAATCTGCATACGGGCAGAGGTACGAGTATACTCGTAATTTAAGGTTCCATTGTGGATATACTCGTATTCATATGAATTTTGTTAAAAACTCTTTTAGGGCTCTTTGCACGCGGTCTTAATTAATGCGCGCGAGACGTTGACGACATGAAGTTTATTTAATATGCAAAACACGTCGGCTGGCTGTTGGTCGTCCTCGACATCGGTTTTGTTTTAAATACATACACAATCTATATGTTACTATAGCTCTTTTTGGAGTTGTCCCAAAAGAGAAGCTACAGTAGTCACCCCAAGTCTGAGATCTGAGATATTTTTAGGCAGAAACTAAATAATTAAGTCAGTTTTATCCACTTTCAACCCCAATATTTATAGAGTTTAATTAAAACAAACCACTCCTCTTACTATACACAAAATAAATGCACAATACTTAATATATTCAGGGTAGGACCATTCTGTATCTTCAAGATACATTCCCATACATTCTGAAGATGTTGCACGTGTGGAGTCTCTTTATTTTTTTGTTTTTTTCTTGACATCCTCCCTGTCGTCTGAAATATGATGGCATGCTTTCAATTAGAGACCTCAACCACCCCCTTGAAGTGCTTTTTCCAGCATCTTTCTCTTTGGTAGACATTCCCAGATGCTTTCCTGTCTAAAAGGACAGTGATACGATTCCTAGGAATCAAATTTTTGATACCCTTCAACTAAAATCAGGACTTTTTATCAAGTTTGTAATACCCACACCCACTGTACATCATCTTTGCGGAAATCCCTGTCGCATCTGGTAAAAAATCTCGTTGCTTCCACATGGTCTACTCCATTTCGCCCTAATTGTCACTCCTGTCGTCCTAGCGGTGTCTCTCACGTGTCTCTTGCCACTGCCACACCTCTCGCACCTGCCTGCGGTTGGTTGCCAGTCAGGGCTACTGTCGAGAGCGGCGTGTCGTCACAGCGACTCACCGACATCTTTCGCCCACGAGGTGGTGGTGGACAGGTTAGCTTGCGGTTTTGGCCGTTCCACGGATGACTTGCAGACGGCGGCCACGAACGGTGTCTGTGTTAGAACTGCGTGGGCAATGAGTCTGCAATTATCTGTGTCACGCATTACTTAATCGGTGTGGTATGTGGGTGTCCAAGTGCATAGTACGTTGGGTGGTTTTTCAAATAATTATTGGAAAACTTTGAAAATTGAAAATAACACGTTAAGCTTCATTGAATCCATTATATGCAGTTTCGTTTAGATCTTTAGAGAAGCTTTTGTAAAGTATGTTTTTTTAGTAACTCCCCTAAACCTCAGGTACTTCTCGTTTTACCTATTATAGGATTTATTCTAAAATAATTGGAATATTTAAATTCAATTTGGTTTCTTTTTATGACATTTACTTTAATGACTTTGTAAACTTTAACTACTTAACAACAGGTAATAAAATTTGCTTAAACCATACTCCAAGTTAGAGGGTTTTGAGGGTTTCAACACAGACTTTCTCACAACTAAGTAATACAAAACAGGTACTGTTTTTCTAGAGGTAGGCATAGTTCGTAAAATTGCGGTTGTGTTTTGGAATTTAAACAAGAATAAATAAACATTCGTCTTGTGTTAAGAAATTTCCACGCCTATCAAGAGATCTAATAGCCTTCTTAATTGGAACGTAAAGTGTTGAATGAAAACTATTTGAATCGTAGGGGGAATTATTATTATTCATGTGGCAGGGATTCTGCATTCGACATATTCATTTTAATTATAAAGCCAAATAATTGGTTTTGGGTGGACCGTAATTGCGTTGCAAACGTGATGAGTGCTGCATGCTTTGTACTTCCAGTATTCGAGTATCGTATGTGGGTACATGCCCCACGATTCGCATGAATGAGTGGGTACAATTGGCATTGAGATACCTGTTTGTCGGTATACTCCTACCTTTTGCTCTCGAACAGCTGGAGAACTGGTTTCTTACCTCTCTCGAGCAGATGTTTTTGTATTTCAACGATACCAATCCAACTTGTTGAGATTTATTTTGATCTAAAGTTGAGGAGAAATACTCGTAAATGGTATCCCGTTTCGATGGGAGATGTGCGTGATAAGGACTAATTTTTGGTAGGTGTGGTCATGCGTGTTTGAAAGTCTTCGGCCTTTGCTTTTGTTTCCACGGAAGTTATTAATTTCCAATTTCCTCATTTTTCCAAAAGGGTGTTATGGTTTTGGGTTATGGGTTAATTAGTTGACCGGAAGGTCGCTTCAATAGCTCTGCCCTGTATCCCCATTCAATAGTAATTACTCTACTCTATTGAATTTGGTGACATATAATTGAAACTCAATATTAGTTTACAGTCTGGGTGTTGTAATTCAACGCCTTTTCGATCGCGTGTGGCCACCAGCTTTTTCGAGTGTGACTCACATTCTTATTAGCGCGTATCCATGTTTTTTATTTGCTTGTTTGTCAACTTTTATTCTACAGAAGCAGAAGAGGATTGAAAGGCGTATTTATCTGCCACAAAGCGAGTCACATAATTGTGACCTTAGACGAAAACTGCATCATCGTCAACAGAATAATCACCGTCTTTCAAATTGTCCGTTTAAGTGGAAAATTGTAGTGCGAAAATAATCATATTCTGTGAAAGATCTTTTTAGTGCTTAAGTAAGCTAAGTTTTTATGTTCTGCTTTGCTTTTGCCTTGCTTTGACTTGCTTTTGCTTTGCTTTACTTAGCTTTGTTTGATTCAAAAGCCGGCTTCCCAACCGGTTTTACACTGAGTTTTTTATTTTATTTTGGCCAACTCAAAGCTTCAAGTTTTGGGAAGAGCAAAAAGTAAACAAAAACACCTGCTGCTGTTATTGCCTGGAAGCTGCAGACGATTTACTTTAAAAAAAAAGCAGGTGTGCTTCGACAAAAAACTAAAACCGAATGCAATAAAATCGGGAATATAAAAGGGGAATAAAAGCAAAGGCTAATAAGTAGTTCAGTTAAAGCAAAACAAAATATGATAACTATTTTAAAAGTTAAGAGCCATTAAATGTAAAGAAAACACAACGCACAAAACCGGGTAAGCTTAAGACAGTACCGGAAATTAAATGACCTTTCCTCAGTATTTCTCTCTTTGTATCTTTTCAACAAATTTCCATCGTTTCCATCAGGAATTCTTAACAACAGCTGCAAAATATAATTCATAAATCTTGTTTCTTTTTGCCATCCCGTATTTCTCGTTGAACTTTTTTCTTCGCTCTCCTGATGGCCAACACATGTTGAGTAATATACAGTCGAACCTCCATAACTCAAACCTTAAATGGCCAAACCAAATTGCAAAGATTAGGGAAATAGTAACTATTTCGCTATGAAATGATTAATTATTTTAATAACTGAACCGATGCTGAACTTTAGAAATAATTGAACAAGATGGCAACGCTCTTCCTGCTGCTGTCATTTCCTGCGAAGCAACTTCCGGAACATTTAGTTTTGTCATAAATAACTAAGAATTGCTATTAAAATATTTATTTCCATCACAATTCAATGAAGTCAGAAAAGCTAGCTTCACCTTTTGAATAGACAAATGTTTTGCACGCCCCACGAATTGCAGGAAAATTGCGGGGGACGAGTTTGTCAACACCTTTGGCAAGTGTTACCCTGGGGAGATGCGAGGCATTCCATAAGGTATGCATAAAATTGAATATGAAAGCGCTTGTCAATGTGACAGTGACAAACAAATAGTTCCTATCCCCCGGCCTCGCAATTTCTGGTAAAATGGGAGTTGGCAAAGTGTCAATGAACGATTTTTGCCGCTTGCTTTTTGTGTCTGTCGATGGCAGTGGGTGGAGGTGGAAGTGGAACAGTCCACGCCGACTGGTTAGGTTGGTAGAAAAAACGTACTGCTTTTGTTGGGAGTCCAGCACCGGGAAGTCACTGATCCATAGCACTCAATTGTCAAACAAGAGGGGCTCAAACAATAGTTTGGAGTCGTGTTCGGGCTCGTGGAGACATGCATTTGAAAAGCAAACCATATATCAATGCACTTCCGCAGCGGATGTTCTGTCCACAAAGCATAGCCGCATATTTGTTGATGGTGTTCGGTGGCTAGTTTCTATAAAATAAACTAATTTGTGTCTCTTTCTCGATAATTACAGCTTGTGGCAGTCAGATTCTGGCTGCCAGTCCCCCCGATGCCGACCAGAAAGGACCAGTATTCCTCAAGGAGCCCACCAACCGAATTGACTTCTCCAACTCCACCGGCGCCGAGATCGAGTGCAAGGCCAGCGGAAACCCCATGCCCGAGATTATCTGGATCCGTAGTGATGGCACTGCCGTGGGCGATGTTCCCGGTCTGCGTCAGATCTCCTCCGATGGCAAATTGGTGTTTCCACCTTTCCGGGCCGAGGACTACCGCCAGGAGGTTCACGCCCAGGTCTACGCCTGTCTTGCCCGTAACCAGTTTGGATCTATCATCTCTCGGGACGTTCATGTCCGGGCCGGTAAGTTATCAGAGTTCTGGGATAGCAGGAGGGCAGTGCAAGAGGGGACTTCAAAGTGGGATAACTTTAATGATTGAGTTTATGAAAAGAAGTCTAAAAAAAATCAATAATAAAAAAAAAATGGGCTAAGAAGTGTCTCTAACATCCATATCTGAATATTGTTTTAAAAATAAAGAAAGCGGAATAAACTTAAAGGTTTGGGGAACATCCACTTGTATCTTGCACTGCCCTCTACTTATCCATTCATTTTCAGCTGCTTCCCGTGGAAAAATCGAAGACCTATCAACGTTGGTTTCGTATCTCTACTCCATTCAGCGTTGACTTGACTTCCCAGCCGCCAAATGCCGGTTGCCAGTTGCCGGTTGCCAGTTGCAAGTTCCCAGTTGCCGGATAACTTTGCGTGTCAAGTCGTTTTCTGCAGTTTAACCTCTCGTGTTTGGCTTATTGTTGCACCGATGGCGGCAATTAAAACCGAGTTTTACACGAGGCTATCATTGAACGTTTGCGCATTGCCAAAGTTTTGCCCCACGCTTGTATTTTGCAACGTTCGTAGGAATTTGATGCAAGTCTGGCATTTCACTTTAATCGTCTTGCCTGCCTTTCGCCGGTGATTGACTTCCTCCGTGTTTTGTAGAAACTGTACCTGTCAATAGTTAGACTTCAGGAGCTGCCGCCATGGACGATGTGCCAGTGTATCCAACGTGTCTGTGATGCAATTGTCACCTTATTAAGCTCGTCCCATGTGGGGGGTTGCCAGGCCAGATTGAACTCCCTCAGCTATCAGGCACTTCCGCTGGCTCGAAGAACCTACAACCCGGTTTAAATAGGCCAGACTGGAACACATTTTAGTTAATTATGGTGGAGCCATTCCACCCGCTTACTCATCGCCAGCTGACGTGTTCCTTGCCAATTAGCCAGCACACCTAACCCGACGACGACGACGACCACCTCGCGACCTCTTCCTCTCTGCTCCATGGGACTGACATCATTATTGTCGTTTGCCTTCGCTTACTATTAACCGACGGAATTTATCATTTTATAGTTTGTTCATGTATGAATAAAGCGCAGACGAGGAAGACTACCATGTTGTCCAGCGGGTTGGCAAGCTAGTCAGCCCTATCTAGTTGGCCGAAATGAGTTATGGTCTACACCCTTAGCACAGACTGGCATATAAAATATTTTGGTTAATTGAAATTAACTTCCAGGCAGGTGGTTCCGCGGGGTTTTTCGTTTAATGAATTTCCAACCACAAGGCGGCAATAAAGTTAGGTGTTTCCAGGAGCCGACAAACGAAGCTCTTTCAAGGTTGAATCGCGCATTTTTCGGCGACCGTGAGAATGTGTGAGAACTAATCGGCAATGGTTGCCTCTTTTCCCAGTGGTCGCCCAGTATTACGAGGCGGATGTGAATAAGGAACATGTGATCCGCGGCAACTCGGCGGTGATTAAGTGTCTGATACCCTCGTTTGTGGCCGATTTCGTCGAGGTGGTTTCCTGGCACACCGATGAGGACGAAAACTACTTTCCGGGCACGGAATACGGTGCGAACTTCAAACTTCCTGTAGAGAGTTTACAATTTTTTGGTGTACTAAAAGCATGTCTGGGTTTCGCGTATGCCAATGACTATACCTTCATTTCTATTCCAAGCATCAATCACTCTTTATTTAAACCCGAAACTCATTTTAACTTTCATTTCTTCTGTGTTTAGTCGTTTCGCAACACTATGAAGAGGATATACACAAGGCGTTTGTAATCCGCGGCAATTCCGCCATCTTAAAGTGTGATATACCGTCGTTCGTAGCCGATTTCGTAAATGTCATATCCTGGCATAGCGACGAACAAGAGAATTTCTATCCAGGCACTGAATATGGTGTGTGATTAAGCTCCTTAGTCTGTGTGTGAGCTTATTAAGAAAGAAAATTAGCACTACTTTAACCCCTAAACTACAACACTCTATAGTACAAAGCAAAACTCACAGAACCACTTGTGTACAGTGCAAGTACAGTTAACAGGCAATTAGCCAAATTAATAATGAAAATTTTTGTAAAATACACAATACACCGAACTCAAAAGTAACTTGATTAACCAACACTGTTTAGGCGGTAATAGTTGAACATGTTCGTTCGTGTCTGCTTCCTCGATCCTTCAGTTTGTTTCGAATCTTTACTTCTTTACTTTTTGGTTTCCCATTAAATATTATGTTGTAATGTTTTAGTTGTTGCGCAATACTACGATACCGATGTAAATAAGGCCTATGTTATACGCGGCAATGCGGCTGTTTTGAAATGTGAAATCCCCTCATTCGTGGCCGATTTTGTAAGCGTTGTATCCTGGCACACCGACCAGAACGAGGACTTTCTGCCAGGCAGCGAATACGGTTTGTTTCTGAATTACATTCCGGCTTTTTGGTAGCTTTAGTTTAGGCTCTCTATGATTGCGTGAGCTTCCTAAATTATGGATAAGTACCCACCCATTTCCCTCCTGACTCTTTTATGTTTACTTTTTATGCTATCTGTCGGGGGGATTCGTGTTGATGAGTCTTGCTATCAGAAGAATTCTTAACCTTTCTGGTCGCAGACTTTCTCAGGGAAGCCAATAGACTCCAAGAAGATTGCGCTTTAGAGTCCCATTAAGTGCACTCTTAGAAGGCACTCGTGTTTCAATTAGCTTCCTGCACATTTTCACACGCCCGCCTCACGCAAGGTGTGGGTTTTTGGTGTTCTTCGATGTGCTCGGATGGGTAGCCCCGTCAGCTCCGCACTTTCATTATGTAATCAAAGTCGCCGTGTGAATTTAACTTCAGTTGTGCAACAATTCTACGAATCGGAGGTCAACAACGAGTACGTCATCAGAGGCAATGCAGCGGTGCTGAAGTGTTCGATTCCCTCGTTTGTGGCTGACTTTGTACAGGTTGTATCCTGGCAGGACGAAGAGGGTCAGCTCTACGGAACACTCGGCGAAGAACAGGGATCCGGTACACATTGAACAATCAAAATTTTTACGATTATAGGATTAGCTCGTCCCCATTTGATTATCCCATCTTTGAATTAAACTCTTTTATTTCATTTTTTCCCGCTCTCATCCTTGTTAACTCCCACTTTCAGTCGTCAATCAGTATTACGAGGCTGAGGTTGTTTCCGAGTACGTCATAAAAGGCAATACGGCCGTGCTGAAGTGCACGATTCCCAGTTTTGTGGCAGATTTTCTGCGAGTGGAGGCTTGGGTGGCCAGCGATGGCACTGAATACACCCCCCAGGAGGACTTTGGTACATCCAGTGGCATAGATTTAGTCTTAAGCAAAAGTTCCAAGATCAAATTCCTTTCCTATATCCCTTGCTTTTTGATTGCTTTTCATTATCCTTCGCATTTCTCCAATCGTAGTTGTGAATCAGTATTATGGCGCCGATATCCTGATGGAGTATGTGATTCGGGGCAATGCGGCGGTCCTCAAGTGTTCGATTCCCTCGTTTGTGGCTGATTTCGTCCGTGTAGAGTCTTGGATTGATGAAGAAGGCACCGAACTGCGACCCTCTGATAATTATGGTACTTTTTTTTAAGGCGATTCTGTATTTAATTGGCAACTACTTCGAGGGCTTCATTCCTACTTTATCCCCTGCCTATAAATTCCTTTTCATTTTACCATTAAACACATTTTCAGTTGTGAATCAGTTCTACGAGGCAGAGATTATGACCGAATATGTGATAAGGGGCAATGCAGCGGTTTTGAAGTGCTCGATTCCGTCCTTCGTGGCTGATTTTGTGCGCGTGGAGTCCTGGATCGACGATGAGGGCAATGTCCTGTCATTTTCCGATAACTACGGTGCGAAGCAGAGCTTTTCCCTTAAGCAGTTTAGGTTTAAATTAGTTATTTCATCAAAAACACTCCTTAAACATCCCGTTCCTGCATTATCCCAAGTTATATTATTGTTTTTCTTCGATCTAAAGTCGTTTCGCAGTTCTACATGACCGAGGCAGAGAACGAGTATGTGATTAAAGGCAACGCCGCGGTGGTCAAGTGTAAGATTCCCTCCTTCGTGGCCGATTTCGTTCAGGTCGAGGCCTGGGTGGACGAGGAAGGCAACGATTTGTGGCGCA
The DNA here is from genome assembly GCA_018150545.1 of Drosophila ercepeae. Taxonomy (NCBI): domain Eukaryota; kingdom Metazoa; phylum Arthropoda; class Insecta; order Diptera; family Drosophilidae; genus Drosophila; species Drosophila ercepeae. The sequence continues at coordinate 15,635,463 of JAECWL010000161.1, forward strand.
ACAACGCCTCCGGCTCCTATGGTACACATAAAACTTGATTGATTTTCTCTAGTGTTTCGTTAGGGTTTTAGCCAACATCCATCCTTCTCCCATCCCCAAAATTCACACTATTTTGTACTTTCTTTTGGCTTTAGTTGTAATTCAAAGCTACGAGTCCGAGGCGGACAATGAGTACGTCATTAGGGGCAATTCTGTGGTGATGAAGTGTGAGATTCCCTCGTACGTGGCGGACTTTGTGTTTGTCGATCTCTGGCTGGACTCGGAGGGTCGCAACTACTATCCCAACAATGCCGAAGAGACGGGTACTGGGCTGTGGCCTTCTTTGCTCTACTTGGTTGCTCTACCTTCAAAAACCATTTTCCACCTCAACTCCCAATCTCAATCTCCTTTAGTTTGTTTTTATTTCATCAAGTATCCTCTGGTATTCTTCAGTTGTCCATCAGTTCTATCAGACGCGCGTTATCGATGAGTTTGTGCTTCGCGGCAACTCTGCCACATTGAAGTGTCTGGTGCCTTCGTTCGTGGCAGATTTCATCGATGTCGAGGGCTGGATCGACGAAGAAGGTGTTGAGATCCTGAGACCTCTGCCAGACGAATCCATGGGTAACCTTATAGATTTTTCGGGCCTAGGCTAGTCAAACCATCCACACCTCCCGTCCCAGTCCGATCCTCCTCCTAACCGTGTTCCTCCATCTCCATCTTGCAGTGGTGAAGCAGTTTTTCGAGTCACAGGTCTACGATGAGTACGTGATCAAGGGTAATGCGGCCATTTTTAAGTGCCAGACGCCCTCGTTTGTGGCGGATCACGTAGACATTACCGATTGGATCGATACCGATGGCGAGATTTTCACCAAGAACATCACGGGTAGGACCCATAGACGTGTAGACTCTCGTTTGAATAGCCACATGAAGGGGGTTCCACTCTGAAACCTTATGATTTTACCCCGCTCCTCACTCAATCAATCTTTCCGTAAACTTTGCAGTTGTGCCACAATCCTACACCGTCAATGTCATGGACGAGTCCATACTGAGGGGCAATAGCGCCATCCTAAAGTGCCACATACCCAGTTTCGTGGCCGATTTCATTGTGGTCGATTCGTGGGTGGACGACGAGGAGCAAGATATTTATCCCCAGGAGGATATCGCAGCCAGCGGTAAATTATCAGACTAAGAGCTCTCGCATTGCCCACTCCCACGTCACAATCCTTCGACTCCTTTCCGTTTCGGTCAACTTCGATCTTTTCTCGATCACGTCTCGAAGGACCCTCCAATGGGATCAACTCCGTATTCAGCGCTGCTTAGGCTTTCGATTTTCAATTACTTTCTTTCTATCCTTTTTTTCTTTCTTTTCAAACTCCCAAACCTCCATCCCCATTATAATTTTTTGCTTTTTTCCCATCCAAATATCCAAGGGTCGCTCCTGACTCGCCCAAAATGAAACCCGAAACCCTTCATGTAGTTGAAAGTAGCGTTGACCTGTAGTCTAGTGTAAATACATGCAAAAATGCTAATAAATGATTAAACAGTTTAACTATCTGTACATACAACTCATCTCAGATTCTAAAATTATTGTACATATAATATTTAATGTATATTCTATTAAATCAGCAGACTTTATACATAAAATTATTGGCATTTTTGCTGGTGCATGCTTTTAAAATATACTCCTAAAGCATTGCTAAGAATTTGTGGATGTTGGAGTTATACTTTACAAAACAAAAGGAAATGATATTTAAAGATATATAAATTATACTATTTAATGATCAAATAAATTCTACAAATTCCTAGCTTTGCTGTTGTAAATTTTAAATTCGAGGGAAGGAAATGTGTTAAGTTTTTGAACCCATTTCTTTATCTTGAAACTTAATAAAGATTGAAGGATTTTATATTTTTAACATCTTGCTTATATAAATATACATAATGCATATGTAAATATTTATAATTAAACTTTTAAATGAAGCTTTCCATGATCTCCTTCAATCTAAACTCATTAGAATTCATTAAAAAGTCACATCGCATGGTAAAAATTAACGAAAACTTGTGCACAATTCGCCAAAGAAATTCATCCAAATTTAAATATTTAAAAAAGTAATAATATTAATCAAAGGTGTGGCTTTTCATGTATAGAAAATGAATATATAAAAATTTAGTTAAATAAAAATATTGCATTCGGTTAACCCTTAACTAATAATTACTTATTTATTTATGATTGATTCTGTTCGAATCAGACGGCAAATACCTGGTACTACCCTCTGGAGAACTACATATTCGCGAGGTTGGACCCGAGGATGGATACAAGAGCTACCAGTGCCGGACCAAGCATCGTCTGACCGGAGAGACCAGGTTGAGTGCCACCAAAGGACGACTGGTCATCACAGGTAAGTCCGCCTTGTTGGCCAATTGATTTTCAAACGAATTTAAACAAAAAATTTCAGTTATTTTTGCCTAACTTTGAATTTTAAAAATAATTAACGGAAATTTAAATATATAACTGAAGTTTTTTATTGAGTAAACTTCAAATTTCCAAGTAAATTAAAGACTTAGTATATCTTATTATAAATTTCTAATAAATTACTATTCAAATTTCAAAATTTACTTTAATTTGAAGTCTACTCTATTATACTTAAACAGGAAAAGTTACACCCTCAGTTAAATAATTTATTTTAACCAAAAGAGTGTAATTTTTCTTGAGCTTCAAATGTTTGGATTTATGTTTTTAATATTATAAATTCTTTTATATTCTTAAAATATATTCAAAGTTTCACACACAATTTCTATTTTCGGCATTAAAACTACAAAAAGAAGATAGTCCAGACATTTTTTGCCTCGCTGGGAAACTGTCTTGGATACATAAGATATATATTTTGTGCTTTTTGGAGCACAGTATCCCCGGCAATTTCCAGGCGAACTTTTTAAGCATTATAAAAGCAACAATTCTTTGAATAAATAGAAATGCAATCAAAAAGATTTTTCGCTTAAAATCTCTTTCTTTGCGCTAATGTAATCAAAACTAAATTGCACATTTGAATGCATAATTAAACATTTAAAAATAATTGACCTACTTGTGTCCATCAGGTCATAGACTTGTTGCTAAAGACTAATTGTAAGTCTAAATTGAAAACTGCCTGAATGTTGGGATAGGGTACTCGACAATGAAAAGAGCTTGCAACAAAGCCATTAGAGTAGGTGTGGTCCGTTTTTTAAATCAAATTCAAAACAAACTTTTGTGGTGAGAGTTCATTTCGTATCCTCCTTCAAAATGCGCCCAAGGTAAGTGCCACTTTCAGTTATAGTCCTTCTAACTATTATCCAATTACTTGTATGGTTGTTTATTCTAAACCATTTTAACTTCATTCACAGAACCAGTTGGCAGGGTTACCCCGAAGTTTCCCAATACGCTGACCAGCAGCAGTTTCACGGGAGAAGCTGGCCTTGGCCAGACCCTTCTTTGCCCTGCTCAGGCCTATCCAGCTCCATTGTTTAGGTAGGAATAAAGTTATTATCCTGGAAAAGGCTAGTTTCCAATTTGGACTATATTTCGTCTTTAAATTCATTTGAAAACTTTTAAACTCTTCAAGAACCCATTGCAAGTGTTGGACCCAGACTTCTTTCTGGTAATGATATCAAAGTGGTTCAGTTTAGAGCTGGTCCTGCCATCACACTCTTGTGTCCTGCTCAGTCATATCCAGTGCCATTCTTTAGGTGAGACATTTCCTATCCCAACTTGGAGGTTTTAATGAATCCTTATGACCCTCTGATTTCCTTCTCAGAGCCTGTGGGCAGTGTTGGTCCTCGACTCACTAGCGGAGATGAATCCCGTATCCTTAGAGTCAAGCAGACGGCAAGTGCCACTCTTTTGTGTCCTGCCCAGGCCTATCCAGTGCCGTTCTTTAGGTAAACTAGCCCAACATCGAGGCAGCACATTCCTAGTTTTTGAGTATTCGACTTTCCCAAACATTTTCTAGAACCTGTTGCCAGTGTAAGTCCCAAAGTAACATCAGGCGATGATGCCATTAAGATACCCAAAGTATCCGCCGGAAAAAGTGCCACTCTCATGTGCCCAGCTCAGGCTTATCCTGTGCCCTTCTTTAGGTAAACCCAACCCAACATTAGGGCAATAGTTTTTGTGGATTTAATATAAAAAAAATCCTTTCAGAACCCGTTGGTAGTGTTAGTCCCCAGCTGAGTGGGAATGGCAACCAGGAGCACATCACACTGATCCGTGCTCCCCAGACGAGCAGTGTCACGCTGATGTGTCCGGCTCAGGCCTATCCAGTGCCCTTCTTTAGGTAATCCCCCAACTTCAGGCAGGCATTTTTGATTGAAAAGTTCTGAATTATTTCTTCAATCCCTTTCAAGAACCTGTTGGCAGTGTTGGGCCCAAACTGACCTCCGGAGATGATTCGCGAACTGTCAGGGTTCGACTTGCTGAAAGTATAACACTTCTTTGTCCAGCTCAGGCTTATCCAGTGCCTTTTTATAGGTAATCCTCTCCTAATGTCAGGCAGTCCTTTCAAGCTCTTCTTTATTCTCAAAATATCCTTTCTACACAGAACCTGTGGGCAGTGTTAGCCCCAAAATAAATGTAGGAGAAGATCTTAAACATGTCAAGGGCAGACTTGAGCAAGACTTGAGTATACTTTGTCCAGCTCAGGCCCATCCCAAGCCTTTTTTTAGGTAATTGTCCTTAAATTATTTAGAGCAGTTTTCAAAAAGGCGTAGATTTCCATAAAAACTTCTAAATACTTGACTTGCAGAGCCCGTTGGAAGTGTCAGTCCGAAGATCAGTACAGGAGAGGATTTCAAACATTTGAAGGGGAAGAGTAGCCACGATTTGAGTTTGCTTTGTCCAGCTCAGGCTTATCCTCAACCCTTCTTTAGGTAAATGTCCCTTCTACTGCAGTTTTCAAGTAGATTTATTAGGTAGAACATTAGTATCTTTAATCAATCAACTTTGCAGAACCCATTGGTAGTGTAAGCCCAAAGATTACTAATTCTGATGATCTAAAGCACATTAAGGCTAAAAACCTAAGCAGTTTGAGCCTTCTTTGTCCAGCTCAGGCCTATCCACAGCCTATTTCAAGGTGATTTCCCATAACTAACCCAACATTCGTGACTCCAAATAAAATTTGACAAGGATATTAAGTAGGATTTTTGTTTTCTAAGAACCCGTTGGTAGTGTGGCACCAAAACTTACTTTTCTGGAGCGTTTCAAAATGATGCAAATCAGTGGAGGAACCGCTTTCAACATTCAGTGTCCAGTACAAGCGTATCCAATGCCTGTTTTTAAGTAAGATTTCCATTCAATACTTAATATTGTAGAGCCCGTGGGTAGTGTTAGACCCAAGGTGAATCCCCAGGACAAACACCAGTTCATAGACGTTGAAAAGTCGAGCAGCTATGCCTTGCTTTGCCTGGCTCAGTCCTACCCAACTCCTGCCTTCAGGTTGGTTTCCATTTTAAGAAATATTATAGCTTGTGTTTCTCTGTAGAACCCGTTGGCTCCGTCAAACCGAAAATAAATATCCAGGACAAGCTGCAGACACGCGAGATACCCGAAGGAATTGGTTTCGCTTTGCTCTGCCCGGCCCAGTCGTATCCCATTCCGGCCCACAGGTGCAGAAAATAAGCCACAAATTTGGCAAATTGTTCAATTACCAGGGCGTTTCTGCATATTTGGCGCTTTGTTATTTAAGTGATTATATTATTAGGCGGTTTTGCCTCCCATTTCGGTATTCAGGCAGTTAGGGAAGTTAGGGTTTTTGGTCTTAAAAACTAGTATGATTGTTTTTTAAGAGCCCATTGGTAGCGTGCCACCAAAAGTTAGCATTGACGATGAGGTGGCCAATGCCCGTGGCTTTGTGGGCCGAAGCTTGAGCCTCAAATGTCCAGCCCAGTCATATCCTATCCCGGTTTATAGGTAGGTTGCCCCAACATTTAGGCAGTTTGTTGTATTTCGTATCCACCTATAACTTCTTAACTTTTGAACAGAACCCGTGGCCTCTGTTCCTCCAAAATTGAACCTTCTTGAAAGGGTTCGCACCATGGAGGTTTCTTTGGGTACAACATATGCCATGCAGTGTCCTGGTCAGGCTTTTCCCGTTCCCATAAATAGGTAATAGTCCCTCTAACCCAGCATTCAGTTTTGTTTTTAGTTTTTGAATATTGTCAAGCGTAGAATCTCCTTCTTGTTTCCAGAACCAGTCGGCTCTGTACCACCAAAAATCAATAATATTCACGACAAATTCCAGTTGAAGCAGATTAAATTAAAAACTGACTTTGATATGCAGTGTCCTGGTCAGGCATATCCTGTGCCAATAGTAAGGTGCGTTTTTTGGCAGCCTATCCCAGCATTTTATAAAGGCTTTTTTATAATTTTCTGACAATTGATTTATTTGAACTTCTAGAGCCGATTGGTTCCGTGCCTCCAAAAATTACAAGTCTGCACGACAAGTTCCAAGTTCTGCAAGTGAGAGTAGCTGAGGATTTCTCCATGCAATGTCCTGGTCAGGCTTATCCTGTTCCTATAGTTAGGTAGGTGTCTTCGGTTGTCCCTATTCCAGCATTTTACAAAGGCTACTTAGCTTAAGGCAGACATCTTTAATGACTTTCTTGAATTTATAGAACCCATTGGTTCCGTGCCTCCCAAAATAAGTAGTCTGTCTGACAAGTTTCAAGTTCTGCAAGTAAAAGTGTCAGAGGACTACTCGATGCAATGTCCTGGTCAGGCATATCCCGTTCCAGTGGTTAGGTTAGTATCAGAAGCCATAAACAACATTCAGGTTAGGTTTATTCTGAGCTTATAGAGCGTAATATATATCGAACTCTTTAGAACCTGTCGGCTCAGTGGCTCCAAAAGTTGATACCCGCGATGAGTTTACTTTTGCCAGGACTCGCCTGGGTGCTTCGAAGGCTCTCATCTGTCCAGCTCAGTCTTATCCCATGCCATTGTTTAGGTAATTTTGAAGAGATCTACCCCATCATTCAGGTTTTAAGATCATTTTTTAGGCAGAAATAATATTGCAATATTTTTCTAGAGCCTGTGGGCAGTGTGGCTCCCAAAGTTGATATCAAAGATGAGATCAACTACGCCCGGGTGGCTTTGGGTCACAGTCTGGCTATAGTTTGTCCAGCTCAGTCGTATCCTGTGCCCGCCTTCCGGTGAGTTCTTCTCCCAACTTTCAGGCAGTTTGATTTTAAATCAGAGAGGCTTTAATTCTTACTTTGTAGAACCTGTGGGCAGTGTGGCTCCCAAAGTGGATCCCAACGATCGCATCAAGTGGGTGGACAAGCCAAGTGGCAGGTCCCTTAACTTGCTCTGTCCAGCTCAATCTTTTCCAGTCCCCTTTTCCCGGTAAGATTTGATACTCTTCCCAATAGGCAGTTTTCAATAGATAGTGTTAGAATTTAAAGTTTTAAAAAGAAACTCTTGTTGTTTATAGAGCCCGTGGGAAGTGTTGCGCCCAAGGTAGATGTCAAAGATCGCATCACCTGGCTAGATAAACCCGAAGGAGAAGCTCTGAACTTGCTTTGTCCAGCCCAATCATATCCCATGCCGGCTTATAGGTAGGAATACCTGCCATCTGGTGTCCTTAATCAGGCAGTTTTCAGGAGCAAACCTCTTTGTTTTACTTTGGCAGAACCTGTGGGCAGTGTGGCTCCCAAAGTGGATATGCACGATAAGTTCGATGTAAACATCAAAAGCTCTAACAAATCCTTAAACTTGTTCTGCAAGGCCCAGGGATATCCAATGCCTGCTTTTAGGTAAAGACATTACTGAGTACAACCCATCAGGGAATGTTTCAATTTAGATTGCCAGCTATATAATAGTAAATATATGGTTTAAAAGAAACTCTCGTTTACAGAACCTGTGGGCAGTGTTGCTCCCAAAGTTGACATGCAAGATAAACTGGGTTTCGCGATTAGGAATTCGAGGAGCTCTTTGAATTTACTTTGCAAAGCTCAAGGGTATCCTATGCCAGCATTTAGGTATATAAATTGTTGAGTACAAACCAATATTTTTCCAGAGCCCGTTGGCAGTGTGGCGCCCAAGGTAGAAATCAAGGATAAACTAGGCATATTTGTGGCCAAAGCAAATCGTTCCATGGCCCTTCTGTGTCCAGCTCAATCCTATCCCATGCCAGCTTATAGGTAAATCCTTGTCCTGTTTCTTTAACAGATACTTCAGGCAGTTTTAGTATTTTAGTTACTTGAGTTAATTTTATGATTTCTTTAGAACCCGTTGGCAGTGTTGCTCCACGGGTGAATCGCAAGGACGAGTTCAATCATGACCGCATAAGCAGTTTGAAAACTATTGCCATTCAGTGTCCTGCTCAGGCTTTTCCCGTGCCCTTCTATAGGTAATCGTCGAGTGCCTTAAATCCTTTCATTTGGTAGATTCAATAAGTTAGATGGCAATCAGCCATTGATATTAATATCACATTCCTCCTAGAACCCGTGGGAAGTGTGGCGCCCAAAGTCAATAAGAATGACGAGTTCAGTCACGACAGGACAGCGATTGGTGGGACGGTGGCTCTTCGTTGTCCTGCACAGTCATTTCCGGTGCCCTTCTATAGGTTTGTCATTGTCGAGTTTACCCTGCCCATAGTTCTTGTCAGGTGTTTCCCTCCCAACTCTCCTTCTGTATCGAACTTATGTTTTAGAACCTGTGGGCAGCGTGGCGCCGCGTGTCAACAAGAAAGACGGATTCAGCCACGACAGTATCCGGCAGGGTCAAACAATAGCCATTTTCTGTCCTGCCCAGGCCTACCCCGTGCCCTTCTACAGGTAAAACAAACCCAAGAAAGCCAATTGAGAGGCTTACTGAAAGTTTTCCTCTTACAATAAAGCTGGGATTAAGTTGTCAGGCCTCATTGGCTTCCAAATATAATTGGCTTTGTGTCCAGCATGGACGGCCCATTTAACCCATTCAGTGTCACGTGTTTTGGGAAAGCCACAACCCCTTCTAAAATTATGAAGTTTAGGCTTTGTTGTGAAACATCTTGGGCAGTTTTCAATAATAGGCTTTGGTTTCTAGTACTCAATCCTGTCCTGTCTTTTAGAGCCCGTTGGAAGTGTTCCCCCAAAAATCAGTGTTGGAGAGCGTCGTAAGGACGCAGAAGTTCCTAAGGAGGGCGACATAAGCATTTTCTGTCCTGCCCAATCTTATCCTGTTCCAGCATTTAGGTGAGAAACCATTTAAAGGCAGTTTTCAAATAAGAGGTCCATGTCCTTCATAAAACTCGATACTTTCCAGAGCCTGTGGCTAGTGTAGGACCAAAAATCAGTGTCGGTGAGCGCCTCAAAGATGCTGGTGCCGCTTTACAAGCAACTTTGACGCTATTTTGTCCAGCTCAGTCGTATCCTGTTCCTTCTTTTAGGTAAATCCAACATTCAGGTGGTTTTTAAATTTGGTTTTAAAACTAATTTTTTGATATTGTATAGAACCCGTGGGTAGTGTGGCGCCTAAAATTAGTGTCGAGAACCGACTCAAGAATGCGGAAGCTGGAAAGGGTTTCAGTTCCACCCTCTTCTGTCCAGGACAGGCTTATCCTGTGCCTTTTTTTAGGTAAATCCCGTGAACATTTTTAGGCAGTTTTAAGATTAGGATTTATGCTTTATTGATAGGATATTTAATATATTTATTATATTATTTAGAACCCGTGGGCAGTGTGGGACCGAGACTCACCTCAGGGGATAAGACCCGAAATGTGGATACTGCACTTGGTGGCAGCGTAACTTTGCTGTGTCCAGCACAGGCTTATCCGGTTCCATTTTTCAGGTGATTTTCTTAAACGTTCAGGCATTTATCAATAGTCGCAGGGTCTTGGAGTTTCATTTCAATATTTGTGATTTATTTTATTTTAGAACCCATAAGTGGGTCTGCTCCCCGTGTGGCTTTGATTCAGAAAACAAATATTGAATATGTTCGTCTTGGCGGGACGGTGGCCATAGTTTGCCCAGCTCAGGGTTATCCGGTTCCTGTTTTTAGGTGAGGTCCAACATGAAGGTGGTTTTCAAAGGGTTCTACTAGTTCTATTTTAATTAAATAAATAATTTGCTTTTATTAAAATCTATAGAGCCCATTAGCAGTACGGTTCCGAAAGTTATTTCATTGGCAAAGTTTGATATGAAGACTTATGCTGGCCATACTACTTTGGCTTTACTGTGTCCAGCTCAGGGTTATCCTGTACCAGTATTTAGGTAATTGAAGAGTTCTACGCTTAAATTCAGGCAGTTTTTGGTTTTCTTTAAACAAATTTTTATAGAGATATACTTTTTTTTTGTAGAACCCGTTTCTAGCACTGCTCCAAAGGTTCCACCATTACAGTCGAGGCCTTTGGTGATTCCTGGACATTCAAGTTTGTCCATTTTATGTCCTGCCCAAGGATATCCCGCACCCAGTTTTAGGTGTGTTGAGTATAAATGTCCCAAGTGTCGCATTCAGGCAGTTTTCTGTTGCTTTTTTTAAATTATTTTAAAAGTTTACAATCATTTTTTTCCTAGAACCAATCAGCAGTACTCCTCCTAAGATAAATGCTTTAACTTATAAACCCAATGTTGTGGACTCTGCTATGACCACTGCCATACTATGTCCGGCTCAGGGTTATCCTGCTCCAAGTTTTAGGTTGGTTTTCGTTAGATCTGGGTTTTTAAAAAGTAAATTGTTGAGGCTCTGATTTTGACTTTTCGGTTGGCCGAAAAAAACATTTTTGGCATGAGTTTCTAAACAGATTTATTCCATTATTTAGAGCCCGTTGGTGGTAAGGCTCCTACCCTGCTCTCAAATGACATCAAACGTTCCTGGATCGAGCGGATGCAGGCCACCAACCTAGCCATATTCTGTTCAGCCCAGGCCTATCCAGTTCCCGTTTATAGGTTAATCTCTTTATTAACTGCAGATTTCTTAGTGGAGTTGTCACTTTCCTATACTTTTTCTTTCGTTCTTCGGAACGGAAACAGCTCCTGCTTCATATGCCGCCTGTTTGCATATATCCGGTAGCGATTAACTGGCTAGGCCGAAAACGTGACTTAAATTATGCATGAGAAGTGTGAACTTTTGCCCCGTAACTCGGTGCCTGGGTCGAGTAGGGGTGTTAGGGGGCGGGAGGTTCATTCATAAAAATGCGCGCGCAAAGCAAAACACAAACAAAACCCATAGGTACCCATAAAAGTAAGCTACGTAAACAAATCAAAAGAGAATCGGTAAACAGACACCCACCGGTCTGCCTCTTTCCCCTTTCTCCTTTCTCCGTGTGTGCATTTGTGTTGGTGCGAAAGTTTGTAAACAAAACCGGCGCTCAGCTGGTTGACTCTCTCTTGGTCTCTCTCACTTTCTTCCACTTTTTCTCTCCACTCTCTCTGGCTGGCATTGCGCATGATGGCGAGCGAGAGAGAATTTCCCAAACAACTTCCCCTCCAGGCAGAGTGTTTATGAATGAACGCACGTTTCTGGGTCAACAGCCGGTGTTGTTGCCACTTTTCCGAGGTCAAAGCACGCCGGGTGGGGGTGGGGTGGCTTCGCACCCCCACTTGTTGCACATCAGCTGGTAGCTGTTGCTGCAGACATTTGTGCGCTTGTGCAAGCCTTTGGCCTTCACATTGACCCAATGAACTATGCACCTGACCCGCTTATTTCCTTTTTATTGAAAAAGTTTCTTCGTTTCTTATGTCAGTCGGGGTTCGCAAAGGTCAGTGAAAGTTACTTGGAAACTTGGGAAACATTCAGGCAGTTAACTGCTTATAGTTTGCTTTAATTTATGTTTTGGGTGATTACGTTTGCAGAGCCCGTTGGCGCCAAGGCCCCGACCTTTTCACTCGAGTACAAGCTAATTGAGGTGCAAAAGTCAAAGGGCACGGACTTTGCCCTGCTCTGCCAAGCTCAGGCTTTTCCAGTTCCCATTATTAGGTAAGAGGTATGCCATCTCCAACCCAACATTCAGAGCATTTAAACTTGATGGCCTGTTTTGTAATATTTTACCACATCTCGCAGAACCCATTGGCTCCAAGGCCCCTAGTGTGCCCACAGGAGTGATGGTCTTTCAGCAAAATGTTCCTTTGTCCTCGACCTTTGCCATGTTATGTCAGGCCCAAGCCTTTCCAGTGCCAGTTTTTAGGTAATTTCACGAACTAAGTCCAAAATAAATACTCCCAACATTCAGTCAATGGGTTTTAGGGTTTCAAAACTAAATAATATTTGAATTCCTTGACTTTTTAGAACCTGTTGGCTTCAAGGCCCCAAGTTTTCCCACTGTGGCCTCAACTTTCACCCTTCATATCCCCCAAAATAGTGAAGTTGCTCTCACCTGCCAGGCCCAATCCTATCCAGTGCCAATATTTAGGTAATTCGAACTTAGGTTATCCTTTTAGGGTCCAACACTGTTATGCTGGTTCTGTGAATATCCTCTTATTCCTCCCATCACCTAGATTAAACTCCTTTTATTTTAGAACCTGTTGGTGCCAAGGCTCCGACATTTTCTAGTGACTCCAAAGGCAGTATTTTTGAGCGATCCGTCAATGCCAGCTTGACGTTGCTCTGCCAGGCTCAGGCTTTTCCCGTTCCCATCATTAGGCAAGTTATTAGGTCATAAAAATGTAAAATAGAATATTTTTAATGCTTTGCAGAACCCATAGGAGCCAGAGCTCCTACTTTCTCCTCCGACTATAACTCCTTTTCCTATGCTCGTGCCGTGGGACAGAGTTTTGCTTTGCTTTGCCAGGCCCAGGCCTTTCCAGTCCCTCTCATGAGGTTAGTTTTCTCGGTTATTCGGGCAGTTTTCTTAGGATATAAGGGGTTTTAAGTGATTTATATTAATGTTTTCAGAACCCATTGGCGCCAGGCCTCCCACCTTTTCAACAGATTCCAATTCGTTTTCATACATTCGCTCTGTGGGGCAGAGCTTTGCTTTACTTTGCCAGGCCCAGGCTTATCCTGTTCCTCTAATAAGGTCAGAAACTATCCCTTTTTCAGGCAGTTTATTTTAGGTATTTTAAAACTAAAGTAGATATTGTTTACAGAACCAATTGGAGCCAGAGCTCCTACATTTTCCACTGATTCGGACATATTTTCCTACCACCGTGCTGTTGGCCAAAGTTTTGCTCTACTTTGTCAGGCTCAGGCTTATCCTGTTCCACTTATGAGGTAGAAACAAATTGGGGTTTAGCTTAAAAATATCAAGTACCCTTTTTAATATAAGACACCCAATTTTCAAGGCAGTTTAGTTATGTTTTAAGTATTTTATTCCCAGAACCAGTAAGTGCCAAAGGTCCTACTTTTGCTACGGACATGAAAAGCTATACATTCGTTCGGAATTTTGGCCAGAGTTTTGCTCTGCTCTGCCAGGCTCAAGCTTATCCTGTTCCACTTATAAGGTAGTCCTTAAATAGCCTTAAGCCGCAAGCCATCCCTGTCCCAAAATTAAGCATTTTGTTGGTTTCTTTGTAGAGCCCGTTGGTGCCAAAGCTCCAACTTTCTCCGGAGCGTCCAAGAGTTTCACTTTTGTCAATGAGGTCTCGACTAGTTTCGCCCTGCTCTGCCAGGCTCAGGCATTTCCAGTACCCATAATAAGGTTAGTTTTACATTTGGGCAGTTTTCATAATAGTTTTTATATAAGAATATAGAGTACCCTTAACGATTTGCAGAACCCGTGGGTAGTGTGGCTCCAAAAATATCTGGAGGCCGATTGCAGGAAATTACTCAAACAGATAAAACCGACTTGGCCATCCTGTGTTTGGGCCAATCCTTTCCGACTCCCGCTTTTAGGTAATTTAAGGGTTATCCTTTAAACTCCAACATTCAAGTCTTTTGAAGAAGGGGAAGTCCTTACTAGAAATTAATTTTATTACAGAACCAATTGGCAGTGTTTCGCCCACAATTTCGGGCGATCGTTTGCAGGAACAAACCCAGAAGATGGGTCGCAGTTTCTCGATTCTCTGCCAGGGGCAAGCCTATCCTCATCCTGTTTTTAGGTACTTTCTTATAGAGAATTTAGATAAGACCTTCCGGCAGTTCTTTTGATAGGAAATAGACTTTGATATTTGTTGATTTACAGAACCTGTTGGATCAGTTAAGCCCCGCATTTCCACCAAAAGCATTGAAATCAATGAGGTGCCTTTGAGTGGCACATTTGTTGGTCATTGCCCGGGACAGGGTTATCCAGTACCAGTTTATAGGTAGATCTATAGGTTCATCCACTGTCAGGTTGCTGTTAGGATTCTTTCCCATCCCAAAAGTGGAGCACAGAATGAGCAAGTAGAGATGAAAGTTTAAACTCAGTAGAGAAGGTAAGTAAGATCCATCACACGACCAGGGAAAGGTGAGTATTCCTAGACATCGAAAAATTGGATAAACTTGCTCATTCTGTGTCCACTCTCCCTGCTGCCAACTCTGATATCTTGAATTCTCCACTAACTCTATTTTCTCGTTCCAGATGGTACAAATTCATTGAGGGAACTACCCGCAAACAGGCCGTCGTCCTGAACGACCGTGTCAAACAGGTTTCCGGAACTCTGATTATCAAGGATGCTGTGGTCGATGATTCCGGCAAGTACCTGTGCGTCGTCAACAACTCCGTCGGTGGCGAGAGCGTAGAGACAGTCCTCACCGTAACTGCCCCACTTTCGGCCAAGATCGATCCCCCCACACAGACCGTTGACTTTGGACGTCCCGCCGTGTTCACCTGCCAGTACACCGGCAACCCCATCAAGACTGTCAGCTGGATGAAGGATGGCAAGGCGATTGGACACAGTGAGCCTGTGCTGCGAATCGAGTCCGTGAAGAAGGAGGACAAGGGCATGTACCAGTGCTTCGTACGAAACGATCAGGAATCCGCCGAAGCCAGTGCTGAGCTGAAGCTGGGAGGACGCTTTGATCCGCCCGTCATCCGCCAGGCCTTCCAGGAGGAGACCATGGAACCCGGCCCAAGTGTATTCCTTAAGTGCGTGGCTGGCGGCAACCCCACCCCCGAAATTTCCTGGGAACTCGACGGCAAGAAGATCGCCAATAACGATCGGTATCAGGTTGGACAGTATGTAACGGTCAACGGCGATGTGGTTTCCTATCTGAACATCACCTCGGTCCATGCCAATGATGGAGGCCTCTACAAGTGCATTGCCAAGAGCAAGGTGGGTGTGGCTGATCACTCTGCCAAGTTGAACGTCTACGGCCTGCCCTACATTCGTCAAATGGAGAAGAAAGCTATCGTGGCTGGCGAGACTCTGATTGTAACCTGTCCAGTTGCTGGCTACCCCATTGATTCCATTGTCTGGGAAAGAGGTGAGTCTTCGATTTTTTGATATTGAGTCTCCTAATCCTTTTTTTCAATCTTCTCCTAGATAACCGCGCCCTGCCCATCAACCGCAAACAGAAGGTCTTCCCCAATGGCACCCTTATCATTGAGAACGTGGAACGCAACTCCGACCAGGCGACCTACACCTGTGTGGCCAAGAACCAGGAAGGATACTCTGCCCGCGGCTCCCTGGAAGTTCAAGTCATGGGTAAGTTGATGATTCCTTTCCTTGCCCAGACTCCTCATCCAAGAGGTGATCTGGTTGCTGTTACACTCCGTGGGCGGGCTATAAGTTTTCAGCCTCATCGTTGGTCGATAGTTTCTCAGTGTCTTTCAATCGTATAAGAAAATCCCCTCGTCCAGTTCCGCCACAGATAGTACCCTTCGATTTCGGGGAGGAGACCATCAACATGAACGACATGGTCTCGGCCACTTGCACGGTAAACAAGGGCGACACTCCGCTCGAGCTGTACTGGACCACGGCGCCAGATCCGACCACGGGAGTGGGGCGCCTCATGTCCAACGACGGTATACTGATCACCAAGACGACCCAGCGCATCAGCATGCTGAGCATTGAGTCCGTGCATGCCCGGCACCGGGCCAACTATACGTGCGTGGCCAGGAACGCTGCCGGGGTCATTTATCACACGGCGGAGCTGCGGGTCAACGGTTTGCTGCTCATCTTCTCCAGTCGTAGCTTGATTACTCCTTTGGTTTTTGTGTTTCGTTATCCTCACACCGCCATCTCCTCGTTTCCTTGCCCTTCGCCACAGTGCTGCCCCAGATCGTGCCCTTCGACTTCGGCGAGGAGAGCGTCAACGAACTGGACATGGTCTCGGCCTCCTGCACGGTCAACAAGGGCGATCTGCCCATCGACGTGGCCTGGACGAAGAACGGCGGCCGTGTCTACACCAACGATGGCATCGTGGTGACCAAGACCAGCACCCGCATGAGTGTCCTCAGCATTGAGTCCGTGCGGGCCCGCCATGCCGGGAACTACTCCTGCGTGGCCACCAACAATGCCGGCGAAACCCGGCACTGGGCCATCCTGGCCGTCAACGGTTAATAGCCTGAAGATTCTGCATTGTAGCTGTCCTTGAGCTTCTTCTTTTGTTTGGCTTTTAGTTTTTAAACCTTCCCCAAACCCTCCCAGTCTTGCCCCAGGTCGTGCCCTTTGACTTTGGCGAGGAGAGCATTAACGAGCTGGACATGGTTTCCGCCTCCTGCACCGTGAACAAGGGTGATCTGCCCGTGGACATCTATTGGACCAAGAACGGAGGTCGCGTCTACACCAACGATGGCCTGATTGTGACCAGGAATAGCCAGCGCCTCAGTGTCCTGAGCATCGAATCCGTGCGAGCTCGCCATGCGGGGAACTACTCCTGCGTGGCCACCAACAACGCGGGGGCCATCACCCAATCCGCCATGCTGGCGGTCAATGGTTATTGATCCACTATTACGCTATCATTTTGTTAAGTTTTTGCCTTTATTTGATCATCCCAACTCCTTCCTCTCCCCCGCCGAATCAGTCTTGCCCCAAATGATGCCATTCGACTTTGGCGAAGATGTGATCAACGAAATGGACATGGTCTCCGCCTACTGCACCGTCAACCGGGGCGACCTTCCGGTGGACATAGCCTGGACCAAGAACGGTGGCCGCGTCTACACCAATGATGGCCTGATTGTGACCAGAAATAGTCAGCGTATCAGCGTCCTGAGCATCGAGTCCGTCCGGGCTCGGCACGCCGGGAACTACTCCTGCGTGGCCACCAACAATGCCGGCGAGACCCGCCAGTCCGCCATTCTGGCTGTCAATGGTTAAGCTCTTTAGATTCCTTCGTTTGGGTTTTATCGTTTCCTTAGACTTTTCGTTTGATCCCCAAACCCTCTTCCGCTATCACCCTGCCACTCCATTGCCTTGCAGTTCCTCCGTCGATAGCACCCTTCTCCTTTGGGGACGATCCCGTGAACACTGGCGAGAATGCCGGAGTGCAGTGCATGGTGCAGAAGGGCGATGTGCCCATCACCATCAAGTGGACGCTCAACTCCCGGCCGATCATCAACGGCGAAGAGGGAATCACCATCCTAAAGCTGTCCCCCAAGACGAGCGTTCTGAATATCGCCGCTGTGGAGCAGCATCATCGCGGGGTTTTCAAGTGCATTGCCGAGAACTTGGCAGGATCTAGCTTTACCACGTCGGAGCTGAAAGTCAACGGTAGCCGGAATTTAAGACGACCCCCTGCACCTTTCCATATTTTTAGTTTATATTATTATTTTTTATATTATTTTAATTTAATCCTGCAGTGCCTCCACATGTCCTGCCCTTTAGCTTTGGCAGCGAAGTCTTCAATATGGGCGATGTCTTGAGCATCACCTGTGTTGTCCTTAAGGGCGACCTTCCCCTGAATATTCAATGGACCCTGAACGGGGATCCTGTCAAAACAGGAGTCGATGGTTTCATGGTGATGCAACTGAACAGTCGCACCAGTTACCTGAGTGTAGATGCCTTGGAGGCGAAGCACCGCGGCTCCTACAGCTGCATCGCTCAGAACTTGGCTGGAAAAGCAATCTATTCCGCTGAGTTGCAAGTAAATGGTTGGTGAATCCTTAAAACCCGTTGCCATTCCCTTTCTAAGCTTCTGATACTAACACAATCCCGGTTTATTTGGTGCAATGGAGTAAGTTAGTGTTTTTCTATCTCAGTTGCCCCCCAAATCAGTCCGTTCTTCTTCGGCGAAGAGCCCTTGAACCGCGGCGAGGTGGCCAGTGTGAATTGTGTGGTTCCCAAGGGCGACTTGCCCCTCGATATCTACTGGACTCTAAACTCGGCTCTCATTGTGAATGGCGAGCTTGGCTTCACCTTGGTGAGGCTTAACAAAAGGACAAGTTCCCTGAATGTGGACTCCTTAGAGGCCGTCCATCGGGGCAGCTACAAGTGCATTGCCAATAATTCAGCTGGCTACGCGGAATATGTTTCCACTCTAGAAGTGAATGGTTGGTTTGAGTCTGAAATCTTTAAGAGTAGAGTATTTTATTTTTAGTATCGAAACTTTATGGTTTTTTATGCTTTCCGTTTCCCAACAAGTTCCCCCTCAAATCCAACCCTTTGACTTTGGATCTGAGCCAGCAAACACGGGTGAGGTGGCTGGCAGCTTCTGTATGGTTCTAAAGGGTGACCTGCCATTGGAAATCCGCTGGACTCTCAATTCTGCACCCATAATCACAGGCGAGCATGGCTTCTCCCTGTCTCGCCTGAATCCGCGTACCAGCTCCTTGAGCATCGATTCCCTGGAGGCCAGACATCGCGGATTGTACCGATGCATCGCCACCAATCAGGCGGGCAGTACGGAATACAGCGCCGAGTTGCACGTGAACGGTTATAACGCATTATACTTAAATGGTTTAGATCTTAATTTATTGGTTTATTCGTGTTTGGTTTTATTTGATTCTTAATTGTTTAACATTCACACCTCGTCCTTGTCAAGTGCCGCCCCAAGTCCTGCCCTTCAGTTTCGGCGAATCGGCCGCCGATATAGGCGACATCGCCAGTGCCAACTGTGTGGTTCCCAAGGGGGACCTTCCTCTGGAGATCCGTTGGACCCTCAACTCGGCTCCGATTGTCAACGGAGAGAATGGTTTCACGTTGGTGCGTTTAAACAAGCGAACGAGTCTGTTAAACATCGACTCGCTGAACGCCTTCCATCGCGGGGTCTTCAAGTGCATAGCCAGCAATGCGGCTGGAAACAGCGAGAATGTGGCTGAGTTGCAAGTTAATGGTTTGTCCCGACTCTCAAAAATATGGCTAAATCCTAAGAGCACGCTTAACTAGTTAACACTAAGTATTATCTTCACTGACTGTTGTGGTTTGGTGTTCGTTGTTGGAGCAGAAATGCAATTATTGCGCTTAAAAAAAAGAGTTTGGTATTTAAAAGAAAAAGGGGGTAAAAAAGTGTACAGGTTATGTGACTGCTTCTCCTGTCCTTAGTTCCCCCACAAGTCATGCCCTTTGTGTTTGGGGAGGAGCCCTCTAACTACGGCGACAGTACGGCTGTCCAGTGTATGGTTTTCAAGGGCGATACCCCGCTGCAGCTCCACTGGACCCTGAACGGACAACCGATCACTAACGAGCACGTCGGAATACGCATTATCAAAATGTCACCCAAACTGAGCTCCCTGAGCATCGACTCCATCAGTGGCCACCATCGTGGGCTCTTCAAGTGCATTGCCACCAATGCAGCCGGAATAGCCGAACAAAGTGCCGAGCTGATGGTCAACGGTTAATATCTGCGAATTTAATCCAGAATTTTGAATTTCTTTCGTTTGTTTTAAATCCTATGATCCCAAAAATCCTAACCCAAGTGCCGCCCCAAATACGACCCTTTGACTTTGGGGACGAGGCCTCCAATTCGGGCGAGACCATGGGCATCCAGTGCACGGTCATCAAGGGGGACCTACCGATCAACATCACGTGGGCTCTGAACAATCAAACCCTGAACAGCGGGGATCTGGACGTCGTCATCGGTCGCATGTCCACCAAGTCCAGCACCCTCAATATCGACTATATAGCCGCCGAACATCGCGGTGTCTACACCTGCCTGGCCCGGAATCCGGCGGGCCAGAGCAGCTACAGTGCAGAGCTGAAAGTCAACGGTTAATGGCTTGAAATCTTTTTTATTAGAAGCTAAAATTTATGTTTATTTATTGTGTTGCCTTATTTTAAACCTCAATCCCTCCCAGTTCTGCCCAGTGTCCATCCCTTCAGCTTCGATGCGGAGGCCAACGAGGGCGACAGCGTCCAGTTGACCTGCCACGTGGCCAAGGGCGACCTTCCGCTCCGCATCCGCTGGACCCACAACGAGCTGCCTCTCTTCCCACACCTGGGGGTGATGGCCAGCAAGATCGGGGAGCGGATCAGCCTCCTCACGGTGGAGTCGGTGAAGGCGGCCAATTCGGGGAACTATAGCTGTGTGGCCAGCAATAGTGCCGGAAACGTGACCTACAGCGCCGAGCTGCTAGTGAATGGTTAACGAAATACTTGGAAAACTTTCTTAGAGATCTCTTTTGTTGCTTGATATTATTTTAACCTTTCCAAACCATTTCCTGTCTCCACCCAGTTCCTCCCCAAATCGTGCCCTTCGCGTATGAAGATGTGATAAACATGGGCGACTCGATTGATTTGTTCTGCCAAATCCAGAAGGGCGATCGCCCCGTCAAGGTGCACTGGAGCTTCGAGCGGAGCTCCGGGGAGTCCGGCTATGACCAGCTGCAGCCCCAAATGCGGACGAACCGCATCAGCGGGAAGACGAGCATGTTGTCCATTCCCAGCGCCAGTCCGGCACACACCGGCCGATACACCTGTATAGCCAGTAACGTGGCAGGAACGACCACCTATAGCGTTGACCTAACCGTGAAGGGTATTAGCCTTAATACCTTGAATTAGTCCTTAATGGTTGCGGTTTCTAAGTCTTGATACTAATCCATCCCTCTAACTCCCATTGTCTAACTGAGCTTGTGCGGTTTAATCCGGAGTGTTTGTGCATCGATAGTCAGAGTTACTAACTAGAGTTTGTATTTCCGAACCTTAAGTTGCCCCCAAAATAGCATCCTTTGATTTCGGGGAGGAGCCCTTGAATTATGGAGAGCCTGCCTCTGTCCAATGCACCATTTTGGGCGGCGACCTGCCCATCAATGTCACCTGGCAGCTGAATAACGCCACCATCGATAGCTTCCACGACATATCCTTTTCGCGGATAGGAAAAAGGATCAACGTGCTCTCCATTGAGTCCGTGTCGGCTCACCATGCCGGATACTATTCGTGTCATGCCCAAAACAAAGCCGGAATCACGGCTCACTCGGCGCGTTTAATTGTGAATGGTTAGAGGGATTTTAATAGCCCTTTCTAGATATAAGACAAGAATATTAATTATCCTAAGTTTCTAATCATTTTTTGATCCACCAATCCCTGTGCTTTGTTTTTCGTAGTCCATCCTAAAATAAACCCCTTTACCTTTGGGGAGGAGTCCATGAGTTACGGGGAGTTTGTGAATGTCCAGTGCATCATATCGGGCGGGGATCTCCCCGTGAACATTACTTGGACCCTGAACGATCGTCCTTTCGAGGACTATCTTGAAATAATAACCACCAAGCGTGGAAAACGTATAAACGAGCTAACCATCGAGGCTGTCTCAGCCAAACATGCTGGAAATTATTCCTGTGTTGCCGAAAACAGAGCTGGTCGAGTCAATCACACGGCTGAGCTGAAAGTGAACGGTTATTAGACTTCAATTTACTTTAAAAATACTTAATTTTGGTTTTTTTTTTTATTGTTTTCTCCCTACCTTTAATCCCTGAACCCCAAAAGTGGCCCCTAAAATTGCGCCCTTCGACTTTGGAGATGAACCCTCGAACTTTGGGGAATCCGCCAGTGTCCAGTGTTTGGTCACCTCGGGGGACTTTCCTGTTAGCTTTGCTTGGCTTTTTAATGGACGGGAAATCAATGAGAATGTCTACGATGTATCCATGGTCAAGTTGGGCAAGAAGATCAGCGCCTTATCCATAGACGTTGTCAGAGATCACCACGCCGGAAACTATACTTGTGTGGCCGTAAATCGAGCCACTTCGGTTAACTTTACGGCGGAATTGGTGGTGAATGGTATTGGAAAAAGACTTTACTACCTTTAAAGCATGAATTTGTGGAATTTCTTTGTTTTCTTATATATTTATTTGCTATCCCAAACTATTCCCCAAACCAAATCAAGTTCCCCCAAAAATCGCCCATTTCGACTTTGGGGATCACGCTGTGAACTTTGAGGAGTCTGTCTCCGTGAATTGTCTCATCTACTTGGGCGACCTGCCCATGGACATCACCTGGCTGTTCAACGGGGCCCACGTCAGTGCCTACTCCGGCGTGTCCATAGTCAAGGGTGGCAAGAAGGCGAGCATCCTGACCATAGACTCTGTGCACGGAGGACACGCCGGAAACTACACCTGCAAGGCGCGAAACGATGCGGACTCGGCGGAGTACACGGCCGAGTTGATTGTCAACGGTATTGAGTGGTCACCGTGCTTTAGATCTATTGTCGCTTCAGTTTAGTTATGATTTTGATCCCTGAATCCTCCTATCCTGATCCCCACAGCTCCACCAAAGATAGCTCCCTTCGACTTTGGCGAATATCCGTCCAACTTTGAAGATTCCGTGTCGGTGAACTGCCTGGTCACTTCCGGGGACCTGCCCATAGACATCGCATGGTTATTCGAAGGCGAACCCATCAACTTCTCCACTGGCATTGCGGTGCTTCGCGGGGGCAAGCGGACCAGTCTCCTGACCATCGACTCCGTGCATGCAGGACACGCCGGAAACTACACCTGCAAGGCCAAGAACAAAGCCTCCAGCAGCGAGTACTCGGCAGCCTTAATTGTGAACGGTTGGCGGGGCACTTTTTGTAGAATAATCTAGGACTTTTATTTGATTATCCGACTTTATTTTAATACAACCCATTCCCATCCAAGCTCCGCCCAAGATCACGCCCTTCAGCTTCGGCGAAGAACCCGCTAACGTGGAGGACTCCGTGTCGGTGACCTGTCTGATCCCGACCGGTGATCTGCCCATCGACATCGAGTGGCTTTTCAACGACTTCGGCATCAGTTCGTACTCGGGAATCTCGGTTATGAAGGGCGGCAAGCGAAACAGTGTCCTTAGCATCGACAGCGTCCAGGCCCGTCATGCGGGAAAGTATAGTTGTCGAGCCAAAAACCATGCCGCTGCCGAAAATTACACAACCGAGTTAATTGTGAATGGTACAAAGAATCTCTTAGGCTAATTTCCTTAGTTTTAGAATTTCCTTTCATTTTTTAAATGTTTCCTTTTTGAGCCCACCCATTCTTTTATTTCCAAAGTCCCACCAAGAATCACTCCCTTTGACTTCGGGGATGAGCCCACAAATGTGGAGGATTCCGTATCGGTCACCTGTCTGATATCCAGCGGAGATCTGCCCATCGACATTGAGTGGCTGTTCAATGACTTCGGAATAAGCTCTTACTCGGGGATCACGGTGGTCAAGGGCGGAAAACGCAGCAGTGTCCTGGGAATCGATAGCGTCCAGGCCCGACATGCGGGGAAATATAGTTGTCGTGCCAAGAATCACGCTGCTGCGGTCAACTATACCACAGATCTTGTTGTGAACGGTACTCACTAGCATCAAAATTTAACAGATTTACTTAGGTTAATAGATTTATTAGTTATTGCCTTTTTTTAATAATTTTCAAACCCTTAAAGTCCCTCCAAAAATCACACCCTTCCACTTCGGCGAAGAACCCACCAATGTGGAGGACTCTGTCTCGGTGACTTGCTTGATCTCTAGCGGTGACTTACCCATCGATATCGAGTGGTTGTTTAATGACTTTGGAATCAGTTCCTACTCCGGGATGACCGTCCTCCGGGGTGGCAAGAGGACGAGCATGCTGACCATCGACAATGTCCACGCACGGCATGCCGGAAAGTATAGTTGTCGAGCTAAAAATCACGCGGCGGCTGTGAATTACACAACTGAGTTGATTGTGAATGGTATTAATGATTAATGGGTCTTACACATTCCTTTTAGTAGATGTTTCGTAGTAGATTGATAAGTTTTATGTATTTACCCAAAACTTTTGTGTTTTCAAAGTCCCTCCTAAGATTACACCCTTTGACTTCGGCGAGGAGCCCACCAATGTGGAGGACTCGGTTTCGGTTACTTGTCTGATATCCAGCGGGGACCTACCCATAGACATCGAGTGGTTGTTCAATGACTTCGGCATTAGCTCCTTCTCCGGCATGACCATCTACAGAGGTGGCAAGAGGACGAGCATGCTGACCATCGACAATGTCCACGCCCGGCATGCCGGGAAATATAGTTGTCGGGCTAAGAATCACGCGTCTGCGGTTAATTACACAACAGAGTTGATAGTTAATGGTATTTAAGACAACACAAAGTAGTATTATTAGACCTCTTAATTTCTTAAAGTTAATTTATTAACTTTTTGTTTACCCTCTCCTGGTAAAGCACCTCCAAAACTAGCTCCTTTCGACTTTGGGGAATCGCCCGCCAACTTTGAGGACTCGGTTTCAGTCAACTGCCTGGTTTCCTCCGGAGACTTGCCCATTGACATCGAGTGGCTGTTCAACGGCGAAGCCATCAACTATTCTACTGGCATTGCGGTGTTACGAGGTGGCAAGCGAACTAGTGTCCTGACCATAGACTCTGTCCACGCAGGACATGCCGGAAATTACACCTGCAAGGCCAAGAACAAGGCAGCCAGTTCGGAGTATTCGGCGAAGTTGATTGTTAATGGTTGTTACTTCTTCTTGGGAGACTGTTACATTTTAAGCTATAGTTTGATATATTATTTTGTTGAGTAAACCTTTTCTTTACACTCCCAAATCATCCTGAAAAGTTCCACCAAAAATAACGCCCTTCGATTTTGGGGAAACCCCTGCGAATGTTGAGGACTCTGTGTCGATCATGTGTCTCATCTCCACCGGGGATCTGCCCATAGATATTGAGTGGATGTTCAATGACTATGGAATCAGTTCGTATTCCGGAATAAATGTTGTTAAAGGTGGCAAGAGGAACAGCATGCTGAGCATCGACAGTGTCCAGGCCCGGCATGCGGGTCAGTACAGCTGTCGGGCCAAGAACCACGCTGCCGCCGTAAATTATACAGCTCAGCTGACTGTTAATGGTACAAAATCATCCCAATTAGTTTGATAATTTCTCTCTTTTTGCCTTGTTTTATCCACTTTATTTTGAAACCCAAAGTTCCACCAAAAATCACACCCTTTACCTTCGGCGAGGAGCCCACGAATGTGGAGGACTCTGTTTCGGTGACTTGTTTGATCTCCAGCGGAGACCTGCCCATCGACATCGAGTGGCTGTTCAATGACTATGGAATCAGCTCCTACTCGGGCATCAATGTGGTCAAGGGTGGCAAGAGGAACAGCATGCTGAGTATCGACAGTGTCCAGGCCCGTCACGCTGGAAAATATAGTTGTCGAGTCAAAAATCATGCGGAAGCTATTAATTACACAACTGAACTCATAGTTAATGGTACTTTTTGGTTTCAGAAACTGTAACATACACACATTACCTTCTTTTTTAAAGTTTTCCGTTGATTTCCCTGGCTAATCTTAGTTTCCTCCCTCTTTTTTTTGTGGCAAGTCGCCCCCAAGATAGCGCACTTTGATTTTGGCGATGAGGCGGCCAACTTCGAAGATTCCGTGTCGGTGAACTGCCTGGTCAGCTCGGGGGACCTGCCCCTCGACATCGAGTGGCTGTTCAACGACTACCCCATCAACCACTACTCGGGCATATCCACCTCGAAGATGGGCAAGCGCCTCAGTGTCTTGATGATCGATGCCGTGAGTGCCCGGCACGTGGGCAACTACACCTGCAAGGCCCGGAATCTGTGGGCCTCGGCGGTCTACACGGCCCAGTTGATAGTGAATGGTATTGACCACTCGGAGAGCCTCGGAGAGCTTTTGTACAGCACTTTAATGTCAGTTTGATTTAGTTGGTTTTGTACTTGCGAACCCACTACTCTCCCTCCCACACAACACACCCACTATATGCATGTTTGCTTTTGGCTTTCGTGTCTTGGCTTTTGTATCTTAGCTAGTAAGTCAGGTTTTCTTGGTTTTTCTTGGGAATAGGACTAAAGATCGATCTAGTACTTCCATTAATGGGTTTTGTCCCTTTTTTGATTACCCAAAGTTCCGCCACACATCAGCCCCTTTGAATTCGGGGACGAGCCCGCTAACTTTGGCGACTCTGTGACCGTGCAGTGCACCATTTCCAAGGGAGATCTCCCCGTCGATATCAACTGGCTCTTCAACGATTACCCTATCAACGAGTACCACGGAGTGACCACCTCGAAGATTGGCAAGAAAGTCAATGTCCTCACCATCGACTCGGTGAATGGCAACAATGCGGGAAACTATACGTGTCGGGCCAGGAACAAGGCCCAGACAGTGGAGTACATGGCTGCTCTGGTGGTCAACGGTGGGCCGAGAGATTCCATCTCACAACACATACTCATATTTTAAAGTAGATTTGCCTTTGGTTTTTATGTTTCGTTGATTTGGTTTGTTTCTGTTCTCCAACTTCCACAAGTCTTGCCCCAAATCACGCCCTTTGCCACGGGCTCGCAGCCCACCCACCTGGGTCAGTACATAACCTACCAGTGCACCCTGACGGAGGGCGATCTGCCCCTTAACATTCGCTGGACGTTCAACAACCAACCGCTCTTCAACGACGAGGACCAGGACATCCTCATCGCCAAGATGGGTCGCCGCAGCAGCGTCCTCACCATCGAGAGTGTGGCAGCCCGCCATGCCGGCAATTACACGTGCCACGGGGAGAATGCTGCCGGAAGGGCCTCCTACAGCACCCAGCTGCGAGTGATAGGTCCTTGCCCCAGCATTAGACTTAGATACAGCCTTCTTTGACCCGCTTTTGATTTATTTTGTGCACCTTTTGTTTCATCATCCCACCACCAAACCAGTTCTGCCGCGCATCATTCCCTTCGCCTTCGAGGAGGGACCCGCCCAGGTGGGTCAATACCTGACCTTGCACTGCTCCGTCCCAGGCGGCGACCTGCCCCTCAACATCGAATGGACGCTGGACGGCCAGGAGATTCCCGAGGAGTCGGGCATCAGTACTGCGCGTGTAGGTCGTCGTGGCAGTGTCCTGACCATCGAGGCCGTGGAGGCCTCCCATGCGGGAAACTTCACCTGCCATGCCCACAACTCGGCGGGGCACCAGCAGTTCACGACGCCTCTGAACGTCTACGGTTAGAAATCTGAAGAGATCGGGTCGCTCGAGTAGTTTTTGTGGTTGCCTACTAACCTCAGCAAAATTCAGCAAAAGTGTGGATAGTGGGATGCGAGTTTTGGATGTCTTTTTAAGATTTATTAGTTGAAAAATATCTATTCTGGAAAACTATTTGCATCCAAAACTCGCATCTTCTACCAACTATCGCAGCATGATCTTCCGAACACCTGTCCCTATCTGCTGTTGTTCTTCTAACCGCCTCGTCTCTGGATCTAAATCTGTTTCTATATCCTATATCTGATCTGATTGGATCTGTCACTGTTTGGTATTTAAAACCTGGCGCACACGCACCCACAAAAGCTTGCATGAATGAAATCGAAATAGCACTGATTTGAGTCTCCATAATGGATATATATTTTGGGAAATAGGGATACATAGGCATCCAGAAATCAGGCTCAACTTTGGGGATCTTCAATTCCTCTTTATATATTCTGTTTATTTTAATTTCTTTAATAATTTCGAATAATGAATAGTGCCCCCCAAACTGGCGCCTCTGCCCGTGAACTCCCCCTTGTACGTGGGCGACTACTACCAGATATCCTGCGCCGTGGTGCACGGCGATGCGCCCTTCAACATCACCTGGTACTACAATGGCCAGCCGGCGGGTGACCTGTCCGGGGTCAGCATCCTGATGCACAGTCGCCGGAGCAGCTCGCTGAACATCGACAGCGTTCGGGGCGACCACGCCGGCACCTACACCTGTCGCGGTGCCAACCGGGCGGGTGAATCTTCCGTCGACTCGCTTCTGAGTGTCAACGGTTTGTGCCAGTCCTGAAGCAGCCTTTAGTGTAGTCCTTAGAATAGGCGACTATCTGTATCATCTGTATATCCCCACTGTCTGTCCCTCTGTTATTGGTGTTGGTATCGCATATCCTGTGTAAAATAACACTCGGGGCCTCTTACCCCACTGTACAGAATGTTCACTCACTGCACGGTTTCCCCAGAGCTGCCCCAGATCGAGCAGTTCCACTTCAATGCCAACGGGGTCAATGGTGGCCAGGCGGTCCGGGTCATGTGCATGGTCACCTCGGGGGACCTGCCCATCGACATCTACTGGCTGAAGGACGGACAGCCGCTGCTGCGCTCCATCTACCACAAGATCGACGAGTACACCCTGATCCTATCCCTGCGGCAGACCACCATTGGCGACTCCGGCAACTACACCTGCGTGGCCAGCAATGCGGCGGGCTTGGCCAGTCGCTGGTCCACTTTGAAAGTGAAGGGTATTTCAAGAACACAGTTGTATATATTTAAGTGTTCTTTTCTTTCTTTTTTTATCAAGTTGATCCTGTTACAAATTCCTTAAGATATTTGCCTTGGAGAATCAGATCTAATTAAGCATTGTCCGTCCGGGTATTCAGTTTCTCTAAAAACCAGGAAAGAAACGTACAACCATGTCCGTTTTTAAAGAGTCTTTGGTCCATTGATTTGAAACCTCGACTAGTATATACATTAATATTAATAATATAAATATCTTGAATTCTTCGAAGTCTTTTAAATCAAAATTTAAACTAATAATCACAGAAAACTTTACATTTTCGAATATTTACGAATACCACAAAAAAAAGAACCACCCGTGCTAGCTCCACTCCTCATTTCCGCTTCCGTTTGCGATGTTGAGGACTACGTGCAGCTCACGTGTATTGCCAGCCGGGGTGCCACCCCCATCTTGTTCGAGTGGTGGCTCGATGGGCGACAGCTGCATGATGGAGGCGACGATGGCGTCTCCCAGGCCACGGTGGGCGAGCACACGAGCCTCCTGATCATCCAAAGGGTGGGGGCGGTTCATGCTGGCAACTATAGTTGCAGGGCAAGCAACCAGGTGGGCGTGGCCGAGCGCCAAGACAGGCTAACTGTGAACGGTAATTGGGGGCAGGAGCTATACTTTGTCTTGCTTACTCCTTTAACTCCTTTGACAGTTTTTTCTTCCGACTTCTCTAAATCGAAAACTCTCACTCCCTCTAGGCCAAAAAAAAAGTTTGATCGAGGTCTATATACATATGTAAATATGTGCAGTTTTGAAATATAATCTTAGGTGTTCCAAACTTTAAAAGAAACCCCTCTACGGCGGCAAAGTTAGACCAAATCTAACCTAGGTTCCTATTAAAAATTATGTTTGTTTGTTAATCACCTGGCAAAAAAAAGATATGACTCTGCACACCATCCAAGCACAAAACACAGAACTACCCAAAACCCTGTTTGAGGATTTTCGTTTCGTTAATTTACATTTTAAAAGTTCACAAAGCTCATGCTCCAACACCGAATAAACCAACCAACCAACAGTCGACAAGTATCTGCAACATGAATAACCAAAAACCGCTTCTAATTGTCTAAATAACCGAAACTAAACTTAATCGATACTAAGAAACTTGGTCTTCCACTAATCGAGACCGAGTCTGCGCTTCCGTAAACGTAAACCCATCGTCCTGATCAGTCTTGCCCAAAAACCGGAAACCCATCTCCCATTCCAATTCCTCCATTAATTAACTTTCATTTCTTCAATCATAATTTCCTTAGAGAGTAAGTCACAAAACATAACCACAAATTGCATGGATTTTAACTTTAATTTCTGTCTAACTTTAGTTTAATTAAAGCCCCACTTTCATTTGTCCTTTTAACTATTTGGTTTCCTTGTACTGCCTTTAGTTGTAGCTTGGCCTCTTCATTTAATATACATTATAAGTCAAAGAATGGAAATACTTTTGAAAAACAAACTAAAGAAAAGTATTTGCAAGCTTTCAAAGCAAATGGAAATGATACTGATTCTACATTTTATTCCTTTTCCAATTCATTAAAAACTAAGGACAGACAGAATCCTAAATATTTTCTAATTCATTTTCCAATTCAAATCATTTCAATTTGCTTGACATTATGTCCGAGTTGATCCGTTTCCTCTAAGAAATCCTAACTGAAAATGCATGAAACATTTTTTAGTGAGAAACCATCACAGCCTTACTAACATATTGTCTTTCTACAATCGCGACTCCAATGTGCAGTCCCTCCAAGATGGATTCTCGAACCCACCGATAAAGCCTTTGCCCAGGGATCCGATGCCAAGGTTGAATGCAAAGCCGATGGCTTCCCCAAGCCCCAGGTGACCTGGAAGAAAGCTGTTGGTAAGTATGAGTCCTCCTTTTTTCCAAGAACAATCCCCTAAAGGGTTTCCCCCACAGGTGACACCCCTGGAGAGTACAAGGACCTGAAGAAGAACGACAACATCCGCGTGGAAGAAGGAACCCTGCACATTGACAACATCCAGAAGACCAACGAAGGCTACTATCTGTGCGAAGCCATCAACGGCATCGGTTCCGGACTGTCTGCTGTGATCATGATCAGTGTCCAGGCCCCACCAGAGTTCACCGAGAAGCTGAGGAACCAGACCGCCCGCCGAGGAGAACCCGCTGTGTTGCAATGCGAGGCCAAGGGTGAGAAGCCCATCGGCATTTTATGGAACATGAACAACATGCGCCTGGACCCCAAGAACGACAACCGCTACACCATTCGCGAGGAAATCCTCTCTACCGGCGTCATGTCCAGTTTATCCATCAAGCGCACCGAAAGATCTGACTCTGCCCTGTTCACCTGTGTGGCCACCAATGCCTTCGGATCGGACGACGCCAGCATCAACATGATTGTACAGGAAGTGCCAGAGATGCCCTACGCCCTGAAGGTCCTGGACAAGTCCGGTCGGTCAGTGCAGCTTAGCTGGGCCCAACCCTATGACGGAAACTCGCCCCTGGACAGGTACATCATTGAGTTCAAGCGATCCCGCGCTTCCTGGAGCGAAATCGACCGAGTCATCGTCCCTGGACACACTACCGAAGCCCAAGTTCAGAAGCTCAGCCCGGCAACCACCTACAACATTCGCATCGTAGCCGAAAACGCCATTGGAACCTCTCAATCCTCCGAAGCAGTGACCATTATCACAGCCGAAGAAGCCCCCTCTGGCAAGCCGCAAAACATCAAAGTGGAACCCGTCAACCAGACCACCATGCGCGTCACCTGGAAGCCACCACCACGCTCCGAATGGAACGGCGAGATCCTGGGCTACTATGTCGGCTACAAGCTATCCAACACCAACTCCTCGTACGTCTTCGAAACCATCAACTTCATCACCGAGGAGGGCAAGGAGCACAACCTGGAACTGCAGAACCTCCGCGTCTACACCCAGTACTCCGTGGTGATCCAAGCCTTCAACAAGATCGGAGCCGGACCGCTGAGCGAGGAGGAGAAGCAATTCACTGCCGAAGGTACCCCCAGCCAACCACCCAGCGACACTGCCTGCACCACCCTGACCTCCCAGACCATCCGCGTAAGCTGGGTAAGCCCACCCCTGGAGTCCGCCAACGGAGTGATTAAGACCTACAAGGTTGTCTATGCCCCCAGCGATGAGTGGTATGGTAAGTATTAAGGAATTATTTAAATTTATTTTCTTTTATAATAATTAACACTACACTCCTTAGATGAGACCAAGCGCCACTATAAGAAGACTGCCTCCTCGGACACTGTTCTCCATGGCCTGAAGAAGTACACCAACTACACCATGCAAGTCTTGGCCACCACAGCTGGAGGAGATGGAGTTCGAAGCATTCCCATTCATTGCCAAACAGAACCAGATGGTGAGTTCTTAAGACATCCTCCCTCTCATTAAAGAAACTTCTAATACACTTTCTTCCGAGCAGTTCCCGAAGCTCCCACCGATGTGAAGGCGCTGGTTATGGGTAATGCTGCCATCCTCGTCTCCTGGAGACCACCAGCACAGCCCAATGGAATCATCACCCAATACACCGTGTACTCAAAGGCCGAAGGCGCCGAGACCGAGACCAAGACCCAGAAGGTTCCCCACTACCAGATGAGCTTCGAAGCCACCGAACTGGAGAAGAACAAGCCGTACGAGTTCTGGGTGACGGCCAGCACGACCATTGGTGAAGGCCAGCAGTCCAAGAGTATTGTGGCTATGCCCAGTGACCAGGTTCCCGCCAAGATCGCCTCCTTCGACGACACCTTCACGGCCACCTTCAAGGAGGACGCCAAGATGCCCTGCCTGGCTGTCGGAGCCCCCCAACCCGAAATCACCTGGAAGATTAAGGGCGTGGAATTCAGTGCCAACGACCGTATGCGTGTTTTGCCCGATGGCTCTTTGCTTATAAAGTCCGTGAATCGCCAGGATGCCGGCGACTACTCCTGTCATGCTGAGAACTCGATTGCCAAGGACTCGATTACCCACAAACTCATCGTCCTGGCTCCACCCCAGTCACCTCATGTTACCCTTTCAGCCACCACCACAGATGCTCTGACCGTGAAACTGAAGCCCCATGAGGGAGACACTGCTCCTCTGCATGGCTACACTCTGCACTACAAACCAGGTGGGTTGAAAGTATATTTCTGGTCTTTCTATCATAAATAATAAATCCTTTCCAGAATTCGGAGAATGGGAAACTGCTGAAGTGTCCGTGGACTCGCAGAAGCATAACATTGAGAGTCTGCTATGCGGTTCCCGCTACCAGGTCTATGCCACAGGATTCAACAAGTAGGTCTTGAAATACCTTCTAGAATTCAAGTCTAACTAAGTCCTCTAACTTTTGTAGCATTGGCGCTGGAGAGGCTTCTGATATTCTGAACACCCGCACCAAAGGCCAAAAGCCCAAGCTGCCCGAGAAGCCACGTTTCATCGAAGTATCCTCCAACTCAGTGTCCCTGCACTTCAAGGCCTGGAAAGATGGTGGCTGCCCCATGTCCCACTTTGTGGTAGAGAGCAAGAAGCGGTACTTTCTTACATTTTAATCTTAGAACTCGAACTAAAACTACATAAACTCCTACCACAGCGATCAAATCGAATGGAATCAGATCTCCAACAATGTCAAGCCCGACAACAACTACGTAGTTTTGGATCTGGAGCCGGCCACCTGGTACAACCTGAGAATCACAGCCCACAACTCTGCCGGATTCACAGTTGCCGAATATGACTTTGCCACCCTGACAGTCACTGGAGGTATTTATGATCTGTTCTCCGATTCTTCCCATATATCCCTGCCTTGCTTTGTACATAAAGTACTCTACGTTGACGGAGTAGAAACCTTTTCCCTTAGAAAGCCTCTCCATTTGGCAGCCTTAAGCCCCAAAAAATGGGTCAAGACTGTCCAGTGGAGGGTATTGGGATTGGGTTTCATCGAACTCCGTCCATATACAAATAACAAGATGATAAGCACCAAGCTATACAATGTTAAACCCACACAATTCCTGAGTTCATTTTGCCTTTTACCAACCAAAAAGAAAAGAATCTGTATATTGTTTACCAAAAAAATGAGAAAACTTGTGATTATTATTTTGAAAATAAGAAACAATTGCACAGTAATTGATACATTTTTGTTTATTTAGTAAACGCACACTAAAATGGCTTTTTATTTAGTTTATGTTTTGAATTATGATTTGGAATTGCCAGACCTATGAAAGAAGCTGCACCCAAATAGTGTATAATATTAATCATTTGACTTACGTAAATGCAATTTGTTTCCTTCCGTTTTTATCAACAATCCCCAACGAAGAGCTAATGCAAAGTATCCTTATGTACATAAACGAATAGATTACTTAATCACCAACCAGCAATATGTTTTTATTTTTTTTAATTTTAATTTAGTTTTTAGTTTACTTAGATCCAAGCATTGTAGAGCTCTATAGATCACAGTATCACAATCTATGATTTTTCTTATGTTGTTCCATTTTTTTTTGCATTTCTGTGCCCAGTTTGTGAAATCGATTGTATAAAATATTGTAAATCCAATATAGATCAGGATGAAAGCCAAAAAAAAAGATGCTTGAATAATAAATGTTGTTGTACCCGCCGAACCATTCCTACAATCTAGAAATGTAAAAATTCCAATAGATGTTTAACCCGATTATTAAATATCTCAAATATTTGCTTTCGAAGGTAAACTTCACAACTGGTCACAGAATAAAGCCACTAATAAAAAAACAACTAGTATGATTATGATTTTAGCAAATTAAATTAATTTTTATTTCAAATAGCAAAGTGCTCATGGAAAAGACAAAATGCCTAAGAAACTCAATCGAGAATCGAGCAGAGCCACCATGCCATATGCCATAAAAAAAAAACAAAAGCACAACAACCAAAGAGTCCTCATCCTGGCCAGAGAGTTTAGATCCGATCCGAGAGACATCATTTCCTTTAACTTATATATTATATACAATATTTATATTTGATTCATGACATGACTCCAGCTCCAGTCATTTGCAGACAAAATTTTCTTTGTTCATTTCAGTTCTAGTTAAAGTTATAGTTGAGTTGAGTTCCTTTCGAGTTTCTTTCAAGAAGATTTCTCTATTTTCTTGGAATGTTGTTTGCGACTTGACATACATACTTACTCGTACATCATTAATTAATTAGCTTTAAGCGGATTATAAACAAATTGCATTTAAACGTATCTTAAACTTTATAATACATTACGAATTACGAATATTTTCAAGTTAAATAGTTAAATAGATTTTTCTCTAATACAAAATATACTCACATTTTGATGCGTGCTTCAAGTTTTGCGCAAATGTATTATAAACAAAAAACCAAAATTCAATTTTAATTAATATCTAATCTTAAAAATTTCAACACTTAGTCTGTATTTGTATATGTGAAGTGTTTTTTTGGGTGTCCTTTTTTGGGTGTCCTTTTTTGGGTGTCTGTCTCTCAATCTCTCTATCTCTCTGTCTTACTTATACGTGTGTCCTGCCACCCACTGAAAAAACCACCTCTTGGTTGTTGTTGTTATTGTTGTTGCAGGCACTATCGCACCCTCGCGTGATTTACCAGAATTAAGCGCCGAGGACACGATCCGCATTATCCTTTCGAACCTAAACTTAGTAGTGCCCGTCGTGGCGGCTCTGCTCGTCATTATAATCGCAATAATTGTTATTTGTATACTGCGTAGCAAGGGCAATCATCACAAAGGTATCTATGCTCCCAACTAATTACCAAAATTTCGTTCTTTTTCGGTTTCTCTCTACTTCTCTACACACCAAACAACAACCATACTACACACATCCGAAACACAACACTCCAAATCGTAACACTTGCGCTTTCTTATCAAAAAATTATCTCCTATCCTAAAATACTGCCTGTTGCGTGTGAATGTTGTTCTTGTTGATGCTGTTGTTGTTGTTGTTGTTGTTGATGTTGCATGTGTGAATATGGTTTGAATATTGCCACAAATACTATACAAAAAAAAAACCACCAAAAGGCACTATTGCCCCTCTTGATGATGGCACGGGACATGGCAATGTCCATACCCGGATCCGCCTGCCCGCCTGGATGCCCGAGTGGCTCGACCTGAACTTCATGGTGCCCCTGATAGCCACCGTGGTGGTGGTGGCCGTGGGCATTTGTGTGGTGTGTGTGGCCCTGTCCCGGCGACGAGCGGACGACATGCGTGGTGGCCAGAAGGATGTGTATTGTAGGTTTTCCCATCCTTTCGGGGGCGTGGTTTCCCCCGAAAATACTCTATTATTTTCAATATGCATCTAATCATATTTTAAGACTTTTTGATATTTTATTTCTGTTTCAATGTTGGCTTGATGGATGAAGTTTCCTTAACACACTGATGAAAATCTTATTTATAAGTTAAAAAATGTTTAATTCGTTGCTTGATTCCTTTTTAAATAAGCTTTCAATAAAATAATTCAAAGACCTTTTAAAAGGTAATATTTTAGTAAAATTTTAAAAATTTCCTTAAGCCAACATTTGAGTCTAAAAGCCGTCACTCTAAAAATATATTTTATAAGAAAAATTATAATTAATCGCCTTAAAAAGCTGTGGCATGTCAGTGTTTAGTTAAATTTTTGCATGATTTCAACACAATCCATGAACTTATAGAAGAAACACTTACAGAAATAAACCCCAAAGCTTGCACTACAAAAATATACCAACCAACAAAAGTCAAATATAAAATATATTCAAAATATTAAATGTACAAATATCCATATAATATTTAGTGTCCAATAAATGTTCATATAAATATATCATCATCGCGATTTCATCATCGCCATTAAAACTAATTGGGTGACGCAATTGAAATATCTCTAATAACATCAATCAAATGATTATGCATTCGTTATTAGCCTTATGGAGTATTATATCCGATATTAGTTTAATCCCAACTAAAGTTATACCTACCATAGCCTCTATTGTTGTATATACGTTTTGCTTAAAACCTAAGCAACTTTCACAATCCAGACGACTTCTCTATATACTCTATATCTTTATACCAAAACCATTCGCCTCACAGAACAAGACAAATCAAATCTATCGTAAAGTTTTTAGTTTATATTTCTTTCCGCACTTTCCCCGTTTTTTATGAAACCAAAACTAAGATGCTTTTTAAAATCGCCATCGAGATCCTTTATCGATGCTTCAGTAAAGTTGAATAAAATCCAAAATTAAGTTCATCGCTCATTTCATGTCATTATTAATCAATCGTAATTGTAATTGTTGACCAGTTGGTATATTTTAATATTGAAAAAAAAGAAACAGCAAAAAAAAAACAAAACACTTCACGTAACATCTTTTGGAATCCTTTTTCGCAATTGTAACTTGTATTTTTGAGCTACTAATTAGCACATTTAGTGTGTTGACATGCCGCACCAAGCAAACAAAATAAAACCAAAATTAATTTAATCAATTTAAGTCAAAAACGAGTGACGGAACAAGTCCAGATCGAAAAAAAAACCTTAAAAAAGATATGAAAAACAGAAGTAAAGTATGCGAGTTGATTTATTGCGAGCAGCAAAGAGTGAAGGAAAAGCATCTTTAGTGTTTCAATATTGAGTTTGCGATATCATATATTAATTCTAGACGATGTAGTTTACAATCAGACAATGGGACCCGGCGCCACCCTGGACAAGCGTCGTCCGGATCTGCGGGACGAGCTCGGATACATTGCCCCGCCCAACCGGAAGCTGCCACCCGTTCCCGGATCCAATTACAACACCTGCGACCGGATTAAGCGAGGTACAGTCATAAGTAAGCATCTAAATTTCCAATGCAACATTTATTAATGCGCCGAAGATTCGACCTGGAGCTCTGGTCCTCACCTGGAACTCCTGGCCGTGTCCTGGCGTTTAGTTCTTTCTTCCATTTACTTTGCGAACGAAAAACAAACGAAATGTATTTTGCCTTTCATTTGCATACATTGAGAGGTAGGCGGTGACACGCCCACATCTGATTATAAATTACACTAAAGCCAAGCTTTTCTGGAACCAAAAACGAATTATTAGTATTGCTTCGTTAAGCCGCTTTGTTTCAGTTTTTCCCAAATCTCCCGAAAAGAACTGCCAACCCATTCCTAAATGTTGTTGTAAATTTGGATACATTTTTTATTTAAGCCATTTTTATGTTTGGGCCAAAGCCCAAGCTTCTATTTGAATTTGTTATAATCTTTATTTTTGATCTTGCACGACCTACAACTCCAAATCCCGCCCACTTTGGTTGCTTCAAATCGATTATGATTTCCGTTGAATTATCCTTGATGTTGTATGAAATTGGAAATTTGAAAAAAACCACCAAACACACACGAAAACGAATCCATATACAATCCATCAACATCCATCTCGAAAAACCAGGCCGTGGTGGCTTGCGGTCGAACCACTCCACCTGGGATCCGCGACGCAATCCCAATCTCTACGAGGAGCTGAAGGCCCCCCCAGTACCCATGCACGGCAACCATTATGGTCATGCTCATGGCAACGTTGAGTGCCATTACAGGCATCCAGGTAGGAGAAGCGGTCCCCTTCGCGTTTTTATTTCCTATCCACCTTAAAGTCCTCTTACTAACCCCAAACCCTTCCGATCACAAGCCCTTTAGTTGATTAGTCTCAGTTCATTTATTTCCACTAATACTTGGTCTAACTTCTGGTCACATCGAGCTAACCTAAGCTAACTAACTAGTAAGTAAATAGTAAGTAAAAATTGGAAGGGTTATCAAAAGGTATCATGAATCCATACTAAAACACTAAAAACCATAACAGAGACAGCACAAATTTTAAGAAATACAAAAACTAATTAATAAATATTTCCGCAAGGCATGGAAGATGAAATTTGCCCATATGCCACCTTCCACCTGCTCGGATTCCGCGAGGAAATGGATCCCACCAAGGCCATGAACTTCCAGACCTTCCCACACCAGAACGGACATGCGGGTCCAGTTCCCGGACACGCCGGCACCATGCTCCCTCCCGGACACCCCGGACACGTGCACTCCCGCTCCGGATCCCAGTCCATGCCCCGTGCCAATCGCTACCAGCGCAAGAACAGCCAAGGAGGACAGTCTTCGATCTACACACCAGCTCCCGAATACGATGATCCAGCCAACTGTGCCGAGGAAGACCAATATGTGAGTAACTCCTTTATTTGTGAGACCTCGTTGTTATATTTCAAATGTCCTTCAGCGCCGCTACACTCGCGTCAACTCCCAAGGTGGCAGCCTGTACTCCGGACCCGGACCCGAATACGACGATCCCGCCAACTGTGCTCCCGAGGAGGATCAGTACGGCTCCCAGTACGGAGGACCCTATGGACAGCCCTACGATCACTATGGATCCCGAGGCTCCATGGGTCGTCGCAGCATTGGTAAGAACTGGCTTAGGAATAGCTTAGGAGAAAAGATCCTGAATCTATCTTAATCATTTTTGTGGCAAACAGGCTCGGCTCGTAACCCTGGTAATGGATCCCCGGAACCTCCACCACCACCACCACGTAACCACGACATGAGCAACTCCTCATTCAACGACTCCAAGGAGAGTAACGAGATCTCAGAGGCCGAGTGCGATCGCGACCATGGACCCCGCGGCAACTACGGCGGTAAGTCCCAAACTTTTTTTTTGTAAATTTCTTAAGAAACAGTTCCATTTTGTTGCAAAAATACGATTTATCTAACATTCGCTGTGAAATATTCGAGAGATCGCTCTAATCTTAACAAACGCCATTCGCCTTTTTTCAATTCTATTTTTTCTAAATTTCGTATTAAATGTTAATCAGAAGACTCCACTGAGGGTGAGTGATTCAATTGGAAACTGAGCTTAAATGTGATTATATGACCTTCATTCGATCACTGATCACACCTCATAAGAATCCTTAGAGTCCCTTCTCTCGAACATCAAATTCTCATAGTTCATGCGACAAATTCAGGCTTCATAGACCATTATCCTTCATTGTCCATCGAAATGGCAAAGAATTTATATTTTTTTGTCTCCGCATCACCTTAAATATTCATGCTGTGTTTTGCTAAAAAGTTAAAAGAACATAAACATTGTACAATTTATCACATATTATTTGGTTTTGGTTTCAAGTGTGTTTTATTTATTTTGTTAATTTTAACTCGAAGTCATACTGCACATTGTAAGTTTATTTATCTTCATAAAGCGCACTTTCGTTTAAATGTTTTATGTTTTTGTAGGGATAATCGATTTTTTTGTGACTAAAAATCTGCATGTAATGTTATCAATTTTTTTAGGATTTAAGTTTCATAGATTCCATGCCACCTGCACGAAGTTCTTCATAACGAACCGTCACCAAATGCACTGTTTTTTGTTTCTAGTATCGTGATTAAGACAATACCTTTTGTTTTCATATTCATTTCATTATCAATTTTTCTTTTATCTACTTTTATGGAATTTTTAATTAATTTTTGTATAACAACCCACTCTATCGGTTCGGGCAACCCAAAATATAAATTTCCTATGCAAAAATATGTAAAATCGCAGCAGTGAAGCGATCCCCCCAACCAAAAGATCAGCGTACCACCGAAGAAATGCGTAAACTGATTGAGAGGTAAGACCAATGGGCCCAGACCCCAGATATCTGGATATACTCGTAATCACGACTCAACCCCACATAATCATGAGCTGTTAAAACACTGCACAGAAGTTAATGGTTGTAGTTCTGATGCAGTTTGCCTTTTCATAAATTAAATGCATTTTCTTTCTTATTCGTTTACTTAATTTCCTGATTGTCTCTAAATATAATCGCTGACTCTAGTCGACGACAGTTGTAAGTTCCAAACTAACTAACTAATTGTGATTTGTCCCAAAAGCATGCACAAAACATCTACTAACACTAAACATTATACTGATTGCATCCTAAAAAATGTATGACTTGGTTTTGTTTTGTATTTTACTCTTAAAACTGGATTGGTTGTTTTAAGTTCCTTAAAGTTTTGGTTGAACAGCAAACCACAGTTGAATGTTTTGATATCCCCCTACTCTGAATTACTATTTATGTACAGGATATAATCACCGCCTGTCTATGTAAAATCGTAAAATATATATTCCTAACAAACTACAGCAGCTTTGCGCCTGCCCTTAGCTTGCAAAAAATATTAAAACAGAAAATATTAATCCTCCAACAGACATTGTGACAAGGTCGCCAATGCGAGATTTGATCTGGATCTGGATGGTTTATTTTAAGAATTCTTCCAAAACCTCCAAAGATCTAGTCTCGTCTTATTGTTATGCTTTGGATGCAGCCTAAGGCCTATATAAAATTTGAAATATTTTCATTTACAACAAACTAATCCCTTCTGTAATATCCCGTGTAGAAACGAAGCCGGCCCAAAACAACTCCAACTCCAACAAACAAATGGCGCAGGATTCACAGCCTACGATACTATGGCAGTGTAATTTGTAAGCCCATCCTGTCGACGAGGACGTGGCTTTTTAGCTTAGCGATTTAAGGGCGTGAAGTGCGTGGGAGTTGAATGACACTCAGACACAGAACAGAACAGAACAACTCAGATCATCACTGCGAGGGGTGGTATCGTAGAAGAGATGAATATATATCCCATATACACGTATAATTATTCAACTATTTCAAGTAATTATGTCAAAGTAAAATGGGGAAATGCCACCAAAATTTTGAAAGCATATTTACACATATAAAGTCTACGCAAGCAGTAAACCAAACATGCATACGATATATAAGTACATTCATAAACGCATATTATATAAATGATTAACTATCATAAGTGTGTGCAGAATATTACTAAAGTTATACCACGAAAAAAATATGCTCGATCAGTAGTGAAATGAACAAAAAAAGAAATCAGAAAAACATACATAAAATATTTGAAACTAAATTTAATATTGTATCCTAGTTTTAAGTGTGATTTACAAAGAAAATATCAGAGGTATCGAGTGTCAAAAGGACACTCGGTTTGTGTAAGCTTTTTTGCCATCTATGCCAGGAGCAGAAAACTCATCCTTTGTCTAGCCTAAGTCAAAGTCATAACTTTAACTTGTCTAATTGATACATTTAGTCATATTATGCGGATTGTATAATTTCTTCCTATACATTTTGTAATTTGTATGGAAAGCGCACATTTGGAGTTTTGTTTGCGTTGATTTGTGATGATTGTTAATTTGTAGTTTTGTGTGAGTCTTTAATTTTATTCGTATTTCGTATTTGTTTTATGCCTTATTTATATACTCCTAATTAAATATACCTTTATTTATAAATTTACAATTTGATTTGATTCAGAAATGCGCTTCCAATAGAACAAAACAGAAATTGTTCAATGCACAAATCGTAAACACATTTGAATGTATTATACAAAATCCCCCAGGACACACGGATATACACTGGCACTAATTTTTTTTAGACCAATTCTGATCTATATACAGTTTGTAACTTCAGTTATACGCATTTGAAGCTTTAAAATAATTTGAAATTGTTTATTTCATTTGATAACTCTTAAGTTTTAGCTAGTAAGTTGCAAAATATATAATTTTGATTTTATTTAAAACGTTTATTTTGTTATTTGCAACCGGGTAATAGTACTTTATGTTGCATGGTTTGTGGAGTTTTAATTTAACCCGAGAATCCGTGGAAATGCCACCAAAAATACAAAGACTGACTAATGCAAACGGAAAACGGAAAGCCACCAATTCGGAGTGACAAAGGAAGCCAGTATTTTGCTCGACATCTAAAAGTAGCAACGAATTTTTGGAAGGACATCATCATGATGCTAAAGCAAAGCACTGCCATGGGATCGGAATCGGATTTTGATCCTTGACCTTTGGGCACATCAAGCATTGCATTTAACCGTTGAAATG
The DNA here is from genome assembly GCA_018150545.1 of Drosophila ercepeae. Lineage (NCBI taxonomy): Eukaryota > Metazoa > Arthropoda > Insecta > Diptera > Drosophilidae > Drosophila > Drosophila ercepeae. The sequence continues at coordinate 15,677,728 of JAECWL010000161.1, forward strand.
GAAACCCTTTTCGATCATTTTCCTTTCAATTTAAGACTTTATTTCTATTTACTTTTCAGTTTCCGTAAGAATCTCCGATTTATTAAGCACTCTTAAACAGGCTATACCAATTTTATATAAATATATATATACATATATATATATATATTCGTATGTAAATGTAGTGTTGTGAGAAAATTAAAAATTGCTTAACTATATACGATATATATGAGTGTATGACAAATTTTCAAGGCAAATGAACTACAAATATTAAGTAGTATTTAGTAAAGGAAAATGGCATTTAATCAATAAACTGAATGAGGACAAGTAACCTACAAATTTTCAAGTAATTCAAATAGCAAGCAATAATATAGAGTCAAAAAAAAAACAACGTTGGATTTCAAAAATTGTAACGAACGGAAATAAGATTTTAAATACTCTCAAAATAATTAAACCTTTTCGGCAAATCAAAATCAAAACAAAAAACTTTTGGCAACAAGAAAAATTTAAAAAGAATAATTAGACAAACGGTTTGAGAACAAAAAACAAAAATTTAGGCTAAGTATAGTATTCTTAACAATTGTCTCATAAAACTCATAAATGCATCAATCCATTTTTCATACTAACGCATAATGCTTGAAAATCGAGTCCATTCGGGCCAAATGCTTTTTGTGTTGCTTCATTGTCAAGATTGAAGATTATTATGAATATATATCACTTAAAGCATGCATACTTTGTAATTATTTAAACGATAAAACCAAACATAAATGTGCAACTAATTTTCTACTTAACTTTACTTAAAACGCATTAATCAAAATGTAACTCTCATTAAAAAACATTACACAACAATTACACACTCGCACACAAAAGAGTCATTCAATTTCGACGCACATCAGGCATCAGGTTTTGGCCAAAAAAAACATCAATGGAAAACTAAGCTCGAGGAACTCACATTTGTAATCTGTTACCAAATGGGACAAGCAGTTTAAAACGCATTTATACTAACCACTCGCTCCTTCTTAGCAGAACGAATATTATACGAAATTAAGAGATGAATCACTAAACCCAAAAAAGTAAAACCAAAAAAAAGAAACAAATATTCGTAATTATTAAGCGCGGCATTATATGGTAAACCCAAAATTGAATACTACAAAATATGTGTATTACTAATAACAATTACGAAAGCATACATATATTAACTACATTAAATATTAAATATATTGAATTTTGACAAAGATCAACATGCTTGGGTCTTACCATCTAGCACCTGATCCGCTCTATTTGGGTCGAATCGGTAGCCCCAGCCCGAAATTCTATCAAACTGCATGCCAAGAGAAACTATTTTGTCATTTTCCAAGTTTCAGTGTCATAAAAACCAAACAGAAACTAATTCAAATTAAATAAATGCCAATTTATGTTGGATAAAACAAAGAGAAACGAGTTTTTATTCAAAAATCTTTTAGAAAGGTAAAAATTTAATTCTAAATTATAAAATTATACAATATTGTGGGAGTGTAAGTAAATTTTCTAAACAAAAAAAACATTTTTTCTTAAAGATCCTTTTTTGAAGCCACTTCAGCTTTAGCTTACACTTTTTAAAGCATACTTTTTGGCATAAAGTTTTGACTTCCCAAACCTGGGAAGTTATGTAAAAGTTTTGTAGAAACCAGTCGCAGTTTATAAAGAAATATATTTAATTTTTAAGTATATATCATATATTTTTTAAATATAAAAATATTTTTATCGAATATATTCGTCAACTAATTCTTCCAAGAAACAACTTATAAGTTTTGGTTCCACAAACACTGAAATACCTTGGTATTCTTGGCGAGAACTATTTATTTTAATGAGTTTTTGCTTACCTATTAAATGAATACTTAAGACTTGGGTCATAAAAAATATTATATACTTTAATTTAAGCATATTTATAATTTCAAAGTTTTAAAAACTTTTAAGTGGTAATCTAAGAATACCCCCAAATATTTTAAAGTGAATATTTCTGTAAGAATTTGTAGCTGCAGCTGACAGTTTTTTTTTTGACTACCCTTTCAGTTAATATTAACAAAACTTGGCCAACAAGTAGCAGCATTTTTTAGTAGTAGTTAGTAGCATATTTGAACTCCCAATATTTGGCAGCTTGGGATTTGCTCATCCAGTTAGCAATGAAGGGGCGAGCTATTTGCAAAGAACAAGTACTGATGCAAACACTGCACGATTGCAGTGACAAAAGCTCTCCGGAGATTTGGTTAAACACAGCGAGGCTACCGCTTTTTGACCATCATGATTACCGGCTTACGTTTGGGTATTGGCTAATTCAATAAAAAGCAATTCATAATTCACACTCTCCGGCAGCAGCCTTGCATAATATAATTAATTGTTGCAAAATCCGATGATTTACAACTAAATGTGGCTCATTAAATATGAATCCATGCTGCCATGCCCACTTTTGAATGACGCCCCAGAGTAAACGCCTTCCAATTGAAACCCACTGGATGTGGTTGGTAGTTAAGCAAAAAAGGAGAAAAAAATGAAAATTATTCGCAAACAATTACGACTGACGCCCCGCACATCCAACAATTGTGCATTGTCTTCGCTGCTGTGACGCGGCTGCATAACAGAAATTTCAACAGCGGAGCGGTAGTGGCCCCTGGGCTACTGTGGGCGGTGGGGTTAGAGGCGTGGTGAGCTAACCAAACGTTTAAACGCTAAACGGCGAGCGGTCTACCGGCGAGCTGATGGAAGCATGACAAATACTCCCATCAAATATTGATCATTTAGCGTATTAGTCGCAGAACTTCGAAGGAAGTCATAAACTGCAATTGTCTTGAAGTTGCAATAAATCTGCCGCAATGGTGGAGCAACAGAGACGCAAATAATAAAAGAAAGAGAGACAGCGAATAAAAAACAAAACAAAACAAACAAAAAAAAGAAATAAAAGCAATGTTTGACAATCAAGTCGTTTGCATATGAATGAATGGGGAAGCAGCAGTGGCATCCTATCCAAACCGAGCTCGGTTGAGAGCGTCGAGCGTGGCCAACATTTAGTTAATGGGGGCGTGGCAGCAGGTGGAACAAGTAGGCCAAAACGGGCCCCACGCCATAATTTGCATGGAGGCAGTGGAAATGATGTGAATTAAACAAATATTTAACAAAGTAGTAATAGCAGCGGAGTTATTTAAACAAGAGTTTTGTCTATCACAATTTAATTAAGCTCATTTAAATAATTAAATTAATTGTAAAAGACTTTGCTCTTTTAAATGTGTTTAGGTATTTAAGGTTTTAAAGGGAAAAAAGTCATTTGTATTTTCTAAAATAGCAGATTGGAAAAATAATGTTCCAATTGTTCCAAAAACATTTCTTTTGCTTTCATGAACTTACAGTAGAGTTATAAAAACATTTTTTATCTCAATAACAGCTCTCAATCATTTATATAAATATAATAACAATTTGACAAAGTTTTGGTCGCCAAATGACATTGAATTACACAGGAAAAAAGCGGTGCGGTTGCGGGACTTGCTTGTTGGCCATACAAGTTCGTTGCCTGAGTCTTTTGTTTGTGAATCCAATGAAAGGTTTTTTTTGTGGCTATGTGTGTGTGGGCCTGGTCAGCTATAAAATGGCATTTATATAGATTAGAGATACGAGACAAGCGCGTTGACAACGCAATCCCAGTGCCGCCCTTTAATCATTTTTTACGGCCCCCTTGGCTGCAAGTACTTGAAGCGCACGTCTTTTTTGCAACATCTCGTTTGCCATTTCAGCAGCGTCATGGATGTTGTGGCTGGGTTAGTGTCTTTGTTGCCTCACTCCTCCTCTCCTTTTACGGGCTATGTGCAATTACCGCCTCCGCTTCGTTAGTGCTCCTTTTAATCAGTGCCAGTGTATCGCCGGCGACCTTGCCACACTTGCACTTGCCTAATGTCAACGCTGTGCTGGAGTCTGTGCCTCATGACTCTGCTCCAATTCTCTAATTGCCTCTCGGATCGACCCACATCTTGCGCCAGAGTCAACAGCACCAAGAGCTGGCGAGCAATAACCCCAGCTCCCAAGCTCCAGCTCACCAAGAGCTGTAACTTCACGCTTCGGTGTAAGCTCCAAATTCATCACGTGTTGCTGCGGCAGCAGTTTCTGCCTCTGCGGCTGCTGCGTCTTGAACCTGAGTCGCCACTCCAGTAAATATTTATTTATTTATACAAGAAATATTTTGTTGCAAACTTTTTTTCAGCGTTTTTTTGAAACCGGTGGTTGCTGTGTGTGAGTGTACGGGGTGGAAACAAAAGATTTATTACAACAAAATATGTCTGTCGCTCTGCGTTGTTTTAAATTTTCTGTTTTGTTTGTTATAATTTATTTTTATTACATTTTTTCAATTTCTTTCTCTCCGGACTGTGTGGCTGGCTACGTTTTGTTTTGGCTTGCGGCTTGTGCAATGCCAGAGATGTCTGACTGCCTTCCAGTCTGCCAGTCTGCTAGGCGGTTGTTGATGTTGCCGCTGCTGATGCGGCTTCAATAATTAAAACAACAACGATTATGTGCTTCACTCAAATGCGTTAAGTGTCGGTTGCTGGTTCGTTACTTGTGTTGTTGTTTTGTAAATCTGAGTTTAGCATGACACTTGTTCGAATGTTATATAAAACTGGAATGCAATTCAGGCCTCGTAAGCCATGTCGCTCAATTGTGGTAGGACATTATATATGGCCCGGTCAAGATGAAGATAAATTGAATATATGTGACAAATTTCAAAAGCCCGAACATGCTGATGACAATGATGGTGTGACGATGTTTTGAAAATCTTATGGAAATCGAATTGATTTCCATTGTGGCTAACACAACTGGCAGCTAAGGCAGCAACCTTGGCTTAATTAGGGTTTAATTGTTCCGCAGAAGAATCATGGCTTATTAATGGGGAAAATCAAGGAAATATCTTGTTACTCCTCCACCGAAAAAAAAGTCATTTGCAAACAACATCAATTGCAGATTTTCCAAAATCTCTCTTCGGCAACATCATTAAGCCAGCTTTAACTCCGTGAGATTTTCAAACGGAATGTTTGCTTGAACTCGAACTTTTGGCGGCGGTTACCTAATCGAGTCCCGAGGCGCGGATTGAAACTGCAACCGGTGCAACTGAAGCAGTTGGCTTCCTCTCAGCCAACCTTATGGGGGACTCGGTTTTTTTGGCACACAAACACACTCCGAAATAGAGGGGGCATGGGGGAGTCAATTAAAGCAACATGTTGCAACCGAACTGGCGACGCGACCGACTGACTTGGAATTGTAAAGCGGTTGGGCTGCACTCCCTGTGGCAATGGAGGCTGGGCCAGCTGCATTCAACTTCAACTTGGCAACAGGAAGTGGCAACGTTATTGTTGCCGCTTATCTGCCGCGAAGATGCTTCCTTGAGATTTATTTGGCATCTAGCTGGAAACTGAAAACTGCAAACAGCAAATGGCAAGAGGCATTGCCACCAATATCAGCATCGGATTCAGCATCGACTTCACCATCAACATCATCATCATCGTCATCGTCAGCGTCATTGCAATTGTTGACTTTGGCTCATGGCCTCTCGCAGCTTCGGGCGAGACCTTTTTGCCAATTCCAGTCAAACGATGACGTGGACATCTTTTGGATTTTTCGGCACTTATCTAACTTCCGGGTGTCTTGGCCCGAAATCGAATCTTTATGAGCTGCATCAGGCCGTTGCTTCATCCGTAAAGGGGAAGAAGCGCTTCCACATCCACCCATCCCATGTCCGCAGATGCTTTTAGTTTGTAATTTGCATTAACCCGTAATTAAAAGCATTTACTTTTTATGTTTATTATTATTTTTATTTCTTTTCACAGGTAAAAGTGTTTTCGTGTGTGGTCCGCTTGGGGATTATAATTATGTTTAAGTACGCATATTTACAAAACCATTTTATCGAGGGCTGCTTTTGGAATATTTTCCACATACATACGTATTAAAATGCCAAAACGTTTTAAACATTGTTGTGTTGTTTTATTGAATTTTGTATAACTTAAAGACAAAAACGCGCGCATGACTAATTTGTACACTTGGGGAAAAATAGATGGAGACAGATGGAGAGGGAGGTACGAAATGTTTTGTACAAAATGCAGGTGGAGTGGAATGTGGGGGGATGCCTTATAACTTTAAGTCTATGTAACAATTTCAACAAGTTCGGTTGTACACAAAGGTGATCTGCGACAGACGGAGCAGATGGCTTAAAGGGTTCAAGGTTTGGGCGTTTGGGGTTTTGTGGGTTTCTGGAGGGATCAGTTATCAGATATCAGTGCTGTCGCCTAGCTTGCGGCTAAACGGAGACCCTTCCACAGACCCTTAGTCCCAACCATGGCTATGACCATGGCTTACTGGCACCCAGACCTTCTCCCAGACCGGCTTCCAGACCTTCTTCCACTCCTGGACCTTGACCTCCTTCCACACGGGCACATTCACCGACTGCCATTCATCCTTCCACGCCTGTCGCTTCTCGGTGGCCCAGACCTGTCGCTTCTCAGTACGCCAGATTTGGACCTTCTCCTCTACCCAGGTCTCGCGCTTTTCCTTGATCCAGATCTGTTTCTTCACTGGCTTCCAAACCTACAAGGATTCGGATAATTAATTAAAGTTTCACGACTCATCAGTTGAGTTAACCCACCTGAACCCATTCGTCCTTCCACTCCAACTTTTTGTCCTGCTTCCACTCCTGGACCTTCTCAGTCTTCCATTCCTGTTTCTTTTCGGTGCGCCACTCCTGCTTCTTCTCGGTGCGCCACTCCTGCTTCTTTTCGGTGCGCCAGACCTTCTTCCACACGGGCTTCCAGACCAGCTTCTTGCGCCACAGATCGTGACTGGTGTACTCCCAACCCTCATGATCCTTGCCCAGGAACTTTTCGCCAGGAATGCCCATTTTCACCTGATGAAAGGATTCGTTATGAGTGATTGGAAACTTTGAAGAGTTATCCTTTATCTATTACCCATTGGGGCTCAAACATTTGCTTCCAGTCTGCCACCTGTACTTCCTTCCACACAGGCACTTGGATTTCCTTCCAAAACGGCACCTGAACCTCCTTCCAGATGGGCACTTGGATTTCCTTCCACACGGCCACCTTCGTGGGCACCCAGATGGGCTTGGTTACCTTCTTCCAGTCGGCCACCTTGACCTCCTTCCAGGCGGGGACCTCCCTCTCCTCGATTTTCGGTTTCTTAACAATCTTCCAGTCTGGTACTTGCTCTTCCTTCCAGACGGGAACCTTCACTTCCTTCCAAATTGGAACGGAGACCTTCTTCCACTTGGTCTCCCACGCCTCCTTCTTGACGGTTTTCCATACCTGGACCCAATCCTCCTTCCAGGTGAGTTTCTTCTTCCACACACCCTCGGGAGGATGGGCATAGGCTAAGCTTAGTATAAGCGCGCAGCTGGCGCTGAGTAGCTAAGTAGGAGGAGTAACATTTTAAAATCAATTTTAAGAAAAAGGAAGTCTGGATTCAGATTTAAGATTTAAGATTAGTAACTTTATGGCTTCTTTGAATATTGGTTTGAATATTTTTGTAAGCTTTGCAGTCTTTGAATGTTTGTTGTATCCATTTTCTATCACTTTGGATTTTGATTATTTTTGATGTTTAGGATTCACTTTGCCACTGATCATAGTACACTAACCAACAAACTGAGGGATCTCATGCTTGGTATCCCTTGCACCACCAACAGCGCGTCAAAACAAAAGGAGCTGATATGTGCCTCCGCTGAGGTCTTATGAACACTATTCGCATTTCCCTACATGCACATCTATTTATATTTTGAATGGTCTCGTCTCCGAAGCGCCAATTCCACCAGCTCCGGCAGCGCCAGCAGCGTCGTCGACGTCCATTACAACAACAAAAGACAATACGGTGGCCAAAGCTCTCTGCCACGGTCCTCGGTCCATGTGCAAAATGCACGCACCTGAGCGTCGGACTTCTCTGCCAGCGTCTCTGCTTTCAATGAAAGCAAAAGCGAAAAGCAAAAGCAGTAACCAAAAGCAGAAACCAAAAGCAAAAAACGATAACCGCAGAGAGTGAGAGTAAAGGTAACGCTCACCTGGCCAGGTTTGGAGCCGCTCTTGTACCGCCGATGACTGCGCGGATTTTCCCAAGGTAACGGCGCAGCTTCGCAGCAACGATGCGATCTCCACCACCACCACCACCGCACACTGCCATTGGACTCGAGGGCCTCTGCCCCCGGGCTCCAAATTGCAGACCCACTCGAGAGCCATCTTCGGAACGATGGCTAGAATGCGACTTAACAGTAATTATGATGTTGGCAACAGCAATTGGTCGAGTGGACATTGGTCAACGATGGTCAATGGTCAAAAAACTTCAGATTCTGCGTAGGTGTTTAATAGAGTCACGTTATTCCTAGGAACTACTAGACTAGTCTTGTTTTTTCTAATTTGTATTTAAAACCAGTGATTCAATAATAAAATTTGTTTACTTTTAACTATTTTAAAAACTACGTCAAGTGTGACCAATAAAAGTAGGCAAACATTTCAACCAAGGTTCAAGAACGTTTTGTTAAAAACCTAATTAAAAAATAGATCAATAATGCTGTTCCCTTACAGAAGGTAATATGAGCTTTGTGGGAAATTTAAAAATAAATAATAAAAAATAATAAACCAAAACATATTTCCTTATCCATATAAAACATATCTGTGTATTTTGATATTATAGTGTCATAGATATGATGTAATAATGGAATCATCTCAAAATATTAAAACATTACTATAAGAATTAAGATTCTTTGAAGTCCATCTCCATCTTAGTATATCCATCCTCAGAAAAGGTTGCAGCTTAGTCTAAATTACAATTAAATTTAAGTATTCTAATCATGAAATAATTTCGATTTAGTTCTGGTCATAAGAGTATCAAATCTTCCACTCCCACTGAAGTCAGCTTTCCGTACTCATTATTAAAACCCATCCCACGAACATAACAATAGCAAATCCAAACTTCAATGCAATCTTCCCGAAGTGTTCAGCATTTTCCATCAATCATCGATCGTGTACGGCCAAAACATGACGCTAAACATCCTCAGATTGGGCAATAGGGCAACCGAGTCCAACCCCCTGGAAAAGCGATCAATCATTTCGCGCAGTGCAAAGTGGTTCACCTCCCATCCGTCGATAAGGTCAATCGCTGTGGGCGTGTAGCGCCTGCTTCCACACACTAAGTAGTCTTAAGCTGCGGCAATTTGGGCTACGTGCCCGCATTTTATATGGTATGATTAACCATGTCCGACTCCGGGCTCCGAACTTGAGTGACAAACAATTAGCACAGGCAGAGGTGAGCTTCGGAGCAGTCCAGTTAAGTTGGCTTTTTGCAAAAAACGATCGCAGGGGAATTCGGCTAAGCTAATAGACAACAAAAAGTGCCATTTATGGACAGGTCGACCTAATCGCTCAAATGGCAAAGCGACCTCCGGCGACATTAAGCACCTCTAGAGGTTAAAGTGCACTCTAAATAATTTTCATTTATTATGATTAATTTAAGGGTAAAAGTTAATTGAATTAATACAAGAGTTGGTAAGTATTGTATGTTTCTTTTTTAAATCAAATCCATCTTCGAATTGTGAACCATTTAATACTATATTTTAACTCTAAGACTTCTCTAAATTGAAATATATATATTAAAATTTTGCAAAAATCTTTTACTTTGTTTGGCTATTTCATTTCTTTTAGTGCAATGCTATTGGATCGCTTCAGTGACTGCCTGGGGCCAAATGTACTTTTTAGCATGGTAATAAGGGCTTCGCTTTATGAACATCCGAATAGTTTGGCCATTGGGTTTTGATACCAATCCGGCAAGACCGTACGGCTGCCAATTAACACCACAGAAACGGACCAAGTCGGAGATAATAGTGGCGATATTGGAACTGCACACAGACCCTTCCGACTGGCTATAAGTAATATGTATGCACAAATTGAAACCGACAAGATATTATGTCATAGTCCAAGGAGACGGAGACGGAGAAGGAGGTGCCAGACGAGGAGGGACAGCCAGACGGCCTTCAGTCCAGACACTGCAAAAGGAAAAGCAGACCGAAAAGAAGGCAAGTCCCCAAATTGCAAAAAACCAAAACTTGAAATTAGGTAAAAAATCATGAATATAATGAAGAATGTGCAACAGGCTCAACGACTCCGCTCTCTGTGGATTTTATTATTGAATACATATACGAGTATACGAGTATAGTATTCGTTCAGGTCGCTTTTTGTTGTGCAAAATGAAATTGAAATTCCTGAAACGTGCATTTTGCAGCAGATCGACTTCGTCTGCGGACTGGCAAATCGAGTTTCTGTTTGGCTTCCCGACGAAGATGTCGTGGATGGAGCTGCACTGCTGCAGGTTAAGTCGTTTGCAGGATGAATGGACAAATGGACAAATGGACAGATGGATACATGGATGGATGGTGAGCCTCGGGCTTTGGAAACACCTTTCCCTGCTCACCCAGTTGCATAATTTACGGCATCATTTTATTGATCTGAACGTTTATATGTAGGTTATGTATTGCCTTATATTGTGACGGTCGTGCAGACAGGTTTCCCCAACAAATCATGGATAGGAAGCGTGTGAAATTGGCTTCAAAGTTTCTTATACAATTACGGGCCTTAAATGAAAAAAACAATTTATGGAGAAAGGTCTTAGTAGACTGACATTTGCTGGGTAATAATAATCCCTTTTGAGTCAGATGTCCGCACTACATAAATGGTAAAAGGTTGTTTTTTATGGATATTCCATTTTAGCAGTCTTTTAAAAACATTTTCATTTTAACTTATTTTTTTTAGGATGTTTGACTGATCAAGTGACGGCACCACGGCGTATACTTAATACGTATACTTAATATTTTCTTATCAAAATGTCTTCTAGTTTAAACTTATTTAAATCATAAAATACAGCATACTTATAAGACATATATTTAGCCTTTGCTGTGTAGGTGGCGTATACTTAATATTTTTCAATAATACCTCTTTTGAGATGTAGAAAGATACATGTTATATGATACCATTAATAATTACTTGTTACAACTGTTATCTCAATTATATCCAACAACTCTAATATTTGTTTGGAATTTCTAGCTAATAAAATGCATTTCCCAGCCATGGGTGGCGTATACTTAACTTATTGCACACACGCCTCATTGAGCGGAGGCTGTTGCAATGCGAGCGACCTGCAAGTTGGCTGGAAATCGCTGGCACTTGGCCGGCTAACAATGAGCTATAACAAAACACTCGCGTTCACACACGGTTAACCTTCAATCAGGCTCTCGTGGATCAGGCCTAATCCAAGGCGGTCTGCAGCGTCATCGTCATCGCCATCGTCGTCATCTCGATCGACAGATTGCGCCTGTAATTGCTTGTGGCTTTCTTCATTTACAGCTCATGGTACTCGCGGCCGGCACTTGGCTGCCCCAATTCGTTACGTGGCTCTGGAAGTGTAACTGAGGCTGGACCGGCAGGTGCTCGAGTGTTGACGTTAATGTCATTGTTGCCACGAATGCCTGCGCGGTTGACCCACATCCATGGTAAATGAAGCAGCGCTAATTGCAGGCCGATAAATTGATTTCTTTGCAGTTGCATCACGCATCGCGTTTTTAATCGGCAGGGGGCCAAAGTGCAGCCAATTCGAGGCGGTGGGTGCGTTTAAACGGCTTAAGCCGACCACCAAATTAATTGGCCCGGTAATCAGAGTTGAAAGTGCGTGAGCTTTTAGCCGGAGCACCAACGGATTTAGCAGCAGGTGGCCAGTAATCAGGCGAAACTGGCGCCAACTGTTAACCGAAAATCCAAAGATACGAAATCCGTTCGAAAAGATGAGCGGGTACTTGGTTTACTTGTTTCTGCCAAGGTCGACCGGACTGGGGACGGCAAGTTAACAACATGTTAAGCACTGGCAACTGGCATTAACGGTTATTAATGGCAACAGAAACTGGCGGCCCCTTTCGTCTGTTGCAATGTCCATTAAACCAGAAGATGCTGAGTCTTGCACGGAACATTGGTTATGGCCAGTCGTCCTTTGACTGCACACAATTACAGATACAGATACTCTTGCAGATGCAAATTGGCAGCACCCGAAACCGGCTCTGAGGCTCACTGGGTGTTACGCAATCTGGCCAAAAACGAAGCTAAGCCAACCTAGCCATTTTATTCACACAGTCAGAGGTCTCGCATTCCAATTTGCGTAGACTCGTCGCAAAAGTCCGCCTGTCCGCCTGTAAGCCGCTGCCCACTCCTGTTGAAAACATTGGTAGTTGGTAGTATTTGTTAGTTGGAAGTTGGCAGGCAGGTAGGCAGCTGTACCGCTGCAGTTGATTTCCTCATTGCTGCACTGACCGAAATAATTCGGAATACAATTGGATAATAATCGATCCTTGAAAGGGATCCTGCCTAGTATGCCAAAATAGTGATATTTGTTTTCTTTTGGTGTTAAGAATATGAGTAGTTTCGAACAACCAGTTGTAGAACAACCAGGAATTGTTTTCGTATTCAAGAATAATAGAGGAATAGAAGTTGTACGTCATAAAAGTAAATCCTAAACAGGGTTTTCTATATATCTTTATCAGTGTCTGACATAAGTCTCACAAACTCCTTAAATTTCACCAAATTTTCTGCAAGTGTACATAAGCTGGAGCGCATTCGCGAATGGAGATGAAGACACCGAACGACACCTGAAATGAGACCTGCCTAGGCAGTATTTTATAACACTTTGACAAATATTACTAATTAAACGGCATATCTTGCCTGCCACCTGGCCGTCGATTGGGCAACAGCAGACGGGCATCGGGAGTGGCACGAGCGGAGGCGCAGGAATGGAATCGAGGCGGAGGAGCCCAGTTGGCGAAAAACAAAAACTTTTGCTTAAAAGCGGAACCAACCGGGAGACATCTTCAGTTTCCTGAGAGACAATTAGATATTGCGCAATCGGGCCGTGACTTACCCCATCGATACGGGGTCTACGGAGACATCAAAAATAATAATAAAAAAAAGCAGATGCAACCGCATTACATCAGCCCCCTTTCACTCTTCTTGCTCGTCTGGGGCAACGTCATTATCACGATGATTATTGCCGAGGAGGCCATCATCACGGCCATTAGCGCTACTGCTATTGCTATTCCTCAATCTGCATTTTTTCCAAGCTGCCCAATTGAATGTTCCTCCGGCAGCACATCTTCCCTTCCACTCGGATGAGTGATGACCCAGGTGGGTGTCGAGGAAGTCAGTGACTGGTTGCCAACTGCCAGGTGGCATGCGGCATTTGCCTCAGCAAATGGCAAGTGGGCCTATAAAAAAATAAAGTCGTTGGCATGCATGCGAATTCGTTTATAGCCCGGCGCTTGCATTTTTGCTCATTAATAGTTAAATTCATTCATTATCCATTTTTTTTACGATTTCTATTGGTGTGTGCGACAATCCGCAGTGGCAAGTGGCAGTTGCATTTGGATTTTGTCACGCGCCTAGGATTTTCTTTGAGGTTTTTTTGTGGCCTTTCCGCTTGCAGAAAACTAAGGCCTCCAGACACACGCTCTGGGTCTCTGTAACTCCTCCGCGGCATATAATTTTCTTAGTTTTCCACACCAATTATCTCACTTTCCACTCACTCCGCCACCGCTGCCAGTTTGTCTGTTTTATATAATGACATGTGAGATCTGTTTGCGTTGTGGCAAATTTATGCGGTTTGAACTTCCACTTGTTAGGCCATGTGAACGCCTGACAAGATGTGTCTGTGTTTCTGGTTGGCATCTCATTTTCGGTGGCTAAGCCATAGGGCTTATAAACTTGGACTAATTAGCAGGGAAAATATCTATTCTTTGGGGTCAAGATCAAGCATGAATTCAATTTTTATGCTTGCTATCAAGAACTTTAGGAAATTCATTAAAACTAGAAGCTATTAAATCTTTTTAATGGGTATAGGCGTGTGAATTATGTGCAGAATCATTTCCTATTGAGATCATTTACAAAAGCCAGGAAGACTCTTTGAATATCTAATATGCTTTGGGAATGAGACTGGGAATAAGACATTTAATTCCGTAGTTTGGATAATAATGTATAAGTTTGTCCTAAAGCAGTTTGCCAATTCGTTTAATTCAAAGATAATAATTAATCAATAAACAAGTTAAAGCACTTCCTAATTACAAATTTGAAATGCCTAAACGACTTCAGTTAGCTTGTTGAGAACCGAAAGCAATTCGTCACCTGCGTGGTTTGGCCAACAGACAATGGATTGGCCGACATTTTTTGTCCATAGAGGTTTTGTTAGTTTTCGTGGCTTTTTTGCTCATTTGCCGCAGATGGCAGGCTAACTTCACTTCGCTTCATGACAACCGCCGACTGGCGGCAAGTGACAACAATGCCAACAAGGAAGTTGGAAGCACATCTTCCACGCGCGTCCAATTATGACAAACGACAACAGTGCCGAGCCCCAAAACCCAACCAGCCCCGCCCCATCCCATCCCATTCCGCCCACTACCGAGCAAGCTGCCACACGTCACAAGGAACTGAGGCATTGAGTTATGGCTTGCAACACCTGCGGTCTTTCGGCATTGTCATTGCCGCTTGGGAGACGCAACAATGTAACTGGAACACTGAACGTGCAACAGGTAATTTTGGCTGCCAATGTGGCGCTCCAACCGCATTTTCGTTGTTCTTCAGCTTTCAGGTTTCTTTACATACAATTAAGTTTTCAAAAATGCGTTTCTTTAAACCAAACTTTACACTCACTAAATGCAGTATTACAGGATCAAAGAAACTGAAGACATAAAAGTAAATATATAGTTATGGGTTATTAGGTAATAGTAATATGTAAATAATGGTTAATGGTGTTTTAAGGCTTTGTATGCAATATATTATTAAATGATTTTAAAACGGAAAAGAATCAGTCATCAGCTTCAAGAATCTCTGTACTTTTCAGATGACTTTGAATTCAATTGACTTCGAATTCGTGGTTTTGAGATGTGGCAAGAAAATAAATCCCATAATTTAGCACTCGAAGGGCAAAGCAAACCGCAATCTATAAAGACTGCCACTGTGACATAATTTGACCCAATAACTAGCGCCAATTGCCAAAAAAAAACTGCACAACAATGGCAAATCGAACCTAATGGAATTTGTCTGAGCGATTTTTTACAGCCACGCCGTGGCTTCATCTACGTGATTTGGTTGGCACGGTTGGTTTGGTCGTTGAGTGACTGAATTGGATGATGGCGGGATGGTACGGCACGAAATTCAAAGATTGCAGCGTCATTGGTACAAAAATAAATGAAATAGTAAAACCGAAATGGAAACCCTGAAAGTGAAATGAAAGGAAAATGGGTCAACATCTGGTAGCCGTAATAAATAATCGTTTTAAGCGCATTTGGCTTTATATTTTTTGGCAATTTCGCCCCGTTGGAGAGAAGCGGCTACTAGTCACTCGGATAATTATTAAATGAGCGCAATTATAGCGCCTCGAGGCGCCAATGGCCCAAAGACGAGCATGACCTCCCCGCCAAAGACCAAAAACAGCAAAAACAATTGGCGAACGTGTGCCGATTAATTAGTTTCTGCCGCTTTGAAGCCTAAAGCGGCATTGAACTTCATAAACATCCGGAGATATATACATAATGCATACATATATCTACCACAGATTAAAGCCAGATAATGGTCAGATATTAATGATCGTTTGGGTAATACAGTGTTTGGCGAATATGCTGCCTTGTCATGACCGCTGGCAGTTTTTTATAGCCATGTGACATATCTGTAACATGCCAGTAAATTATAAACAAATTGTTGCAATAAAATCATCACAGAAGAGACATTTCAATCGTATAAGTAAGAAAGCTTCCTCGGTAATATAGTTATTCTTATGCCGTCATACCTTTCTCAAAAGAGAGCTCAACTTAAATCCGGTCGCAATAAATACAAGCATTCCCCTGCCCGACCTGGGACGCAACTTGGTCACTTTTTCGGTTGCATAAGAAGTCGTCAACACCTCCGCCATATGGCCAGCCAACCTCACGCAAGCCCAGATACAAATTATGATTATTTTTGTTCATTCTTTCGGGTATTCCAACTTATTTATGCGTGTGAACCCCTCCCGAGACAGCGCCAGAAAATTGTCATAAATTGAGGGGCTCTTGTTTTCTTTTTACGTGAAATGTGAAAAGTCATAAATCATTAGGGGAAGCAATGTGATTATCAATGAAATGAGTAAAAAAAAGGTAAAAGAAAGAAACAGAAAAGGTAATGAAAATAATCAACAGATTTGTCAAATAATTTAATTTTACACACTTTCTGTATGCTTCACATAATAGATAAACAAATAAAGAAATATTTAGACTTCGAGTTCATTGATAAATCATCTTTTTATTTATATTCTTATAAAACTCATCTTAAATTAAATATTTTATTGTAGAAATTGTCAATGGTTTTGTTAAATATTTAAATATTTAAAATTAAAGATATAGTAATATTTAGCAGCAACTTTTTAAAAAAATGAAGAAACTTTTACTTCCGCTGAAAACATAAAACTGCACACTAGCGCCATTACATGTAGCGCTTTGCAACACTAGCCCAACAGTTTGAAAGCCACTGGGCGGCAGGTTTTGGGGCTTCGAACCAGCCTCATAAAGTGGATTTTTAAAACTTCTCCTGCTTTATTGAAACAATACGAATACTTTTAATACTTTACTATTTATTTACTTAAAGATCTTTTATTCATTTATATACAGAAACAGACATACATTTGCACTTAACCAAGTTTACAGACCTAATTAAAATAATATAGGCGATAGCATTAAACTAGGGATTGACTTTGTGTGGACAGCAGTGAAATAATTTAAGGCTTTAGGGTTTACAATTAATGATTAGTTCTTGCATTAAATTAAGTCTAGGTGGAGCCTAAGAGTAACCCTAAGACTAAGATTCTATCCAAAACTAGTGCTACGAAGGGCGATTCTATCCAAAACCCGTCTCAGCTGTAGTCGCCGCAGGGACTGCAGTGGAAAAGGGTTTTAGGCCTGAACCTGGGTTGCCTATTTACAGGGGTGCTGGAGTCCATCCGGTCGGGATCAGGGTCACTTCATGTAGTAACTGCTGGGGGCTCGGCCGGAGGTGTACGTGCTCATGGGGATGCCCTGGGGACCCGGGATGCCTGACGAGTGGGTCACGGACTGGTTTTGCGAACCGTACAGATGATCGACGCTGCTGTTGCCAATTCCGTTTCCCGAAGGCTCGTAATCCACATCGTAGTAGATACCGGATTGATTCTGCATTAAAAGTAAACAAATATATTTAGTCAATACATTTAAATCAAAGTTAATATCGTTCGTCATACCGCTATGCTGCCATTGCTGCGACTTTTGGGTCGTGGCACCTGGAAGTTTCGTCCCAAGAGATCTGCACGGTCCTCCTCCTCACTAGAGCTGGAATTCTCAAGCGTCCGCATTCCGTTCGATCGCGAGCCCAGGCCAAGTCTTCTGAGTCCAACAAAAAAAGGTTTTGGTTATTGATTCAGATTGGTAACGCATTCCGGACTCTTACCTTGGCAATGGCACGGGCGGCGCCATCGTGCTTGGATGCATCTGCATGGTGCTCTGAAGGGACATCCCACCAAGAGTTCCCATACCCATGGCTCCCAAAGTGGGATAAGCAAACATCGCCGAAGAAGGTCGAGTGGGTCCGATTGGCTCCGCCTGAAGAAACAGAAAGAATTGGTAAGAAATGATTATAAATACCAGATAGATGTACTTGAAATACCCACCCCGTAGTGATTAGTCTGAGCCATGACATCCGCTATTTGTGCCCAACGCATTCTGTCCTCCAGAGTGACTTGGTATCCAGCTTGAGGCAATCCCGCCGATTTCAATGGCGCCGTGTTCATATATCCGAAAACTGGTGATCCCATGGCGTTTTTCTGCTCCCGCTGCCAGCGCCTGGACCACATGATAAGGCACACCAGGGTGAGGACAATAATTATGATGGCTGCCACGGAGGCACCGATGGCCACGCCCAGAACCTCGCCGTCGATCTCGCACTGGGCTCCGTAGTGGCTGGAGTCGCATGTGCACACCTGTCCGCCATCGTCGCCGTAGCTGCAGGTGCCGTGATTGTTGCAAACGGAATCGGCACAGGCCTGGCATTCTCTTCCTGCCCTCGCCGGCTGGTCCGCCCAGGGATCCCTTAGTCCGTCCTCGCAGGCGCAACGGAAGCTGCCCCATGTGTTGCTGCAACTGGCGCCGGGGTGGCAATCGTTCAGTTCCGGTGACTGACACTCGTCCAGATCCTGAAGTGCGGATACCGCACCTTCCGGCGAGCTTACATATAGGACGGAGTTTCCAATATTATTGTTCCTTCGGTGAAGCACTCCCAGGAGATGTTTTTGAACGTCGCTTCGCAGATTGGGTCGCAGAGTCTCCACGCTTTCGTCCAGCTGAAAGAGTTTGAAACGGGTTAATCGGTGTCTTCCGGTAATACTGGGAGATAGTTACTTTTATCGTCATATTAACAAAAACACCGCTGCCACCCAGGTTGGGATCTCCTCGGTAAATGTTGTTCACCTTGGCTTCCATGAACTCATCCGAGTATGGCGTCATCGACATGGCCGAATCAAGCTAAAAGATAAGTTCTATAGTGTTCTCCACAAATTCTTTCTTTTTGAGAATACTTACCGCTCTTATGGATTCATAACTCAGTTGGCCAAAGGGTTCACTATGCCGATCCATGAGCTTGTTGTCCCAGACGATCCGGTGCTCGTAGATGCGATCCACGCGCATGCCCAAGTGGAAGGTGATGACCCGACGGCAAGGTTCCCTATGCTTACGACGCGAGTAGCCTAAGGAATAGGGAATTAGTTGAAGAATCAAGATTCTTTAAACCTTCAAATCTCACCTGGTCGGCAGTGGCAACTGGAAACTCCGCTGTCGGTCTTACAGTGCTCATGCTGAGCCTGGTCGCAGGTGGAGTCGTCGCCCACGATGCAGGTGTCGATCCTCACCGGCGGCTGCGTTGGTCTCTGGCGGTAGTGTGGTCGCGTGGGCCCTGCATTCGTCGTAGGCGATCCTGATCCAGCTGCTGGTGCTGATCCTGCTCCTGCCGGATTACTGTGTCCCTGAAGATCCACCACCTCCGTTTCGGGCACCACATAGCCACCACTGCTCTGGGTGACAGCATTCGGGGGGACAGAAGGCGAACTACCACTGGAACCAGAATCTCCTCCCGCAGCTGACCCGGAACCGGATGGCAGCTGGGGCAGACGAGTGGCTGGCGTCGTTGCTCTCGCTGGGGGATCTGTGGGGTCACCAAAGAGATTGATGTAAGTGCGCTTGCCATCGATCGAGACGAAGCCTTCGTCACCTGATGCCGACACTATGATGTCGCCCTGGCCTCCTCCTCCACCCTGTCCCGAACCATAGGATCCGTACGGCTTGATATTGATCGTCTGCTGGGATCCACTGCCCTTCGGACCTGGTCCCTGGATGGCGGACAGCGTCACGTCAAAGATCTCCCCGTAGCCGGGAGGCAGGTGCTGCCGGGTTGGCTGCACTGCTGGCAAAACTGGGTTCTGTTGCGACGGGGTCGGGGGTCGCTGGTTAATTGGGCGTGGTCGACCGCCGGGCTTGAACTCGGGGTCGTCGAGTACAATGCCAGGACGGGGGTGGTAGGGGGCGGGCTGTGTGGCATTGGTGTTAGCATTGGAGTTATTGGGAGGCGAACTTTCAGTGGTGGTACTGGTTGTAGTAGAAGGCGGGGTGGTGGTTGAGGTGGTAGTGGTGGTGGTGGTGGTTGTGGAGGTAGCAATTTCTTTGGAGGACGTAGGTTGGATCACCAGCGGCTTAGAGGTTGTGGTGGAGATACTGCTGATCGAAGTGGCACTGGTTTCCAGTCCGGGCGTCCGATTTGCCGTCATGAAGATCACCTCCTCGGTGGAGGGATCCAAACCGAGGGCCTCGGAACTGTCCATGGACATGGGCACGTAAGTGGAAGACATGCCCATTACCGTGTGGACCACCGAACTGGTCTCGATGATGGTGGTGTAGCCTCCGTCGGGTGACTTGATCTTCTCTCCGCTCGGCTTGGGCTTGTGTTTCTTCTTGGCAGGCGGAGTTGGTGGATTGCTGGTTGTCGATGGTAGTGGTGGTGGAGGTTGCAGCTCATCTTCCACCTCGCCACCAGTTCCTGTGCTGGCATCCGTGTCCTGGTCAGACACCTCTATATACTGGGCATTGGCGTCTTCGTTGGAAAACTCCGAGTCATAGGTGGTGTCAGTTGGTGGGATACTATCGTCTCCTGTTTGCAGTGCTTCCTGCTGGGTATGTTCTTTCTCCACATCCTGCACCTTCTCCTTTTCCAAGTGATCCTGCGTCGGCAGTGTAGGCGGAATTTGTGGAGCTGGAAGTGGCTTGTACTGAGGCAATGGTCTCCGGCTGCCGCCCACGCTGGTGGAGATAGGTGGGCGTGGCTTGTTCCGATACCAGGGAGGACGATTGCTCACAAAGCCGGGACGCACGGGTACAATCTGTTCGGGAATGGGAACACCCGTAATGAAAGGGCGCTCCGGACGGTCGAAAGGATAGGGGGGTGGGCGCATCGAAGTCCCTGGCTTCTGGGCCTCGTAATCGATTGGCAGGTTCTGGGCCTCGTTGATCCTTGGCGGACCCCGATTGTTGATCCTACTGGCAGAGGGACGACGAACACCCTGGGTGTTGGCATGGACATTGACGTTTCCATTCAACAGCTTCACGATTCCCGTGATAATGTCCTGAATATCGGGATTGCCGTTCTGGCGAGGACTAGGCGGTGTCTGGGTGGCACTGGCCGCCATCACCGAGGTGGCAGTACTGCTCGGACTCGGCGGGATAGGGGACCCCGACACTAACGGTCGCAGGTCCCCCCGCCCTAAAAAAGACTGATCCTCTCGACTGCTGCTACTCTTGATTGGGGTACTGCCGCTGTCCAGGGTTTTTCCGGCCCTGATGCGCTGGTGCGTCGTTTCCGGCTGCTCCTCATGACCTTCATACGTGCCCGTGGGCTTGATGTTGTAGTGGAAGTACCGTCCGGCCGACACATCCTTCTCCAGCTCCTCTGGCAGATGGACATCATTGGGTCCTGCGGCCTTGCGTTCGTGCAGAATAGGTGAGGCAGATCTTTCCACTCGCTCCGCCCGGGTTTCATTGTCTCCAATGTCTCGTGGGGATGTGCCCGCCAGCCCATTGACGGAACGCGCCATGGTGCTCTCGATTCTCAGACGGGCTGGACTTCCGAAGCTACTTGACTTGGGCGAGATTTGGGAAATGCTTTCGTGCTGACCCGCTGCAAGAAAAGAAAGTAATTTTTTAGTACTCTGAAGTTAATTTAAAGCTTTCATAATATTCATTATTTATTACTTATAAGTCAAGCATCCCAACTTTCAAATCACTTGGGGCTGCCTCTTGTGCAAATTGTTGCAAATTGAGTGTGAATAATTTTTGACTATTAGTTTAATTGGAAATTTAATTTGTCAAGTGTGTAAACTTCAAATAAAACGAATTTAAAAACAGATTAGGAAAACATTAATAGCTTACAAATTGGCAATGACCTTTGCATATTATTTATGATGATATTTATGCTGTTTATATTTTTCGATTGCTGCAAAATATTATTACAAATTATGGTGCAAACCTTAAGCTGGATTTGGGACCTAGGACATGATATGGAGCTGCATTTAATTCTTTAATGTTAAATAACAGTGCCCTCCTCCTCGATTCTCATTAGTTGCACTTAACAAAACTTAACATTTAATTCTATAGTGTTAAATAATAGTGCCAACAGTGTTAAATAACAGTGCCCTCCTCCTCGATTCTCATAAAGGGTACGTAAACAAACCCTAATTTGAATTATTTTATGTTAAATAACCGCGCCCTCCTCCTCGATTCTCATAAGCTGCACTTAACCAAACCTAACTTTGATTCTGATAGTGTTAAATAACAGTGCTAACAGTGTTAAATAACAGTGCCCTCCTCCTCGATTCTCATAAGCTGCACTTAACAAAACCTAACTTTGATTCTGATAATGTTAAATAACAGTGCTAACAGTGTTAAATAATAGTGCCCTCCTCCTCGATTCTCATAAAGGGTACGTAAACAAAACTTAACATTTAATTCTATAATGTTAAATAACAGCGCACTTAACAGAATTTACCTTGAATTCTAATTTTAAATAACAGCGCCCTCCTTCTCGTTTCTTATTAATTGCACTTATCAAAACATTTAATTCTATAATGTTAAATAACACCGCACTTAACAGAATTCAACGTATGCTGAATTTCTATTTAATATAATATCTCATTAAGACTCAATATAAACAATGCTTTCTATTTTATGTTGATAACAAGAAATTGAAATTTGATTGATTGAAATTGACACATTCAAAACACATTTTGGAAATTTTTCACCTTATGAAATTTAAAAGAAATTCAACTTTCAATCGAGTGATTTCCTTGCATCGCTGTAAAAGAATCTTCCCAGCGTAGATTTCACTTTTCAATTGCCGCTGAATGCACCTGCCCCGCCTCTTTCAACGCGGTCTTACCTTTCCCTGTTGCCACTTTGTCATTGTCAACCAGATTCATTTGCATTTGAGTGGAAAACAAAGCCCAACCCAGCTCAGCCCCGGCCAACTCGGATCGGTTTCAATCTCCGTCCCAGCCTTAGCCAGGCATCATTTGTTTTCGAAGTCAAGTCTGCGACTCGGTCTTTGTATTCTTTTCCCTCTCACTGAATGTAATTGTGTTTGCTTTCGTTGAAAATTGTGGGTTTTGTTGGCCTGTGAGTGTGGTATGTGGATATAGCATATCTGTCACAATGGAGAAGGCTTATTACTTATTACAGTGAGTACCCAGCCAGTCAGATATGTACGAGTATGTACAAAGTTGGCCTCGAGCCACATCTGCATTCGCTTGACAGCCTAGGAAGAATTTCACAAATTGCTACGTCAAGCGTTGAAAAGATGCCAAGTCTGAGTTATTGCTGCTAATTTTCATAACTCCTCTTTCGATGCGACAAGCTAACTTTAGAAAATACAAATATGCGGGTTTGACTTACAGGAATGCAATGCCTATCAGTTAAACAAACCTTTTAGAAGCCCAGAAAACAAACGTTGTTGATCTAAATAATTTGAAAGAAAGAAAACCAAAACCAAAACAAAAAGGTGTAAGAAATTAACCTGTCTTATCGGTTCTTCATTGATCTTTTCTCCTGTCTATTGAGTCTTCGAGAATCCAAAGAGTTCAAAAAGATATCTGGCTGTCTGTCTGTCTGTCCTAAGTTTCTTTGGCACCTTTTCGAAAAGATTTATTTGCCTGCCACTTCTCTGCTTAGCTTTCTAAGAGTGGGGGATCGCTGTTGTGCTTTTTTTCGGGTTGTCAAGTGCATGTCATCTTTTGGGCTTTATGAGGAGTAGGCCAGAACCAGTTTAAGGTTGAAACAACAATCATATTTCACACTCGCTTGGCCAAACACGTTTAGTTATTGAGCTTAACCCAATTGCCGGGTGTTGGTGTTTTTTAGTGGGTCTCGTGGTTTTTTGATTTACTTTGGCACAGATTTTACTTTCACCTGTCGCTTAACTGGCTCAACCCTGATTGAAATACACAATATTTGTTTCACTTTCTATGCGCCAGGTATTTGTTGCAATTTTGATATAATTAACGCTTCCTTTTTGGCCAAAACCAAACAAAAGGCGACACAGTTTTCACTTTCCTGCCGCTGCTTTGTTAATTTTCCCGTTTTTCCTTTTGATTTTTCTTTATTGAATCGAATTTCGAACGCGATCTGGGTTTTTGATTGGGATGGTGGTGGAAAGTGAGCCGGGGGCTGTGAAATCGCCAGACATGGACATACCTGGCTGGCTGAATGTGTAACGCAATTTGGAATACGAAAATTGAATTGCATTTTAGAGCGGGACATGCAACACTTTCACGGCCATTTCGCAATGAAAGTAAAATCTTGTCGGACTCCCTGTCGCCAGCTTCCTAGGCCCGCTTCCAGTCGGCTGTAGGCCAGTCGGGTTGAATGCACCTCCATATGACAACAACAGAGGAGGCTCGAACAACGACAACGACAACTGCAACATCGTCATTAGTTCCAGTGGTTGCCTACACTAATTTAAACGCTACTTCAACGAGGACGCACGACTTGTGCCCAACCTTCTTTAAAGACCAGAAACTTTGAAAAAAAGCCAGACTGGATGGAGATGGAGTCAGCTCCATTCAAATTGGCATTTTCAGCGCCTCCAAATTGCCGACAAGAAATCACTTTCTATTTCGCTGCACTTTTCAACTATTTCACAACCAAAGCCAAAGCAGAAACCGAAATTAAATCCGCCTGGCGCTTACCTTTAATGTGGGCAAAGCTGGCGAAGATAATTGTTTATGAAATACGACATTTTCAGTTTCGATTTCTGTATTTAACACACGTACTCGTACCAAGACATTACGCATACGACATGTCCGCCCAGCGTTTTGGCTCGATTATGCAATCATAGCTGCGAAAAGGCACTCGACAATTCGGTGTGTTTTCACCATTAAATTATTTATGTAATTTTCAATAATTAGGTGACATAGCTGGAGGTTGCAAAGTCATATGAATTTGAATTTGAAAGAAACTGCCTATATCTTTTGATCAAATGCGAGAATTCCATTTAGTTTTCAACTCGTAAAAAGATTAGGCTTTCCAACCGTTCACTTTTCTTTATTTGATCACAATGTTATCTACTGTTTCAGATTGAAAAGCATTAAACAAAAATCTTAGCCAATAAATCTCTCCAAATACCATCGGATTATTTTTCTAATTTCATTCGCTCAGTCTCTTTTATGTCTATTGGCTGTCTAAGTTTCTTTCAACTTTTATAATTCTCATAAACATAAAAATAACCAAACATGGGCAGACCCATTGGCAAAGATTTCTATTAAAAAAATGTGGTTGTTTCCTCATCTAAAAATGCCATCAAAACACGACCACGCCTTGGTCAAAAAAGCCAAGAATCTCTAGAGTTGAGTGGAGTTGACCAGACCTCCTTCCTTTTGGGCGTTTCCTAGGCTATTAAAAATTTGATTTAATGCTAATTGAATCTTTGGGCAGTCAATCGGCTTTCGTTGTGGGCGTAGAGGCGGTTTCTAAGATAGAGTAGAATAGCTGGGGAAAGCTCAGTACCTTGTGCTCTGGGGAAGGTGCAACGTCATTCTTCGGGCATTTCATTAGCAAAGCAAATAAAGTATCCATCGCCCAGGCTCTCGAGCACTTGTGCAATCAACCCGTCAACTGTTTGGTGTTGTTGTTCAAGACTTGTCTGCACACACAATTGGCCACTGCCACCGCCGGCAGGGAGGTGCACAGAACTTGAACAGCGTCTTGGCCAAGTTTGTTGCTCTCGAGCCGAAATGCATGCACTGCAATTAACAAAGCGACGATGGCAACGGCAACAACAAAGTCTACCTCTCATGGCCTGAACTTAAGTCTGGTGAAATCGAAACACTTCTCCGGAAAACTGATTTTCCGTTTCCACATTTCTTGGTTTTCCACTCCGCCTCGGCACCGTGACCATGACGCTTGGCCTTCGGCATTGCACGAATGTTTTTCCTTTGGCAGCGCGTGCCTGGCACTTATTTATGGTTATAGGACTTTTTTCTAACTTGCTAAACTGCACTATCTACATATATCTATACCTGCTAGTTCCTACTAGATTAATTGTAGTTGGGAGATTATTTCATAAATTTAGAAATATTTCTGGTTAGAAAGATTGGTAAGTATGCAAAATTTGTATTAAGCTACTATTTTTTGCCATATTTTATGAATACTTAAAACTGGTTTAGCTTTCATTTCTTTAACATGGTTTGTTTTTACTCAAATATCTTGTTTTTTTGGTCACTGTGGCCACCTTGCGGACCAAAGCGAATGACCTTAATCAAGGTCTGAGGCTGATCTAACCGCCTTAGCGTCCAAGCCAAAGCCAAAGCCAAAGTCGGTGCCAATGCCAAGGCTGAAACCGATTGCAGTTTGACTGCATTTCTGTTTTGACCAGGCTTCTGAAGATGCGGCTGCAACTAAAGCTGGTTACGCTTTGGTGCCTTCCGTGGGGCTTGTCTAAGCCATCTCGAAAACCAATAATGACCAAAGAAACATGCTGGATACGCTTGGTGGCAGGCAGATTGTAGAATCTAGAATAGTGCTGGAATATTCTGAATAGTGCTAGCTAGCTAGGCAAGACCCTAGTCCATGTTAAATGCCGCCACTTATGAAATCTAATTGTCTCACATTTTTAATTGGGGTTTAGGTGGGAGAGAGAACAAGAACATTGCATTCCTTTCCGGCCAGAACAAAGGCCATAATGGCCAGCTAAGAGTCCACAACTAGCTGCAATTCCCTTGGCGATAGCCGATCTACACGATCTCGTGGGTAATTCTAAAAAATAGTTGAAATCGCCGTCGCTGTTGCCCCTTTAACATGCCACCAGAATACTTTTGCGGACAACAACTTGGCTTGGGTCAGTAACCCAGTGGATGCCAAGATGGCCGAGCCTCTATAACTAATTAAACAATTAAAACACGTCTCTCGACTGTCGGATGGGAGAACGGAACATTCGATACATGGCTATAAAATCGTACTAGAGACGGAGAGCGAATGGGAACAGAAGACGCCCCTGCAGGCAAATCTGGCCAACATTCGGTTGAAACTATTGATTGAAAGGTAGCTATAGCCGTCTCTGTATATTTTTCCACATTGAAACTGGGTCGTTGTACCCACAGTAGCCAGCCGACTTATGTATAACCGCCAAACGGAAACAAGTTGCCAACCAATATAGTCTTAATGGTCTGTGACAAGTTCATGATTGCCTGTGTATATGGTACGTGTGTGCTTGGGTCCAAAGCTAGTGGCCAAGAGAACCGGCTCTTCGTATAGAAAGAATCCCACTTTATGTATGTATATATGTATTGTATATGCCTGCCAGTCAGTCAGTCAGTCAGACAGCTTTTTATTAGGCTATTTCTAACTGCGTGCCAAATAGAAATGGGTGAGCTGACCGAGTGTGAGTGGATTTCTGAGCGTGGGTATTATTGTGTCACGATGGCGTCTGTTTTCTTTCGATGGCCAGGTAACTGCACCCATTTAACGGATTTTTAAAGCTTGTTTTTTGTTTTTGGGTTTCTGATTGTATTCCGAATTTTATTTTCTGAGCTGAGGGCATTTTAAACAGAAACATAAACAGGGGTTTGCAAATAATAGAAGTTCTTTGCAGTCGTGTTCGTTGCCTAAGTCTTTTGTTTTTCTTTGAAAGAAGTTTGGTAAAATCTTTAAGTTATGAGGCTTACCAGATCTTTGGAGTATTTACGAACAATAAGTATATCCCACACAGACTCTTGACAAAACCTCTGTTTTAGTTTTAATTCTAAACGTTTTAAATTATAAAACTGGTTTTTGGAGAACTCTTACTCGTATTTCGAGAAAGCTAATATCAAGAAAAAGGCAAAAGAATTTGAATTCTTAAATAACCATATAAGATTCTTTTCAAAAACGTAAGCTTGGCAAACTGAAACCACATTCCGGTCCGAAGCCGTTTTGCGAGACACAAATTTGCAGTCCCATAAAAGAGTATATTCATTGATTGTCAACGCCGCCACATGAAAGGGTCTCCAGACCATACTTTCCCTTCTCCCGCTCACAGCAATTTAATCTGGACCCGCAGCGCCCCAGGACACCCATTAAAGAAGAACGAACAAAGCCCAGCCAATTTGGCCAGGGACGAGGAGCAAGACGAGATAAATTGTGGGTTCAGTTGGCCTTACCTGCTGCGATGGGTGTGTGACTGTGCCCCCTGCCCTGCTCCCACTGTGTCTGCCACTCGGCCCCAAGAAGCTTAGGGTGTGTGTATATTTGTGTGTGTGATTGAGCAGGCCAAGCAACTTTCGATGTGCTGAATGTCATTGTACAATTTTGGGCATCCACCTCCGAGAGTCACTTCTTTTCTCATGGGAAAGGGAAAGTATGCAGTTATTGATACGGCTTCGGTTTCGTGTTTTGATTGGGAATCGCATCCAAGCCCAAGTCCAAGCCCAAGCCCGGCCAGTGCTAATTGAATGCTCTTCGCCAGGGTGGAGAAACGTTTAAGTTAATTGAAAATGAGAGATCAGCATGTGAGCTGATTAAGCCAAGCAAGGGAAACTGATGACTGGGTTGGTTAGAGACTTTTGATTTGTTTTCTACAAATGGTTCTGCAAATCATTTAAGAAGATTATCCAAACTTATTTCACTTCTAATTTGAATAATCGAAACGAAGAAATCAAAACGAAAGGCTGTACATGAACTTTAACGATTTTACTTCCGTTTTAGTTTCAATCAATGATTCCGCAAGAATTTCTTACGGAATTATGCTCTAATTATTTAAAGTCATAAATGAAATTTCACTTTTATTACCATCTTGGTAATAAAAAACTCTCGATCCACCTGTTACAAGCTGCTCAAAATTCCTTATTAATTGCATTTCAAGCTCCAGCCTTTGGATGTTAAGCCCACCAAGTAGGCTAAAAGATTCCCGTGGACAAAAAAATAATAAAACCTGCCGGAGGAACGAACCTGCCTCTTGACCCAATAAAAAGTCAAGCGATAAATTTCTGCTCAGCCTGCAATTCGGCGGCTTCTTTCTTCTCTTCTTCTCTTTCAAATCGGGTAGATTCTTTTTCTTCTTTATTTTTCGGTCCAAGCAAGTGGGCCATGTAACAGAAATGTGCCAAAAAATAAAGAAATAAAAAATGCCAGGGAAAACTGGTGGCGGGGGGTGACGTTAATCTGGAAATTCAATCAGCTTTATGGTCTTGTCTGAAAGAGAAGAGGCAAGAGCGTGAAAATGAAAAATCCAACAGGTTGCAGTTGTAAGTCAGCGGGTTAGAGTGTCACCCGATTCCGACCACTCGATAGATGGCCAATATGCTGACTCAGTGTGGCCAGAATATGGGAATATGGGCCGACCAACGCAGCAAAGGGCCAAGTCATGGCGCTTTCTTTGACACTTTTCCGCGGCTGGAAAGCGACCAAAAGCGATTTCAATTGGCTCTGTTTATCGAAAGCCCCGAAACGCCGTTACTTAGTATAACGGTTAACCGTACCACTGCGGCCACGGCTGCTTCTTTCTGTTTCACTAACTCATAACTGAAGATTCTGTTTTCTTTTTAATTAAGCTTGCTCTAGAGCTTGCTGTAAATTAATTTTCACTTCACCCAATTTTCCCGGCCGGCTCTATGTAAATTTTGCCGCTGCCGCTGCCGCTGCATGCTAATGCAGCTTATTAGCTGCATGAAAGGTTCGCTTCAAATGCCTCGAATGACTCAGTAAACAGTGCAGTTAGCTTTAATTCATTCAAGCCTGCTGGGATCTGGCCGGATTCATGCAATTAAGCGGTTTCAGTGGCTGCCTGGCGTTCAAATAGCTTTCGTTGGGATGCCGGAGTTTTAGTTACCAAAAGAGTGCACAGCGAGCCCTCGAAGAAATAAAATCTTAAAGTATTCATCGAAGAAACAGCCTAGCAAGTCCTCTTCCAAAGAGGCTTAGAAATATGACATTAAGTTAAATTAGCTTTCAAATATGCTTCTCTAATTACGACAAATTTAATGTGGTTTGTAACTATGTTGACTTGCATATTACCTAATTCACAATCTCTACGTTTAGACCCAAGCTTCAAAAGACAGTAGCTTTTGTGTAGATTCTAATTATGCTACTTCATTCTGATTAGTTTTTACAAGACAAGGTACTTGTAAGACAACTTGCACTGCCTAATGACGTCTTTATTTTTCCAACTTACATAAGCCACCGTCAGTCGGCGATTGTAAGCCACGCACGCTGAAGTCACCATAAACGTTAATTAACTTCGATTCACGCACGTCACGCAAATGGAACCAAATCCAATACAAAAAACCCAAGACCAAGCCCCATTGGCTCAGCCCCATGAATCCGGTATGAATAATCACAATTGTGCAACCCGACAATGAATCATTCAAAGCCAAGATGCGATCGACCCTAGATAATCCAGATGCAGATATGATCGACACATTTACATGTTTTGTAGCGGTTTGAAATGTGTCACCCGCGGCAGTGATGTATCTGCCAAGTTATGTGGGTCAAACCCGTATTACGGTGGCTAAATCATAAAATTAACAAACTTCTGGGCAACTTGGAAGCCCGACAATTGAAGACAATTGTGCGGGTACCCAGACAGTTAGTACAATTCAGTACTGTTAGCTCACTTCATTGCGTTTGGCACAGTTTGGCACAGTTCGGAGCAGGTACTCAGTGGCTCCGTGCATTCTTAGTAACGCCTAATAAATTATGCAGAAAACGCCAGCTTTCTAACCAACCGAAGGCGAAGGCGATGGCGATGGCGAAAATGAGCCACAGAAATGAAGAGGAATAAACATGTACGGGTGCAGATGAAAAATGTCTGTGACTGGGACCGCCTTGAGCTCATCTTCATCATGGTGGCAAGTTCTTTTGCTTCGTCTTCTTTTTTCGTGAATAGACATTCCTTGGAAACGTAACAAATTAAAAATTTAAATTGTCTTCACGTGAGGAAAAAGTTGCTTGCCAGTAATAACTAAATGAGCAGTTGAGCAGAACCTTTGGTGAAAACTTATAATTATCCCAGTTAAGATCTTTTTCTGCGAGAGGTGCGCTTGGTTAATTCAGAAAACCCGTCTTGTGAAATGACACGAAGAAAAACTAAGGAATCTCTATACTCATCATTAATCACAAACATTTTATTATTATCTCATAGCCCCTGACAGTGGATACAGTGGATTTTGCATATTTTCTATATCTTTTTAGCATTTTTAAAGTCCATGCTAGGATTTTTTAAAGATCATAACCCTACAATCTCTACTTTCATCCCGTGTTGTGAAAGTTTCTACTGACACAAGTTCCACAATTAAGGCTCAATTTATTAACTGAATGCATGTGAAATTCTTTTGTTGGGCATGTCACTGTCGTGCTCCCCCACCCACTACCCCGCCTGGCAACCTTTGCCGTCAATGAATCCACGCTTCTGGCCAAGACTTACCTGTTGTCTGAACGAAGAGCAGCAACAGCGCCAGGGGCAACGCCGAGATGGTGACGACCATCAAGTGTCGATAGTCTCTTGGCATTCTATTGTTGAAAATTGCTGACGATGGGAAGGTAGCACTCCTATTTTTTCCAACTGCACCTCCTCCACCGCCGCCTCCGTCTCCGTCTCCGGCCCAACCTCTTCTCGATTGTATGTTGTTTGTTAAATTTTGTGGCTTTCGTCGCATTTTTGCATAAACTCCGTATTCCTTTGAGACTCTCTCACTTATGGTTATTGTCAGAATTGTTAAATATGATTTGCAGAAATTGTATTTTTATCAAACAATCGAATTTTGATGAGGCATGTTTTAGCTTCGATTCTGGAAAAAATTATAAAAAATGCAAAATTATTATCAAGTTCGTGTCCTAAGTCTTTCATTTTTTTTCTGTGGGAATTGCCGAAAAATCAGAGCCACCACCATTAAAATGCCACAAAAGTCAGGTGTTTAAGCCGTAATTGTCATTACGTCAGACTACCGTAGGGCAAACCCTAAACTAGCAGTACCCCAAAAAAAGAGGTGGACACATTAGCATTTACATAAACGGCGGCTTAGTTTTGACTTTTTCCGAGGTGTCAATAAACCTCGATACCTAAACAGAGTAGAAAGAAAATATACTTTCGGAAATATGCTTTGGTTTTGTTTTCCGATTACATAAAGTGTAAAGTTTCATTTCTGGCGACTAACTGAACTCGGCTGATTGAAATGCTAATTTTGATTGATGTCTGAGATGTTCAGAAATTGGTTGCAGCGAAAGTCCGAGCACAATTTGAGGTGTCGGGCAAAAGCAAAAGTGAAATTCCAATGCAAAGTGCCGTTTATCATTTAGATCAGATCTACAGTGTTACAGCTTTCGATTTGGTGTGCTCGGTTGTGTTACCCAATAGGCGAATATCTTGGTGCTAATCAGAAGCCAAAACAAGATGCCGAATCGTGAACCGGAGAAGCAGCAGAAAAGCAGCAGAGCAGCAGCAACTGAAGCAATTGCCGAGCATTGGGCATTAGATGGAAAGTGAAAGCACAAAAGGTAGCAAAAGGAAAGGTAAGCTAAAGGTTGCCACTACACACACTCGTATACGTGATCTTAAAGCCGGATGGAACCGGTCATGCCGGCTGCCATTTAGTCATGTCCAGGGCCGATTTTTGGCAGCTCTTTTGCTTTTGTTTATTGTTTACACTCAAAATCGGTCTCGGTCTGCAAAGGAACCTTGAAATCTGTGAAGAATCCGAGTGAAATAGAAAGTTTAACCGAAACCACTGGAAGAGCAAAACCACAACAAACACACAATTTTCATCGTGGGTTGCGTACTATATTGTTATTCTCTAGGCTGTCGGCTGTCATTAAATGACTCCATTTTTCAGCGGATTGTTGTTTCTTTTCCAATGAGTGGTTCACCCACGCTGGCGCTTGTTTACATTTTCCATGAAATAATTTTTGGTTAAACCAAGTTTGCTTTCTTTTCGCCCCGAACTCTGGACTCTTTCAACATTCAACGGAGCAACGGAAGTTGCAGCAGGTAATTAGTTTTCATTTCTTTTCATCTTCTTCAGTTAAATGACTCATGTGATTTTTTATAAGCCACATTTCGGAGACTCCATTGCGTAACCATTATTTCAGACAAGCCAGAGGAGCCAGCTGGCGATGAGTTTGGGTTAAGAGAAGGAGAATGGAGTGGATATTTATTGACAGTGGAGAAAAGAGACGATTAAAAGGAGAGTTAAGAATGACGTCCGACTTTCCGGATATTCAGAAATTGCATAAGCTGAAGCTCTTATGTAAAAGTTTTGTTTTCATTAAGAAAGAAGTATCCTTAAGGGTATCTCAAATTTCTCTAGAAATTCCCCATTCAGGCTTCTGTTTTTCCACTTCGGACTCACCTCAAAGCGTTTCCATTAATCATGCGATGGGTATCTCTGCGTTTGATTGATGTTTTTGCGTGCTTTTCTATTGCACGATATTTTCAATTAGGTTTTTGCACATAAATAACGTTAATAACGTAAATAAAAAAATTTCACCAATTGGGGAAAAGCGACGAAACTGCAAAAACCAACAAGACAACAAATTAAAGATCTCGCCAACCTGAGTTCCAGGTTTTGCTCACCGCGAGCTGTTGCGGTTTTGCGGCTTTAGGAATGCCAAACTCTAAATTATCGAAAAGCAAAAATCAAGCGACAGGGGCAGCACAGCTGCTGCCTAGAAAATTGGCACAAGTGCACTCGAAATGGCACAACTAACAGTATCAAGTGCTGGAACGGGACCCGGGAGTGGGCAGTGGAGTTGCTCTCAGTCTCAGACTTGGTCTTGGACTTGGCCTGGAGTTTAGAGCAATTTAGCGGATCGTATTGCAAGTCTTTAAACATGTGTAGGCCGCCGGACAGGTTGCAATGGCCAAGTAATTTGACCACGGACCCCGTATCCGGTTGGGGGGAACATGCAACATGGCGGATACTCAACGTGGTGTCTCCTCGCTTTGAGCAGTTTCGTAGTTTTTAGCAAGTCGCGAAAATCTTAATTAATTCCCATTTCCACTCCCGTTGGCCCACTAGAGTGGCTTTTTGTAATTGGGAGTGAAATGGCGGACAAATTATGAATTTGCAACAAATTTCACAGCCGTCGTGGAACAAAAGCCGCAGACAAAACTAACTAACTTCCAGTCGAAGTCAGTCGGCGGCAAAAGGTAGCGCGAAAAAAAGAAAGTTTTTTGATGTTTTTGTTGCTGCAGTCATGGGATACGAGTATATGTATTTTGCTTTTCTACACACACAACCGAGCCTCGCACAAATATCATTTATACGTTTACATATTCGCCTTTTGCGGCTGCCTCACTTTGAGAAAGAGACTTTTTTTATTCATCTTCCCCACTCGCAATCGCACTCACACTCACATTCGCATTGGCAGCTCGGAGCCCGTCTTGGCTATTCACTTTTATTCATAGATTCGAACGCACGCACGCACACATCCACTTTGGGTCACGATCGCCGGTGGCTTCTTCACTTTTAGCCGTGTTTGCTCGCTCACCTTCCGATTAACCGCCTAACCATCTACAGGTGCGCAACGTTGGACCGCTCGACTCAGACTGACTGAGGTGGATCCGAAGACTTGGCCCAGAGCCGACGAGGGCTCAAACTGGTGCTGAGTTCGGTTGCTGCCTCGTCTTTGGCAGCGGCTTGGGGCATGGTGAGTTTCGGCCACGGATTCGGGTTGGATCTTGGTAAAAGCGACAGTTTGCTGTAGCAGAGCCTTTTTCAAGTTTAATTTCTTAACTAAATAAACACCAATTAGTAAACAATAATAAAAGTCCTGTTTTTTAAAAAATATATCTAGATTCTTTAAAGTTTCAAAGACAGTATTAAGGATTTAAGTTAAAGTCAATAAATACCATTTCCAATGTCAATAAGGTTTAAATAAAGTTGCATTAACAAAGACCACTTTCATCCAAGTTTGAATTTTATTTTAAAATACTAACATTAGTCATTGTTTAAAAATTAAATGCTTTTGTTAGTTAGTTAGAGCTAAACCTATACCTGGTTTCGATGTAAAAAGGAGGTATTTTGAATGACAATTGAAAAGAAAACTTCTTTTACATTTCAATTGGCTAACTATACTACTCAGTTGTTGAAAGGAAAACCATAACAATCGAAAATTAAAATTGATTAAACACACAAACTTAGCCATTCCATTGTTGTCCAGCCAGACTTGAATGATTAGTTAGTGATTATCGGGCGGGACTATGACCAATCATAGAAATTGGCAAGGCAGGAATTCCATTTATTTTCGACTCTCGTACAAAAGAAAACTCTTACTGGTAGTTGCAATGGCAATATGATCAAAACGTATCGAGTTGAGGCAGACTATTCGATCGACTGCTCATCATGCCACAAAACCATGCCCCATGACCAGTGAAATTTTGTTTTCTGATGCTCGTTTTCCTCTATTTTATTTTATTTTCTTTTCGCCATCTCCATCCCCATCTCCTGGCTTTTTACACTTTTCACGAATCGACCGTCGACGTCTTCAATTGTTTGGGCCTCTGCTGTGTTAATGGAATCGGAAGAAGAAGCCACCAGCGAACCATTAATTGAGCACGCTGGCGGCTTTAATAGTTCTTAAGCACCTGGTTATTAGTGTCAGTGCTACAGTGAATCGGGCAGCGGTACTCCGTTTTACTTTTCACAATTAACTTTATTTATTCAAGCATAAACATGTGTGATTACGGATAAAAAGAACAAGATTACTATGCTAGTATTTCGGCAGCTCGGAGTAGCGCGGTGGTGTCGACCACAATACACTCGAGTTCCGTTTCAACTGGCTGGGATCGATATTCGGGAATATCTGCTTCAGGTCGGGTGTGGTGGGCGCCACCGAGAAGAAGCTATCGATGACGTCGGTGGGGCAGTGGCTCTGCATGATGATTGCATCTCCCCGTACATGGCCTAGGAAAGGAAATGAAGGAGTTAAACAGGTTAACAGGCATGACATCGTCATAAAAATACTCACTTCGACTCCAGGTTGGCGCAGGCGGACGCTTGTGAGTGACCTTGCCCTCATCATCGGTGGAATCGTCTTCGTGCAGCATATCCCAGGTGTACTTTGTCTTCGGTGGCGGTGGCAGCATCTTTTTTGGCTTGGCACCCGTCAGTTGCTGCAGCTTTTGTTGCTCCTGCTCCTTCAGTTTGGCCTTCCTTAGCGCCTCGGCCTCCTCCTGTTGCCGCATTTTTCGCTGCAGTTCCTCCAGCTCCTGTCGCTTGCGCTCCTCGATGCGCTTACGTTCCTCTTGCTTCTTTATCCGGTCGGCTGCCACCTTGGCCATTCGCTCGGCCCGTTCCCGATCCTTCGCCTCCCGCTGGAGAGCCGCCTGCAAATGTTTCTGTTCCCGTTGCTTCTTTCGTTCCTCAGCCAGGTTGTGAAGTCCCTTCCGGAAGTCGTCGCCACTGTTTTCACGCGATAGGGTCTTGGTTGATGATGAGTTTGTGCTCTTCAGGTTTGTTCCGGTGGCCGTCTTCATCAGTGTGGTGGCTTTAGAGGCGCTAGCAGGCGCCTTTTTGGGCTGAGCAGAACTAGCCGGTATCGTGCTGGTCGTCTGGGTGGGCGTGAAAAAGCGTCCAATTGCCGGAGCAGGCAGCTTGCCCACCTTGGGTGTGTTCCCAGTTCCCGGAGTACTCTGCTAAATAAAAAATCGATATTATTATTTGGGTAAGAGACCAATATGATAGTATCCAACTTACCACTTCCTTTACCCGCTTGGGACGCAAGTTTGCCTGTGCACTGGCTGCGTTTTCAAAAGCCTCCACTCGCATCTTCACAGGGCTCTGCAGAAGAGGGCTACAGGAAGAGAGTTAACCATAAGATACTATTTAAGTAAAGCCAAGATTGAGTTACTTACTTAAACAGCTCGTGAGGACGCGCCGGCAATTTCATTGCTTTGATATTCGTAAGAAGTTTGGCCACAGGAATCTTTTCCTCTACCGAATCATCCTCCGTCAAAAGGCTGTCTTTCTTGGATGGTTCAACCTGCTTCTTGCCACTGGTGCGCACCTCGAAGGTGGCGTCTGCTGCTGGTCCCCGAATGCTGTCCTCTGTTGGCGCGGAGCCCAGAACCATTGTTGCATTGGAAATGGTCACCGTTTCGTTACAAATTGCTTGAGCTGATGTCGTGGGAACCTCCGGAATGGGTGGCTCCTCCATTGCGTCTTTGTAAATGGAGCGTTCCTGGTTCTGTCGCGACTCGGTGCTGCCCTTTCGAGTACGCGACGCCACCGGCGACCTTGTATCCAGTTCGCTAAAGCGCTCCACTTTTATCGGCCTATGGCAAGCGGCTATGTCCTTCTTCTTCTTGCGACCCTTCTTCCCCGGCTCTTGGCTGGCCAGGCTCTCATCCGGACGGGCACCATCCACGGTCGCTTCCAGAGCCACAGAGGAGGAATGGGTTACGTTAGCTGCTGGCACTAAACCTTCGTTGGTTAGCTTCTCCCGTTTGATTTTCACGCGCAAATTCCGTGAACTGTTGGGCTCCGCGGCCTCCTCCTCATGAACATCAGTCGCAGGCTCTGGGTTATTCAGAGTCTGCTCCTTTTCTTCGATGTTTCTTGATGTGGTAGAAGCGTTGAACTGCGAGGGGCGTTGTTCGTTCTCCAACTTAACTTTCACCAACTCCTCCTGGCTGGGACGTCGCATCTTGCGCATCAGCGAGGCCTCCTTTAGCAGTCCTTCGGTCTTCGTTTTGGCTGCGCGCTGCGGTCTCGTGGAATTTAGGGTGGTGTCTGCGGGTAAGGGCGCCGGAGGTGGGGGCATCAGGGACGCCGTGCTGTTCAGGTTTTCCTCGGCGATGGCTAACAGCTGCGAGTTGCTGATCCGTGCGCTCTGGGATACGGCTGTGGCGTTGGCTGTGGTGTTTGCCACTGTTGGCAGAAAGTGCTGTGAGTCAGGCGCATACAAGGCGAAGGACAACTTACCCTCAGGCTCGCCATGGTCCTCAATCAGACAGCTAAGTCGTTTGGGCCGCTTCTTCGTCTGCTGCGGGGTCACCGAAAGGTTCTCGGTCTTGGCCTCTGGAGCGATGCCCAGCGCCTTGGCATCGGCCTCCGGGTCGACGGGGGCCAATCCCGTTCCGTAGAAGAGGTGGTCCACCTCCTGGAAATGCGCCTAAACACCAAACGACGCCATGTTAAGTCGCAACCACGATCGGGAGTCTGAAAACTTACCTGGTGGAGGGATTCCAGCTTGCGCTGAAGGTCCGTCAGCGAGCTCAGCACGCCCATAACGTCTTCCATATTGCAAGAAAATCGGGGCAATCTGTACTGTATTTCACAAATTCAGATCCGATTTTTTCGGAATTCACAAACGTTTATTTCAAATGGCGGCAGCAGCGACGCGCGTCAGCGGCTGTTAACAGTGGCTTTGTTTGTGTCTGCTGGCAAGCTTAACATCGGAATGTGGGCTGTTAGGCGCTTGCTGTAGGGACTTTTGCAACACTACCCAATGGAAGATTTCCCGCGCAAATACAATGAATACAGTCACAACCTACTTTAAACAAAAATTAAATACTAAAGAGACAATTATTTAAACTCAACTATAAAGTCAAGAAAGAGTG
This sequence comes from Drosophila ercepeae, assembly GCA_018150545.1. Lineage (NCBI taxonomy): Eukaryota > Metazoa > Arthropoda > Insecta > Diptera > Drosophilidae > Drosophila > Drosophila ercepeae. The sequence goes on from JAECWL010000161.1 coordinate 15,715,917, forward strand.
TTGATTTTAGAAAGAATTAAGAAGATTTAAGTCTTTAATTTTCGATTGCCCAACATAAAAACAAATCCTACTTTGAACTAGTTCCTTTTATTTACCACAAATACCATCTCTATTTTTTGTGCTGAATAAAGTAAATGTTATTGAACTTTCGCTAAAATAGTCACTAATTTTTAAATATAAACCAGTTTGATTTGGTATTTGTTCTGTTTAAGAATACTGGAGTAACTTTTAAGCCCGTGTTAGGTTCGAGAGCATTATTTTAACATTAGTGTTGGATAACGTGAAGTAAAAGGCGCTAACGATAATATCGCCATGGCGTGTTGCCCAGATTGCCCACCACTAGCACATTTGTTAAAAAATTTGCAACAAGCCAGCGAAAATTGACGAGCAACGAGGGATAGGAATTCGCGCGCTCTGCTTGGACACCGTGGCACGTACATATGAGCACCCGCGCCGCGGAGTAGACACAGTGCCTGCGAAACGCACCGTCCCGCACCCATTGAAGCAATTGCCCGCGCCCGCTCCCGCTCACGATTGAGCAGCTGCAGCAGAGCTGAGCAGCCATGGGCCTCGACTTCGATGCAGTGGAGTACTGCAAGGGCGTCAAGAGCCAGCAGGCCCAGCCACCGTTCGCGTGTCCGGTGCCTGGCTGTGACCGCAGCTACAAGACAATCGTGGGCCTGCAGTACCACCTAATGAAGTTCGACCACGACAACCCCCAGCCGCTAACCCCGGTGCTGACGCCGAGTAGGAAAAAGGCGCGTTCTCGCTCCGGTGCACACCACTCTACTCCCCGCCCGCCCAAGGGAGATGCGCCTGGCGGAGGCGCCGAATCTCGGAATGGCTGCTCCTCGGCCAGCAGTGGTGGCGGAGCTGCAGGTGGCGTTGGATGCGGCTCGGCAGCATCGACGCGCCACCAGTACGCCAACCCAGAGTCCCTGGTGGCGTACAACGAGGAGGAGGCCACCGTAACGTTCAACTTGGATGGAAAAAGCGTGAGGATGGGAATCGATGACGCCCTGCCTCTCGTAGAGGAGGAGGAATTTGCCGCCTTAGTAGCCAGGGGCTGCATCCTAAATGCCGACGCACCACCCCTAGAGGAGAATGCTCCGTGGGCGCGGGTACAGGTGCCCGTGGCCAGGGTGGCCGAGATTGCCGACTACCGAGTGCCTGATGCGCCACCGCGGCCGCTTGCCTACTACCGGTTCATCGAGAAGTCGCTGGAGGAGCTGGACGGCGAGGTGGAGTACGATGTGGACGAGGAGGACTCTGCCTGGCTGGAGCACATGAACGACGAGCGCCAGCGCTTGGGCCTTAATTCTGTGGGCATCGATACCATGGAGCTACTAATGGATAGGCTGGAGAAGGAGTCGCACTTTCAGGCGGCGGCCAACGGGACACCCACGGGCGTTGAGGTGGACGACGACGCTGTCTGTTGCATCTGTCTCGACGGCGAGTGCCAGAACACGAACGTGATACTCTTCTGCGACATGTGCAACCTGGCGGTGCATCAGGACTGCTACGGGGTTCCCTACATCCCCGAGGGCCAGTGGCTATGTCGGCGGTGCCTGCAATCTCCCAGCAAGCCTGTGAACTGTGTCCTCTGCCCCAACGCCGGTGGGGCATTCAAACAGACGGACCACGGTCAGTGGGCGCATGTGGTGTGTGCTTTGTGGATACCAGAGGTTCGGTTTGCCAACACCGTCTTTCTGGAGCCCATAGGTAAGTACTCCGAATCTTTTTACTGTAATAGAACTTTCCATTAATGAAATTTTTAACCCATAGATTCCATCGAGACCATTCCTCCAGCCCGCTGGCGACTCACCTGCTACGTGTGCAAGGAGAAAGGCTTGGGAGCCTGCATCCAGTGCCACCGGAACAGTTGCTACGCCGCCTTCCATGTCACCTGCGCCCAGCAGGCCGGCCTTTATATGACAATGGACACCATCAAGGACGGCCACAATGACTCCTCCATGCACGTGCAGAAGTTTGCATACTGCCACGCCCACACGCCTGCGGACGCTAAACTTAAGATGAATGTGCCGGACTTCGAAGACACGCGCCATAAGATGCGGGAGGCGCGCAAGGCTCTGGCCAAGAAGCGCTCCACGGCGCCAGTTGTGCTCATTCCGACGATTCCGCCTGATCGTGTTCAAGAGATCGCCACGATGGTGACGATGCAACGGAAAAAGGAGTTCTTGGACCGCATTATCGCCTATTGGACGCTGAAGCGGCACTACCGTAACGGAGTGCCACTGTTGAGGCGCCTGCAGAGTCAGGGCAACAACCACGGCGTCATACAGCGCAACGGCATCGAGGGATCGCCGGACACGGGCGAGCTGTACCGACAACTTAAATACTGGCAGTGCCTTCGCCAGGACCTGGAACGCGCGCGTCTCCTCTGCGAACTGGTACGCAAACGTGAAAAGCTTAAGGTGGCTTTCGTGCGCATTTCCGAGGAGGTGGTAATGATGCAGCTAAATCCGCTGGAAGCTGCGCTGGGCAAGCTTCTGGACGCACTGGAAGCGCGCGACAGCATGGAGATCTTTCGCGAACCTGTTGATGTCGGTGAAGTTCCCGATTACACTGACATTGTTAAGCATCCCATGGACCTGGGGACGATGCGGAAGCGCCTGAAGGATTGCCAGTACACCTCCCTCGAACAGTTGGAGGCCGATTTCGACCTAATGATCCAAAACTGCCTAGCCTACAATAACAAGGATACGGTGTTCTATCGCGCGGGCATCCGAATGCGCGATCAGGCGGCTCCGCTGTTCGTCCAGGTGCGAAAGGAGCTGCAGCGAGATGGTCTGTTGGAGCGGTCACATCGCACCCATGTCGACCACGTGGAGGCTGAGGTGGAGCAAGAGTTTCGTCTGCTGCTGGCTGGGCCGGCCAGCGAAGATGTGGTGCAGAAGCTCCTCATCCTTGCCGATAAGTCGCAGGTGCTTAAGAATCCCAGTTACCGGACGAAGAAAATAAAGCAGATTCGGTTGGAGATTACGAGAATGCGGAAATCCTTGCAGAAGGCTCGCTTTGCAGCGGTAAGTCTTTCCTTAATCTTAATGATAATATTGTAAAATAATTCTTGTAATATATTTTGTAGCGCTACTCATCACATGCGAACCAATCACAGAGCGAAGAGGAGGAGACGCCGGATGCTTCACCTGCCAAGAAGAGAACGCGCAAACGGCTGAGTACAAATGCCATGAACATGGACCTGGATCATGAAGATGAAGACGAGGATGAAGATACCGACGACGATTCTATAGGGGATGTAGATGGCGAGGATAATACATCCAAAGACATGCTCAACTCTACTCAAACGCCACCCTGTAGTCCAATCAAGAGTCTCAACAACAGTAGCTCTCCCGTAGGAATCAATAGAAGGTAGGGAACCAGTTCTCATTTTTATATCTTATCTCTAACTAATATTTTTTATTTCCATGGTAGAACGGCAATTTTGCTGACGCGCAAGGCGCAGGCGGCGCTCAAAAGACCATCGGAGCCTTTGACGACGCCCGTGAAAGAAGAGCATCACAACTCACAGACCTCCAGCACGCAGTCCACCACCGCCAGCGGAAGCTCGCTATCGGCGACTACAGAGGCGACGGCTGCCTCCAGCACGCTGGCCGGAATGAATAACGTTCTGGCCACTGCTCTTCCCTCAGCCTCTGCATTTGCGTTGACGCAGAACAGCAACAGTGGTGGTGGATCACTAGCTTCGGGTCCGAGTGTGGCAACGGCGTCGTCTGCCGGAGCTGCTGCAGCAGCTAGTCTAGCCTCCACAGCCCTTTCAATCAGCAGCAAGCTGGGCATGAGCCTGGGTGCCAAGTCGCCCAAACGACAAGGCCGCTATCGTCGATTGCCAGAGCTTAGACACAGTGCGTCTATGTCGCCAAAAAAGTCACCCAACCCGGCGGCAGCATTGAGTCAAGCGTTGCCCGATCCCCTGCCCTTCGAGCGCATCCCCGATAGCTTCCGTGTCTACCGGGCGAACAATCAGCGCGATGCGAGCGATAGCGACGATGCTCCCGCCCAGTCGAGCAGTCCGTGCAGCAGTTGTTCCGACTTCAGCATGTCGGGCAGTTGCTCCGATTTTGACAGCGACGAGGCTAGCGATGCAGACGGTGACGGTGGACGAAGCCGCAGCGATAGAGACTCCACGTCGCAGGATGGCACCACAGATGCTATGGACCTGCAGCACACGAGCTTTAATCATGGCCAGGGCAACAACGGCAACATGGCCATAAGTAGTAGCAGCGGCGGCAGTGGCGGCAGCTCCAGTGATGACGATGAGGAACAGCCGCTCAGCGCGAGGCAGAACAAGGCGGCAAGAGTTGGCACGCGTGGCACACCAACGCCTACCTCGGCTGCAATAGCGAGGGGAGCTTCCCTGGTGGCAGCCCGGGGACGTGGCAAGCGGCGCAGCAATCTCAGCGAGTCAACCAGTTCCACGGCCACGCCACCACCCTTGTTTCAAAAGGTGGGAAAGTTACGTTCGGCCACTCCAAACGCCTCGCCCCTGATAAACAACATTAAGGCGAGACGGAACACCACAGTCGCCGCAACGACGAACAATAACCGAAGTAAACCAGGCGAGGATTCCGAAGATACCACATCAACCCGAAACAACTACTCCATGGCTCATGGCCAAAAACCCACATTGGAGCCTCTTCAGCTTGTGTGGGCCAAGTGCCGGGGTTATCCGTGGTATCCCGCCCTCATACTGGATCCCAAAACGCCGAAGGGATTCGTCTACAATGGAGTGCCCTTACCCGCCCCGCCCTCAGACGTTCTGGCGCTGCGCAAGAACTGCCTGGACGATATTGTGTTTCTGGTGTTGTTTTTCGATGTGAAGCGCACTTGGCAATGGCTGCCCGCCAACAAGCTCGACATCCTGGGCATCGACAAGCAACTGGACCAGCAAAAGCTGGTGGAGTCGCGGAAGCCGGCGGAGCGAAAGGCAGTGAAGAAGGCGTACCAGGACGCACTGCACTATCAAAGCCAGGTTTCCGACCTGGAGGGCCAGGGTCCCGATCCGATCATGTGAAAGCTGCTAGCCCGATTGCATCTGTAAACGCCGCGCGAAAGGCTTTAGCCATTAGTTGGCCACCACCTCGAGTGGAACGGTCGTTTTTATCTCGTTTGTTGTTACTCGAAGCTCGAAGAAGTTAAAGAAGTTGATGAAGCCCTCCATTAGAGTATTTCGTTGGCGAATTTCCAATTTGCACTGCAAGTGTCTTTGAATTTTGTTTGTTGCCAAGATATCAGGGATTCGGTTGCCCGCCCCCCCTTATGTACAGTTTTTGTAATACACGCAGTTAACGAATTCGGTTGGAGGACACAATTATTTATGTACATTATGTTGTGACTACGATTATGAAATATTAGCCAGATCCAGATCCTCGAAATCTGTACGACTGTACGACTCACAACATCAACATGGAATTTATAACCTCAAGACGTTTCACGGGAAATCAAATCAATGTTTAAGTTAAATAGTTTTAAGCCCTCCTAGAGTTAAGGCCAAAGCAAACCACAAGCATACGCCTCAAAATAAAAATCGTGTAAAAACTTAAACCGCTTCGTAGTGGATGTGGATGATAGATTATTATGAACATTTACAAATAGCATTACAACCTGTATAGATGTGTGTGCGTGTGTCTCTACATAAATCGATATATATATCTCTATATGCAAATAGTGTACGTTTTGATTTCCGTATGAACAAATAATATATTTGATTATTATGATGTATTACAAAGATGAGGATTATTATTATAATTACTGTGTGTAATTAATTCAACAATTTAGTACGTTTAAGCGAAAATCGTAGCCATTTAAGTATTGAAGTAGTTGGTCCCCTTCCGCATCCAACTTTCCAATGCCCCACCCACTCTCCTATTATTCACACCTTTGCCCTTAACAACATTGAATATTGTTTACATTTAATGGTGAATAAAAAGCTGAAAAATAAATGTTTTAAACAAAACCGAACCTCTGCGTCGTGCTCTCCATACTATCCAGTTTTGCATCCACTGGTGCAGTGGCGGGAACCCAGCGACCTACAGTTTCAGCAGCCCCGTTTCACAACTGTCCCCAAAAGTGCGTCAGTACTGCTGTTTGTCACAGGAATTGACTTACATTTATTTTGATTGCTCCCAGGTCGTTCACCACGTACTTTTTTAAGGGGTTTCTGTTAACAGTGTCATATTCCGCACATCATCAATTAACACCCAGCCAGATGTTTTTTTGTTTTACAGTTTCGGTCCGGACAGTTTTATCCGCGACGTATGAGGCGTGCTTCCAAATCTCAATTATATTTTATTTAAAGCTCAAGTAAGTTTATTCTGGGGCATTATCCTCGCTTGAATTTATCTTTAGAGAAACTTATAAATAATCAGGCTATTTAGTAGGTAAAAACAATCAGCACATCTTATATTTTTCCTTAATCATTTGTATAATAAGACGTAACAATTTGAATAATAGCTGCTAAATATTCTATATACAAAATAAGCTTCAAGCATCGTTTGAGAATTATTGACGTTTATTTATTCCAGTTGTTTGTTTACCAACATTTAATAAAATCCCCAAGTCACGGCACACAAACATGATTAGGCCAATTAATTTTGAAAAGCAAACATTAAACCAAGCTTACCTATTCATTTGAGAGTCAAAACAAATCGTAAAGAATTTGTTCATGTTTGTGTTGCGTGACACTTGAAAGTGCATTAAAAAAATCAATCTTGTTTCAAACCTTAGATATGAAATATGGCTTTAATATTGTTTGAGGTCTTCGATGCACAAATCAAGTACTTAACCCGGCTTAAACCTGTCAGCCAAAATTTGTTTGTTTGTTGGAGGCGATTACTTAACGGCTCAATTTCAGTTTAAACGTAGATGATAGAACGCCAAAACCACCAGCAGTTGGCCTTAATTACAAATGCAAATTAATTAACGGCTGTCGGCGTTTGAGGCTTACGGATTATTGTTGTTCGTGTTGTTATGTTTGGCCGGGTTTGTTGGCGTTTTTACGAGTGGCCACTGGACACTAGAAACTGACCACTGTAGGCCATTGCGTTGGCGCTCTAATTGATGTTTTTATTTCACGCATAATTGCCGTCTAGTATTTGCCCCCTCAAACGGATCTGAGAGTGCGGGAAGTTCCCAAAAACGAGTTTCTTTTTCTGGGGCCAAGTGACGTCAAAGGCGGCCACTCCAAATCCGAATCCGAAGACAAAAGTTTAAAAACAGAATATTGGGGTTGAAAATAAGTGGCCTTGATGTTTGTGCCACAATGAATTTCGCATCGAATTATGTGGAAAAGCATTTGGGGAATTTTAAAGACTTTGATTCATTTGAGAAGTATGCCAGAGGTAGAGACTGAGATAACCTTAAGAAGTTAGTTCCCCAATTGATCAAATACGCTCTAAAAAATAACCAATTTTTCCACTCTACACCATTGGCGTCTTTGGTTTAGATACAATTATTCTATTTACTACTTTTTGCGGATCTGACGGATCGCCAAAATATTTACTTTGGAGAAAATACAAATTTTTGCTGACGTTTGTTAATGAATAAAAAGATACAAAAATGGCAAAAACGTAGTTCATTCAGTTGGCCATCCGTCGATTGGTTCGTTATTGAGTTTTCGATGTTAAATTAATTTAAATTCGCACGCAGCTGCAATGACGTCGTGGGTTATTTTGTAGCAGCTATTCGCACGTGATGGTGCCAGCGTGCACCGCGAATAACCCGTAAAAAGGTAACATATTAAGCTTGATATTAAGGTTTTTGGAATTTTCTGCGGAACTTCGGTTCAAGAGCGTTTGTTGGCCATAATATTTACTTGGTTTTGCCCTGGCTTGCCTCTCTTCTCCGGCTCTCCGTTGACAAGCAGCTGTGTTTGTTGGCTCATGAGAGATCCGGCAGCAGGTGATCCGGAAAATAATGGCCAACTTTAAACGCCAATGGCGTGATGAGATGGCACACCATTTTCAGACATCTTAATCAACCATCGGGACGCGCTAATCAAAAGCCATTTAACACCTGATGCGAGCAGGGTTCACAGATTGCGTATACGCCACCGTGTCGTGCCGTGTTTGGCGAAAATTCATATGCAAAATCGCATTTGAGACAGATAAGATAAGCTGCGACGTGGATACCCAACAGTAAGCACTTTGATCTGCTTTAATTAATGCGGACGTGCCTCCGTTTCCATTTATTGATATCGAGCTGGCGGACAACAGAATCATTAAAGAATCAATTGCTCCTAACACACGCGTCTATAGCTTTGCGTCTGCTTTCCAAAAAAAAAGAGAAAACTTGCCCAGAAGAATCTTCGGCATCATCTACGTCACATGAGCAAAAGATCCAACGTGACTGTGGTCAGTTCAAGAAATCTATAATAGATGTATCTGATTCGCCTGGCAACAAGGCATGGAGCACTCAATTTGGAGGAATGTTACGAAATATTTCGGCTTGGGTTGTGGGAAAGTTGTGACCACCACCTTCTGAGGCTTACGTGTGATTTTTCAGGTGGTCCATTACCTAAGAGTGCGAAATATGAAAACCTCTAAAAGCGGGCAAGGTGAATCGTTTGTGAAAATCTTGATTTTTTGTCAAACAATAATTGGAGCGAGCAATTGGGTCGGCATGTGGCTTCTGAATGATTTTCTTTGGAATGGAAATAGCCAAAGCAGGGCAAATAATCAGCAGTTGGAAGATAAGACTATGTTCTAATGAGTTATCTCCCAGCGAGTCAGGTTGCATGTGATCGCCAAAAATATGTGGTCGGAAATGCCATAACATTTTCACTTACTTTCAGTTGCTCTTAATTCCAATTTACTTTCTTTTAAATATTTTCATCACTATAAGAAATAAACGCATGTTGGAAAGTGTTAATAAATTCGTTACTAAACAGGTTACTTTTCTCATTCAGGTTGGGGTTTATTTGAATTGTTTGAACTGACCGATCTTATATGATTCAGCATCTCGGAGATCGAATACTTATAAAAAAAAAGTATATATATGGATTCCATAGCTAGTGGAACTCGAGAACTCCTTTCTCCTCAGAATCGAGCCTTCCTTTGGAGCGCATTTATTTGTGTAAAGTTATTTAAATAAAAAAGGTGCCTCGGCAAGCCACAGGAATGTATGGACATACAAAGCCGGCATGGAATGATATAATTTGCTTGATTGACACTGTTTAACCTTAATGCCTGTTTGCCTCCCTCCGGGGACTTGGATTGGCCATATAACGGCGCCGACTGGAATTAACTTGAATTTATTGAGTCGCGTTCAGATCACCAAACCGGTTGAAGGAAGCAGCTGAAAAGAAGGGGCACCCACAGCCATATCAAGTGACTGACTCGGGGTATTATTTCGCTACCTTCCTGGCCGCATCCTCCCCTGAATGCCACATTTTGGCGCGACTGTCCGGCGACTGTACAAAAATGCCAACGACTAAATATAAATTAACTCCTGCTGGCCATATTTGGTATCCAGAATATCGCAGCCAGGAAGATCCCAAGCGGCTAAGTGCGAGCAATGAGGCTTTTGACAAATTTGAATAATCACGCGGCTCGTAGACCGTGTCATTGATCAATCGATAGTCTCCGCTGGGACCTGGGACCTGGGACCTGGGACCCTTCACTCTTCTTGCGGCAAGGGCAAGGGCCATAAATTCCCAGCAGCCGGGCTAAAAATAAAACCAGGCTTAACCTTGGAGCATAACGGAAGAAGCCAAGCGAAGGCTGGTCCAGTCCCATCCCGTCCAGGAGGAGGGGCAGGCCAGAAGTCTGTGGCCAATTAAATTCGAGATAAAGAACATCGGCTTGCGTGTCGGGCGACCTATGGCAACAGAATATTTATTGACACATCCTGCAGGGCTCAAGGACATCCACAACCGCTTTTTCCAATTGCGGTTCTTTTCCACTCATCTGGACGCGGGTATAAAAGCCCTCGACGAGACCTTCCAACCGCAACAGTCTCCCAGCAGCAGTAGTTGAAGTTGTAGCGAAGTCTTGGAGCAACGAGTTCCAAAAGTCCTACTAGTCGCTACCCCCGAGTAACACATTCAGAGCAAGATGCGCCTGTTTCTCATCGGCCTACTGGCCCTTGGCTCCGCCGGAGCCTTCTCCGTGGTCAGAACCGTTTCGCAGCCGCATCCGCAGCTGGTGGCCTATTCCCCGGCCAGAGGAGAGTTTCCGGTGGTGAATGGTCTGGCACAGGGCTACGTACGCTACTATGACGGCACGGGAGCGGAGCGCCTGCTGGCGTACAACTATCCAGAACCCCTTAACGGTATTCGCCAACTTGCCACTTCCACTTTGACCCGATCCGGATTCGAGCACGAGACCCAGGACATCGCCCTGTTCCGGGCATGGTGTGAGCAGCGCTATGAGGTCTTGCGTCAGGAACTGGACCGTTTGAGGGCCCAGGGACTGAAACCGTCCACCAGCATGCTGGCCCAGTTCGAGCCCCTGGAACAGATTGTCAAGTTCGCCGCCTTCGAAGCCGTTCCTGGACTGAGTCCGGAAGTGCAAAAAGCCCGCGACGAACAGCTGCGCATCTGGAACGAGGCCAGGTTGGAGGTGCTGCGTGCCGAGCAGGCTCAGCAACTGCAAACCAAGGCACAAGAGATTCCATCGATCTATGGTCAACAGGAACAGCAGATCCTGATTAAGACCTCCACTCCCCAGTTGGCCAAGCCTGTTGAAACTCCTCAGACCCACTCCTACGGACAGCTCATCGCCAGCCAGGACAACTTACTGATCAAGTCGGCACCCCTGCAGGCCCCCCAGCCTGTCGAGGAGACTCTGGAGGTAAAACTGGCCCGCGAGGAGCACCTCAAACAGTTCAATGAGGCCTTGCTGCGACAACCTGCTCCGGAAACTGCAATTTTAAAGACATCCCCAGTGACAACTCAAACGATTATCAAGACACAGAATACTTTTGAGGGTCAGCAAGCTCCGCAACCCATTGAGGAAACTCCCGAAGTTAAGCGAGCTCGTGAGGAGCATCTGAAGAAGTTTAACGAGGCCCTGCTCCGCCAGCCTGCCCCGGAAATCCCAATCCTAAAGACGGTTCCTGGAATTCAGCAGCCACAGGCGATTCAACCACAGCCAACAATTGACACAAGAGCCACCTTTGAAAAGCAGCCGATTGCCCCCCCTCAAGCCATCTTCAAGACCAGCACCTTCGAAGGTCAACAGGCTCCACAACCGATTGAAGAAACTCCCGAAGTAAAAAAGGCACGCGAGGAGCATCTCAAGCAGTTCAACGAGGCACTGCTTCGTCAGCCCACGACCCCCGAGCAGCCCATCCTGAAGATCACGCCAACCCGCTCCCAGGCTATTTCCTTCGAGGGTCAGCAGGCCCCGCAGCCCATTGAGGAAACCCCTGAAGTGAAGCGGGCTCGGGAGGAACACCTTAAGCAGTTCAACGAAGCCATCCTGCGTCAGTCCCTCGACATCCAACAACAGCCATTGATCCCAACCGCTCCCATTACGCCGTTCGCTCCCCAAGCCATTGTGAAGACTTCATTTGTTCAGGTGCCAGGACCCCAGCCCATCCAATTAGTCCAAAGCCCGATCACACTATATACCGGAGACAAGTTGACCAACTCCGACATGGCCCTTCTGGAGATGCGCGAACAGGAGAACGAGCGCCTGATGCAGCTGGAGCAGCGCAGAAGGGAGGAGAAGGTGGCTGAGCTGGAGCGCCAAATGGAAGCTGATCGCCTTAGCATGGAGACCCGTTTGCTGGAGGCCGAGCGCCTCAAGATCGAGCAGGAGGATCGGCTTCGATTTGAGAGCGAACGCCTAGCCGAGAAGCAGGAAATCAGCACCAACTATGAGAAGAGCATTCCGGAATACCTGCGCAAGGCTGAACAGTTCAAGATTATTTCCAGCCAGGCCCAACCCCAGGCACAGCCCCAGCCCCACTCCAATATTGTTACACAACAACAACAGGTGCAAAACGGATTCTTCCTTCGCATTCAGACCAACCAGCCCGGTAGCATCGAGACAGCCGAAGCACCCATCAGCAGCCCTGCCTTAGGGAACGCCGAGAAGACCCTCAATCCTTTCCTGGTTCCCTACACCCCTCTGACTCAGGTGCTGCAGCCACTGCCCTTGCCTCAGCTCACCCAACTGAAGCAGGAGCTGGCCCCAGTCACTGCTACCGCCTCTACCAGCTCCATCGATTACAGCTCGTCCTCAACCAGCGAACTGGAGAAGGCCACAAGGGAGCACTTCCGGGCCCACGAGATCGCCCTCGAACAGCTGCGCCTGGCCAACCTCCGGAACCCATGGAACCCCGAGCCCTGCCAGCACTAAGGAAACCCTTGCCGAAAGCCCCATTCAAACCACTTGCATTGCCTTAGGTTAGACATTCACAATCACAATCACAACCGCAATCACAATCAGTGTCACACCCATTCAGCCACTCAAACACTCACTCATACGCATACTCGTACACCTGTGTAGATTAAGCGATTCACTCTGAATCTCCACTCAGACTCAAAATGCATTCAGTTGAAAAACAACGCAAAAAAAAAAAATGAAACAAAACCGTGCTGCAGTGTTAATTGAATTATAGGGGGTGTGAGCCACCAAGGGGGTGGAACAAAGGAAATGGCTTTCTTGGCTTTACAGTTATAGAACGCTTTCATGCTAATTTCGAGTCGCCAGATTGTCGGTTCGATCAGAATGCGCATAAAATGCAAATAAATGCGCCGCAAACTGGCACAGATGAAGATGTTATCTGATTCGATTCTGATCGATTCCTATCGATGCGATCTGTTCCTTAGCACTTGACGAATAAATAACAAGTTGCTGGTATTTACCGCAGAACATTCCAGCTAAGAGATACCCTTTTTGCCAAATAATATCTATAAGGTATATAACAAATATTCATTCAGTTGTTGGTAAACAAAATAATAGGATTCAATGTTTTAAATTTATAATTTTTAATAACCTATTACTTATTTTATGGTAAGTAGATTCATTAGATTCATTGAAGAGTGTAGCTGTAACGGAAAATGATGCTGCGTATCGTCTGGAAAATCTGCAAATCAAATTTTTCAAGCTTATCTCAAATGGTGTCACACAAACTCCGCTATTGACCCTGATCAGGAATAAATATGCAACTGTATAGGCCCGTTACACACATCTCCATAAACAAAGCTCCGCAAAAATTTATTCGGAACGCCATCCACTTAGCGTCCACGAGCGTCCGCCGCCTCCTAACTGACCTATCGCAAATCTAACCGATCGCTAAGCACCGTTAATCGCTGCTGAAATTGATGAAATTGCCGCCCATTCCCGCCCTCTACAGCAATCACCTGCCATTCTCCCCTCAAGTTGATAAGACTACCCCAGCGATTACGTGGCGTATGAGTAATGTAAGCGTGGCGGGCAAAAGTGACTAATGTGAAACCTAAGATCTTCTACAAATAAAGTTACCACGTCTGCTGGAGAGTAACATCTGATATCTAGTGCACTGGAGCACCGGATGCAGAGACCTGATATGGATGCTTCAGAAGATTTGTCACAACCATTTGAAAAAAAGCACGGAGATTTCAGAGTCCAAAGTCCAAACACAATGAATCAGCGGGGGCGGAACTGGTAAGCACATGATTACTGTGGTAGCTGGTACAACGTTCGAATGGGCCACGGGGGAGTTTATTTTTGATCCAGTCACCCACTACCTCCCCCCAAAAAGCTTATCAACTGCCAATCCAATCAATCCAGCTGATTGAAGTGATATGGCTGATGCAACTTTGGGGTTTGCGGCGGCTAGACAGGTCCAAACAATGGGGTTACGCTCCGGTCGTTGATAAAACATCCATTTGGCCTTGTCGGGCGGGATTTGGGCCATTCCATGGCAAGTGCGCAGTTTACTTTTGAACTTATAATACTATGTGCGATATTTTACGTTCAATTTTGGTTTTTTGTATACATTATTGGAGCCAGCCGGTAGGCGGGCAGCCCACAATGGAACAAAACACGGGGAAGTGATTGGCCAAAACACATTTCCAATTCAATTTCGCGAAATAGGAAATATTTGAAATATTTCAGCCACCGCCTGTGAAAAGAAATTTCAATCTGGTTAAAAACAAAAGGCAAAATGATTTGTTAACAATACAGCTCGGGGATTCCAAAGATTTAATTGATTTTATCGCTTAATTTCTTCGAACTAGGTGAATATTATTAAGCCAATTTCCTGAATCATCTAATGACTGGAAGTCAATAAAGTATTTTTATAGAGAGTCTATTATTTAAGCTTCAAGACATTCATCATTTCTCTGCATTTTAGTCAGCTTTTGCAATAATAATCACAAAATTCGAAACAAATTTTACAAACGGATCATAAATACTTATCTCATTTACGGCTACCTATCTTGACCATAAAAGGAAATGTCAGTGGGGTAGGTGGTTCCCCCATCAAGCCATCAAGTGGAAAGCAAACATAGAACTTTCAGCCCCAGTCTCAGGCCTAGTCGCATTTTATTTTACCTTGGAAGTACCTGTACTGATAACAATAATACAAATAGCCGTGCGAAAAGAATGAAACCGAAAACAAACAATTATTGCTGATACAAATTTTCCTACAATTATTTGCTCTGATATTTATGCAGAATTTTTTTTTGTTGTTATTGTTTTCGCTTATATTTTTAGCAGGGCGACAATTTATTTTTAACATTCCAGGTTATTTTTGGAGCAAAGTTAATGCGCATGAGACGATAATAACAAAGACAGCTGACTTTTGGCCATCACTCACGACGGTTTGGCGACAGGTTTCTAGCCGATTTCAACCAGTAGCGTTTGCTTTAAGCCATTTACGTTAGACACTCCTCAAAGCAGCCATTTCCAGCCATAGTCAACTACTAAGATGAGGGCCAAGATAAGGCCCACTTATCGACGTGAAAGTGGGTCTCCCAGCCAAGTTTGAGTATTCTGTTTTGGCGAACCTTGAGTTTGTTTAGTGCCTCCCAGCCAGAAGTCGTATTGAATACTTAACTGATAAGATAAAGATAAAGTAATTTGCCATTTTGACTATCCATTTCTTGTTTCTGTTTATTTTTAGCTTGCCAGTTTATTATTACCTTCCCATTCCCAGGAACCATGACCCTTGTTGGTGCTTGATTATGGCGGATATTGGTGCTTGTGTCCCGCCATATGGCAAAGCGATTTGTTATTGTTTGTTTCCTTCTGCAATAACTTAAATTGGCGGTTAGAGCCATGATAAACAGGCTTGTTGCTATGCCAAATAATATTAATACTCGATTATGGTCACAGAAACGTGATATGATAGTCACATGTTTGCGATTATCACGTTTTGCGATAATTTCTTATGGTCTCAAAAACAGAGCCATGGATTGTTTTTGCAAATGGTTCTGGTTGCCAAGAGCCTGAAAAAATAACTAAAC
Organism: Drosophila ercepeae; assembly: GCA_018150545.1. Lineage (NCBI taxonomy): Eukaryota > Metazoa > Arthropoda > Insecta > Diptera > Drosophilidae > Drosophila > Drosophila ercepeae. The sequence goes on from JAECWL010000161.1 coordinate 15,731,356, forward strand.
AACAAAATATGTTGGCAATTGGTTATATATTTAGATTATTATGCAAGTACAGTGTTTTATAACGATTTTGTTTACCCAACTGTTGGATGCCATGGATTTTGTACTTTCAAGCTTAGAATAGAATCGAATTCAAGCTTCAGATTTGCTATCTTCAAAGCTAAAAAATTAGTTTCTCTAACTTCCTCTGGAAATTTATGATTAATTAATAAGATTCTTTTCATTTGTTTCTGAGTTATCTTTAATTGACGTCTGCAAGTCAATTTCTTTGGTTTGCCAAGAACCCGGAGTAGGTCGAGCAGAATTGCTATCTCTACGTTTCTTCGAAATTTTTCCCAAAAATACGACTTATTTATCGCCTGAAAAAAAGGGAACCATGTGATGTTTGGTCTTGACGTCACAAGACAGACGCCTTCGTCATCGATGGGAAGCATAATTATAGACACCATTGGCTCCTGTCCAGATAGTGGGCGTGAATATCCGCCTTCCCTGATCTTGGGTAAACAGCCGGGGTACGATGTACGATTGTTTTGTTTGAATGTTTTGTTTGTCGGAGCGGCGATCATGCGATAACTTCATTATGCCCTGCAAAGATCGTTAAAAATCATTTTTTACGCCACCATAAACTCGTATTTATACACCAGATATCGAATATTGGGGCGGGTTCTGGGGCTGGGCTGCAATGGATGCACAAAGGATAAGCCGAGATTCGCTTGACAAGATAGCGGGACTGTCGGGCTTTGACTTACGTGAGAAAGTTTTACGACACTGACGCAGTTGGCGAAGCAGCTCGGTGGGTGGTTGGGGTTGATGGCTGGAATGCTGGGTCGGCTCACTCCCACTTGCATAATAACGGTACCGTTACCCGGCGACATGCTGATTTTTTTTATTCAATTATCCATCGATTTGCGTAAGCAGTCGCGATGCAAGTAAGGACATGTGGCCCGAAAGCTCGACGGGAATACGTCTTATCAAACCGAAACGTGCTCGAGCATGTCGTCGAGCAAGTCACCAGGTGAACTTGGCACTGCAATCAGTCACCCTGACTCTCACCCTTTCCAGCCGAGGAGATCCCCCACCCCGGCCATTAATCTTATCGGTTTCACTCTCCTCGGCACGCGTTTCCCAGAGCGGAATAGCCATATTTGGAAGAGATTCAGAGAGAGACCACTCCACTCCACTCGGTTGTCTGGGGTCTTGTGAAATTCAACGCCCCACCGTTAATTTTCCCAGACAGACCCCCGATAGAGATGGAGCTAGCCAGTCGGAACAGGACAGAAGCACTATATAGAGAGCGTTATCAAATTTGTTTTATGGCCGCGATAAACGGCAATTAAATATTGAAGTTCGCCCGTACCTGTCTACATATATCGCCCCCAATTATAAAAGTGGCGCTAATTTCGCCCGGACTTGTTTGTGCAAATATTTAATCAAAGGGTAGTGTGGCAGGGGCAGGGTTTGTGGGTCTAGCAAGTGCAATTGCGTTTTACGCCAGCCTTTATTTAACTGTTATATTGAACTATGTTTGATTTTCCCATTAGTTTTCCCGCCCCAATGTGTGATTTGCCTCTCTGTATAAAGTCACGGATCATGTGAGGAACTGGCTAAAACCAGATCGAGTGCGAAGTGTCTGTCTGGAAACTTTTAGTGGGTCATATTATAAGAAATTAACGAAAAGACGTTTCGGTTTAATTTTAAAATCTAGCCCCTAAACCCTTGTATTTTCTAAAGAACCACCAGTTTCCCCTTCGTAGAAACAGTTTAATAATTAATTCCGGAAAAAGTGAAATTAATAAAGACTTGCAAAGCGTGGCTCCACAATCTAGGGATTCTTATCAGGTCCCCAAAGTCGCTCTAGATTTGTGAGAACTTCAGATTAGCAAAAACGCCCTGCGACTACAAAACAAATATTGTGCAATAAAAATCATTAAAAGCTTAGGGGTATGGCAATCATTTTAGATTGCATGCAAAGCAGGTTGTTTACGGGCAGGTATATCCCAGACCCCCGACAGGTCTGAGTTGTAAAATTTCCCCACTAAAAAACCCGTTTTCCAGACGTTGTTTTCATTCATAAGTAAGCAAGCCCTGATTTCCCAGCCTTAATCGATAGGCGTGTTTATTCGCCTACAATAATTCTAATCAATTGTCTGCGGAAAAGTTCAAGCTACTGGAATCTATTGATTGATTATAGTCGAATTATGGAAAGTTTGCTCGTTTATCAGCCGCAGGTTGGAGATTTCCACTGCGCCACATTTACCTCTAAATACCATCATCTAATGGTACTCCCAATTCCGGCCACAAATCCTATGCGCAGTGCGGTTTGTGGAGCCCCCGCACTGATAATACTACGCCGCATAATACGCCCCGACTTTCGGTGGACGCATTGATAAGCCGCGATTCCGAATAACCTTATCGCTTAAGGGGAAATCCACAGAATGTTCCACTGAACGCAGCTTAAACGTAAATAAATAATATTTGTATTTTTGTATTTGCCGAGAAAAACATGTTTGCATTTAATCCAGCCTCTGGATTCCCAATCCGATTCATGAAGTCTTAGACTTCCAAAAAAGGGGGGAGGGCCTTTCACGCTTGGCGTTTAGCACGCGCTCATGACAATCACATGTACGACACAATGAGAACAACGCTGGGCAAACCTCGACTTTGTCGCTCGAATCCGACCCAAAACTAGTTTGCCAACCAGGCTGTAGGTCGAGTGGCAGTGGTGGGGGCGCCGTACCGGGTATCGGGGCTATTCCGAGCTGGCTCTTGACGTCCGCTTCGCATTGAGAATTATGCTAATTTCCAGCTGGTCCGGGGGCTAGCACCGGCCAATATGAATGAATCACTTGGTGATCACCTTCGACGACATCGCCGCGTCGGAGGTGAATCTTTGAAATTTGTACCCCGCTTAGTCTGGCAGTGCGATCCCGCCAAGTCACGCTCTTCTCGCAATTCCGTATATGGACAAATACAAAGCGATCAGAGTGCAAAGACAGCGATCATTTGCCCAAAAGTACCGGCTGGAGGGGAAAGCAGTCAGCCAGAAAGCCATTCCAATAGCAACTCCAATTGTTCAGTCAATGGCCGCATGGTCGCATGGCCCATTACTCAACAGGGAATGAGTTGGCCAGACTCGGTTTTTGGAATTTACGCTGGATTTGAGTAGCTGGGTAAAGTACACGTCGTGATTAAGCTTGGGGATCAGCTTGTATAATGACTGGAGAACAGCCGGGTAACAGATCACCTGGATCTCGCCTAACACTCGATAATTAGCCAATAAACATTGGGTAAATTACACACATCTGTCGATCTAATGCACTGGGCCAATAGTTCAGGTGATAATTATGCGAGTAGAACCCAACCAGAGCGAACTAAAACCGCTTTAATCTGACCCATTTCAGGAATTGTGCAACTAAAAATCCGCCGTAACCAGAATGACCAAGCTGAAAGTTCCTAAGGCGATATCATTAATTATTAATGCCAATAATCCAAAAGCTACCCTTATAGCCCAACCTTATTAATGTTTGGGAATGGAAAGTTTGCCCGAAATATGCGTTAACCACTTCTTCATGTTTTTTCCCCAAAAATAAAATCGTGTCCAGACGATCCGCCTAACTGACCTATGTCTTGGAGCACAGCTTCTCGTTCGTGTTAATGGTCCTAATCAGCGGCAAGCTTTTTTCCGGTGATTTTCCCACGACACGAGCCACTCGCATGCTTCTCTCCATCCCTTGTCCACTTTTGTGGCTCTTTGTCTCGGCTCGTCCATTAAACTAACATTGTGCGATGTCTGGCATTGATTATATTAACGTGTCTCTTCTGCTTAACATTGGTCTGGTTAGTTAAAGGCAATTGGCATGATCGCTAACACGCTGTGATTTGATGCTCTCCAAAGTGGGGGGGTTTGCAAAATGCCAGACAGGTGGTTGTCTTTTTTCCTATTGAAAAACTCCCAATGATACGTGACTTTCTTCTGCACTCCTGTCAGGGGTCTTCTACATTTAAGATTTCCCTGTAAGCCTTAAAAATTAACACATTTCATCATTCAAGTACATCCAACGACAGATCCTACGTATTCCCTCACATAAGCATGACCTGGAAGTTTAATTACTTTCGCATCGATTGACGATTGTGAGAAATCAGTTGGTAAACTGAGGGATTTCACACCCGTTATCGCTGCTAAACCACGAGATTTCTTCAAAAGTCATATATGTATACTAGAAAAATGCATATCACAGATGGTGGAACTCGTTATATAACGATCTATTTCTCCCCGAAATTCGTATGCTTAGCTCGTTTGCTTTGTGGTTTTCCGAGAATTTTATTGATAAGAGGCTAATGGGGTTTACGAGTATATGCTTGGACCGGGGAAGCCCGGACAAGTTGTGAAAAGACGGATGAGTCGTCGCTCGATATGTATTTTTTTTTATCGTATCCATATCCAAGGGATTTGCCCGAGTTTGACGTCAAATGAGGGGCTTCAGTTTCTGAAAGAGATGGCTGAAAGATCGAAAAAGTAAAAACAAAGAGAAAGTTTTGGTTTTCATACTTCAGTATGGATTTTATTTCATGTTTTTGAAAAAATTTTCAAATAATTTTTGTTTCTTAAAATTATATAACATTTTTTTTTTATATTTTGTGTGTTTTTTGTTTTGGGAAAAGCTAACATAACAAAACTTTAATTTTTACAGGCAATTTCAGAGTAATTTGCTGCTCTCCTTTAAGCGTAATTTGCAATTTACGACATACAGAATAATTGTCATTATCAGTAAATTTGCGAGACGCTTAAAGCGAAAAAATTATACAAAAACAAATTGCATATAAGTAAGTGTGTGTGAGTGTGAGTGTGTGTTGAAGCAGCAGCTGGTCACGCGCTTCAGTGTGCGTAAGTATCTGTGTGTGTGACTTCCGCGGGTGTCTCCGCTGCAGGTTCTACTGCATTCGCAGCCGCTGCCGCGAAGGTCGCCTTTCAGTTTCCATTAATCGCCAAGGCGCTGGCTTATCAATCTCTTCTCTATATACAGTTATGTAAGGGTATATATATATCCTATGTATACATGGGTGTGCTTGGGTGGCCGCATCAGGCATCCGGAACGTCGGTTTCCCTCAGGAACTCTCCAAGACATTCTCGGTTACGAGAGTACGTCAACCTCCTGCAACAGGTTTTTGTTTTATCTGCTTCAAACCGTGTTTGGCCCACTGTCCGCGGGGCTTTTTTCAGTTCAATCATGAGTAGCGCTGTCTCGCTTATACAGCCGGCAGCTGGACAATGGGATGCTGGGGAGCATCCCAGTGGGCCTCGCAGTAGTCGACCAGTTGATTCTCGACTTTGGTCAGCTGCTCCTCCTCATCGTCCTGCAGGTTGCCGGCCCAGGTCTTTTGAACCAGGCAGCATGACTCGACGCTGTCTTGGCCGAGGATGCGGCTCAGCTTGGTGGCGTCGTCCACCTTGATCACGTAGATGTCGTTCTCATAGCAGAAAGCCTCCAGCAGGACCTCGTGCATGTGTGTGGCCGAATCTCCATCCTTGGGCACTGCCATCAGGCAGAAGAGGGAGCCCTCCGGTGACTTGGAGAGCACATTGATGGCAGCAGACAGTCCCACGATCACCCGGGACTCGCTTTGGGCCCTGAGAAGGGCCGATTTGACGGTGCGACCGATGGGGGCGCACTCCATGGCCAGATCGATTTCCAGCTCCAGATCCAGATCCATATCCAAGTGCATGGTGCAGGTCTCCTCGACTACCATTTTGTTGAAGTGATTTGTGGTTTGATTGTTTGATTGCTTTTGCGAAATTTTCGAGCTGTTAGCTTCCACTTGACTTGACACTTTTGGCTTTGCAATTAGTTTGTGGCTCTTGGCTTTTGGCACTGATTGTTTGTTGTTGGTTTGTTGGCTTTTTGTTGTTGCTTGCGATTAGCGTTTGATTAACTTTTGCTTATGAAATTCTTTTCACGCTTGGCGTTCCGTTCTCTGACCGTTGTCGTCCGCGATGTTTCAATTTTGATTTCAATTTCACAATGAATGCCACTTGCTGGCGAGCGAGCGCTTTTATAGCTGCCCTCTCCGTCGCCTACCAATTCCATTGAATTTCATCAGAAATGCTCCCATGCGAGTGCCGCTCGTTGGGGCTCGGGAGAGCGAGCTTTTGGGGGGCCTGCTCTTCCGCTCTTTTCGCTGTGCTCAGCTTAAATCGGGTTTTTTTCAATTCTTTTTCGGCAACCCCAAATATTTCCGTTAATTTTGAGCAATTAGCAGGGCGCGGAGTTTCTTTCCACGAGTTGCAACTGCAGTTAGTCTTGAGCAAACATCGAGGTCATGCAACCTGCGAGGCTCTTCCTCGCACTCCCAAACACACACCTACCCACACACGAACGTACTTGAGAAAGTGCCTCCCTTAAATTAAGAGTTCATTTTTTATTATCTTTCGCTGGAAAAAAAATCATTTGGCAAACTGGTTGTGCGTGAATCGCAATTTTGTTCATTAAATTTCTACAAAACTGTTTCACGGCTGCCAATAAATTTCCCTCGAATGGATTTCCTTGCTTTTTGCGATGGGGTTTTCGCGGGAATCTCATGAATGGGCCTCTAAGATTGGCCCACTGCCAGCAGGTGATCAACAGGTCCTATCTTTTAAATACATTGCATCTTTTGGCCAACGCGGCGTATACTTGATGGGTAGACGGGGCGTATGAGCAACGCGCGACCCCTTGCTGACTGATTTTGAAATGGTTTCAAGGTAATTTTATTTCTGTTCTGGATTCGCACGAACGACAGTGAATAAACCCAAATGGCAAAGATTTATTTTTGATGCTTTGCCAGACGAGTGGACAAACAAAATTAGAGCGGTCAAGCAATCGCAATGGAAGCTGCTAATCAATTTATCGCCGCACTCCATTCCCGCAGCACTCTATCCAATAAGCACGTGGGAACGTGTCGAAAGTGGGGAATCAAGAATTTTATCAATTGAACCCCACAAACTACGCCATTCGAGGCGGTTTCCCCGATTCTCGGTGGGTTCAAGTACCGCACCGCACCTCAAATGAGGCGCACATTAATGCATTTTTTAGTGATAAATTATATTTGTTTTCGAGCCAACTGACTATTTTGATTCGCCAAGCATAATTCGGTGGGTGTCGAGCCATCGCGGTTAAAAATAGCACCTGTACACAAACACGTATTCAGATGTCAGTCATGTTACTTGTATAGTTTACAATTGATTCAGTTGGACGAAGTGCTGAGGGTGCAACTTCGTCATAACGTGACCAAAAAACATCGGACCACAAAAACAGCCCATATTTTTGTCTAGTTTTACGATGATGACGCCTGCAATGCCTGCAATTAAAAACCGACAAAGATATTTGAGTTTGTTTTCAAACTCAACTCAGCGCGCTAGAGTTCCTATATCGGATCAATGATTCTATAATGATTGCATTTCAAATCTGGCCACCCTAGAATTTGGTTTATAATTACACAAAATATAAATATTATACAAATACTATATATTCTGACTCTTTACTTTACAAACAAAGCTACAGTAGAAATTTGGTTCCCCTTGTTCCCATTCAAATTGAATTTCACATAAAACTGAAAATATACAAAATATTCTGCACAAGGTTTAACGAACTTCCTGGAAAGGGAAGAAAAACAAGAAATGTAATTCGAATTGGTCAACATTTATGTGAAAAACAATACTACATGAAATCAATGAACTTCCCACATAAAAAACAGTTGAGCTGGACAAAAAAAACGGATTTTTGGGGGAGTATAAAACTCCACCTTCTTCTCCCAGCCCCCCTTTTGAATTACTGACCTATGAAGACATAAAAACATAAACAGTGTTCTCTGCTTACGAGGCGCTTACCCACATTGAAACGGATATCAAAATATGAAAAAAGCTGAGTACTGAAACCAAAATAGAAAGTGCCGACGCAGCTCACAATTTGCGCGCCAAATTTGCCTCAAAAATGGCCAATGAACTTGTCAATAAGCTTCATGTTGCCACCAGGGGAAGAGGCAGTTCTGGAGGAGCTGCCAGTTTCAAGCCAAGCTACTGTTTTGTTAAAGCGAATTGATATTATATTATAGATATTTAAATTATTATAATTCCTAATTAATTAATAAGACCTAAGGACAACTAACTCTACTTACGTTTGAGTATTTTGTTTTAAGAAAATAAGATAAGAAGATAAGAAACTATTTTTGAAGAATATATCTAGACCCTATAGTCTACAGGAATTCATGGCCTAATTTGTGCCTTCTTGAATATACATTTCTTTAAAGTATTAAACTAATTTTTGGCTCTTTTTATAATCAAATGATTGTCATCACTACCTTGGGCTTTGTCTATCATGCCACGCAATTACGTACAATGCAACATGCCCTCGCCACATGTTGCTGTTTTGAGCAACTTCTGCCGATGGGCATTGATCGGGGTTTGGGGTCGCAGAGTGATCGCTGCATGTCTGGGATGCCCAAGTGCTGAGTCACGACGGCTCAGCATTAAACTGGGCGCAAACCAAGAGCAGAGGAGCCAAAGTAAGCCACCGGCAAAAGAGAGTGCGTTTGGTTGGCAACGAGCAACTGGTTTCAAGACTTCCCCGAAAAAGCGTTTGCATTGAGCCGCATTCGGCTTTCAAAGCCGGTCCAAAGTCCACGCCCCTTCCACCGGTCCTACCTGCAGCCAGTCATCAACCGGCGGTCTCCAGTCACCTGCGTCGTTTTCTGTCTCACGTGCACCAAAAACCCGCCTCGAATCTGGCTAATCTGGCCGCTTGGCTTGGAATGCCCCTCGCTTGGTGCTGTCCCCAGTGTGCAATTATGATTGCAACGAAGCTATGTTGGGGGATTTCCATTTTATCGCTGGCATTGGGAGAAACCCCGATTCTGGTAGTTCTCAAAAAAAGCCCCACTTGAGTAACCTTCTTTCCCTCTCGCAACTGTGTCCTCAGAGGCTGTAATTTTTCAATCTTTGCTTCTTTATGCCGAAGAGATATCTGCGTTTGTTTGCCGGTCACGCCAACAAGGTGATTCCCGATTCTTTAATTAAATGCGATGGCGAAATATTTATGAACGTTTTTATGTCTGAGAGGGGAAAGTATTGTACGTGCAATTTTTTAAATAATTAAAGATCAATTAGTTGGTTCTCAAAGCGTATAATATACGTTTATCTATTAAGAATATTCTTTATGTATGTATGTTTTAAAGTTAACTTATAGGGAACTAAAAATAATCGATAATAAACTAATGATTAGGTGTTAAAATTGTCTTCTAAAACAGTATGTTGAATGCCAAAATTCATTGATTGTAAGATAATTAAGTCTTATTGTGAAATTATCTACAAATTGCAAGAGAGCAAAGAACAACCTTGAAATTATATTTCAAAAGCAGTTGTTGTTATTGCTACAGAATATATAAATATAAATAATTATATATTTAGCTTAAGATTTTGTTCCTGTTTTTTTTTTATATTAGATTTAATACTTCATCGTTGACCTAACTCTCTTTTAAAAACTAACATTTTTAACCGATTGGCGGTGAAGTACGAGTGGCAACCCTGGCGCCAAGTTTACTCCGAAAGCTTTGACATTGCTCTCTTTTGGCGCTTTCCGGTTTGCTTCTTCTTCCATGTAAACAAAAACATTTCAACAGCTGTTCTTATGACGTGTCAGTGTTGATGAATTTTAAAACATTGCCTACCCACACAAAGTTAAATGTTTTATGTAATACGCGTTGTAATTAGACGGCATAAATTAAATAATAAAGCCATTAGCGATAAGTGGATGGCATTTCAATGTGAACTTTAAGTGATTAGTTCCGTTACCCAACACAGACGACAGCCAACCACCAACGCTTGCCAAAAGCTCATTGTTATTGAAAGTCGCCATCAAAGTCAAAGAAGTCAAGAAAGAAGAAGCAAGATGCGAAGTTGGCCAAAAGCAACTGACCAATATTGTTTATAAGCCGTATACAAAGAAAACGAAGTTGGCCCGAGTTAATTGCCAGAAATGGGTCAGTTGGGAAAAAACTGGCCGGCGCGAGCGAGATAAAAACGGTGCCAGAAACCGGCTCGGATCAGTTCGCCGACAGAAGCAGTGGATGTAGCGGCGGCGTAATAGCAACGGATCTGTCTGTTCGCACTTCAAGCAATTAGAACGCTGAAAGTCCCGGCAGCTTGTTAATTTTTGCATACAATGGAGTACCTGGGCTACTTCTATGAGAAAATATTCGGTGGCAATCCACCCACAGACGACACGCAAGGGGCTTTCCACACGTGAGTAGATGGGAAACCATGAAAAGTTCATGCGGAAGCTTTTCCAGCACCGAAAGAAATCCCCGTCTAAATTCGGAAATTTCCCCCGTTTTCAGGCCGCGAAAAGTGATTTGCTTTGGGAATGTTCTGCTGGACCGTTTGGTGATGCTGGAAGATCCGGAACTTCTACAACGATATGACCTCAAACTGGGCTCTAAGGGAGAGCTGGACATGGAAATACTCAATCAACTGACTCAAGAGGCTTCTAAAAGGTGGGATTGTCAATATTATGATTATATTTTCCTTCTTCAATGACATAATCCTTTTTCTTTCAGCTCTCAGTGCCTTACGAATCCTGGTGGATCGGCCCTTAACACAGCCCGCATCCTAAAGCAGCTGGGCACTGATGCGTTATTCTTTGGAGCTGTCGGTGCGGACAATCATGCCGAGGAGCTGCGTGTGATCCTGCGAGAGCGTGGTGTCGAGGCCTGCCTTCAGACCGTGGAGACGACGCATACTGGCCAATGTATATGCCTCATGTACCAGGATAATCCCACTCTGTATGCCAATATTGGGGCTTCGGCTGAGTTTGCGCTGGAAACGCTTAGCCATGCTGTTAGCCACGATGGCCAGAGCTTCCTGCGACCTGTGGAACGCAAACAGATCCTATACGTTGAGGGATTCTTTGTGCCTCAAAGAGAAAATGTTTGTGACTATATTGTGCAGCAATTAGTACGGGAGCGACGGCGCCTGGCCCTTAACCTCAGTGCTCCCTACATAGTTCGTAAGAATTCCCATGTCATGCTCAAGTTAGCCCGCCTCGCCTTCTTCGTGTTTGGCAACCAGCAGGAGTTCGAGGCCTTGGCCAAGGCCACGGGTTGCGATAACATTGAAAAACTAGCCGAGCAATTGTTCAAGGGCAGCGGTGCCAAAGCCCTCTTTATCACAAAAGGCAGTGCCGGCGTCCAGGTTATCACCAACTACGTGACGGAATTGGGCCCCCCTGGACCGGTAACGTTCGAAGACTATAGGGCACCGCGTGTGGACAATCTTGTGGATGCAACAGGAGCCGGAGATGCCTTTGTGGCTGGATTTCTACATGCTTGGTTGGAGAAACGTTCGCTTGGCGAGTGTGTTCGTATGGCCTCCGATGTGGCCGCCAAGGTCGTCACCCAGGTGGGATGCAATCTGCCCTAATCCGACGAAATCTCAAGTCGCGCACAAAAAAGCACCAAAGTAGACTCGCTAGCTTGTAAAATATTCACAATCTCCACAAACTGGGGTTGCACCCTCCACTTATACGAATCTTGTTTCCTCCAATGAGCTTAGTCAATATTATGACTAAATAAATATGATTTATATTCAAGTGTTCTAGTTTCCTTTTCAATTCTTATATGCTTTTCCCATACAATTATTAGTCAGCGGGAATTGAATTGTAAAAACAAAAGGCGTTCAAAAGTGCAAATGCTAAACATTTATCAGAAGTATATCTCAATTTTTTGGAGGCGTGCTTGAATCTTATCAAAACATTCTATGAAATCACCGGAACTCGGTTGCTTTTGTGTTTAATTTTAGATTTGAGAAAATCGTGTTGGACGGTTCAGATGCTTAATGAAACCTGTGGTGTGCCCCAAATAAGATTTAATGTTTGTATCTGGATATTGTGACCTCGATTGGCTTGTTAATACTTTTGCATTATTTACACAATCTCCGGTATTCCCAACGGCTTCGAACTCCATCTGAATCGTCATCCGATGCTGTTATCTGGGACTTTTTTTTTGCCAGATATCCCCTTGGAAATGTACAAATATCGCTTGAGAAGCTTTGTACATTCTTTGAGATGCTTTATTGTCCGCAAACAAACGATTCTCATTTTCTTACGCCGGCTTACTCATCCAACCAGCCCACGCCAATAAGTCCGTCAATAAGTGACGACATGGCCCGGAGAGAACTCGCATGGGCCGCTGCCATCAAAGCGAATTCCGCCTTTGTTCCGCCTGTGGGGGTGGCTCAGTTCTGGCGGAGTGGCACATGTTTGCAAATCGTTAACAAAAACTAAGCCGCATTAGGTATGCTTGTGTAACTAGGGTTGAGACCAACTCGAACAGCTGATGCAGTTCAGCTCCAGAAACAATAAAGCAGCTAAAGGGTTTAGGCCGAAAGCAATTCCATACTTTAAAGGCCAATTCCAGGCTAAGCATAGTGAGCTGCCTAATTGGCAAAAAGCCTCTTAAGGAGCACTGGTGCCCATGTGCCAAAGTCAATATTGGGACTCCACACAATTGACTGTATTGAGGGGTACTACCAAATCACAGACCCTGTAACTGGCTGCCCTTGTTAATTACTCGATATTAATTTTATACAAGCCGGAAGGGATCCTGGTCCCAACACACACTCAGCATAGCCCCCTCCTGCCTGATTGCTTTCAATGCTCTGGGCTGGCCTGCGTCGGACCCGTAATTAATGTCATCCGGTGGTTTATGGGGTTAACAGTCCCTCCGCAGACGGAGCTCCGGTTTGGCATTCTCGACTTTGATGTCTGCGTGCGTGTAATGGCCATTTCCAGACTAAACCCTGGGCTCGACTAAGATCCTCTCCAGCATGTGATAATTAAATGTCCTCATTTGCCCTGCTTAGCATTTTAATTTATAATAAATTGTGCTTCGAAAATGGCTGTTGTCAAGGTAATTACCCAGACAGTACACTGAGAGAAGGACATAGTTTGGGCTTAAACTTTAAAGTGAGAGATTGCCCAACTTTGGAAGAACGAATGCCGTTTTCTCTCGGTGTTCCAAATGCACAAAAGGCTTGCCTCCCTTTTGATTTATGTGCAACGCTGCGTATGAGCAACCAAATGGGGCAGCTGTAACTGACATTGCATATTTGTCCTCCTCCAAGCCCCCTTATTCCTGATTCCTTGTCCCACCACCCATGAAGCATGTTTGCACAAAATATTGCGCATACGCCGCCAGTGCCGAACCTTCTTTGCCTTTCGGCTTTGTCCTTTTGCCTTTTTGCGGCATAACGCGCGGTTAAGTGGCCATAATGTGTGCCTTTATGGGCTTGGCAATGGCAATGGCATTGGCATTGGACTCCTTTCTGGCTTCGTTTCCTGGTGGCTTAGGTGGCTTGCTGGCTTCCAGGCTTCCTGGCTTGTGGTCCTTGTCCTGTTCCCATTTTAATTCCTTCACCATATTTGCTGAGCCGGCATTGTTGCTGAATTATGTTATGCCAGTCGGGCGCTTGTTGATTTTTATATTGTTTTTTTTCTGTTCTGTCTGAACTGGACTCGGTTCTCCTCGTCGTGGCGGACTTGGGTGCATGATAAGCGACCAGGCCGAAATATTTGGCTCTGGCATGTTTGCTCAGTTGTTTGCGGATAATCCGGTTTTATTGTTTAATAAGTCATTCCAGCTATCGCATCGGACTCTCCAACCTGTCCCGCCATCGCCTACACCCACCGCCTGGCCCTGGCCCCTTTTTCCTGGTCCTTTTTACTGGCAACGTTAGCGGCTCGTTGGCTTTTTGACTGTCTGTGCGACCGAGCGTGGAAGACCTTTTCAGACAGGGATTTTCGACCCAAGGTCCGTGGAGCAAAATCGATTGCCAAATTAAATGGAGATTTCCATATTGCAGCAGCTTTAATACGGATTGTATTTTTAAAAGGGATTGCAGGATTTCCAAGAAATGCTGGCAAATATTCAATTATATTGAGAAATATTCTTAAAAAGATAATAAAGTTCAAGTACTTTACGTTTTCTCCCTATTGAGCCAAGGCGTAAGGCTTTTCTGATTTAATAAAATTTAAAATGCAAATTCCCTTGACGTTTTTCAATCTAGATTGCCTAATATCCAATCACATTGCAATCGCACTCCAATTACATTACACTCATCATTAGCCAATTAGCTAAATTATAGACTTTGCAAACGACAATTGCCAAATGGCTTCAGTTCCCACTCCCTTAAGCACTTCCAGTTCCAGTTCCATTTCCATTTCCTAATCCCATTTATATTGCCAATGGTCCCCCCCAGATTGCTGTCCTTGATGGCAAGGCGACAATTGCTGCGAAATAAAAGACATTTTCTCAGCACTTTGTGGCACAGTTTGAAGTGGATCTGCACAAGAATCAGCCATGGGAGCAAGCGGAGCAGTAGTCATCGAGGATATTGGTCTGGTGGGCATCAACGTCCGGATGTGGCGGCACTTGGCCGTGCTTTATCCCACCCCGGGCACCAACTGGCGGAAGTACGCTTTCGTCCTGCCCGTGACCGTGATGAACTTAATGCAGTTCGTCTACCTGCTCCGCATGTGGGGAGACCTGCCCGCCTTCATCCTCAACATGTTCTTCTTTTCGGCCATTTTCAACGCCCTCATGCGCACGTGGCTGGTCATAATCAAGCGGGTCCAGTTCGAGGAGTTCCTCACCCAGTTTGCCCGCCTCTTCCACTCGATTCACGGTGAAAGCAGCGAGTGGGGGCGTGAAATTCTCCGACAGGCGGAGTGCGAGGCCCGTCGCCTGTCCATTCTCAACCTGAGTGCCTCTTTCCTGGACGTCGTTGGGGCAGTAATATCGCCACAGTTTCGCGACCATAGAGGTGGGTGGACTTACAGAAAATAGCTTTAAAATTCAGGTTTTTAAAGATTGGGAAAGTTACAATACTTTCAGTATGGAAAAATATTGAAAAATTTCCATTTTGATTCTATTTCCAGCCCATCCCTTCGGAGTGGCCTTGCCCGGAGTTAACATGACCCGTACGCCGGTTTACGAAATTTTTTACTTGTCCCAGTTGCCCTGCCCCCTGTTGCTGTCCATGATGTACATGCCGTTTGTCAGCTTCTTTGCCGGCCTGGCTATCTTTGGCAAAGCAATGCTTCAGATTTTGACCCACAGGCTGGGCCACATCGGTGGAGAGGGCCAGACGGCGGAGGAACGGTTCCGAATGCTATGCGATTGCATTCAGTACCACATTCGTGTGATGAGGTAAGAGGGTTGGGTTTTGGTAAGAGGTTTTGGCCGCTCTAAGCCTACCATTTTCGATTCAGCTATGTGAACCAGCTCAACGGTTTGGTTACCAACATTGTGGCCGCCGAAGCAATTATCTTTGGCTCGATAATCTGTTCCCTGCTCTTCTGTCTGAACATTGTAAGATATAGGTTCTGGATGCTCATCACTATATTTTTCATTAATAAATCGATTTCTTTAGATCACATCACCCACCCAGATCGTCTCGATTATAATGTATATATTTACCATGTTATATGTACTCTATACGTACTACAATCGCGCCAATGATCTTTCAATTGAGGTAAGTCATAGAAATAATTTAATTTTTACATTACAAAAGGTATGTATTTTTGTAGAACTGTCATGTGGCAGAGGCTGTTTACAATGTTCCGTGGTACGGGGAAAGCATTCGTTTCCGCAAAACCCTCCTGATCTTCCTGATGCAAACGCAACGTCCTTTGGAGGTGGGTGCATGGCATTTCGGACTGGAGCCAGTCCATGATACTAATCCATTTCCATTTCGGGTGCGGTGCGCTCCATTTCATCTCGCAGATAAGAGTTGGCAACGTTTACCCCATGACTCTGGCCATGTTCCAGAGTCTGTTGAATGCGTCGTACTCCTACTTCACCATGCTGCGTGGCGTCACCAACAAATGAGCTGAAAGACCGAAACTACAGGATACCTCTGCCCCAGTCCCTTGCCCCAACATCTACTCCTGGCTTTTCCCAATTTCTCTTTTTCACTTGGCCAGCAATCCGAGTAATGCAAAAAGTTGTTGCTGCCTGTTGGCCTGGCTGGTTGTTTGGCATTTGCATATGCTTGTCGTTTGAAAGGATTTAATCGGAGTGCCGGAGCCAGTAGTCGGTAGTTGGGATCCTTCTGGCTTCTGGCATGCAAATAGTTTGCTGCAAGAGGAGAGAAATGTTTTGAATTGGCTTCTTAGATTGTTACACAAAATAGATTGTAGATTAAAGCAAAATGTTGTGCTTGAAATAAAGTCAAATGAATGTGTAGATTCAACCTAAACTTTCAGCACTGTGTTTGCTTGGCTCCAGCTCCAGCCCGAAAGTATGGTTTAGAAATGTCAAAGGATTTAGATTTTTGGTACAGATGGATTCGCATTCGGGTAAAGGATGAGTAAAGGATGTTCCAATTTGATAAGAATAAATAAATATTTTGTGTCCTACGCAATTAGGTTTCCTATTGACATAACCAAATTTATTGTAGGTTTTCCGAACTGCAAGATGTGTATAATTTCTATGGCATACTTTGAGGACTTGGACATTGAACTCGAATTCGAAGTTTATTCTAAAAAATATAGTTATTTCAGTTCTAAGGCCTGTTTGCTCTTTTTAATTAAAATTCACAAAAACCCAGTCGTTGTCTGTTGCAATTTAATTAACATTAGTCATGTCCTTTATTATGCAAATAAACTGCTTCTGGCCGAAGGGCAGCCGAAAGATCGTTTAGTGCCAGCCAAACAGCAATAACAACTTAATTTAAAATTCATTATAACTGACACCAACTAGTTAAACAATTGCCAGCGGCAACAGGAAAAACAGGAGCAGCATCAACATAAACAACGCCAACAACAAAAGGATACCCCGGCCAGGACCAACGATGGCAACGATGAAGGACGCGCTTGGCGCTCGGAAAATTGAAATGAGCGGCGCCAGGCTCACTCGAAATACGCAAATAAACTTCAAAGACGGACGACTGCACGCTGTGTTTTCCGCTGGTCCTGGTGTGTCCTAGTGTCCTGGCACCCCAACGTCCTGGCGAGCGCATAAATAACAACGGAGTTACAAGGCTGCTCCTATCGTTCGGCTCGAGTGGCGTATACTTAATTTTATTATGAGGTGTCAAGTGGGGACCAGTTGACTTGCCCCAGCCGACCGCCTTTTGTTTTGTATTTGGTGCTTGTGCCGTTATTTATGCCACCTCCTGCCTCCTTCAGGCTTCTCGCCATTTGGTGGCAGGTGAACGCCTACGCTCCCCGCCCATTCATGCGGCAAAAATGTGAACTTCCTTTGGGCTTTGGCTTTTTCTTAAATGCACCTTAAAAAAAACTATCTTGTTACTTGGTTGGTTTACTAGTTTATTTATTCACAAGATTTTATTTGTTTGAAAACATTTTTCTATAGGAATATATTTTATTTTCTTGGTTCTTTTAAGAATTAAAGTACCAGGGAATTCTACTTTCGTTTAGATGGTCATAATTCGTTACAATAATTTTTTTCCTTGTGTACTTTCTTTGTTTCCGCTGCCAGCTGGTCCTTTGATTTTTATGCAGGCAATATGCAAATGCCGCCGGAAATGTAAATGCGCCACTTGGAGCGAAGGGGAGACACCCGGACAGTAGCGTGTCCTGTGTGTCCTCATTGTCTGGTGCATAAAATTAACAAGTTTTGCTCTCGCTTTGGCAAAAAACTGTTTCATTAGAGAAGTGGTCGTGGCGGTGGTCGCGGTCGCAAGCCAAGCCCTCCGCCTCCCAAAAGAACCCACTCCCCGGACAAGTACACCCACGAAGGTGGCGTTTGTTTTATAATTGAATTCATATGCATCAATGAAGGCAGCTCAACAAACACAACACCAATGGGGTTGGCAACGGAAAGGGGCAGTTACCACAACATGGCAAACAGGCAGGACTCGTTGGGGGTGGCATCCTTTCCCGGAGAGAAAGGGAGACTGAGAGGGGAGACCACTTTTTTGGTGGCATTTTCAATTTAAATGGATTTTCAATTGCGGTCGGAGCATTTTGCATAAATTGCTATAATGAGTTTATCTCGAAGCCCTCCAAGTGGCTTCGTTGGCTGAATTCCGGAGCTCGGAGTCCGGACTGTGTGTGCCGGGCTCATTTGCAATTGTCAACTGGCTGTCAAAAGTGACAGTTCTATTGACAGTTTGCTTTTGCTGTTAATTTTCATTTTAATTGTGGCATTTTGCGCCACGAACTGTACGAGCTGTAACTTTGTTGGGTGATTTGTGGTTGGAAGAGGGCAGAGGAATTTAATTTGAGGATCCATACTGGTCCTACAAGTGCCGGATGTTGGTCGCAAACTGAAGTGAATTGGATTCAAGTCCATCGAATACGGTTAGTACAGCTATCACTTATTTAGAAACCCTTTTAGAAATGCCATCAAATATTCCATCCATTGTCTGTCGGGTCATTTGCGAAATCTCTCATAAGCAAAGCATTCATTTTCCAATTATTTATTGATGCCTCTGTGTTGTACGCCCACACTGCAACATGGAGATTCAGCAGTCACCTGCAATAAATCTACAGGACATCCTCTGCCCCACCCTCAGGCATCCTCCGGCTTAGCATGGACAACCGCATTGTCTAGCTTCCTGGAGGATGTTTGTCTGGCTGTTATTTTGCACTGAAATGGAAAAAGAAGTGCTTCTGCTGGGTACTAAAAATTGATGCCTACTTGGACTGAATCGATTGTTGTGTCTTTTTCCCTGTGTACGCCGTCTGGAGTTGAAAAATATTTGCATTTTCACTTTTGATTTATTATTGCCATTGCCATGTGTAAATTGCCAAAGCAAAGGTGCAAACAACAAGGTCTACAGCAGGCAGTCATCTTCTTGCCACAGGACTTGCCACAGCTGCAGTGGCAGGACCCGGACCCGGACCCGGACCTGGAGAAGATCCAGGAGCAGTAGCCAGCGTTGACAAGGACACATTATGCTGGCCAAATGAATGGTAATTGCGGCATTGAAACAAGTAATTGAAGTGCAACTCAAACAGATTGCCAACTTTCGGTTGGCCAGGAGTGGCTCTGCCATTTCTGACCGCATTTCGATTGCTTTCTGGATCTCTCTGCCTCTCTGAGAAGGAGGTCATTACAGCTTTGCTAATTACAAGACCAAATTAGAGGCCCTCCCCGGTGGACCCCTGCCACTGTCGATTACTTCCGCTTCCATGCAATTTCCGCCTGCTCAGGTTGCAGACTTGCCTAAGCAGCTTTACTCGAAAACGTCAAAACAGCGAAACTTTGTTTTGCCACAAAGGCACTGGAAGTGGCAGTGGCAGTGGCAGAGGCAGAGGCACAATAACGATGATGGCAACAAAGGAGCGGGCCAAAAGCGCAGCAGCATAAGCAGATAATTACACGGGGCGGACCACTATCTCTGCCTCAGTTTTTTCAGTGCCTCCACCACTCTCTGTTGCAACCACAAAGTAGAAAATTACAAAAATAAAAAACCACAAGCGGAAAATTAAGAGCAAAAGCCTCCGGTCCAGAACGGCAAACGAGAAACGAGAGACAACGGCAGACAGACGAAGGAAACTCCATTTTTTTTGGGGCGTTTATTTGGGCAAAACTTTAAGTTCATCTTCGAGTGGCCGCCCTAGGCCTAGAACTTGATCAGGACTTTGATTATCACCGCAAATGCGAAACTCCTGTTTTGCCGAAAATTCCACAAGCACCCTCCACATTTTCGGCATTTTTGACTGTCTGCCAGTGGCGGAGTTTCCATATCTCCACTCCCACTCCTTTAATCCTCCATCCTCATCAACCCCATCAGCCCAATCTCTCGTGTCTGCCCTGCAGCCACATTTAAATATGCCGCCAAGTTTTACCTTTGCTCCGACGCCCGTTGATTCCATGAGAACTCCTGCCATCTCCTTTTCACTTTGCACTTGAAAAAAATTTAGAAATAATATTCTTGAGTTTGAAAGAATACATTTTGTGCCAATGGGAGTGGTAAGAAAGTCCTTGTTGGTCCATAAATAAGTGTCAATAGGGTATCCTTGATTTAAAATTGTTCCAAGTGTAAATTTGCATCCTTCCCTCTTATCAGCACCACATGGCAGTGGATGGCACTGATTTCATGCTTTATAACTTTCGATATCCGAATGGCAAACAACGTTTAGCGCTTTGCCATGCCACCTGAAAGTTGCCGGCAAGTGTTGCTTTGCCACCTGAGGGGTCCACGCGGCGTATGCGCAATGTTTACTTTGCATTTTTCTACGTTTTTTTAGCGTTGAGTGGTTGTTTTTTCTTGGGCTTTACTTTGCTGTGCTGTCACTGCGAGGGTGTTTTTTGGGGATGGGGGCGGCTCTAGGCTCATGGCATATGCATGATACATCAAATATTTAAGCTATATTTTAGCAATGCCGACAATGAGTCAAATCTGATGGAATGCCCGGGGATTGTCTGCTTACTTGGCCTGAGATAATAAAGTTTAGAGTGAAACGATGTTGCAATCGAATTATGTTTCCCATCCCAGGGGAGGATTTGATTTGAATAAGCAAATACAATTTGATTTATACGTTGATTTGAATTTTAGATTTTATTTATCGTTTTGATTAGTTTAGTCCTTTGCGTTTTGAAGAAACTTGTGAGGAGCTTAGAGAGCTGGACGGTCCGGCTAGCGTGTACCACATGATATTGTTATTCTTGTCGTAATTAAAAACCCATGAAAGCAAGGACTCCATGGGCAGACTCAGCAACAGACAGACAGTCCGACATTTGAGTGAGACTGTGTGTGTGTGGAAAAGTAAACATGAAGCGTATTGATGGCAAGGACTCCTTTGCCAACGAGTGTGAGCAAAAAGTTTCATATCAATTTTAAGCCAAAGTAATGAAAAAGTAACAACAGCAAAAGGAAGCACAAGCTGAGGGAGCACAAAAAGAGAAAAATTAAAACGAATGCTATAGACAAAGCATATTTGCACGCAGCGGGAAGGACTCCGCACGTCCTTCGTCCTATGTCCTGGCACCGCTGATGACGATGATGATATCGTTGACGACGCAGAACACAAAGCAACGCTAACGCTTTATGACAGCCCAATGGGCCACAGGAGAAACTCGAGAGCCGAAAACCATTCCTTTTCCAATTTTTTTCCCTGCCAGCAACTTCTAAGGACGCTGTTTACACGCGCTGGAAAAGGACAAGCGGTGGACCATGTCTGCCACAACGAAATTAAAAACCAATAAAAACGATGCTCCACACGAAATTAAAAATTATGTTTTTCCCTTCTTTTAACAACAAACGGAAACAAACATTGCGAGAAGCTGACCGACCATCAGCCGAAAAAAGTTGTAAAAAACAGAAATAAAATTTCCGACTTTAAAAAAAGTGCTGCACATAAAACTTTTACAATTAAGCAAAACGATGGAGGGCATAAAAGTTGCCAAAGCCTATGCACCACTTCGATAATTGAATATTTTAGCTACCAGAATCCTGGCGAATCCTGAGGAATCCTGGGGAGTCCTGGGAAACAGCGGCTACAGTGCTACAAAAATAAACCATAGCATACATTTGAGGGTACCGGGAATTAATTGCTCCAAAGTGTTGTTGAAACTTTCACGCCGACAATTTGGGGCGAGTCATTCATTTAATTTACAACCTGCCATAGTATAGCCAATTCTAGACCCCAGTTCATGGAAAACTGCATTGCTATGAATAATTTAAGCAAATCGCTTGTTGTCTGACTGTCCCGCTTCCTATGTATATCCGAATACTTATATCCCTCTCCATTATCCGATTCGTTCCGTTCGGTTGTGTCTGCGTGTACGTGTCGCCGGTCCGGATTAGGCGGCATTTGCATATTTTAATTATTTAGATGGTTGTATTGGACTACTTAGGCCTCAGAGGCGGTGAAACGGAAGCGGAAGTCCCGACTTAATTAAAAGTTCCACTTTGCGGAATTTGTTTTGTCTTGGAGCTGTCGAAGAACTCGTTATCAATACGGCCAGAATGTGTACATAGCTTGGGATTTAGTACATTAAGCATGGGATAAATCTATCTTAAATCTTTAAGGAATGCAAGCCAAATATTAGCTCAGAATCCAAGGAAAACATTTTTCAAATTACCTCGAGCTTGGCCAATAAACACATTACAAGCTTCGCTGATCATAAATTCATAATAAAATATGAACTTTTTCTAGACACAACAAAAGCAAAGGGCAAATCCAAATAAGAAACAGACACCAATTTCGGGTCCTGGCCAGCAACGCAGCCAGGCAGCCAAGGAAAAAATACACAACTATAATAAATACGCAACAGAGCAACAGAATCTGGAGGCGGAAAGCGAGACTGGTTTTCAGTGGGAGTAGTTCTTGGCATTTGGTGGGGGAACTGGAACGTCTATGGCATTAGTTTTATGATTATTTGTGGCATTTATTTTGCCAGCAGTGGCCACAACTGACTTCAAGTACCGCACCCCCGGCATTTAGAGCCTCGAAGTCACATATGAGGGGTTGGTGCTTAGTTGGTGTCCAGTGTAGCTTTAATTAGATTCGCACATTAGACAAAGTCTGCTCGGCTAATAATACCGCAAAAATATAGAAATGCCAAGCACGAATGGGAGGGAACAGTGGGTCTTTCATGCCAAATGGCATAACTTTACTTTAGAACTTTTTGTTTCAAAAATCGCACATATATTTCAAGGAATTGTCCATATCTCGGCTAATAATTGGCAGATCTCAAAATGTTATACCTTCCCGATCTTAGATTTTTAGTAAAAATTCATGATGGTACCCCTTTCCAAAATTGCAAAAATGGGTCAAATTTTTTTTGTTCGCGTTTTGAGATATTTTGATGCAGATTTAAGGGAAATGAAGCTCTGATTTTATAATGGTATTCCATTCCCAAATCGGTTCACAAATGTCTCAATGGCTCCTAAAAAAAGTAGTCTGAAAATCGTAAAATAGGACTGGGCCTATTTTCGAAAAAAATCATGATGGTACCCCTTTCCAAAATGCTAAAGATATTTTGATAAAGATTTAAGGAGAAGCGCTGATTCCATTGTGGTATTCCATTCCAATATCGGTTGCGAAATGCCCGAATTCCGAATTTTTCTTCAATTTTCTCGAATTTTCCTAAATTTTCCTAAATTTTCCTGAATGTTTTCCGAATTTATGCCAGTTGGCGGCTAAATTTGAAATAAAATAGCAGATGCCAAATTTCAAATTCCAATTTTAACGGATTCCCGCCAAAAATTAAAAATTTGTCATCCACCTTCTACTGATTTCTGTTCGCCTGGTACTTCAGAAGTGGCGGAGGTCGATTTTTGGATTTTTAAGACACTGACATTTCCCGACTTTCCCTCAGATTTCCACGATTTTCAGAGTATTTAGAATTTTCCGAATTCCCTTGAACTTTCCTGAATTTTCCCGAATTTTCCTGAATTTCCTGGAATTTTCCGGAATTTTCCGGATTTTTCCTGAGCTTCTTCATAATTTATCCCACATGGCGGTTAAATTAAAAAAAAACAAATACCAGAAAGTATGCAATTAAAATGTGTGGTGGTCTTTTATTAAAAAGGCCCAAAAGCATGCAACATTTTATTTTTGCATCCACCTTCTGCTGATTTCTGTTCGCCTGGTACTTCAGAAGTGGCGGAGGTCGATTTTTGGATTTTTAAGACACTGACATTTCCCGACTTACCTCAGATTTCCACGATTTTCAGAGTTTTTCCAATTTTCCGAATTTCCCTGAATTTTCCTGAATTTTCCCGAATTTTCCTGAATTTCCTGGAATTTTCCGGATTTTTCCTGAGCTTCTTCGGAATTTATCCCAGATGGCGGTTAAATTTATAAAAACAAATACCAGAAAGTATGCAATTAAAATGTGTGGTGGTCTTTTATTAAAAAGGCCCAAAAGCATGCAACATTTTATTTTTGCATCCACCTTCTGCTGATTTCTGTTCGCCTGGTACTTCAGAAGTGGCGGAGGTCGATTTTTGGATTTTTAAGACACTGACATTTCCCGACTTTCCCTCAGATTTCCTCGATTTTCAGAGTATTTAGAATTTTCCGAATTCCCTTGAACTTTCCTGAATTTTCCCGAATTTTCCTGAATTTCCTGGAATTTTCCGGAATTTTCCGGATTTTTCCTGAGCTTCTTCATAATTTACCCCAGATGGCGGTTAAATTAAAAAAAAACAAATACCAGAAAGTATGCAATTAAAATGTGTGGTGGTCTTTTATTAAAAAGGCCCAAAAGCATGCAACATTTTATTTTTGCATCCACCTTCTGCTGATTTCTGTTCGCCTGGTACTTCAGAAGTGGCGGAGGTCGATTTTTGGATTTTTAAGACACTGACATTTCCCGACTTTCCCTCAGATTTCCACGATTTTCAGAGTTTTTCCAATTTTCCGAATTTCCCTGAATTTTCCTGAATTTTCCCGAATTTTCCTGAATTTCCTGGAATTTTCCGGAATTTTCCGGATTTTTCCTGAGCTTCTTCGGAATTTATCCCAGATGGCGGTTAAATTTATAAAAACAAATACCAGAAAGTATGCAATTAAAATGTGTGGTGGTCTTTTATTAAAAAGGCTCAAAAGCATGCAACATTTTATTTTTGCATCCACCTTCTGCTGATTTCTGTTCGCCTGGTACTTCAGAAGTGGCGGAGGTCGATTTTTGGATTTTTAAGACACTGACATTTCCCGACTTTCCCTCAGATTTCCACGATTTTCAGAGTATTTAGAATTTTCCGAATTCCCTTGAACTTTCCTGAATTTTCCCGAATTTTCCTGAATTTCCTGGAATTTTCCGGAATTTTCCGGATTTTTCCTGAGCTTCTTCATAATTTATCCCAGATGGCGGTTAAATTAAAAAAAAACAAATACCAGAAAGTATGCAATTAAAATGTGTGGTGGTCTTTTATTAAAAAGGCCCAAAAGCATGCAACATTTTATTTTTGCATCCACCTTCTGCTGATTTCTGTTCGCCTGGTACTTCAGAAGTGGCGGAGGTCGATTTTTGGATTTTTAAGACACTGACATTTCCCGACTTTCCCTCAGATTTCCACGATTTTCAGAGTTTTTCCAATTTTCCGAATTTCCCTGAATTTTCCTGAATTTTCCCGAATTTTCCTGAATTTCCTGGAATTTTCCGGAATTTTCCGGATTTTTCCTGAGCTTCTTCGGAATTTATCCCAGATGGCGGTTAAATTTATAAAAACAAATACCAGAATGCAATTAAAATGTGTGGTGGTCTTTTATTAAAAAGGCCCAAAAGCATGCAACATTTTATTTTTGCATCCACCTTCTGCTGATTTCTGTTCGCCTGGTACTTCAGAAGTGGCGGAGGTCGATTTTTGGATTTTTAAGACACTGACATTTCCCGACTTTCCCTCAGATTTCCACGATTTTCAGAGTTTTTCCAATTTTCCGAATTTCCCTGAATTTTCCTGAATTTTCCCGAATTTTCCTGAATTTCCTGGAATTTTCCGGAATTTTCCGGATTTTTCCTGAGCTTCTTCGGAATTTATCCCAGATGGCGGTTAAATTTATAAAAACAAATACCAGAATGCAATTAAAATGTGTGGTGGTCTTTTATTAAAAAGGCCCAAAAGCATGCAACATTTTATTTTTGCATCCACCTTCTGCTGATTTCTGTTCGCCTGGTACTTCAGAAGTGGCGGAGGTCGATTTTTGGATTTTTAAGACACTGACATTTCCCGACTTTCCCTCAGATTTCCACGATTTTCAGAGTATTTAGAATTTTCCGAATTCCCTTGAACTTTCCTGAATTTTCCCGAATTTTCCTGAATTTCCTGGAATTTTCCGGAATTTTCCGGATTTTTCCTGAGCTTCTTCATAATTTACCCCAGATGGCGGTTAAATTAAAAAAAAACAAATACCAGAAAGTATGCAATTAAAATGTGTGGTGGTCTTTTATTAAAAAGGCCCAAAAGCATGCAACATTTTATTTTTGCATCCACCTTCTGCTGATTTCTGTTCGCCTGGTACTTCAGAAGTGGCGGAGGTCGATTTTTGGATTTTTAAGACACTGACATTTCCCGACTTTCCCTCAGATTTCCACGATTTTCAGATTTTTTCCAATTTTCCGAATTTCCCTGAATTTTCCTGAATTTTCCCGAATTTTCCTGAATTTCCTGGAATTTTCCGGAATTTTCCGGATTTTTCCTGAGCTTCTTCGGAATTTATCCCAGATGGCGGTTAAATTTATAAAAACAAATACCAGAAAGTATGCAATTAAAATGTGTGGTGGTCTTTTATTAAAAAGGCTCAAAAGCATGCAACATTTTATTTTTGCATCCACCTTCTGCTGATTTCTGTTCGCCTGGTACTTCAGAAGTGGCGGAGGTCGATTTTTGGATTTTTAAGACACTGACATTTCCCGACTTTCCCTCAGATTTCCACGATTTTCAGAGTTTTTCCAATTTTCCGAATTTCCCTGAATTTTCCTGAATTTTCCCGAATTTTCCTGAATTTCCTGGAATTTTCCGGAATTTTCCGGATTTTTCCTGAGCTTCTTCGGAATTTATCCCAGATGGCGGTTAAATTTATAAAAACAAATACCAGAAAGTATGCAATTAAAATGTGTGGTGGTCTTTTATTAAAAAGGCTCAAAAGCATGCAACATTTTATTTTTGCATCCACCTTCTGCTGATTTCTGTTCGCCTGGTACTTCAGAAGTGGCGGAGGTCGATTTTTGGATTTTTAAGACACTGACATTTCCCGACTTTCCCTCAGATTTCCACGATTTTCAGAGTATTTAGAATTTTCCGAATTCCCTTGAACTTTCCTGAATTTTCCCGAATTTTCCTGAATTTCCTGGAATTTTCCGGAATTTTCCGGATTTTTCCTGAGCTTCTTCATAATTTATCCCAGATGGCGGTTAAATTAAAAAAAAACAAATACCAGAAAGTATGCAATTAAAATGTGTGGTGGTCTTTTATTAAAAAGGCCCAAAAGCATGCAACATTTTATTTTTGCATCCACCTTCTGCTGATTTCTGTTCGCCTGGTACTTCAGAAGTGGCGGAGGTCGATTTTTGGATTTTTAAGACACTGACATTTCCCGACTTTCTCTCAGATTTCCACGATTTTCAGAGTTTTTCCAATTTTCCGAATTTCCCTGAATTTTCCTGAATTTTCCCGAATTTTCCTGAATTTCCTGGAATTTTCCGGAATTTTCCGGATTTTTCCTGAGCTTCTTCATAATTTATCCCAGATGGCGGTTAAATTAAAAAAAACAAATACCAGAAAGTATGCAATTAAAATGTGTGGTGGTCTTTTATTAAAAAGGCCCAAAAGCATGCAACATTTTATTTTTGCATCCACCTTCTGCTGTTTTCTGTTCGCCTGGTACTTCAGAAGTGGCGGAGGTCGATTTTTGGATTTTTAAGACACTGACATTTCCCGACTTTCCCTCAGATTTCCACGATTTTCAGAGTATTTCGAATTTTCCGAATTCCCTTGAACTTTCCTGAATTTTCCCGAATTTTCCTGAATTTCCTGGAATTTTCCGGAATTTTCCGGATTTTTCCTGAGCTTCTTCATAATTTACCCCAGATGGCGGTTAAATTAAAAAAAACAAATACCAGAAAGTATGCAATTAAAATGTGTGGTGGTCTTTTATTAAAAAGGCCCAAAAGCATGCAACATTTTATTTTTGCATCCACCTTCTGCTGATTTCTGTTCGCCTGGTACTTCAGAAGTGGCGGAGGTCGATTTTTGGATTTTTAAGACACTGACATTTCCCGACTTTCCCTCAGATTTCCACGATTTTCAGAGTTTTTCCAATTTTCCGAATTTCCCTGAATTTTCCTGAATTTTCCCGAATTTTCCTGAATTTCCTGGAATTTTCCGGATTTTTCCTGAGCTTCTTCGGAATTTATCCCAGATGGCGGTTAAATTTATAAAAACAAATACCAGAAAGTATGCAATTAAAATGTGTGGTGGTCTTTTATTAAAAAGGCTCAAAAGCATGCAAAATTTTATTTTTGCATCCACCTTCTGCTGATTTCTGTTCGCCTGGTACTTCAGAAGTGGCGGAGGTCGATATTTGGATTTTTAAGACACTGACATTTCCCGACTTTCCCTCAGATTTCCACGATTTTCAGAGTTTTTCCAATTTTCCGAATTTCCCTGAATTTTCCTGAATTTTCCCGAATTTTCCTGAATTTCCTGGAATGTTCCGGAATTTTCCGGATTTTTCCTGAGCTTCTTCGGAATTTATCCCAGATGGCGGTTAAATTTATAAAAACAAATACCAGAAAGTATGCAATTAAAATGTGTGGTGGTCTTTTATTAAAAAGGCTCAAAAGCATGCAACATTTTATTTTTGCATCCACCTTCTGCTGATTTCTGTTCGCCTGGTACTTCAGAAGTGGCGGAGGTCGATTTTTGGATTTTTAAGACACTGACATTTCCCGACTTTCCCTCAGATTTCCACGATTTTCAGAGTTTTTCCAATTTTCCGAATTTCCCTGAATTTCCCTGAATTTTCCTGAATTTTCCCGAATTTTCCTGATTTTCCTGGATTTTTCGGGAATTTTCCGGATTTTTCCTGCATATTTTCCGAATTTTTGCCAGATCAGATTCCTGATAAAAAATTTAAAATTTAAATTTTAACGGATTCCCGCCAAAAATTAAAAATTTCTCATCCACCTTCTGCTGATTTCTGTTCGCCTGGTACTTCAGAAGTGGCGGAGGCGGCTTGCAATTGAATCTAGAGGATGTCCAGGACACAGAGAAACAGCGTACCCAGTGATGCAGTCCTTGGCAGCAGTCGTGGAAAAACAGAATAAGGTACAAGTTTAAAAGTTAAAGATTATAACTAAGCAATAGGTTATTTAGCATTATTTTAATTTGTTTAAGAAAATCCACTGTATACTAATATAATAAACTTGAAAAAACGTAAAACAATTGGTCTTTTATATTGGTATTGGGGAATATAAAGGAAGTTTTTTCTAAAATTTCGTATATTCCTTTTTAAAACATTAATAATTCAGATTTAACAGTATATATATCTGCATATCTGTTTATATATCTGTTTTTATAATGGAATTCTATTCCCAAATCGGTTCAGAAATGTCCCAATGGATCGTTAAAAAGTAGACAGAAAACCGCAAAATAGGACTGGTCCGATTTTCGAAAAATTTCATGATGGTACCTCTTTCAAAAAATGCGAAAAATGGGTAGAATTTTTTTTGTTACGGTTTCAAGAACTTTTGATGCATTTTTAAAGGGAATAAAGCGCTGACTTCATAATGGTATTCCATTTCCAAATCGGTTACAAAATAGCTGAAATATGCACTAAAAAGTAGACAGAAAACCGCAAAATAGGAATGGTCCGATTTTCGAAAAATTTCATGATGGTACCCCTTTCCAAAATTGCGAAAATGGGTCGAATTTTTTTTGTTACGGTTTCAAGATCTTTTAATGCACATTTAAGGGTAATGAAGCGCTGATTTTATAATGGTATTCCATTCCCAAATCGGTCACAAAATAGCTGAAATATGACTTAAAAAGTAGTCCGAAAATCGCAAAATAGGACTGGTCCGATTTTCGCAAAAAATCATGATGGTACCTTTCCAAAATTGCAAAAATGAGCCAAAATTTTTTTGTTCCATATTGCTGATATTTTTATAGAGATCCACGTAGAATTTAGTTCTGATTCCAAACTGATATTCCATTCCCAAATCGGTTGTGAAATGGCCGAAAGATTCGCTAATAAAGATGGCGCCAAATCGAAAAATCCAAGTGTTGGAAAAGTTCCAAGGACGCGGTCATGTTTTTGGTTTCTCGCTTGTCAGAGACCCACTGTTTGGGATCCTTTTACGACAGGACTGTTCTGACTTGTTGGTCTTCTCGCTACGAATATGATGCGATAAATACCAGGACTGTGGACCATTTGGGGAAGAGCGGAGAGCTGGGCCAGGACATGTGTCCTCCATCAATAATGCTTAATTTAATTCCGCCCCTGTTTATGATTTTTGCCGGTGGCCTCAGCTATCTCTTTAAGCCCAGCGAGGGGAGTGAGTGTGTGTGCCAGGACATGATTATTATTAGCTACTATGATGTATCCTTTTAATGGATCCGAAAGGAAAGTGCGGACGTGCGGGTGCGTGTCTTATGCCCTGGCGAATATTAATAATTGTTTATTTTTTTTCGTTTTTGTTTTTCGGGGGGGTTGCCGTCTGCAGAGCACGCTAAAAATTAATTAAACGTTCTAGGCGAACAAGGATACACGTATACATATATAGTATATATATTTTTATACCCTGTACCCATTAAAAATGGGTGAAAAGGGTATCATAATATGGTGCAAATGTATGTAACAGGCAGAAGGAAGCATCTCCGACCCCATAAAGTATATATATTCTTGATCAGCATCAACAGCCGAGTCGATATAGCCATGTCCGTCTGTCCGTCCGTCCGTCCGTCCGTCCGTCCGTCCGTCCGTCCGTCCGTCCGTCCGTCCGTCCGTCCGTATCAACGCCTAGATCTCAGAAACTACAAGAGCTACAGACATGTGCCACATATCGTTGGATAGGTAATTTCCATACGCAGTACAAGTTTGTTGTTTAATTTTGATATCACCCCCCACTCCCCCGCAATCAGCAAAAAACTGCCACGACCACGCTCCCCGCAAACCGCGAAAAACTGCCACGCCCACAATTATTAACCTAATGCTATGCAATTCGGCGTATGCATTGGTGCTTATAAAAGCTATCTAATTTTTAAATTTGAACCAAATCGGATAAGAAACACGGAAGTTATTCCACATGCAAAATCTATGGCAAGGGAAGCAGAAGCGCAACGAAACACGCATTGCGCGACGCCGACTGCGACGTTGACAGCGAAATGTGTATGGCTTTATGACACACGAAACTTATTTTCATAACCAAAATCATACCAAATTCATATTATTATGGTACTCTTTTCTAATATGGTAGAATATTTTTTCACTTATTTATTGATATTAAATAAATAAATTGTAAGCATGTCTAAGGGTACAGGGTATTTTGCAATCGGGAAACTCGACTGCTGCTACCTTACTTGTTTCATTTCTGTTTTGGCCCGGCCATTTCGTGGTTATTTATGCGCTTTTTGTCCGACCAAGCCCAGCGGACGGACATGGCCGGACCGGATCCGGGCCTACGGTTGATTCATTGTTTTCCAGCCACTGATGTTACGGCCAAGTGTGAGCAGCACGCACTCATATTGCCAATTTATATTTGTATTAATTAATGGGCCAGTAAACAATTGCTGAAAGCTGCGCCATTAGCCCCATTCCAGATCGCGTATTGGCCAGGTTCGTGGGAGTTAAACTCGGAATGCGGGAAATTGCTGCAATAATCAGCTTTTGTGCCACATAAATTACGCATTTTTTTCCATTTCATCCCCTGGAGTTAATAACATTTTCATAACCGAATTGTGCGAAATTGACTTTAGTTTTTGAATTGTTTTTGTTTCGTGTCAGACGCCATAAATTTTATTGTCAATTACACGCTGAACTAATCGAAACCGAAGAACAGGCTTTCAAAAGGAACCTTTAAATTTTAATTACAGGTTTTACATTTCATTTGAAAATATAATATTAATGTTTTTGGTTTAATCGATACATAAAAGGGAAATATACCTATTTAATATAAGATGCCCAATCTAACTCTCACCGAAAGCTTCGATCAATCCAATAATTTTTATAATCATCTCATTCTAAAACGGAATATCTTTAATACCCTGACTTTAAAGTTTAAAGATTAGCCATTGGGCTTTCATTTTCATTCAGTCCTTTAAAGCCACTCCACCCTGGCAGCATTGGGGAGTGAAAATTTGAGAAACAATCGCCTGGAAAAGCGCAACCAAATGCCACGACCAGATTGTCCCATGCAGTGGCAACCACAATAAAAGTCGCCACGGCCTGACTCTCCGGTTGTTTTTGTTCAGCCATCGGTTGCCAGTCCAGCCATCCCGGCCCAGATCACCCGGAAAGTAAGTACGGCACGGCATTTACAATTTGTTGGTGGTGGCCGGAGTTTGGCTCTCAGTTTTTCGGTCATGATAAAAATGAGCGTCGGAAATGCGAATATAAATTCTGCCATATCTGATGTACAACTGTAGGATTGTCTGAGAGTATGGGACTTTATATACATGTGTTTGTGTGGAAGGATAAACGTAATGGTGGCATTGCATTTTGCAAGGCAGTGGCAGGATGCCCGCCAGACAGGAGCAGACCAATCATCAAAAGTGTGCTAGTGGCCGGAGGAAACGGCAATGGCAACGGAAATGACATGCAATAAAACACAAAGGCGCACGCATCGAGTGAAAGCTGGGGAAAGCAGTGAAAGCCAAGCCCGCCCCTCTTTGTCTGTGCCAGCCCGACGCTGGATTATAACGAAAAATGGCATCTAACAACAAAAATCTATCTGGCAAATGCATTTGGCCTCACTCCTCATCTGGCAAGCCGGAGAAACTTTGCGGAATTACAATTGCAAAAGTTGCGTGGCCATAAGAGTCCTTGCCCTGGGTGTCCAGCATCCTGATGCCGACTCCCGAGGAGTGTGATTGCCCCCCAATACCGATGCCGTGGCAGTGTCCTGTATAGAGTCCTGTGCGTTAACGCCAAAGTCATTTGGCTTATCAATGCCAGACGCAGACAATTTCGGTAGCTTATCGCTCGGTCGCATCGCTCGTCCCGCAGCAAGTTGCATGCAGGTGGTGGCATGAGGCATGGAGACCGTTATTAAGTGCCCATTAGCCAGTAGCTGCCAGGCAGTAGGTAACAGGGGGTTGGCGACAAACTGGACACGGTATGGGTTTTGCCACAAATTACACAGCTGCCAATGATTTTGTTGACTCCCAATTGGCATACACGGGAAAAGGCAATACCTTAGATGAAGGTTCAATCATATTTGTCCTTAAATAGCTTACAGATGCTTTAAAATGTAGAGATAATAGGTGAGAAACTCTTCAAATATGTACAAGAATTATTCAAATTATTCCCAGTGATTTTTTACTGAATCGTTCCCTATTCAAATCAAATCGTTTTCCTCCGTGCACAGGGGAGCCATTGGAATGTGGGCAAACATTGCTCAATTGACGGCTGGGGCGCGAGTTGTTGATTCTAACAAAGTAAGCAGGAACATGGGACCCACTCAACGATGATGATGATGCCCTAACCACCACTTTTGTCCCCTACTGGAGTGGCCAGCATTATTTGCTAATTACGCCCTGCAGCAAGCGTTGCATGCATGTGATTGCTCTTACTTGGAGTCGGTTGCCAACTGGCTCCTGCCTTGCCACTCCTGCTCTTGCCATTGTTGCGCTGGCAGTATTCCCTTGCCCTATTGCTGCCACCGATCCGAAGTCCAGGTCTGCCATAATTTACCATCAACTTATTAGCTGGCAGCATGCAGAATTCCGCCAGCCAGTTTTATTTTCGATTTTAATTTTCATGTACGGGTAGTGGTACTCGTAGTAGTTGTTGCCTTTCGTGGAGGCCCAGCATGCAAATGCTCGACATGCGCGTAATTTGTATTCATTATCTGGTGCATAATTACAGGCCAGATATTAACAACGATCCCCACGAAGAGATACATCTTGTATTCACCAAATTCAGCGGAATTTAAGTCTAAACTTACAGGAAATGGATACTCTTTGAACACTTTATTCTTATGAATTTCATACAGTATTTCGGCCTAAATCTAATTTATTGTGTAAGTTTCATTAGCCCAATCGCAAGTCCTCGATCTCCAAGGAATCTCTGAATGTAAAATGTAAACTTAAAGCTATTCGTAAGTCTAGTTGATGCAATAAATATAAATATATACTTTATAAATAGGTTCTTCTCCAAAATATCTTCTGCTATAAAAATATATACTTGTAGGTTAAAACTTTAGTTGGCTTAGCTAGGGATGTGTATTTGGAACAGAGTTTCCTCGTATTATAGGGTTTCTCTCCGATGGAGTCTCATATGCAATGTGTGTTAGATCTTAACTAGTAGTCGCCCTAATGTCAAGTTGAACTTTATTTTGCTTTGTCGTGTGGCAGTTGCCTCCACTCCGCAGAATTGATGATCTCCGCGAGCGTTGTGGGCCACTTTGTTAGCCACTAGTTGGATTTGCCCAGGGCGCCTCATTAATAACTCTGGATTGGATCTCCTTCTGCAGTCTGGGCTCTGATTAAAATGCCCTTCGGCCGGCCAGTTGGATCACGAGATGATGCAATTCTTGTCCTTGTCGCCGCCCATTTCGCTGGGCTTCCTTTTGCGATCGTAGGCCAGGGCATCGTTGGGTACGTAGCTCACCCTCACGCCTCCGTAGTGCCGCCTCTGCGGCAGCTGGTACATCATATAGTCCTCCGAACTGGAGGAGCTCGAGGAGCAGGTGGAGCACACGTCCGACTCCTCGGACTCCTCCCTGTCCCTGTCCCTTTCCCGTTCTCTCTCCCTCTCCCTTTGCTGTCGGTTGGGTGATTTGTGGGCCTCCATCTCCTGCGCCAAGTTGGCAGACTGCAGGGCGGAGGGTGGTCCTTGGTAGGAGGACGAGAGAGGCTGTGCCGGAGCGTAGGTGTCCGCCCGGGTGGTGGAGTGTGATCGGTGGCCACTGCCGCTGCGATGGTGTCCCGAGGAGGAGGACTTGCGTCGCCTTCTCCGCCGCGATGAGTGGCCATGGCCATGACGTCCTCCACTCTCGCGATCTCTATCTCGGTCCCGCTCCTTTTCCCTTTCTCCATTGCCACTGGTTCCAGCTCCATTGCCGGAGTAGCTGCGCGATCGCGGCAGCGTGTCTGGGATTCCCTCGAAGCGCACGCCCTTCTTTTTTCCGGGTTCTCCGTTCATGGGCGAGGACGAGGATGCCCCGCTCAAGATGGACACCGGATGTGTGGCCACGTGCGTTGCCGATTGCGTGGAAAGAGGTGTATTCAGTGACCTCTCACCCGCCGAGTGGGTGGGTGACCCCATCAGTTCCGAGGGCAAGGCCGTGGACGCCACACTCAGGTTGGGGGTGGGAAGCTCCGGCACTTCCCCTGGAGGCGGTGGCGGCGGATGCAGGATGTCGGCGTACTCGTGATGCTGGAACTGCTGGGCAGAGGCATGCAAATGCGACAGGTGCTGCAGGTGACCTTGTCCCTGAGGGTGACCCGGCATCTGGCCCGTCAGTTCCGGCAAGCTGGAGGTGTGCTGGTGCTCCATTAGCTGGCGCTGTAGCTGGTAGCTGTGGGTGGCCCCCAGAGGAGGCTTTGCCGGCCAGGCCGCGTCCAGGTTGGAGGACATCTCATTGAAGTTGTACACTCCATCCCGCTGCAGTTCCATGGGCTTGGGCATCAAGTGGGGCTGGAAGTCGCCCGGCGAATTCAGAGGCGACAGGTTCTGCGAGGTGGTGGAGGCGCGTCCACCCGAAAAGTCCGTCAGGTCCCCACCGCCAGGATGGTGGCCATGTTCCATGTCCTTGACGACGCCCGCATCCGAGTCAGAGGTGGCGTAACTGTGACCCTGCTTGCCCTGCTCCAGCAGGGACAACTCCCCTCCTAATCCTAAGAGACTCCCGCCTCCGGCCGCCTCCAGTTGCTGGCTCTGCAGCTGGTACATCGCCTGGTTGAAGCTGGCCTGGTGCTGCTGTTGCTGCTGCGGCGACATGGGCGGTGAGCTGGAGGCGTGGCTGCTGGGGATGCGCGCCGGTGGCGCTGCTTGAGCTTGCGGAGGACGAGGGGATGTGGTGTACATGCCGAGACCCGTACCGGTGCCAGTGCCCGAACTGTCCGACGGCGTGGGCGGCTCCCCCTTGCTGCAGGCAATGGAGCAGTAGATGGCCCCGCGACGCGGCAGGAAGGCGCGACCCAGCAACGAACAACGGCAGGTGTTGCACGAGAAGCACTCGTCGGTGGCATGCCAGTGCTGGCCGTCGTGGCTCATCTGTCCCTGGTCCACTCCGATCGCCTCCCCGCAGTAGTCGCAGTACTCGGCGAACATCGCATCGAAGCAGTGGAGGCAGTAGGGCTTCCCATCCCGCATTATGTACCGCTGGCCGCCCAGCTGCTTGTCGCATTCGTGGCAGGCGAAGTGGTTCATGTGCCACGCCCTGCCCTCCGCCTCTGTGCATTCGTCGGCCAGGATGATCTGTGAGAAAAGAAGGGAAATCGGAAATTTGTAGTTTTAAATCTATGCCGATCGTGAATTGCAAAGAATAACCTTTACTTAGAGGTAAGAATTTTATATTGTCTACCGCATTAAAAGTAGATACCTCCAGATATTAATTTCCAGTTTTAAATGCTTCAAGAGGAACTCTTAGACAAGGGAAAATAAACTACTACTATTGTGCCTTCTAACGGGCAGTCTGAGCTGCCAACAAATTCCTGTCTGACAGACGTCTGTCTTTAACAAGTTAACTACCACATAAACTTTGATTGCATATAAAGAAAATCATATTTAACTTTAACTGTCTTTCATATTTAAACAACTCAGAGATCTGTTTAGTTCTTAATATAATATTCCATTAAACTCACCTCATCGCAGGCCGAGCATCTAGGTTTGAGGGTCTCGGCGTGGTGGCGTCCACAATACATTCGACCATCCCGGTGGAAGTAGATGAGATCCACGAGGAGCTCCCGGCAGATGCAGCAGGCGAAGCACGCCGGATGCCAACTGGCATTGGGACCCAATCGAGTGGCAAACACGGCGATGTCGCCCGTAGAAATTAGTTCATCGCACTGCAAGGTACCGTGGGATTACGATTTCGGATTAGAACTCCAGGTGAAATATGTGTGGCAAAGGCCCAAGAGGAAATACTTACACCATCACAGGGTCGGGCGCTCATCAGCTGCCGCACGTTGCCGCGGCCCAGGGCATCGCGTTTGCGTTGCGTGGAGAAAAGCCGCAACTCCTTGCGCTCCTCATCCGTCAGTGAGTGACAGTAACGAACCTGCAACGACAGTGAGTAACTGAAAACTGAAAACTGTGGCTTTTCTTGCTCCCTCGGATTGCACTCGGACAGGGAAATCATATGTTCAAGTGGGAGCCCCTATGTATCTCCAGAACCGTGGGCAGAGCCACAGCCACAGCCTGAAGTGATCTTTCCAAGAAGCGGGGCCGGCGAACGGCCGGAGATTGTTTGTCTCGACTGAGGCCTGCAACATCGCGGCAGACAACCCAGAAATCCCAGAAACGTAAAGGTGAAACGGTAGCCAGTAGCCAAGGCTGCCCATCAACGCTTTCCTCCCTCTAGCCACACCCCCTTCCATTCTGTCCCCCCCAACTAAAGCTCCATCTGCATCTGCATCTGCCTCATCTCCAAATCCGAATCCGAATCCAACTCAACAGTCTGCGGTCAGCGTCTCGTTT
Source organism: Drosophila ercepeae (assembly GCA_018150545.1). Lineage (NCBI taxonomy): Eukaryota > Metazoa > Arthropoda > Insecta > Diptera > Drosophilidae > Drosophila > Drosophila ercepeae. The sequence continues at coordinate 15,768,669 of JAECWL010000161.1, forward strand.
GTGTGCTGTATGCAAATTTTTTTCGGTTTCCTCTACTTATTTTTTTTGGGTTTCTGTTTTTTCGGGTTGGCCTTCAATGAGTGTTCTAGTCGTCGTTAGCCAGAGCAGATCCCAAATCCCAAATCCGCTAGCCCCAACCCACGTAACCGATATCTGGGAATCCGCTCAGCCATCCAGGTTTCTATACTCATTAATTGTGAGCTTTTGTGGGTATTTTTGGGTAAAGTAAAGTTTTTGGTAAAGTTTTTTTGCCATAATAAGCAACAAGAATGTTTTCTTTTTCTAACAAAAGTAGGAAATATAAAAATTTAAGAAGTTCTACTTAATATTTTTTGAGTTATTGAAACAGATACAAGGAATCCTCAAGTCGTTAGGATAACCTCTTTTTTTTTAGATATTTTTTGTGGCCTGCGTCTGCTCTAAATTCCTTTCAAGAGTCACCTCGGTCTTGTCTGGCTGCACTTGTTTTTCTCGATTAATTAAAGGTTACAGAACCTAGTCGGGGTGTCCGGGAGGTAGGACCCGGATAGGTGTATGTGGAAAATAGCTGAAAAATTTGACTTTGAAATGTCATAGCCCGTAATTCGAGTTGGTTTCAATCACGATAAAGTGGCCGGGCCGCCATGCGATGCCGGGCTCCACCAGTTGGAGGTAAATGCTGCTAAATTGACAGGTTCCCAGGGGGGGGGGGGGTATAGGTCAGTCCTCCCCCTTTACTCACCTCGTTATCATGCGGCGGAAGTTGATGCAGCAATTGTCGCACACGATACTGCTCCCCCGGACTGTTGACATATGGCACTTTGTCGTCGGGTATTTGCGAGAAATACAAGCGAACCTGCGGGAGAACAGAGAACAGGGAACAGGGTATAGATAATGGAGACTGGAGATCCGATCCGAGTGGTAAGTACATTTGCGGAATGCCTAAATACAGTTAAAGAGTCTCCTCAAACGGACGGGCGGGACAAAGGGTCCGGAGCCCGAACTCAGCGGGCAGAGATTTTCGATTTTATTACGCTGATTTCTTGGCTCTGGGATGGCTTTACCATCTGAGCCAGGTTGAAAGGTGCACAACGTGCTAAGCCAACTTTATTGGCCACGCTTGCAGATCGCTGCAAAACGTTCTTTCATCGGCGGCGTCGGGGAAATGCCAACCAACTTGGCTGACTGACTGACACTCGGCTTATGCCGCATCAACGTAAATTGCTGCCACATGACTGTAAATAAATTTTCAATTCTGTTTGTAAAGTCACACAAGGCACAAATCCACAAAAAACGAACTGAAAGAAATGCCATGCTAGACATTTGATAGGCCCGATGCCCGATGGGATGGGACGCTTTTTTTTAACGGAAGTCAAAGAGTTCAACCCGAAAAAAAAGATTCCGACGCCAACTGGGATCTGGGGAAACTGGTAACTGGTTACTGGTAACTGGGCGCTTCTGCCAGGCAGATTGTGAAAGATTTATTTGGCATTGTCGCATATTTTACGCGAATAATTTACGAGTTCGTTTCGTTTTCCGAGCGCCTGGAAAATAATTGAAAAAAGCAGCAGCGACTTTTCGGCCAGCCAGCTCTGGCTGGAAAGCCACAATTGAATTGGCCATTAAAGTCAAATGCGAATTGAGGAATGATTGTAGACCAAGGACCCGGTCCTAGTCCCGACTTTCATTAGCTTTATCTAATTCGACGGATAGTCGGACTAGACCTTCGCCTAATTGACACGCTTCAATGGGACCGGTACTATGCTATTGCAGAGTGCAGTCAGTACAGTAGAGATCCTTTAAATCGAAAAACCTGAGCTTTCTTGCTATCCAGTTGGAATGGATTTAGTTCCAGAGTCTTGACTGTACCTCTCGTATGGCTATTCTGGCCACTAGTCGCTGATTTATGGCCTCGTCGTGTGTATTTATTTACAGCTGGCTCCGAGTGACAAAATAACGCACAATAACTCAAGTATCCCGCTTATCGCCAGCCCACAAATCTCGCCTGCCAGCACGAGACTGCCCTTGGCGTGGACTTCGTGGCCAGGCAAAGACGTCCAGGGATGTCCAGGGACTGCATATGCATACGGTTTGAGTTCTCTTCAGTTTTTATTCGAATGCAATGCCAAGTTCACTTGAAATCTTGGTGGAAGTATTGAAAAGACTCCAAATTTGAGGCTCTTTAACTTTTTGACATTCATAACAAGTAGGATTAGTAGTTCGACTCACCTGATCAGGCCGCAGTCCAGGTGGCACCCAGGTGTACTCCTCCAGGGCACACCCGCTGTCGTCGTCCGAGTGTGACTGCCGTTGCATCTCCATGTGTGGGCCGCCCAGGAAGGGGGGATGCGGTCCGGCGGAGGAGGTGCCTCCGGCAGGATGGTGCATCAGCGATGGTGGCGACGGAGTGGACAGGCCGGGCGACATCTGGTGGTGCGGAGGATGATGCAGTGGTGGCAGTTGGGCGTTCGAGTACTTCGGGTTTGAGGAGCTGCCGGGCGAGTACTGGTGGCCACTGGGCGAGGCCCCGCCTGGTCCTGGTCCAGGACCTGGCAGCTGCTGGTGGTGCGGCGGCAAGTACTGTTGGTGGCGTTGCAAGGGCAGTGGGGAGGTGGGCAGGAGGCCGGCGGCACTCTGGGCTGCATACAAGGCGCTGGCGGAGGAGCTGCTGGGCAGACCCAATCCGCATCCGGCAAGGGCTGGGGCCTGGGGCAGGCCCTGGCCACTCGGGGAAAAGTGGCGCGGCAAGGTTGGGATCTTCTGCAGATACGAGATCTGCGTCAGAGGCGTCCGGCTGATGGGTCTGCGAAGACAAAAAAGAACAAAGCGAAAACGTGACTTAGACTTCGAGCTTGACTAATCAAAACTTAATTAAAGTTTTCAAATTAATTAAAATATTTCCCGTCAACGGTATGTCGGGGGCTTAAAGGTCGGCAAAGGAAAAGCTACAAAAAAACGTAACAAAAAACACGATAATCCTTGCCACAAAGCCGAATCATATTGTTAATGGAATATAAAACCACATGGAAAACATTTTTATTGTTTTCCTTTTTGTAATTCGTTGGATTTATGCGGTTTTGCACTTCCTATTTCCCAACAACCAAGCTGTCAATTTTAGTTTGCTTTTATGCGTTTTTTACCATCAGTTTTTTTTCCTTTTTTTGTCGGGAGGACAAGTGTACCATAGATGGGGTTTTTGTTTTTCGCAAACGTCAAAATGAAAAATATACGCTTCATAGCATTTACACAAACAATTCGACGGCTTTGCAATGCCGATAATATTGTTGTTTTTGCCGTCAAGCCCGCAGGGCTGTCGTCGTTGTCATTTTGCCATTATTCTGATATTGTTAACCCCAGACCGAGCCAGGATTCACTGCAATCTATATTTTAAAGTCCTTGCAACTTTAAGCTTTTAAAACTAGGATCTAATAAAAGATTTAATCTTCGAAGAGAATGTACCATTTTGTTATTGAAATCAGTTTATCAAAGCTACAAATTTGATTTCCACCCGAAAAACTATCCTTTAAGCTACTAAATTTTCCAAACTTGCCACCTAACTTGCCACATTTTCCGTTGAAAATTCACCATTTTTCACTGTGACTTCCGGAAAAATGAACACGCACCATTTCATGGCAGTGCCCTGTTTGCCTTTACAAAAGGATAACTGTGCATGCACACTCTCTCTCGAATTTGTATCTATGTATCTGATGGATACTGGTATGGGCTAGGACGGAGGCGGAACTGAAGCGAACTGGAAATGCGAGTTCATGCGGGCGTTTTATCAAAACAATGCTGTCCGCCCTTTTGTTGTTTTAACCAGTGAATTCTTTCATTCTTTCGCCTGCCACATATCCCGATTTAACATTTTCCAATTCCATTTCTGGTTCAGCACCAGAGGGGGCTGGAACTGGGCTTGGACCCGCTGATGTGTCAATAGCTAGACGGGTGCTATTTGCCATGCGGTTGGCCAGTAAATTAATTGCGCAGATTGCGACATTCAATGGGAAATAAACCCCAAAAAAATCGCCTGACATTTGAATTTGAATTTTTGAGCTTCAAAACGCAAGAATGCGTGGTGGCGGGGCAGCACCATTGGGATTTTTGCAATGGAATTGCACTAGATTTTGTTGCAAAGGGGAGAGCGGCATATGAAATGCGAATCCAAAGTCGCCGGCTATGCACGTGCAACATGCCCCAGCTGGAGACCCCATTGCAAACCGAAAAGTGTTGCCTGCTGTCAAATCAGCCGTATTCAAAACTCAAATTACCGGACTGGACCGGTCGGCTCCTCTTGGCTCTCGGCTCCCAGTTCCCAATTCCTAATTCCCAGTTCCCAACTTGAGCTAAAAACTGAAAAAAATCCCCACTCTGGCTTTGGAACTACATTTCCAGGGAGTCTGTCTGTCGAATTTATTGTCCAGCTTGGCTTTTCCATGCCCGCGACCTGCATTTCTCTTTGGCCAACTTTTTTTTCCTGGGACCAGCACAAATTTATTGTTGACTGCAACGAATTGCGTAAAATTGGCAAGGCAATTGTGGCAAGTTTCAATTTGGGGCTGGCCGATATGGGTTTTGACTATAAAGTTATTAGGGGAAATGGAAAGTTTCATCATATTTCACGATTCATTTTGTCTTCAAAACCAGAAACGGGTCAAATTCGGATTCTTTTTGAAATAAATGTAATAAAAATGTAAACAGGATAGAAAAGCTTTTCAGTAACAACTACTTCACCATAAAACTTCTATAAATATTACAAAAATTGCGCAACATTGTGGCAAGTAAGTGAGTAGCCTGCGGCAACAGGAGAGCCACAAAAGTGGCATCGCCTCCGGGAAAAAGCCCGCCAGTTCTTCTGGCCAGTCTGGTTGGCAGCTGTTGACGATATTTGCATTGATCGACGGCGGAGGGCCTCGGCTTCGACTCAATTACTTTGGCAGTCGTTGACCCAGAGAACTGGTTTGTCGGGCCCAGTCTGGCCAGGAGACCCTTTGGAAAACTAGTTCACAGCCCAGGCAGTATTGGGCCATTGATAGCCATGGTTATAGATCCTCCAGTAGCAGCTGTCTTTGTGGCAATTGTGGCAAGTGCCTATATTTAGCCGCGTCTGGTCTTTATCTGGCAGCCAAATGAACGATCATTTGGTGGCGGTCGCGTTGACAAATTGCCAAAGAGCTTGAGCGATGAGCGACGGCTCAATGCTCGGCTAAAGACAGTTTAGCGAACAGGCCCCCTGGGGTGGAGGAGACGATTGGGGATCGGGGATTGGGGAACAATGGCCAAAAGGTTAGCCCCAAATCACTTTGGCACTTTGTGTGCGGTTTTCTCAAGTCATTTGTGTGATTTGGGTTAATGTCGGAAGAGCAGCAACAGCAGCCGAAAAATAATCGTATATGGTATATAAACCTGCTAATACATATGTATCCGCAGCGAAAGTTACACCAGTGAGGAAACTTATGGTAACTTCCACAGTATTTCAGCACTCGAAAAAATAAATGATGATTTTATATCTCTTTGGCTTATATTAGAGATTATAGAGATAGCTTTAAGACAACGACTTGACCCTAAGGACTCTTAAAATATCTGAACTTGCTAAGTATTTTGTCTTTGTGTAATTATTTAATATACGGCTTCGCTGGGGAATTCAGGGACAGGTGTCGCACCATCAAGACTTGTTTGCTTTTAGTTTTACGACATCTCTCAGCTCAGCTCTCAGTTGTCCAGCAGCAGGACTGTGGCAGGACTGTCTGTATATCCTTTTATTGTTTTACTATCCCTGCCTGGGCGGTAACAAAAGTTTATTAAAAAGCTTCGCCAGTTTCGTTCGTGTTCCCTGCGATTGTCATAAACGATTTTTGAATTGTCCATAAAAATTGCTGGCATTGGAGCAATGGAGAGAAAGGAGTGGTGGAAAAAGGTCGTAAAGTTTATATGGGGGAGAATGTCCATATATTCCCATGCAAGGCTTCGCATTTTTTCTCTCTCGACCAGCACGTTTTGTTCTGTCTGCCTTGTCAACATGACATTTGCCGTGTTGACATTTTTATTGACTTTGGCAGGCAGCAGGCAGCAGGCAAGCGCTTTTTTCTCCTTTTCCCATCTCGTCTCACATGAAAGTTGATTAAGAATGTCAGTCTCGGGGTGTGTGTGGCCTAGGAAGAGGTGCGTTTATTACGCATACGCCAAGTGGTACTAATTGCCGGCTCTGCACTTTACTAATATGTACCTCTTCCTAGCCAGCTCTGGCTAGGAGCTCCCCTTTCAATTTGCCAGTTTAGAAAGTTGCATCATTGCGGCAAATTGCGTTTGGCTTATCTTTCGGCCACAACTAAACCAATTAAACTTTGGGGCGGTCAGTGCACATTGCCACTCATTGCAGGCGGCAAATATGTTGCTGCCACATTTCTGCCCCGCTCTGGTCTACTGGTCTGCTCCTCTTCATTTTTTTCCCCTTTGTTTCTTTGCTCTGCTAACGGGCAGGAAAATTGTTTCCCGAGCGTGCAAATTTTCACAGCTGCAACAGCGTCCCATCCAGCGTACAACTATGCCAGCAATTTGTGTGCTAAGCGGCAAACATTGAAGCCCCCTTGCCACATGGCCATGCAACAACCTGGGAGCCAAAGACACCGCGCAACACTCACTGGAAATGCGCAACACGAGTAACATCAAGCAATACCCTAACTTGGCCTAAACAAAACACAGGAAGAACTCTGTTTAGTTATGCAGCAAAAGTAAAATTATTTTCTCCCTGTGCAGCTGCAACAATAAGCAGGTTTGAGCCAGAACCTCGGCCAAGTGCAACACGTAATGGCCAGAAGAGAAATTGCATCATCAATGCAAATTCGGTGAGCTAAAGGCGGCGATGGGAGCCAAGTTCCAATTTGTTTTCATGGTAATTGATTCAAGGCATTATTTTTTATTCGAGCGGCTGCCAATTAATTCCGAACTTTGTGGCAAATACATCAAATCATGAGCTGCTGAAAAAACGCATGTGTTGTTCTGGGTCGCCCACCAGGTAGACTCTCTTGCCGCAAAAATATATATAAACCAAGCATCTCCTCCTGCTCCCCACTCAACACCCATGGTGGCTGTGTGTGTTCCAGAGCCGAAGCCGAAGCCGGAGCCTACGGCATTCATCTGGAGACTGGAGAGACCAAAGAACCTAGACTGAAAACTGAAGACTGGAGATGTAGATGGAGAAGGCTGCTGCTTCTGCGGTCGTTGTCTTTGGTCTATGAACTTGTTTTCCCCAGCTCTGCTGTGGAGCCCCTCGTCTTTTGCTGGCTTTTTAATTGAAGCCGTGTCTTTGGCTGTGTTTTTGCTTGCCATGCTTTTTGTTCCTTGTCGTCTCACCGTCTCACCGTCGTATCGTCGCTCGTCTTTGGGCATCTCTACGACTTTTTTTGATGCTTCGATTTTTATACATTAATGCTGCCTTTATTGCCGGAGTGATTATGCTCAATTTTGTTTTTGACCATAATTACATTTCGTTACCTTTCCGTCCCCTTACCCCATCTATACCCATCCCATGCCCGAACGCATCCGTTAGGTTGCGGAGCTGGTTCGGTTTTTATGATGATTTGGTAAACAAATTGGCATTGATTGATTTTATTCCGCTGTGGGTCCGAGCTGTGCAAACACGGCGAGTGATTGAAATCACGCTTCGAGTGTTGGCAGACCTTGTTGAGAGTCGGCTCTATCGGATACCCGGCCCGAAGGTCAGCTCCAACAGCAGGTTGGAGATCTCACTTGAAGAGCTTCCCGGAAAATGTACGGTGCGGTGTGGCGCGGCATAAATCAACCGCTTATCCATGGCCAACAAAACTGCATTCAAAACTATAATTATTAATGACACATTTGGATGCAAAAACATGTCGGCATTGAGAGCCTTTACCAGGCCGAATCTGATTTGATTTATGTGGCCGGGTATTTCTGCAAAACTGTTCACAAATTAACCGTAATAAAGCAAACTCTGCAGCTCCAGCTACAGCTCCAGCTTCAGCTTCGGATCGAGCTCCAGCTCCAGCTCCTGCTGCATGATTTATGGTCAACTGAAATTGGAATCTAATTTCTTGGCCATTAACAAAACCAGCAGCAAAGAAATTGTGTTTGTCTGCCTACGCGATGCAAGTTGCAAGTTGCAAGTCGATGTCGAGTATTTTGGCTTTGACCAGTACCGGACCATTCCCTCCCGGGAATTAGTTCTGACTCTAAAGGTTTTAGTACCAATGATTGGATTCACAGGTAATAAGCCACAAATCAGATATGAGTTCCCACTACAATTCCGTAATTAATCGCGGAAAGTTCTCCGATTGAAAAACAATAAATTCCGAGACCTAAAGAGTATTCCATGACTCGACCTCGAGTGGCGAGAGCGCATCCTCCTACTGATTCTGCTCGATGTTTGGCAAAAAGCTTAAACGGTAAAGTGCACTTTTGCACTAACTGTTCCGCGGTGGCTCTCGGTAGTTGCTGTTGACAACCTGGCAGTGTTACAAGGGGCCCCATGGCTGGCAGCATGGTAAAATAATTAGCCGCTAATTGCATTTTATTAGATGCCCTGACAGTTAAATGATGCAGCACATTGCAGGTTGCAGGGACAGCGATAGAGAACTGGTAATCCCGTCGATTTGTCACTCACTTGACTTCTGGCGATCTTCTGGAGATTGGAATAAATATGCATACATATGCGGTTTGAAATGAAATTTATGGACCTTACGCCCCTGGGACGTCCTGGCCAAACAATGATAATGCCCAAAGTTTTGCGCTTATCGCGGTTAGTGGATCGCCTTTGGTGGAGCTCTAGAGGAAACCCGCTTCGGGGCAAGTTCAAGAGCTAACGAGGCAGGAATGCAAAGAGTGTTAATGCAGGCGGAATCTTGCCACTCGGCTGCAAGTTGCTTAGTTGCTTAGTTGCAAGTTGCTAGCTGCTAGTTGCGAGTCCAGTGGCATGCAGGCAATTTAAATGCAAAAAGTGAAGCTGTCAATAAAAATTACGCGACTACCTCGAGTTGGCTCAGACCCAGACCCTGCCCCTGCCACAGCTCCTGCCTCTTCACTTAACCGGCTCTTCCCCCCAGCTATTAATTTATTGGCTTGCGTGTCTGTGTGAGTGCGTTAAATGTTTTATTAATTAGTTACCGGGGCGGGGGAAATTACATGCTGCGGAAGGTATCTCAAGAATTTCTGTATTTAGCTTAATCTGTCAGTCAAGTGTCAACTTTTGGCTTAACTAATCCCCAAAAATCCCTTCAAAATCCGTCTATCGTAACCAATTGCTTTGATGTGGGCGCAGACAAGTGGAGCTAACAAAAAACTGATTTCAATTTTGGGCCCTGTTCTCCTCGGTTCTCCCCCTTTGAGCCATTTTTGACAGCAGCTTAAGAGGCTTGAGAAATCCCCCGGCAATATGTCGGAGTCGCAAAACACAATTAATATGCGACGCAGTTGTGTGTTGGCCATAAATGCGTATAAACATGGCCAACAGTACCCCTCCCTCCTCACAAGCCGCCGCTTTCAGGCAATTAGCATGGCTAACATGAGCGGAGACGCTTAATGGCCTTGCTTTATTTTCACATTACCGGGCGGGCACCTGAAACCGCACAAAAATAAGACTTAAAAACAAAATGAACGAAAACAAAATCATATTTTATCGCCGTGCATAAATAAATCACTGGCAACGTTGCTGTTGTTGTCGCTCTTGTCGCCATTGTTGTTGTATCGCACTTCTCTGGCGCCAAAAGAGCTAAGAAAGCCAGTTGGCCAATTGTCTGGGCCAAGTCATGCCGTTCCATGCCAGGCCAGGCCATGCCATGCCATGCAAGTTGCCGCCACCATCAGCGTCGCTTTGGCTGCACTTTGTTTTTGTAATTAAGTTGCATCTGCAACATAGCCAGAGCCACATCCACATCCATAGCCACGCCTCCCCAAGAGTAAGCGGGCATTTGTCAGAGGCGAGCCTGTTGCAACTCGCGGGCGAGTGCCCCTAATGGCTTTGTTAATTAAAACCAAAATCAATATGAATGGCTTGCCAGATCGCTTTGCTGGCTTTTGTGGCAATGTTTTACAAAAGTTAAAAGCGATTTTTTCCATCACTAATCAGCGATTCATCTCCCTGCAACGTCAATAAATTCTAAGCATGTATTTCCAGAAATATTCCCAGGCAAATATCCTTCCTCCAACGACTTTCTGTCATTCCGGTTGAAGAACATGTCATAAAAGTGGCTTCAACGCCCCATCCACGCCCCGCAGCATCGCGGCTAAGCTCCGGAGATTTATGCGCCACTCGATGGCAGTTAAGATTGAATTGAATGCTTAGACACGGCCTGAACACAAGGTAATTGCCAGAGCCAGAGCTGAATGTGAACAAACCAGCAGCCATTTGCAGCAGCCGGAGCTGAGCTGCACAAATTATTGCAGTGCAATTTTTTAATATGTTCATTAAGCGCTCTCTGAGGTACAGACAATTAAAAAAAAAAGGCAAAAGACCAAACCAGATTCAGATTCCGAATTCCCGGTTTTGCATAGCGAGAATCCAATGCGAGAATCTGGCATTCATCGATGGAAGCCGCTGGGCGAGAGCCCAAGAATCGGGAATCGCGTGTGGCTACCGGATTGTGTGGCAGACAGATTGGGGTGGAAGCCGAGCCGCGTCAGGGGCACATCAAAACGGCGTCTGTTATTATTATTAATTATGCTTTGATTGCCTTCGCTGGAATCGTTTGAATCGCTTGGAATTGTTTGGCATCGCTAGAGCCTCAGTTCCTGTTAGCAGGCCGTTTGCCAATGCAGCTCCCGAATGAATCTCTCTAATTTGTGGTTGCCAAAGTTCATCTTCATTATCTTTGTTGTGGCAAGCATCATTATCGTGGTCCCAACTAATTGAGTTGTGGAGTTGCAGAGCTCTTTTCCCAAACTGCAACTACGACTGCGGTTCGTTCCAAGTTCGTTGCCTAAGTCTTTTGTTTGCCCCGAAGCCTTGCATACTAAATCAAAGCCCTTAAATGTCCATGGAAATATATGCCAATATTGTTTTTCTTCCACCCGACACAGCCCCAGAATGAAAAGGAGGAAATGTCATGCGGCTGCGGCTGCGGGAAAACAATCGCCGACCATATTTCATAAGCTGCGTGCCTGCCATCCGCAAAACACAATAACTTGGGCTTAGGGCCCGATATTTGCATGGCATTATGCAAAATCATGACATGAAAGCGGAGCTCGCCGGAGCAGAGCACTAAAAATTGCTGAAATCCAGCCTGAGCTCCCAATTCCAAGCTCCCAGCTCTGCATCTGCATTCGCCAGGCAAAGGCAAAGGCCTTTTGTAAATCACACTTTGGCAGTTGTCGTCGTTGTCGGTTGTGCCCCACCGGCCCTCGGGCACATGCGTCGTATGCGTAACCCGAGTAAGCCCCCGTAAGTGGAAGGCGGAGGCCCGTTTGCCGTTGTGAGTGATGCGTGTGAAGGGGCCGGCAGGGGCTTGCAACTACTGCACTCGAAGTGCAGCGCAGCGAAACCGATCCAGACAACCAACAGCAACACACTGGGGCAAGCCACTGGGGCATTCGATTTATTACGACTCTTAAAGATTGGTAAGGAGAAGGATCGTAACAATTTAAAAGTAAAGTTTTTTGAGATCATTTGGGTCATCAAAGTCGTGGCTTAATTAAAATATTAACGATCAGCGATCATTAAAACTATGTTTTTTATGCCACCTTCTTTTATAAGCTTTTAACCTATTAAATATTTAAGACTGTATTAGAAGAGGAAGTCATAAAAATCATAAAAAATCAATGCTTTTAGTGTTGCTAATTGAATAAATAAAAACGCAAGCTAAGAGGAGATCTGGTGCAGATTTTACTCTGTATTTCAGAGATCATTTGCCATTTCCGTGGACTTTCTCTGATCCGATTTACGCATGGCTGTCACCACTGTCTTTGGGGTTTCAGTTTCAGGCAGTTTCAAGACAAGAACAAGTTGCGCCTCGGGTAGTTGCTGCCGCTGCTTGTTGCGTGTACTTTGTGGTTCGTCTCGGTCGCAGAACACGCAATGTGTGTTCATTGACTCCTGCTGCGGCATCGTCCGCCTCGTCTTGCGCAACAAGTTGATGCCGCAGCATCGCGCACCATCTCCTCCCGGACTCCCAGACTCGCGGTAATCAATCATTGCGGCCAACAAAACTTATGCATTTAAATTGTCAGCAGATACGAAGAATAATTTCAAAGAATGGCAATCGCATCTGACAAATGAACTGGCTGGAAAGTTACTCACTCATTTGACTCCTGCTGGGCAGGAGTGACTCCGGTGGCCACTTCCGTTCCGGTTACCGTTCCCGTGCTCGTGTCCAGCTCGTTGAAAGTGAAACTGATATCGTGGGGATCCTTAAACGGCTTCATGCTGCGCGGTAAACTCCTCTGCCGCAGGCTCAAGTTCAGAAACTGTAGATCGCCGGCGGTCAGGGGTCGCATTGGTGGCTCTGGGGTTGGCTTTTGGCTTGGGTTCTGGGTAATCCGATTCGCCGGCGGTGGCGGCAGGGGAGGCACTGGCCGCTGCTGCTTCTGCTTGGGCGGCAGGGCTGGCTTTTCAGCGTCCTGATCACCGTCCTCTTCCTGCTCGATGATCTCCAGAACCTGGGCAGTTCCCTCCTGCTCGCCAAAGAACTTGGACACATTCTCGCTGACCTCGAGCGGACCGTACCGCTTGCCCCGCACCAGGTCGCCCAGGTGATCGGCGTCGATGCCGAAGAGAAAGGGATCGTCCAGCACCGTGACCCGGGCATTCCTCTGCGTCTGCTCCGCATCTCCAGGGGATGTTGGCTGCGAAGGCTTCTCGCCACGGACGTGAGCTCTCAGGGATCGCAGGAGCTTCTTGCTGCGGCGCGGCGATGAGGAGAGCGGAAAGAGAGGACGCCCTGCCCCTGGCGAGGAGGAGCCGCCCTTCACCGCCTTGGGGCCACTATCGCCCAGATCAATGCCATCGTCCGCATCTTCGCCAGCATCTAATTGCGCCCCGATAAGATCGCAGTCGACGGTGTCATAGTCTTGGTCCTGATTCCGATCTCCGGGCTTATTGTCGGGCTCCTGATTAGCGTCCGCCAGCCGCTGGGCCGCTGCCTTGCTATAGAGCTGTCGATAATATTTCTGCTGGTCGCCGTACAAAAAGCAGACGCGCCACCATTGTTTGCATGCCAGCAAATTGGCGGTTCGTGGCACCATCGCTGGCTCCATGTTGCCCGTGGCCGTGGCAGTGGCCGTTGCCGTTGCAGTGGCATTTGCGGTGGCAGTGGCACTGGCCTCTCCAACCTGGCCCAAGGCAGATCCTGCTCCTCCCGCTGGAGCCGCTGACAGGCCGGTCATGTTGCTTATTATTATTGTTCTTGGGCCGTAATTATTTTTTGGTCTCTGTGCCTTTTCTTGTTAGCAATGACATTCTGCTCTTTTAACTGTTTTGTTTTCTTTTTTTTAAGTTTTTTTATGCTTTTGTTTTAAAAGTAAATTAAGTTTTATGTGGAATTTTAATTAGTTGTTGTGTTTTCTGTTCTTTTGCAAACTATGCTTTTGGTTTTTATATCTTTTAGTTGGCATTAGTTCCGGTTATTTGTTCTGCGATTTATTTATTTACATTTTTTTCCAATTTGTTTAGCTTAACTAAATTCTTTTCTATAGGTTTAAACAAAACATAGATTTATTCTTTGTTTTTGGAAGTTGTTAGGAATTCCTTACGGTTACACAGGGAAAAAACTCCACTCCGATAACATCTCTTTGAAAAGCTCTTTATCTTTAGTTTATCGTTTTGACACAGATACAGATACACCGCCCGAGGAAAACTCAGCTTTCTCGACCCGAACCTGAAAACACTGATCGATTGCCTATAATTTACTTTCAAAGTAGATGGAAACCGCCGAGCCATGATCTTAACACTTTCCCCAAACCGCACACGGAAGCTGGAAGCTGGAATCGGAGAGCCAAGACTTGATCAAATTGTTGTAGACACTGGAAATTGGCAGCTTAAACCCTTAATAGTGATTGGATGTAAAGCCAAATAGCGCTGCGTAGAGGAGTGGAAATGATAATGGACAACGGACATCAGACATCAGGCATCGGGTCGATTAGTCACGCCTCTAATAAAGACAGCCAGACACGTAGTGGCGGGGAAAATGTGGAAAACAGCCCGGCTAAGTGCGAGGCCAATGCAGTTTTCCATGGCGGCGATGCCCTTGTCAGATAATAATAACTTCATCTTCATCTTCATCATCATCAGCAGCTACAGCAGCAGCAGCTACAGCAGCATCTGCCTCAGGTTGAGTGGTAGCTGAATGCCTCAACGGCAATTGCAGCTTACCACCGATGGCTGCACGTAGAAATGTATTCGCATTCGCAGTCTGTGTATCCTGTGTGTGTTGCCTGCCACAATCTGCGGCTCCATCTGTGCGATGCGATGCCAAGCTGTACGAGTATTTGAGAGTGCATTAAGCTGCTTTTAGCTTAGTGCTCTGCGACTGCCTTAATGGAGTCGACAAAAAGGCAGGGTCTTGGCTCATATTTATGAGATCAATGCCATGGAAAGGCTGTCAATCAAAAGAGGAGGCAATATTTATCAGATTACCAGAGATCAAAGATCATATAGTAAGAGGATGATCCAAAGGGATGTCTCTATTTTCTTATAATAACTTGTGCCAAGTAAGAGCAATATTAACTTGTTACTGAGGCTACAAAAATTCAAACATCTTCCCGGCACGTAATTAATTTATAAAGAAAAACAATTGCAACCACAGTCGAGTGCTTTCAGAGTCGGGGGGAGAATCTGGTTTCCGGTTAAGTCAGAAATTGAAGATGATTTCCAACCGCAACATAGTCTTGGCCGCAGCACGCGATCCCGGCCAGATTTGCAGTTAGACGGCGGGTGTGATTAGAGCCCAATGAGTGGGTAAGTGGGGGAAACCAGTTATCCGAATGGGAAAAGAACGGCGCATGATTCACATGTGCCACAAAGAGATCCCCATGCTCCCCATGCACCCCTCGACTCTGATGCGATTAAAACGCGATCACACAATAATCATAAAGCAAAAATGGAGACCAATGCCCAAACAGAGACTTCCGGCGATAGAAGGCCAAGAATGGATGGATCAGATCGTAGATCAGAGATCGGAGTGGATGCCGCAAGGCACCGTTACGTTATTTATTGATGCCTCCTCCTGATGCTGTTCGACATGTGTAAGTGACGCCATCGATGCCTGTCGCGTTTATTATCCGATGCAAAAATTGCCGGCGTTAATGTCCAAGTCCGTAGCTGACCCAGTGGCCGAGGCTGGGGCCGAGACTGATTGAAATCAGACTGACAAGCGGGCCAACTGGGCGTATTAGTAATATGCGAGGCAAATACATAAGTTGCCTTTTGCATTGCCATTATTTCTGTATTTTAGATATCCCGCATGACTGGCGGCTCTGTCATCAATCCCCAATTGCAATTACCCCGGCTTGTTGGCCAAGTACCCCGCTTTTATGGTGCCTTTTATTGCCGGGCATTTGTCTAGTTTCAAGTTTTCATGGCCAGCGGCTGCGGCTGTGAAACTGCGTGGAAAATGGCAGAAATGGCAGACAGACGCAATTAATTTTATAGCTATTTATGCAGATTTTTCTCCGAGTGTAATTTACAGCAATGCAGGTTAAAAAGTCAATTGCTTTGTCTTGGTTTACTTTCCCGGCCAACAGCCGTTCACCGCCGCTTTTTTTCTCTTTTTAAAGCCCGGCCAACCTTTTGTATTCGCCTCCGTGTAGCGCCCACTTCTGTTTCGGCTTTCCACCGAAAAGCCTAAAATTGTGTTATCAAGAATCCCAATCCCATTCAGAGATGGAAAATCTAACACATCTATGGACTTATCACAGCCAACGTAAGTGGTTTAGAAAGCCATGACAAGCAGACATGACAACTCATTCTTGAATCTGTGCTGCAACTGTAAAGTTTCATAATTTATTATGCAGTCGGATGGCACATTTTCCGATATTAACATACGAAAGCCCGCCGGATAAACAATATAAACAATGAGAAATATGCACTTGATAGCGACGAGGCTTCTTGCCGGTTCTAGCGGAGATGTCTCACTCGCTAATGGATTAACTTGTTTGTCTATTTTACGGCCAAACTATAATTTAAGCCTCTGAAAGCTCTCTGGCTAGCTGGGCAGCTAGAAGCCCGTAATAATTACACAGTTTAGGCCCGCTAGCCGACTATCCGACTAGTTTTTGGGGGAAAGCCAAGCCCAATCGACCAGTCAACAGGGCGATCTAATGAGCCATTGTCTGGCAGTCTCATATTTCATTGGACCAGATAATAATCTAACGCCTGCCTAAATGCCTTTTGCCTTCTGTCCCCGTCCCCTGCTCACAAGTCACAAATCGAGTTTGTCTCTGCTCTGGAATTCCTTCTTGGTTGTGTTTTTTTTAATTGATCTTACATAAGTCGCGATCGGATCTCGATCGGGGCTTTGGAAAAACAAAGTGAAAATGAAAATCCAGCCAGGCACGCCTACAAAACCAGGGCCGTGTAGGCGTTTTGTGCAAGTCTAATCGGTGGAGCACTCGTGTTAAATGTCAAATGCAATCAAAATAAGTCGAAGGAGAGCTGGCATAACTGCCAGAGCTGCTCCATTTTCCGGGGAACCCGTTCTTATCGGCACGGCACGGCAGATGGTTGGGAAACTAACGAGAGCTGACAGGATGACAGATCAAATTGGGTTTCTCGCCGCTCGCCGCTCAGCAGCATTCCCACATTTCCGAGCCAATATTCATTTACGACTTCCCGCTTTAAAAGCTCATAACGTTGCGGATTTATTAATTTACATCCCGAATTTCGCCGCAGTGTGGCCTGAGAATGGGAGCTCTGCTAGCTCTGGGAGATGTAGAAATAGTTCTTTAATTGCCCCTCAAAGTGGACACGAGACATGTGTAATATGCAAATAATGGGACAAAAGACGCTGCCTGACATAACGAAGGCTAGGTTGTTGACCCACTGTCAGTCTGTCAGTTAGGCTCTAAGGCCCCCTCTGAATCTTTGTTATGCTAACCAAAATCGTTAACTGTAAAGCGAGATTCTTTTGGTTTCTTTCCGTGTATCTCTCTGGGCTCTGGCTCTGGCTGTATCTTCATGCTCCGGCAATTGTGCGAGGAACTGGGCAACAAATTAACACGCCAGTTAGTTAGAGTTAGAGGCGTCGATTGGGGTTAAGCAGCCGCCGCCGCCGCCAAGTGAGGGAGAAAGTTGATGCAGCCAGGCCATAATTGAGACTACTAGTTGCCACAACTCGGCCATAAACAACAGTTTTATTTCGACTTGCCCGCCGGCACTTCGCTATATAATTATGAAGAATTTCTTAATAAAGCAGTGCGAAAATTGATTTGGTTAGACGGCATGGTTGGGGGCAGCGTGCCACAAGGCACCGTAATTAAGGAGGAGGAGAGGGTTTCATTTCCTTCGTTGAAACACTTTTCGAATCAGGAATTAGTTCTAGAACCACACTATCTATCGCAAGCACATTAAATTTAAATTGGCATGTCAGGCAATTAGAAATCAAAGATAAATTTGATTCCCAGCCCACACACACGTCTAAATATCTGCAGTTGGCCAAGAAGTCAAATGTCTGTTGTCAATAAGGTGTTTTCCAGTTGGCAACCCATGTCCGCGGCCCACACACACTTCGGCTCTGCAATTGCTAACAAGCCATTGTTGACACATTGGAGACCATGTAAGTCAATTTCATTACAATCGACCGGTCGGTCGGTCGGCCTGTGGGTGGCAGCTCGGAGCTGGAGATCTCTGGAGTGGATCTATTGCTGTGGCTAATTGGATCAGGCGGCGGAGGAGAAAGCCGAAGCCGGAGGAGCTGTGTACGGACGGTACGCGGTAATCAAATTATTTTCGGGCTTTTGGCCAAGTGTGTTTTTATGGCCAGACAAGGCATGTAGCCATGTTTTTGATGTGTTCGGGCAAGTCGTAAGCTTATTTGGTTATGACTTCATTCCGCGATGCTGTCGTTAGATGTAAGTGGAGAAAGTGCACGGCGCGAATAAAACTTGCCGCATCTAAATAAATCATGTCTATGCCTCCTGCTATCTGCTATCTGTCAGCGAATGCCCGGGTTCGTTGCTTGAGTCTTTCGATTCGCCTGCCACTGCTCCACCGATTCTTGGCCACTCGATAGGCCATAAAAATATTGGGTTAGGGCAGCCTGTGCCCCGCATATCAAATCGGACTCGAATTTCATTTGATTTTCAATGCAATTTTATTGTCGCCCCGCCCAGAGGTGTCTGTGAAAAGTATCTGTATCGGGATCGGGATCGGTTGGGGTTTCTGTATCTGTATCTGGAGAGGGAAGCTGGGAGTATCCATGTGTATCCATAAGCATGATTTCAGCATTATTATCACATTAATTTTGATCACTTTTTTAGTAATTACACTGCACGCTGGATTGCCAGTATTGAGATACTTTTTGTTAATTTTGGTTTTCGGGCACTTTAAACCGTGTTTTTAGGGGGCAGCGGGGTAGAGGAAACGATAATTGACAGATCTGGTGCAAGTTAACACGATCCGATGATATCGGCAAAGCACAGGTTAAGCACAGGTGAAGCACAGGTAAGAACCGGGTAACAGGTGTAATAAAAGCCAACCGATCGCGCCGGAATCTCAATAACATTTGGAACATGTTGCGAGCCAGCAGAGT
This sequence comes from Drosophila ercepeae, assembly GCA_018150545.1. Taxonomy (NCBI): domain Eukaryota; kingdom Metazoa; phylum Arthropoda; class Insecta; order Diptera; family Drosophilidae; genus Drosophila; species Drosophila ercepeae. The sequence continues at coordinate 15,787,358 of JAECWL010000161.1, forward strand.
TGTGGCAGTTGGTGGAACTTGTGCTTCGAATGGGATCCACAGCCAGTCTCTCCCAACATGTTCGATGCAGTTTAGTCAAACTTTATGCAGTTATGGCTCCTCAAATTAAGTTTATTTTTTATGGATAGATTATTGATAAAAGTTTACCATAAATAAAATATTTAATATTTAAAATTAATATGTTAATTTTGTACAGAATAAATTGACATTAAACTGGTTTTGTATATCATTTCCCTTTCTTTAAGTAACCTTTAGTCTCGCTAATTTAATTTGAAACCAGTTTCTGGCAGAATTAATAATATTTTGAGATTTTGTGACAGTTCTTTAATAGTTTCAAAGATTAACGAACTGATGCCAAATTGTGATGGCTCACCTGTTCGTTAATTGTAATCAATGAAAGGATTATACTTGCTTTGGTTAATAATTAAAGCTTTAAAAAAATTCTAAAAAATTTGGAACAAAAATCTAATAAATGTAGTTCTGGAAATATATTCTTGTTTTTACTAAATACCGGATTGCGATACAAAGAATCTATCTTTTGTGGAAAACACAGGCGAAGCAACAGCCTAAAGATATGCAACGAATTTTGCTTTTCACAAAGCGAAAAATCTCGCATGGGAGAAATGCAGGGATGCAGTTTAAGAAAAAATTGAAGGAAAAAATTAGGTAAGTATAGAAAAACAATGAAGAAAAATAAGACCCAATGAAATAACTAATAAAATAACATATGAGTTCTAAAGTTGTTGTAAAAGTTGAACTAGATTACCTAATATTAAACACAATTTTAGAAAGAATGATTCATTAACCATTTTTGTAATAGATTTATGATATCTCATATTTTACAAATATAAGTCATGATTTTGGATTAAAATCCCAAACTCACCTATCTGGCAAGACAAATGTATGCTATTAAGGTTTGGGTGACTTTTTTGGCAAGATTAACCCCTTTAGTGTCGCTCTAAATAGATGCGCATTTCATGGTCTCTTGGCCATAAAGTGTCAACCATTCCAGGTTCAAGGCTAATTGCCGTGTTGACCATGTTAGTTGGTCAGCATGCGAACTGGCTGGAGATCATTAGGCCGCACATTAGCAGCAGCCAGTGTGTGGTTGTGGGCTAATTAGGATGGACCCGAGACCCGAGAGTGCGAGCGGAAATGCTGCGTCTTTTTGTTGCACTGCCTATAGTGCCACATGGGGCACACACATTATATCTATGCGCGGTATGTATTCTCGTATATGATTTATGATTTGTGGGCAGTGAGCGATCCGCGGCGTGTGAAGCTCCCGAGGTGCCGGTTCTTCTAAAGACTTACCCTCAGATGCGTGTACTTGGCACAAAAATGCGTTTTTTTCTGCTTACCTGGAAAGACAGAAGAAAATTTAAAGACGATTAGTTAATACAAAATAGTTTCCCAAATGAATATGTTCTGAAGAATGGGGTTGGTGTTGACGGTATCAGAAAATCAATTTGGCTAATTGCAGGCATAATGGCCTCGTTTGCCGCCAAATTTGGACTGGCACCCCCGGAAAAAAGAGCAGCCCGGTGTGCCGACAACTTTTTGACACGCCATCTCAGGGGTCGTTTATTAGTGGCATAAAATAACCCCCAAAGTGTCATCAAATCAATGCAAACTAGCTGAAATCGAAGTCAGAGACAAAGCTCAAACTTTTCCGGCCGACATTTGCGCACCATTAAGTAGGGCGGCGTGGTGAGGGGCGTGGTCGTATCAAAAGTCCTGGCAAATGGGCAATTTTGTTGGGCCATAATGGCCTGTAGTAATGGGAAAAGTTGCCTGGGCCCCGGCACAGGTGTGTCCCTAGACGGAGTATCGAAAATAGTTTTCTCGCCCCTGCATTCGGACTAATAGATTTCCGGAATCAATAGACCATCCCTGGGGATATGTACGGGTATGTGTTTTCTGTATTTCCTTTGTCACTTTTGGCAAACTTCAAATTTAGACCTTAAGGCAACGACAGCAAACGAAATCGAACTGCAAGTGGGGGAAATCACACGTTAATTTGGACAATCTTCAAAACTTTAAACGTATTGAGTGCTCTCGATGACGGACACCATGTTTTCGGCCAGGTCGCAGAGGTGCGAGTAGGTCTGCATGTAAAGGGAATCCCTGTAGCCTTTTCGGGAGCGCAGCTTCCGAAGCAGGTACGCAGCGGGATTATCCTGGCGCAGCTTTCGCAGCCAGGGCTTCCTCTCCGACAGGTCCTCTTCGTCCTCCTCCTCCCCCAGCTCGTCGGCTTCCTGCTGCTTGGCTTGGAACCGAGTGATCTCTATCTTGAGGGCACTCAGCTCCATGGAGGCCATCATCTCCTCCCACTCCTGGATCCCATTGCCGATGCAGCCGCGCACGTAGATGAACCGCGACCGGTCCCGTTCAGTGTTCCGTCCAAAGCGCGAAGGCGCCTGCATATCCCCTCCTCCAAAAGGTCCTAGCCCCGGCCCTTTGATGGACTCCTCCACGGCCACCAGCTTATCGAAGTAGAGCTCTCTCTCCTTGGGCTTTTCCAGACGCAGGATAACCTTTCTAAGGGTCTCCAGGTGCAGATCCCAGGCAGGTTCTCGCGGCCTCTTCAGCTTCTGGTGGAGAGCCTTGAGGGTCTCCAGGTCGTCGAACCGCTCGCAGCGGTAGCCCGGATTCTCGGCGTTGAAGACTTCCCGCTCGTCGAAGACCCTCTCGTAGGGACAAAGTACCTCGTGCGGCTGAATCGCCGGCACCAGCGAAGCCTGCTCCTGGACCATGCTGTCGGTCATCCGCTTCTTGGACTTGCTGTGCACTTTCTCCTTGGTCCGTTCGATCTTGCTGGTGTACATTGGCGTCGGGACGCATCTGCCCGTGAGCCGGACCACGAAGCAGCCGCGCATTGTGCCCAGGACATTGGGGAAGATGCGGAGCTCGTATCGCAGGCGCAGCATGTGGCATTCACGTGGTCGGTAGAGGACTCGGCAGACGTGTACGTCGCCCGGGAAGACCGTAAAGGCCATTCGCCCCATAAGAAATGTGTCTGGGGCATACGGCGGTTGGCACTGTTGGCTGGTGCGCTTTGCCGGATCCGGGATGGTCCACTGGCAGGTGATCACCAGGCGACCCACGTTCTCTATGCGCAGCACCTCCTTGACCAGGTTCTGGTACGGATGGCACTCGAAGGCCACCGTCGACAGCTCCGGCATCGGACATCGACGTCCACTGTTGTAATAGATCACATTGTTGATCTTGACGGCGGCTCCTGTGGTATATTCCGGGTCTGGTTGCTTTGCTTCCTCCGGTATTTCTTGAGGCTCCTCAGGCTCTGAAATTAGGGTGGTACTGCTTACTGAAAAAATTGAAGATGCGGACAACCTTTCAAATTCCGTTTCATCCCGACGGTTAAGGACTTCCTGCAGGCACGTGCCCACCACCTCCAGGTCCTCCAAGTCTGGAAAGTGGTCGATCACGCGTTTTATATCCTCGCTCTGACGCTCGATTCGCTTATCCAATAACTTCGATTGGAGCCACTGGGTGGGGTTCGGCTTGGCCACGATCGGCCTGCCCATGATCTCCTGCTTGGTGGACCGGGGGAGAGCGCTTATCTCCGGCTTCACTTTCCCGCGCTGCTCGGCGCGCGGCAGCGTCTCCTGCAGCGGCGGCTGGCACTGCTGCGCGTCGGGCTGCGCGGGAGTCGTGGCGGGTTGCCTCTGGGCCAGCGCGGTGGGATTCATGCGGTCGGCGAGGTCAAGAATCCGGTTGATGGTGCCCTTGTCCCGGGCACCCACTGTGGGCGCCAGGTTGATGAGCATCTCGTCGGGTCGGCGGCCCAGCTTCCGCTGGATCTTGGCCTGGACGTTTGCCCGGTCCTGGAGCGTGTCATACCAGAGCTTGAGGCGCGGATCCATGGTGAGGGATTCGTATATTTCGGCCGGCAGGGAGCACTTCGAGGAGGATACCGTGGTGTGACCCATACCCTTCTCGAAGATTTCCTTTACAACGTCGGACACTATTTTCTTGGCGTCCCGCCCCGTCAGCTCCCTCAGAACTTTGGTCGGCTCGTATCCCTTAATCGTGGATGTCGAGTCCGAGTCCAGGTCATTTTTGCGCGATTCGCGGTGGCTTGCCGTCTCCATCGACACCATAAAGGAGTAGAGCCATGAGCGGTGCCGCGACGGTTGCTGGTCGGAAGCCCTAATACGTCTCCTTTCTATTGAACTCATCTTGGTGTTTTGTTAAGTGTTTATTTAATTTTTTGCTTACTCGCTCGGCAAAAAAATGTGTTCTTTTGTATTGTGTTTGAGAAACAACGTAGTAGGTTTTGATTGATTAAAAATTCCCATCTTCTCTGATTTGGATTAAAAGTTACTCATTTTAGAAAATTACATTGCGGTTTTGTAAAGAAATGATTGCTAGATTCCAGCACCGCCATCGATTATCGAGACTATGTCCTCTGCCGTGTTGCCAAGGACTCCGTACAAAAGCATGTGAATGGATTGGAGGAAATATTGGGTGTTCTTCAGCTGGATCACCAGTTGCTCCCACTCGTCCAGGCGGCTGATGAGGAGTCCGCGGACATAGAATTGGATGGCATGGTGGCGCTTGCGGAGGCGCCCCGGCGAATCGGACTCCTTGTGCGTCAGCCCCGGACAACTTCTTAAGGATGACAGAATTCCAGTTAGTTCGTTGGACAGTTGCATTCGCGCCTCAAGGTCGGGGACATCGAAAATGAGTTCAACAAGAGTATGGACGCTGAGGTCCCATGAACTCGACGAACAGTTTAACCTTTCGAAAAAGTTATGAAGCTGCTCCAGATCCTCGTAGGTGTGACAGAAATAACACCTGTTAAGGATGTTGAAAACCTCGCGTTCCTCCATCTCTCGCACATAGGGACAAAGGGTAAGTTTATCTTCCTTTGGCTGGACATCGGTCTTCTCCGGCGGCAGAAGTTGGTCCGGAATCTTGTGTAGCGCCAGCCGCTCCAGGTACTCCTTGGGTGGGGTGCAGCGTCCGTGGATATTCAGGGTGAGTCCGAAGGGTCGGCGAAAGAAAATACGAGGTCGGAAGTAGAGCAGCCAGCGCATCTTGACAATGGACACGGTACGCGGCTGGTAAAGGACGGTCACCTCACGGACCTCGCAGGGCCGCAGCTGGAAGGGCTGAGTGTCGAACAGAAACTCACTGTCTTTGGCTATGAAGAGCGTGTTATTGTTGCAGAAAAAGGTGACTCGCTGCCAGCAGCATCGCATTATCACCCGGCCGGTGTTCTCGATGCGGACAACCGTTCGGAGATGGCGCTGGAAGGGCAGACAGGTGAAGGTCCGCTCCACAATTGGGGAGAACTCCGGTACCCCAGGCTTGTAGTGGACGTTATTGATGCGCACGCATGACATGGGGCAGCACTCGGCGCACTTTGCAGGATGGGGTACCTGGACCACGGATTCCTTTTTTCCAAATGCCGCCTTGGAGCCAGACACTAGGCGAGGAGTGGGACTGTCAACAATACGGTTCTTCATCTCATCTAGGCTTGCAACGCAGCCGCATATGGTATCTGAGTAAGCGGAAGGTGAATGAGCTACCTCGTCGTAAGTTGCAACAAATTACCAGGCTGCGGCTCAAGCGTTTCATCTTCGGACTTTAGGGAACTGTGAGGTAATCCTTGCGGGACGCCCACTATCTCCAAAAGGTTTTCGGGTCCTTGAGGACGATTGATAAGCATTTGACTGGGATCCCTGCCCGTCTGGCATCGCAATTTTTCCATCAGGGATCTTCTCTTAATAAGCATGTTCTTCCAGTACTCCAGGCGGCGGTCCACGCTGCAGTTGCTTCTGCTCTTTCCCAAAGAGGAGTTGTCTTCGGAGACCGACTCCTCATAGTGGCCTCTTTTGGGATGTCTCTCAAACAAATCGTCTATGAGATCATCGGCCAAGTCACCAGGATGGGCATCACCCTTGGCAGAATCCTCCCCGATCAGTAGATTTGCAATGCTTGTGTTCATTTTAAGACTTTCAATTAAATTTCAAGGGTAACTTTGTGTAAAAGTACTTTTGTGTATTGAATATTGATATATTTTCTCTCCAGAAACAAAGCAGCGATTTTGAAAAGCTGTTGACTGAAAAAGTAGAATCTTTTCTACACTTTTACACACAACGATTCTTTATAGTGATTCTTTTTCGGTGATCTTTCGGTGATCCCCAAACCTGTGAAACTGAAACCGATCATATCGTAAACGATGTCGGGAACGGAGCGGTCAACCATGAAGAGGGTTACAGGTAGGGCGGAGCAATCGGCAGGGGAAACCCAGGAGAACTTGATGAATTATATGGATTTTGAGGAGGATGAGTCGGATAGGAAGCAGCACATGGCCATAAAAACCATGGAGGACATTCTGTCGAACGTTCTTCGCTTGGAGAACTTTAACCTGAAGCAGAGTTCCAGCACGGTGGAGACTCCAGTCCACACGCCGACTTCTGCGAAGCTACCGCAGTCTTTGGAGGATAAATTGGAGAAAATAGACGCAGACTTGGACATGGACCCGCGCCTGCGAAACTGGAACCGCATGCTGAAGCAGCGCCAAAAAATCCAAGAGCGCATCGAGCGGCAGACGGGCAAGCGGGCCGAAGATGTCCTCTTCAACCGCTCGACGACTATTGACGAGGCCAGCAAAAAGATGATCCTTCGCATCCTTGACACCGCCGACCGCTCGTGTCCCGCCGAAAAGACCAACGAATCGTCCATTATAAGGTCGCTCAAGGCGCGACCCGATCCAGACAACTGTCGCGAAATTAAGGAACTGTTTCTAAGCAAGCCCAAAATTCAGCCGTTGGTGTTCGTTGGGCTGCCGCAGGTGTCGCAAAAGGAGCTGGCCGCCACTGAAGTATTGCCCGATGCCCCCGAGAGCCAATGGCTCCGCTCCAAGGAGCTGTCCACTTACCTCCAGGCCAACAAGCAGGCCATTAAGGATGTGCTGCAGTTTGCGCCGGACATTCACGAGCTGCAGGTGCTTCCCGCCGCCCAGCTTCATAGTACCTGTACACCCCAGATTACTAAGGTCGGGGAGGCTGATCTGCTGCCGCTCTCCGACGGCACCTTCGTTGAGGAGGAGGAGGAGGAAACCGAGGAGCCCGACTTACCCATCTCCGAGTGCGAGGAGGAGGAGTGCTTCATCGAACCGGAAACCGAACCCACTCTCAAGGAGCGGCTAGCATCCAAAGTGGAGATTGAGGTATTGGAGCCGCCGGAGGACCTCAACGGATTAATGGTGAACGGAACATTCTACGAATATGGAAATACAAAGAGGAGCGCCGGAAAGCCCATCAACGTGATGCTCCGATGCAATCCACACCAGCGGGTGGTCAAGCCATTGCTGGACATTCAGGTAACACATTTTGATTAATATAAACTTTATTAGTCTCTCTTTTCAACAGAATCTGGGCAGGAAGCTGGTTCACGTCTACTGGAAGACCAAGAATCGGTCTCGCCCCGATCGCTTGCCCTTGAACTCCGAGCTGGTCTTCGATAACAGTGAGTTCATCTTGGAGCCGTCGGAACGTCGGGTAATCCGGGTGATGTTCCAGCCGCAGACGGTGGGACTTTTTACGCTACGCTTTGCGGTGGGGATGGTGCGGTCGCCGATGTGTGGCACCCGCCGCCTGGACATTCTGCTGCAGGGCCAGTGCAACATGCCGGAGGTCTATGTACGTCGCCTCGAGAAGCACAAGCAGGTGCCGCTGGACAAACAGCAGGAGCAGCAGGCCCTCGAGCTGCTAAAGATTCAATCCAGCCTGGCCCCGATCATCGAGAACGCCACCTTACTCTGCCCCTACGAACGGGCACTGGATGAACGCGAGCTTTTCAATGCCCAGAATATGAACTATCGCTGCGAGCGCTACGAGGACCTCGAGTCCCTCAAGGCTCTCTATTCCCTGGCGAAGAAGCCGCGCGACCGACCCTGGGACCTCAGCCTCGCCACCCTGCGCCAGTTCATCAACCAGCAGGAAAACCGTTTTATGCGCGAGCACCTGCACATCCAATTAATAGAGATGTTGGGGCCGTTGAAGTGCAACCGCTGCGAGGCCTTGTCCCGGCTGGACCACAATCCGGAGCGTGACCGATCTAGGTTTATCTACGTCCGCGGCGCCATCTGCAGTGCCATCGACGAGTGGGAGAAGATGGCCCTGGGCCTTGACGACCAGTTCTTTAAGCTGGAGCTCCTTCGTGTCCTGGACGCACGGAGAGCCTACCAGGAGCAACAACTGTTTGAGTACGAACTCTCGCAGGGAACGCAGTCTTCGATGGACACGCCAAGCAAGAAGACCCCGATTTCGGGTACGGCCCGGGATACGGAGGAGGAGGACATCGCGGCATTTGTGTCCAAAAGGGTCAAGAGCAGCAAGTACCTACGGGATGCCCTCTACATGCACACCTACAACCTCCTCTGCGACGTTGCCGAGGACATCGTGTCCGTCATTGAGAGTACCACCCTTCTCTGACTCTCCGATCTGGACTCTGATTGGAAATCGGCAATCACAATCGAGATAGGAAATACGGAATGTTCATATATTTTTCTAAACTGTTCATCTGAAATATCGAGCTCAAGTAACAAAATATCGCTTTAATAAATTGTAAACCTTAAGGCTAGCCGATCATGAATCTTATTTTCATCGCAGACCGTCTCGAGAAATGATCGTCCCAGTTACCCGCACGGAACGTTTCAAAAGTAAAGCCTAGTTTTGTATAAAGCTGGCCTAGAATCTACTTGTCTGTCCGTTTTAAATTTTTATTTGGCAACAAAGTGTGTCTCCTCCAAGGACTTGTACATATATTTTCATACCAAACATTACCGTAAGTTCAACCAAGATGGAAATTCCGGAAGATGGGGTCCAATCGGAGCCGGGGACTCTAAATCAGGAACCGAGCATGTCCCAAACGGCGGCCTCCATTGTGATGCGCAAATTCGCCAGCGGCATCGTCTCTGAGAACTTCTCCAAGTTCACGATGGCCAACCTGGCCTCCCTGCCCTCCTCGATTACTGCCACAGTAGGTGCTCCGACTACCGACGAGGCCCAGTCCCCCATGGGCAAGTACTCATCGCGCATGGTGGAGGAAATCATCGACCAAATCTTTGAGGACCGGCGAGGTGACTTTCCGGAGACCTCTTCATCCTGCCACCTGAATACCATGAAGTTCCCGCGTTCCGAATGCGAGCTACATGTCGATAAACGGCTGCGATATTGGAAGGAGGTGAGTGATCCGTTTATACCATAAGAAGACCCACGATAATACTTGGTTTATCGTTCAACAGGTGTTGCAGGAGCGGAAGAAGATGCAGCAGCGCGTGCAGCAGAGGACGGGAAAGCTGGCCAGCGAGGTGCTCTTCAGTCGCCGCACCACTCTGGACAACCGAGATGGGCAGACGATGAAGCGACTGCTGGACTACGCGGAGCGCATGAAGTGCGAGAAGGTGGTGGATCTGCCGGTGGTCAAGCTGGGCGACCTCCAGGATCCGTGTACCTGCGAGATTACGGAAGGTCTGGAGGCCACCCATCCCAGGGCGGAGAGGGTTGGCTACAAGGACGTCGAGATCATTGGCGTGCCGGCCGTGACCAAGCGAGAGCTTTTGGGCAGGGAGGCATTCGAGCAGAAGAGTCGCCCAGGCTGGCTGCAGTCAGAGTATCTGGATGAGCGACTGGAAGGTCGCTTCGACGACATTCAGAATGTGTTGGAGTTCTTCCCGGACCTGGACGCTCTGCAGGTTACCGGAACTAATGTGTCCAAGCTCGGTGGTGCTCCCCGTACTGTTCTGATAAAGGCGGAATCCCTCCACACCATTACGAACACCGAAAGTGCGCCAATCTGCTCCGAGGAAGGCACCTTCGCGTCATTGGAGCCCACCGAGATCTCTACAAACGACACTGAGTCTACGGTGGCTATTCCGGAACTGGGTCTGCGGGTCAATGGAGTGAACTACGTGCCGGGGGACACTGCCGCCGGCGGAATCAAGGAATGCTTCGAAATGATGACTCGTTTCTCCTGCGAACCCTTTCGGCGGCGCGTTAAATCCGTTTTGTATTTGACGAACATCGGGCAGCATACCCTGTCCTTCTCCTGGAAACAAAGCACGTACTTCTACAACCGGGGATCCTTGCTTCTGGCCCGCGACAACGAGTTCTTCTTCGACCTGGAGGGCTTTCGGTTGGCCTATGGAGAGTCCCGCACTATTGTGGTCCTCTACCAGCCCCGCAAGGTAACAGATTAGTAATCCTTCCAAGAACTAAGGACTAATTCCTCAATAGGTTTCCGTGACAGTGGAACTTTGGCTTCTGCACGTGGAGCCCCGCATCTTCTGCAGCCGCCAGGAATCGCTGCTGTTGCGTTTCCACGGACGCTGCACTCCCTCGGCGGACTATATGGCCAAGCTGGTGGAGTGCCAATGCGCCTGCATCTGCAAATCGGACGCCGTGGCCGTTGACCTGCTGACCTCGCACCTTAGCAAGCTGGTGCCGCTGGTGGTGCCGCCGCCAGCCTGCTGCCCCTACGAGCGACCCCTGGAGGACCGAGAGGCGTTCAACAGCCTGAATCCGGGTTACAACTGCACCCGGTTCGATGACCTGGAGGTGCTCCGGAAGTTCCACAAGCGCCTCAAGAAGCCGCGAGAGCCTTTGTGGGACTTCCGTTTGACCACCATAAAGCGGTATATCCTGCGGGTGGCCAGTGTCGTGGAGCGGGAGCAGTTGTTTGCGGAGTTCACGGCACTCCTCGGCCCCTTGCTGGGACCCGCTGAACCTCTGGAGATGGTCTCCCAGCGGGACGAACAGAAGCAGCGCTCGCGGTTCATCTACGTACGCGGCGTCATCTGCAATGGCATTGCCGAGTGGGAGATGCTCATGTTCAATGTGGAGGAATCGTTTTTCAAGCCGGAGCTACAGAGGTTCTACGTCAGCCTCCTGGGTGAGTCCGAGGAAGACGAAGAGGGCGATGAGAGCAACCCCGACCGACCCCAGCCAACCCCAATGATGCCCATCGACCGGGAGAAGCTGATGGAGATCATTATCGAGGCGGACTTGGACGAGGACAAGATCCGGGCGGCAGTGATGCGAAAATTGTATCACTCCAAGTATTTCCGGGACTCGATGTACATTCAGACCTACTCGCATCTGTGCAACATGGCTGAGGACATTGTTTCAGTGATCGAAAGCACAGAAGTGGTCTCTACTTAGGGCTTACTTGTGTTCTAATTAAAAACAAAATGCAACTGCTTATCGTTTTTGATTGCTAAGACTTGCCTTTTTCTTTGACAAGGAATAAAAATCCTATTCTACAGCCAAAGCAAATTGCAATTTATGCGACTGACTGTTGTGCTAATTTGCTAACAATCCCCGCCTAAGGAACAGCCAAGGAATAACCCAAATTGGTAATAGAAAAAGTTGGTTCGTGTGACAAGTCATCGTAATTTTCGGCCAAGTAGTTGCTGCTGGCTAGGCCTGGAATTTCTCCACCCATTTGCCTTGAGACTCAATGACATTGACGTGCCGCCTTAACACAATTCAAAATACCCGGCTAGTTGGAAGGAGTTGGCACGTTGTTTGGAGTTGTTGATGTTGCTATTGTGACTGGCACCGTCCGCAAGCAAAGAGAAGGGAACTGTCGTGGATGTCGTGTATGAACTCACCTAAAACGAGAAAAGGGGGAAATGTTCGTATAAAATTGATTTATTTAGGAGTCATGTGCAAAATTAACAATTGAGTATAAACAATTCCTTATTTATAGACGGTTCAAAGGCTCATTAATTATGTCATCTGCGGTTTGGCAGTAGGGTCGAGGCCTCCTTTCATGTGGCTTGAGGTTTTCCCCAACTACGACTCCAAGGAAGTTAAAGGAGGTTTTTGCGCTTGGCAAGCTTTTCTCTCAGCAAAAAGGGACAAACAGAACCATATCAATTACCCTGGCAACGAACAATACGAAAAATATAAAGTAATTTAGCCCGAACCACTCCAGGGAAGGCATCCTGGCCAAGAACAAAAGAAGGCCCAGAACTAACCGCAGTAAGGGAAGCCGGGTGGGAGCTGATAGTGGGACTTGGTGGGATTTGGGGAGCTGGAGTGCGGAAATGCACTGGCTTTGTTGGCAATTTCAATACTCATCATTATTATGGCGGCTGGAAGCCCTGGAGTGCATGTGTTCCATCTACGTGCCGGTGTCGGTGCCGTTGCCGGCGAAATGCAATCAACATATTGTAATTCAGAAATGCATATTGAGAACGTGCAAAAGATACTCGGAACAATGCCGTGCAACGCGAAACTCACTGCTTCAGCTGCCTCAGCTGCTTTAGCTGCCTCATATTCCCTGTTCAGTTGGCTTCTGTTCCTTTGAATCTTGTTGGATGCACTTAACGGGCCGGCAGGCGAAAACAAAACGAAGCCAGACCAGGGAGACATTGTTGCTGCCGCTTCAAGTGCATCCAGCAGTGGCAGTGTGGCACTGGCAGAGCAAAAATCTGGCAGCGTTTGCATTTTGATTTCCCATTTCGCATGCACTGAGGCAACGCATTTATTATTTACCAGAAACCAGCAACAGGCCAGCAAACAGCAAATAGCGAAGGCAGCTCCGGCGACTGCAACTCAATTCCGCAGACTCATGCTGCAGTTGTCAACGATGGCTGGCGACTCTGAAGACAATCCCCTAACCCTTCCTGGCACTTGTTCCAGCTGCATGTTGCATACCACTTGGTGTTGACAGTGAGACAACAGCACCGGCAACGGCGGCAGCAACTCCAGCATGGCGCTCGTTGAGTGAAGCCAGACTGATGGACAGACAAATAAATCTGTAAAATCGGTTGGCAAACTATCAATTCAAGATACAATATGCAGATAGATATTCCTCGAAATAAAAATATGTGAAAAATGCCAAGACAAGGCTTGTCTCTCTCTCAAGGGGTGATGGTTTAGTCAGTATCCACTTTTTGACTAAACTAAGAACTCCTTTCAAGATATAGTTTGATGCATTAACCAACGTTTTAGTTAAGAACTAATATCCCCTCCACTTTTCTATGCAACCAGGGTACTCCACATAGTAAAACGTATTTATTTGCTTCGGTTAGTTGCCGGTTACTTGTCGGTTACTTGATGACGCCCATAATAATCAAAATTTTATTGAATGAATTGGCTGGCTGGCTGGCTGGCTGGCTGTTAAAACGCGAAAATGATTTGCCAAGCGCCGAGGCCAAATCCATTGAGATTTCCATGGAATGGGGGGACAGGTTCGGCCAGTTCCAATCTATCTATATCGCATGTGTGGCCATAAAAGTGCGTTACAAATAACTGCACTTTTATTGAATTGCAACGTGGCGGCAAGTGCCGCCCTGCCTTGGACCGTTAGACCAGACTCTGACTCCGGCTCAGACTCTAACTTCGAAAAGCTGATTCGATTTAATTGCTGTGCAATTTGTGAGCAGCAAATGGAATGCGCTGTCAAATCAAACCCGAAGCACTTAATTAAAACTTATTGAAGGCAATCGCCAAATGTGGCAGCAGCAATGGCACTCTTAATTGCATAAGCATGTTGTCCACTAAAGCCATAATTTTTATTCAAGAATTTGTAGCAATTTATTAGAGTTAAGAGGCTGGTTAAGGTAAAGCTTTGATTCTAAATACTGCCAGAGATAAGGATATATTGCATGTTGTTGCAGCAATGTTGCATGTTGCTGTTTGTTTGTTTACCTGACTTCGGCCGACTTGATGATGGCCTTGGGCGGTGCATCCCAATAGTTGGGGGCGGGTGGCACCCACTGGCGCAGCACTTGATAGTTGCCCTCCAGCAGCGCCATGCCCTCGATGACCTCCTCGTCCGATTCCCCATCGTTTTGGAGGAGGCCTTCGTTGGTGTTTGGATTCGAGGTAGTAGTATTGTTGTTGTTGCTGTTGTTATTACTGTGGCTCGAATGATTTCGACTATCGCTATCGGCATGCAAATTATCAAGCGAATTGTTCATTGTTTCTGCCGAAAGAAAAACACAGGCCGGGATTTTGGCGCCGCTTTCACCGCCACTTCGCGATTCTATGAAAGCCTCGGGTTTTTTTCTATATAAACTTTGGTTTTTTTCTTGTTTTTTTCTGGTTAAACAAAGATGCGCACTGCCATTTGCGCTGACTCACACACAAGCCCAGGAAAAGCGACACAAAGAACTAAATGTATGTCTCGGCACGGAGCGAAGCGGCGCAGCTCCAGCATCAAACAATAACAAACTGCCACAGATTCAGATTTCCGGCGAATTTCCTGCGAATTTCTTACAAATTTCTTGACAACACTCTTCCAGGCAGTTTTTCGAATTAATAATAAGCCGGACGGGTTATCAGTTTTGGCCCCGAATTCGCGGAATCGATGGACGGACGGAGCGCGTGGCCTCCGGTCGCGTTGCACTCACGGATGGTTCTTCTTCTAATCGGCGAAGTGCCCGCCGTGCGTTTGTTTTGGCACGACAGGATTGACAAGGACGGCGAAAATACACACAGGACAAAGGCACCAACACACACTCGTACACTCTCACACACACAACTGCAGTAGAGGGTTAATATCTGGCCTTGCTCTTGCATCCCTTGTCGAGCCAGAACTCTCCCCTTGAGTCCTTCGGTCGCCAGGATTCTCCGCTTCTGCTTCTGCTTCAGTTTCTGTTTCAGTTCTCCGTTCAGTTCAGTTTTCTTGCGTTTTTTATCCTGTGTGTGAGTTTGTGTTTGTGCGAAATAAGGGTTTGAAATGTAATGTTTTTATGTCTGATTTCGTTTTCCACCGATTGCGGTGGGTTGGGAGGTGTTGGGTGGTAGCTGACGGGGTAGTGGGTAGTGGGCTGAGTGGGCTGAGTGGGCTGCACGCTGCTCAATGCACGCATATTGTTGAAATTATGTAGCCAAAGTATCGAGGTGGGGTGTGTTTTTGTCTGAGTGGTGTTCACCTTTCCGAGGTTCGAACTTGGATAAGAACTGTGGTTTCGGGATCAAGGAAATGCCAATCATTAAATTCCATTATAATTTGGATTAAAAAAGAACAAAAAGAGGCTGGTCTTCGGTCGGGATATCTAGCTTAGTCCTTAAAAGACATTAACCTTCAACCTTTGACAGAGAATCGTAACTCTTACCTGCTGATCTGTCACTGTTAAAGGATAGTCTTGAATTTGACTTAATATATATAGATATCTAAAAGGATAATGACACTTAAACACCTCAAAATATATTTTAAAAAAGATTTTTAAATAAAAGAATGTAAATCTTATCATTTTCCCAATATTTCCAACCACTGTCTTCAGCTGAAACTTACGAGTATATCCAAAAAAAAGTCTGTCAGCCACGATCCCCGTGACCTCTCACACACACTCTCCGGCAGCAACCTTTTACCTCTCACACACACACACTCAGAATGGAAACTCGAACCGAAACGAACAAACCCCAAAAAAGTGGAAATAAATGCCAACAAAGGCCGGAAGGAAACAGGCGCTCGAACGTATGCTCGCATTTTGCAACAAATACCTTTTCCTGGGAGAGAATGCGAGAATCTCTCTGGTCTAGGATATCCTTGCTCTGCAGCCTGGAGAGACTCCAGGTTCTCGTGATTGCTAGAATTTTTAATTCACTCACTCAATTTGAATGTCGTTTACCATAGTTGTTGTTTGTTGGGAGAATTCACCCCTAAGCGTCTTCACGGTAATTTGAACACGTGCCGAGCAGCTGAGCAGCGAGTTGGGTGGTGCATCCAGTGGATGGGTGGTTTCTGTTCCTGTTCCTAGTTCCTGGTCAGCCCAGGGGGTGGATTTTGGTTTGGTTTCTGGTCCTGGCCAGACAGCACGGCGATCGTTAAATTTTATGATTTCATATGCTTTTTGGGCAACGGACAGGATAGACATATCTCGTCCTGACGCCAAAGAAAGGTTTAACCCCAGGCAATAAAAATTCCCAAATAATAATTAGATTTTCCGAGGTGACTGTACTTTGGCAATTAAGTTTAGAAACTCTGTTTGGGAATTGTTAACATCCTGAGTTCCTTTTAGGACTATTTAAGGAGTAGAAATACAAAACAAATAATGGGTAGGTGTCTTCTTAGATAATCCCCAACTTTTTTGTCAGTGCAAGGTCACAGCTCCCTAGCCTGGCCAAAAGTGAAAGCTCTGCTTGGTTACGCCAAGGTATTTAATGTGCAAATATCCCGTGCCCCGGTGGAGAGGAGATGCCACCCACTGACCCACCATACTGCAAAGGCAAACAACAACAAATTGCGTCGTCGCCGGCACATCAACCCTGCAGACAGACAGGACATGACAGGACGAACATGCACATCAACCCGTTGTGGGTGGTGGTGGAGCAATAACAACCGACACTTCAACAGCCGCACACAATTTCCGTTTTGGATACGGGGCTTTAGATTAAAGCGAGCCCTTCTTCAGAATTTTAATTAAAATGCATCTGCCTGGGATCCAGGGGGTGGAGCTGGATTCTAGATGTGAGATCTGGCTGTCATTAGCAACATGTTGCAGGGAGAAGTGGCAGCCGCAATCGGAGCAACCAGAGCAACATCGCAGCCAATGACATTTGTGTAATTTAATTTTATTCATTGCATAACTCACATAGTTAGCAAGTTGAATAGGTCGGCCGGTTTTTCGACTAAAAAGGGCTGACACAGCCCCCGGGGACACCCACACAGGCAGTCAGCCCTCGAACGCTCCACTTCAGTTATGAGAGTCGGCATGAAAATAATTATATAAACTTTATGTCCTTGCCGTCTGGCAATTCCTCGATGTTTCTCTCGCTTTTCCACCCTCGATAATGTCGCAATACGCCCACGTAAAGGGTCTCTCGATCCGCCCCCTTGGGCGCCCTTCTCCACTTCAGACAGACCGCACAGTTTCAAAACAGCCAAAACCGAGAGCGGTGTAAACATATTGCCACCGGCCTTCCCACCCACCGCCACCATGCCTGGTGGGTCGGCTTTAACATGATTTGTTGGATTTGGCGAAAAAGATTTCCTAATTCCATTTGCCAGACAGGTCTACGAGGTCTACGGTCTGTGACTATTTTTGGGGGTGACTGCCTTAAAGTGCTGGATCGCTGCACCAGAAATCGATCAAAGGGGGTTAAGACACGAAATGTTGCTTAAATTAAAGTAACTACTAGATGGGCCTTAACTTTCCGGCTACTAGTTCTATTACCAAGCAAGACTCATTACTTTTTAGGCACGAAATCAGGGTCACAGCCAGCTGCTCAATTACACTTTAGACGTGTACTTCCAGATAGATGGCATTGCTATCTAGGAGGGCCCAGAAGTCTTGACTATTTCATTAGCGGGCTGTCTCACATTTCTCAACACTTCATTATGGAGCGTTATTAGTTGTCGCTGCCTTTGACTGCGACTCGAGTTGATGACTCTGATAGGGCCATTGTTGTGTCTGTCGCTGTCTTCGCATTAGGCCTGGTCCGGAGTTGTGGGAACCTGGCCCACACAGAAACGACGGTCATAAAGCCAGAAGAGAGCTCGGAGTACTCCATTTTTTTGGTCACCCAACTGCGATCAGTTTGGGTCGTTAGACTCGTTGCCAAAAAAAGTGCGGAACTGTGCGGAAGAGCATATGCAAATGCGGTTCATATTGTTTGGCAACTTCCTCGACCTGACTGCCGCAGAGGGGCTGGTTTGGTGTTTATTTAAAGACTTTCCACGCCTCGTTGGCCAAAAGCCACATGTTGACGAAACGACCACGGCCAGGGAACCACATCAAAGTAGCTCCAGTTCCAGCCTTTCGAAATGGGGAATGGGTAGCCACCATGTACGAGTACAAATTCCAGTTAAATGTTTTTCGTCTTGAGGCTAAACCGCCTCAACTGTATATATCTCTTTATATGGTATATATCGCTGGCGGCCAAGAACAAAACTCAAATAGACTCGAAACACATTTGATGCCTATTTGTGTTTGCTTTCGTGTTTGTTTATTATTAAAATCAGCTTATTTGCACTCATTTCGACTCCGAAGCAATGCCCCCAGGCTGGGTTCTCTGCGTTGTGGGTTCTGGGCGTGGAAAGGGGTTCCGGTGCGGGTTCATAAATATGCAAGTCATTAATAGAAATACGATAAACCCGGGGCATCTCTGAACTCTCCTCAGTCCCCAATTCAGAGTCCTATCCAGTCCTGTCCGCTCCCATCAAAGTCAGAAGTCACCCTTGAAATCTGTTGATGGAATGACAGGCTAAGCGATCCACTGGGACCTGCGAAGTTAACCGGAACCGGAGAACTGTGTCTGCATTTTCCCGCACACATAAATTGAGTAAAAATTATGCTTCATTTGATTTAACACAATCGTTCTGACTTTTTCTGGGGGTTTTCCCTTTCAGCGACAATTGGATTAGGTCCATGATGGCAGAGATTCGGTCTGGATGGGGTTCCGGGTGACATGTAATGGAACCCACTTCGAGTATTGGCATTTTAAGATTGCCCTTCGGCGGTTTGATAGACCAGGGATAGCAGGATGAAATATTTTCCATCAAATTAACATACTCAGCAAAAAAAAAAACCTTTTTCAACTTGAAGTTTTTCATTGAATGCGATTCGAATCTAATCTAGATCTTGTCGTAGATCTGAGAGCAACAAAAAAGCAAAAAAAGTGGAATAACAAGTTCAATAAATATATTATCCAACTACATCGATATCGATATCGAGTATACGTATGAATATTTTTTCTTCATGAACCACCAGTTTAGAGTGGCAGTCATTACCTTCCTATAGCGATAGGCCCGTGGCCAAAAGCAATAATAAACACATTGTCTTCGATTTTTTTTGGAGGGTAAGAGGCTTTCCTTGATGTTTTCCACTCAACTCCCGCAATCTGCAATCCCCAATCCCCAATCCGGGTAAAACGCTAATATTTCCGCTATTGGCAGCGATTTCTTTCACTTAACTCCGGGCCATTGAAACTTGCACATGTTTTAGTTTCCTCCAACAGACTTCGTTTCTTTTCTTGTCTTTTGGCTTATTTTATTTTTCTTTCATTTTTTCCTGGCCTATCTCTGTTTTCTGTTTTTTATTGACAGGCTGCTGCTGCTGCTGCTGCTGCTGCTAGCCAGCGGCTTCAATTGCAACATCCGCACATGTGGCACAAGGCAGCAGCAGATCAATACCGAGAAAACAGTCCGAAAATGTGGGTGTGGGTGTTGCATCAACACAATTTTTAGAGAGCTTTTGAGTTTGCATTTTGAAAAATGAAATAGGTTTTGTCTTAATATATTTTTTCTTAATATATTTTAGTTCTATATGGTATAGATTTTTTTGCCGTGTGGCTTTCCTGTTTCGTTTACGGCAACAGCAGCAGCAACTAAGGAGCATTGTTATTGTTTATTGATGCACTACTTTGCGCTATTTTCGTGTGGCAACTGCAACAGGCAACTCCAGCAACTGCAGCAACTCCAGCAGCAGATGGCGATGGTATGCTAGTGGGCGTTCATGATGAGAAAAACCAGAACCCAACAAACCGAGAACCCGAACAACAGTTGCAGTTGCACTTTTTTGTGGTCCAAGTCTAAAAATAATCGTAATGAATTGTTCTCAAGCAACAGATGCAGATTTGGCGAGAGGTCTGCCAAAAAGAAAGGCTAGCTTTTTGCTTAAATTGTTGAAAATAACAAAGCTGATTATTAGAGTTTGTCAACTGGAATAGCAATCCGGAGGCCAGGTTTTATTGAATTGTCAAGTTACTGCAACTTGATGCTGCTGTTGCAGCTGCTGTTGTTGCCTTTTTCCTGCCAATTACTGCTCCTGCTGCTGCTGTTGCTTCTGCGGCTGTTTGGCAATTTTCAGATAGTTTTTTTTTTCTTCAATTACGTATACGACCTGGTTGCTTAGATAGCCCCGGCGAGCTTTGGGCCACTTCTTTCGTTTTATGTCGCATGTAATTAGTCACGATGTTGGCAGCAGACATACTGCAGGCCGGGCTGATGCTGCTCTCTGTCGGTCTTGGGTGCCATTCCCTGCACCCGATTCTTGCAACTTGCAATTCGCGACTTGCGACTCTTGACTTTGTCTCAAACTGTCGACTGTCGATGCCGCCTTTGTTGTTTGCCGTTTCTGCACTTGAAATAAAAAAAGACTTCAAGTCCTGGAAAATAGGAGTAGTCCAGATTGGGAGTTTGTTTTTCTTTGCAACAAAATCTTTAACCTAACAAGTTCTAGTTTTAAATTCTCATCAAATTTGTATTTGTTTTTTTTAGAAGAGGCACTAGCTAGAGCTTTCCTAAATTCTTAAAGTGTGTTTATATTGCAGCAACTTAAACAAACTGCAGCCGAGTCGCGGAAGTGTGAATTGCCAGCATCTCCAGAGGCCCAAGTGCAATTTATATTGTCCTACCGGTAAACTGCACCGTAATTAGGCCAATTAGTTGGTAAAAGTGCTCATAAATTACACAAAAACCTTCTGCAATTTACGGCTGTCATCCTGGACTTTCCCTCACCGTTCCGTCCACTCCGTTTTCTGTTTGCTGTATAATTTCAAGAATTAGAGGATCAACCGTAGCTTGAGGAACAAAATTACTTTTATAGACACACGCAGCTTGGAGTATTAATCAAAGCACAGTTACAGTTAATTTTTCGAATTGAAAAAACTGGTTTTTCAGCCTTAAGCCCGAACACCGAAACTTCTGCAAACTCATTACGCGCCAACATCAAATCAGAAACGAAACGGAAAATATATTTTTTTTTGGGGGGCACTTCAAAACTTGGGGAGAGAAGGTTTTTAAAAAACAGTTTCTTGTTTCTTGTTTCTTTTTTTTTGGGTTTTTTTATGTTTAATTTTGCTCTCACTCGATGAGCTCGGCTCGCACTTGAGACTCTCCATATCGCGTACTTGAATCTGTTACGCAAATGTGCGTAATGCGCATGATTATGGAAAGATATTTTTTCGGCTACAAGATACAAAACAAGGCAGTACACTGGAGAAAACGAATGATTTCTAGCTACTAAGGGATTTAAGGAAATGTAATCCATACCCGGTACCTTTTTTGATGATATTTCTTTCCGTGTAAGCCTTAATGGAGTGTTTCTACAACAAAAAAAAGGCTGAGAAACGGTAACAGAATGTACCATAAAGAGCGTTTCGTCAGGGAGGCCTTCAGCAGTTTCTTTGAAGGCGCGTGGGCCTTGACAACAACTCAATGTGAGGAACTCGAGCTACCTACAGCAACGACCTCACCTCACCAGCAACCTCAGCGACTCAGCGACAACTTCAAGTACCTTCCGAGTGGTCGAGGAGAAATAAAGTTTACAAAATGTTGTCCATAAACTTGAGTTTAGAAACCGTTTTCAACAAGCTCGTCAAGCAAAAGATTACACCCTAAAAAGTACAGAGACTTTCTGTCAATACACGTACAAAATACACGTTTGCCATGTTACTTAGTCAAAATTTTAAAGAGTTTTCTTTTTTGTTTAATAATTAAGTTTTCAGTAAACTAAATAATACTTCTAGGTGCAAGCACATATTGCAAAAATATCATAATTAATGCAATATAACTGCGGGTTGCACCAAATCATTGTTTCAAATTTTTGAATCGCTTCATTTCCCTCGATTCATAAACTTTCTCATTTCCTTCATCATAATTTCCCATCCATTTCTCCCGCCATTATATACTCGTAAAGTTCTTGCCACAGTTTATGATTGTAGAGAATGAGGAATCATTTATGTGATATTAATGATCCAAATGCACGGCGCATAAAAAAGCAACATGAAATCTTTCCAGCACAAATCAAAAATGTTGATTGCCCCAGAGGCAGGGAATGCGGAACCGAATGCATTTTAAGATCTCCCGGGAAGACAAGTTCAATGCACTGACCGTGGACCGAAGAAATCCTGCAATTGCCATCAATTGAAGAGATCATGTTATGAGAAATCAAATTCAATTGTCAAGTCTGATTGACGGATGCACTGAGACAAAAACTTCGATGGCTTTCACAGACAATTAATCCTGTGAGTAAGTACGTTAGGACTCGTACCGCAACTACATAAATTGAATTTACGCGGAGCGGACCCCGCTGTCACACAATTTGCAATCAGGCCGGGCAGCGAGACGTGTTGGGTAATTTGGAGAATTTATGACAAGCATTATGGCAACACAACTTGGCTTATTGTGCGAGTGCGAGCTGGTTCTTAGAGCGGCCTTCCGAAAACCCCAAAACCAGTTTCATTATGGTACACAATTTTTCCAACTACTCGTATTTCTATCTCCCGCTCCCGCCGTTGCGCCTCCTTTGATATTTATGCAACGCGCCTCGGCTTGCCGATTACTCACGCTTGGTGATCGTGAATTTTCCAGCTACCAGCCAGCCATCTACAAACTTGGCTAAAACTGCGACAAGCTACGAGATCCTTGCAAGAAAAAAACAAAAAATTAGAGATGCCAATTATACAAATGTGAATCCGAAACTGAAACTGCGACTTCGACTTCGACTTTGAGTTTGATTTTGATTCCAAGAGCGAGTCCGAGTCCGAGTTGGTGGTAAATTGTCAAAACTGTAAGCCAACTGCTCTTGGCCAGTTTTCCAGTTTGACAGGCCGACAAAGGTGCGGCTTTAGAGGCAGGCCCAAAATGCACAGCAAGAAAATCATGTTTTTATAGAGGATAAAAGTGACTTCTCCTCTAAGAATTTCTCGCAGTGTTCTTAGAGCAATCGAGTGGCCGATGGATTATGGCAGAAAGCAACAAACTGACGCTTTTAAATTGGTTTCTTTTAGCTTTTTCTGCAACTGCCAGCCAGCTGGATAAATGTCAAAGGCAATTGTCTTGGGTGGATCCGCGAGAGGCTTTTGGCTCTTGGGCGGGTTCTGTGAGTCCAAGTTTAATTGCAATCAGCACAACGGAAAATGGGAATGAAAACGGGCCAGTGCTCGGTTAAATGTTAAAGTTGAGGGCGGATTTCAATCCGGGTGTGTCGCTCCCAAAGCCAAGCAAGCAGAATACATAAAAGAAATTAAGGCTCCACCAGTATGCATCTAAAGTCGATCTTTCAGGGAGCTCTGTGCGTGCAGAATGCAAAATGCAAATGAGGACAAAGACATTGCGTATACGAGACGAGTATACTTGGGACGGCAACACCAATTCAATTAAGTTGTTCGGGAAATTGGCCACATCTACGTGTTGGATTTTCCTCTCTCTCGAAGGGCACTAAGAAAAATTATATTATTTCTGTAAAAAGAAAGAACTCCATCAAAGAGTCAGCTTTCGCCCAGTGTAGGAGGGCTTTGCAATGCAAATAAATCATCGTGTCGATGCATTTTGAGCTTGAGCTCTGGCTTATGGCAAGAAGTACGTGATACTCGCGCACCTTCGTGTCTGCCGGGCTGGCCAATTACATATTTGTCTTGGCTTTGGGCCTGGCTTCGGTCTGGCTTCTCTGACTTTCTGGCCTGGCCCTGTTCGTGAGCAAGTGCTCCAGTTTCCTGTTTCCTATGTCGATCTGGTTCTAGCAGACTGCGGACCTCCTTCACGTGGCATTAACGTGCGATAATGCCGCAATTCATCATTATTTTCTCGTTGTCTATGTTCGTTTTTTTTGTTTAATGAAAGGTTCCCGCTCGGTGCTTTCCCTCAGCTTCTTTTGATATATTGGCAAGAGTCGAGAAATAAAAACATCGAATACAACAAAATGCTAACTACCAGACAGCAGTTATGTACATGGCTTAGCGGTTCTTCGTTCTAATCTCTACTTCTGATTCCGATTTAGAGCTGGCTGGGGCCCCAATTAAGCGTTAACTGATTAGAGTTTTAACGGTGGTCAGGGCCCGCCAGCCAAGATTGCAGTTCCAGCTCATTAGGCCTGGCTTACAGCCATAGGGGAAGCCAAGACATTGGTATTCCAGCGATAAGCGGTCAGTAAATCCGCCGAAAAGGAGCAACAAATTTGCAAACCGCAAATTTAGATCAATAAAGAACACGCAGGCTAGCAAACTCCGGGCCCAGCCCAAAAAAGGAGCTCCAAACAATGGCTAGACTCTTTTCTGCAAATAAAGGTTTCTCTAAGAGTTTATTTGCACCGAAATCTCCACAAAATATTTCGTATTGTCGACGGTGCAGTGTAATACAACCTTAACCAATTATGGCGCCTATCTAAAGGAGTTGCCAGGAAGGTAACTCGGGTCTGGGCTCTCTGACATTCAAAATGATTGCATCACGAAGTACAAATTTAAACAGCGATTACACCGCCTTCGCCCCCGCATTCTTACGGCACTGTGGCTGTCCATTCTGGAGGAAGTCTGCGATCTGCGAGGGATCTGCGATGGGCAGGAAGGTGGGTTGGCAATTTCTATAAATGCTGCTAAATGCATGAGGTTTGCAGAGAAATAGAAGGGAAAGCCGCAGCAAGAATGCCGCCTATGATTAAGCGGAGAAGCTGAAGGAAAATTATAAGTTTCCTTCCATGTTGTCGCTTTAATTGAAGTAGCGCCGGATGCAGAGAATCTCATAGTTTTTCCAGCAAAACCATAAACCATAAACCAGCATCTGCGATGCGTAATAATGCGAGATTCACCATAATTATATGCAAATCGAGCTAATCGAACGAATAACGTGCAATTTAATGCCATTGCCATTCTGTTGATGGCAAGCTTTCCTCATTTGCCACCTAAGAGCCATCTTGCAGTCGGTGGCAGGTGGCTGGTGGCAGGTTGTGGTTGCTGCTAATTGTTGCAAGGCTGCGGTGACAACTAGCTATATTTTTCTTTGCGGTTTCTGTCGCCCATTAAGATTGATATCCATCAGATTAATAAAAGTAATTCAACTTAATTCATATTTGTCTTTATTTTTAATGTAATTTCCATGTATTTGAATATTTTTGTCTTAGGAACTCCAACAGCCACGCTCTTATTAATAAAGCTTGTTTTTCTTAAACAGATTTCCATAATTCTAAGCCGTTTATTGTGACAGCTTGAAGCTAGCCAGTTCTCAAACTATTGAGGGGAAATGCCCATTAATGCAGCTGGCTATCAATACCATTCATACGGATAGATCAAAATCAGAGCCGTAGTCGTAGTCTGTACGAGTACGAGTACGAGTACGAGGCTGGCCTTTGTTTGATCGAGAAAAACACTCGACTTGAGATATCAGCACCGGAGTAAACACCGGCGGAGAGTTGAATGGAATGAACCTAAACGAACCCACCTGGTTAGTGCACCACCACCACCCCCTACACTTACACTAAATAGCATGGCAGTAATTTTTATTAAACATAAAGCTTGCAGAGACACCCCTAGAGAGAGAATCCTACAAGTGTTTATTTTTTAAAAGCTTAAACTATTTTTAAATCTTTCAAATTAAATACACCTTTGACTTAAGACTGGAAAGTGTTTATTTTTTTTAGTTTTTTTGTAAACCAGTGCTATCGGTTGCATTCTCTGCCCTGCCTGGGGAGCCTCGTATTCATATCAGTGATGCACTCGGAGTGTGCCCCAATTTTGGATTGCAGAACCAGCGGCGGGGCAGCAGGAAGGCGGACGGTGGCGCAACGGCGGTGGGGCGTGGCATTTTCACTCTAATTGGAGTAAATTATGTTTACCCATTCGGCCGCCTGCAATTGGGTCAGCACGAGGTAGAGGTGGAGTGCTGATATGGAATACATTTCTCGTTTGGCTTTTACATAATTTCGAATGGAAAGTCTGGAAAATCTGGTAGTAGTTGGAGAGCGTGTGGGGTCTTATCTGGGAATAGGTTGCCTCATCGGGGAATACTTATGCTAATTAGTTCTCGCGGTCATATTTATGGGCCGCTGAAAAAGTTATCTAATGGCTCGGAGATCGAAGCGGCAGCATAAAATGTCAGCAGGAAATAAAGGAGAATAAAGGAGGTATGAGATGAAACGCTCAACAGGTTTCCACACACAAACAATCGGTTCGGGTGAGTCATTGCGATGAAAATTGTGCGATTGTTAACCGTTCCGGGAGAACATCTAGAAGGGGCTTTGAAAAACCAGCCCCCAGTCACCCGCACCCCCTCGGCTCGAGTGCTTTTCTTTGTGTAATTGGAATCGGAATCGGAATCGGAATCGGTATTGCGGGTTTTCCCCAGTCGGGGGGGCCCTGAGAGCCTTCGGGAGAGCTCGGGAGGCTAAAGCTCAATTCTCGACTCTCGACTGGTTCTCAAGAGCATAGGCGAGTCATGTTCTGGACCGGTGTTAGCTTTCTCGCTCTGCCGCATCTAGCCCCGTCCCAGTCGCGCTAGCTTTAATCTGGCCCGCTCTGAGCCTCGGATCGGTGATCAGTTTTCAAGCAAAGTTAAAAACGAGCTGATCGCCGGATCGGACGAACAGATCGATTCGAATTCTATTAAAGAAAGGAGCTGAAAAAAATCAATTACAAAATGGCGAGCAAATGCAGTAAGCAATGGAAAGATTATTCTCTAAAGAATCCCCTCCATCCCTCGGTTTCTTCTGATTTCGTTTCAGTGATCCTGTTCCTGGTTCTCGCCCCCCTGCTCAATGCCCAGAACTACCTCCAACCGAAATACTCCAACTTTGGGATTCAGACCCGCAGCGGTGCGGCGCCGCCAGCTCCCGCACAGCAGCAGCAGGACCTCCAAAGGGCGCAGGACGATGATATACAAGTGGTGGCACCGCCGAAGCCGCGTCAATCTGGTCAGCACCGCAATTCCCCGCCCACCCGGCCGCCGGCACAACCCAGCTTCATGGACCGCTTCAGCGGGAAACTTTTCGACAAGATCGCCCCCTCGAGGGGCGGAGAGAATCTCGTCTACTCACCGGTCTCGGTGCACAGCATCCTGGCCCTCATCTACGGATCGTCGTCTGGCAGGACCGCCGAGGAACTGAAAGGGGTCGGAGAGTTTGACGAAAACAAGCTTAAATGGGCGATGAGCTTCGAGGAGCTGATCAAGTTCAGGCGCGACTTGGGCGGCGCCGAGCTCATAATGGCCACCAAGTTGTACCACAACCAGCTGAAGGGCGGCATCAATCCCAGCTTTCCCAATTTCTCCGAGTTCTACTTCAACACCGCCAACGAGGCGGTTGACATGACCCGTTCCAAGGACACGGCTGACAGGATTAACTACTGGGTGTCGGACAGCACCAACGGAAAGATTCGCAATCTGGCCTCTCCCAGCGATATCACCGAGCAGACCGAAGCCCTCCTGGTGAACGCCATCTACTTCAAGGGCCGTTGGGAGAACGAGTTCGCCACCATGGACACCCAGCCCACCAGCTTCAAGCACTCCGACGGCAGCACCTCCACCGTGGCCATGATGTACAACGACGACGTGTACGCCTTGGGCGATCTGCCGGAGCTGGGGGCCACCGGTCTGGAGCTGGCCTATCGGGACAGCAACATCAGCATGCTGATCCTTCTGCCCAAGCAGGTCAACGGCCTCCGCGCCCTCGAGGCGCAACTGGCGCGGAGGGAGAACGACCTGAACCGCATCTCCTCCCGCCTGCAGCGCCAGAACGTGCTGGTGCGCCTCCCCAAGTTCCGCATCGAGTCCGACCAGGACATGACCGAGCCGCTGAAGCAGTTGGGCGTTCGCCGGATGTTCAATCAATTCTCCGAGGTGGACTTGATGCTCAACAACGTGGTCCGCATTGAGAAGATCCTGCAAAAGGCCTTCGTGGACGTCAACGAAGCAGGCACTGAGGCTGCGGCAGCTTCCTGTAAGTTGGACCCACAATCTTCCTGGGAAATCTTTGTTCTAATCAATCTCTATTTTTCGGTAGATGCGAAATTTGTGCCGCTGTCGCTGCCCGTCAAGTCCCCGGAGTTCACCGCTGACCATCCGTTCGTCTTCGCCATCCGCACCCCCACATCCGTGCTCTTCATTGGCCATGTGGAGCATCCAACGACCGTGGGATCGGGCCAGAGAACTGGCTAAAACCCGGAATAGTTTGCTGCATTTGTGAAACAAACAAAATAAAGCTAAAACCCTCGTATTTATTGAAAATTGCACATCGATAACCTCGTGCCATACCGATAAGACCGGCTCCACCTTGGACCTCAACCTAAATTCCGATTCACTGCATCCCGTGCACCGTGCTTTGAGTTCTGAGTTCCGATCTCCGAGCTCCCTGTTCCGATCTCTGATCTCCGTGCCTTTTCCCATACGTCTGTCGGCTATTCTGGATTCCCAGCGAATGGTTTTTGCCCGCAAACCCGTTTCGGTGCCCACCGCCGCCCCACCTTCGGCATTAAATCAATGGCGGGTTTCTCAATCATTTTTTTTTTTAAAAAACACAGCAAAACAGCGAAACTTCCTCATGCGCACTAGATGTGAATAGCAAATTTTAAATATAGAATTTTTTAATAGAGAATTCATACAGCTAAGGGGCTGTAAGACGGCAAGATGAGTAATTGAAATACCCGATGAAAGGTGCCCATAATTAATAGACTCAATTCAAGGTTGCCTTTGGTACACTCTAAAAATCGGTTTAGACAAATTATATAGTCAAAAAAAATATATATTGGAGCCAAAAACATCCTCGAAATATCTTTGTTTTAGTTTTTGAATAAATTGTAACCGCAAGAAGTTATTTATTAATAAATTATTGCATCAAAATGATGCAAATACTCGGAATTAATTCATACTTTCATAATTTTTACTCTTATCATGATTCGATTTCTTTTTCAAGAATTCCCAGAAAGCAATAATATATTAAAGAGCGACAATAGGTCTTAAAAAATTGATTAATCTTTGAACTATGTGAGGTTGATAGGCAATAAAATGTATTATTTAGAATAAAAAGCTTTTTTTCCAGTGACGCAAAAATAATGAGATGCATGCCCCTTGTACGAGTCTCACGACTAAATGAGAGAATCTGAACTAGAATTCTCTATTGGTCTCCGGCTTCTAAGTGTCTCTGTAGTTGCTCCAATTCTCCAAGAATCCAAGCCAAGCTTTGGCATTGACCCGCCCCAATCAATGACCTCATTGTTTCAATATATATTTCAAAAATTCCATGAATGGGCGCGTAGGGGAGTTGTGTTAGTTGCGTGCAAGCCGTTGGGGCATTAACTACATTAGTCAAAGCTTGGAATTCCCCCAAACGTGAGATGATCCGCCCTCGCTGGATACTGATTCTCGGCCTGGTAGCTGAATGGCTAACGCTTTCAGTTGGCGCTGAGATCTCGGCCAGAGCGGCCGCCAGTGCCTCCAACTACCGCTTTGGTCTCCGCCTCTCCAGAAAGCTAGGGGAGCTCCGGCCAGATGCGAATGTGGCTGTCTCTCCCTTGCTGGTCCAGGCGGCGCTGAGTCTGCTCTATGCGGGAGCTAACCCGGATTCCGCTAGAGGCCTGGGTCAGGCTCTGGACCTCCAGCATACCTTTTCG
This sequence comes from Drosophila ercepeae, assembly GCA_018150545.1. Classification (NCBI taxonomy): domain Eukaryota; kingdom Metazoa; phylum Arthropoda; class Insecta; order Diptera; family Drosophilidae; genus Drosophila; species Drosophila ercepeae. The sequence goes on from JAECWL010000161.1 coordinate 15,816,667, forward strand.
CCCAAAGGAGCCATCAGCGTCATGGAAAGCCTCCTGTCCGACCTCAAGCAGTCCGTTGCCGTGGGATGCCGTCTCAGGTTGCTGAGCGATTTGTACACTCAACAGCGATTCACCTTCAGCTTTCGGGATGAGTTCGAGGCGCTGGCCTCCCACCTGGGCATCGGATGCCACCGCCTGGGCTGGGACAGCTCCGCCAAGGCGGCCCAGGACATAAACTACGATTTTCTCAGTCGCAGTAACTTTAGCGTGGGTGAGCTGGTCACTCCTTCTCAGCTAGAATCGCTTGCCGCGGACTACACTCCTTTCTTACACGTCTCGGCAGTGACCTTCAGTGCCCCCTGGGCGCAGGGTTTCGATCCCACTGAGACGCAGGACATTAACTTCTTTGTGGCAGGATCGCGTCCCAAGCTAGTGCCTGCCATGTTCGGCCAACATCGTTATCGCTACGCCGAGGTGTCTGCCCTTGATTCGCAGCTAATCGAGGTTCCCTTTGCCACTGGCGATCTTTCCCTGCTCATCGTCTATCCCAACAAGGTGGATGGCCTGACCCAGTTGGAGCGCCAGTTGGAAAAGTACGACCTCCAGCACCTTCGGGGCCAGTTGGAAGAACGAAAGGTGGCCCTGACACTGCCCAAGTTCAGGACTCTGGTCCATTCCGATCTAACTGGAGCGTTAAAGCAGGTGATCCTTACTTCTTGTAGAAACTTTAACAAGTTTTTTGAACCTGAAACTGAGCTTTTTCTTGCAGCTGGGTTTGGGTAAACTCTTCACATCGGAGATTCAATTTGAGGAGGTCTTCAGCTCAATTCTGGCCAGCTCAGCGCCACCGTTGGGAGCTGTGATCCAAAGCAGCTTGCTGGAGATTCAGGAGAAAGGAGGCTCCGACGGCGACTCTTTTTGTAAGAAATCTTTCGAAAGTAGCCTCCCTATGCATAAAATTCTGTTCTTGTAGCCTTTGGGGATCTGTTCCGCCGAGCCCTGCCCCTGGTCATCAATCACCCGTTCTTCTACGCCATCGGCAATGACAAGGTTCTGCTCCTCGCTGGTCACATCGTCGACGTTTGAACAGAGCTCAGGGTTATTTAGTTCTCGGGTTATCGCCTTATCAGCGCTGCTCAATCGCTGAAAAAAAAATAAACAAAAAATCACCCATGGAAAGCCAAAGGTGACAAATGATTTGTAAACATACAAGATCTCTCCCTCTCTCTGGGTTTTTCGGGGTCCGAGAGTTACGTTTTTATATCAATCTAGCTCAACGAATAGATCCGACGGACTGGGACAGCCTCCAAATCCGCTCGACGATCACTGCCAGTTCAGTCAACATTCCGACGAGCTCGGAGAAGTCTTAAGTGCGAATCAAGCGGAGCAGGAGACGCCCAGCCACGATTTATTTGACGAGCATGGCTGTCATCATCAGCTGCCTATTACGTAAGCTTCAATTAAAAGATCTGGTCTATGCACAGAGAGAAATGAGGAGAGATCAGGATCCTTAAAGAGATTTAAATAAAGAATAGATTTGAGAATGCTTATCCTTTTATTCAAGGGAAAAGTACTCTTCTTTGAACTCCAATTTCGAAATATTTAATCAGGATCCTTGATCAATCTATTATCTATTTGAGAAGAGTATGTCAATGGCTGCTAATGTCAGGTTTACTCGCGATTCTTGCAGTCTTTCTGGCGACAGTTTCGCAGGCGAGAACAGCACCAGGTTTCGATGCCGCCGCAAACAGGAATTTGCTGGCCGCGGACCTCTACAACGCCGTGGGTGCCGATAGGTTGAATGAGAACCTGGTACTGTCACCGGCGACCATTCAGAGCTCCATGGCTTTGGCATTCGTGGGAGCCAAGGGTCAAACGGCATCCGAGATACAGCAGGGCCTGCGCCTGGGCGATGGGGACGCGGATGCGGTGAGCCAGCGGAGCGGCAGCTTCCAGCAGAGTCTGACCCGCGACAACAACTTCCGTCTGGCCAACAACATCTACATCAACGAGAACCTGGAGTACAAGGGCTCGTTCCGGGACATTGCCCAGCGCCAGTTCGACTCCAACATCGACAAGCTGGACTTCCATCCGCCGTACAACAAGCGCACGGCGGACAACATAAACCGGGCCGTGGCCACCAAGACGAACGGAAAGATTACGGACATCCTGCGGCCAGAACTGCTTAATGACCGCGCCGAGGGCGTGATCGTCAATGGGGTGTCGTACTCCTCCGCCTGGCAGAAGGCCTTCCGGCTGGACAAGACCGAGAAGCGCGCGTTCCGTACCGGCAATGGTCAGTCCGTGCGCGTGGACACCATGTGGACGCTGCAGAACTTTAACTACGCCGAGGTGCGCTCCCTGGACGCTAAGGTGGTGGAGCTGCCCTATCAAAATGCCGATTTCGCCATGATCCTGGTGCTGCCCAATCGCAAGGACGGGCTAAGGGCTCTGCAGCAGTCGCTGGTGGGTAAGAATCTGCTGGAGGAGATCGGCGCGATGAGCCAGCAGAAAGTGGAGGTGTTGCTGCCCAAGTTTAGTGTCACCTCTGGGGTAAGCCTCGAAGGAGTCTTCAAGCAGGTGAGCTGTTTTTTATACGAAATATTTAAGGGAAATTATTCATTTATTTCGCATTTAGTTGGGAGTCCATACAATGTTTTCGAGGGACGGCGACTTTGGTAACATGTACCGGATGTTTGTCAGCCATTTCATCAACGCCGTGGAACACAAGGCCAACGTGGAGGTTTCCGAGGCAGGAATCGAACAACCCCTGGAAACTGGAGGTAACTACCCAACCGTTAAACCCAAACTTATATTAATTGTATTTTTCAAACAGTTCTGAAGGGTCTCTTTTCGCGGTCGAAGAAGTTCGAGGCCGATCATCCGTTTGTCTTTGCCGTTAAGTACAAGGACTCGATCGTCTTCATCGGACACATTGCTAACTATGCCTACGTTTAAAAGCGACTTCGAAAGGTGTTAATTGTTTAATAGAATTAAAAAACAAGTTGTTTATTAATGCCATATAACCAAAGTTCCAAAAGCAAATAAAAAATAAAGTGAATTTATGGGACAAACATTTTTTTAAAACGAGAATCTGGAATGTCAACAAATTTCGATTTGATCTTATCTGGGGACTCACCTTTCTAGTTCCACGGGCATTTGTTTTGGGTTATCCATGTTCAAATCGGAGGAGGGCGGAGGGCTTAAACTATATATCCTTGTTTCTAATCGGGTTTGACTTTCGGGTTTGTTTCAAGCCCGATCGGCATTCACTGGTGACACAAATAGGGAGGAGGGGTGTTGCCTTTTGGCATTATTTTTAATTTATTCCTTTTTGTCAGCGGTTCAGCGGTTTCTTAGCCGTGGTTGTTTCCTTTAATCGCGCACATAAATCAGCGAAACCAAACCAACTGACAACAATTTGAGCTTAGGCGTATTTATTATTTCTTGGCGCGCTGGCAGAAAAAAACACACATTTTGCGGACTGCCTGTCGATTTTTGCGGCAGCAGAGGAAACTGGTTCGCTGGCCGAATCAGCTTTAACTTTGGCTATGGTCAGGCCCGCCGATCTTTGGGGGCCTAATTGTATTTATGCCCGTGTTTGGGGACACACAGGGGTGGGGCTGTTTGCCATTTCAAATAATTGATGCACATTTTCGGGGCCCCCGCACACAAAAGCAAAGCACCAACACACATGCACTGACACTACTCCTGGATTTGGTGGCACGCAAGCCCCTTCTTTTCCGGGACTACCGTTTACCGTTTACCGTTTACCGATTCCCGATTTGATAAGCGGGTAACGCAGAGCCCCAACGCTAGTTCCCCTCGGGTCCTTCTCGATATTTTCCGTGGTTTATTTTAATCTATTTACATTCTTTTTGTAATATCTTCACTGAAGCACAGTTAAGAGCGGTAAGTGCACTATAAGATGTTACGCACTTTTAAAAAACTCGCGCAGCGGAACCCCAGCGGCACGAAACGCCGCAGAACGGATGGAGCAGCGAGTACGTCTTGCCCGACGGAAATTTCGATGGATTGAAAAAAAAAATGCAGCAAGTTGGGGCTTTTATATCGGAGAGAGCCGAGTCGAGTCGAGGCTCCCAGAGAGAAACGATCGGACCCCAAAACCCGAACTCCGCATAGTGTCGAACTCCACCGCCTCTCTTGGATACAGCTCTCTTTGTCTCTTGCCCAGCGCAAATACTGGTAATTGACAAAATACTGGGAACAGTCGTGTCAACTGCAGCGATCCCCATGATCTTTGCCACAAAAAAAACTTCTTCGGGTGTCCCGTGTGTCCCGTGTGTCCGGGTGTCCGTCCCTTTCTGTCCCGTCCCTTTGTTAGATCTGCTCGTTTGCTCCCTGACAAGTTTTCTTTGTTTCCCCGGCCAGTGAGCGGAATTTTAAAGAGCCTCGCCCGGAGGGAAGAGCTGCAGCAGGTGCAGCAGGCGCTTTTGAAACAAATGCCACAAGTACATCCACCTCTTTCTTCCTCGGCCCCTTGGCCTCTTGGGTTGGGGTGAAACAAGTTTCCCCGACTGACAGTTCATTTAGCTAATCCCAGATCCTAGAATCAGGCAGATTATCACCGATCTCTCCCGATCCCTTTTGGTGTATTGACATTGAACTACGTTTTCACATATTTCTTTATTTTATTTCAAGGTTTTATTTTAGGACAATAGGAAACTACAATAGAAATTCATAACAAAACCCTATGATTATTATTTAATAAAAAATAAAGGAATAGAGGCACACAGAAATCCAAAAAAAGTAGGTTTGTTTTTAAAAATTAGAAAATATTAAGTATACGCCCTGGTGCTCGATTATTTTTAATGGAAATAGCTATAACTTGGCTAATACTTGTCAGATTTCAAAATGTTATACCTTCCCGATCTTGTATTTTGGAGCACTATCATTCCCAATCAAAATCTAGAAAACTTTAATCCGACCCGATTTTCGTAAATTTTGAAAGGGGTACCATCATGATTTTTTTCAAAAATCGACTCAAATTTATTTTCTTTAATTTTTCTGATATTTAAATGCAGATTGATGGGAAATGATTCCCTGATTCATAAATGGTATACCATTTTCATTTCTATAAGGAAATGAATGAGATATTGACTAAAATGTGTTCCAAAAATGACAATTTTTAGGCCACTGGCAAAGGCTCGACTCCAAGTTCTTGTTTCAAGATATTTTAATCATACTTATTGTTTCCTCTGATTCCCGAAGCTTCCATGTTCCACAGGGTAAGGGCATCAAACTGTCAATAACCAAAATTTCATTACATTTGGTTAATTTTTCCCCCAACTCTTTTGTTTTTGGGTCGCACGTTCGGTTTGTCGTTTTGGAGTTAAATATTGAAATGGTTTTTCGACAATATTCAACGTTTTGTATTGTTTTTTGTTTATTTTTTCAGCTTTCGAATTTAAATCGGTCCGAGGACTGTACTCGATGAGAAAACTTTAATTATGAAATAACGCCTTGTACCTGTAACTGGTTTTCTGTGACTTGCATATCTGATCTGAAATTGGATTCTTAGCTCAAATAATGGATTTGGCACGCCTGTCAGTTCTAAAAAGCTTTTAGCCCAAGTCTCAGTTTTGGTTCTGCCTTAAATGTCTCTAAAGCGATCGAAGTAAAAATAATGAAGCTCCACCTGGCAGTATTCTTGGGTATAGTTTGCTGTTTTCTTACGAGTCTTTTCCCCAAACCTAATTGGCTTTCTTTTGAAAGGTCTAACCCTCTTTCAGACCATCTCCGCTCCATGTTCCACAAAGTGCAATGAGGCCTTCCGTGGAAAGTTGGTTTGCGCCTATATACGATCTTGTTACCTGAACATGGAATACTGCAGCATGATCGCCTTCAACTGCGCCCATTTGCTTCAACAAAAGCCCTGTAAGGATCTTCCCAGTATCCCAACTTTATAATCTCAACTCTACGTTCGTTTCAGTTTTCCTGGTCAAGTCCGAGGGAAAGTGCAGTGAGGACCAAATACCAAAATGCCTGACAATGCTGTATTAGATTCTATCGTGTTCGTATTTATTGATTGATGCAATGATTACATTTTCAAGTTAAATTAAATGATCTGATGATTGGCTTATGAAGGAGTTAATCCTAAAACTTGACAATGTGTCCAGCAAAGTAGACTGCGTGCGGATCGCGAATGATGAACACAAAGGGATGGTCGGCCACAAAGGTTTTGGGGTCCAGGGGCAGAGACATGGGTACTCCTGCGGCATCTGGGGGGATATTTCAAGTGGTAACAGGTTACAAATTTTATAAATGATATCAAAAACTTACAACTGATACCAGCAGCTTCGCATCCAATCTCGTTGACATCGATGAAGGTCTTGTGCTGCACCTTGGTGATCCGAGTTCCGATGGGCGAGTCCTGGAAAAGGTTACTGAAGTCGGCGGCATCGGAGAACATGGCACTTATTCCCATCTGTAGAATTAATGGAAATGGAATGTTTCATTAGCGATAACATTAAGATATCAAGATAGTTGTTTGATTTGCATAAAACAAGCTAGTTAGGCCGCTCTTAATGTATTCACCTTGTGGAGTGTGGGTCGGAGATCCGTATCGAACTCAAACTTAAACTTGGGAAGGTAAACCGAGACGCTCTGCCACTGCCAGCGATCCTCGAGCAGCTTGAAGTCGACTCCCTTGAGCTTCTGTTCGAGGGCCTGGAGCCCGGAGCGCTGGTTGGGCAGGATGAACCACATGGTCAGGTTGATGTTCTCGAAGAACAGCTCGATGGCCTTGGCGTCCAGCTCCGGGTAGTCGGCGTAGTAGTACCAGTTGTCGGCGAACATGGTCGGAACCTGGATGGACTCGCGCTCGTTCAGCCAGAACTCGCGGTCGCGGGTATCATCGTCATTGAAGGGTCGTGCCCAGCGGGCCTTGAAGTAGATGGCGTTGACCAGGGCCACGTTGGTGTCCGGTTCCAGGCTGTCCACCACCCGCTCGATCTTGTCCTGGGTCTGCTGCTTCACCCACCGATTGATTCGGTCCACGGCCTCCGATTCGCGGCTAAAGTCCAGGGACTCCACCTCGGAATCGAAATACTTGTTGGCCACTTCGCGGAAGTGCTCGGAAACGTTGACATTCTCGCGGGTGTACACCTTGTTGGCGATCTCCAGCACGGTCTTGGACTTGATGTACGAGTGCAGCAGCTTGTGGTAGCTCTCGGCCAGGCCATCCTTGCTCTCCTTGGCGGAGGCGTGCAGGGTCTTCTGGAGCTCAGTCGCGGTCTTCCCCTCGGCTCCGTAGTATGCCAGACCCAAAGCCAGTTGGATGGAAACCGGCGAGATGATCACGTTCTCGTCCTGACGATCAGTGGCTAGCGTTTGGAACAGTTCGGTAGCAAAGAGGTTGCGCTCCTTGATCGTGTTGCCATGCCCTGGGAGCGGGGCGGAGACCAGAGCTCCTAGAAATAGAACTTTCGGGAGAAAGGGTTAGAGATTCTTCTGGATCTGGATAAGCGCGGGTGGGATGCTCACTATTTAGCCAGTTCATTGCGCCTGCGTCGACACTTCGAGACTAAAAGTGAAATGGCCCTGCCACCTGTCATTTATAGCCGCCAGGAGTCGCGACTCCGGCAGCCTAAGAACGACGCCGGCCGAGACAGAGACGGAGGCAGTGACTGCGGCAGAGACAGGGTCCGATGTGGCTTGAATTTCAAACAGATTTAAAAGAAAACTGAAAGAAAAGAAGAGGTTATACTGGAACCAAATGTACCCTTGATTTTATGGTAACATACTCATATTTATTTTAAAGGAAACCCAAAATCATAGGAATTTTTTATGCCAACTCCACTATTTCAGGTCTAAAAGCATAACCCCAAACTCATAATCCCCCAAAAAAACATTTCCTACAGGGTATCCAAACCTGAAGAAAGCAAGAAAGAGGCTGAGTAGAAGGTGGGATGGGTTCTGGGCCGATCACCTGGAAATACTGGGAAGAGTTCTCCAGCTTAGGGATCTTGGAAACCTCTCACTGTGGATCCTCTCGAATCTCTCTTTTTCTCTTTATCTTTCTCCGTATCTTTCCCTGCACTCTGCACTTGAGTTTGAGTTGGAGATTGGGGCTGCCTTTTGTTGCTCTCACCTTCTGCACTTGTTGCCCACCTCTCGCCTCGAGTGCCTTGGGATTTACTCTGCTGTCAAATTATTTACATGCATGCTTGGACCCCAAAGCAACAAAAAAAAAGAAGGAAGGGGGATTGGGGAAAATCGGGATTGCTTTAACTCTAATTTCTCGTTTACGCTCACGAAATATATGCTCATGTTTTATGGACTTTGCATTTAATGAGTTATTTTCGTATTTGTTTAGATAATGCGTCCATAAACAAAAGTCGGGGGCGGGGGAAGCAAACGCAAACAGCATTGCGCATAGATTGTTTATTGGGATTGGAGTTACCGCCGCCGCAGCCCCCACCCTTGTTCCAATTAACGGCAGCACGCACCCGGCCAGCTTATGGAAATCAGTGATCAAAAATCGATTCGAAATCTCAGCGGGTTCAGGTGGAGTCGCCTTACCCAAAATGCCAATTTTTAATCATTAAAGACCCAAAAAATGTAAAAAAGAAGAAAAGAAAAGAGAATCTGGAACGGTCTGGAACAGAGGAGGCTGGGTCTTTCAAACGTCCCGAAATTTGCCGAGGTTATTTATGCACATTTTGTGTGAAACGCTAATAAATTTTAATGGAATTTTAAAAACATGCTTTATGTACCCGCGCTTGGAAGAAAGAAGTCTCAAGAAGGTACAGATTGCAATAAGGAAGTTTGGCTTCGGGTGTCATAAATTGGCAGCTTCTGTTGGCTTGACTGATGGGCCCCTTCAGTCCCGCCGATTTTGCATAATAACGATATAGATATAAGTCGGAGAATCGAGGAGCTGAAACGAGCGTTACATGGCAGAAAAAACGAAACACTCCAAACACTTTCAATCGACGAAGGAGAGAAGGGGAGGTCTGCCTTAAAAGCACAAAACCAGATTCAGCTTAACCTTATATAATTTACAACAACAAAAAGCCCAAGGAATCTGTGTGTGTGTGTGAGTGTGAGTGTCCTGTCTCCTGGCAACGACCGAAGAAGCGACGCTGACCGTTCTGATTGAATGATTTCACTGATCGAGACAAAACATGTTAAAGATCGTGAGATGCCCGACCGCAAAGCGCTCTTGTCTCTCCAGATATATACACAGCAGCCAGCCAGGACACTGAAAGAAACAAGCATGTATATATCCTAGTTAATGGAATATCTACTGATACATTTTCTCCCTGTGTAGCCATCATGCAACAGCAGCAAAATGCTGCGGCAATCCGCAATGTTGATAAAAATAAACTTGGCAAAAAGCGTCTTCCTCCTTAGAGCCCGATTCTCGGATCTCGGACTTGGCTCGGAACTTGGCTCAAGAATGATGAGGCAGCAACACGAATTATGTGATCGCTGCTGCATCTTGGCTCTGCAGCAGCTCTCGGTCTCGGGCTTGGGCTTTCTGTGTGCGTGCTGGTAACCCAAAACCAGTTGATGATAGAGCAGAAATTCGCAGCGCCCAGATCGCAAAAACTCCCCAAACACCACACCATCACCAAAACCACCAACAAAAAAATAAATAAATAAAAAATTTAAACGGCAGAGAACAAAACACAATGGCAGCAATCGCTCCCAAGCTTTTGTTTTCCACAATGCTGCTACTTTTTTTTTATAAACAATAAATTTGCACATAACTAAAACAGAATGCCCTGGCATTTGCATAGCATCGGGATGTATTCCCCCGAGGGATTTGCTTAGCCGGTGCGTGTCAGCCCGATGATGGGGAACAATTGATGGCTGGGAGTGGACTTCTTCCCCGGACGATTCCCCGATTGCGAGGGAGTCCAATGATCAGGACTTTTGTCTAGCCAAGATATTGAGGGAGGTTGATGATAGACATCACATTTTTCTTAACGAAACGAAAATAATATTTAAAATATCATGACATAAGGCAAAGGCCATAACAACTTTCTCCCATGGCATATCTCTGCGTCGAACGATAAATATAATAAGTATATATACTTGAAAAGGCCATAAATTCTTATAATGCGAATGCTTTTCCCATGGCAATGGTTCGACTTGGTCTTCCGAGTGGCTGTCATCTCCCAAGCGGTTTGGTGACCACTCAGTTGTCGCTGCTCAGCTCAGAGACAGCACCAGCCACCAGACACCCCTTTTTTTAGCGACAACTTTTCTGCAAGTGAGGTAATTAGCTAAATGCCGCAGCCCAATCTAATCGCCGTCTCCAGCGGGGCAATTTAGTGAAAACGGCGAGGCGTTGCTCAGATCGGTTTGACTTTCATTCAATTGGTGCAGCATCCAGCGTTGCAAGTACGTATGCAAATGTACATACTCGTATCCATGGCGTACTAGCGCGCACTTCAAGTCTACAGATTTCGAGATCGACACGCTGGCGACGCGGCTGTCGCCGGGTTTTTGTTGTCCACTTGACCAGGCGACAGATCCAAAACAGGGACAAATGCAACAAGGCACAGAGAATAAAAGTGTCTGAGACTCTAAGCAATATTAATATCCTGTACTTATAGGAGAAAGCTTTACAAGCAACGGACCACTTTCTGGTAACTACAAGTTTCCCCGACTTCCCCTACGAGTTGGAGAAGGACATGATTTGAAATATAGCTTCCAATCCATTCCCATAATAAGTTGATAATTTTTTCCTGGTGCAGGAATAACACTAGCAACACGGATGACACGTCAATCTCGAACTGCCCACTTGGTGCAACATGAAACATGCAACAGGGAACTGGATTTGCCAATACGGGCTGTGCTCCAGCCGCGACAAATTAAGCTGCAAAGACCAGAACGACTTGTTGTACTTCTCATTAATTAGCACTAAAATAGGCAGATTCCGGTTGAAAGGAGTGCGAGGGGGCGCTGGAGCGCTGTAGCAGACCCTTGCCTTTCGTTTTCTACGAAATCACGGACATCTATCAGCAGCAACATGCCACACGATGTTGTAGACTGTCCGTTAAGGCATCTGACAGCCGCCTAAGCAGTCAATTGATATGCCTAAAGTGGGCATAACCGACATCCAACAAGGGCAACACCGATCCGCCGATCCAACTAAATCGAATTCAATTGAAGATGCTACCGAAGATCGAAGATGTTGAAGAACGCTCTTGATATGATAGACAACATATCAGTTTTGATAGCCTGCCCCGCCCACTTGAACAATACACTGTAATAATAATCAAAAATAATGGATTACTGAAATATTTGTGGTTTCAAGAATTGAAATCGAATGCAAGAAAAGACCTGACTTTCTTCTCCTAAACTTTAAATTTCTTTTTCGTAAAAAGATACTCCCTGTACCCTCTTCAAGAGACTCCTAATATTCGGCAACCTTCGACGTTCATTTGTCTATCAGAGCAATGAAATGTGTTCATCATAAAATGTCAATTAGTTGATTGAAATCAGGGCTTGCGATCCGCAATTATTTCAATTTATGGCCAACAGGAAATTGCGGCAACTGCCACAGAGCAGAACAAATGACATGATCAAGATGCCATTGAGGATCGAGTCTGGGATTTGGATGTGGATGTGGATGTGGATGCGGTTTCTGGCTGCACCTTCTATTCCTCCATCTATTCCGATGGCGCTCAGCGGCTTTAGTGGCGTACTTTATGTAACGATCACCATTGAGGCAGCAATAGAAGGAGCAGCAGCAGCAGCAGCCGTACTACTATCAGCAAATGTTGCAACTTTGCAATGCAAATTCTGCCGCGAAGATGCATTTGGAATGAAAATGTTTGTGCAAAGCACCCGCTCAGCGGGAATAGCCACGAAGATGACGACGATCCGGCCTGGGCTAGCCAGACTCCTTTCCTCCATCCTTTCTTTTTATATTTTCAGAGCTTTCTTGGTTTATTTTTCTTTCGCGTATGCTAATTTGTTTGTCAAAATGACACATCGATCAGGAGAAGGGCAGGGAACAAGGCCGGAAAATGGGAATACAAATCCGATAGGCGGGTCTCTTTTGTTTTAATCCCAAGCCTGAAGGTATGCTTTTTTATTGGCCAAGTTGGTGTTTAGTTCTTGGCCAAGAGAGTATAACAGTTGGAAGTGGATGGAAATAGGTAAGACAACACGAGTTGGAGGTTGTATACTCTTTTTACACTTCCAAAATAATTAAAATGTATACTCTTTATGCTCTTTTAGCCTTATTTATAGTTTAAAAGAAAACAGGTACCTACTAATGGGCTATTGGTCAACTATCCAGACCCCTGCCAGGAAAGAATCCTCCTACAAAAGGTGCTAAAACTACAGCAGCAAGTGTTGCAAAAAATGAAAACCTATCACGGCAGCGTTGACCAAATTGAGCTGTCTGTTAGTTTTTTGTGGAGTCGCGACTCCTGCTGGCAAGCAATTTATTGACGTATTGGCCCGGCCTGAAAGACCAAGTGCTGCGTGTGAATAACGACAACAGTTCGTTGGTTCTTTGCGCCTTCTGTCCCCACTCCCCCGTCACTCGTCACACGCTTTTTATGCAAATCTCCGCGTTGCCCCAACCACCCACACATGTGCGTTTTTAAAGCGGATTTTCCGCCACTTTTTACGATCTGAGAGCAAGGCTTAGAAGCGAGTTGGAGGGGTTTTTGGCCACGGATGGGGACCGGTTGGAGGCGCTAAATTTACTGTTCGACACGCCTTGCCAAAATAGTTTTAGAGAGTGCGTTTTTTTGGGGGTGCAGGGCATGGGGTCGTTACCAACAATGGCGCCACACGAAAATGTGTTAATGTGCGAGATTTGGATACGGATTGGGATTTCGCTTTCGCTTCTGCGTTTGTGGATTTCGGACCTGAGCTGAGCTCCTTCTAAAGTGACATTTAAATGGGTCGCGCCTGAAACTATGCAGTGCGGGCTCATGTGGCGTCCAACTGGGGAGACTGGAGGCTCGGGATTGGGGAGCAGAGACGGGTTTGGAGCACGGCTAAACAATTGCAAAAGTGTAAAATGTGTTAAGCCAAGTGAAATGGGGAAAAGGCGATCCTTCCCTGGCATCCCCCAGCTTAGTAACTTTTTTTGCTGCCCCGCCTGCGACTTAGTTTCCACTTTGATGGATGTAAAGCCCTTTGTTGTTCGTATGCACTGGAAAAAACACATTTCTCTTGCAGGAAAATCTTTCTGCCATACTTTTATGTAAATATTGAAGCTTTGTCTGTCATTCTTGCAACTCCATAAGCAGTGTTTCAAGTGTAATACTGTACCTCATGCGTTCGAGGGTGTCCCGTGTTAGGACTGGATTTATTTGTGGCAACACAAAGATTTTTTAATGGCATCTTTTGTAGCAATTTTTTATATTCCCTCCCCTGGCCTCTTCGGAAAAAGCCATTTCATAAGCACTCTGGCATGTGTGAGTGTATATTTGATATGGCACCCTGCTCAAGGAGCGAGGGGTTAAGTCTGAGAAACTCTTTTTAGCACAAATAAACTTGGCTACATTGTTGCCCGGCTTTTGGCCATCCCTTCTTCAACGAATCACCCTCCCAGCGGGCGGTGGAGAAAGCGGAGTGTGTGAATGCCTTTGAGTGGGTGCACTGAGGCAAGGTGTTTGCCTGTTAAATTATATAACAATGCAATGAACTGTAAAACTCGCAGCTAAGTGCTGCTCCTCAGAACTTGGCTTAGTGCCCCCTCCCCAGGTCCTAGACAAGAACTCAGGTCTCAGGAGCTAAGGAACTGCTAAGGAACTGCGGCTAAGGATAAAGACTTCGTGGGCAAAATACCAGGCAATGCCATAATTGGACCGAGGTGACAGCAGAACTTTCCAAGTTAGCCACACAAGATGCCATTAACTTTCTTAATTAGAGCGGGACAAATTTAATGTCCAAATTATGCAAATTACTTGGGATGAAAGGAGGGAAGATTTGGTAATTAGGAAGCCGAGTTGCTTCATTCGAAAAAAAATGATAAATTTAATAGCTTTTTGTCCTATTTACTTTAAAGCCTGAAAAAGTATGAAAACTCAAGGTCAACCGCACCCCCTTAGGTCAGCCCTTAAATAATGAAAAACTAAATTAAACATTAAGATTAGAGTTAAATGTGAAAATTATGCAGGGCCAAGTGCTTATTTACAAAACAAATATACACACGCGAGACATTCGGGGGTCAAGCACGCCAATGTGGACTAAATATGAATTACCGCGAAAATATATAGTGCACAGTTAATTAAATTATAATGAGAGTTTCACATGCCAGCCACAAACCGAGGCAGGATAATCTATTAAAGCCTGCCACATGCTCTGAAAAAGCCTTTCAATTTTGTGGTAAACGCTTTAATAGGGAAACACAACCAAGAGCCATTTAAATTCAAATCAAAACCAAATGACTTTACTTATATGGCAAGTCGAAGCTGGGGCTTTGGGGAGGAATCGGAAAAGGACTCTGGGGTCTCCCCAATAAGCACTACGACCCTTAATTTAAAGATTACTTTTCCCCCCATTTGGTTTTGTTTGCTTTCAATTGTTTTTATCAGTTTACATTCGAAAGTAACAAAACAAGCAGCGAAACAGGAAAAAACAAGTAAGGTAGCAGCAGTCGAGTTTCCCGATTGCAAAATACCCTGTACCCTTAGACATGCTTACAATTTATTTATTTAGTATCAATAAATAAATGAAACAATATTCTATTAGAAAAGAGGACCATAACAATATAAATTGGGTATGATTTTGGTTATGAAAATATGTAAGTTTCGTGTGTCATAAAGCCATACACATTTCGCTGTCAACGTCGCAGTCGGCGTCGCGCAATGCGTGTTTTGCTGCGCTTCTGCTTCCTTTGCCATTGATTTTGCATGTGGCATAACTTCCGTGTTTCTTATCCGATTTGGTTCAAATTTAAACAATAGATAGCTTTTATAAGCACCAACGCATATGCCGAATTGCATAGCATTAGGTTAATAATTGTGGGCGTGGCAGTTTTTTGCGGTTTGCGGGGAGCGTAGTTGTGGCAGTTTTTTGCTGTTTGCGGGGGAACGGGGGGTGATATCAAAATAAAAAAACAAACTTGTACTGCGTATGGTAATTACCTATCCAACGATATATGGCACATGTCTGTAGCTCTTGTAGTTTCTGAGATCTAGGCGTTGATACGGACAGACGGACGGACGGACGGACGGACGGACGGACGGACGGACGGACGGACGGACGGACGGACGGACGGACGGACGGACAGACGGACATGGCTATATCGACTCGGCTGTTGATGCTGATCAAGAATATATATACTTTATGGGGTCGGAGATGCTTCCTTCTGCCTGTTACATACATTTGCACCATATTATGATACCCTTTTCACCCATTTTTAATGGGTACAGGGTATAAAAACCGAACGGCAAACAAATAAAATCCACCCACTCGGCGGGGGCGAAGGAAGATTTGGCTGTGATTTAGTTGGAGGAATCGCTGAAAAACACATAAACTTTTTGCTCTCTTTGGCTTTGTGTTTTATTGGCATTTCTGTCAGCGGATAGGGCGTTCTGTTTCTATTTGTTTCGATTTGTTTGGGCAGCAGCTGGGGCAGGTCCTTGCTGAGAAGCTGAGAGCTTCGATTTAATTGAAACTTTGCTCATTAAATGGCTGGATGAATGGATGAATGAAAAGTTTTTCATAAATTTTCCCACTCCTTTCGTGTTCGTAAGGGAAATCCGTAGAAGCAGACAAGGTATCCCCAGACATTGCAAACAAAATATAACAAATGATGTCGCACAAGACGATGAGCGGCAGCTTGTCAAAAACACATGTGTCTGTAATGTCATCGAAGTGTGGGAGATGTGTGAAAATTTGCACAGCAAAAAATTGCATATTTTTATTATTGTACAAAAAACTTTAAAAGAAAAATAAAGTAGTAGTCATTGTTGAGAGCTTTATACAATCCCATATGCATTTATGCTTCAAGAAACAAATCTTTGGCAGGTGAAAGGTCCTGAGTTTTATTTCCCATGCACTCGCTGATGAAGCCCTCAAAAGTAGGCAATAATAATGATTGCTGGCAAGCTCTAGCTCGGTTTTACTTTCGTCCATTGTATTCGTCCTGTTCCACTCTGCTCTGTTACATTTGCGTTGACTGATGAGACAATTTGTCATTTCGCACAGAAGCGACTCCAGGAGTGTCCTCTGGGGGAGTGTGACAAAACACTCGACGGCGGTGAAACTAGTCACAGGACCTGTAACAACTGAGATCATCCCTTCTCAGAGATGCACCAGCTGGCTGGCAAACAATCATAACTCTGCCCACCTTTTCAGCCCAACAGGAGAAACACAAATACTCATGAGTTGACCAAATAGCTGCTGGCCTGAACCGAAAGAACAAAGTGCGATAATCGGACTGAAAGGAGGCAAAGACCCGGCTATGAATAATTATGAAAAATTTAAGAGCTCACGCACATCATCCAAGGCATAAAATAAAAATTTAATGGCATTTAAGTGGCCTTTGGCAATGTCCTTTATGTGCACAGAGACGCTCAGACCCGGGTCCTTCGCAGATGAAAAAAATATATATATTTTCTGGCAGGGCACAATTAATATTATGGCGTGGCAGCCAAAGTTGATGTGGCACCTTGCCCCCGTCCCGGCCCCGTGCCGCAAGCACAGGAAGCACTTAGCGTCGCAACATGCGAAATAAAAAATTGTGTTGCCAGCCTTTTAGGGGGTGGTTGCAAGTGGGGTGTGGGTTGGCCATTGAACTGGCTGGCAAAGGTCGTCGCAGAGTCAGAGTCAGAATCACAAAAATGAAAAGCCAAATAAATAAAAACCGAAACAGAACAGTAAAAATTCTCATAAGTGCTGGGCCATAATTCAAATGGCGCTTTAGAGCCTGTCCAATTACCGTGTCTAAGGAAAATTGCCCCGCTGCCTTTGTTCCTTTCTATCGTTTTATCGCTTATCGGAGTCCTGGCTGTCTGCATATGCCCGAACTGGGCCTAATTGAGCTAATTTCCAGCCGGATCCGGGCTTAAAGCTGCCTCAACTTCTCGGCATCCATCATTCGCGCTGGAGTCGCAAACTTATTCAAAATAAATATGAGAAGTGTACGTGACCAAGTGCGTAATATGCAAAAAGTTGGGCCACGTCCCTACGCCCATCGCATTGCAAATGAATGTCAGCCAAAGGACAAACACGAATATACACATCCTGGCTGGAGAAAGGAAGTCAGGATGTTGTCTGACAAGTCATGGCCATGTAGGATCCCCCAGTGACGGCATTTGAATTCCTAAGCAGCTCCAACAAGCGCGTAGGATGAAGCTGGGAGCTGGGAGGAAAGTAAAAGTTTTTCCTTTAATTTCGGACAATTTATTTTAATTTGCAGACGAAAGGAGCTGGCTGGCGTGGCTGGTATTCTCACTTGCAAATCATGTGGCGTACAATTAGGCGACGCTTTCACTAACAACAAAGCCGGATCGCAAATAATGTGAATGGAGTGACATGGAGACTGCTGCTGTCACCGTTTCGGTTGTGGTTGTCCTCAGAGACTCCCAGCCAGAAGTCGATTTCCCCGGTCGCCTCGACAGCTGCTGAACACGGTGCGTATGATTGATGCAGGCAGGCAGACGCCGCCTGCCGCAAACGTAATTTGCAACCTCCTGCTCTTTGGGGACTGCCACAATGAATGAACTTTCGTATAGTTTGTTACCATGTTAAAGTTACACCCGGAAAACGTGTTAAGTTAGCAGCTAGGAGCTCTTTAAAATGGTCCTGAAACAAAAATTCTAATACAAAAAAAAACGATACTAAACTTGTCCATTAAAGTCTCATCGATCTTCATGTTGGCCTTGGTAAATTCAATCAAGTTCTTCCATTTGCAAGCCAAATTGAAAACATATGTTTCCGCCTTGCCATTGAACTTAAGACAAACACAGCTCATGGCCGGGCAGCTGGAGGCAAGCTACTTAAAAATGTTGCACACGTAGAGCCAATTGTGAGTAAACAGCCCGAGGGGTTGGGGCAGTCAAGGAACTTTGCCGCCATCTTTCGAATTCCCCTGACAGGCTGGCTGGCTGGCTCACTGGCTGGCTGGAGGACGCAGCTTCATCAGGCTGGCACTTCCTTTTCCACTTCCACATCCACATGGTCCACATCACCATCATCATCATCGTCCCGCACATCATGAGGCTCATCAGCATCAACTTGTCTGTCCCTACATCGCCCCAAGAGCTACTAAATTTCACGCAATCACGACCACACACATCCACCGAGTCCTTCGTCCTTCGTTCTGCTCCAATATGCTCGGCTCTTCTTTTTTTGTGCACTGCCAACTGCCTAATAAAATATTTAGTTGCTGGGAGTCATTGACAAGTTTGCAGACAAGGTTCTTGGGTTTTTGTGGTCTCTTTACATTGCTTGATGAGACAGGTACGAGGCTGTCAGGTGTTGGCCACACTCCACTGGAAGAAATCCAAAAGGATGGCTTGTAATTCGTTCATGAAGGGAATTATACTTAAATGTCCATAGAACAAGAACTAGATTTATAAACACAGTTTGCTTTTTTTCATTTAGATATATTTTAAATATCTTAAGACTGATTGTTGTTTTTAGAGAATAATATCTAATAATATGTTTGAAAACGAGATATTTGGAATATACTCGTTATAGAATTTTGTTGAATGTACTTTCTATTTTCTCTTATTAATAATTTCCATCATCTCCCCACTCTTTTTATGCCACTTTTGATAAAAGACCCCGAATCTATTAAACAGCCATGAAAAGCGTTTTGCTCCAGGATATAATGAAAAATTCAAAAACCAATATTTAAAAGGCCATCAAATCAAACAAAGTGCAACAATGTGTGAACCCAAATCAGAGCCGCTCAGCAGGCTTCCTGGTATCCTTTTTTGCCAACGTTTAATATCTCATCAAGTGTGCCGCTTTACGACTACTTAAAACCACATAAAAAACGAAACAAAATAAAACTGCGGCGAGCTGGGTGGAAAATGGATTCCGAAATTCCGAAAAAATCAACGCCCAAAGTCGTAAATTTTCAGCAGAGGAAAGCTGGTGAAAGGAAAGCGAAAGGAAATGCAAAAGCAACGGTAAAGGACAACCAACAAACAGCAGCAAAAGATTTAATGATGCAGCATGATTTGCGCATAAAAAAGAAAGGGAGAGATAGAATAGAATCAAATGGCGAGGGTCCTCGCAGCTTGACAGACAAGTCCTGGGCGAGCTTTGATAAAATGCATCACTCACACAACCAAACACACACAACAGTTACATGCATATATGTATGAGCTTCGGTATTCTAACATTTAAGTTGCGCATAAAATGTTAAAGGACCTTCTATATGTGTGTGTCCTAGCCGTGGGGGTTGGGGGTGGAGAAAGTTGGAGTCCTACCATAGTTGGCTGGGCAAATGAAAGTTATATATGCATTGAATACATATATATACAAATGTCTAGAATCTAGATATAGATGCACATGTACAGTCGATTTTGTATGCATGACAGCTTGGTAGCAAAGGGTGAACAAACCCTGAATATCCTTTTGAATATCACAGGAAAAGGCCGTTTAGAAATACCCAAAAATCAAGGGAGAAGACGGAGAATATCACTAAATTTTACAAAATAGGCTTACATTTCTGATTACAAACTAATTTTCAAGTATAACCTTGTAATGATAAGGTAAGCTCAAAAAATTGATTAAATTTTTTGGCATAACCGACTACACATTCCTCTGTATGTTATTTTAATTTTTAATATTTTTATTTCAAACTTTTCTATCCAGATTTAACATTTAGTTTCTTTTTTTCAGCTGATTTTTACAACCAAATCGACAAGCCTCTTTCGGAAAAACAAAACACAGTCCCAAAACTATCAAAATATTTAATTATTTCTTCGTTTCTGATATAACGCTTTAGGCCAGTTTGATGTTTTTTAACCGTTTGATCGTTATTATGGGTTTTTGCTTTTAGTTTAAAACTGGCCGCCGGTCAATATGCTAAAATATTCAATCTCCGAACCTTAAAAGCAATAGAAACGTGTATTTAAAACCGCTTGAAGAGCAACGTTTACATCACATTCTCTGAGATTGACAAGACAAACCGGTGTTCTAGGGGGATGACATAATAATATCAGACTGGGGAGACCGAGAAGTAATTGATTTGTTGAACTGTTAAGTTAGGTCGGAACTTTTCAAACTCCTCACTGAGCCATTATTTCTGGGTCATTGGCAAGGCCGATGAAAAATCATTCTCTATTATCCAGATCACTTACAGAAACAGCAATCATTATTATTTATTTTATTTACAATTATTAAAAATTCTTTGTTATTCTTTCATTATCAAATCTTAAATACATTTTCCATTCAAACACGACAAACACCATTCAGATAAGAACCGCATTCATTGACCATACTTGGTAACCGATTTGGAT
The DNA here is from genome assembly GCA_018150545.1 of Drosophila ercepeae. Taxonomy (NCBI): domain Eukaryota; kingdom Metazoa; phylum Arthropoda; class Insecta; order Diptera; family Drosophilidae; genus Drosophila; species Drosophila ercepeae. The sequence goes on from JAECWL010000161.1 coordinate 15,837,075, forward strand.
GACTCACCAATAATTATATACTACTACAATAGTACTACCCCTATCGTCCAGATACTATTTACTTTTAAATAGATTTTTTTTCCTACGATAAGATTAGTTAAAGATACAAACACATAACGAGTATGTCAGAATTCTCAGTGCAAATAGTATCGCTCTCTAAATACGAGTCGTATTCGTATTCGTATTCGTACGAATCGTATAAAGCTTTATAAAAAAGCCAAAATAAAACGAAATAAAACCTCTGGAGAGCAACCGATAAGTGTTCGGTGTTTTTGATTTCACAACAAAGTCTCGCGCCGGCTAAGGAGCTATAGCTCTCTGGGAACGATCGTTAATATTTGCTCTACACACACAACACACAACACACAACATTTCGGAGGGTATAAATTCCGTAGACACGTAATTGCGAAACTCAGTACCAAATAATTCTACGAAGCCTCGCCATGGCTCTGCTGGAATTTTGTATTGGCGTTCTCGTCATTGGTTATCTCCTCTACAAGTGGGGCGTATCGACATTCAAAGTCTTTGAGGAACGGAAACTGTACCATGAGAAGCCCTGGCCCTTTTTGGGGAACATGGGTGCCTCTGCCTTGCAGAGAACGTCCTTCCAGAGACAGCTAAGCGAGTTCTATAATCGTACCCGAGACCAGTAAGGATCATGGAATACAAACTGCAAAACAAAAAATCTTTAATACAATTTTTTATTCGAAACTTTTAGCAAACTTGTTGGTCTGTATAACATGCGTAGCCCCATGGTCCAAGTGAACGATCCCGAGTTGATCAAGAAGATCTGCGTCAAGGACTTTGATCACTTTCCCAACCACCAGTTGTTCATTGACTCCAAGGAGCGCCTGTTGAACGACATGCTGTCTGTGATGCGGGACCACCGCTGGAAGAGGATGAGGAATACCCTGTCCCCGGTCTTTACCGCTGCCAAGATGCGCAACATGTTCACCTTGATGAATGACGGATTCGCCGAGTGCCTTCAACACTTGAGCTCCCAATCGAGTCCAGATGGATTTGAGGTGGACCAGAAGGTCCTCTTCAACAAGCTGTCCAACGATGTGATTGCCACAACGGCCTTTGGGCTAAAAGTCAACTCCTTCGAGAATCCTGGCAACGAGTTCTACGAGATCGGGCAGTCATTGGTGTTCTCTAGAGGAGCTCAGCTCTTCAAGTTCTTTTTGGCCTCCCTTTTACCAACTGTGTTCAATGTAAGTCGATTCCTTTTCATCAACAAGGTTCTTATCTAATAATAAAATCCTTTATCCTGTAGTTCTTCAAACTGACAATTTTCGATAGCAGTAAAGTGGATTACTTCGTACGTCTGGTAGTGGAAGCCATGAAGTATCGCAAGGAGCACAATATCAGCCGCCCTGATATGATTCAGTTGCTCATGGAAGCCAAGAATGAGAGCGACGACAATTGGACGGATGACGAGATCGCGGCCCAGTGCTTCATTTTCTTCTTCGCCGCCTTCGAGAACAACGCCAACTTGCTCTGCACCACTTCCTTCGAACTGTTGCATAACCCCGATATACAACAACGTCTCTACGAGGAGGCCAAGGAAATCAAGGAGTCCCTGAACGGCGGCTCTCTCACCTACGATGCCGTCCAGAAGATGACTTACATGGATATGGTCGTGTCGGAATCCTTAAGAAAGTGGACCCTGGCAGCTGCCACGGATCGCTTCTGCTCCAAGGATTATACTCTCACCGACGATGATGGAAATAAATTGTTTGACTTCAAGGTGGGAGATCGAATTAACATCCCCATCTCTGGTCTCCACTGGGATGACCGCTACTTCCCGGATCCCCAGAAGTTCGATCCCGAAAGATTCAGCAAGGAGCAGAAGAATGAAAGAGTTCCCTACACCTATTTGCCATTCGGCGTGGGTCCCCGTGATTGCATTGGTAAGTACACCATTCAGTCCATATCTTCTGGATAATTTGTTATATTGTATATTTTATCTTCATAGGCAACCGCTATGCCCTGATGCAGGTCAAGGGAATGCTGTATAACCTGCTGCTGCAGTACAAAATCGAACCATCACCCAAGACCATTAAGGACTTGTGGGGTTCAGCACGTGGATTTAATTTGACCCCCAGATCTGGTTTCTGGATCAAATTGGTGCCTCGCAAATAATTTGATGTGTAAATTAAAGACTCTAGATTTAATAAAATAAAATGCTTACATGCTCTAATGTATTTAAAATCTACCTTAATTCCTACAACTACGAAATGTGGCTTCTGCTCATTTTTTATAATTCTAGATCATGAATAGAATAGATAAGGGGAGGCTTTAGACGGTTGAACGCTTTTCTAATACTAAATTTTATAAGGAATTCAACAAATCAGGTATCGAGATACTTTTTTTTAACGCCAACCGATCGAGGAGTGCTGCCTGAGGTCTGAGAGAATAGTTTGGAAAGGATTACGAGGAAGATATTGCTCTTAAATGTATATTAAAGACGAATCCTTCCTTATTTTAGTTCTAGTTTATATTTGGAGTGTAGGCTATATATTATATTTTTCTATCTATTAGTATATGTGCTTACCTTTAAAGAAATAAATAAATTTCCACTCTTTTCATACCATATATGGGCTGTATTTATTTTCTTAAAATAAATATGGGCAGTAAGTCCATCATTTGAACAAATTCATTATCAAAACTTTTAAATCTTCCCATTTTTTATTACTTCCAAATTTATATTTACCTAATTAGGAATAACGATTTCATTGATAAACATTTAATGAAGAATTTTGTAAATTTCATCACCCAATCAAAGGTACTGATAGCACTCATAAACCTTATCAATCATAAAAACTTCAAGTACTTTGGCTAACATGAAAATAATTCTTTTTATTCTTTACTAGATGTGAATGTATGATAATAAATTTAAAAATGTCATATTATAATTAATGAATATATTAAGTATTAGCCTCTCACGTCGAATAACGATTTGTTTTTAATGATAGAGAGATGTGGCGATCACTTAAAGCTCTCGCAGCTCAAAGGTTCTCTGATGTCCAGGTTTTTACTATTTATAAACATCAAGAGCCAAGTATATTTTAACTCAAAACACGTTCAAAGAGATTACAAATACTAGGTGGTCAGTTTTTGCGGTCTCACAACAAAAATAACCTAACACAACCAGCCCCAACTTTTTGAACCTGGCAAGTCGACATCGCTATCTCGATAGGAACGTAGATACTTATTGCACTTATTCGATTAAATCGGGTATAAATAGCCAGTCTCCGTAGATGTAGAACTCAGTTGGCATTCGTTGAACCAACTTGAGAAACAAAAAAAGCTGCCTTGCCATGGCTCTCCTGGAAATTAGCTTTGTCATCCTGGTCCTTGGAGTTCTCCTCTACAAGTGGGGTACCGCCACCTTCAGGACTTTTGAGGACAGAAAACTGTACTTTGAAAAGCCATTCCCATTTCTGGGCAACATGGTTGGCTCAGGCCTGCAGAGAATGTCCATCCAAAAGGAGACCTCTGAGTTCTATAATCGCACTCGCAACCAGTAAGTTTCTTGCCGTTTCATCAGAAAACAAAGAAATTGAATAAGCTTTTTCATTTGAAAATCTAGCAAAGCGGTGGGTTTCTTTAACATGCGTACCCCCATGGTCCAGATAAACGATCCCGAGCTAATCAAGAAGATCTGCGTCAAGGACTTTGATCACTTTCCCAACCACCAGTTTTTCGTCAGTATCAAAGAGCGATTGGTAAGCGATATGCTTAATGTGATGAGGGATAAGCGCTGGAAGCACATGAGGAATACTTTGACGCCGGTCTTCACGGCTGCCAAGATACGGAATATGTTCACCCTGATGAATGACGGATTCTCCGAGTGTCTCCAGCACCTGGGCACCAAATCGAATCAAAAAGGTTTTGAAGTGGACATCAAGTTGCTTTTCAACAAACTCTCCAACGATGTGATCGCCACAACAGCTTTCGGGCTCAAAGTCAACTCTTTTGAAAATCCTGGTAATGAGTTCTACAAGATCGGGCAGTCACTAGTCTTCTCTCGGGGACTTCCGTTCTTTAAGCTCATGATGGCAATCCTCATGCCCAAAGTGTTCAATGTGAGTAGATCCTATGAAACCACAAAGATTATTCCTCTAATCCTTAATCATTCTGTAGTTCTTTAAACTGACAATTTTCGAGAGCAGTAAAGTGGATTACTTTATCCGTCTGGTGGTAGGAGCAATAAAATACCGCGAGGAAAATAAAATCCATCGCCCTGATATGATTCAGCTGCTCATGGAGGCCAAAAAGGAGGGCGGTGAAAACTGGACGGATGAAGAGGTCGTGGCCCAGTGCTTCATTTTCTTCTTCGCCGCCTTTGAAAACAACTCCAACCTATTGTGTACTACTACCTTTGAGTTGGTGGATAATCCCGACATCCAGCAGCGACTCTACGAAGAGGCGAAGGAGATACAGGAGTCCTTAAACGGCGGCCCCCTTACTTACGATGTGGTTCAGAAGTTGACCTACATGGATATGGTTGTATCGGAGTCCTTGAGGAAGTGGACCATAGCTGCATCAACGGATCGCTACTGCTCGAAGGACTATAAACTAACCGATGACGATGGAAATGTGCTGTTTAACTTCAAGGTGGGCGACCGGGTCAACATTCCAATCACCGGCCTGCACATGGACGACCGCTACTTCCCTAATCCCCTAAAATTCGATCCTGAAAGATTCAGCGATGAGCGTAAGAATGAAATGGTTCCCTACACCTATTTGCCATTCGGCGTGGGTCCCCGAAACTGCATTGGTAAGTATAACGATTAATCTTTATATCCGAGATCAGCGTTCTATATCCCTTCTGTTCTTAGGCAACCGCTACGCCCTGATGCAGGTCAAGGGAATGCTGTACCATCTGATTCTCCGGTACAAGTTGGAAGCCTGTCCCAGGACCATCAAGGATCTTTGGGGATCAGCGCGGGGATTCAACTTGGTCCCAAAGAAGGGCATTTGGGTGCGTCTGGTGCCACGAAAATAGGAAGTTCCAAAAATCAAAATACACTTGATTGTTGTAGAATAAAATACACACATATATTTTACTTTTGATTATGTTTCCATACACACTTGTTGATATTTCGTAGCTTAAGACAAGTAAACAAAAAGCAAAACTTACACTTATTGTATATTTTTCAAATCTCTTACCAATAGTTTGAAAACATATTTGATCTTTCAGCCACATACAAGTATTCTGGACACGTTCGCTTTATATAATAGTTTCCCTTTCACACGGCGGAGAAAGCACGAAAGTGACATAAAACTTTGTGGCTGACGAACAAAAGAATAATAAATTACATTTTTGTAAAAAAAAGAAACCGCAAATATTGTAAATGTTAATGGTTGTATGGTTTGGATGGAAGAGTTGTTCGATTTTTGGCGTTCTGCTTCGCCATTTTAAATTATTGCACATTTTGGCTAACATTTACAAAACTGATTAAGATAATACTTTCACTCTTGTGGAGAATTCTTTTGGCCATCGACTGGACTTCGTTGGAATTCGATTTAATTCGAGTATTTATTGTTCGTTGATTGCGTTGTTTGTGGTCTCTGCGGATCGGTTGCCTTTGTTCTGCTTAGATCTAACACTAGAATACCTAATTAGTTATGCTAATGTCCCCCGCGGGTCCCGATATATATATGCAAATGCGAATATGATATAGTTTTAGCTTTGTACAACGATTTCTCTCATCATCTCTGATTCATATGTGTCTCGTCTTTCAGTGTATAATACATCTCGATATGTTATTTACAATCACGACTCCCAATCCTTCCAGTTTAGACACTGTAGAGCCTGCCGTTGCTGGAGTGCCTGGCCTTGCCCAGCCCGAAGAAGTTCCACACCCGCCTCAGGCAACCCGGCTTCTTCTCCGGCAGCATCAGGCTCTGCTCCTCCAGGATCGTGTCCAGGATGTAGTAGCTGCTCAGGTTGAGGGGCGGGGGCGGCAGCATGGGAGGTGGTCAAGAAATAGTGCAGTTCTTGCTCTCGTGCATGATCGCGGCTCCGGTTCCGGTTAGCATTCCGTTTCCCAGCCCGTTGCCGGACGGAATGGAGGTGTCCTGCTGCTGGGCCAGCTTCTTCTTGCGCTCGTAGGCCAGGGCATCGTTCGGCACGTAGGCCACCCGGACTCCGCCGTAGTGTTTGCGGGCGGGCAGCCTGTATACGTAGTCGTCCATGTCGCTGGAGGAGCTGGACGAGCACGTGGAGCAGATGCTGGCCACGTCGCAGTTGTCCAGGTTGTTCAGCAGGTTGTGGTTGAGGGCTCCAGGACCCGCCTGTGTTTGGGCATTGTGCAGCCGGAGATTCGTCTGGTTGATCTGCATCTCCGAGGAGCTCCGCGACTGGTTACGGCGTCGTCGCCTTCGCCGGGCATTCGAGTTGTCCGTGTAGCTCTTGGAGCGCGACATCGTGTCCTGGACACTATGGAAACGTACCTCTTTGAGTGGCCGGTTGTCCAACTGCTCCTCACTCTCCTCCGCATTCAGATCCACGTCCTGCCGCTCCTCTTTGCGGTTCTTACCGGCAAAGAGCTGCTCATAGCCGTCGTGGGGCAGGTCCCGATCCGGATCGTTGTCCAGATCCAGTTCGTGGGCCAACTCCTGCGTGCTTTGCGTCAGGTCCGAGTTGCTCGGCGAATTGAGGTTGATCTTGTCAATGCTCTGGTAGCTGTGCGAGTCCTCCGCCTTGGAGAGCAGCATGTCCGGCATGGAGTTGGTCAGCGTTTGGGTGTCGCCGAAGATCGACTTATCGCCGGCGCAGATATTGTCCAGACTAATGCCCAGCTCGGTGAGGTCGATGGGCGGCGGATGGGCAGGACGGGGCATGCCCGGCACCGCTCCACCCAGAAGGAGGTCCGCCACCCCAGCGGCCTCCATGCGCTGACGCTCCTGACGCTCGAGAAGGTCTCCGGCGCTGCCTGTGCCCTTGGCATGATGGTGACCATGGTGACCTCTTCCCCGCTCTCGCTCTCGTTCCCGTTCCCCGCCTTTCCGCGGAGATCTGGCTATCTGGCTAGAGGTGGAGGCTCGATGGGTGGGTCGCAACTGGGGACCGGAGCTCGTATCCGACGGCGTCGGGGGTTCCCCCTTGCTGCAGGCGATCGAGCAGTAGATGGTGCCCCTTCGCGGCAAGAACGGACGGCCCAGGAGCGAACAGCGGCAGGTGCAGCAGCTGAAGCACTGGTCCGTCGCATGCCAGTGCTGGCCGTCGTGGCTCATCTGGCCCTGGTCCACACCGATCACCTCGCCGCAGTAGTCGCAGTACTCGGCGAACATCGTGTCGAAGCAGGCCAGGCAGTAGGGCTTGCCCTCCCGCATGATGTACCGCTGACCGCCCAGCTGGTGCTCGCACTCCTGGCAGGCGAAGTGCTTCATGTGCCAGGTTCGACCCTCGGCCTCTGTGCACTCGTCGGAAAAAATGATCTGGTGGAGGAAAGAAAGGAAAGGAAAAATACAGTGTAAGAAGGGTTTAGACTTTAAGTCTATCAAAACTATACAGGAATTGTGCGAATTAAAGACTTCACTTACCTCATCGCAGGCGGAGCAACGCGGCTTCTGGGTCTCTGCATGATGCCTGCCGCAATAGAGATTTCCGTCCCTCTGGAAATAGATGAGGTCCACCAGCAGCTCCTTGCACACACTGCACACAAAGCAGCCAGGATGCCAGCACAATTGGGCGCCCAGGCGCTGGGCAAAGACCACGATATCGCCGCCCGACAGCGACTCCTCGCACTGAAAGGACATGGAAAAGTTGGGGAAAATCGCATAAATAAGAGAAATATGCTAAAGTTCTTCGAGCGATAAAAATCTGCAGCGTCTGGCTGCTGTTCGGGCAAAAATATTTAAGCGACTATAAATGCTAAATAACGGTAATAAAACGCTTAAACCCTACACCCCGCCGCATCGCACTGCCACTACGAAATGCCGCAAGCTTGGAAAAGGACCTGTCTCTTCCTCGGTCAGGACCTGCTGCGTTGTCCTGCTCTGTGGCTTTCTCCCATGCCTCCTGCCAAAGCGGAAATCATGCAAAAATAGCTGCCGGCCATGAGCCCGTGCAAAAGTGCTCCCTGGTGGATAAGGAAACGCTTTAAGTGAGGCTGCTTCTGGTTTCTGGTTTCTGGTTCCTGCCACTGAAAATTTTTCAGAAAGCCAAGCCGGGAAACGCTCCTTTTAATGGCCCACTGGCAAGCCACGAAACCCAGGACTCGTTAACTTTAAACGCGTTCGCATAATGAACTCATTTTCGCCCGAAAGGGTGCAAAGGCTCGGTGACGTTTCCTTGCCCCTAACTGGAGGTCCTAATTGGTTTGCACTGAATGGTACACTTTTAAGCAAAACATTTGGGGTTCAAGTTTCTTTTATTGGCTATTTAAGAGGTAAAAAAAAATGTTTTTCGAAATACTCGTACAAGTTTTCAAATAAAATTTAACATTGCCTGGAATGGAGGCTAATATTGAAAAATCCTGAGTACGTTTCTTTTTAAAAAAATCTTATAATATTTCTCCTTATCCTAAAAACCTGACTCCCTGCCAATTTGCATCCTTATTCACGCTCTTGGCAAGATTTCGGAAATGTGTCTACTTTCATCCTTTTTGGTGGCTTCTGGAGGAGGAAAATTACCCGGAGCCACAAAATGGCAACCACAAGAGGTTCTGGGCCTCTTCTCAGTCAGCTTGCAACCGCATAGGAAAATACATTTTACACAGAAACTGAAGTTACAAGTTTTACTTCTTAGTATAACTTTAAATGTGAAATATATCAATCGGTAGTATCTTTAAGAATATATTTTTTTCAGTACGCAGAACCGACGCCACTTTGCTTGCGCAGCTCCTTAACTTTCCGGACTATTAAACCTCAGTGCGGGCAACGCCACCATTCTGTGCGATGTGTCCTGGTCCTGCCGCGATATTCTCCGCAATCCTGGCGTCCCCCGCAATCAGCATTTACTTTTGCAAGCCATTAAGCATTGACAGGCGAAAGCTTTCGGCGCTGACTGTACAGGGTTGATAATTTCCGGGGCATAAGTAGCTTCCTTCTCTGCGTCGTTAATTGTTTGGCAACTTCAAAAATTTATCGCCTCGGGGCAAGGGATCCATAAAAACCCCAGGAAGTGCGCACTTTAATTAGGCAGTCACTCCTGCGCCACCATCTAGACCCTCCTGCCCATTGTTCATGGCTAATGACGCATTGAAACCGGAATGGACTTGTCCTTGCACTTTGTCCTGGCTAACCGCAAAAACTCCGAGCAAAACTTTTGCCCCCAGTAAGGGCTTTAAGTAGTTTCTGTGGCCAGGAACAGAGTGCGAAAAGTTTCCGGGGCGTACAGGAAGGAGCTTAGCTCCACGATCCAATCGGTCCGGCATTGATTAGTTTGTTCAGAAAATCTGTGCACTTAAAACGACATTTTTCATCTCGTCGTCTGCCAGACCGGGTAAATGTCATGTAAATAAAAGCAATCGCTGCTCATTTATCTTATCAATCCAATTAATCCCAGTTGGCTGTTTGCTATTTGCTTTGGCCCGGCTTTGGACTCCGCCAGACAATTATGCGATTGACAAATTGTTGCTGGCGGAGCCGTCGTGGCACCTAAGCGAACCCTGTTGACCCGGGGCGAGGCAGAGTGTCCTCGCTAACCCATTTCGTGTCCGGATTAATCCAACTCTACCGCTCTACCCGGCAGACAACCGAACGGCTTCGGCTTCCTGTCCCCCCAAAAAAGCAACTCAAATTATTAATGACGCTCGTTATCATGCCCTTTTCAGTACATAAACTTTTCGCTTAACAGCCAGTGAGCTGCTTCACCTTGCTGTTTCAGCTTTCAGCTTTTCTTTTTGTTTGGACGTTGCTACCTTTGCTGGAAAATATATATATTTTGTACTCCTCGGAAGTGCCGAGTTTGAGATGGCTTTTCTTGTAATTATTTCATTGTTGCCAGGACGACCTTTAGTGTCACATCCTTGTCAAAACTTGAGTTTCCGTTCGTTCGCTCGTTGCTGTTCGTGTGGAAAATCTGTCAAGGAGTTTGCCCATCCCCTCGTCCTGGGAATCCATTATTTTTTGGCAAAATCATTGCCAGTTGGTTGGGACACACGTTTGCGACTCATTTACGGCTGACTGACTGCGAGAGCTTCCTACCCTTCGGGATCATTGAACGTTTTCATAAATTTTCCCCCATAATGTTCCTCATACTTTCCACGCCATTCGATTCCATGGCCCTGGGCTAAGGCCTCAGCCTTTGTTCGCATTTTAACGTCCGTTTAGCAAGTCAGTTATGGTCTGTGAATTTTAAGCACTTTCTCCTTTGGCTCTGGAAGGGCTGGCTGGGGGCTAACCCCAGATTTACCAAAACCTTTACAAAGCTTATCAGATTTTCAAGGGTATTGGATTGGTATTTGGCGGGATTCACCCTCTAAAAAAACCAAGATATGATGAATTATTTTTGAACCCTACGATTAGATTGTACAGAACAAAAGCACTATCTGATTTTATTTTTGAAATGATGAAAATATATCATTATTGTGAAATGTAAATTTCATTTAAGAGATATTTCGCTTAAGGTAAGTGAGGAGAACTCCCTCTTTCCTGACCATTCACACTGGTTGCTAATGAACTGCAACCTCAGGGAAGTCCAGGCCGAGTCTTAATAAACCAAAGTTGTCTGCCAATTTGGAAAAGCTAAATAAAATCAGACACACGCAGTCGCCTCCGGGCGAGTTCCTATCCGCCGGATAGTGGAATCCCAGCCGCCCGCACACGTACCAGACAGACTCCCGGATAAAACACAAAACCAGGCCCCAGACACGCAACATGCGGCATAAAGTTTTTAATAAGTTTTACGAGTGGCGAATGTGAGCACAATAAAATCTAGCTGCCAACAAACTATCTGGCCAGCATCGGGATTCCGGTGTTGAACTTCGGGGACGAAAGAAGGCCAAAGTCCTCCAACTGTCAGCTAATAACAATGCAAATTTTCGCAGCCAAGACTGTGAAAGGATGGCTGTTAGTGGCTACTATTTCATGGTAATGCACTTGGCCAAAATCCAATTATTAAAGTTGGTAAATCTATATTGCAATTTGGGTGCAGCCTGTACTCGAATACAATGTATTTGTCATTAATTCCAATTCATTATTTATTCAAAGATTTTTTCTCTGTGTTCTATTGTGCTTTAACACCGTTTCATTGCGTCTTTGGCTGGGCAACTCCATTCACTTTTCCTACGAAACCAAAAAAACAAAAAAGGAAGCAAGGAAAACTGAGTCCAAAAGGAAAAACATCGGGTTGTGCTGACTCTCTTAGCCTTTATGTTGTCAGAGCCAACCAAGTCCGAGCCAAGTCACTGCAATTGTTTGTGCAACAACGCTTTTCATTTCATTCAGCAAACCCTCCTCGTATCGCCAAAATGCACCAGCACTTGGCCGTTTGCTGGAAGTGTACTTAATGAAATCTTTTTGTCATCTTTTACTTCGAGACATTTGAAAGTTGGCAACACCGTTTCCCTCCTCTGGCTGCCGCGATTCAAGCTCATTGTTTTCCCGGCCATTGTCAATTTTTTTTTGTTGGCCCCCATTTGTTGGCCCCCATCGGCGGGAAAAGAACCTCTGGTGGAAAAGTTAGTCCGGCCAGGGCCAGGCAGAAATGAAATCGAAACGACTCTTCATCTTCGTACTTTCTGCGCATAATAAAATGCAAATTTTTGCAACAATTAAATGTGCGAGGAGGGTGAGGTGGTGGAAAAAAAATTGTTTTCAAACTTCAACTTGAAACTTACCCCCTTGCAGGGTCGCTCGTCGGACAGCAGGCGAACGGCCCCTCGACCCAGGGCCTCCCGTTTCCTTTGGGCGGAGAAGATGCGCAGCTCCTTGCGCTCCTCGTCGCTCAGCGAGTGGCAGTAACGCACCTGCAACAGACACGGAGACGGTGGAATGTTGGCTTACTCTATTCGTGAATTTTAATTAAAAGAACTCAAAAGGCAGTGGCAAGTTTTTTAATCTTTCCCCGACTTTATGAAGGGTTTTCTTTACCCGCGCTGGGGTAATTATAAATTTTGTCACGACAAAAAGCTTTGAATGTGCCCCGTTTTTTTGGGTAAAAATCTCAAATAGAATACGTTAATTTTGGAAACTTACAAGACATTAATTATGCAATTTTCCTTTATCTATAAAGGTTGTAAAGTAATATATTTTTACAAAGGTTTTTAAGGAATATTAAAGCTTTGCCAAGCTGCCTTTAACTATCAATCAGATTCACTTTTCTTTATATTTTTTTCTAGCCAATACTCACTTCGTTATCTTGGGGCGGCAGCTGGTGCAACAATTGCTTGACACGATACTTTTCGCCGGGACTGTTGACGTAGGGCACTTTGTCGTCCGGGAGTTGGCTGAAGTACAAGCGAACCTGGGAATTAAAAGGAGGAAATGGCAATCGAATTAGCTTCCGCTCTAGCTCCAAAGACTCTTAAAAAATAGTAAATTGTTGGAATCATAACGCATTTATCAAGACTCATACGCCCACAAAAGTCGTGCCAGTGAAAAGTGTCGCAACGTTTCGAGTCTCATGGGAAAAAGTGCATGGTTTTTTTTTGGGCTTTTCCCAGGAACTCTTATGTAAGTTGAAAAATCGACAGGCATTTCAGGCCTTAATTGCTGCCAAATGTATCGGCAATTTAATTACAAAACGCTTTCGCTTTCCACCCGATACCAATTGGCGATTCGGGAGCGATAATATTTGAGCGTGTAATTGTAAGTGGTTTCCCAAACGATTTCCTTAAAAGCGCCGCGGCCATCGGCCAGACATTGAACTGGATTTGGTTTTTGGTTTTGGAAGCTGGGTAGCTTGGGATTGAGATTGGGAGAGCGTGGAAAATCGATCGAAAGCAAAAGTTGTCGGCGGGTGGCCTCGGGCCAGGCAGGGCAACCACATTGCTTGGAATTTACTTAATTAGTAGCGACAAATGAAAACACATGTCGGATTAGATGATGGCCAAGATTTTGGTTTGGATATTTCAAATCCACTTTTAATTTCAATTAATTTATCAAATTCCTAGTGTTCGTTTTATTCCAAAGAAGGTAACCCTGAAAGGAAGTAGCTGAAGCTTACCTGATCTGGTCGCAATCCCGGCGGCACCCATGTGTACTCCTCCAGGGCGCAGCCACTGTCGTCATCCGACTGGGAGTTCCTCTGGAAGTCCAGCTGTTGGTGGTGGCTGTGGTGGAAGCCGTGTCCCGCCACTGCCGCTGCCGTCTTGTAGCTGGCGGTGCGCAGGGGCGTGGCCACTGAGTTGAGCGGCAGGTGGCTGGGCGGCTGGCAGTGGCGTCGCTGCAACGGCGACACGAAGTGACCCGCCTGGCCCAGGGTTCCACCGCTGCCGTTACTGCCACTGCTGCTGGCCGAGGGCACATCCAGATTAGTGGACGTGGCCGTGGAGGACCCCTGGGTGGTGCTGATGGCGGGGGCGAAGGCCAGACCCGTTCCGCCCGCCTCAATCTGCAGCAGCTCGCTCTCTGTCTGCGTGTAGTAGTTGCTGCTGGGCGGCTGTGGCTGTGGCTGGAGGGGATGCGGCTGCTGGGTGGGGGGCTGCTGCATGTTGCCGGTGGAGCGAGGTGCGGGTGTGGGCTTGTACTTGCTGACGGATTGGCTGAGCTGGGTGCTGCAAACAGGCGGAAACGAAAGAGAAATCAATATTAGTCTTGGGGATTACAAAACCATCATTAGTTATGGAGTCTTGGGTTCACCATAAAATAAACTTTAGTTTTATTTCGCTGCAATCATTCGCTACAAAAAACACTATTTGGAAATCATTCTATCTTACAGCCAGCAGGCATTCCAAATGACTTTTGAGTGCAATTACGGTCAGTGGATGTGGCAGCTGTTGCAGCTGCGCATGCGTGCAGTTTCCTCATCTGACGACGAATCTCCCAAATGGCAGCCACATAAGAGTCATAAAGTTTTGTTACTGCCCACGGCCCACTGGCCAGTGTGGCATCTTCTTTTCCCCTGGTTTCGGTTGTTGTACTTTCACTCGATTTGTGGCACGCTGCGCGATTATGCAGCCATGCAGAGACAGAGGCCAAGAGAGAGAAACTCCAGCATGTGGCTGGTCATGTTTCAGCCTTAACTCGATATATTTTTTTACCCGACTTGCCCACTGCAATACTCGTACTCGTACATGTTGTAATTAAAGTCATTTGTTTGGCTCAACGTCGACGGACTGACTGTGTTTGTGTGTGAAATATTAAACTGTTTCATTTAAACGTTTCCATTTGTATATCAAATTGCACAACATACAGAGCATGAATAATAGCCTCACAAAGCGGCGGCAACAAAAGCCATTAGGCCGTCCAACAATTTGATTTACTAATCAACGTGAGAAGAAACCGAGCTGCGAGCTGGGGGAGAAACCAATTTGCCAGGCCACCGAGAGGCGATTTATCTACAAGTCTTGTAAATTTATGCAAATTAAAGACATCATCTCATCACAATCGGAGCTTAGCCTTCTGCTAATGAAGCAAAGCCCACGGAAAGTGAATGTGATACGACCAGTACGGTAGTACTTCTGTCTGGTATAAAGGTACCTGATGGGTGACCAGGAGCCATTAACACCTCTGTACAGTTCAGAGATCACTCCACGGTTGCCCTGTTGGAATGCCGAGCGTGTGAGGCCATCCGCGAATGTGGAGAAAGTTTTATGGCCACTATTTTTTGTGGTTTTCCAATGCAAATTTAATGTCTTTGGGTACACAGAAACAAAAAACTATGGATCACCAAGGTGATGGAGTTGTTTCCCTTTAAAATCAAAACCGGATTTTCCCTAAACTGTTTTGATTGCTGACATTGATATAGCTTTTGCCAGTGTAGGCTTAGTGGCAGCCCCCTTTGGCCAGTGCCAAAAAAGTTGATCGATCACAGGGTACTTTCTAAATCTATTCGATCCACTCGCCGCGATTGTCCAAACAAACAGCCAGAAGTCAGGGCGTATAATCTGTCAATTCCCAATGAATTGGGAATTGTACCGAATGACTTTGATAGCCAAGAAACAGTGACCAAGCGCCAGCAGATCAGATCAATTCGAATAAACAAAAATCCCAAATACGGCTCGGACAGAGTCAGTGAGTTGGTGCTGCCTAGACGGTTTGCGGTTTTCTCTTTTTCGGCCAGCATGGAAACCTGTTGACGGCTTGTGGATTCCACGGGTGCAGGCGACTTTTCTGCAAGGCGAAAAATACGCAAAAATGCCAAAGACGACGACGACGACGCCTCATGACCAACTACGGTCCCTGGTTTTCGACATACACATAAATTTGGGTTAAGAAGATTTTGGGTTTATTTGGTTTGATGTCTGTCATTTCCTTGATGGCTCGTCGCAATTGCGCACTTCTGAGGATAATTAAAAGTAAATTGTTTGACACTCAAATCGAATGGAATGGGTAACGAAATATGGCAATGCTATTCCGCAATCCGGTTGCCCCACTTGCTTGCAGATTTTGGACTTTTGTGAGATACGTTTGGAATTTATCGGTTCAATCGATGGATTATTTAAATAATGGGAACATATCAAAGCCGCTATGCTGTAAAATCTTAATGTGCGTTAGCCACGCTATTCCTTTCGAATAGATACATCTATCGGATTGCATCATCAAGCCAATCCGTTTCGAATCAATCCTATGTGCAGCTCATTAGCGAACATTTCAATAGTTTCAGCACGTTTCGGAGCAAAACCGAAAGCCGACTATAATAATATCTCAATTATCTGCAACACCACACAGCATCGATTGCATTTCTATTCGATCGACAGTCCACAATGTTTCCATAGTTTTTTCACGATTTCATTAAATTTTAGACACGCAGTTTCGCCAGAAAGAGCCGCCACAGGAACACGTAACTGGTTCAAAATCATTTAGGCCTCTTCTCCCCTGGAGGAAAACCCGTTTACCAGGCCCGTCCCATTCCCCGATTCTGGGAAATACGGAATGCACTACGACACTACGACCGAGGGAATGCAGCAATTGAAGCACTGCAGTGCACTGGGAAATGAAATTAATACGTAACATGCAATTCTTAATAATTGAAAAGAGTCGAGGCAGCCAAGAGTCCGCATTAAATTACTTTCACAATTGGTTGAAAGATAAACGCCAGGCTCGACGGGATTAAGCCTGGCATTAGGCCTAGTAATGCCTGATTATCCATGGCCAGTACACGATCTCTGATCTCAGATCTGGGATCTACGATCTCCGATTGGCGTTCTCCAATCGGTAGTCCAGAATCGCATTTATTTCTGGCCCAGAGGGCGTGGCTGAGCTGGGAAGGGCATGACTGGGCCGGGCCTATTATGAAATCTCGTTCAATGGCCCCCCCAACTCGTGACCTTGTTGCGTGTTTCATTGTCTGGTGGAAGCGGGCCCACAGCTCGTACTTCTTTATGCAGCTGACTTTCGGGTTAAACTGCCGCGTTTGACTGCCTTTACGTCACACAAATAAACCGAACTGAACGGATCCGTGGCAATAAACAAAAACCGTCCATTCCGTACATGCAATCGCGTCATATGTTGCACGTGTTGCTGTCGCTCAACATTTTTATGCATTCGTTCATGTTTCTCCCTCAGCTTCTTCGCTTTCTTTATGGCTTTTTCTATGGACATGAGCACATTTTGTGTGCCTGTCTACAGCTCTACCAGGGATTGGGATTTGGAATGGGTTTCGGGATGGGTACTGGGTACTGGGTCTGGGGACCCGTTGCACAAGTTCCTAGCCATCCAGCCAGCTACGCCAATGTGTGTGCTCTCCGTGCAGCAACGCCTATTTAAGTACCGCGGTGGTGATTTAGTGCAGCGTTACCGTTAGACGTTAGGAGCCAAGGCGGCCAATGCCTGGTGATAAGCCATAAGCCATAAGCATAAGGCCGCTGTCTCGTCTGAGGAGTCCACACCAGGGGCGGCTGTGGAATGTGTGTGCTTCTCGGAAGGGGTTTTTCTTTATTCATCATTTACCAATTAGTTTCGAAGTAGTTTTTCTTTTGTTTAGGATTGAAACGATTCTTAACTGACAACTAAATTAGGTTTGAAAAAGATATAGATGTTCGATGGATCACTTAAACCCCCTAGAAGCCACCCTGTTCCCATGAACAGTGCTCTCCAAAGGAGCTTTGCAGTCAACAACTTTGGCATCTGCATCTGCATCTGCAGCCTTAGTTTGGCTAAAATGCATAATTAATCGGTGGGGCAAGCCACTGCTCTTGGCCAGCCCACACTGGCGATTTGCAAGCGAGCAGCTGCTCCTGTTGCATGTTGCATGTTGGATGTACTGTGGCAAGTGCAATGCAGAGCGAAAACTCCACTCAAGTCGGGTTTTGAGTCGAGTTTTTGAGCCAAGCTGATTCGCGTTCCGTCATTAACAGCTTTTGCTTAATTTTATGCACCACTCCTCGCCTCCCGCGATTCCTTGCCCCTCTTGCCACGCTGTCAACAGCTGTAGACACGTTTCAGCGATTTCTGCATGTTGCATGGCTCGCTCTAATTTATGCAAAATGTTGTTCTTCTTCTGTAATTCACTTCGTGTACTCCCTGTTCCGCTACCAACTCCTCTGTAGCACTTTTTTCGGAATGCTTTTAAAGCCAACTTCAATACTTATGGCCAACTCGTTAGTCCCCCCATGTTGATGGCCAAGTTTTTGCTTTCCAGTTGATTGTTTTGCTTTATTGATTTCCCAGGTAAAATCGGATTCTTTATTTTTGATGTCTTGTTAGAGAGATTTGCCACCCGTTTCTCTCTCCATCGCTGGCAATCAATGATGTGTGCCACAGAATGCCAGTGCATGGGGCATGCAACTGAACTCGTTCCCAGCCGCATTGAACCATTTAGTTAGCTGTGAATTCCTGGGTCATAGAGCCAGATTATTATCCAATGATACGAGACTCCCACAGTTCTTAGACATAAATTAAGTATCTTCTCTAATTTGATGTACCAGCTGCCAGCTTCTCGTAATGATGATGACGTGGATGATGATTGAAGCCGGTGATAAATGTAATTGCTTTCTCGGCAACTGTGTTGCCATCAAATTAAGGCACATCAAAGCAAAGATTATATTTGGGAATTCGAGAAGAAAACAGAGACACAACAACAAAGGGCACAATAAGTTGATTAAATTAAAGTGCGTTAAAAACCTCCAAAATAATTGACACGGTCTGAGCCAAAGTCGAGAGTTGAGTTCGTTTTTGTGTGTTTCGTAGAAATCGGAGAAGAACAAAAAGAATAATGGATGGATGGGCCCAAGAGGGCCCAGAAAAAGCAGAACAAAATTTATTGTCTGGCTCGTATGACAACCAAGCAAATCCAGCAGAGCATGAAACGCGAGCGGAGTTCCAAAGATGGATAGATGGATTGTATGGCCAACAACAGGTGGTGGTTCCTGGTTTGAGCTTCGAAGGGAACCCGGTTCACCTGTTGGAACGTGGGAATCTAGTTTCGGCAGACTGGTCAAAAAGCAATTACCGAAAATAATGTAAAGACTAAACAATCCCTCTGCAGTGTCGTCTCCGGTTCTGCGGTTGCACTTCGCCTCACGACCCTCTGACTCTCCCGAATCACCTGACCATGACTGCAGCTACAAATAATACGAGGCGGAAGGTGCAGCCAACTATGACCGTTTTGGTTTCGACCCCTTGGCAGCCAGAAATGGCCAAAAAGGATGTTTGGTTCCATAATTATTAATGTCACAAAGCAGAGTAAGGGTTGGACACTTTCTCAGAGACGGATCACGCAATTGTGTCCAATTTCCAATCGGAATTCCATTGAATCGTAAACGGATTATCTTTTGCATGTGGACACGACGTTTGATCAGCCGCCTAGACTTCCTACATGAGCCGGGGACAGCCGGACACTCACACGGTTTTGGCTAACTGTAACTGTAATGGAAATCGCCATGCCAATGTCAAAATCGTGTAGGTCCCCGCTCAGAACATGACAACTGACAAAAGCAACAAGCATCTGACAGACAGGCTGCCAAAAGGGACGGGCTGGGGACGGGATTGGGACGGTGCCTGGATGGGATGGAGACAGCGAAACAAACAAACATCAGAATCAGCATCAGCATCTGCATCACCGGGCAAAAACAACATTTCAATTAACAAAAGAGAGTGTGGTCGGAGAAAGGGGTAGGTAGAGGCCTGGGGAAGATTTAGCTTGGCAACGTCGTCTTCTAATCGCCGCCTGTCAAAATAAAGCTCTATAGTGCATCACAGGAGGAGCTCCTTGGGCTCAAAGGCAGAATACACCGGGAGAAATGAGCTTAAGAGAGAGCTCAAAACGAGAGCACTTAGAAGGGCTTTCATATCTGTCTGTGACTTTTAATTAGCAACTTCTTGTTTTTAGAGATTTCCACAATTTCCCTCAGTGCATTAGTTGGCAAGTCGCTTTTGGCTTCTAGCCGCATTCATGTGTATCTGCTAAAATGCGCAATTAAGTCATCAAATGTTTGGCCTGAGTGTCCAAGCGTCTTGACACAGCCGCCGGCACACAAACATCCAAAGACTCCAAAGAGCCCCCAAAGACCGGGACATGGAGACACACCAAGTTCGCATTAGATTAATGCACTTGGGTGCAACCAGGAAGCCGGGTAAAGCATTCAGTTCTGGTTCCTCGAGAGGGAAAATGGAAAACTGGGAAAATGGCAAGTCGAAGCCCCTCCAACTTTTACTGCTTCTGGCTTCGCGGCGATTGCTAATGAAGCCTGAATGGCCAAGAAACAGGATCTGGTTAGAACGTCTGCTGGAGCTGCTGGAGACCCGTTAGATGCGAGTCGGTTGTGGTGAGACTCCAATTTATCAAGTGCCATTTGTAGGGCCAAGCTGGCTAAGATGGGAGCCCAGCGGCACAGCATTTCAACGTCCTAAGCGTCTCATTAACGCTTCCAGTCGCGTAGGCGGCCCGACATATGGGAACTGCTCCAATCGGCTGTAGGATTGATGCCTGACGATTGTGCCCCATGCCCGGAGAGTCAACAACCGACACCGAGTGACCCACCTCACGTCCTCTCGGGGGCTCTGTATCTCGACTCGATCTATGAGAGCTGCCGTAGGTGGATGGATGGGCCAGACAACACGTGTTTTTCTTAGCCAAATTACGATCGGGGATAGGCACACTTGAAGAAAGCTGTTGTAGATTCTGTGTAGAAACTCTACGGACAGATTTCTAATCCTATTTAATTTAGAGTGCAGCAAATGCATGTGACTTTCTCCGAAGCAGAGTGCCTGGCAGGTGGGGAAGGTGAAATTAATTTGCGGAAATCTCGACTCGAGTAGCTGAAATATTTCAAGAAAATCACGATTATCAACTTGAGCCACAGCGACAGAGTTGTGCGGGCGAAGTGGCCGAGATAGCTGGCCAGACGCTTTCACGAGCGTTTCGGCCAAGTGACATTTGTGCCAGTTTGGCGTATTTGCATTTTTGGTTCTCATTAGGCCAACGCCGCACTCTGATTGATGGCAATTTCTAAAATGTATATTTTTAGCACCCAATGGCAAATCAATTCAGTGTGTGGGCAGCTCGAGATGTCTGCAATTACAATTTGGTAATGGTCGAGCTCGGAGCTGCCACAATTTGGCAACAATTTGTAAGGGGGGCATGACGGCACAGAAACTTGGCTTACTGGTGTTTGGCTTACTGGTGTTTGGTTTTGGCTTCGACTACGTCTTTGGCTTTGGCTTTCTTGCCCACCTGTATTTAGCGAACAAAGCGCTGGCCATTAAATTAATTACATTGGACTGCGCACTCCTCCGTTTTCAATTAAACATAAATTACGAAAATTAAACGCAACAATGGCCAAACTGGTTATCGTTCAATGCCGAATCCTGATCATGGCTAGAACACTTAACTTGGTTTACACACGCTCCAAACAAGCCGCTCGACCTCTGCCGCCTCCTCTGACTTATGGCCACTAAATTGCTGCCATCGCGAAGATACAGATACAATGTGTTTGGCAGTACTCGGCGGATCGTGGCCGGGGAGAAAAGATAATCATAATCCAAACGGGGAGAACAGGAAATATAATAAGCTTCCAAAGCAACGCCCTTCAATTTGCCATCTCCACCCGCCCCCCAGAAACCGCACTCTCTCCTTCTGTTAGGCTAATTTTATTTGCGGTTTTCGATTTTATTTTATAAACACATTTTCTGCTTGGCAAAATATTTTGTTTCTCCTCGGGGTCTTCTCCCCGCATTTTGATTATAAATTGAATTTCCTCCAAACTCGAGACGAAATCAATCAACTCGTCTGTCCGCTGCCTCATTCACTTGTAAATCTTGTGTTTTTGTTAATGCGTTTTATGGATTCACGATTAGGTGTTGAATCAATAAACCCCGGGTTCTGACTCCTCAACCGCTTTGAGACAATGGCTTTGGGGCCCATTATGTGTGTTCTTTTGATGAGCTTATCCAACGTTTATGTTATCCAACCTTGTGTCACACGTTTAGGAGGAGGTTGAACTTTTGGAAAGCCAAGAAGAGGCTTTGATTAGTTTCATTGGCTGACAGTTGGAGAAATTGCTCATACGCCCCGTTAAAGCAAAAATTAATTAGAAAGCCAACTTCGCTTCGCTTCGCTTGACTGGGGCGCTGAGCATTAAAGGGGCGTTACTTGATATGTCTGCGAATTGGTTAAAGTCAGATTAATGCCCAGACCCCAACCCTCGTTCCCTGCTTTGTCGGCCTCTTTTCCATTTCAATTAAAATGCCATATATCATGGTCAAGAGAACCACAGAATCTCCAACTACGGCGCACATCGAATGCAATTAAAATCAAATGCGTAGCTCATTTTTAAATCAAAGCAAATCGTAAACCGATAAGCCGCCACTGGACCACCCGAGAGAGCTCCAGACTGGCCTTTTGCTTTTCGCCAACTTCAATTAGCTTGGCTCCAAAGCAAGGGGGCCGAGATCTTATTTATTTATTTTATTGTTGAGTCTCGCCGGGGCGCAGATTCCTATGCAAAGTGTTCTCTCTGACCGGCCAGCCAGCCGCTTAATTACGCTTTAAGTAGCCGCCAGTCAATATTGATTTTGGTTTATTTAAGCTGGAAATTTAATAGGCCCGACTGATTACTAATGGGTCCAGCGAGTGCAAGGGCTCAGATTACATTGCCAGGGCTGGCCAGGTTTTTTACGACCGCGACCGAACATCCAAATTCTAATTATCGGTTGGCGCAGATTTATGAACAAAAAATGTTTTTGGCCATGCAAATGCAAATGCAGCGAGGCGAACGGAATGCGAATGCGAAAAATACAAAAAGGTGGCAAAATGTACCCAAGATCTTTGAGATACGAGCCATCTTATCGATGGAGGCCGCGATACCCATGGAGGCTGCAAAGGAGAACTCAATTTACGAAGACCGACCATGGAATTTATGATATTCTCCCCGGGCTGGATGCAAACACAAAGTGACACGGCAGCCTGGATGGACCCGCCATCTTCATTTAGGGCCAAACTCGAACTCAAGGGCCAACTGCTGCTGTTGCCACTTAGCTGCATGCAATTCATTTTCCAGTTAACAGAACCCGACAAAAAGGGGCTGACCCAGGGCAGGGCAGTGGGGGACGAACACGTGCTGACCAGCATCTTGATAAATAAGTTTTCAGTGTCAGTTTTGCAAATAGTTGGGCATTAATAACACCTTCTTAGGCTGACTCTCTAGCTGACTGAGCCTCTTACGCCGGATTATTTCCGTCATTATTTTTGGCCGCATCCCGAAGATACTTCTTGCTATCAACACAATTGAAACTGAGTCGCCTGGCTAACCAGTTTCCGATGATCAGCTAAAAATGATTTATTGTGAGCCATCTAATACTGTCAGAAGATACAAAGTGGGGGAAAAGAAGTCAAAGCTACTTGGTTTTCTATATTTGGGGTAGAAAAATAGGATGGATGTTACAGAATTTAAAGTAACCATTTGTAAGCCATTTCTAAACACTTTCAAATAGAAATTCCTGCAACTAGTCTAATTTTTTAAGAGAAATATATATTTTACATCGAATGAGGGCTTTAATGTATCTGTAATGTCTTTTGTTTCGGATACTATGAAATATTTTAGTCTATATTCAAATCCACTTGCATTAAAACAATCCGATTTATCATTATTTCAGGCATTCCACAAAATACATAATTTAGGTCAAGCCTTCGGGAATGTCAACCTGCTTTTAATGACCAGAAATTATCACATAACTTTTGCATAACTTATTCAATTTAAGAAGCCATCAAATATGATTTCAATAATTAAAAGGGAAACACTCTGAGCTAGAAAACGGACTCGTTCATATAAAGCTATTAAGCAGTCATTAAATTGGGCCGTAAACTTCCCCCACCAGCGAGCCACTTTATAGTCACTTAAAAACGAAAATGCAAAGCTCATCAAATGGATTTCAAATTAGTTGGCCAGAAGCCCCCACAAGCCCCCTCCCCGGGACTTATCACAGAGAGTTATGGCCATTAGAGATAGGCCAGCAGAAGACTTACATTTTGGCTGCTGTCGCTGATGGCGGTGGCGGCCTCTTTGAGTGGCCATCAAACCTGGCCAATTGTTCTTCAATATCGCTGAGCTGGATATCGTCGGCAATGGCCTTGTTGAAGTAGCAATGGGCCTCTCTCCGGTCCAGTTCGATTAGTTGTTCCGTATCGTTGGGATTTAGCCAGACGGCGCTTCTATTCCGGCAGAGATTCAAGTTCCTCAGGTCGCCGAATGGCAGGGTCACGGGCGCCGCACTCTGCCCCTTGATCCTGGCCAGCTGGGTGGCACTCAGACTGCCAGTCAGCATGGCCACTTCCACGTCGTCGTCCGTTTCCCCGTTGCAGGAGATTCCGGAGGAGTGGAACTGTTCCTCGTTGTGCGGCTTGCTCTGGGCCACGGCCATGGCCAGAGTGGGAGCTGGCGACTCATTGGGCAGCTCCAGGGCGATTTCATAGGGCGCCAGGGTTAGCTTGGGCTTGGGCTTGGTCTTGGTTCGCACCGCGGACTTGATGATGCACTTTGCAGGCTGGACTCCGCGGTTTTTGGAGCACGTTGCCTTGCCACCCATCGGCTTGCGGGGAGTTAGCTTGGTCACCGTGGACAGCCGGGATATGGCGGCACTTGGCTCGGGCATTTTGGCGGGCTGCACCTGCTCCTCCAGCCGCTCCCGACTGGCCAGACGCTCGCGCTCGGCTGATGCACCCCGACGGCGACTCCGCCGTATGCTGGGCATGTTCCTGGGGAACAGCTTGCTGGCCTCCGCTTGGGAGCTCTTGGACAGGCTGTCGCAGCTGCGATGCCGCGTGGGACTGCCGCTGCTCGCGGTGGTTGTCGTGGAGGTGCTGGAGGACCCATCCAAAGTGGTGGCCAGCACCGAGGGGCACTCGCTGAAGCCAATAATCTCGCGATAGTTCTTGGCCGAATCCGGCTTGGTCACCTGCGGCAGGCGGATCTTCCACCAGCGCTTCTTCGACAGCATCGTGATCAGTGGGTCGGGCAATCAATCAATTGACACATTAACAGGACCGGGGAACACCTTCGGAATGCGGCGGCGAGTGCCAATTACTGTTGGCGGCAATTAACGGTCGATCCGCTTGCTCCAATTACGTGCACTCGAGTACAAATCGCGCGCGATCGATTCAGATTCGAGTCAGATTCAGATTCGAATATATACTCGTATTTCGAGACGCAACCGTTCGCTTCGGGGCTGCTTGAGCAACTGAAGATAGCCTCTGAGTAGAAAGTTGTAGATGGCCGAAAGGCAGCTCAGCCAAAGAACCGGCTATTGGCCAGGTTGGTGCAGGTCAAACTCACCACCAGGCTACTCACCACAACACGCTCTCTTACTCTCTACTACGGATCGGTAACAAGTGCCGGTGAAACAGGTGAAAACCACCTGAGCGGAGCTGAGTGCTTTTTGTTCCCCCGATTGAGTGCTTCTGGCTTTGAGCCGGATTCTGGTTGCGTTTATTAGCCAGGCCTGTGCTACTGGTTGCAACTTCCAACTGGTAACTGGCAACTGATGATTGCTCCGCTGTCTTCTGTCTTCGGGCCATTTGACACATTTCAGGCCGTTTAGTGATTGACCCATATCAATCGGGAGTGAGGGGCGCCATCAAGGGAGGACCGAAAGTGCGGCCTTTGGGCGGTTTGTTGCCACATTAGCTGCTCATTATGCCCCCGGCCAGGTGAGAATGTGGTAATCGAATAAGACCCCACCATCCGGGTCGTCCGGGTAACAGGCTAATGGACTTGACGTGGTAATGGAAATTCAATCAATGGAAATTGGACTCTGCGGTTATTACTTATAAGGCCTTGACTTCTTCAATAATTTCAAAAAGATTTCAACTGTCAATGAGGCCATCTATCTGCTTTTAGAGGTATTATGTTAAACCCGGATTGAGATATAGTTTAGTGTAGAATTAATCCATATTAAGTTTATTAAACTCGTTTAGATGGCACACATTTTAGAGAGTGGCTAAGCCCATTTTAACCCAAATTATTAACGATTTTCTAACTGGTCTAGATTCTTTATTATTTATTCGACTTGAAGTGTACTTACTTTTGGAACTCTTCCTCAAGTGCCCATTTCCTCACTGGCTTTCGAACACAGTATTTATTCTACAACTGTAATGAGAACAGAAAGCAAATAAATTAATTTTCCGCATTTAGTGTTAATTTGAAAGGAACTCCTATTTTCTTGTCACTCAAACAAATAACAAACCAAATTGCCCAACTAATGAGAACCAAACTGGGAACAGTCAACATGGAATGGCAGTGGCAGAAAGCAAAGTATTTTAATTGCCCGGAGTTTTTGGCGAAAAGTGGGTGGGCGTCAAAACTTTATTTGACAGTTGAAACAACTGAACAATTCATGAAACAATTTTGATTAAAACTGCGACACGCAGTCTCCCGTTGGAAAAATGTCAGCAAATGTTTGTGGCATTTGCCAAAAAAAGGAAAGGTGCGTTCCGACCTGCAGCAGCTTTCAGTGAGAAAAAATATACATTTACCTTTTAATTAAAAGAAACTTTTCTCGGGCTTATTTAGTCATAAAAAAAACATATAAGGAGGTAATAAATTGTGAAATTTGATGCCGCGAATTCCTCTGCGATTTATTCATTTGGAAAAGTGTCATAAAGGTTGAAAGATTTATATTCCTCTCGATTTAATTAATTTCTTTCTGTGCAACAATGGCCAACAGGTTGGAGTCAACGTCATTGCAGAAGCCAAAAAAAGTACAACTTTAGTGTAACAACAACGATAATATCCTGCAGAGGTCGTTAAAGTTGAGATTTGAACGTGCAACGTACACGTGTAAGTTGAAAGTTGGCCGTGTGGCAGAGAGACTGGGCTGGGGGCGCGAGGACGCGGCAGCCAGTTTGTCGCATCTGCTGCCACTACGCGATGCAAGATGGCGCTCTCCAGAGCACTAAACAGTATTAAAGCAATTTTCACTTTGTAAAAAAAAAGCTCAAACAGAAACACAAGCTGAAACAGAAACAGGGGAGGCAATAACATCAACTGTTGTGCGGCTTGTAGCACGTGTCGCGCACCACTCCAAGGGGCGGGGGGTGGATGTAGTTATTAATATTTTTCACTTCCCCCACACAACATGGCGTCCTGTCATAATCATAACGGTACCTCACCGCCATAGACAAACGGAAGTGAAAAGTTGAAGGGAAATAAAATGAAATAAAATAAAATCAAGGCTGCTGTTGACAATCGCGTTATCATAATTCTTTTCTGCTAAACTCAAATAGCATTTTCGCCTATTTGCATAAACAACGTGAAAGTCGTAAAGTGAAAAATTGCAAAGTACACAGTACAACACACTTAAAAAAAAAAGAGGGAAGTAGAAAGGAGGAGTGGCAAGCACTTGAAAGGGGCGGATGCCCAAGAACGTAGAAAAAGTAATGTTGCAATTGCTCGTTGAAGAGTGAATGTGGTACAGAGAAAATAAATAGGTTTAACTAGAAAAAAAGGTTTTTTTTACTAACTAATAAACTATAATAGTAACTTAAGAAAGGCTTGAAATATAAGTTTTATATTATAATATAAATATATATTTAAAAATAAACCGCAGTGGACTAAATCTGCTCTTGTATTTCTGCAGGATAAGCAGGGAGATTGTCGTAGGAAAAGCCAAATGCGTGGCAACAATCCTCTTGCCAATCTCGGCAGCAACTTCTCCTCCTAAGACAATGAGTGCAGAGCCTGCGGGTGAGGGGCGGTGGCTGTGGGGCGGAGAAAGCAGCAGGAGATGCCACAATTCACCCGCTAGGAGAGTGTAGGCGGCAAATGTTTCCCTAATGATGACGTCGCCGACGCTGCTTATGAATTGTTGTTGCTGGCGGGGAAATGTGGCAACAAAAAAAAAAACTGAAGTGTTGCTTCGTAATATTTATGGAAAATATTTTTGTTGTTGGAGGGGTGGAGTGGGGGGTGACAACAAAGACAGCAGCAGCCGCAGAAAGGGGCACGAGGAGATGGTGGAGTCCCAGCAATGCAATGATTACGTTGATTTGCCAAATGGCGCTGATGACAGTCGAAAGCTGAAGAGGCTCCGGGAGCGACGTCACGGGTCTACTGATTTTTAATTAAAAAAGCAAAAATGAGTGGGGAAAAATCAACCATACTGCGGGTGAGTAAAAAAAAGGAAAAAAAGGAGAAAGCGAAGGAACAAAAGCTCCAGGACAACAGAAAAAAACTCAAAGTGCGCGTCACAAGGTTTCCTTTTGTTAATCGACTTGATTGTAAATATTTTCTTGCATACACCCTCGCTTTTTTCCAGCCCCCAGCTCGTTAGACTACGCAGAGAAAAAAGTCTAGTATTAAATATTGATATATATTAGAAAAACAAAATAATATATAGCTTTGGGTTAATTTTGTCTTAATTTTGAAAATAAAAATACTCTACTTTTCGCTTAAGAATCACTTTCAAAAGCAGTTTCTTTAAATTTCTTTCAATGCAAGTTTCTATTGTCAAATACTCTGCGACTGTTGCCGCGTTTCTAGTGGGATTCACCCCGGATTCTCCCATCCTTGGGATACCTGTCGTCCTGGTCGGCAGCGGCTTCCTTTTGCGCCACCCCAACCCCGCCAAACTTCCTCGCATTTGCCTTTGTTATTTATGGTATTGTTGTTGCCACGTGATGTTGCTGCTTTCGTCCTGTCGTCCTGTTGTCGATGTCGCAGCCTGATGCGTGGTCCTCTTATTCCCGCCCCCTGTCGTCGCATTTCACGCCCCCAAAGGAAAACTGACACGAGTTTGTATTTTTAATTTGACAAACATATCGCCCTTCCACCGCGGCTGACAGCGACAGGTGAACAAGATTTTCAGTTAAGAAGTATCCTGGTAAATAATGTAAATCAGCTTTAATTTTAAATAGAAGAAAAGATGATGATTCCCAAAGCATAGATAATCCTTTGAAGCTCTGCTTAGGAGGTGTTAACTAATGAAACTAGCCTTTATTGGCCTTAATCACAGGTGTTAAAAAAATGCAATCTATTGTTGGTAATTAAAACAACGTGTCGTGCTTTATTGCTTGCTCATTTGTCAAACAACTTGTTGACGGGTCGAGGTAATTTGCCAACACTTTTTGTCGCTGGCCAAAAACGAAAGTGAAAGGCATTATTATTACCAACAGTGGCGATGGCGATGGCGATGCGTTGGAAAACTCGGCAAAAATTGGCAATTGCAGAGATCATTGGCAGAGCAAGTGCTCTACGGGTGTGTGGTGTTGAAAGTAAACAGAGGGGCTGGGTTAATTGGAGGGAAAAGTGTTTGCACAATCAAATGGCAATCCGTATGAACTGCGTTGAACTGCGTTCAATAAACAGGCCCGAGCCCGAAGTCGACACTCCCTCAATTAGGAGCAAACAATCAAATGACAGAAAAGCCCAAAGGCAAACACTTTGCTTTTGTTACGTGGCAGAAACAATGCAAAGTGCAAGGACGAGGTTTAAAAGTGAAGTCCCCGCAGCTCAACCCCCGAAAATCGGCGGGCTTTCATGAGGAATTATGAATATTGGATGCCTCATCCTGCCCGGAATCTGGCAAAAAGCCTTCGGTTTGCATAAGCATTACGTGTGTGTGTCTAAGCTAATAAACACTGCAATGTAGGTTGGCTGGGAGTTTGGGTGGTTGGGTGGCTGGTGGTGTGTAAATAATTAAATTCTTAATTATCTCCACCCACCAGCAAGGAGCCCCACACTCGTAAACTCTCATACTGGCAGGATTTTTGGATTCCAACAGTGTCACATTCACTTAATTAACTTTAATATTTCATATGTGTGACAAGAGAAACTTTTGCTTTAAGCAGGTGATGAATCCCACCCACTCCCGGCCGAGGACTAAGTGGAAATAATGCCCACCCGACAATGTCATCACGGCCCTAATGAGCGAATTAGTATTCATTATTAGCTGCTACTCTGGAGGTGCTACTCATTCGGTGCCATTCTTTAGCCGCTTTTTCCCATACTTGCTTGGCATTTGCATAATGCTCGGGCTTATCGGCCGAGAGTGGGCGTGTCCCAGCCCCATACAGAACCCTTGAATAGTTGCCAAGCAGAGTGGAAAATTAAAATAAATTGTACGAGTAGTTTCTAGCTGAAGTAGTTCTAGCTGAGTAAGTGGTAACGACACAATTGCGGTTCGCGGGTTACAAAAAATAGCTCTGGAAAACGCCAGGGGAATCGGGAGTCGGTCCAACTCCAGGGGGAAGTCAGACAGAGATAAGACAGGTGATTATTAGGGCTAATAAAAAGCACCATTAATGGATTATTTAATTTCTTTTCGGGTTTTACGGCACTCGTAAAATTTTCAAATGTAAACTCAACGCATCAACACGTATTTATATCTTTCGGCTCATTTGACACTGAGATATCTTTGAATTAATCAAATTCTTTATTTTGTTTGGTTCCCTTCTTAATTTTTGTATATTGCAAGTTGACAACCCTTTTTTCCCCTTTTGGCTACCCTAAAAACCAGTATAAAAGACGAATTCCCGTCAACGAAATTTCAGTCTGGCCTAGTGGCTTCAAAGGGGCAGTTCCACAATTTCTTATTTAAAAATTTAGCGTTATTGTTTCTTTTTTTATTTGATTTTTTTTTCTCATTTTCTTCATCTTTTTTTTTTATTTTAATTTTTTATTGGAGGAGGCTCATCTCCTTTGAAAGTCTAATAGCCCCTACCTGACATTTATGAAATTAGGTCGAAAATATTTGAAAGCATGCGGCGGCATCAGATTTTAACAATTTATACCAAAAATATAAACATAAATCATTAAAAGAAAGTCAAATCAAATATAAAGATGATGCTTTTTATTCGATTTTATTTTCTTTTATTAATTTATTTGAAGATTTTTGGTTTATAGTTGCAATTTGATGTCGCCGCATCCATTCGATTATTTTCGGCTTAAGTTCTTTATGTCGGGTAGGGCCTATTCGACTTTCAATTTGGGGATATTCTGCCTCCAATATTCTTTTAAAAATATGTTTTTTTTTCTTATTAATTGAGGTGTTACATTGAATAATGTACTGCTAGTTTCTGGGTAACCCCTAATCTAGGCCGTTTTAATAGGAAACGAATTGGAAATATACTCAATTACGTTTTAAATCGAAATCTGTTTCGTGATTTTATTTTTGGTGGTTTTGTTTCCAAGTTTTTAATTTCAAAATGAGATATATCGGGTATTTCAAATATTTATCAATTCAAAAGGATTTTCAGTTACTTTTGTCTTCTAATATATGGCCATTGATGCCTTATCATTCTCGTTTAATTTCTCTGAAATGTATCGCGTTATTACTCGTTAAATCGTGAAAATAGACCATTGCGTTCTTTTAGATTCATGATTTCCAAGTTTTTAATTTCAAAATAAGATTATATCGGGTATTTCAAATATTTATCAATTCAAAAGGAATATATGGCCATAGGTTTTATACCTGTATCTGTCTAATAGTTTACTAATACGAGTAGTTAATAGTTCTTTGGAATGTATCGCGCTATTACTCGTGAAAATAGACTATTTGGTCCTTTTCATGATTTCCAAGCTTTTTATTTCAAATATTTATCAATTCGAATAGTTCACGTCGTTTGTTTATACTCTTCTGCTAAGAATCATCATTAATGCCATTGCTGCATTATTGTAAACGTAATCCTTCTTAACAAAGTTGATCGGTTTTTGCACTCTTGGTAGGACTATTGGTAACTGACAAAGTATATTAAATAATCATGAAGGGAAGGGGCAGTAAGCAAAGTTACAAGGCTTTGAATATTTGATTTTGAATAACAATCATTCATCTTGTATCGTCTAGCTGGGCTGTTATATCTCCCGAAATCCCGTGTTTTCCAAGTTTAATTTCAAAATAAGGTATTTGGTTGGGTATTTCAAATATTTATTATATCAAACAAATTGAATTTGAAACATTTTGTACACCGATTCCCATTCAACGCCACTTAGTCATTATACCGATATCCCTTTCGGATATCTGATTTCAATGTGAGACAGGAAGTGGGTGAAATTAGGCATTCATATCACATGACACCTACCCGACTCATTACTACGACCTTCATTGATGCAGAAAATACACACCTCCCCACCCGTCAGCAATTAGACGCCCATCAGCTTTGGCGTTTGGCCCATTGTTAAGCTAACTTGGCCACTTGATGGGCAAAGAAGTATATTACTCGCTTACCGTTTGGCAAGGAAAACGTCCGACTTGGTAGCCAAGTTGGTTGACTTCTAATCCAATTAGAAAATTTGCTGCTGCACGTAAAACTCTTTGCGAGACTTCTTGTTGGCACTGCCTGACTCGTTAAACAATTTGCGCGGCGAAGCGGACCGAAATTCAATTCGAAACGGAAGACTAACTCGAAGACAAAGGACCTCCGACCGACCACCAGTGCAAATTCAATTTGTTAACATTTCAATTTTCACCTCTGTGATTCGTTTTCGTTATTCAATTATGCCAGGACACACGCGTCTTTCGAAGGGCACGTGAATGCGAATTCATTAAAGAACTTTTCACTGACAAATGCCCACTCAGAACAACGCGTACAAACTGTCAGATAGACGAAGGATTTCAGGTTGTCAGGACGGCGAGGATAAACCGCCGCACGGAGTGTAATGCCGCGTTAACAAACCGCAACTGAACTCTGTCTCGGAGCCGGGCTGTCTGGCCAAGATGCGGCTTCTGCTGAGGTCCTGGCGAGGTCCTGTCGAACCTGGAGTGCGTGGGTGTTCGTGTGCTTGTGGCACATTGTTTTGGTTTCCTGCACAACCGGCTTCGAACTGCGTTGCATACGCGCAGGCGCTTTTTAAAAAGCTCTCTTTCTTCGCGTTGCAAGCAACGCCTAAGAGACTGCTTTCTCTTTGCATTTTATTTTGATTGTTTTGGGCTTTTGTTTTGGGCTTTTGTTTTGATCACCAAATCAATTTACAAAACATACTTTCTTTTTAATTTTTGTTATAATTGTTTATGCTAAACATATTTAGTCAGAGAGTCCATTGGACAGAAGGAACAGACACAAAGGGTACCCCGTTTGCCTTAATAAATATTATAAAAAAAATAAATGAAATAAATGAAATAAAAAATGTATGGCAATTATTATTGAAAAGAGGAATTAAATTGATTGCTTGTTTAAAAATTAAACTAATGAAGGTATAAGGGTCAGTTGTAAAATAAACAAAATAAATTTAAAAAAGAAATTGAAATAATTATAATAATAATAAAAAATCAGAACACCACGTTTAATCTTCAAATGTTTTATGTTTAAGTCCAATGACTGCTTTACAAAAAAAATTAAAAGAAAACCAGAAATCAATGTTTAAATAATTGTAATTGTAATTGAAAAAAAATAAGAATCAGATGAAATCAAAGCGACCATCCAACGATATGTTCACAGATTCCAATGATTGTGATTTAAATAATAAATGAGAAATGCAATTTTTTCATTCTGCTTAAAATAAAAAGATAGTCCGAAACATAACTGCAATTGAAATGGATAGAAAATGTATAATAAAAAAAAAGAAAGTAATATAATATAAAAATAAGTAAAGGAGGCCGCGGTCCAGCTGCGATTGAATCTCCATGGTTTAGAGATAAATCATGGACACCAGAATAAACCACCGAATATGATGATATATATGATATGACCACATTGATACAAATTAAATTTTTGTAAAAAAAAAATTAAAGAAAATAAAGAAAAAAATAAGAAAATGAGGATTCCATAGATTTTGAAGACTTTGAAAAATCAGAAGAAAAGAAAATGAAGGTATAAGGGTCAGTTGTAAAAGTAAACAAAATAAATATAACAAATTTAAATAATTATAATAATAGAAGAAAATCAGAAAACCACGTCCAAACTTCAAATGTTTTATGTTAAAGTCCAAGGACTGCTTTACAAAAAAAAATTAAAAGAAAATCAGAAATCAATTTTTAAGTAATTTTAATTGGAAAAACAGGAACCAGATCAGAGCGACCATCCAACGATTTGTTCACAGATTCCAAGGATTGTGATTTAAATAATAAATGAGAACCTTTGTTTAAAATTTAACTAAATGAGAAAATGAGTTAACAATAAATTATCGGAAAAATGCAATGGCATCAAATTACATCCATGGTTTAAATAAAAATAAAAGAGAGAACAGGATCTATCCCCTCAACTTCCACATTAAAAACTTGGACGGATAAATAATTTTCATTTAAAAAAGAAGAACCACAAATCGAATTTAAATAAAATAATTAGGAGACCACAGAAAAATAAAATTAAAATAAAAATAAAAACTGGAGTAAACACTGAGTCAGGCTGACTGGGCCAAGACTGAATGGCTTTAGGCCAGAACGTCGCCTTTTATACGATTTCCTAGGGTTGACTAATTCTAATAAAACGAAAAATTTTGGTCTTCTAGGATTCCCACACAAACTAGGGGGTTTCGATAATTAGTTATCTCTAAAATTTCGATAAGTACATAAGTTCAATACATCGAGTAGTCTTTGCAAATATTTGATGGAAAAAAGATGGAAAACTTTAAATTTAATAATTATTCATAATTTATTTTAATCAAAGCTTCCTATTCTATCAATAAAATATATCAATGAATACTCGGGAATTAAAATCAATCCGTTTAAGTGTTGGTTAAGAAAGGACAATAATGAAGCCACTTAAGTCATGAGAGCGCCAAAAAAGGACGAAGGACAACTTTTATGCCACCCTTGAGACTTGGCCATTTACGATGGCTGGTGACCCCACAACTTTTGGCCCTTCCCATTTCGCCGAAAACCGCTCAAGGTAAACCTTAAGAAGGAAGCGGCATCCTGTGGCCAGGATACGGCTTCGCGTTTTCCTTGGGCGAGGGTGGACACATAAGTGCCTTGACAACTCTGCTTAAAGTTATTTGCAATTCTTATAAATGTGCATGCGTTACGCATCGTTGCCCAATTAGGTGTGGGTGGAAGGAAAAAACACTATAAAAAATATTGGGTTATACACCTAAAAGGCAATAGATTTTCAAGAAGGATACGTTATACAGTAGGTTTCCCTAGGCAGTGTTTCATCTTGTGGGTTTTTTTCCAAGTGTTCTTCAATGGCAGAAGAATCAAATACTAGCTTACTCAGTGTCTGACTGATGAAGGTGAATCCTCCCATCTACCCTCAATCCCATGCTGAAAGTGCATTTTTACCCCACAGGATTTGAATGATTTTTTTCTTTCTATTTTTTGGTGGGCCTTTGCCTAATTCCTTTATGGGGTGGCTTGAGGAGGGTGGCTGGCGAAATTTGAAATTGAAATTGCCTATTGGTAAGGTTTTATTTCCTCACTTTTGGGTGGAATTCCCGCCCCCGCTGGCAAAGTAAATTAATGAATGTGTGAGAAACGTTTTGGCCAAATGCCCCACCGTTCTGGCCAGAGCTTGTCATAAAAGCTGTCTACTATTAAACAGTAATAACGATTGCCGTAGTCCGATTGAATCCCATTCCCACTCCGTAAAGCCCCCTCACGGTAGTCAACACTTTGTTCGCATGTGTCAGACGCAATTTTACGAGCCGAATACTCGTACTTTCGGCAAAAAGTTTTTACGGCAACAAGCGGAAATGGCATTTTTACTGGCCATCTAAACAGTCCCCCGGAACCTCCCTAAATGCCGCACAGATTGTGTCCAGCTGTTCCTGGGGAGAGATTGCCCTGAATGGAGTTCGCCTTTTGCCCGCTCGTCAATGATGGGAAAATTGAAAACTATGAAAGGGTCCCCCATCCCAGATATTGTGGGTGAAGAAAAAGTTTTTGGGGACTGGGACTGGGGTCATTTTCTGCTGCAATGGCACAAAAATTGATTTGTTGTCGATTTCTATAAGGGGGCGACCGCACTCCCCGGTTGTGATTCCGTTTTCAATCTAATTTATGGCCACTGCAAGTGCAAGTAAACATGTGCGACAAACGACCTTATGAAGCCAGAAACTTTTCCTTCCCCGAGCTGTTAAATAAAAATGTTTTTTCGTTTCGTTTATAAGTATTTTTCGTTTTATAGGATATTGAGTGGACGCGACGGAGAAGAACTGGGAACCGGATGGAGAACTGGCACAGGATAAGTCGCTTGTCAGCAACAGAAGCTTCTGTCATTTGTCTTTCTCGACTTGGCCAAGAACTGCAAACGTGTTGACTGCCAAAAGGGGCAGATGGTCAATGGAGGGGCAAGTGCAACAGCAGATTCTGATCAGCAATCAGTGATCGATGGAGGTGTAGAGGTTAGACTAAATATGCAAAGAGCTTGCCACGAATTACTGATGCACTACGTTCGAAACCAGAAGTAGAATTCCAAAACCCCTTCAACGCGCCTCTCATTAACATTACTTGCATATGCGAGACATTTTTTTAAGAGAAAGAATTTGTTAAAGTTCTTTTCTGGTTCTCTCATTAGAAGGAATTACGTATGCTTAACCCCAAGAGTTATGTCAAAGCTCAGCTCATGACATTGCAGATTCTGGATTCTGCTTTTCCGACCTGTTCTGAATTCTTTTCAGTATACCCGTACTATCTATCCTCCATTTCTGTTTGTCTGTCCACCTACTTAATTATTTAAAGCATTCGCACAATTTTTCGCAAACATGTTTTTCTTATTCACTTAATTCACTTTTTTCCTTGCCGTACTGACAGACGTATCTCAGGTTCACTAACAGGTTGCCAAGTCCGAGATACTCGTACACCCAAAGCAGATATACATACTCGTACACTCGTACACTCGCAATACATTCGGATACAAGGGCCAGAGATACAGATGCATGAAGATAGAGACCCGGAGAGCTGGGATGGCTGGCATTCCCTAGCTGGAAGCTTCACATTTATGCCAAAGTTAAGTGAACTTGAAGGCTCTTGCTGGCCTTTATCTGCAGCTCGCGTATAAGTTGTGAGTTTTTTAATTGCAGTCTAAATGGACTTCAATGAATGCTACATCGGTGGAACAGTGGCGATTCCACTGCACCATTACTGCAACTTCCATGGCGGCAGTTTATCTTTTGATTGTTGCTCCTCCGGTGCATTGGAAGCCCTCGAAGGGCTCTTAAAAGCGAAACGACGTCGCCTTTTTTAGTGAACTCGAGATTTTAATTACAGTAGAAATGCTTGTGTCCCCTTCTATCTTTTATTCTTGGCACAGACAAAAAAAAATTAGAATTCTGTAGAAACACTACATAGAAGAAAACTGCTTAAATTTTTCCTTGTGTATGCATCTAGTGGGTTGACTTGTTGTCTATATTTAAAAGAAATTAAAAGTTCTAACCGAACCGAGAAAATGGTTTTGCTGTCTTTTGTTTTTGGCTTCGGATTTCGCTGTTGCTCTTAATGCCGGGATTGATGTGGCGCATTAAAAACGCCAGCAACTGGCATTGGCCCGGCAGGCTGGCCAAGATTGATGAAGCCACTCTAAGCCGCAAGAGCTGCTGTCTCAGTTTTTGTTGCAGTTGCACAGAGAGCACGTACTTTGTCTAACTGCCAATGCGGCATTCCCATGGTCCAATCGTCCAATACCCATCCCCAATCGCCAGCCCAATCCCAATCCCATTGCCAATGCCAATGTCTTGGCCACATGCCGCGCATGGCCACAATTCGTAAATTTATTAAACGTCAACACGGCACTGAGCCAAATAAACTTGTCTCACGACACAACAGCCCCTGCAACTCGTGGGCAACCCTGGCAACTCTGGCTTCCACATCCCACCTTGCCCCCTCAAGAGGCATTGAAGGCAAAGAAGGCTGCTTGGCACGCAGCAAACGGTTAAAATTAATAAAGCATCTTTGCCTTGCCACTGCCGCTTCCTTGGCCATGGCTTTCTCTGCCAGCACTGAGAGAAAATGCTTGTGTGCTATGTTAAGGAACTTTCTGAACTTTTCTGCTAAACAAAGGTATCATCTTAGTTCCCAGTGTAATCTTTGTAAAAAGATGAGAAAAAGTAGAAAAAGTGGATATTCTCTTGACGACCAGTCTGTGGTTGAGACTCGTCTTTCCATTTCCCACTTAGTGGACGCTGACCACTTTTTGCCCAAGTGCCCAGCTCTCGTCTGCCAACTAAGCAAACAGCTTCAAAGTTGCCACAAGCTCCGCAACCGAGAGTCTGGAGTCTGGACTCCGGGACTCTGTCGTGTGGGCTTCTAACAGTGATATTTATCGGGGAGTGCAATTACCGTTGTATGGGCTCGATTAGGGTCCGGATCGGTAAGATCGGTAAGATCGGTAAGATCGGTAAGATCGGTGGCAGGGGCTCATAACTCGATCGTGGAAAGTGCAGAAATTCTGCAGCACATACGAGTACGGTACAACTGATGCAGATCTCCTCATGAAATGGATTGACAAATGACATTGGTATCCGTATCCACCAAAGATTATATCAAATTCCTCAAGCTTTGTTGTGAAATTAGGCTTTAAGGTAAGCCAAAAGTTGTCTACAACCCATAATTATTGCATAAGCTTGGCAAACATTTATCTTGATGCAAGTCAAGTCAAGTACAAGGCATAGTACAAGTGATTAACATTTTTTAACGAAGCATGTGGCCAAAGATCTAATTTTTCTGATCCGCCGGGGTAATTGCTCCTCCTCGGAGTCCCTGGCCATTTGGTTTTGTAATTAAAGTTCTTCAATGAAGGGGTAACAACAGCAGCCCAAGAAACAAGCTCAACAAGATTGTCAGAAAGTCGATTTAGGCGAAGAGTCGGCGCTATCGCTATTGCATTCTGCACTCCACCCATCTCACTCTAGTCTCCCCAATGTGGCATCTTCCCGATGATCATGGTGATCACCAACAATAACAACAACATCACGTAATTAGACTAAGAAGCAATTTACAATTTTAAGTTTAATCTTGTTAGTTGAATGCGGCCAGCAGCGGAAAGTGAAGTGGATCAAGGCAGAATACACTTAAAAAAAAGGGGAGTTTAATGAAGAAAATATTTACACTATTTGTAAGCTCTAAGAAATTCCAGGTTTTAGATAGAAACTAGAGAAATCTTCAGCAACAGTCCACTTCTCAGTACCACTTTTCTTTGAGTGCACTTGAGAGTTGCGTGTTCTGGACCTCGTAAGTGAATTGGGGAGTGGCACAGGCCGCTGCCACGCCCCTTTGTCTGGTATCCCCCACCCGATTAGGGGCCAGAGAGAGGTCAGTGTCAATTTCTCGCATGGAAACGGAGAAAAACCGAGGATTGAGTTGTTGGTTTTGGCCGCCTGACTGCCTGGACTTGGCCAGCAAGGGAGTTCGGACCTTGGCCAAGACGAGTCTTCTTCACCAGCCCCTCCCAGCCACCTTACACTCTCTTAACCCAACGACTTTTGTTGACTCTGTGACTTATGTGGCAAATTACAGCGCCTGTGGCTTCCAAGAAAGAATTGAAAAAGCGCCAAATTATCTGCATTGTGTTTTATTGCCAAGTAACTTGCCCCAGCTTCCCCAAGCTCTGCACAGACGGATGTGGCACGTCATGGCGCCTAATTGAATTTCGCATGCTCCGTCGTCTCGCTGGATCCTTGGACTAATCCTTGCCCGGCGTGTAAGTGATAGCTTTGTTTTGGCTTAAAACTGGAGGAGGAGGGCGGGCCAGCTCAGGGCCAACAATTAATTTCACACAGACACCGAAACTTTTTGGCTGCAACAAATCCCTGCCACTTTCTAACTTTCCCCACCCGACTGCGGCATAGTTTTGTGTGGAGCTTTTGTGGCCGAAATGGCAGGCAGGCAGGCAGGGTGGAGACGGAGACGGGAGGATCCCTCGATTCAAAACAATTTTCAGGCTTCCCCAAAAACTTGACTGTTTATTGTTTATGGCATCATTGTGGGCCATTGTTGCTTGCCAAACTTAAATCCTTTTAGTGCTTTGTTTATGAACTTGCATATAAATTTGCCAGTACTCGTGCTCCACTATGAAAAACTTTTCCCCATTCAGGCTTCTAGTTTTTCCACCAACATATCCCCTTTGGTGGCATGTGTTGCATGAATGTTGGAAAATTACGGCATGCCTCTGCTAGACTTGAGCTTAATATGCGTTAAAAATTTTACACATTTTGTGTGGTAAAGGGTTCTACACCCACAACTTCAGATTTCGCAGTTCCCTGATCGCAGGATATCGTCTGTCTTAAGGGCCAGAACTGCCACCACCACTAACTGGGCTAAAAAGCTAAACTGCAGGTTGTGTAATTCAACGATACCCAGCCGAGAGAGGTTGTCATTGGCGATCGTTACTTTCATTAGGCCCGCCGTTTGCCGTTTGCGAGCTTGACAATGACAATGACGTATCTGACGAGGCATGTGAAAAATTGCAGAGGAACAAAACCAGAACTGGCTTCTATCCTTGTGACAATACAGGCACAGCCACTTAAATTGCGATCTCTTAGACGAGACTAACATGGAGCATATTGCAACTATGGGAAACTTGTGGAAAATCATTCAATACTTTGGGTTATCATGTCTCAAAAAGTTCCCTTCTTTCATTTTTTGTTCCAACCTCCCCTTTAATTATCTCACTTTCACAACCGTCATGCCAAACAAGGTACTGGGTATAGCTTAGTCGACTCTTTCCCAGCCAGATTTTTTACTTGCTTTATATCTCCCTGTTTGCTTAAATGTTGCATTGTACGCGAGTGGGGAGGGGCCGCTAAAGCGTTCATTTGATGAACATTTTACACAGCTGGGGCCACTTGTTTGCCAAGGGACGGGACGGATTCCAGCCAACATGGGCCAGGCCGAAACAGTGGCAGGGCCTCCACCTCCTCCTTCCTGACTCTCTCACAGGCACACAAAATGACTTGACATTCCTCGGGCCGGGCTGGGAAGCATTCTTTTGTCTCTGGGCAGCGCGATTTGAATTCAATCAAAATGAGCCAGCGAATGGGAAACAATGCCGATAAATTGGCCTCTGGCCCCTGATCTTTCTTTATGTTTCCTGTTGCCAATTTCCACCTTAATTTCACAATTTAAATGCATCCAATTGACAGTACTTCGCATTCGCATTCGGATGCCGATATGAGTTGGGATTCAGATTGGGGCACCTCTACTTAAATATGGGCTTGTCAGAAATGAATACATGAACTCTACTGACCGCTGCCGG
The DNA here is from genome assembly GCA_018150545.1 of Drosophila ercepeae. Classification (NCBI taxonomy): domain Eukaryota; kingdom Metazoa; phylum Arthropoda; class Insecta; order Diptera; family Drosophilidae; genus Drosophila; species Drosophila ercepeae. Next base: position 15,877,693 of record JAECWL010000161.1, read on the forward strand.
CTCGGTTGCATAGCCAAAAAACACAAAAAAAAGCGAAATGGTAAAGATTTATGAGCGCATGCGCCGCCGCTTGAGCTGCAACTGGCCAACTGCGTCCGCATCTGTAGCTGTATCTGAGCCTGCGCTCCCGTGCCCGCGGATGTATCTGTATCTGTGCCTGCCCTGCCGCCAATTGACGTTAATTTATGGCGCATGCACACACGGCTCTGGGCCCATGAAAAATAAGGCAAAAAATCAGAAACGGATAAACAAAAGAACGCTGCAACTTATGAACTGCTTATGAGTATTTATTTTTATAGAAATAATCAAAAAGGCAGTCAAATTTATGGACCGTTGCACGGGACATGCCATATAAGGCGCGGCGAGGCTGCAATTGCGTAATCCTTGAAACCCCATGCCCTAACATGGCTCACAGTCTCACCAATAAACAGGATCGGTGCGAGGTCGACCTTATCAGGATCCTCTGAAAGCGCTGACACATTTAATTTCCAAAATGGAACAGATAAGAGCTCGGGTTTCTGCCAAAACACAAATCAGAAAGGGGGTCGATCGAGTTTTATACTTCGTCTGATATTTCTTGTAAAGAAAAGGATTTGCCAAAACTCTTAAGTCTCCCTTCGCTTTGCATTTTACCTGCTTAACCACACAGTCGATGACAGCTTAAAACGCCCAACAAAATCCACTTTAAATCGCATTTCCCGGCGACAAATAGTGGCAGCTACTGTAGCACCAAATTTTATGGCCTGTCAGCCAGAAATCGAAATTATAAAGCAGGCTGTGTCCGAAGGTATCACTTATCAGCTTCTTAAATACATGAATTCGCAGTGGAACGTGGATTTAATGGTGGCTTTTTGAAGCAAATCAGAGGGGCTAGTTGTTTTGGCCACTTAAATGCCACTTTTGGGCAAATGCTGTCGATTTACATAAGCGCCAAAAACCCAGTTAGTGTCAGATATAATTTTTGAATAGAGAAAATGACAGGTGGTTGGACTACACTTTAAAGAAGTTAACTTCAAAACACCGGCTCCACTCCATCCGGAAAAATGTACAAAGTTTTTTGATAGATCCTTTCATAAATCCTTACAGGAAAGGTTTCCGATTTACAAGCGTTTGAAGATCGTTTTATGCGCGTTTTTAATCGCTTGAACTAGTCCTCTTTTTGTACCTCATATTAGTCAAGGATAAGGGTCTTTTTTATTTGTATTCTAAAGATTATCTATTCTAAAGAAGACTAAAAACATTTACCTATTAATATTTTTTATCGTAACTTTCAAAAAACCTACAGGAAAGCAGGTTTTTTTTTCAAAGGATCCCATAGAAGTACCGGGTATATTTAGTCGCAACGCACGACTTATTTTTGTGACCCGTTCTCAGCTCTTATCTCCGAATCTGGGGCCAGCAAACAAACTGCCAACAACTGTCGATTTTTTCAATCTGGACAGTAAAATTACATGCAAATCCAATTAAGTTGTTAACTCTTCGCCATCGCCGTCGTCCCAGCCGTCGTCCCACCGCCGATTTTATTTGCCCGTTTTTCGTTTTCGTTTGTTTTCGCAATTTATTTTAATTCTTTTTCCGTATTGTTTTGTTGCAGGTCCTGGTCGTGGTCCTGGATGGACCTAAAAGGTGGAGGGAGGATAAGTTAAGCGCTTTGAGGTCAGTGTGGCGCGCTTTTAATGAGCAAGTGCAGAATGAGTGGGTTGAGGGAGTTTGGTTTCAGGTCGGAACTGGAGTTCCCAGAGTGTTGGCATTTCTGGTCTGCAACTCTGGTTGGAGCTCTTGGCCAAGATTAAATCACTGTTGTCCATAGTCGGGCCAATTACTCGATTATTTACAATACACAAAATACAACAAAATACAAAACGAAAAGCCTCGCCACACTGCCTCGAAATTGCTTGGCTTTCGGCCTTTATCGTATATCTAGCGACTAAATATAATTGGCAATTTAAACCAAATCGCTGGGGCTTGAATTAAAATCAATTGACAGTTGTTGTGCCGCAATACCCGGCCACGCCCCCATCGCTCGCCCATTTGTCCATGTACTTACCGGCTATTGGCTTAATCCCAGTTGAACCGATTTGAGTCGACTCTAGTCTATAATTGAAAAGACACAGAGCTGGCCAGGCCACGTTTGGAATGTTGCGTTAAAAGCACAAATTTATGTGAAGTTAAAGAGTGATTTTCACGCTTTAATTACCACAAGTGAGCAAACCTAATAATAGTCCTAGGCCTTTTGCCTTTTGCGCGGTACCATTGCCAGTTTTATTGCTGGTCTGGTTCTTCCTCGGTACTCCCATTCTCCGCTCACGCAGTTGTGTGAATGCAGCCAACGACCTGGCCAGAAGACTGCAAAGAATCCGCAAAAGACTGGTCTTCTGTGGTGGAGTGGTGATGGTGCCGCCGGTGGCACCGAGCTACCTCGGTTACCTTTCGAAAACTGCAACCGTGCAAACTTGCAACTGCAACCTGCAACCTGCGAAATTTCTTCGTTTTCGTTGTATTGTTGTTCTTACGACCCGCGGCGGTTTTTCGGCTTAATTTATTGCCGTTTTGTCAGCTTGGCCAACGATTTTAATGCCTTCTTTACACCCAGTAGTAAGTATCGTTGCAAAGTCGCACGAGAAAGCCGCATGCGGTTCTCAGACTTCCCAGCAATACGATCCAAACCGATCAGATCCGATCCGTACCGTTCCGAGAGTTCGCGATCGAGTTCTGTTCGCTTCGAGTTTGCTTTCCGCACTGACCGCACTTGGCCAGGTCGGGCCAGGTGGGATGGCTCTTGGCCAAGTCAACAAGTCGCTCTTGCGGAGCGGCGGCCAACAACGAGTTTTTATTGCATTTCCCAGCTTCTCCAGCTCTAGCTCCAGCTTTAGCTCCAGCTCCAACTTCAGCTCCAACTCCAGCTCCTTCTCAATTGCGTGCATCTCCACTGGAAGTGCAAGTTTTTTCCTCATTTGCCCTCGGTGTGTTTTTTTTTTGTGGTGTGTTGGTTAGAATGCGATGCCGCCTCGTGGACTTGCGGCTTAATGGGAGCAGGTCGCAGGGTTGCCAGACTCGGTAAGGAACGCGCTAAAGTCCTTATCTCCAGCCGCACATCCTTGGACGGTCTGAGCCTCGATCTGAGCATCGGTCTGAGCTCAGTAATCATCATGGGCCAAGTATTCGTTCCGATACCAATGCCTGTCGGCTTAAGTCATCAGAAACTGAAAGAATTATGAGAAAAGAATGGACATTGAAGGCAATAAGTTGATTTCACATTTCAACTTGAAGAAATCATTTTTTAATCCAGATTAGATTTTCGATAGACTCCATTATTAAAAGAAATCTATTTAAAAACTCTTATTTAAAAACTCTTCAACATAAATGCTATAATATAAAATAAATAACACATAAAAATATGAAAGTTGAACAACTTTTACAGTCACTTCCTTATCGATATTCAAGTCTGCCAGTTTTGGTCGCCTTAGGGTCCTGTCAAGTGGCCCAGTCTTCTGGTCAGTCTTCTGGCCAGCATATTTAATTGATTCCCAAACACCTTTTGTGCCATTACCTGCCAGATGAGAGTGTTAATCGCTGATCGTTGAGCGATCACCATCATTTTTGTAGTTCCTGCCGTTGTTAATGGTGATGCGATGTGATTGAGCTATAATAATAAAGAGCCGTTACTTTCTAATTTAAATTAACATTTGGATCAGGTGGGTAGGGGCTGGAAGGTGGGTCGGAGTGGCGGCAGCAACTCCTCCGGATGAGCAAGTGCCACGCAAAAACTGGATCATCACTAACGGTTGTCGCCGCCGGACAACAATCTTGGCGAAACGAAACCGACGGGTCTCGACGCGCATCCTCCGCCCCTTATGGCCAAGTTCGATTGTTAATTGCCTTGATTAGCATAAGTGCTTTTTGGCCAGGCCCACAACATTAAGTGCAACATGAGCATTAACATTCCCATCATGGCTACCGGACATTGGGCCTCGGTCCTTTCTTGGATATTGCAAATACCTGCTAAACGCATATTAAATTGCTTTTCTAATTTTATTGACTGGAGCTTTGGAGCACAAGGTTTTCGGCCATTCATGGGGCCCGGCTCATTAAGCCAACACAATGTTAATGGCCTAAAACCCGTACCCGTACCCGAACTCGATCCTTGGGTGGCCATTTGGCTTGGCCAATGCACCTGCGGAGCTCCGGGCAGCAAATTGTCTTGGCTCAGATCCCATTTTATGTCCCGCTTAAGTGCTCCAGAAGAAATTGCCTTGCACACTTCCGGCTTGGCCAAAAGTCAGCCGTTTTTTCCCACAGAAGATAAATCGCTTACAGTCCGAACCAAGAATTCGTCACGTTTTTCGTTTATTTTTTGCGTTTTTTGCGTTTTTTTCTGCTCGGCTGGAACTTGTTGAATTTTCATTTCTTTTATCGCACATTAAACGTACAAAAATAGTTTTAACACCTTTTAGGCCGGCTCAGCCAGCCAGCCAGGCAGTCAGGCAGTGCCTAGTGGTTGGTTCTTGGGTGCCTGATTTATCCTTGGTCAGCTCGCTTCCAACATGATCTTTGGCTGTAGACATGAGCTGAGAAGTGGCCAACAAGAGCAAGAACAGCAACAAAAACGACATGATTCGTACATAATCCAGCCATTATTTCTGCCCTGGGTTCGCTTTGGCTCGTTGCTGTCGACTTATCGCAAAAATTGCGTCAAGATGTTTTAATGCCAACTCAGCTCTGGCCAGAAAGGCAAAACGGAGGTGAAGCGAAAGCCATGTCGGAACGGACCTGCCACGTCCAGAATGGTAGGAGTTGAGGGGGTTCCGGGGCAAACATCCTTTTTAATTTAAAACATTATCGTAAATTCTCTGGCAATTATGCGCTTGTTCAAACGCTACCCCTCTCGTCTCAACACTCGTATTCACATTCACAGTCGCATCTGCATTGTCCGCAGAGTCACAACACATGTAGGAACACATCCTCTCTCCTGGCAACCCGGCTAATGCTAATGAATTGTTGGCCAGCTGGGAGCCTGCACCTCTGTGGCGCTGTGGCGTGTTGCCAACAGATTAGCGTAAATTTTTGCCCAGTTACCAAAGCCAAAGCCAATGTCAAGTTGAAATTTGGCTCCGTCCTTTGACTAAATAGATGGTGCATATCTTATCGCCTCGTTGTCTGCCTGTCGACACGTCGTCGTTCCAGCTAAAAGATATCACAATTGTTAATGTATCTCCACTCTCCCGTGCGTGCCCCTTTGTAGTAAGTCACAAGAATTGGCTGCCTCTTCCAGGGGCAGTCTTTAACATAAATCGAATGCTGCCAGCCCGAAAGTTGAGAACGCTCGCCGAGGTCGGCCAACCAATGAACGGACCCAAAGGTGTTCACAAGCCAAGTAACCTTGGGATAGCCCTGGGATCTCTTGGCCACAATTCGCAGATAAAAACGTATCTTTAACCACCAGCCAAGAACCAAGAACCAAGAGTTCCCTTTGGCTTTGGCGTTTGTATCATTAAAGGTTTATCGATTTGGTTTGCGTGATGAGATCATTATAAACGAGGTCTAGTGGGGATAGGTAACTATTTTCATGGCAGCTTATAGAGCTTAAAAGGCTATCCAAGATTGCAATCAAAAAATAACAAACAAGAGATACAAACAGATACGGAAACTATTTCTATTCTCAACACAGATCACTGGATAGCTTTTATCCAGTTTTATAAATAAAATTACACTCCATTCTATGGTACATTTTAAAGCCAATTTTAATGTCATTCCACTCCGCTGACATTCCCCTCTTATAAGGCAAAAGGGATAACCCCACTCGATTGAATCGCATTTGCATAGCTAAAGCAATTAGAAACGCCTTCCAGCTGAACAAACAAAAAGTTGCGATAAAGTTTTCTACTCTCGAATCCCATATTCCGTATCCCGGATCCTGTATCCCGAATGCAATTGGAAAGGACTCCCCGGTTGCAGTTGGTTGATTCTAAGTGAGTAGTTGGTTGAGCTGCTGCGAATGTTTAAGTAAACTGCAAAGTAGACAACTTTTGTTTTAAAACTGTCAACGCAGACACGCCTACGAACCAAATAGTGGGGAGTTGGTGGGCCAAGGCTCTGGGTGAGATCCGCTGGAAAAAAAAGGTTTTGCAATAAAATAAATTGTTTCAATGCACGGCAGAGTAATCCGCTTTACGGTCGCCCCCATTCCTTGTGGTTTAAGATTTATGCACTGCTAAGACCCCGATTTTCACTCCGTTTTCTTACACTTTTTCCTGCGTTTTTTTTTCTACTGAGGTCCTGCGAAAGCGAAAGGGTTGGAGCTGGTGGGGTGGAGTTGGCCATAAATTAGCAAAGCGGAATTCGGCTATCCTGCCGCTTGGTGGCACTTAAATACAGTTAATCCCAGCATTGCTGGCAAACAAAGTTTGGCAATTTTGGGCATCTTATTTTCGTATTCCCTCAAAGTGAAAGTCTGCTGTGGAGTGGGAGGATGGGATGCCAGGAGTTTTCAATTAAAGTGTTGAAAAATTTAAAGTCTCCGAGGCTTACACTGAAAACACATGACAAATTAGCTTGCTAATGAGTCGAGACATAAATCTTGACATGTTTGGACTTGCCTGGCCCCACCCACCAGGAATCCAGGATGCCAACCCCGTCCCCACAACTGACACGTGTACTTCCTGACATTGGCATGAAAGCATTAGGACTTCATTACAGGAACATGACGCCATCTCCTTGGGTGTGCAGGGTGTGTAGGATGTGGGTGTTGAAGGGGGCGCCTTTATTGAAATTAACTGTTAATACAAAGGCTGCGAAACGGTTGACTCAACAGGGAATTAGTGGGTTGAGGGTGGAGACTATGGACTCCAATTAGCATTGCATTTTGTATCCTGATTGGTCTTACATTCTGCCTTTGAGTTTTGGTAACTATGGATTCCACATCCAAGCTGCTTCCACATCAACCAGAACCTCTTGGATCTCCTGTTTTTTTAAATCTTAATAAAAAGCTTGAAAGTCTCATCCCACAAGACTTCTAATTATAGCCTTTGCCAAGATTTTTCACCAGAATTTAGTATTATAAATCGCCCAACATTTATGCCACATTCATATTTATTATTCATAATTCCTTGACGCTTACGAAGATGCTTTTAAAACGATATTAAATGTCAAGCCCCGCATAAAACACTTTCCTTTATCGAAGCCGAGTTCCCCCATCCCGGGACCGAGCCATTATTACGATATTATGTCTAAGGCCGGCAAATACTCATATCCAGACTGAATATATATCCGAAGCCACTCAGGCCAAATCTCCCAAGCAGCTGTTATAAATAATAAAGGAATATGTCCGTGTAGGTACATTTAAATGCTCATAAATTTGGATGCGGCTTTGCGTGAGGGTTATTAAACGGAAATAAAAGGGCAACTCAGCCACTTGGCAGTGATTTCTGAACTGCCTACTTTCCGGGGCCAGTCGAAGTTGAAGTTGCAAGTCGAAGGCGAGAAGTGAAGCTCCATGGATGGCCGTAAAAGGCCAGGCATTGGGGCCCATTATTAGCATAATAAAAATACAAGCACATACATTGGGGTGGAGGCCTAAATTGCTGGCGAGTCGGAGTCAAAGGCTAGCCAACCCGGGCAGCCCTGGCCTGGACAATATAATTTTATGGTCACATTTTTATTGGGCCAGAGAGTCGTCTTAGGCAACATCATCGCATGGTCGTCATGGTCGTCATGGCCATCATGGTCTTCAGTTTGGTCGGCTGGGTGTTGAAAGCTCTGCCGGCATAAAATTTAAATGTTATGGCCCCCGTGTTTTGCTCCTCGCCGGCACACGTGTATCCATAAATGCAATAACAAATTTTTGCGAGTTTCCAGTTTCGAGGGTTCACTCTCTCGGTGGAACCTGGGACCGCAAATTGCACATGTTCCTTTTGGGTTGCAGGTGCCAACCGGTAACCGGTGCTGCCTGTCTGCGAATGTTTTAATTAAATATTCCATTTGCCTAAACCGGAAAACCAGAAATGCGCGCAGTTTGTTTCCGCCTCCCACAACCCACAGTCCCACACAGTCCGGTGTATAAATTCTGGACAGTTCAGTGGTCAGCACATGTTTTGCTGGGCGGATTAGGCTTCCCACTGGGAGCCTGGCTTCATGCCCAAATTTGCATTATTAAGAGTCCACTTTAAGCCTTAAATTTCTTTCGATTTCGGAACGAAAAAAAAAGCGTTACTCAACGTTAGTTTCAATTAGCTGGAAAATAACATTTGGTGCGGTCAGTTGTAAATGTAAATACAATTTAATGGCCGAAAGCCAATAATGAGCCGCAGAACATTTCACAGTTGAATAAATAATGACCACATTAATTGGTATTCATTATATGTAATCCTTTAATTGCTCATACGCCGTGTGTGGCCTGGTTGTGTTGCCAAAAAATAAATAAAATAAATAAATCAAATTTGTGCAAATGAAATAAATTTGCAAAGTCTTGTCATGGCGAAAGTCTTGGTAAATTAAATTTGTAAACTATTTATATTGCCAGGCCAATTAAAAATGTTTTCGTAGAGAAATCTGACATGAAAAACAAATCCTATTAGCTCACAAAATCATTAAAATTCAATAAAATCAAACATAAATTACAAAGAATTCCCAATTTGGTAGAAACTGCTACAACGTGGCACATAATTCACTTGGACCGCAAATGGAATAACCAAAAAAAACGCATTTTAATGAAAAATGTCAAAAGGAAAGCCTTAAAAAGCAAAAGTTTTACAACCCACCCCGGTGGCAGCGGAAGCGGAAGTAATGCCAATGGGCACCCGAGAAAGACAGAAAGGGCAGGAAAATGGCGCGTTCGAGGATGGCGGGAAAAATGAACAGGACGCCGACACATAATAATGCCATCATCATCATCGATGCCACCGCACAGCAAAATGGCACAGCACTGGCTCTGAAAAGGAATCGACAATGGACAAGGACAAGGGAAATTGGTAAAGCCGATGGCAACAAATGATGGAAGATGTTTTAAATGAACAACAAGCTCAGTGGCATGCAAATTCAGAGAGCAGAGCAGAGAAATAAATTAGATTCGGATGGGCAACAAGGACACACGTCCCAGGACAATGCCAAGGGGCACGCGCCTGATCATCCCACCCACACCCAAGGTTTTCGGGTAGATTCCATAACAACAACATACTCGAGTCGGATTTCTTTTGTATTGGCACAACAATGATTCTGGCCTGGTTCGTTAGCCATTCCGGCCAGCGGCAGAGGGTCGCTGTAAGGTCAAATGTCAATAAGTTAAGTGGGCGCTGAACAAACTTTTTGCGCTATAAATATGATTAAAACATATTTCTCAAAGCCATCGGGTGATAAATGCTCCAAACTTTCCCGGCTTTAAGCTCTCCGCGGGTGGCAGCAGCAGATGCTGATATAAATCCAATTTAGTGGATCCCATAAAAAGTAGGAGTCGCCGCCACCGGAAATCCAGAATCCCCCTTAACTATTTGCATGATAAAAATCTTTCATCAAGCGCCGGCAGAAACAATCTCAGAGTCTCAACTTCTTGTGCTGCATAATTCGACGATTGCCAGAGGAGAATGGGATTTCCGTTTCTGGCTACTGGCTGCTGGCTCCTGGCTCCTGGATCGGGCTCCTTTTGTGTGGTAAACACCTAAAGTAGTAAACTGGGATTTAAGCATCCACCCACACGACTCACCTACGTGTCTATAAAAATTTTACGTAGCTCGCATCGGCAAGGACAAAAACTTTTGCCACTCAGGAGCTGGAGCCGGGATTGGGTGTTGGTTGAACGGAAACGTCCTTATGCAGGATATTCCTTTTATTGCCATACGGCTAGCGGCAGAGGAAATTGGGTGCCCGAATACATACATAAATTCAACCTTATGTGCTCCTGCCAGGCAACTCAAAGAAAAAAGACCCAATAGGGACATTATGTCGTACGCCGGAATCTATAGAATATGTAAAACGTTTTTCGCAAAAAAGATTAAAAAATTTTGCAATTTTAATATCCGTCCAAGGAAAATGCAGGGATCCAGACAAAGTCGCTGGGCAAACAAACAAAAATTTCAAAGTTCTTTTTAAACAAAAGCAATGCAAAAAGGATATAACATTTGGTGGGTGGTGGGATGTTGGGATGTTGGGATACTGAGATACTGAGATACTGGGTTGGTTGAGATTGTTTGTTTATCTATACATATGCCGTAATTGTTTTGTCAGAAAGTTTTATAAGCCTCAGCTGTGATGCAAATATGAAAGGAGAGAAACTACTTTTTGTAAAATGTTTAAAATTAAAATGGAATATACGCATCCAAAAATGAGAGAATAGCAGACTTTGGCTTAAAATTTAACCTGAACTTCTTTTAAGTGACCCCCAAATATTTGGGCTTCAACTTTGTTTCCGTTCAATGAATCAACTTTTGTGCCAGTTGAGAACTTTTCCTTTTTAACTGCTGAATTTTCTTTTCGTTCAAGGCTCGACCCATCCATTATAGGACTCTGGGTTGTCCTGCCGGCAAAGCCGCTTAGAGCCATGAATTCCATCGTCCACCGAGCTTCTTATTAGGTAGTCCGCGTGCACCTTGAAAAACTTACCCCGAGGGACAAGCTGGTTGGTTTCCTAGGAGTCCCAAACATCCAAAAAAAAAAAATGGAAATCAAATGAAAAGAAAAAATGTAAAGGTGCTGGACTAAGGGATATCCAGTCCACTGTTTAAATATGGGAAATATTTCATCCATTTATTTGTTTGTAGACTTTTCTAACGTATATACTTTTTAGAAATAAACAGAATATACCCTTGAAATACCCTGTATAAAAGTGGGGAACCACACAAAGCGGATACCCCATCCCATGGCCGTATCCATGGCTTGGCATTTAAGATAAATGATCGCCTGCCAACAATGCACAAAGAGTCACAAAAAGTTTGGTCACGTTTGTGCTATTTGGCGGCCGAGGCATATGGTTCGAGTCCTGCGATGCTGGGGTTTTCGTATCCTGGAATCCCGGGGTGGCTGTCTAGCTTGCATTCACCTTGGCGAAATTTTAATATGTTTATGTGCGGGAGGGTGGTTTAAAATTCAAGACACACGCTGCAGCTTAAACGTTTTAGAAATCTATTTTTCAAAGAAACACATGACAGAAAAGCAGGCGGAGGGGCAGAGACCGGAGACCGGAGACCCGAAGGACTCGGGGTCGCATGTGTGCGTGCGAATTGCATTTAATTGAATCGTCTGGGTCGCAGGTGAAAGTGCCTGCTCTGCTCTGCCACCTCTCGAGGAACTCACATAAGAAGGCTGACAAGGAAGACGCCAATGATGAGGACCATTCCGTAGAGGAAGAACAGCTCCAGGCTAAGGCCCTCGCAGACCTCCATCCGGTTGATCGCCTGCTGGGCGAGCTTTAGCTTGATGCAGTGCACGTAGAGCACCAAGGTGTGGTGAATGATCGTATGCTCGATCCACTGGAGGTGCTCCAGGTGGCGGTAGAACTGGTCGAAGCTGAGGGTCACCGCCTTCTCGTAGATCTTGCCGAGCACATCTCCCGGAATGTGGGTGTCCATTGTGGAGATAAGACTGGCGTCCAGTCCATGGAGGTTAAGCTGTTGGATCAGGTCCTTGTCGTTGGCGCTGGAATTCACGACCTCCTCGTCCTTCTCCATCGGGTTTAGCAGCTTCAATATGATGCGGCGTATGATGCTCTCCTGGAGCGGCGGCAGCTGGTGGCCCTTCTTGGTGGAGTTCCGAAGAATGCGAAGGGCCTGCGAGTAGTCCCCTCGGCAGATCTGAATGATGACGTTGTCGGCCACATGGCGTTGTTGGGGGTTGAGCAACTCGTACATGTCGACTTCACGGGTTTCACAACCACAAAAAATATAATGTAAAAATATAGTTAAGTTCGGATAGGTCGCTAATGTACTTGTGATCGTGGTCTGGGGTTTTGTAAGGGCACAGCCTAGTAGTTCGGAGTAAGTGCTTTGAAACTTGAAAGATAGAGTTCAAAGCCTACTTTTCTGGTTCCTCCGAACTGGTTAAAGGTTTTTTTTCTGAATCCTCAAACCACCTTAAAGAAATATCAAAAAATATTCCCAAAACGAGAAAAAATATCAGGAAATTTAATTTTCCAACCCCAATCCAAAGGATTCTTGCCATTTGCAATGGTGGCACTTGTGACTACCATAAATCGGTGCCACATATGGAAACTTTACAAGTGGCTCGCGTCGCCGTCTGTGCGCACAATTCAAATGGAAATCAAAGTGGGCGTTCATGAGTTAAACACTCGACGAGCTTGGTGGCACGGCGCTTGGTGGCAGCATGAGGCACCGTGCCCGACGTGAGCCAACGGAAGCAGCAGTGTGACAAAGTCGCTGCCACAACTCGACTCAACTCTATTCGAGGCGGGGCACTTGTGGTTTACGACCTGCTTGCAGGCAGAAAAGGCGAAAGATGGATCCTGGCAGCGGAAATAAAATTGCACACATCTACACAAAGGAAAATCTTAAAAAGGAAACATTAACAATTTAAAGGAGAAAATAAATTATGTCTGCCAGTTGTATTATTTTTTTTCTAGTGTACAAAAAGAGAAAGGGGCCAGCTTCCAAGGATGTAAGGAGGAATCCCTGAAATGGCTGCGCCATTTCTTTTCTGTTCCTGATGCTGTTGGGAAAATTTATTATTCTCGTCTAGATGAGTTCATTATGCGAACAGCAGTTGCCAGTTGGGGGCGCTGCCTTTGAATGCCGAATGCCGAATGCGAAAACAATTTAATTTTATTGTTTTCCACATATGAAATCATATGAAATTTGAGTGGCAAACACACTCCCACACATGCGATATCTAACAGAGATTGTTGGCCATATAATTGAGTCACGTTTGCCCAGGGATTAGGTTCGTTATTGTTTGCTCTGGAAATATTCAGATTTATGCCGCGAATAGGAACGTATTGGAAATTGGCATTCGGTGATTTATGGAAACGACAAGCCAATGGGAAGGCGGAGAAACTCCCAAGGGACACGAACCTGAGACTTCCAAATGCAATCTAAGTTTTGGCTTTTGTTTCGACTTTAATAGATAAATTACAACAATTTCCAAGACCACAAATAAACCTATTTTCTTAGGGATATAACAACACTTAGAACCGCATGTATGTCTACGTGTTTATAATGCCAATAACCCCTGATAATCCTGCCGGTGAAACTGTATTCGGGGCTGAAGGATGGGATGGGCTGATCCCAAGCTAGAAAAATCAAAATTCGTGATGGCATGCAAGTTCAATGGCATCCGCCCTTCCGGCGTCCTCTGACCTGCAAACGGAGCGAACGAAATTATATTTATCTGTATCAGTTCCACCACCCAAAATGGGGCCAGGATACGGAACGACGGAGCGACGGAACAGCTGCAGCTGAACACATGTTAGGACAAATTCATCTGGCATGTCACAATGCGCAACGGTATGCAGAAACATCCCGGAGGAGGACAGAACATTGTTATGGATAAGCCCGGTCCTGACTCGATATTGGCATCCTTCTAGTTTCTGCCTCGGCTGCAGATTGCACGTGACAGGACTCGACGAAAAGTGAAACTTGGCAAATATTTTGTTGGAACATTTTTGGAGCATCAGCCGGATAGACATCCTTCATCCACTTCATCCCCCAAAACGGAGTCCTAGCTTCACACAGAAATCCCCCCTCGGATGTGGCAAGTGTCATTAATCAAATGCCTCCCAATAATTTCCAACCCTTTCTGCGCCAGTTTTTGAAATATGAACTTTTTGCTCTGATGAATGCCGGCACTCATTAATAAATTAGGGGTTAAAATGCCATAACATGGGCAGGGGATGGATGTGGGAGGGAAACCGTTTTGGCAGCCGCCGAAAAGTTGTTTATTTAATTGAAAGCGAAACGAGGCGGCCAACAGATTGCTTTAACTCAATTAAATCAGGCCAGCGGGAAGGCTCGAATGGAGCAGATTAACTTTTGAATTAACGATCCCAACATTTGCCGTCAATCTTAAATGGAATTAAATTTCAAGACAATCCATGTTAGCTGAGATTAAACCAAGTAATGAGTTTTAGGGGTAAACAATAATATTTATCTAATACTGTCAATAAATTCAGTAGTTCTCCCCTCAGTTGCCAAGCTCTTCAACTTTTACAACATTCCCTTAATATTTAGTCCATTTTCCGTGATAACTCCTGTTAACCGAATTCCCAGTTGAACCAAAGACATGTGGTGGAATGGAGGCGATTGCCGGGCTCCCGGCCTGCCCCAAATCGAGCCGGAGGAGGAGGAAAGCTCTCTGGAGTCCAGCGGGGCAGAGCCTTCCGTGGGCGAGGAGATGGAGGAGCTGGATAACGCCTACGACGAGCTGGATAAGATCAAGCAGCGCCTGTTGCAACTGCGAAAGTTAATTCTGGCATCGCCTAAGGACAAGTGCCTCCTGCTACTGGAGGAGCAGGAGAGGGAAGACACATCCTTCAAGAGCCCGGAAAGCTTGCAGTTGATTGAGTTGCGTCGCCAGAACTGCCAAATGCGATGCCAATTGTCGACCATATATGAGCACCTGAAATCTTCCAACAAGCAGATCAAGGAGCTGGAGGGATGGCGCTGCCTGCTCCAGTCCCGCATCCAAAAGATGAGCCGTCAAATGATCGATTTCGGGGAGTTTAAGATCCGGGCCATCCATCACTTTGGCCTGTGCATCGAGCGCTGGGAGCAGCAGAAGACCAGCAAGGTGGATCACGTCGCCTATCGCCACCGGATGCAGAAGCTAGTCTCCCACGCCGACCACTGCCGCAAGTGCCTGATGCCGCTGCACTGCCACAAGGCAACCCGTCACCACATCCGTGTGGAGCTAATGCTCCTGCGCCTCTTCCTCCACAACATCTTCGAGGCGATGGTCAGTGATTTTCGGTATTTCTGTCGCCTGATGAGTGTCAGGTGGGTTACTCCTAGTATCTGTCACTAACATTTAATCTAATTACTCCTCCTTTATTTAAGGTACACTAAAGCATCCCTGCCGGAAGTAGACGCGGCTCGTTCTCCCACCGATGCCCTCAATATCAATGCCTTGGACACTCCGGCAGCCTCCTTGGCTTCTTTCGATATAGATATTGAAGATTTTAACGATTAATGTAACATTTTCATTTCCCGGAGCCCTCTGTTCTTAATTGTCGGGGAAATGTGAATCAATTAGGGTTCGCCGTCCTTTATGGCACTTCTGTGGCCAATTCCCCGAGCCAATAATAATTTGGGAATTTAAACCCGAACCCGGGGAGCCGCGCTCCTCATTAAAGCCCGGCTATTATGACTTTACCGCTGGCTGGCCCAATCCAATCCAATCCCAGCCAGCAAATGTGCTCGCATTCCCACCAGGATAAGATGCGTAAATACGAAACGGCATCAGATAAAAACAAAAGCAGATTTGTCTCTCCCCAACCGAGCAAATCGCCACCACACACTGAAATAGACGAAAGCTAAGCCGACAGCTCCGGGCACTGCCTGAAATCCTTATCCTGCTCCAGCTCCAGCTCCTACTCCAACTCGAATTCTAGCTCCTGGCTCTCGTATCCTTTTTTTTTTGATATTTTCGAAATGCGTAAAAACTCAATTGCTGCGCATTCGGCGGGGGTCTGTGTGGGATGTGACGAGGTCGGGTGTGGCATCCTTAGAATCCTGCATCGACATGGGTCCCGGGTCGAGTGAGATGTCTGATACGGTGATGGGGACTAGGGGAAAAGGCGAAAACGAATTTATTGGAGTCATGTGCCGATAAGCGTTGGCTTCCCAATGCCAATGCCAAATTACAATGTAACAAGCGGTGCAAACATTCAGGGTAGCGTAGGTAGAAAAATAACGAACTTTGGTCACTCTAAATAAGACCAAAAAGGGTAGAAAAAGTATCATTTTGTAACTCTAGACTAACTATATTTTAAATACTCCTGTAATACATGTTAATTTATTAATTTAAAATAGAAAATAGTTTAAACCAAACCTTTTTCCCGGTTACTCTCCCTTGGATAGGGTAGACAAACAGAGATGGAAACATTCAGATACACGGATACAGACACCAGGCACACACAACGGTCCAAAACATGGCTGGAACACAGGAAACGCATTAGATACTTCTACCCGATTCGGATTCGGATTCGGAGTTGTAGCCAGCCCCAAACATGGTCCCCCCCAGGTCGCGAGTGTCCAACTGACCCGCGGCCAGAGACGGGGATGATGTGATAAAAATCTGCGTAAAGCGATGCGGCAGTTTGATGAGCAACTAAGTTTGGGCAATTAGTTTGGTAAACGCTCGGATGTTGCATGACCAGTTAAGCTGTTTGATGGGTTTTGGGGCTTAAATGGAGTACGAACTTTACTAAATAACTTTAGGATTGATCGGCAATTTCCCATCTAATTTTTTTAAACAATTCCCAGGCCCATGACCCGGGCCAGAAGACATTCAGTTCTAACGGAACCCGGCACAGATACTTAACAATCGCCGGTGGTTTCGTGCCTTTGCTGCTCCACTGAACTCTTTGACAGGAGAACGCTCACCCGACTTGCTAATAAGCCTAAGCCCATGGGCTGAGTTTTCTGTTTGCCAGCAATTCCAGCCATAGATACATTTCGAGTGCCCAAGTTTGCTCTGCTCTTCGAGTCAACCGCAGAGTACAAATAATTTCCATTTGGCCAAAGCGGCAACATTTGCATCGTTTTCTATGCAGCATCCCCGGCCACAGCCTTCAAAAGACAAACATGACCGGCGGGCAGAAGCCGAAGCAAGTATTTAAATAGCTGCCAGATACTTATAAATACTTTGTCGTCTCGGCAAACGATACGGCACAAGTTGTAGATAAATATGGCATAGATTACATAACTAGTTCTGCGCCACAATAAAACTTTTTCAGCTTGCCCAGCGGCGGACGAGTATCTTCTACGTTATGTCTCTGCCTAAGTATCTAAGTATCTTATAGTTCTCTCACGCACACATCCATCCGCCGAATACCAAAGCATATTCAGACTCCGGTACGGTGGCTTTTTTCGGTTATTTTTACGGAAGAAGTTTCGAGGGCGCCGTGGCTTAGTTGGTTAAAGCGCCTGTCTAGTAAACAGGAGATCATGAGTTCGAATCTCGTCGGGGCCTAACCCATAGAAGCACTTGTGGCTGAAATGGGTGTTGTTGATTTTTTATTTTCTTCCCTTTAAGCTAAATAATATGATTGCTTTTCGCTGTTTATTGCTCTCTCTGCCAGCTGACGCCTTTTAACCCATTAACGTGCTTTAATGAAGGCAATTTTGGTCACAATAATCATTAAAAGTATTATTAAGGGCAAGGGAACTGATTTCCTTAATAGATGGGTCTGAAAAGCTTATTTTTGAAAGCTTTTTGGGGGGTAAGAACGCTACTCTTAATACATAATATGTTTAATATTATCAGGAGAAACTACTTGATTAAATAATATACTAATACCCACTAAAAAATATTTCTTTTTTAATGGACTTTGAACCTATTAGCTTATAGTTTCATTTAACAAAACCAGCCCTTAAACTTAGGGTCTAACCTATCATTTGGTTTATGTCCTGTCTCGTATAACACTAAACAAAAAGCTTAATATACTTATATTTAAAAAGCTTTACCTTTGGAAAGGAAAATGCCACGAAACCCCATTGCTTTATCTCTACGCTTCCGTATCTATTGTTCAATATTTATCACCCAAAACAGCTACATAAATATTAATTATCATAATAGATTTCGAACCGAAAAAGAATCAACTAGAGAGCGAATCGATTCTGAAATGGACTACTTGAACGACGGCTGTCACAACGGCGCCGTGGCTTAGTTGGTTAAAGCGCCTGTCTAGTAAACAGGAGATCATGAGTTCGAATCTCGTCGGGGCCTACAATGTTCAGATCAAGTCTGATCTACTTTTTGTGACAACTAATTCTTTTTTTATTTCACCATAACACTCTTAACTAAACTTAGCAACATTAATTAACAAATTCCGAATATCTGACCATCTAATCCTTGTAGACCAAGTACAAGACCACAATCATAAAGTACGTGGGTCGCTCGAAAACCAGCTGGGTGAAGTTGTCCCGCTTCTCGTCCATCAGGTGGCACATCCGCTGGTAGACGCCCTGGTTCTGCTTCTCCACAATCGACAGCAGGCAGACGATGCGGTGCCTGAACAGAAAACAAGTTTCAATACAAGTTTTTGGTTTATATCCGATTCGATTCGAAATAGATACATCAACCTACCTCCTATGGTTTAATTTCTTGACCCTATCCCGAATTTCTGCTGCTAGTCCTTCCACGAGTTGCAGGGCTCGCCAGGAGTCGTAGTTGCGACTGAAACGATCCCACAGCAGCCGCTCCTCGATGCAGTCCTCAATGATCTTGTGAGCTCGCTCCATATTGAAGTTGGTGTGGAAAAACTTCCAGTCGTTCTTCGGCTTCTCCTTGACCTCCCCACCCTCGGCGGCTGAGCCCTCTCCCTCAGGATTTTGGGCAGCCCGCCGCCGGCTAAGCATGGATTCGGAGAGGAGGGCATTCATGCGATTGGTGGTCCGCACCGAAGCGGTTATCCTGGAAAGGAAAGAAGGACAATGTTAGGTATTTCCTTATAGTATTGGCACACTGTACTACTCTTTACATATAAAATCTGTTAACCCGAACGGGAAGGCATAGCTCATATTATTATCCCTACTAGCATTATTTTATTGAACCTGACGACCTTGTGATATTTTTGGCTTATAGTTTTCATTGTTTCGGTTACTAATTTACCAGACACATAAGTCACACTAATTCTTACCGCGTTTTCATGTTATTCCAGCTGGTCATGGTGATAGGAGTCCTGCTTAGGATTTAAGGAAGTGCCTCGGAAGTCTGCCAGCCGGCAACGGAAAAACAAACACCGAGCGCTGCTATCTGCACACTGACAGGAACGACATGCCGACACACTAGGCGCTCTGACCCCTGACCCCCAGCCAATAACCCCTGATCCCTGGCCAACATGCTACCATGTGGCATCCACACGTCGTCAAAAGTTCATTGAAGCTTTGTTGGTTTATGCCCGCTCTTCGATGGGGCCTAGAGATGGCCCATGTAGTTGGAATGGCATTGTTAACATTAGTTCTGGAGCCGAAGTCCCTTCACGATGCCATCTTCTTGGAAAGCTTCGGCTTTGGCCTTCCGGCTTGCGTGCCGCTTATCATAAATCCATAGACGGCGCTCCAATTGCAACCAGTCGGTGATGGCGGCGGAGACGTGGGTGTCATCGCCACCAGCCACTCGGCGGGGGTACATCCACCTGGCTGAATGATTTCAGGGGGCAAAGGGAAAGGCAAAGTGTTTCCATATAGGGAGATATGTGTGGGTTATGGGCTATGGTTTGGGGGCGGGAAAATTACTTTGGGCTGCGACAGCACGCGATCCCCTCCTGAAGTTGACGACTTTTGATCGGCTGCTCTGGGACACCTGGGCGAGGTCCTCGCGGCCAGGTGAGTGCCTCTGTCTTGGCGCGAACTTTCAAGCACCTTGATTACCTTTTATCGGTAAACTTTTGCCGATTCCCCTATAGCGTATGCAAACTTCGCGTTGGCCCGAAAACTTTAATCTATCTATGAGGAGGTTTATGAAGTTGCCAAATTGAAATAACTGTCAAGTCACGTGAACCGTTGACGACTCTTCATTGTCCTGAAATGGCCAGGTAAGTGGCCGGGAGACGATAGCACCATAGAGAGTTGCACATTCAGCCGGATAGCTTTTCTGTTGTGGTAGGACATGGCAGTTGGCTTTCTGGCCAAAACAGCACCGCTAACACCACATTGCACATGAATAGAAACTGGTTGGAAACCAGGGAATTCTCTTTAAATGTCTCGCTGGAAGGGTAAGAATATGATTTCTAACTTAAATAAACTTTGTAGCCAACCAGAGAAAGGAATTAAAGCAAAAACCTTAAATTTATCTTAAAACCGTTTCATTTTTGTAATATATGAAATCAAGAGATTAATCATCTCCCATCCGTTTAAAAATAATTATCCAAAAACCAATGCAAAAAAGGGTAAATGTGTTATTCAATTTTAAATAAAAACACGATATGATATCTTATTTTATTCGTTCTAATGTATTTTCTTCTATCTTAATTTAGTTATTAATCTGAAAAATTGCACACAAATCCATTTCTCGATTGGCTAATGGCAATGCATTGGCCTAATTCCCCAAACACGCAGCCATTAGCACTCTAGCCAATGGAATCGGGAACCACCACGAATCCTGAAACATTTTATTGCCAAACACAAATACTTTTTCCAGCCACGTGTGGGTGGAAATTAAACAGAAACTTAGCAAATTAAGCAATTTGTACCGTAGTCGCTCCCCCACCACCGCCGCAATTATGTGGCAGACACACAGAGGGGGCGACGCACACCAAACGGGTTCGAACTCATTAGCACCTGAGTGCACGCGAGCCGCGAAATATTTGCATATAACTTACGCTTGCATGCGACTCATGACGGCGGCGGTGCGGCGCCTTAACTTATGCTACTATTTTTGGGGATTTGCTGTTTCGACGAGCCGCTCGAGCGCCCGTCCCAAATGAAACTGGCTCCGGTCTCCGGATCCGGGAGCTCCCAAGCATAAAAGCGCAAAAAAAGCGAAGAAAGTGGAGACAGGTGAAAGGGTTGGACAGAGTGCGCCAACAAGGTGTACGCTCTGATGGTGATTGGCTCGCGACTTACGGCAGCACGGATACAATGGCACCCAATACTAGAGTAAAGGAAGTGTCACACTGGGAAATATTTTTGGGTTCCGCTATGAAAAGAAAAGCCTTCCTTTGAGTAGATTCCAATGGGGGTTTATAGCAACCATTTCTTTCAGTGAACGTCACTCGTTAGCTCCGTTTGGCTTTGATTTGAGTTAGCATGTCTGAAGACAACTCAACAGCAATTTTCGGGTCTGCAGGGTATGCAGAACAAATGTGTGCCAATGTATTCTAAATTGTGTTTATTTTGAGTAATTCGCCATCCATTGCTGCCGCTGGCACACATATTACACATATTTATATCGCCTGACTCTGCCAGACAGTTTGGCAATTAAAATCGTAGGTTTTCCAACTGTCGATGGGCTGCATGCAAACTAAATAGTTTATAATCAATAGAAACGATATGCAACATTTCTGCAAAATATTCTATAAGCATATGGGATTTGTTAAGCAGATCGCGTGTCCCAAAATCACATTAACTGACCAATAAATTGAGCTCCACAGAAATAAAACCCGTGGTTCCCTTAATTTGAGGATTGGCACGAAAACGATTTATTCTTTTTTAAAAGCCCTGCTGGGCACTGGAATTATTTCGGAAAGCCCATTTACAACTTCTTTACAGACATATTAGGCCTCAAATTATTCACAAAAAATTATTTGTATATTAATATATAACTTTATTTTTTATAAAACTTAGAAAATAGTTACCAAAATTTTTGGTTAAAGCCATTAATACCGGGCACGACGTGCGCTGTTATTTAATTTAACACCAAATATCGTGGTAAAGACAAACGAAGCTATCTGTAAAGTAGTTTTTTGGATTATTTTGTAAAAAATAAAACAAATTATAAATCTTCGTACCTGTACAACCATCAGAATCCAACTAATCAGTCGGGGTGCCCCCCAGTCCTCCTCGGCAGCGGACTGCATTTTCGCTAAACATCCTGGTTTGGCGGTCCCTGTTTCCTTGTTCGTGCAACTTACCGGAAATTTCATATCCGTGTAATCGCCAGCTCCAAGAATGCCACAGCACTCATACTGCAAATAAAAAAGTTATTATTTTTAACTTAGTCAACGTTTACTATTAAGGATACCTACTCTTTCCTGGTATTCGGCCATCGCATCGATGCCATCCCTTTGCTGTTTAAAGGCCTCGTTGAGAGTTTTTTCAGGAGAGTCCTTCTTACCATTATGCATTGTGTAGACGTACATCAGGGCAATCATTGCCACCAGAAGGGCCAACTGAGTGATGGCATACTAAAAGGATTCGCTTTTGAATAAATGTCTTAATTAATGAAAAAATTAATGATTTACTTACCGCCCAGGTGGCACGAATGTGTTCCTTAAGGACAACGAAAAGCCCAAAGATGCAAATCAGGATTGTTACAGAAGCCACGGCCATGAAACTATAAAGGAAGGGTTTCTCCTCATTGTCGGTGTCCCCGAGGGCTGTTGCGTTTATTGCGATTACGGAAATGGCCAAAAACTGAAACATTAACAAGGAATTTGATATTTATTTGATAGAAGCTTATAGATAATAAAAGTAATTAATTATCAAAGGCTTGTGATTCATAACATTTGATTTATAGTCTCTTTTGTTTTGTTTTCTAGAGCTGAAAACCGAATACTTTTGAATACTTTTGTTCAGGTTTACCAGAACCACCTGTTGTACTGTTTCTACTCTTAATATATCTATTAGTCATCAAATATTTTAGACTTTACCGGCACTCACCGCACTTAACGTAGTAAAAACGAGCACTAGACCTTTAATCAAAACCATATCAAAATAGAGTAATCCCCTGTCAAAACTCTCTAATAATTCCCTAGTTATTAACTCCGATCATCAATGATGGCTCGTTGCAGGTCGTAACTATACTAAATATCTGAATAAATACGGCGACCGTTTACACATCGTCTGTATTTTGCTAAGAGAGGAGTTTTTATTTAACTAAGTTCCTCCATTTACGAGAAATTTTCTTGGGGGACTGACTCTCTTTACTAGCTCCTCGTATCATTTAACTAAGCACTCATAACCCTGAAAATAACGGACTGGCTGCCCCATATCTGATAAGATTGAACAGCTACTACAGAAATATTTTTGAGGGTGGACCTTCAGGTTTATGCACTGACTTTTGAGGCTAAAACTTATCTATATAAATTTTAAAATTGTATATTTCTTTTACCTATAAAATATATATTTGTTTACACATTTTTTTGCATTCAAAACCCTGATTAAGATCTAACCTTTCCACCCTAAAACAAACTTTTGCTTCGCAAATTTCTATGCTCGAGTGCTTATCAAATATTTTGTTGTTTATTTAATTAAATGAAGCAATTCTCTCTCCCATGAGAGACCAGTTATCGGGATCTTATCAGCCAGGTTGATATCTCTAAGCCCGTTTGGGGTGCGGAGTTCTGTTTTTTTGGCTCCCCGTTTAGTTGATTTCCGATTGCGAGCGAAACTGAAACTCGGTTGGAAAACCTTTGACAAAAAATGAGCTGCGGCACAAAGACCCTGAAGGTGTCCTCCTTCGTGTTGGACTTTCTCTGTTGTGTGAGTTATTATCACTTAATCCGGGTAGATAGATACAACCTACTCACCACTTGCTATCTCAATCACGCAGGTTTTGGCGGCATTGACCATCGCTGCCTGCTCCTATGCCCTGATCGCCTTCAGCCACAGTGTAGCCATCCGGGTGCCCTGCATCTTGGGCGTGGTCCTGGGATCCTTGCTCTTCTGCAGCACTATCTTTGGTTGCATCGCCGCTCTCAGGGAAAGCATCCAGCTGACCTGGATCGTGAGTAGACAGACCGGAATTTCTTATAAAGTTTCTTTAAAAACTATTATTTTCCATTAGTTTGCTGCCATGGTTTTGGCCCTGGTCTGTGGACAAATCACAGTAATATTTGCCCAGCCCATCAATTTTCAACTGCTGGCCAATGAAACGATATACAACGCTTGGCAAGGACAGATCTTCCACCAGGGTAGCATGCCCTACTACGAAATAAAGGTAAGTTATCCTTCAGGAGTCGTTTCCAAATTCAAAAACCAAATAGCTTTATGTTTAAAAGCATTTATCGGAACAAGTCTTAGGTGTTTTATTTTTACTTTATAAACACATAAATTATCTAGTCACTGATAGTATTTATTAATCACTAGGACTTGGAAACCAATCCATTTCGAGTCATTAACCTAAATTTGTATAGTGACTATATTCAATATGTTATTACTGATATTTATGATTTATTTTTTAGTACCACTGCTGCGGACAGACGGGTCCCTCGAACTATCCGGATAGTGGCCTGAAAATTCCTCAAAGCTGCTACTTTAATCAGAACGCGACGGTTACAACGGATCTCTATACCGTAGGTTGCAATAAGAAACTGGGAGAAGCCTTCGTCAAGGGCACTCGCTGGGAGCGAATCACTGACTGGTCTGTGGTCGGTGTGGAGGTAAGAAGATTCTCTCTATTATTGAAACCTTCTAATTCCATCTATTCGACAGATACTTTCCATTATTGTGGCTGGGCTTCTGGCCATCACCTTGCAGAATGCAGAACGACGTAGGCTGTATCGTTAAGAATCCATCCGTAGAATATCTTTAAACAGTATTAGAAACTGTACAAACATCTTTGTTTAGGAGAAAATTTGGCCTAATTAATAATAAATATTATTTTATTTAACATTCTCAGAATCAAAGTCAAGTTTCATTAAGTGCAGCTTATGAGAATCGAGGAGGAGGGCACTGAACATTGTAGAATAAAATGTTAAGTTTTTAATTGCGCTTTGTGACAAACGAGGAGGGCACTATTATTTAACACAGAATCAAAGTTAAGTTTTGTTAAGTGCAATTTATGAGAATCGAGGAGGAGGGCACTTGTATTTAACACTATCAGAATCAAAGTTAAGTTTTGTTTAGTACAATTTATGAGAATCGAGGAGGAGGGCACTATTATTTAACAGAAAATATTAGTTTTGTTAAGGTCGCTGTTATTTAACATAATGAAAA
Source organism: Drosophila ercepeae (assembly GCA_018150545.1). Lineage (NCBI taxonomy): Eukaryota > Metazoa > Arthropoda > Insecta > Diptera > Drosophilidae > Drosophila > Drosophila ercepeae. The sequence continues at coordinate 15,902,448 of JAECWL010000161.1, forward strand.
TCAAAGGGAGCTGTTATTTAACATTATAGAACTAAAATTAGGTTTTGTTTACGTACCATTTATGAGAATCGAGGAGGAGGGCACTGTTATTTAACACTGTTGGCACTGTTATTTAACACTATCAGAATCAAAGTTAAGTTTTGTTAAGTACAAATTATGAGAATCGAGGAGGAGGGCTCTGCTATTTAACATTATCAGAATCAAAGATAAGTTTAGTTAAGTACAGATTATGAGAATCGAGGAGGAGAGCGCCCTTGTATTTTACAGAAAATGTTAGTTTTGTTAAGGGCGCTGTTATTTAACATTATGAAAATCAAAGGGCGCTGTTATTTAACATTATAGACTTAAAATTAGGTTTTTTATGTACCCGTTATGAGAATCGAGGAGGAGGGCGCTGTTTCACGTCTGATGTTTAGCTTATTTGCTATCATTTGATTTCGATCACTTTCTTTATGTTATCGTCCGCGTTGGACGTCGAAGGACTACGGGAACAAGGCATGTCTTTTACGGTTTCTCGAACATCCTTCAAAAACCTTTTTATCAGTCGTAGATTTGTGTTTTCGATGGAATGGATTCACCATAAGCCTTTTTCAACATTTGCAGCGACTCCACACAAAATTTGATGCAATTTCTTTGTTCAATGTTTTTGCACTAAAAAATATAGAAAATCGTGAATATATAAATATTTGTTTCGACGACATCCACTCTTTTTAAATGTTCTTGTTTATCCCGCCCAGTATCGATAGGCTTGAAGGGTAAATTTATCGAATCAGTGAAACCAGGGCTTCAGTGGAGCAGCAGTGGAGTTTGTGAAGAGTGTTGTCGCAGTTATCGAAAACTAAAGCCAAAGTATTTTTAAGAAATTATTCGTTTTTAATTACATATTTTTAATCTAAAGTATAACAGCGTTGGGAAGTTACTAAATATAGCAACTCAAAAAACTGTTGAAGAAAAAAGGCTAAATTATTTTAGAACTAGCTAAAGAATGAGAAAAGAACCAGCACTGTCGTGAACCGCCGAGGTGAACTGAAATGTGAAAGCGAAAAGAATGTGTTTCTGGTGGAAGTATTTACACAATTGCTGAGTAAACGAGGGCCCACCAAACAAGCGACATGTATTCATAAGCGCCGCCGCAGAGTCTGCGAATCGGAACGCGTACGCGGCGCGTATTTTAAGCCGCCGCACCACCGGAGCGCCGCACTTGCCGCGAGTCGTCCGATTGGATTGGCCGAAAGCGTCGGGGCAACAACAACGACTTACCGACTTGATTAGTTGGCAGTGGACAGAGCTGGTGATCGCACCGATCGGTTATTCACCTGCACCCGTATCAGCACCTGCGCATCTTCCAGAGAAATCCCACCAGCCAGAGGAGCCCTCCGAACATCCGATTCCAAGCTATTCATCATGGGCCTGCGATTCCAGCAGCTGAAGAAGCTCTGGCTGCTCTACCTGTTCCTGCTCTTCTTCGCGTTCTTCATGTTCGCCATCAGCATCAATCTCTACGTGGCCAGCATCCAGAGCTCTAGCCTGGAGCTGCGGTGAGTAATAGCCCATCCATGTGCCTCACAAATTGCACAACTTCCTCAGACGGGGCTTGTTGCAACCAGCGAAGAGTTCCAGTCGAGTGCCTCGCCTCCGCATTTTTCGCTAGCCAAGTGTTTTGCATTTTATTTGGGTCTCTGTTTTGGTTTTCGTTTGTTTATTTGCCATTTATGGAAGATAAAAAGGGTATATCGGTGATAAAGTGAATATTATTAAAGAGTTTAAGCATAAAATCAGATCCAATATGAAGTCAAGAAAGGATCAAGTTACATTTTAAAACGTAGATGAAATGGCGCAGTTTTAATGCCAAGATCAGATGCATTTTCCTATATAGGACGTAATCCTATAAGTGGACCTAAACCCGTTATGGGAATAAGCATATAAAGACTCAGACTCATTATGGGTATCGGACTGGGTATCCAAAGTCGGGACAAAGTCGTTTAAACCCGTCCACTCTTATTTGTCTTGCCATGGCTTGAGGGCCATTTTAAATGCTAAATTTTAATACCATTGTCACATCTCTTCAACTCTTTTTACTACCTTGGATTGGATGGAATTGTTTTGGACTGCGACGCTATCTTGCACAGTCATCCCAAGCCGCCACCCAAGCGCCGCTCCCTCTGGCCGCACAAAAACATCGTAGCCCACTACATAGGACGGGGCGACATCTTCGGCAACATGACTTCAGGTGAGTAGTGGGGGACTAATAGGAAATGACAACACTTCGTTCACAGCCAAAAGCGCATCGATCCACTCGTTGCAGATGATTACAACATTAACCTGTTCCAGCCCGTGCAGGGCGAGGGGGCCGAAGGGCGGCCTGTTGTGGTGCCGCCGCGCGATCGCTTTCGCATGCAACGCTTCTTTCGGCTGAACAGTTTCAACCTTCTAGCCAGCGATCGCATCCCACTCAACCGAACCCTCAAGGATTACCGCACGCCGGAGTAAGTCTGTCAAGAAAATATCCTCTTGGCCTCACTTCATTTTTGATTCCCTGTTTCAGATGCCGCGACAAGAAATACACCGGCAGCCTACCCCACACGTCCGTAATTATCGTCTTTCACAACGAAGCCTGGTCCGTGCTCCTGCGCACCATTACCAGCGTCATAAACCGCTCGCCGCGCCACCTGCTCAAGGAAATCATCCTGGTTGACGATGCCAGTGATCGCAGTAAGTTTAATTCGATGAGATGGCATATTTCAATGTTTAATCCTTTAACTTCTTCCAAAGGCTATCTGAAACGGCAACTGGAGAGCTATGTAAAGGTCCTGTCGGTGCCCACAAAGATCTACCGCATGAAAAAGCGCAGTGGACTTGTGCCTGCCCGTCTTCTCGGGGCGGAGCATGCACGCGGCGATGTGCTCACCTTCCTGGACGCTCACTGCGAGTGCTCAAGGGGATGGCTGGAGCCGCTCCTAACTCGCATCAAGGAGAACCGCAAGGTGGTCATTTGTCCGGTCATCGACATCATATCGGACGACAACTTCAGCTACACAAAGACGTTCGAGAACCACTGGGGGGCGTTTAACTGGCAGCTCAGTTTCCGATGGTTTTCCTCGGATCGTAAGCGCCAGGCAATGGTCAGCGGCTCAAAGGACACCACCGCCCCGATAGCCACTCCGGGAATGGCTGGCGGCCTGTTCTCCATCGACCGGAAATACTTCTACGAGATGGGATCCTACGACACTAACATGCGCGTTTGGGGCGGCGAGAACGTGGAGATGTCTTTCCGCATTTGGCAGTGCGGCGGACGGGTTGAGATCAGTCCCTGCTCCCACGTGGGCCATGTCTTTCGCAGCAGCACACCGTACACGTTCCCCGGCGGCATGAGCGAGGTACTCACCGAAAATCTGGCCAGAGCGGCCACAGTGTGGATGGATGACTGGCAGTACTTTGTGATGCTTTACACCTCAGGTCTAACGCTGGGCGTCAAAGACAAGGTGAACGTCACGGAACGGGTGGCCTTGCGGGAAAAGCTCCAGTGCAAGCCGTTTTCGTGGTACCTGGAGAATATCTGGCCGGAACACTTTTTCCCGGCGCCAGATCGCTTCTTTGGCAAAATCATCTGGCTAGACGGGGAGACAGAATGCGCACAGGCCTACAGCAAGCACATGAAGAGCCTCCCGGGCCGCGCCCTTTCGCGGGAGTGGAAACGGGCCTTCGAGGAGATTGAGAGCCAGTCGGAGCAGTTGCTAGCACTAATTGACCTGGAAAAGGACAAGTGCCTTCGTCCGCTAAAGGAGGACGTGCAGCGCTCCTCATATTCGCCAGTCACCGTGGGCGACTGCACCTCCCACGCCCAAACTATGGACATGTTCGTAATCACGCCCAAAGGCCAGATCATGACCAACGACAACGTCTGCCTTACGTACCGTCAGCCGAAACTGGGCGTGATTAAGCTGCTGAAGAACCGCAATGCCACCACATCGAACGTTATGCTCACCCAATGTGCCAGCGATTCCAGCCAGCTGTGGACCTACGACATGGACGTAAGTGGTTAAGTTTTGGAATCAAGCAAAAGATTTAAAGAATTGCCCATTTCAGACCCAGCAGATTTCGCACCAGGAAACGAAGCTCTGCCTCACCCTTAAATCTGCCACAAACGCCCGACTACAGAAGGTGGAGAAAGTGGTGCTCAGCATGGAGTGCAACTTCCAGGACGTCACCCAAAAGTGGGGCCTCATCCCGCTGCCATGGCGAATATAGAGGAGAAGTGCCAGGACCCTGCCAGGAAGTCTTCAACCCAATGTGATATTTATTGAAATTGTTTAAAGAGCGCCACCCTCTGACATATTTTATTTAAACAACCGCAAATCACAAAAACACAACCTAATGTCTAGATCCCAACCGAACCCGAAACAGACCCACAAGAATTGTTTTTAAAACACCTAACCAAGTGCTCGGCCAGGAGCTTTTCTCGTGGCTGGCACTGCGACTCGATAGTAGTTCTGTGCTATGTCTATGTCATATTTATTAAGCATTCTTAGGAACTTTTAGCCCTAGTACTAAAGTACATACCACCTTAACACCCCCAACCCCCACATACACTCTCGTTTATATCACTTGAATAAAACAATCTTATATATAAAATTGTGAAAGTGGTTGCAGTCTGTTTGGTGACGGCTTATCTATGGCCCAAGCAAAAGGTCTCAATGCAATTGGTTTAAATTTTGCGCATCTCCGGAGATTGTCCAGTATTCCCGCGATGAACGGTTGCTACAACACAATAAGGTACACGGGTCTGATGTCCAACCTGCTCTACATGGTAAGCCCCTGAAAATGGTTTATATTCTGCGTTAACTCTTTTGGTTTTAGCTCCTGGGCATAGGCGTTATGTGTGGAGCTGGTCTGGGCCTTCAGGCGGCGGAGCCCAATACCCCGGAGCACACGTATTTTGTGAAGAGCCTGGTCCTCGGTGGCACTATCTGCATGATTGTCATATTTGGCTGTTATGGCATGGTCTGCAACCTGCTGTGTGTCAACCTAATCGTAAGTTTTTAGGTTACAATTGAAATCCTAGCTGATTATTTGGATGCTCCCCTTGCAGTTCACTCTCTTCATACTGCTAGCTCTTGCAGCGGAATACTTGCAGCTGCATCACTACCATAGCCCAACCCTAAAGAGTCCCGGTAGAGGAGCCTGGCAGCAGCTTGAGCTGGCTTGGCACGGCCTGGACAGGCCTGAAGAGGCGGCTCAGGAGTGTTGTGACCAGGGCGATATCGCCGCTGACTACAGGCGCCTGCATCTGTTGGTGCCGGTGAGCTGTTATCAGGCCACAGCCAATGACACCGACCGTGTCTATCCGCAAGACTGTCTGCAAAAGCTGGACAACAGCCGCCGCTACATACAAAAGCGCGATAAGCTCTACATGGGGGCCCTCTTTGGCCTTGAGGTGGGCAATTGACTCGGATGCTCTAGCTCGAACAGTATTTACGATTTTACCCTCCCACAGATCATTATTCTTCTACAGACGACGGCGCTAAGTGTGCTGCTCTTCAGAATTCGCCAGCGCCAGCGTCTGGCCAGGCGTCAGGTGCCACCAGGTGTGCGGCGAGAGCCCCGCTCCAACCATGTGACCGGTTCTCGAACCCAGCTGCTGCACGATGTTTGATCTTAGATTGTATAAAGGCGATTGTTTATTGAGTAACCAAGTGGCAAGTGGCAAATGCAAGAGTCTTAATAGGTATAGCGGCGAGTTTTGCTGGTTAGCTGGCAGCATAGGGTGATGCCCAAGACGATGCCCACAAGCTGTAGGGATAGAAGAATGTAAACCTTAGTAATAGGCATTAAAAAACAATAAATTATACGACTAAGGTTACTAACGTTTAAAGTAAAGATACTTTCAATAGACTACATCTTAAAAACGAAACATCTTAAAAGTTGTATAAATTCTTTGATCTGTTATAAATCATACATAAATATATAAGCATTCCCTACGTTAAATATATATTTTTGATTAGTATTAACAGCCGGTTCGATTTCTATCGGGCCATAAGATATAGAGCCATTTCCCTTTGTGTCTAGCATATTATTCTATATATAATATTCTAGCTTGAATATATTATATATATTTTCCCTCTCCGCTCACCTCGTAGCCAATGAGTCCGGCGTGCGCCCACTTCTCGTACCGATAAATCTGCAGATAGGCTCGCTTTACGGCTGCCATGCATCCTTCGGCATAAGGATAGAGCGCGTGAATGCCATCCTTGGTGTGAAAGCAGCTGCGCGGGACCTTCATATTGAGACTCGTGTAATCGGCGAAGCCCTTGTCACCGCAGCACTCGTACTGGAAGAGTAATAAATAAGTAAAAGGATAATGAAACTACTTTTTTTAGGACCCACCTTTTGCTGGAGGTGCTGCATGGCGCCATGGTGTCCCAGCTCCTTCATCCACAGATCCATTACATACACCTCGGTGGCGTCCATTTGCTTTAATTCGTTGTAGTGGGACAGCTTCCAGATGTGCGAGGCTATCAAGGCGAGAAGCACTACCAGGTGCTAAAACTTGTGGCAATTAAAGTTACTGTGATAACTCACTGGAATATGCTCGCTACTCACCACCACCATGACCTTGATGGAACCGAGGAAGGCGCCTAAGCAACCTACGAGAGCGGCAAAGATCAGGGCACCAGCCATGCCCATCTGGACGAATTTCTCCAAGTGCTCGGTGGAGCCCTCGTCAAATTCCTCCCACTCGTAGACTCCGGCCAAGGCAGCCACGATGCCAACGGCCTGGATCGCAATTGAAAATATGAATTATGACAGCGCACATTGAGCATTTGTTAATGGGCCATAAAATGGGCAAACAAAATCAGAATCTTCAGAGACAAAAGTACGATTCGTGGGCGACGTCATCGGCCATCGCGGGCAACCAAAATAAAAACAAAAACTGACATAAAAATAAATTGAATTACTTTTGGCTTTATTTTTAAACGGCACATACACACTTTCTTTCTTTCATTTTGTTGGTGGCAGCCGCCGATATTCGCCATCGCCGACAACATTCAAGAATAACAAGAGCCAAGTGTGACATCTTGTCTGGTAGAAATGGAAACTTGGAATGGGATTTGTTTGCTGCCAAATTGGCCATCTAACTGACTGTATCAGGCACAATAACACACTCCAAATAATTAAATTCTACAATGAAAAGTGCCTCAAAAAATGTAAGACATTTAATGATCTGGCTTTGACAGGCTGCCAGGCTGCCAGGCTGCCAGGCTGCCAGGCTGCCAGTGAAATAAATTTCAGATGAGATTTCCATGGACAAGTGTGCGTCCATTACTCATACGCGCTGTGACTCAAGTCATTGCATTTGCAACTGATTTTTGTTGAAATTATCGAGAAGATAACTCTTCACAAAGTCAACCTTTGACTCGCAGAATGACGCTTATGGAAATTTTATGGCCGATATTACGCATACGCCAAGTGGTCGCCACTGAAAGGAAACTTACCAAAGTGATTGTGTTGAAAACGATCGATGTCCATTGCAGGCACACACGTACTGTGGGCATATTGGGATCTCAAAGCTATCTCTTTTATTTTAATAATATTTTTGACACTCAGGCGAAAAAGGGGTTCCGGGCAGATTACACGTTTCCCGGATAAATGCGCTTTTCACTATACTCCTCCGGCGGTGCTTCGCTCGTTGAGAATGACCAAACACTAAACTTAAGCAAAATAAAACGATCGACGAAAAAACCCGAAAAAAAGCAAAATGTTTACAAATCCGATGAGTGGCTGTCCGCGGCGTGCCGTTTCCGTCCGCATCCGTGTCCGTGTCCGTCTCGGTCTCCGTGTCGGTGTTTTGTGTGCCGGTCGTTACTCAAGAGACCGGCGTTCGCCCGTTCTCATCGCATAATTTCGTATATTTATATTTTTATATGCGTCTTTATAGGCAGACATCCATACATCTATGTAGGTATATATCCATTTAGCAGCTTGGCTGATATTCCGCAAAAACAAAACACTTTTCATATTTTCACTATGGTTTATTTTGTATTCCAAGTATACTGCCTCCAGATCATCTTAATTTGCCATAAAAAAACATTATAGATTTTGGTCCAATCCAAGTGATTCCAATGATTCCGAGGTGTCCAACCGTTGGGCGACCTGTTAGAATCTCTCGCGCCTCAATTTGTTTCGCACCGTGATGCCCAAATGCGTGGCGGCTCCCAATGCGGCGAACTGTGTGATGATAGCGGGGAATTCGATTCGATTAGACTACTCTGCCATATATCTGGAGTCTATTTCTGGCCCGTCCTTGGCGGCCCAAGCCCTCAGAAATGTGTGATCAAGGCCCCCCCAGTACATACCTCCACCAGCAGAAGCAGCCACTTGATTATGAGTCCGACGGCCACGTTGTCGGTGGCATGGTTCTGCACCGCCTGGAGACATCCCTCGGGAAAGAGAAGGTCCTCGTGCCTCTCCTGGTCCTTATAGCAGTTGATGGGGATTGCCGTGCCCAGGAGGATGTAGTCATGGGCCCCCAACTGACCACAGCAGGAGTACTAAAAATGGAAAGGATTGTATTAGCCTCCGATTCCATTAATTCCATTAAGAATCATAACTCTCCCTACGGTTTTTAATGGCTTTAACCCGTAAGTAACCACCTTGATTACCTCTATCTTTGTTACCTTTGTTTCTTTCTTTTTAAATATAGTATAAAGCTCAAAATCAATTACCTTTTGCTCAATAAGGGCTATTCGCTCGGCATGTCCCTTTTGATCGGCCCAGAGGCCGAGGAAATCCCTCTTAGACCGATCCACATAGTCTGTGGAGTGTGCTGCGGCTATTATATAGATCTGCAGGCACAACAGGATCAGCAGACACGTCACGTACTGAAGGAAAACAAAAAGTTATGACCAGAATACACGTATTCGAGGACTTACGCTCCAAATCAGTCCCAGGGAGATGCGTGCCGTGGCAAAACAACCCAAAAACGAGGTCAGGACAACGAAGGTGCCAACGAAGATCTGGACAACTATGGCGATGTGCTCGAATGTGCCCGGCGTGGAGCTATTTAGTTCGTATATCGAAAGGGCAATCAAAGTCACGCCAATCAGCTGTCAATAAAATTGCATTGATTAAAGCCAAAGGAGTGCCACAAATAAATATCACGCATACGCACCGACAGCAGAACATTCAAAATAATTAAAATGGCTTTAAGGAAGGATGTGTGGCATGCCATGTTGCCAATCAATAATCCCTATATTTTAAGAACTGCGTTATCCTTGCCCTCGCTACTAAGGGTTTATTCTCGCGGCGCAGTTAACCCGGTTTGTTGGCCAAATGGAGAGTTAATACCTCAATGAATGCCTCAGTGCTATTGCCATAAAAGTTGACGTGCGACTGAGCGCGACGCTTTCTTTTTGAAATTGTGGCGCCCCCGAAAGAGCGCCAGTTGTCGGATTCCGCCGCCATTCCACAGAAAGAAATCAACAATTCCCCCGGCCACTCGTACTACACCGAACCAAATTGTAGAGGTCTTAAAATTAATTTCAACATAAATAATTGAAAAGTCTTTGAGAAACATTTATGAAAATTTTAAAATATATTTGATAACATAAACTTGACATATGAAGCAGTAAATGTATGTTTTTTCTAGAACGCAAGCATTTTATTCCGAGTGTACCCGTATCGGTGTGGTATGATGTCACAAGAGCACAAAAGCTCTCTTCGCATTTCCGTTAGGTATAGTAGAAAAGCTTTCATTCATCAATTAAAGTAAAACAGAATGAACCGACACTTGGAAGGATTTATGGGTGAATTCAAATCGACGTTCAAGAAACAAGCAACAAGCTGGACCATGTGGCGTATACTTAATATTTTTAACTGGCAGGACAAATATTATACTCGAGATTGAATAGTAGAGGTCTGGGGAGAAAACTGGCTAGATCGCGGCTTTTTCCTGAAAACAATTGCAAGGTAAACTGCCAGGCCAAAATAAATAAGCTGTAATGAAAAGTTTTAAATTAAAAATTGAACATTTAAAGCTTTTAAATGTATTTACTGTGAGTACCTACCTCGAAACCAAGTAAAAGAAAGAGTCCATTAACATTGTTTGGTGTACTTCCCACCAATACGGTGATAATCCCCAAAATGATTCCAATAAATTGGACGCATGCGAACTATGAATTTAGGATTTAGGATGAAGTTAGAATCTTCATTGGGTGGTCCAAGGGACTTACCAAAGCGCAAATTTTCCACACTTCCCGGATGGCGCCATATATGTTGAGCGTATATATAATCAAGTAGAATCCATAAAAGATGTATTGGTATAACTCATTAGAGTCCCCATTGTCATCAGATGGGATACGTATAATGGCCAATACATAGCCAATCTAAAACAAAATGAAATGTTTACATAAAAAATTTAAATAATATTATTTTCAGCTAAGATCTGATTATTTTTATTAATAAATATTATAAGCTTACCGCGAAAAGAATACTCAGAACGAGGAAAGAGTACTTTGATATGGCTCTGATAGCACCCATGCTTTGAAAAAATGTTTTTTTTTTCAATTATTGGATAAATTATATATATATTTTTTGATATTCTAAAATTTCCGATTGTGCAAAAATTGAGGTGTGCCACTCTCTGAATCCTCTTGAGAACTAAATCTGCAAAAAAGCATCAACCATGTATATTTAAATTGATATTTTTTTTAGCAAACTAAAATATATATAATACGTATGTATGTAGTCAGTTGAAACCGACGTTTGAATACCCGGCAAAGCAATTAATAATTAAAATTATTTAAAGAAAAAAATGTCCTTCCTACAAATTATTCGCCAAAATTCCAAGCAAGTAAAACTAGAAGTACTTCATAGTTGATCCTGATAAAAAATGGCCTAATATTATAAATTTTTAGATGTCTACTTTACTGCGTTTTTCGTCTCTTGTCAAATTAGAATACCCTCTGATATTAATAGATCTGCAGATGACGATCTGCGCTTGACGATCTATATATTTTGTTATTATAATTTTATATAATACATGGCAAGGTCTTACTATCAAGTGTAACATTCGAAAAAACATTTTTATAATTTATTTATTATGAAATGTAATTCAGTAAGACAGGAAAATTTAAATTCTAACTCATGCAAAACAATATACGTTTTTTAAAATGCACTTAAACAGATTTATTTCGAGTGTAGTCATATCAGTCTGTTTTCGGAGCAGTATGATGTCACAGCAGCACGAAAGGTATCTTTGCAGTTTGAAAAACATATGTAGGTATAATAGAAAAGCTTTCATTCATCAATCAAAGGTCCCCAGAATATGAGGTCTTAAATGACATTAAGAGGCAGGGGCATTATTATAGTTTTCTTCGTACTATTTTGTTTCCTGATTGTAAGACCTTGCCAACAGTGCGTATGAGCGATAAAATGTAAGCCCAAAATGTGTGGCATACTTTTATGTTGCATTGAACTCGAAATGTTTATTGAAAGTCCACTATATAGAACATGCTTTGATTTTAAATCGCAAAACGAATAGACTTCTCAAAAAATTCCACTTTAGAACAAAAGCAACAATTCTTTCTGCCTAAAGCCGTAAATTGGCCAAAAGTTTTGGAGAGCTTTCCCGCCTAGAATGCTTTATATTTTGATCTTGTTAAGAAAACAAACAAACTGACAAACGGCGAAAGATGCAGAAACAAACATCGCGCCCATTTATTTCGATAATTATAATGGGTAATTGAAACTAGAGTATATTTATGTACTTTAATTACAGGTATGTTTATGGTAGAAGTGAATAAGTTATGACTGTCTAGTCTTTTTAGTAATGAAATGTCGAAGCGAGAAATACTAGCGAGACTCTTATTCCGTGTTCCCTTTGTACCATGGGATCAGGTCGAGGTGGTGGCCGAATCACCCTAGAACTCCAGGCGCCGCTGCTTGTTCCTAAAACTAATGGCCAGGAAGACGGCAAGAGCGCAGCAAATTAGCTACAAAAGAAGATTAAATCATTATAAAAACTTGATCATAGAATCCATTGCTAGATAGACCCACCTCAAAGGCAACCAGGACCCAGGAAACGATGATAAACCGCAGCTTGTCGCTCTCGTAGAAGCTCTGCAGCTTTTCAATGCATCCATCCAAGAATAAATGGTCCGGCGTCTGCTGGAGATCGGCGTAGCAGCTGGGCGGGATTAGCTGGCTGAGATGCACGTAGTCTTGGGCGCTGCTTTTCCCGCAGCACTCGTGCTTCTGCTGCAGGGCGTCCATGTTGTTGGCCTGCCACGCCAGCTCCACTGCCTCCTGGCCGCTCTTCACGTCAAATTGGTGCAGGACGAGGAGGGTGCTCACGATCTGGGGAATGGCCAGGATAAGCAGGAACACGGCACTCTGTGCAGGAGAAGGAGATTTTAATTTTATTTATATATCAGCTTGGAGGTACTTACCGCTGCGGCCAGAGCCACGGATTCTCGGATAGCTGCATAAATTCCCAACGCAGCGAATATCAGGATGACGGAGCAAGCTATGTAGGCAGCTATGACGAATTCTTGGGTCTCCGTATCAGCATTGTATGCAATCCAGCCTATGGCTCCCACAGCGAGAAACTAAAAGAATAATGTTACATTTTTAGATACGATGGCTCTCTGCCGCTGAAAAAGTTTATTACTGATTCTATCAGACAACCATATCTAGATCCAATACTATATGCTTATATACATATCATTTATATTGTCACAGATTATAATTAGATGCAGTACAGTAAGAAATATTTTGTTTTATCATAAAATTTCATAACTATTTAACAAAGGATAGTTAATTTAATATAGCCTATAATTTCAAGTTTTTATGTTATTTTAAGCCCAAAAAATATCACTCAAAGAATATCAAAAGATATAGTTCAGTGTGATATGGTTTCCACTGCAATTACGAGGGCAATTGCAATTCATTTGTGGGGCAATTAACAGCCTCCACAGAGTGCGGCCCGGCGCCATTCATGGCATTGGGGAGGAAGTTCGCTTGACTGAGCTGTGATAATGTCATATATTGGGCTCCTCCTTGGGCCCTTCTTGTTTTGGGGGTTGCACCCCCAAAGCACCCTTGTTTTGGCCCAGATTCTGGCGTCGCACCCCGCCCTTGACTGGCTCCAGTGATTCGATTGGGTATATGGATCATGGTGTAAACCAGTGTGCGAATATTGGTAGAAGGTATATGGCAATGACATCATCCTGCGGGAGTGGAAATTAGAGCAAGTGCAGGCTCTGGCGATGGTCGGACAGCAGGGAATAAGCCAAAATGTAAACATGTTTGCCATGGCAACCAAACAAACTTAAACATCGATGGATGGGGCACAGGGGGTGGCTATTGGCCAGTGGCCACGCCACCTTGAGGCCAGGCCGTCTATCTCAGGTGGGTACGAGACTGACAAATGACAGAAACTGCTTAAAAATATACACACGACCACACGAGCTGAAAACATTCGAGGCGAATGAAAAATATTCAAAATACAAAATACAACTTTTTGGCTGGGGTGTTCTTTTTTGGCGAATAGAATTTTTCAAAAATAATTCATTTAGAGGCTTTTTTGAAGTGCGTTCACTTGTGCAACCGTTCCCCATGACATCACGCTAATTTCCTTGCCCGAAACATGGATATATACCAAAAGTATACTATATAATCGAGGTTGGGGTAATTAGTTAACCAAACACGGAGGCTACTTACCCCTAAAATGGCATTCAGGGCGATGGAGGTGATCTTTACGCTGGTGGTGGCACAACCCATGTTTCTAGACCTGCAACCTGCAACCTGCACACAATCCAATCACGTTAAATCTCTTTTCCACACTTTTTCGAAATAATTCAAAATAAAAGTCTATTAACCTTTGACTTTGCGCGTCTGATGTTGTTTATTTACGTTTGCTTTCGTTGCCGGATTCAAATTTAAGGCGAAATAAATTTCGGTTAAGCGTTCGCCCAGGATTTCCGCTCTCGAATCTCGTCTGAACTTTTGGGGTCTTGCACGTTCTGCGTTCGCTGCTGAACTGAACGCGGGAAAAGTTTTGTTGTTCTGTTTGTTGCCCCGCACTTGCCTCGACCGCCCCCGCCACAATCAAAATAAACCCGGAGAGAGCTGGTGGCCGAGTGAGAGTCAACGTACTATCACATGCGGGCGGTGAAAGGCTGGGAGGGTGGTAGTCGGACACAGAGAGAGAGTGGAAGTGCACTTAGGTCAGCGCTTCAAGCCATGACGTCATATGCAATTTTCGAGCTCCCAAGCCAAGGTATAAACTCCAATACAAAGCTCAAGTTTGTTTTTGGAAACTCAAACGCCGCATCCGGTTTTTGGTGACAAGATTGAAAATTCTCTTAAGATTTTTAACCTCAAGTCCAGACTCAAATTGACCTTTGTCACTCGTTACTCATCCTCCATTCAATGTCAAGCTCCCTTACCCAGACCAGATCACATCTTCTCTTCCCCAAAAGCGTTTTGTTTTCAAGTTTGTTTATCGTTGTTGTGTCTGGGGTCCAGCACTTCCCCAGTTCCCAGTGGGAACCAGCACGAATGACTCTTTTTATTCATACTCGATTAATGATGAGGACTCTGTCCAATTCAACCAGTTTGGTTCTTATACACAGAGTGAAAATTACTGCAAAATTAATGATTTTGAATCACTGTTTGAATCACTCACAAGTAACAAGTCAGTAGCGCAAACATGATTATCATGCAATCCCTTAGATGAATACTCTAAATGGTTTAAATTTCCATTTTCTATAAATTAAACACTTTTTCGATCAATATTTTTCAGATCACCTTGTCAAATCGGACTCGGGACTCAAGGGGCTCACATAGCAACCTGGCTATTGCTGCCATACTCCGTCAAAACACTTTAGGCACTTGGAACAATATCAGAAACAAGCTAACCAAAGAACAAGATTCCCATATAGTCATGTCCACGACATGTCCACAGCCGGATATGCAGTGCCTTCGGTGCCTGCACTGCATGAAGGTGATCTGTTGTTCCCGGTACGACACCAGCGGACTGGTGCGCCACATCGAGAAGGATCATCCGGAGATCTTTGCAGTGGCCGGGGAGAAGATCAAGAACCTGCACAAGTTGGCAGCCGAGCATGGGATCAGCGAGGAGCGATTGTCTCAGATAAGCAAGATGACGGGTTTATCCGAATCCCAGATGGCAGACGAGGCCGAGAAATGTCAGTAATCCTTTCACTTACCCAATGTCCTTTGGTTAATCGGAATCGTTTTAGATATTGCAAAAAAGAAGACCAGCTCTGGCCGGAATAGTGGGGCTGGGAGTGGTGAGCCCAAGTCTCGGAACGGCAGCCAGACCTCTTTCAAGGAGCTCTCCTCGTGTCCTGAACCGTGTTCCGGTCCCGAGGAGCGGTGTCGCCAGAACCGGTACAAGGCCTCCATAGAGCGTTGGGCACCGACGGATGGCTACATTTTCTGTCCACATTGCGGATGTACTCGCCGACCTCTGGTGAAGGCGGCCTCCGAGGTAGTGAGCTCCGGATGCTGTGCCGCCTGCATCGTATCCTGCTGGCCCCTGTGCTTTCTGCCCTGCCTCCTGTCGCCGGACAACAGGGAGTACCTCTACTGCTGCAACTGTCGCACCTTCCTAGGCATATACGATCGCGAAACCAATTGCGTGAAGCCAAGTCGGGAATTTGTCACTTGCATTAAATCGGCCACGCCCCCTCCAGATGATAAGTGCTCCAAGAAATGCTAGAAAATTTTGATACTTTTAATTTTCAAAAATTATTCGTGTCCATCAACGGGGAGAGCTTTTCCCAAAGCTTTGGTCTAGTCAATGCAGAAACCATTTGTTCCTTGTATTTTGTAATAATATAGAAATTAAATTTACTAATTTTGGGTTCCAAAAGCTGTATTGTTTCATTAGTGATTTATAAAAAATTATATAGTATAAATATCATTGATGCACTGCAATTTGTATTTGGGTTCCCTGCACATCCTTGGCCGCCTTTTCAGCCCTTTTCCTCTCCCTTTCGGCCAGAATTTTTTCCCTGGATTTCTGGGCCCTTTCGGCACAATCCTTTGGCTTTTGTTTCAGAGTCATTTCATCAACGGCTGCCTGTCGACGAGCTGATTTGGAAATGCATCTTTCTGAGCAGTTAATAGCTACAAATCTTCCAATGTAGCATCCACAATGGGAGCAATAGTGATTGATATCCTGGCGACCAGGCCATTTTTTGCTAAGGACGAGAATGAAACAATTATTTGAATATATTCGAAAGTTTTTGGATGATGACAAACCAAAGTTTGGTGAATTTCAGAAACTTCTGAAGGCAAGTAACCGTCTCCAGCTGGATCACACTCATTTCGAACTTTTCACATGCAGGACAATGGATCCAGGTGGACTCATCCTTCAGGTAACCGATTTCCGGTTTGTGACTGACACTGATTGCCACAATTTGGGGCTCATCTATGGCCATTGTGATGTGAATGGTAACGAGAACTCTATGAGACTGAAAGCGAAAACTGATTCAAGAGATCATGGGTGGGAAAAATTGGAGCTCGCTGTCGGATGGATTCTCTTATTCTCTAGGGGAGCCTCTGAACTGCTCTCCAGCTAATGGGCAAGAATTTAATTATTTTCTTTACGATATATTTTCCGAGAGAGATATTTATGATATTCAAACTCTTATTTCAAACGCAGTTTAAGGCATTTAAAGTCTTTTTTTATTTAAATAAATATAATCTTTAAGCATTTACAAAGTTCTTCCATAAATCCAATTAATGACCCATTTTCTGAGATTTTTCTCCGTGTGGTGATGTGTTTTTTATGATTCTCCGGTGGCCCATTGATGACCTACAGCTGTGGGCGTCGGTAAATGCCCAGATACTCCCCGCAGGCACCACAGTAGTGTCGTTTGGTGCACAGACTCCGCAGGGATCGCACTAGTCGGGTCTTGGCCTTGACCTTGCAATAGGGACACGTTATTTCGTTTGGGCCAGGACCCACGGCAAAGTACAGGGCTTGGGGATTCTCGGCCATATCGGAGCAGAAGATGTGGACCGATTCAGAGGCAAAAAAAGACTAAAGCAACTGAAGAGAGATGGAGGCTATAGAATTAACAAATATTTCCAACAGAATCAAGAGTCCCAAGAAGAGAGAACTTTAAAAAGAGATTGCGTACGTTTTGAGTTTTATTTTTATTTGGATATTTTTGCAGTTGGTGGGTGTTTTTTGGCTTTTTGAAACATATAGCTATATTTCGTATAATATTCATATTTTATCTCTACTTTATTTCGAGTGGCTGCTTTCTCTTCATGAAACGTCCAAAGTAGCAACCGCAGTTGCCGCAATAATGGCTACGATCGGTTTGCTTGCAGGGTATATAATAGTCGAAACAGAAGCAACAGCAGCAGCTCCTGCAATAAAAGGATATTCAAGGTATTTTTCAGGGAGAGTCTTTATAAAACCTACACAAAAAGGCAGCCAAAAATCCTATTAATTTCCGTGGCCCACCACTTGAGATCATTCTGGACGACACTCTTATCCTTGACGCCGCAGGAAGGACACTTGATTTCCACCGCCTCATGTGGCAAGTTGAGGAAAGTGCCGGACAGGGGCGTGGCAAAGTTGGCGTAGATCTTACGGTTTTTTTTCGCCTCCTTTTCCCTGGCAGCCTGTTCCCGAGCCTGCTTCATCAGCTCCTTCTCCTGTTCCGGCGTCGTCGTCATGATCGTTGCTCTGAAAAATCGAACTGAAAGCGAAAATCCAACCGACAGATAGACAACCTGTTTGGATACTGAAGAGACTATGAACTGCAAAAAAAGAGATACTAAGAGAGATTCAGCCAAAAGTCGCACAACCCATCAAAAGCAAGAGAATTGATTTACGGTATGTTTTTAATTGAATTAGATGCGTAATAGAATTATTTATCAGATACACTTTTTTTTGGCATTAATTTCATTTTAATTAGAATCTATTTGGCCTTGCGCTGGATTCCCACTTTGCCGCCGCACGAACTACAGTAGACACCCTTGGTGGTCCACTCCCGGTTGCATCCACACCAGGTGCACACACAGCAGATCCAAAACAGGGGGAAGATGCTGCAAGATCGAAGTATTAGAAGTGGATCGTTGCACATCCAGTTAGTCTGAGGCACTTACCAAGAAAGTAAACTAAGACAGCATGTTGCATCCTTGCAACTGGCAGCCCTCATCACAGCTGCCTCACTCCGCTCCCGACAGAGGGGACACAGTAACTTGTAGGTGGAAGGTCCCACGGCATAGTACCGGATACGTGGATGCTGGACAGAGGAAACCGGAGCTGCTGCCTCCTGTGGTAGCAGTGTCACCTTCTCCGCTGCATGTTCGTCGATAAAGGGCACCAGGCCATCTTCCAGCACCACGTTGGCAATGATGTTCCTGGAGCGATCCTCCGCCGTATTGGCGGGCACCAATCTCACACGCAGTCGCTCCACCTGCTGCTCCATGGCGAATGACTATCTGATCTCTGCCAGAATGGATGGAGGCCTATCCAAGAGAAATCTAAGAGAGTGCCCCATAGAGAACACAATGGCATGCGCTTGTGTTTGGCCATGGACCGACCCATGATGTCATCGGGCGGTTACGTATACAAATATTTTGGAAGCCCCTCAACCAGAACCAGATCAACAGTCAAACATTCTGCGAATATTTGTTTCTTCAATTAAATGAAATGGACCACATGGGATATATCACTGACAAAGTATTGAAAGATTTCTTTTTTTTATAATGTTTTGATTTATTGTTCAACAAACTATTTTTTTTAATGTTTTTCGGAATTTGTAAACCCAAACAAGTTTGCCGGCAAAATCAGCTGCTAACTCTGTTTATGTTTTGATTTTGTTTTTGCTTTTTCAACGATAATATTCATGAGCCAAACAGGTTTTTAAGCTTAAAGCTTTGTATTGAATATAATAATAAGGTTAATACATTATATATATTTATTTTCAATTAATTTCTCTTGGTTAGACGTAGTTTCAAACCCTCTTTGGTAACCAAAACTGGACCGGCATCGAAAGCAAACTCTACTTCCTTTTTGGGAGACTGTATTACATTGAAATTGGCCAGAACCTTGGCCACTGCCACTTTGGAATTGATCTTTCCCATGCGAAGAGCTAAAATTAATTTGTTTGGAGACCCTTTAAGAATTAATAACAAATCCTTACCAATACAGTGCCTAGGACCTTCTCCAAAAGGCATATAAGCCGCTGGATTGTAGTTCATAATATCAGCATCGAATCGATGAGGATCGTAGTCGCTGGGATTGGGAAAGTAAATCGGATCACGATTTATACCGAAAAGCGAAATAAGAATGGGAGTGCCCTTGGTTATAATGTGATTTGTTCCAGGAACAGGATAATCCTCAGTACACTCTCTATTCAGAAAAGGTAAGCCAGGATATTTACGAATCGTTTCTGGGGATATAAAATATAAATAAAAACTTTCTAACTTTCCCAAAACCAAAACTAACCCATAATGCAGAGATCCAAAAACTTTAAGTCCTGAATAGCTTCATAGGTGAACTTATCCTTGGGTTTCAGATTGTGCTTCCGAAGGACTGCATCCACCTCGTCCCGGGCTTCTTTCAGTAAGTCTGGATACATTGATAGTTCGTAGAGCGTAAAGGCAGAAGCGGCAGCGGTGGATTCCGAACCGGCAACATAGAAAACGAAGGCCTGGGCGGCAATCTTTTCAATGGACATTGATTTGAGTTGATCTTGGGCTGTTTCAACATCCCAGACCTCGTCGTCATCCTCGCCAATCTTGCCCGTATTTCGCAGACGGATGAGCAATTGCAGCAGGTCCTTGCGAACCACATTGTTCTTTTCCCGAAACTCAATGGTACGCTTCATCATGTCCCTTAAGGATGTTAGGACACGACTCTCATAGCCCAGGCGATTCATTAACTTGGCAATTCTACAATACTTTAGCTCAAGGAATGAAGATATATATTAAGCGATAGGTACTCACGGTGGACATATAAACATGGACATGTTATGAATCTTTAACAAAAGCGATCTATCCTTAGTAGTCGAACTGCTGATTTCCCGAAATTCGTTTTCCGGATTCTTGAAACTATCGATTTCCAGGCCAAAAATAACCGATCCAATTATGTCCACCGCATAGGTGGTCATCACATCCTTGATCTCCACCTCGTCGCTTTGCTCCAGGGCTCCCTCCAGATGCTGAACCAGCTTGTCCCCCACATCGTCTATGGTTCCAAACATACCCTTTATTTTTCCAGACGAGAATGAAGGTGTCAGCTTCTGGCGTAGATTCCGCCAAGAGGCTCCCCTCAAGTTGAATAGGTTGCAGGACAGCTGGTCCTTCTCCTCGTCCACATAAACTCCGCGATCGTGGAAGCTGGGGAAGTCGGTGGTCATGATCTGGCGCGCCAGGAGAGCATCGCGGATAAGGATGCTCCTTTTGTTCATCATGTAGATGCCCACAATCTTCTCCTTGTGCCGTGCGTATATTTCCCCCAAGACCATGCCAAAACTCTTTTCCTGTTTCATCACCGAAGTCAAAATTCCAAGAGGAATCTGTGCCGGCTCCTCGGCCACGCCCAATCTCTGCCAGGTTGTGTAGTGATGCCGGACATATTTGAACAGCACTCCCAGGCACAGGAGCAGCAATGGAATTATCCACATATTTATTAATTTTTCTCTAACTTTTTAAATTACTTTTCGTGATGAAAACAGGACAAAACGTTACCAACCGAAAAACGAGAAACTCTGACTGCGCTTTCGCTTATATAGGTTTGGTTTTATATATAGACCGATCCGATAAGCGATTTCTATGTTTTTGTTTGGAGCCCATGTGTGTTCTCTTACAGCTGAGAACGTTACTTGGCGTCTGGAAGAAGCTTTTGACTCTCCAGGAATTATAGAAGTAGTATAAAGAGCACCTGCTGGTTATGGGACCACCTGTTCCTCCCTTTAGTAATCAAAAAACATAAACTTAAGAACTTCTTTGTTAGTATTTATTAATTTTGATTATTTTCTTCCTTTCTTTTCGGATCCCAGGTTATGGTGTCCTCCACATCGTCCCTTCGAAGCCGGAAGAATGTCCTTTTGTACCAACTGAGGGTCATGTATCGTCCAATAAAGCATCCACAGGAGCTGCAGTAGTGATTTGTATCATGGCGACCCTCCCAGCGAATGGGATTGCTAAAATGTTTTAAATTTCTTTAATAAGTAAGATGCTAAATCTGAATAAGAAGCTATTAATACAACCCACCAGCAGAGCAGAACATTTAAACAGCATACTATCTTCTGCGTCACGGTCACCGCCTCTTGAGCCACTCGGGTGACCTGCGTTTGCTGGCAGGCCGGACACTCCAGCTCCTGGGGTTCGGTTGTCAGGTGACCCACCTGGGGCACCGCCGATATATCCTCCTCGTAGCCACCGGCGCTGCCATCCAAACTCTCCGTGCTGGCCATTTCGAAGCGTCTACACAACTGACTGGCTCTAGAACCATTCACAAATCCCCAAAAAGTATCTGTATCTGAATTTTTCCTCTTTGACACAATCAAATCTAAGAGTATGCCAGAGAGAGGAGCCGTTTTTTTCATGGAGACACCGCCTGAATGATGATCGAATAAATTTTAAGTAACTTATTAAAAAATTTGACAACAGCTGCTAGTTTATTTATAGATCAATTCGCAAACATTGTGAGGAACCACTAGACGGGACGCCAGTGGTAGCCCAAGTGGCCGCCGCACTTGCCGCAGAAAACGCGTTTCGTTTTCAGGCGTCCCTGCAGGCAGTTGTAGTAGATACAGACCAGAGCAAAGACAGGGAAGCATCTAAACACAAAGTTTCGAATTAATCTGGTAATCAAATTGGTTAAAAAACAAATCGCTTACAGTGATAGAGTGGACAGAAGGCAGGTAAGTTGTCTGACACATCCTCCCATATCAACGGTTGTAGTCTCCGCATTTTTGTGGCACAAGGGACATCGCACCTGGGTGGTGTTTGGGCCAATGCTATAGAATCGCACCTTTGGCTTTCCAGGAGGACGCTCTTCCAAAGTTGCTGTGGTGGCCACTGAATTGTTGTCCCCCCCTTGGAGATTCACCTCCAGATCCGCATCCAAGTTGCTCACGCGAGACATTGCGACTGTTTGAGATACATTTTTTGGCCACCAAATTATCAGGCTAAGCCCCCGAAAAGAGAAATATTTCACTAATAAACAAAAACAAGATTCCATCCTAAGAGAAACAATGAGAGACTGGTGCAAAAAATAAAAACGTTTGCAAATTTCTTTGCTCTTCAGTCTCAATGCTCATCACTCGCCGCAAGGTTAACAAAAAAAGTGCTTAAAAAAACTAAACAAAATAAACAATTAAATACGAAGCACCCACTTCAAATGTCCCTCTTCCTCCCCTTGTTGCCTTTTCATTGTCTCTTCCATGCCCCCAGGAGGTAGCCACATTTGCCGCAGATGACCTTGCAATCGTTGCTGGCTTTCCTGGGGCAGCAGGGATACAGTGGCAGCAGAGCAAAGCAACTGTAAATTATAAATAAATAATAATTATTCCTTTATTTTCCAGAGTAGGCTTGTAGAATCCACTTACCACATGGTCAGCAGCCGCTCCAAACGGACTCCCTGTTCGTGCAACCGCTCGTGGCACTTCGGGCAGTACATCTGCCGCAGACAACTGATGTTGGTGGCCGCCGGTGGCGGTGGGGACACCTTCTCCGCCAGCTGACCCGTCGAGTTGGACTTGCGGCAGAAGTATGTCTCCGGCTCAGAGTCCTCAGCGTAGCCGTACGGGTAGCCCCGGTGCGGAGGCGTGGCCAGGAGCAGCGTGTCCAGTGCCTGGGCCGACTGCTGCTTGGCCTGGCCGCAATTCTGGTTCAGATTAATCTCCACCAGGTCCGCGGGGAACTCCTCTTCCGCTGGTGTTTGGATGTGGAACTTCAGCTGCCGGCTCATGTTGTTGAACTGACTCGACTCGGTTTTTCTATTTGCCTATAAATTGGGTTATTTTACAATTGAAATATTCGAAGCATAAAAAAACATTAGACAAACAGTTATGTCTGGGGCAGGTGAGGGTGATGGCTGGGGATGGATGGGGATATTTGCCAAACCTGTTGTTCATCTGTTTTTGTCAAGCCTCCGAGTAATTTATTTGGCTAACACTATTTTCATGGCTAAGATGTTAACGGCTGCACTTGAACGCCAAGCCGATGGAAAAAGCTTTTCAAAAGCTACCATCGAGTGGGTGGCACGGCTTTGCTATAAAATTTACTCTGAAAATAAAATATTAACCCATTAATGAAGTGGAAAAAAGTCTATCCTTTACTAAGTTTTAATTAAAGTAATATTTATATGAAATTTAAAAATGAAATTCATTGTAAACTTTGATTTCCAAGTAATGAATCGTATCTCACGCCAAATATTCCAATATTATAGCATTTTATTCTTCTTGTACAACAGTTTTTCTAAATAAAGATTAAGGGGGGATTATTTTCGTTTATTTATTTATTTATTATGAAATACAAAACAATTATAAAAAAATCTATAAAACAGAATCAAGAATACAAGTTTCTAATATGGGCTAAACAAGCGGGCTTTTAACGATAAGATCGGTAAAAGGTAACACAAATTCAAATATATAATACTGAGAGAATCTCGACTACAAAAATTCTCCCGCAATCGGTTCGACAAGCTTATTTGTACTTAATAATTGATTTAGCCATACAAGTCGCAAAGTGTCACAACAAATATATGAATTACTCATCAACTAGCCAGGGTATGAAAAAAGGTTATCAAACGAATGAATCACCTGCCACACCATCGCTATAAGAGCATTCTTAGAGTGGAGTTCACTAAATCAAGTGTGCAATAAAAAAGATATCCGTTTATGAGGGCGGACGAAAACCCCCTTTGTGTGTGGTTGGTAGAAACGATAAGATAGCACCTCGTTGTTAAAGTATTGCCAGAAGTCTACTTTCCATTGGATGTTCAGTGCAACGCCAGCCAGCAAAGCGATCGGTTCAGTTCGTCTTATTTCCGAAATACCGTAAATCCGTAAAATCATGGACAGCAAGCAGCCTCCGCCGTACAGCGAGCAGCCTGGATTTACCCCAGCACAGACCTATCAGCCGGGTGGCCCCACCCAGCCGCCGCTCTACCCACCGATGCCCCAGCCGCCCCAGAGCTCCACGGTGATCATCCAGACCACGACCACCTCCAACCTAGTGCCCATTGGCAGTGGACCAACACGCATCCGCTGCCCCTCCTGCCACGCCGAAGTATTGACCACCGTAAAGAGCACTCCCTCCGGCAGGACACATTGCTGGGCCCTCATCCTGTGCCTGTTCATGTGAGTATTTTCATCTGACTCATTATTTGCTTATTAAAGCAATGACTTGGTTAAGCAATTCTTGGTCACACAGTTAACCAAGTTATACAGGATAGGATTTTTTATATAATCTATATAACGCAATCTCATTTTATATAACTTGTTTCTTTGAAACAACAAGTCGACTTTCTGCAATCAAAGAAAAAATAGCTCCACCCTTGCAAAAGCAGTTGCCTCGACAGTATTTATCGCCAGAAAGTACAATAAGTTTCTATATGTACAATGTACATACTTGTATATATATACCATATTGTCTTAATACTTGAAAACATTGTTATCTCAACTGGAACTGGAGTTGAGTCAGATAACAAAGCGATGATGGGGCTGAAAAGTAACAGAATAGTTAAGTGAGAATTTCGATCTGGTCCTACAATCATATAGGAATCATAGGGCATAGGGCTGCAATTAGGGCCCTTTCAACTACAATAATTATTGAATTCCAATCGATTCCCAATCTAATCAATCGTACCAATTGCTCTATTATTTCTAATCCACAGCTGTTGGCCTTGCGTATGTCTGCCGTATTGTATGGATTCCTGCCAGAACGCCAACCATTACTGTCCCAATTGCAGCGCTTATATTGGCACCTACGAAAACTGACGAAAACTAAGGACCTTTACCTTTAACCTTTAATTACTAAAATTAGCGCCATTCCAACATTTATTTGTAAATATACATTTTTGTACAATCACACTTTGAACATGGAATTTACTCCGGAAAAGGGAAAGGCTGTACTTAAGTGAGATTATTTTTTATCAGTTTTATAGAAAATTCTCTGGAAAGAATTGAAACAATAAAGCCTTGTAAGAAGTATAGGAATATTCGTATATAAAATGCCATAAAATATACCGCCAATAACCCGGAAAAATGTCTATCTTGGTTTACGGATTAATAATTTTCGAGCTCTAATCAATCAGACGGATTGTAAAACAATTAGGTCATAATTCTTATTTAACCTTTGATAGTAAATGTTTGCAGAATTTTGGATTCCATTAACTATACTCTATTTAAAGACTTCTCTATTATCTGGACTAACCAACACAAAACCCAATAATATCGGGAATATGATTTGAAATGTTCTTTACCAGGAAAAAAGTTAACCTGTCGATTAGTTGGTTGAGATAACGAAATGCGATAGAGTTTTGTTGTCATTAAGTGGCCATGGGATTACAGTGCATGTCACACCGTAAACATGGCCAGCTCAGTCCAAGGCCCAGGAGAAATTGTCCCACCTTTGGAGGGTGGTTTGGTGGTGACCCAGATACCCATTTATACTCTTAATGGAGTCGGCTCCGGTGCAATTCCTCTGACAGTTGGCAGTAAGTCGATGAGGGTCCGGTGTCCATCGTGCAAGGGTGAAGTGGAGACCAGCCTATTAACAGCTCCCACACGGAAGACCCACCTGTGTGCTCTGACCTTGTACATTTGCTGGTAAGTAGGAAGACTCGGTATTCCTGTTTACATACAATCCCAATTAACTTATTTTGATTCATTGTTAGCTGTTGGCCATTCGTGTGCTTACCGTACTTTATAAATTACTGCAAGAATGTCCAACACTACTGTCCCAATTGTGGCCAATTTATTGGAACTTACACATTCTAATTATTGTTAGATTCTTGAAATTTAAGTAAATCGTAAAAGACAAATATAAAAGAAACAAGACTTTTATTTTATTTCTGGTATGGGGTATTTCCCCTTTCAAAAGATGACACTTATCGCCATTTTGCAATATATTTAATGGGAGTCCCCTTTTCAAAGCAGATGTTACTTTAACCGATAGTTTTTCCTATTCTAGTATCTATTCTAAGCAATGTTAGTAAGTATATTAAATAGTTGTGTTTTTGGGATCCATTGATAAAGCTTCGATTTACTGTACAGTTAATCGATACATTCTTAGCTTGGGTTGTCATCGCTGTGATCGTATAGCCGTCTCATTCATTGAAAACATTTCAAGTGAAAAGCACATGCACTTTTTGGAGCTTTTTGTAATTTCCATTGTTATCCGAGGAGGAAGGTTGGACTTCGCTATTGAAGTGGCGCAATTCTAATTAATATTCACATAAAAATGGACTACAAGCGGGTGGGAGAGAATTCGCCGCCGTCCTATTCTGAGGCATCGCCTTCGGCTCCACCGCCAGAAAGCGACTTCATCCACAATGGGATGCCGGCGCAGCACCTATATCCCCCGGTACCACCATATCAACAGGTAACACCCTATCAGCCGATACCCCAAATGCCGCCGCCACAAGCCGCAGTTCCAGTTCCCGTTCCAATAGTGCATCAGACCACGGTTGTGGTGGACAATACCGGGCAGGGAATGATCTGTCCTAAATGCAATGCCCGGATTCGTATGCGTGTGGAGCACCATGCCACCGGAAAGACCTATCTTCTGGCAGCTCTGCTCTGCCTGTGCTTGTAAGTAAATCATACAATAAAATTTCTTTATTTGGCGTAGAAAAAATCAACTTGAGCTTATATGTGCTGCAAAAATGTACAAATATGGATGACTAATAAATTTTGTTCACACCTTCAGCTGCTGGCCCTGCGTCTGCGTTCCGTGCTGCTGCAACTGTTGCTACAAGACCAGCCAATTCTGCCCCAACTGCAACGCCTGTCTGGGATCATTCTAAGGACTCACATTACAATTATTATCCTAGAGTATATAAGAACTTCCTCATGAATGCCTGCGCTCAAGAATATATAAATTCTTATATCAATAATATTAGCATACATACATAGCCACTTATGTATCTTTAATATAAACAAAATATGTATATTCGACTTTATGAAAACATTGTATTAAATGACAACAATGCAAAAAAACTTGCTACCCCAAGCATTTTCTGGGAATCCCACAAAAATTGCTTTGCCTTGCATTTTTGTTTGTTTATGTCATAAAAATATTCGGCATTCGTTCTACTATGAAATAATTTATATATTAATATTATTGAATTATAATTATTATTATTGAATTATATTATAATTATATATGTGTCAGAACCTTCAAAAAGAAACATTTAATCAAATAAGCGAACGATAATTCGATGTAAATATTTCAAATTTGTAATGGCGGCGATATCCGGCAACATTTTCTTAGCAACTAAGTTGACGCAACATGCGATTGCAACATTACCAGTAACTTTGTGACTTTGACGCTCGACAAGAAAACAAGAACTTTCATACACTCCCGCTCCTCCGTCAAGTTAAAACATCCACTGGAAGTTCTGGCGATCCTTAAAAGACACTCATTGTAAGTAATTAAGTTCGCACACAAAAATATTGGGTAAATAGAATTTGGTAAATAAAATAGAACTCTTTTGCCCATTATTATTACCTTTTAAGCGAAATAGGCAGTAAATGTAATATATGGCTTTAAAAGTAAGATAAGTGGAGCGATATCAATTGGTATATAATAAAACGTAATCCCTGTTTTCCTATAGAATTTACCAGCAACATGTCCATCGCCGTCGGTCCGGAACCCACTAACCTAGTGTGCCCCCATTGCCATGTCCAAGTGACCACCAATACGGAGCCAAAAGCTACGACAAAAACGCACTTGATTGCCCTAATCATGTGTCTTACCTGGTAAGTTTTTCCGGAACTTTATAATATATATTTTTATTATATTGATGTTTTCTCTAATCGCAAAGCCTTTGGCCTTGTGCCTGCTGTCTCTACTGCACGGATTGTGCTCGGAGTACCACCCATTCCTGTCCATCTTGCAACAACTACGTGGGAACCTATGACCGCTAACTTTGACAGACCCTTAAAGTGTTTTCATAATTTTTATAGCCTTTTTTTATATCAAAAAACTTTTGCCACCATAAGTTTGCATTCAATATCAATAAAAAAAATCCTTAATCAAATAAAAAAATACAATCCACCCTTTTATATTCACAGAAATGATGACATCGTGTATCTCGATGACATCATATAAGTTTCCAGCACAAAGAAGGTTGGTTTGAAAAAAGGGATGTTACTGTTTCGCCTACTTGTACACCGAATGTTCTTAGTTTTGATTTTTTTCGAAATAAACGCTTGCAAAAACCATACTCAGGGTGTAAGGGTATATTGAAGCCATACGTATTCCCATAAAAAAGTACTTATATTGCAATGCACAAGCTATAGTTAGTCATCGGAGATAAGTTTGTGAACATGTTAGTGGCGAATGTGCAATTAAATTTTCAAACTTACTACTTCTAATTTAATTTTAATGTACAAACTGCACGCCAAGTTGAATGGTAGTTTTGAAAAACGTTGACACGAAGCTTTTTAGCCAAAAACATCCGTTCTATTGATTTTTTGATAAAACAAATTAAACCCTTCCATTAATACTACCTAAGTGTGAACCTTTTAAACATATTAAGAGTATAAGAACATGTAGATAGCATTAAGTTTTAATATTCATAATTGTTTAGGTTTCTCTTATTCATGAGGGCAATACAATTTTTATGATAATTACACTAAATACCAATAATACTTACGTAAATGTATTTTCTATTAGTTGCCGAATGACTTCCGATTGATAGGCATTAGATGGAATAGAAAAGGTGTTCTGGCTGCCGCCTATAAATAAAGGTATCGTAGAGTTCTAAACTAACATCAGATATTAAAATGAATCAAAAACAAGTCGAGTTTTTTTCCCTAGAAAGTCTTGAATCCAAGCAAGCACCAATTGCTTACAACCCCAGTGTTGTGGTTATAAATCCAAGTGGAAAGTTAAACAGGGTTTAATATTTTTAAGGAATTTATAAAAAGTGCTTTACTTTAACAGTTCCCAATCCAACTCGGCTGGGACCTGTGAGCCAGCAGCTAAAGTGTCCCTATTGCGAAACGATGATCGAATCTCGAATTGAAAAACGGATAAACACGCAAACCCACCTGTTTGCACTAGCACTATGCTTCACAGGGTATGTTTTTGAAATGAAATATATATCGGTTTTTAAGCATTTTTCGCTGATCCTTCATTTCAGCCTTATATGCCTCGTTCCTGTACCGTATTTCCTCAAAAGCTGCCAGAGTGCTGATCATTTTTGTAATGAATGCAATAGATTTCTGGGAGTGGCAAACACTAAAATATTTTAAAATAAATATATACACGGCACCTTGATTTCCACAAGAGTATTATGGCACAAATACATCCGATTATTCTATACTGCACATTGAAGTAAAATAAATTACACAGAAAACCTTTTTTAACATTTAAACTAGTAATGCAAATACAAGATTTTGAAACCCTGCTGTATTTACAATCAAAAGTTATATATTATTTCGTATATACATTATGACGCTGCTCGTTTTTTTTAGTAATTTGTGAGCTAAAAAACGATTGATAAGGCCCATAGCTTATCATCTGAGCTAGAATTGAGACAGTATTTCGGGAGGCTGCTTTGAGTTTCAGAATTATTTTGGCTTAGTATCATAGAGATGACGAAGAAGTTCGGAATTACAGGAAAAAGTCGATCGCCGGAAGTCTACAAAATCCTAACTGAGCCGGAAAATGTAACTCCATTGGAAGACTCTAAAGAAAATGCTCCTACGGGTTCCTCAACCACGAATGACGTCGTAATTTCATGGAATCAGAAAATTTGGCTTAGCTTACGGTGATATATGTATATATTTTTAAAATAAACTTTAATAAAAATAGGTTTGTTTATATTGCAGATCGTTGTTTGATTGCAGAGCTCGATGAGAATTGACGCGAATCCAACAACCAGGAGATTATTTATTCCCCAGAATCTCACATAAACAAATTATATACAATGACTCATAAATAAAATCTTTTAGTTCTTATCATAAAAAAACCGAATATATATTTGTTTCTGGTACATTATTTTCTCATTGCATATTAGAGCTTGCAACAGACTCAAAACTATGAGTGTTTGCGCTGGCATTGCATGCAACAGTTGTTGCAATGTCGGATGATATTGTGGAAATACTTTCTAAAAAAGCGTATTCAAACGCAGCTCGTGTGGATGGGATAGCGTCCATAGAAATTCCTAAGAACCGAAGTGTAAATACAATATTTTTGTCTAAATAACAATAAAATAACCCAACTGTCAAGATACCTTTTTCAAAACGAAGTTTTTAGCTAATTAAGTGGTGAATATACAGATATATATACGTATTCCCCAAGATATATTTATTTGTGAGTAAAACACCAAAGCTTTAGCTTGAATCGAGCTTTTGGCAACATTGTTTCTAGTCACATACACTTGCAATACGGCGAAAGTTCGAGTACGAAAGTACGAGTATCTCACAGATTCGGATACAGTTTCGATTTAGCCCGCAAACGAAGATGCAGTACAATCAACCGCCTGCGGGATCTACTAGTTATCCGTATCCGGCGCCACCGCCGAGTTACGAGCAGGTGGTGCACGTGCAGGCTCCAATTAGAGTGGTGCACGCAGCGCAGCCGCCACCCGTGGTTATAATACAGCGTGAGTTTCTAGATTTTACCAATTTTTAGTACTCTTTGATAAAAAACGAGGGGATTTCCAGATCAAAATACACCTCCTGTGGGTCCAGATCCCAGTTTTATCACCTGCCCACACTGTCATGTCCAGAAACTGACCCGGGTGGAGTATGCTCCCAGTGTGAAAACCCACTGCATGGCCGCCCTCCTTTGCATCGTTGGGTAAGTAACTCCAAGATCTAATTACACATCTCCCCTCTTATCTAATCTCAACCCACCGGAAATATCTCAAACAGCCTGTGGTGCTTCGCCTGTTTACCCTACTGCGCCACCAGCTGCATGAACGCCAACCACTTTTGCGGCAACTGCAACAAGTTCGTGGGCGTCTATAGTAGTGATTAAGCTCGGCACAAAAATAAACAAACAGTAACAGAAACAGTCCGATCCCCAAGAAGCAAAAACGAAGCAAATCGAACCGATCACACCCTCATCGGAAATCATTGGAAAAGCGAACATTTTTGGCCAGGTGTGAACAGACGACGACGGCGACAACGACAACGAGAACTATATTCCCCAGCAGGGTCGGAAAGCTTTTGGGGTTTTGGGTTGATAACAAAGCCAGATACGAGACACCTTTTTTTTCCACCGCGTTCCCTTGAGTCATTTACGAAAACACACCCAGAACCGCAATATGGAGCGTGTTTATCCGGCTACACCTCTGGAAGCGCCCAAGGGATCCGGTGAGGTGGAGTCCCCACCGGAACAACAGCAGCTCTTGTCACCGCCGGCACCACCCAGCTACGATCAAGCCACATCCATACCGGCGGAGACAACGGGACCAGCTCCCAAGCCTGTGACGACAACCACAACCCACACAGTGGTGGTGGTCCCCAGTTCGCCATACGGTCCGGAGCCAATGGACATTCAGTGCCCCCACTGCCATAACTACGCCCGGACCCGGGTCTCCTACAAGCCCAATTCGCGCACCCATCTGATTGCCCTGCTACTGTGCCTGTTCCAGTAAGTGGTCTTTCCAATCTGGGCGGTTTCCGTGACTCAGTGCATTTTTCTTGCTTATCGAAATACAGGTTGTACTGCTGCGTGTGCCTCCCGTACTGCATATCAAGTTGCATGAACACGAATCACTACTGTGGCATGTGCGATCGCTACCTGGGCACCTACAATCGCAAGTGATTCAAGGGCTTCTGACTCGTTTCTTCTGTTCATTTTCCTAAAGAATAAAATAGTTTATGGAAAACATAGTTCAATAATGGACAATAATGAAAAACTCTAGACATTCATATCATATTAACTTGAAAAACTGAAAAGTAAAAGTATTTTTTGTTATGAAATTGCAGACTTTACCTTGCAAGACGAATAAATAAACAAGTTTATTACTTAAAAAGTCAAAGCTTTATTAATAGATATAAAATATGAGTGCCAAGATGGTTCGCATTTTGCGCGTTATATTTAAGATCTGGCATTGTTTACTTTAAGCTTAAAAAAGATAAAAAGTAATATATATTCCCTGCGGATAGATATATGTATCTTTACGGACATCCTCTTCTTGTACGTAGAGATAAGTTAGATAAACAATCTTTGGCATTGTGTGCATTAGATAAAGCTTTCCGCACACAATCCGAGAGATACTTTGGGTTTTGCAACGGCCCAAAATGTATTGCTTAACCGGTGAGGAGCTTGCAAGCTCGCTCCGATCTGAGCCGAAATAAAAAACACAAATCTGAGTACCTATTTGAATCTGAATCCAATTCCGCTGACAGTTGAGAGTAGCGAGACACGCTGTCGAGTCGTAAATGCGCAAAGTAAACAAAATTAATTGCTAGACTGGATTTTGAATCTCTTACTCATTGCAAGCGAAAATCTGAACTTCGTACCAAAGGTGTTTTCTGAATAAAACATGGATCAGAAGAGGGCCATGCTCTATCCGCAGATGGATTTCAATTCCCCGACTGCTCCTACTCCGACACCAACAAGGGACTTGGACAATCCACTGGACCATCCCGTGGAAGCTCCTCCATCGTACGATGCAGCAATCGCACATTCTGCAGTGATTGCTGCGCCAGTTATTGCTCCAACACCGCCCCAGCCAGTAATTGTTGTAACCAAACAGCCACAGCCACAGCCACAACCACCTTCAGTGGTGCAGATCGGTGAGTTGGTTGGTGGTAACTAGTTAGTACTTCTGACGTCACTTCGGTATTGCAGATGCCTTGAATTTGGGCCCGAATCCATGCCGAGTTACGTGTCCAGCGTGTGGTGTTCAGAAAACAACCAGAATGACCCACACAGCCAACTCGAGGACACACTTGGGAGCCGCTTTGCTCTGCTTGGTGGGGTAAGTGAAGTTTAACCCAAAATATATTTAAATAATCATCAAAAAATAATGAATCTATTGTTCCCTCTTAGATGGTGCTGCTGTGCTTGCATAGTTCCTTATTGCATGAGGAGTTGTCGCACTGGAAACCACTATTGCCGAAAATGCAACACATTCTTGGGATCATATAATCCTAAAGGGGCGACGTGATGATAAGACTGTGATAAGATGTGATCTGGGGCTATAAAAAAAGAGAAAATATCAGTGAGAAGCAATGCATATATTAACCTCTACGCATATATATACATATATTCACCTACAAGCTGATTTATTTGCAAGTAATTAAGATAATACAGTGACTATTTACTTAAAAAATAAAACAGAACAAGAGAAACTAATAATGCAAAAATATTATCGATGAATTGAAAAAATCATGGGAACTATTAAAGAAAAATGAAAATAAGCCACAGATTAACTTAGCTTTGTTATATCTAAAAACGTTGACCTTAGGTTGGCTAAAAGCAAAGTGCGTAGGTGTATGTTTTGCTCTTAACAACAATAAAAAGTAAACAAGAAACTTGGTTTCTGTTTCCGGCTTTAAATTTGGCGCCAAAGCAATTTTCGAGCACTGTATTTGAATTAACACAGGGTGAATGGTGAAAATAATTTAAGTATTTCCAAACACTTTTTTTCAATATTTGGAAAATAGAATTGAGCTGAAAACCAATTAACTATATAACTAATATAAAATCCTCTTCCTATTTTAAATAATTACACAATAAAATTATAAATTTTTACAAATATAGTCTTAAATTTATACACTGGATGGCGCTAGAAACTTTGAGCACTCATCAACACTAAACAGCGCATTTGATAACACTACATTTTCCATTGCATTTTCACAACAAAAAACTCTCTAATTAGGCTGAAAGCAGCTGCGGTGGCACATAATAATAAGAAATTAATAGGGAAATTAGCAGCAAGAAGGCATTGCAGCGCAGCAGCAGCACCGCCAATAGCAGCGGCGGCAAAACGAAACCCCCAAGCAACCCAGCTGCAAATTCGGCCCCGATTTCGTTTGTTTTCCTCTATTATGGACAAGAAATCCTCGCCCGTGCGTCGACAGAAGCGGCAGGCGAAAGTGATCGAAGAGAATTTCTGGGATTGCAGCGTATGCACCTACAGAAACTCGGCGGAGGCCTTCAAGTGCCGCATGTGCGACGTGCGGAAAGGTGAGTGACCTCGATACCGATGCCCCGGATCCCCCGATGATTGCGTCGCGTCGCGTTCCGATTTTCGTTTTCACCAATGGGAAATGTCAAGAGAGATTATATTACTTATGCAATTTTTGTTAATAAATAACTTGAAACCTATCTTGGCCTTACCAAGAAACGGTTTAATGTTATCTGTCTAACAATTTCGCAAAAAAAGAAACACAAAACGCAAACGCAATTACCCATTACCTTGACCTCGTATTCATGCTTCTTCGACCTTTCTTGCAGGAACATCCACGCGCAAGCCGCGTCTGAACTCGGCGCTAGTCGCCCAGCAGGCGGCAACATTGCCGGGAGCCAGTGGCAATATGCCAAATGGAAAGTCCGCCTCCGGATCGCGACATGGTAGCGGGCACGACAGGCAGCGGCATAAGAGGTACCCCGCCCGATTGAAGAATGTTGACCGGTCGACGGCGCAGACGCGCGAAGTGACCGTCAACTCGGTGACCGTGTTCATCACAGAGTACAAGGCCAAGCCGGTGAGCAGCCGGCGCGAGTCGAGCGAGCAGAGCTTCAGCGAAAGCAACGACAGCCGGAGTTAGAGAAGAGAGTCCTAGTCCCCAACCCAGAGCTCTTCAATATTCTACGCCACGGTCCTCGGTCATCGGTCCTCGGTCCCTTGTTACAAATTGTAAATTCTAAGTGTTAGGCCCCCGGCGAATCAATTGTAAATCGAAATCCGTTTAAGTTACCAAGTATTAGGCCACGTTCAAAGACCCTCTATCCTTCCCAAAAAAAAAAAACAAGATGAAAAGCCACTCCTCAAGTTCATGACTTCCAGCCCAGGCCAAGAAAGTGAAGCGACGAGTCGATTGCATTTACACGACGCTCTCCAACACAACAAAAAAAACAGAAAACAAAAAAATGGAAAAGAAAGATTATCAGCAATCTTTGAATGCGCTAAACCCTGTATATAGCGATGCAAGAGTTCTACGATTATCTCTGTCTCGTATCGTAATTTTAGTTTTAATTTAATTCTACTACTTTAATTCTAATTCCTAATTTATTGATGAAAGGCAAGTATGTGTAACAGCCGTGTACATTTTCAACAAAGATATCATTTGTTTTGTAAGTGTCGAATTAAAAATATGTTTTAACTTTAAAGTGCAAGCTAATCTCAATGTTCCACTAGCAGCGCCCATCTTTACATGGTTTGTGTAACTATTTTAAATATAGTATACCTTTGTTTTTGAACTAGAAAATGCTGCTTTACAACGAACCGAGTAGGAGAGATATAGAGCGAACGAATCCAGGAGCCACGTATCTTGATTGTAGACAATTTGCTAATTTTAATTTGTTTGTATACAAGACTGATTAAGCGTTACCAACCAGATATATACATACATATATAGGCACCCCACATACGCACCCAGCCCGAGCCCTACCACGAGCCCGAGTCGAATTTTTATTTGGTTTTTTACCCTGGAGTTTATATCCAAGCAAACAATAGACGAATACTCAAACTCGCAGAAAGAGAATTTTGTACTTAGCAGAGCTTAAAGGCTCTTCCACCATAGAAATAATTACTTAGCAAACAAACAAAACAAGATTTTTGATATGAACGATTGTATTTAATATTGGATAAAGGACACAATGGTTTATAATGTGCTTGATATTTGTATTTTGAGATAGATTATTTAGCCACAATCCACACACAGAACAGAAACAGAAACAGAAGGACACCACACCGAAAAGACACTATTTCAAAACTGCCGGACTGTAGTCAAAAGTAACTTCCAATAGAACCAAATTCACCAAGAATTACCATAACATTTACAATCAATACGAATTGTATATTCCAAGTGCTTAGCCAATGGAGCATTAATCAAGAGCAATAACAAAAAACAAAAATAATACAAAACAAAAGAAAAGAAAAGTAATTAAAGCAGCACTTACACCGAAACCACAAAGATAGTTAAAACTTGAATTCAAATTGTAAAGCATAAACTTTTAAAGCATTATAAAATACATTAAATAAATTTCGAAAACGCTATTCCAAATCTTTGTCGTTATGCTGCCTTTAAGAAATGAATTTAATTCTTTTTATTTCAACTTATCCAACTTGCTAAACTTTTGTTGCCAAGTTTTACTTTTGATTCTTTTTATGGCTGACATTCGGCTTAAAGTTTAAAGGTCTTTAAAGAGCAAAGGAGCAAGCCGAGCCACCCCCTGTGAATGCCAGTACATCCACCCATTTTCCAGGACCCAGGACCACCCACGCGTCGCCCTTCTCTCCCGTTGTCTCTAAGTACAAATGTGGGTGTGTGTTTTGTGTGCCATGGCTGGTGGGTGGTGGGTGGAGGGGAGGCATCATCTGTATCTGTATCTGAGTATCTGCTTACGCGTGCTCCCAGCCTCGCTTTTCGGGCCTCAGATCAGACCAGACTCCGCCTGAGTTTCGGTTTCAGATGCACAGGGAAAATGGGTAACAAAGCTGGAGCTGGAGCTGGAGCCCGAGCCGAACCCTGAGCTAGAGCTGGCACTGGCACAGGCACTGGAGCTCCAGCCACAGTCTCTGGTCGATGGCTACGCCTTTGGCAGCTGCCTCAACTTTTCGCACTGAGCCGGAGCACATCGCACGCTTCGCAAATAAATTACAAATTGTTTCGTTCCAGCTCAGCTGCCACAGTTGAACTTCTATGGTTTCAACCACCATTTCTTTAAATATAAATTAGTATGTTAAGGAATTCCAAAAACTGGTTCCATTTTTTTAGATCCTTTTCAAAAGGAATTTGTGTTTATTTCTTGAAAAGAGTTTGTTTAAATGGTAATAGTAGTGCCAACTTTTTCTATTGTATTTAGTTTCATTTACATATTTCTTATAAAAGTTCCAGTTAGTGATGCTTGACTGTACTATAACATACAGACACACAGAAGAGACCCCCAAAAATTCTCACACCCCGTCACAGCCATCGTACAATTCGCTTCAGACTTCTAGCCTGGCGTTCGAAATTTTGCCTTTCGCATTTTCTCTAAAATGTTAAAATTCACAGGACCTCCACGGCAGCCCCAGCCCCACCCCCTTGCATACCATCGTGTGCCCCACAGGCGGCAGGACCTGCGTTATCAGCGCCACACTCTCTGCTCTTATCTTCCATGTGCGCTCCGTTCTTTGGCAGTGTTCGTCCTCCTCTTCCTTTGCCGTCCTTCGTGGTCCTCCGCCTTCTTATCCGTTTGTTTGTCCGTGCTTCCGCCTCATCTGTGCGACCGTCCGCACATCCTGCGCCACCCAGCCATCCTGCCACCGAGCCACCCAGCCACCCACCTCCTCGTGCCTCGTCCTTGTGTGTAGTTGAAAATTTTCGTTTTGGCGAGAAAAAAGGCGGTGCTGCAGCATTTGGAAAATGTTAAACTCCTTGCTGGTGCTCATATGGCGCATACGCCGCGTTGGCCGGCCCGAGGATCGCCTGGAAAACAAAAGGCGGGGAGGGATTACGAAGCGATGGATAGATGGAGGGACAAGCAGGCAGGATGCGGGACTGGTAATCCCCGCAAGTAACTTGAGCACTTTATGGCACAACGCGCACGTGTATCTGAATCTGTGCAAATGTATCTCTGTATGTGGGTGTGTATTTGAGTGTTAGATATCCTGGCTGGAAAAAGGATAAGGCTGCAGCGTCGTGTGGATGGGGAATCCCTTTAAAGCTCCAATAGCTCCCGGTTTAAACACACTTTAGGCCTTAGCCGTTTTAATTACATTAAAAACTTTCTCCCGGCATTAAATAAATTGAAGCCGAAGATGAAGATGGGGCTGGCAGCGAACGGCAAACTTGTGTCACTTTGATCCTGGCAAGTAACTTTGGGCCAACTCATGCGAAAGACAATGGGGAACCACCCCCGGCATGCCCAGGACTCCCGGACACCCGGACTCCCCGGTAATCAACTTTAGTCTTTAAAATTGAAATTCCAGCATTAGGCACGGAATGCGACCAACGTAAAACACAATCTATCTCTACGAAAGGGGTGGCTTCCAAAGGGATTCTGGATTCTGTCAAAAAGGCGGAGACGGAAAGGATAATGGTAGGAATGAGTAGGAAATTCGCCACCGCTTATCTGTTTATCTGTTTCGAATGTGCCACAGCACGTCGATTTTATGCATCATGAAATTACTATTCATTAGCCATCGGAGTCTGTCCAATAAATCATAAGTGATTAATATTAAATTACGGAAATGTAAGTTTCATGAGAGTACAGACATTGCGTTTAAATAGTTTGCAACTAATTAAAACCTAAGAGATTATCCAAACTAGTTCAAGAAAAGTTTTAAAATTAAAATCCAAATGCAATATCCAATACAGAATCAAGCCTGACCCAAAAAACTGATTAGCATGACACACTTGCTTCCTTTCTTGATTAAAGTTGGAAATTAAAGTTTTTCCGAGAATGTACGACAATCGCAATGTCACCACCGCGCTCAGCCCCACCTCATCCTGAAACTTACCCAGGACGCCCCTTAACGCCCACGGTCCTGCCCGTTTGGGCCGTCAGCTTCATTGTGTTTATTTCTCATGTTAAAATCAAATTCCCGCGTGTGCAATTTTTCATTTG
Source organism: Drosophila ercepeae (assembly GCA_018150545.1). Classification (NCBI taxonomy): domain Eukaryota; kingdom Metazoa; phylum Arthropoda; class Insecta; order Diptera; family Drosophilidae; genus Drosophila; species Drosophila ercepeae. Next base: position 15,941,424 of record JAECWL010000161.1, read on the forward strand.
GCCCGAGAGCCGGAGTCCCGAGCCCGGAGTCCGCAGTCCGTAGCCCGTAGCCCGTAGCCCGTAGCCTGGCGGAGAAATGAAAAGGAAGTGGAAAAATGTGTAAAGGTGCGTGTGCCGGGGAAACGCAGAGGTGTAGAGGCGGTGGTTCGAGGCGAGTTAGGGGGTGTTTCTGGGGGTGGTGTGATTGCTTGGCTGGTTCTTCCGGCGTGCTGTCTGACGTCAGGTGAAGTCAGCTTAAAGAACAACTTTTCCTACCAACTTTGCCCGCCAGCTTCAATTCTTACGCCTTTTCCCCTGTTTTTTTTTGTATTATTTTTTACTGCTAGTTCTGAGCTGCATTTTGGGTAACATTTTCGATACCTGTCGGCATGTGTCGGGTACCAAAAGGTGTTCCTCTTCCCCCTTTAAGTTTCAGCTCCAGCTCCAAGCCCATCTGCATCTCTTCTCGTTCTTGGTTCCTCTATTCCTCCTCCTTGGCGCCCGCATAACTTGCGCTCTAAACAAAACAAAAATGCGTTGGCAAAGCGTAGGACCAGGGACAGAACACCAAAGACACCAATCGGAGGAGGACGCGGGCAAAGGAGGGGCGTGGCAGGGCACAAGGAAAAGCAGAGGCAGCTGGCTGCGATGACTACGATGGCGATGGCGATGGCGACACTGGCAACAGCGAAGGCAACGTTAGTGCAATGCTCTACTCCAAAGAGGGTAAGTTTTATTTTCCAAAATATAATTTATATTTATTTTTTAATAGTATTTTTAATTACAAAATAGAAATAGAAAGTGATTTCCCAGAAAGTGGTATTTAAAACAAAAATTGAAAGGAACTCAAAGGGTATCTGTGGATGAGTCCTTCGTGCCTACTAAGCCGCTCCATCCTGCTGGCTGCCTGGCTGCTTGCTGGCTGGCTGAAAGGACAGCGACAGGCCGCCGAGGACGAGGACTGCGGAGGGGATGAAGAAGCGAGTGCTGGGGGGGTGGCACAAAGAATGGGGAATTTGAGAAACGTAAAGGGAAGGGGCAGAGGGGTGTTTGGGGGCGCAGAGAGGCAAGCAGACACGACACACCAAGTGTACAATAGCTTTAAGCTTAAACTCTCGCACACTTGCACGCACACACACTCGCTTCACCCCCCGCACTGGCAAACTCGCACTCACACCGGCACACTCGTACACAGACAGCCACACGTTAAGCATACATATACTTGGGAATACAGGGCCACGAGCAACTCGGGAGAAAAAAACAATATTTTTGTTATTTTTGCCCGCTGCGTGCTGAGAAACAAGAGTAGTGGAGAAATTGAGACCTACACAAAAAATAAATATAATATTATAAAAATATTTACAATGTAGAATAAAATACAACAAACCAAGCACTCGGCATCATTTTGGAATATCTTGAAGATAAAGTATCTTTCCACAAAAGTATCTATAACCGACACACATTTTGCGTTGAACTTCTGATATACTTCTGATATTTTGAAAAAGGTTAAAGGCAACAATATTTTTCCCTGTGCAGCCCCGGAGCAAAGTTCGTCTGCTTGTTTAAAAGGGTTGGAATAAGGGGGAGGCATATAGATGGCTCAGGAGGCGGCACACGATCGGTGGGGCACCCTGTATCCAGCCGCTGGGGGAGAAGAAAATTCACGGACGAACGCTATGTGTCCAAGTCCAAGAAAGAAAAATACTTGCCAGGCGACAGCACAGCAAAAAGATTCCAGGGCTGCGGCCGCAGCTTTAAAATTTTAACAAAATACGTTTGACATTAACACCGGCAAAAATACAGAAACCCCCCTAGATAGGAACACCCAAGGAACAGCTGAACCAACTTCGTTGGGGGGCTTTATTTATAGAGAAGTATACGTATAAAAATAAAAAAAAATTGGGGGTCTCTGGGGGGTATGGGTTGCTATAATGCGGAAGTATCGTAAGTTTTATTTATAAAGTTTGTTTTCAGTTTGATAAGGTAATGCCATATTATCTGATTTCAATCTGATAAGAAGACACATTTTTTGGGGATCCTTCATGATGCCAAAGAAAGAAAGATTATCCAACAGGATGTCCGCTCCATCGATCTTCTGATGGTCTAATTTGGGATACCTTTGACCATCAGTCAATTCCAAAATGGGTCATCCGGACCCCAGCGCCTATCTGCGATCAAAGCCAAGTATGCTTTATCAGCGAACACCGAAAATTAAATGATATTTTTCGGTTTGTACAGCTGACAGAACCGATAAGGTCGCCGCCGTTGAGGAAAAAAAGATTTTTAACTCCCGGGGAGAACACAGGGCCATGGAACACGGACACCCAGCCCTGGTAGAATGGAGCCAAAGTGGAGGGAAGGCGACTGCGACGGCGACGGAGACGGCGACGGCAACGGCAACAACGAAAGGCAAGGCGGCCAGGCAAGACGGCCAGCTCCAGCAATAGCTACATACATCCACATCCACGGCTACAACTACACATCTATGGCTCCAAGGGGTCGGGGCGGGGGGCGCAGCGCCCATTTGAGGCAGCCAGAAAGTATGGAATTCGACTGCACGTAGCTGGGCGTTTGACATTTCCCCATACTTGATGGTGCGCGGCCCCAAAAAGTATCTGCGAATCGATGAAATTCAACGCAGGCAGGCGGCAGATAAAAGAACCCGCTACTTTATGGCGCGTCCGCCACCAAAATGGCCCGTATAAAACAGCCCCACACGGGCATTGGCAACGAAGCTCGTACTTGCTGGGGCCAATCGCCCCGGAAAGTATCTAGATATTCAAGCGGAGGCCAGGCCTGCCAACGTTTGAGATACTTTCTGGAGCTCATTTCCCCCCAACTACTTCGCTTGTCGCTCGTCGCATTCGTTCGCCCAGTGGTGGGTAGCAGAGCGAGTGAGACAACAGAAGGGGGAAAACAGTGGGGGAAGGTCTTACTCTCTCGAATTTCGCTCTTCTATTAGCTGGTATTGGTGAGAAGTATCTGTGTGAGCTAGCTGAATGTGTCTCTCAATTGCTGAATGAGCTTGAAATGCGTTTCGAAAACATAACGGTCGCCACAGACTCAAAACAATTGCAAGTGTACAATATTAGCAATGGCCAAAATCATCATAAAATTAAATAAATAACTCAAAAGTAATACAAGAAGTTTATTCGCTTTGAACTGACGTACAAAATGGCAGTCGGGGAGACTTAAAAGTGAAGTTCAAAAACTATTGCCTACTTTGTGGCGTTGACTTCAGATAATCAAACATTGCTATTATCTATCCTGCTGCCAAAGGATGCCCTTTCACAACCTAGTACGCACACACATGCACACGGATGCTTTGAACAGTGCACATTCCATGCACATTTCATGCATTTCCTTTGTACAGGGCAACTTATCAAGTTTCCTGTCCACCAAATACCACCCCCAAAAAGCACACGCACACCGCTCCCGCCCCCCTACACCGCTCCCCATTAAGCATATACAATATATTCCGGCCATGTACTATACAACTGCAGCAACAGCAACAGCAACTCCATCAGAATCAGCAGCAGCAGCAGGAGCAGCAGCAACTGCAACTGCAACACAATCGCCCATCGCCATCAGCAATTCCGATTCCGATTGCATTTTTGTTGCACGCACATCATTTTTGTGTGTGGCTGTGGATAATGATTTGGTTACATTTGATTTGGTTGCCTATTTTTATGCAAAAATAATACCCTAACCTAACCTGTAATTTCCATTTTTGGGTGTAAATGCTGCACTTGAACCAAAAGCCAAAGCAAATATTAGCTGGTTTTGTTTGAAGAATTTCCACAATTGAGTTTCGAGTTCTGTGGAAATGCTTTTTGCTTCACAGATGAGTTTTGCCTAATAAAGAATGAAAATGTTTGAACCATTTTTTACGGGTATTTAAAGCATTTATTGCACTTTATTCGACTATATTTTTAATAAATATAAACTTATCGCAAGAGTATCAAAATTTGTTGGTGTAGTTTCTGCCATTTGGATGATTATGCTGCGGTTTAAAGGAAGTGCTATCCTGTCTCCTGACTGCGGTGGTCAACAGTTTTTACTTATTTATGCGTTTTTTGTATTTGTTGCAACACATTTTAATATTCATTTCGGGGCGTGGCACTGTCCGGCCTTTGCAATTAACACAGAAGCGGGCTAAGGCGAAAAGGAGGGGGATTGCGATATGGGATATGTGGGGATTGGGGTAAAACGAGTCGCAAAGATCCTAAGGCGGATCAGGCAGGCTGGCTGGCTGGCTGGCTGGCAGGCTGGCAGGTGGCTGACACAGAAACCGGGCTGCCAGCGAAGCCAAGCAACAGGCGAAGCCAACTTGCACACGGCAGAAACATGGCCAACAACAACATGCAGCAGCAACACCAGCAACATGCAACAACAGCAGCAACAATGGCGAGCGCCGGACAACTCTTGACATGCATATGCAAAGGTCTTTCCCAGGTTGTGTGCCTCACAATCAATTTGAGAGACCTTCGCTCAATTCTCGCTGGGAACCCGCCAAAATGCAAATGACGACAGCACCAGCAACAACAACGTCAGCCCAGAACGAGAACTTTGACGAAGCCTTTGATGTGCGCCGTTGTCGCTGACTTAACCACCCCCATGCTCCGCTTGTAGAACACCTTCTCGTAGCCCATATGGCACGCAATCTCGAATAATCAATATTTGCGAGCAGACCGGGAGTACGGAGTACGGGACAACAAAAAGGCCAGGCCGAGGCCCAGGTCCAGGTCAGGCTGAGACAGCGGAAGTCGTTGTCACATCAATGGCGACAAAGCACTTCCGCTTCTCTATTATCGGACAAAAGGATGCTGGGGCAAGTTCTTAAAACTCAGCAACTCAAGGGAAAGTATATAGAGGAAAGCCGATGTATTTTGTTCAGTGTTTGAACCTTTTAGATTTGAAATTCCCCTGCAAAAGCGAGCCAGCACATGTCCAGACCCGTGATACATATTGGTAAGAGAACAGAGAACAGAGGGGCTGTCTAACCAACGACAATCAAAAAGCGTGTAGAATTTCAAGCGAGCGAGGAAGCTGAACCCACTTTTAGACGCAGAAGGCTTCGATAACCCCTTATCTCTATAGGGTCTCTGGAATTTTGGGAGGGGGAGGGCGAACTGACGAGGGTTTCGGGGGCCCTGAACTGGGGATATGTTCCCCGTTTTTTAACGTTTTTCATTACGTATGGGTTCGATTCGTTTCCAGCACCGATCGTCGTCTGCTTTTTGTGCATTCTTTGAGTTTGTTTTGTGTCGTCTCTGTCCCCTGTTCTTCGCGCTCGGATCTCCCGTCTCCGGTCTCCGGTCTTCGGATTCTCCGTTCTCCCGTCTTCTGTCTTCTGTCTTCCAAGGCATGCAGTCATCGGCGACGTCGCTGAAATTCATTTCAGCCAAAACCAAACCAAACCAAAAACCAAAACCAAAACCAAACCGTACCCAAAGCGTACTGAACCAAACCGATGGTGATTCATCGAAATTAAAAATAAGTGTTTTGTATCTGTATCTCAGCGGTTGTTTCGCATTCGCTGCTGTTGCTGTTTTGCTCACATTCCAATGCCCGCGATATCTTCACCTTTCCTATAACATATTCCCTTATGGCCAAAGAATATGCCTGAGACTGTATTCTACTCCGAAAGTTCTTTAAAAAAAAGATTACAGGATATATTTATCCTTATGGAGTACATCAACCATTTCCTTCCAAAAAATCAAAGACAAGTTGCTAGTCGAGTGGGAAACCCTGGGAAAATCTCGATCCCGGCACCCCATTTCCTGCTCTCTCCAGCTCTCGGTTCAAGGACACCTGTTTCCACTTTCCACGCCAAATGATCCTTGGCATGCAACATCCGTCTTGCAGAGAGTCAGGTAGCTATTGCCGCTGTGATAACCTTGCTGCGATTGCAGATGGTGGTGCTGTTTTTTGTTTTCCTTGACAGGGCTGGTGGTGGTGGTGCTGCCTCGAATATCCTTCCTTGGTCACCTTGGGCGGCATTCACGAAATGTGTATCCATGACACGCACACATACACACATTTCAAACTCACACGGGGGTATCCATGGGACACACACATACGGGTCCGTTGTGGATTAAAATTTCTTCGTTCCTTCTACTTTTTTTTTTTTTTTATATAAACTGAATGCATTTCCCTTGGCGTAGTAGAAGGGAGCGGAGAAAAGGCAAGGAGCGGGGGCATTTATTTTCGGCATTTGAAGTTAGTCCTTTGAAAAAACGGGGGTTCAAATTCAAAGCGCTAGACCGAACGAATCGCAGCGAAAGGGAACGAAAACGTGCGAAGGGTTGCTCGACGGCCGCTCCCCTAGTATGGGTCTTTGAATGTGTATTTGTGAGTGTACAGTCGAAAAAATCGGGTTGACATATTTTAAAACTGCTTTTTTAGTACACTTCGAAGGGGGAAGTATCTTTTCCTAAGAGTTACCAAAGGTACCATGGAACTCCCTTAAAGAATACATTCCTTTCCAGTATTAGATTTATCCCAGTGTAGGTGAAAAGGAATACATTTGGATGCCAGACTGCCGACGAGTCTCAAACTCCCTGTGCGACATTACTGCCGCAGCAACGTCGCAGCAAAGTGTAAGCAGCAGCAGCAACAGCAACAGCAACGGCAAAGCACGGCAGCAACATCGGCGACAGCCCAGCAGCAACATCGAATCGATTTCGGAATTCGTCTCATGGCGAGTGTGTGGAAAATGCTGATAAATGGGACTTGGACTTCGGATACGGAGTACAGGATCTCCTGGTCTGTTTTCACTGCCATGGTCATGTTAATGAGACCCCCACAAGAAGGTCTAAAAGCCCCTAAAAATACAAATATTCTTTATTCTTGAAGCAACTGAAGAAGTCTCCTTTAAAGGGAAGTCTTGTATAGCCTTTAATTACAAATTGCATTTGATTATTTTCTTCGTTTCTTTTCTCTGTGCTGCTGATGCAGCTGAATGCAATTGCAGCTCCCTTGGATATCGGCAACTACTACTACCACCCGCCTCGGCTCTGCCTCACTCACTCCTCCGCCCGTCGTGACCGATAAGTCATAAGGCCCGGCCCGGCCCGTTCGGTGGGTGGTTGCCCGTTGGGGGTGGCTCCGTTTGTTTGCCAACGTCGACGCATTGATAAGATAAGCAATAGGCCTGTGGACAGGGCTGACATCGGGTAGCATGGAACCCAGAAACCCGGGGAGCAGAGACCCCTGGCAGCAGAGACCCCAACGATGTATCACTTTTGTTATTTGTTTTGTTGTTGTTGTTTCTGTCGTGACTCGGCGATATCTTACGGCTGCGTTTCACAAAATTCAAAATTCATAGAATGCAAATGTTGGTTAAACAACATTTTGCCCGGCACACGACCGCGCTCCCAGTTCCCATTTCCAAGTTCCCAGTTCCAAGTTGCAGCTGAGGCACAAACAGAAATAGAAATAGAAACAGAAACTGAGGCTTGGACTTGGACTGGGGACTGAGACTTGGACGGAGACCACACCGATTCAGGTCTCGGCTAGAAAAGGAATGGGGAAAGGGGGAGGAGCCAGAGCTTAAGTCAGGTTTTGTGAGTTGAATTTTAAGTAAAAACCAACTTAAACGGTCCCCCCCAGTCCAGGTTATAGCACTAGAAATACCCAACTTACGGTTGGGGTTTACATTGTCGCGAGTAAGTAGGGAATTTCCAGGCCAGAGCCAGAGAGACTTTTCATCTAATGATTTGGGAAAAGTTTTTGATTAACATTGATTAATCGTAAATCGTAAAAAAATAATCTAAGCGGAAACAGGATCAAAAGCTTAAACCCTGAAATGTAAGGTTTGGCCAATTGATCCTCCGGAACCGCAAATCGCGAGGCATATCCTTGAGATAATCCTTGGAATCCAACATGGAGATTATTTACTTCTGGGGACAATTTAATGCTTTAATTTTTGGGGCTCGACGATTGAATAAATGCAAAATTTCCAATTGGGTGGATTCGGCATATACAGGGTGTAAGAGTGTGTAAGAGTGTGCATGTGTGTGTGGGCACATAATCGCCACACACACACACACACATCCATCCACACACACATACATACGCACTTGACGCATACGCACATTTAATGCAAATTTAAGCAGTTAGCAAGCAAGTAAAGCCGTTATGTGTACACAGGGATATGAAGCTGGACTTGTATGTGTATGGAATATACATATATGAATGCGATTGTGCGTTTGTATGCAAATGCATCGATGCTTATACATAATGCAGGCAATATAAATAATTGCAGTACATAGGGCGGCGGTGCGTGTGTGTGTGTGTGTGTGTGTGTTGGTTGCGTTGCATAACCGCATATGCTATATACGCATTTATCTGGCCATATATGCTAGCATATATCGGCATCTGCATCTCCGGCTGGCTGCACATTTCATTGCAATTGCATTAGTGCAGGCCCTTTGTTCATTACAAAATGCAGACACACACCCCCACACCACTGCCAGGCCGTTTCTGAATAAAATAAATATCCCACAACAAATTTACGCAGTTTGTTGAATAAGATAAACAGCTAACTCCCCACTCCCACCCACCGAAGTGCAATCAATAAAAAGTGCTGGTATTTTTTTTGTATTTTTTTATATATATTTAATTTATTTTCTTTTCCTTTCTCGTCGCCATCTAATCGTCCTTGAGGGGGCCTTTTTTGCAATCCTCCCAAAACAGAAATATCAATCGATCGAAAACTTAGGTCTAGCAAAAACTTTCAATTCAAACTCAAGGGTTTTTTAAGGATCAACATATATAGTTAATAATTATATAGCTTGCAAAAGAATTAAGGCATTCGGTATATTGCGGTGTAACAAAATCCAAATCTAATCCAAAACAGAGAAAATTGGTAAAAACCTGACTTAACATAACATTGTACATATTTCTTTAATTTTAATTTAATTTATTCTCTTCTTTTTTTTCGTGGGTTTGCTTGCAGTTTTCTCATCGCTTCTTAAATAAAATTACGTAATTTTTGTTTTAGCATTAGTTTTTGTTTGTTTATGTGGTTTTTTTTCTTTTTTATACAATACATTTTATATCACAATAGAAAAAAGAATTAATTCGCATATTCTTTTCAATCGTTATCTTCTCTTTTTTTCCTCATTTCCGTTTTTTGCTTACTTATAAATTAAACAATAAAAAAATTTACAGAATTTTCTTTAACGTTTGTGTGTGTAAGTGTATGTGTGTGTGTGGTCACATGTGTGTATGTATTTAGGTGAGTTTTGCTATTAAACAAGGTTGTTGTTTTTTTTTATAACTTGTGTTTAGTATCTCCCCTCGTTTCTTTTTTTTTGTTTTTGTTATTTGACTAATTGTGGCTTGACAAATTTTTTAGAACTAAGTATTAAGTTTACGCATTTTCATTAAGTGTCTACTATTAACATTGTTTTTTTGTTTTCCTTAAATTTTCGTTACTTTTTGTTTACGGTTTTTAATCAACTAAATTAAACGGCATAACTAACGACGCTGTACTAAGCAAATTCGCAACGAGACGAGTGAAAAAAAAGCGAATAAAAAAAATAATGTTGATGGAATCAAGGAGAAACATGAAAACAAAAAAGATACAAACAAAAAGGGAGCACACAAAGCAAGAAAAATGCGGCTGAGAGAGCCCCAGCAAAGAGCCGAGAGTCAAGTCGCAGAACAGTCTCCAAAAGAGCTTTAATTCCTCGCCCCCACTCCCCATTCCCCGCTATCCCCACCTCATACACAATATATTTTTGTTGTTTGTGTGGCTTTTGTTTTTGTTGCTGTGGCAATGGAGGACGCTGGCTTTTGTTGCCGAAGCGTGAATTAAAATAAACTATTTAAATTTATTTGCATCTGCTTAACTGCGGCCTGCATTGCACACACACACACACACACACGCACTGGCATTCTAGCATGCATGTGTGTGTGTGTATATAAATGCGCTGCCCGCCATTACTCCCCCTTGCTTATCGTGCGCCTCCATCGCCATGCACTTTGTTGCTGTCGGCCATAGCTGCATTTGTTGTTGTCGTTGTTTCGGCCGCTAGCTGTTTCTTTTTTCTGTCTTTTTTTTATCGCTGCGTGCGTGTAAGCCGACGGCAGCGGCTGACTTCTCCTCTCGCTCTCGGCCTATACTTTACCCCCCTAGGAACCTGCGGCACACACACACCGACAGCCTTTAACAAACGCAGCAAAGCAAGCTCCATGAACAGTGCTGCCAGGATGTAAGCCAGAAAAAGATACTTTTGGCTAACTAAAGATACTATAATGATTACTTGCAATTGTTAACGAATTTTTATGGGAATTGGTTGTGAAAATTAGGGTAGTAAAATATTGATATTAAAAAACCAATTTTAAAGAACACCAGAAACCAAAACTTTTACTGGTAAAAAGCTAAGCCAGCAACACTGTTCATGGGGCCGTCTATCTCTGTCCCCCCATTCCCCAACATTGCCAGTGTGTGTGTGTGTGTGTGTTTGTGTGTTTCATTGTTTGCTTTTTGTTGTTGGTGCGTTGTCTTCTGCTTCTCTGCCCGTTTCTACTCGATTCGTACGAAAATATTTAGTACAGCGCGTGGTATGGCAAACGAAAGCTATGAGTTTTCAGTGTATCTTGTCTGCCCGACTTCACTCCCCCCCTCTTGGTATCCCCCCTGAATCTAAGTTTGGGAATTGCAAGTGCTGCGAGCAGCCTCCTCCGCGGCACATGCGTTGCAGTCGTGGTGAACGCATCATCTCACCAGCCAAAGGCCCAGGTTGAGCTTCTGCAGCTTGGGCAGCTTCATGATGATGTCGATGCCCTTGGAGCTGAGCTGCGTGCAGCCGTAGAGATCGATGGTCTTTAGGTTGGTGAGGTCCTCCGCTAGGGTCTGCAGTCCCTTGTCCGTGATCCGGCTGCACTGGCCGATGTTCAGGTTCTCCAGTTCGTGCAATGCCTTGGCGATCTTCAGCATTCCATGATCGGTGATCTGGCACTGATTGAGGGACAGCGATCTCAGCCGATAGAGTCCCTGGGCTATGTGGGTGAGGGCTTGATCGCTGATCTTGTCGCAGAAGCTGACGTCGAGGGAGTTGATGCCACTGCCACCCTCCGTGAGGTAGGCCATTCCAATATCCGAGATATTGTCGCAGGAGCGCAGGTTCAGTTGCTCCAGCTTTGGCATTCGCGCCAGATGCTTCAGCCCGCTATCCGTCACCGAGACGCAGAAGCTCAGGTTGATGGACTTCAGCGAGGTCAGGCCCTGGGCAATGTGTCCTAGCGCCTCGTCGCTCAGTCTCTGGCAATCCTGGAGGCCCAAGTACTCAAGCTGCAGGTTTCCCTCGGCTGTTTCCCGGCTGAAGCCTGCCAGATGGCCAATGCCCTGATCGCTTATGTGCCAGCAGGATCGCAGGTTCAGATGCTTCAGCTTCTTCAGGCCCCACGCTATCAGCAGTAATCCGGTGTTGGTGATGTTGCAGCATCCGCCCAGTTCCAGGGTTTCCAGATTCCGCAAGTGCTGGGCGATCCTGCCCAGACTCGTGTCGGTAATCTGCTTGCAGAGCGAGAGGTCCAGTGTCTTTAGGTTGGGCAGGTCCACGCTAAAAGCATGTCCCAGGTTCATGTCGGCCACATTGAAGCAGCCACTCAGATTGAGCGAGGTGAGAGCCGGGACGCCCAGAACCAAGTCCTTGAGGGACCGACGCAGGGATAGGATCTGGACCTTCTTGATGCCCCGCTTGACCAGACAATTGAAGAGACTCGGGCTGGAGCGCTTCAGATGCAGCTTGGCCTCCACGCCCTTCCATACGCTCTTGGCATAGGCCGCATCCCGCCAAGCGGTGCAAACCTGGGCTGCCCTGCCCAGATCCCGCACCGGCAGGTGCTCGAATATCTGCTCGAGGAGCTCCGGGAACAGGTTACTGATGTGTGTGCCCTCCACGGGTGGTGGACTCTCCGGCGAGGCGGGTCTGTGCGGGTGGAGATGATGATGGTGGTGGTGATGGTGCTGGGCATGGGCTGCTGCTGCTGCTGCCGCCGCCGCTGCTGCCGCTGCGTGCTGCAGGTAGAGAGCTGGGGGCAGGGCGGGAAGCTGATGGTGTGGCGGGCGATGGTGCAGGGCGTAGGGCGTGAAGCGCAGCAGGTGGTGGTGTGTGGTGCCGGTTGCTCCAGTCCGCGTCAGCCCTGGCAACTCAGTCTGTTGATACAGTTCGTCCATGGCCCAGCTGGGGACCCCAGCTCCGGCGCCACCGTTCATTGCGGATCCACTGGCCGCACCTCCGGCTCCATTAACCCCGGCTCCGGAGCCACCGCAGTGGTTGTTCAGATTGTTGAGAACAGCGATCGTTGTCTGGTGATGGAAGGGCAGCAGTTCCGTGTTAGTGGCCATATCCTACTCCGCCTTCGCCTCTGGTTATTTCACTCGTTTCTTCTGTTCTTTTTGGAAATTTGTTTAATTGTGCAGATTCCTCTCTTATGTACGACGCATTTTTTCAGTTTTTTATCGTAATTAAAGACTAGTGTTCACTCTGGTTCACTCGCGCTAGTACACTGTTGGGTAGTCAGTTGATTGCAAACAACTTTTAAGTCCCACTAAGGTCTCGTTTTTTCGAAAGACCGCGCACAACCGAACCGGACGATGAAGTATTTGAAATTGAATCTCAAAGTCGGCGAGTAGCGTTGCTTATAGTCACAGATACTGAGTCTGAGAGCGCGTGTGTGTCTGTGTGCGTGAGAGCAAAATGGCATTCAGCAATATGGCTGCCATGCGGTAGAGCAGGTAGAAAGTACGCTTTCTTTCCCACTCATGAACAGCTAGATATAACAGAATAACAGAGCAGCCAGTAAGTTAACAGAAGTTCGAATCTCGAATGCGTTAACATTTTCGTTATCTGTAAGATAGCTAGTGTTTGAAAGTATATTTTTATTTGATTTTTAAGTTTAAATAAAAGGTTTAATACAAACTACATTATAAAGTAACAGTCTGAAATGGTTTGTATAGAATAAGTGACAAAAAAAGCAATAATAACATAAAAGATTTACAGAATTGGAGAAATATTTAATGGTGGAATTAATATTAAGATACATTTCTACTTTTAGAGCTGAGATAGAGATAGTAGAGAGTTAAATATCTGCTAGACCAGGCTTGGATTCATCTTGTTTTTGGCTCCATGTTTCAGGTTATTCCTCGCTCTCAAAAACCAAACTCAATGCCAAACTCCGACGCATTTGTTGTTGCTGTTGCTGTTGCTGTTAAGTCGCTGCATTCCGAAGTCGAGCAGGTACCTGTCTTCTCTCTCTATCTGCACTTGCATCAGTGTGTGTGTGATCGCTGCTCGCTACCTGCACACTCTCACACACCAACAACAACACCATTATATCCAACACAATCCCGGTTTCCAGGAAAATATTAACGATAACTCCAAAAAAAACTCACAGATACTCGCACACACACAGATACAGATTTTGATGCACAAATCCGTCGGATGGCCAACAATAGCGGACTTGCATTGTTTTTGATACTAGGAATGCAATGCTCACCACCACACACACAGCACAGGCAGGGCCCCCTAAAAAAAGAAAACGCCGCCGTCTTCTTTGCTTTATAAAAAAAATAATAAAGAAAAGGGACCAGGATCGGGAAATTGGGAAAAAGGCCTCCAGCGCTGGGAAAATCTGTGTCGCTACCTGACCCCGAAGGCTCACACCCGCACCCTCATATAGTATATCAGTATCAGCATCTTGAAGTTGAAGATGCACTGCCAAAAATATCTATAAGATACTAGGCGTATACTTGATTTATGTGGGATGTGATAAGAAGGGTTTACAAATCATTAAAAGTTCTTAAAATCATCTTTGTTCTTGGTTTAAAGATTCTAAAAGGTTTCCACACATTTCTAGACTTCGAAAAGAAAGAAATTTAAGAAATCTTATAGAAATTCATTATGAAATCTCTTAAGAAATCATTACCCTATTCCTATAGATCTCCCATTTACAATTTCTTAGTCTTAAGTAAAAACCTAAAGATATTTTTCCAGTGCATGGAAGCAGAGCCTATGTTGATTTCTTGGGCCTCCTGCCGAGGACCCTCGTAGTCGTACAGTCATTATCCTGGCGGGCCATAGAAGGGCAAGGCGTGCGTCCCTCCTGCCCTCCCTCCATCTCGACCATCTCCTCCCTCCCTTTTCCACCACGGACCTTTTCAGACCCTTCTTTCCTGTGCCCTTTGTTTCTTCTGCTGTTGTTGCTGCTGCTGCTGCTGCTTCTCTACCTGTCAAACCGGTTTGGCCAAAAAGGGCCAATCTCTCCCTTGCCCTCTCCCTCTATCAGTCTTGGACGTGTCAAGGCGGCCAACGAAAATAAAAATAATCTCTTCGCTGGAACTCTGGCTCGGATACTCGCTCAGATACAATCCTCCAGCCGCCGCTGAAATATAGTGCGGCACATATAATAATCGATTGGTTTTCGGCTGCCTCTCCCCCGTCATCTTGGCCATCTTCTTACGTTTTTGCGCTTTGCGTACTATGATCACGATCATTAAAGCTGCCGCTGGGTAGCAACACAGGTAGAAGCAGCGGAAAAGGTGCAACACGCAGACGCAATGCAAACAGGGCCAAATGCAATCTGTGGGCAGAAAATGAGAAGGCAGTTCGGGAAAAGGCAGGCCCACGCGGTTTTTTTGGGCCAACCCAGCGGATTCAATCTGCATAGCTTCTTGTCTTGTATTCAAGCAATATTGAGATGCAAAAACAGAGTCACATTCGCATTACATTTGTATGACCTTTCTCCAAGTACACCCGATCGTTGCATGTCACCACAGAGATGCATCTAGACATCCAATTCTCATCAAATTCCAGGCAGTGTGGATAAATTTGTGCTTTGGAAGGGAAGATAAACAAAACAAAAGGCGCCGCCATCAAGTCCAATTGATGGTATCGCCATCTCTGACCAATTTGTGGTCTGCCCGCATCTCTCACCCATCTGACATCGCTCCTCGGTGTTCGTTTCTGACCTCTTGCCGGCAGAAAGGGTGTAAGCTAGTCGGGGGGAGCCTTAGATGGTTTTCTGGACTCCACCGGCATCATGGCAACGGCGTCAAGCTGTGACAGATTTGTTACAGAACATCGCATAATTTGCCCCCGATGGCAATCTGATCACCCACAGAACATATCTGATTTGTGACGCTGAAAAGTGCCCCCATTCGAATAAAACAAACAAGAAATTAGATAAAAAAGATTAGAACAATCAATTTAAAGCTGTAGTTTTGTATAAAAATCTATGAGTCTTCCCAAAACAATATTCTATGGATACTTTTTGTCAAACCCCGCAGGATTCCAGTTCGGATAACCACACAGTCTTTTGATGTTTCCATTTCGGAGAAAGTTGTCAAGGATTTTAGGTCCTTGGGCGTGTTTTGCAGCTTAGAGAGGTTTTTTTTAGGAAAAAGGACACATTAGAATTGGGAGTGTCCCATAAGGATTTGGCACTTGGCCAACTCTCGGAAAGACTTCCACTTCCCTGCTCACATGGGAAACTCTGTAAACTGAGACAGGATTGAGAGATCTTGGAACCCTCTCAAGTGAGAAGTTCCGCTGCAGTTCCAAAAGATTTCGAGACAAGTAGGCAAATATCCGCAAAGTGGTAGAGAATATCTTGCAGATAAAAATTTGAAGTACTATTACCCGGAAAAACTTCAAAATACGAGCAACCAATAAATCATTTGTGTCAAGAGCCAATTATTTCGGAAACATGTGAAAAATCTTTTCCAGGAAGAACCAAAGACCTTTCAATAGAAAACTAATCTTGAAATGTTACTCGAATTTCATTTTTACTTTACATTTTAGTAGGTTGTTTCAAAATTAGATATTAGATTGTATTATGGTTTCTCTATTTTCCAACCCGATTCTATTCACGATCCAAATGATTGTTAAACAAATATTTGTACCTCCTCCTCGGTGGCATAAAGTTTTTAAGTATTTTCGATTCCATTTAATGATATATTCGTTTTGCATTTCTAATGTGCTACGTGATCAATTTTTAAATCATTTTCTATCCCAAAAAAAAATTGGTGGGTGTGTGGGGTTTTACCAAGAAAATAAAATAAGCATTTAAGTTCCTAAATCCATATATGCTTACGATTATTTAATTTGTAGTATGTATTATTTATTTATGAAATATATACTATACCAAAATTAGTCCTGTTGGCAGTAACTCCTTTAAAAAACCCCTTTTGAGCTATTTCTTACCTTATTTTGTGTATTATTTTCATATTTATTTATTATTTTCCACAATAACACAACGATTATTCTTTTGAATTTGGCGGCATTTACTCACCACCTCGACTCAAGCTGTGTTTAATGTCCGCCGATAGTAAGATATTTATCGATATATTTGTATTTTTTTGGCTAAAAAAAGATACATTCGCAAAGCCATACTTTCGAAGGTTCCTTAAACCAAGATATTTAAAAATATTCAGACCAAAGGCAGGCCATAGTTTGATTTCTAAGAAATCTTTAACCCTGGAATTCGGAGTTTAAGAAGGGCCTTTGAATACCATCTGAAGTTTTTTGATTGCCACAGATAACCGGTTGCAGAAGAAGTATCTTTTATCCATATTATAGACTTTAGATTAATACATTCCCTTCTTTTTAGATATCAATCTTCAACCGAATCTTTATCACCGAAAGAAAAGTCAACGAGTAAAATATTCCATATATTTTGTTTCGGAAAGAATCGACAGGACGTATTACAGTTAAAGTACAAACACGTTTACAAAACTAGAACTAACAAAGTTTTTTTGGTTTTGGTTGCAATCAGAACTTATCACAAGTCAACTGGTATTGCCAGTTCCTAACAGCCACACTCGGCTCGAATTTGCTGCCGAGAGGGTCCAGGAGTTCCTCAACAGTTCCAGGCTGACCTCCGGCTCCTGTTCTGGTGGCTCGTCCGTTTCTAACGACTGCGGCCCCTCCTCCAGGACCTGCTCCGGTTGCTCCTGTGCCACCGGATCCGATTCCTGTTCCTGTTCCAGCTCCTCCAGGAGCGTGGGTAACCGTGAAATCGTACGGCTGTAGCTGACGGGGACGTCGGGCACGCTGATTATTAAGGACCTGGTCCCGCCGCTCGAGATTACCGCCTCCATCGCCTTCTGCACCTCCGCCGTCCCGCTCCCGTTTCGTTGCACGACCACCTTTGCGCCAGGACTCGACATTGGCGATGCCCGCGGTCGACGGCTCCGCATTATCGGTCCGGCCCCCAAAGATGGTCGTCCAACGAAACCACTTATGTCATAAGCTGTAGCAGTCCGATCCGGAGGAGTCACTGCGTCTCCGAATCGGATCCGGATCGCGTCGAAGCAGATAGACGCACAGACACAGGCAGACCAGGAGCAAGCAGACAAGTCCCAGCATGGCATAGAATCCTTGGCGGTAACGAGCTGCATCGGCACTCGCCTCCAGAAGTCTCACCCGCTGACCCAGGGCTCCTCCTCCACGGAGTTCCTCCTCCCTTTCCAGCGGGAGCAGCACCTGCCAAAAGCCATAGACTCGTTGCAAGTGATTGGAGTAACCGGAGTCCAGCTGATTGGTGGCCGTGTAGGAGTTCGATTGTGTTGCGCGGTAGGTGTCATGCCGATTGCTGCGAGACAAGCTGCGATCTAGTCCAGGTCCTTCTGGATTCCCTCGAAGCAGCTTTTCGACTTCCGCCTCATCTACGGACCCTGTCTGCGAGGCCTTGGCCGGTTGCTCTCCTAAACTGTATACGAAGGGAATGTCCTTGGTGTAGGGCAGCCAGCCATCGTAGATCCTGCCGGGCGTGGGATTGCCGTTCTTGATAAAACTGGCAAAGGCTCCTCTTAGTTTCCGGCACAGCTGCTCCTCCTCGCCGGTGAATCTCCGGCGAGCTATTTGCTGGAACAAACTAGGACCCAGGAGCAGAGGAAGATCCGAGCTGTGGGAAGCTCCTCCAAATAGGTTCCTCCTGCCCCGCATGTCCATCGAGTGGGTCTGGTCGAATACGTAGGCATAGCTAGTAGTTCCATTAAGGAAATCCAGCAACCGAAAGAAGGGAAGTTCGTACAGAGACTCCGAGAGCAGTCGCTGCATTCCACTCAACAAGTGGATGACACCTTCGCCTTTTCCATTGAAGTACCTCCACCGGATGGCCGCCAGCTGGGAGGTGCTCTCCTCGCCCACTGATTTCAGGACTCTCATGACATTCGGCAGGAGCGTGTGGTTCACGTACTCCTGCAGAGCCAACTGACCCTCCCGGGCAACATCGAGCCAGTAGTCCTGCAGAAAGGCTCCCTCGTTGGATGTGATTCCAAGCAGAATGGATGGAAGGGTTTCGTTTCGCAGTCGCTGCTCTAGTGTCAACCCTCCTGGAAGGACCACTCCCAGCTGGTGACTTCCATTGCCGTGGTTGTAGACACTTTCGTAGGCGCGGAGCAGATCCTCGCGACTTTTCCTCCTCAGGCAACCCATCAGCTGGCGGCGCTGGGCCTCCTCGAACTGGCAGCCCAATTTTTGGACCAAAACCTGTCCAGTTGTCACAATCCTTTGATCGTGATTGTCACCAAGAGCTCTTAATATGGGTCCCGGCGACATAAGCACTAGCTGCCTCACTAATCCTGGCTCCTCCAAAGCCATAACCAGGGACAAAGGAGCTCCTGCACTTCCGTGTCCCAGGAGCGTCATTTGATCTGGGTTTCCGCCAAAGGCATTGGCATTTCTCTGAATCCATCTCAAAGCCATACGAACGTCACTCAAGCCATAGTTGCCGGGTAGATGTCGATGCTGCTCCCCCAATCCCAACCAGCCGTAGATGTTGTTGCGGTATTGGACACTGACCACCATGATTCCCTCGCCGGCCAAATCCAGGCCGTTGATGCGATTCACTGGCCAATCGAAGGCAAACTCCTCCCCCGTCACAATGACCACCACGGGCAGCTTTCCATACCGCAATCCCGACTCCGGGGTCCAAATATTTAGGTACAGGCAATCCTCGTCGGTTTTCACTGGCCTTGGTATCCTGGCATCAGGACTCTCGTTGTATATGGTATTCGAGAGTTGCGAGCACATGGGTTGCATTGTGGTGGCCTGGAGAGTGCGATTCCAACTGGAGCTTGGTTTGGCAGGCTGTAAGAGAAGTTTCAAAGGTCAAGGATCATCAACTTTGTATCCTTTCTAACTCACCGCAAATCGGAGCTCATTGAGAGGAGCCTGAGCATAGGGAATACCCAGAAAGGCATAAACAGCGCCACGTGTACCATCCGGAAATATCTTGAGCTGCAAAGATATTACCTCCTAAATATTTTGTAAAATCAAAAAAAAAACTCAAAAACGTACACCAATTAAGTCTCCCTGCTCCAGCTTGATGTGGGTCTGTTGGGCGCAACACGAGGAAAATATGTGGAACAGGATTAGCAAAAGCCACGCACGATGAATCCTTAAAGCCTTCCACATGATGGCGAATTCCGACAGTCACTTTTTTTTAGCTCTCACTTTTAGCACATCGTTTTTGCATAGTTTATGGCGCATTTAAGCGCATCTATTAGTTATTGCTCTCCACGGGATGTTCGAGTGTTTCTTTTTTGGGAATAAATATTTTCGTCAAAATATTTCTATGCCCTCCAACTTTTTGTTCCGTCGAAGCTAAAATGGTAACTGAGCTAGAAAAAACACAAAAAATAGCTGCCTGCCCTGGTGCGGTGAGCTAACAAAAAATTTCTGCTAGAATTATTTCAATTGTTTTCTGGTGTCATTACTGCTGCTGTTGCTCTTGTTTCTGTTGTTTCTGTTGTTGCCGTTGTAGCTGCGGTGCCCAGCGAATCATTCATGCATCCATAGATCAAAATGCCAGCGACACCACCACATCTAGCAACAGCAACAACAACAGGCACTGGCAAGAGGGAAAGTCGGGTAGTGGGAGTGTGGGTTGGGGGAGTTCCATAGCCATGGCAACGGACCTCAACTCTATGTGGATCTCTAAACCCTAAAGCCCAAAAAGTAACGCCCTGGAATGGCAATGTAAAACTTACTCCGAGGGTGGTACAAATACATATTATTTTATAAAAAAAAGAATGCTACAATTTCTAATCATTCGTCAGACTTTAAATTAATTTAATTGGGTTCATCTTGTGTCTAATTGTTTCTAGGAAAATGACAAAAGCATGACTAGGTTGAGGTATCCCTCAGGGAACTTTTTAATAGTTTTGTCTATTATTTGAAAACTTATTGTACCACCCTCGTTCTTTTATAATTCATTGAATTCCGCACTGTTGTTAATGTCAAACGTATTTTTTTCAGTTCTTTCCGTTCACAACTCAACTCTCTTTCCCTTTTTTTCAATGTGGAAATAAAGTCATCGCCGTGTTTTTGGGGCCCTGCAACAGATAATGCTCTATAATATGGCTGTAATTCTCTCACTTGTCCAATATGGAATCGGTGGTGGTGGTGGATACCATAGATGGATGAATGGATGGCTGGACTTGGTTAGTTGTTGTGTTTTCGAGTCTGTTCGACGGGGCGGAGTTCCGGTTTTGCAGAGTTTAGCGAACGATCTCTGGATGCCGACTGTCCGATTGTCCGACTGCCCGAATGTTGGATGTTGGATGTCCAATGCCCGCAATTAATGGGAATGTGGTCATAGTGAGATTCTGCTTTGCCAGCCCAGCATCATGTCCCCACATTTATGTATTTTAATTAGTTTAAAATGTAATTTGTTTGTTGACCTGCGCGGATTACGAGCACAAAATCGCCTTCGCAGGCAGCCAATTTTCCACCACATCAGAGCACTCTAAAAAATAAGATTAGGCTTGTTAGTTTAATTTAAAAAATACCTAAAATATGTATTTCAAAAGACCATGAAGTAAGGCTTGAAATGAAATGAAATACAAGGAAACCTTCCAATGCATAACTTAAATTTTTTTAGTCAGTTTAAGCCTTGTTTTTTGAAACTGCATAATTACCTGAACATTACCTGTACTTCCATAGAGTTGCATACAATTTTCTGTCAATTATGAAGCTCCCTTTACACATTTAAATGGTCTCTCCACTGGGGTTACGCCCCGCCAGGATGTGCGGGCACCACGCCAACACCAAAACCCACCCACCCATCTGTTTGTCTTTCGGCCTAGACCATGGACCAACTTAATCAATTTATGCCTGCAAACGTGGCCAATTCGCTTTTGGGGCTCGTGCGGGTCGCTGTTCAATTATAATAACTGGCAATGACGGCCTAGTTTGGCCAACGGACACAGGGCTGTAAACAAATTAGCGTAGCCAAGTGCTGTAAAAATCGCGGCTAAAGTTGATGGCCAGCTACAATTTTTATTCATTTTCCATTGTAAATATAAGGGAAAATAGTAGATATATCTATAGGTCAGAGTCCAATAAATTCTGGTAAATCCAAGAAAATGGATAACGAATTGTAAACATTTCTTAAGTGGCTACAAATCAAATTACAGATTGTACCTGTCGAAGGACCTACTCCCAATATTCGGCCTCCTTATTTTCCGAAAAAGCTGTCCGTACAAGCTGCTGTTGACCAAAGGCAGATTGTTGTGACATTTGAATGTTGGTAATACTTTCTGCCATATACCAATAAATTCATCATAAAAACGCTTGACACAAAACTTGCAGTCAACACTTGTAACCGAGTAACCGAGTCACCGAGGACCTTAAATAGAAACACAAATTGTACAAAAATGTCTACAAATATTTGCAGAGCGCATATTGGAAAATTTTTGGCAGCTGCACTCAAAATAAAAGGAATAGCAACAACAAGGACACTTCTGGCCAGGACCCCTCTGGAGTGCGTCAAGAAAGTTTTTGGCCTTTGTTGCAATCTTGTAATGAAAATATTTATGATTTTTGGAGCCGAGTTGATTGTTTACATATTGCCAAAGCATATTGAAAACTTCTTTATTAAATTTTACTTCAATAAAAGCCAATTGTTTCTTGTTTGCATCGTTGTTATTTTTTTTTTTTTTTTATTATTGTTTCTACTATTTCGATTACGTTTTCCATATATATCCATAAACAAATACACATCCATACATATAGAATGCCTGGGAAAGTTTTTAGTTTTGTGCCAGACCATCAGCCCAGATTTTTCATGGCTCAATAATGGAGATGCACAACAAAAATTATTCCATTATTTCTTTAAAAATAATATTAAAAAATAATTAATAAATAAGAAAGAATTATTCTCTGTTATTCTTCTTTTTTTAAAACATTGGAATAAAATTTATGTAGAATCTGAGCGATGGCATTTGCTGCAGCTCCTGCTACCGTTTCTGGAGGATGACTGCCAGCCTCACCAGTTCAGATTTTGTTTCATATTTTTGCCAAACAAAGGCAACAGAATATCTGCAATATTTTTAGCATGTTAGCATAGACAGAATTGCGCATAACAAATCGTTTAGTTAACGAGTCGTAAACACTTGTGATAGGTTTTGACCACACATTTAGAGCAGACTCTTAGGCAATGAATTTTTGCATAAATTCTTCAAATATAAAATACTCTTGCTTTTGTCACAAATTAAATCAAATTAGTCTTTATAATTGAGTTAAATTTTATTGATATATAAATAAATGAGAAGGGGACACAGATTCAGAAAAATGAAATAAATTTTCTCTAAATTCTAACCCTGATTAAGAAAACTTTTCACTACTTTCTTAATTTATTTCTTAGATATTTTCTCTCATAGATATCGGATTACGAAAAGGAATACCATTTATGAATCAGGACTTCATTTTCCTTCGTTTTGCATCAAAATATATTGAAATATAAGAAAATAAATTTTTGATGATTTTTGCAAAAAAACGTGATGGTACCCCTTTCCAAAATTGCGAAAAATGGGTCAAATTTTTTTTGTTCGGGTTTCAAGATCTTTTGATGCAGATTTAAGGGGAATAAAGCTGTGATTTTATAATGGTATTCCATTCCCAAATCGGTTCAGAAATGTCCCAATGGTTCGTAAAAAAGTAGTCCGAAAATCGAAAAATAGGACTGTTCAGGTTTTTTGAAAAATTTCATGATAAATTCAAATTTTAACGGATTCCCGCCAAAAATTAAAATTTTGGCATCCACCTTCTGCTGATTTCTGTTCGCCTGGTACTTCAGAAGTGGCGGAGTTCGATTTTTGGATTTTTAAAATTCTTAAATTTTCCGACTTTCCCCCAGAATTTCACGATTTTCAGAGTATTTCCAATTTTCCGAATTTCCCTGAATTCTCCTGAATTTTCCCGAATTTTCCTGAATTTCCTGGATTTTTCCGGAATTTTCCTGAATGTTTTTCGAATATTTCCCAGATGGCGGTTAAATTTAAAAAAATGCTCATAAAAGTATGCAACATTTTAATTTTTTAATTTTTTTAAAAACCTCAAAAAAGTATGCAACATTTTAATTTTTGCATCCACCTTCTGCTGATTTCTGTTCGCCTGGTACTTCAGAAGTGGCGGAGGTCGATTTTTGGATTTTTAAAATTCTTAAATTTCCCGACTTTCCCCCAGATTTCTACGATTTTCAGAGTTTTCCCAATTTTCCGAATTTCCCTAATTTCTCCTGAATTTTCCCGAATTTTCCTGAATTTCCTGGATTTTTCCGGAATTTTCCGGATTTTTCCTGAATGTTTTTCGAATTTTTCCCAGATGGCGGTTAAATTTAAAAAAAGGCTCATAAAAGTATGCAACATTTTAATTTTTAATTTTTTTAAAAACCTCAAAAAAGTATGCAACATTTTAATTTTTGCATCCACCTTCTGCTGATTGAAAATTCTTAAATTTTCCGACTTTACCCCAGACTTCCACGATTTTCAGAGTATTTCCAATTTTCCGAATTTCCCTGAATTCTCCTGAATTTTCCCGAATTTTCCTGAATTTCCTGGATTTTTCCGGAATTTTCCTGAATGTTTTTCGAATTTTTCCCAGATGGCGGTTAAATTTAAAAAAAAGCTCATAAAAGTATGCAACATTTTAATTTTTAATTTTTTTAAAAACCTCAAAAAAGTATGCAACATTTTAATTTTTGCATCCACCTTCTGCTGATTTCTGTTCGCCTGGTACTTCAGAAGTGGCGGAGGTCGATTTTTGGATTTTTAAATTCTTAAATTTTCCGACTTTCCCCCAGACTTCCACGATTTTCAGAGTATTTCCAATTTTCCGAATTTCCCTGAATTCTCCTGAATTTTCCCGAATTTTCCTGAATTTCCTGGATTTTTCCGGAATTTTCCTGAATGTTTTTCGAATTTTTCCCAGATGGCGGTTAAATTTAAAAGAAGGCTCATAAAAGTATGCAACATTTTAATTTTTTAATTTTTTTAAAAACCTCACAAAAGTATTCAAGTTTTTAATTTTTGCATCCACCTTCTGCTGATTTCTGTTCGCCTGGTACTTCAAAAGTGGCGGAGGTCGATTTTTGGATTTTTAAAATTCTTAAATTTCCCGACTTTCCCTCAGATTTCCACGATTTTCAGAGTATTTCCAATTTTCCGAATTTCCCTGAATTCTCCTGAATTTTCCCGAATTTTCCTGAATTTCCTGGATTTTTCCGGAATTTTCCGGATTTTTCCTGAATGTTTTTCGAATTTTTCCCAGATGGCGGTTAAATTTAAAAAAAAAGCTCATAAAAGTATGCAACATTTTAATTTTTAATTTTTTTAAAAACCTCAAAAAAGTATGCAACATTTTAATTTTTGCATCCACCTTCTGCTGATTTCTGTTCGCCTGGTACTTCAGAAGTGGCGGAGGTCGATTTTTGGATTTTTAAAATTCTTAAATTTTCCGACTTTCCCCCAGACTTCCACGATTTTCAGAGTATTTCCAATTTTCCGAATTTCCCTGAATTCTCCTGAATTTTCCCGAATTTTCCTGAATTTCCTGGATTTTTCCGGAATTTTCCGGAATTTTCCTGAATGTTTTTCGAATTTTTCCCAGATGGCGGTTAAATTTAAAAAAATGCTCATAAAAGTATGCAACATTTTAATTTTTTAATTTTTTTAAAAACCTCACAAAAGTATGCAACATTTTCTTTTTGCATCCACCTTCTGCTGATTTCTGTTCGCCTGGTACTTCAGAAGTGGCGGAGGTCGATTTTTGGATTTTTAAAATTCTTAAATTTTCCGACTTTCCCCCAGACTTCCACGATTTTCAGAGTATTTCCAATTTTCCGAATTTCCCTGAATTCTCCTGAATTTTCCCGAATTTTCCTGAATTTCCTGGATTTTTCCGGAATTTTCCGGATATTTCGAGAATGTTTTCCGAATTTATCCCAGATGGCGGTTAAATTTAAAAAAAAATATCAGATGCCAAATTTCGGGAATAAAGCGCTGACTTTATAATGGTATTCCATTCCCAAATCGTTTTCAAAATAGCTGAAATATGCACTAAAAAGTAGACAGAAAATCGCAAAATAGGAGTGGTCCGTTTTTCGGAAAAAATCATGATGGTACCCCTTTCAAAAATTGCGAAAAATGAGTCGAAATTTTGTAGTTCAATTTTGGATAACTTTTAACTCAGATTCACATATATTGAAGTGCTGATTTCAAAACAGCATTCCTTTCCAAAATCGGTTGCCAAATGAGAAAAATATGCTTGGAAATGTAGAAAAAAAAAACACAAAAAAAAGGTACTGGGTCGATTTTTAGAAAATATCGTGATGATATATATATAGTATATCGGCTTGAGAACGAGATCCTTATGCTATAAAGCTTTTGGGAAATATTAGAATATGCTCTGAAATACATTTCAATAGCATTGCAATGCTTTAAAAACAGTTAAGATGGCCATTGTAATTAGGTAATTAGCAGAAACAACAAACGGCAAAGGGCGCGCAAGCAATTTGCGTAAAGTATTTAGCAAAACATTGCATAAAAGTGACTGCTGTACTGCTTTTTGCGCTGCTGTTGTTGCTTTAAGCCTAATTTAACGGTTCTGCAGACAAACAACGGGCGAATGGCGAATAGAGGCAGCCATTTTGTTTGTACCGCTAACCGCACACACACACACACACAAACAAGTTGGCAGCACTTAACGGACTTGCATTACATGGAAGAGAGAGAGCGGGGATGGCGAAGGCGTTCCACCGAACATGGCATGGCCCACTTTCTAATTAATGCGAAATATTGTAGCTGCAAAAAAGGAACTAGCATATGTGCTGCCTACTTTTAGGTTGTTTGTTGGCTTGTCCCGTGTAAGGATGCTGGTTTTTTGGGGGCGCGGACAGGGTCCTGGCACACTGGCGGTTTCTTTGTGCTGCAACCAACAAAGCATTGCACTTATATATATATTCTACATATATACATATTTAAAAGTGTGTTTTACAGCAAAAGGCGACATCAGGCAACAACAACCTTGGCAATGTCAACAGCAGGCAGTGTGGCGGAAACGAGTGACCGCCGCCAGGGGTCGTCAGTGTGCCAGAGTGTTAAATTAAATTCTTTAAAAAAAATACATATTCAAGCCCCATATGGCGTAGCTAAATCCAAAGCTTTGTTTATTTAAACCCTAAAACCCTATTCTAAAATCAAGAACAATATGTATCTGCATTGGAAACCAAAACTTCACTTCATTCCCTACGACAGTAAACCATTTTCTTGAATAATTACATAAAAAGGAAACAATAAAGAGGACCTCCTGGCTTGCAGTATAAAAGCATTTTCCAACTAAATTAATTATATGGCAAAACCATTAATATAGATGGCAGCCTTGCAACAGCATCACATCAAAATGATAAGTGCTTCGAAGCCAAAATGGCAAAAATGCATACAAACCAGACAATTTAATTTCCTTGGATGTTTGGATGGAAGTGCAATTTATTAATTTGCCAACGAAACCAAGATTCTAGGGGGGAAGTCTCTCTAAATATTATATATGAGTATATAATTTCTTCTGATAGTTTGGCAAACCAGGCAGACGACAAGGACGACGAATTTTACGCCAAGTTTTCCCGCTTCCCGAAACTTTGGCGCTAATTCCTTGGGAAAACTTTGACTGCAATGTATTTGTTGGCCTTTGGTCTTGCACCTTGGATGCCTGGCACTTGGCTAATTGAAAATACATTAGAGGCTTAATTGAGGGAAACAAAATAGATTCAAGTTTCAGTTTAATTTTTATTTAAAAATCACATTTGTTGTTTTTTTTTTATATATAAAGATATATATATATATTATTTCTGCTGCGATGTTTTGCCAATATTTTATGGTTCACGCTTACTAGGTATCCGCAATCATGGATTTATTTATGTAATTTACATTTATTCATGTGTGTGTGTATGTGTTGGTATGTGGGTGTGGGAGGTCCTTGGGCCGTGTCTGTGTGGGAGTGGGTGGTAGATTTTTGCCTTAAGCTTTAACAATCATTACTAGGCAATATTTTTAAGCACATTCACTATATATATAAATATTGATTTAATTTTATTTGCGGTTTAACATTCTTGTTTTCGTTTACGTTTCGGTTGGATTCTGTACAAATTTTAAATATTATTTACTTTGGAAAAACAAATTAAAAACCATTAATTTTGCTGCAACATACCAATCATCTCACATTTACCAATGAAAATCAATTCTCGAAATGAAATTGCATTGGATAGCAAGGTTTTTAATCGAATCAGTGAGTGATGGGGTGGGTGGTGATGGGCTGCCAGGTGAGTGATTCTATCTCAGAGTATCAATCTTAAGCTCAGATATGTTTTCATTGAAGCAAAGCCAACACACACAGATATTAGTAGGTATTAGCCTTTGTTATACAAAATGATATTATCGTTCAATTTTTGGATACATAACAAGTGGGAGTAGTTCGCATCTTTGACTTTTCTGATGCGTTATTGTCTTTTTTGTCATCCCATTCAGAAATTTAATTAGTAATCGGAATAATATATTTTGCTTCCTTTTAGCCATAAGTCCATTAACATTAAGTCCATTAACATTACACCCATTTAGCTGGAATCCCAACGGCTCTGTCATTTATGCAAAGCAAAAATCTGCATATGACGCGAACAAACATGACAAAAACCCAATGGGAATGTATTTTATTTCATTGAATAAGCCAGCGGAATAATAAGTAAGTGAAGGACTTTTTTCTGCACTGGACGTGTCCAGTTTAATGTGGCAAAATAATTGATTATGCACAATTATCCCAATAACGAAAAAACGGAAAAAAATCAAATGAATTGGGAAAAAAATGAAGAGAAAAACGTGAGTAAAGTGGATGAATACGCGACAGTAATTGGAGGGTCGGACTGGGACTGGGACTGGGTAAGGATAAGGACTGCGAGGATATCGGGTTACAGGCTTAAAATGTATTATCGATCGTATCACAACATCCATATATATTCGTATTTCAATGATCAAGATTGGTGAGGAGTGTGAGTGTTTAAGGATTTAAGGAATCGCTTCATGTTAATGTTAATGCCATAAATTTGATTACCGTTTTGCAGGCTGCGATAATTATTTTATTGTTATTAATTACTGGCTTTTGCAATTATTTCGTATTTACTCGTATTTCGTATTTATTTTTGGCTTTTTATTCTCTGTTTCACTGTTTTTCACGTTGTTTGTTCAATTTGTGTGGGCGGGGCGGGATCGAGGAGCCTTTTCAATATTTTTGGTCAAGTTGTATTTTTTGTATTGTTTGTTTTTGTCTTGTTTAAGTTTTCATTTTTTTTTCTTGTTTTAAATTTGTATAAAAAGTGCAATTGTCTGTTTCTGTGTTGGTTTCTCTTGATTTCGTTTCTTTTGTGTCAAATACAAATTCTCAAATACAATTATATACGAGTTATAATACAAATATACTTTACACGCAGATACAAAAAATAAAACGCACTGTACAAAATTTCCTTCAGTTTTTAGGTTGCATATATCCATAAGGATATATCCCTACGAGTGTATACGTAGATGTTTGTGTATGTGTGTTCTGTATGTGGGTGTGTGTGTGTTGTGCATATCCTTCGCCTTGGGCCACACACACATTCCAAATATGCATATCCATATAGCTGGCATTTTTGATTATTATTATTCGTAGTCAACGGCAAAAATGTTTGTTTGAAATGTTTGATTTATGTGCATGCTGATAGGGAACATTTCATTGCATTTGTCGTCTCGGTCCGTCCTTCAGTCCGTCAGTCAGTCTGCTTTTTGGTGCAGTCATGTTTTGACATCCCCAGAAACTATTCGTATTCGTATTCGCATTCGCATTCATACATAGTATATTCTATATTGTATATTCATGTTTCGGATAAGCATATTTGACTGATAAATGCTAAACAATTTTGCCGTTTGGCAGTCGAGAGTTGTCGAGAGAGAGAGTTGTCGAGAGAGTTTCGGGCATTCTTGAGTTCAAGAACCAATTTTCTGGCAACGAAATAGATAATCAAACAGAAACTAATCAAAAATCATTTACCAAGATTCTGTGATATGTAGAAGCCAGTCATTATTGTTCTATTATTGCTCTTTTTTCACAAATTGTCAAACAAAACAAACAAAAATATTTAAATAAAACAAAATAAGTTCAAGTTCATCTGTAATCGTGTATATTTGTTGTAAAAAATATCTTCACATTCAAGATATTGTATATAATATATGTATATGTATGGTTTCTTAAACATAAAACTTTTCTGCTCTAATTGATTGGAGCATGTTTTTGCTGATATGCGACTATGATACAAAAATTTGATTGCATATTGGTAATCGGTAATTGGTAATTGATTTACGTACATTAGTAAATGGCCACGCTAATAACTAAAAGCTGAATTGTCCAAATAAAAATTGCACATAACAAATTGGAAATGGAAAGCTACTTAAAGTTAGAACCTAAAATTATTTAATTGCTTCGCTTCTACTGACTTTGTGCTCGATTGCTTGAATAATGGCCACACGCTGCTGCTTTTGATGGCCATAGTTGATCAAAAATTTACATTTAAATCAGTAATCGATACGGAATTTGATGCTGCCTTAGCGTGAGCCTCGAAACTGAGAATACTTGCCATTTCCACACACATTCACATTGATAAACCACTAACTATACACGGAGAAGGAGCAGGATTAGAGTTACAACAATGACACATACAAACATTTACAAGGACACATACAACAAAAAAAAAACATCAACTCACACAGTACAAAAAATCGGCTACTTATATAACTATACATATGTAGGTATGTAATCCATTCCCATAGCAAAAATTGTGTAGCTTAGCTAATTTGTAATTAGCGCAAAAAGATGGCAAAATCCTCGCTTTCTTCGTCGTCTTCGGGCTAACACACATAATCATAATATTAAAGTCTATATATACATGCTGGATGCTCTTACATCGATGTACATACACATACATACATTTACATACGCCTAACTAAGGTCATCTTATTTTTTGTTTTTTTTTTCTCGGTTTCTACTAATAATAATTAACATACTTCTTGCATCGCTTGGCCAGCGTCAGTAAACAGCATTTCATTTAAACTTATGTACGTGTTTTTGCATTTGTGTAAATGTGGATGTTTCTGTGTGGTTGTGTGGGTGTGGGTGTACAAGTGTGGGTGTGTGGTGTATATGTATGTAGTCAGTACTCTTAACGCTTGTAGCTATTGCCAGGATGCACATATCGCTAGCTGCCGACCAGCTCGATCTGGCGGTATTTTTTGCGCAAATTGGAAACAGGATCACGATATAGCATGGGATCCATGCGCAAATTGGAACGTATCAGCGGCATGTAGCTGTAAATAGAGACCAAAAAGGATATTTTTTGGTTAATAAAAGGAGCAAATAAAGGATTTGGAGGATTCTTAGCATCTTCTTAGTAATAATACTTACCCAAAAATTGCCGCAAAGGTATTGAGACAGCTCTGACGCTGGATAAAGTGATCCGGATCATTCCAAGGCGAACGGGCTGTCTCCCGATCCTTGTAGCCTTTACGCTGCGTCACTTTGATCGGCGGCTTCCTGGTCACATGCGAGACCAGCAGGTTCATTAGGATATCCTCGCAATTCGAGGATTGCTGTACAGTCTTAAGGAGCAACAACGACAGCCAGTTGGTGTACAAGTAATTGTAGTAGCGGTGGTAGAACGCCGCTCCTGTTAGCACAATTGAATAGTAATTCGTCCACTTGGACGTATATCCCCAGGCGTTCTGAAAATCATAAATAGAAAAGCATTCGAGTTAATGAATGATTGAACAAAATTAATCAAACAATCCGATTCGTACCTTGGAATCATCCCAGAAATGTGCTCGGGCTGGATAGCCGACAATGCGTTCCGGAAAATCCCGCCACACTGTGTAAGCAAAGTCCAGCTCATCCGTATTAAGTATGGCATCTTCGTCCAGTGAGAGCACAGCATCGGTTTGAATCTCATCGTAGGGCAGGAATCGTTGTGATATGCTCGGTCGTCCTTCAGTCGTCTGGCTTGTGGGTCCAGCTCCCGCTCCCGTTCCCGCTCCCTGATTTCTCGAGCTTCCGCCCAAAGAAATAATGTGCAAAGGTATGTGATTGGTTGGAGGCCAGCGTTTCTTCAATGGCAATGGGCGATCCGCTGCCCACAGAACAAGAATCTAAATGAAAAGGAGGAGGGAGTTCTATAGAAATCCTTTAAAAAAAAAAAAGAACACTATTGTTGACTTACTCGATCCACAAACTGACTCCTGGTAATGGTCTTGACTAGCTTATAGAGCGCTGCATTCGGTCCGAGGGCGGCCCCGATTTGGACGTAAATAACCGCCGTGTAGTTGTGTCGCGGTTCAGCACCCATCGAGTTCAGCAGAAATGGCATGTATCTGAAGGTGAATGCAATCGATTGTGGGGTTTTTAATGACGGGGTTATAACTCACAAGATGTGGTGTTGCAACTAACCTTGAACTATCAGCGAATGTGGGAAGCGTGAGCAGGGCACCCGGTGAGCTGTTCCACACCAGGCTGCTCCGTACCGGATAATCCGGCAATCGTTCGCGTATGATCTGTAAGAAATCGCAAAAAGAAGGGTTAAGGCTTGTTTAATGGTTTGTCGATACGTTCAAGTGGTGATTGCCAATTGATTGCCTAATGAGGGGAGAGCCGGAACATCGGAGGGCAGAGAGCAATCGCTTGCCTAGTGCCTTTCGTTTTCGGGTCTCGAGTGCATTTCAAGGAGCGAGAGCCAAATTGCGTTTTGAATAGTCCTTCCCCAAATGTCTGGTTTCTGTTTTCCCCCCCGCCCCAGTTCACTTCCAATCTCTGGGCCTTTGTCTATCTGTTCAGTTTGTCCTCCGCCGAGTGCGATAATTCAATGGGCTTGAGTTGTTGCCTAATTTTCCGCTTGGCGCAGATGGCGATGGCGATGGCGCTGGAGACCTCTTCCCTATTCGACTCTCCCCTATACGACTTTTCCCATTCAGAGGCACAAATGTGGTTAAAATTGTTAACGAAAAGGTATTTAAAATCGCAAATAGATTTCGCAATCTAAACTTTCTGTTCATTGCAGGAATTTGGATTGAATATTTTACTGATGTTGGAGGGTTTGAGTTTAAAAGCATTTTCAGGGATAGGAAGGTATAGGATTAATCTTCATAGACTATATTGTTTTGCCCTGTGCTGTAGCTGTTTGCTGTGGCCATATATGGCAGGCGAGGGGCGTTACCGCAGTTTCCGCTGCGCAACGGAAGCCGCACAGCAACCTCCATGAGCGGATGTTGCGCTGCTCCCTCGGCCTCCCTCTACCTCTGACTACCCGCTAAGTGTTAGACAAAGACGGAAAGAACAGAGGGGCAAGAGGCAAGTAGGTGTGAAGCGCGTTGCAAGCCTCGCGTGTCATTAATGCGGCGTTAATTTGTCGCTCAAAGTGTGAGCGCGCCTTAAAGTATTCCATGCCAAATTAGTTAGACATCCCGGCCGCAGTTAACTCGCCAAGTCCTCCTCCATTTGGCTCCGGCTCTTGGCTAAGACTGCGGCTTTTGGGCCCGAGTTTGAGTCCGGGTTGAATGCAATTATAATTGCAAAGCCTGACCCCAACTAAAAGCTTAGTGCGGGGCTTTTGGGGCTGAGTTATGCAAGTACGAGTGCAGCCACGTGCACCTGACAGAAAACAGAAGACAGGAGACAGCAGAACGTTGTGCAACCTGCCACCTGGCACTCCCTTCCACCTAAGCACTCGGTTCATCGTATTATTTCTGGTTGGCACGCTTTACTTTGGCGCTTTATGCGTGTGGTTAGTTGGATTTGAATGCGGGAACAATCAGGACCCAAAGGAATTCCATTGCTATTCAGGACGCTAAAGGACGTAATGAGACGTTTGGGGAACACTCAGACCAATTATTCACCTAAGCTGTTGATCGGATAATAAAATCTATATGTTTTCATTTTGTAGGATTTCAGGGTAGCTTTTATTTCGGTTTTTGGCATCTCTGTAATGGAATTCATTATCATTAGTAAACTTTTCGACAGGAATTAAATAATTTGTTGCTACTTTTTTTGTGTACATCCATCATTTGCACCTTTGCCTAACTCGTTAAGCTTCCGCCTGCAGGTGCAGGTGGAGGAGCAGGACGAGCCAACTAACCAAACTAGGATTTCGCTCCTGCCGATCCTTGGCTCCTTGTCTGGCTGCCAGCCAACGTGTCTCAAGTGCCTGCTTTATATTTTGTAATTATAATTTCTTCTTTAGCTGAAGCCTCACCTTTTTGCACTTCCCTCTCCACTCCCTGGTATTTTTGCATAATCAGCGCTCAACTAACGCGGCAAGCGCAGCGCGTGTTTGTTTATCTTTTTCTCCTTTTGCGAAAAGTGTGGATGCGAGTATCTGTATCTCTGTATCCCTGTATCTGTATCTGTACCTGTGCCGCGTTCGTGTGTTTTTTATGTTAGCCTGCGACATAATTAAGTCAATCTCGTGCTGTTGACGTTGCAAGCATAATTGAGGAATAGAGAAAGCCAACCTCTGCCACTGCCACCACCTACGATTCAATTATGCACATGGCATATATGTTTTAGGCCTGGACGGGGCCCAGACGGGACTACACTGACTTTTACCCACATTTTAATTGGCCAACAAAGTGCATTTAATTGGCTTAAGCCCGGGCTGCACAGGGAGAATTTTTAAGAAGCTTGCGGTAAGAGTTATATCTTTAGCTTGAGCCGATTAATGATTGAGTTTTAAAAAGGTTTTAGATGGTAGTGGTCCTTATTACAGAGCCACATCCGAGATCCTGGTTCCTGCATTTGCTTGGCTACACATGTCAGGAGCTTCCTATTCAAATGCTATTTCTTTGCTGCCAGGCAAAATTTTGGATGCCAGCCAGGAGACTTATCACCGCTGCAGTTGCAGTTGCAACAACAATCCTCCTGTGGCACTTCCTAAAGAGCATAAGTGTGGCGGGAAGGAAAGCAAAACCTCATTTCCGTTTCGCATCAAGCCTGGGTGGTTGAGTGATGATTAAGTTGCTTGCAACTTGGGTAGTTTTGCAAAATATCTACCGGTTGCTGGAGGCCCCCGAAAACCCAATAGAGTGGATAATGTAAGCAAATAAAAGGTGGATGTGTGTCTAGCTTGTAAACGTTACAAATTTGCTGCCTGCTGCATGCTGCATGCATCGTGGGTATTTTTCGGCTTAAAGACGATACGATACGATACTTAAAGTGTTTGCCAGCCCCACTCTCAAACAAACCAAATCATTTTCAGTCGGCTTCACTGGAATTCCATTAACAGTTTGCCCCGAAAAGTTGTACTGGCTCGTGTACATGCAACACTGAAGTCGGTTGCATGCATTTCGAGGCAAATTTGCGTAAATTAATTGCAATCCAACGCACAGAAATTCTTTTGGCCTACGCAAGTCAAGATTCCTTTGGGTCGCTTTTAGCCAGAATGTTTATTTTGTTTGTCAGGACTCTCTTTTTTGTTTTAGCTTTGGGGCTATTAATGAAATTTTAATTGAGCCTTTTCAGCATCGTCCTTTGAGGGGTTTTGTGGCGACAGAAGACCGACAGAATTACTTCTTTTAAAACAAGATTTTATGCATTTTTAAAATGGAAAGAAAATTCAATTCCATTGGCAAAGTTTGGTATTTTTGGTATTTCTCTCGGATTTTTTCTCTTTGATATTTTTCGTAGCATACTTTTTGGGGCGCGCAAGATTCGCCATGAGTGTGTGGCAGTTGCAAGCTGTGCAAAGGCAGATGCATACATAAAATGTACTTCCTCGTCGACCAGGCCAAAAGTTGCACTCGGCGACACCAAAAACACTCAAATCCAGCTGCAGCATGACAGAAAAAAAATGCAGAAAGAAAAGCAAAACTAGAGGAGACGAGCAACTCCTTCGAAGACAAACACTAAATTAACTTATGCAAGTGGCACACACACACAGAGGAAGTTAAAAAAAATGTTATGTAAATGCTTGCCCCGAAACTTTTCT
This sequence comes from Drosophila ercepeae, assembly GCA_018150545.1. Lineage (NCBI taxonomy): Eukaryota > Metazoa > Arthropoda > Insecta > Diptera > Drosophilidae > Drosophila > Drosophila ercepeae. The sequence continues at coordinate 15,976,746 of JAECWL010000161.1, forward strand.
TGCTTAAAAATTAACAAACGTCGAAGCAGAGTCAGAACAACATGGCGTATGCGTAATATTTCCGATGACTCCGTTCTGCGAGTCCCGCAAACTCAATTATGGAAATAAATGAAAAGAATATTCATTTACAAAGCAGGCAGAAATAAAAATAATAAAATATAAAGAGAGAGAGCCCCATAGATAGTGAAAATATTTGAAAACCGCCCAGGCACGTCCCAGGCAAAACGCAAACAATTTAGGTATCGCCGGTTTTTTGGCTTCTGACAATTAAACGAAAACAGCAACAAATCGCTAAACCAATTTCGAACTGAATTCATTTGATGGTACTTTTATTCTTTTTTAAACCCGACATGTTTTTGCACAAAAATTTATATCGATCTAAACTTGTTGACCAATGTTAATTAAGTGCGATGCGAAAAGGGTTGCGATGTGTGAATTATATTGGTTTGGAAATTGCTCGGTTTTCGGTTCTCTATTTAACGATAGTTAAATTTCCAATGATTTAAGTTCGAAGCTCGTAAATATTGATAGAAAATCATAATTCAAACTTTGTGCAGTGGCATTTTTTTGCAGATCTCTGCGTTCATTCATCTCATAACGTCATTTGCCATGACTTCAAACTTTAAGCTGACGATGATGTCATTATTGTTAGCAAACTTTGGAGCTATCGCTGGCGCTGCCCGTGAAGTTATGGAGCTGCTTTGACAAATTCATAAAACAACCAAAACAACCAAAACACAACAACGAAAACAAGTAACAAAAACAAAAACAAGAGACAGAAAAAACAACACAAAAACGGAGAAAACAAACAAGTTTCAACGGGCAGTCGTCGCAGAGCGAAGCTAACTTAAATTTTGTTTGAATTTGAATTTGAATTTGAATTTAGTCTATAGGTACAGTATCGGAATGTATATTTAATTCTCGCAAAAATCATACAAATGTAACAAAAGCAAATAAATACTAAATCAATATTTACGCTGCCCGTTTGCCTATATTAAAGGCCCCGAGGGTGCTTTTTGTTGACGAAACTTTATTAAAAGTTAATCGATACTGTCGAGTGTCTTTCCATCTTAAATTCCGATAAGAAAATGTTCTTGAAGTTGTAATATTTAATATTCATAAAGTTCAATTATGAAAAGCTCTGTAATCCCCTTTCATAATGCTAATTTTGTACAGGGCATCGGAATACTCGTAATTCTTATCAATTTATAACCATAATCCCGGCCGATTCATCAAGTGACAAATTGACGCAAGCTTGTACAAGTTTTTACATTCCAATGCCAAGTGCCAGAAATATATAAACAAAAGTCTCAATGGCTGGAAGACAAACATAGAAGGAAATACCAATTTAACAACGGTTTAGGCTTAATGCTTTTTTTTCCAAACAATTGGGCACCTTAATTAATTCTAATTAGCCAACGCGTACGGTTGGCAAAGCCAAAACTGGTAAAGTATAATTATAATTTGGAAAGATCCGAAGCAGCGAAGCAGGGAAGCAGATAAGTCGAGAAAAATATATAGACGACGGCATGATTATAAATACTTTGGTGACGTCACAGAGAAGCGAATGCCTTTGGAGGTCACTCACACACACAGACACCATTATGATTTTTGGATTTCATTTTCTTTGGGAGAACTGTGGTGGTGATGACGTCACAGGCGTGCACATTGCATGATAAGTTCACATTTTTTTCACTGGGGTACAACAAAATACAACAAATAAAGTAAAAGAAATAAAAAAAATAGAGAAAAAGAGAAAGAACGTGAGAGTATTCAAAGCTCTCTCTGCTAGTCTCTGGGGCCGAATAAAAAAACTGTTTGCCGGCTATTTACATTTGCAAATAAAAGCAAAATAGAAAGGTCTTCTTTCTCTGTCTGTCTACAAATACATAGCTTTCTCTCTTGCTCCCCATCGTTTTGCCCGACTTGTTTTCAACTGGTTATTTATTATTATGACTGTTGGCTTTCCTAAAACGCTCCCGAAGTCAATGTCAATAAATACTCCGCTTATGACAAGTCGACATTGCACCGCCAACCCAGCCAACCACCCACTTTTGGCCGTATTTCATAATTTGGGCCATAATTGACCCGCTGCTGATCGATAAACTCGAGTGACACACACACACGAGTGAACGGAATTGATGATGTGGGGGTGGTGTTCATTGTTCAGTGTGTCGCAATCACTATTAAGGGCCATTAATTCATGCGGCCAGGTCAGCCAAAGTCTAACAAATCATAATGAAAATGTGATAAAATATTTGCTTAGGAAAGTGGAAATACTAGAAATATATTTAAGGTGAAACTCTAATTTTAAAGCATTGGCCGTTCATTAACCTTGCGAAAGCCAAAGATGTTTGGGAATGCAATTCAGGAATTCCAATTGCAGATACACTGTAATTTACAGTAGGCTTTGCTTGTATACTTAGGTTTATTTATTTTTTTATGGACCGTGGAAAAAAAAAGAGTTTTTTGAGTTAAACCCGGCAAGCTTTTTGGGTGATTTCTATTTGCGGCTCCAAAGAAACACAAACAGCTACGAATACGAATGATAGAAAAAGACGAAACAACAATAATAATAAAGCCAAAAGGTGTGAGAGGCGAACGGAAAAAAATAGAGAGAGCCAGCTCGCACACATTTGTGCTTTTTTTTTTATGGCCCCACCGCCCCCCAAACTACGTCGACTAATTTTGTCGATGATGGCCGTTCAGCTCGTTCGGTTTCTCGAAGCAACGTTTCAGTCAATTTTCAGCAGTCAAGCCAAGCGGACGTACAAATAAAATATTAAAAAATAAGCTAACACATACGTCGGGAATATATAGAACGGAATATTACGTACTTAATAAAAAACAGTCATTGTACTTGAACCTCGCAAGGAATATAAAAAACCGAAAAGATGTCAGCTCGCCGCGTCACATTGAACACACGCGTCTCGCGCGCCTCCACCTCCACGCCGGTGGGCGGTGCGTCCACCTCGTCGCGGGTGGGTGCTACCAGCCCCACCTCGCCCACGCGCACCACCCGCATGCAGGAGAAGGAGGAACTGCAGCATCTCAACGATCGTCTCGCCTGCTACATCGATCGCATGCGCAATCTGGAGAATGAGAACAGTCGCCTCACCCAGGAGCTGCACCTGGCCCAGGACACCGTCAACCGCGAGACCTCCAACCTCAAGGCTGTCTACGAGAAGGAGTTGGCTGCCGCCCGCAAGCTGCTCGATGAGACGGCCAAGGAGAAGGCCAAGCTGGAGATCGATAGCAAGCGCTGGTGGGAGGAGAACGACGACTTGAAGCAGAGGTAAAGCTTGGTAGGAGGAATGCCGGGGTGGAATGTGGTAACAAAAAAGAGTATTATCAGCCTGTGATGTCATGACCACAAAATCGGTACACAGAGAGAAAAAATAGGAGGGAGTTTTATACGATTTATGAAAAGTATCTCAAAAAGAGTATCTTAAAAGAAAGTGGGAGGTAAAAGTATCTTAGGAAGGAAGGAAATGGAATGATTACTGTTTACTGTTATTTTTCTTGAGGTGCCGACAGAGATAGATTGTATTAGAGAGCGAGCCAGTGCGATGATGTCATGCCAAAAAGCACATTTCGAAAGCCACGCACATGGCGTCTCCTTCTCGTCTTTATTCCTCACTCTATCGCTCAGGTTTTGTTTATTTTTTACATTAACACTTCCAGAAGTCTCTCTGCGTATTTTTATGCAAATTTCTTAGTTCTCGAAGCTTAATGAGCAGCAGCCAAAACCAAAAGCATAAAACAACAAACAAGAAGCCGTAAATCTCAATGAAGGTTACAAGACTATGATGTCATAGGCGGTGTCATGTAAAAAAGCACGCAGTTTTTTAAGACTAATACCAGTTTTTTTTTATTTTTCGTTATGATGTCAACAAATGTTTAGTTTCCCATTCCGAGATTTCCGCTTGGCCGCGCTTTCGTTATCAGGGGCATATTTATAAAAGGTATTTATGGACCTTAAGCTTTTTTTTCCTCTTTTTTTTGGTTAATTCATAAAAGCCACAGATTGTTGCCACAGATTATTGCCAGAGTTTGGTTAACGAAAGAGTCTAAATGATGGGTAAACTCGAATTTTCGTGGTTTTAAGGTGCGACGGAAATAGGTAAAAAATAAACCTAACTTTTTGTGTAACAAAGGAAATCGGATACGATAATTATTAGCGAAGCGATAAGATTGCAACAAAAAAGGTTTATCAACCTACACGAAAAGTGTATTATTTTTGTTAAATATTTATGAAATTTCATTGGCATATCGTCATTTTCTAAATTTCTAAATATCTTAATATCTATGTTGACAAAAAACGCAGAAAAACATAAATAAATTGGGTCAGAGGAAGACGTTGAGGGAAAACGAAATGGAACTTCAACACGCACAAACAAAAAACTAGAAAAACAAACAAAACAACCTTGAATCTATTTCATGGATGGTTTATGGTATATTTTCCACATTTTTACACAACTTTTCTTGATTAGCTACGCGAACTGTTTACAAAAAGTCAAAAGGAAACGAAAATGGCTTAAACCAGAGGCTACCCAGAGGCTAGAAAAAAGTCTATTACACCGTGAAATTCTTATACCAAAAAAGGCGGGATTAGAATAAGTTTTTAATTCAAAGTCAAATCTCATAAAGACAATTATTTCCATATTTAAATTCATTTCTAAATTACAGTCTATTTTGAAATGAATAAAACGTGCCGACCACGCGAGGATCTCGATTGGCGACAGATGTCAAAAAAGTATTCAGAGAATATTTGCGGAATGTTCTATAGACGGGTTTGATTTTTTTTAAATAGAGAAATGGAATTTAAAATAGAATAAAAAATGCTTTGAACCGGTAAGTGATCATAAATCAGTGGGGGTCGGGAAGGGGTTTGTCCGAAATAGCTGGGCTACTTTATGCTAATGGCATGTGACGCCGTCAACGCCACGCCGCCTTCTCCCAAGGCAACCACAGAAATATTCGAGTCTCTTTTGGAGGGAGGTTGGTTGAACGAGTTTCCAAGCGGTGATACGAATTTAAATAAATAAAATGAATAATACATCCGAGAGATACTCGTAAACGGGAGAGAGAGATACATTTTCGAGAGAAAATGTGAGTCAGTAAAGGCAACAAATGACGTCATTGGTACAGCACATGGTTGGGGTACACCACAACAAAAAAAACATTACACTATCAGAAAAATCTAAAATTTATATATTTTTCCCAATTCTAGACTCGACAAAAAGACCAAGGAGGCAACCGTGGCCGAGAACAATGCCCGTCTCTACGAATCTCGCTACAATGAGACCAACAACAAATACAACCAGGCTCTGGTGGACCGCAAGAAGTTCGAGGATCAGGCCAAGGATCTGGCCTTGGAGAACGAGCGCCTGCGCCGCCAGCTGGATGATCTGCGCAAGCAGTTGGAGGCCGAGACCTTGGCCCGTGTGGATCTGGAGAACCAGAACCAGAGCCTGCGCGAGGAGCTGGCCTTCAAGGATCAGGTCCATACCCAGGAGCTCACCGAGACTCGTTCGCGTCGCCAGATCGAGATCAGCGAGATCGATGGCCGCCTGGCACGCCAGTACGAGGCGAAGCTGCAGCAATCCCTGCAGGAGCTGCGCGACCAGTACGAGGCTCAGATGCGTGTCAATCGCGAGGAGATCGAGCTGCTCTACGACAACGAGATCCAGAACCTCAAGGCTGCCGCCGCCCGGGCTGCCCAGGGATCCGCTCATGCCACCGAGGAGGTCCGTCTCATGCGCACCAAGATCGATGGCCTGAATGCCAAGCTGCAGGATCTGGAGAACACCAATGCAGGATTAAATGTGAGTAGATTTTAAAGCTTCTATTAATCCTTTACTTATTTATGGCTTAACCTTTTGTAGTCCCGCATCCGAGAGCTGGAGAACCTACTGGACACGGAGCGACAGCGCCACAACCAGTACATCGCCTCGTTGGAGGCCGAGCTGCAGCGCATGCGGGATGAGATGGCCCAGCAGCTGCAGGAGTACCAGGACCTGATGGACATCAAGGTGTCGCTGGACCTCGAGATCGCCGCCTACGACAAGCTGCTCTGCGGCGAGGAGCGTCGTTTGAACATCGAGTCCCCCGGACGCCCAACCGGCGATTCCGGCATCTCCAGCAATGGCAACCACTTGAGCGCCAGCAGCAGCTCCCGCTCCGGCAGGGTCACTCCCAGCGGCCGCCGTTCCGCCACCCCGGGAATCTCCGGATCCAGTGCCGTGAAGCGCCGCCGCACCGTGATCGACGAGAGCGAGGATCGCACCATGTCCGAGTACTCGGTTAATGCCGCCGCCAAGGGCGACCTGGAGATCATCGAGGCCGACGTCGAGGGTCGCTTCATCAAGCTGCACAACAAGGGCACCGAGGAGATCAACCTCACCGGCTGGCAGTTGACCCGCATCGCCGGCGAGGAGGAGCTGGCCTTTAAGTTCTCGCGCGGATCCAAGGTCCTGGGCGGAGCCAGCGTGACCATTTGGTCCGTGGACGCCGGCACTGCTCACGATCCCCCAAACAACCTGGTGATGAAGAAGAAGTGGCCGGTGGCCAACTCGATGCGCTCCGTCCTGGCCAACGCCGACAAAGAGGTGAGAATCTTGTCGATATACAACACGTGCGGCACTTGCGACATCTGCCGCCCCTGCAGACACCTCGAGTTTGTGCTCGACCAGTACGCGAAACCCACACCCTCTCGCCCTTTGAATATTTGATATTAACTTGTGTCCTTTTTGCTTACAGGATGTTGCCAGCTACGACCGTGTCCGTGCTAACGTTTCCAGCCACGTCTCCCGGCACCGGAGCAGCGGCACGCCCAGCACGGGCTTTACCCTCGGTTCCGGAGCTGGCTCCACTGGCGTAAGGAGTCTCTTCTCCCTGCTCTTCTAACCTAATCGCCGCCAGAACTTAATTCGAATCGGATTGGAGAGGCAACCAAGTCTCCAAGTCGCCACCAACTCACCAACTCACCGCAGAGATTCACAGACTCCGAGAGCAACCGCTAAACTGCTATAATGCCCCACATTCACACACGGATCTAAGATATCGGATCTGATATATCTATATCTAATACCATTTAGGATGCATATCAATGTCAAGTGAATAATGTACGAGTACAACAAACAACTTTGGTTCAACTCTTAATGTTTAAATGTTTAAGTGCCTTAAGTGATTTAATTTTTTTCGTTTTTTTCGGACCTATGCTATGCGTATCCTTATGCTTAAGTAAGATTTGTTTCAACTTTACACTTTCTGTAATTTATGTTTGTCCTTATGAGAAGAGAAAATGCATTTTTGGTAAAAATATAATAAAAAATATACAAATACTATTATATGTATTGATGAAAAGCAAAGTAAACCCTTTTAGATGGAGAGAAATGTTTTAGAAAATCAATTAATGAACAAGTTTTTGCAGCTTGCATTTGTTTGCGAGGCTTTTGCGAGGAGGAAGCCAAATCAGCTTAGGCCAAAGGATTTGCGCGTAGAAAAGTTTTTGAGCTGCTGTCGCGGCATTTTCTCCTATCTCCAGGTCTCCAGGTCTCTCCAGGTCCAGAAGCTGGCCATAATGGACAGGTAAGTGGAAGAAATTAACTACAACAAGACGAAGGAGCAAAACTATGGGCTAAAACCGAATGAGGTCAACGAAAAAGTTTTCAAACTTTACAACTTGAAAATAAATTAGGTTGGATCACTGCAAAAGGTCGAACCTGAATCACTGAAGATGCAGTTTTTAATGGCCAGATGAGGTTCTCTAGAAGATTCCTCAGACTGTTGGCACTTCTAGGGGATAAGAATTGGGTTAATATCTAACCTGTTTAGTCCACTGTCTTTTGAAACTTCCTTTAAACTTAGTCCTGAATTAACTGAATCAATGGCAAGGCTAGGCAAGGCAGACCCCTTGTGTCAAATTGCGTTATCTATTGCTCAGGTATTTCTTGCAGTGCATGAGCGGCCACTAAGGCGAGTTAGTGGCGCTTGAGTGAGTGCACGATTCAATGGAATGAAACCGAGAGAAAGTTCTGGGGAGAAAGGCGAAGAAGAAAAAGAGGACGAGAGCGAGGCCAGACAGTTGACTTCAAAGTAGTGTTCCTGGCAAGAAGTTTTGCATGCACATAATAGGATTATTCAAAGTAATAAGTTGTTGTTCTTCTTTCACTTTTAGCCGCCTTGATGCTACCAAGATATTTTTGCTGTTTCTGATTTTCTCAGATGGGTGGCTAGCAGTGAGTAGGCGTGAGTAGATGTGGGCGTGGCTAGTACTTTGAAATGCAAATCTCGGCAAGACAATAGAACGACAGGCGACAGGTTGAGCAGGTAACGTTTTTTCGACAGCTGCCTGCGAGTATGCAACATATTGTGTTGCATGAAATCCAATGCCACAGCCATGCAAAAATATAAAATATCCATAGAATTCTATTCTCTGTTCTATGATTTTTAATTATAATCAAGAAAACCTTAATTGATATCCTTATTTATTACTGTGTAGCTCTTCCTGTTCGAAACCACTCGAGCCGTTGGCTTATAGTCCTTTATTTTGCTGTTTTGTGAATTTTTTGTGACCACTTTTGAACTTTTGCCAGCTTCCGCTTTCCGCTTTTCGCTTTCGCTCCTCCCTGTGCAACTTAAGTGCATGCCACACGCTTATCGGTCACATCCATTCGTAGCACACACCCCCATCCCGCCACACACACAACACATACGTATTAAGAGAGGCTTTTGGGGCTTAGGCCAAGATTTTCGGGGCCAACTGTGGGCCAGAAGTAAGTTCGGTAAGTGGACTTTGAGTGACCTTTTTTGTGGGGATCCTGCGGCCGTTCGGTTCGTTCTGGCCCACTCAGATTGGACCGCTGCCGGATGGTTAGTCGAAAGTTCAACACACACAATAAAATTATGCAAATCTTGGGATCAGCCGCACAGCCGCACACCCACACACTCCCCTCCACGCACTTTTGTTGCCATAGTTTATTTTTCGCAGCCAGTGGCAAGGCAAAAGTTTCGTTTGTGGTTTCGCCTTCGTGTTCAATTTTTGATTTATTAATTAAAGTAATTGCTGAACTTCCAAAAGGATTGCCAAAGGCAAACGTCTTGATGGAATATTTTATGATTCGTGGTAAATGCTTTTACGATTCTGTGTATCTATTTTCAGCTTGAAAAAGCTTTAAAATGAAATATAAATAATATTCCATATGTCTCTATTCCCCAAAGCAGCTTAATTATCAAATTTACGTTTAATGACATATTTAAGAGCCAGGAATTACGCCACACACTCGACTCGACTCGACAATTTCAAAGGGTATTGTCATTCCCTCAGTGCGTGGGGCAGGAACTAAACTTGAAGCGTCTAACAACCCAAATAACTGCTTAATTTGTTTTTCCTCCGATCAGGCCCCTTTGATAACCCAACCCATTCACCTTTGCTGTTTGCTGCCACAGCACAGCAGCAGAGTAGCTCAGCAGGAGCAACATCAGGCGTTGAGGACAAACAAAGGCTGACCTGAACCCAAACTCAAACTTCAACTCAAACCCAAAACCCTAAACCCAAAGCCGAATCTGAAACCCAAAAACCGTCAGCTGTTATTGTTGTTGTCCTGGCCGGGCTGTTAGTTTGTTGACTTTAATGGACCAGAGTTCTTGTGGAGGAGGAGAGCCAGCCCAGCCCCAAACGACACAAAAAAAAAACTGACACCGGCTGATGGTCACATGCGGTTTAACGCCCAGAAGGATGAAATTTCCAAACCAGACCAGACCAGTTGAGGCAGCAGAAATTATTTGGCACTTTTTGGGAGCTGGTAGCTGGTAGCTGTAGAGGGTTAAAAGCGTTCCGGGCTTGTTTATGCCTAAATCAATTTGCTGCATGAACGGGTCTTAAGTGTAAGCGAAAGGAAAAGGATTCCCCAAAGGCCTGCTCCTTCGCCCTACCCTCTCCTTTAGCCTTTATTCATATTCATACGTGTCCCAGACTAAAGGATTATTAGGAACTTTCCACTCCGCAAAAAGTGAGACGTGAGTGGCCTACTGAAGGGGAAAGGGATTGTGTGGTTTGCCTTTCTTTGTTTTTGTTTTTTTTTAATAAAAACAAATTATAAAGGAAATTCTGTGGGACGGTGGAAAAGCTGGAATTTTTGGTATCTCTTAATAAATATTCTGGAATTGTTTTCGTTGCTTCTAGTGGTGCTCCGGCTGCTTGTGAATGCGTTTTCTATGGCATACATACGAGTGTACAAACACATCAAGTATTTGGCCATAAAAATGCACAGCTCCACAGCTCTGTAGCTCCGGAGCTCAGAAACTTTTTCAAATATTAAAGCCGCAAAGTGAAAGAGGGGCAAAGGGTCGGATAGACATGATGTTGACCCTTTTGGAGCTACTGCATTCTTGGCCATATGCAAAATGTGGGTCAAATAAGCCAGAAAGGATTGCGCGCAGAGCCATTACGTGATGCACGTGCCACACCTCGGCATGTGGGCGTGGCCGAATGTCTCTGACTGCCTCCGACTGCCTCTGACTACCTCCTCCTCAACCCACGCACTCTTCTATTCCTCCCCCTGCCTTCCGTTGCCCCTGTCGAAAATGCCACAATTCATCTTTTTAATCGCGACCCATAAATCAAATGTGCGCCACAAAAATGCAGGCCAAAGAAAAATTCTTACCGGAAAAATGCTGTTGCACACCTCGTGGCAAGCTTTAAGTTTGCCGTGGAAATTAGAGGCGATAGGAAAAAATTACCATATACTCGTATAGTTGAAATCTGTGCAACAGTAATTGCTCTCCATGGACTCAAAGGATGGCTATCAAATTCAGGTTTATTTCATTTTGAACACAGGATATTGCATTTTGAATATTATGCTGGTTGAAAGGAAATGTTTTGTTTAATTCAATAACTAATAACTCTATTATTCTATTAAATGCAGTTTAAAACAGCTCCCCTTTCCTGTTTTGGCAGGTCGATCAAAACCCAATTAACGTTGGTTCTTAAAGGAAACAGCATCTGCTCCGGACTCTCTACCCAATAACAATAATTATTGAGCTGTGTAAATTAGTTGGCCAAAAGGGCCGAGCTCTGCCATAAATCAAACTAAACCCTGTATGCATGTCCTTTGTTGACCGTATTCTGGTCGATTGTGTGGGCCAAGTGGTTAATTGGCTCGGCAAACTCCAGCTCCAGAACACAGGCACCGCCTTCGACGTTTTGATTCGGTCACAAGGTAAAGGAAAAATATTTGTGTTTAATTTGGTTACACACATTTTGGGGTTGCCGTTGCTGTGTTGCCGGGTTTTGCTGCAAATTGATTATTACTAGCCAAAACGGAGCCAGGACTTTCTAGAACGAACCAGGGACGAGGAGAGAATCCTGGTAGAGGAGCCGCAATCTGCGCAATTCTCGGCTTCGCATTTCCCTCGTTGCTTCATTGGGCTGCGGTTTTTGTGAACAAGCTGGGGGCTTGGGGGGTACCAGGACAGGCAGGACGACATTGCCATGTTGTCGGTCGTCATGGGTTAACATGACTATGTTGGTCTTTAAGTGGGTGTGAACCGTACAAAAATATTGGAGGTGTTCTTGTACAAATTAATAAAAAGGATATACTTTTTGATCACTTTCTAAATAACTTTCCCCTAAAAATTTCATAAATCCCTAATTTAATAACCCTACACACTAATTACTCTTTTTAATTTGCTAATTTTTTTCGCAGTGCTTCAATATTCGAAAGATTCGCCACAAACGCGAACCGAGATGCGAGCTGCGAGCTGGGAGTCTCTGGTTTCAGTTGACAGCTTCAGCTTTCGAGACCCCAGCTTCGTCCTGCTACCCCCGGATGATTACACAAAATTGAATGGCCGTGCATCCTCTTGGTGTGCATGAAGCTACATCCCTACATGGTCGTCCGTCCCCATCCCAGTCTCTGTCCCAGTCCCTGTCTGTGTGTCAATTTGAGTGTTGAAAAGTGGTCTCCAGTGGCGGCGGTTTAGTTTGCTTTTCGCGTCTCCCAATCTCCCAATCTTGTGTCTACAACCCGTCCTCCAGCCAGAGAGGTTGCAGACCCTCCTCCTCCCGGTCTAACTCTTCTCCACTGAGAACCGCGAAATTTTTGCCTGCCATTTGTGTGTAGATAACTTTGTTGCCGGTTGTTTGTTGTCTTCCCGTTTGTGCGTGTGTGTTTTATTTATACACTCCCACAAGGCCATCCCATGCCACCACCCCCTGGGCGAATGTTGCCCCAAAAAACAGACAAGTCCAAATGCAAATTCAATAGCCAGAGTAGAGAAGTTTTCCTACTTAAGGAGCTAAACTATCCAGCAGATACATTTGAGGGACTCATACAGTCCCCGATAAAAGTATGCCAAAAGGAAGATTTATTAACTACATTTTGGCAGAGTTCCACAGCCAATTTCTTTTCTCCAATATCCTTTAAATAAATATACGAGAATAAATAGAATCTAAATAATGAAACTTGAGTTGAGTTCGGAACTTGAGTTGCCAAAGGGCAAGCCCGATACACACATCGTCAGGACAAGGGAACGCAAAGTTCTCGGCGCTTAATTACTGCACGCAGTGTAGAGCACTCCAGGACACGGTAGGTAGTAGCAAGCAGCAAGTTGCAAGTTCTCGGGTTGAATCCTCCATGCTAAGTAGAGCAAAGAACATTTTCGTTACTTGTTTCTTGTCGATTGAGTGAACCAACAAAAGCCGCAACAACTTGGAGAAGTAACTTCAAGTCGCTATTTCTCACTAGAAACCAACCTCCCCAACCCACAAAAGTTCTTGCCACCCCACTTATCAACCGCAAATAGGTGGCAGAGTGTACATATGCAAATGTTCTCTCCACGGAGCTACGGACTCACCTCGAATGTTGTGAAGACGATTTTCTCAATGGAGCCAAAGTAGCGTTCCCACAGGACCTGCGTCTGCTGGCGAAGAGCGAAGATTCGTTCCACCGATATCGAGCGTACTATATCTGGTACCTGAATGAAGGAGAAAAGAAAAGAGTGTATGAATAGTGAGTGTGAGAGATGGTTATACCCGGCTACGTATACGTAATCCCAGCTTAATAGATGCAGCTCATCCGGCCACCTGAGCCACAATGCATTAATTTCCCATGCACAACTTAATTGGTTAAAGGATTTCCAGCCACCCACGGGTGCCATCCATCATAATTGCAGGGCAAGAGGAGAGGCGCCACTTGCGGTGGCACTAACGCTTGGGGCGTAGGTGGGTGGGGCACTAAATTCAAACAGTTTAAAGAGTTTGCCCAGCCAGTCGAGCTCGAGTCGTCTCGAGTTTGGAGTCCGTGCTCAAGTTTCCTGCTCAAGTTAACTTAATTAATTGCATTTCCTGCCAATAAACTACAAAGGCAAACATGCCAATGGACGAGGACACGGGGACAGGAAGTGCAGCAGGAAAAAGTCGAAGGACGTGAAGGAAAAGGAGCTGTTGGAAGAAAAAGGAACGGTGCCAGGGCAATTGGCAAACAATGCGCAAAGACTTTGTCGCGAATGAAGTGCGACAGTGGCAGTAAAGGACACTGAGAAAGCATACCTGCCAAGGATTTATAAGGATCCCAGTATTGAGTAACTATCGAGTTTCTATCGGAATTTCTTTCAATGCTTAACGAAGGAAACAAATGAAGTTAAACTTGGACACACAATCGAAAAGGTGGCGACACCATGGAAACAGTTGCGAGCCATTCACGTGGATCTGATTGGCAAATCCTTGCCTCTGTTTGAGGCAAGTCTTTGATATCGCCACCCACTGGGGATTAAACAGATGCAAAGGCTGACTTTTTGGATCTCAAATCAAAGGAGAAAGAAATATAAAATATTAAAGCTTTTTATTTACATAATATATTCCGTTTTCCTTAAGCACAAAACACAGAAATACATTTTCTGGTCGAGTTGACTCTTCCAAGGACTCGTTTTCCTGGCGAAACATCTGAGCAGGGGTAACAGGTGCAAAAATCTGTGTAAATCTTGGCAAAAAACTATTCATCAATGGCAAATGGCCAATGGCTGTTGCGAGAGGCCAATAAAAAGTGCAACAAATATTTGCGACACTGTAAAGTGGCATGCAGCTTGGAATTTCGAGTTGCGAGTTTGTCTTTGCCACCGCACCATCACCTCCGAGCACATAAACAATGAAAACTTTTTCTCTTTTTAGACAGGAGGCCAAATGAAATCGCTTTGGCCAAACGACTGACTCCAAAAGTGGCACACAAACTGCCACGATGGGCATTCATATCCCTCCCCAACCCCGCAACTATATAACCATCCGCAGATATCAATAACTATATATATATATGGCTCGGATCAGCTCACCTGCAGCAGGAGGCGCTCATCGGCCCAAATGGCGGCCTGCTTCCAATCGATTTTCGATTCAAACGGCAACACCCAAGCGTTGGACAATAGCACAGGTATGCAGCCGGCCTGCAGGGCTTCGAGGAATCTGAAATACAACCGAAAAAAAAAACAATAAGTGAGGGAAAGAATATAAAAAGGACCTCCATGAAAAAATGAAATTGTGAAATGTAAAATGAAAATTGTTTTTTATTCTTTTTTCGCTGTTTCACCACTTTTATTACTCTTTTTGCATGGGTTTATTATTTTTTTGTGTTTTTTTTTTCGCTTACCTAAAGGAACCCAAACGACGTCCACGCGGCACCAAACAGAAAGTGGAATTTTGCAGTAAAGTCTCGTAGTCGTACCTGCAACGTGGAACGAGAAGAAGATAGAAAGATGTGAGTACAAGTGGGTGAAAAAGAGGCAGGGTGGTGGACATGTAAATTAGTGAGAGCCATGGCATTGCATAATGGGATTCTGAAGCAATTAATCGAACAATGCCACGGGGCGACGAAAATGCGACCCCAAGGAGATCCGTTGGAAAACTTACCGGAATTGCAGTATGATAATAGTTCCTGTAAAAAGGAGGAGAAGCAAAGCGAAAAAGGACGAAAAAATGACTTTAAAGAGAAGCGGAAGATATTATTCAACCTTTCAGATACCTTTTTCAGATTAAACCACATTTTTCTACAATTTTGATTTGTTTTCCCTACACATTAGGGTAATTATCCTGCCATTTTTCAGGATATTTAATTTAAAACCTTTATTTCATCTAACAACTGCTTAGAAATGAAATCCATTTCATTCAACGCTTCAACGTTTCCCTTTGTTCTTTGATATTGGGCGAAATTCCCTGTGTAATTCCAGCTTAATGCTCAACAGGGCGTATGCTTAACATTTGATCACATTACTCATACGCCACGTTAACCGACTACGCAAAGCAGCGAAAATCGCTGGAATCGCGACGGAGGACGCAGGAGGCGGTGTGTGCTGCACTTCCGGGGCTATTTGAGACCGCAGAGCGCGATTTGTGTGGCCACTTTAATCTTTAATTTCAAAATCAAAGCCACGAAATGCTTCAAAACTGCCATAATACCCATACGCCATGTACGCCAAACATTGATCCAGGTGTATGCGTGGGCGGTAGAGTGCTTTGTTCGGGAAACAGGGGATAGCTGATGGATGGAGAGGGGACTTTGGGGTTGGACAGGACAGCGGCATTGGTTGGTTAGCAGTTTACAAGTTAAGTTGCGCGTAAAATTACATGTAGTTGGGCATGTTCAGCCCTCCAGGCAGCAAATGATGTTCCCTTTCATCCACCACCCAGTGGCCTCATCCCTACTCCCTAGTCATCCCTTTCCATCCTGCAACTCCCCTAAATGGTCAGCAATTTAAGCTCCGAACAGCTCGCGTTATAAAAGCAAAATCAGCAAAAAAACATTTATTAGGAAACTGCATGCGCAGCTTTTTGGACATTGACAACGCACTGAGGGAGCAAGGGAGACGGGATCAGAGTGAGCGAGAGAGACAGGGCCAACTTGCAACATTCCTAGTTCCAGTCCTTGGTATGAATAATCTTGAGCAAACAACATAAATTGCATGTTGGCTTGCTTCTGACATTTCGGCGAGAGAGTTGAAAAATTACAGTGCCAACTGCATAGGCAGGCAACAATTTCTGGAGTTCGGGGAGAGAAAATATAGTTTATATAGTTTTTGAGAAGAACTATGATGCAACAAGGATTAAGAAGAGTATTGGGACAAAAAATATACCATAGATTTATTTAATTATAAAAAAACCTACCCCCTGATGCGGCCTAAAAGGCGATTGCATGTTTGATTCCAAAAAACAGATAACATTTGCTTTCTGGTATTTTTTTTTGGATATAGAAGTAGGCGTGGTTAGGGCCTAACTAATTAGACAAAATTATGCATCTATGCATGTTCCGTGGTTGTAAATACATACGGAAAATGTACGTAAATTTCGCTGCTCCTTGTGCAGGTCACTGCACTTGGAACTGTAGTATCCTTGCTGGGCTGTGGCAACCCCCATCCTTGCCATCGCTGTTCGCTTGTTAGCTACTTGTTTAAGCAATTAAGAGCCGGCAACATGCAACGTTGTTGTTTTTCTTGTTTAGACAACAGCAGCAGCCTTCTTGTCCTTCCCGGGCCCGGGCCCAACTTTAATTAAATGATTTTTAGCTTTCAGCCAAGTTAGGCGAACAGTTCTGTACTTTACTGTATTGTTCGGTTCAGTTCGGTTAAGTTTGGCCGTGCTCCGGGTTGCTCCAACATCATGCGAGCAAAACTTTTGCTATTTACACGCGTTTGTTGTCAAAAGTTGTTGCCACTGGCAGTGGCAGTGGCAGTGGCACAGAGCCACAACTACATCTATATATTTTCTCGTTTATGCCGCTGGCCCTGCGCCTAGTTAAGCTCGAAAAGCGCTTGGCCACTTCATTAGGCATTAGACAGATGGCTGGGAATTAACCGGATCAGCGGCAGATATTGCCTTCAGCTATTCCAGCCATCGTCCCATCATGCAGCTGTAATTAATATTGCTTTTGATTTTTCTCATTTGCATTTTAAAGCATCACTAAGCTGCTTCATTGCGCTCTAAGAAGGAAATATTCCCACTTGAAAACTTTCCTAGAACTTTACAAGTCGAGTTCATAAAGCAACAAGTTATAAGCTTTCTTTATCGGTTATGCAATAGTTTCTTTTAAGGTTGAGAAGGTTTCCCATTGGGTTTTGTAATAAACTATCCTAGGTCCTGTTTTAACCTGTTGCCCTCGATTCGGCACAGATTCTGTTTGACTTTTGACCAGGACTAGAGCCCGGAAGTCAGGCAATGCCACAAAACAAGTCACTTTACTTCATGTCAATTGCTTGATCCTGGGCCAGGACTAAATTAACATAAGCAAAGTGAGGGAGTGGCCCAACCACCCACCTCGCAGCAGGCATATAATTTAAGTGGTTTCCAGCTGTCAAAGGTTGGCCTTTCTCCCATCGTGTGGTTTCATTTTCCTCTGTTGGCCCTCTGTTGATTTTTTTCCTCTGCTGTTGTTCTGGAAGCTCAAGCTCCCACTGATTGAGTGACTGACAAACTGACTGACTGACTGACGGACTGACGAGGACAGGGAGGGGATTGTGATTTCCTATTTAGTCCCATCATTTGGGCTTTTGCCTTTGACAGGTAGAGCAGCCTCCACCTTTGCCATTTTTTCTCGAATGTAATCCACCTTTTGTAGTTTTCCGCATATCGTTTCACGACTACTTGAGAAGCTTTACTTCAGCATCGAGGTAGGTATTTCTTTTGTGTTCTTCTGTTAAGTATTGTGCCTTGTCATCTTTGATTTTTGCCAAGAGCTCTTACAGCATGGCCTCGGTGGCGTATACGCAACATTTACCTAATTGCTTTAAGTGGATTCAACGCACATTTCGCCTATGGCTGGGAGGCTGGGGAGGACTGGCTGGCTGGCTTGTCAACTGCAGCGAAATGCAAAATTAATTAAAAAGATTCCTAAAACAGCAAAAATGAGGCGAAAACTGGCAGCGAGGAGAAACTATAAATGAGCAAAAAGAAAAAGTGGACAAAATGTCAAGCCAGAACTCAAGTTGGCGAAAAGTTTTTTTGGCCAAAGCGAGAAATGGCGATGGCGATGAATTTCAATGAAAATTAAATTTTTCAAAAACAGCATTTGGAATAAAGACAATTTGGAAAGCATTTCGAATGCACTGCCCGTCGTCGCCAGTTTTGGAGAGCAGAGAGCAAGGAACAAACAAAAAAATTAAACAAAAGGAAGCAGAGCTCCCTCAGATAGAAACAAGGACGAAAAACGCAGCTAAAATAGGGAAAAAGTCGGGACATGGTGTGGGAGAAAAACGCAGCTGTAAAAGTTGCCATTGTTTGGCCAAAAAGCAGTGTAGCAGTCCTGGAAAAAACGCTGATAAGAAGGAGGAGAAAAAAAAGGACACAGAGGGAAATAATTTACAAAATAAAACATTTAAGGATAAGAATAATTAGAAATAATACAAAATTTGTAAATAATTTCTTGATGTGTAAAAGAAGAAAGGAAAAAGCATAAAAATAAGTGCAGCAGAAGGCAGCAAAACATTAAACATGGCGCATTAGTTGCAAGTGCAAAGCTCGCATCAAACGGTTTCTAGTGGGACCTCCTACGCCCACCACCCACTTTCTCTGTTGGCCATTTCCTATGCTTTCTTTGTGGCCATCGTGGTAGTCGCTTGTCGCCAGCTTGTGATAATGGCTCATAATGAAAGCAGAAAAGCAGAAAAGCAGCATAACCGCATGAAGATGCTGCGCAATTGTGAATGCAGCTCAGTTCTGCCACAAAATGCGTATGGGAGTTGGCATTACCACTTGGCCAGCCAAAAAAACATGAAAACCAAATGCATTTATGATTATTACAGAAATTCAAAGACGCTTTTATGTCCCATACAAGGGAATGGCGTGGAAAAAAGGTTTTCAAAAGGTTTTTCAAAAAGGTAGATTATTGAAATCTATGAAATATATTTCTAAATAATATTTCTAATTTTGTGGAAATTAAAAGTTTCTTGGGTGCAAAGTCTGCTTATTATTTTCTCAGTTCATGGCAGGTCCTTATGCCCAGGACATTAAGGCAATGGCCGGCAATTACTTGGCACGTTTTTTGGGGCAACTTACAGGGACACACACACTAGGGTAGCCAAGCTATATAATGTGGCAAAAGGGGAAACAGGAGAAAGTACTCAAAGAAATTGCCATTGCAGGACTGCTGGTTACTTGCTTGCTTTTTCTCGGGAGCCGAGAGTCGGGAGCTGGCGCCTTCTGTTCCAGCAGCTACCTTTGCTCCTTGTTCGCCTCCTGCAAGTATGTCGCCTTTTTAAAGTGATTTATGTGGAAATCTGAGATTAACGTGGAAAGTGGCAACGAGTAGCAGTAGTGGCAGGCAGGGACGGAAGGCGAGGCTCCTCCACAAGCAGGTGCAATGGCAGGTGCACCTTGCAACCGAACTAAAGTTTTCGCTGGCTCCTGCTTGTTGTTGATAATGATGATGCTGGCATGAAAATTTATTACTTGGGAAATTACATTATGAAAAATGCATAAAGCCGGATTTGAGGAGGACCAAAAGGCAAAGGGAGAGAGTGAGTCCTGTAATGAGTTGACTGCCAAAGATCCTGGCTGCGTTTTCATATGTTTAAATTAGTTTCCATGTTCGAGGATACATTTTCAAAGAACTTTTAAAGGTTTACAGAGTCCTTGAATTCCAGGACCTACAACTTTCCCAAAATGACGTATTGAATAATTGGCAACAACAAGAAAAAAACTTCATAAATTGTTAAGCCCAAATTAAAGGGCCACAAAAAGTTGAAAGCTGCCGCGGGACAACCTTGAGCAAATGGGGTGTTACACACACAGCCGCAAACTTTACGTTACGTGTGGCTGCAACAGTTGGCGTGGCTTGGCTGCCACAACGTGGCGTATACGTAATTTCGTCGCGTCTGCTGTTAGCCACAAAAAAAAACACACACTCCGACACACACAAAAGAGCCGAAAAGAAAATGAGGAACAAGTTTTACTCCCAAGGACATTTACATGGCGTCTCTTATTATTTCTCGCAGTTGCTACTTTGGGCTGACTTCCAAAATAGGCACAGTCTGGTTCACAAAAACATAGCCTTGTTGGGTTGCACTGAAACAAAGTAGTCTTTAGAGTAGTGGCAACCGCATAGCCTCCACGATTGGAAAAAATCGTTGTCCTCGTATCAGAAACCACCAACAAAAAAATCGAGGAACAAAATGTTTTTGCACTCTTGGCTGTCATCAGTGGCGGCTCATCAACTTCCACCCTGTGGCCCGTGCCCCTAATGTCCTTGCTGCATATGTTGCATGACAACGGCGGCGAAAAAAAGCCATTGACGCCTTAGGCTCATTACAACACCAAGAAAAAAGCGACAGCAGCGGCGGCAACACAAAAAAAATTTCATTAAAAGCAGCTCAAGGTTTTCGAATGCAGTTGGAAAAGTTTTTTGCGGTTCGGGTTCGAAGTAATAACAAAACTTTTTAATGGATTTTTCTTTAAGGAATACGGCTCTGTATTTAATATACAGACATATTTTTTTAAGCCCAAATGCCTTGCAGAGAATTCCAACAATTAAAGAAAAGTTTTTAACGGTCTTCAAAATTAACTTGAAATTGGTAATAAATATTTGAATACTTTCCGGAAATTTTGTAATGGCCATAAATATATTTTCAACAATTTATAAATATTTATAAAACAATCTTTTGCTGCTCTAATCACATTAATTTAATACTTCACTGGCTCAGTTTTTTGATGGCCATGGAAAATGGGAAAACTTTCCTAAGCCATTGTCAAATTGAATGGATTTCGGTTTCTGGTTTCTGATACGCTTTAGCTTCCACTATATACATATTTATATATATATATTTATATAGAAACCCTCATCAGTATGTATATTAACAACCGGGAACAACAACAGCAAATATAGCTCTCATTTTGCATATTAATGCCGAGAAGGGAAACTCATCAAAAATCCAAAGAACTTTCATGAGCTCTCAGAGATTATGTGAAAAAAAATCGCTGATGCTATTCAAGGGCATTATGCAATTTTCTCAAAATATATATATACGTTTATAGTTAGACACAAAACAACATATAGGGATGCTGCGGAGGAGGAAGCATGGAAAAGATATCTGACAGGTGCATTAACGAAGTTTCCAGACAGGGGCGACAAGGCCCCTTGATAAAAAATGATGTGAGTGGGAAAGCAATTTGCTTGATTATGTAGAGCAGTTAAGGGAGTTGGCAAGGGTAGAGGAGAAAGGAGAGAGAAGGACCTTTGAAAGGATACAGAGGGGGAAGCATAAATCGCTGACGCTTGACGCCAAAGCAGATTTGTCGCATAAGTCATGACATATTAAGGGGGCGGCCCCGAGACAGACAACGGGGCGGATGAAAGACGGCAACCAAAACACCGACAAAATCTGAAAAATTTCATTCAATTAAAGGTAAAAGGCTAAAAGGTAAATGTTGCGATGACATTTTTGTAGCAAAATAGTAACATTTTTGATCAGGTAATAGTCTTGTTTTGACTTTCTCTTCTCCATCAAGTGTTGAGTTTCTTCTTGACAACCAACCACTTCTATAACTTCATTTGTATCATTAATTTTTGTGAAAGTAAATGGAAGCCCGAAAAACATTTCAAATCATCTGACCATGATTGAAAAGTCACCGCCTTTAGCTCATCCCCGGGCCATCCCAGAGACTGGCGCGCTAAACGAAATCCATTGGCATTGCAAATGCCTTTGGCCCGAATGTCGTGCCATTTAAATGAGCTTGTCAAGTCGGATTTCAGGACATTAATCACCACGCACAGCTCAGCTAGATAGAGATAGAGCCCGAAATAGGGTGGAGCCGAGAACTCAGACTCCTCAGCCAAAGTTAATGGCCAAAGGATGGGGCGTGGCATTAGCACGATGGCGGAGGCTAAACAAATTACTTGCCGGCCCCATGACAGCTAGAAACAATTTCTGGCCACTTCGCTGGCGACGACAATCATCTTCATGCGGATGCCAGGCCAGGGGACGAGGTGCCATCGCCATCATCATCATCTTTCGTACTCACCTGTCGTACTCGCGGTTGTCCTCGTCGCAGCGATTATCCTGCAGCTCCCGCCAACTCTTCCCATGGCGACAGGTGGTGACCAGGACCATGTCGCGTCCGTTGTGCAAATGGAAGAGCGAGTTTCTCGTCTCCGAACCAATGCCGTGCACGTATCTGAAAGAAATCAAGGATAAATAAAGGATTGTCATTAATGGAAGTTATAGTTCCTTAAATATTTAGTAAACTCTAAGCTTTTTTTACGCTTAAATGTTCAAAGAAAGCTCTAGTTTTTAGGTGTTTAGAATCCTTACCGTACTCCCATTTACCTAAGCTTCTATTTCCATTCTATTTCAGGGCTTGAAGTTCTTTTTCTTACATTGAAATCATATCGTAATCGTATCGCAATCGTATCGTATCGGAAAATGCTTACACAAACGGAAAAAAACCAAACAAGGCTATAGATGGGAATGGGAATTCGAATGCGAATGAAACTGTGGCAGTGGCAGTTGGCAGTTGGATTAAACTGCTTCGATTGTTCAGTTGGCATAAACAGCGGCGTCAAAATCAATTGCAATAAACCAACCGCAGGAGTTGGGATGGCTAGAATGAGTGCCGTGGACGGTGGATGGTGGGTGGGATGATTTCGCTTAGATACGGGCACGAATCTAAGCTGACCATCAGCCGAGCAGCAATTGAAACAAAAGATGAACATTGTGACAGGGACACTAACAAAGGATGGAAGGATACTAACACACACAGATACACAAAACTTAAGAGCACACAGACACACACAGAGACAAACAGCAAAGCTGTAAACGTTTTCAAGTACAAAATATATGGCTAAGCAAAAATGGTGGCAGGATTCCAGACACTTGACGAAAATCCACTCCTACTTAGCATTAAATTTTTATCAAAAAAATAACTTATATTTATTAAATTTTAAATCAAGTTTATTTTTTAGATTTTTTTCTATATTTATTTCATTTATTTTATGTAGTTCTTCCAGTGCTTGAAAGAAGCCATCGCATCAGCAGTCGAGCAGAAAAGGAGAAGCTTCTGGGTAGTAGAAAAAAAAACAGGAAAAAGAGAAATGTGAAGAATCCAGTGAGCAGGATAAGGTTGTGCGGTTTTCTGGGTGTTACTGGGTCTGTGTGTGTGTTTGTGTGCAATTTCCTTCTGCTTGGCTTGCAGTTGAGCAAATTTCATACACAATGAGGCTGCTCCTTGCTCCTTGCCCAACAATCCACCAAAAAAAGAAAAAAAACGAAACTAAACCAAGCCAAACCAAACTCGGCCACACAGCAGATTGGGCAGCGCTGATTTCCGTTGTCCGACAACTGGGAGTATCTTACTCCTTACTCCTTGCAGAGAGGCAGAGAGGACTCGAAGGACTCCAAGGCAAAGCGGCAGCTAAGCCATAAGTTATTTGATTTAATCAGCGTGTCGTTGCCGGAGGCTCTTTCTGGGGTTACGGCTTCGGAATCGAAATGAAACAAAAATCGTGTGCGTATCAATGGGAATGGGTAGGATATCTCTCACCTTAAAGTATATTCATAAATTACAAAAAATACTTGTATTAAAGAAACAAAATCAAATAATCCCAATAATCGCAAGCAACAAAAAGGGAAACCAAAATCTTTACAAAAACTCCAACCAACAATTCATTTGGAAATCAAATTGAAAACCAATTTGCCGCCAAGGGACACGCTAATGATACGAATAAATTGATACAACAATTTATTTGTCAATTTATTTCCATAACAAATTTGATTGAATATGACAGTCGCCGCCATAGCAACAGAAATACAAAAAATACGCAACAAAAAAAAAAGACCAAAGGGACGTGAATTTTATGGGGCATCAGGGATTCTGCAGGGATACTTCTCCAGCTTTTTTGTCCTGTGCGTCGTGTAAATTAATTTAGGACGTTCCCAGATATATTTACAATGACCGAGAGATACAAGAACCGAGCGGGAGAAAGATGGCAGCCACATTAATATAAATTAAGTGTAGGCCTGCCTGGCAAGGCGGCTAAAAAAATGCTTTCAGCGCCCATTACCAACTGGCTATGCTCGGTTCTAATCTAATTTATGCCCTAAATGGCTGAAAGGCCTGGAAAGTGGGTCTGTTTTAGCTTCGAATTTAAAGGGAAGATTGGTAAAAGCAGGTAAAGCCGAGTATCTGCTTAATATGCTTTGTTTTCTGTTAACCAAAGAGACTCAAGCGACTCTTAATCGTTGGAAATTGGTTTCGATGGTTTTTACCTAAAAAGCGAAAAAACATTTCTCATTCATAGAGAATGAAAGCCCTGAAATGGGTCAATTAAATATTGATTGGACCAGGCTGCACGGACCAGCCACGATCGAAACTGAAAACAAAAAAGACAAGGAGGAAAACAGGAAGTGAGGCCAAAGGACTCGCAAAACCATTTCGGAGGGGCCTGTCATCGCCAGCAGTTCGACTCGAATGACAATAAAGTGCAATAACCAGACACAAAGACCGTTGAACCGTTGGGCCATAGTGGAGCGCCCTGCTCCTGACCACTAATCCAAACATAATCTAAAATAATTGAGTATGGCCAGGACCTCCGCGAAGGACCTCTGCACTCTCCTCTGAATAATTTATGCGCGCATTAAATAAGCTTAAAATGTGAGTGTGTGTCTGGAACGCTATACTTTCTTTTTGTTTCGTTCCGGGTTCCAGTTTGGGTTTGGGTTTTGGGTTTTAGTGCAGAGCCCCCCGTGGCCATTGCCCGACACTCTCGGCTTACATGGGTTAATGCCTTGGTGGACCCTTGTGCGCGCTGCCAAGGGGCTATGGCTTATGACATAAGTTCATGCTTTTTTTTCGTCCTGTTATCCCGCTGCACGGACTCTGATCCTGCTCTGGAAGTTGTCGCCTTGGCGCGGCCAAGCGCCTTGGGTTATGCAGCATTTGCTCCGGCTCCGGCTCCGGCTGAAGCTTATCTATGCAACTTCAAAGCTTTTGTGATGGCCCAGTCATGGCTGGAAAGTTGAGAATACGTGGCGTATGCGCAATATTTTCAGCTCTGCTTTTGTCAACCAGAAAATGGTGTCGCGCCATTGAAGGCGCATTGCAATGACAAAAGTAAAATGAACAAAAAAATGTATCGGGAACAACAGAATCGCCCCTGGCATTAAATCAGCAAAAAAACAGGAAAAAAACCAAGCAGAAAGCCAGTATATGGACAGCTCAGGACATCAGAGCATCAGGAAATCAGGACAGTTGGAATACGGGGAAAAAAAAACGAGAAAACTGTTGAAAGGATAAAGGGCAGGTAAATGCATGTTTACTCTCGAAAAATATACGTAAACATACTATTAAATGCAACAGCTGCCACAATAAGGAAATCAATATCAATAAATTGCTTTTTCAAATAAAAATTAAAACCCCTTTAGGGTATTTAAAGAACCGGAATCCCCTATTTCCATCACCTTATCGGTATCATCCAGCTTCCTCGAATCCCTGATGGCTGTCAAATGTAAGTGACCATCGATCCGTATCAATCAGGGTCCGATTCGCAGGCCTGTTTCCATTACTCGTCAAAGTTATTGCATCAGACAATGCTTTCTGTTATCCTGGCTAAGAGAGTGTCTATGGAAGGACCCGAAATGCGATGTAGTTTTGGGGGAAAAATCTGAGGGAGGGATATTCCAACTAGATATCCCAGAATCGAGGCAAATTTCGGGCTCATACAATTTGCAGTTAGCTCTCGCCTTATGCTTGGCAAACTGATACAGGCCAGTAGGAGGAGTAACCCAAGAGTTCTCTCATCTCCTTCAGGCTTGGAAACCGACGACTACACAGAGAGAAAATCAAATACACTTTAGGTTTCAAAAACTATTTCTTTCTTTTACAAATCAAACCTTCTTTCGAATCAATATTAACTTTATTATTTCTTAACAAACCGATTAAATATTTATCTTTCTTTCCATTTTTTTTGCTGGGTGTGCGTGTGTGTTCTGGTTCATTGTTGTTGTGGCCTGTTTGGTTTTATTGTGTTTATATTTGGCTTAGGGCATCAATTTGCTTTTATGCAAGGACGACTACAACAACAAGGAGCTCGGCTCGGCTCGGCTCCGGCTCTCCATGGCTGTAAGCTAGCATTATCAGGAAAGTCAGCAGGCTAGGCAGCAATAACACAAATATGTCTATATATACGTACTATATAGTAGTACATGTGGAGAGCATGTACAGTGTCTACAATCGACAATGTTAAGGCATATTGCATTAGAAGGGGGAACTACTGCTTCTACTCCTGCTCCTGCCACAATGTTGCATCGATTACATAATCCATTTACACAAATGGCATTTTAAATACATTATTGACTGAAGCGTGGAGCGCGTATCGAACAACGTTGCGTATACGTAATGTGGCAAGGAATAGAAATGCTAAGCAAACGCAACTATAAGGACATTAATTCGTCTGTGTCGGCGTTTCCGTTTAACAGATGTTTAATTAGTGTATAAAATCCAATTATTACAACTTGATAACCTTGCAAAGAGGCAAATCGGATTAACTGAGCCTAAAGGCCACACAATTTATTGAAGAATATTTTCTAGTCCGTTTAAGATATTATCTTTGGTTCTTTAAAGCTTTTATTTTTAATTATTTTCACAGCTTTAAATAGTTTTAGAAGAATTTCATTGAAAACTAAATAAATAAAAGCCTTTTTGTCCCCTTAACCAAACATTTCAAAAACTATTTCCACTTGATTAGTTTAAAAGTTTGCCATAAAGGGAGTCTAATTAAAGTCCATATTTTCATTGCCTTTTTGACATTAATAAATTCTTGAAATTCTGAATATTATATAGAAATTCCTGAACATGACCACTCAACTACAAAACTAAACAAAAAGTTACGAGTATTTTATTTAATAAAATGCTGTTGGTGTTGACACACGTCTCCTGGTAATGAGGCATTTGACTTTGAAGTGGTGACACCTGCTGAAAAATACTTCTATATATGATTTTATTATATGCAAGTGTTCAAGTGGAGCACTTTTGATCAAACAAAAAAAGAAATATCTCAACAAACATGTGGCCACCATCATCATCATCATCGCAATCGTGGTGGAAAAAACTGCACACACGCCACAAAGTCATTTAGCGAACCGAATCGTTTGGCACGTTTTGGCCAAACAGATGGGTTTTGGCCATTGATGAAGAAAATGATGATGAAAAAATGAAAATAATAATGATGAGGATGCAATAAATTAAAGTGCAGAGCCAAAGCAGAAACCGAAAACGCTCATTAATAAATATTAAGTCATAATTAAACAGATTGGCTGCTGCTGCTTCGGCTGGTGCCTGGTGCAAATCGAAGAAGCTTTTACGCGATGGATGGAAATTTAACAAATATTTAAAAACTTATGAAAAGCGTTCACGCCACCCGGTAGGCAAGAGGCAGGTGCAAAATACAACGAAATCAAGCAGCAAGAAAAAATGCACACGGAAACTACTAGTAACTAAAGGAAGGAAAAATATATAGATACAAGTATATGTAAAGAAAAACCGCAAGATACTGAAAAGTAATGGAACTAATTGCTAGACGAAAGGCGGCCAGCCCAGGCCAGGCCCAAAAAGCTGGCATAACCATTGTTGTTCCCAACGAAAGTGAAAATGCCAATGCCAAGCTCAAAGCCAACGAGCTGGCGTCGTGTAATTGGAGCAACTGCAGCAGCGGCAACTTGCAACAGTCAGTTGTAGTTGCAACAACCTAGGCTAGTATATAAAAGCCGGTGCTTGACGCGCAGGCGCCGACAGTTGAAATTTGCCAACAGACCCAAAACGAGCTCGTAATTTGCAACTTCAATCCGAAAAAATCCGCGACTCAATCCGAAAAAATCCGCGACTCACTAGTTTTTGCTTTCAAATATTCAAATCGAAAGGTGGGAAAATATTTCCACAGTTTTCCAAGACATGAGGAAGCATTGCGTAAGTAAGCCAGAAGCGGATTACCAAGGAAGTGTAATTGATTTTTGTCAAACGATCTGTATCCGGTTCGCATTTGGATTATTTGGAATAACTTTAGATTTATGGAATATGGCTGATGGTGCTGTTGCTTCATTTAGTTTCCATTAAAAGCGAGCAACAGGCTGAGGATCACAGGTGAGAGATAGCCTTAGAATGAATATCCTCCAGAGGAAAAACTCTACTCCTTCCTCTAGGATCCAGCGGCGTTTCATGTGGCAAGAAATGAACAACTCGGTGATGGGTGGAGTCCTGGGGAGGATGTTCAATGGGGCCAGGGCCATGAAGACAATGATAACCGACCTGCTGCCGAGCCAGGCAGGACATAGCCAAAAGACAACCATGGATTTTGTTCCTACAGAGATGACCCGCGTGAAGTACATAATTCGGAATCCCCACAACAACAAGCCAATGAAGATCATCAAGATGAGGCCATCGCCCAAGAAAGTGGTCAAGTTCAGGAGACCGCTGCCCAAGCCCACGGTCACGGAAATGACCACAGTGATCAAGTATGACAACAGGATGAGGCAGTTGGAGAAGGAACAGGAACTGATAGCCGAGGGCAAGGCCCCGATGACCAGCGATGAGGCCATCATGGAGAAGTATTTTAAGTCGAAGAGACCACGCGGTGGCTCCTCCAACGAGGTCATCTCCGGCAAGATCATGGAGTACCAGAGCTGGAAGCCCGTCTACAAGCCCGGCGAACATCCCAGCTCCTTTGTGACTCTGAAACCCCAACCACTGACTCGCCTGCACACGGACATCTCCAGCGGAGATCACGAAATGCTGCCGAAGCCCGAGAAGCTGGTCAGCTACGAGTACGAGCGGGACGACGACGAGGAGGCGGAGGCCGAGGCGGAGAACGAGGTGGCCAAGCAGATGGGTCATCGCTACGAGGTCACAGAGCACACCGGCGAGGGAAGCGAGGAACTGGAATCGGTGGCCTCCATGGAAAGCGGTTTTGTGCCCAGCCAGGGCATGGGCTTTACACAGAGTCGCACCCCAAGGCCTAGGAGTCGCACCACAACGAGTTCCACTTCAACCACAACCAGCACCACGGAGGCGCCCAACTATCCCGCCGCGTTCCTCAAGAAGTATCGCGAACGCGAAGCAGCTGCCACCACCACCCGGAGGCCTCGAAAACACCATCATCACCATCACAACAAGGAAGTCTATATGATGCGCGAGGGCGAGGATCACTCGGAGTCTCATACCACGCCACCCAGCTTCTCGATGAGCAGCCTGCGAGCCCGCCTCCAGGAGCAGCAGCGCCAACAGAAGCATCAGCACAAACAGCAGCTGGAGGAGGAGGAGCTGGAGGCCGCCCTCGTCGAGGCGATGCACGGCGACAAGTGGCCCTCGGAGGTGGCCCATAGCAGCTTCCAGCTGGCCAGTCCCATCGGACCCAGTGCCGTGGCCTTCGACCAGCCGTTGGCCCCCAAAGCGCCCAAAAGCCAGTACAAGCGGCAGGCCAGGGAAAATATCCGGCAGCGAGGATCTATCAAGTTTGGGGATAAACCGAACTACGACGAATAGACTGGTAAGTGGGGGTAGGCACTGGGAGGCAGGGTCATCAGTTAGCAACCAAAGAGTCAAGGCTACACAGTAAGCTAAGCTACACAGAGAAAAAATAAGAAGTTTATTAGAAATTCATTAAAATCGATTATGATAAGTACAAAATTCAAAATATTCTAAACTAGAAAATGTAACCTTGTTGGGGAAAAGAAATTAATATTTATAATAAAATCAAAATCTAAACCTTTTGTTTTCTCTGCAATAGAAATGTTTAGGTATTTTTGAACTCGCTTTATTGGCTTTATCTGAGATTAAAGTTGGCGTTTTTAGTCAAGTAAAAGCCAGACGAAGCATTTGAACAGCAATTTCCCATCCAAAGTCAATGCACCCGAGGCACGCAATTTTTATGCAACATGCCGCAACGGACATACAACTCTGGAAATATTTCCCCTTTTAATTAATGCCAGTTAACGATTTTTCTTTAAAAAAAACTATATATATATATACGAAATGTATATAAATTTTGTGGGTTTGTTTTTTTTGGTATGCGTTATCGCATTCCGCTTAGCAGCTTGCAGCTTTGACAACTAATTTAAAAAGTTTACATGGCCGACAGCCTTGGGGGATTGAAATCGAGAACATTTACCGGCAAAGTGGGTTAAACCTGCTATAAATTCCAGCAGAAAGCGGCGTCGGAACAAAAGCCCTAAGACACACCGAGCGAAAGAGAAAGGGCAACTGGCAAGGGAAAGAGACTGCACGAGTGGAGGGTCGGTCGGTCGGTTGGTGGAACAAAGAAAAGCGCATTTCCACTTTGAGTGCGGTTTTTAATCAACTAAAGCAGCGACAACAACAACAAACTGCAACTGAATTAAAAAACTGAGAGATAAAAAAAATAGAGCCGAGAATGCCCACTAAAAACCCGGAGAAGAGAATAAGGAGGAGGGAGATGGCGTGATGGCGAGATTGAGGTGAAAGAGACAGACGAGGGAAAACGCGATAAACTTTAAATGAAACGACATGTCGGCTTAACAGGCCGGGGAAAATCTAAGGGAAATGCAAGGAAAACAAGGGAAATGCAAGGGAAAATGGAGGGAAAGTGCAAGGGAAAATGTGAGGGAAAATGAAGGAAAAATGGGAGGGAAACTGAGCTGGGGGAAAAACCTAGGGAAACCCAAGGGGTAGAGCTGAAAGAGAAGCCTACAGATTGGAATGGCCGATAGCCAACAATGCCATGCAATAAGATAAGAGAATTCTAGATTGCGGAATGGCACGTCGAAAGACCCGGAGAAGGAAATGAAATTATCCGGGCGGGATTTACAACTAGGTTGAATACATAAAACGATACAATAAATAAATTTCCCACAAATTAAGGCTCCAACAATCAAAAAATCCTTTATCCTTTAAGATAATTCTTTGGTTTTCCATTAAAATAGCTAATTTATTCCAAAAAACTAATCGATTTCCAGATGAATCTTTAAAAAGCCATCAACCATTAAACTTAGCAAGTTTCTTTTCTTAAGTTGGCCAAAAAGTTTCCACAAACTTTCATTTATCAGGATATTAAATTCTCCGCGAAGATTTCTGATTTTTTTGGGAAAATATGATTGCAAAATCCTGCGAAATTTTTTTAACAAATAAAATAACAATTTGTGCAAAGCCACGCCTAGTCGCACCTACGCTCCACGCCCAAAAAAGCAACCAAAGTTGCCAACTTGAATTTGCCTTTTTTCAAGGACATTATTGGAACATGGCCGAGTCGTGGGTGGGTGTTTGGGTGCTGTGGCAGTGGGTGAAAGATCTCAAAGTCAGGTCCCAACCCACCTGTCCACTGACAGGAAACGTGTCCTGCCGTCTGGCCCTCCTAATCCTACCCCGAAGGCTGAAGTCGCACTGTCGAGTAGTCGAGTCGAGTGCACCAAATACAAATTAGAATTTAAATGAACAATGCAACCAGAGCGGAAGTTTTCACGAGTGTGAGTGGATTTCTTTGTATCTGTAGCTGTAGCAATGTATCTGTGTTTGGGTGTCCTTGTAGAGATGTCTATGTATGGGTAACATTATTGGTGACATTGCACGTAGTACGCGGCCAACAACATCAACAGCAACAGAAACAACATTCCTTTGCAAATGGTCATAATGTCATACAGTTTGGCGCGTACTCTTTGCCACTTTTTTCGTCCTTTTCGTCCTCTCTAAACGTGTCCTTTTGGCTTATTTTGCAAGAAAAGCGTCGAAAAAAAGTTCTGAAATTTCGTCCACCTCGAAAAACTTCCTTCTCAAAACGAGAACAGCAAAATGTCAAAAGGATTAAAGCGACTTTTTTTAAAATAATATAAAAAAAACTAAAGAACCTTTTAAATCATATCCTGTGAGGACTTCCTTTGTAATTCCCTTATTTGTCAATCACTTATGTGTGTGGAAAAAATCCTTTAACGTCTCCGCGAATCCGTATTAAATATTGAAATCACATTTAAAATGCAGGACACTTAACGAGAGAGAAACATTTAAACATTAAATGCGTGCTTTCGACTATTTTTTCTTTATTATTCATACAACAGTTTCATTAATTTCGACGACACCTTCTGGCGACCTGCTGCTGTCAATGTTGAATTTATTAAAGCGAAATTCTTTTAATTAAAAAGATGACAGGTGAAAAATGGACAGTTTTGTGGCGGTTCTAGAGGATTGCAGGACTGTAGGAGGGGCACATCAAACCAGAATCGTGTCCAAATTATATTAATTATGAATTTGGACAATGCCGTTGAAGCCAATTTGTGGATGTCCTTGTTCGAGCATTCGAGCATTGAACTCGCAATCAACGAAGTCGGCATATAGACGATGAGCTGATTCATTTGCTTTAGAAAACATTTTGTTTGCTCTCCAAAGCCCACACCGAGGACCAACCATTCCCACTCCCCCTGTGGACTAACCGACGGGTAAAAACGATAGCTCTCTGGCTCAGTGTTTAGCGTCAGGTTTCGAAGTGCGAAATGTTCCCTGCTCGCTAAAAAAATTAAATATTCAAATACGAGTATAGCTGTTGCCACAGCTCAGCGGAGGCGCCCCCCCTCCGACTCTCGACTGCCAGGCAGGACTCTCGAACTAAAGAGGGACACGAACACGAACACGATGCACACATCCATATTCATACGGAAAAGGCAGACAAAATGGTTTTTATTTTGGATAAAAGTATAAAATCCATAAAAAAATACAAGTTTTATAAGAAGTATTGTCTCTTTTATGTCTTTTTTAAGATATTTCAAGGAATCCCTTGAATATAAAGGAAGGAATTTAAGGATCAAATGGATAATGAGAAAGGTTTACAAATTTTCTCTTAAAAAACTGATTTTGACAAACCAAAAACGCCAAGTTTGTCGGCTGGCAATCATGGGCTGGTAACTGCTGGCTGAAGGATGCCTCTGTTCCAGCTCCAGGACCTGCACCAGCACCAGCTCTAGTTCCAGCTCCTGCCTCAGATTCAGATGCTGCTGCAACTCGGGCGTCGTCTGCGAGTTTATGGCTGAAACTAGCGCAGTTAAAAGCCCAACGGGCGAGTGCCACCAAAAGCAAAAGTGGGAGGATGTGGGTGAAGTTTATGTGGGGGAGTTGGTGGGTCGGTGGACCGTTGAAGTGTAATCAACAGCACGGCGGCAATTACTACGGACACTTGTGCATGTGTATATATGTGTGTAAAAGCCCTTTACTGCTTGCAGCTTGCCTCGTGCCTCTTGCCCCATGTAGGCATAAAAGCTGGCGATGGGAAAACGCCGCACAATTTGCCAAACTGCACTGAGCTAAAATGCGGCAGAAACTATCCGCCAAAAAGGGGTAAAACCTAGGAGAATCCACTCACATCAGGCCATTCTCCATTCTGTTGGGATTTTCCATCCTGTGGGTTCTAAACTAGAGCCTCGTTTTACATTTTCCAACCTGTTCCAACCTGTTCCTGCGCGCATTATAGTTTTAATGAATTTTGAATCTCACATCGCGAATTGCATTTCTGGTTTAACAATTACTTCTCCCTTTTAATGGGGGAATGAATCTATCGACGGAAAAGTGCATAAATTTATAGGAAAGTTTTGTTTTGAAAATGGATTCGAAGGGAGTTCGAAGAACTTTCGATTGATGGGGTTAAAAATACACCTCTAGAAGTTCTATAAATATAATTACCAAACCCTGTAACCTACTTTCTCAGATTCTTTAAATAAAAAAGTATAGAAATCCATCTTTAAATCACACATCAACCCATTGCCTGTTATCCTGGCACTTGATCAGATGTTTTTGTTGATTTTTTTTACCTTTTACCTTTTCTGTTTACTCGCTTGCAATGATTTTAATAGCTCCGAAATAAGGAAGGATGGAAAGAAGGAGGGAGAGTTCGTCCTGGCATAGCGATTGGCTGGCTGCTCATATCGATAACCAAACACAAACAGAAAGTTTCCCCCGGCCAGGCAGGGAGAGCCATTCAATTTTTATTAAATAACTTCATGCATGGCAAATGCTTCGTTGCGTTGCGATTTCTCCTGCGAAAGGATTCGCTTTGAATGAGGATGAGGACAGGGATGAGGATGTGGGTGTCGCTCCTGTCGCTGTTCGATGGCTCTGTCAATAGCAGGAGCCACAGCATCTGGCCGGCGTCTGGCTGAAGTGCTTCAAAGGGGGCCATGGGATTGGCAAGAGAATTTTTATTGATACGCCCCTATGCCGGGCCAGGCCAGGCCAAGCTGGGGTCCAAATCGCATATTATCGCGTCGGGTGGGTCTGGGGCGTATCCTGCCATGTCCTGCGCCTGCATTGATCATTAATCTTTGCAAGCTGCCAACGTGTTCGCCTTTTTTCGGACCTCAATTGCCATGGCCATGTGTGGATGTGGATGTGGATGTGTCTGTGCATTAAATGGCGGATGAAGTCCATTAGAAAACTATTGAAGCACATTTTGTCGATTGCAGGCAGCCAGGCAGTCATTCAGCAGTCGAGCAGAGCCAAACTCCATATCCTGGCCATGTGGCAGGATGTGCCAGCTGCCGCAATTGAATGCTTCTCCTCGAGAGCATAACCCGAAATGAAAAAAAAGGAAGATTTAAAGAGTGCATCAGCAGCATCAGTAGTTAGACTTTCAATTAACTGACGAAAGAACTGCAATTTGTTGCCTCCAATCGAAGCTCTTTTGTATTGATAGAATATTGATTCTTTTCTATATTTTCTCCTCATGTACAGATGCTGGGAACTTTTTGGTGATTCGAAAGTAATTGGATTTTTACTTTGAGACTTGATTTCTTTATAAAAATTTATGGTCTAGACTTTTATCTAATTACCTAAAAAAACCCAAAAAAAGCTCCACCTCTACAAGTTCTTTGATAAAAAATGGAAATGCAATTTAATATAAAAAATAAATGGAAGGGAAAGCTGAGAATATAACGCTTGAATACGCGGCTTTTCAGCCTTTGCTCCTTTTTCAAGCTTATTTATATTTTTCCTCCAACCCTTTTATGGCATTTTCTGGCTGCTTTTGTTGGTATTTTACTTAATTATCCACATGAAAAGTCCTTCAGAAATTCCCGAGGGTAGCGCGAAATTACATTAATAGGAAAATAAAAGTAGAAATATGTTAGAAATGCGAATGGTCCTGTGCTCCTGGAAGCTAGCAGCAACTTCAAGTGCCAAAATAAAGCTGAAAACTGTGAAGAGATTTTTCCTGCAGGCGAAACGAAGTTCTTTTTAGAACAAGGATTGCGAATTCCAGTGGCAACTTTGGCATTTGCCAAGTGGTTATCCCAAAAAGTTGAACGGCATTCGAAAGTATAAAGAACAAATACTGTGATGGAAGAGTTTGTTCCAGGACTCTTCCTTATAATGTCCTCAAATTAGTTGCAGCTATCTTGGTTTAATTTGTTTACTCGAGAAATGCTTGCGGGTAATTAATTCCAACCGTTAACAACAGACCTAACATGAATGAAACGGACCTTCCTAGGCCATTTCACTTCAAAGTTCAAATGCAAACGCAAACCCACAAAGCTCTACGAAAAAAAGGTTCAAAGACCCCAAAAAAAAGAAACAAAAAAATATAACAAGACTTTAGTACTTATTTAGAAATACTTTCTTTGGCTTTCTCCCTGTTGACAGGAATATTTATTTTTACTTTTTTCCAGCTCGTTTTGGGGTTTTCTCTTTATGCACTTCATTTCCCAAACCGATGGCGGGAAAAAAAGGGGAAAAAACGAGCCAAACGAGGAAAAAAATTTAATTAAATCAAATATATACATATATATAGTATGTGGGAGGGATGTGCTGGCTTTTTAATTTGATTATATGTTTGTGTTTCGGCTTTTTTAATGTATTTTCATTGCGCAGCCCCCGAAAAAAACACGTCACACAGAGGCTGGAACACTGGAAATTCAATTAAAAAACGCTTTTCAAATATTTATTACACCAGGGACCAGGGGCGGCCAGGACTTGCAGCGACAAGTGGGTTAATTAGCTCCTAGAAGTATGCTGCGGTTTTTGCCTGCCTCCGGAAATGCTTGCATGATAATAATAATCATGGCGCAAGATGGCGGCGGCACATCCTGTGGCGGCACATCCTCCATTTTGAACATTCAACCCTCAAAAGTACGATGAAAACTTTTTGGCCAAAAAAAAGGAATACAGTGGAACTCGAAAAGCGTGGAAATTTGATTGTTGCCGCCTCCGGCTGTGGCTTTCGCTATGTGGCATGATGAAGTGTCATGAAATTTAATCAATTTATTTGAAACGTGAGCGGATTCGCCACGCCACGCCATAGACGTTCTTGCCCCATAAATAACATCAGCGCTGTGGCTCAACTAAAAATTGTAACAGAGCAAAAGTGCCAAAGTAAATAACAAACAATGAAAATGCAATAAAAGCAGAAACAACAAGGCAGGACCAAATGCAGGACCAAAAGCAAGGGGCAAGGAGCAGGAGCTGAAATATCGCAAATAAAGTTTCATTGTTTAGCAAGCGGGAATAACCGCACGCCACAGAGCCAACACACATAGATACTAAACCACACACAGATAAACACATACTCACACACATACTCACACAGATACTCACACACATACTCAGACAGATACTCACACATATTTATACACTCAAACACGATGCTTCTTTGGGCCATAATATTTGAAGAAGAACAAAAAATAATAAAGGACTAAAAAGGGGAAAAAGAAGTTGCCAGTTTTGAAACGAAGTTTGGCAGGATTTTAAGGACATAGTAATACTCCCCATAAAAAGTATATTTTTTTAATATTTATTTAAAAATTCAAATAAAACAAACCTCGTTAAATGCGGGAAAAACACGTGAATAAAAAGTTCGAGAACACGATTTCTAGGTTCAGGATATGGAAGAGAGCTCTCTCCAAATTTAAGCCTTCGTCCTTATGGAAAATCCTTTAGAAACTCCTTTGCCAAGCACGTACGCAGGCCAGAAGAGCCTTCTTTTTGCCCCCTGAACACGCCCATTTGTCAGTCCTCCGCCCCCGTCGCTTTTTTCGGTTCTTCTCAGAGAACGTTTTGCGCCATTATTGTTGGCATAACTCCACACACACTGGGAAGGACCTCGGAAGGACCTGGCAAGGGAAAAAGGATATGAAGGCAGGGAGTAGGAGGAGGCGCAGCTAGAGAACGTTTATAAATTTATTGTTTTCTGCGACGCGTGTACTCAAGTGTTGCTGCGTGTTTTTGGCAACAAATTTGTTCAACAAGAGACGGGAATAATGGACGCGGGTGGCAGGGTGGCTGGGAGGGGCTAACGACCCCTCTTCAACCCGTTGCGGTGACGCATTTTATCATAATTACATTAACACTCCAACTTGAAGCCACCATCTTCTTTGGTAATAAATTTAAGCCAGATCCCCGAAAGTAGGCAAGCCGCGAAATCTCTTTAAAATTAACTTTTGGAGACCATGAAAATAATGGAAATAACAAATAGCAGGAGTAGTAGTAGGAGGAGTAGTAGTAGAGACAGTAGTAAAATTAGTAGTAGAGGGAGTAGAAGTAGTAGTAGTGCAGTATCCCAAACAAATAATGAAAATAACAAATAACAGAAGCAGCATTAGTAGTAGAAGTAGTAGTAGGGATACTAGAAGTTGTAGTAGAAGAAGTGGTAATTGGTGTAGTAGTAGTAAAAGTAGTGGAAGTTCTAGAATTAGTATAAGTAGTAGGAGTAGTGGTACAGATACTAGAAGAAGTAGTATTAGGAGAAGTAGTAGTGGAACTAGCTGTAATAGTAGTAGAAGTAGCAGTAGAGATAGTAGAAGTAGAAGTAGTACAACTAGGAGTAGAAATACTAGAAGAAGTACTAGAGATACTAGAAATAGTAGTAGTAGCGCAGTAGTAGTAGTAGAAATAGTAGTAGTAGTAGTAACAAAAAAACATAAATAAATGCACTGCCGTAGGGGCAGAGGAAGTTCTGGACTGCTTGTTTTCGCATCTCGTGATTTGTTGTTTCTGCCGGTTGTGAAGTGCAACCAGGACATATTATTTCAAGGATGTATGTATGCGAGGGTATTCCTGAGACATTCCTGTTTTTCCTGCCAATGCAGCTGTTGTGGGGAAAAAACTCCGTAAAAGTAGGAGTATATTACATAAAAAGATTACATAAAAAGTAGTAGAATTTAAAGGAAAAGACTTAGAACAATGACAACTTTGGGAGCTTTGTAAGCCTCCTGAAACCCTCTAAAAGGGTCTCTTCTTTCATCCAATTCACCTTTAATGGGTATACTCCTAGTCCATCAAATTTACGACCAAAGCTGCAACAGTAAAGCCTCTCCATCTCTATTTTTCATTTCGGTTTTACGAAAATTCATTTCGCGCCATATGCGCATTTAGCACGGATCCGAACCGCAAAACCAAGAGACCGAAAGGAAAGTCAAGCCAACTGAAAGGACCTGCCCACACACACACACACCGAAACAAACACACCCACACACACACGCATATATAGGCATAATTAAAAAACATTTTTGCATTTCGCAACGGTCCGAGGGGGAGATGGGGAAGTAAAGTCGGTAAACCAGAGGCCATCGCATATTTAGGCCAAACTTTCTGCCATCCTCCTGCCGATGCATCCAAATCCACTCTCCACCCCCCACCCGCGCCACTTCATCATGACTCATTACGAAATTAAATTAAATTTAAATGTTTTTATTATATTAACGTTGCGTGGGGTGATGAGGGGGGGTGGAGGAATAATAATCACAAAATAAAAAGCGAATATTCAAAGGGTGATGCATGGTTCACTGGTAGTTCATAGGTGGTTCACGAGTGGTTCCTGGATGGTTCATGGCTGGTTCATGGGTAGTTCATGGTGGTTCATGGGTGGATCATGGGTGGTTCATGGTTGGATCATGGGTTGGTTCATGGGTTGGTTCATGGGTTGGTTCATGGGTTGGTTCATGGGTCCTTTATAGATGGTTCATGGGTAGTTCCTGGGTGGTTCATTGCTGGTTCATGGGTTGCTCAAAGGTGGTTCATGGGTGGTTCATAGGTGGTTCCTGGATGGTTCATAAGTGGATCATGGGTGGATCATGGGTGGATCATGGGTGGTTCATGGGTGGTTCAAGGACGGAACATAGGTGGTTCACTGGTAGTTCACGAGTGGTTCATAGCTGGTTCATGGGTCGTTCCTAGCTGGTTCATAACTGGTTCATGTGTGCTTCATGGGTGGTTTATGGGTTCCTCCTAGGCCTCCTGGTTCATGGGTGAATTGTTTGGTGGTTTTAGCGGTTTCCCCTGAACTTCCACAACTTCCGGATTCTGCCGGGTCAGTGTGGAATAAATATATATTCCTTTTTTTGGGGCACTCAATTGAGTGCAATTGAATTATAATTTGTTCAGACCGCCCAGAGTGCCCAGAATGTGGCAGGCCTTTTTTTTGTGGCACAAAGTTGAAAAACTAAAAGATTCTTGCGGTTTGAAAGAATTTGCGGTAAAGTTAATTAAGTTCAAGTGCAGAAATATGCAATTTGATGAACTAAACCATAAGAAACTCGTATTCCTTTCCGCATTAAATGCTAATTCCGAGCGAAACATCGAACATGAAAATTATTTCTGGTCATCAAGTTGCTTGACTCTGTTTTATTGACTTTTATTTGGCAGCCAGTCAGTGGCGGCTTGACTGACCTTAAGACCCGGTCGCTCCCCCAGAGATAAATCTGCATAAAACAAGACAAGAAGAAAAAATGCCAAACTAATGTCTCTGAGGAGGAAGGCAATCCGGCTGGAAATTCGAGACAATTTAGAAACAGTTTTGAAATTGCTGGCGGCTGTCGCGGCAAATCCGAAATCCACGAAATGAGATGGAAGCCGGAATTCCAGTGCGATAACCCACCAGAGTTCAGTTCATTGATAATGAGTTTCTCGAAGGAAACGGGGGGACCCAAAACTGGCTGGGGTCAAAACGAGATTATGGTGGAGGGGTCTGGTGTATAATATTTCACACGAAGGGTATCCCATCTAGTTCAACCATCCCTGTTTTGGCCGGTTCGGCACGTGCCGCCAATAAAGCTGCAAATCGCATAAACTGTTTGAGCCGCTTACACGTCATAAGTAGAGAGTACTTGGGCTCGGTCCCTTTTCCTAGATAAGGTTTCATAGATGGTCTCTCCCCCAATCCCGCCACAACTTGTCTGGTTATTGGCATCTTTAGGAGCCTCGTTCTGGAACCATTCTGGCCCATAATCAATTCAATTCGTGAGCATAGATTTGGCTTGTGCCGAAATGTTCCAGCCACTACGGAGCTCTTTTGTTTATGCATTTCTGGTATCAGGTGGTGCCTCGATATGTGCATTCAAAACACGTTAAGAATCATTAAATCGGAACGAAAACTTATATTGTTTAAAGATTTAAACACTAATTTATTGCTTTTTTCTAAACAAAGATGGATCAGATGATGTCTTGCCAGAACTTTGATCCAAAATTCAATGATTAAGAAGTGCTAAATGGAGAAGAAGTGCTAAATCATTTCCTATTCCGAACATCTCAAACTTGCATACACCTGAAATCTTGAAAATTTACTTGGTTTTGATTAGATTTCTGTTCTCTGCTCTGCTCTGGACCGACCGAAAATTCCCAAACGGCCAGGCCCAGCCCAAGGCAGTCGGATCGAAATGCAATTTTGTGGAAAATTAATTAACTTTAAAGCTCACACCGAGCAAGCTGAAAGCTAATTTTTAACGCACACCAAAAGGCGAAACGCAATTCGCAATCGAATCGCAATGAAATAAAACCGAAACCGAACTGAATCGAACCGAATGTGAACCGCAACGAATTGATTTGAGCGATTTGTGGAGTGGCAGCAAAAAATGTTTGCTTGTAAAATGCAATTGCAATTCGGGATGGAGGCAACTATGCACGCAGCATCCCATGGTCCATGGTCCAGGGCCAAATCCCAGACCAAATGAAACTCAAAGCAAACTAAACCAGAAAAAAACAGAGAAAAAGCCAACTACATCCCTTCGAGCGATGGATAGACATGTGCAACGAATTTTAAAATGTCAGAAGTCCCAATCAAAATATCGGGGAAACCCCGACAAATAATTGTTGAATGAGGAGTGAGCAGGGAGGAGTCCTCTGTAATTGGAGGAAACCAAATTATGAGCCAGGTCCTTGGCAAAGTTTTCCCTCTAATTGCGGAAAGTTACTCATAAAAAAAAACTCCAGTAAGTTTCTGTGTTAAGCGGCAAGCAATTGTCACAAAAAAGCCAGCCAAGTTGTAGATACAGATACGGAATGTATCTGGAGGCCAAAACATATGAAATTCGCACACCATCAAGTCTCGTTCTCATATGAAAAGTTCATAAAAACCCAGACGAAGGACGTGTTCTTTGGCACCTGGGGGAAAGGTTGGTTTTTTTTTATGGTTTACGGAAAAACTTTGCCCGTTCTAGTCTCGAGGGTTTCCCCAGAAAGAAATTGCCGCCAAATTCCAAAGTCAATTGGCAGTGCCATGGAAATTGTGTCATTCTCAGCTTATTAGATGTTTGCGAAAGCTTGTTGAATGAGAATTGAGGATTTATTGAAGATTTATACAATCTTTTGGTTGCTTTTTAAAAGATATTACTTGACTGATTGATTAACAAAGAAAGAAATCAATAATTGGAGAAGTCTTCGAAGATGATCTCATGAGAACCTGTTTGGTTATTGATTCCGTGTGAAATCTTCGTTTTTTTTAGCATAAAGCCAGAAAGCAAAGCCAGTAAGCAAAGCCAGTGAAAGAAAGAAAGAAGAATGTCAAATGCAGACTCTCTACCGCAGATTAACTCTGACCCCAGAACCGTACACTTTCCCTCTCTCTGGACGGGTTTTTTGTGCTTATTTTTCCCACACTTTTCCTCTTAATTCACATACGATATACGATGAGGACGAAAAGGACGAGTAAGAGCGAACACCAATTAAATGAGGAAAAGGAAACTTTCCCCGCAAAGGATGTCCATGTGGGTGGTTATCCTGACGGCGGCGACAGGGGAAGCCTTGTGGCTGCTTCCTTGATGCACAAGAAAAAAATCATGAAAGCTAATCAGGATTTTATGACTAACTTAAGGATACTTTTAAAGGATTTCAAATGGTATTTAAAATGGAAAACCTTTTCTTGTGCTATTTCTTGTTTTCTGTAAACTTTTTACACTGTAAACACTTTTAATTGTATCATTAAAGAGAAGTAGTACAGGACCTCCTCAACCTGCCTCCAAACACACTCCCAGGACCCTCTAGGGAGTGCGTAACAAGTTTAACATCACTTTGGCGTACCCTCAGCCGTGTTTTTATAGTTGTTGATTTCAGGATATCCTTCAAGGATTGATCATCTGGGGCATATCAGGCTGAATGAGGGCAATCAAGGCAACTTATTTTAAGGACTCTACCTTCTCCCCCACTTTTTCTTTGCTTTTTATATTAATTTCATTGAAATCTTATTGTTCTTTATAATATTTCGTCTTTAAAAGACCGCCATTGTCCTTTAAAAGCTAATTAAGTTAATGAAAATCAGGCAAGCGAAGCCTGTTCCATGCTCAATTTTTAAAGTCCTGCCATGGCGGATCCATGAATGTCCTGTGACAATTATTTTTCAAGTGCCTTCTGCCACATACTTGTGCAACATTAATTGCTGTGTGAGTGTTAAGAGCTGTTGTCCCCTCACTTAACGTAATGAAACTTGTCCTAAAGGAATTTCCATAGATATATAGAACCGACCGAAGTTCTTCGAAAATCAATTTTAAATTAGAGCACAATGAGCTCATGTCGCCACGTGGAGACCAGGTGATATGGAAACCCCAACCCGAGACATGGAACCGAGAAACCACCCACCGATAGACAGGCAGGGCATAGGTCAAACGAGGACTAGAGCTTCGTGCAGTGAGAGAAAGCTTTGCAGGATTAAGAAATCGCTGAAAAATAAGGATATTGAAGGTTTTTCTGCGATACAATGATGGCTCCTCAAAAAAGGACCTTTTTTTTGTTCCTGTGTATCATCGACGCCTGCTATTGAATCCAGTTACATGTCAAAGGAAGCGTCCTGCCATCGCTGTTGTTGTTGTGGGCGACACAAGCGAGTAAACAACAATAAAGCGGAGACAAACAAAAGAGTAGCAGAAAAAAGCAATAGCAGTAGCAGTAGCAGAAAAAAAGCAGTAGCAGTAGCAGAAAAAGCAGCAGCAGCAGCAGGAACGGCGTAAAAGGACAAACTAGCAAGTTGGAATATGGAAAGGACATGACGAATGACGCGTTGCTAGACAATTTTTCAATTTGAATGGCCTTTCTGCCTCTTTTTCTCTGTCCCCGAAAAAAAAGCCAAACAAAAGGAAGGATTCGTTTCGAATTTCGATTGGGCCTGCCCATTGCCGCCCCTACTGTCCCTCCATTGATAGATGCAACCTGCAATTTGCCGCCTGACTAGCCCAGACGATGAGGTCAACAGAAAGTTA
Organism: Drosophila ercepeae; assembly: GCA_018150545.1. NCBI lineage: Eukaryota > Metazoa > Arthropoda > Insecta > Diptera > Drosophilidae > Drosophila > Drosophila ercepeae. The sequence goes on from JAECWL010000161.1 coordinate 16,020,174, forward strand.
TTCGGAAAAATTTAAAGACTTTAAAAACACTTTTTTGGGCAAAAATCTCTCAGAAAATGCAGGCAGAAAAGCTTTCGAAATAAATATTCCAAAAATATAACAAATTATTGCCATGGAATGTATATAAAATTTTGATTTTAAAAAGAAAAAAAAAGAAAAGATTCTTCACTCACCGCTTGCCCTTGAAGGCCAGTAGATACTTTTTGTTGGCGGGAAAGTTGTTGGACTGCACGGATCCGGTGGCGCCGGCTCGCAGCGGAAACTGTTTGTGGAAGAGCGGAATGCTAACGTCGAATCCGTGGCGCACCTGCAGGACACTCATGCTGGCCTTGGCCAGGATCGCCTCGCCGGCATCGAAGCCCAGCGAGTTCTCCGCATAATCCGGCCACGTACCCGAATACAGATTAAAGATGATGTGATTGCGTCCGTTGTTCCAGTGCGGCAGTCGCGCCAGCCGCGATGGCACATTCCGCACATAGTCCTCGGAGAGGGAGTCCCGATCGAGGGTGTCGATGCCGAGGACGAAGAGGCAGGCGGTTGAGGGATCGTTGGTGTGGTAGCGCGACTCCTGGATGGCAGTGAGTATCTTCTGGTAATTGGCGGACGAGGGTGGGGCCGCGCCCAGCGAGTTCAACGGTTCCGGGGGATAGACGTAGACCAGAAAGCGATCGTAGCAGCGGGTGAAGTCGAAGCAGGTCTCCATACGGCACTCGGAACTTTTGATGGCCTTGGTTGGTTTCTCCGGGCTGCTGGAACTATTCCCCTGGATGTGGTGCAGGTCCTGCAGCTCCTCCTGGTGATGACCCATGAACCCGGGCAGCTGGGCAGCGTACGGTTGCACTCCCCCGTCCTTGGCCGATTCGTGCTGGGCGCGACGGGGTCGCAGCGGCGACATTTTCAGCCGGTAGCCGCCGAAGTAGGCGTAGGCCAAAAAGGCGCACGATACAAAGACCAATATGTAACGCTTCTTGGCCTGCATTCTGTCTGGCTAATCTCTGCTTAATCTCCGCAATAATTGCTGCTTATTTTGTGTCTGTTTTTTGTGTTGGAATTACCAAGATATTTAGGTTTTTGGGTGTGCGTGAGATGGAGCAAGTGCGTCGGTGTGCGAATGTGAGGCGGGGATTCCAACAGCAACAACAACAACAACAAGAAATCTTCACTAATCGCGCATTTTGATGGATTTCGGATTTCGGTTTTCGGATTTGGATATTGCGAGTTCCCGCTTTTGTTTGGCGACCGATAACAAGTCTATAGCTTGCTATTATTGTTGCACTTCACACACACCAAGCACCTGGCGGAATAGTTCATATTTTCGTTCATAATCTTTTATGATTTCTCATTTCCTGGCGCGACTGTGGGGGCTGCGGCGGAGGGGCGGTGCGGTGCGGGATAACGTCGACGACGGCGGGGGCGGGAATGAACCTCGCTCGCAGCGAGGCCTGGCATCGCACAAACATCAATCTGCTCAATTGGCTTTACATCGTCTTGGGGCCAAACAACGTTTTCTTTCTCATCCAAAATAAACATTAACAACACACACAAAACATTTCTAGCTGGTAAAAATCAGACGGCATTCGCGTGTTGAGCAGCACTTTTGTTCTTGCATTTTGCAGCACTGAAAAAGAGAGCCAGTACGAGTCAGCCGTTAGGGTTGCCGCGTTCCTTGCAGCGCGTTGGTTTATTTCAAAAATTGCCGTTGCCGTTATTAAATTCTTTAATCTAGTTAATATTTAAGTTTTTAGTAAAGTATTCAACTATTAGAAATGCACTGGAAAAATTTAGTATGTTCCTATATTTTCACTTTTCCCGTTTATATATTTTTTGTTTTTCTACAAAGGCAGTAGCGCGCTGCTCTGATAATATCACGGAAATACACGAAACGCAACGCGTGTATGTTTTGATAGCTCTGCGTGTACTGGCCAACTTATCAGCCATCCTTTTCCCAGCAGCCTCGCTGGAAATCTCAAATGAAAAGCCATTGGAAACTCGGCGCAAGCGCAAATAGCCGCGCGCTCCCTAAACTAGATGGCAACGCTGTTCTAACAGCTGCTCCAAGTTCAAAATTTGAAATACAATTTTTTTTTCTCTAAGTACTTAATTGCTCGGGGAGCTTAGCAGGGGCGTTTTGGGGCGGGGCAGCATGATCCCCCAGGCGTAATATGCTTACGAAATGTAATTACCACTACAATAACTGTTGCAAACAAGCAGCCAACATTGGTGCATGATAATAATTATTGTTTGGTTTGAAATTAATTACATTTACGCCGGACACAAACACATCACGTTTTTCGAATTGCAGATTTGCCAAATGTTACCCAAAGGTATTTCATTTATGCCTTTATTAATTATTCGCCAAACTAATTACAGCGTCAAATTCGTGGTTACTATTTGGAAAAAATATTCCTGTTTGCTGTCAATTGCATTCAGTTTCGATTGTGATGGAGTTTTAAATATTATTTTAATAATATTTCACTTCAATATTGTTATTAGGGAATTCCTATTAATTACTGTGCATAGTTTGTTTGCGTGTAATTTTTTTTAAAAATAGAAATAAATAAACCTTATTTTGGTGGAGTGGACATTTCGCACCCGCACCCGCATCCGAATCCCTGCGTCCGGTTTGCTCTTTTTTGGCAACTCGCGCAATTTCCCGTTACAAACGCGTTTAGGCTGGAATTTCAATTATGCACAGGAATGGCGATACCCCACCGCGTCCCCCTGGTCAGGACCTTCTGGTGCTCTTGTTCTTCCTGTGCACTTCCTGCGTTGTGGCCGCAATTATGATATGGCCGCATAGATAGAAAACTCGCCCGAGAACGAAATATGCGGCGAGGATGCTGTAACTCTGCTGGAAATTCCTTTCCATTGCTGTTTACCCTGCCCTGGGCTGCATCCCCTTGCAGATGAGTTTATGAGGGAGCAGCTAATAAAAATAGAAACACACCCAAAAAAATAATAAATAATGATCTTATTATTGAGTAATATGAAAGATACAAATTGTACTTGCCTCGCTGTACTAAACGCCATGGTTATCTGTCAAAAGTTTCAAACTTTTGCCAAGTCTCACATCCTTGCGACCTTGTGGCTCAAATTGCTCTGCCACACTGTCAGTGCACACGACCCACTTGATGGCCATGCATCTCGTTTCCGGTTCCGGCGTGCCTCTAATTAAGTGTCAGTCGTCCGTGCCCAATGGCTTCGCCATTTCCCCCATTTCCACCATTTTCCTTTCACTCTTTGTGAGCTTATTGGGTTTGCTCACATTCCATTTTCCTGTCGCCTTTTTTTTTACTCTTTTTTGTATTTTTTGCTAAATCACGAACACCGCCCCCATTCAAAGTTAATCAATCATGCACACGCTGCATAATTTGACTTCCCAAAGGAGATTCTAAGGTGTCTGCCAGATGGGGACCTATCTCTGGTTTTCGGTGAACACTTTGATGGATATTGTGATGCTAATGAAACCATTTTCGATCTGTCCTGTATCTCTTTTCAGGAATATTTGGTAAAATATTTTTGTTTCGGTGTAACAACTTTGAGATAGCAGACTACGGCAATCAAAACGCTCAGTTAAAGTTAAGTTGTGCTGCTTTTACCACCATGCCACTTGCCATGCCATGCCACTTCTTCATCATCGTGTTCATCAAAATAGTAACCCGGAAAAATAACAGCAGCAGCAGCATAAATTCATTAGCCACAAGACAAAAGACGGTAAGTCAGTTCCGCCACTCGCAGGACTCGCAGTACTCACAGTACTCGCCAAATTTTATGACATCACTTTTAGTTACCACCTAAAGTTTATGGATGCTGCGGAGTGACGGCTCCAGTCTTTGCGAAATCTTTACTGCAAATTTTGTAGCGAACTTGTTGGAGCAAAGCCCAAAGGATGGCTTCCTGATATGGATATGGAGTTGAGGGAATTAAAACCCCATCCCCAGGAGTGTTACCCATCTTACCTTGTCCTCTTTAGTTGCGGCTTAAATAAATTATCATTCAAATATATATTGTCCATCACATGCTTTACATAAACATACATTGTTGAAGCAGCAGCAGCAAAGCCCTTTGGCATTATAAAGTGGACACGTTACTGGCTTTGTCGTTTTACGACTCGGATGTGAACGATTATGGGTGCGGAGGTGTCAACCCATTTGCTAAGCCACGGCAATGCCGAAAATGCAATATCTATATGCAAAAATTCACGGCGACGGAGCGAACAGATGCCATATCTTGTCAGATTTCCATGGCGGAGGTGAACATGACAGGCCCAACGTCGATGCCTGCAGGACGTGCCAAGGATAACGCCAGCACACACTCGCCCACTGCCATTGCTTGTCGCATGCACAGAGAACAATAAATGACATTTATATATTGAAAAATGTATTTTTTAACTCTCGTCTCTAGTTTAATGAGACTTTAAACTTCAAAAGTCAAAAGAAAATACAAAGTAAATAGGTTTATTATTTTTTTTTCAGTGACTATAAATCCAGAGGACACCGTGGCACTTTAAGAGGAGATGATTATTATGCTGGTGCCTCTAACAAGGGGAGTCGTGGCCAAGGGAGAGTATCTTGGTCAGTTTACAAATCCAATCAACGTTGCGTATACTTGATATGCAAACAGGAGGAAGGAAACTTTCACCGCTGCTTCCCTCTTTTTATTTCCACTGCTGCTTCTGTTAAATTAGTTTAGCAAACATCAAAAAGAAGCTAAAAAAAAGCGAAGAAAAACAACAGCAGAAGCAACAAAGCAGCCAATCAAAGCAACAATCTCGAAACGAAGCAGAAAGGTGTTTGACTTTGGCTTTCAATATAACGCATACGCCATGTGGCAAGTACTGGAAACACACAAAAATCCACCAAAAACAAGCAGGAACATGTGCGACTGTGTCGATGCTGGTATAATTCAATTTGTTAAAGCCAAAAATAAAAATAAAAAATAAAAATAAGCGTAGCTAATAAAAAGAAAACCAAGGAGCTAAACAACGTCGCTTGAACACACATATCTGTTGCTGATTTTTGTCTCTGAAAGCTATATTTTCACATATAAAACGTATATATATAGATGGATGGGAATGGAAACCCTCAGCCTGAACAACAAACATTTTATGCATAATCCTTGAACAGATGACTCCTTCTCCAGCTCCAGCTCCTTCTCCGACTTTTCTCCTTTGCTAAGTGAGCCGGAAAATGTGTTATTTTATGCGTAACGCAATTTTGAGGGGCAATATCACAAACTTTTACTGCACTTTCAGTAGAGTTTTATATTTGGTGTGTGCGTAGGTTGCGGCACTGATTTCAAGGTCGTCATTTTTACGGAAATCCATAGAGATTTATCACCCACAAACATTCAACTTTCCTGAATGTCTTTAAATATTTGCGAAATCCGGCACAAGCCACAAGAAACATGCTTTTTAATTCAGACACTTTTCAGATTCCTTTTTAAGGCTCACCTCTGGTACCTCTTCCATCTCAACCGCAAAATGATCAAAAGGACGATTAGGCAAGCACACAAAATGGCCTCCGGCGGAGCTCCTCCGAATTCATTTCGTGATTTGTTTGTTTGGCCAAAGGAAGTGCATGCTGGTTGAATGAAAATTCACGGAAAATATTGTAATTGCTTTAATTTGTTGGCTTGACTACATTTTAATTGGTTTTCCAAAACAAACTCTGATATTTTTTGCGATAAAACACAAAGAAATATAGATTTATGCAAATTGGCAAAATTATTTTCAATAAACATTTAATTAAACATGTCTGCCACAATTCATTCTGTAAGGTTACTTTACAATTAAACTTCATTTGAAGAACTAATTGAAAGAGAAATTAACTCGTTGATCTAGCCCCCGCATTTCGTTACACTCGAATGCTTCAATTTTAGTTTTATAATATTGCTCGTTGCTTGATTCAATTAAATTCTGGGAATTGAATTACGTGGCAGAACACACACAGAAAATCTAATCATACACTTGGTGCAAATTTTCACAGGCACAAAATTCATGAGCCGGATTCCGTCCCCAAACCCAATCCCATCCCCATTCCCATTCCCACATTCCCATCCCCTAAGCTTCAACCCACTTAGCCAGATAAGCATTTGTCCTGGCCAAGTGAGTTTCGTGTGGCACTGTTGCTGCAACATATTGCATTTTAATGGGAATTTCGTTTTCATTGTCAACACTTTTGTGAATTATGAGGGGGAGGCGGTATGGAAAGTCAACTGTCTCCAGTCTGCTATCTCCAGGACTCGCATTCCTGCAGTCGTAAATTCAGGCTCAAGATTAGAGAGCTTAAGCGGAGCAAACTGCAACTGAAGCCGAATGAGATGAGCTCGGGTACTTGGTAAAGGATGAGATGCCACTGCCAGCCAGGACATTTGACACTTTTCAGGCTTAATGAGGCAGAGAGCGAGTGCATCGAGCATCGAGTCTTGCTCCTTGGCTCCCTATTTCTCTATTGTCTTCTGGCCGCACATTTGCGGACGACGTGTGTCAACGCATTGTGCGGTGTAAATTGCTTGCTGCTATCGACCTTATATGCCATAGCCCCCGTTCCCAGTTACCCGTTCCCCGTTCATCTGGCTAACCAATGCAGCACTTGTGAGCCCGCATGTCGCCACCGCCACCGGGAAACGCCCCTTCATTACCCTGCGAGCCATTCATGCCACCGCCCTGCGTTGACAAGTTGTGTGCATAAATTGCAACTGCCTGGGCTTGTATACAAAACACGTGAAGGATGCAATGCGGCTGCTACTTCGTAACACTATAAGAAACATATATTTTATCTCAAAATTTCCAAATTATTCAGTTCGTACTTCAAACCGACTCCTCGAAAACAATCCTCTTATATGTTATTTTCCATAGCATACATTTTGGGGCACATCCATTTACCTCGTGTCTTTTTTGCTTCAGTGTACTCCAGATGCAACTGCTCCTGACTATGCATGAGTGCCAGTGTATCCTTGACGTTTTAGGATTTTATTTGCTGGCTTAATAAAGGCATCAGCCCCCAAGTACCCGGCCGAAAGCCTGAACTGAAGTTGCAACTTGCAATCCACTCGCTCTACGCTTTCTAAAACACACACTGGTCCGTGTGCCCCGTGTGTCTGTGTATCTGTGTGCTTGTGGTTCACTCTTGCTTCCGGTTTGGCGATGTTGCATGATGCAGCTTAAATTGCTGCCACAATTACACATGTCTGGGGCTATTTGAGTAACTGGGAGTTTGCAGGGTCAATGCTGCCTGACAGTCGTTGTCCTCCCAAGCTCTGGAACTTTAATAGGATTTTATAGATGGGGACATTTTTGAAAACAAGATAAAAGCATTATAATCAAAACATGACTTCTGGACATTCTAACTAAAAGATTTAAAGAACATTAAATTATTAGCTTGGAGCCTCAGAAATCTCTTTTTTTTTTAGTTTTTATTCATCAAAAACCATTATAAATATTAGCTTAAGAAGAATAAATAACAAATTAAGAAATTAACTACAAAAAAGAATTATTTTTCAGTTGGAAAAACTTTCCCTTTGCTCTACACAAATGCAAATTTTTTTAGAACGGTACGGAATGCATTTTTAGATGCGCTGGCCATTTGTTTTGGGTCCTGACTTAATTAACACTGACTTACTCATGTTGCCAGGACTGGTGTTAGTCCTTCGCCCCGCCACACTCCTTTGTGACCATCTCCCTTGTTATCCCAGCAATGCCCGATCCCCTTGCCTCTCCGTTAGAGCCGTAATCCTCTAGCTGGCATTGTTGCTGCCTTTTGTTGATAATTACTTTTGATAACTTGGCTCTCGCTCACTTGGGGTATGTCTGTCCTTTTCTGCTCCCAGGTGCCTTATCTCTTTTCCCCACACTCTCCATCTCCCTCGGTTCCTTCGCGGTTTTTGCTGCGGTTTTTGCAACGGTTTTTAGTCTAACCGGATTGCATATGGCGCCATTATGGAGCTTATCAACAGGCTTTTGCCTAAGCTATAGTTTTAGTTTCCCCGAGCCCAAGGACTGCAAGCTTCGATCGTCCTGTAGTGCTGTAAGCCTGCAGGTTAGTTCAGGAAATAAATGTTTATTAAGATAAAAAACAGGAAACGGGTTTTAAACAAATACTAACAGATCCTTTACGATCTTAAAAATTTAAGCGCTCTTGATAAGGATCGACTCTTAAGTCCATATATTTGACATAATATTTTGTACACTTTATTTATTGATTTTGAAGGAATTCCTTATCTATTTCTAACCGAAATGCAAATATGTTTTGGTCTGCGAATCATTTTCCTATCCTGTTATTGTATTTTGAGATTCTTCTCTGCTTGACACATTTTCTTTTATTGCATTCCTTTTTCACACGCACAAGCCACCTCCTAGATGTCAGCCATCAAATAAACCCACATGTATATATTTTCTATGCATATATTTTGATATATATTATATGTTACACAAGTCAGTAACTTTTACCAAAGTGTCCTTGAAACGTGTGCGGCAAGGATAGCAGCAGCTACAATATGGCGTTGCGAAATTATTCTACTATTTATAAACAAAATTTAAAGGATTAAAGCAAACACTCAATACAATGTAATAATAGGAAATATTGAAATACCCTTAAAAATAATTACGAACAATTTTGAAACTCTATGTTTTCAGGATAATTTAACTCAAACTGTGTATTTCGAACAAGCTTTTCGCAAAAGTAAAATAGTCGGTACAACCACCAAACAAAAGCTTTTCTTTCAGGATGGAATGAAGCAAGTGTTCGTTAGATTTAATATATCTTATTCTATTAGAAATTACCCGAAATAAGCTAATTCAATATATTAATTACCAAGAATCCCTGAAGAGAATGTACTCCTTTTACAGGAAAAAAGAAAAACTCAATCGGATTTTGATGGAAAATAAAAACCAAATTAATAGAGATTCCAAATTTCTAATTGCAGATTCCACAGGGGAAATCACACAAACATCATAAGCGATAAGCGATTCTGATTTCTGATTTAATTAGCTTGTCAAGGACAAACTTTTCCTTTCACTTAATCTACGCCACTTTAAACGGGAATTGAATCGATGAGGCTAGAAATAAACGCGCCCCACCGAAACTATCAATACTAATTTCCCTAATTTGATTGGCCACTCAGTGAAAGGGCTAATATTGGTTCATCCATTAATATGGTAATCATCAAGGTACACGGAGAGCTTGAATTTAGTTGGAATACTTTACGTTTTCCTCTCTGGGTATTTCTCAAAAACCATTAAGTGTGAACGATGGGTTAACCCGCCCGGGCGTCCTAAAAAAAGGAGAAATTTCACGTTCCTGGCTCTGATTATGCCAAAGTAAATGCAAATAAGCCACGACAAGCTGGCTAATGTTGTTGTAGTTGCGCACGATGAATGGACACGAAAGTCGTCAGGGTCAGTGGTGGGGTCACAGCCATGTAAAAAGCGAACCCACAACCCGTCCAACCACCCAGCTATGTGGGGGAGTTCAGTTTGTTTACCAAACAGCACGTTGATTTAATTGCTATTATGGCCAGTAGCAGGAGCACGAGCAGGAGCAGGAGCAGGACCTACTAGCGAGTGTCCAGCAGCGAGTGTTCAGTTACAGGTGGTGGTGCCCGGCAGGGGTGGTGCTGTTGCCCAGTGCCCAGTGGTCAGCGATGTGGTGTGCGTGCGTAGAAATTACCATAAATCTGATGGCTCGAATAAAAACGGCTGCTCTGGTGAACTTGGCCGGCCAGTTCGTGTTGAGTTTTTGCGGCGAGCGGTGTTAACCGGAAAACGGACACCAGAAAACCGGACAAGTGGTTAACGGAATTTTGAATTTGCGCCCGACTTGCGTGTCCGTACAGTGTCTTTTGCCATGTTAAAAGGTGATCCGTTTTCCAAGCAAATAAAATCCACCCAGTGCATATCGTACGTGACCGCCGGTCTAGGCCGCATCTAGGCGGTGCATCATGGTGCGACGCGCCTCGAGCGTTCCGCATCTAAACAGCAGCGGTGGCAGTAGTGCGGATAGTGCCGGAACCGGTGGCAGCCGTCGGGGCCGGGCGGCAGCCGTGGCCGGTACGCGTGGCCGGAAGGCGCCCTCATCCACGGGCCAGAGTCAGAGGCAGGGCTCCGGGAGCAGCAGCGGCGTGCCCCGATCCCGCAGCCTGACCAACGGCATGCGACGTCTCAGCCCGCAAAAGGGCACGGGCAGTAGTGGCGGCGGCAGAGGAGAAAGCTCCCGGAATACGCCGTATTTTCTACGCTCCCGTGAGAATGAGTAAGTGCGACGTAAGGATTGCGTTGCTTCCCACCGTAATCAATAGGCGCTAAACTCAGGACAGAGAAGACATCAAAAATGAAGTCTTTATAATCATATTTTTAATCATAAATGGAATCTATTATTCAAGACTTTTCAATAAGAAATATCAGCTTAAGCCCCGTATTTAGTGTAGGTTTATTTTTGGAATTTTAAAAGGCCTATAAATATTAAAGACTGACCTATTGCAAAACGCTGTAAGCTAACTGATCAATTATTAATTGTAAATATTAAGTGCCTGTAATGGAGGGGTACTGGGAAAATGTATCAATTTGCATCAGTTTCTAGGGAGGGTATGGGTTTTGGGGTTGGGACAGGACAGGACAGGACAGGACAGGCAGCTCACCCCTAATAGACGACCCATTAAAAAATTTCCGAGGCGAAGAAAAAACGGAAAAGCCACAATCCAAACCATAATGACCACGCACAATAATCTAAAAGGCAGGCAGGGAAGCCAGCGACAGCCAGGACAGGCGAGACGGACAGTCGTTAACCGGCAGGACACTCTTTATGAAAAGAAACCGGTACAGATCGACAGGGGTTGAGCTTCGAAATTCGAACGAGCACGAAGCCAATCGATTTTGCAATTAAAGAACATTGAAGTCCTTTCAAATGTATTTGTGGCTGATGACCGGAGTTGAGAGAGAAAGTGACATGAATAAGTTAGTTTTCGGTTTCATTGGAGTTCTACTTCGCAAGACAGACCCACCAGAGTTAAGGTTAAGGACCCCGTTTCTTGGCTTTCTGGCAATTGGGTTAAGTCGTTGGTTGTGGGTTGGCTCGAGCTCATGAAGAGCTAATCCAAATTATCAATAGACCTCGTTTGCAATAGTTCTCCGGGAAAGGCTTCAAATAAATTGACACCTTGGTGATATGGTAATTTACTGGATCCCTCGACTTATTTGGATTTATTTTATAGATACCATGTGATTAATCCCAACAGTCGCGTTATAATTATTTTGGAGCACGCATATGGTTCCAACTTTTGATTAATGTATGCGTTGATAGCCAAATGATTGACGACACACTTTGGCATTGGAACTGGAACAGTAATAAATTTTGTATTTAGATCCGTATTTCATATAGAAATTGATAGAAATTAGCAAAATACCGGACCCAGCCCAAGCCATTTGACGTGAAACACTCCGAAACTAAGCGTCGCGTGTATGATTGGAGTTTAAAAATCCATATACTCGTATATAGTACACATTCGTATGGATTTTCTGGCATGCACAATACGAGTTAGGTCATAATTACGCCCTCCCGGTGATAACTATCATCGGAGTTGACATTTCGTTGCCTAAACTTTGCATGGCTAATAAATATTTTCCATTGGTAGATCCATTTTCCATCCATTTTGAATTCGAAATCGGATTCCATGACCAGGAAATAAAAGTGAGAGTTCCACTTTTCCCACTCACCGCAGTTTATTTAATTCGCAAACAAAGAGAGTTCTAGGCGGTTATTTAATATTTGTTTCATACAAATATCAACATTGTTTTCTTTGAATACTACTGATTGAGGTAAACCAAATATGTAAAAGAAGTAAAGGATTTCCTAAAGAAAAGGTATAAAGGTTTGAGCTCAAATTGAATATTTATCAGCTAAAAATTACACAAAGAATACCAGATTCAATCCAAATCGAGGTCAATTAATTATTTAGAACCTAAGATGGCTGATCCAAAGTTGATTGAACTTTTAGCGGCAATACGTTCTCAAGTCGCCACTCCTTGGGTTTCGTGTTAATTTTTCTCCATTGGCGCCTTCTGAAATATTTACCAAGTGCACACCGAAAGGCCCAGCTCGTGCCTGATTAATATATGTACTATATGTACATACTTTCGTGAAGCTATGGTCATTAGGACATGAATGTTTAACAAGTCATTTACGTGAAATGTTAAATGTCAGCTCCCTGCCACATAGAAACACGCAAAGATGGGACATTACACATACGCCGTGTAGGCCGGCCTCCTTTGCAGTTCAATAAACTATTTGTATTGGAAACTTTTTGGTTTTTGTGGTATGCCCCTAATTGCGTGGTTGAGAACTAACCAAAGCCAAAACTTGGAGAAATTCTAATGAATAATTAAATTATTTATATATTTGCATATTTCCATAATGCGATGAAATTCCCTAGAATAAGATTTCTGAATCCCTTCGAACCCTCGACACGATAAAACTAATTGCGACTTAATCGGAATCAGAAAAAAAAACCAGAAGCCATTGGCCAATGGCCATCTACCCTTAACCTTGACTATTTTTAGGCCAACAAGTTCAAGGCAAGTCCACAATTCTCACACAACTCACAACTCAGAATTTGCATTAGCCATAGAATCCTGGATCCATAAAACAATGAGTTTATTGTTTCACTTTGATTGATTAACTTTGATTGTGACCTTTTCGGTGATTCTACTGGACAGGGCATGAGGGACTAAATATCGAAAACATTTTGCCCAAAAATATGCAATATTCCAAAATTTAACAAATAGCTTTTTATGAACCAGAATCGGAAGTTCCGACACCCTGGAAATCGTGGCCTCCAAATCCACCGGCAGTGAGGAGTGCTCCACGCCCGAGGATAACATTAATGTGGTGGTTCGAGTTCGGCCACTCAATGAAAAGGAAAAACGCGACCGTCATGGTTCCACACTGCAGTTCCCCGGGAACGGGCAGGTCATAGTAAGCAAATATTATTCGAAAGTTTTTAACTCTCGATTGATACTAAATCACTCTTCTGCAGATCGAGGGCAACGATGTGGGACAAAAGAGGTCGCACAATCGCGACAGTGTTCGCGTCTTCACCTACAATGTGGTCTTCGAGCCAGGAGCAACCCAGGAAGATATCCTGGACTACTCGGGCATAAAGCGCATCATCGAAATGGGTATCGAGGGTTTCAGTTGCACGGCGTTTTGTTATGGCCAAACGGGCTCAGGAAAAACGCACACTCTTACAGGACCACCGGATTTGGTATGGACCATTGATTTAATTCTGTTTTTAGACATAACATACATAACATTTTTATGAATATTTCAGTTCTTTGGTAAACCGAATCCTAAAGATCCACGACACGGCCTCATCTTCCGATCATTTGTGTATCTCTTCCAGTTGATTAAAAATCGCAAGGATGTCAATTACGTGCTAAAGGCCTCGTTCATGGAGATATACAATGAACGGGTAAGTGGAGAAAGCCACCACTTCTCTAATAGCCTCGCCGTCTAAGGCCTGACCTCTATCCATTTAATTTAAATCGAAATTGCATTTGGCATAATCCTGATGGCCTGCCAGCAAACATGCTTGCATTGACCTCTATTTAATGGATGTCAGCACGCTTCCTGCCCCAGAAGGAATAACCCAAAGCTCCCAAAACCACCTCTTGCCAAGCAAAATACCCCACACTGACCCACCCAACTAACCTTTTCTAGTTTGTCACAATGCGTGAAATGTTTCTGCATTTTACGTGGCATTTTCAATGATTTGTTTTGCTAGGCCACCTCCTGCACCATTTACTTATTGGTTTCGCAAATTAAATTGAATTTTTAAACTGGTCACAGGTAATCGATTTACTCAATCCGGGAAGTGCAAGGAAACCGCTGGCGGTGCGATGGTCAAAGAAATCGGGTGGTTTCTTTGTCGAAAATCTCTTTACCGTAGATTGTGAAGAGCTGGATGATCTTCTAGCCGTTTTGGAAGAAGGTAAGTCTATTGCGTTTATTTACTATACAAAACTGTTTTAAATGATACCCATTTATCGGCAATCCTTTATTTAGGAATGAGAAACCGAGCCGTTGGATCGCATGCCATGAACGATCATTCGTCTCGGTCGCACACGATTCTGACCGTCCACATCCTATCCGACCAACAAACGGACGGCGGGGTGTTCCTCTCCAAGCACGGAAAAATAAATTTCGTTGACCTGGCCGGCAGCGAACTTACGAAGAAGACCATGAGCGAGGGCAAGACCCTGGAGGAGGCAAACAACATAAACAAGAGCCTCATGGTTTTGGGCTACTGCATTTCCTCGCTGAGCGATTCCAAGAAGAGGTCCGGCCACATCCCCTACCGGGATAGCCAACTAACCAAGTTGCTAGCCGACAGCCTGGCGGGCAACGGTGTAACCCTGATGATCGCCTGCGTGTCACCGGCCCACTACAATCACGCCGAAACCCTCAACACTCTGCGATATGCGTCCCGTGCGAAGAGGATCCGCACCAAGCCGGTGATTATGATGGATCCGCGCGAAGCGTTAATCCTCAGTCTGAAGCGCGACATCCATGCGCTTCAACTGGAAAACGAACACCTGAAGGCTGCCCTTAATCTCCACCACCAGGCGGCGACGAATGGCAGTGCCCCCACCGACAATCTCCTGGAGATACAACTGGAGCGCGTTGGCAGTGGAGGTGGCAGTGGCATGCCAGTCCCAGTGCCTAAGGTGGATCTAGAGCGCTTGCCCGAATTGGATGGCTCTGAGCTGGCGGAACTCGTTAAACTCTACATGGCCGAGAACGAGTCGTTGCGGCAGGAGAACAACCATCTGTTCACCGTGAGGGAGACTATTCTGCGGGATCAGGAAATCGTGTGCCGGGAGAATGAGCGACTCTTAAAGAAACTCGAGGATGTGAACAAGTGAGTGGGGGAAGGAATCAAGTATGGGTTGAGAGTATGGGTGGTTTCGGATTGGAATCCGGGAAACCAGATTCGGTAGCTTCTTGTCTGCGTAACTTGGCTCATTGTTCTCTCCCATTTTTGATTCGTTTTAGATCAAAACCGAACGGGGCCGAGGACAATGAGCCGAGCCAGGAGCAGAGAGTCCAGACAAAAAAGGATTAAACCAACGTTATATCAGCATTTTTTTTACATTTTAAGAAGCTTTTATGGTGTGTGTTTGTAAACGTTTTTGAAAAACAACTATAGAGTGTGACTAGCTGTGTAAGAATTTGTAATAAAAGTTTGTTTTTGTTCCTTTGAATGAGAATGCAAATTGAACTCACACATCATGTCATTTTTTACGTTTCCAATATGTTGACTTCTTCTCAGAGTCTGTGTCCGTTCCCCATTGATACCAGCCCGACCAGCTATATCACCGACCACGGGGAAAGAAACCCCCGGCACCGAGATTTGGACCAATCCGGAACCTCTTCAAACTCCGCCGGGAGCGCAGCTTCCCCTGGAGCAACGGATGTCCGAGAATGCAGATAGGAGGACAGATACCGCGCAGAGGCGTATCGATCAGAAACGCATAGCCAAGAATATTTTGATGATGGCAAATGCCTTCCGGAAGCCAAACGCGGATCTGGCCAAGGATCAAATTACCAATTTGGAAAAAGAACCGGAAGAGCGTTCAACCGACTATATGACCGAGTAGGTGATCAAATAGAAAGTATATTCCTAGAAAACAATTTATTTTCTTTCAGCATGCTCACATAGAATTAAACCCTGAAGAAAAACTATATTTTTGCAATCAAATACATTAACAAACTGGAAAAAATAAAATTTATATAAATAAATGTTAAGGAATTTGAAAAGATATTGGGTTTTTATACTTCAAATGGATAAGATGGATTACGATTAGTTTTGACAAAAATCACATGCCAATTTGAATTTTTATGATTTTTAGGATGTAACGTATTTTTTTGGGATATAGAAAATGGCCAAAAAAAGGCGGAAACTTGAACGCCAACTACGCCAAAAGTGGCCACACTTTTGAAAATATTGATTTTTCACCGCCGACCCGAAATAGCTGCGAAAGGTGAGCTGAAAATTTGATCGGAAAATTCTAGTTAGCTAACAAGAAGCTCGTTGTTAGTACCCAGATCCAGATCCAGATCCAGGTCCAGTATCCGGCAGCAGTATCAGCATTCCAACATCCACCATAGGTCTCGCGGAGACAGCCGTCCTGGACATCATGGCTGCGAATCTGCAACAGCAGCGCTCCATAAACTCGCAACTGCGGCGGGAGGTTGGCATCGAAAGGATGCAGGTGTCGGAGGCCTGTTCCCTGATGATGAAGTACATGCTGGAGCACGAGGAGGAGGACTGCCTGCTCAGCGGTTTCACCCAGAAGGTGAATCCGTTCCGCGAGAAGAGCTCCTGCAGCATTTTGTAGGTTCACTTCAACCGAACCCTATCCTAAAAGTAATAATACTCAACAGTATACTCAATTGCGGTGTACACCGCATAAACTATTCGATGTTCGTTGTAAGTGTGCTCCATGACCTCAATTATGTCTAAAAACTGAATATATACAAATGGATGGGCGATTATTTATGAAAGTTTAAACAAAAGAAAGCTGAACCGTCTTGAACTTACTCAAATGCCTGCATATGTATGTGCATATTAATATCGTGTATTTTGCTATCCTGTAGCTCTTTATTGGAGATATTAGCAGACTAACCCCTCCTCTCTATATATTTGTGTACGTTTCCTGAATACGATATTCCAAAAATAAAGCTATGTAGCCCGAGAAATCGATGTGAATATTTAGCAGAATAACCAAATTTTGATGTATAAATTCGATTTTGTATAAAATGTCGGCAACAAAGTTTAGTTGGTGTTGCTCCACATTCGCATGTGCCATGCGATTGACCAAATCCCC
This sequence comes from Drosophila ercepeae, assembly GCA_018150545.1. Classification (NCBI taxonomy): domain Eukaryota; kingdom Metazoa; phylum Arthropoda; class Insecta; order Diptera; family Drosophilidae; genus Drosophila; species Drosophila ercepeae. The sequence continues at coordinate 16,037,056 of JAECWL010000161.1, forward strand.
AACTGTGAACCCCTACTTTGTCTTCCTCGATCACTTCCGCTCCAATCTTCAGAAGCGCGGCATCTGTCAATTAAAGCCCACGGTCGTGAGGAAAGTGGCGGGCAGAAAGTGGCGGGAAATGACACCGGCTCAGAAGTCTGTGTTCGTCGAAATTGCCCAGATAAATCGGTCAAGAATGAATACTAACTCGCGGCCCAGCCTGCCAGTCGGTGGTGTTAGACGGTGCCCTATTAAAAAAGTTCCACGGGCAGTCAAAGAAGACTTTTAAATTATATTTCGGGCGCCGTAAAAGCTTCATTCGATTGAATGTAATCAGAAAAAGTATCCTTTCATTAACCGATGTCCTTGCATTAATGTCTATTTTAAATCCCCAAGTATCCGCAATAATTCTTTTTTCGCGGCATCATTTTAAATTTTAGTCACTAAAAAATGAACATTACCCAGCTTTGGCCCGAGACGTATGTTCACATTCTATTCAACACTAATATATATTTGCACTTTTTCCAACACTGCTGAGTAGCAAAACATTTCTGGCAGAGGAAAAATAAAGAATTTGCTCGATTATAAAATGAGTTCTGGTTTTGTAACAGAGGCAGAAGCAGCAGAAGCCCGCAAGAGACGTCAGGAAGAATGGGAGCGGGTGCGCCAACCGGAAGATCCCCTTGAACGACCAGAAGAACCGTATGATGGAAGGTCTTTGTACGAACGCCTGAAAGAAAACAAGACCCAAAAGGACATGGAGTACGAGGAAGCCCATAAATTAAGTATGATTTTAAGCTCTCCTTCAGATTCAGGTTGCAATAATTAATTAAAAAACGCAGAGAACCTTATACGCGGCCTGGACGACGATGAAGTACAATTCCTAGAGCTTGTCGATACCCATAAAATCAACGTGGAGCGTCAGCAGATGCGCGACGAGGAGCTAGAACTGAAGGATTTTCGAATTCGGGTTGAAAAACTCCAAGAGGAGAATGTTGATAAGGTAAGCTATCCATTTATCTAATTCGTTTTTTAAATATTTTTATTTATTTAACAGAAACTGCAGGCTGAGCTAAAAACCACAGCCAAATCAGCAGGCTCTACCTTAGGGCGCAATAGTCAAAAGTCTCTATTAGGACAAGGCATAAAGCGAAAAAATGGTGAACAACCTACCAGCTCTAGTAAAGTAATCAAATCTGAGGAAAAACCAACAACCGCCACTACGTTGGTCACCGACAAGTACGACCAGGGAGCATTAAAGTGCATCGCCGTGCTGCCGGGAATCGGCTCCTACACAGAGTCCAGTGACTCCGAAGCCAGTACGGATACGGACGAACATGAACAATGCTTAAGAACCGATCTATGTGGCCGCAAAATACCCAAGAAGAAACTGTGCTCCGAGTAGGATAAACAACTTTTTTATGGGATGCTTAATATGTAGTCTCTTTCCTTTGAAAACACAATATATAGCCTAGAATGTAATCTTAGCAAACTACGGATCCTTTTTTTTGTTCCGATTCCCGTTTTTTACATTTGTCGTCTCGTTGAATTTGCTTCCATATTTCTTGCGTGTCTGACTAGTCAATCACGGAGCTTTACCACTGCTGCGACCATCATCGTTTATGCGAGCCGCCCGCTCAACCTTTTGCTGCGCATCCACCACCTCATGTAACTCATTACCAGATGCTTTTACTTAGTCCGGCCCCAAATACCCAATCTCTAACAACTCTCATCTCTCCAGTATCCTCGCGGATAAGGTCTACATCCTTTGGTACCAGCCGGCAAGCTTCCCATAATATATATTTAACTTTTTATACACTTAATACCATTTATTCTTACGGATCGGTTATTAGTTGCAATGTATCTGTGTCATGTTAAAAACATGAAAGCATGCATATTCATTATTGTGAAATATGTAATAGGATTTTATCATTCGAAATTGAATTTAACGAATTTTATCGGTCATCGGAATTCCATCGATGTTTTAAACATCGATGTTTTGACATTTGAACGATCCAGTGCGTAGCTGACAAATAATTCTCGCCCTTCCTTAGGACAAACTAAGAAACAAACTTTCTTGCTAAAATAGAAAAAAAAGCAATGCAATCGACATCTGAAGAAAATGAAAAAGGATCTAATGTGACCCAGACTAGTTTGGCTTCAGAGCCTTCGTTGTCGCAGCAGATGAGGCAGAATTTTGTTAACATGAATAACCTGGTGGAAGTACTGCAGGGGGAACAAAAGCAGCCCCATGCAAATATATGCGAAAATGAAAATCGGTTCAACACAGAGCGCCAGGGAATTCTGGTTCAGCTTCAACAGGAAATGTCCAACTACGCCACCATTCAGGAGAAGTTCGCTGAGCATGAAAAGTCAATGGAAATGATCATTCGAGAGCTCCAGGATGAACAGCAGGAATTGATCGAGGCACTTGATGACGCTCTGACTGACGGCACGGACAACGTCGATGCCATGAAAGAGGAGGTGAAGGACCTTAACCAGCAGCTGGGCGACAGGTCCGACGCCACTATCTGTGTAATATGTCTTGAGTCGTGGACCGCGGAAGGCTCACATCGTCTTGTGTCGCTGCGCTGTGGCCACCTGTTCGGAAGTAATTGCGTCCGTAGAGCTGTACGCATGAGCCGCAAATGTCCATGTTGCAACAAGTTTGCTCATCCAAGAGATATACGAAAAATCTACGGTGGCATTTTGTCACAAGACGAAAGGAACGAACCTAGTACTAGTGGATCTAATACTGGTGGACACTCATATCCTCAACAAGGACGAAATATGTATGACAATGACAGTGACAGCTATTAAGAGCCTCATTTTTTCCCTTTATAGACACAAAAGGAAATTTAATTGTTGTGGTAAACACAAAATATATGTATCTTTGTGGAAATAAGAAAAACAAAACGAATAGGAGGGTTAAATATTTAATCTTAAATATGTACGTAATAAATGCCAAACTTTTTGAAATTGAGCGCATTTTTTTGTCTCATGTTTACTGATTTTTATTAATATTGTCAAAAGGGTTTACTAGGAAAAGGCATAAAAATACACAAGAAGAATAAGTGCTTATGGGATGCTTAATATGTAGTCTCTTTCCTTGGAAAACACAATATACAGCCTAGAATGTAATCTTAGCAAACTACGCATCCTTTTTTTTGTTTCGATTCCTATTCTTGACGTTTGTCATCTCGTAGAAATTACTTCCAATTTTCTTGCGTTTCTGACTACGCTCCAGGGCACGCTTTTGTTTTGCAGTCAATCGAGGAGCTTTACCACTGCTGGGACCATCATCATCTGAGCTATTCGCTGCGTCATCAGAATCACCTGGTTGTACTTTAGCCACGCGGAATTTGCCAGACGACGTTATAGCCAGCTGCTGTGTCTTTTTTGCCTTGGCTCTCTTGTGGACCACTCGCTGCAGATCTTCGTTGTACTCATCCTCGGAGTAAAAGTCGCTGGCACCATCGCTCGAGTCCTCCTCCTCGCCGCCGAGGTTGTGTATACGAGCCTTCTTGCGAGCCGCTCGCTCAATCTTTTGCTGCTCGAGAAGCTCCAGATCAATGTGGTCGAGCTCACGTACATCCGTTTGCTCGTACTCCAAGCCAACTCGAATCTTTCGAAAGTCCTGGATTTGCTTAAACTCGCGAGCCTTCTTCACGGACTCACTAACGAAGGTAGGTGCAGTTGACGCGGCATCCGCATTTGGATCCTCGGTACCCTCTTCGACTTCTTGCTTATCCGCCTGGGATTTTGGAATGGCAAATCCTTCTGGTGGCACATAAAACGGTAGTTTGCCCCTCTGCCAATCGTTGAGTACCATGCGAGCGGTTACCGTGACGTCTGGTTCACCCCCTTTGAGCAGTTTGCCCGTTTTCTGAGCCAACTGTTCTAAGAAGTGGGTCGACGTGTTCCACTGATCGATTTTATAGTTTTTTGTAATGTATTCAGGTCGCACCCTCTGCAACACCGTTTCCACATAGTCCTCGGGATTGGTCACGAGCTCCACACGAACAACTCCCTTCAGGACTTTCTCAGTATCCGTCTCCGCTGAGGGATACACCACGCCCGGACAATCAATAAGAAAGATACGTTTCATCAACGTTATGTACTGCCAGACTTTTGTTTCGCCCGCAATAGGTGCCACATTGCAGACCTTTTTGGAGCGCAGAGCGTTGATTACCGAAGACTTGCCAACATTTGGGTATCCAATAAAGCCAACACTAATCTGTTTTTTGTCCAAATGAAGTTTTCCTAGCTGACGAAACAGATTAATGAGAGCACCTGAAAATAATATCCAAGTTAAATAGCGTTTTTGTTAACTTATGGTAAATAATGTCTTACCTTTTCCAAACGGATGCTGCAAGGACGCATGGAAGGCTATCGTCGGGTATTCTGCACTTAAGATTGCCACCCAGCGCTGGGTCACCCAAACGGGCACCAGATCCACCTTGTTTAGAATGAAGAACAGGTGCTTGTGAGGCTTCTCCTTTCTAAGGAACTCCTCGATATACTTGGAGCGAGTGCCCATGGGATCGCGAGCGTCCAGGACCTGAAGCAGGACATCGGATGCATCCACCACCTTATGTAACTCATTCCAGATGCGTTTGCTTTGTCCGGCCCCAAATACCCAATCTCTAACAGCTTTCTTCTCGCCAGTGTCCTCGCGGATAAGGTCTACATCCTTGGTGGAATCATATTTTTCGGCCTGTTCATCGGCTGCTTTGGTCAGGTCCTCCAGATCTCTAACCTTCAGGCTGACGCGCTTGCGTTGCTTCTTGGGACCGAAAGTACTATCGAAACTTTCGGTGTCTAGCAAATGAACTCTCTTGTATTTAGCAGCCTCGTTGAGTAGGGTTACTGGCAACTGGGAAGGCTTCATTATGACCTGATAGGGGTCCTTAACAGCCTTGCCGATCTCATCCTGGAACTTTTGCAGCGCTGTCTGTGAAATGACACGCGAGTTGCTAAACCACTTGGGAGTTGGTTCCACTCTGGCCATGGTACCAGCCGGCAACCGTCCCTACAATATATCCCATATAAATCAGAAATGGTAAATGGTAAAAAGACGACCTGTTGCTAGAACTCACCTGAAACGGAGCTGGAGTGAGGATCTTGCCTGTTCGGTCTCTTTTTGCCTTGAAGTTGCGATACATTTGGAGCCTCTTAATTGTGCCCTTGGTGCGGGGATGCGCAACTCCTTTCAGCCCGCTCTTGGGACGCTCCGGATTCATAGAGTGGTTGGAGTGGTTGAATCCCTGGGTGCGGGGCTTGCCCGGTGTGCTGCGTACCTTCGGCATGTTTATTTCCGAGTTCCTTACGGTTTCAATACAATATAAAATCTATTTTCTTGGCCCGCTGAAACCAAAACACACGTGTTCGGCTGAACCAAAAAAAAAAACAAAGGCATTTCTCACTTTGAAACACTGAAACGGGTGTTTTACAGCACTTCACGCGGTGAGACTGGCCACACTCGCCACAACAGCATGGAAAACAAGTTTAAAGCCGGATTTAAAGTTCGTGTACTAGAATTATTAACCTTCTTATAAGAACTGCAGTTGTGTTTATTTCTGTTTAAGCCCTATTATAAATAGGGAAATATAAATATAATATCCTCATCGTTATAAAAAACCTCCCAACGAAATATTTCAGTCAACTCTAATCATGTGGCTGCGAGTGTAGTCCAAGCAAGCTGGTTTTATTTTATATCCGTGTGCATACATATCCGCCTGCACGTCTTCTGCACGAGCTTCTGCTGCATTTAATAGAATTAAATATTCAGTTAATAGCTTGAATTAGGGGACAAGTATTATAATGTAAATCTTTAAAAATAAAACAATCGGTAGTGAGTAGTTTAAAGTTTTAAATAGTATTTCTCAAGCGCGACTCGAGAGCGAGAGCGAGAACGTGTGTGTGCTTGGGGCAGGGTTTATGTGTGTGTTTTGGAATGTTGCCCTGCACGAAATTCAAACCCAAATAGTGACCATCCTTGAGCCGAGCTTTTGCTTTTGCATATATTTGCGCGATGGATGAGCACACGCTGAACGACTTGCTGGAGTGTTCCGTTTGCCTGGAGCGCTTGGACACCACCTCGAAGGTTCTCCCCTGCCAGCACACCTTCTGTCGCAAATGTCTACAGGTTGGTGCCGTGGAATACCACTTCTTACTCTCATTGATCAATATCTATCCACTGTAGGACATATTGGCAAGCCAGCACAAGTTGCGATGCCCGGAGTGCCGGGTCCTGGTATCAGCCAGAATCGACGAGTTGCCGCCGAACGTATTGCTGATGCGTATCTTGGAAGGTAAGAGGATTCGCCCACGTCAAACTCACAATTAAAGTCTTCCCACGCTGGAATGCTTGAGTGGGGCCTCGAGTGGATTTCGATTCGAAACTAAAATAATAAAAAAATATGTTTCTTTTGATAGGAATGAAACAGACATCTGCAGCATCTGGGAAGGGTGAAAACAAAGTTGAGGATCCGCCCGAATCAGCAGCAACATCGATTAGTCAAAATCAGCAGTCGCAGCGTCCCAACCAAAATCTACAATCCCAACAGACGACTCAACAGCAGTCTCAGCTGCAGACTGTTAGGCAAAAGCAGCGCCGGTTTCTGCTGCCCCACGCCTATGCTCTCTTCGACTTTACCGCAACCGAGGCGAGCGATCTAAAGTTCAAGAAGGGGGATCTGATACTGCTGAAACAGCGCATTGACAACAATTGGTTTGTGGGACAGGCGAACGGCCAGGAGGGCACATTCCCCATTAACTATGTGAAGGTGGCCGTGCCACTGCCCATGCCGCAGTGTATTGCTATGTATGATTTCAAGATGGGTCCCAACGACGAAGAGGGCTGCCTGGAGTTCAAGAAGAGCACGGTGATCCATGTCCTGCGCCGTGTTGATCACAATTGGGCCGAGGGTCGTATTGGCCAGACTATTGGCATCTTTCCGATTGCCTTTGTCGAGTTGAACGCAGCGGCCAAGAAGCTACTCGATAGCGGGGTGATAAGCCCCCCACCGTGCCATCCGCCACAGCAGCCGGCGCAGCGTGCGTTGCCGCCTGTTCCAGTGATCGATCCCACCGTGCCTACGGAATCCAGCTCCGGCTCCGGCTCATCGAACATCACGCCAGCCAGCAGTAATTCCAGCTCTACGTCAAGTTCAAACAACTGCAGCCCCAACCACCAGGGCTCGCTGCCGAATACGCCGCAGCATGTTGTGGCTTCCGGGTCGTCTTCAGTTCGATTTCGGGACAAGGGCGCCAAAGAAAAGCGACACTCGCTCAACGCATTGCTGGGTGGAGGAGCTCCTTTGAGCCTGTTGCAAACCAACCGGCATTCAGCTGAAATCCTAAGCCTACCCCATGAGCTGAGCCGCTTGGAGGTCACCCCAAAGCCCACCAACTCTACGCAATCGTCGCGTGTGCTTAAAACAAATGTCCAGCAACAGCTGCCACCCACCCTGCCCTGGGGATACTTGGCACTTTTTCCGTACAAACCCCGCCAAACGGACGAACTGGAACTGAAGAAGGGCTGTGTCTATATTGTGACTGAACGGTGTGTGGATGGATGGTTCAAGGGAAAGAATTGGCTGGATATCTACGGTGTGTTTCCTGGCAACTACCTGACACCACTGCGGAATCGTGACCAGCAGCAGCTAATGCACCAATGGAAGTATGTACCTCAGAGCTCGGACACTCAGCAGGGGCATCTTCAACAGCAGCCCGGTGGCCAGGATGTGCGGCTGAATAATATGCTGCTCATGCAGCCACCCGATTTGCCACCCCGTCAGCAGCAGTCCATCTCGAACGCCACAACAACCACTACTTGCTCTGTCTGGAGCAAGCCGGTTGAGGCGCTGTTTAGTAGGAAATCTGAGCCCAAACAGGAAACCAGTGCAGCTACAGCCGGAGCATCCGGGGCAGTGGGACTTATGCGACGTTTGACGCACATGAAGACGAGATCCAAGAGTCCCGGAGCATCGCTTCAACTGACATCCAAGGAAGGTAGCACCCCCGGAAGCAGCGCGGAAAATAATGCTAAAAAATCCGTTAAACTAAATCCTGTTCACGTTCGGTTAGTCACACGGGTTTATCTTAATTTTAATTTATTTATTAATGAAGTGTGTTTTATAGGTCGGGTTCGTGCCCCAGCCAGTTGCAACATAGCCAGCCGCTCAATGAATCCTCAATCTCAACCACTACTGCTTCCACATCCGCTGTAAAACAGCAACAGTTTGTAGCCAAGGCAAGCCAACCAGGCTCCACCACTGTTTCCTACGGCTCCCAACGGGTCAAGGGCAATAAGGAGCGTCCCCACTTGATTTGGTAGTTTTAAGATAACTGATTAATTCAATGTTTGATTTAAACTAATCAATGGTTTGATTTGCAGTTCCCGTCAATCCCTGGATGCAGCTACATTTCGCAACATGTACAGTAACTCGGCCAACTCTCCACCGCCTCCGGCCGCAACCGTAGCTCCAGTAGCTCCAGCCATTTATACAGGCACCAATGTACAGCACCAATCGGTGGGCCCATCGCAACTCCATGCTAACATGATAATTGCCCCCAGTCATCGAAAGTCCCACAGCCTGGATGCTGGTCATGTGCTTTGTTCCAGCAGCAATTTGATTACAGAGGCCGCCATTAAGGCCAGCGCCACCACTAAATCGGCTTATTGCACTCGAGAGAGGTGCGAGGTTCTTTGCCAAGAAAAATCTAAACATATTCTAATTTTCCAATCTTAATTTTTTTAGCCGCTTTCGATGCATTGTTCCGTATCCTCCGAACAGCGATATCGAGCTGGAGCTGCACGTGGGAGATATCATTTATGTGCAGCGGAAGCAGAAGAATGGCTGGTACAAAGGCACCCATGCGCGCACCCACAAGACTGGACTCTTTCCAGCCTCCTTTGTTGAGCCGGATTGTTAGATCGGGATTCCCTTTCGATCGCCGGTCAATTTGGTCTTCCAATTTACTAAAATCTACTTCTTTTTTCAAAAAAAAGAAATAGCTTTGAAATCTTCCACTCTACTACGAAGCTCGCGGTACTTTTTATACGAACTTTAATAGAAAACACGCTAGAATTAATATACAAGACTTAAGCAGAAAGTTACTTAAGCCCTTTAGCGTTTAACTAGCTAGCGAAATCGAAGTAAACTCTACGAAGTTATTTGTAATATATACGATTTTCAGTAATAACACGTACGTCGTTTAACTTAATTTATTCACCAAGCAAAACAATCGGTCCATCTACAAGTGACTAAACAGGGACGTTGGGTTTACTCGCTCTTGTCGAATTTGGAGCCATAGATTGGCACATACTGGAGGATCAGCTTCCAATCGGTGTAATACAGCAGGGCCAGGCCAGCAGCACCACCGAATCCTGCGCCTGATCGCGCGCTGAAAGTATACAAATTAAAATTACAAAATAAGATTTCCATATTCCTTGTGGTTATGCAATGGGTTGCGTTTTGAAAGGGTCTCGCACTTTCATGGATCCTTGCCGCAGGTACCATGCCTATATGTAATACTTACAAGGAAGACGCAATTTCAGCGTGCTTCTTTCCAAAGGGTAGACGGAAAACCATTTTTCGTGGATATAATAATTTTTCTCCCAAAAGATTTGACAGTGACCAAAATCGTAGGGTTAAAAAATACCTCAACTAATTTTATTTACCGTTTATCAACACTGCAAATCTACTTATTCCAACACTTAAAATTGGACAACAAAATTTGTCATCAGCAGAAAAGAGTTTCAATTGAAATTGAATCTAAATTAAAAATTATCACAATGAAAGTGTCCATCTTCGGTGATCTAAACACATTCGAGCTGTTTGTCCTGTGCACTTTGATACCGGCAGTTTTCCTGTACCTGTGGTCCCTCATCTCGGGCGATATAAAAGTAAGGCCTACGTTCTTATCAGCATTTTACCATTTTATTAATTCTTTTTTGGTAGAACTTCAAGGGCAGCAAAGTGGCTTACTCAGTTTTCACCGCAAGGGACCCAATTAATTGTTACCAGGATTATGTGCCGGAGAAACAAAAAGACTCTTAGACGAATCACTTTATAAGATTGACGATGCTTAAATGTAAATCAATCTTGTAAATAGCTATGCAATCCTTTTAATTAATAAATTGTTTAATGTTGGAAAACCTGTTTGATTTTAACTTATAATATTTGTTTTTAAAATGTAAACAAAACATCGGTAAATTTCCAATATGATTCACGTTTTTTTACCTCACTCGGTCACACCCACATTTCTTTAGGTGTTTTTGTCGTATTTGCGCAACAGCCTTACTGAACAGCGAAACTGAGTGTATTTGTAAAACCTTTATGTGTTGATATTTTAAGCGAATCTCTGGGCAATAAGAAAGTTGGAGTTTGGCAAAACATTGAGCACTCACAGGTGCCCATCCGCACCAATAGCCACAGCACTTCAGAAGTAAGGAATCATCTTCCTAATCTTCCTTATACCACAAACAAAGGAGACAACTACTACGCAAAAGGGCAACAAAAACAATGTCGGAAACATACGGTTTGTCATAACATTAAAACCTAATTAATTACAGTCACTAATTATAATTGGGTTCCTGTGCCATTTGGTATAGATTACCTGTTCAAATTTCTGATCATTGGCAGTGCTGGCAGCGGAAAAAGCTGTCTATTGCATCACTTTATCGAGAGCAAGTGTAAGTATGGTCCTCAAAATGTTTTGATTCGAGTAATCTAATAAATATTTCTCGGATTTCATCAGTTAAGGATGATAGTTCGCACACAATTGGAGTGGAGTTCGGCTCCCGAATCGTTAACGTAGGCGGTAAGTCGGTGAAGCTGCAGATTTGGGATACAGCCGGACAGGAGAGATTTCGTTCGGTTACGAGATCGTACTACCGGGGAGCTGCCGGTGCTCTTTTGGTATACGATGCTACATCGAGAGATTCGTTCAACGCACTCACAAACTGGTTAAATGATGCCAGGACCTTGGCCAGTCCGAACATTGTAATACTTTTGGTGGGCAACAAAAAGGACTTGGAGGAGGCTAGGGATGTCACTTTCCTAGAGGCCAGCACTTTCGCCCAGGAGAATGGTATGTAGACTATACTAGTCGATGATTGTCCTCTGTTTTAACTCTCCCAACTTGACAGAGCTTATTTTCTTGGAGACGAGCGCCAAGACAGGCGAGAACGTGGAAGAGGCGTTCCTCAAGTGCTCTAAAACCATCCTGGCTAAAATTGAGACGGGCGAACTTGACCCGGAACGAATTGGCAGTGGAATTCAGTATGGAGGAGCAGCGTTGCGCAATTTACAGACCCGACAGCGTAGTATCAACAAACCGGATTGCACCTGTCGTGTGTAAATCGCCGACAATTCACATATATCTAATTCAATAAGCTACCGAATTAATCTCTATTTTATCTCAACCTAAAATGCGTCACCGCATTCCACTTTAGTTTGTATTTTTGTGAGTGTGTCCAGTTTAGTTTGTTTTAGTTCGTATTGTCACTTGATAGATTAATCATTCCAAATGTAAGCTTACTGTGCTTCGATTTATTTACCATAACTTGAACCCCCTTTGATTTTTATTGATTACTCAAATTGTTACTTACTTTAGTTTATAATTGAAGAAGCACTAGAAACCCTAACCCAAGAGCCACTGCGCTCGCAACATGCAACAACGAAAATGTTTGGGATAGCCACAGAGTGCGGAAAGTGGGCACTTGTGGGATGGAAGGAATGGAGGAATGCACTCAGCATTTTTATTGTAAATAAGTGGCGTTCGCGTCGTTGACGATGTCGCCGATTGTAAATCTAATATAAGTATGCACGCGGTAAATAAAAATGCATAACCATAAAAATCAGTTTTTTATTAAAGCTTAGATACAGGATTTCATATAACAGATTATATGATTCTATTTTAAAAATAAGAATTTCTTATACAAGAAGTTAACTAACATTGTATAAAAATATTTAGACAAATTTATAGTTTTCAATTGCGCTTTTGCGCATTTTTTCAAAATTGTATGAAATCGATCCATACAATTTTGAATAAATCCGTGTCAAGAGCAAACGAAAGCCAAGAACGTTCAGTTCAAGCATCACACTTGGTCAACTTCTGGAGAGCGTGCTTGGCAGCCGCCAGTTTTGCCTGGTTTTTGTTGTTTCCGAACCCGTAGACCCTCACGGTCTTTTCCAAGCAGGTGAACTGGCAACGGACCATTACTTTTTCACCATCAATTATGGGAGCACTGTAAATGGGGGACGCAAACTTGTGCTCGTTAAGCTGCCGAATCGGGTTGATGGGAACGTCCCGAGAGAATTCCTTAATTTCGGGCTCAAAGAGGTTGTAAATAAACTGCCAGGTGCGCTTCAGATCCCTGCAATCTAGATAAACAGCTGCAATAAGAGCTTCGAGAACATCCCCCAAGGCTTTGGGTACGTCCACGTTCTGGGACATGTTGCAGGCCCCTTTTGGCGGCGCATCAATATTGTTGTCCCTATCGTCATCGGTGATCTCAATCATTCGAAACTCATCTTCCAAAAGAGTGGGCTCGTTTTCTTCGAGGAGAATCATCACCTGGTTGGTTACCTTATGTTTCTGAATCTCTTGGAATTTTACAAAGCTAGCAATGGACTCTGAGAGCAGGGCATTTTCGGCCAAGATGAACAAGTGCAGCTTATGGCGCACGCAAATGCAGGCCAGGGTAGTATTGTTCACCAGAGCGGATCGCAGATCTGTCAGCTGTCCGGGAGTCATGTTGCTATTATGTTCAAAAATATAAGCGGAAATCAGAAAATCGAGTATGGCATCGCCAATGAACTCCAGCTCCTGATAGCAGCCTGTGATTCGATTGGTCGGATACGAAGGATGGGTGACAGCCTGCAGAAGGTAGCCCCGGTCCTTGAAGGTATAGCCCAGATTCTCTTCCAGATTCCCGTGATTTATCAAAAAGCCATCGATTTCGACGGAACTGACATTCGCTCGCATGTGGGTGCCGCCCAAACGGAGGTCAAGCAATTGCGTCAGCGGCTTGTCGACATCCGCCTTGAAGATGCCAAAGTACTCCAGCATCCGGAAGCCATGCGTCAGACCATAGTTCTTCACAATGACACCCAGTAGTGCCTCCAGCGTATCGGCAATTACCTTATCTGCAATATTAGCCCGGCCGATGCAAAAGTTTAGCTCAGCGGAGAAATTTGGAACCCCTTGATGTGTGCTCGTATTATTACGACAGCTATCCAAAAAGGTGCGTAAGGTGTCCTCGGAGCAGTTTCCCATACCCAGTGACTCCTCCTCGCTGAGAACGAGGTCTCTCAAGTTATGCGGACCCACAAGCTGCGCCACATCGGGCTTTTCTGTCCACAAAGCCAACACTTTGTGAGGCAGACTGACGCTCGGCGGTACCCAAGTATATTTTGGGGTAAACAAGGAACTGCTGATTCTCGAGGGGATGTCAGTGTCGCTGAGGCAATACAGAAAGTTTCTATTAGATACCAACTTCGACTTGACCTGCGTGAGTGTACCTTCATTCCAATTTGGATACTTGTTAGCTAGGTACAACGACGCGGTCATTTTTAAAAATGAGTCGCCCAACATCTCCAACCGCTCCATATCAAATACATCCGCACTGCTCGATGTGGTAATTGCAGCCAGGAATTCGCTCTGCTCGGCGGCCGTGATGTATTGATCTGAAACGCTCTTTTGCAGAATCGAAAGGTAGCTCATATCCTGATTCTTTTCGACTTTCTTACCATTCGCGGGCATCAATGCTGGTAGATTTTTCTTTGTCGTATCATCGCTTCTAGTATCGTAGATTTGTCCCCCAGCCATTTTAAATTGGTTCTGTGTCCAAAACTCCTTATCAGCGTATTCCAATTGATCTAGTTGTTTTACAAAACCTTCGGCAAACTGGTAGTAGTAGGATAGCTCTACGGGATACGTGGACATTAGGTTACGCGAGATGTCCGCCGGCTCCATGTACTCTTGCCATTTGTTCTCAAAGTCATTGATCTGTAACTTTTCCATGGCCGTTTCAATGACTGTTGGGCGTATAGGTTCCAGCAGTGAGCGCTGCTCTTCTACATCTTCATTGGCCACGGCATTGCCTAACGGATCAACGTTCCTCTTTAATGACCAATCGATATTCACGGGTATGGGCCTGTAATTAGCTCCATTAATTGGTAAATGCTGAATACCCAAGTACGTATTAAATCTCTTTCGCAGAGTCTCGGCGTGAAGCAAAAAGTGAAGTCGGCGCAGAATGCTTGGCAGAAAAATAACCTTTAGCCACAAATCGCCGGGAAAATCAAAGTTAAAGGTCAGCTCCGGTATGAGAATCACCTTCAACCTGGCCTTGCTCTGAGCCGAAGTTTTACCTCGTTGCTGGACATAGAAGTTTAGCTGCTCTGTCAGCTCCCGCACTTCAATCAGGAACTGATTCCGATGCACTACATCGCCGATGTTGTTGCTATACTTTGACATAGTAAATTCGTAGTATGTCTTGTCCTGGTGGTTCTTCTCCATGTAACTGGACGGGGTGAGGTCCCGGTGCACCTTGGTGACTAGCATACGCTTCTCCTCGTAGTTGGCGTACCACTGGGTCACAATTTTACCTTCAAAATCTTCAGGGCATGGCGGAGGCATTTCCTTTCGCTGCTGAACACTTGACTTTTGGACCTGGGGCAGGCTTTGAAACTTGGTGACCAGAGGCCAGTCGATGATCTCGGCCTTGTCCTTGCCTATGGCCAAAGGAACTACCAGATATGAATTGTCTTTGCCGTGTTTGTCGAGCACGAAGAACGGCTGCCAAATGCGCAAAATATCTCGGAATAGTGTTACATGGAACCGCTGAAGTAGCTCCAGTTTATGGGAATCTTCGAGAATCAGCTCCTGGGGTTCCTCCGCTACGCGAACATGTAATTTACCTTGATTGCAGAATAGCGGCATTTCCGCTAACCGAGGCAGTTTCTTTCTCAGCAGCAGTGCATAGTTTCGCGGCGTCTGTAGGTTGTCATACACGTGTTCCGTGTAATCGCTGCGCTCAAAATGTGGCTCCAGGAAGATCTCGTAAGCATAACAAACCTCACCAACCATCGGCCTCGCATCGAAAAACTCCTCTGGACAGTTGGTCGTATAGGTACGCAACTGATTTTCTTTTTCTCTGCTATCCGTTTTAGTCACTATGCCAGGAAAGGTCAATTTAGTACAAAAAAGAATACCAGTCAAAGCTTAAAAAATAGCTCACCATCATCACCGTATTTCTTCCAGTGCTCAAAGTGGACATCGGCAACCGCAGCCACCCGTTCTTTAGTCGTAAAGGGCAGGAATTTTTCGGTGAGGTCACCCCTCATATATAGCTCTTTGCAGACCTTAAAGGCGGCCGATATTTTGGCAGTTTTGACGCAGTCCATGGGATCGCTCTATATAAAGGAAGGAAAATTAGGTTTATTTTGGGTTTTTTTTGCTGGTGGTTTTTAGATAGCTTACATATATCGTATCCTTTAGGCGCGAAGAAAGCGGCAAAACTATGGAGACGACTTGCTTTCTTTCAGTTGCTTTGCCAAAACGCTGTATCCGTTCATTGGGATCAAGTAAATCGATCCATGGGACCACAAAACCAAAGGCATCTGAAGGCAAGCTCTGGCAGTATCGATGGAGCAGCATTAGGCTATTGCTAGCTAGCAACACGGCACCATGTTCATTGACGAATGGCGGAATAATATCCTGAAAGTGATCCGTAATATCGTGCATCAGAGGTAAAGCTCGGTCCAAGACACGAGTCTTCAAATAGTCGGCAATGTCGGCGTGAGCCTGACGATATTGTGTAATCTGGGTCGACACCTTTAACGCATCCGCATCCGACGAAAAAATAACAAAGGACGCATACTTAGACCGCGCTCGCCCCTTGGTCTGAACGTACATGTTAAAGGTTTTCAGGGGGTCCAGGATAATAACATAATTGCATGCTTGCACATCGATTCCCTCTTCCAGAACACTAGAACATACCATTAGATTGGCCTCGCCATCACGGAACTGCTGAATGGCCTACAGATTAAACAAAAGTACCAATAAGTATTGAGTAAAATTTTATATAGTCCGCTAGACACCAACCGATTTTTGAAATTTTCGTTCCAGTACGGATTCAAATTCCTGGGCGATTGAGTTTCGACCCACTATAAACTGGGGCACCAAAATGTCACGCAACTCGGGTGTGGCCTGGATGAAATCTACCAGCAGCCCGAAGATGCACTTGGCAGTGTAGCGTCGCTCCACAAAAACCAGACAACAGATGTCTTCTGGTTTTTTACCAGCGAACGTTTGTTTCAGATACTGCAGGAATCGCTGCACCTTCGGGGTAGAGAAGTTCATGATAATCTCGTCCGTGTGAGCCTGGTCATCAGAAGCCTCATCATCATCCACAAAGTCGCGCAGTTTCTTCACCAATAGATGCCGTATTCGATCGCAAATTGAAATTGCCGAGCGATACATTATTTTAAGGCAAATAGTCTCGGCCTGGCGTTTCTTCACCTCGAACTCTACGATCAGCGAAACAATCGAAATTGAGGCAGCATAAACTCCATACTCCGTAATCTGGAACATGAAGTCGTTGAAAAGAGCTTTTACGGCACTCTTTTTGTGGGGGTCGCGCTGGGCCATCAATCCCTTAGATCTCCGCTGTGGCTGAACTCCAATATCCAATTCATCGAGAACTACAAAGAACCTTTTAATGATGCATTCTAGCGTCGCGACTAGCGAATATGTTCGCGCCTGCGCTGGGTATTGGACCATGAACTCCCGTGGCTTAGTCGAATATCTAAAAAGAATTATGTTTTTGTAGGATTCTTTTGAATTGATTTGAAGATTTCTGGCATTACAGCATCACGTTTTCCAGTTCATTTGTGTCTGATACTGTGATGATGTTTCCCCGATAGGTGGTCTCCAGTTCCATGAGTCTTTTGGCGACATTCGTGACATTTCCGCCCTTGATCAGGACTCCAGTTAGACCCACGACTCGTGGCAGTGGCACACTTTTATCCAGATAGAGCAACAGGCGCATTAACTCATGGAATGGATGATGACCCGTGCCATGATGACACTCGTCAATAATAATAATGCTCACAGACCCAAACTCCATGTGTTTCTGGGTGAAAAGGTCTAGCATTACCTGAGCCGTTCCCACCATAACCTGGTAATATTTACAAATATTGTTCAATATCATCGGGAGGGTATTAGCTTAGATATTGCTTCCTAAGAAAACTTATACAAATAACATAGCCAAATTTTCTTCCATTCTTCTTGTTGCCCGAACAGCGTAAATTAGATTTTTAAATTGAATTTTTGCTTTGCAGGTTAATAAGTATTGCATCAAGTTTGGGTATTACAGGAATCTAGGTAACAAAGATCTTTAATAGTCTTCGAGATTAACTCGACTGTTGTTGCTGATCAAGAATATATATAGGGACATATATTTTATGTATTAAGAATTGTGGGTGATCTCGCGCACATTAATTCTGAACAATCCAGAGAGAGATATCAGAGAAGGCGATATGTAAACAAATAATATCCCAAGCGAGCGATCCCGCTTCCGATTCCAAATTATGTAAACAAATTATGGACAAAAATTTAGCCTTAAACTGATATTCGAATAAAGAATTTAAGTTAAAACCTTTGTCAAATTATTCTTCTCAGCGTTGATGGGACAAAAATATAACAAATATTCCACTATATATTTTATACTTTATAGATTTCCTTGCACTCTACGAGTACTGGGTATGAAAACTTGGAATCCCTTCGGAGTTTGCAGACTCAAAATATATTTATTTGATATAAAAGTATTACATGGCTATTTTGTTTTCAATTCCAGGCAATTGTTGATGAAAAACAACTCAAATTGTGAAATACGAAACGTGAAATACATTTCCAAATCGAAACGTGACCAAATCCATTTGAAAACGAACGCTAGGATCAGCATTTCTTTGTGAAATTCAATTCAAGTGCCAGCCATAAATATGTATGTAAATCCAAACACATAGAGCCGGAATCTTACATATAGACATACATAAACTTTCATCAGCATTCATGAATTGGAATATATATATATTTTAACTTAAAATATATTGTATAATATTAGAATATTTGTGGTTTTTTGTAAGCAAAAGTTAAATGTATATTTTTGATAGGCAATGTCAAGCAATAATGCGAAACTCACTTGTTTATTTTGGATTTCATCCGACCATTTACCCCTTGGCCACTCGTCCACGCCCGACTCCCCCACATAGAATCCAACCTTAAGATTAGTGTGGGTCTTTACGACCACCGCCTGCTGTCGGGCCAGCTCCACAGTATTGCATATAAAGAGAGCTCGCTTGCCACCGCTTTCGATAGGCCTGTAGATGGTGCAGTTTTTTTATTTGCAATATTCGTCCCGGGTGATCCGGGTGATTCCCACGTGATCCACGTATGCATACTCACTTGTCCATGTCCTTGGAGAATCTTTTCAGAGCCAAAATGGCCACGTACGTCTTTCCGGCTCCGGTGGGCAAGTAGATGATGCCATTTTGCTTCTCTATGTGATCGACCAGACGCAGTTGGTAGCTGCGAGCCTGCCGGGAAGAGAACACTATTAATTGCCGGAATATCCGAAAAATTGTGAACTATACTCAGCACCTACCTTCATTTCAGAGCTCTGAACATCCTCGACTTGTAGCATAATGTATACTTCCTACTACTATCGCACTTTGAAATTGTAAATAGAATTAAAAATAATTTTCCGGATGATTTTATGCACATCTAGACTAATCGGCGTTCTGTCAAAGACTGAGATCGTCAAGTGGCAACTTGAAACCAGAAAGACTTGCTTTCCTTTGTGACGTGGCCAATTCCGATTTGTTATTGAAATTCAAAACGTTGCTTTAGTACTTTAGTAAATCGGGAAAGTCCCTCGAATTCAAAAAAAGGAAAAACACCGGCAAGCTTTTGCCTGATAAGCGAACACGTTTATGTTATCCAAAGGAATAGCATCGACCATATGAGGGCGCACTCTGACTCTAAGTACGATATTATTAATTTAGGTGTGGTTAGTCTATACGGCAAAGCACCATTTTTCCAGTTCTACATAAAATTCGCAATAGTTAAAAACCAAAACATAAAAACTAAAACCAGCTCTAGTGTGGCCAATATTTCGAAAGTTTATTTAATAAGCTTTCGCGACATTAATATCGCGACATTTCACCAGAACGGTTCCGTTTCCGTCACTTAACATGTTTTACTGCACAACCAGCTCTAGTGTCTATCCAGGCCTTAATTATTAGTTCATTAAAATTTAAATATAAAATTGCTTAAATTCAACCGATTTCCTTTCTTCAATACTTTTTTTGGTATTTTTTTTATCCGAACTAAGTTACTTACAAATTCCGGTAGAGGACGCTGTTTTGGTTGTGAAAATGGATGGAATGGTATGAAAATGGCCAAAATAATGGGCTTAAAAGAAAATAAATTGCCAATCGCGAGGTATTTTTATACAAAATTTGTGGTAATATAAAAGAATAATACAATTTAAAAGAGTATTTCAATAATTCAAAAGAATTTCCTACAATTTTCAAGGTTCTAAGCCCAGCTTAGAACTGAAACATGTATGTGTTTTAAATATGAGAATAAATTGAAATATTTTTATTTTGGATGAAATTTTACTTGATCCCCAATGTATATTAAATTTTCCATTCCATATTGATTTCGACTTACCACTTTTCCCTGACTTTCCCTTGGGCTTGATTAAAATTAGATCAAAGTCACTGAAGTTAATGACGTATAAACACATGGATACAGATAAACATTCGTACGACGACTTACGGGGGTTACCCGGCGGTCACCGGGTTCCAACCCTACGGATTCAACAGGTGGATGAGTGGGTGGCGATGCCCAGTGACCTTAAAACCTAATTTTAAATACGTTTCGTGGAGGAGTTCTAGCACTTTTATCAGCTATAGATTATTGAAACGTGATTTTAAAATAATTTATTTTATAAGCAATTTTAAAGCTGAAATTATATTTTTATTAAGCCATCTTAATTCTATTTAAGGGAGTGGGCCGGCTGGTGATTGTGTGCGTTTGTCAAGTGCAGTTTGAAATTCAAGTTGCCTAATAACTTAAAACCCGAAGCAGCTTTAATGGCCATAATTCGTCTTGGCCATTGCTGCCGCAACGTTGGTGTTGTTGCTGCCGCACTATTGACATTATTGATGGAAATTCTTTTGTGTTAAAAAAAATAGAAAAGAATGAGCGATGAAAGTAAAACTCTAAAGGAAAATCGACTTGCTTATACACTAATATTGAAAAAAGTGTTGTCTTGTTTTTGTCTTAATAGTCTTTTTGATAAAATTTCAAAGAATACTTTATTGTCTTTTGAATTTGTACTTTATGGATTGTTGTTTTCCTTATCCGATTCCTTCCGATTCTTATATCATTGAAGCTTCTATTTAGGTAGCCAATATTCTATTCAGCTTTCTGCTAAATTAAGTTACTCCAAATTGTAGGTTTCGGAGTAAATTGGTTTAAAAAGAAGCAACGCTGTTGTTTACCCTTTCTTAGCAGCAAATGAAAGCCCAACGTTGACGTCGCTTATGTGGACAGGTGCTTGGCCCAGGTAAATTCAGGTGTGTGTGTGTGTTTGCCTCCGTTTACATTTGCCGCCCGGCCAGGCCAGGCCCAGGTCCCGTCCCGTCCCGTGCCGTGCCGTCTGTTTCAAATGCAGCCAGTACCCCCCGACCAATACCCATAACCAGATACCCAAAGTCTAAATAGCCTCCGACTTCTTGGCCCAGACGAACAGTTATGCAAATCAAGAAGAGGCGCACCTCCTCCTTCTACCACACCGACTCTACACCGACTCCTACTCCTACTCCTACTCCCCCTGCCAGCTTTGTTTCTCTCACCCACTTGAAAGCTTTACTCTTTTTTGTGTATTTAGCGCCTAATACCCAAGTTTATGTCGCTTAATTATAGACTTTAGGCAGCCGCTTCAGACCGTTGGTTTAACATGCTAATCGGCCGGCCGTCCCCTCACAAGAAACCCTCCTCCAGCCTCTAACCCATCCTGCCGGTATCGAATGACCTTCTTCTGATCGGAGACGCCACTCAAAGACCAAAATAGGGATACAACCATGGGCCTATGGAAATTGTAGTAGCTTGGGAGCGGAAATCCGCGATGCGAAAGTTTTTGTTAGCCATTTTGGTAATCAATAGTATCAGTCGATCCCACATCAATTCTTGGCCATAAACAGGCAACCATTAAGCGGATTTGGCCAATTCAGAAGCAAGCAGAATCGAACAGAGATTTGATTTTAATAAGGCTTAAATAGCTCTCCGTTGCCGCGATTAATATGCCATAAAAGTGGCTCTCTAATTGGCCGACGAGTGGGTGGCCGAAAGCGTTAACAAACGAAAGTGTTGACCAAAAACAATACACTTAAAAAAGCAATAAAGATATATTTTCTCGCAGTGCTCTGTTTCTGAATTTAATGCAAAAGTTTTGTCTGCCATTGAAACACATTTCCACCTGCACTTTGCCCTTTTCATGAATTTTGAACACGACGAGGACTGCATTTAAAAGTGGCCATAACAGGTGGGCGTAGCTCGAGTGGGCAATAGTTGTCCTTCCCGTGTCCTTTTAACTTTGACATTTAGCATTCTAACAGGTTCAACCCAGGCTGGCACACTTGATTAAATCTCTTTTTCAACATAAATTTCATCCACTCATGTTTATTGATTAAGTAACAGGTGATAATATGGATAAATAGTTTTATATTTCTTTTTAATTGACTTGTTTCTTTTGAAGAAAGCTTAAAATTATGTTTTCCCAGAAATTTTGATGTAGTTTAAAGGACTGATTCCATGATGCCTGAGACATTCATTAAAAATTAGACCGAAAATAGAAACAATGGTCCTTTTCAAAATGCAAAACAATTGAAATGTTTGTATTCGCGTTTAATGGTATTTTAGGAGGACTAACGACTTAATTCCTCAATTCATAAAGAAGGATGTGTCATTAATAAGGCACATCCTTATTATATATATTAAATTTTTCGTTTGCAGGATTGGAAGACACCGCCCTGGTTAGTGTGCGTATCCTTGTGTTTGATCTGCCATCTCAGTGATGTCCTGCCGGGGAGAATCCGGTGGGCAGACCACATCCTTGGCCTCAGCAAAGTTTACAATTTTATGTTTTGAGTTGATATTGAGGGAAAAATAAGAATATCTACAAGATAGTCATGCTCTCACTTGTTGCTCGTGGAGTGAATATGTTTGAGTAAAAGAGAATCTGAATGAAGAGATGTTCGAGTGTTGAATGTTTTAGTATACCCTTTCATAAGCTATGATATTTTTTCTTTGCTTAAAAATTAAACTAACTAAAAACTCGGATATGTTTGGAAACATTTCTTCTAATTAATAAGGTAAGAAAATAAGACTAATTTTATAAAATGTGTAACTAGAAACTTGATGTATTAGAAGCTTATCCAAGTCTCTTAAATAAATATATTTAAAACAAAAATAAGATATGTTAAAACTAAAATGAAAGTGTAGAAAACCTGAGACCGCAAGAAGCAGTTTGTAAACAGCTGATGAGTTTTAGAGTGAGCTGTTTTTCGTTTCTCTTAGGCGTATCACTCAAAAGCCATCTCACCAGAGCTCCACTCTCTTTGGGGCTGTTTGGGGCTGCCCGGGCCTATATATAGACCCGCGTTTCACTCAATCCCAGCTCTGTTATGAGAGACGCTCGGCGAAGATACAATTGTCTGCGGTATATTTCTGTTTTTTCAAGCGCGGCGGTTCATACTAAATATTTAAAAAACATATTACACAAAAAATGAATGGATAAATAGTCAGTTTTTGACTTGACGCGGCTAAGCCATTCGTTATAGACTTGAAATTCTGGTTACAGAATAGTGAGTGCTATGTTTTTGAAAAAATAAACAAATCTAAGCGAACAACAAATAAACAACAAGTGGCAATAATGCAATTATAAAAATATCAACTTTTCCCCTTATCAGCGTGTGGAAATTATAAATAGGAATGCACATAAAAATAAATGCTCTGATACGAAAATGATTTGAAGCGAATATATGGTTACAAGTTCAGACGAATTCCGAACTGAAAGCTAAGCAATATTTACATTTCTTCCATCGCAATAATTCCCCTGATTCCACTGATAAAATATGGGCTGCGAATTCCAATCAAAATAAAGAGTGTTTATGAGTGTTTGTGTGCAAAAGAAAAAAAACGCAATTGCAAGGTGGAATGTGAGAAGAAAATAAAGCAATAATAAGCATTGCGACTGTGACTGTAATTGAATTAATATTTTAATTATTTTTGATAAAAGAAAATGTTTGTCGATTGATTTGTCGAAAGGGAATTCGAGACACTTGCCAAGTTCAGTGAGCAAACGCCCTAATGTCAAGGTCTTTGCTTGGGATCGGGTTTTGGCTTAATGGACTTGACCCCCATTGCCGGGGCTTAACGAAATCCGAACCAGAGGTTGCCCAAAACATTTTAACTCAATTAGAGTTGTGAGGCCTTTCGGCTCCGATTGCAACACCACATGCATGATAGGCTTACAATATTAATAAAAAATTGACCAACATTCTGGATTTGTTTCCAAATTTTCAGCAATCAAAAAAAAACATTACGACAAATACGAAAAATAAATAGAGAAAAAAACCCTTCAAATAAAGTGCAAAACAGTTTAGCAACTGTGAAAAATACTTACGAATTTTCACAACAACTTGATGTTTGTAACGGATTTTCAAGAAACTGGTAACAAAAACATTATTCGTCTTTTGCTTCTGTGGCCAAAATAATTTTTGCCTGACGGCTACGGCTAAAACTTTGTGTGTTTTTTATTTGCATTTCGGATTTGGAGAACCCCGAACGGAGAACGGAGAAGATTCACGGTAAGTTTTTGCTAATTATTGCTAAATCCCTTGATTAGCTAAATCAAAGGCAATATTTTTACTGAAATACATGACTCACGCTAAGAATCTAAATCGGAAACTGCCCTTTAACAATGCAGCTTCTGATTGCCCCATAAAAAAAGCTTTTTTTTAGAAAATATATTGATGGTTTTTTTAAGAGCTCGTTTAAAGTTGAAATGTATTTTATTCAGAGCACATCAGTAGTTGATATACTCGTATATAGAAGACTTATTGCCCTGTCAGCTGTCCATCAGTAAGCCCGATCCAAACTGAACCATTTCGAGTTGAATAAACCCAACCGCAAATCCAATCGAAAGCGAGAGGCACCTGAACTCAGCTCTACGGCCACTGGAATCGCACAAGGTTGTGGTGTAGCGGATCTAACAAATTCCAATACCATTTTCAATTTCAATTTAAATTTCGATTTCATTGCTGATTTTGCTGAGGCAAGTTTTTGAGGCAAGTTAATACACAGCAAGACTCGCCTACAGTGTCAGAAAGACGTCAGAAATTTTCACAATCCAAAATCAATCCAAAAACACCGAACACCGATAATGGCTTGTGGACGAAAGTGCTCCATAATTTGCCTATTTCTGAGCGTTTGGGGTTTCGGAATGCTTAACATTCTGGGTATCCTGTTCTATACAAAATCCCTGGACCTGAGCCGCGATTTGGCTTGGGATCCAAAATTTGAATGGACCACAGTGGAGCAATTCAAGGAGGAGGCCGACAAAGGCTTCGAAAACAATGCCATACGCTGCTTTATAACAGCCATTGTCTACTTGTTCTTCATGCTCGTCTCCCTATATGCCATTCGACGGGATAACAAGCGAAGGAAGCGATTATATAAGAAAAACACACAGAAGGAAAAGGAGTAGACTTTCTACGATTGTTTTTCTATTTGTTATTGATATAAAGTAGTATATAAATTTATGATGTATCAGTTGAATAACTTGTATATTTTAATGGCTTCAATTGCATTACACCCGAGTCCGATTCCGAGTTCAATCCAATCGAATCGAATCAGAGTCAAGCCACTTTGTACACCCACTTGTTAAACGTTAAACCAGATCAGAACAAGTTTGTTGACCGCATTCTGGTTGCGATTAGCCTTAGCTTCTTTATCTACAAACTACTTTTTCGTCCGACATTGTCTGTCCAGTGTCTATCTATCCAGTTTATTATGCATTCGTCTTGGCCAACCGATTTTTGACAAGTTTGTTGTTGGCCCCGCACGTGACACCTTTTTACCGGGTCGCTTTCGATGGCGATGGGTTCGCTCTGTTCCTCTTTTAGGCATCATAAATTTCCGTGAAATTCTCTACTTTTTTGTTTATTTTTTTTTTCGAAACATGCTAATGTGGTGTGGGTTCGGGTTCGGGGTCTTCTGGGGTTACATATACAATATAATTTTCTTATCGTCGGAGCTTTTGTGTCTTACACGAAAACCGTTGTACAAATTATCGGACACGATTTTCTAGTTGCCAAGATTTGTTTGCTGGACGCCCGGCCTGGCACCCAGCACCCAAAGTGCATTCTGGAGTACAACTGGAGTTGGTAGAGTGATCTCTGGATGATTACTGAGAAAATGTTTCGAATTACGTGTAATGGAAGTATAGCCTTTCTGGATCGAGTAGCCCTTCATCTATCAATTGAATAGGATTCAAAAAATTACAAGCGTGTTTTCTAGATTGTAGTTGGGTTTCGTTGAACTCTTTCCCCATTAGTATTTGATGACTTAAATTGCATCCTGTGTCCCGAGTCCTGCGTGCTAAACAAATTCTTCAAGCTGCTACCCAGAGCATTCCGGGATATTTGATTTGTTTGCCAAAAGTGTTTGTTCTCACCAATGTTTACTCAAGCTCGAGGATCGTATTTACGTGTAAGTTATTATTATTATCCAAGGAGATCGACATTTTTTTTTGGTCATAAAGAATTAAGTAAAGAATGATATTTCTTTAGAGTGGCTAGCAAAAGATTGTGTGATCTTAGCAACAATTGAAATTGACATCGATTAGAACTTTTTACGTTCGTCGCTTGGGAATATTTTATATTTTATTAAGACAAACACTTTGCCAAGAAAACTATTTTTTGAAAATCCCACGAAGACCACAACGGGAATCGTGGGGCGAGTGAAGGGTATTTAGTGGCTGAATACCAGCTGAAAATTTTACTTAACTGGCACCATCATGTCCAGATTTTTGTTTGCGGCCACGGATCGGATCCAGAAAGGATGTAAGTAACGCTAAGGATACTCTCAACCAAATTTATACAAACCCAAAACCCAAAACCTTCGCCTCCAGTACGTTTTGGCAAGATGTTAATTCACAACACAGTTCGGCAGCAGATGGCGGCCAAAAAAGCGGCTCCTCCAGCTCCCAAGAAACCTCCCACAGCTCCGCCACCGAAGTCCTCGAATCCGCCCAAGTGTCCTGGCGGCGATAAGAAGCCACGCAAGCCAGGCTACTTTGCCAGCGGCGGCCAACATGCCACATTCAACGATTGTCCTGTGCCGCATGGAGATTTTATGAAGGCCTGGAATGCAAAGAACGGTCGCTATAATCTAATCCTGATCAGCGGCATCCTGGCGGCGGCTGGGACATGGACATATGCCTTGACCTCAGGTAGGAATTAATTTCTATTCAAAAATAGTAGGGCCTTAGGTCTTTGAGGAATATATTCTTGCAAACTAAATGATTATGTCTATAGGTATTTTGGGACTATATGCGAATATACCCGATTATCCCTACACCGAGGATGAGAAGGAGGAGTTTGAGTATGAGGAGCAGCGACGACAGGAGGAGCGCGAGGAGCGCCAGCAGCGCCACCAGGACGCCGTTGAGGCCAGGGAGCTGAGCATACGGCGTCGTAAGGCCAAGGAGGCCATGGAGCGGGAGGTGGACCTTATGCAGCGTGACATGGAGGGCGGCATTTCCGACCGGGAGCTGGACGAGCTGCAGCGTCTGGCCGCCGAGCGCGAGGCCTTCGAGATCTGGGAGAAGGACGAGCTGAAGCGACTCCAGGATCTGGAAAAGGAGCGCGAGAAGACCCGCAAGGAGAAGGCCAAGGCCCGGGCTGAGCGCCAGAAGGAGATTGACAAGAAGCGGCAGGAGCAGGAGGCCAAGTGGGAGAAGGAGGAGGCCGAGCGCGAGAAGGTCCGCCAGAAGGCTCGCAAGGACCGCGAAAAGGCCGAAAAGGAGAAACAAAAGGAGAAGGAGCAGCAAGAAAAGGAGAAGGAGAAGGCCAGAAAGGCCGCAGGGAACTAACCGATATTTCCATCTCCAGCTATTTTTTTTGTTACTTAAACATTAATTTGTCAACAGCAATACGCGAACTAAAGCCCCATCTATTATTCCTATTTTCCAAAAAAAAGAATACCAAAACCCCAGAACGAGAAATTATTACAAAAAAAAAAACAGAAAACTTTTCATATGTTTGGATCGATATGTTTAATAAATTGCCAGAATTTGTTGCTGTTGACTGGAAATGTATTCGATTTCAGTTCTTGCTCCCTCCTAACCCATATATAGTAAATGTTTCAACCAAATTACATGCCACAAGTGTGCTATATCCACTGCTATTGAGTTGCAGGTTCGACCCCAATGAGGTGCAGCAACAAAGCCTGATTTCAGAATCCAAGTCAGGCATTTAGAGTCGGTCAGCTGTGAGGTGGCGTTGTGGAGGAAATGGCTCATTGCATGTAATCAAAGCCAACGAAATTGTATCTCATAGATAGCCTGGGTAATCATGGCTGGAGGAAGGGGAGCTCGCACTGCGAATTCAATTGAAGCTTCAATTACGCATCTAACAACGCTCCACCACTGTTTCCCCTCCTCGAAAACAACGAGCACTTGTTGTTCGCCTCGAAATAAAATAATGTTCTTTCTTTGATTCGCTTTGCTTTGGTTTTAGTTTTGGTATTGGCTTTGGCTTGTGGAATTCCACATAAACACACATCTGGCCTGTAATCTATTTAATGAAAATTCGCTACCGCACTGCCGCTCGGCGATACATAGATGCATGGCTTCCTTAGAAGATCGCTCCGTTGATCTCCATCTGCATTTGTATCTTCTACGCTAAGTGTGCTGGCTTGTGCGCACATAATGAATCACAATCGTCGTCAGTTAAGTCCGGCTTATCATTAATCAAATTAGCTGCAGCAACATTGCCAACAACGACAACAAAACACTTGCTTGTCTGCCACCGAGTTGCAGTTGCATCTAGCATCTCCTGCATCTTGTGCATCTCCTGCATCTCATGGATGCAATGCAGCACAGTGGGTCGCAAGCAACCGGATCGTCGACGTAATTAACCATTACCATTTCTAATCCCGGAGTGTAAGTGTGTGCCACAAATGAGCACAATTGCCGCAAGAGCTTATCAAATGGAGTAGAACAATCAATTAAGTGCCAGGGTGAGGAAAACTCCAGTTCAAAAGGGTACAATGACCTCTGGCTAGGAGTTTAGAAGTTTCCAAGTTGTTACAAAGGTTATATTTTATTACTTTTACTTGATCATAATTTGTTCTAGTTGATTTCTGAATTATTCTATGATCTGCTAGATAGAACTAACCACTGTGCCTTGCCCACACATGGACAGCTCGCTGAAGCTGGCTAATTTATCACTGGCATTCACGGTTTGGTGTTCTCCATTCCACCTATATATACATATATATTTAGATACATATATATCCATATCCATATCCATGTCCACATCCAGGCCCCTCCTCCTTAACTGACTGCGAGTGACATTATTAGTGTCACACTGTGTCGCCCGATGTGGCTCCTCTGCCTCTTTTATAATGCATTTATGCTGCAATTTGTTTGAATTAGCGGCAACTTGGAAAGACGGTGCGGGGGAGTGTCACCGGTTTAGTGGTTTATTTGGGGCGTGTGCCTTGTGCTCCCCCAGCCGGGCTGGTACGAGTATCTTATGCAAGAGACCGGGGAGATTGGTCTAAAGTAAAAGTAGCTGCGCTTACCCAGTTGCCAGTTGCAAGTTGCAACACCACCAGTTGAAAGCTTCCGGGCAGGGGCGTTGTCTTTGGTAAATGGGATGCAGCGGCTTAGAGCCGACGAGATTCCAAACTATTTGGAACACTCATGAGATACTTTTTCTTAACTCTCTTTCTTTTCATGTTTATCTTGGCAAATAGTCGGTTACAACTTTACAACCATTTCTGGATCGTGCCTTATCGCGGTCGACATGTAAATATTTGCATCAGTGGCTTGTAGTTACCATTGGATAAGATTTACAATTAACCAAAATAAATCTCAAGACCACAATGCAGGCGTTATCTTAAGAGCAGACTCTACCTTATTTATTGTATTCCATAAAAGAATCACAACTTGAAATAATAAAACAGTGATTCTTTGTCTTACACTTCTCGATGAGTGGTTCCCCCATGAATTTTTACACTTTTTTTTAGTTCATTGACTGCAACTTTCGCCGCCAAATTAATTTGAACTCTCACTTGATGAGCGTTGGCCAGGCAGCCGAAACGCTAATTAAACAAATTGGCCAAGTTACTAGCCATTTTGGCCGTTTTGCCTTTGGGGCCAATCGCTGCAATCGAAGCTGGCATATAGAATCCGAGAGAGCGTGCCAAGCGGCGTTTTGTACAAGTATCTGTATCTGTATCTGGATTGAGGTCTTGCCACAGTTAGCCGAGCAAAGCGCAGTTATAACAATTCTCCATAGCATTCTCAGCACCACAGTGGGTCAATTCGCTATGCTCCACTCTCTGCTTCGATCAGCCAGCCACCACAATCAATTCGCGGCACTTGTTCTAGGCCTTCTTGTTCTTTGGCCAAGTCTTCGGGGGCTCTGGTGTCTGCCGGTTTTCATTCGAAACCGATTTTTTCAACAAATGTTTAAATGTGCAGCTCACGTCCTCTGACTCACTCTCGGTCAGTTCGATTCACTTATCTACTCATATTCGTTTTCGTATTCGTATTCGTATTGTAATGAGCCATTTCTCTAGTTACTTTCTTCGCAGCCAGATATCCAGGGTTTTAATTAATTTTCCATCGATGTGTGTATACTTTGTCTGTCACATTCTTAAGTTCCCCAGAAAGAGCCACAAAGCTCAGCTCTTTTTTTAAGCTCGAGTATTTAATATTAATTCTGTTTCGGTTTTCTGTGGGCTCCGTTTCGGGGTTTCGGATCCGCCTCTTGTGTGTGG
The DNA here is from genome assembly GCA_018150545.1 of Drosophila ercepeae. Classification (NCBI taxonomy): domain Eukaryota; kingdom Metazoa; phylum Arthropoda; class Insecta; order Diptera; family Drosophilidae; genus Drosophila; species Drosophila ercepeae. The sequence continues at coordinate 16,067,197 of JAECWL010000161.1, forward strand.
CCTCCGGTTTAGGTTGCTGTTGTGTGGTCATCGTCATCGTCATCGTCATCGTCAAGTTTCGAATTGAAACACGAGACCGTGGAACCAAAGCTATGGGAAATATTTTTCCAAAAAGAATTTGAAAAGCCAGAAAGGAAACGAGGTATCTTGCCAATCCATCGAAAAGGAACCTAAAACCCTTTTGAATCAGAACCACGGTGCTGTCCTGTAACTACACTTTGTTATAAATTAAATTATTTTTCATGAGCTTATATAGTATGTACATTGTTCAGATATCGTTACACTAAATTGTTATGTCGGACTCCGGCAAAGCAAAAAACATGGATGCTGGAAAGAAAAAAGGGGGCGTAAGCGATTTGTCTTTTTGGTTAATTTTTTTGGCGGCGGCCCCTTGAGTCAGAGTACCGCTAAGGCCACCGCCTTCGATCCTGTTTTCATCCTCCAGTTTTTTTTTTATTTTTGTGGAATCTCGTAATAAAGTAATTAAAGCCCTGACACTGTTCAATATTTCATCTCTCATCTCGGCGGCCGGAGATTGATTGAGATGAAGCGGCTGTGGTCTGATTTGCATTTAATTGGCCGCCTCTTGAATGCAATCCATATGATTATAATTTATAAATATATAAACGAAATTCATATCAATTTTCGCTTAATTTCATTTGGCAACAAAATGCAGCACGAGACCAGGCGAAAGCCAGACTCTGAGGTAACGAGACCAATAAAACCCATTCGCTGATGACTTTGAAATATACAATTTGTTGCTGCCACTGCCACTGCCACTTCGGAGCAAGTTAACTGCTTCTTTCTCGGACTTATCTTTTATTTCTGATGAATTTTTTTTTTGTTAACTGTAAAGCGTTTTACTTTCGCGCGAGTTTTAATTGCCGCCTGCTGCTTCTGATGACGATGATAATGATGATGATGATAATGATCGGTCAAGCTCAAGTCCAACTCGATCCACGGCGGAGCGCAGCATTTGGCAACATTTGTTGGCCACTGTCATTGTTAATGTTACCACCATAAAAAGCGTGTGAACACTTCCAGCCAGCCAGCCAGCCAGCCAAGACAATCAACGACAACTGGCGACACTTTTCCTCTTTCTTTTCTCTACTTTTTTCTCAGTGCAAGTTGTTGGGGCGTTTTGCCAGCGGTTTGTTAGCGTTTTATTAGCAGTAGGCCTTCTACAGCTAAAAGGTAAAGGTAAAGGCGTTTTTTTTTCCACCATTTCCTTAAATGGTTTCCGTTGAAAGCGTTTGATTTGATTTGGAAAATGGCAAAACACCTTTCCTTGGCTTTTGTCTTTGAAGAGAAGGGAGATATCTAAATTGATTTCTCACAGCATCCTCGACTAATATGCATTAAAAGCTTTCAGCTTTTCTGATGGAAAACCCTTAAGAGATCCGGTAAATCCATGACTAAATCTTAGCCAAATTACCAACCAAGAAACCTCAATTCCATTTTCTTCTGTTAACCCATTTCCACATCCCAATTTTCCTCTTCAACAAGTTTACTTGCATTTTCCGCTGAATTCCGCCGCTGGGCAGCAACTAGTTGCCGCTGTTGATCCACAAATTAATCTCACATTTAATTGCATTTCTTGGCGGCGGTCAGGCAATTGCAACTTGCAACTGGCAACTTGCAACTTGCAACTGTGCAACTGTCAGCAACTGGCGAATACAAAAATTCAGCAAAAAAATGTTAATTCCAATGAGCGGGTAAAAGTCGCCTCGATTCAGTTTTCTGTGGACGACGACTGTTATTTTATTTGTCATGAAAATTGGGTCACCACAAGTCGCGGGAAAGACGGGTCGGGTCGCTCCAAGAATGATGACTAAGAAATGTGTTAATGATAGTGAGTGGCGTAATTATCCAGAAGTATTTCTTAAATGCCACACACAAAAAAAATATAAATAAACAATTTCGAGCAGTTTGAGCAGCAGGCAACGAGGACAGGAAATTGCGTGAATTTTTCTGCAACTTTGAAAATAGTTACCTTTTGCATAAATTGCTTTAACCTTCGGTAGGTAAGAAATAATTAAACGTATTTCCTGCAATGCCTTTCAGCTTCCAGTCTTAAAATTTCCGCTTCACTTATATCCAGTTTGATTAGTTTCAAATTAATTACTTAAATATGTGAATAAATCATTTACAGTCAGCAGTCGGCAGGCAGCAGTCGGGAGTGTAAAAACCATTTGAAAATCATCAACAAATTAATGTCAAAATAGAAACAAATTAACTGCTGCTGCTGCTGCCGGGGGCAAGAAATATGACAGTTTACAAACGGTAAAAAAAACCATGCCCCACAGCAATGCTCGCACAAATAAACATTAACTTGGCTTAGACTCAGATGACGTTGACAATTTCCAAGGCGTCAACTTGTCAGAGTTGGACGGATGGCTGGCAAGGAAATTTGTCTGTCTGCAGGTTGTGGCTTTAACGGTTAATTAGTTAATACCGCAAAGGGGTCAAAAAACTGCATTTAACCCCAAAGGGTTTATCCAAAGTTTGAGAGTAAGTTCTTTTTGTTTGTTCTTGTTCTGGGACTGTTTGCCCACGCGTTGCCTTTTCCATGATAAATGATTGAATAAACATTTGTGGGCCCGCAGGCCTTATGCAGGTAGAACATCGTTAAAGCCTGTCGTCTGGCTTTTAATTGATATTTTTGTGTGAAACAATCTAAAGATTTATGATCTTCGGAGAGAGCTTGCAATCATTTTGTATAACTTGGATTTGAATGGGATTTTCACGCCGGTGCTTCAACAGCTTCCGCAGCACTTACGGAGAGTCGGGATATATGCAAGTATCTATATATATTTTAGGAATAATCCGACAAAAGTCAATGGCTTCAACGGAAGTACACTCACGACTTGCGTTGGCTCGCATAATCAAGTCTTTTCCCCCTTAGAATTTTATGCTTGAGTCATCGACATCCATCGACAGAACCTTTGGCGGCTTTGGATTTGTTTTGTGTATAGACTTTGAGTTGTTCTTTTCATATTTTTTCCTTTTTTTCTTCATCTGTTTGGACGACGCTTCCGTTTGCACCAAACGACTGAAGAACCACCGCTATATAAAGCGGTGGCCAAAACTATTAACAAATCCAACGTTTCTCCACTGCCGGTGCACAATCAGCAGCAACAACAATTGCTGCTATTGCAGCAGCGGCCATAGCCAACGTTTCCGCTGCTTTTGGCCAAAAAAGGCATTGAACAATTATTATTGTCTATCACTGTGGCAGCCACACAGTGTTGGTGAGTGTTGGTGGAAAGCAAATGCATTGACAGCAGCAACAGTGCAACAAGTGCAATATGATTGCATTGCGCCCACTAATAACACAGACTGGATGGGTTTTGTGCTGCGGCAAGTTCTTCGTTTTTGTTTGCCAACTCGAAAGGCAAAGACCGGTCAAACAGACAGACAAACAGACGCAGTTGAAAATTGTCAACATTGCCAGCCACTTGCCACACAACTTTGACTACAACTCCCCTGGGTTTTCGAGGGGGCCACGGTTGGCCGGGCTACCCGGGGTATCCAGCTGCGTAGACAGAGCTCAGACATTGCCAAAGCTGCCTCAGCGGCTTACACTTTTCCAAAAACCGCCAATAGACTTTGGATAAAGTCGAATTGTTGCTACACTTTATTGTCACAGAAATATGTTGCAGATCTATCAATAGATTGCCATTTAAAGTGAATATATCCTAATTTCCTGGTTAAACAAGCCATTGGTTACCTTCTTGTTAACCTTGTTTATGTACCCCAAAATACCCTTTCAGATGCTCTATCAAAATATTATGCTGGCTTTGCAGTTTGGTAGCTTCTATCTACTTTTTTTTTTGTCATGCGCCGCGTGAAAAACGAAATGAAAAGTTGTTGCCGTTGTGCTGCTGTCGATGCTGCGATGTTGCGATGTTGCTGCTGTGGTCAGTGTACTGGGTTTGGTGGCCGGCGTATCTTTTGGATACCCGAAGGCTGCAGACCCAGCAAAACACAAACGCAGACCACTAAAAACCCAAGCAAAAATACATTTGAAAATGGAAAGTCGTCGTCTGGTTGTCGTTTGCAGTTTTATTTCATTTTTTGGGTTTCTTTTTTTTCTACTCTGGGCTGCAACCGGTTGCAACAAAAAATAAAAATAACAAAAATGTTAGCACATGCAAGAAAATTTTCGTATTATTTTTATTAGATTTTGATTTATTATTTGTGTGTATTGCCGAGTGCGGTCTATCCGCTAATTGGAATTGGCCAAGTCTACGAAAAAAAAGAGGAAAAATGTTGTAACTGGCAGGCAAGGAATTCTCAGCGAGAAACGAGAAATCTCTGGGCCGTGGTAAGTTAGTAAGTGCTTCTCCTTGAGGAGGAAAGCGAAAGTTAGACGCTTTAAATTTGAAATTGAAATTTCTTGTTTCTCGGTTTATGGCCGGGAAAAAGCAAGAGCTCCAAAAACCCCAAAGATTCGAGACCAGAGACCCGAGATCCGAGACCAGAGACCAGAGACCAAAGACCCGGGAGTGGATACGAGCCAAGTGCACGTTTAGTTTGGGCCATAAACTGTGAGCTGCCATTATGAGCTAACTCTCCGCCAAAGAGGTTTCTTTTTGCACTCGAGGTTATGTAAGGTTGCGGTGCAAAACCTTACCGAACCGAACGCCATTAAAATTGCAAATTTCTTTCCGTCTCGGGCACCGTCTTTATCTCTCTGTGTGGATAATGGGACCAGAAACTAATAAGCAGGTGCCGAATGGCTCCAGAAATATTTGCGGCAACTTTCTGAAAAGATCTCCATTGTTACACAGTCAGAGTCGGGGATGAACCCCATCAAGATTGGCCCGATGTCAATAGACCGTGTTCTTCCACGTTTGAGCTCGATTCATAAATAAAACATTAGTTTAAATTAGTTGCCGGCCCTGGCTGATACTTTGTTTAGAGACAAAAGCATAGATTGGATTGATTTATAATCGCATACTTGTGTTGTATGTTTTGAAAGGGAACTACCGTTTCATGGGCGATGCGAACTATTAATAACCGATTTTATATCGCGTTGATAATCATCCGCAATTTGGGGGATTATAATGCGATATCGGTGCCAAATTTGGCAAGATCTTGTGAGCGATGAGAGTGCTTTCTTTGATCCAATTTTGATGGTCAACCCACAACATCCTCCAGATAATTTCACTCGCCTCACCCGCGCTTCAATTTCAATAAAACTAAAAACCCGGGGTCCAGCCCACTCGCACGCACAACAAGTTAGCGAGTTTATCAATTAACATTTGAATTGTATTTATGAGCAAAATATTTCACTCTTTCGTTGCCATTAAGTGTTTATAACTTTCACTGCATCGACTCTGCTGTCTCATCTTCCGATAGAAAACATTAATTAAAGCATTAAATGCACATAATTAACGCAGTCGCACAGATGCTGCCGCCTTGGCTTCACCGATCCACCGATTTCTTTATCTCTCCTCCATATATATAATATATATTTTTGTTATATATATATGTATATACAATATATAGATATGGTAGCAGAAATACGCTTTTGGCCAACAGTTGCATATGTTGAGGATTTTAATGATTTTCCTTTGTTTTGTGTGTGTTTTTCGCAATGTTTTTTCATGGGAAACGCAAACGATTTGGATTGCAAAGGAAAACTGGGTGTGTTTGGTTTTTCTTCTACGAGTATTTCCCAAAAGGGGAGAGGAAAGCGCCTTCGTCATTGAGGAAAAGACGTCAAGTGGATTTAACCTTGAGTTTTCCGGGGTAATAAATTAAACAGTTTTGTGTGTGGGGGCCATTTTCACAGTTGCGGTAAAGCATAATTTCTTTTCTTCATATGCGGAAGAGACTGGAAAAAAATGGAGAAAAAAAACCGCATTTGATTGGCAAGAGACCGCAAAAGGAAGTAAGGCCTAAAGCTTCTGAAATACACGTTGGCCCACGGATTGTTAGGAAAGTTAAAGTTCCATTTTAATGTTAATTATGCAAAGTTTTGGCACAAAGGCAACAAAACCACTGATTAAGCCGAAACACAATCCTAATATCAAAAGCATAAAGTCGGTGACCATATCGTAGTTTATTTCATGCCAACATTATGTAAACGAACCCAAAAATCAGTCAACAATAAAGGCCGAAAATCGGAAACCAGAGCTTTACAGTTACAGGCCAGAAGATGGTCAAAAAGCGGTTAAGAGTGTGTCAAATGGGTTTAAAATGTAAGAATTCACCCCAAACGAAAATCAACAAAACAAAATACTGCGGCAAGAGTCGAGAAAAAATGCAAAATAAAATGGAATAAAATTAAAAATGTTTGCCTTGCAAACCGGTTGAAGCATAATAATCATATCAGAACCGGTTGGATTTAAGAACTGCCCAAAACTGAACTGTAGTCGGACCCAAAAATCAAATATGAGCGATTTAAACGCTTCGCTAGAGCCAGTTACTCTTGGATTTGTAATATCATCGGTTTACTTTTTTTACCAATTAATCGTACAAGTATGTGGAAGAATAATTTCAATTAATATAGTGTCAAAACGATTCGGTTATTAATTTCAATTTGATTTGTTTGCCTTCCAATTGAGATCTGCGAGGGAGATCGCTTGGACAATTTGACAAGCGTGAAGCATGCAGAATTACCTTCGCCCCTGTAATATTTATAATAAACAACTCAACGCTTTGGGGCTAAACAAGAAAAAACAGAAAAAAACCAAAACCAAAAACTGCCGAAAAAAGATTGCCAAAGTTATTGCCTGTCAGGCCAAGTGACGGCTGCCCAATCTTGTTTCTCGTTTCGTTTATTTTTTGGTTTTTAAGGTCTCCCGAGTTCTTTTCAGCGGGAAAGCCGCTGATTATTGAAAATATCTTCTCTTCCGGAATCTTTCCGGGGAGAATTACTTTCTTGGCCAGGCCGAGAAGCAGGCAGTAGATAAGCCATCGGGCGAGTGCTAATCACAAGCTGCCTTCAACAAGCCACATTGATTTATTGGCAAATTTCAAGTTAACACTTTTTTTAGCCGATCCTAAATTGAGTTATTTATTCCTGGACCGTTCGGTCACGTACCGAGTGTGGCAAGAAGCAGTGTGCCACAGTTGCAGTTGCACTTGCAGTTTAGATTTATATTCGTAGATTTTGGCAGTCGTGTTAATGAAGTTTGCTGATTTATGTGCCAAGGAGAGGTGGCTGTCGCCACAGGAAGTGGGATTCGAAAATCGATTTAGAAATCTAATTGGACTTTTTTCGTTGTAGATTCTTGGCAAATCTTCTTCTAACGCTGGACACTGGCCATCACTGGAAACCCATTAAGTGGTAAGTGTTAACTCGTTAAAATATTTAACTGCCCGGGGTATTTGTCCAACAATTAAGCTGCCAAATAAACATTCCGGATTAGTGCCTTCGATCGTTAGTCCGATCGACAGTCTCCGATTATTGACAATTTCCATCCCAAGCGCCTTAAAAAACGAACCTAAAGATATAAAAAAAAATTTGAATGCTTATCAAACTTTTATGCTCCAGTTATGAGCTGTCCACCGCAATCCGATTTGGTTTTATTCTCTCGGGGTTTTACGGTTTTGCTCAACTGAACAACAAGTTTCGGTTTTGTTAATCAAGTTGAATGAAAGAGTTTTGGAGAAACCCTCACGGAATGACAAAAACCAAAACTGTCAAACACTTTGTAAACGGGGGAAAAGTGAAAATCTGAGAAAACTAAATTGTGGAAACGCAAGAGGAAAATTACTGAAATTTAGTGAATACTTTTCCGCAGCAATTCAGGCATAAAACTGGGTGCCAAAGTGAAACTGAAACTGGCTTTTGGTTATGGTTGAGTAAGGTTATTGCAATGATACCCTTAATGGGTCATAAAAGCCAAGGATTTTCTTTTCTTTTTTTCGTCTCAAATATAAATCATCCATAATTTTGTCCATTTATGTTTAAAATTTTCGATTTTTGCACAAAATCTTTTTTTGCTTATTTTTCTCTTAGTCATTGGATCCTCTTTTTTGTGATCATTTTTTTTTTCTCGTTCCATATTTCTTTTTCTTTGTACAAGCCAAAAGAAAACTGATTCATGGATCTTTGTGGGTCAAGTTTATTGTTTTTTGTGGGTTTGTTTACTCTTAACCCGAGATCCCATGAATCATTGACCATATCTTGGCCAAAAAGTGAACTTATTTGCCACAACCATGCTGCTTGGCTCATTAGCGATATTTAATTAGATGTTTATCTCAAAATTTGGACTTTTTTTGTACTTCTTTTTGTCCAAATGTACGATTTCCTACTTCAATATCAATTTCCTTTATTGTGTCAACACAATTCAAAGCAAATTGCCAATTGTTGGCGGTTTCTCAGCTTTAAGTCGTTTTTTTTTTTTGGCAAACTGTTTGGAACAACTGAATTATTTATGAAAGAAACACAAACAGCAAACACAAAGCCTTTGGGCCAACAAAAGGCAGGCAAACGTGTCTCCAAGTTCATAAATAATTTGTTACAGTTTCGGAGCGTTATTCTTGGGGTTGGGGTTGGGGTCTTGGTTTGTCTCGCAGCTTTGTTTTGATTAAAGAAAACATAAACCTTTTCAGAGCACTAAAAATTTATAGATTCTCCGATCCGATTCCGATTTCGATTCCGATCAAAAGCTTTCAATTTTCTGGCTGGCAACAATTCTTTATTGAGAATTATGAAAGGAATGCTCTTTTCATGGGGTTCTACAGTTGCTTCTTTTCCAGTTAAACGACTTTTCCATACAATAGAGCGGCAAAGAGGAGGCAAAGCAGCTGGGGAAATACGTATACTTTCTAAATGCACAATTCACGGCAGAGTCTAAAGAATTCCTCGTTTTGGGATCCGAAAAAAACACGCCTAAATAGGCTTTAATTAACAATTTATGTGCAGTGGCAGCAGCCACCAACTTGACGCATCATCATCGACATCGGCTGGACTTTATCTCTATCGGAGGCTGTAATCGGCCGGCTACTGTGCGTTGTCACAGCCAGCTCCTGCGTCTTTTTTCTGGCCAGTCATCCTTAATTATTATGATTATCGATGTTTTATGCTCTATAATTGCCGCTGGCAGTCGCCGCTCGGCAGTGACTTGGCCTTTTTGGGCGTTTCCCGATCCAGCCCCCAAAATTGCTGTCTCTCTTTGATCTCCGCTCTGGCAATAGCCATTGCCTAATTGATATAATTCTTCGGTTAAAAACTCCGGTTGGAACTACTTGGAGCTTTGCTGATTTACTTCTTGCATGCCTGCCTTTTGCTTGCCTCGTCAAGTTCGTGTCCTAAGTCTTTTGTTTTGGCTGTCGTCTGCCGCTGGTTCAACATAAATTATGCCCTGCCTGTGGGCCAAGTTAATGATTATCTCTTAGTTGGTTAGTCAAGTGTCAGTATAACAGAAAAAGCACACAAAAAAACACACACAGGATGAAATCGATTATTTTTAGGTTTATAAATCTTTGTTTAACATAATTTTCTCTAATCAAGCACTCTGATTTTCTCTTTATTGCTTAAAAATAATATTAAATAATATTAAATATTCAAATACATTGCTGCAAAAGCAAACCTATCGCTTAACACTGTAAGCTGGTCTCGGTTAAAGCTATCCGGACCATGTCCGTTGTCCATTTGTCCGGAATGTCCAGGGCGGGCGTGCATTAAAATTTATTATATAAGCCAACAGAGTTGCCTTTGCAGTCGCAGCTTCATCTGCCGCTTGCCGCTTCAACCAGGCTCTGGCTCTGTTGGTGCAATCTTATAAAAATCTCGCGTACTCATCAACAACATTTCAAAGTGTACGTACATCAAAGTGGACTAGCCCCACACCCGGTACACCGCCGCATCGCCGCCGTGCCCGCCTAACAGTTGTACATGGAAGGTGTATCGCATAAAATCACAAAAAACTATCTAAACAGGAAACCCAACAGCAACAGCAACAACAGTAGAAGCAACATCACCGGCAACAGCAGCAGCAACGCCAACAACAATGTCGTTGGCGGCGTCGAGTAAATTAAAACAAAACGTTGTCGTCGTCGTCTCCATCTTCTCCTGCTCCACCTCCTCCACTTCCTCCTGCTGGTCTTACTCCACAACCACCTTACTTTGAAATGCTCCAAGTTCCTCGGGCTTTGCCACTGATCCTGCCCCGCCTCCTCCTCCTGGTGCCTGCTTAGATGTGGCTGCTACCGGATTGCTCCTCCTCGCTGTCTGACTATGTCTGCTACTGTCTGCTGTTTTGTTGCCTTAACACTTTGCACAAATATTATTATGTATTATGCTTTTTCTCCTCGTGGTTGTTGCAGCACAACTTTGATGGATTGCACGTCAGTCGTGAAGAACTCAACTTTAACTCTGACTTCAGGCTGGTCTCAGTCTCAGTCTCAGTGAAATGGTAGCTAAAGCCTCTCGTTGGCTGGCAGGGCGTGAGCAGCAGCAGCAACAAACTGATTTTGAAGGTCAAATCTGAGATGTTTTTTTTTTTGGTTTGTTGGTTTGAGAAAGTCTTGGAGATGAAGCCGAAAACGCTGTTTATTAGCATCAAATTTTGGCTGCCAAGATGTGGGAAGATACTCGAATGTCTGGGCGCACTTTATGTAAGAGATTTATCTTTCGGATGCACAGAGCAGGGGCGTAGCTTGAGCATTAAATTGGGAATGCACATTACTATTTGGCCTACAAAAACTACGCCTCTGACTTTTCGGCCCCCCACTCAAGTGCAATGGCAAAGCAAACAAATATTTTTGTGGCATGTAGGGTAGGGTGCGTCTGAGCTATAAACCCAAACAGAAAATTGTGTCTAAAGATGGAGCCGGAGATGAATTCGACATTGGAATGCCAATCAAAGGGACAAACTGTGCTCATAAATCCACATAAAAAAGCATAATAATAGTGAAGTAAAACCAGGCATGACTTTATGATTTGGAGTGAAAAGTCATCGATTGATTAGTCACGCCTCTTGCCGTCTCGGAGTCTTGGGGAATCAAAAGCGGAATCTGAAACGAGAATACCATACGTCTGGCTTATGGCTTAGGCAGCTGCAATTGTGCATCCCAAGTGTTTAGCATTGCGGTGCCAAAGAGCTAAACAAACAGAATCTAGATTCAAGCATAAATCCAAGTCCAAAGCGGCAATTAAGCGACCAAACAAGTCTAACAATGGAAACTGCGGCAATAAAAACCAACACGAGTGTGTGTATCTGTCGGATTGTTTGTTTGTGTCGACTTTATGTGTACATTCTCGTATATATCCTATATATTGTAGCAAACTGCAAAACTGCAAAACTGCAAAACTGCTAAAGAATCCGAACCACAAATGCAACAGGTGCATAGCTGGAGATCGGCAGCAGTGAGAGCAAGAGCAACAAGTTTACCATAATCACAATAATTTTCAACTCAACTGGACACAAGTGGCACAAACGGAAACAACAAAACCGAAACCAACCTCAAAGTCTGCCAGAGAATGTGCCATAAAAATGGGGTATAAGAGGGGCCTGATCGAAGCCTCAAATTGCTGAATCGCTGATGGATGTGGATTTGCTTGTAGACAGAGAATGGCTTAGGTAGTCTGGCTTAGGTAAATTCAAAAAGATTGCTGCCGCTAATGATGGTTTACCATCCATTAGATGCTTTGAGCAAACTCATTTTCATTCTCTTGAACAAACTTTCTCTGGAGAATGTTCTTTCAGCTGGAAAAGGCATCAAAGTGTGAATACTATCTGGAGAAAATATGAATGCATTACAGAGTATAAAGTTTTTCTTTAAAAAGGTAGAACTGATCTGTTTTCCTTCTCGTTCTTGACATTCCCCAGATTTCCATTTCCCAGATCAGGATCTTTTCACTCCTGGCCATTGTGGAAATTATAAAGCCATGTCAGGTGATTGACATGCCACGTAACGGGGCAGCCAGCCCGGCTGACTCACATTATAAAGCCATAAAAATAACACCTTCAGCTGCAGCCAGAGCCGAAGCCGAAGACAAAGTGGCATCCATCATTGTGGCAGGCTTTTTGGGGTTTCAGGGTAAAGCGGAGCGGCAAAGGGGAATGCAGCAGGCGGGCCACACGCAGCGATCGACAAGATGCAACGACAAAAAAGCCAAACTAATTACATGCCAAGTAATTTTAATACCCACAGAAAGAAGTTGCCCAGTGCAATGAGCACTCGCACAGCACAGCACAGCCAGCAACAGGAGGAGCAACAGCAACATCAGCAACAAACACGTAATGTGGCAAACTGCAAGCAAAACAAAAAGTAAAAAACTGAAAAACGAATCAACAAAAAGTGGTGCAAGTAAACAGCATGAGGGCCAATGGACTCACAAGAGATGCAGTCGCATCATCATCACAACCAAGTCACTGGCTGCTGTAAATGGCCAACAACTCGGGCTTGACCCATGGCTAACATCTGCTGAAGTTGCCACTCGGCTCCCCTGATGTTGCCGCTGCGCTGAGGCGATCGGTGGCTGCGAGTGCTTGGGTGTGGAACAGGAAGTTTGCTTCGCTCGCTTTGATATGTAAATTGTGCCAAATCAATGCCGCGGCCAAAAGCTTTAAGCCTGGCTGCAAGCCTGCCCAATGTGGTAATTAAAATTGTTGGCCAGCTACAAAAAAATTAACCAAAATCAAAATAAATAAATAAAAAAACAGAGTCGGTAGCTGGGACATTAGTATGCAACTCTCACTCAACGACAGCAGCGACTGGTGGCCATATAAGCCCACTGAAAAGAAAGGCCAACGCTCAGAGCTCAACAAAACAATTTACCAAGTTTGGCCTAAACGGCCAGTGACAGTCCGGCGACAACAACAATTGCAACTGTTACGGCAGCAACATCCTCATAGCAAGCATAGCAACACGTGCGTTTGCCTTTTTCCAACTGAAACTGCAACAGCAACTGCAAAACTGAAAATGCAACTTTAGTGGCAAGCAGTGCCTTGGCCAGCAGCTTTGCTGCAACTTTGAAGTTTTTCGCGCGAAATTTACTAACGGCAACAACAACGGCAGCAGCTACATTAAACGCAGCAACATCATCAGAGCGGGCTGAAAGCTGAGCAACTAAAACGCGCGTGCGCAACATTTGCCACAAATGGAGTTATCAACCAAATGGGTCTTCATCGATATAAAAATTGATGAAGCGCTCTTCTCGGAGGCTTCTCGGAGGCAAAACTTGGCTTTGCCCATTGCCCAACAGCATCCTGAGAGATTGCAGGCAGCAATTTTCCAAGGAAATTGCTTTCGCCTCGAGTGGTGCGTGTACTCGTTCGTTGGAGTTCCATCCTTTGGAGACTTACTACTTGTATATTTTTGCTTGTTAGCGTTTGTCTGCTGCAGTGATTTGTGTTCTTAGCTAATGAGCAGCCATCAAAGAAATTATCAATAAATTATTTTGTCATCGAAACAGCTGCGACAGCCAAGACCAAGACCATTATTATTTTGTCTGCAACTCAACAAAAGTGAAAAGCGACAAACCTCAAGCCTCATTTATGTATTTATTTATTTATTATTTTAGTGTGATGGAATTTGTCGTTGGCTTGCTGTGCCTGTTTGCCTGACACACAAAATCATTGAGGTGTCAAAAGTGAACGACAACATTTCTGTTTGTTTCCTAACCCGATGGACACACATACGCTGTCCCCGAATTGATGCAATAAACTCGGAACCACTCAGCGAGCATCGGCATAAAGATGTTGACAGAGATCCAGAGACACAATGTAAACTCTTGGCCAAAAGCAAACTTTGTCCAGCTAATCCAGCTCCAGGGATAATGGCGGGGAATGTGCTCGTATTTGCCTTTCACTTTTCAAGCCAGATTCAGGATGAGACTCCTCAACTTTTCACACCTCGGAACCGAGGTTGTCCTTTTGTTTTGGAGTGAAACCCCCAAGTATCGTCAATATATGCAATCTGAGCACCACAAATTCCCTCTGTTCACAGATGTGTGCACTCATAATTGAGGTTCATGCAGTTCAGGCACATTCTAAGCACTCCTTTTCCACTCTTCCAGCCGCACCGTGATTGCCAGTTGCTGCTGCCGTCATACATTAGCTAATGACAAGCCATGAAACTATGGCCACGGGTTGAATAACCTGCAAGCTCACTGGGCTCCAAATGAAATTGTCATTTCAGAGCAGAGTCGCTGTTGCTGTTGCTGTTGCTGTCGGTATTGTTGGTGCAGTCAGAACAAGTTCAAGGCATAATTGCTACAAGCAGCGACACTGGCTGGCAGCAACATTGCAACATTGCAGCATTGGCAGCACTCGTGTGTAATTGTCGTGGCGGATCAGTCGCAACACCTGATTAAGTGAAGCATCACATATTGGTCTTGCTCTTTTTATTGCGTCACATGTTGTTGGTGTCGAGTTGCCCGCCAGGATGTTGCATCCTTTTTTACGTTTCTTTTTTCCTTGCTTGCCTGTCAATGCTTGTCAGCAGCAACACATGTTGCTGGCGCCGCACCAGAAGTAGCAGCAGCAGTGAAAGTATAAGCTTACCGACAACAGTTGTTGCCTGGACAGTTTTTTTCGGGGCTTTAACTATGGATATGCGGGTGTAAAGCTATCCTTGGAACCATAACAGAAAATCTCCCCCGGCTGATGGTAGTTTCAAAATTGTTGTCAACAATTAAAGAAATTACAGGTACGTGCTGCAACGACAACGATGTTCCAAGAGAAGCAGTTGCAACAGCCAAGTTTCTGATAGTATTGATTAGATTTTCTGCAGAAAATAAACATAAGATATCGGCACTATGGGTGTGAATCAAGATGATTATGAAATATTGCAAATAAATCCAATATAGAGGAAGTTAAAGCTCATCATTGTCTCTGAATTTGCTAAATACTTTTCAAAAAGTTTATTTTCTGACAGAAACTTCCTCTACTATTTCCAAACCCATAGTACCTGCCCATCTGTAACCTGCAACTATCGTTGCAAGTGCAACTATTTCATATGCTGCAGCTATTTTGATAAAGCGCGTAATCGTAAAAACGCTAATGATACGATTTTTGCAGCAGCAATGCGATGATTAAATGTTGCCATTGCCGCGGGCCAGTCCCTCCCCTGGCCAGCCATCGGTGGGGCCTTGGCCTTGCTCTTGGAAGAGATGAAACCCAGGCAGACTGGGTCCAAGTCGCAGCTTAATTAGCGTAGAAAAGGGCGCAGCCATAGGCATGTATCAAAAGAGCAATAGCAACAGCAACACTGAGGGAAGGGGAGGAGTTGCAGCAGGTTTTTAGTGATCTGTCATTGCCGGCAACTAAAGCTGCAGCAGCAGCATCTGCAACAACTATAAATAGTTGCACACGTGCATGAATTTCGGACTATTAGACGTAATAGCTGAATGCATCATAATTTACCTTGACATTTAGACCAATGTCTGCGCATGCCAAAGTTAATTGCCACCAAGCAACATGCAACAGCAGCAGCAGCATAACAACGACACCAATAGCAACATCAACAACTATGCAAATGGTTTGCTTACACGCCTGCATTTTGATTAGGTTAACTATTTATAGCCATGCGATGCGGCATCAACACCGGCAACATTCCAGCAACATTTTTACTACCAATACCGGCAACACACGGATGAGTCACTGCAGCAACATCCAGCGAATGCAGCAGCAGCAGCAACAGCAGCGACATGGAGATAATCACATATTGATATGCCTAATTAGCTGGAACAGCCACCACTGGCTGAACTGAACTGGCTGGTCGTTTCGATAATCTTCTTGCACTGGGCAAACAGGTGCCACCTGAAGGTCAGCAACTTTTCATGGGACAGCAGCAATATTGCTGCTAGTTGCTGTCCGACTTCGAGCTGCAACACTAAGCTTTTGATTTCTGAGCCGGGCAATTAAAGCCCCCCGATTGGCGCCCCCAAAAAAATGTTATGCCGAAAATTCTGATAAACCAGATACCGATTTTGTTATTGTGTTTCTTTTTCGGCAGCCAACAGCCATATAAAACGAAAATGAAAACTTAAAACTGAAAAGTCTTTGCCGGTCATTCAAGACAGCCGCTGGGCAAATGTTTTCGGTTTTCGGTTTTGGATTTTGGTTTATGTTTCGTTCGAACTGGTCGGCACCGTCTTGGGCTCAAAAGTCTCCGGCTCTGACGCCGCCGTCTACATTTCAGTTTCTGATTCTGATTCGGTTTCTGTTTCTTTTTTCGGTTTCGGCCTGGCCAACTTGGCAACCTTTAAAAGAATGCGGACTTGCCAGTAGTAGACATACACACACTGGGAGGGGGATATGTAGGCGCTCGGTAGATAGGCCATATCGAAAATATATATATATGTATATATATATATGTAAGGCATGCACAGAGAAAATAACTCAAAAAGTTTGTGGCAACAAAAGGTAACAACTCTTGGGCTGCCCGTGATAAAGCCACCAAGTGGGGCGACCCATGAGTTTATGAAGTAAATTATCGTCCATAGAGAGTACAGGAATAATAACTATAAAGCTTTGAGAGAATAAAAAGGAAATAAAACTATAAGGAAATACAAATAAATTCTTCTGTTATCCTTGTAAACTTTTGTTGCAACCCATGGTGGCAGTCCATTGGTGCAATTGTTGCCAAGATCATCTGAATCTGTGTGTGGGTCTGGTTGTGTGTGAGTTTGCCAGTTGCCACAGTTGCGGCCGCATGCCGCATGCCACAGCTGTGGCAGCCCCGGCTTGTTTACAGGAATTTTACAACTATGCGGCGGCGATTGGCGACTCCAGCAGCCGGCTCTCCATCAGGAGCAACAGGAGCATGCGCAGGAGCGGGAGGCGCATAACTCCACAAGCAGTTCAGCCAGAACCGAGGAACAGAAAATGTTGTTATTACTTATTAAGAAAATATAAAAAAAGGAAAACTGAGGGCAAATTAAAATAAAATTAAGTGTAGAGAAATATGCAGGGGGCAGAGCTAAGCCTTGTCCTTGTCCGACTGAAAGGCTGTTTATAAAATAGTTTAGCAATCGTCAGCCTGGCGGCCAGAAAGTCACGTTTTCACTGCCCACTCCTAGGAACCATCTTTAGTTTCTTGACAGCTTCCAGAGGTACACTGGGAAAAAAATCGAATTAATTAGAATGAAGAATCAAAGCTTTATAGTCTTGTCCAGCTCACTTTTTTACTGTCTTAGCTTATCTTAGCTTCTTTTGCAAATTTTTATATTACTTATAATGTTACTTAAGAAAATATTAATTTTTTTCCGTGCTCATGGTCGTCATGCGGTAATGAGCCAAGTGAGGTTCTTGGAATTGCGCCAACGGCGCGTCCTTGAAACTGGTTTCCCCTCCCCATAAACCCTACCTCCCCATAAACAAGGCGGCCATTTGCCTGGATCCCTTGCCCAGACCAGTAACTATGACTCGATCTCCAAACGAGCATCCGACTCCGATTCTGAATCCATCCTCGTTGGGCCATTAAAATTTTGCACTATTAATTAGACAACATGCATATAGAGAGGAAATTTATGGCAATGACCTCTCGTTGACCAATTAAATGCACATTACCAGAACATATTGCTCGGTTCTGAGCCGCAGGCTCATGGCTAAAAGCGTCTATAAAAATCAACCAGACAAGGTTCAAAAGCTTCTGATAAAATGAGCAAAATTATTGCTGCACAGTAGCCAGAAGAATTGCCACAAAAGTGAAGGAAAAGTGGAAGGAATCTTGGTTCTAGGGAATCTACTGTGGTTCCTTTTCCATAATCTAATAAGCACCCAGTGGCAGTAAACGGAAATTAGTTATTTTTATGAGTACTTAAGCCATCAAGAAATCGTTAACATAAAAGGCGGACAGTCAAGCTTTGTCTGATTTTAAATTAAATGTAAAGTCCAACAATTAACGATTCGTCATTTAGCCGTCGGTCTTTTATATGGATTATCTTGCCATAAAATGCATTTTAATGCCACTGTGCATCGGAGGGATCTTTGGTTTTGTGAATCCAAAATGCACACGCAAATGTCACATCAATTAGTTGCTATGAGGCCCTCTGCGATATTGCGCTATTGCAGCTGGCCGAGTTGGCTTACCAGCTCGTAAAACATCAAATTAGCTTTGACTAGGTTGGCTAATTTGAAAAGTAAAAGGCAGTTGGCAGTTGGGTGAATTAGCCATCCCCAGTTGTGGTTTCTTGGCCTTAAATGAGCGGTTCAATGCCCGCTCGCCCGCCACCCACTCGACAGCTGTTGCATGACCTTCGCCGCCTGGCTTCGCCTTTCCTTGATTTCTACACTAATCGGCCAACAGCAGACACTAAAAAATAACAATCATAAAGTGTGAGTGTCGAGCAAATATTGTGACACCCGGCAATACCCGTGGGTTAAAACAAAAGGCCCAGGCAGAGTAAATATTATATAAGCCAACAACAGCATGTTTTTGGTAATATTTTTTATGTTCTCTTGTATGTTATTATTTATTACTGTCTGATAATCACCTTTGATGAGTTTATTGAACCGATAAGGGGATCGATGTCATTAGCATATGGGGGAAGTGTTCTGACTGATAAGGGAATTATTTATACTTGTACTACTCTATAAATAGAGAGATTAAGTGTACTTAAGTACATTTTAAAAACAAAAAAAACTGCATTTAAGAAACTAGGAAATCAATAGTCAAATATTTGTAAAAGAAACAGCAACACTCTACGAAATTTGTTGCAATTTGTGCTAATTATACGCTCCGGTGGACGAAAAAAGCAGTAGCAACAGAAATTGCAGACAAAAATTTGGGTTTTCAGGCCTCGAAATAATGAAACCATTTCCCAAAATTAACCTATAATTTTTCGTTGTTTTTTTCCTTTGCAGAAATAGCAAGAGCCACATAGCATGCGTCTCTTTAAAACGCGCAAATCCACGGACACCTACAGCACACTAGCAACTCACCAGCAGCAGCAGCAGCAACAGGAGCAGCCCCCCAACAGCAACAGCAACAACTGCAGCAATACACCAGCAACATGCAGCAACCGGCTAAACAAGAGCATTGTAACCAGCACCACGATATCCTCTTCGCTGCCTGATCTGCACGAGAATTCGCCCGTCATGATCCTCAGCTGCACCACCCTGGCCAGCAATGGATCCACCGCCACCGCCACCGCTAGCGCAACGGCAACAGCAACAGCTACGGCGACGGCTGCCACATCTGGTGGCGGTCTGCAGCAACAACAGCAGCAGCCATTACGCACGGCCACGCCCACATGTCTATTAAGTGGAAGGCAAACGCCCTCGGCCATATCGGTGATGTCGCTCCAAGAGGCCACCAGTCTGCACCGGCAACAGCAACCCACTATCTATGTGCCCATGCCCACTAAACTGGGCGGCAATGTCAACTCTGGTGGCACCTCATCTACGCTGCTACTCAGCTATGGCAGCACAAACAACATTGCCACAGTGCAACAGCAACAGCAGCAGCAGCAGCAACACGCTGCTCAGTACCAGCAATATGTGGCCCAGCGGTTGCATGCCGCTTCCAGTAGTTGTTTGTACGAGAAGGGGTCGAATGCCAGCGGGGGATCGGTCAATGGAAGTGGCAGCCACAAGGGGCGATCCCTGACACCGAACGGTGAGTTGCAAAGAAAATCTCTACTTGATAGTTTTAATAAATAAACCACAATTTTATTATGAAACTTTGAGTTTCTTATTCAATATTTGAGGTAGGCTGCTGCAGTCATTTATTTTCCAATGGCAACTTAAGTCCAATTTCGAAGAATCCTTGAAATATCCTGAATTGTTAAAGATACAAAAATTCGTAGCCGTAAAGCCGGGATTGCCGTGCAACAAACTTATATCCGCTTGCTGTTGCAACAAGTCGATGAAAAAGATACTTTCGGCATCACAACAATTAATTAAACGCAACCAGTGATCCTTGTTTTCGTTTTGTATCTGCCACATGCTGCAGTTGTTGTTGGTGCCCAATTCCAATTTGTATCCCGAGACCACATATAACATCTGCTTTTTGTGCTGCAAACACAACCAGCGAGGATTGAGGATAATTCTCAGTGATTTTGGCAAACTCTGCCACATGTTCTGCAGCTCAGGAGTCCATGTATCATCGTTGTTCCTTCGTAACTCTCTTAGTTTCAAGGCAAAGTTTGTGGTCAAAATGGCATCCAAGTTCCTGGAGCGTTTCAAATGCCAGTAGAAGCTCATCCAGAAGCGCAACTTAAGCTGGTTAGTGGGATTAAGTTGATGTTGCAACTCCAATAATGATGCAGTTTTATCCAGGACTTTCTCCCAGGGAATGTTCCACGCCAAACGCTGTTGTTGTTCACTTTTTAACGACACGCTCAAGTCCTTGGTCCAGTTATCAAAGTTTTCCAGATCATTAAATGTTAGTTTATTCAACAGATTTTCAAGTAAAGTCCCATAGTTATCGCCATAAATCACCGTCTTAGCCGAACTAAAAAGGCAGCACAGGCCCATTAAAATTTTGAATAGGAGTTTTATGACCATTTCGTTTGAGTATTTTTATTAAACTGCTTGGTCGTGGTCCATACTGACTCAGCTTTGTGTAATCTTTTCTTATCGCATATGCAATGCTACAGAATTTTTGATAGTCAATCGAAATCAAGAAAGCCAATGCCCTTTTCTTTTATTTCCGCAAACAAATAAATATATGTAAATGACAATCAATCTTGTTTTTTTCTATACAGGCCACCTTCCTGACTATAAATTAGTGACTGCTGTACCAGTCGTTGTCCTGGACGATGAGCACAAATCGAACTCATTGCCAGCCAAGGATCCAAGTCGCAACAGCAACAGCAACAGCACCAGCAATGATGTCAGCAACAGCAACTCCAATGCTAGCAGTTCCACATCGTTGGCCAGCACAACGAGAAACGGTAAGAGTGGTAGCATCCAAAAATAGCATCAAAATCCGAGAAAATGCCTTGAAATTGATTTTTCCATCAAGTGGCGCCGAGGGGAGCGAAAGACCCCCTCAAAACTCTCAAAAAAGATGCCGCCGACGCGGCAAATGAATCCATAAATTATAGACCGCCTGGCGTGTGTTGTCAGCCAGGTATTAAGAGCTTAACTCAAAGCGCATTTTAATTGAAACAATTAATTTCGCTCTAAAGCACTAAATTTAGTAGGAAGCATCAGTCGACAACACACTTCCATTTCCACGCGATGTCCACACCAATCGCTTCCGTATTTAGCGATGATGGTGGGTTAAATGATGGCAAATCACCGCCAATCAGTTGGTTATTGTCATGTTTGGAGTCGATGCACGTTTACATTTCGCCTTATGGCAAAATACAACTCGTACACTCCAAAATACCGTATTGACCCGATTTCGCATCAATGGGCCAAAAGCCGACGACATCGACGGAGAGGCGATGTAATGCGATCCAATGTCTGCAACTGGAATTTGTATTGTTTTCCGCCCGTCACGAGCGAATGGGTCTAAGGGAGGAGCACATGGGGTGGAGCTGGCTGTGGTCTCGTATTTAGGTATAAATGCTTGTATTACATGGAAATAAAAATTGGGGATACTTAGGGGAACTATTAACTAAAACAAAACTAAAGATTTGGATCTCTCAAACTGATGAGACCCTTAAAAGGGAAGTTGGAAGACCCGTGAAAGTTAAATACTTTCATAATTTCTTTCTCGTATTTGCGACTGAAATACCTTTTTTGAAGTGTATTTCCATAGCTTCCAGCCAACATCCGACCAAGTGTGACAAAGCCCGGCTTTGTGCCCCATTCAGAGCAGTTCAGTTCAGTTCACATTACTTTGGTTGAGTTCAGTTTAGTTTCAATGATTCGCGTAAAGAGTATTTGATTTTTTCTGGTTATGTGATATGCGATTGAGGTTTGAGTTCAATAATGGAATAGGAGTTGCAAAAGGTATACAAATATATTAGGGGCATCAGACTCAGATTCTCAACTTTTCCCGCTTTTCACTTTTCTAAGATGGATTCTGCTAAAGCCACAAAAGCCTCTTGGTAAACCGCAAACATTTGATTGCATTCTAAGTTTTTCTGGTTCCTGGACAAAAGCCGCGGCAACAGCTGCAAGTCCAGAGCAAGAGATATATTAGATGTGTGGCAGGTTTTATCAGGTGCCGCCGGAATCTGCAGCTGTTCCTCCAAGAGATGTAATTCCAAAGACATTGCACATGGCATGCCACAGTCGCATTCTAGGTTCGTTGAGCTTTTGCCGCCTCTAATGCCAAACTTAATTGGTTTTAATTAACGTAATGGCCCCAGCGTGCTGCCACTGCCCCAAGGTCGATTCGAGTTTAAAAATGTATTAAGCTTAATGAATATTGTTTTTTTGTTTGAGTTGCTAGATGGATAGATGCTCTCGAAAAATATGAGAAATCAAATAGAAAATTTGAGCCTCTTCGGCACTGCCTAAAAGCCATCATTTTCCAGTTGAGTCCAGTTGAGGTTTGAGGATCGTTTTGGCCAAAGTCACTCCTCCACCGCCTCCTCTTTTGGATGTTTCTTCCTTGGATTTCGCCTTGCCGGCGCTGCACGCATGCGCATTTATTGTGGATTATCGCTTATTACATGTTCCTCTTGACTTGATTTTTTCCTTTGCCCTGCTTGTGGTTTCTGTGATCTCTCTGTTGCCAAAACGATTATCGATCTCTCATTGCCCGGCAACTTCAATCCGTTATGGATATAAAACTTGTGGCCAATATGGCTGAAGGAATTCGCATTCGAGCCATTCCCAATTTGTACGTGAGATATTATTCTGCATGGTATGTGCATTTGCTTCTCACCCGATTATTCCCAAACTGATTTTGATTCTGA
This sequence comes from Drosophila ercepeae, assembly GCA_018150545.1. Classification (NCBI taxonomy): domain Eukaryota; kingdom Metazoa; phylum Arthropoda; class Insecta; order Diptera; family Drosophilidae; genus Drosophila; species Drosophila ercepeae. The sequence goes on from JAECWL010000161.1 coordinate 16,089,929, forward strand.
TGTTGATTTTGATTCCGTTTGATCTGAAAGTGGCACAAAAAACCTTGTGATTTGCATTTAAGTATTCGCCTTTCCCGTGGAACCTTTTGGTTATTCAACTTCTTGGTTTGTTTTACGATTTTTAATGGTTCCGACAATTTCTGGATGCATATCAATTACCCTCTGTTGTATTATTTTAATGCCTTAAATTTATTATATATTTCATACAATATATGCCACATACCTTTCATAGAAATGGTTGGGAAGTATTCCTTGGCATACACTCTCCCATCTATGTTAAAACTCTGCCTCCTCTGCACCACTCGAGATTCTAAGTTTCCAGCCCCAGAGATTTTCAGTTCTCAAATGGTTCCTACTTCAACATCGCTTGCATGTCAGCCGGCAAAATGGCAACAAAGCCATCTCCGACTTTATAGTGTGGGGCACAAGAGGAGCACGAAAGGAAACGGGCCTCTTGGGCTGGCGGGCATTTGACACCGTCTTGAAAGTTAAGTGGGTGTAGAATTTGTGGCATGTGGCCGGCGGTGACTGCAGATGTGGCAGGCAGGGATGGCAGAGACGGGTGGCCAGGGTCTGGGGTGAGCCGCTTGGAGTGTGGCTGAGGTTGTCATATAATTGATGCCCGCGCGCCGTTTCCTATTATTGTTTAACACTCTGCTGCAGTGCCTCCGCTTCATCTGCCTCCTTCTTGGCCGTTGTGATTGCATTGGTGAAAACTTTAATCAAAGGCGAACTCGGTCAGGCCTTGGGTGGAGTTTTTGTGTGCCGGTTGGAACTGCTGTCAACCTGCATTGGCTCTCGCCTCGGCTTTGCATCTGACTTTGGCCACCCCCCAAACGCCTTCTCATCATCATCATCATCATCATGGTACTGGCTGGCCTCCTGGCTTCCAAGCCATCCACTTCGCCCACACATGGCCCAAACCCGAACCCGAACCCGAGCCAAGGCAGGGCAATTTGAACGGACCATGGCCCGCGGCTAGGCTGCGGCTGGGCTGCGACTGGGCTGCGGCTATTAAACAACTTTGGCACGAGTCATCCGAAGAGGCTAAGAAGGTGCCGGAGATGGCAGGTAATCACTGGTCGAGGATGCAGTGACTCAACACCAAGCTCTCACTAATATAAATAATACACAAACTATGTAAATTAGTTGAAAAACATTCAAAAAAGAACTCCAAACAGTACTTGCCAAGCCAAAGTTTTTGTTTCAGTGAATCAATTAATTTGGTTTCTGTGTAAGTGGGTTAGTCAGTGACCCGAGGAGTCACTGGCTCGCATCACTGATCACAGATTCGGGTCCCAGCTCCACTCCCCCACCGATGCGATTTGATGAGAATAGTTTCGGAAATTTTACTGGCGCGGCCAATATAATGGGCTTTGAAGTCCATTGGCAGAATCATTGTGCTGTGCATGTTTTATGCTAATTGTTGGTAAATGCCTCGTCCCCCCGATAAATATGGAACAGGCGCATAAATTTGTTTATTAACCAGATTCGAAGACCAACCAGCTAGGAGTATTCTAGGGGGATAGTTCGGTTTGCATTTTTAAGTGTTGGCGATTGCTTTCGAAGCACCATCGTTAAAATATTTAACGATGGTATTAGATATCCATTGGGCAATGGGCGATTCGGGTCCATTTAGAGATTGGTTATGCTCTATTACCAATTTTTTATTTGAAATCTGTGTGGCGTTAATAAACTTGTATCCTAGCTGCTGCTATTTCCGTATCTTCTCTGTGATTGATCTTATAGATTCAAGGCAGAGTACTCGTCAATGCTTCCTTGCAGTGCTCTGGATCGGACCCCACTTTTTTCTCTGTTCAGTTGTTTTTGTTTGCGGGGAAACTCTGACCACAAATGCCCTGAAATCGGATGCCTTTTCACAAGCACGTGGCAAGCTGGCTGACCACAATGCAGCTGGAGGTTGAGACAGAGTGGCAGAGTGGCAGATTGTAGATTGTCATTGGCCATGTCCAAGATCAAGTCCATGCAGTGGGGGTTCAGGCCAGAGCCAGAGCCAGGGCCACAGTCAGGCCCGGAGTCGATTGGACACTTCTCATCTGTCAAATGGCATCTGCGGGGAATTGTGGCGAGGCGTTGAGATTTATTGAAGTGTTATAATTAAGTTAGAAATCGCTTTCTGATTGCGAATTCTCTATATCTTGCAGTTTTCACCTGGGGCAAGCGCATGAGTCGCAAACTGGATCTGCTGAAGCGCAGCGACTCACCCGCCGCCGCCCACAAATCCCACTCGGACCTGAGGAGTCTCTTCCACTCGCCAACGCACCACAAGAGCAGTGCGTCCAGTGGATCCATGCCCACTTCGTCGAAGGCATCGCCCTCACCCACTGGCGGTGGCCACCACAGCAGCACCCTCAAGAAATGCAAGTCGGGTCCCATCGAGACCATCAAGCAGCGTCACCAGCAGCAGCAGCAGCAGCAACAATCGCACACCCAACTGGCCCAGGAGGGAAGCCAGAGTGCCCAGACGACGCCCACACACCAGTTCCAGGCGGCTGCCCGCCCTCAGAAAGCGCTGAAGAACTTTTTCCATCGGATCGGATCCACAGGCATGCTGAACCACCGCTCCCACAATCTTCTGAAGGCCTCGGAGGCAGCCCAACAGGCCACGCCCGCGACAACCACTCTGTACAGGAGCAGTTCCACCAGCCAGCTGTCCAGCTGCTCCTACGTCAAGTGCGACGATCCCACCGAGGGTCTCAATCTCCAGAGAGAGCAGCGCGAGCAGCGGCTTCCGAGGATCGCCAGCTTGAAGTCCAGTAGCTGCGATGACATCGCTAAGGTTAGCAGTTGCCTGACGGCCAGCACGAGTAGCAACAGTGCTGCCGGCAGCCTGGGCTCTCCTCCAAGTACAACGGCAACAGTCGGAGCAGGAGCTGCCACCAGTAGTGGCCAGCAGGATGCTGCACGTCGTGCAGGGTCTTTCCCCTATGCTTTCCTGCGGTCGAGACTATCCGTTCTGCCCGAGGAGAACCATGGCCATGGACCCGGACACCTCAAGCAGCAGGTGCAGCAGCAACGGGAGCAGCATCACCAACTCCAGCAAAGAGATCTTCTACAGCAGGAGCATCAGCACGCGTCGCCCCTCCCACAGCGCCGATCCCCAGAACAGGGTACGCTAAGCAACGTGTCCCGGAACGACAGCATCACGTCCAAGGACTGGGAACCACTTTACCAAAGATTAAGTAGTTGTCTAAGTTCGAACGAGTCCGGCTATGACAGCGACGGAGGAGCCACTGGCGCCCGACTGGGCAATAATCTGAGCATCTCCGGCGGAGATACCGAATCTATTGCCTCCGGCACGCTAAAGCGGAATTCTCTCATCTCACTGAGCTCCTCGGAGGGCGTGGGAATGGGCCTGGGCATGGGCATGGGAATGGGCATGGGAACGGGACCGGGCTCGGGATCGGGAAGGAACAGTAGCATCTGCAGTGCTCCGGTATCACTGGGAGGCTACAACTATGACTACGAAACGGAGACCATACGTCGGAGATTCCGGCAACTGAAACTGGAGCGCAAATGCCAGGAGGACTATATTGGCATTGTCCTATCACCGAAAACCGTAATGACCAACAACAATGAGCAACAGTACCGGTATCTCATCGTGGAACTGGAACCCTACGGCATGGCACAAAAGTAAGTGGTGTTTATAAAGGACAAACCTGTTGGAAAATATATTTATTTTTGCATTTCTTTTAGGGACGGCCGCCTTCGGCTGGGCGATGAGATTGTCAATGTGAACGGAAAGCATTTGCGTGGCATTCAGTCCTTTGCCGAAGTCCAGCGACTGCTGAGCAGCTTTGTGGACAATTGCATCGATCTGGTAATTGCCCACGACGAGGTGACCACGGTCACGGACTTCTACACAAAAATCCGCATCGACGGAATGAGCACCCAACGCCACCGGCTGAGCTATGTGCAGCGCACCCAAAGCACCGACAGCTTGACCAGCATGCAGAGCCTCCAGTTGCAGCAGGAGAGGATCCAGAACCAGAACCTGGACCAGGAGGCTGATGGAGGCACAGGCGAGGATCAATGCGATGCCCGTTCTATGGCCAGTGTCAGCACGATGCCCACACCGATGCCGTTGATGCAGCACCGTCGCAGCTCCACACCACGCCATTCCCTGGACGTGAGTGCCCCGGAACACGAGCTACTCAGACGGCGGGCCAGAAGCTCATCAGGTCAGCGCAGCTTGGCTCTAACGCCGACCCCGCTCTTCGCCAGCAGCGGCATCAGTAACAGCTGCTCCACCTCCCCTAACCACCGGTTGTTGGATAACGAGAACGACACTGCTAACGACACCGATTCCTATACGCCAGTGTATACAAACCGGGCGGCGAGCGTGTGCGTGGCCTCCTCCCTGGCGGATGACGAAAAATGGCAGTTGCTGGCCAGAAAGCGCTGCTCCGAGGGCTCGGCCTTGGCGCCAGGCGGCTCACCCCAGCAGTTCGGCCAGCGCACCCACTATGCCAGGAACTCCATCAACCTGACCAACTCGCACTATCGCTCCCTCCGGTTTGCGCACTCGCGATTGAGTTCGTCGCGCCTTAGTCTTTTTATGCAGGCTCCGAATAACAGTCTAACAGTCGGAGAGCCAGCTCCTAACACCCCTCCACCAACCACAACTACTACAACAACAACAACTGATCTCACTAACCAGCAGCAGCAGCAGATGCCACAACACCAGCCACAACAACCACACCAATCACTCTACATCAAGCACTCGCCAAAAAGCGTCTCATTATTCTCGCCTAATCCGTATGTTAATGCCTCATCCTCACCAGCATCAGCATCCACATCGTCTGGCGGAGCTTCGTCGGGAGCTTCTCTGGCGCCGCCCGCTGCTTCTCTAATGCATCATCGTCCATCGCTGCCAGTTGCCAAGCTAACCATACGCGACGAGGAAATGGCAGAGGTCATTCGTGCCTCCATGAGCGAGGGTGAGAATCGTTAACCAATAATCTGCTTAAATTAAATAAAATATCTTATCTTAAGCCTTTTTAAAAGATACTCCCCTAACAAAAACATCTTCTTAATGCAAATCTTGAATCATTATAGGAAGTGGACGTTGCACACCCAAGACTATAACTTTCTTTAAAGGACCTGGACTGAAATCCTTGGGCTTCAGCATTGTGGGTGGGCGAGATTCGCCCAAGGGAAACATGGGAATCTTTGTGAAAACTGTTTTCCCCACGGGCCAGGCTGCCGATGACGGAACATTGCAAGCAGGTAAGTTTTTCAAATTAAAAACATAATCCAGAAATACATAAAATGTAATTTTCAGGCGATGAGATAGTGGAGATCAACGGATGCTCTGTTCAAGGAATGAGTCATGCTGAAACCATAGGCCTCTTCAAAAATGTTAGGGAAGGTACTATTGTGCTTAAGATCTTGAGGAGAAAGTAAGAAAAAGAATGAGATTTCCATTTAAGACAGTAACTAATATTTCCAATTTTTTGTAGATTGCAGAAAGCTAAATCGATGGGAACATAACTAATGGCTAGTTAATATACACTGTTTACGCATCCCAATAAGGATACCTGATTAAGCACAACCTGTTTCGTTTAACCTAGTTAAATGTTTAATCACTTATAAAGTAGTCTTTTTTCTAATCGTACAAAGCCCCCCAGAGAGAACTATAAATATGGATAATCATATATAGAGACTCATTATAGCATCTAGAATTCCAAATAGTCTATAAGCTATTGTATGAAGCTACAATTTTAAATTATTTACCCATTATAGACTAGACTAAGCTTCGAAACGTTGTAAAAGTTCAAACAAAAACCTAAATATATATACCTGAAAGCATTCTAATTATTTTATTTACAATTACATTGACTCTTTTTATTTTATTTCAAAACCAATCTTACTTCACAATCAATCTTTGCTTCTTCACAAAATGATCTATACGGTTCTCCAGGCTCTCTGCAAAAAATAATTGATTTGAATTTACGATTTAGATCATTTTAAATGCAAAAGTCTTTACCGCAACGTTTGCGATCCAGAAGAGGCTGGTATTGGCGTGGCTTGACTGAATCCTGCAGCAAGATTACTTGTGCCTTAACTTTTTCTGCGGGCTTGAATTGCTCCTCTAAGACGTTCTCCAATTGTTGGAGTACATTCCGAATCATGGTGCTCTTAACACTAAATTGTGCCCACTCGCATTGAGTGTTTTCTATGAGCTTTTGAAGATTTTCCTCATTGTACACCCAATTTGTAATATCGCTTTCTGTCGATGGATTTGCGTCCTTCAAGTCTTCGCCCATCTCTGAGTTTGTTTCCATGGCATCATCATCAGCGTCGCTGGCTTCCGGATGCGTTGCCCTCCTCGTGGTCTTGTCTCGGAAATCACAACGAAAGAGATTCAGCGGCAAGCCGATGGCAGGCGTATACTGGGGCTTACAGGGATTGGCTTCCACATCCAGCAGGTCGTTAACAACGCTCGGTTTCTCGTTTCGCTGACCTACTAACAGTAAAACTGCCATGATGCACCGTATTTGATGCCAGAGAAAGGCATTAGCTTGAATTTCCAAATAGTACATGTCGTAGCCTAAAACAATGGAACTAAATTATGCAACTTTAAACGTCAATCCTATAATGCCCACCGGAATTTGTTTGGTTCTCCTCGCACGCCTCCACCCTGGCCGACTGTAAGTTTCGGGTGTAGTTTGTTACGCCGTTATGCACGTCCATTTTGCAGAAGTTCCTAAAGTCCGCATGCCTCACAAGATGATTACAAGCCTCTTGCATGGCCGGAATGTCCAGGTCTCCTTTGGGAAAATAGTATCGATAGCTACGAGCTACACAATCAAAACGTGCACTGTAAGCAGGACTTCGCAGGGGCATCCAAGCCACGCACTGAATGTTCTTGGGCAGCACACGATTCAGTAGACCACAATAGTCGATTTCAGAAGATATTGAGCTGGGATCCAGTTGGTTTTCGGGCGGGTGCTTGCTACGCAAATCGATGGAGATCACCTGGCAGAAGGCACTCACCTCCTTATCGGTGCGGCCGCAGCGATGGTAATTTGATGTGGCGCGGGATTCGATGAGACACGTTCGCGTCAGAGCCCGAAACAAATGGGATTCTACAGAGTACAAGAAAATGTAACTTGGTTTATTTTTTTGATATTTATGAAAGGAACTCACCTATGGTGTCGTTGGAGTCCTCCTGGCAGGCCAAGCCCTGATAATCCCAGCCAAAGTAACTAACTCTTAGCAGAACATGGCGCCGGTGGGCACTAAGAAGGATCAGTATCATCGGGTATGTTTTCTTTTGAATCCTAAGGTATTATACACTCACTTGCTCCAGTCGAATTTTCGCTTCTGCGTTCGGCTCGATGTTTTTGCCTCGTTGGATCCCGTAGCATCAGTGTCCTTGCCAAATAATAGGGCGTATTCCTCATTGTTTTTATCCTGATCAGTGAGCTTTTTCTGTAGCAGATTCCGGAGCTGGAAATTATATGCTTCCAGTTGGACTATCTTGTCGATCAGCTCCTTTTGGCTTAGTTTTTCCAAAGCTTCTCGTGGCAGTCCTTTCACCCGTTTATTTATTATCACTTTTTTATCGCTGGCAGAGCTCATTTTGAAGACCAAAATATGTAAACAAAACAAAGCAGGCGCACGTGTGATATAAAAATTAGAGATGGGAAAACCTATTTTGATGAAAAATCGCATGCGATTTTGACAGTAAAAATTTATATTTACATTGTTTATATCATTATTTATGAAAATTCAAGTGGTGTTTAAGTTTATGTACATTCAAATGTGTTTCTTTCTCATTCACAAACAGCTACCAGCTACCCTAAAAATCAATACTTTCTCCATCTCTAGTTGATACCAGTGCTATCGATAGTTGTTCTTGCAGCTGATCGAAATCGATAATAAGCGTCGCAGCCACTGTTTATAATTTATTTTTTTAATTTTGTCGGAAAATCCCCATTAAATTAAGACTCCAATTAAAAGGAGAACTCCAGGGCGAAGCCTGCTTTGCCATCCAAAAAGTACACTGCTCCTCCTTCCCATTTGCTGCCTTGGTCGTGCGGGTGCAGCATCTGAAGGTGAAGGACACAAGAACGCCAGAGAGGTCTTCAAGGACCAAGGGCCCAACAATGGATGCGTACAAGGTCGACAGCGAAAACGACAACTGCGAGGCGGCCTCGGACGCCAACCTCAACCAGCTGCCAGATGAGATTCTGGAGTTTATTTTCACCTACCTGCCACCGTATGGGGATCTGGAGCACTGCAGTTTGGTGTGCAAGCGCTGGCACGCAATCATAAAGAGTGAGTGGCTTTGACTGCAGCTTGATGTGCAAATCATTCATATATTCTTTCGCTTTTCCCAGATCTCGTGAGAAGGTCGAAAATTAATTTGGAGAAGGGCTTGACCGATTTCCGGCTGCGATGGGAGGTATTTTCTCAGCAAACCACCGCGCCAGGAGCTGGAGCCTCCGTTTCCTTCATTGCCGGTCGTTTCGCCCATTCGGCCGTCCGTCATGACAACTCTATGTATGTGTTTGGCGGCGGCTCGTCCTCGGACACCACCTTCAATGATCTCTGGCGGTTCGATTTGACGCATATGCGCTGGGCGAGGCCCGTGGCAACGGGTACCTATCCCTCTCCGAAGGGCAGCGCCTCGATGGTGGCTTGGCAAGATCAACTTGTACTATTCGGCGGCTGGAGATATCCTTCACTGCATCCGCCATACCAGCCATGGTGTCTTTTCGACGAGCTGCACTACTACGATCTGGGAAAGAATCGTTGGCTGCTGCGAAACACGCTTTATTGCCCACCGCCAATGGCGGGACACTCGGCCACTGTCCACGGCGACCGAATGGTCGTATTCGGTGGCTATCAGATTAAAGACGATGTGAATGTGAATTCCAATGATACGTGGGTCCTTGATTTGGCAGAGCAGCGCTGGTGGCAGCCTCTGTTCGTGGGCAACACCCGCCCCACGCCACGCTATGGACAGATTCAAGTGGATCTGGGCAGGAACCACCTTCTGGTCGTCGGAGGATGTGGAGGAGCCAATCGGATATACACGGACGCCTGGCTGCTGGACATGACTAGGGACGTCTGGTGCTGGAAAGCGATTAATGTTCGCAACAAACGCTTCGGAGCCGTCCACATGTGGTGCAATCCCGGCTGCAAGGTCAACAACTATTTGGTGGTGGTGGGTCCATCGCCCAACATGCCGCAGGACTTTCAAATGATGAAGCAAAGTCGTGTGCCAGTCATCGGTGGCCGTGGCCAGCCCGCACCCAATCCCCTGCAGAATCTACCCCAAAGAGCCAACCGAATCCAGCTTCCAGAACGGCGCCTGGGCGGCGGAGTTGGGGTGGCTGGTCCAAATCGTCCGGGAAACATGCGCCCTGGCATGGGAGGTGCTCCTCTGGGTCCCCAGGAGCAGTATTTGGCCAACCGCAGAGCCATTCTCAACCAGCACATGCAGCAGGCGCAGCAATTTCTGCACAACAGCAATGTGAATAACAACAACAATTACCAGCCACGATCGGGAAGATTGAGCGATCTGCATGCTCCGCCAGCTCCCGCTCCCGCTCCAGTTCCAGCTGTGGCTGTTCCATCACCGCCAGTGCGTCCAAATGCACCACCCTCCCCCGCCGACGGAGACGTAGATGCTGCTCAACGTCTGCAGAGGAATCTGGCTCTTCGATGTCGGGATAACGAGCCGAGGCTACCCAAACGATTCGATGAGCTGTACGAGGTGAGTCATTCGATTAAATCTAACTTGCAGTTTGAATAAAAATCAATCCATGTCCAGGATCCGTTTCGTATGGCTGCATTCAATGTGCCCACTCGATCGCGAAGTGCCTCACGTGATCACAACGAGCGTATACGTCGCATGGAGGAGAAAATGAATGCCATCAGGAACTCGAGACGCAGTGCACCCGCCGCCGCTCAGGCAGAGCCCCAGCCGTTACGCGCCCCATCTCCCAAACGCCTTCGCTGCAATGTTCAATCTCTGTTTGTTTGCGACATCTCGGGAATTCTTGATAGTAACGATCCCGGCCTCGACTGGGTTGAGTATAAAAACTTTGGAGTGCTGAAGGGTGCCCCGGATAGGCTAATCCTTTCGAGCCTTATCGCCGGCAATGGCGAGCTGATCCTGTTCGGTGGCGTGCACAAGGAGACGCTCACGGACATCACTCACCATGTATCCAATTCCATACACTTCCTAAGTGTGCCACGTGATATTATCTAAGCTGCTGCGGTCTGATGCCTCGTCATAGTCCTAAGTTATCGGGATAGCAGGAAGCTAGTCGCCGCTGCTACCGCCTTTTCTCCCAAATCCTTCAAAGAAGTTCGACCGCCGTTCATTTAGACATTAAATTGAATGTAATGGATATGTTTTATGATTATAAACGATTAACTACTACAAATACTCGTATCTCAACTATCTATTCCGGGCTAACTGTCCAGTAGTTTTATCAAATCGTAGGCGTATTGGAAACGCATATCACATAGTTCGTCTTGGCATTTAACACACTGCTCCAGCAGCAGCTGCAGTCTTTTGTTGTCGAGATCTTTCAGCAGGAAATCCCTGAGCAGAACGCACGCCTGGTACACATTCGCATCCAGCTGCAGGCCAGAGCAGAAAGCCGACACATCAAAGGTGAACCCTTCCCCGGGCAGGGGCTCGTACTTTTGTGCCTGTCCCTCAGTGGTCGCAGCATCCACCATTACCACGGAGTCCAAGTCGATGAGTGCCACCTTCCTAGTAGCTTCGTCGAACGCAAAGTTGTCTGTGGTAAAATCTGTGAGGAAAATTCGAAAGTCGGCAAAGCCAAATGTCAGTTTAAGGGACAAGTGGATCAACTGCTGGGCTATCTCCCGACGCAAATCCTCTCCGGCTTCGATATAGTGGTTCAATGTGCGCCCTGCGTACTCTTGGAAATGAGTCATGCCACAAATGGCATACGTCTTGGGCACTGGGAAGTCCAAATGGTACAATTCCTGCATTAACAGTGGACTGATGTTGTGCAGCATGTAGAAATATATGCTCGCGGTGTCATATCCGCGCTGATCCAAATGGCTAACGAATCGAGAGGTCTTCTGAGTGGTCCGACATAGATGGAAGCCACCAGGGCGCTCCTCCAGCTTTAGGAAATCTTCTTGCACGGAGCTTAAGCTGTGATTACCAGACACAATTCTCTTTCGTTTAGCCAAAAGTTGATGACCCTTCTCGCGGTTTGGTTTTAGCTCCAACCAGTAGATCTCTCGACGATCAAAAAGCAGAGTTACGGCCTTCAAGACCCTGCTCAAGTCAGAAGGCTCTCGAATCGCCTGGAATAAGTTCTCGCACTGCTCCCGCTGTCTGTAAAAGCAGGCAGGGCACAGTAGCAGGTCCCTCTCGAAGTGCTCCTGGAAAATATCCTTCTGGGGCTTCACCTGAAGATCCTGTAGAAGGGCCAGTACGAGCACTATTTTTAGTTGGCCAGACAACAGGTGCATCACAGGGAGCTGTAGAGGAAGGCAGGAAGGGGAAAATGAGTTAAAACCTTGAAGGCTGGTCAACTAATAAAAGAAGTCACACGTGTCTGGCTCTGTGTTGGTGAGTGTGTGGAGTTCTTTGTAAAATGTGCGTGAGGGCCCAGCCTCCAGAGCCCGCTCACATGACCAGTTTGCCAGCCACATGTCCAAAGCCGAGCCAAAGCAACAAAAGATCTAGTTTCGCCAAGCCGATACACGCAGACCCTCTCCAACGATTAAGCCTTGTTTTAAATCTATTTTTTTAAACGTTCTTTTAATTTTAAAACACTTTACGCTTCCAATGCCACTTCGATATATGGATCTCGAGGTGCTATTTCTGCATTATCTTTACAGGCTTAAGAACATTTCGACAATGAGCTAAATTTAAACATTTTAGTTTGACACTGATTAGATACTGTCTCGTTATCACAAAATCCTTAAAAACCCGTACTACCGCTTCAAGAAAGAGTATAGAAGCGACTGGGATCCGCCACAAATAGCTTTGGTGCTTGGCTTGCTTGGCCAAGCTGAACCGAAGACGAGCCAATTCAAAGGGTTCAAGGTTGGACAATTTCCTGGCAGCAAAAAGTCATCCAGCCGCTTAATTTGTAATCTCTGGAAAGGTGCAACAGCAGCTATTTTAAGATCGAGTCCCTTTTTGTGTTATACTTCAAAATTGATTGGGGAAACAGCATGGACGGGATCTGGGAGAAGACGCTACAGTTTTGGTGCTCATTCTTCGATATTACTGGAGGCTCAGTACCACAATCGGCGTCTAATCAAGGATCTCGGTCCACAAAGAGGACATATCAAGTTAGATTTAGTCGCAGCACATTGCGAGTAACTCAAGCCCGCCATATCCAGATGTTGGCGTCCATAAATCCCTTCTTCAACTTCCTGCTGCTCCAGAGGATTCGGGAGAAGGGATTGCTGGGCCTCAACTATCTGGAAGTGGTAAGGGACGACAAAATGGAGCAAGATAAAAGTTTATGGGACTCAATGGACGAGAAGAAAAGAGCTCCTTATGTCAGACTAGCCAAGAATGTTCGGACCCATCGTTTGGCGGTATTTCAGGACAAGAGCAAGCTAGAAGAACGAGGCTACAAGCTACGAAGAAGTATTATGACCACAAAAGAATATAGCGACTGTGAGAGCCCGGAGAGAACTTGAGAGCTGCGTCGAGCGAGCTGCTTGGATACGACAGCTTGGAGCACGCTCCCATATGCCCAGTAAGATCACTTGAAGGTGGCGCGTTGAGCCCGACGGTTGTCGTTATTCTGGTTCTCGTCTTTAGTTCACCGATCTCTGTCGGAACAGCTGGTCCGATCAGCAAAATAAATACGCGATATCGGTCAAGTTCGGCCAGCATCGCGGCCCAATCGTTCAATTAGCCTCGCGAGAGGACGCGTGAAATTCACTTTTTCCCGAACCCGAACCCAATTTAAATACTTATACTATATAGCCAACGGATACCATATACGAGTAGATCGCTATTGTTAAGAATTTTTCGTGTGCTCGCTAGGTCATCAGCATTTTGTCACAGTGCCAAAAGGTGTGTGTTTCTACTTGATGGAAAAATATCCACTTATATTGTTCTAGATGATCATAAATTAGTCTTAAGGTCGTGTGAAAGGGCTTCCCACCTTGATTAGGTAAATTTTTATGCAACTGAATGTATTGCGATTCGGTTTTGGTTTCGGTTTCCGATTCGAGTAGTGAACAATTTACGCAGCAGATCACGGGATGATGGGTGATTGGATTTGCAAATGGTAGTTAAATATTTATTTGCGTCAGCTCTGTTCGACGAATTCATATTTATTTTTGAAATCAGCTAAATCAGGGAATCGCAGAGATTGCTAATCTCAGCTATCAAGCCTCTCCGGGTCGAGCCCGTTGTTTACAATTCGATTCTACGGATACGTTACTCTTAGTTCTAAGAGCTTATCGATAGATTATCCATAAATTACAAGTTATTTTATGGTTTTAGTTGCAAAAACTGCTTCCTCGCCATAGCCATAACCATAACCATAAATAATATTCTCGTCAAAAATTACAAGTATTCTTCAATTTGAATATACCCCCTTGAGAGTCGGCTACGCCAACCCCGACGACTTGGCCAACTAAAAAAACTTAAAACCGGTTATGTACGAGTATTACCTCCTTAACCAAACACAAGCCGGCAATAGATTAATAGCCAACTGGCTGACAAACAGACTCGTCGGGCTATTATTTCGGCTTATTGATAAACACAAAAGTCTGCTGCGATATTCTATATTATAGTAAAAACATTTGGATTACTTGCGGCGTGTGGTCAACAGCGCACGTTCCTGGCCATGACTAAGGAAATCTAATACAGGCCGAGTAATTGATATTATTCAATGCCAAATTGCGTCATTTCTACAATACCTTGGGTGCCCCTGACTCCCACTTGGGACACTTGTCCAAGTTCGTTTTCAAGGAGACTTTGTTATCGTACGGGGAAGATTAGACGCCCCACACGCCCGTTTAAGTGACAATAAAATTTAAAATTAGCTTCCAATTTATTTTTAAATTATACAATAATGGAAAATAATTTCAACACAAATGTTCGTTTTTACGAAAGTGAGCTTTCGTTTAGTCTAAAAATGTTCGCATCGAGGTTAAACACCTTTTCAAGACCCCAAACCCCATCATTAGTTTGTGGCCAAACAAAAGTTTACAAACTTGTTTCCGAGTCTTTCTATTTTTTGGTTCTTCTCGCTTTCTACGCGCCCGCGCTCGAATAGTTCCATTATCTGGCGAATGATTGATGGATAACCCGCGGCACGAGCAAATTACAAACTGGTTCTTTGACTATTCATTAAGATTGGCTACCTTTCTCTGGGTCTCTTGCAGATGAGCATCTCGGCGATGGAACGCAAGGACCAGGTGCGGGGACCAGAAAACCCACTGGGCAGGCGCTACGGGCAGCTGCTCCATGGGGGAAAGTACACGGATTGCGTTTTTCACGTATGCGAGGAGCAAATCAAGTGCCACAAACTTATCCTGACCAGCGCCAGTCCCGTCTTCGAGGCCATGTTCTACGGACCACTGCAGAACAACGACCCAGAACCCGAGATCGTGATCCACGACATAAGTGCACCCATTTTCAAGGTCCTGGTGAAGTACATCTACACCGGTTTGGTGGACTACGACAGTCTGGAGTTGGTCTCCTGCATTGAGCTCTACTACGCGGCGGAGAAGTATTTGCTGGAGGATCTGATCCCCGATGCTCTCATGGCTGTGACTTGCAAGCTTCGCTTCTCCAATATCCTGCCCGCTTTGGAGTTGAGCGTTTGCATGGGCCTGGAGTCCCTTCTGGATGTTTGCATGACCTTCTTTATGCGCTGTTGTGCCAACAACGGGCAATACATCAATCATCTCAAGGAGCACTATGTGCACGTGTCCAAGGAGTGCGTCAAGGCCATCATTGCCGCCTGCAAGGAGCCGCACAAGCTCCTCATCTGGTATGTCTATGAGTGGACGCGGCAGGAGTGCGAGCAGCTGGGTCTGGATCCCGGCGATTCGGACTTGGTGGCTCACGATTTGGGGAACGAATCCACCGATTGGCCAGTGGGTGCAGAGCTAAAGTCCCCGTCTCCATCTATGACTCCCATAATTGCCATTGAACGTTGCTACTACAAAGCTTGCCGCCCATTCACGGTGGACGCAGACTGTCCAGTCTTTCGCCTGCGCCTCAAGTGCTCTCGATTTATATCCCTAATGGGTTTAGTGCTGAACAGCCGGTTAACGCCGAATCGTTTGGGCAGTCATGTGCAGGAGCTGGAGTACCGGGAATCCTTAAGCCTGCAGTTGTGCGAGTTGCCATCCGATGGCGAGGGCCCACCCACCGATCCGGTGTGGAGCCACAAGGTGCAGAACCAGACCACAAAATACAACTGTGACCTGCACATCAGCTGGCGGAACCAGGAAGCATGTGTCCTCAATCCGGAACTGTCGTATGAGCTGCAGATTCGCTGGGATAGCAGTGCCTATGGGGCGGAATATCCTTGCAGTCTGCAATCGTGCCAGGCGGACGGCATACGCTTCATGGACAGCGACAGCTTCAGCGGCAGTCTCGTCAAGGGTTTACGCTATTCTAACCTGGTATAGTCATCCTGATGGGATGCGAAGACCCAACGCCTCAATTATTTAGTCCTAAGTCGTAAATCGTAATCGTATTTATTGCCCTAAGTTAATGTACGCCTTCGAAGTTCAATAAACTTATACTTGTACTGTGAGATATATGACGACAAGCCGGTTTGCGTGTATGTTTATGTTTGCGACTGACGACTGACGAAGTTGATTCGATAAGCGGTTGGGATTACTCACCAGTTGGTAGTTGTTGCGTTTGCAGATCAAGTCGCCGGTTTAAATTACCACAAACATTGGCAATCAAATTGATAATTTGATACCAGATACCAGATGTAAACAAAAGAATATGATAGTGTGCCCAGGTCAGGGCATTGGCATTCACATGCAGTTTTATATGAAATTTAAAAAAATGGTTACCAATTTATTTTACATTTAATTAATTTAGTTTAAACAAAACGAATTTATTCTACTACCTTTACAAACCATGCTAAATAAGAGTTCTATCGAAAAGAGCCATAAAAAAAGAGGTATAAAACCAGCGGCACCCTGTCAATAGTGTTGGAAAATACATAAAAGAAAACAATAATATAAACTCTTGTCTGGTTTTTGTTTACGCCGCGAATATGACAATTCTATACAAAGTAGAGGGCAAGGAGTTCAGCAAGGATAGTGTCTTCCCCCACAAGGTGGTCCTCTGCTCCGTGTCTGCCCGCAACATCGTTGCATTTAGCAGCCTGCAAAGCGCCATTGTTCCATCCGCTGCAGATGCCGGTGATCCAGGATCAAATGTTAGTCTCGGAGCCAGCAACAGCCATGTCTATGTGTGTGACATAGTGACACCCTGGCAATACTACAAGGTGTGCTCCTCCAAGTCTCTGATTAGTGTCCTCCAATGGAGTCCCAACGGCGAGCAGCTCCTGATGGGCTATATTGGAGGCCGGGTTGAGATTTGGCAGCCACGGAACCAATCCATCAACATGTGGCTACTGCAGTTCCATGCCACCGTTCCCAGCGAGGACATCATCCAGGCGCAGTTCTTCCAGAACGGCAAGGGCGTTGTGTTCAATCCCCAAAAGAAGGAGCACACCTATTATGCGGAAAAGTTCGAACGCCTGGAGCTCCGGCCCTCTCTGGCGGGCTTTGGCGGTGTAGCCAGCGAGGGCTGCTTGCTCCTTACCTCATCCGGTTTGTTGGCCGCCTTTACTATGCCCCAGCTGCAGAGGGCATCCGTTGGACTGGGACCCGTTGAGAGCGCATACCCCGAGATTCAGGAACTGACGCCCACGCTGCATAGCATTGGTATCTCTCGCAGCTTCATCGAACACTGCAGCATGACACCAAGTCCAACGGGAGCCATAAATGTGGCCTTTAGTTGCGGATGGCAGCAGCAGCTGGTGCAATGCTTTAAGGTCTCGCTGGCCTTGGAAGGAGAGTTAGGCCTGGAGCAGCACCTGGCTATTAAGTCCGAGTCCCAAGCTAGCATATTCCTGGGGCCCTTGGACGGACGTAGGATTACCCACATAAAGTGGATACGAGTGGCCAACGAGGATGTTATTTTTATCGCCTATGCCTGTCCGGATGGAGTGGGAAGCCAACTGGAGCAGTGGACGCTTACACGCCGTCGCCAGAATGTCCATGCCTTGCTCCAAGGATCAAACTCTAAGCCGAACGAATTTGTACAGTCGGAGGGTTGGGAGCAGGTGGCGAAAGCTCATCTGAATGCATCTTTGGCGGATATTTGTGTTACTCGACTCGCGGTTTCCTCCGCGGACGCTTGTCAAGTGTACGCCATCCTGCAGGACAATAGTGTTCAGGTGCTGGAAGCCAACTCTTTGAAACATCTTAATCATACCCAGTTTGAGAAGGTATCTGACGCCAGTGGAGGAGTGAGATTTGTTAGCGGAGATTTGACGCCAACTAGCCAAATGCTGCTGCTTTTCGACAGCCACGCTCAGCTGCATGCGATGCAGGCTCCGCTTGTCAAGCAAACCGGAGCTGGACTGCTTCTCCTAGAATACTGCATCGTGACCGGCTGTGATGCCAGCGATGTTCTCCTTTTGAACCTTGGAAACCTAGAGGCCTTGGTGGAGAAACTCACCGACAACTTCACGCGACAACCATCCTATGTGCGTCACTACTATTACGCCAATTTTTTGGCACTTAAGTCCAATCTGTGCCGCGTGCAACAGCAGGAGTTTGACAATTTGATCATCTTGCACGCCATTTCCACTACGTTCAAGAGCTTGCTGAGGCCCTCCGACCTGGGCTGCCAGGATAAAGGACCCGCCGATAATCTGGCAATGAAACTGGCCGACTCTATTCCCGATGTTGACACTGTCATGCTGAATTTGGACGCCAAGGACTTCACCGTGGAGCCTGTTATGCTGCAAAGCTTGCAGCAGTTAATACAGTGGGTCACGGATCTGGCCCTTAACATGCTCCACCGACTTCCCGAGGAGGTAATGAAGAGCAAGCTGTCGGGCAAGCGCCCCAGCTACGACATCAGCCGGGACATCGTGGCCATTGGCAGTCTGCGCGAGTTGCTGGTCATGATTCGTATCTGGGGATTGCTCAACACCCAGTGTCTTCCGGTTTACACCAAGACAATGGACAACATAGATGTGCTGGTCATACTCTTCCGCCTGCTTACTCGTTTGGCCCAAAACCCCGCTGAGCCCGACGACATTCTGCTGGACGAGTGCAGCCTCCTGTCGAAGCAGCTGCTCATACCACAACCCACCAGGTTCACCCCAACCACCTTGCTGAGCGCACAGGGATTCGCGGCCGTGAAGTCTGGTCAGCTGCAGTTCACATCGCTGGTAGAGCCCTCCTGTCTGCAGGATATGGAAATGGAGGATGTGGTCTTTTCGCGTTCGGTGAAAGATGGCGTTAGTAACCTTCAGCTGGGTGCCCGACCAAGCACAATCCGGCGTTGTGCTCGTTGTGGGTTCGTGTTCGTTAACAATGCCAGCAAGGTGGCCAAGACATCTGCGCTCAAAGCCTGGTTCAGCAAGTGGCTTCACTGCCATTGCGGTGGCTTTTGGAAACAGATCCACTAATTAGTAGAAGTATTTGCATAGAAATTAAGAATATAGTTTAAAATAATAAAAAAAAAAAACTCGTATTTTCAATTCCTTGGAAGGGTTCTTGGAGTCGCCTCCTCATTATATCTTGATTTTATTCCCCAAGCAAGAGCTTTTTAAATTCAACCGCCAATTTAATCCGATAGTAGTTCGCGAATCCAAGTATTGGATATATCGTAAGTGGTCGACCCAGCTCTAGTTCGGGTAAGCTCGAAAAACAAAGCCTGACTTAGTGTGACCAAACGGAAATGATAAACGATATTTTGCAAAAAAAAATTACGATATCAACATTTCGGCTGCACGGAAATTTAAATTTTAAGTTACGCACATAAATATTGAACCTAACTGGCTTTTTAATCCGTAATCCGGCGAAATGAATATAAATCTGCCAAACTTCAATGTTAAGAACCTGGTGAAGGAGGCGGGCAGCACAATATCTCGAGTGGTGCAGGTGAAGAAATCAATGATTTTGGGTGGGGACTGAGGGATGGTTTTGGGTCGGTCTTCTAAGGCCTAAGGGGGTGGTGTTGCCTTTCACACTTGACACTGAAGGCTTTGCCTCTTTCCTATTTCGTTTCACGTTCCATGGCTAACAGCTGACAGAGGAAAAGCTCGGCACCACCGAACGCACCGAATACGATCTGCACTTCCAAAATCTCGCAGAGCGTGCCGACGTTACCAAGACATGGACGGAGAAGATTGTCCGCGACACCGAGTCGGTTCTGATTCCCAATCCGCAGAATCGCGTCGAAGATTTCATCTTCGAAAAGATCGAAAAGTCGAAGCCGAAGCGTCTGAGCAACCTGGAGCATCTCGCCCTGGACATGATCGAGGCCGGCGGGGACTTTGGGCAGGATCTGCCATACGGCCAAGCCCTTATCAAAGTCGGGCAAGCGGAGCAAAAGTTGGGTCAGTGCGAACACGACTTTATCGCCACTTCCGGCATATGCTTCACCCAGCCGTTGCGCAAATTTCTTGACGGTGAGATGAAGACCATTAGCAAGGAGCGTGGCATTCTGGAGACCAAGCGACTCGACCTGGACGCCTGCAAGAACCGGGTTAAAAAGGCACGCAGCATGCTGGGCCAGCAGTCGGTAAGTTCATTTTGTGGGATCCATCAAGTGGGATTTGTAATGGATTTCTAAATCTTTCTCTCTCAATGCTGCCTTTTGGGGTTCACAGAAAGATGGCGTCTCACCAGAGGCCGTCTTGGAACAGGTACTTTTTGACCACAACCTTTGATTTTGATTTGATACCTACTATGGCGGAATATTTACATCCAATCTATATAATACATAAATCCTATAAACGCTTATGGTTTCCACTCGCTAATCATTGCAATCACTTTCACAGGCAGAGCGGGATTTGCGTGTGGCCCAGGCCGAGTTCGATCGCCAGTCAGAGATTACGAAGCTGCTGTTAGATGGAATCAGCACCTCGCAGGCATCTCATTTGCGTCACCTGCACGCCTTCGTCCAGGCCCAGGTTCGGTATTACAAGCAGTGTGGCGACGTCATGGAGAAGCTGCAGCGCGAGTTGGCCAAGTGAGTAGATTCCAGAGGACCAACATCGGACTCTATCCCACGACGCACCCATAACAAACACCTATGCACCCATGCGTACTCCGCATCCCATACGCCAAACGCCTTTCGCTATTCGTTATTTCGTTATGTTATCTCTTATGTTTGTGGTCTTGCAGGATGCAGCATCCAAAGCCACGCCTGCGCATCAATAGCGAAGATGTTGATGGTGGGCCTCCCAGCTCTGTGTCGATGCATTCCTGTGATTCCGATTCAATAGCACTAGATAGCGATCCCGACCCAGATCCCGATCAAACTAAGTCTCTAACGAATCTCCTGGAAGACTTTCGCATAGAGTTTGATGCGAGTGGCATATCCACAGTGTAGTGCAGTCTTCCATTAATCTATAATCTACATTTTGCATTCGGGTTTCAATGGGTTAACATTAAAATTAAACATTAAAAATACGTAGATAGGTTGTTGCGTCGTTGTTAAGACATCGCTGTCACATCACATCGTTGTCTCAGCTCATACATATACTTTATTTAGGGCATCACAATCAAATCGAAACAAAAATCAAAACTCATTTAACTCTGCATCTTCCATCAGCTTGGGAGGCCCTACACCATACACTCCGCTCGACTTGGGCGACGTGAGTGGCAACAAGTCCACGGGATCCTCGGGCGGCTCTGGGGCCTCTGCCCGAGGTGCAGGCCCCAACAGTGCTGCCAATTCGGCTGCCTCAGGTCACAAATCCAGTCAGCCGTTGCACGTCAGCACGGATCAGATGCAACGGGCTCGCGTTCTTTGTTCCTATGACGCCAAAGATCATACCGAGCTAAACTTGAGCGCAAATGAAGTGAGCCAATAAGCCAGGTGTCTTATAATAGAGTAAACGTATTAATTTGATCCCTTCCCTTGCAGGTTATATTTGTTGCCGAATGCTCACCCGTGAACGAGGACTACATGTATGGTAAACAAGGTCTGATGAAGGGTCTGGTACCACGGGCATTTGTTGAAATGCTTGACGAGGAACACGATATCACCCTTTAATCCCTCCAATTTCAATTCGAGCAGAAGATCAATCAATCGATAATCTCAAACAAGTATAATAAACAAGAGAAATACTCCAACTCCAATTAAAGCAACGGAAATACTCAAACAAAAATGAAGCATGCGAATGATGCGAGGGAAGTAACGCCATTTGGACAATTAAAAGATGCGGCCGAACTGGTATTTGGCACTAGCAAGAGAGTACAATAATTTATCAGAATATACAATACATAAATATACATACATATATCGTAGAAAGCATAAACATGAATGAAATTATTGTTACATAAAGTATATTTTAGGCCTCGTTGATCATTTACTTTTAATCGCGCGCGCATACAAATAATCAATATACATCATTTTCAGCTGCCTATCAAGCTAGATTTATTATCAAGTTTATTATTATTGTACTAATTATTACATATCTTATAGAAAGATCAATTGTTATTCAATTAAGCTTCTCATCACTCTCAAAAAGTATTATATTTGTGTTATGTTTGTCTCAAGCTTAGTTAACAAACGAAATTATCAGTGCTTTACCTATATATATCCTATATTTATATGCAAGAGATTGTTAATCTTACACTTACTACTTATACTTGTATTCAGCTAAGGAGTTTCCAATATACTCGTAAGCTAATTAGTATCTAATATATCTTCTCTTACCTTTCACCTTTCCGCTAAAAGTGTATTCTGTTAAGACCTTTATGTGCAATTTTGGAAAGTCAATTAATTGAATGTTGCTTGTTAAACTTATGATAAAACCCAACTCAAACACCAACCCAAAATTAGCGCTAAAATGTTGCAAATCTTTGCAATTGCAAAAGCTAGGGCAAACGTACAATACAATAATAAAAATGTAAACAACGAGTTTTAGGTATTCAGCAGAAAAAAAAACAATGTAACATGAAATGAGCCTAAAAGTGAATTTTAAAAACACCCAAACTATATTAAATAAAGAATATTACATTTAAAAAAGATCACAACTTTTATGACTATTATGGAACACATTTTTTTCTGCATTAAATTTGATAAATCTGGGAATTTTAGATCTATAAAGCCGATTACATCAAATAAGGACCGCTAACAAATTAAAATACCTTTCTCCAATACCCGAATTTATTAAAACAAACAACGTCCATTCAAATTATACACCACTTAGCCTTGTTTGGCGACATACTTTTTTAATTCGATATAACAACAAAATAGTATGAAGATATATTGTAAATTCTCTGCAGATTCATGTTTCGATTCACGATTCACGATTTGGGTATTTAATAATCTACGAAAATATACAAAATTAATATGATTAATATTCTTTATATAAAAAAAAACAAACATAATTTACCATCCTACTCAATGTTAAGACCGGCCAAATCGCGCAGATCATAGAAATTGAAATCAGAGTCATCGAAATAATCAGAGTCATCATCTCCGAAGTCCGCCAGATCCATATCGTCTGGATCAAAGTCGAATTCGTCGCCGATCATGTTGAGAAAATCGATGCTCTTGAGGTCGAATGGACGTTCGGTTGTGTATTTCACTTTGATAATGTCCTTGGGAACGGCTTTAACATTATCGAGCAGATCCTCCGTCATGGCATCTTGAATATAGATCCAGAGCTGGACAGGCAATTTCCGAATTAGCTCCTTATTTGCAGTTTCGTGGCGCACCCGGGAAACGATTCCAAGAACCAGCTTGTCGCACGGATCCGTGTAGCCATCCAACTGAATATCATTCAATTTTGGACATGCACTGAATAGATGTAAAATGGAGGATCCACTAAGGTTGCTGGACTGTTGGATTATGATCCTTTCCAGCTTCTGGAGTTTCGAGAATTCGTCTAAGGCAGCATCCGTCTCGATACGGGGCAAAAGTATTTGGCGCAGTTCGCCCAGCTTTGAAATATGAAACATGGCATTACGCGAAAGTTGAATGAAGCCATAGATCTCAAGGCACTCTAACTTTTGGGCCTTATGCTCGGCCAACTGTTCAAACAGTTCCTGGCGCAACGTGTCATGCCCGATTACAGTGGTATAAATAGTCAACTGCTTCAGACTGGGCAATTGGGCTATGTACTCATAATTGTCCCCCTCAAAAGCAGTCATCCGCAGGATTTCCAGATTGGGACAGGCCTTCTCTTTGACCAGAGTCTGGTAGGCTGTTACATAGGAGGTGTTCATATCCGCGATGCTCAGCTCCTTCAGCTGGCCAAAGTTCTTACAAATTTTGGTCAATCCAAAGGTCTGGAAGGACAAGCACTGGTTCAATGACAGCGATTCGAGAGGGGCCGTCAACTTGGCAAGGGTATCTCCGGACAAAGGGTTGTGGCTGACATTCAGTGTCTTTAAATTGCGCAAATGGCGCAGGGTCAAAACTCCACCATCGGTCAAGTTCGACATAGTCAAGTGAAGTGTCTCCAGTTTATCCATCTTGGAGAAAACTTTAGTCATGTTCCGCGCGCTGAGTGGGCTGCAGTGGAGCTCCATGGACTTTAGGTTTGGGCAGCTGGTGGATAGATAATCGCAGAAACGCTGTGTGCGAGCCGTAGGTATCACGCCCTCCATAAACTGCACATGTGCTCCCGAAATTGTAAAGAAATCGAGCATGTCCCACACTGTCATTAAATCGAAACTGGAGAGATCAACGCGCTTGTGCAACCTGGGCGAGACCATCTCGTAGACCGACCTAAAACGTACACAGGCCCTGGCGAAGTGAATTTGATCCGGCAGGGCCAGATAGCGCAGTATGTGCTCCAGGCAATGATCGTTGAGTTCAAATATTGGCGTTGGCGGCGAAGGTTTCATATTTGGCAGTACGACGGGCAAATGTCGCGGTACATAGGCATCAGGCTGGTGCCAGCTATCACTGGCTTGGACATGCAATCTTCGCCCCAAACAATAATGAATTGTGCCTCTCAGGGCCCTGAAAATGGTAAATGGAAAATGTAACTTAAAAGCTTAGGACTTGACATACTTGGCCGCATCTTTGGCATTGGCGAAAAAAACATAGCCAGTTAGCAAACAGCGACGGCGGCTTCGAGCATTACATCCACGTGGAGCGTTCTTAGGTCGAAAAATTTGCAGGCGCACCACTCGACCATACCCTTCGAAGTGCTCCTCCAGGACATTTTCGTTTAACTGCAATAAAAAGAGTTATCAGGACATGATTGCTGCGAAGCGAGTGCGTCACCTCCGGTGGAACTTTGTAAAAATAAATCTTATACACAGGAAGGTGGTCCTCGGTGTAGGCAATCGAGTCCTTGAAGTAGTAATTTTGGTGAGCTGAAAGCGGCAAGGGTTTCATTATTTTTCAATTTATGTGCGCAGCAAAATATTTTTTGTCACAACGGAACTGTTTTGCTCTGGTCACTGCTTTCTAAGTCTTCAAGTCCTTTAACTTACGTGGATTAGTTAAGAATTGAGCCATTTGGGTCTTTCTTCTGTGATATTTTGAATGTCGAATTTGTAGCAGAGTTTCTGGAGTTTAAAATCAAATATTTAGTTGAGCGGCGAAGAAATTTTTATTGAGTGTGACCGAAGAGTATGTAAAAATATATACGTCAAAAACGTTATTTTTTTTTAAATATTAAGCTTTATTTGTATTTTTAATTGTTAAAACTTTCTATTTACGATAGCTTCATTTTTTGTACCGAAGAATGTTAAGATTAAAGGCTTGAATGAACTTGGTGGAATTAATAAATTTATTTAGAGTATTTAAATTATTTTTCATAGATATATAGATATGTATTAAATTGTAGACCGACTTTATTATTGTTACCCATAACAAATAAAAGTCGCTTTATATTCCATATAAGTTAAGTTTAATTTCGATAAATATAGGGCTTTGAAAAGCTTACATTTTGGTTGGTTTCCCTTGATCTTTTTGTTTATTCTGTACAAAACTAGTAATAAAAAATATTTCCTATCTAAATATATACAATATGTACAAGGTTTCGTTGCGATTAAGATTTGCTAGATTCAGTTGATGCGACGTTACTAAAAGTCTTTTCCTAAAAATTCCATTTACGAGTATGATAGCTTAGATAGTATAGAAAATACAGAAAACGGCTGCCAGCAGCGTTTGTTCTAAATATTTTCACAAATCTCTTTACAAGTCCAAGGGATAATTGATAATTGAGAACAAAAAAAATAATAAATAAAGTTGATTTTAACATAGTTGGGTTTAACAATAAGAAAGTTTCTGGAGTAGTCTAGGTTCTCATGTTGAGCGTTTGGCCGACTGTCATGAAAGAATCCAGGAGTGTATAATACCTAAAAGAGATACAAAATTTGAATTTGTAATATACCCATCTATGTATTATTCTATGGTTTATAAAGGTTTACTTACGATTTTCGCCTGGCGAGAGAGTTATATGTATATCTTCACGACTCAGCACTGGGGCTAAAAGAACATAATTGACAAAAGTCCATACACAAACGATATAAAAAATATAAAAAAGGGAATGGTAAACTGCAAAGCGTATTTAAATATTTAAATAACGTTCTTTATTTATATTTATTATGTGTCTAAAAATAGTAAACTCTGTTTTTCGGTAGCTTAAAGCTAGTGTAACGATATCGGGTTACTGAGGCGATTGCAATTAAAATAGGATCATAATTTATACAGGCTGGAGGCTGCACGCTGGAGGCTGCACGCTGGAGGCTGGACCCAGTCTAAGCAATTGGTTTACGTTGTCTTTCAGGTTGAGCAGTGGATAAAACAAGATCTGCCTACTTATTTAAATGCTATCACAGTTTCAAAGTCGCACATGCAGGAACAATGGAAAGCAGCAGGGAGCTCATGCACGGTAAGAGAACTTTGTGATCAGTTTAAAGCAGCTTTAACGAGCTTGGGTTACGTATGCAGTGCGTACGGCTGTTGGGGCTGCTGGGGCTGCTGCTGCTGTTCGAGGCTGCCATTTGGCGTCCCAGCAGCAGTTGCCCCTTCACCGGCACCGGCACCGCTTGCGTTCGGGATAATACGTATCATACCCGGCTGGATCCTAACGTTCTCACAGGCCTCGCAAATATTCAGTTGCGGATGGTTGCGGAATGTACACATGTTGCAGGCCCACATGTCCAGTGGCTCCTCGTCCTCGTCAACATCGGAATCGGTGAGGTATTCCTCCTCGTCGTTGCCAGGACGTTGCTGGTGTTGCTGCAACTGTTGTTGCTGTAATTGCTGTTGCTGTTGCAGCTGCTGTTGCTGCTGCTGTTGCTGAAGCTGCAAGTGTTGCAGTTGCTGCTGGCGCTGCTGCTGCAGGTACTGTTGGAACTGATGGTATTGGGCATACGTGGGCGGTGGCTCCTGGAACAACTGTTGCTGCTGCTGCTGCTGGGGCGTCAGGCAGGCGGAGCTGGGAGCACTGCGGTGTTGCTGCACAAAGTCCTGGTTCGACTGCAGGTTTCGCGGCGTCGGAACCGAGTGCAAATTGAGCGTAGTGGGCGGTACTTGGGAGCGACCACTTTGACGCTGTCGTGGGAATGGCTGTGGTTGATTTTGTTGCTGTTGCTGTTGAGAAGCATTTCCGGCCGGCGCCGAGTGCTGGCGATTCATGGAATTGGGTGCCGGGTCAGAGCCATTCGCCTGCGGATCTATCGATGTGAAGAAAGTAATTAGTATAAATTCTGTCCAATTGTCAATAGATTTTTACCATTTATGAGGTTCAAAAGCCGCTGACAGTCATCAGTCAATTTCTTGATATCTCTATCCAGTCTTTCAGATTCGCCCACGGGTACCGGCTCGGTTAGGATGTTAATCTCCTGCTCGAGTACCAGCAGCCGCTTCCTGTTGTCGCGCAGAGCATTGGCCAGCTTGTCCCGACGCTGCTTTTGCCGCTGGATCGTGATGGCATGGGCTGAAATAGAAATGGAAAGATATATGAAAATCTATTCAAAAATTCATCTTCGATTCGATCTATCGAATCGATCTATGGAATTTCCTGTCTCGCCTGGCAGCAACATTCGCCGCCGGCACATTTATTTTTACTGTCTAATACCTCACATTTTATTACTCTGTTTTGTTGCTAAAAATAATTGGCCCAAACAGAGAGAGAGAATTTATATTTAAATAGATAAATTTAGTGCAAATGCGCAAGCAAGCACAACCAAAAATCAATCTAATAATAATTTATTTCTATGCAAAAAAAACAAAAAAAAAATTTAAAAATACATTAATAAACAATAATGGAAAGCAATAGTTTCTCGACTTTTTAATACCCGGTAGTCTCTGGTAGTCTTTTAATTCATATTTTAATATTTAACTCGAAATATTATTCATTTTTTATATAGCACCTGATGAATACCTCATGAAAAGTGGGGATTTTCTGTTGTTTTTATAAGGAAAAAAAAGTAAAAAGTACCGGGTATGATAAAGGATACTGAATATTTTCAAACTTTTGACAGATTTCTAGCGGAAATAGCGAACAATAAAGGAGAACTATAGTTTCTCGAGTATTTAATATCCGGTACTCATCTAGTCCACTCCCCTAATTCCTAAGTAATTCCCTAAATAATCCTAATCTGGGCTCGGAAAGGCTTCCCTTTTCCTGTTACATACCTTCCACCGAATACAATATACCCAAAAAGTACCGGGTATGAAAAAGGATACTGAATTTCGATGCAATCTGAAATCTGTTCTGAATATTTGCAAACAATTTGATAGATTTCTAGCGGAAATAGCGAACAGGGCAGTGGGCCAAGGTGGGTGTTACGATCTCAGAAAGACATGTCTATTTTAGAGAGTCTTCTTAATTGATAAATGAATTCTTAATCCTTAATGAAGCCGTAAAGCTTTTCTGTCACTTTGAATTTGATTTCAAGTGCTTTCTCGTGATCAAGTCACATGATTAAATGTCAAAGTGTAAGTTAAAATCGGATTTGTGCAGCCCACACTGCGTATACTTAATGCCGCGAGCAATCAAGCGGAGAGATTTCGCTTTGCCTTTGCTCGTCTCTCTCGCGTTAATGCACCCAACCACCCAACCACCCACCACCCACACATTTCGCCCTGAACTTGAACGTCCCCCGCCACCTAATCGAATCGAAAAAGTCGCTGAAAGAGCGACCAAAGCTAAAGCTCTTTTAGAGAGCAAGAAATCGGAAAAACAGGGGCCAGCCAGACAAATTTCATACGCGTGGGCGTTATTCTACGAGTATATTGCAATCAAAAATGGAAGAATTTTGGCTTTCGAAAATGTTCAATAAAATGAAACTTGAGTTGAATTTCGAAACTCCAAGAATGACGTTTATTTGACCGATTTAACTCGCAAAAAAAGGCACCTGTCGATGTTCGATGCTTGTATTCCATAATTTTTTATAATTTTAACATAATTCCAATCAAAAATGCAAGAATGTTAAGGAAGAATGTTAAGGAATAGCTTAAAAGATTCGTACAACAATTCTCTATTAATCTGCATCAAATCTTTGGAACATTTTCTTCGATGTTTTCCCATTTTAATGGCCTAACCCCTTGTACAATCCGGAATCCTTTGTAAAGTCCAGAATGATTATATATAGCCCCTTCTGATCTCTATATCTTTGATCTCTACAATTTTGATCCGATTCTAGACAGGAATACCTTAAAAAAAATTCCTCAAACAATTCTCTATTAATCTAGGAACACTTTTTTTCGATTTACTTCCCTCTCTCTTGATGTTTTTATTCCATAATCAACAATCTCTATTGCTTTCTGATAACAGAACTCTTTTCTATATATTATATTCTATTTAATGACGTAATGATTCGTAATAAATGATTACCTTGCTTTGTAATTAAAGCGGTAACTGATTTGGTATCTGAAATCTCAAGTTCTTTCCACATCGATAGCGAAAACCCTTCAACACGGAACGATTATAACCCTTAGCTTCGATATAAAACTTTCGAATAGAAAACTTCATAGTTTGCGGATCATGAGACGGTCTTTTAGCGCTAATTCTATTTTGGGGCGTAATATAATTTCCTTATCAAGTGTAAACAATATTGGGCGAACTTGCCAAATTATAACAGAACCAGAACCAGAACCGATAAGGTTAGGCGCCTTGAAACACAATAATAACAAGAATGTTCCTGGTTTGAAGTACGAGTAAATAATCGAAGCTAGGAATACCCTTTGGCTCCTGCGGTTTCTCTTATTTGTAATTTGTGGCACTTGTCATGCCTTTGTGGCACTTGTCAAGCCTTTATGGCACCTATTTATATCCATTTCCAGTTGTGCAAACTTTCAAGTATCATTTCAAGCTTAATATTTAAACAATATGATGAAATTATCCCGAGTTTTTTGCATCAGCTGGTCTGGCAATAAATATTGTACCTCCTAAACTTAATCTCAAAGATACAATTAAAAAAAATAATAATAATGATGAAATACAGAGTTTTCTGCCTCAACTTTCTGCTCGTAGTACCAAGTACAACACCCTTTGGCAGGGCACCCACCTTCCTCGAGGACTCCGTCGTAGAGCGGCACAGTGGGACTGCAGACGGGGCTGCTGCTGGCGCTGCTGTTGTTGTTCACCGCCTGGTTATTACTGTAGTTCGAAGCCACGATATGGTTCTGCTCCTGCGTGGGATAAGGGAACACGTCCGGCGTTATGGCTGTCTGCTCCTCCGGTGGCTGTGGCTGCTGATGACTGCCCGGAGGAGCACCTGCCGCGGGATCACAACCCGCGCACGGAACTCGCGGTCGAATGCAACCGGCACTAAAGACGCTGCCCTCGTCCGTGACCGTCAACTGAAAGTTCTTGTGGGTGCCCTTCCTGGCATCGAAACTGACACTCGAGTAGGTGATGCCGCTGCCCTGGCCACTGGGCGCCGGGCCGGCAGTGATGTCGATGGCCGCCTGGGCACCCCCGCCCGTCGTCGGCTGGCGCAGCGTGAGATTGAGCGAGGTGAAGCTCTTGCGACCCGGCGATGCACCCGAACTTGGCGTTGGCGAGCTGGGAAGCGGCGGGGTCGACGGTGGTACCTGCGTCGTTAGGAAGTCGCGCGCGTACGGCGGCTCCGGCTGCAGCGTAATGACTGAACGATGTCGCACGGGAGAGGGCACGGGCACTATCGCTGCCCCTGTTCTGGCCGATGCCGCTGCCGACGTCGGCGACGAGACCGCAGAGACCGCGTTGAGCGAGAGTTCCGATTCGCTGGAGCTCATCGGGCTGGTCAGACACGAGGAGTCGTTGGAGAAGCTCCCCGGTTTAGGGGGCAGTGGCGGGGCCCGGCGCAGCGGCTTGCCCAGGGAGGTGGGCGTCAGCTGTTGCTGGTGGGGATCGCGCTGCTGCCGCTGCTGGCGCTGCTGGATCTTCATCTGGAGCTGCGTATTCCCTGGACGCTGTAGGTTAAGCGTGGTGGGTCTAACCGGTCGAGGACTCTGTCCATTGCTCTGGCTTACTTCCGGTTGGACTGGAGCTGCTCGCAATGGTTTTAGGGGCGTTGGGGGCTTGGTGGGCCTCCGGTTTTGCTGCTGCTGCTGCAGCACCTTGGAGGGATAGCTTTGAACGGCCTGGAGGGCGAACTCCTTCCTCAGCATTTGGATGCAATTGTCGCGCTGGTGGCAATTCTCGTTGACGCACTGCGTCACTATGGCATCGGGTATCGTGGGGAACTCCTGCTTCATCTCATGGAACAGGTGCATAATACTAATGTTGGTGCAACTACACGACGACGACTTGGCCTTGATACCCGACTGATCTGGTTCCTGGTCTGGATGCTCTTCCTGGTCCAGCAGCTCCAGCAGCTGCTCATTGCTTCCCCTGCGACTACCCGGATTGCTTTGGTTTGTTTGTTGCTTTCGTTGAAAGTGCTGGTTGATCGCCTCGGTTATGTGGTTGTGACCCTGACCGATTGCCTTGACCTTCGCCTCGGCCTGGCTGCTGCCATTCAATGGGTCCGCGTTTGATCCGGGCGGCATTGGTGGTGTGGCCGCCATTTTAGGCCATCATCTGTCGCAGCAGCAGGAGACCTGGAAACGTAAAGAAAAAGAACATTAGTCCGCTGCTAATTGAATTATGGGAGAAAGTCTAAAAAGAAATCGATTTCCCGTTCGAGATTATTCCATTGCCCGATTTAGAATATCAACTAAGCAGCTTAAGAGCAGCATTTTTTTTTGCTCTGCTCGAAATAATAATACGAAATCGTTAAAAAGCAAAAGGCTGACGGAATGACAGGGTATATTTAAAAATATTTATGACACAACTTAGGTGCGCCGCGCTGTCTATATCCCATCCCATGGCCAGGCCAGGCCATTGTCAAGGATGGCAATGCCAGAGATAAATAATCTTCTACAGAGAGTCCAATATCAAAGGTATCTCCTCCTCGGGTGGTTGTGATAATAAAAACAAGCTCTTTTATATTTATTTTCTTTATTCTTACTTTCCCTTACATTTTTTTAATAATTTAATTAATTATAATATAGAAAATGTTACCACTAAATGGCGATAAATAAAGCAAGCTCTTGTATTTCTTTTCTTTCTTTATTATTTCTTCTTTCTTTCATTAACATTTTTTTAATAATTTTATAAATGATGAGACTAAAAAATGTTACTTGACAATTAGCGGGTTATAAAGTATTCTTTTTTATATTAAATTGGCGATAAATAAAGGATTTTATATATTTATTTTATTCTATTTTCTTTCACTTACATTTTTAATAATTTAAAAAAAATTATAAGACAAATGTTAGCACTATTTGACGTGATAAAAGTATGTTTTTTTTATTTAAAATATTCTGATTAATATTCCGTCTGATAATTATTAACAAAATTCTTAGCACTTTTGTTTAAAATATTATTTTCTATCAACAGTAATTTATCACTTCATTTTTTCACTTTTCTTGTCACTTTTTTTGATCTTTTTAGAATCTTTTTTAGTATCGTTTTTTAAAAACAAATAGGAGATATTTTTTACGCCATTCCCGCAAGGCGATTGTTTTTCAAATATTTTCGAAATATTTCTGAAATTTTTGATTCTATTCGAACGTGTTTCGAACGCTTTAAAGGTCTGCGAGGAACTGAAAAACAAATATCCGATATTTTCGAGAATGAAAGGCCTAAAATATTGGACTTATCATGAGAGATATAAGAGAGTATAAGAAATGTTTCAAAAAGAGCGAAAAACAAAAGAAAGGAAATACGAATTTTGGATGTAAAATCCTTCTAAAATCATTTATTTTTTTCCTTTTAAATATTATATTTTAATATTAAAAAAAAACTACGATTCTAGAAAAAAGAATAAATAGGAACCGTAACAAATCAATTAAATCATTCAGTATTTTTGCCACACCACAAATTCGTATTTCTCTTGGTTTCTCTTTTATAAAAATAACATTTTGTGTGGGTGTTTCACAAATACACAACAAAGCCGCGAAAATTGAATGAAATATATGAAGAAAATCAAGAAAAAAAGAAATCTATATAGAAAACAATCTGAGAAAAAAAGCTGAAAAAAGCAGAAAAAAAAACAGAAATAAAAGACAGAATATTAATGATATGTTGAGGTGAAAGAGCTGAAGACTTGAGAAATTAATTTAAATAAAAAAACAACCATCAAGGAGGATAAACATTTAATTTCTGTCTGTCTCTAAAAATCATTTTAATTATCCAAAGGCTTAGAGACAAGACAAGACAAGAGTCTTGGAACCGCCCTCGCAGCTTTGACAAAACGAATAAAAACAAATAATAAAATAATAAAACCGCGATAGCAAACCGTGTCGGATGAAAACCTATAGATAAATGTACGATTTATTTAATATATTAACCATCAAATCAGCGCAGCCATGGCGCCTCTGAAAATGTCCCAAAAAAAAAAACATAAATAATAAATTATAAATTTCGCTTCTATTCCAGTTGTTTATTTTTAAAGCAAAATAAGAACCAAAACCGTGATAACAACAATTCCATAAAGATTCTCTAGAAAATTAAGAACACATTAAAGATGAACCGCAGAGAAATATGAAAGCAATTCTTCTCAGCCTTTCTTCTTGTTTTTGTTCTTTCTTTCTTCCATAAAATTCCACCATCATTCTGCGGGGTACTTATAGGCGGATGGGCGGAACACGTAAATTGCGATCTGATATTTGAAAATATTTAGCGTATAAATATAAACAATTTTTTGCTTTGGATAGGAATTTTCTCTCGAGCAGCAGGAGGAGGAAAAAGAGATCAAAATTTTCATTTTCTTTGCCTTTCCGATTGCCTCGTCTGGTCTTTTTTTTATTGTCTTTATAGCGGGTGATGGGTGGTGGGTGGTGGGTGGGCAAACAAACAAAAGCAACAACACCCCACAGACGTAAACGACCTTCACAATTAGCCAGAAAAGATACACCCAGAATGCAGAATGCAGAAAGGCGGAAAATCGGAAATCTACGTCAAATATCTTTGCAGTCTTTCGAATATAAAGGGTGTTTTTTTTTATCGAAATATACATTTTTTTATCATTGAAAAAGGGTAATCATTAGTCAATGATTCATGAATTTCATGAATTAAAATAAATAACAGGTGAAAATAAATAAGAACTTCCAGCTGTTTCTGCTTTTTCCTAATTTGAACTTAAATTCTGTTAAGTGCGTATTATTTAACATTATTAAATAAAATGTTAGGTTTTGTTATGTGCGACTTGTGAGAATCGAGGAGGAGGGCACTGTTATTTAACATTAGAATTAAAGTTAACATTAGAATTAAAGTGAAATTCTGTTAAGTGGGGTGCTATTTAACACTATCAGAATTAAAATTAGGTTTTGTTTACGTACCCTTTATGAGAATCGAGGAGGAGGACACTGTTATTAACACTGTTAGCACTGTTATTTAACACTATCAGAATCAAAGTTAAGTTTTCTTAAGTACAATTTATGAGAATCGAGGAGGAGGGCACTGTTATTTAACATTATTAATGTTAAAGGTAAGTTTTGTTAAGTGCCCTGTATGAGAATCGAGGAGGACGGCGCTGTTATTTAACATTAGAATTAAAGTTAAATTCTGTTAAGTGCAGTTTGCCACAACGTTCGCGCAATGGAACATCGGCATAAATAGCGATAAATCCGCAAATGTTTGTTTTTCCTTATTAAGGAAAACCCCGCCTGCTATCGACATAGAAGGAAGGCCTGTCCTACAGACCAATTCAACTAAATACCTTGGTCTTACATTGGATCGCAGACTCACCTTCGCCAAGCACATCACCGCCATTAGAACCCGCATACGAAATGCAATGAACAAACGTTTTTGGCTGTTGAGTTCAAGGAACAAACTGTCATTGGCTAATAAGGTGACCATCTACAAGCAAATTATCGCGCTGATCTGGAGGTATGGGTGCCAAATATGGAGATTAGCTTGTGATAGCCAAATCAAAAGGGTACAGACGGCACAAAACAAAACACTCAGATTGATTACCGGATGCGAGTGGTACATTCGTAACTCGTCCCTGCACAAAGATCTCAAGCTGCGCACAGTCTTTGACGAGATTAATAACCACTCCAGCCGTTACAATATAAGACTACAGGGGCACAGGAACAGACTGGCATAACGACTTCCCACTGGGACGTTGCTAAGTAGGCTGAAAAGGCGTCAGCCGAGTGACCTGATAACACGATCCCCTAGGGGTCGATCCCGTATATTTCTAAACAATTTCTTAACAATTTCTGCTACAATTTCTAAACGTATTTTTAAATATAAATTCTCCTACTAACTGTATAGAAAACATACATATGTATATATTTTACAGGTAAAAATTGTCTCTTAATTTGCATTTCTCTATAGGTCGTGTTTTATATTTTTGTGTTTTATATTTTTTGTGTTTTTTTCGCTTTTTCGAGGACACGCAAAACAAACATAAAACCAAAAAAAGAGGAAAACAAAAACAAGAAAACAATAAACACCAACAAAAAGTAGAAATTGTGTGCCAAAAACATACAAGTTTCAAGAAATATAGAAGAAAATAGAAGAATATAGAACAAAAACACTAAAGTTTACAAAGTCATTAAAATTATGGCACCACGCGATCGTATATGCGATCCATTGGTTTGCGGGGGAGTTACATAGAAAGAGAGAGCGGGAGGGAGGCGTACAGTGCAAGCCATAATATAAATTGCATTTAGAAGAGCAAAATTTCCATTCATTAAAATACTTGTACAATTGTACAAATTTTGTGCGCGTTTTCTTTCCTTTTTTCACATTTACACGATTTTGTGTACATTCTTCGAGGGGATTTTCCAATGATTACAAATAATACAAACCGATTTTTAATTAGATCGGTTTAATATATGTTTTCTGTAAGTTTTTTTACAACTGATATATGTATATTTTCCTGGGGATTTAACTGACTTTCTATTTAGTCTTAAGAAAAGTTTTTATTCAGAATTACTTTTATTGAAAACTTGCGAGGAAGAAACTTTCCTTTTGTTCGGATATTTCCGGTATTTCCGGATATAACAACCGATATTTCTAAGGTGAGGAATGTCTATATCCTTGCCAACATCTATATCCTATCCAACTTTTATTGAAAACTCGTTAAAGAAAAGTTTGGTGCGAATAATGCAGAAGTTTGTAGACTCCAACCGATATTTCTATGGTGTGGGATGTCTATAATCGTTTCAACTTCTATCCTGTCTTTGGGAGGATCATTTATCAATATTCATCATCAATATCAATATCATTTATCGATAATTAAATCAATTCGCTATTAAATTGCATCAAAATATGAAAAGATTAGATTAAGTGCGCTGTTTTTTAACGTTATAGAATTAAAAGTTAAGTTTTCTTAAGTACTTTATGAAAATCGATATTATTTAACATTAGAATTAAAGTTAACATTAGAATTAAAGTTAAATTCTGTTAAGTGCGCTATTATTTAACATTATCAGAATTAAAGTTAAGTTTTGTTAAGTACATATTTTGAGAATCGAGGAGGAGGGCACTATTACTTAACATAAAATGCTAAGTTTTGTTAAGGGCGCTGTTATTTAACATTCTCAATGTTAAACTTACGTTTTGTTAAGTGCGACTTATAAGTGCGACTTATGAGAATCGAGGAGGAGGGCACTGTTATTTAACATTTTCATAATCAAAGGGCCCTGTTATTTAACATTATCAATGTTAAAGTTAAGTTTTGTTGGCAAAGATGTAGCCTTTATTTTCGCCTTTATTTACTTTACATTTATAAATCTCTTTTAAGAAACCTAGCAAAGTCCGAAAAAAAAGCAGAGGAGTGACAATATCCTCTCAAAAAAACAGAAAAAGGACATTATCTTCTGCATTTTTGAAGATTTAGCAAAAGAAAGGAACAATATCTTCTGCTTTTTTGAAGATTTTCAAGACAAGTAACAATATTCTCGCATTTTTTGAAGATTTTACAATAGGAAGGAAAATATCCTCTGCTTTTTTGAAGATTTAGCAAGAGAAGGGACAATATCCTTTGCTTTTTTTAACACTTTTTAAGGTGTCTTAAAAGGGATTCATAAATAGTTTCTCATATTTTAACGCAGATTGATTTATAATCGATTAACAAAGAGTTTAAGGTTTTCCTCTCAAGAATAGGATGAAATTTGACAAAGATATAGCCTTCATTGGAGGCCTTATTGTCCCTTTCCTATTTTTTTGAAGATTCTGCAAGTTGTTTTATGTTAAAAATGTTACACAAAAAGGATTCATAGATGTTTCCTCACGCAGATTGATGGAGAATCAAAAAGTGTAACAAAGCGTTTAAGGTATTCCGATCGAGAATCAATCGACAAATGGTCTTCATTGGAGTTTTTATTGTCCCTCCTCTGCTTTTTTCGGACTTTGCAAGGTTTCTTAAAAGAGATTTATAAATCTAAAGTAAATAAAGGCAAAAATAAAGGCTACCATACATCTTTGCCAATTCTCATCCTATTCTTGAGCGGAATTCCTTTACCTTATACGATTTGTAGATAGAATTAAGATAGGTTAAGGGCATTGATACATTTTATTTAAATTACAGAATGTCCCCGGAGATTGTTTGGAGTTTGGAAAAGGAGCCAAAGTTCATCAAGTTTTTATTAGAAATTTATAGATAATGTTAAATAACAGTGCCGTCCTCCTCGATTCTCATAATCTATACTTAAAAAAACCCAAGTTTAACATTGAAAATGTTAAATAACAGCGCCCTTAACAAAACTTAACATTTTATGTTAAATAATAGTGCCCTCCTCCTCGATTCTCATAATCTGTACTTAACAAAACGTAAGTTAAACATTGAGAATGTTAAATAACAGCGCACTTAACAGAATTTACCTTTAATTCTAATGTTAACTTTTATTCTATTGTTAAATAACAATGCCCTCCTCCACGATTCTCACAAAGGGTACATAAGAAAACTTAAGATTTAATTCTATACTGTTAAATAACAGCGCAGTTGACAGAATTGAATTCTTTAATCTTTTAATCAAGTTTTCCGTCATTTTCATGGAACTGGTAGCTGCTAAAGACTTTGAGGTATCGATGCAGATTGACCGGAAATCTCGCTGTCTGGCTTGTCAAAGAAACAAAAAATTGTATATATAAATAACAAAAAAATTACCAAAAATATTTTAGAATATACAAAAATAAATTGCAAAACGAAAAAGTACGTTCAGGATCCCACAATCGACTTTTGAAACACAAAACATATGGAGAGGACAGAGGACAGAGGGAAGACGATGCGTAGAAAGAAAACTAATATAATAAAATATGAAATAACAGAAGGGAATAACATGGAAAACAACTTTCACTTTTTTGTTGAAACAAAGCATTAGAGAGAGGGGGCGGCAACAAAAAAAAACACAAAAAGTGGGGAAAATTATAAATCAAATACAGAAGCAGCCCACAAAAAAATACCAAAAGACGAGAAATGGAACGAAAATAATTTTATTTTGTATTTCGTATTTTTGCTTTTCTTTTCCACCTCCTCCCCTCTGCCTGGCCAATAATTTGAAGAGGCGTTTTGCGGAATTTTCTGCAGACGTCAGGCCTTGACGTCATTGGCGACTTCGAGAATTCAAAAATTGGGGATCGGAAAAGGGGTTCGGAAAGAGGGTTGGTATGGAAAAGTCAACGTTTAACTCTCCTCCGATCCTGACCGATTATATAGTATAGTAAGCAGTTTATTTATTTATTTATTAATACTCTTCCACACCCCTCTCTGACCACCCCTTTTTCGTTCATTTTGAAAATGTGCAAATAATCAAAGCGGTTTTATTTTTAGCCAATGTCCAAATCCAAACAGGTGTGGTGGTGCGCCCCGAGGGGGGAAGCCCACCTTATCTCTCCAACATTTTGTGTCTCTTCGCAACAGGGGGACATAACTGTATATACTCGCACGTCTATATGTACTTTTTACCCTTTAAATCGAAACAGAAACCCGATAAGATATATTTGAATTAATGGGAACGTTTTCATTGACGAATGTAGCGTCTAAAAAACAATTCTAGGGTATTAAAAATCCTTTTAGAAAAACAGGTACTTTATTATTTATAATTTCCCTTTTTGAATTTCCCTCTATAAGCTCTGTTAAGAATGCCGGGAAATTCCCGGCACAACAATAATTACTGTAAAAGCAAATCT
This sequence comes from Drosophila ercepeae, assembly GCA_018150545.1. Taxonomy (NCBI): domain Eukaryota; kingdom Metazoa; phylum Arthropoda; class Insecta; order Diptera; family Drosophilidae; genus Drosophila; species Drosophila ercepeae. Next base: position 16,128,757 of record JAECWL010000161.1, read on the forward strand.
AAAAACAAACAACAACAGCAAAAGCAAAAACACCTCTACAAATACAAATTGTTTTTGTAAACTTGTTTTTGTTGTTTGATTTAATGCGAAAAGTAAACTAAAACACATCAGTTAAAGCCAGTTAAAACAGTTATTGTCATTGATAGTGTAGTGGTAGAAAATAGAACACATAGAAAATCAATATTTGCACTTTTCGATTAGAAGTGTAGGTGTGTGGGCGACGACGACGTGGGCAAGGGGAACGTTTCGTTTACATATTTCCCCAGAAAGAAGAAGATTAAGCCCATTGCGACGAGGTTTTGTCGTTATCATTGGGCGGAAATACACACACTGCCACTGTTTACACACAGATACAGTTGCAATCAGTGAGCGTGCGAAAGGGACACGTAGATAACAGTTAACGGTCGGTGTTGGCCAAGTCTTTTCAGACTTTATTATTAAATAATTTTTTTGTAAAATACGTATGTAAATACAAATTTTTAATATAATTCAAATCCTTAATAGGTATTTGGGTATTAGGTATAAAGTCCAGCCATAAGGCGGCCAAATCAACATCACTGTAAACGGCACAAGATAAAAACCAGCTAAAGCCAGTGTGGGAGTGGGAGAGAGAGAGCTCTAGACGGTGCGAGCAGGGAGGGCATAAAAACAGGTGACATTGGCAGCGGCACTACGCAATAGTAGATAAAAAGAAACAAAAAATCGAAGAGTAAAAATGTTGGGAAACTTTGGAAGCCACCTATGCCACCTATCGCCTTTCCCCCTTAAAAACGCATCCACAACTTGTTGCATATGTGTTGATATGTTATTTATTGCTTTTATTTTTTGCACTGCCTCTCCGCGATCAGACGTTTTCGTGTGTGTGTATGTGTGCGAGTTGTTTTTCACAATTTTCGTTTGATTGTGTTGGTCTTTTGACCGTGTCTGTGGCAGCAGGAGAAAATCGAAAACGAAAATCAAAATCCCCCAAATAATCCTCCACAAAGGCTTCACTCGGAATACTTACACAAAAATTACAAATTCCTGCCACGAACGCTGATTTTCCTTTGTTGCCCCGCTCTTTTGTTTGTTTTGTGGAATTCACTTGCAATTTGAATAATATTGTATTGCTTTCACACAGGCCTTTTCTGATGTTTTCGCTCGTTTTTCGTCAAGTTTTTCACCCGCACTTAACAGAATCGCACAGTTCTCGAAAAAACACGTATTTACCCCGATTTAACTACTTTTTTTATTTGTCGCACTAAACTTAATAATTAAACGTATTTTTCACGTAGTTCTTTCAATCGCGATCATCAGCAGTGTGACCGTCGACGCGGAAGCAAAATTTACCAAATCTACCAGCAAAAAATGACAAAAATAATCTATTTTGATTGGTAAACGTAATTTATTTCTTCTTTAATTTATTTTAAGGGTTTTTTGTACTCTAGCATCATTAAAATGTAAAATACTTTAAAACAAGATAGACTCAAAATGAGCTGGTAACGGAAATGAGAGCTCTCGCCATAAAGTAAACTGCCAAAGCTTTATGACCTAAAAAAAAGACGGCAACACTAATTGTATCAAGCAGCTAAATCCATTTTCGATCCCGCGTTTACCCATTTATATATTAAAATGGTGCTGATAATGCCCATTTCTCCGCCAGAGCATGGTTTGCTCTACACATCCAACAACATAAAGCTAAAACTGGGCGACAAAATCGTGGGAGAGGGCACCATTTATATAGCCCAAAAGTAAGTGCCAAAAAGCCGGCGTCTAGTCTTGTTTTTGTCGTCTAACCCTCACTCCCTTTTCCGGGTAGTACGCTTTCCTGGCAGCCAAGCGATAAACCCGATGGCATATCCATCGACTGGAAGCAAGTGAGCCTACACGGAATTTCTTCGAATCCGCGGAAGTGCATCTACTTTATGCTGGACCACAAGGTGGAATGGCCAGCCGCTCAACCGGCGGTTAATGGACAGAATGGCGGAGCCCTGGCCGAGGCAGACGAGGACGAAGGCAACGGAAGCGACGAGTACGAGGACGCTATCAATGAGGACTTTGTCACAGAGTGCTGGCTTCTACCCGAGGACATTCACACTGTGGACACCATGTACAACGCTATGACCGCTTGCCAGGCCCTGCATCCGGATTCGGCAGACAGCAACTCTGAGGACAGCGACCCAATGGAGGATGCCGGTGGCATGGCTCTGGATGACGACGCCATGGAGGAGGACGCTCTTACGCTCGGCCGCAACGGTGGCGAGGTGGGAGGGATGCAGAATCTCAGCCTGGAGGACGACGACGAGCGTTTCGAGGACGCCGATGAGTGAGAAAAAACATTTTACTTTTGATATAAAGTGTAAAGATACATATATTTGATTAGCTTTTGGAGTACTATATTAATAAACGCTGTAAGCGCATAAGAATCTATGGGCTATCTTTAGTGTTTTCCTTGTTCCTTGCGATTTCTGCCTCCAAATCTTGCTCGTCAATGGGTTGTGTTAGCTACGGATTCAATATTATGTAGGGAAAGTATTCAAAATTGTATGAGTTTCTCTACTTACCGCTTGAGCCACATCTGACATGATAAGAGCCTGCCGGTAAGCATCGCCATTGGAGGGAACTTTGTCGTAGTTCCAGTATGTGAACTCCTCAAAAACTCCTGTAAGTCGCAGCTGCCGGTCGGAGGATTCGCTTAATGGTTTTTCCGTTTCCTGCAGCACTAGACCCTTGAAACCTTCCGGAACTTTTAGTCGCTGTCCCATCAATGGATAACCACGCAGGGCATTGGTTAAGACACCGCTTCCGTAGTCGGTAGCTTCTCTTGTGTAGTTATTGAAATATTGCTCCACGTTGGCCTCGCCGTCTCCGTCTATCTTCGCCGGTAAATAGTGCAGATCTAGAGTCTTACTTTTGGCCAAGTTCTTGCCATTGAAATCCAAAGTAATCGACATTGTTTATATCAGAATATTAGCGCGAAATATTCTAGTGTGACCGAACCATAAAAAGACATAGTGTACTGGTATGCCAATGCACTTTTAATTTTGTTAGTTGAGTAATTTACTTATAAATAATTTTAATAATATAGCATATTATAGCATATTAGAGGCTATAAAAACAATGTATATTAACAATGCTACGTTATAGTAAAATAATGGATATTTACTCTTGGTATTTTCACAGTAAACACTTATCTTAGACAGCGGTAAATCCAGATAGTCCCCTTCGGCCACACTGGAAACAACAATAAAAATGGCGTTCAGAGAAGACCGTTTTTCTTCTTCTTCAGCGCTCCACTAGATGGTTAAACTATTTAAGGAAACCATAAAACAATAACGCGTGTCGCCGCGGCAGCTTATTTCGCGAACTCCCGACCAAACCGTGGACGTGCTTGCGAGTGGGTGGCGCTTTTTAAACGGCTTATCGCAAATTTTGAGTGAACAGAGTCCCCGAAATTCTGGCTCTGGTTGGTTATTATTGCAAATTTTGAACAACCAACACACAATCGCACACGCATACAGCGAGAAATACGAGTGCGAGTAAATAGTGCGACACCCATACAGGAGCAGGGTCTAAATTAAAGTTAATTAAACGCCTAGTGGAATTTCATTTAATGCAATTTATGAAATAAAATAATACAAAGTGAGACAAACTTTGTTCTTCCCCCCTCCTGTCTGCTCTCTGCAGCATGCGTGAGGCTGTCTGTGTGTGTGCGAGAGTGAGCCAGAGCCAGAGCGAGAGCGAGTGCGAGACATGTGCGTGTGCGTGTGAGGTGTTTTTGGAACGGCAACAACAAAACCAACAAAAAAACAGAAAAACATAAATTTCGGGTGAGTTTTTTTTTGTATTTCATTTTTCGTGCACATTTTGGCTACCTGGTCGATCGGAAGGTGTATTTCTTACCCACACATCTATCTATATCGCATCTATTTAAATATGTATATCCTTTTTGGGCTGGGCCTTGCACTTTTATGGCGAAATTCTTAAGAGAAACATAAACAAACGTGAATTTCGTTCTCTAAATGTGTAAATATTTTCATTATATGTGCTCCATATTTCCAAAAGATAAAAATAAACATGGAGAATATTTATTAATAATACTTTTTCGTTATCTGACTTTTGCAGCTTGTAATAACCAGAAAATCGGTGTATATTATTATATATATCATATATCTATGCGTGTGCCATGACACACAGAAGCAACAACAACAAGAGGAACAACAACAAAAGCAGCAGCAACACTTGCAACCTTCAAGGCTATTGAAGCAGCAACACCACCAGCGACCACCACAATTGCAGCAGCAGCGGTTACCTTCGGCAATGAAATTATTTCTTGCCGCCTTGGCCACCTGCTCCTCCTCCGTCTGCTCCTCCTCCACTCCGTTCTCCAGCAGAAACAGCAGAAAAAACCAACAACTAAAGCCTCTTGCGGACCAACCATGCCTCTCTTGTGCAATTCGTCGTTTAAATAAATAATCAATATACAAAATAAATCAATTTATTTTTATACAAACCAAACAATATCAAACAAAAGTCGGAAATTATGAATAAATTGGACTACCCACGTCGCAATGGTACACACAAAGTTCGAATAACGAGTAAGTATTCTGAATAATCTATAAAACTATTGTTTTATTAATTAATTACCCTTTTTTTAGTATTGTGTGCTAGAAGCTTGGCTCGCAAGGACCTCTTTCGTAAGTATTTCTAAAAAGTTGATAACTAATCTATTATTTTGGCTAATTTCTTTCTAGTTTTTTTGAGTCACTTTTTGGCCAATAAAAAGGGGAAACTTTTAGGGGAATTTCCAGAGAAACGTTTGGTTTCCCTTCGATTACGCACCTGTTTAGGAAATCGAATTAAAACACATTTTGTGGCAAATTAAAGTTTGGTTTGGGGTGCCCCTTCTTTGCATATCGCTAAATTTAGCACTTCCTTTTGTCTACTTTCATTTTTTATACAAAATTGCGCGGAAAACACTCCCCACTCCCCATAGTGCTCGATTATGTGCTCGCTGTTTGCTTGTATTCCCCGGTGGATCCATATCTCTCAGCTCTTTTTCCATATTTTTTGTTTAGATATAACAAAAGTGATTATTACTAATTTGCTTTCATTGCGGCGAACTCACTCACTGGCGGATTGACTGGCTGACTCTCTCGCCAAGAGAAACACAAACACATCATAATTTTTCTTTCTTTTTTACACTTGGCTGCACTTAAATCACGCGCCACGCATTGCTCAATCTATATAGTATACTATAAATCGTAGTATATAGCTGAGATTCCAATTTTGGAAACGAAAAGATGCCCAAGACGGGCTGGAACTGTCACATTCTATGGCTTATGCTAATGTCCGAGGCCTTTCTCTGTCCAGGGAAGAACTGACTTGGAGATCTGTATCTCTAGAATTCAAAATAGTTCTTCTATTTGAAGTATTTTCCCTTTTTCCTCATGCGTAGTTTCTTTATATTTTATCGACTGTCTTTGATTAGATTTGAATTATAAACACACAGAAGTTGGCGCACCTTGCTCGGCGGACTTACTATGGATTTTGGGTAATTGCAGTGTTATAAATAGATTGCTTGGAAACAGGGAACACAATTTATGGCTGGTTATGACATGGCCAGTGACTAATATGGAAGCTACAATGGGTTTTTCATCGTTGTCATAGTAGGCATGGGCCTAAGCCTGTGGCTGAGCATTTCCTATCTCCGACAGAACAAAAATCCAGCAAAAGTTAAATTCTGGCAGCCCGGATATATACGACAGACATGATTTCCTCGCTATTGCGTCGTCCAGTTTCCTCTAGTTTGAAGGTTTCCCTCAACTTGGTCCGTCGTCGTGGGACATTCTTGGAGATCAAGCAGGGAAGAGATGGAATTGCGAAGCTGGACATTCGTGAGGCTAAAATATTGGGAAAGACTCTACATAAATATTCAAATAAATCGATTCAGGATGTAAAGAATAAAGCAATCGATTTCAATCCTAGAGGATTAATCAGCGAAAGCTCAAGATTTGGAACAGATTTTAATCTTAATCCAGAAATCCAGATGCCTCTAACAATAACGCCGCCATTTCTTGCTGAGAATAACGACAAATGTCCTGATGAGATACCAAAAAAAAAGAAACCAATCCTAAAGAAGTTTCCAGTCAAGGAATACGTTAAATGGCGAACTCCCGCGGAGCAGGAAGAATACGAAGTCGAGTTGTTGCAAATCCTAAGGGAGAAGGCTTCCGGAGCAAATGTTATCCATCCTTTAGAGCCTGAACTAAGACCTCTGCGTAAGGACAAGTTTCCTTTGGATGAATATGCGGGAAGACTCATGGAAGTGGAGGAAAAGGAAGCACTTAAAATTCATTTAAAGAACAGACTGAGGCAGAATGCAAGGGATAACACGGCTGTGGTGCGGGAAAGGGTGAAAAAAGAAAGGGAGGAAGAATGTAGGGCTAAGGAGGCGGAGGAAATGTGTGATCCTGACGATGGGAAGCCTTCTATGGATGCTGCTGCCAAGGGACCAGCGAAGAGTCCTCCTCCAGCTCCTCCGCCACCTCCACCGCCACCAAAAGGTGGTTCCCCACCGCCTAAAGGTGGTTCCCCACCACCCAAAGGAGGTCCGCCACCACCGAAAGGTGGCGCTCCACCCGCCAAAGGTGGCGCTCCACCCGCGAAAGGTGGTCCACCCGGCAAAGGTCCACCGCCACCGCCAAAAGGACCACCTCCTGGCACACCGCCACCTCAAACCAAGACAACCTTCGGTCCACTCGCCGACGCCGATCGAGTCTTTACCAATCTCTACGGGAAGCATGATTGGCGTATGAAGGGAGCCATGAAGCGCGGGGACTGGTACAAGACAAAGGAGATTCTTGAAAAGGGGGACAAGTGGATTGTGAACGAGATCAAGACCTCGGGACTGAGGGGACGCGGTGGCGCTGGTTTTCCCAGTGGCCTCAAGTGGTCATTCATGCATAAGCCCCCAGATGGAAGACCCAAGTTTTTGCTGGTCAATGCGGACGAGGGGGAGCCAGGGACTTGCAAGGATCGGGAGATCATGCGCCATGATCCGCACAAACTGGTCGAAGGATGCCTCATCGCCGGGAGGGCAATGGGCGCCAACACGGGATTCATTTACATCCGCGGAGAGTTCTACAACGAAGCCTGCAACCTGCAGTATGCCATCGTAGAGGCCTACAAGAAGGGATTCCTCGGGAAGAATGCCTGCGGATCGGGTTTCGACTTTGATCTCTACGTCCAGAGAGGGGCAGGTGCCTATGTCTGCGGCGAGGAGACATCGCTGATCGAATCCCTCGAGGGCAAGGCCGGTAAGCCGCGCAACAAGCCACCATTTCCGGCAGACATTGGAGTCTTTGGCTGCCCCTCGACGGTGACCAATGTGGAGACAGTGTCCGTGGCTCCGACCATTTGTCGACGGGGTGGCGCTTGGTTTGCCAGCTTCGGGCGGACTCGTAATTCGGGCACAAAGCTCTTCAATATTTCGGGACACGTCAACAATCCGTGCACTGTCGAGGAGGAGCTGTCCATGCCCACAAAGGAGCTGATCGAACGACATGCTGGCGGAGTCCTCGGCGGCTGGGAAAATCTGTTGGCCATTATTCCGGGTGGCTCGTCGACTCCGTGCATTCCCAAAAAGGATGCAGAGAAGGCCATCCATGATTACGAGGGTCTGATGGCGGTGAGATCGTCCATGGGAACCGGAGCCATAATCGTCATGAATAAGAGCACGGACATGATCAAGGCCATTGCGAGGCTTTGCGCCTTCTACAAGCACGAAAGCTGCGGGCAGTGCACTCCCTGCCGCGAGGGCCTCCACTGGGTGAGCATGATCATGCAGAGATTCGTCACCGGCGAGGCCCAACTCGGAGAGATCGACATGTTGTTTGAGATCACCAAGCAAATCGAAGGTCATACCATCTGTGCCTTGGGGGATGGTGCCTCCTGGCCGCCTCAAGGACTCATTCGCCATTTCCGACCACTCATCGAGGAGCGGATCAAAGGGCGGATTGCTGCCGAAAAAAAAGCAGCCGAGGCGAAAGACTCTAATAAGTTTCCTTGTCAAACGGTTGCCCCTTGTCCCACCGGTGAAAGGGACATTTGTCCAAAATAAAGCGTGTCTGCTATAACTACTCTATCTACTCCGGTTGTGGCATGTGGCATGTGGCTGGCTTCATGCTCCACTGAGTCTTGGCTTCCGCTGGCGTTCCGAGTGAAAGTGCAGCCAGACGTTGAGGAAGTTAACGCTGCCGACTGGGCCACTAAATTGTGCCACGTAGCGTTGAGCTAAGGCTGTTGGGGTTGTTAATGTGCCTCTTTATGTTGCTACAAAAGCCGGTAGCCAGAGCTTTGTTTTATTCACTTTTTTTCAGGTAGTTGAGCCGTGAAGAAAGTGAAGCAATTCGGGAGGGAATTAGGTCTTATTAGGTCTTTGATTTGGAACCGAAAACTCTTGAAAAATCAAACACATGTTCAGGTTCTTTAAACCAGATTCTTATTCTTAACTCTTTCTAAAGTTTCTTTTCAAGTCTTTGCAGGGCCAACCCTTTTTCTGGATCATTTCTTCCATAAACTCAATCAACAGCTGGCCAAGATCTTCTCAAATTACGAGAATCTGCTGTAGAATCCCCACCACCTGAGGGACTGCTCTTCCTGTTTTTGAGTTCAACCAAACCCGAAACCCGAGACAGCCTCAAGATAACGATACGCGAATTGATATAGATATAGATACAAATATGGAAGTGCGAAAAAACCCAAAGAAGTAGGCGACATGTACCGGCTTATACCTATGAGTCAGCGGCTGTCAGACTGGTCAGGTCTGTGCTGTGCTGTTGTGCCAAGCAAATCGGTGGCCCTGACTCGATAGTAGTTCTTAATTGTTTAATTCAAACGGAATGCCTGCCATGTGCTGTGTGCCTAATTTGCCAAGATTGGAGGCGGCATTATCGGTGGCCAACCAAGAGACGATAAGCATTAGCGATGCGACAATGGGGGTTCCTATTTTCGTACTGATAGCGGAGATTGTCAGATTGCTTCATAGTTTTGTTTCCATATCTCTCCTGCTCCCTGCTCTCTCTGACTAATGCCACTTGACCGCATTCGCATTTAATGTTTGCTGCTTTGTTGAGATGTAAACATTTTAATTGAAGCATTTGCAAGCATTCTTCAGATTTAATTGACATTTTTTGCCCTTACTAGAGTAGGGTAGTGGCTTCAAAGATGCCAAAAAAAAGAGCCATCATAGAGTGCAGGTTAGAAAACCCTTTTTCTATCTTAAATAAAAACATTCTTTATTGATTTTGAAGCCTATTTTGCTTCTCAAAAGAAAAGGAAACTAGGGTGTCCTTAAAAAGTAGGTCTGCTAACCGTGAGGATTAAAAGGCGGTGTTGTGGGAATCCTTGGCATGGTTCCTTTTCCCGAGCCCCACGTCCTGGTGCGCCTTGCATCGAAAGGCTTGGCCGATCCTGTGGCAAAGATTAGGCAAAGCATCAGCAATCCCAGCAGGTGCAGCCACGTAGAAGCCATTGCAGTTTGTTTTTAAGGTTTAGCGTTAAAGTGGATGTGCTTTTATAGGGTCCGCCACTCGGTACTCGGTACTGTCGCCCCCAGAATGCGATAAGAATATTTAAAAACGGGAACTCACACTCGGGGGGAAATTATTTTCCCGAGATGTTTAATCTCCATCTGCTTTTCTGACCCCATCCAAGGAGGAAAAGATCGGTGCCGGAGCTTCGGTGTATCGTTGGGGAACCTGCAGGCAGAGGGGCTTAATCTGCAGGCGCTGGACAAAGCCGGGGTGTCCATGGCTGTAGCCGGAAATGGCACCTAGGAGAGTAAACAATAGTATTAACTCCGAGAACTTCCACTTCTTCATGACGGTTGGGAACTGAAAGGGAAACTATGGGAATGTAAACTTTAATAGCTAAGCTTTATAAATTCTTTCGTGAGAATAAAAATAGATCCAATTCAACAATTTGTGGTGTTAATTTTAACCAATTTGAAGCCAAACAAAGCGATAAATGCTTACTGATTACCTGTAATCAAATAATTTATAATAATATTGACCCTCCGTTTTTTACAGGCCTGCCCGATCCCTTTGCCAAGGTTCAAGTGGATGGCACTGGTCAGGTTTACACGACAGACATCAGTAAATCGTCGCTGGACCCGAAATGGAATGCACACTACGACTTGTTTCTAGGGATTGGCGATGCCATCACCATCACTGTGTGGAATCAGCGCAAAATACACAAGAGCAGTGGCTTCCTGGGATGCGTAAGGATACCCGCCTTCAATATACAAAGCCTAAAAGGAGCAGGATGTAAGTTGCTCTTAGCTTTCTATTCAAAGAGATCCTTTAATAAATTTCGTTTCCCTTTTTAGTTCAACGTTTGGATTTGGGTAAACTGTCGCCGGATGACGATGACATGGTGCGGGGTCAGATCATAATATCGCTGATGTCCAAGGATGGCCCCAGCAGTGGCAATCCGCTGGCCATTGTGGGACCGAGTGGCGATGTCCGGGGACCCTCGGAAGACGACTCTTCGGAGGATAGTCTGCCCGAAGGCTGGGAGGAGCGACGCACTGACAACGGGCGGATCTACTACGTGAACCATGCCACAAAGTCGACGCAGTGGGACAGGCCCAGGCAGCCAGTGGGAGCTGGAGTGGGAACCGGAGGGACCGGAACACAACGCCATCACACCCACAACGGCAACAATTCCGATCGTCAGGCTCCGGCGGGACCGACGCGTTCCACGACCTGCACAAATCTGCTAAACGGAGGCAATCGCAACAGAGATCCTTCGGTGAATGCCTCCGACGAGCGGCGTCACTCGACGGAGATCCTGTCCAGTGTGGGAAAGGAGAACACCAGTCCTACAACACCGGTATCGGCGACCACAACGCCCGGCAAGAAGTCCTCTGCTGTTAGTTCCAACTCTTCCTCGTCGGGCGGACGAACAGGAGCTCTGGAGCAGCGGCCATCTAATGAACCAGCCACTCCTACCAGCAGCAACACTAGGCTCCATGGCAACGACAACCACGTGAAGACTCCAAAGCATCAAACCAATGGCCATGCCCCGCCAGAAGCCACCCCCACGTCGCCCACAGGACAACAGAACTACGTGAACGGCAATGCCCAGAATGGCAGCGGAAGTGGCCAGTCGGCTCAGCCGCAGAGCGCCAGCAATGGATGGCCGTCGGAGGATGCGGTGACAACAAGTGGAACAACAACAGCGACCACAACGCCTCCGCGGCATACCCAGAGTCCTCCTCATCCCAATACATCGCCACCGGCAGCCGCGACACCTGCCAATGGAAACGTGCACAGTCCGAATGCGAATAGCACACCCGGAGGAGGTGGGAGTAGATCCTATGTTGCGGCCACACCCGGTCAGCGTTCCCAGCGACGCAGCTCGCGGCAGCAGGGTGAGGAGTCCTCTACCCGGCGTCGATCCTCGCGGGGAACGCGCAACGGTGGCACCACCTCCGGAGGCACCGGAGGAGGCGGCAGCTCTAGCCAGAACCAACGTTACGCTTCGGCAGCTATTGCGGCCGCCAACCAGGCAGCTCGTCCGTTTCTGGACCTTCCGCCCGGCTACGAAATGCGCACTACACAGCAGGGACAGGTGTACTTCTACCACATACCTACCGGTGTCTCGACCTGGCACGATCCTAGGATTCCGCGCGACTTCGACACTCAGAATCTGACGCTGGACGCGATCGGACCACTGCCGAGTGGCTGGGAGCAGCGCAAGACGGCGTCCGGAAGAATCTACTTTGTGGACCACAACAACCGGACGACGCAGTTTACGGATCCCCGGCTAAGTGGCAGCATCTTGCAGATGATACGTCGTGGGGCTGTGCCACCAGCTGCCACGGCCGCAAGTACGCCCGCACCAGCCACACCCGCTGCTGCCACAGCATCTCCTGCTACTCCCGCCACGCCAACAGCAACAACCACGAACAACGCAACGACGACCACAACAACAACCACCACACCACATCGTATTGTGCCGGACCTGCCGCAGGGACTGCTCGAGGGTGCCGACCTGCTGCCCAAGTACCGAAGGGATCTGGTCGGGAAGCTGCGAGCCCTGCGCACCGAGTTGCAGACCATGCAACCGCAATCCGGCCACTGTCGTCTGGAGGTGTCGCGCAGCGAGATTTTTGAGGAGAGCTATAGACTGATTATGAAAATGAGGGCCAAGGACATGCGGAAGCGGCTGATGGTGAAGTTCAAGGGCGAGGAGGGCCTGGACTATGGTGGTGTGGCGCGCGAGTGGCTGCACCTTCTCTCCCGGGAGATGCTTAATCCGCAGTACGGCCTATTCCAGTACAGCCGCGATGATCATTATACGCTGCAGATAAATCCTGATTCCGGGGTCAATCCCGACCACTTGTCCTACTTTCATTTTGTGGGACGCACCTTGGGCATTGCCGTATTCCATGGGCACTGCCTGGACGGTGGCTTCACCACGCCCTTCTACAAGCAGCTCTTGAATAAACCAATAACGCTGGGTGATATTGAGGGCGTGGATCCGGAGCTGCATCGCAGCCTAACTTGGATGCTGTAAGAGAAACTTTGTTAGCTTTGTTTTATATACAAATTTAATACATTTTTGTATTCTCAGGGAAAGCAACATCAGCGGCATCATCGAATCCACTTTCAGTGTGGAGAACAATAGCTTTGGGGCTCTGGTGGTCCACGAACTAAAGCCAGGAGGCGCCTCCATAGCCGTAACTGAGGAGAACAAGAGAGAGTACGTGAAGCTCTATGTAAACTATCGCTTTATGCGCGGCATCGAACAGCAATTCTTGGCTTTACAGAAAGGTTTGTTATTATTTTTAATAATGCTTTTGTTCATTAATAAAAATTCATTTTTATTGTTTGATTTTAGGCTTTTGCGAGCTTATACCTAGCCATCTCTTACGACCGTTTGATGAGCGTGAACTGGAATTGGTCATCGGTGGCATCTCTAGTATTGATGTCAACGATTGGCGAAACAATACGAGACTGAAGCACTGTACGAACGAAACAACGCAAGTGTTGTGGTTCTGGCAGGTATGTTTACATCAATATTTAATCTGTTTCAACTATTAATGCAAATTAATGGAATTTCCTCTAGGTGGTTGAGTCTTATAGCTCTGAGATGCGTGCCCGTTTGCTGCAATTTGTGACCGGGTCGTCTCGGGTGCCGCTGCAAGGATTCCGGGCTCTGCAAGGCTCTACGGGAGCGGTGGGACCGCGCCTGTTCACTATTCACCTGACTGCCGACGTGCCGACACAAAATCTGCCCAAGGCGCACACCTGCTTTAACCGGATCGATTTGCCGCCCTATGAAACCTATCAGCTACTCTGCGACAAGCTAACACAGGCCGTCGAGGAGACCTGCGGCTTTGCCGTAGAATAGGAACGAAAGCGGACAACCTGTAGACCGACCTACCAACTGCTCCAAACTACACCCTGTCCACGCATATGCATATACATAGAAACCTTTTTGAATATATATTTAATACACGTAAACAAGAAACACATATATATCATGGCGATTTAAAATCAAAATTTTCTGACCCCGGTCAAGACGATTAGTTCTTATTTTTTATTTGTTTGTTGATGATGAACTGCTCCCGCAGCACTGGTTAATCTTGTGTGCTGCCTGTTTTGCAGTTACAATTGATTATTTAACGAGTATATACTGACTCATCTTATACATAGTTACCAAGTGCATATATATACACGAATATATACACACATTCACACCCCACACAGACATATATATATATTATATATTATATACATTTATATTTATAATTCGAACTTGTCTAAAAAGTGTACCCTGGCCTTTGTTTACGTCTTGGCGCGTGTTATAAATTGTAGTTTTAAATATTATGAAACCAACTATACATAAAATTATACAAGATTATACATATATCATAGTTGATAATTAGGCGTAACGAAATTTTTAATTGAAGGCATTGGACCGGCAATTGATTGTGCTTTTGTTTAGTTTATTATATTATATTTTTATGTTTATTAATCACATTTTGTACATTTATAAAAGCGAAATCGATCGAGCTCACTGCTAAGTTTTTAATTATTGTTTAAATTGTCCTTAAACACACACGTATACTTAAACACACACCTGCACCCACCCACTCATCCTTACTCCACACACACCCACATCTTCTATTATTTTTTAAGAGTGTAAAATTGATTATCCAATCCAAAAAAAAACAAGAGAGCAAAACAGAACACTTGAAAATTACTCATTAGTTATTTTTTAATTAATCTAAATAAATGCAAATTATTTAAATTATCCTTTTGGTTGCTCTTCATTTCGTGCTTTGCTGTGTCATGCCAAAATCAAAGCTCTAAGGATCAAATTACATATACACATACATCTTCAATATACATATACATATACGAGTATATATATATATAAATATTTACATCAGTTTTAAAATGAAAACGAATTGGACAAATTTCTAGGTGATATTAGTGAAAATTTTATCTGACTTTAATTAAAAACTGAAACAATTGGTAGTTATTTAAGTGTCCCACCCGACCTTCCCGTCCCCGCCCCCAAATGTAGTGCATATGTGAGATCTATTAACTTTTTATTGAGCCGCAAGGATCCAATCAGATTATAGACTTAACACTCCCAAAAAAACAAAACAAAGTATAACACAAATCGATCGTTAACTCTTTAGCTTTAGCGAGATATTAGGATGTGAGACACTAAGAATTCTGAGGCAGTAATTCTGCGCACATTGACAAGGACTCAGCTGCATTAACCAAAAGGGATAAATAAAAAATAAACGAGCCTTATAAAAAATTAGTCTGCTGTTTGATTATTAGAATATATTCTTTTTTGTTTTTTATAAAAGGTTCTGGAAAGGTTCTCAGCCTGCGGGGTAATGAAACCTAATATTAGTCGGATAACGAACAACTGCCGAAATAGCTCAGTTGGGAGAGCGTTAGACTGAAGATCTAAAGGTCCCCGGTTCAATCCCGGGTTTCGGCAACGATTAACTTTTTTGTTAATCATATTTTTTAGCTGATATGATTCTTTTTTAAGTATTTGTTTATGTATTTAATTATTTTATTTAAAATAAACAACATAAAAAAGGGGTCGATTGGGAAAACAGGCATTTGACCGACATCCTCCGTAAGCCGAAATAGCTCAGTTGGGAGAGCGTTAGACTGAAGATCTAAAGGTCCCCGGTTCAATCCCGGGTTTCGGCAATTACAACTTTTTTTATTTTAATTTTTTTTAGTAAATTTACTTTTTTAATTTTTAAAGGTGAAATGGCTTTTTTAAAATTTCAAAAGATGTATCATATTTTATTAATAAGTAAACGCAAAATAAAGACACTAGGTGTGCCGTCAACGTTTAGTGTTGCAAATCCTATGGTTGCCCTAGCAAAGATACAAACCCTTAGGTACTGTGTCTCAGCTGTCGGTTCAAGACGAGTTTTTGTCATATAACATACATCTGCCGAAATAGCTCAGTTGGGAGAGCGTTAGACTGAAGATCTAAAGGTCCCCGGTTCAATCCCGGGTTTCGGCAATTCTCTTTTTGTATTTTTAATACTTTATTTTAAATTTATTTTAATTCTGTATATTATATATATTTTTTTATTTATTTGCCGTAATATAGACAATATTAGTATTATAGCAAGACGCCAGTACTTTAAATAATACAAAGTATACATGTAGTGTATCTAGTTTTTATCTTAGTAGCTAGAATTAACTAAGAGTGCATGACTATTTATTTTTTTGGGGACATACATACCCCTAAGTTCTATTAAGAAAACATTTTTCTTATTCAAAGATTAAGTAAGAGTGTAAGAGGCATCCAGATACACACATATATGTAGTAGCTCCATTGGGTTTTCGAGAGACATCCTAACTTAGTTTAGCTACGGCTGGCTGTGGATGCTGAAAAGTGGAAGGACTTTTGAGCCAAGCCAGCAGGCAGTACGATAAATTACAGCAGCATTACTACAACTACGATCCTTTAACGCTATTAAGTTACAACTCAAAATCGTTCGCAAGTTACTAAAGCTAGTGCACGGATGGATTTATATAGTCCAGTCTGGATGGGTGGGTTTCGGACCTTCAATCCGCCGCCCCGCAATCCTCATTCAAAAGTCGGGATCGTAGTCCCGGGAGTAGCGCGTCCGACTCGCATGGTTGTTGTAGCTGTACATTTGGTGGGCATCGGCGAAGGCGTCCGGATACTGGTGTCCGTACGCCTGCTGGTGCTGCTGCTGCTGCTGGGGCTGCTGGTGGTGGTGGTGAGCGGGATACTGGCTGTGATTGCCATGATGGTGTTGCGGCCTCTTCAGGGAGTCACCCTTCGTGGAGTAGGTTGGCTGCTGGTCATAGAAGTAGTCTCCACTGGTGTGCGGATGGCGGGTGGAGCGCCAGCTATCATAGATATTGGAGCTGTTGCTACCATGCATCGAGTTGGTGAAGCGCTGAAAAATATGCCAATCAATAAATATTATCCAAAAACCATAATCCTACCTAACTTACCTTTGGCTTAATGGGTTGCTTGGTATCATTCCAGGGATCATCAATGTTATAGAAGTCATCCACTCCGTAGTTGTCCACGCCACCCATGTGGTTCACCTTCAGTTCGTTCAGCATATCGTTGGTCAGAGGAATTGGTGCCTTCTTGGCCCTCTTTTGGCGATTAAGAAGCTGCCAAGGAAAACCACATTAAAACGCTTCAAGGATATATTTGATAGATTTAAAACATACCACTGTGACACCAAAGATAATGACAAAGACCAGGGAACCCACGCCAATCACAATCACGACAATGGCCCATTGGGGTATCAAGAGATCCTCCTCGGCTACTTCCACATTCGTGTGGACATTCTTGGCTATGACTGCAAATGGAAATGTTGCCTCAATAAAATGTTGAGATAAGGATTTATATTCCTTGTACGAACCACTGAAATCGGTGGCCACCGGATCGATGAGGAACTTGCCCATCTGGTAGCTGGCCGTGACCAGCTGCTCCTCCTGCGGACCCGACACGCTATCTGTCTCATTTTCCTGGGCATCCTTGTCGGGAACAGCCGGAGTCGCTGGCTTGGTGAGGGCATCGTGGAACAGCTGCCGGATCTCTAGAGTGTCCACATCCTCGTTTATGTTGGCCAACTCCACGTAATAATCGACCAGGACGCTGCCCTTGCTGAAGCTGTCAATGCGCACTTTTTTATACCAATTGCTGAGCTGCGGAGCCTTGGAATAGACCTCGTTGAGCTGAAACAGAGAAAAATGTGAGTGGAGTTTGGGATACTAAAAAATACTCAAGAGCAACCTGTGCCTCTAGCTCGTGGGCCAGATTCTTCCATTCCAGGGTGTTGTGGTCCAGGAGCTCCGGTTTCCAGGCCACACCATCGATGATCTTGATGGTGGCCGCCAAATCGCAGTCGGAGGTGCAGTGACCTGGCTTGGTGGGTCGCGGCGTGGTCGTTGTGGTGGTAGTGGTTGTGGTCGTTGTCGTGCTGGTAGTGCTGCTAGTTCCACTGGCGGTCAGAAGGTCCTCAAAGTTAATGGTCTGTGCATTCAGTTTGTCGATGGAGAGCGGAGTAGTCGGTGGCGTTGGCCATCCTGTAAATTCTGTGGTTGCCCTGGTCGGAGGACCCTTCTTGATCACCACAGCAGGAGATGAGTTAGAGTGCGATTCAGCAGCGCCACTATCTTGGGATCCTGGATGAGGAGTGGTCAGGCGATGGGCACCCAATCGCTTATGGAAGCCCTTCGGGAAGACCACTTTCAAGCCTCCTGCCGCGCCTCCGGCTTCCGATGATCCAGTTGATTCGGTGGTGCTGGAAACTCCTGGCTTGGGTTTGCTGGTGGTTGTTGTGGTAGTGGTCGTGGAGGCTGGATGCAGTTTCTTGGACTTGTATCCTGGTGGCAGCAGAGAAGCGGGAATCTCATCACTGGCATCGCTTGGCTCTGGTTTGGTTGTGACATTCAGCTTGAATCCTGGCGGCAGTAATCCGGGAGGCAGCTTGGGCTCTTCAGCCTTCTCCTTGGGTGCCTTGTAGCCAGGCGGCAGGAATTTGCTGAGGTCGTCGAAAGGCACTGCCACAGGTAGGTTCCTGGGAGTCGTCGAGGTATTTGACTGCGTCGTGGTATTCGCCTTGTAGCCAGGAGGCAGGAACTTGGATAAATCATCCACAACTTCAATATCCGGCTTGGGAGTGCTGCTTACTTTGTAATCCTTTGGCAGCAGAGCCGCCAGGCTATCGTCGAACTTCACTTCGCTGAACAGACTCTCCAAACTGGATGACGGCTTGGGGCTTATCTCCTCTGGCTTCTTTGTGGTGGTTGTGGTCATTGTCCTTGGAGGTTTATAGCCCTTGGGTAGGAGACCTGCCAGAGCCACGTCTTGTACGGTGACTTGACCACTCTTGAAAGATCTACTGATGGTAGAATTGCGACCAGGTTTGGGTCTAGGTTGCTCTACAGTGGATGGAGGAGCTTCCGTTGTGGAGGTGGTGGTGGTGATCTTGCGGTTCTTGTAGCTGGCCTTGGGCTTGAAACCCACTGGCAGCAGGCCGGCCAGTTCATCCATTTCTCCCTCGTCAAAGTGCTGGACCTTCAGCGACTTGGTGGTGCTGGGGGCGTGTGTCGTCCTCGGCTGGAATTTCCTGATGTGGGGCACGAATTTTCCAGTGCCTAACCCAGCTGTGGTACTGGTGGCTGGTGTGGAGGAATCCATTTGGCTGATTATGGGATACTTTCCGGACAGCAAGCCACTGGACAGCTCCGATTGGACTCGATCCAGTTTGTCGATGATACTCTCGGTGGAAGCAGCCACTGGGGGCTGGACAGAGGAGCTGGCCACCTGCTCATCGCTGCCCTCGGAAGATGGTTTCTGGGAAGGAGTCGGCTGCTGCTTGGAGTGCACCTTGCGCTCCAGTTCGGAGAGGGTTTGTTTGGTCTCCTCCTGCTCGATTCCATCGAAGGGCAGGAAACGGGCTCCGTTGATGCTCCGGCTGGGTTGGATGGAGGCTACCACCACGTAGTTTTCAGTGGCATTGGTGCCTTTCTCGTCTTCGCTGGGCAAGGGTGTGGTCTCGTCTTCCTTTAATTCTTCTGGATATTGCTCTTTCTCCGTCTCATCTTCGGCTAGGGAGTTGACACTTGGAGTAACTGGTGCTGGCAGTACTGTGGATCCGTTGATCACACTCTTGGTGGTCACCACGGAGATAATTTCGCGCTGCTCGCTCAGTTCCGCCCTGGGAGTGGAAGGCTTGGAGTCCTGGCTCTCGGCTTCCTTGGTGGCATCTTCGCTACCCTCCTCGTCCTCGTACTCGTACTCCTCGCCATCTCCCTCGCCGCGGGATCCTTCGTCGTCGTAATCTGATTCGGATTGCTCCTCCTGCTTGGAAGTGGTTTGCTTCTCCTCCTGCTTTTCCAGTTTCTTTGCTGGAACCTGCTCCTCCTGCTGAGAAGTATTCTCTTCCGACTTGTGGCTTTCGGAGGTACTTTCCAGTGGTGGTTCAGTGGTGACTGTTTGCTCCTCCACACGAGCATCCTCAGTGGACTGGAGATCCTCCTGCGGGAGCAGGGTGGTGGCCAGCTCTTCCACATTCTCTGGTTCCAATGTGGTGGCATCCACCTCCCCACTGGTTACCTCGGAGGCGTCTGTCTGACTTTCTTCGGTGCTGGCCGTGCTGCTTTCATGATCAATCACTGGAATCGTAGTCAAGGTGGCGGGCTCTTCGGAGCGCTCCGCTTCAATCTTTGCCACTGACAATGGGGTAACGTTTTCTTCCTGCAGCGGCAGCTTCTCCAAGCTGGACGATTCCGAGTGCTCCTCGGCTTCCTCGTCACTCTCCTCGTACTGCTCATCACTGTTCTCTGCGTCCTCATCCTCCTGCTCCTCGTCCGGGTTCTCGTCCTCGTCAAACTCCTCCTGTTCGGCACTCTCGGTGGTGCTGGTGGTCCGGGCAGTGGGTCGGGCGGGCAACTTTAGCCTGGCCGCACTGTAGTTGAAGGGTTTCCGGCTAACCGTGTTGACCGGCTCGTTGACCTCGCGACTGATGACCACCGGTCGCCGGGGATTGGGCTTGTTCCTGCCAAAACTGGGACGATCCGCTGGGGTGTTTTGTGTTGTGGAAGTAGTGCTAGTGGTGGACTTGACCCGGCTACTGCCAAATCGATTGTACCGCTTGCTGCTCACCTCGCCACTGCTGCCAGTGGTTGTGGTTGTCGTGGACGCCGTGGAGCTCCCAGGTTGGTAGCGATTTCGCGGCCTAAAAGGAGTGGCCGACGGCGTGGAGGGTGACTCCGGCTGGGCCGAAACCGGAGCTTGGGTGCGAGTGCGACTGGGTGAGAACCCGCCGTTGCCAAATGGTCGGCTGCTGGACGTTGGACGCTTGTCATTCTGCAAAAGAAATAAAGGGGTTTCGGTGAATTAATAAGAGCTCACCCACTGCTGCATTGTTACGATTACGATTACGGTTTTCGGGGACTGGGGACTGGGGTCTGACTATTGGCAACAATCCGCTAGCCACGGCAGCTGCACCACCACCGCCGTTCACAGCCTCGACTGGCGTCATGGGAAACTGTTACAGTTTCGACATGGAGGCTTGGATCTTGGAGCTGGGTGCTCGGAACATGGAACCGCAATCTCTGCGGTTCGTCTGCTCGGCTGTCAATTGTTTTGCGTGCGAACTCTTCTCAGCCACCGCGTCATTCAAGTGATTCTCAAATTTGTCTAAAGCGTTTTCTGCAAATTTTCCAGACCATCCCTCGTCTCCCTTCCCATCAGCCCGAAAACCGCATAATTTATGCGCTCGTATTTATTTAATTTTTATGTGAAGGCAACCTCGCTGCCATCCGCCATCCGCCATCAGCCATTCGACTAACTGTCAAAGTTAAGAGATACATGGAAGAATCCCCCCACAGCAGGTTGCCAAATCCATGGGGTTAGTGTTAGTACTCCAAGCCATGAAGATGATCGGAGATTGGCAATACTCTGGGGGATTAATGATGGAGAATGGCCTGGCTTGAGTGGCATGCAAGGCAAGGAAGGAAATTATATGAAATATTTATTTTGTAGTTTTTTTTATTCGGTTCACTCCAAAATTAATGGCCACTAATGAGGTTCGGTCGCCCACTAGCAATTGTTATTATTGCCGTTTAATCGTGAGCTGATTTGATATTTAAGCCGGCATCAATCATGGCAGCACTTTCGCCCGAATGGGCCAACAAATTGCTGCAATTAACTTGAGAAATTTATGTGGGCAAAACGCTGAAAGAAACCCAGAAAACGGAAGGGAAAGAGATCGCTCTGCTTCCGCACTGACATTTCAATTATGAGTTCGAATTTCGTTTCGAAATGTAAATATTTTATTAGTTATTAGTCGGGTCAACAGAGACAACTTGAAAGTATTTAATAAAAACAAACACTTGCTTCTTGAACCGATTCGAAAATAAACAATAAACATCTCCGCCGAGTGGCTGGTAACTTGGACATGATTTATGAACAAAGTTTTGCGGGTTTGCCAAAAAGTTAAGCAAATAACGATACAAGAAAAAAATTTGGAGCATAAAAATGCAATCGGGTGAAAGGTAAAAAATATCTTTTGCCATAATTCGATTTGGTTGTGGTTTTTTATTTTTGTGGCAAAGTAAACAACCAAAGCTCGGAACTGGTTCTGAAGTTGGGCTACTTGAAATTTAGGAAAAGTAATGAAAAAATACGCCGCCGCAAAGCATTTACCGCTTGGAAGTCACGTAAGACTCCCAAAAACTTCAAAAAAAAAAACTGATATTGGCCAAAATCAGAGCAGAGCCAATTGTTTTGTTAACTTTTGTTTTGTTATGCAATCGGAGGCAAAGCGAAATTGTTTCTGGCCTGCCTTTTTGTTTTGGCTTCGAGTGCTTCTTGTTGTGCCAATTGAAATTGCTTTTACTTTCGCTCTGCACACTCTTCCCGAGAAAAAGTCTAATTTCCATCTATCCATCTTGATTTCCTTACCCCATTTTCATTAAAGTGGGCCAGAAATTGCGTCTGCTGGTGTGGCACATTGATGCGCTGCGTCTGCGGCTGGAATCCACCGGTGAGGCTGTTGCCCGATCCACCCAGTCCGTTGCGTATCGCCTTGGAGCGTGTGAAGCCATTGGTCACCGATGCGCTGGACGTTGCACCAGCGCCCAGAGATGCTGCTCCCGCCGATCCCGCTGCTGCCGCCGGCCCAGCCCCCGCGGGCACCCCAAAGGGGCGTGGCGAGATATCGTAATAGTCCGACTGGCGGTTCGGTTTCTGTGCCACAAAAACAAAAAAAACGAGAGAGAAAAGATCGTGATAGGATTTTAATGGTGTTATGGCAAAGCAGGTTAATTAGTTTGGGTTTTAGTTTTTCCTCCTCTTTGTTTTTGGGCTTGTCAAATGATATTAATTTCTTTGATTAATAATGAATTTAGGCTTTAAGCTGGTATTTGATATTAATAAATGTGGGAAATACAAGAAAAGGTTTAACTTTAGAAAAATCACTGAAGAAGAAATGCAAGTTTCTCTAAGAAAGACACACAACAGTTTCCTAATCTTTTCAAAAACTGACTGACTTTGATCAGGGTCTTGAAAAACCTCGATCAAGTAACAAAACCGTCATAAGTGTAAGCTCAGCAGGGTCTTATGTTGACAAAGTCGATAATCTAGGCCAACTTTGGGTGGGATTCAAGTGGGGCTGAGATCGGCCAGACCCTTCTCAAAAAGGCTCCCAACGTGCCGCAGACAATGCCGTTGAGCTCTAGAGCTGGGACTCTAAGATTGCCAAAGATATTCATTCAACAATGAAAATCGATTGAAAATATTTGATTGAAGTGTATCAAGGTCGTTTGGCAAACTACATACATATATTCAACGACTCACTAATTATCCGAAATCGAAATTGCTGCCAGTTTCGCCTCCAAATCGAAAAGTACTTGTTGTTATCCATTATTATTATTGGTATTGTTTTCAATTGTTTTTTGTTTTCTGTTATTGAGTTTTTGAAAGTGTACTGTCGATTGGGATTGGGGTCTGCATTTAACTCTAAATAAAAGTTGTGCTCTGTTAACCAAATTGCATACAAAACGCGAGTTTTGTTGCTAAAAGGTGCATTTCAATGCATTTATTTTTCCGCTTCTTGGCGGAGTGGGTTTACGCATCAGGAAACTTACAATACTCCCCCCCGTGGGTGAGCCAAAGATTTTCTCTCTTTTGGTAAAGAAACCAAAAATGCGGCTACAGCCCAGTCTTACTTTTGGACTTACTCTGATTAACAGCCATTAAATGGGCGGTTCCCCTGCCAGGCAACACCTTCGCAGAAACCCCAAGAAAAAGCGAGCTCCTTGTCTCTTAACTAACTAAAATCTACAATTACTTCATATTTCTTTCAGTGCTTTGTGTGGGCTTGGATACTCCGATTTGCTATCCAATTGAAATTTCTCTGCTCCATTGTCAACATTCGGACCGAGCTCTTTGTGTTAGTCGTGTCTGTGAAGAAAGCGACTGCCAGCCCGGTGGGGGAAATTAAAAACAAACGTTTCTAACACATTTGTCAATATGGATAGCATAATGAAACTATGAAAGCTCCACTCACGTCTCTGCCGCTTCGTGTGGAAAGCCAAGTCGAAGAAGACTGGGTTATTGCACTGCCACTCGCAGTGGTCGTTACGACGCACTTTCCCCTCTAGGCCAAGTCAAGCTCTTGGCCAGGCCAATCAGCCATAATTCATACAAATCACAGTTTTCCATTATGTTTTATGATAACTCGAAATAGCAGGAGGTAGCTGGCTGGAGGAGGCAGATGGATTCAGTGGATTTATTCCTTTATCTAGTGGAGCAAAGCCTTCCATCATTCCTAGACTAGGCCAGGAGCCTTGGCACAATTGCCACAATCACATCTCCTGGACTTGGAACAAGTTAATTGATTTTTGCCAGGCCCATAAAGAAGTCACTTCCATTAGGATTGGAATAAAATAGTACCTTCTTCTGGCTAGGAAAGACTGAATACTCTTTAAAGAAGATAATTTAGATGGGTTTCTGACCGAAACCAAAACCCTTTACCAAGAGTGTATAAATCTTCTTGGAGAAAACTGTTGTTGCAATGTTGTGGCCTATTCCAAAGCCAAGACCTCTTGCTGTGCAGCAGCTACAACTTCCTCCCTCCTGCAACCAATTTTTCTTGCCACAAAAGAGCATTTCAATTAGGGCCAAAAGCTGCTGCAAGCCGGCAAAGTGCGTGCTCATCGCATTTCTGGTAATAAACAATATGATTTTACACTTTTTTTCAATTAAGAAACCTCTGAATATTTTCCAAGCAATTGCTCACGCATATTCGTTGATATGCAGAAGTCGATTCGCTTTGTTTGAGTTTAGTCAAGAGTGAAAGTCTGAGATATCCAAATGCAGTTCCCGTCACTTCATTTCACGCAGTTATTTTGTATCCATAATTTGATTTGTGTTTTTTGTGGGTTTTTGGTTGGCGTGCAAGCCTACGGACACAACATTTAAAAAGTAATCTTTATGTTTTTTTTGGTAGTCGCGTGCCATAAAAAGCTAAACTAGTAAAGAGGCTTTAGAGCAAAAAGCCAACTTTGAGATGGAAGAGAAAGGCATCAAGTGTTTTTACACCTGCCTCGAGCATCCTATTTAGCCCTTGTCGGGTTTATAATGATTGCAAGTATCAGTTTTTTTATATCCTGCCTATTGGGAACACGCCAACTTCCAAATTAACATCAACCAGAGGCAATTCAAATTCCTGTCTGCTAGTTTGGGCAACCAACTAAATCAAATTTCGATACGAGTATGTGGCATGTGGAAATCCTTTTGGTTTTTAGTTTTTGCATTCGATTTGATTTCGCTTTTGGCGATGATTGACTGGCTGGCTGGCGTGCCTCGAGCCAACTAGAAAACACAAAAATATATAACAAAAAGCCAAGAAAACCGAAGTTAATTGCGCTTAGAGCTGAGCTGCTTGAATGCCCTCACGCCCCCTTGCCGAGTAAGGAAATGTAATGTTGAAATAATTGAATTTGAATCCAAAATAAAAACAAAATAAAAACAAAGGAAAAAACTTACCGCAAATTGGGGGGAACTGCCGCCGTAGGAGCCACTGCCAAATGGCGTGTTGACCGCGGATGGGGATTGCTTAGCATTTTCATTGGCTATGAAGAGGAGCTGCTCCTGGTAGGAGCCCGGAGCTGGGGAGAATCCACCGGAACTGGCCCGGAAACCGCCCAACGACTGCGGCTGCTGTCGGGGGAAGGACCCGGACGATGGCACAAAACGATTTTGCGATGGAAAATAGTAGCTGGAAGTATCTGAAGGTCGAATGGTTATTAGTTAAGAGCGTAAATGTGTCAACAATCAATTAATTTGTACATTTGCCGACATCTTGCAGCGCCTCGAGCATCGCTTAGCCCTGAAACACAGCGGCGGCGCTGCGTCGTCGCAAAAACCCACAAAATCATTGCTCTTAATTGTGCGAAAAGTGTTATAAATAAATAAATAAATAAATAAAGCCCCTCGGCTGGCAGCACATCAATTATATCATTTTTTTGTGGGTCACAAATTTGTCACAGCCTGGCAAAAAAAATTCGTCTATTTCGTCTCGTTTTTTGGCACGCATTTGTCAAACAAAAGTGAATGGGAAACAAGTGAGTGATGGGAGGTTTCCTTCGGTTAACAATCAACCTCTTGGGGGTTTTTCTTTTAAAAATATAAAAAAAAACAAAACGAAACAAAACTCAAACGATTTCTTGGGAAAAATCAATGAAATTTATCTTTGAACTTTAAGCAGTTCCCCGATTATTTTCTATAATTACAGCTCATTTTTCTCTCATTCGAATCTTCCAACAAGTAACTCTAATAATACCCCATTAAATAGTTAAATTTTAAGACTTGTTTGTCCCATTTTTCATATTTACTTTGCAACATCGTTTCGAGGGGCTTATTTTTGCTCAATTCTCCTTTTCACCAGAGACTATAAATGATTGGAAAACGAAAGTGTAACAAACTACAAGCGGATATCAGTAGAGATTGGTTTTGGCGAAATATTTCGTGTGGAAAAAATGGGAGAAACGAGGATTTGGGGCGCTTCGAGGCACCCCAGACAATGCTGCAGTTGCAGCTTAATGTTGCATGCGTCACAATCCTGACTCTTTGACCCACAGTGTCTTGTCTAAACGAAAAAAGGCAACTATTTTTAACATGAAAATGCAGTTGCAACCACGCAAAGATTTTTTGTTTGCTTTTTTGACGGTGTTGTGACGGTGTTGTTGTGTCGACAGATTTTCGGAGTCGCTAATTGAAAATTGAAATATCATATGGCCGCAATAATTCAAACGAAAATGCAGTCTCGGCAGCGATTCATTGAAAATTTTATCAAACAAATTTATGCAAGAGGCCCGGAGCTTAGGAGTTTCGACGTGGAGAGACAACGCCTACATGGCGGCACTCTTGGGCTTCACACCTTGTTTTTACCTGAATCGCTTTTAACTGCAAATAATTGCCGTTTATTATCGCATCTAAGAACGCGCCGAGGCGTCGCTGAGTGCTGTCGCAATGACTGACTGGAGATTAGTTTAGGGTTTTGATTAATGACATCTCTCGGTAAGGGAGCTGTCGAAAAAAGATATACCCCAAAAAATATTGTATGCCAAGGCAATTGCAGCAGCACCCAAGTGTTTATTCAATGCTTTTCAAACACGCCCACTTCCG
Organism: Drosophila ercepeae; assembly: GCA_018150545.1. Classification (NCBI taxonomy): domain Eukaryota; kingdom Metazoa; phylum Arthropoda; class Insecta; order Diptera; family Drosophilidae; genus Drosophila; species Drosophila ercepeae. The sequence continues at coordinate 16,155,493 of JAECWL010000161.1, forward strand.
TTGTTGGCAATGAGCTGTTAGAATTCAATTAGTTATTAGTTAAAAGCCTTTAAAATAGCTTAATTTCTTAGCTATTTAGAAAAGTATCTTAAAGATACATTCTTTGCACTGCTTTACCGACTGCTTGAAAACAGACCACTTGCTTGCTAAGCCACATCAAAAAGGTTCATTTGATGGCGGTGCGTGCTAAGACGCGGGTCTTTGGTTCTAACTTTACGATTCCCACGCGAGTTCGATTCCCAGTCAAGAATATTTCCTCTTCTATATTTAATTTAAATAATAATTAATTTCCTTCTGCTATTGGGCAAGAGTTGTGTTGCTAATTTTCTAAGCTTTCTAACTCTAATCAGCAAAAGGTAGATCAAATCGTTCATCCCTACCGTTGACGCTGCACTATGCTCCATCCCTCTAAGTGGGCATTGCAGTTCTGATGTGGATGAATACACTTTTATTAAACTTTTGTATTTTATTTTTTTCGGAAAGAATTAGTATTCTGTGCACACTTGACCTAAAATTGGAAAACCATCAAAATAAACTCAAATTCGTTATGTCGTGACACATTTGCCTATTTTTGTTGAACAGAATTTACAGAACAGAATTCTACTTGGGCAGAGAGGCAACCTTCGGGCTCTTGTCTCATAAACAAAGGCCTATCGATCGCAATTGGAATTTATGGTAAGTGTAAGCTTTGTGGCCGGAATCAATGATTTGAATTGAAATCACAACATTTATTTGACATCCTTGGATCTACAATGGTGTCGGGGAACAGGCAGGGGTACAAACTTGGGCAGTTGCATTGAACGTCTTCTCCTTAGGTGCTTGGGGATCGGAGTGGGACGTCGGGTCAGAGATCGACGCTTTTTCCGCCGGTGACAACAAGGTGGCTCAAGGGTCACCCCACATTCCAGCTGGGGAATCTCGCCGCGTTCATGCCGCGTAAAGGGATTTTTATCTATTCTATTCCTATCCTTCTGGTCTTTGCGACTTTGCAACAGATCCTTGAACCTCTTATCCTGCGCCATCTGGATACGCACCGTTATCAAATACTGAAGCCTCAAGGGTGGCACCAAACTATGCCAGGCCTTGATGGCCTTTCTTCGGATTTTGATTTCATTTATTGTCATATTCCCCAACGATTTGTCGGTGTGCCACGTCCTATAGTCCTGGTAGAACAACTCGAAGGGATTGTAGCGCCTCTTGCGCCAGAGTCGCTTCTCAGCCCTCCCCTCGGCAGCCGCCTCAGCATCAATGGTCGCACCAATTTGGCTAGTTGTCGTTTTGCAGAATACTTGCTCGTAGTCGGACATGATAGCTTACTGGAAATTTTACAAACAACAATTCAAATTCATATTCTAGCTTTTCGATATTCAGGCTATTGTTCGAAAGTTTCTCTGTGACAGACGGTGGCAAGCCCATTGAAAGGTAATCCAGTGCCTCCTGACAATGGCTCTCGGATCCGTTTCAACTCCGCCGACCTGTCCGTTCTAAGCCAGGGTGGCTCTCAAACTATTGACTGCATTTGGCATTTGGCTATGGCCGGGCCAGGCCAAAAGAAACTAAGCGAAGCTTGGCTGGGCAGAAAAATGGCCAAAAACAATAAAGGCAGCTGCCTGAAACGAGCGAGGGGCGTTGTGTGGGTCGTAGACCGTGGGGTTCAATGCAAGGCAATACCATTTTCAGTTGGCGATCGGTAATCGGTAATCGGTAATCTTGGTACTTGGACTGGTCACGTCAAGTGCTTTTCCCATGGCACAGTGGTTTTTATAACACAACATAAAGCATTAATATATGGTATTAAGAATCATATAATACTTTGCAGCTTAAAGTTTATTCTATATTTTGACATTAAAATATTTAGTAAGTGTTTTAGTCAGCAAAGAAACTGCACTGCTCGGAAATATATTTCAAAATCAACCACTATGCCCAGTCTAGAGTTCAAGACTTGTCTGGCAATATGACATTTAAGGTTTAGCCGGCAAGAAGAATTTGAAATTTGCTGCAGCATCCGAGAATCTTATTTCCCATCTGGGATTTGAAAACGCTCACACATCACGGCGTATCGCGGCGTGTAATTGGCCAAAGTCTTTGGCTTTTTCGAGCTTGAGAGGAAAAGCCAGCAGCCGGCTAATTATGTCTGCGACAATAGCCAGAGCCCGACTATTTTCAGATTCATTATATCGCACTGGGCTGGGTTGGTGCAACAAATTGCGAAAATAAAAGCATGAAATGTTGCTGTGGCAGCACAGCCAGCATCTTCTTCATTTGTATTATTTTCGGTTTTTTAGGTTTTTTGTTTGTGCGAAATGTCAAGCCGTGGCGCAAAGACTTCACCAGCGCAACAGCAACAACAATAGTAACTAAAGCAACAAAAAACAGGCAACAAATGACAACAGAAACAAGTTGAACTTTACGTTTTTCTTAACTTTAATCAAGTTTCTTAGCTGGCCGCTCTCCGCAATGCATTCGCTGCTATTGTTGTTTATGGGTGTTTTTTTTTTTTTAGTTTTTTTAATGTAGCTTCTTTTTTTTCATTGAAGGTCGTCGTCGCTTTTGCTTGCATTTTCGAATGCGGCCCAAAAGGTTTTACATTCATTGAGTTAGCTAAACAGTTTGAGAGCCGCTGAACTCATCAACAGAATTCTTTGATTTCATTTTTCAAATACAATTTCTGACCTACCGTGAGAATAAAACTATTTAAAACCAACAATGTCTCAATCAAAACTTGGCATTCTTCTCTTATCATTCATCTGAGGTAATCAAAATCAAAAATTAAGACAGTCCCACACCCATTTCTAGGCTAGTTAAAAATATATTATTCGAGGCCTATGAAACCTCATGAATTCTCAGTTCCTCGTCCAAGCAGAACCCATTTCCTATGTCTGACATCATACACCCCCCACACCCAGTTCAGTAAACCTAAGATTATTACTTGCAGGCTTCTAATTTTTTTTATTTCTTGACAAAATTTCGTTTAATTTACTCACTTTTAATGGACTCTGACAAGTCTGATCAGAACCAACTCGAAAGATAATGAAAAATAATCGTAAAACATAACAACAAAATTGAATTGAAAATGGAAACCAGAAAGGAGAACAATAAGCTTCCGACTCCGGTGGCCGGCAGCGATAATATCAAACACAAATAAACTTGAGAAATCATTCAAGAAGTGGACAATGTTCTTCCCGGAGGCGTTGCGCTAATTAGAAAATAATGCCGACAGTGCCAAGGTCAATAGTGAGTGATAAAAGCAATCTAAGGGGTTAACTTTTTCCCTTCAATCCAAGCGAATCGGTGAAGTTTGTCGCCTGAGTCTTTTGTTTACCTTGTGCAAGATTAAAGAAAAGGCGGCAGCCAACCCTCCAAAGATTATAGAATCGGTATTTTTATACCCTGTACCCATTAAAAATGGGTGAAAAGGGTATCATAATATGGTGCAAATGTATGTAACAGGCAGAAGGAAGCATCTCCGACCCCATAAAGTATATATATTCTTGATCAGCATCAACAGCCGAGTCGATATAGCCATGTCCGTCTGTCCGTCCGTCCGTCCGTCCGTCCGTCCGTCTGTCCGTATCAACGCCTAGATCTCAGAAACTACAAGAGCTACAGACATGTGCCATATATCGTTGGATAGGTAATTACCATACGCAGTACAAGTTTTTTTTTTATTTTGATATCACCCGCAAACAGCAAAAAACTGTCACGACCACGCTCCCCCGCAAACCTCAAAAAACTGCCACGCCCACAATTATTGTCCTAATGTTATGCAATTCGGCATATGCGTTGGTGCTTATAAAATCTATCTAACTTTTAACTTTTATCCAAATCGGATAAGAAATACGGAAGTTATGCCACAAAATCTATGGCAAGGGAAGCAGAAGCGCAGCAAAACACGCATTGCGCGACGCCGACTGCGACGTTGACAGCGAAATGTGTATGGCTTTATGACACACGAAACTTATTTTTATAACCAAAATCATACCAAATTTATATTGTTATGGTCCTCTTTTCTAATAGAATATTGTTTCATTTATTTATTGATACTAAATAAATAAATTGTAAGCATGTCTAATGGTACAGGGTATTTTGCAATCGGGAAACTCGACTGCTGCTACCTTACTTGTTATTTTTGAAGAACTTGACTACCGCCTAGTTTGTCGCCCAAGTCTTTTGTTTACCATCCCAAGATTATAGAATAGGTGTTATTATTTTCGAAGCTAGGCTTGCATCATTTTGCAGCGTTTGCCCAACTCTTGCCCACATTCCGATTTAGTTTTTAATTATATTTACTAATACTCCACTGGCAGTTGGTTAATTACATATGCAAACTTGTTACACAAAGTAAACCAAAGTAAACGCGAGCAGTGAGCAAAGCAACTGCAAAATATTGTATAAAAAAAAAAAACCATAACAAAGAAAACTGTTGCAAGGCGACTCGGCCAACAGCTCTCCAGCTGGCTGACTGGCTTTTTAACTGCTATTGTTAGACAAACATTGGAGCACCCACTGGGCTGGCCAAATACGAGTGGAGCAAGTGGCAAGTAGCAAATGGCAGAATGCAAAAAAAAATTAAAACAGTTTGTCAGCAAATAAGCAAATTTCACATCTACTTCGGGGTACAAAAAAAGACAATATTTGTTGGGGTAGCCACAGATGCTTGTGGTCCGATAAGTGGCCAGTCAAACAGAAGTGGCTAAAAGTGAATAAAATGTGTCCACAATTCATCAAGTAGTTAGATCTATATTGAGTTAAGAAATAAAAACAAAGAAGGACTATTGAAACCATTAATTAAAAGTGAGAAAACACATTCCTTCTGCCCACATCTCAGTTAAGTAGAAACAAGAATCGTTAATCATTTAACTAACACGACAAGAACCCTTTAATTAAACTCAATCTATTGCAGGAAATGAAAGATATGTCAACGGGGGAATGTGGTCGATGTGGTCAGGGAAACCAATCCACACCCTCAGAGCTGAAGTCAAGTGTCAACATGTAATTACCTTCCAGGCATATATAGAGAACCGATTCCGCTGCTGATACCGATATCGATACCCAACCCAATCCCACCAACTCCCCCGACAAAGTACAAGCAAATTAAATACAATTAAGGCAGAAATAATTGCCAAGCCATGGTGGCGATTCATAAACAGGTTCTGGCTGGGATTAGAATGTGGCCGGTTCTCCAATCCAAGCCGTTCTTGGTGCGGGTGTTGGCCCAGCTCGGTTCCGAACCGATTTGAGGGACAGGCGCATTCTAATGCCAGTGTCCTTGGCCGGGGGTTGTATGCATTGGAAATGATTGATTGGAATTTTCGCTTTTGCTCCGCTGGCGGATGTTGTTTATGTCGAGTAGGAAATTGGGCTTGAACAAAACATACATAAATCAATTATGAAAACCAGAAAACGAACGAAAAGGTGAACTGGTTTGAAACAAACATTTCACAGTTTGCTTTATTTTCCTCTCCACATTTTTTTTTATCTAAAATATTTGCATAAACAGCGCTAGTTGTAGTAGAGCAATTATACGCAAATTTTGGTCAATGGGCGAACAGGTTACAAGACTTTGTAGTCTGCCTCTTTGGCAAATAAATAAAATGCGGAAAAAGCAAACTGGGTAACTGTAACACGTCTGGAGAGCTCTTGTAACGTTTTAGCAGGTGTCTGTGGCCTATCTGGCCCGCATCTTGGTTCAAATTCGGGTTATACAATAAAAATTAAAAAGGCATTCGTCTCTGGTGTCACTTTCCCACCCCACCCCCTCAGAAAATGCCCAAAATTGAAAGCATTTTCGACCGAAACCGCATAAATTTGTTAACCATTTAAGTTAAGACCCTTCCACCCAAAAAGAGCCAGCGGGAAATAACAGCAGCCACTACTGGGCGTGGCTGTCCAAAATACAAAAACAAAACCGAAAGCATCAACAACTTTTACGTAATGCTTACTGAGGTCAGTTTTGGGCGGTGAAATGAATGAATTTGATGAACGAAAGGCCCCGAATCGAACGAAAGGCCGGGCCCAAAACGAAAGTGAAATTTCCATCGGCCATCGATTGGTGGCAATCTTGCATTCGACTCGCTTGATTTTGGACTCATGATTTTTTAAATTAAATAATCATCGGCAATTTACATTTTTTTTACTCTCCACTTTGTCCAGGCCCAAAGGGTAGGTCACATTTTTAATAAATTGATTTACGGTGCGGATGAGTTGGACTCGAAATGATGGGGAGCTTTTAAGAAAGCGTTAAAAAAAAAGGAAATCAGTTTTGGGAAATGAAAGTGCTTTATTTTCTTTATAGGAAAATAGGAAACAAGCCCGAGAGGTCATAATTTTAGTTGGTATTTCGCAATTTATCTTTCGACATAAAAGGACAATGACAACGAATGGCCAACGGCTTGGTGTCCCTCTGAAAATGGCAAACGAACATGAAAAACTTCTTAGCTGAAAAATTCTTTTAGCCGGTTTTTGGGTTGCTGCGGGTTGCCATACCACTCCTGCATAATGGCCAAAACCGACCGAAAAAACTGGTTCAATTCCAGCTCAAAGTCTGACTAAAAAAAAAGCGTGTGCGGGCGGCAGTGCCTCCTCCTTCTGACTTCCCTTCCTCCCAAACCACCTTTGGCAAACACGACTGGGCCCAAAGGCAAAGATTTCAATACCAGCTCCAGCTCCAGTCCAGATTTGGGCCCTTTTGGTTGTTATTTCTATTTTTGATTTCCAGAGCTCGTGCTGGGTTCAAAGTTGGAGTGTGGAGTCCAAGTTTTTGGGTGAAAGGCCGCGGCTGCTTTGCATTTGGTTTTCGGCTGTCTGCTGTCTGGGGGCCGTCATCGTCTTCGATATTCTATCAATTATTTGATGTTTGATTTGTGCTTCACACTCGGATGTTGACTTTTGTGGGCTCCTCTGTTTTCCCACTACATTTCGTTTCGGTTTCGTTAGCCAAGCCGGAGCTGCTCGTGCCATGTTGGCTTTTTGTGTTTTTTTTCCAAAAGGTGCGACTGCACTTTGTTTACGTTCATTTTTTCCATGTTGTTACTTTGGTTAACATTTATTTTTGTGGCTCTCTTTCGAATGGCTCCTTTGGCTTTATGTAATTTGCAAAGCGGGCTCTAATAAAACCCCCAGATAGCACTAACAACAGCAACAAAAATTATATTGCAAATATTAAAACTAAATTACGAGCACAAATGCAAACGAGTTTTTTTTGCGATTGCAAATCGAAAAAAAGCAAACAAAAAGTAAGCCTGTGCTGGGTGCCGGAGTGGTCTGACTTCCTCAGCTTTTGAACTGGGCTTGGCTCTGGTTTTGACTCGAATTGCATTGACTTGACTTGGCTCACCGTCTGGGCCATAAATCGCTTTTAATAAGAGAACAAATCAAACGGAAAAGTGCTCAGAAATTAGAAAAAACCTTGATTTGATTTGAAATCTCAGAAAGGAAAAAAATACCTGATAGGCGGACCATTTCAAAATATGTTCTGGGATACCCAAAGTTGTTCTAAGATTAAGTATAACGATTTTACCTTCGAGTTTATCTTACGAAATGCTCCAATTCTGGATTGGTGAGTAATTTAAAGCTTTTAAATTATCATTCCAGCAACGAAGCCGAATTCCTTGCCATTGTCAGTGCCCGATCTCGATCTACAATCTCCCAGAGATTCCAAACAAACAAACCACTTGAGGCGGGGAGTAGATGCCGAATTCCTAACCCCAGGCACGTAGCCAGATCTCCGAATAGAATGCCACCGAAAATTGTGGTAAGCCGGTGAGTGGTTCTATATCAATAGAGTTCAGAAAACTATAACACGTACGTATTGGGGAACTGGACTCTATTTAAGTGTGAAAAACTGTTGCCTTGATTTGATTTCTCCACCTTCCCACCTCCAATGCCTGAGATCTGCGCGAGTTGCCTTTCTAAGTTGGTCAAGTCGTGGCAGTGTTGATTGAATGTCTGGAGACGGAGAGGCCAAACAGTAACCGGAGGATCGTGTGTCTGGGCCTTTGGTTTGGTTTTTGTGGGTCTCTGGTTTCTGGTTTTGGGTTTTTCATTTGGTTTTTCCTTTGCCACGATGTCGTGCTGCCATTGTTCGCATTAGTGTTGCATATTAAGTAATAGAACTGTTTTTCCTCCCTAGCCCAGCTCTGGGCCGGGTTATACTCGAATGTATCTGCATCTGTCTGGGCTCCAGCTTTACGGTACGGTACTGGCAAGTGGCGCAATGTCCCGCAATCGCCATGCTAAGTGAGTTGTTGGCATTAAAATGCAAGTGGCAGAAAGAATTCGTGCGATAAGCCCGGCTAGAAGGGATTGGTTGCATTTCAACGGAAACAGAAATCTATTAGAAGAATTCTAGATAATTTATTTCATTCTAAAAACTAGAGCGAATCCGATCCAACCCATAACTTAAAACTCAAACTTAATTTATTTGCTGTGATATAACCGACTCTCTCTCCCTCCGACTCTGACTTTATATCAATCAGATTGTGTAACCTTAGCCTACACCCAGAAATACATAATTCACGATTAGATCTGTCTCTCAACGGCACAAATTTCTATGCATTGTAATTTTCCGCATAATTTTGCCAGCTCTTTTCTTTGGCAAAAAAGACAAAAAAGAATGGCCAACCAAGACAGACAGTAAGACAACATTTTGCCGCACGCTTCAACGACAAAATGGTCAACAATCTTGGCTTAGTTTTGTCGGCCAAGCTGCCTATTGTTGCTGTAATTACAATTTCTATAGCCAAATCCAAAGCTGTTCTGCTTGTCGTGATTTATTGTGTGAACAACAAGGTTTCTGGCCGCCTCTTTGTGATTCTATGATTCCTCCTGTTTTTTTGTATAAGAATTTGCATATTCTATTATTCCTTTGGAGAGGGTAGCATAGAGTTTTCTTCATAGAAAATAATTAATAGAAGAAATAGTATTCGATATGCCAAGGTATAAGGTTTTAACCATAACAAAAGAAAGAGTATATCAGCTTTGGATTGGACTCAAGTGGAGCCCTGGAGGTCCACTTTTTAATGGGCGTGTCCAGAAGTTATAGAAGCCACTAGAAAAATACACTCAAAACATAAAGCTCAATGGATTTCCAAGTGTTTTTTTTTTGGATAAAGTGGCTAAGAATTGGCTTCTCGCGTTTGAAAGTTCAATGAACCGCGAAACCCTTTTAGGCAGCTGATATATGCAGTTCTGGAGTGTTATTTAAGCAAATAACACTTGAGATGGGTCCAACATCAGGTTGCCACCATCAGGCACCTGGCACCGTCAATCAAGAGTTATCAAAAGTTGAATGGCTTTTCAAGTGTCTGAATACGCCAACGCGCAAAAAGCTCGGAATCCGAATCCGAACCCAAATCCGAACCCAAATCCGAAATCTTTTTCTTCAATAAATGATGCCTTAATGTTGGGATTACACTTAGCCAAGGAGCAGCTTTGCAAATTGCCAATTCATTGTGGTCCGTACTGTTGCCCCTAACCCGTTACGGTTTCCCTTATGCCTGGCTTGACATTTTTATTAAAAAACGCAGTCCTCGGCGGACCGATTGGAACGGCCTGCAATCAGGCGATCAGCAATGTCTGCAACACAAAGGGCATATTTTATGCATGCCGCTCGTTAAGGGGCTGCCTCCTCTTCTTCGTCATTTTGGAATCGTTGTTTGTTGTTGCAGCCAAATTGCCAGGTTTTGTTGTTGTTGTTGTTAGTGGGGCTGCTTCTGCTTTTGGGCATCATTTCCTGCTTAAAGGCCACTAAGCATTGAGTAGGGAATGGGAAAAAAAGCCTCCTTGGGTGCTAGCTGCTATCTGCCTTTCCTGAAGATCCATATACTCGTATATTTATAGGGCTGCCTGATGAACCGTAATCTCAAGGATAACTGCATATTTTCATTACAGGTTTCCCCTCTTTTGTGGCTGTTGTTGTTGCCGCAGTAGCTGGACCATAATTTTCTGTTACAAAAGGCCACAAAGGAAACGAATGACTTAAGACGCAAACTTGTTTTCCTTGCGGCACATCCGCGACATGCCGATAAAGATATGGGCGGTAAAGTGTAATAACCCACGACTCCAGATTCCCACAACTAACTCTCTTATTTAACATTGGTTAAATAGCAAAAATAACAATAAATATAACATCCTATAAGGCATAATCTGTGGTATTTCCTCCGCAACCAATATGGGTTAATGGGCAACTTAGCCCCCCCGCAAATGCTCATTTAACAGCGGAATAACGACAAAAATGCCTGCAAAACGCAATTGCAAAACCGCAAAAATATACCTTGAAAATCGCCTACCAAATAATATAATATTTCTCTTTTTCTTTCTCTTGCCATTTAAGGTGTATATAATTTTCGAGCCGACAACTTTTAATGACTGCAAATTGAACGGAGCTGCGAACTCTGTCTTATGGTATTTTGCACTTTGCAACATAAAACTCTGCAAAGTAAAACGGAAATGCCGAGTCGGCTAAGAGAATGAGGCAGAGAAGTTGGACAAATGGGTCAAGGATTTAAGCCGTATAGCCGTTTAGCTACACTCCATTGGCTTCGGTCTGGGCAGGGCACAAAGTTCACATCGGATCGAAAACGGATCCAAAGAATGGACATTTAATACATACACCCCCGCACACACACCTGGGCTTTGGTTTATTTCTTTGGCTCAAAATATTGGCTCTTGTTATGTCACTGACTCTGCGACTGGGCCAGATACCATTAGTCGAACATGTGGCGGCACATACTCCCTAGTCCGTATAAATTTCAGCTTGTTGGCCCAGCGGGTTGTCCCATTCAATGGGTGGCCGGCCATGGGTGTGCAATACGCGGGTGTCTGTTTTGTGAGTCAACTATTGGGTTATTGCTGGGTCACTGGGCGGCGTGAATCACACGGCTATTATGCGGGGTCAGAGTGCCATTTGATTGCTTATTTGTCTGGGTTAATTGAGCGATAGCCGATATTTCGGTTGCAGCTTGGTGCAGCGCCGCCACGGTGGGAAACTTCAAATCGATCCAAGCTGTGACCGGGTTATTGATCTCATTCATTGTTCGATTAACCCTACTGTTATGTAACTAAAATACACTCACCGTACAGTACACACACATATTTTAAACTCTTTCTCCTCTTGTTTTGTGTTAATCACTCAATTTGCAGAGACTTTCGCCCCTTTGGCGAGCATTCAACACTTCCGTTTAATGTCATCGCTTTCTTTTGCCAAAAAAAAAGAAGCTGAACAAAAAATATGATAATTCATAATTTTAGCTTTGTGTTTTTTGATTTATGCGACCGGGTGTCGAAGTGTCCACAATTTGCAGGGAGTTCTGCTCGAGTGCCTTTGTTTTCTTTGCCACCAAAGTGACCGACCACCACCTCGAACCCACTCGGCCGGGTTGGAAGCCATAAAAACCAGCAACAGGCCAAGACTCGACTGGCACAGTTGCAACAAGTTAGCGACGCGAAAGTGAAACGAATCGAGGCAAATGCAAAAACAAAGTACGAGTATCTGGCAGAGGAAAAGCCTGATTCGGAGTCAAAGTAAGGAGGAAAACAGACCACCAACCAGACACCAGAAATCCCAATTAAAAGGAAAGGAAAAGCGAAAATGTGCATGGAAAATCGAGTGCGAAGCGATGCAGCAAAAACTAAATGCGTTCAATGCACTTCGATGGGCGTGGCATCGACATAGACATCAAGTCTTGCCATACTTTGCCTTCCTCTGACTCATGGCCCAAACATTTTGCTCACTCTGCATAAACCGAAGAAAATGGGGGAAAAAAGGGTAGACGCATTTCTGTATAAAGTCAATGCGGAAATCGTAGGTGTAGCTACCAATAAGAAAATGCCAAAAGCAACCTACAAAACAAAGCTTAAGCTATGGAAGTCGGTGATTAATGAGAAATTATAGTGTTGCATGCTCTTTGGGGAAAAGAGCCAAGTCAGGTATCAGAGAAAACTTTAATGAGCCAAAATTTATTCGTAAATGCTTCTCAATTGCAGTTTGTACAAAGAATTCACCTGAACAACAAATGACTCAAACCTTTGTTATACAAAAACCATTACACCCACCTCACAAGCGCCCACTTTCCAACCGCAAGTGTGTAACCCAATCCAAAGAATGCAGTCGAAGCTGGCCAAAATTTACATATAAAACTCATTTTTATCAATGGAACCTCCTCTGGCCTCTCCTTGCCTCATTCTTCTGGCACAGAACACACCCTGAAAGAGCCACAAAAGAAATACCAATGCCAGATAATTGCAACAGTTTGTGGGGCGATGATGCTGGAAATAATTCAAAAAAGTCAAACAAAAATGTCAACAACTTGGGTTCAGACTACCGACCGACTTGCCAGCTAGTCTCTATAGTTCGGTTTCGGTCTTACCACCACCCATTGACATTTAAGCCAAGTGATCTAACAAATTCAATGGAAGTTGGCTTTTGGTGTGGCTAGAATGTGATATTGCCGAAACGATATCTGTTCGACAGGCGAACCTTAAACATCGATTAAGTACTTTTATTAAAGTACTTGTATTCTTAAAGTTATCTTAAGGTTTATTACACAACATCGATATTTAATAGGAAAAACATAAGATTGGAATCTTTAATAAAACGAAAATAACGCATTTCCAAGCGGGTGAATATATCTAAATAGCATCCAGTACTACATTCGGTGATATTCCTGCCTTTGTCCTATATCTGAGTAATAATATACTCACTAGTTAAGGTCTTGTGACCAACTAATTAATGATAACTCGATTGATACAATAGTGATAGGAAAGAAATATAAGAAAAAACAAAAATTTGACGATTCTTCCATTGGCGTTTACCGCCAAAGATCTTAATAAAAAATGCGTTGACCCTGAACTTCGTGCCGCTTTTGTTGTTCCCGTTGCCAGCTGGTGGTGTTGTTTTCGTATTTGATTTATGATGAGAACTCTTGTTTGGGGCCAAGCCAAGCCATGTACATACCTGGAAAGAAGAAACAAAGGAAAACGATATGAAAAACATACTTTTATATTGCTGTATAAACTAATTTGAATGTTGCACTACAAACAAAAATAAGAGCAGACACATAAAAACGTAAACAAAAGCAAATTTAATTATATTAACTGGCGTGAAATTAACATAAAGAGAGAAGACAGCCCGCTGGGACAGGTTCGGTGTGGTTCTTGGGGCGTGGTTAACACATCAAGTCGGAACAAATAAAAGCTCGAATAAAACAAAGCAAGGTCGTTTCAGCTGAGGATGCAGTTGGTAAAAAAAACCCAGAGAAGAAAGTAAAATTTAAATAGTTTTCGAGGTCAGAGGGAAGGGAATAAAGGTTCCTAGACTGCCAGCCTAGTTATTGCATTTGTATCACTGCATTTTAAACCACATGATAAATATCCATCAACAATCAATCAACCTTTGTAATGATGCCAACCCAATTGTAAACCGATATAGCACCACACTGGCTTAAGCATTGTTGGGCAATCTAACCGCATCTCCAGCAGCTGTTGTTGCTGTAACAAATACTTGGCAATTGCAGCCACAACGGGCCACCTAACTACATATAATTGCTGTTCCAATAACCCCTAACCCAGGGGCCCAACAGTCCAAAGCGCACACACAAGAGATGGCAACTGGCGGCAGCAAATTGTGACTCGTGCCAACAAACAACCAGATATATTAAACTGTCAAACAAAATCATAAATAAGCCAGCCAAAGACTGGAAAACACACCCACTCTTTTACCAGAAAAAAAACGAACATGGATGAGGCAGTGGAAAATCGTGGTAGCAGCAGAGAAAATAATCTGCGGACCCAGTTGAGGATCCAGTGGAAACTCTGAATATGACTGGACGAGGTATGAGTATATTAAATTATTGTATCTGCCCCTCTGCCTACGACAAGACCCAAAATGTTGCTGCTGGCCAACCTCAGCCAACCACAAAGCAATGGCAGCAACACCAAGAAATGCGTTCGTTGCTGTTTTTGGTAATAAACGAAGCGTTAAACAAATTGCATTACAGCAACAAACCAACACCACCAACATAGAAAACACATTTTGTACAAGTATCTTTCTGATTTGTTGTTTACCATATGCAAAGCGTCATAAATGAGGTTGCCAGTTGCTGCTGCCTTGGGCGTAATTACATCTACGGCCAAAAATGGTCAAACGAGCGAGAAAATTATCACATATGAAGCCAGTCTTTCTGCCAGCATTGTTGCCTGCCTGGCAGTGCCAGAAATTAAATGCAAATTTGTTGCTTGATAAAAAAATGATTACGAAAAGTTTCACAATCAGGAAATTTACAATTTTTCGTTATCTTGATGGTTGGAAATTAAAAATGTTGCCGATGATTTGACATTTGATAGCTTATTTGAATATTTTTGGTAGGGTAATTAATGATGGCAATTTATGGAAATTTCCGAGTCCCTTTCCCTATTCAGCCAACCAAAAACCACTCCTCGATATCCATCACATATGTGCCTGGGCACGACGGCCGCAATGGGTGGAAAAACATGTTCCAGCAACTGAAATTATAGCAAATGCCATGGACAGCTAATTCAAACACACATAAATCAATGAACGCCAGCCCAAGTCGAAGTCGAAGGCAACCCAGAAATCAGGAAGGTAAAATAACTAAATTGCACAGCAATAATGGAAAATAATAATAGACCAGCGGAGCTGGAAAGCTCTGAGTGGAAACACGCCTTGGCCACACATCTGGAGATTAGATCAGAGGTAAAGAAACAAAATCCTTGTTTTATAGTTTCCAAAAATGACTTTCAACTTAACGCCGAAACTGTTAAAACGCCTATTTTTTTCCCTTAAAAAAAACTAGAGCATTTCATTTTAATGTTTCCCCTCGGAGATTTACGGCTATATAAAAGTCACACTCCCAAGTTTATGTCGCTGCCTGACCTTAACCACTAACATATTAAATTAATTTAAATGAAAACTTAAATTACCTGTAAGTCATTTGTCATAAAATAATTTACCGACACCTAACAACTAATTTAATTAACCATAAAAAAGATTACTTTAATGCAAATCTGCATATAAATCCGCGAAACTAAATTATAATCTCTGCCATAAAATGCTAAAAAGTGCAATCATTAAAAAACTTACAAATGACATTGAAATTGCGCAAGCCTCCTCTTTCTGGACACATTAGCCAGCGAGTCCCCCCCCTGGGGTGTGCGTGTCACTATAATGCTCTGGGTTGGGCTCACTATGGACTAGCACAAGTACCGAAGCCTGATTGAAGGTTACAGCGACGAGATACGCCATTAAGGCAACATACTGCATCTGTACAGAATCACAATTTTGGTTGCTGACTTCATTCTGCGGCTCTTTTCGGGTTGAATGAACGGGCCACGGAGCCTCTTAAACGCCCACAACTTTTGCGAGGGAGTTGGCCTGGTCTAGCCGAACGTACATGACTAAGATTGGGTCTGTTGCCGGCCGCCGAGTTCAAAGCTAGGCAGCTGTCAACAGATGGGACAGATAAGCCAAATGGAAACCAAAAACCCAGCTCTGGAGTCTGGAGTCTCATAACTTTCGCAAACCGATCTTGAATGTGGAATCTACATTGGTTGAAAGAGGTGAAACCGTAAAGAATTAAGACAATTCTGAATATAAATAGATTCCATTACACGGCAGACTGGAAGCATGCATAAATCTTCTAATAGAGAGTCGTAAATCTCCTAAAAAGCATGTTCTTAGTGCACCCCAGATATTGCCAAGCAATTTGTCATATGTCTACCATTGAAATTATCAGTGATTTACAGAGAAGCAAAGAGGAAAATGAAGATACAGGTACAGGTTGTAGTGTAGTGTAGGTACAGGGAAACGTGGCCACCGACAAGCTGTTCCACCGACCGGATGATGCTTCGTTTTCATATCTGTTTTTGTTTTTCGATGGCATTTATCTTGACCCGAAGGCAACGTGAAGTTTTCATGGCTCATGGCTCAAATATTGCGAGCGTCGAACTGTAAAGCTATGAAGCAGAAGCTGGCCCGGAGCGGAAGCTTGCGTTTAAGGTTATGGGCACAGGGCCGAAAGAAAACGCTGCCACAACTCACCATTACTTCACAACGTCACATCGAAACTCCATGCTCTCAAAATAGTTTATAATTTGTGAAGGGTAATGTGCTTGGAGTTCATCCAGAGGCACTGCGTCCACCGAAGAAGAACCCTTCCATTTAACGAATAGAAACAGTTTCTTGTTGAGGCGAAAGCTGTGGATCACTTCGTCCAGTGGTAGCTTTCGTGCGAGGCCAGACGTCTCTTCACAAAACATGGGAATCTGCCGGAAGTCATTTATGGACTCAGTGGAGGTGTCACTGGAACTGTCACTCCATTTCTCTATTGTCCTTTTGGGAAGGTCCATTGCAAGTGTTTTAATCGCTGCTGCACTTGCCGCTCTCCCTTGGACTGTTTGCTTTTCGTCCCTGGTAGTCGTTGTCCTTTTGGGAATGTCCTTTGTAAGTTTTTGAATCGCTTGTGGACTTGCCGTTTTCCTTTTGATTTTTTGCTTTTCGGCACAGGTAGTCGTCGTCCTGAGTTTCTTGACTTCTTTTTTGGAATCAGAGTCAGTTGACCGTTGTGACATCTTTCGTTTAGTCCAACCTTCATTGTCAGTCACTCTGCGATCCATCGATGTCTTCAAACCCACTGGGATCCTTGATTGAACTTCATGTACCTATTCCGGAGGAATCAAATATGTAAACAAAAAAAAAATGATCTTATGTTCAAGAAAATCAAACCACTCCTAGTTTCCTTTAAACTTATGATAGTGGTTTGATTTTCTTGAAAGTATACTTTTCTTACGCTTTCTAATGAAGAATCGATAGAATCTTCTTCTTCAATTGAAACTTGGTTATTTTCCGGTGGCACCTTGGAAGTATTTGGGGCTTCCAAATTCGTCATGTCGTTGAGAGGCTTGATCTGTCCGACTTTTAGAAATCCTCCAAATTTAACCAGACGTTTGTCGGCCTCCCACTGACGAGCCTTCTCTTTAAGCGACGTTAATAAATCCCCGGTTGCTGTTTTCGATGGGGTGGGTGGTGACGGCTGGGGTGGCGGTGGAGGTGCCATCATTGGAGGGGCCGTTATTGAAGGGGCTATCATTGGAGGTGGCATCATTGGTGGGGCCATCATTGGAGGTGCCATCATTGGAGGTGCCATCATTGAAGCTGCCATCATCGAAGGGACCATCATTGGAGGGGCCATCATTGGAGGGCAAGGCGAAGTCTGAGATGAATCCTTAGACGATGGACTGGTCTGCGACGTTCGAGTTTCATCAGAAGTGTCTGACGACGAACTTGAATCAGAACCTGAGTCGCTGCTTGAGGAGAAGGAGCTCGCCGATGAAGACGAGTAGCAGGACGAATCCTTTGACGATTTTCTCGAAACGGAAGTTGAGTTTATTGGCAAAGGTTCTACGACTGGTGAAAATAAGTGTCGTGGATTAATGGATATCGGTGGCGCCAGCGGCGACATCTGTGGCCCCAGCGGTGACATCTGTGGACGTGGCGGTGTCATCTGTGGCCGTGGCGGTGACATCTGTGGCCGTGGCGGCGTCATCTGTGCCCGTGGCGGGGACATCTGTGGCAATGGCGGTGACATATGCGGCCGTGGCGGTGTCATCTGTGGACTAACTGAATCATCTTCATCACTTGACTCGTCCAAGTCCCAACGTTGGTTGATAAACAGTTTTTCGTTGGTGTTTACTTTCAAGTATGATGTAGCAGCAGGCTTTTGAGTAATAGACTCTCTCTGCTCTGTATTATTGTCCCAGTTCTTCGTATAAGACATAAGTTCAGTTTGAATTTCCATATTAGGCTCAGAGAATGATACTTCTAAGTTTGGTGAAGCAGCAGGCTTTTGGGTATAAGACTCTCTCTGCTCTGCTTCAGTTTGAATTTCCGTATCAGAATCAGAGAATGTTACTTTAAAGTTTGGTGAAGCATGAGGCTTTTGGGTAATAGACTCTTCCTGCTCTGTATTATTTTCGCATTTCTTCGCATAAGACACAAGTTCAGCTTGAATTTCCATATTAAGCTCAGAGAATGTTGTTTTTTGCGTAGCCTCGACTTGTGGCTGCTGCTTTTCCTCGATTATGGACTCTGATTCTTTCGTTACAGCCACAGGTGGACTGAATATACTTTGGGATGCCTTTGCTCCTCTTCCTTTTGTATTATTTCTGACAGGAGGAGCCAATGGAGTTGGAAATCTTATGGCTTGTTGCTTCTTTTCGGTATTATCTACCGCTAACGTGGTCCTGGCAGACATCTGGGAACTGCAGGACTTGCTTGCAACGTTCCTGGCCCTAGGTACTGTTGAAATTTTGTTTCTACCCATGGTTCTTAAAAAGAGATCTGCCTCGAAATCACACACCAGTTCGATGCAGTTGCCCAAGTTTTCGAGGGGCTCCCAAGTGTTAGCTGTCACAGGGTATTGCTTCCATTTCACCAGAAATTCGGGACGCCCCTCGTTAAAGCGCTTCCCGGAAATTTTCTCAACGACAAACTCCTCCAGCGAGCAAACTTCAGATGAATCATCGCTGCTTTCCTCATCTTGGGGCATCTTGCTGTTGTCCTTTTTCCGATTAGAATCAAAAACGGAAACGCTGAACCTCCGAAAGGGCCCACTTCTGATTATTTTTGTCGCCGGTGTATGAAATGGAAATAAGATAAAACAATAACAGAAATATGGCGGAATGTTGACATGTAGTTAGCACTGCCAACTCTCTTGATGCGTGGGTGTGCTGGGGTTGACAGCATACAAAACATATCTAACAGAAAATAAGTTTAAATTTCTTGCTTGCCTTTTGTTTCCATTTGACGCCGCAAAGAGCTTTGCCTCAAACTTTGCAAGATGCACCACACACTCTTTCATATTCCTCATTGGTTCCCAGGTGTTTTGCGACATCGGAAAGCCCGTCCATTTCACTTGAACTTCTGGACGTCCGAGAAAGAATCGCTTTCCTAGTACTTCATCCACAAAAAATTCTGAACTTTTGAATCCTTCTTGCGTTGGGATACGATTGGCTGGCTGGCACCTCCCTGAGCTATAAGTGCTACGATTTCCAGTAATGGGTTTCCTTTCTTTATTTGACATGATTTTAATTAAACATTTTAGTTTAAAAAAAATAAGCTTTCTTTTTGACACTTAATACACGAAAGTTTAGCCAATTAGCGATGGACGATGCTGAAAAGCAATCGATTAATGTTTATCGAATTTGATGTTGTCAAACTTTCATCAACTTTTTGAATAACGACAAAATCCTCTATGTTTTAAAAATGTACAATCAACCATATATTTTTCATAGATAAGACAAATAAATTTAAAACTACAATGGTGTAAATAATTTTTATTTAATCCATTTTATTAAAACATTTATTTGATCGTCCTCCGGTTTTGTGCCCTTAAATACAGATTCCTTGAGTTCTAGATATTACATTAGTCTAATTTTGACGGGCGTTGATCTTTTGAAATAGTTCCGACTCAAAGTCGGCTAGAAGTCCCATACAGTTGCCCATGTTGACCATGGGTTCCCAAGTGCTTTCACATGTGGGAAATCCGATCCATTTTACTAGAACCTCAGGATGGCCACGTACAAAGCGTTTTCCAATTATTTTTTCCACAATGAATTCCTTTGGCTGCGATTCCTTCTTTTTTACAGCCCTTTTGGACTCCTG
Organism: Drosophila ercepeae; assembly: GCA_018150545.1. NCBI lineage: Eukaryota > Metazoa > Arthropoda > Insecta > Diptera > Drosophilidae > Drosophila > Drosophila ercepeae. The sequence goes on from JAECWL010000161.1 coordinate 16,175,171, forward strand.
TTTCGGTTTTTTCAAGCCGGGCTTATCCATATTTTTGGCGAACTTAATAATTAGCAACTAGTGGTGATCAATCTTTACTAGATATATCGATCGGTCAATTATTGATCGAGCTTTAAAAAACAATTTATAAATTATTTCTCTGTTTGCTTATCATATAGTTTACACTTTCATAGAAACGCTAATTAATAAACAAAATATTGATTGAAAAGCAACAACATTTATTCTAGTAATATCGATATTTAACCATTCAGTATTAATCATAAAATCGATCGTTATTTAAAAGCTTTGTTATCGTGCCAAAACTCGAAATATTTTGTTTAATTTGAATAATCCCTCCATTATAATGAAACTCCCAAGAGTAACAATGCAGTGATCAAGGAACTTGATCTAGGAAAATCAGGACTGGCTAAAGTATGTTAGCAATGCCAATTAACTGTTTCGAAGACATTGCTCCTTTTCATACAAAGTTGACCATTATATAAAAAGCCGTTGGCCAGGCTGGAATTGCACCTGTTTTTTTTTGCTGTACTTTAATGTTTCGCCAATGGCCGAAAACGTGTTTTAGTGGCGAGTGCAAGTAACCTGAGCGGAAATAATATCAGAGCTCGGGAGCTGTGGAAATGTATTTTAATTGGCCATTGGCAAAGCTTGGCTTTTCTTTTCAGACCACAAAAATCGCACATTGTCTATGCAAATTTGAGTGCTCGCCTCGGCTCGGCTTTTCACTGCAATAATGTTCGAGTCGAATTGGACAACAATGTCATTGGCATGTTTCTCATCATTATGGCGCACAGAAAATGCCAAATACCATGAGTCTATGTATGTAAGCAAGCAATTATTTTGACAGAGTCTGCATCGGGGCAAGAGATTTATTCATTGAAATAAACCCGTAGAAATGCGTCACGTTCGGTCGGTCAGTTGGAGAAAAGAAAACGTTACGGCTGTGTGACAGTTTTGAAAGATATTTCGGACCCAACTTACTACTGGAATCATTATACAGGTTACAAGGTATACCAAAATTCAAAGTTTTTAATATTATTAACACTCTTATTTTTCAGAGCATCAAAGCGGGATTGTTCAGAACAATTTTAATTGGAATTTTTTGGAGTAACCCAAAAAAAATTCAACTTGCATCGTAAAAGCCAGCCAACCTGTTGCCGTTACTGTTATGATTTCGAGCGCGAAACTTGTGCCGCAACTTTGCCATGTGCACACACTCGTACATTTCTTTCACTTTCTTTCAACGGAGCAACGGCAGTGGCAGTTGTGGCGGCGAATTTATTTTAATTCGATAGAGTTAACAACTCGGTACATGGCGGAATAAAAGTGAAATTGACGACAAAAAGGGCAGCGCTGAAGGGCCTTTCGGGGGCCTGAGCTCTCAAAGTCAAGCCCGGCTTCACTTTCGTCTTCATCGTATTACAAAATATCCAAAAGATACATCTGCATACTCGTACATGTGTATATATTTAGTATTTAGTGTTTAATTTGCATAGTGGACCGCCAGAAACTTGAAACTTGTTTTCCCATTCTGCTGTCTGCTGCCTGTCGTTGTGTGTGATTTCTGCCCCCAACACGCGCGACAAAAATGTTTCTGCATACAAAAAATGCTGCTAGCGGATTTCCATAAGTTGTATTTCTTGATTTCTGCCATGGAATGATTTAAGCCAATATATTGTATATATATTTGTATGTTTTCCATGGCTATAGAGGTCCATAGAAATGGTGCTCCGCTGCGTGCGGTGTGATCATCGCTTCATTAGCAAGTTAATTTTATTAACTCTGCTTTTGTCTCACTCACCGGTTTTGTTGTTTTCTTATTTTTATTTTTTTTATAAGGTCTCAAAATATTTGGTTTCGGGTTGCGCATCCACTGACCAATAGAAAGGTTGCTTATTGATGTCTTATGTAACAGACTTAGTTTTAATTTGTTTGTTTTTTTTCCACGAACCTTTGTACTGTATGAATGTGCCTTTGTTGTTAATTAATTGAAATGAGTTCCGGGGAGATTAAGATATTATGTGACACTTTCGCAGGTGCAGTGACTCAATCGCGATTTTATCGAAGAACCACTTAGGATATCTGTGCCAAGAACTCTTTTAACTCGATTCCCTTTAACTTTCGAACAGTTAACCCAATATTTGCCCAGGTCTTGGCGACGACCAAATGTTTATTGACATTTACTGACATTTTAGCACAAACACACCACACACCAGACTCTTGAGGGAAACAACCCAGTCATGCAGTCATGGAGTCGGTTTGGTGCAGAAGCAGTCGTAAAAAGGTTGCCGAAAAAGGCCAAAACCGTCAACATTTGCCTGCCAAAAAGCTGAAAGCCCCCAAGGGGTTAAAACAAAAATCAACTGTAGGTGCAACCAAATTTGCGCCTGACAGTTGATCAAATATCTATTTGTCTACAAATTTGTTGGCACCGCCACTGTTTTTTTTTTTTGGGTAAATCTTTCACTGTTAGCTGTCATCTATTAAGTAGAAGTAGTTCTCCGGAAGTTTCGGACGTGTTTTTGTTTTTTCTTCGACTTTATTACTAAGCATCCGTTTCATTATTCGTGACAATTCATCACCAAGCTGGCTTTAATTTGGAGATTTTAATTTTAAACACGCATTTACTGTTGTCGTTCTTTTGATTCAGACCTTCGGAGAGTTCCGGCTTGTAAAGTACACCAAGAAAACGATCCCACGGCTTAAAAGAGCCGCCATCGTCGTCACAATCGAGATAAATTAGCATGGAGAGTGAATCAGGCAAATTTTGGGTATTTCTTGGCTCAGCTGCCGGAGCTCTTAATGAAACCAAAATTTGTGCCCAGAGATAAACCCAAATGTCAGAGAATATGAATATGAGTTAAATTAAGCTTTTTGTTTTGTGGTGCATAAACATCGTAAAATAAAAATCATATGTAAAACTCACTCACCTTGTGCGCTGACGAAGTCGAGCCCGGAGCAGAAGATGCCGCAGCAGATGGTGACGAAGAAAAAGAAGCTGTGCCTGCCCAGCAGCGATGCCGGCTTCATTTTGCCAGACATTTTCGTTACTGCCACAAAAAATAAGACTCCCTTATCCAATGTGTTGTTGGTTTGTAATTTGCAATTTGACTGGTTTCTTATTAAAAGTGTTTTTTGTTTTGCTTTTAAGCGTTTTGTAAATTATCGATAAATTATTTGTTGTCCAGTATTTGCATTTTGCTGTTTTTTGTTTTTAATATGTGGATAAATTTGCTGACAAAACTTTTAGTCAAGACGGGGGAATTTGTTTTTAAAAAGCTGGACGGGTTCGACGGGTTTCTACTGAAAGGCATTCAAAACATTTGGCGAACAGCCCGCTTACCGTTAAAATATAATTAATAATAATGTGATTTCTTTCTCTTTGTTGGCTTTTTCAACGCTTTTTTGTCTGATCTTCTAAATGGAAAAGTTCAAGGCTGTAACGCCAACGTTGCGTATGATGGATATCTAGAATTGTGTGTGAGTAGGCTAAGTTCTCGAAATGGTTAATGACATTGGAATGGTTCTTTTGCTTAACCTGGCTTAAAAGGTTTCAAAAATGGTACATAATTCCCCTGATTCAATGATAAGGTATTCCAAGAAATTTTGGAACAAATGAACGTGATATAAATCTTTCTGGAAATCTTTCTCCTCGCAAACCGCAAATTATATTTATTTCTTGCTATACCAATTAGTCATTGATTATTTATTTATTCATCTTAAACTGTTTTTGAATTCGTATTTATGTACTTTTTAATGGGATTTGCTTGATGGTGGTTTTTCCAAGTTTCGTTCGTTTTTTACTCATCCAGCACGCGAACAAAAAACTTCCCAATAAATTTTCACTTGTTGCTCTCGAGCCTCGACCGAGACTGTCAAAAAAATAATGGCAACATTCACCTTGAATCTGTCTTTGCTATATAAACACGAAAGCATATAATATGTCTTGAGCTTGAGGTTCACTTTTTTGTTTTCTGTTTTTATTTTTGCAATTATTTATGTGATTTTTTCTTTGATTAGTTTGTGGCAGTAATTTCTATTTATCTTTTGTTGTTTGTTGAGGTGAGAGGTAAAACTTCTGGAAAATATCGCATTTTATCAGCCAATGACCTTGGCGTGCGTAATTAAAAAATTAATAATTCTTTGTTAAGTCTTTGAAATGACTTTGCTGCACCATTCTTATGCATTTATGGCAGTTTCTAATTGGAGGCCAGCCGGGGGTAAGGCTTTATGTTAATGCAACACTCAAGAATCTCAATGCTACATAAACATAGTTGGGCGGATGGTAAATTAATCGCGGTTTGGGGAAAACGAGTGCACTGGGTCTAGATCCGGTACGCCCAGTGGGGCTTCGATTCGCGATTAATCCATGCAAAAACAAAGCTTGCTTTCGATCCAAAGTGAAATTTTCCACAAATAATTTTGATGTTTTTTTGTGTTTTACGAAAGAGGGGAGTTGGGCGGTGTCGTGGTCACTTTTTATGACGCGGCGACGAGACAACGGTAATGCAAAAATACGCGCTTTGCATACGTAAAGACAGAAAGACGATTATCCCGAAAAGCGTTGACCGAACACCGAAATTCAAATCGAAACCCGCCTGACGGCAAATGTCTTGAACGCACTTGCTACCCTCGGAGAAAGAGAGGATTAAGACCGGATAGAAAGAGACGGTTAGTCCACACGGCTCACTTACATATCACCCACTTGACGGTATTGTTTTGGTTACAATTGAAAAACATTCACTTGGCCAAATGATCAGCATACGGCAACCGGACCCACCGTCGGCAACAACCAAACGGAGACGCGTTTCGAATCAAACTGAAGAATGGCACTGAGGTCGGCCAAAGCCAGAGCCAGAGCCAGAGTCAGAGTCGGAGACAGAGCCAGAGCAGTGGCTAAAACACGTTTTAAGCCAAGACACTTGTCTTGGCCGAGAGCAGCTCATAGCCGGAGAGAAAGAGTGAGCGTAAGCGGTAAGCGGTGTCTAAGCGCGAGCGCGTGGCAGCTGTTGTCGTCTACATTAGGCCAAGAGACTTTTGGCCAGAAATGAGCATTGGAAGATGGTTTTTACGTGATTCAGTGGTTCATTTGGAGGAAAAATATTACCAAGAAAATGAAATATGTCCCTATTTACAAGGTAAGAATGTAGGAGCCTTTTACAAATTATTCTTAGGTTGCTCTGATTTTGGAACTACTTGGAACTTTTTTAAAACTTCTTTCTTTTCAGACTTAATTGTTACAATCGTTGTAAATTAAGGAATATTTAATATAGCAAGGGCATACCAAGAGAAGGATTAAAAAACACCAGCTTTATTCGACTATATACCGAATTTTAATTGAAATAATATTCACGTTCAATTACTTGGCGGCAAAAAACTCATTTAATTTTTATTTCCGAATGCGAACCAGTTAAAAGGGGAGCCCTCTGCTGGATTTTATTACAAGCTTCCACCCAGTGACTTGGCTAAAAGCGAAAGCTTGGCTAAAAGCTCAAACGACGTTATTTTCAAACAAAACTATAAGGAAACTACAAAGGCTTCTTTTCAAATGGTAAATACATTTCAATCAAACAAAGAGCTTTTTAAATTATCCTTTTAATCTCTATTTCAAAAGTTATAGAAACCTTTTTCAAAGAAGAGTTCCAAGTCATCCCAAACAAACGTATATCGCTTCGTGTGGCTTGACTTATCAAACTTAATTTGGGCCAAGCTGAGAGTCCTTGCAAATTAGGTCGATTTCCCCATATCATATGTCATGGCACAAACCGTGCGGTTGTACCCACTTTAAGTCAAATCTCGAGCAGAGCAAATAAATTACAAAGCCAAACAGCCCAGCGATGCGAGGAGTGAAGCCTTTGATTGACGATAGATGTTCTCCTGCCCCGCGCCATAAAGCTTTATTGTTGCGCAGGACGATGGGAAGATAGGGATAGGGAATCCGGCTAAGATTGGCATGCGACTAAGTGTGGCAATCGGCAGGGATTCGCAGAGGAAAGGCAAGCGTAGACTAGGTAGAAGGGTAGAAGCGCCTGCCGGGCATCGATTGTATGGACTAACGCTGCGTATACGTGATATAAGCGACACGGCGAGACTGCAAATATGCAAATGATGCGTTGTGACAGCGACAACTGTGCAGTAAGTTGTGTGAGGATGTAATCGCCTGCAGTCGGATCCTGAAAGAATGTGAAATACACACAGATGTCCTGCCAGCCACCTGTAGCCCCAAAGTAAGCAATATGCCAAGTGCCAGTCTATTTGTTCTGTCGGCTGCTTTTGATATTTTTTTAATCTATTCGCAGATGCCAGCAGCTGCCACTGACAAGACAATTTTCGCGCAATTTCACAATCGCCGAACCCATTCTCTGAAAAATATGTAAGAAAATACGTTGCCGCTGACATTATTGTGTCAGTTATCTCCGACTTTCCTATCAAATCGCTCTGTCTCTTTGTTTTTGAAGCTGGCTTAAATTATTAATGGGATCATTTTGCGAGTTTTTGACCTTGTTGGGAGGATTTACTGGAAATTTGCCTTTGCCTTTGTGTTTTTTGGCAACACTCCACTCTAGCTCTCTGTTTTTATTTATGGCTTTTAGAGTAAACTTGAACTCTAGCCTTTTGCGTAGAAAAAGTATATACGAGCACCGCAACCAGTCGAGTGGAAAAATTATATATTAGAGAAAAAGCTACATGCTAAAAATTCACTTGCGGTTGACTTTTGGTTATTACATTTTTAAACCTGTTATGAAGCTTAGAGCAAAATAATATGAACTCTGAGCTTGTTAGAGATTTTTCCCCAGAAAATTGTGGAAAATATGAAACCAGCAAAGGATATTCATATTTCAATGCCTTGTTAAATTGTCGATAAAACGTGATTCTTCCGAAACACATGTGAACCATTCAAATGTCATAACTTCAAATGCGAATAAAAACAAACAATAGAAAGATTCATGAGGGTTTACCACAGACACGTACATTAGGCACAATTCAGTTGGCGATTCGTCATTATTTTGCATCCAACGAACCGGAAACGGAAATGGAAACAAAAAACAAAAGTAAGACTCTACCCGACTCAACTTGCTCCTTCAACGTGGGACAACGCCTTAAATGTTGGTTTAGAAGTTTTCAAAGTTTCCGGGATGTTATTGCGGGTTCGAGTCCAGCGCAATTCTCCGTTGCAGCTGCCGGGGAGGAGCCATAAATGAAGGCTCCTTCTCATTTTTGACCGCATTTTCCCGCTGATAAATGAGGAGTCCATGATTTAGCCAAAAGTTCTCAGCACATTTTCTGTTGTTTGTACTTCACGTTTCGGGCAACAATGTCACGACATCTGACAATTTCTATGGAAAAGAAACGAGATGAGAGAAACTCTTACGTTTTACCCTCATTACCCATACCATAAGACATTTAAAGACCTCTAAAAGTACACATAAAGGGTAAAAGTACAACCATATGTCCTATATTTGCTTTACGACTTTTGTCTCAAGTTTTGGCCAACTTGCCAAGATTTCTCAAGGAAGTAAAGTTGAGAAAGGTAATCGCAAAGCATCCTTACATACAATATATAAGCATAATCTATAATAACATTTTAGTTGCATTCCAAGTGTCAATCCAACAACTCCTAACCCTAATCCCAAAGAGAATTTCCATCGTCTGAAATGATGAAATTGCTCCGCGGACTATGGCTAATTTGATTGAAAAGGGTTCGTCGGGCAACGGCAAACAAATAAAATCAACGAAACGAAAAAAAGAATTATTTGATCAGAGTTCAAAAGTTCGCCATTTCGTCGCCATTCGCTTTTTAGGCCACAAAGTTTCCAAGTCTGACCAGCCTTTTGCCTTTTCCTGAAATAAGAACTTACCATACATTGATGTTGAAATTAATTAGACAAGTGGCAGTTTGGTCAAAGTATCCGAGTTTTGAATAAACAAAAAACGTTTGAATAATTCGAATAAAATGGAACTTGACTGACCTTCTTTAAGCCAAGGGATTGATTGAAACTTTTTGGGAGATTCTTTGATATATTAAAGCACAAAAGTGACTGACATTTTGTTAAAGTTTCGTCAGGCTTCAAACTTTTAGAATATTATTTTAGAACTAACAAAGACTTGAAAGTGAAAATACTCTTCACTCATTAACCACTTTAAACGTAATTTGTTGAAAGCCTTTCAGACTTTCACCAAGCTCTTGGAGTCTTCAAAACAAAGAAGCCAAACAAAAGGATTCTAGGCGACTTTTGGCATCCTTAAACACATTCCTGAAAAAGTCTTTGTTCGGTCTCTTGACAAATGCATAAATCGGGGCCGAGTTTAATCTTTGCGGCTGTCCCATTCAGTTAACCGAACGAATGCGACAATTCGGGCGAATGTCCTTTTTACTATTTACTCAACTGTAGAAGCGATCCTGTGTTGGTCTCCGGGTTGAGTGGCCGGATGCGGGTTTTTTTTTTCTAGGGACAAATCCAAAATAGCAATTTTAGCACGCGTCGGCTGTTTGGTTTATTTAAAGAGCCTCCTCTAAACTTGTTTTATTCCTCCATCAGCCATCAACGCAATCAATTCGAGTGTCACTTTTGGGCCAGAAGGACATTATTTCGATTGGACCACAATGTACATTCTTGGTAGATTTAATTTGAATATTTGCTTCCCTGGGAACTCCAATCAATATACAATATGTCTAATTGCCAAGTTCTCAAGTGTCAGTATTTGTTGGCAAGATAATTAAATTCCTGCCCGTCCACATGAGGCGTATGCTTAGTGTCGCCCCACAAATGCTCCACGCCAGGTGCTCCTCCTTTTGTCTGGCTAATGATGGAACCCACCCAGCTGGCATGGTATCAGATTTTTGAAGTTTGCTCTGCTTCCTCGGCAATTAGCTTGGCTCAAATCTGGGTATGGGACATCTAGGATTACAGTTGGTGGCCCAGCCAAGCGTGGGCGGCTCTTGTGGCATTTGCCAACCGCCAGCTGTGATTGCTCCCGAAAGGAGCTTAAAGTCAGCTTCATTGGGGGTTGAGTCCTCCTCCTCGGTGGCCTGTCACTTGACCGTTGGCCATAAAGTTGTAAATGCTTAAAATAGACATTGTTTGCTTCAACCCAAAGGTTAGACGAGTGGGTGGATCCAACTAGAACTAGAAAGACAGGATGTGGTCTGGGTCTGGGCTGTTTTCGGCACGCTTGTATAATTCCAAGTTAATATAAATCAGCAGGTGGTGGCTTTGGGGTTTCCTCTTTCCACCGACCGGGTCATAAACTAAGAATGAAACCATATTTTTTTGGGAATGCTTAAAGAGATGCTCTGGCAAATAGAAACATATTTAGGGAAGATTTAATTCATATGAAAGGTTTCAGAAAGGTTTTGGGTTTTCGTTTATTGATGATTTGTTTTCCATGTGATTTATTTTAACTAAAACTCAGGGGGGTTTATTTTGGATATTTCACAACCGATTGGGAATAGAATATCGTTTTAGAATACAAACTTTAGTCCGCTTAGAGCTCCATTAAACGAATTCGATTTCAAAAAATCGCGATCCTGGACTCCTATTTTTTAAATTTTCTGTCAACTTTTCAATGAATATCTCAGCCATTTCCTATCCGATTTGGGAATGGCAGACATTTTCGGAATCAGCACTTAATTTTCCTTAAAACTCAATTAAAATATGTAGGAAACCGCACAAAAAATTTTTTACCCATTTTTGGCAAATTTAATGATGTAACCCCTTTCAAAATTTTCAAAAATCGGGTCAAATTTTAGGTTGCCAGATTTTGATGGGGAATGATAGTACTCGAAGATCCAAGATCGGGAAGGTATAACACTCTCCGATCTGCCAAGTATTTACCGAGTTATGATTAATTTTCTGAAAAATAAATGCGATTTTTTGTGACAAAATGTGACCAAGATGGAGAAAGTTTCTGGCCAAAATGGTAAGCTAATGCAATACCTGATAGAAAAGGCAACGCCTTATTAATGCACTTAAACATTCAATATTATTTTTATGATTATTATTTGTATGGCATTTAGGCATTTAAAATGCAGGACCAGATGTAGGCTGGAGACGACTCCAGACGATGTCGTAAGCGTCGCCAAGGAAAACGTCCTGCCTCCTGGCGGCAAAACCGCCCACTCATAAATACACATAACGGTACATGTATTGTGGTTCGTGCATCAAGAGACTGAGAAAGTGGTGGCAAGGTCTGTGGCCCAAAAGTGCCCTCATGCTTATTGAGTGCCAATTTTTATGCCCTTAATATATATTCTTATATATACGAAGAATATATATGTTGGAGGGTAGATTAGTACTATGCCTGGCAATTTACGATTAGCAAGGACTCTTCGTCACGCCGATTTCAGCCAGCGTCCCGTTACCCTGCCAACCCAAAAGCTTTGCCACACACAGACACACACACGGCTATGAAGGAATGCCGTTAAGCTGCTGTGCTTTGCACCTTGAGGATTTTGTGTTTACATTTGCGTTTCTAAGCGTCTGAAATCGTTTTATTTATTTACCACGCCAATGTTTCTACATTTTCCACACCTCTAGCAGTCACAACACCCCCTGATACCGCCTGGATGTGGGGGCAGCCCCTTTCATTCCATATGTTTTATAAGGCCTTGCCATTATTATTGTTATTGTTATTACTATTGCCATGTTTGTGTGTGTCTTGTTGTTGTTCTTTTTCTTTGTGGCTTTGGCATTGTGTTTGTTTTTATTTGCGTATAACGGTGTTATTGTACTCCTCATTACGACTTGGCCTTTGTTTTTGTGGCTTTGAAGTGTCAAAGCACTTGGCCAGTGTCTTAAATAAATTAATATTAATAGCCGTTTAGCAAAGAAATGTTTAATTAAAAGCCCATTTAATCGTCGATTCAATTGAACAAATAATGTGGGCTGGAAAGCCATTTATTAAGGAAACATTTGCAAAGGACTTTCTTTTATTAAAAGTTTATTTTTGAAACAAGTTTACTCTTAAAGCACATTAAATTCTACTTCATTTTGTTAAAGATCTTATGACAAATATCATCAATCAACTCTTTAAAGCTTGACAAATGAACCCTGAAACTAAAATCAAGTAAATTGTCAATTAATCTTGAAAATCCTTCAGCAGCGAGCAAAAGTCCTTTAACTTATCCTTTGAAATAATTGGTGGGCTAGTTAAATTGGTTCTAGAACTGCTAATTAGGCCACAAGATGGTTGCTGGAATAAATAAACAAAATCAACCGCGTTACTAAAATAAAATTTCATCGCAACCAATTTAGAAATAAACCAAAAAATATGAAGAAATGAAGGAAATATGAAACCCCAAGCCAATGGAACCAAGAAAAGAGATAAAATAAAATAAAATGGGAATAGAAAAAAATGGCAAGTCAAGATAGCGTTGAAGGAGCAGGAGTAGCTGGAGTACAAGGACGAGGGCGAGGACGAGGACGAAAAGCGACAAACACTTTGGACAGTTAATAAAGCCGGGATAAGCACTCGACTTGGCTTGATGACAACTTGACGTGGTCGCTGGAATGCTGGATGGGAGAGTGTACCCAAAGCCGGTTTATTAAAAATGAGCAGCCGAACGATGCGAAAATAAATAGAAAAACGTCTGAACAGAAGCAGAAAATAAAAATGCTGTTGGTTTTTGCCCGGTTACCAAGCCGCAAGATAACGCCTGTCGCCAGGACATGCAAAAAGGAGTGGCAAGTCGTTGCGGCACGTAACTGACAGATCAACGCACGCCAACGCGATTCGAACATTTTCATGAGTTAATTTAATTTCTGTATCTGTCGAATCTGTTGGGAATCCCACGCAGAACAAAGAAGGATACTTTCTCGGTAAATGTACGTCCGATTTAAGCTGATTGACTTGATGTCACATTTCATTGGCACTCAAGGACGCAAAAATCATCGTCTGAATGTCCGGAAATTGATTTCGGAAACGAGATGAAAGGCAAAATGTAGCAAAAATGGGGTAAAAAGGTCATTATGAAAGACAAATGTTTATAATGATGGGGGATTATAATTTAAGTTGAAAAAGTGAATGGAAATGAAGGCAATAAATTGTCCTTAACAGAGAACTCCTTTCTCAAACACAACTTTATCTTAATTTCAGATCAATCTTATCTGAAGTGGAACCGTACTCCATACTCTAAAAATACGTGAAGGGGGTTTTAATTCATCTGTCAAAGGACTCTCCTGTATCGAATAAAGGATCAAAATCGGCCCAGCAATTTGTTTGAACTGAGCCAGGCTCAGCGGTGACTCCGATTTCACCTTTACTGCCTGTGGCCAAACCAATTAATCTCGGAAAATGTCCCACGCAGCGTCCAGGAACCGCAGGGAGTTTTAAAATCCGATTTCCTTTTTTTTCCAGGTCACGACCGGACGCCGGAAGAAAGTTTTTCTTTGGTATTATGGTACTTCTTAAAGTTGCCCACAAGCTCTGTAATTTAATTTCCCATACATTTACCATGAGCTGGACTCTGATTTTTGGTCCTTTGGCTTTTGTGGCTTCCAGCGACTTTTCGGCCTTTATTCTCGGACGGACAGATGGAAACAAAGTTTTCAACGCACAATTTACATTTATTTTCAACTATATTCCGGCATTCGGGCACATAAAAATGTATTTACAAAGTTATCGTGATTAGCTATAAAATGGAGTCAGAGCACATAAAATTGTTTTAAATTTAGCTTTCTTATCCTTTTTCTATTATTTATACGTAAAAACGTAAAATTTGTTTAGCTTAAAGCCGTGTCACGGCTGCAATACTTTAGTTTGGAACAGACACACTTTACATTTATCCTTAAACTTTAGGACTTTTAGGACTATACTTGACACACATAGAAATACATATTTCGTTTTTATGTTATTTTTTTTGGGTATTTACATTCTAGAGAAGTTACTTCAACTTTGTTTAAGGCAAAGTTTTGCAGAGGACATTTTCTAGCTGCTGTTTGATATTAAAAATTGTTGTGGAAAAATTAGCTACAAATTATAATAAAGAGTTTTGAAATAAAGTTTACAAATTAAATTGGAAAGGTAACGAAAGGCTTTCATATTTGGCTATTTTGTATTATTTAATTTCTGCTACCGGAAAACGGAGACCAGATAAGTATGCTACATATTTTTTCACTGCCAGATATCCTGTAAACTCCGTTCAACATTTCGCATCAAGGACTTCAATTCAATAAGGATTCCTGGAACTTTGGTGGGTGCGTTCGTGGCTGCTGGCCAAATTCCTTCAGGGAGGAGAACTCATAGCCTGGCGGTGCTTCTTTGTGTCCTGTGCCCTGGACCAGGGCGGGCAAAGCCAGATCCGTGGCGGAAAGGGGGGCTCCGTTCAGATTGCTGCCGTTTGGCAGAGTGGTTATTGTTGTCTCCTGCAGGCGACAGCTGTCCAGGGTGACGGTTTAAATTATGGACATCGACGAAAACCCGGGACAGGACTCACCTGCGAATGGTGCTCTGGTAGCAGGAGTGACGGGACTGGTAGCGCTTGGAGGCGGTGCTGGTCAGTGAGGTGTCCCGATGCATGCAGAAGGTGTCGTGCTGGCCGCGCTTCTTCCGCCGTCCACTGGCTCCGCGACAGAACAGGTATCTGGCAACAAAAATTCGAAATTGTCGACAAAAGCAATCGCACTCGGATCCATAAAAGTACAAAATATTTCATAAAATTCGCGTGTAGGTGTCGAAATGTCGGGTGTTTATGTTTTGGCACACACAAAAATAATCAGTATTGTAGTTTGTGAGCTCATGCGAACAATTCCAGATTGCAATTCGAGAAAGGATACATCGAAAAAGGATGTTGAAAGTGCATTTGAAGTTGAGTACAAAAAGGCACAAAAGAAACCAATTCATAAAATAAAGTAAACGTTTTGCAAGCTTTATAATAAATTCATTATTTCTAGTGATTGCATCTGAATTTTTATACGCATGTTGGCTCAAAAATGTTTCTGATTGTTAACATTTTTTGATGTTGTTTTCTTAAATGTGAGATACAAATGGCAGTTGGCTTACACGCTTACAGTTACGGGGCTACAGATTTTTTATTGACTTTAGCGACAGATTTAGTCGACTGAGAGGAGATTACCGAGTATCGTTTAGTCATTCTGTAGCTGTGGAGGTGGATTGATGTAAACGAACAAATACCTATTGAAATGTTTGCGAAAGGCGCCGCTCACAAAGTAGAGGGCCACAGGATTGGCGCAGCTGTTGGCAAAGGACATGCAGTAGGCAGCGATGCGCAGCACATGCCAAAAGCCATTGTAATCCTCCTGGGCGGTGGGCCTGCCGAAGAAAACGAGAAAAAAAACGACATGGACATGAGTAAAAGGGGAAAAAACATCGGGGGAGTACAAACATCGGGGGAGTCAAGCAGCCATAATGGAGATATCAGCAGGGAAATCGATTGTCCTGCATTCCCAAAGAACAAGTGTCGAACAAATGGCAACAACATTACTCATACGCACTGTTTGCCTTTGTGGGAATGTAGGAGGGAGCCTGCTTTGCTGCTGGCAGGTTCCCTTTTTATCCGCTTGACAAATTGACTTTCCATTTATTCATTCATGGATAGCTGAAGGATGTTCATGGGCAAAGACTGGATACTCACCAGAAGTAAAACCATAGGAAAAATACGTGATAGGGTAGAAAGCAAATGCCAAAGATTACAACGAAGGCCAGGACTGTAACGGCCACCTTTCGACGGGCTCGAACCTGCAAAGACAAACCACCATAAACGTTATGGTCAATGAAGTTAAAGAAATTGAAACAGAACACCTGAAAGTGATAATATAATACGACCGAGTACTTTACATCATTTTCTACTTGAAATCCAATTCTATTAAATAAATAATTTGCCCTGAATAGAGTCCATCTCGTGAAAACATTTTATGTTGCACACAAAACACATGCTTTGTTAGCCACTAAAAAGTTCTCCAATTTATTCCACCTTTCAACCCATTGAGATGGAATTTTAGTGCGTTGGTCAAGTTAATATTGAATATTTTATGCCACCCGAAGCGAAGTGAATGGAAAAGTTTTCGCTGCCAAAATAGTTCTGAAAAAGTTTATAATTCACTTTTATGGATGCTCCTTTTTTCGCTATTTTTCTTCCGCAGAGGCGGAGAGGTTGAGTCCAATGATTGATATCAATTTGCAGAGCTTATGAATGCCTTTGGAGAACTTAAATTGAGTCGAGGACTCACCTGGCGCACAGCTCCCTGGATCTCGCCCGGAACACTGGCCGAATACATCAAGTGGAGGGCAATGAGGATGTAGAAGACCGCGATAATCACTAGGGGAATGGCATAATAGACCAGGAAGTGAAGCAATACCATGGTTTTGGCATAGTTTTCACCCCAATCTTCCGGATACGGATAGCAGTAGACAATCGACTTGTCGTTGATGCCAAGACGCTGTGGGAAAGACTCTGTATTGTATCTTTAATTTACATTTTTGTTAATTTAAACTCACTTTAAGATAGCTGCCCAGCAGAGCTGGCATACCACAGAGGATGGCCAGCAACCAAATGCAGATGGCTATGGCTAAAGTCATCCTTGTGGCTCGACGACCACCTCCTGAAAAGTAAATATTTTAATTTTTAAAGATTCAGTATTTCAATTAAATAACCTTACCATGTGCATGAAATTTTCTGAGGGGATCCACAATGGCAAAGTATCGGTCCCCCGACAGAGCTGTCAGTGTGAAGACCGACACACCAATGGACACATCCTTCATGAACTCCGACAAACTGCAGAGGAAACTGCCCCACGGCCAGGACTCAACGGTGTAAATCGTGGATGCCAGTGGCACGGTGGTAACAATAACCAAAAGATCCGCCAGAGCCAGTGATAAAATATAGCTGAAAGATGCCATTTTTATTATGCAAAATTTAAAGTCACCCTCCTCAAGACAAAAAAAACTAAAAGTAAAATAAGAAAATTCATAGATTTATGTTTCATTTTTGAAGATAAGCAGGCTGCCTTTCCGAAAGGACTTCAAGCTCATCTCTTTCGAGCAGCAGCACGTGTCCTGGAAGTGTGATAAAAATGTGGCGCTTGGCTGATTTATGTTTTGGAAAGTTTTGAGACCAATTTCGGTTAGCGCCACTTGCAACAACTGCTGACTTAAGGGCAATACAATGACCATTAAAATTGATTTATCTTGCGAAAGCCTTATTAAGTGCCATTGTGGCCGCAAAGAGACAAAGGATAGGCATATCCTTACTATTTGCTTTTAAAGATTTTTGCATTCTGTAGCAGTCTGTCCCTGTGGCAGTATGGCAGTGGGGGCGCTAATAAATTGCGCACAGTGGCAATTCGGTCCGTGATCTCATATAGTAATTTGGTCTTTATCCCCGCCGCTCCGCGCTTACCATAAATAAGCTGCATGTGGCACTTTGTTTGCCACGTCCTGGCTGTCGGAAATGCAACACCAAATTACGTTTTTGTGGCCCCCGGCAAAGCCGATAAGGGTCTTACGGTCTCATGGTCTCATGGTCTCCGGTTTACTGGTCTAGCACCACTTGGCTTTTAAAGCCATCTACCCTGCCGACTTACTCCCCAGTTGCCAAATGCAATTTCAGCGTAATTTGATCAGTTGACATTCACGTTAGCCTTTTGCTAAAAGCCAGCACACGAGTCCAGCTTAATGCAAAATCGCGTTCCTGCTAAAGTCATAGTTTACATGCCATATCCTGGTGGCTTTAGCATCCGCTAGAAAATTTAAGTGCCTTCATGTTTGTTATCCTGGTGCCGTGACAAATTCTTTTTAAGTGGCAACGGCTCTTTCCGCTTCTGCCTCCATCATAGGGAACTATTTTAATTGACCACAAACCGCATCGTATTGTTATCCCTCTGCCAGATGGCCATCTGACCAAGGTCATTGCTTTAATGATGAACTCGTGTCAGCAGAATAAACATCTTGTTTAAGTCGGGATGTTGCCACTAGCAACCTGATTGTTCGATGTTAAAGACTTAACATTTATACAAATGTATACAAATTTAGACAAATTTATAACAAATATACACAAACCTATCGCAATGCAGTTTTGGCGAGTTGCACGCAAGAGAAAATATTGTAGTTGAGAGCTTAGCGTTTATGCCATGATTTATATATTATTTCAAATTACAATGAAACTAAAGCGAAAAGTTGTAATAAACTATGAAAATAATAAGATCTTTGCTGCAAGATTTACTGACATTTCGTATACGCTTCTTTACAAATTTGGAAAAAGCCTGGCGGGAACAATATGGCTCACTGCGAAGGCTATATCTTTGCCAGTTTTCATTCGATTCCTGGACGGAATACCTTAAACGGAATTTTCGAATAGATTTTTTGACAATTTTTGCCATGGGACCCCTTTAAAAATTTGGAAAAAGCTTGGGTGGGAAAATATGGCCAATTTTCACAATTCACAATTTTCCGGACACTTAATTGTACTGTTTAATAACAACGCCCTCCTCCTCGATTCTCATAAAGGGTACATAAACAAAACCTAATTTTAATTCGTTAATGTTAAATAACAGTGCCCTCCTCCTCGATTCTCATAAATTGTACTTAACAAAACCTGACTTTGATTCTGATAGTGTTAAATAACAGTGCTAAAAGTGTTAATTAACAGTGGCCTCCTCCTCGGTTCTCTTAAAAGGTACGTAAACAAAACCTAATTTTAATTATATTATGTTAAATAATAGTGCCCTCCTCCTCGATTCTCACAAGTCGCACTTAACAAAACCTAAAATTTTATTTTATAATGTTAAATAACAGCGCACTTAACAGAATTTGTCTTTTATTCTAATGTTAACTAATGTTTAATTCTTATGTTAAATAACAGTGCCCTCCTCCTCGATTCTCATAATTTGTACTTAACAAAACTTAACTTTAACATTAATAATGTTAAATAACAGTGCCCTCCTCCTCGATTCTCATAAATTGTACTTAAGAAAACCTAACTTTGATTCTGATAGTGTTAAATAACAGTGCTAAAAGTGTTAAATAACAGTGGCCTCCTCGATTCTCATAAAGGGTACGTAAACAAAACCTAATTTTAACATTGATAATGTTAAATAACAGCGCACTTAACTTAATTTGACTTTAATTCTAATGTTAACTTGAATTTTAATGTTAAATAACAGTGCCCTCCTCCTCGATTCTCACAAGTCGCACTTAACAAAACCTAAAATTTTATTTTATAATGTTAAATAACAGCGCACTTAACAGAATTTATCTTTAATTCTAATGTTAACTTGAATTCCAATGTTAAATAACAGTGCCCTCCTCCTCGATTCTCATAATTTGTACTTAACAAAACTTAACTTTAACATTAATAACGTTAAATAACAGTGCCGTCCTCCTCGATTCTCATAAATTGTACTTAACAAAACTTAACTTTGATTCTGATAGTGTTAAATAACAGTGCCAACAGTGTTAAACAACAGTGTCCTCCTCGATTCTCATAAAGGGTACGTAAACAAAACCTAATTTTAACATTGATAATGTTAAATAACAGCGCACTTAACTTAATTTGACTTTAATTCTAATGTTAACTTGAATTCTAATGTTAAATAACAGTGCCCTCCTCCTCGATTCTCATAAATTGTACTTAACAAAACTTAACTTTGATTCTGAAAGTGTTAAATACCAGTGCTAACAGTGTTAATTAACAGTGGCCTCCTCGATTCTCATAAAGGGTAAGTAAACAAAACTTAACTTTGATTCTGATAATGTTAAATAACAGCGCCTTTAACAAAACTTAACGTTTTATGTTAAATAATAGTGCCGTCCTCCTCGATTCTTATAACCTGGACTTAACAAATTCTCATAAATTGTACTTAACAAAACTTAACTTTGATTCTGATAATGTTAAATAACAGCGCCTTTAACAAAACTTAATATTTAATTCTATAATGTTAAATAACAGAAAACATTGCTTTCTATACCATTAATTTGATTATCAAGGTCAAAGATTTGCTTTTGTTTTATTCCATGAATAATACATGGTATATCCTATTAAATTGATTCAATTTTTCATATCTCATTGCCGGCAATCTCTTTATTTCCTCCAATTCCATGGCCTTTAACGAATTGCTTTGGCTGCTTTGGCCAAAAAGTAGGCAAAATTTTGCTTGTGAAAGTCACATAAGGTTATTGTCTGACGGAAAATTATGGTATATTTATCCCGCCTGCAGCCTGGCACAGCAAAGTGATTTATGACAAAAACAAACACCAAGCACACACAATATACTCGTATGCAGTACAAAAATCTCCCCCAACATGACTAATTAGTTATGCCATTTTGCCGCTCCTTGGCTAAAAACATCAACAGCTGCCAATCGATTTGCGACTTTGTGTGTGTGTGTTTCGTCCTTATTCCTGTTTTCACAAGGCGATATGTTACGGAGTTTTAAGTAAATTTCGAGACGAAGGCGGTAACAACATTACCATTATCATCGTTCGGCTGCCTGACTGCCTCGTTCGGCTCGGCATGCCACTTAATTAACTGATGGGTGATGGGAGTCCTGCGGCCTGGAGGGCGGCAACTGGAACAATTCTCAGGCATCGCTGTTGGCCAACTCGTGACATTTGCCTTTTGCATGCATAATTTGGCGCACACGCTGCCAGGCATAAGGCATACTCGACTCGTATAATTAAATTCAATTTAAGTTTGTCGTAAATCAAAAAGCCACTTTCCAAGGAACTATCAGCTCTAAGACTTCCTGATGTCCTGTAAATATTTCTCAGATTTTTCGATCTCCATTTATTAAATTGAAAGATTATTAAACCTAAACTTTCTGTTTAAAGTTAAGAAACTAAAAGAGCTGTAAAACATATTTTATAAACAAGAAATCTGTATCTTTCGTGACTCTAAACTTTTCCCCCTAATTAGCCCCACTCACGTGTTTGGAACATTCCGCATCTGGCGTACACTGAGGAAGACCACAATCAGGGTGCCATTGCCCAGGACACCGACCACGAAGATCAGGGCGAACAGGATGGGGACAATGTAGGTTTCCGGCCGGCGACCGTATGGCACGTAGGGTGTCTCCGTCACCGCCAGTTGGCTGGAGTTTTCCATGTCCAAGTCTAGGAGCGGCAACTGCGTGGATGTGGCAGCCAGCTCCCAGAGAGCCTGCGTGATGTTGTACGGATACGGCAGCGAGAGTGAATCCTCAGAAGTGTCCCTCCCCATATCGAAATCCGTTTCCATGCTGACCAACTTGGCAATCATCGAGGGACCCGAGTGGGAACTGCAGGGAAGTCCTGTGCTTCGGATGCTTTTCGTTCTCTGTTCCTATTCCTGACTTCACTCGATTTGGTCTCGTTTAATGTTATTTCTTGCCCAACTATATGGAAATTGTTTAAGCCAACATGATTAATTTATTTCCTTTACGGCTGGTTGGCTGCTGCTGCATTTTTGCATTCAATTTTATCTGTCTGGAAAATAAAGCAAAAACAATACAATTTGTGAATGGTAAATTTGATTGAATTTATTTCTGATTTGGCTTTAATGGTTTTTGGCAGAAATTTCAATTATTGACTATAAAATTCCTGCTGGCCAATATCGAAAATATTGTGCATATTTTCGAAGCTCGAGCCAAATGTGGTTGCTTTTAGAGGAAAATCGTATTATCTATTGAAAATTAATTTATTGGTGAAAAGCAAATAAAGGTAAATAGATTAAATTAGATTAAAGACTACAACATATTTTATTTTAATTCTCTTGAAATATTCATACTTTAATTCTCTAACAATCTTTATGAAGCCACTATAATCTATCGCTATTTATTTACTTTACTGAATAAATAAAAACATTTTAATTGAGAAAACCTTAACTAATAAGTCGTAAACATTACCCCTCTGGCTAGTTACATTTTACAAGCAAATCCAATTGACTTTTGAATGTTTAATTATATCAAGAATGCACATTTGCTTCCAAATTGTTTCATTAATTTTCACCCTTTGGCTGGGAAATTTAAAATTCTGATTCTGCTGACTTTGCATTAAAGTCTCAAGTGTAATCCTTCGAAGGGGAGAAAATCAAGAGAGTCCAAAGATGGGCTTTATGTTACAGATTTATGACATTAGCGTGGAATTTCTTATCAACTTGATGATGCCGGCTCTGGCTCGGCTCCTTTGCAGTCACTTTTGCCCGTCGACACTCCAAGGAATGCATATCCTGTCATTACATTTCCAGCCATTAACCGCACTCGCACATCCAAATATATATATATATACGGATATATACTACAGTGACTCATAAAACGTAACTGACGCCCTCAACTGAGAAACTTCAATGACTCGGCCAGGCGACAAGGAAAAGTCGCCGTAATTGAAAGCTGTGGGTTCGGTTTCCTTTTCGCTTTTCACTTTTCACTTTTTACGTTACACCACCCCGATCTTCATCCCTGCATCGCCCGTAATAAAAATATGAATGGTCTGTCATCCAGCATCACCTTCCTAGCCAGGTGGAAGGTAAACATCCGGCAAAATCATTTCCCATCATCCAGCAGCCGGCAGCCGGATTTTCAACGCTTTTCCGTTGCATAAAACCTTCGGATGCCATCGAAAATATTATGGAGAAAGTGTAAAAACAGATGCCTTAAAAATCAAATCCGTATGAATGCATAAACACAATTTGCATAAACCAAACCAGAGTCAAAAGTGTTATTCAAATGCCACAAAGTTGCTAACTTTCACGGGAAGAGTGCATCAAATGATGATTTTCCAGGGACAGAGAAATAAATGTCTCGCATTAAATTAAATTTTCCACCAACTACCATTTCTACTTCCAAGTGATTAAGTTTTCTTGTGATGAGAAAATTTATAAAATAAGCTGCATCCTTCGACAGATTCCGGAAACTTTGTCTTGGCCAACTCAGGTAAACAAAAGTTTCAAGTTTTTTCAATTTCCCAAGAAGTAGTTGTAGTTTTTTATAAGTTTTCCAGCAATTTGTGGTAATTACTCTATTAGCTGCTGTTGTTTTAGTTGGAAATTAATGATTAAAATAGATTTTCAATTAATTTATGACCTCAATTGTCCGCCGACTAATTGAAAAGGACATAAAAAAAACTATAAGTCGGAAGTTATTAATACGGAAATTGTCACAAACAAATAATTGTATTGCATTTTTAGATAAATAATCGTTTTTCATTTATTATGAATTCATAACCCATTTAATTAATTTTCTATTAATATGGAAACTCTTTAGTTATCCTTAGAAAAAACCTCTTCGGAATTCTTTAGCTAGTTTAATAAAGTCTTCCGTCTCAGAACAAACTGAATGGCTTCTTTTGGAGGATGGTTACTCCCGTTCCTTATTGCCAATTTTTAGCAACGCATTTGGAAATGTAAATTAAGTTCGAGAACAAAAGCAAACTAATTAAGTAATTTCCCAGCAAAAGCTGCGAAATCGTTGAAATATTTCCAACGGAAACTGGCCAGCCTTGACGATCCTGTTTAAATGTCAGCGTTGTCCGCATTGTTTGCTCCTCGACATAATTAATTTGTTAACAAAAAGTTAACACAAAAGTGACTAGAAGGTGGGGGATCTGGGATGCGGTCAGGTTTATTTGTACGACACTTAGCTAATTGAATTTAGGCATTGACTAGGCCAAGTGATAAATTATTCCCTTTAAAGAACACTTTATGCGGGTTAACGCCGTCATAAATATTCATGATTCGAACGGGAATTGATATATATTTTGGGTGGACTGACATCAGACATCCGACCGACAAATAAACCTGTTAGCCTATATCAATAACTGGCTTAAATTGGGTAAAAAAAAATCAGAAAACTGAAGAGAAAAGTGTTGTGATTTATGACAGCGAATGGCCGGCAAAGGTCCTCTTATCTGGTGACCATCTGGATGTCAAATGTTTGTGGAGTTGCCAGACAGTTTCCCTTCTTTTTTGATACCCTGTAATAGAAAATACAATAGTTTCTAGACAGACAAATGACGTACTCTGTCCATAAGCAGCTTAAGTTTAGAGTTTGGTGAAATATAACTAAATCCAGGATACTCCCTCAATCGCTACACCTCCATTCCAATTAAGAAGTGTTATTTTTATGGAATACATGCCATCCAAGAGTGCTTTTGATAAATCAATGCAATTTATCAGTAGTTCAGCTGCGGACACAACGCCACTTAAAACGCGTCGCACTCCCCATCGCTCCATCAACCTGGTAGAGTCACCATGGAAGGGACTATGGGGATCCCTGGCACCCAAAATTCTTTATCGCAGCGCAAACATTCGGCACAGACTGGGGCGGGAATGGAATATTATCTTTCAGTCTTTTGGGGTTTAGTGCGTCTCATAATAAATGCAGTTAAGTCGTCTGCAAATGTTCTGGATTGTTTTTTCCTCCCATTTTTGTTTTGTTTTTTGGAGACACAAGACGCAGGCACACACGAATATTTTGAATAAATATCGCTGGTTTTAAGACAGTGAAAATTCTTTATTTTCCCATGAAATATGGGTTACCCGCAAAAACAGAGGAGACAGCATAGGAGAGAGGCTTTCCTGGAAGATTTGCGATTGCCCATTTGTTTTGCGGCTTGTAATTGAAAAGCACGTTGCCAGCGCATGTTTAGGCGCATGTTTGTCCTTTTTATTTTTTTATGCAAATGCGATGAAAGAAATATACGCTTTCCGATGATTTACGATTTAAGGAGAACAAGTTGAAGAAATTTCTATTTTTTAACTTAAAAAGTGGTGCCCTTTTAAGCTTAATCTTCAACAGCTTCAGACCAGACTAAATGTTCTGCGAATGCCTTCATGTTCAAACATAAAGCACCCACTAAGGACTGGTTATAAAAATCAAATTTAAGCATCTCATAAGCTATTAAAGTACAATGTCATAGTTAGGTTTAATTTTTCCATTCCGCTGCTGGTAAGAGGATTCACACCATCGATTCTCGTATATTATTTTTGCCATTTTTATGAAAATCCCTCCGACAGTTCGCACTTAATGTTCGGAGTGGGGAAGTTGGTTTAAAATAAAGCCATAAACGATAAGGGGATCAGCTTGGATGTCGATGGCGGAACAATTTCGATTGCCATTATCTAGATAAATTATTTCTGTAATCGCCCTGCATCATTATTTTTATGAAATTCCTTTTGCCTGCGGCTTGGCCCCAAAACAAATATTTTAGAAACAATTTGTGCCGCTCGCCACGGAAATCGATTGTCAAAGCAAATTGCGAATCCCGATGCGGATAAGGTCGAGAGTGTTAACATTTTTGCTTGAACTGAAAAATGTAATAATACCGGTCCCTAGGACAAAGGGAGTGGCTGAATCAATGCGGCAAAAAAACTTTAAATTACAGGATACATTCCATATCCTCTAATAAGCTGTTAGACGACGTACCATCCTCAGATATCCTAAAGGCTCCACTCACTGGTTGGCTGGTTGGGCTCAATTAGAGTGCATTAGCATGTCTGAATGAAACTTTAGTTGGGAACAAAGCAATTGCAATTGTCTGACAACTTTCTGCCATATGAAACAGTGAGAAAAAACTGGTCATATTTCAATGTATTACAAAACATTTCCAACAGTAGCTTAACTTGTGAACTTGTGCTACTTTTTATAGTGCACTTTTACCCATCTGAGCAATTTTATTTGCATATTCTCATATTAAATTCCATCTAACAAAGACACGCTACTGTTTCCAGTCAGTTAGAAAAAGGACTTGCTCCTTGCTTCTCCCAGCACTTTAATTTTATTTACTAATTTAACTAAATTTCTGTTCTAATGTTTTTGAATAATTGTTTTTGGCAGACGTTTTTTATGGCCTCTACCATTTAATAATTTTTCGTTTGCTTCTCCTGAATAATGCCCGTTTAAATGACTAATTGGCCGCTAAAAGGCGTCCATTTTCTGTACCATTTTCTTTGCCTTTATTTATTTTATTTTGGGCCAAAACGTGGAAAGATGGCTGCTGTTCGGTTGGGGACAAAAAAGTTCTTACACGTTAAAATGAAGTGTCCAGCACTTGATTTATATACTTGAGTAATGGTTGTCGCACACACAGAGTCGGATTGAACAAAACCTTTTGCTGCTGTGGGTGACAATTTGCAATATACACGTCCATTAAACAAAAAGAAATTCACAAAGTGCTGGGAAAAAATACTCTTTGGCATTTGATAGCGAATGTATCTAGTTAAAAAACTCTCAAATGCCAATGAATTTGGCTTTGGTTAAAAAAGGAGTTTTCTTTTTGGTATGCTTTGTGAGATATAAAAAAGGGATAAAAGAACGTATCAATTTTTCCACGAAGCTGAACTGATATACCCCAAAAAGGATATTATATCCTTGGTAAGAAAAACTTGGCCTACTTTCGGGCCCCACGAAATGATTTGCACTCAATTTTTCACACGCCGGCAATTTGGATGTTTTTTTCTTGAGCTTCTGCCGGCCATTAATTTAAATTTTATTTTTAGCTGGGCTTTTTTTTATTATCAGAATGTTTTTTGGCCAAGATGAACCAGAATTTAAATGCCATCAATTTGCATAATTCAACATATTTCTCAAAGCTCTTAATTTTCCTTCTTTTTTTCTGGTTTTCGTAGTTTGTTGACATTTCTTTGATGGGCACAGAGCAGCTTCATTATTCAGCAACAGCTGGCAGACGCCAGGGGAAGGCGGCAAACCCCTCGACATATAAATTTGTTAAACGACTCACAAACTGACTGACTAACTGACTGACTGACTGACTGGATGGCTGGAGGACAAGAGGACTGGAAGACGGACATGCCACACTTATGCCTCAATCCATCCTGCCCCTCCGACATCAGCACATATATCATTTTCATTTTGTAATTTGTCTCTCACTCCCCCGAGGTGGCAGTTTTGGCCTGGCTTTCGGCATTTTGCCCCGTCACGGGCCATTTTGTGCACAATGGCCCCCAGTTAATTGGTTGGGTGTTGGCTGGGGGATATCCCTCACCATCGGATCCTGGTTCTGGTTCTGGTTGTGGGCCTGAGCCCTTGGTGTTGCCGGTATCGGTGTCGGTGTCGGTGTCAGAAGGAGGCGCCTCATATTAAATTACATGACAGCTTACATGAGGTGCTAACGGTCCACAGGACCTCCTGCTCCTTCTCCTTCCCCTCATTAAATGTGTAAAATAAGTTAGGAATGTGGGGCGTTTATTTGTTCATGAAAAATGCTATGAACTCGGTTATGCTTATGCAATTTTAATCATTTTCCGGTGATTCATTTTCCATCAGTTGATTTTAATGATAATTAAGATTTCATTTGTTCGGTTTCGGTTGTAAAGGTTAAGTACGTGAAACAGATTTAGCTCTCAACAAAGGGATTAAAAATAGTAACTAGATTTCTCAAAACGATAAATTAATTTCTGAATCCTGAAAGCTTACTGCGAAGCACACTTTTCCTATCAAAAACAGAAAAGTCTCCGCGCAATTTAATTAATTCTTAGCGCTGATAGTTATCAGAAATTTTCCACCCTTAGAGAATCTAGCTTCTGGCGAAATTATTAAAAATGTCTATTTCACTTACCGAGTATTTAATTAATGCGATGGCTTCTTTAATCCCATTACTCTTGCTCCCACTTTGAGAAATGCAAGTTTACTTTAACGTTTGAAAAACCTAAGGGAGAAGAGAATTCCAAATCCAACATTTGCGAAATGCTAGAATTGCGGTTTCGTGTTTTTGCACAACCTAATAATGCTAATTGCATATCGGTCTAAGTTTCCAACTTGGCCAAGTGGTAGTTTATGTTATGGCCAAGGACAATGGTCAGAAAGCCAATCTACGAAATGCAGGAGAGTCTAGGGTCGCAGAAGAGGATTTAATTAAGAAATTGCAAAAGTCAATAGATCATAACCCACAAGAAAAGAAGTTGAATTTTTTAATTTGTTTAAATTACAATTGGTATTTTATTAAAACAAAGAGTTCCAGCGGAACAAACACTATTCATCGAACTTGGATGATTAAATCATTTGCCATTTGCAGATACAAAGAACTATTGCAAATAACTTTACCCAGAAAGAGATTCGAATCTGGAATCAGGCTGTCAATGTCCACAATGTCTTGTCATCGGGACGAACAAAACCAGAAAGAAAGCAAAGGGAACGGCCGGAAGTGAGGGAGTAGAGTCACTTGAAAAGTTCCGTGTCATTAGTCGGGTGTTTTGTGGTGATTGGCTTTGTATGATCCCTGGCTACGCCTCCTTCGACCAGGAGGTGGAATGACAGTTTTGTTTATCCCCCACTCCGTTCGAAGGATTCCGGCACTTGAAGTGTCAGGCAAACACAATCATTTGCCGACGTGTTTTGTTTGGCCAAACGAAACTCTCGCACGGGAAAAGTTTTCCAAGTAAAACAAAGGAACGGAACTATCTTACATTTCAATTTAAGTTTTCGTTTGGTTTAAGTTCACCTTTCGAAGCTGTTTCGACGGCAACGGCCTTGATTAACTAAAAACAATTTTGCCCTGTAGTTTGGATCTCATTTCACCTAATTAGCTGCAATTGTTCGATGCTTACTCCCAGCTCCGACTGTGACGCGCCCATGGATACTGTAGTTTCTCTCCTGCACACCCGGCGTATGCGCGATATAAAAATTTATGACTCATAGAAATTAAATGACTGTCATTCGTATGTATTAGCCGGGTCCGGGTCCCAGTCCGGGTCTGGGTGAAATTAGTTCGTCTTAACGGATCCAATGCGGTCGTGACGGTTGAGGGAGGAAACCGGCAGTGGATAGAGGGCGCGGTTCAGGACTCTTCCATATATCTGAATATAAAAGCCGAATAGGGAATACGGAAGTCAAGATGCATATCAGATTGTTTGTGGGCATAAATCATAGGTAACCCAAATACATAAATATGCTGTAATAAACATGTTTATGGGGCTGAAGTTTTAATGAAATTGAAGACTCTTATCTAAGCTTTGTTCCATTTCCCATTCAATTGTGGATTCCTTTTTTTTCACTGCTAAATAATGCGGAAACTTTGCTTTTAATTGAACTTTTCCCCGATAAGCAGTCAATAAATAGGCAAAGCGAAAATCTATTTGCCTGCCCGCGGCTTTTTCTGTTTATTTTCTTAACATTTTTTTGTGTAAATTTTTGCCAACGCCAATTTGGCAAGGTGAAACAGTGCCTTAAATCAAACTGATTAAAATAGCTTTCACGAAATCGGTACATATGTTTCTATACAATTTTCTTGGCACATCGGCCTGTGTTTATATTCGCTCGTCGACATAGTTTTTGTTTAATGCTGTCGCTTCGGTTAATTGTAAACAAACTTATTGAATGGACTAGATGGATGGATGGATCGTGTCCAGACGCACGCCCTGCATATATATTTAGATTCCGAACAGCGCGCCATCACTTTTTTTCCATATCTGAATAGCTCTGAATAACCATTCTAATCTTGTAGCTTTTGTTAATGGCATATTTAAGCCAGGCGAATGGATACTCCTCCGACTGCCAAAGGCAAATAAATGGCACGCGCTGCCACTGGCATTGCACTTGCACTTTGCTGCCCCAAAACTCCCTTTGGCCCCCCTTGAATATTTTTCTTGTTTCTGGTTTTTGTGCATTCTAAATGGCCGCCGCCTGTTCCTGATCCGGAGGTGGTCCTTATGTTTTTGTGTTGTTTCATGTTTTTTTTCTGGTTTTTCATTAACTTGGGAGGTTCTGCTTCTGGCTTGGCTTGTGGCAAAGTGTACAGCATGGAAAAGGTGGTGCCCAGAGCCCTGGAATAAACCATGAGCTTAGGATTGTGGCGTGGAACAGAAACATTTATGGCTGCGTAACAAAAACCCGAAATGAAATGAAGTAAAGTGCATCTGAAGCAGGAAATTCTATTGTTTAATAGATGACATAGTTATTCCGAATTATTCATAGAAATGATGTAATGCAATCCACTTTGAAATTCAATATAACACCAACAGGATATCAATCAACATGCAGAAGCAAAAATTGCATTAAAATGGTAATTTCTATCACCCGTTTTCCAGTGCTGGTTTCGAGAATAGCCAACCCATATTCAGGATTTATGGAGCCAGACCCAGAAGCAACAATAGTCGATAGGCAAACGGAAAGCGGAAGCAAAATAAACAGCACAACAGCGAAACGGAAACAGAAACAGAACCCCAGACGTGGCCCGGTTTTTCGATTTGGATTTGGAATGAAAATGCATAAAAGTGTTTCCCCCACGCACGATTTACGAGAACAAAACTGCATTTTAGGCGTAGTCAAGGACCGGAAAACAGCATTTTTTACGCGCTTCGCATGCCACATCCTGTGGGATTTTTTCAGATTCAAATTTCGATACGAGACCGCTGATTTATTGAAGGGACATCAATTCGCCTGGATAATTATCCAGGTTTGGCCAGCATATCCAATCCAATCTTTCAAAAGTCAGGCTGGATTTTACCAAAAATTTTCAATTTAACATTTCCGACACCGTCGATAAACAAATTTACATCAATCTGCAATTATTATTTATTATGCTTACATTTGCGTTAAAGTGTTTTCCGTGTTTTCAAGCGATTTCGGCCCCCACACGCGGACACTTCATTTTGGATATTCTGGCGATGGGGATGGGAAGTGATGCCACTTAAACAGGATACAACACCGCTTAATGAGAGGAGCACATGGCACGCCTCCAATGCCCCACTGCCGCACAAAACACAAGACACTTGCTTGCCTAATTTTGTTTATATCGCCTAAAAGCACACAGAGCACCAACCGGGAAGAATTTGAATGAATTTATTGAATTCTTTTTAGCAAACAAAAACACTTGAAACGCTATTGCCGGATATTGGCGTCAACGCCGGCAGACCACTCGCCTCGCAGCACTACCGAAAATTCCGTTTTTGAACTTGAACTGTCCGGAGAACGCTTGTGACCTGTTTGCGCGCGCGAAAACGTTTGGTTTCGACTCGCTGGCTGCTTTTCGACCGGTCCAAAAGCACTCCCACACACACAATTGATCCGAAGATTGGACGGGCGCCAAAATGGGTGGCTAAAATGCCGGTTGTAAGACCAGCAGCGCGCATGCTCTGTCAGACGGCTTTTAAATATTGCGCTTTTTAAGTAAAGTATCGAGTAATCGAGTATTGTGAATGTAATAACCAACATTTATTCAAATTATCACTCATTCTTAAGAAGTACTGTAATTTAAGCTTTTGCATAATTATTTAAGCGTCGCGCCACTTTTTCGGAAATTATCGAATAATCGAGTATTTTCAATCAATAATTAAGCAGTGTTGTAAAATTCCCATAAGTTTTTAAAAATGTAATCGATGTTTCGATCGATATTTATATCAATGTGGCTCCCATCTCTAAGCCTTTCTTTTTGATTAGACATCGTTAAAAAAGTAAGTAAAAAAACCCTGTTATTGTGAAATATTGTGCCCTGGGAAGAGGTAAACACTGAAAATAAACCACCCCGGGCGTGTTCGACTAAAGGTTTACTTCCAAAAGACAATAATAGAGTGCAAAAAACAACACGAAAACATTTCGCAAAACGCCATGTTGGCCGCTAAAACATAACCTCAACCGCCGGAGAAACAGTGCCTCAAATGTTTAATTAAAAATTGTTATTCCAGGTGCAGACAATCAGCCGAGCAGATAGTCCACGAACATGTCGCGTTTCTTTGCCAACGGGTCCGACTCGGAGTCCGAGTCCAGTGAGGAAGAGGTCCAAGCGCCAAACTTTAACAAAGCCAGCGCCTTCGTGAGTAGCTCCGGCCATGTGTGAAGCATCATCTCTCAAATTAATTCTATCCACAGCAATTCAGTGACGATGAGGAAGAGGTCAAGCGCGTGGTGCGTTCCACCAAGGAGAAGCGCTATGAGAACCTTACCAGCATTATCAAGACGATTCGCAACCACAAGAAGATCAAGGATATCCCCAATACGCTCAGCAGCTTCGAGGATTTGACGAAAGCCTATCAAAAGGCCCTGCCCGTCATTTCCAAGGAGGAGAACGGAATCACCCCCCGTTTCTATATTCGATGCCTGGCCGAGCTGGAGGATTTCATCAACGAAGTGTGGGAGGATCGCGAGGGTAGGAAGAACCTGTCCAAGAACAACTCCAAGTCGCTGGGAACGCTGCGCCAGAAGGTGCGCAAGTACATAAAGGACTTTGAAGAGGATCTGACTCGCTTCCGCGAGGCTCCCGACCAGGAAAGTGAAGCTGAGGATGAGGAAGCGGCCCACGACAGCGACGGTGGCGATGCGGGAGACGACAGCGATGTTGGAATTAAGCGAGAACCGACGGAAGCCGTTCCTAAAGTGGCCAAAACTGCCCCTGCCAAAGCTGCTCCTGCCGACGATGATGATTCCGATGACTCCATCGACTGGGACTCTGACTCGGAATCCGAAACCGAGTCCTCCGATGACGAGAACCAGTACCAGAACATGCGTGAACGCTTCTTGAAGCGCACCACTGAAAAGGAGGAGAAGGACGATGATAAGCGCAAGGACAAGCGTAAGGAGCAGAAGCTCAAGATCCGCAAGCGCCCCGAGGACGATGAAGATGGCGAGTGGGAAACCGTGGTCAAGGGTCATGTCGTGGAGAAGCCAAAAATGTTCGAGAAAGACGCCGAAATCGACATTCCCCTCGTTCTCGCCAAGCTGGTAGAGATTATGTCGGCGCGTGGCAAAAAGAGCACCGATCGTCGCCTCCAGATCGATCTGCTGTTCGAGCTGCGCGACATCTCCGACCAACACAATCTGGGCACAGCCGTCTCCGTGAAGATTCACTTCAACATTATCTCGGCTATTTTCGATTACAACCAGAAAATCTCTGAGCCCATGAAGTTGGAGCACTGGGCCCTGCTCCTGGAGGTTATGCAGAGCATGTTGAAGCTCCTGCTGGTCAATCCCGACATCCACATGAACGAGAGCGTAATCGAAGAGCACGAGGAGCTGGCCACATCGCCTTTCTATGTGCGCGGATGCCCTCTGGCTGCCGTGGAGCGTTTGGATGACGAGTTCACCAAGCTGCTGAAGGAGTGCGACCCGCATTCGAATGACTACGTGTCCCGGTTGAAGGACGAAGTCAATGTGGTCAAGACCATTGAACTGGTTCTGCAGTATTTCGAGCAGAGCGGAAACAACAACGAAAGGTGTCGCATCTATCTCCGCAAAATCGAGCATTTGTACTACAAATTCGATCCGGAAGTGCTGAAGAAGAAGCGCGGAGAGATTCCCCAAAACACTCCGACCTCTGTGGACGTTATGGACAAGCTGTGCAAGTTCATCTACGCCAAGGATGACACGGACCGTATCCGAACGAGAGCCATCCTGGCACACATCTACCACCACGCCATGCACGACAACTGGTTCCAGGCTCGTGACCTGGTCTTGATGTCCCATCTGCAGGACAACATTGATGCCGCTGATCCCGCCACTCGCATCCTGTACAACCGCATGATGGCCAATCTGGGTCTGTGCGCCTTCCGCCAGGAGAACGTCAAGGATGCCCATCATTGTCTGGTGGATTTGATGGTTACTGGCAAGCCCAAGGAGCTTCTGGCCCAAGGACTGCTGCCGCAGCGCCAGCACGAACGCTCGGCCGAACAGGAAAAGATCGAGAAACAGCGCCAGATGCCATTCCACATGCACATCAACCTGGAGTTGCTCGAGTGCGTGTACCTGGTGTCCGCCATGCTCTTGGAAATTCCCTACATCGCGGCGCACGAGTTCGATGCTCGCCGTCGCATGATCAGCAAGACCTTCTACCAGCAGCTGAGGTCGTCGGAACGCCAGTCTCTGGTGGGTCCTCCGGAGTCCATGCGCGAGCATGTGGTGGCCGCTGCCAAGGCGATGCGATGCGGCAACTGGCAGGCATGCGCCAACTTTATCGTCAACAAGAAGATGAACACCAAGGTGTGGGATCTGTTCTACGAGTCGGACCGCGTGCGCGAAATGCTGACAAAATTCATCAAGGAGGAGTCGCTGCGAACCTACTTGTTCACCTACTCCAATGTCTACACCTCGATTAGCATACCCTCGCTGGCCCAGATGTACGAGCTGCCGGTGCAGAAGGTCCACTCAATCATCAGCAAGATGATCATTAACGAGGAACTGATGGCCAGCCTGGACGATCCGTCCGAAACCGTCGTGATGCACCGCTCGGAGCCGTCGCGCCTGCAAGCCTTGGCCATGCAGTTCGTGGACAAGGTCACCAACCTGGTGGACGTCAACGAGAAGGTGTTTGACATGAAGCAGGGTAACTTCTTCCAGCGCGGCAACATGGGCAACCGCGGCGATCGCGGCTATAATCGCAACCAGGACGGTAACTGGGGCGGTCAACTTCGGGACATTAAGCGGATTCGTGGACTACGCAGTCAACGCGGTCGCAAGCATCAACAACAGACCATCGACGAGGAGTAGACGCCATCCGCCAGGACATCATCCGTTCCCGCCCCCATCCAGCGATCCAGCGAGAGTTAACTTGAACACCAACAAAACTAATAATCAGAACAAACTTGTACCACTTCGACTATTAAAATGGGAAGGCCATGGACAACTGCAGGGGTAACATGTAGTCAGACCTCCGATTCGGTTCTATGCTGGATCGGAGGTCTGGTTCCATCATCCTTTTACGTTTCCTGTTTTTGTAGCCAAGTCAAAATTGAATTTGTTTTGTCACTCATGTTAACTGAAATAATTAGGAACTGCATTTTTGTATCTGTCCCTAAAACATAAAAAGAAAAAACAACAAAAGACCGAAATATTGGACTATTACTACCCTAGAATAGCTTATTTAAATTATGCGGTCTTGGATGAAATTCATTTTAAAAATCGGTTATTTTAATGTGACCCTTCATATTCCTAAAATTCTCCCATCTCTAACCTCGCAGTGTGACCCCTCGAAATAAAGTCTTTATCAGAACTTGCTGACTATCCTCAAATTTTTTTGGCACTTATTATTTAACATTTAATTTATAAATCAAAATCAGAAAATGAACAGCATTGGGGAGGACTGCAACGAGCTGAAGAAACAGTACGATGCCTGCTTTAATAGTTGGTTCTCGGAGCGATTCCTTAAGGGTCAGACAGACGACTCCGCATGTGCTCCTATTTTCCGGGTTTATCAGGAGTGCGTAAAGGTAAAATCACAATTTCATCGTCATATTTATGGCCGGAGCTATTAACCAACCTTTGACCTATAGCGCGCCATGCGGGAACAGAAAATCGAGTTGCGAGAAATCGAAACGGATTACACCACATCCTCGGAGTATGAAAACACAGGCGGTTCCGGAACAGGAAAGCAGCAGACCAAAAGTTGACCAGTAATTTCGTTTTCCGGCTATGGCTATGATCTGCCAATCGACCAGGACGATGAGCACCAAAGTCTCACCAGTCACAAGCGCCGACACAAGCGGGGAGGATCTGCCTAAGAGACGATTAAAGGGTTGGAGAGCTCAGCGAAGCACGTACCAGAAGCAGCTTTTCTTAAGTTATATGATTCCTATACATAACCACAAAAAAAACTTAAATTATCTAGTAAATGTATAGTTCATCTTTAAGTTCAAGTAGAGATTTAAACAAATTGTTATATTCTGCAAATATGAAATAAAATAGCGTTGTAAATATATGTTGCGTTAAAATTGACCTAAAAGTTCAAGTAGCATCTTTGTCTTCTGTTATCTCCCATGTGAATCCCTACCTAAACCGAACAGAATCAGGGTTTCCCAATTGGGGAAGTACCTTTGTTATTGATAATTCCTAAGAACACGTTTCCTATAAAGCGCATCCCAATCGGTTCCTTCAGCACACTCAAAATAGTTACTTCCAAGGAGAAAGATGCAGGTACTCCCTCTGCTTGTGATCCTAGCTTTGGTCATCTGTGCCGCTTGCAAAAACCACGAGGAGTGGCCAGGACACCGACCATGGGACTCCGATCCGAGGCCTTACTCTAGACAGTTTTAGCAAAAAAATGTAGAGCCAAAATAAAACGTATTGTTTTTAAACTGATTATATTTAAAAAATCAAACTTGGAGCCAATGCCGAAGTGGGTAACAAATTGGCAATTTGATGCTCCTTATTCCGAAACATGAATAAATGTTTGCTGGCTTAAAAACTAAGATTACGCCCACAGTTCATCTATAAACACGAAGAATCAAAACTGTTTTCATTCAAAAACTGTGGACTTTAGTATAAACTTAAAAAACCTATACAACTTTTATATATTAAGATTACGAGGGGACAATTAACATTCCCTGGGCGGCTTTTACTTGCCACCGGTGGTGAACTTCGAGAGCTTTTCCAAAAGGCTAATGTAGGAAGTGTGCTCATGGGCAGTAGCCAAGTCTGACAGCTTCTCGGCAAACTCCTGGCTGATGCCCTTCTCCTCCAGCAGATTAATCAGCAAGTCGTACAGATACCCATCGAGCACGTCGCCAGCAACAGCATAGACTTTCTCGTTCCACTCGCCATCAAAAATGGCCATTTCGTCAATGGAGAACACATCGTCTGAGAGAAAAAGGAAATTAATTAAGAATGTGAGGATAAAACAATTAAAATGTCTACATACTGTATTCGCCCTCCTGCGCCTCTCCTTGGAGGAACGAGCAGGTGAAGGTGAGCGTTGAACCACCCCTCACGATATCCACCTCGAATTGAGGCTTGCTGCGCATTTCGCCGAGGTCCGGTTTGTCGGCATTCGGATTGATCTCTGGCTCTTCCTCGCTGTCCACAGAGTGATTGACATTAAAAGTAATGAGCACCGTTTCCTTGTCCGTCTTCTTGCAGAGCTCTACGTCTGCTCCGTTCAGAGTCACGCTGAATCCATCAAGGGTGCTGGGAACAGTCTTGCCCTTCTGAACCTTGCGCTCGGACACGATTTCCTCGGTGAGGAACTCAACCAGTTCCCGCTCACCTGAAAATAAACACAAATGCTCGATTATATTGTTGTGGAGTTAATTTCCTTGCCGCGTATTTGAGGTTATGTAAGAAGCGGCATCTTCTGTTGGGTAAAACATTAATTTTTTGATTCAAAACACTTACATTTTGTGTGTACGTTGCAGCCACACGTGCAGTTGATGCTGGGCTTGTGCATGTTCAACACGGTTACATGATCATTGGATCCGCCCGCCGGCTTTTTCGTCATGTGCCATAGGCTTCGGGTGAAGTCTCGTTTGCCAAGAGCACCGGTCGCAGAGGTGGCCAGGTTGGCGAATCGCAATGTTGCTGTCCTCAGGCTGTTCATATTGTTATATAATTGCTGTAGTACTTTCTTTATGCTTAATTAAACGGGGCAATGTGGAACGCCGAATGTGCGAGACTTCTTTTGGAAAGAGACCTGTTCGTGGTATTTTGAAAATACCAAAGGTTTCTAGGGTTGCCGCTTATCAGTTTGGGCAACCGCCAAATTCAAATCTTTAGGTCTGAAGGAGAATAGGAGAAATATACTTGTGCAGAGGAAATCAGTAAAATAAAATCCACTAGTTTATGAAAAAATGACGACTTTATTAGATTTTTGAATTGCTTATTGGATGTATACAACAATATAGACATTTTCAGACATACATAGTTATAAAAACTATTCTCCATATTGGACTTGTTTTATCTTATCTTCCAATCCAAGGAAGACCCTTTATAATATTATCAAAATATGCATGCAGTAAGACTTTCTTGTTCTATACATCATTGTTTTTCAACCAAAAGGCATATCATTTTCTTCATTTTAAAAATTTCAATAAAATCTATCACAATATGAGAATTTTTTTTCTTTATATTATTTTTTTTTGTTGTTTCTTTTGGATTTTTAAATAATTAATATGTTGCTCTTATCAAGCCCATCGGTTATAAAGACTCACTTAAATCTATGTTTAGACATTAGTCTTAGACATGCATACAAAAATATATGTTACGTTGAAAAATGCATTTTTCATGATTAAAAATAAAATTGCCATTGTACATTGTATTAAGCAAATTCAGTGGGACGGACAACAGCTTAAGAGTTAAAATAAAAATTATAAAATGTTGATTTTCTTTCCGTGCCAAGCTCATATTTTCTTTTTGTATGTCAAGCATATAAGTTTACATTTAAGGCCTAAACTTTTTTTTATACTATTCATAAGGCTTGCCGTTGTTAATCGTGTTTTATTACTGTGTATGGTTGTGCGTGTTTTTTATCAAGACGATGTTGGGGCTGTCGTGTCAGTTCATATAAACAGCCTCATAGAAGTTTTGTTCGCAGCTTAAACTAATTCGTACTATTAATTACATTTATATTTCAATTCCTTATTGAGCTTATCGGTTATGTTAGATACATTTTTACGCTTTTGTTAGCCACAAGGTATAGCGCTTTCAAGTCTATGCCGTTCGCATTCTGTTAGTTCTTTACACTCAAACTCATACTTGTATATAGAAAAATTAATTCAGTCTAACAAAATACTTGCAGAATATTCGATTAAATTTCGAGAAATAATTCGGGCTGTGGGGCTGTGTGGGTGGATCTTAAGACCAAGCTTGTCGGATTCGTATCGGTGATATGCGTGTAAATTTGTACAAATATAATATTCAAATCTAATATTTTCACTTACAGAATATACATTTAGAATACGCATACGGGGCGACAGATATAGGCTGCCTAACCATGAGCTGCACTCCAGTTTTTGACTCTGTTCCAGGTCATTGTCGGGGATGGATCTGTGGATTGCTTTAAATTGCTCCGATTATGGCAGCCACTTTTCTGTCAGTAAAGTTAACTAAGTTTTACCAAAATAAACTAAACTTATACATCGAAATTATACACAAAATTAAATTGTACAATACATTCTATGATAAAAAAAAATTACAACTGCTGTGCATTTCAAGCG
This sequence comes from Drosophila ercepeae, assembly GCA_018150545.1. Taxonomy (NCBI): domain Eukaryota; kingdom Metazoa; phylum Arthropoda; class Insecta; order Diptera; family Drosophilidae; genus Drosophila; species Drosophila ercepeae. The sequence goes on from JAECWL010000161.1 coordinate 16,212,969, forward strand.
CGTTTCAAACGCGTGCTCAACGGTTGAATGTTTTCTTCGCGTGATGGGTGGGAGGGGGTTTACTATAACTAACAGCAACATAAACAACGAAAATATGTTTTAGATTATAGAAATTCGACTAATTTTGCATTTGGCCGCCTGTGCATTGCACATGCACTAGATATAAGTGCGTTTCACTTTTGTTAGCGTTGACGTCTTGCATGGCAGCTCTTTTTCCAAATGTTCCGTGGAGTTCTTGCACTCGTGACTTCGATCCTTTTCCAGATCAAGATTTGGGGTTTTCTGCGTGGTTGTGTATGGATTGGATCCCATTAATAAGTTGATGTCTTTGCCAGTATTTTGATGCTTAAATTGTCTGTTAATGATATTTAATTAGAAATGCGTTCAGGAGATATTATTTCATCCTTGACTTACATTGGGTTGCCGAAATGGTTGCGATGACTGTCATCCATTCGAGAAGCCATCAGATGCGACTTTACCTTGACACATAGGATGCCCACAGCGCTGCCCCCCAAAAATATGATTAAAATGGCAAGTGTGATAAGCACGTAGCTGTCGCTGGATGCATGCCTGATTTCATCGACACTGGCTGTGGATTTTTGGGGATCTGTGGAAGGAAAACATTGTTTAGAAAGGAAATTTTATTAGGTCATATAAATAAAAACCAACCATTTAGATTAGGCATAATATCATCAGGATCCATGGAGGTAAGAGTTATTTTATTCAGGCCAAAGTCATCACCTCCGGATGGCAACTGCTCCAAGCTTGGTTGATTGCCTCCCGCGGCTCCCACATTGGAGTACAACAGTTTCTGCTCCTCTGTCGGTGGTGGAGCGATGGTCACGAAACTCACTGTCTCAGAATTGGGAATGTGAGGACACAACGAAGCAGCCGCTTTCTTGGTGGTGTTTAAGCTCTGCAGGTAAGTCTTGGTGCCAAACTTATGCTGACTGGCAGCCAGATTCTTGCACTCGTGGGTTTGCAGATCCCAGGCGCAAATGGGATCCTGGAGGCTGAGACAGCCCAGGCAGTCCACAATGAGGTTGCAGTGGTGCAACGGCACGCTGACCAGGCTTCCATCACTGACAACCACTAGAGAATTCTTCTTGGATGATATTACCAAATCGCGAACGGGCGTACCCAAAGGCAGGACTTGCATCTCCGATATGACCACAGTCCTAAGGCGATCCACGGTCGCGTTCTTGTGTGTGGTGAGAATATTTATAAACTTGGTAACCTTGCCGTCATCGGTGCCACTGTAGATTACATCGTAATAGGCTCCGCTTAGGGACCTGATCTGGGGATCCACGGCTATGGCTGTAAGGCGGTGGTGCAAGTTAACCTTGGTCAGCAGAGGACGACCGTGCACTGCCGGCACAGCTCGCTCCATGAGTGGATGATTCTTGATAAAGTTCACAGCAATGCTGCTCAGCGTTCGGGAGTCATCCACGCATTGTCCTGGCCTAGGTTTCGGCACTTGCTCTCGCTCTACTGGAAGCCAGTGCGACTGCGAATCCTTCTGCGATTTAAAGTCCCCGTCAAAGGCAGCCAGTATGTCGTCAACGTCAAAGGCACACACTGCCGAGCCGGGAATAGCGTTCACAGAGGTGGTAAAAACTGCATAGACCAACGACTTGGAGCCGCTTTCTACAACTGGACTGATTGCCTCTGTAAATGGAAGAGAGAGTAAGTAAAATCTTTTCTAATAATATGATTTGTTTCCGATTAACTTACGGATTTCATCAAAGTAGAAGGGGAAGTCACCCGGGACGGAGCAGTTGAGGCGAGCTTTTAAGAAGGACGTCCAGCTCTTTCCATGGTTATAAGGTCCACCCCTGTCGTTCTTGCACACCCTGGCGACCCGGGAATAGACCGCCTTGCCAAAGTTCATAAACTCCATGGAGAGCTCCCGGAAGAAGAACAAAACGAAGCCATTCTTCTCGATAGCCCCCACAAAATCAGGTTGGTTAAGTTGCTTGAGATCGTACTGTTCCGTGCGGAGATTCTCACGATAAATAAGAGGGTCTCCACCGGAAAAGTCTGCCACTGTGGCGCTGTACAGCTGGCCGTCGGCAAAGGCATAGGTGCTATTATGGGCCGGGCTGTAGGGGCACAGGCCCTGGGCCTCGACATCACGGCTCACTTCATAGCGCAGGTTGGGGGCGTGGGCGGCAGGCGGTGCCGCCTCTTCGGACGACACTTCAACCGGCGTGTAATGACGGCATCGCGGCTTATACGAGTTGGTGCCGCAGAGCAGCACCTCGCCATTGGGACGCCGCGCAAAGACGCGCAGGTAGTTGTGGCAGTCCCTCTCCAGCTTTCCCTTCAACGCGCACAACTCCCGGTCGGCATCGGTGCTGTGCCACTCCAGACGCCCAATCTCCCGCAGTCCATGTAGGCTCACATTGTAGATGACGTCCCTTTAAGTATGGAGAGCGAGAACAATTGAATTAGCGAATTAGCAAAGCGGGGATAAATTCGTTAATGGCGTGTGCCTGTTCAGAATATGGATTGGAAGCCAGCCAAGTGCTGGTGACCAAAAAAATAACGCAAATGGCAGTAATCTAAGATCTTGAATATATAATTCGGACCAAAGGAATAACGCAGAATTGTAAACAAAAGCGGTAATGAAAAACTTTCTTGTTTATAAACAGGTTTTACCCACAATAAACAACAAGTCTTCCATTAAAGCATTGAGTTTCTTTGCCAAGTACCTAATATCGTGACCGCAGCTGTTTTCTACAATCATATTTCAAGGCTGTTTTTGTGCAAATAATTAGAACTCGTATACTATATGCGAGTGCACGAGTACAATTGTATAATTCTCTGTGTTTTTTAAGTGGCTAATTATTGTGGCTGCTAATTTGTTGCCATGTACATGTACTCGTATGCTGTTTGCGGCACCAGCAAGTCTGGTACTCAAGGAAACTATGATAAATCGTAAGCTGGTTTCAGTTTGTCGGTCTGATTCGTGTTCTGTGATAGCCAAATATTAGACAAATGGGCGTTTTTCTAGTTTTTTTACATCATCCGAATGATGATTGTAATAAAACTGATTGATTGAGACACCCAAGTCTCGTCTCAGACTCCCGATTCCTCACAATGACGCATTTCCTTGAGGAATTATTAAGAATATATATTGTATAATCCAAACAAAAATCGGTCAGACGCTATGGCAACGTGATAAAATGTGGCTGCTGCCTCAGGCTCATGCATAATACAATTATATGGTTAAAGCTAAACAATATTCATGGCTATATCTCATCGGAAGTCTGCCGGTTGAGAGAACAGATTCGCGATTCGCTGGGTCTGGGTCTGGTTAATGCTAAAACCCCGATACTTCTAGGAAACTAGATAAGAAATGCCACATTTGCACTTGTTGCTATTGAAAAACAGAAACAGAAACCAATCTGGACAGCAACGTAATTCCAATGGCGCGTTAATTATTCCTCGAATCGAACGCTGACTTATTGTGTTTTTTTTTGCTCGATCAGGTGCCACAGGTAGGAGAAGCTTTTTATTGCTTAGACAAATCAAAAGCATCTTTTAAGGGTAAATAAAATCCACTCACTTGGCACCAACAAGAATACTTTCATCGCCGTGATCCAAAATCTTAAAATAGTCCGTTGAGTTGCCAATAAAATGGGCCAAGACTTTATCTTGTTCTGAAATGGGAAAAAACAAATGTTTTTGTTAAATAAGATGTACTATATATTCATTATATATTTCAGTTTATTTTTTCTTCTGTTTTCAGAGGAATTAACAGTAATGCCAGCATTGCGAAAAATCTAGCTTGATAAGCAGCTTGGAAAGCATTGAGCTCTTCCAGAGCCACAACCAAGCTGCTTGTCATTGATAAAGCAGCAAAAACAGAAACAAATGACACAAATAAACAAATAATTGCTAGTCATACGTACTTGTTTGCAAATCGGGTCTCACATCGGGCATCCAAGCCGCCACGATCGTAATGCCGATGGAGCAGGTGATCAGCAGTAGGTTTAGAGATGCCATTGTCGGTCTTTGAAGGTCTTGGATAAGATTAGTTTAAGCTTGCTTTGCTGGAGAAACTATTAAACTTTAAGCTTCTCTATCGGGTTCTGATGAGTCACGGATCTTGAGATCTAGTCGGGATCTGGACTGGATTGGTGCCAATGGGGCTAGGCTGGCCTCTCCGACTGGCTTTAATCACTGACGCCTCGCATTCTGATGTCTGATGTCTGCCATTGTCGCCGATAGCTGTGTCTGATTACTATAGCTATTGTTGGTGTTGCTTTTGAGCTTCGAGCTTCGAGTCTCGGTGACAACGACACAATAATTTACACCCAACCAACGGCTTGGCGGTTTTGTTTTAATGCAATTAGTCGGCAGGCGGCGAAAAGGAAAGCGCAATACCTGCAATTGAGAAAAAGTATGTTGGTCATTATTAGATTTCTTTCCAGGCACACGACATTATCAATAGAACCGGAACAGCTAGAAGATGAATTCGTCATTAAAGTTTTGACTAATCCAAGTCCAAGAAGAGCAATGTAAGTAAAATATATACATAAGGCACGTAGTAATATCAGTAATCTTGTTTCGATTTGAGACGTGTATTAAAAAATGACTTTATTTGGGTATTAATTTGTTTGTTTATCAACGGATTTCCCCCACGGGTCTGCATTTATTACCGAATCAGATAATTAATTCCACTTTTATGATATAACAATAACAACTGGAGCCCGACTTTGGGCTACTTGGTAATTCTGCACACTTTCTTTTCGCTAAGTTTCTTTCCGGCTTGCTTGTATTTTATTGTATTTTATATATTATTGTGATGTTGTGTGTTTTGTTTGAAATTGGACAGTGGACAGCGGGCAGCAGACCGCGAACTGAATGTGGGCTAGACTCGACCAGCACTGAACACTCAAACGAGCACGAAAATGCGAATAGCAAACCAAACAAAGTAAACCAATCACCCACCCACGTACTGGCTCTGAGCAGTAAAAGCGAGGGAGGCTCTCTCTGTTATTTCCTACCTGGCTACCTCATTTACCTTTACAGGGTTACAGTCTATCCTTCTTAGGTCGGATAGGTAATGTCCTCGGAACGGAAAGGTTTCGTACTCATTGGCGATAATCCAATCCAAGCTATTGTTTAGGAATATTCGCAGATTAATAGCAAATTGAGTTCAAAACAAAGTATTTCAATACATAGTCTATATAATTTATAATTATTTCCGTATCCTTACTTATTCCTTATTAAATAAATCTTTATAATGCTGTGAAAATTCACTTTTTAAACTATATATCTACCTAAAACTCTTTCCTTATTCGTTGTATCAGAAGCCTTGATTGTCTCTACCCCATCGAATATTTCACGTCATGGCCCATAATAAAAAATGTAGTCCAAAACTAAACATTTTACATTTAAAACTTGTAACAATCGTAAAAAATCGTTTTAGTGAATCCTGCCTGTATACCCCATCGAATATTCATTGTCCTGGCCCTCCAATGTCATGTTCCTCGAGCATGACTCATAGCCAGCCTGGTTTTCCTGGCTTTGTTGGGAATCACGTGCGGTATTTTCCGCCAATTTCCCTTCTAATCAGCGTGCACCGGCAGGACGTGCTGTTGCCGCCACCCTAAGGCTCTCGTATAAGGCTCTACCATTCCCATGGCTCTATCATTTTCCCCGCGGCGAACGGCGAACACCGGACACACCGGACTCACAGGCATAGGTGTGTTTTCCTCATTTACAAACACACGTAATTTCCAAGCGGGATTTCAGGTTTTTTTCTCAAGACGGAGACACGAATATGTTATAGTTTCTCACGCACCCGAAAAAAAGTCGACGGTGGGTTACACATGGACAACTTTTACCTACCACGGATCATATGGGATCTTCGATAAATTGCTTTATTGGCCAACAACTGAAGGTTGCTTTAGTGGCAACAACTACTTGTTGTTTCGCTCAATGAATTTCGACGACGGTGGTGGGTATCGTCTTTCGAAGGCTTTTTCACGGCTCAACCGTGGCAAGGCGGCTTGCCACCAGAGTTGGTCACAGGTCAAGTGACCAAGACGAAGACCTGTGGCCCATCTCTTGGTCGAGTTAATGCCTTCGAATTATGGGGGTTGTATAGTTGGATGGATGGCTGGCTGGGTAGCCTCAAGAACACGTATGAGAAATGCCATACAAGTGCCATGCCTGATGATAAATATTATAAATTACATTTGAATACCCTCTTGAGCAAGTCCATTTATCACTCGCTGTGCGGCTTACTGAGAGGAGAAATCATCGCTAAAGCAAAAGCGAATGGTACTGACCGCTAAATAGAGTTTAGTTTAGTTGTACTTGATCTAGGAAATGTTAAAAAAAAACTATAATCTAAGATCTAAAGCAATTAACACTCTGCAGGTAAACTCGAAAAGTCTACTCTGATCTACTTTGGATCTTCATTTCTAAGATATATAATCCAAGATCTAAAGCAACATCTAAACCCTTTACAGGTAACCTCTCTTCTAAGTTTTTTCATCTACTTTGGATCTTTAGTTTAGTTCTTTTAAAAGCGGGAAACCTAAAGTTTGTTTCCAAAACTCTTTCCCTTCAGAGACGGATCTTTTTGTGTATAAAATAAATACTTGTATTTATTAAGGCAACCGGGTGTCTCCAAAGACCTCTTTATAGCCTTGCTATCTTCTCTTTTAGACACTTGACTAGCTTATTGGTAATAAACAATTGACAATATAACAAAAATCAACATCAAACAATATAAAAATAGACTCAAAAACAGTTTAAAGTCGTTGTCCAAGCGATCGACACCTTGGGGAGCCTTCTTAGCCCCTTTTCAGCCTTCTTAGCGACGTCTGTATCTTTGGATGTGTATTTAAATCTCTACTAAAGGTTAGAATTATTATAGTAAAGCATATATTTTATAATCTTATTTCATAAGAGACAGTTCTTTCAATTCAAACTCAAACAAGGGTATCCAAATTTCGATAAGCCAAACCTCAAAAACCCGCGATTTCGTAAGTTTTCATTTGTTTTTTCTGCCGTTTTTCTGGCATTCTCATATTTCAAAAGCCACACTCGGTACTCGGTTCGGGTTCAATGCCAGGAAGTCCGTTCCGCTTCTGGCAGCCCATAAAAATACAGATACAATTATGCTAACCCCAAAAAACTGACCGTCTGGCATCGAGTTAATGAGATCAAGTTACATTTGGCCGCTATTTTAGGGAATAATTTTGGGAAACACTTTAGAGTAGTCCACCCAGAGAGGTGCTCTCCCATTGATAAGAACCTCAGTTTGAATCCCAAACCAAAGATAACAGCTTCATCTTGATAAGGTTGAAAAGTATGTCACGTTTGACACTTGTTGCTTGTCTCGGTTCTGGGTTTCCTTTCTATTTCTCCCATTTTTTACGCCCTGCGTGTGGGAAGACCGTAGAACGTGTTAAATCAAGATTTGTAGGTTTTTTTTTGTTTTTTAGGGTGAAAGAATAAACACCTTTAACTGGAAGTGTCTCTTACACAGACGTGATCAATATTGAATTGATTTTGGCGTGTAGTTATTAGACATACAGCCGCCCACAGTAGAAATCATGCAGAGTACAGTAGAGCTTGAACTATGAGTTACGGTGCTACCGTGCTACTGGTTTTTAGCTTTTATAATAGGTTGAAAGGCAAAGGTAACTAAAAGGTAACATTTGTAGGAACTACCTACTCTTTTCTTGGGATTAAAGACTCTTTCAGTAACTTTTAATTCAACAATGATCTGCTAAATATATAAAAAATATTCTATTATTTCTATTATTCTATATAAATTCTATTATAATATAATACTACTCCAAGAGGAATTCCCAGAATTCTCGATGCTATATAGCTACGTCTTTGAAACCGATCTGCGGGAGTTATCCGAACTCAAGAGACAAAGTCCTGCAGCCTACCTCTGGCAGTGGGTGGACGTTCCAGGCGACGATATTACTCGCTGAGCGCCCGTCCTTGATTAGTTAACATTAAGGGAGAGTTCAGGGAATAAAATATGGACTGCGAGGTTATAGTTTTAGGTATTACATATTATTATTAAATATTAGTCAAAGGTATGATAGTTTTCAACGCCTAAAAGTAGGTTTCAAGAAGGTTTTCTTATAAATATCAACGATTTCTATAGCGAATATTTGGATTAAAGTTGAATTATTTGAATTTGCTTAAAGAAGCCACACTGTATAACCCGTTTCGAGTCCGTGGGCGTTTTCATTAAGTCGCCACGAGTGGCAACAGGTGGATTCGAGTGGCATGGATTGGATGTTTTGGTTGATGTTGCCTTTTGGAGCCCGACTGGCTGCTTGGACTCTGTCTTGGATTGTCATGCAATGAAAATATGCATATATTCTTTTTTTTAATCAATGTATTTTATTTGTTGGTGGTTTCGGTTTTGGTTTTATTCTTATCGGAGAATTAAGTTCACTGCTCTTTGGGAAACACTCGGGAACTGTGTTTAATTTCTCCGATTCCGCTTATCAAAGCACAAAAGCTGCCTGTCTGTGAAGGAATTATCACCGGACTTCCGATTTTCATTAAACAAAAACATAAACAAGCGAAGTGATTCACGGAGAACGAGTTTTGCTATGATTTTGTGTCACTGAAAGATACACTTTTGGATGATTCAGCTTGATTTTTTGTTTAAGTTTGAAAATTTGTAGCATTTAATGAGCGTGGCATATAAGGCGCGACAAGTTTTTCATTCACAAAAACCGAAACAACGCACAAACGATGGACAATACGTGGGAGTATCATGGGAGTATATCATGGTAGTATATCATGGGAGTATATAGTAGCCATATTTGTGGCTTCATTTACTTTTTTTTGGGATGTTAATCAAACGGCAAACAATTTCGGACAGCTTGCACTCGGTGGGGTTAAGTGGGACGCGTTCCACTTACGCGGCTCCGTCTGTGGCTGCCACTGCAACTTGCCACTTCCACTTGAATCGAAAAAAACGCACTTTAGAAACGCAACCAGACAGTATTTAAATGTTGCTTCACCGTTAGTTGGGAGCACCTTTTACAGCTAGCTGGGATCGGATCACTGGCAAATTGATTAGGCAGCTAATTTATTGGATTCTTTTTCATTTAGAGTTTCAGTTTTGGTTTTGGACATGAAACCCGTTTTACGGTTCTAGACAAGCTGCTGCTGGTTTGAAAAACAAGTCCGATTCACCTGTAGCTACGCGTCACTTCTAAGCTGGCTCTAAACTCTGGCTTGATCGACTCGCTTGCCTGGCCACCGAGTTTGCTTTGCCACTTGGAGCTCCGCTGCTGCTGTAACACACACACGGCAGACACACAATTTATTTTCTTGTATTACTTGTTTCTTATGTTGGCTTGGTTTGTTTATAGATGTGTACATACACACACGATATATACGGGGAGGAGGAGGAAACACACGTCTGTACACAATGAAAACCTGTTTGTTGCTTTTTATGTTGCTCTGCTCGGCCCTGCGTCGCGCTGGGTGTGTTGACGCTGAGCGGGGGATGGCTTGTCTTTGACTCGAAGATCACTCTTTTGGACACAATTTACAGGACCTTTTCCTTTACACATATTGCACACACAACTAAAACATTCAGATTTACCTTTTAAACTCACCAAAACTTATTAAAACATTCAAATAAACGATCAAATTAAGCAAAAAACACGGAGCACGGAAAAAATGTATACTTCCATCTATCGCAACGCCATTTTTAAATAATTACCTATCGGCGCTGCCACTCTTTCGATAACTGCGAGCGGTATTTTTTAGCACCATTCGAGTGGGCAGCACCACTGTTCGGTGTATCGCCTTCGTGGGTGCAAGAAAAAGTTCAATAAAATCTACTATGAATAAAGGAAAGCGAAAATAAAGTGAAATAAACCCTGAAAAAGGATAATAAACACTGCGTTTCACCATGACCACCAAGTAAGTCCTGTTTTTCGAAAGTAGACACAAAATCATTGTATTTTTCGGTGGGGTGTGTGTCCGGGTGGGCGGTATGCTGTGTATGTGAGGGTATTTTTGTGTTTGTTTTGAGCTGCAGCCTCCGCCCCCACGGCCACCCACCACCCACCACCCCCGCCCACTCAAATTCACATTCACATACACAAGCAGCCCAATAAGCCAAGAAAATTGATAAAATGTCAAAAGTTCAATAGGTTTCCTGGAAATAATCAAAAACTTTCCTCTATGACCTTTAGTTTAAGGATTTGAAACTTATATTAAAAATAAGTAGATTTTTAAATATATATAAGCATTTATAAACTTAATTTAAGTTATACTGTTTTAAAATTAAGATTAAACTATAAAAAGTGTTTAAATAAATAATCCCCGTTAACTTTTTATTGAGTTCGAAAGGTCAAAGGCCCTGATAAAACCAAAACATCAAAAGGCCGCTATCCCACGTTTCGTACGTTAAATCTGGGCAGGGAACTCCCCTAGAAATTTATTTCTTCAGGTGTTTCGATCACAAAAATGACAAGCAGGTTTAAAGGGTATGTTTTCATCGCGGATTTAATTAATTTTAATCAAGGTAATAGTCACTGGCTATTGACTGATTTTGCGATTTTATTGTAATCCCTAATAACATGGGATTTTTCGCAATCATATGTCCGATAATTGTCGAATTCGTAGGCGGGATTAAAGTGTTTCCAGTGTGTTTTTTTTTTTTTGCTGGGATTTTATCGTTTCACGGTAACCGTCAAGATCAAAACTTGTTTCGATCATAATTAAGCCAACCTTCATTTGGGGCTTGAAGATGAGTAAGCGATGGCAGACTTGGATAGTTTCTATTCAACCATCGCCAGGTCATCATGTGTTGGCATCTGTGCTCGGTGAGTAGGAAATAATACCGATCTAGATCCTTTTTATTATTAATTATACATTAAAATTAGATTGTCGCGTTATTACTGGTTGCTTTGGCTAGCTCAGCACCCCAGAACTCTCAAAATATTGTTCCTCAAATCCAAACGAAGGCCTTCCAATTAGAGCCCCTCAACAAGGACTATTTTCTCAGGTAGATTATCTTTATCTCTTACCGAAGAGCCCTGACTCAAATGTCCTGTATTACTTTGCTAGAATCGAGCAACCGGATGGCACTATCCGCCAGGAGTCTGTCCAACAAAATGAAGCCGGCCAGCATCAAGTAACTGGTGTGATAAACCAGCCCTATGCGGATCAAGGCACCCACTTGGTGGTCACCTATGAGGCGGGTCCCAACGGTTACGTTGCCAAATACAGCTATGGCAAAGGCCCACCAACGCCACCCCCAGTTCCGCCTCTTTTCCTTAGCCCCAACGCCCTAAAAACAGCAACGGGATGAAGCTTTTAATATACAGAATTCTATATTTATTCTATAATATCCTGTGATTTCCATCTTTTATAGCATTTGTCAATTTCTTACATGGAGATGTCAATAAAGTTTAACCATAAAAGTATGCAACGAATTCTTTGCGATTTTCTGAAAGGGAATTCCGCGGGTTTATGAAAGAAAGCTAACAATTTATGGAAATCAAAGACTGAAAAAGGAGAACCAAAGATACATATATTATATATGGTAAAGTTCGATGCCAAAACAAATATAAAACGGGTTTATCAATGTGTTAAGTTTTAATGTTTCAAGTTTTGGCGTATCTTATTTAACAGTTTTGTTCGGCTAAGCTTTAGTCAGTTGCAAAAGTATCTTTTAAGTCATCGGCATCAAGTCAGTCAGTCGCAAAAGTATCTTTCAAGTATCACCATCATGTCCGGGACCATAATAAGTTCTGTGAGTTCTTTAAAATCCTATCCCCTTAAAAATATCCCTAACAATCGTATTTAGTGTCTTTTGATTTTGTTTTTAAATTGGTCAACCGCGGCTCCTGCTGAATCTAGTCCTTCGCTGGTACCTCGAATAGACATTGATGGGTTTCAGTTAGTGCCCGAAAACAACCAGTACCACTTGAGGTAGAAAATGTGTTATCAAATCAAAAATCAAATAAAGTTTACATTACAATAATAACTTTCATAGAATCGACAATTTCGAGGGAGCTGTGCGAGAAGAGACTGTTGAGCAGAGTCCTCCTGGTTATCATTTGGTCCGTGGCACCACGAATGAATGGTTTCCAGGACTCGTGAGTCTAAAGGTTACCTATGAGGCGGGACCCAATGGATACTACGCCAAGTACAGCTATGGCGAAGCCCTGACAGGTGTTCAACATCTTCCACCCGCTACATTAAAATCTATTGTTGGATAATAAACAATATAATAAAAAAACAAATATGAATTTAAATAAGACTTTAAAACCTGGTAAACCGGTAATCGATGCCGGGTCTTGGCATTGAATCGGTCTTCGATTTCATGAATAAATAATTATTTGTTATTAGTTAAGTACTTCAACACAGCACCCGCTCAACCGTGGCGATAGAAAAACTGAGACCGAGACTGAGACGCTTTCACCTCACCTCAGCCCACCTGTTGGCCCACCTTTAGCGTGAGCTGAATTCTGGTCACGAAAACGGCTGCTTCTCTCCAAACGGTTGGCTCTCTCGTATCAAAATTATCAGGGAGCTGGGCCACATCAGACAGTTGGCATTGTGCGACGGTATTGGCTTGTTGACTTATCAGAATCGTCGGTCGTCTAACGTGATAAGCCCAACCGATGCAGCTCTAAACCTGGGAAGCCTCCGGATCTGGGGACAATTATGTTTCGGGGTTTGCGTAAACGAAACAGGAAGCGATGGCAGCAGCACCAGAAGGAACTGCCGGAGCTCCTAACCGAAAGGTGGCTTAGGAATTGGGTTCTATTTGTTTTCTAATGAATATTTGCATAAAAACTGGGTTGCTACTAAAGTTATCATTAGTATGGCTTCCATATAGATTTCTCGACATTGGTTTTATAATAGATATTTGATTAATTATTTTCTCTAATTCCAATGTTTCAGGGAGACTATGATTGTGTTTGTCTATGACACAGAGTGTCTTCAGGACGAGGCAGACGATCCTATAGCCGCGGTGCTCTATTTTCATCCTAGCTGGGTTTCCGATACCCAGAAGGTGGCTCTGTGTGGACAACTGATGGGCACCTCCTTCTTTCTCAAGGACTGCTTCTTCAAGCCTCGCATACTGGCTCTGCAAAATGGCAAGTTTGTGCTGAAGGAATTTGGACGTTTTATACTGGTAATGGAATACCATCTATACCTCTTTAATTTATGTATATAATTAATACAATATCTATATTTTTTTCAGGCCGTTGGAACGGATCGCAATATAGGAGATCAACTACTAGAACATCGTGCCGACCTACTAAGTTCCCTGCTTAAGTTTTTCCATCGTGACCTGCAGACCCTTTATGATCAGTATGCCCTGCCCCCTGCCCTGAACAGTCGGAATCTTAGCGAGAAGTTGTACCACATCTTTGAGACGTATCTGCCGATGTTGCAACGAAATGGAAACACATTCCAGAATGTCCCGAGGCTGCGCATGCCGAAGGTAAGTTTCTCATCTCTCAAGTGGAAACTGAAATAATCATACTTTTGTTTAAGACTGCAAGTCACATCTTTCTGGAGGCCATACAGACGCTGCAAAGTTGCCAGCAAACAAAAGGGATTCTGGGCGGAGCAATTCTTTACCATAATAAGTAAGATCAGACAGAGTTAAATCCTATTTTCAGATAACTAATGGTTTACCTTACAGAGTCGTAGCTTCGCAACTAAGCGATGTGGTGACCAAACACCTGGTTCTAGCTGATCCACGTCACATTCGAGCAGCAGCCGAACAAGTGACCAGCCATGACGAGTTCCACATTCCCAACGGTGTCCAGATGCTGGTGGTCTACATGGATCAGCAGCAATATCGCCAAATGGCCGGGGAAGCGCATCGGGCCCAGAACTTGCAGCTGAGTACCGCACAGCTGTCCCAGAGCGGAATGCCCTTTCAGTATGCGAAGCGTAAGATAAAGCGCGATAAATCCCTCATCTTCACCCACATTCCGGAAGAGGAAAACGGGTCTGATCCGCTTCAGCAGCAGGAGGAGAGAACCATGCCTGCTGAGTTGCCCCCAGCGCGTCCCAAGGCTATGCGACCCACCCACTTGCCACTACGTCTCAAGAGCATGCAAAGCAAGGATCTACCAGAATCGGGGATAGCTTCAATAAACTTTGACGAGACCGACTCCTATCCGGAGTTCATTGGACGCACCAGCGTTTGCAACACTCCGATGACCGAGAACAAAGTGTTGCCAGTGGCCAGTGTTATGTCAATTTGCGCAAATCCTGACGATGAGGGAAAAGAGGAGGATGTCCATAACTCTAATGGCAAAAGCCAATCGCGACGCAACTCCCTCAAGACGGACGTTGAGAAGTTCTTCCAGAACTTCATCAGCAATCCGAACAAGCAGATGACACGGCGCAAGTCCTCGGCGGACTTACAGGATGCCCTGCGCGCTATCTCCAAGAAACTAAACCATTTTACTCACACCTTTAAACCAGATGTCAACAGCAATGGAAGTGATAATAGCGATGCTTCCCCCTGCTCGCCGGATTTTATTGAGAATGACGAGAAAGTACCCTCACGGACCATTTGCGATCCCACCTATCCGGTGTTTAACACCAATGGCCAGCAGATATCGCGCAGCCTCTTTCAGCAGTTCCTCGACCAGTACCGCAGATTGTGGGGTCTGGCCAGCGAGCAGCAGCATCAGGACGCCGAGCTGGCTGCTCTGGTGGCCGAGTTTCAGGAGTTTAATGCAGAGATCCAGAAACTCGACGAGCATATGCGACAGCAGGCAGCTGAGGCTGCATCAGCAGATAAAAATCTGAACATTTCTTCTACTAAAACGCAACGGGACAAGCGTTCCATGACGCTGCCACTGAAGTCAGCTGGGGAGTCCACGTTTGGAGAGCGTACCACTGGACGAACCGGAACCTGCGGAGTGCCACTAACACCTCTGATGGCCAAGCTTTCGGTTTTAGCTCTCAGTGAAAATACGCCGATTGAGATACAAACGCCGCTGACGAGCAGCAAGGTCTTTCCCCGTCGCAGTTCCCTCAAGTGTGAGGATGCGGTTGATGCTTTGGCACCTTTGCCCAACGCTCCGATTAATCCTCCCGCAGGAGGTCACAACGATGGATTACAGCGTACAGAGCTCTACGTCTGTGGACAGCAGAACATGACATTGCTGCTACTCATGGAGGAGGGCACTTGTCAACAGCAGCAGGTGGTGCAGAAGATGGTGAGTTATAAGGGGGTTTCTCTTTCTTTTAATTACCAAACTAATATGTAATCTTTATGTGCAGTTTGATATATGCGTTGCCAAGTTCCCGCACATGGAATCTCAGCTAAGCCAGACCCTGAACGTGAATGTAGAGGGTGACAAGCGCGACGGCAGCAACTATAGCTTCATGTGCGTCGACTCCAAGTGGGATGTGCTGCAACGGAATGGGGCCTGGAATCCCCTCGAGCTTAATATCTTGGAGAGCATGCATTCGATTCATGCCAGTGGCCACCATCTCACCGATTTAATTTTGAGGTGAGTTCGTAATGCTACATAATACTTACTTTCACTTTCAATAAATTCTAATATTGCAGATCTCATGACTCCGTTTACTATGGTTACAAGTGCGGTCGGACCGAGTTCTTCTACAAGGAGCCCACTCACCAAATTAATGGTATTCCACCGCCGTCGGATGCCATTGGAAATATACAAATGCGCGCCAAGGCGCGACTGGAACGTGATCATTCCTACATGCTGTTCTAGGATGTACAGTGGATGGAATATTATATTTAGAAAAGTATTGAATACTCGCATGCTTAGCCAAAAACAAAAAAAGAAATGTTAAGGGAGCTCCGGATATACATCCTGGGTTCCCAAAAATAGCCAACTTTATGCCATCCGCTGTTGTTTACTTTGCAAGTTCTTTGGCTGATCCCTCCACGAGTCCCAAATTGTGGTCCATATCATATTGCAACCAAATCAAGGGAACTCTATTTTAAGGAAGAAACATTTTATTTTAACTTTTTATACAAAAATTTACAAAGGAACCATTTTTAACTATTTCCAACCACAATTCCAGGGGCTCGTGCTGGGAATATAACGAATTTTCTATATTTTTTTAATAGCCAGCAAATTAGATTACATTTGTTTTATCATTCCATTAATTGATGTAGAGTACAAAAAGTTTTAAGCTTTGTTTACAATGTCCAGCACTGTTGTTTAATTTATAAGCTTGTAAACTGTAAAATTATTTTAATTATTTTGCATTTGCTTTGACCTAAGAAGTACACGGTTTGCATTGTTTTCGATACCAAAGAAATGGAAGGTGTTTTTGATTGTAAATATGTTTAAGAAAACAATTTCATAGATTCATTTAAATATGGATTAATTTAACTACCTTAAACTGCACTCTGATTTTGTTCTGTCCAGATGCAAACATAAACTTATCTTAGCTGTTTCTCATTACAAAATATTAAGCGCTTTGTGCCAATTTAAATGCAGGTAAAATGCTAAAAACCGTCGAATGGAGAGAATGGAGAGGAACTTGTAGAGACGCATGATTTTAACAATATATATGTAACTAGGTTTTTGCTCATGTGCAATGCTATAGAAACAACCAACTATTTTGAGAGTTTTGCGTTGACTTAGCTTAAATATACATAAATACCTAAACGTAAACCATATTTATATATTGAAATATTCATATACGATACAAAGATCGTTATTGATTTGTAGATTTTCGAAAATAAACCGACAAAAGTGTTGTCTGTGTTTGAGAAATACTTTTGATTGACTTAATTGGGGACTAGGGCTAGGACTAGGACTGGGACTAAGGCATTTTCATCACAATCCAAGGAACGCGACCGTAATACTTGTAATGATAGTAGTCGTAGGCAAGTTTGCCAAGGATAAGAAGGATTAGGCTGGCTAGCACTCCGTTCAGCCAATCGATGGGATGGATATGCGATCCATTCTCCACACTTACACTGCACATTTCCGGGCGACTGAGGGATAAGACCTTGGCCAGGAGCTGGTCATCGTCCTGCATGTAGGTGCAGGACACATTCCACGCATCCCTGACTATCTCCTTGTACTTGGTAAGGAACTCACGTAAACGGCTGCCGAATTTGCAGGTGCAGTGCCAAGGATTTCGGCTAAGTAACAAAAGATTGGCGTTCTGGTTCTCATTGAGGGCATTGTCCAAAGCATAGACAGGCACCTTCCTTAAGTTGTTGCCCCGCAGATTGAGAAGGCGGAAGTTCTGAAGCCAGTCAGTATCCTCGAGGTTATCTATGTTTGAGACACGATTGTTCTCCAGCTGAATATCCACAACATGGTGATAGTGGGGGTTATCCCGTAATGGATTAATGTCGCTTATCTATAAAAAAAAGACGGTATTTTTCGAAAGGAAGTACAGTATAGGAGTAGGGATTGTCTTACCATATTGTCATTAATGGCCAAAGTGGTGGTATTATCTGGCAAAAAGGCTGGCAGGCGGTGGAACTCCAGATGAGAGCAGTTGACTGTGTAGAGTGGTACATGAGTCTTGGGCAAGATGTGGTGCATAAGGCAAGTGCAGTTCCTCAGATCTTCGTGCGACTGGCATTGCTTCTTCAGCTCCTAATAACAAATAAGAAATTATTATTAAAATATTAAACAAGTCTTTAACGGGCATCTTACTAACCAGTTTGTAGTGCATGACCAGAAGCATTTGGCGCTCCTTGTACTTTCGGTCCATGCAAATCAGTTCGTCACGATCCACCACCAGTCGTCCCTTTTCCGGCTGGAGTAGCAGCCACTTGAAGTTCCTTGTGCAGTTCCAGGGATTTCCGGCCAAATAAAGCTGCTCAAAGCTATGCGGCAAAATAAGGGGTCCATCCAGTTGGATGAGCTGGTTCCACCGCAAATCCAACACTCTAAGCGGATGCACTCGCTTAAAAGTTCGCGAGGAGATATAGGAAAGATTTGTCCACGAGATGTTTATGGTCTGTAGGTGGGTCATTTCGGGGAAATCAAAGTTGAATTCTGTAAAGCCACTGTACTCAATGGTCAGTGATCGAAGGCGAGGAAGCTTTTGCAGTTCTTTCAATGGATTAAAGACATCCTGAGGCCATCCGCAGAGAAGCATTTCCTGCTGTCGGGATAGTTTCGCTGAGGAACTAAAACATGAAACCATTTTATATTATTAGGTTAAAGAATATTGTAGTTTTACTTACGCTAGGGCTGCCAAGTTATTCATACCGCCATAGCATTTGAGGAGTCCACTTGGAGTCAGTCTCGAGCAGTTTCCACCCGCCGCTTCCGGAGCGGAGGTCCAGTCGTGGCAACCAGGTGTAAAAACTGGCAAAGAGATAATTGTGGTACCTGTGGCCATTGTGGTGGCGGTCGTCTCATAGTCCTCACAGGAGACATGGCCCAGACTGGGTAATAAACAATTGCCAAATAAATATAATTTAATATACCGCTTTGGGTTTATTTTTGGTCCTAATTCTGGCCCAATGTGAGTATCGTTTAGGGCCAAAGTGATAAGCAGACGCCAGGTACGTCTTTATTGCTTGTGGAAAAAACAGAGATACGGCTACAGAAACAGAACCAGATACAGATACTGACTATTTAATTTGCTCTGTACGGAGCCCCCAGAGATACAGGAAATTTGGTAGTCGCAGATTACCTGTTGTGGCACTTGATGGGCGTAATGCGGGTACCTCGGATCAAAAATACTATATACTCTTCCCCCAACTCACATTTAAAAATAGAAATAGAGGTTTCAGGCGCTTTAAACTGCTTCCAGCCGGCTAGATTTTCTAATATGTATATATTTGTCGACTATCCAGAGTGGTAGCTCTACTTTTTTTAGATATCTGCGTAGTACAAGCCATTTTGTTTGCTCTGTATATAAGGCGGGGTATGTTATCAGTCTGAGAGTCTGTATCACATGATGCTCAGTTAGCACATTTCGAGGTGCTATATCTCAGGTTGACAATCGGATTCTCAACTGGGGACTGGGGAATATTTAACGAGTTCAAGAACAGTTTTTTGGTAAAAATTGCAAAACATTAAAGCTGTGGTAGGTCAGTTTCACTGCTTTTATTTGCAAACAAAGCCCAAAGATATAAATTTATAAGTTTATTTCCGAATAAACAGATATTCACGATCTATAAATACGTACATTATCCACGTAAACAGGGAAAATATATACATCATCTTTTAATATAACTTGGCGCGTTTTCTAAGGGTACTAAGTGGGTCCAACAGACAATTAACATCTTTATGTAGAATTCGCCCGGGGTCTAAGGTGTTAAACTTAACAATATACAAAGCAAATTAATAACACCAAAAATATTTACTTAAAAATCCACAAATAAATGAGTTCGGTAGCAGCTTTGTTTGGATTAAAGTGGTAAGGTTTTTCGAGAATGGCAAATATTAAAATGTGGTTCTTATACGGAGAAAACCATAACCAGTAGCTGACAAAATCGACAGTTTTTTGGACCCGCAATGTCAATTATCATTAATTAACATTATCAAATTGTTTTTATAAACGATTTCTGAAGCTTATATCTTCGAATTTCATTTTTTCCTGTACACCACGGCGTATACTTAACGCAGTCGCGTGTGATAGGAGCTGGTACTGTCGAATTTTAATTGAAAAGTTTGTCTCAGAACATTTTTCAATTGACTTTTGGCCACAGCAGCAATTGGCTATGGCTTTTTTTATGAAAACAATCAATTCGTTTGAACTAGAAACGTAAATAAAATCTATTGTACTTTGTTATTTTGCTAAAAAATGAGAAACATTTTAATGATGCTTCTGCAAATGATCGCCATTTTAGTACTATTTAGTGATAGCCAAAAGAACTTCTAAGGAATAGTACTCGAAACAAGTTTATCAATGACTGAATGGAAATAAATCTACTTAGGATTCCGTCACGACAGCGACTGTCAATTGGATTCTGATTCCCATTAAGATTGCCGCAAAAACGAAGAAAATAAATAAGATCAAACCGATGACAACTGGAAATATTGTATGAGAAAGTGAAATAAATTATTAGAAACTCATTTGAGATCTTAGAATGTTTGGCTGTCATATATAATATTGATAAAGACACCTTTATATAGCCGTGTGATAAGAATTTTTAAATTAGAAGCAAATGCCTCATATACCTTAATTGAGTAGCACACTGCTTGGGGTGAATGATAAAGGTGGCATCAGATTGGGGGATTTTCAGCTATGGTTGTTTATACCTAAGCATTTTATTTCCCTAATTTGAATCGCGGTGCGTGCGGAATATTAAAATTGTTAACAGAATAAGGGCTCCAATTTAGAATTAAATCCTTGACTTGGCACTATTTTAGTCGTTATATTAACAATAAAACCCAATCAGTTCGTTGATAAGTCGTTTAGCATGAGCCTTATAAAAGGTTTACCATGGACTATAACCCACATATGGTCTGTCCTAGAATAGGATTTATTATATTTAATAATAAATCAGCTAAAGTCGACTAGCGTTGTAAACATCTCTCTGATAAGACCGCCGCCACATGGCGTTCATTACATTAAATAACTCATACGCTCCGTTGGATGCATTTAATTCATTTCTTGTTTTTACCTCAGAAACATGCAGAGTAGCAAAAGATTTTTCACTGGCCACTTTTCATATAGTCGGATTGCCATTTTAAATGGCTAAATCCTAAGTTCTTGTATATTTATTTGATATTTGTTTATCCGATTTCCGCTGTTTTCATTCAGAATATTCCATTGTCACGATCGCCGTGGCAGTTGAGGGCTTAGCCATTGGCCTACGCCAAATACATAATCAAAATTTTGTAGTTTTTTCCGCGCGTCACGGATCTGCGTATCTCGGCATTCTCTGTGCTACTTTTCTCGCGTTTGAAGTTCAAATGCGGCGCGAACGCGAATCACCGCCGATTTTGTCGTTTCTTCTTTTGCCGCTCTGGCGGTATTTTTTTGACGCCAGCCCCAGAGATCTCCAGCCCCAACAGCCAAAACAGCTGACAGCTGACGGCGAGAGCGATATAGAATTATCTTCAATATATATATATATATATATTCAGAGAGAGAACAAGACTATTTGGGGGCTCGTTTTCGCAACATCAGCTGTTTCCAACTGAATGAGTTAAAGGGATGGGGTTTGGGGATGATTTATGATCAGTGTCAGGGTCGGTTTGCGTGGGGTAATATTGTTAATGGCCTCCAAAGTTCCGATTCCGGCTGTCGGATCGGCACCATTGAACCGTCATAATAGTACTTCACTACCTGGTTTATTGGCATACAAATTACCTATAATTTTGTCAGCTTAAATGGACTATTTTAATGTCAACACCAACAAACAATATATCTATTCCTATATAATAGAAACACATAACTTTTTAGGTACATTTATAACTTGAATTTGTTTTGTATTTGTTTTGTATTTTTTGTATTTGTACACGAAAATATACGTACCATGTAGTTCAGAATTAAACTAAGGAATATAGGTAACACAAACCGTTCACTAAAGTGTGTGCAGATACATAAGTTTGACTAAAATTTGCGTGATCTAGTACTTTTTAACAATTATTTGGTTTCGAGTTTTCAGCTAGGTGCTTGTACATTGTTTGAAACGCTGCAGGCAGTTACTCTGAGCTCTGAGCTTCTTTGGACCGGTGAAAATGCATCGACACTGATATATATATATAATATACTATATACACAAATATGCGTATGTTAATAAGATATTTCCTATGAAACTTTGTAAGCTTGCCGCGAGGCTTTGAAGGTACAATTTGCCTGCATACTTTCCCTGTTTTAATTATAAACTTTTTTCTAGTCCACATCCCCAACAGCATTGTTTGGACTGGTAGCATCGCCCGCTGCTTCAGTGGCACCACCACTAGTGTTGTTGATTTTCTCGTTGGTCTCGGCTTGCTTTTGGCGCTCGTAGTCGCGCACATCCTCGAGGGTCATGCCATGCCACTCGTCTAGCCAGGCGAAGGCCTGTCGATGCCCCAGCAGCAGGATCTCCCGTATTCCACGCTGTATAAAGTCTTCAACCTTGGTCTGCAGACCCCAGACCTCAAAAGAGGCATGAACCACTTTGTATGAGCACATGATAGGTTTATCCATCTCTCGCCATCCCTCAATCAGGGGTCCACGATCTTAAACAAAACATAATTATCAATTACTACTCATTTTGAAAAGAACGTTGACTATTTACTTGTCTTTTGTGATTTGTAAAACTTAGGATCTTCCTCCTGCTTATAGTGCTTCGGGCTGAGGTCATCAAAAGCTATATCCAGGTGATCCACTGTCCGTACTTTAAGTTCTTCCTCGCTAAGATCCAGACACTAACAAGCAGATCAATTATTAATCAATATAATTTTGTAATTAACCAATTACTAAGGTAATTTTTACATTTTCCGTGCTGCCGTTGTTGTCTTCATATTTCGTTTTGATGAGCACATTCAGCTTGGGTATGAAGGAGCACTGTAAATTGAGGATAATTGGTCAGCAAAGGACACCGAAAATAGAATCCATACAATTACCGTGTATTCTAGTCAAAGTTCCAGCCAATTACAGTCCCATTATGGCACATGAAATGAAATGAAGGTCGAAAAATAAGTAAATCAATAATAAACCACCCACCAAATATAATTCAAGCATGTCTAATATGTTATTCTGGTCTAAAGAGCTTACAATAGCCTTTGAATTGATAAATAAATCAAAATGCTTATTTGGATTCAGTAAATTATTTCCGTACATTGGTTTCCCAACAAAATAAACACCAAGTTCAGGGAAAGTGCTGTTGGCGCCGGATTAAGATAATAGAATTGGTGTTGAAATCTAATTCTTTAGCAAAGCGCCATGTGTTGAGGTTGATTCCTTCGATTTAGATAGCTTCTAATGGCTCCCACTCACAATGTCAACGACCCAAACAAGTAAACATCAACTTCGATTGAATGCATAGCTCTAAAGCGAGTGCATTGTGTTTCGTGTAATCTGATTTTATCAGGCGATGATGGAAATGTGGTTTTTGGGAATGTGGACAGTTGTAGCTATCTAGAACTGCCATACCCTGATTGCGGAGCATGCCCCGGAGCTTTTGCGATACCGATGACGTATTGCCTATTCCCAACAGGTGATTGTTAAATGAGGCCTTAATCGGCAGACGTACCCCTACCATTACGCCGGTTATGCTGATGATGATAGGAAATTCTTGTTGTTTCAAGGAACACGTTACCATATGGCAACCAGCAAGAAAGTGTCTCTATAGTAACCTCCCTGTCCCGAATAATTAACTTTGTTTAAAAATAGACACCTCAAAGGATGCGCAGGCTCGAGACTGGTGGGTGGGCGATTAACTCACCTGTTAGCGTGTAGGGATAGTAGTTCCAGGATTTCTCTATCACGTAGAATACCCGGGGGCAGATGGCCTGTATCCAGTACGGCAACCGGCTGGCGTAAATCAAAATCTTTAATGAGCTGTGGGAGCAAACTACGCAGCACTGGGAGCATTGGGATATTCGCACCTGGATAAATGGATGTGTTTCTCTGTGTACTGGCCTTTCCCGTGGACCGGATCCTCGCATGGCTTGTTCTCCACCACCTCGACGCCTTCGCCCGCCTCCGATTGCTCCAGACTGTGCCGCGCTATCATATAAAGCTGTCCGATTTTGTACTACAAAATGATGAAATAAAACATAAAGTTTCAATAGAGTTTTAAAGTTATTTATGGCGCGACCCTCACCTCCTCCACAGTTAGAGGCATGCAAACGCGGTACTCCTTGGTCAGCACCATTTTGTCCGTGGAGGCGGCTAGCTCGGAAAATCAAAATCAAATAAATCGACGTTACGCAAAGCGGGCACACGGAACGCAACGAGAAAGATACAAATATATAAATACATATACAAATACTTACATACGGATTGAGATATCGATAGTTTTCGAAAAAACATATTAATATATATCGTAGAATTTATTCACAGAATAAAAATTAATTAAAATTGGGTTACTTATCGAAATACATTATTTTATTTCCACAAAACTAATTTAAATTTTAAGCTTCTAAGCGGTTATTTTCATAATACCAAAGCGGGATATTTAGTATTTTTTGGAATGGTCAATTCTAATAGACATGGTCATACAGCGCACGTGTATTCTTTCATTAATTTTTTCCATCCAAAATGGACAGTCGCATTTCTAAAGGTTTCAGCCTGAATTTAAGCAAAATGGTAAGTTATACCTTATAATTATATATATAAGAAGTTCGGCTTGCTCCTCGTGATGTTTATTTCATACCGCCCCAGTCTGAATAGACGTGTTGATTGGTTTTATTTCTGATTGCAAAAGCCACATGTTGCTCTGCCACTAAAATAAGCTTCAAAGTTATATTAATTTTAAACTTTTCTATTAAATTATAGAAAACTAAACGGTAGCAGCATTTAATTGCCAACCAAGGATTGAGAAAATGTAAAACTCTCAAGAGGGTCTCTTAAATGGAACCGGCAAAATCCACGTGTCGAAAGTAAGGTTAGTTTCGAACTGAAAAATTAGTTTTAATATACTTCTGTGATGCTATTTCAATACCGCCCCAGTCGGAAGAACATTGTCGATTGGTTTTACACTCTGATTTTTCATTAATACATATTAATTAATAAAAAAATTTATGATTTGGAGCTAATCAAGGGTTTTCTTTATGTTCTAGGTCACCTCGGTGTCTCTTGAAGTTTAGCCCGGATTTCTATTCAGCATGAGATCGGTAAGTTACAATTTCTTAACATTTTGATAATATATTTATCATGATGTCATACCATATAATCATATTAAACATATACATTATTCATCCAACATTCTTGTTGATTCCACAGGCCAAAAGCAAAAAAATGCCACGAATAATTTTGTATTCTCCATAATCTTTGGGCCCCTCGTGGTAGTGTCCCTCGGATAGTGTTCCAAAGAAGCAGAAAAGAAATGTATTAAATGTATATTTAGGACATTTGTGTCGTTTATATATGTATGTTTCAAATATATATAAGTAATATCTGTACCAATTGTGCTGTACTTTATGTATTCATATTTCTAACTATGTACTAAGATTTGTAAGATTTATAAGAATATTGCTTGCCTTGAAAGGAATGTGTTTCATAAATTTTTCTAGCTACTAGCTACTATTTATAAGAATATTGTTTTCCATGAAAGGAATTTGTTTAATAATTATAGTCATGGGTAACTATGACTTTAATGAACTAAAAGTTTTTATATGTTTTTTGAAAACGATAATTTTATAAATCATTAAAACATAGAACGATTTCGATTTCAATCAGGAATTGATTTAAAAAGGATTGATATATAACCAGTTATATTATTTATGAAAACAATATTCTTATAAACCATTGAAACATAGAAAGATTTCGATGTTAATCAGGATTTAATGTACAAAGATTATGGAGAAAGTAAAACTATTTGTGACGGAAAGAAATTCGATTTTGTTGCCCGCTGTTTGTGTAACGAAAACCTTAATGCATTAACCAGTTATGTATATTATTTATGAAAATAATAATCTTATAAATCATTTAAACATAGAAAAATTTCGATGTTAATCAGGAATTAATGTACAAAGATTTTGGAGAAGACAAAACTATGCGAAAGAAATTCGATTTTTTGGCCTGTGATTTTAACTAACTGATTAAGAAAATTAAGACATTTTTATATGTATTTAAAAAACAATATTAAAAAGGTATATATTTATTTTTAGGTGCTGTTTCAAAACTCGTGACAAAGATGAATCCAATTTAAGTCGGAAAATGGTAAGAAAATATTAAAGTTTGGTATAAAAGTTAAATAATTCTGTGATGAACAACAATCTATTTAACAGTTATCCCTGTCATAAGATAATTGATGATAAAATTAGCTGACATACTTGTATTAAATATAGTTTATTTATTAGTTTCCTGACGATTATATAATTTTGGATATCTTTTTTTTATAGATACTATTCTTGCCCGGAAAATGGTCACAAGGAAGTCAACTTCAAAAATGGTAAGTTACCTTCAATTATATATATAATATTTCACCTTAATATTTATTTTTATGATGAACAACCTTTAAAAAACAGTTATCCCTGTCATAAAAAAAGAATTGATGATACAATAAGCTGACTTTAACAATAAGATCGGCTGCTTTTTTATGTTATTTGGTTCTAACTAGTTCATATTTTATGATTGCAGATTTTTCTGGAACATCTTGTGAGCTGCAGCTTGAGAAGTGCCAAAAAAAAGGTAAATCTACTATAAATTTATATAAAGAATTCTCTAACATGATGTTTTTACATACCGCCCCAGTCGGAGAAATAATGTCGATTGGTTATAACTTCTGATAAAATTACATTGAATTCTTTTTTAGTTACATTATTTTTGATATTTTTCTAATAAATTCGTTTTATTTTTTCAGATATAGAAGCCCAAGCTTGCATCAAACTTACTCCGCCAGTTCTGTCCAGGTGTGTATTGAAAATATTTAACATTAATCCATTTATTCTGATGATAAAAACCGTAGACAAGCATATAACTGAATATATGTGTGTTGATATTATAAAGTCTGATCCTTAAAATATTCCAACTCTTGGTGTGGTCATTTTTATAGTCTAATTAAAGAATTTTCTTTTTTATTTTAGACAACTTTCAACCCGACTTGGGCAGCTTCTAGTCTAGAAGTCTATATTCTAAAAAAAAGGTAATTATTGTATTTATTTGCTCTTAAAAACTTTTGAAATGATGAACTTATAATTTAAAACAGTTATCCCTGTCATAAGAATAATTGATGATTAATTAAGCTGACAAAATAATTGTTTTTCAACAAGTTTATTTTGTATTTAGCTCTTAATAATCTAGTATTTTATTTTATTTTTAGAATCATCTATAATCGAAGATGGATTCTGTACCTTGTATCTGGAAAATTGAAAACTATAAGGTGAGTTTTGTCAATAATTTCCTATATTATTGTTTATATTGTGATGTTTTAGCATACCGCCCCAGTCGGAGAAATAATGTCGATTGGTTTATTATCTGATAGTCTCTTAATGATATAAATTTCGATATATTTTAGGAAACAATCTAATATATATATTTCTATTTTTAGGCTTGAGGGTCAGTTTTGAATCACTTCGCGCCATAAATAGGTGTGTATTTTTAATTCAATATAACTTAATCTTATCATTTAATAAGCATGATGAAGACCTTGACAAGCATATATCCGAATTCTCTTGAAGAACATTCACGCGACTGACCAACCAATTTCATTGTCATTATCCTGACTCACTTTCCTATATCTTTACTAATTTGATTCTCATTTTTAATTGCAGAAACCCATTGACGAATCCCAAACAAGGTTGAATAATGCTGAAAACCCCAACTTTTGTAACCAGAAATCCAAATAAAAAACACAGATTTTGTAATTAATATAACGTGATATATTTATTTTGCATTTCAATTATGTATAGACATTCATTCGCTTCAGTTTTGGGGATACTTATGCTCGGCTTTCCTTTTTTTGACCCAATTAACTGGGTCTGGGTTGCATATAAGAATATTTTTCAATTTGTAAATGTTGAGTCCTATATGGTATATATATTTATATATTTTGCTTTGAATTTTCGTATATATGTAAACATGTAAATATATATGTGTACATATGTATTTGCTTGGCTTGGGCTTTACTCTATATTCTTGTAAATATATAATATATATTCATGTATCGTATGCAAGGATTAGGGGGCGCGGTATATATATTCGTTCAAAAATCCCAATTGCTTGTTGCACAACATAATCATAATTCCATAATTCATATTCCAATAGCCACTGTCAAATGCCATATAAAAGAGCGTGGGATGTTTGCGTTTTGTACGCTGAAACATTTGATGGAAAGCACAACTAGAATGGCTTTTAGATAGTGTTATTTATAGATTGCTAGAGTCTAGAGTCTAGATTAGATATCGTTATAAAAGATTCATTCTCTACCAGACAACATTTATAAAGTTTTATAGTTGTTTAATTATTTGATTTGCCATTTGGATAGTTGTAAACTAACTAAATAGATGTGTAGTCCCCATCTTGGAAAGGGATAGACAAAATCATCAGGCCAAACTTGGTCATTTTTTAACATCAATGACGATTTAGAAATGAAATCATATCAGAGGGGTAGTGCGATTACAATAAGATATCAATTCCATGTGGGAGTCCGAATGATATATTGGGATGATTCTGAATTAAATGTGCTTTCTTTCTTTCAATCAATCACTTGCCATCGCCTCGTATTTTCTTTGTTTTTTTATTACAATTACTCAATAGATGTTTTCAAAAAACAATAAGGAATCAATAACAATATTCATAAAATGTATCATTATAGAATATATGGTAAATATAAATCTAAAAACTACGTATCATTTGTATAAGTCTAGGTCTGTATTTTTCTTTTTGGTTGGGTTATGAAATAAATAAGTCTGCTGCTGGGTAGCTGGATAGCTGGGTTGTTGGGTGAATAAAACTTCAATGGAAGGAGAGATTGGGGCTAATGCCCGATGTGCTTCTTGATGAGGGCCTGCAGGAGTCGCACCTTGGCCTTCTTCTCCTTGTACTGGGCGTAGGTTTCGGTCTCCAGCGATCGGCGATCCTGCTTGAGCATCTTGCGTCCGTTCTGCTCCTCGAACATGGACTCGTACTCGCGAATGGTGGCCTTGAGCACTGACTTCTCGTCGCGGACGCGCTCCAGTTGCTCCCACAACTGGTCCAGACTCAGGCCTGAGATGTTCTCCATGGGCGTGGCCGCGGGTCCTGTGTGGGTGTTGGTCGTGGTGGTCGACTCGTCGGAGGAAGCGTTCTGCGTGATCGTATTTGGCGCCATCGAGTCACTGGGTGAGTTCGTGGTCTCGGTGCTGTTGTTCGATGAATACTGTAGCGGTGTTGAGGTGGCCTCGAACACCATGGCCTCGTGTTCCAGGATCGTGGGCAGCTCCGGGACTCCGCTCCCTGCTCCGAACATCACGGTGCGGGAAACCAAGCGCTTCAGCTGCCGGTAGCGGTCGTACAGAGGTCGGGCGGCATCGCGCTCCTCCTTGGTGATGGGATGACCGTACAGGCTCTCGAAGTAGAGCAGTCCATGCTGCACGGCACTCTTCTCCTGCACTAGTTGGTCACCAGTTAGCTCCTCCAGCTGCTCGGAGCGATTTCCATTCACTCGCTTCTCGTTTAGATTCTGAAAGTGAAGAGAATATTTTACGAATGAGTAATCTTTATCTTTCCTGGTTACTGTTTTCGATAAAAGAAGTATATAAAAAGCCAATGCCACAGAAGCTTAACGAAATTAACTGATAACACATACATTGTGTAAACAAGACAATTAATCAATGCATTTGATTTGTTTTATAGCCAAAATGTCAACGCAAAAACGCCAGACATTGTGAAAAAGGGTGCACAAAAAATCTGTTAGACCCCGAGAACAGAAATAGACACAAAACGAGGAATATATAGTCGTGTTTTGTAAACAAACAATACTGATTTACAGTATAGAAATATAATATATATGTCTTGGCACTTGGATGGCTGCTTGGCTGCTCATTTTGGCCATTTTCTTGGCAAGAATTCAATTTCGTATTCGGATTCCTTTCGTGGCAAGTGTTTGTCTATGACAAATATATCATTAATTTGTCAATACATATTATATATGTTGTAGAATAGATATAGGAGGCTTGTCTACAAGCCATAAATTCGTAGGGTATAGGCCACATAAATAGATTCTCATTAAAAGTGGCGGAAACCTCTTAATTCGGAATGCGGTAATTGAATTGGAAAAGTCGGAAAACCATAGAAGTGTCTAAAGGATATATTCGATATTGGATATAGGATTATTCATGAAATTGGGTTTGAAATATAAAGAAGAATATTAGAAACTGGTGAAAGCTAAAACTTCCTTTACTTCTGTTTAAAATTTAAATTTTAAAAGGTTCCAAATCGATCCCCCTAAAGAGCTCTCTGACAAGGCGCCGGAATCTGGTAATTGAATTGGAAAATCTGTGTTTACGCCAATAAAACCATAGAAGTGTCTAGAAAATATCTAATTGATATACGATTTTAAATGGAATTGGTTTTGAAATCTAAAGAATTATATTGAAAACAGGTGAGAGCTAAACCCACAAAATGCGTCTTTCTTTCTGTTTAAAATGTAAATTTTAAAAGGTTTCAAATCGATCTATTTAGTCTCGATTTCCATTGGGATATATGGATATGGATATATGGGATATATCCCCCTAAGAGCTCTCTGACAAGTCATAAACACGT
The DNA here is from genome assembly GCA_018150545.1 of Drosophila ercepeae. Lineage (NCBI taxonomy): Eukaryota > Metazoa > Arthropoda > Insecta > Diptera > Drosophilidae > Drosophila > Drosophila ercepeae. Next base: position 16,243,284 of record JAECWL010000161.1, read on the forward strand.
CACTTCTCCTTAAAATTGTTTTCACTTTTCAACCGCAGAAAATTCTATTGAGAAAATATGTTTACCGGCAACGCTGACAATGGGGCAAGATCAAAGTTATTGCCAAAATTGCTAAACAAGTCGGACAGCCAGCCATGTCGAGGCAATCTGCTCGCTCGAATATATAATATATATCCACGATGTGGCTCTGACGTCTGTCCCACTTGCTAATTGTCATAAAATTGTATTTTCTATATCTACGTTTCGTCTCGTGATTTTTGCAGACTTATAAATCAGAAACCAGAAGAGGTTTTCGACAATTACCTGTTCGATTTCGGCGAGGGTTGCCTTCATGCGTTCCAGCTTCTTGGCCACCTCCTGGCCAGCGACGCCACCGACGCCTCCGCCACCGCCGCTGCCGCTGCCCAACTTCAGGCCGAGAGCTGCGATGGGATCAGTCTTGAGCTCGTGACGCTCCTTACGCAGCTTGCTCAGCTCGGCCAGGGCGTTCTTCATGTACTTGTCGTTGAGTCGTTCCGCCTGCGAGGGCCTGTAGCCCAGACGCTGCTCCAGCGACTCCTCCAGCTGCACCAGCTTCTTCTTCAGCACGGTGACCCGGCGATTGATGGCTTTGAGGCGCTCATCGGGAGTCTGGAATGCCACCATGGCGGGCAGCACCTGTTGCATCACATCGCGGGTGCGCATGTTCTCCAGGGAACTAAATGCCCGCACGGCATCCATGGGTTCCAGGCAGCAGTCCATGTCAACGATGTCCGAATGGAGTTGGACAGAAGCGGCCTGCTTCGGAAGCTGTTGGGGATATGGCATGGCCTTGGCCAGCTTGGCGGCGGCGTCCAGGTTGCCACCGATATGCGGGCGGGAGTGGGCGTAGCGGCGGCTGAGGATGGGCGCCGGCTCATCGCCACGCTCCCAGGGAAGCGACTCCTGGGCCGAGGTAAGATCCAGGCTCTGCTGCTGGCGCTGCGGCTTGGCCTTGACGGGGGCGGGGACGTTGGAAGTGGGCGTGCTGTCATCGCTGCCCGCCGAGGAGCTGGTGGTGGGTGTGGGGGAGGTGCTGGCGCTCCGCTTCGACTGCAGCTCCTTCTGCTGCTGCTGCTGCTGGTGGAAGTCTATCAAGTTGTTGTCGTTGTGATCGGAAGCGGATTGCTGCGTCTGCTGGGATTGCTGCTGCTTCCGGCTGCTGATGAAACCTCGTCTCTCGTACTTCAAAGCCGACAGATCGTACTTGTAGGCGCTCTGCTCGTCGCGGCGCGAAGGAAGATACTTGGAGCCACTGGAACCGCTTCCCTTTTTAGCCACTCCGGACTTGCGGACGGGAGGCTGTCGGGATTTGCAGAACCTTTCGCTACTGCGCCGCCTTTCGTGCTCGCACTCCGAGTCATCGCTGGCCTCCTTGGGGGGCTGGCGGGTCGGACTCGGCTCCAGACGGGGACGTTCCTTGGCCGCCTCACCCGATGGCAGATTGGCCAGCGAGGCATTGTTCTCGCCCAGCTCCGAGGCCTGCTCCTGCTCCCGCTCGAACTCCTGCCGGTAGTTGGCATAGCTGGCCGTGCGCTTGAAATCCTCCGAGGAAACCCGTCGGATCACCTCACACTGAGCCTCCAGGATGCTGGCGGCTGTCTGGGGCAACGCTGGAGTGACCAGGGCAGCCGGTTCCGTCAGCAGCTCCTCGCTGTTGCTGCGCTGGAGTTTGCGATCCTGGCCAAAGGCCGAGCTGCTGTCCAGGCGCTCTTTGCGCTTCCGCGACGACTTCTGCCATTCCAGGGCCGGGTGGATGATCTCGGGCAGATAGGTGGACTGGAAGCCGCCGCTGTTCAGGTGGTTCTTCTCCGACGTGGGCGTTCCGGATTTTTCTGGACTGTTCCGACCGACCTCATTGCGAGGGGCGGACGAGGACGATGATGAGGATGAGGACGATGAGGATGAGGAAGCTGCGCTGCCGCACGAGGCCGTCGACGATGATGAACCAGTGAGACGACTCAGGTCGTCTTCGTTCAGCCCAGTTGTGGGATGGCGCATGCCGCACTGTAAGAAAAAAAGGGGAAACAATTAATTAGCGATAGAATTATATTCCGTGACAAACTTGTAGCTATTTTATAAATAATTAAACAGCCCGAGAAATGTCATTTGTCTGGCGAATCGAACAATTAAGTGGGTTAACGTGTCGTATGAGTAATATTTTCCCTCCACACAACAATTATTTCTGCCTCGTCATGACCCATCATCAAAGGCTACTAATCGCATATATTTAAAAAAAAACAATTCTTAACCCGGCATCTGATAAATAATTTATGGCATTTCTCGACTCAAGTCAAGTTTTTAATCATTTTTAAGTCATTTTTTAAGTCATTTCTGAAGTGTTATGTAAGACAAAAAAGAAAGAAAAATATAGAAAGATTTTATATCAAAGAGTTATTAAATATTAATTATATTATTATATATTAGTTTCTTTACTATTAATCTCTTTATTTATGTCGAAATTTATTCAAGTCATTTCTTAAGTGTTATGTAAGCCAATAAAAAAGAGAAATATAAAGATTTGCAATATTTTTATTTAAAGATTTATTTAATAGTTAGTTTCTAGTTAGTTTCTTTATAATTAATCCTTCAATTTATGTCAAAACTATTAAAGTCAAGTTTTAAGTCATTTTTTAAGTGTTATATAACCCAAAAAAAAAGATATAGATTCCAAATTTCATCAAAAATTTCATTCAATATTAATAAAAGAGTTATTTTAGAATATAGAAAATATGGTATATAAAAGAGAAGAGAATATAGAAATATATATTATTTATCCCTCAATTTATGTAAAAACTCTTGAATTTTTAGTGATAAAATTTGTATTAATCAAAGTGTTATTGTGAAATATTTCCATATTATTTATCTCTCAATTTATGTCAAAAGTATTGATTTTTTAAATTGAATTAAAGTTTTAAATGTTTTTTTAATGTTTGTACTTTTTTGTTTTATAAATTCTTAGACTAAGAGATCTTATAAACCTCTGATATTAACCAGAAACGCTATTAATATTCAAAATTTATATTAATCAAGGAGTTTTTATAAGTTAACTTGAAATATTTCTTATGTTTCTTAAATTTATTTTAATGTTTGCAACGTTTGTTATATAAATTCTAAGAAAGTATAGATCTTGACCCTTTTTTTTATCTCTTAAAACTATGAAATTTTGATCAGTTTTAAACGTTTTTTTATTAATGTTTTGCAATTTTTGTTATATAAGTTATATAAATTCCTAGAATGTATAGATCTTGACCCGTTTTTTTTTTAATATTTACCAGAAAGTAAGTTATGAGCCTGGGAGTCATTTTGTTTGGCTAATCTCAGTCTAATCAGTCTAACTAGATTTATTATCACAATTAGGTTTAATTCAGTTCAGTTGTCGCGTTGATTAATCAGCGATAGATTTGAATAATTTTCTTGTTCGTTTTTTACGATTGTTTTACGGATGTTTTAATAAATGTGTCAGCGTTTTGAGTCTTGGTTAATAAATTTCAATAAAAACTAATTGAAATTTTCATTCACATTCGGTTTTGTAGAATTTCTTTTGTTGAACCGTTTTTAGGGTTTTGCAGTTTATAGCATTTTACATTTTCCGATCTTGTTTTTCCGATTTTCCGATTTGTTTTTCCGGATTTTCACGTATATAGAAGATTCTCGGAGGAGACTTTTCTCTTTTTTGCTTTTGGCCCGGACACAGCCGAGCAAAAATGTTGGTTGGGGAGAACGAAGAACGCGGGTGTTGCTTTCTTTGGGCGCACCGAATCACTATTAAACCCATTCGGCTCCGACCTCGCCAATTATATGCGAAAATCCGGAGAGTGTGCGAGCAGGAGAGCGCGCCTGCGCAATCTTGATAATGCCCATCGATCGACGAGAGCGGAAACGAGAGGCAGAGCCTCCGTCCAAAGGTGCGAAACCTTCGGTAAACAGTTGAATGCAAACACAAACTTTAGAAAGAGACATTCGTTAGGTTCTGGATTTTCGATGCAGTGAAAAAAAAACTGTACTTTAAGTTTTAAGCCAAAGCTTATTTTTAGAAATCTTCGGGGTTTTTTGTTGTTGGTAAATTTGGTAACACTCTCGGTAAGGACAAGGGCAAGGGCATTCAGAGAAAGAAAAATAATAGTACTTTAACCCAAAGCTTTGGAATTTATTTTGGGAAATCTTCGGTGTTTTTTCCTCTATGCATATTTGGTAACACTCTCGGCAAGGGCATTTTGTTCTGGATTTTGACGCAGAGAAAGAAAAATAACAGTACCTTAAGTTTCCAGCCAAAGCTTTGGGGTTTTATTTATGGAAATCTTGGTTATTTTTCCCTTTTTCCATATTTGGTAACACCCTTGGCAAGGGCATTTGAAATTTCACAAAAAAAGCCAGCAAAAAATCACGTTATCGGCTTCGGAAGAAAGTCCTATATAGTATAGAAACGGCGGCAGGCGGTAGACAGAGTGTGATATTTGTTCGACACACACAAGCCAGAGTGCCAGAGGGTTAAAAATAAATCTGGCCCGCAAATTAGCAGCGGCTCTAGAGTTTATGGCCATAATAATGAAGACGAATTAATTTATGCACTTGTTTACACCCCCTGCAACACGCGTTTTGATCTAATTGTAAAATCATTTCAGGCATCGGGCATCGGGCATCCCGAGGCCAAAGACTGGAGGAGGAGATCTCCGCCAGGTAAACGGCGCTGCCGGCAAATAAATACAGAAAATACAGAAATATGCACAGGCACAAAACAAATTTCAAGTGCAATGTCACGGCGGGTGTAAAAATAAATTATTAAAAACAGAACAGGCGGGTAAACAGAAGGAGATTGAGTGGGTGGCTGTAGCAGAGTGGGTGGTACAGCTGGATGTCGTCTGACTCACTGTCACTATTCTCTAGGTTAACCAAATATCGCGGGTCGGTCAACCTCCCGATCGACAACGAGACGAACTAATTAAGATCCACGCGCCCTGCGATGACGTCAATGGCGAACGTGATCGAAAACAGCAACAAAATAAAAGATCAAATTAAGAAATAAAACTTATTGAACCGAAACAAGGCAAAAAAGTAGCCAAAATTAAGAAAACAAAAGTTGACAGAAAACCAACAGTGCGTATGATTGATATTTTTTCAAAGCTCTGCATGTCGGGACACGAAAAACACACCAAAAACAGATCAAAAATCGAAATACCAAACCTAAACCCGATAAAATAGATTAAAAAAATGAAATACCATCCATAAGACTACCTTTAAAGTCAACAACTTTCTAGTCTAAAAGTCCGCCGAAAGGACTCGAGCGCGTGCAAAGAATTTTCAATTAGGTCTTAATTTTTATCAAATTAATTAGACTACTTAAGGCCCTCGGCGGAAATTGGTTGTTTATTTATGGATTTCTGGACAGACAAATAGTGACAGGTGAAAGCCCAACGCCTGCCACCTTTTAATGGATAATGAATTGGACTTGAATCGACTTTTGTGTCGAGTTTTGTTGATTTAGGGTTTGATTTCGGTTGAAACTTGGCAATCGTACCACAATTACCACCCAAAACTGCTCAAAATTATATATTTTCTTGCAGGATCATCTTTCTGAGTGATTGTTTACGCCATAAAAACGCTGTCCAGGTAATTGTTTACCCGAGAGGCAGCCGCACAAGTGCATGACTCAGAAAGGTCGATCGGAATTACCAGCCACGGACTACGGAACCATCGTCCACCTCCCACACTCACTCCCCCAATCAATTCCAGATAGCAATTTTTCGTCATAAACTATTTATATTTCTCGCCAGCAGACGCTTCGAATTGAAGTGTTTTCGGAAACAAATAAGAGCCAAGATTAAGAAATCCCAATATAGACTCCTCTCCAGCTTAACAACAAACAAGGACTTTCAAAATTCCAAGACAGTCATGAGCCACGCGCTTGTAGCAAAATGTTTACCCTCGAAAATAACACGAAAACAAAGTCGTTGTGGGGGGATATACTCGTATATTGTATACCTCGAGGGGGGATTTATGCAGCTTTATAAAATACAATACAATCGAGAAGAACAACAACATGGGTAGTAACCTCGGAGTGGAAGCGTCAGAGACGCCTCGCACCGTGATGCTAAAATTGGACCACGAGGCGTATACGCGATTTGCGCGATGCGAGATGTGAGATGCGGGCGTTTTAACAAGTCCGTGTGAATATATATCCACCGAACACTTTTAACGGCAATGTAAATATTGAAAAGGCATTTTCACCGAGACTCTGAGACTGATAAGGCGTTGGATTTGCCTGGTTACCAGGCATTACCATTAACCATCTACCACATAAACATCCATTCAGCCCGAGACCGCCTAGCGCCGGCTAAAACCGGTACAAATCCGGTGATTGCAGGTCGGCTAAAAGATAATGCTCTCCTAGACCCACTCCCATTGAGAGATTTTTCGAGTCTCCGGACCCGAGTCTCCGGTCTCCGGTCTCGGGTTTTTGGGTAAACAATTTTCGCGTAATTGTATCAACAATGATTTTCGTGTTACGAGTAGAGCTCCCTAGCTACCTCTCCCACGATAAAGGCTATTAACTGTATTAACTTGACGAGTGTTGACATTTCATCTATTCAAGTGGCTCCGGAATTTGGCAACCGAACCGTAAACAATCCAAGGAGACACTCTAAGGTGTCGTCTTTCGGGTTTAAGGGTATTAAAACAATCCATTTTATGCTTAGGTTACTTGACAAACAATATATATTTTGGTAGTAATTGGATAAAGATATTTATCAATTTCTATATCTTCAGGGAAAGGTTGTGTTAAAGTTTCAGCACAATCGGTTTAGAACTTTCCGAGTTCTTCCATTGATTCCAAATTGATTCATAAAATAAAGAAGATATATAGATAAAAACCCTTTCAGAATTCATTGGGCGGAAGTTGTGCCAAATTGCACTTAGCAGAATTTAAATTTAATTCTAATGTTAACTTTAAATCTAATGTTAAATAAAATTGCCCTCCTCCTCGATTCTCATACAGGGCACTTAACAAAACTTAACTTTAACATTAATAATGTTAAATAACAGTGCCCTCCTCCTCGATTCTCATAAATTGTACTTAACAAAACCTAACTTTGATTCTGATAGTGTTAAATAACAGTGCCAACAGTGTTAAACAACAGTGCCCTCCTCCTCGATTCTCATAAAGGGTAAGTAAACAAAACCTAATATTAATTCTGATAATGTTAAATAACAGCGCACTTAACAGAATTTCACTTTAATTTCAATGTTAACTTGAATTCTAATGTTAAATAATATCGCCCTCCTCCTCGATTCTCATACAGGGCACTTAACAAAACTTAACTTTAACATTAATAATGTTAAATAACAGTGCCCTCCTCCTCGATTCTAATAAATTGTACTTAACAAAACTTAACTTTGATTCTGATAGTGTTAAATACCAGTGCTAACAGTGTTAAATAATAGTGCCCTCCTCCGCGATTCTCATAAAGGGTACGTAAACAAACCCTAATTTTAATGCTGATAATGTTAAATAACAACGCACTTAACAGAATTTCACTTTAAATCGAATGTTAACTTTAATTCTAATGTTAAATAACAGTGCCCTCCTCCTCGATTCTCATAAATTGTACTTAACAAAACTTAACTTTGATTCTGATAGTGTTAAATAACAGTGCCAACAGTGTTAAACAACAGTGCCGTCCTCCTCGATTCTCATAAAGGGTAAGTAAACAAAACCTAATTTTAATTCTGATAGTGTTAAATAACAGTGCACTTAACAGAATTTAAATTCAAATTAGGAAAAAACAGAAACAGCTGTTAATACTTATTTATTTTCACCTGTTTATTTATTTTAATTCAAGAAATTCATGAATCACTGACTGATTACCCTTTTATCAATGACTTTCCTCGACGGGGAAGAACATTTTGAATGTAGAAAAGAATGGAATTCTTGAATTCCTGATCTAAAATTGATCTCAATTGCACCCACCGATGACAGCACGTACGAGGGCGGCTGGCTTTCAATGGATATGCGAGTTTTATAATTGAACGACAATTAATCACACTGATATGATAAGAAACCGATTCGAAACTGAAACTGATAGCGAATTAAATTTATGTACTGTCGCGGGAATTTCAAGTAGTCTTTTCGAGTGGAACGATATTTTGTGGCCTCCTCTATAATATAATTAGTATTTTTATTAATTAATTTTTTTTAGGAAATTCTTTCCTATTTTAGGAAATCTGTTTTGTAACTTTCCACTGGAAATCGCATCAATCACTGGCACAGCTATCGACTAAACAACTGCGATTTCCCCCTTTTAGTGTTTCATGATGGAAATCGGTTAATGTCAGAGTCACGTGCTATCCAACTACTGGCTTTTGGATTCCTTTAATGCAATTTTCAAAGATTGCGCAAGAACAAGCCACAAAACCAGCAGGGGCTTGGATACAGAGGGATGATACGTCCCTAACGAGTTATGGGGAAATGTCAGTGGAATATTTCCAAAACACAAAACAAAACCAAAAACAAAAAACAAAATGCAAATGCGAAGCTCTCGCGATATTTTAATGAAGCGTATCTGAAACAACAAACGACACACACGAAAAAAAAGGTAAACAAGAACCGGAGAGAGACTGTTTTTTTGGGGTTAGAAATAAATTAGAGCAAGGTCCTGGCACGTCCTGAAACCCTGCCAGGAAATACACATTAAGACGTCTTTCTGGTCAAAGTACAATATCCATTTTGTGACGTAATCTCTTGATTTCCATCACTTGATCAGGAGCTCCTCTTTTTTTTACGATTCTTTCCAATTAATTTCCATATTCCCTGCTATAGAGCTCTCTTTTCTGGTTAGTTTTTTTTTCAAAATCAATCAATTTCAATTGATTGAGGCATTTCTTTTTCCAGTTTCCAGTTTTGTGAACTCTGCCAACCCGAAATATAAATAAAATAACCAACAAATTGAACGCGTATTCCCGTTCCCGGACAATATTTCGATATAATTTATGATCGGGAACAGGTTTCTGGATATTTTTTATATTATTTTTGTAATTTAAAGCATTTTAATTTCTCACAACGTTGTGTGTTTATTTTGTTGTCAAATTTCTTAAAAAAGCTTTGAATTCTTGTCTTTTTCTTGGCTCTAGCCTGGTTCTGGTTGGCAGACTTTCAGGCCACATGACAAGTGTCACGAGATTCGGAGATGCATTTAATGGAACCGATGACTTGGACAATCCGATGACCGGCAGTTTTTTAATGAATGATCTCAGAAATGAGAGCCGGCAAGAGATCATGAGACATTGCCTTACAAAAACATTAAAAACTTGGATATTTTATTCCAGAACCTTGCTCTATTTATAAATTCTTGACAAATCTAGCGTCTCTGGTCAAACAGAGATCTGTTTAGTGGACCAGGCCAAATGCCAAATACAAAATACAAATTTAAACAATGCCAAAAATAGACCATAGAATTGATCGCTTACACATTGAACTTTTCGGAACGTGATCTATAAATATCGGCGCAGAAAAACCGCGCAAAAAATCTATTTGCTAATCTGTTCGATCGGTGGTTCGGCGTTAATTTAATTTATCCGAGTTGTCACAGTGCTCCGAAGCCCTAAACTTGATTAGTTTGCTTTCTAATAGAGTCTAGACAGGTAGCGACTGACAATAATATGGTTTTCGGTTAATATTTTGTGTCAACATAACCGAAAACGTCACAAAACCAGGCCAGGAAAAGCCTCCACCCTCCGATAATACCTTGACAATGGATTAAACAAATTTACGCAAACCAAATATTTCCAGAGGGTAGGGAAAACTTTCCGTTGACGTAGAAAATCAATAAAAGTATTTGAATAAAATTCATATTTTATTTATCATATTTAGCAAGCTCTGTGCTAATTTTGTTTCATTATTTAAACAGATTTTATGCCATAAATGTAATCTGTTAACAATTTGGAATGTGTTTAGTAAGTTTCTTCAATGATTCATGATAAAAAACAAACAAGAAACAATCAAACATTTCAATAATAAAAGAAATCGGGACACTAATGACTCGATTAAAAGGGAATGTAATGGAAAAAAGTCAGTGGTTAATGTTAACAAGATAAGATTCTGTTTAGTCATTGTTTGAAAATATATATCGATTTCTATTTAAAGTATATAGTATAGTAGTATATAGTGTAATCTGGAATATATATATTCTATGTAAGAAATAATAAACCACAAACAATTCAATAATAAAAGAAATTGGGAAACTAATGACTCGATTGACTGGAAAAGTCGTTGGTTAAGATTCTGTTTAGTCTTTGTTGGAAAACACACTTGTATATCGATTTCTGGATATAGTATATAGTGTACTTTGGAATATATATAGTAGATGTAAGAAACAATAAACCAAAAAACCAATTCAAGAATAAAAGAAATCGGGAAACTAATGACTCGAATGAAAGGGAATGTAATGGAAAAGTTGGTGATTAATGTTAACAAAATAAGTTTCTGTTTAGTCTTTTGTTTGAAAATATATATCGATTTCTATATATCGATTTCTATATACCATATATAGATTTCTAAAACTCTTGTATATATAGTAGAGTGCTGTACCTGCACCTGTTTCCTGGGGTTTTTCCCTGGAAATCGCCAGGCGTCTGAAAATATGCAATAGATCCGATTACGTTTAAGTAACTTTTACCATCGCCCTGGCCAAATGTGCTAATTTCTTTATAAGTCACGCCCGTGTCGAGAGTAAACATCGGATTATATATAGTATATATACTGCCCGCAATTAGTTCGATATCGTATCGTTTATGTAAATAATTGTTCAGTAATAAGCGATAATTGTGATGCGACAGGTGTGAAAATAAATGAAATAAAATGTCTTAATTTCGTTTCTATTACTCAATTTTTAATTAGAAATTAATCTAAAAGATATTTCCTTCTAGATTAGTTTGTTTTTTGTGGAAAATATTCCTCTAAAAGGAATATAAATAATAAAGAAAAGGAATAAAAATAAAGACCCTTGAGTGCCTTAGAAACTAATTCTAGTATATTATAGTATACTCTAGTATATTCTAGTATAAAAAAGCTTAAAAACAATACTTACAATGCAAGCCTTAACGGACTTCCACAGGTTTCTCCCAAAGTCTTCAATCTTGCTGGTTTTTCCCCGTACGTTCGCCAGTTGCACGACGTTTCCTGTGGCCTCGAAAGCGTTAGAAAAGGATTCGATGATTCCAAGGACGAGAGATGCTTGTTAGAAGAACCGTTACAATAATAAAGCCCGATTCCGCGCACAACTTTCACATTGCCGAAAGGGAATCCTTAAGCGAATCCTTGGCGATTCCTTAATTAAAAATATTTCCTTTTACTATTTCCTTTTTTTAGCTAATTTTTTGTTAACTTTGGTATGGTAGCTTGTTGTTATTGTTGTTGTTTGTTGTTGTTTGTTGTTGTTTGTTTTGTGATTCCGAAATATATCCTCGATATCCTCGCACTCACTCACACCCTCTCGCGCTTCCAGCGCCCTTAAGAGAGCTTTTATCCCGCTTCGAGCTCAAGCTTATTCCCGCTTGATTTTTTTCTTGACCTTGTAACGACGATTGCGCTGATCTACGACGAACTCATATCGCGATCTCTGCACATTTTCGCTATCTAAACTAGAGCAGCTCAGACCCAGCAGTAGCACGCCTAGCGAATACGTTGTGAATGGATTATAGTGCCGGATCGGATGCGAATTAATCTCGTACGGCTCTCGTACGCCGGAAGTGGGGTAGCTATTAGAGGGGGTGGCACAACAGTTGCTGTTGCAACAGTTGAAAGCAACGATATTGCAACCGATCGTTTATAGAAATGAAATCTCTGCGCGCACCTGTCGCGCTTTTATACGCTTTTCCGATCTCTCTCCGCCCGACTACGGCTGCTTGAGGAAATGAGTGGACACGAGACGATACCTGAGCATGTGTCGCTGGGGGCTGCCGCTCTCTTCTGCTGCTGCCGCTGCCGCTGTTACTCTGCTCCCCAGTGGAGCTCTTTTTCTCCTTCTTGTTCTTCTTCGTTTTCCTCCTCCAACTGCAAGTTTTCCCGTCGCCGTTGTTGTTGTTGCCTGTCTTGGCACTGGGGCAATTATGTAAAGCGTAGCTTTTGTGTCCAAAAAAAACTCAATAGACAACTTGTGCTTGCTTTCGAATATACTGTCGCTCGGTCGCTATACAAGTAACAGTTTTGTGCGAGGTCATCGACGCACCTAATCCGACGACAAAAAAATCAATATTTTTCACTCACAACGACTCACAACGCACTTAAGTTAAACAAAGTCTTGCATTGGCTTTGCCGACTTTGCCGATTTTGTTTTTTTTGTTTCGCTACAAGCAGAGAAAATTCACTTGCGAAAATACAATTACATTTGCAGTTACAATTACAATTGCAATTACAGCACCGGGCCGCAAAAATAAAACTTTCCGCTTTCCGCTCGTTTCAACGCACGTTGTTACTCGAAAGACTCAAATTTTTCGAATGTGAGGCCGCACACACACCACACACGAGACGACTTCGAGCTCCAAGTTATCTCTTTTCGTGTATCCAACACTCTTTCGATCTGCGCAGGCTCTTTGTTATATTTCTTCGTTTTTTTTTGGGGGCTCCTCTATCGAGTGATGTTTTCGCGGTTTCCTTTTTTTTTAATTACCTTGATTCGGTTCTGCTTCAATTTGAATTTATTGTATTACACTTTTGAATGCGATGACAGTTTTGGTTAATTTCGGGGTTGTGAAATGGGCGTGTAAAACGAGGGCGGAGTGCGCTGGCGCGCTCTCTTTCACTCGGTTGGGGGCTCTTCAGATGACGATGACGTGCTCCAATGCTCCACTCTCTCTCTAGCTCTCTGGCCTGAGCTCCCACTCTCTCTTCTATCTATATTTGAGTCGACTGCTCTTTTTGGTTCATTTTTGTTGGCTCAATTATGACGAATCTCAATGGGTTCACTCATGGCAATTGCATATATTTTCATATTCGGTTTATCCATAGCTAAAAAGAAATCAAAAAATCAAATATTAATATTATATTTAAAATCTAAGGAAGAAGAAAACAGTCAGCATTATCCTTTCCCTAAACCCACGAGAAATCTTGGTTTCCAGAAAAGCTTCCAGAAGTTTTTTAAATTTAAGGCAAGAAAACACCTTTTTTCCACAATTACTCCTCCTTTAAAAATAACAAAAACCAAATCAAACAAGTGCAGCCACAGATTGTGCAATTAAATCCAATTGAATGCAATTTGCATTTCGGCAAAAAGGGGAAGGAAGCCCCAAAAGGGGGGCACTCGTTCAATTTACAAGTGTCAAGTTCTTATTCCCCCAATGAACTACAGCGAACTTTCGAGAAATTCCGCACAGAACAACAAACACTTTGAAATAATATATAATAGTTCCTGCAATTGGCCAGCTCTCAGATTTGAATTTACATAAATTGATGTGGCAAATAAACAAAATTTGATTATGCAAATGGCAGACAAACAAAATCTGGCAGTAAATAGATCGATAAGCTAAAGGACTATATCTATGAATCATATATTATATTGATATATTTGATTATCCAAACATTAACCTTGATGAAAAAAACTCATTTAACCTTTATTATTATTTATTAAACTCATAATAGATATTGGATTCTTAATATCCTCATAAAATGACTAATTGATTGATGATGTCTGGCACTTAACCCGAGATGTATATTTTGCGTGTCGGGCGGCTGTCTTGAAACAAAATTAAATAAACATGCGAAATATTCTACAATTTTTCGTATATTTTTTCGTATATTCGCACATTAAAATGTCTTTGACGTCTTAGCGGGAGGAAAAAGTGTTTTTTTTTATGTCCTCTGCTTTATATCGAAAAAAGAAGAAAAATAAATAAAATAGAAACAGGCAACGAGAAAAACGTAAACAATGAAAACACGGTCTGTGGGTGTATACGTAATTGGGAAGAAAACAGAAAATTGGCAAAACGGAAGCCAGACCCAGAATGAGTCAAAAAATAAGCAAAGTTTGCCAAAAAAAAACCTCTTAAAAGTCCTTGATGGTAGATTTATGGTAGATTTACACAAAAATACTTAATTAATCACTAACGCCGTAAAAATTTACCAAAAAAATTACGTATACGCCACATAAGCCGCATAAATTGTATGACAATTGTACCGTTACATACTCAATTAAGCACTAACGCGTTAAAAATATTTAGAAAAAATTACGTATACGCCACATAAGCATAAATTGTTTCAAAACTTCAAGGTTTTACATTGTTGTGCTAAATATTTGTAATTATAGATTTATTATATTTTATAAAATAGTTTCTCGCTGTGCAGTTTTAAAGTGCTTTACCCCTTTAACTAGTTGCAACACTTGTGCCCGTCATTTACCTAATTTTCGGCTGTTGTTTTAGCTCTCGCTCTCTCCTGGTTGTTGTTGTTTTCGTTGCTGCTGCCTTTTAACCGCACTCATACACTGGCAGAAACAAGACGGGAACACACGTATGGGAAATCAAAGCACCCACCGAGAGCAACAGAATGCGAACCACACCGGACGAGGACCTAGAATGAAATGAGCGGCATGGAGCTGCGGCGCACGTGCTCCCAGCGACGTATGCCGAAATGGGTAAGATATATACATACATATATGTACAATATATATATAGGGGGAGGGAGAAATGCGGGCGATTTCTACTGAATGAAAGCGAGTGCAGCCCGACGGGATTTGAGTGACTTCGTTTGGATTCGTTTCGCTTCGGTGTTGAGCTTCATTTGGTTCTCTGAACTCTCGCAGTGAACTGAAAAGTTGGCAAGGACGTGGCTGCATTTCCAGTCAAACAATGCCATAAACAACGGTACATCTCCTCTACCACGCCCACCTACAATAATTACATATCGCACATACGCAACGTTGATACCGTTAGCAGTATCGTTAGCAGGAGAAATGGCTGTAGAACTGCTCTAGCTTTGGTAGCATTTCACTGCTTAATGCCTCCAAACGCAGAGTAATGTATGCATGTCCTTGAACGCGCACTTAGTCCTTTCTCCTAACCGCAATCTGCCAACCTCCCACATCGTCTTCCTGTACTGCTCTTTTGTGACGCTGTGCAGTGAGAACAAAATATTTCATCGCTTTTTGCCTTTAATTTTGAAGTTTCAAATCTTTGTTGATAGTATGTTTTTAGATAAACAATAATAATGTTCTAATAAAACATATAAGTTAATTAAAACAAAAAATATTGATAAAATATACCAAGAAAATACTGGCTAAAGGCCTCAGAAACCATGCTAACCTAAGTTAGGCTATTAATTTAACTCTAACCTCACTTTTAATAAATAAAAAATAAAATAAAAACAAGAATGTACTTTATCTATAATTGCAAGGATATTATTTAACTTTTAATGGATATTTTTTACCTGTCCTTAAGTTTCTCCCTGTGCAGGTTTCCGTTGGCGTAACCGCATCCGTGTACGTGTCCTTTGAAAATGTTGTAACTTGGCGGCATATAATGAAATCTGCAGTTGATCCTTGGTCACGAACCAACCAAGGGGATTTGGAGCCTTTATCGTCCTGCACGACAGCTCTTATTGCTTCCTTTGTGGTCGCTAAGCCACGTCGGGTTGAGTTCTTAACCCGAAAAACTTTCACCTAGTAAGCCAAGTTAAAAGAATAAATATTTCTCATATACAATACGAATACCTTTGGTATAATAATTCCTCTTTTCAAATCTGTACATTTCTTGGAAGCTCGCCAATTACCAAAACATTTTTAGCCAAATCGAAATATATGCACACAGTGCATGGTATATTTTTTTGTGGCAACAAATATTGTTTATTTCTCTATCATCCGCCGCCGCTGCATTCTGGGTTCTGGTTTCGGCTCATTGTTTTTCCTTTCCCCGTCTGCCATCATAAAATTTCCATTTGGCAATTGGATTACACAATGTTTGAATTGGAAATTATGTGATGAAATTGCAAATTTCCCAGCTCGATTGGAATGCAAATGATTTGCTCATAATTGAAACAAGGAAGAAGGTAAATGCTACCCCAAGGTCAGGTATTTCACCATTTCTGATGCATAATTTAAGGCTGACATTTGTCAAGGACATTTTTAGTTAATTTATGACACGACCGACATTTTCGGTGGCTATTTATAGCCATAAATAAATATAAATAAAATGCGCGTGTCACCCAAAAATATCTGACCCAAAAAGCCAGTGTGCTCCTTTTCCGGCTGCGGCTTCCTCGTTTCCCATTTCTTTTAATTTGGGACCCTGTCTAGTCCCATTTTTTTCGTTGGGCATCAGAGGTCCGAGCAACAATTACCCAGCAGACACAACAGCCACAACAGCCACCCGTGAGGAGCGGCACATCATCCAAACCACCTCCTGGCCCGTCCGCCCCCAAACCTCCTCTTTTTTGTGAATGGCATCCAAGGATTGGAGGAGTGCGCAGAATCCACTCTATCGATTAACTGGGAAACAGACAGCTCTCTGCACTAAAACTTGGGATAGGGCATGGGGATGTGTGTGGCTGTCGATGAGTGGTGGTGGATGTGCATGAGGATGTCGGATGCGGATGAGGACGAGGATGAGGATGTGATGCGGATGTGAAATCAACTGCGTAGTAGACAAAAGTCAAGTTGAAGGGGCGTTTTAGGGGGTGTGGCCTGCACAGCACAGCACCTGCTGCTGTTTTGTTCTACGTTGGATAATTCTGGCCAAAACCTAATGCGCAATTTCGTCATGGCGACTTTTTGGTGGGGGACTTTGTGTGGGGGAAAGTGTAGGTCAGTTTGCACACTTTCGCTGGCACGGAGAGAGGCGCCGTGGTTACTCATTCTCTTCGCTCCTTATAATCGAAAATTGCATGCAAAAACTTTATCCTTGGCACTAAAATAGTGCATTGCCCCCTCACTTTTATGAAGGCTGTCAAGGAATGGCAGTGACGCCAGCAAAGGGAGTACAGATCAAGGACGATGGGGGGCAGGAAAATTGCGTCAAGTTTTAGTTTTCGAATATCGTTTAGAGCAGACCTTGGAAATTCAAATGTCAAATTGTCAAGTCTCGATTTACACAGTCTAGTTATATACTTTTATAAAAATTATTCATAAAAGTTGATTCTTTATTTCAAAGTCCAACAACCAGGATGGTGATTGTCCAGGGAATGTATGAGATCGCCGAACTGGCGGCTGCCTCTATTGGATGCGTGGGTCTCTTCATGTGCGGCTTCAACATGGTACCTATAAAAGGTTCCCCGGATCTCTCGGCGGCTCTATTCGTCCTGTCGGTTGTGCTGATATTAAACCATGTGAGGGTCCTGGCCTTGGCTCCGGTGCAGCAGTTTTGGCGCTTTCTCCTGGAATTGGCGTGCTTTTATATGTGTAGCCAGGTCTTGACATTATGCGTGTGGCAGCAATTCCATTCCTTATTGGGTGTGTTTCGTGATTACATTATGAGCACTCGACCCATTCTGAATCTGCTGGTGCACCATCCTAAGATATTCATGTTCCTCCACCAGAACACATGGTACTTTGCTCAGTTGCTGATTTCCATAGCGATCACCTACAAGACAGTAGTGCTTACTAGGGCCTTGGATTATGCTCTGCCCTGGCGGCGCCGGTATCAGTATGTCGATGGCCTTGCCTGTGATGAAATATTCGACAATTTCTGGGCTAGGCCACATCTTTTGTCACGACGGAGCCGGAGTGCCAAGCTGTTGGACGACACTACAACGGGAGACGAAGAGCCGGTGAACTGTTTCGTAGACAGCTTTGTTCACCATAAGTCGAGTTAATCCGTAGTTACCTCAATAATCAAGTCAAAATACAAAAAAAAAGCAAGGTACACGTGCGCAATGGTAGCGGGTGCAGTGCACCCAAATTGAAGGCCATGTCCAAGAACGGTTGCGCTTTCTATCGTATTTGCATGCTTGATAGAACAGAGCTCTCGCCCACTAACAGAATCAAAAATGTTGTTTAAGTTTGGCGCCCTCATTCATTCCCATTCAGCGATCGATAAACAAACAATCGAAATCACTTGTGTCTCATCCCTAGAAAAAGAGAATAGGAAATCAAGATCAAGCAAAAATAAATAAATTTAATAAAACGGAAAAGAACTGTGTTTTAAGCTATTTTAGTTAAAAAAAGGAAACCAGATATGGCGTTCCTTTGCCCTGTGCGTATGCGGCGCGATAAAAAGAAGGGTAAAGACTGATCATTTAATCGTTTCCTCAAAATCAAAAGACTTAAACAACAAACCTGCTACTTGTTGCTACTACACTGAAAATAATGTTTTCATAATTTAGCTACGAATGCCAGCATAGAACGGGATCTTCCAGCTGTGGGTGGCCTGGGAATGGGACGCATAACTGGCTCATCCAGCATTGAAACCTTAGTAAGAGTAGGAATCGAAAAGGAACATGGCTTAAGGTAAGGATTTCTATATAATTCTATCGAAAATATTTTACCCATAACATCCAATTTTAGCCCCGATTCTAAGATGATTGTACTCCACGACTTCACACCCTGCGTGGACGATGAACTGGAGGTAAAAAGAGGACAGCTGGTCAATATTCTGTACAGAGAAAACGACTGGGTTTACGTCATTGGCCAGGATTCGCGCCAGGAAGGCTTCATTCCGTTCTCCTACTGCGCTCCATGCAACACACAATTGGCAGATTTGGCCGTAAAGAAGAAGCTGCCTAGAGAACAGTGTCCTGACCAGCCGCAAGATGAAAATCTTCCTCTTCTGGGAACCGACAACAAACTGGACGTTCTCTGCGATGAAACGTTGAATGTGGGCTCGGCCAAGAGCATGGAAAATATTCTTCTCATAGAGCCTGAGTGTACGCCATTTATTAAGGAACCTTCCGGCCGTTGCATCGTCCTGTACACTTTCATTGCACGCGACGAGAACGACCTGTCCGTGGAACGTGGGGAGTTTGTCACTGTCCTGAATCGCGAGGATCCCGATTGGTTTTGGATAATGCGGAGCGATGGCCAGGAGGGATTTGTACCGGCCAGTTTCATTTATCCAGCCGACAGTGTGCGAGTCCTGCAGCAACAGAAGGCCACTCTCACGGCTGTGGAGAATATCCTTCAGCAGGGTCAGCAAGGTCAGCAGGGACAGCAGCAACAGCAACAGCAGCAACTTAGTTTGGGAACAGATGATCTGCGCTACCACGGAACAGAGCTTGTAATGCTATATGACTACAAAGCCCAAGCCCCAGACGATCTTTACCTTTCAGTGCGCCGCGGGGATTGGATATACGCCGATCTTACCAATCAAACCGTAGATGGATGGCTTTGGGCGTACGCACCCAAGACCCGAAAGTATGGATTTATTCCCAAAGCGTATGCTCGCCCGCCAGCGATGACAAGCCTTTAAGATGCCACTTTCATTTTCATTATATTCGAATACTTACATTCCATTTTGTAGTAACCTTAGTAAAATAGTTTCACTCTCGTTGAGAAATAAATTGTGCCTTAGGTTTATTTTGTAAGTGAGCTTTGCATAATATACATCATATATCATCATATACATGGGCTAGTTGTAGTACTTAATCTAATTAATTCTTCCTTAATTATAAATTGCCCATAAACGATTATCAAAAATACCTACCATTATATTCCACTTAGAACCAGCATGGGGGCAGCATCTGCTAGCATCTAAGTCTACATAATAATACTAAATACTAAAGCACTGATGGGGCAGCAAGGCCCCCGATATGCACTTGGGTTTGGATTATTGAGTTGGGATTGAGTTTGATATGATTGCTTCATATATATAAGTAAGTGGTGACAGTGCGCAGAGTTATGCTCAGCATAATATTGTGCACACCGACACATCCACGTGGATTTGGATTCAGTTACATTCTTGGATTGTTTTAAGGTATTACTTGTCATCCAGACTGCCTTCATTGGCTGAGGAGCAGTGCGAGCAGTTAAGGTTTATGTTTCTGGAAAATATTTGGAAAATATTTTATTAGAATGGAAAAAAGAGTGCTAAGGCATATTTCAAAAACCTACTTCAGAGTCTCTCTGAGCTGATCTTTTTCGTTAATCTCCTCACGCAATTTCTGCTGTAAACTGAGTATGAGATCGTTTTTGTTCTGTATCTGCAGCTTTAAATGGGTGATGGTCTCCTCCTGCGCCTCAAAGATGGCCTGAAAAAAGAGGAAACATTAAAAAGGTGTCTGACTGCCTGAATAAAATCCCTCAACCCTACCCGACACTCCTCCATGGACTCGGAGTAGGAGGGCGGCTCGTCCAGACAAAAGAACTCCCGCACCAGCTTGCACTTTCGCAGCTCCTCCTTGGCCATAACAGAGTTGACGAAGATCTGTAGGCCTTGCACTCGGTTGTCCAGGAAGACGGCATTAAAGTTGTCCCCAAAGAGTTTCTTGCGCGGCAGAATTAAGGAAAAATTCGGGAAAGCCTGCTTTAGTTTTCCATTCAAACGGACAAAGTCCGTGTAGCGACGCATTACCAGCCAGCAATCGTTCGTCTCTGGATTCTCGACACGCAACTTGTAGACGGTAAAGCGAGCCCGTTCCTCCATCACCTCGTAGCCGATGATAGGCACCCTTAGCACCGCATTGGGATCAACAGGTGGTGCCGCCGATCCCGAAGAAAGCGTCATCTGGCTGGCAAACATGGATCGGGAACTGGTCTGACTGTAGCCCAGGCTGCACTCGCTCATTCTGCGCGGCGCTCGTCCTTGTAGCTCTCCGCCCGTTTGGTTTCCATACGAGGATTGCGTCAAGTCCCGGTGTGAACGTGCGCCACCCAACATTTCTCTGGCAGGATTGTGGATTGAGGTTCCCGACTGAGGTTCGTAACTATGTGAGCTTATTCTTTGCAGGCAGACCTCCGATTTGGCGTTGGCTGCGGTGAGAGGGGCTCCCGAGGTAGCTACTCCAACATCCCCCTCCGATTTACTGCGCAACAGGCTGCTGTTGTTATTGTTGTTGGTATACCAGCCCAGTTGTCGAAGGTCAGGACACGAGTTGCAGGACCTTCCCAACAATTTTCGCTGCTGGAACAACGGCTGTTTGTTGGAAATGGCAGTTTTGTTAAGAATTTTTTTCGGTGACGTTGTTGCTTTCTTGAAGAGATTCGTTGTTGTTGTTCCCACTGGGGTTCTTAAGTTATTATTATTGTTAATGTAGCTATTGCCAGTGTCTCTTTTTCGGAGCGCCCGCAGTGACATTGCTTTGTTTGCTTTTATTATTATATTGCATTCAGCCGATGTAGCTTAGCTTGTACTACATGACTCTATAAATTGCTTGCAAAAGTTGATCCCTTTTGTTGTTCTTTCTTTTTCTTTTTAGCGCGACCGTATTTATGGAGAAGAGAAATTCTGACCTAATTGGCGAGTGTTGGTAAACGCGGCGAGGAGTATCGATAACTTTGTCGGACAACAGCTGCTCAAGATGGCGCATGTGGTAAGAAAGCTTTTATTTAATTTAAAAATAAAACCATCAGTATTTATTTAAATACAATTTTTCCAGCATGAGGAAACAAATGAGATTATTTGTAGTCTAGTGGGTTTGAATCTAACTGAAAATGCAGATGAAATCACAGGGCTGCTGAAGAGTTTACGCCTTTTGCTTACCCAAAGCACCGAAAGCCAAGAAACATTGGCCAAGAATGAAGACTTTTACACATTCCTTGATGCTGTGGCTTTTAACCCAGAAATGCGCACAGAGCAGCGCATTATTCACAATTTGTCCCTCCAAGTTCTGGCCAACAGTGTAGTTAATAATGAAGTTACCCAAAAAATCACTTGGATCCAGCATGGCACGAAAATTTCAGAACAAGCCTATGCTGCTCCGCTTGGCAGCTCCAATGATGTCCTTCTGATGATCATGTACAACATATATCTGAATGGTCTGAATCAGATTAGCGACGTAGTACCGCTCCAGACATGTCTACGGCTTTGGCATGCAATAAAAGAGTCGCAATGCGATTACAACTTTGAGTACTTGCACTTTTTCCTGGAGCACTTTATCGTTCAGAATGGTCCCATTTGCGTGGCTTCCTATATGAAACTGAACACAGAGGATCGTGTATCCTTTTTAGATTATGTTGCTCACTATCTCAGAGAAAACAGTCCAAATGGTCAGCTGACGTCTTTCTTACTAAAGCACTTTGCCAAAGAACTTCGCCTCAAGTCGGATTGTCTCCTACGTCAAAGTCTTAGGCTAAAAGACGAGTTGCATCCCCGAGAGGTTCATAATTTGTTGCGCATCATAGCCAGTGCAAGTGGTTCGGAAAAGTACGCCAATGTCTACAGAAATGACCGCTCATTGTTCATCAACGTGAGCAGCATGCTGCGATGCGTGGTGGCCGCAGGAAAGCAACCCGACGGCGGAGGCCTGGACAAACCCATGACCAAGTTAGAGGAGGTAGCCCTTACCTCGGGCATCGATGCCAGCTACGAGAAGAAGGTTTCCTATGAACTAAAAACTCTACTTGTTCGCTGTACCGCGAATTTACTTTACGACAACAGGGACAACAAGGGTTATGCCTTGGATACACAGCTGTTGGCAACGCTTCTGGAGTGCACAGCAATGGATGCCCGAAATCCGTGTAAGGAACTTTGTAACTTTCTCAGACTTCTGATTCTGATTAAATTTAACATTTCTACCCTTAGTAATGCGTGAGTGGAGCATCCTGGCCATAAGAAATGCTTGCGTCGATTGTGTGGAGGCCCAACAGGTCATTGCTGGACTTACAATGCAGGGCCCGGCGCCAAACGACATCCTCAGTGAGCTGAATCTGGAAATGGGCTCGCTGCGCATTTCGGACAGGCGTCAATAACTCATAAATACAGAAACACGGATGCAGCTAGACAAGACGAGGAACGAGGAACCACTAGCTGGCCAACAAGTGGTTAGCTATCTTTCGCACCACGTCATCCGCCGCCCAAACAGCCGCCGTCCATTCACTGCCCCTTTTTGTTTTTTTGAGCTGAACGATGCGCTAATGGTATGCCAACAGATCCAAAGGCATTCATAAACGCGTTGTCAACGTTTAATGGCATTGCGAGGGAAACGCGATTTTCGCGTAGGGGGGAATTTCGTTCAGCTAGCGTGGCTAGTGAGGATGATATAAAAATAGCTGCCCATGTACCATGCTCTGTGTACCAATAAAAAAACGAGATGCCTAAATTCATCGAAAATTCTAATTTTGTGCACACACTGCCGCCGAATAGAGTTCATGTTTATGGCGCAATTAAGCAACGATGACGTCTGCCCGCATGATTCCTTCGGCAACTTGCTGCAGGTGGCAGCCGCAGCATTGGTGGCAGCCAGCCCAGCCCTCTTCTTAACCCGACCACCACCGTCCTCCCAAAAATTCGTATAAGTAGAACGATTTTTATGTTTATGCTGGCTAACAATGGACCGCAGCCGCTCACGCAGGCAATCTTTGTCTTGGCCTGCTCCCTGGTGAACAGAGCAGAGCAAACCGAAGCAGCAGCAGAGGGAAAACAAAGCAAATAGGCAGACGAACGACAACCACTAGTGGTAGCCAGTAGCCAGTCAGTCTGTGCTCTGCTTTGGCCAGGAGCAGACGAGCAGGGAGTCAACGGCACGGTGTACGGTGTTCGTCGCCGCCAATCCGGTACCAAAATCGCGCTCTTTTATTCCGACTTTTTCGACAGAATTCATTTGCTTGGCGCGCAGTATATTTATTTATTTCGGTTGTTATCGCTGGTCCGTCTCGGTTTTTAGTTGAAAATTAGCAACAATTTTATTTTAGACGTACCGGGCAGCTCATAAACTCAGAAACTAAACAAATCTCTCATAAACAATCATCTTGAGGCGCGGGATCATTGTTGCAACGCTGCAGCTTTAATGGTAAACATTGCATCCGACTTTGGAGCTGATCACACCGCTCTTATATAACCATAAATCAGGATACCTGACAGACGTTAACACTATCTGACACATTTTATGGGCCAGCAGGGTATGATAGTCGGGACCGTCCAAATTTGACCGTCCAAACGGACGAATTGGCTGGCATTGGCATTATTTATGTGGGGCATTAATTAAATACACATTTCTCAAAAGTTCGCTTCTTTTTCGCCGGGGTGGAATTTGAATAATACGGCACATACCAAAAATACAACGGCCAACCGCCACGGCAAGTAAAACAAAAGCTGAAATATAAAACAAATAAATAATACGTAGGGAGCCGGGCAGGCGAGCGGTTATTTCGGTGAGCGTTTTTTCAAAATATCAAATTTTCGCTGTCAAAAGTGTCAATATGCGCCACCAAAACCTCAACAAGATCTGAATAAATGATGATTCCAAATGATTTGTCAGTCAGAAATCTGCAAAAGTATCTTCAGTCCCAACGATGGTCTAAAAATAACGATCTAACAAAAGGAAAATTGTTTTCTGTAATCTCTGTGATGCAAAACGAAAAACAAAAAGTGTCTAAAAAATAGAAAGTGGAAAATCGTTTTCGTAGGAAAGTGGCACATCCACTAGAACTTTTTCTTCTTTTGATCACGATGACGCACTTCGTGACGCAACTGTTGCAACTCCCCAACTGCAACTGCAGCATCACTTCCCAGAATAGATCGCGGAAGTGGAGAGTCTTTTGAAGAAGTAAAATCTGGCGCCACATCAATGCAGGAACGTTGTCTTTGGGTTTTCCCGAAAAAGAACAAAGATTCAAGATGACACTTTTGTTGGCCTAATAATTGTTTCAAAAGAAGGAACGGATCGCCAAGATAAACGGCATCCACTTGGCCGACACTCAGATATGACTATATCTAAAACTATATGGCACTGTTGCACGCATACCCCTTTAACCCACAAGCGGTATCCCTCAATCTTCACCGGCCACTCCACCCAACCATGCCACCCATCCACCCACTCAAATTGGCACACCTAATTCTCACATATATTGTATATTCCACGAGGAGACGAAACGGTTTTAAGCAGGAATTTCGCATTTTGTCATTTATTTTTCGCGGGTGTGCTCGCTTCTGAATGTGTCCACTAATTTGCTTAATTTCTGTCCGAAAATCCGTTTTCGAATGGGAATTTCTGGTTGCCTAGACAACATGTAAATAAATACGAAAGAAAAATAAAATAAATTTCTCCAAAGCAGCATAATTGATGGGCACGCACGTTCGTGGGTTGAATGCACACTTCAAGTTAATAAAATAGTATTTATTTCAACGATTTAGATAAAAATATAAACATATATTTTCAAATTTTTTTAAACTTATTCATATAAGCTAAAGTTTAAAGCTAAAAACGTTTTTTTGGTTTTTTGAAAGTCCATGACTAGACTGAATTCTCTTGATGAGGATTCATTGTAATAGGTTGTTCTTTTTCCAATTAAACTATAAAATTACATTTTCTTAAATGCTTTCAAAACTTCCCTAGGTAAACAAATTATATTTAACACATGTTAGACATTTTAGCATATCCGTCCAAATGTTTTTTTACCAAAACTATTGTTGTTTTGCCTGCAGCTGTATGTTTTGTTTAAAAATAAAATATTGTTTAAATAACAAAAGATATGGCAGGGGATAGGACAGTCTGCCGGATGGCCTGACCATCAATAACGTGTAGGCCCAAAGAAACACCTGACAAACAATTACGAGATCCGTCAATCCCCCACATGTGCGCGATATATCCGCATGACTTCATTTGCCTTAGGGAGATATAAAAAGAGTCCGTTAAGTTGCCACAACAAATTACTTCACCCACTCGCAACGATTCTCCTTCCCCAGGAACGTGTGCTGTTCCATGCGTGTAAGGATTGCTTGTTGTCATCGTCCAGTGAGCCGTAGGAAGGATTCAAGAGCGGCACAACAATGAAGCGTGACTTGTCCACATCAACCATCGGCCGCGATGAGGCCAGGCGTCCTCTAATGGAGGCCTACATGTTCCAGCGCCGGGTTCTCTTGGGATGCAGCTTGCTGACGGTGGTATCGCTTATAATCTGGATAGTGGCTATATCAACGGATCATTGGATTATCATAGCCGGCGGACAAGGTAAGCCAAAAGAGATTTCCCAATCAATACAAAGAAATAATCTTGATTTTATTTTATCTAAATAGGCATATTTATTCCGGAGTCACGCCGATTCTTCATGTCCTCGCACTCGGGATTGTGGCGCCACTGCCGGAATACTATAGTTCCCAATGCCTTGAGCAGTGCTCCGGTGGTGCGGAACTTCAGTTCCATGTCCTACACGTCGCAGGCGAACATTAACGAGGCCAAAAGAAATCTCTCGCACATGGACTTCATCAAGGAGTTTGCCAAAGAAGAACTGGAAACGGGGGACAACTTTACCGAGGCGGCTAGACGACACATGTTTGCTCATTGGGCTCGCGGCGAGAACGAGGACTTCCAGACCTTGAGAAACGCCTTCCGATCCATTGTAATGTCGACCGAAGAGAACCAAAGACAGTTCAATGCCACCTCAAACAAACCCATACCCATCAGTCCTTTGGACGTGTCGGGGATTATCGCGAGAGGAACGTTCGGATCGGCACTGCAGAGGGTGAAGTACAACAACACCTGGTCCTATTATGTGATACCGGAGGTGGCTCAGTTGGCCATATTCAGCAACTGGACAAACTATCCGCTGGTGGTACGTCTGTTGGGTACCTATATCCGGGACATTGGGATTCCCGCCTACGTTCTGAATGACGAGAGAGTGCTCCTCATCTTGGTGCCTCCGCTGCCTCCAAAGCGAGGAGGTCTAAGTGCCTATTACAGCTACATCCCCAACCGTAAGTGGCACCGGAAAATGGTCATCCAATATTAAAATATCTATTTAAACTCTTTCCACAGAGCGCTGCAAGTACATAGACATGTTCCCCAACTCGAACGCCTTACGAAATGAGCCAGGATTCGACGACGAGCTAATGGGTAGGTATTCCGAGGTGATCGATTTCGGTAACAGCTCCTAATAAGCAGTGTCTTGGTACTTCCTTGCAGACTATATCCGGACGCAGGCGTCCTTTGCCTGCATTACGTTGTTCGTGATGAGCTTGGGAGCCGTGTTTTCTTTCTACACGTTCATGAATCCACGCTACATGTTCAAGCGTCTGGCAGGTGGAATTCACCTGGTGGCAGCTTCCACTGCCATGGTGGTGCTCCAGGTGCTCTTCTCCTCAATTGACTACACCAAGGACCATCTGAATTACGCGTATCCGGAAGGAGCGGAGTTAACGTATGCAACTTAAGCCAGTTTTATCCAAAGAATAATGAGACTTCCTTCATTTTTAGCTATGGCTATGGAGTCTTCCTGGCCTGGTTTACTTTCGCGGACAATATTTTATGCGGTGTTATGTTCCTCTGGTACTCTGGCAAGAAAAAAGGCGCCAAGGCACCCAACGACGAGGTGGCCATGGCCGATGAGCCTACCATCATGGGCAGATAACATGGCCCAGGCCACACAAAAGGGCTTTCAATGACCAGAGATGGCCAACCAGCGACCAAAGACCAAAGCAATTCTATTGCTTTTCATCATAATTTTGTTATTTGTTGTTTTCATTATGGCTGTATTTAAAATGTTCGCTTTATAACTACTTATAGGAATCTCAAAGCAATAAAGCAATTATTTTCAGTCAATAAAGTATCTAGTATATATTCTATATATAGTAAATAAGTCTATACTGCCACATGTTTTATTCCAAAAGTTTTGAAGAATTCGTGCAAGGGACGAAGGCTAAATCTTTGCCAAATTTCATCCGATTATTAAGCTGAATAGAAAATTTAGAAATTGTGTCTTTATCAATCTGCTTTAAAATCTGAAGTAAATTTTTCGATTTTTTGTACATTTTTTTCCTATGATACCCATGAAAAACCTTTGAGAAGGCATGGCTATATCTTTGGTAATTCCGAACGATCTTCTTTCAATCTGGAAGTGTCCCCGGTGAAGGCTTTATTTTCATTTGATTATTGATAAATAGCTTCCAAAATTTGAAGATCGGTTTTTTATCAATCTGCATTAAAATCTGAGGAGAAATTTAAACAAAGATATTAAGAAAAATTTAATATTACATCTCTTTTTAATCGATATATCAAAGAAACTATTTAAAAAATAAACTTAATTTTACATATTCAAATATTCTTTTAATCCGTTACCCCTCTAGAAAGCTTTTGGCGCGCTACCATGTGCCTCAGCGGATTCAGTGTGACCTTATTTGAAACGCATTGTTTACCTTCTGATAGAATATTTAAATCATTTATTATTAAACATTGATAATGGTGATAACTTAAACATATATTTTTTAATGTTGAAAACATATTCTAACGTTTAAAACTTTCCCAGGATGGCCTTCAACCAGATGTATTCACCACTGAAGCCAAGGAACTCACATCTTCGGAGCGGCAGAAACTGCAGGAACAAGACAAACGTGGTCTCGTCTCCGAATTCAAAGCAAACAAACTAGAAATTGATGCTCAAAGGAACTGGGATATCTTTTACAAACGCAACGAAACAAGGTTCTTCAAGGACCGACATTGGACAACGCGAGAGTTCCAGGAGTTGCTAGACCAATCGGAGACTAAAGGAGCAACAAGAAATCTGTTTGAAGTTGGATGCGGCGTGGGTAACCTCGTTTTCCCTCTTTTGGAGGAGCAAAAAGGCGACAAGGACAGTGTCAACAGGTTTTACTTCTTCGCCTGCGACTTCTCTCCCCGGGCTGTCGATTTTGTGCGTTCAAATCCACTCTACGACCCTGGACAGATCACCGCCTTCCAGTGCGACATAACCACCCAACAGGTGCATGAGAATATTGCATCCGAGAGCCTGGACGTGTGCACTCTAATATTTGTGCTATCAGCCATTCATCCGCAGAAGTTTCAGGAGGTGGTGGCGAACCTGTGGAAGCTACTTAAACCGGGAGGGCTTGTGCTTTTCAGGGACTATGGGCTGTACGATATGGCCCAGCTGCGTTTCAAACCAGGCAATAAGATATCCGAGAATCTGTATGTGAGGCAGGATGGCACTCGTAGCTACTTCTTTTCCGAACAGGAGGTAGCGCAGCTATTTCTTGAGAACGGCTTTGAGGTTATTAATAATGCCTATGTCCATCGGAGAAC
The DNA here is from genome assembly GCA_018150545.1 of Drosophila ercepeae. Lineage (NCBI taxonomy): Eukaryota > Metazoa > Arthropoda > Insecta > Diptera > Drosophilidae > Drosophila > Drosophila ercepeae. The sequence continues at coordinate 16,272,385 of JAECWL010000161.1, forward strand.
CCTTAACCTCAAGGAAGGTATCGACGTTCCGAGAATATTCTTGCAAGGCAAGTTCCGGAAAAAGTCTTTGGAGAGTGAAAAACATTGACCGTTTAGTTACGTATTTAGTTGTATTTATTTTAAATCAATAACATGGTTCAAGTCAACGTTCAATAAATATTTTTGTATGTATATATTAGTTTACACCTGTATATATATTCTAATAAGTGACAGAACTAAATTCCATTTGAATTGCCTGGACCCAACTCCGTTTGAATGTACAGTAGATATCGAATGTGTGAGCAATCAATGCTGCTTACCTAAAACAAGTGAAATGCATCGCGATGTGTACATTCATTATTTTCACCGAAAATGGGACATTTAATAGCCCCAAACTGCTAATAGCTATCCAAACGATGTCCATGAGCGGTTCCGAGTGTATATATAGTTTGTAATTGTTGTGACGTCCTAGCAACACTTAGCCTAACCAACAATAATGGTATTGGAATATAATAACATGCGAACAACTAAGAGAACCCATCAAACGATCCTTAATCCTAAACTCAAATCATTCTCCTTGCCTTCTCCCCAATAATGTTCGGCTAATACACAGCGGTAGGTGGCGAATATATATGTATATAGAAGGGTGAGTGAACTTTTGGTTGATTAGGAATCTCTGCCAGCATGTAATCTTTGGTTAGGGCTTAATCGCTGGTATCAATAAATAGTTATATAAACACGTGACCGAAACTAGTTGACAACGCTCTTATATTTTATCTTACTTAAATATTGGTTAAATTTAAATCGGAAATTATGTAATTTTTTGATATGGTTTAAAAATGGAAAAGTTGTAAATTGTAAATTGCTTTTTGCAGGATATTTGGCATACATGTATTTTAAAGAACCGTGAAAATTGATATTAGAAAGATGATTTTTATAAATAATGTCTTGGGAATACCATAAGATTACATTGCTTGGCTTCGATTTCCTTTCTGGAAACCCGCCCACCCTTCCAGTTGTTGTAAACGTATATATACTTGATACTTTGATTTGGCTAATCGCCCGTCGGACAAGGCGATCGATTGCACTACTCCACCAGACTATGTTCGGCCAGCTTGCCGCCGTTGCTGCTACTGTGGCCAAGCGGCGCCAACTCAATGCTCGAGTCGAAGCTTTTGGTGAGCAAATCACTGCTGGTAACAGAGTTGGTGGTGCTGCTCAGCGGAGGTAAGTTTCCGGTACTATTTCCCCCAAGAACACCATCGTTGAGGTCGCTGTCTACGCTAAAGCTATTGCTGTTACTTCCACCATTCTCGTTGATCAGTGAGAGCGCCTGCATCGGCATAACCTCGCCGGTGGGTGGTTGCTCCATGCTGGAGTTCGCGATAGTGTTTGTAGTGGGCTCCGCTTGGAGCTGGAGCAATGAGTTGCGCTGCGTATGCTTATCGAACTTTCGCTGCGGCGGCTTTGGCGGTTCCTTATCCTTTTCTTTCTCCTTTTCCTTATCCTTGGACTTTTTGAATCCAGCGATTAGCGCCTTGTGTGCCTGCGCCTTAATGCCTTCCATGCTGGGCCGCATTATAGAAGTTCGTGTGCCAGAGCTCTCCTTTTCCTTGGTAGATGGTGACTCCTTGGATCCCGGTTCTGCCTCCTCCGATACACTGGCCAGCTGCTGGGGCCCCTGCTGCATGGTGAGGTCCTGCACTTGGATGGGAATGTCATCGGGCAGCTTTTTCGTGCGGAAGGAGGCATTCGTGATCATCGACTTGGAAACTGACGTGGTCACGGTATTAGTGGCTGGTGTTAAAGCGACACTCAATCCCATAGGCCCGTCATTGGGTTGACCGGAAGGATTGGCGTGCAGCGAATTACGCACTGCACTGGTTACCAAAATCAACTCAGTGTACATCTCGTAGGTAGCGCGGTTGTGTATATCGTCTAGTGTCTGGATAGCTATCGTTCCATAGCCATTGAACATGGCAAAGTAGATGGCATGTACCAGTTCGATTAGAAAAGACGCCGACAGTGGAATGCGTGGCGAGGAGGGCTTCGGAAATGGAGTACCCGTTGTGGGATCGGTACTGAAAGTAAGAGTTAAGTCAGGATTATCACAATTTAAGGATTTATAACTTCAACCATACCCATAGCTCATCCTATGACCATGTCCAGACTTTGTAGTGAACCCCTGATTCACCAGCTGCGATGTCACCCGGCAAAGGTGTAGCAGAGAGGACTTCTGGGTCTGACTTACTTGCTGGTTGTAGCAAAACAACAGGGCTGTGAGGATGCGCATGCGGTTCTGAGCGTGGATCGTCTCGATGCGCTGGTGGGGGCCCCACTTGACCTCCCGATTGCAGTTCTCCTCCCAGCGCCGCAAATCAGTCATAGGCAGGTATTTTAGCTCGTGATAAACCGACACCTGGGCCAGGATCGGCATGCGAAAGACCACCACACGCTGGCCGCCGTCGTCGGTAGACACCTCGCCATTATAAATGCAGATAAGCAGCGTTTCGACACCACGCGCGGCCTTCTTGTCTCCACCGGCTACTGCGTGAAGGTAGGTGTACACCAGCACGGGAATGAACTGCAGAGGGAATTTGTGCAGCGCCAGCTCCGGGGAACGGTAGAAGGCCAGTAACTGCTGGCAGATGTCATGAAGTAGCGCCTCATTACCCCGCTGCCTTTCATTAAAAATGGTGAAGATGGCCTCGGCGATTTCAGGGTCCGTTTCATGCTCCACGGCGAACGCCTCCGCCTCTGCTGCCTGCCCCCTGGTCCGCTGGTAGTCCGCCAGCCAATCCCTCACCAGTTCGGCCATCTAAAAGGGTCACAGTCGTCCGAAAAGCCCGAAATATGTTGTATTGCCATCACTGCTTACCTTGACCTTGGTCCAAGCTGGGATTCTAGCAGCGCGGGAGGTCCTATTAGTCACCTGGGATCGGGTTTTCCAACGGATTATGTGGTGGCAATGGTTAATTAGTTTATCACCAGTTTAGTGTCCGCTGCTGTTCAATGTGACCGTATGTGGACGGGATCGATTCCCAAAATCGTGGTTGAAGCTGGGCACCCTACTTTTCAATGCGGCGCTGCCACTCTTTCTTGTTTTCAAAAATTCAACTTTAAAAAATAAGCTTTTATTTTGAAACATTGTTTATATTTAAAGGATACTTCTTAGAAGTATACACATAAAAAGAACATTGCCGCGTTTTAAATTAAAACATTCCAAGCATATAAGCGATGGTCATTTCATCATTCGCTTTACAATATCTACTGGAAAGGGAAACACGTAGGACCTGGTATTGTCATTGCAGATAGTATTCAGGGTCTGTAGATAACGTAGTTGCAGGGCAATTGGATTGGTTTCCATAATGTCAGCAGCCTCCTTCAGAGCCCGCACTGCATCCCGTTCCCCTTGGGCGGCGGCTACTTTTGCCTTTGCCTCTCGCATCGCTTCCTGCTCCACGGCCAGAGCACGCTTCAACTGGTCAGGTATGCCTATCTCCTTTCTATTATATATGGAATTTATTAAAGCTATATTAAATTCCGTTTACTTACATTTCCACCCGCTCTACGCGCACTCCCCACGGCTCGGTGGAGTTGTAAAGGATGCCCTCTATCTGGTTGGAAAGATACTCTTTGGAAGCAAGAAGGTCCATCAGTTTGTGGGTGCCGGCTACGTTTCGGAGCGTCGTCATCGCCAGCTTCTCGGTGGCTTCCGTGGGATCGAAAACCTGGAGCAAAGCGTCATATGGACTTTTGATACTATAATAAACTACTCCATCGATATTGATCGTGACCATATCTTTGGTAAGAATTTCCTGCGTGTCCAGATCAAAGGAAGTGGTTCGAAGGTCCACAATACGCATGGTATCAATACAGGGTAGGTAAAAAACCACACCAGGCCCACAAGGTGGCTTTGGACGCAGGCGACCCAGGCGCAAGATCACCCCTCGTTGGTACTCAGAAAGGATTCTGAGGCAGACGAAAAGCGAAAACGGAAATGTAATGATTGCTAAAATAAGAGACAGAACGAAACACGTCTTTTCGGCACAGTTTGGGGGAATGTTTTCACCTAATTGCAAGAATAGCAGCAGGCCGATAAATAATAATAACAAATGAATAATGAAAATGTGGGCTCACTTGTTTTAACATTTCGCTGCGGCTGTAGAGATTCGTCTTGAAAGGCCGCGGTGGATCCTACGACATCCACTACCGTACCGGGTTCAGCTTGCTTGGGAGAATTATTCATAACAGCGAATTTAGCAGACAGTTCAAGTTGACAGTGTATTCGACTACGACTCTAGGCAGCATTAAATATTTTAACCAATTTCAAATATATATAAATACTTAAAATTATTTAATAAAACGGATCTATTTGGCATTGCTAGCTGGGAAGACGTTGCATATTTTGGGCTTGCTCTACACGACATCGCGGTCGCCAAAATTCTAGCAGGCGCATCAGGAAGTGGGCGACTACAAAGAAGACCAGGAACCAGGAGCCGTGCTGCCACACTGCGACGACTAGCTCGCTTGTTGTAAAGGATCGTTCTTGGAGAACCCGATTATAAACCTTCACCGTACGTAAGGCCACATCCTCCCAGTTATATAGTGTCTCAACCAACTCGTTGCATCGGTAGGGACACAAAATGGGTTTCAATTGATTGCTTTGGTCTTCAGGTGGACGATCGATGGCTTGGGATTCATCTGCTTGCTCTGCTTCCTTTTGCCGCCGACGTCGCCGCTTTCCACGCCCGTCGCCTCCTGATGGCAAATGCCCATTGGCTCCATTCGAGTTTGGAGTCTTGAAACCGCTCGTTCGGTGTCTTTCTATGGCCACCAGAATGCCGCTGTAAATGGCATCAATGTCAGGCTCCGCCAGCAGTATTAAACTTTGGGGTAAAACCTCTGGAATGCCGCCGACGCTTGTCGACACAACCTGAAGACCACAAGAAGCCGCCTCAACAATGGCCATGCAGTAGGCCTCAGTCAGGGAAGTATTTACAAATATATGGCCCCGAACCAGGATATCGCGAACTTTGGCGTGCTCCACGGCGCCCACCATCTCTACCCTGTCCTGCATATTTGTCTTCTCCCGAATCTCCTCTAAGAGATCCCGCTTTGGTCCATCGCCGACAATAATGAAATGCACATTTGGAGTGTTTTTGAAGCGTGGAATAACTCCAGCCAGAAGATCAATACCCTTTCGGTAAACCAGGCGTGACGCCACAACAATGTTAACTGCAAGAAAGTGTGTTATATACAGAGAAGAGCTATTAAGATTAAGAGAGTATTTTCGTACTTCTATCACTGGCTGGTCGTTTATGAGGGTCTGGAGTAAACAGAGCTGTGTCCACAGCATTTGGTATCACAGAGACACGATGTTTGGCTACCTTGGCCCTAAGTACAGTGTTCTCCTTGCCAATGTGGGAGACACAAATGGCATGGTTGACCATGCTTAAGTTAACTTCCAGCAGGTTGTTGGTCAGGGCCGCCGACAAGTCTGCGAAGCCAAATAAGCTGTGATCGGTGAAAACAGTCTGCAAAATATAAGACCTATACTCTTGACTTTTAATGGCTTTAAAATTTTACCTTAAGACCCAATAAAGAACCCACCATCAGCGCCTCGTGAGCCAAAGCGCTAAAGGCGGAGTGCCCGTGGACGACGTCCACGCGTTCCCGGAGAAGGACCGCTCGAAGCATGGGAATATTGCAGACGGCGGTTGGCAGGATGCATTGATTGTAACACACTTTAATTGGAAGATAGTAGACCTTCAGGCCGCGCGTCACGTAACGTATGCCACTGCAGTCGCCATAGGCGTGCGTCAGCACCACAACCTGAGGGAGTTAATAAGGTAATCAAAGATAAATAGAATAACAAAGTTTAGCAATTTTTGCAATGGAGCACCTTGTGACCCAGCCTGAGTAGCATTTGCGAGAGATTGTAAACATGTTCCTCGACACCCCCGATGCTCGGATAAAAGAAATCCGACGCCATGCAGATGCGCATCTTTTAATGTTTTGTTTTTGAATCCTTGAGGACTTTGACATTCCACAGAAAAGAGATAAACATGCAAAAAATATAACAATATTAAACCGTGAACATCTGGCAGTGTTGTAAAACCTTCCATTTCTTATTGGTATATCCAATCGGGGTTTATTTTTAATATTTTTTATACAAGAAACTAAACGATGAATACAGAACGAATATTTTAAATAAAGTTTTATAAATAATTTATTATATTTATGTCAATAATTCTTTAAATTTGTTTAATTTCCTAAAGGTAGTCTAAAGATAACTTTGGCTTTGATTGCAATTGCAGCTTGGTCACACTGGGCTTGTTTGGTTTGCGGGGGAGGGAGGAAGGTTTTTGTTTTTTGTGCAATTTCTACATGGCTGCAAGATGCAGAACTCCAAGGCCAAAATGGATGAATTCAAGACCAAATTCATGGATTTGCTGCACAAACAGGTACAATATCCTCGCACCATAAAGTAACTCAACGAATTCACAAATCCCTTATCTCTGTTCCGCCCACCAAACAAAAACTGGAAACACTCACGCACACACAGACGAATCGACAAATGAAAATTCCTGCCATGGGCTTTTCGGATTACTTCATCCAGACGGTGACTGCGGACACCTCGCCCATCCAGGAGGCGGATACCACGGATGGAGCTAGCGGAGACACAGGCGAGAGCCAAACGAACGCACAAAAATCAGATCAGGAGATCCTGGAGGGCATTGACCAATGCTATTACAGCCCCGACAGCAACCCGCAACTATACGAGCTCAAGGTAAACTTGCGATGCGTTAAGCGGCTTATGATTATTAACCTCCTTATTTTAACAATGCCCCACAGAAAGTTCTTAACGACGGCATAAACAACGAGCTGATCGAGGTCACTATTGCACAACTGCGCACCCAGCAGAAGGTTTTAACCAAGCAAGTGCTGCAGAACATCCTGGAGCAGCGCAATGCATGCAGCACAGAGTTTGCGTCCATCAATGAGACTCAAAAGAGGCTGGAGGAGTCGCTGTGGACGTGCCAGAAGGCTAGGTCGTACTTAAATTTTGCTCGAACCAACCTTACAACCACCAGCTTGGAGATCCTAGCCAGTTATCGCAAGCGGGAGGTGCTGAAGGAGGTGTTGGACACTCTGGTGGCTATCAAAACGCTGGTATGATAAGGGTTTGCTGTTCTATTATTTTATTTTAACCATCGATACTTCTTTAAGCGCACCACCGATGTGGAGGTCCAAAAACTCTTGGCGGATCACAATTACAGCGCCGCTATCGGTATTTTGCTGCAGTGCAAAAGCTCCGCAGAGGCTTATATGCAGTTTAACTGCGTACAATCGTTGTCAAAGAAGCTCCAGGAGACTATGTTGCTGATGGAGTTCCAGTTGGATACTGTTCTCAACGAGATGGTCCTCAGTTTCGACGCACGAAAGTACGCTAAGCTTCAAGAGGCCTACAAGCTAGCCAACAAATCTCTGATGGCCATGGATCAACTGCACATTAACTACATCTCGGCCATTCACTCCTCGGTGAACGGCGTGCTCCGTGGATACAGTGATCCCGGCCAGGATGACCAAGCCAAGCCGCTGTACGAACAGCTATGCGAGCAACTAGCTGTGGAGAAGCTTTTGCCTTGTCTTATTAGCCTGTGCAAAATGTTTTGGACCATTCTAGCCTCCTATTATCAAGTTGTTATGTGGCACAATAACTATAAGCTTTATGGCCATGACGTGGAAGATTCCCCCGACGTATATATTCAGCAAAAACTTAAAAAGGGGCAATCGCGTGTTTGGAATGACATTCTCACCAAGGTGTGCCTATTCCTGCAGTCGGCCAAGTTAAAGGCGCTGAAGTACGACCAGTTTATTCAGCTTCTGTCTGTCGTTCAGCGGCTTAAAAAGGTGGGCCTAGAGTTTTGCGGCGAGCAATCCGAGAAACTTATTGAAACGATGCAGCAACAAAGCGAAGAGTTTTTCCGAAGCTATCACCTTTCCTGTGTGGAAGAAATCTGCCTATTTTTAGACAACGAGTCCTGGACTCCAGTCGACTCGTTTGCCCACATCCTTCAACTGCCTGTATGTGTTTTATTACTTCTGCTCCTTAGACTTTATTGTAATATATTGATTATGTTCATCTTTGTAGGAATTTCGAACAGTTCGCCACACTCTGAGGCGCCACAAATCCCCAACAACGGCATTGCTTCCCTCCTCCAACAACTCTCCCATTAGCAATAACAACTGCGACGAGTTAGTCTCTGTTCATTCCCAGGATGGTGGCAGCTCTATTTATGGTTCCTACGGCTATTTCCTCAGATTCTCCGAGAAGAGTTCGCCCTTTGACGGAGGACTGGATGCAGCTATGCTGGAAGAGGACATCCTATCCGGCATTGTTGACGAGGCTTCTTGTTATTTCAGCGAGGAAAGCGACGATGAGCAGAAGAGTCTGCAGAGCAAGGAATTTGACGATGCCAACAAGTACGATGATAACTTAATTTGTCATAATTATTCAACAAGATTTTTCTTTTATTTTTAGTCAATTGTTGGTAAATAATACTGCCCTGAACGTGCTACGCTGTATTGGCCGCTACCTTCAAATGTGCAAACTGTTGCACTGTATATCTCCTAAGATTGTGTCGTGCATGCTGGAGCTCATTGACTTCTATGTTTATGCGGTGCATGAGATATTTGGCAAAGATGCTGTAAGTAAAGCAAAATACACCTTTGAATACAAATTTTTAACGTAAAGCCTTTTGGTAGCTGGTGGCGACGGATAACTTGTATACGAGACAATTGGAACTTCGCTTACGAACTGTGGAGGCAAATGTCCTACCCCAAATCAAACTGTGGCCTTTAAACTTTTCGTCTCTGGTAAATTAGTAGTAGTAGCTTTCTTTTAAAATTGTAATAACAACCCTGCCATTTAGGCCAACAATGAGTTAGCTAACCCAGACACACTGTACGGTCTGGCACAACGTATTGTAGCTGTTGAAGCTGGACGCAGCATGCTGCAGCAATTCCAAATCTTGCAACACTATCTCAACCACCTGTTGCCTATCGCCGAACGTCCCACATTCTCCAGTTATCTGGAGTACAGTGATTATATGCTGGATCTGGCAAAACCAGTTTACACCTGCGTAACCTCTCGTGTCATCGATTTGACGGCAATTCTCTCGCAAATGGCCAAGGTTAAATGGGATGTGAATCATGTGATACATCAGCACAGCAGCTACAGCGATGTGTTGAATAGGGTAAGTGCATTGGTCAAGTTACAAATTTGAGGCAAATCAATGATGTATTATACTTTCAGAACGTCCAGAGCTTTGCCATGTGCTTGGAGGAGATCGCGAAGGAGGTGCCGGTACCTGGCAAGCACGTTTGGAATTCAATGGCGCACGTAGCCACGCACCTGTTGGTCGAAGGGTAAGTTATTGTTTTCTAAAAATAAATCTAGAATTCTTATTATATTATTTTCGTAGGTTCTCCAACGTGAAGAAATGTTCCGCAGGAGGACGAGCCCTAATGCAACTGGATTTTGCCAACTTTATGTCTTTCCTCGAACTGATATCTAACCAGAAGTACCCAAAACATCGGTCCTACGTAGACGTCTTTATTAAGACATACTACTTTGCACCAGAACAGTTCGAGCAATGGATAGAGCAGCAGCGACAAAGTGACGAGTATTCCGCAAAGCAGTTGACCAGCCTGATCCAATGTATTTGTGTCAGTGACAAACGCACAAGACACAGGTTGCTCCAACTTCTGGATGGTGGATCAGTTAATGGGTTGATCATGTCGGCTACCCCGACAACAACTCCACAAAAAAACGACACTGGATCTGTTTCCGGTTCGAATCTGAGCAGTGTTATCTGAGTACTTTGATTCTATTTATTTTGTTACACCTTCCGAATAATCTTGTTAGTAGATCAATCTCGTGACATTCTGTGTATTTAACATTCCGTTTAGTGCAAATTAACAATTGTTTAGGTTAAAATCTTTATCTAAGTTATACAGTCGATCTCTATGATGTACTTCTTTTTCAACCTCAAACTATGAATCTCTCAATTTCTATTTAAATGCAATCAGCTCTCTTTTTGGCTCTCTCAGATGCAATGCAATTGGCAACCTTATTAATTTGTAATTATAATTGGCAATACGTTTATCATTCACCGTGACTTAAGTACCTAGAGAAGCAGACATACACATCCTATATATACAAACAAAACACTTATAAATAAGAAACATGAATACCTATTTATTTTACTACCTATTTGTAATATTTATTTGCAGCAGCAAACGGACAAATAATTGTAAAACAACTCAAATGTAATGGGCGTCGTTTAGATCGTTTAGATGTAACGAACAAACACACAACATTAACTATTTAGCAATTGTAACAAACTAACAAAGATTACATATTTTGAGATATGCATATTACAATAAAATGTGTTTGGAATTTGTCATATCATCGGGGGGCGTGTAGAACCAACGCAAGTTCTTTTATATAAATGGATGACTGGGAAAAATACAAAATCCATATAAATAAGTAGGGCTATCAACGAGGAGCCTCAAGTTCGATAAAGCATGTGGATAATACTAAATATAATCATTTTCGGCGCTCCCTTTTTGGTTGAAAGTTCCCTCGTAAAATTCATGGAAAAAGCAGCTAATGAATCTGGGACTTCAGTGTTTATGATCCGTAATACCTATTGTGCGGATACCTTGTTAAGTCAAATCTTTGATACTTTATTCATCCCGGTTATTATTCAAACGGCTACCGACGATAGCCCTCGTAATAGGAATGTTTCTCGCCCACTTCATCTTCTTTGTTTGCAAGGGCACGAACAGGAAAAGGATTTTGAATATCTACAGAGACTACTCACATCATTAAAAAACTTTCCTGATGATAAAATTATACTTTATATTTCCAATACTTTTTTCAATCAAAGCCGCATTGAACTCTTACTGGAAACATGTTATAATTTTAAAACTTTAAAAGTTGTTGCACTCACAGGTGTCAAGGAGCCAATGTATTTTTATAGATATTATCCCTACCCTAAGTTTAGGATGGAGCACCAGGACTTCAAGACATCACCAATATTTCCGCGGAATTTTCCAAACATGCAGGGTCATCCATTGAAAGTGATGCCCGACCAATGGCTCCCTAGATCTATTCTTTATAAGGATAGGCGCAATGGAAAGGAGACCCTGGCCGGGTCCGTTGGCCGTTTTATTCACGTACTGACCTGGAAGCTCAACGCTACTCTCAAGCTAGCCCCAGTAGTTACTGCAGGACGGTTTCTCCGGTCAAGTACTCTCCAGGAATTGGGCGATCAGTTTGGCATCGACGTCTCAGCCAGTATTTCAATGGTGGAGTATGAGGAGCAATTACACCGAAATAGTTATCCCCTGGAGATGACTCATGTCTGCTTAATGATTCCCATGGCCCAACCAATACCGTTGCGGAATATATATCGGCTTCTAAGCAGCCCTTACAATATTCTTGTGATCGTGAGTATTATTTATGCCTACGGTTTAGTCTTGTGCCTCCTCCAGAGAATACACGGTGAAGAAGTGCACTTGGAGGACTTTCTGCTGAATGACAGGGCCCTCCTTGGCATTTTGGGACAATCCTTCAGATTACCTTATCGAAGAACTAGTAGATGGATCTATTTAATGTTGAGCATTGTTGGTTTAAATGTGAGCAGCATCTTTGAGGCGGCTCTGGAAACCATGATGGCGCATCCACCAAGAGAGTTTCAGGCCCGAAACTTCGCCGATCTCGAGCGCACCAGATTACCTTTGGTCACTACTGAAGAGGATCTTCACACGTTTGTGGATTTGCATCTCAATCTCCTGATACTGAATGTAAGCGAGTACCATCAGGTTAGAGCCAGTGGAAATTCTAGCAGCGCTTACTTTGCTTCTCGCCTTCATTGGACTCTGTTTAGTGAACAGCAAAAGCGCTTTAGTCGGGAGCTATTTATCTACTCTACGGAGGCTTGTATGTGGTCATTAGCTCTCATGTCGTTTCAGTGGCCTACTGCCTCCTGGTTTAATGAGCCTGTCAGCAAACTGATTTTAGAGGTGAGAGCGAATGGATTGTATCAGTTCTGGGTGGGAATGCACCACTACGACATGGCAGAGGCAGGTTTGGCTGGAATGACGGATCCCAACACCCAAGACAAAGAAAAAAATTCCGCCTTGCGTCTAGACGATCTTCAGTGGGTATGGTTGGCTTATGGAGTACTTGTCACGGCTTCTCTTAGCTTGTTTCTTTTAGAAATAACCTGGAAAAGACTACATATTAAATTTCCTTATAATTTGTAAATGACACGTTTATTTAAAAATTTTGCTCTCGCTACAAACTGATAAAATATTTCATAACATAAAAGATAGGCAAATACTCTCACAAAAACTTAACACTTAAATAAAAAGAATAATTACACTTTTAAACTTATTAGTCATCATCGACTATTTCGATGGGCGATTTGGACTCTTCGGCCTCGTCTACACTATCCGAGTCCGAGCGAGGAGGATTCTTTAGATCCTCTATTTCATCCTTGAGGTCTTCTATATCTTCTTCGTATCGCCGCTTTTGCGATGAAAGCTATAAAAAAGAAAGCCGGTTAAAAACAAAGAAAGAATCGCATGCATTTTTAAATTAAGCCACCTTAAATTCCCATTCCCTATTTGCAATTAGCAGCTTTTTTTCGCATTCCTCTTCGAGTTGTTTTTTTGTGTCCTTAATGATCTCCTGGTATGTATCGGTTAGTTCCTTACGCAGCTTTTCCTCCAGCAATTGCATCTGTAGAACATGATCGAATTTCAGACGCTCGATCTCCAATTGCATGCTGTGGGGGTAACGTTAATAAAAACAAATATTTCAAATTGGTAACCAAGAATATACATACCTGACATTCTCTTCTTCAAGCTGTTTTTTGTATTCATCGCCTGGCTCCATTTTCGAGAACTCCATGAAGCCGCAAAAACTGGCTCGATGCTGTTTAATTACCGGTTCCTTAAATATAATATTCTTGGCGATGGATGCAAAGTTGAGGACATTCAGATTTTCCTCGTAATACTTGTCTACTGGCGTGACCGTTACTATCATAGCCAGTTTCTCTTTGCCAAGTATTGCCGCCTGCAATAGCATGGTAAGCTTGGAGTCGCGATACGGTATTACGTCGGTGTTTTTCTTTTTGTGTGTCGTGCTGGCCGCATCCAGACACCTGCCGAGCACCATTAAGGATGTGTTAATGTTTTTGGCTTCTTTCAGCCGCAAGCCCGTGGTTCCAGTGTTTATCACCCGCTCCGAGCCCGCCAAATCACAGAATCTGTATGAGCTTTGGGTGGTGATGCCCGAGCGATTGTATTTCAGTATGTCGATGGTAAAGACACAGTGGGATCGACTGGAATTAGAGTTTACGGACGTGGAAGCGTACGTTGAACGTTGCTGGCCAAGTCGAAGCAACTGCAAAGCCTCCTCGCTGTTTTTCACAAACACACTGGTCAACCCCTTCACGAATACTAGCCCCTTATTACATACAATCTTCAGATTTTTCCGTGGCACTTTCTCTCCAAGTTTTTCTTGGCGTGGTGGAATGGCCAGCAAGTCATGCACTAACTCATTGTAGATCTCTACAAAGGATACCCAAACCATTACTGAATTGTCGGGAGAGGCTTTCACCTCAAAAGTGTGATCCCCGTCGATAACTTGCTTCAGTCGCTTGTGGTAGGCCGAAATGTCGGGACATAATGGCAACAGCTTTTTCCGAACCTGTATCTCATTCAGTGTGGCGTCGTCCTGAAGAAAGGTGATGCAGCCATTGATTAGTTTGAGTTTGGGCGCGTGGTATAAATTCTCTTGATAGATTGTGAAAATGTTCTCGAGTGCACGGGGAATGATTCCAGCTCGGACATCGTCGCCTGGGTAAGAGTTTAAGTCAGAACTATGAATTGTTGGAATAAAACACAAGTAATCTTACCGAGTAGGGTGAAGGTTTTGCCCGATCCCGACGTCCCGTATGTCATAATAGTGACGCACTCCTCTTCCAAGATCTTGGGACCTACACAGATATCATATATATCCCTCTGGCCCACACCGCTGTCGAAGATTGAACTGAAACTAAAGTGCTTTTCCATGCGGTTGACATTGTTACTAGTTGAGTCCATTTTGCAGCTCGTGATGAGCACATTGCCATCATCCGATATTGTGTACGCCTTGGAGGGGTAATCATTAACGGGCCGGAGACGCAGGTAGACCTGGGGTCCGGTTTCAGCGCCACTGCTGTCACTAACGCTTGTGGCTGTCGAGGCGGCGTTGGGAGTGTAGTCGGACTCGGTATCTGAGCACTCCGAGTAGCTGTCGTCCTCCGATTCTTGGATGTCATCAAAGAGGCGTAGCTTTTTGTTAGGACGCGGCCGAAAGCGTCGGTCGATCGAAGGATCGCGGGCCATCAGAAACGATCGCATTTCTCGCTTGTGAACCTCGATTTTCTTTTTACTGTCCATGTTGAGTGCTGACAAAGAAACTTCCTTAGCATACAGTGTGGGTTCCTTCGCGCTAATTTTCGGACGCTTCAGACAGCGCTGCCAACTTTTAAAAAGTATTGAATGACAATTGTTGCAGGGCTATCATTGTATCTTACAAAATATTGATACCTATCGATAACTTTTGAATTCAAAAGTAAATGTAACGGAAATGTTAGGAAATTGAAAATTTAACAAACTCATTAGAAAATCATCGATATGAAAGATAATATGGTGGGCTGATCAAATTACAGTCTTCGAAGTGACTATGCATATATTAAGTGACAAAAAGTTCACTGACTTTATTATCTCATTTTCATATGTAAGTTTTGTGAATGTGGATAAAGATTAGCACCGTCAGCAAATATATAGGTGACAAAATGCGGCACACCATCGTCCATTTGTTTAATGTTCTGTTAGCAAGTCTGGGCAGCATAGCTGGCAGGCTGTGTAAATAGACCGTTCTGCCACCAAATATTTACTCAAATTGCAAATTAATTGCTCTTGTGTGCTTTTCTTTCGCAGTCTGATTTTTACGCCCCCTGTCTGAGCAAACAACAAATTATAATTAAGCAAAGATATACAATTGTCATTTGTACTCTTTCGGCAAATATTGTTGTAATAAAAGTAGTTTTTAATGAACTTAAAAAGCAGCCTTTTGTTTTGACTGGTAATCTCATGAACTTTATATTTTTTCTAAAAACAAACTTTAATTTCTATCCGTATTTATTGCAGGGGGTGTACAAGATAATATTTTGACGT
This sequence comes from Drosophila ercepeae, assembly GCA_018150545.1. Classification (NCBI taxonomy): domain Eukaryota; kingdom Metazoa; phylum Arthropoda; class Insecta; order Diptera; family Drosophilidae; genus Drosophila; species Drosophila ercepeae. Next base: position 16,287,670 of record JAECWL010000161.1, read on the forward strand.
CCCAAGAGCTTTTTATTAGGACTTTACAGCACTTTGAAGAAAATAGTGTTGGAAAAACCGATGTAACAATTTTTAACTTGACTCCAAAATACAAATTATTTAAATTTGTATATTTTAAGTTATTTATTAAGGTAAGAGATGTTTCCCCTTGGGTACACATCCGTTCTTTATGGTTTTTGGCTTTTTCTAGCTATTTTTAATGTCTTCCAATCAAGATCATCAGGAAGTGTCAATGGAGTTTACGCATGCGCCTCCTTCTGAGCTTACTGATCCAGGAGATACTGAATCTGCGAACTGTACACTGTTTCCCGATGACCATCGTTTTAAGGTGCCATTACCACCGTTAGCCTCTCTTTCCAAAAAGATGATGCAAAGATCCCCGGGATATGCTCTGAAGATTTCCCTTTCCGGACATGCATCCAGTGTTACTTCGGTTAAATTTAGTCCGGACGGCGAGTACCTTACAAGCGCTTCGGCGGACTGGTTTCTCAAGTTATGGGACGTGGACACTGCTTGTTTGATCCAATCTATGACTGGCCATACTCATGGGCTTAATGATGTTACCTGGTCGCCAGTTGCACGGATAATGGCGAGCTGTAGCGACGACAAAACCGTTAGATTGTGGGATGTGCGGAGTGGACTTAATCAAATGACTTTGGAGGGGCACGGAGGCGTTACCTTTTCCTGTCGCTTCAATCCTCAGGGAAACCTGCTAGCTTCCACTAGTTTTGATGAAACCGTGAGACTGTGGGACATACGCACAGGCAGAACACTGAAGACAGTACCAGCCCACCAAGATCCGATTAGCTCGGTGGACTTCAATCGTGACGGAAGCCTTTTTGTGACGAGCAGTTTTGATGGCCTGGTTCGCCTGTGGGACGCGACCACCTGCCACGTGCTAAAGACGCTTATAGACGACGACAACACACCGGTAGGATATGTAAAGTTCGCGCCAAACGGAAAGTACATCCTGGCCTCCACGATGAACTCGACACTGAAGCTCTGGAACTTTCAGAAACCAAAGTGCCTTCGGACCTATCGTGGCCACAAGAACGACTCCTTCTGCCTGACCTCAAATTTCTCTATCACGGCGGGCATATGGATCGTCTCGGGAAGTGAAGACATGTCATTGTGTATCTGGAATTTGCAAACCAAGGAACTGGTCCAGAAGGTGGACACCTTGGGTGACCAAGTACTCTGCACCGATTGCCATCCCACAGCCAATTTAATTGCTAGCGGTTCCTTGCAAAATAATCACGAAGTAAAGGTGTGGCAAAGCACCGAGTAGTAGCCGAACTCCTTTAAATATTGACTGTCTCTGTTTATTTATTTATAAAGAAAAACAAACTACTCCAGACAAGGTAAAGATCTGGTAAAGAACGCCAAATAATTTCGTATAATATTATTTTAATAAGTTTCTAATCTATATGTTGAAATTTGTACCTAAAAAACTAATATTTTTTTTTAAATATATAATATGTTTAATACGATTTAGTCTTGTAACTAAGTGGAGTTTTGTAGTAATTTGGTCCTAAAGAGGAAAACGACTGGAATGACTCTGTAATTGTTGATCGACGATTCGAAAACGCTAACAAGATAAGCCGGTACCTGCTCTTGTAAATCTTATATGGCTAGCAAACATGCTTATACACTCGCATATAGCCACTCCATGCCGAGAACTGGCCGACGCTATCTCAGTAAGGCGGCGGAGACCGGAGCGGCAGTTGCGTCTGGAGCGGCACATTGATCGGACGCTTTTTTTTACAGTCGCCATCAACATATAGCTTATTGTTAGGGTTCTATTTTTTTCTGATCAAGCTCGGAACTTGAAAAGCAAACGCGATGCGAGCCGACGAGGGTGAGTAACAAAACATGGGGGGTTTTTCCGGCTGTTATTGTCCAGGGTCAACAGATTGCACGTAAATCTTACCGATGTTAGAAAGTGGACAATTATTAGGTCCAGTGAATGCCAATAAAAAATACGTGCCAATTCATAAAACAGTATCTTGTTGGCTCTTATCATCGTTGGGTAGTCCGAGCACTTGTAAACTATAAGCTGACCAGTCCAATGCCAATAAATACGACAGATTGTTCCAAATTGTTACTGCTGCCATGGAAGATTAGACCGCACAGGAGGGGTTATCTGTATTAATTTAATAGTTTGTTTTTTGAATCTGCAGACAATCTCTACCGGGAGCAGCTGCCGAATCTGGGTACGCTTATCAAGGATGGAGGTCGAAAGCTGTGTCGTCCCGCGACCGTGACCAATAAATTTCCCATCCTCAAATGGCTACCCCGCTACCGGGTGGAGTACATCATGCAGGACTTCATAGCTGGATTCACCGTTGGACTAACCACTATACCTCAAGCCATAGCCTATGGAATCGTGGCCGGATTGGAGCCTCAATATGGCTTGTATTCCGCCTTTATGGGCTGCTTTACATACATCGTTTTTGGCTCATGCAAAGATGTCACAATTGGTAAGTAAGAATCGTATTTTTAGGGAAGTATTTTTAAAATTATTTTGTCTCCCTTAGCCACCACTGCTATTATGGCCCTAATGGTCAACCAGTATGCCACAATTAACCCAGACTATGCTGTCCTCCTATGCTTTCTGGCTGGTTGCATAGTTTTAATTTTGGGCCTCCTCAACATGGGAGTACTTGTGCGATTCATATCGATTCCTGTAATCACAGGCTTCACCATGGCGGCGGCCACCACCATTGGCAGTGCCCAGATCAACAACATTGTGGGTCTTTCCAGTGAGTATGCAGTTTTTGTTTCAAATTCTCATTATTCATTTAAAATTCTACCTGCTGCCGACAGGTCCTTCAAATGACTTGCTACCCGCTTGGAAGAATTTCTTCACCCACTTAAGTTCAATTAGGTTGTGGGATGCCCTGCTGGGTGTGTTGTCTCTTGTGTTCCTGCTGCTCATGACGGTAAGAATTTACCAAAAACAAAATTAATATTTATTCAATTTGTTGGCTATGAAATATTTCAATCAATAACAATCAACATTCCATTTTATTGACTTGTTGGAAAGTTACCTAAGCTTGTTGTGAATGAAGAAACCTTATCAAATCGATTTTTCTAGCATTATAGTTGCATGAAAATATTGCATACTTTGTAATCTAGAATCTTTATCATCATTTGAATAAACATATTTTTTGCAGCGCGTTAAGGACATCAAGTGGGGAAATCGCATCTTCTGGAAGTACCTGGCCCTTTCCCGTAATGCTCTGGCTGTGATATTCGGTACCTTTCTGGCATATATTCTCAGTCGCGATGGAAATCAGCCATTCCGGGTTACTGGCAACATTACGGCCGGAGTACCACCGTTCCGTCTTCCGCCCTTCAGCACGACGGTCGATGGCGAGTATGTGTCCTTTGGGGATATGATCAGTACAGTTGGAGCTTCACTAGGATCCATTCCCTTGATCTCAATCCTGGAAATCGTAGCTATTTCCAAGGCCTTTTGTAAGTCTACACACTCTATATTTTATTTGGCTTACTAATTTATTTTATTTTCAGCAAAAGGAAAAATAGTGGATGCCTCGCAGGAGATGGTGGCTCTGGGAATGTGTAATATCATGGGTAGCTTTGTGCTGTCCATGCCAGTAACTGGATCTTTCACTCGAACCGCTGTAAATAACGCTAGTGGTGTGAAGACCCCACTCGGAGGAGCCATCACTGGAGCTCTCGTTCTCATGGCTCTAGCCTTCCTCACACAGACCTTCTATTATATTCCCAAGTGCACCTTGGCTGCTATAATCATAGCTGCTATGATATCCTTGGTGGAACTGCACAAGGTCAGGGATATGTGGAAGTCAAAAAGTAAGTTAAGAAGAGATTCAACAATTATAACTCTGAATTAATTGGTTTCTTTTGTCCATTTCAGAGAAGGATCTTCTTCCATTCACTGTCACCTATTTCACTTGTGTATTTTGGAGTTTGGAGTACGGGATTCTTTGTGGTATTGCTGCCAATCTGGTGTATATACTCTACAGTAGTGCCCGTCCACACGTGGATATAACATTGGAAAAGGTAAAGGGATATTGTTAAAATTGGTCAGCATCAAAAATTTTACCTTTATAATCTTTTAGATAAACGGCCATGAGGTGTGCCTGGTGGATGTTAAACAAAAACTAGACTATGCATCGGCGGAATTCCTGAAGGAGAAGGTGGTGCGTTTCCTGAATCATCAAAATGGGGAAACCCAGTTGGTCATCATCAAAGGCGAGGAGATAAACTCCATTGATTACACAGTTGCAATGGTAAAGTACCCATTCTAAGTAAGACTCTATTATGAGCTTTGATAATGACTTCCTTCTTATCTTCGTTTAGAATATTGTCTCCCTGAAAGGCGATTTAGAGGCTCTCAACTGCGCCATGATCTGCTGGAACTGGAACATTGGTTCCGCAGGAGTTGTTTGCCGTTTGAACGCCAACCTGCGGCCTATCTTTAAGTTCGATGCAGCGCTGGAGGAGCTGGTGGCTTCCCATTTCGACAGTCCTTCTAACACTGCCTCCACAGTTACCATTGAGGCTTAGTCTGTGCATTTGTTTTCTAATTGTTAAGCTCAAAGTATTACCTCACGATCGTATTTAACTAAAGTTGCCTTAGAAAAATGAAAAACCACTTCAGAGGCGACAGTTTGTCTGGCCGGGCACTGGCGAGAGCTCTAGAATTACGTCTGGCTTTCGAAGAACACCAAAAATTATGTCATAATAGTTGGACACGAAAATTAATTGAGTCGTTAACCGCAACCGCACCTCGGGCTGACCAGACAGTCTGGCGACCTTTCTCCGAACCTCTGTCTGCAAGGAAAGTAATTTACGACCTTTTATGGCAAGCACTTCATTTCGAAAAGTATGGACAAGTTGAAGGGGGAGAAAGGAGATTCCTTTCAGAAAGAAAACGAGTTCTTGGAAGCGAAAGGACCAGGTCTTTATTTATTAGGTTTGGACTCCGATGCGTAATTACCGAGAACCCGTTGACCATTGGGATCGAATGGGCTGCGCAAGTGGCAGTCGGCGCGGTACCTTCGGCCCAATATGTCCACCTCATATTCCCCGCTCTTGATGTAATCCGTATCGATGATCTGTCCATCTGGCCGGGCAATGTAAGCCTGTCCCAGGGATTTTCCTAGAGTATAAGCATACTCAGCTCGCCGCAGGATTCCCACTGGCTGCCCATTCCGATAGACACCCTCAAGGCCCCAAATGGGCACCTGATCCTTGAGCGTCAAATAGACAAGGCGCTTCTTAATTCCCTCAGATCTTTGTTTGTCGATAGCAGCCTTTCCGCGATATTCGCCGTTTTTGCGGCACGTAAATCCCAAACCCGCCTCGAGTGGAGTGTCATCTGGCCGAAGATCAAAGCTCCACAAATGATAGCCTTTCTCACTGCTCAAAGAGTACAACGATCGGTACCCGGCATTGCGGAGATCCTGGCCAGCTCCCACCTTCATTAGGTTTCGGTAGACGGCGGGACAATCCTTTTTGGGCACGTGGAGTTCGTAACCCAGTTCTCCGACAAAGCTCACCCGCAGCAAGCGAAGATCCACATCACCAAGTTTGGCTAGGCATGTGCTATTCGGAGGTAGTTTATCATCGGCTAGACTGCAGTCCAAAAGGGGTTCCAGAATCTTTCTACTATTCGGTCCTTGAATAGAAATGACTCCCAGCTCGGCTGTCAAATCCTTCAACTTGGCATCGAAACCCTTTCTACGGATCTCTGCTTGCAGGGCACTGTAGGTGTAAAAGGCTGAGGCTCCACCAGCCACAATATAGTAGCCCTGATCCCTGATCTTGGGATCGTGAACCTTTCCGGAGCCAGGTAACAGACGGGAAATGGTCACATCCGCCTCCACTCCGCCGGCATCATTGAGGGCGCAGGTGTAAACAGTCCTGAAAGGTAAAAAACGTAAAAATAATTGGTTCTTATTAATATTTAATATCTCTAGTTTCCATTAATCGCTTTTAAAATAGAAAATCTGAAGCTTTCGGAAGTTGTTTACTGGCACTTATATTGGTCTGGTACTCGAATCGAGCAGACTGTCAAAAGTTAAAAGCCGATCTTTATCAGAGGTTGTCACATTTTTACCTCTGATAACATTATCTTGAACTTGAATGACTTCTTCGGCTTTTTTTACTTAAATAATAGTTAAAGGTGCTATTGGGGAGAAAGACTTACTTGCTGGGATCTCTATTGGTATTAGCCGAGAAAATCCAATCCGCTGCTTGCTGGGCTTGTGGACCGTCCAGTAGAATCTTTGCAAAGTAGCTCATGTTGAAGACCACAGCATTATTGCGACAGGCCAGGGCCTCCGATCCAATCTGTTTTTAATAAACAACAAAACATTGATAACCTTTATAAGTGAGAGTGCCGAAAATCCAGAACTTACTAGATCGTGATGCTCTGAAAAGCGGCTGTAGTGAAGATCACCCTCCAAAACTTTCTCATATTCGCTGTCCTCGTTTCTCTGGTGGCCATAGCTGCCATACCAGTCGTAGGGCTGGACGACACCTTTAGCGGTTCCTGAGGGCAGGAAGAAACCAGGACGCTCCCAGCCCTGTTTCTCCTCCATCATGGCTCCTGCCAGTATCATTTCGTCGTGAAGCGGATCCTTTTGGAAGTCCCGTCCAGCCAGAGGTTGATCATACTTGAAAACCATGCTGTAGTTTTTGACATAGCTCTCGTGCGACTTTTCCCTGATCCACTGGGTGGCCTTGCCCTGCTCTGGAGTAAATCTACGCAGGTCGAAGCCGAACATGGGAAGATCGGGCTGTCCTTGAATGACCCAAAGGGCCGTCTGCTCTCCACAACCTCCGCCGAACATCATGCCAGCCGAGTTAAAGCCGCAATTGTGGTACAGTCCGTCCACGATTGGATCGGGTCCCATCAGGGGCTTGTGATCAGGAGTGAAGGATTCCGGGCCACAGACAGTACTTTTGACTCCGTATTTGGCATAACTGGGACACAGTTTCTGGGCACCTTCGACATGGGTCTCAAATACAGACCAATCCAGCTCGTAAAGACCGAAATGGAAATCCTTTGGAACTGGTTCCAGTAGAATAGGATTCGGTTCGTAGCCACCCATGCAGATGGCATCGCCCTGGATGCGGAAGTATGTGGAGTAATCGTGATCTCGGATATTGGGTAAGCCCCTAACTCCCGGAATCGATTCGGAAACGATGTAGGCGTGTTTCATAGGAACCAGCGGAAGATGGGTGCCATGCTTGGCCACCAGATCGCGACCCCAGACTCCAGTGGCATTAACCACTTTTTCCGTTTTGATGTCACCGAAAGATGTGCTCACTCCAGTTACCTTTTTACCTCTGCCCGTCTGTTCTACTATCAGATCCTCCACTCCACATTGTTCGATCACCTTTGCGCCAAGATTAGTGGCTGCCTTTTTGAGGGCAGCGCACAACATGGCAGGATCCATTACTCCATCGCCTGGAGAGTAGAGAGCTCCCACAAAAGCCGAGGGATCGAGAAGGGGGAACAGCTTTTGGGTCTCTTCAGGACTCAATACTTGGTTCTCTATCCCCAGAGCAGAGCCTACTGTGGCCAATCGACGATACTCGTCCAAACGCGTTTCATTGTGGGCAATAAAGATTCCTCCGTTTTGAATCCAGCCCGGATCTAGACCTGTTTCCTCCTCCAATTGCTGGAGCATGCGTCGGGAGTTCGCCAGCAGCTGGATATCGACGTCATTGGGTCTCAAGCGCCACAACAAGCCAGCGGTATGCCATGTGGTCCCGGCCGTCAGTTGGGCGCGTTCCAGGAGCACGGCTTTGACCCCTCGGCGCGCCAGGTGATACAGGGTATGGCATCCGGCTGAGCCCCCGCCAATAACAACCACATCCGCCGATGATGGCAGGGCTCCACTCGGCTCCTGCCTGGGTCGACCGCCCTCAGTTCCTTTGCTTGCTTGTTTGCTATACCCCCGGCGGGCTGACTGATGCAGGATGCGATGGCGCCACATTTCGAGAAGCTGCCGCACGCGACCAATACAAAATCTAAACTGATTTCTTATAAGACTGATTCGCCTTGTTAATCTCCTGGTGGATTCGACTGATGAACCCAAGGGTCGTCTTCCTGATAAGCCTGGGTTTCGTGACGTCCCATCGCCACTTGGAGGCCCTAATCAAGGCAAAGCCATTGAAGTTGAGCGTCTCCATACAGCTTTTTCTAATCAATGAGGTGTGCCACCTTCCAGGTCAAAAAACAATTTAATCAGAGTGATTTGAATTATTCTTAATTCAACTATTGTTAAATAAAGAGGTCGTTGTTTTAGAAAGATTATTTGAAACAAACATTTTTGCATAGTAAATTTCAGAGCAATTGATTTCCTGTAAAGATAAAACGGCTATTATATAGTTTGTAGAACGTACTGCATCCTAAAGTCTCTTTTTTCCAATGATCTCCACTTTGGCCCCTAAAACAGGATATGAATGTTCACCCCAGGATTATGATCACTTCGATCTACCATTAAACGATGAGCACTAAATGCACTGCAAGACCGAAACCAGGTGCTGCCATATGGATCCCGAGAGTTGGCACGCTTAGCACATCCTTAAGATAAGACTCCAAAATAGACAGCGCCGGATAAACAAAGCGATTCATTTTGAATTTACCGCAGCCACCGAAGAACTGAACTGGGCCAATGTAGTGGCGGCCAGAGGCCTAAAGCCCGTGAAAGAGACCGAAGATCACACCATGTGTTGGCATCCTCCGCCAATTGCGTCTGTTTCCGGAGCAGGGAACGCCCACCAGAGGTGCCAGAAATAGCCGGAGGCTGGAGAGCAACGATCCGAGGAGCAGAATGCTCAAAAAGGCGGCCTCTCCCGTGAACCCTTCACAGATGTGCTCTACAAGAGCTACGGATCGGTTGTATTTTCCTCCTTAATCGTTCACTGCTCAATAGGATTCGGTTTTGAAGTTCGAAAACAGAAAGTTTTTGAAGTGATTATACGAAAAGTTTGAATATTGTAAAAGTGATACTTGGTGATATAAATTTTGTGCAATAATGCCACGAAAGAAGCGATCGCAAAGCCCATTGGATTTTTATGACGACGAATTGGATGAGGACTCTCAAGGTGAGTCAAAAAGTTGATCTTTTAAAACTCTTAAAGAGAAATAGCACACTAGTTTTGTTTTAAAATGAAACAAGTAAATCAGAATCTTTAATGCCAAAATTTTATTTTAAAAACTTTATGCTTAGCATTGTAATATTTTATAAAATGTATTTAGGATATATCTGCTTCTGTATAATGCTATATTCTTATATCTTTAGGTTCCCAACCGCCGGTACAGCGAAACGCAGCCAATGCCCGGGAACGAATGCGGATGCGTGTATTATCCAGTGCTTATGGAAGACTAAAAACCAAGCTGCCCAACATTCCGCCTGACACGAAGCTCTCCAAGTTGGATACGTTACGTTTGGCAACTTTATATATAAAACAGCTAATCACGGCCGTTGAAACTGGCAGCAATGGCAGCCACTCCCACTCTCACTCCCACTCCCACAATCACAGCCAAAACCAAAGTCACAACCACAGTCATTCAAGCACCACCAGTTCTGAAGGATTGGACACGAGTCACATGGCAGACGCCTCCGGAGGAGCCAATTTCCATTTTCACAACAACGGCCATGGCAGCATGGTAAGTGTCATTACATTTATGATCCCTGTCGCGCTGTGGTAAGTGATGTCAGTGGCACCACTTAAAGCTGCTGCACTGCATCCACAAATTTCGAACAGAATCGCATTAATGAGCCAGGCATTAGTAATATTTTTACCTGCAGCTGAGTTGCTTCACTTAATGACAGGTGTCATCAGTGATATTGTGATATGTCTATATATTTTAATATATTCCAATTTCAAGATTATGAATTGCATATGAAGCTTAATAGATTTTTGTGCCTTGCTAAAATTAGGCTAAAAGTTACCTAACTAGTTTTTCGAATATTAAAAAACCAAATTAAAGACTCAATGTTGGATATTAAAATTCACATGTTTATGGTGCAACATCTGCTTGGGTGAATGCGATGCGGTGCATATCTTTCCACCTTTAAAAGATGAAGGTGCTGCCCATTCCGGTTCCCACTCCCATATGCAAAGAAATTGGTCCAGACCAGACCCAGCCATTCAGTCGGGCCCCCCACTAGAATATTCAAATCACATTTTGTGATTTCAGACTGCCTCGCTTTCCTGTAATTCGATACTTTTGTGAATTTCAAAAATATTAAATATGAGTGACAGGTCCATGGAGCGGGCACGTAGATCTGTCGAGGATCGGGATATGGGGGCATTAGTTAGTCTTTTGCTAGTTTCTAGTGGTGTATTTTTATTTTTAAAGATGCTCGACTTTGATGCGACAAAGTGAATGACATCCAAGGGAATGTGTCGTTGCGTCGGTAATTTTCCCACTCGGATAATTGTAATTAGAATTTGCCTAACCGTGTTTATTTTGCGCGGAGTTTACACAATCCCATCACTCATTCTTCACGGCGTCCAACTTATCTAAATAGCAACAATTGTTTATCCGACGAATGCGTGAAATTTGTAGCAAAAAAATGTTCCGTCTTGTGCCCATATGGCGGTAAATCGGAGATCCCCGGTCCCTATTCCAATTTATTCCAACCGATCTCGCACGCGCCCGAGATGATCCAGTGGGAACAACCCATTTGTATGATATTTGTTCAGTATCCCTAACATCCCTATTTCGTCCACCGATTCCCTATCTATCCCAGACAAATGAGTGTCTCTTGTCCGCAAGTGTTTGGCTGTTTATGTTTTTATAGATCCGTTAATGAGGCTGTTATTGTAGATTTATGAAAACATCTTCTCCTAAGATGCGGGGGTACTAAAAACAATCAAAGTTGCGTAAACAAACAAAGGCGCTCTGGCTGGCGGATGGGTTGTCGTCATATTGTTCCATTTATAGCCAATGTGGTTTCTCAACTCAGATGATTTATGAAAATATCCATTCATCCTTTTATTTGAATTTATTTGAATTGCAGAGCTGGCCCTTTGAGTTCTACCAGAGCAATCGCAGTCTGGCATTTGCGTCGTCTACCACATCCGCTCGCATGGATTGGCAGGCTTTACATGCCCAGCCGTATCAAAAGTCCACGCGAAATGAATCTCATGTCCCGGCGGATCTCACCTACCATCAATTGCCGGACTCTTCACATGGTCACTGGTATACGGCGGAAATGCATCAAATGGAGCAGGCTAACAATTGCTCCTACGATACCGGAGTGGGCCAGCACCAGCGTGGCATAGCAATAGCCACTAGCCAATCCCATGGACTATAACTTAAGTGGGATGTGTGTGTACTTTTCTCACCGATGCCAAATGTAGTTTCCCGCCTAATAATTGTATTAAAACGTGATTTAATTTTACGTGTGTGTGAAATATTAAACCCATTACTATAAGACCAAAGATTGTGTGTTACCTCAAGATCTTTTAGCAAATATATAAATGTTTTTTAACAACGGTATTTTAACTTTTATTTAAATAGTCCGCCTTAGACTGCGCCTCCAGCCCTGAACATCATGGCCTTGCTATATGACAACCCTAGGCAACAGCTGATTTCATCCCACACCCAAAACAATAAATAAACTATACAAATATTAAACGCCCTTTATACTAAATTATTTTACGCTGAAACTAAAGAGTTCAGTTTTAACTAGATGGAAGGTTAAATAAATTAATCAGTTTAAAATTACAGTTACCTATTAATATTAAAAGAACATATCTGAGATCAGTTATTTATTGAATTTTTAAAACCTTGTATTAAGCTAAAAGTACTTAGTCATAGGGTATTGCTGCTGTGATGTAGTAATAAAATTGTATATCCCCAACAACAATCGCAGAAGAATGATAATTGCGCTGGCGATAATTTCAATACAAAAGCATATTACAGTATATACAATCGCTGGACAAGAGGTTAAAGTTCGGCTTTGAGGACGGGCATTCGTGATTAGATTCCCGATTCGCACGGATCAGATCAGCGAAGCTAATCTGGATTGCCTTTGGGTCGGTAGCAAAGTAAAACAAGCACCCAATTGCCCGATGCCACTGCGAGCACTTTGCTTTCCCTCGGCCAACCAACCAGTCAGTACGCAATATTCCATCAAGACGGACGCCTAGTTGCGGATCGCCAGAACCAGTTTGACGTGTGTTGATTACTACTGCATCATTAAAATGCCAGCCAAGGAAGTAAATCCCGACCTTCTGAAGGAGCGAAATACGGCTACCTTCAATCCGCATGAGTTCTCCGTATTCTGGGCAGGTGGCGAGGAGAAATATAAGGACAAGAAGGCCCTAGGTAAGCTAACGAATTGGATATCAGTATGGGTGTACTTAGTATCGTCGGATTGCACAGACTGCCAAGCTCTTTTGTCTGTCTTTCTCCAGAAACATGACCATTAACCGGTCGGTTGAAAAGTTAAAGCTTCGTATAAGCTTGGCGCAATCGAGTTTCACAATCGCCAGCGTCGGAAAATTGTGCCAGAAGCATGACTTTGCAATTAAAGTAGCCTCGAATCTATCCAAGACTATATTAATGTACTTGTATGTTTAATTTTAATCAGTTTATAATATAAACTTAATACTCCATTAAGATTCGCTTAAACACATGTATCAACCCATTTGTTTTGCTAAGCTTCTTCTATACCCGTTCATTCATAAGTTCGATGCACGGAATTCATTAATTATGTATGTCTTAAGTATATATAAACAAAGCGTAACTTAATCTCCAACCGGCCAACTCATTATTAATCTTTGAACTTTGTCTCGAATATGGATCGATGCAAGGTGGCATGTACTTTGGATGTTTGGTGCTACTCTATTTTCAAAGCCACTTCAAATTGGCTTAGCTGATAGGTTAATCTGATAAATGGGAACGGTCGAACTTGGTATACTAAATGGACATACCCGGTAACACTCTTAAAATAACAAATAATATTAGCCACTTGCGATTACGATTTAATACGGGTTATCTTTATGATGTCCCCTAACCAAGTAAATCCTTTTAATGGATTTTCATTCTTCTATAGAGAAAATGTTCTTGGAGGACCCGGCGCTGGAGGACGACTTGCCTATTTCCTACCTGTCGCACAAGGAACTCTACGAACACAGCCTCCGAAAAGCCTGTATTATTGGAGAAAAGATTCGCAAACTCCGCGCTGATGGCGAAGATGGAGTAGATACCTACAAGTATAGTGCTCTTAAAAAGATAACTCTATTCAGAAATAACAATCTATTTATTTTAGCGCTTTGCTTGGTGGATCGTTGGGAGCTGCTATTCTGAAAGAAGGAAATCCTTTGTCCTTGCACTACGTCATGTTCGTGCCTACCATAATGGGCCAGGGCACCATGGACCAGCAGGTGGAATGGCTGAGCAAGGCCTGGGACTGCGAGATTATTGGCACGTACGCCCAAACCGAGTTGGGCCATGGAACTTTCCTACGTGGCCTGGAAACCCGGGCTGATTACGATCCCAAGACCCAGGAGTTTGTGATTAACACACCAACCTTAAGTGCTTACAAATGGTGGCCTGGAGGATGTGAGTTTCAATCCATAGATGGATTTAATTATAATTTTTAATTATTCATCTTTTTAAAGTGGGCCACACGGCAAACCATGCTGTGGTGGTTGCTCAGCTTTACACCAAAGGCGAGTTCCGTGGCCTGGCGCCGTTCATCGTCCAGCTTAGGGACTCCGACTCTCACAAACCCATGCCAGGAATTGACATCGGAGATATTGGCACCAAACTGGGCATGAAGGCTGTTAACAATGGCTACCTCGGTCTGAAAAATGTGCGGGTGCCGCTTAATAATATGCTCATGAAGAATCAACAGGTCCTGCCCGATGGAACTTATGTGGCACCAAAGAACAGTGTTCTTACTTATGGAACAATGGTTAGATCACATATATTTGTCTAATTATAGCAATTAAAACACACTTGAATCTTTTACAGATGTTTGTGCGCTGCGCTCTGATTCGCGATACTGCCCAGAGTCTGGCCAAGGCCTCCACAATTGCAACCCGGTATTCAGCAGTGCGTCGTCAGAGCCCCATTGATCCCAATCAGCCAGAACCCCAGATCATGGAGCACACCACTCAACAGCTGAAGCTGTTCCCCCAGATTGCCAAGGCCATTGTGTTTAAGATGACCGGCGATGGCATTTGGAACATGTATAACATAATCTCCGGTGAGATCGAGCAGGGAAATCTTGACCGCCTGCCTGAGATGCATGCTCTGTCTTGCTGCTTGAAGGCAGTTTGCAGCGCTGACGCTGCTGCTGGTGTTGAAACTTGTCGTCTATCTTGTGGAGGACATGGGTACATGGACTGCTCAAATTTCCCAACGATATACGGCATGACTACGGCAGTTTGCACGTACGAGGGCGAAAACACTGTTATGCTTCTACAGACTGCGCGCTATCTGGTCAAGGTTTATGGCCAAGCTCTCAATGGAGAGAAGCTGGTGCCTACCGTGGCGTATATCAACGAGGCATTGAATCTACAAAAGTTCGTGAACTTTGATGGCTCCTTGGAGTCTATTGTGAAGGCATTCCAGTTTGTGGCGGCCAAGTAAGTTGAGATTGAAATTCTTGGTTACAATTAAGGTAGCTCAATTCCCTTTTTCTATAGCAAAACTCGAATTGCTTATGAGCAAATTGAACTGCGTCGTAAACAGGGTCACGGAACTGAAGTGGCGGCCAATTTATGCGGCACATTCTTGACCGCAGCAGCAGATGTATGTTTAAAGCATAATTTCGTAACAAAAAATGTACTAAATGGCTTTTTTGTTTAACCTTTAGCTCCATGCTCGTGCCTTCTTGGCCAAATCCGCATATACGGAACTTTTAGCAGTTTCTCGTGAAGTTTCGCCTGCTCTGGGTGATGTTCTTAAAGTTGTATTGGAGCTATATCTGGTGGATGCCTGTCTAAACCGTATCGGAGACTTTTTGCGCGTAGGTTTCTATAAAATGGTTGTCCCACTTCAACAATTAATATTCTTTAAAAATGTAGTTTATTGATCTCACGGATCAAGATGTCACAAAGCTTGAAGTCCGATTGGAAAGCTGCCTGAAACGCCTGCGTCCGAATGCTGTGGCCTTGGTGGACAGCTTTGATCTGCATGATCGAGTATTGGACTCCGCCCTAGGTGCCTACGATGGCAATGTTTACGAGCACATCTTTGAGTCCACCAAGAAGAACCCGCTAAACAAGGAGCCCGTAAATGGATCATTCCACAAATACTTGAAGCCATTCATGAAAGCACACCTTTAAACTGTCACATTTTAACCCGAAGATTAACTCCACATTATTGTTACTATTGTAAATATACCTATATGTTTGTTTTGTTTGCGTCTGAAAGACAATATTGATGTTAAAGTCAGAACGTGGCTTGTGCAGATGAAACTAGGCTGTAAAATATACAAATAAATAAAAAGTCGATAGTCTATATAAGGAACTACTAATAAGGCAGGTCGCTTGACCTCTTTTCCTCAAATACTACCTCCTCTGCCACAATAATAAGGTCTCCTCCCTTATCTACTTCTGAGGACTCACACCACCCAAACCTTTTGTTTTCGCTAGTCCCCCGGTTATAGCGCGATCATTGTTGAATTGTAAAATAAATTCTTTAATGTTAAATAACAGTGCCCTCCTCCTCGATTCTCATACAGGGCACTTAACAAAACTTTATATTTAATTCTAAAATGTTAAATAACAGCGCCCTCCTCCTCGATTCTCATAAATTATACTTAGGAAAACTTAACTTTGATTCTGATAGTGTTAAATAACAGTGCCAACAGTGTTAATAACAGTGTCCTCCTCCTCGATTCTCATAAAGGGTAAGTAAACAAAACCTAATTTTAATTCTATAATGTTAAATAACAGCGCCCACCTCCTCGATTCTCATTAATTGCACCTAACAAAACTTGACTTTTAATTCTATACTATACTGTCTATACTGTCCTACAGACCAATTCAACTAAATACCTTGGTCTTACATTGGATCGAAGACTTTCCTTCGCCAAACATATCACCGCCATTAGAACCCCAATAAATAAAAAGTCGATAGTATACTTTTGTGATTTTTGTTTGGACTTAACTAAATCGCTTTATTATACTTTGCATGCCTGATGAAGTTGCATTACAGAGAGTAACTCAGTTTTAAACATTTTGAACGGACTTATGAGGCACTCGCCTTCGAGTTGCGTTGTGCGTA
Source organism: Drosophila ercepeae (assembly GCA_018150545.1). Classification (NCBI taxonomy): domain Eukaryota; kingdom Metazoa; phylum Arthropoda; class Insecta; order Diptera; family Drosophilidae; genus Drosophila; species Drosophila ercepeae. The sequence goes on from JAECWL010000161.1 coordinate 16,303,934, forward strand.
GAGACGCCTCAGCAGTCGGTTGCCGGCGAGGAATGTGAATACTGCGATTGGGATCAGCAGACGCAGTGTCTGGAACATATTAAGTTGCAGCCAGAAAACAAAGAATAGCACCAGGATGCCACCAAAGCCCACGTGGAAACCGATTGTGCTGGGTGCCAGGGTCAGGTTCGACACGTTAATGCCCAGCTTTCCCCAGAACACGAAGAGCAGCACTAAAGGAGTGATACATAGTCCAGTAAAGATGTCGGACACAATGCGAGGAGGACGCTTGTCAGGCACGCGGAACTGGTGTATAATCTCAGGCAGAGGACCCGATGTAGTTTTCGGCTTGACTTCTGCAATACAGTATGTATGGTAAGACTGCTAAAATGGTTATAATTACAAGTATTACCTTTTTCCTCATTGAATTTAAGTTGGACTTCCGCTACTAACCACTCGAAGGAGTTGGAGAGGGAGGCATCACCGACGGTAAAGTAAATACTGTAGACACCGCTCTGGTAGTTGAAGTTTTTGCCATTATGGCCAACATCCATGTCGAACTTGTAGGCTTTGCTACTGTCCTGTTCGGCAACGAAGATGATCTCCTTGTCGGTTTTCTTGTTCTGCAAACGCACAAAAGCCTGATGAACAGTCAATGGCTTTCCACTAGACTCCTCAACCAAAACGGACTTCAGCAACAGCTTCTGTGTGGCGTCCGCCGAAAGTACTTCAGAAAGTTTGCCGGGATACGTCACACTCTGTTTGCGCGTGGCGGCGCTGGCATCGGATTCAGCAATTCCAACTTCTAAAGACTGAACCTTTACGCGTCCCAGAACTTTAAATTGCAGGGATTGGGTGTATCCACCGTCTGCGCTTAGTTCGGCTTGGTAAATTCCACGAGCTGGTTTCAGGTTGGTCAAGTCAGCAACGTAAGTGGTCTTGTCGGAGGATTTAGAAGCCACGGAGACTTTCTCAGTTAGCACAACGTTATCCTTTTTACGCACAATCTTGGCACTAATAGTTTTGGCAGCGGGAGACAAAGGTTTGCCCAGAAGGTCGACAACAGCCACATTTAGAGTCGGCGACGTGGCCTCCAACTGACCGTTTCCGATAAGTTGCACGCAAATTGGGGAAATCTTTTCATTGCCGCTGATAGTTTTTAAGGCCTCGATTAACACGTGAGCTCCCTTGGCAGTCTGCACAGATCGACGGCTCAGGAAGTAGTTGGCAAATTTCACAGCCTGCTCGGCTGACACTGGTGCTGGTTTATTGAAGGTTTTTGCTACGCCAAAAGCTCCATTAATGATCAGCGAAGTAATGCTTAATCCGCCCTCGAACTGTAAGAGTTTGCCGTCAACTTCGTCCGCTTGCACAATGGCGTCCTCAACACGATTGGCAATAAAAGCAGCGCTGCTACCCAACTGAGTTGCAACATTGAAGGCGTAGCCCAGGCCGCTAAGAGTGTCGTCTTTCTTGAGCAGCTCCTGGAGCCGTTTTACGACCTTGGTCTGAGTGGCCTCGCTGATTTCCACTCCAAGAACTTTATGGGTGACCACGCGGTAGAAAATATCTTGGCTGCTGCCCAGTTCAGAGTTGAGGGAGGCATATACCTTGGATAGCAGAGCCTCTTCCAGTTTGGCAGAGCAACCCAAGTTTTTGCTAGCACCAATGTAGTAGTAGTCCTTCTCGAAGCTCTACAAGGATATGTTCAAGGTCTAATTAGTTGAAAGGTAGGCGTCGAAATAACCAATTAACTAACGTTCAACTTGGATTCCGCATGCAGAGTGGCTATCTTCTTGCAAAGGGGTTCTTTTTGGGAGGCGTCAGTCAGCTGGATGTTAAGGCTGGAGAAAAAGATGGACTGCAGGTCGTTGGATCCGTATCCGTCGACGAAAACCTTCTGTAGGCGGGTGAGATCCTTGGCTCCCAAGTGGCTGTCTACTGTGCGGGCACTCCATGTTGCTCCAATAGCGGCTAGCACGCAGAGCAGCGTCAGACCTAAAAGATGGGAACCAAATGTTGAAAATTTCAAGTCGCCGGCAATCGCTTAACCAAGAAAATCAGAAAGAGATAGCGACAGGGGAGCCGGCGTTTCTCCTGGCGACGCCCTTAGTAGAAAATCGTTTGAATTAACACATCGCAAATAACGCACCAAGCTTAAGCATTTTCCTATTATGTGTATGCGCTTTCACGCGCTGCTTAAATTCTATAGGAAAATAAATTAAAATCGCTCAATAGCCAGCACCGCCGTTTCAGTTTTCGACACGTCATATATATTGTAATCGATATCGTTTTATCGAGTGTTTTAGTTTTGGAAAATGCTTTAAAATTTACCGGTAATAGTGTTGTAAAGTTTTATAAATACAAACCGTTAAAAGATTTTGAAAGCTTTTTGAATTTGTATCTTTACTTTATTCCGTTTAATTCCCTTTAAAAAAATAACATAAACCTTTTGAATTTTGAAATTCTAATTAGATTAAATATAATTTTAAACATATCTCTAATGAAACTTATTCAGACTTAAAATTCGATTATGGAGCAAACTTTTCAGTACATTCATGGATGGGCTTGGTTATGGCATATTTTCTCTTAAACGTCTTGGTGGCATCGCCATCATGATTCCAAAGGGTTACCGCTGTCGTACAGTACAGTGGATACTTGTTGATGAGCATTTCCTCGGCTTGCTCATCTTTGGGCGGTACATTCTTGCAAAACTGGTCGTAATATTCGGTGCTCTCTGCATCCTTTGGCACAGGTGCCGAATTTTGGCGATTGTATTCGTCAAAAAACTCTTGCCACAGAAACTGTTCCATACGATTAGCTCGAGTCGCTGCATCATGAAGAAAAATGTTTATAAGCATGTGTTCCTGAATCCTATAATAAGGACCAACTTACGCAGTACTTTCTTGATTTTGGGCGGTCCAAAGCTTATCTGCGTTTCTGTAGGCTCCGCAACGCACGGCCCTACCGGAAGAACCAAATTATTTCCACGATCGACCATTATAATGTCAGTTTTTTTTAATATAACGTTTGTGTTCTAATACTAGGTTAAATAATTTAATCGTTTGCCAGCAACTGACTGGCCTACTCTTTCGATCTAACAAAACTTATAAACTCTAATCGCTAAGCAACGGCCTGTTCCTCGGTATTAGCTTCTGGCGTTACCGGGGCATCATCCTCCACAATGAGAGAGACATCCTTGGGGCGAAGGATCCAGTAGTAGACAATTAAGGTGGCCACAAAAAGTACGCCACTATACAGGATCCACTCGGCTATGAATCCAAACCACCAGGACTCCCACTCCTCGTTTCCATACCATATTGAAGTCATGGTAATGTTTTCGACTAGAGCGAGCACCAAGTAGCCTCCATACCACAGGCGAATGTTCTTGAAACACACCCGGAATTCCATCAACACAAAGATGTAAATGTAGGCTAGAAGGAGGAGAAACAAATTCATGGACCAGCTCCCCCGGCAACGGGTTTCGAGTGCCAGGCAACTAAGCATCAGTGCATAGTGGACTCCCACTATGATGAAGAATGCCTTCGGATAAAAGACACAGAAAGTGGATAAAGCCAGCATCCTCATAGTAATATAGGCAATCCATCCAAAGAAGGAAACCGTTCGACCCGCAAAATCGTCCTGCTGGATGCCGTTTACTATTTTTGTGGGTCGGGGGAAATAGAAGTCTACCACATCTTTGGGCGTCAACGGAGATGTCTTTGGGGTAGATTCTTTGGGAACCAAGGGGCTCTGCTCCTCGTCTGCATCTTCGCTGACCCTGCCCATTAGCAGTTTCGGTGGATGTGGAAGGTGCTCCTTAATATACAACTGTGCATTGACCAACAGCATATCCTTAAAAGTTTCCAGTTGTGATAGCGGCCGGGTGACTCGGCGACTTCTCCTAGGATCATTATCGGACATAGTGCGTCGCAAATCGGGAGCCGGTGGATCGTCTTCGGAGGGCATAAGAACTGGCAGCTCTGGGGGAGCTGTTTTTGGCGGAGGAGGTGGTGCTGGTGTCTCCGGAATCGTGTCTAATACATCGATAGTATCCAAGTCGCCGAGATCCTGATATCGTATTTTCAGTCTCGGTCTGGTACCTTTAATTTTCTCCTCATCAGTGGCATTGCCTTTGGGCCCGGAATGGAGTACGGCTTGCGTTTCCACTTGCTCCAGGGCATCGTTGTCCACTTCATCTTCGCCGTGAACGTTCAGATCATAGGTGGCTGGTCCTGAAACCTGAAGCGACCGTCGGGATCGAAAGTTTTCCATAATCTTGTCTGATTCCGGAAAACTTGTGATGGTTCGCTCCGATTCCCGCTTTTTTCTGACAGCCTCACAGCACAGCCGCTCATTCTGCTCCAACTGACAGCGATGTGTGTCCACCTCTTGGGCCGTGGCCCAGGGATAATGGCGTCCCACACGACGCTGGCTTTCAATGCGGTGGTAGCTCGTCGTTACGGCTGCCAAATCAATGGCTGAGAACACCAGGGACATGGCTTGAACCGCAGCTGAAATAAACATTTGGATTAAGGGCTCCTTTTTGACAATTTCTACTTACAGGTTTCATAGTTCCGAAAGAGGTCCTGGATTAGCATATGGTAAAGTTGGAGGATAATCTGTGGTGCTGCCTGGGCATAGGCCTGGATTAGCAGATATAGCTCGATATTCGATGTCTTTGTGGCCTTTTCTAGGCACTTCATGCGCTCCACATCGTCGTCATTGTGGAATAGCCCTTCCACCGACCAGAAGAAACGCCAACAGAACCTTATCGGAGAGCATAATTAAGCGTGGCAGTGATCCACATGCCGAAGCGGAAACGCAACTCACCTATAAACGACAAAAAATGGGAATAGCAGAAGCCTGAGTAATCCAAGGCTAAGGGCAGCACACTTGTTTCTATTCCTACTTTCGTTTTGTCGCTGATCTCTGGATGCAAGCACCAGGATAAAGGTAAGCAGAGGTGGCATTAAAACTAATACCAAGGTTCCAGCTCCGAATCCCGGTTGCTTTTGGCTAAAATGCTGATAGCTCAAGGCCAAGTCCGAGGCCGTTTGGACAATATAAACGAGGAGAGCCAACAAAGTAGGAACAATATAGGAAACCCAGATGCGAGTGGGACTTCGGATTGTGTAGCCCAGGATGTGGGGCGGTGGGCTGGCGGCGTGAACCACCTGCTCCTCCATCACTTCGATGAAATCACTTCTTGTGGGGCGTCCCCTTACGAAACGTGGGGTGTAAACTATTTCATACAACCGTAGTTGACGAAATCCGCAGTAATACTGACCCACAATGAGTAACCGCTCTCTTTTATTTTGCTATCAATGATCAAGATAAGATTAAAAACCATACAAACATTTTTGTAGTGAGAAAATCGCAGTTTGTTTACGTTTTCCAAGCACAAAACAGTAAGAAAAAAATTAAACCAAAAGTGATTCTTTCAGATACTCTTACAAGCTTTTAATATTTAAAATTTATACTACAAATAAATCAAAATATCAATATCATATAAATTAAACTTCCTATTTGAATCCCTTTCCATAGAAAACTATTTTTTACTTTCCATTTCATTCTATTTATTTTTTAAGATTTAGAACAGAAAACGATTAGCATTTGCTTGGAGATTGATCGACCTAGGAGTCGTACCAGGTCTTTTTCATCCAGTTGGAAGGCTTGCACGGCTCGTCGAGCACCACGAAGGAACCGGGTTGAGTCTGATTTCCGGCAGGTTGTTTGGCTGCACGACGACATCCTACAGCGTACTTGGGATTACCCTCTATGATGGAGGAGTTCTCACGGCAGTTTGCTGCGTTTTGGAGCACCGAAGCCCTCCGGCCGTATCTGGCGGGCTTCTTGGCCGCCACATTGCCACCCACATCCTCGAAACTCGTGGCCGGCGGCTGCACTGGCTCCTTGATCTGCCTTTGTCGGGAGGTGCGTCTCTTGTGCATTTGCGGCTGACGAACTTCCAGGGAGGAGTCTGAGCTCTTTCGAAGATTACCGGGAGCTGCTTCAAGGTCCCGTGGACGCTCCCTAAGTTGGTAATTATACTGGGCCCTTCGATATTCCGGTGTGGCTGTAACCTCCGAGGAGGGCACTGTTACCACAGCCGGCCCTTGATCCAATTCGGGATTCGTAACCTGCTGATGGCCATGATGAGCGATGGCGGCGTTGGAGGTGGGCAAGCGGAAGCAGGAGGTTGGCTTCTGGACAACTGGACGTGAACGTGGAAAGTCCTGGTAATTGTTGCGGTATTCCGGATTAAATTCGATCTTGCCGCGCAGCCGGAGGAATGGTTCACGTGGCTTACCACGTTCCGGCATCTCGGTGATTTGCGGGTCTCGGAAGCTCTCGTGGTACTCGGGAATCTCTTTGGTGAACTCGCCGCGTGGGCGCAGGTGGTCGTCCGTCTTGAGGGATTTCTCTTTGGCCAGATGCTTGGGTGGGTCAATGAATTTGTCGCGATACTCCGGCACTTCAGGACTAGGTGCACTGGTCCCCTCAGAGCCGGAGACACGCAGGTTGTCGTCTTTTTTGATGGGAGCGCTCTTCGAATAGTTCGCGTACATCCGGAAGCTGTCACGATATTCCGGCACCGCCACAAACTCGCCCTGGATCTTAATGCTGCTCATCTGGGGAATGGAGTGAGCTTTCTCGGGAAATTGCTGGACAAACTGACGACGGTACTCGGAGGGCTCCGGCTGCTGTCCCTGCTGTTCCCGATCCACAGCTTGGGCTCGCATCTGCAGGTGGCACCGCTGCTGCTCCTGGGCGGCCACATCACGGCGAAATTTGTCTGCTGCCAGCTTATTATTTGGTTGATTTCGCGCCGCCACTTCGGATTCATCAAGAAATACCTCCCGCGGCAGTATCTTCGCACTGGGATCAACGAACGGAGCATTTATAAAGGAGGAGTTCTTCATGACATCAGCGTTAGTATCACGGCCGAGTTGCAGGTTCTCCGGATTGCGGACGGGAAAGCTGCGGGAGCTGTAAGTTCAAAATCAAATTAGTCTGATTGGTCGTTATTCAATTACTAGATAATTGGCTGGAATTACAAGGTAATTGCATTGTGATTGATTTTATTATTATTATTGCATTATTATTGGAACTTTTCAACAAACTATATATTTTCTTACAATTGCAGATCCTCGGGGGTGTACCAGTGATACTTGTCCTGGTGCTCCGACAGCAGCTGCATGAATCCCTCCAGTCGTAGCGAGGTTGAGCGCCGGAGCAAAGATCTCCGTCCAGATTGGATGCGGTGGTCACGGAAGTGCTTGCGGTACTCTGTCTTCAGGGAGCCGAAACTGGTGGCTGGCTCATCGCTGTTGTAAAGACACACGTTGCTCCGGGTGTGAAGCTGGACGGGCTGGCGGCGACGGAAGTACTTCAGATCATCGACGGCTATATATTCGTGGGGATGCTTGATGGTAAACCTTGCGAGTTCTCCTGACTTTTGGTTGGCTGTAAGATCCGGTTCGGAGAAGGAGCGATTCCAGCCAAAATCGGCATCTAAGCTAGGGATCAGAAAAGTTTAAACAAAAGCTATAAAAAACATCCGATTCGCTTAATCTTTGGCTGCCAACTGAGCCGCCAAAGTTACGACCAGCAATGGTCGTCGCCAGCACAACCAAATAACAGGTAGTCTGCTTGGATAATGGGGGCAAAAATTCCACCTCCTTTCCGCAATTGCATTGTCGATGTCTCGGATCTCTGGCAAGGAGCAAAGGCATTCCCTCACTGCCACTTCCACCTCAATTCCCAGCCAATGGCGTGCCATGTCGGGTATGTTGCTAGGCATACATCCAAACATTCGTAAACAAACTAATGAATACGGAAGGAGGATAAAATTGCTGCAAATTAGAAAATTGTCTATTGGAATCGACTGGAGCAGCTGTGGCCAAAAGCAGGGCCGCATTGAGGGTTTTTAAAATCTTTCAAACAGTTTCTAAGCTCTTCTGATATATTTTGTATCAATCAAAATTATAAAGCAAAAAATATATAGTTCAAGCATTACCATAAGCCCGATTGATTTACCCAACAGCCCTGATCATCTTCCCACACTAGAATCGATGCCAATCAATAGCTAAAAAAAATTCCCCAACTTTTGTTAGTCCTGACAACGCCCTACGTATGTGTCTTGGTCCTTGGTAATCCATTTACGGAAATGAGTTTTTTGTTGAGGCATTGTCAAGGACTCGCAACCCAGCGGCAAATTCAAGCCATTATAAATGCACAAGGATTGCCCGTCAAAGGTGAACCCGGGCGCATGCAAATTGCATTTTTTTCTTGGAAGCTAAATGTGACCGCAAACACCTGTTGCGGCCTTTTAGCTGCGTTTTGTTTGTTTGTTTGTTCGACACCCATCGGAATTTAAAGTTTCACGTGCGAGAAAATATGTGTGCCAGACTAATGGTTATAATTGATGGCTGCCAAAATGTTTTATATTCCGCAATCAACAGAAAATCCAACTAATGGGGGAGTGTGCGTGTCTGGCCGACTGAATCCGAAACGGAAACAGACAGGAATCTAGAAGGGTTTGTGGTGGTAAGAGGCCTCCATGTCTGACCTAATTCTGGTGCCAACTTAAGGAGTTGGCAGTTGGCTGAAGCGAAAGTCCAACCCTAGAGCGAGTAATCTTGACAATGCCAAATGACCTTTGGCTATTTTTAAAGCATGTCAGCGTAACGCAGGTCATTTAAATATGCTAATCATTTGGTGGCCAGCACGATACCAGGACACACATAATTACCCTTGCAGATTTATGACGATTTAATTGCTGTTACACAGCCGAGTCACGCCACGGGGCGTATACGTAATGCAATAAACAAGAATGCACCATTATGTTAACATCAAAAGAGGAATAAAAAACAAGAGAAGGTCATACGGAACCGGGATTTCACTTAGGCTTATAACTTACTACTTTAAATGGATCATTTTGTTACACGTTCCTAATCCCACAAGGAAACTAAAAACTCAAGTCATGAAAAGTATAATAGAATAAAACTTTAGAAAGTAAACTTCAAGCCCTTTAAGCCAGAAAGTGGGTCAGATTGTATTACACATTTCCTAGGGAATTTTAAAAGCTTGGAAACGGGTCAGTTCATAGTAACGTAACTATTTCTGGCTAAATGCTGGTGAGGATGAAGGAAAGTTTTGCCCCTTCCAAGCAGAGTGAGTTGCTTCTTACCCATCGGTAGTCTTCCAGTCGTAGGCAATCGCCATTGTTGCTTTCCTTTCGGGGGCTGCACTTTAATTAAACATTAAATGAGTCTGCTCTTTGAGGGCGAACACTTGGGGCACTCATGGCCGGCACACACACACACCCTTGGCCAGGGGCTGGCCACTAACCCAGTCCCTGTTCTGGCGCCATTCAAGCGCAACTCGCCGCGCCACAACTTGACCGCTCAGATCGTAAATCCCAACTGAATGGCGGTAGTCCCGCGACCAAGAAGTTAGCCAGTTTTTCGCACGCCAACTTTCCGACTTCCAACCCACTGGCATAACTCCAGTATTCTTCTGCTTTTCCGACTTTTCCCACGGCCTCTGACTGAAGGTGTCACTGTGGCTGGAAGGGGAAGTCTATAACAAAAGCTAGAAAAATGAAAGGATTCCGTTTTGGGCTCAGCTTTACGCTAAGTGCTGTTACATGCAATCGTTTATTTTGTAACTTTTACATGGAATCCACATTTTCCTTTTATTTTTGGACAGGAATCAAGAGCTGGCAGCTGCAGTTGATTTGAATATGAAATGTTGTTTTGATTTTGATTTCGATTTCCATTTCGGCCACCCGCTGCAGCTGTCATAGTTGAGTTCTTTAACCCAGTTTGACTAGTTTTGACGCCTCGCTAATGAAACCATGCTTACGAGGCAGCAACGAGCCCATTTGCCTGATTTACTCGCCTCTTAACGATTTCATTTCGCGCCGCGGTCTCCATCATGATAATAATTTCCTTTGCGCCTGGCACGCAACTCCAGTCGGAGTACATGGCTTTCAATTGTCATGAGCAGCGGTGGCTTCCGGACTGCGAAAGCGAACGCGGATGCGGGTCAAGGGCATATCAATTCGCTGCCCAGGCAGGAAATGCTGGCTGACAGAGTGTTGGTGATTGGACTGGTTGGAATTGGATGGAATTGAATTGGCATCTACTTTATTGAGTCTACAGTATTTTTATTTAACTAACATGTGTGCACGGTTTTGTGTTTTTGGTGGGGAATTAGACCTTAGACAGACCCTCCCACCGATCGGGAACCATCAGGAAATAGCGATCCATTGCATCAATGAAGCGCTGTTTGTAACGTTCTGGGTTGACCACTGTGGGATCCTTGCCTTTGCCGCCCAGAATCCCAGACTGCTTGACTATGGACTCCACCCGTTTATCCAGAGTGAAGGTGCGAATGTAATCTGAGAATTGGATGGCATATAAATATCATAATCTACAATAAAAGCCTTTAAGCAATACTCACCGATAATACCCAAAACCAGAAGGCTGTTCTTCTTTTCCAAGCCTACCAGCAGAGAGTAGTCCATAACGCCATTTCTTTCCAAGAAAGACGAATCACGTTGGATAGCATCTCGCAGGACTGTTTTGCTGTGTGACAAAACATACAAAGGCTTCGACCAAGACACTAAAATCGTAAAAGTTATAAATGATTTAATATGGAAAATTTAAGTTTTTTTAAAATCAAAAAATCGACCTCCGCCACTTCTGAAGTACCAGGCGAACAGAAATCAGCAGAAGGTGGATGACAAATTTTTAATTTTTGGCGGGAATCCGTTAAAATTTGAATTTGAAATTTGCCAACTGGTATTTGTTTTTTTAAATTTGACCGCCATCTGGGAAAAATTCGAAAAACATTCAGGAAAAATCCGGAAAATTCCGGAAAAATCCAGGAAATTCAGGAGAGTTTAGGGAAATTCGGAAAATTGGAGAAACTTTGAAAACCGTGGAAATCTGAGGGAAAGTCCTGAAATTTAAGAATTTTCAAAATCCAAAAATCGACCTCCGCCACTTCTGAAGTACCAGGCGAACAGAAATCAGCAGAAGGTGGATGAGAAATTTTTAATTTTTGGCGGGAATCCGTTAAAATTTGAATTTGAAATTTGGCATTAGGAATTTTTTGGTTTAAATTTAACCGCCATCTGGGATAAATTCGGAAAAAGTTCAGGAAAAAGCCGGAAAATTCCGGAAAAATCCAGGAAATTCTGGAAAATTCAAGGAAATTCGGAAAATTGAAAAAACTCTGAAAATCGTGGAAATCTGAGGGAAAGTCGGGAAATTTAAGAATTTTCAAAATCCAAAAATCGACCTCCGCCACTTCTGAAGTACCAGTCGAACAGAAATAAGCAGAAGGTGGATGACAAATTTTTAATTTTTGGCGGGAATCCGTTAAAATTTGAATTTGAAATTTGGCATCAGGAATTTTTTGGTTTAAATTTAACCGCCATCTGGGATAAATTCGGAAAAAGTTCAGGAAAAAGCCGGAAAATTCCGGAAAAATCCAGGAAATTCTGGAAAATTCAAGGAAATTCGGAAAATTGGAAAAACTCTGAAAATCGTGGAAATCTGAGGGAAAGTCGGGAAATTTAAGAATTTTAAAAATCCAAAAATCGACCTCCGCCACTTCTGAAGTACCAGGCGAACAGAAATCAGCAGAAGGTGGATGACAAATTTTTAATTTTTGGCGGGAATCCGTTAAAATTTGAATTTGAAATTTGCCAACTGGTATTTGTTTTTTTAAATTTGACCGCCATCTGGGAAAAATTCGGAAAAAGTTCAGGAAAAATCAGAAAAATTCCGGAAAAATCCAGGAAATTCTGGAAAATTCGGGAAAATTCTGGAGAATTCAAAGAAATTCGGAAAATTGGAAAAACTCTGAAAATCGTGGAAATCTGAGGGAAAGTCGGGAAATTTAAGAATTTTAAAAATCCAAAAATCAAAAAATCGACCTCCGCCACTTCTGAAGTACCAGGCGAACAGAAATCAGCAGAAGGTGGATGCAAAAATTAAAATGTTGCATACTTTTTTGAGGTTTTTAAAAAATTAAAATGTTGCATACTTTTATGAGCCTTTTCTTAAAAATTCGAAAAACATTCAGGAAAAATCCGGAAAAATCCAGGAAATTCAGGAAAATTCGGGAAAATTCAGGAAAGTTCAGGGAAATTCGGAAAATTGGAAAAACTCTAAAAATCGTGGAAATCTGAGGGAAAGTCGGGAAATTTAAGAATTTTAAAAATCCAAAAATCGACCTCCGCCACTTCTGAAGTACCAGGCGAACAGAAATCAGCAGAAGGTGGATGCAAAAATTAAAATGTTGCATACTTTTTTGAGGTTTTTAAATAAAAGATGTTGCATGCTTTTATGAACTTTTTTCCTAAATATAACCGCCAAATGGGATAAATTCGGAAAAAGTTCAGGAAAAATCAGGAAAATTCCGGAAAAATCCAGGAAATTCTGGAAAATTCGGGAAAATTCTGGAGAATTCAAGGAAATTCGGAAAATTGGAAAAACTCTAAAAATCGTGGAAATCTGAGGGAAAGTCGGGAAATTTAAGAATTTTCAAAATCCAAAAATCGACCTCCGCCACTTCTGAAGTACCAGGCGAACAGAAATCAGCAGAAGGTGGATGCAAAAATTAAAATGTTGCATACTTTTTTGAGGTTTTTAAAAAATTAAAATGTTGCATACTTTTATGAGCCTTTTTTTAAATTTGACCGCCATCTGGGAAAAATTCGAAAAACATTCTGGAAAAATCCGGAAAATTCCGGAAAAATCCAGGAAATTCAGGAAAATTCGGGAAAATTCAGGAAAGTTCAGGGAAATTCGGAAAATTGGAAAAACTCTAAAAATCGTGGAAATCTGAGGGAAAGTCGGGAAATTTAAGAATTTTCAAAATCCAAAAATCGACCTCCGCCACTTCTGAAGTACCAGGCGAACAGAAATCAGCAGAAGGTGGATGCAAAAATTAAAATGTTGCATACTTTTTTGAGGTTTTTAAAAAATTAAAATATTGCATACTTTTATGAGCCTTTTTTAAAATTTGACCGCCATCTGGGAAAAATTCGAAAAACATTCAGGAAAAATCCGGAAAAATCCAGGAAATTCAGGAAAATTCGGGAAAATTCAGGAAAGTTCAGGGAAATTCGGAAAATTGGAAAAACTCTAAAAATCGTGGAAATCTGAGGAAAAGTCGGGAAATTTAAGAATTTTAAAAATCCAAAAATCCAAAAATCGACCTCCGCCACTTCTGAAGTACCAGGCGAACAGAAATCAGCAGAAGGTGGATGCAAAAATTAAAATGTTGCATACTTTTTTGAGGTTTTTAAAAAATTAAAATGTTGCATACTTTTATGAGCCTTTTTTTTAAATTTGACCGCCATCTGGGAAAAATTCGAAAAACATTCTGGAAAAATCCGGAAAAATCCAGGAAATTCAGGAAAATTCGGGGAAATTCAGGAAAGTTCAGGGAAATTCGGAAAATTGGAAAAACTCTAAAAATCGTGGAAATCTGAGGGAAAGTCGGGAAATTTAAGAATTTTCAAAATCCAAAAATCGACCTCCGCCACTTCTGAAGTACCAGGCGAACAGAAATCAGCAGAAGGTGGATGCAAAAATTCAAATGCTGCATACTTTTTTGAGGTTTCTAAAAAATTAAAATGTTGCATACTTTTATGAGCCTTTTTTTAAATTTGACCGCCATCTGGGAAAAATTCGAAAAACATTCAGGAAAAATCCGGAAAATTCCGGAAAAATCCAGGAAATTCAGGAAAATTCGGGAAAATTCATGAGAGTTCAGGGAAATTCGGAAAATTGGAAAAACTCTAAAAATCGTGGAAATCTGAGGGAAAGTCGGGAAATTTAAGAATTTTAAAAATCCAAAAATCGACCTCCGCCACTTCTGAAGTACCAGGCGAACAGAAATCAGCAGAAGGTGGATGCAAAAATTAAAATGTTGCATACTTTTTTGAGGTTTTTAAAAAATTAAAATGTTGCATACTTTTATGAGCCTTTTTTTAAATTTGACCGCCATCTGGGAAAATTTCGAAAAACATTCCGGAAAAATCAGGAAAATTCCGGAAAAATCCAGGAAATTCAGGAAAATTCGGGAAAATTCAGGAGAGTTCAGGGAAATTCGGAAAATTGGAAAAACTCTAAAAATCGTGGAAATCTGAGGGAAAGTCGGGAAATTTAAGAATTTTAAAAATCCAATAATCGACCGCCGCCACTTTTGAAGTACCAGGCGAACAGAAATCAGCAGAAGGTGGATGCAAAAATTAAAATGTTGCATACTTTTTTGAGGTTTTTAAAAAAATTAAAAAATTAAAATGTTGCATACTTTTATGAGCCTTCTTTTAAATTTGACCGCCATCTGGGGAAATTTCGAGAAACATTCAGGAAAAATCCGGAAAAATCCAGGAAATTCAGGAAAATTCGGGAAAATTCAGGAGAGTTCAGGGAAATTCGGAAAATTGGAAAAACTCTAAAAATCGTGGAAATCTGAGGGAAAGTCGGGAAATTTAAGAATTTTCAAAATCCAAAAATCGACCTCCGCCACTTCTGAAGTACCAGGCGAACAGAAATCAGCAGAAGGTGGATGCCAAAATTTTAATTTTTGGCGGGAATCCGTTAAAATTTGAATTTGAAATTTGGCATCTGGTATTTGTTTTTTTTTTTTTAATTTAACCGCCATCTGGCACATATTCAGAAAAAATTCGAAAAATTCAGGAAAATTCGAGAAAACTCAGAAAAATTCAGGGAAATTCCGGAATCCGGAATTTTCCGGATTTTAAATGTTTGTCAATCAACATACTTTGTATAAGATTCTCATCGAGTAGGACAATCTCTCCTTGCTGGTTGGTGGGATCCACCAAGCGATTTCGTTCGGAACCCTTTAGATCAAACTTGCTTTCGATATCACAGCCGTAAAACAGATTCTCCATGACCATAACCGATCGCTCCACAAAAGAGCTGAAAAGAATTTTTGTTAGATGATTGGTAATATAAAAAAATGTCAAAGGAACCTACTCTTTTGTCTTCACTGAAACTTTAAAGACTCCAAAGATCTTGGCCAGCAATGTGGGCAGTTGCTGCTGCTGGCACTTGTCTATATACTCAAAGTATTTTGGAGCAAACGGCTCAAAGATAGTCATATCCTTGGAGTTCATTTCTTTTAGAACATAGCGATCATCTATAAAAATAAATGATAACTTTGTATTAAAAATTTTGTAATGAGAAGGTTATACTTACCCAGGGTTTTGCTAAATCGTGATCCTGATTTGCCACCTCTGGCCTCCCACTGAATACTGCTGCAAAGGCTTCGGGCCAGGGCAATCCGAGCCTCTTCCTCCAAATCAGTCGGTTCCTCCCCGGGTCGAGGACCCCCCCCTACATCGCTGGGCTTGCGCACCAGCTCCATTTCTGATCCAGTGCGACTTTGAGAGATTCTCAACTCCTCACGCATCTTGCTCTTTTCCAGGCGGCGGTACAAGGACCTGTCCATCTTGGGAGGTCTCAAGCTCTTAGCCCGCATCGCGTCGAATTCGCGGGCAAAGTAGATTTTGCACTGGAACTGGCAGCCGTTGTCGTGAAAGGCCAGTGTTATATACGGACTGGGTGCCTTTTTAGTGCGCTCCTTTCCTTTCTCCTCCGATTCGGATGCAGAGGTAGCCGGAGCGGGCACGGACTCTCCAGGAACGGTGCTTGTATTGCTCGAAGTGCGTGACAAACTGGGGCTATCCTCCGCATCGCTTTGGTTATCAACAAACGGAATCTTCCGCTTCAATTGTGGACTGGAGTGTGCTTGGGAGGTGCCGGATGCTGCTGCCGGATTCGAGTTGGACTCAGCCTCATCCATGGCTTTCTGATACTCCGCTGAAGTTAAACTGTAGGCGATCACCGAACTGAAATCGTTATCCCGCACATGAATGGGAAAGCTGCCCAAGGGAAGCGTCAGGTGATCCTGGGCGGGAAAAGGTGACTGCAGCGGATTCACTTGGTTTGTAGAAGGAAGTAGCTGGGTAAGAATCTTGCGAATGGACTTCTTGTCAGAGTAAACATTCACTGTGGAAGCCAGCAGCTGGTCAATAGAGAACTTCTTGTCCACAACCGCTTGACTGCTGGGAACGATTTCCGTATCTTCGCCTGGGCACTCCAGTGGATCACTTTCTCGTTGCGGATTCGAGCTAGATGCTTTGGAGTTATCACCGGCATTAGAAGGAAGCTGCTCTGGACGCAGTTCCTCGGTGCAGATGGTCCCAGAGTCAATGTGATGGGCCTGTTTGGCAGACAGTTTCTCGATCTCCTGGAGCCGAGGACCCCATAATTCGATACTCTCGGCCAGAGCTCTTCTGGCCATTGTGAGGGAGTCACTAATGTCATAGGCGCTGGCCTTCGGATCCGTCAGCAGACTGTGCACAATCTCGATCTTTTGCTTGAAGATAAACTGATCATGCGTGAGTGTAGTTTTCAGATTCTGAACCAGCGGCGAGTTCTCCTCCTCGGTGGCCAAGTCTGCAATGCGTTCGTGGATCCTGGTATAGACTTCATGTCCGCTCACTGAAAAGTTCTTAATTTCCTCCTGCACTTGATGGCTTGGAAGAGGTTTGGGAATATCTAATTGCAAACTCAGCGAGGGCAGATCTGTTTCCCACGCCTCGACTGGTGTATACTGGAACTTTGCACCTACGCCCCGGAAACTGAAGTGATGCACATAGTCCCGATGGAGGGAATGCTCGCAGGGACTACCTGTCTGTCCAGCTTCTGGCATTGGTGCTCTTCGTTTGTAGGCGTGGCCGTGGAAACGCATCTCCAAGTACTTGGCCAATGAAAGGCATCTTGCGGAATCCGACAAAGGAATAGTAGGGGTCGTGGCATTGCAGATGCTGCACCAGGAGGAGAAGTATATGCGCTGCGGATCAGAACAAGTAGAGTCCTCGGTGAGATAAACGTGTACGCAGCCCAATGAATGGACATAGCGACGCACATGCCCCAGCATGGGTAGATTACAAGAGGGACACATCGAGTTGAAGAGGCAGCAGTAGCGCTGCAGAAATTGCTCCAACATGATGTCGTACTGCCCATAGAATTTCATATCCAGCAGCATGGGTAATTTGCAGAAGGAGGACACACCCTTGGGATTGTAGTGGAAACTGCAGAAGAGCACAGGAAGCCTCTGGTGGTTTTGCGGATCCAATGCATCCTTGTACAGCTGTTCCTCGCTCACTTTTTGTGGCCTTTGAATTAAATCAGCATTTTTCTTTTTCGGTCGGAGCACTGAAAATTTATGGATTTAATTAATGAAACCTTTAAAATATAATTCTATACTTACTGGGAGCCTTGCCCTTGGGAAAGCGTCCTCCAAACGATCGAAACTCGGCCAGCTTCGTTTGAATGTCGCGACTACTGGCTGGAGCCGTAATCTTCATCTTCACAAAGTCGTGGGCTGGCAAAAGCTTCGTCTCGCTATTATCCCGATTGGCCGGTTCTGTTTTGCCAGCCTCACTATCACCCAGGCTTTCCGGACGCTCCACATTGGACAATCCCGTTCGCGACCAATGTTTGGAGAAGTAGAGCTCGGCGGGAAAGAGCTTCCGTAGCTTGCATTTGCGTCCCTGCTCAGTTTCCAGATATGGAAGAGGAAAGGTCAGGAAGGGACTAACCGACAGTATGGTGGAACTAAGAGCAGTTCGGAAACGGTTGTCATATCGTGGTTCCACAGCTAGGGCCTCCACCACTGGGGGAGCGCAAGGTGAAGTGGCAAGCGCCTCTGCTTGAGTTGCCCTCAGGGGATCTGTGAAGTCGGCAACATTTTCACTCACAATGGTTGTGATCTTGTCCTCCGATTTGCGCTCCATTACTAACGGTCTCTTGGCACGAAGTTCTGCCTCTGTTTCCTCTTTGGGACTCGTCTCTTTGGAGTCGAAAATCGAAGGCTTTGGACTCAACGGCTGAGCGAACTCATTCAATAGGAAGGACATCTCCAATCGCCAGTTGTAGCGGGCGAAAAGTAGAGCCGAAGCCACACGCTTGACCCTGGTGAGCTCAGCATTGCTCCCACCTCTTAAAAGGCAAGTGTAGCCGCGAGGATTGGTAAGCTTCTCGAAAAACATTAAAGTTTTGCCGTTGTAGTTGCGAATGTAGAAATTATTACATAAACCCAGTTTGGGCATGGTTATATTCGATTCAATGGAGCTGACTATGTCGCATTGCAGAGTCCGCGCCAGTCGCTCCATCACAGATAGTTTAACATCCAGGACCAATGTGACCCCATACGATCTTAGCAAGTCCTGTGCAATCCCGGCCACATTTTTATGCACCAGCACCACGTTGGGCTTAAAGCTCATGATGCGGGCACAGACGTTTCTTAAGTACTCTTTCTCCTGCAGGAGAACCGTTTCTATCGTTACAAACTTTCCTTCAATTCGCTCGTAAACTATGGGGCACTGCAGTAGCAGAATGCGAGGGTACGCGACGCGGGTAGCCATATCCTTGTGGGCCACGTTCTTAGAGAAGGCTACTCCATGGACAATGGTGGAATCCTTGCGCCTGCCACCAGGAACCTTCTTGAAGTTTACATAGTTTCGAATGTCCATCATATCGTTGGTGCAGTGTTCAGGCTTGAAGTGATTCGCGGCTGTGGAACATAGCATCTGGAGCACTTTATCCCACTCCTGGTCCAAGTGATGGGCTCGCAAAAGCTGCGCCAGAAGCTGATCTTCGTGCTCACAATAGGACTCCAGAAGCTTGGATGTTGCTGTGGTAAAGCACATATCGTTCTCCAGGTCTTTTTCCTGCTCTTCAGCTGACTGATCCATGGACTTAGGCGGCTGTGGCTCCGCATGCAGCGAAGTCTCAAACAGAGGGCTTATGGTTTGGGATGTATCCAAACTATTTTTGGAGAATTTGTAGTGCAGCGTTGCGTCAAACTCCACCTGCTCTGGATCGGGCACAATTGGCTCTAGGAACCCGGCTGCCAACATGGCACTCAATATAGCTACAGCCTGCACTTCATTTGCCGACTTGTTATTGCCGATAAGGAATTCGATTAGGCGCTGACCACAATTCTGGGCAGGCAGAACTCGCTGCATCTCCTCGTGGAGTGTTATCAACGAATTCGACTGCTGCAATATGTTCTTGCGATCGTCGAAGGACAGAGTGGTATAATTGGGATGGGAGCTGAAACGCTCTTCCTGGTATCCCAACGAAGTTTTGCGTGACAGTGGGGCTCTCTGTTGCTGTGGATTGTTGGCATGCGGTGTGGCTTTATCCTGAACCTCTAGTTTGTTGCTCAAGTGCTGCTGCAGCGCCTGGAGATCCTGGCCCATCTCCGAACTGGAGGACTTGAGAAAAGTGAGCACTATTTTGGAGCAGTAATTGCACACCTTGAGATCGCCATCGCATCGGATGATCATGCCGGGCACTACCTGGTTGCAGCATTTGGAGCAGAAGATCTGCCCACACAGACGACAGTGATGCTTTCGCCGGAAGGTGGAAAACTTCTGCGCGCAGTCGTAGCACTCTTTGGCCTTGGAGTCGGGCATCCAAAAACGCTGTAGCTCTGTGTCCCGGTAGTTTCTTAGATCCTGAAATTAAGGATACGACTTATGATTATAAAATACTAAAAGAAAACGAATAACGAATATACTAATAGAAGAAAATATATCTTTAATCATAAAATTGATTTTATGCCCTTGATATTTACAGAGCCTTAATTTCCAATTAATATTTTCACATTTAGGATTTCTCTTTGCTTTTTTTTTAATTTTTTATTGGCCAATAATGCTAGTATATATATTTACTTTAAAAGTTTATACAAGTTTTCCAATACAACAGAAACTTTCACTTACGTTATTGTTTTTTGTGGCTACAATGTTGCTGATATGCTTGAGCACATTGGAAACAGTGCGGCCTTGATTCGCTTCACTGACTGGCAGCGGCAGCGACTCCACCCGCTCACCGTCTTCGAAATCCTCTCCAACAGAGCTGGAGGTACCAGTGATGCTCCTCGACTCGCTGCTCGTTCGCAGGCTGAGCGTTGTGGGTGGTTGCGGTCGTCCTGAATTCAGACTGGCGGCTTCTTCCTCGGCTATCTCTGCCCCTGACGCTCTCTTTTCGCCGAAAAACTGTGATTTTCCGACCTGAATCGAGGTAGTAGTTCCACTGGATATATCATTGACTGTGTTGTAGCTCTGGTTGTAGACATTCTGGATTTTATTAACTACTCGACCAAAAAGCGACTCTGGCTTATCCTCAAAGTTTCGTGCGAATTCGGTGAGTTTGGTAGGTGAATGCAAATGCTGGTGATTGTTGTTTGCGTTATTGTTATTGTTGCTAGTCATGGTGCCGTGTTGTGAGTAAAACTTGGGGTATTAAAGTGGTTGGCGAGCGCTAACAGCGCTTGCCATGGGACTCTGGCAAGTCCTTGGTTAGATAGAGGTAATATTGAGTTGATCGATAAGGGCCGCGTCCGGTGCTAGCGAACCCAGTGCCAAGTCAGTCCACTTTTGTTCCTGCATCCAAAAGCCATTAAAATTTACCCGAAATTAGTTCGATAAACCGCCTATGACTTACCTGCTCGCTGAGTGTTAAGTGTGAATCACCGCCGTCGGCCTCTGGATCGGGTAGCTTTTCCTGTGGCACTAAAATCTGATCGAAGGGCAGAACTTCCATGCGCCAATCATTGTCTACAATGTCCAGGAGCAGATCATCGATGGGAGCCTGTAAACGTAATCGGTTGCCGAATAAGCGAATAATCAGCCGGAAACGCCCCCGCAAACCGTAAAAATTACGTCACTGCAACCGTCGTACCCAAATACAGGAGACACACTATTGCTCGGGTATTTAGATTTATCACAATGGGCGCTTTGATAACTGCGACTAATTACAGTGAAGCGATAATTTTTCCACGGTCCCTCAATGCATGCTACCAGCGACGCACGTAGAAACGTACTTGAGAGCAATCATTTTCCACTTACCTGGCTATCCATCACTTTTGGAATAGAACAATCTGCGATTCGCCAACTCTTTAAGATTGGCCAATTGTTTGTTTAGCCTTTTTTCAAGTACTTTTGTCAACAAATGGAATAGGAATTGTTTGTTTCTCAAAACAGCTGTGTAGTGATGGACTCTGCAACCATATGAATTTATCGATACCATCGGTTTAACTGGATTGATTTTACGGCCAATCGAATACTTTAAGTCGATTGATTTCCGTTAAATCAATATTTGTTTTTCATTTTGACTTTAAATGCCAATCTTTCCAACCTTAAATACAAAAATACTTCTATTGGAGTTTTGAATATTTTTCATTCTTTTATTAAACAGGAAACCTAATACACAGAAAATGCTTGATTAGGTTATACAAGGATTCCTACGTTTGCATTTAAATTGGATTTATATTTAGTTGAAACTTTTAAGTCCATGGAATTACTAAGACAGTCTTTACCATAAATAAAGCTTTTAAATTCTTTACCAATGTGGCATCATACCAAACGGTATTTAAACTTCCGGTCTCTAATTTTCTTGAAGTTGGTAAAACCTTTAGAATGTACATATATTTTCTGAAAGTTTTTAAATAAGAAATATTATTAAAATATATAATCCTTGGTAGTCGAAAACTGTGTTTTCAAGTAAGTCCACAATTTATCATCCATAGAGACCAAGCTAACATCTTTATCTTCTGGTGTCTATTCTTTGAACAGTTTTCAGGCTTATTTAAAAGGTTTTGATCCGTATCTGCAATAAACTCAAGATTTAAAACTTTAACATTATTCAAATAGCTCACAACTAATATTAGAATCATTGTTTTTATCATCAAAACCAGAGTTTCGATCTTGTTGACTGTTCCATTGAACAACTGACTAGATGCAGCATAGCGCTCTCAAAGTTCGCTTTCCAACGTCAGCTATGCCGACATCTTGCCAATTTAACAACAGATTCTTGGCTATGATCATATAGCTCCAATCTGCTTCTGAGCCGCGTTCGCACAAAAATTCACGGAAATATTCTCACAGGCCAGAAAGCCAACCGACTTCTATTACTCGATTGTCAATGGCTTTTATCAATGAAACGCTTGTTGTTTTGAAAAGCACTTAACAAGTTTTGTGTGCCTTTGTTGTTGGACGGATGGTTTGCTGGTTGGATAGCTGGCTTGTTGACTGGCCTGCTGGACTTCTGGATTGCTGGACGATGGCAAATGTAATCCGTCAGCGGTGGAGACTAATTGGCAACTGATTCCGAAGCCGCGCAACGCGCTCAGCACCACACCTCGGCAATTGAAGAAGTTTCAATTAGTTGGCATTTGACACTCACACATGCGCCTTGACTGTCTTAAAAAACGGGGATTGCGGCCGGTTGCCAACTCACGCACACCAGCTCAAAGTGGGGGTGCGTGCACTGGTATTTGGTACCTCTACAGGTAAACTTGCACCTGAAAAAATCCTCTATTAAACTGTTTAGAAAGATTATTTTTGGAAAAACTGCAACTAAAACCCGAAGCTATTCATTCAAATTAAAGTTATTTTTAGTCCAACTCCCTACTAGTTCTTATTTCAAGAAATTTGTATCGTTTTAGTTACAGTGTAGACATGCGCCGACAGGTAGCCGACGGCGAGACGCGGTGAGACGCACCGCTTTAGCGTTTTTAGCGCAATGGTAGCTGCCCAGAATATTAATGAACTCCCTTTTGAGAAAAATATGAAATGAAATAAAAATTTTTGTTGCCAGCAAAAGCCGTGTACACGTCCGCGCCGTCTTGGAATTTGTCGGCCCAAAAACTGGGGGGGCACCAAAAATGCATTGGCCATGGCTACCAGCCAGATCCAAACATGGCTCCGTGCGCATGCGCAGCGATTGCCACTTCCGCTCGAAAAGAAGAAGCTCTTGAATACTCCTGAAGAATGTTTCAACATCAGAAATAAGAAATAATCACCTGCATAGATCCCTTCAGGAAGATTACCATGAAGAGACTTTAGAACGATTGTTCGCTCTCGGGATTTTCTGTGAGCCATCTATAGGCATTACATTACAGATATTTATGCGCGATTATACAAAACAGTCACGTGCCGGTCTTCTGTATATTTGTATATATAAAGGTACTCACTCTTGTCGGGACTTACACTTATATACATATTCCCCGAGTATATTGTATTGTATATTGAAACATATAGAGTGGGAGAAAACTTTACTCACGAGTAATGTGAAGTTTCGGCAGAACAGAAACCCAATTCCCTCTTTCCGATCATTGAATGTTTACGTCGCCCCTCTGGAAAGCCATAATTTGAATATTGTTATTATTTTTAATATGCACACGACTCACGTTCGGATAGCAATAAAGCATGCTCGAATAAAGTCATCCCAAGTTTCCAAATTCCAAAAGATTTGCAGATATCAAATACCATAAAAATAAAAGCTAAAGGTTTCTTTTCGAGGATACCGCCAAAAAGCCCAAGGTAATAATCCTAACCTCAATTTCTCCATTTCCGTGTTGGTTTGATATTAAAATAAAATTGAATATTAGTATGCACAATCGATGTGCTAACGGATGATGACCAATAGTTTCGTAACATTCAAACCTTGGCTATCAGGCCATATTTGTCGCTTGGATTGCGCTTTCTAAAAAAAACTATCAATAGAATCGAAGAAATTAATTTTAATAAGCCATTTGGTATTTCAGGCACACGCCGCCACCAACTGGATTTCTACGGGAAATGCTTTGATGATGATCAGATTCAATATCTCTAAGGAAGTAAAAGAATATTAGGGGAAACATAAGCCTACGCTGCAGTATTCAAAGGAAATGGGTTCCCAAATGATCAGGATTATTGAACTTTTCAACAACTTACCAACTTTTATCTTTGATTTCTTTAAACTGAAAAGCTACTAAATTTTGGGAATCATGGAAGCCCTGGTTGATAAATATTAGTTTATGTATTAAACTATTGGTCCTCGTTTAGAAGTATTTCTTATTCGATTTCCTTCAAATATTAAATGCAGGTACCGACCAAGTCTCAACCTATTTCGGAATGGATTATGATTTTCTAATCAGCACTTCAGTCCTTGAATTGTCTTTTAAATATCAGAAAAAAAGAAAAATAAAAACTTATGCAATTTTTCGTAATTTAGAAAAGGGTTTCATCAGGATTTTTATATATTGTAATATAGTTTGGGAAGATTAAAGTGCTGACTATAAAATGGTATTCCACACCCAAATGGGGTACAAAAAACCAGCGAAACTCATTAAAAAGCAGACTGACAATTGAAAAAATGGGACTGGCAATCGAATAAAGAAATTGGAGGCACATTTTCCCAAAAAAACCTTATGTACTCCTTTCCAAAATCCATAAAATGGGTTGAATTTTATTAGTTTCGTTTTCTAAATATTTAAGTACATGTTTAAGGAAACTGAACTGGTGATTTCGAAATGGTAAGTCATGCCCAAATGGTATGCGAAATTCTTTAAAATGAAATAGAATATCCAACAAATGGTCATGGGAATTGAGTAAACAAATTTTCGCAACTAATTGTGATGGAATCCCATTTCCTATGGCGGAATTTTATTTTAAATATAATTTTAAATTATGATATTTTACGGTATTTTTGTGGTAGTGTGACCTGCCGTCCGAAGTAAAAATCTCTAAAACGCATGAACGCCGGCTCGTTACAAGACGCTAGCCACACTCCGCTAATACAAATAAATGTCCTGTATTTGCGGTTTTAATAGAAATATAATAAAATAGCTCTGCGATGGATATGCCGCGCAACGATCGCTTCCGTGCGATAGGACAACGACAGCATCGTTCAATGGTCAGTATTATTGATAAATCTCGTCTTAGCTTTGCTAACGTTTCACTTTTCAGCCGGACTATCAGAATATCAGACAATCTGAGCTGGAACAGCTCTTTGAGAAAAAGTTTCGGTATCAAAAGCCTCTAGGAGCAAACAATTGGACTTTGCCGCCGTCAGACCAACCATTGTTTTCGGAATTCTACCAGTTGGAGGCTCTCCAGGGACTCAGGAATCAACTGAATGCCGTGAAGAGCCGGCTTAATGATTACAGCACCCAGGAGTGGAGTGCTCATACCAATCGCCGGGAGCCATCTGGAGAAGTGGCCTGGCGTCTGAAGAACGAAACAAAAGCCGAGTTTGTTACCGTGGCCTGGTGCAAGTTTTTCGAATGTCTTCATCGCTATCCGCTAATCAAGAGTCCAGTGGTGAATACGCTTCATCTATGCGAGGCTCCTGGAGCCTTCATAGCTTCCTTGAATCACTATCTGCACAGCGTCTACAAAGAGGATGAGGTTGGTCTGTTCTCCGTTCTATTTGAAACAACATTAACCGAAAGATATCTTTCAGATCCAATGGCGTTGGCGCTCTACAACGTTGAATCCCTACTACGAGGGCAATGCTCTTAACCAGATGATAATCGATGATCGCTTTATATTCCACACCCTGGACAATTGGCTCTTTCACAAAGATCTCACCGGAAACTTGCTTGATGTAACAAACATTGAGTATATGGCTGAAAGGTGTGCCGAGGTTTTCGACGGTAAAGTGGACCTCATCACTGCTGACGGCTCCATAGACTGCGCTGCCCAGCCTGACTACCAGGAGGAAATAGTGGTTCGACTATTCTTCGCCGAGGTTTTTAGTGCCTTAAAGATTCTCTCGGCTGGTGGCAGTTTTGTTGTGAAGATGTTCACTTTGTTTGAGGCTTGCAGCGTGTCGCTTTTGTACATGCTGAATTGCATTTTCCAGAACGTTCACATTTTCAAGCCTGCCACTTCCAAACGAGGCAACTCGGAGGTCTATGTAATTTGTCTGGATTATCAAAAAGACACCCCTGGCTTAAGTCGCGTTCTGGAGGCAATTAAAGCAAAGTTAGGACAGCCGAATGATACAATGGTAATGCCACTATTTTCCAAATCCCATATTCCGCCGGATTTCCTCATGCAGCACGAGATTGCTTGCCGGCTATACTCGAAAATGCAGACGGATGCCATCGATATAAGTATCTACGCCTATGAATCGAATGATCGCAATTACATGCGTCACTTGCACCACCTTCGGGGCCTCGTCTCAAATACCTACTATTCTCGCTATAAGATAAAAGCTTTGGAGGACAGACTGTGCCTTGTGAACAAAGAAGCCACGAACAAAGCGCTTGGTTTCTTTATACCTGTGTACGGAGGATCTTACACGGAAAGGGAGAACCTGAAACACGGTGATCTTCTCAAGCAGATCTACTGCCTGCGAAGGGAGTTTAACCAATTGGAAAAGTGTCCCAGTGCCGGGAAGAGTTCCACATATGTGAAGGATCGATCAAACGTTTTGAAGCTGTGCGTCTCTAGGGGAGCTCCAGTGAAAAGCCTGCAGAGCAGTATGCTTGCCTCGGAGCCCATTCTCCTGCTGCGTCTCCGCATCCTTGACATATTTGGACTGGATCCAGTTTGGCAAACAGCTCCCCAATGCCAATTAGACAACAAAGTACTCAACTACCTCCCACCCACCGAAAACGGAAGCTTTCAATCCGCTCAGCGTGAATTCTTCATTGATCTCTTGGAGTCTATCGATGAAAATCGTCCCCAAAGTATTGTTTTCGAAAACTTCCTGTTCCTCACCCATTATTCGGCTTCTGTGCTTTTGTTTTTAATGGAAACAATTTACCAGGAATCAAATTTCGAAAGTAAATCGCGACAGTCTATAACTCTAAACAAAATGACTGCCTCCGATAACAAGGAAATGCAGGTCGTAATTAATTTACTAAAGGATAATCAGGAGTTGGAGATTCACAGCCTTTTCGAAATCAAAGAACTGCAGAAGAACCATTTCAGCAATATACTCATCCAGCACAACAACAGTGTACTTCTCAATTGTTTCCGCGGTATGTTGGGCGAGGAAGCCTTTCCCCGAGCCGTTTCCCTAACACCAGACGCAGCCAAAGCGATCAAGAAATCGCCAGCAGTTTTTTAACATAACGAACATGTATTTCTCACTTGCATAAAATTACAGTGCTACTTTTACAAAACTATGTACTCTGACACGGATATCCGTTTACATGTTTCAGGGGTAGTTTTATTTTAAGGGCGAAATGATAATTTAATAACTAAACTGAAAATCACAAGACTAAAGGGGATCTAGGATGCATCAGGATGTAGGATGTCGGAACTCATGGAACTCAAGCCCGCTAATCCGCCGGACGTTTTTCGCTGTGCTTCTTGGTATAGTCCTCAGCATTCTTAACAAACTTCTTCCTATCCTTGAGGAACTCCTCGGCGAGCTCGGCCCGAAGCGGATGCTCTGGCTCGGGGTCGTTGATTAGATCCACCAGCGCCTGCACCACCTGATCCGTGCGCGTTGCTGGCTTCCAGTTTTCGGTGCTGATGATCGGCAGGCACACCTGACCCTTTTCATCGATATTCGGATGGTAGATACGGGTCTTGAAGTTGATTTTCGGGGGCTTGAATGGATACTCCGCCGGAAAGTTGATCTCAATGCGGAATGCGCCCTTGTTGTACGGCGGATTGTCGGGCACAATCAATCCCGTCCAGCGCAGCAGGTTGTCGTCATCGGCCTTGATGTCGCGGAAGGCCTTCAGTGTGTTCTCCTGCAAATCGCTCAACTCCTTTCGCAGGCGTCGCGGCGCAGTCATCCTGACCTCGGCGTGTGTGTGTGTTGGAGAATAATGGGTGTGCTGAGTATAACTGGATTGTGTGCGTGCCAATTTTGATTGCTCTTGTGTAAGCGGGGAAATCGATGGTTCGATGGCAAGCGCTTCTGATGGTGAGTAATTGGACTTTGCGGCGCAGTCGGTGCTTCGCTGCTGGACTCCCAGTTCTTTGGTTTTTGTAGGCTCTTCTGTATGGGATGATAGGGACGTCAAAATGTGTTGGTAACGAACAAATATCGATTAATTTAGAAGTGTTGGAAAACTCGCTAAACGTATGGGGCTGCCACCTATTCGAAAAAGACCAAACCGATACTTACAACGATCGAATTTGTGCCATCCCTATCATTAACTGCAACACGTGCGCCGCGCTATTTTGTTTTCCCATAAAAATGACTAAAAAACTCACACTTAAGCGCAAAGGAAAAGATAGCGAACCCACGAATGAAGTGGCCGCCGGTTCGGAGGCCTCCGACAACGAGGAGGAAGAGGTAAGTTCTAATGCGAGAAATTTAAAAACACCTTTGCAGCTGACTGCATGTTTGTTGTTTGTTAGGACCTGTTACAAGCCGTAAAAGATCCCGGGGAGGACACAACAGATGACGAGGGCATCGATCAGGAGTACCAGTCGGATAGTAGCGAGGATCTGGAGTTTGAAAGCGACGAGGAGGGAAACTACCTGGGCAGAAAGCAAGGCGAAGGCGATTCGGTAGAGGAAGAAGACGATGAAGATGAAGATGAGGAAGATGACGACGAGGAAGATGAAAACGAGGAGGAAGATGACTCTCAGGAGGAAGGCAAGGAAGAGAAACCCACCACATCCAAACAAAAGAAGTCTGCAGACGAACCGAGCACCAGCAAGGCCTCAAAGATACCTCAAGAACTTCGAAAGGAACTGATCAAAAGAGATCCCTCCCACCCGGAATACCGCGATTCGGATACTTCCGACGAAGAGGATATACGAAATACCGTAGGAAACATACCCATGCACTGGTACGATGAGTACAAGCACATTGGCTACGATTGGGATGCAAAGAAGATTGTGAAACCACCGCAGGGAGATCAAATTGATGAGTTTCTGCGCAAGATTGAAGACCCCAACTTCTGGCGTACTGTCAAGGATCCTCAGACCGGCCAGGAGGTTCTCATCACCGATGAGGACATTGCTCTGATCAAACGCATTGTTTCCGGTCGTATTCCCAACAAAGATCATAACGAATATGAGCCCTGGGTCGAGTGGTTTACTTCGGAGGTGGAACAGATGCCCATTAAAAACGTGCCGGACCACAAGCGATCCTTCCTACCGTCTGTGTCCGAGAAGAAGCGAGTTTCTCGCATGGTGCATGCTCTTAAAATGGGCTGGATGAAGACCACCGAGGAGGTGGAACGGGAGAAGCAGGCTAAGCGCGGCCCCAAGTTCTATATGCTCTGGGAAACGGACACTGGCCGCGAGCATATGCGCCGCATCCATGATCCTGTTTCGGCTCCCAAACGTGATTTGCCCGGCCACGCCGAGTCCTATAACCCGCCACCAGAGTACCTCTTCGACGCAAAGGAAACCAAGGAATGGCTGAAGTTGAAGGATGAGCCTCACAAGCGCAAGTTGCACTTTATGCCCCAGAAGTTCACCTCCCTTCGTGCCGTTCCCGCTTATTCGAGATACCTTCGCGAACGTTTCCTCCGCTGTCTCGATCTTTACCTTTGTCCTCGCGCTAAGCGTGTGAAACTGAATATCGACGCAGAGTACCTCATCCCGAAGCTTCCATCGCCGCGTGACCTTCAGCCCTTCCCCACAATCGAGAGTCTGGTCTACCGTGGCCACGCCGACTTGGTGCGTTCGGTTAGCGTGGAGCCCAAAGGCGAATACATTGTTTCCGGCTCCGATGACAAGACTGTCAAGAGTAAGTACTAAGTAATAATATTTATACATACGTGTATTTCTTACAATTTTCATTTATTTTCATAGTTTGGGAAATTGCAACTGGTCGCTGCATCCGCACCATCGAAACCGAGGACGTGGTACGCTGTGTTGCTTGGTGTCCTAATGCCAAGCTTTCCATCATTGCCGTGGCCACTGGCAATCGTCTATTGTTGATCAATCCCAAAGTGGGTGACAAGTTGTTGGTGAAGAAAACCGATGACCTATTGGCCGAGGAGCCCAGCTCGGATGTTATTGAGAGCGAGCGCATCAAGGCGGCGGTGCAGTGGGCTACTGCAGACGCTGCCGAACAGGAGAAGGGCGTCCGGGTGGTAATAAATCACTTTAAACCAATTCGTCAGGTCACCTGGCACGGACGCGGTGACTATTTGGCCACGGTCATGCCCGAGGGTGCCAATCGTTCTGCTCTGATTCACCAGCTGTCCAAGCGCCGTTCACAAATACCATTCTCCAAGAGCAAAGGTCTCATCCAATGCGTGCTATTCCACCCGGTCAAGCCCTGCTTCTTTGTGGCGGTAAGTTTTCATCATTTTATTGTTATATTTGTCCACAATTATCAATATATTTTATCAATAATGAAAACCTTACAGACGCAGCACAACATTCGCATTTATGATTTAGTCAAACAGGAACTGGTCAAAAAACTGCTAACAAACTCCAAGTGGATATCCGGCATGTCCATTCATCCGAAGGGAGATAATCTCCTCGTATCCACTTATGACAAAAAGATGCTCTGGTTTGACCTGGACTTGTCCACCAAACCGTATCAGACTATGCGCCTCCATCGCAATGCTGTGCGAAGCGTTGCTTTCCATCTTCGCTATCCGCTGTTTGCCTCTGGCAGCGACGATCAGGCTGTGATTGTTTCCCATGGCATGGTGTACAAGTGAGTAGATCTTGATTCTTGATTAAAAACCTTAGAAATATTAATATTTTTGTTTTTGCGTTTTAGTGACCTGCTGCAGAACCCCCTTATTGTGCCTCTCAAGAAGCTGCAAACGCACGAGAAACGCGAGGACTTTGGCGTTCTCGATGTCAACTGGCATCCTATACAACCGTGGGTCTTCTCCACGGGAGCTGATTGCACCATCCGACTATACACGTAATCTGGCGTGTTTTGACCGTTAAATGGAGTTTCTATAGTTATTAAATATAATTTTTTAAAGTAATCAAAACCCTTCTTTGAATTGGGGAAATATAATAAAACAAAGAATTACAGTAAAAAGAAAGCTACAATTATTGTTTTAAAAAGATTTATGTGAAAAGGAATTTAAAATTTGATTTAAGTCCTTAATTCCCAATCCTAAATCCTGTCTAAGTTCAAAGTCAATATGCAACCCTGTCAAAGTTTACAAGCTCCAATATGAAAGCTCTGGGGCCAAATTAGCGGTGGCGCTTTTTTTCTCTTCCACTCGCGCACATGTCCCCATGGCGCCAATCTCTTTTCTCTCTTTTGTGTGTACCAGGAATTTCAACTGTATAGCTATGCGTGTGAGCTTTCAATCTGTCTTTCTCTCCGTGACCGTGTGCCATGTCCACCTTTGGGCCCCCAACTCGCCCCCACCAACTGCTTACCCATTACCCATGGATCTGGGGAGGAGCGCGCGCATTGGAAAATCAAGAGCTGGCAAACGGCACTGCTTGGAAATCAGTCGCCTGCCTTTGCCCGAGCGGAGAGAGTCGCTCCGTGGATTTCGGATTTCGAGGATTTCTTGGGTTCTGCCAGCATTCGCAGAGCAGAGCAGGAAAATTTTTGGGGAAAAGTGCTAAAAAGCTAAATTGAAAATGGATTGGCAAGAAAAATGAAAATACACCAAATAACCAAAAATAATTAATTATGGCCCGAAGGCAAGATGTGAAAAGTGTAAATATGCCAGGCCACGCGAAAAAGTAATCAGAAATCAGAAAGTGACCAGAAAATTGCAGTTCAGCGCAGAATTCGGATACCGAATTCCGTATCAAGGTATTGGAGAGTAGAAAATATCAAAAAGTAGAATAAAAAAAAAAAAATCAAAGCGCAAGCAAAACAATTTCGGGTCGAAAAAATATACACAAATATAAACGAGAGCAAAGATTCTGAATCTGAATCTGAATCTGAGGCAGTGGCAGTGGCAGGCAAAAATTCGTATGTACTCGTCGTTGCTCCTAAATACATACATACATACATATAAGCCTCGTTGCCCACCACCCCCAATCAACCCCCACATCCCCCACTACCCCCTCCTACCGAAAAAAACAGTGTGTGTTCTAGAGTGTGTGTGTTTTTGGTGAAAATATAACGGGAAACGCTGTTGGAAAAATACAATTGGCAGCCAAATAGATTCAATGGTCAAGAGAGGAGCAGCGCAGCTGATTTGTGGTAAATCCCGTTAAAAGTTCCAAGTGCAATTAGTGTACGTGTTGCAGCTGTTGCAGCAAACGAAACAACAACAAAAAACAACAACCAGAACCAACAACATCGTCAATCCGCAGGAGCGAAATCACGCATACGCCCCATCAGCCCGACCAAACAATGCGCTCCACTTAGCCAAGTGCGTGTCAATGTAGTGGCAACACTGGGGCACACACACACACACAAATACAGACTTACTCACAGGCATACCTCTGTAATGACTAGCACAAGAAATAAATAAAATACAGAAAGTACAACAACAAGAACAAGAACAAGAAGAAGAAGTTCAGCGGGGGCAGCTCCAGCTGCTCATAAATTTCGTAACGCTTGTGAAATGTGCCCCTTGGTGCACGGGCACTGGCACTGGCACTGAATTGCTTGTGATTGTGATTTTGGCCCGTAAATCCGGCGGAATGGTAATATGTAAATGCCAAAGGCGCCACCACCCGCGCACCACCACGAGCAACACACCACCCCCCCCCAAACCAACCATTCGACCCACGCAAAATTAAGGCAATCGACCCGACCAGGAATCAGGATAAAGCCCAGAATCTGAATCGTTCCACAACAAACACTCATTAAGGGAATTTCTTCGATTTTTGGCGGCCCTCTTATAATTAATTGCTCTAAAAAACGAATCCTGAGGCATGTAAAAATTCCCCAAGGAAAATCACGAAAAAAAAACAAAACCGAAAACTAAAATCAAGAGCATCGCAGAAAGAGAAAGAGAGAGAGTGGGAACTTTCGATAAAAAATTATTAGCAAAAACATAAATACGTAACGGCCTCGTTTTCCCCTTCCCTTCCCAGAAACCCAACAAAAAAAATCACGAAAAAAGAAGAGAAATAAACTTGAAGAGCTTAGAGGGCGAGCGGGAGAGAGAGAAAGCCAGTGGGTGAGTGGGTAGGTCAGTGGCAGTGGGCGGTACGCCAGCTGGGGCAGCACCACCCTCGACCACCATCCATCCCTCCAGCCATCCCACCGCCAGCGTCAACCTTAACTTTCAAAGGGCAGGTAAGTGAGTGCACCTGAAAAAACCATCAAAAAAAAAAACAAACAAAAACAATAAATCAAGAACAATTTCGTATTTAGTCATGGCACTCGAATTTTCTTCAAGGCTATGACAGTATAATAAAGTTTAGTAAATGTGATAAATAAAGCGCACTTTATTATCTATTTGATTTATAAATATTCAAATATTGTTTATGGGGGGCTTTCGCCGGAGAGTAGGGCCATCGAAAATGACAAAAATATAATTAACTGTAAAAAGCGAGAGAGATAAAACATTAAAAATATAATTTGTCTTGACAAGCTTTTCTTTCTCTGTATAACTGTGATTATCCTTCGTCACTTTCTATCCGCACTTAACGGTTTCCACAAACTTTCTTTCTTTCTTCCTCCTCTCCTAGCCAGCGGCATGTCCTGCACCGTTTCGGAGCTGCCCAGTGGCTGTCGATTACGCGGCATGACTGCATCCTCCCAGCAGCAGAATGCGGCCAACAATAGTGGCAATAATGGCAACGGAAACGGCAATGGTAACGGCAATGGCAACGGCAACGGCAATGGCGGCGGTGGAGGAGTGGGTAGCGGCGTGGGCAGTGGCGGCAGCATAGGCGGAGTATCCCCCACCGTCGGTGGCTCCACGTCCAATGTGCTGCAGGAGTCGAATGCGGCCACGTTGCAACGGCCGCAGTCGCAGAAGCCGTGCTGCTTCTGCTGGTGTTGCTGCTGTTCCTGCTCCTGGTGAGTATCCTTTGAATGGGCCTTCATTACTCACATCCTGTCTAACGAAATCAATTTCTTTGCCCTTACCGCGCGCGCTGCCTTGCCACAAAAACTACAACCACCACCACCAATGCAACAACGAAAATAACAAAATCGTGAAAACAGGGCCAAATGGTGAGTTTCCAAACAAATACCTATGGTTATAGTACACTGTGGGAAATAGGTGGGTAGTTAAGGATATAAAACATGGTCTATAAAGAGGGGAGGTGAAGGATATCTGTAAGAAGGATATAAGATTAACTGGAAGTTTTCCCCAAAAGTATTTCTTTGTTTTCCTTGAATTTCCATCTTATTCTATCGAAAGTTTATTTGAAAAGGGATTTAATTGATTGAAAGAACCCCCAATTCCGCTCAGTGCTGTCATGGATGTGACCACAGCTATGGCCACGGTTATTGCTTCGCCATTGCTTTGGTATTGGCTATGGCCACTGACATGGACATGGACATGGAAATTGAAATTGAAATGGACACGGACACGGAGACGTAGACGGAGAGGCCTCTGATGACAGCTGGCAACTCTGCTCCTGGACCGAAAGAAAAGCTTTCTCTCGCTTTTCCCAGCTTCTCTTCTTGCCAATATTGCTTAAAAGTTTTCCTTTCTCTTTGCATTTTGGTAGGGAGCTCTCTCCCACGTTCATTCACAATTCCGGGAGCAAAGTCGGGAGCGAGTCGGGCAGCGAAAAGCTCTCTGGAGGGCACTTTTCAAATCAAATATAAATAAGTATGTGGCGGCGGCTCCGCGGACTCCTCCAAGTGTTGCATGTTTTCGTGAATGAAATCGAAAGTCTTTTTGTGGCCCTAGCGCCGTATCCACCCTCGGGTTCCCTTTTTGGGTGCCTAGCTGAGGGGACAATGCCAAAGACCCCAAAAGTCCCGAAAACACCCTACATTCCCCTCTCCCCGTGTCCCCTCATGACCAAAAGCCACATATAATTTGATTCATATACTCCAACACATACAAATGCATGCATGTATTTGTGCAAGTATGTGGGTTTGTGTGATTTTGATTAGGTATTGGGGCGGCAGCGAGTTGCTTTGATAACTGTCAACCAGATAAGGGAGCTTTGTCAAGTTCGAGTGCTCCGTTCGGCAGCTCTGTCTCTGGGGCTCGAAACCCAAAACCGATATGACATTAGCCTATCTACAGTGGTCACTCGGGGGAATTACAAGTTACGGCTAAAACTAGGAAAATCCTATTTTTTTGTTACACAACTTTGGAAATAATCGAAATCCAGAGACGAAAGTTTGTTTGTCATATTTAGTTTCATCCTTTTTACGCAGTGACCACTGTAATTCTGTTTTTACGATATTTTGCACCAGTTAAAAATGAGTCAGGATGAGCGGCCATTCAGCAATGAATAAAATTGTAGTCTACTTTAAAGGGTGATTGATGAGATTTAATATGAAAATAATCCAAGAATTTAACACACTCCCATTCGTTCTTTATTTCTCATTATCTTTACAGCCTGGCCATTAAAAATGCCGATGAAAATGCGCCCACGAAGCGAGATCTCGTTAATTCCGAATTCCTAGATGGCGAACAGTGAGTTTTCCATATCCATATCCATTTCCATATCCAAGCAAAAATTATATATACAAACGATATTATTATTGCAGGCCCACACTGGAGGAAATCCGCAGCTGGGGCAAAAGCTTTGACAAGCTGATGAAGAACTCAGGTGAGGATATATTTTATATTTAAGTCTATAATACAATATTGGTATTTGTCCAGCTGGTCGAAAGGTGTTCCAGAACTTCCTGCGCAGCGAATTTAGCGAGGAGAATATCCTCTTCTGGCTGGCCTGCGAGGACCTCAAGAAGGAGGGAAGTGCGGAGGTGGTGGAGGAGAAGGCGCGCCTCATCTACGAGGACTACATCTCGATCCTGTCGCCCAGGGAAGTGTCGCTGGACTCGCGAGTCCGTGAAATAGTCAACCGGAACATGATCGAGCCGACGACGCATACCTTTGACGAAGCTCAAATTCAAATCTACACACTGATGCACAGAGACTCATATCCGAGGTAAGGACGAAGGATATTTTCTTCTCCTAAACAAACTAAATTTGTTCCTTGACAGATTCCTAAACTCACAAAAGTTCAGGACACTCGCTCAACTGCAAGACAACTCGAATGCCGGCTCCAAAGCGGATAGTCCCACTTAGAGAGGATTTGGTTTGGATCCCGAAATGGATCCAGGATTCAGGATTAAGTTGTGCTGTGTTGATTTCCGTTATTGCTCTCCATTAACATTTTTTCTGGATTTCCGCCACCCCTTTGGTGCTGGTGCTGCTGCTGCAATCGACTAAGCAATATGTATCCATTAGTAGAATCATTTCACCGCGTTGCCAGCAGTCCAGCATCTCGGAAATTTTTGTTTTTGGTGGAAGAAGAAGAGAGAGGAAGGATATCCAGGCGATACGGCTATCCTTCGCTGCTTACGTTCTAGTCGTTAACAAAACCAATGAGTTAAGCACAAAAGAAATTTGTTTAAACTAAGGAGCTGGTTCGACCACAAAAAGCATTTTTCATAAAGCGGTTCCGCCATAAAACAGTCACACATTAAAGAAGAAAGAAAAACAACACGAAACAGGCGACAAAAAATAGCATCTATTGTAATACTAGTGATCTAAGAGACGTATTAATCAAATTGCAACAAAGATTACGGATCCCGCTAACCGTTAAACCACAACTTTTTCCAAAAAACCAAAAACCAAAAACCAAAAAGAAAAAACGAAACAAAAAACAAAAACCAAAAAATCTTTTTAAACGTATTACATAAATTTATAAAATTATATACACACCAGCATATATATATATTATATATACGGATATATAGAGACATTTAACTTGACTAGTTTTGAAATCGTTTTAGGTCATATGAGTAATGACATCGAAGCATTTTGTAAATACCACAGCAGAGGAAAACACTTTCTACTTTCTTATAAAGCCCCATAAATACTATAATGATAAAGTCCATTCTTAACAAAGCCCCATCTTGAGCTGTATTTGGAACCAGACAAAAACCACTATACCACTATACATATATATAAACGAGTATATATGGTATTATATGTAAATACCCAGAAAAAGTCTAACCGATTCGAAGGGAAACCCCAACTCTAAACGATACTAGAAGGAACGCATTATCGAGCTGATTTCCAAGTCGAAAAAAGAAGAATGTTTCGCAATATCACTGCCAGCAAAAAAACAAAAATCAGAACTTCGCAAGAGATATATCTTCTTGAATTTATGTAAATCTTCGAATATATATTGCAATTATGTTTCTAGAAATGCGTTTACACACCTACTACACCTACAACCGCGGAAGTTCCAAGAGTTTCCCCTCACTCAAACATCCCTTATCCTATTTCTGCATTAACAAATCTTTAAATAATATATATTAAAAGCAGTATTATAAAAAAACATGATAAAAAATGCGAAACACAAGAATATGGTTAAATTTAAATTTTAGCAAAAAAGTTGTCGAATTGAAAACTAAAAACAAAACAAAAAAAAATGAACAAAATGCGTAAAAACAAGATGAAATTTTTAGCAGGGATCGGAGCATTTCCGGTTCAATTCCATTTCCGAACCCTGCCATCAGACCTAGGCAAAAAGTTAACATTGTATTTTGGAGTATTAAGTTGGAATTTTTGTTTTAAGTTTTAGGTTGTCTGTGTTTTTAGAGGCACGATATTTTAAAAAGTACAAGAATCATGAGTGTACCTTTGTTGCGGGGAGCAGGGAATGTTTTTCGTAGCTAGTTGGTGTGCCTAGTTTTAATGCATCTATCGACACACAAGGACCCGTGCCATCCAGCCAGATGACATTTTATCCTCACAAAAAACTCACACAAAAACAAGAAAAAACACTTTTCTAGCATTTAAGCAGGTTCCAGTTCCCCATGAATTTTTAATGAAAACAGTTCCATTTGTGGACATTACACACCTGGACATTTTATCCTCATCTCCGCCTCAAGCTTCCGGTTTAGTCCTTAAACACTTGACTTTTAAGCGTCACTCAGGCTGCTACTTGGAATTGAGAATTCGACAACCGCTTTTGCATTATAGGATGGGGACTCCGATCGATCGATCGAGTCCCCCCAACAAACAAATACCAATGTCTGTTTCCATGGTTTGTTAAATTAATTTTAGGCAATCAGGTTAGACACAAAATGTCCTGGCTACGGCTAAGGGACGCGCGGAGGCAATGTTTCTCTTCGGTTTCTTATTTTGCAGAACGGACAGATATAAGACTTTTTGAACAAAAAAACAGAATTAATAAGTAAATTTAATGCGATTGTTGTTTGTTTAGTTTTATACACCCACTACCCACACATCCACACACTCCCACCCACACACTGGCACACAAAAACATACGCACACACACACCGATACATGCATATATATACTACTATATAGAAGGTATATGTACAAAATCGTAATCAAGCATTAGTGAAAAGTTTCGACCAGTTAAAAACCATAAATTAAATTTATTACAAAAAAAAATCAACTAATGAATAAATGAAAATGAAAGAAAGAAAAAAAAACAACATGAAAAACCAAACACGGCTAAATCAATAAATACAAAATGGATTATACTAAGCCTAAATTTAGTTTTAAAACATTTAATATATTGCAACAATAAACCAAAACGGAAAATAAAACTCAAATTCCAAATTTTATTTTAGGCATTCAGTCATCTCTTAATTGTATTTCTTATTTTAATTTGTTAATTAGTTTGCTTAGATTATCGGAAAGTTGTTTGGCAATTTCCAACTTTTGCATTTCGATGACTTCCATTCTTTCAAAATGCTGAGCCTGTTGGGATCTCATAGTCTCCAATGTTTTAGCAATCTCCATCATGGGATCGAATTCTCCTGAGTGAAAGAAATGGTTTTCATTTGGAAATCCGGAGATCTCATTAGTTGAAGATTTTAGGGTAAAATCGGGCTCAAACACATTGCCCTTGTCCTCGCCCGCGTCCTCGGCATCGTCCTCACAATCGTTTTCCACCTCTTCCCCGTCATTTGAAGGATCTGTCGAAGGATTTGTCGAAGGATTTGTCGAAGGCTCTTCCCATTCTTCAGGTTCGCTTTTAATATCGGTTTGTGAGGTCTCCGACATTTCATCGTCAGTGCTGGGTTTTTTTTTTCTCTTATATTTTTTACCTGGATTTAAATGGAAACCGCACATTTGAACCACAGCATCTTCATATGTATTGAGTTTATTTTTGGTTCTCCTCGTCTTGAACTTTTTATGGACAAAAAGTTTCCACGCATTCCACACCTGAAAAAAACAATTAATTTAAGGTATTAAAAAACCCTTTTTGTTAATAATGAAATAATTTCCATTAAAAGCTTACTTTCTTCCATTGTTGCATACTTTTTTTTGGCGGTCCAACTGCATTTAATTGATTCCGTAATTCCATCCATTTGCCTTTAATCGACTGTTTGGTACCCTTCGTATAACCTCTGGCAATGGATGGGTTCTTCTTCATAAACTCCACTATTATACCGTCTTGGATTTTCGTTTTATATACACGCCTAAAAGGATAATAAGGATTTCATGGGCGAACGAATTTGAATTTCAACCGGAATAGCTAATACGATTTGCAAATCGATTATCTAACAATCTGCATCAAAATCTTAAGTCGAACTTCCAAGAGGATCTCTATAAAAACTTTGCATTTATCATACTCACATTTTTTGTTTTAGACGTCAAAGCTTTGCTTACAAATCAATATGGCGATCCTGAAAAATACAATTTTTGAAACTTAAAAATTAGAAAAATATGGAAAATATTGTTGGGGTTATGTATGTCAAGAATACTTGAATCTTTAACATATTCGGTTTTAGAAATTGATTTAAAAATCTTAGCTTCCTGTTTCTTTTATAACCCTAAGTCTCTACTATTTAAAGCCCTTTTCAATAATTTACAGATACTTTTGGCTGTGTAGATAAAAAAGTATCTTTTACAGTAGGATGTAAACAATGTAATTTTTACATATGGAGCTATTTTTACATGGTGTAGGCCAAGTATCTACGCTGCTGCAATCCGTCGTTCTAAGCCGCAGATCCACGCGTGAGCAGGCGCCGCAAGACAAACAGAGATGGGGAGCAGCTTGTGGGGGAGTGGGACAGCGACAAAAAGGGGGAGCAAGCCACCCTTTGCCGCGACGGAAAGCATGCGAACTCAGGCCGTCCGTCGATCCACACGACACATAGCTGATTGCCATCGCTCGTGGAGGTTGTACTGAAGCAGCAGCAGCAGCAGTGGCAGCGGAGGCAGCAGCAGAGGCAAAGCTGAGGTTAACCGAATGCCACGCCAGGTGAGAGGGCGGGCAGGGGCGTGAGCGGGAGCGGCAGAAGGACGGAGTCTGTGTGGCAGCAACACGGCGAATTCGATTGTGGTACAAGCACAACTATTTTACGAATGCCACACAGAGAAAAATATTCAATATAAAATTGGTAATAAAGAAAATATAAATATATCCTTGTTTTTGTTTTTTAATAGAGGAATTTCCCTTGCTAAAGATAATTTAATTAGTATCTTAAAATATAAAAGATACATTTTGTGGAGTGTAGTATCTCGGCATGCGGCGTTCTCTAGCTCTGTCCCTTGTTCCCTGTCGCTCACCTTTTCTCGCTCTCTCTCCCTCTGTTAATGTTGTGTGTGTGTTTCTCTACCTGATGCCCGATTGCACTACCACTTTCACGCGGCTTACAAGCCAAATGGCAACTACAGCCAAAAGCCAGAAAAACAAAAACAAAAAGAGCAGCAAGGCAGCAGCCGATTTTCGAATTCGCGAAATGAGCAGCGAACTCGAATTTTCGACAATGAATGCAATGCCACAGAAATGAACACGATCCGTTGGATACAAAGTAAGTTCAGGAGCGGCTTAAGCCGAGCGAGGGTAGCGCTATCTCGCT
Source organism: Drosophila ercepeae (assembly GCA_018150545.1). Lineage (NCBI taxonomy): Eukaryota > Metazoa > Arthropoda > Insecta > Diptera > Drosophilidae > Drosophila > Drosophila ercepeae. The sequence continues at coordinate 16,344,628 of JAECWL010000161.1, forward strand.
CCCGCTCCCGCACGTTCGCACATGTGCAAGTGCAGGGTGAAAAGAAGGTTCGTTGCCTAAGTCTTTCGTACCTGCCTCTGTTTTTATTTTTTCTTCGTGGGCTCTGCAGGTGCACCAACACACATACATGGGTGGAAAAGGGTACGAGACTCAAGTGGACACTACCTGTTGAGATGTGTGTGTGTTGGAGTGTGTGTGTTTGTGTGTTTCGGGAGTGTAGAGACAACATCATCGATTCGAATGAATTTGAGTGGCAGCGTCGCTGCTCCGCTCGCTCAATATCAGTTACGAAAGAGATGAAACCATAAAAAGCAATAATAATCGAGCTGGCAGTCTCAATGTTTCGCAGCTCTCTCACCTGTGAGCAGCACACGTATAGCACCTTGCCACCAATACAGCTAACCGAAAGGCATAACGGCGTCGGCGTCAAAGCCGACCGAGACGGAAGCAGCACCACCAGCCTCAGCAGCAGCAGCAGCAGCAACAGCAACAGCCGCAGCAGCAGCAGCAGCAGCACATTCAACAGTTGAACAATCTCCAATTGACTCTTTGGGCATTATAGCCGAGAGCCGAGCTCCAGCGACAGCGACGACAAGTTTTCCGCGCACACGGAAAGTCAGAAAGTCAAAATATCTACCATTCATAGGCAGTGCATTTTGTTTATAAAAAAAAAAACAATAACTAAATCGGTTAACGGATTTGTCTGAAAACAAAAACCCCGCGAATGTCCAAAAGCGACGAATATAAAAAAACAAACATCAGCTTAAAAAGTCGCGCTTAAACTTTTCGAAATTAAATAAAACACACTCACACACACGCACGGATTTCAGCCACGAAGAGGAAGAGAAGGTTGAAAAAGCGAAAAACGCGGATCGGTGTGTGAGTGCGCGTTTCTCTGAGAGTATGTCCGTGTGTATCTGTGTGCTCGTGCTCGTGTGTGTTAGCGTGCTGGCCGATGCCGTGGTGTGCGTGTAAGCTGGAATGAGACGCCATCAAAGCTGAGCGAAAAAGCGAAGGCAGCCGCACCAGCAAATAATCAAATTCAAAATAAAAATAGTGATTAATAACAGCGGCCAGAACAAGCAGCAACAACAAAAGTAGTGCGGGAAAGCGCGTGAAAAAACAAATACAAAAAGCGTGAAATCTACACACACACACACACACCATCACACACACACAAATGCCATTCGAATCGCCCCCGCACCGCCTCGCCCTGCTTTCGCCCCCCAATTTCGCGCCCATTTGTGAACAACAACAACAAAAGTAACATTGTGTGTTTTTTTTGGTAACAAAAGCAAAATGTTTTGGACCATATACCGTGATTTTTAAGCCAAAATGCACAAACCGTCAACAAAAACAACAAAATTCAAATCAAAACCAACAACAACAACAAGAGCAGCAGTAACAGTAAGAGCTCCACATACCACAGCGAGTGGCATATTAGAAGCAGCGGAAAGCAGCCAGCCAAGAGCATTGTGTAAGCCATAGGCGCAGAGAGCCAGGCCAAAAGCCCCAAGACGCACACCACCACCACCAATAACAACAACAACTATAACAACAACAACAAGATCACAAAGAGTGGCGAAAGGTGCACCCACCAGCAGCCGCAACAGCAACTGCAGCCACATTTCAGCGGGTACTCCAAGAGCTCCAAACTCCAGACTCCAAGAGCTCCAAACTCTAGACTCCACACTCCAGACTCCTGACTAGCGTCTCTACAGACTCCGGACTTTGGTTCCAGTTCGACTTTAGTTTCAGTTCGAGTGCCATAGATCCTCACCCAAGTGCCAAAATCCGTATCCTGATCCCGAGCTCAAGGCACCCGTCACCTTAAGGACAGCGGCCCAAAAGTGAGTACCCTCATCCGTACCCTTACCCTCACCCGTACTGAGAAGTAATTATAAACGCATCAGTTGTAGCCCTGGTTTGGTTCGGTTAGGGATTACACTGGCCGAAAAACGTGACCTTTTTCGATAATTAAAAACGGCGACTTATGGAAATGGGCTTAAGATTAGGACAGGTAGAAGATGCTATAAAGTTGGTAGGAAACTAAGGAAAACCAAGGCTGGGAAAGATGTTATAAGATTGGGATAATATTGAGGTATTATTTGGGATTTTAGAATATCGAAAAGAGGTTGGAAAAGGTTAAAGATATTAGAGGTATTCGATATTAGAAAATTATAATAAATATCTTTATCTTGAAGATGCTTCCTACTCCAAAGCTTTTTAATTTTGTTAATGAACTAATGGCCTTAAAAGGCTCCAAATTAAATTGTTATTTAATTGTCTTAATGCTGGTCAGCTATAGGCCATCAATGGGCACCCTGTATTGGCTGTGCAGACGTATGAAGTTTTAGTCGCGGTCCCAGCCTCAGTTTCTTAGTTTCAGTCTCTCCAGTCTCCAGTCTTCAGTCTTCTGGTGTTGTTGCTGCCGCTGTAGATGATGGATATTTTGTTGTTGTTGGTAGTATCTTTCGCGCACACATTCCTCTTTGTTTGGTTTTATTTCGAAGTCGCTGCTGCGCAGCAGCAACGGTGGCGGCGACAGCGGCAGGTAAAACGCACAGGTATTGGTGTTGCCAACAATGCGCAAGAGACGGCCAAAAGCAGAGAGAGAGAGTTAAAGAGGGAGAGCTGCTGCACAGAGTGGGTACGAAAAGGGATCAAAAGGTGTTTTTAGCCTCTCAAGATTTCAGACGCCTCTGTCTACGTCGCAGTCGCAGTCTAAGCCGCAGTCTCAGCCTCAGTCTCAGCCAAAGCCAACGTCGCTGCCTTCTTGTTCGAAAATCGATGATGTTGCCCTGTGTTTCTGATTACGTTTCCCCTCGACTTGAATTTTGTTGCCTTTTGGCCGTCTTCTCGGCTTCTTTTTATTATGATTTTTATTATTATTCTTCTTTTCTTGATTTTTTTTGTGTGTTGTATGCTGTGTTGTGTTCCTGCGGTGCCCCTCCTCTGATGGTGATCAATTTGGGGCTGCGATTATGGTACAGTAAAAATGAACATCTACGCAGCGTTCGCGTTCGCATACCGATACACACAGATACTCGGTGTATCCGTGAGATACACACAACGACAGCGGCACATGTAACCCACACAAAAAATATACAATATATATATATATAAAACAACAACAACAAGAAAAACAGCAAGGGGAACGGCAACTGGAAAAAAGGGGGAACTTCGTGAGAGAGTTATTTTATTTTCGTGTTCGTGTTAACGTTTATTGTTTTTCTTTTCTTTAGCCTTTCTTCGTTTCTTTGGGCCTTCTTGACTCCAGAGTCTTTGGCTCTCAGTTGCAGTTACCTCCACTCCCACCCTCCTGCCTTACCTTCTTGGCCACCTTTTATTCGCCTTAACAATTCCATTCCCATTCCCATTCCCAACTACACGGAGAAAAACAAATAAGCTTGGCTTGTTTGGTAATAAAAATAAAATGATTAATAAGTAAAAAAAATGGCAAAAGAAGTTTGTTTTAAAAGAAAATATTTTAGATAATAAAAAGTAGAGTGATCTTTAATTTCTCGCAGTGTACCATCTGCCGATTCCCAGTCTCTGTCTTTGGTTATTGATGCCCAACAACTCTGACCGTTGATGTCTTAGGGTTCATTTCGACTCTCTTGTCTTTCCCCCTATCCCGATCCCGATCCCCGTGGAAGGTATATGGTAGAGAGACGTAAAAACCAAATTTCAAATTATGTCAAATCTTAATGGGATTTGAAATGGAATTGCTTTTGGGTATTCACTACCTATCTGAGGGGTATCTCTGGCAGGGTTGGGGGGATAATACGAACACACATATCCATAGATCATGTTGTAGGCGTTGTCGGCGAGCAAAGGTTAGATCGCGGGTTTGTGTTTACATTCGTTGGATACGATCGGGGAGAGAATAGGTGTAATTGGCTTAGAAAGGGTTTAGATATGGAAAGATATGTTAGGTGGGAAACATTTCCATTACATTTCTCAATAAATTTAAATTTAAATATTATACAGAAGCTTTTTTCTCAAGGAGTTCTACTAAAACTTATCAAGGTTCCTTGGCTGATTAATATGCAAATCGCTTTCACTCCAAAAGATTTCCTCATTGTGATCTAGACTCAACTTTAAGCCATAAATCATTCAATGTTCTCTATAAACTGAACTTGATTTCCGATTTATTGTTAAGCCAATCGATAGAGTAATTGCTGTTTAATTTCCGACTACTACGCCTGCTATCCAAGACCTGTTTCTATGACTAAATAACTGTAAAGCTAATCCAGCGTAAAGTTCTATTAAATTCTAATGTGGGGGAGTAATTGGCTGAAATAGTCGAGAGTTTATGTCATAAGTCAACAATTATTAACTCTGTTTGTATTAAAAGTAGTTTAAAATCGGTTTCTTTTCTGATAAATCATTTGGATTACATTTTTTGTTGCCATTCCTAAAGATTAATTGGGATTATCTTCTCCACATCGCATGCCTTTTTAGGGCACATCCGCAGATACCGCAGCAGACCAACCAGACTTCGTTTCTTGCCAATTTCTTTTGCACCCACCGACACATATGAGTTATGGGTCTTGGCCAGAATCCATCTATCAGCAGCTTGGTGGCTGGCCACGTCCATTCAAGCGGCAAGTTGGAAAGTTGGATGTCGGGTGCGGGTCTGGCCCCGAGGGGTCCCCATGGATCGTCGTCGTCGTCGCCGTCATCGTCATATCTGGCCATGGCTGACCCAGTTGCTTTTCGGGGTGTTGATGTTGGTTTAATTGTTTCCTAATTGCCTTTCGACTTTCTACGCAATCGGATCTTGATTGGCCGAGATTAGAGTGCGTTGTACTCTGTTGCCAAAAAAAATAAAACGAGTATCCCCAAAAAAAAAACTAGTCTAAAAGCACACGCCACCGCATGACACTGACCTCACCTACTAACGGAACCCGCAGGCCGGGCACGAGGAACCGAGAGTCGTGAACTCGCCGGCTTGGGCTGACAAAAACGAGTTTATCCACATCCCAGTACCAGCCACCAGCCACGAGACACCAGTAACCAGCAACCAGCAACGAGCAACATCACCAACCAGCAACCAGCAACATCGCTAGTAGCAACACTCCAGTGAACTCTGCAGCAAGAGCTGCGATTTTTTGGCTTTATCATCCAAACAACAATACCAGAGCGACTGCTGGACCTGTACTGGACGGAAAGCTGAACCTGGATCTGAACCTGAACCTGGGCAAGCTTTGGAGGAACCAGAAAGTCAGCCTTCTGGATTAGGTCAAGGATTGAAGCCTGTTGTTGTTTTGGGCTACCGGTGCGAAACCGAGTACCTGTTCTCAACCCTGTTGTTGCTGCTGTCGATGCTGATGCTGAAGCTAAAGCTGTTGATGCTGATGTTGTTTTGTTTGGTTCGGTTCAGTTTCAGTTTCGGTTTCGGTTTCAAAATCCCTCATAAACATGTTTTGCTGTCGCTGTCGCTGTTGCTGTTGCTGCTGTTGCTGCCGCAGATAAAACTAAGTCGGAGATTCTGGACTATTAACAGCTGATGGACTGACTGGTTTGTGAGCTGTTTGGTAGTACACTGTGTGTTTAATTTCACACAAAGCACCGTTGTAAACAAAACACGGCACACAAATATGGCAGTGCTGTTGGCGTCGACGCCTCGCCGTGACAGCGCAGCCGGCAGCCGGCAGCGACGCTTCTTCCACCTGTTGTTGCCGCCGATTCCGGCCTTGTTGTTGTTGTTTCTGTTTCTGTTGTTGATGTGATGAACCGCGTTGAGTTATGCAGTTACACGTTTGACATTTGCGAAGGAGTCAAACTAGTTCGACGGGCACGTGTGCCAGCCAGCCAGCCAGCCAGCCAGCCAGCCAGCCAACTCGCTTTATTTTCTTTCCTTCTCTTTATTTTGTTTTGTTTTGTTTTCTGTTGTTGTATTTTTTGTTTGCCCCTTTGCCGCCTTTTGTTTGTTTGTTTGTTGGCCGACTGCTCTGTTTGTGCGCTTGCAAATCGCTCAGCCACATCGACTCATCTGCCCGCCAGTCAGGGACTACCCGCCAACCGCCATTTGAACCCGTTCTATGGAGTCTCTCGTTTATGTTTTTGGCTTTAATAGGGTGGGGGGTGTGAGAAAATGCAGCATGTGAGACGGGGTTGGGGAGGGGGCAGCAGGGCGCCACGCAGACTGCCGCCAGACATTGCCACTGCGGCACTTTTTGATGGATAAATAGGGGGTGACTTCTTTGATGACTTATGGCTTTTAGGGTTGACTCCCACAATCCACAATATCCACCATCATCCATTTAAAGAAATATTTAATTGTCTTAACAACTTGGTGACTTTTCCAACACCTTTTCTTCTAGTTTGTTACCCAAACTAGGTTAAATCTTGATCTGCTTTTCCCAGACCCAACTAATTATGACCATTGTTTTTGTGTAATTGCAGCTGAGCTGAGAACGAAACGAAGGAAGTTCCTTAGTGCCATAGAATGCAGTAATTGAAACAACGAGAACGACAACGACAACGACAACGAAGAACAACAACCAACCGGAACCGGAACCGAAACCATAACCCAAACCGAAACCGAAACCGAAAGAACAACAAAGTGCCTTCCATCAATCCATTGATAAGTGATATTTATTATGTTTATACTTGCCAGAAAATGCAATAAGAACTGCAGCAGGAACAACAACTACCGATCGGGATTCAAATGATCAGTCCACGACCAAGTCCTAGGACCCGATCGAAAACCTTCGACAAGTGCAATCCGGAATCCAGTTCAAATTAGTTGAGTACAGTACGTATAATGTCCACATCCGCTGCCACAACGAGCGTCATTACGTCCAACGAGCTCTCGCTGTCCGCCCACGGCCACGCTCACGGTCACGGCCACGCCCACCAGCTGCACCAGCACCCACACAGTCGCCTAGGAGTGGGCGTTGGAGTTGGGATCCTTAGCGACGCCTCACTCTCCCCCATACAACAGGGAGGCGGCGGCGGAGGAGGCGGTGGGAATAACAACAATACCTCACCACTGGCACCCAACGGAGTTCCACTGCTAACCACGATGCACCGCTCCCCGGACTCGCCCCAACCGGAGCTGGCCACCATGACGAACGTGAATGTCCTGGACCTGCACACGGATAACTCCAAGCTCTACGACAAGGAGGCTGTCTTCATCTACGAAACCCCCAAGGTGGTAATGCCGTCGGACGGAGGCGGTGGAGGCGGCGGTGGCGCGCCGTCGGACGATAGCCATGCCATCGATGCCAGGATTGCGGCCCAGCTGGGCCAGAATCCCAACCAGCAGCAGCAACAACAGCAGGCCGAGCACCAGCCCCTGGCCAAGATTGAGTTCGACGAGAACCAGATCATCCGCGTGGTGGGGCCCAACGGTGAGCAGCAGCAGATCATCTCGCGGGAGATCATCAACGGCGAACACCACATCCTGTCCCGGAACGAGGCTGGCGAGCATATCCTGACTCGCATCGTTAGCGATCCCTCCAAGCTGATGCCCAACGACAATGCGGTCGCCACCGCCATGTACAACCAGGCCCAGAAGATGAACAACGACCACGGCCAGGCCGTCTACCAAACGTCCCCCTTGCCACTGGACGCCTCGGTGCTGCACTACAGCGGCGGCAACGATTCCAATGTGATCAAAACGGAGGCGGACATCTACGAGGACCACAAAAAAGCTGCTGCGGCAGCTGCGGCCGCCGGCGGAGGATCCATTATTTACACCACCACCGATCCGAACGGCGTCAATGTGAATGTCAAGCAGCTACCCCACCTGGCGGTGCCGCAGAAACTCGACCCCGACCTCTACCAGGCGGACAAGCACATCGATCTGATCTACAACGATGGCAGCAAAACGGTGATATACTCCACCACCGACCAGAAGAGCCTAGAGATCTACTCCGGCGGCGACATCGGCAGCCTCGTGTCCGACGGTCAAGTGGTGGTTCAGGCCGGACTTCCCTATGCCACCGCCACGGGAACCGGCGGACAGCCGGTGTACATTGTGGCCGACGGTGCCCTGCCCGCGGGGGTCGAAGAGCATTTGCAGAGGTGAGTAATCGTTAACAGTAATTGGCCACAAGGGGCGTAGATTATAATGAAGGGGTAGCTCGTTGAAGGGGTTAACCTACTGAGCCAAGTGGCTTGTTTTTTTGTGCTAGAGCTGAGCTCTTTTTGGAGGTAGGAGGTCTGTCCTAATAGGGTCACTAAAATTGTTGGATTCCGGGGCTTTATTTTCAAGGATCTTTGGATTAGGGGTTTCAATCTGTTGTTGGCCCCTCCATTATCTAAGTCTAAACGCAATAACTTTTCTAGAATATAATTACCTTATTTAAATTAAAGAATCCAATTCCTTTTCGTCAAGTTAAAAGGCCACAAGCAAAGCCAATCTATAAAGACACAAAAAGAAGTCAAGTTTTAATGAAAAAGTTACCATCGCTAATGGTTTTAGTTTTGTTGAGAACAAGAACATAGAAAATTCTTATATCTAAAGATGTCTGAAAGTACCGGATAACATCCTTCGGTCAAGTTCTTAGCCCACTCGGCTATTCATTGAGCTCTGTTCTATCGGCAACATAAATCTCGACTAATTGCCTTCGTCATGGCCGCCAGTTGCGGCTCTGGCTGTGGCATCAGAGTCTGTTACCACATCAACATCTTAATTGGGGACACGGGCAGAGTTTTAGTTTCGATTCGCCCCATCCCGGCTACCTCGTTTTGAGCCCCTCCCTCTTTTCCGGGTGTCTTGTGTCTCTGGGTCCTTTCAAATCAATGTTTGTCATTTGCATTTCTCATGCATTTGAATTAACCGCTCTTGCCGCGCGCATTTTACTGTTAATTATTGCGATAGGCCAACCGGCAAACAGCAGCAGCAGCATCAGCAGGCAGCATGCAGCAGGCAACATGCAGCAGCAACGTGCAACAGCAGCAGCGGCAACGCCAGCGCATTCTGGCATTCCCCATTCCATTACCCAAACATTGAGTTCAGGCCGAAGTCCTCAGCCTCAGCCGCAGCCTCATCCCCAACCCCATCGCCCATTCCCCATTCCCCAATCCCCAATCCTCATACTCGATTCCCCCAGTGGAATGACAGCTTCCGTTGTAACTGTTTCTTCTATACGTTATTGCTGCCCCTGCAACAGCAACAGCAACTTTGGCATTCTGGCGTGCATCGAATGTGCAAGTAGGCGAGCTAATAACACCCAGATCCAGCACCAGCTCCAGTCCCAGTCCCAGCTCCAGCTCCAGCATCCCGAGCCGAAACCCTGGCCTATACTATACGGATGTCTGTCCCCACACAGCCTCCTCAATTCGCCTGGCAATTCATTTTAGAGCAGTCGCCAGTGGTATGCGATGGTAATAAAAATTTGAATATAAATTAATCTAATAGAGAACCGTTAGCGAGGTGAGATGCAAGCGCAGCCTCCTTGAGCAAGGTGCCGCCTTGGACCGGCAACTAAGTCATCGTCATCTGCATGGAATGGTCGTTGTTGGATTCTTGCAACGTTGCACTGAGAGAAACACATTAGAACCTGATATTCCTGCTACCTGAGTAGGCTTTTAATAGGAGAAAAATCTTTATCCCAGTGTCGATGGTCACTCGGACATCTGCAACGCCATCGCATCTGCATCTGCAGCACCACCTCAGCCTCCTTTTTACCGGCCATTTTCCAACTCCTTCACTACACTGCAGCTTGCCCCATCGTATTCTTATTCTTCTAATGCCAACGTCTCATCCTGTTATAGCGGAGGCAGCAGTTTCAGCCGCAACAGCGTGCTGCTGCAACATCGTAGCTGTGCTACGTTTGCGTCCAGCGTGCATGTTGCATGCGCGGCAAGGTCCATAAATAACGACAAAATTGCGTTTCCGCATATGGACCGAGCAAACGTCGTCTTCGATTCGGACTTTGGTTTAGGCCTGGCTTTTGGTTTTGGACTCCGACTCGGACTTGGACTCGGACGCGGCATTGGCATGCCGTTGTTGTTAAAGATGCTGCTGGACCTTGCGTGATGTCTCTTGGTCTTGGCCTCGCACTCTCGGTCTTGGTCTTGGTCTTCGTCTTGGCATCTCTTGATGTACAGTTTGTTTCTTTTATATTTATTTATTTATTTTGCTTTTGTTGTTGTTTTTCTGGGCCCCCTGATAAGCAGGACATGTCCATGTCGACGTCTGCAAGCCAAAAGTGTTTCGCCTTGCCACGTTTTCATTAAAGTCAAATTAAAGCGGATCCAGCTCAGAGAAAAAGGTTGTATAAATAAGGCCAGATGACCTTTGTTTCGAGCCATCCTTTCCATTGTCTGTCTGTCTCTCTGTCTGTCTGTCACCGCATAACATATCCCTTTACAGCCTCTTAATTTACACTGTCCTACATGAAATGAGTTTTATCTTAAGCTAAGCTTAAAGCTTCTCTGCAAAAGCTTCGTTTTTTTATTGTTTAAAATTAAAAACTAAACATTGTATTTTATTCAATATATAAAAGAAACAAAACAAAATACATAGTTACAGTAACTAACTAATCAAAAAGCTTAAAGCTCGACTAACAAATGCCAAGGCAAAAGCTCCAACCATCCCAGCAATTGCATTTGCAAATTGCAACCTCGGCCAAAGTGGCTTATAAAGTTTTACGATCCCGCCCGAAATCGGAGAGATTATTCGGTTGAGTTGAGTGCAAAGCAATGTAGGATTTTACAATTTTACAATTTTAACAATTCTTGCCATTTGGTAGTAAAATTGTTTTATTGTTTATGCATTTTCCATCCATTATTATGGCTAACACGAGACTTATGTAACCGCACCCCAAGCGGCATCAGTTTTGTATAATTTCATTAATTGTCGATTCAATTGTTTCCTTGAATTTGGAAAAGCGAAAAAGAAAGCAATTATCCGGCTTTACAGGCGTATAAAATATTTTTTATAATTTATGGCCCATAAAAGAGATCTTAAGCTTTAAAACATATTTTATTATTTAATGATTGTTATTAAAAAACTTGGCTGATGTCCAATTCACGATGAGACGTCATAGACAGAGAAGCAAAAAATTTGCATTTCCTTTCTTATACAAATTACCCTTTGACATTTAATAAAGTTATTAATAGAATCACCTACGTAAATTTAAATACGAATTCAAATTGGTATTCGAGCGAAGCTTAAAGTGCAATAATATTTGATGGCCGCGAAATAAATTAAAAATAATTAATGGCAATATCTTTTCTTTCAAAATTCAAACTTTGACATTTTGCTTCGATGAATTTCGATGGTTTCCCCCTAAAATCTATTTATGAATATAATACTATATCTTTTTTCCTTTTCCTCATGATGGGATGATTCTGTTTTTGTTGTCTAGTGCTGGGACTGTTTTCCTTATTGCGATGCGGAAACCCCACAAAATAATGTGCGAAATGAATGCATTTTGTGAAATTTCCATACACAAGGATAACCTTCGCCATAGCCTTCTGATCGAAAAGTGTTCGCGGTTACACACACTGCCATTTTTTTTATTATTTTTTTTTCGATCCCCACCCATACATATAGCGGTGCTTACTTTCACTTTACCCGATCATATTAAATTTCTGAGCTGTAAAACATATATTTTTGCTCGTTTTTGGTTTTTTCCCGCATTTTTTTTGGTCTTTTTTTCGTTTTTTTAGTCAGTCGTTACTCCTTTATTTTATTTTAATTTTCGCATTTATTTTAGTGAGAGGTGGGGGCCGCCGTACAGTGCGGCTCGACAAAATAGCGACACTTTTAGTGTCTCTTATCGGCTTGATAGAACGCCGCCGTCGCTGTCTCTCACGAATCCTCTGTCTCGGTCCTCCGTCTCTGTCCCCATCCCCACCCCAATGGCTCCCCTTTTCTGCGTCACTCCATCTTATCCCCTTGATTGACAATATTTCAATATTTTTACTGTTGTCGCCGTTTCACAGCCTCCGGGTGCCGGGGGCTGGGTGGGACAGAGACAAACCCCAAGACACTGTCACGCATGCGCTTGCAAATGGAGCACTTCAATACCCTAACTTTGGGGTGGGGTATATTAGTTCAGTGATGAATATATAAGAAAATATTTGGATAATTTTAAAGCCAACTTAAAGAGAATTTAAGGAAAAAGATATAGATTTGTATACAAAATTTAATTTAATAATTTAATTCATATTTTTCTTTGGGTTCAGGGTTCAACTTTGCTTTTATGTGAAGGATATATTGTGTATAAAATTGAATTCATTTCGTAAAGAAGAGTATTCCCTAGTCGTCTACCCAATCAATGCACTTTCCTAGTTGTTGTTATTGCCTTTTTGTTTCTTGCTTCTCATTTTATTATTATTAATATTAAAAGGTGCAACAGCGTTTGGACATTTTGATACAAAAACAAACCTGTTCACCTGCGCAGTCTACCTGCAGCGGTAGAGCGGGATGGGGGATCAGATGTGACAAAGACAGACTCATGCATCCAACCGAAGAGTGAGTGAGTCGGCGAGAGAGATGGGGACGACGACGACGGACGTTGAGGAGACAAGAAAGAAACATGTTAACACAATTCAGAGTCTCCATACGCTTTCGACTGACGATTGTCGCCTGTTGTTCTTGTTGTTATTGGTATTAGTTGTTGTTGTTTTTGTTGGTATTATTGTTGTTGTTATTTTAGTCTCTGTCGCTCCACTCCAAAACTCTGAATTGGCGCTACAAGTTTATCGAACGCTCAAAGTGGTTTTCAGTTGATATCGAAAAGCCACAAGGTCGACAACAGCATCAAGTTTATATACATATGTACATATCTCTCTATATACATAAGCATACTTACATACATTATTATTTGTTTATATGCTACTGTTGTTGTTGTCGCTGTTGTTGTTGTTGTTCTTTGAAAATCATTCAAAGAACGGCGAGAACTTTTGACTCGCAACTCGATCGCGCGCGTAATCCGCTTAAAGTCAAAAGTATCTGCGTTTCGAGTTTGTATCGCAAAGTGTATCCGCTCGGTTCGATTGAAATGGTGAAGTGTTATCAGCAGCTGGGGTGATCCACCGATCCCGAGTCCTGGTATAACCCCTAGGCCCAACGATGCAGGAGGCCACGAGCACTACCAACTATGCTCTGTCGTACACCGATTGGATGGCCGAGCCACGGTACAAAAAGGATCAGAAGGAGGATAAGATACAGATAAAGGACAACACTCCTGGCGCTGTCATAAATGCCAAAGGATTCGATCACGTCGAAGGATGTCGATGTTGTGTGTGCTTCTCCCAGGGATTGTGTAACTTTTATAAGCTTGCCGCGAAGCTTTCTATGTCTTTCTCACTCTTGCTCGCTCTCTCTCTCTGTCGCTCGGGGGTATCTGTATCTCCCGTTTCCAATATGGCAGCATCCCAATGTATCCGTGTATCTGTGTATCTTTGGATCTGTGTATGGCTCGGGCTTTCGGTTGTATCTGCTGATAATATTGTAGTAATTAATGCGATACGAATGAGAAATTTATTGCCCACGCCCGACAGCACTGCTGGCCATCGTCCATTCGACCCTCCCCGCCACCTCCTTGCCGCCCCGCTTCTTCTCGCTCCCCAGCTCCCCATCCATTTGCATAAAATATGATCATGTAAATGACACAGACCAAAAAAAAGAAATAAAATAAAGGAAAATAAAAGAAAGAAACCCAACAAAGCGACCAACAAAAATAATGCCTTTAGAGTTGATAATTTTCTCTGCATGGAGCGCGGTTTCCATTTTCCAATCAGAATCTTGAGAGGTTTCTCACACTCGACGAGGTCGGTTTCGAAAAAAAAATCGAAAAACAGAAAACCAAACTTTAAGACCACGACGATGGCAGATGGAAAAGGATGCGTTGAAGGGACAAATTAATGGGCCGCGGTCTCCGAGTTTCTACATCTGTTATTGTCTCGAGACGGACAAAGGACAATCTCGATCAATCTGCAGCTTCCAGCATTCCAACCCATCCATAAGTCCGTCGTCCATCCATCAAGGGGTTGAAAACTTTAGGCCCGAATGGGCGAGCTACCTAAGCTATGTACATACCTCCGTGTCCTACGGCCTTGTCCGCTTTTATGCAAATTACATCGCAGGACCCTCGGACCCGCTAGATCCCGATAGAACTTTTATAAAAAAGGGGTGGAATTTATGCGCCGGACATGGCCGGAGGTGCGATGTCCAACGTTGGGAAACAATGACAAAAAGGCGCATTCACTCGTCCGTGTCAAATGCCCAGGAAGAGGAAGATACCCACTCGCTGTCCGTTCCTGTGAATCCCGAATGCATACGAATCCTTTTTAGCGTCTGCTGGCTGAAAGCATTATGCAAATCAGTTGCTTTGTTCCCCGGAGGGATCGTCCTTTATCTCCTTGGACGGTGTCCGAGCAAGCTGTGTTGTGTTTTCTCATATTTAATTTTTTTGTTCCTTTTCTTGGGTACTCCTTGTACGCCGTGTATCTTCGGGAACCTCTTCTAATATCAATAATGATTTCGTTAACCGTTACGGAGTCGCGGCGACTCCTTTTCGGCCGGGGATTAGGCTGTATAAGGCAGCTGCCGCCGCGAATCTTCGGAATCGGAACCGGTTGGTGGCAGGACGGTGGCGCGGAATCCCGGACTCACCTTGCCTTGGGCCAGCACTTCCCAGGCTCTAAGGTCTCGGGCTCCGATTCGGACCTAGATTGCGTTCGAGACCACAGCGGCCCAGCCTACTTTTCCTTCCCATTTTCAATCCGCGACTTGCAACATTTCGCAATTCCCGATTCCCGCTTTCAGGTGGCAGAACATGCGCCGCAGGGTTGCCATTTAGGGTTGTGCTCTGTTTGCCTTTGTTGGGCCTTTGTTTTTGCACAAACTGCTTGCTGGCTACTTGTTGCACAATTGGGTTGCACCACGGGAGTTGGAGTGCCCAAGGGGAGGTGCCAAGTGACCGAGGTGTTGGCCTAATCACAGGCTAACAATCCCTGCACTTAACCCAACAAAAAAACATTAATTTAAAGGCAAAAATAAATGATTTCGACTTTAAGATACTCTACAGGTTAGGTTTGAAAAAAAATGTTGCCTACTTCTGGGAGCTGCAGATATTTTTTGCAAACTTTTGCAAACATTTTGAATATTATTTCAAAGTTAGGGTAGCATTTGGCACTCATTATTTATGCCTCTTAATTCCACAAGTACCGGGTATATTAACACAAAAAAAAAACAGCTTCATGGGAAATAAATAATTAGTGAATGACTGCCGCTGCGGACCACTTGCAGAGTTCAGAGGCGGCGGCGGCGGGTTGCAGGGCTGCGGGGCCGCGGGGCGGGGCAGAGTGTTAACAAAAACTTGACGCTTTTTTTTCGGGGTACACTCTTTGTTGTTTTTGTTTCCATTCGATGGCGCTAATAGCGCTAAACGAATCAATTCCGATGCCGAAAGCAGTAAAAAGTTGCCGCAAAACTTATAAGTCCGTAACTGAGACGCACAAACACACACACATATCGAAACATTTAACGATAGTATCGGACGCACCTGGCCCGAAATTGATTATGTAAATAGAAAATAAATAGAAATGAAAATGCTAATGATGCTGGCGGTCTCCGATGGATTGCCAAAAAAAACCTAAAACCGAAAATCAAAAATCGAAAATAAATAAATGCACGCACATGGGCGTTGTCTGAGTCTGTCTGTCTCTTTTCCTCCGATTGGCTGTGCCACGCCCAGTCTGAGTTTTGAAACTGAAAACCCCCTCGTAAAATAGGCGAGGCTTCAGCTTGGACTCACTGCATTCGCCAAACATCGAAACGGATCCTCACCATGCTCCCCACCATCATCACCAGCAACACTTGCAGCAGCAGCAACATTTGCAGCAGCAGCAACATCATCTCCTTCAGAGCTACTACAACCAGAATGAGCAGGTCAAGGAGCATGGCCTGGTTGCTTTGGAGTCCTTGAGCCACCAGGAGGAGCAGCCTCATCATCATCTCACTGCTGCCGGCTTGATGCAGGCCGTGGCAGCGGAGATCCAGCTTAGCGAGCAGCAAGAGGCACTGCCACATCAACCCACCGATCATTCCGCCCCCTCGGACAATAGTCCTTATCCGGTTTATTCTAGTTTTTATCGGAATGATTCGGAAAAGGAGAACCATGGCTCCTCTGAAACAGAGATGGCCTGGAGGTAAGCTGATGCTGTCTATGATTTCTCTAGGAAGAAGGTTTGAGATACTTTTATGAAGAAAATTTGGGATACTTTCAAGAAAGTCTTTGATAGAAGGAAACTTTATCCCAGGACATTCAGAGCAAAGAGTATAGATTATAGAGTATATAGTATTGTTATATCTTCCCGATTTCCACCGAATTTCCATATTATTTCGAAAATATATCTTTTAGTCTAACTGCAGCTTTTTTTTGGCATTTCGTGGAAATCTGCGAAAAACGCGGCACGTTGTCGCCTCGGGTTTGGGTTATGAAATTCCCTCCGACTCGGAGATCGGAGTTCTTTGTTTCGGTTTCGTTTTATAGAGCCGTGATGAAACATTTTTTTGGTTGGTAGTCGGAAGTTGGTAGTAACCGTAACCGTAGTTCGGTCGGGGGCCTGGAAAAGGTCGCGCGTCTTGGCACTTGGCTTAGAAACACAATTAAAAAAATATATGGTATATCTACAGACATACACAGGCGAATGGAGATTTGGGCAGCACTTTGGGTATCTAATAAATGTGTTTGTCGCTTATGGTATTCTTCGCTTCCCCATACCCGCTACGTGATTTACACGGCCTGACCCTAAAAGCGGAATAAACGGCGGTCACATATCGCATTACGAAAAAATGTTATAACGCAGTCAGTGGACTGGAGGGGCAATCAGAGTGTCATTTTTAATAGCGAAAATGTTCTCCAGAACATAAAAAACAAAAACATTTTTATTTTTTCGTTCTTTCCGTACTTGTACCCATGTCGATGTCCGTTTTTTGTGTGTCCGCGAGAAGCCAAAGAAGTCAGAAACAACTTCGGGTGAAACCGGGACACCGGGCACGAGGGAGATACTCTGTGCGCCAAGTGCCACAAAATGGGGCAAGCGATCGCAATCGCTAGCGTTGTCAACTTGAGCAATGCCAAAAAAAAGGTCGAAAAAAACATAACAACAAAAAAAGAACCAAAAATAAGTAGACGGCGTCCAAATGGCTTGCAACAGCTGCTAACGGAAGAAATGACAGCGGACACTGCCACACACGCACACTAGCACACACGGGCACACACGATTTGTATCTGTGTGAGGCCAAGGTGTGGCGCAATTTTTGTAAAGCTCGGAATTTGCATAAATGCAATCAATAACCGCGAACAAATTAAGACAAATTGTCGAAGAGAGCTGGCTTAAAAAAATCGGACATATCCGATGATTAGAAAATATAATTTTCAATTTCGAAATAAATAGTCAATAAAAAATAGTTAACTAAAAATCGGGAGTCAAGAAAGACATAATCAAAACAAAGTAAAACAATCAATCAATGGAAACCAGTCCCGAAACCAGAATCGATATTTGCATAAGAAAGTGGTTGGGGAAATCAGATCAGATCGGATTAGATTCGATCCCTTATAATATTGTATAAAAAAGCAATTAGAGAGATATTTAAACTTAAATTAAGATAAAAATCTTTGCAAAGCAACAAACCATTTTGTATCTTTTTTTGTTTTTAAAAAAACTATCTATATTTTTATACTCATATTCGTATTTCCTCCCTTTTTTTGTACAATAATTAAACCAAAATGTTGGTTGTCCTTTTTTTCTGCACAAGGGCGGGGTTTCCCTCAAAGAGCTTTAATTGTGTGTCTGACAACTTGGTGGAAATAATTCCACAAATGAATCCGGTTTTCCTGGCGACCGACCAGCTGCCAGGACTTTTGTTTTGCACCGATGACCTTGGTGCCTTGAGACAGCGACTCTGCCTCTCTAAGCCACAGCCCGTACGGTCTCTTTCTCTTTATATACTCGGAATATATATATAAATTATGGCATAAAGTAAATGCCAGAAGTTATCAATTTTCGATTATCACACTTGGGGACAGGCATCATTGCGGCTAATTTATGACTCTTCCTAGAGTTGTCTGCGATAAACCGATAAGAGATCGAAGGGGCAAGTCCGGGGGATGCCTCGTCCTGCTTTCTCTGTCCCTCCATGTGTCTCTCTCATGTGTGGCAGACCTGGGTTCGGTTTGGTGGATTCCATTCAAGGCGGTTTGTTTTTATTTGTTGCCAACTCGAGCTGGATGCTGGCCAAAAGTGGTCTCCGATCTGGTTTTTTTTTGTGTTTGTGTTTATTTTGTTGTTTTTTTTTTACGCTTTGCACTTGCTGCAGGCTGGATTCTGGTTTATAGTTGCTCCCATTCGAGCGATCCAGCCAGCACAGGTGTCTTTGGTGAATGAAATTAGCCTTGCCCTGGCTTGGCTTGGCTGGGCTTGATTGCCTGATTGCTCGGGTGATTTGATTGATAAGCGATTTGATTTGATTGGGTTCTCTTTCCAGCGGGGGTGCTGGGCATTAACTAGACTAAGCAATTGGACTAAGCATTCACTAATGCGCAATGCTGCGCTTATTATCCCTACCCCACCACCTTCCCTCTTGTCTGATTTCTTTGCAGCCACAACAATAGTGGAAAACTGAATGGCCAGACCACACCTATCGATGTCTCCGGTCTATCGCAGAATGAGATCCAAGGCTTTCTGCTCGGCTCCCACCCCTCGTCCTCGGCGACGGTCACCACCACGGGCGTTGTCTCCACCACGACGATCTCGCATCACCACCACCAGCAGCAGCAGCAGCAACAGCAACAGCAGCAGCAGCAACACCAGCAGCAACAGCAGCAACATCCCGGCGATATTGTAAGCACCGCGGGCGTAGGGAGTGCGGGATCCATTGTCTCCAGTGCGGCGCAACAGCAGCAGCAACTAATTAGCATCAAACGAGAGCCCGAAGACTTGCGCAAGGATCCGAAGAATGGCAACATTACCGGTGGAGCGGCGGCGAACGGACAGGGTTCGGTCATAACGCAAAAGGTAGGCTCACACATCCATACACATAAAAAATATATAAAAAAAAAAGTCCACAGCAGGAAAATAAATAACAACTTAACATGAAGGGATATTTTGCAGAAAGCTGAGTGTGCTCTCAGCTGGAAGCTCTCTTAGGGAACAAATTAATGGACACGCACGCAAATTTCAATTTAGGAGAAAATCAATACACAGTGACAAAAAATATAAAGAGTTTTTTTAGGAGAAATATTTTCTTAAGAAAGTTAAACCTTTTGGCATCCAAAACTAAGCACTTTAATCCCCGATCCAGCAGAGTAAAGTTTCTTTTTTATTCCTTGAAATTTTTCTCAGTGCTTATGCATGCCAAATGCAATATTCATTTGTAGTGGCAGATAAGCCTCGCTTAGATCAGCATCCATGGACATCCATGGACCTCATTCCCATCCTCAACCGACTTCAATCTCCATCCCAATCCCAGCCCATTCACAATTATCAACGACGGAGTGGACAACCCCAATCAGCGGCGCATCCTGTGTGCTACATCAATTAACAATTGCTGTGGTTGCTGCCGCAATTGTTGTTGCCGATGTTGTTGGTCTATTTGTTGTTGCTGTCTAACAGACCTGCAATTGGTCTGTCAATTGCTTGTGTGAGTGAGCAATGAGTATTAGTGGTTGCAGCCAATACGAATCACGGATCGGCGAGTGAGTCGTCGTCGTCGTCGTTGTTGTTCGGTTCTATTGAAAGCAATGAGACAAAAAAACAACAGCAGTAGCAGTAGCAACAACAGCAACAACAACAGCAGCAGCCTCACCTGAGCAATGCCTGCATGTCTCAGACTGTTATACGCTCACCTGGTCTGTTATACGATCGTTTGTGTGCGTACGTGATTTGTATACGGTGCTCTCGCTCGCACCGCCAATGAAACCCGTTAACGCCGTCTCTTTTGGCTAGTTCGAGTTGCAAGTTGGATGTTCGAAGGCGCTTTATCAGCAGCAGTGGCCGCCTCGCAGTTACTGCAACACGGCAAAAAAGGAACAACTATAATTAAATGTCTTGCAATTTGCAACAACAAGGGATATACATATGCCTCGGACTGTGGGAAATTACAGTAGCAGCCACTCAGGGCGACAATCGGCAGCGATAAGTGCGCACTTCCGGTGGTTCGATAGCTTCCTTTTGCCGACTTTCCGACTGGGATCGATGAATGGTGCAAGTGCAGCAGTCATAGCTATTTTTTAATTTTAATGCGGCTTTGGTAACACCACCCCTAGCCCCTCCCCGCCCCAGTTTTATGTCAGAATATTGCGACAGCCACCAGATTCCAACCATTTTGAACTGATACGAGCGCGCTCTCTGTCTCATGTGAGATCCAACTGGCCGACGCAACTTCCAGGTAGGGTGTGTGTGTGTGTATCTGTGTGTGTGTGCCGGAATGCCTGGATGTGTATTGTATGTGTGTGTGCGTGCGTGGCGAGCTGTCATACTGAGCTGTCGTACCTGGTCCCTCGCTCACAGCCGATCACGGCCTTTAGTCAGTCGTATCACGCTGTCGGAGTAGGATCGTATCTGATTCGTCTGAGCAGCAGCAGCTCATTCTCCGCGCAATCGCAATCGCAATCATAATCCCGATCCGTAATCGTATCTCTTTGATAATCTCTGTAATAGAATCCATCCATCGGGCAGTAGGTTCTCGAGCCAAGAGTGCCAAGTGTGAGTTTTAGTGACCGAATTCAATCTGTTCGGCATTTGCATATTGTGATATTTGATATACGAAGTGCCGCTTGATTGGAATGTGGGCAGTGCAATTCTATTGCAGCCATAGCCGTATCATATCCCCCGTCACAGTAATCCACCTGCAGTCTCCCAAACAACAACAACAACAAAATAACCAGAGCAGCCAGCAGGCAGCCAGCAAAAAAAATGAAAAACAAAAAAATTAAATCAATGAATCAAAAACAACAAAAGCACAAATTGAGCGAACGCACACGCGCAGCCGCAACAACTACACTAAATGCAGCAACAACAAACTATATAACAGCAACATCGAACCCCAGTGTGTGGGCGCAACGCGTTGCCTTTCAACGCCCACGCAGCCAACAAGTTCGTTGCCTAAGTCTTTTGTTTGGCGCGCATTTGTTGAGACCAAGAACAGCGCAAAAAAAGCAGCAACAAAAGTCAGCCGATGTCCACAGATAAAGAAACCATAAAAGCAATTAATTTTCAACTAAATTTTATAAATTTCTTAAAAAATATTTAATAGTTTTTAAAAAAATTTAATTGCCAAAAAAAGGATTTTAACTAACTATGATTCCTAATTGGGTTTTTAATGTTTTTAATTAATTTTCTTCTTGTGCAACTGAACTTTTATCGCATTTTTTGCGACTAGAGTGGGTGTCCCATGTGTGTGTGATTGTACGAGTGTGTCTGTGTGGTTTAGAAAATTCATTGAGCAGAATCCAGCGCGCGGCTTAATTGCTGTTTTCAGCTGTCTCTGTTTTTATTGGGCATTAATCTGCTCGCCAGCGAATATAAATATTAAATTGCCGCAAATTCGCAATCCGAATCGCAATCGCACACAGGCAGTGCACAATTTGCATGCACTCTAATTTATTGTACATTTTTTGCATTGACAGTTAATTATTCTTAATATTTGTCTTATTAATTTACATACACAAACCGATACACACACACAGACAATCGCATAGTTTAAAGTCTAAGGTTTCGCCAGCTTAATTTATGGCAGAGAATTGGCTGAAAAACATATCAATTTTTTCAGTCTTGGCAATTTATTTACTGCTCGCCGCCAATCCATGCACCGGAAAGTGTAATCATTAGACACCGCCAGAAACAGGGACACTCGAATTAAGATCTTGGATTAGCCAAACAACTCTCTCTCGACTGCTCTATATACTTTTTTCGACGACTCCGTATCTGTATCCGTATCTGTATCCCCCAATCCACTCCAATTTGTTTCATCGACTGCCTTTCTAATTGCTTGATATCGTTTTAGCTTCGTTTAGCTTATCAGTTGTTTACTGTACAGGCGGCGGATTTCCCATTTTTAATTGATTTCGCAAACACTTTCGGAGAATTTCCTCCCAATTTGTCAAATGAATCAGTCAGTCTTTTTGAATGAGTCAAAGTCTTAATCTTATTATATCTTTAGCATCCAAGAATCTGATGCGTAATGAAAAGTGATAAAACCGGAAAGAAAGATTATTAATAATTCAATCAATAATAATAATGGCAGGCCTATGATCTAACTAATAGCTTGATTGATTAGACAAATTAATTGTATTTTCCAAAGAAAAACAAACTTAGTTTTCTATTTCTGTTCCGATATTACATATAGTTTCCATATCCCACATAGCCTTGAAGGTTTATTGGCCCAAAATGATGTTTTTATTAAAAGTTAAAACTTAAACTTTAAAGCCAGAGAGACGTCCAACATTATTCGGTACTTTGGGATGGTTATTAGTCACGGCTTTTCCATACCGAGAACTACAATTACAACATCAAGGAACCATTAAAAAATATTTTATGAATGCAAAACAATTCGAAGATGTTTTTTTCTGTTTTTTGGGTTTTTGTTTTTTTATTTTTCTCGGCTTTTCGTTCACTTTATTTCCGAGAATTAACGATATTCACAAAACGTTGACTGAAGATGGAAAAAAAAAGTTTCACTTTTTATCATTCCAAAAGGCATTAAAATAGTTAATTGGCTTTATTTAAATATTTTGTTATTTTTTCCTTTGTCCGACCGTCTTGTTGTTGGTAGATTTTTTTAAGTTATTTTTTATTTCTTCCTCATACATAAATATGTGCCAGAATCGTTTGTCGCTGCTTGGCTAGTCTCTGGCCGCTGTTTAGCATAATTCTAAAAGCCCAGCTTCATTCGGCTCATAACCGATATATACCATATAGCCGCAACAAAAAGATTCCGATTCCGAATCGATTGAGCCCGAGACACGCACCACAAAAGCTAAAAAAATCGAGAAAAAAAACCGAAAAAAACCAAAAAGCAACGAAAAGATACAAAATATCTTTGTCTCTGTGTCTCTGCTCTGGTAGATCGATCGGCGATCGGATTCGTCAAGGCCTTTTCTGACGTTGCACGTTAAAAGTTTAAAATGCAAATTGATTTTGATGAACAAATTTAATTAGCTCGCAGCTAGAATCTTTTACTGATGCTAAATTATACAAGAGTCTCCAACCAAAACCACAAAAAAAGAAACCAAAAAAATCACAGACGCAAACGCCTGTATAAATTTAAATCTGAAAGACAAACACCAAAGCACCGAAACACTGAAATATCGAAACACCGAAAGAAAATTAAGCAAACTCATGGAAAACGAACCGAAAAAATCAAAGTAAATACCATAAATTATTACAAAGGTTCTGTTCGGGCCCAGACAAGTGTGTGTGATCAAAAAGTGTAACAAAAATTACCCCCAAACGTTGGCCTAAAGTCAACCGGTTTGATCAAAAGGCCAACAGAAATAGTGACGTCTTTAACCGGGCTCTAAGCCCGTTGGATCTTAAAGGTTTCACTTTCTTTAGACCAAAGACAATCAGCAGCTTGCTGCTAATTTTCATCACGAAATCATCAATCCCTCCCAAATCGGGCTAGCTATATCATATATATATATTATCGTATATATTTAGCATCTGCAGATATTGACCACACTTTGCTCTGTATTACCTCATTTGGCTCCGTGCGTTTGTCTCCGAAAACGTTTGACATTTTCGGGCGGCCAATAAAAAAAAAAACAATGATAATTAACATATGCATATAGCTAAATATATATAAATATATACACGGGTATATAAAAAAAAATCCGTGTATATAAATGTTGATTTTTTTTCGCGCTTTTTTCGTTGTTGTTGAGTTTTTTTTTCGTATATTTTTTTAATTGGTTTCTTTCCACTCGACGACAACAACGGAGACGGAGACGGAGACTGTTTCACTTCGGTTCCAACAAAATTTTTTATAGCCTTTTATTATAAACTGTACTTGTTGACGTTATTTTTCAATAAGCTGCTGGCTGTTGGCTGCTGGCTCTTGGCTCTGTTCTGTTGTTGTATGAATCATGGCTGAAAGAAAAATCAAATCCACAAAATCATGGCTCACAGAACGCACGCACTATATTTTATTTTTTGTCACCTCGTTGGTCTGACCTTCTGTGGGCCATAATATCAGCCATCAATCATTGGTGGTTTTGTGACCATTAGGCGACATGACAGAATGCTTGGGTATCGCTGGATTCCTGATCAATCTATCAGTGGCTTAGCCCCCGCCCCGCCCCATTCCACATCAAGCATCTAGGCTTTAGAATCCGACAAGTAAACAAAAACCACAACGCCAACCACAACCTTTCCCTCAGATCTTGCACGTGGATGCACCACCAGCACCACCGCCATTCGCAAGTGAAGCTGATAGGCCCAGCACACCGCAGAACAGCAGCACCACCGCCGCGAGCAGCACCACCCCCACTCGGAATTCGGATTCGGAATCGGAAACGGAAGCAGCCGAAACCACAATAGAGATGTACGCGACCACGGGCGGCACTCAGATCTACCTACAGGTGAGACCCCGTGACCAAGACCGCGATCTTGTTGAGCGCTTTGTGACCCACCAAACCAACCACCTGCAGACCTCACATCCCAGCACGGCGAGCGGCGCGGGCGGCGGTGCCGGGCCGGCGGGCGCTGCCGGTGGCGGGGGCGTGTCCCTGCAGGCACAGAGCCCCAGTCCCGGGCCGTATATATCCGCTAATGACTACGGAATGTATACGGCCAGCCGCCTGCCACCCGGTCCCCCGCCCACCAGCACCACCACGTTCATAGCGGAGCCCTCGTACTACCGGGAATACTTTGCCACGGAAGGACCCGGCGGCTATGTGCCGGCCAGCACGCGATCCCTGTACGGCGACGTGGACGTCTCCGTCTCGCAACCCGGCGGAGTGGTCACCTACGAGGGCCGCTTCGCCGGCAGCGTTCCCCCGCCCGCCACCACCACTGTGCTGACCAGCAGCAGCAGCCTCTCCAGCTTGCACCACCACCAGCACCAGCAGCACCAGCCGCAACAGCAACAGCAACAGCAGCAGCAGCAACACCACCAGCAGCAGCAACAGCACCACCCGCAGGATGGCAAGAACGGTGGCGGTGCGACGCCCCTCTATGCCAAAGCTATTACGGCGGCGGGTCTGACGGTGGATCTTCCAAGTCCGGACTCGGGCATTGGGACAGATGCCATAACTCCGCGGGATCAGACCAACATCCAACAGGTATACCAGCCACTCCTCCTCCTCCCTCCCTTTTAGACCATAAAAACGATGGCTAAGAAAAGAAGCCAAAGAAACCACAAAAGTGGCAAGTAATAGTAGTAGAGTCTTTTGTTTTTTTTTTGCGTGTCGTGTCCATTAACTTAACTAGAAGCCAAGTAATTTAGAGGTAGCCTAGCGAGTAGCCTATAACCGTTTTTAAACTTTACATTTTTATTAACTTTTTGTAATTATTTTAATATTTATTGCTTTATTTATTCTCTCGCGACGAATAGTCCTTCGATTATACGGAATTGTGCCAGCCGGGCACGCTGATCGACGCCAATGGCAGCATACCCGTCAGCGTGAACAGCATCCAGCAGAGAACGGTGGTGCACGGTAGCCAGAACAGCCCCACCACATCCTTGGTGGACACGAGCACGAATGGCTCCACCCGCTCCCGGCCATGGCACGACTTTGGGCGCCAGAACGATGCTGACAAAATACAAATACCAAAAATGTAAGTCTAAGTTCAATCGATATCCTTGATAACTTTTTTAAAGAAAAGAAAGACAATCTTTTACCTTTAACCCCCAAAAACTTTGTTATTTCTTTATCCTTTTCGTAGTTTCACAAATGTGGGCTTCCGCTATCACCTGGAAAGCCCCATCAGCTCATCACAGAGGCGCGAGGATGATCGCATCACCTACATAAACAAGGGCCAGTTCTATGGAATAACCCTGGAGTATGTTCACGATGCGGATAAGCCCATCAAGAACACCACCGTCAAGGTAGGACCCCACTCAATCTATATATATATTTATAGTTTTAAGAAAGGCGGGGAGCTTTGTCAATCAAGTTCGTGCTCCTTGTTTTCCCATTCTTTGGTATGTTTTGTTTATACCATCAACACCATGGAACACAGAAACGCAGAATCCTAGACGGAAAAATCCATGTCCCGGGGCAGCTATAAAGGGTTGATTTCCTTCGGCGATTTGTCAGGGAATCTGTGTCAGCTTCTTGTTCAGGTTTCCTTAGTCCTACCCTGCCCGAGGTGCGATCGCCACCCCTTTGCTCAATTACACACACGGCCCATATCCTGGGCGCAATGATAAATGATACTGAGAATGGAAAAACGAGTGTGTGATCCCTTGATGAGAATTTGAATATTTCGTTCAATGCAAATTGCCGGTCGGGGATCCTTTCAACAACGTTTCGGGAATGTTTGTTCAGGACGAGATGGCAAGACGAAGTGCTCCTTGTAGGAGCTGCAGGACAATACCCATCAACATCATCAATCAGATAAGCTTAAATGACGTCTGCTTCTCGAGACGGAAGATGCAAATGCAAATTGTAAACTGAACCGTTGAGAGATGATGAATGAGAAATGACGATTGAAGAATGACATCAAAGTTACAGTTGAAAGTGGTGAATGGGTTCAGGAAGTGGCTGGAGGAAACGGGAAATCTACGGAAACAAAAACAGGGAAGTAGAAGCCCTGAAGAAGTCCTGGAGGCTAAGTAAACAACAATTGAAGTTGAAGGAATCCGAAGCCGATCTCCAATCCAAATCCGAGTCCTGCCAGACCCAATTTGCATACGCGATCGCTTTGCGTATCTGAACTATAAAACTTGCAACAAAATCTTCAAGATACGAAAACCAAATGAAACGTAAAGATCTTCAGATATGCCTATGCGAGTATCTCGGTCGAGCTTAACCTTCCCTCCACTTCTCAGGTTCTCTAGCTCTCGGATTACCATAAAAGTGCCATATTTTGCAAGGCTCGACAAAAAAGTGTCAAAATTAATTTACGAGTTTATTTGTTTAGAGCCCCGCGCCCTTTTCCCAACCAAATCAAAAAAAAACAAAAAAACGACGATGAGGAGAAAAATTAAAATAAAACAGAAGAAAAAAGAAAAGTTGAACTCATAGCATTTGCATTTGCATAACCCAATCATGCGATGTCCATTTTCTAACGGGGAACCCAAAGAAAAATGAACAAAATCGTTAGAAAACTGTGAGTATAATTTACGAGCTGATTAGCCCATGAATATGTAAAGACTTCTCCACAAAGTCCCGAAGAAAACACACAAAAATATTTATGCTGTAATCAGCTAACCCCCGTCCCGGCAACTCCTCAGAGACACCGATGACGATGAAGATCCTTTTGGAAAGGGTTGCTCGCCTTATTTCGTAACAGTTTCCTTTACTAATTTTTGGGAACTCGTATCTGTGCGCTTCCTTTCCGTCCGCCATCTAGCATAATTATTCAAAATGTAGATTCGGGGTAAAAAAATAAAAGAAAAAGACACATAAATGATAGAGCAAAAATGCAAATGCTGGGAAAACAAAAGGAGCTCGCGGGTCGCGACCGTCGAAGATGATACAAAATGTGTTGGACGTTTTTCTGCTAAATCGAATTCGTCCTTTTGTGCCGGCAGGGCCTAATCCTTTTGACTTTTAAGGCGTAGGGTGCGTAGGGTGCGATCCTGTGAGTTGTGAGTTGAGTGTCAAAACGTATATATGTCAGAGCAATGAACCCCGTCCCGTCCTGAGTCCCAGCTATGGGATAGTATAAACGGATTAGAGAATGTTTGCCAAACGGCATCGGCGAAACATGCCATTTCCTTAAAGATAAAGATCAACTTTCTGCTTCAAGGATAATGCAATGCGAATGAGATTTTCATTTAGATAAACAATTTTCTAATTACCAGTTAAGAAAATAAAAGTATAAAGAGTTTTCAATTTGGATTAAGATGGAAACCCCCCAGAAGGTGATCCCTTTTTAATATAACCATATCCGTTGATTAATTTTTACAACTTCCTTCGGAATATTGCCATAATTAAGAAAAGGTTTATTTTTAGTGGCCTCTTAACTCAGACTTGCACTTAATTTAATAACCATATTTGTTTTCTGTTTCTGTTCCATCAACCAACCAACCCAACCAACCCAACAACACAGAGTGTGATCATGCTAATGTTCCGCGAGGAGAAGAGCCCCGAGGACGAGATCAAGGCCTGGCAATTCTGGCACAGTCGTCAGCATTCCGTGAAGCAAAGAATCTTGGATGCAGGTGCGTAAAAAAAATACAGTCCCCTTCCCCAAAAAAAAAAAAGTGCCCCGGCGTTCCGCGGCGAAGCAGCAGTGTCCAGCAGCGTCGCCTGCCGCACTGTCCATTTGTATTGTCTAGTATTTCTAGCAGTAAATTGTTGCTTTTTATTGAAAGGCCTGCAACGTTCCAGGAGAGTTATGACATTGATAAACGCGCATCGCGCGGCAGCAGCTTCGACTTGGAGTCTCCGACTCTGCCGCTCCGTTTGTTTGATTGCAGATAATCTCGGTTGCAGGTTGCAGAAGTGGCAGATGCTGCTGCAGTGCCTCCTGGCCCATCAAACATAACTCATTAGGCACTTGTCACTGGTTGGCAACGCAGAAATTTCCTTAATTGTTAATACAAACATATTTTCCAATGTCCAAGAACCGCGAATCCCCCCCTCTACACCTCTTTTTTATACACTTCTCTGATTATCTGGCATGGTTGCTCTTCTTCTCTATTCCGCAGATACAAAGAACTCGGTTGGCCTGGTTGGCTGCATCGAGGAAGTGTCGCACAATGCCATCGCGGTCTACTGGAATCCGCTGGAGAGTTCCGCCAAGGTAAGTTCTGTTCATTCCCGATCTAGATTCTAAGGCCATTCCAGTTATGGAATTTTTAGGTTAGCTTCTCTATAGCTAGAAAGCTTGTAAGGATAGCTTGGTTTTACAGAAATAATAATTATATTTTTTTTCTATTTCAAATCTTTTAAAAATGTAACAAATAATTATATCTTTATTGTTCTTTTTTATTTCTGTTTTATTATCCTCTACAGGGTATATTTTTTTCTATACTTTTACTTAGAACACTTTTGTGAGCTTTTTTCTCTCTCTACCATTTTGTTTACTTCGAGCGCCGCCTCAATTAAAAATGAAAAAAGCAAGGAAAGCAAAAAAAAATAAAGAAAGAATCAAAGCGCGACACTTTTATGAACCAGAAAGAGATAGAAGCTATGCCCACAAAGTCCTCTTCTGTTTGTATGTGTGTGTTTGTGTGAAGAATTAATTTCTGATTTATTTTCAATTGCGGGTAAAACGCAAATTATTCAACAAGCGTCGCCATTGCCTCAGCGTCAGGCTATGTCCATCCCTTTTCGTTGCTTAGTTAAGCTTATTCCGCTGTCTCTATTCCACCCATTGCTGGCGCATTTTATTTTTCCTTTTTTTCCGTTTTTGTTGTTTTTGCAAAAGAATAATTTATGCATTTATTTATTTATGACACTTAGTTTTAATCACTTACTCGCAAATGCTTGGAACTAAGTCTGTGCCAGAGTCTGAGTTTCGAAGCCCGGCTCGGTCTCCGCAGCTTACTTTGTTTTTATTTTTTTGTTGCTTTTGCTGTAACCGCAGACCGGGCTCCCACCGCGTTTTAATTTAGCAATTATCAAGCATTTTAATCGGCGGAAAATATTTGCAATTCTATTGCAACAAGCGCCAGTCGCAAGACCAGCAAAGCCCGCGCGACAGCCCTCGTATTACGTATACGTACTGTCAGCCCAGCCAGCTTCATCCTTTGGTCAAGCTCCGCCCACTTGTTTACAAGAAAGCGTTAAAGATAACGGATTCTAGAGGAGCTTTATTTTCAGATAATAATAATTAGTCTCTTATTTTCTCTAGTGTTTTTTGGTTTGATTGAGAAAAACAAATGCCAAAAAGCGAATTGATTTTCAATCAAGTTCAGTGACTTCTGGTCAGTCTGGCCGATTTGGTCAGCAATTATTAACTGGATGGCCATAAGTGCATGTCGTCCCACTCCCCCACCCTCCCGCATTTGATAGAGCTTTTTATTTACAAATTGTTTACGCGCTGAGATGTTAATCCCAGCAACAGCCTCGTCGTCTGCGCTAAGAGAGAGTCTGGCCGAGTCGAATCGCCTCGCATAATGTCGATTTCGTTTTATGCCGTTAGCTGCATCTGAATCTCCATCTTTTGCGGGAGATCAGTATGTGTGTGCGTTGTGTGTGTGTGTGTTGGCAATGCCTTTCCCAGCGGCAAAACTTTCGTACGCACCGACACGCAGGTGCTTCGGCTTCCTCTGGCACCCCCTACCGCACCGCCCGCCTTTTGCTTATATGGTACGCGCCCGCTAATTATTCACATTAAATACTGCTCGTCCACATCTTGGTCTCTGGATGTTGAATGTTGGATGTGGCAGACTGCGACTGCGAGACTGCTGCGACTGCGACTGCTGCTGCTGTTGCACTTTTACCATTAAGATTGTTTCCTTTGGTATTTTTGCGTTGATGGATTTTCTTTTTTTTTTTTTTTCTTACGCGCTCACATTGTCCGACTGTCTCGACTTGGACTCTCGGTCTGGCATGCTTAAAATGCCTTAAAACACACAGACACCAAGACAAATGCAAGCTAAAGATACAGATGCAGATACAGATACAGATACTTTTACAGATACAGATACAGGTAACACACCTTGCACTGAATCGAAGTCAAACTAAAAATGAATTGGATGCGATACAAAGTCGCGGCTTGAGTTGGCTCGTTACTTGGCTTTGGTTTTCGTGCCCCTGCCTCTTGCTGGCCAGGTTGCAGGCCATCATTGGCCATCACGGTCGGTCCTCCAGTGTATTGCCTTGTTATTGTCCCACCACCACCGTCCACTTTTTCCACCTCTGCTCCTTATTTTATTTTTGCTGCCTCTTCTGGTGGTGCGTATCTGTGTGTCTGTCGCGCTGTCCGTCTGTCGGTCGGTCCGTACTGTCCATTGGAATGTTTTAAACTGTCGTGGGCATAAAGAGGACATCGACTTAATAGAGAGAAAACAATTGCCTTCTAATAGCGGCAGACGCATTTCAGTTTTTCAGTTTTTTGTCATCCGATATAATTTCTTTTTATGTTCATAATTGTTTACATTTGTATATTTTATGGCATTTTTCACATTTTGCTTTTTTTCCTCCTCTTGCACTCTTTTTTCTCTTTTTTTATATATATATTTTTTTATTTTTTTTATTAAAAAACAGATCAACATTGCGGTTCAGTGTCTGAGCACGGATTTCAGCAGTCAAAAAGGAGTTAAGGTGAGTCTTGCAGAGAAATCTTTCTATAAATGCAACGTTGCCTTTGATGGGTTAAGTAATAACCAATTTAATGCCAACTTGTTAATGGCAAATCAATACGGCCAAAGCAACGATCCCTCTTCCTATCCCAAGCCGATCAGCATTCAGAGCAGTCGTCTTGACAACCTGGGCTGGGGCATCGAGCTCCTCAGGCACCTGCCTTCCTCGGCTGCTCGACTTCTTCGGCTTCTTGAGCTCCAAAGCGGATTGCACATCCTCCTGGTCCTCAGAGTTGTAATGCGTACATTAAGTCTGATATTTCATTGACAGAAACACAAGCAGAACTCGTTGCTTTTCATTAAAAGAAGAGAGAACCGGGAGGGATGCTGCACGGCGAGAAATCTGGCTTTTCTGGCCAATTTATGATTTCAATTGATACAATTATTTTTTAATTAACCTTCAAAGACTTGAAAGACTTAATCCTGAACGGATTGCATCAGAGATTTGCAAATTTTAATTGAGTTTTCGAAACGGAAACGTTCGCCGGGATTCGCCGATTGTTTATTTTTGTCCGTGTGGCAGCGAGTGTGGGCAATAGCCAAATCAAATTATGCACTTGCCACGACATGTTGCACACACACTCTCCATGGCATGGACAACGGATGTTGGCAGTTTAACATCACCCCAGCCACGCCCCAACGGCTCCAGCCACGCCCCCCAAAGCCAAATGACAACGGCTAATTGCAGCTGTTGCAAGTCGGTTGCTGGTAGCAAGCCCTCTTCTTTTCCTTGCCCCATCCAGCATGCAGCATCCTCGATCCAGCCAAGGCTGGCAATTTGAATGATGCGAGTAGGCATTGTGTGATATTAATACGAATTCTGTTTATGGTTGCAGGGCCTGCCGTTGCACGTACAAATCGACACATTCGAGGACCCCAGGGACACGGCGGTCTTCCACCGCGGCTACTGTCAGATAAAGGTCTTCTGCGATAAGGTAAGTGATTTTATTTTCTAAAGTCTTCTGGTAGCTCTGGTAGCTGGTAGCTCGAAGATCTCCCCCTTTGGCTCACATAATTACGCATACAGAAGCATGGCGGGAGCAGCGATCTTTCCCTCTGCCACGTGCAACAGGTTGATGAGCTAACTAAAAGCTGCCTACGTGCCGGTTTTTTTCCATCTTCCAACACCAGCGGTCAAAATAATAGGACAAAGGCATAATACAAAAGACTAAACAAAGCTAAAGATACTCTCAACGATATATTTTTTTGAATAACAAAAATTTTTATAAGCTTTTTAAAATATCAAATATTTTTAAACCATTTCTTTGGTGATAGTTTTTTTAAACCGAAAGTATATGATTTTTTTTTATTAAATGTGATTCGCCTGCCACTTGTTGCT
This sequence comes from Drosophila ercepeae, assembly GCA_018150545.1. NCBI lineage: Eukaryota > Metazoa > Arthropoda > Insecta > Diptera > Drosophilidae > Drosophila > Drosophila ercepeae. The sequence continues at coordinate 16,377,372 of JAECWL010000161.1, forward strand.
GCTGCTGCTTCTCCTTCGGATGTGGCAACTGCAACTTTTATCGAATTGGGGGCACCGGCAACGTCTGTCCGTCAGTCAGAGAAGCCTTTAGTGGAAAGCGTAACGCGTACAAAAGTAAATGGCCAACAAGCATACACACGTACTCGTATATATGTATTTAGGTATAAAAAAAAAAAAATACAAAGATATATACAAAGATATATCCTTTCCATGCCCTTGTTTTGTACCTTTACCTTTATGCGAACCCTTCACTTTTTCGCTTGATGGGGTTTATTAATAAATCATTTCGTGGATTTCCAATTTAATTTTCTCATATCATTACACTTCGTCCCGAGTCCCTCGACCCTCGACCGTCGACGTTTTGGACATTGGTCAGGGACTCGGCGAATCGGAGTTGGCTTTTATTGTACAAAGTACAGGGCCCGTTTCGATCCGATCCCTCCATGGTCCATGGCCATATCGCTATCGAGCCAGGCTTATATTTCACATTTTGGGGCCGTCCAGCCCTTTTCCAACTCTCCAGCTCTTCCAGCTCTTCAGCTCTTCCAGCTCTGCAGCGTGTGTTTATCGGTAAATGTATCAATTAAATTTCGCGTACCACGTTATTTTGGCATCGCCCCAGTCCCCCATTTATTTTCTCTGTTGTACTCGGTTGTATGTTTTTGGGATTTCAGAAATTTTGATTTCACTTCAATTGCAGTTTCAGTTGCAGTTTGGCACCTCTGGGCCCTCTGAGCCGCCAATTATGAATCTTTAAGTTTGCCCAAAAAGAGAGATACATGGAATTTTACGTTTCTTTTGAAAATTTGTGATCACTCGGGGACTCGGTTTGGAGCTTTCTCTTGGGAATCAAACTTTGTTATCCTTGCCCCTTAACTTCGTTACCATCTCAACCATCAAGGCTAAATCATTATAGAATTTAGCTAACGTTACTACTAATGCTAATGCTAATGGTAATGGTAATGGTAATGCAACTCCCGCCTCCTCGAAAATGTGACAGCCCACTTGGATGTGAGTCCTCTGTCTTCGTCATACTTTGAAGTCGATTAACAGCATCCAAAAGCCGAAGAGGAGGTTGCAAAGTGGGCAGGGGGCAGCGGCAGCAGTAAGGAGTGAGGACTGGACAGAGGCGAGCATTGACCGCATTGGGCGATTCGAGACGCCGTCGCCTTAGCTTGTTTCCAAGCTGCACGTCTCGCAGCTCGCGTTGCACGTTGCCCGCTGCCCGTTGCCCGCTGCCAGTTGGCAGTTGCCAGTTTGGCGATATTTTTGCCAAGATAAAATAAAAGTAATAAAATACAGTTATTTACATGCCACACACAAACACAACAACACACACTCTGCAACATATACTCGATGTACATCGAATGCATCGCTCTAGGCTAAAATACTTTGTGATAAGCGAAAAGGCAAAGAACTCGGGGAACTCAGGGATCTTGGGATCTTGGGAGGGTCTGAATGCAGGGTATCACGCATATACACATCCTTGCATAATATGAGATGCTGCAAAAATAAAAATAAAATGAAAGCATGGCAGGAGCAACATCAGACCAAGTAGATTGCTGCAACATATCACTTCCTGTGCTGCTGCTGTTGCTGCCGCCCTCCTGGCACCCGCTTCTGGCCACTTCAGTCACCTTCAGCAGCTTCCATCGCTCAATTGCTGATTTTTAATTACAAATGCAAAGTGCAACAGGCAACAGCAACAGCAACAGCAGCAACAGCAACAGCGAGAGGCAACTGCGATGCATGCTGCATCTGCCTGCGCACGCAAACTAGCAATCACCGGCGGACAAAGTAGCCAACAGACTATATATTATATATGTATCTGTGTGTGGCAAGGTGCATGTGCGGCAGTGTGTGTGTGCAATCAGGCAGCAACAGGCAGGTGGGCAGGTGGGCAGTTGGCCCAGACAAAGTCTTCTTGCATGGTTTGGGGCGCCGCCAGATTATTTATTATGTATGCATATTTATGTTGCATCTCTAAGTATTTTATAATAATTTTTTTCCTTCTCTTTTCTGGCTCTGACCCTAACGGTGTAGACCATTTTGCCAAATGCCCGAATGCGGTTTGAGATTTAAACTCATAGACTCCGACCGAGAGCCAGCACTGCGGTGGCGGCTTTGTCTCTGTGCGACATCGCAGCTCCCCAGGCGAGAAACTTGTTTTTCTCTCTATTTTATTTTGTATTTTTTTTTTTGCAACTGCAACTGCAGCAGCCGCAGCAGCAGCAACGGGGCAGCTTATGGCACTTGCAGCCATACACGAATTTAATTAATAAGTAAAGAAATATCAAAAAAGGTGGCATCCATGCATTTGATTGATTGCTAATTACACGCTGGCTCCATGCACCTGTGCGGCAGAGATCGCAGTGGGAATAAGTCAGGGACTGAAACCGAAACTCTGCGACTTTCGCAACCCACCTGGAAGCATCTTCAAAAAGGCCTACGATGAGGGGAACTTATATAACTAAATAATAAGAAATATATATAAATATATATTCTATAAAAAACTAACTTACAGGGTGCTGAGCGCAAAACTCGGGATGAGGAGCGACGGGCTGCTAAACGAAAGATGACTGCCACTGGGCGGAAGAAACTGGACGAGCTTTATCATCCTGTGACGGATCGGTCCGAGTTCTACGGCATGCAGGACTTCGCCAAGCCGCCGGTGCTGTTCTCGCCAGCCGAGGACATGGAGAAGGTAGGTCTGCCATCCCATGCGGGGGGCACTGGCATGACATTCAACCCACTGAGCATGAGCAACGGCAACTCCAACTCCAACTCGCACTCGTCCTTGCAGAGCTTCTACGGGCATGAGACTGACTCGCCGGACCTGAAGGGGGCCTCGCCTTTCCTGCTCCATGGCCAGAAGGTGGCTACGCCGACGCTAAAGTTTCACAATCACTTTCCGCCCGACATGCAGACGTGAGTAAAAATCGTCCATCGATTCAATACATTATACTATTCCACTCTTTAAAGGATTACCTTAACTGAGAGTGGGATTTTTTTTGGTAAAAACAAAACTAATTCTAGTTTTTATTCTCTCTTTTCTTTACGGTTCTCGAAATGGTGTCCTTAGCAGCGATAAAAAGGATCACATACTGGACCAGAACATGCTATCCAGCACACCCCTGACCGACTTTGGTCCGCCGATGAAGCGTGGCAGGATGACGCCTCCTACCTCGGAGCGCGTGATGCTGTATGTGCGGCAGGAAAACGAGGAGGTCTACACCCCCCTGCACGTGGTACCGCCCACCACCATCGGCCTCCTGAATGCGGTAAGCATGGAGAACCCCCCAAAATGAAAAAACCCCTCTTCCTAGTCCCAAATCTAAATCAAAACCAAAACTCGTTCTAATGGTTAACCACCTTTTCTGTAATTTTGTTCATTTTGGTCTAATTGGATCTACTTGAAAGAAATCAAACAAATGAAGCGCCAAAATGTTCAATCTCTAAAAAAAAAATAAAAACGACTAAGACTAAAGCATAAATCAACTAAAAATCAGCCACATCTATATATTGTACTTTTATTATTCTATAATTATTAAAATCGTTACTCACCCAAAAAAAAAACAAAACGGATGAAAATTTGATAATTTATAACTTGTAGTTGGAACTAATTACGAATCATATCATAATTAAAATGGAACATATCTCTCATCTCAAAGTATATATATATATTTGTGTATATATATTAAAAACGCCTGCTAAAAAAACAAAATCAGACTAAAAGATCTGTTTTCCGTACACATCCCTTACACTAAAGCACGACTAGTCCAGAAAAAAACCAAAGACACTGAAAAAATTATGATAAATAAATAAATATTGGCTGGCCACAAAAATGAACAAAATTACACTAAAAGAAACCGAAAAAAACGAGTTATAAGAGAAATATTTTAGCAGCAAAAAAAAAACAGAAGAAACCACAACAACAAACAGACAAAAACATCATATTTCTCTCGTTTCTCAATTGCAGATTGAAAACAAATACAAAATCTCAACAACGAGCATAAATAACATTTATCGCACAAACAAGAAGGGGTAAGTAAGCAACTTCTAACCGATCAAAAGTGCTACACCAATACACACTCAGTTACACACACACTCAGATACACCCACACAGATACAAGCCAGATCCCTGAGCACCAGGATGCATCCTTTTCCTACCTCACATCATTATTATGCTTGAAATCTAACCAGAATCGATGTACCTTTTGTGTTAACAAACTCTATATTTTTTTTTTGCATGGGTGTTGTCGCTAATAATTAAACAAAAAACTTATCCTTTTTCTTATCCTTATTTGCTAATATTTTATATTATATTTTCTTTATAGGATTACTGCGAAAATTGATGACGATATGATATCGTTCTACTGCAATGAGGACATCTTCCTGCTGGAGGTGCAACAGATCGAGGACGATCTGTACGATGTGACGCTCACGGAGCTGCCCAACCAGTAGCAGTGAATGTTTTTGCTCAACAAAATACACACACAAAACAAGGACACAATTTTACCGCTAACCGGAAGTTGTTTCAATAAGCCATTTTCAAATAGAGCCTAAGTCTAATTTCGTAGTTGTAGTTGCTACAGAGATTAAAAAAAAGAACAAAATATGGAATGCAGATAGAAGAGCTAATGAAATATATATATACTTTGATATATATTTGTAAAATGATGATATGATTAAAAAAGAATTCGTTTTAGTTATTTAGCAACAATGAGATTACTTAAAATGTTTTCGAACAAATTTTACATTCTCGCTATGTCCACATAAATTTGTAATATTTTTCGTCCTTTAAGCCCTAATCTTAAAATGTACTGTGTATTTATGTGGCTCTCTATATATGTTTTGTGTAGAGGGCAAAAAAACAATGTGTCTGTCCAGTAGGAATAAGTCGCACTTCTGATCCCCTGCTTATGCTTCGACCTTAGGTCCAGGGCAATTAAGAGTTACAAAAAACAAAAAAAAACTTTAAAAAAAAACATCTTGTAGGAGGTGTATCTATCGGAATCATTAGCTCTATACGGTCTAGATATATTATAATGTAATCATTTGTATGTTCGGCTTAAGCGTTTTACTTGTTGAATATAAATTGTAAAATTATTTTTGAAAAAAAGACACAAATTGTTTCTGTTTCCAATTTTCGTAAATCGTAAATCGTAACTCGTTAACCCCGTTACACTGTCCCAGTCCCCACCCACTCTGTTATATATAATTAGGATCTCTGTACACAAAAACAAAAACAAAAACAAAAACTGGTAGAACAAAATTTGCAAAAATTGGTTTACAAAATAAACTAAACAAAAAAAAAAGAAAGGTTAGAAAAAAGGAGAACACATGAAATAAAATATCCTTAAATCTAGAAATACACTTAGCGATAAGAACACTGCAATACAACATGTTGATAAAAATCGTAATTAAGTCCAAGCTAAGGCAAAAAACATAATCGAAACTAAAACCTTTTTGTGTGCATTTGTTGTAAAACAAACAAAAAATATCGAAAGAACAAAAAATCAACCAAAAAAAGGTTGATTCAAAACTAAAAAACAATTTAAAAAGGAAGGAATCCAATCCGTAGCACCGCAAAATATCGCAACATTCACATATATAGTTACAGAGATACATATTTAGAGATATAGGGATATAACATTATTCGATAGCATTATTCGAATGCTTTTACAATCTTTGTTTGCCATAATTAACAGTTTAATTTAATTAACGAAATGTTTTGTGTACAATGTTATTTGAATATTCAAGCAGAGACTTTTGAGAGAGAGATTTGCTTGAAACAACGAATACTCCGCATCAATTGCTACAATTTTGAACAGTACGAGTTCAATGCTCAATATTATTATTAATTGTTTATTAATTGTAAAACTCCACACCCCCTCTAACTCTGCTGCTCTATCAATTCTCTTCTTACCCGATTAATAATGCTCTTCTGCTATTTTTTTTTCACTGTTTCACGTAGCTTTTATTATTTGACATTTCCGGTGTTGTACATCACAATTTGTTTTTAATTTTAGCCCTTAGTTCTAATTGTACTACTCAATATTACACAATATTATGATATGGAATGAGAATACATATCATTCGATATGAAACGAAATGATGATGATGAATCGATAATCTTGCCGGCATGTTATAAAATCTTTATGTTTAGTTATCGCATAACCTGTAAGTTCTATGCTCTTTCTATATATATATTGTATACACAAAAAAAACACATACATTTATATATATACAATATTTTAAAAGCCAATAATTTATTTTTTGTTACTGTTGGAAACGATTCCGCGAAAAATAGAAAAGGAAAAACAACAAAAAAAATCGTGAATATGCAACTGAGAACAAGTGACATTCCATAAATTGTGCGAAAAGTGCATGTCCCACTTGAGAAATGAGAAATTAATGAAGAGACAAATAAAAATAAAACAAATTGTACAATATAATTATAATGAATACACAACATTTAAATAAAGAACAAAAAGTAAACAAGTTATGTTTTATTTCGATGTCGAATGGGCGAGAATTGACAACATTGCGTATACTTGATATGGGCTTTGAGTTTTATGGCAACGTTGCGTATACTTGATTTTTTTGATAATCGATCTAGTTGATTTTTTTTTACTTTTTTCTGACTGTTTTTAGATAGAACGGGAAATCGAGAAGCTGTTTCAACTATTTCCTTTATCTGATAAAGTGCTTTCCATTTTTAGCCCCAATAAGTAGGCAATAGTTTTTAGAATTTGAGTGCTTATGCGTGTTTTTAAGTATTAGGTTCTTTATTAATGCCATAATCTATATATCTATCATATCTCTATCATAAAATCTATATTTTTGTAGATTTATATATGATTTAAACTTTAAAATACGAATATTTTAGTTAAAATTTTAAAAAATATACAAAAAAAATGTTAAATAAAATATAAAATTATGTTAAATGCTGTTAAATCTAGGTATCTTTTCAATCTTTTAGATGTTTCTTTTAGTTTCAAGAGCCTAGAATCTGATTCATTAGTTACACGTTCTTTACATCCCCAGGTAAAAGTCATGTAGACTTCGGGCACCTGGGGTAGATATGTTTATAGACTGTAAAAACCCATTCACTTTACTTGACATGTAAACTGGAAACCTCCAGGCTGGCCTTTTGGAAACCCACAAAATCTAACGGAAAGCTAAACGCCATTGCAATGGTTGCACACAACAACAAAAACAAAGGTTGGTTGTTGCTGCCTCTGCCTCTGCCGCCGCAGCTGGTGTTGCGCAGCAGCAGCAGCATCGGTATTTATTTATCTTTACGTTGGCGGCGCGATTTTTCATTCATTCGCGGCACTCGCAGACTGGCGAACGAACGTGTTTGTGCTGCCCGCGTCGCGTAGCGTCTTGGATCTTAGTTTTCTTTTGTGATGTGTTGTGACTCGTTTTGATTGTTTTACATACTCGAATACTCGAATAGTCGAATGTATTCCTAAGCATCGTAACTGTTTGCCTGCTAGTCTCGGCATCTCATTTGCACAACAAACTATGTGCAAATATTTGACAACAGTTGAATAAACCAAAATAATCAGTGAGTGAGTGAGTGAGTGGATACCCGAAGGCGAGATAAAATAAAATTAGCCCCTGGATGATCCGGAGATAACAAAGAAAAACATGCATAAACAGCCACCCAGAAGAGTGACAAACCATTCATAGCGATCCAGTTTAAAATTCGACCCGATTCGCGCCGGTTGTGGGTTGCTGCTGAGTATAACCTGTGAGGCCGTTTAGAAAGTACAGTCGAAATTCTATATACGAAACGTGTTTCGATTGAAACCCATTCATTAAATTCGATTATCATTGATCTAAAACAATCAATCAATTTTAAATTCAATTTAATTCAAAAATGTGTTTTCTTAAACCTCAATCGTAGGTAGAGTACATTATACAGAGTAGCGACTGTAACCGTGGCAATAGGATGATAGCATAGAAAGTGCATTAGGTGGAAGCCGGAAAAGTCTCTTGCTAAAAAAAACGTGCCCCGGAACAAAACCAGAACACTTACCCCAGTAAAAGGCAAAACCTCGTCGTTAAGTAAAGTGAATAAAAAAAAACACAGGTGAGGAACTCCAGATTTCGGTATTCCCATACCCATTCCCATTACCATTACCCATTCGAACTTCCCTTCTCCTGGCGATCATCATTTGCAATTCCAAGTTGCACTCAAACTACTTGCCAATGCTGAAATTTCAATTGCAATTTACACTTTCGCTTGTATACATTATCGGAGAATAACTTTTATTCGTTGCCAATTAGTATCAATTGAAAAGGGCGCTCAAGCCAATGCCAGAAATGAACCTAGACATTCCAGAATAGAGTTATTCTTCTGATTGCCCTAGAACCTCCATTTTTTTCACTGTGTATCGCGTCGATTTATAGGGTGACCCGACCCTAGGCACGCAATCATTGTGTCATTGTAATTACAGTTATTTCTATAAGGTTCGCTTACCTTTCGTGTTCCGTATCACTTGCATAACCCACCAACAAATCTAGAATTTTTCTGGGAACACAAAATGAAGCAATTTATTTTATTCCACAATTAAATCGAGAAATCTGCAACTAATGGAGAGACTCTATCGTAGATTAATAATTATTCCCTGTAGAATCATGCTAATCGCAAACAAAGGCATCCGTCATTGGTATTTCCCCCTTCTAACAAAAATCGTTTCCTAGCTAGGTTCAAACTTCGATCCGAAACCTCCCACTCCTAAATCATATTCGAACATTTATTAGATACTCAATATTACTCAATTGATGGCTGCTGACAACATCGACGGGAGATTTAATTGCACAACGTGATTATGGCATGTTTCTCCCCCGTTTGGCTCACCTTTGATTCAATTTAACAAATTCATACTTTGATTCGAGCTTCGAGCTTATTAAAATATACGTTCTACGAAATTGCTTGTTGTCTAGCACATTTATCACTCCTTCAGTTCGTCTAGCCTTGACGGTCTTCAAGTCAATTTTTTTTTTGAAGAATTGTGTAAATTTGTTTCGAGCATACAAAGTGTGCATGTCGAGTACACCCGGCAGCTGGGTAGCTGAGCTGATATACTTAGACCTTTGTCTGTCCCGGACTCCGGTGAGAGATCTGTTGACAGAACCTTTAGTCGTGGCGGCTTGAGGTTGCTGCCACTGTTACCCAGATCGGATTACCAGTCAGCTCTGTAAGTCAGTGGCCAGAACGTGTCAAGTATGAGTTACAATAGCCGAAGCTGAAGTTGGGGTAGCTAGGCAGGTACACAACAAACAAAATATATTGATTGTTTGTTTAGGTAAAATAAAAAAGTGTGTTAGATAAACAGGGATGGGGGATTTTTTTTTACTAATTAGAAGGTGTTTACTATAAAATCTCTTACTAGAAAGGGGGTTTTATTTCAATAAATGAATATAATTATTTCTGATATCATACAAACTTAAATAATCTTAAAAATCTCAGTGTAGAAGTGCAAGATCCATCGTATCAATCGTTTAAAGCTCTCGCCAAAGGCTCAGCTCAGCTGTTGACATTCAAAAGCTAACTGCCAGGGGAAAGCTTTTCCAGGCCCAGTTACTACCAACTGGTTTAAACAATTTTTCCCCTGTTTGGGTTTATCTTTCGGCGAGACTCTTCCGCATGCATCTGCATCCGAAAGATGTAGTATCTGCATCCGTCTTACATAAACAAGACCAAAGATCAAAAAAGTCATAATTGGAGTGCGGTAATCAACTGATCCAGTTTTATATAATCACCCAAGAAATCTCCGGAGATAAAGAGATCTTTACGATGGCCAAATTACTTAACGATCGACGGTTTAAGCCATAAAAAAGCATTAAATTAAAGCAAATAAGGGCAATGCACAGAGTACAATAAACGATACCAACTGGCTCTCAGAACGTGCCAATAATATTAAAGATTTCAGTTTACGTTTCTTTTTTTTATACATTTTTTTTATCAAAGATACGAAAGGCTGAGGGTTTTCCCCTGGAAAACAAGGCGAGGGGCTGGGTTAACCGCAAAGCACTGTGCTTTTAATCAAAAGTTTTAATAGATTGGCGGTTGTGCTTGAGGAAATTGACTTACTGCCCGCAAAGTAATTCCAGCTCAGGCAGTGCTCTCTTCTACACAAAGAAAAAAATAAGTGCTAATAACTCATGAAATTATAATTTAAGTCTTTGAGTTTTGATTTATTTCCAATTTGTAGAAACTACGACAGCTCAATTGTTCAACTCATGTCATAAATAATCTTAGTGATCGTTTTTTAATGGTTTTTGTTTCTCTCTGTGTACTCTCTATCTCTCTCTGTCACTTTTCCCCCAGCGAAAAAAGCTCCACTCGTGCTTGGAGACCCAAGTCTTGGGGCGTTTCGTGCGGGGCTTGTGATTTCAGTTTCAGTTTTAAAGATCACTCGGTGAGAAGCGGACGCCTCAAAGGCGGAAAGAGAAAGCCACAAACACACACAAAGTTAATATCCCGAACTCGAACTCAAATTATAATTAATTTGTGTACTTAATACATAAATAAATAATAATAATAATTAAGCAAATAGAGAGCTGGAGAGTGGAAGGAGTGGAGGGAGTGTTTTGGGTGCAAAAAAAAAACGTTTACAATTTCGATTTCCGAAACAATATCAATGTCAAGTGATCGAGGCAGTCTCGGTACTCGATCGTTCCAAATCCGGGGTCAGAAACGCTCCAACTGATTAACACTCCAACCTCCCCATCTCCCCCCCGAATCGTCGTTGTCGTTGTTGTTATTGTCGTCTAATGAGCGCCAAGCGAAATAAATAAACAAAAACAGACAAAAAGACGGCAAATTAACAAATACGCGCGGAATATAGAAAAACACGTTTCCACAAAAAGCGCTTAGCGGTTAGCAAAAAAAAAATACCAACAACAATTTAGCCAAATAACACAAATTGTTGTCGCTTTGTTATTGAACACGCGCACACGCATTTAGCAGCCCTGATTCTGGCCATAACCAAATATGCCCAAAAGCGGAGCTTAAACGGAGGAGAAGCTTGTAGCTTGAAGCTTGTAACCCGAGTAGCCGTGACCACAAAAAAACGAAACAAAAAACAAAAACAAGTGAATACTGAATACTGTGAAACAAGTTCAGACATCGCACATACGATATGGAACGCTCGTATAGTTGCAGCAATTTCGTGGGCAGGACGGGGGGCAAGGTCGACGATGGAGGGACGAGTGCCACAGCCACAGCCACAGCTGGCAGCAGCGACAACCTGCCCACCGCCCATCACTTTCCGCCCAACAAGCCGCTGCGCCGGCGCAGAAAACTCCAACGCCAGCAGTCCGCCGTCGATGTGGACGATCTGGAATACGCCGCCGATCTCGAGGAGAATGCCGATCCCGATACGGAACACCCAACCCATGCCCATGCCACTAGTTTGCCATTGACCCTGCAACGCCACATCTCCTCCAGCACCATGAAGCGTTGCCTGCGCCACGAGGAGTCCTTTGATTCCTGCAGCACAGCTCCGGAGTTGAGTCCCCAATCCCAGCGCCAGCAGAGGTTCTCCAGTCTACTCCTCCGGGATAGCTCCGTCTCGGTTCAGTCCGACTCCAGCCGGTACTCCAGCGTGGACAGCCTGCTGGAGGCGCGCAAGCCCGACCCGGAAGCCATACTCATCAACCTGGGCTTCGGTCCGGTGGGATCCGAGGACATGCTGTCCCGGATACCGCGGAGATTCCTGAAACCCTCACAAGTACCCGGAATCGACACGGATGCCTTCGTACAAAGACTGACTCTGGCCCGATCGCTGGCCGATTCCAGCGTTCTGGGTTATCGGGGCCTGACCGGAAATCCCGACATGCCACCCTCGTCCATAGTGGCCAGCATCATGAAGCGATTCGAGGTGAATCACCACCGCAAGAACTCCATGGGTTCCATCAAGCCCACCATCCAATGAGTCCTGTCCAAGCCTACTATTAGTTAGCCAAAAAGAAGACAACAATTTTTATGCAAAACTTTTGCCAGGTGGGATTGTCCTCCTTGACCTATGACCCCCAGTGATCGACTTGTCTTGTCCATTAGTTTGTAAAAGTGCCACGTACTTAGCTGTGTAAACCGTATTATTGTACCTTTTATAAGAAAATCTATGATATTTTGTCAATTATTGTGAAGCCTAGTTTAAGAATTAAAGATTTTGTTTTATGTTTTGAAACGAAATTGTTTTTTATTTAAGGATCTTTGAGAGGGTTTCTAAAAATAGCAAACCTGTGTCTTATTTACAAGTCAGAGATAAAAAATTAAACTTTATTTAGAATTTTTCGAGTGCCTCAAGTGCCTGACTTCCCAGAAATCTTTGTCTCTCCAACTTGAATCCGAAATTAGAAATCTACGTCATTGCCCAGTGGGTCGATTCGATTGTTTATGTACATATATGTTGTAGTTGAACAAATTCATTTGCGATATAAGTACATATTTACATAAAGTATTATATAGATAGCCCCCAGAAACGACACATATTCCTGGTCTTTTTCAGTATTTGCTTTCCATTTTTTTTCTCTGTTTCTTATCTAAAGTCGATTTTCTGAGCGACGTTTTATTAATAGCCAATGACTCGGCATCTTTGTTGTCCGTTCGGTTGCCCCAAACGGAGTCCCAGAAGGGATTTACAAAGTGTGCGGCAGTCGGATCGGATCGTTTATTGATTTCAATTGATCGCAATTGTTTACAATCACGACTGCAGCACGGTGGCAGCACGGAGGCCGGGCATGCAAAAATATTTTTCGCGTTTTCCAAGCATTACCTAATTCCCCGCACATTGGTTATTGGCCTGACCCAGGCCGACCTTACCACTCGGTTGCCAAACAAAGCCCCGCTGATAACCGATAATAGCATTTGCGCACATTTGTTTGTAACACCTTGAAGGCCAAGTGCGCATAAAACAAAATATTTATTATAAAATATACGACTACATTACATTATTTATTCCCTAATAAGACCCTCCTATCCTCCTATATGTTTTTCATTATTTTTGTAAACTGATGTCTTATTTTGGAATTCTCCTATTGAATTGTCAACAACTGTTCCAACAGGCTATGTAAATACGTAAAGAGCTTTTGCTTGTTCTCGCGGGTATATCCGATAGATAACGGTTCTAGGGCCCCAAGACATTGGCACATGACTCGCTTTATCTATCGATGGGAGGGTAAACGGAGAAGGTACAATGGGAAGGTAAAAGCGAAATGCCAAATAGAGCAAAGAAGGGAATGGAAAGAAAGCTAAAGAAACACTTGCATATGCAAGGAGGGTGTGGGGGGTATTTGCACCAATTTGCAAGGCAAGTTCAAGGCAGGCACAAAAGAATAATGATTCAAAACCAAGAACAGATGCAATATCTGTAGATATATGCGACTATCGCCGTGTGCTGCAAGTTAAGAATAAAATAATATGCGCCCACGCCGGAAGAATGGCAGAGAAAATTTGCAAAACAAAAGTAAGCGAAAGAATAGCAACGATTAACAAGAAATGACAACTGTGTGGCAGGGAAATTAAAATGTGTGTCAGTGCGGCCAAGAATGCATTTCAATTGTGTTGAAAACAATTTGTTTAATTTATATTTTAAGCTTTTGTGGGCGTTTGATTAATGGTTGTACCGGGCATTGGGCTGCGGCGATTCTTGGCAGCCGTTATTGTTAGTAAATAGCTAATCACTGACCTGGTAGTCTCCGAGCCAAACATAAACACAGATTTCTTAGATAAAACTTAAAAATTGGCAAGCTTTTCGCGCCTATTCCAAACGTAAACATTTGACAGCTGATTTGGAAGGGTTGCCGCCTAAAACAAACAATCGATAATTAAATCGGTACGAAAAATATCGATTGTGGTATCGTGCTTGTGCCAGCTCTAGTAAAGTCAAAAAAAAGAAATTCTAAATTGTTTTTGTTTCGCTTGGCACTGCTCAGATCGTACTTAATTCACACCTCTTCATTTTACGTGCTGTACTTAATTCACGAAACTCAATACAACGATTAATCTGGTTATTTCTGTGACTCTATCTTCGTGCAAAATGGATCTCTCTGGCGCAGCAGTACTTAGGATTTCTGGCAAGATCTTTGGCTTGGCACAATGTCTGTCTGGACAACAGCAAACTCCGGTGGCCTAGAGACACCATCCAAGTCGCCCGCTGGATCAGCGTATCCCCGCAGCTCAATCCCAAGGAATCTTGCTGTTACAACCACTCAGCATCAGTTCCAGCACGTTGTCGCCGCCGCCGTAGCCGCCGCAACCTCTGTGGCCACCGGACACCAGCTCCAGCAATACCCCAATCCCCATCCGCTGCACCATCCGCAGCACCACAACAACAACAGCCCCACTGGCACTAACAGCAACAGCAACAGCAGTGGCTTCAAGCGCTCCAGCATCAGTAATTCCCTGTTGCAGTTCCCGCCACCGCCACCGCCTCCGTCCTCGAATCAGCCGAAGGTAAGTCCAATAACAAATCAATTCTAAATCATTCTATTTCTCCTTCCGAAATCCCCACAATTCCCCCGCTTACTCTTCATCTCATTTTCACGACCGATGCTATGGAAGTCCCCCCTCTCACGCAAAAAACTTGCTCCTACGCGTTGTCAGTGGGCGGCCGCATTCAGCATGGAAATTCTATAAAAAGTGACTTTTAAGACGTGATTTAGAGTCACTATAGAGTATTTTAATAAGAAAACATTACACTAGGACTTTTTGGTCTTTTTTTTTTAATCAAAACCGCTTTTATATATTTCTTCTATCAACAAATATCACAATTAAGTAGGCTGTCGCATATGATTTATATAGTATAGTGTTTATTTAGCTGCATCTATATTTAGATATATTTAGAAATCACACATGCAGTCTACTTATTTATAATTAAATCAGATGTTTGCTGAAATGTATAATTCCAATTATTCAATTACCAGATTAATAGGATAAATTATAGAGTTTATATATCTATAATGAAAGATCTTTAAAGTCAATTTAAAAATGAATATGGAAAATTGTCATCTCTATTAGAGCACGACTTGGAAAAGAACGCTTTAGTTTTGTATCTCTGTCATTTCTGTTAGATGACGACTTGGAAATAACCGATTAGGCTTTCTCTATGTTAATCACGACTTGAAAAAGAACGTTTTAGCTTTGTCTATGTCATCTCTATTAGATCACGACTTGGAAAATACCGATTAGGCTTTCTCTATGTCATCTCTGTTAGAACATGACTTGGAAAAGAACGTTTTAGCTTTCTCTATGTCATCTCTGTTAAAGCACGACTTGGAAAATACCGATTAGGCTTTCTCTGTCATTTCTGTTAAATCACGACTTGGAAAAGAACGTTTTAGCTTTCTCTAAGTCACCTGCTGAATGCGCCCCCTCGATGGAGACTCGAAATCTTACAGCAAGGCCTCCGCTTCAAGTCGAACGAGATCGCGCTCTCCCAGACCCAGACACAGACAATCACACATCTCACCTGGCGTTACCTGGTGAACCTGCTGAATTATTGAACAGTGTTTTTGGCGAAACGACACTGACAATGAAATTTTTTATGGAGATAAAAATCGAAAACCGGCGACTAATTGCCTGCAAGAGTTGCGCGATCGCTTATCGCTAGGTTCTCGCTCTATTTGCATATTTTTACAGCCGATAAAAAAAATAGTGCCACCCACCCACAGGGCCTGCTCCTTGGGCGGTATCACTGGAATTGAGGTGTGTGTTTGCATAAAGATTTTGGCAACCAAACGGAGTGGAAATTAAACACATTTATATTTTTACTTTTGCTTTATCGCTGCGACTTGTTTTTTTGTACTTTTTTTTTTATACTTTTGTGTATTTTTGAAGTGGTTTCGTTTCGAGTTCCTTGGGAGGAAGTCAAGCAGCTGGAATTTCCGAATGAGAGCTCGTTCCGTTTGACAGTTGAATATTATTATTGGCATTATCCAGAATATGTCTCATTTGAGCTTTTAAAGAGCCTTAAAATATAGCAAAAAAATATGACAAATCGTAGTACCTGTAGCTTGAAATGGCTCACAATATTCAACATGAACTGCTCCTTCTTCTGGGTCATCCTAATACTCCTCGTACGCACCCTATCCGCCAGCTCTAATCACAGCCTCCAAACTGCCAATGCCTCCCTGGTTGACCGAAGGGGCTACTACAACAAGGGAACGATGGTCGAATATATAGTCTCGATACGGACGCGGCATAGAATCTTTACGTGGGGCGACAATCACTTCTGTAGCGGAGCTCTCCTGACCTCCAGTTGGGTGATCACCGCTTCCGGCTGCGTGACCACCAGAGCCGGGTTCCTGGTGCATCGTACCTCACGCAAGAACCTCCGAGTGGTGGTGTACACTCCGTTCCGCCTGCAAAAACCGGCCGCCCACAACGTAATACCCGTCGACCATGTGGTCTTTCCCAGCAAGAAATACTGTTGCCAGGATCTGGTGTTGTTGAAACTGCAAAATGTGGTCGTTGGCACCCGGAACTATGTCCTGCGGCTGCCAACGGAAGATTTGAGCGAGAAATGGCTATGCAATGATTTGGGTTGGGGCAGGTTGTACCTGGTGAGGTTATATCGGTTGTGTTTTGGCATTATCTGAATATCCTTTATTCCTGATTGCAGAATGGACCCGAATCCCATGTGCTTCTCCACCGCAAATTGCGAAGAGTCGATGACAACTTGTGCTGCCTGCCAGGTGACGGTGAAAACCAGCATCTTTGCATGACCACCTATTCGGGGAACCTTAACCTGGGTCAGATCGACATGGGCACTCCCCTCTTCTGTGGCAACTCCATATATGGCGTGGCGGTTCAGTACCATAACTGCGATTATAGAACGAATTGGATCTATGCCAATAGCGTTCCCAGTCGCGATTACATCATTATGATAATCAGCGCTGCCCCTGATCCGCCTGCCACGTCCTTTTTGTTAGTCCTGGCGGGAGTCTTAATTGGGAGTTTAAAAAAGGTACTACCTTAAATGGTCATAGGCATTGCTTTTGGTCGGGTTAGTGATCGTTTTTTTCAATTAAATTTTTGTGTCACTGCTCCCCGCAAGTTCAAGGTCGAGTGTGTGTGTTTGGGTAGGTGTGCGGGGTGTGCGGGTGTGTAATCACAATCAATTTTGTCTTCCCCATTAATCAGTCGCTGATCACGGATCGATCGATTGCCAAAAGCAGCAGCAGACGCCTATGAATACCTTCCCTACCCCCATCTCCACCCTCTAATACCTTTTTTTTTGTTTTTGTTTTTCTGTTTTCCTGTAATTTAATTTTTTCGCCACTTTTGTTAGTTTGTCGCTATTCCTACTCTTCGTTTCTTTTCTTCCACTCTCTCTCTCTATTTTTTCTCTCTGTGTGAACGCTTTCATTCAAATGGCATGTAGATACAGTGAGGCTTCTATAAAAATGAATGCAAATATTTGGAAATATATATTATTTGGTTTTAAATGAATTAAAATTAATAGTTTCTTTGTTTGTCTGAATTTTTTAATTGGAAATTTTATTAAATATTTAAAAGTCTTTTACATTTAAACAGGACTTAACCAGAATAATAATCCATAAAATTGTTAAAAACTATCTCTGCAAATAAAATTAAATGAAATGTTTAAAATTTGATTTATAAAAGCACTCGAAACTCACTGAAAATTATAAGAGCACTCAAAACTGTAAAACTGATTGAAATTTCTACCTTCCTTTCTCTCTTTCTTCATTCTTGAGCTTTTCTTTAGTTTGTTTTTCTCCAAGCTTTGTTTTTTTTCCCAAAGCTTTGCTTACCGGTTGGCAGTTTGTGCTAGCGGGAGTGGACTGTAGTAGTTCGATTGCCATTATTGTAGTTGTTGTTGTTTTTTGTGTCATCGCAGGCCGCCCCATTCGAATTGATTGTCGAATTTGAATACGTCGTCGTTGCCGCCGCCGCCGCTCTGCTGCCTCCGCCGCTGCCTCTGCTGTCGTCGCCGATCGCCCCACTGCTGCCGCTCCACCGTTGTCGTCTGTCGTCTCTCTCCACCGCACTAAAGGCAGAGCCGTATCAGTTCAGTTAGTTGTTAACTTGCCACCGTCGACGGAACAAGAAGCGCGAAGAGCCAATCGCGAAAAATGAAAATGAATCAAAAGTGCACCTGAATCAAATATTTTGTTGTCGGGTGTGTCGTCGAGGTGAGGCGAAAGAACAAACTTACTTTTCGATTTGTTGCGTGGCGCGCGGAAGTGTTGCTTCCCCCCTCTTGATCCGCTTTTTTCCTGATCCGATCGCTGCTCGTTGAGATTTTTGGGTGCCAGCATCCGTGTTGTTTTTTTTTTGGTTGGGGCTTTTCTTTTTCTGCAGTCGGCATCCACTACTCGATCGCAAAGGTACAAGCTGCGTGGTCTTGGCCTTGTCCGTAAACGCGACGAAAAGTCAAAAAAAAAAAACACCAAACCACAAGCGTGTTTTATCGACACTTGTATCTTGTATTTTACATTTTATAAAGCTCATAAAATGTTTATAAATAAAAAGTAAATACAAATATTTCGCCAAATAATTAAGAAAAAAAAGAGCGGTGCTCGAGAGAGAGAAAGGCGAGAAATTTTCCGTGTGTGGCAGTGCGTGTGATTGAATGTTTTTTGCGAATCGGTAATTGTTGATCAATTGTCATGTGCCACCGCCCCCCCTGCAAGAGCACCCACACTCTGAGAGAGTTGCAAAAAAACAACAAAAAACAGCATCATTAATGGGAAAACATTGAAAACCCAACCAAGCGAAACGGAATACTCGAAAAAAAAACATCGAAATCGAAAATACATTGAGATTACAGTGGCAAATGGCACTACGAATTCATGAATTGAGATTACGAATAGATGACTTAATGGAGAATAATTCCCGCGGTAGATTAACAAACTTAATTCTATAAAAAACAAACTCAATCGAATAATAAAAGTTAAAGGAGTCATAAATAGCAATTGAGACTCATTGGAGACAACAAGTGGCAAGTGGCTCATAATTGAGACATCTGGGCGTTGCCGATAACCAAGATGAAAGACCTCTGACCTCCGATGGAATATTTATTTAATTGTCATACAAGACCAGACATTGGAAAGCATCAGTTCAGTTCGGAAACCTCAGAGAGCATGACATTTTAAACGGATTCCCAAGACTGTTCCAGAAACTATATCTGTTTTATACTTGAAATCATTTAAAGTAAAGAGACTCACATCTAGATTGGCGGAAACCCTTCTAGAAGCATCAGGAAACGGCCCATGCCACCGTTTGAAGAAGAGCAGGATCCGTCGTCAGAGGAGCACAACATACCTCTGAAGCCGCCGCGTCGCAAGAGGACAATGAAGACTGCCGAGCAGGACACGACAACACAACCTCCCTCGGAGGAGACCGAGGAGGAGCAGCTGCTGCCAGGTAGAGAGTTGGGTGGCGGCGGGAGCCTGCGCTATGCCAGGGCCAACCTGAGCCACAGTAGTCTGTTGCTAAGCCAGCAGCAGAGCTCCTTTGACACGACCACCGAAAGGACAGCCAGCAGCGAAACTTTAGATATGCCGCCGCTGTCCAGGCAACGCTACCAGGTGCATCCCCAGCCGAACCGGGCGGGCATCCAAGGCAGGGGGCCGCAACCTTCTGCACTGGCGAGCGCTCTGCACGCCACCGCCAAATTGGCAGCCAGCGTGGATGCCTACACGGCGGCGGCGACAGCCACAGCCAGCGACTACACCCTCTGCGATTCGTGTCGTCCGCTGCGCTACAATCCGAACTGCAGCCACCACTTCCACCACCAGCAGCAGCAGCAACTGCAACATCAACAGCAGCAGCTACAACACCATCACTTACACAATATGGGAAATCTCAGAGCGAGCAGCTTCATGGGCTCGTCGAGGTATCTCTACCACAGCCAGTTCAATTCGAATTCGCCGCAGTCGCGCCGCTTCACCGCTCAGCGAGACATCTCGCCAGCATCGGGCTCGGCATCGGCATCCGCATCGGTATCAGCGGTAGTGGCTCCAATAGCACAACTAGCTTCCATAGCATCGCCTCCATTAGCAGCTCCACCACCACCACAGCCATTTCAGTTGCGTACGTACCAACAGACTCAATCCTCCCGCTTTCAGCCGCGTGGCCATCACCGCACCGGTAGCAGCAGCATGTCGCAATCTGGCGAGGATCTCCACTCCCCCACTTACCTGTCCTGGCGGAAGCTCCAGCTCAGTCGGGCCAAGCTGAAGGCGTCCAGTAAGACGTCGGCACTGCTGTCAGGATTTGCCATGGTGAGTATTATCAGGAAGTATCCTCTTTTTTAAACCAATTTTTAGTTAATTTTGTTTATTAGCAATGATTATTTTTAAAGTACATTTATGGTTATTAAATTATAATCAAAATTGGGTTTAATTTGAAAAATAAACATAGTTAAATGGGTCATAAAATCGAGGGATTAGCGAGACTTTTAAAGAAGAACATTTGTTTACCTTTGCCAGAGTTTGAGAACTTTTGGGATTTAAAACCTATAAAACCCCTAAAAATATAGAGGAAATCTTTTAAAATACATTAAAAAATCATTGTTTTTCAATAGAACTTTTGGAATATAAATATTAAATATTAAAAAGAAATATTCTGTTGTTTTTATAAGAAAAGAAAGCCTCAAACTCAATGAGCAAGGTCAAGAATTCGAACCAAAAATAAAAGTCCACTGCAGAATGTTTAGGAAATATAAACAGGAGAATAAAACCAATAAAAACATCGACTACTGCACACACTTTCCGAGAATATATTCCAAAAATTTCTACAAAATATAGAAATATAAAAAATACACAGGTTCCACACGAAATAACTTGCGGCACGTGAAATGCAATGCAATATGCAATTTGTTTCGGTTGAATGCTTTTATTTTTTTTCAAATTGTTGCACTCAAGTAATCTCAATCGGCAGAATGTAGAATCGTGACAGATATATAGGTATATATATATATATATATATCACTAATTAGTTAGCCTGTACTTTCATCTACAGCGCCTGCCCAACATAATTCTATTTGATGCGAACTGTGGCAAATTGAGGGCCAACAAAATCTGTTCAATTTATTGCCACTATCGTTGTTTTGCTCAAATAATTTTGTTAGCTTTTTGTCACCCTATAACAAGGGGTATTATGGGCTCAGACCTTTTTGGAAAAACTTTGATTCATTGTGGAAATCAAGTCAAGTAAAACGCGCCAAGATTGTTCCAATGATTTCCCAGAAATTCTCAGATATCCCATTCCCACATATTAAATAGCAATCAGGTTTAAAAAAAGACTATTCAGAGTTATTGTTAGTAGATTTTTAAGGTTTTAAAAGGTTTATAGGATTATCTATATAGAGAAACGTCTCACAGTTCTGATATTTTAATGTATTTTTTTCTTATTTCCTGACGAGACACATTAGATTCAAAATTTATGGGACACCTCAGCGGTTTCAGTTCTAAATTACAACTAAATCATTCTAAATATTCATAAATATTCATAGTTTAAAATAAACTAATTAGGTGGAAGAGGTATTAATTAGTCTATTTCTTGGATTAAAAAATCTATATACATTCCACATGTACACCTCAAAACAAGAAGGAAAACCAAATTGCAGGAGATCAGGGGCATCGGAGATCGGATGAATTAGCCCGGTTATCGTCGGTGCCAAGAAAATTTCTCACGAAAATGGCTAATAATAATAATCGGGACAATGTGCCGGGCGGGATATATAATTTTTATAGTTTAAATTAACAAAAAAAACAAACGAACAACATTAACAATTACGATCTTTACGATCTCTTCTTGAACCTCGTCTACAGGTGGCAATGGTGGAGGTGCAACTGGACGGCAACACAAAGGTGCCACCTGGCATGCTGGTGGCATTCGCAATCTGCACCACGATGCTGGTGGCCGTGCACATGCTGGCCCTGATGATCAGCACCTGCATCCTGCCCAACATCGAGACGGTGTGCAACCTGCACAGCATCTCGCTGGTCCACGAATCCCCGCACGAGAGGCTGCACTGGTACATCGAGACGGCTTGGGCCTTCTCCACGCTGCTGGGATTGATTCTCTTCCTGCTGGAGATTGCCATACTGTGTTGGGTGAAGTTCTACGATTTGAGTCCGCCGGCGGCCTGGTCCGCTTGCGTGGTTCTCATCCCGGTGATGATTGTTTTCCTGGCGTTTGCCATTCACTTCTACCGCTCGCTGGTCACTCACAAGTACGAGGTGACGGTGTCGGGCATCCGCGAACTGGAGATCCTCAAGGAGCAGATGGAGCAGGACGCCCTGGACCACCAGCACAGCACGCGAAACAACGGGCTGCACTACGGTGCCTCCGGGGACATTGTCTAGTAGGGGAGCCTCCTTCATCCCGAAAGGACTCTCCGTTTTGAAAAAGACATTGCGGCTCAGGTCAAGCCTCAGACTATTTAAGTTTGATGATAATATTTAGTAAATTTGTAGTGGATGCAAATTGTGATAAGCATAAGGCAGTAGATTTTTATTATATATACGCGAACTGTATTCTGTATTCTACATATATATACTATATCGATATAGAAAAGTCCTGGTTCTTAATTTTTACTGCAATTACTAGGCAATGATATATGATATGATATGATATGATATGATAGGTAATAATGAAATTTAAAGACCCGCAATGAAGCAATACTTTGGATACTTATATGTCCAATCAATATTCCTCAAAATTAGCTCATAATTCGTATATTTTATATATTTTTTCGTGTATCTTAATTCGTACGCCTTTTGTAATCATCTTTGGCCGTCTTCCCTTTTATTGTTTAAGACCTTTTTAGAGAATGTAGGCGTAATAGCGCTGTAATTTATATATATAAACATATAATTAAATGATTTTTTATAAATTATACGACATTAATATTTGAATGGGACAAGTATTATATTATTGACGGAGTTTGATGTAAGCAAACTTTTGATCAACCACAAAAAAAATCAACTAATAAATCAAAAATTTTCGAAAATTACTCAAGATTGGTCTTTGGTTTACGAAAATTATGAAGGGGATGCCGGGAATATCTTGGTTGATCGATTGGTAACCATTTCCTGGTAATTTATACACCTGATTAGGCGATTTTGTTTCATATACTTAACTGGAACAAACGATTTTCTTCTAAGGCAATGTCTTTGGCCTCCTTTGGCTTGCGTGCCGGGGCTGGTGGAACTCAGAACTCAAATGGTGGCAAGACATGCTGCTTGGGGTTGATTAGAAAAATGACACCACACGCACACCGTCGCCGCACCACCCTTTAACCTGGCAAGAAGCCACCTACCGAACCGGAGCCACCACATGGCACCGCCACAGATGACAAACTGACAAGGGGCTCAGTCATCAGAGACATGTCGTGCCCGGCGAGCGGATATGCCACGGGAGTTCGTTGCCAGCGGTATCCCGGAGGCAATGGGCGTGGAAGATATCAGGGCAAATGGCAAGGGAGTCTGGCCCAAGGTTACGGAGTGAGGAAGAGTGGTCGCGGATTGGTCTACGAAGGTCAGTGGCATCAGGGGCAGCGTCATGGCTACGGAACTCTGCGACGGGAGGAGCCATCCGGAGACGCTCAACGCATCTACGTGGGACACTGGCAGGAGGATATGCGAAGCGGCGAGGGCAAACAGTTCTACCCGGATGGATCAGTATACTTCGGTTTGTGGCTGGAGGACAAACGAAGTGGTCGCGGAATCCTCTGGCAGGCCGACGGAGGGATCTATATTGGGGAGTGGTTTCTGGACAAATTCCATGGTCGTGGAGTTCTTTTTGCAGGTAAGTCTAACAATAACACATGAGTTTACATTTTTAATATCGTTTTAAATTGTGATAGCTAATGGCAATCGCTATGTGGGTGAGTTCGAGGATGGCTTCAAATCTGGAGCTGGGGTCTACTACCATGGCACAGATGGGCAGAGAATTCAACGAGGCTTTTGGAGTCAGGGCGTATGCAAAACATCTTTAATGCCATTAATACAGTGATAAAAAATGATTGCAACACACAAAATGGATTATATTTAGGTGAAATAATAAGCGCATTTAAATAAAAGTAAAAATTCCTAAATTACCTAAAATTAATTAGTTTCTGTGGCGTCTCCGTGTGCTAAGACACTCAGTTTCTACGGGTTGCTCGGCCACCTTTCGCCTGGGCCTCCTGGACGACAGAACCGCTGCCTTTGGTGTCTCCTCTGGTTGCCGAATCCGGGCCCTGGTGCTCCTGACAGCCGTTACCTTCGACCCGGCCTGCCCCTTGTCTAAACTGTCATCCAGTTCAATGACTTCGCCGACTTTCGTCTTGGCTCTGGTCTTGGTTTTTTCTCTCACCTTGGCTTGCGATTGCGATGGTTTCAGGGGCATTGTGGTGGGCGAGTCATCGTCATCACTTATCTCGATGGCTTGGCAGGCATTCAAGTCGACGTGATCCGAGGGCGGAGTATTCTCATTACCGCTGCCACCGCTGCCAGAGCTACTTAAACTGCCAGAGGTCGGCGGTCGCAGTGCCAACTCGGTGAAAATCCTAAACTTTGGCGCCTTCTTTGCAGATTGTTTTAGTTTAACAGCAGAAGTGGTTTCGCCTGCTGCCAAAGCTGATATTACTTTCTGTTCAGGCGAAAGATTAAATAACAAAGCTCGGCGGGATTTTTGACGCGATGGTTTTAAGGGCTTCAGTTCCAGTTCCGTCGCTTTTAGCTGAGCCAAGAAATTGTAACTATAATTAACATCCATTGCAAACTTTTGTGTTTTTATTCCTTTTTGGCATAAAGACAGGGACTCTTGGTGCTTTTTCTTAAAGCGCAAATAGTTGACTTTATAAACTTGATGCACCTGCCACATCGAGCCCATGGAAGTTCTTAGCTCTGCATTTTTGGCCAAAAAAGTATCTGCTTCGGCATAGAAGTCATCCAACTGATGGTCATTCCTCTGCAAGAAGCACAGCCGCGCATGAAGACATCCCACAACGAAATAAAGGCATTGCAACTGAGAGTTCTCCCGGAGAGTAGAAGGTGCTGTTTTCAAGTTTATATAACGATCCAAATTCATATAAAAACTGGGACTGGTTGGCCGCATATTGAGTTCCTTAGGCGAGATCGTATCCAGCTGATGTTGCTTTCTAATGGGCTCCACCAGCTGCATTAGCATCATATTATTGGCCAGGTCGCTCACAACCGATTCCTTGATCTTTTTACTCTCCAGAGGTGCTTGTTTCAGAGCTAATGGCTTTATATTTAAACAGTGCTCGACGAGTCGCAGCTTGGACTCGGCCTTGTCAAGATACTCCATTTGCAAATTTGTCCACAGCCAGGCTATGAAGACTTCAATGGAGCGCAGGACAAATCCCGACTGGAGAAACATGTGAAGTGCAAAATTGGAAAAGGCAAGACGTTCGCTAAGCCGATTGGCTGCACATTCAGTACTCTCTTTAACCAGAGCAGAAAGTATAAGTTGCAGGCAGCCGGCATCCAAACTGGACAGGGTGAAGAAGTTTCGCACATTATCAAGCAGAGTATCCAACTGTCGCAGTGGTGCTGGTATCCTGGGGTTCCTGGGTTTCCTCTGATGATGCGAAAGCCTAAAACGAACCGTTTGCAAGGTGATCAGAACAATATCGCTTTTTCCACTCCTTTCGGGGAACTCCTGTCGCAATTGCTCAACTTGAAGCAAGAGTAATTGAGCCGTACTCTGGCAATCTTTTCTGGCATAGTAACTGGCCAAATGACAGAGGCAGAGCATTACGGTGGTGTGCTGTCGCTTGAAGAACCTTCCATTCTGCAACTGTGGCCACAGATCGTCCAGCATATCCTCGGCTCTAGCAACTTCCTCAGAGAGTTCCAGTCCCAGCCTAGGACTAACCTCATTTTGAGCAAGGAAGTAAGTTAATGCTCTTAGATAGGTAAAGCGATCCTGTAGCAAGGATCCGATTCTCAAGAGCAGAAGCCACGCATCATCTGCCTGTGGTTGGTAACCCATGCTCGACAACGCCATGGCTGCGGATATGGCATCATCCACCAGAGCCTCCCAATCTATTGATGTTTCCTCGGTACCCCATGGTTCTTGATCAGCTCGCCTGAAAAACTCATGAAACGCTGAAATAGCATCCGTACATAACTTGACTAAGCGCTGTTCTCGTTCGATGTTGATCGCTAATAGATTCTCCCGTAGAAGTACTTCCTCCATCGTGTTCTCAACTATGTCTTTGGAGGAAATCTTAGTCTTTTGAGTCTCTAGAGCATTTAGAAGTAGTCCCACCTTGGCATGGCCAAGGGATAGCTGATCCATTCGAGTGAGATAATATTTTTCTTTCAATCTGGCAGTAAGTTCTTGTAATTCCTTCAAAATATTGCCATCATTGCGCATTTGCCTGGCCAGGAGCACCAATTGATAGTCATTAGATCGACATCGGAGGAGAGATTGCAAGTGCGATGTAGATGGATTTCTTAAATTTTGCAGTACACAAAATAAATCCGTGTCATACAGCTGCTTTTTCTGTGCTGCAGTAAGGGAACTGGGCAGCGGACAACTTTCGTGCCATTCGTAAACACATTTCTGAATCTCCTTTCCCTCCTTTCCTTGGTTGTGGTAATGCAAACTCATCTGAGATCGCAATCGAACAGGATTCTTTAGGGAGGCTATATAACAGGCCTGCAAGCGACCGGCCATTTGCGGGTCCTTACAGTAGCAACTGGCCTTGAAAAGCCGTCTCAACAAAATGCCCATCTCCTGATCTGCAATCAAGGGACGTAGCTTTTGAAGGGGCTCTAAAAGCGGTAGTAGCAAGGCCATTTGCTCTGCACACGACACCTGATCCGCAACGTGAGTAAGCTGGCGAATTAGCTTTATCAGTTCCACACTAGTGGGGCCTAAACATTTCAAGCTCCTAGCTACATCCATGGTGTAGGCGATTATTCCCAGCAGCGGCTTGTGGGGTGCCTAAAAAGAAAGTAAATTGTAGAATTGCTAAGACAATTGTTACATTATAACTAACTCTATCGGTTTTCTGCTCTGACGTTGGCTGCCAGTTGATGTAGGCATCCAGGGCGCACATTCCGAAGCTCAGGATGCAGTGCCTCCTTTGGCTCTTGCAGGCTTCGTTGGAACAATTGCTGGCTAGTGGACTGCTGGTCACATTCACCGAAAAGGCCGCACAACTGTGCAGCATCTGAAAGTGAGCAGCATATGCCTCCGTGCCACCTTCACTCTCAAGAAGTTGCCAAAATCGCTGAAAAGGCGATGCCGATCTACTGTTGCTTTGATGGATCAGCGTATGGAGACGCTGTAGTGCGATCACAAAATCTGTCATCCATTGTTCCTTGGAACAGGCGGGTCCTTTCTGTTCAAAGAAAGTCTGAAACTTGCGACAGATGTCCAGATAAGAACGCTTAAAATCTTGAGAAGCTTCACGGGAGTATATTATTTTAAGGAAATAGTAGATTAGTTGAAGTGCATAGTTGACATTGGCATCATCTCGGAATATATCTTTGCACATGCGAAGCGACTGCAGGGCCATTTGCGTATTCAGTTGGGGATTTAACATATCGATTTGGAGAAGAGCCAATACGAAGCTCAGGTACTCGGCAAGCTGAGCATTTAAATCGGAAACACAGCCGCTAGCCAGAAGTTTAATGAGTGGATCAAACATCGCGCTTAAACTCTTGCTTGGCAGATAACTAAGAGACTTAAAAAAAGTCCGACTTCTTTTCCCAAACATAGATCCATTCAACTGCACCAAGAGAGCACAATTTTTTGTTATTTTTTGTTGTCTCATGGCGCTGAATAGATCCCCCAGAGCCTCGAGGGAGAAACACAGATGATGGGTGGCTTCCAGAGGCAGCGTTTGCTTCTGAATTTGTACATGTATGCCATTAAAGTGTGTCAAGTGGATATCCAGATATATTTTATAGTCAGAACCTTCTTGCAGGCGGCAGGATTGCAAACGTATAAGATTATACAGCTTCTGACAAGCAGCCATCGATTTCTGAGTGAGAAACGCATTATTAGACTGCTGCTTGGTTTAAAACACAATACTCACCTCTTGGCACAAGCCGTGGTGTATGTACCGCAGGCTTGTCAGATGGGCCTCCCACAGGTTTGGCTTCTCCTCCACAGGCGCCACATGAGGCAGCATAATGGCTATTATATCGCAATAGATATCAGCATTTTGATGGAGATTATCCTTTATAGCGTAGCAAATATAGCGTAGCACACTCAATTCGTATCTCAAGGCATAGGATGCATCTCCACTTCCGCGGACTCCGTTGACGATGTCCTTGAACTTGGCTCCAACGGTTTTACAAGCTGCTTCCACATCGGATCGGCTTCCTTTCAGTTGGCTTGCTAGATCACCCGACATTTTTTCGTTGTCAGATCTCGCATTTAAATAATTTAACTAAGACGCTTCACTTTTTGTTGATTTGCGCCAGATTTTGAGAGTAGGGTTGTCACCGTAAATATCAGGGGTGCCTTGAGTCCAAACGATTGCTAAACACGATTGTCAACTTATCGATAAATGTATATCGGTGGAAAATTTGAAAATAATTTGTATTTACATAAATTTGACTATTAGTTTAAACAAAACTTAACTTTTATATATTATATTCTATATTAAATTCTATGCGCCCTCCTCCTCGATTCTCATTAGTTGCACTTAACAAAACTTAATATTTAATTCTAAAATGTTGAATAACAGCGCACTTAACAGAATTTGACTTGAATTCTAATCTTAACTTTAATTTTAATGTTAAATAACAGCGCCTTCCTCCTCGATTCTCATAAATTGTACTTAACAAAACTTAACTTTAACATTCATAATGTTAAATAACAGTGCCCTCCTCCTCGATTCTCATAAATTGTACTTAGGAAAACTTAACTTTGATTCTAATAGTGTTAAATACAGTGCTAACAGTGTTAAATAACAGTGCCGTCCTCCTTGATTCTCATAAAGGGTAAGTAAACAAAACCTAGTTTTAATTCTATAATGTTAAATAACAGCGCACTTAACAGAATTTAACTTGAATTCTAATGTTAACTTTAATTCTAATGTTAAATAACAGCGCCCTTCTCCTCGATTCTTATTAAATGTACTTAACAAAACTTGACTTTTAATTCTACATAGCAGGAAGATGGAAAGATCTCAAGCTGCCCTCAGTCTTTGTCGAGATTAATAACCACTCCAGCCGCTTCAATAACAGACTACTGGGGCACGGGAACAGATTGGCACAACGACTGGCCAGTGGGACGTCGCTAAGGAGGCTGAAAAGGCGTCAGGCGAGGGACCTGATAACACGATCCCCTAGAAGTCGATCCCGTAGACGACTTTAAATTGTTATTTAGTCCAATTATTAATTAATTATTATTATATTAATTGTTAACTGTTTACAAGTATTAAGCTAGGCAAGTGCCAGCTATTTTGTTGGCATATCCCCCATATTAAAAATATTGTAAATAAAACGCAGATAAGTTTTTAATAATAATTGGTTGCATAATTG
Organism: Drosophila ercepeae; assembly: GCA_018150545.1. Taxonomy (NCBI): domain Eukaryota; kingdom Metazoa; phylum Arthropoda; class Insecta; order Diptera; family Drosophilidae; genus Drosophila; species Drosophila ercepeae. The sequence goes on from JAECWL010000161.1 coordinate 16,406,886, forward strand.
TTTATTAAATGAAAATTCTTTTCTAAAACTGTTGTTTCGCTTTAATCGTCGCAAACAATCAAAACATTCTACTGCCTTTGAAACAAATAGATATGGTAAAGGGTCTTTACTCAGAAGTATATCGTATAAAGGAAAACAATTTCGGTTTATTAATGGTTTGATGTGGGTGTATATATGTAGAGAGTCGTTTAAAAGGTTAATAGAGGAGCTGGGAAGGTGGGTAACAATGAAGATGAGGGGTTCCACTTTGAGTCACCTTGCGCAGAAAGTGAAAAGCTGGAGTTTGCTTAACTTATCCGTATTCAAAGAAGGAATGACTTAAGAGTTAGTTAAAAGTTCTTAGCAGTAATTGTGTATAGATCGTTTTAACGCGAAACGTTGACAAAGCCGCAGTTGTACAATTGTAAATATTAACGCCGCCGGAAAGCATTGGTTGTGTTTGATCTCCTCGGTTGTATGTTGTAACAGCGAGATATCAGATGGTTAAAAGATTGTACAATTTCGTAATTACATTCTCAATAACTTAGGGCTAGGCAATTTTACAATGTATGTATGTTTCCTGTGTTTATTGAAGCGGTTTTCGCGTTGCGAATTCAACTGACGAAATGGTTGAAACTGGAACTGGAACTAAGGTTTGGATGAGGCTACATTTATGCGATGCGATTGTTTTTTTTATTGGTTTCTTTTATCTCCTCCGATCCTCTTCGTGTTTTTTCTTAAACTTATCTTTTCCTTTGCTTGGTTTGTTTGATTATTATGTTCATTTGCTCCGCCTATGAGTTCTGTCTGTATTTTGGGTGTTGTTGGGTTTTAAATGTGGATTTTGTTTTGCTTTTTTTTTCTTTTCTTCTTTCTTACATTTTAGAGAAACAAATTTTAGGTTTCCTAATGGTTAATCATTTTTTTCTATCAAAATATGATGTGTGTGTGTGGCTGTGTTTTTGTGGGCGTGTGGGGTGGTGTATATATTTAAATTTATAACGTACAAGACGGTACAGCGAAAGTTCGAGAAGTTTAGCCATCATGCTTTCTTTTCTTTCCCCTGGCTTGCGACTCTTCTGAAAGACATAAAAACAAAGCTAATTATTATAATAATTAATTAAAAATTGACTTGTTTTTACCTTCAGCCTTTTCGCCGTCCTTGTCATTGGCATTTACTGAGGCGGCTGATTCATTAGCCTCACCATCGGCCTCATCAATATCGGAATCTTCATCTTCATCGTCTTCGGCTCCTTCACCTTCCTCCCAGTCGGAGTTGTCTTCTTCCAGATCGTCATTGTATACCTCAGACAGGGAAACCTCACCATTTTCCTCCTCGTCGCTCTCATCGCCATCGCTGTCGCCATCCTCGCCATCCTCGTCATCGAAAACTGCAAAATAATAATATAAAAAAAGGTAAATTAGCCAAAGGTTTGAAGCAGTACGAACTTCCCTAAGTCGACAAATTAATTAAGAGTTTAAATAACAATTTTTTATCAGTAAGCCTTGGTTTCAAATTTTAATTTGAAGAGATATTCAATTTTCTAAAAGTCGGCAACAACTTTAAGATTAAATCCGATGGGAATCATTGCCTATTAACATAGAAGTCTTGTATTTTATGCTTGACATTTAAGTTTTCACAATGCAGTCTTCCGTAAGCGCTTCGGATTAGAGAAGTTCGAAGTAAAAGCCAATAAGAATTGATTCTTACAACATGCGGCATTGGCAAGATTTAGAATTGCTAAAAACCAATAGAGTAGGATAGCGAAGTTTATGCTTTGATTTATTGGAGGCGATGGGGTCGCCTTTATCACAGATTTATCGTCTGATGGTGCAGAGTCAACCGCTTTGGATTCTCTCAACTGCAACTCTTTCAGGTACTCGTCTAATTCATCTACTTCATCCTCCGCCGGTGGAGGAGGTGGCTTGTCCTGAACAGCCTTTTTCGCTTTGACACGCTGCTCCAAAGCCTCGAGCTCGTCTAAATCGATTTCTAAACCATTTAAACAGAAGGCACCGCGCTTATCTGAAAGGCGACAGAATCTGTGGTTGAATGCTTTTTTCTTTTAGTTTATGTGATTTGAAAAACATGAACCCTCGACAATGAGATTAAGCCCTTAACCAGACGGACATGAAGGTTATTGGTGGGAAAACTGAGATTATTTGTAATCCAACGCGTTTAGATATTTATTAATGACATGGAATACATACCTTCCTCTTCGGAATCGTTGCCATTAACCTCATCATCGTCATCGCCATCCGATTGCGCCTCCTCATCATTGCAATCAAAGCTATGGAAAATAATAATAATTAAATATTGCAAATAAGACTTAATTGATTAAATACTAACCCATCGAGAAAGCTTAGCGATGGAAGCATCTTGAAGATCTTCTCACGGTAGTTCTCCACCTGGGTAGCATCATTATTAAACAGATCCAGCACCGCTAGATTCTTGAACTCTTCAAGGGGCTTAAGGGTTTCCAGGTCCTTAATCTTGTTTCCGGACAAGTTAAGATATTGAAGTCTCGGACTGGTCGTCAGATAGTTGAGGCCGCTCGAAATCCTGTTGTCGGATAGCTCCAGCTTCTTTAAGTTGGGCAGCTTGGGGAAACCTTTAAGAGTGGTGAGGCCCACATTAATCAAGCTGAGTGTTTCCAAGGCGGTATATTCGTCTGTAAGGCCCACGATGCTTGTACTCCGGCAGTTATCAAGATTCAGCTCTGTGATCTAAATGGAATAAAATAGAGTTTAATAATTAAATTTTAATTTATTTTTTAAGTATTGTTATAAACAACGAAAGTTATCGATATCTCTCGATAGGTTTAATTAAATCTAAGAGTGACCATCGCTAGTTTGGGATTTTCAGGCAATGGGTAGACACTCCACTTGGCAACACTGTCTGTGTGAACGTGTGAAGGAGAAAAAGCAAAAGAAAAAATGGAGAACAATACATACGCAAAATCGATCAAACGTTGCATTTTTTTTGTTGTTTGTTGTTTAGATGCCATCACACGCAAAAAGACAAGATTGGCGTATCAACAATTGACTTGGTAATCATTGCAGCTTGAAATATGCCGAATTACGCATCAGAACGAGGCTGCGAAAAGTGGCGACGTTCGTTTATGTAACCCCAGTATGGATTTCTGTGTGCGTGTGCGTGTGTATGTGTGTATGCTCCACCACAAAACAGAATGCGCGAATTGGGCAGCGCAAAGAGCAGAAGAGAAGAGAAGAACAAGAATCGATGGGGCCAAGTGGGGTTGTGAGGGTGGTGGTGGGCATGGGGGGAAGGCAGTTGAGCCGGCAAAGCAGCCGCCATAACACAACACACATTTGACCGTGACGTATAGTTGTTGCGCCTGTCTGCTTGGGCTGCTTTGGGGGTGGTGTAAGGCCAAGACGCTTTGCTTTCGTCTGATAAGCCTCGAACGGGAAAACGGGAATACGGGGTACACATATTGCCTTTGGAGATTGCCCAATTATCAATATGTCACGTTGCTTCTTTAACGAGACAACAGGATGGGGCCTACCCAACCGTCTGTCTGCCTGTCTCTGTCTGGCGGGGAACCGTTATGGGGCTACAGGAGAGCATCTCTATCTTGTAACAAGTTTACCGTTACCGTTCTATTCGAAAACAAACAAAACAAAAACAAAAAAAAATATGCAACTATTGAAAAAAATATCATTTTAGGGACTAATTAGGCTACTTTGAATTTAAATATGCTTTAAAATAGCATAAAATGTTGTCACTAGGGAAGAATGAGTTTCATCTACCTGAAGGTCAAATGCAATGTAGCTCAAATATTATTTTCAATTAGCTTTCGAGAATAGTAACTGTATCTTGCCAAATGAGTAAGAAAATGCACACAGATGTGGCATTGGCTTAGGCGAGTATGTGTGTGTATGCCTTGGAGTGTTTTTTCTGCCCTGATGACGTTGTTGTTGTTGTTGCGGGTGCATTGTGGGTGGGGTGTGGAGCGGTGTGGGGTGGTGCTTGGGTGGCTGCCCCCCCAAGTGGCCGCTGATTGAGTAGGCTGGCCAGAGCGCATGTTTATTAATCAGCGGCCTGGCTTTGTCTTTCGCTTGCATTTCTTTGGCGTTGCGGTGCGGGTCGGTGCAGCGGCGCGACAGAGAGGACGGAAGCCTAGCGAGATAGCTATAGAGTTGATGGGGAGAAGGTAAACAATGCGAGGCGGGGTGGCCGGGTGGGTGGGCCGTGTGTAGGAGCATAAAAGTATTATGACTGCGCAGTCAATATATGTATGTGTCGATTATTTTGTGCATAAGTTTCTTCTTGGCCCGTGCCCGTTCCCGTACCCGTGTGCATGTGTGTGTCTTTTGTGCGTGGTCTTTTTAGCTGGCACAGTATGAGTGGTTGAGTGTTTGTGCGGATGATGCGCGCCGCGCGCTATAATGTTGTTATAGATACATTTTGGTTTCAAATAACCTGAAATTACAACATGCAGCAAACAACACACAGCCACGCGCACACAAACACATGTTGCCGCGTTTGTCACAATTGAAGGCCGCTGCCGCTGACAAAAAAAGCAACAACAACAAAAACAACGATAGTAGAAAGAACGGACAGCATTGCCAGCTGTCGACACTGAAAACTTCAGGTGCGAGAGGTGCTCCCCAAGATCGGTCGAGATTTGCATGGCACACACGCACACAATTACAATGCATTTACATGCTATATTTGTTTATTGTTAGGGAAAAGGTTCAATTTTGAGCAAAAGCCAAGGGAAGGCGCAAAAATGGGCGCACATGGCAACACTGGCCGTATCACACTCGCACACGTACTTCGTACGAAGAGACATACACACACATGTGTGTAGAATTTGCTTATGGCGATCAATTTTTTCGTGTTCTGAGTTCTTTCTGCTCGCTAGTTTTCGTTTTGTTGTTGATGCCGCGCTGCCCCTGCTGCTGCTGCTGTCGCTTCTCTGCTTCCAGCCAGCACTCTTTTATATGGCGACACAAATTGAAACTAGATTTACATGATGGCGACTGTTGTTTTTTCGGTGTTTGGTATTGCTGTTGCACTCACACATTGGGATTACAAAAAAATTGTACAGAACAGTTTTTTAATCCCGCGTTTTTTATGTTATCACACACTTACCTGATTTGCTTTGCGTGCACGCCGCTCCAAATCTATTCTCTTCTCCATTGCAGTTTCACTTGTTTGTTTGGGTTGTGTTGGTTATTTTTTGGGGGAAAGCAGCAGCTTTTTCGTTGGTCGAGTCCTGTGACTGCAGGCGTTCGCCTCTTTTTGACGGGGGCGGTGGAGGAGGAGCTGGGTCCCTACGAAAAACAGCGCACGCACCAAAGGCAAAAGATTCGCTCCTCGACGTCGTCACACTCACACAAACACGCGCTCACCTACACAGACGAAGCGCTGCCTTGCAAATTTCTGCTTTTTTGTGCTTCTTCGGAATTTTCGATGCCGCCACAGCGAAAAACTTTTCGTTTTTCCGTTTTTGTTATTGGTCCTAAATTGGGTGGAAGCGAAAATAAAATTATTGCTCAGATATTTTCTTTTCCAAAACTACAGCTGCATGTCTTCAGATGCATTGTGGAAATGCGTTTCCCTCGACTTCAGAACACGACGCGCCTTTTCAAACGGCGTTTTCACCGGAATCCGCTTGTCTTTCTGGTTCGAATCACTATTTTCTCTTGCAAGGAGAAACCTTTGCGCCGAAATTGCACTTACCTTACGTTGCTGAATATTTAAATACTCGGGAATAAATTTTTAATTGTATTCTCAACCAATAAAAACAACCATTTGCAAAAAAATTCCGGACGAAACGGCGGCACAGGAGCAAGAAGAAAATCAGCGTCAGGTGGGCAGTATATATTTGTATCGAAATATCGATACTTTCTATATAAAAATACTAGCGCCGTGTTATATTTTTTCTAAGATATTGTATATTAATGTTTTTATTATATGAATTCCAATATTGATAAACCATATGCAAAATAAAATTGTAAACAAAGTCTTATTTCATCTTTAAAATATTTAATGGTTATCTGGTATTTTTCGATAGATCCGAAGTGTAAATTTTGGCACCGATGTATTTGCATTTTACAACACTGCCTTTTTAAGCTTTAAACTCTGATATTATTAATTCAAAAATATTAATATCATGGTAAAAAACCCTATCTACCTTTTGAACAAAATGGCCCATGTATATTTTACTAAAAGGTATCCCTAAAAACCATTAGGCAAATTGATTGATTTCAGTAAGTGCCTGCTAAAAATGATTTTAGCAACTTATTAAGGTATGGTGGCGACATCTGGCGCTGGTGACAATTATTTTAAAAACAATAATTTTTGTAATAAATTTTAATGGTTTATATTAAATATATTAATATTAGTAGTTAATAGTTATTATTAGTTTATATTAATAGAAAAAGGCATTAATTCTTTGGTGAATGGAGCTGAAAATAAAGTTTGAAATTAAAATGAAATGCCTTTTGAATCTTTTGATTAGCTTAGCTTCAATGGTAAAAGCTGAAAATAAGCAGGTTTATGTTGTCCAAAACATTGCTCTGTTGTATAAAAGCGCTATAATCAGTTGCGCGTGCACCTGAAGCGTAATATGAAGCTGTGCATCGGGGTCGCCGACATCGACTATGGGATATATATAGGATTACCGTTGCGAAGGCCGGGACAGAAAGGCTGTGACTTAATTGGCCATGCAAATACCCAGGTTGCAGGATCCGGTTAACACTGCACCTTATCCTTAGCTCCATAATTAGACTGCTAGAAGTCAACAAACGGCGACGAAGGAAGTGGCCCGTTAGCTTTTCCCAGAAAACACACACACACCCACTCGCTGTGTTGAGATTTTCCAGGATGTCAGCCCAAGGACGCGAACTTCGGATAACATTGCTCGTGAACTTGGCACAGCTTTAAATTAAGTAAACGGCTCAATTTGATTTCCTTGCCTCGTTTATCCCAGCCCCACCCTCTGATAATTTTAATGCGAGCTTAATGCATGCTCTCACCACCGTTACGTATGTCGGTACAGGTATACAGGTAATTGTTTTTACCGTATCAAAGGACGAAAATTACTTTGGTCGAACCTACACAGAGAGAGGAAGTTAAATAAAGAAAATGAAAGAATCTGTGTTGGAGTTGTTTTGGTATTTAAATGGTTTAAAAAGAATCTCTTAATTTAATTTAGTTTCTGAGAAACTTAGCTTCCAAAATAGTCCTTAAACTTATTTTTCCCATGTGCATTCTCCAGCGTATCAATTAGTCAGGTGTTTGTCCTTCAGCCTCTGCAAATTTTACAACCCAGTGTCCTCGCTCCACTTGAGGATAGTCATACTTAAAAAAAGGGGAAAGGCGACAGAGTGCCAATGGCCATGTGGCTGGATGGATGAGTATCTGCGGATCGGGTGCAGAGGTCCTTGAGCGGCATCCTCATCATCATCATCATTGGTTGCACCATCTATGGCTGGTGAAGAGCCACCCGGCCGGGGGTCTAATCTATTAAAAGCGCGTTAACTGTGCGAGTGTGGCAGCTATTTGTGGTACCCCAAATAAGAGCAATTGCCACAGGGAGCTTTTAGCCATGTCAGTGTGGACCGTTAGCATTGGTAACTGTTGCTTTGGCAAACATCAACTTTAATGGCTTTTTGGCTAAAAGAAGGTAAAAAGAGATAAAAGGAAATGGTAAAGATGGCCCTATATTTAGATTTTTTAAGAGTTTTTATAATAAGGTTTTAATAAAGCTGAAAGGATAATAAATTTCGTTGACAATAAATGTAACCAAGATTGTTTTTTTAATATATTTTTTGTAAATTCCTCTACCTTTCAAATGGGAGTTAATTAACTAAATAAGAAAGATGGCATTCGCGGAACCGTCTCTTTTGTATGCTCTTCCTGGCCAATATACACCCCACTCCCACCCACAAAGAGACCAATCAACAGTTTGCCATGGCGGGAGGAAAAGCTTTCGAAAAAGCTCGGAAAGAAGATGCTGGGAGCAGCCACAAGTTGCCTTTTCGAGATTTGCAACAGTTGCTTTTGAGAGCGAAACGGTACGAAGCGGTAAGGCGAACCGGGTGGGCAACCTTTTGAAGCAACAACCTGCCCCAGCAACATTCTGCTGTTGCCACAAAACTTGAACGGGATGTTTGTACTGCCAAGTTGCTGTTGAGTGGCTTCGAAAGGCGGACGTGGCACCAAGGTATGGCGGAAGGATCCGTTTCTAAATCCAAGTGAAAGCTGTTATCAGTGGCTTTCTCCGAGCGTGTGTGTGTGCCAGTGCGGGTGGGGGTGAGCAGGACGAAAATTGAAAACCATTGAAACGGGAAACTAGTCCTAGTGCAAGCGCGAAAGTCTCCGGCAACAATGTTGCAACTAAAGAGCGGAAAATTAAAATTTCAAAAAACCCAAGAAAACATAAACGAAAATATTGAGACATAAATTATAAAAATAATAAATATACACACATATATACACACATAAAGCCAAAATTAATTTTTTGGCACTTAATGATATCTTATTTTTCACGGCACATGTGCGAGTGTCGACAAAAAATGTGTCTTAATGCTTGTATCATAAATTCAAATAAAAAATAATCAAAAAAAAAGAAACTCAAAGGAGAAAAATCTCGGCTAATTCAATCGCGTGCGTCTACAGATTGAAAAATACGATTATAATCTGGCCATCAGAAGTCCTGACCCGCCTCCTGCATCCCGACAAACCCGAATCCGAATCTGAATCCGAGAAAAAAATTCGTGTAAATCCCAACGAAATTACCATATGTAACCCACACACACACACATAATAATCGCACACAAACACTTGCACACTCCTGTGTATCTGTGTGAATGTAATTCGGGAACATATTCTCAATTCAAGATTCTTTTGACACGCGTCCGAAAAGAAATTTCGTTACGATTGTTCATCATCAGACGCTTTTCTCCATGGTTTTTCATTCCCTTGCTTTTCCTTTCCTTTTATATTTTGTTTACTTAATTTTTTTGTTTTTTGGGTCTTTGGCTTTCTTTGCTTTGCCACCGCAAATAAATTTCTGTCGAATTGATTTGATAACAACAGGCAGCACAGAGCAAGCAGCAAGCGGCAAGCAGCAACAGGCATCAAGCGTCGGCAAACGGGAGTTACCTCCAAAAAAAAAACCAAACCCAAAACCACCGAAAACACAACCAACAACAGGCACTCATCCCTCATCGTCTAAAAAAAAAGGTGAGTACATATGATTTTTGGGGAGAAATCGGCTTGATTTGCATTTCAAAGGTTGCGTTGCGGTGCTCCTTTTTATCATGTCAGGCGGCTCACGGTGCGTATGATTGATTGCGTCCCCGAGTGCGTGCGTGTTCTATAATTATGTTATCGTTTGTGCACCAGCCCAGATTCCTATGAAAAATGGAATTGATTTTGCCGGAAATATACAAATTAAGGATTGACGTAGACAAGTTCCGGTTATTAACCCTGGAATAGAAATTATGTAAAAGATGTGTTATTTTTAAATCAAACCTAAAACCAACTCCGTGTAATCGTTTTCAAACCAAACTGCAACAACTTTTCCCTTTGCACTGCGTCGAGTGCAAAGTAGCATCCTTCTTAAAAAGATTTCGTCTTAGTCCTTGTGTTAAGCTTTCAGCTTTTGCACAGATGAAACGCAAAACTTCCCGACGAGATTCAAGCTAAAGTTTACGTTTTAATCTGAAAAGTTTAATTAGGAGATGAAGGAACTTGTTAATTTTCCATCCTCCTCCAGCTGCCTCCTGTTGTTGCCTCCTATTCCTGCCTCCTTTTTGCCGCCTCCTTTTTCCCAATTAGACAATTTTCCAATTAAATTTATATGCAATTCCATTTTTTTTTTCGTTATTAAATCGAATTTTGGCTTGTAGGTGACGATGTTATTAAACACGGTGGATTGAATTTAATTTGCCAGAAGTTTTGCTTAATTGGTTTTAATAACTTAAGCCACTTAGAGCCAATTATGAGGATGCCACAGAACAACAACATCAACCGGGGAAAAAAACAGGAGGGAAAAACGAATCAACACATTTTTTCCGGGTTTTGCTTTATTTTCATTTAAATTTCCGCGACACCTCTCGCTGTCAGGGTCGTTTGGCATTTAACGGCACTTTGCCGCCTGCGGCATGTGCCACAGCAGCTTCAACGCATTTTAGCACCTTCACACCTGTTCAGTCTCTGCAGCAACAGCAGCTGCTGCCCCACCAGACTGTGTTTGCATTCCCGCGTTGCATACTTCACGGCGTCCGGCGTCCTGCGTGCCATAAGGGGCGTATGAGTGTTTTAACACATTTACGAAATTAATTAATTCGAATTCTCTGCCTTGATTAATTTATCTGGTTTTCAGCAACAGAAAATGGGAAATATTTTTGATAATTCCTATCATTTTTTTGATAATTTAAATTTATTTATTTCGAAAAGTTCAAATTCTTCCACAAATATCTGATTGATTTTTCGCACATTTTCTCTCACGAAAACTATGCATAAATTCCTATCAGAATTTTCCCAGAAAATTAGCATGAAAATTAATAAACTAGAACAAACTACTCGCAAGCCTCGTAATTCCACTCAAAAATTGTACATAAAAGTTTTACTGTCTGAAGCCCTCGACCGAGTTTTGTTGCTTTTTCGCTTTGATTTTTTCCCCCCAGTTTTTTTTGTATATATTTTTTATGCTTTTTGTTGTTTTTGTTGCAGTTGGAGAGGACACGAAAAGTGGGGGCTTCGCGAGGCACGCGTAGGTTGCAAGTTCTGAGGGCGCCGGATGAGGACGGATTTTAGTTGCGTTGGCATTGACTTTTATGCGCCGGAATGGGAATTGGGTTGCGTATAAAAATAAGAAAAAAAAAAGGATGCGAAGGGAAGTCTGAAATTTTATGGCACATTATTATTTTTACTCTGCAGTTGTTTGCAATGGAATAAATTTTGCGGAAAAGGATGTATGCGAAACAGTTTTATCCGGCAAAGGTTAATTTTAATAAAGTTTATGCGTCATGAGTGCAGCTTTAAGGCTTAAGCGTAAAAATCAGTCAAATGAACTACTTACAAATAGCTCTAGCACTGGAGAATCGGTAGTAACACGTTTCAGGAGTAAAATTTTTAGATTTTTATAGGGATTTCGATTGGGATTTGTGATTTGGTGTGGAATCCCATTAAAAAAGACATATAAATAATTGTTACTTTATTCAAATCGACATCTACGATACAATAAATAAAATTATTAGGAATCAAGAGCTTGGTCTTTTTGATCTTGTAACCCCGAAGAAACCTATTCCACTTCGCCTATGACCATCATTTCACGGGCCACCTTTAACCTATGGCCTGTCAAATGATTATCAAAGACGAAAATGGAAAAAAATTTCAAATTTAAAAGTGTTCTCTCTCCATCATCAGCCGTTTGTGAGCCAGGAACTTTTCGCAAAGACTCAGGGCCTCGTAACAACTCTCCAGGACCTCTCGGGTATAGAGACTCTTCGGGCACTGAGCCTGTGCGCTTTCTGTCCGGTGAGACTTCAACAACATTAGGGTGTAGTTGGTCCTCATTTCCAATTGCTGGCGTTGTACCAACATTTTCTGCATGTAAGGACGAAGATCGGAGGTCTTTCTCTTCAGAAAATGGCACAGCGAGCAATCGGTCTTGAGAGTTTCCACAACCGGTTTCGGTTTCTTCTTGTTTTTTCTCTTCAACCTCCTAAACTTGTGAACCTTAACCGGAGGTGCGATATTGGGGGTCGTCACTCGTTTTTTGCATGGTAGCATAATCCTGGAGGTGGTGAATGGTAAATTGTCCAGGGAATTGCGCGTAAAAATCTTTTTGATCGTGCCATCGAACCAATCTTCCAATGCTGTTTTTTGCACAAAATCCTTTACAAATTCGGTTACATTCATGGGTTTCATGGTATATGAGAGTCGAGTAGAATCGGTGTTCAAGCTGGACGAATGTTTGGACACGGTTAGAGAAGGTCGCATCTGATAATCTACTGGAAATTCAAATAAATCGCAATCAAATAAACTATCGTTAGGTGATGGTCTTTTGGTCTCGGCCATTTGATTATTTGGAACTGTTACTTCCGTAGGTGTAACAGGTTGAGCTTCCGACATTCTTCTCATTGTTGTGATGGGGGGAGTGGGAGTGGGCACGGGCAACGGCCCCTTTTTAATGAACGGAATTTCGTAGGTCGGAGGTTCACGATCCACTGGCACGGCCCAACCATGTTCAAAGGGTTGCAGAATGCTTTTCCGTACCGGACCGTTCCGGGCTTGCCCACAGTCGCCCCTGTATATGGGAATATTGACAGGCGCGTGGCTATATGAATGCCTAAGATTCAGTTGGGTTTGTGATGCGATCCTGCTATAATAGCTTTTACTCGAGCCACGTTTGTTCCACCTCCCCGAGTTAAGGGACCTGCTTCGCCTCCCAGAGTTGCGGGAATTGTGTCTCCCCATGCGCCTAGGTTCGCTTCCTCCTCGCTTTTCTGCAGATCGTTGTCCCGGCACTGTCACGGGCATTCGAAACCCACCTGTCTGTGAAGTGCTAACGCTCAATGCAAGACGGTCATTGGCTATGGACTTTCGATGTGACTGAAACGGAACTTTCAAATCTGGCATGTTTAAAAGTGTCCTGGAAATACGGGGACTTAGCTGTGTCGAGTGCCCCCGCGACTTTGGCGACATTTCGTACAATCTAGGTTTTAAAAAATAATTTTCTTTATCAGACATTTTAGTGTTAACTTTTTTTGGCACATCCAGGTCGTTTTTACTTTGCTTCCAAACTATGCTACTATGTTCCAACTTCTTTGATGGCTTTGGGCTTGGTTCTGAAGGAGCCTGATGAGGTTCTTCGCTAGTCTTCTTTTTTGTCTTTTGTTTATGAAAATTGATCGAGGAGGTACTTGCCTTGGAAACAAGTGCCTTGGACCATGTCGGAATGGGTCGTATAGGTTCCTCTTCAAGACTAACTAAGTCTTCTTGAGGCATTTCAACTTTCTTGGCTTTTCTCTTCTCTTTTCTTGATCGTTGAAATATTTTACCATCCAAGTCTTCTTCACTCTTTCTTTTCATTTTTTTCATTTGTTCGAAATTCAGCGAACTACAACTTAGACTTTCAAGATTCCCCAAGTGTGGAGTTTTTTTTGATGCCGTCTTTCGATTAACTTTGGATTCAGTTTTAATCCTGGACGATTCTTTTGTTTCATCCGTCGAGTCTACTTTTCTGGGCCTCTTTGATAGCTTAGGAATTGGATTTAAGGATCTATGGCTAGAATCGGATGATTGTCTCCTTTTTTTCGTTTTCCTCAGTTGTTCAATATCCGACGAAGGTTCTCTAGAAGTTGGTTCTCGATGCTTCTTTGGTGGCTTAGGAAGTGGCTCCGAAGATCTCTCGCTACCTTCGGATCCTGGTTGCCTTTTAATTTTTCTCAGTTGTTCCCTAGACGTTGGTTTTCCATGCCTCTTTGGTAGCTTAGGAAGTGGTTCGGAAGATCTCTCGCTAACTTCGGATCCTTGTTGCCTTTCAATTTTTTTCAGTTGTTCAATATCCGACGAGCTTAAATTTTCCCTAGAAGTTGATTTTCCATGCCTCTTTGGTGGCTTAGGAAGTGGTTCCGAAGATCTCTCGCTAGCTTCGGATCCTGGTTGCCTTTTAATTTTTCTCAGTTGTTCAATATCCGACGAGGTTAGCTCTTCCCTTGAAGTTGGTTTTCGATGCCTCTTAAGTGGCTTAGGAAGTGGCTCCGAAGATCTCTCGCTAGCTTCGGATCCTTGTTGCCTCTTAATTTTCCTCAGTTGTTCCCTAGAAGTAGATTTTCCACGACTCTTTGGTAGCTTAGGAAGTGGTCCCGAAGATCTCTCACTAGCTTCGGATTCTTGTCGCCTTTTTATTTTTCTCATTTTTTGAAAATCCGCTGAGGTCGTGGAAGATTGTTTTGGAGTCCAGGTCTGGGTCTTTGGTTTGGAAGGATGTAAAGGATGTTGGTCAATAGTCCACGGTTCCTTTGTTTTCTTTTTATGCATATTTCCCTTGAAATTTTCTGCCCTCTTGGAGCTGACTGATTCCGAACTGGTTTTTGACTTTGAGGATTCGATACGGTTTAGGGTATATCCACCGGACTTGTATAATATTTTCCTTTTTGGGGTTTTTTGCTCGTCGTCTGTTTTAATCTGTTTATCAGATTCAACAATGGTGGCTTTGCTCACATTATGGATTTGTTTTTGTTCTTCTATCGATTCTTGAAAACTAGTTTTCTTTTTGTGAAGACTCTTGACAGGCATGCGTTTAGCTTTCATCGAATTGGGATCAACTACAGATTCAGTCGATCCTTTTCCTTCAATTTGTTGAAGGGGTTTGTGAGCAACCCGAGTACGCTTGGGAGGTCCTTCTTCAGTGTTTTCATCAGATTTCCTTAATATACTCTTTTTTTGTTCGTCAAGTTCAGTTTTTTTTTCTTCCTGTGTTGGTTTGGGATCTTTATTCTCCTTTTGGCTTGATTTGTCTTCAAAATTGAAAAGTTCGGCATCGAAAAGTTCGTTTTGCATTATAAATTCCGCAGTGAGAGAGGAAATCGATGAGATTGAATCGCGCATTAATTTTTTATATTTTCGACCTTGGGATGGATCGACAACATCTCCAACTATTTTACCCAAATTTGACTTTTTCGATTCTTTTGATGTTCTTGAGGTAACACCAGGCAGCCTTAATTTGGATGAAAATTTAGCTTTTTTCCTTGGTTTCTTTGACTTGAAATCTATTTTATCGGAACTGGGATACTTGGGTGGAACTGGTTGTTTAATTAATGGTTGTTGCTTGGTTAGTTTCTGAAGGCGTCTAAGCTCCTTACGTAGTTCCTCCGTTTGATAGGGGTTTGAGGATTCCATAATCGCCTTCTTCACACTCAGTTCCTGCTCTTTCCAGGCAAACCATTCCTCTTGAGTAGGATACGAGCTAGATTTAACACTTTTACTATCATTGGCTCGTTTTAAGCCGGATTTCTTCGTAAGAATGTTGGGGTCTTTCCAATCGGCGCTTCTAAAGCACGAAACAAGCTCCTGGAAAATGTAATCGTCCAAACTCAAACCAGGAGGAAGACAAACCAAAGGCTGGCACAGTTCGAAGCCTTTCCGCTTGCCACTCGAAGCTAATAGTCTAGCGTGTTGCTGGCGAGTCCTGCGAATGTCCGACAGTCGCTCCTGGCAACCGCTGGCATAGTAGCTCCACGTGGCCCGGAACAGGTTGTCCCTGTTGGAGCCCCAATCCAGCTTCTCGAGGAACGGGGCTAGCTCATCTATCTTACTTTGCAGGCATTTGCGATTCAGCAGCATTGGCTTGTTGTAGAAGTTCATATTTCGGCTAAATACTTGAAATTTTTAAGAGATTTAGATGTGTTAATGAAATAATTTGGTATACTTAACTGACAAGTCACTCTGCTTGCTTGGACCTCCATATTTTCAATTGGTTTCCACAGAAGAGCTTTGGTAGGGAATCGGAGAATCTTTTAATAATTTCAACTTTGACATTTACACTCTTGAAAAAGGTTACTATGTTAAAGTTTCCATCAAAAATAAGTAAAAATAAAGAAAATGGCTTAGTTCTGTTTTATTAAGAGTATATTTTAATAAATCCACAATCTGCTATTAATGGTCAAAAAGTAAAATCAATCTAGGCGCTACTGAGACCCTAACTTCGCTACTTGCGGTCTGCTTGTTCTTTATTTCCGTTTCCGTTTCCGGCACGGCATTTCTTCAAGTGTCCATCAACAATATGGCCACAAAGGGCCAGAACGTCCAGACACTGATGAAGTTGCAATTTCATTTTCTGTAAACTCGCCTTAGCCTCCAAACTTCGTCCTAATGGGAGTTTTCCAGACTTTGGATATTGTAGGACTTGGGGTTGAAATTCCTTCAAAGTTACTGTAGGCTCCGAACGCAACAAATTTAACGACTTTTCTGGCTTCGAACAATCAGAAAGATCCTCTGAAGGTTCTGTGCATTCCGAAATCGGCAAAAGTACATGTTTTTCATGCCTAGGATGCGACCATGGCCGAAAACGTGTCTTACTCTGAACAGGATTTAGGTTTCTTATTCGAAGATTGTGAAACTGAAGCTCTTCTCTAGCCTGACGCTCCCTCATTTCGGTTAGAAAGGGTTTCTCGGGTTCTTCGGGCTCTCGACAAGTGTTGCAAAGTTCACAGCCCTTCCAAAGGCGTTCAGTTTGACAGGCCACCGACATTCTACGCCTTCTGCGCCTTTTCTTGCGGTCTTTTCTCAATCTCTTCGGCATCCTCCAGTTATAGGTGTGATATTTGAATAAGAATTTGGAAGCAGGGATCTCCGTTTGGCACGAAACTGCCTTGCTGAATTTTCTTCTCAGCATTTTTCTTGCCAACCGGCGATCCATTGCGCTGAACACTTTCGGAACCAAGACTTGCGGAATCTTCGACTTGGTCTCCACTTTCTTGGCCTTTTGAGGTTTTGGCCAATTTTTGGGCAAAGAGGGGAAAGAATATAAGTTCATGAACCACTTTCTGTGTGCAATCACATCAAGCGGCTCAAAATGAAAACTATGGATCGGATAAAGTCCGTTGTTTTCAAAATCAATCCTTGACGTCATGGATATAGTTGAATTACAGATCGATTTACCTAGACCTAATCCATTTGGATTTTGAAAGTGCTTGTGGCGATGAATCGACTCCATCTCCTCAAAATTGTCTTGCCAATGCTGCACGATTGTTCTAGGCTCTCCAGCCTTGGGACTGCAAAATCCCAGATCGGAACTAATTGTCGTCGTTGATTTTGCGGTTTTCAACGGGGTCGAGATCGGCGTTTCACATGGAATGACCTGATTGCTACGGTCACTAAACCTAAAGCCCATTAACCGTTTGGAAATACGTTTCAATCTCGGCGGATTGGCCAAATAGTATTCCACAGATGAGTCAAACGACATATGCCCTATGGATCCAGACTTCCGCGTCCGGCTATCACTTGTTTGTCGTCTAGTCTTCGTGTGCTTATTGCCGGATTGCTTGGACTGGTGTGAATGTATCGAATTCCGAGTGGACGGCATTTTGTTTTGGCCACCTTCTTGCCAGGGATTTTTGGGCTCCCCTTCCAGGCCACATTTCTTTAGAAAACTAACATCTGTGGACAGTCTGCGATCGCTTTTCCACACACGGTCGTACAGCTTCGCCAACTCGACTGGTTCCTTGGTCAGGTCGAGGTAGTTTCTGCACTGCGGATTACCAGCCGCACTCCCCGCATAAGAGCTCCACGGAGGAGTGGGCTTGTACCGAAGGGCATGGCTACATATCTGGCTGAAATCGCTTATTTGTGGAGCCAACTGACGGAAACCACTGGTGGCAGCTGCGGCAACGCAACGCTTCCACATGAATGACATGACTGACACTTGATACTGACTACAAATCTCACTTCAATAACTCCAAATTTCGAATATTGATTGATGTATGGCGTTGATTTCTAGAACTCCTCGAATTTTTAGGAACTTCTGGAACCTCAACTTTCCTAAATTAGTTTAGTTTTCAAGCACAACAGGCTTACACTTTATGAGCCGGACTTTATCTGGTTTAAAAGAATAATCCTTTTAGTTTTATTATGGTATAACTTTCAAAAGCGGATGCCAGTGCCTCGTTTTATATTTTTTTCCCATTTCCATTTCCCAAGAGCGCTTCCCATGTGCACCGCCCACGTTTGCAACGAGAATAAGTATATTTGTTGTCTGTCCCAGCCTCGAATTGCGTTTCTATGGACATTGTGTCTGCCACAAAAGCATCTAAAACGCCTCAAGGGAAGCCACCGCTCTAACCGCACTCTCCTGGCCATCTGGGGCAAGCATCAAGGTGTGGTGACACAAATATTTTCCCTACCGTAATTATGGCGTACCGAAATATGAAGAGCAGAATATTAATTTGTGGAAAGTGTACATACAGATCAAAGGAGTATGTTAGATCCTTTAAAAATTCTAAGGTTATTGCTCGCCTGAGTTAATTTTCAATATCTTGTAATTATTCAGTTGTTTAAAGAACAATAAACATAAATATACACGTGTGGAAAGTATTCGAAAAGATTAATGAAAAGAATACCAAAATATCTGGCCAAGTTCAAGTTCCGTTCATTAACATTTTGACTTGGCAACACAGTGTAAGAACAATTCTGGAAATTAATTACCATATTTTTAATACTCTATAAATATCCAATTCTTGGTTCGACACCATCTGACCATCTGACATCATAGTTAATAGCTTTTAGAGGCACTTTATCGCCTAAGTTGCTATTTGTGTAGAGTTGTTGTTTTTTTTAGCAAAACATTGCTGCAGGTTGATTGTTTATTTACTCTCCATACATATATGTATGTACATAAAACATAAATTCCCCCGATTCGCATTGAACGCTAAAATAACACAGCTGCCTCTTGTAGCAGCTTCTCCTGCCACCTGAGAGTGGGCCAGATAAAAGTGATTTTTCGTCCGAGTCATCGACAGAGACGTGGCCCTAAACAAAACCGGCGAAAAATTATAAAATTAACACCGCTCCTGACGGACTGTCCGGACTGTCCGAGTGTAAACATTTGATGACGGTTTATTAGCAATTAATTTAAATATTACCATTGGCAGGCGAAAGGTAAATGTGGGTGTGCTCTGCGCGTGGCAAATAAACAGGCTGGAAATAATCAAGAAAATAAACAGTGGGACCTAACATAATAATTCCAAAGGGTATTAATAACAATTAAGGCGGGCATAAAACTCAATTTAATTTCAAATATTCAAAGATAAAAAACGTGTTGATTTGACTTTTAACAATCTACGTAATTCCAGCGTTGAAGTGGCTAAGCAATTACATAAAAATGATTGCCAACTTCGGGGGGATTTCGATTATCGATTAATGTCCCGCGGTTCAGTTAATTCCCATTGAAAAAGCTCGCGATTATTTCACTGGGAATATTATTTCATCCCGTTAATGCATTGAAATGCTGCCTTTGCTAATCTCCTGGCTTCGATTCAATGCCAATTCCGTTTCCATTGCAAACTGAAGTTGGCTCAAAGCATAATTGCAAACAATTAGCATGCTCTGGAACCTGGAAGTCTCCTCGGTATCGGAATTGGAATCGAAATCGATGACTTTATGCTGATGATGATAATGATGTTTGCAGCATTGTTAATAGTAGCTAGAAGTACTCACTTGACAGAGAGCTCTGTCATTTGCATTGTGGTTGCTTGGATTTCATTAAAAGCGAAAAGAATCCGCAGTTCCAAGTCAATATTAGATTTCAGACATGTGTGGCATGGCTAGGGTAGAGAAAAATATTATTGTACATATTACCTTAATTTATTTTCAAGAATTAAATTCCTTTTTTAAATTAACTTTGAAATTCAAATATCTGTTGATCTAAACATAAACCTATCGAGTGGTTAGGAATCGATAGTATCGCTAGAGCTTTGCTTTTATAGTAAGTCGCCATTAAAACCGATCGATAATTATAGCATCGATGCGACAAAAACTATCGAGTCGATAGTGGTCGATAGTATCGTCTTGATTGCTAGAGCTTTGCTTTTATAGTAAGTCGCCATTAAAACCAAGCATCAAAGCGATAGAACAACCTTAAGAAGTTTTATATTTTATAAGTGTTTTCCATAGTGTTTCATAAACCAAAACCCGAAATCTTCTGTTAATACATTTCATCCAGTCATTGGAAATGGGTTTTTACCATCACAGCTGTATTATTTCATTTATTTTTATAAGGCAAGCATAATTTGACGCATTTCTAATCGAATGTTTATGTTTCCAGGCGACAAAAATAGACAAAAGCAATCTGTGCACATGTGCTGTGATCGAAAGTTATTTAAAATTAATTCATAAACTGGAATTTAAACAAAGACAACAGCAATGTAATTAATGATTGATACGAAGCCGTCTCCCCTTTTCCATTCAATTAACATAAAAGGCGTGAGAGAATGCGTCCAAAATGATCTACTTTTAGCCACTGCAAAAGGGGGTTTACATTGTGCAGATTTTACTTTCGATATAGACGAATTGTACAGGCTATGTGTGTATATAGAAAGTGCATTGGAGCAAGGTCGGTTTACAGAATAGATTCGGCCATATGCCTCTGCGGGATGGTTTGCGTTCACGAACGATTGACTTTTTAATTGGCATCAAAATCGAGTTGATTGAATGGAAATTTTACAGAAATTTAGCAACCAATTGCGCAGATTGAAGGCAGTAAACAATTATTATTGACTTCTGAGACTATGCGAATGTGAATTAAATTCCTAAGACTTCCGGCACATTTCCCTTCCTAATCACCCAACATGAAAACTTTTTCATAACCCATTATTTACGTGTGAACAGGGGAAAAAGTATGCTAATATGCCAAGTACCCGAACCCGCAATCCTTGGCAAATATTTTCCAAACCCAAAACCCCAAAAATCCAGGACGAAAACAGAAAGCAAAGCCAACCCTCTGCCGAAACTCGGAAACATTTATGGCAACAGCAACAGCATATGGGAAAAACGACCCGGAGCTAAAGCCAAAGTTATGCCTAAGTGGCAGCTTTTCTCCTTTCTCGCACAAAAAATACGAAAAATTGTACAAATTTCATGGCCTGCAGCTAGAAAAATAAATTAAAGTATTCTCCCTTCGCACACGACGGGATGCCAACTTTTTCCCCTTGGTTTTTTTCGGATCTCTTTTCTATTTTTTAATTTTCTACAATTTACCCACATAAATAAATTCAAAAGAAGTGACTGGGAATGTCCTGTGGCCAGGTCTAATGATTGCAAAAAGAGGGTAGAAGTAATAAAGGAGCTCTGTCTGTAGAGCTATACTATAGCCAAGCTATACTCTTTCTTTTACCTTTGATATTGCTTCAAAGTTATTTGTCTTTTTTCGGGATGTTTGCTGAAATCGTCGTCAAAGCCGAGATGACTTCTCGTTTCGGCCAGGGTAACACAAATTGACCGTTCTGCTGTAATTTAATTTGAATTCTAAGAAAGTTTACACCCGTTGCAGTATACACAGAAATAAACCCATAAAATATGCAACTTTGAAAAGAAATAAAAAAGGCAGTGCGGGGCCGAACGAACACAGAGGCAGATTAAATTGCGTATCCGTCCCGTCAACATTGGCTACAACTTTTTGTATGGGCTCATTGAACTTGTTTTAAAGCAGATAATATAAAATGTTGCCTCACTTTTTTATATTTATCTTTTCGCCTTATTAAAGAACATGGTAAAAGTTTTTGGTCTTTAAGCCAGAGCTTATTTTCATTTACATATTTTATTCTGTAATAAAGGAGCTCTGTCGCGAACAAAAAGGTAATGCTTGTTTTACATATGTTTTGAAGCTTACTTTTTAATGACTTGCATATGTCGTGTGTCGTTTTTTTATTTTGCAAATCAACCCAATTAGTGGAAGAACAGCGACTCAAGTCGGAAACACAATTTCATCACGTATACTCGTACGTCATGTGGGGCGAGAGTGGCAACTATTATCGGAAGCGATGCCATAAAAATCTATTAAAAATCAATTTGTTTGCCGCAGCTGTTGTAAGACAGTCGAGAAAGTCGAGAACTTTATCCACATCCACAGTGGATGCCTAATTAAAGTGCTCGACCCGGTAAATGCCGAAAATTAATAAGCGCAACACGTGCAGCGCTTTTTCGATTGCGATCCCAGCGTCTGTTGCCTGGATATACGAAAGGACCTTACAAAGGACGTTGGGACGGGGAAGTCGAAGTCTGCTGCTGCTGCTGTTGCTGCTGGACATGGGCAATCGCAAAGTTTGTTGGTAAAACCGCTTTGAAGTCTAATAGGATTAGCCGGCCCACTTGTGGGCGTGTCTGTCTATGACAAATAAACGCCAACCAAGTCGGTTTTCTTAGTGAGTTTGTCCGTGGGCGGAAATCTATACGTATACGAGTATATCGGCCAGCAAGCGCTTTGGCAAAACGAATATTCAATAATGTAAAGCAAATATTTAGCAAGAAAATATTCCTAGACGAGGATTTCTTACAACCGTAAATATTTACCAAATCCATTGCTGGCTTGCTTTGATTGAAGAAATCTTTAAGGTTAACGCAAATATTAATGGGATTCTTTTGCTTTTACGAATACTCGTATAAGAAGAAAACTTGTTTTAGTTTTTGGTTTGGCAAAATATTATTTATTATTAGAGAATAAAAACAAGACCTCGATGACACAATATTATGAGATGCACTTAGTTTACTTAAAATTAATAGAGTTCCATCGTCCAAGAGTTGATCCTTTATGATTTAGCCAGGTCCTTCAATCGTTTTGGGTAATTTAAATGATTTTTGAATTACTTAACAACAGTTCTGTCTGTGAACTGAATCCTCAAGTCGGTCTTGGCCATGTTTCCAAAGGCAGTGACCATTTCATTCAGATACGTATTCGGCAGCCTTCGGTCGAAGGGGAAGCCCATGGCGCGTCTGTCAGGATACAGCTTGTCCTTCAGGCCGCAGAACGAGTACGCGGTGCTGCAGGCATCATTGGCTCTGAAAGCGAAATTAAAGTCAAAATAAGAAAATCAACCAATCATCCAATGGGAATTGGCGAAAGGCAACTAACGTGTTGGGCTGCTCCACCGAGTCCTGCGAGTAGTCGGAAATCATGACGAACAACTCAAAGACCATGCCCTGGGAGGTGCCCTTGGGAAGTAGGAGATGCTGGGGCCAGCCGCATCCACAGAACCGGAATCGGGCCAGTTCATCGGCGGCCTGGGGTTGGTAATTCGCACCCACTGGCCGGAACGAGCGCTCGAAGGGAATGGCCACCGAGGACTCCGTCGACTGGCGGCGAATGGTATTCACACCGGGCACCACTGGGGATTAATTAAAAAGTAATAACCATATATCATAAAAGTAAAGCTGACTTAGTGGGTATGGCGTTTGAACGGAATAACAAATACCCGGAAAGGATATAAAAATGCTAAGACTAGTGTTTTTTCTCTTCCTCCACATAATCTAGCCATAAACAAAATTGAGAATTTAAAGCTCAATATTTCATATTTGCTTTCTATTTTTATATGTTTGAAGAACGAATTGTTTAGGTATTTTTTAAGCGATTTTCAAGAAGAGAAAATATAGATTTTGGAATACTCACAATCCACCGTGAACTTGTCCATTTCGATGGCCATTTGACGCTGATCCTCCAGCCGCAAAGCCATATTACGCTCATCCACCTTCGGGCAAAGGAAGATACGACATGTTCCAGTTCTCTTGGCTCCACTATTGGTGACATTGAAAGTGTAGGTGAAGGGAGCATTCTGCAGATGATTAAACGAAGCCAGGACATTAGTAGCAGAACTGAAATCCAAGCCTGCAGTCAGATCCACGGTAGAATTCTGCCAATAGGTGGCCAAAACATTCGGGCTTGTGCCCTTCTTGCCAATCTTGGCTTCGATGTAGTCCACGGAAATGCCATCGAATCCGAGTTGAGTGGCATTGTAGGGATCCAGCAGGCCCTTGAATTTGGTGAAAATAGTATTGATGAATCCGTGCCATCTGTAGAATATCGGATCCCTCATCGCGGTGGTGACATCGCCCATCACGCCGAACTCCTCCAAGTGGCGACCATCGGGATCGTGGGCAAACGATATGATATTGTGGCCCTGGTTGTGCAGATTTCCATAAAGTTGCATGTTAACGGAGAGCACTGGAGAGGCCTCGATCATGTTGCCCAGGATATCGACGCCACGGGCCTCATCCAAAGGAATCCTGTTGCCAGAGGTCTTCAAGGAGATTATTATTTCGTAGAGTTCCAGTTCATCCACAACTTCATACTCACATCTTCAACGTATCCCTGATCGATGACATCCATGATCCTGTTGCGCCAGCGTAGAACTTCATCGATGGTGATTCTGGCATCCTCACGTTCCACATCCTTCAATATTTGTCCCGAAGCGCGACCGGGATAGGTGCGGTTGTTCACGCTGGACAGGATCTTGGGGAAGTAACCCTCGAAGATCTCGTTGTGGAGATTGGTCAGTGGTTGAATGCGTTTCAGGTTGTTGCAGAAACGCTCCGCATTGTAGCGGGCCAGGATCTGCTGGTGCATGTAGTAGAAGAGCTCGCCGCGTCGGTCCTTGTTGACCACTTCATAGGGTCCTGTGGTGGGGTAGACCAAATGCCAGTGCCAGTGATGGCTGTTCACGCCGATATCCTCCCGGAAGTAGGCCAGACGGTGTTCGTCCTCCACATCAGAGGCCGTGTAGTCACGGGGAATGGGCACGGGAACTCGGTCTCCACTCTCCCCGAAAACAGATGATTCTTGGCGTCCATCCTTGATGGGTAAGTCTTGTTATTTTGATGTTTTCTTCTAAAACTGACCATAAACTTACCTTGAGGGTAGAGGGCTCTACAAAGTTGCTGGGGAAAACCTGGGAAATATTGGTGATTGGAACTTCAGCGGTGTCCTTGCGATGGGCAATGGCCACAGCGTAGGCGTATTGGAACAGCATCGGATTAAGACGGTCCCTGGAATGGAATATTCATCACAACATTCGTTTTTTAAAACTTCCACTTGAAACTCACTTGCAGTAGACGGAAAGGGAAACAAACTGCCTGAGATTTGGAGCATTCATGAAAAGAGTGATCAGTTCGCTGGCAATATTCCGATGGCGATCGTTGAACAAGGAGAATTGCTTCTTGGGACCCAGAGGCTTGGCAAACTCTAGGTTTGGCACAGAAGCCAGTTCCTGAACCGGAATCTTCACTTCCACATTCTTGGAGAAACGATTGCCAACCTGGTCGGATTCAGCACGATAGCGATCCGTGTAGAAACTATCCGGTAGTTCCAGAACGGTCTTGCCATTGTCCCGAGTGGTGAATGCAGGCTCCAGGGGACGCTGGAACAATAGTTCCAAGACCTTTAAATCCGTGTTGGTCATGATTACCTTTAGAGAGACAGGGACTCAAAAACGAACTAAGAGCTCAACACGACCAAGACTACGCAAGAACTGTGCTTGATTCCCTAAAAAGTCTGGATTTTTATACTTCCGATTATCATTATTTGAAACCGCAAATGCATTGCACAGAATATTTATTTTAGATTAAAAATAAGTGGAAGTGGTGGTGAAGTGATAAGGCTTGAGAAATTTTACTTTAAGTGCAACCCGAGGCTTAGTTAAACCACAAAATGATAAATAATGAAAGAATTGCAAGTTCTAATCAGGTTCTTCCATCATTTTTAAAGAACTATTACCATTAGCATTCTTAGTAATTAGTTGCCTTGATGGCGGATCAAATTTAATTTGTAAATATCTGAGAAACCTTTTTGGGAAACACAACTCCTGAATGTAAACAGCCCGAAGGCCACAGGAAAAGCTCCTTATGCCCATGGAAATAACATTGAAACTTTCGGTTACTTAACAGGCGTGCCATCCGGCCACGCCTCCTTTTATCACCCAGTCGCCTTTCGAGAATGTCGGGTCATAAATTGTATTCGGAACAGGACCCATCCCGCTGGCCTTGGCAGGGTCCATAAATTTGATTTTGGGGGCTGAAGCGTAACTAAGAACTAACAGCCAAGAGAGCTTTGATGATTAAAATATCTATACTGTAAATCAATTTTTGTCGCTTCGCCGTCTGGTCAGAGAAGGTCCTTTGGCCAACAAAAACCAAAACTTTTGGCCATTGTCAATAATAAATGTTGCTGCCGACGACTTTGGCGTTGAAATGTGTGCGCATTAATCTGTGAAATTGACAGCAAAAACGGGGCAGGTTTGCATAAATGTGCGGGCTGTCAGGATGCCAGGGTGAGGGAAATTGAAAAGATGAATTTTCACATTTTCTGCACTTTACTGGAAAAACAACAAGAAAAAAAACATGAATGACCGAAAAGTTTGTTTACTCCACACCGTCCTTGGTAGTCAAAATGCTCCTCTAACTTTCCATAAATGAGGCTGCACATTTTCACATTTCTCTATTTGTTGGCAGAGCATCTCGTAGTCGACGTTTGCCCTATAACCCACTTGACTTTTCCGCTTGCTCCACGCAAATATTTATCCCAGCAATGTCATTTTTCATCGAATACTCCACTCCAGCCAAGGCAAATGTGCTGCAGATTCTTGGCCAAAAGACAAACTTGCTTTAATTAATTATAAAGTGTGTGTGCTGGGTGCTGGTGCTTTCCAGGATTAAATTTTTGTTCAACTTGGCAGTGTGAATCGAATTAAAGCCCCCGAAAGGCCAAACCAGCATACAGCATAAAAAGTCTCTCAAAGAAAAGTTGTCCAAACAAGTCTTAAAAACCAAGCAACTTTGTAAAAGGCGTAAAGTACTCTTCCTGTATGGCATTAAGTAGTAGGGCCGAGATCCTGGCCATAAAAAGGATTGCGAAGCTGTGTTAATTACCCGTCACTGCCTTGTCTTAAATTTTAGATTTCGGCTTAAGTACTTTGCGGCAAAAAAGGTAAAACCTTTGCCATCCCGTTCCCATCCCGAAACTATTCATTAGTTTGGGGTCCGACCGCAGGAATTTGTGGCGAGACTTTATCAAAATTTCGAGGCGTCTTCGTTTTCAATTGTGTGCCTACTTGGGCACGAAACTGATTAAAATTTCATGGCTCTAATCTGTTTGCAACTTATCGGTCCGTTAATGTGGGTTCTTTCTTTTTTTGTTCGAAAGGCATTAAAAGAGTTTAAGGCGAAGCGTGGGTGGTATTCTTTCAACCCTTTGTCTGAATGCCAAAGTTTGGATTTATTTTTATGTGATAAGAAAAAGCGGGGGTTTCTTTTCTAAATACAAGACATTCAGAGTTTTTAAATGCTGTACTTAGTCACACGTGTTACTCGCTGATTTATTAATTAAAAGCAATTTATATAATTAATCCTCTCAAGTTACACGTTTTTTTATATTCCCTTTGTATTTCTTCCATTGTTTAAATTTCGCCTTGAATTTCCAGTTCATTTGCTTTCTGGTTTTAAACTTCAATGAAGCTTAATTGAAAATTCCTTCCAGTTTATTTGCAATAATCTATATTTAAAGTGACACTTAATACACCTTAATGGACTACCTGTGCAGTTTCCCCAAATTAAGTCTCGGGTCTCTGGCCAAAGACAGATGACAGCAGCAGTCCAGCAACCAATTAACAGTTGGCCTTAATTGGCTTGGGACCACAAGATGGAAGGGTTCTTTATTGGCGCCAGCTTTGGCTCTTTGGCCATCAAATCAAGTGACAGGCGATTTTGCGAAAACTCCATTAAAATGAGACACACGCCCGCCGCCCACACGCATGCAAATCCCCGACATCTAATTAAAATTCTTCCTGTCAGGGAGGATAAATAGGTTGAAAACTAAGGACTAACTAAATGGAATTTTAAATTAAATTTTAAAGGAAAATGAGGTAACTTAAGAGACTCCCATTTCTTGTGGCAACCTGCAACAGATGTCCAACCGGAAGTCCATCCATTCCCAGTTAGTGGCAACTCTGTCAGTGGGTAACTGTAACAAATCATCAGACTGATGACATTGTCACATTTCTCACTTCATTTGTGCTTTTTGTGTGTGAGGAGACCCTTTTGTGGGAGGAGATGGGTTATTAGTTGGCGGCCGGCAATTCACCATTTCGCCATTTTGCCATCTCTCGTCATCTGTCAAATGCCAAATTGTGGCAGCTGGTTCAGCTTGTGTCCCGCCATGTGCCTCGTACACGAGAGACACAGACACAGACACACTCAAAACTCAACCAGTTGTTGCCACATTGTTGCCATTCCCTCCATCTGTCTGCCGCTGTCTGGGCGCAGGTAATTGAACAACATTTGTGGAATGACATGGAAAGAATTGCCGTGAATGTACACAGGTAGCAACATCATCTGGTTCAACTGTCATGGAGAAAAGGGAAGCCAACGCGACAAAGAAAGGCTCTTAGACAGATACAGATGAGGTGGGAGAGTCGGAGAAAGTAAGGGAACAGGTGGCAGGTGATTTTCTGCAATATTAACTCCATGGCCATATGCTCACCTCGGCTGATTTGTCATACGAGAGTTTATTTATTGTACCCTTGAATGGGTTTCCTTCATGTTTTGACAAAAGTTTGGCAACTTGAAGAAATGGAAACTGGGATTTTGGAAAACATTAATGACTCGCTCTCCAATATATACAAATATTTATTATTTTTGCAATTCACTTCCTTTTTTTTATTTAAAAATAACCATTGTGACTCATTTTTCTGCCGATTTAGGCCTCAACCTTTGGACTTTTTTTCGCCAATCAGCTGAACACGTGCCTCCATGTAAGCGGTTATCCATTTGAGTGTAGGTGGTTTGCTTTGGTAACTGAATTCAATATTGACTGCCGTTTCCATATCCACGGCTGGTAAGAGATTCAAATCCAAACGGAAGCCTCTAATGTAGTAGGAGTAGTTGGCTTTGAAAGGACACTGTTTGGGGAAGTTGCTGTAACGGTCCATGATATTACGGCCCAGACGCATTAGGGGCACTTGATTGCGATTGGACAAGAGTTGGCAACCATCGGTGGTCACATCCAATAGGACAAAGTCGCTTAGAGGCCTTTGACGTGGCAGAACAATTTTCATTATAAAATCATGTTCCTTGATTGGCTTTTTTAGCTCAAACTCCAAGTGCCAGGTGCGACGCTTTGCGTTCTTGTTCAAACCGCAGTTGAGAACCTTGATAACCTGTGAATCCACATCCTGGGTACTGCACGTGAAGTTATTGGTTATAAGCTCAAAATTATTCTAAAATAAATAATAGGATTGGGCTAATTAAGAGATGTCTTTGCTGGACATAACTCATACGCACCTTTGCCTCGGCTGGCAAATTCCAATTAAGGAAGCAACACAAAAGGATAAATGTGGAAGCTCCGCAAATCTGTGGTTCCATCTCGATCCGCAAACATAACCAAGGCACTCCTAATAATGCAACCAAACTGAATTTGTTAACTGCCGAATATTCAAAGCAATTACCAACTGATGTGTGACTAATGTCGGAATAACAATAATTATTGTTATGATAGTTGCAGTCACTGAACCGAAAAGGCTCGTTTGATTGTTTAAATTTAAACAATTAGCCAGAGAGCCATGAAGAGGAAATTAATATGTGGTTCTGTAGAGAGCGTATGTCCGTAAAATTTAAATTTTAAATAATAAAGATTCCAGTTACCCAAATTATAGCCGCATAATCGGATCATTTATGGCGTGCTTCAATCACCCTTAATCACTTTCTCAATTAACGCTTTGCATTAAAAAACAAATGCTAATTATAAATGAGACTAATCAGTCAAATGGTTTCCATGGAAAATGATTGGCATGGAAAATGATTATTTTATTCCGGATTTGCGAGTGGTTGTGGCAACAAAATGGCCCGCAAGTTATTGTTTCTAATTTATCTAACGATTCTTAGTGTTTGTTGGGTCAAAGCGAAGGTAATTTATTAAGTTTTTAAAATAGAAATATCTTCACAAGAATTTTTTGTATACCATAGACAAATTTCGATATGATTTTCACCAACTGTTCCTGCTTCAGTGAGGATCCGGAGAAGATTCTTTCCCATTTGAAATGCGGTTTAAGTAAAAGCGTTAAGCGACCATCTTTCAACATTGAGTTGGAATTCAACCAACCGATTGCCAAATTCTTTGTGAATATGAGAATTGTATTACCTCGACAGTTTGGCGATGAGTTCACACTCTTTAATCTCACCGGAATCGATGGATGCAGTCTGCTATCGAACAAAAATCAGATTGCATTTATCAAGATGGGACGGAAGCATATGGACAAGTTCAGTAATGTTCCCAAGCGATGTCCTTGGCCAAAGGATACTCCCTACTACGTTCGAGGCTTCCGCTCCGATATGTCTTCAATGCCAGCCTTTAACTTCGAGGCAAACATGAATTTGTGGTTTGATTTTGTGGTGGATCAACATAAACTAATACGGGGATTCATTCAGAGTCGGGTACAGCGTCGAAAGAGTCATAAAAACAATGGAGCCGAGGATTAAATAGAAACACAAACTTAATACTTTCCTTTTCTTGGTTTAAATTATAAATTCCAGTTTTTGTGGCAAACCTTTTAGTTTCTTTTTTTTTAATCCCGGTATTAACTCACATCTTTTTTATTTATAAATTTATTCCTCTGTGCAAATCATGTGTGCAGGTGGCCAATGGTCCGAATAAAATTGAAGCAATTGAGTTTTCCTGTTGCGTTCCATTGGCTTTTCCCTGCTTTTTCAATGGTCAGCCAAAAAGCATACTTTCGTGCTTGTTCCCTTCGTCCCTCCTGGGAAGCAGCGCCACTTTTTTATGGGGCACGTGCCACACTCCCGAATGCTGGCAACTCCCTCCCACTCTTCGCCAGCACCACATGCGGCTCTCGGAATTAAAAATTCCAAACTCGTTCCGTCCTCTTACAAGGCGATTTCGCCCTAACGTGGTTATTAGGTAATACCAAGCAGTAAAAGCACCACCAGCAGCAGTTTCCTTCGCGCTTCCGAATAAGCCAAAATTTGCTTAAATGAACACTGGACCTTGGCGTGTGGGAATTTTCAAAGCTGGCTGGCTCCTCGCGTCCCTGAGTTACTCGCGGCTGCTGTTAATCTCCTTTAAAGATAATTTTCTTTAGGGCAATCGGATTTTGTATTCCAGGAAGTGGCCTTTCCAAAGCCCTTATTCGCAGAATAATTTTATTTCATTTATAAATTTACATTTTAATATATTCCATCAATGATGTTACAAAATAGTTTTCATTTCCGGCACAGAGCCATAAATAAAGCATAAAAACAACATTTGATATCTGCTTTACATTTTGTGTAAATTGCTGATAAACATATAACCATTTTCCTGTTTGTGAGCTTACAACATTGTTTACCTATTTTTGTTGAAAATGCACTCAAGGTTGCTTTGTGCTCGTTAGCTGATGGGGAATGCTATGCACATTTATGAAATTGGAAATTCACTTTCAGGTTTCAGCACTGATTGTTTCAGCCAGGAAAATATCAATCTTTCCCGTAACGAAAACTTTCCAAGCAAAACATCGCTCTCAGAGGAAAAACTCAAGGAAAGTGAATTGGCAAAAGGGAAAAATTTAACGTTCGCCTCATAACCAAGTATCATCAGCCTAATCATGTGGAATAAGGCGGAAACGGAAATTGCACACCCACACACACACCCACACCCACTTGCAGATGCCTCCATTCCGCATGTTTCCGGGAGGATATACATCCATACTAGTACATATGGTTAACCATACTTCAGGAATCATTTGCTGCCTGCGCAACCTGCCGGTGCCAGGAAATGTTGGAAATGAAAATTTTGTGGTCTCGCCGAACACGGGTGTGTGTTTATATCGGCGTGACTGGCTGGACTGAGGAGGACTTCCCAGGGCCAACAGGACTACGCAGGACCCCCTAGGACCCCTTACTCTAATGGCATATTAATCAAAATTGCATTCCATATCAGGTTCAATCCGCTCATGGGGTTATATGCTGTAGGCTTATATTTTCGGTTAACTTTATCTGTGTATCGGACACGTTATCTAATGCAGAAAATAATAAACTCCAAGAGCAGGGTGATTCAAGAGGGATACTCACAAAACAATACTAGAAATAGTTATTAGAAAATAAATTCATTTCAAAGAGAGTTTAGGGCCTAAATCGCTTTGGTTTGAGAAAGTGCTTGTTCTGTAATCCCTTGAATTGTTTCCCCAATTTTTCGAATACCCCCATTATTTTTTTTGAGCGATTATTGTCTTTGGCTTAACGGCCACAACTCCCCCACAATTTAGCCCCCATCGGAATGTCAACAAGACCAAGCCTCTGACGTCGACGACTCTTATCAAAAATTCGACTTTTTGCCATTTGCTTTCGGGGCATATTGGTTGGCAAAAAACGCCAACAGCTGTCACTGTTGCGGTTGCGGTTATTTGTTGCTGTTGTCCGACCGCTTGTGTTGCTTCTGGAAATTAACGCGAACAGCACCTGCGGGCCACCAAAGAACCCCAAAAATTATCAACGGCCAAAAAACAGTCGATTTTGATGTACACATTTCGTCGCACACTTGTTTTGCGGAAGCCGGAGGCGGTGTCGATGGCGGTGACGGTGGTGTTGGTGGAATCGCGTTAAATGGATTCGAAATGTTTTCTATTTAACTTCTGGTTTCATTGTTTCAATAGCTGAATGGGGAAAAGTGTTGGTGTACAAATATTTTGATCGAAACGCGAAGCCCCAGCGGGCCAAATAAAAACAATGAGAGCCCATCGAAGAACAAACAATCAAATGGGTAAAAATAAATAACAAAAAACTACAACCAATTAATAAACAAACAAAAAGTAGTTAAAAAACTTGAAAGGCAACCGGATTCTTTTAAAAGAAAATATTGATTGGTCTTTTTTTTTTTAAATATTTTTATTTGGAAAAGCAATATTATTCTTGAACACTTCAGTGGCATATCGCGACTGTTTCGAAAAATTGACAATAAATTTAATGTATTTTCCCCTTTCTACTTGCAGCCTTGCCACGCCCCAAGCAGCGCTTCTTAAGGCGCACCGGCCCCACCATTCCCATGCCAGCCCGCAAGGGGCTGCTAGCGCCCCAAAACACATTCCTGGACACAATCGCCACCCGCTTCGATGGCACTCGTAAGTGAAATGCAAATGCCAATGCTAATGCTAAGCGATTCCTTGGTTTTTATATCATTTTTTTTTAATGTAATATTTATGACAATTTTTTATTGAGCGCCGGAATCATTTTGTTTGACTCATAAAAAAGTAAGCATAAGAGATTTCCGAAAGGGGGACACCTAAAGAAATTGTCAAGTATTTTAAGTATAAAGATAGACTCCATTCTGTATATTTTTCTCTGTGTATTCATCCGATATTTTGAGTCACTGGGGATGCAGTGGAGACTGCTCTTTGCAAAGTGCTCGCGATTTTGGGAAAAGCTCCTCAACGGTCACGAATCGTTGTCCTTTGTATACGAGTATGTATGTGTAATATTTTCGCGTGCACGGGGAGTCCTTCCTTATCCATATTGAAAATCTTCCCATAAAGGCATGCAAACGATTTTTTTTCCCCGAGCTGGGAAATTAAAACTATATGCCTCTGTGCGTACACGTTGCCGCCCATTTTTTGTTGGCCCTACACAAAAGGAGACTCGTGGAAACCTTAAAAAATATATACATATACATTACTATATATATATTCCTAGGGGAGAGAAAATCTTTTACAGTAAATTAAACTGTGCCTTGTTTGGCTGCCGAGAAAATGTACGTTTTTCCAGAACTCTGAAAGCGTAATGATCGGGAAGTGCAGGCATTAAAATCCAGAAACTCACTTTTACAGAAACAGACTCTATAGCTTATTTAAATCGAGTCCGATTTAATCGAGAAAGGAATATCCTGGCTTTTACCAATGGCAATCCCTGACAGGTCAGGATGGGCCACATACACGTGCTGACAGTGCCCAGTTCCTGTCTCAGGACAACATGTCACTCCGCCATCATATAAATTAATTGTTTTATTTCCCATACACTGGGAGCGATAATTGTCTTTACGAGTTGTCACAAGCTCCGAACAGGATACATGAAACGAAATGCTCATCCGGCATAGGGATTAAAAAGGTTTTACGAGGCATTAATAATAAAATAAGCATATTAAATGAGCCGGAGTCAGTCAGTAAAGCGTGTGCCTGTGTCCTGGCTGTGTCCTGTCGCCGGCAGCCGTCAAATAACTCAAACAAAAAGCAGCCTGCAAGTGATTTAGCCTCCGGCATCCAAATGATGGTTCCGTAAATATGTACAAGGATTTGTTTTTAATACAAATATGTGCACACAAAATGAGGGTCAGTTTTTAAGGACAACAGAACGTTGACTTTATTTGAGGCAAATGGAATAATTTAATAATTGATTATCATTTTTAAGGATGTTAAAAATGCAGCAAAGCAAAAAATAAAAGCTTTCCGGAATAATATTGTTTCGCAGAATTAAAATTCAATTTCTCTCACATCTGCATTTAAAAGCCTTAATGCAACCATAACACTTTATTGATTGCCGCATATTAAACAAATTTACTTTTAATTTGCTGGAAACATTGCGGTGGCAAAAGCATAAAGTACTTAATCAATTTATAGATTCCCAGGCAAGGTAAACAATTGGCTGACAAATTTCAAAAGTTTGCGGAAACAAAAAGTTCTTGATTGCTTATAAATGCGATTATTGCAATTATATTCCATTTCAACAATACTCGAATGATGTGCGTAGAGTGTGTAAAACCCAGAGACATACATCCAGATTAACATTGTTGTCTGCCATGTGAGTTTTCATTTCAAGTTCCCATTCAACTGACTGTCTTTCAATTCAATTTGTTGCATCTATCTTTTTCTTTTTCTTCCATTTGCTTCTATGAAGTAATCTGTCCATTGTGTTGGCAATTACCATCCTTCGTAGTCTATTCATGGCAGGATATGTGTTCTGTAGGATGGGTTTCCATTTCTGGAAGTGCAATGAAAAGGTTTTACGCTTATTGAGTTGTGTTCTCAGAAAATATATACTACTATAAATAAATACTGGGACGCCATGGTGGATTCTCAGGTGGATTTCCGTTTCCGGTGGCGCAATCTCTTCGCATGTGAATCTGGCCAAATGGCACGGAAAGAAAGAATTTCATTTTCTGCAGCGAATAAAGGCCAGCTTTGGCCAGAATTTAATTAAATTTCAGGGAGATTTCTGTATGTCCAAAGACTAGACTGAAAGGTCAAGTGAAAATGCTAAGAATCAGTAAACAAAAATATTATATTAAAGAATTCAGCAAGGCTATAAAGAAATTAAAGAGTATTTCACAAAGTTATTTGACAAGGATTTGACAATATTGGCAGTTCAGCCATTTTTCCGAAAAAATAGAAAAAGGGAAACCCCAGCAGGACTTGTCTTATTACTGGGACAATATTTCATTTCAAATGAAAAGCTGGTGAACATCATCTTTCACCCGTCCGTATTTCCATTTCCCCAGACAACTACCTTATCTCCGACCGTTGCTCAACTTTCTCCACTCACTTTCTTTTCCCACTTTCTTTTCGCCCCTCCCTTTCCAGACTCGAACTTTGTGCTCGGCAATGCGCAGGCAAATGGCAATCCAATTGTTTATTGCTCGGATGGGTTCGTGGATTTGACAGGATATTCACGCGCGCAAATTATGCAAAAGGGTAAGAAGGAAGCCGGACGGCAGACAGGACAGGACAGGACAGACTCAACTTATTTAACACTTGAATACTCATTTGAATGTATTGTACAATTTCATTCAATTGTTCTCGGGCAAAATCCCCCAAACACCCAACACCCAATCCCCAAACACAAACAAACAACAAACGAAATCGCAACGGATGGATGGATGGAATTCCGGCCGTACAAAAAACAGGCTGCTCATGTCATTTCCTCTACGGGCCGGATACGAAGGAGGAGCACAAACAGCAAATTGAGAAAAGTCTCTCCACCAAGATGGAACTGAAGCTGGAGGTGATTTTCTACAAGAAGGAAGGTAAGCCAACGAAATTACGATGTGCGCCAATGCTGTGAAAATTGTTTTTGGTATTTCTTTTTCTTTTAATTAAAATTTTTTAATGAAAATTAAGTGGCGAGTGCTAGCATTTGCACTTTGTCAGAGAGGAAATTATTTTAGATATTGCGGTTGCCGATGGTCACACGATAAAAGTTTTAAAGTAAGGATACTACTTTGATTAGATGGGTTGAGCTAATTAGGAGAGGAAAGGAATTTATATTCGATTTCCAATAAATTGTCATGGAAAAAGTACACTTCTTCAGATTATTATTGCTTTTCTTTGGCTTTTCATTGCAAAACAATAGCCGTGACAAGACCACAAAGACTTAAGAGTGAGGACTTGGCAATCAATTGTGGACTCACCTGCAGAGTTTCCCCATTGCAGCCACAACCACCGCAGGAACATAAACCACCTTCTGGCAGCTTAGTTTGCCTTTGCCATTGACATTGCCATCGACTTATAATTTAAGGCATCGACCACCAGAGTCAAGTCACTTCGACAAGGCTTTGCTTTTGCTTTTGCAAGGAGGGTGGACTCTGTCCTTGATTGAGTTAAGCGCGACAGACTTGAACTAGTTTCCTGCGGTTCACGGGGGGTTCATGTTCTTGTTCAAGTCTCCCAGGATAACGCAGCAGAATTTTTGTCAGCGTCGTTGACATGCTGGGCGTACAATAAATTGTGCGCTTAACATTTTCGCACGTCCAGGCCGCGGTATTTTGTACCCCTAATGAGGTCACGATTAATCAAGACAAAGCCCGACCCGACCCCGGCCCCGGTCCGGAGATAAGCCCAAGATGGATAGATCCATCAACTTTGAGTGTAAGTTTTCTAATTAGCGAACCGTTTAAAACTTTTAACCAACTGAAGGCAGCTCAGATGATAAACTTGCACTCGAAAAAAAGTGACATGTGGAACTGTGGAAAATAAAGTTTAGGTAAAAGTATAGTAAACTAGAAAATCTTTGATTTTAAGAAGAATATATATTATACTTTCAGTGTAGATTTCCCAAGGGCTTTCTTTTCTCTCGTATATGAGTCCGAGCTGTGTTTTATTAATTATGCATTGGCTGCGGTTGACTTGCGGGGGAATTGGATAGGGTTGACTTCGGTCTGCTGTGTAATTATTACTGGCTGATAATTAAAATGCAGGGCAGGACAATAATTGCGGTCTAATCGAGTTGCCATGCAATTTATTTATCAATTTTTATGCCACTTCAAAAGTGTTTAAGAGCTAATTAAAAAGACTAAACAAATTGGCCCGAATCTCAACAGGCTGTGGCGGTAGTAGGTCACGATAGAATCTTTTTTGTATTATCGATTTTGCTCTGCCATTAATGTCGGGTCTTCGTTGAGGTTTCAATTATGCAGCCGCAAATGAAAATCAGTGCCCCGCTGCACACTCAAAGGCCAAATATTGTGTCAAGCGACCGCGGGCCACACGGCGTATACGCAACGTCATGAAAATTAGTTTTCTCCAAACTCCATCTCAACCACCCACTAATGAGAAATACCTATTTTAGGTGCTCCGTTCTGGTGCCTCTTCGATATTGTACCCATTAAGAACGAGAAGAGGGATGTGGTGCTCTTTCTGGCCTCCCACAAGGACATCACGCACACCAAGATGCTCGAGATGAATGTGAACGAGGAATGTGATAGCGGTAAGTATAATCCACACCCACTATCCGCCAAAAAGTAAGCAACTGGAATAAATAACCAAGCGGCGAAAACCCAAGCGTGCTCACAAAGCCACCTCTGACACATAAACCACTTGTTTCATAAATTATTTATTAACCACGCACACAAAAACCCCGACACTGATGCATTCCCTCTGATCAGCGGAGACAAATAAATATTTTAAATAACTTGGAATTCGAGTCTTGGAAGCATTGTCTGCGGTTTTTTGGTCTATTACCCTTTTACTAGGACCAAGGTGGGTCCTCGATCAAGACCAATACCCGACAAAAAATTTGTTAGAAAAACCATCAACTGGATGTTACCTAGAAATCCTGAATGCAACGATTTTTTTCCAGCAATGTCACAGAAACTCCTCCTGGTCTGACACATTTTCTATTAAGTTTTTGCGAAACTTTGCATCTTTAACGTGGTTGGGAAAGCACTGCTAGTTTTTGGTTAGTTTTTCCGACTGGCAGGAAGGAAGGTTTTCTGGCTGGTTGATGTGGTCTCTCCTTTGACGCCTTTTTCCCGGCTCGTGTCCCTGACAACTGAATGTATGCGTATCATATTTCAACGTTAATTTAAATCTCGTCTCTCAGGCGTATCTCAGGCGCAGTTTTCGTCATTCCGACTCTGATTTGTGGTTCCGGCCGATATAGGGAGGGATGCGGCGTATTTTTTATGCTTTAATGGGATCGAATGAAATTATAATGGTAATGATGGCAAATGCATCGCATTAAATATTTACAATGCCTTTCATCGGCTTTCAGTTAAATGTTTGAGAGCCTTTCTAGGGCAAGGGATTAAACATTGGTCAGAATGGTCCCAGGAGTTCAATCAACGCAGCTATCTTAATTAACGCCGTTCATCTCAGATTTCTTTGTGAGAATCAGTTCCATTCGAGGTGGTCTGCATCAAGTATTCTCCCAGCTCAATTCCGTGGATTAATCAGGATATAAAGTTCGACAAGGCAGAACACACGTGTGTGCTGTTTCTTTGGCTTTTTTGTCTCCCCAAGGAGGATAAGTCGCCTGAAATATTGATGCACCACTCGAACAATTCTGACAGGATCACAACTTATCCTGACTGGCATCGCTGGCGTGCCCTTTGAGGGTTATTCGGCTAATGCAGAGTGGTAGAAAAAAAAACCAGCTACTCCCGCCAACCCTGACCTTTTCATTTGCAGCTTTATTGCCATCGTTATTCAACTGTCATTGCTGCGGACTCGGTTGTTGTTGGCTTGCAGATTTACGGCCCATGCAAACGTGCTGAAGCCACTTGAAGTTTGTCCAAAGGACCAGAATCATCCTAAGAGGATTTGCTGCAATGTGCTACCCGGCTGTCTGCCCGATTGCAGAATGTCCTGCCGCTTGTCGCCTGCCGCCTGCCGCCTGTCCTGCTACCTGACAATGAAGGCTTTACAATATTTAGTGCTGATGGCATCGTTTCCACTTTAATGGGGCGTAAAATTTGTAAATTTTTGTCTTATTATTTTGCCAGAAAAGAGTTGCTGGGAATCATGCTTTCTAATGGAAGTCTGATGATAAATTTATAACTTTAGAGTCACTCTTCAGTTCAGCATACCCCTTTGAGTAAATCAACTGCCAGTCATCACATTTCACCCACAATTTCTGACATATGTTTGCTGCATGTTGCAAACAGGCTTGTTGCATTTTGGAACACATGTCTGGCGTGCCCCACCTGCTGCCCCTGCCACACATATGTATCATCATCATCATCATTATGATTGTCAAGTAATTGGGTTAGATGTACACATATTTACATGTCGGGCAGCATTCGGTAATGAATTTCATTAAACCGGTCATTGAGTTGGCAGACAAGCAAACCCTGTCACTCCAGTCCAGTCTATGCTCCAGTATATCAAATTAATCTATACATTTGAAGCAAGTTGGATGGAAGGAAGGAAGTGATGCCAAAGCTGCGGCTGAGGTTGATTCAATTTTTCGTTAATTTATGCAAATGAAATTAAGTCCGAGGCAACCAACCTTGGCAAACACAATTTCCAGCTGGAATCAAGCAGGCTGGAAAATGTTGAGTGTCGATCCACATCAATGGCGAAATTAATGCCGTGACAAAGGCCTCGAGGAAAGTGCCGAAATTAGACGGAGAGAGATGGGGGTTTTGATTATGCGGAAAGGTAATTAGGCGCGACATTCCCCGATATTTGTAATAAAGCGCGATTTGATGAGTCGGATTTGAGATAAAATTATCATCATCTTTGGCAGCACAATCGTTATCGCATTGTGACAGTTATGATGTTGATGATGGCCATCGTTTCACACATCATTAGACCTGTCACTGAATTTGACACGCACTCCCTTCTTACCAGTCCACTTCAATAACGTTGTGCATATTCTGTTAACGTATTTCGTCCTTTTCAACTGCCCATTTCCATTTCAAATTCAAGAAGAAACCATAACCGCAAAAGAAGCAGCATTTTGAATACTCTTGTTAATACTTTCAAGAAATAGTTTCCTTCCGAGTCTTTCTTGATATTGTCTTAAGAACATGCCTATGTCTTGGCCAATGTACATTCAATTCTTAAATAGAATACCTAAAAGATTTTTGTCCATATCTTGGAAAAATTACATCCGATTCATGAGAAGAATACCTTAAAAAATGCACGCAACAATTTCCTGTAGTTTTGCATTCAAAATTCGAAATAAAAAGTGTTCCCTAATTTATTTTGTTACATTTTCTAATGAATCCATCCTTTCCAAAAACTGGAAACAACCCATAGCTAGGGTATAAAAAAACATTTTCGTATGCATCAGGCATAAACTAAGATATTTTTTTTACATTTTCCTCCGACCTTTTTTCAGGTTGGCTTTTGTTTGTTTCTGGTTTCCTTGGACACGGTTCAGGATTCGTGTATCCGTGGATGGGGCTCCGGCTTAATTGGCATTTTGATATGACCGACCCTGGAGTCAGTCTGGGCTTTCTGTGGCTTTTTTGATCCAGGGTTGCTAACTAATAAAGGGAAAATATTTGACATCTAAATACAAATTAGAAAAAAAATTAAAAATTATATTTAAAAGGAATTTCTCCCGACTTAAAGCCGAGTCCCAACTTGGGCAGCCCTGGTTTGGGCCAAGTCTGCAAAAGCCAATAAAAGGCAAAAGAAATAAAATATAAACAGGAAAAGGAGAAAGAGAATGATAAGAGTGAGAAAAATGGTCACACGACTCCATTCGGCTTATTTGCATAAATTTGAGGGCCTTTTTCCTTATAATTAGTACCCGATGCGATGGGAAAAGCGTGTCAAATTCATTTTGGGTTAATTTTTCACAATCTAGCTAATTATTATTTATAGCACGACACTCCTTTTGAGGCAAACATCCACAAATAGAATTAAGTTCGGTTTAATAGCTTTCTGTGGCGGCATTTCCACCTGTTTACCTGCCAAATATAGTCCACTTTGTTGGCCATCGCCTATCGGGCTTTGTTTGTTTTGTGGCTATGAAATATGATGTTGACCCGGCTGATTTGTATTTTGGTTGACCCAGATGGTCAAATATTTGTCGACGCCATCGATGACGGCTGTTATTAATTGTTCTGGTAAGCCAGGACCTCGATGGAAGGGAGCCCGCACTGTAAGCCATATCAACAGGCAACAAGTTGGCCCCAAAAGTTAAGCCAAAAGCCTGCCCTCATCCAACCAAAGTTTTACAAATAAAAGTCAGCAAAAAAGAACACCTCAGATTTTAAAAGCCAACATCAGTCTGCCTTCTGCCCAAAAACTAAGCTGTTCAAATAAAACTCAGCAAAAATAATAAAAGCATTTAAGGACGGAAAGCTTTATATCTAACTTTTCCGGATGTTGCCGAAAGCATAGTGGGTGGGGAAGGATAAAATCAGAGTGAGTGACATTGACACAAACACACTCTCACAAGCACACTCCCACGCACACACACACGACACCTGCACAACTTTGTGACGCTTTAAAATAAACTTTAAAACCAAAAACTGTATCCAGGATCCAATTTTAAATAAGAAAACCTTGTCTAACTAAATAAAAAACCTTTAAATTTAACCATGAAATTTAATTCACAATGTCTTATGTGTACAATTCTATGTGTTCTTTCTCTTTGTGCTCTTTCTATTCTAACACACCGATCCGGTAAATCATTGTAATTACGAACCAAAAAAACCGAAATCCACCCACG
The DNA here is from genome assembly GCA_018150545.1 of Drosophila ercepeae. Classification (NCBI taxonomy): domain Eukaryota; kingdom Metazoa; phylum Arthropoda; class Insecta; order Diptera; family Drosophilidae; genus Drosophila; species Drosophila ercepeae. The sequence continues at coordinate 16,448,275 of JAECWL010000161.1, forward strand.
AACCATACTCCTGCTCCTTAATTTCCTGCCACCCACGATACGTGCTGATTGCCGTGATTTTGTTTGCGCTTTTTTTTGTTGCGACTCTGTAAGTTTTTGCCCTTACAGCTGCACTGTTGGGCGCGCGGTTCCGGGCCGGCTCCAATGCCGGGATGCTGGGCCTGGGCGGACTGCCCGGATTGGGCGGTCCCGCCGCCACCGATGGCGACGCGGAGGCGGGCGAGGGCAACAATCTGGATGTACCTGCCGGCTGCAACATGGGTCGACGACGCAGCCGTGCGGTCCTCTACCAGCTCTCCGGGCACTACAAGCCGGAGAAGGGCGGCGTCAAGACCAAATTGAAGCTCGGAAATGTGAGTATGAGATCCTGGAGGAGACCCAACAGAACAGCCACAGCAACCACAACAAATTAAATTAAAACTTTGCCTTGCTAGCTCTTAAAGTTTGGGTATTTAAAAGCAAAATAAAAGTTAAATAACAAAAGTTAAATAGCAAATGCTATGATTTTTTATGTATATTCAAGGTTTTAATTTTGTAAACTTCCGGAATCCGATTTATTTCCATTTTTTTAATTAAAATGTTAAACCCTTCCAAAGGGGTTTCCTACTTTCGTTTGAATCAGGATTACCCTGATTGCTTTGTCACTAAATAATTGAAAAACTTTCAATGGCAAGGATAATTTGGAGGATTTGAAAGGGTATAAAGCTTGCAGTTTTCGAATCTCCAATTAAAAAATCATTCGTCACTAAACGCTCTAAAGGTTCCATCAATTTAATTCACTTTTCATGTTCGAAACGGATTTGATTTAATCCACATTGTACCCCATTTCGACCTTCTATTTCGCAGAACTTTATGCATTCGACGGAGGCGCCATTTCCCGAGTACAAAACCCAGTCGATAAAAAAGTCACGTCTGATTCTTCCCCACTACGGGGTGTTCAAGGGCATCTGGGATTGGGTGATTCTGGTGGCCACCTTCTACGTGGCTCTGATGGTGCCCTACAATGCAGCCTTTGCCAAGGCCGATCGCCAGACGATGGTCTCCGATGTGATTGTGGAGGCGCTCTTCATTGTCGGTGAGTAGTGTGTTTGGGAAAGTGGCTTTGCTCCCACCGATTGGTGTCCCCTTTTATGGGCCACCTGTTGAGCACAATCATCATCACCGGCGGCGGGTGGGAGTAGGAATTGAATTTGTCTCGTTGCGGGCATTGTAAACATTGTTTCATCGTTTACCTTTATTGTCATTTTATTGCAGATATTCTGCTGAACTTCCGCACCACCTTTGTGTCCCGCAAGGGCGAGGTTGTCTCCAATTCGAAGCAGATTGCCATCAATTACTTTCGTGGCTGGTTTGCCCTGGACCTGCTGGCCGCCCTGCCATTTGATCACCTCTACGCCTCCGATTTGTACGACGGTGAGGTAAGTAATCGCTATTCCCCAGGTATCCAAATATCCGATTACCCATCCATTCCAATACAATCGACGACGATTGCATAAATTTTCCCAGCAACCTTTGAATTATTAATGCCAGATTTGCATTCCGTTCTTGGGGTTCCAAACTACTCCTATGGAGGGAATGGACCTGGAAGAAAATTGGGATGATGTATTACCTTTCCCCATTAATTCCACACCATTTCACTTGGTCGAAGTAAAATTCCCAGCAAATTGTTGCCTAAATTTGCGAAAGCCTTTGCGGTTGGCCAACTAAGTTATCTGCCCCAGGGCAGGGCTCAAACATTAATCATTTATGCCTCAAACTTGAAGTGGTAAATGGCCTTAAAGGATTTGCATAAAACTGTTTTTGGTCGCCTGCATAATGCATATTTAATTGTTCAAATTTTGCACTCGCTTCGCTAATCCTGATTATTAAATAAATAGGTGTGGTTGTCGTTTAAAGTTCGCTTTAATCGCGATGGTGATTTCCTCCTACTATTTAAACTATAAATACAGGGGAGAGTATAATTTACTATTTAACCGCTTGCCGGCAGCGGCAAAAAGCCAACTCGGCACTTGACCATTTTAGAGGGCAGTTGACGCTCATTAAGCTGATTACATTGGCCAAAAGCAGCTCTGGCTGAGTGTTCCGGCTGGTCCGCATTTTAATTACAGGCCAAGTAGTCGAGCCCCGGCAAGGCTGTGACCCAAATGTGCACCATAAGCAGGGAAAATAAAATATTTTTAAATCTCGAAATATAGTAAAAAGTATGTCATCTCGCAGGCAAAAAAAATAAACTTGCAGCAGTTTAAGGCTTTGAGTGCAATTACGATGACATTCGCCACTGTCCGTCCGGTGGGGCGGAGTTGTCAAACCCTCCAGCGGTTGTCGGAGGACAATGGCGCAGTTCTTGAGTCTGGCTTACGTTATTTTGCTTTCACTTGGCTGGGCTCCTGCCGGATCCTTGCTTCCTGCCTCCTAACTTGGTCGGCTCTTCTCGAAACCATCTCGTCCTGTGAAATGGTCAGTCCTGTGATTGCCCCAAGTGGAGAATTCTGTTGTCGCCTTCAAAAGCAATCCAAGGATAACCACCGAGCGGTGGAAAGGACACCCTATCAATAGCAATTACAGAGAGAGACTTTATTAAATTAGAATCTCTGTTAATTGCTTAAAAACTGAGATTCCATAAAGCTTCAAAGTTAAATTCTCTTTTTTTCCTTTTAAGATTATCGTTTCACTTTATTTTCATCGGAATTTATGTTCCATTGATTTTTTCATGTCCTGCCGTGAGACTGCGGTTTTTTCTGGTTGCTTCCTTGGAACCATCAACTTCCGTTTAATACACTGATCAAATAAAAGAAGCTTTTGGCCCTGACCTTCCCCGCTTGCCCGCACTTGCTTTACTTACTTTTACTTCCGCTCGAAGAAATGCGGCAACTGGAGAAACAAGGATAAAGTTTTTTTGGCCAAATCAGGGGCGTGTGCTAAGCTGCTGACACAAAAAGTTTCGATAAAACTTTAATGTTCTCTAATTGTAAAAATTTGTGACACTCCCAGACACTCCGCATGGTCCGCCATCAAGTTGGCCAAAAGTCATTTATGAATGTATTTTGGGGAGCTTAAACTTTTACATTTTTGTATATACTTTGATATTTATTTTGTTCTTTGCTCGTTTTGCATACAATTTGAGCTAATGCACTTGAAACTTTTGCATATTTAGTTTATTTCAAAGTTTTAATTATCTTTGAGACCCCAAAAAGGCAGTCAGTCACTGGGAAAAAAAGCGGCGAAAGAGTCGCCTTGGATGGAGCGTGGGCAGAAGAGCTCCTCCTGCGTGACAGTCGAGTTTTTGCCGCCATCCTGATGATGTTGCTCACAAAGTGAAAAGTAAACAAAGGGAGCATGAGGCAGCGCGAAACTTTAGCAAAGAAAGTGCTGGTGCTTAGAGGGGCGATTCCGGGTGGCATTCTAAGAAAGAAAGTGAATGCGCAGCACAAATTGCAACATGAATTACAATCCTCCTTCGCGTTGTTCTTACGCTTCTGTTTTCCCATGAAAAGCTACAGTGCGTATGAGTAATTTTTCAGACACACTGCAATATAATAAAATAAAGATATTATTTGAAGACTTCCTGGACGTTTTTGTTGGGGAATTTCGAGCATTTCTAGCATTTTATTTTTGTTTTTATTAGATTATTTATTATTTTCAAACATTTCAACTCCAGTGTAGGCGCAAAAGTGCGTGAAAACTGAAAATGAAAGCAGAGAAAGTGAGGCCAGAACTGTTTGCCTTGAATGGGCACCGACTAAATGCTCAGCTAAACTGTTTGTGTGTCGTTTCCCACCTCAATTTCCAGGTCCTTTGTTATCCTTTTGCCAAAGTTTCTCGTGCGCATATTGAATTGAAGAAAAGACAAAAGGGATAGAGAAACTGCAGGACGCATTTAACGGCCAACATTACTTAAAGCCCATTTTAAGGCTGGCTTTTAAGGCTTCGTCAGCGGCAATCACGAAAGAGAAATAAAAATTACCATCTAAGGTTAAACGACGGCATTAGCCTTCAATTTACTCAAGTTCCTTGGCCCGGGTCAGGCTGCTCTTCGATAAGCTTGTTTATGTTTACATTCGACTTTTGCCCCCAGCCTCTGCTTAGACTCTGCCACTTCATCTTTTTATTTTTTGATGACATCCTTTCTCGTGATTTTGTCCCTTTTTTTTGGAAGACAACCGGGGTCGTTCTTCGGGAAGTTGTCAATTTTTGTGATCTTTTTAGTGGACCCTTTCTCAGGTCAAGTGCGCATAAAAAGTAAAAAATTTCAATGCCCCAGAAAGTAGGCAACAAAAAACTTGAAAGGAAATGGAACGGGGACATCGGAAACCAAAACAGGACCAAACTATTGGACGGGTCGGGACAGTTTTTGCATTCCGTCATTGTTGGTTTACATTTTAACAACCTTGAAGTGGGCGTCCCCTTTCGTCACTCACAGATTTTTGTTCTTTTTTTTCTCTGTACAGGAATCACACATCCATCTTGTGAAATTGACGCGTCTGTTGCGGCTCGCGAGACTGTTGCAAAAAATTGATCGATATTCGCAGCACACGGCCATGATACTGACATTGCTGATGTTCTCCTTCACGCTGGCCGCCCATTGGCTGGCCTGCATCTGGTATGTGATAGCGGTCAAGGAGTACGAGTGGTTCCCGGAGAGTAACATTGGTGAGTATGTGTGTACCAGGGGTCCTGTGCCAGGTGCTGGGTGTTCTACAAGTGTGGTCAAGTTGGTAGTTCACCCATCCAACATCCAACGCCAAAATCTTTTAAACCTTCAGTTTATTTGTGTCTGAAATACCTTTTTTAAAACTTTATAACTATTTTTTCAACCACAACTGTGTCTGTATACGGTGAAAGTCGCTTACACATGTGTATGTTTTGGTAATTTGGTTAGTTGGTTAGTCAACAGCGAAAGAAGGCCAGGAATCTGTTGCCTTGCTCCCATCGCTCTTCATCGAACGCTAACCGAATTCTGCCTTTCCCTCGGGCCGCACAGGTGTGTGTACCTGATCCACCGAACCGTATCAACTACCTAACCACCCATACCAGCCACAGCACCACAAGACCACCACCATCCACTACACGTGTGGTTAATGTAGACTGTTAGCTGAAAGTTTAAAGTTTTGGTTACGGATTAGCACACATCGCACATCAAATCGAATTACATCATCAGTGGCATGTATTGTGCTATATCGGATGGAAGGAAAAAAGTTTTCATTCATTATGATATTTTCTGACACTTAATCAGTGGGTGGAATATCCTCTCGTGGGACGCCAACGGAAAATTGCCAGTTACCCAGCATGACAGACACGAAAAGTTCCGTTTGACGTTTCCGGCCTGGCCCCAAAACCGGTCTGGGTTTCGGCCGGATTCGGCACGAACTTTGAACTGACAGACTGACAAACTGGAAGGACTCAACCGACTGCCTGGGGTCAGAAAGTTAAGCCCCGGTCATTGTCAATTTGATAAGCCCAATTTGTTTGGCCCGCAAATTGTAATTAAACGCTGTACTAAACAAGTTTTCTTCTCCGTTTCTTTGTTTTCTTTTCTTATATTAAATGCCTCAAGTATTCTTCACAGGTTGGCTGCAGCTTTTGGCAGAGAGAAAGAACGCCTCTGTGGCCATTTTGACTACGGCGGAAACGTACTCCACGGCCCTCTACTTCACGTTCACCAGCTTGACTTCGGTGGGATTCGGCAATGTTTCGGCGAACACAACGGCCGAAAAAGTCTTCACCATCATCATGATGCTCATAGGCGGTGGGTACTCTTCAAATATTAATGTAAACTGCTGGCTCTACCACAAGCAACAAATTTCCATTACCGAAATTGTCAAGCATTTCGAGGATAACGGGGGCCAAAGGTTATCACAAATATTGCGGACGAATTGTGGGTGTACTTGGAAACTTTTCGTCGTCATATTAATTGTAAATCCATAACTGAAAAAAAAATAACTATGGAAGGGAATGACTGTTATTAGCCTCTTAGAAAGTCATAGCCAGATTTAATGATGTATCCCCTCCTATCCGTTTCGTTTCATAGCCCTGATGCATGCCGTGGTCTTCGGTAACGTGACTGCCATCATCCAAAGGATGTATTCCCGACGCTCCCTCTACGAGAGCAAATGGCGCGACCTAAAGGACTTTGTGGCCCTGCACAATGTGAGTACAATGAGTTCTGTGATGGCATGACGGGGGGTATAACCGGATTGCCAGCAACCGCCCAAGCTTAGGAGAATTGATGAAGCCCTCGGCAAAGAGGACCCCACAGGAGTACCACTCGATGGATTTTATTAGAATGCAGTGCACATTTTCCATATGCCACGGACCCCGCTGCAGCTGGGCAGGAAATGGAAATGTAGGAATCCTGTAGGGTGACCCAAGGCCATGAATTGCTGATTATAGCATATCGGAACGGAGAGAGCACAACCTGAAACCTGTTGATGTGGCAGTGGCAGTGGCAGGAACTATGGGGCAAACTTGCACGTTGCTCCATTAGGCAGTACACGCGGCGTATACGCAATGCGCTGCACAATTAAGCGCATTTGTGCGGCTCTCAACCGCGAAATGCATGCAAATGAAGTGAAAAGTAGCGCACACTGCAGCTCATTAAACGTTAAGACGAGAACAAGATGAGGGAAACTTGAACGCAAAGTTGCTGGCAAATGCAATTATTATTTATTATCTCTTCATTACAGATGCCAAAGGAGCTGAAGCAGCGCATCGAGGACTACTTCCAGACGTCCTGGTCCCTCAGTCATGGCATTGACATATATGAGGTAAGCCCAAAGTATCCTTTTTCCTCAGGGCCCATCCATTCCATTTCGCTTGTGTGAGTGCGTGTCATAAATCATGTAAGACCATCACTGCGGGAAAATAAATTGAAAATAAAGAAAACTGACCAGAGGGAAGGTTTGTTTGTCAGACAAGCTTGGAATCAGGAATCAGGAATTTTCCAAGACCTTTCAAGTATCAATTATTATTATATTTCTCTCACTGTATACTTTTTTTGTCAAAAGAATATAATATACTTCCAAAAGTTGTCGATGCAGCAGTCTATCACTGACTTCGACTTGACTGACTTCGCTCAACTTCAGTTTCAGAATTGCCACCGGCCTTTCCTCTCCGATCAATGTCTGAGCCTTTAATTAAGCAAATGTCCCTGGGGGTTAACATACAGGACTCGCTATGGACATGTGACTTATTGATTGGCTGCGGGTTAAATTCCAAATGCCTGGACCTGTTCAGGTATTTTGGCCTTGTTGCCAGTATAAAAGTTATAATGAAATATATTGAAATTCCAGGTTGCAGGTTAAGAGTGTAGTGTGTTGGGGCTGTGGGAGGATGGTTGGGGCTTCCTGTGGCTTTCCATTGTTTTTGTTCATGTGTGGCCCTCGGGCAGAATCTACATTTTAATTAAAAATTTTTACAATTACATTAAGTCGAGCAGAAAAGGAAGGCGCACACGTCCTTGGTATTCCTTATCTTCTGGCTAGAAACTGTCACAACCATTATATCCTTATGTTGTTTTACTGTCTCTTTGCAAGTGCTTCTCCTCAGATCGTAACTGAAGCTCCTTTTGTTTTGGCTCATGTTGCTTCTGTTTATTTTTAACACACCATCGAGTTTCGAAACTGCAGAAAATGCCAGCTTATGGGAAAACTTTATGGTTGGTTGTTAGCTTGTGGCAGGTTCATGGAAATTGCTGATTTGTTGGTCGACAGAAATCAATCATCGAAGCAGCTTTGCAGTTTTGAACTCCTACACTGACTCTATGAAACTTTGGGGAGTGGGCGGAAAAGTTTATTTTCCCTCAACTTTTCGCACAATAAAATGACCAACAGAGCAAGCTGGAAAAGTGCAGCGCATTCACCAGTTAATTGCTATTAACAGAGAGCAATGTCAAACAACTTTTTCCCCCTTTTAGTATCCTTTAATGGTGTTAATTAAGACCTCTTAAAATAAAACTACTTTTATCTGTGGCCTTTGCTTCGGGGTTGGCTGCTTTGCGCGTTTTCTTTGGCTTTCTACTTTCTACTTAATGATGTGGCTTTCGGAATTGCGATGCTAGATAAATTAGTTTTACACAAGGCTTGAGATTAAACTGCTAAACCAATAAACTAGATAATCCTTCCTTTAACTTCTTTAGGTGGGAAATTAATTAGGGTTCTGGCATTCATTCCCTGTTTCCGCCTTTGAAGTCAAACCAAGTCAGGACTCACTGTCAGTCTGCGAAATGACGGCGAAAATTTAGCATTTGAGCTGCAATTAAAAACAGATTTTCGTATCTCGTTTCGCTAAAGCCATACATGAATTTTGACAACGCCAGAGTGGAATTTAATTTAATTGTTCGGGAAACATGAAATATAGTCAGAGCCGCCACTTCCCGCGTCCCACACCCCAGAACCCACACGACCTGTCGATTTCGCACAAATTATGCTGTTCATGAGGAAAATGCGAGGCTTGGGTGGGTGGATGGGGCTGAGGCACTAAATTAAATTGTTAATTTATTGCGCATGAAAATTAACTGGCAGAATGTCGGTGCTGAAGTCCTTCTGCCAACTAAGAGCAAAACGATGTTGGTCGGCCACGCGCAAAAATTCAACTTGAAAATGTTGGCCAAAAACCACCCACTTTGGCATCGGCTTTTGGCCAGTGTGTGTGCCGCGCAATTAATGTAAAATATTTTACACTTCTTTGCACCCGACAAAAAACTGGAAAACAGAAAGTGGAACATAAATAACAATTCTTTGGAAATTGCCCTTTGGGGAGCCTCAGACAAAAGCTGACAATAAAACCAACAAAGCTCGAAACAAAATCCTGCAAAACTTTCCTGCAAAACATATTTTCCATGTTTAGTTCCGCTTGGTTAGCTAGAATTGCCATTCCCTTTCAACCTTTAAACCAAATATATATATTTGTATATATATTTACATTTTTAGGGCCACATACATAGAAAGTTCTGAAATGAAATTGAAAATAGTTGACATCTATTTGGGCAAAATATTTCCACTCCACGTTGGTATTTGTTGTGAATTTTTAATTAAGGTCTGACCAGCTTGAATTTTCGAAATTGATTTAGTTGCTTTTGGCCTTAATTAATGTGCAAACTGAAACACATTTCAACTATTTACACAATTAAGAGGAATTTGATTTGTTTTCACAATAATTAGATCGAGCGGATATAAAGCCATATATTTGGCTTTGTTTTTAGCCAACAAATTAAGCGGATTTCATGTCTATGAATAATGTTCTACTCGTAATCAGCTCTGGTAACCATAGGAACTCCTGTGGGTGGGTGTTCAGAGACAAAGGTCGGAGGAATACCTCAAGAACAGAAAAAAAGGAAATACGGGAATGTGTAAACAAGTGATATGCAAATTCCCTTCAATTTTCACGCTAATCCCGGAGAAACCCCGACAATTCCCATCCAATACACTTGAAATGAGCCAAAAGGAAAAGAAGTAACCAAGTGGGGGGTCAAAATATTCTACAAAAAGGGGTAAGACAGGCTTAGAGATTATCTTATGTTTAGGAGAAATGTATTTTTAAGTACCATATATCTGATAAACTTGACCTACTAGATTACTATATTGTAAAATATTTCTCTTGGAATTTCTTAATGAGTCTTTACAATAGGGTTTCCCCGTTGTTATAGGGCATCCCCTTGTTGGTCGTATATCTTCCTTTTTTGTCCTTCCTGCCATCTTGTATTACATATTGCAGATGAATAACAAGCAGCACCGAATAAGCTCAAACATTTCCCCAGTGACAGAGTAAAATAATGCCAAGTATTTCCCACACAATTTTCATACGATTCAATTTCCACGTGCGTGCGAGTGTTTGTGTGGGTGGTGGTTATATTTTCCCGCCCCTTTCTTCCTTTGGATGGTGGTTATATTTTCCCTACCTTTCTCCCGACTTTCACTTACCTTTTCCATTGACTTTTCTTCCTTTTTCAGACGCTGCGCGAATTTCCCGAGGAGCTGCGAGGCGACGTTTCCATGCATCTACATCGTGAAATATTACAGCTGCCAATATTTGAGGCGGCCTCGCAGGTGAGTTGGTTATTACACTAAGAGAAAATGGGTCTAAGTTTTAGACTCTATTAATTTATATAGCTTACATGGAAGAGAGTTCAGTTTCAGGTCTATAAAGTAGAGCTAACTTGATTAATTTGTAACCTTGGAAGACACAACTTTATGGATTATTTAGAATCAAAAATAAAGACAGAAATATTGAAATTTATATAGAATATTAATATTTTTCCTCTGCATAACCCAACGAATGCTCTTTTCTCGGTATCGAAGTATATGGCCGTTTTGAAGGCGATTCACCTTCAGACAAATGGAACGAAATGGCTGCGATGGCAAAATAATCAGCAGCCATGGCACAGGGAATTGCCAGGAATCGGGTGGATGGAGGCAACAGGTTATGGGGGTGGTAAGAGGGTGGAAGGACAGGTAAAACGAGGCTAAGAAGGCCATGCGAGCAGTCAAAAGTTAACTGCGGGCTTAACTGAAACGCTTTTGGGCTTCGTTCGTTGCGTTCTTTGTCACATTTAGGCACACATACATACAGCCACAAAGACACACACACTCAGGCACAAAGACACACACACTCAGGCACAAAGGAACAGGTACACATACGCACACTTATGCACATTTGAAGGATCTTATGGTCAGGGACATGGGTGCAGCATACTTTTCAAGGCAGAGGCTAAAGAAATATAGCATTCTTTAATCTAAAAGTTGAATATTTTATCTATAAAAATGTATCACAAAATATATAAAAATATATCTTCAAGATAAGATTCCAATCAGAAGCTACGCCCATGTCGACAGGTAAACTTTTAAAACCATCGCATTGAGGCTTTGCCGTGGGGGCCAAGAGTTCCATTCGTTTGACTGAAGCGAAGCATGAAAAAGGTTTTTGGCCAAAAGCAAACTTCTACGCAAAAATCCCCGAATGTGGCAACAAAATGTGAACAGTGTGTGTGGGGTGTGCGTGTGTGGTCGAGTAGTTTTCGATGCCCAATGTCAATACCCTTGTCAACCGCCAAAAGCTTTAATGGGTGCCCACTGTTTGGTGTGGGTGTCCTTGTCCCGGCCGTTTGAAATCATTTTGGGTAAAAGCGGGCTCGGCTTAAGCGTAGAGATTCTGAAGTAATTGATTTCTCATCTACGGATCAACAGCTACCGAGTTCAAAAAACAGTTCTCTGACCCATTGCAATACCAAAAAAAAAACAATTGCCGTTGAATTGGATCGGATTGATGGTTTAGATTTGCAAGGAGTTTAAAAACGAAATTGATTAAATTGATTGAAAAAATCGAAGGCTTTTCATGTGACGGATAAAAGAAGATGAAAGCGTTTCATCTTTAAAAGCATAAAACAAAAGAATTTCAATAAAAAATATTAAATGCAATGCGATTGCGGTTAAATTTTGTAAAAGGATTATGGGAAAGTAAAAAGGTTAGCAAACCCGTGACACGGCCACCAAATGAAATGCAACTCAAGCTAAGTTGGTAAGCAAACAAAACGAAGTTAGAATCGAGCGACTGACTGACCGGACAAAACGGCCAGGACAAAAAACTGATGCCGAGTGACAAAGGCGGACGGCAAACATTAATAAAGCTTATTCAGAAAGGCAAAGTAACGCAAACAAAAACCACTCAACAGTTATAAGCGCGCTTTAAGCCACTTTTCGTGGGCGGTGGCAAGAAGCGGGTTAGCAAAAGGGGGTTGGCAACCGCAGGACACATTCCAGGGCAAGGACACACAGCTGTTGCCCGTTGTGTTCCATTGGGCAAATAATAAAACGCGGCGACCCCAGCCGCCCCATTCCTAATGCTTAATGCTTTTGACCGACCAGAACAATTCCTGACTAAACCAGAATCGCATTTATTTGAATCCCGAATGGTGTTTATTTCTCGTTGCAGGGCTGCCTCAAACTTTTGTCGCTGCACATAAAGACGAATTTCTGCGCGCCCGGCGAATATCTGATCCACAAAGGCGATGCTCTCAACTATATCTACTATCTGTGCAACGGCTCCATGGAGGTGATCAAGGACGACATGGTGGTGGCCATTCTGGGTGAGTCTCACAAACTAAAAGCAGGAGAAATCGTGGAGCCCAAGTAAAGGACGTTGTAAGCTCTCAGCCTTACCTATTTCTTTTCGAATTCTTGTTGATTTTCCATTATCGATTGTTGAAATGTCAAAATTTTCACTTTCTGTTTATGTTTTGGCTAAGAACGTTTATTGAACTCTTGTCAGTTCATTCGCTTTTTACAGTCCGCCTGACTGAATGCCATTTACACTTTAGCCATGCCTGACAGTACGGCAGTAATCTGCTTGTTTATTCATTCATGGCAGGCAGCGTCACCATCAACTTAAGCATCGACATCAACTTTGTCTAGGAGTAGCACAAAGTGGTAGTATCAGTAGACCCTATTAGTCAGTAGACCCACCATTCTCGGCCAGACAAATTCCGAGCTCTATTTTTATGCTCATTGATTCAGCTTAGTTCCCACGCCGCTGACCTTTTGTCGTCCTTTTGTTTTCCTTTCTTTTTATTGCTTCCCCTTTCTGTTTTTCGCAGGTAAGGGCGACCTCGTGGGATCCGACATCAATGTGCACCTGGTGGCCACTAGCAACGGCCAGATGACCGCCACCACCAACAGTGCCGGCCAGGATGTTGTTGTCCGCAGCAGCAGCGACATCAAGGTACGTACGCAGCGCATGGCTACTGGCTCCTGGCTCAAAGGTCCTGCCTCGTCCTGGCTCGACCTGGGTGGTCGATGTGCAGTAATTAAATAGAATTTATTTTTATACCAGCCACTGGATGCTCAGGGGTGAACGTGAATGGAATGCATTCAGAACGTAGTGGTGGGACTCGATTGTGAAGAGTGCCCTTCCATGGAGATGTATTTAAATATTTGAGAACTGACATTGGGAATGTCATTTACAGCACAAAGGTGTTTCCGTTTCCCAGGAAATTTAATTATATTTTCATGAGATAAAATTTTAGTTCTTCCAGTTAATGAATATTTTTGTTTGCATTTATTTGTTAGGAAAGCAAAAGAACGATGTTATTTTTTCTATAGAATAATCTTCTTAGTTTCTGTCTTATTGTTATGCTTTGTTCTTTTTAAAACTTGTAAACAAGCTTAGGAGAAGATCGGAGTCAACAGTGGCTTAGAGAACCTGTAAGCTGGTCAAACCAACTCAATTTTTTTGTATTGAGTGTAGGAAAAGCCGTTTAAATACCATTTTACCTGACATTCAACCAATTACCATGCCAGCCAGTACTATCCTCTGTAGTCTCCTTGGTAAAAGGCCCCCCATTAAAATCGCTCAATTGCCTCTTAATCCTGCAAATGGATATGAAATGTGAGTGCTGGAAGGTCCTTGTGCTGTTTGCTAGTTCCCTGCACTTTAATTATGTCTGTTTTTTATTAAAGTCCAAGACTGTTTTAAGCTGAAAGTAGCTGCAATTTCATCCTACAGTTGTCGTAAATTTTTTTGGCTTTCAAGATGAGTAAACAGAAGTTGAAAACTCGCCTGGAATTCCTTTCTGGCTTGATATTCTTTTTGGCAGGAGTACAAAGTCAATGGAGCTTGAATGTCTGAGGGTTTTTGTATCTTCGTCTACGATTACTTATTTACTCTTACTAATTATGGCAATAATCCCGCGGTGGCTCAGGTTTCGGAAGCTTCACGCCTAATTATTTGCCGTAAACTCTGGGGAAATGGGAAATGGGTGGTAATAATTAAGCTAGGAATTTCAAATTTGATTGTCGCTTAATTAGTTGAGGAATGTGCTTAATTTATGCATAGTTTGTCCCAAACAAAATATAAAGATAGGCGGCACGCAATGCTTGTTTTTGTGCGCCGCCATTGTCTTTAGTCCTTCGTCCTCCGTCCTCGTTGTTTGTCTTTACCTTTTTTGCTTTTATCTCGTGTTTATTTGCATGTCTGTCTTGGCGGAATAAAGTGCAGACATTGCGAACAGCTGCCACCGCGCCGCGCCTCCTTCTAGGCGCCACTTTGCGATGGCAACTCGAGGCAAACAACGCGGCGAACGGGTCGTATGAGTGATACTTAAGCGTGCCTCACACTTCCTGTGAATACCGTTGAGGGTGTATGTGTGTGTTTGTTTGTGTGTGTTGTTTGCCTTGGTATGGGTGTGGGTGTAAGGCACAGTGTATAAACGCAAAGATGGCGCACTCGAGCTTTGTAAAGACGCCAAGGCGTGTGGCATCTTAAAGAAGATATAGTCGACCAGAGAGTGCCCTAAAAACTTCATTTTAAAACTTAATTTTTAGTGAGAAGAGTATTTTTGTTTGAGTATAATTGTTTTTAACTTTTGTTTCTGTATAAAATTTAATTTATTTTATTGTTGGCAAAGCTTTCAGCTCTTTCAAGGCTTAATTTTTTGCTTATAACCACAGACCAGATGCATTTTAATGGATAAAGTGTTTTATTGCATTCCACTTTTCATTGCATTGAAAGTTTAAAGAGTTTTTTTGATGTTAAGGATGTTCAATTGTACAAGGACTTGCTTTCCGTTTAAAGATATTCCTGAAAATACAAGGGTTTCCTAATCCTAATAACTCCAAGCTACCCTCACTGGCTTACAAGCGTTTCTATCCTGTTTTGTGGAAGTAAACAGAAACGGCCAGCTCCCTCCTGCCTCCGACCGGAGTGCATAATCGTTTAACGCCAAAACAGCTCTTGAAGAGTCCTACGTGCCATGTTTTATTTCCATCTTTCTTACATATATTTTCATAAATTTATTTTCCAGGCGCTCACCTACTGCGATCTGAAGTGCATCCACATGGGCGGTCTGGTGGAGGTGCTGCGTCTTTATCCGGAGTACCAGCAACAGTTCGCTAACGACATCCAGCACGATCTGACCTTCAACCTGAGGGAGGGCTATGAGAACCAGGACTCCGACATCGGTCCCTCATTTCCGTTGCCCAGCATTAGTGAGGATGATGAGAATCGTGAGGATGCAGAGGAAAATGTCAAGAATGAAAAGGAAAATGGAGGCGCACCTGCCACTGGAGCTTCTCCTCTTCACAACTTGAGCAATTCCCCGCTGCATGCCACTCGATCTCCACTTTTGGGAATGGGAAGTCCGAGGAATCAACGGCTGCAACAGCGTGGAAGATCCCTAATCACCCTGAGGGAGACGAACAAGAGACACAGGACTCCGCTTAATGCAGCCTGCAGCTTGGATCGGGGATCCTTTGAGGAGCCGGAGCCCCTGGAGGAGGAGCCAGGAGGCGGGAAGCGCCCATCCCTGGAGCGACTGGACTCCCAGGTGTCGACTCTGCACCAGGACGTGGCCCAACTGAGCGCCGAAGTGCGGAATGCAATCAGCGCACTGCAGGAGATGACTTTCACCTCGAATGCCATGACCTCGCATAGTTCATTGAAGTTTCAGCCAGCCAGATCAATCCCAAATATCAGTGGTGTGGCAGCTACAAGAGCAGGGGATTCGGTGGAACATGGCCTGATGGGGCATTTGGGTGGCATTATGGGAGCAGCCGAAATGGCGGCCATTCAGAGATCCTCCTCCCATCCGCCGGAGGTTTGGGGCAGAGACGTCCAACTACCAACGACGACGACGACTAATCCACCAGCCAGTTCGAAGCCAGCGTCTCCGGTGGAACCCAATAAGAGCACGGCCAGCCGGAGCTGTCAAACGGATTTCTATCGCATAGACTTTCCCACCTTTGAACGTTTCGTTCTGGCCAATCCCCGACTGGTCTTGGGCCTTTTGGGCATCGAACCCACCATCAAAAATGAAATGGAGCTGCTGCAGCAAAAGCAAACCCTACAGATATCACCTTTGAACACGATTGATGAATGTGCATCGCCAGCAGATCCCAACTTGGCCAGCTCCAAGGAGAGACTAATCGGATCCGCTCCGGCAACAACACCTGGAAGGATTTACCCGCCACTGGATGATGAGAACTCCAACGATTTCCGCTGGACAATGAAGCACTCGGCCAGTCATCACAGTTGCTGCAAGAGTACCGACGCCCTGCTGAGTCCCGAGGAGCCCCAGCCTCCTCAAGTCGCCCAGGAATTGAAATCTCCCCAGGTGGCTTCTGTTTCTGGCCAGGAGGCAAGATCAAAGAAGACCTGTCGCCGCAGCACCAGTGGCAGCAACTCCAGCCTGTCCAGCACAAGTTCCAGCTCGAACAGCTGCCTGGTCAGCCAGAGCACTGGCAACCTGACTACCACCAACGCCTCGGTGCACTGCAGCCATAGTACCCAGAGCGTGGCGAGTGCGGCCACTACGCGGAGGGCCTCCTGGAAGCTGCAGCACTCGAGGAGCGGCGAGTACCGCCGCCTGTCGGAGGCCACCGCCGAGTACTCCCCACCAGCCAAGACACCGGTTCCCGTTGCCGGCTTAACCTACAGCGGCGCGGACGAGGAGGAGAGTGTGGAGCTGCTCGGGCCGCGGCGCAACTCCAGACCCATTCTTCTGGGCGTTACCCAGAATCAGGGTCAAGGGCAGGCTATGAATTACCGATTTTCGGCGGGGGACGCCGATAAACTGGAAAAGGGTCTGAGGGGCCTCCCATCCACACGCTCCCTGCGCGATCCCACTGGCAAGTAGGATGGTGTGTCCGGATGGGGTGCCGTTTACATTCAACCCGCCAACATGCGTGATTTATGTCCTAATTAATACTGAAACACAAAGACGCTTGTACATTTAATATCTCTAAGATACACTCACATACACGAGAGTTCGGTTGTTCATCTGTTTCCCCTCTGGAATTCTACCTATTAGGCAGGCACACATACATATTATGGAAACATATCAGGGAAACGCAAAAAATGTATCTCTAACAGCCATGAAAAATTTATTTTTGTAAACCGCATCAGGAATCGTTAAGCAGTTTTCTTCGAAAAGAATAATGAGGCAGTTAAGGTTGAGCAGAAGCGGAAGCGGAAGTACAAAGCTGAGAGACCTCCGATTTAAAGTAATTATTATTTTTGAACAGAATATACGATACATAAATATCAAAATATAGAAAAACACAAATGGTGAAATCTTTGAAATCGTTTGCTGTTTGGGAATCAGATGAGGATTCACTCGAACACAAATAAATGTCATAAAATAATAGTTTATTGTTTTGTTAACCAAATTCTTACTTTTAAATTAGTTTTATTCGTATATAGAGTATAATGATTCGTAGAAGTCTAAGTTGGAAATCCATTCTAGTCATTGATAATCGACAATCGTGTGCTAACTATTTATATATCCAATGAGCAGGGTTACACTTCAAAAGTGAGCTCTCTGGCATTTGGTAAAAAGTAATTTGTGATTCCAAGCGCGGAGAGGCAGCTGACAGCTCAAGTTTCAGTCGGTTGAGGGCTTTTTTCTGGGCTAGTTAGTAGTTGGCTAAATGAATAAAAATTAACACAAGAAATAAAATCTATCTATGATATCCAGATTGTATATAGAATCAATCGTATGTGTACATTTGCTCCCAAAAAAAAACTATAAAGACTTGAGCTTCATTCTATCTTTGATGTAAGCATTCTATGATAATAAGTGTATAAGTTTTATAAGTGTTTAGATGGAAACATATTTTAGCCAAGCCATGGCAGTTGGCCTATCAAATAAGCAGAATTATTCAATTGAAATGCAGAACCTATTAAACGTTTTTAAATGTTTTAAACCTAATGTTATCGAGACTATATATACTTGTATGTATTGTATATTATATATGTAGTTCTACATCTAAAGTATAAAAGAATATTCGATATTTCAATAAACAATAAACTTGATGTGACAAATTCCAAAAAAAAAAGATTTTCGGGAGGCTCGTCTTTGATTCTTTGACTCCTCCCGGTGACGGGATATTTTTTGTGTATCATCTCTTTGTGGCGTGACTGGCACAGCTTTAATGTTCTTAATTCAATTGGTCCTTTGATAGAGCCTCACCAGCATAATCCGGTAACCTGATTGCCAAGTTTATTGTGTGTCAAGTTCGCATGTCAATCGGGGTATTAGGCTGCCCCATTTGGGGTCTTCAGTATGCATAACTCCTCCTGCGGTTGCCTCTTTCTAAGATAAGCGCCTTAAATTTGGATCCATATTTAACCTGATATGGGTTTAAGACAAGCATCGTGTACTAAGGAGATTCCCAGTGAGTGGGTTGCAGATTCGCATAGTATTTTCTTCAGTGTGTCCTAAAAATATAGTCTACTTATTTTGGTTCTTACAAAATGTTTTAGTTCAGAAATCAAGTTAAAAAGCTCCAAAGGGAAAGCTTTTTGATAACGAAGAAAGTGCTACATTATATATCCTTTCACCCAAAGCTTTCCATCTGCAAAACTTTCTCCTTTCTCCCCTTGAACTAAACCTAAAGCTTCTAATATCTAAGTGGAACCCAAAACAATAGCTTAGCATCCTCACGAGTTTTTTGGAGCCAATCCCCACTAGAGTCCTTGACCAAAGCTTTCAAATAATTACTCCCAACCCAAAAATCCAGCTGATTAGATTCGCAATAGAATTATCATATGCCAAAAGTTCACAAAAGATATTATTTTTAGCATTTTGCGATGGGGGGGCTCTAATTAGCTCGTGCCTCATTAATGCAGGCATTATCACAAAAATAATTTATTTCAAAACTTTGGCCTGCATTCGCGCCGATAAAAACGATTTAGTTCAAAAGGAGGGGCTAAAGCCCCTCCAAAAAAACCCAAAACCAAAAGACAAATGGAAAAAAAATTAATGTTAATAACTTGAAACTATTATCAAACTCATTGCGGTGTGTTTTTTTGTTGGAACAGAAGCCGGTAGCGGTGGAAGTAGCAGTTTCATTTTCAGTTTAGTTTCCCGACAAGAAAAACTACTCGTGCAAAGAAATTAAGCTAACTACTCCTATTTTTTCACTGTTATTGCGGTCGCAATGGCACAAATGCCTCAGTGGGCATCTATAAAGGAGCTGGGGTGGCATAAAACTAGGAAAAAGTTTTCCGCGAAACTTTACCAGGATAGCAAGGATATCGGCGCTAAAGAGGGAGTAAAAAAGCAAGGGGGGTGGATGGATCCGTTGAAGCCAGAATTGTCGCTTAATAAGATGTCCTTAAATAGCCCGATTGGAATCAGAATCGGAATCGGAATCTCGGTATCATGGTATCATGGGCACTGACCAAAATTCCCGCTGCTATCCTGCAGGACGTGGGTACAAAGTGTATATTGTTTTAATTAGAATCGCAGACACCGAGGGCCATTAGCCAAAGGGACAGGAACAGGGGACCGGGACCGAGACGAGGGCTCCACTATCCTCTTAATTACGCAAATACAAATTGGTCTATGGCATGCACTCTGATTTCGTATTCGCAATTTTGGCATTGCCAGTGGACAGGGTAGGCTGCCAGTGGGTGGCCCGTCAGATGACATTCATGAAGCCAGTTGTCCGAAACATGAGCATAACAATTGCTATTGATTGCACACACAACAGGATCCGCCGCCCAATAAGGTCCAGTCCAGTCATAAGCGTGCTGTAATTTCTGCTCCAATTCTGCTGCAACATTACGAGTTTGCACTCTTGGTTATTTCTGCTTAATTGTGCTGCAGAGAAGGAAACTTTTTCGACTTCAGCTCCCTTCGGTTAGATATCCTCAAATGCAATTGAACTCTGAAGCCGAAAACTGAATGAATTTTAATCACTCAATGGCAAAGTTTTGAGGAACAACAGCAAAGCAACTAGTTGGCTGGCAATACACTTTTAGTGATTGAGTTACCAATTATACAGTTGGTTCAACATTTATTTAACAAAACTCTTCCAGGTTATGAGCTCTATTTCTACAGAAATCATATTTAAGTTTTGGCTCTTATTTCAGAGGTATTCATCTTATTTAGAATGCAAGTTTCACTTGCCACCCAATCGAATCCCAGTCTGATTACGTATTTATGACCGAAACTCGGAAATCAATCGGGTCGTTCGCTACCCTTCCCTCCCTCGACTTAAGCATCAAAATGCTCCAATAATTTCTAATTTATTTTAAGTAAAAGGGCCAAAGCAAACGAACATAAAGCAAATTACCAAACGTAATCGATGAAGCGGCACAACAAGCCACGGGCCACGGCTGGAAAGTGGGCTGAGTGAAAACTTTTGCACCAAATAAAAGAAAATGAATGCCCCTGAATGGGTATGAGTGCCAGGATGCCAGTGTGTGGGTGTGTGTTTTTGCGTGTGTTAGTGAGCGAGTGTAGGAGGATATTGCGAGGCAGCCTGCACAAGTTTCGCACTGAAATTCAATTGAACTGCAAGCAGGCAGGCAGGCAGTCAGGCCAGCAGTCATCAAGTAAGTCCTGAAGGGATGCACTGAAGAAATTCTGATTTTTATGGCTAATATATACTTGAAAATATTTGTAAAAATATTAAAGTCTGGGGATCTTGTCTATGATCTTTCCTACATTAAAACTCTAAAGAAACACTTATTCTGTAAGGAATTTTTCTCTTTGTGTCTACCAAAACTTGAATCAAAGATCCCAATCACTGCTACCAAGTAATTATAAATATTTTCGAACTATAAATAGTTCGAACTCAAGTAACCACTTGACCCTTTTTTTTGCCAATGTAAAAAAAGAGGTATGAGGATAAATTTGTGGCGCAATTGAAACGCATTTAAAGAAAACGCCAGTAAGTCAGCCCTCGACTGTCGATTGGCTATTGCCAGGAACCGCCTAATGGTCGGTTCATTAGACAAAGTTGACCCCAGTCCATTGGCAGAATCGGCTCTCACAGGCGTAATCGCATTGAAAGGATTCCAGGGAGTAATTAGCAATAAAGCGACACCCGGCTTATTCAGGCGACACTTTGGCCCACGTTGACAAGTCGGACAGTCGTTTGATTTTGATTAGCTAATGCAATTCCGCTCCAGTTGCATCTGAACCACAAACTTGCGGCATTCGTTCGAAATGTGAGAAAAAAATCATCTCTCTATCGACGTACAGGTAACAAAGTAGGTAAGTTCTACTCCCATTTTTTTTTGCAAACTTTTTCGCAACTTTGCAGCAACTTTCGCCACACAGGAGGCGAATGTGAGTGAGTGGCAACAATTTTTACAAAAGCGGGAAAAGTTGTCCTTTAAGCCTCTTTGTCATACGAAATACCACCCCCCAACCACCAGCCCTATTCGTTTTTGGACTCAAGTTTATGGCATGCACAAAGCATTCAGTTAATACGCACTTAATAGTCAGGTCATAAATTTTAAATACTGCTAAATGGCGGCTCCGAGATATGTATTCGAGTATGCTTTTATTAATGCCCAGATATGTAAAGCAAAGCATGCATACTATATCCATAGGCCGACTCAAACATTTATCATCCGCAGCCTGATCAACGCCTTTTGGCCTTCTACAACCAAGACAAAATATTCGTTGTGTATTAGAGAGGGAAATTTTGACTGGATTATGATATAGATACACAGCGAAAGATTTTCTTCTCTGACAATATTACTCATACGCACTGTTGTCTGGGTTTTGTATTTTTCGCTTAAATACGAAACTTGTTATGGCGCTTGTCTTGAAAATGTAATCCCCTTGTGTGGTAGTCATGTTTTTAAAGTTCCCGGGCTATTTTCCTTGTCCGCCAGCAATAAGTACTCGAAATTATAGTTTTCAATTACCAAACGTTTAGTTCGCACTACGACTGCGACCTTGTACCATAGAACATAAAGTTCAGCATCCTTGGGGGCAAGGGTTTTATTGCTTGTCTCAAAGTTTTCGCTCGCCCTGTTTTACGACCTTGTCTAGCAACATTTTTGCACGAGTGTATTTATGGGGCAAGTGTCACCCGCAATGCAGGCCACACTACCACCATCGCCCATGGCCCATGGCCCATGGCCCACCCGCATGGATTCCTTGGGAGTTCTCCAACTTCGACGAGCGCATAAAAATGATGAGTTATTTGTTTTTTAGTGCATAATTTATGAGTTAAATGAGTTTTTCATATGCGAACGCGCGGCTGACAGTATTCGTTATGGCACAGGGCGTTGTTCTACAGATTTGTTAGAAACATAGCACTGTAAAAAAAAACTAAATCAATTACATTTATAGGATTTTGTAGGAGGATAAAAGCAGGCTCAGTAGCAGGTATTTTTATCCTTCTTCCCAAAGTTTATTGTTTTGTTATTTAAATTTTTTCTTTCTCTGCAAACATACGCACATCCGGAGCGAATGTCGTGCATGTTGGCTGTCTTTTTATTTATGACTTTTACGCGTGAAACTTCATTCGAAAGCGTTTAAGTGGAAGCACACACAAAAAGATTTCCTCAGCCAGGACCCAGCCAGGACTTGGTGAACTTTTGTTGCGCCAAACACAGCCAAACACACTCTCACATATGCGCCACTCAAACATGCTCTTTGTGGCTTGACTTGATGGCACGTTTATCATGCAAATTGCGCCTAATTGTCCGGAATGGGTCCTCCTTAAACTTCAACATACTTTGCCCCGATCCTAAACTTGCCGCCGAAACAGGCTTTGGCCAAAAGCAATAAAAGCAGCTCCCGGCAAACCAAAGAATTACCAATTTTCTACAAAACAATTTTCAACGCAGCTTAGCAGATATTCTGATTTAATTGTTTTTGTGTTCGCCGTCCAAAAAACCGAAAAAAACAAGGAACCCTTAAAAATTACCCTTTTTTTGGCGCCCTCCCTCACGGGTTTTTTGTTAGATTTTTTTTGTAGTCCTTCCTTGTCTGCTTTATTTACCGAATTGAGCTTTGTGCATCCTTTTCTAACTGCCTCCCACTTGGCGGGCATTAAATTTTAACGGTAAATGCGCGAAAAGCGTCGCAACTTTAAATGAATTGTTTGGGCCCAGGTCCTGGTCGTGGTCCCTGGGACCCGGATCCTGATTCTGGCCTTGTCCAGGTTCGGGTCCTGCTGCTCCTGGTCCTGCTCCGTAGGTCCATGTAAATTAGAAGCGGCTTTTGTGTTCGCCAAGCTTTTTGTTTCTGCTTATTTTTTGTTTGTTTGACTTCATTTCCCGTTTTTTTTTACACTTTCAAAGGGTATTTGGAAATTTTCAGAAAGTTTTAATAGTTTCTATAATCTGCTTTTACTAATCAGCTTTCAAAACTAATGATTTTTATGATTGAAATAATTTTTAATAACAAAATAATATTAGATTTTATTTGATAATTATTTTCCATATAGAAATAAACTAAAATTTATATCATTTAATAGTTAGCGATTATAGAGATTCTTTTCATATTTAAAGAGTATTCTTAGTTCCGGTTTTTGTTTAAAAAGAAACGTGTTATGTTTTTTTTCCACTCTTTACACCACTTTTGGCTCCTGTTGTTTGTTTTGTTGTCGATTGTTTTGGCCCCTGGCATTCATTTGGCAACGCTTGGCTGATGTATCTCCCCAGAATCTCCGCTTGCCCCCAACCCCAGTGTCCTATCTGAGCTGCTCACTGGGGGAGCGGGTCCTGTCCCGAAATGTTTCCGGCTGGTGTCAGGCCATCAATCTGACCTCCGGCACCGCAATGTCCCGCAATGGACGGGAAGATACAGATACAGATACAGATGTGCAGATAAAGATACGGGGTAGCGCAGCGCCACTAGCCGCCGCTGGCCTTTAATTTAAAAACTCTTTTACGCCGTCTCGCCTCAAATACGCTGCCGCCCAATAATGTGAATTTTATGTAATTGAAGTGGCAGCTGTTTGGGGCAAGAGACTGAGCGAAAAAACAGTGAGTGGCGTTTGAAAAAACACGTTGAGAAATGTAATGGCATAACTCTTTGCTAGCTTTGGTTGGCTCTACGTTTGCTCTTTGCTCTTCTATTCGAAAAGCCCGAGGCATTTTAGCCAAAGTGACAAACTGTGCTGGGATCCCGGCAGGAGCTGGAGGAGAGCTAGGGAAAACCGAGGAAAATATATATATATCGGGAAAGGAGGTCCTGCGGCGGCCACTGAATGCAATTTAATGATGTGGGGGACCCAAAGGATCAAAGGGCTGGGGGTAGCCATCGAATCGAGTTTCATTGCCGTTCATTTGCAATTATTCTGGCACTGTTAAGGGAATAATTTATTACCTGGTTGGTTTACGTGCATAATTAGCCATCTATTACGAATATCTTACACTTTAAAGAGCACACAAATCCCATTTATTTATCTATTTGTTGTGACATTTCAATTTAGTCACTTTAATCCCATTCTTACTATGTATTTTTTAGCAACTAACCCAGTTTATCCTCCATTTTGACGCTTGTCCCACTATTTAATAATAGATTTCTAACCAATTCAATCGATTCCCAACCCCACTCAAATCACATTTCATGCTCTTTGACGTGGAAAAGGGTTGGATTGGCCCGCTTTTATTTGATGGACCGACCTGCTCTGTGCCCAGTGCCCAGTGGATTTGTGCGATGATTGCTCTGGCCACGTGTCAATTAAAATAAATTTCAACAGCTTAAATTAATCGATTCTCGATGGAGGGGACTCTAATGTGATTAAATGCCAAGTTTTAAATAAACAAATGTCCTGGCAAAAGTCTACATTGCAGTCGTGAGTTGAATGGGGAGCGGCAGTCGTGAGTGGCGGCAATTGTGGCTGTAAGTGTCCGGAAAATAAACAATTTTTAAATCGAGTGCGGAGTGCGGAATGGCATAAATTATGAAGGCCGGAGGCTAGGCTAGCTGCCAGTTGTGGGAATTAAAAATCGCGTCAGAGCCGTTGTCGCATTAGCATTCAAAGAGCGGGGGTGTCCTGCCACATCAAAAAGGTTATGGGGCACAAGGAATTAAAAATCCGGAGGCCCGAAGCGGGATTTACATGTTGTCTGGCAATAAAAAGGCGTTACTAAGTCTGAGGTTAATTTTCGTAATGCGATGTAATTTTTAATGTCCCAACAGCAAAGGGTTTTTCGAGCAAGGCACGAAGCAGACGTAAAAATTCATTGCCATGTAAATGTACATTTCGCAAACATTTTAAATCGACCCGAGCCGCGGACTGATCCGCTGGCTATCTCTGGGTCCTTTGGCCGATTCATCAGGATGAAATAAAAATGAGTTCGACCTTCGAAATTGAAAGGCATTGCGCCGCGCATTCGCTTGCCACCAATGACCTTTGCGTGCATACAAAATTAAATTTATTTATTTTCCATTTGTTGGTTTTTTGTCTTGCTGTACCAGGATTGGCGCAATTATACGCTCGTCCTTCAGCAATTAACGAAATGCCGGCAAAAAGGGCAACAGCAGCATCAGCATCAAACAGATACGCCGAAAGGTCCTGGGACAAAAGCCAATATGCAAAACAACTGCGAGCTGCCTGCAGTGGTGGAAATACAAAACAAAAAAAAAAAAAAAAAATTAAAATAAATATAAAAAGCTGTAGCGCCCACTTTCCACTTATTTTTCAAATCGTCCTGGGGTTTCCGGCCCAGTTCCACCCTTTCCCGTTGGCCATTTATCTCAAAGACAAGCGAGTGGCAAAGATAAAACTGGGGCTCTTTCGACCTTAATTAAAGACGCATATTGCCCATCGTATATTTGGTTTTGCCACCGAATCCTTGATATTTTTTTCCAACGGCTCCAGCCGTTATTTTAAGTTCGGTTCAACAACAAAGTAAAAATATAAATAAATATTTGCCGAATTGCCGAGGTCCCTCATTAAAGACGTCTGCCCTGGAAGCTGGCTGCCTGGCTGCCTGGCTGCCTAATTGCCAACTAATGAATTCTTTCATTTCGTCCTGCTGGCTTTGAAGAGTCTGGCCTGGCTCGCGAAAAATGCTGCCGACTCTCCGATGGTCGGGAATGGAAAATTAAATAAATTTCAATGGCTCCTGCACTGGCAGATGTGCTGCAGACATCGTTTTTCTAGAATTAAATTTAACGCTCGAATAAATTGTTACATTGCCATGGGGCTCTAACTTAATTAAATGTACTGAACAACGTCAAGTTGTCAGTGTTTCAATTGTTGGCTCAACAGAGTGCATTGAAATGTATTTTAAAACATACTCGTATGTATACGAAGGTGAACAGTTTTCAACTTTTCAAACAAAACAAAATAAAATTAACAATTGTCATTGTTATGTTATCCTTTAACGCATTTTTATTGCTACATAATTCTGTTTGTGATAGGAAAACACTTTCGCTTTGATGAACTGAACTGCGACGCCCACAAATTAGAAAACAACAAACCAAACCGGCATAATAAATGAGAAGCTGGGGGTCGTCGCAGTGCGTCTGGCAGCTTGGGGTTAAGCAGGCGTGCCCTAGTTGACCCAGGAACTTGAGGCACAAAAACGAAAGAACTTGCCAAAGACGACGGGCTGAAACAATTACAAAACTGATTAGAAAATCTGGGCTCTAGCAAAGGCAAAACACACGCGCCATTGTTTTGCCTACGCCCTCATCTGGATTCCCAACTAGCAGTATCTTATGTTGTATCTCTCCTGGTCTGTGGATGGTCTGGAGTGGTCTAGAGTGGTCTGTGTTGTTGGGCGATGGGATCTCGCATCGTGGCATGACCAACAAAAACAACCGACCGCACAATTTGCAGAAACAACAATGGGACAGACACAACCGCACACAAAACCAACAAAAGTCGAAAATAGAAAAACGGGCAATTGGAGGCGAAAAAAAAGAAACTATTCAAAACATGAGACAAAAGGACAGGACGGGATCCTGGGACGGGGCGTGGCATCCGCAACCTTGGTATTGAAAATCGAAACCGAAACAAGCTCTCTAATGCTTGGGGTTTGGCCAGACGAGAAGTCTTTACGGTTGACTCTAATCGAGTTAGTCAGCGACACCTTAAATATTCTCCGAATCCCTGACCGACAAAAAGGTAAAACAAAAACGGAAGGATACTCGTACCCGCAAGGAAAGGCTGCGGAAACCTATGCGGTTATCAAGTCACTGAGAAAGAAAAGGTTAGAAAGCAGTTAAAATTAAAGGTAAAGAACAAGGAAAAAGGGTGGGTACCGGGTATCATGTACCATAGTCATATTTTCAATAGAAAACTTTATAATAATTTCTTTCACTGTTTCTGTTCTCGTTTATTTTTGACTTTTTCGGGCCTATGAAGATGTAACATATCCCACTTGGTGTATCTCCCTCTGCAGTGCTCTGGCCATTTTAAATTGCAGCTCTTGGCCCTCTTTGTGGACAGCTGGCAAATGAGTTTAGGTAGCTGACCAAGCATCGCATGGCTATGGTATTTTGGCTTTTCCCTTTTCGGAATGCTGCACTCGGATACTGGGATACTCGGATCCGAAATAAATTTCACCCAATCGACCCCCCGTTCGCCCTTTCGGAGCGATGCCAATAACGATAACAATAATTGCCGTCCAGGGACAAATATGTTCACCATTTTCCAATAGCGTCAACCGATGTTTGTTTCTAATAAAAAATGAACGCAGCTTGCGCACAGCTGTAACTGTAAAAGCTTTTCAACTGTCCAGTTCGATGCTGCCAGCCAGCCAGCCCCATATGTCAATGTGTGTGTATATCCTTCTGTGTATCTGTGTTTGGTGCTGTGCTTGTATGGGTGTAACCAACGCCAATGTTTTGCTTGATTCCACATTTGTTTGTTCATTGGATTTGTGTTTTTATTTTTCACTTTTTTTTCCTGGTTTCTTTTTTGTGGATTGGTAGTTTTTGGGACCTTTTCCTCTTTTCATCTTTCGGTTCCTTTCTCAATTTTTGTATTTTTTTTTAAAGCTCTGAAATCGATTTGAGTTAAACGTTCTTCAAGCACAAACTCACCGACTCTAGTGTTGTTTTTGCTGTTATTTGTTATTGTTTCAGAGACGTTTGTTTATTTATTTGTTTTGGCATTTGATGGAGCATGGCGCAAAGCGTTCGCCCTTTTGGCATGACTGATTTTAATGCTATATACACACAATAATATATATCTTCGATATGGTATGGTTCGTTCGTACATATGTGTGTCAAGCCAACTGCGGGCGAGTGTGTCCGAGCTCTGAGTGATTGCTTGGGATTTGTACGGTCCATGGATAGCGTAAGAGCTTACAAATTTGAGTCACTTTTCACCAGGAGCCGGACTATTAAATTGTCCGAAATACGTCTGCGGAATGACAAATTAACAAATGACTCGCCAGGCATTGTATTGAAACGAATATTATTGGCCAACTGTGAGGGACTAGAACCACCCTTTGATTTAAAAATGACTTTGAAACGTAATGATTGCCATCAAAGCGGGAGCTCGGACGGCAAATGGCAAATTCAAAAGAGCCCATTGCATCCTGGCCACCACAAAGGATCTAAAGTAGACCCCAGCCGAGAATAGAAGCTGCATAAATAGCTGCCTGCTGCAGTTTCTTGTTAACCCTTTCTGCCTTTCGGTCGTCCTCATTTTTACATCCTGGACAGGCAGAATCCTTTTTATTCGTATGTGTGTGTGTGTGTGTGTGCGCCTATCGACTATGCTAAAGTTTTCTAATTAAGTTACTCATACGCACCGGGTGCTCGACTGCATATGACTGACGTGAAAGTAATTTTCATAAAAGGCAAGTGGGTAGATGGAGTCGTTTTCCTGCTGGTTGTGAAAATTAAACCCCCTAAAAAATTTAAAGCACCAAAGCCAAATTGCCAACTCAGCTTAAGGCTGATCTTTGGGAAAGTACTGGTAAGCTTTTCTAATGTGAACTCTAAATAGTTGGAGAGTTTTGTCTTAAAGCTGTAACTACATTTGATTAACTTTCTTGAAACATCCTTTAATACTTTCAATAATATTGTTTAATTTTCGTCGTATTGCCTGGAATTTTTTAACCAAGTTGTACTGTAGCTGCATTCCCAGGACATCAGGCGGTTGCCTATTAAATGGACTACGTTGCTTTGACGTGCCTTATGGCCTTATGGCCTTATGGCCTCCTGGCAAGGCTCTGAAAATAAGCTGCAACATTGTAAGATTGCAGAAGCGCGGCGTGCAACATGCTTAACATAATTATAAAGTTGCTAGCATCTTCTGCCGCTGCTAGCTGTAAGCTGTTCGCTGCTCCTCGCTCCTGGCTCGCCCCACGACTTTGTCGTCCTTGTTAATTCAGACACTTTGCACGTAAAATGTATGAAACACTTTTTTCTCTTTTACCGCCCACCCAAAGGCAACGTAACGTCTTCGCCTCAGTTTCAGCTTCAGCTTCAGCCTTCTTAGCCGCTCGTCGTGCCTGAGTCCTGCGTCTTGCGTCCTGTGTCGTTCGGGCCGAGTCCTGCGATTTACAGTTCCCACCGCTGCTGCGGCTGGGGTCGGCGCTGTGTTGCGCTGCTTGTTTTACTTTTAATTGGAAATCTCAAAAGATTAGTTACGCTTCGGTGCCAAGAAGCTGCTGCAAGCCAGCCCCTCGTAATTGGTGCATCGCAATTCAAGTGCTCGCCATGCACGAATGCCTGTCTTGAGGCCAAGTGTGGGTGGGTGTGTGTTTGTGCGGCTTTGAAATTGTATGCAAGCAGGTCAAATAATGGCAACAAACAAGCATTTTTCATACACCAACCAAAACTTTGCCCATGCAAAAGTTACGTATACGCAACGTTGCCTCGACGACGCTAGGGCTTCCGTTTCAGCTGCTCCTGCCGCTTCGGTTTCGGCTTCGGCATCCACAGCTTTTGCCACTCCCGCCAATCGAAGAGATTTGCCGTTATCATTAAGTTTGGCAGGGCTTAAGGGAAATTGATGAAGTTGGCAAGTGCAAGTGACAACAACAGTGAGTGCCCGCCAACTTCTTTGTCGTCCCCGCGAGGATTCTTGGAGATGATTTAGATGCGCAGCATCCTTCAATCTTTACAGATCTGTGTGCCATGCAATCTCTTGTCCAATCTAAGCCAGAGAAAGTGGTGAAATCTCAACTAATTGCTTTTTCAGCCAACGGCTTTGAAAAGCCCACTGTGGGGGCAGTCAAGGATCACGCAAAAAAAAAAAAAAATGCTCAAAGAAATGGGAGAAAACATGAAAGGACCCAAAAAGCCAGAGGGCCAAAAAAATACAATATGAAAATAGTCAAATTGTGGTGGCCTGAGAAAATTGAACGAGGTGAACGAAAGGCCAAACTGCAGTTGGCCAAAGTTGTCAACGGCACACAAAACTTTGGCGACAAAGTGCAATCAATGGTGAATTATCACCCATTTCAATGAGCCGCCTTGGTCCTGTTCGAATAAAGTCCAAAAAAAAAAAAAAAAGAAATCGCATTGCCTCAAGGGAGAAAACTTGAAATAGTGCCAAGAAAAAACGAAGTTTTGAAATGGGAAAAACCATCGAACAAAGTCGGTAAAGAAAAAAGGAATCTATTTTTAAGACTTCTCAGCCCCTTGTCAATAATACAAAGAATCAACAAAAGAAAATTATTTCATTTTTTTATATATTTTATATTGGATTGTTGAGCGGATAAGCTGATAATTGACTTGTAAATTTTGATATTGACTTTGAACACTTTTTGTACTCACTTTCAGGCAGCAGCAAGTCTTAGCCTTTAACTTAAAACATAAACTTTTAAAAAATGCTAGAAATAAATTCCGAAATTTCCAAATTTCTGAGATTTGTTATTTCTTTTATTTAGAAATTCATCACCAATGGAATTTATGGTGGAAGTTTACCTATTAAGCAAACATTTCTTATGGCTACAAAGGGGAATCTTCAGATTTGGCTTACATGCTCGTGACCTTTACTGGAATAAAGCGTTAAATCTCTTTTTTTTCTTCAGACAGGGAATACCCGATGTGTCTGGGGAAAAAATTCTCTGTAGAAGTTTTCCCCGGCAATGATTTACGATTTCTGTTTTCTTCTTTTTGGCACGATTTTTGTGTTCGGTGGCTCTTAAAGCCTGGCTAGGCTGAATTTTGTTATCCTTGTCGTAGGGGATGGTTGGAAATTCCAGGGTTCGTACTCCCTGCGAAATCCTAGCCTTCTGAATTACACATCTGATTTATAGCGGGCAGACTTTTAAGCCTTTTCTATTATTGCAGTTCCTGCGGGCCATCCAGATCTATCCTGTATTACTGCTTCACACCGATGAGCACTTTGTCACCTTCGAAGCGGAGGAAATTCCCGGACTACTCCTGCGCCAGAGGTCAGGTGACAGTTTCACTTTACCTATTGTGCGAACGGTACTTCAGCACTAATGCGCGACCGCATAACGGTAATTTATGCAGACATATTGTATTTCAAGGACATGCTCATTACACGCCACGCGCCCCCTTGTCGTTGCCGTTGACCAGGGTAACTGAAGTTGGTTAGTGGGGCATTAGCATTTCTAGGAGGTCCTGGTCCTTTGACTTGCTGTTCCTTGAGATTTTGATACTCTATGGAGGGGTTGGGTGGAAATTACTGAAATATCCATCAATAAAATATGACATTTTGTGGTACATTTTGGACTCGTATTCCTCGTCAATCCATAAGAAGACTATCATAAAAAATGTGCTTCAAAAGTATTTAACCTTTGACTCCTTTAGCTTTCTCCAAAAGTAAATAAAACATGTTGGTTTTAGTTTAATTTAAAATAATTAGTTTGCAAGTGTACTTCTACCTTCGTCTTCCAAAATCCTGTTATCCTTAGACGCTTTTTTTAGCTTTTGCTTTATGTCTCACCTTTATGTCCTGTGGTTGCCTCTAAAAGCCCATTGTTCCATTGTTTCAGCTGCCGTAGTTTGCCGTAGTTGTGGCTGCTGTTTGCTTTGTTTAGCGGCGGCACTTTGGCCGGAGGATGATGTTTTGTGGAGGGTCAGGGGGCTGGCGTATCTCGACCTGGACAAAGTGCTTTTAGTAGTTCGGCCTTGTCCACCGCAAGATCGCCATGAGAAGAGCACACCCAGGACAATGTAGAGATAGAGAGAGGTGCAGAAGAAAATAGAGAGGAGCTGGAAGCTCCACTGCGTTGGCTTGTCATGTCTTTGGCTGGGCATTAAGTTAATGCTGCGGCCTGGAATGGGACACAGACATCCTTGACAACCCTGACATTTCCACTCCGGCCGCAAAACCAGACTTGTCTTTACATTTGGACTTGGACTACGGTTCCAGGCTGTGGTCTACAATACGAGTGTATGTGCGGGTGTTCGGGTGTACGGGTGTACGGGTGACCGGGTGGGTGTGACTCGTGTCTGACGTTCATTAAGTCATTAGGCATTGTTCCGGTTCTCGAGCTGCGAAGGCCTGCGGTGTCTGTGCCAAACAGGTGAGAAATTGCTTAATTGTGATTTCAACGCATATCAACAAGAGGTCCTGACCTCAGACTGCTGCTCTCGGGCAAGTGGTCATGGGTTCATGGTCAATTCAATATTCCCACCCGTCGTCTTTCAAATTGACCGCAGCTGCTGTTTCGGTAATTAGAAAATGTTTTTGTCACACTACCAGAGACATTAATAAAGCCTGTTACGGATAGAAGTCTTATGGAAAGTTAAAAAACATTCCATACTTGAGCAAAAAACTCGCCCCATTTACATTTGACTTCCTTGTCGGGAAAGTATGTGACTAATGAGCTCCTTTTTGGATAGCTTGAGGGGCTTGAGCTTGTAGATTTCCTTGTTTTCTTTTCTCCGGGCCGGGGCATTGCACTTTAATCGCGAAACGAAAACATATGTATCACACACCTGTCCAGCTTCATGACTCCTGGCCAAAGGGGTTAATGTGCTGACAATTGTGTTGTGTTGTTTTTTTTCGTGTGGCACTGCCGGTGTTTATTTGACTTATGTTGACACACTTGTGAATTAAGTGTTGCTGAAAAAATATCAAAATCCGTAGATGCAAAAAAAAGTATTTGCCGCATTTATTTATACAATGCTTTATGACTTGTCACCGTTGCATTTAACCATTTTATTTATGTTGGCACTCGGTCATGGGACGGATTAAAACTTTATTTATTTTTCTTGTGTTTTTCAAATGTAAATTGGTTTCGGTCTTCTGGTTATGCAATCAATGTTATTTAATATGTGTTTATAGTTCATAGATTTATGCTAGTTAATTCAAACATATTTATGTGGCATAATTCAGGTATAAATAAATTTATACGCTTACGAGTTTTATTCGAATGTGCGCTTTGATTTGCATAGGTAAGCAAAATATTTAATGAGTCTGTTTGCATTAAGCAATTATTGTTTATGGATTCTTCC
The DNA here is from genome assembly GCA_018150545.1 of Drosophila ercepeae. Taxonomy (NCBI): domain Eukaryota; kingdom Metazoa; phylum Arthropoda; class Insecta; order Diptera; family Drosophilidae; genus Drosophila; species Drosophila ercepeae. The sequence continues at coordinate 16,481,369 of JAECWL010000161.1, forward strand.
TAAAAGTAATATAAATCAAAAGTTTATGAAATGAAATTTATAAGCCAGCTAATCGTATCTTAAATGAAATTACTTGAAAGCCTGCATTCAGGTAAACATTGACTTAAGAGGTCGAGAAACCAACCTGGTCCAATATCAATTAGTCTTCGACTCCCATCCTACAGCTAGTAGACGCGGCCACAAACAAATTTATGGCCAGACAGGCAGCGGAATGAAATTTACCCGTGAGCCGTACCCGAGATTGTGTTTAGCCAACGATGCGTCACCTAGCCGGCAGACAAACAACATATGGCTGTTATATGGCTTTGGGGCTGCTCTGTCACAGCATCAGCGACAACAAAATGGCGCAGTTGTTGGAAAATTACAATTCGGTTTCGGTTTCGGGTTTTGTCTTATGTCACGCAGATACTCACATTCGTACGATTTTATTATCATTTTGTTACGTGTGCTTTTATTGCCTGCTGCTGGCAAACAAACGTTGGAACTGGAACTGGAGCTGGAATTCCCCTCCTTAATGCGAGTGTGTGGCGTACAGTGCGTATACGTGATATGTGATTATCTTGGCGTCAAGCGTTTGGCTCATGTTGTTTATTGAGAAACCCAGAAGAGTCGAATACCTTTCGACAACAAAAACAGTGTTGTTTCGTTAAATTACATAGCCGACTAACACAAATACCAATCTCAGATTGGATTGTATTGGTTCGGTCGGATACCGTTGCGGTTCTGTTCGTTCAGTTGGTTTTGCTTTTGCTGGGAAGCAAATCAAAAGCAATATTGAATTCTTTAGCAGCAGCAGACTTGTTGACCGTCTTGTTGACTTTTAAAGGGTCCTTAAAGTGCCGGTATTCCGCAGTCGACCATTTTTCTACCGCTCCACGCGCCGCCTCGTACGTGGCATCCGTTTTCTGATTATTTAAAAATTTATGAAGCCAACCAAGCGCAGCTGAAAACTTTTGCACAAAACTAAACAAACTGCACCAACAAAGACGACCGAGAGGGAGTCGAGTAAGTAACAAACACGGCAACATGGGCGACGACTATGACGAGGACTAGGAGGACGACCAGGACAACGAGGACGACGGGGGATGTCGCGGACGAGGGCGAGGACAGGAACACCAACAAAAGGCACCAGCGGAGCGACAATGCTGCCGACAGTGGCAACAACCACATCAACAACAGCAACAGCAACAGAAACAGCAATAGCAACAACCATTTGAACAACACTAACAACTCCAACAAAAGCAATAATGAAGAAAGGAAGCTGCGACGTGAATGTGAGAGAGCCAGCGGGTAAACAGGAAAAACCTTACAAAGATTACATGTTTTCTCATTCAAGTAATTATATAATTCCATCTTCCTAGGATACAAAATATAAATTTTTAATAATTTAATAAAAAAAAAGAAGCTCTGGATTTATCTTTAGTTTCGTAAATATTTAAAACAATTTCAAGTACTCATAAGCCGGTATAAAAAAGGATAAGCCAGATAGTAAAATATTAAATATTATATAATTAGTATTGCCACATTTTTTCTCTGGCATGACCATTGTTTGTTGCGTATTCCAGTGGCGAGTCCCGCCAAACCCCCAAACACCACAAGCAGCCGTGCAGGACACCGCGCACCACCCAAGCCTCGCGAGCCACAGAACCACCCAAAATGGTCGTGGCACGCTGCTGCTGCTGATAATGTGCAGCGTGGAAACTTTCCAACATAGTTTGCTACTTAACTCGAGCGTAATAATAAAAGTGCTAAATCTTTGCTTATATTCACTTTGAAAGAAACGCGGACAGGAGCCGGGGGGTCATGGGTCAGCGGCGACGCCAACGGCTTTTACTCGGTCTCGGTCTCGGGCCAAACGCAAATATTAAGAGCCACAAAAGAATACCATTAAACGTGAACTCCACACTCCACACTCTGGTGGAAAAGGTGCAAGCCGAAAGCAAAGCGTCAGCAATTATACAAAATGCTGCTGGTTGCAACAACCAAACAACGAAACAACAACTTAGACAACAACATCAACGAAACAACGAAAACGAAAACGAAAACAAAAGCAGAAAATGTTCAAAAGTTATGTGTGAAAAGTTCTACGTTTTATGGTGTTTAGCACAAAGTTGGGGAAAGCATAGAGCCATGGAGGGAGCAAAAAAAGTCCGAATACTAAGCATAAATATTTTTATGATGTGGCTTTTAAAATGGTCCAAAAGCTAGAAGGTATTACTTAGCCCTGGGTTAAGTTCAAAAACTAAGATGATGGCTGTATGAAAGCAGTTTTTGAAATCCAGGCTTAGGGCTTTAACTTTTAGTGTATTTTTGAAGCTAAAATGTACCCAAAAACGGGTTAAACTGTATGATGCACTTCATAAAATGCACTTCGTCTAATTAAACATTGAAAGCAATCAAAATTATTAATCTGAATCAATACGATTACTGGTTGGCTATTGAATTTCATAATTCAAATCAAATTTATTAATGGGTTTGGTCTTATCCAAACAACAACCCACCTCCTGCCAAGTGTCACCAATTCAATCAAATTGATTCGTTAATGTCCACAACCTTCGAAAATTAAAGTGCAAACGTGAAATGGATACCACAAAATTGAATTGTCCGGAATATTCATAGACTTGTGACCCTAACTGGGCTAATATTTGCATAGAATTGAAACTGGCAGGCATTCTTCATTTTTCGCCATAAATACACTCTTGTCCGATAGATCTAATGTCCGGCTAGACTTGCCCGATTTCCCGGCCCTACTCGCCTTTCCGGTAACTTTTCGGCTGCCACGTATTTCGCTTTTTATGGCTTTCATTTTTCAATAAATTTGATTACGCTGCGCTTTGTGATTATTGGTGCGTGAAAAAATAAATTTAATTTTTTTTCGCCGTCCATCGCCTAAGCTGGATGATGGTGCGGGGGCTGTCATAAAATATATTGGCTGATGCCGTTGGCTCAGTACTGAGCCGTAAGCTCGTAAACTTCGCGCCAAAATAAATAATAAATAATAAACTTGCGCCTCGTCCGGCGGCAACAACAGAATTTGTTACACTTTTTTTTTTAGGCTTTCGCCCATCAGATTCACCATCGGACCATAGGACCACCTTTTTGGTCCATATCCGTGTCCAAATGGGCAAATGGCCGGTACTGATAAGCAGGGAGTATCCGGAGTATACAGGTTTTGTTTTTCGAACCAGGGTATCGCTAGGGGTCTGATATGCGTCTCATCCATGCAGGATGGTTGATGAATAAATTTTGCCCAAATAAGTATGCTATGAAAATTTTCAAACACGAACGGGTTGGTAAACACAGGAATTTTTGCTTATTAACATAATTTCATTATTCCTTTTTAAGTTTTTATTTAATTAAAATAAAGAGCTTCAAGTTTAAGTCCCTTACCCCAAATAATATTTCCATAGAGAGTGCTTCTTTAGTCGCAACCCCAAGACCTAATTTTTTGAAAAGATTTTATTTATGATTTTTGTTTCGGCTTTCCTTGCAACTCATCCCTAGCCGGTACACATTTTTTATGACTTTCCCTGATCGCTGATGGTTAAATCCGGGATGGGCTGGCCAGCGAAAATGCAATTTTATGGCGATTAATTTCGAAATCCCAGCGCCAGTCCACGCAAATCGCATTCTTATCGGCCCAGCAGGCATGAATGTCGGTCCAGGCCCCATGGCTTATTACCAACATTCGATTCGATATCACAATCAAATTAAAAACCCGAACCCGAACCGCTCGCCATTTGAAGGCAAGGCGGGTGTCCATTAACTGGGCCTCCAGCTGCCAATTGCATTTGGCGTCGGGATTTACTGAACCGAAATAAATGCTTATGCAAGTGCGCGGCGGCACGATCATCGGCAAGCCATATAAATACATTCATTAATCGAGTTATGATGGAATGAAACTGCCAGTATCTTAATTAAATTCGGGATTATTTATGCAATATGAAATACGTATTAATGCTGTAAATATTTAAATGCGTGTAATAATGGCGCATTAGCTATGTAAATTGATGGCAGTTCCATTGCTTTTTTATACTTTGATTTTACGGAAAAATACATGTCCGTAACAAGTTAATCAATTAATCGGTAAAGCTAAGAGATTGAAATTAATTTTCCATTTAAAATAAGGATTTTAGAATACTTATTTGTGATGGAAATATTCTCGATTCGAAATCCTTTTGTGGAAAGTGGAGAAAATAAAGCGGTTGTTAAGTTTTTATTTCCCGCAAACCGCAGGCAATCGAGCCACGCCTTTCTGTAGTCGCCGATGATTGCAGTTCTCACTTTTGCAGCTGCAGTTGCAGTGGCATTGGATGCGGCACTTTTTACGATGCAAATCGAACAATTTGCACTTTTATCTACCGAACGCGACTTGCACGCTTAAAGCCAGCGAATAGCGTGATTTATGTGCAGCCGTTGTGGGTGGTGGTTCTCCGTGGGTGGTCAGTGGTGCAGCAGTTGTGGGTGGACTTGGCGGATGCATTTTCATAAAACAAATGTCAGTTAACACTTCATTTGTCTCTGTCGCGCCCAACAAAATTCAATTTGAATACAGACAAGCAGCATAAGGTTTTCCCTCTGTTCTTGTGTTTTTTCTTCCCTCATAGGTCTCTAAGACTGACTTAAAATGGCATAATTAATGCGGATTCCAGCTGCTTCGCCTCCACTTGGCTCCTCTAACAACTAAGCACAAGTTTATTGGCAATGTCAATGTGCTGGAAGCAAGTTTGTTCACTTGCAAGTAATTGAAAGTCATTCTTTATGCAATAATAAATGACTTTCTCGCACACTTGGCCAAGAGTAACAGCCATACACGGCGGCAAAAATCTGTAGCTTTTTAAATTAAAGATTTTCTTTGAATTATATAAACGAATGAATTAATAAAAGCTTTTACTTCTTTATTTTTGGATATTTGTATCCGATTTTGATGAATAAGATCGGATATATTACTCATACGCACTGTTGCCTTGGTTTGTATTTTAATTTAGAATTCTTTGTTTATTAGATTTTTCCTTTTAGCTAATAAAATAGTAAATAAATATATAAAAATAGTAAATAAATACATCAGGATATTGAAGGTTTTGCGATGTTTGTCAAAACAAACCATTTCTCATTTTATTACTCATACGCAACGTTGTCTTGCTGAATTTTTGAATTTTTGTATCAATATTTGTTATTTTTAGCCGTTATCATTGTATTATTTAGAAAAATCATTCAAGAAACTTGCAATTATTATGTTTCCAAAATAGTTTCGCCCGAAATTTGGTTATCACTATTTTCCGCAGTGAGGGTTGTCCTGCTTTCGGCCAAGTTATCTCTTCTTGAGCGGGCTACAGCTTCAATTTCAGTTTGAGCGTCACTTTGATGCATGCGTCAGCTCCTCGCCGTAGTTGCAGCTGCCTGCCACCCCGCCCAAGTGCCCCAAAACCCCTTGTAACCCCTCACCCCATGGTGGCCCAGTGAGATAAACAACTGATTGCTGGTCGTTTGAGGGCCATTAGCCTGCCGGGTCCGGTCTTGAGAGAGTTCGGAGCATACGTATATGGAGTAAGTCCCTGACACATTGCCAGTTCATCACAGGACCCAGTCTGATGGATTCAGTCTCGGGTTTGCCTGTGAGCATCCGTGTGGGTGGAGGACTAACAAATGTTGGCAAATCGGTGTGCAAACGGAGCCAATCAAAGATATTTACGTGCGATCGGAGAGCTCCAGCACTTTCCGGCTCCGGATTCTGGCCAGATGAAAAGTCAGAATATCCAGTCAAGCTGAAATTTTTAATTTCCATTCAATAACATTGTGGCTTGGGGCTGAGAGGTGGCTGCCCAGATTTTAATGCGGAATAAATCTAATTAGTGAAATCAAAACCTAATCATGCGTTAACAATTTATGCGCTCCATCCGCGCTGGGTGGCAGCACCAGCTCCGCCCCAAAACCTCCAGTGTGTCCTTCCCCGCCACACCTCCCCCCACGTTAATTTTCCCATCACCTCTGTAACATTTTCGCCATTATGAAAAGCGCAACGTTGGCAGAAAGTGTTCTGTGCTTTCAGTATTTCAACTTTTATTTTTTGTGTTTTTTTCGCTTCCCAATGCTCTTCACCGCTTTTTCATGTTAAGGGCATTCGCTTTGCATTCAATTTTGGGTCCGCAACATTCACATAAAGTAATTGAGTGCACAACATTGAATGCAACGCAAAGGATGCCAAAAACAAAAGATCCAAAATGAATCAAACAAACGAAAAATACTCCACAAAAAAGAGGAAATTATTCGATGTAGATGGTATTTGACTGTTTGATGCTCTGGAAAGGATAGTAAATGTAAATCCTTACTCACTGTTTATGGAAATCCTTCTATAACTTTCACAATGCTGTCCTCATTCATTCAATTTAATTACATTTACTAATTCAACGCAATGGCAAATGTTAGAAAGGTTTTGTGGCTTTAATTATTTCGGTTCTGCTGAAAAGTTAATTCAAGCAGCTTAGGCTTTAAGCATATGAAGAATAATTTTTATAAAATATTTATTTAATACGAACCATCCATTTCAATATGCTCTTTCCCAGTGCAGGGAATTAATACCCTTTTTTCGTGTGCATCCCTTTTGGCAGGTCCATTACGTGGCAGTTGAAATTGGAATGGCGGGACGACTTCCATCCGACTTTCCCTTTCCCAGGTTCTCTCAAATACATCAAATTTTCAATTTTCCATCAACCATCACTCACACACACAGCAATGTGAACATTTAAAATTTAAGTGCTGCAATTATAAAGCTGAATTTATATTGTAGGACATGTATTTATGCGCATTTAACTGCTTTATATTCCGTTTGTCGAGCCTCTGGAAACTAGAACTTTTATGGCCCATCCATAAACAGTTCTTGGCTGATGGGTGATGGGCTGATGGCTGTTGGTGAGGGACTATTAAAATTTTATGCTTTACTTTTATAATGATTTACACAATGATGTGCAAATGGGGCGCCAGGCGCAAGAAACTGATTTCAATTTGAGATTCCGTCGCTCTTAATTGGATTTCGGCGGCTTAATTACCTTTTTAGCCGAAATTACAAATTGTTTGCGAACAATCAAAGTCGTAAAAAATTGTCTATATGTGCACAGGAAACAGAGTTTTTAAGCAAAATCTTCAAATTCAAAGTCAAAGCCTACTTTTAGTCCCTAAAAAGAACAGGCTGTTACACCCTTTATTATGTGTTGTTTTCTTCAGTGTAAGTAAAGTTTCGAATGCAAAATAAACCCTGTGCGGCATAATGAAGCACCATCGGTGGGGCAGCAGGGGATTTTCTGTCCTGTCCGGGACTAACAAATATTTACACAAAATTTATAGCACGCGCTTACCTCGGGCAGGCCGGCCCTCTCCGTCTGAAAGGGAACCCGCCCCGGATAAGGGTAAGCCATGGCTGAAAAGTTGACAAACAATGCGTGGCCAGGACCTGGTCGAAAAAAATCAGTTTAAAATTAAAATTCGCCACCCAAAACCCTCAACTCCTCCGCCGCCACCCAGAAAATAAAAAAAATCCAACCGAAGCCAAAACAAGCCAACCGACGAAACAAAAGCTGACAGAAACCGGATTGGGAATGGGAACGAGGATTGGGAATGAGAATGAGAATGACGTCGCCCGGCAAAAGTCACGTTTCATAAGCAAAATTATGAAAATGCCAAAAGTGGCGCATAATTTGAACTTTGCGACCTGACCCAGGAACCAGATTGAGTCTCTTTGCTTACGCTTGATTGCTTCGGCAAATGAGGCGTTTTTAATTAATTCATCAGACATTTAGACGGCCGCCTGCCTCTGTTCTGCCTAGGACCGAAAGCTAAACGAGTCGCATATTGTGCTGTGCGGCATTTAAATTAATTGAATTTTGCACACAACAATTAGCACAAGAATCAACATGCAACCAGAGGAGTCTACCAAAAATTTGAGTCCATTAAAGATTTCCATTTTAGATTTATGCCTTTGCCGTCGTCTTCGCTCTCCCCTTACTTGACGGCTGTTGATTTTGGTAATTTGTAAATATCTCGGAGATTTCGCATAATTTTGCGGCCTCGAATTGACGGGGCCTGTCAGGGCTCTTGGCTTAATTAGAAACTCGTCTTGTTGCAACAAAGGGATGGACAGATAGATGGATGGATGGCTGGATGGGGGGATTTTCCACTGTCTTTGGCTGCGGATTCGCCATCGTTGCTCGTCAGCAATATGTCGCTCTGTCAACGGCTTAAATCATTTGACGAAAGCCATCAAACTCCACTCCATGAACGTGGGACTTATGTTCCTTGCTCGCACACTCATTAAAATTCAACAAAATTGTTGCCAAATTAACTCAAACATAAGCGAGCAATAAAATTTCCATATTTTTGCCAGGACTCTATGGTACATCCCGAAGGGCTTACTGGCGACAATCTGTGGCCGGGGCCGAAAAAAGTGGTAAGCCAACCTTTAAATACGAAATTTGACCAACCAAAAACTACCAGAAGGAAAACACAAATATTGAAGCAGAAGCACCAGTCGAAACTTTCTCCAAAGTGTTAATTACATGCAGAAGCTTAAATAGAGAACTTTAATGTTGCCCCAAGGGAGTTATTTTGTGGGGGGCCGGAATTTATGAATTTTAAAGGGCTACTAAGCTACTAAGTAGAAAGTACCTTCTGTCTATTACCAAGTGACAGTGGCCACTTTTAGGTATTTAATGGATCCAACAAAAAAAAACAATCTTTAAATCGATTTTTGTGTAAACTAATTCCATTATCTTGGCTTCTTTATTGTGTTTCCCAGAAACCTTAGACCATTTCAAGCATCCTCAGCTTGAATCGAATTAAATTGAAAAATGCGTAATCCCCTGAAGTTTGTCGTCTGTTTCGATTTAATTAAGCGCCTTTCAGTGGTGGGAATTTTCCATCGACGACGACCAACGACGACCCTCCCACACAGCATTGCAATTTATATCTAATACAGTTCAAAGATTTATTTACAGTATCCTGGACTATGGGTCTTTAATTAGCACTCCACTTGTTGGCAGATGAAACGGTTCGTTTCCAAGGGAATAAAAACGCGCCAAATGACACTGAAAGTGGCCGTGTTGCACTGAATAGGGTTGGACTGCCATGTCGAGCGGGAAGCGGAAACTGGAGGAGTATCAGACTAACTGGACAGAAACTGGAGAATAAGCAAAGTCCCCTCCAGCAGAGCTTGTTGTGACTTCTACTTTCCTTTACTCCCCCTTTTTTTTTTTGGCTGCGAGTTTGAGTTCGTTTCCTGGGCGTCCTTGTAGTTAAGCAGAATTTTAATTGATAAATTGCCACTTGGACCATTACTTGTCGCTGTTGTGGCTCGAGGCAGTGCCTCCTCCTGCTCCTGCTCCTCCGCCCATCTCGTTTTGCTCCCTTTTCACTTTGAATAATTTGCAAAGTTGCGACCCAAACGGAGGAAACTCCTCTGCTTCTGTGGTTGCCCACCTCCACCCATTCCGGACCCAGTCCTGGACGAGCTGCTAGTAGCGTTTACATCATCAAATGAAATACAATAAAATACTTGGACTCATTTAAAAAGCAATTAAATATTAAAAACACTTGTACAATTGCCGCGACACTGGCCAAAAACGATGATGGAGAGAGGTAGGGGGTTGGCTAAGAGCTTTGGTGACTTTTGGAATTTTGATTGTTTCTTTGCGTTTCATTTACAAGTTTTCCCAACAGCCTAGAGTAGGACGGGGTGCGGTTTTATTTGAGTGATTATGCAATTAATTAAAATCTCTCTTTGCTTGCGGTTAAAGCCAAAAGCTGAGCCTGGGGATTTGGCATCCTTTTGGCATCCTTTACGGTAGTCTGAGCCAAAAGGAAAACAAAGTAATTTTATCGAAATTCTGAATAGCCGCTATATCGGAATTTTCGGCTATTCGGGGACTCGGGCAGGCAATTTCAATACCGGATGTAAAGTGTTTATTAAAATTTCGAGGGAACATGCTACAAGATGGGTGGAAAAAAAAGGCGAAAGGAGTTCGGAAAAACACACATAAGCGTTCCGTTTTTCCATTAATTTGATTAGAGTTTCGCAAAAGCAGCGAAAAAGGCGAATATTTGGAAAAGGGTATTCAAAATTGTAGAGTCGAAGCTAAATATACTCTGAAAAGGTATTGAATAAGTTAAGTGCCTTGGAATTATATTTAAATGTGATTTAAAAATGGATAACTTTTTGATTTTATTTGGTAAATCAGGTTTGGTAGAGTCCTTGCCCTTTGGAAGGGTAAAATCCCAAACTAGGATACACGAGCCAGGGAGAAAAGTGGAAAAGTAAGCAAACGCGAAAACAAGCTTGGCAAAAACATAAGAAACACAGCGTTGGCCATCACCCATCCCTACCCACCAACCAGAGCCACGTCCCGAATCATATCCTCATCCATATCCTTATTCCCAGACTCTCATCCTCTTCCACGACTCTCCACGTGGACACACCTCGTGTCGTGCTGTGGTCTTATGAAGTGCTGTTATTAACTATGACTCGGTGCGAGGCAACTTATGCCTCATAAGAATTTAACGCTCAAATGCTCAAATTGTCAATAAGAAACTTGGCACGCCCATTTCGACAGATGGTGGAAAGTGGGTGGCGGGTGTCCTTTGGCTGGTAAGGTGGAAAGGTGGAAAGTGGGCGCGGGCTATCTGTCTGGCTAAGACGGTTTCGCCTCGCGTTTTACACACACAGGAGAACACACATTAAACGGCAATGTCCACGCGTTTTCATTAAGCCAACTTTCGGCGTGGCCAAAACGCAGAAGTAACGGTGGCCAGGAGGCCTGGCAATCATTTTTTATGGAGCAGCGCGGCCAGCGCATCAAAAACCCATTTGGCCGCCATTAACTTGATTGAGTCGAACTGTGCGAGCGTTTCTTCTTGGCTTTTTTTGTCCTGTTTCAGGACGGTTTCACACGGTTTTTTTTTGGGGAAGAGGCGTTGCAAATGAAAATTGATCATGGCCTGGTGTCCCTTCCATGTTTACAACTAATATTTCTGCGGATTTCTGAGGTGATGCGATCGACGTAGTCCACGGCCATTAGTTGTCATTAGTGAGCATTTTCTTAATTAAACTTTGCGATGAATCCGTCATTAAAGGGTGTCACCATCCATCCCCAAGGCCGGCCATTTCTTTCGCTATCTCTGCCGTCATTTGTCATCTACCCCACGGCATCTGCAATCCAGAAGTTGTTTACTAATTAAAGTACCAGCCCGACCTCAGAAGTGGCAATGCCAATGCCTTCTAAGGGCTTGACCTAGATAGGATTGACTAACATTTTTACTCTGGGATTGAATGCCTAAAGATGGAAATAACGAAGAAAATGTTTTTAAAATTACCACAAATTGGTAGGCCCAACCCTACATTCCTGAGTAGTTTTAACCAATTAAAAAATAAGTGAAAAATATGCCATAAAAGTTATCGTTTATTATTTATGAAGTAGTTCAGTTTAAAGCATAAACAAAGGGATTTTAGAGTAGCTTATGAATAATAGATTTTGGAGGGTTTCAAACCAAAATAGTTAGCCAACATTTGAGTATTTTTTTGGATTCTCGATTGCTTTTGCACATTAACCCTTCAGATTAGCCCGAAACAGGACTCGGCCGGACGAAACTGTCACGGCACAGATCCTGACTGGCAGCACATTAAAGCTTAGCTGGCTTACACGGGCACATGGCAGATACACAAAATAAATAAATGTGATTTGTCATTTTGCAAAACATGAAATGGCAGCAGGAACAGGAACTGGAACTGGAACTGTCGCAGCTGCAGCAGAAGCAGGAGCAGGACCAGGACCAGGGGCATTACGAGCAAAACTGTTCGAGGAGAGCATTAAATTGCAGTCAAATGGCACGCTGTGTGCATTTCAAATGCCATGGATTCTGGCTGGGATGGGGATTGGTATGAGGATTGGTATGGGATAAGGGGGGGATGTATTAAATTATTCGAGCGTGCTGCAGCCAGACGGAGATACTTTCGTATGCAACACTGGGCAGACTAAGTCCAAGTCCAAGTCCAAGTCCCAAACACACAAAGCAAAACATGTAATACATATATTTGACTTTTGCTCAGCTCGCCAAATGAATGCCAGATCAAATAAATGTTGGCCCACACGGGGGTTAGTGGTTCTGGAAGGTTAAGCCGTGGACTGCCTCCTCGTCAGTTCCCCATTTGAAGCAAATCAGCGTCAACATCAGTATCCGTATCAGCATCGGAATCAGCATCTGAATCTCAGCCTGAGTCTGGGGCATCCTGGCAAAGTGAAGCTGCATGTAAAATTCATTCGACTGAGCAGGACACCAAAGAGCTGCAAATGAAATGGCAGAGCATGGCGTGTTGAAGTCACCTGTCTGTCTGTCTGCCTCTCAGATGACAATCCCAGACCAGACCAGATTGGAATACATTGAACATGGTCTTCTTGGTGAAAAGGATTTAAACTATAAGGTAGATATTATAAGTTGGAAATGATGTCTTTAAAAATACAACACTTATATACAAATTTTCAGACAAACAAAAATTTTAGAAATCAATTCTCTTCGTCTGCGTCGCTCGTTTGCGGCTTGATTATCACAAAGGAACAAACGAGGTCCTTGGACACACTCATCACTCCGCCGGCATTGTTCATCTGACCGCAATAGTTGGGGGCGGAAAATATGGTGACCAGGCGGCGGCTAGCGAAAAACTCGTAGCCATCCTCTACGACCTCGTGGGCACGAACCATCAGATCCAGGCCGTGGGCCTCCAGGAAGTTCTGGACAATTGGTTTGCCAAATGTATAGCTTACCCCACGGACGTTATAGCCCCAACCATCGTCGTCGTGGTTCACATCCGCCCAGAGCAGATCGCAGAGGACGCCGCTACTTGGGACATCGGTGGGTCGCTGGAGGCTACGGATCTGGTCCAAGTCCCGGAGCGTAGGGCTGAGTCCCCCGTGGCAGCAGAAGATGCGTCCGCCCACAACGGCTGCTGCAGGCAGCCAATTAAAACAGTCCGTGAAGGTGTGCCACAAGCGGATCGTGTAGCGCCTCTTTACCTCGTCGAAGAATCCGTAAACTCGATTTATGCTGGCGCTCTCGTGGTTGCCCCGCAGCAGGAAGAAGTTCTCCGGATAGCGGATCTTGTAGGCCAGCAGAAGGCAGATCGTCTCCAAGGACTGTTTCCCTCGATCCACATAGTCCCCCAAGAAGAGGTAGTTGGAAATCGGCGGAAAGCCACATGCCTTGAAAATCCGCAACAGATCCGCGAACTGGCCATGGACATCCCCGCATATCTTCAGTGGGGCATCCAGTTCCAGGAGCATCGGCTGAATCGAGAAAACTTCGCGGCTTTTGCGGACAAGAGCCTCTATCAGTTCCTCTTGGAACGTGCAGTTGGCTCCGTCTAGAGAAGTGAGTTCTTCTATTATCCTGTCCACATCCTTCATGTTTAAATCTAACATATTTTTAACCGAAATTTAATGATTCCGCTTATGGGTTTTTTTTTTTTAAATTTTCTTTTTCTTTTTTTAAAACTTTTACAGTGAGGAATAAACAGGAATTTCTAGAATGAAAAAGTAATATTTGAATTTGACAGAATTGTTAAGGTTTCAAAATATGTAAAAAAAAAGAAACTAGTAATTTTGGAAGGAAAAAAGTTTTGGAATTTATTATTAAAAAGCCTAAAAAAATAACATCAAAAGGGAATTTTTATATACGTAGAAATGCAAAGCCTACCAAAAGGATATACTCTGAAAGTTTGAATGTTTTAGAAATCTATTAAAAATGTATTTCAAGTGTAGGGGATTAAGGTAAGACCTACTTTTTTTCAACCCTCACTAAACCCGCATCGGATCTGGCCCAGACTTGACTTGGCTTAAAGCAGAAGCGTTAAAGTGCAAAAGATTTATGGAATTTATTTATGTGCCAGTTAAAATGACTACACTGGGGGGAGGTGGCCGTGGGGCAGATGGCGATGGGCTGAAGGCCATTGCCCATCTTCGAGCCCACCATAGTCATTATGATCGTCATCATCATCATCATGATGGCATTGTCGTCGACGGCAGCTCCATCAGATGCGCCATCACAATTTTCGTTGCGGCGGTGTGGACGTAAGCGGATTTGCGACAAAACTCATTCGCCATGGACGTGGTGGCATGCCACGCCCGTTTGTCCCACGTCCCACGCCCCACGCCCCAAAGGCGGACTATTTGGGCTTGGCTTGGCTTGGTCGACTGGTCAGAGCCTCCGATGTCTTCTCCGCTTGTTAGCCGTTGACAGCAAAGAGCGACGGGGCTAAATCCTGTTAAAATTTAGTGCAAAATAAGATAGAATGCTGGGGATGCTTAGCCGAGTAAAAGAAACGAAAGTAAATTATTCGTTCTTCGTTGCCATTGAAAATGGTGTACGTAGATTTCCTTTTGCTTTTCGCATTCTGCGTTCTTCCCAAACCACATTCACTTCTCGACGCGGAAATTTTCCATTAAAAAAATAACAGAAAGGAATACAGAAAATATAAAATATAAATAAAATAAAGTTCCAACTGGCCAAATACATAAGTTTCGCCATTTTATTCGTACAAACGTAGCAACATAAATATCTTTGTATTCCGCTGACCCATAAATTGTCGCCGAAAGCTCCGAAAACAATAAAAATAAATGAACTTGAGTGAGTCTTTGCTCTGGAACCGAAAATGGAACCCAAACTGAAAATGAAAATTAAAGGGAATCTCAGACCCAAAAAAACAAAAAAATAAAGAAGAGAAACCCCAAATTGGAACTGAAACCCGAAACGAGGCAATTTGATGTTGATTATTACTCGCCCTGCTAGTGAGAATTACTTTTCCCGGCTATGGTTTATATGTTTTTGGCCATTTTGGCTATTAGTATTTATTGTCCTGGTTTGTCCCGAACTCAAATCGTATTCTAAATGATAAAGAATTCGCTGGACATAAATCTTCATCAGCCTAGGCATTCTGTTGCAGAGAAAAAGCAAAACTAATTTTCGAAAAATTTCAATTCAATTACCTATTGAAGGCATTTTATTTTCTTGGAAAAGGGGATTCCTGTCTTGGAATTTTCTGATTGCTTCTCGCCTCAAGTTTAACATTTATGAGATGTTGTTCCTTCAGACTTCAGTTCAAAATTATAATCTTTGCTCGGACAAGCTCTTCTAGGTACTTTTACATGAATTGATTGATGCTTCCGGAAAGTTTCCATTACACACTTTTGGTCTCATTTCTGTGCAGCATACAAAACTAAAATAAAATTCCAATAAATGCGATTATTTATGCAGGACTGTCGGGTGGTGCAGGATGCTGAAGTAAACACGAGCCGGACAACAATTGAGGGAGTTGCCATGGCAGCAGGACACCGCTCGAGCGCGCTCCTAGGAGTAAAAGGTTTGCTCCTAAGTCTCGACACGTGTTGAAGTTTTTGCTTCTCCTTTCAGGCGAGTGCAATGTGGGTGGAGCATATACACTAAGAATAAAAACCCCAACTTGCCAAAACATATTTAAATAAAAGAGATTTATAAAACTCGATTTTGGAATATAAAAATGTTTCGAATCAGTTTTAATTAACTTTTATGTTCTTAACAATTTAAAATCCAATATAAATGTGGTTAAAATAATATTCTGGCGATCTACCCTTTGCCGATATATCTGCCGTATATGCCGAACTTGCCGTATTTTCCGTTTTTGTCAAGTTGCAAACTAGCTGAGATAGAATTCGGTTTCCTGCCATTTGGTTTTATGCGCCGATACTTTTTAGTTGGCTTAGGTCTTAAAAATCCATTGTTAATTCCTGGTGATGGTTTTAATTTCGGTTTCTTTTTTAATTTTTTCGGTTTGCGTTTCGATTTCTTTTTGTTTTTCTTTGTAGGTTTAGTTGCCCTTTTATCGGGATGACGGTCGTACTTATTTAGCTTCTTCTTTTTCTTCTCTAAATATGCAATTTCTAGTTGAAGTTGCATCTGTTGTCTCTCCCATTCATCTGAATCAGTGTTTGCAGGTTTTACAGATTCTACAGATGCTTCAGGTTCTTCAGACTCTCCAGATTTTTCCGACTCATCCGATTCTTCAGAGTCTTCCGATTCATCGTCGCTATCGTCACTATCACTATCATCTGCAAGGTCTTCCTCCCTCTGTGCCGCCCATTCATTGTTTATGGCTATCTCTCCAAGTAGTTGGGCAATTCTATCTTGGGCTATCTTTTTCTGTTCATTATTTTTCTTAACTTCATCCGAGGAAAATAAACCTGTTCTTGCACCGGTACGCTGATATTTTGCAAGTTGAATAGTGTCCACAGCGGAGCGATTTTTCACAGACATGATCTGGCAGTTTTCAACTTTTTCAGTTCGTTTGCACAGATTTTGAAAATGATCATCAGCACCAGTGGCGCAGCTTATTCCTGGAGAGCCGCTTATATCGTACAGGGATTGGCGGGCTATGGGAGCACAACTGTAGAGGCACACCAGCCACTGATGGAGGAAACCATCTTTTTGGCTATGGGCTATGGCGCAACCTATGCGATTGCTGGCAGCCACCATCATTCTTTGAAAGTGTCCGATATCCTTACTGAAACGAACCGATTTCAATAGACTTTCTTAAGCATCCTGACTGTAAGGATTGTTAACTTACTGTTCTATTGAGGATCCTCCTGCCACACTTGAAGGACTTGCGTATTTATGCTGAAAATACCAGGAATAAAGTTGCGACTTTAAAACCTTCAAGGGATCTTGCTTAGATTTAAATTTGCTGAAAGCAGTTTGAAATCCGGGCTCGGGATATTTCCATGTGGAAAAGCAATGATTTGGGGGCTTTAGGTCACAGGACTTAATCAATAATTTGGCTATAGTTTCCAAGCTTTGGCTCCATTCTAGTTTTAGCATAGCCCCAGAGCCGGGTACACCTTGGACTCCTCCACTGGCTATAATGTTTCTGAAGATATTGTGTTGGTTAACCAGTAAGTACTTCATTTGCATAGTCATGAGACGAGCTTCAGGGTTTTGTCCACATTTCGGCGACCACGACTGTGAATAGAACAATAATCCTACAAGTCCCGATTAACTTAATATTACTCTAAAGATTCAAGACTCACCCCATTATTGTTGCATCCAATGTGAGGCAGACTCGCGCTAGATGGGCAGTTGTTTATTTTGCAATAATTCAGTCCTGGCCAAGGATCTTTTAGAGTATTAGCTTCATAAATATCCGAAAATATCAGCAGTATTTCTAAACCGAAAACAGAACCTATCCACTTCATGTTCCTATTCAAACAAACCCCAAAGCTGATAAACTTATCTGAGAATTTAAAATGAATTCGATTCGCTGAATTAAAGTCAAATGTGACTGTGAATGAGTTCACTGAAAATAAAATTATTTGCATTTCTTCATATGAAATATTCAAATACCAGATTATTTTATCAGTGTACGATAGCAAGTCTCCAGTTTCCACTCAATTCCCTGTGTTTTTTAGACAGTTGTCTTTCTTCTCAACTCAGACAACTTGTGAGCTAAAAAGCAATAACAAATGGCGACAGTTAGTATGTGGAATGCAGTTGTATTTCACTCTCTCTCTTTTGGTTTAACATTTCACTTTTCACTGGTGACCTTTACCCTTGCCCCTCCTCCATCATCCTGTTCATTTTGCCCTTTTTTATGCCAACGAGTGTGATTCAGATTTCGTCCTTACATAAACGTGTCTGTGACTTTTCCCAGGACGGGCAGTGAAATAAATATTTGAAAATGTTTGCCAACTTTATACTTTGTTCTCAATGAGGTTAAAATTAAATCTTTCGTTTTAATAGTTAAGTGTATTGACATTCGGTTGAATATTTATTCAATTGTGTTTCGTGTTATTTAACTTTTAATATTGCTGTGCATTTAATTTGAATTTTTGCTAATCAATTAGCCATATTAGTTTGCCAAATCAAAGAAAAATAGATATTCAAACGAATGCACTTAAAGAGCTCTTTTAAATATAAATTAAGTGAATAACTTGAGTGTCGGGCATCAATAAATACAATCTGTAAGTAAACTGTGAGAGCTCTTCCCAAATCTCTGGCAGTCCAGGACTTGACAACTTAATGTTGAGCTGGAAAACAATTTGCATGGCCTGAGAAATGCCAGCTGAGGCCACAAATAAATATTGAAACCGAAAAAGGATTTCGTGGTGGAGTGTTGGAGTGGTAGAGTGTTGGAGTGGTGGTTGGAATCAAATGGGTGACTCAAAATGGAGCACTGCTGGTCCTGTACAGTTTGAAGTCGGTCTCATAATCTGATGCTAGTTATAAACTCACAGGCTCCTCCTGCCGGACCAAACCAAAGTCATTTATATTTGTGCCCGGAGAGTCTTGGATTTCAGAGCCTAGCCTGGCAAATATAATCATTCATGGTTTTCAGAGCATGAATCACATGCAAATGGGCTGGGCCGGTGGTCCGTTTTGCCTGTGCAAATAGATTCATAAATCAGTATGAAAATATTATTTGATTTCCGTTCGCACAAAATGCCACAAAAGAAGGCATCCCGCCCTCTTTCCATGCCCTTTTCCGTGCTTGCCCTCTTATCGGTGTCCAAATCCGAAGTCTGAGACGTTGTCGGAAGCTACTAATTGGAGCATAAAGTACCAGCAACAAATGCCGAGGCATTCTTATTCTTTTGTCGGTGGCTGCCAGGACCGACAGGACTGCCAGGACTGGGGCATACCCTTACTCGTATAATTTGAATAAAATTAGCATGACTATGCTCGGACTTGACGCCTGAGTGGGTGAGAAGTTGTTCCAATAGAAATGTTATGCACAAAGAAATAATAAACCGGGATTTGTTTTCAAAAAGTATGCTTACTTGATGAAGGTTCAAAACTTTTACACAAGAGTATTCTTGTGTTCATCTTAGCCAAAGATGTACAAATTCTTTTTTCGCCTTCTTGGGCGGAAACAAAATGTTGACATTGCGTCATGTGGCCTTTGAATTATGAGTGGTATCTCTGGCTAGGCCATTGACAGTGCAACAATGAGCACATCCGTTTCTCTGCTCTTTACTCTTACTATATTTTTCCCAGTTAAGACCTGCCCTTGGGTTCTCGATCATTTTGTTGTTGCCACTTGCAATCTCTGGTGGCAGCATCTGGGCATCAGCATTGGCATCGGCATCGGCAACGGCAACGGCGTGTGCATTTGTGCATTTGAGCATTTCTGGGGCCAAAGTTGTGACATGCGAAATGAGTTTCTTTCTACTCATTGTGGCACAGCAGTTGTGTGGCAAGCAGCATCCCCAACCGCTGCTTAATATTTCCGCTTGCACACTTGCTTATTTATTATGCTTCCGCCATCCTGTGGCGCAAAAGAGCCAAAGGAAGCACCATTATCTCACACTTGAAAAAATAATCACAAAAATGGTACACACAAGAAACTTTCCCCCCAGACCTTATATGCCGTATGTTAAGGGGTTTCTCTCAGTGGCCCAACTGGGGCTGCCACATGCGGCAATGTGGCTGCGCTTGCCTCCTTGGCTGCCCTAATGCCAACTCACTTGACTTGGCCCATTTGGGCCAGCGGCTTGTGTCTGGAACGGGCAACCGAGATCTGGGAGTTGTCTGGTCCTTGCCTGCGTCATGTTAAGTGCCTACATAGGATAATCTGCACATCTCGAGTCGACTTTATAGCGTGTATTGTGTGCCTGTTTCTGTTCCTGTGCCTCGGCTTTTTCCTTTACCCCAACAGTTTCCGCAGGCTTTTCCCCATGCAGTCAAGCTGTGCAGTTGACTTGCAAGTCAAGCCCCCTGCAAAGCTCGTCCCTGCATTTTATGAGGGGACCCGGCTGCCCTCGACTGTCGCCTTAAGTAATTAGCATGTTGAACGCGGGGGGAGTCCATCTGGAATAGGAGCCAGTTCTCTGGCTCCTGACTACGATAGACTGCTGAGCCTTTGCCCAGCAGGACACGGTAGGGCCAATCATCCGCGAGAGAGCTTCATCCAAACGACACAGGAGGAAAGAGGTAAGATGACTTAACTTGAGTTTCTTTTAATGGATTCAAGGATTTAAATAGAAGAGTATTTTAAGTAAAAATTAGCATTAAAACAACCATTAGCCCAAAACTCCTCTGTTTATTAAATTCAAACTCTGAGCGGCATAAAGTGAATCCAATCAACACAGATCCGCATGTTGCAGCGATGATGCAACAGTTGCCTTTGCCACACCGCGTTGTTGCCACAGTTGCCGGGCTGCACACGGCACTTGCCTGATTTTTGGGTAATCGAATTCGCCAACAAAAGGTGGGAGGTAGGGCAGGTGTCGGGCTGCCACAGGTAGTCTTCACGTTCGGCCACGTGCCACATGGCTAATTATGTACGTGCCTCACACGGTGCACGGTTACCTGTGCTGTGGCAAAAACCTATATTCCTCCGAGCATGTCTTTGACATCATTAAGCTCTTTGGCAGATTTGTCTAAATTTCCAATAGATTTCCCCGCTCGGTTTTCAGTTAAAAGTGGATCTCACATTCGATGCCATTTCGATTCACGATTGCTGGCGCACATGAAATTTGACATCTTTTTATTTTGCCTGCCCCTAAACCTCATCCTGCCACTTCCTTGGCCTCCGTGCAACCCCTTCTCCCGCGGCACGTTTGATGTCATTGCTGATTCTGCGGTCGCAGCGAGTTCGCCTTGAAGGTGCTTACCGCATCAGCGGCATTGACATCGCAGGTGTTGGGACGACGAGTTAACAAGAAAATTGTTGTTTCTGTTGCCATGTCATGTATGTACAATGCCGGACAAAATACTAGTGATTATCAATCTTTTTTGGACAGAAACTAAGGATTTTGAGGCCTTTCTGTATAACATCCAAAAAATAAGTGAAACCTCCTAATATATATTTCTAATCCCTGTTCCTATTTTAACGACATTCCTTGTTAGTTTGTGGGTGTCATTACAATTTTCCATCAGAACCTGGAGGAGAACTTTCATGTTATTGAAAAGAGCACAGAAACGAAGAGAAAACAACCTTAATGCTAAAAAATATCAAATGGCTTTGACTCGTCGTCCTGTTTGCAGGATGTGTTTGAATCCTTGTGTGGTATGTGTGTGTGTAAGTGTGTGGGTGCTTGCCTGTGTGTGGGTATCGGTTTGCTAAGCATTTTTAAATGGATCCACCTGCGAGTGGGAGACACAGACTTTGGTATGTGAGTGCCACATAAGTTGCCTTTCATTGTTGCCTTTGTTTGTCGCCAAATGCGTTGATTAAATTTTCTCTAAACCTTCACAGGATTCTCGGGAGTGCGTTTCAGTGTGTGAGTGTGTGAGTGTGTCTGTGGGATATATCTTATTACATGACAACGTATATATTTTGAAAAGATTAAATGCTCGAGTGAGCTGCGCTTTGACAAGGCTTTATAGTTTGATTTCGTAAAAGAAACATTGCGGGAAGCATTTTGTCGAAAGGTGATTCAACAATTTCATGGCTTGTTATGGCTGCCGATTTAATATTTTCAAAAGTCCTTAACTCTTTAAATTATATACCCAGTTCCATCTGAAACTCATCAAACACATATGCTGTCAAGGATTTGCATCAAGTTCGTTATTTAAACATTCCTTATTCACGACTCCTTCAGCTTTAAAAGCAATTTACATTCGATCTGACTTTCATCCTTTGCTCTTGTCGTTTAGGGTCCTTTGGCGACTGCATTACCACTACATTACACCCACACACACGCAGCCATTCATACTCATACATACTCAAGTTCGCGGGGGCGTCGTCGTCTCAATTGCATAGGAAATTTGCATAAGTTGCCAGCTGTTGTCTGGCAGCGCTTCCGCTTTTCAGTTATCCTCGATTTTCCCCGTTTCCCCGTTTTTCCGCTTTTCCGCTTTTCCTAACTGCCACTACTGCGCCCATGTCCTTGTGCTGAAAGGCGTCCTGCAATTTAATGAGCGATGCTCCAGCAGCTGCATATAAATCTTAAGCGGCAGTTAAACCCATTTTTCTCTGGTTTCGGTTTAAGCCAAATATTTGTTGCTCCTTTCCCCTCTAATTCCCCTACCAGCAATCCCGCCAGACGCTTAACCTCAAAGGAACCGAATGCAATTGCACCCACAAATGCAAAAAAAAAGAAGAAATTTAAGGGAGGATGAGGACGAGGATGCGAGCAACAACGAGCCACTAAACAGAATGCAATTTGCTTGTTTGACCCAAATTGTTGTGAGATTTGCCTTTCACCAGGCCACTCCTCTCTTCCGCTTTCTCTTGAGCTTTCCTTGCCCAGTCCTTTACCGTTTGCCAAGTTTATCTTTTTGCAATTGTGCAGGCGGTGCAAGGAGCACAGAGGAGGAGAAGTCTGCGCCAGGCTCATCCTGTCGGAGGGATAACAATGGAGCGTTACTTTCACTTTTTTCCATTGTTTGGCATTAGTTGCAATGCACATTTTCCCTGCACTTTCTGCTACACTGAACGGAAATGGGCTATTGAAAGGCAACTGCTTTTGGGAAGATTAGTCCCTTAAATTAGTTATGCCTTGATAATGCATTTTAAAAATTAAATAATTTACATTACAAAATGTTCTTCCAGTGCCAACACCTTCTTGGGCTGCCTTCAGCCTTTGCCCCTTGCGGTGCATCCTGTAAATGACTCAACAGGCGAACGCAGGACGATAAGCACGCAGGCACCTGGCTCACCTGAAAGAGCTGGCAGGGCGACAGACCTCGACGGAGGCACGTTCTGCATTTCGTTTGCATTTTCGGTTGCGATTATTGGCACTTTAAATGTTAACTCCGCCCGACTGAACGCCACACCAATTGAAATAAAAGCAAGGACGAAGCGAAAGCGCGAGGCAAGTGGAATTTGTTATCCTTATTCTGATTCGAGACTCGAATTGGTATTCCAGGCTCTTATTCCCTTCGAATTGAGGTGGTTGTCTGTTGCCCAGCGTTTTGTTGCAGGTTGGCAGTAATTTTGTTTCTTTTTTGCTTTCAAAAGTTTGACACGAGGTCTGGGGCCAACTTCTGGAGAAAGTGCTTGCCCCGAATTATATGTAGTAGTCCTGTATATACAATATATGTATATGAATGGGAACTCATCGAAAAAGCAGATTCTAACCAAACACAAAAACAAAGCAAAAAACGATGAAAAAAAGAAGGAGTATCCTGCTGCGTTAATTTCCTTTAGGAATTCCAAGGCTGGCCTTGGCTGCCTTGTAACAAGTTGTGAATTCCAACGATGCCGGCTGTTGCTTCCCACATGGCTTTCTAATGTCTTAAGAGCGAGTTTTGGCTAATAAGCCCCACTTATGTGATAAATTATTTACCTTTATTGAAAGCGCCCAAGCAGCAGGGCCACTCACCTTCACACTTACCCTCCTCTTCCCGGTTTTCCCTGCTGCATGTCCTTATAATTTATTTAAATAAGCCCCTATGACGTTTTTAATTCACTGACAATGATGTCAGCCAGGAGCCAAGGAGCTGTGGGGCGGGGACATGGCCCAAGCCATCCGTTGGGGATGGGGTAGCAGGGGATCTGGGTGTTGGACTCCGAACTCCGGCTCACAACCTCTGGCCTGGCATAATTTGAATATTTCTGGCATAAAAACAAGCGCGCAAAACAAAATCAACAAACAACTTGAGCAACAACGACGTCGTCGCCAAAAAACAACGAACGATTCCAAGGCCCACCGATGGAATGACATTGTGGGGTGGCTATACCCTGTAATTTGAGGGAAATCGGAGAAAATATAATATTATGTTTATTTTGCAAAAGGAAATTATGTACACAATCTGTTTGATTACAATTTTTAAATCAGCAGAGTACTGCTTCCGCTTTTTCAGCATTTGGGGTTAACCTTTTTAAAACCTCTTCGACCTCGCAACATCCCTCTTAAAGTTGGGATACCCATTAAAGTTCCTGGCCGTGGGGACAGGACCGACAAATGAGTGTAAGCAAAAATCTTGTCACAGAACAAAAAAATTGTTCATAATTTTTCTCGTGGAATTTCCAGCATAATTTCTCTCAATTTCAGTGGGGCGGTTGGCCGTGGGTGAGATTCTTTCTCGTCCCAGACCACCAAGGTGCAACCCCAAACATCTAGCCCCAAAACCCGACCTCCACCAGCACCACCTCCTTGGCCCGTGTCCCCATTAAATGCCATTTGTTGTAGCCGCTAAATGTCAACGGGAGCAACATGGCAGCTACAACATCATCTCGCATTTAATATGCGTGCGGCTGCCTGTTGTGGCAAATAATACGCCTGATGATGATGGTGATGCCGTTGAAGGAGAACTATAAATGCTACCAGGTGTGGTGGGAGGTGGGAGGTGGCTCCGGTTTCCTGCTGGCATTGCCCGGGAATGTATTCACTGTAAAAATTAGCATATTTAATGTGAGCAGCACGTTAGGTTATTAGAGACACATTCTCACCGTGCTGCAGAGCAGCGGCACGACGATGGTGACAGGCGGTGGCAGCGGGGTAGGCACTAGCAACATGGCCATGTTGCAGCATGTAAAACAATCACGCCCCCACAAACGTTAAGTAAGCAAGCAGGAGCAAAAACAAAACGGCAGGAGCACAGCACAGCAGCAGGACATTCAGAAAGACAGACGGCGGTCCTGAATTTTGCATAATGCTTTCACGCAGCCAAAAGTCCCGACTTTAAGCAATACACTGAGCTACAAAATATTCAAGATAGCATTAAAATGTTTTGATAAGGGAATCTTTTTTAACTCACCTTACCACTGAATTTTCTCAGTGCTATTCCGGCTGAGAGGCAGAGCAATGAGCCTGTGAGCTACTTAGTTTTTATTACACTCAGCCGCATTGTTTTTTATGGTCCAGTGCAGGCGGTAGTCCAGGCTGTATTCCCCAGTGAGCTTCAGGCTCATTTCCTTCTACACAAAAGCTACAGAAACGCTCTTTCTACTTCGTTTTTCACGCTACTCGAAAGTGCAAATTGCATGAAATGCTTTTTATTTGTTCCTTTGGCTTTGTAGGATACAAGCTTGATGTGCAGCAGCCTCTGCTCTGCTTTGGGTCTCAAGTTGAGCGACATCGGCGGTGATTGCTTTAAGCTGCGGTCGAGGTTGGTTGGCTGCCCCAAATTATTAAATATGAATATCTGCCAGCAGCATGCGCGACATGCAATAATAATCGCATTCCGTCCCAGCATGCCAACCAGAGAAAAAAAACCAAAATAGAAATAAAATAAGGTGCCAGAATGCAGAAACCCACACAGGACAGCACAATGCAGTGGCACCAGGACACGCTGATATGACCAGGCAGTTACACGTGTCGGTCTGGGCCAAAATCAGGGTCTGGTTTTTGGTTTGGACTGGTACCTGACACATGGCAGTGCAATTTTAACTGCTGCGATAACGGGAACGACGGCCAACAACCGGCTGTGGCAGCAACCATCAGCCAACAATCGGAAAGCGTTGCAAGCGATGGCGATGGCGATGGCGATTTTTGCACGTTTTACACTGCGAAAAAAAGGCAAAGAAACGGCAGCTCTCACTATTCCACACATTCATAGAGATTCTTTCAGTGTCCTACTTTTCCCCAAACAGGAGTGCCCACGTGTTTGCGAGTGTCCTGGAGATGTTATCAATCATGGTTTTTGGTGTGGATAGTTGCGGATAGCGGCGCGGTCAGTTGCCGGGTCACGAATATGGGTCGTTGCCTGGACACTGTCCTGGCCCCACCCTGGCTTATCCCTAGATCCCCTCATTAACGCTTTAACGCACAATTAAAGAAATTTGCGAATATTTTCAGTGCGTTATATGGTATTATTCAGGGTGAACGAACGGCTGGTGCAGCACGTGTCGGCGCCAGAAATAAAAGTTCTTCTTCGAGACAAAAAATTAAAAGAAAGAAAAACTGAAGAGCTGGAGGATGGAGGTTGGAGGTTGGAAGGTTGAACTTGGATATAACCTGCCAGCGGATATAATCCCGGCGGAGATAAGTTCTTTTGTTTGGCGAAGGTTTTTATATTTATTTGAACTGCAAAACAAAAATAATAACAAATTTCTTCTTTATGGGAAAGTTCAAGGATATATGTTGGTCAACTAAAACAAAAACATAAAATAAAACAACGTGAAAGGATATATATCTTTGAGTTTTTTAGCAGATAAGCTGGGCGGCTTTTTTGGACGTTTTTCTTCCCATCGCCTTAATGAAAAATGGATTTGGCCCAAAAAGATATGGGAAGATGCCATTTTCGAAAACTTGAATTTTTTCAACACATTTTAGTCAATATTTCATTCATTTCTTAACCGAATTGCAATTGGAATACCTTTAACGAATCAGGACTCTAATCCCCTTTGATGCTTATTAAAATATTGTTAAAATTAAAGAAAAAAATTTTTGGTCAATTTTTGAAAAAAATCGTGATGGTACCGTACCCCTTTTAAAAATTGCGAAAAATGGGTCGAAATTTTTTTGTTCGGTTTTCTAGATATTTTGATGCAGATTTAAGGGAAATAAAGTGCTGATTCAGAAATGGTTGCGAAATGCCCGAAATATCCATTAAGAAGTAGACCGAAAATCGCAAAATTGGACTAGGCCTATTTTTGCGAAAAATCATGATGGTACCCCTTTCAAAATTTTCAAAAAATGGTTCGAAATTTTATTGTTCCATATTCTGGATCTTTAAATGCAAATCTAAGGATTCCAAAATGGTATTCTATTCGAAAATCATTGAAAAAATGGTGGAGATATTCATTAAAATGTTAACAGAAAATCGAAAAAATAGTGGCAGGAATCGACCAACAAAATATGTTCGTTTGGTCAGGTTTTGATAAAGAATAAAAATACTAGAGATCTAATATTGGGAGTGTAACGAATGTTAGTTGATCTAAAGTTAATATATAATATATTAAAATGGTATATCTTGAAGTTGAATACAGGATGATGTTGAGAATATCGCAGGATGATAGAGAAACCCTTTGGAACTTCTTAATATAGTCCTTGGCTTGCTTATAAAGATAACTTTATAATACTTCAGAAAATTTTAATGAAAATAAAAGAATTTGTGCTTTATATATATGAAAAGGAAAACTTTTTAAATTTTCTACAAAAAATTGTATTAAATAGTCAATTGGAAAAGGAAAAATGAACACCGAAAACTGAAAATGTGAACAACTGATCTTAACAAAGAAATAAAACAAAGGTGAAAACAATTAAAAATTTTGTTATAGCCCTTTTTAAATATTTTTACGACTTTTTCTTTATAAAACTCAAATTTTCTCTATCAGTAAAAGAAATTCATGGGCCAACACTTACAGTTTATGTTCCCAATTTTTTACGACCACTTTCATTCTAATAACATATTTTTACCGGGCCCAACGAAAAAGAGAAAAAGGGGACTAGAACTATTCGACGTAGAGTTACTCTTCCCTTTGAAGTAAAGGTTGTTCAAGTTGGTTGTCCAGCTAACACATTTCCCTTTTTATTTAGAGATAAAGAAATAAAGTTCTTGCGATGGTTTAGTCTCTGCCAAGTGAAACAACCGAAACATAAAGCTTTCTTTTAGAGCAGGGAAAACTTTACTTTTTATTGTGCCTTTTTTTATGCGTTTCTTTCTATTTGCTGGCAATTTCTCTTGTAACAATATTTTGTTTGTCTGCTGCCGCCGTTGCCGTTGCCGTTGCCGCCGCTGCAGCTGTTTTCGTTGTTAAGGTGCCAAAAAGCGTTTAGCAGTTTAACCGCTGACACACAGTCCTACCCCATACTGTTGGCCTGGCCGACATCTGTTGTGAGTGTAGCATCTCAATCTTGGCCTGGATGCGAGTCCGGGTTTATGGTTTGGTTCTGCAGGATCTGCACCGACTCCAGGTCCACATCCCTCATATCCTGTGTGTGTGTGTGCAGCGTGTCTGGAAATACTTGAGCTGATATACCCTCCGGCTTCATCCAGGGCTCTTTGTTGTGGCGTCGTTGGAAGCAATTTTACTTTTTGTTTGCTGGCACGCAATGCTTGTTAGTGCGTTGGTAAGTATGCTACAGAAATTGTCAGAATACCTCCGCCCACAGCTTGCTGTTTGTCAACCTTACGGAACATAGACAAAAAGAACCAGAATTTGAGAGAATCCAGACAGGAGGAGGAGGATTCTATTTAAGTTCCAGTTCGAGCTGAGCTCCGAATTGTTTTTAATGCTTCTCCACTCGCAAATGCAATTGGCAAAACACATGGAATAAACTGCAGATAAGTCCGGGATAAAAAATAAATGGTAGGATGGAAGTTGACCAGGATGGAAGTTCTGCAAAATTTCGCAACCGGGATGAAAAGCAGCTGCTGCTAAAAGCCACAAGCTTTACACAAATATGTGTAAATAGCTTTGAAATTCGATTTGCGCTGCAAGTGCATAACGCCAAGTGCAGATTTGATTATTTGCTATGTGGCGAGAACCTAACAACCGATTCCTCACAATCTCAGCTCAGCCCCAAAAGTCAGACCCAGTGTGTTTGCCCATCGATTGTGGACTGTGGAATTTTGTGTATATGGCCACCATGCATAAACTGAACAAAATCTAACCCCAATCTTGGGTTCCAGGGCAAATACCACCACAAACAGAAGGCAAACACAGCCAGCCAGCCAGCTAGTCAACAGCAATCGGGAAATGTCAATATCGGAAATTGCATTATGATTTTCCAGGGCATGGAATTATTAAAAAATTGATTTCTTCATCAGGCGTCTCAAAGTATGTGTCTCCTTCGCCTCAGCACTTAAGTCATCTCATCAGTGTGAGGAGTCCAAGGACTTGAATAATTTATTTCCCAAATGTCTGGTCATAGTTGCCTAATGAGTCTGGACATTCGTCTAGCTGTGTGTATGTTGTGTCCTGCCAAACAAATAAAACACCTTCGACTTGGCTAATAGCATAAGTAGTGCTAATAACTTAGGGCTTAATTAAGGGAGGTGAAACGCAAAGGAAAATGGTTAAAGTATTTGAAAGGAAAAGAGATATTTCAGCTAAAATATGTCCCTTAAATAGCCAGGATGTCAGCACTGATTCAACCTACAGGCATCCTCCATATGAATATGAATATGCGAGAACATTTATTGCCCGAATGTGGAATGTGATTTGGCTTGTAATGGCAATTTAACTAACACACAAATCATAATGTGCAACGCAGGATGGGCCTCGTATCTATGTATCCATGGACATGGCCATCACGATGACATGTTGCAAACAACAGCAAAAACAAGCATCTGCGATAACTGTGGGCCGTGCATGACAAATAACCCAGAATGGAAAATCTGTTGATGCCCGAAAACCACATCTCGTATCCCGAATGCAAGCTGCGAGTTATGCAAAATCGATGCATTCGATGCACTGGCCAGATATCCGTAGATCTTGGCGCCAAAGTGTTGGCCAATTAGCAACTGCAACTGCCTGACAGGGAGCCTGGGGTCGAGAAGCAATGTCAGAATCTGATTTGGATTCAAAACCAGCTGCCTTGTCTCTTTCTCAGACTCAATTGCAGTCTCTTTCTCTGTATGCCCTAATCCAATTGAGTTGCCAGAGAGCCTTATTAAATTATTTACAAGCCAGCCGAGAGGAGAGGCCCGGCTTGATCAAATGGTTTGCTGTTTTTTATATTTGATGAGCTCCCAATTGAGTCGAGTTAGTGACACTTGCTCGGACTTTGCTTTCGGTCCCAAGAGCAAAACTAATTTATGCGCATTTTCAAAAAAGTATTTATCAATCTATTTCAGTAGGTATTTCACAGTCGACCAATTCACACATATAGCTGAACAGTCTGATTGCAATTCAATTATTTAGAGGCCAAATTTGGCCTAAACTTTTTTCATTCATTTTGCAAACTATTTTATACATGCATTTTCCGCACAATTTCCATACATTTGGTTATACAAATGATTGATAGGCGGCTGCTGCAATCTGCACTGTGCACACACTTGATTTCATATTTAATTTAAGCAATTGCCAAACGAAATACATTCAATTGGCCCGATTTAATTAAAATATTGGAGCCTTGCTGACTGGCAACAAAAAATGCCAAAAACCCCTTTTTCGGGTACGCTCTTTGTCTGGTAAATTATGTGGAATTTGTAAATAGTTTCTCGAGTAGCGCTTATGGCCTTTCTATGCAAATGTCTTGGACAGAAGCAAGCGAGAAATCGGAGTCATAAAATTGTATGTTGTCTTCCTTCTTGGCAGGACAAATATGGCGACAGAAAAAAAAGAAAAGCGCTGGCAGTGCTGGGGAAAATTCAATGGTCCTTGCTGGTTGGAAAACACATTGCGAGGGCCGCATATTTCACGTTACTTATCTTTATCATTGCCAACTAATTTCACAGCCAACGGTTGGGTGGGGGCATGAGGCATGGGGCATGGGGCACAAGCAATAGACATGTAAACACACAGGCAGAGGCACACCCACTTTTCTCGAGCCTGAATACAAAATATTTGTTTATTTCTAGTTCATATCTTTCATGTGCGCTACACTTGTTTCCCTTTCATTTCGCTTTCCCCAGCCACATGCCCCATACCCCATACCTCATACCCCAGAGCCCTTGCCACACAGCCTGTACTACCTTCCCCTCTTGGTCCTTTGCTTTGTGGCATGTTTGCGCCATTTTGCGTTTTTGTTTATGTTTGGCTGGGTCATTGCGGGCATTCCTTATAGCATATGATACATACCAGTATGTGTGTGCCGCACATAGCAGGACCCTCGCTTTAAGTGTTTTTATTGTCTTTTGCTTAGGGTTAAGTTTTGTCATTGCCACTCTTTGTTTATGGCCACCCCGTTGCCCTTTGTCGCTGCGGCCCCTCGATTCCGGATCGCCTGCTTTTTTTGTGGACATGCCATCGAGCTAATCCTTTTGTTTTATGGCATTTAATTTATTTTTAAAGCCTTCTGCCGGCACAACTTGTTTATCGGCCGCAAACACAGCAGAAGTATAAAAATATATATTTGTGTGGCATACTTTGCCGGAAGGTACTGAAAGAAAATTACCTTCACAACATCAATAAAAAACTCTTACAGAATTATCGGTACTTGTAGAAAACCATTAGAATTGTGTGTAAGTGGTTAATACTTTTTATACAATTTTATATAATTTAAAAACTATTTTTCTCTATGCAGTTTTCCCCCCTTGTTTGTTCTATGAATATTGCAAGCTCTCTCTCAGCATTTTTCCCGGAAAAACATGCAACAGGCCATGTCCTGTCACAATAATTGGCTCCGGCTCCGGCCCACAAAAACAAAAAGAGAACAGATCCAAAGCGAATGAGTTTGAGACCAGAACATGCTCAAGTAATTGGCTACAAAACTGCAACATAACAATAACAATTCAATATGCCGGCAACAGATGCCAGATGACTCCCCCCAGAACCCCACCAAATATTAACCGAAAAGAATCCGCCCACGGGTGTCAGTCTGGTTTTGGCCTGCACTTGTAAGCTTGGCCTAATTGGCTCTCATTACATGAAAGAGTTTTGCGTGGGGAATTCTAAGCGCAAATAAGACTCATTTGTGTGTGTGGTAATGAGTTTGAATATGGCCACGCCCCAAACATCTGCTGATGGCCATCGAGGGACTCCAGACATGTCCAGAAATCTGTTGGATTTAATGCAGAGAAAGAAAAAATATGAGACTTTCTAAGGATGTTTTTCCAACTTCAATTTGAATTTTAGGAAGTTTTCTTTAATTTTTAGACAAAAGATTTAACTTCCTTTTGTAGTTTCTTGCAACTTTTCTTTCTCTGCACTTTCTATTTCAGTCTGAAGCAGATTTTATGGTTTCCCAATTGTCTCTCGTTTGGAATGATTGTATTTGCTTACCTATATTCCATTGAATTCGATTAATCTCTATCAGCTTAGTATTCCTTCTGGAATCGTGTTAGCCTGTAAGAAGTTTTCCGAATAATTGTTCTAATGGTTGGGGATCTTAGCTTAAAGTGCTTTTTGGTAATTGGACCTGCAGTAGAAACAGCTTAAAGAGGCTTTCTAATTCGGTTGCCAAGCACAGCTTCAGACAAGGTTAATACGCCATTCCTTGGCTCATTCCTCAACGTCGTGGAATGTTATGAAATAATAACGAATGCTTTTAATGCAATGTTTTTCTTTAATCTGGCAGAACTTGTTATCTCTTTCGTTATCCTGCAACTTTAGTGTCTAAACACAAAGCGATACGCTCTTAATTATGGTTTTCCAGATGAAGTTTAATTGAATTGTGCATCTGATCAAAGGCCAAGCCACAGACAGGAGATCAGAAGTCGGAATGATTGGGAGTTCGGAGTTGAAGAGTTCTCGATGCACTCAAAACTAATGCCCTAATGAATGGTGATGGCCTGAAAGCCTCTTGAACTGGCGCACACCCAGACCCAGACCCGGGCCAACAATGGCTATCGATTTCGCCTGGATGGGCAGAAAAGCAGATAATGTGGTGTGTGTGTCTGCGATAATAAAACCATTGGCAAAGCGTTTCAACAGGCCGTTTCCACGATGTACGTGTCTGTCATTTTGAATTACAAGACGCGTCTAAATGTAAAACGAAAACGAAAACGGGAACGGGGCGTATGAGTAACGCCTCGGAAATTGCTGTGCTTTGCATTTGTATGGACCGCCATCTACTCCCAAACTGCCAACTTGTAGCATAATTGTGCGTCGTTAAGTTTATTATGAAGTGCCATCACATACATACGAGTATATACACCGAATATAACGCAGAGACACTCGCTTGAATGCCGGAGCACTTTAAGTCAAGCAATTGGAAACTAAATTGGAATTTTTATGACAGACATCATCATGGCAAGAGCGGTGGTAGGAGCTTGGCCATCGCAGGGCTATGCCGTTTAGTTTCACCAACCAACAAAACAGACTCATACGTGCACAATAGCCTCCGATGGGCCACAGGGCGTATGCGCATTGTGTGTGCGCATTTGACCGACAAAGGCTAACACAGACACACACACAAATACTGGCAAACCTTGCACATAAATACAGTTATAATGCGTTTTGCATTTGTTAAATTTCCCTCAGGCCCTGTTTTTGTGGATGGAGTGGAGTCGGGGGTTCTGGCCTTTCGACATATTAAGCGTTGACATGGCTGAAATTCACGCCTCACTTGACTTACGTTGCTTTCGGGTCCTCTTGGCCATTGCTGTTCAGTGGTCCGTTGTATGTCGAGAATGGTTTTGCAACATAAATGCCAAAATGTATTGTATATTTAATGACGAATTGAATTAGTAACAGACAAAAGCTGTGATTTGCATTGTTCCAGTTGGGTTTTTGCAGCTAAACCTGCTTAGGAAGAGTGTGATTCCTTTACGCCAAAATAAAAAAGTTTCAGATAATCACTAGCCATTGGGGCAACAGGGCGTATGAGCAATTTCAAAAGTTCTTGAAACTACCTCGCTTTGTCTTTCTTTTTTTTTAAACCAATTAAAATGAAAGTTCAAAAGGGCAACATTTTTAAAACCTCAAAATGGCTAAAACCCATTCAGGCTAACAAGATTGTTGCGAATAATTCCCGCAATGAATGCATGGACGATGAATGGCTCGCCTTTTTTTCTCCTACGGTGCCAACAACTCCCAGTGGAAAGATGTTTGCTGACTTGACTTTTCTATTGGGCCGCCTGCAGCGATTGCCACTCCTTGCCACCCCCACCCATATGAGAGCCTTTTGATAAAACACATAATAACAATATATTTGAGGGCGTGTTTATGGGCGTATGCAGAAACTGTTGCTGTTTGCTTTTTTCTGTTGCGTTTCTGAGTTCGCCTTCTGGCCATTGGCAAACACTGTTGGCTAAATCTGCTTTTCTGGTTTTTCAATGTCTATGTTTGGCTTTCTGGGTGAGTTTGCGATTGTTGGTCTGGAGTTTTGCTCGTTCGGATGCGGTTAGCACAAACATTGCACTGGAAAACTCTATCCATTCATTGGGGTTTTGTTAGTTCATTAAACTTGCTTTCGCAATTCAACAGAAATGAAATTAGCAACAAATCAAACTTCCATTGAGCAAAAGCAAGAAAGCAAGTTTCTGCGGTCAAATGATGGCCAATTTAAAACTTAATTACCAAGCCAGCTCGAGTATCCTTCACTCACTCACTTGCGCATATGTATTGAGATTCTTGAGCTGATGATGTTGGTGCTGGAAGTGCACTGAAGAAATCCGAGCCGAAGGACAGGCATCAAGTGTCGCCTCGAGAAACGCCATCAACATCATCTTTATCCTTGGTCCTCGTGCTCGCTCGTCATTCTCGACACACAATTTGGTTTTATTAACTCAAGAGAGCCGAGCCGAGTCAAGGAGCAGCGAATGAAATGAACCGCGCTGCTTCAAGAACTGGCTCCCCAGATGCTACTCTGAAATTGCTTAAAAAACACAAGGAAAAAACAAAAAAAGAAAACCTCTTCCAACAACCACTTAAACTTGCCGCATTAAACAAGAGACTGGCGGTGCTTGGTTTTTATATTTTGCATAATTTTATTATGTTTTATTTGTTCTGTTTTCTCTTGATGGTTTTCATTTTAGTAATTTTTCGTTACATTTAACTACACAGACTTAAGAGCTAGAAATCATTTCTGGAGCTGCAGCTACAGCTGACAAATCGATATTTACACACAATCATTGAAAGCCCTCCTCAAATCCTTTCTCAATACTTTCTCAATCCTTTCGTCAATCCTCTCGCCACTGTTTAGTTAATCGTCAATGCTAAGACAGTTAAAAGTTATGTCCACTAATTAAAAATGACTAAATATCTCTTAGGTTTAGACAATTAGTTTATTTTGATTACTCTGTTCGCTTCTCGATTTTTTGGTTTTTCCTCTTTTTTGATTAACAACTTTATGCCAAATTTTGGTTTCTTCAACTCTTTTCGAATTTTTTTGCACATCTTGCAAATAACTTTTAGCCGCACTTAACGATAATAGTTTATTTATGTAATTTAGTTTAACAAATAATTTATTTACAGCTTAATTCTCAAAGTTTATTCAAAGAGCCTTTTCTCG
Organism: Drosophila ercepeae; assembly: GCA_018150545.1. Taxonomy (NCBI): domain Eukaryota; kingdom Metazoa; phylum Arthropoda; class Insecta; order Diptera; family Drosophilidae; genus Drosophila; species Drosophila ercepeae. The sequence continues at coordinate 16,516,324 of JAECWL010000161.1, forward strand.
AGTGAAACGAAATGTGTTTTTTTCAGCTAAATCCATTTTAATCAGTTAAGTGGTTGTCTGTACAATGCGGCATAAATCAAATCCCGATGATTGAGTGCTTGTGGCTGAAACTAACTTCCTTAATCGTAGAGACTTGTAAAAATATGGTTTCTAGATATCGAAATGCACAAAATATATATAATATATGTATTATATATAAGTTTTTCGGTCAGTTCTTAAAGTTGAGCTGTAGCCTTCACTAATCATTTAGTGGGGGTCACTTTTTCCGGAAAACTATCTGCTATCTGCTGGATAAAAGCTCCTGGTGCCGGCTCTTAATAGTCTGCAAAGTTTATACCTTTATACATTATGTGCGGCATGTGGCACCTAAGCTGCTGCTGCTGCTGCTGCATCTTGTGGTTAAGTATGACACTTACACATAAACAAAACACACTCACACAGATACACATACATATAAAAGGAGTGTACACACGCACACCTGCCAGGAGCGCACCTGCTGATTGATGGCTCAGCTTCGGGGCTGCTCTTAGGTGTAGCTCTTGGATTTGATTCGCTTCTTTTGATAGTTTTGGCTTAGGCTTTAGGTATTAGGTTTTTTTGGTTTTGGTTTCTTTTTCTTTTTGGATTTTAGGTGTATGTTGTAGTACGTATGTTGGATGCTGGGCCTCGAGAGATGCCACCGTAGTATTTTAGAAGTAGAGAAATAACTAATTCAAGATTATGGCTAAGGTTCCGTCTGCTACTCGGCTACTCCTCCTCGTCCTCCTCCTTCATGACATAGTTACAAATGCGTCCTTCGTCCTTTAGTTCGTTCCTAGTCCCGGCTCCTAGTCTTCCGGGCTTACAACAGCTGACCCATCTACACGATCTTCATATATACACTCGTGTGGAATATCCGATAGCCGCTGGCAATGATTATCATAATCATATGCAGCTGCGACTGCATTGTCTTCGTGGAGCCGCCCACATGTCCGTGATACATGGCTGCCGGATTGTCGCCTGGGGATAGAACAAGAAAGTACGGAAAAAAACGAAAGCTTGGGTGAGAATATGAAAATGAAATTTGCACAGAAATTTAATTAAAAAAACACACAGAGCCAACAGCTTAAAACAAGAGACGCACACACACACACACCCAAACACAGAGTCCTGGCGAAATGTGAGCTTAACCAACAAAATGCTAATGAGCGTCGTCGCTTCATCGCGCCAGAAACTTATAAATTATGACAAGCACTAACTACGTGGGCACTCTTTGTTTGTGTTAGTCTCTCCTGTCTCTTTCTCTGCCTTAATTTCCATCTCTTTCACTCGCTGTGTTTATGGCTTGGCTTTTAATAGCAGTTTGCCTGCCAAATGGCTGCCTGCCGTACGCCGTACGCCGTCCGCGGGCATTTTTAATCCACATGCTTGCGGCCGTGTAATTTTCATAAATTACTTTTATTGTTTTCTCTCTTAGCAAACGCATATAACACACACACACACAGAAGTCCTGTATCCCTGATATATGAACTGAAAAAAGGCTAACGGATACACAGATACTCAGATACAGATACATTTACGGTCGCAGCTACAGATGTACAAATATCACGGATACTCAAATGCACAGTCTTTTGTTTGTTCAAAGTTTTAATAACATTTTGCGGACATAATTGAAATTTCTGTGGCACAGGACCCAATTAAACTCGATGGTACGCGGGATAAAGTATACTTTGCCACAAACTCGTATTTTAAGATTAAATTTCATTAAGTTGTGACGACATGAATTTCCCATAATTCATATGTTATGTATTGTGTGTTATAAGTCCCTTTATATCCTGTTCAAACTCACCTTTGAAGATGTGAACCAAAACACTGGCTGGCTGCGTGTTGCTGGCCACGCAGGTGAAGTTCCCGGAGTGCTCCCGCCGTGTCCGCTGAATGGTAAGCTCCGATGATTGAAAGTCTGCAGCGAACAGGAGGTGTCATGAGGTTAAGGTCGTTAAAATGACCGAATCGGGCAGGGTAACCAGCACTCACCTGGCTCTGTGGACACGTTAATTCCCCGATCGATGTCGTAGTTAATCATGCGGTTGTCGTGATACCAGAATATATACTCCGATGCCTCCGTATTTTGCACTACACGGCATTGCAGGCGTAGCGTGGAGCCGGGTGTTAAATATCGAATTGGGGGTCCCGAGATTTCGGCACGTGCTTCTAACCAATTAATAATGGAATGATAAAGATATTTGAATTTAAAACATAATCTTTTATTTATCGTAAAAACCAAATGGTATGAGGTAACCCATTTCTATTCATTTTCTTTGATCAAAGTCTTTAGATCTTATCCCTCAGGGCCTGGGGTCAAAAACCAGTCAAAGTCAAATCCTTTATTATCATCTGACTAAATCGGTTAACATCTATCCCTGACAGTTATCAATTTCCCTCAGAGGCCCGCCGAAAGTGCCCCACAAATTTATGAAATACATCTGGCAGCCGGCCCAGATCCATTTTGCTGAAAGGAAAATGTGTAGCACAATTTCTGGCTGGCCTGTCACATCAGTTACCATGTATGTGGGCCAAAGTGAGTGGCTTTGTTTTTGCTGGCAAAAACGCTGGCAAGACGGCGGAAGGAGCAGAAAAAGCCATTAGGCGCAGCACATTCAAAGTAAATTGTTTGTTAAATTCAGAATAATGTGCGTCAGTTAGCCAAGGACAGCGCGATGAGTTGAGTTCAGTTTAGTTCAGTTCAGTTCGGTCGAGAACTTGCTGAGTCGTTGCCATTTGGCCCAAAAACTGAGTTTGCAAGTTGAGAACCCCTTTTGGTCTTCCAGCCTCCAGATAGTCTATATCAACCCCATCAGACCCATAGACCCTCATGTCCCCCCAACACCTGCCTGGCTCCTGGCATATGGACATTTCTAATTTCAGCTTGAGCGCACCGAGAGTACGTAACAAAAATTGTGGAAACAACTAACTGGGTCCGAAAAACTCATTCTGTAGACTTTTCACTGGCATTTGTTTATTCCGTTTTGGGCTTGGGAAATAGAAAACAGAAAACCCATCAAGGCGTGAAATTATAGAAAATCGCCAATGTCCAGACCGACTGGGAAAAAACAAATTCGAAAATAGAACCAACAACCAATCGAAACCGTAACCTGGCCGGACAGGACAGGACAGGACTCTACTTACCGACGACACTCAGGTGCAGGAAAATCGAGGTGGGCGGATGGGTGGAGACCTGGCACTCGTAGACGCCGGCATCACGTAGCTGCACGAATTTGATTTGCAGTGTCCAATCCTGTAGGCGTGAAAGAAACCAGAAAAAGCAGAAAAAAATGGTTAGTATTAAAGACCAGGGACGATAGAGATTTGGTAGCCTGGAAGTCGATTTGCTGCGCTGCAGTTGTGAAAATATTCTGCAAATATTTCGCACAGAATTTTTGTCACGTATCGGCAATTCGAGGCCGACCAGAGGAAAAAGTCTACAATGCAGCAAATATTCACCGGGGGGCCGAAAAGATGGAGGATAAGAGATTGCACTGGGAGAAATGTTTTTTAAAGGATAAAGGATATCGTTGAGTGAGTTGGATTTTTCATTTAAATATATATTTTTTAACGTGTAAATATTTTTAATTTCGTATGCAGGTCTCCGTTCTCCGATGCAATCAGCTCCAACTTTCACCGCCCGCCATCAGAAATGCAAATCATTTTCCGCAGGACCCCGGATCCTGGACTCACCTCGGAATGTTTCAAGTGCGTGGCACTGAACCGCTCATCGCTGCTGTAGGTTGTTAAGCCGACCGTAAGCAGATGATAATCCTTTTTGCGTATCCACGATACCTAAAAATAGATGAATGGGATAGAAAAGAGGGTTAGATAGGGCGGCGCCATTAGCCAAACACAATAGGGATTCGTTTGCCTCAAGGACTCTATTTTTTTGGGTTGTACTAGAATATTTAACATATGCTCGGCCCGAAGGAGATGGGTCCGAACTCTCTGTCTTTTTCAAATGTTTGCCAATCCATCAAGATGGGCCTAGGACGATGACAACGACTTGATGATGATGCAATTTTCAAAAAAAGGCACCAAGGATACAAAACGGTCGAGGGCACAAAAAAAAATCAAAAAGCAATTACGTGTAAGAATTACTACAACAGCAACAATAAACATAATAGCAGATTGATTGATTCGAGGTTCAAAGTTCAAATTGGCTACCTAACTGTAAATAGACAAACAAACAAACAAATGGGCGGGGCAGCTGCCAACGCCCCTCGTACAAATGGTGGGCGTGTGCGGCTATATCCCAAGGCCACTCCCCTTTTCGATTTTCCTTTCCTGAGAGTGAGCCTGAATGTGACTTTAGCTAATCTTAAATGACCATTAATCATTTCGTCATCTATTTTTTGGGCACATTTTTTGCACCGATGATGGAGGCACGCACACCTACACAGCGAGAAAAGCTGCTATATATATTATTTTCTTGATAAGAAAAGTTTCTAGGGAAGTGCACTCCAGCAAAGTTGGAAACTTCAAGTATCCTTTTTTCCTCTGCATTCTACGGCAAACACATCTATTAGCTGTCCATATGGGGTTATTGCCTGACGAAGATGATGATGCTGCCGGTGCTGGAAAGGATCAGGCACAGACCCAAGCATCCAAGCATCCAAGCACCTAAGCGCGTGTATCAATCAATTTTCAATTGATAAGGATTTTATTTATTGGCCAACAAAAAGAAGAAATAACGAAGTAAAAAGCAAGAGCGAGCATTTACTCTCAACTTTCTTGCCAAGCTTTCTTTCTTGCCTTTCGTTTTCGCCCAAATATTGACACACGCGCGCTCCTGAAACTCAAACTGAAACTGCCGCAAATACGAGCAAACACAGATACCCTGCCACACCCAAGAGAGCTGGCAAACAACTTGAAATTAAGTTGAATGGCGGAGAAATTGTTAAATCAGCTGCGTTTGCCAATAAAAACGAATTACATTCTCCGTGCTTAAATGTTTAATGCGGCGTATACGCAATGTGGCGCAGCGGCGGGCAAGGATGGAAGGAAAATGGCGCGAGTCGAGGGATTTCCCTCGAATTCGGGATGGCCCCAAAAAAACACTCCTCCTAAATATCATAATCCGCCACACACAAGTCCCAGTGAACTCACACAGTGTTTAGGTAATACATAATATCCTTGCAGTTTTGCTCGAATGCCCGCACAAAAAACAATATTTCAATGTTGGCGAAATTTGCAATTGAATGGCGAGCAAGCAGGCAGTCGTTTATTATCAGGATCCTGCCCGGCATATGCTAGCGAAATCTTTCTCCTTCTATATATCTATTCAATACAATCTGTAACAGTAAAATCCAAGTGTGAGGCATAAATTGCGCATAAATTCCCTTTTGGCCCGCAGCTCCTAGACGACGCCAACCGACATCGTCGACGCCCAGGACAAATGTGAATGTGAAGCGCTGGCATTTCTATGCCCCCACACATAGTCTCACAAATATATATATATATAGATATGTACATATTTTTTTTGGATTTTTTATGATATTTATGAAGGCAAGAGGGACTGCGACTGCGAGCTCTACGTGTCTGCAAATAAACCATGCAGCTAGCCAGAAGAAAAACACAAGATTCTTGGGGGAAGTGGAAAAGGGTGCCAAGTGAAGCCATCAGGGGGAGTAAAATGTGGCGGCAATTAATCAAAAGCCTGCGAATTCCTTTTCCTTTTGCCAGGACTTTTTATGTGACTGCATGCGAGTCCTTTTAAAAGTGTGTGTGTGTGTGTGTGCGTATCGCATAAATCTCAGCCGCCTGTCGTGCGTAAATGTGTGTGCCAGTTGGCATCTCCTGCGGAATCCTGCGTCTGCGGCTGCAGCTGCGGGCACGCAGATAATTGTTTACATTTTACCTTCTCGTTTTTTTTCCAGTCAACCGTATGCAAAATAAAAACTGACGCTTAATTTATGGCCAAAAGCTACGACGCGCACACACCACAAATCACTTGTTAGCAAATTTATGGCAAATTTATGCTAACTACTTGTCTACCCCGTTGTATCGCTAACAGTTTCCCAAAAGGTATGGCCTATCATACAGTCGATGGCATTTGAATAGGAAAGAGCCAGAGTCTTGTTTATGTGGGTTTACCTTGTATTCTATGAAAACTCCTAATTCCTTGCCCCCATGTGTATATTTGTTTAGCCTGCCAATGCACAAAATGTCGACTTATCGCGGGATCTCGATCTCTGACAGTCGGCCCCATATGCACAATGTCTGGATTGTGGGACAGAATTTGTTGCACAGTGAGGCAGAGATGGGGTGTAAGGGGGTGGTTGGGTGGCTGGGTGATTGGATATTGGGTAATTGCACGGCTTGGTGGCTAAATCTATGCACAAGCCGATTGTATCAAAAGTTTGTATTTACTTTACTTTTTAGCCATCGCTTGGTTGTTGAAAAACTTTTGATTGGCTTTTGTTCTGCTCGATGTTGCATGTTGCTGTTGTATTAGCCATGTTTTTGTTGCCTGTTATTGACGCACATTTTTGTGTGCTTTATGTGCCGCTGTCCGACCAATTTCCGCTCTGCCACAATCCCAACGGGCAACACAAACCGTCGAAACCGTCCAAACCGGAGGGGGACTGGCAGCGAGTAGACAACAAAAAAATAGCATCAACTTTTTCAATGTGAAAAAGTTTTTAACAAGCGATTTTAATAAAATTCTATTTAGACTCTGCAGCAGTAGCTGCAGCAGCAACATCACCCATTTTGGTTGCAACTTCTCCTATTCGAACAAATGAATGTATGAGTGTTTGGGTGGGGCTTTATTTCGGGTATTTATTTTCATATGCGGCTGCTCTTTGGCACTCAGATCCCAAAGGAGTATGCAGGGTTCGAGTATTTCATCAAATATTTTATCCATGATAGCTAAAGCTCACCTTTTATATTTTTTACATTGTTTAGAAATCTATTTCGGCAATATTTAGTTACAAATAATTCCCTTGGAGAGAGTGTCTGAATTTCGACAAATGCTAGATCCAAGTTCTCGCCATTTGGCCATTGGGGCCACTCTTTAAATTGCAGTTTGCTAACAAAAAACCAATGGAAACCGAAAATTTGCTCCGTTTAGTAGCGTTTGGTTTGCCCGACTGCCACTTTTATAAATTCATGTACTAGTAAATATTTGAGTTGACAACTTTATTGTTCGCCCTGCGACTAAACTCAGTTTTTTCTGTTCTGCAAAATCGATGTTCCCTCTTGCTTCCATTCAGCTGCAATCATACATATGTAATTGAGGGCAATCGAAACTCAAATAGAGCTTAATTCAGCGGAAATGCTTATTAAGTGCAATTACTGCATAATTAACCGTGCACTTTAAAAACACTAATTGCAGCTTTCTATGCTGAAATTAGAGAGAGACTGGGGGCTGTGGAATCAATCAAAGTCATCTTAATGAGCCAAGTGACTTTTATGACTTCCTATTAATGAACAATTTAAGGTAACATTTACCGAATCCCCAACTCCATTGGTATTTTTCCAAGTTAAGACAGCCTTGAGCGATGAAAAAAAAACCAAACAATCAGCTATTACTTTTGATAAGAGCCGCAGGACAAACAATGAACAAAAATAAGTGGAAATGAAAATAACCATAGCCTACTTTTCAGCAGCTGTCAACACAAATGCGATTGTTTTCCTCCAGCCGAGCCCCATTTCTGGCATTCCCATTCAAACTTAATGGTAGGCATTATGTTTGTGGGACCCAGCCATTGATGATTGCATTGCAATTAAAATAATTAAGATTTTCGTTAAGGAGTGAGTGTAAGGCGAAAGGTTACCGGCTGTGAACTCTGCTTTTCCACACGCTTTTCGCCATGGGGCCGGGACTAATTGTTTTAGGTTGGGGTCATTTCTCTCAACCTGCTTGGCTTTGTGAACAGAAAAGTTTATAGAAATGATGAAGCCATTCTGCATACTCGCAAGATGCCAGCTCAAACAAAAAATCTGGGTCAGATTTAGCCCTTTTGTTTCGGGACATTTGTTTTAATAAACATTGTGACAGGCAACAGCAGTAGGTGTACACCGGGAAAAACCAAGTTTTTATTATAAATTCTAAGAAATACCTCAAGAAAAACCTTTTCTTTTCAACAAAGCATTTATTATGAGATAACAAGAAGTTTATTTTCAATTTAAGCCCATTTATTATTAATTATTTTCTCTTGTGTATTAACAGCAGGATCTCCAACCCAAAAGGATACTCCAAGAGGGCGGCTTGCCTCATCAAGCTGTCGACTAGAATGTCTTATTAGCTGGCAAACAACTCCGGACCATTGTCCTTCCTGGCCATGCCATGTCCTTGTCCCCCTTGAGTCAAGTTGAGTTGGTTTAATTACGGTTAAGGCTGCCAGCAACAAAGTGATAATGATTTGTATTCATTCGAAAAGGTTTATGGCAATTTTCGAGGCACATTAACTTTTCGGACCGGCGCCCCCAAGTGGCTGAATTTCAGTTTGGTCTGCTGGTCTTATAATGAGCTTAGTCCTGGCCAGACGAAAAACATTCTGACACACACACATTCCTTGGATATTTCTAATTAAATTGGTTTCTCAAAATAAACATTTTTATGGTATTTATATTGGCATTTCTTCATTTGAAATGTAAATTGTTGACAGGGGAAACAATGACAGCAATGGCAAGGACTTGAAATATTGATTCGTCAATTTAATTAAAAAAGTAAAGATGTTTGCTGATCAGTTTTCAATTTATATTTATTGGATTTGGATAAAAAACTGTCACGAAAATGGAAACTTATAAATATCTGACTTCAAAATAAACACAAGAAATATCGGAAATTTCCATTGTACCCTGCGGTCTAAAAAAGAATGTTTTCCTCATGAGTTCAATGATTCATTCCTTTGCCCAGGACTTTTTTATGCTGGTATTAAACAGCTGGGCAAACAAAAAATATAGGCGTAGGAAAAAAAGATAGAAATAAATTGTAGAGCCCGAAGGTCATTGCAACAATAACTGAGCTTGGCAGTAAAATATTTTATAATATTTTATGTTTTTTTAAGCGGCTGAGAGCGAGGACTACAAAGAGCAACAATACTGTGTCATTGGTGCGGAGTGTGTGGTTGTGTCTCAGCATACAAGGATCTGAGTTTGTTTGAGGTCCTTTTTCCTTTGGCTTTCCAAGTTGTTGTTGTTGTTCTTTCTGTAGTGAGACTTGAGTGCATGGGCCTTAAGCCCGCACCCAGCAGAATGTGAGCAATAAAAAATGAGAAACACACATAGAGTTCACATAAAAACGAAGAACTGGCACAACAATGTGTATTACTTTGTTCGCACAACAATTCCACAAAGGAGCGTAACTCATACAAACCGACTCACTCACACACACATATCCTGTGTGTGCCAATTTCGAGGATGAAAATTTCCAACAGAAAATTTTCAACAGAAAATTCATGCCGGGAAATGCCGAGGTGAAACTATGCAAAAATTATGATTATGCAGAAATTATGTGTTTGTTTTGATTAAGCTCGGCAGAGCGGTGCCGAGCATATCCTGTATAGCAGCATTATCCTTTGCCAACCCTCATCAATGTGCTGGCAAAATTATTTGTTTGTTTTTTGTAGCTCCGCTGGCAGGCAAACTAAATGGTTTCTGTTCGGCACCGGGATCGGTTTCTGGTTTCGGATTCAGTTTCAGTTTCAGTTTCGGTTCTCGGACAAGGGCAATTTCTATTTTATCTGATTTTAAACTTTGCAAATTATATGAGCACACTCACATTCCAAAATATATATATAACTCCTGTGGAAATGTGTGTCCTTAAACCGAGCTCAGTCGCTCTGCTTAAACATTTGCGTAACCTTTTTTATCTAAACGACTGATCCGAACCGGAGGCCAAGGGCCCACAGCGTTAATTTTCATAAAATACCAATTTTGGTATTTTTATCTACGTTTCGGCCAAAACGAAGTCTCCTTCGTGGTCCACAAGGAACTTCTCCATCTACGGCTTACCTTAGAAGCCAGCTCAACTGGCATGGCACTCTCATACAATTATATTTTCTAATCTGCATCGGTGAACATTTTCCAGAAAATTATAAATAAATTACCTTCTATCTTCTGGTAGTGGATGAGTGGGTTGGGGGGTGGTGTAGAAATTGAGCAGGACATTTTCAAGTTTTTAGCATTTAAGCTTTTCGCATTTTCCTTTGTCAGAGCCGTCGTGAAGCCTTGGCATGCTGTGAGCACATTTAATTACTGCTACTTTTCTCTATGAAAATATCCTAGAGACAGGAGGCGAGACTAGACATTAAAAACGACAATTTATCTAAAAAGTAATTAAGTGCTCAAGTCGCACAGACTCGCACTCGCCGGAGCAACAGGACAAACATGGGAATTGGCATTGGCAAAGGAAGAGGAATTTTATATATACATATACATATACGGGGAAGGACTTCAGGTCAGCAAAAGGACAGAGGGTGGCAGACGGGGATTGAGCCGGAAAAAGCCATGGACAGAAGCAAGTGAACTGCATGTCCCGGGGAGACATTTATTCGAGCTTATGTGGGCTACAGTGATTGCTCCCAAAGCGGAAAATATCTGTCCAGGAAAACTGTTATTAAATGAAACCTGATTAAACTTTATTAATAAAGTTTTAAAGCAGGACATCTGCTTATTTAAAAATATCTACCGATTAACAGAAAATCAAATAAACGGTATGCTTGACTGTGCCTCGGGTGCTGATTTAGTTCAATTTATATGAGCCATTCCGGGTGCAACTGGCAAAGCCAAAGGGTTGGGATCCTTTGGGGCAACGTCTGCCACAGGACACACGACAGGACACGTATTTGCTTAGTTTATTTTAAATGCCATTTAAGCTGATGCTCTCGACTAATACCCTAATGACATATTTTAATGTCTGTCCTGCCACATTCGAGTGTCGTAATTCTTAATTCGAAGTGCTCTCTCCTCCCAGCTCCTTGTGTGTGTGTGTGAGAGCAAGGACTTCTTGCTGTTTGTGTCGTTTGATTTATGGGCTTTAAATTTGGCAGAAAATTTACATTTCTGGGAGCTGCAGATTTGCCTGCAAATTGAACGAGAATTGTGCGAGAGGAAAGTGCTCGTAATTAATAGCATTACTTTAATGGAATGTTGTCAACAGCATTTTACAAAGAAGGTATTAAGTGCGCTTAACTTCAAGGTATTCCAGTGCCATTTATTTGATGCCATCCCCGCCAAACAGTTCCCAGCTCCCCTCTCATAAAAGGCAACCACTGCAAAATTATGGCGCGACAAAAATGAAAATTGCAGCAAAATGCCGAAACAAAGGCGCGCTCGAGGAAGCAATTCATTTATTTAATGTTTCCTGCATTTTATTGTCGTCCAAAGTAAATTTACGACAGCCACGCCGCGGCAAAGACAAGTTGAAACAAAAAACAAAACCCAAATCGGAATCACAATCCGAATCCGAATCCGAATCCCGCGGAAATGTTTAGGGTGTACTCGAAGGGGGCTGGCGCTCACCTTTTTCTGCAGATTTTAATAGACAAAAGCGAGCACACCTGACAAAAGCATTTCGATTGCGAATTCTGCCGCAGTGCAGAGCAGTCTTTCCCCTTCCTAGGGAGGGTTGAGGTATTCTCCTTTATATACGAAACTCATTTGACATTCGTCTGGAGGTGCATGAGTGTTTCCTGTCCACTGAACTGGCATTCATATTCACATTTGTAGGAAGCTAGCAACTCCTCGGAGAGTCTCACATATGACGAGGGCAATGAAATGAAAGTGCATTTTACATTTTGGCATTTAAGGAGCTTTAAGACTCAGTCCACAGACTCGTAGTTCTGCATCAAAATCATCCAGCCAGTGCAGTTCTGTCTCATTGGGGATGCAATTATGCAATGAACGCGTAAAGCGAATAATATATAAACCCACAAAACCGAACCTAATGAACGCATCTGGAGAATTAAGGGGACTTTGCTTTGAGAACTTTGTGCAATTACTGAGACTGCGACCCGGGAAGCCTCGGGACAAGTGCAGCGATGATAATATTTTGCCAACCCCAAAGACCCAACCCCAAAGAGGCTGAGTGTAACACAATTTCCATAATACAAATTGCCGACTTATTAGACCGAGGCCCAAAACACATTGTATGGCCCATATATAAGCCATAGCACACCCACTTGAGCACGCAGCCGAGCAAAGTACCAGCTTGGCTAGCAGAAGCCATAACCCAAAACTCGAGTCCCGAGTCTCGAGCCCATGCCACACCCTCACCCACAGGCCTACAGCCTACGAGGGCTTAAGTGCTTATTAACTTCCGCACACTTGAAGGCACAATTATGAAATCGTCAATTTAAACCAGACACGCAGCAAACACGCACGTGGGTCATTTTAAGCTGGCTCGGGTATCGAGGGGATAGCCTAATCGGGGTCCGGCATAAACACCTACGAGTCGAGTCCCAGCCGGGCTTACACAAATACACGAGACGTGACGCACACCACGGCGTATGAGTAATAACTCTAGACAAGCGGAAAATTAATACCACTTGAGGCCATGACATGTCAATGCTCCACAGACACAGACAACCCCAATCCCCAGTCCTCGTCCCAGTCGCAAATATACACAAAGGTGTAATTTGTTCTCAGTGTCCATCTCGGTCCATCTCGGTCCATCCATCCTTCTCTAATTCCCTCTGCCGTCTCTTTCTTTAAGGGGCTGAAGGGCGTTTCTGTGGGCTTCTGGCCATCTAAATGTCCGAAATCTGAGTGTTTACTACCATATTAGTTTTGTCCCGGCCAGTAACTCGTACAAACAGCTCTCGATAAGCGGAGGAACTTAATTAAATTTTGTCGCCCAATGAAAGGTGAAAACGGAAATGGGTAACAAGAAAAACAGGGCGTTGGATGGTGATTAATATAAAATATCGAACAACAAATACTGCAATCTGTCTGCAGCGAATGGATTCGGTTCCACCCAATTAATATTCAATTCTTTTCCATTTCAATCAGGTAAAAGGTAAGTCCCAGAACGTCTTTTTATGGGTGGAAAAAACTGGCGCAAAAGTCATCTTCGTTGTCGTTGGCAAAGTTAAACAATGCGACGGTGATGGATTCATTTTTGATAAAATATTAAAACAATGTGGGGCGGCTGACTCACCACTCCCTCGCCGATGTGGTGCACGGTGCAGGGCACATGGGCGGTGGCGCCAATCTGCGTGGTCACCACCGTTGAGTTCTCGGTGCCGAAGTACATGGGAGTGCCGAATACGTTCTCCACGCCCCCGTCCAGTCCGTTGGCAGCCTCCAGATGGTTCTCCACGGGCTCCGGTCGGTGAATTGGTATGGGATACGGCCCGGCTGTGTCTTTGGCCTGGATTCGCGAATGCGATTGCTGCTGGGTATGCTGGAGGAGATGAGTGGCGGAGGTGGAGGTGCTGTCCTGCAGGTGTGGGCCTGTTGGCTGACGCTTGTCATCGATCAAGTTGTTGGAGTCGAAGCTAGTGATGCTGCTCCCACTGCCAGATGCCGGACTCTGGGCATAGGGCAGTGGAACGGGCACTGGCTCCAGCTCCATCTCCGTCTCCATCTCCGATTCCAATTCCGATTCCGCCTCGAGGCCCTCCTCCTTCGTCTGCGACATAATTAAATTTTGATTTATATGCCTCAGTAATGGCTCGCTGGCCGACGTCGCCATTGTGGAGGATTCTGATTTTCCGCCCTCCGTGGCCCCGGCTGCTGATGTGGCTGCTGCTGTTTGGCCTGCGGAAAAATAGAGAAACGAGGAACATGAGACGGAGGTGGCAGTGACATTTTAAAATGTGTTAATATATGCGCTGGTCCCTGGTCCCTGGCGCCGCAACAGTTTGTCGGATAAACAATAACAGCATGAAGTCAATTAATTTGAATGAGCACCAAAAGCGTATACCGTGCGTATACGTAATATTTAACAACGGATTTTCATTAGCCCGGCACATCGTATCTGACAGAACTAATTAAGTTCCTGACCTTGCTACGTTTCCATAGGAATTTTGTAAGCTACTTAATCGTAGACACTGAGTAGAGATTTTTGCGGAGATTGGGCAGGATTTTATTGTATTATTTAGCCTTTCAACCTACTTTAAAGCTCATCGTCGTAAGAGTTTGTTGATTGATTAATTATTGACACAACAAATTTGCATGTCTCGGAAGCTCGGCTTTTTCAGCTTAACATTTCTGTTTTTGTCGTGCACCCACTCAAAAACTGAACCGACTCTGAAATACCGTGAAATTCACCCACAGAATCCGCAACCGCATTACATATTACCAGGTTCGGGGTTTCAGGGTTTCAGGGGTCGTATTTGCGCTGCGTAATTTGTGTAAAATTTGCTCGGCCAACAAAATAATATTTCACAATTAAAGATAATTGGTTTTGGCAAACATGCTCGGGTTTTGTTTAGCAGTGTCAATTAGGCGAATTTGTTTGGTCGAAAATTCAATTATGACAATGCATTTGGGGCAGGGCTTTTGATTTTGATTTTGATTTTGATTTCTTCACCACAAAATTTGCCGAAAATATGGATGTTTGTGTTTCATTTGGTTAGGTCCATGGAGACGTGTTTACCATTGTCCAGTTGTCCTGTCGCACCATAAATATTCCATGGCAATCATTGCAAATTTATTATGTTTGGCCTGACGATGATTGAATTTACAAGCCAAACGTGGAGAGCGTCTGTCCGAGTCTCTGTCCGAGTCTCTGTCCAAGTCCCTGTCCGACTCCGTGTCCGTGTCCGTGTTGAGTGCTTTGAATATTGCAAAATTAATTAGTTATGGAATTCGCCTGGGGCCTATTGGTAGCTATTGGTCGCAGTAGTCGCAGTAGGGCTTACGGAATGACACTTAATTAGCACGCTGCTAAGATGTCAGATATGCAATTAATGTAAATGGTTCCAAGTGGCCGTTCCATGGAATGCCTCATATTTGTTGCAAGCTCAAAAAGGAATTTTCCTTGAACTCACGCCGCAGAGAATTGAAAATCAATTTAGCCAGGTGGTGACACATGCAATGGTGACACAACAATCGAGTCAATCACTGCAGCTTCTTCTGATTGACACCTTAGAAATCCTTCGAATCCTCGACCAATTGACATGTCGAGAGTGTGTTGCCACAGCAATTTGCAACTGCAGCCGCAGAGCAGAGAAGCACAAGCAAAAGCAAAAGCCCGGAGATGAAGCAGTAACAGAATTTCTAGAGGTCAGCCGGCACTCGACGAGAACTCCTGCCAATGCAATTCACACTTTGTGGTTTTTCTATTGTTGCGAGATTGTTGTAGTCTTATGAATGCCAAGGAGCTTGCCACAAGGTGGCACTTGGAAAATATTTTACTTAGTTAAAGAGAATTTTTTTGCACAAAGTGAAGTCTCTAGGGCTGGTGGAAGTAATATCTTAAAGGTGACTTTAAGAATTCCAATCATAAACTGAATTTTCTTTTATAGAATATTTTCTCAGTGCATTTGCTGTGGCGACTTCCAGTGCTGCACGCACAAAACAAACAAATAACCAAAAACGGGACAATGCGACTCCTGGTAGTCCTTGCCACGTATAATGTTGCTGCTACTTCTGCTGCTCATTGGCACGCAGAACTTGGCCAAAACTGAATCGTGGCATTTTCGCCACGTTCGCACGTGACTGACTGCCTGCGACATGCAGCTTTTCCGCTTCTCCGCCCCCGATTTCGCCCCTTTCACCACCGCACCATCGCACATACGTAAACGTAATCGTAATGGTCGCTGGCAGACCGCAAAACAGCTTCTGAACTAGTTGCCTGGTTTCTGGTCCTGCGCCATCCTTTGGCTCCCTTTACTTTCACCACTTTATGTGCCAGCGTAAATTTGCATTCTTTCGATGGTTTGGGCGACTTTGTAATTGAATTTTTCACGGCGAGTTGTTGGGCCACGACTCCGATTGCTGACTCCTACCTCCTGCTACTTCTCCTCCTTCTGCTCATGCATCCTAGATCCGGTTTCCTGTTCGTATTTTTCTTGTTTCCGGCGGTTGGGTTTTTGGATTTACAATCGCTCCGCATTGTGCAACCGCTGCTCTATGGCGCATTGTCAACAGCAAAGAGATTCGCATTCGGATTTGCAAAACTCACGACCAGAACCAGAACCATGACTAGGACCTCGACGAGGACCACAAACATGTTGCAGCAGAGCCATAGAGATAGAACAACATTTTTGGTGGGATTTGCTAACTTTTCGTTTCGTTTGGCGGCGAAACATTTGCAATTTGTGTGCGTTCGCCAAAAGTTTCATCAGCTTCGCATACCTCCTGACTCGCTCTTTCTGTTTGCTACGACATTTTAATCAAAAGTTCGCTGCAAGCTGCGTGATTCCCGCACCCAGCAACCAGCAACCACCGCCCACAATCCCAGCCCCCCATCAGGATCACCATTATCCCCCCAGCCCCGATCCATCCCCATCTCCCCCGACTCAACTAATATCAATGATTTCTCATGCGCTTGTGCCGACGCCCCGCTGAGGCAGTGCCGGAATATTTATGCTGCTTGTGACATCCTAGCTTGACGTTAATTAAGTTTGCTTGCACACACGGCGTATGCGTGATGCCAAATGAGCAAGTCCCCAAAAATCTTGTTTTTCGAAAATGCGATTCATTTGACCAACCTAAACGGGTTAGATATTGATTTAACCCCAAACAGTATAAGTTTTTACATTAATACACAATGAGTTTTTCTATACAACTTAAACACTAAAATTGATTTGAAAAAAATCACTTTTTGATTTGCAATTTACGAATTCAATCGCTTCAATGTCCTTTCGAGGCCATCAATTAGATTAAAGGCAGCAAAAAACATTTGCAAATATCATTATGATAATTGTGCGGGCGAACGACATCCTGTCTGTTGGACTCATTAATTTCATTTGATTTCATATTTAATGTTAGTTACATTGTGTGCATAAATTTCTCTAATTAAAACACAAATAGTTGTCACATTTCCGCTTGGCCAATGGCCAATAGCCATCCATCCCTTGGTCCAGAAACCTTGCTTAATTTATTCCATTTTGGTTTGTAACTAAATTTGCGGTGGCAGTTATTTAAGGCAGCGCAACTTTTTACGGTCATCGAGTGCATGGGGACAATGGACCATAAAACATCGACACTGCAGCCAGCGAATTGAAAAGTTTTAATTAAATGTATGGCCGAATGCTAAAATTTATCAATTAGAATTAGAGCCAGAGCCAGCATTCCCAGTTCGCTTTGCAGCTTCGAAAATTTCTACCAAAGTGAGGGAAAAATTTTAAAGTAAACCTTAACTTGGCTGGGCACAAGAAGGCTGGGAACTGGAGCTGGAGCTGGATCTGGAAGTTTCGGTTCATTACCAAACTTTTCCGTTTTTGCGGATGGCTCGGCGCTTTCTGTTTTTATGGCAAATATTGTTTGTTGTTACAGTCAGAATGTTTGCATTTGACACTTGGCGGTAATTTGTGTGTAAATGCGTCAACTGGCCCCTGACCTCAAGCCCGGGGGCTCTTCTCTTCTTGTTCCCCGGATACTGGGATTCGAGTAGAAACTTTTCTTACTCTCCCCATTTAATTGAAATTCTACAAAATGGCCCACGCATGCCTGGTCGCATTGGAGGCCTGTCCTCCTTAGATGTTTTCGAATGCCTTTTGATGCCCTTTGGTTTCTTTGTAACTTTGCAACTTTGCGCAAAAGTTGTTCGCTTCAGCCAAACGATTCACTTTGCGACTGTCATAATTTTGATGGCCGGAAGTGTAAAATCAGATAAGTGCCCCACACACTTGCCACCGACTATTCGACTATTCTCTCCCCCCATTTATTTTCCAATAAAGCCCAGCAGCTGCGGGGGCGCGGCCATCATTAATGTCGCGGCTCCAGGACGGGAAAGGCACTAACGCAGAGCGTCGAGCGCAATACTCTCATAAAAAGGCATTAAGACCAAAAGTAAAGTGCCTATTTAAGTTGAGTCATAAAATTGGCTTTCTATCTCGACTCGGCTCGGCGAAAAAGAGGCGATTCCGACAGGGCAGCGCCTAGAATGCGAACGCCTAGACCCGGGCATTCTAATTTTATTTATTTTATTTCAATTCGTGTCTAAGTGCCCAACTTGGAGCTTTCCTAGCTGGGCCACAATATGCTCTCATTCTCCTTATAAATTACCAAGTTTTCAGTAGTTGTTGGCAGTGGGAGGAGTGGCTATGGAAAAGCCAAGTCTGGGCTAATTGCGGATTCTTGTGAGGGGATGTGGAACATCCGATGTCAAGGCCTGGTGAATCCCTTAAACTTTCTATTTTTAGGCGCTATTTTAACCACACAGTTCAAGGGCCTATAAATAATGGTCCAAATGGGACGCCATTGTTGCCATACACGCATTTATATCCGGGAGGATTCATAAATTTTGGCAGCCAAATAAATAAGGTACAAATCTGCTTCGGCGGCTTCCGTGTCTGCCAAAAACCTTGATCCAAAGCCAACGGAAATCGAAAGCAAAGGCGGCAAACGGGAAAGCATTCATATAAATTTTGGAATGCTGGGGAATTTTTTTGTGCATAATAAAGATTTATACTTTGAAGAGCCTCCGATATTAAGGGGATTTGGCAAATTGCAAGCACGTGTGAATTAGAATAGGAATGCGGTTAGATCCGGGGCCAAAAGCCAGGAATCCGAAGGCCATGGCTGGGTGAGCACTTTGAATAGTCGAACCTTTTGGCCCTCTAATAAATGTTAAGTATCTGGCAACGGCGGGAATGTGGCAAGTACATAAAATTAAATTGTCAACTTCCGTTATGTGGAGGCATAAACAGAAAGCACTCCACTCCCCATTACCCGACTAACTGACCGAAGTGGCATCAAAGTGAAAATATTATTAAACGAAGAATAAAGCAAAAGAACCCAACACCAGGACACGCAGACAAAACAACCAAAACAGGATTTTTTCAAGGATGAGGAAGAGAGAGTGGGTGGAAGCTAAGACTTTTTGGCAGTCCACTTATTTCAGGCGACCAGACACACTTGACAGTCTCCACAAAAGCGACCGACGGCGCCTGAAACTCGAAAGTCGAAATATAAACTTACTGCCTGCGCCGGATGTGGCAAATTTGGTGGCACTACAAGGGACCGAAAGGCACAAAATAACAGGACCGTGTGTAATCAAAATCGGAATTGAGCTATGTTACCCTGTATTTAGGGATATTCAAAGGATGTGATGGGATACCAAATAAATGTCAAACGTGCTGTTGAAAACATATTTTGTACTTTATTTTGGGTAAAAGAATACTCATCACGTCCTGCCATATCCTGTAAATCGCTGAGCATCTATTCAACTCTCGTCAAGGACATTGGAGGTCCCCTCACCCTCCTCAGCCTGTTTCTTCCACCTTCGGCACTTAACTTGACAGCGACGTCACATTTAATGCCCTTGACGTCGCCTATTTAAGTTCAATTTATTTGCGCCGTGGCGGCTAAGCGAACGCCATTGATCGATTCCTGGGAAATGTCCGAGAGCTCTGATGCCAAAAAGTGTAAAGCTGCACAAGCGTATATCCTGAACGTCCTTTTTTTCATTTTTTACCAACAACGTCAACACCGCCGTTGGCTTTGCCGAGATTGGGCAAATCTGGGGCTGCCTTTCATGTTGCTCCTTTACATTTTTGCGCCAGTTCGAGGTTCGAATGTTTTTTCTGTGAGCTGTCACATTTGTCCCTTATCCATTTTATGTCGCTGACATTTCTCACTAAGCCCAAATAGAAAACGGGCTTAGGGACCTGAAAGGTTCGTTGGTTGGCTGCCCGACTGGCCCGACTGGCGGTCTGGCCACAAACAGATATAAAAGATACATCGAATTTTAAATATTTCCTTGATTTGCCTGTGGCCATAAGGCCTTCACACTCAGCTCTCTCATTTCGGTTTGTGGCAATTAAGCATCAATTCTGCCACAAATTGAATCCTGCGGCTCGATTGCCTTCAATTGATTTGAAACTCCAGAGTTTCCGGTTACCTTTTCATTGGTTATAATTTTTCTTTACACTACAAAAATCAAATTTCTTTTGGCAATATTTACCTTCATGCTAATTTCCAACTGCCAAGTGCCAAGTTTGTATATTTCATGATACATGCTCCATTAAATCGTTACTTCTAATGGAAATCTAATCTGAGGCAGAGAACAAGCAAATCCACAAACATTCTAAATCCACAAATAATTTACCGATTCATCTGGTTAGCACTCACATTGCAGCTCTTTGTAACCAAAAACCTGTCCGAACTCGGGCATGTCTGGGAGTGTGTGTTCAACCCAAATATCAGCTGCAACGGCAGTGGCTGAAAAGTTTGCCACACTGGCATACGCTGCGTATACGTAATGTGAGTTTACACAGCATAAGCGAAAACTTTCGACTTTTGCAACTTGCCAGGCAGGCATCCATTTATTTGCCTTTTGTGCTTGTGTTTGCATTCGTGTGTACTTTTTTTCAGCTATTATTTAAACAAATTGACTTTAATTCTGCAGCAGGCTTCTTAGACCCTTGCATGATGTCCGTCTATTAAGACCTGTCGACTGCCAACTAATGAAACTGTTCGGCAAGCGTCTGACAGGTGCCCCCTAGATTGAGAGTTAAAACTTGCAACTGAAATTCTGCCCGGTCGTGGTCGTGCCACACAAACTAATTGCAGTTGAGTGCGGTAGTTTCTGGTGCAATCGTTTTTGAGCTCAAGACGAAACACTGCCAGTGGTTGAGCAACAGAAATGTTAAAGTTCCTTTCAATATGGGAAGGTATATTGCCCAAAGGTATAGCTCCGATATTTTTTGCGTGTGTAAACCTCTTTATAAGTCCAATCCATTGCCAATTGTTCGACATGACACACAATCACATGAGGGAAAAACATTCCATTTAATGTACAAAGAAGAAAGTTTTCCCAACCCAACCCAACCAGTGGCCATTGTTGGTTAGTTTCAACTGCCCCAAAACTTATTTAATTTGTTTTGCTCTGTTGTGGCATTCTGACTGCATCTGAGCCCCACCTTTTGTTGGCTTTTAAGGAATTGCATTTACTGCCGTCGGCGCACTGCTTGGTGGCCAATTATTTAATGCAGTTCGGCCAGCTTAATTAACTAATCAGTGGATTAAGCAGAATTTATAGGAGCTAGTGTTTATCGAATAAATCATAAATCTCGAGGCTGCCAACTGACTTGTAATTAGAAGTGAATGCAAATTTATTATTCCTCAGCCGCGCATTAATAATGTAAGCCTGGCTAATCAATCAATCGATTTGGGATGATTTCCAAAGGCCAGAAGCGAATCGGCGAGAGGAGATGGAATTGTACCAACAACCAACTATCTATCTGCGGCAAATGTCCGTCTGTAGGCCAAGGACAACAGCTGCGAATCGCCGAGGGTCCTAACCCACTTGGGCCAAGAAACTTTTCCACTTTCCTGTTTACGGCCACGCCCCCTGATGGCAACTATGCAAATGCCCGGACCCTGGAGAGACAGAGGCAGGAACCGAAAGCCGAGTAAGAGAGCTGCAGCTTGGAAAATTGAGAAAATTAATTTCATTTCGAGATTTACTTCCTTGAAATTCTATTTGCGTGGCGGACTCCTACCATGCCTCCATTTTGGTGGCACCTCCACAGCCTCCGGCCATGTACGACAACATTTCAACAAGAGAAAACATTTTTTTTTTGTTGCTGCTGTTGCTGCTATTGCTGCTTTTGGTTCTTTCGGTGCTTTTGCTGGTTTCTTGGCCGCGTGGCATAAATTTATGAACGGAACAACATTTCCACATGCTGCTGCTGCTGCTGCCGTTTGCTTCTTGCCTCGCTTTTGCTTTCCTCAGCTTTGCTTTTGCTTGTGGCATGCTGGCAAATCTGCGGCAGCAGCAGGAAATATTCAATCTATGCGGCATGTAGGAGCAGAATCTGACTCCGAGGCTCATTGTTAAAGCAAAGTCAACTGAATAAATGCAAAGCAGGCCAAATGAGCGCCGATTCTCCTCGCTTCTTCATGCCCTTCCTCAAAAGGGTATGTCGAATTTTTCTATTACAGCCCCACGATATGTAATGAATATATATGGCCTCATTATAACTTCAAAATGTCGTTAGACGAAAGCTTTCAATAGGAACTGATTTCTTGAAGTATCTTAAAGGAATAAAGTGTCATTTTTACTTTCCACTCAAAGTTCAAGTTGACATTGAAGTTAGGGGCACCTTTCTTGATTAATTTATATTAGAAAAACTTATTTGTTTAAAAGTAAGGGTAAAATCCATTTCGTTTTGCTAAACTAGCTCTTTATTTTTGGGTGTTTTTTGTGTCTTTGTTGCTTGGTTACAGTATCTAATGACAGAATTTTGGTGTCCCCGTCGTTGGCTTGCTGTCATCATCATACTTGGCCCGGCTTCTGGGGTTCTTCTAGAGTGAGAGTGGAAGTGGGAGTGGGAGTGGGTGCTCCTGGCGAAAGCAAAGGAATGTCCCTTGGCCCGCCCCTTGTAACAGTATCATTAGGCAGTCGCTGGCGGCTCTGTGTTAAGCGTTATCATTCGTCCTTGAGCTGGTTGAAATGTGGGTGTATGTGTTTTTGTGTGTGCCGCGTAAATTGTGCCCCAAAGATTAAAGCCAACAATGCCAACCACATCCTAGTCAATATCCCCCGACTGCCTCCTGGCCTTTGCAGCATTCTGTTGTTTCTTAATTTTTGCTTAGCCAGCAGCTGGAAAAATGTTATCTCCGCAGGACTACATGTTCATAATTCTGCCGATTTGGTTGTTGTTGCGTCACTCGAGTGAAATTTAAGCATCCCAGTCATAAATTATACTCATGGCCCCGCCACTTTTGCTTCGACTTTCGTTTCGACTTTCGCTGGAGCACAAATATTTGCATACATTTTTGGTGGCAAGAGGGCGAAGGAAGAGGCCTAACCACTTTCAATACGTTCCAGTCCATAATCACAGATCGGAGTCTTTGCCTCAATGTTGCGTCACTGAGCCCACGCACTCCACAATGTTCATTGGCAATAATTTCGGCGGCAATTTTCATAAATTAGCCCGTCGCTTTTCCTTTCCAACTTGTCTCCTTCTTGGGGAAAGTTGAGGATGTCCTCCTCCAAAACTGTCAACTACTTGAACTGTAATCCAAATTGTTACGCAACGATGTACTAAAAATATACTTGTATATCCGAGTACAGTAGAGACTGGAGAAGGTTTCTTTCAGGTTTCAGGTGGGTTTCTATCACAGATAGTAAAGACTCTATTTAATTATAAATTAATTGTTTAGTTTTCTTGAGTTACCACTGTAAAAGCCACCCTATACGTTCTTGTAACCGAATTTACTGAGCTTTAAACTTTAATTTATGTAGAGCTCTTGATGGGAAGTGTGCTCGACGCCAAAATAGGGGTTAAAGCCGCAATGCCAGTGAAAGTGTAAATTATCACGGTAATTAAATAGGACTCATACATGGATAGCTTCCTCCTAGCTACAAATCCTCCTCTACACCGCCCCCCTTGGGCGTTCTGGCATTTGGCTTTGGGCCGCTTTGCGCGGACCATAAATTTATAATTTAATGGAAAACCCACAAAGTCCAACCGCAGCCCCAGTACCTCTTCCCGCCAGACCGCGACTTCTTCCAAATCTACGAGCAAAAGTTTAATTTGAATTCGAATATAGCGAAAAAATAATTATGCCGTCGAATTGCTGGTGTCCGAGGGTTGCTTCAGGACTTTTTCAGTGTGACAGAGCAAGTTTTGGGATCAAAATAATTGACGAATCGAAAAGGTTAACGTATTTCTATAAATAAAATCCCTAAATTAATGGTATAAAGTTATTTTTAAAAACCTTTTCGTTGAACCCTTATTAATAAGCTGAAGAATAACTTTCTCGGAACCATTTTCTCCGGAATTCGTTGAAGTGACCCTCGCTTATCTGGCTGACCCCATCGTGGATGGTTGGCCTTGACAACCAAACCAGCCGAATGTCCGGCAATTTGCTTTCCCCGTTTTTAGAGGAGCGGGTGGGATCGGGATCGGGAAATTAATTACCGCATCATGGCGCGAAAATGGCTCTGCTAGGCTAATGCCTCAAAAGTCATGTCCAACTTTGGTCGTGGCAACTAAAAAGTTTCTAATTACGACCATGAAACCGGGCTGATGGCGATGACGATGCCGAAGCCACCCACCTCTAACCATTCCACCTCGCATTTTTTCCGTGAACGTGTGGGATTTTTTTCCGGATTCGCACGGTTGATGTTTAAGTTTTTAATAACATTTGCCACGGTGTTTCGGGTTCCGTTTTCCTTGTCCTGTATTTGGAGGTGGAAGGTGGGATTGGGGAAAGGCGAGGGCTTAGGAGCTTGTTAATACAGGCAGCTGGCAGGATGGAAGCCATGTAAATGGTAATTACACTTAAAGCCATAATCCAGCCTTATGCCTAAGACTCGCGCCTCCGCCGACTGCTAAGCTCCGGCTCGAAAGCTTACGGCAGAGAATTACGACCTGGAACGGGGAACAGGGAACAGGGACTGAGAGTAGCTGGGAAGTGGGTTTTTTTACAGCCCGCGAGTCGATTAAATTTCGACGAATTTAAGTTCCGAGAAAGATAAATATTCATATGGGTTAATTATATAAATTGTCCAATAATACACAAGGAGAAAGTTTCCGCCAAAAGGCGGCTGGCAACTTTTAACAGTTGCGCAACAAACCCAAGGGAAAAGGAGGAGCTGAGGCAAGGATGCGAAGGATGCGAAGGATACTGGCGCTGTCAGAGCCAGAGAACTTTCAAGTCTGATTATCCGCATACAAAGAAGTTCGGGCTGTTCGGTAATCAGCTGAAAGACTAAGCTGCACTGAAACAATTCCCCGGCTGAGAGACCCAAAGGACTTCCCATATGTCCTGGTTTCGCTAACCCAGAGCCCGACTCTTTCGCCAGCTGAGAATAATTCCAATGCCATGGCATACTCTTACGCATTACGGCCAGGATATGGTGGCAAGGAAGTTTCGACGCCATTTTGCCTTGGATTTTTGGGTTTTGGCGTCAATGCGCTCGTTGGCATTTAAAACGCAGACAGTTTGCTCTAGTTGCCTCGACGCGCAATTACTTAGAAACATACAGACATCTGGACAGACGGACTGGAGGGACGGAGAGACCCAAAAATATCTTTATACATCAGTATCTATATTTGTATCTCAATGTATGCTTGCTTGCATATTCCCTGGCAAAAGTTACAACTTTTCTTGGCCAGAAAAAAATACAAAAAAAAAAAAAGAATTAGGAAACAGAACAAGATGAGCAACAAGAAGAAAGTTTTCACTTGAAATTCAAGCAATTGCTTTTGAAAAGTTTCAATTTCTGACAGTGTGTGTGCGAGTTGTTAGGCAAATTCTCTTTATCCTTCACGCGCCAGACCAAAAACAGAAACTGAAAACTGAAAACTGAACAGAGTTCCGAGGGGGTAACGCAGAAAAAATAAAACAAAATCAAGATGAGTTGCGTTGAGCTGAGATGCCTGAAATGGGTTGGTAGACCGACCATTCTGTCCTGCCGCCGTGCCCTGGTCTGGCCCGGTCTGGGCTGAGCGCGAAAAAGTTGCTTAATGAAATTGTGTCAGCGGGTTCGGCTTGTCCCGCTTGAAAGGCATCAGGAGTGACATAAAACACAAAACGAAATCAAGCGCGCACTTGAGCAAAATTAATTGTTGAAACAACATTTTCAGTCCCTGGGGATCTATCCGATACAGCAGAGAAAAATGTCAAATAAATAAAACATTAAACCAAGGAAATTAATAAGATTGAAAGTAAAATAAAGTTAACCAAGTGTTAGCATTGGAGTTTCAATCAATTATTTGATATATCCTTCCAATATTTTTTCCTTTGTGTATCACTTTCTTATTCCTTTTTGCAACTTTTAAACAGCTTTCAAGTACGGCTTGCCAAAGTTGTAATTACACAAAACGAAAGGCAGCGAGTCAGTCAGTTAGCCAGGCACTTGCCACGTTTTTTCCTTGCATTCTGGCCACCTAACAAAACCAGCTCGTTAGCAAAAATTTGAAGAGTCGCTGAAAAGGCCTTTTAGATTATAATCAGGTGCTTTCGATACGCGATGATGGGCAGCTTTCCTTCCTGTCAGCGACGGTGTGTCCTGGTCCTGGTCCCTGCTCGGGTCAAACTTTGCGGTTAAGACCGTAAGAAAAACCAGGAAAGACAAAGAAGGTAAATCACAAAGCCATTTGCATTTATTTTTGACCTGCTTTTCCCATGGCTGGTAAGGTGTCTTTAGCCTGTCTTTAATAGCCTGCCATGACTCGTTGTATCAGGCTAACGAAAGTTACGGCCTGGCTGACGAAAAGGCAAAAAAAAAATAAGCAAAAAAACCGAGGTGAAAAGTTGCAAATTGGAAAAGCAGGAAGTCGGGAATAAGTACGGGCTGAGCAGGCAGGGCTGCTAAGTGCAACTAAAAACTGTCTGAGTGTTGCAACTTCGCTCTTTAGCAATCCACACATGTGGCACAGAAAAAAATTGTCTATTATATCCTGTTTTGAAAGTGTAATTGAAACCGTAAGAATTTTTCATGGAAAGTCTTTTTATTGTCATTAGAATTAAAATGTATTACGAATCTACTCCAAAAATTAAATAATAAAATAAAATCTTTCTGCCTTTCTGACTTTCAAAAGACAAATATAGAATTTTCGTGACATATTCGGCTCAAAAGGGATTCCTTTAAGAACAAACTTTTATTCGCAACTTTAAAAGTTGTGATTTTGGCTCAGTGAAAGGACACACATGTCCCTGTCTTCGCATTTGCCATTGCCAAAAGGCGGCGCCTCCTTTGAATTATGTAGAATTTACGTGCTTTCAGCGCTTAAAGTGCAGGCATGTGTGTGCTTGTGTGTGTTCTTCGTCCTGCCAGCCTGAAGGTGTGTGTGTGTGTTTTGGGTCTACGTGTGTGTGAGTGTGGGACCATTAGTTTTTGTGCTGATTATTATGGCTGCCGCAGCGCAGTGTAAGGATACGGCCACAACCACGGGATGGGTCATGGCAGGCCCACGCCCACGTGGCGTTGCATTTGTAACAGGTGAGCTTTATGGCTCTGTTACCGTTGCATTCTCCGTGTGTAAGTGTAAGTGTAAGTGTAAGTGTGTGAGTGCTCCTGCATGTTTCGTATTAAATTATGCTTGCCAACGCGCTTTCAACTTCCCCGTCCCCGCTCGTTCTGCCACATGTAGGCCTTGACCCAAGTTTCAGGATCCTCCCGAGCCTGGAATCTGATTGCCCTGCTTCGTTCTACCTTTGCACGTCAAGTTTATTCAAAATGATGGTGCTGGCTATGAGAACATATTGGGCAAATATTTCTTTTAGCTTCCTCTCTGTGCCACCTCGTCAATCATCACGTGTCATTAACAAATGCATCCTTTATCCCCGTGAATATGAAACGCCTTTCGCTTTGTCATCCGCCATTGTCAAACGATTGCCTCATTCATCTGGAATGCAGGCTTAAATTACTATGGGAGTTGGATAAAAAAACGGAGACGGGGGTAAAAAACTATAGCATTGGCAGTTGATTTATCGAAGGGCCAATGACTTGTTGTCTTTGTTGAAAATTACCGATTAATACCTCAAAAAGTGTGAGGAAAAAGTGTTCTATGCCATAATACATTTTCAAATAAAGGGAATGACAAAACATTCCATTCAATTCAAGAAGAATTAAGCTGCTTTAAGGTATCGCAAAAAAATTGTACTCTTCAATGCTATACAAAGGCAGCCAACTATTCATTTTTATGCAACTAATTTGGAGCGTTTTTTCGATCTCACTCTTGGCCAAATCCAATAAATTTCGGTTGGCAAAAAAGGTCCGATTTCGGTTCTGTGGCAATTAACAAACGCAGCCAAGGAGAAGAGGGGCAACAGGAGCCGGAGCCGGAGCGGCTATAGTTAGCCCAATTAACCCGACCAGCCGCAAGTGGCCCACTTATCCCGGGCCAGGCATCAATGGGCTTAACTTTTTGCCCGACTTTCACAGCAATTTCACAATTCCGAACAGAGGCAAAGCAGAGGCCCGGGGCAGATCCAAAGGCCCTCAGCACACACATGAAATTGTCATGCTCTAGTAACTGTCCTAACTGAACTGAAACTCTTTGGAAGTGAAACTGCAGCTGCAACTGCTGTCACTATGTGACTGTTTTTCAGGCATTTGAGCCACGTGGTTTCGTCGCAAATGCAGCGTCAGCTTGGAGCAGGAGGTGGGTGTGGGTTGGATTGGTGGTTTGGATTGAGCCAGAACCCAGAACCCAGAACCCAGCTTAAATTGAAAACCAGAGTGGAAAACTTTTGATTCGATCTGTCGAATGGAAATCGGGCGAGTATATTGGAAAAGTTCGCTGAAATTTAATGCTCACTTTAAGCAGCTGATAGCTTAAAGTAAATTTGTAATTTTAAACAAACAAATTAGCTACAAAAAAAAAACGAGACTTTAAAATAGAATGAATAATTGAATATAATTTTATTAATTTACATAATTCCATCGTCAATTGTTCAAGGCTGTTCATTTGTGTTTGTTTGTTAGGTTTTCGAGGGGAGTCTCAAAATATTCTCCCCCGATGCGACATGGCTTCCTACTTTGCATACAGCCTGCAGTGCGGTGAATTTTTGAAAATACTTTATTCGGTAACATTATGCAAATATTTGGATCCATTGAGCTGCGGATTTGGGTGCAAGAGAAATGCATTACGTGCTGTCCCTGCTGGCCTTCAAAATCCCACCGCCCCATCGCCCTAGCCAGCCCTAGACATGCACCATGGACATAAATATTGATTTATATGAGCCCGAGAACATGAATTTATACAAAAACTCGTATAACCATATAGGCACGTGTATGCGGCTGACTAAATATTAATGCGCTCTAAATAAAAAGCGGCATGCACAGCTGAAATTGTTTTTTGTGTTCTGGCTGCCGTTTTTTTTTCTCATTTAAGGCCCTAAGCTGCATTCTACATTTTTATTTGTGACTCGTCTGTTTATTTCTATTTTCATTTCGGTCGCTCCAGCTCCAGGTTCAGATTCAGTTTTGCCTCTTTTTTTAATACCTATTTTTTCCTTTTTTCCGTTTAGTTTTTTGTGTACGTTTTGTGTTTGTGCATTTTTCATTACAGCATTGACAGTGACAACGACAGCTGAAGTGAGCCCCAAAAGGCACAAGTTGGTGTGTGGCATGCAACAATGGATGCGCTAGATCTGCTTCCCTATAGTTGTAGTTGTAGTTGGTGTGTGCCAGAAGTGTGTTCTCTGCCCCTGAGGCATGCAAGTGCCAGTGTGTGTGTGTGGAAGACGTGGCATGGTTTTTTTTTCACCCCCCTTTGACATTTCCCCCTCGGGGGCACGCACTAAATGTGGCACAGCAAGTGTTCTAGTTTCCCATATTGGTGTTTTCTTCGATGTTTTTCACTATAAAAAATGTCCCATTCTTCCAATCACTCTAATTCTCACGAAATAGGCGGGATCCTTCAGGTCAACCTTCATCTTAACTACCTTTAGCTCTAGCTATTTTTTTCTGTGTACCACCCACTCGATCGGTTTATTCGAAGCTTTACTTTGTATTTGTTTCCCTGATTCGGCAAACCAACATTCCTCCGCTCCGTGTCTTATTGCTGGGCAATTTCTGGCTTTGTTGATTGCTTGACAAATTGCCAACAGTCAGCGCTTGGCTAAGGCGGGAGAGCAAGTGAGTCAGCGACAGGGCGACTGAAAGAGACAGGCTGCATGGGACAGACAGACGCCCCCCCGGGGTAGCTGCCACCAGTGGCACGGGGCGGGAGAAGGCCATAGACAAGTGTTCTTGTTGTGGGGCTGCCGCCTTTATTGGCCTGTGAACTGTTGTTGCGGTGTCAGGCATTGACAGGTGATGCACGATTTCCGCGCTCATCGCCTGACCTGTCACTGCACTCGACAGCGCCAATCAAATGTAACAAATTAACGTTTTCTCCTTTGTTTCGGTTCGGTTTTCCATATTTAATATTATATATGAATTTTCACTCTTTACTTTGAATGCATTTTGACATCAATTCGGGGTCATTGGAAGATTAATTAAATTATCCATTTTCGTTGAGCAACCGCATATTCCCTCGTTAATTGTCATGAATTCGAGATTCACTCATAAAATACAATTAAATATGCATCATTATTTTTGTGAAATTTATGCGCTTTGTTTGTGTTTATTTTTTTGTTGATTATTCATATTCTGTTTTAGTTAAAAGTGTTTGTGTTTTTGTGTGTGATACTTACCGCAAATGCCGCATGCCGCAATATATGCTAAAATAAAAATAAGTGCCGTGGGTTTTTGCAGCCAGTCAAGGACACGGCCATGCTTGATGCGATATAATCCACTTGATGCCGGCATGTTGTTGCTTATTGTTGTGGCAGCAACTGTTGATGCCACTCTGTTGTTGTTGCCTCTTGTTGTTATTGTTGCACTTTTTTCCACTGCAATGTTGCGTTTTTTTTCAATCCTGTCAATCCTGTCAATTGTTTTACATTTGCGAATCAATTTGTCAGAGCTTTAATTTAATTTCATTTGTCACTGCACATTCATTTCAATTTCATTTCATTTCATCTCTTTAATTAAAACGTTTTATTCCGATTCTAATTGTTTTTCTCATCTAGAGCACTTATGATGAATTATGTTTTTGTTTATTTTTTATTTCAAACTTAATTAAATGCTGTTTTCTTTCCATACACTTTTGCATACACATTGCAGTTTTTCCTGTTAATTATATTTAAACAATCTCCTTGCGCTTAACAGTCACTGTTTTTCCCATCACCATATGCCAGCTTAAGCCAAATTTTGCATTCATAGTTCCGCAACAAAACTTGCCATGTCCACTCTGCGTATACGTTATATTCAAATCGCGCATACGCTCCGTTGACCCGCACTAAGCGCGTTAAATCTTGGAATCCGATTCGAACCCGTTACCGCTATGGTCAGATGCCAACTGATTGAGAAGCAGGAGCATGGGACTGCGATGTCCTGTGTTCGGTTTCGGTTGCAAAGGATTCTTCTGCTTTTCCAGCCGTACCAGCATGCTTGGCCAACGCTCGTCTGTTTACATTACGCTTCCGCACGCGACTGACACGAGGGCGCCAGCCCGAAATGGAGGCAGGCAAGAAGCCATCCACGTCTGCACAGTTCCCGACTTCGTGGCCAGTCCGCTCTCCTGCCCACCAAATATTATCCTTGCCGGAGAGAGAGCGAGTTTTTATAGCAACTCTGAGGAGGAAGCGTTCGTGTGAAATGTTTGCTTAATTGGTCCTTGGAGAGGGTAGCTTCCATCCAATCAAAAGGGAAATTAGAAATTCCGAAACTAACCATCTTATGGGGCAGATTTAATGTATAAATATTTGCTTGGGTTTTAATAAATAAAATATATAAAAAAGTTATAATATGACCAAGGAATTGGTTAAATTTTTTTGTAATTAAAGCAAAATTCTTTATAAAAAATCCTAATATATACAAAAAAATAACTTGTTTTCTAATTTTATAAAATGCTTCTATGATTTTTAACAACAAACTTCAATATTGGTTATCCTTTTCAACAGCTGTTGGGGATTTTTATAGCAAACATTTCAGAACTTTCTCTTCCTAGCTGCGCGTGGCTGCTCTCTGAACTTTCTCTGCTTTCTTTCTCTCTCTCGTTTGTGCAGCCATTTTCCGAATGGAATCACTTGGACTTCGGTTCCAAATCGTGGCGCCTCGTGGACAAACAAAGAGCCAGCAAACCGCTTCAATTTGGGTTATTGTGCTTAAATTAGTTGGGAGCAAGTTTGGGAGCCTTCAGCTGGACCAACTTTCCATTTCAGCAAACTGCCGCGTTTTTGGCCAACTTTGTCTAAAACGAAATAGCAGAACGCTTTGCATACTTTGGGGCTAGCCAAAAGTATACAATTGACAAGCGGCTAACACGCCTCAGACATTGTAGCAATTTCGTTATCCTTGCCAAAGAGTGTGTAAGGATTCACCAAAGAAAACTGAAAGAATTTGTCCTACTTTCTTCATATCTCCTTGAGACATTTTCGTCCATTTCCTTTCAAATAATAAACATAAATCAGGCAATGAAAACCCCGAATCGAGCATCCACCAAACATATATGTTAATTCCCTCTCGCCACTCCGATATCTGGTCTACTGACCCACTCAATCTCACTTTCTACGCTGTATCTGTATAAATTGCCAGCAATTTCTGTTGCCAGGGCATATAAAAAGTTACACTTGCCGAGACCCTTACTTTTATGTACCCGCAGCCGCAGATTGCTGCAGCTTTCATTATCTAAAAACAAGAAAATCACAGACAATCAGTTAGCGCTGCTCAAGCAAATAAACTCGTCAGGACTCGCAAAAAAAACAACACACACACACATACAATATAAAAGGACGATTGCAGGATGGGCAGCAGGCACAAAACAGGAGAGGAAGAAGCCCAGACAGACAAGAAGTTTGCCTCCTTCGGTGCTTTTTTGTGTGTTGCGTCCTTTGCCGCTCTAAGCCAACTCGGGGAAAAAGTTTGTCCAGAGTTGCCCGTTTGTCAGTTCGCCAGTTTTGTCGGTTCGAGTTTGCAGTCAATGGTGCGTCATTATTTTCATTTATTGGCACAATCAGTCAACGTTTTATTTCCGGAATGTAATTATGTAAACTGCCAGAGACAAAAGCAAACACACACACACACCCACACACACACGCACTGTTGCACACACCGACACACACGCACGGCACATGCACACGCCGGAAATACGCTGACAGATGCAGATGGAAAATAAGAAGCAGAGGAGAGGCGAGTGTCCTTTATGGCACAGTAATGCGAGAAGTTTACGCCCAGGCGGGGGCAGCCAGACATTCAGTCAGCCAGGGAGTTCCAAGGACTCTTGACTGTGCATTCGTCTAGATGGAGGAGGCTCTTCTAGAGCACTGAAAGAAACATAAAGGCTTAAAATTATGAGGAAATTTGAGCATATTGTGCAATCATTTAAAAACTCATCATGTTTTCTTCAATTGTAACTATATTCCCAGTGTAAATATTTACTCAGTATAAATATTTTTATTTCGAGCTTCCGCTTTCATTTTGCATTTAAATATATTCGTAAATATATTTCTAAATATCTTTATATGCAATTATTTGCAAGCTGCTCAAGGGCCAAGTATCCTGAAGTTGGGAAGATTAAGTTACTTGCATTACTCACATGCCAGAGGATGATGAAACAGAACGTCTTCTGGGCTGGCCGAAAATTGAAAACAAATGAACTGGGCCAGGGAGATGGACAGCTTAACAAGGGGAAGCAACTCCAACCGAATGGAGGTGAAAAATTGGTAGTGAGTGGATGGGGCAAAAACAAGCTGCAAGTCAACAGGAAAACGGCATCTAGCGAAATTTCAAAAATTCTGCCACCTTCGGATAAAGCGTCAGCTTCAGCAGAACATCAGGTAGCTCGGAAAATGGAAAAGTTTCTCGCGCGCGGCGAAATGAGATGAATTGCTAGCTGTTCCAGAGGCAACAATGGACTGGGCCCCAACCAGGACTGGGCTTTCCCTTCGGAAAACCCCCACACTTCACGTGGCGCGGAAGAGCCGCGGATGGCACCCGGAAAACCCAAAGCCGGCAGCTGGCTGGCTCTGAGTGAAGTGAAGCGTTCCAGATAGAATTTGAGCGCAGTAAATTTTTCAATCGACTCGCTAATAAAGGCAATAAATATTCGATTCGCTTTCCTTTGCCACCGCCAGCCCCGCCAGCTAGCTTTTCGTTTCATTTCAATTCTTTTCGTTTCATCTTGTTTCGATTGAAGTATTTGCTTTTTGCTCTCGGATGGAGACTCGCTTCTCTATAGTTTCGTATTATGTTTGATAATCTGCCGAGGACTTCCGCAGCTACCCCGGCTGCCCTGGCTGCCCTGGCTATTCCTGCTGCCTTGCATCTTTTCTTATCGACTCTAGTTATCCTGCAATGCTTGGCTCTTATTTCCAATTTTCCTGCCGCTTTGTTTTGCTTCGCCATCCTTGTTAGACATTGCGACAGCGAAAATTTCATTTCGTCTCACTGCATTTCACGTTAAATTCAATTTAACGTGCTGGTATTTTTCGCTTCTACCTCCAGGACGGGAGGACAGGGAGCATTATTTCGGCAAACATAGCTCACAATTTCTATCGTTTTCAACGTTTCCACCGCCACCGTTTTTCCCATTTTCCATCCATTTTCCAGTGCATTGTTGTTCCCCGTTGTTCGCAGTAAATAAAAGGCGACGCAACAAAGCAGAAATGAAGAAATTCTCCAGAATGGAAATGTGTCACACAACGTCCCCAGCCTTGGACTTTTCTTTTGTGAATGTCCTAGATGTTGCTAGATGCTGGATTGGGTTTCCCGTTAAGCGCATAAATGAGCGTTAAACTGGCCGAACTGCACGACTATGACTAAGGACTCTTGGTCAAGGACCTCACCACCAAACTGCTGACGCTGCTGACCAACATTGGCAATAGTTTTACAGCCTCATTTTCATTTTTGAGCCGTTTTCCAGAGGCTCCCGGAATTCGGACAGCACTTAAGGAAATTGAATATGGAAATTGATTTTTATTGTAATCCTTGCCGATTCACTCGCCTCCACACTGGCCAAGATTAGATTATCCAACAGTTGGCATAATCGATTTTTCGTGGAATTCTCGCCCCATTCCCCCCGGGAGCTACGGACGAACTTTGGCCAAAAGTTTATTGAAATATTTAGCGGGAACTCAAGTAATAAGTTGCCGAATCAGTACGCAAAAGATTAAAGTCCAATAAACCAGTGGTGGCATGGCGGTGGGAAAATGTACCATCCAATCGCATTCCGAAGAAAACTCTTTCCTTGGCGCCTCGAACGACTCGAAACCACTGCTGGAGATCGGATTTTCATTGGAAATTACTGGCAAAAGTTACTGGCCAGATAGTCGTAATGGGCCTTTGAGCTCGAAAATGAAATTCCCTTGAAGTGCTTCCACATCACCTGCAGGCTGTCGCACAATGGCCCTTCCATAGTCATAAATGTTGCCGCAACTCTTCTACTGCAATGATTGTTACTTCAGAAATGGAATATTCGCGATTGCGGAGACCCCAGGGCTTCCTCCACTTCCTCATCTCTCTAGCCCGAATTCGAGTCGTAATTATTTTTTCACAATATCCCGCTGACGAGCTGCGAACAAGGCCCAGAACGAGTTGCCAAGCGGCCAATTATCCGCCATAATGCTGTGATTTAATTTAAAAACCTGTCACAGCATCAGAGTAAGGGGGAGCCGGAGGACAGCGCAGGACGACGGAGGATCTTCAGCCTTGTGGCATGTGTCACTGCAGGACACTCCATCTTTTCGGGATGACAACGAAAAACAAAGAGGGGCTTTGTCCTGGCCATATCTTGTTAATTATGCCCAAGGCTGTGAATTAACTATGGAGAGCGGAATATATGAAGACAATGACACCTTTTGCATGTCCGAAGCACTGCAATTTACGAGTTAATCTGCGCTTAACCGGGCTAGGAGCATCGTCTTTTGTTGGCCAACTGCAATATGGCTAAAATGCTAGCGGCCCCCAGCCATTTGGCACTCTCGAATGAATAAAGTCCAAAGCCAGCTTACCGAACAGCTTATATTCGCTTAAGCCGTTTCATTAAGGCGATCTGAGACAAAAGGCACAAGTGCCATGGTATTTCGCTCACTCAGGAGCTCTTAGTTTGTTGGCCAACTGAATTTTACTGTTGGCTTGAAATAAATTAATTAGCCAATCGATTGTTTCTTGCATTAATGGACAAAGCCGCAACATTTTTTTCATCCCGTACCAGAAATATGAAATTTCCATCCAATTGCGGTTAATTAAATTGCCTGTTTTACAGCTTGAAAAAACCTGAAAAGGTGGAATGCCAATGCCAGGACACATCCATTGCATTTTCATGGAAATTATTATCTGAAAATTAATATTTTTGCCCGAGAGAGATCCCTGTAGCTGCTTTGGCAAAACAGGTCATAATGTAAAGTCAAGGCTGTTAGTTTTAAAAAGGCAACTTACATAGAACCGTAGAATGTTAGTTTTTCTTGGTTTTGTGTTAAAAGTCGATTCTTCAACATAGAATCAATTAAATAATTATGACTTGAACAAGTTCGACAGGAGATCAAAATAATTGATGGCTGTGGCCTCTCTACTCGATTGCGACTCGGCATTCTGGAGGAGATAGCCCTCCCAAAGGAAGGTGCAAAATGCTACAACTTACCACTTAATCCCGGCTTTAGTGGCCGCCCCTTCTTAACGTTTCCTTCTTTCCTCCTCCCCAAATCCCCAAGTGGACCACTGCCATGGCCCAGTTGAAATCCCGTCCAGCCAGTCGAAGCAAAAATCGAAAGCGCCGCCCTTTGTCTTTTGTTTGCTGATTGCATTACGTCCTCGAGGCTTTTGGTAGATCTTCTGGAATATACATATATATTGTATATGGGTATGGGTATGGAGAGCAAAAGTTTTAAATTAAAAGTCCAACGACGGCTTATGGAACAGTTTATATCCGCTTAAGCCAAAGGAAACCATACGGTCTGGAAAGGATGCGAAATGGGTGGCAAGGCGAAAATTTTCCATTGGCCAACTTATTCATTGTGTGGTCGAAACAATGAAATTAGCCATTGACCAATCACAGAAGACTACCAACTCTATCATCAATTATGATATGAAAAATCTAATCACTTCCACTTTTATTCGTCTCTCAAATTTCTGGAGAATTTCATGTGACGTCAAAGCAATTTCATGAGAATTTTTTTACAATTTAATAAACACTTTTTTGTTGTTTGATTTGGTTTGCTCTTTTGGGGAATTTTAAATGAGGTACGTACTCCGTACCGTAGTACACATGCACCCACCCACACAGAGCTTCGACTCTGCAGAGAAATGGAAAGTAAACTGTCGGCACATGTGTGTTTATATTGCTAATAACTTGACGTCTGCCTTTGTATTTGTCTTTGGCAAAATGAAATTAAATTCCTTGTGTCAGTCAAGGGAACGTTTAACCTCCACTGAGGAGGAGTGCTGGATTCTGGGGAAAAGGAGTCAGGCCATAGGACTGTCACAATCAGACTTAAAAGCCTCGGGTCGGGAATGTGTGTTTCAGTTTTGTGGGTGGGAGAGCTCAACAACACTCGCTACATAAACTAAAATAGAACTTTTGATGTCGGGCGACAACAGCAACAGTTTGCTGACCGGGGGTGGGGCGAACAACAAGGGAATTGGGTGGCAGTGGCAGCTGTGGGTGGTGCTGGGAGGTGGGTGTGGAATGTAGAACCCTAATTAGTTTTTATTAGGATGCACATGTTACGGCCGCAGGCTGGTCAGGTGCGATCTCTACTCGGCATTTCTATTATTACACGGGGGAAAAAGGATATATTCCATGCTTCAGTAACTTTGGCAAATATTTTTAGAACTTGAAAGATATTGACAAGATATTTGTAATACTTTTAAAACACCTAAAATCCTTTTGCATTCAAAAATTAAGTATAATTTTTTTCTTTGGTGTAATAGCAACAGCCTCTCTTCCGCTTTGCGGCTTGACTGTTGCCGGAAACGGAAACGGATGCGTGGATGCGTGCGCGTTCAGGTTCAGCACGGTACGGTTAGTGCAACTGTTGCAAATGCAACTGCAACTGCAACAGATGCAGTGACCCTTACACATACACGCACACACAAGTGTTGGCGCGTGGATGAGAGTGGATTTAAGTGGAAAACGCATCATGTGGTTAATGCACTTTAATTGCCTTTACCCATTCCAGCCCGGGCTGTTGGCAGTTGCGACCACTGAACCGCTGAACCGCCCACCGCTAAAACCCACCCACACCTGGCCCGTGCGCACCATTTAACTTGATTAAAGTTCACATTTGGATAACTTGGAGGCACTTCTAAACTGTAACAAAGGCGAAGCGCAGCACTAAAACGTAATATCCAGTAAAATCAACTGGAAACTGAAAAACCAGGGTAAACCAGTAAATCTACGACACACAAAGGAAATGTAACACTCCAGCCTGCGATCCTTCGTCCTGTTTCTGTTCCCCTCGATTTCTTCACTCTTTTCCGAGCTCTTTCCTCCAGCTTTTCCGACAATTCCCCGGCGTGCAATGAAAGCGTTAATAAATTTCATGAGTCCTCGCATAAAAACTTCCGCCCACCTACTCTTCTGGCCAGCACTTCGGGCTTTGAAATGCAAATTGTGATTCCTTGCCTCTTGCCCCGGCCGGGCTCTCTTGCTTTTGCTTTAAAAATGTAAATCACATTTACAATCAGATTAAATCTCAATAAGCATTGGACTAAAATTCAAATGCCATTTTGCCATTAGACCACACAAATATTGTCACAGAAATCGAGGCACCCTCTAACCCCTAACAAAGTTTCCCGCATCGTCCGCCCAGAGTCTCTCTTTTCCGAATTTTCCTGTCAGACTTTTCCACACATATGGCGCAGCGGGCATGTTTTTCCACCTCGACCGCCCCTCCTGCTTGGAATTTATTTAAAAACATGGCAGCAAATGCGTAGCAACACGAGAATGTTGCATTGAATTAACATTTAGAGAACACACACAAAATAATACCTTGTTCGGCAGGCAACAAAAACGGAGCTACATGTTACACATTTTTAATGTTCTCGGATGCCACTTTAGAAATAAAATAATGAAAAAAACGAACATAAAGGGGGGTGGCAAAAAGCAAACTAAAAAATAAATGAATGCAAATCATTTACAATGAAATAAAGTGTTGGCAGTGGAAAGTTTTCCCTTGAAAATTAGCATAAAAAACTTATTACATATTTCCCTTTGGGGGAAAAAAAAGCAACTGAGATAAATCGTCGAACTATTAGCGAGAAGGACTCTTCAAACCTGACGGGCGATGAATGGGCGTTAAAATAGAGCACACATTCGAATGAAGTGGGTACTTAATTGATCTCAGTGTATTAAGTGAATGTTTACGAAGTGTTTTTAAAAGTGTTGCGTGCATAAGACTCTTCAAAAATAATAAATATTTCTTTCATTTCTGGGAAGAGTCCCAGTCCATGGTAGGGAGACTGTTTTTATTTAATGATTATTGGCCAATCCAAAAAATTACTCATACGCAGCGTGGGCTGATCCCACAAAGTATATATTTTAAACTCAAGTACCTCCTAGATTTTTCAAGGGGTACAAAAAATGTATTCGCAAATTTCTCTTCAGATTTAAACGTTGAAAGAATGATTCTCAGGAATTGTAAACCTTAAATTATTTCTTTGAAACAGTAGAACGTCTTTAAAAGCCACTCCCTAGTGTTTGGCACGAGCTGTGCTCTTTTCCGGTTGCACTCTTGAAATTAAAACTGCCATTGTGCGTGACTGTCTAGACCGCGCATTTATTTGCCCATGGAGCTGCAGTAAACAAAGGAAATGACAACGGCAAAGGATGAAGCATTAACAGCGCGAAACAATATATAGACAACAAGCATGCTTACCGCCATGTCGTGCACTGTTCGCTGGCATTCCATTTTTAATGACAGCAGTCAACAAACGTGGCCCAGCTGGTGGTGGGAGGAGAAGGCGGCTTGTATTTAAAGCATCACTCGAGCTGTCTACCCTCATAACTCGCATAAATCATTGCGCTTTTCGGGCTTGTGTAATGAAAGCGCTTAACAGCTACTCGAGAACTCGAAACTCGGAACTCAAATCCCAGATCCCAGCTCCCAGAACAGGCACAGTATCTGAATCAGAAACAGAAACAGAAACAGAAGCCGCAGCAAAGCCACTTCAAGCGCATTACATGACTTAACGCTCCGCGGTGCTCGAACAAGAGTCAGCAGTCAGCCAGCAGTCGGTAGTCGGTATTTGGTTGTCGACACTCCACAATGGGAACCATCAAGCCAAAATGATATGACACCGCCAGCGACAACCCAATCTGAGTTAAGGATATGCCAAGGGACACGGGTCTGTGAAGGGGAACAGGACACAGGACCGTGACTTGTGGCTTACCTTGGAGACTGTCAGGACAAATAAAACGGCTGCCCACATTCAAATTAGCACTTGTCGCCCGTTAAATCTGGCTCCCGGGAAGTTCAAGTGCCACAGATGCGCTTGGCAGCCACTGGTTGCACTTGAAAAAATACTTTGAAAATTATGAAAATTCTAGTTAGAGATATAAATGCAAAAGCAGGCACAAGCTTTTGAGTTTTTCCCACCATGTAGGAGCTCCAAAAGTTGGCTCGGAAAGCGGAAAGCCCTGCCTGCACTTTATGCTTTTGATAAATCATTTGAGTTGCCACGACTTTTCCACGAAGGTGCTTGGAACAATGTCTCAGCTTATAAATCTTGTTTGGTCTATCGCAAGATGTATGTGAAAGGGACACGTGGGGCCAGAGTTTCTTTTTGCTTTTGTCTCCCCGAGTCCCGAGTCCCGAGCTTCGAGCTCCGAGAGTTTGGGTGTACATTTTGATAAATTCGCGGCTGACTCTTTTGGCAGGCGGTCGGGTCCACTCCCCAGGAACTTTTCTGAAATGATACTACTTGGTACTTGGCAGCTCTGCAGATTGCCATGAAAAATGAATAATGTTACCAGAATTCCTGATTCGTGAATATGCACGAGTCGAGTGCGTGCCAAGCTAATTAAATGGAAATCAATTTCTCAGCCACAGCCACAGCCACAGCGACGCGGCGAAACTTTATATATTTTTCAATGGTCGATAGCAATGTTAAATCGATACATAAATGCGGTAAGGTGATAACTGAATTCATGGAAATTTGGCTTTTTTACCCCGCAAAACGACCTTAGCCAAGAACAAAACAGTTATCAGCCATGGCTCTATCAGTTCTGCGAAGCGGATTGGAGTTCTCGGAACAGCCAAGAGTCCATTGATGTATGGGGCTAGATCGCTAGATTTAAATTTATCT
Organism: Drosophila ercepeae; assembly: GCA_018150545.1. Lineage (NCBI taxonomy): Eukaryota > Metazoa > Arthropoda > Insecta > Diptera > Drosophilidae > Drosophila > Drosophila ercepeae. Next base: position 16,557,230 of record JAECWL010000161.1, read on the forward strand.
TTAAGTAGCTTTTCAAAGTGATTTAGTAAATCCAATCCAACCAATTGCTCGGATTTCTTACTGTTGTGATTAAGAATTGCCAAAATAGTCTCTTATATCATAAACATACTCGTATATTCATAGATAAAAAAATTGTGCAGTCTTTTAGACCCCTGGGAGATGTTTGCCGGTTTATCAAGTAACATGGTTTTTGATTGGAGTTCCATTTAACTTGGCAACAACTTATCTTAGCCCTCTTCGGCTGGAGATGAGTTTTAGCCAAGCAGAAACCTAATTATAAGAACATTTGACATGTCTACTAGTTTTCATTTTTTTGGCTCTATCTTATCACAGTGCATTGCCAATTAGTGCAGGGCCGATGACAAATTCTAGAGCCAGAAAAATCTTCCATTTCGGAGGCTGCTATATAAAGGGAGACCAAACCCAATGCAGAATCATTAAATCGATAGAACGATCAGTCGGAGTTACAAAGATGCAGCTTTTCACACAAGTCCTCCTTTTGGCCGCGGCTCTCGTTGGCGTAAGTTATTGCAACGATTAGTCAAGAATTCGTGTGACACATTTTCCTAGTCTGCCGTTTGGCCAAGAAACTACGATAAACAAACATTTTATCAGGGACATGCATCGCATGTTGTATAATTAAACTTTTTACTCACACCCCGAGACATAGAAACAATAATTTGCGGAATGATAATAAAAAGAAAGTCATTTTCTACAGATAAGAGTAAAGCCCAGAGAAAAATATATATATTTTTGGAAATTTCAGGCCAGTGCAGTACCCAACTTTGGTGGAGATTTGAGCCTCTTCCGTATGGTTATGGGTGAGGTGGAGTCCCGGGCTCTGACCCCCGCCGCCCAGACCTGTGCCAACCTGTACCTGAACGCTACCCAGAAGAACGGAGACAAACTGGCCAATGCCACCAACGTATGCGAGGAGTCCGCCAACCGCACCACCGTGGCCAACAGCCAGCAAAGCAATGCCACCATCAGCCAGATCCGCAGCCAGCTGCTCACCCTGGAGAAGAACTTGGAGCTGTGCCGCAATGAGACCGATGCCACCAGGTTCCTCAACTGCACAACAGCGCTTGTAAGTAGAAGTTTATGATTTAAAATACAGAAATTGACATTGATTAACAAACTCCACTTACAGTTCGATCAGAACCTCCAGCTTTTGGACACCTCCAACTCTCAGGCCTACCAAACAGAGACCCTCTTTTTGGCCAACTCCACTCAGGTGAATGCTGCCAGGACTAACTGCATCAGTGCCGCTGTTAGCGAGGCCAAGGTGGATGCCATCCAATCAGCCAATGACTATGACAGCTGCGTTGCCAAAATCCAGACCCAGCGGGACACACCTCACGAGGGAATTATGCCTGTCCAGGAGGACATTCCCCTGTTGCAGGTTCCCCATCACGAGCAGGTCCAGGAGCAGCCCGCTCAGCTGCTTGAAGGTCCTGTCGCCTTGACTTTTTAAAATTAATATTGAAATGCAATAAAAATGATTCTCTAAAATCACGATTACTCACTGTGTTTTTCCTTAAAGATAATATTACACATAGGCTGTTTTTACAGCAACAACCCACCTTGGCCATAAATAAATAGAATTTCCCAAGCCCCTGAAACTGGTTACTCACCCGGTTTGGGGCTTCCTGCCACTTCAGTTCCGTGTTCCGAGGGCTTTTATCATGGTGACGGCACTTCGACCATTCATTGTTATCAACAATTAGACTGCTTAAGACTTATCACCTGCCAAACACACCAGGCACTGATTGTGTCTGGGCCCCAAAACAATTATAGATAAATTCAATTAATGAATTCAAAATAAAAGCAAATCAAAATATATCAAATTCGCAGCGCTTTAAAATGGTCACCTGCCATTGAAAACGAGCAGAACCGAATCGAACCACCAAGATGGAGGTTCTCTGCAAAATATTATTTGTGTGCTCACTGCTAGTCAGTGCCCAGGTAAGACTTAATCCTTTTTTCAGCTTAACTTTATAAAACAACACGGATTTTTTAAGGCTTTTAAGTCCGCCGAACCAGCCAAGGGATCCAAGGCACCCCAATGGCAGTCCATGTTCTTCGATGCTCTGACTGGAAATCTTCCGGAGCCCCAGACCTATGAAAATGACAACTTGGCGGACTGTACTGCCCTCTACACTGTCGAAAATATTGAGATTTTGTTGACCGCTGGCTACAAAATCCGTCGGTGCTCCGATCTGGATTCCAGGGATATTCGAAGATATCTTGAGAGCAATGACTTCCAGTACACCAAAGCTGTCTTCGAGGGAGAGCTCTTCAGCTGCTTGTCTCTCGATTCGCAGCGAAAGACCCAAGAATGTTACGTGGATACGGTAAGAATTTAATTTTTTATAAATATACAAGCTAGAGGATAAATCAAAACCTCTTCACAGATCCAAAATCTGATTGGATCGGTGCGTCCCAGTCAACGGGATCATCGCCGCAAGAGGGCTTGTATCCTGCGTGAAGTCGAAAAGGCGGCGGTGAGACTCGACTCGGCTTCGATCTCCCTGGCCAGTTGCCTTGCCCAACCCGCTCCGCCCCAGAACAGCACCTTGCCACCAAGTGTGAACACCACCACTGACGGTCCCGGATGGGGCACCACTAAATGGCCCAACACGAACACCACTCCCAACTTCACCCTGACCACCACCGAGCCAAACTGGGGAAATTCCACCCAGGGACCTAGCTTCAATACTACTTTGGGACCCAACTGGAACTCCACGGAAGGTCCCTGGTGGGGAAATAACTCGACTGAAGGACCCTGGTGGGGAAACAACTCGACGGAAGGACCCTGGTGGGGCAACAGTACTTCTGGACCCAACTGGAACTCTACTGAAGGACCATGGTGGGGCAACACTACTTCTGGACCCAACTGGAACTCCACTGAAGGACCATGGTGGGGAAACAACTCAACGGAAGGTCCCTGGTGGGGCAACAACTCGACTGAAGGTCCCTGGTGGGGTAACAGCACTTCCGGACCCAATTGGAACTCTACTGAAGGTCCTTGGTGGGGAAACAACTCGACTGAAGGTCCCTGGTGGGGAAACAACTCCACCCAAGGTCCCTGGTGGGGCAACAGCACTTCCGGACCTAACTGGAACTCTACTGAAGGTCCCTGGTGGGGCAACAACTCAACGGAAGGACCTTGGTGGGGCAACAATTCGACTGAAGGACCATGGTGGGGCAACAACTCAACTGAAGGACCCTGGTGGGGAAATAACTCTACCCAAGGTCCCTGGTGGGGCAACAGCACTTCTGGACCCAACTGGAACTCCACTGAAGGACCATGGTGGGGAAACAACTCAACGGAAGGTCCCTGGTGGGGCAACAGCACCTCTGGACCCAACTGGAACTCTACTGAAGGTCCCTGGTGGGGAAACAACTCAACGGAAGCTCCCTGGTGGGGCAACAGCACCTCTGGACCCAACTGGAACTCTACTGAAGGGCCCTGGTGGGGCAACAGTACTTCTGGACCCAACTGGAACTCCACTGAAGGACCATGGTGGGGAAACAACTCAACGGAAGGTCCCTGGTGGGGCAACAGAACCTCTGGACCCAACTGGAACTCTACTGAAGGTCCCTGGTGGGGAAACAACTCAACGGAAGGTCCCTGGTGGGGCAACAGCACCTCTGGACCCAACTGGAACTCTACTGAAGGGCCCTGGTGGGGCAACAGTACTTCTGGACCCAACTGGAACTCCACTGAAGGACCATGGTGGGGAAACAACTCAACGGAAGGACCCTGGTGGGGCAACAGCACCTCTGGACCCAATTTTAACTCCACTGAAGGACCATGGTTCAATAGCACCACTGGCCGCCCCAATTTCAACTCAACGGAAGGTCCCTGGTGGAATAACACTACTCCCGGCTGGAACTCCACCACATTAGGTCCGAACTTCAACACCACCCAAGGACCCTGGCTCGGAAACTCCACCCAAGGCCCGATCTGGAACACCACCACGGTTGAGAACGATACCACCACGGAGGGTAACTGGTTCGATCGCCTCATGGGGGAGATTCGCAACATTTTCTAAGTCCGGAAAGCTCCATTAAGCAGAAATCCTAGCGCTGGTAGTATAAGCTCCAGGCTGTGCAATAAATAAAGTAATGTCGCATTGAAAAGCTTTTGTGATTATGGTCGAGTGGGTGGCCCATCGATGCGGGCCCTGTCAGTTGGCAAGTTGATAAGCCAGAGCCCGATGGGAAGAAAGCGAACCGCAAATTAGACAGAACCACAGCCACCCAGCGAGGGCCACCCACTTGGGGCACGGACTGATTAAGATTTATTAGCCAGCTGCTGAGACCACGTGTCGCAGACGGCTGGGGAAAATGATGGATTTCAGTGAGACGTCAGCAAAATATTTCCAATACTCTGGGCCTGTCCTTGAGCTTTGGACTGGGCCGTCCACAGGAAGGCTTCTCTTTTTCTCAATTTTTGTTTGCTGGATGCCAAAAAACCCGCATACTTAACGAGCAACGAAGCGCCATAATTAGTTAGGATCCTGAACAAAGACTTCAATAATAAGCTGGCCTACAGCTAAACCAATAAAATAATCATGGATTAAATTTACGCTTTCGGGGGATCAGAAATCACACAGGACTTGGGACCAGGAGCCAAAGGTTAAATAATTGTACAGGAACATCGGCCCCTCGTCTGACATTTGCATAACCTCCTGTCTGTCGAAGAGTACGGCTGGCATCCAAAGCGGTGCTGTGGTTGCGCCACACAAAGGGAAGCTGACCTAAACAATGGAAGTATGCGCAAAACTTTTAACCTCGACGCCAGTAGATAAATCAACCAGGATCATCACCCACAGCATTCGTTGTCAGCACACACCTTCATTGTGTGTCCAGTACGAGGTAAATCCCCGACAGACACCCAGGCACTTTAAGAAAAACTATTCACTTAGATTGTAGGATAATATTTTCAATATTTCGATTGTTGTACCCAAACATCCAATTGCTTTCCAAGGCATTCTACCTCATAACTATTATAATATATCATAACTATCTCTTTTACCATTTCATTTCCCTGAGTGTATCCACACACAATCGAAGCTTTTCTGTGAGGCTGCCAGTTACATTCAAGCCTGAAGGTGTGTGCGACTGTGTTCAAACATTTCCCCACTCTGGCCAGGACACTGCAGCTATAAATTGCAGCAGGACCCTTCGCGCTGGATGCGTGTGTGTGAGTCAATATTTTTTCATGTTAATTCAACTTGCATGGGTGCGGCAAGCAGTGAGAATGTGTGATGGCGATGGTGATGGCGTTGGCGTTGGGGCGAGTCCTGGACTCCTGGCTGGACTGCTAGACTCCTGGAATGTAAATCAAGGCTAGCAATCCGAATCAGGATACCAAACTGATTCCTGCTATCCATTTCGCTTTAACTTTTGCCCTCGCCTCGAACCGTGAAAAGTTTTAATGGAAACGCTCGAAATTAAGTGATCAATTAAGAATAAGTGCCGAATGCAGGACGAAACTTCATAAAAAATGTTAGGGCAAGGTGATTAGATTAAAGACAAAGGATTGACCCTTTGGAAATCAAAAGTTTTCACGGCTTACCCGAACCCCTGGCCCCACTCCGCGTGGGTGGGTATCTAACATAACACTAAACGTAATGATGAGCGTTACGATGTTGTCGGCTAAATTGCCAATTAAGATTTTTAACGATTCTGGCCCGGCCAAGACGAAGACTAAAAAGCTGGCAAACTTGAAATTAGTAAGTCATTAAAGAGCGACCCAGCCGGGCTGGCAAAAAAGAGCAGCAGCATCCGTTAAAGAGTAGGACGTAGGACACTCGGAAAGGTGCCCCGGGTCAGGTGAGGGGCGAGGCTGAGAGACACAGCAGCTGACAGGCTGACGTTTGGGTAACTAATAGGCCTTATTTGCATGTTAATTGCTCTCGACTAAGTCAACACCAACACCAACAGCATCCAGCTTCCAGCATCCAGCATCCTGGGCGCAGCCAGGAAAGCATCAGCGAGGGTAAACGACAGCATAAAAGTATTATAATAACAGTAGAAAAAATGTTCCAGCAACAAGAGTAATGAGCGAAGGAAGGGCCAGACTCTGGCTAAAAACAAGCTCACGTTTTGCATTAATTTGGCAGCCAAGTCCTGGCAACTGGCAAGAGAGCAGCGGCGAAGAAGTGTCGCCCTCCGGAAAGCCGGAAAGTAGGCAACACTCCTCTAATGAACCCATTAAATTTGGCAGCCACATGAAATTATGCTGCCATTTTGAATTGTAACCGTCACCGCCACCACCACCGCCACCGCACCCTGTCACCGACACATTCTAACCCGACACTGATGTCTCTCTAGGACTAAAATGTGTATATGAAACATACATATAAATCGCTTTGAGCACATTCTCTGATTTGGCCATAATTGTTTGTACTTTGTTTTTCAGCGCACATGCTGGGGAATATTTCACAGTCAGCCCGCAAACTATTTGCCTAATGACAAACATAAAGCTGCGAGCTACGTTTTCTGACACAAACCCAAACCCAAACACAAACAAATAAATACTTTTTCTTTTGCCATTCATTTTAATTTCATTTTTAGAATCTGCATATGCATGTCGCTTTGTTTTGTGGTTACTGGATGGGGTGTGTGGGTGGTGAAGGATATAACAATTTCTCTAACTAACGCCATCACCAGATAAACTAACAACTGAGCAACTTTGGCGTATATGCGGAAATTATGCAAAACTACCAGAAAATAGTGAAGCCAAAGCCGATTTATTCGACCATAAACAAGTAATGAAATATCCTCGAAAGGAAGGCTTAATTAGTTGAATTTATTTCAAAAATACTTTCAATTGGATTGTTCGTTATGGCACATTTTCTATTCTAATCCAGAATAAACAATTATTATATTATCAAACCATTATGATAATGTGTGCCGACCTTAATCTAATTAAACGATTTCGACAACTGAATGAAAAGGCATGTAATTATACAATCGGCACCAACCGAAAAATAAAACAAAAATACGGAAAAACAAATTAATTGCGCTGAAAAGGCAAACCATTTTGTTAAATCGATCAAAGTTAATTGAAGTCAGACCGCCGCCATTTGCATGTCATACATATTTAACAAACAGAAAAACACTCAACATAACCGACTGCAACAGCAGTCAAATTAGCATAAATTGTGAGGACGATGCCACACGGCACACGCCACACGCAACATGCGACATGCAACACGCAATGGTGCGAGAGCTCTAATCAAAAATTACCCTTCGTGTTTTTATGCAATTTGCGCATAGTTATGAAAATGTACGATTAACAGCGAATCGACAGACAAGAAATAATAAATCGTGAAGTTCATAAAACTCGAACGAAAGCCAAAAATCAAGCACAACTTTCGATCGACTTGTATCGACTTCAACACATCATATAAATAATCCATAAAGGGAACCCTTTAACTTGCTCCACGTGCCGCATACTAGAGTGTCCAAGACCCAAAAAAAAATACCGAAACCGAAATCACATGCAATAAAAAGTGTAATTTGTATACTAAATATGTGAGCAAGGTGCGAAAGCCATAAAACGCCACGTGCAGCCAGGTGGCAGGCGACTGTGAGAGGGTATTACGTATACGCAGTGTTACATACTTAGCGGAAGCTGAAGCCGCTAACTAGGAAATAGTCATAGTCAAGTTTATCTTTATCTTTATCTCCTGGTCCCGGCTATGCACCGCAGGCCATGCCCATAAATTCACAAGTGCGCCCATTAACGCTCCAGTCTGGCCGAAGTCCTTAAAGCATAAAAGCCGCGTCCATAAATTTTGTCCGCCTAATACAATGTCGCCTCGACCGGCTAGCATAATGGCCTAAGTAAGCGGTTAACACTTGCGGAATGAGCAGAAGAATCCTGGCGAGAATCCTGCGGCAAAGCCAGTGCCTGGCGAGACAATGGCTTTTCCTGGTCTCAGCCGCAACTGCGGAAGACTCCATTAAATTGTCAATTGTGTAAAAAGGGAACCGTAGAAAGGAATTGAAATAAAAAGAAAATCATATATACTCGCACTTATAGAAGGACTGAAAGTAATACGGGGAATATCTGCATATCGGGCTGGGGCTGCTGCGTAATTGAACTCCACAATTGTTGAATTTACTGCATTTTTATGGGCTGCTGGTGGACGCAAATTGTGCGCTCGCTGATTGAAATAAATTGAAGCTTAATGCCCGCGAATATTGAAAAAAGTTTTCTCGATTTAATGGTTCTCTGATTGAATTACGTATACGCCGTGTGGCCGAATGGTCGAGTGGATCCCCGGATCCCCGGGCCGAATCCCGCCACAGGCATTTATCATAAAACTTGGTTTTACCATAATTACAGGAATGTAGATGGTAGTAGTTATACACTTGACTATATAGTATATTCAATCAATTGGAAAACTGCACACCTAAACAAGTGAACAATTGAGTTGCCGGGGGAGTCGATTCAAAGGGTTCGAGGCTGAAACAATTGCAAACAATTGTGCACATAAATTAGCGTGTTATGTTAGTTTTTCGGGGTAATCGCTTTTTGGCAATGCTTTGTTTTTCCCCATTTTATTCACTCACATTTGCTGGTCGTTGGTTGCATGCCACACGAGACTGGAAGAGCTGCCATGTGCATGCAGCTGAATGGTTTTGTTTTCAAATGGAGTATACAAAATCTCCCATTCGGACTGTGGTTACTCTTCGGGCTGGCTCAGCGGAAGTCATAATGGTCAAATAATGCAACAAATGCCCAGCTATTGGACATTATGCGAGACAGAGTTGAATTATGTCAGCTGGTTATAGCTGTCCATTGATCCCAGGGGGAAAATATAATTCCTATAACTCATATAACTCGTATAACTCCAATTAAAAATACTTGAAACTCTTAAAATTCAACTAACCACTCAACACTTTTCGTCTCTTTTTGAAGTGTCCGATTTCGTCCTTTGGCTTTTATCTTAATCTGCATTACTTGTGTTGCTTTTTAGCCTTTTCTACAATTTGTGGCTCTTTTTGCGGCAGCTGGAAAAGCGCATTGCCTGCCACGTTAGCCTTTTGTTTTTATTCTTTTTTAATTAAAAATGTGTTCTGCTGCTGCTGTTCGTAAAGCGGGTGAAGGCAACTTCCGACTGGGATTAAAATCAATGTCCTGTTCTCTGCGATCTCTGACTTTTGCAATGCTCCGCCCCATCCCTATCTAACCACGCCCTTCTCTCAATCTGTCAACGCACTCAGGGCCGCCACCGAAGGCTGAAAGCCTGACGGCTGAAGGCTGAAGGCTGAGGTTGAGGCTGCAACACTGAGAAGGAGACAATAAATTTCATATTGCCATAGGACATAAAAGGGCGTGTATAATATGCAAACACAATCAACGCGTCAGGACAGTTGCACGCACCCGTCCTCGGGAGGGGCAGGAAGGGGTCGCTATGAAAGGATACTCGGGAGGACACCCACACCCACACTCACATTCGCATAACAATTCAAGTGAAGCACACATACGCAAATAAATGTAAGCTAAACTTTGAAGTGCCAGGCAGGCACATATTGCATATGTAATAGTTTGAGTGTGCGTGTGTGAGTGAGAGGGTGTGGTGTTGTGTGGGTGGGTGGGTGTGCATAAAGCAAAGCAATATAAAAGGAAATAAACCGGCGACAGCGCTGCCAGCTTCACAAACTAAACGAAATAAAAAAGAGAGAAAAACGAAAAGGAAAATATAAAAAGAAAGCTAAAGGAAGAAAAATATGAAGAGCAAAAAAGTTTTTTATGTAGAGACGTGCAGAAATTTTTAATTTGCGGTTTGCCCACAGACACACACACACACACACAGAGTAAGACAAACTGAGCTGAAACTAAAGCGGAGCTATAACCCCGGCTATAGCTTCAACTGCTCTGCGGATGTCAGTCGGGCACGCCGCTTATTATGATTTACATATTTTCTATGCGGCTTTCGAAGCGCCCAAAGTTTGCCCAGAACCGGCCGTAACAGCAGTCGGAGCTTGAAGAGTTGGAGAGCCGTAGACAGAGCACATTTTGTAATTAAAGTTCACGAGGTCAACATGGCATTCAGAAGCCGGCATCTCCATTCAACATAGAGATTCGATGGGGGGCAGGAGCTGCCTTGAAGTCGCATTGTTGCTCGCTAGCCATTTTTATTGCATACACTCAGGCGCGCCAAGGAGCAGGGGGCAACCGAAGGACCTCCTCCGGGCAACGAGTTAAGTGCGCTCTAAAATATGTGCCTACATAGAGAAAAATATTTATTGAGTTTCAATCTATTTTAACTCAAACACATATGAATGGGAAAATTAAGTTATTTGATATCCTTAAAACACAATTAATATTTAAAAGACAGATGATATGCTTGGTTTTTTCTCTTTCCAAGTGTAAACAGAAACGCGTTGACGTACATACTTCAGACGCAGTTAAAACCGAACCCTGAAGGAGCGAAGGATTTCCAGCCACAACGCACCCAACAATGTAAAGTCCGCTTCCTGATCTGCTCTCCCTCTTACGGTCTTTACTTCAGCGTTATCCTTTTCTCCCATGGTGTCTGTCATTTGCATATTTAAATTGCAGCCAAGCAGATTGTCATCAGCGCGTTTAAAACGTTGATAAATGTGAGCCATAATTTTATGTTGCACGCACTCACTCACTCACACGCTTACATTTAAACACACACATGCACAGGACACACACTCGCTTGCAGCAAGAAGAGCATTTTAAATGCTCAACACGGCGTATGAGTAACTTGCGGCTGCTGCCACGGCAACTGGCACACACAAGCATCTTATGATTAATAAAGTTTTTCGATTTATTACCAACACGTTTTTAGCCAGCTCCTTTGGCCAAAGGGTTTAATCATCATTGGGCGTGAGTCCCAATCAAATATTGCAAATGAAATGAGCATTTTTACACGCTTTCAAAAGTATTTTTCTTTTAAGACTGGGATTATGGGTTATGGCTCCACCGGTAGCCACTTTTGCAACTCATTCATCTCCCCACTAATAGAGTCTCAATGTGTTTGGCTTGGTCAGGAGCATAAAGTTATGCTTTATTATCCCCCCTCCCAGCAGGAGGAGTCTGCAGGACTCGCAAAAAGCAAACTGCAAACAGCAAACAGCAACGGCGCAATAGCAAGCACGAGTCGCTGAAGTTAGGGGAGCAAACATGGGAGCCAGTGCAGCTTGAGTAGCAGTCAGCAAACATCCACACACTCCCGGACTCCCGCACACCCACTCCAATCCCTCTAACAAACTTCCACCCCCACCCAACCATACACCCCTCTTGCTGCATCATTCACAATTTGTTTCAATTTAAAATGCCTTGTCGCTGGAGCCCCAGCCCCGCCCACTCAGCCAAGGGCGTACGTGTAGTTTTCGCGGCCAGTGTGTGTGGTGGGTGGGTGAGGGTGCCCTTGGCTGGTTGCGCATTTCAGTTTCAGTTTGGTTTTCAAGCGCGCTCTCAAAAATTATCACAGAGAATGTTTCAGCGCCGCTGTCGAGTGCGAAAAGGTTGGCCCCGCACTTAACCAATGTCAACGGCAGCACCACCCTGGCTACCGGGTACAGGTCACTGGGAAAAAATATAAAATAATAAGAAATGCAAGTGAAACCTGGATTATTAAAGAGCCATAAAGCCTCACCAAATCAAATATTAATAGGCTAGGTCAAGGAAATGCCATGACCCCAAAGAGTACAGGATTTCTCTCAGTGACCGCTAACTGACTGCCACCGGAAGGAAGCAAGAAATAGCTGGAGCAGAAGCTGGAGACGATTCCTTGTCGCCCGGCATAAGCGTATTTGCTGGAAACGCAACGCTTGTTAAAACAGATAAGAGCGCACAGGATATATCCACTCGGAGGGAGCACCCACAAAGATACACACGCTCCAGATCCAGGACCCCGAAACCAGGATACGGAGTCAGAGTTGGAGGCGGAGTAGGTGTGTGATTCACAGAGCTCCTCCTCGAGTGGGAGAACGGCCATGATAAATGACATGTTTCATTTGACATTTTAACAAAGTGTTGAATTTTTGCTGCTTACTGTGAGAAAAAACCGAGATGGGGGATCTTGGCACGTTTCTACTAGGTTCTTGTTTTTCTTCCCGTTTGTTGTTCTTTTTTCTACCATTTTTTCTACTTTTTCTGTGGCCGACAGTTCCGCGTGAATTGTTTGGAAGTGTTAAATAAACCCAACCACCAAGAAGCCATCCCACCATGGTCTCCGCCCTCTCATCCTTCATCCCTACAATCATACATATAGCCAGCAAGTATCGCGGGCAACACAGTAACAGTATAATTTTTCAATCATGTTTGAGTGCTGTGGGTGGTGGAGTTCTCAAACTCCTGCATGGAGTACGCTCCTTAAGTACTTTTCCCCCAAGTTTGCATTGATCTGGCGGCAACTGTCAAACAATTTGGAAAACAATTCCTTTTACAGCTGGCGCATTGAGGATGACATATGGGATTGCTTTCTTCGATTTTAATCGAATGGTAGGTGTCAAAAAAGAAATTGAGCTTTGCCAAAGAAGGGTTACAAGCAAATTAGCTTCAATTTAATTAATTAAATAAGAAAAGTATATTTTTTGTCTCTTATAAGCTTTGTTGCAACTGGATACGCTGCCAATTTTAAGCTTTTAGGGATGCGTAGAGCTCGGCTTTTCCTGGCTCTGAGTGGGTGTGTTCGGAGGCCGATAAAAAGTGCCACCCGACACCTTTCCTGCCGGCTGGTGGCCCATTTAATGCACTTCAAATTGACAAGTAAAACCGCAAACATTTGCTGACCCGCAAAACTGGAGGAAAAGGGACAAAAGGATATTCGTGGCGATGTGAAAAACGGTCGTCCTTCCAATAAACCAAAAACCAAAAACAAAAAAAATAAAGGAATAAAACTGCTCATAAAAGGGGCAGGAACAAAAAAAAGAAACATGGCTATAGTTTAAATGTGCCAATACGCACACCAGCTCGCAGCACTCACACATGCATTTGCATATAAATGGCGTGGAATGCAGAAAACAAAACAAAAAGAAAATGGCGAAAAAGGATACAAAACAAACAAAAAATTAAGTGTATCAAGGAGCGGCGGCGGCGGCCAAACAAAGGGCACGAAAATATTTTTTAAAATGGCAAACAAAAAAGTGCAAACATTTAAGCCGAAACTGAAATGCTGCCAACTCACTAAAATGTTGAATGATGCAAAAAAAAAGGGGTACGCACTAGGCGTGGCAGTCTGGGTCGGTGTCTGAAACAAAGCCAAGCCATAAAAATAAATATAAATTTAACAATTTTTTCCTTTTTCCTTTTTCCTCGTGTGTGTCCGTTTGCTGGCAACAGATCGCAGTAGTGCCGTGGCAGCAGCAAAAGTAGCAACACCGTCAGCTGGCACTACCTAACTGTCCACAGCAAGGATATACATATATAGTACCTTCATATATATCCTTTTATTTTGATGGTCGGCGGGGGCGTGGCCCAAGGCTCACCTGGACGTCGCTTCGTGCTTGACAATGCTGCTGCGTCGTTGCGTCTGTTAGCGTTTTTATGAATTATTTCGTAATAAATTTTCGAAAACAGTTTTTTCGTTTATGCAACACCAGCGGGGGTGCAACACCCGCCCACACACACACACAATGGCATAAATTTAACGCCGCATTGAGTCTGTTAAAAAGTGGGTAGGTGCGGCTTGTTGTGCCACTATGCGGTTTTTTTCCCAGCCAGGGTTTTTTACCAAGCCAGGGCTGCACAACACAAATATTTAAATTTAATTAACTTTATTTGCCAAAAGCAGGACCGAGGCGGGCCGAGCTATTAAATAACATGTGCCCAGGGTGGGGGAGGAGTCCTTCGGCAGGACCCCATGGGTGTGAGATGTGTTTATCCTGCAACTTAACGTCAATCAAATCGAAGCATCAAGCTGCCATAAAAATAGAAAATAAAAAAAAGAAGGAAAAGCCTACTTTGGGTAGAGCCGCAACCTGCATGTCCTTGCAATTGTTTAAGCAATAAGGGATATCAATTACTAGTCCTACAAATTATTCTAAAGAATTTGAATATTTTAATATTTCTGTTTCTTTTAAATATTAAAAGTTAAAAAAAACTTAAAAAATAAACTACTCTTCAAGGCTGTGAAACCCTCTGCAAGTGTATAAAAAAATATACGATGACGCTTTCAGCCACTTCCGTATCCGGAGTCCGGAGTCCGGACGGAAGTGAGATTTAGTTTTCTCTTCACTTTTATGATATCGGGCTGGCTAATTTAGTGCAGTTGGGTTCGGTGGGAACCGAATTAGCATTGAAATAAAAATGCGAACTCTGTTAAACAAATAGCCCGAAAGGAGGTGCCCGCCTCCGGAGGGGAAGGATAAGTTATCCCTTTTGTCATAAATGTGCGTTTCGCAGACATTTCCAAATTGTAATACATCCGCTCTGGCACACTCAATAGGAAAGGACTAAAAACGGAGAGTGAGCAGCATATGCGGGGCATTTGTTTAACTGAAAACTGTAGCCGGCACGGAAACGGAAATATAAGCTGTCAGCATTTTATTTGTTTGTGAGTGCGTGATTTTTATGCTTCTCTGGCCAGGGCAAACATGGTCTATGGTATGGCTCTGGGGCCCCTTTGGCTAAAAGGGCTGCAAAATAATAAAAGAAAACGGCCAAGGCACGAACGGAACGGAAAGCGGAAAGCGACTTAGCAGAATGCGGTACGGAGATGGGTGAAATGTTGAAATGCCAGTGGTGGGGCATCGCCTCACAATAGCCATGGCCTAAAGCATCACTTTGTTAGCCGCCATTTGTGGAAATTGTTTATGCGAGTAGTTTTGTTGTTCTCGGCGACCAATGAGAAAATTTTCCGCAATCCTCAATGTAAAATACACGAAAAAAAAGAGGGTTCTCATTCCCTAAAAAGAAAATCAATTTCAATTTAAGGTTTTTAATAGATTTCTGACCAAAAATCAAAGCTCAACAGAAGTCTATTACTAATTTAATAGGATTTTTGTTAAATATCTAAATATAATCCCTAGTGTAAAGGCTGGCCTCTCGCCTGAGAGTTTTCAACTAAGGCAATCAGCAATGCAAATTCTCCTGCAATGGATTCCGCAATTAAAGCATCGCCTGCCAGGCGAGACCCCAAGCTAGTGTGAAAGCAAATAAACGCTCATACGCCCCGTGGTCCGACGCCGGCCTTAAGCATGAAGCTTCTATTGTCTCGGGCTCGGGTGTTGCATCCACATAAATAAGTGCGACTTGAGCTGGGCGTGTGTGGACGGCAGATAATGGTCAAGTTGGAAGTATAGTACTGGCACACCGAGGCCGAGGCAGAAATATTGTTTCCGGTTTTTGTTTTCATAAATTACGCCGCATAAATTGCGCATTCAATCGTGTGTGTAAAAAGGCCAAGAATGAAGGGGAATAGGTACGGACTTTGGCTTTACGATGTTTTTATTTACTTGGGCCAGCGTCGTTTTGTACGATGTTTGTTTTCATGTTTAACCCGCATCTACAATTCAATTGATTTTCAGTTTCTCTTTCAGTGGCTCTCAGTCTTTTCTGCCTCGGAGTCATTTGTAGAGTGCTCTGGCCGAGGTGTTTGGCCAATAAATTGCGCCAAGTGTGTGTTTGTGTGTGTGTGGGTGTTAGCCGGGTTAGAACCGTGTGTGCCGGTTGCCGACTGCCGGCTGCCTCTTGGCTATTGTTATTGTTGCTAAATATGCGGCAGGTGGCAAAGTTTAATAATGAAACACATAAATTGCCAAAGGTTAGCACCTCGCCAAAAGCCAACATCCAAAAGCACTGGGTCCTTCGTCGTCCTTTTTCCAGCCAGTTGGTAAATAACTTCAGGTGGCCGACAGTCGTCGTGTGTTTGCCTGTTTGGCTTTTTCATTTGACGCTGGCCAAAGTAAATTAGCAGCTAGTTAGTTTATTATGAAGCGCTTGACCCTTTCCCAAAAAGTTTCCCAACTTATTCCATTGCCGTCCCAATTAAAATACTTTATCCCAAAAGTTGTCCCTCCCCCGCTGCATGGTCAGCTTCAAAATGTGAACTGTATTCGGTTCAGTGGGCTCAGCTCAAGCCCATTTGGAGTTCGTGTTGAGGGTTTTGTTTTGGGTCAATGACAAATTCGCCACTAATCTGCATTTCTCGACGTCGCCACTCGGCCACTGACATACGCTTCTCGTATAAATATGCATTTATTCATTTTACAAACAAAGAAAGTCCGAGGCGCAGTCTCGAGTCTAGACCAAATAAATCAAGACGCAGGATGCCCCTTAGAGGGGCAGCTGGAAATGAATACATTACACGACACTAAAGATTTACGCACAATCAATCAAACACTCGCATATTGGAGAAGTGCCTGCCTCTGATGCTCACTCGGGAGTGCTCAAGTGACCCGGCAAAGTTCTTCAAATATTCATGCATCATCTGCTCCAACTTACATCTCATCGATATTTCTAACATATTTCTTACACATCCCCCATGGCCCCATAATGTCGCCCTCTCTCTAATCAGCCGTAAGTCAAGCGATTGGCATACAAGTGCCATTGAGGCGCAATTATGGATCCACTTCAATGTGAATATCCGTAATAACCCAGCTCGCATTACCCAGCGTTTTACTGTCTCACTCTAACAACCAATAACGAATCGCTGTCTTTATTCCTCTTTTGCTGGCTGAGTGGTTTTTGTAGCATGCAATTTTGATGGCTTCGCACTCGATCCGAATCACCCTATTGCAATCCGTTTATGCATGTCCTGCTGCCATTGTGGTTGCGAGGATGGTTCAAGGATAATACTTCCGCTTGCCATATTTGCACATCCGTTTTATAGTGCCGGCGTGTGCATTATTTGTTAATCAGCTTGTTTGCTTTTACGGTTTCGATGCCCACCCACACCCACACTCGTCCTGGTTAAGTTTCCACCACCACCCTAATGTTTGCTCTTTGCCGAACAATATGGACTCTGGTCCTCCACTTATCTGTTGCATTATGGAGTCCATTAAAATTGCCAGAGGTAAGCCACACGAAACGAAGACCAATAGCCACACCTGCTCTCTATAATCATATGGTAATTCCAGTGCAAATAACGAGAATGCCAAAGAAATAATGAGAAGAGCAAAACAATTTAATTAGAAATTTAATACTGCTGCTTATATTTTATTTCTAATATTATATCTTGATTTAAAATAACTCAATTTAATGCCTTTTGATAGCACTGAAAGCATGAAAGTCCTTTGAACGGCAAGGCCATTAGCATTTTCCGGCATCTGCTTCTGCCTCTGCGTCTGATTTGGATTCGGATTCGGACTCTGATTTCCGCCACTGTCATTCCGCTCGTTCATAATTTCTACTTATATAAATTTGTCAGATATTTATGACCGTTTATTTATCACAAAAACACACACACGGCTATTTGGGAGTACATTTTGTGGTCGAGTTGCTGGAAAGTTTCTTCTGCCGGCTTCGTTATTCGACATTTATTGCTTTATCACTTGGAAATTCGAGTTCGCATTAATGTATGGCAGTGTAGTATCATTGGCCCTGGCCATATTTCTTTGACGGCTTTCGGGGATGTTGACCAACTAGATGGTTGCGTTAATAGGATAACAAATGACAATTGTTGTTGATCGTGGTAATTTGTTTTGATTTGCCCGTCACTGAGTTGCCAAGCAAAGTTTCCCATAATCGAACTGGCAATGTCCCGCAAATACTCGTTATTATAATGACTGTATTCGGATCGGATCCGGAGTAACTAACAACAAAGGACTTTCTGTTGGATAAACATGTGTGTCCTGGCAGCTTAGCCGCAAAATCCGATGCTTGTGACACACTAACAATTCCCCATTTTATTGGCAGGCGAAATGAAACAAACATAATGTATGGCACTCTATATAAATGTGTTTTCGCCACGATATTTGCAGATTTGTACGCCTAAGTGAAATGCTTTTCCGTTTGTTTGGTTTTTTGGCTAAAATAAACGAGATTGCTCTCAGTTTGTGGTGGAAAATTTTCCAGTAAAGTCAGAACTTGACTTGCCTCCCGGATTTTCCCCGGTAGTCGCGCATCCTCGATGATGATTATGGATGCCACATGCTCCGGGAGAATGGCGTGCTTTGTAATTACATGTCAGGTGCCTGCCATCCAGAAGCAGCAGCCTCGGTTCCGCCCATTTCGCCCGCTTACTCTCGAAATTAATTTCCTTGGCCCACTAAAATCTAAACGATAATGCGAACAATTCGATAAGCTTGGTTGGGCGTCGGTTGGGCGTGGCAAATCCGATTTTAAGCCGGGAATCCCCTTTCCCTATCCCAAGTGCGATCCCATAATTAAACCCACTCCCTTACAGGCGCACTCAATGTGTGTATTTAACCCGAGTGAATCGGAATTAAGCACACACTCGCCAGGATGGCAGGGTACCAAGCATATTGGAGTCCCTTGCTCGCACCCTTTAATGCCCCAAAGCAACAGGAAAGACCAGAGCACTGAGAAAAATAATTGGCTTAGTGCTGGTGGGTGAAATTTGGTACAAGTTTGAGTCAAAAAGCCGCACTCTTGTTTCAAACTTTCAACTCTATGGTCTAGACTTTTAAACGTGAATTTTGATATTGGGAGAGAATGGGAAACTGCTCTTATTTGTATATCAAAATGAAGTTAATTTTTCGCCATGTGCTTAGAAGCTGGCCGCGTTTCCTTGGCAGCTGAAATGGCAAACTGCTGACAGACCGCCGATGGATATTGGTGCTGCTTCTGGTTGTGCGGTCCGGCCCGCACATCCACACAAGCCGGCTCTTCGATTTGGCCAACTGGCAGCGTTTAACTGGCCAAACAGGGTCGGGGGGTTACCTGGCTGTTGCAGCAAATTAAATGCCTCGACAGGAACATCAGCTGCGGAACCTGGCTTTGCATATGACAACGAGGCGCAACCGTGAAGGTGGTTTTAAATGTCAGTTGAGCCGGATGCAAGGCAACGTGGCGTATAAGTAATATTATGTATACGCGATGTATGACGGTGCGAAGTGCAGGGAGAGCTGCCGTGGGCAATTGCACTCGACTGCCGTCGTCTGGCTGCACATGGTGAAAACGTGTTAAATTTATGGTTTGATCTCCTGCCCCGGCATTGCCAATACGCCATCGCCATTGCCAAGCTGCCTTTAACCCTAATATTTATGGCCCAGACGTGAGCACATGTGCCAAATCTCTGGCACTAGCTGAATGATGAGACCATATCAGAAATATGACTCAAGCGCCCTTACAGTCAGTCTGACTCCGCACATGGGAGCTCTCATTGGCTCTGAGCTCATTCACCTTTTTGAAAGTCATGGGAGTGCAGTGCCTGGAAGTGCAAATGCCAGTGCATCAGCAATTACTGCAGCTCACGTAAAAATCACGTAAGTTTAAATTCACTTTAACATCATTAAGACAAAGTGCGCACATTTCTGCGGTTTTTTCTCCCCTCGTTCTCCGTTCTCCGTTGCCCTTTTCTTCAACTATTTTCTCTGGAAAAGTCTGGAGGAGAATCTAGGTGGAAAGCGGCGAAAGCAGTCTAATGAAAATTTAAGTGGTGCTTGCTTGATTTAGCAAATGAGCTGAGTGTACCACGGCTTTGTGTGTTCGGAGTCTAAGGGCCCAACTCGAGTCGACTCGAATGGGCACAAGTCGAAAATAACGTAATTTTCGAATTAATTAAATGCCGCTTATGGAACTCGGAATTGCTTGCCCGGCAGTGTGTTTATTGCCGAATCACAATCTGAATGGAGATGGTCGGGGGCTAAAAGGTTTTCCCACTGACGATCCATAAATCTGCCTATAAGCACGCCTAATCTCTGGCCAAAAGTCTTTGGACCCACTGTGGTGCGCTGTTTGAATGCAAAGGATGTCTGGCGGTGGTCAGTGTGGTCGATGGTTGGTTCGTGGGTAGATGGTTGGGTGGCTAACGGAAATTCAGACTGTCTCATCTCAAGGCTGGCCATAACCTTTGACCCATTAAGATAAGCGGGGGCCGTAAACGTGGCCAACAAACAAAGCGGCGAAAATGAATTATTTGGCTGGGCATTTGGCTTTGCACCCCCCAGAAAGCCGCAAAGCGATAAGCTGTTTAGGAAGGGGCTACACCACGCCAAAAATATACTTTGTTGGCTTTCTGATTTCATATTGATAGATAATATTCAATACATATTTTATTCGAATGACTATAGAACTTTAAGCCAAACTCCACTTCATTATTCAAAAAAAAGGTACATCATGGAAATGAATAACTTATAAAGTTAATTTACGAGTTAAAAAAAAAAGCAATTAAAAACCTAGTTTTTTTAGGGTTCTGGTTTTTTTTGCTGTGTGCCACACTCTCATTAGACGCAGTCAGCAAACTGAGAAATTCTTCCCGTTTTCCCCGACCATTTATCTCGGCGAAATCCAAATGGAAATCGAAACCCAAATCGAAATGCAAATCATTATTTTAGCAGCTGGAGCAGAGGCAGCATGGGATGGCGTTCCTCCCGCCACGGACGAGGTGCCTCCGGGAATGGGAAGTTGGACAGCAACTGCGGGCAAACGTGCCATGGGCAAGTCCACGTCTCATTGCGGCACATTTCGCATAAGTATCGCACTCTGAGAACTTATTGATGCGCATAAATCAGTGGAATGCAGCCAGAAGAGGGTCAGAAAGTATAGGCCAAGGGGGCAGACAGTTCGCAGGGACTATGGCAACTTGCAACTCTCTATGCATGCGAAATCACTGCAGTAGAAAATTAGAAAATTTTCGGCTCTGGCTCAGACATTCCGTTACATCGGTGTCCCTATCTCTATCGCCATCGCCATCGCCGATTCTATCTCTCTCACACGTAACTGCAAATCGCGTGGCAAGTGCAACATCTGTGGCATTCAGGCTCTTGCAATGAAATGAAGTCATACAGAAGAGCAGCCACCAAAAACGTGACAACGCCGCCAAAACGACAGCAACAGCTGAAGAAGTTGAGCGACATTTAGAACCGGCAAAGGCCTCCCCGTTGTGCCTCCCACAATGCCACCCTCCCTCCCTTCGAAATTTGCTTCCCAAAAAAAGGGGAAGAAAAAATACACATCTTCTCCCTTTTTGCAAATTGCAATTAACGTTGGACGCTCTAATTAGCTCAAACCATCCCGGAACGAGCTCGCTGACTAAGCTTTGATTGCATAATTAGCCAAAGAAATGCCACCCACAGCCTCGAACAAAAAATGTACAAAAACGCCTTGCTAAAATATTTTAAAACATCCACCTACTTAGCAGCCAATTAGAGGGGTGTGGGAGGCGCCTGGAATAAAGGTGGGCTCTGAGTTGACTGAGACGCCTTATCAATTACCTGTATCATCAATCAAAGGTACTTTTTTTGCAGGTGTAAGGCGTCCAAAATAGGTAGCTTGTTTTTCGCTGCCAAAGATAATTTATAAAAGGCAAAGCAATGGCAAAAAAAACGTGCCAATCCAAATGACAAATGAAATACCATAGGCTGGTGAGAAGAAAAGCATAAACATAAATATTATTTAATCATAAACAAGAAGGTAAACGTACCTAAATTAAAACCAACTTAGCAACAAAGTTGATTATGAAAATAGAAAAACAATTTATAAATAGAAATGACTTTTACTTTCATATCTTTTTTAAACAAATATAGATATCTTTTAATAAACTTAATCGATAGATAAGTTCGTCGTTTAACATTCTCGAGCGTAATTAATTTGCTGGCGGCTTACCATTCGAAATCGCGAACATTAAATGTGACGAAAACAGTTAAAAATATTTTCACCCACAATCGTGCATTAATGAGGCGGAGGCATTCGTTTGGCAAAACCAATTTCGCCTCGCATTCCTCATGAAATAATCACTACATAAATATTACTTTATTTTTGTTCTCAGTCGTTCGTTTTCCTGCCGTTACAACTGCCGACAGGGCTGAGCAGGTCCTTTGTGATATTTGCATTGCCTTTGCATTTTTCCCTCGCACTCCATTTAAAAATAACTTTTAACTTGATTAAAAAATGGTGAACCGGAAGCGGGAGAGAAAAGCGCGGGAGGAAACGGAAGTAGCAGCAGCAGCAGCAGCAGCAGCATCAGCTAGTGTAAAGTGAAATCTTGTGCAATTAACTTAAAGCCAACTTGACTTGGCCAAGGGACAGGCCAAGGAGGTCAGCATCGCTTCAAAAACTAATTGACATCGCTGACAGCTGGCGCTGAGAGTTCTTTGCCAGCTTCCAAGCTTCCAAGCCGCCCATCGTCATTCTCATCCTGCTGTTTTTTCCACTATCGTCCATCTGGTCCTGCTGCTTCTAGCCAAAGGCTCGCAAATATTTTCACAGTTTTTAGCCACACCGTAAAATTACTATAATATTTAAATAAAATAGTATATATTAATCAATAAATATTGAAACTTTGAGGTTTATTTCTTCGATTAACCATTTTGATTTGAAAAGTTTAGATTTTCTGTTGCTTATAACTTTCTCCTTATCTTAAAGATAAAACCCCTTTGATCTCCACTTTTTCTTCATGTGTATTTATTCCCGTCCAACTCGTTCTTCCCTGGCAGTTTTAATTTAATTTTACACCGAATTCTGCACCCTGTCGTGACCAAAGAGTAGTTCGTTGCAGGCGCCAATTTTCTCGCGTCCTTTTGCGGCCGCACTGCAGGATCATAAGAAGGTCTACCATAGCTGCACATCCACATAGCCAATGCTACTGCAAGTGCCACAAACAGTGGCAACTATTGTCAGGGCCATTTAAAAAGTTTAGTCCGAATCGAGGCAGCCAGCTTAATGGGCCCGATTTTAATCAGAAAATGAGTTAAAAGCCAGCTGGCGGCCTTAACGCTTGACGATATCCGCCATCTGACGTTGATTGTTGTGGCGCTTTGCCACAATTACTTGCACACGTCGCCGTGGGCTGACGAAGGTGCCACAGTGACTGCCACAAGCAATGCCAAAGCAAAAGTTGGGCGCAGTGCAAAAGTTTTATCTGGAGTCGCGTAAAAGTGACAGGAAAACAAAAAATTGCATTAACCACAGACGAGAAGTCTGCGAACATTCATCATTATTTTTGGTTTCTTGATGGCGCAATCCGAGGGATTTAAGTGATAAGAAAAGTTTTGGGAAATGTACCGGAAATTGCACACATTTCAAAGAAAAAATAAAGTTTCCTTGCATAAGTTATGTTATAATCAAATACATATTATAGAGACATAAATCCTTATACAATCACTTTAGATTTGTTTTTTCTGTCAAAAGAGTTAAGTTTTTCATCTACAAATTTTAATGATAATCTCTGACCTTTTCAATCAAAATATTTGACTCGATGGTTTCATGTTCCGACAGCCTGATCATTAAATGATATAATGAATTAATTAGCACCAATATACAATTGATAATCCAGCTGACTAAGTGATAATGCAAATAACATTACTTGGAAAAATCAAAACAAGATTAAATGAGTCACCTCCAAATGGCAGATCAAATCCAACCAGACAGACCCTAGACACAAATTCTTCAATTATTTTTCTTGATTTTGGTTGTTAAAGAAATAAATGTTTAGAAATAAAAAAAGGTCGGCTTGCTTTGATAAATAGTTTTTAAAGATAAAGACATAGATATCGCTATATATTCAAAAGGCTTAGAGGCTTTTTATGTTTAGATTATTAATTCCAAAAAAGTGATAAGATAAAATGTATCATAAGTTCAGTGACATGAGAAAAACATATTATTATAAACATTTTTTATTGGGTTAAAATATTAAACGAAAATATCCTGTTCTTGCCCTTCTTGAAGTTGATTCTGGAAGCCCCATGGCTGCCAGGTGAGGGGCTCGAATGGCTTCATGGTGAAAAGGGGCGGAAAGGGTGTCAGTTGGCCGCAGGCGGAGCCACTGCACTGCGACTGAGACTGGGAGCCTCCACCCGATGAACTCTGACTCTGGCTCTGGGTTCCGTCCTCGGAGGTCTGGTACTGACAACCGGGTCCGGTTTGCGTCTGGATCTGAAGGCCATCCTGCGAGTACTGCGTTCCACCGCTGTTATTGCATTTTACGGGTGCCGCCTATTAAAAGGATAACGGATAACGGTTAAATGTGCACACAGAGAAATATTTTATGGTTTAATATAAGGCTTGAAATAATAGAATAAAGTGTAAATCAAAGCATTGATTAATCTATGTTAGACAAGTCGTCAAAAATATATTACTGCTAGAGATAAGATTGACTTTTTTGGCAGGTGTTCACAAATAATTAAAGATGGTTTTCAAATCAATATAAGATAATCAAAACATATCACAATAGTGTTTTTTTGTTGGGAGCACAATTATGAATATAATGTGAACAAGCTTAATAGCATTTTAACCGAAAACAAATTGCATTTTTTTGCAGAAAGGAAGCAGGATATTTTTTTTAGGAAACAGATACTTTAGATTAGTTTCTGTAAAGCTGTTAACACAATTTTCTTGGTGTGTAAGATACTACTTCTAGGGGGTTTCAATTTTCATTACATTCAGCCCGGACAGCACGCACAGTCCGGCGAGAACGACAGCAAATACGACGACGACAGCGCGTTGGCCTTCCATGTTCAGTGTTTAATGGTCCGAGAACAAACTTCGACTGAGCACAATTTAGTGTGTGTGCACACGCTTTAAAGCGTTAACAGCCACAAACAGGGACAGATAATTGAATGAATCGCCGATAAGACCACACACGGTTTGAATATTTACACTCGCTTTATATTCACTCGACACTCACGACAATCTGAGAAAGGCAGCCTGAGAAAGGTGTAAGATGGAGGGCTGGACTCATTCGAAAACTTTCCATGGAGATACATTCTCGATCACATCTGTTTGGGATTCAAAACAACTTTGCCATGTGACCTCTAACATCGGACAGAGCTCGTGTTCTCTTTCCAGATCTGGTCAGAAAAAACCGAAAAGCCGAGAACCCGAGTCTCAGCATGTTTAGGCTATTTTTAAAAAAGAATTTCCGATTTTATTAATACAATTTTGATACCAAAATAACTGAAGACTAACCATAACAAAAACCCCCCCTTAACTCTCCATCTATCATTATTTTTGAATGCTCTTTTATTGGTTGCTGAAATGCTGGAAGCAAGGAGCTTAAGGAGCCGGAGTTCCGGCAGCGGCGGAAGTGACGGGTGCGGCTGTTCCGGGCTTGGCTGTGGTCACCGCCACAGTCGTGGGAGCGTCACTAGTGCCAACAGCCCCGCTCGTGCTAGCGACGGGGCTAGAGGAGGAGGGGGCCACCGTCGGGGCAGCGGAGGTGGTGGGCACGCCGTACTTGAGGCAGCTGTCCAGCAGATCGTAGGTGGCGGCAGTATCGCGGACGTAGTTGCTCTCCGTTGTGTTGGTGCACTGGTACTCGGTGTCCTGGATGGCCTTGATGCCCATGCCCAGGCTGCTGGCCGAGCTGGCGGCATTGGTGGCCAGGTCATAGATCACAGATACATCACCCTCAGCCTAAAGGTATCATATTTCATTACGTTCTAAATTTATCTAAAATGTTTTAAAAACAACTCACCGCCTTGGCGTAGCAGTTAAAGAAGGTGGTGGTGTCATTGTCCTGATCGCAAGTTGCAAAGGCACCGCACATGGTGGAGACATCCTGCTGGTATTCCTTCTGTTCGCTGGTGGCCTCGGCGGTCAGATTGGCGATCTGAGCATTGGCAGTGGTGATGCAATCCTGGTACGAGCTGGAAAAAGTGGCGGCCACCTCGTTCAGCATGGGCAGGTACAGACTGAAGCACTGGGTGGTCACATCCGGGGAAATGATAGTGTCGAGATCGCGGGCATGCACCAGATACGAGTCCAAGGCACTCTGCAGTTGCAATTGCACGTTGGGCTTGGCCTGAAGAACGAAAAAGTTACTTTAAACCGGACACTTCTCCATAAATATCGAGTATTACTTGAGCAGCCAGAACGCTGGCAAGGATCAGGACACTACACAAAAGCTTCATAATGGCGGTGTTATTTTTTCTTTTTCTTCGGCGGTCGGATCTCTACTGTCGCTGGCAAAAAGCAGTGCCAAATGCTTTATATACAGGGCCGGCGGTGCGAATGATTGATCCGTTTTGGCAAATGAAATTTTGTTAATTTTTTGGAGCGGCGGCGGAAGGCGATCAATTAGGAGGGTATTAAGGCGTATGCGTAATGCCCGGAGCTCACAAATTGCTTTGCATGTGCATTCCCATCGATGCCATTCACGTGTAGTCAGGGTCGAAAGCTGGCCAAAAGATAAGATGGCCAAAACGATGGCCGGAAGGCGCAACTACTCGATGTTCTTTGAACTTGTCGAATAGTTATTCGGAAGCTTAAGGGTTTACCATATGCAGGGAATCGATTGATGTAATGATTTTATATAATGAGTAATGAAATCGTTTATCTTTCAAAGTAGAACCATAGCCTTTATCTAAAAAAAGAGGTCTTATAAGGTAATTAATTGGAGGAAAGAATATTCTTGAATTTTCAAATTGTACATTTTCCAACGTATCCAAAAGTATGCAATGTTTTTTTGGCCTTTTGCAGTCACAGTTTTGGACTTACTGGATCCACATTTGCAGACGGTCCGAGGCGATAAGCAAACCATATAAACAAACCATGAATCAATGTCAGATTACATTACCAACTTTTGGCTATTTTGCGTGGAAATTTCAGTCGATTTTCGATCAGAGACATGAAAAGTGCTCTGAACACCTTGCTGGTTCTAGTCGCAGCCCTAAGGGTAAGTCCTAAGTTTAAACCCATTCTTAAATATTATTTAAATATTTTTGATAAATCCGAGGACTTATTTAAAGGTGTCTGCTGAGCAACCAAGAGCTTTGGACAGCTTGTGTTCTTATTTAAATGACGGAAAAGAATCGATTTCAAATCTAGGCACAACAAAGAAATGCTTTGCCCGCTACATGCCGGAATTGGAAGGCGAAGGAGCCAGTTGGTCACAAGGCTACAGTGGTTGCCAAAGGAGTGCCGCCAATGACCGAAAGTCACTGCTTTTCAATGTTGGTTCAGAACAGGAAAAGATTCGAGAGGCTGCCTTGGGAATAAATTCGTTTATAGAAGAGTGCATGGCAATAAGCGAGGCTCTTGACTTTTTCAATTGTTTCGCCAAGATGGTAAGCTTTTATTCCTTTATCTATAAGATATTATTTAAAACTTGACCTTTCTTGCAGTCCAAGGAGCATTTGACGACGGTGTACAGCATTTCTTTCAGTGCCTCTGTACAGGCTGTGATTTTAAACGAAAAACTGAGCCAAATTCAGGTGGAACATTATCTCTGCACCAATCGGACGGAATACAACTATCTTAAAGGAACTGATCAGATATTTCAGTCACTGGACCAATGCCTGCAACAGAATGAAAGTCATTAAATTCCCAAAAAAATGATAAAATCTTTCCTTTAACTATTTTGATTGTGTAGTGAACGAGTACTTATATTATATTTTGAGAAGATAAGGGTTTTCCGTCTTTCCAGAGGAAGTGCAGACTTAAAAGTTAGTTTCCGCATTGCAGGTTATTTCATTTTTTATTACCTAATTACATGGTTAAAGATAAAAGGGCTTTACTCCACAAATTCATCGATTTCCAAACGACACTCTGTGAGTTCATTGTGGGCCTTTTTCAAGTCCTGCATATAGTTTTTTTGTGCCTCCAGGGTGCAAAGTAGGAACGACCGATGCACTTCGTCGTAATCTTGCTGAAGACGAGTATAAGCACTTGTGGCATTGTAATTAATTTCCATTAAAATGCCCAGATTGCGATTTCCCTGGAAAAGTATAGAAGATTCTTTATAATTTAAATAACAAATAAAAACAAAATAACAAAACAAAAATCTTACAATTATGAGTCTTATATTAATCCTTTTATTTTATTCTTGAGATAATCTCTTTCTTGTGTCAATGATTTATTATTTGTTTTAATACTTCATGTTTATTTTTAAATTATTTTCTATATACCTTTCTTGAAGTGTATTTTATAGCCTAATATGACACACAAAAGCAGGCGCAGGTGCCTGGCCCTTGCAATAAACTAGTCATTATTGTTTTATCATTAAGTTTTTGTTTTGAAACTATAGAATGAGCATGATTCCAAATCATTTCCAAACTCTTTGTTTAAAAATACTTACATTCTCACTGATGCATTGAAAGTACTTCAGATCATCTTCTAGTGTATCGCAGATTTGCAAATTTCCGCACACGGCGCTGGATGCCAACTCGATCTGCAGTCTCTCCAGCTCCTCATCCACCTCCAGATTAACGATGGTCTCATTGGCATTGAGGTCGCACAATTCAAAGGCATTTGAGTAGGCCAGCGAGGCATTGGCACACGCCACGGTGAACTCGTCATGGCACTCGTCGATATTTAGATCCGGCGATGGAGTCAGCCAGTCGATAATCCCACCGGCCTCCGAGTCACCCGAATAGATTGCCAAAAACAACAAGGCCAAGACCCAGAAGAGGCGACAGCGGGTCTCCGATCTCCCGAATAGTCGTAGTGCTTCCATTTGGACACAGATCTTGAATGCCGTCGCTCAATCGACGACGCCGGTGCGACTCGAGAACCGAACGGTGGGAGTCTAATTGATCATTTCCTAATAAGTCGTTTTTACCCCGATCTGGTTTATTGACCAGCCACGAAGGCCAATGGTTTATGACAAGTTCAGGTGCTCTACTTATCAGCCAGCGTGTACACTGATTGCAAATATGTACGTCTTGCTTGTTTGTTGTCCTCTGATCCGATCTGCAATGTCCGAACACTTTGAAAACCCACGGTAGTCCAGGCTATGGCGCTTCGGTGGCCAGATAACTTACTAAGCAGCCAGTGGCGTGGCTTGGGGGGTTGATTCATGGAATTTATGAAAGCTTTTCTTGCCCATATCTTATCAAAATGATTTATTTATTTCATTTAACTTTGTTCAAGTTTACCCCTTTACCTTAAGTCTACGCCTTTGTTGGAAATAATCTACTTTTCAATCGAACCCAAAAGTATTCTTTGCTTTAAAGGCATCGGCTTTATTGAGCTTTTGACATGCCCCTAGCATTTTTAATTGATTGCAATAAATAATTGATAACTCCTTGAGGAAACAGTTTTAAACAAAGCGTTTCAGCATGTCCCAAATGCCCTTATGGGCCACAGGAAGGGAGCGTCCGAGGTCCTCCTCTGGCGGACGCTCGCTGCCAGCAGTGGTGGGAGCATCTGTGGGAGCATCGGTAGGAGCCGGGGTAGGAGCAGCCGTGGGAGCATTAGTAGGAGCTGCAGTAGGAGCATCGGTGGGAGCATTGGTAGGAGCAGCGGTAGGAACAGGAGTGGGAGCAGCGGTAGGAGCATCAGTAGGAGCATCGGTAGGAGCAGCAGTAGGAGCATTTGTTGGAGCATTTGTTGGAGCATCAGTAGGAGCATTTGTTGGAGCATTTGTTGGAGCATCAGTAGGAGCATTTGTTGGAGCATTTGTTGGAGCATCAGTAGGTGCATTTGTTGGAGCATTTGTTGGAGCATCAGTAGGAGCATTTGTTGGAGCATTTGTTGGAGCATCAGTAGGAGCATTGGTAGGAGCATTGGTAGGAGCATTGGTAGGAGCATCGGTAGGAGCATTGGTAGGAGCATTGGTAGGAGCATCAGTAGGAGCATTTGTTGGAGCATTTGTTGGAGCATCAGTAGGAGCATTTGTTGGAGCATTTGTTGGAGCATCAGTAGGAGCATTTGTTGGAGCATTTGTTGGAGCATCAGTTGGAGCAACAGTAGGTGCGTCAGTGGGAGCCACACCACCGTTCAAGCAAAGACTCAAGTTGGTATCGCAGCTGTCCATCTCGTGAGCGTAATCCAAACGGGCTTCGTCCACGCAAGCAGTGAGGACGGTGTCCACCTGGTTGTAGGCAGCATTAATACGATTGAAGTCCAGGTTGGAATCACTGTTCAGAGTGAACATGGTCTTGTAGCTGTTGATGGACTGGAGAGAAAAATTTTCATTAGAAAAGTGAAAAAATAATATCACATTGATTGAAATAAACTAAGAAAATTAACTCCAGCGTAGTTCCCAGTGTAATGTCTTAAATACTCATTAATATTAACTAAAATTAAAACCTACAGCATCGCGGTAGCACTCGAAGAAATCCAAGCCATCGGTGTTGCTATCGCAGGTTTCCAAATCGGTGCACATTGTGGTAGTGCGATCCAGGAGATCTTTTCGCTCCGAGGCGCTCTCGGCGGTGATTTTGTTCCGGGACTCGTCGGCGTCATTCAGGCAACCGGTGTAGTTCCTGTTATAGCCTAGGACCACGTTGGTCTGATCATTCAGATAGTTGTTAAAACAGTCGTTGGCCAGTTGGGAATTGTCTCCGGCCGCGGGAACGGCCATCATGCTGCGGACGGCGAACTGCTGGCGAGCCAGCATGCCGGCGAGGTCAGCGGGATTCTTTGGCATTAAAGCCACACAGCTGCTGGCCAAGATCAGGCACAAGGCAAATGCAAACTTCATTTTTCTTCACTTTCTTATTTGAACTCCCGGGTGGAAAAGACGCAACTTCACAAACCGCTTGCGGAACTCGGATTCGTACTGACCACACCTGGCTGTTGGATCAGATTTTATACCCCGAAATCACATTTTCCTTAAATGATATTGTCATTGAAAAGTTAATAATTCAAACTGATTAAAAGCTAATTAAGAAATCATTGCTGAGATTCCTTCCGATTTCGCCTTAATAACTTTTTTTCTGACCACACTCTCCAAAAATAGCCGCTTTATCTGGCATTGGTAATGGCCAATATAGTTTTGTGGCCACTTATCAATTGGCCATATTTAATTGCTTTGATATTTTCGGTTTGTCAAATGGGGAGTAACACTGTACAACACAATTTAAACAAGGACTTTGACTTGATAAGATTTCCCAAGTGGGTTAATCAATGAATCATTTTCTGATTTTATAACCACACGAGTTCTCCAGATTCAAATGAAATAATCCACTTAAGCCTTTTCTATACTTTTCATGAATATCTTTTTACTTAGGGTTATTTATATTTTCTTTAATATATATTTGTTATCCAAAAGAAAATCATAAATGCATATCGATTTGCTTATTTGATAAATAGGTGGATATGTACATTTGTTTTTGTTTAACAATTTAAGTTCGATTCTTGAACCAGTTCTGCAGATTCTGCAAAATCTTCTGGAGGTTCTGACTGTCCTGGACGCCAGAGTATACGCTTAGGTCCTCTTCTGGAGCCTTTTCCTTGTCATCAGCAGCAGCGGTGGTTTCCGCAGGAGCAGCGGTGGTTTCCGCAGGAGCAGCGGTAGTCTCTGCTGGGGCAGCGGTGGTTTCCGCAGGAGCAGCGGTGGTTTCTGCAGGAGCAGCGGTGGTTTCCGCAGGAGCAGCGGTGGTTTCTGCAGGAGCAGCTGTGGTTTCCGCAGGAGCAGCAGTGGTTTCGGCTGGTGCTGCAGTGGTTTCGGCAGGTGCAGCGGTAGTCTCTGCAGGAGCAGCGGTGGTCTCAGCAGGAGCAGCGGTAGTCTCTGCAGGAGCAGCAGTGGTTTCCGCAGGAGCAGCGGTGGTCTCAGCAGGAGCAGCGGTAGTCTCTGCAGGAGCAGCGGTAGTTTCCGCAGGAGCAGCGGTGGTTTCCGCAGGAGCAGCGGTAGTCTCTGGAGGAGCAGCGGTGGTGTCCGACGGAACCGGGCCACCTGCAAAGCAGAGGTTCATCTGAGCATAGACGACTGCCGTCTCTTCGACAAAGACGCGCTCAGAACTGTTGGTGCAGATGTGTTCGTTAACACCGATTTGGCGGATCTGCTCCACGATGTAGGCATACAGCTCGGAGGAATCGGCTGAGATGGTGTACATGGTTTTGGCATTTTCGGAACCCTGTAAATAGAACATATTTTTTAGTCCTTGATCACAAAATACTCAAAGCTTCAACTTACGGCTTTGGCGGTGCAGTCGAAATAGTCAAGGGAGTTAGTGATTGTACTGCATTCCTTGAGCAAGTTGCAGGAATCCTCGGCATATGCATCGATCGTGGTGCGGTTGTCGATGGTTTTGTCATCAATACCTGCTAGCTCGAGGTCAGCCTCAGCGACGCACGCAGCAACGCTGGCGTTAAACTTCTCGTTCAATTCGGTCATCTTGGCAGTAAAGTAGACTATGCAATCGAGGCTGTGGGAGGCGTCGTTGTTCAGGTCCCGGTTTTTTATGATGTATTCCATGAAGTTCGTCTGCGCATACAGAGACGCAGAAGCCGGCAGGGCTATAACCTGGGTCAGGCCAATGGCCAAAAGGACGACACACAGCTTGGTGTTCATTTTTTTTTTTTTAACTAAAACGGTTCTTAGATTACTTGGTTTCTTGTCTGTTCCCGACAACCGATCGAATAGTACTTCATGAATCCACCAGCCAGCTCCACCATTTATAGGCAGCTCGAGTGGTCCATAAAAAAATGTTCCTGCCTATAATTTCCAGTAAAAAGTGGCATGTTATTGCTGTATTATGGCCCAAGTTTTAGCCTATCAGTCGGGCTATCAACAGTGTTCGGGCGTCACTATCATGGTTATCGCTTTTATAAACGACACTCGGCAAGACCCACCCGACAAATCCGTTTGGCGCAAAAACAGCTCAAGGGTTTCCCACCAACCAACCCCTTTTGAGATTTTTGATTTGTTAGATCATCACTCCATCAATGTCAACAGGTTCCCGGAATCATTATACTCATATTCCCCAAGCACACAAAACATCAAAACAAAATAACTTTCTTTTGGAAGAAATATCCATTGAGGCAACGACGCATTTTGCAATGTCTAGATGGCGACTACATAATACAAAACATTAAACAATCGAAGTATATAATCTTATCTAGTTAGAGTGGCTTATTTTATTTTAGAACACACGTGTTGTCATCCACTTGGATTCTCTGGAAATCCAGAAGCCTCGCAAAATATAAGAATCAACCGTGATGGGCTCCTGGCATTGGACATTGGACAAAATAATCTTCAAAAAGGGAATAAACCGATTTCGGTTTCCACAAAACTTATCAAATAATTTACAATTAATAGCTTCACCTCTGATCCATGATTTGCTATTCTTAATTTATCAACTGGCCCAGTAGCTGTGACTAATCAAAAATCCCTGTCCCTCTTGAAATTTTATCAGTGTCGCTTGTCGGTCAATTACAGTAAACACATTGGAGATTTGTTGTCATTACATTTTGATTTGAAAAAAAATAAGCTTCTCGCCAATGAGTCACTTGGGTTGCCATTTTCGTTGCCCGAAAACAAATTCAAATCGGTTAGATAGTTGGCAGAGTTTGTATCTATTTTCATTGCATGCCTCTGCATAATTATCAGAACTCAGTGGCGTGGAGATCTCATCAGGCAACAGGAGCAGGAAGAGCAAGGACAAAGCCCAGAGACACCAACTTCTAATTTGCATATCTTAATTGCGTGTTCTTTGTGTGAGTGTGTGAGTGTATGACGAGGCGTTTCTGCTGTTTCCCAGGAAATGCCAGGATGCACCACACACACTCACCCTTGGCTGGGGGACCGGGCATAGTTAATCAGTGGTAGGATGCAAGGATGCCAGATGCAGATGTAAATTGCGGAGACAATTATCGAATGAATTTAGCAATTTTTAAAATTTTATCATTTTCTGATTTAAGAAAATGAGATTTTGTCACCCAATATTTTTTGCCTTCTTGAAAACGAAATGC
This sequence comes from Drosophila ercepeae, assembly GCA_018150545.1. Taxonomy (NCBI): domain Eukaryota; kingdom Metazoa; phylum Arthropoda; class Insecta; order Diptera; family Drosophilidae; genus Drosophila; species Drosophila ercepeae. The sequence goes on from JAECWL010000161.1 coordinate 16,590,933, forward strand.
TTTCAAAATTATGAGGTTGGTTTCGGCAAAGTGTGGTGTCACAGCACAGCTTCCTTATAGTCAGTCTCACCGCCCTTGAGCACTTTCCTTCTAATTTGTTTTAATTGCAGTGACAACAAGGCCCCCAGCCACAGAACCAACAATAATAATAAAAACAACATATGCAATTAAATTTGAATGAAACGGAACCGCTAGGTAACTGCACCGACTGTTTATTTAACTCTTAACGTTACTTTAAAGTTGCACAGTCCCTCCTTGCTGTTTCCTGGCTCCATTTTTGTTTGTCCTGCCTGAGGGAAAGTTTTCCCAAGCTGATTTACATGTTTGCTATCCTCCTCTCTATCACCACCAACCTGGCCATCCAGCTACGCCCCTCGCCGTGTCCTTCCTTGGCCGTTGTCCTGCGGATCTTTGATAAACTTGGTCTGATGGCAAATGCAAAAAGTTTTATTTGCATCGCATCAGGTTGGTTTCCTGCTGGTTTCAGCTTTCCACCTAGATCGGCCCGTTAATTAAGTAAGTTGCAATGGGTTTTAGTTTCTCGTTTGAGTTTCCAGATTGACTTCATCACTTGATGCCATTTGTTTGGATTTGCACAAGAGCCATAGGCTTGAGCCGGGCTTACAAGTAATACAGGTGTTACTTTAAACTTTTTAGTTGCTTTTAATAGATAATTTATTATATTTCATACTTTTTCATTGATTGCAAATACTGTTAATATCGAATAATAATATGTCGGAAATTAGAAAATATTATTTATGATGTTGTCCAGCTTTCCCTGCCATCCGTTCTTTTGGCTTTGAGAATGGGAAATGGTCGAGGGTCGTGCAGTCGATTCGGGCACTATTTTTGTAGTGTTGGCTGGGCGTTGGGTGGTGGTGGGGACTTCGGGTGTGCTCCCCCACCGGTCGATTGTGGTGGGAGGGCTTTCGGTGGAATTAGGCTTCGTCCAAGTATCGTGTCCGTCCATGCAATTCTGCAAATCAATGTAGGTCACAGCCAATTGGTTTTCATAATCTCGAGCGGTGGTATTTGAACAAAGCTGGAAAGTGTATTCCAGCTCTGAGATGCTCTGGACCAGAGCTCCGGCGCTAATTGAGGCATTACCGGAAATTTTATACACTTGCTTGGACGTGTCGCTGGCCTAGAGAAAAATGTTCTTAAAATTTGCTAAACTAATGATTTGTTTTGTAATAAATACCTCAACAGAGAGACAGTTCAGGGCATCCAAACTATTATTCTTGCCTTTGCATGTGATCATGGCCTGACAGGAGAGGAAAGTGGAGTTGGCCAGGTCGCTGACCAGGGGATCGTATTGCTTTAGAACTCCATCTTTTCCCTGCCTGTAGCGGTTGTCGCACAAGTCGTACTCCTTTTGATAGTCGCTGTTCAGCTCCGTAATGATCTCTCCGTATGTTTGAAAACATTTTGCGGAAAGCGCGGGATTACTGCGCTGCATCTCATTGGTGGCACTCATCACTTCCAGCATTTGCAAGTGAGCTGCGATGAGCGGAGAACTCGCGGCACAGGAGCTGAAAGCCACAGAGGCCAGCAGGACGGCGATGAGATGATACTGCATGTTGCTTGTTTCGCGGTTCGTTCGTAACTTGGTCTAGACTGGGCACTGGCCAATGCTTTTATGGGCCTCAAAACAACCGAATGTCAAAAGGTAATAACTCATTGATTCCGGGGGCTTTTGCCCTATCTAGCCATTGATAAGGCCTATCCAATTTAAAATCGAAGTAAACACCGGACATGGCTATCGCAGTTCCTTGAAGAACCTGTAAACAATCTACCAGGCAATTAAAAACGAGATCGACCTGAATTGAGATTCAGATATGCTTATATCGGCCATCAATTTGAGGTTATGCGGTTATTGTGTTTGCTTTCTTTTTAATTACACTCAGAAAGAGATATGAATTTCACGTCGTAAAGCCTCATTTTGTTATCAAACCAATCCCCTTTCAAATGAGTTGCGAAACCTTGATTTTTAGAAAAAAAAGAAAGCACCTTCAGCTATTTTATGGTTAGTCACTGACAAAATAAAGGCATTTTCAGCGGTTCATAAAGAAATAAAAAAGAGCAGACGGGGGGAGAACCTTCGATAAACAACGGAAATTGCTGAACTTTGTGGTATTTTTTAATTTCATAGACATTTCCATTTCCCAGAATTTACTTAATAAGGCCTTTTTCTGTTAAAATGAGATAATCGCTAAATAAAGAGCTAAGCAAGTATTTGGGGTTTCGTGTGGGTGAGCAAATAATCTTTCAATTATCCGAATATTTTTGGGACGCACCACGGGGCGTATGATTAATTTTGTTTAGCTGCCATTGAAGGACTACATTTTCCCAGCTGTCTTCGCTGCCTCATCTCTTAACAGAGTTGCATACTAAGCAGCCATTTCTCAGATGCAGTGTAAACACTAACAAAAAATGATGTTCTTTGCAATTTTCTATAAACTATTTCCTATCGGGGAGTTCTAGAAAACTTTAGACCCACAAAATCAATAGACTTGTTACCCGAAGCAATGCAATATGAAACAGAACACCATTTTTCTCTCTCTGCAGAGTTCCTTGCGCCAAGCTTTATTTCCTGGCAGGACTGACAGGACGAAATGAAGTCGAGTAGCGTCTGCCGGTATTCGGTTCCGTTCAGTTAAGCTGTACCGTCCTCTTGGAACAAGGACGCAAACAAGGACGAAGGGAAACAGCCGCTGATGGATTGTCAGTCGGTGGAGGAGCTGTTAAATGGCGCACAAATAAGTGTAATTGTTTCGTAAATGGTCCCGTAGTAAAACAATTTTCAATGCCACTCCGCGTCCGTCTTCTGTCAGTCACTTGGCTTGGCAACTAACTTCCTCGCGCCTGCACTTGAGTCACTCGAAGAAAAATAACCTGGACTTGTGCCATAATTTAATTTACAACGCCCACTATCGCGCCCAGGAGTCCCCTTAGCATATAGGTTAAGTGAGTAATCTAAAATCGGTTTCTATAAACAGAGAAAGATTAGAAATATTGATACGATTGATACTCTGATTATCAGAGTCCAATCTTAACAAGGTGGAGTGCCTTGAAAATCACAGAAGAGGAATTTCGAATAAGAGCGTTATAAAACAATAATTCAAAGTACTTGATGTTGTCGGAATTCGGAAACGGATGTTCGAAAAAGGCTGTTAATTTCGGATATCCTGACAAAAAATTATGAATTCCGACTACAAAATGATTAGCATCGTAAAGAACTTCAAGACTTTATGAATGAATTCCAATGTCAACTTTAGTTGATTTTATGACTTGGGCGAGCTTCTGAATCAAAATTTTTAAGCAAAAACATCGCCATGCCTTTTGGGTCGATAATTTAAAATTAATTGACTAATTATAGTGACGACAACAATTCACACCCTCATTAACCGCAAAATTCAATACAATACGTCATCGAATTTTTGATAACAGTCTTTTGGGCACCAAACCCTCTAACAACTTCACCTTAGTCTAGTCCGAAGAGCTGATAACGATTTCGATTGCAATTATCAGTTCGTAATTAAAAACCGAAAACACTCAAGCGAACGCATTGAAAGCTAATGAACAATTCCGGGTAATACATTATTATATGTATTTACTTTACAAGCTCTCGTCCCATTACGTATACGCACTGATGTCACTCTCCATTATTATTCCGATCATTATTATTATTATTATAAAACCCAGGGAACACTGCAATAACAGAGCAGATTTTACGATTGTGCAATAACAAGAAGCGAAAACAATTAAAGGACCTCGGCTAAGGCTAGGAGGAGACTCTATATTTATCCAGCAGCCATAAAATGGAGAGCGGACACGCTATAACTTTATGAGAAACGCGTGAAATTCAATTAAAACGCATGTTCGATATTAGTTACAAAAAAATAATCGAGGCCAGATAGCGGAATCGGAACCAAAGCGTGTCCAAGTCATAAAGGAAACTTATTGAATAAAATTGAAGGGCAGCAGTACTATATATATTGTACCTCTCTCTATATCATACTAAACAATATAGACAGAAAGTCGGCGGTGGCAATGGCAGTGGCAATAAGCCACCGATAACCGTCCGTGTAAGTGCCGGAATAGGGAATAGTTTTTTTTGTGATTTATGCTCCATCGCTGCGAAATCCGGTGGGCGTTTGATTGCCCCTGGATGTGTGGATGAACTTATATATAATATATTTATATATGTATAAATGTATAAATGTGGCTGGGAATGTGAATTTGCGTCACTGTCCATAAAGATTAACCCGTCAAATACCTAACTAACTGCAGCGGGGAAATTAATTAAAGCAATGCTCCCAGGGGAGCAATATCAGAATTTAATGAAGTTGTTTTCGCAATTTTGTTTTTGTTTCCTTAGCCAAATAATGCCCTTAGTGGGTCGGAAGAAAAAGCTAAGAGCTCTCGGAAACGATGCCCGAGAAATGCATTCTAATTAAAATTTTTAACCATCTCTGCTGGGGAAGAGTTTCGGCTGAAGAAGCGGGAAATTACGCATACGCCAAGTTGTGCCACCGCGTTCGCAGAAGAAATAATACTTTTTAATTGCTTCGCAGCATTGTTTGGCAGAGAATGAAAATGAAAATAAGTCCAATAAACTAACCCAGTTATGCATTTTTGTTGGCAAAACACAAAGAGAGAGATCTGCATGTATAAACAGAAACATGAAGGGACCACAAAGCATGACCGCAGAAAAATATGTCCACACAAAGGATGCAAAAGTTGTGGCAACTATTTGATAAACTTTAAGTTGTCAAAGCCGAAAGGAACGAGGCGACGGAAAGAAGGAAAAAACATTATGGACTAAGTAAATGTCCAAAAATGAAATGAGTGAAGAGGACGAGGCCGAGGCCAAGTCGAAAAGCCACTAAAAACGAGGCCATTTAAAAAGAAGTCAACAATGCAGAAGAGGAGTTGGCCAGAAGAGAAGTTGGCCAGAAGAGGAATCGGCCAGAAGAGGAGTTGGCCAGGAGAGGAGTTGGCCAGGAACAGCACAGAAGATTATAAAAAATAGAAGCTTCAGGGGTCTCACAGTGAAAAAATTCTGCAATATCGGGCACACAAAGAACTAGAAATAAGAAAAGAAAGCAAACCAAACAAATGTAAAGTTTATTAGATCGTATGTATGTGAAGCAAGGATATAGGAACAGGATACGAAGAAGCCGTTCAATGGAGAGCCAATAATGGCTCAGACAATGTCACATTGGCATCCGTAGAATGCAATAAAAGCGTTTAACCCAAACGCAAACGCTTTGGAAATATGTAAAGTTGCCATGAATAAGGCTTCACAAGGATATATCAAATGTGAATAGTCACTATAGTCATTCAAATAAAATTTAAATATAGGTTTCCTGATTAAAATATAAGAAATTTATTCCAGTGCACCCTCTGATACGTAAATAAAAATTCTTGTTTCAGGACTTTTCAAATCGACACATGAATTTCTTGATTGAGTTAATTAAAAATGAAATTTTCTTTTTGCCTTTTTTGACTGGCAAATATTTGAAAGTTTTGTATTGACCAAAGAAAGCATAATTATTGGCCAAAAATATCTATAATTCTTAGCCAAATCCGAAACTCAAAGCCATGAATTTGCCAATAAAGAGTCGATTCAATTTTCATTCTGAACTGCGTCAGAGTTGGTTGTTGTAGTTTTACGGTCGAAACGCTTTCTGTTGATGTTGTTGTATCTTGTTCCGATATGTCAGAGGGTTAGTTTCATGTTATGGCCATAAATCAAGCCAAAAATTCAAATGTTATCAGCGCGGCGGGATATTCCGCTGCAGTGTCGGTGAGTCTTCCTGTCCCTCTTCCTCCTCACTCACTCTCTCTTTCTATTTTTTCAAAGTATGTGTGTGTGTTGGTGTAGATAAGCAAGCTGCCACTGCTCAGTTAGTTGCCACTTTTGCATATAAACCCTGACTTCTATATAATGCCCCTGATGACGATGGCTATGGTGACGTCCAGCTTTATCCTTCTTACTCCAACGCAACAATTGGGGTCAAGAAAATAGTACTTGGCAATATTCAAAACAGGAAGGAAATCATGAACTTATGAATGCTATATAATTCTATGATCGGAACCAGCAATTAGAATACCATGAAGACTTTATCGTTAGCTGCTGATAAAGCTACAAAATTTGTGTATGATTTCTAATCTTTCTTTTCTCGACAAACGACGACAAAATTTTAGCATTTTGTTTTATTAGACCTATTATTTCGTTGACCACTGTTTGAGATAGCACTGTAATTACTTTAAACGTTCCGCTGGCTTTTCCGCTCCCAATGACAATCGCTCTCCTATATACAAACAAACAGGTGGCATATCTAAAAACAGCATCGTCCGGTGGTTTAACCAGTTGGCTGCCTACTTCCCAGCGCTGCTACTTCCATCGGCCAGATTATAAATGGCCAAGCATCTGGCCTTTGGTGGCTCATTATTCGTTCCAACGGCTGCACCATCAGAAGCCTCAAATCGCGACGCGATCGCTCCGAATGGTCGGTGTAAATTCATTGAAAAATAGCTCACTGTCCGGCAGTCTGTGAAAAAAGAATACATTTCATCCTTAAAAGGACAATGACAAGGATTTGAGGGTCTTAACTCGAACTACAAATTCCAGCTGAGTGCGAAGTTATTAAATATTCAAATTAGACAAAGTTAACTAAACAAAGGGCAAGGACATTCTACAAAGCCATGTTCTCAAAAGCTGTGGTAAGTGATAATTGTTCGAATTTAACTTCCAAAGGATGTTAAAATAATCCCTTTATTATTCCTTAATTTTGAGTCAATTATGGTTGCTGTCGAATTCAATAAAGAGTTAATCTTTTCACGGTGGAAGATGTATCTCCCCGTTCAGGTAGCGTTTTCTGTGCAAAGCATCTGCCATTTAAAAGAAGAACGTTAAAAACTTTGAGTCCAGCGTCCAGCGTCCAGAGTCCTGACTCCCGAGTCCTGGTCTATGCCTGGGATGTGGGTGCTTTGGTTTCACTGGCAATATGCAAACAGTAATTGAATTAATGCCATGAGCCAAACGAAATGTTGACCAAAGACACACGAGCATAAAGCACACCAGCTGTGCACACACACACTCACCCACATACACCCACACACTCACACACAAAGGACGAGAGAAGAGAAATGGTTTGAAAATTGGAAATTAACAAAAAGCAAGCGCAAAAAGCGCTGGCACAAATTTAGCTGAAAATCTAACAAAAAATACAAGCATCATATGAGGGTTTTGGGGGTTTTGGGGGGTGTTTGCTGCATTTTCCATGTTCACTGGCAACAGATGCTCTTGTTGTTGTTGTTGTGGGGCAGCATGCGAATTAGTGTTGCCACTCGACACTTTGTCCAGGCCGAAAAATCTAAGCTGAAAGGATGTTGGATGGTCGCAGGACAACGAGCAAACTGACAGCCAGCCATCAGCCGAGAAAAGTACCAGAAACAAAAAACCTGCTTGCACTTTTCTTTGCAACTACAGCAGTGTGTCATCCTACCGAGCCACTGGTCCACCCACTGGACCACCCACTGGACCACCCACTTGGCAACCATTTCTGAATGCTTAACGTGTCACTTGCCTGGCAGCAGCAGCCTCACAGTGTCGGCATGCAACTCGGCCAGCTGCAAAAATATGCAAATTAGACATCAAAAATGCTTTAATGAAAATTCCGCCTGCGGCAAAGGACACGAAAAAAAGTGTGGCAGAAAAACAGGAACTGCAAAAAGTACTCGCACACTTTTGCCCACAACTAATGTACATTTCTTGCTCCAAACGTACTTGGACACTTTCGAGAAACTTTTTCCTCGCCAGAAAAGAAATTGATTTCAAATTTTTATATTAGCCGGATGCAGATTAGGCCAAGCCATAAATCGTTTTGGTTTCTGACATCCCAGCTATGACGTAAAGCTATGGAATAATTATCATTATTTTGTCGCTAATGTGTAATTATCATTGTTTGTATTTAAACTATGAAAGTGATAAGAAAAGACAAGTTACTACTAGACTACTAAATCCCCTGCAGAGTTGTTTTGCTTTAAAAATTACATTTACAATTTATTTCCTTTGCTTAGAATGAGGCTTCCGAAAACAGGAACAGAGAGTCCTGCTTCCGCTGGAATCGCAGCCAAAACTGCGACTGTTATTCACTAAAACATTTCGTGTTGTTTTAATTACTTTCTGATTTATTTATCTGAACGAGGCGAGTGGTCTGGGGGTCTGGGGTACACGGGACCCAGCCACATTGTTGACTGTAATTAGTTGCATTGTCACCTGAGTGCAGTCGAATGCAATGGCAAACACGGCTAGGACTGCATAAAAACCGAAAACAAAAACATCCAGTGGCATTTTTGGCATGACACGAACATGGGCTCGCATAAAATGTTTTCAAATCGCAGACAGCGGCAAACAGCCAAATTATATTTACATTATTTAAGTGCAATGACAAGAATTTTAACTGAAATTCTGGAACAGAAAATACAACAACGCAGAATCAAATAGCCGGCTTGTTTGCGGAAAATTTTGTTTGTCGTTTCAGGTAATTTTAGAGTATTATAGCCAAAAATTAGAGCGGCATTTGCGTTGTTAGTTATTTTAGCCATGGCTGTTTGTGGCCTTTTTGTATTATTTCCAGATGGCTTTGCTCTTCCAACGTGACTTTGCCAAAGTCCTTTTTTAAGCTTCCAGCTTAAATGCGAAACACAGGACCATTTTAGGACATGCAACACAAATTGCATGATTATCATTTCCATTTAACTCGTGGTATTCAAAACAAATAAGTTTTTGGTTAAAATTGCATTCATTTTCGGTGTTTCTATTATTTAAATGTACTATGCCATGTTTTTTGGTGATTCCCCTCATGCTGTTCTAGACTACGACTTTGTAGTTAATATCTTCCTGACCAGCAAAGCCAATAATTTACTTATTGGTGTTCTAGGCCATTAGACTTGGCAAGAGAATTGGCATTTACATAAATGCTACCACTGGATTAATCTGCAGAAACCTAATCCCTCCATTCCCCTTAATATTCCTTGCCAAACCAGAAACTCCCACCTAACAAATGAGCTGACCTGATGGGATCAACCATGCACAAAACCCAAATTGCATCTCCATAATTTGCTTGCACAATTAATAACTATTGCTGTGCATAATATAATTAAAATTGTTTTGAATTACCCACATGCCAGATGCAAGGTGGGGTTTGGGAGCTGGAACTATCAACCCACTCTTGGTGGTAATCATCAACCCGGTCGCCCCCTTGCTGGCTTTCAGATGCCAAGTTAATTTACACCGCAAATGGTTTTTGTCGTTGCCATAACAATAATGCTAATTAAATGCAACTAAAGTTGGCAACTCCCCGCCTTTACCGCCGCCCCTTCGTTGGCTAAACACCTTTGCAGGACCTGTGCAATAATAATAACGAAGCTCTCCCTTTTTTTCTAACCCTACGCTTTGCTGGCAAACAAAAGTCAACCGAAAAAAGTGCATATTGCATGTGTGCTCAAAAATTAATTGGAATGCAAATGTTGCAGTTGAGAAAGCTGCACTTTAATTGCATACTTTTCGGGGGGCGAAGGACCCATAATTAAGGCGTGGCAGTCGCTCCTGTGCGGTCGTTCGTATCGTGACTACAATTACACAAACTAATGCCATTTAATTAAGTTCACACGTGCCGCAATTAAATCTTCAACGCTAATTGATGAAAGCATGTTTGGGTTTGGAAGGACATTCGGCTTATGTGTGTGTGAGTGTTTTCTATTTTGGGTTTTTTTTAGCACTCAACAATCTCACGTAGTCAGCAAACGACAAACAAATAAACGAAAGAGTAGCAAAAGGTGTAGGATGAATCGTGTTGGGAAATCATAAATAGTTTTATCCCCCGACCCTCGATCCTTGAACCTCTTTGAATATGGCTATGGCTTGGATTTTTGCTTACACATCCGCATCCCGATTATTTGGCACGTTCCGCCTAGAAAGGGGGCGTGCCAACTTGAGGGGGCGGGGTCAGAATCGAAAATTATTTAGCAAATTAACAGGCTGACAAGTCAAGTGTACACACATACCATATATCCCATGGTATGGTATGCATGCATTTGGAAGTGGCTGACGTGGGTCCTGGCTCGGATCCTGGCAGGATATGTGACCAGATTGCCAACAGGCGGACAACTTATGGATGTTCGGCACGCAACTTCTTACCTTGGCCAGCACAAAGTGGACCCCCATTAAAGTAATTCCCCTTCTGTTTGTTCTGGGGTATTTTCTTTCGGTTGAGTTTGGTTTTTGCTGCTCAGCCACCTGGAAGCGAATTTGTTCGTGTTGTTGCACTCTGGAATGGCCAAATATTTTCGGTTCCGTCTGATTCTGTCTGAGACCGCAACACAAACAAATGCAACTTTTATTATTATGTGTATGTGTCGGCTTAATGTCTTCTTAAAACCAGCTTAGACCTGGGATAAAGCCATATTTACAAAAGGAGACTAGTAAGTCCAGGAGTTTGTTTGCTCTTCAACTTGTTGAAGTTCCTTGTTAATAAAAATTTAAATTAAACCGGAGGCTGAATGAAATCATTTCCATGAAAAGATGCATCACAGTAACAACATCAAGAAAGTAATGAGATTTTTTGTTACACCAAAAAATAATAGTTGTAGTAGTATTTTTTTTCTTTAATTAATAATCAGTTAGCTCCTTTTTTGATGGACAAATTGTCGGTAATCCGATCCATACTTTTATCTCAAAAGCTTTTTAATTTTTGGACATATTTTTTTCTGTCCTGTGCATCAAGTTAATTAAAGCCGCCAATCTGCTGCAAAGGAGCCAGTGCCACGCCCATGCCCTGGCAGCTGCCTCAAGTATTGCACTTGGCATAATTTGTGCAGCCGCCAGAAGCTCGTATATCAGACAGCAGGCGGCAGGCGGCGGTCTCTCTTTTTCGCTCTGAATTCGACAACTCAGCGAACCGAAAAGTGGGCAAAAAAAATTCAGATTCCCGGATGCGGAGTGGGTCGTGGGTCGTGGCAGGATCCGATCCGAGCGGGAATTCGCCAACGAGGTCAACGACAGTGCCAAACTGGCCGCACGAGTGCAAACTTTAAGTGTGTCTGTGGGTGTGTGTGATGGCCGACACTTGGCGGACAATAAAACAATTAAACGCAAAGTCAACATGGCGAGCCAAAAAAGTTCACTCCAACCGGCTGGGTCCCACTCGACCAGCCACGCCCCAAAGCCGCCACAGCCGCCCCCAATGAATTGAAATGGGAATCGAAAACGGAATGCAGTTGGGCCCAAATGCCACTGCCATTTGAATGCAACGCCGCATGCGGCAAGCAATTCCTAATCCTACTATTTTGGACAGGAAAAAAATTTGGTTTAAAAACTCCAAAATATATGAAGCGATAGATTTTATTATTATGGATTTTATTTTTAGGAACTCCACAAAAATTTACATTTTTAACCTTTGAACATACAATGGGGCGTATACGTAATATACGATATACGTAACATTACACGGAGCGCATAACTAATAAGAATTTTCGAATTTTTGAAAGCCTAAATATACTCTTTGAAATAGCTAATAACTTATTGATTAATAAAATAAATTAGTTATATTTTCTTTGTGAATTTTCCCAGTGCAGTTGCTGCGCTTGCCACTGGGCGTATACCTAATCAAAACCAAAACATACGCTGATGCTATAATGCCAGTACTTGGCGAATTTTCCGGGCTTTACTGGTTGGAAAGCGCCAAATTTAATTGGAATTTACGGTCAGACATTATGAATCCTGCGTGTGGGTGTGAGGCACGTCCTTCTCAGCTCGAACTTTACCATAAAACTGAAACTGTATTCTTTTGCACTTGTAAGTTTTTACCAGGAGTACGTTACATCATTTGTGAGGCTTGAAAAGGGATCTTCTTGAGTGACGTTATCCTTGAAAAGTTCTTTAAAAAATAAAAAAAAGGGAGTACTCTCCCGGCAAGGATATGGCTTCAACTCCGCCTCGGTAACTTTACTACCAAAAGAAGTCATTAAAGATACATTTCCACAAATATCTTTAAACATTTGCATCAAAAGAACCAATCGGCAAATCCCAATTCCTGTCCAAGATTTGCATTCCACAAATTGAAACTCGCATTAATCTGTTTTCGGCATTAAGCCAGAATTTACTATTCACATCCATTCACATTTGGAGTTAGCAAGTATCCAATCAACCGCATTATCAATACTCCATCAGAACAGACCCAGAGTCCTTCGAGGCGATAAACCCACGCAGAGCACTCGAATCACTCCCCCTCAATCAGAATTTAAATCGTTTTGTGGGCGTGCCAGTTGTTGTCTGTTTCTAGGACATAATGAATGGTTGCCCATCAATTGTCGAGAACCTCGGGCAATTGCAATTTGTGTCGCCCGATAATTGTCCTGTAACAGGACGAGTGCAATCGTTGAGCAAGTTGACCTCCTTGGGCGCATCCTGCTGCCCTTGTGGCTTCCTGGTACTTCATCCTGAAAATATGGCTGCTGCTGCGGTTCATGCTCAGGCGATCATCCATATGTGAATAGAATGGCTGAATAGAATTTTGTCGTCGTTCGCTCAACCATAAAATAAAAGATAATCATTATTTTCCTAAGATTGAACATAAATTCTTCGCGTGTGCGCTCCACCATTAAACGTGGAGCTTAGCTTCCCCGGAAATGCATCAAAATTCGCTGTTCGCCGCCTTCCTCCTCCTGCCACCGTATCGCCGTATCAGTTTCTGTGTCTGCGTTGCGGAAATGCGCTAGCGCACAGGAAAAGGAATAAAGTACGCAGCGTACTGGCACAGATACACCCACTCACACAAACCCATATACTGGCACTGACACATGCACGCCTTACAGGATGCAGCGGTAGCCCGTGGCCCGGCAGCTGCAGGACATGTGAATGTGGGCAACAGAGTGCTGGGGCGTTAAGAATGCAACGCCTGCAGCTGCTATAGACCGGATGTAGCTCATTTCACTCGGCCAAGCAACAAAATGCAGGCCCAGGACTCTTCTTTTCCCAGCCATTGCTCCAGGACCTCCCAATTCCTACCCGACGGCTGCTTCCTTCTCCAATGACGATGATGATGATGCTGATGGAGGATGAAGATGCATTGCCGGCTTGATTTAATAAATTTTCAAATATTTTCTCGCAAAATATTTTACTGCATCCACGGGTCGGAAAGTCAATTTAATAAACTGTTGAACAAAGTGCAAAGGCAATGGGAAAAATATACGAGTTTCTCAGCCAACACAAAGGAGTTACTCTTACGTGAAAAAATATTATTAAACTTCATAACTTTTAAATGAATTTAAAATAATATTAATATCATTATTAGTATTTACAAAGCTTAAACTTTTTATTTATTCTTTTAACTAAAACATATAGACTTCCTTTCCATTACTACTTCCTTTAATGTTCCTTTAATTAAAGAATTTTTTAAGTTTCGTAAAACCATCCTTTCAAAAAAACATTAAGGACTCTGTTTGACGGTTAGGGTGCGGAAATGGTTGAGTAAAGTGTGCCAAAGTAATACAAAATGTGTTCGAAAAGAGGGGCGAACGTATAAGGACATTTCGTCTTCGTCACATATGCAAGGATATACGCTATGGGTTGTGGTGGGTGTGTGTGTTTTTCGCCTGCGTGTTCCACAACGTCTTCCATTAAAACTTAAAAAAGTTTCTTCGCTTAATTAAATGTCGCATAAAATGAAATCTTGAAACATTTTTCAACCACAAAAAAAAAAAACCAACCTTGGCTGAGCCAAGCCACCCCGCCTCTCGTCTTTCGTCGCCGGTTAATTCTCTTTTAACGCCCCCCGAGTTTTCCGCCAAAAAATAAAATAAAAAAAATAGCACTTCAGTACTCGTCGAGTCCATCAGCACGAAAAGCCGATGCACGATGTCGAAGTGATTAAATTGAGCAACCATTAAAATAAATATGGCGACAAATGGTTCAAGTGTGAGTCAAGGCAGGGGGAACAGGGTCCTTGGCGGTTCTTGGAGGGTGGTGTCGTGGTGGGCGTGGTGGGCGTTTCCCTCTCTCAGCTCATTAAGCCAAATGTAAGTCGGAGGGGCTGGGTTAATGATGTTTGGCTCTTTCCTTCCCCTGTTTTACCAAATTATGCGAAAATGTGTGAATGATGTGCACCGTCTGCTGCTTTGACTTCGACCCTCAAATTTTTAATAACCCAGAAAAGAAGGGGAACTCATAGATGCACTGTTCGAAATAAAAGATAATTTTGAATTAAGAGTGAAGTAGATTTAATTTTTGTTGGAGGAAATATTTTATTAAAGATATCCTTAAGTAGTTATTCCTCAAGAAGTCTCATGAGACTTTCCTGTTTCCTGTTTTCCAAATAAAATCTCCATCTGGGATTTTGGCAGCTAATTGAAATCAATTTGCCAGCCAATCGACTGACCCCGTGCAAATGATTAGGCCTGTTTGGAGGAACAGGACAGCGGACAGGGAAAAGCACAGGATGGGCCACTATAAGTGTGACAACAGCTCCTTGAGCTCTTGATGAGCAGCCAACCAAAGTGGGAGGCTTTTGCCTTCCTTAGTTCACTCGCTCTCACTCGCTACAAGCACTATCCGTCTCTATCTACGACACTCGAAAGCGAAAAGCGCCTTGTTGAGAGCTGTCATTGTGAGTAGGTGGCTGGCTGGCTGCCTCTTTGCCAGCCCAGTCCGGTCCACCTGTTCTATTCTGGCCCGTTCTTCTCTCTGAGCTGGCAATCAAGCTAAAAGCACCTGGCCTGGCCCGGTCCTAAGCTTTGCTTATTTGTTTGCGAACTCAAAGGGGGGATAGCCAGGGGCAGGACTGCCGCGTGGCGAGAAGGGAGGCAGAAGGACGGTTAAAAATGGGCATGGGCGGCACTTTGGTCCATTGGTTGGACCCGTAAATCTTTCCGCACACTTTAGCAATTTATACATAACCGCCGGCATTTATTGTCACTTTTAGCTGTGAGTTCGCCACTGAACCACCCACTCCCACTTCGCTCACCCACTCTGCAATCACCCACACACCACACACCACCACAACCCCAAACCCTGTGAAGAGCCCATCACGTTTTGCTATTTACATTCGCCACGGCAACATGGCCAACAATTTTTGTTTTCCTTTTATTTTCTGTGCCATTTTTTTTCCCACTCGAATGACGATGCCGCTGCCCCGATAAAGTCATCTTCTTCATTTGCAGCCTGCGGCTGTCCGAGACCAAAACTTTATTTGCCATCCTGAGCCACCAAACACCAAACCGCCAAAGCATTACCAGCCAGAGCAAATGTCACGTTGCCGACTTATTAGCGCTTTTTCCCCGTCCTGATAAAATGTCGCTGGCAAACGAGATTAAATAATGCTTTCTGGCTAGGTAAAATATATGGCCAAGTTACTTTTCGGAATGCATGGAATACGGAATGTAAATCAGTGGATAGTGATGGGAAGAAATTCAAAATAATTGTCTTAAAATATATACTTTTATATATCCAAAAAACAGAATTTTTATGGAAGCTCTTAACTACCCAAGATATTTTAAATTCTAAAAAGGCCATGTGTACCATCTCCAAAGTCTAGAAAATCCCCTGAATTTGAAGGACAATTTCGTTTGCATATTTGTCTTGAATATTTATCAAATTGCTCATACGCATAGTGGGACGGCCACAACCTGACGGTTGTGATTTATGAATTGGGGGAGAAAAAAATACTGGAAGGAGACAAAGGAACAGAAAGAGTGCCGCGAGTTGGCTTGATGAATTACTGGCCATAATGATGCATCATTATGTTGAACTAATTGCGGGTTTGGCCCACATTTAGTCATTTGGCATTGTCAATTACCATTGCATACGAATCAGGCGAGCAAGAGGCGAGAGTTTGGCTCGTAAATTATGGTAGACTCGCTGATCGAATGAAAGTTTCATCAATTGTTTATTGAGTCCGAGTCCGAGAGGGTCTCACACTCGACTTAACCCATATATCAAAATCACGCCGTGGATTTTCTGGGGCAGATGTCACATTTAATTGGATTTTGTTGGTGGCGGCCTTTGTTTGTTCACCAGCGGCCTAATAAGCTATTAAATAAGCGCCCGAGGCGAGAGTTTCCCCTTTGGAGGGCAGAAACATAATTGAGAAGTATTTCCCTCCACCTCCATCTGCCTCCTTACACCCCAAGATTACACAAAGCACATAAATAACACGAGGACTTCCGTTTGCCATAAAAGTGACGCGCCGTTTGGCCAGAAGGCGAAATGGCGCCCAGAATTGCCAATGACAACATTTCCGTTCAATACCAATGGGCAGGACAACAAACTGTGTGCGAGCCGGGAAAATCGTAAATTTCAATCAGCGAGCCACTCGACTCACTCCCGATCTCCGAAAATCTCCTTCGAAAAAGTGACAAACATGCAACTGCCTTGCCCTGTTGCCAAATAGGATTTAATTGCCATTTTCCGAAAAATTTGCAGCAGCTGAACAGGACTAGAGAAGGGCCTTAACAAGTTGGCCAACTTCGGCGGAAATCCGAGTGTGTGTTGCAATATAACTCGTAAATCATTAAAACTTCGCTCATAAAAATAGGCCAAAACGGGTAAGATATCTCTCGTATAGGAGAAAAATTCCAGGATGCCTGGGACGAAGAGAGAGAGAGCGTGGCAAATAGTTGTCCTTTTGGCCCGTTTAGGTTAATCGAAAAACTTTTACCAAATCATTCCAGCAAATTGCCGCTGAAAATAGCAGACTAACCAAAACCGCAAACCTTTTAAGCTCTAATTTTTTGACTAATTACAAAAAAGTCAGCGGTTTTCATGGCTTCAAGTGGCTTTAAGTAAGCCAAAGGAATATATTCCATAGAGTCCTAGAAACGCACAATTTATATGCACATAATTAGAGGGGAAAGCCAATTCTGATTATTCTGACTTAACAAGCTTCCTAGATAGCCATGTACGAGTATTCTATATACACACAGGTATGTTCTAGGTTCATCATCAAATTGGGAAACCCAATAATCATAATCATCATAATAATAATAATATCAAAGTTAATTAGCGAACATCAATCATGCGATTATTTAATTTATTTGAGGCGCAAAAATTTATTCGTTTCCAGACAAAAGAGCTGGGAAATCGGCAATTAATAGGCAGAAGTTGATTAAAAAGCATGAAAATCGGCGCCATATACGATTTACAACCAGTTAGCCAGTTTATGATGATTAAATTTCCTTCATTTAGTGAATAAAACCCCCTCTCTGCCTTTTAATTACTTGATTCGATTCCTTTAAATTGCATTTTAGGCGATCGGAAAGGGAAAAAGGTTTATTATAAACGCGGTCTACATTATAAAGCCGCCGCAAAATTCCATTATTTGTAAACAATGACCATCGGTGGTGAAATAGAAAAAAAAAATAAAATAAAACAATTTTATATACAAAATTTTCGATTGAAAACATTGTTCCTTTCAACATTAAAGCATGCAAATCGAGTTCCTAATCAAATCAAATTCGCTTCCCTTAGATTCAAATTGCAAAACTTGAGTCTCGGTTGAGTGAAAAATCATAACAGAATTGGCCAAAATCTGGTGGAAATCCCATTGAAACAATCCGCCAGTATTTCTTGGCCAAGAAAAAAAAGACGACATCGTAAAAGTATTTATGTGCTTTGTATCTTTGATTTGTTTTTAATGCGACTCTCCCAGCTGAAGCAATAAAATCTTTTGACGGACACTGTCAACACGAAAAGGACTCACTAAGGGGTCCTGTGCAACAGAAAGGACGAGGAACTGGGTAATCTGCTGCGCACACACGTTCCAGTGATAACCAAATTTGTGAAGTAGCGGCCAGTGAGGGAATAAAATGATATTGAAAAATTTATACCCGCACAGTATAAATATGTAAGCGTTTATATATTGTACATATATTTTCGGGACAGACGTTTATGACTAAGTGGCCTGCATGTGTGCAAATGTGCAATATAAACTTTTATGCCATACACAGTTTTTATTTACCGCCACTTGACCTTTTTCAATTTCTGTGCCCTTCTTGTTGTATCCTTATGAACAGGCAGGACGTTAAAAGAGTTCAAGTTCTTCCTTCCTGTTTTTTTTTTAAGGTTATCACTTACAGAACGTAAAAGGTTATGTATCACAAGTTGTTTCAAAAATGTATGAAATGGGATTAGAAATGGGAATTGAAAGCGATTAGTGAAGCATGGGATTAAAATGTCAAATTAGGAAGGAAATTGGATAGATTATTTCCTCTTGTTACTGATTACTTCCGAAGTGAATTCCTTTTATTAGATCATTCAATTGACCTTGAAATACATTTTCTATATAATCTGTTTACATTCGGAACTTGTCCCACATGAATTGGAATTAATTTCCTCATCATGACTTGGAAATTAACAATGTTTTCGTGGAAAAAATACTAGATTCTCCCATTTCCCATGTAACTCACATGCAAATGAGCATAAATCAAAATGAATTTGCTAAATCACGAACTTAATTTAAATGTCATGACAAATACAACGTTGACAGTTGGAAAATGTTGGAGAATCCGTGAGGGCTGCTAGTTAACCCGCTGAAACGGGCAGGTCCTTAATGTCCTTGCCGGCTACGCTGCGTTGCGTTGCGTTCCGTTTCGTTTCGTTTATTTATGCATTACGAATTACTTGCGACTTTTCTTGCAATATTCGCTTTCGTTTCCGCGGTCATTCGCCACTGCCCATCCGGCAGCAGTTTCCTCCGATTCCCGATTTTCCTCACAGTTTTTCTTTATTTTTTTGGTTTTTTTTTTAAGCCGAACTGCACGCGCGATTTTCGCATCCATTGGATAAAAGGGAAATCGAAATTAAACTGTCCGAGGGGCTGTTCAGAGCAAAAATTTACGACCGTGCGCGTGCTAAACGTGGCCCAGACACAGGAGGTTTCCCCCAATCCCCCCTACCTTTTTCATATATCCCTTGGAGGTCCGTGTCCTTTCATTTGGCCACAAACATCCGCTCAGTGAAATGACTTTGTGGCTGGTTTTACATAACCCTGACAGACAGTCGGAGAAAAAGAGACGGCGAAAGGAGAAAAGATTATGGGTAGTCAGGGGTGGAGGCGGATTGGCCCCGTACAGGGCCAGGATTAAGTCCTTGCGAGGCTTGCATGTGTGCATTTGATTTTTGGCTCCTTCATCGAGGCGGCCAACATGAATGTTAAATGCGCATTTGTTTCCGGCCAACGCAAGCTCATGATTATTTTATTGAGCTGCCGCTCTCTATGACTTCTAAGGCAGCTATTTCCCTCCAAAATTGACTCTGCCAGTTGATTTAGATGCACCACAAAACCCCTCTTTGCATTCACCGCTGCAGTAATCTCAACAGCTTCCATTCATAGTTTTGGCCACTGCACAGAAAGATATTTAGACTGGGGTTTGGGTTTCATTAAAAATGGAAACCATTCCTCTGCTTGCCTGCTCCTTCCCTATATAATATTTAGGATACAAGTTGTAACTTTTTTCCCTGTGTGGCTTCCACATGTGTGTCTTCTCGACTCGACTTGAGTGGCTTTTGCCGGTTCGCTGCACGCACAAATTGCCACTTCAATGACTTGGCTTACCTCTGTAGAATCCCAGTATCTGTATCTTGTATCTTGCGACTGTATCTGCCTCTGCATCTGCATCTGCATCTACAATAGTGTATCTTTGCATATGCAAGAATGGTAGAGGAAAGTATCTAAATTTGGCTAGCATAGCATCTAAAAGTCATTGGGCACAATATGAATATACATTTTGCATAAGCCGTATGGATTGCAACTACTTTGTGGCTACTTAGCCCGGCAATCTTGAATAACAAAATTTTGAAATTGTGAGAAGGGTTGCCAATGGCATTATCCGCTTCGGCTGTTTGAACTTTCATGATTTGGGACACAAAGTAAATACAATCAAATCCTCGAAAGCCCCCCAACACAACATCTTGAAACATGTTGAAATTCTGAGCTTCCGAAATAAGAATGGCACAATTACTCTTCAACCTCAATCAATGTAAATAGCATATCACAGCGGGGTCAGGTCAGGCATAATGTCATATGAGTTCTGCAAAAATCCGACCAGATTTTGGTGTGTTGAAAAATATATAAATCAGGTGACTATGGCGCCAGCACAATCACCATTCTCTGGAAATTTGGCACAACTTTGGCTCTGATGTGTGTTAAAGAAACTACAGATTCGTGAATGCTTTCAAGTCTCGAACAAAAGCATGCCACGCTTTGATGGCGAATCGTTTGATATTCGAAACCTCAAAAGAAGAAGGCCTTTAATACCCCTTTTTCTTAAATGCATGATGAGAGTTGCTTTAGAAATACTTCACGAGAATATGAAAAATATTTCCCCATAATTAGAATTAATTTCCATTTGCCAGGGTACTTGACAGTTCAAAAGAAAAGTCAGAATTCCTTTATATTGCCCGGCCACCATCCCAAAAAAAAGGATATATTTGAAGTGCATTCCAGGCCCGGAAATACCATGTGTATAGAGATACTCGTACACTCGGGCCTGTCACATTTATGTGATCCAACTTTGCACATAAATTGGGCATGTCTCCCTCACAGGACACCCGCTGCCCACCCACTCATCAGAGTCGAGAGGAATGCAATCGACAAACGAGCCAAACTTTGCTGCAAAAACTGCACAAATAAACAAAGAATGGCAATGCCAGACCAGGACATGGTTGTCATTAAGTGCTGCCACATAAATAGAGCAAACCGGAAGGGAATTTCAACGGAAGTGGATTTCATATGACATTTATTACTGGCAACGCCTGCAACTCCTAGCAACGAGGCCATTTCTGGTGATGGTGATGAAATTCGTTGGCCAAGTGCAGCAAATAGTTACCAAGTAATGGCAACAATTTCTAAGCTATAATTGCAAAACGTTTTCCTTGACTTCTTTGTGACCAAACATCTGCCGTCCCAGTGCTCCAAAGTAAAGGAAGTTTGTGTCCATTTCCTTTACTGATTGAAATGTTTTCAGGGCATCTAATCTTTGTTTCCCTTTTGGTATTTTTTGATTTTTGCTGCTGTTTTGTAATCTGTGCCGGAGTGATAAATTGATGCATCAAGCCCCAAAAGCAAAACCAAAAAAGATTTAATAAGAGAACCCAGCAAATATTTGTACAGTTGAATGGCTCAGGGCGTCTTAACTTCGTCAATGAAAGAGATTAAACTTTTGCTCGAACGAGATGCCAAAGCATCAATTTGTCAGGCGACGACAACGGCTCAAAGGATTGCCAGGCTAAAAGCCATTACACTATCACAAATATCCTTTAATAGAGAACAAGTCTTACTTGATAGTTTTTTTTTAAAAGCTAGGTACTTGGAGTCGTTGCCGTGTTTTTCTTTTTGTAATCTTTAGATTATTTTGTAGTACTCACACCCTTCTTTCTTTGTAGTGTAAATTCGAACATTGTTCAATTATGAAATTTCCCCTGACTCTGCTACGACTTTTGTCAGTTTGACATATTTTAATGCGAATTTACAACAGCCCCGGGAGTGGCAGCGGGCAGAAACTCTCTAGCCACTTGAGCCTCAAGGCCTCTTACAGTTGGTCAACTTTAATTTGCAGCCCTTTTTGCTGCCAGGTTGCTTCCATTGGGGACTTTGCCTTCAGCCTTTTTAAGGACTCGTCAGGACTCGCCGGGCCTCGCTCCAATCATCATCTTGAGCCAAAATTTAGTGTTGCCTACTTTTCGTCGCGTCTCCCAGGCGACAGGCAGCGCAGTAAATTTAATAAATAAGTGGAGATTGCTGCCGACAGGCTGTTATTGTTGGTGCGGCATACCTCAATCAAAGCTTGTGCCACACAAAATAAAGGATCTACAAGAAAACAGGATATGTATGATGCAGGATACTGGATACTGGCTGCTCTGGCAGACTCCCTTCAACAGGGTCTTCAATAATTTTTTACACACACGACAGACAGCTAGACTTGGGTCGCTGTCATGTTATATTCCCGTTAGGCGGTCTTCGGCACAAAAGGCCAAATTGCAAATAAGAGCCGAATAAAAATGAAATAAAATAAAATAACAGAAAATAAAACAAACTGAATGGAAAGCAGACTAAGGGATATTCTTATAAAATTTTAAATGGTATACGTAAGAGAAGTTATGTAAAGGGCGTAGACTTGAAGAACCTGGTTCTAATAAAGGTTAAAATTCGAAGAAATAAAAAATCAGTGGAAAGTCCATCAATTGTTTAACATACACTATCCAAAAAGTGCGTTTAACCCGACTTCCCACCCCAACATATCAAACTTACCCCACCAGAAGAGGGAATAATATGTTCAAGTGCCATTTATCTCTCAGGGACCAAAACTTTCCATCGACTTTCACTTTCACACACACACACACATGTCGAGTCCTGACTGTATCCTGCGTGGGTTAACTCTGCATATTTTCCTCATCGTCCTGCCCTTGACACCCGCACCCTTTCGCTGGGTGTAAGCTAAATTGATTTGACAAATATTTTGCTTGGCGTTTATTACATTTTTTCCGTTGGCATCGGCAGCAGAAGCAGCAGTACTACCAGCCCTGGCTGTAAGAAAACCAAAAGCAAAGAAAATCATTGGGAAAAGGCAGAGTTTTTGCCCTTTTCAGACCGTGTAACTCGTAGCTGGCAGGGATTACGCTCGCTATGGCAACAATTTCAATATGCTCGACTAGCACATACTCGTGCTGGTTCAGTGCAGGGCAGCAAGGAATTCCACACGATGCCACAAACACATGCCACGAGCAACATTTAAATATATACCGTTTGCCAGGCTCTATTCGAAATTCGAATATGTGTGTGCGTTGATTGCATTGTTGCACTTGTTGCATGCCTCACACGCGCACTCTCACACACTCGCCCCTGGTTCATATATAAATCGATATGCAAATCAAAGCAAGGAAAACAACCAGGAATTTGGCCAGCCACGCCAAGTCAAACTTTCAAATAGTTGTGATGCAAGAAAGGTTTTAGTCTACAATGGAATGTGCTTTAATGTAATGGGTTTAAAAGGAGATTAACTCTAAATAGAAGAGCCTAAAAACACCTCCAAATACCTAAACAAGTACCTAATTATATAGTTTCCACATTAAATCTTATTACTCCCATTAAGCTTCCAATTTAAACGTAAAAATATCCAACTAATCCATTGGCTTTTTGGCATTTATAGTCCCATCTTCCCAAATCACCCATTTAATCCCACAGGGTGAAAAAAACTAGCATTGTGAAAATGAAATCGCCTGGTTTAATCGTCGAACAAAGGCAGACAATTGCCAACAATTGAGTTCCAAAAATTATGCGAGTACTTCTGCCAATATTGGATATCGGCATTGAATACGAATAAGCTGCTGAGTGCCACCGCAGTTTTGTGTGCATTTGCGGATTGCATCAACGGAGTTCATTGTTGGTCGGCTGACGGATGGGAATTGGGTTGCCCAGAGGTCAGAGTGGATCTCGTAATGCACTTGTCTCTGTGTCCCTACAATCTCTCGCTCCAAATGAATGTCGTAAAACGCAGAGTCACATATAAGCCGGCGGACAGGGCAGTGAGCCACTAATTGCAGCATTAAAGCTCCTCTCGGCCACCTCTCGGTGCCATCAACAGGATCAAAGACTCTGTGGAAAGAGCCTGAGTGTATTTAAGTTCCCCGCCTGCATATGCTAACCTGTATATATCCCCTAGACTCCAGGCTAGCCCTCCATCGTCGTCGTCCGTTTTTGTCCCTTGACTGTAACAACATTGCGGCGACTTTAAGCATCAGCTTTTCCATCGCCCCGGCAAAAAGTGAGCTACGTGTAGATGGCTCACCTGTGATAGAGGTGATTAACAGGATTTTCAGCCAGCAGGGCAACCAATCTGCTCCTTGTTCTAGTTGTTGGTGTTGCTTTGGCCAAACATGACAGCCGGAGCTGGCATACGTGGCGTATGCGTAACATTAAGTCGAGAGGATGCCGATGCGGATCATGGATGACATTTAATTCAAAGAGTAACCAAACTTAAATTTTTGGTTCATCCAAAAGCTTGTTAAACATGTCGCAAATTAAAACAAAACTTTGATATTGGCAAACTTTTCCGATTAATTAAAATCGCTTCATGCCATTGATGAAACAATAATAACAACAAAAAAAAAAGAAAACACTGGCAATATTTGACGATTGCCAATAAGCGCCAGATATAGCCGAAAACAAGAAAAAACCAATAAAAATAACTAAAATAACGAAAATATCAAAATAGCAATAACAAGCCAGCTGAGGGGATCACATCAACAGCAACGAAAACAAGGAGCGAGCGCAACAATTAAAACAAATCGAGGGGAGAATTGCAGGCTGTTTCTGTTTCTGTTCGTGTTCGTCCTTGTTCGGTCCTTTTTTTTTGTTTTTTTGTTGCTGTGGACATAAAAACTCCCACATAGCATGCAAATTGGTGCTCTCGCTTAGTTACCATGCTTGTTGCTTGTTGTTTTTGCCATGCGGCTACAACGACAACAACGCTAGTGTTGCAGCTTCTGTGGCAAGGACCAAGTTTTGTTCGAACAATTGCCGCCGTGCCGAGAAATTCAATTGAAAACTGAAAGGTCACAAATTTATGCAATACATATACATACATATATATCATGCCACCCATATGCCACCCCATTATAGATATATAGAATATATATATTCTGTCTGTTCTGGCCAGGTGAGCAGCTGAACATTGTCTGGCACTGGCCAGTAGCCACATTGCAGTTTGATTGCAAAAATGTAATTGAATGGCAACAGTAGCCGGATTCTCCACACAAAAAACAAAACCAATAACAAAGGTACTTGTATAAGCAAAAAATAATAATAAACGAAAAACAATAATTTGCATAAGGCTGAAAACTGTTCACAAACATTGCCTCATAAATTATAAAATTATATATTTTCCATTGTCCAGAAACTGTTTTTTGTTTGTACTTCTATTTGTTTTTTATTCCAACTAAAAATGTTTGCAATATCTCACGAAAGTATCAACATAAAAAGAGGTTAAGTTGGTTTCAGTGAAACGACATAAATGAAATATAACAATTTTATTGGTTTAAAATGAATTAAGATTCACCTGAATCAGTTTTAAGTTCTGCATTTAAGATGCCTTAAGTTTTTAATGATTTTTTTTGCGTTTGAACAAACAACCTAAGCTGATACCCAAGCTTGACCCAAGAAATCCGCTTATAGGGGCAAGTTTTAAATCACAAAGCCTATACCCAACGCCTAAAACAAAGCCACCTGTAAGCCCCGAAAACAGATAACACACAACTGGGACACCCTTGTCCCCATCTCATTTCCCAAACAAGGAAGCTAGAGAAAATCCGGGGACTCGCAAAAAAGGAAAATAATTCAATTCCATAAACACTTGTTCACACAGTTCACGCAGATCACGCGGTCGCCTTCGCAAAGCCGAGGCTAGAGACTTTTCTTGGACGAAACTTCATCAACACAAATTGTGAATTCCATACAAATAGTTTGACAAACTTGCCTGGTCTTGGTCCTGGTACGGGTCCTGGGCCCCTTCGAAAGAGAAAGAAAGTGAGAGGGAGATAAATGAAAGAAGTTTTGCGGTAGGCCGGGCTAGAGCATAAAAGAAATCTTATAAATCCAGAGCGGCAACAACACTTGCAAACATCCCAGATACTTGCACATCGAATATACAATATACAGAGAAAAATGGTTGTCAAGTGAGAAAGTTGATCAACTTCTAATACTTACATTTTAGCTAAAAACTGTGTCACATCCTTAGCTTTCTTTAAACTCTCAAAGAGCTGCCTATAAGAACTTTCTCATTAGCGATTCGTTAATAAAATTTTCGAGTTTTCCAGTGCATGTAAAAACTAGATTGAGACAAAAGAACTTGTAGAGCGTCAGGGAAAAGTGGGAACAGGAAACAGAGCTGCAAAGAAACTGCCGGATCCATGTTCATATCTTAGTTTTGAGCATTTCCGGCGCCAACTATTCGGTCACGTAGTGTGCGAGCTTCTAATGAATGTAGCTACATATATGTGGGGCATGTGGATGTGTGGCACTATAGGATGCGCGTGCCGCATATTATCGCTAAAGGTCTCCCAACTATTTTCACTTGAGGCACTTTTTCCCAACCAGACCACATAATCAGAGCCAACGCACAGCCGCACTAGACAAAAATACAGACATGTCTAAAATCTTCGACCAAAAACTTGAACCTCCTTTCCTTTTCGGAAAATCAGCCCAAGAATGGTAAACCTCAGGATTGAAGCAGCTGAGAGCTGAGGGCTGGGGATGTCCGGACACCCGAAAACTTTTCATCTTATTTGGGTTCGGCTTTGGTCCTGACGTTATTCTATTCTCTACGCGCATTGATTGTCAACATCCAGCTGGGGAATTGAACTTTCCCTTTAGCCGACCCACTGGGAACTTGAAAGCAGTTTAAGTTTTTGGTCTCGTCAATCGAAATTTTGTTAGGTTCTTAGCTGAATTAGTGGTCAATACTGGGGTTGCAACACTGGGCTACAAAGTTCATCGACAAGAGAATATATTGGTTTAATTTTATCAGTAGTTTTAGTTTATTAAATTGAACATTTCCAAGAACTAACATTCTTATCGTTTAAACAATGCCTTTATTGGTAGCAAACTATTTATAGTTTAAATAAACTGATAGTGGTTTGAGTTCGAATCGTTTTTTTCTACACTGATAAGCGGAAAACTATCTTATAGTCTTATCTTATTTATAATATAAAATCCCGTGATTAATATACAATGGTAATCCTTAGTATTATAGGCATTTACATTTGAGTTATTTACATGGAAAACGTCAACTCCCCGCCCAACTGTTGACACTTTGCAGTTTATTAGCCGCAGAACAATTGTCCAACATTTCCCCTTTCTGAACCCCGTTCATAGCATGTATCCGTATCCGTATCTGTATCTGTATCTCATTGTTTTTGCCACATTTGCAGCTGCTCTTGGCCGCCATTCTGGCATCCCGATGCTTTGACAGCGGCTCTTCCAGACGAACGCTCGCAGTGGCCTGCGAGGAGGAGCAGGAGGAGCTGGCTAAGGCCATGGAATCGACGGCGGGGCTCGAAAACAATAGATATAGCTATAGCTATCGTACTGCCAGTAATAACAACAACTTCAAGTATGGGGAGTACGGGGATGTTGATGGCATTGCAGATAGCAACGAGTCCGACAACAATGACAACTATAACTACAACAAAGCACCAGCCAAATGGCAGCAGCAACAGCAGCAGCAAAAACTCTACGGAAATCCCATCCACAGCATATACGACAGGCAACAGCAACTTGAACAACAGCAGCAGGAGCGGCAGGAACAGGAGCAGCAACAGGAACAAGGACTGGGAGAGTTTGATGATGATCCCGAGAATGCTCGCAATGACTTCCGTCTGCAATTGTCCGACTTAAATGCGGCCGTTCAAGGTGTGGGCAGGTTTGATGGCCAGGGCCATGACAGCGGCAACAGCAACAATTACAAGAGGGAGGACAACAGCAACTGGCAGGACCAATTGCTCCTTACCCGTCGAAGTCGCAACAGCAACATAAGCCCAAGGTGAGTCCGACTATCTCTAGATAACAATTATTTAAAGAATATAGTTTTGAAAATTCACAAGAATATTTTTCATTTTAATACCCTGCACCGAATCCTTTTGTTTTCCATCTCCAACCCAAAAATACCCAAAACTAAAAGCACAAACGAAAATTGGTCAGTCGTCCGGAGTAAGGACGGCATTCATTGAGCTCATATTCCGGAAAATCTGGATACATATGATTGCAGCAGACAAAGCGGTTGAAGCCTTAGCTCCGGCTAGGATTCGTCCTGGACACTCTGCTTAATCCTGGCTCTGGTTTCCTAGTTGCATATCAACTAAATGTCAATGCCATCATCCCTGACGTAAGCGTGAGCGCAAACGTAAGCACTTAAGCTGATTCCTTCCCAGTCGACTGGATTTATCCCCTTTGTCGTACTGAACGAGATCAGGAGCTGCATGGATCATGCGAATCCTGAGCCAGGGATTACGTAATCGGGCTCTTGCATGCGCAAAAATTTGGCTTGAAAGCGAAGGCTCGATGGCTCAAGAAAAATATGAATGGGAGCAAATGGCTTGGGAAAGCTAGAATTTCTTTTACAAATAATATTTCTTAAATTGGCGAAAGTTGCCAAAACAGAGTTTAACAAAATAAGCCACAGCTTAGGCCAAATCAATTTAGCTTTTTCCTTTTCAAATAAAAAGCCAGGTAAATCCTATTTCTCAATTATTTTCCTGCCAGTGTCCTTTAGCCACAAAAACCGTTTTATTCGTTTTCATTCATTGCATTTTTTTTTTGTGCTAATTTAAACAAGAAAACTCACCTCAACTATTCCGGCTGCATTCATTTCAAAACATTTTCGCAAACTCTGCGACAAAACTATCAAAGCCGTTGTTGCCCTGAAATGCCAACGCCATTGGATCTGAAAGCCAAAGCTAGAGGGAAGGATGGCTGGAGCGGGGCTAGGATGTGAAAAAGGGACTGGTGTAGGGGAGTGTAGAGTTAGGGGCTGCTCTAGAGCATCGACAACGAAAAAGGGAAATCCGTTGGCAGCCACCGACAGTCGCGTAACGGAGAGCTTTGTGCCGCGCCACAGGCTCAGCACTCAGTGTTGAGGACTCCGGACAGCGCCAACGCCAACGCCAACGCCACCAGCAGAAGAGCACCGCGTCCCCGGCCGCGACCCCAGTTGGTGGCCCCAATCTCCTTCAGGCAGACAAAGCTTCGCGGCAAAGCGAAAGCTAAAAAATTCATTGGCATTTGCTGCAGTTGAATGCAAAATGATGTGCTTTTGTTGGCCAGCTGGAAAAATGGCAGAAAAGAAACGGCAGCCATGCAAATAACAAACGTCAAAACCGGTTTTTTTTTTTTAAACCAACGCGGATATTGCGGCACAAAGAAAAAAATCATGAATATTGGCATCCACTCTCAAATAGATATTAGAAATTCTGTAAATTGTCCCACAAATTGAACTTCACAAATCAATAAAGTCTCTAGTCAATAGTTAGAATATTGCTTTTATAAAATACCAATTTTATTTGTGGATTCTCTCTGTGCATAACCGCGTTTAGAACTATTTCCGTCTGCCTACGGACCCAGAATCCTCGGGAGGCGTTGGTGGCTTCTCTATGCCGCTTTAGTCCACACTAATTCATGGCCACAACTAACAAATTTTCCATGCATATGCAATTTTCAGGACAGCGGAAGATGAAAGACCTTCCCCAGAACCAGGTCAGGAGGAGTTCTACAACCAAGAGTTACCCGGAGACGATGGCGTAGACATTGAGGGCGAGGAGGACTATGCAGTGGCCCGGGAGGGTCAGGAAGAGGATGCCAATGAGTTGAGTGCGCAGCTTCCCTATGGCATCCAAAATGTGCGAAAGCGGCGCGTGCGCAGCGTTATGCCTCCGCCCCAGCACTTGATTGGACCCAATCCCGGATCAGATGGGGTAAGTACAAATTCGGAAATAAATCAAGAGCTAAATAACTAAATAAAATATCATTTCAGGTGGTCACCTACCAGTCACTCTGTCCCACGAATCGCGTTACCGTAAAGCTGGACAGTGGAGAATACCGTCCGAATCACTATGTGGAGGTGACCTGTGCCAACAACTATTCGCCTCTGCCTTCCCGGGCCCACAATTACGAGTATGGCTACAGAGGCAATGAACTGCTCCGTGCCCTGCTTTCCGAGAGAGGCGAAAAACGAGAGGTGGGTTTTGCATACTTTCTTAAAAAAAAAAAAAACTTAAATTAACATTTAAAAATCCCAACAGATCTGCTCGGCAACAGGATTTTCG
Organism: Drosophila ercepeae; assembly: GCA_018150545.1. NCBI lineage: Eukaryota > Metazoa > Arthropoda > Insecta > Diptera > Drosophilidae > Drosophila > Drosophila ercepeae. The sequence goes on from JAECWL010000161.1 coordinate 16,620,814, forward strand.
TGCATCCAACTGAATCGCACTATTCATCTGATCCGGCTGAACGAAGGCTCCGGTTGCTGGGAATCCGAGACTCGAACCGTGCCCTCTGGTTGCGAGTGCATGTGGCCGAAACACAGCTATGGAGACATTGCCTTCTATCACCAGGCGCAGAGGAAACGTGGTGGCGCCTCCGCCATGAGGCCCCATCATCATAGCATCAACGTGGACTATAAACCAGGCGTGGGCTACCGCCAACTGACACTCCGCACCCGAAATCCCAGCTCTCGCATTCGACGCCAGGATCTGGGCTATGATAACTACGAGTTCAAATAGTTGAGTCGAATGCATAGTGGATTTGGCCCTACTGGACTTTTGGCTTTTTGTGGTTTAGCAACTAAGTTTGATTCCCATAAATTATTTTTCGGTTTAGCTTACAATTAGTATTTAGCGGCGGTGTATAAAATAAAATCAAAACTACAATGGAGCAACAAAATTTGCAAGTGGTCTCAATCCTTGAACAACTTTCGTCAGCGGGATTATGGAAATAAAATTGCATTTACGTTTGGGGCTTTCAATTAATCCAACCTACACACGAATGTATATATTTATTCATTTGCATAACCCTTTCGCATTCTTTAATCTAGTTGATGTACATTTCGCATTTCGTTCAACATCTAACGACCTTCGACGCCAATGGCTGTATTTATTGCTTTTTATCCTTATCGTAAATTAAAAATTAAGCGCCGCCAGCAAAACAATGTGCATTTAAAACATTTATTACAAGCGCACGTGTATTGCATAAATCAGCGTAAATCCAGGCTAATAAATGACCGTAACCTGCGCTGGGCTATGACAACTTGTCCAGGGGCTGGGTAGCCACTTGCGTGAGGACTTCCTCTGCAATGCTGGTAATCGCCGAGTGCAAGTCATCGGCTGACCGACTGGCATCCAATTGGTGCCAATATTTTGCTTCATTTTGGCAGATACGATCGAATACGGAAGAAACGCGGGTTTGGAACTCCACCTTCTCGTAGCTGTAAGTAACATAGCAAAAGATCATTTTTATTTTCTTTATTCGAGAATAGCTTACCGCTCATTGCCGAACTCGCTGCGACTTGCAAGGCTTTCAGGTGTTGCTCTTAAGTAGAAAACTGCATCCGGTTTTATGAGACCCCTGTCCGGGGCATAGCACCACTCAAACTCCATTCCCTTGGCCACGCTATAGGCCACGCCGGAGTATGCATAACGATCTACGATGAGCGTTGTGCCGGCGAGAAGTTTCTGTTTCACCTTACTCATGAGCTCCCAGCGGTTGGCAGAGAACAGGAGGTGGATCACCTCGTCCTGTAAGTCCTTGCTATTGGTCAGATAAGCATTTATAACCTGGCCAATGTTTGTACTCCGATCCGGGAACTGCAATGACTCTGTGGGTATTCCTTTAGCCTTGAGGAGCTCAGCTGGAGAGGATTGATGGCTTAATAAAATGTGACATTTGGGTGTTTAAAGTGCTTACCCAGCTTCCGGCTTTGTGTGCTCTTCCCACAACGGTCGCATCCTTCAAAAACAATAAGGGCTCCACGTTTCAAAGACGTCATTATACTATAAAAATTGCAATCTTTGCCGTTTTGAGTTAATATTTAAGTGTGACCAGATTATGGCGCCAAAATAAATTTCCCTTGAGATAGTTATACCAAAAAGAGGGAAATTTTTAAATTGATTATTTTAAATGAATTTAGAAAATTAATAACATTAAACTTATGCAAGAAAAACATAATCGGGAACGAAAACTTAAGTTTTTTATTAAATATTATTTGGGTTTCTAAAAATACTTTTTCAGGCTGTTATCCTTCGCGTTATGGTATTTTTGTTTTGGTATTCCGATCTTATATTGGCATCGACCACTCTGACTGCACACATAAATTACATTTTGTTTTAAACAATTGAAAACACAAAATACGACTAGAACATAACAACGACTTTGCGGCATTTGTGAAACAAGCACCTTTTGACCAAACTTACTTGGCCGCCATGTGTTAGCAGCCGGAACGACGCCCCATAACGCGTTTCTATCGGTCTGGGATTTTCGACCCAAAACAAGAAAAATTCGCACGCCGTCGCAACGAATTCGCAATGCGCTACCGCTGAAAATCGAGGTACCATAGCATAGCTTTTACGCTTTGGCCAAACTAACAAACTAATTGCAAAAACGTGAAAAAGGCTTGGGCAAAAGCCGCTAACAACTGACAATGGAGCCGAGCGGCGTGAACGTGGGCAAAAGGACGTTGGCCAGTTCGAAAGACCTCGTGCTTGTGGCGTAGCGTGCAAGGGAGGTTATCGCGCAAGGACCACGAGAGCGAAGCGGCTCCTCGTTCGCTCGCTGAAAACGAAGCGGCTGCCTGCTTGCCGAAAACGAAGAAGAAGTCCTTCTGTGGGTGGTGGTGTTGGTGTGAAAAAAGTGCGTGCGGTGCGATACCTTACGGTCTGTTTATGGGCGAATTGGAGCAGCATCCTGGGAGTTAGCAGCTCCTCGATTCCGCTATACTCTCCTGCCTATTCCATGTGGCAGGACCTTCCGTCTGCCGGGTGCAAAATTAGACGAGGTTGTTGTTTTTCTTCTCCCCCCGGCCACTCTCTTCTCCCAGCTGTCCCTTTATCAGTTAACTGTCACATTCCCACGGACTGCTAGACAAGCTGTGATCCTGGCTGCCATTGAGTCCTGTGATGGCTAACAACAATCACCCGCATCCGGGCCATCTTAGCCAAGCGGCTCAGAATCCATCGTGGAATCCCCTGCAAGTGAGTCTTGAAACAGGATTGGAAAATCTTTAAAACAATATGTAATCCTCTTTTTTTTTGCAGATACCATCGTACATACCGCGGCAGCCGCAGTTGGCGCACATGTCCAATGAACGGCCCGGCATGGTGCGCTCTCCTCTGGCGTGGCACATGACCGGGGGCGCCACCGCCTCTGCCCAGCCACCACATCCTCATCCGCATCCACCGCCTCCACCCGAAGCCATTTACAATTTCATGTCGGCCAATCACAAAAACGTAAAGCCGCCAAGGATCGCAAAAACCAGATATTAGATCAAGCATGCTCGATTCTCCCGCCCTTAGTAGAGCCTCCTTTAGCCTCGTTTAGTTATTGTTGTTATGCGTTGACCTAAGTTGCTTTATCTTATTGCCGCCTGTTGTAAACTTATTGTCAGGAATATATCCATTTACCTGCTAATGAGAGGTTTTTGTTGTTTCCTTTAGCTGGATCACCATCATCAGATGAATCCATTGCTGGCGCCGCCATACACTGGAACATTACCCTTCGACTCCATGGACCTGTCGTTACAGTCCGCCCGCAATGCGGCCCAGCCTTTGGCCAAACAACAGCAGCAGCAGCCGCAGCAACAACAGCAGCAGCACCAGTCACATCAGGCGCAGCCACAACAGTCGCAATCGCTCATTCATGCCCCTAACTACACATCAATGTGAGACTTATACTAGATCTTTTAGAGCAAGAACTTTTAATGAATTTATCTTCTAAATGCAGTCAAAATCTCACGACCAATGCCACGCAGCAGCAGCAGCAACAGCAACAAGGACATTTGGCCGCCATGGCTGCTGCCCATGCCAGCTTGCTGCAGTCGAGTAGTCAGAATCCGGTAGTCCCGGGCATCACCAATGGAGCCGACTGTGAATCCCTGCTTCCGCCGCCGCCACCCGCATCCGCGTCCTCAGGAAACAGCAATCATGGCGGGAGCAACAACAGCAGCAGCAACAATAACTTACCCAGCCCGCACTACATGCCGACGCGTGATGAGAACTTCAAGCTGGCGCAGCTGAAGCGCAGCTTCGACCAAGAACTGCTGACGGGGAAGAGCATGCCGAAGGATAAAGACTGCGGCTATCCAGGAGCAGGATCAGCCAAGCTGCCTGTGCAACAGCAACATGCTGGCAAGAAACGTGAGTAAAGATTAACACCCGTATCCTTAATCTAATGAGAGTCTTTTCTAACCGACAGCCTCGCCGTTGCGCAACTTCCATCAGCAACAGCAGCAGCCACCGCCGCCGTACAACTTGGCAGCCAAATTCAATGACCGCCAGACCCCACCAACTCCTCAATCGCCGTTGGGGTCTGCACCACATCAGTTGCAATCACCCACCATGGACTACAATCAGCTGCATCTGCACCATCCGCTGAACAATGCGAGCGGAGGTCCTGTTTCGAGTGGCTACCAGCACCTGCAACCGGACCAGTCGCAATCGCAATCACAATCGCAGCCGCACCCTCAACACTTGCACTATCTCAGCAACCAGCAACCGCCGTCTCTGCCACATCACTTGACCAATGCCCCGTTTCAAGGGCAACCACATAATGTGATCAACCAACAGCAGCTGGGAGGAGCCCCGACACCGCAAACACAACAGACACATCATTCCCGCAATGCTCAACTGACGAATCTCGACTCGACGGTGAAGACGCAAACCGGCAAACCGGATTCGGAAGTGGAAGAGCAGCCTGTTATCACGGATCTCTCCTACCGGAATGCCGATTCGGAAAAGCCTGCTCCGGAAGCTCCTGAATCTCCCTACCTGACCACCTCCAACGAAGAGTCGCTGGAGTCGAATAGCAACAGCAGCAATAGTCGGAAGCGTCGAAAGCGAAAATCCAGTACGGTAATGAGGGTGACGCCGAATGAAAATGCGCCCGAAGGAGCAACCAACAATCAGCAACCTCATCCGCAGCAGCCTCAAATCCATGGCAACAGCTGTAGTCCCAAGAACGGGGGCACGGAGTTCCAGCCCTTTGGTTTGCAGGCGCAAAACGAGAAGCCGACGCAGGAAAACGGAAGCAACGGATCGCCGGCACCAGCGGAAAACAGTAATAGCAACAGCTCAGCGCCGTTCATTGACAATGAGAATCCTAAAACCAAGAAGCAGCGTCAGGCCCTGCTGCAGCGGAATCTCACCGAACAGCAGCGCCAGACCCAGGACGATGAGCCCATTAAGAAGTCCACACCGCCTAGCATGCCGCCACCCAGTCCGCAGAGCAATAGCAGCAGTAGTAGCTCGAGTAGCTCCAGCGCCAACACCCACACCAGTCGGGCCAGCAGTGATATTCGAAAGAATCAAAAGGTGGAGGTGGCTAACAAGGCCACCACCGATACTCCAGCATCACCCGCCCTCGTGGAGCAGGGCAACATCGACGCTAGGCCGGCGGTGAGTGTACACGAGTGTGATGAGGAAGAGGAACAGGCGGCAAACAAGACATCGCCTCCAGCCGCTCCTCCTGCCGCTCCTCCTGCCGCTCCTGCTCCCGCTCCTGCCCTTCCTGTTGCAACAACTCCGGTTAAGGAATCTCCCAAGAAGGTGGAAGCCGAACCCTGTCCCTTTGGCGAAGTCGAGGATAAGCTAGAGCAAATGTTTGCCGGCATCGAAGAGGAACCGGATCGCACGTGCACGCCGGAAAAATCGGCGTTGGAAACGGGAGAAGCTGGAAACCACGATTTGAGCGCACAGCTGGCTCTGGACAGCGCTAAACCCGAAGAGGCGCCAGCGGAAAAGGTGGAAGCTGCGCCAGTAGTTACCCCGGCACCTGAAATACGTCCCATGGCGACAAAGGCGGCAATGAAGTCCACGATGCCCAGTCCCGTGCACAGCCCAACGCCCGAAGCCCGCTCCACCTCAACTCCCTTGGCAGCAGCACTGAATGAAAGTCCTGCGAATGAATCTGTTGAACCCAAAGCTCCCACGACTCGTAGGCCACCTCCACGCCGCCTGTCTATGGGAATGGATGCCTCTCTGCTACGTTTTTTGATTGACGACAGCCCCGCTAAGAAAACGGGGTCGCGCAAGAAAAAAGAAGCAGATCCAGAAACGTTGGAAGATGAGGAGATTGACGATGACAAACCCAGTACCTCGGCGGCGGCCGCGGCTGCACTGGCAGCTCGGTTGGCTCCCAAAGGAAAACCGGCCACTCCAGCCAAGAAAAAGAACGCTGCGAAAGGCAAAAAAGGTGGAGCCGCGGGAAAAGGAAACGCAAACGCAAAGAATGCCAAACAGAATGGAAAGAAGTCAGGACGAAAAATGCACAACACAACCACGGATGAAGATAGTACTTCCGCGCCCACAAACGGAGTGGCTCCTGCTCCAGAATTGAAGGGAAAATCCCCGTTCATACTTATAAAGCCGGACGGAAGTGTGACTATTAAAAATACGCACAGTGCCGAGGACATGAATGAGAAGCAAACGAAAGCCAAGAAGGCGCCGCACGAAAGGAAGAACCTCCGGGGCATGCACAGTTCAACGCTGAGCAATCGCTACGACGCCGACACCACGGACTCCACTTGGATTTGTGTGTTTTGCAAACGAGGACCTCATAAGCTTGGCCTGGGGGATCTCTTTGGTCCGTATTTGGTGACTAGTGACTGCGATGAGTACCGAGCAGCTTTGCAGGCACCGGGTGTCCAGGACGTCGATGGTTTATTTGTCAGTAAGCGAAGGCGTGAGGACATGGTGAAGGTGCAAGAACGAAATCTGCCCGTTGTGCCTGCCACCCTAGCCACCATTATGCAAGCTCCCAAAATCAGCATGGTAATGGTTAAATAATGTAATTTTCTGATCTTTTAAATAAAATCATTATTTTTTTCCAGCATAAGCGAAAACGAAAACAGACGCACGACAGTCAAGTCTCGTATAGCGACGATCCCAACGAATCGCAATCGCAATGCTCATCCACGGACCCGCTGGACTGCAGCCATGAGACCAAATTCGTGGAGACGTTTCGCGGCATGGGCAAGACCTCGGAGACCAGCTACGAGGTGTGGTTGCACGAAGACTGCGCCGTTTGGAGCAACGACATTCATTTAATCGGTGCCCACGTCAATGGATTGGATGCGGCGGTGTGGGACAGCACCCGGTATCAGTGTGTGATCTGCCAACAGTCGGGGGCCAATGTCTGCTGTTTCCAGCGATGCTGCAAGGCACCCGCCCATGTTCCCTGCGCCCGATCAGCCAATTGGAGTTTGAACGAAGACGATCGCAAGGTCCACTGTCAGTTACATGGCGGCGAGTCAGGAGTCGTGGAAAAAAAGATGAAGTTGGAGCCCATAATTCCAGCTGTAGCGGCAGCAACGCCAGCTCCTGCTCCTGCTCCACCGCCCACATTCAATGTTCATTCGCTTCCCTGAGTACGAGTGCGCGTCCAGAAATGCCGCCTGGTCGCCGAGCGTTGAGCGTTGAAGGCACAATCCCACAATCGAAACACCAACCAACTCCCAAACTCCACCCGCAGTTCGCTGCAACATTTACTTAAGCTTTTGTACATAAGTTACCGACTGCCGTTGCCGCCAGGAGGGCATTTCCATGGCATCATCCATGAAGTGTTTTTTGTATAAATTCGCTGTACATTTTTAGGCTTTGACGCACCGCACAGGCATCCTAAGATAATAATCCCAGCATCCTAAGTTGTTCATGTTTAAGTTAACCCTTTAAATTATTTTTCGGCTAGTACTACACACTATTCATTAGTACCTTTTAGTTCTAACTACTCGTAAGCTTTGAACACTCCCCATTAAATCGTCGTTCACCTCGATCGTTATGCCCTGCATCACAAATGCCAATTGTATCGATTTAGTTCAAAATCAATCAGTGTGTATAAATGAATACTCTATGCCATACCGATACTAACGAGTAATCCAGATAACTGAACGTAGATATGGGAGATTCCAATTGATATGTATGCGATGCGACGATATAGGAAGCGTTGCTGTAGAGTTACGTATAAATAGAAAAAGTTTGACACCAAGTAAGCGATAACATTCGATGCCCAATTTAAAATAAATTGAAATATTGTACAACAATATAAATATAACTGATGAACGAACACGTATGCGAAAACATTAAAATGATAAAAGTATGGTAATGTAAACGTTAAAGCCAGCTAAATTAAACCTTGTATTGTATTCGTATTGGTAAGAACTGTACGTATTGCTGATAATTTTAAAACCTAAATTCGTATAAACAATAAAAACTTAATCTCACAAGCAACTGATCGAGTGTTTCGTAGATTTTTCGTTCGTTTTATTTAGCAAATAAATATGGAAAGGTATACAAAAACACGCATTCGAGTATGTACATAAGAATAGAACATGGGCTTTCTGTTTTTGTCAAAACAAGTGATTGCTAGGGTACATTGACTTAGCTTAGACATAAATAGTTTATTAATTTAGCTACAAAGTACTTAAATATCATTATATCGTTTAAAAGCGACGCAGTCTCCGGCGCAGTTGTTGCGTCACATCGTTGGGCAGCCGACCCACGCTGTTTTGGGGCACATCGTAGGAAGTCCTTCCAGCGTAGAAGGCGCGCTCCCGGCTCTTGCTGGATCCGGATTTGGTATCCACCAGCTGCAGTTGACCGGCAGACACGTCACTACGTTTCTGGGCTAGTTGCAATCCAGGAATCAGACCATTGCCCAGAGTGGGCAGTTGCACGTTAAGGTGATCCACATGGCGTCCAGCTATCACCGGTCCCTGGGCAATGTTGCCAGTGGACACGGATACCGGAGGAGCCAGAGGTGGGAATTGCGGCAACTGTTGCTGCTGCTGCTGGTAGGGCACGAAAATGTTGGGCGTCAAGTAGGGTTGCTGGATGGAATGGATTGTGGGGCGTTGCTGTTGCTGCTGGAAATGCTGTTGCTGTTGGAACTGCTGCTGCTGTTGCACCTTTTGTGGCTGCTGATATTGCTGATAGATAGTCTGTTGCTGTGGCTGCTGGTATTGCTGCGATATATAATTCAGTTGGGTTTGCTGCTGCCGCTGAGGTTGCTGTTGTCGCTGAAGTTGCTGCTGAACGGGCTGCTTCTGCACAACACGGTGTTGCTGCTGTTGAAGGGTTTGCTGATATTGCTGTTGCTGTTGCAATGTAGCAGCAGGAGCAATATTAGAAGCAGACGAACTCTGTCCAAACTTGTTGTTTAGAAAATCATTGAGGGACACATAGGAGTTGCCTGGCTGTCCACTCCTGACGGGAGCCTGAGTGGCAAGATTCGAGACGACATTGCCCACGGAGTTGGGCGCAATCCGCTGGCCCTCAGCCCGAGCAATCACAATTCCGGGAGGCATGGGCAGCGACAATTGCTGCTGTTGCTGTTGTTGTTGTGGGCGTGGTGGCACAGTCAGACTTGAAATAGCTTTAGGAGAAAGGAATTAAGAAGTTTTCTTTAAAATTGTTTAAATATTTCTTACCTGGCGCTGCTACTGGCTTCACGTAAGTGCTGCTGCTGGCCGCCGGGTGTTGCAGCTTCACCACCTGACGCGTCGTATGTTGCTGCTGGCGGTGTGGCTGCTGCTGTGACTGGGCACTCTTGAAATTCTGCAAAACGGATTCATCAACAATGGCGCGGGTTAGCTTATCAAAGGAAAGGAAAGCAGAGGCGGGCGAAATGTTGGATGTAGTCTGAGACTGGATTTGCGTTTGGGACTGGGCAGGTGCAATCAAGCCGCCAGTAGTGTGTGAGGCAAAAACGTGTGACTGTTGGATGGGTTTACTGATCTGTGGTGTCTGGCTATAGCTATAGCCATTGTTATAGTTCGAGGCTAGGGCTGAAATGTGTTGGTTCAAGGAGGCCAGCGAGGAGGTGGTGCTGGGTCGCGGGCTACTAGTGGTGATAGTTCTTTGCGTGGTGGTTCCCCTGGTACGTTGCACTGGCGCTTGGGTCTTGAAGTTGGAGTAGCGACTCTTGCCGCGACTAGCGGAAACCGTGGGTCTGGGCGAAGGGGCCACATTGTAGCTTCTTGGCGTGGTTGGACTGGAGGTGGTGCTGACTAGGCCGACGGTACTGCGAGTGGCTGGCGTATAGACGCGAGTTCCGCGCTGCACTTGGAATCGTTGCAGATTGCTGTGAACACTCTCCCAGCTGGGTTTTCCTGTAGCCGAAGTTACAACCTTGGTCTCCCGATCGAGGTCTCTGACAATAAGCTTTTTATTTGGGCCTGGTTCCGCACCGCCGCGAACTTGGGAAAGGGAGGATACAGTGGTGGTGATACCCGTGGTGGTGGCTATTGGTGCTGTGGTGGTTGCCTTCGTGGTGCTCTTTGTAGCCTGGGACAAACGGGATAAACGCAATCTACTGGCCGCCAAACGTTCCAGATAACTCCTCGTGGGTGCAGTGCTTCGCTGAGTGGTGGTCGTTGTGCTTGAAGTTCTCAGCACCGGAAGGGGACGAATGTTGGCCCTTTTCAGCATGGCTGCAGGACGGTTGCGACGATAGCTCTTGATGCGTTCTTGGACACTGGAAATTTCCGTAACTGTCTCCGTGGAGGTGAGCATGGTGGGTGAGGTGGTTGTACTGGTGGTGGTGCTGGTAGTGCTAGTGGTTGTGCTGCTAGGAATGCTGTTCTCCACCAACTGATTTGTCTGGAAAGCCGCTTCTTCATTGTGCGAGGTGAGCTGTACACCCGCCAGCAACAACTTAGCTGCCTCATTATGGACATCGTTTTTCTCAACAGACTCAGGACTTGGGTCTGGACCTTGCTCTGCTTTAGCTATATCCTCGCTGATGGGCAAGCTAGCCGTCAAAGCAGCGGCTTGACCAATCGATTCAATGGCGGGTGCTTCCAGAGAAACCGCCAAATCCGGTGGGGCCAGCAATGTAAGTGGTTCGGAAACAGTTGTGGTACTAAATGGACCTTCTGTGGTCTCGGTGATGGTTACTTCATCCCCCTCGGTTGGCGGCAATGTTGGGGCAATCAGCAATGGCTCAATAATTTCGGTGGTGGTGCTTGTGGTTTTTGACAATTTGTGTTTTTGGTGGTCAGTGGATTTGTGATCTTCGGTGGGTATCTCATTGGGCTGTGTTTTGTGGTGATTTTGAGTGTGATGTGTGTTTTGTGGTTTGAAGTTGCAAATGTAAGCAAAAGTTGATAGCGATAGTAGATAGAGATAGAAATATAGAAAGATAGATAGAGAGAAAGAGATAGTTAAGCTACTAAGATAGAGTGAAGTATTCGAGAAAGATTAATGTATTACATACGTTCCAAAGTTAGTTTAAATTTCCAATTTCAACTCACCGTAAATCTCACCGTACTGGGTGTCAGTTTAGGTTTCTTATAGCCATAGCCATTGGGCGATCCCTTCTCCGACTGCATCGCAAATCCGCGACTCAGGAACCGGAAGGGCTGCTTGACTTTTTGCGGGGCCATCGATTGATAACCGGAAACTGAGGGATCCACATCCGTGGACACTTCATCCAGCAAATTGTTTATATTCGAGACCAGATCAATTTGAACCGCTTCGTCCTTGGTATTCCGAATGTGCTTCATGTAATCCGGAGCCAAGTTCTCTCCAGAAGTGGATATGGCATCAGTGTATTCCTCCAGCCCGGAATTGACGCGTTCGGCAAAGTTCTTTTGCTTTTGGTAGTGATACTCCCTGGGGTATTCAGCTATGATATGGGCATTGGTATGATCGAATTGAATGCCGGGATCGGATGACAGTTCCCCCAAGCTGTTTACATAGATTCCTTCTTCGTCTTCGGCAGCTTTTGTCGGAATCAATGGCTCACTCTTAAGGGCCTCTCCACGTCCAACTTCTTGAGGGGATTCCACAGAAACAACCGCCTTAGCAGCCGCTGGCTCACTGAGAGTACTGCTGTCTCCACTCAGATCCTTCCTCAGACTGCGGTGTGGATTCTGGGACTGAGTTTGGACCTGTTGCAGAGCCTTTGTGATTGTCTTCATGGGGTACTCCATCATGTGACGCACTCGCTCCATCATCTCATGGGTGCTGCCCACAGTTTTCTCCTCGTTCATGTCATAAAACCGCTCCGATTCATCGCAGTCGACATTCCGGTACCAATCGCAGACAAAATGTTTCTGACTGAAGAGGGTTCCGTTGGGGCAGAGGAAGCCGAAGCCCTGAGGCGAACGGGCAGTGTGGGCGCAGATGCGGAAAGCCTGGCAGCGACTCTCCACATCGGCATAGTAACCTGGAGAATCAGAAGAGTATACGATTAACTAATTTCATCTTGTGAGACAGACTACACACCTTCATGACGACCCCGGCACACAAAGCTTGTTTTGGGCGGAGCACTCAGAATGGGATAATCCAAGCCAGGCTCTCCAGGAATCGTGTGCCGTAAGTCGAATTGCTGATCCGTGTACTCGTTGGATTTGTCGGCATCCTCGAAGTTGCCATTGTTGCTGCTCTGACCCCTGGCTAAGCCCAAGAAAAGGGCGAAAGCCAACCACAGACAGAAGCTGGGTGGCCGCATGCTGGAAAACAGGAAGAAGATGCGAATTGGATTAATTGTGACATTTTGTAAGCGGCGTTTTGCGACACTTTATTCATTAGGCTGATTGATAAACCATGAATCGAGCACAAGCTCATTGATTAAAATGTGCGTTTTGGCCCATTTGCATACAAATGCGGCTAACAACGGAAACACGTAAGGGGCGAGAAATTAGCATATGGATGGGGAATAGCGTATCTTGTAGTATCGAGGCGTGTCCGAAACTCTCACGTAACCAAAACGAGCGGATATTCAACTGCCCAATACTGATTTATGTGACCCAAACAAATGCCGTTTACGGTTTGGACACCGACTATTTTGCAGCACTGTGCGAACATTGAAGCGTAGGAGCTGAGGGCCCATTTACGGCAAAGTGTGTCCATCAAATGGGAGTTAAAATTCGATTGGGCTTATCTTATGCATTCCAAGCTGTCAATAAAAGGAGGCACATTTTGACCCTGAAATGCCCGCCAAGATTTCCGCTTGATCTAGATGTTGTAGCACTTCGAATCGCTTAAATATTTATGATCAGATATCGATTCGATTTCCAGCAGACGAGTTCATAATTTCACTCTCGATGCCGAATGCGTATCATTAATCATCTGACTGGCGTTTAATTGATGGGCAGCGATTATTAATCACAATCGGGCCTTATTAGAATGTGGCTAATTCCGAATTAGCCAAAACAAATCACAACTAAGCTCAGACAGAAATCAAGTATTCGAAGCGCTTCCAGTTGAACACTTGAGCAATCAATTCTCGATGGGCTGCTGAGGTCATTTGCCACTATTATGTTTTATGGAATGATATGTGCTGACAGCGAAGATACAGATACAGGTAGAGCAGCCGGCAGCGAAGATAAATTTCATATTTCATGCAAATTAAAACGAAAGACTTAGGCAACGAACTTGCCAAACTCTTCACAATACGAGCCATCTTCACTTGTCTTCACCCTGAATTATTACCTTTAATTGTTCGCATTGATTGTTGTGTAAGGAAGTCAAATGCTTGGGCAAAAAAATAGCACTCCAACAGACGCTCAATGAAACTTTTTCAGTGGCAATTGTTCGCCAAGATTTGATTTGGTTAGTGCAGCTCAAAGGCATTTGAAGCAAATGAAAACGAAAACGAAGTAGGGACTGCTAATAGTTTTTTCTGAAAGCTCTGGCTTGTATAGGGCCCCTTAATTGTCTAGCAATTTAAAATGATAACTCTATCGTTTATATAACGTCTGCTGGCTGGTGATGTAACAATTGTAAAATCATAATTATGGCCAAAATAATTGCATCGACTCGGTTGACATTCCCTGGCAGTCAATAACCTTCCTGCAAGTCAACAAACTGTAAGCTGAACAGTTCTATATAATGACTATCTAAGCGACATCTAATTGAATTTTAATGATTTGGCCAGAAGCTCTTGGGTCCATGTCTCCACAGCCATCAATCCATCCATCCATTCACACACTCTCAATATGCAAATACCGCGATTGCAGATGAAGAATGGAAAATAGGAAAATGACTTCTTCAAAGGGGGTACTTAACTTTGGATTGGAATGCCCCGCAGACTCGTTACAAAACACCATTTACAATTCGACACTTTCAGGGTCAGTATCAAGAGCATAGAAAAACCAAATCCAAAATAGAAAAAAAAATAATAAGATAGAGAAGACGAAAAATCAAAATCTGAAAACCGAATAACAACAGACAACGAGGAAGCATTCAGTAGACGATACGAGTAGAAAATGTTTTACTTCTCATTGTTTTCAATGATCCATCAAAACATTAAAATGCCAGACAAATGATGATTAAGATGAGAGGCCCCCGAAACAAGAAGCCAAGAATAGGGAAGGAAAATTTCAGATAACAGACTTTGCATTGAAAATATAATAAAAGAGAATGGATAAAACCCATCAAACTATTTTCAATGAGATGATGGTGGATTATCCGAGATACCTCTTTATATATACTATTGTATATGCTGTAATTCAAATGCCTCGATCATTATTTTTTATGATCTCAGGCTGAGTTTTGGTGCAAATTAATTGGCAGCACGTTTTCGAGCCGGCCCAAAGTGAACCATAAATCTTCAACAGATATCACGAGAACGGGTTACCCCCGACTGGATATATTTAATTATAGCGAAAATCTAACTTTGACTCCATGGCGCCGACAAGCCTTGACTCTTAAGTGTCATCCAGCCGCAAAATTGATGACTGGCACAGGGATGGGTTTAAATTTATATTCCATTCATATGTGCAAATATATTTAGAAGGATCTCCATGGCATGTCAGACTCTATTTTTTATCGCTTCTCACGATTGCTCATCAACTTTTTTAGAACGATTTGACTTGAAGTGCCCGCATCTCTGGAATTTGCTCGGATATGGTCAGATGACGTAAAGCCAGTGCGTAACGCGAGATGAGTGAGCCACTTCTGGCTGTCTCAGCGGTTGGGTAGATCCGTGATTTGCTGAACCAATATCCGTATAGCCATTTCGGTTCAAGGGGTTCAGAAGTCCAATATGTAGACATATCATTTACGGATTACAGCCTAGGTGTTGAAGATTCTCTTTACAGAGATTGGGAGCTATCTCCTTTGATTAACTAAACTAAACTCTCCTTGGAAACCCTGTGATCCTGTAAACCTTTTACCTGTGAGAAAACTCAAAATAGTTTTCCAAGTAAGACCATAAATTTCTATTCAAGATCCTATCCTATACAAATCTGCTGACACTTTTAAATTCTTTATATATCATTTACTGATTTATCTAAGATCTAAATATGTTTTGGCTCACATTTGTGCTTACTGTATTTTGTTAGAACTTTAGCGAATTTGTGGGCGTTTAGTATTTGTCAAACTCAACTTTTAATGAGTATATACGTGATAATTTATTGTTTTTTATTATTCAGATGATTATCTCTTTTTTGTATACGATGCAGTCACATTTTTACCTTATAAATCTCCGAAGAAACGATTGAACTGGACCGAAATTTAATTGGCTTTTCGGTTATGTCACCAATCTTGGGAACTTTTAAAAGTTAAATATTTTCTGGGGCACAAAGTAACTTCACAAATACACTAACTGCTATGCGACTGAAGCATTATCCTGCCAGTCGTAGGGTAAATATCCTTTTAACAATTCGGGGCGGAAAGGAACCGGCAACGGAGCGGAGCGGAGGCAAACTGAACCGTTCGAGGCGCGATCTTGAACTGAACTCGGGCATCCAAAAGGTAATCGAAATATTTTGGCCAAAAAGAGTTTGGCCAGCAGCAGCATCCACAACCCAGACATTCAGACCCCAAGACAAAAAAAAAAGAAGCTACAAGCCAAACCGAAACCAAAACCAAAACAACAACAAAACCTCAATCGATTGCGTGTGACGATGATGATGATGATGACGATGAAGCCAATGATGAGGATGTGGCTGCTGGGAAACCGGTGACAACCTGTTGCTGTTTCTGGCGAAGATGTTGCCGCTGGTAGCCTACATAACAGTAACAGTTGGAATCCATAAAAATGTAAGAAAATAATAAAAGAAAGGAGCCAAAAAAATGCTGTCAACTATATGAGTTTAAGGGCGTGTGTGCCTGGGAAATTAAAATACAGTAAAAACTGGCAGTGAGTGGAAATTATAATTCAACTAGGTGACCCTCAATAAAAGCAATAATAAACGAATCTAAAAATCCGTATAATTAATCACGATGACCCAAAACAATATCTTTTTTTTTCTGGCACACTTTTGTAATTGTTTTTTTTTTTTGTAACTTTTAATTAAAATTAAACCTTATTTATGGCGTTTTTTTGGATAAAGTATATCCAAACATTAACAAGAGTTCTTCCCCCCTTGACTTTCACTGTTTTTCTAGTAAATCGCTTTCGTTTTCATTTGTGGCTGAACTTAAGGTTTTCACACGCACGTTTCTGCTTTTTTTCGTTTAAAAAAAATGTGGCAAATCGGGTTATAGCCCGGCTGATTCCTTCCATTTGGCCGCATAATTTATTGTCCACGGTTATGTCGCGGCAGAGGTTAATGGAAGGAAGAATAACCATTTCCGCATATGAACCTAAGACGGCGTTTGAGTATCGTGTGACCCAAATCTGAAATTTTAATTAAACAAAAGCTCGATCAATTAACATTAAGCGGTGCTAAGCAGCTGCACTTGAGGCGCGTTTTTGGTTGCTCTTACCGGCTCTTTGGCCAAATGATTGATGGATGGCGATGGCGTTGGCGGTGTCATGTGGTCATCCGTTCATCTGTGTGCTGGTCTATGTGAGCGTGTGGATCCACGCATATTAAAAACGCCTTGATGCGCGTTCTACAAATTGGATTTTGAGCGCCATCCAACAAGCGGACAAGCTGAAAAATTGTTTGCCACAATATCTGCCCCTGATCCGCTTAAATAATGTTTAATTTTAGTTTTATATTTCTTTTTTAATCCGCTGATAAACGTGTCGAACAAGTGGCCAAATATTTGCCATGACTGCAGCGTGTTTACAAGTCCAATTTCGAGGCCCTAACTAAGATCACATAAAAAAACAAAAGTTGATGGTTTAAAAATCAAATTTTTATGGAAATAAAACAGAGTAGAGTTTCGAAATTCTAATATATATTTAAGTACTAGAAAATATCATATTAATTATAGTTCTATATGTAATCCCTTTAATATTTTCAGTGCATTTAGTTACTGACCGACCAGCAACTGTGGCAACATTGTGAAGTGGGTCAGCAACTTTCAGTGCCACTGCCACATGTGCACTTGTGCCACCCTATGGGGCACATAATCCATATAAAAGTATCCGCAGCCAGTGGTTGCATCATCATTTAAATTCCAGTGAAAATAATGTTCGGAACTGCATTTAATCTGTTTCTTTTGGCAGCATTCCTCCTGGTCCTGACCGCGGAAGCCAATCCCCTCATGGATGCCCCAGTGGACAGGCCAAATACCGACTACAAGGCTCTCTTCCGGACATACCTGGACATGGGCAATGCCATCTTCGGCAACTGGGTACCCGAGGGTGTGATGGAGGAGTTCATCAGGAACCGGGAACCACTCTACCAAGCTTAGCCATCCTGTTATTGCCAAACGATTATTGCATAACTTTCGCATGCATCAATAATAACTTAAATAAGAGGAGAGACCAGCAATGGCGGTGTGGAGGGTCAGAGGGGTCAGAGACAACATTTTAATTATGCACGCTTCAGTTTTGGCCATATCAGCCATCATTACCAATCTGTCTGTTAGTGGCCATTAGATATTCGCTTGTTAGTTAAGGCTAATACACTATCAAAAGCACCATTGACACTCTTCTATTGTTTAAAGTTGTTTTCTTAAATAAAATATATCCTTGACAACATATTCCAAAGAATTTTATATTTTAGATTAGCTGTTACTCAAACCCTTGCATATATTTCAACAAAAAATGTAAAACACTTAAATGTCTGGATCTCATAGAGTATCCCCTTGAATGCTTCACATAATCCTCCTCTTTAACACTTCTTCAATTTTTTATCTCTTCTAAGAGCCATTGGCTATGTGTTATCTTTGAACATGACACTTTATATGTTTTCTTTCATTGGCAAATTAGTTATTTTTTGACAAATCCGCTGAAACACACACAAAAAGCAAACAAATAGATAAATAAAACCAAATAAAAGCAAAGACTGCCTGCCTGCCATTCGACAATGTCTGACATCGATCAATTTGTCTAATCATATTTATTTATATTCGAATATTCCTACCGACGCACAATCCCATTCGTTTTTATGCAAATAGCAGACAAAGCCCCAACTCCTACGAAATTGATCATCATTATGCAATGGCTTATAGAATTCAAGCACTTGCCAGTGATTGAATCTTTGGGATCTTACGGATGATAAACGGCCCACTGATTTCAATAGATCTTAAGTCAGAGTGTGGAGTGTGGATCGGGGGGAGGCAATCAAAATAATCGCCTGGCAAATTCTTTCATTTCAATTTCAATTATTTGGCATAATAAATGAAGCAAGCAATTTATCTGCGGCTCGCTTCCAAGTGTTTCTTTTGTGCTGCTGCTTGGCAAGTGTTTTTCTTTCCATAAATTAAGTAATCCAATTGTTGGCCGATTGCCAAGCCATTCATCGTGCTCCACTATATATACCTTACAGTGGTTTCCTCTTTGATATTATATATATATTGTTGGGTGATATCTGACCTGCGGCTAATGCGGGTTCAGCAGGTTCGGAGAAGCGTTAAAGTCTTTACTTCCTGCACGTGTCAAATAAATTATCAAGTCTGCAAATCATCATTTGGCCTGCCTTTAATTGCAGGTTATCGTGGCTGTCAAAAGGTTTTTTTTATTATTTTTACCGGCTAAACTATTATTAAAGGTGAATTCGCCAGCTCAATGGCCAAGAACGTGAAACATAGACTAAAAAGTTGGAAATTTTAGCGGCTTACTCACGTGCCAAAGACGCAAAAATAATTTTGATGCGTTTTTAATAATTAGTTCAGTGATTTCATAAAGGTCGCAGAACACTGAAAATATTTTTAATTTATTACAAATTTGTTTTAAGATTTTGGAAAATATTCAATAACTTTTCTATAAAGTTATAATTTGATGAGTAACATTTTCTCTGTAGGATTATTTTTGTGCACCTGTTGGCATTCCGACATTAATTAAATGCAAATCCGATCGCATTAGGCCAAAAGAGGATGGCTTCAATCATTCCAAATCCATCCATTCATTCATCGCGATGAACTTTAATTTGATTACGAGCCGGGGTAGAGGCCTGAACATTCATACACAAATTTTCGAATCACGGGAGCACGCAACCAGTGACCGGGCAGCGGTAATCATCATTAGTTGGCTTCAATCATTTGTTTTCCGCTTAAACAGTGAGCTTAGCATGCAAATAAGCCAGACTGGAGTTGGCCAATGGAAGCAGCCGCCACCAACACCGAGATTCCCACAGAAGGCGAAGACTGATGGGCGTTCGCTTCTAAATGCCATGTCAAACATCGCATTACTCAAAATGTTTTCCAAATTTATCGAATAAATCAAAATTAGCGCCAACGGCCAAAGAAGCTACGGTTGGGTTTCACTTTCCTTTAAATTTTAAACCGAAAATTCCCCGGTTCTCCCCCGAACAAAATCGAATATCACTTTCAATTTATATAAAAATTAAAAATGTTGAAAATGATGTAAGCTAATGCCTGATTGGAGGCAGGCATTTCTAAATCAAATTACTTGCATTGATTCGATTAATTGGCCGGGCCAAATGTCTGTGAAGCTCCATTTCCGTAGCCCCGAGAAAAAATTCCGAAAAAAAACCTGGGATCCAAAAGCCCAAGCCCCAAACCCAAAAAACTAAAATCAAAATAATCAAACGCCTATTACATCACATCAGCATATGTATGCAGATGTAGCCGGCAAACGGCGTCTGACAAACACATGTTAATTTCCACTCATCTCCCAAAAAAGTTAAAAAAGAAATAAACGAAAGGTTCGTATCTTGTTTCTATTTCAACGTCCCCATTTCTTTCCACGCCGCCGCCGCAGCTCATATTATTGATTTCTTTTGGCAAGCCAAATTTCATAATCACACGCTACCACTCGGCACCGATCCGATCCGATCCGATGCGTTGCCGGATTATTATCAGCGCCATAAATTAATCAGAGACAGAAAATTGCGCTGGTCGCGCATCCCCCATCTTCCAATGCTCCATTGCCCATCGCCCATTGCCCATCGACCCAATCCCCGAGAGAAATGCATATGCAAATGGGGACAGAGGGCAGAGGAAACGCTTTGATTTTGCCGGACTCTACCGGTCTTGGGGCGGGATCGGTTGGCTTTTTTTATTTTCAGAGGGAAAGAAGCTGGTGCAAGCGAAGCATTAATTTAATTTTATGTTTTTATTATGCATTTGCCGTCCACATATTTATTTTGGTATTTTTCTTCTTTTTTGTTTTAAACGCACGATTGCCACAAAAACTAGCCAAATACCAGGGGAGAAAGTCGAGGAGTTGCAGATGGGCCTATCCCATTACGAACTAAATAAGACTTTGGATTTTATAGGACAGGCCACCCTGGAGGCCACTCTATATCTCTCTCTATATCTAAATAAATTTACATCCGATCCTTGAATGGAATGCCTTAAAAGATTTGTATTTTGATTCCCTCTCATAATCCTGCATCAAATCCTGTTAACATAATTTTCTATATTTTTTGTCCCCATTTTTCTAATGGAACCTCTTATAAAATCCAGGATATTTCTTGTTAATCGAGAATCTTTATATATGGCGCAGACCCATGTCTATATCTTGGTCAATTCATATCCAATTTTGGATCCGAATACCTCAAAAGATGTGTGTTTGGATTCCCTATCATTCTGCATCAAAACTTTGAACACAATTTTCGATCAATATTTTGTGCAATTTTTCCGATGGAACCCCTTTTAAAATTTAGGATATTCCTTGTAAAATCTTTATTATCCCTATATGGCCTTTACCCAAGTCTATATCTTGACCAATTTACCTTAAATTCTGTAGAGGAATACCAGTAATGATTTGTATTTTTATTCCCTATCATTCTACATCAAAACCTTTCAACATTTTCGTTCGATATTTTTCCAATTTTTCCGATGGAACCCCTTTTAAGAATCAGGATATTTCTTGTAAGATCTATATCTTTATATGGCCCATAGCTAAGTCTATATCTTAGCCAATTTACATCCGATTCTGGTAAGTAATACCTTAAAAGATTTGTATTCAAATTTCGCATTGAAAAAAGTTATTCTGAAATGCTTTTTTCTTTGGAAAGATATCTTTGTGGATCCCCACCTAAGCCCCCAATTTTGCATAAAGATTTGTCATCGATTAGTCAGCCCCATCTGTCCGCACATCATAATCTGATTTGGGCATTAAAAACGTTTACAGTTTTCGATTCGGGATTGCGAAATAGTATTTTTGGATTTTTGCCAAATTAACAATCGTTTATGTATTTATAAGTTTATGGCTGCCTCTCACCCTTTGTCGCCGGCCTTTTGATTGTGAATTTAGAAAATATAATTTTCGTTAATTTTTAGTGGGACTTTATGTAAGAGAGCTATTCGGTTTTTCTGCTGGTATTACATATTATACCACCTGTCACAAATATTGTCTGCATAGGGCAGGGCAGGGCGGGAACGGCAGTCGGCACCCGAGGCGGAGACATAAATTAATTTATGATGCCCCATAATAGTATAAATCATAGTTTTAATGGCGCTTGGTCGGTTGTCAATAAAAGTCTTGGGTGCTTAAAATTCAAATCAAAGATGAGGGGTATAATATTCCCAAACCCCAACCCAACCCACCCATTCCATTGCGATCAAACATTTCAGTTTCAACTTTATTTCACTGTTTATTTGTATAATTACATTTTACATAGTATTATTGTAGGTTTTTTTTGTGTATTTATAATTTTATGTTTACGATATATAACATGGATGTATTTATGTCACGATTACAGATACAGAAAGAACTAAATGAGTGACTGATTTTGTTGGGGCTAGGCTTGGCTTAAGTCTAATAAATGTTTTCTCTCCTAATGCGCATTCTTTACTTCCGATGCCTTTATTTGGTGTCTATAAAAAGATCTCCATGCTCTGTTCTCTTGTTACTTTATTAATTAATAATTTCAATCAATTTTGTGAAGATTTTGCAAAAAGCAAGCGCCGCGCTTCGCATTCTACTTCGATCTACTACCAAACCATCTTCCGCCATCTAATGGAGTCTGCAAAATCTTCTAACAAAATGAAGAGCTTTTGTGTGAAGCAAACAATGTGCACGATGTGAGTGTCTAATATTTGTTCATCTTTTGTTGTGGGTGTTACTGATTGTTATTGCCCTTATCTATACATTTAATACTGGGTATGACTTTCAATTTCAACGGTAACAATTCGCTTGGGGCTTACACTTAGAGGTTGGGGATCGCAAAACGCGAATCATGCACATTGTTGCCGACGCGATTGCTTAGACAAAATACATTTTACATAACGCTTAATGCAACTTAACGCTTAATCAAGTGGTGCTGTTTAGGGGCCGACTTGCAGCAGGCAAAAGCATTTAAAACTATTGTAATAAAATTTCGATTTCGGTTTATATATGCAAATATATATAATAAATAATACATATATCTGTGTACGGTGTACGGGTGTACAGGTGTTTGGAAGGAATATAGCTAAAATAAAACGGTTCGAAAAACCAACAAGAAAATATATGTAAATCGGGGGACAAAACATAGTAGATTAAACAACACGATTCATTATTTATAAGGATGTTCAGCTTTTAGGGGCTTCCTAGCTCTTGCCAAAAGCTGAACATTTACAAAAATGGCTTTTTAAACATTCCTTTTAATTATAATTATAACGATTATGTAAATTGTATTTTATTATGTAAGTTTCAGCGCTATCGCTTGCCATGCCATGTCCTGTCCAGCAGCAAATTCTAGCAAAAGTTTGGTCTCTTGATCGCCGAAATCTTTGCTGGATATTTGGGCCACTGAACGAGCATGGTTTAAGCGACTTCTCGACATTCGCCGATGCTTAAGCTTAACACTTAACGTAGTTTATATATAATAGATTCATTATTCGACGAGTTTCATCAAGCAATTGACCACAAGCGGTTTAAGGTAGTGTTGCTTTGAAAAATAAATCAAAAATTTGTTCCACGTTCTCTTCTCTGACTCTGACTCTGGTCTACAAATTTTGTCCTGCACTCATAGGTGCTGAGAAATTTTGTATTTATTTTTGAAAGCGTTTGCCGCATGCAGCTAAGAGGTATTAATAGTCCTTTGTTCATCAATTCAATTCAAGTGGTTATTGAGCTTTCAACATCATTCAGCTTTAATCTTAAGAGTAATGTTAATTTTCTGCAAGCATTTGCATTTGTATTTAGTAATTTGTTGGGGTTTATTTTTAAGGCTAGTTATTGTTCGATTCTCGATTTGGATTAACATGTTCTGGGTTCTGTTCAGTGTTCGATTTCAATTACATTTCAGTTCGATTCAATAATCAATCTCAACAACAAATAAATAAAATAATAACACCAGTTTGCACAACTTGCACATAAATAAATAAATAGGTATTAACTAATAATTTGCTATTTCAAAAAGTACTGTTTCTTCATCATTGTTTCACTTATTTTTCACGTTTTTTTTTTATTCTTTTTTTTGAATTTGCACACAGCTTGGTTTTTGGATTTTGTTTAAGGTTTGCTTTGTGGACGGGTATTTCGTTTGTTTTTTGCTTTTCTCTTGCATATGTGCAACAACAAAAATTGCAGTTAATAGGATTTGACTTGGGGTTTTTCAACCTATTCATGGTTATTTCTTGGCATTGTTGAGGCCCAGTTCGCTGAGGATTTTCAAGGCATTTCGGGCCGCATCGTTCTGCGATTCATCGGAGCTCTTACCGACACCATGGCAGATCTGTGGCGGATTTGTGGATAGCGTCACAATCGTGAGGAACTCACTGTGATTGCCCTTAGGATAGTCCGAGAAGTTGACCTAAAGAAAGCCAGAAATATATAATATGATGTTTTCAAAGGTTTATTTATTGAGCTTACCTCGAATTCGAGCAACTTGCTGAGGTACAATAGCTCCTCCTTCATGTGAACTCCAGCAGCAGCTTGTGTATTGCTCGTATTTGCCGCACTGCTGCTCGTGGTGGCAGCACTGGCATTGCTACTGTTGCTGCTCACACCGCTGGTGTTGCTGCCACTCGAGGTGTTTAGCACACTCTCACTGGTTGCCTCAGTGGCTTGGGAATCACTGCTACCGCTACCACTGGCACTACTACTGCTGCTGCTGCTGCTACTACTGCTGTTGTTGTTGTTGTTGCTGTTAGTGTCCTCTGATGCCGCAACAGTTTCCTTTTTGGTCTCCTCCTCCTTTAGATCCGCATTGGCCTTGACAATGAGCACGGGATCCTTCTTTTTCGCTGCTGTGTTCAAAATGTGAATTAAATCAATGATGAATCGGGGTTTAAAAGAAAAACTCACGTTTCTTGTTTTGTCGCAATATCAAAATGCCAGGCATGGGTCCTGCGGGCGTAGAGATCATGGGCACATCCCCGCCTGCAGTCGATTCCATCGATGGTGCTGTGACCACAGACACGGTGGCCGTGGAGCTGCCCTCTCCGGCAGGCTGGGTCTCGTTGCTGGGAGTGTGATCGATAGCCTCAAGCACTTCCAAAAGAGCTAAGTTTTGATTTAAATTAATTAAATTATTCAAAAGAAATTTGTAAAGATCTTTGACTTACCCTGTGCCGCATTTCTCTTGGCCAACTTCTTGCTGTTGCCTGTTCCTCGGGCTGTACTGCCACTGGCGCAAACCTCCATGACAAATTCGCGTCGTCGGGAAGTTTCGTTGCCATTCTTGGCTATGAGTTCGAAGATGGGCTCCTTCTCCTTGCGCATCTGCTGCAGTTGAATCAGCTTCGTGATGGGATTTTCTGCGTCGTCCAGCTCCACAGGCTTCTCCTTGATGGGCGCATTGAGGCGCTTACGCCTCTCCGTCTTGCCAGCAAGGGCAGCAGATTCGGCTCCGGCCGCCACTGCTCCTGTTGCACCTCCAGTTGATGTTCCTCCAATTACTGCGCTGGAATTCTTTCCTGGAGTTTTCACCTTGATCCTCTTGAGCGGCGTCTGTTTGGTGGGTGTTAGGGGCGGCAGTTTTTGTAGCTCGATAAGCATCTTCTCGGCGGCACGCTTCTTGGAAAGCTTCTTGCCATTGCCCTCGCCCTCGGTGACAATGGATCCCACGATGCAGGCCGTGATGAAGTTCTTCATATGCGCGGGACCTTCCTCTCGCAGCACCTTGAAATGCACGGTCATGCTGCGCTTGATTCCGATCTCATGAACCTGCGAAATTGGCGACTTCTTATCGCCCTCGTCCATCGAATCCTCGAGAGCCTCTTCGGACACAGAGCTCGCCTGCGTCTTGAGCACTTGCAACGCCCTGGCAGCCGCATCATGCTTTGCCTGCTGCAGGGTACGTCCGATGCCCACAAACTTCTGTTTGCCTACAAACAACGTGATCTTGCTGGGTGCTGTGGGCAGAGGAGGATAGGGTCCGTTCGGGCCGTGCAACATGTGAGCGCCCAGGGGCGGAGGCAGGGCAAAGCGCGAAGGAAACTTTGGGGGAAACGGGCGCTGGCCGGGGCCATGGTAATAGCCATGCGGATGCATGGGCTGCGAGGGTATGGGCACGAATCCGTTTCCATGCCTTTGACGCAGAGCATAGGCCTGCGGCGGCGGCTGTGGCGGCATTCCAGGACCCGGCGTCGGCAGCAGCGGTGTGGCGCCATACTCCGGCAGGAGCATCGGATCCGACGGTGGGATCTGCGTCGGATCCATCAGATAATAGGTGGGCTGACACAGTTTCATGGCCAAGGCATTCAGCTCAACTGTGGGCGTGATGTGGGTCCGCGTGCTGCTGCCTTCATCGCTGCGTCGTATCTTTGGCGGCGGGTGCTTGTACTTGGTCTCCTCGATGGCCTTGCTGGCCGCCAAATGCTGCGCCTTCTTGATCTTAAATCCGTCCGCCGAGTACTCCTCTTCGCCCAGTTTCAGTGTGACCGTGAAGGTCTTACAATGAGCCGGTCCTCGCTCCCCTGTCAGTCGATATTGGTGCGTGATCTTGTTGTACCTGGCCAGCTCGTTAACCAGGCACATCGGTGTCTTGTCCTTGGCCCCACGTGTCGAGCTGCTAGTGTCTTCGTTGTGTATTGTCCCGGCGGCATCTATGTGCTCCGAGCTGCTGCAGCCATCCAACGAGGCTGGCGAGTCCTCCGTGATCTCCGGTTCGAGTAGAGTGTCTTCCTCCACTGGCGGGTCATTGACCTTGCCGGTGCCGGTGCCAGTACCGGTGCCGGTGTTAGTGTTGCTTGTGTGACTGTTGCTGCTGACTTGAACCGAGGGTTCGGCTGCTTCGGGATGTACTGGAGCTGCGACCACTGGTGCGGGAGCCATCTTGGGGTTCCTAAACGTATTCTGGAGTATGGTTTTGGGGGCATAGTTGCAGCCATTGTTCTGGCTGTTGTTGGTGCTGGTGCCATTGCTGGCGTAGTGTCCGTACTTGGAGGGCTTGGCCTGGCTCATGTAGTAGTGAGGCGGAGGAGCGGCATAGCTGCCCAGATGGGCAGCCATATGGTGAGGCGGCGGCGGCGGCGGGTGGTGATGCGGCGGAAGCTGGTTGTAGGTCAGGGCGGCCGGGTTCCCAGCCAGGTGGTTGTGACTGAAACCCTGAGGCGGCGGCGGCACCGGCACCGACGGCTGGCTACCAATGTGTCCGTTGCTATTGCTCAGATGCTGGTGCTGCTGACGAATCTTTTGCATCTGATTGGTATTGCTGGTGTTGCTGGTAGTGTTGCTGTTGCCGGTGGCAGGGGCGTTGCCGTGATGATAGGCAGCCCCAGCAGCGGGATTCGTCGGCGTCGGCTGCTGCTGTTGCTGCTGCTGTTGAATGTGAAGATGATTCAAGCTGCAATACAAAAATTGGTTAATCAATTCCAAGTCACAAGTAGCAGCAGCTCCTTTGGCGGATGATGTGCTTGCTGGCTTTTGCGGTTAGATCAGCAAACAATGCACGCCAAGAGGATTATAGAGGAAGGCCATCGTTGAGCGACAAAAGTGTACATCGACTGGGGCACAGGAAAAAAAACAAAAACACCAAGGAGCCATGCATCCTTTTTCCCAACCCTCCCCTCCCTACCCGTGCCGTGATGTTGTTGTTGTTGTTATGCCTGCGGAATCGCAGACAACAGCGGCGAGGCTGGAACAATGGGCGAAATCCTAACAAAGCACAAAAGCCGCATTCTCTTACGCATCGTGTCATTTTTCGCCAACTGTCAGTTTCAATTGAGACGCACCTACTGCGACACCCCGACGTCCTGCGTCCTGCGTCTTGCGTCCTACGACCTTCTACCCCCTCTCTCTTTTTGTCAATTGACCAAACAAGGGGTAGGAACTCCGAACTCCCAACTCAAAACTCAATAAGGATGCTGTTACAGAGTTCCTTGTACATTTCACAAGCCGGAGAAATAATAAATTTTCGGCAATTTATAATCGCCGAATCAGCAAGAGAAACATGCGCCTTCAAATTAACATTGATATGGGCAATTTGCGATTAGGATCGCAGTTAGATTAAAGGACTTGATGTCCTTAAACTTTTAATAATCAGCACAATTAAGGTTGCGGAATTAAATCTTATTTTAATCACATTTTGGAATAACTAACAAGCTTTCTTATAGCTTAACGCGTCTTTAATTTTCACCTCTCACTTGGCACTGATGCAAGGATTTCATGATCCTTTTGGGAAATCGTACGTAAATGTACGTTATAAACGGCAAAAATTGTGCAAAGATAAATTGGAGGACATGTGGCTCCGTTCCGAGTGGCAGGCAAATAGCAACTGAAGGCGGATCGAGTTTAGAATCGCAAAAACATATGATCGCAGCAGACAATACGGTTAAGGATACGGAGAGGATCCTTACGAACGTCAAGGATAATTGCAGCAGCGCAGCACAGCGCTGTCGGGCCAAACCCGTTATCAAGCGGAAGTCATGCTGAGCGCGAAAGAACAAAGAGCCACTGAAATTATAATTTATGAGTTGAGAAAATGGGATGATGAGTCTCACACCGATTGTCAGTGACAGGAATTAACATAATTGCCGCAACGCATAAAGACCAGACACGATGGCGATGCGATCCTCGCTCTCTATTCGATCCTGATCCTGAGATCCAACTTCTTGAATTGCTATAGCAGAATCTAGTTTCCTATTTGATATTTTCAACTTCCTCTGCAATTGCTTTAAAATGTTTTGAAATGGTCTTGAATTTGAAAATCGAAAATTATATAATAAGGCATGACATGAGTTCCCCTTTTTCAATCCCTTCCCTGTCTGCAACTCCAACAAGACTCCTCCAACGCGACTCCTCCTTACCGTGCATGGTGATGGTCGCGGTGTGGTCCCGGTGGTGGCGCCAAGTGCTGCTCCATGCCCGGATGCAGCTGCATGTGGCCATGGCCATGGCTGTGATTGTGGGTGTGGCTGTGGCTGTGATGGTGAGCAGCACGAATGTGCGGCGCTGGTCGAGCGGCATGTACGTTGTGTTGCATCTTGGATGTGGTTGGTTGCCAAATCGTGGACTGCAGCTGCAATTAAAGAAGTCTTCGTTTTTTCTTTAACGTTTTTTTTTTCACAATGTTTTCGTTGGCCGCACAAAGGCCCTGGAGGTGTCTCATTGTGCGACGGCGATTGTGCGGACAACTTGCAACATGCAATGCATGCAAATGCAACCAATGCAGCCTAAATCAAATTGTGACAGGCAGCTAGGTCGCAGCAGGAGGCAAGGGATAGGAGGCCGAGAAAAAAGGGGTGCGGGCCGTATTGGCAGCAACCACCGCTGCTGAATGTTGCACTTTTCTGGTTTTTTCTTCTGTTTTGGCCCTTGAAATTGGATAAAATGCAGCTGCAGTTCAGGTTCCAGGTTCTAGGTTCCAGGACCCATTGACGTGCAATGAACCCTTGCCTGGCCAGCCAAGGACCCAAATAGCAATCCCCCTCGCTGCGACGCCTCTGGTCGATCGCATGGCATAACAGCGATGCGATCTCTGCAGGCGCAGCCCCTCCACTCACCTTTCGATGATGTATTTTCGTACTTTGGCGAGACGTACAAGTAAATCCAGAAATCACATCAATGAAAACTTGTGTCCTGTTAGTGGCACAAGGACATTTGTGTGGCGCATTCGCTGGCGGGGCATGCGCTGGGCTGGGCGCGACTTAAAACAACACTTTACAACTATTTTAACACTTAAATTAAATTGATAAACCTATTTTGCACTGTGGCTGCGGATGAAACTCGAAAAACAATGGCCGTTTGAGCAGGCGGGAAGCGGGGGGCAGCATATTTTATGGTCACACTGCCTAAGAAACAGTGTTGGAAGGTTAATTAAGTTATGTCATCGATAGTTTTTTAGTTTTAGTATTTTTTATTAAACAATAAATTAAATAGAAATTCTAATTTAAAATGTATCTTAAAAATAATAAAACAATAAATTTCACTTAAATACTTTCGTTCCATTAAAATTTATGTTTTTAGAAAAAATATTTGGTAATTTTTGGCGCCTTTCCAAAAGGTCACTTTCAAATATTTACATATTTTATTTTGAATCTTTTTAGGAATAATCTAAATAATTAAGAAACCAATACAAAAAAGCTATTAATAGAATGGGAGATAAACTTTTCCTGGGAAATCCCCTGGATCACAGGAAATGCTGACGCCACTGACCTTGCTCGATTGTTTTGATATTTTGGTAATGAGTCATCTGCCGGCTGTTTCCGAGGTGGTTTCACTTTTGTTGTGGCCCTCGAATAACATTTAAGGCATTCCGGTGTAGACAGCGCTGAAAGTAGGACGCACACGCAATACCGCGATTACCCACCCACAATTCAAATCTCCACTAAATCGATATGTTCGACTTCAATTTGGAATTCGCTCGCGGTGGCGCCCGCTTCACCTCGGAGCTCTTTCAGCTCCTGTCTGCTGGAGGATTAAAGGAGAACGTTGTGTACTCCCCCTTCTCGATCCAGGCCTGCATTGCTCTGGCCTTTGCCGGGTCCAAGGGTGAAACCGCCGACGAGATCGCCAAGGTGCTCCACTTTGTATCCAACTTCCCGCCAGAGGTGGCCCAAACCTTCCAGTTTGTTCTGGAGAAGTACCGCGGCAGCAATCTTCTGCGAGTGGCCAACAAGCTCTACGTTCAGGAGGGCCAGAAGCTGAAGGCGGACTACCAGGCGTCCATCAAGGAGAACTACCATTCCGAGGCAGAGTCCATCAACTTTGCATTGAATGATGCAGCTGCCCAGGCGATTAATGCCTGGGTGAATGCCAAGACGCAGGGCAAGATCACCGAGCTGGTCACTGCTGATTCCTTTGACGACAACACCAGGGTGGTGCTGCTCAATGCCCTCCACTTCAAGGGCAGCTGGACGCACAAGTTCAATGAACAGGCCACCCAGGAAGACGACTTTTGGGTGGGCGAGGAAGAGCAGGTGAAGGTTAACTTCATGAACCAGAAGGCTAAGTTCCCCTATGGCTACTTTGAGGATCTGGGCTGCACTGCCCTTGAGATGCCCTACCAGGACTCGGATCTGTCCATGTTCGTCCTACTGCCCCAGGAGATCACTGGCCTCTACGATCTTGCCAAGAAGCTGAAAACCGTCAATCTTGTGGATTTGGCCGACAAACTGGTCGAAGAGGAAGTCAACGTCAAGTTCCCCAAATTCAAGGTGGAATACTCCTTGGACTTGGACCAGAAACTGAAGGAGGTAAGTCCGAACCCGTCTAAAAATAGGATTTCTCTTTTATGGCCACGTTGCAGCATTGCAAAGTGCCGCTGAAAATATTCATTAGGGGTCTTATCTAGAAATTCCCTTGCTGGATTGATGTATGAATTATTTTTAGTAGCTTATCGGTTTTACGGTGTCTAGATAACCCAAAGGTATGGCAGCCTGCGGTTCGTTTTAAAGATCATGTATCAGCCGCACGATTCCATAAAATTGTATATATACATATTTAAGTCGCATTCGGATGTGACAAACCCTGTCCAACTATATCTTATCGATCGCCTCACCTTAAGTTAAGGCTATGACCTCATTACCTGTTTACCAAACACATTTCTCATACCTTGTTTGCTTTTCCTCTTTTCCAGCTGGGCATCACGAAAATGTTTGATGCTGAGGGAGCGCAGTTCGACAACCTCCTGGAATCCCCCGAAGGCATCTATGTATCCAAGGCCCTGCACAAGGCCACCATTGAGGTCAACGAGGAGGGCACGGAGGCGGCGGCTGCCACTGGCATGATCATGATGACCCGCATGATGACTTTCCCCATCCAGTTCCAGGCCGATCGTCCCTTCTTGTATGTGATCTGGAACAGGAAGAACATCCTTTTCGCCGGTGCTTTCGTTAAGGCAGCTTAAAAATTAGGCTACTCGATATTTGTACCATTTTGTATTGTTTTTATTGAAAAGTATTTAAAAGTAAACAGATGCTCCATGACAAAGTCATTAAAAAAAACGATTTTATACATGAATATTTATTATCTTTGATGTTAAAATATAATATTTATTTGAAAGAACTTATAACTTACTGCCTAAAGGTATGCAATTATAAAACGAATAAATTAAAATCTTAAAAATAATTCAAACGTATTGAGTTCAATTGTTCTTTCTGGCTACTTATCAGCACTTTTATTTGAGTAATCTTATCAGTCGGACAAGCAATATTAACACAAAATTATATATATTCCCTAGATGTGACTAATAAAAGCTTTTTTCTCCAATAAATTGGCATAGGCTGGCGGATCGTCACGTCGCATCTTGTCGAAAGCCTCTCGAACCGAAAAAAGAGCACAACAAAGGTAGGCTGGAATATGAAATAATAATATAAAAGAAATGTTTATGCGATTACCCAGTACAAAGTCTACCTGTAAATGGAACCACCAGAGGCAGGAAAGCACAATCTTGTGTCCTGATTAGTGTCACAATCGTCAAATAGATCATTAAATATATAAATAATGCCGTGGTAAACATCCATGGAACGAGGAATTTATAATTTTGCTACAAAATAAAATCATGTAATGGATTTTAAGCCTGACTTTTTAAGGTATTACTTACCCTTATAGCTCCGACTATAAGGCTTATGCTACCAACTATTTGAAGTGAAGAAACATGGACTCCCAGATCGAATAATCCTGCTGGAAAAAGTCTTTTATGGATGCCTTAAAGAAGTTATGAAACTACTCCCACCTCGCCAGTAAAATCCATCCTTTAGCATCAAATAGATAATGGCAAAGGCAATGGATAATATTCCAGAGCAGATGAGCCCCGATTTGGTGTCCAGTTTTAACATTTCACAAGGTTTAATGTGCGAATAGAAGGACGACCTGTTTACAAATGCCGCATTTTCAGGTTTTATCATTTATATTTCTATTTCTATATATCTTATCAGCCCTCAAATTATGTACTTATTTGATTGATTATAATTAGGTCTGGCTTCATTTACAACAAAAGATATATATTGTATATATTTGTCTTCTAAATGTGTTGGATATAATCTTTCTTGGACAAATTGGTATAGGCTGGAGGCTCCTCCTTACGCATCCTGTCAAAAGCCTTTTGCACCGAGTACAAGGCCCAGCCGAGGTAAACTTGGATTAGGAAGGAATATAATCAATTACTATATGTGGTATATTTTGTTAAATTAAATAATTTACTTGAAAATGGAACTAGCAACGTTGGAACAAAGATCCAGTCGCCACCGCTGGTCAGAGTCACAACGGCCGCGTAAGCCATCAGATACAAAAAGAATCCAGTGGTTATCATCCATGGGACAAAGAATTTATATATATCCTGCAATGGTTTAATTAAAAATGTATTAGTACTTTTTTATTGTTTAATTTTGAAGCTTTTATCTCACCTTAATAACTCCGAGTATGAGAACCAAGCTGGCCAAGATTTGAAGAGCCGAAATGTGAGTTCCCAATGCATCCATGCCATCTGCAAGAAGATAATGATTAGTTGATAGAACATTCTCTCAAGGATTTGATATGATAATATACATCGCCAGAAATAATCATCCATCAAAGCCAAGTAGGTGATGGAAAAGGCGATGGATAGAATCCCCGAGCAAACGATGCCCCGTTTGGTGTCCAGCATGATTTCGATTTTCTCCCAGGCAGGAACCAGACAGTTGGAAGACTTTTTGGTAACTGATTACCCACTCGGCGCAGATGAGCAAGCTTTCGCCTTATCTTATCACCGCCGCGAGCTCTCCCAAATCGCCAAATCGTAACACACCTTTGTTCGTTGTTGTGTATAATTTTATTTTTATTGAAGGATTTGCTTTGTTATTGCTTCGACTGCAGGCCAAGGCCTGGCCCAGGGCAGAGCACGGCAGACATCCTGCACCGCCTGCTGCTCCGCCTGGTGAGCCTTCCCCTTTTACAATGAGTTTTGATCTCAAGTCGATAATTTTGGATAATGCAAATGGTTGAATTGATTAGCTAACAAATGTTGAGTGGCGATTGTGCAAAATTTGTTAATTGTAAAATTTGTAACATGCATTCGTTTTATCTTCGTTTTTTATTTGCATTGTTTTAACTAGTATCTTGAAGTATAAAAAAATGTTTACTGTAATATCGCATCGCGCCGCTTGGCATTGCTTCTCATATGTATTAATGTATAATTATTCGATTTGAAGTTAACTCGTTTGATAATCCGTAAAATGTAGCATATTTTTAGATAATTTATCGAGGCATAATTCTGTGGGAGAATCAGTTAATTTAAGTTAAGTTGCATTTAGATTGGTTAAGGTTAGAGTTAAGAAATCTTAAAAAACATATCCTTTGCTCTCTCACTATCTTCTTGTTATCAATTTTTTTGTGTTCTCAAGTTAGTCGAGTTATATAAAAATACGTTAGATTATAACATTCGATTAGTACAAGTATGTATATATATAAATATATAAAAAAGTACACAACGTGTAAATTAGACTAAGTCAATATGGAGGAGAGCTCCTTCGGGCAGGTTGCTTAGCTGCCCCCTCGTGCTTCTTTTTTGCTTTTCATTTTTTGTCATCCCATTTCTTTTTCATTTAAAATTGTTTTCTTTATCTTTTCGTTATCGTTTTTGTTTTCGATTTTTGTTTGGTTTTTTTTTGGCAAAATCACAGGAGAATTAGAAATAATTAACGTAAACTAGGACACATCAATAGATTGGTAGTAGAGTGGGTGTGGGCGTGCGCTTAAAAGGGGAAAACCATGGATTACCGATTCGAAAGAGCATTGTTTCAACTTGGTTTTCTTTATTTGCCTTCACTTTGCATTGAGTTGGTTTTCGTTTTTAGTTTAGTTTGCTTTTAGGGTTTTCGAATTCATTAATTGTATATTTGTATAATAAATTATGACTATATATGCATGTATATATGTTTATGTATATAAATGTATATATTAAAGAAGTATGTAAGTAGGAGGCGCATTATTCCACTTTTCAACTTAGGATAACAACATTATTCTCGCGACTGTTCCGCTCGGCTCTGCTCTACTGTGCTCCTCGAGCGCCCTACCGACTGACTCTTGACTGAACTGGCTCGCTAACGGCTTATAACAATATTCAACTAGAGAATCGCTGATCGACAAAAAAATAATAATCATAATCATAATCATAGTGATAGTGATAGTGATAAACGAAGGATGCTGACACGCATGTACAAAAGAATAAATAAATCGCGTATAAAAAGGATGTGCTGTAAGCCTATTTTAGACGTCAACAACCATCTTCTTGTGTATGTCCGTGTTGCCGACCACCGAGCAGAACTCGTCGAACGAGATCCTGCCATCCTCGTCCTTGTCCGCGAATCCGATTGTCTTGTCCACGATCTGCTGCAGTTGCGTGTCCTTCAGATTGTTGCCCACCATCATTTTTAACACCTGTTGGGTGGATAACCTTCTTTAAAATGCTATTACTTTTTGATATTATTAAGAACCTGACCTGAAACAGTTCACCGTTGGATATATAGCCATCGTTGTCCATGTCGTAGATGCGAAAGGCGAAGCGCAGCTTCGACAGCTTATCGCCCTTGACACTGAACTGTGAGACGCCCTGGATGAACTCCTTGAAGTCCACCTCGCCGTTGCCATCGGCATCGAAAATGTCAATCACTCGCTGCACTAAAGGATTCTGTTGCAGCTCTGGCAGCGACATGAACTCATCCACACTCAAAGCTCCGGAGTTGTCGAGGTCCAGTTTGCGGAAGCGTTTGCCCAGGCGTCGGATTTCATCGGCATCGACTATTGGAGAGAAAGTAGAGGAAAGTTTTGCTTATGGTTTGGTTTTTAAAAATGTTGAAAGTAGGATGAAGAGACCTGGGAGTGTCCTATGCTTGAAAATCTAACATTTTTTAGATTTTTAGATGGAAATCTGGGTCTGTAAAGTATTTTTAGAGAAAACTTGTCTGTAGAAACTATTCTAGAAGCAAAATTTCGATCATTTCGAGCAGTTAGGAAGCCCTTGTAAACGAAATCTCCCAACGCCACGTTTTGTTACCAATTTTTTTGCGTATTTCTAGCAATACATTTACATACATCGGGTACATATATAGGGGCCATATAAAGGCAAGTATATATATATTTTGTTTGCATATTCATAAACAGCTGCCAGTCGGTTGAAATGACATTGACTGAGGAAAATTTTTAATACTTACAATTGGAACACATTTCCATGGGCAGTGATGTTTCGTTTCCCTGCAAGTAGCAAGACGTAGAATTATTTAAAGAATACAGAGCTAAAAATCGCAAAATTTATTGCACCAGCAGCAGCAGCAGCAGCAGGTGGGGGGAAGGGTGAAAGGCTGCTAATATTGAAAATATTAACTCTTTTTTTTCTTTTTAAGCTTATTTTTAATTCTTTTCAATTCATATATTACATTTCCCCCATCTCTGCTGTTGGCTGGCATTATTTTAGGCCATTTTGACCATATTTTGGTCGAACTTTTATTACCATTTTGGTTTTGCCTTTTGTGGATCTCCTTGGATGCTATCTATAGTACAAATAAAGTTGAGGTTTTTCGCCGCTCTGCGTTCGCTCTCTCCGCCTTTTTTTCCCTTTATTCCGTTCAAAATCTATTGGCCAGTGATGTCCTGCACATGCTATTCGGTTGCCTGGGACGCGGAGTTAGATATTTGTTGTGGAAATTCTCAATTTTCTATTGTGCATTTGCAAAAAAAGTAGCACGAGTTTTTGTTGCTTTTATCGATTCGCATACGACTATCGATAGGCTTTTAATCATATTATTTATAATTTTTAAAGAAACATAATTAAGGTTTATTTTTAATTTGCTAAATTATATTTATAACACTTATAATTGATAAATTACATTTATTTTATAGTTATTCGTAAATCGTGATTTATAGCGATACTTCAATGAGAGTGAAAAGTCACGGAATACAACCCTGGCGGAAATCTACAATCGGCGCGCATTTAAAAAGACATTTTGGTCGCCCTCATAGAAAATACTCTTATATTTGTTAAAAGCAGTTCTTTTAAACTAAATAAATAAACAAACAAGTTTTACTCAAACAAAACAGCATCGTTTCTTAATCAAATATTTTCTTGGGCCCCCATAAAATGTGGCATGTCTACGCCCATCAGTTGGTTGGCTTCCCGCAGCAACATCAAACAAACACAGATAGCGTTTACTGCCTAACCGACATAATCTATGCGTTTAGCATTTCCCCAGCCCGTTGATGGGTTTCCATTTCACTTTATTTCGCTGACAACGGTCCACAAGAACGGTCATGAAGCCAGGAATCGTCTGCTCCGAGGTTAACGGTCGACAGGATGCGTCAGGATCTGCTGGGGATGAGGTGCGCCGACGCAAGGTGGCAGTGGTGGGTGCCGGTTTGGTAAGTAATTTTAGAGTGCATAATTTATGTGTGAAACTTATCTGGATGCTGTGATGCTTATCGTTTGGGACACCCTAATCCCTACCTTAAGATAAATCTCTTTTATCGAGCTAAGGTTTTTATTATCTTTCTCGAATATCTCTTTTATTAGGTTGGTTCCCTGGCTGCTTTGAATTTCGCCCGGATGGGTAACCACGTGGATTTGTACGAGTACCGCGAAGATATCCGCCAGGCGCTTGTCGTCTCGGGAAGGAGCATTAATCTGGCCCTCTCCCAACGGGGGCGCAAAGCCCT
Organism: Drosophila ercepeae; assembly: GCA_018150545.1. Classification (NCBI taxonomy): domain Eukaryota; kingdom Metazoa; phylum Arthropoda; class Insecta; order Diptera; family Drosophilidae; genus Drosophila; species Drosophila ercepeae. The sequence continues at coordinate 16,657,859 of JAECWL010000161.1, forward strand.
GGCTGCTGTGGGACTGGAGGAGAAGGTCCTGGACACCGCCATTCCAATGCAGGGGAGAATGCTGCACGACACCAAGGGCAACACCAGGGTGGTGCTCTATGATCCCTGCACAAGGCAATGCCTTTATTCCGTGGGTCGCAGGAAATTGAATGAAGTCCTTCTGGATGCCTGCGATGAGCTGCCAAACATCACCTGCCACTTCAATCATAAGCTCAATACTGTCAATCTGCGAGAGGGATCCATGGAGTTCCGTAATCCCCAGGCAGGCGACGAGGTAATCTCGTCCAGCGCAGATCTCATTGTGGGCTGCGATGGAGCCTTCAGCAGTGTCCGCCAGCAGTTGGTCCGCTTGCCGGGATTCAACTACTCCCAAATCTATATTGAGACTGGTTACCTGGAGCTGTGTATTCCCGCCAAGTCGGGAGAGTTCCAGATGCCTCCAAACTACCTGCACATTTGGCCACGTGACTCCTTCATGATGATAGCTCTGCCGAACCAGGATAAATCCTTCACGGTCACCCTGTCCATGCCCTTTGAAATGTTCTCCAAAATCCAAGATCAAGGCCAGCTACTAGACTTCTTCGAAGAGAACTTCAGTGATGCCCTGCCCCTCATCGGGGAGGAGCAGCTTATCAAGGACTTCTTCAAAACGAAACCCCAGCACCTGGTGTCCATAAAATGTCGTCCCTACCATTATGAGGACAAGGCCCTAATCCTGGGAGATGCCGCACACGCCATGGTGCCTTACTACGGCCAGGGAATGAACGCCGGGATGGAGGATGTTACTCTTCTGTCCGAGATCCTGGACAGGCAGCTGCCACTAGATGAATCACTGGCCCAGTTTACTGAGAAACGCTGGGAAGATGCCTTTGCCATCTGCGATCTGGCAATGTACAACTACGTCGAGGTGGGTAATCATTATTTTATAAATTTATTAACTTTTATTTAATATTACGATCCCTTTTAGATGCGAGACTTGACCAAACGTTGGTCGTTCCGCTTGCGAAAGTTCCTGGACACTGTGCTCTTCCGGTATTTCCCAGGCTGGATTCCGCTCTACAACAGTGTGTCCTTTACCAGCATGCCCTACAGCCAGTGTATCGCCAACCGGAAGTGGCAGGATCTGGTGTTGAGGCGCGTTTCCGCCGCCAGTGTTTTCACCATGATTTTAACTGCTGGAGCTATATATGCTCAGCGTGCTGCTCAACATTGAATCTTTTACATTTAAAACAATTATTACAACAAAACAATACAAGAATTCAAACGTTTCATGTACATTTAACATATTTTTAACGAAATGCCCATAATTGTATGCTTTAAATAATCACATTTTTGTACTTTAACCACATAAAAAGAGTAAATAAAATTAAAGAAATCTTTGTTTTATATATGTTTATTAATTTTAATTAAAATTAATTTCTTTTTCTCTAATCTTATCTGAAAAAGAAAGAAAACTAATTTCTCTTTCGGCCCTGGATTTGAAAATGTTGCTAAGAAAAGTTTGGCTTTGTTGCTAAGAAAATGTTGCCAAGAAAACCAAAGCAACAAGCATTTCCATTAATAAATAAACTAAGGAATTAATTTCTTTCTTTTAACATAAATAACCTGACAAATTTGATGTAATTTAAATGAAATATAAATTTTGGTAAATTATTTCATATTTCATATTTCATTCACTTGTATTTTAGCTACATTTTTACATTTTTTTTTGTAAAATATTTATTAAGGCAACCATGGTCACCAACGACCTCTTTATAGCCTTGCTATACACTTGCGCAGCTTAATACTTGTAAACAATTAATATAATAATTGGACTAAAGACTAATTTAAAGTCGTCTACGGGATCGACCCATAGGGGATCGTGTTATCAGGTCCCTCGGCTGGCACTAATATTTAACATAAAAGAATGAAAATTAGGTTTTGTTTACTTACCCTTTATGAAATCGAGGAGGAGGGCACTGCTATTTAACTCTGTTGGCACTGTTATTTAACACTTTCAGAATCAAAGTTCAGTTTTGTTAAGTACAATTTATGAGAATCGAGGAGGAGGACACTGTTATTTAACATTAGAATTAAATTTAACATTAGAATTAAAGTCAAATTCTGTTAAGTGCGCTGTTATTTAAAATTTTAGAATTAAATTTCTAGGTTTTCTTAAGTACAAGTTATGAGAATCGAGGAGGAGGACACTGTTATTTAACACTGTTGGCACTGATATTTAACACTATCAGAATCGAAGTTCGGTTTTGTTAAGTACAATTTATGAGAATCGAGGAGGAGGGCACTGTTATTTAACATTATCAGAATTTAAATTAGGTTTTGTTTACTTTTTGCACTGTTATCTAACACTGTTGGCACTGATATTTAACACTATCAGAATCAAAGTTAAGTTTTGTTAAGTACAATTTATGAGAATCGAGGAGGAGGGCACGGTTATTTAACATTAGATTTAAAGTTAACATTAAATATATAGTCAAATTCTGCTAAGTGCGCTGTTATTTAACATTTTAGAATTAAATTTCTAGTGTTTCTTAAGTACAAGTTATGAGAATCGAGGAGGAGGGCATTGTTATTTAACATTAGATTTAAAGTTAACATTAGAATTAAAGTGAAATTCTGTTAAGTACATTGTTATTTAACATTTTAGAATTAAATATTCAGTTTTGTTAAGTGCAACTAATGAGAATCGAGGAGGAGGGAGCTGTTATTTAACATTAAAATTAAAGTTAACATTAGAATTAAATTTAAATTCTGTTAAGTGCGCTGTTATTTAACATTTTAGAATTAAATATTAAGGGTTGTTAAGTGCCCTGTATGAGAATCGAGGAGGAGGGCACTGTTATTTAACATTAAAGAATTAAATGTTAATTTAATTTATTTTACAATTTAACAAAGATCGCGCTATAACTGGGGATGGGTTTCAGGAGAGTCGATAATAGCGTTAATCATTTTTACTTTATTTTAAGGACAAAATGTAGGATAAACCAACTTAATACAAAATTTTCCTCAATGGAATTCTTTGGTTGAGTCATAAATGTTTTAAATTTAAATAACATTTCCTCAATGGAAACTCTTTGGTTGAGTCATAAAGTCATGTTTCAAAGTTAAAATTACATTTGCAGAATCAATTTCTTAGATAAGTCAAAGAATCGATTCGTGGGGAAGGTTGCCCAAATAAAAGCAAAACAATTGATAAACTATTGTTTACTGTGGATTCACGCAGGTCTTATAAATATACCCACACATGCTAGATTGTTTTCGCGGTGGCAAAATAATTGAAATTTCTTTTTGGCCGCGTGGCTACTACGCATCGCATTTGGGACTATCAACTGGTGGATATTTTTGGTTTTGTTTTGTCGTTTTTCTTGCGAGGCGGCGACAGCCAAAAATACGCCTCGACAATGTGATTTCAGTTATTTCGATTTTAGTTTGTTTCATTATATTTATATCTAGACCAGCCTTGGTCACGTGATCGACAGTCGCTGCATCCGGCTGTTGCAGCTGCAACTTTTTGAGGATCTTAAGGATCAAATGGGATCCAATGGATCCTATCTTTATATCTTCTTCATATGTGGTCATAATCGCCAGAGCTTTAAATAAAGAGGGAGAGGGATGATGGCGTGTGAAAGCTTTTGATTAATTAGCATGTCATTTTGTTGCTACCCCAGCCCTCTCCTTTTTTTCCGTGGTTGCCTTCCACTCAATTTCTCTCTATTTTTGTGGGAGACAAGGTCAGCGCTTTCTCAACGCCGGCCGGTATTTTATTACAACAACATTTACAACGCTCCGATCAAATAAAAGCTTGCTAGAAGACAGCTTTCGCAATACTCGTACATATCTGCCTATATGTTTGTTTCGATACTCTTTTAAGCTTGGTTGAATCTAATTAAATCGGGCTTAAAAGTGAAAACCCTAAACAAAACAATGGCTTTAAGCCCGCTCATCTCTTGACCTAGTAGCCAAAACAAAAGCTAACTTCGATCGAGGGAAGCTTTTGCCCAACGAACGAGAGCGGAAGCGTGAATCGGCAAGATGGAGAGAGGGCGAAAATGATTGGGGAAGAGTAGGCGCGATTGGTTTGCTCATTTGGGGCTTAATTGTTGTTGCTAATAACGTTTTCTGAACTTTTCACTGGCGCTCTCTAGAATAGTCGGCGCCACTGCTCTCCTCCCCCTTACTACAGTGAAAGTTCGTTAACAATACCCAGGGCTTATCATCAATAATGTATTATGGTATTTAATCTGTCAAGGCAAACATTAAAGATTATAAATTGAAGGTTGGCGAGCCACATTCAACATCGAGTTTGTTCAAGAAGTTTCTCGATTTGAGAGGGCTGACTGTACCACCACTTGCGGTTCGACTTCGGCTGGCCAGCGACTCGGCGCGGTAGCTTAGTTGCTCGTCACATGTTCGACACTCAACACTCAAGTAGACCAATACCAGGGCATGCAGTGCCAAAATTGAGCAACCGTTAGATATACAGTACAATAGGAATAACCGCAACGACCTATCCACTTCCCACTGTTTATTGTGCTATAAACCAGGTGCAAGTGCAACTTTTGACAGTTATATCGTGCCCTTGCTACCACATTCGATTCCCACCCCCATATATACTAATAAAACGATCGCAACGTTCTCGAAGCTTTTTCGGCAAGCTCCTAATAACCTACCAAAACGCGTGGTTCGCAACAAGAAACGTCAAGAAATAAAACGACACAAAGCGTAAAAGCGTAAAAAGTGAAATTGAAATTCGAATTCAAAGTCAAAATTTCGGAGAGTTAGTGATCGCGCGTTTTTCTCTGTGTTTTTGTGAAGCTTAATTTATTCGTGTGTGTGTGTGTGCAGAATCCGTTAACCGTTAACGGGATACTCAAAGAAGGAGAAGCTTGGAAAAGGACAGGAGCCAGAAAGCAATTAGGGCGTTACTTGTCAGTAGAATTGTAAAAACTCAGCCTACACCCGGCTCGGTTTGGTTTCACGTTTCGGAACTATTATTCCAAAATCAAAACCAACTACCCGAACCAATCGCCGCCATCCTGGCACGTCGTTCGCTGTTAGTGTGAGGCGTAAGCGGTTCGCCGGAACGGTCAACTCACCCCACACCCCTGCTGCCCGTCGTCGATAGCATTTGACCACCCAACCACCCACTGATCCATCCATCCCACCCACTACCGATAGCCGGCCGCCCGATAGCCGATAGTCCGCCACGTCGATAGCCGCTTGCTGTTTTCGAGTGCGACAAAAACATAGATCCATCGATCGAGCGCCACTGCACCGAGCCACCGGTGCGGATACGGAATATTCTTCTAGCGTGAACTTTGGATAATGACCGCCTAGGCACGAGCTGTCCCAACTTTTCAGGTAAATATACTAAAAAAAAAGAGACAATCACCGTTATCGATCTCCGCCAATTAGTGGGTCGGGTCTACGTGACCACAACTACCCCACAGTTGCCGGGTGGTGGTGTCGCATGGCTTGGGTTCTGCCTAAATGAAAACCAAACCAGAAATGCGGATAACGATCGTGGCACACACACTTGCCACCCCTTTACCTCTTTACCTCTCTCGACCCTCTTTTTTTGGCATCTGGCATTTCCGGTTTAGCAGATTTTTTTGGCGGTGTATATATATCTTTAGACGAAAAACACCTTCAGATACATAACCCAAGATCCTCCCCATAGATCGAGTGCAAATGTTCTTGAATTCAAGTTTTTTTTTTCGTTCGTTTTAAATAACAAGATCTTTAATCTAAATACCTTAAAACAGGTAGTTTTTAGTTGATTAAAAAATATGATTATCTATTAAATCTACACTCGCAAAAAGTGTGTTTAAGGAATGCAAAAAAGTGCATCGATACGCAGCCATTGTTTTAATTGTAATTTCCAACTGTTTATTGATTCCAAGAACCCGTTATTGTTTCTGGATAAAAGTTTACTTTTAAACTGGAATCATTGCAGTTCCTCGAAGCTGCCAGTGTAGATCGCATTATTTTCAACAAAAATGTACGCCATTATCTCTGGATCTTTGAAATAAATAAAAATAAAATAGCCATTATATATTTTAACGATCTAGTTCGTATGTAGAAATGGGCTCTACTGTGCAGTAAACGGAACAGATGACTGCCAGCTGATAAAAGCTATTAAAAGTATTATTTTAGGGAGACCCAAAATCATTTTTAGGATCCATTACGCAGTTCTATGGATTATGTTCTAATATTTCTGGAAAAATAATGAAATTAATTGCAACTGTAACTGGGAATTGAGTCATAACTTGACTTGTTTTACGTTTTATCGAATTCAGTAATTAAATTAATGATCCTCTGATCAGTTTACTCTCCCCCTCACACTAACACACACACACACGCAGACTAATTGCAAGATGGTGGCAAAAAAAAAAAAATGGGGGAAAAAAAGATTCCGATCCGAAAACTTACATCATCGGGCTGAAGTAAGAGAGAGAAAGAAAGAAACGCGCCCGCCAAATAGCAAAAGCATTTACATACCAAAACATATATATGTATATGTGTGGATATATATTTTAATATATACATAAATACATTTGTTTTTAATATTTCGGTCTCGCGAAACAAGCAATTCCGTACACTTTGTAGGGGGATTTTATTTTTTGTAGCTTAAGGAAATCACCGAAAGCTAATCAAAGAAAAAGGCGATAAAAAGTAAGCAAACTAGCGCTTTGCTAGCGGGACAGAGAGGGAGAGTGGTTCATAAATTTCCGAAAAAAGTCTAAACGATCTGCTAGCTTTATAAAAATAAATCAACGGCATATAGAATATGGCGGAATGAATACCGAAAACAATTTGACATAGAAAATAACCAATAACTAATTTTGTTCCTCTCTCTCCTTACATGTTTGTGCCTGTTCGGATCCTCTTCTTCCTGATGCTTTTTGCCGATGCGGCTCTCTTGCGGTAAATGTCATCCGAAAAGAGGTAGCAGACCAACAACAACAGCAAAAGCTACGAAATCGACAACAACGGCATTTGTGCAAAGAAGACGCAGTTGAAAAAGTGTTAGCAAGTGAAAAAAAGAAAAGAAAAGAACAAGATCAACAGAAAAGAGAGCAGAAACAACTTTAATGAATTTCGTGATTAAAAACATTTCAAAGGTACAACAAAAGCTCATTTAATATAAAAATAAGAAGAACGCAACAGCAAGAGCAAGAGTGAGTGAAAAAAACAAAAAAACAAAAAAAATATAAAATCGTGGCACAAACTAAAAACACACAACAAAAGCTCTCCGTCAACGAAAACGAGAGCGAACGTGTGAGTGCGAGTGCGAGTGATATAGCAGAACCGTAGAAAGAGCAGGCGTGAGACAACAACAAAAACCGAAGTAAAAACCAAAAGCCAAGCCAATTGCGCACGGAACGTAGAACGGAGAAAACTAACGCAACCCGCAAGCTAACAGTACGGATAATAACGGTACAAACAACGGTACAAACGGTAGAACAGTGCATCGGTTAACGGTTACCGGTTACAACAAGAAGAAACGAGGAAGTCATATATAGAGAGGAAGATGGTAAACAAGGCCAACGGCAAGGCACTGGGGCAGAAGGCGGACAAGGACAAGGACAGGCAAAAAGAGCGCGAGGCAATGTTGCCGGCGGCGGGCAACAACAACAGCAGCAGCAACAGCAACAGTAACGGCAGCAACACGCAGATGACACAGAGCAACAATAGCAATAAAACGAGCAACAAGAGTAACAACAACAACAACAATAATAATAATCAACAACAAGGCAACAAGGGCTCCACAACCGCCAAGACAAACAGCAAGAAGAATGGCGGCAAAGGACAACAGAACCAGCAGCAGCAGCAGCAACAGCAGCAGCAGCGCAGCAAGAAAGCCAAGCCCCAGAGGCAACAGATCTTCCTGCAATCGTTGCCACGCGACAGCAGCAATTACAACAGAAACAATAGTAGCAATAATAGCAGTAGAAATAGCAGCAACATTAGCACTATAAGCATCAACAGTGGCAACACGGCCGACACACCGGCAACTGGTGGCAAGATGAACTCTGGGGAGCTGCTGACGGCGGCTCTGACCGTGCCCTGTGCCAAGTGTTCCAAGCCAGCCATGATCTCCAGTTTGACCACCACAGTAGCCGCCGCCTCCTCGTCGTCCGCCTCCTCGTCGTCCACATCCTCTGCCTCGTCGACGAGCTCCACTCTATCAACCAGTTCCGGATCGGAGACTGCCAGCAATCACAGCGAGCTCAGCTATCCGGAGCCGGTTGTCTACTCCGGCAAACAGTATCGCAAATCGAAATCCTATATGGGGGCATCCCAGTACAACAATTTCTCGTCCAATTCCTATCAGTCGGGTGGCTCGAGCCGGGCGCCGAGCTCCTCTGGAGGTAACAATAATGGCAATCATGTGGCCTATAGACGCTCTCACAGCGATCGCCGCAACTCGTTCGATCGCACATTTGCCTTTCGAAATCGCGACTTTGTGCCCATTGTTCCGCCATCGCGTCCCGTTTTATCCTCCTCCAATATCGCCGGAGTCATGGCCAGTTCCACCAAGTTGACAATAATCGAGCGGTTCGGCAAAGGACGTGTCGCATATCCCATAATGCAGGTGAGTTATCGTTTGCTTTCTTAAAAGTTAGTTTTTACGTATACTTGATTTTTTTTTTACACCAGAATACTTTCTTAGAATCCTTAATTTTTACGTATACTTGATTTTTTTTCAACAGGAATGCTTTCTTAGAGTCCTACATTACGTATACGTGATTTTTTTTATTTACATTTAAAAACGTAGAAAATGACGTAGAAAGTAGAAAATTGTAGTTTTTGTAATAATTTTTCCGTTTTTTGTGTATTTTTTTTAGAATTAGATTTTTTAGAATTTTAAATAATTTTCTTTAGAAATCTCAACACATCATACGAAATATTTTTCTCAATTCAAGTTACGCTTCATCGAGTTGCAGAACAAAATGCAATATTGTTTCTGAGAATCGGTGAAGCTTTCGTAACTTTCCATTAGTTGGCCTGTTGGCTGTTGCCACATTTCGAGAAGTAACCGTCCTAATCAGCCTCTACCAGCCAGGCAGCTAGCTACCGAAGGAAGCGGCCATAATTAATGGCACACAAACAAGAAGCGTTGATAAGAATGAAGTTCGAACTGCGAGAAAGCAGGCGAAAGGGGGTGGCTGTGGGTGCTCTTACTCATCTATATATTTTTGATAAACTGATTTCATTTCGGGAGTTGATCAGTCAGAAAACTTTAGAAACTGTGGAATTTCTCTTGCCTTTTCAAAACATTGTTTTGCAACATTTTGTTATCAGTTTTCGATGGTGTGCGTGTGTTTAGTTCTTTTTGTTTATTTACGGTTATGCACTTGAGGTAGAAATATTACGTATACGCCCTGCCTGGCCCTGGCTGGCCCTGCCTGACAAAAGCAATTTGTCAGCCCGTGATTTTGTGCAATCGGGAGAGCCAAATGCGATGCTAATATACGGAAATACATTCTTACCTTGAATCTCCGTCATTATGTGGATTTTTTCGTTGTATTAATTCTCGAAACCCACAACAAAAAAACAAAACAAAATCTCTGCCAGAAGTTTGAATTTAAAGTATTTTATGCAAATTCTACGCTGACGTCTGCATACAGATGTTGGGCTCGATGATGGGGATTGGTTACCGATTTTATTTGTGGAAAAATATCAACCGAAAGTGGTTTGATTAGCATGTGCTGCGGCACTTAGTTAGTTACCAAAACTAGTTCTAAACGAAATCAGGAAAAAACAAGACAGATTGATGCGAAAAGTGAAACTTGTTTCCAGTCTTGAATAAAATACTTCCCTAAAACGGTTGCCAAAGACAATGGGCGCCTTTTTACAAGAAGTTCGATCATAAAAAATTTCACATTTTTTTAAGAAACACTTCTTAGACTCGGATTGAACAACTGTTTCAACAAGTTTGTTTAGCCTTAGCATTGCCTTTGGCCTGGCCTTCGCTTCACGTAAACACAGAAACTAGACGAAAACATTGAAAATTTTGTCGAAAAACAATCCCAACACACATTTTCAAATGAATCACTAAATCAGTTAGTCCCTCACTCTGCTCCGACCTCTTGATATTTACTCTGCTCTGAGGCCCAGACATACATTAATTCGCCCCACGTGAATTTTAAATTTGACGCACAGTGGTCTAAGATTTAGTAGTTGGGTGGCGAAAAATGTTTCTTGGCCTGGAAACAAATCTCTTCACACGTGGCACACACTTTGGCGACGGAAATGAGCCAATTGATAAGATAGTGACTGCTTCAGCCTGACATCGGAAAGCTTTATTATGCCATATCTCTATAAGAAGTAAATAAATTGGCAAAACAAAGTAGAAAATTATAATTAAATTTTAATAAACTTCAAAGTTATTCTTCTCAAAAGGAACTTGAAGTATTAAATTAAATCATTTAAGTTGCGTTATTAAAGTTATCACATAATGCCGGCCAGTTATCACAGGAAGTTGGAATCTAAAATCAGAGATAGCCATAAAAACAAAAGAATTTTTCGAAGATAAAGTGAAGTTTGTGAGAAAGTACAGTGTAGATCATCATCGTAGAGTTACGAAACACAGATGTGTGGAAGCCGAGCCGGGGATTTCCAGGCTTGATTCAAATCTCGCCAAAGATTTGCGCAAACCCCGCGGTCAGCTTATCAGTCAAATATAGCCTTATTATATATTGAAATATAGCAACTCTTCTGCTTACGTCAAGCCTCACTTGATTCTATATGTGGCCAGGAATGTGTTATATGGACAGGTGGAAATGTTTACAAAGAACCGTCTCAGTTACGAACTTTCTATTGTAGCCAAGCAAAGGCAGCTGATATAACTCAGTAGTCTCTCACTGATTATCTAAATGGGTAAATATATTTATAAAAAAAACATACAATATATATTAGAGGATTTATAGCGCTCCTCAAAAAATACTGAATATTGAAGCTTTTTTCTGTTTTTATACCCTTGAAAAAGGGTATTATAATTTTGTCCAGAAATGTGTAACGCATTAAAGGAAGCATCTCCGACCCCAAAAAGTATATATATTCTTGATCAGCATCAACAGCCGAGTCGATATAGCCATGTCCGTCTGTCCGTCTGTCCGTCTGTTTCTATGCATAAAATAGACAGTAGTTTTAAAGCTAGCGTTTTGAAATTTTTACCAGATCTTTATTTTTGTTGCACGCAGATCAAGTTTAAGAATCGGTCGGATCGGACCACTATAACATATAGCTGCCATACAAACGACCGATATGAAAACAAGTCTTTGTATGGAAAACTTTTTTGTTTTCCAAGCTATTGCAACCGAATTTAACATTTATTTATTCGACATAGCCATACACGATTTGTTAAAGTTTGGTCCGGATCGGACCACTATATAATATAGCTGCCATACAAACGACCGATATGAAAACAAGTCTTTGTATGGAAAACTTTTTTGTTTTCAAGGGTATACCATCTTCGGCAAGCCGAAGATAACTTTTCTCACTTGTTTTTTCTTAATTTTTATATTATATATACGAAATATATTTGGTTTTCTATTATTATTCGGCTCGGTAAATATTACTCTACTAAATTGCATATTGTTTTTGAAAATTGCCACAGCTGTGTGTGGCCAAGTTTGGCTTCAGTTCGCTTCCACCAACTCAACTGCGTAGTAAAACCATTTATAAATATGATTTGGTTGGCAAAAATCGTTGAAGAGCAACGAAATTGTTAACAAAAAAAACACCTAAAAAAACAACAGAACTGCAGTGGTGTGCGATTATTATTTTGATTATGGAAATCAGTGGCAGAACAATAAAAAAATATAAAAGAAATGGTCTGTCAGGCGACTAGATTGAGGTGGCAAGGGGTTCCTATCACGTGTGCTTGAGATTTTCTACGCTTATCGTTTCTGCCAGAAAGCGTGCAAAATATCATAAATTTCATTTTTCAAGCCACAAAGCAAAGAGCCCCATCTCCAGGTGGATAGAAAGTTTCATGACGATACAAATTTTTTGCTAAATTTATCACAACCCAACCCCCCAGGCAACAAGAAGTTGTTAAGCTTTTTTCAGGGTTTTGGCCATTTTGCGCCTAGTTGCCTGTTAGAGTATTTTTTGAAGGCCTTCTCTGAGCTGAGCCTAAAAATAGGCAATGGAAACCGGGTTTACTTTTCAAGCCTCCTCATGTAGCATGTAAATAAAAAACTTTTGGTATTTTTAATATACTTGGAATTAAGATGAAGTCTGCTTTATGTCCTCTAAGGAGTTCGTTGTCCTAGGTCTGATTATTAGGGAGTACAATGGACCCTGAACATAATTGGAGGGACACCCGATAATGCCTGGCGCCTCACAATTCTGACAAGACAAAGACGATGACCTCTGAACTTGATTGCTTTATCAGAAGAGGACAGTTTTTGTGTAGAGAGAAAACAAACACCTGCCAAGATATACCATATTTTGATTCAAATGTTTAGTTTGCTTTTCTAATAATAAATTTAATAATAATTGAAGTAAAAACAAAACCATCAAAACCATCAAAATGGTCAGCAGCGATAAGAGGAAACCAAATGCAGAGGAAACTGAAATGTTTGCGGTCGCAACACAAACAAATGCATATTTCTTTATTTATTTTTGTTTTTTTTGCCTTTTGAGGTGCCTGCTGGTGTCGCGATAAGAAACCAAAGAAAAAAAAACACGCACAAAGTGTGAGAGAGCCGGAATCGTAGAAAAAAAAGACTCCGACAAGTTCAATATGATATAGATAAGAAGGTATACCATACGTTGAGCATTATTTATTGAGAGATTGAGACGCATTCCAATCAAAGAAATTGTATTTATTTTTAAAAGTCACTTTGTAGATCCGAGATTGCATCCGCGATTCCTAGAGAGAGCCACTTGAGCTGTCCGGGGTCCGGTCGTAAAGCAAATCTCGGACTACATTGTGTTGGGCACCATAGGTGCTCCGGCCCGGGCTGATAACCATTGCTCGAGGTAGACATCGCCTGTCAAACCCGACCCAACACACGATTCTCAATGAAACTATAGAACAACAGGAACTGCACTTGCATCGATAGTTTATTGAACCCAAAGTACTGCAAATACAACGGAATTTCATGCGAATTAGTAAGTGCTTGCTGTGGATCGATAAAAGCGATAAAAGCGATAACCTTGGTGGTTGTTCTCTGAAAGATATATTCAATTACATTCTTTTCGTAGCGATGGGAACTGATATCAAGCATTTGTTAAATAAAATCAAACGAAAGTTTAAAGGAATCAGTAATTGCTTAGCTATGAAACGATAAAAGCGATAAAAACGATAACAATTGTGGGTGCTTTCCTAAGAATTCATCATACTACCTTCTTTTCTTTACGATGGGAACTAAAACCATAAATTTGTTTGATAAAATCAAACGGAAGTTTATAGGAATCAGTAATTGCTTAGCAATGAAACGATAAAAACGATAAAATCGATAAAAACGATAACAATTGTGGGTGCCCTCTTAAAGATTCATCAAGCTACCTTATTTTCTTTACGATGAGAACTGCTACCATAATTTTTTACAACCAAATCAAACAGAATTCTAAAGGAATTAGTGATTTCTTACCAACAAAACGATATAATCGATAAAAACGATAACAAATGGGTGCTCTCAGTGGGTGTTTAATAAGATCCGATACCATAATATGGTTATTACTTTTAATAGACTCTTTCAAGGACTGTTAGGGTCTTTCTCTTGATGTCTTACCATTTGCCAACCTGACTCTGTTGTAGCCTGTTAGTTTGTTGGGCCAACACAGACTCCAAATTGGTAAGCAAGAAAATGTGCGGCGGTGGTGGTGGTGCTGGTGGTGGTGGATTGTGTACGTAAATTACTTGTTAGCCGCTGCCACTTGCATTCCTTTGTGGCAAATGCAACAAAATGCCTTGCAATGCATTCGCGTGCACCTTTCAAATATTTTTTCAGCTTCGCCTAATCTCCGAGTTTGACTTGCAATCGGCATTTTGCCGCCGTTGTTGCAGTTTCTGTTTCGAGTTATTGTTATACTCTAGCTGAGGGTACTATAAATCAGTCCCGAGGCTTAAGATGCTCATAAAAAATCATTACCATGCCATCAATCTTTTTGGAGGTATTACCAAAAAGCTTTAGTCTTTTTATGTAGTTTAAAATACGCCATTAAAGGAAATTAAAGAAGATTATTTAATAGTAAAGGCAGTTATTTTAGCTTTATAGAACCTCTTCAACTTCTATTGAATAACCTGTGGCCTTGTGGGGCTATAAAAAAACTGATATAACCGAATATTGCTTCATATTCTACCGAAAATATCTTATCTCTACAATAAGTATATCGGTTTTTGTTTTAATTTCTTTCTAAAAATCGTTTTTAATTCGATTCAGAGCATCCGATTAGGTCATTTAATGATGCTACCTTTCGGGTAGAGGTAGGTGTCTGGTCTTGTTGTGTGTTGTTTCTGTGTTTATTAGCGGCCTCCTAGATTTGGTATTTAAAAGACATTTAACATTTATGCTTGAGTAGCGCTTTATAGCCGGCTCTCTGACATTTAAATCGGCTTCTGTAAAGCCGAGGAATAATCCAAATGAGAGGACAGTCTTCTAATACTCGTAGGAATATTCTTCAAGTATCTATTTCTTTGGAATTACTTTGGAGTATGTTGTTGTCTGGCAGATAAATGGTGTAATTGTGTTTCCAAGAAGCAAAGCCTAGAAATAGATTTCAATGTTGCCAAATTGCTTTCTGATAAAAAAATAACAGAAACAAAATCGCAGTATGCGTGACACAAGTTACTTCCGGCAATTATCAACATTTTTGGGGCTGTCTTCGGTTTTTTGTTGTCAAAACGAATAAAAAAAAACTTGTGGTAAGGTTAAAGCCAATATTTTAACAATAATAAGTGGGTTGAATCCGATTTGATGTTTTTGTTTACGCTTCAGTGTGACTCTATAGAAAAAAACGTAAAAAAAAAACAAAAGTGAAACACAGCTGAAATGTGGAAATTATAATGCGAACCAATTTTCCTGTAATTATGACGAGGCAGAAATAAATTGTTTTGCCAAATTTGCACTGCGAAATGATGAAACGTGTTTTTGGAAACAAAATTGGGTCTAAAGGTATTTCCAGTACAATCCTATTTATAAAGAAAGGTATTATTATTATTACCTTTATATATGTTACCTTAAAAAACGAGCTATTTTTTTGGTTTTCAGTGTTTCAGTTTTTTTTGTATAATTTGCAATTCATGTAAGATCAGATTTATAATTACTCCGTGTTGATTCCGTCAATTGCACGTAATCGAAGTGAATAAACAATTGAATATTCACTTCTGTTCACAGTAAACACGAATGATTCATCCTACAGCCACCCAGCCAGCCTCCTCACGTGCTAAATCCCCTCTTGATTACTCCAAAAACAATTAACATTGAAATAAAAAGCTGTTTTCCCTCTTCATATAATATTTTTTTTTAATAATTAAAGCGGAGTTTTGGAGCGTATCTTAGAATGCGGATGTGTGTTGAAACGGACGTCTATATTCTGTAGAAGAAATCTATTTATGACTCCCAATCCACTTTACTCCAAATCGTTTATTGTTCCGGGCCTGGGCCCAGAAAAGAAGTGGAAGCATTATAAAAAACACTCTGTTTTTTGCTGCCAATATTTCAGTTACGCTTCAGCATTATGAGCCGCTAATTCTTTTATTGCCAAAGTCGAAGAGTCATTTTTTCCACACCGCTTGGAAGATTGCCTTTGGCAAGGTCGTTCGCTAAAAAATCGCGAAAAAAACCATAAAATATCAGTGCAAGCAACCGTTTATGCATTTGGAATTTGATTCGCTGGCTTGGCTGATGATTTCTTGGAATTTTTAATGTGACTTCATCCAAAACTCTGTGTGGAACAGGTGTCGGAATGCCCAAAAAGACAACTCTACCTCTTCTATAGGTATTCCTTCGTATATCTACTTACATATGCGTGTTTTATTATTTATTTCTTTTCTAATTTTTTTTTTGGTTTTTCGTTTTGGTATTTTGCCTTACGGCTATTTGCCAACTTGGTTTCGCTGCTAATGCGCAAAAAAAATCACAAAAAACAAAACGAATTATTAAAGAAGAGCCAACACTTTATATCAAGTTTTTTTCCTTCTTTTTTTTTGAGTTATTTTTTTGAAGGGTTTCAACACTTGAGTGAGGTATGTGCTCGAGCACATCGACATCCAACACGGAGACCTTATACCAATTACTTTACTTCATTGTTTTTTTTTTTTTATTATTAAAAGACTTGAGTAATTAATGCTCCACTTAATTACATGTATTTTAAATTGGCTTGAGGTTGGAATTTAAAGGCTTTTCATAATTATAATATATATTTTGTATTATAAACAAAAGAGGGGAGCTCTCAGCTTATTTCATAATAATTCGAAAGTAATATAATAATACTTTTATATAATTCTTAATGCGTTCTAAAGTTTGGAATAGATTGTTTGAAATCTACCATACAATCGGTTCATTTTGATTGCGGCTTGTCTCTGAGAGCGATATATATGTAGAAATACTTATGATTATTAATCTCATTGTATAAGCTGATTTGGTTTTGCATGCATATTCATTGGGCCCGCTGTTGATGTGGTTAAACAGGCAAATTAAAACGCCAATTGCAAGAAATGAAAGGCAGCAGCAAAACCTCTCTTAACTGAACGCATTTATTGGTAGGTTTGGCCTGGTCTGGTCTCTTGGTCTTTGCCACAAAACCGACAACAACCAGTAACCACCTTCAATGTCAATTCAATGCAGGTGGCTATAACTGCGCCCCAGCCACACTTTACTACACTTCAGTTCGGTTTATTTCAGTTGGCTTAACTCTCGATTCAGTTTCAGTTTCAGTTTCTGTTTCAACTACAGCTTCAGTTTTCAGTTTCATTTTCAGTTTCAGCCTTACCTTAAGCTTTTGGTCAAAACCATACCATTGGCGCTTTGATTTATCTGTAACGCTCACAAACACCAAGAAATACCCTGAAATACTGGATGCTGTGGCTTAATTGTTGTGCTTGGATCAAAAAAACATTGTTATGTAATCGCATTATGGCTCATTGTATATAGAAATGTGAGGGACGGCACCCAGTCGCAGGTTTAATAATAATTTTATAATTGGTTTCCAAAGCATTCATCAGGATTTCAGACTCAACTGTACAGAGAGTGTGCTTTAAAGACAAGAACGAACACGTCCCGGATCTGGCTTCGAATATCAATTTTGAAATAAAAATAAACCAATTTTATAATTGCTTTTCAAAGCATTCAAGGGAAGAGTGTTTCCTATTCAGGATTTCAGACTCAACTGTACAGAGAGTGTGTGTTTTATAGACAAGAACGAACACGTCCCGGATCTCTGACTTGCAGCTACGCTTGTTTATCGGTTAATCGAATATCAATTTTGCATTCGCTCTATCAAATGGCTTATTGTATTTTGATTTATATGAAAAGAAACCACACCCATTGGCAACCCAAATACTTCTTGGCCTTCTACAGCCCCTCTCGACTGATCAGGTGAATGAATGAAGGATTTAGCCCCAGCCCCGGCTCCGGCCCAAGACCCAAGCCCAAAACCGAGTCAGCCCAGACCCAAGTGGAGCTTGCCTGCAGTTTAAAGTTAAAAAAAATTGACACTACCAGAGCGGCACTGGAAAAAATATTTAGACTTTAAAGAGATTAAGACTCATAAGCATTAAAAAGAGATTTCTTTGAGTGCCTCGAACCTGCTGCAACTGCCACAGAGCCACAGAGCACCGCACTAGCTACAGTTCACTGTGTCTCTGTGCTCTGTGCGGCAAACTGGAAAGATCGGTTTCAGGTTTCAAGGACTTTTCGGTGGACATTCACTTTTATCCGCACGTAAGCACGTTGTATATGAATTTCTGTAAAGAACAACCACTCGAAAAATAAAAAAAAATAAAAACAAAAAACAAGAAAAACCCAAAAGAAACACTGAATATAAAACTCTTGACTGCGAATTAAGTTTTGAGCTGAGTTGGGGCTAAACTGCATTTTTGCGTCTCGAGTTGGGATGGAAGTAACTGGAGTTTGTTGGCTGGGTGCTGCTTCTTACTACCACCCCCAGACAACCCCAACGTCCCCCCAAACCGATAAAAAAAAATAAAATAAAACCCCCCAAAAAAAAACAGGCCCAAGCCCAGGCCTCGCCCAAAGCTTTCAAATTGACTTTCAATTATTTTGTCTGAAGCTGAAGCTGTTCAATAAAGCAACGGTACATTGTATTTGCATTGTTTTTTGTTTTTTGTTTTTTCTGTTCACCGTTTTACTTATCTGCATTTAAGAGCAGGATGGGGCGAGATAAAACGAGGGAGACAGTCCCAGCCACTCACACTTGTCTTGTCTTGTTTCATTTGCCGTTGCTTTTGCCCTACAAAAGCGGCTACTTGATTTTTCTATCTTTCAGATACTTCTAGAACAACGATAATTGAGATTCTTAACTTGTTTTTCAAGAAAGAGATCTTAACTTTTGGTTTTACAATGATTTTCACAAAATTAAAAGCATTTTCCTTGATTTTTGTATCTTTCAGATACTTCTGGAATATCCAAAATTGAGATACAAAGTTGGGTTTTCAAGAATAAGTTCTTAAAATACGATTTTTAAACAATATTCTTAAAATTAAAAGCATTTTTTATATTGAAGATATTGTTTCCATGATTTTTGCATCTTTCAGATACTTTTGGAATATTAATAATTGAGATAAAAGATTTGTTTTTCAAGAATAAGTTCCTAACTTATGTTTTTTAAATGATATTCTCAAAAATAAAGCATTTTCCTTCATTTTTGTATCTTCAAGATACTAGAATATTGATAGTTAAGATTCTAGAATTATTTTAAAGAAGAAATTCCCATCCTATGATCCCTAAGTATGCCTTATTTCCTACAATTTCTAATATTCCATTGTAATAATAGTTGAATAAATAATATTTCCCTTAAAACAAAGTATCTCATAGTTCGACTTCGCTTTCCGACTACAGAATTTGTTGCATTCATTACACAATAAATTATAATACGGGTTTTGTGGTTGAAACCAAAAGGTTTCGTCTGCTTTGGCGCCCCACACGCCCCCTGCCGGCCACCCCCAGCCACCCCCTGCTGCCACCCACCTGCTACCATCGTCATTATCATGATTATCATTAAGATGCTGATCATAAGTATTATTTTGCTCCAATGCTCTTTTCGATTGAATTGGATAACTCGTTTCGATTCGCAGCCAAGTGCAAACTTGATTCGAAGACGTCGCATCTGCAATTTTGACATTTCGAATCAACCTTGAAATCGAATGAGTGAGTGAGATTTGTTGCCCCCTGCCACCCCCTCGTAAGACAGGCTGGAGTGCATAAATTCATCAGTTTATTGGGCCTGGCTTATGGATTGTAATATGTTTTGAGGGTTTGGCGGAATGTAATTCCGATTCTGGCCATATGCGAAGCCGGCTTCAAATCTGCGCCAAAAGGTCACTTGTACAGCTTTCACTCAAAGCTTAGAATTGCACTCAAGACCTGCGCAGTGGCGAAGGTCAACGAAGGACTTGCTCTTTCGCTTTCACTCAACGGGATTTTATGAATGAAATGCAGAACGAAGCTTCCCCACAACCACACCCAGGAGTACGAACTTTTGACAATCCAACCGCCCACTATCCCACCCACTAGCCCACCCATCCTGTGCAGGCGTGCCCAACCTACGACAAAATTATGGGCATCCATGAATGAATGACGCAGTTTGGTGGCGCTTCTCCTGGAAGGTTCTAACTAGCCACCTCTCTTTCGCTCCGAGCTTTCGATTTCTGTTTCGGTTTCGGTTTTGGCCATTCACGGTGACGTCAGCATGCGTAATTCCCGAAAGCGTGGGCGCACACCGTTAGCGTGGGTAGTGTAGTCGTGGGCGTGGGCGGTGGCGTTGGTGTGGGCATGGTCGTAATGCAGCACCTCGTAACTTACGCAAAAGAGCGGCAAACGGCGTGATTTGTCATAATTCGCATATGCGTTGCTGTTGACGGACGGAAAAAGCAAATAACAACAAGATAGCACAATGGGTGGGTGTGGATGGGTGGTTGGCCAGGAGCGGATGTCGAGGCAAGATAATGCCCGGCACTTCCCATCTGTTTGCAGTTCACTTGAGGGAGCTTAGCCTCCGAAGGAGTCCCCAGATGGTCCAGATGGTCAATCAGAATTCTGATTCAAACTGATTAGCAGAATTTTAAAGTTATTTGAAAATCTAGAAATTCCCAGCATTTATGATTACGTCAGAGTTCCTTTAACCAAAAAAAAACAACAAACATCAGCCTTAACGATAATTATATGTCCTGATTCGTCGATGAATCCCGTCCCGTCCCGCTTCAAAAACAGGACGTTACGTAATGCACTAGTTAAGCTTAAATTGCACTTAATTGAATGTTATATTGCTGGTCATGCGCACGCCCACGCCCTCGGCATTACTACGGCGCCATACACTGGCAGCAGGACACGCCCCTTAAAGCACTGCCGCCTCCTGGTCGTGGCGTGGCGCCTCGTCCTCCGTATTGTTCGTCGTCTGCAGGCCAGCTTTTGGCTTCGCTCCATGCTGGCAACAGGCGCCAGCAGCCTTGTTCTAGTCCTTTCTATGCGCAGGTCCTTGCAAGGCACTCATAAAAATTTCTTAATTTATATTTAATAATGTTTTTAAATATATTTAAAATACATTTAAATATTTTAAAGTTTTCGAGAATAAGTTGGAATCCCTGGATCTGTGTTTAGGGCTTTCTCCAAACGTTTCTCCCAGTGAAGGACATCCTGTATGGGCGGGCGCCTGTCGGCTGCCAACCTCCTGTTGACTGGGGTGTACCGCGATATCCCTACTTCCTAGGACTCGCTCCCGCAGGGACTTGCTTGCCGGCTTATCGATTTTTCATTACTTACTCAATTTAACGTTGACGTCGATGCCACGACGATGGACCCCTCCTGGCAAGGCAGGTTTGCGGTTCTCAAGTCTTGTTCTGCTCACTGGCATCCTCAGTTATTGTGTGGGCGGTTTGTAAGGATAAATAAATGGTGTTTATCCTAGAGAAGGGGAGTATGAAAGTTTGCCAAACCCTTCGCAACCAATGAAGGTGAAAGTTTGGCTTAGGTAAGATTCTTACATAACAAAGGGTATCCGCATAGAGTGGGCGTGGAAAAAGAATAGAAACCCATTTGCATATCTAATAAACCCGTTTGTTTATACAAGTCTGGTTCTTAAGCCGGGTCTTAATTAATATATTTTATAATTAATTTTAGATTAAAAGAGGGTACTATTTTGACATTAAAAAGGTTGATAATAAAAAGCCATAGAATATGTTGGACCAAAAAGAGCATCCACTCGGTTCTCTTGGCCAAGTTTTGCTTTCTTTTGTCTGTTTTTTTTTTTGTCTTATTTTCTTTTTTCTACTTTTCTTTGGTGCGCCGCCCACGCCATCGTCAATGGGAGTTCTATTTTTAGCCAAATAAATTGCAAATAAGGCGAGTCACTCAGTCGAGAATAATACCATCGGCACTCTGAAATTGGAATCGAATTTAGGAAGTGGGTGGTGGGTGGATGGGGCAGCCACCAACGGAAGTGCAAGACAAAGGAGGAGGCATCATCCTGGCTTATATCCTTTTGGCCCGGTTGTGTGTGCCTTGTCCTGATAACGCCAAATGTGTAAAATGCTTAACACCAATTTACGATTATTTCGCACTTGACAGAATAAACATTCCAAGGAACACCTTTTTCTCTCAATGTAGAACCCTTTTGGTACTCAGGTTCTCATTTACCCCAAAAAACAACCAACACAAACCCTGACCCAGTCCCTGGACCTGGCCGCAAGGTGTGACCTCGACTGAGCGGCGTCAGAAAGGCGACAGGATATTAACCATTTGGTTTAGGTGCTGCCAAAGTGTCGGTGTTTCACGCTCCGTTCGTTTTATTTGGTCGAGAGACCCAGACAGAAAAATCCAACTTTCAATTTCCAAAAACCCAAAAAAGTGGCTAAAAAAACAAACTTCAATCGAATAACAATAATTGCGGTGCGTGTGTGGTTGAGAGCTCCTACTAGCTGGTAGTTGGTAGTTGGAGGGGCTTTGTATTATCAAATTGGTTCATGGCAATTCTTGTGCGTTGTGCCGCCGCAGTTGCGGTTGCAATTGGAGTTTTAATTTTGAAGACTGGAGATGGAGATGGAGAAGGAGACGGAGCTGGAGCCGGTGCACGAGCTCGTTAGCGGAGGCTGCATGGAGGCGTTGTTTGGTAGCTTGGTTGCACTCGGCCCGACTGGGACTGATGAGTGTTAGGACACAGCAGCAGCAGCAGCAGCTGCTAACCAGTAACCAGTTCCAGCCTCAAGCCATTCTAATGTGTCCGTGTCTGCAAAGTGAGCGTAGTTACAGTGGGGTCCCCCTAAAAAGAAACAGGACAAACCAACTCTTATATCAATGGTTTGCCAAACGGTTGTAGACTGTAGAGTGCATGCCAGTGCGACTGCCCTTGGAGCCGTTTCTTGACGTGCCCCAACACACACTTTCAGAATCTCCGACATGAACGCAATTAAGGTCGTTTCTGCGTGGGCGTAGGATGAGGAGAGATCGTAAATCTGCAACCGTTCACAGAACGTGTCTGGAATAGAGGATGATGCCACTTTCAATCTCATTCTGTCTTCTACAGCTACAGCTCCGACTCTGACTCCGACTGATCCACGCTGCGTATACGTAATATTTGAGCTCCAACCGCCTCTTGGTGACTTTCACTTTTTGTTTGGCTTTGCTCCGGCTCTGGCTTGTTGCTGCCTGGCAGTTGGGTTTGCATTTTGAAATTCTTGCATAAAAAGCGAATGCAATTATCGGTTAAATAATGAACTGAAGTGCAGTCAAAAAAATGTTTAGCCAAGAGATAAGCTAAAAAGTGGCAATGAATGTCGTTGTTCGTTCTAAGAAGTTGGTCTCCTAATTCAATATTTCAACAATTCACTTTGCATTCTCTTGGCCAGCCATAATCAAACGACATTTTTTCTAAACCAACTAAAGACTACTACCAACTACCAACAGCTGCTGGCCAACACCCAATATGGCCAACAAACACACACACAGCCTCAGACATAGACTCAGATTTGATTGCATTAGAGCTGCTGCTGCGGTAGTTGGTTGGTTGGCTGGAAAATGCAACAGAAGCGAGCAGAGCTGGGTAAACTAAACCAGTCTTGAAAGGTGTCTTTTATATATCTATCTATATTAACCTGCCACTGACACATAGATACAGGTTCACAGGTAGACTCTGTATCTCACAGATACCAAAACTAAAGCAAAACACTTTTTGGCCAGTCAGTCGACTGAGCAAAAGTAAAGTCGTCAACAAGTTCCAGCCAGCAAGAACTTGTCGGTGTTGTTTTGGTTTCAAAGTTGTTGCTGGTTGTTGGTTTCTTGTTGATTTTGATTGTTGCCTTTGAGGTTGAACTGAAACTGAAACTGAAGCACTCAGGCATTTGCTATCGCTATCAGAAAGTCAGAAACAGGGGAAGTCGCAACCATTTTTAGGCTAATTTATAAAATGTATCTAAAAGATTCAAAACTATCTAATAATAGCTAGTCGGACTCTGTATTGATTTCGTTAAACAAATCGGCTTGTCTAAAACATTGTTTTTTTGTTTCTCCGCCGCTTTTTACGCTCCATTCTTTTTTTTT
Source organism: Drosophila ercepeae (assembly GCA_018150545.1). Classification (NCBI taxonomy): domain Eukaryota; kingdom Metazoa; phylum Arthropoda; class Insecta; order Diptera; family Drosophilidae; genus Drosophila; species Drosophila ercepeae. Next base: position 16,681,594 of record JAECWL010000161.1, read on the forward strand.
TGTCAATATTAATTTTTTATTGCTGGCTTTTGGGTATTTTTTTTTTGTATTCAGCTGCGCGAATTTCAGTAAATAAAATAGCAATTTGAACGTTTCTTGTTTTGGCGATTGTGTGTGTAGTAAACACATTTTAAAAAATCGAAAGCAAGGTCTTTTCTGCAGACAACATTGCTCGTTGTTGTCGTTGTTCGCGTTGTTGTTTCTTGGCTGGCGTACCTTAAGTCCGGACTTTTAGTTTAGAACGTAATTTATAAATTAATTATTGGCCCCGGAGAGTGGTCACATGTTTGGGCCACGAATTCAAGCCTCGTATTAACAATTTTGTTTTTCTGTTTCTTGTTTCTTGCCGTAGTTTGTTTCTTTCGTCTTGTACGGCTTTAAACTATTTTTACAACACGAGCTCGTCGCTGGCAAACAAACAAATGGGAGAAAATGCATATGTTTGAGATAGCAGCACGAACCGGAGCCCTTCCCTGCCTGCCTGCACAAATGATCCCGGTGCTTTGGCACGTGTCTGTCACCCACCCATCCACCCACTGTCTCCTCGACGTCATCGCCAACTAATTGCAATTAGCGCAGCCTACACCACGGGCCACACGAATTTGTTATTGCCGATGTTTGTTATTGTCAAGAGTGAGAGCCCTACGTCCCAGAAGTTCGATAAGCCCCCAGATAGGTTCTGCAGTTGCTGCAGTAAAAATATCGTTATTTTTTACTACCGAAAACGCAGCTGTTGCAGCTGATAAACGAAAGAAATCCCGATTTCATTATAAATCAATCATCATTTCAGGGAACTTCATGAAGAATAGTTATCAAGTCCAAGAACTTGGGTGTTTTTTGTAAATATTACGTATACGTAATATTGTTAAGGAAATCTTCCACTGATAGGAGAAACAATATCGTTTTGAATGCAAGAAATCGCAATTTCCTTATAAATCAATCATCATTTCTATCAAATCCTTAATTCTCACCTACCTTTCGCGGATCTATCCTTGCTATACGAACCGTACGATAAACGTCATCGCCCCTTGATCGGTTGGCTGTACGTTATGCAGCGGGAGCCGCTTGAAATTTCATGGAAATACGTATACGTAATATCGTATCTTGGAAAATCTTGGAAAAACATTAATTCTTCTCGATAATTATATCAAAATCTCAAGCAATATACTGATAAGAGAAGAAATATCGTTTAAAACCAAAAAAATCCCAGTTTCCTTATAAATCAATCATCATTGAAACGATTATTTATCAACTCCAAGAAGTTTCCCTTTTTTTCTAAATATTACGTATACGTAATATCGTAAAGGAAAAATATCGGGGTTTTTTACTACCTAAAACCCTTCTTTTGCACTGATGGAAGAACCAATATCGCTTAAAATCCAAAAAAATCCCAGTTTCCTTATAAATCACCTCCAAGAAGTTTCTGTTTTTTTTCTTAAAATATTACGTATACGTAATATTATTTGCGTCACAAAAAAACTGAATTCTTTTCGATAATTATATCAGAATCTCAAGCAATTATATGATTATTTCTAAATTTTACTTTCAATTCTCTTCTGTCATGGGTTTTTTTTTCTTCTGGAATAACTCAAAGCCCACACGGCGTATACATGATCTCGAGTGTGATTGAACAGAAATAAACAAGTGATTGAGGTTTGAAGAGCAGAACAAATAGCAAGCATCCGAATAAAAATAAATTGTTTATTTCTATAAATAAATTAAATCGAGCGAAATAGTTTACCAAACAAAGACAAAAATGCCGCAACAACAACAAGTAGAAGCTGTTGGAAAAAAAAACAGTAAAAAAACAAGAAAAGCTTTTAAAACAGTTGCGGCGGACAAGCTTTGAAAACGAAATACATTGATTAGGCGTTGATTAAGGCACATTTTCAGTTAATTTTATATTTAATTAATTTTATTTAGTTGTTTTTTGTTGTTTCTGTACTTTGGTGTTGCCCCAAAGAAGCCAAATTTGAGTGCCTCAGAAGTGAAGAGCTTTTGTACAGCTTGCCATCGCCGTCGCCCCCGTTTCTGCGAGCTTCTGACGTAATTGTGCCGTTACCAAGACAAAAACAAAAGCACTCACGCACACACACACTCCCAGGGCTTCTGGCTGTTTGCTGTGTTGTTGTCTTCTGATCGAAGTTTGCTCTTTGCCGGTTTCGACAATCGACGGGCAAACGAGCAAACGAGCAGCGAAAAAATAAGAAATAGAAGAAAAAAATATATAAATCGACAACACAACACGGCACACAGCATAGCAACTAGTGTCGGTGGCGTAAATATAATTAAACTTTCGAATGGGATCAGTAAGCTAACGAAGAAACGAGCAGCAAACAGCAAGCAGCAGGCAGCGAAAAGCGAACAGCAAGCAGCAAAGCAGCGAAGCGACAGCGGGCCTGCAGTTTCATTTTATTTCATTTTCACTCAATTGAGCGAGCTTTCGGGCGCCATCGTCAAGTTTCATGCCAGCGCCGAATGCCTTTGAAATCAGTCGTTGAACGAGAGTGACCGCGTACGAAAGCCAGAATCAAGAGCTCTCTATATAGTATAAATATATATATATTGAGAATATAATTTAAATGAATTATTTGAAAAATTGTTAGAAGACAACAAGAGTCAGTCGACTAGCCAACAAAAAAAGGTAAAATCGAAAGATACTCCAGAAAAAACTAGAAGCAACAAGAGATACCAGACCAGGAGACCCAAAGACCAGACGACGACAGATTCGCTCGGGAATATTCTGGCAAACAGCAGGACTGTTGCTTTCGGCTATAATCCACCACCCACAGACCGCCACCACCCACTCTTCCAGGCACCTCAAGTGGAACACTCAACATATGTTTTCCGTGGCTACACCCAAGCCAAGTTACCTTTCGGACCATATGTTGTTGGCCAGATTGTAGGGCAGATTGGCAGGAGTGAAATATACTGAGAAAAAAACAACAAATATATATATATACACATCCCAACGATATCTAAATACGATATATATTTCTATCTAAAAGAAGCGAAGAAAAAAAGTTTTAGAAAAAAACAATACAAGTGCGCGTGTGTGCATTTATTTGTGAGTTTCCCTCTTAGTGAGTGCGTACGGTACGGTGCTCTCTCGAGTGTGCAATATAAGTGCAATTGAAACAACAACAAAAAATAATTGGTGTTTTGGAAACCAAAAAGAAGAAACAAGAACAAGCCACCCAACCACCCACTCGGCCATCTGGAGTCCTGCTGCTGCAGCAAGTTGCGTTCTAATTTTTTGCATATCCTGTCCTCTCCTGTCGCATCCATCCAGCATTCTTATGAAACCGGAAAATCGGCATGAATCGTACAAAGCAAAGGTAAATGTCAAGACCACGCCTACTCAAAGCTATAGCTTCAAACCGACCACCCACCCACCATTCGTGTCCCTTCATGTTGCAGCATATGGCGAAACTTAAATGCGCAAAAAATGTATCTGTATCTGTAGCAAATGTATCTGTATCCGATGGTTGTCTCTGTCTCTTTTTGGCTTATAGTCATATTGCTCCTAGACCTCTACCTCCTCTCTATCAATGACAAATCTCGTTAAAGTCGCTTTTATGTATCTTTAAGTGCGTTTATGGCATTCAACTCGCGACTGTTTATTGTTGTAGTTCGGTTTTGGCTCATTAAGTTTGAAGAATTCGCAATGATTGTTGTTTGGTATTGAATTTCTTTGGGTTTATGGGGAAAGACACAGCGACGACAGATGTTGCCTGGCTGGCCAGGAATACTCGTACAACAATCTTGTAGAATCCACAAGCTGATCATGATTTCGAACACAATGGATCATTAGCTTTGAAATACTAACTCGGAGTATCTTTTGTATGGAATTTGTAGTTTTGCAAAAACTCCTTGAACACCAAACTGCGTTGTGCTCTAAATTTTTTCGTAGCTAAAAGTCGTAAAATGTAAAATTAAAGTTCGCCTTCGATATTCAAATGAAATGCAATGCATATTGTGGCTAGTGTTTTGCTTCTGTCATCGCGTTTTTTCTTTCGAATTGGCTTGGAATTGTCTTGGAATTTCAAATTGGTGTATCGGACTTTGAAATTTGTATTCAAATTCAATTCCAAAATACATAATGTCTGCTATATACTACAAGTAGTATATGTCCAGGCACATATCCGGGTTCACTAACTACGTCAGTTTCGATTGTTCGGTAGTGAAACCTCATGACTTGGTCTTGGTCTTGGTCTTGGTCAGTTTTTTTTTGTTGTCTGGTCGTCTGGTCACGTGTAGGGTAGGCCAACAAACGCAAATTACATTTGACGTTGCATGCAACAACAGCAAAAGCAACTAAAGCAACACCAACTGAAGCAACCCTCACTAATTACATTACATTATATATAACACTTGGCGCAATGTCTTGTATTTTGTTCACGTTGTCTCACCTCAATTGGAATTTAAATTCGTTTCGTTTTTGTCCAGGCCAGGCCAGGCCAGGCCGGGGTACTAGCTAGCCTCAATAAAAGAAATTATGCAAACAAAAATGATAGATCAACAAATATGTTGTACTCCAGATCTCCGATCCTTATTATAATAAAGTTTTCGTTTGCCATCGAAGCATTGTGTCTGGCTTAGAAGTGTTCTGTTTTGCTCTAGAAGAAACAGTGTTTAAACAGTTTGCGACGCTATTTATTTGTACTTCAAGCTTCGTTTGTTTGAACAGAACAAAACCATTATAAGCCAGCAACTTTTGTTTCCATTTAATCCGATAATGACGATCGGATGCACTTGTTCCACGGAAAACAAGTCACATATTTGCTTAGTTTGACCACGCGAACAGCTCGTATTTTTTTGTTGTCTAGTGTTTTATTCATTTTATAGATTTTTGTTTGCCGAGGTTAATAACCTGACTTCAAATTAGCCAAGCTCCGCTGTCGCGTCTACCTGAGCTTCAGAGTGTCTTCTAGCCAGAGATTGGCGCGAGCCCCGGCTTGGTTCTCGGTTCTGCGAACTCCGTTACGATGTGTTGGCTTCTGACCCCATTCAGAGTGCTTCAGGCGTCTGTCCGAATCTAAATCCGAATACGACTTTGAATTCGAATACATAATACTTTTCTATTCTAAGCTTCAGGGCAGAGCCGTGAAATGGATTTATCTTGAAGATATTAATTATATGGTCTTGGGCCTGGCACAGAACGTGTCTCGCAGAACGTAAGCTGATTACCAAAAAAGAAAAAAAACCAAAGAAAAGAATTTAATTATGCAACTTTGAAGTTTTGTGTGGAGGCGTTTTGATTTATATCCCTGACATACAAGATCGGGATCGGGTTCGGGATCTCTTGCGGTTGCTGTTGCGGATTCAAGCCTAGAAACTGGGCTTCCAGAGAGGATCTTTTCTGTCCAGTTTCTTGCCACCTGAGCCCGACCTGAGCTCGTAGTCTAATTGCAGTTTGCGTGGCCCGACTTCGTGACTTGTAAATACCTGAAATCATGCCGCAAACAACAAAAACGCTTTTGGCCTAATGATGCAGATACGAGTACAAAAAAAAAACTCAAAAACAAACTGCGTGTTGAATAATTCTTTTGATTGAGGCAAGGAGGTAAGGAATCTGATGCAAGCTTAGAGATTTTGTATCTAAACTCTTGAGAAATTTATCTTTTTTATAAAAAAAAGTGTAGAGTTACTTTATTTAATCTTCTCCAACTGAATCCATTTTGTTGCTTTGTTTGTTTGTCAAACTTTCATCCAAAAAAGTAGCTCTATTTGCTATCCATTTGTTTTCCAACATTTTGTTAACCTATTTTTCCACTTTGGAAACACCAACCTATTTGCATATCAACCTATTTAGGTTTAGGATATCGGTGGGGGTTTTTTTGTTAACATATTTTCCATTATGCATGAGGCCTAATCAAAGTTGCATTTTTTAACTCCGCGACGTTAAGACAAAACCCTTTAAAATGCAATCAACTTTGATAAGTTTTTTGTTGTTGTTTTGCTCTACTTAATGTTGTTGTTAGTAGAGTATGGTTGTTGTTAGTGTAGTATTGTTGTTGCTGCTACTACTCTTGTTGTTGTTATTGATTGTAAACCTTCAGCGAACAACGTTGTATGCCGCACACGGCGAAGGTCGGCCACTGCGTTCGTTGTCGTTTGCTGCAGTTTTTTTTTTTTTTTCTCTCTAAATATTTGTTATTGTTGTCGGCCTATCGGCATTTATTTGAAATAGACAGAAAACGAGCTTTGAGCTACATTTACATACATTTGGTTAGATACATTTTCGAGTACCCCGCGACGCCTATATATCTTTGACTTTGATTATATATAGAATGCTTCGTTTCGTATCGTTTCGATTGTGCTTTTGGCGTAGGCAAACGCAAACGAATCGAAAATTTGCACTGTTCTAATTAAAAATGGATACGTTCAAGTTAAGGACAGAAGCGACCCGACTAGACACAGTCCCAGCTAATTGAATTAAGTTTTGCCAGAAAAAAGTAGAAAAGCCAGGCCAAGAATTTAGTGGAAAAGTCTATCCACCCAATGGGGGTTACCTGCTGCTGCTGTTGGCTATTTTTGTCCCTCTGTGTAAATATAGAAGAAACAGAAATTAAATTATTGAATATAAACAGAACTATATACTTCACCCCTCCACCGACACGTTGCTATAGTTTTTTGTTTATCGTTATTTTTGGGCTTTAAACAATGACAAAGAAAGCAAACAGTGAGCCACAAACTTTCAGCTGTTTAAATATCGCTTGAGAAAGCCTAAATAAAAATATATATAAGTGTATTCACAAAGAGAAATTGACTATATTTTCGATATATATACGATATATCGGGTATATAATTTTGTAGATCTAGAGCACAAATGCTGTCCTAGATTCGGGCAAGAATGCGACAATTTTTCTAGGAGAGCTTGTACAGTGATCGCTCGAAAAAGATACTTTAATATCTGATAGATATCTAAACTAGCCATCCCAGCCAGAGATGATGTTAGAAAACAGAGAAAAAAAGTCGATTTAATTGAAAAATAAAATGTGTGCCTTGGCAGCATTTGAATCTTTTTTGCGGTTGCCAGGCGCCAACGGATTTTCGGGTATTTTTAAACAGATTCATCTATTTTTTGAATCTTTTTAGCAACCCCACACTAGAGTCTAGAATAAATTTCTGTTTTTTCTTCGCCTCGATTAACCTTTTCTCTATCTTTTTGTATTTATTTTCAGGTAAGCATCTCTCCAACCATCCATCTCCCTCAAAAACTAAAATCGTTTATCGTTTGGGTATTGTGTAAGTATCGATTGGTTTTCCATTTACATTTCCATTTCGAAAAAAGTTCACTGACCACTGACCAGGCAGAGGCAGCAGGAGAAGAAACCCAAATCGAAAACCAAACAGAAATCAAAGAAAAGCGCGTTTTTTTGAAGACAAATCCAACAAAACAACAAAACTTCAAAACGAAACGAAATGAAAGATTTCACTTTCACGCTTTAAACGGCAAAACGCAGTCCGGACTCCGGAGTGGCACATACTTTGTTGCAGTTGCACTGCCAGTTGCACGTTGCTGTGGCAATGGCCATTGCACATAGAAGTTCCACCAACCCATCCACCATCCCGTGAAGATGAAATTTTTTGTTATTTACAAAAGCTTTTGGTTGCCATTTCATCAGCCTCTCAGTGGCTTTCACACAGAAATTGTTTAAACAAGTTGAGGTTTCGATGGTCGTGAGGGTAATACTGGGTATTACTTAGTTTTTTAGTATTACTTGGCCTACTAGTCTTTAAAATATTATTTGCATTTTCATTATTGGGTTTAAAACCTAAATTCTGTAAAATTCTATTAAGTTTTATTCCTTTTTTGGAGTTCAAGAAGTTGATGATTGCTTCTCGTGATCTGTTGTTTTTAGTCTTACTTCAAATATTATTGCATTTAAATCTTCCTAATGATCTTTTTAGAGTTTAATTATGGAAAATCTATTTGTTTCTAGTTTTTCATTAAATTTTTATTTCTATTTTTTACAAAGTTAAAGAAGTTGAAATTTAGTTGTTTGTTTTTTTAATTATTTTAAGCCTCACTTGGTCTAGTCTTAAAAATGTAATTTGCATTTAAATCTTCCTAATTTCCTAGTTTAAGTTTGGAAAATCTATTGGTTTCTTGTTTTCCATTAAATTTTATGTCTTTTTTACCAATCTAAACAAAGTTGAGGTGTCTTGAGGAAAATAATGTCGTACTTAGTCCAGTCTTTCAAATACTATTTGCATTTAAATCTTCCTAATTATGTAATTAGACTTTTTTTTTAAAAAATTCTATTTGTTTTTTAGTTTTTCATTAAGTTTTATTTCTGTTTTGGTAACTGTTTAAAGGCCATTTGTAATCTGTTGTTGATTTTCAATATTTACGACTACTTTAAGAGAAGAGATTATTTTTTTAATGATTTTGGAATAACTAATTGTTTTTTATTTAGTTTAGTTTCCTTGTCATTAAATTGTTTTTTATTTAGTTTAGCTTCCTTTTTATTTAATTGTTTTTTATTTAGTTTCCTTAGTTTACTTTTCATTTAATTGTTTTTATTTATTTAGTTTAGTTTCCTTTTCAATTAATTTCTTTATTTAAATTTCTTGTATTTAAATTTGTGCAACCAAAAGACGCTTTTCTTCTTTTTTGTGAGTCTTTTATTGCATTTTTTGTGAGTCTCTATAAAAAAATTGCATATTTTAAAGTTGGCCAAGAGATCTCGATCTTACAATTCAGGCGGAATCTCTCGACTCTGCTGTTGGTTTCAGTTTCAGTTGCCAAAGTCTTGGTTGCAGTCTTGGTCTTGGTTTTGGTCGCAGTCTTAGTCTCAGTCTCAGGCTTAGTCTCTGTCTTAGTCTCACTCCCAGTCTCAGTCTCCGCCTTAGTCCCAGTCTCAGTCTCCGACTCTGCATCAGTCCCAGAGTTAGTCTCAGTCTTAGCTTCAGTCTCTGCCTAAGTCTCAGTCTTGGTTACAAACTTAGTCCCAGTCTTAGTCTCTGTCTCAGTCTTGGTCTAAGCCTTAGTCTCAGTTCAAGTCTCAGTTTAAGTCTCAGTCCCAATCCCAATCCCAGTTTTGGGCTCTGCCACAGTCTCGGTCTCAGTCTTGGTCTCAGTCTTGGTCTCAGTCTTAGTTGCTCAGTCCCAGTCTCTGTCTTAGTCCCAGTCTTAGTCTCAATCTTAGTCCCAGACTCACTCTTAGTCTTAGACCAACTCTCATCTTAGGTCTCGTCTCAGGTGCTTTTGAAGCTGGTAGATGGTGTTGGTGCACCACTGGCGGCTTGACGCTTTGACTGTTTGTCGTTTTAACGTTTTGGCGGTTGTTGTGGTGCTTTGGTGGCGCAACGCTTTGGCATGTGCATGTTCATGTGCATGACTCGAGTGCATTGTACAACACACAACAATACAAACAAAAACAAACACTGCAACAATTGCCACAACATAAGAGGCAGCAACAGCAACAGCTTTGGGCTTTGGGCTGGGCCGTACTCATAGTTTGTTAAGTGAAAAGCCTTGTTTTGTTTTACAGTAATTTTCACCATTAGCCTGGCCAACGGGCCACTGCCTCTTTATGATGTTTTTAGGGTTCAACCGTCAGTCAGTCAGTCGGTAGCCTAAAAACTCTAAATGACAATTTTTAAAAATATATTTTGTCGCCGCCCACTTGCCAGGCAGCAATAAATTCTGTTTATTGAGTTTCCCTTTCGCTGGAGGATGTTTCTGGTTTTCTGTCTGGTTTTTTTTGTCTTTCTATAAATGTCAAATTAAATTTTCCTGAAATTAAATTTGGCAACGCGGCAAACAACAGAATAATAATAATAATAATAATAATAATAAATATACAAATGTTTGAAAACTCCTTTCACTTTTTTGAAAAGTTGAAACCAATCCGTCTTTGTTGCTGCAGCTTTTCGTGCAACGAAGCATTGCTTGAGGCAGCAACAGCAGCGCAGAATGTTTGCTTGCCACATTGCCACAGATACACGAGGCATGGGGCATGGTGAACGTGAATCCGAATCCGAATCGAAATACGAATCGAAATACGAATACGAGGCAAGGTGGCATTTTGGAGTTCCACTGACACAGAGACCAACTAAAGCGCAACACAAAACGCAGCACGAAGCGAAACGAAAACGAGTCTCGAAACGAGTATCTGGCGGATAGCCGAACCGAAGTATCTGGCAGATACAAATGCAATTGTGGCTGCCACAACTTTCGGTTATTGTTGCTGTTATTGCTCGGTTGTAACCTTTTGAGCGAGAAGTGTATTAGTTCAAGACACATTCCTTGATCCAGCACTCGAAGACGACGATATATCTGACACGAAAATGCTTGGCCAAGCGCAACAAATGTATCTCAAAGGTAGACAGAGAACTATAATTGAAATCGGGTTTCTATTTTTACGACTCTGATGATGATTTGTGTGTGCACTGGAGTGGATCTCTGAAGCAAAGCAAATCTATAGCAAAAGGCATCAGCTCATGTCTAATAAGCGGATTACGCAGCTCGCACTTCAATGCCCACAACCATAGCCAATCCTCTTCACAGACTCCGAATCCATAAAAACTCAACAGTACTTTAAGAAATTGGCAGCCTCAAGAGTGCGGCTTTCAGAATCTGCAAAAAAACATAAAAAAGATTTATATATTTTTTAAAGCGTTTCAGATGATGTTTAATTTGTGGCTTTAAGCCATGACGTAACTTGTGGCAGTAGCCAAAAACCTAAACCTAAAATTATAATTCAATTTACAATTTTCCTTTTTTACTATACTTTTCCTTCCCCGGATTACATAATACTTTTACGATTGGCTTGGCTGTCACGTAGTTGTTGTCACGTCGAAGAAAGTGAAATTACAAAAATTACACAAAAAATTTGAACAAGAAAGCCTCGAAAAGGTCAGACTAGCCACGAGATACTTTAGTTCCAAACTCCAATAGTTCAGATTTCGGGATTGAATGAAATAATTCACAATGACTTTAAACAGATAACGATTGATGATTGCCGATTCTTGATTGTAAGATTGTTGATTGTTGTTTGTAGATTGCAGTTGATTATAGTTTTAGTGTAATTGTGATTTGTTGGGGCCATTAACCGATTTGGCCTGCACGTGCTGGCTAAAATGCTGAAACTCAATCGCATCTTGAACATCATCTGAGCATCTGAGAGCTGTGATTGATGATAAGCCTGGCAGTCAGATTGAAAGTGCACGCCAAGCTTGAATTGATACACGCTGCGAGTTATGTACTTTAGAGATACATAATATATTCCATATACGATGTACATACGATGTAATAAGCAATAATTTTCTGGATTTTTTTGTTGGTTCAAGCAATTTAATTTTATTTAATTTCAGCGTCTTGTCGAAAGCTGTTGCTGAGTCCGAGTCTCTCTCTGCCACCATCTCGATTTTATTTATTTTTATATTTTTATATTGTATTTATTTTTCTCGGGGCAATAAACCCGCGACGACTTTTGCACGCTGCTGACATACAGTTTGGGCTTGTAAAGTAAAACGAATACAGAAATTTAATAAAGAAATTACATTTATTAAATTGACATTAAAAACAACAAAAATATTAGGATGGGCCAACAACAGAATCTTGAGCACTTAAGGGACACTTAACGGAGGCAACATAAATCAGAATCAGACTAAGCTAAGCCCCAGCTGGATGAGTTAATTGCCTTGTTTGTTTGTTAGCCAAGTTAGCAGTGAATCAACGATCTCTCAGTCTCGATCTGGGCCAGGCATATCCCAATTGGCTTCATTACTCATCCATCAAACCCAGGCATCCCATCCCACATTGCCATAAATATTTGCAATAATCTTTTATTACATTTGTGGGTTGGTGCCTTGCACTCTCCATTCCGGATCGCGGTGTCATCTTTTTAATCATCGAGTGGGGGAGGACAGAACACCCAAAAGATACTTTTTTGTCGAGCTAAGCCCCCGGTAGACACAACTGTTTTTTAATGTATATTTAGCTTCTGATTGTTTAGTCAACAATTTTTTTACCTACCATGTTCTAGTTAGTTGTTACTTTTATCGGTTGGTTTCTTATTTATCACTTGGCCAGCGGAAATATAGCTTTCGAAGTACAATTTTTTGTCAGAGGCGGAAGTGAGTGAGACTTTGGAGTTATCAGAGCAACTGCTGACTTGGTGGCTACCTTTTTTGATTAATGCCTCGCCAAGATATCCAAAAGATTGATCATTTCAGAACAAACAATGTATCTTAAAGTGCATTGAGATATCTGAGAGATACAGCTTCCAATGTGATTCCCAGGAAGCTAAAGAATAGTTTTAGTGGCACAAAGTAATTTATCAATTTTAATTACAATCAAATTTCATTTGACTCTTGTTGCTGCGGCAAGTGCCTTTCAAAATTGCCAAAGAAAGAGGGTTCGAGGGGGTTTCAAGGTCTCTACCGCACACATCGAAACTATCACGGAGTTTTGCTGTAAACTATTTTAATTGATTCCGAGTCGAATTGCCATTAACTGATAGATGGGAAGGCAAGTCGACATCCAGACAGGTACAAGTACAAGTTGCGGGAAAAAAACAACACACACCTTATAGATAGACCTTAGACCGCGAATCCGCGTATGCCGAAACTTCATTACGATCCCAACCAACTGAATTTGTTTATTTGTATCCCATGGATACACAGATACTCATCGTCACATTGCTGTAATTATAAGTTGCATGATTCTGAAAAGTCACGCTAGAAAACAATGAGAAGTCAGTCGGAGCTCTGTAGGCTGTTGGCTGTTGGCTGTACTCTCTGTTCTAGAAACATAAAACCCATCAAAATGATATTAAAACTAGGCGAAGCAGCCATTCGCCATTTTCAAAGCCATCAGAATTACAAATACCTGAAAAAATAACAAAAAAATAAATGAAGAATAACAACGCAAAAAAGCCATGAAGACGGCATTTGCAATTGAAAATTTGTTTATCTTCTGGCTTTAATCGCTTAATTGAAATCAGTTGATACGCAAAACCAAATTAAATTCAAACTTTAAACTCTATTAAAGTGGCAAGCAAATAAATAACATATTAAAACCCTGATTAAAGTCAAATGTTTGATTAAAAAATAAACAACGCCACAATTATTTGCACAAAAAAAAACAGACTGCCTAAATGTTTTCCTTAAAATGCTTATTGTCGATAAAAAAATAATACAAGGTATTATGAAAAATACACAAAAAAAGGCATAAATTTGCATAATATATATATATTATATATTTTTGATAAGAATAATATTTGAACAAATGCCATAAGCCGAATAAAAGAAGGGAATGAAATCTTTTGTTTTCGCGGCTCGTTTTTTGTTTGATCAGAATCTTTTTACGGAGTTTAAAAGTTGGTAATGGGAGCGGATATGGCTTATACTATATCTATACTATATAGTAGAGTAATGCCGACTCGATCCCTTTAATTTTCTATCAATTAACGAAATCGTAAACAATTTTTTGGGAGAGCAACTTTCTATTTTTTTCTGTTTAATGATCCTCAATTAAATTGCTTAATCTAAATTTATTTAATCTCGGTTCGTATTGTAAATTACCTTTGTGCCATTAATTTCGACGAGGGTTCTGGCTTTGATTTATTAATAACACAGACACGAGTCGCAAATGGGCCTATGATGTGAATTGCATAATCGCGATCGCCCTCTGAAAGTCACACCAGAAATGAAACAATTGTTAAAAAAAAATAGAAAAAAGAAAGACAGACGAGCCCAGAAATGAATTAAATTATCCGGCTGTCTGTTGTCCAATCAAATCCCAATCAAATTTAACAAACTCTCCCTCTCACTCGCCACTTCTGTGTCACGTTTCGACGTGGTCCAACCAATTGACACAGAAAAACCAGAAGGCAGAAGGAAAACACTCCCAACCTGGCCAAAACTGGAGCTTCTGGCCAACCGAAAACCGAAAGTCAAGAAGCCCAAACCTCAATAAACATTGTGGAAGAAAGAAAGGAAGAAGATTTCGGTTGAAAGAAATTCCATTTCCGCTTCGTCATTTAATTACAAACACTCAAGGGCCCTCTTAGCCTTTTTATAACTTCCGATCAGCAGTTTTCCGCGTAATTAGCAAAGCAAAAATAATGCATTGGCTTTATTAATAAAATATTTAGTTTTGATAACTAAACAATTTTAAGAAATTGAAACCCCAAACAACTCTTATTCTTGTGGCCTAACTGGCTCCAGTTTTTGTTCCTCCGATTCTTGGTTCGGGTTTGGACACTTTTATTTTCATTTCTGTTTTTTTTGGAAGTATGTGAATTATTATTAATATTATTAATTTTATATTAATTTAATAAGTATAATTAAACTCTTAGTTGAAAAAATTGAATCCCCAACAACTCTCATTCTTGTGGCCTAACTGGCTCCTCGATTCTTGAGTCTCGACTCCGACACTTTCCTTTTCAATCTGGTTATTGGGAAGTATGTGAAGTTATGCCAGAAACTGCACATTCCGTTAATAACTCATTGGCTTTATTAATATTATTCTAATTTAATAAGTTAAGAGTTGAAATGGAACCCCAAACAACTCTCATTCTTGTGGCCTAACCGGCTCCTCGGTTCTCGACTCGAACACTTTCCTTTTCAATCTGGTTATTGGGGGAAGTATGTGAAGTTATGCCAAAAACGCAAGTGAATCTGAATCTGATTATTGATTTCGGATTTTGGATTTTGGATTTCGGCCGCGTATCCCTCCGTCTGGCCATCAAGTAAGCCCATTTTATGAGATCGAATCGTATCGAATTGAATGCGTATTTGAAATGTCGGTCGGACCGGTTTTGGGGTTTGAGGTTTTTGGATATTGGTTGCCCGTTGCGGTGCTTGGCATAACAATTAGTTGCGATTTGCATTCGTGATTCGGTGGGGTGGAGTGGGATGTCTGTGTGGCAGGTGGGGGAGGGTGCCTGAATGCCGCTAGAATTTGGCTATCATACTTTCGTTTCGTTGCGGCCAAGCCTTTGGCGGAACTCGGTTTTTGGCTAAAATGCAGAGTGCTTTGGTGGCAGCGTGAGATACCGATACGTTCGCAATGGACACGGCTTATTGGGTCAGGGTCGCCCTGAATGAGTCTGCGTCTTGTTGCCAAACAACCGAGCCGCGTCGGGCCACAACACAAGACACAAGACATCATCAGATACAGATACTGGCAACAACTAACTGGCAACAACAATAGCATTAATAATGGCAACAAGCTTGGCCTGACTTCGACCTTAGCTAGCACCAGAGTTTTATATTATATTTCTCGTGTGTGCTGCTGCTGTTTCTCTCGCTGCTACTACTGCTGCAGTTCAAGATGGTTTTGTATCTGAAAGATACATTAACGCTTGCCTCAATGTTATTGCTTTGTGCCGCCACAACCGACTTTGTTTCTGTTTTTTTTTTAGGCGTCCATCACGAACCAATGAGCATTAATCAAGCAATCCCAAGCAATCCAAACAACCTTTCAAAAAAATGTTGCAAAATGTTTCGTTAAACTTTTCGCTAAATTATAACATTGAACCACAACAGTTATTCTACACCGCCAAATAACGGTAAAGCTAATGAAGCTAAATTATAATTAAGTGTTTTTTGTATATATTATGGCATCGTTTTTTCTCCCTGTTCTTGTTAAAAAACACAACAAAAACCGAGCAGAGATAAACAAGAATGTTTTTTTTGTGTATATATGGAAAATATATACTATATATATCTGATTCCGTATACCCCACACATTGAGATTATTGTTGCTAGGCTTGTTGGGTCGCCGGTCCTAAATAATTATTCACATAATTTGTATTTATTTTTGGAGTCCCATCGCTGTCGTCGTCTTTTCAATTACCATAAATACAAAATCATTGTTAGGAGAAGAATTCGGAATTCTTATCAGTAGGTTTTTGTTTTCTTCCTATCTGAGAAATGTTTCTTTTGTGTCTTTTGTTCTGGTTCTCGTTCTCGTTTTTCTATTTTCGGTTTCTAATTTGATTTTCAAATGTTTGACTTGTGTTTTGCGTCAAAACAGGCATAATATTGGTAATTATTTTGCTTTTCTTTCAGTGCTTGAGCACTGCAAGTTGCATACAAAATAATGAAATCGAAAACTGCAAAAAAAATACATTGCAAAAATGGCTAAAAGCGTCTTACACTCATACTTGGGCATCCTCCTGTCTCACACAGATACTTTTTTAAGATGCAACGTGCGCACTTGCGCTTAGAGACAGAGACTTGTTTCTGCTGCTTCTTCTCTATCTGTTTTTTATTTTTTTTTTATTTTCTTGATCGGTTTATCAGCTGAGCGAACAGCACCCGCATTGCAATGCAGCTAAAAAGAGAGAGAGGGTCGATCGACCGACTAACCCATCGACGCTTGGCTCTGTATCTGTGTATCTGTGAGGTTGCCCTTCTAAAAAAGCCCAATCGAAAAACTCACTCACTCAAACCGAAATTCCACTCAAAAGTTGGGGAGTGGAGCCCAAAAACCTTGTGACGTCAGCTGGCGCGGGAGAGCTTTTATTCGCTCGCCAATATTCTAAGCGTCGCTGTCGCTGTCTCAGTCGCTGTCGCTTGTAGCTGCTGCTGACGCTGGCGTTGCCGCAAAGCCACCAGGCGGTTTTCATTTGGTTTTCGAACGCGCAAGCTACCGGACGCATCGGCTCTTCACACTCTGCGGTGGGGCTACAAATTCAAAGATATACTAGAAGCCAAGAAAAAAATTATAGCATTCAATAAATAAATGAAATAAAAAGTGTGTTTCGAGTGAAGAGTGTTTTGTGTGAAATTTCTGTGTGAAAAGTAAAGAAAGGAAAGAAAGAAAGATATTTTGCGTCGAAATCCAACACGCAGCTCGAATCGAATCGAAAACTCAGAGTCGCGTAGTCGCGTTCCGTAGGCGCCAATTGGGCACCCGGCCACCCAGCCACCCGGCCACCCCCTTTTCCGGCCTCCTCTGGGGATGCGGTGCTAAAACAAAATCCACACGGAATCCATATTTGCTTTTTTGCCAACTTTGCGGTACTCTCGGTACGTTGAACGAAAAATATACAAAAAAATATAGAAAAAAAGTATCTTAACAAAAGTATCTGTAAAATAATAACCAAAAACTTGAGGCTTCAATAATAAAGTATCTGTGAGGTGAAACTTTGAAGGCGTCAAAAGTTGGGAAGCCAAGAAATCGTTAAAAAATTGCTATTTTCTTATAAAAATCGTTGAAAAATTACTATTTTCTTAATAAAATCAAGCAAAAAGTGCAAAGTTTGGAAGATTTAAGTTAAAATGAATGAAAAAAACAGAATTTTGACAGCTTTATGAAAAAAAGTTCAATTTTGGGAAGATTTTAGTTAAAATTAATGAATAAAAACAGAATTTTAAAAGATTTATTGAAACAAAGTGCAATTTTTGAAGAAATAAGTTGAATTTTAAGAAATTAAAACAGAATTTTGAAAGTTTTCTTGAAACAAAGTTTAATTTTCTGAAAATGAAACAGAATTTTGAAATAGAAACAGATTTTATTGAAGACAAAGTGCAAGAAAGTGATTTTAGTTGAATTTTGATAAAAAGAAACAGAATTTTGATAGTTTTATGAAAAAAAGTGGAAGTTTTGGAAGATTCATGTTGATTTTTGATAATTAGAAACAGAATTTTGAAATAGAAACAGAATTTATTGAAGAAAAAGTCAAATTTTTGGAAGATTTTAGTGAATTTCAACAAAATATAAACAGAACTTTGAAAGGTTTTCCTGAAACAAAGTGCAAAGTTTGAAAGATTTCTTGTTCTCTTAAAGAAAAAGTTGGTGAGAAAAAGATACTTATCGTGCCTTGAATTTGTAGCTGAAGGTTTCATAAAAAAAATGTAAAATAGAAAGAAATTGTGCTATTATTTGGTCCCCGACTGTGCCTGTATAATTGTGAAGACGATTGTATCTGTATAGGCCACTATTTAAGCTTTGATTTTGTGTGTTTTTTTCGTTGTTGTTGTTGTTGTTTTGGTAAGAGACTTTCTGCCATTGTTGGCTTGTTGCTGCTTTCCTTGGCCACGAAAGAGAGAAGCAGAAAAAACAACGATTTTCACTTTTATTTGAGACCAGTCCGCCGCCGTCTAGGCCAACACACACACACACTATCGCACTTTTGCACCTGTTTGCATGTTGGCCAGAAGCAGCAGCACCAGCAGCAGCAGCAGCCGCAGATGCAGCCACACAGATATGATAATGATAATGATAAAGCCTAATGAAGTTTGTGGTTTACAATGTTGATAAAGATACGTTTTTTTCTATCGAAAATTTCTATCAAAAAGTCGCTAGATTGTGAAATTATAAAAAAAATCATAGAAAAAAAAGCTATAGAAAGTAATTAACAGGGAAATAATTAAGTTTTATTTGAGTTCACACTCAAGAGGTGTTAATTTTTAAAAGGAGTTACGAAATGTTTAAGAAAGTTGTGAGGGTTTCCCCATCAAGGTCGTTTGAAAATGCTTTTTGAAACAATTACAATAAATCCATAAAAATTGTGCTTTGACAGCTCACAATTTGTGGTCTCTGCCGCGGACGTCAATGGAAATTAATAAATAAACGGGAATAATTGTTGTCCAGGAGAATCTAAAGAAAGTATATTATATACTAGAGACTATAGACTATATTCTATATAAAATATAAAACCCTTTCGGTTAATAATATAGACTATATTCTATATCCTATATAGTACCCTTTCGGTGTTTTTTTTATAGACTTTTTGTTGAAGAAATAAAAGTGTGAACCCAACCACGCGGCAGTTCCCAAGATTTAAAGCGGAATCGCGCTCCAACCACGGACACAAAAAAGACCCCAAATAAGACTCTGAAAAACTAAAGAAAATTTAGTTATATTACCCTTAATAATACCCAACTATAACACCCATAATATAACCTACTATAACACCCACAAATACCCCTCTATATTACCCAATTCCCACGAAAACTAAAGACAAAATTAATGCACTCGTAGTCGCAATCGCAAAGGCGCTCTGTCAGTGTTGGCTTTATTTTTGGCTTCTACTAAAAATCTTCTACCAAAAATCTTGAACCAAAAACTAATTTGAATTCTTTAAAATTTGGCTCTAAATAAGCTCTAAAAAAATATTTTTGGAAAACCTCTCTAGAAATAGTGAAATTATTCCATAAATAATACAAAGTCTGTAATCGTTATCTTCAGGAAGTTTGAAAAAGCGATAAGTACACTTTACTTTTCTATAATTTTTTGCATCAGGTTAAAAAATTCAAGATAGTTTTTGGAAGAGGAGGAGAAACACCTGATCTTCGGGCTAGAACTGCTCTCAGAGCTGATTTTTTTGCGCTGTTTCGCGTGTGAATAAATATTTTTTTGTTGCTAAAATTTGCATAAAACTCACTGACGTAGTTTCTGACTTAAGCAAATCGTCAGGTCGTTCGCGGTTCGGGGTTAACTAAGTTGTTTTTTTTTTCGGTGTGAATCATGCAGAAGAATCCATTTGAATTGTATTATTCCTTGACTCTCGTCCATCGTCCCACCTCCGGCTCTGGCTAATTCCCTAATCGCCGCTCGACTATATCTCTTGTAGTATATAGAAATACTATATATATGTATATGATTTCTGTGTGCGGTTGCCGCGGCAGCCAGTTAGTTATGCCAGAAAATTAAATTCTTTTTTTCGCTTTTATTTCGTGAACGCACAAACAAAATGATAAAAAATAAAAACCGAGAGAGAGGAGAACCCAAAACGAGATAAAACTCGTACCAGAGATAGAGCTAAACGATATAATAGCCCCAGAGGCAGTAAAAAAAATAAAATAATAAAAACAGAAGGCGATATATGGGATTGGGAATAGGAATTTTTGGGAAGAAAACCGCGATAACAACGCGGAACTTTCGTCTTGTCTCTGATGAGATCCAATTCGGATGTGATGCCAAAAATTGCGAGAAACACAAAAAAAAAACACCTACAAATAGCCAAGAAAAAAAGTCAAAATAAAATGAAATAAAATTGAAATAAAAATAAGCAATAAATAGCGCGGAGAGCGTAGGCTGTGGCCGAACAAAAACAGCGACAGAAAAATTTAAAGCAAATTAATTAATTAAAAGAAGCCCCGGGACGGCATTTGGCATTGGCAGAAAAATAAATAAATAAATAAACAACAATTTTTGGGGACAGGAAAAAAGGCTTAAAAGGAAAAAAGTTAGAAATATCATCTAGTTTTCCCCAATTTTTCAATCCAAGTAGTCAGTCACACAACATGGCTTTCGAAATATAGTCAGACAGTTGCTTTTTACCCAGATTTCATTCGTTTGACCTAGACATTTCCACCACCACCCAAAATTCCTAATACAAAATTCGGTTTTTGTAAACCCCCCAAAGCCCAAGAGCACAGCCCACCACAGCCCACAGCCCCCTCATAAACCAAAACCAAACAAGAACAACCCAACCAAACGATGGTAGTCTAGACCAAAAGAAACAAAAAGCATCCTCTATATAGAATCAAAATATATAACTCATCCATAGAAAAATAAGAACTCGGTAAGAATTATTGATCTTAATTAATCCTTTTTCTTTATTTTTTTCCATCTTACAGTGCGGGACACTAGACGGACACGGAGCCGAACCGTTATATCATCAACAGCGAAGCAACAGAATGGACGTCTACCAGATCGATGACGGATTCCACTCGGATGGTGGCACTGAGACACCGCCACCATCACCGAGCTCCGGCTCCTCGATTGCCTCCACCTCGGACCATGGCTCCCTAGAGAGTGTGGACACCGGAGGGACGCAGCGACTGGCTGTGCTCTCGTTCGAGCAGGTTAGCAAGCTGCACAACGTCATGGACGAGAAGGTGGCCATCCACGGACGCGGCAACTTCCCCACACTGGAGGTGACGCTCAAGGATCTGGTGAACTTGGTGCGTCGCAAACTGGAGGCGGAAGTGGTTGCCGGCGGGGCCGGGGTGTTAGTTAAGGACATCCGTCTCAATGGCGGGGCAGCTAGTCATGTTTTAGCCAGCGAGGATCAGCCCTACAACGATCTGGATCTGATATTCGCCATCGAGTTGAGCTCCCCGCGAGTCTTTGATCGCGTCAAGGTGGCCGTACTCAACACCCTCCTCGACCTGATGCCCGAGGGCGTGTGCAAGCGTCGCATCTACACGTGCTCCCTCAAGGAGGCGTACGTTGGCAAAATGGTCAAGGTGAATAATAACAATGATGGGGATCGGTGGTCCCTCATCTCGCTGGGCAACTCGCCCGGCCACAAGAACGTCGAGCTGAAGTTCGTCGACACGATGCGGCGACAGTTCGAGTTCTCCGTGGATTCGTTCCAGATTGTGCTCGACTCGTTGCTGCTGTTCTACGACTGTGCCGCGCTGCCCATCTCGGAGAACTTCTATCCGACGGTGGTCGGCGAATCGGTGTATGGAGACTTTCAGGAGGCCCTCTACCACTTGCAAAAGAAATTGATCTCAACGCGTCAGCCGGAGGAGATACGAGGCGGCGGCCTGCTCAAGTACTGCAATCTATTGGTGCGTAACTACAAGGCCGTCGACTCGCAGCTCATCAAGACCCTGGAGCGCTACATGTGCTCGCGTTTCTTCATCGATTTCCCGGACATCAATACGCAGACCATCAAGCTGGAGGCCTATTTGCGTAACCATTTCTGGGGCGTCGATGAGGAACCGCTGCAGTATCAGTACCTGATGCATTTACGCGAGGTGGTCGAGATGTCGACGGTCTGTCTGATGGGCCACGAACGACGTCAGACCCTCCACTTAATCCAGTCGCTGGCCGCCCAGGTGCTCTTCAACAAGCAGGAGAAGCAGCAGCAGCAGCACGCCCAAGAGCAGTACCAGCAACAGCAGCAGCAGCAACACCAGCACCACCAGCACCAGCAGCAGCAGCACCAGCAGCAACAGCAGCAGCAACATCAACACAATCAGCATCACCGTCAGCATCAGTTCCTGGACCCGGCGCAGCAGCAGCAGCAGCAAACGCAGACGCAACAGCAGCAGCAGCAGCAACAGCAGCCGCAGCAGGCCGCCACACTGACCCTGGTCTCGCAGGCGCCGCCAACGGCTCAGGCGCAGACTATCTACGTGCAACAGGCGGCTCCCGCTGCCGTTTGCTGCACGACAAGCGCGGACCAGTCGGCGACAGCCGCTCCCCAGACCATCCAGATACAGGCCGGTCCGCCGGGACTCATCTACGCCAATGGCGTCTACTATGCACCTGTGATCCCCAGCACCATCTGCACGTGCAACTCCACCTGGCTGAGCACGTGATTGGAGCAGCAGCATCATCAGCAGCAGCTCCAGCTCCAGCAGCAGCTCCAGCAGCAATTCCAACAGCAGCCACAGTGGTCAGAGAATGCATGGGGATCATCGATGCTCTTAGCTGAAACTGAACCACCAATAGAAACAGCACCGATAGCACCCATCTTCAACTTATTACAACCATCACAATCACAACCATCACCGTCATTATCACAATCATTATTACCATCATTACCCGATACCCAAGTCAAGAATGAGATGAGACCCGCAAGTAGCCATGTAGCAAGTAGTGGCATCAGGAAAAAGAACAAGAACAAGGGCGCGAAACAATCCGAGGAGGTAGCAGGAGAAGCAGCAGCAGCAGCAGCAGCAGCAGCAGCAGCAGCAGCAAGAAGAGCAACTAAAACCACAACCATGACAAGGATTTCAACGGCGGAAACGGGCGGAAAAAGTAACAGAATCGAGCAGCATGCCACAAAATTGGAAAACGAAGAAGACAAAGGTGGAGAAGTTTTAGACGAAGGAGGAAGTCCTGGGCCAGCAGCAGTAGCAGCAGATGAAGCAACGAGTAGCATTGGAGGAGTTACGGGCAGCTTGGTGCTGACACCTCAGCAGATCAACGGACTGCCCGTCTACTACAGCCTGCAGGAGGAGGATGGTGGCGGCGGCAGGAAGACGGCGGCGACGGCGACGGGCACCTACAGCGGCCAGTTTGCATACTTTTATCCGCACGACGGCTCGGCGCCCAGTGTACTGCTGCTGGGCAAGGACTCGTACCTCAATGTGACCGAGCAACAGCAGGAGCAACAACACCACCATCTACAACTATTACAGGATCATCAGAAGACGAAGCCACTGCAACAGCAACAGCAACCAAAACATCAACAACAACAGCGGCCAAGGAAGAAGCAACTTCATCATCAGTTTGTTTAGGATAAGAAGGCAAGAAAGGAAGGAAGGATGGAAGGATCATTGTTTTGATTACCTTGCCCCTGGGTACCTTTCGATTAATGTTGATTCATTTATCATTCGGTTGGCTTCTACTTTACGCGTTGATCTGCATGATCAGAACTCGACTTTCCTGTTCCTTTTCTATATACCTATATATATATATCTATATAATTCAACCGATTCAACCGATATTCATTGTGACCGGCGACTGTCGCGAATATTTCCACGACACTAGAACACGCGCTTCTACTTTAATATCTATAACTAACTAATCATAATCATAACGAACCGAACCGGAAACGGCTTAAGTCGCTTTTTAGATGTCGCCCGACAGACAACACCCCAAATAATGTGTATTGATTATCAAGTATCCGACCATCAATTCAAAATCTTTGAAAAGGACGAAAACCGATAGCGAATCAAATCAAATTAAGAAAAGAATCCATTAAAAAGGATTGCGAATCGTCCCTCTCCTAATCTTTATACTCTCCCGCCCCCCAGCTCAAGACGTTACTTGTGTCATTGCGTTGCAAGAATACTATATATATAGAGAGGACTAAATTTGAATTTGTAAGATCTTTAAAAAGAAATGAAAAAAAGCAGGCGAAAAAAAAAATAAGCAAGTGTCATCATGTAATAACAAAATTTTGTCTGTTTGCTCGGTCCAAAATCGTTTTCATCTTTTCCAACTTTTCTCATTTAATTTTTTTGTAATAAACTAACCCCCCAAAAAAACCCGAAACCTGAATTCCTAGTAAATGATTTAATTTCTGGATAGCCCACACCCACCACCCCCTCAATCAAATATACATTGTAATTAATATTTTTTTTAATAAACAAACAGACACTCACCCAGAGAAGCAAAAAAAAAAATACTGTATCTATATGATATGATAGCCAGATTAATTATGAATTGACCTTTCGAAGGCGGCGTATTGGGTCTAGGAATTCCAAGCAACTATCTAATTGCAGGTTGAAGTGAAAAAAAATGATACGATAATATGTAAATATTAGAAAAATTGAGAACTGTAGGTGATCGAAGGACGAGCGAAAGGATATTTGTTTCGTGTATTTGTATTTGTATTTCAGCTTCAAAAAAATTGCTCAATGAAATTCAATTAAAAAAAAAAAAGAATCTAAAAATCTAAATGTCTAAACAATCTAAAAACAAACAAAAATATTGAAAAGAAAAATCTCTAAATGTAAAACTGAAAGAGCTGTCATATTTTGTAGAATATTTTCGGTGTGATTGATTGATTGATTGAGTGAGGAGAATAATGAATTCCGCTGGGTGATAATTTATGAATGATTAACTGATATACAATATACAAACTAAAACAAAAATATTTATAAATCAAAAACCATTTATGAATGCTACAAAATAATACAAAACAACAAAAAAAATGAAATGCTTTATGTGTAAGTCTTCTTTTTTGCAATTGCAACAAAAAAATACAACAAATGACTAAAATATGTAACAAATATATATATATATTTATAGTAAAAAAAACGCATATATATTTATATATCTACAAGAAATGAAAGACAAAAATAGTCCACGAAATATTTGATGATGTTGACAACGATGATGATGATGATGATTGATGATTGATGAATGATTATGATTATGATGTTCCTCTCCGCGTGCATTCTTTGAAAACTTTGAGAATTGTTTACCAATTACACACACAATCACACACAACACACACACTACACCCACACAACACAACACACACCACACACACTTTTGTATAATGTTAATCCTTGAACTTGTGTTTTGAATTTATGTATTAACTTTAGTTTAAACATTGTGACATAATCTACGATGTACGCTGTATGTATGTGTATATATCCAGATTATCTATATGTGCATATTCGACAAGGTCCAAAGCCAATGTATTCCAATTTGCGAGTTGTTAGCCCAATCTTTGAATCTCCTGCCCACCAAGGAGGAGGAGAAGGGATCGAGCCAACAGTCCGCAATACATTTTTTACTTAGTGCAAAACATTAAAAACGAGAAAACCTGAAACTGAAAACTGAAACTGAAACTAAAACCGCAACTAAACTGAATCAAAATCTAAACCAAAAACGAATAAAATCTATACAAAAAAAAAGGAAAGAAAGAAGAGAAATCGATCCGAATTGAAAAGGTTTTTTTTTTTATTTTGATCCCCATAGGCGGATTGTGTTTTACAAAAAAGAAGAAAAAACCATACAATAAAAATATAATAAGATATATACACATATATATAAATATATATATATATTATTTAGAATGTATGTTAGTCGGATAAGTCTGTAGAGAGTGGACATTTTTTGAAATATCTCTAGCGTGTAATCTTAAATTTATACATCTTACATAGACAGATAAAGATACGAGATACGAGATACAATTACGAGATGCAGATACCAGATACCAGATATAATTGTAAATTCAAGCAAATCAATCAACAATCCATTGAGATTTGTATATAATATATACTTAATAACGTATATCTTAATTATTATACCACAAAATCAAACAAACACATAAAAACATTATATACACCCACAACACAAACAGACACACACCCACACAACCACACACATAATACACAACAAAAATATAAATATTACTTATTACATTATATATAAATGATAATAATAATAATGTATCTATATCTATACCATATACAACAATTACCATACATATTACTTCTGTGCGCTTCTTGCGATCTAAGGAATTTCAATAAAAACAAACAAAAATACCTAAAAAGTATAAAACCAACGAAAAATACAAAAAAATATAAAAAACAAAAATTATAAATCTGTTTAATGTTTTATTTCTTGTGGATATAAATGGGTAGAAGTTTGGGCCAACTATATAACCAGTTGGCCATTCGAATGACCATTGGAATGGCCAGGCAACTGTTTCCTCCTTTCCAATTTTTATGGCCAACATCTGCCAAACGGATTATGAGAGAGGAGGAGGCTGGGAAGTCTTCGCAAAAGTGCATCTTCGCCTGGGACTGGATCTACAAAAAAACCTCAACCTCGACTTCGGCTGCAGCTTGGAGCTACAACTTCATCTTCATCTTCGACTTTGTCCACAGCTGGCTTGGCTTTCGCTTGCTGGTTTCACTTTTTTTCTCTGTTTGTTTCTGTTAGTTTTTACAATTTAATTCGCATATGTTTTTGGGTAATTGTATAATTTGGATTTTTGTGTTTTGTGCCAACTGCAACCAGGCAGGCGGCAGTCGTCTAGGCAGCCATATTATATGACCTGTACCCGTACCCGTACCCGGACCAGGACCGGGTCCATGAAGTCGTTGATAGGTTGAAAATATGACAAATATATGTAGAGAGTACACATTCGGCCGCAGGTGAATGGATAGCCATGCGGTAGAGACTTTGTAGTTGGTGATTTATGCATTTTGATTAGCTTATTAATGGCCCGAAGAGTTTTTCGCGTGCCTGGCCAGCTGCTAAGCACTCCAAAAATAGATAATATGTACAAACAAGCCATCAATGGCCATTCGAAAATTTGCCCAAAGCCAATCACTAAAGATAATACCAAAGCATAATTTTAATTGCTTGCGTAGACCCAGGCTAAGCAGCTTCTGAGCTAATTTATAGAGAATTTATTGACTTTTATTGATTAGAGCTCCGAAATATTACGTATACGCGCCATTGGATTCAAAAGTAAGCTTTTGCGTTTCATACCAGTTAGCTTTTGTCAGTAAGCAAGTGGATTTAACAATTAAACGAAGCAAATTTTATATCTTAACTAATATTCTACAACTGTAGCAGCTACAGTTTCAATAAAACAATATAAAATATATAAAATACAATTTTTATTAACCAAAGTAACGTTCTGAAATATTTTTATAACTTGGGAAAAAATAGTACTTTCTTCTTGGCTTAAACGGCACTGCCACACTGACAATTTTCAATAAGTTTAAAGCTGGGGCAAAAGCTCTAGTCTGTTTCAGTCGAACGCGACTGGCTTTCTTATTAGATTCACATTTCGGAACAAGAGAGCCACAGAACTTGCAACACACAAAACACACGGACATAAACACACACCCACACACACAAGCCAAGAAACATAGTGCACAAAGTGAAGTTGTTAAAAAGAATATAAAAAATCAAAAGGAAAAAGTCTACGAGAATCGTGAAAGAAGCCAAAATCGAGTGATAAAAGCCAGTTCCGAGTGGAGTTCGAGTTTGATTCATTGATTGACACAGCGAGTGCGTAAAGCCCGTAAAGTTTGGATTGCAAATACACACACACACATTGTCACACGTGCCCCTGTGTACTACACACGCTAGCTTTACCCATACACAGACAATTTACCGACTCACACAGAAGCTTACCTGAAGCACCGCCGCGCCTACCACCGTTAACCAACTACCGCGTTTTCTTTTTATCTCCCAACCCGCCCACAGCTCACTGTCCTCCCTGTGCTCCCTGCAGGCTCGCTTAACGGTATACGGATTGGTGTGCCTGCCTCTGTCTTTTGGTGCTTTCCTTCCGACAAAATAACGGTGTATGTGCATTTTTTAAACGATTTTTGAAACGAGGCCAACTAATTGCCACCTGAGTTCCCGATTATACAATAACCAGCGAGTATTTTGTATTT
This sequence comes from Drosophila ercepeae, assembly GCA_018150545.1. Taxonomy (NCBI): domain Eukaryota; kingdom Metazoa; phylum Arthropoda; class Insecta; order Diptera; family Drosophilidae; genus Drosophila; species Drosophila ercepeae. The sequence continues at coordinate 16,709,413 of JAECWL010000161.1, forward strand.
TGATTTTATTTTGTGGCAAGTAGGAAAGAAGAATATAAATACGCAACCCACCCACACACACACACATACACAGAGGCAATTACGGAGAGACACGCGCACACACTCAAAGTTTTTGAATACGCTGGTATTCGTGGCTCCAAAAAAAAAAAAAAAAAAGTGGAATAACCTTCAAGAGCCGAGCTTGTGCAACTTCCAATTCTCAGCTCTGCAGAGGGGGGGTGTTACCACAAAGAGGGGCAAAGCTATATACAAAGAAATATTTATTTACAAAAAAAGTGATTTCCCTCGCAACTTCCCAGAGAAGAGTGTTAAATTTTTAAACAAACTTTAGTAACAATTAATACAAAATTATTTCGCACCCAAATAATCACTCGAAATGGATTCGTTTAGCTCTGAAAGTTTCCCTCAGTGTAGCTAGTAATTATTTATGATTTGAGCTTAATAGCGAGTTGGTCGAAGTTTTGTGATGTGGGTGGCGTGGCGTAAAGTTCATTTAGTGACAGGTTTATCCACTGACAACATTTACCGAGAAGCAGCCCTCTTACCACCCAACCGTACCTCCCCATTTGGTTCTACGTGCTGCAACATCGGGTTTCGAATGCATTAGAAATTTATACGAAAATACATAAATAAGCGTGGGGCAAAAGCCTTTGATGGAGCCAAAAAGTTGGTGTTGCTGCGGATTTTCCTTGAATTTCTACTGTACTGTGCCGTGTTCTGAATATCAAATATGACTGCAGTTGCCCCCACAACCAAACCCGACCCAGACCCAACCCAACCGGAATTGGACACTGGACAGCCATCAATCCAGCTGCGTGGGTTTCAGGCTCGACTCCTTCAATGGCCTGATCCCTCGGAGGCACCAACTTAATTGCCACAACCCCCTCCGGTTAGATACTCAAATGCAGCTCAATTATCAAGCTATATTGAAATTGCTTTGAGACAACAATCGGAGCAATCACAATGGGGCCAAGTAATTGCTTGGTAGTTTGGCCAAGAAAGACGAAATTAAGGTTTAACTTTCCAAGGAGGTTGTGAAATATTCACAATGTCTTGGACATTTTCTGATAATTTGCCCCACAGTGCCACCCCCAAGACCACCTCCCACACTCCCCCCATTCGATAACTGACAAATATTAATAAGCGTTTTAGCTTTTATTTCCCGCCGCCATTCAATATGCGTACACACATGTCGAGAGTATGTAGAGAATTTCCTTAATAGAATTGTAATTCCCCCAACCATCCGGTATATTATTCGGAGTTATTGTTTGGCCAGCTTATTGGGGTCATCGGAGCTAGAGCTGGAACTGGAGCTGACCCCCCAAGCACGACATCAACAATAACATCAACGAAATGGAACAATTATACGAAACATGCCAAAGCCCAAAGCCCAACTATTTGACCATCATTTTAATGCTCCAGCGAATGCAATTGCTTTGGTTCAGGTTGTCCAAATAGGTTGTCCAAACAGGCCGTAAGTCCAGTGTCAATATGCTTGGCAAGTGCTGCAAATTATAATTAGCATTTTCGGGGGCATGCTACCGTTTGACACAATCTAGTTGCGAGATAATGTGGCATGGAAAATGGCAAGCAAAATGGCTGTTTGGCAATTTAGTTGAATGGTTGGTTGGTCCGAAAGGTGTTCCTGCTAGTCTATCCTAAAATATATTAAAAATTATAATAAAAAAATGATTAAAATATGCATTATCCTTTGGTATTTACTTAGGAGGCTCGGCAAGGATTAACTTTATCCTCAAATATATTAAAAATAACAATAAAAAAGTAATTCAAAGAAGGGAAACCAAAAACCTCCTTCTTCATGCTTTATCCCTTAGTAGTTACTCAGGAGGATCTGCAAGGATTACCCCAACTGGAAGGGTATCTTTTTTTTCTGCTCTGTTTATAGTTTTTTTTTTATAACAAATTAGATGCGGATGAGACCTCCTTCTCGCTGCATTATCCTTTAGTAGTTACTCAAGAGGATCTGCAAGGATTACCCCAACTGGAAGGGTATTCTTGTCTCCTGCTCTGTCCCGAAAATTAGTTACCAGATGAGGAGGTGACGTCAGTTGGTTCGGTGACTCCATAGCATTGTTTTCTTTTATTTTTTAAACCAAACTAAGAATCGGCAAGCGGGCTAATGATTGGAAGAAAACGCTACAAAAGCCAAACATGGCCAAGAGTCGAGGCTGGGCCACGGCTATGACGCATCCACATCCGAAATAAATATAAACAACAAATATTTGGACGTTGGTGACTTGACTTGACGCTGAATTCCAAAGATACACAAATCGCGGACCGCTTCCCGACTGGTACTGCTACTGCCACTGGGTACTGGGTTTGTTTTTTGGCTCCGCTTTCGGTTGATTTCGGGGCCAGAGATCAAAAGGCAAAGGGACAATGCCAACAACCTGCACCCGAACAACCGAACACACAACCCACACGGCGTATACGTAATATGCCTCGTACGTATACTTAATATGCCCGTGTGTCGGTATGGAATACAGAAGGACTTTGTTCCGTGCCAAGCGCAGAGCCCAGAGTTGGATTTGTTGTGTTGCTCCTCCTCTATAGTTTTACATGCCCCACGACGGCAACAAAAGTAAAGTTTTTTTTTTGGGAAAATGCCCAGCTCGATGGCGGAGAGGCACAGAGGCCTTGGCATGTGGGCGACAATTTCGCATTTATTATGCAACAGTTTGGCGGATTGAGCGTGTAGCGTAAACAAAGTTGCTGCCAACAATCCAGGCCAGGCCAGAAAATCGAGAACGGGGCAAGGCCCAGGGAATCGCTAAAGCAAATCCCATATATGCAATTCATGGCTGGAAGGAAGATCGACTCTTGGAATATATTTTTGGACAAAAATTGATTATAAGAAAATGATTTCAATTACGTTGCCAGAAAAAAAACACATTCTTCGCCTCGATTACTGCATATTCAGTTTGTTTTTCTGCTGCAATTGCTGTAGTATATATAGTATTTGGATTCCAAAAGCCACCTTTATCTCCAGGGGAGACGACAGAGGACAGAAATCATGTCATGCAGCACAGTTGAAATAATGTAATTGACTCGGGCACGCCAACTGGCAAGACAAATCAAGGCGAGGCATTGCAAGGCAGAGCAGAAAAACATGTGTCAGAGGGCCAGAATGTGGGGGAGTTTTTTTAAGCCATGACTGCAATGCAATCCGGTATCCGGAGGATAGCTGGGAAAGCCAGTTATCAGCCAGAAACCGGCCTGCCACTCGACTGCCACACTTGCACCGCACTTTCCAGCTTAAAAACATATCTTTGGCAAGCACTAAAGGGTATAAGGATCCCTACACTTAGAGACAAGCTTAAAGAAAGGAAAATCTAAAAGATATTTTAAGGACAAGTAAGATCTACCCTGTTTTTGTTTTAAAAATAAATAAAAAATCGTGCAAAAAAATGCATATTCATCATTCTAAGGCAAACTTCGTGTCACAGAAAGCTATTTGGAATTTGTCATTACTATTTATTGTGACTCATATTTTTCTCTGTGTATGAAAGACAGTGGCACTTTGTTTATTTTGCTTTCCGACAAACGTGGAAGTGTGGGCGGGTTTTTCGTACACCCCAGCGAGTCTAATCAAAAGTCCAACTCAGTCGAGACGTCATTTGGCTTTCTGTTCGCTGTTGGCTATAGTTGAATCAAAAATAATAATAATAGTAATAGTAATAGGAGAAACCGTAGGTAAACAAGCTGTAAAATATTTGTCAAATTGATTGCCGGCGAGACCAGTCGGACTTGTATACAGGGTGTTCCGTTCAGGCCAGGCCAGGCTTATGTAAGCCCGATCACGTAAAGCCCCAGACCCCGCTTCGTCTTCTGACGTCCATTAAGAACATTTGAATGTGCGACTAATTGCCATTTACTCAATAATATGGCAATTGAAATGACGCCTAGTCTGGCATCTGGCATCTACTATAAACGGAATGCTTTTAAAATGTTTACAGATCTTCTATATCTTATCTGGTTTGTAATCTGTTTAAAAAAAAGACTATAAAGATTCTTGAAATTCTTACAAGACAGCTTGGGTTGGTTCTCCTAGTTTCCATTACTTTAAAGCTAAAGAAGCATTACTAGAAATCTCCAAAAGAAACTCCATAGAATCTCTATAATATTCCGATCTGTTTATGTTTTCTGGATGCGATAGAAACCCCTGAAAGATAACGCCTCATTCCCAACTTAAAAGCAAAGGAAGTATTACTAAGAAGCTCTTTAGAATCTCTAAAAAAAGCTCTATAGAATCTCTAAAAGATGCTCCATAGAATCTCTAAAAGAAGCTCTATAGAATCTATAAAAGAATCTCCATTGAATCTCTATAATATTCAGATCTCTTTAGGTTTTCTTGATGCCATTGAAACCCCTGAAAGATAACGCGTAATTCCCAACTTAAAAGCCAAAGAAGTATTAATAAGAAGCTCGAAAGAATCCCTAAAAGAAGCTCATAGAATCTCTAAAAGAATCTCTACAAGAATCTCTAAAAGAAACTCTAAAAGAAGCTCTATAGAATCTCTATAATATTCAAATCAGTTTATGTTTTTTTGATGAGATTGAAACCCCTGAAAGATAACGCTTCATTCCCCTTCAAATCGGCGCTGTTTACTCAACTGCCGGGAGGTGTATTATGGCTATGGAAAGTTTTTCATTGTCCGATAACACAGAATCACTCGACACATATCCATAACAATACGATCTGCGAGGTATTATGGAGGAGCTACCCTTTCCCAAAAAAGCCAATTCAGGTCATATTGTCTTGGCAGCTTTGTTTTAGGTTCGACAATGGTAAAGGTTAAAGGGCGCTGGGCTGGCTAGTGGCTCAACTAGTGGGCGTGGCTTGGTCTCCCCTTTCAAGCTGATGTGGCAATTAAGAGCCAAGCTGCAGTTTGCACTTTTTTACCAGCTCTACCTGGTGGTTTTTTTTTTAGCCCCAAACTGTGTTGCTTTTGTTTTTCACCTTTCACTTGGCTTGTGACGCACATGCGGCATGTGTTGGCCAAGGGACGGGGCAGAAACGGAGGAAACTAAAGGCCCTTTTGTATCTCACAATATTCCACAGCCTCAGTTTTGCACTCGCACCCTCCACAATGGCCTGGAATCCGAGATTGTTCCCTTCTACTATTACCTTTTTTTGTGTTTACCCGCGAATTAAGATCTTCCGTCTACGTGATGACTTCTAAAGATCACAATTGGAAAGTAAATATTTATAGTTTTCATTCATTTTGATGAAATTTAAAGTGTCTACTGACTGTATTCGAGGTTCGGTTGCTCTTACACACCTTTTTTTTTGAGGCACAAAACACGAGATTGTTCGAGTTGAAACTGGCTTTGGTCGCCCGATGGTTTTTGGCCAAAATCAGTACAAAGAACAGGTTGTGGTTTTGGTGGTAGACACATCCCAGATTGACAGAAATGACTCACTCACTCACTATCTGTTTGTTTTGCGAGACTTTAACTAATTTGTTTTTTTTAACTTTTCTCCATTCCCAGAGCAATGCGTCTCGACACGAACTCAAATGTGGACTTCAAAGCATTCGAATCCAGCTCCAACTCATGTGTAAGTATATTTTACCTTTTCTGTTTTATAATAGAAAAATATAATTAAAAATTACACTTTTTTAGATCATCAAACTGGACAACCTGGCCACCTGGGGTGGCTCACAGAAAACAGACACACGGCTCCCGATCACGGACTACTCGAGTCTGGGCGGACCCCGGCACAATCGCAGTCCGTTTCCTCTGTCCAAAGATGTCAACAATCGCTTTGTAATCTGGTAGGATCTCTTCTATATATTGTTTAATAAAATATCTAACTAATCTGTGTTTTTTAGGGATGGTGACATGACCACTTTGGAGGTGGACGCCATCACAAATACCAGCGATGAGACTCTGACTGAAAGCAATAGCATATCGGAACGCATCTTCGCCGTGGCTGGTAACCAGCTACGAGAGGAGCTGAGCACTACCGTGAAGGGTAAGCTTAGATCCTGTAATTATTTATCTATTTATCTAAATGATTTTTCCTTCCATTAATGTAGAGTGCCGCACTGGGGATGTTCGCATCACGCGTGGATACAATCTGCCCGCTAAATATGTGCTGCATACTGTGGCACCTGTGTACAGGGAGAAGTTCAAGACGGCGGCCGAAAACACACTGCACTGTTGTTACAGGTAATTATATATTGTATATTATAATTAAGAAAACCAATCAACTAATTTTAAGTACAAATACGTTTATTTATTAGCTTTTTGTTCGACTTTCGACTCTTAGAACAGAAAATAAACCACTAAGAAGTCTGTTTTTTGTCGGGGGTTTATCTTTATTTCATGTTTGACGCTCTAATTCTTAGTCTTGAGACCTTCAAAAGGTTTCTTTAGCTTTACGTCTAAAAAGATTATGGACTTTCATCGCGTATTACTTCATATTTTTGCTACAAGTCTCATGTCATCGGGTTTTAACGAATTAGTTAATAAATTCAACTTTGAGTCATCAATTGTCTCATAAAAAACAATGGAAGTACGTTGCCTAAGCAAATATTAAATAAACTTGAAAATTGCTGATTATACTACAATATTAAATAATAAAACCTGATTTAGACATCAAAGTAATGGAATACACTGGAATACACTCATGAATATTATATTATTTTTTATAGAAACGTTCTGTGCAAGGCGAAGGAACTGAATCTTCACACCATTGCTCTGTGCAACATCAGTGCCCACCAGAAAAGCTTTCCAGCGGACGTGGCCGCCCATATTGCCCTGCGTGAGTACCAGATATTCATAGCTTTTCGGTATTACCACTAATAGTTTATAATCTATAATATTTTAGGTACCATTCGTCGCTATCTGGACAAGTGCACGCTACAGGTTGTGATTCTGTGCGTGGCGAGCAGCGAACGTGGCACCTATGAGGTCCTGGCACCCCTCTACTTTCCCCGGGATCAGCTGGAGGAGCGCAGTGCCCTGTGGCAGCTGCCCAAGGACATAGGCGGAGAATTCGGGGAGCCACAGCATCCGGATCCCGATCGCCAGATACGCATTATACGCAATCCCCAGCACAGTGTCCACATGCGGCATCGTCAGGGTGAGGATTTATTATTTATTTATATTATATAGATTATTTTTTAAGTGTAAATTTATATGTCATTGTTTTCCGTGCACTTGCCTGTCGTCACTGTTTACTCAATGCCTTATCAAGGGCTTATCAATCGACTGTCGATGATAAGGTATCTTATCAAGGCAATGATTTGTCCGTATGGAGACTACAATTCCATTGTCGATAAGATTAGAGTGGTTCAGAGTGTACAAAAAAACAAAAACCGAAACAAAACAAGTGGAATATATGCAAAAATTCGTTAGTCAGCTATGTTGACTGACAAGAAACATTTCTAAGGTTTCAGTTTCGTTGCAAAGTCGGTCGTGTGCGGGTCACTTGCCAGTAGTTGCATTCGATTGGTCGTGAATTATCCTTAATTTTCGGTTATTTGTGAATACTTATTAAAGAATTTGTAAGTTTTAAAGGAGGTTTTGGTGTAATTTACTAAAATTCATGAAGAATTATTAATTCGGAAGTGAAAAGGCAACAGCCATAATGGCGGCAGTAGACAGAAAGATGGCGGCTGTGAAACCATTTTTCTACCATTTTTGTGGCATTTTTTGTAGCATACTTTTCAGCGTTGAAGACTAAAATGGTGTAAAATGTCCGTAAAATGAGGTTTAAAGTGTTAATACATTCTTTAAAAAGTTTTCTTTAAAAGATTTACCTCTTTAAACCAAAATATTATTAAATAAAAATACGCAAATACAGTATAGTAAAAGTTTTTTCAATAAAGTCAAGGTTTTTCGTAATAATAAATATTTATTAAAAGCCCTTCAAGTCGAAAATAAGAAAGCCAAATCCTGTTTACTTGCTTGATCATTTAATCCAATCTGAATTAACAATGTTTTGATTACAGCCGCATTACAGCAGTGCCTGGCCATTTTTTTCACATTACGTTAGTTTATCAACAAAAAAAGTTAGTTAATTTAGCTCTCGAGGCTTATCACGACCGAGTGTCACTCATGAGTGTGTTTGTGCTTTCGGCCTGGCCGAGTTCCTTTTTGAACCTAAATCATGTCCGCACAGCTTTCGAGTTATCAGTTTATCTCCCGCGAGAAAAGCGGAGCACACTGAGTACGAGCCGGGCGGCGGGGTCTTGGCCAGCATCCAGTTTTTTGCTCAACACTCGTGCGTCTTGCCGCTCGCTAAGTCGTCTCATTTGGGAAGAGCTTGCCGTTCGGTTCAACTCATATTTCGCATTGTTGAAGTTTGAAACAAAATAAAGAACAATAATATAGAATCCCAAACAGAATGATAAACAATTCTTTTGAATTCTCATGTAAAGATCATAAATGAGTTATACGATTAATGTTTATATTTTAAATAATATAATATTTTCATAATCCTTATAGCGGACGACGATTCCGACGTGAGTCCACACGACATGGAGGGTAATAGCTCGGATCTGGAGTATGGAGCTCGGGATATGAATGGTCTCAGCCTGAATTCCTATAGCAGTGGCTTACAGGCCCAACTGCAGGTGGGTTTTATTTACCTTTTTGTTAAATAAAAATATATATTGATTTTTTATCACTCTAACAGCGCGACCTGGACCGGCAGCATCTGCTAAGTGATCGACCACGTGCTGGGGTTTACGAGAATGTCATATCCGAGGGTGTCGAAGGGATTGAGCATCAAGAAAGGTAAGTTAAGATTTAAAAACTTCAACTAAGAAACCCACTCTTACACCTTAATAGTGATTATCTAAGATATTAGATTACTTTGAAGAGTGTGGAAAGTTGTGCAGTTCATAAAGCAGCCCCTCCACTTCTACCTCTCATAAACACCTCGTAAGGGAGGCCTTTGGGGCAGCATATTTTATTACAAGAGCATGCCGGAAATATCTTAACCGTCTGACAAATGCCTGACTTTCTACCTCCTCGACCTCCCAGGCCACCTTCATTCAACATTCGTTCTATGTAAATTCCGGCGCTTGACGAAATTTTAGAGCCTCGTGGCACGCAATCCAGGAGCTCAAGCTTTAGGCTAAAATTGAATTGAAATGGAGCCAGAAGTGCTTGCCCATCGTCCTGCATAATGCTAATTGGACAGAGCAAGTCCTTTTTTTAAGGGTTTTCCAAGTGACGACGTGACCTATGACGTAGAAAGGAATACAATTGTGGCGTCACAAGTGGCATGACGCCCTCAGGTTGCGTGCTGGTCAGTCCTTTTGTTTTTGGGGGGCAGGTCTAAAAAAAGAGTACATATCCTAAAAGGTTCAAACACTGAAATAGTTCCTAAAGTGAGACACTATCTTAGGTTTTTAAGAACCATTTTCTGGCAAGCAAAATATTTGTTTTCCCATTCTACGTGAGTCGCGAAATAAAACTCTAATATTTATGAATATTTACTTTCCATCAGAGATGGCAGAGATAATGTCCATGACAAAAGCCAAAGAGATAAAGCTCAGATAATCGCTTGGGGGCATGACACTATCCGAGTCCGGGATCGTAATTTCGAATTAAACTTTGCATATTCTATGCTTGAACGCATTTCACAAAGTAAATCCCCATAAAAATGATAAATGCGGACACGTTTAAGCATCTCGCCAAAATATGGTTGATTCGCGTAATTAAAATAATTAAAAATGACAACTGGGCCGGATGACTGCGGTGAGTGGGAGGGATCGGCAGGTAACCGGATCGGCCAGTATAATCAGAAAGAATATCGAACCGTTGCAGTTCATTGAATGAAACCGCACAAATGCCTCGCCTGGTTCGCACATTTTGTAGACATTTAAATGTAACATCTCGCAAGCAACTTAATTTATTCATCGGAATGTGGGGTGTCGGGTGTTGGGTGTTAAAGCCCCTTCCTGGTTGTTTTTTTTTTGAGTGCGTGCAAGGGGAATGCACCCTACTGTGCCGCTTGTTCTTCAGTTCTTCATCCTCTTCATTTATTTACAATCAATCATGACTCAGCTGCGTGGCCATTGTTTTTGTTTACGGTATTGTGTGTGTGGAAACTTTGATGGAAATGTTGCACATTGAATGCGTGCGTAACTACGGTATATTTTGGTTTTGGGTGAGTGGGTGGTAAGTGGGTGGCCTGAGGGAAGAACCCCAACCCATGCAATGCATGTGTGTTCGTTTTTTGCGCATTTAGCTTTCAACTGACAAAAGCAAACATTTGAACGGATTTCGCTTTTTTTTTGGACAGTTCTGTTTCTGTTTTAGCCCACTGACATTCGGGTAAATAAAGCAGCGGTTAGCGTGTCCTTGGTTTATTGTTATTACCGTTACTGTCTTTGCTCCAGTCGGTGTTGTAACTGATGTCATTGAACAGCCAAAAGGGCGCAAACTCAAAGAGTAAGAGAACAAGTACAGTGAGGGAAAAGTTTATAGTTTTATTTTAAAATATAATATATACTACTTTTTGTAGACACTTTTTAGAGTGAAAAAAGAAGAAAAAATTTCACGAAAATTGTATGAACTTTTAATTAATATATTACAATGGTATAAAGATATATTTTTTCTGAGTGCAAAAGATTTATTCATCCGACTGCAAAAGCCAGAAAAAGAGAGCTTTCTTCGTCTTCCTTTCACGGCGACGTCGCCATCTGCGCCACTCTCTCTCTCTGCAGTGGTCTCTCCCCATTTGGGGCTGCTGCTCAGGCACATCCAAACGCACCCACACAGGCGCACTGGGAGGGGGCGAAAAAGCATTCAAGAGGAGCTCCACTCGCCGATTGTTCGCTCATTCGAAAGGCGCAACTCGCGGCGAACGGACGTGTGCATCGATCTAAGTGACCCACTGGCGGCGCCAATAATATAGTATAAATCGGAGATAAATCCATAAAATCACAAACCGATTGCCTAGAGCAGAAGCGAAAACTATTTTGCATTTTTACATTTTCACGCGCGGCTTCCGTTCCAACGCAAAAGTCTGGCCAAAAAGCTGCCCCCACATTTTACGTCAAGGCACCCAAAAACTTAAATACACTCTGAACTATTTATAAAATTTATTTGGCAAACGGAGAAGGGAAACCAAGCAATTTGTGCGTCAATTGAATACGAAATCGGTCGAAAAACAAAACGCAATCAAGCGCAGAGCTAAAAAACTGAAAATTTTCTACATATTTTGACTTAAAATCGATAAAACCGTAATTGTGCAAAGAGTGGAAGGCAAAGAGGCCGACGCCGCAGTCAAAGGGAACAACAACAAGGAACAGTGACACCCACCTAACCAAGAACTACTTTTACAAATAAAAACTATGACAATGCTGGAGGGAATGACGTCGATTGACTTGGGATCCAGCAACTTGCAGGAGACCACAGGCGACATAAATGTCGTCCTGCCCGATGAGCTAATGGAAACGCTGGAGGAGAGGTACGGGTCGGGTACGGGTAAAAGGGCGCCGAAAGAGAAACGGAGACGGAGCAGGAGACGTGGACTGAGCCGGAGACGGTTCCGAGTAAATTGAAACGTGTCAGTCACGGAGGCCGACAGGCCATCAGAGTGGGTGGGGGCTGATTGCCACCCCTTCTTGCAGTAAACAATGGCTCCTCCGGGGGGCTCCTTCCTTAATGACGTCAGTCATGGGTGGTGGGTGGTGCAATACAGTCCTCTTTTGGCCAAGTCATTAATGTTGGTAGAATTGCTTTTTTCCACACACAAGTTTTGACAAGAACTGATATGTATTCTATTTATAGCTCTCCCTGCATTCAGCCTTTGCCCATGACACCGTAACCAACCACCCCACCGAGCAATAACCTTCACCCCACTGCCACCCACCCACCAGTGCATTGGTGAATTTTCAAAAATAAATCATTGCCTTTTTTGGCCTTGTTTTTCCTTAGTACGTGCCAGCGAACAATAATAACGTGCGCGCCATGTACGAGTACTGCCGGATGACAGAAATTGTGATCTAATAATAATATTATTATTACTTCTCTGACTTGTTAAAGTGTGAGATTTATTCTATGGATTAGCATTGCGCTTTAACATTCATTGTATTTTTCACACGATAATCACACAGTCGGGGGAGTAACAGCAACCGAAAACCACAAACCGCATCCGCATCTGTATCTGTCTCTGTATCTGTATCTGTATCTGTATCTGTATCTTTAACTTGGCAAACAAACCGATCTCGAGATTGAGATTAACTTGGCCAAGACTACGTCACAATGCGTCATTTATCTCGCATTTTTATCTGCATTTCTTCCTCGTAAATGGCTTATCGGTTGCTGCTACCGGAGTTTATTGCGGCACGAGTTTATCTGCCACATATCTAAATCTGCCACTCAAACATCCCCTTAAGTCACCTGCAATTGACTCATTTTGGGCCTGAGGTGTTCAATTAACTGGCCTGAGTTATCGAGAGTTGTTCATCATTTTAGCGCAATTATTTTTTCGCACATTTGCAAGTTTGCAACTTTAAGAAAATTGATTTTATGACCAATTTTCAGAATGATTCATTGGCAAAGTGCGCACTCATTGGCACTTTGAATAAAGATCGAATCAAGATTTCTATTTTCCATTTATAGTTTGGTTCGGAATGACCCATTTCTTTGTACTCAGCTCTCCAGATCTCGTTCTATTTTTGTATATTTATCTGGCAAAACATTTGCCTTGGAATTAGCACACCTGGCAAATAAAACTAAAGCATAAGCTTAGCACGCCTTTCAAATTTATAATTCGCCAGGCGGCTGATAAACATGACTTTTTGTCTTTTTTTTTTGTGGCTAAATGAATTCCAAGCAGTCGGCCAAGGTGAGACACTCAGGCTGTCATTATACGCTTACACACTATATATGGGATATATATTGCGTGTCCGTACATAATAATCGATTGAACTAACCCACAATCGAACCACAACAACATTATGAAAGTTTCTTAACCAGATTTCCTTATTTTCCTTCCAGGTATGAACGTCTTTTGCGTCGCGCCCAAGTGGAAGACTTGACGGAGGTCTCGGGCATTGGCTGCCTCTACCAGAGCGGGGTTGATCGCCTGGGACGGCCTGTGATTGTGTTCTGTGGCAAATGGTTCCCCGCCCAGAACATTGACCTCGAAAAGGTAGGAATTATCTCTTGGTTGAATATAGCATTTCTGATTTCAAAAACCTTCTCTTTTAGGCCTTGCTGTATCTGATTAAGCTACTGGATCCCATCGTTAAAGGAGACTATGTCATCTCGTACTTCCACACGCTGACATCCACGAACAACTATCCATCGCTTCATTGGCTCCGTGAGGTCTACAGTGTGTTGCCCTACAAGTATGTCTTATATCCAGATCCTAAAAAGTTCCTTTAACTAATTGAACTCTAACCAATTTTAGATACAAGAAAAACCTTAAGGCCTTCTATATTGTACACCCCACGTTCTGGACTAAAATGATGACCTGGTGGTTCACCACATTCATGGCGCCAGCCATTAAAGCCAAAGTGCATTCGCTGCCGGGTGTGGAGCATCTCTACTCGGCCATCACAAAGGATCAGCTGGAAATTCCCGCCTACATCACCGAATACGACATGGCGGTAAGTCTGAAAGAATTCGCCATTAAACCATCGATTTATTAATAATTTTTTAATATATTTCAGACCAATGGCCTGCATTATTTCAATCCCGTGCCGACTGCCTCGTAGATGGCGGCCATTGTAGCTGTCTAGAGACATGCTAGAAGAGCCACCATAGCATATACATTATATATATAAATACAAATAGTTACACACACTTGTGAAGTTTTTATAGATTTTATAGAACGTATTTTGTTTTCTTGATAAGTAATATTTGTTTACTTGCGCATAACTTTCGATGTTGTCGTTTATCGATTGACTTGCCGCAAGTTTTGTTGAACTTTGTGTAGCATACTTTTACGGGAGTGCCAGTGGCAGGGAGTCGCTCGCCCGATCCCCTCAAACCAATTAGCTAAATGATAAATGATAAATCGGCATAGAAAAACGCAAAAACCCAAAAGAATATATTCTTATGATGTGCATGGAAATTAGTTAATTAGTTGGCAGTACAACCAAACATTGTTAATTCGCTAAAAAATAGTCGTTGGATTATTGTTAGGAGATGATGGTTTAGGAGGGTAGGGAAAGGACTCGATGACGAGATAAAATTTAAAATAAACAAATAACTAAAATAACTAAAATGACCCAAAACCAAAAATGTTAGCAATGCTGAACAAAATAAAATTTCGATTAGACAACCTGCATATACCGATATACAAGATTATTATAAATATTAAATTGATAAATTGTACTTGATTATGGAAAAAGGAAGGGAAAAGAAAGGAAAATATACATACATTGTATAAGTATACATATTGTTAGTTATCTTTGCAATTACAAATTGTATTATTAATGTATTAATACTAGAGCTAAAAAGCGTATGCAGTTTGATCCCCCGATATATACACACACATACGTACTATAATTCAATTGTATTTATACATAAATCTATATACTAATTATACAAACCAAATAAATTAAAAAAACAAACAAACAAAAAGAGAAAACGGAGGATATATACTCGTATATATATGAATATATTTTCGGCTCAGAGAAGGGCATGCAGATACCTTTTGTAGATACTTACTAGAGCTCACCGTAAGGCCCCTCCCAGCAATCGAAAACACCAATAAAGAACCTAACGAATAATTATTGAATACTGAATGTTAATTGTTCAACTTTGATATAAATGATATGATTAGGCGCCGGAGATTTTCCAACTCGAGACACGTCCCCTTTATCTTCCATGCACCGTTTGCGCTCAAAAGTAACCCGGATTCAAAGCCAATAGCACGCCATTGCTATTCGTATATATTTGTAATTAAACTAGGTATTGTAATTAGTCGAATCAATTATGGCACTCGCAGGCAATAATCAGACAACAGAGCCACAAAACACTAACCACAAAACTAATTGATGAGCCAAAAGACAGCCACAGCCAACACCAGCAGTTGATTTAGCAACTACGCAATTACATGCAAAGTAAAATGCACTCAGGGATTGATTTAAAACCAATAAAAAAAGAAAACCAAAACCAAAAAAAATACAAAAAATCCAAAACAAACAAATATTTAGATAACGACAAATGCGCTTTCCTCGAACCACAATCGGCAGCCTGGCTAGTACCTAGAAACAAAATCGTGAAATCAAGTAGAGCTATAGCGACCCCTAAACAAAAGAGAGATAGTTTTTGGAAATGTTCTTATAAAATATATACATTTATGTGTATTGTATCTCGTAGGACGGTTATCCGGGCTCCGAGGATGCCACCAACTATACAATTATGCCAATCACATATTTTGTATTGCCTCGCCCGAACAAATTAGATAAATTAATCAGAGTGCGATGGGGAATCCTATAATCATAATCAGAAAACCACTGCAAAAATCGTGAAATTCAAAATCGAATGCTATGCTTGTATGAGAAACCACCTTACAGGAGTACAACAATCGCAATCTATATATTGCCTATGGTGTATCTTTCTATGGCTAACCAAACTGTTATTAAAAAATTAATAGTAATAATACAAAAAACTAAAAATCAAAGCCATCAAAAGCAGTGAAAATATACAAAAATACAAAAAATGGAGAACCCAAGTTATGCCAAGTGTTCCTTTCTAAAAGTATATACTCGTATCTAGGCGAATACTTTTCGTAATATCTGAATATTTGTAGATATATCTAAAAGCCAACTACAAGTAACTAGTAATCTCATTCAATCTAAATATTTTCCAAATCTCCCCTTCTAATATTGCTATTGCTTTAGCGTTAAAAACAAACTAAAAAATCTGACAAAAGCTAAAAGAAAGATAGTAAAAAATTAATAAATATTGATTTGTTGCTAATGAAATTAATGAAATTGTACCTTTGAAAAAGGAATTCTGCGATCGATTCATTCCTAGAGTAGCACGAAATTCTAATAGTTGTTAAAGCAGATAAAAACGAGATTGAGAATGATGATCGTCGTGGCACAAAATGCGAAATTAAGTTAAGTTTTTCCAAAAATTCGAAAATCCAACTCCTTGTTCTTTTTGTATATATAAGTACATACAAGGTAACAAATTTAATTGGTAATTAATAAAAGGAAAACAACAAAAAAATGCGCTTTCGTTAAAAATAATCTATCTATCCTGTGTGTCATGTGTTGCGGTTTAAAAAGTGCTTTCTTAACTTCTAGATTAAATCACAAATGAAAGTAGTCCTTGGTGTCTGGCTACTGGATAATCAGTTTGGTTTGGTGGGAGTTTGGTATGTATTTGTCCTTGTAGTCCTCAAAAATCTTTTCCAGCGCCTTGATAACCTTTCCATGAATCTCATCCACGTAAGAGCTATCGGGTTGCTCATTCTTGACAACATCAATGGGGGAACCAACTGAAATATCATTTTGGTAGAGAAATCCTTTAGAGAATTATAATATTTAAGGACTTACCAACTTGGACAATTCGTCGTCGATAGGGCAGAATTCCATATGTATAGTTAAACATTCCACGTCCTTTTGGCAAAACTGGGGAAATGCCAGTCAATTTTTTAAAAGAATTCTGGAACTTGCGAAGCGAAGAATCTGGAGGATTTTCCACCTGGTCATAAATATCCACCTCGCCAAAGGAGAAGGTAGGGACAATCGGGGAACTGCATATACCGAGTATTTAAAACATTTTATTATAAATATTAGATAAACCCCCTACTTACCCCGTTCGAATTGCCATTTTGACAAAGCCCTTTCTATTTCTGAGGGTTAAGGCATATTGGCCAGGATGCGAGTCCATAGCTTCTTGGGCTCCGCCAACTAATATTGCCACCGCATTGGAGGTGAATCCATCTTGATTATCCCTGTGCTTGGGATCATTTGATTTGCTCAGGAGATAGACCAAAGATTCCTTGCAAACGGAGACCATTCCCCACACCCGAATAATTTCCCTCAAGAAGGGTGTCTTGAAATGGTGATCCAAAGTGGCCACTTTCGGGCGAACTTGGGGAAAGAGCTCCAACCACTTGGAGATCTCCATGCACATATTAACACAAACCCCCGATCTATAATAATTTAATTGTTATTAAGGCTTTTGTTTAATCTGGAGTACTTACCCCAACAGCCCGTGGGGAAAACAAGACAGAATATAGTTTCTATTTGGCGGCAGCTCGGCGGTTTTTACGAGTTCCACAGGAAAATAATCGCGATAACTTGTATTGTTTCGAAAAATCGACCACCTGAACGGATTAAATGAATAGTGACACTTCAGTTTGTAATCTGTTATATATATTTCTTTTACCCATTGCCCTCCATGCATCCAAAATTCTTCTTGTAATTCATGTATATGTAAACGAAGTAAATCACGAGTAAGCTTCGCACAATCAATCCACCGTAGAACTAAATTTAGGGAAAATAATCATTTAGATAATATTTTATCAAACACGCTTTAAAACAAAGGTTGGAACTTTAAACATTGTAAATGTTTAAGGGTTTTATATTGATTCACAAATCAGCAATACAATGTGATATCCTATGATGTCCTTTGGTTGACTACAAAAAACTAAGATTACCAGCAGGAGTGGCACTGCAACATGGGATATAATTGGCATCGAGAAGATTATGTATGTAAAACAGGCCGTGGAAAAGGTCTGAAGACGCCGATCCAGCGGAACGCTAAGCGGAGCCCATTCCATTTTCATGATGTCTTTTCTTCAAGGAATCCACGACCGATCTTTAAAAGAAACCTGCGTCTCTTTCGACGACTTCCCAGCGACTAAGCCACAGAGAATCGGCAAGACCCAATTTGTAATGGGTCTACTTGTCCTTATCAACTCGACAGACAGTCTCTTCGTAATGGTAAATGCTTGAAACCTCTCTTCAGTGATAAGAAACTGATAATTCCCTAAGACAGGCACTAGACTTTGCATAGTGGATTAAATGTGACAATCATTAATATTACGACACGCGCTGATGATGCTCGAAACATGAGACCATATTATACAGATTTATATGTACAAATTATAATCAAATCAGACGTCATATCAGTCTGATAAAGCATGTTTATAGGGTAATAGTATTTTCCATTGAGTGGCTGTAAATTTCTGATTACGATCTGAGTACACCCGCATGTTGAATCATAGCTAAAGTTTGAAATCGGGTTCTTGAGGGGCCGAGTAAGATTCCAATGTTTATATGGGCAACCCACTACGATATCAGCAATCACTTGCGACCTTTAGAACAACATGCTTTGGGGGGACACTTCGCAACAGCCGAATTTTTTTACACCAACATATGGTTTTCTGATAAGGCGGGTTCAGTCCACTTTTTGTATTCTTGGCTTAGGATTTGTGTCGCTCTTATCAGTCGTGCGTCTTCATCAAAATGTTGCTGATTCATTGAGTCATCATTACATGACAGACTTATTAAGTTCTCGTATTGCATTTGTCATTCTTAAAATCAAGTTTAACTTGACAAAGAGGGGCTTACTCATTGACCTCTTTCTTATAAATTGAAAAACCGACTCATAAAGGTCTATTAATATTTATTATTGCTTTCTTTTCACTCTTTTCTTAAATAAAATCATCACATTATTCTTAAATTTCAATAAATAAGTACAATTACTGTATAATTAGTTTGGCATTCTTAGAGTTTTGTATGTATTTGTCTTTGTACTGCTCGAATAATGTTTGTATGGCCTCAATGACCTCGCCATGAACTTTGTCCACATATTCCGCAGCAGGTTGTTCGCTTTTTACCACATCAATAGGTGAACCAACTAAAAAAAAACAATCAATTAGATTTCATTAATAAATATTAAATAAAAATCACTTACCAACTTGAACGATGCGTCTGCGGAAAGGCAAGAAACCAAATGTGTAGTTGAAGAAACCTCGACCCACGGGAATCAATGGAGAAACGCCAGTGATTTTCTTAACAACATTTTGGAACTTTCGCAGCAACGAATCTGGAGGATTGGCCACTTGGTCGAAAATGTCCACCTCACCAAAGGATATCGAGGGAACAATAGATGAGCTGTAATTAAGGTTGATTTACTGGAGATAGAAAACTATATCTAACCCAAATACTAACCCAGTACGAATGGCCATTTTGACAAAACCCTTGCGGTTCTTTAGAGTCAGAATATATTGGCCAGGATGCGAGTCCATGGCTTCCTGGGCACCACCCACCAGAATTGCTACTGCATTTGAAGTGAAGCCATCGCTATTATCCTTGTCTTTGGGATCATTCGATTTGCTGAGCATCCGGAGAAGTGCCTCCTTGGACACGGATACCAATCCCCAGGCACGGAGGACTTCACGCATAAAGGGGACATGGAAATGCTGATCCAGAGTACCCAGTTTGGGTCTCACTTGGGGGAACAACTCCAGCCACTTGGAGATCTCGACGCCCATGTTAATGCCAATGCCAGTACTGAAAATCGAATCAGTGTCTATTTATAATGATTCGATAAGATTGGTTGTCAGTAATCTTACCCAAGAATGCCATGGGGAAAGCTGGCCAAGATGTAGTTGCGGTTGGCGGGCAAATCGGCGGTCTTAACCAGCTCTACGGGGAAATAATCGCGGTAGTAGCGATGCAAGCGATTAGTCCGGGTTATCATGAAGCTTAAAAGAGCATAGATAGGATTAAGAAATCAGTTTTAAAGAATTTATAAAGAATATTATAAGTACAACTTACCCATTGCTATCCACAACAGATTGGGTTTTCTTATGATGGAAATAAACATATCCCAAATAAAGTAACATCAAGCTCCGCAGCAGTAGTCCTCCATAGATCTACGATTAAATAGAGTTCTTAACGTTTTAAATTATTAAAATAAACTATAAATATCTTACCAGAGAACCCGCAACTAGTAGAAAGGATGTGGATAAGAGGACCAACAGCATTGAGGTGAAAAATGCTGTAACCACCGTCTGGAGGCGACGTTCCAGAGGAACTCGAAGTGGCACCCATTCGATTTTCATTTTGAGTTCAATAATCCAGTAGCTGCTCTATCGATGGTTCGCCCACGACTGAATGATATGGAAGCCAGCGACGGTCAATTCGCTGTGCATTAAACTTATACTTATCCTTATCGGGTTTAGTTCTGATGTCGGGCGCCCGCGTTAGTGGACTAATCATTAGCCAGCTACTGGTCTGGGTCTTTGTTTGGGGGCGATGGGAATTTGTGATTAGAGTGATAAAGATGATAAAGGTTGTTTTACAGTGGACGTCTGGTAATCGGTAATCACATTTTTTGGGGCATATTCCAGCAAACAGATATCGTCTTTGAAATACAATACCTTTTGAGTTAAATAGTTGAGTGATTCAATAAAGTTTTTTTTTGTATATTCGGTGAGTAACCATGATTAGAGTTAAAGATATCTACGCCTTTTTTATTGGTTCTAATTAAAAGTCGGACTAAGCTGGTGAAACAAGGTAATCAAGTTTGTCAAAGGCAAAGTCCAAACTATTTGATTCAGTGAGAAAGTTTTAATTCAAGGAACTATTCAAAAAGTTAAATATGTACCTAAACCTAAACTTAAATCATTCTTGAACCTTTCAAAATAATTGAAAACAAAACTTAACGTCCAAGCTCATTTGTTATTTTTCTTTAAATCCATTGACCCATTTCAAAACTGGCTGTCGTATACGTAGTCCCTAACCAACACTAAAAACTATCGATAGTTTGTTAAGCTAAGCTTTTGGTGTTGGACAAAAAAGATCAATAATTTTATAGATCGTTATTTATTTTATTTAAAAATTGTATCCCTATTTTACAAAAGCCAAACAAAAACTAACAAATTTTCAACTTAAAAAATTAATAAATTGCTCTGTAATAAATGCTTATAAAGCATTATTTTGATCACATTTAAAAGTATAGATAGGATATATTTTCCATGAACTAGTGTATGACCAGCTTGCTGTTCTTGGCATTTGGAATGTATTCATCCTTGTACTTGGCAAACATCTTCTGCAGATCCTCAATGACTTGATTGTGGATTTTATCTACGTAGGCAGGATCCGGTTGATCGCTCTTGATCACATCAATAGGAGAACCAACTAAAAATTAAATTGTAATTAGTAAAATATATTAATATTTGTAGGAAACCGAGACTCACCAACTTGAACGATGCGCCGGCGATTGGGAAGAATCCCAAAAGTATAATTGAAGATTCCACGACCCACAGGAACCAATGGAGAAACACCAGTCAACGCCTTTACCACATCCTGGAAATGGCGAACTTTGGAGTGCGGCGGATTAGCTACTTGGTCAAGAATGTCCACCTCGCCAAAGGAAAATGTGGGCACAATCGAAGAACTGCATTAAAATTATAGTTACTTTCGGTTTTTAATAGTTTCTATTAATATTTCCACTCACCCCGTTCGTATTGCCATTTTAACGAAACCTTTGCGGTTCTTCAAAGTTAAAATATATTGTCCTGGATGTGAATCCAATGCTTCCTGTGCGCCACCCACCAAAATAGCCACCGCATTGGAGGTGAAACCATCTTGATTATCTTTATGCTTAGGATCATTAGATTTGTTTAGCAAATAGATTAAAGCCTCCTTGGAAACGGAAACCATGCCCCAAGCTTTCAGCAATCCCCGCACAATCGGTGTCAAGAAGTTCTGGTCGAGAGTGGCAACCTTTGGCCTGACTTGCGGAAATAGTTCCAGCCACTTGGAGATGTCTAGACCCATGTTGATGGAACAGCCAGTTCTATCGGGGGTTTCAACATTTACATAAGTGTGTATACAAAAGTTTCGTCACTTGAGGCGAATCGATAAGATTTGCTATCAGTCAACAAGCTTACCCCAGAATTCCATGGGGAAAGCTGGCCATGATATAGTTTTTGTTCGGGGGTAGCTCGGCGGTTTTGACCAACTGCACAGGAAAGTAATCTCGATAATGCCGGAATAGCCAATTATTACGAAATATCTTGTAGCTAAAATGGGATTATTTTATAAGATTTGATAGTACATATAGGTGTTAAGATTTTAATCTCACCCGTTGCCATCCATTATGGAGTGGTTTCTTCTGTGATCCACAAAAACGTAGACCAAATAAATAATGGTGAGAGTGCGCAAGTAAAGCCCTCCATAGATCTTGAAGAAACATAAAGTTTAATTTTAATTAGATGGAACTATTTAATCTGTATTTTATTTACCAGAAAAGCAGCCGTCAGAAAGTAAGAGCCCAGCGAAAGCAGCATAAACGAAAGTATAAAGAAAGCCATGGCAAATGTTTGCCGCCTTCGTTCAATTGGAACATTTTTGGGAGCCCACTCGATCTTCATGTTTAAATTATTGAAGCACTCTCCTCTTGAGAATCAAACAATTTTCAAGTAGCGACTCTAAGCACGGTCGTCCAGCAACTGAAAAAAATTCCAATGTTTTAGTTACTTTTTTCTTATCCTTATCAGTATCCGCCGATGGCGCGAACCGGTGCCAATCGTTAACAGTTGTTAATAAAAAACTAAAGAAAAAAGAATGTTGGCTATTTGCTTGGGGCGGTTAAAAATTCTGGTAATCGCAGACTTAAAATAGTCGTCTGGTTGCAATTATCGTCATTCTTATCATGGCCAACAGCCGGCAAATGAAAACGTTTGCTTGAATTCGCACTTTTTGATTTTGTTTTTTACTTTTTCTGGGTCCTTGACTTTTATTAGAATTAATATCATAATTACAAGCGATTTTCCAGTTCAAATGTCATTATAATAAGAACAAAACTGGTTTGATTATATTTCTTCTTTTCTGTATTGTGGTATGGTTTTATGTACAAAATGTTTGTTTTTATATTTATATATTTATGCAGTTTATGCTTTGTTTCCTTGCAACTGTGGACGTTAATTTTAAATCGAATGTTAAATAACAGTGCCTTCCTCCTCGATTCTCATTAGTTGCACTTAACAAAACTTAATATTTAATTCTAAAATGTTAAATAACAGCGCACTTAACAGAATTTCACTTTAATTCTAATGTTAACTTTAAATCTAATGTTAAATAACAGTGCCCTCCTCCTCGATTCTCATTAGTTGCACTTAACAAAACTTAATATTTAATTCTAAAATGTTAAATAACAGTGTACTTAACAGAATTTGACTTTAGTTTAAATGTAAACTTTAAATCTGATGTTAAATAACAGTGCCCTCCTCCTCGATTCTCATAAATTGTACTTAACAAAACTGAACTTTGATTCTGATAGTGTTAAATATCAGTGCCAACAGTGTTAAATAACAGTGCAAAAGGTAAACAAAAACTAATTTAAATTCTGATAATGTTAAATAACAGTGCCCTCCTCCTCGATTCTCATAAATTGTACTTAACAAAACCGAACTTTCGTTCTGATAGTGTTAAATATCAGTGCCAACAGTGTTAAATAACAGTGAAAAAGGTAAACAAAACCTAATTTAAATTCTGATAATGTTAAATAACAGTGTCATCCTCCTCGATTCTCATAAATTGTACTTAACAAAACCGAACTTTCGTTCTGATAGTGTTAAATATCAGTGCCAACAGTGTTAAATAACAGTGCAAAAGGTAAACAAACCCTAATTTAAATTCTGATAATGTTAAATAACAGTGCCCTCCTCCTCGATTCTCATAAATTGGACTTAACAAAACTTAACTTTGATTCTGATAGTGTTAAATAACAGTGCCAACAGTGTTAAATAACAGTGCAAAAGGTAAACAAAACCTAATTTAAATTCTGATAATGTTAAATAACAGTGCCCTCCTCCTCGATTCTCATAAATTGGACTTAACAAAACTTAACTTTGACTCTGAAAGTGTTAAATAACAGTGCCAACAGTGTTAAATAGCAGTGCCCTCCTCCTCGATTTCATAAAGGGTAAGTAAACAAACCCTAATTTTCATTCTTTTATGTTAAATATTAGTGCCCTCCTCCTCGATTCTCATAAATTGCACTTATTAAAACTTAACTTTAATTCTGATAATGTTAAATAACATCGCACTTAACAGAATTTAACTTTAATTCTAATGTTAACTTTAATTCTAATGTTTAATAACATCGCCCTCCTCCTCGATTCTTATTAGCACTTAACAGAATTTAACTTTAATTATAATGTTAAATAACAGACTAGAGGGGCACAGGAACAGACTGGCCTAACGACTGGTCAGTGGGACGTCGCTAAGGACGTTTTTATTGTTATTAGTATAAAGAGATACCACTTTAAACATCAGGTTGCCTTTAATTAAATAAATACTTCTCTAAAAATA
The DNA here is from genome assembly GCA_018150545.1 of Drosophila ercepeae. Taxonomy (NCBI): domain Eukaryota; kingdom Metazoa; phylum Arthropoda; class Insecta; order Diptera; family Drosophilidae; genus Drosophila; species Drosophila ercepeae. The sequence continues at coordinate 16,733,706 of JAECWL010000161.1, forward strand.
TAATATTTTTTAGACTTAAACTTTTTGATTCATTTCTTTTTAAAGATATTTAAGTCCGATTGATTTTTTTAACTTAATTTATATTTCAATGTATTTAGAAATAAAACAAAACTTGTTTCCTAAGTATAAATACTATAAAAACTGACTGTTGGCATTTTAAAAATAAAGGAAATATCATCTTTGAAACATACGCGTATAAACTTTTCTCCATTTATTTATTTTTAGAAATATATATTAAAATTACCTTCAAAGCTATAATAGGAGAGCTTCTCTCGGTTACATTTATTTATTTTTGTTTGGCCAAGTCGCACGCTTTTGAATTGTTTACACACGTAATGGTTCGTTATCGCATTTTGAGAGCAGAACCGATGACTCGAGCATACAATATTTAACTAAACCAGTGAGCCGAGTGCATAAAGTCGGAGAGCAGTTCACCGGATTCTCATATGGGAATTATACGATGCAACAATTGAGTCAGAAGCTGTAATTGTGGGTTCTAAAGCCATATAAACTGAAACAGTGGCATCTGAGGTCATGTGCTTAAAAGTGCATTAGCAACTGCTTTTATTCCAGGTTTATGGGATTTAACATTCCAGGTTTATGTTATTCAAATTCCACAATTTAATTGTGAGATATATTTAGAAAAGAATGTCAATTTAACTTCTTGTTTAATGTTTTTAGAAAGCATTTCAAAATAAGCGGCAAACTGGTTTTTAAAAAGGTGTTAAAACTTTACAACACTTAGGTCAATTTCATCGATAATCGATAATCGCCGCCAAGATTAAAGCTTAGAATAAAACTTAATTATAAAAAAAGGAAAACTAGGAAAAGCAGATGAGAAAACTCTTTAAATGCTGTATCCTACCATTATTTTCTATTTTTCCCTTTTTTTTATCGATTTTACGAAATAGAAGTTAAGAAAATAAATTTCCCAATTCCTTCTGTCATTACGAAGTGACGACCCAATTTTTGCATTTCAAATGACCCATAGGCCGATCGACTCCATTGCATGGAACTGAGCGCCGAAGTACCGCCAAAGAAGTGAAAAAACACAACAAAATAGCACAAAATTTATTCAGCCAGTCCACCGTTTATCATGATTTCTTTATACACCGCATTTCTTTGTCGCATTTTGGGATTTTGGGTCTCAGTTTGATCAGATAAGCCAAGAACGGAGGTTGCCATTGATCTTCCAAAGAAACCACAATAGTTTCTAAGCTCTAAACGCCAAAAATTAATACACAATAAGCTTAAATCAAAGTACATTTAAGTGCAATAAACTAAAATTAAAATAAAATCGAAGCTTGGTGAAGAAACAAAGAAATATATTTTAAAACAACGTTTGGAAAAAATGTTAATTTTTTATGCCAGATATGCATTTCTCTTCTGGTTCTTTGTGGGCAGCAATCAAGGTGAACTAATGAGATTGAAGCAGATGTCCGAGGACGAGACTTTGCTAAATGTTACCGCCTGTACACAAAACTGCCTTGAAATAGGGAAAAAGGTATAAAATGTTTAGGCGAAAAGCTTCAATGAGTAGATTTTTCAGTCTTTTTACTTTTCAGGACTTTCGAGGATGCTTTAGAGCGTGCCGATTTAAAGGCACTGGTCCAGCTCCTATCCGGAAAGTTCAGGACAATTTCCAGCTTCAGATGCAGTGCCACACGGAGTCCCAACTGGTTTTCCGCATTAACTGGGTACAGCATAGCAAAGGAAACGAAACCGCTCCAAAGGTCACCTATATAATCAAATTGGATGTTGCCAACGACGATATTGATGAGACAATACTTTACCTGGTGAGTAGAATAATAGGAAAATAATAGTTGAAAATATAGTTTCTTATAATTGATATTTAAGTCGGATGACAGTTTCCTGGTGTTGCCTGATTTGAGGGCCAACTGCAGACACAATATCACAGCTTTGGCAGTTCACGGAGATGGCAGCTATTCCATAATAGTCAAGGAACAGACATTTGCCACTCTCAAGGGTGGTTACCAACCCAGCAAAATGGGAGCCGTAAGTCTTGGTGGCTTTATGGCTCAAACCGAGGACCTGCATCACATCTCAGCCGAGATTGAGTGGCAACCATCAGCGGGTAGGAATTTATAAATGTTTAAAGTCTTACAACTTCTTAAATTTATTTATTTAAGAACGAAATTGCTTTTTTGATATGGTGTCCTATTCCACCGATAGTGCCAACATGGACGAGCCTTGGGTTGAGGCGTTTCGTGATGTGAGTTTATATTAATTTGTCAAAATAAATTTCGATTAAAACCTTCCTTTAATCCAGCCAAGAAAGCCTAACCGACACATCTTGAGAAATCTGGAGTTTGGCAGAAACTATGTGGTTGGCATAAGGACAGTAAACATCATGAACCGATTGGAAAGTGAAGTAGAATGGCTCAAGGTGGAGGTTCCCAATTGCTTAGATTGGTATCCTTTCAATTACACGCTTTGCGGTGAGATAAAGTTTCAACTAATAACAGTTTAAAGTAACTTTCCTGTTTTTAGCTCCCCATAAGCCAGAAAATTTAAGCGTCCTGCAGGAGCAATATCTACCCAATACTTTAGCCCTTAATGTCTCCTGGTTGCGACCTTCCCATCTCCCTGACAACTATACCCTAATCATCTACGATTTGTTTGTGGGCAGTCCGAAGGTGAACTTTACGGTGGACAAGAACCTGAGTCACTTTTTCATACCGAATATCACGGTAAGAGGATCCAGTTTCGATGTGTATTTAATAGCCGAGTCAAAGGGAGGATCGAATATAACACATTTAAGCCTAAATAAAGCACATTTGAGTGCCTGGCTGAGTGGTAAGTAGCCGAAACTTGGAATCAATTAATTAAAACTAAACTATAATTACTCATTATATAGGAGGCTACGTGGTCAAGCTTATTATCTTCATAGTTGTACCCATTTTTTGCATTTTTATGCTCTGCTCCCTGACCCTGTGCCGGCGGAATCGTCAGGATTGCCAAGCCTTGGAAATGGAGTCGAAAGATGGAAAAGCTGTCGGGAATCAAGCTGTCGGGAATCAGGCCAGCGATTTCCACCTGTCCATAATGGATAGCAGTGGCCTAGGTTTGATGACGCTGTCCGCCAACGAGAGCTTGGACATCATAGACGCGCTGGAGGTGGAACCACGTACGGTGCTCTTGCAAGATGTCCTGGGCGAAGGAGCATTTGGTTTGGTGCGACGGGGAGTATACAAAAAACGACAAGTGGCAGTCAAGCTACTAAAAGGTAAGCTTATCTAACTTATCCTACCCAAACCCTGAAACGTTCTCTTTTTATAGACGAACCCAATGAGGAGGATGTGTATGCCTTCAAGTGCGAAATACAAATGTTGAAAGCTGTGGGAAAACATCCAAATATTGTGGGAATTGTGGGCTACTCCACACGCTGCAGCAACCGGATGATGTTGCTCATTGAATACTGCAGCCTGGGGAGCTTGCAGAACTTTCTAAGGTAAGGAATTAATAATCGAATCATGAAATTAAATTAAACTCAAATTTCAGGGAAGAGTGGAAGTTCCGACAGGAAAATAGTGCCATTGGACTCAAACAACATATCGAAGAGAATGTTAGCAAGCATCGTTTCCGACGTCGCAACCGTAGCTCCATTCACGATCGGATCGAAGACATTAATGATTCCATGTTGTCCACCGTGGAGGAGGAAAACGAAGCTGATCAGACTAAAACCAGCAGCCGTGTTGAAACCTACACCCTTACTCGAATCACCAATGCAGCAAACAATCAGGGTTATGGATTGGAGGAAATAGAAAACATAAGTGGTCACCAGACACAAGCTATGGAGCTTCAAGAGGAAAATCTAAACAAGAAACGCACTTTTGAAAACAAGGAGTATTTCAATACTTTGGATTCAATGGACAGCAAGAACTCTGCAAGAGTTCCATTAAATTACGCGGATTTACTCGATATTGCCCAGCAGGTGGCAGTTGGAATGGTAATGATTATAATTCGAAATAATATACAAAATATCAATGCATTTATCTTCTTTCCAGGAATTTCTGGCTCAAAACAAGGTGGTTCATCGCGATCTGGCTGCCAGAAATGTCTTAATTTCAGTGGATCGTAGCATTAAAATTGCTGATTTTGGGTCAGTAGAAGAAACAAATTAACAAACCGACATTTATAAACTTTATTAATCATTTATAGACTAAGTCGCGATGTCTATCATGAGAATGTATATCGCAAATCTGGAGGAAGTGGCAAACTGCCAATCAAGTGGCTGGCTCTGGAGTCACTAACCCATCAAGTGTACACCAGTCAGAGCGATGTGTAAGCCCATAAACTACATTATACCCTTTCGTATTTAAAGAGAATCGATTTAAAAATCTTTTAAAGATTCTTTTAAAGATTCAAAATTGATTCAAATAGCTTTCGCTGTCCCATTGTATCCCTCCCAAGCCTTCAAGAAACTACTTAAATGGCATTCAAAGGCCTCTTTTCCCATAATATCATTAATAATTATCCCTTTTCAGTTGGTCTTTTGGAGTGTTACTCTATGAGATCACCACACTTGGAGGAATGCCATATCCCTCTGTTTCTCCCAGTGATCTCCTACAGCTTCTACGACAAGGCCACCGCATGAAGCGTCCTGAAGGGTGCACAGATGAAATGCAAGTTACTCAAGGATATTATAATATAAATTTATAATTAAAAGGCTTTATTTTCCAGGTTTGCTTTGATGGAAAGCTGCTGGTGTTCCCTTCCCTCCCACAGGCCCACATTCTCTGGCTTGAAAGAGCGACTGGGTGCCATGATTGACGCCACAAATGAAACTCCCCAAAGGTTGCAGCAACTTCAGGCTTCATTACAGTCACAATTGGAATCTAAGGACATTCTCCACAGGTGAGATAGTGACTTTTACAGATAAGAACATCTTTTTTAATTCTTCGATTTTAGTAAAGTGGAAACATTACCCTGCCAAGAAGAAGCCTATTTGGAACCGCTGCAGTGAGTTGGATTCTTTAAGAAGCCTCTTAAGCCTCCAATCGAACAATTATTTTAGTGCAATATGTTTAAAAATAATCAACAGCTTATTCTAGAAATCAAAACCCAATTAAGACAAACCTACAAAGCAGCTATCATACCTCTACTTGGGAATAAATATTAATTTTAAGATTAATAATCAAGTTTTAAGAGATTTAATCTGTAAAGGGAACCACAAGACATTCAGGTCCATTTAAACATTATCTCCTGCTTTGCCGTTTGTGTCATCTAGTCCAGCCCCCTACATTTTCTCCATTTTTTCATTACTTGTTTTTGGCATTGACTTGCCATTTAAACATGAAACCCACCGCTGGAGGTGTAGATTTCGTAACAGTCTGGCTAATTTGGAAATTGCTCCTTTTGGTCGTTCAAAATTCGAAATTAAGAGTCCTTGCAAAGACCCAACATGTGCATACACTGCTGTCGACTGTGCCGGACGCCCTGTCCGAAAATTCCCTACAGTTGTCCCCACTGCCCAGTTCGGACCATATCCAGCTGCTGTCCCTTGGGTAGCTATTCGATTCCGGGTGGTAAGCCCCAGTCCGAAAACCCCTGGATAAGGGGTAAGCGTCAAAAGACCTTGCCGAATCCCTGCTTCACGGGACCACCCCGTTGGCTGGAGGTGAATCGGGAGGCCATTCACGCCATTGCCGACAAAGTGCATCGTTCACCAGAAGCTGCTCATTACATGGTGATTGAGTTACTGCACGCCAACTACTCCAAACTGATGATGATAACCCGGAAAAGGCGCAGCTTCAAGGTGCCCCTTGCTGGCTACCCGGAACAAAATTATTTCTCCTCAAGCAGTGACCTATTTAATGGAAGGGGTGACCTCAATGCTCCCATGGCTCCGGACTCGTTGGGCAAGTTGCTGCTTATGATACAGAATTACATTTTTCGCTTGAGGCTGCTGAACAGAATGTACAAATGGTATGGGAATGGCGATGATCACGGTAACATCCGTTGCCTTCTGGGCGACCAAGATGAGTTGGTGCGACTTTTGAGGGAGCTTTTCGGAGGCAGTAGTGACATTGTCTCCATTTCGGATTTCCTCAAGGCCTTAAACGAACTGGACTTTCAAAGTCTGTTTAGCGGCAAAAGGACGAAGGCATCTCCTTGGCTGGTGCGAGACATATCTGATCTGTATTCGGAAGTGACGGCACCAGCGGAGGATCTTGCGCCAAGAACCTCAATAGATGCCGGCGATTCCCAGCCATTGAACATCCCGAACGCCTATTCAGTAACAGGCAGAACTAAAGCTTCCAAACCAAAACCACCGGATGAAAGTAACAAAGAATCTGAGAATGCACCAAAGTACCGCCAAGGCACTTACTTGGCCAACGAGATTCCAACGCTCTTCTTACAGCCATTTGACGCCAGGAATAGTGCCACCTGGATGTCCCGCCACCCCGACGCCTTAAGAATCGGCCCTTCCGGCAAGATAGAAAAGCGGCGGGTTCGTCATTACAGGGGCAGTAATGAAAGGGAAATATTCAAGCGAATGACACACGAGAAATCCATACGCAGCGAAAAATCGATCGGGTCGGGCGATTTCAAGGATATGTTTGGCGCTGATCATGTAAGAGGGAGCGCCGCCAGAGGCAGCCACAATAGTGGTAGGGCAGGCAGCAAAAGACCGTCAGGACGAAAAACTCCACCATAAAGAAAGCTTAGAATTTTTCAGTAGACTAACCAAAGAACATGACCACTGAATCAAAGTTATCCAACTATTGGAACAGTAGTGATGTCCTTTGATAGTCCTCTGAATCAATTTCCTAGCTTTCCTGTGTGGAAAATATGTGTAGGTTCTGCAATTTAGTTAACTCCAAATCTGGTTGAAAAATTTTAATAAATTAAAAAAATCTGTGTACTTTAATCTACATTATGACCTCCGTTTTATAGGGCTCCTATATAGAATAATGATTCACTTTGTTTCCGGAAAGTTGGGCTGATTCAGAGTGTAAATAATGTTTCTTTAACCTCTAGAGTTTTAAGGTTACTGGAACGATTTTTTAAACAAAGTAAACCATTTAACTATATTGAATACGTTAATATAATTGACAAATAAACAGGTGCAAAAAACGTTTCCCGTTTGTAGTGCGAATACTGACAGCTTTTCTGTTGCAATTTTATTTGCAAAACCCTGATTATAGAAAAATGACTACAAAAAATAGTGAAAGATTGTTTTTATTATACTTGTAAGACCCCCATTTAAAAACACAAAAAGAAAACTCGATTGTATAACGGTGTACTTATATACACATATATACATATTGGTTTTACGTAAACATTAGAGTAGTTTCCCAGGTGGAAGAGGTGTCACTCCCACCGGTATTATTTATCTTTGGACTGCTTGCGGTTCTCGAGGTTTGGACTTTCCTGCTAATTCCGATTATATCCCAGACCCAAAATATTACGTGCCTGTTGAAAAATAAGAAATATTAGTGGGAAATTAATGTAGAAATGATGTCCCTCACTGTTATGAAAGCTGAATTGAAGGAACGTTGAAATGTGTGCGTCATGCCCTCGCCCTGGCTAAGGACCATCTGCAGTTGCACAGCCTCGTCCATACGGTTTTTAAGGAACTCCCACGTCTGAGCATGTCCCGGTGAGGTGTCCTGCAGCATATACAGTTCTGTCATTTTCATAATGGTGGCCAAGCCCACGCGCCGCGTGTACCAGCCAAACTGGAATGGAAAAAACATAAATTTAAAACAATCCTATACGATAACAAAGACTTCTTACGTCTACGGATCGATCCCCGGAGTAGTAACAAATATCGTCCACGAGGGTGAGCACCTGGGCCAGCGCCGTAGGTGCGTGTTGTGGCTGGGCAATCAGTGCCATGGCCTGAGGCCACTGTCCTTTGTACGGAACAATCATCTCAAACCGCTGCCGAACCGCTTGCACCAGGAAATCGATCGGATTCTCCACCGCCTGCTTGCCACCGTCTGTTTGTTTCTGCAGGATCTCTACCAGATCGGCATTACACTTGCCATTGAAGTGGGAGACCAGGTCGAACCCACCCTCGGGAAACATGCCGTGCACCGCACTGGGATAGCCACTGTCCTCGGCGCCCTGGACAATGGCCTGGCGGGACCAACCATGCTGTGGCACATGCTTTAACGCGGCGTCTAGAATTTTGACCCTTATGGCATCAACCTTGGCTTGTTTGGCCTCGTCCTGTGGGGTACCGGCTGTCGCACCCGCTGTTCCTGCTCCTCCACCACCTTCACCAGCTGCCTGCTCTTTTTGTGTATCGGCAGCATCCCGCTCCTTTTCACGCTGTTCTTCGCGGGCTCGAAAGACCTCCAAGTTGGCTGTCGTCTTGTCATCGCTGGCATAGCTCCTTGTCAGCAGGAAGGTAAAAGGTCTCGGCTGCAAGGCAGCCAATCTTGAACTTTGTGCATCTGCAATTAAAGTTTAAAGCCTGTGAGTTTGGAAACTAACTTTTAGCCCACAAAGTTGCTGAAAGATTTCCCCTTTTTCGCAATGCCAAACAGACATCTGTGACCATAAATTAGCAACCCACAACTAGCTCAATTAGCCATTAATTATCACCACCAAGTAAAGACCCCCAAAATCATTATCGATTTCAGTTTCAGTTTCGTTTTGAGTTCTGTTTACACATACAGTTTACGGAAATTATTTCGTATTCTTAAATGGACAAAATACAAGCTAGGAATCCGACTGGATCCGGCGTTTACGGGAGGCCAGCTCGATGCATTCGTTGGCGCGCAAATAGAGAGCCAGCAGGGTTTCCAAGCTGGTAATAGAGCTGGCCAGCACCTCGAGTTTCTCCTTGCGTCCGATGTCGGGCAGGCGGTTGTCGCCATCTCCTCCAGACATTCCGCTGTTGGAGATGTTCACGGCCAGCATGTTAAGTTGGCGCTGCATCAGGGCATCGTCCGAGGCACTCTGGCCATTCTCCACACGCTCCTTGTACGCCTTGTAGTGGGCCATCGAAAAGTCCAGAGCCTTGCCGAGCGGCACCAGGAAACGCTTTTCGATTTCCGGCAGAACCTGCCAGAATCCAGTTGCATTCTTCTTGTCTCTCAACGCAAAATAGCGTAAAATATTCAACGAATTACACAGTCGATCGGCATGGAGCAGTAGATCCGATTTAACATCGTGCGGCAGGACACAAACGGACAGCAGGAGCATCTCCCGGAACAGCTCGCCGCTGAAGACATCAGGCAGTATCGGGGATTTCCTAAAAGCCTGATCAACCAGATCCTTGTACATCCCACTCAGATATCCCATCAGTCCGTCGTGTTGCAGTGTCTCCAGAAGGTTCTTGAGGATCAGGTACTTTCCCTGATCGTCGAACGCCAAAATATACTGCCGGAGGACGTGCAGGCCCAGTTGGCGGAGTGAGACCTGCGGAGAGTAACCAACAATTTTGCACAGAGCTTCACAGAAGCGCTTGTGGACTTCCAGCTGAAGCGAAGTGGAGGGCACCAGGTCCGTCAAGATGGTCAGGATGTGCTCCATCAAGCGCAGTCCGCAGTGCTCCAGGGAAGGCTCCGGCTGATTAAGCAAAACCTCCGCCAGATAGGCAATCGACTCGAAGAGAAACTGAGGAGCGTAGATCCTGGGTGCAGTGTACGGCATCTGGTTGCCCACGAATAGGGAATGATAATACATGGCTACGGCGTGCAGCGGCAGCTTCTCCTCGATGAGGAACAGATTGTGGCTGCTCATTTCGTAGACGCCCTTTGTGGCGTCCAGTTTCCGTTGCCATCTGGCGCGCTTTTCCACGAGGTTGAGAAGATAGAAAGGATCCCCCAGGCCCTTGCTGGCATCCTGCGTGAGACTCTCCACCAGCTGCGTGACATAGGTGCGCGTCAAGTCCTCCTTTTCGATGTTCATTTGGAGTAGGGCAAGCGGACGACCCATAAGTTGGATGAAAAAACAGGTGTAGATGTTCCGGCGATTGATGGAGCAGTCCCTGAAGATCTGATCGTGTTGGCGCACTTCCTGCTCCATGATTTCTGTGAATAGTGGCTGCCGGAACAGTCCCACGGTGATGTAGTGGGCCAGCAGGTCCTCCACTTGCTCATGCTGCTCAATCAGCCGGGCCTGGGCTTCGTCGTAGCCCTCTGACAGGTAATCCGGCAACGGCAGGTCCTTGAGACGAGTGAAGACACTCTGCAGGCACCACTCGACTGCCTGCGGCTTGATGCGTCCCTGCCGCTCCAGCAGAACCTGCAACGCGCGCAGATGGGCCCCAAATACGGCCAAGCTGGTGCTCTCCTCCACCCGCTCCATCATCTCCAGCATCAACTCCTGCAACGGTGCATACTTGGCCAGTACTTTGAGCAACTCATCGGAGCAGTCGAACAACTCGGGCTCCTCGGCGTAGACATTGTCGCAGATATTGCCGCAGCACACGTCGTGGTAGAGGTCCATGGCTATCAGTGGCAAGTGGCGGGTGTTCCTTTCGGCCTCGTTGGGACTATTGAAAAGCATCCGCACGCCGTCGTAGGCTTTTTCCAGCAGCAGCTGCTTGATGAGTTTCAGTAGATTGGCGGCCTCCCTGGGATTCGCCTCCGCGTTGGCGTCCACCGCCTCCTCCTGCTCCATCTCCAGCTCCAGCATTGTATAGAAACGTTCACGACTCAATTATACTGTTCAGACATTAAAAATTTGGGGAAAAACTTCACAATTTTTGCGCCGGCATTGGCTGTCGAATATTTAACACTCCCCCCGTCTCTCTCTTTCACTCACACGCGCACACTACTCGATCGAACAGCTGTTCGATTGCGGGCTCTCTTTCGTAATGACTGTGGATGCTTAATTGATTGCTTACAGCTGCGGTGCAGGTGTTTGGCTACTTACTAAGGGGCAGGAGCAGCTTCTGCAGGCGGATTAACTTGTGTAAACAGCGCACATTGGCCATTTCAGCGGCTTGAAGTCTTGGATGCAATTGAATTTGTTTTTGGTATTCACCTGGAAGCCGCAGTGTTGGAAAGCGGTAGTACGATTTGAGCCTACTGCGTTAACTGATTTTTTTCTAGTTTTTATATAGTTTTGGCCATTTCAAACTATTTTTCATATATTTTTAGCAACTACAAATTTAAGATAAAACCTTGAGCTACCCAAAAGCTAAATGTTTGATGACCGATAACTTTTTAGTATGTTTCAGATATAAAATATTTTATCCTTTTTTTTACAATAATGATGTTTTTTATACTTTAGTAACATTTACCAATAATTTATTAATATTTATCAAAGTTTGTCTTATTTTCCTTTACTATTTAGAATTGCCAACTAGTGGCTTATCATTATTTTAGATGATGTCCCCCCTTTGGGTTAACTCTGTGTATTTCAGGTGGATTCGGTCACACCATTTCCTCGAGCTCACTTCATTCGCTGCGGATTTTTATTAATTTTTAACCGAGATCCGCGAATTGGTTGTTTTAGCCAGAACCGCATTAGCATAAATTAGGCGAAATAGGGCTTATCAAAATATGTATTTATAGAGAAAATAAAAAAATATTCACATAGTAGGGCAAAGTGAAAGCCAAGCTGGAAAAGTGATACATTCTTAAGCAGGAATTCAAAAAAAAGAAAAGTGTAAAGTGTCGGCTTAAATGTGCAAATAAAGTTGCTAACTGAAACGCTGGAAAAAGAGTTGAAAGAAAATCAAGTGGCTGTCTGTGCGGCGGCGTCTCTGTGGCAGGAGTGTGCGAGTTTTCCTGGCCCCGCGGCGACGAGGGTGGAAAACTCAGAGGAAAAAGCGTGAAAAACCGAAACCGAATCGAAAATCGTGCGTGTGTGTTTGCAAAAATAATGTGAATGTGTAAATTGGCAGGAAAAACTGCTAAATCTGCTGAGTTTCTTTTACGTTGAATAAATAATAATTGCAAGGAATGTCCGATGCGGGATGCGTAGCGGCAGCGGCGGCTCAAAATCCAGTTTCGGGCTGCAAGGCGTGTCAGGATTGAAATCGAACCACCACCAGACAACAACAAGAAGCGTTGTGTTTTGAGCCAAATTCGTTGCCTGTTGGCCCTTTCCTGGTTATTCCTGTTTGACTTCATTTTCATCCAAAACCGCTGCCACTTTCGCCAAACCAACCAACAACAGTTTCGTCTTCGCATCGCCAGAATTTCTTTTCTCGAAAGACAAAATGTCGACGCGCTCGCAATTAACCAAGGACCTCAACGGTGAGTAATGCCCACAGCTCTCTCTGTAGCACTTCTCTTTCTCCCCTGCTCCTTTCTTCGTCCTTTGTTTTGAGACGGAACAAAAACAAATGCAGATGCATCCCCCTCCTGGGCGGCTGCTGGCGTTTGTTGTCGTGTGTTTAGGCCGCCGCCGGCTTCCGTCTTTCGTCTTCTTCAATGCAACACCACCCTACCACACACCAACCCACCCCCTCATAAAAATATGTGAGTCCCTGCACAAGTCCTTGCCACCCACAGTTAGGAATGCACTGCGTTTTTTTCTAGTCTGATTCAGAAATGTTTCTTAAAAGGGCGCATTTTTCTTTTTTTTATACTCTAAAGCGATAAGAAAATAAAAAAAAGTCCCCCGTTTTCTATATAAAAAAGAACACTTAAGTCTCCGATATAACTTTCATTGATAAGTCTTTAAACAAAACCCACTCATTCTTCCAAAGTTCGCGGCTAGTAGGAGGTGTATTTCTTCATAAACAATCCCCACATGGATACCAATTAGGGTACTGGTTCTGGTTCCTACGAAAATCGGTTAACACTTGGCCCGTTGCCAGCGCCGCGGGGCGTGGAAAGTGATCCGAGAAGAGCCTCTAATTTGACATGACAGGTGCCTGTTCCAATGCCTGTCCCGAAGTCATCTTCCAACGGCTGTCCCAGACTCATCTTCAATTCATCTTTATTATTTTGGAAGCCGGAAGCTTTACAGGAGGAGGCTCTTTAGACTGCAAAGTTATGATTGGAAATCCAATAGGACACAATCTTGTCATATTTTTTGTATTATTTTTGTTTAGGTCTTCAAATCCTGGGTTTAAGTCCTCGAGAATCGAGTCTGGCAGACTGGTATTGTCACTGTGCCTCTAGGATTCCCGACTAATTTAATTGGAGTTCAGCGACATCAAAATATCCAACTCTAGCTCCTGTTAAGGGGTCCTGTTCCAGGGTCCCTGTTTCCCAGGTGTGGGCGTTGACACCTTTTTCCGTTTATTTGCTTGCTGCCTAGTTTGTTTGCCGTCGCTGTCTGTTAGCCTTTCCGGTCTGTTATCCTAGGCTCCCTGTTATCCTTTACTTGTCCTGTGCTGTCCTGCCCTCTCCCTGAATCTCAGCTAAAAGATTGATTGGCTTTAACTGCAAAACTCTGCAAATCTCTGTCAACTCTGTCAAGTGTCTGGCAATTAACGTATTCTAATTAAGGGGCAAGGCAGGCACAGGCACAAGACTTGCCCAATTCCAGAGGTCTATATTTGACATTTTTTTACACAATTTCGATGGCAGCTGCATTGCCAGAGAATCCAATGGAATCTGGAGCGCCGCCTTTTGACAATTTTATTTATGACACGGTTCCAGTTGGCTTTCCAAAATAAACTCAGACTCGGACTCCTCGGTGGCTGCTGTACCCCCGAAACCCAATTGGGCATTAAATAATTACATAATCGGAGCGATCGTCTCTCTGATTTATGCAATTTCTGATTTCGACACGGTTCTGGCTTCGTTCTGTGTTTATTTGATTTAAATTTTTATTGTTTGGACACCTGTCCCCTGCGATTACCTTCATAAATCATCGCCCCAACATTATCTTTCGTTTTTTAATCGGATTTTGTAGAGTTTTGATAAGAAACGTTGATTAGCCTTCTGCAAGAGCAATGCAAGACTTTTATTTTGGATTGATTGGTTATATAGTTTTATTATAGAATATTTAATTATTTCGAGCTATTTTTGGTTTATTAATTGAATGTTTTTGCCAAAGAAAGAACTGTCAATAAATCTAATGTTCTAACCTTCAAACGTGTTGGGAATATTAATTCAAATATTGAGTCAATGTTTACAATAATAAATCACCCTGTAAATCTATACCCTGACTGGTCTGGGTTCTCTTTCCGCTAAAATTCCCTCTCTGCTGATAAGAGCTGGAAAGGAACTGATAAGACGATCGCGGTTATCAGGGGGGGCTGCTCAGTGCTGAAGTTGTCGCGTTCCGGGCTTGGCCGGCATTTGAAAAGTGGCAGGGCATTAACAAGACTAATTGGCCTGGTCCGTGGAGTCCTCCGTATTCCGCGGCATAAGCTTCATAATTATAATTACAATTGTTTCGGTTTTGTTTCGTGTTTTGTTTATCGCGGCCAAACCGTTAGCGCGCGCGAATGGCTGCAATGTACACGATGGAAATGATGACTCACATCGATCAGTATCTGCGGCGCATTATGGAGCTGCAGATACGGGACGTGGTCAAGCAGAAGCGCGACGAAGGTGAGCAATAGAAGATCATCGGGCAACCTGGCACCTGGCACCGGGCACCGGGCACCGGGCACGGGTGGGGGTTTAAGGTGAGGCGGTGCTCGGTATGCGTCATGCTCTCTAGACAGACCTTTCAATGCTCCAAAGTACAAATTTTCTTTGCAAAAACTGCTTACAAGGTTCTTCATGAACTTTTTTTAGTTTAAAACAAAGAAAGTAGGTTGTATTATTTAACAGCCTCTCTTTGTAGTGCATTTTTTTTCATCTTTTATTGGATGACGAATTTTAGTTTATTTTCATGGAACCCCTCAGAATTCTCACAATTTTTTCATTGGAAATTCTTATAGGCGATCCATTCTGGTTTGATTTTCAATCAGGTGCGATTACTCAAACGGTTTTGTTGTTTGGCACTTCATAAAGTTGGGGGTGCCTCCAGTCCGAGAACCATTCCCATTCCTTGCCTCAGTCCCTGCCCTAGTCCCAGTCCCTGCCTCAGTTCCAATCCCAGACCCAACCAACGCCTCTGGACACACCTTACACAACGGAAATTGACTTGTTGAAAGTTTATTGATGCTTTTGCACGGTTTTTCCCCAGCTTTTTTCCATATTCTTGTTTGTTTATTTATTTGTTTGGCAAGCCTTCAAAGGCTTATCTCCAGCGGTTTGACTCCATTTACTCAGCCAGAAGACACAATTCCATACGAGTTATGGTACGAGTTATTGTAAAATACTCTCAATCAGGTCTCTTAATTAGGTCTCTCAGTCAACGCCTGCCTAGAACTTTGTGGCAATAGGTTGTAATAGGTTCTACCAAAAGGCAACTTATAAGTGCATGAAATAAGCCAAAAAACACATAAATTTGTTGTTAATTGTTGTTTAAGAAGAACTTCCCTAGGATCCTTCCTTAAGACATAAACGGAAATGGTTCTATGGTCTCTAGCATTTAATGTGTCGCGATAAAGTCTGCATTTGTTTCCCAATAAATCGAAGACTATATTTCTTATGCATTATTATATTATACATTATTGACGATATCTAAAACCTTTTGGTTTCTTTTTCGCTTGACTACTTGTTATGTAAAAACCTAAAAAAAAACCCCTCCAGCATCCTTCCATTAACCCTAATTTGGATCCGTTCCGATTTCGCTCGAAGCTCCAAAAATTGAAATTGGAAATGCAGATTCAAATCGCTTGACCTTCCTAGGCCAATCCAAACCCCAACCCGAACCCGAATCCGTCTTTGTGGTAAATTGGACGCAATAAAATTGATTGCCAGCCTCGCAAGTCTCAAAAGTGTGAGAAAATCTCCCACTTGACTTGGCAAAATGCAAAACGATTTACATTTTTATACAAATTCAGGAAAGTGTTGAAACAAAAGCTGAGGCCTTTGCGCCGTTGACCCCTGAATGACCCACTTAGGAGCGAGCTGCTGGATACACACACTCTTTGGTATCAATTTTCCTTCGCATCTCGATAATTTATGCCTCTCGATAATTACGAGAGCTGACCGTGTGTGTGGCATGCAACTATGTACAAGTAAGTGGCAAATTGTCTGCAATTAAAGCGGATAGTTAAACGCTGCCTCTGGAAGCTGGACTTCCAAGGGGGAGATGACCCACTCTCGCTTTCTGTTGCCCCAATTTCCAGCTGCCTTTGCCCTAGTTATCCTTCTCTCCTCTCGGTTCCTCTCCCCTCATTAGTGGTGCATATTTTTGCCACCTGAGACACGCAACGATATTTGGGGAGACGAAAGTTGGCGGCGAACTAGTTTGACAACATCTCAAAAATACATTAAAAAAGAGTCATAAAAAACTATCAACAAAAAAACGAAAAGAAAGAACAAACTAACGAAGCAGCGCACGCAGAATTTGTACAAAAAGCCCGAAACACGCTCATGTGCTCCATTTTCCAGGTTTCGAGTTGCCAAAAGCGAATATTCCTCTCTTTCTGTGCCTCATGGTGCATGCTGCATGCTGGTGCATCTGGTGGTGTTGGGGAAAATTGTGTCGCCCAACAAGTGACGTTAATGACGCGGCGACTCGCATCCATCCCTGACCTGGCTGGCTGGCTGACTGGAAGCTGCGGCTTTAGCTTCTGTCCAGCTGCTTTTGGCCCACTTCTTTTAGAGAGTCGTAGGAGAACCTGTCGCTTTCTATTGCTCTGCACAAAAGCCGAACGAAAAATTCGCACAATAAATTGCTTTTTGAGGTCAAGCGAATTAAACTGACCGCCGCCGACGCCTCCAAAAAATATATAAAAAACGAACGCCTTTAACGCCAATTAGATCAACGGTGAGCCAAACGAGTGAGTCACAGTTGGAGAACTCAAACATTTCGTTCTGGATTCAGTTATCGGAATCATTTTCCTTGAAACTGACCTCGATTTCCTTCGAATTGCAAAAACTTTGATAAGAGCGATAAAAGCGATAAAAGTTTTGCAATTGCATTTCAGATATCTTACCCTTTGTTTGCTTTATTTTGTTTAAAATTATAATTAACATAACGTCAAGTAATCGCAACTTTTGTGCAAAGAAAACGAAAATCAAAAGCTTCGCTTAACTTGGCTTCAACTTTCTTTTGTGCGGCGCTTGGCTCGCAGCCAGCAGAGGCCTTGCCATTGTTGTCTTTTTTGATTTTTTCTTTTACTTTGCGAAGCATTAAAAGCATTTGCCGTTAGCCGAAAAAAATCATTGTTGGCCTACTCAGATTTCAAAGATTATGGCCAAAAGAGAGGGAAGCTACCCAATTTTTGAAGGTTCCGTAGTCCAGTATTTCCGTTTATCAAATAAAAATCAATGACTATGGTTTATGGTACGAGGCTTTGTTCCAGTTCGTTGTCACCTTTCTGTATCGAATGGAGAGTAGATTGTAGATCGTAGATCGCATATCGATTGTAGATTGTAGATAGCAGATTGTAGATCGCAGACCGCAGATCATAGATCGTAGATCACAGATTGTAGATCGTAGATCGTAGTTGTACCGGGTATCATATAGTCATGAGGCTACTTCATAGATATCGCTTTAAAACACCTCCAGGCATTCTGTGTGCTCCTAGTTTTGACAGGAAAGTTTTGACAATCTGTATCGAATGGATAGTATAGTTGAACCGGGTATTATATAGTCATGACGCTGCTTTATAGATATCCAGGCTATCTGTGTGAAACTTAAAAAGGTTTTAGCCCCAACTACTGACCCAACTACTGTGTATTTGTTTCTAGTTCTAGCTCCTAGTTGTGACAGGCTTTGTATCTCCTAGTTGTGCATGAAAAACAATCTGTATCGAATGAATCTCAGATGTACCGGGTATCATATAGTCATGACTTCATAGATATCACTCTCAAACACCTCCAGGCAATCTCAAAATGCTTTCCCGTCCATTTAATCCCAACTACTGTTTATTTGTTTCTAGTTCTAGCTCCTAGTTTTGACAGGCTTTGTAGCTACATATTTGCATATGAGGCAGAGGCAACAATGATGTCCATTAGAACCTGCAGCAGCCATACTACACTTTGCCACAAAGCGACTGAAAAAGCGACAAAATGGAAACATGATGGCTGGTGGCAGTGGCAGTGGCACGAACGGGTGTTGCACCGACACCGAGCACTGGAATACAATCATTCTTCTCCCACACACTGACTCGTATAGTTTGAGTATTTTGAACTCGTGTAATCTCTGGCATTGTGCTGAGCTTTGCAGCTGCAAAAAAAGTAGAAAAATGCTCTGAATTGGGTCACACTCGTTGGCTTTTATGCCAGCTTAGATTGTTGTCAATGCCTGCCTGCCACATGCCGCCTGCCGCTTGCCGCTTGCAGGTTCCCAACCGAGCGGAAACTTTTGAACAAACTTTTCCAAAATCAGAATCAGTTCTTTGAACCCCGAAGTCGGACAATTTTGTTGCAAAAACAAAGAAAAACTTTTAACCATAACCGAGTTTCAAGACAAGACAAAGTTAATCAAACTCTGCTTTGTCCAAGTGTAGTTATTTTTCTGATCGCAAAATAACCGCAAAAGGCAATTAAAGCCAAATTTCCTTCTGGCGGAAATGAAGTCGCGACTGTCAGGGCCCAGAAACGGGACAGACAGAGTGTCCGGTGCAGACGGAGGTAATCATGGCCAAAGAAGTCGCAACTGCAACCTGATGCAGGGCTACAATTTCTGAACTGAAAATATGACGCGCCCAGTGACAAATATTAACCGCAAAGCTCGGGTGTACAAAGGTAAACATCCAACGCCCTCGTCAGAGTTCAATGTTTGCACTTCTTCCCTTCTGTGGGGTTAACCTTAAAAATTCAAGGTTTCTGATAATATTCGCGTCGAAAGAGAGTTTAAAAAACAGAATTAAATGTAATTTAAAAGATAGCAAACGATTAGAAATGTTTAATTAAAACTTTGTCGTATTATGAATAACATTCATAGCCATTGTCATCTCTTTATAGAAAGCATATTCAAACTTCCCCCAATTTCCGTTTTAGAAATTGCTTTGTTGGGAAGTTCTTCCGCTTGATTCTTCCTCTTGATATTGACACAGTGCCAGCCAGAGTTCATAGGTGATGTTTCCTCCCTCCCTACCCACACGAGTTCATTCACATTTCGACGCGCTTGAGCTCTAATTAGGAGTCGACGAAATCAGTGGCCTGTTGTTGATTATGGCCTGATGCCTCTATGGACTCTATGGCCTCTTGATTTTTATCACAGACACAGAAAACGTGCGTGACGAAATGTCTTAACAATCTATTTTGGCCATAACGCCGCGCAATTGCCGCTGATTATCATAGTCGTAGTTGGGCTTATTGGCCATAAAGAGAAACGGTCTTTGGGACTACACTTTGATACCCCTCGCTAGGTCTTGAGTATGGTCAGGATTCGGGACTATCCAGTTGTTCTGTTTATGGTGGATCCCTTTTAGGAAAATCTAATGTTGATTTCTTAGCAGTTCATCTTTAATTTAAAAATGTATTATATCCCTTTTGAAGGGTACATTTTTGGAAGATGCCTAGGGAGTGCCTAACCTTGCTGGCAGTCTGAATATTCGACATTTCAATTCCGTTTCCCCTTTGGCACTTGCCTGCTCCGACTCTAGCTCCCACTCCTGGATCCTTTTCATTCCTGTCTATGCTGGCATGCCCAGACAGGGAGTCATAACTCTCTGCTAAAGAGACTCCTCCGGCGTCTGACATGCCCATAGAATGACATAATATTGTCACCCCCAATGAAGGCGCCTCCATCGCCTCAAAAAGATATCTCCCTCCCCTGTATGTTTGTTTGCTGTGAAGCGAGGACTATATCGTGTGTTTGGAGTACAAGTATATGCTAAGTAGCTGTCGCAATGAGTCAGGGCATCCATAGGCAGGGTGTCAGTCTCTCCTCTACGTGTTTCGTTTGAATACGTTTGAATAAAATCGTTTTACTGCCAGGCGGTGATATAATACTCGACTTTGGCATGCACAACAAAGCTTCCAAAATGTATATAAATTTATTTTTTCATATATAAATGAATATCTATATATCTATACAATGCATTCCATTGTCGAAATCAAAGCGAAATATTTCTTATATCGGACATGGCATATCGGATTTCTTTACTATCTTATCGGTAATAGAAAAGTTGATAAGTTATAAAGAATTTTCTTGATATTCAAAAGTAAACTATAAACCCCATTGTCTGTTCTTTTTTTATATACAGAGTTTTATTGAATTACATTATGTATTTCATAGTTATTTTACTTCACGGCGCAGTTTTCGAGAGCGACTTGTGGCGACCTCGGATGTGAGTAATTCAACTGCGACCGCGACTGCCACTGATTTTTAATTGCACTTCCGTTCCGTCTCCAAGTGATCTTTATTCTCGATTTGATTCTCATTCTCAACCATCTCCTTATTTTTTTCTCTATCTTTGCAGAAAGCGTCAAATCCATACTGGGTCGCCACACCAAGATACTCGTCAAATATATGGTCAAGTTGGAGACGAAAGGCGATAAGACGGAGAATCGTGTTTTGGTAAGTGAATAGTGGATAGTGTATGGTGGTTAGTGTATGGTGGTTACCCTGAATACCCTGGATATACAGGTTAATTGGTCTGGCTTTCGGCTACTCGCCAAGATGCGGCAACCAGAAGCTGTTTTGGAGGCGAAGACGCCTGTCGGCGGTCCAATTTGTGGATGGAAATTGCATCCTTCAGAACGTAATTGCCTTAAATTCGAATGAAGCTGCCGGTTTGGCCTAAAGTGGCATTAAAGTAATGAATGTTTATGCTTTTATGTCAAAGAATTCCAGCATTTTGTCACTCATTTACCTTGCAACTTAGTAAAGCCTCTTCAAAGGCTTCTAGAGCTTGGCCTAGAGCAGTAATTGATATTTTATAGCCTACTTAGCGGCGGCGGCGGGTCACGACTTTTCCCCCTGAAGGCGAGGCCATGCTAATTTCCTAACTGGCCACTTGTAAGGCCGCTTGGAGAGCGCACACAGCTGGAAAATTGATTTGTGCAAGCGGCTTACAAGGTGCCGGAGAGACAAAGTGTCTCCAATTACCAAAGCCCTTAAGAGGGAAGTTAGCTTAGACCCAAAAGGCTCCAGATACTATTGGAATTTGAGTATCTTTTAGCTGCTAAATGAATTACAAATGCCACTTTGATTCCCCATTAAATGTAGCGAATTGAGTCGCCCAGACAAAGGCCCAAACAAATTGAGTTAGGAGTCTGCTGGCTCCTTTTTAGATTTTTCGATAATGCAGTTATACTCCAGTGACTGCCTGAAAAATAGTCTCCTGCTCGGTTTTGGCCATGCATGTTGGCACGCATGTCTGGCTGCCGCTTTTCTTGCCAATTACAACAATTTTCACTCATGTTTCGACACACCTCTTCTCGCCTGCAGGTCTTTACACCCGTGAGGGTATATTTGCTCAGTGCCAAAGTCCCCACCAAGGTGAGTTTTTAAAACTAATCTATTGTTTACATTAATTAATAAATTATATTATCTCTTTAGATCGAATGCCATTTCCACTACCTGGACATTGTTGGGGTAGAAAGCAAGAAGCCCACCCACTTCTCCATCGTCACCAACGATCGGCCATATTCGTTTGCAACCACCGGAGATGCGGGCAATTTCAGCTCGGTACGGCCAAGTACATCATAATTTGATATGTTCCATATGTAATTATCTTTATTCTGTATTTGTGTTCATTCTGCAGAACGCTGATGTCATTCTAACCGATCTGGCCTCAGCCATCAAGCAGATTTTTCCAACAGTTCCTTTGAAATATATAATACGAAAGGCAAGTATTGATATTGGTTGGGTTTTGGGGTTTTTTGTATCAAAAAATATGTTAAATTTCTATAAATTTCTGAAATTGAAACAAAATATATGACCCTATGCCAGTTCCTCTGAAATAAATAATACGAAAGGAAAGTTTTTCTATCAAAAAATATGTTGAATTTGTGAAATTGAAACGAATTCATGACCCTATGCCAGTCTTCGTTTAATTAACAATTAATTAAATATTTAGAGAACACTTGTGTGTATCTGTTGTCATCATGGCACACTCATGTACTCATGTGGCATGTCACCCACTGAGCCATCGATCTCTGGGTCGGCCCCCACCAGCTACCCAATTAACTATAAACGTCGTCATCTGCAAACTTTGTTGGGGTTAATAATTCAATGCATTTATAATGACGACTTTTTATGCAAATCGCGCTGAGATCGACCCACCAGGCACCCACTACCATTGTTGTTATGTGACTTTTATCCACAACAACCAAAAAACAAACAAACAAAGGTACACATGGCTTTGATAATTGCAGCAGGGCACGCGATTTAAACCTCTTCGTTGACGCCTCAAAATGTTGCCATCAAATGCTCACTTAGCAAAAGTGTTAAATGCGAAATTAAGTTTTACAACAAAGCGATGGGAAGGGTCTGAGAAACTTACAGGCGGTTCGAAAACTTTACATTGTTCTTCAAGTTGGTCAACTTGAGCCGCACAACAAAGGCGGGCCACTTCAGACCTCTGAGATGACTGCCGAAACTTTTTAAACGATTTTTGCATCAGGTCGTTGAACTGGGTTTTCTTCCTTGTTTCCTTGTTGTTTCAGATCGATATACAGCCGCCGGAGCGAGAGACCATATTCTCCGAGGAATTCCGACCCTCTGATCCGCGCAATGTGGGTCCCTGCGGCGGATTCAGTGCCCAGTATGCCTGCATGTGCGACTTCCATGGCGTGCCGTACCGCGAGGAGGTGGCCTGGGATGTGGACACCATCTATCTGTCCCACGATACGCGAGTGCTAAACCTGCGCGACTTTGACCACCTGGAACCCAAGTGAGTTGGCCTTTGTTTACTCTCCGAGTTGATGTAATAATCTTTTCGTGGTTTCCCCCCAACAGAGACTTGATGGCCATTGTTTCGGCGTTGGAGTATAATACATTTTTCCGAGGTCTGAAGGCTGCCCATATGCGACTGTCCCACGAGACCCTGGAACGCATCCTGCACGTGCTCAAGCGTTCGATGTGGCTGGAGGAGCTGCATCTGGAGGCACTAGGCTTAAGGTATTACCACTCAGCTTAAAGAATGACTAGAACTAATGCTAAAACCTTTTACAGATGGGATTTCCTAAACAAGTTATCGATATCTGTGATAACGAATAGCAATCCCGCCATTCGCACCATTGATCTGAGCCACAATATAATTGAGGATAAAGGTGAGCGCTCCAGATTCCCGGTCCCTCGAGGTGTCAATCAACTGTCCCTTGCCTAACCCTACCAACCCAACGAGTTGTAATTGAGACCACCAGCCTCGCGTAATCCAATTAATCCATTTTTTGTCTACCTTTCTGCTATCGTTTCTCTTCCCCAAACATTTATCCGTTTTGTCGGTTTGTCGGTTTGTCGATTGCCATTTTGATTTGTGATTTGTGATTTGTGTAGGAGCAAGCTCATTGTGCGCCCTATTTGGAAAGATTGTACAAGGTTTGCAGCCACCAATAGACACTAGACCACTAGCACCACAGCCATCAAACTGAACTTAAATATATAATCATTTGTCATGCATTCTTGTTGTTGTGTTACTGCTATATATTTTTGCAATTTCATTTGCGACTTGTGTGGCCATTGTCGAACCCTCAAATTTAGTTTATTGAACAAGAATTTTCAGATTAACAACTCTCCAATAGCCACACATGTTCCAGCTCATTCGCAAAGGTTCTTTCATACATTGTTCGTCTTCAAAAACTCTGTTCTATCCAAAAACACAAGCAATTGGTTCTTAAAATCATAAATATTCGAATTGGCTACAAAGATCATGCTTTTCTTTCATCTCACAGTCATTGTTAAAGGGCTCGTTAGGATTCTGGTGATTTAGCATTAATATATTGTTTATTTTTGGATCAGGTGCCATCCATTTGGCCGGACCCATTGCCAAGGTGTCCAAGGGTCTGTGCAAACTGGCCCTGGCCCACTGCGGCCTGACTTCGAAGGGAGTAAACCAGATGTCGCACTCTCTGACGCTCAATCAAAGTATTTCCAACTCGCTCACGTATCTAGACCTAAGTGGTAATAGTCTCAAAGATGATATAACCGTGAGTACCCTGATTCTAGTTCAATAAGATTTGTTTTTATGTAAAATTCGATATATTTTTGACAGAATCTGCACAATTTTCTGGCTCAACCTAATGTGCTGGAGCACTTGGACCTGGCCTCGACTGACATCACATTGGAAAATGTATGTAACCTGAATTTGTTTTAAAATTGTGATATTCTAATGCTATTTCCGTAGTTGT
The DNA here is from genome assembly GCA_018150545.1 of Drosophila ercepeae. Lineage (NCBI taxonomy): Eukaryota > Metazoa > Arthropoda > Insecta > Diptera > Drosophilidae > Drosophila > Drosophila ercepeae. Next base: position 16,757,912 of record JAECWL010000161.1, read on the forward strand.
TTGGAGCTCTCTTGCGCGGCTGTGCCACGCACCTGGCCACCCTGAATGTATCGCACAATTCGTTCAGCACCAAAAAGGGCAAGGAGATCCCACCCTCGTTCAAGCAATTCTTCACCAGCACCCTCAGTCTGAAGCACCTCAACATCGCCGGCTGCAAGCTACCCATGGAAGCTCTTAAGAATTTGCTGCTGGGCCTGGCCTGCAACGAATCCACAGCTGGTCTTCATCTGGATCTCAGCAGCAACACGCTGGGCACCCAAGGCGCCCACGTGCTTGAATCCTGCATCCACGGAGTGCGAGTGCTGCAAAGCCTGGACATCAGTGACAACAGTGAGTGGAATAAAAAGTTAAAAAGAGAGTTTTTAAAGCTAATTTCTGATTCAATACAGATTTGGATGCTGAGCTGGCACCCGTGCTGACGGCTATCTCGAAGAACCCTTCAATACGAACGCTTTTCCTGACCCGCAACCTTACGGGCATGAAGCCAAAGCACATTCCACCTGTGATGGATGCTCTGGTGAACCTCATCCAGAAGGACGACTTCCCACTGACCGAACTGGTGCTGTCGGAGAACAAGCTGAAGCACGACCTGCACGATTTTATCAATGCTTTGGGCAGCAATCAGAGCCTGCAAAAGCTGGATATTAGTGGGAATTATATGGGAGACGTGGGTGCCCGGCTCTTGGCCAAAGCTCTGCAAATCAACAACCGGCTGCGAACCATTTACATGGACAAGAACGCAGTAACGCTGCAGGGCTATGCCGATATTGTGTATGCCTTGGAGCACAACCATAGCATGAGGACTATCCCGTTCCCCGTATTCGACATTGCCCCGCACTTGAAGAGTCATCCGGACAAAACAGATGCGGTTATGCGAAAAATGCAGGAACTGCTGCAGCGCAACTGCAATGGTCTCAAGAGGACTAATGGTCAGGCCTTTAGGCTGCAGCATGGCTTCATGCTCTCCTCCACGCACCAGCTGGTGGACAAGTTGGTGGCCGAGACGCAGGACACAATCTCCCTGGCCAAGGGCGGCAGTGATTCCGCCTCTGCGGTACAGCGTCTGATAACCGATGCTGAGAACTGCAAGCAGCTGATGCCCAAGCTGCAGGAGGCGGTCCGCAGCGATGCCCATCCCATCGAGATGAAGCTGACCCGAGTAGCCAGCGAATTGGGCTACACGATCAAGAGCTATCTGGAGGAAACGCTGGAGACGATGATGCGTACGGGTATCGAACAGTGTCCCAAGACCCTGGGCAATCAAATAGTGGTCCAGGATCTGCGAAAGGTCCTGGCCGAGCGCCTGCTCGTTCCCGAAGACTTCCTGCAAAGCTGTTTGCTGAACAATGCCGGCAGTGAAATCATGAACAAAGTTGGGTAAGTTTTCAGCCAAGTTAGGAAGAGTTTCGGGAATCGAAGGGAGGGAAAAGTAAAAGGTTTTATTCAAATGAGATTTGCAGGTAACAAAAAAGATATTGTGAGAGGTTTTATGAGGTTTTTGTGGGTAAGTATACGTTTATTTATTTTGAGTCAGCATGGTGGGGTGAAAAATTTAACTACCAAGAAATTTAGATTCCAAATGTTTACTTGACGATAAGGTAAAAGGTAAATAAAACGTGTTACGTATTGATATTGATACAGAAATGTAAGATTAAAGTAGTATATTGATAGTGGAAATATACCAAAAAAAAAAGATAGAAGAAATAGGAAAAGATATGACTTTAAAATTAACTTGCTAAAGTTAAAGTTAATACTGGTTATTGGTTGGAATTATCACATTCGCAATAGATTTTGCACTTTGTAAACAGAAGGGAGAATCGGAATGTAAACATATTTGTCCGACTTTTTGCAAATTTGAATTCCGAAACGACTTTTGGAGAGGAGCTCTCATTTCGCTCTTCCTGCTCCAAGCAAGCTCCCCAATCGCGTGCTCCCAGAGCTCCTCACATGTGTTTGTGGAACTTGGATTGTGGTGGAGCAAGAGAGCACCAAAGCTTAGATAAGATTAAAACCGAAACACACCGAAAAAACCAGAAACAGCTGAATGCATTTCCACTGTGGCAGGGATTTCGGAGAGCGACGCTGCTGTTTGTTGCGGACTTTGCCGAATAGTTTATCTGGGCTTACCACTGCCACTTGGCCAACGCAGACAGCCCTTTACTTAGCCACCAGCTGTTGGCCAAGCATCAGAGTTACTCGGCTAGAAAATGGGTTTAATGCACGCTTTGTGCTGCTGCTTCGGTGGCAAGGACACCAAGTCCTCCCAAAGCAGCCCGGCCTATAGAGCGTGTCCGGATGAAGACCTAGTGGAAGAGTTGACACGGGAAACGGAAGCTGACGATGATGTCTCCTTCAAAACGTTGTTTTTCTAACTCACAATATATTTTTTCGAATTATTAATAACTTTTCTCTTATACTTTCAGTGAAATCGAGCAATCCCTGGCTGCTGCCATCTCGGATAGGGCAACGGATGAAGTTTTGGAGGCTCTGACCCGCTATCGTCGTGGCCTCGGTATCGCCGAGTCGCCATCGGTGCTGCTGGACGAACCCCAAACGCCGGACATCGTTCGCAGTCGCTCCAGTCATGTAAGTTCCGTATTCGAAATTCGTATCGATCAGGCCTATCACGGATGACTCTTATCAGTTTTATTCAGATATCTGTGTAAAACTGTTGCCCCTTTAGCTATTTTCTAGCTGTGAATATTAATACGAAAGTAATGCTTATCAGAAAAGAATGTGATAATCTTAAAAGCTTATTTGTTAACCAAAAACAAACTAATTTTAGTTTAACTCTTATTCTTCATTTGTATTGTTTTCATTGATAAATTCTCCAAAACACCAAAACCTGTCATCACTGTCCGAAGACAAATGTGATGTCATGGGGTTTTGTGCCCCTTTGGGTTGGGTTTACTTTCGCTTTCGACCCGAACCCATTGTTTTGATCGGTGGAACCGTCCACGCCGCCACTGGTACCGCTTCTAATGCTTATCAGTGGGGGTTTAACGCTTTCGATCGAAGGCATTTCACCCACTTTGGGGAATTGTCGAATCGACAAACAATTTAGAGTGAACCTGGACACGACAAAAGTAACAAGTGGTCTTTCTTTATTGTCTTTTACAGGACGCCGATGGTTTAATCATACGCCCGGGTGGACGAGGCTCTATATTGCCCAAACTGGGTCTGGAATCGCCCACTGTAAGTGTTGAAAATCTGTCGCTACCCAAGTGGATGCAATAGTCTCCTCCGAATTCCGAATTCAGCATAAAAATACAAAAATAAATATCAAATAGTCCATAAGAGTATATGCGAACAGTAGAGTGCCAAGTGCCAAGAAGATATACCATAATTCACCAGTCCATAGATACTCGTACACAAAACCATACACCCCACACACTCTCGTCATTAAATATCTAAGCTTAGTACGTTCATGTGTAAAAATGAAGTCATATTCTAATACCCAACTAGCTGGAAGTAGTTGATACAAAGAACAAACTAAAAAAAAGAAAACAAAGCACTCAGAATGAAACCAAATGATACATTGAATCACATTAATAAATTACTTAAATGTGTATACCAAATGCTCATGCTCATTATTTTTTTCGTGTCTTCCTGCCCTGATCTACTCATCATCATCGTCATTACCAATCATCCATCAAATGAACCAAAATTAATTGTACAAATCGCAAATACTCGTACTCCAACTCGTTCTTATTACATTAATTAAACCTTGTCTCCAACTCATTTACATAAATTGCATTTCAAAATCAAAACAAACACAAAAGAAATTGGAATATCTCAACCTTGTAAGTAGTTTTTGTCTTGATCTTAACTATCTACTTCAATTTTATGTTCTACTTGCGACTGTATCCTTGGAGGGATTACGATACCTCTCCAGGATTCTGTAGCAGAAAGAATCTACTCGATATCCTCTTTATATATATATTCCCTTCGTAGTCTACTCCTTTCTTTTGTCTATCTCTGTGACTTTTTTGATTTGTAGAAGTCTTTATAACCCCGAAAAACAAAAACATTTTTCATTATTTCACAAACACAAAGAATCCCAACCAGCACATAACCACCAACAAATCAATCCCATTAGAATCCCAATAATGCTTTTGTTTAACCCATTAGGCCACACCTCATCTGGCCACGAAACGGCGCAGCGTTGCCAGGAAAGTGCGTCCCCAGTCTGTGGTGGAGAATCTCAGCTTGGGTCATATACCAGATCTCCTGGACTCTCCCTCGTCGCACCGCTCCAATTCCCAAATGTCCACTCGCGCTGCAGCTGGAGCCGCAGCTGTGGCCGCTGCCACCAACATGACCGACAGCATCGCAGCCATGGATGACGGAGGAGTGGACGAGTGCTGTGACTCCATCACTGAGCTACCAAGCGCTTCTTTCCAGCTGCAGCATCTGGTTAAGGGTCGGCCAAAGCGGGCCAAGACGCGTGCACCCACCCGGCCACTGGTCAATGCGGAGTGTGTCGGAGGAGGCCGTGAGATTGGCGAGGGGCTCGAGCACTTCTTTAGACCCGGCTCTGTCACACCCACTACCCTGACACCCTTGGTGTCGCCCACGTCGGAGGAGTGCAGCTCGTTGTCGTTTGTGGACAGTCCCACGATGAGTCGTGATGGAAACGGACACATGACCTCCGAAGAGACCACACCTATTCTGGAGGAGCGCAGACCAATCAAATTGGAACGCCAGTCGCCCCTGCTAAAGAGTAAGTACAGAGCTAGCTCAGGTTTCATAATATTCCTATTAAATTTTATTTTTTGTCCAATCAAGGTGCATCCTGGGCGACAAGATCTCGATCCACTGACAATCTGGAGAAATATTCTCCTCTGGTGGGTCGCAAATCCCCGTTAGTGAAGATGCGCACCGAAGGAGGGCCTGGTTCTGGCGCTGCCGTTGGCGAGGAGACTGCCATACCCACATCCAATCTTTTAAAGGCCACTGCCCGCGACGATAAAATGCGATCGCCAAGCAGCGATTCGATTAAGAGTCATGCCACTGGCGATGGCAGCGTGATTGTAAAAACAGGCAATGGCATCCTACGCACTCCAATTGTGCTGCAGAAGCCACGACCCTGGTCGGTGGTCGGTAGCGAACCGAAAGCCAGTGGGGAACTGGTCACAGGAAATGGAAATTCTGATTCCAACAAGACCACACCAGAAAAGCTAGAAGAAGGTGGGTAAAGCACAACAATTTAAACGAAAAATGACTAATAACTAACTCCTATTAGATGAAGTCGAAGTGGTAGCTTTCGGTCCCAGCAGCGGTGGCTCCATAGTAGGCATCACGCCTGGCATAGCCTTATCCACTAGCACCAGTGGTGGTGGCAGCATTGTGGGCATTACACCAGGTAGGTTAAGCCTTAAAATATTGCAAGAAAAATACTAAAAACTTACTTTAAAGGAGCTGCCCTGGAGAAGAAGTCTGTGCGTGAACTGGCCGCTGGACTTAATCGACTGGGTAAGTAAAATATTCTAGAAGCGCACGAGTAGCTATTGAAGATGCCTGCCCAACACCTAGAACCATTTATATCAGTAGAAATGCAACCTTTGTGATTTTTATTTTGTTTTGTATCTTATTTATTTTCATATTTTGATTTGTTGTACTACTCGTTACTTGTAAAGAACTCCCCCTCAAGCCGCCTGTTATGCCCAGAACCCTCTTGAATACAGCAAATGCGCGCACGAGCAACACCTCCACCACGTCCACGAACTCTTCCAATGGAGCGAACTCATCGACAGCCTCCAGCACGACAACAGTATTAAACAGCCAGAGTCAGACCCGTACCCAAGTTGTGAGCACGACCAGCAGTGAGACCACTACCGAGCACAGCAGTAGTAGCAGCAGCAGCACCAGTTCCTCCACCCGCCAGGAGCAACGCAAAGCCATGGCCTGTGCCAGTCTAATCAGCAATGAAATCCTTAGCATGCGGAACGGCCAATTGGGTGGCAAATCTGGAAGTTGTGCGGAAAGTGGAGGCGTTAAGCGGATCGCCGGAAAGGAAATATCCACGCTTTTTGAGGTTTGAACACCGGATCCGGAACTGCATTCATCGTTCAAAATTTGGTGCCCATTTGCTTCGCTGATTTCGGTGCTCATCCTGTGCGTCTAACATCCGCATTTGTTGCTTAGTGTGTAGCCTTTAAGTCTAGTAGTCAGTAAGCCGCATGTTGCCTGTAATCCATTCTCGTTTCTGTGTATATCTGTTGTGTACATCATCATGTCCAGATAAACCACATCCCAATAATGTGGCCTACTTTCCCGCTTTCCCACAGGAGACATTAGTTGAAGAGCTTCAGCACAGTGTGGCGAACCGACGCATGTTTAGAGACTCGGCCTACACCAAGGAGGACGTCGTTGATTTATAAGTGTTCTAGTTATATGCTCAACATTCCCTCACACCGATCCCCCAGTCCTCCGCCTGATTGATCGCCGGGGTCTGGAGATGATAATGATTAAGTGATTTAGGCGATGGAGGTGGATAGGATGATAAATGGATAGATACAACTTATTCGTACTGAACTATTAATTTATGTGCAATGGCGCGTGTGTATTGTTTTCATTTGGCAATTTTGAATGAACGTGATTTATTTATTGATATATACCCTGATACTTTTATCCAAATTTACCTTTGCATATTTATAAAGATGTTTTGTGTACTATATTTTATATTTTTATGTATTTTAAATGAGTTAAGTGCCAATAATATACACAACTAACAGAAGTATATTTTTAGCGTGTGCTATACAAAAACTTCAATGAAACTAACGAAGATAACGCAATGAATATGATATACACCTATATACAATTTATGTAAATCGATTGCGTACATAAGAACTATTTTAATGGCCTAAATCTAAAAACAAAGAAAATCTTAAAACAAAATCTAAATGAAATACAATATTTTTTATAACTGCTTCCAAATACAAGTATTCATGGTTTATTTCCTGATTTTTATTTACCTTAAATATACACATACTTCTAGTATTCGAACGACAATCCGTTTTCAAACATTTAAGCGCAATGTGCCGCCAAAAACGAATGCATTTATTTAGAAAACAAAAACGGAGACGGAGATTATTGATTAATTTCTAAAAAGTTAACAATTTACGCTAAGGAATTAGGCGAGAAAGTTACTGATAAAAAATTACCGAATGCATTTAAACGAGAGAAAATCGTAAAAACTTAAAAACAAAAAACTACAAAAAATTAATTACTGTAACCAAATCGAACAATTTCAATTTTGAAGATCAAGTAGATTGCACCAAGACACTGGATTTTTGCGAAAAGCGTTTTGCCCATCCACCACCGACCACACACACTTTCAATTTTGAGTGTTACCCGATTCCCATAGTCGGCTCCTACAGAGGCCATTCAACTTAAAAACCAAAAACGAATCTCTAACGTGTTCATTAAAGTTAAGAAAATAAAAACTTCATTGTAATCTATTGAAATTCAAATTAAATGGACAACTTAAACCTGCGTTTTAATTTTAAATTGTTGTAAGGGCGCCAAATAGGGTTTCTGCACGTCGATAAGACTTTGAGCGCGTTTTACAACACTGATATCGTTACCTATCGATACCGGCACGTTGCAGCAAAGCATTTTTCTCATCCCTAACTCGCGTCGCCGAAATTGTTTCTTTTTCTGGATTTTGGAAAAACAGACTGAAAAAGAGCCAAATTAAAAACTTTCCTGTCGAACTGCAACACACAGATTTGTCAGGATGGTAAAACTTACGCCAGAGTTGATCAACCAGTCGATGCAGTACATAAATCCGTGCCGGGAGCGCGAGCTGGATTTGCGCGGCTACAAGATTCCACAGATCGAGAACCTGGGCGCAACATTGGACCAGTTCGACACAATTGATCTATCCGACAATGATCTGCGCAAGCTGGATAACTTGCCGCACCTGCCGCGACTTAAGTGCCTGCTACTGAACAATAATCGCATTCTGCGAATCAGCGAGGGCTTGGAGGAAGTGGTTCCCAACTTGACCTCGATTATCCTCACTGGAAACAACCTTCAGGAGCTAAGCGATCTCGAGCCCCTGGCGGGATTCACCAAATTGGACACTATTTGCCTGCTGATAAACCCGGTGTCCACGAAGCCCAACTACCGCGAGTACATGGCCTACAAGTTTCCGCAACTGCGTCTGCTGGACTTCCGCAAGATCAAACAAAAGGACAGGCAGGCGGCTAAAGATTTCTTCCACACGAAACAAGGCAAGGACATGCTTAAGGAGGTCAGTCGCAAATCCAAACTTACCGCCGCCGCTGCATTGGCTGCCGAGGCAAGCACTGGTAAGGGAAGAGGGGCAGATGGAGGTCGGCTGGCCAATCCAGAGGACATGCAACGCATCCGCGAAGCCATCAAACGAGCCAGCTCCCTGGCGGAAGTGGAAAGGCTGTCGCAGATCCTGCAGAGCGGGCAGCTGCCCGATAAGTTCCTTCATGAGCAGGAAGCAGAATCAACAACGGGACAAAACGGATCCACGCACAACGGCTCGGGGGCCGTGGCCATGGAGTACTAGGAGCTTTACTGTCCCGCCGATCCGTCAACTACCTTATAATCGTAGACCAATACTTAAAATAAAACGCCGTAACAAGTTACTTCATCGTTTTCTGTACTCTAGACATACACAAATATATTTAGTATCTTTTGTTCTCAACTAGGGCCGCTTGCTGGGACCTTTCACGGAAAGGACTCTGCAGTGGCGATGGTACAGTACAGGACAAATGCATCGTATGACCGTAATTAGCTAAAAGTTTAACAATCTACACCGAGTTTAAAATGACAAAACAGAAGCAGCTATCTTATTTGGCTTGGCAATGGGATCTGCGGAATTGTGTTTGGATCTGGAACTGGAATCTGTTATTGCTTGGTTGTGGTTTTGGTTCTGGTGATTGGCGAGTATTATGATGCCTTCCCGGCCATTATGGTGTCGTAGTGCAGGCCCGTGTAGAAGATAATCCACGTCACCAGGAACCCGGCAAACGACGTCATGAAGCCTTCTTTCACCAACTCCCAAACACCGCCGTACGCGTCTTCGTCCACGTTCTGGAAGTTGATGGCGTACAGGTAGACAATGCCGCAGCTTATGCCGGCGAAGCTGCAAAGGATAACCGGGTCAAAAATGGCGGTTTCTATTTATAACCATTAGCTAGACTCACAGAACAAGGCCCAAGAAGCCTTTCAGTGGAACTATGCCCCAGATAACGCCAAGGATGATACCAAACACCTGTCGTGACCAGTAAATGACGTCCAGGAACTCCTCCTGCAAAGAATTGGATGCACTTTGGTTAGATGGATCAGAGATTTCGGCATGCTTGCGGAACTTTGCTCACCTTGTCCTCCCACTCCGATTTTGTGATCGCGCGCGCGCATATTTCGCGAAAGCTCGATGACTTGGCCGCTCCATTGGCGTTGCGTTCAATCGTACTTGTCTTGGTAGCCATAATTTAATTCAGGTTTGACCTATTTGCTTAAAAAGTTAGTTAATTAATTTTTTCACTATCTGTAAATTAGTGTTGCCGTTCTACCCGTACAATCGGTTTGTAGGCTTATATTTCACACCTCTAGATTCTCATTGTGTCAATCGGATTTAATGAAACAGGTCCTAAAAGTTTATAGAAGATTAAACAGTTATTATTTTTTATAAGCTGAATGGTTTGATTGCTCTATTGTTATTTTGAGAATATTTTAAAATTATGGAATTCAAAAAACGTTCCTAAAATAATCTGGCTACGCTGCGTGATGTTTATCGTTATCATGTTATCGAATGTAAAGCGCAACTAACAGCTGTTTTTTGGTTATGTGATTAAGTTTAAAGTGTTTCTCGTTTTCTTTTTAAAAATATGCTACAAATAACCAGGATTTGTCTGGCTCCTACTGTCTCTTTGACGGGTAAACTCCTCTTGATGAAACTATAACACTTTAATTCATAGAAATTGTCGTTGTCAACAGAAAATCCTATACTTTAAATGTAAAAGAAATCATTGAATTAATGCTATTTATCTCATTTATATCAGTTCAGCGTAATTTGGCTCTCACTGCTGTGCGTTCAATAGACCAGAAGTGGCGTGCAGGAAGAGGATTGCCAGAAAACCCCAATGCCTTTGGCCCGCTGACCAACATGCCCGATTACACCTTTTTGGATGGACGACCCACTCCCCTGGGGGTAAGCTTTTCTTAAATCATCATTGAAGTCACTAATTTACGTTATTTTCTTTTTAGGCCAACCAAAAAAGACGTCTGCTAAAGCAACAAGAAATCGCATCCAAGATTGTGGAGCTGAGTGGTGAACTGGAGTTCGCAAAGCAACGCCATGAACGACTGAAAACTGAAGCTGAAGGCGAGAAACAGCGCATATTGCAGAACAAACTGAAGCCCAAGGGACACCTGCTGCTCAAGAAAAAGAAGTAGCCGCTTCACCAGATTCCTATTTTTACTTGTTGCTTTTATAAGTTATCATAAGATTAGTCAATGAAGATGAAATATACAAAATGGGTCTTGTGATGCAGACACATGTTTGCCGAAAACACGTTTCAAAAACGTTCCTCAAACAGCAAGCGTGGCGCAGGCGACGATTCATTAGATGGGCCGCTAATGGGTACTTAATTGCAACTAATAGAGGACTACCCCTTGGGGACGCATCTGCCGTCAGTTAATGAAGTGTTAAAATGCGAGTGACGCACTAAATGCTAATACGTGTCCTGGTGTTTAGACAAGATGAAAGAAAAACTTATTTTTCCGATTGATCATCCCTTGATTCGAGGAAAAGTGAGCGGTTCGGGTACCGATTCACACATTAGCTGCTAATATGGGGCTTACGGTCTCATATTCGAGTCACTCTTCAAACTATTTTTGTAAACAAGGAAGTAAACAGATTTGTTGATTCGTAAGCGCCTGTTGCGAAGGCCAGTTACAAGGTGGATCTCTTCTTCCGGCCTGCGCAATATGGGCCATCCAGAGGGATTAAATGGATCGATTAATAGGTCGTGCCTCGAACTCCACCCAACCATAACAAATGTGCTGCTTGTTATTTGGTTTTATCATATGCAAATATATGCTCAATCGTTTACCACTTGAGTATTTGCACACCTTGCCATTGGCTCCCTTGTTTTTCAGCCTATTTGGCTTATCGGTTAGGAGATCAAGAATTTTGCACACCAAGCAAATGTTTGCCTCGGTTCCGGTTAATGTTTCGGTCATAAAACCAATAATAAAACCCAAAGGTATGTGCTCCAGTTGAAGTAGAAAATAATTGGGGTTTATTTTCCGGTTAGGCGGCATGCGAATTAGCTCCTAATATTTGGGAAAAAACATCAACAAGAGATCCATTGATCCCCTAGGTGGCAGACATAAAAATTTCCATAAATCTTGCTGCCAAGTCACACCAGGCTAAAATTGGTAAAAGTGGCAATTAAATAAAGCGTATAATGGGCCACAGTAAATATTAAAATATTGCAGGGCGCAAATTTAGCTGTTTAAATTCGCACATTGGACCAACAAAGAAGTCAAGTCTGAGGAAATTTTCTAAGCAGGCGGACGGCAGATGATCAGCTATCTCTGCGGATTGGTAAGACTGTAAAATGTTTGTCGCACTTCTTGCATGAATTAGGCAAGGTATATGAAATTTGGCACCAAAGCTCAAGATCGCCATTCGGCTAAGTGACGCGCCCAAAAACGTGTCGGAAACGTGCCTCCAGACGAGCTATCAATCAAAATTCCAGCCGCTGCAATGCAGTCAATCGTGCGTATACGTAATGCGATCTGAATCCAACTGGATTGTTTATGTTTCCTTTATCACAGGCAAATCTCGCACCTTTTTGTTGTTGTTGACAGTATTTGGATTTTTGCAAAAATATTTACTCACTGTGGAAAAAGGCAAGTTGTGGAAAACAACTGAAGTATGTTGTTGCTTTCCCTCCGGCAGTCTGCATCATGTTTTTTTATTTATATAATTGTATAAATTTATTTAATTAGCGAGTTTATATTTACAAATTCAGCTTTTCGAAACATTTTTGGATAATCAAGTGTGAATTGTTTTGAGTCCAAGATTAGACATTTTCTTCATGTCTATTTTCAAAGAATTACAATCGTCTGGTGGTCCACAGGAGGTCTTTGCCTCCCTTGATTCACCGCCGAGCCCATGCCCAAACTAGAGGCATGCCCCCTTTTGGGGCTGATTTCAATTTGCAAACCGCAGACTGATCATATATGTATATTTGTTAATTATCTTATTGCTCCCTCAATTTAAACGTTGATGTTTTTCTACAAAAATTTCTCACTTCCTGAGTCAGCTGGCCGCATTTTCACGAAATATTGATTAACCGCTGCATGAGCCATTGCGGTTAGTTATTTTTAAAGTGTGAGCCGTCGTATTTTTAAACATTTGGCTTATTTGCGAGTCTATGCTGATTTATGATAAATGCTCGGAATTTCATTACAACGATATTTCAAAGTCTGGACTTAGACTCAACGTGTGACCGCACAAAAATTACCACTCCGTGCCCACAGCGCCTGGCACCCAGATTACTCATACGCCCGAGTGTTTCGGAAACCTTTTAACCCGTAAATTTCTTTTTGATATCAGGTGTTCCCAAAATTATGATGCTAATGATTATTAATTAGTTTGTAATGGGAAAATTTTGAGAGTCTCTAAAATACCGTCTGGAAATAAAACGATCTAGTTAATAATTAATAATAAATAATTAGATACCGAACTCAGACTATGGAGAATTTTAGGGAGTCCGTATCTTTCCGCATGGTATTTCGACTTAAACTGGCCCAACGCCATGCTAACCGAAACAGTGCACCAGGCAATTAGAGCCTTTCGTCCACCGAACCACATAGAGATAAGACAAAAGACCACATCGGAAAAAGGCGCCCCAATGGATGTCACAGCCTCCCCGCATGCGCAAAACCCAGACGCGTTAAATCAAAAAACTGGGCAGAGCTTCAAATTTTGTCGCAGCTGGAGATGTGCGTTTCCTCCGGACTTGCGTCACGCCATGGAGGCGGAGCATCGGCTCGACTCGGCTCGGCCTGTGGGTAAATTTTCACATTTGGGTGCGAAAGGTGGCTGGTGCGTATATAAAGGAAGCGTTCTTCGCAGTAAAGCACACAGAACTCGACAGACGTTCAATCAATCACAGCCAACACCCAAGCCCACAAAGGATACTACTCCCAACCATTCCATCACGGATTAGAAACCAAATTTAATATTTAATACCAGAATTCAAGCCTAAACTTACGAAATGGATCTAAAGGTAAGCATCCCCGTCTCGTGGATCTTTTAAAGAATTCAGCTTACCCTGTTATTTCTGTCTTTAGCAATTATTCTCGTATGTTTGCCTGCTGATCAGCATCATCATCTGCAAAGTATCGAAAGTCAGTGCCAAGCCCACTTATTATGACCTGGATAGCTACGAGGCCTACGACACAGATCGCTACGATTCCAACAGCGACAGCTATGCCCTAACCTACGGGAAGCCTCTGACTGACAATCGTCTCAAGAAACTAAGCCCGGGATACTACTACGTAGACGATGGGTACATCGCCCCAGTTTCCACCTCCGGCACCTACACCCGCCGTGAAGATGGCATCTCGCAGGGAGGATCATTGCCCTCGAACGTGAAGTTCACCCCGATTGTGCGAGTCCGGCAGACAAAGACCAAGCGCAAGAAGCTGTTCGTGCCAAATTTCTTTGGCTAAACGGTGCAGGTTCTCGTTCCACCGGGACTGAGAGTACAGACTGAGGATGTTATAGATGTAGATGTAGTAGATGTAGTATAGTCGCGTGGCCACCACACCAAAAAGTACCTTATAATGTTACCTATTTTTATACGCATTCACCAAAATATTACCAAATTATATTTATATGTATTCTCAAAAGTATGGCTTAATATAAAACAAAATATATGCAAAATAATCTCTAACTAATTGTTTATTTCTGTGGCTGCAATGTGACAATCGTGAAAATCGTATTAAAGTTTATTTTCGAAAGTCGTAGTGACGCACATTCGCAAATTGTAATTTCAACTTTGTCGCAAAATATTTAACATTTCTATCTGGTTTGATCTGGTTATGTATCAATCTGGCTATCAAATTTAATCAAAGTTTCGTTATTATTTTGAGTAATGAATAAGCATTTAAGCTTTTGAATTTGACATTTAGAATCCTCAGTTAGTGACTTATGCTGTTGTTGATTACGCCTACAATCCATTGAATTTAATCATCCGTAAAGTGTCTATTTAATATGGCAAATCGGTGCTAATTGACCACTTAGGGGATTTAATAAAATCAAATAAGCTTTTACTTCTATTTGAACTTGTGTGGGTGTTTTTAACAACGACGAAATTGTTGTAAAATAAATTTTATTGGGTGATGTGAGCAATTAAAATAGAATATTTTCAAACGAAAGTGTGTTAATGAATTCCATTTTAACTTCCGCAAAATATGTTTTGCATTAGTAAGTATTTCACATGAGTAATATATTATTATCATAGAAAAATAGGTAAATATGAATTTGGATATGACTGTTAACGTGAATTATTTATTTTTTGTTTGTAAACGAAGTTCTATAAACTTAAACCAAATTTTTATTAAAAGTGTTGGTGCCACAGGTGTTATGTTAGTTACTATTTATGTTAGTTACTATTTAATAGTTTGTCTGTCTATATAGTTATATTTATATTTAAAATGGGTTTGAACTTTTGTTTTAACATTTCAAATATTGGAAAGTCTTGAATAACCGCCATTTCGAGTTCGAATTCTGACAAATGATGCCAGACTGTTAACGGTTTTCGAATTTGGTTGCCTGTGCTGCCGGACTGCTTGCCAAGTCCCATCACAGAATCTCGTCATTCGTTGTCCAAGAAGAGAAATTTTCAAATTTACAAAGAAATCGGGTAAATTATTAACACCAGCCAAGATGAGCTTCATGCAACCGAGTCCCGTCAAGTATGCGTGCTCCTGCGGCATCCTCAACCCGATCAACAAGCTTTTCTTCTGTCGCCACTGCCCGAAGCTGCGCTGCGGGTTCTGTGTCTGCCACGAAATCGAGTCGCATTTTTGCTCCAACTGCTTGGAGAACATCCCATCAACGGAGGCCCGTCACAGGAAGAACTGCTGCGCCAACTGCTTCGAGTGCCCATGCTGCCAGCACACCTTGTCTCCCAGAGCCATCACGGTGCCAGTGGTGCGCAAGACGGAGGAATCCAAGGACACCAAAGACGGTGAAAGCGCTGACGGTGCTGCCCCAGCCCCAGCTCCGGCAAGCAGCAAGCCATCGGCTGTGCCAACTACCAAGAAGATGTACTACCTCTCGTGCCTGTCCTGTCGCTGGACAACACGAGATGTGGGAATACCCGACCAGGGCGTGGCCACTGGTACCTGGCCGGATAACGAGTGCTTGTACCAGGCACGCTTTAATACTCTGGTGGAATATTTCCAGGCGGTAGTGCTCCAGGACAAGCAGGAGAAACTGGAATTTATGCGACGCAAGGCCCCCAAACAGCACAAGTTTCCCAGTCTTACGGATCGCACTGGACTCACCGTTTCCTTCATTCGTCGCCAGATTGGCTGGAACGACAAGACCATTCCGAAACCAAAACCTGTGATCACCTCAGCGGAGGCAACGGTGGAGGTAGATGAACTACCGGCGGATATCTTCACGGAACCGTTGAACCTCCGCAATGTGACCACCATTGTTCAGCGCCACAGCCAGCCGGCAGACCAACCGACGTCTGTCAATAACCTCTACCCACAGCGTCGCTCGTTGTGGATCAAGCGTTCGCTTCGCTGCCGTCAGTGCGAGCACAATCTGATCAAGCCGGACTACCATCCCACTTCGATAAAGTACCGCATCCAGCTCTTTGCCAGCTGCCATGTGCCTGAAGTGGTCATGGTGCGTTGCGAGCAGCCATTGGTGGCCGGAAAGAGCAACGCCATCCTGCTGAAGTTTACCAATCCAACCATGTACGATATGACGATCAGTTTGCTGACAGATTCGCCATCCGAGGATGATCCAGTCTCTGGGGAAACTAAACTCCTTAAGCAGGAAATGGATACTGCATCGCCAGCAGTGAAAGGTGTCACCTTAGATAGACAGAACTCTACACGGGAGGTGAAGCGCGACGTAAAGGATGTTTCCAACGCCGAGATTGTGCCTCTCGAAAGCGAATTTGTTTTGAGTCAGCGCGACGACTCCAAGGAGTTTGACGAATACGTGCAGCTTCCCACAGAGGAACCGAAATTCATTGTGTGGCGCAAGGGCAACAAGGTGCTTATTCGGCTGCAGTTCACTCCGTCAGCCGAGCTGGAACCAAACACGGATGTCGTGCTGGGTTTCTTCATGCAGTACACATATGTGAACACAGTAACCAACGCTTCGGAGAAGAAGGAGCCCACCACTCACGCCCTCCACTCCCAGGTGTTCATCACAGCTGGGGCCACTGAGACGAAGGCAAATTAAGTGGAAACTCAAAACATGTTTATTATAAACTAATCGATCTTAAATGAAACTGAAGACCGCTTTATGAAAGCTAGGCAAAAATGTATTTATTGAATTAATATACTCGTGAAAAGCAGCTAGTATTACTGTTGAATAAACCGCTTGTACTGACACTACTGGGATTTACCCAAGCCCGTCCACTTTTCGCTTTCCTCCCACAGGAACTTTGCAGTCTTTTCGTCCTTGGCGGCGGGAGCCACCTCTTTGGGTTTGCAGTCGCTGAAGTACAAGCCAGTGACCTTCTCAAGTTCGGGGTCCAAAGCTGCATAAAGCGAGGTCTGCGCTCCACCCTTAGGAGTTTTCAAGAGCGGCCAAATCGCTGGCTTGATGACATATCTATACGATGGAAAATGGTCACCAATGTTCTTAATCGATAGAGAATTTACTTACTTTGCTAGGTTAGTTTGGAAGAAGGCCCAGTTTCTGCCCAGCTCGGTGTTCACAACGCCTGGATGTAGGGAGTTGACTGTGACACCAGTTCCCTCCAAGCGCTTGGCCAATTCACGGGTGAACAAAACATTAGCCAACTTGCTTTGGCTATAGGCCAGTCCCTCGTCGTAGGACTTTTCGCTATTCAAGTCCTTAACGTTAATGGTGCCGCGTTGGTGAGCCAAACTGGCAACGACCACGATTCGGCTCGGAGCTGTTTTCTATGAAATTTAAATGATAAGTAATCCTAAGTAATTCCTATTAAAAATAAACAATCTACCTTTAATACATCGAGCAACAGGTGCGTTAGCAAGAAGTGGCCGATGTGGTTGACGCCCAATTGTATTTCGAAACCATCTTTGGTCAAGGTTTTGGGGCAGCGCATCACTCCGGCATTGTTGATCAGGACGTGCAACTTATTCTGCTCTTTTAAGAAACTAAATGTGGAAAAGTTCAAGTAGAATGTAGCAATGATACTTGGCTGTTCTTACCCAGCTGCAAAATCGCGAATGGAATCCAGGGACGTTAAATCCAACCGGCGCAAGAAAACGTTTTGGTTATTCGTCTCCTGGACGATTTCCTGGCGAGCCACCTCGCTTCGAGTCAAATCCCGGCAAGCCATGTAGACAGTGCCCCCACGACGGGCAATCTCCAAGGCGGTCTCCTTGCCAATCCCTGTGTTGGCTCCAGTGACAATGAACACTTTGCCGGTTTCATCTGTTTGTTTTGTAAACTTTCCGCCTTGCATATATTCCCTGAAATTCAGCCAATTAGGTTAATCTTTGTGCAAATCATTGCAGGGCTTTGCCTCGTCATTCGTGTTTCATAATTAGAGGTGTACAAATTTTCCATTTCCTATCAATCGGAAACTCACTTCAAGAAGTAGATAGCAGCACCGATTACGGCCGGCCATAGAATTACCGGACTCAGAAGACAGTCAATGAAAATGCACATTTTCGTTTAGCTTATTTTTGTTGTGTAATGTTTGGGTTATTTAATGTTTGAGTTCCCAATCAAGAATGCCTGGAAATATAACGAGCAGCTGTTGATATACTACGGAACGTTATCTAGAAAGTAGTATTATCGCAAGTGGACGAGAGCATTGAGAAATTAGAAAAACGCAACTGGAAAGTTTGTAAGAGAATACTATTTAAGAGAATAAAAGCTAAACATGCGGTATAAAAGTGTCTGGTTCTGGTTTTAATGAAAGTGAAAGTCCTGTGAATATTTAAAGAATGTAAATGTTTTTTAAGATAAATGTTCTTTTAATTAAGATAATCATTAAACATTTTTTTATAGTAACTATATGTATATTTACAAATATGTCTCTAACTGTACCGCCCTTAATAAAGCACCTGTATATTTGGTCAAGTTATTATTATTGTTATTGTTGATGTGAATGCTACCTTACAAATTATATTGCTCCACCCATTAAACACGGACCAATATATAATTACGGGTCGTATAAAACTGGGTACACTTTATAAATGCTTTGACTTACTCAGGTTCTCCCACAGCTCGCTGATCTCACGGAATGCTAGAACAAATGTTTGGACGAAATTGCGCCGGATTGGAGTGACACACGACACTCAACAAAGTGCTGAATCACATCTATATATTCTAAGCTACAACCATATATAGAAAAATATTTGTACTCTCTGACAAATAATAATTCGGAAGAGCTTTGTTTTTAAGAGAACAGATTAAAGGCTACTTTTGTTTGTAAACAAACGCTTTAGAACTTATTTTTGTTAAGATCTTGGGTTGATGGTAATTGGCCAAAACAGAAACTAACTTAGTTTTGAAGAATTTTAATAGTTATTTTGCGCTGGCATTGTATTGTATTATGTAAATGAATACCATTTTGGAGGGTCTCTTAGATTTTTGATTTTTTCCTAAAATGGGACCAAAATTGGGTTGCTGGATTCCTACCTAAAATTTTTGATTTTCTGTAGACTTTTTAATGAATATCTCGACCATTTCGCAACCGATTTAGGAACGGAATACCATTTTCGAATCAGAATTTCAATCTTTTTAAATCAGCATCAAAACATATCCAAACCCAAACAAAAAAATGTTGACCCATTTTTCGCAATTTTGGAAAGGGGTACCATCATGAATTTTTTCAAAAAATCGATCGAAAATTTGTTGTTTGATTTTTACAATACTTTGATGCAGTTTGAAAACAATTCAAGTTTTCATTCAGGAAAGGTATTCCATTTCAAAATCGGTAGAAAAATGACCGAAATATTTGCAATCAAAGTTTAGAAAAAATGATTTTTTTGGTACAATATCATTTTCTCAGAGGAGTTTTTGGGCAACTCCTCTTGGACAGCTTGCCCAGCTCGGTAACTGGCTATCTGGCCATCTGGCCAGTATCTATTTGAAATATCTGGAAAGCTGAAACTAAAATATCTCCCCCAATACCAATATAAAAGACCAATTTGTTTTTTACTTTTTTTTAGTTTATTTTGTTGGTATACAGTGGATTTTCCGAAACAATTTAAATTAATGCTAAATAAACTATTGCTTAATGGTTAACTTTTAAATTTCTACCTTATCCTGTTTATCCAGGACTACGGCCAAGGACTGCATCACTGGATACCCTGCTTCCCTGTGTCCTGCACATCACCTGGATTCAATTGCAAGCCGCTGGACGACGTATACAAAGCGCTCCGTTTCCTCGAGGATCTGCAAGAACGCGTCGCTGTCCGGGTTTCCGTGAGATACCATCACTGGGAAGGAACCTCTGAGCCAAAAGATTACCAGTTAAGAGAACAGACACGTATCCTGTAAGAAGAATTCATAAATATAAGTATTTAGAGATTCTGTATGTTTTATTCGGGGGGTATATTTATAAATTCGGAAAAAGTTCAGGAAAACTTCGGAAAATTCCGGAAAAATCCAGGAAATTCAGGAAAATTGAGGGAAATTCGGAAAAATGGAACAACTCTGAAAATCACGGAAATCTGAGGGAAAGTCGGGAAATTTAAGAATTTTAAAAATCCAAAAATCGACCTCCGCCACTTCTGAAGTACCAGGCGAACAGAAATCAGCAGAAGGTGGATGCCAAAATTTTAATTTTTGGCGGGAATCCGTTAAAATTTGAATTTGAAATTTGGCATCGGTATTTTTAAATTTAACCGCCATCTGGGATAAATTCGGAAAAAGTTCAGGAAAAATCCCGAAAATTCCGGAAAAATCCAAGAAATTCAGGAAAATTCGGGAAAATTCAGGAAAATTGAGGGAAAGTCGGAAAATTGGAAATACTCTGAAAATCGTGGAAATCTGAGGGAATGTTGGGAAATTTGAGAATTTTAAAAATCCAAAAATCGACCTCCCCCACTTCTGAAGTACCAGGCGAACAGAAATCAGCAGAAGGTGGATGCAAAAATTAAAATGTTGCATACTTTTTTGAGGTTTTTAAAAAAATTAAAAATTAAAATGTTGCATACTTTTATGATCCTTTTCAAATTTAACCGCCATCTGGGATAAATTCGAAAAACATTCAGGAAAAATCCGGAAAATTCCGGAAAAATCCAGGAAATTCAGGAAAATTCGGGAAAATTCAGGAGAGTTCAGGGAAATTCGGAAAATTGGAAAAACTCTGAAAATCGTGGAAATCTGAGGGAAAGTCGGGAAATTTAAGAATTTTAAAAATCCAAAAATCGACCTCGGCCACTTCTGAAGTACCAGGCGAACAGAAATCAGCAGAAGGTGGATGCAAAAATTAAAATGTTGCATACTTTTTTGAGGTTTTTAAAAAAATTAAAAATTAAAATGTTGCATACTTTTATGATCCTTTTCAAATTTAACCGCCATCTGGGATAAATTCGAAAAACATTCAGGAAAAATCCGGAAAATTCCGGAAAAATCCAGGAAATTCAGGAAAATTCGGGAAAATTCAGGAAAATTGAGGGAAATTCGGAAAATTGGAAAAACTCTGAAAATCGTGGAAATCTGAGGGAAAGTCGGGAAATTTAAGAATTTTAAAAATCCAAAAATCGACCTCGGCCACTTCTGAAGTACCAGGCGAACAGAAATCAGCAGAAGGTGGATGCAAAAATTAAAATGTTGCATACTTTTTTGAGGTTTTTAAAAAAATTAAAAATTAAAATGTTGCATACTTTTATGATCCTTTTTCAAATTTAACCGCCATCTGGGATACATTCGAAAAACATTCAGGAAAAATCCGGAAAATTCCGGAAAAATCCAGGAAATTCAGGAAAATTCGGGAAAATTCAGGAAAATTGAGGGAAATTCGGAAAATTGGAAAAACTCTGAAAATCACGGAAATCTGAGGGAAAGTCGGGAAATTTAAGAATTTTAAAAATCCAAAAATCGACCTCGGCCACTTCTGAAGTACCAGGCGAACAGAAATCAGCAGAAGGTGGATGCAAAAATTAAAATGTTGCATACTTTTTTGAGGTTTTTAAAAAAATTAAAAATTAAAATGTTGCATACTTTTATGATCCTTTTTCAAATTTAACCGCCATCTGGGATAAATTCGAAAAACATTCAGGAAAAATCCGGAAAATTCCGGAAAAATCCAGGAAATTCAGGAAAATTCGGGAAAATTCAGGAGAGTTCAGGGAAATTCGGAAAATTGGAAAAACTCTGAAAATCGTGGAAATCTGAGGGAAAGTCGGGAAATTTAAGAATTTTAAAAATCCAAAAATCGACCTCCGCCACTTCTGAAGTACCAGGCGAACAGAAATCAGCAGAAGGTGGATGCAAAAATTAAAATGTTGCATACTTTTTTGAGGTTTTTAAAAAAATTAAAAATTAAAATGTTGCATACTTTTATGATCCTTTTCAAATTTAACCGCCATCTGGGATAAATTCGAAAAACATTCAGGAAAAATCCGGAAAATTCCGGAAAAATCCAGGAAATTCAGGAAAATTCGGGAAAATTCAGGAGAGTTCAGCGAAATTCGGAAAATTTGAAAAACTCTGAAAATCGTGGAAATCTGAGGGAAAGTCGGGAAATTTAACAATTTTAAAAATCCAAAAATCGACCTCGGCCACTTCTGAAGTACCAGGCGAACAGAAATCAGCAGAAGGTGGATGCAAAAATTAAAATGTTGCATACTTTTTTGAGGTTTTTAAAAAAATTAAAAATTAAAATGTTGCATACTTTTATGATCCTTTTCAAATTTAACCGCCATCTGGGATAAATTCGAAAAACATTCAGGAAAAATCCGGAAAATTCCGGAAAAATCCAGGAAATTCAGGAAAATTCGGGAAAATTCAGGAGAGTTCAGGGAAATTCGGAAAATTGGAAAAACTCTGAAAATCGTGGAAATCTGAGGGAAAGTCGGGA
The DNA here is from genome assembly GCA_018150545.1 of Drosophila ercepeae. Taxonomy (NCBI): domain Eukaryota; kingdom Metazoa; phylum Arthropoda; class Insecta; order Diptera; family Drosophilidae; genus Drosophila; species Drosophila ercepeae. The sequence goes on from JAECWL010000161.1 coordinate 16,780,198, forward strand.
AATTTAAGAATTTTAAAAATCCAAAAATCGACCTCGGCCACTTCTGAAGTACCAGGCGAACAGAAATCAGCAGAAGGTGGATGCAAAAATTAAAATGTTGCATACTTTTTTGAGATTTTTAAATAATAGACCACTACACATTTTAATACTTATTTTTGCATACTTTTATGAGCTTTTTTTTTTTTAAATTTAACCGCCATCTGGGATAAATTCGGAAAAAGGTCAGGAAAGAAGGTGGTTGCTAAATTTTTAATATTTGTTTGAAAAAATTCAAAAAGTTATAATTCAGGAAAGGTATTCTGTTTTAAAATCGGTAGAAATGAGACCGGAGTATTTGCAATCAAAGTTTGGAAAAAATTATGTTTTGGCACAATATCATTTTCTTAGAGGAGTTTTTCGGGCAACTCCTCTTGGACAGCTTGCCCAGCTTGGTAACTGGCTATCTGGCCAGGATCTATTTGAAATATCTGCAAAGCCTGAAACTAAAATATCTGTCTATTTTTCGCAAGTTACAAAATTTCATGAAAACCGGCGAAATATTTCGGATTTCTATCAACTTTTTTATGAATATCTCGACCATTTCGCAACCGATTTAGGAACGGAATAGCATCTTTAAATCAGAACTTAAATCTTCGTAGATCTGCATCCAAATATTTCCAAAACCGAACAACAAAATTTTTACCCATTTTTCGCAATTTTGGAAAGGGGTCATGAATTTTTTCAAAAAATCGATCGAAAATTTGTTGTTTGATTTTTAAAATCCTTTGATGCAGTTTAAAGGATATTTAAGTTCTGATTCAGAAAAGGTATTCCGTTTCGAAATCGGTAGAAAAACGAGTGAAATATTTGCGATCAAAATTTGGAAGAAATGAGTTTTTTGTCACCATATCATTTTTCCATAGAACATAATATCGGTCCAATTTTAGCGACAAATCAAGATGGTACCCTATCATAAATTGCGGAAAATCGTTTAATGTAGATTAAAGAGGCATGAAGTGCTGATTCCATAAATGGCGTTCCCAAATCGGTTGCGGAATAATCGAGATATTCAATGAAGTTTGATAGAACACCAAAAATAAACCCTAGGCCGAATTTAGCAAACAATTGTTTTTTTTTATCGCCGTAGTTATGTTATCAAAAAGTAAGTCATCGTGAGTATTTTTCGAAACTGCGAGAAGCCTATAAAGGGAACTACAATAGTTTATCATATAGGCATGTATTTATATATTATAGAACATTTAAACCCTTTGTAGATCAAATGCCTTAAAACTTTATTTTAAATACAATCGAACACAAATATTTTTAGTTGCTTATACAACGAAATAAATAATTGTTTATTAATATATAGCTCCAGTCCACTTCTCGCTTTCTGTCCATAAAAACTTGCTGGTCTTTTCATCCTTGGCAACGGGTGTAACCTCCTTTGGTTTACAGCCACTAAAGTACTGACCGGTTACCTTCCCAGTGCTGGATCCAGTGCTGCATAAAGAGTCGTTTGAGCTCCATTCTTTGGACTCTTAAAAAACATCCATATGGCTGGTTTTAACAATATCCCATTAAAAAATCGGAACAACGTATTAAAACTTATAAAATAATGGATCATTAGAACCTACTTCATAGCAGAAGGCCAGGGTTCTACGATATTCGTGTTTACTGCTCCTGGATGAAGGGCATTGACGGTTACACCGGTTCCTTCCAGGCGTTTTGCCAACTCTCGGGTGAAGTAAACATTGGCCAATTTGCTCTGATTATAGGCTCCGAACCGATTGTAGGACCTTTCGCTGTTCAAGTCATCAACCTTGATAGTTCCCCTCTCGTATAAATCGCTTGAAACGTTTACAATGCGACTGGGAGCGGTTTTCTAATTAATATGCATAATATTCAACTTGTCAGTAGGGTTTCTTTAATTATCAATTATTCCAATTACCTTTAAAACATCCAGTAGTAAGTTGGTGAGTAGGAAGTGGCCCATGTGATTAACACCCAACTGCTTTTCGAAACCATCCTTGGTCAGAGTCCTCGGCATTCCCATCACTCCTGCATTGTTGATGAGGACATGGAGATTGTCCCGCTCCTTTTTGAATCTTTCATAATTTAAATTTATATATCTTTTTAATATTTTCGTTAGCTTACTCATCGGCAAACTTTCGTATCGAATCCATTGAACTAAGGTCCAACTGCCTTATAAATATGTTTGGGTTGTTGGTAGCTCTCACTATTTCCTCCCTGGCCTCTTTAGCCTTTTCAGGATTCCGGCAGGCCAGAAAAACAGTGCCGCCACGTTTGGCTATCTCCAGAGCCGTCTCCTTTCCGATTCCAGCATTGGCTCCCGTGATAATGAAAACCTTTCCGGTTTCATCGGACTCTTTTGTGAACTTTTCGTCGAAAATAGTCATTATAGAGGATGATTATTTACGGATTTTACTTTACGAACAACCAGAAACTGGTAGGCCGACTAACTAGGCAGCCGCTTTAATAATGTTGGCCACAATTTAAGAGAGAGCTTTTGTTAATGGAACTTGGTAATCGAAAGAGAGCTCATTTAAAGGCATGGAAGAGTAGGAATGATTTGGCAAATTGTAGCTAGACGGGTTTCCAAAACAAAACAAAAATCATGTACTATGTATTTATATATTACATAGAATGTATGGACAGGCAAACAGAACAGACAGGACGGATTGGACAGGACAGATAGGCAGGACAGACAGGACACGACAGTGCAGTACAGGACAGGAAAGGACAGGACAGGACAGACGTACAGGACATACAAAACAGGCAGGACAGACAGATTTATTTGTACCCCATCTAGAACATTCTAAGCAGTCTAACTAAATGGAATCCAACCATAAAAAGTATCTAATCTTGTTTGATTTAAATCCTTAAATCATTGTGCAAATTGTGCTTGTCATTTTATACTTAAGACAATTTTATTTTAGACACTTATTAGAAAATAAAAACAATATATTTAACAATTGGTGATTCTCTAATTTCAAAGAAGAATTCTATGCGTATACTTCGATCCCAGTCCATTTCTCGCTCTCAGCCCACAAGAACTCAGAAGTTTTTTCGTCCTTGGCAGCAGATGCCATCTTGGCTGGTTTGCAGTCGCTAAAGTATTGACCAGTAACCAGCTCTAGGTCAGGATCCAGTGCAGCATAAAGAGACGTCTGAGCTCCACTTTTCGGTGACTTAAAAGCCCAAGACATCGGTTTCAAGACGACCCTACGTATGAGAAAAAGTTTTATTTCTAAATCAGGCAATAGCTCATTTTTAATAGCTCACTTTATTGCGGGATGCCAGGACCTTGATAGGTCAGTATTCACGGCACCTGGATGCAGGGCATTGACGGTTACACCAGTTCCTTCCAGACGTCTAGCCAACTCCAGTGTGAACAACACGTTGGCCAATTTGCTCTGGTTGTAGGCTCCGATGCGACTATAGGATTGTTCGCTGTTCAAGTCATCAACATTAATGGAACCAACCGAGTGCACAGCACTTGATACATTGACAATGCGACTGGGAGCAGATTTCTAAAGCAAATAAACATTTATTTAAAGGTAATTCAAGGGGATTGTAATCCATAATTACCTTTAGGACATCCAGCAGTAAATGAGTCAGCAGGAAGTGTCCCATGTGGTTAACGCCCATATGCAGTTCAAATCCATCCTTAGTTAGAGATTTCGGTGAGTGCATTACCCCGGCATTGTTGATCAGGACATGGAGCTTATCCTGTTCCTTTTTGAAGCTATTAAATGAATCGAATTTAATTATGCTTTAACCCTCAATTTCACATTGTAACTTACTTCTCTGCGAATTTTCGGATTGATTCCAAAGAACTTAAATCCAATTCTCGGACAAAAACGTTTGAATTGCGAGTAGTGGTTTCGATTTCCACTCGGACCTCTTCAGATCGGTTGACATCCCGGCAGGCCATGTAGACAGTTCCTCCTCGCTTGGCAATCTCTAGAGCTGTCTCCTTTCCGATTCCAGTATTGGCTCCCGTAATAATGAAAACCTTACCGGTTTCATTTGTCTGCTTTGTGAATTTTCCGTCACACACCATCTTTTATTATATTTATTATATTCACTTTTCACTTTTTAATTTCCACCTTTTTAATTTCTTCACGTCTTTCTAGTTTCGCGAGCAAACACTGAGTGAGTGGGCCAACAACTTGTCTGGAGCTTATATACTGTTGCCGGTTGTGAGAACCTACCCGAACAAAACACATGCAGTGGTAAGTCATGATGACTTGGCTAAAATGTGGAAATCGATTTTTAGGGACTGGGAACTATCGAAATACATGTACGGGTGATTCATAACCAAGGATATAGATTAGGGTTTATGTGTAATTGTATATGTATGCAAACGAATTCCTGGTCATATAATTATCATCTATAATTAAATATGTAATTGTAATCGATCCCCGAAAAATAAGCTGGTTTACTTGATTTCTACTCATTTTTTGAAGGACTTATGAAATCTGTCATGTCATGTGTCATAAATGATGAAATTTCGTTAAACTATTTATAGGATTGAACTTTAACCAGACTTATTATATAAGCTCATAAAAATATTACTAAGGTTATTGCTTTCATGGGATAATTATGTCATAAGTTATGTCATAAGTTCAAGATAATGTATTGGGTAAAGTAAATTCGAAAATCTTTTCAAGATTTAAATCTTGACTTAATTGGGAGGTATAATATAACCCCTTCCGTAATATAGACCTTGGTCAAAGGTAATCAGGACATGGGGTTTAAGTGGTTAGTGCAATTAAAGCCCATTCTTGGTCAAAGTTATTCAGGGCATTGGCTTTGTCCTTTTCACCTTTAAATGTAAGTAAAGTAACTAAGATTATTAAGAAATAATGAATAATCGTTTGAGTTTCTGGTTTCAACATCATTTAAAGTTTATTTTCAATGTTATTTATTAAGAAATTGAATCAACAAAGTTGATAATGTGTGACAATGTGTAACAGTTTTTACAATAAATAGGATTAATGTTCATGGTTTTTATGGAAAGTGTTTAGTCCAATTTGGATCCATTCACACCAGTCCACTTTTCACTCTCCGCCCACAAAAACTTCGCTGTTTTGTCGTCCTTGGCGGCAGGTGACACGTCCTTTGGTTTACAGTCACTGAAGTACAAGCCCGAAACGTTTTTCAGATCAGGGTCCAGAGCAGCATAAAGAGTAGTCTGGGCTCCATTCTTTGATGTCTTAAAAAGCGTCCAAAGCAAGGGACGGATCAAATATCTGTGGGTTGGAAATAAACAATTTAATTAAAGTCCTGGTTTTTTGTGTCTGGTAGTTACTTACTTCACAAGTTCAATTTTAAGGAAACCCCAATTTCTTAGAAGCTCTGTGTCCACAGCGCCTGGATGCAGGGAATTGACGGTGACACCGGTTCCTTCCAATCGCTTGGCCAATTCCCGAGTAAAGAGAACGTTGGCCAATTTGCTCTGGCTATAGGCATTAATTCTGCTGTAGGACTTCTCGCTGTTCAGGTCGTCAACATTAATAGATCCTTGAGTGTGGGCCAAGCTCGAAACGTTAACAATGCGACTGGGAGACGTTTTCTAAAAAATATACAGTTTTTAAACGAAAGTCCAAAGGATTTTCGGCGTAAAGTTACCTTCAAAACATCAAGTAATAAATGGGTGAGCAGGAAGTGACCGATGTGGTTGACACCCAATTGCATTTCGAAGCCATCCTTTGTCAAAGTTTTCGGGATGTGCATCACTCCGGCGTTGTTAATCAGGACATGGAGTTTGTCCGATTCACGTAAAAATCTAAAGTAACTTGGTTTATTAGAACTATTTCAGGATCTATTAAGTTATCCTGACTCACCCTGCAGCAAATTTGCGAATCGAGTCCAGAGAACTGAGATCCAATTCCCGAGCAAATATGTTCTTATTGTTGGACTCCCTGATGATGTCCTGGCGGGCCTTTTCACACCTATTCATATCCCGGCAGGCCATGTAGACAGTTCCTCCACGCTTGGCAATCTCCAGAGCTGTCTCCTTGCCAATTCCCGTGTTGGCTCCCGTGACAATAAAAACTTTGCCGGTTTCATCAGTCTGCTTTGTAAAGCTGCCGCCCTGCATATACTTCCTGAAATTCAATCCGGGAAAAAGGGCTTAGGTGATTTCACAAACTAGTGTAGTTTATTAGGTCTTTGGCAGCCTTATTTGTAGTTTTGATTCAAGCAAGTCACGCCCAATTTACCTCAGAAAATATGCACCCACGCCTATAAGAGCCGGCCAAAACAACAGAGAGCACAAACAATCACAAATACACATTTTGAGTTCGCTTTTTTATCCCAGCACTACTGTTCAATCGTGTGATCATTCACGGAATGCGAAACTAGCTGAATGAGCTGCCTTTTATATGGGTCGCGACCTTATCTGGGAGCGCAATATTGAAGAACTCAAACTCATTGAAACGAAATTGGAAGTTGCTAGAACAAGAGAAGCAACATTTTCAAGATACAAGTTGAATTTCGATTTGTTTTTTTATATTTCGTGCTTGCTGATTTTAAGCCACTATATTTGATAAACAATTATTATGTTTTATATATGAATCATTATTTAATTTATTTTTATTTTAAAAATTTGAGTTAGGGTATTATTTTGTATTATAAGTATGCACCTAGTAGTAATAATGTTATATCTCCTCGTCTTTAAAAAACTGATGTCGAAATTATAAAAAGTATCTCTTTTATGGAAAAGTTCTCTTCGTTCTAAAAATGATAACTCATGATGATATGATAAATAAAAGTGTAAGAGAACACAAAGTAAACAAATAGTGATATTGTAAGAGAATACTTTTAGTTTTTACTATTTGTATATATAAATTCAATGGAAAAGAGAATAAACGTAAACATTCTTGAGTTGATAATAATGAGAGAAAAAAGGCATTAAATGTATACAAAATCTAAATATAATTCAAAACAAAAACATGTTTGAGGAGCTTAGATCAAAAGTTGACCCCGAGTATCACGCATACGACATGTAGGTCAGGTTGCATCATTTTTTAACTGCAAAATAAAGATTGTATAACTTTGTTGTCTTTTTTTAGGTTTAAATTTGAAGCTTAGGACCTAATTAAACTATGTGATTAGTCATTCCAGTCCACTTCTCACTCTCTTCCCAAAGAAACTTTGCAACATTGTCGTCCCTAGCATTAGATCCGATACTTGTGAGCTTGCAATCACTAAAATACTGTCCAGAGACATTTTCCAACTTTGGATCGAGTGCCGCATACAAGGTTGTTTGGGCTCCACTTTTGGGAGTCTTGAAAAACAGCCAATAAACGGGTCTGGAGATGAATCTAAAAATAGTAATGAAATTATGTTATTCAAGAAGTTAAAAACATCAATATTTTGTTCTTACTTAATGAATTTCCATCCAACGAATCTCATAGAACGGAAGAGTTCCGTATCTACTACACCAGGATGTAAGGCATTAACTGTAACTCCAGATCCTTCGAGCCTCTTGGCCAACTCTCGGGTAAACAATACATTGGCCAGTTTGCTTTGGGCGTAGGCGAACTTCCGACTGTAGGACTTTTCACTGTTTAGATCCTCTTGCTTAATCGTGCCGAAGCGGTGAGCCAAACTGGATACGACCACGATTCTACTGGGAGCAGATGCTTTCAGGACATCTAGAAGCAGGAGTGTCAGTAGAAAGTGTCCCATGTGATTCACCCCTATTTGCATTTCAAATCCATCTTTAGTCAGCATTCTGGGACAGTCCATAATGCCGGCATTGTTAATAAGAATGTGAAGCTTGGATTCCTTTCTCCTAAATCTTTAAGAAAATGTTTTAAAATTTGTAAAAATTATTTAAATAGTTGATAGATATTACCCAGCTGCGAAATTCCTAATTGATTCCATAGACGCCAAATCTAGTTCACGGGAGAATATATTGTAATTGTCGGTGGCCTCAACGATTTCTTTTCTAGCCTGCTCGCATTTCGTCATGTCTCGACAGGCCATGTAAACAGTGGCTCCGCGTCTGGCCAGTTCCAGCACTGTCTCCTTACCGATTCCCGTATTGCAACCGGTCACGATCACCACCTTTCCAAACTCATTTGTTTTCTTGGTGAACTGCCTTCCCTGTATGTAGCGCCTAAAATGTTTCTCTTTAAATATATCGTCCTTTTTTAATATCCCGAGTAATTACCACAGAAGGTAGAGTCCGATAATGGATGCTATTGGAGCATACACCTCCGGCCGCAGCAGGAAGTCTATGAATTCACTCATTTCGCTTCGATCTTACTACGTCCAATCTCAGATGTGGACTGGGGAGATTAAAGCCACGTAATTGTATCTTTATGTGAATTACAGTCCGGTTTATACAATACTAATTAAATTTCATAGCTCCAAGTTGAGCAACACAGTAGTGTTAAGGCCATTGCTGTACCATTAAATAGATGTTAAAGTGTTCTAGGCGAGGCTCGGGCCTAAAACAATTCAGTTAACAGAGAACTGGTACTATGAATAATAATAGAAATGTACCATATAATCAATGAAAGTGATAACATAATCTACGAATGTTTTAAATCAAAATACTAAAACGGTTCCATTTATAAGACTTTCGCTATCATTATGTTTTTTATATTGTTTTATATTCTTGGCAATTTATGAATGAAATAATAAAACTCCATTTTATGTTTAAATACATTTTCCTAGTTTCTGTTTTTACCATTTGAACTTCTTTTGACATATTTTATTAGACTAGAGGCTGGTTTCTTATAGATACAGATCCCGGAAGATTCACTGAGCAATGCCCGCCCATTTTTCGGTCTTGGCCCAGAGCCATTTGGCCATTTCATCGTCGAGAGCTGCCGGAGATACTGGCGCCAATTTGCAGTCGCTGAAGTACTGACCAGAAATATGTTCCAGTTCGGGATCCAGGGCGGCATATAGTGTAGTTTGTGCTCCATTCTTTGGTGTCTTCATGGAGGACCACAGCAGGGGTTTTAGAAGAGTTCTAAAAGAAATATATTTATAAAATATAAATGCTTGCAGGAAATTCTATCGAAGAGAACACACTCTACTACATACTGAGCAAACTTGGTTTGGAAGAAGATCACGTTCCGGGCAATTTCTGTGTCTGCTATTCCAGGATTGACGGAGTTCACAGTCACTCCAGAACCCTCCAGTTGTTTGGCCAATTCGCGGGCGAACAGGATATTTGCCAGTTTACTTTGGCAGTAAGCAACACCTTCGTCGTAGGACTCCTCGCATTGAATATCCCCCACATGGATTTGTCCACGTTCATGGGCCTTGCTGGCCACCACAACTATTCGGCTAGGAGCTGAATTCTTGAGCACGTCCAGCAACAAGTGGGTGAGTAAAAAGTGGCCAATGTGATTTACACCCAAGTGAGTTTCGAAACCCTCTTTTGTGACTTGGCGAGGAACCCAGAAGACTCCAGCGTTATTGATTAAAATATGCAGCTGTTTTTGCTCTTTTTTAAAGCTATCGAAGCATCAAAAGTCAAAAAGAATTCTTAGTTTTGAAAATTACGAAATTGACTCACCCCTCTACGAAATCACGAATCGATTCCAAAGACGACAAATCGCATTGGCGGGAAAAAATGTTGGAGTTTCCAGTTGCCTTGATGATTTCTAGCTGAGCTTTTTCACCCTTTTCCTTGTCCCGGCAGGCCATGTAGACAGTAGCTCCTCTTCTGGCCAGCTCCAAGACTGTCTCCTTGCCTAGACCAGTATTTCCGCCTGTAACAATTGCCACTTTCCCCGTCTCATCGGTTTGCTTTTTGAACTTTCCTCCCTGCATGTACAACCTTAAATAAATAGTAACCAGTTGGAAGGGCGTCGTAAACTATTTCGTCATTGTCACATAATTGATAATGCTATTCAGCGTTACAATTCAAATAGGCGCCCATAACTTACCTCACACAAAATGCGATAATGCCGACACAGCTATGGGCCAGCAAGATCGGCGCAATTTTTTGCAGAAAGCTATAAATGATTTCCATAGCTAAGCGATGTGGTCGAATTGGTGGTCTATTCCTAAATGCTTCGACAGCCAGGGTCTGCCAATTTTTATAGGAGATTTGCCAAAGCGATTACTGGGCGACTACTGATAAAACTGATAGTGCAGCCTTTGGGCGTTCTCCGAGTAGCCAGTAATCTAACAAGTACTCCTGACTACATTTAGCATAGATAATTATTGCAAGAAGCACGAAAATCGAGGAAGTTCCAAGAGAGCGTGATTATTCGCCACGGGTTTATTGGCTGTGAACTAAACTTTTGGACCAGAGGCTTAGGTTAAAAATGTAATGGATATATACCTATCTATTTTAAACAAATGATGTAGAATTTCCCCACCAACCGGTTTCGGAGTATAAGCTAACACACTTAAGTCATCAACGGTTGTTTATTTAAACGCTAAGCACTAAACCAAGTTGACAGATTTAAAAATATCAGTTTTTTTATGCGTAAAAGTAACTTTAAAATTTTGTCGTCACAAACATTTCAAGGATATTCAGTTCAAGATTTGCTTATATTGATGGTTTCTGGTCGGGTCCACTTCTCACTGACTGCCCAAAGCCACTTGGCAATTTGAACATCAAAGGCTGCCGGAGCCATTTCTTTGAGTTTGCAATCGCTAAAATATTGTCCCGACACATTTTGCAGATCAGGATCCAGGGCAACATACAGGGTGGTCTGCGCACCATTCTTGGGAGTCTTAACAAATGGCCAGAACAAAGGCTTTACAAATATCCTGTAAGAAAATAGAAGTAGAAGTCGGTTAAATGAGTATTCTCAAACTTGTGCAGCAATCTCACCCCGCAAAGAAGTTGGTGAAGAAGCCCATGTGTCTTATAATCTCTGTATCTACAACGCCGGGATGGAGGGCATTAGCCGTCACCCCGGTACCCTCCAGTCGTCTGGCCAATTCCCTTGTGAAGAGGACATTGGCTAGTTTACTTTGCGAGTAAGCTTTGCCTTCGTCATATTTTTTGTCGCTGTTGAGATCGCCGATGTTAATTTCCCCACGAGTGTGTGCCAAGCTTGAAACATTAACAATCCGACTGGGTGCGCATTTCTATTGATACAGAAGGGCAAATTGTATAAAATTGCTTAAAAAGTAAGATGAAGCTTACCTTGAGCATGTCCAGCAAGAGCGTAGTCAGTAGGTAGTGACCCATGTGATTTACGCCCAATTGTAGCTCGATACCATCCGTCGTCAATGACCGAGGGCAACGCATGACGCCTGCATTGTTTATCAGGATGTGGAGCTTAGTTTGCTCCCGCTTATAGCTAAAGAAATTTTTTATAAAATCCATAATATTTACACACATTTTTGTATTCTTACGCAGCTACGAAATGGCGGATGGATTCCTGGGAAGCAAGGTCGCATTGTCGGCAGTAAACCTGCGGATTCTTGGTTTCCAAAACGATTTCTTGGCGGGCCTGAAAAACAAAAGATGAATTACAAAATTTTTGTGTGGGAAAAATTAAAAAGGAGCTTACCTCTTCACACTTCTTTAAGTTCCGACATGCCATGTAAACCGTGGCATTCCGCCGAGCAAGCTCTCGCACCGTTTCCTTGCCAATGCCCGTATTAGCACCCGTCACGATGACCACTTTGCCGGTTTCATCAGTCTCTTTGGTGAAGCGGCCGCCTTGCATAAGGTCCCTGGAACAAAAAAACAAAAGTGGTTAAAACACAAGAATTCTGTATGAATGCGGTCTCACCCACTTTATGCCGCAGGCTGCACCCACAGTGGTGCCGACAACACTTAGCCAAAAAACAGCTCGGCTTCTTAAACTCGCCAACAATGCCATTTCACGAAAATAATACAAAATATAAACCAACAAAGTAAACACAAACAGCTGAGCTTAACAGAGCTCTGTTATTCCGATACCGATAGGTGGCAGCTCTGCTAAAGCTTTTCTTTTTTGTTGCTGGCATTGTTGTTGTTGAGCTGCTGAGAACAAACTTTACACGTAAATAATCCAATTGGTTTAATTATTATTCGATCGCTTGGCCAGCCCAAAGAGCAACAATTACAGCGCCAACTGAGACGAAATCAGAGACCTGAGCCATAAAAACCCTTCTCCCGTTCGTAATCAATCCCACAATGCGACGCAATGCGTAAGTCAAAGCCAACTCGACTGTTGCTTTTGTTTTTCTGCTCGCTGTCGAGTGTCAAGTAATTAGAATATGGCAAACGCTTTGGCTTCCAGGCGCCAGCAACAGAACAACATTGCCGAAGTGGATCCCGACGACGTGGAGGATATCTTCGCCCGCCCTGCCTATGATGATGATGAGTTCGTGGAGCTGGCCCCGATGGCCAGAAGGCCCAATGGACACGCGCGTCTTGGGCGCTTTGAAAATACGTTGGAGGTGAAGGTGCAGGAAGGCGACACTCTCCAGGCTCTGGCCCTGCGCTTTCACTGTACCGTGGCGGACATCAAGCGGCTGAACAAGATCGACCGCGAGAATGAAATCCATGCCCACCGTGTCATCCGGATCCCCGTAACAGTGCACAATGTTCTACTGGGCAATAGTGCTGTGGATGCATTGCCCACCGTCCACCGGAGCGGAAACAATAGTCCACGGCACAATCTGGAACGCGAACCAGCCCCAGAACGCAATCCTCTCGAGGATGCGCGCCAAATGCTAGACGAACGACTTCTGGTGGCGTCCGTAAATGCATCCGGCACTGTCAGTGGCGACCAGCCATCCACAAGCAGATCAGCTGGACAGTTTTACGAAGGAGCTCAGGGTGCGCCCAGCGACGATGGTGAGTCCGAGAACCTGGTGGGGATTAGCCAAGTAAGTGTCGCGGATTCAGATTGTATTTATAGTGTTGTCAATCTCGATGGAGAACTGTTGAATAGTGTTAAGCAGTGCTGTAAAGTGTCAAAAAATGTCTATCGATATACCCGCTTTTCGATACACCGGTATCGATGATTTGCCATATTGACAGAGCATTTTGCTCCCAAATTGTTTAGTCATTCTCGCCGTAAAACAATAGAAAACCATAGCTTTAACTGCATTTTCCCGCATAAAAACGTACATAACTACTATAGCAAGATGCCAGACTACCTGGGAGACGATCAGCGCAAAGTGAAGCACGATGAGAAGGAGGAGAAAGAAATTAAGTCCTTGGACGAGGGCGATATAGAGCTTCTGAAGACCTACGGTCAGAGCCAGTACCACAAGTCGATCAAAAACATCGAGGAGGATATCCAGAAGGCGGTGAAGCAGATTAATGAGCTGTCTGGCATTAAGGAAAGCGACACGGGCCTGGCGCCACCCGCCCTCTGGGATCTGGCTGCCGACAAGCAGATCCTCCAGAACGAGCAGCCTCTGCAAGTGGCCCGTTGCACCAAGATCATCAACGCCGACTCCGATGATCCCAAGTACATCATTAACGTGAAGCAGTTCGCCAAGTTCGTGGTGGACTTGGCCGATTCCGTGGCCCCCACCGATATCGAGGAGGGAATGCGTGTCGGCGTCGACCGCAACAAGTACCAGATCCATATACCGCTGCCTCCTAAAATCGACCCCACTGTGACTATGATGCAGGTGGAGGACAAGCCCGATGTGACCTACAGCGATGTGGGAGGCTGCAAGGAGCAGATAGAGAAGCTGCGCGAAGTTGTGGAAACCCCGCTGCTGCATCCTGAAAAGTTCGTCAACCTGGGCATTGAACCGCCCAAGGGAGTGCTGCTCTTCGGTCCTCCTGGCACTGGAAAAACTCTGTGTGCCCGAGCTGTGGCCAATCGCACTGACGCCTGCTTCATTCGAGTTATCGGCTCCGAGCTGGTGCAAAAGTACGTGGGTGAGGGTGCACGTATGGTGCGTGAACTGTTCGAGATGGCGCGTTCCAAGAAGGCCTGCCTCATTTTCTTCGATGAAATCGATGCTATCGGTGGTGCCCGATTCGATGATGGTGCTGGAGGCGACAACGAGGTGCAACGTACCATGTTGGAGCTGATTAACCAGCTGGATGGCTTCGATCCGCGTGGCAACATCAAGGTTCTGATGGCTACCAACAGACCCGACACTCTGGACCCTGCGTTAATGCGTCCCGGTCGACTCGATCGTAAAGTGGAGTTTGGTCTGCCCGATCAGGATGGTCGGTCGCACATTTTCAAGATCCATGCTCGGTCCATGTCCGTGGAGCGTGACATTCGTTTCGACCTGCTGGCACGTCTCTGCCCCAACTCGACCGGTGCGGAGATTCGATCTGTGTGCACGGAGGCCGGCATGTTCGCCATTCGGGCGCGTCGTAAGGTGGCCACCGAGAAGGACTTCCTCGAAGCTGTCAACAAGGTTATCAAGAGCTACGCCAAGTTCAGCGCCACCCCACGCTATATGACCTACAATTAAGTTTAATACTATCGGCATTACCTTGTATCTTCTGCAAATAAAATTGTAAAACATTTTGCAGCTGGCAAATCATTAAATAAAAAAAATCTATACCTCCATAAACGTATTTTCTAAGCGTTATTTCTATATATCTATCAATAAACCCTAGCTAATTGATGAATCTTGTACTTCAGCTAACATGGAACAGCCGTTCGAGGACAATGCCCCACTACTGAACGAGATGCTGGTGGACAGGCATGCTCCTGTGCTGCGTCCCATCCCAGGACCTTCGTTGCGCGCCATCGACTGGTCTGGTTCCGACTGTGACCTGTCCTGGATTTGTCTACTGGTCTTTATACTTGCTCTGTGCGTCGTCATACCACTGGTCTATGTCATCTACCTGGCGGAGCACCCGCACCAGCATCACAGTGCCCAGTAGCAGAGGCTATGATGCACCGAAGTGATCGTCATTCCAAATGTATCGGCAACTAGGACCTGTCTCTCCCGAACTCTCATCAAATCAGCCTGGCGCATTCAAAATGCAGCTGCGGGCAATGGAATTTATTTTTATAAAACTAAATGTAGATTTTTATACGGACTCTTGTTGAAATAATAAGGATTTTATGCACCGCAGCTAGTGTCGGGTTCTTCCAAATTGCAAGGCAAGGGATTCCAGATAACCAGAGATTCCAATCGTGTTGTGAACTCCCCGTAATACCCACTTCTTAAGTTTTTTGTCTAATCAGGTTTTATTGAGTAAAATTACATAACATATTTAAGGTAGAACGGGTAAAATGTAACATTTAGCTGAAATTGAAATCTGTTTCGCTTAGGCCTAACACGTAACGTAATACATATCTTAGAGCTAAATAAATAGTATCCATGGATATAAGAATTATATTATATAATAGTAAATACGAACTAAAATTAACGATGGCACACGCAGAGTGCCGATTGAAGTTAAGTACTTTGTTGTGTGTGTGTAATTTCGGTCTAGGGAATGATTGAGGAGGCCATGGCACTGGGTTTTTGGCGAAGATTTGGTTTGGATTATGGACAATGGGCTTTGTGCTTCGCCATTGACGTGCATTTTCCCTCTGAGGGAAGATCAACTAATGGCCGCACACTTTTGAATCCACAATTCCGCACATTTACTTGAACTTTAAATTCTCAAAGAAAGCAATATTGCTCCGGAGGAAGCCATGTCGCACGGGAACAGGACTAGCTGGCGAGGCGATTGGCGGTAGACCCTCCGATTGAATAGATGGATCGCTGGGAATAAAAAGAGAATAAATAATAAATGGAACATTATATGTCCTGGAAAACTTACGTCTCGAGGGATGATAGATCTGAGGCTATGGTGGACTCATCGGCCACCTCTGCCATGGAGACGGCATGCTCCAGTTTGTGACGTTTGGCCGTTGACGAGGCTGGCTTATCGGGTGTATCTGGTGGGGCAGCTATTCTGACCTGACAAAATATGAATAATATTTGTTAAATACATGGAGAGTCGTTACAGGTTTTAGAATCTACCTTGGCCCGCCATCGTCGCTCTGGTTGCAAGTGTTTACTGGTCAGGAGGAACGCCTGGGCAAGAGCTTTTACGGATGGCATGGCGTGGGCCACTTCGTCTTCGATTACGGGTTTCTCCGCTGCTGGAGTCTTTGGCTGGTCAGGCTGTCAAGGAAACGGGCTTAGCTAAGAATTGGGATCCTCAAAACCAGTCTGTCTTACCTCATCATCTTCGTCTACTGACAAAACTTGACTGGGATCGATCAGTTTCCGCTTGGGCTGGAGGAATCTGAAGGCTGGCGGCGTTGATCCGCGAGTGGGAGTGCTAGCGGGTGAACCGATGGTGGGTGCAGAGTCACCAGGTCCGAACTGTAGGACCACCGGTCGCTCCCGCTTCTTGGAGACCTCCGAATCAATGGAGGAAGTCGAAGGAGGAGCACTCTGGGCTGACTCCATCGACGATGTGGTGGAGGTACTCGGCTCCTGCTCCGCCGGAGTAGCTCGTATCACTGTAGTTTCCTGCTTGTTAAAATCGTAGATGCGCACCGTATCGGATTCATCGCTGGTGGTTGTATTCGTTGTCTGCACCGAGTACAATGACGGATTCGACTGGGTCTCCAAGGACTCGTCCAGGACCTGAACTGGCAAGGCTTTGTATACCGATTCCACGGGCTGTTCCTGCTCTGTGACAGCCGTGCTTGCTTTTTGAGCCTTTGATGGAATATTTCGGGTTTGATATTCGATATTCGGTAGATTTTTGGTTAAGTAGTTGGGTGTGGTGTGGTGTGGTGTTTGGTTGGTGTTTTGTTGGTGTTTGGTTGGTTGTTAGTTTAGTTATAGTTTAATAAATAGAAAGAAGAAGTGTAAGTTGTTTAGTACAAGTTATTTGGCAGGGTGTGATGCATTGAAAAAGTATGTCTTGGTAATGAGGCGAATCAGGCAGCAGCATGCAGGCAGTTAATTTGAAATTATTTTCGAAACAAATGCTGTTAGTCGCATCCAAAAGCAATCCCATAAATACAAAAAAGGAATCTGTACCAACGGCTTCTCCTGGGAATCTTGGCCAATTCCCGATCCTGTACTCACCTCCATTCCATTGGCTTTCTGTTCGTTTTTAGGAAACTAAAAACATTTGTTTCAGAAGTTCAATATTTTCT
This sequence comes from Drosophila ercepeae, assembly GCA_018150545.1. NCBI lineage: Eukaryota > Metazoa > Arthropoda > Insecta > Diptera > Drosophilidae > Drosophila > Drosophila ercepeae. The sequence continues at coordinate 16,797,225 of JAECWL010000161.1, forward strand.
TGGTTGGTTTATCTTTTGGCTTTATTTGGAATTAATTAATGCATTATTGATATTGCTAGGCATATGTGTGGTTTGTTTTTTTTATAAAAGAAAAACGTTAGCAGAGTGCATACAGATACGGTACAGGAATTATAATATTGTATTATTTCATAAAATTAACAGCAAGTATATTGATTAAAAACAAACGTTGCATACTCTAGAGAATTAGCATTACGTAAGTATTGTAGTATTTACTAAATTACAATTAGGTCTTTAGCTCGACACTCTCTTTTAAATAAGCTTTTTGCTGTTGGTTGTTTGGTTGTTTGGTTGTTTGGTTGCTTGGTTGTTGGTGGTGCAAATGGTGGAGTGGGTGCAGTGGATGGTCATCAGATGGTCCGTCCAGTGCCGGAGATTCTAACTGTGCGCCTTTCAGTGAGTGCTTCTACTAAATATTTCAATTCCTAAATACCCGCCCCTGCCCACCGCGATAGTATGTACAGAGAAATTGGGGTTTCCTACTACTGACTAGTGTTTAAACTTTAAGTTCTTGGTTTGACTAAGCTATGCATATTTTGGCAAATATCCTTAAAGGCGAGAGATTAACCCAAACCCACCTGACCCTGTCCCCACCTGGCCTTGGCCCACCTATCTAGAGTCTAGAAGAGCAGACTGTTGTTGCTGTACTTGGTGTCCGCACCGCTGAAGCCATTCAGGCAGCTGTCCACCCCCGAGTCGCCCTGCTCATCCGTGTCCGGCCGCAGAGCCAGCTTCCCCGCCTGCATGGACTCGCTCTCGAACAGCGGATTCATAACGAAATCCTTTGAAGTGGTGGACACGGCCCGGAAGCTGTTTCGCTTGAGGTCTTTGTGAAGCAGTTGCTTCTCGAATTGGGTGAGAACCCCGGCGGAGGGACCCCCAGACGGCTGGCGCCTTTTCGAAGCGGACGACCCAAAGGACACCCCGCTGCCGCTGCTGTGCAGGCTCAGGGTAGACTGCGTGTGCCGCTTGGGCAGGGAACTGTAGCTGCTGCGCCAGGAGCGGTGCGACCGCACATCAAAGTCCTGGTCGTCGTCACCTATTCCTAAGCTCGGTTCCCGATAATGGGACGCCGATGTGGAAGGACGCTCGTAGGCTAAGGAAGCGCTGGCGTAGGGCGTGGGGGATAGTGAAGGCGAGTGGGAGTGGGTGTGGGAGTGGGCGGGACGGCTGTTAATGAACTTGAGCGAACTGCTACGGCGCACTGGCTTGGATAGGGTCCAATGAGAGAGGTCGGCAACGTTACTCTGAGCTCTACTTGAAATGCGTTGGCCATGCGTTGGTGGAAGTGGATCTGGTTCTTGATTTACCTCGTTGATCACAATATCCTCTGGATCCTCGGCACTTGAAAGGGTGATGGATCCACTGTTAGGGGGATTAGTCCTTGCACTGCCAGGAGTGTCATTTTGGGCATCATTTATATAATAGTCGCGACTATATCTAAAGTTTAAGAAGGTTATAGAAACTAAATCGATAATCTTTGGACATCACCTACCGCTTGTAATCCGTTTGTGGCGATGCAGAATCAGTGCTTTCCGTAAGGGCCGAGGCCAGAGCCTTTTGCTCGGCACTGGGACTGATGTTTGGCACGTCCATGTACCGCTCCTGGGTGCCACTGATGCGCTGCTTCAGGGCCTCCGGGGCGTATGGATTGTTTGGCATCTCGACGGCATTGTACCACTTTTTCACTTCTCGCTCCGCAATGGAACCTATGTAGAAACACGTTAGGGTTTGGTTTTAATATTGGGAATGTGAAGAGGAGGTCGGAGTCGAGTGAGTTGAAAAGCGAAAAGTAATCCCCCTTATATAGAAACTGCTATACAATTTACAACCATATCCTTTATTTCAATTTTCATTATACATTCAGAATATTAATACGTTTTACATTTATGTTTTTAAATAAATATTATTGAAATAAAGGTTTGGTCTTTCGGAGATTACTTTTCGCTTTAAGATTATGTTAAGGACAACCCACTCGAATATAAGGCGGGACACAAAAAACAAACACATATATAACAGACAGTGAAGCCAGGCTAAGGTAAATATGGTTACAACAAACACCGAGTGATGACAGTTATGGCCATAACCCTGGGTTACCTGGCACAAAGCGCCGCAACAGTACAACATCGTCGTCGGCAACATCGTCCGGTTGGGTAACCTGCTGGGCACCATTGACCGATTTCTTTGACCATCGCAGGGAACCATTTGTTAGTTTTCCGTTAGTACGTCTACTGGCCGAATGGGAGGTATTAGTTTGGGTTAAAGTTAGATGCAAGTTGGCGTGCGAGGTGCGATTAGAGTTTGGGTTAGTACTCGGGGCTCGATGCTCGTCCAGAACTAGGACCCTTTCGCTAACAAAGTCCTGCTCGGAGTCGGCCTCGCCGTTGAACGTCTCGCAGGCCGTGGAGGGCTCACTCTCGTCGCTGTGATTCGATTCTGAACTCAACTGATCTGAGAAGAGAATGTCGTTGATAAAGTTATAGGTGACTTCACCGAGACTAACCGCAATGAAGGACTCTGATTCTATATCATCTGCAATGTCGCAGGATGTTTGACTGGATCTATCCCATCTAAGGATACTCGCTATACTGTCGTTTTCAAGAACCCTATCGTCTAAGTCTTTTACAGGAGATTCATGCTGACTTACTAAACTATCTGTACAGACTTCGTTTCCCAAATCCGATTCAGTCTCTGCTGTTTTAAATTGATCAAAACTTAAACTTTTCGGAAGATCTAAATCCTCCAAACTCTCAGTCTTTTCGCTAGCTACTGTATCTTTTGAATCAACTTCAGGAAGATCTAAATCCTCCACACTCCCAGTCTTTTCGCTAGCTACTGTATCTTCTATATCAACTTCAGGTGGCGGAGTTTCTACCCTGCCACTTGGCGGAATCATCTCTACTTCAGGCTCTAAGCCATCTTCAGTAAGTTCATGGAATAGACTCGAATGGTCATCGCAGACAACCTCGTCTATGCTCTCATCCATGGAGTCAAAGGAACTCAGGTACTTGTGCATGATCAAAGCCCGGCGACGTCTCCGTTCAATCGTTGCCAAGAGTCGTTTGTCTTTTATGTAAAACTTGCAAATGGTGCCCAGGAGGTTCACAGGATCAGATCTCAAGGACAAGTTTCCATCGCTCGGTATTGTGTCGGTAATATTCGGCTGTCTTCGCAGGCACTTTTGAGATGCTTTACCTAGGCTGGAAGCATCACTTTTAGTCGCCTCTTCAGTAAGCCCTACAGGATCTGCAGAAGATTCTAAAGCAGCAGCAGAATTATCCAAAGGAGCTTCCACGGAAGCTTCCACTCGCGTTGGTATGATTTTTGAAGGTGTTTCAGCTTCTATTGTAGCGGATTCTGGAACAGGATTATCCACAGGAGGTTCCACAGGAGCTGGAATGACTTCAACAGGTGATTCAGCTTCTGTCTTGGAAGATTCTGATGCAACATTGTCCACAGGAACCTCAACAGGAGCTTCCTCCGGAGCTTGAATGAATTCCGGAGATGGTACATCTTCTATTGTGGCCGATTCTGGAGCAGGATTATCCACAGGAACTTCCACAGGAGCTGGAATGATTTCTGGAGGTGCTTCAGCTTCTATTGTGGCCGATTCTGGAGCAGGATTATCCACAGGAACTTCCACAGGAGCTGGAATGATTTCTGGAGATGCTACAGCTTCTATCGTGGCCGATTCTGGAGCAGGATTATCCACAGGAACTTCGACAGGAGCTGGAATGATTTCTGGAGGTGCTACAGCTTCTATCGTGGCCGATTCTGGAGCAGGATTATCCACAGGAACTTCTACAGGAGCTGGAATGATTTCTGGAGGTGCTTCAGCTTCTATTGTGGCCGATTCTGGAGCAGGATTATCCACAGGAACTTCCACAGCAGCTGGAATGATTTCTGGAGGTGCTTCAGCTTCTATTGTGGCCGATTCTGGAGCAGGATTATCCACAGGAACTTCCACAGGAGCTGGAATGATTTCTGGAGGTGCTACAGCTTCTATCGTGGCCGATTCTGGAGCAGGATTATCCACAGGAACTTCCACAGGAGCTGGAATGATTTCTGGAGGTGCTTCAGCTTCTATTGTGGCCGATTCTGGAGCAGGATTATCCACAGGAACTTCGACAGGAGCTGGAATGATTTCTGGAGGTGCTTCAGCTTCTATTGTGGCCGATTCTGGAGCAGGATTATCCACAGGAACTTCCACAGGAGCTGGAATGATTTCTGGAGGTGCTTCAGCTTCTATTGTGGCCGATTCTGGAGCAGGATTATCCACAGGAACTTCCACAGGAACTTCCACAGGAGCTGGAATGATTTCTGGAGGTGCTTCAGCTTCTATTGTGGCCGATTCTGGAGCAGGATTATCCACAGGAACTTCCACAGGAGCTGGAATGATTTCTGGAGGTGTGGCAGATTCTGGAGCAGGATTATCCACAGGAACTTCCACAGCAGCTGGAATGATTTCTGGAGGTGCTTCAGCTTCTATCGTGGCCGATTCTGGAGCAGGATTATCCACAGGAACTTCCACAGGAACTTCCACAGGAGCTGGAATGATTTCTGGAGGTGCTTCAGCTTCTATTGTGGCCGATTCTGGAGCAGGATTATCCACAGGAACTTCCACAGGAGCTGGAATGATTTCTGGAGGTGCTTCAGCTTCTATTGTGGCCGATTCTGGAGCAGGATTATCCACAGGAACTTCCACAGGAACTTCCACAGGAGCTTCCACAGGAGCTGGAATGATTTCTGGAGGTGCTTCAGCTTCTATCGTGGCCGATTCTGGAGCAGGATTATCCACAGGAACTTCCACAGGAGCTTCCACAGGAGCTGGAATGATTTCTGGAGGTGCTACAGCTTCTATCGTGGCCGATTCTGGAGCAGGATTATTCACAGGAACTTCGACAGGAGCTGGAATGATTTCTGGAGGTGCTTCAGCTTCTATTGTGGCCGATTCTGGAGCAGGATTATCCACAGGAACTTCCACAGGAACTTCCACAGGAGCTGGAATGATTTCTGGAGGTGCTTCAGCTTCTATTGTGGCCGATTCTGGAGCAGGATTATCCACAGGAACTTCCACAGGAGCTGGAATGATTTCTGGAGGTGCTTCAGCTTCTATTGTGGCCGATTCTGGAGCAGGATTATCCACAGGAACTTCCACAGGAACTTCCACAGGAGCTGGAATGATTTCTGGAGGTGCTTCAGCTTCTATTGTGGCCGATTCTGGAGCAGGATTATCCACAGGAACTTCCACAGGAACTTCCACAGGAACTTCCACAGGAGCTGGAATGATTTCTGGAGGTGCCTCAGCTTCTATCGTGGCCGATTCTGGAGCAGGATTATCCACAGGAACTTCCACAGGAACTTCCACAGGAGCTTTCACAGGAGCTGGAATGATTTCTGGAGGTGCTTCAGCTTCTATTGTGGCCGATTCTGGAGCAGGATTATCCACAGGAACTTCCACAGGAGCTGGAATGATTTCTGGAGGTGCTTCAGCTTCTATCGTGGCCGATTCTGGAGCAGGATTATCCACAGGAACTTCCACAGGAACTTCCACAGGAGCTGGAATGATTTCTGGAGGTGCTTCAGCTTCTATCGTGGCCGATTCTGGAGCAGGATTATCCACAGGAACTTCCACAGGAGCTTTCACAGGAGCTGGAATGATTTCTGGAGGTGCTTCAGCTTCTATTGTGGCCGATTCTGGAGCAGGATTATCCACAGGAACTTCCACAGGAGCTTCCACAGGAGCTGGAATGATTTCTGGAGGTGCTTCAGCTTCTATTGTGGCAGATTCTGGAGCAGGATTATCCACTGGAACTTCCACAGCAGCTGGAATGATTTCTGGAGGTGCTTCAGCTTCTATTGTGGCCGATTCTGGAGCAGGATTATCCACAGGAACTTCTATAGAAGCCTCCACCGGAGTTGAAATGATTTCTGGAGGTGCTACAGCTTCTATCGTGGCCGATTCTGGAGCAGGATTATCCACAGGAACTTCCACAGGAACTTCCACAGGAACTTCCACAGGAACTTCCACAGGAACTTCCACAGGAACTTCCACAGGAACTTCCACAGGAGCTGGAATGATTTCTGGAGGTGCTTCAGCTTCTATTGTGGAAGATTCTGGAGCAGGATTATCCACAGGAACTTCCACAGGAACTTCCACAGGAACTTCCACAGGAACTTCCACAGGAACTTCCACAGGAACTTCCACAGGAGCTGGAATGATTTCTGGAGGTGCTTCAGCTTCTATTGTGGCCGATTCTGGAGCAGGATTATCCACAGGAACTTCCACAGGAGCTTCCACAGGAGCTGGAATGATTTCTGGAGGTGCTTCAGCTTCTATTGTGGCAGATTCTGGAGCAGGATTATCCACAGGAACTTCCACAGGAGCTGGAATGATTTCTGGAGGTGCTACAGCTTCTATCGTGGCCGATTCTGGAGCAGGATTATCCACAGGAACTTCCACAGCAGCTGGAATGATTTCTGGAGGTGCTTCAGCTTCTATTGTGGCCGATTCTGGAGCAGGATTATCCACAGGAACTTCCACAGCAGCTGGAATGATTTCTGGAGGTGCCTCAGCTTCTATCGTGGCCGATTCTGGAGCAGGATTATCCACAGGAACTTCAACAGGAACTTCCACAGGAGCTTCCACAGGAGCTGGAATGATTTCTGGAGGTGCTTCAGCTTCTATTGTGCCCGATTCTGGAGCAGGATTATCCACAGGAACTTCCATAGAAGCCTCCACCGGAGCTAAAGTGATTTCTGGAGATGCTACAGCGTCTATTGTGGCAGATTCTGCAATGATTTCTGGAGGTGCTTCAGCTTCTATTGTGGCCGATTCTGGAGCAGGATTATCCACAGGAACTTCCATAGAAGCCTCCACCGGAGCTGGAATGATTTCTGGAGGTGCCTCAGCTTCTATCGTGGCCGATTCTGGAGCAGGATTATCCACAGGAACTTCCACAGGAACTTCCACAGGAGCTGGAATGATTTCTGGAGGTGCTTCAACTTCTATCGTGGCCGATTCTGGAGCAGGATTATCCACAGGAACTTCCACAGGAGCTGGAATGATTTCTGGAGGTGCTTCAGCTTCTATTGTGGCAGATTCTGGAGCAGGATTATCCACAGGAACTTCCACAGGAACTTCCACAGGAGCTGGAATGATTTCTGGAGGTGCTTCAGCTTCTATTGTGGAAGATTCTGGAGCAGGATTATCCACAGGAACTTCCACAGGAACTTCCACAGGAGCTTCCACAGAAGCTGGAATGATTTCAGGAGGTGCTACAGCTTCTATCGTGGCCGATTCTGGAGCAGGATTATCCACAGGAACTTCCACAGGAACTTCCACAGCAGCTGGAATGATTTCTGGAGGTGCTTCAGCTTCTATTGTGGAAGATTCTGGAGCAGGATTATCCACAGGAACTTCCACAGGAACTTCCACAGGAACTTCCACAGCAGCTGGAATGATTTCTGGAGGTGCTTCAGCTTCTATTGTGGCCGATTCTGGAGCAGGATTATCCACAGGAACTTCCACAGCAGCTGGAATGATTTCTGGAGGTGCCTCAGCTCCTATCGTGACAGATTCTGGAGCAGGATTATCCACAGGAACTTCAACAGGAACTTCCACAGGAGCTTCCACAGGAGCTGGAATGATTTCTGGAGGTGCTTCAGCTTCTATTGTGCCCGATTCTGGAGCAGGATTATCCACAGGAACTTCCATAGAAGCCTCCACCGGAGCTGAAATGATTTCTGGAGATGCTACAGCTTCTATTGTGGCAGATTCTGGAGCAGGATTATCCACAGAAACTTCCACAGGTGCTTCCACAGGATCTGGAATGATTTCTGGAGGTGCTTCAGCTTCTATCGTGGCCGATTCTGGAGCAGGATTATCCACAGGAACTTCCATAGAAGCCTCCACCGGAGCTGAAATGATTTCTGGAGGTGCTTCAGCTTCTATCGTGGCCGATTCTGGAGCAGGATTATCCACAGGAACTTCCACAGGAGCTGGAATGATTTCTGGAGGTGCTTCAGCTTCTATTGTGGAAGATTCTGGAGCAGGATTATCCACAGGAACTTCCACAGGAACTTCAACAGGAACTTCCACAGGAGCTTCCACAGGAGCTGGAATGATTTCTGGAGGTGCTTCAGCTTCTATCGTGGCCGATTCTGGAGCAGGATTATCCACAGGAACTTCCAAAGGAACTTCCACAGAAGCTGGAATGATTTCTGGATGTGCTAGAGCTTCAATCGTGGCCGATTCTGGACCAGGATTATCCACAGGAACTTCCAAAGGAACTTCCACAGAAGCTGGAATGATTTCTGGATGTGCTTCAGCTTCTATTGTGCCCGATTCTGGAGCAGGATTATCCACAGGAACTTCCATAGAAGCCTCCACCGGAGCTGAAATGATTTCTGGAGATGCTACAGCTTCTATTGTGGCAGATTCTGGAGCAGGATTATCCACAGGAACTTCCACAGGAGCTGGAATGATTTCTGGAGGTGCTGCGGCTTCTATTGTGGTCGATTCTGGAGCAGGATTATCAACAGGAAGTTCCACCGGAGCTGGAATGATTTCTGAAGATGCCACAGATTCTATTGTGGCTGTTTCTGGAGGAGGATTATCCACTGGAACTTCTACAGGAGCTGGAATGATTTCTGCACGTGTTTCGGGTTCTATTGTGGTAGATTCTGGACCAAGATTGCTTACAGGAACTTCCACAGGTGCGTCGACCGGAATTGGTATATTTTCTGCAGGGGCTCCATCATCTATTGTGGCAGATACCGTAGCAGGATTATCCACAGGAGGTTCCACCAAATTTATTGGTATTGCATTTGGATCCGGGTCAGGTTCTCTAGGATCTTTGTCTATCCCTTTATCAATATTATTCAAATCCGCGAGTTCGGTGTACTCCTCCTCGATGATGTCCAGAGAGTGGTGGGCGAGGTCCATTGTGCGAGCGTTAATCTCGGCGAGAGCCAGATCACTGAGCTCCTTGAGCGTATGCATTTCGCTGGGGGTCATGGCGCCGGGCTGCTCCGAGGCCGGAACCGCCAGCATCGGTCCCAGGGCCATGGCAGCCAAAATCTCGATCACCGAGGGAACAGATTCGTGCATCTGGTCTTCGTCAAGGTACTCGATTGTGCTGAAGCCGGTGCAGCCGGTGCAGCCGTCGAGGCTGAGTGGCTCTTCGGAATCGGTCTCGGTTTGGTCTGTAACACAAACGACTGCTAAGTGCCGATGCTTAAAGATCATGCACAAGTGGGCTGGGCTACTTGACAGGGGACTCCGGGCTCTAAACACTGGGACTGAGTCAGCGATCTAAGGGGCTAATGGTCTAGTTCTAAAGCCTATCCTAAGTTAGTCTTAGCATTATGAGTTAGGTACAAAAGTACGATAATTGGAGGTGAAGAGAAACATTTAAATCACACTAACCTGCAATGGGAGTTGGAACATACTCCTCGGTCACAGAATCATCTTGGAATACCATAGGTGGTAGAGGTGGTGGCGACACTGGCGGCACCACACTCGTCTTGTCCACCAGAAGGACATTCGTGGTCTCTGTAAATGCGGGCTCGTGCTCCTCCGGCAATGTGTGGGAGATGAGACTGGTGCGATCGACAAGTTCGTCCAGAACGAGCTTCGTGTTCTGGCCACCGATGAGGTGCTTGCTCAGAAGACGATCGTTTAGCTCGTTGCAGCGCAACAAGTCCAGGGAACTGTCCTCGGCATCCGAGCCCATCTCCGACAGATCACTGACCTCGTCTGCGGTCTTGTCACCAATCTGGGCCCGGACATTCTCCTTGGGTGCCGGCACCAGCATGCCAATGCTGCTCGGAGTGGCGGAGCTGCGTTTCTTCTTAAATAGCCAATTGTCTTCCCAGGTTCCGTCCGCCATCATGCTCGAGGTTATGGAACCAACATCTGTAAAGGAGAAAGTCCCAATCAAGGAGGTCCAAAGATCCACTTTCAAAGCCCTTACCATCTTCGGATTCCGTAACAGAGGCAGAAAAATCCGGAAGTGGCACCATGTGAGCGGCTATATAGTCACTAAGTACCGATTCCCTTTCCAAATCCGCCTGCAGGGATTGGGATTTGCCATTCTAAGGATTGAGGATAAAGGGTTAGGAAAGTTATTTGACTTTAGTTCAAAAAGGAACCTACATCGAGGCCAATTTCATGATCGGAGAGGCTGCAATCACTTCGTGGCTCTATGGAACTACCGGACGTGGTGCTCAACGCTTCGGCATTGAAATTCTCGTCAATGTGGTGACCACTTAAGTCCGGGGTGCTCTCCGCCAGTAGCCTCGTATTCCCTTCCTTATCCGCAATCTGAGGAAGAGACAAAGAAACATGTTAGTCCATAGGCCTTGGCATTGCGAAATTTAAATGTTGTTGAACTCGAAGAAACCGATTTGTTGTAGGTCAAACGGTTGGGTGACACAAAAAGCCCTTAAGTAGATTAAGTCCAGTTGACGACAGTTCTGCCATCGATTCATTATCCAAAAACCTACAACGTCATCGATTACCAAACCAAAATATTGATTGACAGATCTGAACAGGTGGAACACGGTGCAGGAATCAATTTTATTGGCCATTTGAGGTGTTAACTGCAGACTGGATTAATGACGCTCCGATAAGATTTGTATACCCGAACCCGGATGAGTCATTCATCAGCGATTCGTGCTCTATCAGCTATGACTCTATACTTTTGACATGTTTGTTTACTTTATCTCCTGGATCTGCCATTGTCCTCAAAATTGGATGTCTGCTTCTGATTTTCCACAAAATTAATTTATCCAATTAGGGCTGCGATTGATTTTTGTATAGTTCTGCTCTTTCAGAAGACGTCTACTCGCTTGGGACAATGGACTGCAACTAATTAGCCCGCTCGGACCCGGTCCAACAATATACTAACAATTCAAATGAAGCCGCCCAAGTGCAGGCCAAATAAAAACGAAAAAAGGCGGAAATGTGCAGAAAATGGCTTACAAAATGGTTAAGAGCCAGTGAGAGTGGGAGGGTGAGACACACTTACCTTATTTAGCACCGCCGTGGCCAATAGATCCTGGTAGATCTTTGGCTCAAAGTAGTGCTCGGTGCGATGGCGCCGCTTTAGGCCATTGCCATTGGCCAGCTCGGAGGCGTGGGACCTGGTGTCCAGACTGATCTCCGAGACGGCTCCGCTGGCACTCAAGGACGAACTTCGCAGGGTCTCCGCTATTATAGTCTCGATGAGACTTCTTAGCCGGGTCTGCGAGATGTCGGCCAGCTCGTTGTTGTTATTATTATTATTGTTGGTATTGGTATTGCCATTGCTGCTACCATTATAGCCATTCACTATGGCTGGCAGATCTGAAAGCAAGTGTAAAGCATTGTCAGTGGCAAAACAAGACCCAGAATTCGGCGGCCAACAATAGTGCTGGGTTAGCAAGATCGATACAATAAAAAGTGAAAACTTGGTTACTTCTAGACGTGTGTATGTATGTGAAAGGCGAAGAAAGTGAGAGAGTGTAAGTATATTTTAGCCATACCTAATTTCACCTCAATGACGTAAACGACGTAAAAGACAATTACGGCCACAACGGCATACATGCCCGTGACGAGGCCCAAAGTAAAGTCCATGCTGCATGCGAATATATATCTTAGGTCTGATTCCGATATAGAGAATCCCGATATCTGATACGAATATATATCTTAGGTAGGTTGGTATATATTCTCGTTCTGATACGATATAGACAATCCCGATAGCGTCGCCTTTATTTTGTTTTGTTTATTTTTCGTATTTGTATTTTTGTTTGGGTTTTGTTTAAAGCTTTCATTGATATAACGGAGCGGCGAAGCTGTTAATTATATTGAGTAAATATTTGAGTTCGTTTTGTTCCCCTAATTGAGCCCGAAGCATAAATTTGTCACCGCCTCCTCCCAGCCCGGAACGCTCTCTAACCCGTTTAATGGAGCTCCACTCATGCTGAAAATCGCGACTACGGTTCGCATATTTATCATTTTTTCCTTTGACATGCTAAGTCTATTAACATATTGCGGTTTATACCACGCAGCATAATGAATAACCCCGAGTTATCTATTTTGCGTTACAATACCGCCCATATATCTTTATCGGTCTGGACTGGCTACCTGGACGGCTGAATGGCTTTAGTCTTCGTCCCCCGTTACTCATTCAGGTGTGCAAAAAACTACAACAAAACTATATAATATACAAAAAATGTCACAAACAGATACTTTTGTATCCAGAACAAGCATTCGAGATCGAGTCATCAATGGAAATAGCCCCGGAATCTTAGAAACTGGCCAGCCCCTAGGACAGAACCAGACGGATCACTTTTCAACTAAACACAACACTTCTCAGCCACTCCAAAGTTCAGGGTTCAATGGAAATCACTCAAGCAATTATCAACGGGTAGCAGTCTTTATACAATTCGGATTATTTCACTTTTAATACTTCAAACTTCTGCCCCTGAAAAGGGTTCAAGTAGTCTGATAACACGCCATCAGATAGCTCCGACTTCGGTACGATCAATTAGGGGTTTCGCGATAAGTTGGGTGCAAAGCAAGGTTTTATAGACACCAAAAGGTTTCGTTTAGTTAAGGTCAGATATAAACTATCTAGGGGTACAGACACACACGGATTCGTGTTGAAAGTCCACGATCATCAATGGAAGATCATAATTTGTTGTTAATCTCGGGATCGAAGCTTTCAGGGCTCGAAGCGGGACTAGGGGATCATTAATATTTATTAGCGTTGATTAAGGTCTCTTCCTCGTCTGTGTCAGGTTGTTTTAACTCACGATTATTGATTTCTAAGTTTTTCTCATTTTATTTTTGCCAACTTGGTGCCGGGTCAAGGTTGGCGATAAGTCATAACTAAATGCGATCTCTTTACGTGTTCGTATGTATGTTTTATTTTGTTATCTCTGCCCTGTCACCTGAAGATGGAAAAGTTCTTTTTTTGGTGAACAAATTCTTGTGTTATTTATGTTGTTTTATATGCCATGTTATCACTCGGCTTCAGCTGGTCCGGATTCCGGAGCCCGTTTTGGCGTTACGATCTCGGCGCGACGCTTCTGACAACTGAAGCGGTACCGTGCGATTTCCGAGCGGCAAGCCGTGAGCTAAAAGCGGCTAGCGGTGAGCGTAGATACCGTCTAAACGCTCACTCACACTCCTAACTGGGCCCAAGTGATTCCCTACAGTGGGCCAGGTTCGAGTCAGTTCGGGCTAAAAAGCGGAGTTTGGCTTTGTAATTTACAAGCTTTTGGCCAATTCGGAATTACCAAACTCAACCCGAAGCGTGACCATGTCAATCGTCGTGTAAGTAAGTCATTTACTTCAATTTACAAAACTCGGAACCAGTTGGCGAGCAAAGGCGCCTACAGTGCGTATGATTAATATACCAATCGCAGTCAGACAATCAGAGCTAAGGCCAACTGTCTTTGGCAACCGAATATGTGTTTGCTTTTTTTAGTATCATATTCCTGTGACTGTTTTTTTTTTAGCTGGCGGCACTTCAATGATGGTTGGGAACCTTATCACAGCTGTAAGTTCTTATCACCGGCTGGCTTGCTGGCTTGCTGACTCTTGGCGCTTCTTATCAAAAAAGCACTGACCGCGATTTCAGATTGCCTGTCGTTAGCTTTTCGGTGGGAGAAGTATTTATAGGCAAGGTTGGTTAGTGAGAGAAACTAGGGAGGAATCAATGTTCTAGGGCTCTGGGTTGCCCATAAACCCGCAATCAAAAGCTGCAATCATTGATTCATAGATTTCTTTTATGGTTTAGGGGGGTTTTCTTTTTAATCAGTTATAAATGAATGCATGCCAAGGCTAGATGGTTAGCACACTAAGAGAAATACTAATTAAATTCGGAAAAACATCGATTAATAATCGAAATAATCGATTGTTCCTAAACTACGTACAATTACATTCAATTACTCTTAACAACTACCTTCTAGGTTAGCTTACACAACGATTACTGCAACTAACGATTACTGCTTGCATGCTGGATCGATTAGTGACTATCGAATATCGTGTATCGAATATCGAATATCGATTACTTACCACCTTTCAGCGCGCGAGCACTCAAAGCGTTCTCCAAGTTGATAAGCAGGTTACTCAGCTTGGCATGGAATTTATCGAAGAGTTGCAAGTCTGATTGCAGGTGTGTGTATGTGTGAGGTGTGCAAATATTGGTTAATGAGCGGAAACACAAAATGGCAACAGAAAGACTTCCGGCAAGCTCTCACACGAAAGCTCTCGCCAAAAAGTATGCTTTTTTGGATGCAAAGCAACAAATGTTGCAGAGCCGCGTTAGCAACATTTGTTGCCAAGCCAATTGAAAATTTATTTTCGCAAATTACGCGATTGCGCTCAAAGTGCAGAAAATTGCATTCGCCCTAATCAAATCAAAGCTTATTAGGGTACTTACAGTTCTCGCTTTTGGACAGCTGCCCCACTTTGATCTGATCCAAGTTGCCGCCCAGCATTTCGGCCACGATCTGTTCAACATATTCCCGAATCTTGGCCCTTTCATCCAGATTGTTAGGCTGTCCTATTTGACTAACACTCTCAAATTCTGTAAATTATATATTTTTTAGCATAAAATGGTATATAATCCTTTAGAATATACTTACGCATACTACTGTCATTTCCATCTCCAGCGATGGGTATGTAAACCTCGCTGCGTGCCCTCATCGGGTAGACGAATTTGTGCTGGTTGAAGGACATCTGTTCGGCCACCCAGGACGAGGTGTGGGCCAGGGACTCCTTGGAGTTCTGGCACAGTTGGCACTCCCATTTGGCGTCCTTGGGCCGCCAGTCGGCGCACTTAAGTCCGCGGCAAACAGATTTTCCGCAGGTGCTACATGTCACATAGCTGGAAAATGTCAAAAAAAGGAAATCGTGAGCCTGTTTTTTAAGGATTTTCCCATTTAGAATTTCAATTCATAAATTCTCGACCCAAATTAGAATAAAACATACACAGCTATCCGCGATTCTTGAATCAAAAAACATCTTTTATTTTAATATTCTAATGAATGCAAAAACATTCGGAGAATAAGTGACTGCTGTGACGCATTTTAAACTTTCACTTTGAGTGTTTTTTAGAATAAATCTTTAGTTCTCAAATCTATGACCCCAATACTCACTTTTTGGCACTGCTTAGATCCAAGTCTGCACAGCAGACATTGCAGGTTTGGTCCTCGCTGGTCTCCTCCTTCTTCCACCGCTTATTGGCTAGTTTGCTGGAAATTTGACAAAAAAAAAGGCGGAAAAGAAACATCACGATTAGTCAGGTCAGTTCTAGCGAAGCTCTGGGGTTATTCAACGGCCAGAAGGTCAAGATAAACAAAGTGTTGGAAGAAATCTGCTAATTAGTAGTTCGCCAGACTCGCAAAACGATCGTGTTGCCAAGCTTTAGCTTTAGAGCTGGACAAATATTTCCCAGTTTCAGAGAAGGCTGCAGCTTGCAATTGACTTTCTCCAACGCCATTCCAGAGAATTGCATAACGCACTAAAAACCCGCTCGACCAGGCAAACAAAATTGTGGTTTGTTTTCGAGTCAAGTTTATTCAACTCTGGGAAGGTATATATGTACGTAGTATCTAGTATCGATTATCTTACAAAGTATTAATATCTTAGAGCTAATCACACGCTAATCACACGGACTTTGTGTCCTCCGATTACAGTTCTTACACAAGAGAAGACAAAAAGAAGGGAATTCCTGTAGGTGTCTTGTACGTGCTCGAAATCGACAATCACACAAATCATTCCGCTGTTTAACTTATTCAAATGGCAAATTTCGCAATTGCTTACAAACAAACAAATACAATTTAATGATGAAAACACATCGGCCATAAACAGAAAGCGAAAATATTACACATTCGGTAGCTGACAAAATACTTAAATAATAATTTTTAAAAGCAATACCATAGAGTGGGGAACAAAATATAAAAATATATAGATTCAGTCCGCAGTATACCCGATCTTAGTTCCTAATTAAATCTAATTAAAATCGATGTTGATGCTGTTGCATGTACTGTTGCTGCCGCTGATTAAATCGCATTCTCCGGCGTGCCCATTGGTCGTAGTTGTTCTCGAGATTCTCATAGTAGATCTGCTCCTCGCGATCGTCGCCGTTGTCCTCCTCCCAGTCGTCGGCGGGACGTCCAAAGACCGGATTACTGGTGGTCAGCTTCAGGAGAACCACCTCCATGGTGCAGGCCATGAAGAGGAAACCGAGAACGGCGAAGCTAATGGGCAGGCACATCAGCCTCTCCACCTGGCAGAGCAGCGTCGAGGAGAAAATCATTCTCCTTTCTGGTTAGAGTCTGGGACGGGTATCTCGATTGGTGTTTCAAGTATTCAAATTGTTTTTTATCGAATGATTTAAGCCGAATTGTTTGCTGTGATTTGGCATGGCACTCGCGTGGAACTTTTTTCGCAAAATCAAAATCAAATCAAATCAAAATCAAATGAAATCGCGATCCGCGTCCCCACGACACTGACAACTTTCTCGCACAAGGTTTGCCTTTGTTATGCGCAGTTGGCTTTGAGCGTCGGCGGTCAACAGCTGAGATCGGATCGGATATATCGGGTCTCTCCATAACTCTAACTATATGTATATATATATATATATCTCGATACTTCTGTGTTGCTCATACGCCGCGTGCCCCAATGCCGGTTTGCCAGACATCGAGAGATAGATAGTCCCAGAGAAACTGGGAGCCACCTAATGCTCTCTCGCAAACTCGTTAATGACGTAAGACGTGGCAGCCCCCCCAAATTTGGAGGAGGAACAGGTCCAAATAGCGGAATGACTGTGCACCTTTCCATGCAGATTTATCGCCTTTCTTCAATGATCTCTTAACTAGTTAGGTTCGCAAATCTACGGGTCTGGTAACAATCTGGTCAAGCAGGAACCGTTTTTGTCTAGGAGAGGCTTCTCCTCGGCTCCTAAATCAGAACCAGCATCATCACTTGTCCGGGGCCTGTATGCTTATGCATATGCATTCATTTATCTACTAATTTATGTTTCGGCTCGGCTCGGTGTCTGAACTTCATTAATTTCCAAATGCTAATTGTGAGAAACATTCCGCAAACGAGTTTTGGCAAATTCTTAAGTCTAGTACAGTAATTAATTCATGTTTTAAGCGCTTTATTAACTAATCAATCGACTGATGACTGGCATCATCGAGATAATATTTTAAGAACAGTTCGCCACACTTTCCAGAGACCCGAGATTTCCTCGAAATCTGACTGGAGAATCTGGGTTAATATATAAGTCTCTCCATGTATCCCATTAGCATATTCTCCAGCCTGAGAAAGAATCAAGCCCTCGGGTTCTGAAGATCTTTATTAATATCTCAAAACAGGGCAAGAAGCTTTCACAAACGTGTCTCTGATAACACAATCTCCGGGTTCTTCAAAGTTGAAGTTGTCTAAAACTGTTTTATAGCCACATTCTAAAAGATAAATTCTAGATAACATCCGAGAATGTGTCATTCTTTATTTTAGAAAAAGACAATTTCCTGTTGCTCTATGAGATATTTTTAAGCCAAACTCAAAGATTTGCAATCAGCGCCTAAAAGCATGCCACTTACCAAGATATTCGTGCAAAGACTTTCATGTTTTTGATTCTCACAAAAAGGTTTTTAGAAACTGCTGTTTGGCCATAACTTTTTGCGGGTTTTCACTTGCCACATGTAGGATAAACCCAACCAGTTTTGTTCTCACTTTAAGCGAATAAAAACCGAGAATATCTTTGCATATCTCTGCTCCACTGCGGCATCGTAAGAAGTTAATTGCATTTGTCAGACTTTCCACATCAACTCCGCAACTTGTTTTGCTGAATTAAATGTGTTGCTTTTTGTAGTATTTAATTAGCATAACACCTTAGAATGTAAAAGATGTGGCACACTTTTTATGGGAAAGGTACTTTAAGACAATGTTTTTGTTTATTTAAAAATAAACTGTAACCGCTACAGTTTTCATAAATAATACTAATTACGTTGTCAACACAATGTCTAATTAAGTCGCCATTGAATGGTGACGAAAGGCAAACAATGGAGGGTGTTGTTAGCTTTCGGCTAATTGTTATTGGCGATTCGTGACGCTTTTTAACTTGGCTTGTAGCTGGGTCTGCCCTTTGCTGGCCAACGACTTCCGCTTGCCATTCTCAAAAGACGGTTTAGTTGGGTTCTTGCTACCAAATCGGTGGCAACGACAGCCTGTCTGCAATTGTTATGAAACGACAGTCTAACGGGGCTTGAGCTATAAGCCATTGATGGACCATAACACCTGCGGCATAAATAAATGCGAAACAGGTGCCGAGGATTGCGCAATCCTTAATTAAGGCAAAGCTATGTACTGGATGCCCAAAGAAAGTAGTTGCAACGCGGCAAGTGTGGCAAGTTGGGAGTTGGAAGCTGGAAATGCCAGCAATTATGTCAAATCTTATTTTATGCGAAACGCTCTTTCTTTTTCTCTTGCCAGCAAGTAGTTTTTCCCACACGCAAACGCAATCAAGTCATGCGAAACGATGGACACGTAATCGGGACTGAAGCTGCAAGTTCAGTTTCAGTTTCTACTTATTTTTTTTCGCTTTATCTGAATCACTTTTTGGCCCCATCTGCTGCACTTGCTACAGTTGCACGTGCGGATATTCCGGGGCTTACCTCACGTAGCCACGGATATGTGGCCTCGCGCTTATCATGCCCCCCGCCCCGATTCGATTCCAACTCACCCCAGAACTTGCTGGGCGCCACACTGCAGCAGGTAAGCGCCTCCGATGAGACCCACCAGCGAGGTGAGTCCAAGCAGCAGGTTGCCACTTCCCGGACGATTGATCGGCAGCTCCATGATGCAAATGTACGGACGCATCCACCGCTTCAGGCACTGCGGAGTTGGCATTAAAATCAATTACAATTCGATTAAAATCTGCATCCGAAGCACAAAAACTTCCTTCGTTTCGGAAATCTTTAATTCGACTAAATCGAAGAAATTAAACTATTTCCTATAGTACGTGTTAGTTTCTTAACAATTCATACTTTGGCCTTAGCCTTATCAAAAAGTTTCAGTTTGTTTGGTTTAATTTTCTTCGACTTCTTTATCGGGGTTTGTCCAGGCCAAGTTTTCTAAAGAATACCCTTTACGGGGTATATAAGTTTCTAAAACAATGTATTAACCTTTTATTTAATATTAAAAACGTAATAAATTACAACTTTCATGTGCACAGAAATTCAGGAAACAATTTAAATTTTACAACTTCGTGACTTTAGATAATTTTGTTTTCAATGAAAATTGAAGGAAATTTTCTATTAAATTCAGATTTTATATTGCCAATTTAATGTTTTTATAAATTAAATAACTTTAGTAACTGTTTTTTGCTGTTTTTTAAGGTTTAAGAACTTTTATTTCAGTCACATCCGCTTGAATCACGTTCAAAGTTTGGTTATTTATAAGTTTATTTATTTTCTCGAGAGTTTAAGTGTTTCTTTGTGTTTAATTTTGCACATTTTGCGATTAGCAGCAATTAAAGTTGATAAATGGGAATATATATTTCTGCTATATTGCAAATTCTTATCGACACTTTATGACCCTTTCCTGTAAGATCTAAGCTAAGACTTGCATAACCTTCTTTAGCCTTTGAATAATTAATTTTTATTAATTTTTTGTGCTTCGAAGCTGGATTTTTGTTTTTAATTATCGTGTTATTCACTTCAGTTGGCATTAAAGTTTGTAGTTTTGTAGTTTTTTGTAGTTTTTTTTAGTTTTTATGGCTGTTGGCAGATTCCAAGTGAACCGAAGTGAACTTCTCCAGGGGAATATCTGAATAAATAATTACCAAATTTTATGAATTTTTTCGCTTTTTTTCGGGTTTTCTGTTTAATTATGTACAACGCCGATTATCAATCACTTTTCGGGGAATATCTTTGTTGGTGTCTGCCACACGGATTCAACCTGCTAATTGCCATAGCCCCTCCTTAACCCGAAACCCCCACCCGCACGCATGACGCAGAAATTGAAACAATTCGCGGCTCTTCCGACGAGTCTTCCACAAAACTGATTAAGATCACGAGGCTATATCTGAGAGGTATATAGCTATATAGAGGCTATATCTGTAAGGGCCTCAACCAACAATCTTCCAGCCAAGTTAACGATTGGAGCAGCTGACTCCGACTGCGACTGCGACAGGTTTGTTTTAGGCAAGTTACTCGTTTTTTTTTTGGTTTGTTTATTTTCTCGTACAATTATTATATTATATAGCCCGGGGCTTTTGTTTGTCCACTTCGTTATTGCAGCGATCCAAATATATATACAGCTTTGCCGATTTGATAAGAGTTCCAGTGATAAATATATATATATCTTGTATATAACAGAAAGCGAATGAAAAAATTCACAGATAAGTGTCAAGACGATGGCCGAGGTTAAGTCATCACGACGCTACTCTATATACTTTTTTCTGGGTTAATTCCAAAGCGTAATATTATTTTTTGATTTATTCGGGACTTGTTTGATTTATTTTTGTAAATTTTGTTTAATTTTTTGAAATTTTGCTACATTTTTTTAGGGTTTTGTGTGCGTTGCTTGCGAGTAACCAAAATGGAACTGGCCAATATTCGCGGACTGGGTCAGAGCTTCGTTGGACATGCCACCGAAAGGGGCAAGAAAGCAAATCCCCATTGATCCGGCCAAGATGTGTGACAGTTATGGCCAGCGCCCAGCAACACACCACCCTTCCTTATGCAAATTCGTTCGTTTGGCAGCTGCCAGTCACATGTCAGCGGCTCGGCTTGGCTTTTGTGGCAAGAAATATGTTTGTTTTGGTTTCTGCATACCTTTGGAATTTGAATCGATTGGCCCTGCCATTGGCCATGCAAGGCTTACGGCAATTAATTGGCATTAATCAACTTAATTATGAAATTTTCGATAAGATTGCGGCCACACACTCCCCAGGCGGGTTGGCTCGTGTAGCGAAAAATAAATATTTGAGGAAAGGGGAAACGGGTTCAGGAATTATCAAAAGAAAACTTGCTATACTCTATGATAATTTCGGGGTTTTTATTCAAATATTCAAAGCTTAATAATAAGGAAAATAAGATGGTGTTTTCATAGAAAATATTAGATAAAAAACTGGCTTCTTTTTAAAATATATAGCATGCATTTTTAAACCATAAACCAAGACGTTTTTATTTTTATATTATACAATATTTTATCTTTTATAAAAAGTGTTTCATAAACCTATGATTTCTTCGATCTTTTGGGGCTATAAAGCCATTGATAAACCCCAATAAAGTTTACAATTTAAAGCGAAAAGACAATAATTATAGCCAGAAGAGGGCTCTTCGATGACAGGCGATTTATATATCAGTTCTTCAGTTCATTTCTTCAAAGAGGTCTCTTCAATTATGATTTTCAAACTGGGTAGGTCGGGCATTATCGTTCTAATGGAACTTTTCCAAAACAAATTGCCAACTCATTAGAGAGGTTAGAGCTTCGGGGTTTCTCTTGGAAAAATGTCATTTGAGGTTCTCAGAAGAAGCGACTTTTTATGGAAAAACTTTGGGTTGAATGAAAGAACAAACGAATAAAGTGAATGAATGAATGACTGACTGATTGAGCGATTGACTGCGCCTGAGATTTTTGTCATTTGCATTTTGAGGTCGGCAAATTTTCATAAATTGATTTCCGCCCCCAGTCTGGGAATTAAAGATAAATGCAACCAATGCAGAGAGAAAAATTGTTTATAAAAGAAAGAGTATTAAAGTATCTTCAAGGGAAAATAATGAGATAAAAACAAACAAAAAAGTTTATCTTTTAAAAGAATTTCAAAAAGTTAGTCTTGTTAATCCGAAAGTTATTTCCGAGTCTAAAAGAATGAAGTTTTTTGTTTCTTTGCGATTGGCCGATTTGCGATTGCGAATCACTTAGAAGCGCACCCAAGAACTCGACTCAAACCAATCCCAGCTGACAGTTGCTTCCGTCTTGCACCACGGCCATGCACCATGCACCACGCACCACCCACAACTTACCTTAATCTATCGCGCAGCTGCTGATGGGTGAGGCAGTCGCGCTGCAACACCTGGAGGATGCGCTGGCACTGCTGCAGCCGTTGACGCCTCCTCAAGGTCGGAGTCTCCGCCTCCAGCACCGCAATCCCGCTGTCCACGCTGCTGTTGAGTTGCTGCTGGACAGGACTCTCCTCCTTGCTGCTGCTGTCGTTGTCGCTGTTGTTGCATGCCACTGGCGATGCTACTTCTGCTGGTAGTTCACCTGCCATGTTGCGGCTGTCACCGGTGATTGTGCGCGGTTTGTTTGCAAATTTTCTGGTACGGCCCTAAGCCATTTCCGCCCTCACTCACGCATTCAGAGTATCTCACGGGTTAACACTGCGGGCTCTTGCTTCGAAATGTCGCACTTTTGCCAAACAAATTCGTTTCACTTCACTCTGAATTTTTGTCTCGACTGTTGACTCTCGTATTCAGTGCTTTTTGTGTGTTAATTACGCGCCAGTTACGACCATTGTTTTGCCACTGAACGCGGCACGGCACTGCCTTAGAGTCGCTCCGAAAAAAATAAAGTCGCTTACGAAGCAGCAGCTTATCAGGCGGGGCGATACACAAATTCAAGACTTCCCATCCACGTTTGTTTGTTTTTTTTTGTGCCTGGGAGCGTTCGGTTTTCGTACTGCAATCAAAGGAATTTTTGGGTTATTTTTACGGCGGCTGGAGCTCCAGATAACGAGCTTCTCGCCCTGGAGGCGACTTTTGGGTAGATAACCAGAATCTTGCGATGCCTCATCCCGTGCCTCTGACGTGTCTGTGTCACCTGGAGATCCATGAGATACAGATTCAGCTGCACCCATAAATGAAATATGCATCTACAGTTGCGGTTCGCACGCCCAAATATGTAAATTTTTTAGGGGGGCACGTAATTACGTTGAGTGCTTCGATTTGGGGCAGTTAACCCATTTGGCTAGCGCATGGGTTAAGTGGCTCAACGGTTCATCTTGTGGCAGCATTCAGAAAACCCTAAAGCCCCTCGGGCTCAGCATCATCTACAAGTATTTTGCAAACCGATGTCGGTCGGTAACCGAAAATGGCCAAAACAGAAATCCCAGCAAATTGGAAAAGAGAAATTCTCGGGCTGACAGCTGAAGCCAACTCTGGCTTTTTGGCCAGTTAAATTGTTGACTTGAAATGCTGACAATGTGTCTGCCGGGGCCATCTATGGATGGGATGGATGGATGAATGCTTGGATAGATGGATGGATGGTTGGCTCGAAACAAGATGATTACGATTTTTGAACAACATTTCAACTGACAGCCGACGCACTTGTTGTTCAGTCTTTAGTCTTTTTAGCCATTGTAGATGGTTTTTGGACAAAGCAATTTCTTTCCATTTTTCGGTAGACAAAAAACCTGAAAAGTGGATATGTTGAAATTCCCTCCAAATGGGATCAAGTATGGATTTGGATTTGGTTTTTGGATTTTGGGAGATAATTTAGGCTGTGCAACACCATGATAGTGCACTTCCCAGACAATGCAGCAATTAAAAAAGCATTTGGCAATGCATTTCGAGCCCAAATCCGTTTGTCGGCGGGAAAGACAAACGTTTTGCATATCATTTTTCGTTCGTTGGGGGCTTGGTCAACTGAAATTGATTTCAAATCCAAGTGCATTGCCCAATGCAGCTATAAATCCACCTGTATATATAGAAATATATATACTATAATATATGTATCCATGCTGCGTTTATGTACGAGTGTATCTGCGAGATAGATTTGTGCAATTTTCACACAATTGTTCGCGGCATTCGCATGGCATGTCGAATTAAGTTGTTACAGAAACTAATCTGATGATTAATTAGACAACAATTTGAGATGCAATTGGGTCGTCGTCAAATGGGTCAACTCCATCCGGAGAACCCGCTTGGAGTTTAAAGCCACCTAATGGGTTTATTAATTAATTTTATACACAATAAGAAAAACAAGGAAGGAACGTTTGAAATTTCGATTAAAAGAAATCGATATACGCGTTTAATGTAATTTTACGGTTTATTTGTTCCATTTCCACTGTGTCGCTCAAGCAAGGAGCTTTTTAAATTTCGATTAAAACAAATCGATATACAAATTGAAAGCAATTTTACGGTTTATTTGTTCCATTTCCACTGTGTCGCCCAGCGGGTGCTATCAGTGTGGGCCCTCCTAACGGTTTCACACTCTCCCTGGCGAGCTTTAATTGCCGCACCACTCACACACACACTAATACAACAAAAAAAGGGAAGCCGCAGGGCGCAGCCGCAACTGGCGATTCATTGGGAAATTAGTCAAAGCAATTCCACGCCAATGATGCGTTGCTCGAAGTTTCTTTTTGTGGTTAACTGAGCTGCCTCCCCCTTTGGGCCACCAATATTTGCGGCAACAACAACAACAACAATCTCTGCTTAAACGAACGGAAGTCGGCAATGTAGACGCCAGTCGCTGCTTAATACTGTTAACCGATGCTGTCCGATTGGTTTTGGTTATTTCAGTTTCTTATTTTCTTTTTATTTTCTTATTTTTCATTGCTGGCTTTTGTTCGTTTTCAATTTACGGGTGAAATGTCTGTTATTTTTGTCGATTTTTTCTCTTTTTTAGTTTGTAAAAGTTGTTTTCGCAGCCATGGCTAACAAGAAAATAATGGGAAAAAAGCAGCAGCAAAAATAAACACACAAAAAATCGATGGCAATGATTGGATGCCAGCGGAAGTGCAACTTGTTGCCATTTCTCACAGTCGGGGGTTGTTCCAGGGTTCGATTTCAGAAAAAAGCCCACCAACTACAGTAGTCCCTCGAAAGCTAAACAATAACAAACAATTCTTAATAAATGCATTCAACCATGTTTTATGCTCTCTGTTGTTTTCGGCTGACATTGACACCTGTCGACCCGGTCACCTGGTCACCCAGGGCCCCCCTTCCTGACATTTGTTCTTCCCATTTTGTCGCTTGTCGCTTGTCGTTTTTTCGTCATTTGCTTTGCGCATGAGTCGCATGTTTATCCGACTGTTTGGCATATCGCACGCTCCAGTGACCCACTAGACACAGGACGCTCTCACACGAACAGACACAGACACAGCAGTAAAGCACGATAATGTTTAGGGTTTTCGGGACAAGGCTTAAAGGGCTGCCCTTCGACTTCGTCGACTTTGTCGAGGTTGCGCTCCAACGGTTCGAGGTTCACTTATCGCCCGCGGAATGATCGTACACGAAACTAATGCAACAGCAAAACGGAACAAACGGAAACACCACAACAAACCGATACAAACACTCTCCGTTCCTGACCGCCTGACTCCGGCTTTGCTGAGCTTGCGACGCAACGGCTGAAACGCGAATGAACGCCGAGAGGTGAACGCTAAAGTCTGGCTTGAAGTTTCTGCTTTACCGTTTGTTGTCGTCGTTGTCGTTCTCCCCAGCTTTTCAGCTGGCTCTCGGCCTGGCTCTCTCCCCACATCTCTCTATTGTTGCTGCTCAACAGCTGTCACAAAAATTTAGCGGCAAAACTTTTGTTCTGCACTCTTCTTTCTTTTTTTGGGGGGTAGAACTCGTTCCGAGGACGTACCGAGGGGTAGGACAGGCTGGCTGACGGCTGGGCAAGAACGGGTTCCGATTTCAAGTTTGGCGCGGGCTAGGGCATGGAAAGTGCTATGGCAGACTTAACCCAGGAATTTTGTCATAGGGGGGTCTAAAGTGTCCAGTGTTGGAAAATCCTTCATTAATCCTCAAAGAAGTGCGTGTTTACCAAGTCCTTGGACAACGAAAAGCTTTTTCAATATCATCGGTAAATAAAAACATCTTTGTTATAGAAAGATATCTTATTTAAGATATTATACCCAACATTCCGTGGGTTAAGCCTCTAATTCTAGTCGCAAGTACTTAGCTGCTTTCTTCTTCCAAGTCTGCTCTCTCCCACTAAGCTCTCTTCCTGTCCGTCCTCTGAATGCTGAAACTTTTCCACTTAGCACGACGTGTGCTAAAACGTTAATTTGCATACATAAGGAAGCAATTGTAGATGGGTGATAGCAGAGGAAAGACACAGAGCGGGAAAGGTACCAAGCTGGAGAGGTACTAACCTGGAAAGGTACCGCGCGGGGAAGACTGACCACTGGAGATTGGGTTACACAAGTTCGGTTAGAAGGAAGCCTCGCCAGAGTAGTGACAGACTGATGGATGGACAGACCGACACATCGGGCTAAAAATAGTTTATGGAACGTCCAGCCGATTCGGGAAATACCCTACACTAACAAAGTTTGTTAAGAGCAAAATAGATGCCACGATAGGGCTATAACGACTTGGACCAGGTTTGTGTTTATGGCCCGCTTGTTGGGTCAACTGCGAGACACTCGGTACTTGGCTTGGCGTGGAGTAGGAAGCGTTTAACTACTTTTGAAAGACATTTTATACATGGGCAAGACGAGCTGGTAAAGCTGGAGTTTATTTTTGTCTGCGTTTTCTTTTGGTTTTATGTACTTTTTGCCGGCACTCCCTCTGCCTTCCTCTTCCCAAAAATAACAGCTAACAGCGATGTGGCTGTTGGCCAGCAGCACATTGCACCTGACACACTCACCTGAGATGGTGGAACAACACACGAAGACACTGAGAGAAATTGAGACTCTTTAAAGGTAAGACTGGTTTTAACTCAAAGTGGAATAAGTATTTTTTCTCTTCGTGTATGGGTAGTTTAATTCATGTTTTGGTTTCATCATTTTTAGTTTAACAAACAATTTCTCACTCGTTTTCGTTCTGCTATCGATACGCTGCTAAAAACTACACTGGAAAAATGCTAAAAAAAACACTGAAACTCCACCCGATGACTTTTCTTTTTAGATTAAAATTCCTCGTCATCATTCCGCCAGATGGAATGCGAAGAACCTATGTTCACAGTTAAGATAATCATCAATGAAATGCGCGAATGGGTGAATGAGTGAAAAAAAAGATAAAAAATACAGCATAGGTTTGTTGGCCACTTCGCATGCCTTTGTTTATATCCCATAAGTTCGGTTTGTTTATGGCCAAAACGTGGCTCCCATATCCCATTTCCCAAATCAAAGAAGTCTCTTCATTGGCCAATTAAATCGCTGGCGCCCCTCGATCGGTGAAAGCATTTCATCAGCAAACACTTTCGTTGGCCAGAGTGATCTTTCGGCATCAATCATGCGATGGAGATTCGTTTTATGGAAATTGCCAAAAACTTTGAGGCTGTGAGAACTGAAAACTGGAATTGGATTTTATGAATAAATTAAGTTGGTATAAGAAATCTTCTATGATTGATCATTTTCTATAATTAAATGCTATTAAAAGGTAATTATAATTAAAGGGCTACCTCTACTAGTATTGATATTTAAATTAGGTAAGTTTTAGCCCAAAGACCTGGTCTAAAACAATAAAAAACTCCACAAACAAGGCCGAATCAACAAGTGGTTTCATTTTTTTGTACACGAATCACCCTGCAAGCGCCAATGGTCATCGCCCTAAAGGGTTGCCTACTTTAGGGCTGATCCAATTAATTAAACTCCTAGTTGAGGATTTGCTTCCGTAAATTGAATTTCACACCAAACCACTAAATATTAATTATAAAAGTGGGCATGGTGCAACCACGTCCTTGTTTGTACCTGCGCGATAGGAAGCTCCAAAAAAGAGAGCATCGTCCAGCATCCACAGCATCCGTGCCAGCTGTTCTGCCGTGTGTGTGGAACGCAAGCGCCTCGGATATAAAACGGACCGAGGCAATAGGATTCGCAGTAGTCCTGTTCAGCGAATCCTCCCCAAAGTCTTGGCAGCCGTAGCACCACAAAAGGAGGGAACTTTCTGCAGTGCTGAGCAAATATTTAAAGTGTTCAAGTACGTGTGGCATAGCGAATAGCGAAAACGGGTTAACAGTGCCGTGAATTATCCTGCGAAAAAAAAATCCTTTCTAATAAATGAATTCCGTTTCGCTCTTTTGTTCCATTCACAAAAACCTCTGACACACTCACGCACACACGAAACGGCATTTTAGCGCGCCAACGGAAGATATCCGGCTGTATCCAGCATCCTTCGTCCTGCGAGCGTACGTGGAAGCCCAAGCGAGCGGAAAGGGTAAGTAAAGAAGCTCAAGTTCTCGTCTCATTTGATTGCAATTAAAAGAAATTGCTTTAATTGCGAGTTGCCGGGCTCGAGTCCCCCAAGTAGGGACCTCGAACTCTTTCAAGAGGATTCCCATTGCTGGGCGGTGGCATCAACAAGCTGCCAGACGCACTGCAATGCTCAAGAGGCGCGAACGTGTCAAAAGGCGGAAAGGGGGCACAAACAGAAACAAAAACAAAGCCCAAGACAAACACACCAAAAAAATTAAAACAAAAACCAAAGGCCGGAAGAGATGAACGAAACTAAAATCCATAAATTGATTTTTCCGCTTGCCATAAAAAAACAACGACAAAAAGCGAGAAGAACAACAGACAGAAGTGTTGCCCAGATCCGGGTCCAGGTGTCTTCACTTTTCATGGTTTACCCCAGTTGTTAGTGTTGCCCCAGACCAGCCCAGCCAAGTCAACCCCAAAAGCAGCTGCAGAGCTAGACAATTCCAAACACAGACGCAGAGACATTGCTTCAGCCCCTGTCCGTCGTAGCCGCCGTAGCGGGTAACCCCAGGTCTCACCCGCCCATTTAAGTCCAAAGCTCGGGAAAGATGTACGAGAGCAGCAGCCATGAATGCCTCTGCTGTATCAGGGGGTTCGTGTCCTGCCTGTGTGTGTTTTCTGGCTTTCACGTGCTGGTGTGTGTGCTGGTCTGGCCCGCAGCTATTTTTGATGTGTGCGAGTTTCGCCGTCCCGTCTGTGTGGATTTTGAGCTTGTGACGTAATGTTTTGGAGGTTTTTGAACTGAAGCACTCTCACACACATACACAGAGATGTAAACTAAACACTAAAGCATTCAATTCTTAAGCTCATTACAGCTTTAGCTTTAACAGGCACTTTGCCCAGGGCCACCGATTCTCACCTTTAATCAAGAAGGATTTGTGGGGAGCCACACTAAAAACTGCACATGTTTCCATAGAAACTTGGGATGATGGCTGGCAGCTGTGGTAATTGGCTAAATAAATCCAATTTCAAATAAATTAAATCCTTAAAAAGAGGTGATTTTAGGAAATCCTTCCAATATGCAAACTCTTGCTCTAATAAAATCCTCTAATAAAGTCTGTTAAACTCTGAAACAAAACTGAATATTTGTTAGATCATCAAATTGTATCATTTTATACTTTTATAGGTCATGAATAAAGAACAATAACCAGAACTCTGATTAAAGGTGAAATTTCAGGGGAAACCAAGTTTGATATTTCATCCTTTGTGGCTGCCATCCCATGCAGACATCCACTCGCATTGCATCTATCGTTCGATTTTCAGACAAAACAAATTGCATTTATCACTTGCCGTAAAGCCAAGAACAAACTATTTATCGTATAGGTCAATTGCCACCATTTGTGGAGGCGGATTTCCCATAAACGAGAATGAAATTCAGGTGAACCGAGGCGGGGTGTGGGACGGTGCCGAGTTTTCGACACGTAATTGAGTGCTCGAGAGCTGCGCCACAAAACCCAAGGCATGCAACTTTAATGGACAATTGGCAGGACCAAGAAGCGGAGTCCGGAAGGGGGCTACAAATTATTGATTTGAGTCGGGGTAGAAAGTAGGGCACTTCCTGGCGGCAGCACAAATGAATCCTAAACTCACCATTTGACCACAAAATGCACTTTCTGTGCACTCGAGTCGGGTTAATTATGACAAACTGGAGACATTCGCCCAGCTCAATTAAGCCCCTTTGTTCCCAGTCACTCGAGGGCCATTTGCTGGCTCAGGGCTCTGGGTGTGGGTGTGGGCGCCACCCGCTGTCCCAGTAGCGGGTAAAAAAAACTAAATCCGACCTTTCCCAACCTCAGGGTAGTCCAATAAATAAGAGTCCGCCGAAAAGTAACGAGCGAAACATAAATAACCCGACCAACTGAGGAATAAGAGTCAACTGCATTAAATGCCAACTGCACAGTGAGAAATGAGCCAAAGGATAAGGCGGTAAGGACGAAAAGAATGCAACCACCACCGGACTGGCCACTGAAGTTAATTACAAATGTCCAATTAGGAAACTGACAAGGCCGGGATGGTGTCTGGACCGTCCAGGACCGGACGACGTCTTTGATGCAATTAAAAACGCATCTGGCCGCAGAGAACCGAACAAAACTGCACACTAATCGCAGATATTCCAAGCGAAAATTGCATAATTGAGGCTGAAAGTCCGGCCAAGCACCCACACCCTCTCCTCTATAAACCACAGCATGTGGCCGAGGTATACAAAAATAAAAAAAGGGTACAAGAACTGTTCCAGCTGCTGCGGCAAAAAGTTTTGGCCTGATAATAGGAAATTCACAGCCAGCGCTGGGAAGTATGCTACACAATTTTTGGTACTTTTCGGGAACTGCAAACGCAAAAGAAAAAGGGGGAGGTAGGCCACCCAACCACCTAAACCACCCAACCACCTACACATCCCAGCCCACCAGCCTATTATTCTCTTTGTGTTTTAGAACTTGGGCAATAAAATACAATTTATGGTAATTTATCTAGCTTAAGAGTAAAGCTCCCCTCGTCAATGGCACAAATTTTTTAATTAATAAATAAATGTTGCGGAAATTATATCGCATTTTGTCGCCAGTCAGCCATTGTGTGTGTTTGTAGGTTTATAATTACGCGATTTGCTGGGGATTAAGAAGGGCCTGACAAATGCTGCTCCTGGCCCCACCAAGGACGCATTAATGAGCCACCCACAGCCGCCGCCTCATCCTCGACTCAACGGTGAGGCTGAATAGCACTTATCCCTCAAACAAAAACACACATACTTTTTATGGAAGCACAATCACAGTAGGACTTGGTTATCAGGGATAGTATAGTAATGCTTGTCAGTTTCAAAAAACATCCCAAAGACTGTCCACTGTATCGTTTTATTATGGTCGAATGAATTTTCTTCGCACTTACGCTTCATGGAAGCGTAAAAACGTATTCAATTCTGGGCCAATGCCTGATATCCTTCTCGGTTGGGATTATGATTTGGTCCTTTGAATTTGATGAGCTTTGGCCACCAAATCGCCCCAAGGTGTGGGCCAGGAGCCCACGTCCAAATTGCGCGCATAAATATTTCCCTTTCCTCGGCTCCTTGGGGTCCTAATTGGTGCGAGGATTACGTTGGCGTTTGCATTGCCTTTTGCGATCCATTGTATCCGCCGGCCACTTGTCAGCTACAAATTGCATTTCGAATTCAGAGTCCAACGAAAGTGAAATCAAGACAAAAGCCCGCCAGTGCTTAAATGCAATTGTTTCTAACATTCGCATTCGCATGAGAAATGTTACAATCGGCCCTCGGGCAGCGCGTTGCACATTTCTCAAGTGGACGGCGGAGAGTCCTGGGGTTGGGGATGGGGATGGTTATGGGATTTAAAAGGATTACGACCGTTACGGGGCGTGCAGTGAGAATCCATTAGTAGCGTATACGGTTGTTGATTCCGCCAAAGAGCTTCGTTCGGATTCGCGCCCTTTCAAAACAACTGGCGGGGCAGAGTCCTGCTCGGGACTGGGTATAACCCGGCAAGGACCTGTGCAGAATGCTCCTTTCTCAGTTGGTCGTATCATTGGCTTGGCTTTGCTTTGTTAGCGAATTGTAATTTCAGAAAAACAGATTGGCTTTAGCAGTTGGGGTTACCTCTATGATATTTTAATTCCTGAAGCTTTGGAGCGCTGTCTTGACAGCATTTCAAGGATTAAACTGTTGGGTTATATAAAAAATTAAACCATTAACAGAAATGAAAATTAATCATTAAAATGGAAATTAGAATCGGATTAGTTATGTTAATTAGATTTGAGATCTTTATTAATAGTTCAAGGCCTGGGGAACCCCTCAAACCTAGAACGTGACTGACACTTCAACTGGCATTAGAATATCATCCGATCTATGGGATTTACTGACCCGCAACACGAGTTCCTATCGATTAATAATACGAATTTCAAATACTTTAATCTAACTAACTGACTAGTTAAATGCTTATCAGTCATTCGAATTACCTTGTCATTATCGGAAGGGGACTGGGACTGTAGAAACAGATGACAGCCTTGCGAAATATTCGCATTGCCAAAGTACAAATCGCAGATAGCTATTCAGCAAGTCACTAATATAAGGCACTGAGAACAATTTTACAATCGAAATAGTGTTACTTGAAACGAAATTCAATTAAAATTAGAATTACAAAACTCTTAAAGTTATACAGAAGAGCTTTAGAATCATAGGAGAATTATGAATAGGTTATTATATATAAAGCCTAGACTTTTTCCTCCAGTGCTTAGTGCTTAGTGCCAGCCACTTGAAGCCATTGAAGGCACTCTAATCCTCAACCCCCCATTAAATCTCTGGCCACCGTCTGGCCGTGTCTGTGCTGATATTTGCATTATAAATAATAAAACATAATAATTTTCCTTAATCGAATAATGACCCCCAGCCAGCCGGAGCGAGGGCGATGGCGTCGCTACCACGCTGTGGGCACTGTCGGATCCATTGGATCCATCGTCTGGAAATACGAAACACGGCGCACAACCAGCCAGGTCCACGTCCCGGGAAGTGGAAGTTCCCGCAGGCAAATTATTCAATAAAACCGCAAAAACAGCGACATGAAAAATGTGAGGAGATCCGATGGGAGGAAACTGTTGTCCGGGGAAAAGGGGAATCAAAGTGGGGCTGATAGTGGGAGTGGGGATGGCTGTGGGAGCTGTCCCGCTAATACACGTGCGTGGGGTAAGGTGGATAATTGAGGGGCAAAGCAATAAAGGAGGGGAGGACAGACTAAGCTAATAAAAACAGTTTTAAAATGGAATGCAAATGCAATTGTGTTTTTGGTACAGTGGAACCATGTTAAGGGGGAAGTGTTTAGAGGAGAAGGGTATGCATTAGTCAAGAACTTGTAATAAAGGTTCGAAAGTATTAGTTCCCCAATGTTTCCCCAAAACCAAGCTATAATTGAGTTCCCTATTAGTCAGTTTTTCCTGTAAGCTGATTCACAACAGCTGGACTTGTTTCGGAGGGGCGCTTCGAGAAATGAGGCTCCCGAGTTGGACTTTCGTTGGATCCCGAAACAGTGCCCCCCAAAAGTCGAACCACGCCGCTTCCTGGCTGACAAAACGTGTTTTAATATTTGTCACTCGGTGTGGTTTCGGTGATAATGAATAAATCCAAATAATGATTAACAATGGCTATGGAATACCCTAATGTGGCTTGTAAATAAGAGCCCGAAACGTGGTACTCATAAAGCAATCACTTTCAAGTATTCATTTATCATTTTATCAAGAGGGCGCATCTAATCGTGGAGCTCCTTAAGGGTGAGTGTATGGGGTTTACTTTGTATTTTGTATTGTGGCAGTGACATTAAATCAGCTGTTTGTAATAATAGCAATAATAAAAGCAACAACCAGCTACTCACCAGCCCGACAGCCAGTCAGCCCGCCAACCGAAATCCGAAAGCGTTTTGCAAATCAACATTGCTGTTTATGACGGAGAGTTGAGCGGTTTTGCGGAATCAGTTTCAGTGCCGCTTTGTCCGTTCGCGATTGCGTGCTCTTCTCTCCGGCTTCGAGGTTCTCCGCGGGTCTCCGGCTTTCCGTAAACTCAGCACCACCTTAGAGACCTTTTTGCACCACACCAGAGTCTGTTATAGAGCCCCGAAGAACCCCCGAAACACCAGAGCACCACTCAGTGATTGTAAATCCAAAACGTGCTGCCCCAAAAGTGAGTGAAGACGATAAAAGCTGAAACTTTAAAGTCTGTTTTGGCATCAAATACTATGTAGTGGCTCCGTGTAAATCCCAATCGAAAATTTTACGACGTGCGTGTGTTATTTGTGGGGGCGTGAGGCGGCGGTTGAAGGCAATTTCCGATTTCCAGCCAGTTTGGGAAGTTATTTACGTTGATTCGACCCGCCAGCCAAACTGCACTTTGCGAAAGAAAAAAAAAAGCCAAGGAAATCCAATACAAATATTTTCCTGTAATTAACCTACAAAATTGTGTGCTTGTGATGTAAACTCTTTAATATTCATCTAAAGGCTTGTAAATAATGTAATTCGATCCATTTAATCTTTAATCTGAATCGCTGTTCAATATTCATGACACATGTTTTAAGTCTGGGAATTCCATAGACTGATAAAAAAATAAGCAAAAACGTTTCAAAACTTTATGGGCTATTTACGAGTGTATTTTATTAATTTGTTTTACTATAAAAAGAACAATATTTTCGCAGTGCAGTCAGCGTCTCGAATCGGTCTTATCGCAGTACTCACGCTCATCGAGTACAAGTGTACAAAATATTTTGTATTTTGTATTACTCGTTCCCTTTACGAGTATTTATCTTGGCGAAGACCGACTCCCATCGAAAAGGTTGAGCAACTGCCGGCAATAATCTTGAGTATTCTAAAGTAAATACAAGTAACTTTTTGAAAAAACTCCACTGTCTTGGCAGAGGACAACCTTGTAGTTTGAGAAATAAAAGCCCATTGGAGAACCAGACCTAAATCAATGGCTTTTCAGTATTCAGTTAGTGAGAGATATAATTAATGGAAATGAGGTACAAAAATCTTGAGTATTCTAAAATAAATACAAACAACTTCTTGAGAAAACTCCAATACCTCTTCGAAGGAGAACCTTGTATTGTAAGAAATAAAAACCCATTGGGGAAGTCATTTAAATTGATTTAAAAGCTGCTTTTAACCAGGTCTTAATCAATAGGTTTTTATTCAGTTAGTGAGAGATATAATTAATGGAAATGAGGTAAAAAAATCTTGACTATTTTAAAATAAATACAACTTCTAAATACAACAACTTCTTGAGAAAACTCCTAAGCCTCTGTGGAGGACAACCTTGAATGGTGAGAAATCTTTTCATTTATTTAAATTTATTGATTTAAAAGCTGCCATTAATCAGGCCTTGGCGAAGGTGAGTCTGCGATCCAATGTAAGACCAAGGTATTTAGTTGAATTGGTCTGTAGGACAGCCCTTCCTTCTATGTAGTCTAGAAGTCAAGTTTTGTTAAGTGCAATTAATGAGAATCGAGGAGGAGGGCGCTATTTTTAAACAGTATAGAATTAAATGTAAAGTTTTGTTAAGTGCCCTGTATGAGAATCGAGGAGGAGGGCGGTGTTATTAAACATTAAAGAATTAAAAGTCAAGTTTTGTTAGGTGCAACTAATGAGAATCGAGGAGGAGGGCGCTGTTATTAAACATTATAGAATCAAAAATAAAGTTTTGTTAGCTGCCATTAATGAGAATCGAGGAGGAGGGCGCTATTATTAAACAGTATAGAACTAAATGTAAAGTTTTGTTAGGTGCCCTGTATGAGAATCGAGGAGGAGGGCGGTGTTTTTTAACATTTAAGAATTAAATGTTAATTTAATTTATTTTACAATGATTTCCCTATAACTGGAGAGTCGATAATCTGTGATGCTGGAGCAGAGCCACCGGGCCCACCAGGAAAACCTGGTCAGCAAACCTAATAAGACCTAATTAGTGAAAATGAGGAAGAAAACCTGTTTGCACAATCACGAAATGTCATTCGGGCAAAACATGCGAATTAACCAATTTGGGCTAATGGCTTTAAGCCAACCAAATGCGATGCGTTTTTTCGCACGTGCCAAATGAGCGAAAACGGGTCCAAAAATGCAAAGCGGAATGCGAATCCGAAATTTCAATTCGAAAATCCACTCAATTTATTTGGCGCAAATTCCGTCAGAGTCAGTCATGTGGGGCTGATTGCATTTTTCCCCACAAATCCAAAGCCACAGACAGAGTGAGAGTCAGCGGCAGCTCTAAAAATCTGAAAAAATCCAAAATCTGAAATACAAAAATCCCAAAAGCCGACAGAATTTGGAGCAACAAGTGGCCGTGAGGGTGAATTCCGTGCTTAAATTTGATTCAATGGCTTTATTAAAGGCAATGGAAGAGCGAGCATTCGCAAATTGCAATGTCACAACAGCCCCCAAGCCCAAAGTAGATGGAAATTTTCCTGTAATCCGCCCATCCCGGTCAACAAGCTAATTAAAGCGTATTAATATCGGTGATTATGTCTCTTTGGTTTACTCAAAACCACTTAAAATTATCCACAACAATTTGGTTAAAAGCAAAAAAAAAAAGGTTTCAAAAGGTTTCGCTTAATTATACATCGGGAGGCGGGTAATCCATTATAAAAACTACTAATCGGATTAGGAATTAAAGTCACGAATTATCAAAGTTACACTGAAAGCAATTTAATATATAAATACCTCCAATTGATTGCTTTTTCTATGCAAATGTTATAATAGTTAAATGAATTTTTACAAGTTTTCAGCCAGTTTAGAGTTTTCACCTTGAAACCTATAACTTGATTGTCCAGGTTCAAGGCGGTTTTACCTGGGAAATTTACATCAATTGACAAAAGACCCTGAATTAAACGAGCACAATAATGTCATTCATTCATTTCGTTTCAAGATAATACAGAAAAATGAATAATCAAAATTCTCCGCGGTTAATCAAAATTTAAAATACATTTTGCACATTTTATACTTTTGTAGAAAAACGGAAAAATAAGATAAGTTAAACAGAACTTTAACGACACCACCGATCCCGGATTCCCACATCAGGTAGAACCACCTGTATTACCACCACCCACCAGACCTTTGGATGGATCTTAAGCACAGCTCCAGTGGTGCTGTCGAGAGCACTGATACCTATATAACCACCAGCAAATCCACAGACATGATCACCCCCAAGGATAAGGAGGAGAAACGGCCCAAGGCAGGTGGGACAAGTGCTCCTCCCGAAGGTAAGATTAAATCCAGATTCCTAGAAAAAAGAACACCTTTTTGATAACAAGTAGGTGATTTTTGGTACTGATATGTTAAAAATGTTTAAAGGCATAAAAATAATAGTAATTGCTTAATCTAGGCTACTTGAAAATGTCGTCAGGTTCTCAAATACTTCATCAAAAATGTTATCAGGATTATTCAATAGTTTGAATCACAAATGAAACTAAGATAGATTTACCTTAATTTCTCCCAAATGAAATTATAACCATGGGTAGACAGGATATAAGCCATGTTAATACCAAAAACACATGCATAGTTTACGTTTCAGTTACTTTGCATTTGTATCTCCATCCTGTACAGGGAAGGCACTCTGCATGTCAGACATGGCCAACCAGCACTTTGCCCCAAACGGCACCTCAAGGTAGGCAGTAGTGATGGCAGGTTTTGTGGCAAGGGCTGAGTGGGTGGCACACAGTCACACAGGCACGGTGGCCTGCATTCGTATGCACCAAGCCATCAGAGCCAACCAAATGCGCTTCGCAAAAGCCTGCCAAAGCCACAGCCACAGCCGCAGCCGCACATTCACTTAAATGCATAGCCACCTGCATTTACATTTATTGTGTTTGTGTTTGTGTTTCTGTTTGTGCATATGTAGTTGTATGTGTGTTTAAACTAAAAACAAAAACTAAAAATGCATAGCCATAAAAAACGGCATCAAAGGGTTTTGTTTTTTCAATGCCATCCATGCAAGCCAAAAAGTTGTCAGGCAGCTACGCCTGACGCTACCAATGTCGCTTGAGAATTGTCGCAAATTGGAACAAAAATCGGATGTTTATAAATAGAAGTAAAGCTTTAATACAAAAACCAATGAATACCGTACAGCTGAATGCGTTTAAATAAGTAATTTCAATTATTTACACTTTATGGCCAACATTAACATTTCCCAGGGACATTTTAACAACTCCCCGAAGGAAGACTAAATGCCAGCGTAGGAGTATAAAATGTCACGAGTGCACTTACTATATATTTCTTTAAAGCCACTTTTCCACATTATTTGGCCCTGGATGTGCTCATTTCAATTCAATTTGTTAGTTTCGGATGCAAATAGAGTGATTTTGTGGCAATCTCAAGTGGCATTTGAAAAACAACGCACGTTTTTGTTCTGTCACGAATGCCATTAATTTATGCATGTTTTGAGTATCGATTGCATTTACTGAAATTGCAAAGACCGTTTAAGGTAAATTTGAAGATAGTTTTTCATTTTAGCTAAGAAAGAAACTTAAATAAATCTATTCAACCTTCGGCCAACAGTGCGTATGAGTGATAAAAATGGCCGCTTCTTCGCCATTAGGACTGATGGCGGCGGCCATTTTTATCACTCATACGCACTGTAGGCCAAAAGTCATAGGCACTTTTTTTATCACTCTTATGCAGTGGGTGTTTTAAATGCAAAATATACTTTAAAAAATATACATAGAATATAAAAAAATACTACAAGTAAAGGGAGAAACCAAAACCAGTGAGTTCTCAAGTGTTTTTGATTATTTACCCACAATAACCCAAAAGCAATACCCCTTTTAAGCTTTCTGGTCAAAATCTGTAACTTATTAGCCGTTGTCAGTCAATGCTTTCCATACCCGACCTTGAGGGCAACCCGAAGCCATTACAGACTAAACAGCAAGGATAGAAAATACACATTACTATGATAATAACAGGCGGTGGGTTGCTGCTATTTGCATGAATATCAGCTCGGGAAGAGACTTATCCTTAAGTAAGTATTCAGTAGTGTTACAGCAAGTAAGCCTGCCCCTAATCCCTGTAACCAGTTAATCCCTGGCAGCGACATGGGGTCATGAAGCCTGAGGAAGATTGAGACCAAAGCTGAGCGTTCTGAAGTGACTTTTTTTCCCTCTACAACCGACTCTCACCTGGCCTGGCATCCTATTTTCTATTTACAGGCTACAAAATCTACGCCCGACGGTGGGCGGTGCTCATTCTTTTCGTGTTCTATTCAGCCTCGAATTCCATGCAGTGGATACAATACACCATCATCAACAACATAATAACACGGTAAGCGAGGTGTAGTCGAGCAGTTCTGGGGGTCCAGAATCTGTGCATTCCATTTAATTAAAAGTTTTCATAAAGCTCATTAAACAGCCAAAACTTTCGGGGGATTTTTGGGGGAGTCTGGAGAGCTGCTTAAATGAATGGGAGTGCATAAATTAACTGAGGGTCTCTCTTTTGTATTTTTCAGCTACTACGGCATCAGTGATAAGTGGGTGGACTGGACGTCCATGATTTATATGATCCTGTATATACCACTCATATTCCCTGGTAGCTGGTTCTTGGATAAAGTGGTAAGTTTTCAAACTCTACTATTCTTTAGAAAAATAAATAACTGCCTTGCATTGTTCTGTTCTGTGTGTCTTAAACAGGGACTCCGTATAACCGCCCTAGTTGGAATCGTGGGCACTTGTGTGGGAGCCTGGGTTAAGGTCTGCTCGGTGGAACCGCATCTCTTCTATGTAGGCTTTATGGGTCAGGCGATCGTTGCCCTGTCCCAGGTGTGCATCCTTTCGCTTCCGGCCCGGCTGGCGGCCGTTTGGTTTGGTCCGGATCAGGTGTCCTCGGCCACCAGTGTGGGAGTGTTTGGCAACCAGGTAAGTGGGCTCATGCCACAGCATCACGTATACTGCATGTTGTAAGCGGGTTATTGATGGGCAATCTGTGCGAGGCGCAAAATGCAATTGCCATGTAAGCCTTTTGCTCTGACATTGTCTTCTGAGTTAGTGAGCCGTTGAATTTGCATTAACACGGAAAAGGCAGAAATGGCTGAAAAGAGTAGGTTGATTGACGTAGCAAGGACTAACGGGAATGGTCATGCCCACTTCCGTTCAGCCGGAAGTGGTTCGCTCTGACATTTTGCTTTTGCTTTGCAATGCCATGCCCTGTGCCTCACATGACCGGGCCGGGAGGCAATCATGAAATTGCCAAAAAGAGTCCGGATCCCAACTTAAACAAAACTGACAACGCCAGGGTATACGCCTCCAGACCGGTCACGGCCCGTCCTCTCTCTTGCCTGAATGACTTTCCATGCTAATGCATGCGGAAGAGTCTTTGAGTGGAATCAATTTGGCGCACTGCATCCGCATCTCGGCATCTCACAGAGCACAGAGGCCAGAGCTTCAATTTATTCAGAAGCGGCAAACAAACGAAATGACCTCTTCGAAATTCAGCAGCGCTTAAGTGATTGCCTGGATACTGGACCCTGGACATTGGACACTTGGTCACTCCTCCACAAAGCCACCTTTCCTCGGACAATTGAAATGTCACCGGGGCGTGTAGGTGTGGCAGACATTATCTGCTTGCCACTGGAAAGTGTTGCATGCTAGAAAATCTGTTTTTTCATGCGTTTATTTTTCAAATCTTGATGCTCATGAGAAAATTTGCATACAAGTGTCTGGCTTAATGAAAAACCACAAAACCATAAGCTAATAAAGACAGAGGTGGGATATTTTTACGACTCAAGTATTTGAATTGAATTAAAAAACAGAAGGTCAAAGATTAAATAACAATTGACTGTAAAACCGAAATTGCCAATGTAGTCTAGGAAAAAATGAGTGCAACTTTTGTTTCTGACAGGTTATGGGCTTAAACACCGCAAAACTATTAGGCCGCTTGCTTAGCCATTAGCCAACAGTGTCAGGTGCCGCTGTGATGAATGACAATGGCAGCAAAAAGTGGCAAGAGAAACGAGGGGGCGGCCAAGGGTTATGGGGCACAAGCGGGACTGTGGGGTTGTAGAGCAGTTTGCTTTTAATGTTGATTTACGAGCGCATCGGGAAGCAGTCTCACCGGTTGGTTGCAAGTGCAAATATGTGGCACGAACAGCCATCCATACATGGTGCAGCCTAAACGCATATTCGTACATATGTGTGAGCGGGGATTGTCATATTTGCCTTTCACTCGAGTGCAGCTGAAAAGGCTTATAATTTCCTGCCTGTCACAGGTAGAGGAAGTCACAATGGGATGCGACATTGCGACATTGTGGGGCTACGTGATGATGACTAGGATTTAGATGGCGGAAGAGTGGGTCAAGTGCTCCTGCCTCTGCACGGAGAGAAAAAACAGGAGCGTCTCTAGGTGGCAACTTGTTTTCTATATGAATAGATAGTTTGGAAAACTCCCAACCTAATCTAATGCAAATGTGGAATTGGCCCAAAGGCCAGGCTTAAAGGCATCTGGGGTAATCTCTTGGCGAAATATCAAGCCGAACTTGTCCCCAAAAAATATCACATATATA
This sequence comes from Drosophila ercepeae, assembly GCA_018150545.1. Taxonomy (NCBI): domain Eukaryota; kingdom Metazoa; phylum Arthropoda; class Insecta; order Diptera; family Drosophilidae; genus Drosophila; species Drosophila ercepeae. The sequence goes on from JAECWL010000161.1 coordinate 16,838,421, forward strand.
CGAATATAGAGAGCTCCGCACACACAAGCCTTCATAAAGAAACCCAGCGGGTGGCACCTAGATGGCCCCCATACAGAGTGTGACATTGAAAGAGACCTCCCACATTCCACATCCCTTTGCTCCTCCTTGGCCCAATCGCCTTGGCTGCCTTATCTGGCAAGGACGACGCACCACACGCTTTTCGGTAGCACCTCGTCCTGCTCCCGCTTCCCACCCACAAAAATTTCTGATTCCTGACTGCCTGAGCTGAGCCATTCTGAAGCGGATTTGGCGGAGGAGCATTGTTGCCAGAGTGCTGAGCAAACACTGTTTCTTTCCCCTATTTTTTACACGTTTTTATGCACTACGCCGTTTTTTTTTTTTTTTTTGTCTTTTTGTGATGGTCATGTAAACACGGCCGGGGAACAAGTTGTGCCGCCAAGTCGAAAATAACATTCTCCAGCGGCCATTTGAGCCGCGAAGCACGCGACTCAGGGCCACATGCCGATTCCGACCTCTACCAGGTTTCAGACGCTCGATTCTGAGCCCGTCTCCAGTCGGCTCAAATATTTATTCTTGATACCACGGAGAGGCTCAGACTGCAGCCGAGTGTCCCACTCGAATGTCCTTTTGCGTCGTCTCTTCATAAAAAAACCCAAATAGCCGGAACAAAGAAAAACGGAAAGGCGGGCACCGGACATTGGGCGGGTTATGCGAATGGAGATGAGCTCCTGGCATCTGCCTGGTTTATGGCCAAACTCTTGAATACATTTATGCAAATTGCTGCAATTCTATGAATTTCTGCCATCCTTATACTATATTGCATGGGTATTTTAAAATCGCATTTCGGTTTTTACTCGATTATAACCGTTACCAGCTTCATTGCTGAATCAAACAGAATTATTCAAATTTATTTGAAGCCATAAAAAACAAAATGAATCCTTGGAATTTATTGGAATCATATATTTGAGATAAATATCCTTCAATAAGTTATATTTTTCATCCGGAAAAAGGGGATTTCTTTGGAAAACTCATTCGATTTAATGGAGGAAAAACTCGAAAGTGATTATTCAAGATAATCTTAATCTGTTGAGTGGATTGGGTTGCCCGGAGCTTTATTTTTCTTGACCAAATAAAGACTGTTGCCCGACGCCGGAATTGATTCTGTTTGTATTCCCAATCTCAAGTCCTGGCCACCTGCAGCTTGACATTCTGTATCTCCCAGCCAGGGGTTTCCATTTAACGGCAGCGAGGAATCAGTTTTTCCGACTCCCAAGCCACCCACTACCACCTGCCTGGTCCCTGGCAACCCATTCCTTTGTTTGCGAAAACCAAAAGTTATCGCCGAAAGGACAGAACTCAGGCTGGGTTTATGGTGTGTGAGCCTTGGTTGCTATGTCTTTTGTTTGCTTAATTAAAAACAATTGGAACTTATATCCCGTTGATTATTTGCAATGCTCATTCTAATTATATTTTAACAAAGGTTGGGCTTTTCATTCGTGAAGTTCCTTTAAAGGGACACATGCAATTTATCTCAATTTGAGTTCCACGTAAATAAAAAAATATCCTTTATGGTCCAATTTATTTTCCCGACTGTCAAATGTCACTTTGTCTTAAATACGGCAACTGCCACTAAACCCGATTTATAGGGGCCCGAAAAAATATGGTAACAGCAACTGGACTGGATTAAACCCAAAGATACTCTGTCCGAAAATATTAAGCTAAAAAATTTGATGGATTAAAATTAGATAATCCCATAAACATGGCATGGATAAAAAATTGTGTAAACAAAAAATTACTTCCTAACCATTACACAATCCACCGTGATACCCTTTTACCCTTTTATGCAAAAAAAATCAAAGAAAAATAACTAAAAATTGCATGGCTCAACTTTTGTGCATTCGCGTGTGCAGGACAAAAAAAAAGAGGGTCCTGACACAGCCGAGTCGTGAGTTGGGGGTGGGCATTGTACGGAGATTTCTGTTCCGTAAAATAGCGCCACAAACTTTGACGAAAACAAAAACCCAACAGCAACTGCAAGGATATACGAGATCCTAGCAGGCCCACCATAAATCAATTTCACAGTTGCAGCGTAAATAACATCAGACAAAGGGTCAGGGGCAGAAGGCGGAAAGCGGAAAGCGGACGAATATCCGGAAGTGGTACAGAAACGCTAACGGAATCCAGTGCCAGAATAGGAACAGGAACCGGATACAGATTTCGCTCTGAGCAAGTTTTATACAATTCCGAACTCTTGCATTCTTCCAGCTGGGCGTAGCCGTCGGTTTTGTGTTGCCACCCATGCTGGTGCCCAATTCCCCGGATCTGGAGACAGTGGGCAATGATCTGAGGTTGATGTTTATCATGGTGGCCGGTCTCACCAGTGTCCTACTCGTCCTGATGGTGTTATGTAAGTTAAGAGCAAACGAAAACTATCCAATTAAATGATTACCCTTTCTTAAAGTCTTCCAGGACAAGCCGCCCACTCCTCCATCCGCCGCCCAGGAGGCAGCTCAATTATTGGAGGCCTCTGATGCCGAGCAGGTCAGCTTCTTTCAGTCGCTGAAGAACCTCTTGACCAATAGGAACTTTATTTTCCTGCTCCTCTCCTACGGCATCAATGTGGGCGTCTTCTACGCCATCTCCACGCTCCTCAATCCGGTATGAAAATCTGATTAATGGCCGGTTAATGGCCGCTAACGCCTGTTGGATCTGTTTTGCAGGTGGTGCTCAAGTATTATCCTGGCCACGAGGTGGACGCCGGACGTATTGGCCTCAGCATTGTGCTGGCCGGCATGCTGGGCTCCGTGGTGTCCGGCATTGTGCTGGATAAGACGCACAAGTTCAAGTAAGTACAGGTTAAACAATCAACAGCTGAAGGGCTTTTCCAAACACGGCACAAACTCATTACGCATACGCCGGGTGTGCCGTGTGCGCCGCTTGAGAAAGTTTCAGATCGACGGTTGGAGGAGTTGTAATTAATTTAAGAGGGGGTGGTACTCGATGTTAAATGAACTGTAATCAACGTTTACCCAACTCTCTGATTTCTCCTCCTGACCTTGTCTAGGGAAACCACACTGGCGGTCTATGCCCTGTCCATGGTTGGAATGTGGATATTTACCTTTACCCTGGATACTGGCCACATCGCAGTTGTCTATCTCACGGCGTCGCTTCTAGGGTGAGTACAAGTATTTATTTATATCATTTATATAATTTTCTCAACCTTCTTGTGTTAACTTTAATCCCTTAGCTTCTTTATGACTGGCTACTTACCAGTGGGCTTTGAGTTCGGGGCCGAGCTTACTTTCCCGGAGCCCGAGGGTACTTCCTCTGGATTGCTAAACGCCTCCGCCCAGACCTTTGGCATCTGCTTCACGCTCTTCTACTCGGAACTGTTCTCCGAATTTGGCGACATAGCCGCCAACATAACCATGGCTATAATGTTGATTGTGGGAACGATCATAACAGCCACTACACAGTCGGATCTAAGGCGTCAGAACGCCCAGGTTCCGATTAGAGCGGATAATGCAGGTAATCCGTAAAGATCCGATGGACACATCCGATGGATAACACACCTGGAACACTAGTTCAGTCGCCTAGACCTGGGACTGCCTTTTATGTATAGTATTCTGAGCATATCGTTTTACTGTTTAATTTATTGAATTTTTTATTGTACATTCCGTTGTAGCCTTAAGTGTTGAATTTTAAAATGTTCATTAAAGGTGCATAGCAAACAAGAAACCACAGAAAAAACCACACAAGAAATGAAACACAAACATAATATATAAATATTAGTAAGCTGAGGCAATTATTTTTTACATTTTTATATATTGGCCACTGTTTAAGGTTTAGTGCTTAGGTTAAAAGAATATAAATTCTGCAACTCGAAGACTTGCATCGAAATTCAGCTTTATCTTTTCGTTATCCTTGCACCACAAAACACACTCCCAGAACTACAGACGAGTATTATCACAAAAGAAGGAATAATCCTCCAGTATTATAATCCCAAAAAAGTATTCTAGCGAATGTTGACAATTTGATTGATTAGCAAAATATCCAAAATGATTTTGAAGCAGTAACGCCAAGAAGCCAAAAACCAGCAAATGCATTACCGGACAGTAGCTGACTCCTCCAGCCACTTCGAATGTTCCCTTCTTCCCGCCTGCGAGAATTTGTACATAATCTATATATATATATATATATACAATATATTTAAAAAATGTTTTCCACACCCGATCCAGCGAGAAGGCTACTGTTGTTGTACAAAAAACTCAAGTACATAATATCCTGCATATCTGGCAAACTGTAATAATTTTGGAGAATTTACAACTAAAACAGCAGATTCAAGTCAAATCAATATACATATATAAATATTATATATATACGAGATATATCTTCTATACATATGATAGTGTTGTGAACTAGATGAAACCCACACAGAAACACCCGCGGAGGACGTGGGATGGCGTGTAACCCAAACCCACTTTTTGTAGATAGCCTTTAGGCCAAACGGCCAATTGACATACGTAACGAAGTTATCTCCGAACTAGAGTCAATTCAGATGGCAAAAAGCTAAAAAGCAGAATAGCAGAAAAGCTGAAGCGAAGCAGAAGCACACAGAAATACCTGACATGAGACAACCACCTACACAGTACAGAATGAGAAAAAACGCGCGAGCAGTGCCCGTTGAACCGTTCAACCTTAACGGATACGGAAACACCGAGTCCTGGTGCCGGAGCCGAGTTTGGGCACTAGAACAGCCGGGGTCGTGATAACACGCAAGCTTTAACTTCACTTGTTGTTAGATTCGGAATGGCCAAAGATATATATATACGATATAGTGATAGTTACCACACATGGACACCACTTAGCCACTACTTTATAGCCACCAGTTCTTGCAAAATGCTATATGTGAATGTAATGTGTACGTGTATAAAAGTATTCAATAAACTATTCAGTGTACAAATGGTGGTTGTGTTTTGTTTTGGGATTTACACATATAATATATATTTTGCGAGACATTCTAAATGCAATGTACATATAGGTAGTTATTAAAACAATACTTTCATTACGAGAACGAACACAATAGAGAGCGTGTCCCAGTCGAATACATGAATACAAATAATTTTAATGGGAAACACAAAACGAACGCGATAAAGGTAATAAAATTAAGAAACTTAAAAAGAGAAAACTTTAAACAAGCCGCCCGGTTGGTGTCAGTGTCATTGCCCGAGCTGCGCTGACAGCAATTGCAATCGCTTGGTGGTTGGTGGAACGCAGTGGGTCAACGGGTCAGTGGGCTGTTCCCCAGGCGCGCAGCAGTGTCAGAGCCTTGTTGAAGTAGGCGCACCACTCTTCGCGCTCCTCTTTTGTGTCGGCGGAGAGCAGGTGCCGGACCATGGTAGTGCGTCCTTTGGGCACGATTATCAGCGACTCCTGGTCCGTGTCCTTTGCCGGTCGCTCGCATTCCAGCAGCATTGTGTTAAGACGGGCGCAGATGTCGCGTGGTGCAGTGGTCACCTTCTGGGAGGTGCAAGCGTTCAGATCGATACTGCCCATGGGCGTCTTGCGCTTCTCATCGTCCGGGTACTTCCAGAAGTTGAGGACGGATCCGTTCAGATAGCACCATCGCCTGTGCCAGGCCCCAAAGCCGGAGATGTCCTCGAACATGGTGAGGAAGCCCTTGTATTCCACGCTCACCGACAGCTCGCAGTTGACCTTCATGTGGACAACTCCTTCGAGAGGGCTGACGCCGAGTACCTGAGTCAGCGTCCAGCTTGTGCGCTGAATTTCCCGCAGCGAGAAAATGGCAAAGCCGTATTGCACCAGCTGAGGCGTTCGCACAACATGCGGACCCGCAGGACTCTGTACCGGCGGCATAACCAGTCGGTTCTCGCCACCCTTCTTCTTCGGTGTCTTGACGCCACCCTTCTTGTTCAGGTTAATGTGATACTTCAGCTCGTGGGGCAGCTGATCGCGCTGTGCAAGCATTCCGTAAATTTCAAGGGTAATCTGTAGTCGAATAAACCTAAATTAGAAACAATCCAAATAAAGTGAAGCACTCAGTCTTACCCGAAAGTCTGCGTAGGCATTATTTAACTGCAGGACATCGGGGAACTTGACGGACAGCAGGCCGGGCATCGTGGGAACAGTTTTGGTGGCCAGCACGTGCTCGTTGTACTTAAGGAGGCAAACAAGGTGGTGGCCATTAATGTTGCCCGATGCCATTTTGCGCACGTACTCCTGTCGCAGGGGAATAGTGATGTCCTTGACCGTAAGCAGACCCTTTTCTTTCGGTGCACCCACGGGACGAATGCTGTTCTCCACTCTCAGTCGCTGGACTTCATCCAGACAAGCCTGCCGACGATGGGCTGGGAGATAAATTATTAAATTTTATATTAATAATTGAAATTTCCGTAAAGATGAGACCAGTTTATCAACCCTTTGGGATACTCACTTGCCAGCAATAGATAACGCTCTCCCTCAACGGACTCTGTGGAGCCGGAGAACTCCACGGTGGCTGCACAAAGGTTCAGTGCCTGGCTGGCCTGGCCTATGACCTGCTGCTGCTTGCACACCTCGGCCAGCAGCTTTTTAATCTTATCCTGCGCCAACGACGCCTCGTTGCTCTCACGCACGCTTTGCAATTCATCTTCCTCGTCTGAGGGTTCTTCCAGGGCACCCGCGGCTTCAGCCTGCTGCGGCGAGTCGTACTCCAATCGGTGCTTTGCATGGCAATCGGCAGCAAGGGCCGAACGCATTACCTGCTGTTCTCGGCAGATCTTTCGAAGAGGCGTGGAGTTGGAGCTCTATTGGTAAAAAAAAATCCATAAACATCTGGCTGTAACTTTTGTAATTTTGCAAACCTACATTGGCACTTTGCTGACGACGATAGAAGCTAACGGTGTGCACCAGCGTCACCAAGTTGTCTTTGTCCTGGTTTACGCTAAGCTCGGATTTGACTGGCTGTGATGCACCCAGAGGCAAAGGAGTTTGGATGTCCAAGATCTCGTTGTGCTCATCAATGGGCGAGCAAGTACTGGCAGCAGGATTCTTACGGAAGGAGAAACTATTCGAAGTAGTTGTTCCTTTGCTCTAAGGGTTATAGAAAACAAAATACTTTAATAAACCTTAGGATTCTATAACTCTTCCCGTCTACTCCTTGTTTGTTTTTTCAATAAATAGTACAGGATAATGTTAGTAAACAATTCAAAATAAACTACAAACTTACACCCAAAGACAACCGGCTGGAATTCTCCTCATCCCCACTGTCACTTTCGTCTTGTGTGCTACCGTAATCTTCCACAAGAGCCTCATCTAGGTAGTCATCGATGCCGCCCGAGACCTGGGACGAGTTCATAGAGCTATCTTCCTGGATTTCGTGATTGTAGTACATATCCTGGTCCGCATACCGTACAGTCTGAAGTGGCAATAAAAAGAGAGGCATTGTGATTAGAGACCGCCCGCTGGGTTACATCTTTTCTACCTGCGAGGTACTTACCTTCTTGCCGTGTTGCTGGTGCTGACTCTCCGCCTCGTGCCGCTGCACAGCATTCATTATTTCACGGCCCAGACTGCCGTTGCACATACCGGCGCTGCTGTCCTCAGTCTGCGACTGGTCCTCCGACTCATCCATGCAACTGCTCAAAGAATCAAAGATAAGTGGTTAGTTAAGCAAGCGATTTTATTTTAGCCTTGTCTAGGGAGAGGGGATTAAAGCTATATCTTAGGGGATCTTAAGCTATCAGTCTTGTAGGGCTACTCGATGCAAAGCAGGAATAGCAAGCAAGAGTAGCATTTGTCAGCGCACCTTCCGGTTTCCTCGTCGTCCAGCTGGTCGCTGTCATCCGTGGCGGAGGCAGTGACGGTGGCACAGCAGTTGTCGCCGCTGGAGTCGAGGTCGGACAATGCGGGATAGAGGCGATCGGGCTGCGATTTACGCGCTCGCTTCGACTCCTCTTCGGTTGTGGGAGCATCACCAGCTGAAATTACGAAGGAATCAGCTATTATTTCGATTATGATCGAGCTAATTCGTTGCTTACGTGAACGTCTCTTGCTGCTGGCCAAGGAGGGCGAGAGTCCAGCAATAGGTGGTGGTGGAGGAGGCGGCATGGGCCGCACTACTTTGTTGACAATTGGTGCAGGAACAGGAGCAGGAGCGGGAGCTGGTGCTGGAGCTCGCAACGGGACCAACTCAGCTGGTAGAGCTTCAAAAAGTTCCTTTTGTTTGTTAAAGCGATTGGCAATGATTTGCATGTCCTCTTGTCGTTGTCTGTCAATGTCCTTGATGCGGTTCTCAGCATTCGATTGCGCACTGGCCACCAAGGCAGCCACCTTGTCGCGCAACTTGTTCTCCGGCTTGGGTTTGGTCACAGCGGCAAGTGTAGTAGAAGCAGCAGCTGTGACTGGATGAACCGCCGTAACATGGGCTGTTGAAAGTGGAAATTGTAACAAGGATCATCTAAAAAAAGTGAGTATTCTTACGTTTGGCTTCCTCTTGCCTGATCTGACTTATACTAGGAGCAGATCCTATGGGTGCAATAGGCACAATAGCCTTATTATTCCCTGTTTCGAAGAGCTTCATTCGCTCCTTTAACGACAATTCGCAGGGATCCTTCTGGTTACGCTGATTGCCCTGAAACTGTCCACCGTTTCCCGCCTTATTCTCGAAAATGGCAGCTCGCCCCGAAACCAGGCCAGATTTTACACCAACTGTAGATGCAGAAGCAGGTGGAGCCGGCTTGGATGTGGCAGCGGATGCTCCAAAGGTCCTGGCCACCTGGCTAACGGTCGTCGATTTCTCCGGCAGTGGCGGCTTGGCAACCGGTGCCACTTCCTCCTGTTTGGCATAATCATAGGTGTGTTTAATGGTCGACGACTCACGACGCTGGAACCCTTGGGCCTCCAGAGAACTAAGTACCTTGGGATCCCACTTCAGATTCTTCGTCTTTGCGGCTGCATCGACTTCATCCTTTTTCTGAGGCGGTTGGGGAGCAGGAGCCTTGTGAGTAGCAGGAGCCTTAGGAGCAGGAGCCTTCTGGAGAAGACGACTGGGCAGGTCTGGCTTGGGCGGCGGCGCATCTATAGGTCTGTGCACTTCGTGGTGCGACGTGTCATCCTCCCACTGGTTGATGGTGTCAGCCAGAGCGGCCAGCTTACCCAACCGCTGCTTGGGCTGTCTACTGGGTCTTGTCGCGGCCTCATCATTGTCGTCTCCGGCATGGAATTGCCCCTCGGTCCTGTGTATAGGCGACGATAAGTCATCGGTGTTGGAGTACAAAGCGCCCATGCGCTGCAGTCTGCTCCGAGAGGTATCCCTGAGACGCGCCAGAGGCTGATTCACGGGAAGGGCAGGCTGCTGATCCGTAACAGCCCCCTCTTCGTCGTCATCGGTAACCTCCTCCTCCTGAATTTCAACTTGCACCTGGAAAATGACGGCACATAAGCAAATACACACCACCAAAGGCGCAACAGAAGGGGTGGGTGAGCGAGACTTACCCCAATTGGCTTGTCTGTGGTAATGTTTATTTCGATGCCCATCTCCATGTTTTCCTTATTTACGGCCGTGTAGTGTCGCAGAGGCTTCGTTGGCGACGCCTCCAGAGCGGCCTTGTCCAGGATCACGATCTTGCTGCTGGCACTCCCGCTGAGTGCCGGAGAGTGGCTCCTCTGGGACACCACAGCATCCGACGTGGAGGATGCCGCGGGAACGCTGCACTCCGATAAAGGGAATTTGCTGGCATTGCTGATTCCGAGGGCGCGACTGCGCTGTTCCGCCTTCTCGAGCATGTGCTGAAAAATCGCAAGCGCATTAGAAATCACCGATGCAATTACGTACACCACTGCAGCCGGAGACAAAGGGCTGGCTTCGCAGTGTGCGAAAATCGCAGCCTTCGTACCTGAGTAAACGGGTCCATTGTGAAGTTTTCTGAGCTATTGCGATTGCGAGATGTAATTGCGCGCACTTAATACTGAGAACGAATACTGTACTAACAACACTCCACGACTGCAATGTAACCAGAGCGATTTCGTCTGTGTTTTTTATTTACTCCTTCGTGCTGCGTCCGTTGGCATTCGAAATTCTGCGCGTCGCTTCTTTTTAAGGCGGTTGGAGACCTAGGGATGGACCACTCTTGCTGCTATCGAAAATTTATCGATTACAGTGTTGGTAACGAACTAAAATGATTCTGTGGACTTTGTGTGGATTTAAAATAACTTTAACAGCTGATTTAAAACATGTTGGATAAGAAAACAAAGCGATTTTTTTGAATTAAAAGAATTTAGTTTTAAAATAAATAGATACTCATTCATTGGTTGTATTTTTTAAATAATAGGCCAATAAATTACTTTGCTTCCAAGTCGTTTTAATCTATAAATTAAAGAGGTAAGTGGAATCACTTTATTATCATGTATTCGCCATGTGGATTTTTCGAAGTTTGTAATTGTTTTTCTATATTAAAAAGCATGATTAACTTTCTCAATTGTTTTTAGCCCTTTCTATATGCTATGGCCGATCAAAGAACGGTGGACTTGCTTTGGAACTGCGCCAAAACACTGACCTCTGAAACTCATACAGAAAGGCTTCTGAAATCCTACTATATGTAAGATTGTATTTAATTCTTTAGAACCATAAACCTAATATACTTACCCACCCACAGAAATACCTGCCGCAAGCTAGCCCGGCATAATGTACAACTACCCGAGGACAGTTTTGGACCAGCTAGGATGTGCAGCCGCTGCGGTAACCAATGGTCTGACGGGCGCTATGCCCTCCACCTGGAACCCCAAGCACTGAGGCAAAATGCAAAGAATCAAAGACTTATCGCCCGCCTGGATGCCATCAAAGCAAAACAGATAAGGGGCGAGCTTAGCAGCGGTGCCAGAAAGCGAGCGAAATGGCTAAAGAAGCGGATGGCCAGCCACATGGTGAGTCCAGCCCCAGAGAAACTCCCTTTGTACTTCCTTCAAACTATATACCATAAATCCCATTTCAGGCTGTCGACTGCGATGTTTGCCGGCACAAAACAACGCTACCGCTGGAAAAGGGCCGAAAGCGAGTCAAACTCCAGAACAAAGACGAATCAATAGTTGTTGCACAACCGGCACAACCTGCGGCAACAGGGCAAAGCAAGAAAAAGGTAAAAACAAAAGCCCTAAATAAAGATATCAATGCAGGCCTTAAAATTCAAAAGCCGCACCAGAAACAACAGCAGCAGCCTGCTCCCGCCAAGAAAGGCTGCCCCCAAACTGTTCAGCAGCCAAGTCAGGCACCAAAAAAGAAGAACCAGAAAAAAACCAAAACAACACAACCGGCGCCTGCACCGAAAACTCAGTCCAAGACACAAAAACAAAACGCACTGCTGCAGCTGGCGGCACAGCTAAAATCGAACGCGTTTAAAAACGCCAGCAAGTCGCAGGAGAACCGCCTGCAAGCGTTCCTCAAATAGCGTGTAAAACCGCTCGCCAATATGCATTTAAGTATTAAGGTTGTGGTTTAGTTGAATGAAAAGACTTGTTATTGCACATAATTAAGCGTTAGCAACAATACAAGAATCAGGCTCTTTGTGCCCGAGCAGAGAGTGTCTGATAAAGGTGGCCGGGCCAGGCCGAGCCGGGCCCAGGTGGGAACCTGTTATCCAGCCGCCCGGTCTTCTGGGTCGAGTCACGCAACGTTCGGCGACTTATCACTGCAGACACACCGACCCAAGGTTGTCCAGATATTGCGCAGCCAATATGGCCAGCCTGGTTAATTTATTTCTCGAAGCACAACGCTTAATTAAAATTGAGTTGTTTGCCTCAGCCCAGGGTCCCTGGTGTCCCATGTACGCGTCCTTCAACGTTGCTCCCGAAAAGGGCAACCGATCGGGCTGGGACAGCTCTCTTTATCTGCCGCCAATTGTTCAAAGAGCACACGCACTGGCAAAAGGCTAAGGCTAAGTCTTTTGATTTACCTTCGACTTTCCTCTTTTGGCTTGGAAGGCTCTCCGATTTCTTGGCGACAGCAGCTGTGGCAACAACATCTGCCTGCCACATTAGATGATTTCTGGTTTTACAGTACAACTTCTTGGATGAAAGTTTATGTTAAGTTTATTTTAAAGATAGTTTTAATGCATAAATTGTACAGTTTTTTAAATAAACTAAGAGTATCTGAAAAAATCTGGAAATATCTTTGATTACATTTCCTCTAATTTAAGTTTTCAAACCTTATCTTGGCAAAGTTATTCTTCGGTTTGTTTGACTGTAGTTTGTTGGCCTGTTTGGTTTTGGCCAAAATGGGCTTTATAGTCGCTAAAATATGATATCAGCTTTGGGATCGTCTAACCAAAAGTGGCCATAGAATTTGGGAGCCTCCGAGGACAGCCAAGAATAAAAACTAGGCGTGGATTTGCAAATGTAAGAAGCCGGCCGGCTGTTAATTTTCCCAAAAAAACAAAACAGCAAAACAGCAAAACAGCTACTGGATTAATTTTAAAAATGTAATTTTTAATATTTAAATATACGGATATAGGGACCCAAAATAATGGATAATGGATATATCTTTATATTTTTTATACCCCAAAATATATGTTTTGTATAAAAAGAGAGAGCGTGAGAGTGGCGAGAACGGTTCGGACGAGTTCGGAGGAGCCATCGGCTCCCAATCGAGAGCTGGGGCTGCCGCAGAGTGGGGCTCAGACCAGGCCATCAGTCGAGCTCGAGTGATTCATGGTGCCGCACCACCGCTCCAGAGTCGCAGCATTTGGAAAGTCGCGCTCGCCACTTGGCTGCTCCCGGCGATGAAAAGAACGACCGGTACGAGTCCGAGTCCGATTTCGATTCCGAGTCCGAGTCCGAAAAGGTGTCAACGTAGCCAGAACGCAGAACGCAGTGGAAAAACCGGATGCAAAACTAAACTCTGTGCGTGGATGCATTTCGTAATTGGTGGGGTTTCGTGCATGCAGGAAGCCGGCCCGTCGCCAATGGCCGGAAGTGCCGCGGGGATCCAAAGAAGTGTGGGGGGTAAACGGGGGCGAAGCTGCCGCCAGCCCGGCCACGCCTGCGTACAGGTTTCGGCCAAGTTTCGTTGTCGGAAAAATGGCAAGGCCAGGCTGGACAGCTGGCAGTTTGTTTGGCCTTTTCTCGGAACAAAGCTGGCCAACTACATAGATTTCGCCGAATGTTTACCAACAACAAACAATGGTGTCGGGTTGCAAATGTTCTGTATCAATAAATAATTTTTTAGCGGCTGGCACTGGCACTGGCCGGTTTCCCGAGGGCACCGGTGCAAATTATATTACAAGTTTTCCTTTTACAATGTCGATAAAAAATAAAGTAAACCAAAAAGTAAAAGCTGGCTGGCTGGCTGGCCGGCAGGTCACGTTCTCAATGGCAAGTGTATGTAGCTTGTGGCCGATTGTTGCGAGTGAAATGGTCAGCACTTTGGATACATATTTGCATATGGCTGGACAGAGTGTCGCTTCTTTGTGGCGACACGCGTCGCTTTTCGGATGACTCACAATTAAAAAGGCTTGGCCGAGGCCCAGGCCCAGGCCACATCCCGGGTCCACCAAGCTCCTCCTCTGCGTGTGGGCAACCCGCAGTGTATTTGTATTCAATTCTTAGCCGCAAAACAGTGGAAACCGCAAATGACAGACAAGACAAAACTCAAACTAGGAAACGAAAACGAAAAAATCGAAAAAAAAACATTCAGTCAGACAACCAGACAAGTGCAAAAGGGGCGTTGGGGCTGTACGGGCGCCCAAAAGTGGGATTTCGTAATGCCATTTAATGGCAGCAGGCACACACACTGCAAATGAATCTAGATACTTAATCCAACAGATACAGATACATGTAGCGTCATCGGTTGATTTTCCATGAGGCGCCAAACGAAGCGTGCAACCAAAAAAAGCAAAAAAATAGTAGACAAAAATAACGAATAAGGCGAGAGAGCTGCAGGCACAATTCAAATTGTATTGTTATTCGACGCGTATCTGCTGGATGCACAAAGTACAAAAATATCTAGATATTCAGATATCTGGATATCCATATATCCAGATGCAAGTGTTGCATCGATAGGTTGACTATTAATAGAGTAGCTCCACAGCGGGTTCGCAGCGGGGGAGGTGTTTAATTTACGAGACCGGGACGGGACCTGACTCCGGGAGGGGGTCGATGGACACAATCCGATCCAGGAATACCTTTTCAGTAGCAATTGGTGTTTCCTACGAGCGTGTGTGTCTCTTCCCCGTAATCAAATCTATTGCATCCCCATAACTTGTGCATGTGATCTTAAAAATAATACAAGTATAAAGAAAAAAAAATATGTGTTATCCACTTTTGACAGCAAACTGTTAATTTCTAAAGCAAAACGACGACGACGACGGTGGTGTATGTGCAGTTGGTGGATATGCCAGATCCAGATCGGGATCCAGACCAAAGGGAAGCCACAATAAAGCCCGGGCGAGAAATCAAACGATCAACAACACAACAAGCACTCAACGCACATTAAAGCAAATCGCTTCAAATTAACACTGAACGTTAAATACAAAAATACAAAAATATAGTAATAAAAATACAAAAAATAGTAAGACAACAAAACCCCAAGCCATGGATACAAAACCAACTACTAAACGGGCCGAAATTGAACAGTTTTTGTTGGGTAAGTTTAACAATATATACATATTTTTGGTAGAAAAAAAAACCATATTAAAGCCAGTTAGTGTGAGATAGATCAACAGAAACTTTGTTAATTTTACTTTGCAAGCAGCCCCATCAAAATATTAAAAAAGAAACCAACTCAACGAAGTAAAGAATACAAAAATACACCAAAAAATATAAGGAAATCTGCCTTGTTTTAATGATAAATGAATCGAATAAATACAATGTCTAAAAACTACCTTTTAAAGCTTATTGAGTTTTTAAAAACTTAACAGAAAACTCCATGAATCAATCGTATAAAAAGGGTTAAAGTTTAAAAGAAAGTAAGACTTGTTTTTTTTGTTAAACAAAAACTGTGATTCATTTATAAAACACTTTTAAAATAAAACAATCAAGTTACTTAAAGTAGTCAGGCTATTTTTAGTCAACGTTTAGATTAAAACTTGTTAGCTACTTCGTTTTTAGGGTAAAAGAGTTGTATTATTTTTGTCGAGTGTATTAAAGCATTAACAATAACCCAGTGCCGGAGTATTATTGACTCATTCCGCAGGCGTCCAACTTTAATACGCTTTTGTTCTTGTTCTGGCTTATGGTCAGAGACTCCTCTTTTCTGTACGTACATTATATGGAGAACGATTTGGACGACTCCTCTTTGGTTTTGTTGGATCGTTGGATCGCCAGATCGGTCTTCCCCCGAATCGTTTAAATATGTTTGTATGTTTGTATCCAAATATATACACAAGTCAGACAATAAACCGAGGATTGGACATGCCGCAAAACTACGCCTAAGGCGCTTGTCTTAGCCTCCGTCCCTTGCTCTGATCGTTTGCTTTAAGTTTCAGTTTAATTTTCTCAAGTTTCGGTTCACTGGTCATGATGAAGGGCATCGTAACCATATCAGAGCCCTCCTCCAATGACTCTTCATTCTTCGTTTATCTGGGTTGAACAAAGTCGAAGAACCTCTTTGTTATTCAAATATAATATCGAAAGGAAGCTTCCTGGAGATTCCCACAACTCGGGGTATATCCAAGTTCTTATCAGAAGGGGATTCGAAAATGGTCAATACTCATCCGACTTCCTAAGGGACATACACTAAACGATTTATAGATAGGTTTTCTATTTGAGATCTGTAGACTATGTCCTGAGACGTCATGGAAGGAATATTATGACCCCCAGCGAAGGGTATCATTTTAAAACCGATTCTTAAACAATTTTCGGCTTTATCTGTAAACCAAAATGTATTTTAAAGTGCGTTTCGAATCCAAGTTAGTCACCTCGACTTTCGTTCTTGTTTCGTATTCCCATATTCGGAGTTATTACGTTTAAAGAGCTTTCCAGATCATTGCGTGTTCAACTTTTAACAAGTTTTTCTTGCAAATTAATGTCGTTTTTTATTTCTTTTTGTTTTTCTTTACCGTTAAATAATTTATATATGAGTATGTCTGTAAGTAGATCTTCCCCAAGGGGGAGTGGCAGACAGCAGACACCAGATACCAGAGTTAACTTTCTTGGACAGTGAAATTATTTTTAATTGCCCCGGTCAATTCGCAGTTGACTCTTGAGCGAGCGCTTTATGAGGTCACTTGTGTATATAGAAATGTATAATTGTAGATGTGGTTCATGGGGCTTGGATTGTGGGGCTTGAAGCTTGGATTGTGGGGCTTGAAGCTTGGAACCGGAGTAGCTAACTTCCCGCTTAGTGAGTCATGGCCTGCAAAAGAGGCACACCATCTAATTGCCACATGGAAACTACAAGTACTGGCTCTTGCTCAACTGCCACTCCGCCATTAGGGCCAATGATGCGTTTAAAAATTAATTGCTAATGGGGACCGCCGCCTTATTTAGAACTCTGACGATCCTCTCCATCTCCATCTACATTGCAGATGTGCGCACCCATTTCCGAGCCTCGCTGGAGACCTCGGAGTACGAGAACGCCTCGAATCTCTTCCATATGACGGCTGCCGAACAGACCGCCGCTCTCCTGGCCCGCTGTGAGATTCTTCTGGCCTCGGGATCTGGATATGGTTGCGCCACAGACGAGCAGGCGGCATCCAAACCACTAAGCAGCCTGGTGGACTGCGTCGACAGCAAGGTGGGCGCGGATACCGGTCCCACTGGCGGCTACCTGCCAATGATAACCTCCCCGTCCTCCTCGAAAAACTCGCGTGAGTACTCGCCTGGGGAATTAATGGTTATAGTTTCTAAAGTCAAGCTTCCTTAAATATAACACTTGGTAGGGGAAAGCATTTCATTAACTTTCGTTGTGTCTCAAATTTTGTATAGAAATTCATTACAAAAAGACGTCATTCGCTTTTAAAACTTAAATTAAAAAAAAAACTTTTGCTATTAGCTTTCTTTTAAATTAAAAGATTGAAAAACGACAGGTTAAATCTTACTTAAAATAAACCTACTAATTTTATTCATACTTTTTGCCATTTCAAGACTGAAACTGACTAAAAACCCTTAACTCTTGATAACTGGAATTTCATTTTTTGCAACTTTATAAACCACCACCTGCTATTTCCTACCTCAATGAAGCTTGACTGTATTTAATACAAGTTGCACTAATTACTCCTAATTTCAGTGTCCGCATCTCGAGAATACATAGATCTGGGCAGTAGCGGCTCCCTGGACCGCTGCTCCACAGGCCAACCGGTTATGGGATCAGCCGAAAAGGAACAGCACCAGCTCTACGAGATCTGCCAGAGCCAAAATACGAGATTAGAACAGGACGAGGACGAGGCGCAGCAGGTTATCACATTCACCCACGAATTGATCCTAGACTGTCCGTATGCGGATCTCCCGGCGGGACACCTAGCCCTGCAGCGCTCCACCAAGTACGGTCAGTTGCAGAGGATTGTGCCCAAACGACTGTTCTTCGACCAGACCCGCAAGTGTTATTGTGGAATCCTCAACGACTGGATGCTCTGCTATGCGGACGGACCGACTGCCTGTCGTCCGAGCAGTACCCTCTACCTGAAGAGCTCCTCCATCGAGATCGAGCACTTTGGGGAGGGCAAGCGGCGCGAGATCTGCTTCCAAATAACCACCGATGACCCCAACAAGAAGTTCGTCTATCAGGCCAACAACGAGGTCGATGCCAAAGAGTGGATTCACGCCATTGAGGCGGCCATCCGCGGAGATGCCGGCGCGCATACTCCTCATAAGCTGCCGCCACCCCGAAAGCTGCCCACACCGCCGGTTCAGAAGAAGGCCGGCTACACGTCGGCGGATATTATTTACGAGGAGCCCTCTCCGGTGTATGGGTTGATGGACTCCTCGTCGTCAATGGTGCTGCCCAAGCTGCCGGAAAAGAACAACAGCCCCAGCGCTCTGGCGCGTCGATTCGAGTACGATGTGCCAAAGTGTCCGGCTCAGCCACTGGAGGAAGCCCACGTTTCCAGCGCAGTCGAAGGGGAGTCTCTGGGGCTGCTTAACCTGGAGCAAGGAGAGCAGGTGAAGGTGCAGCCGCTACCGTCCAGTCTGCACGGCAATCTGTCACTGGACTTCCAGGCTAAAGTCAAGACAGTGCACAGCGAACTGTCGAACCAGCTCTCCCCGGGAGGACCCAGTCCGGATCGCTTAAAAAAGGCTGTGAAGAAGAGCTACTCAAACGGCAGTGGCAGTGAGCCTGAGATGCTCTCCCCGCTAACCAGCCCCACCCACACGCCCACCAAGGAGCAGAAAAAGCAGCGCAAGGACAGCAAGGACTGCGACAAGCTGGCTAGGAACTGGTTTCTCAGCCGACTGAACAAAAGCACTGGAATGAAGGTGACCAATTCGGGCGGTGGGTCCCCAGCCAACGGAAAATGCAAGCAAAGCGAGAAGGAGAACCTCCTGACAGATCCCGATCCCGGCGAGTGCTACGAGCCTGGCAGTTCCCCCGGCGATCGAGACGGCAGTCTCTCCGGCAGTCACCCCACATCGCCCTGCCTCAAGGCGGAAGCCCAAAGCAAGGTCAACAGGATCATCAACCAGTTCGAGAGCAGCGGACACCTGTCCACCATGTTCAGCGTAGAGGCCCTGGCCGCCAATGCACTCGCCTCACTCACCTCCTTTTGCGACGGTGACGGGTGCAACAACTACGAGCCCATTATGCCCTTGGCCACGACTCCCAGCAGCTTCCTGAAGAAGGTCTAGGCCAAGGCTCTCATCTGACAAGGCATCCGGCCGGTCTCTGTATTGTAGATTTAGTGCTTAGGCTAGTGAAAACCACTCTCCGGATGTGACATCAACTTTGACATAAAATTTTAATATCAAAACAATGGTTGTTAGCATTCGTAAAATAACGACAGTGGCGTGTGGTGGAGGATGCAGGGTGCATGGTGCTGGGACAGACAGAATCCTTAGGGTCGAGGTAGATTTCCATGTCGTTGCTTCTGGTGGTGGTGGTGCCATGTGAAAAAGTGCGTGGATTATAATACAGTTGGGGGATAAATTCAGGGGTGTTAGTCGGTATTCGCAGGATAAGAGACAGTTGATAAGAGACGCGTTGAAACCGGGTCCAAGCGATGAGATTCAATTTTATCCACCAAGTGACGGCGCCTGCGTTCATCGGACAGGAGGACCAATTTGCGAGCAGAGTCCTTAGCGGCAAAAAGGCCGAGAACCTTCTTGCCATCCGGTTTGACGGTGATTTGAACACCACGAATGGTGCTTTCCACGGAACTAATCTCAGCCCAAAGGTAAGACCAAAGAGACTGAAATTCAAAAAGGTATCAAGCAAAGGTAAGGATTTTCAGATTCCGTGGTCACTTACCGTCCAAATGCCAAACATTTCATTTCGCTGAACATAGAGCAGGCGATAGTTGGTGACAATCATGTACTCCATTTTCGGTATGATCTCCTCGCAGTGCATAAAGCTGTCTGTATTAGAGAACTTGCCTTTGTCGGTTTCCCTAGAAATGAATAATTGTTAGCCAGATTCAATGTCAAGCCAATATCTATAATGACACTTACTTTAAAATCTTATTGCCCATGGCCTCCATATAGCAGTATGGACGGAGCACAAAGTCATAGTGCTGGAATCGTGTTGGGCGCATCCGCTTCACATCCTCGCTGGCCTCCGCGGCTCGTTTCACTGCGTCGAAGCTGCCACTGGCGAAGTCAACCACGCCAGCGGTGGGGCGAGCTACCAGACCAATGGCTCCTTTTCCCAGGCCCTTGAAAAAGCCTTCAACGCCGTGTTCGCGAGCTCCAGTCACGGGCTTGGTTACAACGCCAGTGACACCATCCACGAAGCCCTTAGAAAGGAAAATACATAATTAGATTTCCGTTGATATTGCATCCTTATGCTTTATCCTGGAAAAGTATCCTTACCATCACCAAACCCTTGCTGCTGCGAGCCAATCCCTCATGGAAGTTCTTGGGCTTATTATGCATTCCCTGGCGTCGTTTTCTCTGGTATTCGTCGTCGAAAGTCAAAGCAGCCAAACCTTTACCCATGGCCCCAGTGATTCTAAAATTATAAAATTTTAAAGATATAGTAAAATATAATAAAATAATGGATACATTTTATATTAAATACTCACTTGGACATGGCTCCGGCAGCACCGCCCACCGTGTGACCAAACAGAGACTTTACGCCCAGCACTAAGCCCTCGGCGAACTCTCCAGGTCCCTGAATTGCTCCCTGGAAGGGTTCGTAGAACAAGTCCTCTACGCCCTTTTTCAGACCCACCACCAGGCCGTAGGGATTGCCCAGGACATCCAGACCAAGGACCAGCACGTATAGCTGTTTCAGAGCCTGGCCCGTGTAATGCGAGGTGATTTCGTTGATGAGCTGATGTTGCGAGAAGAACTGGTACTCGCGCTCGAAGAAGGCCAGCCGGAAGACTACGTCGTTGACATCGGTCAGGGTCACACCGACACCCTGAATCACCGTGCCCAGCACACCGGGCAGGGCTTTCGTGTCCGAGTTTGCCATCGAGAAACTGACGTGTATCTTAAGCGGGCCCAAGTGCAGGCTATCGTAAAAGCTCTTCTGCTCTTCCATCGAGTGCTCCTCGAAAACGGCGGACAATGGTAACTCGATCGATTCCACATCCAAACGGAACTGCTTAGCCTTCGCCTCGTCCGTCAACTCCTTGACGAACATCTCCGAGATGGCTGTCAAGAAGTTAAGATCAACCTTAAAGTGGAACTCCTGAATCAGGAGCTTGGCGTACTTGAACTGCCGGACCTGGGAATTGGGCATGAGTCGTTGAACCATGCTGCACTCGATGAACGGTTTAAGGGTGCAGGTGTTGGCCACGCTCTTGGGTGGAGCTATCGGCGCCAGGACGACAGGGAATATGGGGTCTATGAACTGATTGTCGATCTGAATGCGATTGATTTTGACGTGCAGTTGGTTCTGGAAGGGCGACGACTTGCGAGCCAACCAAATGGCTGGATAGAAGTTGCGTTTCAGATTGCGGCTTACAGACTTTTTAAGTAACATATTATCAAAGTCAAGCTGTAAGAGATAATAAATTAATATCCAAAACCTAGAAAATGATAGTACGAATTGTTTACAGGAAATTTGTTGTCCAGAGTATAAGTTCCCAATTCATTGACGCTCTTGTGGAGTAAGTAGCGCTGATATTCGGCCTCTAGAAGGGCGTTGTCGTTAATGGTCATCTCCTTGAAGCGCTTCTTGGTAACCTTCTTGGACTCCCATATAATTCCCGAGCTAGTGACGCCTAAATACAGAATATCCAAGCCAGTCTCGTTGTTAATCACAGAAACACCGATTCCGTGGATGCGCACATCGATGCTCTGGGTGATGGTCTGGAAGGAACCTGTTGTCTCGGTGCGCTTGGCAATCGTCTGATCGTCGGTAATTAGCAGCACACGCTGTAAGCCGTCCAAGAATGATACCCAGAAGGACTTATGACCGTCCATCATGCTGTGAAATGTTCGATATATGAGTATTATATTTTAAAGGTAAAAATTCTTTACTTACGTGACTTCGCCGATGCCGTCGCGTTTCAGATCGGTCTCTTCTTTGTTGGTGCCAAAGACAAGGATCTTGGGACCCGTCGGATCGTCCCATGCATACATAATAGTGCTCTTGGCGTTCAGGATCTTCTCGTTCTTAGTACCCTTTTCGTGGTATATCAACTGTCGGCCAGTCTGGTTTATCAACAGGCCTGGAGCATCACCTGGCTTGTAGTCCGTGAAGGTGATGTAGACACCGCCCTCCGTTGTCTGGACATCCACATTGATTCCGCCATATTTACTATTCTCTAGCTTTAGCAGAGTGCAAATGACTTCCTTGTAGTCAAAGGCAGGTGTCACCTTGCCATTGACGCGGGCCACAAGATTATTCTTCGAGTCGTTTTTCGGCCAAAGAGGCTCAAATTGGCCCGGCTCCAGATCCAACCATGGGTCACCGGGTCGGCTTTGTTCTTGCAACTCCACGGTGAAGTGGCATTTGTTGCAGACAATGTAGAACGGTATAAAGGTGATCTGTTTGGTCAGGGAGTTCTGCGTCATGTGATTGTGAACGCCAATGTGGTATTTCTGGCTATTGGCCACGCAGGTGACCTCTCCGATCGCTCCGGCCACGTCCAGAGGAATTTTCTCGCTCCAATCGCCATTGTCGCAGCGTACGGATGCTTTCTTCTTATCAAAGAAGGAATTATCACGGAAGGCAAACAGAATTGGCCCGGAATATTCTGGTGGGTGATAGAGCAACTGCACAGAGGTAGTTTCTGTCCTGTACGTGAGCATCTTGCCGGTCTTGTTTATCATCCAGAAGGGACAATAAAGTGTTAGCATTACACTTCCATTTCGATCCTCTGACCTGCAATTTAAATCATTTAGTTTAGGGAAAACCATAAATATATTGATTTAGGAAAACTAACAGAACATAGAGATCCATGTCCACTCGCATTTCGGAATCGTATGAGGAGAACTGCCAGGGAGAGACTTCTCCGGTCTCACTAGATACTTCTGTGGCACATGACCAATCCTTCTCCAGGTATTGAAGCAGCTGCAAGGTGTATACATGGTTGAATAACGTTCTTATTTAAATAATTTATCAAGAAAACTAACCCGAACAACCAAGAAAGTTTTACGTCCTTTGCCCTTTTCAACCAAACGGACAGTGGGCAAATGTAGCACGTCTCCGGGATAGACCTCCTTTTCACCATAGTCCAGCAAATGTTCCCTTTGGTAGGAGCTGTCTACGACTGCAACCGATGGATCGGTATCGAGATCATCATTCCGGACTGCGCATCCTGCCACCGACACCTTGATATTGATGGGCAAGTAGTTGCGCAAATATAGTGGCGGACGCAGATGGATAGTGTAGAAGGCGCTGAGAATGGTGTACTTGTTTGTATTCTCAAAGTATATCTCCGTTTTGGTGCGCCTGGTATTGATGAAGAGCGGCTCAAACGAGGAAATGGGATCACAGGCCAACTGGTGGTTGTAGCACGTGTCGGAAGGATTGGTATTCCAGCATATACCCTGCACAGACGGCCGGTAGCCCTTCATTGAGAAGAACAGTTCCTTGTCGGTCGCATATATAGCATGCAGGGGCACATGGAAAACTTCACCAGCAGGAATACGTCCGACTAACACATCTTCGAAATCTAACTTTGTTGGATTCTTGTTGCGTCGATAGACACTAACAAATGTGGTAAAGTGATTATGAATCTGTAAGGATTTTATTATTGCAAGATTAGTTTTGTTTTATTTAAAATATAATATCCAAAGAAAGAACTTACATTAACAACTCCGTGAATGTTAATCTTCGTAGTGCCGTATTCCTCTCGCACCTTGGACACAATGCCCCATGGATCGTTTCCAGTGCCACGCATCAGATCAAAGTAACGTGTATCCGACTTGGCAACCGGCAAAGCGATTTCTTTGTCGATATCCCCGATCTGTCAGAAATTATAAATATCTTTAGTTTTATGATTATAATATTAACTAGTTACGTCCATACCCGCACATACAGCGACTGGTCGTTTGCTTGCTCGGGGTCCAGTAAGCTAAAGTCCTTGGTTTGCAGATAGGCTCGTCCGCCCGATGAAATGGTGCAGGTTTTAATCACACTTGGATCGATTTCAATGTCATCGGTCCTGACCGAAAATATCGTGCCGCTGGCCGCCTGTCCGCCACCGCAATGCACTTCGTGGAGAGTATAAATTCCCTTGGTTATGTCGAGGGTGACATCGAAACCTGTGTCGTTCTCCAGGACGAAAGGTGCAACGATATCGGGTTTGACAAGGCCCTTCTGGTCAATAGCCTGCGAGAAGGCCTCGCCCAGCTCGGTCAGTAAATTTAGGCACGTCTTGCTTAGCGTGATTTCCAGTGTCTCCTCTGAATGGATCTTCATATGGAGGGCTTGCTGTTCTTCGGTACCATCGATATCGCTCTGCACCGTCTCCATGCCCATATCAAACTTCAGCTCCCACGGCGAGTATTCAGGAACGATTTTACATTTGGTTTCGTTTAGTTCAATGATCGGCTCCCATTCGGCCAAGGCTTGGTTGTAATAGTTCTAAAATGGAAGGAATTATTCAACTTCAAATGTAGTTCCAATTTCCAATAATCAATAATTACCATGTTTAGAGTCAACGAGCCCTGGGCAGTAAGATTGCGACTCCAGTTGTTGAACACAGCTGTAATACGAACATCCATAGATATCAGAGGTCGTGTGTAGTACCCAACGCCGGATTCGATCACCAGCGTTATGCTGGGCACCTCGATCACACACTTTTCTGTTTTCGTGTGGGCGGCAGCTTGGGAATTGTGTGATAAACTTTCCTCAAAATCGAGGGCTTCCATCGCCTTCTCGGGGCGAGTAAACCAATAGTTGCGATTATGCAAGTGTCGTGGCAGCCAAGTGTTGGAGTAGTTCCTGGATTCCTCGGCAATGGCCGCCTTGACCATAGTGCCTGTAGAGATGGATACCATCGCCTTGTTTAGCAGTTCAATGGTGGCGGGCGAAACGTTGACAATAATGTCACTCATCTTGAGACTGATGTGCATGCCCTCCTCATCCGGAGTGGATCCCTGCAGGCTGATCTCGCAGGGGTGCAGGATGTAGTGGCGGGTGGCCTCCCGTCGCTCTGGCAGAAAGGCACACATGTACATCTTGAGGCTATCAACTTGACCGTTTAGGAGTTGTTTGTCATTCAGGCCGCGGAAGTTCAAATGAGCTTTGGCCTGCAATAAATATAAACATAAGTATCATTATTAGGTGACATTTTTTTCCGTCTCACATTGAAAATAATGCAGCTTGTGTTCAGATCTTCGAGGTTCTCCACTAAAATAATGTCCGGCTCCTCGATGTGCAGTATGATGTTCAATTTCTTATTTAATGTCTCTGTTTCCTTAGCAACTAACTCGGAGGCAGCCGTCATTGTACTTGATCGGATCGTGTGTTTGGTGTCACGAGAAGGATCCTTCACGAGAACATCCGATTGCGGAGTAATCGAAGTTTGGGTTTCGCGCCGTGTTTCTACTTCCTCTGGCAAAGCCAGGAATGTGGTCAACTTCAACAAGAAATCAATGCAGACAATCATGTCAAACCCGCGTATACGAATCTCAGCTGTAATGTACAATTTAGAACCAAGATTAAGATTATTCTCGAAATGTCAGTCTCAAAAGCAATACCCACCAAAGGTGTCATTTGGCTTGGTTATGGCCGTCACATCGATCATGTAGTTGAGCTCGTTGTAGCAGGCGTCAATTATTTCTTCCGTTTTCAGTTTGGGCTCCACCCAATCCTTGCGGCTCAGGTACTGCCGGATCTGACTCTTTGTGTCCGTGCGAGTATCGTCCATTTGGATGTTGCACAGAACGACCGAAGTGCTCATCGTGTCGTTGTCTAGTTTGCTGCCTTTGATGGACAGGAAGTATATTCCAAATCGAGCCAGTCCTTGATTCTCATCTAATAAGTGGGACGAGTTGTTAAATAAATAAAATCAATGGTGTTTCCTAAGTCTCACCCTCCATCAAATTAATGATTACACCGTCGAATTGGAAGTTGAACTTGAGTGATTCGTGGACCTTTTGAGCCTTCGGCGGAGCAATGGTGCGCGATTGCCTAGAAACTTTCGATGGCCTTTCGGAGGTAGGTTTTGGTGCCTCTGGTGCAGGGTCCTCATTGGGAGGAAACTCCTCCAAGCCCTCGTTAAGGTTATTATTGAGCACCGAAATGACTAGCGCATAATCATCCGCAAAGAGAGTGAGCTAATACGAGGGATAACCTTTTTTAGGGCATTATTATTAACATTAAATTAGATATCCTACCTCTACGGACTTTAGACGACCGGCCAAGTTAATCTCGGGAACTTCTCGGTACCAGCCGTACGATAAATTTCGGGTAACCAGGACAGTGCAGCTCATTGGATTCATCATATTGAACTTGGACAAGAATCCAAAGGCAGCGTCAATATCTGTAACGAGAAACACGTATATAAAGTTTGTTCAAAAAGATATCTAGGACACTCACCATCTACCACTGACTCGTTACCGTCCAGGATCATAACCTTTGATATCTTCACATCGCATATGCATAGCTTAATCTCGTCGATGACTGCCAGGCGGTCTTCATTGGGCACTACTATCTCCGCTGTGTTGTTGGTGATCTCCAGCAGACCCAGATCCAAGCAGAGAGCATCGTTGGAAAGCGTGCAAGTGGGAATCACGATTACGGGAGCCTTGATGCGGATGTTGAGGTTGAGACGTGTAGCCGTTTCATAGGCATCCATAGCCTTCTGGCGAGCAGTTTCTGCCGCTGCTGCACTGGCATCGGACAAGGCCTTCTGGGCTTCTTGGAAATCATTCAGGAAACTCTGCAAAAGAAGATATTTGATTTTTCATTGTTTTCTTTGTTGCGTTTGCATGAAAAACTAACCATTACTCCGGCGACAAACCAATTGAGGTATACAATCTTCATACAGCCAATATCCACAGTGATCTTCATGTCATCGGAATTGTAGTCTTTGGTCTCCTCCTTGTTGTACATCACCAATTGGCAATTAAAGGCATCCTTGCCCACAATACTCAAAATCTAACGAAGGGAATTAAACGTTTTAAGAGTATCCACGGAACGAACAATATAAATACTTACATTTTTGTGAATAGTGTTGGGATTTAGATCGATCACCTGTATGTCCTTTAGTCCCACATTGACCTCCGTGTACGAGGACTTTAAAATAATATTAGATACGAATTTCTTCACGTTCATCTCAGCTAGCGGACGGTTCCGGCTGGTAAGTAGCAATCCCAGCTCATCAAGATTCGCGATAATGCGGACCTTTACACTCTCAACCACGCGATGCCTGGACGAATTCTTGTGCCTCTTCATCTCGGTGGTGGTCATTATGTGCTCAGTGTCCTCCAGGATTGTGTTCAGCTTCTGCCGAATACCATCGCCACCGCCGGCGTAGCTTACCCTGTCCTGCTGCGGCTTGCTCATTATCATTATTGCCGACAGTTCGTTTTGGAAATTACCCGCGACCAGCAGGAGACGTTTCAGGCATTCCTGATGCAGCGCCACGCGCAGCACCTTGAAATTGGCCACAACGAGTTGTTCCGTGGAGTTGTACTTTGTGTTGAATTCCGGCGAAGCCTTGT
Organism: Drosophila ercepeae; assembly: GCA_018150545.1. Taxonomy (NCBI): domain Eukaryota; kingdom Metazoa; phylum Arthropoda; class Insecta; order Diptera; family Drosophilidae; genus Drosophila; species Drosophila ercepeae. Next base: position 16,865,616 of record JAECWL010000161.1, read on the forward strand.
CCGCTATCGTGCACGAAACTGTAAACAAGTAATCATCGTCTTGATCAGCCGGCGTGTGGATCACTTCAAACACCTCCAGGTTTTCCTCCTGGGTATCGTACTGACAAAGGCTTATACCTCCCAACCTAATCACATTGAAAATAGTTTAGTTAACTTAAAGAATAAGCCTATAAGATTATACTCACTTAATTGTGGCCACCGACTCATAGGTCCTGGCAGCAAAATAGGCTTCCAAACGCCGGACTTCGACGGAAAGAATTTGATGCGGTGGAGTGTCGCGGACGGCTTCTTCAGCAGGTTCCTGCATGACATTCCCGGGAAGGGGTACGCGGTCACCCTCCGGAGTCAGATACTCGATCGACACTATGGACGAGGTTTCGCTTCTAAAGCCTTGGAACAGGCCAAAGGTGATGTGTCCTAGGGAGAAGTTAACCTCCAGGTTGGTAAACTGAACGATTTCACCCGCCAAATGTGGTTTGCTATCCCTGGAGTCCGATGAGCTGGTAATTTTTTTCACTTCCTTGTTGATGAAGTTCGAGATGGAAACCATTGAGCTCCGCGAGCTGTGCGCAGTGAGCGAATAATCCTGTGACGGTGGAGTCTCCTCGCTGGGCAACGGAATGCTAAGACCCACCTTCAGAGCTAGAATCACGCGATCCTCCGATATGTTGAACATAATCGAGGGCACTTCGATGTCCACCTTGACTTTTGGCATTCGTGGATCATTGTCCATGACACAGAGGGCTGCAGTTAGTTTCAGCGAAACGGGGCGCAGCACGTGCATCTCTGTGGGGAGGGCAGCCTTCAAGGCAGTTTGCCACGGTTCCATGGAACGCACCACCAGCACTTGAATGTCATCTAATTCTACCATGAACTTGTCGTAAGCGTTGTCCATCACCGCCCTAAGGATTTCCTCCTTGTTCTCTCCAGAGTGGTACAGATTCTGAACATCGGCCGATTGTCGCCGTGGAGTGCTCGAAATATGTACTTGACCCATGCTCACCACCAGTAATGCCGAATGATCCTCCACATAGGTACCCTTGTGTGGCAATACAAGAATGTTGGGCATTAGCAGAATGTCCGCGTCGAGAACGGACTTTTTGTCAATCATGTATTGCATCCCAGTGGCCGAACGCTCCTTGAAATTGCTCATCTGCAAGCTGGCCGCGTCTTCGAACTTCGAGAGCGTCACGTCCCCGGGTGCCTTAAAGGTGCTAATTAGGGCCAGAACTGTGTTGGCATCGTACACGATCTGCAAAGGCCTCGCCACTACCTTTACGCGCTGGTCGCACAGCTTGTCCAGCGGATTCGTTTCGAAAAAGACATCGAGGAGATTAAACTCATCGGTGATCTTGGACTCCACTAGCAGTGGTGTGTAATCCTTTTGCTTAAGACCCGTCACTTTTAATTCCTTCATTCCAGCGGTAATGCTGATAGCCTCTCCGGCCGGCCGCTGCCTAACAGCCGCCGTAGCCATCGAAAACTTCAGCAATAGTATGGATGGCAGGGTCGCAAATTCGAGCACCTCTCGTCCCATGCTTTCGTCCTTATACAAGCCCACTTCCAGGGCAACAAGCTTAAAGTTCATCAGGATAGCCACATAGTCCTCGGGCAGGTCCGTAGGCTTGGCATTCTCTTGGTAGCCAATTGCGCTGTACATTTTGGCTTTTTCTTCGACGGTCATGGCGGCCTCGAACCTTTCCACTGAAATGAGAAATAAAACTGGTGTTAAAATTTGAGTTAACAATTAAAAGTTCCCAGGACTTGCCCAACTTCTGCCCCTCGGTCTTTTCCTCCTTCTTTTCGCCACCTCCAAACCAGCCACCGAACCAACCGGCTTTTTGTACCGGCTCAGACTCTCGTTTCTTTTCAATTTCGATGTTGACCCGTTGCCTAATCATAAGAAGATTCATAACATCTAGTTCTGTTTCCAGCAGACGACACGTTTCCACCAATACTGAAGGGGGCTTTTTACTCAAAGACAGCTCTTGGTATTTCTAAAACAAAGTTCCAAAAACCGAATTTAAAAGTAAAGTCAATTAATTTGTTAGAAATACCTACAAGGGCGTATGTGTGGCAGCGATCACGATGCGTCTTCATGTGCTCCCAGGTCCATTCTAGTCGCGGTTTCCTTATATCCTCCTCAAGAACGCAAGTTATTGCAAACTTCCACCATTGCTTGGCGTGACCCTTATAGGCTATATAACATAATCATTAGTTTAGGTTAATATAGTAAATATACTAAATAATTACGTAGATTATGAGGACGATATTTGCGATAGGGAAGACCCAACTGCTGCCGGTTCATAGCGTCTCCTAGTTTCAGAAGGTTTTCAAACTGCGTATCAGTTAGACCCACGTTCAGTGTTTCCATCTCCAAAGTGAGATCAATCTTCGGCCTTTCGAAAGGCGGATCATCAAATTCAGGGTTCATGTTCAGCTTCAGCTTTGCATTGCAAGAGATGGGTCCCAGAACTGTAAGTGGAAAGAGACTTTGTTAAGTACAAATATGTACTTGTGAACCTTCTCTTAACGACTTACCATACTGATAGTTCGCGGGCTTGGAATCTTTTCGAGCAATAGTCTTTTCAAACTGTGATGCCAGTGTGGACTTATTACTGCTAAACAGGTTTCCACTGCAGTTCAGATAGGCGGAAAGGCAGCAGAGATTCGCTATTTTGAAGACCTGCGACGCCTGTTGGGCCATGTAGCACTTCTCCCAATAGGCATCGGTGGTGTAGAGCTCCAGCTCGTTCAGAGATATACCGAAGGAGAAGGGGCTGCCCGTGGTGGTGGAGTCCTCATATCGTAAATGGACATTGGTTATCTGCACCTGCAGGTTGTTGACAATCTGCGCAGTGAGCTTTTCGGCGAATCCAGCGTCTGGCTTGGTGGCATTATCTGCAAAAAGTGTATTTAATTTAACATATCTAATCAAAAAACTAAAAGTACACGTTATTATAAATGTAATCGAGTGTAATTAATGAGTTTCGTGGTTTATTTTGATAATCCAATATGATATAACGTGTTTGGATTACCCTTTTCAAGCTCCTTTTTGCGAGCAGCTTCCAGAGCATCCAAGGCAGCCTTTTTTAGGTCCATCTCGTACTTTGCCTCCTTTGCGGGATCGTAGGCGACATTGTTGTTGGGCTGGACGAGACAGTAAAGATTCTCGATCTTCACAATTACCGGCTGGCTGTAAAGATTCTTCCAAGGGATCTTCAACACCAGTTTTCCTGCAAAATAAACGAAACTGTAAAAAGAGGACTCCCAATATATGGATATTACTCACCCAGGTAGCCATAGATAAGCTGCACTGGAAGATCCATTTCGTCCAGGGCATTCTCCCGTATCTTAAGGTTCTCCAAGACCACATCGCCTGCCGAAACAAACACAGAATTGATTCCATTAGTCTTATCGAATACAGTAATCAGTCATTTATAGGTGTACCCCAAATGCCCCCTGATTAATTTATAAAGATTTATTATAAAGGGTGTGCAGAATAACACAGTTTTTTACGTCGAAGGTCAACTTTTAGATATCCGCCTTATCGTTTTGCGACGTACTGTATTATGTATAATTGTGTCTAGCATTTTGGATATGAAGCCTTTTATTTTTTAAGTGTTTGGTATGCTTGGAATTCCAATGAGCAGCCACGAAACCTTCAATTCATATTGAATTCTGGATGTGGGTCAAAAGTTTAACGACCAGCAACCCCACAGAAATCCTCTTTAAATAGTCTGACACCGCTGACTGATAAGAAACAGTCAGACATTACAAATATAGTTAATTCTATAAAGATTTAATATCAAACCGATATCGTCAATTGATTCTTATGAGCGATAGCGGCAATGTTACAAACTTAAATGCAATAATAGGATTGATTCACGATTGACCAGATAAGAATAATTGACTTATTTTATATATATTTGTTTTTTTGTGTATTCTGGGAGAGATTAAATTGTTTGTAAATCAGGAATATAAAAACAAATATGAATCATGGAAGTACATGGTGTTTTCCAACAAATATAGGCATGTACTTTAAAATGAAGACCTATTTCTTATATATATTTCCCAAGGCTTTAATTAAATAAGTTTCATAATAGGAATCAAGTGAAGCTACTTAAAGCTTAAAGTATGGATTGCTAAGATACGAATGTAGTGTATCTGAAAGTGCCTTTTATAAGAAATTTATTTGCAGAGGGAATCCCCTCAGATTTATAAACTTCTTCAATTTGTTGTAGAAAATCAAACGTGATTTATGTAGGGGTTAAATAGAGTAAAAAATGTTAATTTTATTTAAAATATTTGAAGCTAGCCAGCATTATGTCATCAAGTTCAAGCACAACCAAAATAAAATAATATAAAACAGGCTTGGCGGTCGGTCGCTCCCTCCCGACCTGCGACACAAATCACAAGCAAACGGGTTTGTTTGGATCGTCTTTTATTTTTATACAGCATGAACTTGATATTTTTGTGGTGATGTGGACCCTTGGGGCTGGGGTGAGGCCTATATTAAGACAATAGACACTCTATTTACAACATACTCCATGGGATTGACTTCTCTCGCCTGTTGGTTTGAGACTCAAATGAAATGCCAACGCATTGGTGGGCTTGGGTAATGTGAGAGCAGCTTTGATAAGTGCCGGGAAGTGTTGTTTATATTTGCACAGAGATATCTCCAACAAAAGTAAATATGTACTATATGTATTGTATATAGAATGGACGAGGAGTTGAAGATAAATTATCGTTAAGAAAACATTTTGTCTTCGATACTCTGATGACTGATGCAAACCAGAGGTTTCATATATAATATAAACAGAAACCGCAGAAGAATTCCCCCACTGACTGCCACACATACACGTGGCGTACATGCCTACAGCCCGATAGCCAGATGCAACAGTTGGTCCACGGCTACCCCACCCATCTAGGCCCAGCCATCCGGATCGAGACGTGTCGGGGAGCAGCAGCTGGGAGATTGTTTCTCTCGCAAATTTACGAATACAAGTATTCCGCTCGGACACATTAGCACTTACCGAGGCAGAATTAGGTCACTAATCGCATTCTGCCAAGGATAAGGTCATCGCTGTTGTTACTCTCTTGCGTGCTGAGAAAATCAAGCTATAAAACGATTATATTGCGTGCGGGTGGAGCATAATTGTATCCCTGGTGATTCCCTGGTGATCCCAACCCGACTCACCGCCCCAAATGCCAATTTTCAGCTGCTTGTGATCCAAATTCTCGATGTAGTCGCCCAGGACTTTGTTCAGGACATCGGTCACCACCGATTCGAAGACCATCTTGTCCTAGCAGCTGCTCCTTCACTGGTGGCTATCGATTTTTTTCCTCCGGTTTCTCGGCTCCAATACGATTGTGTGCGTTGATTCAAAGACTCTGGCATTCGTCGTGTAGACAAAGATTTTCCTAAAATATACGTAAGTCCAAAAAATAACAGATGGAATAGAGAGGCGAATTAAAAAACACTGTCTCGATGATGTCATCAACGCAACTTTTGGCACAATTCACAAAGGTCTCATTGTTTTTCCGAAATAATTAACCGACAGTGGTCGGATCGGGGCGTTGATAGCCCGGTTATGTAGCCACTCCACGTGGTGGTTGCTGCAACATTCAGTAGCTCTTATCTTTATTTACAACACCCATTTACCAGCGGCATTTCCACAATAATAACAGACTCAGGCACGACGCACTCTCGTCCGACGTTCGGTGCAGATTGGAACAGCTGTTGAGGAATCCAACGACGCACAACTCGCACAGTGGGATGGCTTTTCGATAGCTACGGCTTAGAGTGTAAACAATTCTAAATTTAATAAAATAAACGTATAAATATTTATAAAAGAAAATATATTTAAAAAATTACAAGTGTTGGAAGTTAAATATTCAAATTTATCCTTTTTGAATATGTACCGTAAAGTGCGGTGGATGTTATCCGAAAGTTATCGTTTATCGATTGGTATCCGCTGACGTGTTGGGATAGATTTTTTAAGCGACAAAGAAAAACATCATGCAAACAAGGCTTATTTTACTGCTCCTGGCCCTAGCGCCGGTTGTACTGGCCAAGAAGTTCAAGGATGAGGAGAAACCAGACTGGGCCAAAAAAGATATACGTGATTACAGCGAGGCGGACATGGAACGGCTGCTGGACCAGTGGGAGGTGAGTTGTGTAGTCTGAAAAAAGCCGGCATTTCTATATATAATGTCTTCTAGGAAGACGAGGAGCCCCTGGAGGCAGATGAGCTACCGGAGCACCTGAGGCCACAGCCTAACATCGACTTCTCCAAGCTCGACCACAACAACCCCGAGGGCATGCTAAAGGAGTCCAAAAAGGGACGCACGCTGATGACTTTCGTCTCGGTGACGGGCAATCCAACGCGAGCTGAATCCGATGAAATTACCAAGCTGTGGCAAACCAGCCTGTGGAACAACCACATCCAAGCCGAGCGCTATATGGTCGACGAGGACCGTGCCATATTCCTCTTCAAAGACGGAGCACAGGCCTGGGAGGCCAAGGACTTCCTGATTAAACAGGATCGTTGCAAAGGCGTGACCATTGAAAACAAAGAATTCCCCGGTATCAATGCCGGAAAGGATGAATTATAGACGCCGCTTGTAGCAAGACTGCCACAAACATTCTCATGAAACAAGTATTTCTAAGCACAAAGTTGAACAAATTTAAATAAAATGAATTTAATGAAGAATACACTTTACGGTTTGGTCGCGGGAATAATCGATAATAAGTCCGGGGGGAGATTTAAAAAGAAAATATGAATTTTAAGTCCAAAACATGCATTTCTATTAAGGGTTTTTTTATATTCATTTTTAAATATATATTTTAATTCATAATTTCTTTATTTTATTTAAATGATTTAAATATTTTCCCTCGAAACAGTGGACTGTTTTTTAAATGAGAAATTTCTAACTTATTTCCACTTTTGAGTATTTATGTGAAAAATGTAATTGAGAAGATGCTTTGACATATAAGAAAATAATGATAATGTTACAAAAAAACTCCTCAAAATTATTCAAACTTTAAACAACCGCCAATGGGAGCCATCTCACGCTCTCATCGCTAAAGTTATCGTATCTTTCAAATGTTTCGAGCTCCAGCTCCCCTCTGAGTGACCTCCAGGCGTCAACACGGCGTCCGTACATCGTTCCCTCCGCATTATTAGTAGCTGTGCCAGCAAGATGCTCGTCAAAGCCAAGATCGGCCCCAGCATCCTCAATGCAGATCTCTCCAACCTGGCCTGTGAGTCCCAGAAACTTCTGGACAATGGAGCCGACTATTTGCACCTGGACGTGATGGATGGCAACTTTGTTCCCAACCTTACCTTCGGTCATCCCATGGTCAAGAGCTTGCGCAACAAGATCAAGGTAAGGTTGCACTGCCATGAGCTAGATTTCTAGTTACATTGATGCCCTTTCAGACGGCCTTCTTTGAGACGCACATGATGGTTCAAAATCCGGAACAGTGGATCGAGCCCATGGCCGATGCGGGTGTCAATCTGTACACGTTTCACATTGAGCCGGTGGAGGATGTGGTCAAGGTCAGTCGCCTGGTTCAGGAGGCGGGCATGAAGGTGGGCCTGGCCCTTAAGCCGGGCACTGAGGTGAGTTGAGGTTATGTTTCGAGTTGAATATCAAAACTAAAACACTTGTTGCTTTCGCTTGAAGGTAAAGGACGTAGAAAAGTACATGGACATTGCCGATGTGGTGCTGGTAATGACCGTGGAGCCTGGCTTTGGAGGTCAGTCCTTTATGTCGGACATGATGCCCAAAGTGGAGTGGCTTCGTGAGAACTATCCCAACCTAGACATCGAGGTGGACGGCGGAGTTGGCCCCAAAACCATTGAGTGCTGTGCCAAGTCCGGAGCCAACATGATCGTCTCTGGGACGGCCGTGGTGGGAGCCCCTGACCAGGGTCATGTCATCCGCCAGATGCGCGATGTGGTGCAGAGCTACCTCAAGTGAAGAGCATTTACCTAAGCCATTAGTAATAAGCTGAAATTTATATAAGTGTTGACAGTAAATTATGTGAGGAAGGGGACTAAAAGACATTTACAATCGCAAATATGTTTTTATACATTTATTTTCCAACATTCATATAATATATGTGTGTAAGTATATATCATGTTTCGTATGACATGTTGCTTTTAGCATTTTTATTTGGTTACATGTGTCCTTGTGTAGTTTATGTAGTTACATTTAGGATTCTGCACTTTCCCAGTTATTGTTTTTGGGCATTATTGATACCATTCGGTATGCCGTATTGTCATAGTTAATTATCTCTTTTTTGTATTCCAAAATAAAGTGTCAACAATCTCCTGACTGATTCGCGTCAATATTTCAAAATCTGAATGTAAAACTCTTCATAAATTCATCTTCTCAATGCCTCCGATGCGCCTGTCCAGCTCACTGGAAAAAATTCAGTTTCAGTTTGTCTTTTATTGTCAAGGTTTCTTGTTTCTTATAAATTCTTCACAAAGTGGCGGTCTGTGCATAAATAACAAGTGCTTCGTCATCAAATGATCGTCTCTTTAAACATATACTCGTACATACAATATATTTTCTGATACTTTGTGTACACATAATTCATTAATTTTTCTGTTTCGCGACACATATGTAAATTCAACTAGTTTGGTAATCAGCTTTGTTTTTGGATTTGCTACATTTACACATAACGTTTCGCTACAATTTCATGATTTTTAGGGTTTTTTTTTGGTTTTGGGTTGGTTTTTTAGTGTTTCGAGTCCTGCCAAGCCCATGGAGCTTGCGTAACTAAATCGAATCCTTCAAGAGGCAGGGATGCGGTAATGATTACGGAGGAGTTAGCCCCCTTAAGCGTTGCAATTCAACTATGATGGGGCTTGTGCGGCTCTGAGTTCTTCGTGTTGATTGTATGCATATTTTTTACTTAGTATTTAACTATTCTGCTATCCATGCCACGTGTAAATTATTTCACTCACTTCCCTTGCCAATGCTAAGCATTTTACAATCTACAATATATATAATATATAATATATATGGGTTATGTTCAATTTAGACTAAATGTACATAAAGCTAAGCGTTTTGATAGTAGCCTGGAGCTGGAGCATGGGTGTATAAAATAGATCGCCATAGACCCCATGATCGTAAATGCATAAGGAGTGTGGGTACCCATGAAACATAAAGTTTGAAAGGATATGAGTGGCTAACTGTCCAAGGCAACAGCTAAAGGAAACAATAGTTTGAAACCCCTAGAAATCCAGGAGGTAATACCACTGTTAAAGCAAAGAATAGAGATATTTTTTGAGGTTTTTAAACAAGTACCGGGTATATATTGTTAAATACAATGTTACCTCCTAAATTTTCGGGATATTTCTTCAACATGTCGATTTATGTCTATGCAATGCAAGATATCGAAGTAAGCATTATGTCTGTGATTTAGATTAATGATTATGTATTGTCCTGAATCCGGCCGCTGTCCTTAAGCCTTAAGTAATACAAGTATGCTTTCGTTATAGATGCAACAGCCCACAGATTTGTCTCGAGTATAAACTAAGCTTTTGCGCTCTTCGCTTTGTAATATGCATGTATAAATTTAGACACCATCACATCTGCTTACAAGCTACTTCTACAATATATATATAGAATATATGTATCCGCGTTATATGTATATTTCTTGTATATATGTATATTTCAGTTACATATGGTTTCTTTTCATTTGCCTTGTGTAATATGCGCTTCATTTAACCCCCCATTTTATGACTAATAATACTTTTCCACTTGTAAACTGATTGTACAAAACATGCATATATAATAATATATATATATATAGGTAGGCATATAATATGGTATATCTATCTGTGTGTGTGTGTATCCTGTGTGAATATGTCCAACTAGAACTAATAGTGATCGGTTATACATTGGTAATCTCTTGTCTAAAGCATTTCAACAGTTTTTCGTATTTTTTTTTCGTTTAGCTAGAAAGGATAAGTCTAAAATACCGATCTCCTGGAGTTCCAGCCATTTGTGGTTCCGGTTCCGGATCCGGATCGAAAATGATATCAAAGCTGTACACATTGCGAAGCTCAAGTGTGTTTTGTGTTTTGTAGTGTAATTGATGAAACAACCAATTTTGAGTCTTTAGTTACGCATATTTTACATTAATTTTTGTGCCATCTTTTTTTTTCTTTTGGTTTTAAGCTAAATAGTTGTACAAATTTTAGCACACCTAGGACTACCTAGGACTACGGATGATAGGAGTAGCACGGGGTGATGGGAGATGGATACAAATCAGAGCGATAATATTGAGCTTCGACTATAAAGCGGCCAGTCTAAGAGGGGCGTGGCAATTGTGTAAATAGTTCTAAATATTACATTACACAGAATTATCGTCTATCCGGCAATGACATCTTCAATTTCGTTTTAATAACTTCATTAAGTGTTCTTTAAAGCTGAAACCCACGCATTGTAGTTAGTATTTTCATGTCTTATTTCCTAAATACTTGTATTTATTATCATTTTCATATTCATTTTTTTCATTTTTGCTTATTGTGCATTTGTGTTTCTCATTATTGTCAACTGCACTTAAACTGCACTCCTCCAAATGCCCAAGATCAGCAATTTTTCCTTAATTCCTTAATACATTTCGATATATAGTTACATATTTACTACAATTTTTTATTATACTTTTCGCTTAGTTAGTTAGTTAGTTGCTGCTCTAATTTTCAACACTCAATAGCTTTGGTTCTAATATTAACATATTTTCTATATCTTTTCTTTGACATTTATAGATTCTTTGATTTGGTTTTTGGTTTCTCCTATCAGGGCTGTTTCTTTCAACACAAAATTCAGCTACAAAACAATTATTGTCCAGGGTTTTTTGGGGTATTTAGACACAATTACCAATTGGTTACATATCGGCTATATATTGGATAATTTCGTTTACTTGTAAATATATAAATCGCGTTCGCAATATGTGTATTGACATTTGTTTAACCCATTTGGGGCTCTCCTTTTGATTAGGAAATCGTTTCAGGTTCGTAGAAATCTCTTTGTAAAAAAATTGACAAATAAATTCGGCAAATTGACACATGATTATGTTGCCCAAATCGGTTCTAGCAGAATGGCTAAAACACTCTAAGTTCAGTAGCAAAATATATGTATTCATCCCACGGGATTCATCTGGGTTTTTGGGGTGTATATACTTTGTGCAATCTAGATATGGTGTGTTCAAGTGTCACCTTATTTCGTCATAAATCCTCCGGCACCGGACCAGGCTTAGGTTTTGGACGAGGTCCTGGGATGGGAGTAGTAGTAGGGCTTACCATTCCGCATCGGGTCCGTTGCTATTTTGGAGAGCATGTCGGGCCCGCCGGGGTGAAGGTCATACTTGTTGACCCGCTCCTCGTTGATAGGTCGGGCATGCTTTGCCATTTGTTCCTGAATCCATGGCACGTACTGCACCACGTTCGCATAGACGCCGGGCAGTCGGGGGTGGGCACACATGATGCCCCAGGACACGATGCCGCCGACAAACCAGCGGTCCTTCTCCCCCGGATACGGACACAGAAGTGGGCCACCCGAATCGCCCTGCACAAACAATAGTAAATCCCCCATCATCCACTTGAAGCTTGAGGGATAAACTCACCTGACAGGCGTCCTTGCCTCCGTCATCGAATCCTGCACAGACCATGCCCTCCGACACTGTCAAGTTGTCCAGCCACTCGTCGCACTGGTTGCGGGTAATGATGGGCACCTGCACCTCGTTCACAATAAACTCGTAAGTAGATTTAGCTGTTAAAATGAATATATGATTAAAGAGTTCTTTTTATTTTAATGGAGATGTTCACTTACGATCCTTTTCTTCTCTTTTCCCCCAGCCGATGACAGTACAGAGTGTGCCAGGATGGAGATTCCTTACGCTCGGAGGAGGCAGACAGACGGGCAGGAGGTGTTCATGGAAGGAAACTCGCGTGGCCAACTATAATATAATATAAATCAAATAGATTTAATACCTTTTCAACATTTTTAAACTTAAACTTCCCCACCTGGAACAGGGCAATATCGTTGTCGTGGGCAATGGCCATGTTGTATTGAGGATGGGGTATAACCGCCTTGACTTTGACCTTCTGACCCGTATAGGTAAAGGAGTTGCGACGTGTCACACCCAGCTGTATAGTCCAATCTTCCAGATCAATGACCGTATAGCTTTTACAGAGATATAGATTAAAAAAAAAGCTAGGATTTTCTAAAAGAAATACATACTTTCCAACGCAATGAGAGGCCGTTAAGACCCATTGGTCGGAGATCAGAACGCCGGCACAGTAGAAGATCTTCTCCGGGCCACCCAAAATGGCTGCCAGGAAGGGCCAGTTGCCAGGATTCGCCTGAGTGCCACCAATTATCCGTCTAGAGGGCTTGTGGCGTCCACGTTTTACTCTTCCGCATTCTATTTAATAAAAAAGTTATGTTTTAAAGTAAAAAATCTATACCACAACTCACCATAACTGGAGCAAGTCAGTTCGGCCATGGGATAGTCCTCGGATCTCTTGCAATTTGCGAATTCGTGCATCAAGGTCGAACGTCGCTTGGCATACGTTTTCCAAATGTCCGTGGAAACGTTTACGGAAGCCAGCAAAGGACGATGAGTGCGTTGGGTCAGCACGCTAGTGGCATTCACCGCCGAGTAGCCAAGAATGGAGCAAACAGCACTGGGTGACACGGCACGATCCCAGTTCTTGACACAAGCTGGAGCCCATTGACGCTGTCCAATGCGATAGACCTCCAGGACACCAGTGCCTACATCTCCATTACGTTCACTTAATCTCACTGTTAAAGATTCCAATCTGTATTATCCAATCTTAACGTCAAAAGTGTATCACTTACAGCAATTGCGCTCGTCCTGCCCGTAAGGACAATCGATGATGCCGTCGCATATGTGTTTCGTTCCTATGCACTGCATGTCGCCACAGTAGATCTCGTCCGGACCACATCTTTCGCAGCTGGCCTCGTCCGCCTGATCCATGCAGTCCAAGTGGCCATCGCAGACGTACTCCTGCGGCAGGCAGCGGTTGTGGTCGCACTGGAAGCCATCGCACTGGGGATTCGAGGCAGCCAACATTACATCGCGCACCTCCTCCAGACCCACACAGTCCTCGGAGCTGGGGAAGTCCTTGAAGAGCTTACAGTTCAGGTACTCGGGCAGGCTTAGGCCAAAAACGTCAAAGAAGAATCCACAACGTCGCATGGTTTCCGTGCAGAGGGTCTTGCAGGGTGGCACCGTGGCTCTGGTGTAAGGGATTGAAATCGTTATAACGTCCTTAAAAGCAGGTTTTTCTATCCCGACTCACCCACTCTGTCCACACTTGGGAACAAACAAGGTGCAAAGGAATAGGGAAACCAGTTCGTAGCATCTCACATCAACCAAGGCTTCATAGGAATCCAAGTCCTGCCAAAAAATAAACCATTAGATATCTCGAAGTTCCTGAAAAGGTCAACAGACAGACCGTTTGTGTTTCCACCTGACCAAAATGACCGATGTAGTTCGGGAATACGGTGTAGTTATAAGGTATCTGGGGTCCCTGACAGAAGCGCACGATTATGGGCAGACACGTGCCCGGAGCCGGATTCTTGCCAAAGCTGGCAGTGTCCTCCACATGGATTGTATTAATGATCGTCTTGTTCACAAACTTAATCGTTGGATAGGCATTGAAGTAGGCAGCCAGTCCTCCGGCGATGGCCAGCAAGGCAAAGGCGTTGATCAGGATCTGGAACAGCCGGAACTTCAACCGGCCATTGGTAATATACGGATTTGAGCTCTTCCGCCGGTTGATGATCTAGAATTATTGGAATATTCTAGATATTGGCATTGGATTAAAATAGTTCTTCCTCACCTGATGCTGCAAGGACATGGTGTGCGGAGCTCCATTCTGGAAACGGACTATGGTCTGCAGGCTGCTGGGCTGGCCGCTGGTTTTGTGGAGCGGCGATAGAGTCTGCGGCGGCTCCAACTCCTCGATGGGCTCATGCTGTATTCCCTGCCGGCAAACTATCGGTGCTGGAGCTGAAGGAGAAACCGAAAATGTAATGTCCTATGCCATTACCTATAGTCCCTTGAACATTTACTTACCACTGCACAATCGCTTGGCGGAGATTGAGGGCAGAAGCGGCGCCTCCATGAGCTTGGGGTTGTACCCCGGACTGGACGTCTGACTGAAGCTGTCGCTGGATATGGTTGAATCCTGTCGGAAGTTGATCCTGCCTCTTGAAGGCGGCACAGCTGGTGGCTGCTTAGCACTTCCTCCTCCACCGGCGCCACTCAAGAACCGCGTCGGTGCCAAGTCCATTAGCGGAGTCTGTCTTTGAGCCGTTCCGGGTCCATTTGATTTCCTGCCAACCTGATGGGATCCTGAGCCGAGAAGGGGCGCCTCCATCAGCTTTGAGTTATAGCCAGGACTGGAGCTGATGGAATAGCTGTCGCTGGACAAGGTGGAGTCCTGGCGTTGCTGCATTCGCGGATACGCAATCGGCGGAGGCTTGGTGCGTCCCAACTTATTCCGTACGGTTAGGGGAGGAGGTGGGTGTCCTCGTGGACCCATCTCCATGGAATCAAAGACTGTGTTGGCCTGCCGTAGGGGTGGCTCCGGTGGCCCTGGACGTTTCAAGTTTGGATTCAAATCGGTTGCCGCCGGCACTGCCACTGATGGCGATGGCCCGGACATGGAGGACATGGTGCCACTGGAGATGGTACTGGAGCCTGTCGAGGCGGCGGAGGAAGTAGAGGCCGATGCTGAGACACTGGTGGTCTCCTTGGAGTTCTGCGATCCAGTTTCCGCCGACGAGTTGTTCTTGTTGCCACTGTTCTTTGAGTTTTGTGGCGGCTGCTTTCGGGCAGGAACCACCGGCAGCTTGGAGCCACTGTCGATGGAGGCACCTACTCCACTACTACTGCTGCTGCTGTGGTTGTTGTTACTGGCCTGGTATAGAGCCAAGCCGAGGCTGTTGTTGTTGTTCAGCTTGTGCATGGCATCGTTGAGAATGGCCCGCTCCCGGAAAGCGGAGTCCCGGTTGGTGGCCAGCGGCGAGTCAATGGAGCTCGACAAGGGCTTCTCGTCCAGCGACGACTGAGTGTCCACCGAGGAGAAGCGACTGCGGAAGTCGACACTGGTTGAGCTGCTAGCAAACCTCTCGCTGTGGCCGCCCAGGGAGGACCCATAGGCGGAGTCCACGGTGCTGCTGGAGGAGCGCTGAGCCCGCTTGGCGATGTGACCCATTGCTGAGTACCGCCCGCCGGCGGCTTGATAGCTGGCGACCTTGACCGGCGTGGAGGTTAGCGACTCGTCAAACACGGAGTTCTCCAGACTCATGCGGTCGTCATCGGAAATGCCATCGGCGTCCGCATATCCGTGCCCCGGACGTGTGGCAATGTCAACAAGCAGCGCTGATTGTAGCCCGCCTCCCTGTCCACTAGCTACTACTCCTCCTGCTCCTCCTCCTGCGACCCCGGTTACTGACTCTGTGGTCACGTTTGCTGGTTGCGGATAAACAAACACCGTGCCAGTGCTGTGGGCGTTATCCTGTCCGTCAGTAACCATTGGATTGAGACTGCCACTAGCCTGCCAGGCGAACTTGCCCCGCAGCAGTCGTCGGGGAATGGGCGGAGGGGGCGTGACTGGGGTGTCCACCCGGACCAGCTGCTGCTGCTGTTGCTGCTGGTGGAACTGTAGCTGCTGCCTGCCACCCGATGGCGCTGACTTGGCGTATTTCTGCTCCGTCATGTTTACCTGCCAAGGACGAAAACAAAATCGAGGAAGAGCTCAGAGTTATGACTTGGCAAGTACAGTGAAACATCAAATTAATAGCAAGTAATCCAATAAGCGGGTCAATAAAATTTATTTATAGGAATGAAGTTTAAACTTTGTCTGGTTTTAAACGATCATGAAAAACACTTCTGGAGAATTGTTTTTAAATTTTAAGGATTTCACTGGAATAGTAACTGTACCCATATTATCCTGCGGCAATATTCTGCACTATAAGCTCCTGACAGGTGCTGGAATAGGAGGCAAGTGGACGAGGAGAGGCACTAAGCTCCCGCTAAGCCGAGTGCATAAAAACCAACCCGACACAACGCCCGGAAGGACGAAATAACTCTGTGTGCCCACGGATTTGATGGGCGTGGCCCTGGATGCGAAAATATAGATTAAAATATGGGTGGTTCTTGTGGTTTTTTGGACTGCCCTTCGCCGCCATCATCGATCTTCCGAGTCATGCAAAGCCAGCAAAACTTTCCTCAAATCCCAGCCGAGCTAATCTCTTCTCTTTTCTCGACCCGCCACTCAAGATTCTCCTGTCTGCGATGTCAGCTAAATAATGCCAACGTCCTGCCAGCCACTATAATAATATTTATGTTGCCACAAAGTTGCCGCTGAAATTTGTTAGCTTTTCCGCCAAAATGAAATAATGGCAATGGATTCCTGGTAACAAGAAAATTCACCTGAAAATCTAAAACTTGAAGTTCCTGAAAACCTAATTTGAATTCCTGAAAACCAATTGTAGTCCTTTTTAAACAGATTTTATTACTTTTAACTAACAAAACTCTCATTTTCATAACAAATTGAAGGCTAATGGACTAAGTCAGTAATTAAGTTATCAAGTTTTCCGATCTGATTGCAACTTAATGATTAATGAAATTTCCTAAGCGAGGAAATCGGTGAAAACAATTTTAGTGGAAAATAAAGACTTTGGCATTAAGCTGGAACAAAATTTAATTTATGAAAAGTTAGAGGGTCCTGTAACCCCTTAAAGCTATTTGAAAAGTCCACCAGAGCCCCGGATACTTACAAGCATTTGTGTGGCTGCCGGAGGAGGCAACTGCGACGGCTTTTGCTTCTCCTCGAGCATCGGATAGTAGTGGGAGGAGTGGCGCCGCACGATGCTGCTGCTACCGTTGCTGCTGCTGGAATTTCCGGTGTTGCTGGGAAGTGGCAACAAGGTGACCGACTTGCACTGCTCCTGTTGCTTGTCGTAAAAGTCCAGCAAAGAGTTCAGGGGCAATGCCAGGCTCGAGGCACGCTCCGATCTGTTAGGGTAGGGGAAAGTCCTGTTATTTAAAAATTTCAAATCTCAAAGTTCGAAGGTCAAAACTCACCTTGAGCGACTCCTCTGGTCGTCGGCCGAGGTCTGATGCTGATTATGGTCCTGGGAGACGCTCAGAAATTGTTTATTCATATCGAGTGCGTTCATGACTTAATCGTTATGATTTGGCGGAATCGAAACTGAAAACGATAACGAGTATTGGATTGGTCAGTTAAGAGTACGAGTATATGTGATTCGCATGCGAATGCCACCGCAGAAAACTTTTTGTTTTATTTCACTTTATGAGCCCTAGCGTTGTGCATGCCGAGCATATCAAAATCCGACTAGCGGCTATAGACAGGATCACGTTCCGGCCAAGGCCTTTCCCCTTAAAACGAGGAAAAAAAAATAACAAAAACCTAAAAGCCGGCTATAATGAACTAGTCATGCAAATAGCTGCGGGCTCTTTTTGGCCACAAGAATCGAAATCAATTACACAATAGACCACCCAAACAGACACATCCCACTGAATCCCATGAATCGGACACGTGACAATGGATGGCACACAAAATCAACATAAATGCAAGTCCCAGTCCCAGTGTCCCAGGAATGGGTTTCCATATACGAGTATATGCCGGTATTTGGTTGGCTTATAGTATATATCGATGCCATCGGAATCGGGCTAGGCAATTTGGCCTTTTGTGTCTAATGGATGCCATTAGTCGGCTGGCAGCACAAAACCTCCTGTTGTTGGTAGTTGGCATTGTGTTGGCCAAAGTCGATTTTGGGCGAATTTCGGGGGAGCTAACCATCGGACGGACTGAGTGCTTTCACAGTTCTTTTTTGGCAAGGAAATGGAACTCGGGTTAATTAAGTTGGAAGTTGGAAGAACTTGACAAAGCAATCGTTATCAATAGTGGATAATGACTTTGAATTAAAGACAACTTAAAGCTAGATACTTTACTTCTGTTTTGATTAAAACCTATATATACAAGACTTGAGCTACAAGTAAGGCGATTCGCTTTCTCCTGCATCTCTGACCCAATTTAATCGGATACGAGGGGCCAGAGAGAGGCAGCAGGCAACAGGTGAGCCATCACCAGAAGTGGGACAAGCCAAAAACCAAAACACACACCGATGCAGCTGTAGGCATTCCTGGTCCAACACCTCGGCCACTGGCCAAGGCACGTGGGCGAGAGCTGGCCGAGCCGAGCTGGCCTTCCATCAGAGTTCACAGTGTGTCAAGGACGAGTATTGACACTAATCCAATGCAATCAACTCGGACAGGTGGGCCTGAACACGCCCACTTTTGAGTGGGTGTTGAAGTGAAAGTGCATGCATGTTTATTAAAAGGCACGACTGCCTGACTCTGTTTACACAAACTTCAATCATCGTCATAATCAAGTTCAACTACCGCAGTTAGCTTGTTAGAGGGAAAGTTTTTTTAAACTTTATGCTATTAATAAATTAATGTCATGATAAAGTAAATATTCATAAATTATTCTACACTTTAATCGATTAGTTACTACAACCCTTTAACCCACTCAAAATTATGAGAGTTTGTTTTATTAAATAATCTGCTCGTTTTTAGTAATTAAATCGGTAATTAAAATTTGTGGTAATTGCAATTACTCCACAGAACTGGTAAGCAAATATGTAACCAGCCAACACTTTAACCAGACAAACATATTCGCAGCCATGGCACATGGATATGCATAGAATTTTTGTAATAAACCCACACATCCTAGCATCCCAGCAGCCCAGCATCCGGATGGGATGAGGGCCAGAAGGATATCGAGGATGGCGGAAGGAGTGGCAAGGACAGGATAAACACACAAATTCTATTTGCTTGGCATTTGTATGCTGAACACCAATTCCAAACTCATATGAACCATAAATTGTTTGCTTTTGTGTCGTCCTTTCCGATTTTCCTCTGGAGAAGAGCAAAAAAAACCAAACCGAAGAAGCAGTCAGGCATATCGCTTAGGCGGGGTTGGCTGGCTTTTAAATTATATTAACTCGAAGGCAGTGGTTGAGGAGCCGGAGCTTGAGCCTAACCAGCATTTGTATATATCGGCGACCTTTAAGGTTATTACCCAAATTGTTGACGCATTTGCCAAGTGTCGGCCCCTCAAATTCCAATCACAAATCAAAAATCTCGCCCCTGTCAGATGTGCCAGTGGCAGTGGCAGTCCCTGAAAAGGTTGAAATTCCAATCCAGGCAACCAGGCAGGGCCCTGCCCGGCAATCTACCAATTGTTTCTGTGCGCCTGATTGCTTGGGTAAACATTATTAAGTATACGTCTAGTTGTGCGGATGCCTCTGCCCGCAGAAAATTACATTTCGAGTATGGCAATGGCAATGGCAATCGGAATGAGAATAGAAATGGAAATGGCATTCGCAGTTAATCAGTAGAAAGTCTCAGACCAGACTGTGGAATTTTCCTCCAGGATATTATCAGAGTACATTAAAAGAAATGCAGATTCCTGGAATGGTGGATGGAATTCCATCGCAAAGTGGTTACTCCTGCAATTGGCACTCATTTCTCTGGCCATTTCCTGGAATCTCACATATATATAACGCAATCAATCTTTCAGAATCTATGTATACGAGTTAGTTTTGCCTTCTGGTTCTGGTGCCCCGTCCCCACACGCTCTAATTCCAATTGAAAGGAAGTCATTAAAATGCCAGCACATGGGTCCAGGGTTATATAAGGCTTGTGCCAATTATCGTATGTCTGGCGGACATCTTTCCTTCATGTCCTTCGGCCAATCAGCCCCATGATTTGGGTGCGACAGATTAGGTGTATAGTATATATATATATTTGCTTGTGTATATTATAGTAAGTAGCAAATTCAAATTCCAGCCTTGGCATATTTGCCTAGAGTCCAGGTCCGAACCGGAGTTCATGGAATTTCATTACGTGGACGTCCTGGCCGAGCAGAGAATGCCGAGCAATGTGTGTCCCGAGCATCTGAACCTGGCCATTTTTTAGGCAACAGAATTTCCACGCATTTATGGTACATCCCTGTTCATATTACGTATTCACTTTGGTTGGGCGAATATTTTAAATTTATGACCCCTCACCGGTTAGGTTCTCATTTGTCTGGGGTCAGGCATAAATTATGGCTGAGCATTTAATTAGTTTTGGGGCAATGGCCAAGCAGGTGACTTTTCTATCTTGCCATTCGAGAAAATCAAGACATTCCTTTCGTTAAAGAAGCGTTAAGGAAGAAATAATATTATCGGAATAATATAGCATACTTTTTAGGGCTTTTAGAGTAGAAAATATTAAGTATACGCACGATGGGTCTTCCTACTTTAAGGGGATAATGATAAATGGCATAGATGGTTTGATTTCTGGCACATTACAATAATTGAGGTTTATGTTTAGGAAAACAAAAGTTGATAGTTTCAATCATAAGCTCAAAATATTGCGTATACGACATGTTGCCTTGATGAGACGCATTACCACTTTAATTAGCAACAAATAAAAGGCTCTGTGAAACTTTTGCCTAATAAAACCCCGATATTATTTGCATTTGAAAACGTGACTATCATACAAACTAATAAGACATCCAATAAAAAGCACCAAATGCGATTATGGCGACTGTGTCAAAGGTAACAATATTACTTTCTGAAGCCAAGTCAAAGGAAATGTAACAAACAGGATTTAAAAAACGAAAATGTCTCTCTGGGTTGTGATGTTAAATGAATTTCCAACACACAAGTAGAACCAACCTTTTCAGTAGCAACCATCAGAGTTTACGTAACGTGGCATAGAATTGTTGCTTCAGCAATGTGGGAGAAGCGAGGAGGGATGAGGTAGGATGGAGGAGTGGCAAGTAGGCACGCCCATACAATTAACAAACAAAATATTAGGGACACACACCCACACGCAGTGGCACGCAGCCAGACAGAGTCAGAGTGGCATTGTTAGTAATTGTGCAATCAGCAAGGCGATGGTGATGGTGTGCGATATAACGGGATTGTGCGTCTGTATGGGCGCGTGCTGTGAATTGCTTTAAAAGGATACCAACATATGATGGCCAGGAGCCAGGAGCCGGGGCGGGTTTCTTTGAAAGAAATGAAAGAGGCGAAGCCCTAGGCGGCTTCAAAACGCAAAACAGGCGTTCAGCAATTTCGCATTTGCAAGTCTATGTGGCAGCTAGCTTCAATGTTGCAAACTTCCGCTGGGGTGGAGGGTGCCTCGAATCGATTTCCATTTCCATTTCGCACTCGCAAGCCACTTCGTTGACTGTCATCCAACGGCGGCGTCATCATCATCGTCGATGGGCATCCTCTCTATTACTGCCACATCTGAAGTGGCAGACCAATCAGAGGCCAGATTCATTTCCGTCAACAGTTGATCGGATCGGTCATACGAGATTTAAAAGGACTCCAAAATAGGGGAAATAATTTTCAGTTACAGCCTGATCTAATAGAAAAAAATCTAAAAATCATGGTTTATAAATTTTATTTCTCAGAGGCAGCAGGCTTAGTCAGTTATCTTGCCAGGACTGCAGTTGACATACTAGCAGCGACACGCAGGAGGAGATTGACGGGCAGTGAATCATTTTCTGGATGCGTTCGACCAAAGTGTGCTGAGGGATCCTCCCATACCTCCCATTCCGATACATTGTTCGAACAATTCGAATTTACTGTCATCGTCAACGCTATTGTCCTCTTTGTCAATTTACGTTCAAATCGCAGAGGGGGGTGGCAAGGATGTGCGAGGGGCTGGGTCTGGGTCTGGTCCTGTTTGCCAATGTCTAGCCTGGAGCTGGGTCGACGGAGGCTTCACTTTCATTAGTCAATGCGCCAGTGTCGGCAGCAGCGCTTTGTTTCTGACAACCCAATGGCGCACGTGGCGCTCGCCGCGATACCAGGATGTGGCAAGATGGGGCACGATGGTGTCTTGGATGGGTGATGTGCTTCAGCTGTACTGTGTTGTGCTGTGCTGTGGCACGGCTTATGATGCCTGGCCGAGCACTGATGGCTGCCTGTCTGTCTCTCTGTCAGTCATGAGGCTCTGGCAATGTGTGCGTTTGCGGCCAAATAGATGGAACCAGGCAAGCGGAAAGTGGGAGTGGCAGTGGGCAAATGTTTTTCTGGGCAACAAATTCACAGTTTAACTTTACATTTAGTCCTTTATTCATTCTGAATTTATGTAAAGGATAAAAAGCAGACGTAGAGAATAAAGCTTGCAAAAAAACCAGCACTTAAATTTTGTTCCTCTGTTTTTTGTGCACAATAGTGTGAAGTTCACATCCTGCATATCCTGTGCTTCGGGAGGATAGTTAAGAAATGAAATAGTGGAGCAATCGAGCACTGGAGCAGTGGAGTCCTGTATCAGTTATTACCAGGACGAGGTAAATGAAGGGTAAAACAGAGAAAAAGAGCTTTCCAGATTTTCCCATTTCGATAGCAGTTCCCATGTTTGCTTTTCAACTTGACATCCTTGAGTCCTCGACAAAGCGAGGATGACAACGGAAATGGATTTTCATACTTCGATGCTTCGTCAGTAATTTATGAGCATTTTTCCACAATATCACTTCAGAATTCACTTCCCTGGCGACGCTTTTGTCAATTAAATATCGGTTAAGTCCTGACCCCACCCAGTGTCTTGAAATGCAATCAGTTCCCATTCAACCGAAAACCCCAAATGCAAGGTGGCTGTGGGTGGGTCGTGGGCTTGTGGGTGACTTCTCTTCAACCATTTCAAGGACACACACGAGCCGCAAGCCCTCGAGCTGCAGCTGATGCGGAGAAGGAGGGGGATGTCAGCTGCGCAATTCACAGTCATTTAATTATCCTCGCAATCCTCAGGATTCCACCAGTCACCCTCCAGTCCCCCAGGACCAGTCACCACTTAAGATTTAATTTCCAAAGACCGTCGGAATCGTTAAAATCATATCGAAGCAGCCTAAAGCACAAATTTATCTTTTTCAATAAATCGAAAATGCCCAAGAGACCCAGTAGGGCCCGGTTGTCTAGGACATCGCTGCCAGGACGATGCCTCTGCGAGGAAATTCCATGGTAATTAGCTCAATATCAGCCCAATAGGTCGTAGGCTAAATATTAGCATATCGATTAAGGACTAGGCACTTGCCTGTAACAAAAGATAGAGCCTTAATGGAACAATTGAATTCCTGATATGATTATTTAAGAATCAAAGCTACTGTTAAGGTATTTCTTTCATTAAATTAAAGTAAGTTGTGAGTTCTGAGTATCCTTGCTGGATATACACTACAAAGTGCGTTCATCTCATTTAAATGCAATTTCTGCGTTCCCTGAACCCAAATTTAATTGTCTGGTCTGGTCGGGTTTGTTTGGGGTCCAGACAAAGCTAATTGATTTCTTATTAGGGAACCGAATAGAATTTATGCCAAATTGGGTATCTGCCCAGTTCAATGGCAGTGATTGGAAAAGGAAAACTCAAAGGGAAGAATGACCGCGATCCTAAAAGGGAAATTGTTGATTTGGATTCCTCGAGAATCTTTTTTTCCTTTTTATATTTTTCTTTTTGCATTCAATCGATTTTCGTCCTGTGTGCCTATGCCTGTGTGCGGGATCCTTGTTTGTATTTGTTTCTACCAAATTGAGTTCGAATGCTGCGCGAATGGCCGAGGATTTTTTGGGGATAGCACAAGTTTACACAACTTGGGGTGCTCCCAACGTGACGTTTAAGTGTGATTCCTTGTAGTTCGTGTGTGCTTCGGTGTGTGTGTGTGTGTGTGTGTAGGTCCTTTTAGGTGGGCTTCTAGCTGTCTGTATATGTGTGTGTGTGTGTATCCTGCCTTGTTGTCCTGTTTGTTTTGCACTTCAACTTTGCCTGGGCCTAAGGTTCAACAAATTCATGCTTCTCACTTATCCTTCCCCCATCTTTACATTTTTTTCTGTCCTTCTGACGCTCTCGGCTCGTCCTGTTCGTCCTGCTCGCCCTGTTCTCTTTGTCTTCCTCTGAATCTCTCTTTCTCTTCCTTTCCCTTTCCCTTTTCCTACCTCTCCCTTTCTCTTTGAGGCTTAGCAATTTTCGTGCCTAAGTCAAATAATGCGCCAACACATCATTTCACACTTAAAAGCTGTAAAAAAAGCATGCTAGGACTTCTCAATATGCAATATATACAGGCTGTCTTAATTAATTATAATTAGTTTCCTTAAAGAGAGTTATAATAATATTAAAGTCTATATTAAACTCTAACATGAATCATGAATATATTATTAATCTAATTTAACTTAAATTATAATTAATAATATTAGGTATCCTTATGACTTATTAATTTTATCAAATTTTAACAAATATTCTTAATAATATCGCCTATCAGTACGACTTACTTATTTTAACAAATGTCTCACACTATCTGCTCACTTTAGGCAGTTACCACTGTTGATAGTTGTTTTTGTTGCTGTTTGTCGGCAGCCAGCATCAATCTTTGTCCAGCATTTTGGCATCTTTCTGGTGGAGGTCCTGTTTTTTTTTTGGTTGTATTCTTTTATATGTTTTTGTCGGCTCTGTTTGTTTGCCCTTTCTTGGTGGCATACACCTCAGTGTTGGGTTTATTTTATATTTATTTCGTGTAGAAAAATAAGCTGGGCAAGAGGGGGATGTCCTGAGGCAGTCCAAAAATATGAACCCCGCACGCACACACACACAGTGACTACGCGGTGCGTGCGTGTATGTATATGGATGCGGGTGCTTCTGTGTGTGCGTGTGTCTGTGTATTTGCCTCGATATTTTAAGTATCCTGTTTGCGCTGCTTGCTGCGGCTGCTGCTTCTAATTCTTGCGCTGCCTACTTTCAGGCGCTCGCTGCCAGGCCGCCTCTTTGCCTCCCGTCTGTTGTTGTTTTTGGTATCGGGCTTGGTTCGAGGTATTATTTGCGTAAATAGAATTTACGTTTACGTTTTCCACACATTTGGGCTTTCCACGTATTCACACACACAAGTAAATTAACTTTGATTGCTTCCCTCTTGTTCTTGGCTTCTTTTCTCCAGCTTTATTGTGTTGTTATCAACACATATGTATATTTAAACATATATATATCTATGTGTGTATATTATTATACTTGTATACTTGTATAGATGTAATCCCGTTAGGATCCAGGTGCAAATAAGAAGGTGCAGGTTACGGCTAATTTATTGTCGCATTCTCACACGCACTCACTCACTCACACCATCACAGTCACTCTCCTTTCGTTCGATCCCACTCTCACACAATCCCAATCTTGCATTGATGTACTGTCTTGCTGCTTCCTCTTCTTCAACAGTTTGAAATTTTACTCAAGCCTTGCGCCTCTTCTTCTACATCTCATCTTCCTGCCTTAGCCTGGCGTAAAGTATTTGTTGTTGCGATAGTGCCGACGTTTTTGTTGCTCTTGCTGATGCTGTGGTTCTTTTTGTTGCCGTTGCTCTTGCTGTTGCTGTTGCTGCTGCTGTTGTTGCTGCTGCTGATGCTGATGCTGATGCTGGCCACCAGCTGCTACAGCTGCACGCGCCGCCTCGGTTAGCACGTGCTTTTGGCCAAGACCGTCAAGTCAACGGCGCTCAAACTGAACTAAACGGAATCGCTTTCGAAATGTGCCTTTTCTTTGATTTTCTGCACGGCTTTAGAGCGCTCTCGGGCCAGGCCTGCGCAGAGAGTGCTTGTCCCTTCGGCTCTGATTCGTAGCTTCAAGTCACAATGGGACACGCAGCCATTTTGAATGGGTATTGGCCTTCCGGTTGTGAATTTTTGTGACATTACGTATACGACCTGTGTTCTGAGAAGTTTCTAATAATGAGTAGTTTCTAATAGGCATTCCTTAAGCAGTTTATCAACCATATTGTTAAGTTAAAGACAAAATAATTTGGATAAGAAATAAGCATTATAAAACTAATTTGTCCCCAAATCCAAAGCACATATCCCATGGTGTTTCGGGCCTGAAATACTGTAAATAGCCACAGTGCTTATCATTCGGCAAAGTCGGCCTCTCATCTGGAACTCTTACCAACGAGCCGCTCTCTTTGTGGTGAATTAAAGTCCTTAAACTCTTTGCTACTGCCAGCTGAGCCTGAGGAAACTTAAATATTCCCAGGATAACTATTTAAATCAAAGTACTTTTAATAATAATATCTTTTTTTACGTTGGGTTTTTATTCAATAAAACTGAGATAATTTATAAGATCATAAAAAGAGAGCTTTTATTAAAAAAATTACGTATACGACTAGTAGTAGTCCAAAAGTAATCATTTAAATATGATTTTAATGAAGAGCTTAAGCTTTTGATTAAGATGCAAGAAGCAATATTAATTCCTTTTTCTAGGACACAAGAAGCAATACCCAAGGGACGCTTAATTCGAGCAAAAAAGGAGCCTTTATTGTTTATTTACTACTATTTTATACTATTTCTACTACTATTTTCTATTACTTGCAGTTTTTAACTTTTTTACTGTTTGAATTACCGCCAAAATGTGCCTTGATATGGCTCGTAAAGCAAAAGAAAGTCCACTTAAGAAAGAAAATACACACTGTGGCTATGGTGATGACATGAAAGTGAAAGCTATTTCCCGGCAGTCCTCCGCCCCTGATTGCCTCCAAGAATCCACTTTTTGCAGCCAAAGAATCCACTTGCATAATGTGCTTTTGTGTGCAATTAACATTTGAATGTATGATCGTGATTTTATTTATGGCCCTCACTTGCACTACACAATGTCCATAGTCTCGTCCCGCCCTCCGCCTCAGGATGCTGTTTTGTTCTCAGTTCCTCTTATCGCACTCACAGCTGAGCAAGAACAAAGGCTGCAGCTGCAACCAAAGGATATGAGAGCAACAACAAGCCAGTCCCGGCAAGGAAGTCATAAATTTAGCCAACGGTTAACAGGTGCATTTGAAATGTTCGCCCTTAAAAAGAGATAAATGCATAAGCTTGTGAAAGGGTTTAGGTGGGAAGGATGCTGGTATCCTGTGTTCAGACTCCTGCGAGCTCAACGCTGTTTTCTATTATGTGATGCGGTACAATGGGCACTGGAAGGATTCAATTTCCGTTCAGGATTACGGATACTATATCATGGAAAAGGACTCTTTTTTCTGGAAATTAATTCCACTGTATTCGTAATTAAATTCCACTGCAGATTGATTATTAGCGGGTCAGTTCTTCGTCGGTTTTTCCCTGACCCTGACCACCAACTCGATTAATCAAAATTCTCATTCACCACACGACTTACCCGCTTAGACTAGAAAAATTTTCTGAATAATCACTTGCAACTCCCGATGCGAATACCTCGAAGTGCACTGCTGAATTGTTAAAGCCAGTTTCAAAGCCATGGCTAGAAGCCAGAATGCCGAAAGCCAGAAAGCCAGAAAAAACCAAAGCGTGTCTAATCGAAATTCCTCAAAAAGCTGTGTCGCCGCTTTCAAGGAAAATTTATGCAGAAACAGCAGGGTTGGGGATTCCACAGCGTTAACTGTGATTCAGTGGGAATTCTAAGAGGGGGCCAGCTGAGTGGCATGCCTGTTGCATGCAACCGGCACCGGAAAGCCACCACTCCCATTGATACGAAAAAACTGGCGGTTCGGCGAGTCGTTAATAAGCGCCTTTTCAACGGAAATTTCCCACCCAGGGCCATTCGGAATTCGCGTAATAGCTTCGCTGTCCTTTTATTTACTGAGAGACATCCACATCCACATCCATCCAGGTGTGCACTAAATCGGAATTTCCGAATAAAAATTGTATAAAATCAAAACGTGTTGAGCATTTTGTGAAGCGCGAAGGCAGCGCGAAAAAACAATGCAGACTATTAAACTTTCCATAACTCCCAGCACTAATCGGCTTTCATTTAATTAGTTTCTGTGCGCAGCTGAATAACGTTTAGAATGGGAAAATGGAAAACAATATAGCAAAAAAAGCAGAAACTGAGAGCAATAAGGATCCTTTATTAAAATCAAATGCAAAACAAAGGATGGAACAGGTAATTATAGTGGGAGTATTCTAGAGGAATTTAATTAGAGTAGCTGAACTAGATGCTCGTATCTCTTCAAAATGTATAGACAAAGCTTGTAAAAAAAGAGAATCCTTAAGATTTTGGAAGGGGTATCATAAGAAAATATTCAGATTTTATTAGGCAGTTTAATAGGGTATTGATCCACAAATTATTTAAAGTATTCCACTCCAAAATTTGATGGAAATTGGCGGAGATATAGCCCTTGCTGTTGACCATATGTTACCATTCCATCCATTCCATCCTTTTTTCCTTATTTTTCAAGGAGTCTCGGACATTAATTTGGAAAAAACTCGTTCCGATAAACTCTGATAAATAATCGATCTAGCACTAGATTAAGGTGTTCCGATTAGAAA
Source organism: Drosophila ercepeae (assembly GCA_018150545.1). Taxonomy (NCBI): domain Eukaryota; kingdom Metazoa; phylum Arthropoda; class Insecta; order Diptera; family Drosophilidae; genus Drosophila; species Drosophila ercepeae. The sequence continues at coordinate 16,894,026 of JAECWL010000161.1, forward strand.
TCGGATAGCAATTACGAAAGCTAAAAGCAGGGTAAAGGACCGTGCATTAATTTCCCGAAATTTGTAAGAGGTTTGTTTTATTTGTATTTTTTATTAAAACAGTCCCCGTGGCGAGAAGAGAGTGCCAAAGACGGGGAGAGATGGCCGCATGTAGCACGGCAAATTGTCAGGTGCTAAGCTTTGATAAAGTGAGCACTCAAAAGGACGAAAAAAAAACGAAAGTTAAGCTCCGACCAAGGGGGCCAAACCGAATGCAGACAGGAACATTTATTCGCTGCGAGACGCGAATCGTTTTTGTTTGTTTTCGACCAGAATTCAACGCACACTCGAACTGCGTCCCATCCGCCCCACAGGTCAAAGTTTTTCTTTGAAAGTTTCATATGGGAAATTTTGTGGGAGCAGCGAGTGGGTGGCTCCTGGGTGGCTCCTGGGGGGACAGGTAACTGAAACGTTGATTTCAAGCAAATTGGCTGTGCCTGTGGGTGGGTTTGTGCCTGGGCCTGGCGAGGTGCCTGTGAGTTAGCTTTTTGTTTATGGAAAGTGTTATTGTTTGACTTTGAACTTTCCGCTTGTTTGCGTGTGTGTTTTTTGTGTGTGCTTTGGACCAAAGCTGAGAATGGCCCAAACAATATCATAAAATTTAATGCGCTCATATTTCATGGGCTAACAAACGCCAAAGGATCTCCAAAGCCGTGGAGCCTCCGTGTGCCTCAAAAATTCATAAATCATTATGCTTCGTTTTTTATCGCTTTACTTTTTAAACGCTTGGCCTAAAGTGATTGAAATGTTTCAGCCGAAATATAGAAATTGCCTTCGCGGTTATTTTTACGAGTTCGATAACCCATATACAAAGGGATTTATGTGGAAGAAAATAAATCTTTTTGTTTAACATATTTATTTTCAGCTTGGCGATAACAAATTTGTCAAACGTTTATCACCATTAATTGATGTGTTTTTAATACGCTTTCCTATCAAAGGTGAAAGTAATTTAATTTGATAAAATATTTCTAGCCGATAATGATAAATAAAGCGTGACTGGGAAACACACCCACATTTCAATTAAAAATCAATGAATTCGAATGCCTTATAAGCTCTAAAACATATAGTTTCTAGCTTTCCGGATAAGTGTACAGCTTCCTCATTAAGCGATAAGGAAAGTTATACTTACGCCAGAGTTCATATTACGAGATTTCTGCGACAGAAGTTCCATGTTATATTAGAGAACAGCACATTATTTTATAAAAACCAAGATGTTTTTTAATTCCAGAACTAAACTACAAATATATCCTAAATCGAAGGGTAAACGAAGCTACAGAAATGCGAATTTTGGACACTGCGCGTTGAAGGTGTTTCCACAACTATTTTTAGGAGCCTATAGCTATATGCGTTCTTTTGTTGTTCGCATTTTCTCCGCCGCCTCTAGGGTTTTGATAAGCTCGCGAATCGCACAATTAACAGAGTCGGTGAGGGGGCGAAAGCAGAACATCCGCGACACTTATTGTGATTTTCCTGTGCTCCGGGCGCGCTTTTGTGCATTTTAATAGGCAGACTAAGAAGAAGATCGTGTGAAATCGACGCAGCGACATTTACAAGGGTGGCATCGATAAAATACTACAAAATGTAAATTTATTTTACATTTTATTAGTGTATATATTCACGAAAATCGTTTTAAGATTCGTAAAGGCAATTTAAAAGTTTCAGTTGGCGCCATGGATGTTTCGTTATCCCTGGTTTTTTAGAGGCAGTGTTGGAAAAGATCTGCTAGTTTTAAGTAAGTGTTGGCTAATACGATTCCCCAAAAGCGTGCTGTAAAGTGGCTAAAACTTTTAACAATATTGGTAAATGCCACACGAAGACCGAAACACAATTCATTGCAATTAAAACAGAAAAATTCGCAAAAATTCCTACGTGACGTGTCTCGATTAAGCCGGTAACATGGTCGATAACTTAGAACCGTTGGAGCCAAGTCTTCAGAACCTTGTCGAACAGGACTCCCTCAAATGGATCTTTGTAGGCGGCAAGGGGGGCGTGGGCAAGACAACCTGCAGGTGAGGCAACGGCTGGCCAATCCACAAGCACCTTGCACCATTTTTATAAACCATATGTTTTGGAACATTCCAGCTCCAGCCTGGCGGTTCAACTGTCAAAGGTTCGGGAATCGGTTCTAATTATATCTACAGATCCTGCACACAATATATCCGATGCCTTCGATCAAAAGTTCACCAAGGTGCCGACCAAGGTAATCCGTACATACAAAGGATAAGCTGTATCCACTAATAAACGGTCTCCACACAGGTGAATGGCTTTGACAACCTGTTTGCCATGGAAATCGATCCAAATGCTGGACTAAACGAACTTCCTGAGGAATACTTCGACGGCGAAAACGAGGCGCTCCGGGTGAGCAAAGGAGTCATGCAGGAGATGCTAAATGCCCTGCCCGGCATCGACGAAGCTATGAGCTACGCCGAAGTCATGAAACTGGTCAAGGGCATGAACTTTTCGGTGGTTGTCTTTGACACGGCACCCACTGGACACACCCTCCGTCTGATCGCATTTCCCCAGGTCGTCGAGACGGGCCTTGGCAAGCTGTTGCGGCTCAAGATGAAGGTGGCGCCGCTACTCACACAGTTCGTCTCCATGCTGGGCATGGCTGACGTCAACGCCGACACTCTCTCCCAAAAACTGGACGACATGCTGCGCATAATCACCCAGGTTAACGAGCAGTTCAAGAATCCAGTAAGTAGAGATCATAGTTCAAGGTCTATTATAAGTTAACCTACTTTTTTTTTTTACCCGTAGGATCAAACCACGTTTGTCTGCGTCTGCATCGCCGAGTTCTTCTCACTGTACGAAACGGAGCGACTGGTCCAGGAGCTGACCAAGTGCGGAATCGATGTACACAATATAATTGTTAATCAGTTACTGTTCCTCCACAACTCGCACGACTCCTGCTCCATGTGCGCCTCCCGCTACAAGATCCAGGAGAAGTATCTGGATCAGATCGCCGACCTGTACGAGGACTTCCATGTGACCAAGCTGCCGCTGCTTGAAAAAGAGGTGCGCGGCCCGGAGAGCATAAGGGCGTTCTCTGAAAACCTAATGACTCCCTACGATCCTAAGGCAAAGCCCAAGGAATAGGAATGCTCTGTAGTCCCTTCCCTTTCCCAACTGTTTGTAAGTTTTGTCCCGCAGCTTTTCCGAACAGGAGCGCTAAAGTTTAAATAAAATTGAGTTAAGGTTGCGGTCCCTGTGAGGATTGGCTCCTACGTGTAATCTAATAACAAATAACGATATCTAAATATTCTAAATAGTATAAGTAACGTGTCACAGAGCGCCACCGGCTCGTTCCATGGGTACAATGGTGGGAAGTTCCTTGATGGGCTGCCGTTTCTTGTAGTCCAAGTACAACCGGGCGTAGCGCAGATACGCCATATCGCCGTGCACCACAGCCGACATGAGAAGCAGGAACTCGTAGAGATTCACCTTTCCCTGGGCATGGCAGTCGATATCGCGAAGCACATTGTGCATTAGATCCAAGGGGACCTCCTTCACACCCAGGCACTTCATGGCTCGGCAGCAATCAGAGATGGAAACGTATCCGGTTTCTTTCTCATCCAAGGTTCGAAACTGCGTGGCGTACATGCGAACCTGATCCGCTGACATTTTGATAGGAATGGTCATGTGAGGAGAATCCTCCTTAGTCAGTTGCCCCATTTGAGTGTGTAGAAAGGTGCGAGTTTGATTTATTTGTCGTCTCTTCTCTTCTAGTGACCATTTCAGCTCCCTGGCCATGATGTTCGCCACCTGGGGAAGTATTGCCTCGGCCACCTGCACGTTGAGGAACGCCACCCGTAGCCGGCGGGCTACCATGTCCTCTAGCGTGCAGGCAAAGTCCCGGACGCCTTGTTTGACCTCGGCCTCAATATAGGGGAACTCCGAATGCAATCGTTTGCCCACAATGGGCCATGTCAATCCGCTTCTATTCGCGTTCACGGCTACCTTGAAAGCATTCGAGCCGTATGTATTGGACAAGTGCTCTGCCACGTCGCGTTCCATTCCGAAATCCTGCACCAACCGGATGAACATTTTTGGCGACCAGCCATTGGCCCCATCCAATTTGCAAGACTCGGCCGTAACCGACTTGGCACGCAGAGGCGAAAGTTCTCCGTAGCGAATGGCTGCATCCACAGCCTTCTCGGCCAGAGTCCGAAAGGAGGACCAAGTGCCACCCACTATCGAGAGCATGTTGCTGGGTCCCAGGTTGATGACATGGTTTTTCATCTTGGTATAATGGAGACAATCGGAAGGCACGGGCAGGGGCTTAAAGCCGCCCCAAACGGCCAGCACATCACACCGGCGGACATCAAAACTAGGACTAACAAATTTCTTTACGCCATCCAGCAGATACTGGACATCGGATTCCGTTGGCTGGGTGGCATTCTCCATGGGGTCTCTCGGCTCATGGCTGGTTCCCACCAAGGTGTGGCCTTGCCACGGCAGAAAGAAGATGGACCGCCCGTCGGTGGTGTGCGGATCAAAAACGCCAACGTCCTCGGGGCAGTAAAAGCGGGGCATAACAATAATCGATGACCAGCTGCGGGTGCACATGGGCTCGGCCGTGGCATCCTCCATGCGGCGGACGCTGTCGCTCATGTGGCCGGTGGCGTTAACCACAACTTTGGCCCGGATTTTGTACTTTCTCCCGGTCAGCTGGTCCACCGCCTCGGCTCCTTTGACATGGCCCTCCTTGTCCTTTAGCAGCCGCACCACTTTCATGTGATTGCAGATATCGGCACCGTAGCGGGCCGCTGTCAAAGCCACAGAGAGGCACATCCGAGCATCGTCATGTTGGCCTTCGTAGAAGACAAACGCACCGAACAGCTCCGGGCGACGGAGCATGGGAAAGACTTCCAGCGCCTCGTCGGCACTGAGGTACTGAAAGGTCTTGCTTCCCCTGGGATCTATAAGATGGTAGAGCTTAAGCTTCATGTAATAGAGTGGGGCCTCCCACCACTTGTGTACGGGCAGAAGAATGGGCACCGGCTGGCTAAGATGCGGTGCCATGTTGCCAATGTGACTGCGCTCCCGCAAGGAACAGCGCACTCTTCTGAAGGCAGCTAAATCAAGGTGGGATATGGCTTGCTCCAGGTCCCGCAGACCGCCGTGCAGCAACTTGCTTGACTTGGACGAGGTGCCGCTGCCAAAATCCTCCGCCTCGACCAGCGCCGTCTTCAGGCCGCGGGTAGCTGCGTCCAGGGCGCAACCGGCTCCCACAGCGCCGCCGCCAATAATCAGTATATCGTACTGGGTGCGACCAAAGGCCTCCAGGCACATTTTGCGAGTCGGCAACTCCCGTTTCATTTGCGGCACCGGCTCTGCTCCCGGCGGCCTCTCGTCATAGCCGTAGGAGCCGTGCGCCAGCTTGGAGCTGCCCAGCATCACCGCCATTTGGATAAACCTGGCCATGTTCTCTGGCGAAAGGTTATCCCCTACAAATAGCGAATAATTTTGACTGAATCTGTGTGGGGAGAAAACTTATTAATGCCAGAAAAGTGTAAATGAAATAACAAAACTAAGCACTCGGAATTTGAATGTTGTTTTTTTTGGTTTGGTTTTTGTTTTCTGGAATACGTTTAATGTACATACATGTGTAAAAAACGTTCTGCTGTCGTTTCGTTTCATGCCTCAAAAGTTTAAATATCAATTGGAAAACAGAACTCTAGCCCCGCCGTCTAAAGGAATTACATATGTGTAAAGGTTGTGTACAAAAAAATGCCAAAGGTAGAAAGGTAATTTTAAAACTTAGCACAAATTTTACTATTAAATATGGCCCATATCGGCTGCTCCGCTCCGCCTCCGCTGGCGCTCATTGTGTGTCATTGGACTTTGAGCGTTTTTGGATTAACTATTTGGTGGCTCCGCATCGCGATCGTAGGGCCGCAAACGGGCACCTTTGGGTTTGGGACTACTACTGCTTGGCGCCGCCAAAGAAGAACTTGTACATCAGCGTGGCCACCAGACAGAGGATCAGGGGCAGTAGCCAGGACTTGACGGAGCTCTCCTCGTTCTGCGTCTCCGTGCTCCAGGTGGGCTCCGACTTCTGGGCCACGCTGGTGCGTTCGCTCTCCACCAGCTCGCCGATTTTGTACTTCTTCATCATGTCCCGGGCATCGTTGCTGTGGCCGACATCCTCAAAGTTCTCTGTGGCATCCTTGCCGGCCTGCTCGATCAGCACTTCCTCGCCACCGGGATGCTGTGGATAGAAATTTGAAACAATTGAGTTTGTTTATTCGCATAAATCAGCAGGAAATTGGGTTTTTTTATGCTAATCCATGTCTGACCCTGAATCGAATGGCTAAAAATGAAATTGTAATTCGGAAAAGGGTACTTGGAAGCCTTTGCATATGGTAATAGAGATTCTACAAAGCGAATAATCAATCATAAATGAGTAACATTGCTTTAAAGTTCTATAAATCATACATTGAATCATCAACAATGACGATTATTCGTATCAAAGCAACGCAATTAAACTTGAAAGTAACTATGACTGGGAAAGATGAACCTTAGGGAAGCCTCTTGATATGTCTTTATCTCAGAATTCCAACAAGAACAAGAACTTGTTGCTCCCGCCGAAAATCTGTTAGTATGATTCCTTTGACGTAAGAAACGCTGTTTATTATGCATCCGAAAAGGTGGTAACAGCTTCAAGGAGACGATCAGATTAGGCGAATGTTTAAAACATGAACGGGATCGGTCCGAGTGATAGACAGACTCAAACTTTGGAATGGAATTAGAATTAGAATCTGGAGCTTGGTCACCCTCACTATTGTTTTTTCAAGGTAAACAAAGTGCAATGTCATCGTTATAGCGAAGTTTTTCGAGCTTATCTTAACCGAAGTATTAGATTCCACAGATAGCTGGGCCATTAGTGGGGCTAAAAATCGTCATTCTGAAGTAGTCGATGGGAGTTTCGCCGGCTGGCGGTGTACTTGCATAAGATTCTCCCTTTCCGGCGGTGGCAGTGGCGCAGCTAATGAGATGCAAATGCAGACAAGTCACTCTGATTTCGCTTAAAACTTGACCCGGAGCACACGAATGCAAATTAATAGTTTCGCCACGACAGGCGATTACAAAATCGAGGTAGTTCGAGGTGGTTTTCGTCAAAAAGTGGGGCTTGTACTGGTGACGCTGCTGCTGGAAGCTTCCACGCGGCGAAACGAGAAATCCGGAGACGGGGTCACGCAGCCAGTGGCGGCGGGTCAAAGTACAGCTCTAATTACAGTTTTTATTCAGCTGCATTTTGGTAGAGAAATCCACGAGTGTATACGTGAGTCTTGTCGCTACTCGAACATATAGCTATGGCGTGGTTGGGAGATAACACCCGACGGCGACCTGGAAATGTCCGCCGTGCCCCTAATTCCGACGTGTACGCATTTCTACGCTCCGAACACACTCTCACCTCGTTCAGGAAAGCCGTCACATCGTAGACGTTGTTGTGGATGAGCAGCCAGGTGTCCTTGTTTGTGTTGTGCTTGGCGACCTCGGCGCGGGTGAAAGTCTTGGCTCCTTCGCTGGACATGGTTGTTTCGTGGTGATCACTTGTTGATTTCTACTGCGCGTTTAAAAAAACCACTTTTGATTGGGCGAATGAAACATTAGTTGGGGATAGTGTGACCAGGTGGGGCAAAGCCTGAGTGGGCCCTGCCCTAATGGGTCTAACCATATTTGTTTTTAACTATTTTTTATTTTCCCTTGCTAAATTTGTTTCTAATTTAAAATATTATATCAAGAAAGTATACAACTTATGGGTTTTCAAGCCTAGAAATACGAATGTAAAACTAAGTCTATTTTTTCAAAAACTTTCCAACACTGTTAAAATACTAAACTTTAATCAAAGGCAGAGCGCCATTTTAAAATGAATAATTATTTTACAAATCTGATGCTAATTTACAAATAATGTAGAACTCAAATAACTCCTTAGTCTTAGGTCTTAAGATTTTGATAATATAAAACAAGACTTTGAAAGAGACTTGTTAATAGAATTATTTTCAAGGTAAAATTCGTTAACTTTCACAGAACTTATAAACGCCAAACTAAGTTAAAAAACCTTTAAATAATAAGAAATAGATCAAAAATAAACCACAGATAGTTACCTAGTGGCTAATTGTTATTATCTTTATCGTATATTTGAGCATTTAAGTCTCAATAAAGTATGCTGGTTAAACTCTCATTTTTATAGCATACTTTTTGGGGCTTCTTGTTTGAGGAAACCTCAATTTACGGGTAAACTTTTTAAACTAAAATGTAACTAAAAGATATAAATAAAGAACCAGTTCCGTTTTAACTAAACATAACATAAACCTTTTATACTTCTTTGGGAGAAACTAGCACTGCGCAAGCTCAGATCCTATATTTACACTTAGACCCTGCCTATTCCGTACGCGACAAAGGAGAATTCAAAGTCAAACGTATCCTGCTGTACGCCGTGCGGCTGCGGTGCTCCTTAAATTAAAACAGTCTACTGGCATCGCAAAAAGTAAAGCAAAGAAAATACAATTAAAACGCTGCCTAGGCGTTCAAATAATAAACCAAAACAGTTAACAACTAAAGATATATTTTATATCCAAAAGCAGGAGTGTTTTAAGGCGCTAAGCTTTTAACTTTTTTACAAGGGTAAGTAAGCGAATGTGGATCCACATTTCATATTACGCAATTTGCTTTCTGGAGCGGCACAGTGTGTACGTGCGGGTTAGCATTTTCTCTAGACGGTCTTTAGGAGTTCCTTTGTTGTAGGGGCGGAGGTCCTTTTCCTTGCCTCCTTTTGTGTCCACCTTGCTGCTGCGTAATTCGAATCCTTGTATCCAAACAGGGCGTCTGCCAGGATACATACTTGTTTTATAATGCCAGTAGCTCTGCTCCTGTTATTGATCATGTTTTGAAGCCATGTGGACCCACCTGAAAACCCCCGAAAGTAAACAACTCTATGGGGGCCATCCAAAAGCCAAGTACGTTGTAAATCAATGAGTTTGTTTGTGTCTTCTCAAGTATGAAAACGTGGGAGCCTCTGTGTTGTACCATAGAACCCATTTCCTTATCAGCACCTGGAGATTTTAGTTGACCAAAACATAGTTCAAGCTCTCCAAACTAGAACAATACCTGGTAGTACATTTCGAGTGCAAAATGTAGAGTATTCTAAGCCAAAACTTGTGGTAGGCAAAAAGTTCGATGATTGATGACTGTACAAATGTCCTGGCAGTGGAAATTCTATATATTTAGGGTGTGACGCAGGAGCGATTTAATTTACTGTTATATTTACCCTCCTAACACGCTCCCTATTTATTTTCAAACACAATCAAGGATTGTAAATTAGAATCAAACCAGATTGGATGGAAACAAGGTTGAAAAAAATAAGAATCATATATGGCAGAAAAAACAAAAACAGATCTCGATTGCGATCGCTGCATTAATCGCTTTCATACACAAAGGGACTAAAAATAGCTTTCCCAGTTTACCTTTTCCAGTGCCCAGAGTTCACCTCTGGTTTATAATAAAATTTAATACCTGATTCCTGCATAATTCGCGACATTACAGAACGTCAGTGATCCACATTTTTTTGGCGCGACAGCAAGTGGATTTTTGCCATTTGCATTGCCAATTAATCATTAGACTTGATTGATTTCATCATTAAAAACAATTGACTGGAATTGGCCAAGACAAGTGTTTTCAATTCAACTCTCCAGAGTCATAACAAATAAATAAATAAATAATCAAGTAAACATTTCGTTGCTCATGTGCTGATCTTTTTAACTCAATGAGGACTGTCTTTAATTGGCCAACTTTTAATTGAAGAAATATTATCGTATGCGAATTTTGATGGCACTTTCCCTTTTTGCCAGATGTAGCTCATTATCTGTATCTTATCTTTAACTTAATTGATATAATCCGGTTGTTGTAAATAATATTTTAGCTCTCTGGCTAATTTCTTGACCAGATTTTGTTGTATTTTTCCCACAAATCTAATCTTTAGGGAAAATGGTCATTCATATTTCGAAAAAATGATGTCAGAACAAAGAAAAAGCTATGTTTTTTGGAGGATAATCGTATTTTTGCAAGGCCTATGAATTCAAGCCTTGAACCCAAAAAAAGCTACATTTTTGGCCTTTCAGGATGTGGCAAGCAAATGTAACTGCGTAAAATGTAAAAACATATTTATAGCCTTTCGTTTAAAAACATTTTTTTATGTGTGCGATAAACAAAGAAGAACAACAAAGCGTCACGCACAAAGAAGCTGGATGTCCATTTCTATCTCCGCGTTCCATTTTATGCATTTTTGTTCTCCAGCAGAAAAAGTATCTGAGAGCCGCCAGAAAAGTATCTGGATTTGTGCTGGGGAGTATCTTACAGCAGTCAGCTGTCCGCCAGTTTGTCGTTCTCTCTCTCCGGTTCGCCTCGTCTCTCTCTGGCAGCTTTCAGGCAACCAGTGCGTGATTATCACGCACCGAGCACGTGTACCTGACTCTGCTTTTGTTTTGTTGCTCAACTAGCAGCCCCTTTTGCCTCCTTGCCACACACCTCCCCGGCGGCATTGGCACTCAAACATCCACCGTTCTCGCTCCGCAAACAAAAACAAAAGCAAACGCAAACAGATAGATACAGATACAACAGAGCCAGAAACAGATATGTACATTTACAGATACATTTACGAAATGCAAAAAGATTCAGTTGGAAAAATGCATAAATTTACATATCTTATTAAGTATATTTGATTAATGATATAGTCTAGGAAAATTTTAGAAAATATTTCCAAACAAGTTTAAGAAGATCAAGGGATATAGCAGATGCAGATACAGATACTTCTGGTTTACATAGATACATAGATACACAAATGTACAAATACTCGTACTCATAAGTTGTTTGTTTATTTTGCTTTTAATTGGGAAACCCAGAACGAATTTCAACTAGAAATTGTCAATGAGAGATAACATTCGAATAGTTCCCAGCGGCATTCTATAGATACGAAGGCGATGCCTTGTTGCCACACGCCGAGAAAGTGACGTGACTAGTGGGAGGGCATCATCCTCCTGGCCACTTTCCAGTTTTCCGTAGAATTAAAAAAGAAAATTCTGTCATCGAAAGTTCTATTTAAAAGAAAAAAAAACAATATGAAGGCCGGTTGGCAACCAGAACGAGGTGATTTCCACTTTTTTTCTGATAGAAAAAGGGGCTCTCGACCAGCTCTCGAACTTTGTTTTGGCCATAAATCTGTCGCACGCGTTGGCCTAATGCATTTGTTGCTTTTTTATTAATTTGTTATGATCGCCAAATGACTGGGCTTTGGGTTTGTTTTTCTCTCAGCTACTGCGTCCCCAATGTTATTTCGAGTTTGTAAACAAAAGATAAACAATCCCATTCTAGTACACTGTTGAAAAACTCTAACCTTTATGTTGATTTGTGAAGACTATAAATAAATATGATTTGTTCCGATTTCGAAAGTATATTAAAATGCATTCTATAGATGCGAATATCTATCGGCCATGCACCCACCCACCCACACACACACACAGTCATCGACTCACTCTTACTCTTCAAATATTTCACGCAATCCGTGCGTGCCGTGTAGCCTCTCTTTTGAGTGTATGCGTGTGTATCTGTGTGAGGTGCCCGGCTTTTTTGCCTTATAGCTGGCGCATCGGCGTTAGCGGGCTCAGATGTTCTTTGGAAGTGCGCTGGTCAAGTCGAAAGAAAAATCTGCTTTACAATTGTGTTTAAAAAAAAGTAAAATAAAGAAAGAAAAGAAATCCATTCAAAAAGATACAAAAACACAGATACAATGCCGGTCGATATTTGCAGTCAACAACACAGTTTGCTCGGTTCAATAAGGTAAAATATTGATTGACAATGATTGGGGCTTTTCCCAATACAATTTTCCGAACCTGATCAAATTTTGTGGCCAAAGTGCAAGTGAAGTGAATTGTAATAAATTGGCACAAAGCCTTCGTCACTCTGGTCTTATCGGTGGCCTACACACAATATGCACTAATTGAAAGGCCAGACACCGGGCCAGACTACCAAATCAATATCAAACTTTTATCTACTTCCTCTATGGGTTATAAACGTTGATACTCTGATAGTATACTCGTATATTCCGCAAAATCTGATGTCCGATAGAAATGCTTATCTTTTAATTGAGGCTTTTGCCAGTCCAATAAAGTGAAAGGATCCGTATCGCCTCGCAATTGCTGTGTCCACCTGTCTCTCCAACTAAATTAAAGCAAATTTATTAATGAGAATCCATATTTGAGCTACCCACTTGACCTTTCCGATACGATAGATTATGTGGGGATCACAAATTCTGATCAACAATTCAACAATTCAACACTTTTGCAATTACATCATTCGACAAAACAAAAAAAAGTGGCTAGAATAATATTTACATGGTTGCTGGCATTGAAATCAAAGATAATCACCCGAACAGTGTTTGTATATAGGAAATCGGTCAGAGAATTGGAATTAGAACTGGCATATCAAGTTTTGGCATTGAAATTATTGAAAAGTACGCAATAGGCTTTTGGGAATCATTTGTTTGGGGTTTTGGCTGGGGTTGGGGAATAATATTATGATATTGAGGAAGGTTTTTCAAGAGAACAGATATAGATTGGATAAAAAAGAATCCCTCATAATGTCTATAGTTCCAAAACAAAATAATCTTTCAAACAACCGAAGGTCGCCCTCGTTTATCGTACAGCTAGGATCTAGATAGCTAGGGGATAGCTCCCACAGAATAATGTATAGACATTATCTATCAAAACGTATTTTTTAACCTTTGTTCGCGAGTTCTTCTCCTAAAATATATACCCAAAAGTTGATTGACCATTTCAAAGATATAAAAAAAACATATTTTTAGTCCAAGATATAGAAAGTATCTAATATTTTCTCTGTTTTATTGCAGCGGAACAACAGATACCTCGTTGTCGTTGAACTCATTGTCCCTGACATCCACTTTGCCGCCAACGGATCCCGATCACCACCACGCCCACAACAATCCACACAACATGAACAAATTGTGCCGTCAAGTGTCAATTGAGTCGCCCGGACCGGGTGCCAAGAACTGTGTCTTCAACTTTTTCGTGCCCATCGAGGACACGCCGGCGCTGGGCGCCCGCATCCGGATCGTCTGTGCCGGAGCCTGCTACCGTCGCCGGGATCGCTCCAACTCGATAACCAGCATGTCGTCAGTGTCCTCGGAGCTGAGCGACTACTGCCCATCGGTGAACTCGATGTCCTCGCCCGCCCACCAGGGCATCCGGGAGGGCTCCTTCTTCCCCGGCTTCGAGGTGGCCGGCGTGATCGAGTCCCTTGGCTCGGAGATCACGGAGGCCAACAACCGAGGCCTGCGCATTGGTCAGCGCGTCATCGTCTATCCGTTTGACGAGACCCCAGCCGGCTATGCCGAGCTCCTGGTGGTGCCGGATCTGAAGCATGTGGTGCCCATACCCGACAGTCTGGCCATGGAAGTGGCCGCCATGCTGCCCACCGGCGCTCTCCTGGCCATGAACGCCGTCTTCAAGGCCCAGGCGGTGGTCACACAGATCCTCAGCCAGCGGGCGTCCACAGAGCCGCAGCGCAAGTGCAAGATTCTCATCGTGGGTACCGGTGGCCTGGCCCTCTGGGCCGTCCGGATCGCCTCCTATCACTTTGCCTCCACCGGAGCCGACAATGTGGACATCACAGTGGCCAGTCTCAGGGATGAGGGCTTCCGTCTGGCCACGGAGATTAAAAAGTTGGTTTCGCTTGTCCCTATCCCTAATAGCTAATCCAATCTTTCCAAGAGTAGTTATGTAACATATTTTCTAACCATATTTTTCCCTCCTTTTTTCTTGCAGTGTCAGTGTGGTTCAGTGGAACGAATGCCTCTATGAGCCGCAACTGATTGAGCGCACCAAGGATGTGTGCGGCGGAGCCGTGGACGTGGTTATTGACTTTGGCACAACCTCCAGGAGCCTGCACCGCTCGATGCACTGCCTGTCCAAGGGCGGCGTGGTCCTCATAAGCGATGAGGTGGCCGAGAAGTTGCTGCCCAAGTTCTCGCGGCTGTCCAGCGAGTACCAGCAAGACATCATCCCGATCTCCAACGGCACCGCCGAGCAGTTGGCGGAATTGGTGGAACTGGTGGCCAACAAGAAGATCGAGCCGCCACCACACTCTGTGTTCCCCTGCGAACAGGCCGCCGAGGTTATCACGAAGCTGTGCAACTCCGAGATACCCGGACGCGCCATCCTCCGCTTCCACGACATAGAGTAGGCTATCATAGAGCACATCACGAGGGGAGGACGAGGACTCCCTGTCAAGGCATTAACTCATTAAATACGGATATATGTTAGTTGTATTCAGCGGACACCCACAAGACACTGCAACCTGCAACTGCAACTGCAACACTCTCGAAGCGGATTCAATTGTGCTTAATTTGTAGCCGGTCATTGTTTTGTATCCTTAATTTTGGTCCCCGTGATTGGTGACCGTTTCATTTATTTAGAGTTTTAAGCATTTTTAGTATTATGTACATATAGATTGTGATTTATTTTAATTTGTAAGCAAAGCCAGAAGCACCCATCACCCCAAAACATCAAAACATTAGTCGGATTCCGGATTCGGAATCCAGGCATTATGCTTATTCAATGATTTAAGATTTCTTACCCAACAGCCCAACAGCAGATTCGGGTTAAAAAAATAAATGTTATACATACTATATACAAAATTGTTATGCATGCGATGCAAAATGTTTGATTCAATTGCTTGATGTTTGTACTCATTACGTACCCAACATTATATTCTACTCTTTATCATAAATAAAAACCATAAACTATCAATGCTAAGGGGTTGCTAAGGAAATAGGAATCGAATGGATCTCATAAAGATATTCAGGATATGTTAAAATCTCTTTGAATCCTTTTAGTGATTTTCAAAAGCTTTCGTTTTGAATCTTCCGGTAAAATGGCAGCACCCCTTGATGGTAATTGGCAGCACTGGTCGATAACAGATATAAAGTTGGCAGCTCCAACTAGGTTATCGAATTTTAATTTAAAAGTTTAAATATGAAATGTAAAAAGAATTTATTAATGGGATGCCTATTTCCTAAGTCCATCTATTGGTTCTTAGATTTAAATTAGATAACTGAGTTTTAAAATGCCTACAATCGGCAATTAATAATCGGTTGCCTTTTAGTCGGTTTGGTCACCTAACAAATCTTGGACCTATGCAAAGAGGATATAAATACTACATTTTCAGTTAAAATCTTTGAAAAAAGGGAAAACAGAAAAATCCAGTGCTGCAAAACCTCTGATTCCGCTTAGTGTTGCCATATACATGTAAATTAGTGTGACCAAACTGCACCCAATACTTTGGCGAAAATTTATTAAGATACAAATGCAACCCTTCATCCTAGCCGTAATTTTTTTGGACCGAGACGTACATACATATGTTGCTGCCAAAGTGGAAGTGGAAATAGGAAAATAGTAATAACTGTTTGCAAATTGTGTTTTGGGGATACGGTTTTTCGGTGTGCGATATTTGGTGCCCCGCGAGCGGCGCAGAAACGAACTGGTCGCCGAGCCAAACAGCCCAAATATCAATATCAAGTTACCCCATCGCGGATACATAGCTTTTCACCCAGAGCAGAGCGGAGCAGCGCAAATTTGTTGCCAACAAGACTGTGTTGGGCGATTGTGTGCAGTGAGGGTCGGGACTCGGGACTCGTAATCGCAGTATCTGGTGAAAGAAAATCGCTGGCCGTATATTGAAGCATCGCGATAAGAATTTAAGCAGCGTAAAAGAAATCAAAAGAAAAAGAAGAGAAAAAGAAAAATCTTATTGAAAACCAGAGGAAGCGAGAGCGAGCTAGTTTGGCGAGCTGGCGAGTGAGCGAGTGAGAAAGATATGTATTGCATTTGCACTTCGTTGTGTGTGTTCGTTCGGTAAAAGTCGGTAAAAGCCTTTCCTCGAACTCTGAAGAAAATCCGGAATCGGGTATCGGAAATCGGGAAAAAGTGGCAGCAAGCGAGCGAATTAAATAATTATGCATTACACCGATGGCCCCAGCCCCCAGCTAGCTGTCGTTACTCTCTGAGCCTCTAAGGTGGAGCGGAAGGGAGAGGGAAAGCAGCCTTTTTGGCCCCAACGGAAATCTGATTTTATTGGTAAGTATAAGAAGAGTCAGCAAATCAATACTTTAAGGGGCTGCCATTCCGTTTCGTTTCATTTCGTTCGTTAGTTTTCCTTCGTTCGGCCCATTCGTTGGCGTTGTCTTTGCTCCCACTCTGCGCCGCTCTTTCAAGAGAAACGGCAAGAGAGAGAGACAAAGCGCCCCCGCGCCCGCCCCATACAAAATAAAATAAAAGCCAACTCGGTGTGCGTGCTTTGTAATAACGAGTACAATTTTCTGCACATACAAAAAAGAAAGACCGAATAAAGAAATTCACATAAATTTATGGAACAATTGTGTCTCCCTTCCGCTCCCTCCCGGTCATTTTTCTATATTTTTTATCTCTATATATATGACTTAGTGGTTGTGTGTGTCAAAAAAAAAAACAGTTGCTTTCACGGAAAGGGAACATTTTTTTGTTGCGCGTAGTTTGTATTTTTAGCCAGCAAGCTCCTTTCCGAAATTATTTATAACCCCCTTCGAAATGTTTCCACGCAACGATTTACGCGATGAACTTTTTAGTTTTTATTTTCTTTATTTTTATTTTTTTACAAAAGAACAAGTAAGTTTTGTACTTATTTTGCTTACGTATTTATGAATATTACAGTGCGTAGGTCGGTGGGCGTGTGCGGCCCACAGTCTTGCCACTGCCACTGCCACCTTGCCCCCGTCGCGCGTTTTGTGTAAAAAGAGGCATTAAAAAATCATGCCCTGTTCCTGATACGGGGGCGTGGCACTCAACTCAATTAATTCAAATCAATAAAGCACTTTTATTCTTCAGTTTGAAACTAAGGCTTCCCTCCTCCTCCCGCCCCATTTTGACATAATCTTTTGGATATATATTATATAGCAACAAAAAAAATTATTTTTTCGGTGCCAGCGGTGACGTAGAAACCATTTTAAGAATAACCTTTGTCTTTATGTATTTTGGAAAGTAATCTAAGAGCGAGGGAAAAAGCAGAAATAAGTTCGAAATAAGTAAAAAATAAGTTTAATTAATTAATAATTTAAGAAGCTGCATTAATAAACCATAAAAAGGATAAAACCTTTATTCAAAATAAGAAGGAAATGGGAGAAATTGCGAAGCGCATAGAACGGATTGTGGTGGAGCTTTTGGGGAGTCTGATTCATGGCGATGCCAGCCTGTGGGTTCCCCGGAATAGCTCCAACATCATGGATTATCGACGAGTTTCATACAATAATCGGAGGAGCAGGCACTCCTTTTGCATCCTGGTCTATCTGCTGGCCCGGACGCACAGTCTGCAGGTGCACGCCGGAAGCTACACAGTCCGGGGGCTTTACTACGGGGATCCGGAGTTATTCCAATCCCAATCCCGGATTGCCAGAGCCCGGCTGGATGTCTGCCGAATGCTAAACACCTCACCGATGCATCTAGGAGTCCTGGCTGCCTCTAAAGGACTCATTGCAGGTGAGTTTCGCATCTCAGGAATGAATCTCCATGAAAACTAATACCAGATTCCTTTCCAGGCGACATTAAGTTCCTCATGACCAATGGAGATGTCCTGGACTGCAACGTCTACTGTGGAGCTGTTGCCCTCCCCACGAATCCCGAGAACGTGGAGCGCATGGAAACGCAGGCGGATCTTCTCCTAATTGTGGAAAAGGAGTCGGTTTTCGAGTGCCTGCTCTCGAGGAACATATTCTCCACCTTTGGACGTCGCTTTATTCTGATAACTGGCAAAGGATACCCCGATTGCTGCACCCGCAGGATTGTAAATCGTCTGACAAAAGAAAACCATCTCCCCGCCTACATCCTAGTCGATGCCGATCCTTTTGGCATCGAGATAATGCTCATCTATCGCCATGGATCGCAGGCCATGAGCTTCTCGAGCCAAGGACTCACCACACCGTCGCTGCGTTGGATAGGCCTCCACCCCTCGGAGATCCCGGCCCTCGGCAGTGGAGCCGTTGCCCTGGGCACCGGCGACAACAAAAAAATCAATGACCTCCTCGCTCGCAGTCATTTGGAGGCGGGAGTGCGCCAGGAACTGCGCATGCTGCAGCAGGTTCAGTTGAAGGCGGAAATCGAGAGTGTCATAGGCTTCCTGTCGGAGGACTATATTCCAAACAAAATCAAAAGGAATTTGTTTTTATAAAGAGACTATAGTGTTGTCTGAGTTATAAATGAAAACTTGAATCATGAAAGTTGTCTTTGAAAGTTAAAACAAAAAGTTGGAAACAAAGAAAAGTTTATAGAAAGAATATGATAAGTTATTGTACATTAAGACTGTTGAGTTTTGATACTCGAAATGAAGACTTTTTTGTTGTTTAAGATTAAAGTTGATTAAGAATATTGTTGACTTATTATATATATAAGTCAAGGACTTGCCAATCGGTAGAGATTACATTGTTAGCTTACGAAAAACCCAACAAAAACCCAAATTGTATTTTAGAAATCTAAATATATGCTATGTCCAATAACTTGCTAAAAATTCTACTAAAACCCGCTTACTGTATACCTTTGATACTCGAAATGTAACCTTTTTTGCGTAGTTGATTAAGAATATTGTTGATTTAATATAAAAAATATAGAAAAACCCAAACAATTCTATATTTTGTAACTAAATTGTATTTAAGAAAACCGAATACATGAAATATTTAAAAATTTGCTAAAAATTCTACTAAAACCTGCTTACTTAATACTTTTAATACCCGAAATGAAGACTTTTTTGCGTAGTTAATTAAGAAGATTTAATATATATAAACTTAAAATTTAATTCCATAATGTTAAACAGCGCACTTAGCAGAATTTAATTCTTAATTGATAATAACATTGCCCTCCTTCTTGATTCTCATACGGGGCACTTAACAAAACCTAACATTTAATTCTATTCTGTTAAATAACAGCGCACTCAACAGAATTTAACATTAATTCTAATGTTAACTTTACCTCTAATGTTAAATAACAGTGCCCTCCTCCTCGATTCTCATACAGGGCACTTAACAAAACTTTACATTTAATTCTATACTGTTAAATAACAGCGCAGTTAACAGAATTTAATTCTTTAATGTTAAATAACAGCCCTGCGATAACAGCCCTCCTCCTCGATTCTCATTAATTGCACGTAACTGGTCAGTGGGTCGTCGCTAAGCAGGCTCAAAAGGCGTAAAGTTTTCATTGTTAGTTAACCAAAAACTAATTGTATTTAAGAAAACCGAATACATGAAATATCTAATAATTCCGAATCTTTTCTACCCAAATCCGCTTACCTTGCTAGGTTTTTTCTGTTTTAAAAGCGATTCTTAATCGTTTACAATTATAGGCAATTATTGGGAAAATTAAAGAATTATTACACGAAATCGGTTTGCTGAAGCCTCTAAGAGTCATAATAATTGCTAAATTACTAATTTTACAATAAACTTTGTCTTATTGATGTCTTTTGGTATCCTTTTTCAGATGTGAAGGAGTAGTAGCAACCCGTAGGGCATTTTGACTAATCTTAAGTCCTAATCGAAACCTGAAAGACTCCCCTCCCGTTTTGGCGAAAAAAAATACTCGAATCTCACATAATTGTTGTGAAAAAAACAGCACTGAGCAACCGCACAGAATCTCTCTCTGGAATCCTTGGATATATCTGGGATTTGGATTTGGAATAGGAAAAAATATGTCGACAGCAATGAGAACCACACTGCAGCCAGTTCCTGAAGCCCTGACAGCGGAGAGCGTCTCGAATGGCACTTCGTCCGGCGTGGCGGCACCAGCGGCGGCGGCGCCAGCGTCGAGTGCGGCTCCACCCCTGGCCGCCGTTCCCAGCACAACAGCCACCTACGCCACCAACTCGATCAGCACATCCTCGCATTCTGTCAAGGATCAGCAGCAGCTTCAGCAACAGCAACAGCAGCAGCATGATTCAGCCAATGCCAACATTGTGTCACTGCCACCGACGACAACGTCAGTCGCCAATCCAACCGTCACGTCCTCGAACTCGGCCACCAATAACAGTACTGCAGCCACGCCTACGGCTAGTTCGGGGGCGTCGACAGGAGCGGGAACGGGAACAGGATCAGTATCGGTGACTCCGGCTCCTCCCGTTTCGGTATCCACAGCCAACACCAACACCAACCACTCGCACCAGCACAGCCACCAGCACCACCACCACGTGGCCAACAACATGACCACGGACGGGGCCCGGCTCTCCAGCAATAACTCCTCGGCGGTGACAACCGGCTCCGCCGCCATCAACCATCACCACCATCACGCCCCCAACAGCGGTGGCGGTGTGGCGGTTCCGCCCTCCGTCAACAAGAACGTACTCAGCACCCACTCGGCTCATCCCTCCGCCATCAAGCAGCGAACCTCCTCCGCCAAGGTGAGTTTTTTTTTGACTCTGTAATTCTTAACCCGTAACCCGTCCTTGTCTCCGTTTCCTCCTTGGGGGAATCTTGTCCACCCACCTCATCCGGTCGTCATTTTCTATTTCTAAAGCTTCCCTGCCTTGGTTCATCATTACCTGTAGTGTCTATAGGATGAGTCTTTGTAATACGTTTTCGGTGACTCATAATCGTTTTTTAGAAAGCTAATTCTGTTTTTTAATTGCAAATTACGAGTGTTTCTGATTTAAGATACTTTTTTTTAACAATTTATTGCTCATACGTAGCGTTGCCACAGCTGATTCTGGGTTACCCGGCGTATGAGTCATTTCTTAAAAATAAACAATTAGAAATATATTAGATGAGATATTGTATTTTTGAAATATTATAAAGGCTCATCCTAGTTTCCAGTGTCCCGTGTCCTAGTTGGGAGGAAGGATTACTTATAAGTACCATAATTAAAGGGTGATTTTTCTAGAGTTATAGGAAAGTTTTTCCATAAAAACACGTTTTTCAAACACATTTAATTCAGGAAAATGCATGAAATCTTCATTGGAATCGATCAATATTACGATATCGATTACGATTGATCGATATTACGGTCCATATTATTGAATGTTTGATTATTTCAGGCAAATGTTGATCTTGTTACGATATTACGATATGAATTACGATTTCAGCCAAATTTTGACCATTTTTTGTCCATCCGTTTAGCCCAATTTTGGAATACTCTTTCCTACATTTCGAGAAATTAATACTTCAATGTTGTCCACGAATCCTTCTATGAAGGAGTAAAAATGCAAGTCAAGCTCTTGCATTTTTAGCCCACTTCCCGCGGAGGCGCTGCCGTTTATCGTACGAATATCTTATCGCGGGGATAGATCCGAGAGAATAAAGTATAGAAAAGATTCTCTTGCAATGCTCCTGTCTGATCTTGTCTCCAAAATGGACAAATCTGCGTTCTTACGTATCCATTTAAGCCAAAAATAGCTAAAACTACAAAGGGAAGATCAACTTTCTTATCAGAACACGCATTTTGATAATAAAATTCAATAATTGCAAGCCTTGTTCTTTTGTAAGACGATTCATGGTTCAATTATAGACCAAAAGTGATAAAAATCACGAAACGTGCGTGTTTAAACCTGTTTAAACTTGTGTTGTCAAAAAAATAGCTAAAAAATCACCCTTTATATGCCATCATCTGTATTGCATTCATTTAGTATAACTAGAATTGTCTAATTTATTCATTTGTAATCATAAGTGTCTCATGGAATTTAAAATTCCACACATTAAGCTCTAAAAGAAGTCCTTTTGTCGGGACATAACCTGAAAATAGGCTTTTAATTAATGAGAAATAATAATACCAAAGAATGGGGTCATATTTTGGTAACTTGTTAGCTAAATGGGCTCAAGTGGGTGGTGGAAGTGACGTGAGTCCCGCCTGCTAATGGAAAGCCATAGAGAAGCCAAAGTGCTTGCTAATTAGTAATCAAAACATGTTCGAACATGAATGTTGGAGTTCTTTTCGGTTCGTTTGTGTTTTGTCTCATTTGTTGACGCAGTCTGGCCTGGTCTGCTCTGGTCCATTCACAAATCAAATTATAACACTATATACTATACTATATGTAGTACTTGAACCATTCTCGATAATCATATTCCCTAAGTCACTGTATTGGTTTCCCTCTACCGCTCTCTCTCGCTGTCTCTCTGTCTTTGTTTGGTTGCCTAAGCCAAATCCGTGGGATTTCTCTCAAAACAAACATGTAACTGTTTTGATTTTAAATTTTTTCTTGCCAAGTATGCGGTGTGTCGGTGTATGCATGTGCTTTTATCCAACAAACACAATCGCGGATAGCAAACACTGTATGGGTGTATAAGCTTAACTAGCTGTCTTTGTGGATTTTATATGGCGGATCGTGAGTAAATATAGTTAACAAGAATTATAAAAAAATATATATATATAAAGTTAGAGTGGGTATATAATTAGCTAAAGATTTGCATAGAAAATTGATTTATTAAAAGCTATAGCTTATAGATTCCATAAAAACTACCTGGTGGAATCGATTTCTTTCTCTTTATTTATGATTTTTTTGTTTGATTTATTTCTTAATTTTTGCTGAGTTTTATGTTCCTTTTGCCATTCTTAGCTTTTAATCTTTTGTGGACTTTAAGCTCGGCTTGCAGGCAGAATCCAAACTATGCCAAGTCTTTGCTCTGCAGGGGTGATCCCTTTGCCAAAGCTCCGTCTCTGTCTCTGTCTGAAGTTTCTTGCGAACAAAACCCACAAATTGTTTGTGGCTGCTCACAGGTTGTTATGATTCACCTGCAGACTGCATTTGCATTCGTTTTTATAGGGTGTGTCGGTGGGAGAACAACAACAACAACAATAACGACCTTCTCGGGCAGAACTTTGGCGATATATCGCAGCAGGCAGAAAGTCGCAGAAAATGCCAAGCTCCCTCGCTCGCTCGCCACATCCACACCACACCACATAAAATCCACACGTCCGCAACCAGCAGCGGGCCATCGAAAGCTTGTTTTAGTATTAAGTTCCACTTGGTCACCGTCGCGTTCGCAGCGCGTTGTTGTCATTATCCGTCGCTCTCCACCGCCGATATCGTGTGTCTAGCTATAGCTGTATCGTTATCGCCCAGCGATGAGTTGACTCCGCGCTTTGTTTTTTTCTTCACTCATTTCTTTTCATTTTTTTGCAATTTTTGAAATCGCTTCTGCCTATTATCGCACAAGCACAAGGGTACGGTACGCGGAATAACGGGCGTTACGTCAAAATAATAAATATAATAAATAAGGAGGAGGAAAAACACAAAAAAAAAAGCGAAACACGACGGGAAAGATTACGAAGCGCGCAGTTTGTGATCCTAAAGCCTCCTAATCCCAAATCAAAAACAGTTACAACATCCGCGAGATAAAGCATCCGAGCATCTATAGAAATGTACCGTAACCGAGCTAATCTGATCAGCGAGCTTAGAATGAAATCAAGGGCATGAGTACGCAGCTTAAAATAAACCCCAATTGAGTGAGAGACAGGGAAGGAGGAGCACTCAAGGGGTGGGGGTGGAACTGTGCAGGGGTCACGGGAACTTTGCAAAACACACACGCACGTGTGACTCGAAATAAATTCGATTAAAATAGTGTTTTTAATTTATGAAATTTCTGAAAAATGTCAAGCCCAGCTGAGCTTGAGCTTGTTTCGCATCCGTGTGAGTGTGAGTGTGTTGCAATTTTGAGCAGATCTCGCAGATACATTGAGAAATGAGCCAATTGCGGGTGATAAGTTAATTTAATTATAAAGTACGAAAAAAAGTAGTAGTGCAAGCGAAAGAATGAAAGCGGAATGAAATGGAAAAAAAATGAACAAATTCCTGCTCACACATATACATTTCCATACGCTTTTGTCTGCGTAAGTGTGTGTGTGTAAGTAACGCTTAAACAACGTAAACGAGGTAACTAGAAGAAGAACAGCAGCAACAGCAAAGCAGACAGAGTGAGAAGGAGCACAAGAACCAGCTTTTGCTTTTGCTTTTGCTCCAACGTGTGGGGCTTCACCGTTGTCTCTAGATTGTTATTGTTGTTTTTGTTGCTGGTCATCTATCTGTATCTGCGTTTTCGCCTTCGTACCCATCGGGCGTGCCAAGGCTTGCGATCCACACACCCACCCATACACTCAAGCTTAGCTGGAACGCATGTGGAACTTATCGCGAGTGTCTGGTCGCCACACACATATACAGTCTTGCAAGTGTAAAGTGCGATAACTGATAAGAGAGAGCGACAAGTGTCTGTTTTTTATTTTTTCTTCTATCTAAAAAATCAGTACCCCACCCCCTGTGTGCGTCATGTAAGCAACAAGTTTGCAAATATTCGACTTTTGTGAAAAAATAAAGATTATAATTCAAAAAAATAATAAAGATTTCTGCCTGAAAACTGGTTTCTTTTTTTTATATAAAAAAGGCAAAAAACTGTAGCAATTAATGGCTTCAAAAAGAAAAGTGCAATTATGAAACAATTCAATAAAAATATCTTTGATGAAGTCAGAAATGTGTGAAGAATTTTAATGAATAAAAAAAGTTGAATTTTCACTTTTTTGTTCATAATTTTCGATAGTTTTGCCATAAAAAACAATAAGAAGTGTGCGAAAAAAACGACTCAAGCTGCGTCTCCAATGTTCCCTCATTGTGTTCTAATAGAATTAAACAAGATGGACTTTTCAAAATAAAAAAAGGCAACAACAAAGCTGATTGTGTGATTGTGTTTAAATCTTAAATTCGGAATTGCCACAAAAAAAAAATACAAAGCGCGCTGCCAGGGTTCTCAATGTTGCAAGAAACGAGGCAAGAGGAACATGTGTCTCAGTCTCGCTGCAACCGCAACCGTGCCCCGTGAATAGAGAGAGAGAGAACGAGCAACCACCCACCAGCTTGCCACCAAAATAAGCAACCAAAAACTAGGCTTGCAACATGGGCCAGACGTCGAGCCACCGGCAGACGCACTCAAGCAGTGGCAGCCACAACAACAACAACAAGGAAGAGCCGCAGCTTGCCCCACAATTCGGCAACCGTCGCACCTCCGCCCGCAAGTCCACGACGTCTTCGAAACATTACCCCACGCTGGTGCAGCCGTTGCGCAAGGACGAGCTCTCCCTGTTGCGCGACTCCCTCCTGCGGAACGGCAGCATAATGCGCAAGAATCCGGAGCGGCGTCCGGTGACGATCAGCGATCAGGTTCAGGCTTCCGGGAGTGCTCTTCCCGCGACCTCCGAGGAGGCGCCCGGCAGCAGCAGCACCAACCAGCTGATGGCCTTCCAGCTGCCGGTGGATCGCAGTCCCAAGACTGACGACCTGGTGGCCGATTCATCTGTTTCCGCCTCTAAAGAGCCACGGAATGAGTTCTACATCGTGGGGGATGGCTACCATCGCACCGATCACTGCTACTTCCGCAGTCCCAACGGGGACTTTCACAAGCTACCCTCCGATTCGTTCCACAAGATGTCTGAGGGGTGCTTTGTGCGTACTCCGGAGGGGGCATTCCGTCGGCTGGAGGTTCCCAGCAAGGCTCAGATATCGCGGCGCTCCTCCAAGGCGGAGGAGATCGGAGACGTCCCTGCTGGCGCTGGGACTGGGAGTGCCGCCACCGATGTCAAGAGCCGGGTGATGAGGTTCATCAAGCGCTCGAAGAGCCACACACCCGCCACCCTAGCCAAGCTGCAGAAGGACAAGGAGGAGGCACGGGCGGAGCGCAAGCAGAGGCTCTCCACTGCGATGCAACAGAAGAATGCAACCAATGCAACATCGGGGGGAGGGAACCTCCCTGCTGGAGGAGGAACCGTCCGCAACAACAAGATCGTCGTGACCATGATCGAGAACGGAGGCCTGCCCATTGTGGCCACCAGCAAGGCGGACCGCCCCAAGGTCATCAAGGAGTCCACATCCTCCAGTGAAAAAACCAAATCGAGGGTAGGTATCGGATAGTGTGGGTGGGCCATGGATTTTGGGTACTTCTTGAAGATTAGGCAGGGTTCCAGATTTTATGGACCTTTGGGGAAACAGAAACACTTGACCTTGCCACCCCCTTTCTTCCCCCTCATTATCTTCATTTTGTGTTTGAAAAAAATGCGAATATTTCTAAGTTTCTGTTACCATCGTCCAGCTTTTTATCAGAAATCTCATCAAATCTAATCGTAATCGCTGTTTTGTGCCACAAACTGTTTTGTATCTGTTGCGGTTTCGGTGCGAAAGATTAATTATATTGTTTTGATTAAGGATTTTGTTCTATATTTCAGATTTTAATTTCCCTTTCCCTGACTGTGTGCGGATTAAGGGATTAGACTCGATTACCGGTTCCCTAGTTACCAAACCCAGTCCCAAGGTCATAGTTCATAGTTCACCGTAGTTGACCTCAATTTTAGTCTTATTTTCTTGCCTTAAATCTCGTTGTCTTGCTTTAATGTAGATTAAGCTGCAAGTTATTCAATTAGCTCAATTAATCCGTTGCCGTTTCCGCGGCTGGACTACGCGATACCTTGGAAAAGGTTAATTAAGGTTTGCTCTGGAATAGAAAATACCAAAAAAAAATACTAGAATTTCTTGGAGAAAATTCCCTAATTAGCTGTCCGATCTTGTGTTTTATTTACAAATTCCATTAAATCGTTTCACACTTTCCTCTCAGTTTCAGTCTCAGTAATATTTGCAAATAAACAAGATAAACCGAAAAAATATACTAAATGGAAAAACTTCTCCTTCCGATGACACCACAGCCAGGAATAGAATGATAATTGAGAGAAATCATCTTAAAGATTGGATTAGATAACAAAAAGGCTCAAAACTGTCATAGTTTTCAACTGAAAATAATATTTATACTCAGATCATTCACCTTCTCTTTCTATGTAATAACATCCTTTTATCTCTCTTTGTTTACGATGGAAAGTATCTTTTGTATCTCTTGTATCTTGTATCTTTTTATCGAGATAGAATCGCTTTGCGTAACCCTGGGAACTGGTATATTGCGCACATGCGCAC
Source organism: Drosophila ercepeae (assembly GCA_018150545.1). Taxonomy (NCBI): domain Eukaryota; kingdom Metazoa; phylum Arthropoda; class Insecta; order Diptera; family Drosophilidae; genus Drosophila; species Drosophila ercepeae. The sequence continues at coordinate 16,921,089 of JAECWL010000161.1, forward strand.
TCCCCTAATCTCCTCCAGCAACAGTTAACAGTAACCGTTTCTTCTCAGCGTAGCGTTACGCTCAGGTGATATCAGTGGTGGGACTCGCACCAACACACCCAAGCACGTGGGCACACCTACACAAACCCCGCTCCAAGCCCCGCTCTTTGTGAAGAAGAAAAACACACACACAGATACTCCGGTGTGGCCCCACATCAACACCAATACTGCCCACCGATCGGGGCGATTGTATTGTGTTGGTGTATTAAGGCCGTTGGCTCAGTCGCTGTCGCAGTCACAGTCACTGTCGCAGCCGCAGCCGCAGTCAACGATTGTGATTCCGTGCTTCTCCGGCACTCCAGTTCCAGTTGCTGAGTTGCTGAGTTTGCTGCTGCGGTGTGGCCAAGTGCCTGTTGGCTGCTGAGCTCTAGCTGCCGTTTCTTCTTCTTCTATCTGTGTTTCTGGCCGTGTAGTTGTAGTTTACGTTTACGTCAGAGTTACAGAGCTCCATAATTGAATACCCCCACGAACCCCCACGTAAAACGTAAAACGAGTGCGAAAAGTTGCGAAAGCCGCGTGCCCGAGATAAGATAAGCGCGCGGTTAAGGAACAATCGGGATTTAAACGAAATGTGATTTATTCTTGTGAAAAACGAACATACATGAATGGGCTGAACTGTATATCTGTATATGATATATATATATATAACCTAACTGTTTTCAGCAGCGAAAAAGTCGGCTCAATTGTCTAAAAGTAGTTCATTTGCTTTCGACTCACCAGTGTGTGTGTGAGACCCGACAAGGCTGTATTAGTGGGTGTATTAAGAGTGTGTGTGTGTGTGCATTGGAGCTTTTCGCTTTGCTCACTGAACCAGCGAACCAGGGAACCAGCAGCGAACGAATTTCAGATACTTGTAGATCTCCACCGCATTGTAACTATTTAGACGGGTAATTAAAGCAGCAACAGTAACAGCAGCAGCAATAGCAACAAAGGAAAATAGCGAAATGAATCATAAAAAGTAATGGGCTTGATGGAGCATGGAGCGGGGGAGCATGACACACGGTGCGGAGCGGAGCAGTGAGAGCTAGCATCTCAGCTGGGCTTGTGCAACACCATCAGCCCCAACGGAAAAGAGTACAGCAAAGAGAGAGAGACTAGACGCACACTCGCTCACCTGACATCACAGGTGTGTGTGGAGGTTCTGCTTGTCTCTCTGTCTCGCCCATTCTCGGCAGCAGTGGGGCTCTCTCTCGATTGGGGAGTGTGTGGTATAGCTCTCCCTGTTTCGCCGCCGTCTGGCCAGTGTGTTTATTTCAGTGTCACCGGGGAGACAGATTAGCTCTTGTCCGCCTGTGTCGTAAATATAACGCATACACTCTCGCCCCCTCTCCTACTTGTATACGTATATATAATATATATATATAAATGGAAGTTGCTGCTGCTTTCTGCTGCTAACAGCTAACTGCTAACTGTGTGTATTTAATTCATTTTCGAGGTTTTAATGCGCAACAACTGCGACTTGTTGTGCGTTGCGTTGTGCTGGCTGGGCAGCTCCGTTGAGAATTTAGAAAGCCAAATGTAAACACACATGCACCGTTGCAGGTGTATTGTACTTCCGTTTTTCGTTGGAGTTCGTTCGGGAAAAACAGTTGGAGCAAAGCTTCAAGCTCAAGCTCAAGCACAAGCACTCACACACAAACGCGCGCGCTCCGAAAATAATTTCCCCCAAAACTTTACTCCCAGTGTAAGAACAATAAACACGCGAAGCGACAGTTGAAAGGAAAATAAGAAAAGCTGATCTCTCCAAGCAACAAGTACTCTCACGCACACACAGACCCCAAAGTTAGTGCCACGACAAAAAAAAAAACAAATAAAAAAAATAAATAAAAAGCAGCAGAGAACCGAGAAACAGAGGAGCAATGGAGGCCACCAGCAGCACCACGACACCGGACTTGAACCGCGGCGATGCCACCAGGAAGAGCGTGCGCCTCTATGCTGTCCGCAAGGGGATGGCGCCTGCACCGCCCAAGCTCAGTGTGGCGCCGCCCACATCAGCTGCCTCCTCTGAGTCCTCCCCCTCCCCGTCTAGCGCCAACAACAACAACAATATCTTGCCGGAAACGGATATCGATCGAACGCTTCTTGCCAGCAAAGATCTCGCGGATGAAGTCGTGGAGCTGCGGCGCCGCGAAGTGGTTACCCCCTTGCCACGTGTGGCAATATCAGCCCTGCCCACGCTGCAGGCCCATCCAAAGCCCAAAGAACGCCAGAAACCGCCGCCACAGAGTCTGCTCTCCACGGAGGACGATGCAGGAGTCTCCTTCGCTTTGGGATCCATCGAGAAGCACATCCACAACGTGGAGGAGAGCTTCAAGCAGCAGCAGCAGCAACAGCAGTCTCAGTCCACGCTGCACGTCATGAAGGCGGACATCAAGAGGATGCAGAGCAAGCGGTACGGCGAGACGGAGAACCTCCTGCGGCCCGGCATCAGCGACATGTCCTCGGAGAACGACTTCCAGTACCTAGGCGGACGACGCGGTGGCGAGCTGGACGACAGCAACGAGCTGATGGAGTTCCAGCGCGGCAGCGACGGACGGAACTCCATTGGAGCCTACTCCAAGAACTCGACTGCCGCCTCCAGTGGATCGAATGCCGTGAAGGCCAAGCTGGCCCGCACCGCCTCGGACACGAAGAACAATGATACGGTGCTGGCCATGCGGGCCACTTTGAAGCAGAAGCAACATCTGGCCGAGGAGAAGCCTGCGCCTGTGTGGCGACCAGCTGGCCCGGCCCCTACACCGGCTGCAAGGAGTACTTCGTCAACATCGTCTACGTCTGGAAGTCGCGGCGGAAGCAGCAACAGTGTCGTGGATGGAGTGGCTCCTTCCAAGCTCACGGCCACCACTATATCGGCGGCCAAGCGGAGGGAGGAGAACCTGCGCCAGTTTGAGGCTTTGTTGGCGCAGAAATCCCATCGCCACGCAGCGTCGGGAGCATCGGGTGGGAATAGTAGCGCCGCCAGCTCCAAGCGGCGCTCGGAGGCACCCATCGTGGCACCGATTCCTCCGTTTAATTCCAACAAACCGGAGGTGGTGCCGGGTTCTGGAAGCGCAGCAAGAGCCAGTGTAGAACCGAGGTCTACCTCGAGTCAGAGATCGGGATCTGGGCAGAGGACTGCTGCTCCTTCCTCCGAGGGACATCATCATAGCTCCTCCCACGCACCTACCGTGGTCTCCAACAGGAGCACTGTGTATAGCAACAATGTTGCACAGGTAAAAGCGGGATGGGGTACGGGTCTTGGATATTTTTTTCTTGAATCATTCCAATCATAAACCATATTTTTATCATGTCTTTATCGAGGGCCAAGCCTTTTCCTGGGAATAGATAGCACTTACTGGGTTTTCCTTCCCCTTGAAAATCCCAATCCAAATCTTAAAAGGAATCCCTCAAAAGTAAAACCAAGCTAACTTTGACTTATTTTTTAGGGTTCGCCCAACATGCAGATGCGGAGTAGCGCCCCGATGCGATGGCGGGCAACGGAGGAGCACATCGGGAAATACAAACTCATCAAGACGATTGGCAAGGGCAACTTCGCGAAGGTGAAGCTGGCCAAGCACCTGCCCACCGGCAAGGAGGTGGCCATCAAGATAATTGACAAGACCCAACTCAATCCTGGGTCACTACAGAAGCTCTTCAGAGAGGTAAGAGCTTTTTAATCCTCTCAAGAAAAGGAAAATCTAACAAATTTGATATTACAGGTTAGGATAATGAAGATGCTGGATCACCCTAACATAGTTAAACTGTTCCAAGTTATCGAAACGGAGAAGACACTCTATCTGATCATGGAGTATGCGTCCGGGGGAGAGGTCTTCGACTACCTCGTCCTGCACGGACGCATGAAGGAGAAGGAGGCGCGCGTCAAATTCCGACAAATCGTCTCAGCTGTGCAATACTGTCACCAAAAGAGAATAATTCACAGGTCTGAATCCTTGTGGTTTATTTTTATCCTTAAACTAATTCGGAATCCATCTCTCCAATAGGGACTTAAAAGCTGAAAACCTTCTGCTGGACAGCGAACTGAACATCAAGATCGCTGACTTTGGCTTTTCCAACGAGTTCACGCCCGGGTCCAAGCTGGACACCTTCTGCGGAAGTCCACCGTACGCAGCGCCCGAGCTGTTTCAGGGCAAGAAGTACGACGGACCCGAGGTAGATGTGTGGTCCTTGGGCGTTATCCTGTATACGTTAGTGAGCGGTTCCCTGCCCTTTGACGGCTCCACCTTGAGGGAGTTGCGCGAGCGCGTGCTCAGAGGCAAATATAGGTTAGAAAATCTTATTTTTTACATGAAATTATAGAATATTAACCTGGTATATCCTTGTAGAATCCCCTTCTATATGTCGACTGACTGCGAAAACTTGCTCCGCAAATTCCTTGTACTGAACCCCGCTAAGCGCGCTAGTCTGGAGACGATCATGGGCGACAAGTGGATGAACATGGGGTTTGAGGAAGACGAACTGAAGCCCTACATCGAGCCCAAGGCCGATTTAGCCGATCCCAAGCGGATAGGTAAGACGGGTACTGTATACAAAATTCATTACTAATATTATTAACGAATTGTGTGTGGACTGGACTGTTTTTGCCTGCCGATTGTTAAACTTTTTCTTTTTCTTAACCAATGCCACTATTTTGTATTGTTATTTTCCTTTACACTGTTACTAATACTTTGTAAAATGTTGTTTTAATTTTTTGTATTTAAATGTAGATTTGCTGGTATCCTACTCGTTTTTCAGTTATATCTTTAAATATATATGCAATCATGGTTTTGTTTGTAAATTACATAGCTCACATAGCTGCGGCGGGGTCACAAACCGGTGTCAAGAATTCGCTCTCGTTGCGGCGTAGCGCGTACAACTTGATGTTGATGGTGAATTTTCTGATCGACGAAAGGAAGGGGCCACGGGCACAGCCAGGGCCACGGGCAGCCAAAAATGTATGCAATCTCGTGTAGTGAAACGTTTAAACTCGCCGCATTCCTCAGAGAGCCTGTGCCACATTAACCCCCAACTCTCTGTTCTTTTTCTCACTTTCTGTCCGCCAAATGTCATCAGGAAGCGACGTCAGATAGCCAGCCACCTCTAGAGAACGGATAATCTCAAGTATTAAATATTCGAAAAAGCGATAATAGCCAGTCATCAGTCCATCAGCCAAGGGACAAACTCTAAATTTCTTTTAGTTTCTTGTATTTTTGGTTCTCCACACATTATTCCACATTGTTGCCACATTGTTAATAGCTCTGAAATGAGGGAAATAAATTGATTTCTTCGCAAAGTGTTCTTTCAATTCGAAGCGGAAGATTGCATCCGGTTTGGGTCCTGCCACGCTCCCAGCATGGCCTAGTTTCCTACTCATTGTTGTGTTCCTCCTGCTGGCAATCAGATCAGATCCGAAGGCCAAGTGGACACACAATTCCGGCTACTCTCAAGTTCGAGATTTAATTGTAATGAATTTGCATGCGCTATCTAAATGTACTAAATTGTTATTAGACTGTCCTGTAAACTCCGTATCCTTTTACTAAACTGTCTTGTACTTTCCGCATTGGAATCTATAGAAGCTCTAGTCGCGATGGGCTACAATCGGCAGGAGATCGAGGCTTCGCTGTCGCAGGTGCGCTACGATGATGTCTTTGCCACATATTTGTTGCTAGGACGCAAGAGCACCGACGTAAGTAGCTTTTCGTATTAAAAAGATACTCTAGCTAAAGGTTCTCTATCAATACAGCCTGAAAGTGACGGATCGCGGTCTGGCTCATCGCTCTCGCTGCGCAACATCTCGGGCAACGATGCGGGTGGCAATGCTGGCAGCGCGGGAGTCCAGAGCCCCACGCACCGCGGTGTCCACAGGAGCATATCGGCGTCCAGCACGAAGCCCAGTCGCCGAGCCTCGTCCGGTGCGGAAACATTGCGTAAGTCCCACTAAGGGGCTAACGACTTACTAACACATTAAATATTTAAAGGCAAAAGCTCTTCTGTTACAACCATTAAATGTGTCACCTTAAAAAAGAGCTTTTGCCCGTAGCTTATTTGCTTTGTTTACATTTATATATATGTATACAATAGGTATAAAAAACTAACGATTATTGTTAAACCTTTTAGGCGTTGGACCCACAAATGCAGCTGCCACTGCTGCGGCTGCGGCGGGAGCCGTGGGTGCCGTCAACCCAAGCAATAATTACAATGCTGCAGGATCAGCCGCGGATCGAGCATCAGTGTATGTATTACAGATCTGTAACCCTATAGAGCAGGTTTTTATAAGGTTTTGTCTTTTCTTTTTTTAGGGGCAGCAATTTCAAGCGTCAAAACACCATCGACTCGGCCACAATCAAGGAGAATACGGCGCGACTGGCCGCACAGAATCAAAGACCTGCTTCGGCCACCCAAAAGATGCTCACCACGGCAGACACAAGTAATTAGCACCTGACTCGTCTTTATTGTACCGCCTAACTAAACCCTTCCCCCTACTTTTTGTAGCACTGAACAGTCCCGCCAAGCCGCGAACGGCAACGAAGTACGACCCGACGAACGGCAACCGCACGGTCAGCGGCACCAGTGGCATCATTCCACGCCGCTCCACCACGCTCTATGAAAAGACTTCGTCGACGGAGAAGACCAACGTTATTCCTGCAGAGACTAAGTACGTGAGAGTCGATCTGGTTGAAGAAAAGCGACCACATAGTTTGAATCCCCCGCCCTTCCGGTTATTAGTTTGCATCACATTCCCCCAGTTTTTTGGCAGGCTTATTTAGGTAGCCTGTGTGAAGCCTGTCAATTATATTTTATTTGCCTTTGGTTTGCACACGAATCGGTATCGGGCCCAAAGGTTAGCAAGAATCTAGAAAGTGAACACAACACAGCCTACACACTTCCATCCATCTATCTAGAGATGTAGAGGAAAGATTCTACGCGAATACAAAAAGAACATATATATAATTGTATATAGTCACGCACAGTTTAGTTCTCTTTAGTTGCCGTGCTTTTGGCACATTCAAAAATGATTATTCTTTTGTTTAAACACATTCGTTTGTTACCACATTTGGTTGTATTTGAAAAACCCGAAACTCTTAAACAAAAGCCATACTTATGATTATGATTCTACCACTTTTCGGCCTAAACCCCAAAAACTTGCACATTACCAGCAGCGGATCGGGAGCTCCCGCTGGAAAAGGTCATACCAAAAGCGCCTCTGTTTCGAGTCCTCGCCCCTCTGCGGACGGATGCGTCACGGTCTCGAATGATCCGCTTGGAACGAGGTATACACATGAGTAATTAACAAAAAAGAAAAACCAACAACTAAAAACAAAATTTTGTTTGTTTCATTAACGGATTTTGATTAAAAATTCAACTGCTTTTTGGTTCCTTACCACTTACTGATTATTTTTAACAATTGGCTGGCATTTTTATGATTTTGTGAGCGAATTTATTGCGCATTTTTGGACAATCAAAGAATCATCTTCTCATATATATCATCGACTCCAAAATCAGTCACAAAGAACTCTGTAGTCTTGGCACAATTTAGAAACCTATATATGGCTAGAAGGATCATATCCTTGACATAAACATTTTCAATTATTATTCTCCAATGAGATAATAAATACCACCCATCCAAAGATCCTTTGATGGTTTAGATTAGACATGATAAGACATGAATAGACTTGATTAGACATGAATTAGACATTATTAGACATGATTAGACAGGTTTTGACATGATCAGAGATGAATTGAAAGTCTGCTGAAGTTAGAATAAATGAAATTTCATTGTTTTTAATGATTTAAATTAGTTTAGTTACTAGGCTGTTAGTTTTTGATAGAATTTTGTTCAATATTCAGAGTTAAAAGCTGCTAAATAACAATTGCTGGATTGCTATCCTTCATAAATAAAAACTAATCCATATTCTGTAGAGACATTTGTGCTGTGCGTGATATTTCAGAAACTGCAAACCAGACTAATATGTTAAACTTAGATATATTGTTGATTCCCATTAGGATAAGATTTTTAAAAAGAGCCCCTTGTGGAGACTTAACATCTACAATTACAATTACGTATTCAATATTTACAAGTATTATTATTACTTATTATTTAGATTTATAGATTTATTTTGATTTGTTGACTATGTTTACTTCTCTATTAGTAATATATATAGTGTTGGCCTTTCCTAGTTTCGTTCTCTATTTTCGTATCGTTTCGTATTTACAAACCTACTTACCTATAAAATGTAATCTACAAACGATCGTAACAATTTGATCAATTGAATAATGTAAATCTCTTATCTTTTCATGTGTTTTTACAATTTTTACAATGAACATTGTCTGTTTACCAATCAATTGTCTAATTTTGATAACTACTACACTACCTACATATGTACATCCATTCCTTGTGGCGTTCTATATCCGCAACAACAAAAATAACACCAACCAACCAAAAAACCACCAACCACCTACGAAAAAATCTGCAACAACCTCCTTCGTCTACTCTACTATAACCTATAACTTACTCCGATAAAAAAAACAAACCAATTCAACAAATATTTAAAAAAACGAATCGACAAAAACCAATCCGATTTGAAAATGAAAATGGGGTTTCGAACAATGAATTCCATTTGGATTCAATCCGAAACGAAACCAAACAAATCGAACGAATTTTTGGTGAGTGAAAAAATGTAATCTTACATTAAGAGAATATATATTGTGCCTCATTCAACCAAGGGTCGTGGGCGTGTCCAAAATTACATACAATAATTGCCATAGCCATATGGCTAAGAGTAAACAAAATATATTTAGTATTTTTTGGCGCAATTTTTGATGCAATTTTTGGCAATTTTTGGGTGTAAAGCAGCGAACACGACCCTTTCCATATATATATACAAAAAGTATTGCTTAAACTATATACGATTTAGCATACGGTTTGGTTTTATTTTCCTTATTTTGTTCGCTTACGTTTTTTTTTGTAATTCATTTAAAAAAGAAATTAAAAAATGAAATTCAATTGGCGGCGATGCCAAGACATACGTGATATTATTGCTCGATATAGGCTTGAAGGATAAAGTGAATAGTTTTTTATTTAGTATTCGAGATGATCGAAAATCCAAACAAATAAAGAAGATTTTTAAAATCGTAAAATCATTATATTATATATTCGTTTTCCTCATGCATGTCTGTCTCTGTCAGTAAAAATGATTCTACTTATCGATCCATCGCCAGTATAATTGAAATTTCTTCATTATTGTGTGTGTGATTTACGTTTATTGTTATTGTTATTAAATGCCTCTAAAACTATAACTAAATTCTAAACTAAACTTGAAATCAACTTCATACAATACTATATATAGTTTGTTATTGTGCTGCTGTTGTAATCCAATATACGATTTCCATGTCTCTCTAACCACATGCGTATTTCCTTCAATCAGTAACTCCAAGATACTTTTAGGATAATAATTGCAGTAAAATTTGCTCCATTTTGAGATACTTTTGATAGCCAATCGAACGCATGAACCATCCCATAATGCTTTCATGTAAACGATAGATCGGAGGATCTATATTCTTCTACTATTTTTGTACTTTTAACCTATCTGCTGAGCTTCTCCAATATACTATATAAAATCTACATTCTTGCATATGTCCATAAAACTCGATTATCTTCGATTATTCGATTATTTATTTATAAGAAAAAATCTATATATTTTTAAGTGCTTGTCTCTCTTTTTAAGAAAATTTACATGATCTATTTTTTTATTTTTTTCTTTTCATTTTGTTTATGTCTGCGACGTGATCGATACAAAAAACAAAAACCAATATAAAACACCATGAAACCCTCCTTTTGGTCATCACTTTGTCACATCAATCAATCAAACGAAAATGCTTGATTCGCGCTCTTTTGACCATCTGACCCACCCGCCTGCCGCCTGTCGCCATTCTACATGTAACCCAAAATTACAAAACAAATACAAATCCTAAAACACAAAATATAAAAAAAAAACATACAAAATCAATTGGCAAAATGACGCAAATAATGCCTTCGAATGACTCGAATTTCATTATTCATTTTATTCAAACTTGAATTCATAAAACATTTGACGAACGCGGGAACAATATTATTATTTAAACAAAATACAAAAAACAAAATATTTAATGGAAAAAACAAACAAAACAAAAAACCACAATCTTATACTGATAAAAAAACATATTCGTTTCCTGAAAAAAATGCGATTCATTGGATTTGAAATGTACTCCGACCTCCGACCTGAACTGATTCGATATATCGATACTGATTGATTTGATTTCCATTCATACCTATGTGTGTATAATGTATCGTACTTGTACATATATAGTCTGTTCGATCGACTTAGAATGGCATCGGCTGTTAAATCAAGCAGACACTTTCCAAGGAATGTTCCATCACGTTCAACCTTTCACTCTGGTGAGTTTTCTGTTTACTTATTTATTTATTAGTTTAAATAATGATAATTTAATTTTATTCACAAAAACCGCTCCACCTACACCTGTTCCTGCTCCCATCTCCTATTCCTTCTACTAACTAAACAGAATCGTTTAGCCCGGAAAATCTAGGCTAAAGTTCATTCATAGATGTTATCGCGTTAAGTTTTTGATTTATGATTTCTGATCGATCGAAATTCAATTCAAATCCCCGCACTGCACCATCTCTCTCCTCTCTTCTCCATCCATAAAATGCATAAATCAGCGCAATTTTTGATTTCTAAAGCGATTTCTAGTTTCTAATCAAATCGATATCGATCCATATTATTAGCTGAATGTTACTTTCTGTTATGTCGTACATAGTCGCATCGCTTATGATTTTTACCGCCCGCGATCTTGCACGTTTGTCTAAATGGTTACGTAATGCATCCTTGAATCCAATCACCCAACCACCCACCTACCACTCTCCTTGTAAATATCAATGTGTGTATTTTTTTTGGAAATACGGATGGAAAACTATTCATAGAGATAGATAAACCATAGACTCTTGTCTATCAACATTCAGCTATCGCGATTCGATTTTAAAAACACAAAGACTTCAGACTGCAAATCATTTTGCGTATGTCCCATTCTATGGGCAAAGTGCAATGTGATTAATTATCAGTAGAAAGTTTTCTATATAAAAAGCTTTTAAAAAGAGTCATACTGATACGTAGAAATCCAGATTTAGATCTAGAAACTAGACACATTGCATTTTGTGCCTTAGAAATGGTCTGTATGTATGTACTTTAGATAATAAAAAATACAAAACATAAAACAAAATCATTTGTTTAGAATGTGATAGAAACCACCCACTCGCAAAGGTAATTCTAATTCTAATTGTAAAATTGTTAAAAAAAATCGCAGGTCAAACCAGAGCACGAAACAACACGGCGCTGGAATATTCGGGCACCAGCGGTGCCTCCGGAGATTCATCCCATCCGGGTCGCATGAGCTTCTTCTCCAAACTCTCCTCACGTTTTAGCAAACGGTAAGTACAATATTTCAATATTTAATATTTTAATATCACAAGATGCCAAATTCATTTCTTCAGTTAATGGAATATTACAAGAAAAGCAAATGCAAACTGCAATTCGATTCGTTTTTGTTTTCGTTTTCGTTTTTGTTTATTATAAATATCATTTATTGTATTTTATTGTTTTCATTTTAATTTTAAACTCGTTTGTTTGTTTTTTTCTCGTTTATCACTTTATGTTTCATCTTTACATATATTTTTGTCTCATTTTATAATTATTTTTAAAGTCATTTTTAATGCATATCTATCACAGTTCATGTACCACGGGTATGTGTTAATGTTTTCCAAGCCCATTCTGCAAACAGTTGCTGGCAGAAGAATATCCTTTCACTCTAAAAATAAAAACAAAGTTATTGCTACCAAATGCATTGCAATGCCATGCCCATCGATGCACTACTCCCCCTGGATATGCAGAGTTTCTTCCATTCAATTCAAAATCTTTCCCTGAAGACTAGTCTTCAGGTTAGTCACCTCTCTGAGCTTAGTTCTGAGGAAGGACAGGCGATCAGGATTTGGCGCGGATAATACAGACACCAGAAAACAGACTTAGGATTAGGTTTAAATTGGACAATAATTAAAATGCAATGAAACCTCAAACTATAAATCACATATTCAAGTTCGAAAAGCACTTTGGTTGGGTCCTTGCAAAGGGATCTCAACTATTACCATCTATGCACTATAGTTTTCTGTGCGATTTCTGTTTTGTTTTCGAAAGTCATCACTCTCTCACCCGAATCACGATTCTATAATCAAATGATAAAGCACTTTAGTTGAAATCGAGAGACCTGAGACTGAGAGATGTAAAAAAAAGACGAGTGCTACCAAAAAAACCAGAAACCAGTAATCCCCGAAGCTCTCCTTTATTAACCAAAATAACTGCTATGCATCTGCGCAAGTTTTCGACTGTTTAGACTAATGTTAATTACTAACTAATTATCGATCAAAAGTTGTCCATGCCTTTGCCTGCATGATCGAGAGATTAATTAAAGTGTCATGGGCGTGATTTTTATATTATTGGTTAAATATTTTACTTTGCTGCTACCTTGCGACAAGAAATAGACTTCATAAATTTTTGAATAAAAAATGTACTGATCCTTCTTCTTCCACTAATGATATGCACATGTTTTGTATATGGAATTTATTTTGTTTTTTTTTCGTTTTGGTTTCCTTTTTTAATCATTTTTTGAACTGAATGACTTTCGGAAGGAAAGTGTGTACTCTCTATGTATATACCACACACACACCTGCCTAACACAACACACTTGTAACTTATACCCAGGACTTTTTCTTAAGAACGAAAGTGACTCGAAATCGAACTCGATCCTGCACTTGCACCACATCCAAGGCACTCACGAGTGGACGATGGTGGTGCATGTTCAGGTTCGATCGATTAGCTTATAATTAGATGCTCGCAATGCATTGCTAAACAAATTTGTATTCCTATCCATATTTAGTTAGCATACGTACCATACTACATACATATGAACATTGTGTTAAAAACAACCAAAAAAATCGAAAAAACACCAAATAAAGTCAATATTCGAATATGAAAGTGGCTCAGACTCTGAAAAAATGAATAACTTGCTTATTCGGTCGGGCTCTCGTACAAACCAATGATAATGCCTGATAATGAATTGGTCAAAAACTATCCAATAAACGTAATAATGTGGAACTTGTAACCCATCAACTAATCGATTGTTATATTCGAATCCAAAATCGAATACAAAACGAATACAAGATAAAACATACATACATCTAGATACAAAAGCATATAAACAGAATATATATGTGACTACGTGAAAAAAAAATACCCGATATATACGATATACGATCCATATCTGATCCATAATCTGATCCATATCTGATCTGGCTAGCAACCAACGTCTGTCGCTTCCTCGTAACGCTCTCTCTCGAAAATAAATCTCAGAATCTCCGTCACTCCTTAGTTTCCTAATTTATTCTTGATTGATTGATTGATTTCTGTTATATATAAATGCATATAATATATATATATACAATATATGTATAAATATTACTTATGTAGTTCTTTTTCTATATAATCCTGTATATCCACGTTTGCTTTGTACAACTCTACGTACTTCCATTATATCAAAAATATCACCACCACGCTAGGAAGGCTCTTTTGTTCTTGTCTCTTTTTTCTATCATTTAATTAATTAAAATACATTATCAATTTAATTATTGTAATGCTCTCTTAAAGACAAACGAAATAAATTAAAGAAATATTGTGAAATTGTGTACTTATCCATGTACTTATCAGTTTGAAGAACAATTGCGTTTACTTTTCTTTTTCTATGAAGAAACATGATGAAAATGAAAATGGAAATGAAAATTAAAATAAAATCGATGATGAATGATGAATGATGAATGATTAATGAAAACTTTTACCATTATTCCGTTTTATTCTTATCTGTCTCTCTCTCAACCTTTGGTTTCATTTCTGGTATTTGTTTTTTTACCCATTATTAATATTTTTTCCAGCCGTGAATAATTTGTTTAAAATTTTTTCTTTAATTTTAGGCCAAACCAGTAATTAACAAAACAAGCATTAACTACTTCTTGTTAATAGTTCTAAAACTGAAACTGAAACTGAAAGTACGATTCCCCCTAGAGTAAACGCGCGTGACGGAAAGGTTCAAAAATGAACAAAGACAGACACAGATATGATCGCATCGGATCGTATCGGGTCGTATATTTGGGATTATCGTTACCATTATCGTTATCGTTATCGTTAGCGTTACTGTATAGCGGTACCGATTATCGAGTCCGATCCTGATCCTCCGGTTTTTTATTCGAAACCCGTACCCGAACCCGAACCCGAACCCGAACACCCCCTTCAAATGAACACCGACAACGTTGAGTTCCGTTGCGTTAATTGAAAATTTCACAAAGGCGCCTATGTTTTATTACGATTATTAACTAATTATACACATAAATTTATATAAATTAAAAAATACATATACATATATATATATATTTAAAAGTAAAGCAACCACAAACAGAAATTACGAAACCCTTGTTTTCATTGTTTGTAAAACGATGCGAGAAGCAAATAAGCGACCAGACTACGGCAATATAAATTTAAATAAAAATAATCGAAACGAAACCGGAAACGGAAACCGGAAATGCAAGAGAAAATTAATTAAAATGCAATCAGATCAGAGAGAAACCTGAAACACTATTGCTGTCACTGTCACTGTCACGATTATGGATAAAGTTTATAACTAAATACAACACCTATGAATACTATATCTAAACTATTATAAAATGTATGTTAAATGCGCATCGCATTTAGTTAATAAAATCTAAATAAAAACAAATCTAAATCACTGAGCAGAGTGAGCGTGAGAAAATAATAAATTAATCTAAGCGTAACTCAACTAAAACGATATAAACTGGTGTATTTATTTGTCAATAAGCCATTTCTCTTTTTTTGTAGTAAAAAACACACAAAATCGATAATCGAAAATCGAAAAACTGAAAACTGAAAACGAAAAACACCAAAATGATCTTGAATTTTGTTTAGCGAACCTTTGTATCTTTTATGTATATGTATGTATGTATGGATCTGTATCTGTATCTTTTCGATATGAGCTTGATTTCCAATTGTATCCGAGGATCATTCAATCAGATTTCAACCAAACAATCAATCAATCAACAACAACAACCACAAAAAGAGACAAACAAATCCTACAAGAACAAAACCAACCAATCAATCAACAAATCAACCAGCCAGCCAGCCAGCCAATTAACGATCTTGCAACTCATTATCACACCCACTGTTGTTGCCCCGAAGCTGAACTTCGAACGCAAAATGCTGAAAGCCAGACGAAGTGCAGCATAATTAGTATTTTAAGCATACCACGTAGTCACTAAAACAAAAAACAAAAAACAAATTAATGAGATGATATATAGAAACAAATTAAACTTAAAAATTCAAGGAATAACAATGTATTACCACTAGTGCATGTGACCATTTTATTTGTACAGCTGATTATCTATAGATCGTGTTATAATCGGGCGCCTTCAGTGGCCCGACAAGTAGTTATCTATACATATTAAGTTTCAAAGAAATAACGCATAATTAAAACAATTGATAATTTAATAAAAATCCATAATAAATGATGTGAAACATTTGTGAGCAAAAGAAAAAAAAACCACTGAAACGCATTTCAATTTTATTTCATTTCAAATCACATTTACATTTTGCATTCGATAGCCTCGGGTTCTTTTCAAGATTTTACGATTTCAAGAGTAACAAAATTTTGGTTGACTAGCAATTCATTTTGGATGTTTTTTAAATTAACAACTGACCTACTAACCAACCGACTTTTCTTGTACGCGCCAAGTACAATTTTAAACTACAAAAAGTTCCGAAAATGGAAAAGTTACAAAAAACGAGTCTGCATTTGCCAGGTTGTAAAGAAGAAACCAGTTCAAACACTTTGGATCGCGCCATATCTTTTTATATATGTTGGTTATATATATATCTTTCAGTCAAACAACCCAGGAGGAGGCATCGAAACCAAGAGTTTTGCGCTTCACATGGTCAATGAAGACCACTTCTCCCTTAATGCCCGAACAGATAATGCAGAAGATTCGCGAGGTGCTTGACCAAAACAATTGCGACTACGAGCAACGTGAACGGTGGGTAGTCTATATATCTTGTATTTGTATAGCCCTTAAAAATGTTGTTTTGAATCCTTAATAGATTCGTTCTTTGGTGCGTGCATGGAGATCCAAATACAGACTCCCTGGTGCAGTGGGAAATCGAGGTGTGCAAGCTGCCACGGCTATCCCTGAACGGAGTGCGCTTTAAGCGAATCTCTGGTAAGTATCAATATATATCTCAAATGATAAGCATATTTAGTAATCATAATTATTGTCCTTCAGGCACCAGCATCGGCTTCAAGAACATTGCGTCTCGCATTGCTTTTGACCTCAAGCTGTGACTTAACCAAACGAACAACGAGGGGAATGCTGCCGCTGCCGCCGCCATCGCCACTTCCTCCGCCTCGCGGGCCGCTGACCCATCCGACAACATCTCCACCGCCAACTGTCGGACGGTCAGCCATGACAGCAGCTCCCGCCTGTCGGAACTCTCGCTGCTCTGTCGCTCCCTGACCAGCCAGCAGGGGTCACAGCGGCGCAAGAAGAGCCGCCTGTCCACCGGAGGCAGTGAGGATCAGAAGAAGTCCAACTCGTTGCTATCGGCGTTCCAAATGTATTCGCCATTCAGTTCGAAGGAGAATGTGGGATCTGGAGAAGATGTGTCAGATCTACAGGCTGTGATTGACTCACAGCCCGGTCACTCGATTGATGTGCCACTTTTTGGGGATTTTAATCCGATAAACCCCATTCTGGAGGAGGAAGGGGATGTCGTTGATGGTAAAACAGGTGAATCCAAGAAGTCCTCAAACAAAGATGGGCAGAAAACAAAAGGCGATGGCGGCGGCGGAGGCAGCGGTGGAGGCAACCGGCTGAAGCGGAACATCAAACACACCGGAAGCCTCATTGTGCGGAAACTAACTGCTGCCAGGCAAGGTTCGTCCGGAAAGAAGAAGGAGCCAGGGCAGGCGGCAGCAGGAGGAGGAGGACAGCAGGAAGCGGCTGCCACTGATAAGGAGAATGCAAGCAGCAAGCCGGAGGGAAAAGTTGCCATGCTACGCACCACAACTCTCTAATAGAATGGAATATGGTCGTAGCAGTGGCATGGGGGAAAAATTCAATTGTGGGGCAGGCGAATCCTGCATCAAATCTCAAGATGACGAAGAAAAAACAAAACAAAAATGGATGTTAGCATCTCTCCGTAGATCGAACGTATTGAATATATAACAACTACACATAACAATCAAGCAGACAAACCCTTCTTTCTACCCACACTGACAAGCATTAGCACCCGCATAGATACGCACATATTTACATACGTTAATTAATAGGACTATAGCTAATGGGCCTGCAGGTGGCTGCAGGATACAGAACGATTAATAGAAGGGTAACATCAGAACACCACTCAATGAAAAACAGTAACAATAAATATTAACAAGAAACCAATCAACGCTCTATAAACTGCATTTATGTGTCGATATCCAGTAAACAATTTTGCTTGGCAAACAAACGATCAAAGAACACACACACACAATATATACAGATATCCGAACTCGGGTTGTTTCATTTTAAGATCATATACTATATATATTATATGTATTCTCGCGAATGTTGTTTGTATTTGGCGGCCAGATTTAGCGCCAGCGTCGAGGTATGATCAATAATCAGCAATATCTTCTTCTAAATGCCCATCTATTGTAATTATTAGGCCCGTGCTCGAATACGCATAGTTGGTATACATTGGTACTTATACCTGACATCATTTGGTTAACAACTTCATTTGATTTAAACAGTTCATAGAACTCTACACACAAAAACACACACCAGACAACAAATGTATGTATATTACTGTTAAGGCTACTACAAGTTTACTGAAACTGAAAAGAAAGAAACCACTCCGAAGCATATAAAACTCAGACGCAATTGTGCCCAATTGTTACCTAGTTTCCGCTAAGTTCAACTTATCCCCCAGAGCCAGTGGCTTGACAGGATCATTCTGCCAGCTAGTGCGGAAGAATGTTTCTGAAGCTTTGAATTTTATGTGTTATGAGAAGAAATGGTATTTCTGAAGGAGAAGCAGCGATCTCAAGAGAGATGTAGTGGGTGGGGATAAAAAATATATGAAAAAAGACGACCATTTATCTAAGTTGTGGAGGCTCAAACAAAAACAGTCTATAGATACCAAAACATATACATAGTGGCACATCAAGTTGTCTACGTCTACATCATGATTGTGACGCATTTCTATAATTCTTAACCTTCGAGAAAAGCATGCATCGTTTTATATATATTTGTTGTTAAATGACAGCTAATTGAAACTTATTAATAATTACTAGGACTAGGCACTGCATACACACACATAAGTATATAATACATGCATAAAAGAATATATAAAGCAAACTGCTTATTACATATACGCCGAAAGATATCTTCTTCAGTAGAACGCCGAATGCCGAACTCCTGTATTCCCGACAAAAAGAGACATATACTATATATATATGAATCTGTGTAAGCATTGCTATAACTTCGCGTCCTTTATGTTTTTCGTTATCCAAAATCTGCGGCCAGTTAATCCAATTCATCAACGCGCCCCAGATCTACACCACATTGCACAATATGTTAGTTCGTATACTTATTTCTGGTATTTATTTTCGTTTAAAAACGGTTGAGTTATTGTAAAACAAACAAATGATAAAAAAAAGTGAAAAATGATTGAAAACACCATTAAATCAGAATTATGATAAAGCCGATTATAGAATTTACGAATAATCATGTTGTAAGAATATCTGATATACATACATAGATGTTTTAATTAATAAATACAAAATGGCATAACTAAACTTAGTTTTCCTGCTGCGTACAAATAAGGTTTTTGCCCGGTAAGTCTTTTGGTTAACGTGCGGCATGTGCAATGTGAGAATAGTTTTACAAAATTTGTGGTTTTTGAACCAAAGAAAAGCTCTCAGAGCTCATCGTCCAGGTTGAAGTCTTCTTTTGGGAAATCACCGACCGTAACGGATAGCGGGGAGACGAAGCCGCCGTAGTTGGGTTCACAGGTAAAGTAAGCTTTGCCAGCAACGCTGTAAGTGAAGATGGATGAAATGTAGATCCAATTTTGGGTTATTAAACAATAGATATAGATTTATACCTTCCATTATTCTTCCCAAGCGGTTCATCGTATTCTACTCCAATAAATACACCATTTTTACCCTCCAGCTCTCCATTGTATCGAATGGTTCCACGGCGTCTTGGATTTCCAGGAACTGTGACCTAAAGGGATTACATTTTAGTAGAAATACTCCAACAAAAATGTAATTGGATAACCATTACCTCACAACGTGATCCCACGATGCATAGCTCTGCCCGCTTCTGCATTTCCTCGGCTTGCTGGCGGCGCTTCTCCTCCGCCTGAGCCATCTCCTCCGCATTGTACTTGCCCAGCTTGTTCTGCTTGAGGTAGTTTCTCACCGAATCGGTTCGCTGTTCATACTGATCCTTCGTCAGCTCGAATTTCTCAACGGTTTCGTTGTCAAAGCTGAAGCTGGCGAAGCTATCAATGACGTGCAGGCGCAGGCCATCACTGTTGGCATAGTAACCAAGCTGGGCGTTGTTGTTGTCCAGCGTGGATAGGCATGTGTCACCCTTGTAGAGCTCCACTTTCATGGTTCCCGCACAGCCACCGGTCAGTATTTCCAGTTTGCTCTAAGGGAAAGCAATAGGCGATGTAATAAGGACATGAAACTGTGTGGTAATCGACCAACTAACCTTAAGCTGAGCCACTGTTAGATCCTTGGCGAACTTCACCTCAAAAGCCACTGCATCATTGAGGGAGTTGGACACATTCGCTTTGATGAAATCCGATTTACCCGACTCAATTATCTGCGCCATATTGCAGTTACTGGGATATGTTTTCTAAATTAGTTAAATAAAATTTGGAATTAGTCACTTTAAAAACCGGGTGTTACAGGGCTATATTGATTTGAGTAAATGAAACTTTCGACCAGTGTTGCTAAGTTTTCAAAGTTGGCCAAAATACGTCGCCAATCGAAGCTTTTCCAGCTCTAAGTTTAACAGGAAACGCCCTGTATAAAGTTCTTTTTAAAATATTTCAAAAACAATATTATCTTTTTTAATGCTTTAAGTTATAAGGGAGAATAAATGTACTCGTAATTTCGTATTTATTTTTAAGAAAATGAATGGAGAATAAGGATATTTGGAAAGATATATCCTTCCTATTATCCTACCATGACCCATTTTTAAATACCGTTAACAAGGATATAAAAACCTCTTTTATCTTGTGTCTAAATTGTGTATTTTGTGCTTTGTATTTTATACATATCTGTATAACTAGTTTTTTGGTGTTGTGTGATCTTGTGCAGTCTATTCGGTTGCTCCAGTCCTTAAATGATTCGATCTTAAGAGGCGGCCAGTATATAGGGGCGTATGTCCTCCACATCCAGTAATTGTTCCGGTGCCACATGCTCGCCACACATGGGACACTCACCATTCTCTGATAAAATGCTGCAAGGATAAATAAAGTTGAAGATTAATTCCGTTTTCGTATGATTAAGAATCAATACTCACTTCTCCATCTCGGCGCGGAAGCAGAGGAAGTCGCATTGTGGACAGGATGTCATGAGTTGCTTGATGATGTGCTGGCCCGTGGCTATGCAGATGGGAAGAGTGGTCTTGCAGCTGTAGCAGGTCACTTCCATATTGGCCAGATTTGAGTCACAAATGGGACACTCCATAGTCTCGTCGTCGATTTCATCCCGCAGCTGCTTGATTCCCTTGGGGGCTTTCCTCACAATCGACTCTATCTTCTTGGCATACCGCGGGTCCAATTGATTCCTGTAGTCCGGTCGCATCAAGGTGGAGGCATAGGTAAACGCTGATTTCTTGAGTCCTGCTCGATGACACTCGATTACCGTGGAGGTTAGTATGGGAATGATATCTGCGATGGGAATGATATATTTAATTAAAAACAGAAATTTTAGTTTGGTAACTTATGTTAACTCTAACTCGAAGGTTTTTAACATTCAGTGCCCTCCTCCTCGATTCTCATTAATTGTACTTAACAAAACTATACATTTAATTCTATTCTGTTAAATAACAGCGCACTTAACAGAATTTAACTTTAATTCTAATGTTAACTTTAACCTTAATGTTAAATAACAGTGCCCTCCTCCTCGATTCTCATACAGGGGACTTAAGAAAACTTAATATTTAATTCTAAAATGTTAAATAACAGCGTACTTAACAGAATTTGACTTTAATTCTAATGTTAACTTTAAATCTAATTTTAAATAACAGTGCCCTCCTCGATCCTTATACTTACGTTCAGGAAACTGTGATATACATGCTGCTACTTGGACGAGCAGCTTGGCGGCCAAAAGATGGTTTCCCAACTTCACGTGAATCCTCACCAAAGTGTAACGATGTAATAGAATAAATTGGTGCCTCATCTCGGCAGTTACGGATAAATTATTCCTACGTAGTTCCTGGTACATGGAGTATAGGAGATCTCTGGCTGATTTGTAGTTTCCGGCGAGCTGCTCTTGGTTGGCGATAATGACAGCTGTCTTGGCCGCATCCTTGTAGTGTTTCCTAGCCATATACAAACGGAATAGATAGCGAGGGTCCTTGGGAACACCATCCACTTCTCCTAGCAAGAACTCAATGAGCTGGGTGGCCAGTTGCTCATTATTAGAAGTAGCCACGCAATCGATGGCCAGGGACAGAGCCCCCTGCTCCTCATTGTTAAACGCCGAGGCTTTCAGCAGAAATCTTAGGGCTTTAGTGAACTCCCTTGCCAGGAAGTAATATTTTCCAGCCAAAAGCGTATACTTTTCATTTTCAAAATAGTGTGCTAGAGCCAGATAATCTGATGACTTGGCGTTCTCGTAGCGTTCCAGGAGCTCACCATGACGCCGTAGCTTATTGTGACGCTGGGCGAGGGCGAAGGCCTCCTCCACACAGCCGCAGATAACCAGGAACTGCAGGGCTTGTTCCACATCGCCGATTTTCTGATAAAACTTGGCCAGAAGCTTGGCAGAGTCCATGGAACGCGATTC
The DNA here is from genome assembly GCA_018150545.1 of Drosophila ercepeae. Classification (NCBI taxonomy): domain Eukaryota; kingdom Metazoa; phylum Arthropoda; class Insecta; order Diptera; family Drosophilidae; genus Drosophila; species Drosophila ercepeae. The sequence continues at coordinate 16,943,334 of JAECWL010000161.1, forward strand.
CAAAACTATTTCGGAAGCAGCATGGGGATCGCAGAGATGATCCAGGTATATCCTAACGCAGGCATCCAAATCACCCGCAACACGATAGCTTTTGATGGCCTCCTCAAAGTGACCATCATTCTCTTTGGCCTTGGCATAGGCCGCATGAAGTTTTGTGCTCTTTACTTTGGGAAGGATATTGTTGGCTTTGTGCCACATCTTCAGGGCAATGTAGTGGCCACAGGCCTCGTCGTAGAACCCACCCCGTTCGTACAGACCAGCGGCTTCAGTAATATGTCCAACAGTGGCCAGTAACTCTGCACAATCGAAGAGAAGCTGCTTGTCCTCCAGCTCCACGGCATATTGAATCTTGTCGATAAATATAAATAGTTAAACATTTATTTTGTTTATAAATTGGTAAACTTACACCACGTCTGAAATCTCCTGCTCTTATAGATGTCCTGGCTATGCCCATTTTGCACAGGCGCACATGCTCTTCGAACTCCGGAGAAGCATCCATTAGTGCTGATTGCTCGCTGTCCTTGTTGTTGATTAAATCTTCCTTATAACCCTTTTCGTAATGATACAAGGCGTCAGCGTAGTTTCCTCTAAAATAAAGTATTGGAGGGATGAAATATTACCCCTGATTGAGAATAAATAAAGTTTCATACGTGAACTCCAATTGCTGAGCATATTCTCTGGCTATAAAAGGCACCTCTTGGGGATCGTGCTTGTGGGCCAACAATAAGGCCTGATCCCATTGTAAAAGATCTCGGCAGAGTTCCAGGGCAGCTCGGTTGTAAACCCCTTTGAGCATGTGCTCCTTTGCCTGGTCGTACTGGGACAAGAGCATGCAACAGCATCCAATGAGCATGTCCAAGTCTTCCACGTAGCGGAGTTCCGTCAATGCATTCACCAGAGCTGCGTCACCCAACTGACGATAAGCTCGAATGGCTGTTAGTTAGAATTTTAATGAATATATTAGTCCAGAGGGAAAAACCAAACAAGCTCACCAATATCCGGCTCGAGATCAGAAATAGCCTTCTCACCAAACTCCCGCCAGGCACTTGTTTGATTCATTTGCTTGCACAACTTAAAGGCTTCATCGTAGTTTCGAAGCCGAAGAAGCACCTGAAGATTCGCCGTCTGACTGTTACTGGGATTAACCACGTGAGTGCTGAGCGATTGGGTCGCATACTGCCCCCCATCGACATGGAGAGCCATCTCACCGCCACACAGCAAGATTGGAAACTGTCCTGGATTCAACTTGGATTCACCTACCTTTGTGGTGTAGGTTCCCTGGACAGAGTGGCGCAAAAAGACGTGAGTAGTAACAATCCTCGTATCGTAGCTAATAAAGACATTGGGCTGTGTCAGATCCCACAGGCAACCAAGGCACTCCTTAGGCATCTCTGGAATAAGTAAAGCCTCCTCTACAGCGGGTAAGAAAACATATCCCTGTGAGTGGTCGTCGATGAAGATGGTCTTGGTTCCCTCAATATCCACGAAGAGCTGCCGAATGCCCATGCTGTGCCGATATGTGGTGCAGCTTTCCCACTTTTCGAGCGAATAGAACACCAGGTGACCAATCTAGGAGCAGAAAACAAAAGCATCAACAAAAGGAAAAGGGTAAGATTTTTTCAGTAAAGATTACATCAGTGGCAAATATCAGGAGTTCCTGGGTAAGAGCAAAGCAGGTGATCACAGCATCACTGGGCATATTGGGAAGTGCATTTGGAAACACAGCCTGCAGTTTGTCCTTGCAGTTAGGATTGTCAGCGCTAATGGCCTGAAGGATCAACTGTGGTGGACACAGAGCAGCACAGTAGTCCGCATTCAGTCGCATACTGGCAATCGTTCGCGGGAAGTCACGTTCGCTTAGAGGTCGAGGTTCGTCGCCCAAGCTCTTGCCCAGATCGTAAAACCACACGTGTTTATCAATGCCGGTCGCGAAATTATATGGTCCAACCGCCATAAACGTGGGCTCTCCCTCCAACGGCAGACGGAAAGGTAGGGACTTGGATTTGTCCGGAGCGTACACGTAAATGGACACCTCAGCCAGACTGCTGAGCAGGACGATTCGGGGTGCGGATACTGCAAACAGGTGAGGCAGCTTGGTCACGTAGATGTAGACGGTGCCGCTGTTAGTGGTCACCGCCAATAATTGTCCATCAGGGGACCAATCAATCATCTGAACTCCGGCATGATCGGGGACGGTTATAATACGTTCCGTTTCCTGGAGGTTTGTTATCGAGTGAATTTTTATGCTATAAAAGGATGGATTATTTTTAGTTTTCTGCAAGAATAATATTACGATTGATTCTGATTCTGGTACGTACTTGTCATCCCCGCATGAGGCCACAATGTCCAACGAAGGACAGTAGGCGAGACCATTCAGCGTGTCCTTGTGATTCTTAACCTGCCACAGCTCCTGTCCCACGTCCTTGGGGTGTGTGGAAATGGCCACAACGTGACCGTTGGAGAATCCCAAGAGTATATAACCGTCACCGAACCACTTGTGCTGCATTAAAGACCCATACCGACTCTGGAAACCCAGCTCTGTGGGATTTTCCGGCTCGGGAAGGTAATAAAGGAAAAGTGTTCGCTTGCCAATAATCATACTGATGGCATTATCACCGGCAATTCGTTCGTCGTTGGCCATTTCAGCAAAGTACATGTCAGTGGGGGCATCCCTGAGTTGCACCACTCTTACCGTGTCACCATCCTCGTTGCTCAGCGAGAAGCTTTTATCCTCCGATCCGAGAGCTAAGAGATTCTGCGCTGACCATGCACCGCAGGTGATCCGTTTGCTATGCTTTCCCAGAACCGGAGTGGGACGTTTCCCGCTACCATGGTTGTAGATAGCCAGGTTTCCGCGCCCTGTTCCAACGGCCAGAAGTTGATGTTGCTTGGACCAAAGGATACAGGTCAATGGATCTCTCAGACCCGTTTCCACACTCATCTTTTCCTGGGTTTCGTAGTCCCATAATGTAATATTCGGGGATCCACTGGTAATAATGCCCAAGACATCTCCCTCATGGTCCCAGGCAAATCCAGAACAGAGCCTGAAAAGGATTAAAGTTAAATTAAGTTATTTGGACGAAATCCTTATCTTACCCTGCCAGGATTATGCGCTGCACTAGCTGCCCCTGCCGGTTATACAGAGCCACGGAGCCATCGGTTCCTGTGGTGGCCAGCAGAGACTTCTGCCAAATGAAATAAACATCTCCGATTCCATGGGGCTCGTCGTATTTGTAAAGGATCTTCTCGAAGGACATTACTGTATTTTAAATTTATCCTATTTTCTAGCCAGCATTCTGGCAACGAAACTTTTCCGGCTTTTGTTTACGGCTTTTTCGTTTCCATGGCAGCGGTGACCAACAACTACGAGTACACCTGTGCTGTGTATGTATTTTTATTGCACCTGTGAATTTTTGAGGGAGTATCAGGTTTTAGGACAACAGGTGGTTGTTTACATTTGGCATTTTTTAATGTTTTTGATTATTTAAATATTTGAATTATTTGTGAGCATATATCTAAAGGGGCATTACTTATTAAGTGTGAAATTTAAATTCAGTAAAAGCTTAAATATAGTTTCAAATAAGTTTATTTAAAACCGTTGGTGTTTACCAACACAGTTTTTAGCCAACAGCTGATTTACAATGGTGACGTCACTGATAATAACACACCACTAAGCAGCTGTTCCTTTTGTATATTCGCAGTTTATTCGCAAAATACGTATTTATAAATAAGTTTGCTAAAGTTGTTGGTTAAATTATCGAATATAAAGGAATATATAAATAATATGGCGGACGATTTGCCGGAGCAGTTTGACCTGGTGGTCATAGGCACAGGTATGGTACCCCCATAAAAGGAAAGATTTCTCTTGGTATGACTCATTCTGAACGCCCTTTTCAGGCTTTACCGAATCCTGCATTGCTGCTGCGGCCAGCCGAGTGGGGAAGTCCGTGCTGCACATCGACGCCAATGAGTACTACGGCGACGTGTGGAGCTCATTCAGCATGGATGCATACTGTACACGCCTGGACCAGGAAATACAGCCCCACTCCACGTTGCGAAATGGGAGCTACACCTGGCACACTACAGAATCGTCAACGGAGACAGAATCCATGGAGACTGCGGGAGATCCGTGTTGGACACGTGACAGCGTGCTGGCCAAATCGCGTCGCTTCAGTCTAGATTTGTGCCCACGCATTCTGTACGCCGCAGGGGAGCTCGTGCAGTTGCTTATAAAATCGAACATCTGCCGCTATGCAGAGTTCAGGGCCGTGGATCACGTGTGCATGCGTTACAACGAAGAGATTGTATCAGTTCCATGCTCCCGCAGCGATGTCTTCAACACAAAATCCCTAACAATTGTAGAGAAACGTCTACTGATGAAATTTCTTACGGCCTGCAATGACTACGGCGAAGACAAATGTAATGAAGACTCATTGGAATTCCGGGGACGTACTTTCCAGGAGTATTTGCAGGCTCAGCGGGTAACCGAAAAGATCTCCTCTTGCGTGATGCAGGCCATTGCCATGTGTGGACCAAATACCAGTTTCGAGGAGGGCATGCGTCGTACTCAACGATTTTTGGGCAGTTTGGGGCGCTACGGAAACACACCTTTTCTATTTCCCATGTACGGCTGTGGGGAGCTGCCTCAGTGCTTTTGTCGTTTGTGCGCCGTATACGGAGGCATCTATTGTCTGAAGAGAGCTGTGGAGGACATTGGTTTGGATGCTGAAACTAAGGAATTGGTTGTGACCAGTGCCGGGAAAACTTTACGGGCGAAGAATGTGGTCTCTGCACCTGGGTATTCGCCTGTTTCAAGCGGTGTCCAGATGGTGCCCCACATCTCACGTGGATTGTTTATAGCCTCCAGTCCACTAGGCAATGAGGAGTTGAACAAAGGTGGCGGTGGCGTGAATTTCCTCCGGTTATTGGATTCCGAGGGTAACAGAGAAGCTATTTTACTACAACTAGCTCACTATTCTGGAGCTTGCCCCGAAGGATTGTGTAAGTATTTACAAATTGAATTGAAATACATAATTTATTAAATATATTTTTAATATCTTTTAGATGTTTTTCATCTGACCACACCTGCCGTGAGCGAAGATCCTGCTTCCGACTTGTCTACCTTTACCAGTCAACTTTTCGATCGCTCTGATGTGAAACTCATATTCAGCTCTTACTTCACTATTGCTTCCCAATCCAGTAAAAGTGCTGCAGCCGAGCACATACACTACACAGAGCCACCAACCTATGAGCTGGATTACGATGCAGCCATATCAAATGCCCGGCAAGTATTCAGCAAACTTTATGCAGAAGCAGAATTTTTGCCAAGGGCCCCGGACCCAGAGGAGATTGTCATTGATGGAGAGGATCCAAGTGCCTTGAACGAGAACAGTTTGCCCGAGGATCTGCGGGCTCAACTGCAGGACATGCAGCAGGCGACACAGGAAATGGATATTCAAGAATAATTCTTTGCAACGGATCAACTTAAAATTATGAAATTTCCAAAAAAAGTCACTGCGGTTAGGTTAAACGGAATTTAATCGATTTTGTATACAATTTTTGCTTCATATATTCCTATATATTTATTATGTAAATTATTTATAATTGCTAAAAGTACTAGGTATATATAAATGTTTATATGTGAGTGCTTCTGTGCATTTTGCTTTCAGAAATATACTTTCGAAAAATATGCATTCCAATGCGTATAAAAATGTTTTCTCTTTTTAATAATTATTGCTTGACGGGTTACTGATTTCGTTTTTTTTTCTGCACGTAGTCAAAATAATGGTTTTACATAGAGATAAGGTTAATAGTTAACAGGGAAGAACGAATATATGTAATTGTATTCTTACAAATTAGAATAAGGCTCAGGCAGTAGGTAATGCAGGCAGCTGCTACAATGACCCAAATATAAATTTTATTCGAACAAAATAATAGTAAGAGATAGATCAATGAGACGAATGAAACGAAACAGAATTGCGTTAAAAGTTAAGATGAACCCAACAAAACATAAATATTCGTGCGTTCTGGAAGATTCTGCCGACATTCCACGGCTTTAACCATATACTTCATTCCTGTTTCACTGCATTTTACAATAAAGCTTTTGTGTTATCATTTCTTGTGATTGAGTTTAAGGCCTTTCCATTAGATTGAACTTTCTCAAATTACGATACATTAGTAGTGGCTACAGATACCTCTGTAGGTCTTCCGTGATTTAAACGGCCAATTCAATCTAATGCAAACGGCCTTCCGTGAGTTGAAATTCAAATTTCGGTTGCCTTGCAAAATTGTGAGTTGCTATTTCTAAATCTTAATCAGATTATTATTGATATTCTGCTGGCGTTTGCGCTTCGCATTCATGGCGTCCACAATGGGCTGGCGCTTGGCATTGTATTTTTTGTTGAGCTGCTCAATTTCCAGCTCCATCTCGTGATCGATGTTGCTCAGCCGCTGTGTCAGATCATCGAATGTGAGGAACTTGAGGAATTCAAATTCGCCCTCCACATATGCATGCGACTGGCTATGCATGTGCTGATTTTGATAAGCTGGCGGCGGTGGGGCCGGAGCCGCAGGCGCAGCTGCTGGCGGTATTCCCTGCTGGCCGATAGCCTGCGCTGCATTGCTTCGCAGCAGATTTTGCTGATTGTTGAGGGCAATGAGCTGCTCGTCCATCAGTGGATAAGCCATAAGAACGTGCTGCTGCTGCTGATGTTGCTGCAACCCATACTGATTGATAGCGGAGATCTGCTGGAACTGCATTTCCATATTGTGCTCCCAGTTGTTCATATCGTTGGCCCCGCTGGCCAAGTGCGGTTCCTCCTGTTGCTGCTGCTGCTGTTGTTGTTGTTGCTGCTGCTGTTGCTCGGCAGCGGCCGGAGAATACTCCGTGGTTACTGCTTTGTCATCGGCTCTACCATCGCCTGCATTCTTGCGCTCGAAGTGCTCTAGAAACTGTGGTCTATAGCGATTACGTGGCTTCTGATCGTCAGTGTTTTTGGCCGTTGTGGAGTCATCAGAGTCAGAGTTGATAACCATGGTGCCTGCAATGAAACATTTTCATGATTCCAAAATAAATTCAGTATTTAAAAGTGTTCTTACCCAAATTGGACTCCAGTTCCACCATGGTGCCGCTGTCGACGGCCGGCACATCGAGGGGAGATGCTGTAGAGGCAGCCGTTGAAGCTTCAGCCGTTGGGCCGGCTGTTTTGTTCAGTTTTCTTAAACCACCAGGTCCTAAAGTGCCTTCGTCCAATTCTTCCGCATGCGCTATCATAGTAGCATCCGAAGCTGAGCTTTGCTGGTAATCCCCGAACTTCTCCGGCACTAAAGTACCCGGATCCTCCATAAAAGAAGTTTCCAACATGTTCTGAAGCATTCCGTTTTCCTGGGTGGCCAGACTCCTGCCTTGGATGGCAGCAAGCACTCCACCAGCACTTCGATTCGCCCGCTGCTGTTCTCGGATTGCACAGGTCTCCTCCAGCATGGGTTTTAGGATGGACCGATGCTTGGCGTTGCGAATGAACTCGTGTTCCAACAGTTCAGTGGCCGACGCTCTGTCGTCTGGCTCCTTTACCAGACACTTGCTTACAAAGTCTATGAACTCAGTGCTCCAGCGATCTGGCTCTCGGAATGACGGCGGCGGCTTTTGTGGGATCATGAAAATGGCCCGCATGGGATGGATGTCACCGTACGGCGGTTTTCCCTCTGCCATTTCCAGGGCAGTGATTCCGAGGGACCATATGTCCGCAACGCAATCGTAGCCAATCTCCTCGATGACCTCCGGCGCCATCCAGAAGGGCGTACCGATCACAGTGTTTCGTTTGGCCATTGTATCCGTGAGTTGGCCAGCTACTCCGAAGTCCGCCAGCTTGGCATAACCCTCGGTGTTGAGCAGGATGTTGGCAGCCTTGATGTCCCTATGGATTTTACGACGAAGATGCAGATAGACCAGACCCTTCAGCGTGTCCGACAGAATGGTGGCTATTTCATCCTCGGTGAGCGTTTTCTTGCGCAGTCTCATGATATCCGAAACGCTACCGGCTCCACAGTACTCCATGCAGATCCAGAGGTCATATTGCTTGAAGTACGACCCGTAGTAGCGAACAACATACGGCGAATCACACTGTTGCATAATTGAGATCTCCTTAATGATCTCATGCAGGTCAGACTCGACCGGCACCAGCTTAATGGCCACGATTGAGCTGCTCTCTTTGTGCTGGGCCTTGTACACGGACCCGTAGCTGCCCTCGCCCAGCTTGTACATGATATCGAACACCTTCTCCGGCGGCTGCGCCAGGGACTCCTCCGAAAGCTTCTTCAGCTCCCCATTGGTGCCGGAGAACAAGTAGCCCGACATTGTGCTGCTCGCCGGTTGTGACCGTTCGCACACTGGCGCTGTTTATCTGCGCTTAAGGTTTTGATTTTGCAAAAGAACACAATTACAGCAAATTACAGCGATATTCTCTCAGTCGTTTGTTCTTTATTCACTAACAGTGTTGTTCAAGAATGCAAGAATGCGTCTCCCACGCTTTCCAACACACCAGACCGGCGTGGTGTTGCAGGATGGCCGTTTAATCTGGCTGGAAAATGTAAACAAAGTGCCAGTGTGGGAAGGTTTTTCGATAAAACGGATGTGGCGGACATATTTAAACGGTTTTTTAAATGTTTTAATTATAAATATTTTCTCTGATCATTATCAATTTATGAATCTATTGACAGTGTAAAAACTGTGATAAGGTTTACAGTTTTTTGTTATTTCAGAAGGCGAATTTAAACCTTGTAATAGTTTTTTTTATTTAATATTTTAATAAATTTACTTTATTCTTTTTAAAAGGCAATAATGATAATATATTGGTGCGCTAAAACTCACTTAAAAAGCTACAAGCCCCATACCACGGAGCGGTCCGTCGCGCCATTCACGCATTTCCCACATCTCCAGTAGCGTGCACATTGGCTGAATCCGGTCTTCCGAGTATTCAATCACGAGTAGAAGAAACCACATTAATGCTTATCCCGAAGCTGTACACCACGTCCAATTGCATGCTAACCAAAGACTTCGGAGCCATTTTTAAACAAAAGCGGAATTTTAAGTGCATATCCACTCTAAGACGTTGCGCCAACTACATCAAGCTACTTGACCTTCCCCTCCCTAAGCCCAGGAGATCCTTCAAATCGCCAGCACATTGGAGTTCCAAACAGCCTAACATAAACCTACAAATCTACAATGCTGCCAAAAACGATACATGCTGCTTAGAATACCAAAAACGTTTTTTGAGCGCACAAGAAGACCTTGGTGAGAAAAACTGGATTTACACTGATGGTTCCAAAGTCACCGACGCAACCACGTTTGCGGTTGTTGACTGCAACCGTAAAATAATTGCCGGAGGTAGGCTCCCGTCATACAACTCCATATTCACAGCCGAAGCTTTCGCCATTCTCAAAGGATGCCAATTCGCCTGCAAAAACGCTGGTAAATCTGTTATCTGCACAGACAGTCTCTCCTCACTTTCCGCTATACGCAACTGGAATCATAATGACCCCACAATACAAGAAGTTAGGCACATCCTAAGTTGTCATCCCACAAAAATCACCTTACTCTGGGTTCCCAGTCATAAAGGAATCTATGGAAATGAACTCGCTGACAAAGCCGCCCAAGAGATGAGACGTACACCATCAATCCTTTTCACTCCGTTTAACTGCAAGGATATCCAAAGTCGAATTCAGTTATATCTCAAAGAAAAGAGACTATCCGAATGGGCACTCTTCATGCACAGGTATCACATTATTAACCCAAATTGCATCAGTTTCAAGCCACCAACGAACGTACATAAACGGGAATGCGCGACCTTCATCCGCCTACGCATCGGGCACACCCAATCCACACACCAACACTTACTGAAGAGAACGGCGCGACCAACATGCCATCTATGCGGGGACGAGCTCACCGTGGACCATATTCTCGACGCCTGCAGTCGATTGCACTCAATCAGATCTCAATTATTTGGTACACATAGTCTTTCGAATTATTTAAGTAACCCATCTTGTGTAAATATCTCAAAAATCTACAAATTTGTCCAAAAAGCTCAGTTTATTATATAAGGAAATAACACTTAAGTCTCGAGTCGAAGGCCCCCGTCGCTAGTACTCATTAAGTTTATTAGGTTTAGTATTGTATACTAGATTTAATTTTGTTAAATAAATAAATAAAAATATTTTCTAATCAATCCCTTTGACCTATCAGTTCTTCTTATTTAGCATCGTTGCATTTTCTGGCTCGCTTTTAAGAGCTGGACAGATGTACTGATTATCGGCATAAGTTCCTAATAATTTGTCTTAATTATCTGATCCAATCAACTCTGACGGAGTCACTGACCCGAAAAGCTTTATAAAAATCGAATTTATATATCACGGAACTGGTCGAGATTATGAATTTGGTGCATGCAAACATAAGTGGTGCCATTGGGGCTAACCAAGCTAACCGGCTGGGTATTCGCTTTTGCATTTCGTTATTATAATAAACCACCGCCACCGTGGCTGGAAGAGAGCACCGCGGCACTAGCATGTAAGCACATGCCGCTCGGCTGTATTAGCAATTGGCTTATCGGTCACTAAGCCGCTTTAAGCGCCCTAGCAACGTGCTCCATAGAAACGACACGACACCCAACAGCAACGCCAACACACCAGGAGTAGCAACTTCGATGTAGGGGGTGTGCCAGGCTAGAAAATTCCTTCGCTCGTCAGTTGACTGTTTACACTGCGGGGTTACACATCCATTTCGCGTTCCCACTACCGACGGCTAAGATGGCCCAAACGGCACGCACAGCCACGGCAAGGCGTCCGGGTGCGGCAAACGACTATCACGTCTCGGCGAAGCAACGCTCCAAATCCGCGAATCCCGTCCAGCTTCGTCCGCTTAGCGGAATCCATGGGGCGGCCGTTACCTCCCGAACTCGCTACGTGCCGCCCTTCTCCATTCAGTCACAGCAGAAGAACACCGTTGTCATCGATGGCCCCATCCACGAGTGTGCCCCCAAAACCGCGAGTGCCAGGGGGCGTAACCCCAACCCAAAAAGTGCGTCGTGTCGTGTTGGAGTTGGTTATTTGTTTTCCTAATGACTTCCCGTGCTTTCCTTTTGATTTCCAGGCTTGCGGCGGCAACAGAAATCCATGTCCACCTTTAATTTAGGTCTGGCCCTAAATGGATGTACGCAGGGCGGGGGCAATGATCCGGGTCGGGGCACCCTCTTCCGGATGTACTTTGATCGTGGGGACTTGCCCATCAAAATGGAGTACTTGTGTGGCGGCGATAAGATCGGCTGGACGGTAAGTCAAAAACAAATTTTGAATATAAATGGAAAATATGTGTATCGAAAGGGATTCAGTTAAATGCAAGTTAAGGTAATAGTTTTTAAATTAAAGTTTCCACTCCTAGAACCTTCCACATGCCAAAAGGAGTTTTGGTTTTAGTCACCTAAAGTTCAACAGTAATGCGAGTCAATGGAAATTTCGTAACTGTCACTTATAGGAAATACGGGTAACCTTACCAATCACATCCAGTGACCTACCTATTGCCCGTATTTGAGTTTAGCTTGAATTTCGTACACCTGCGTGTTCAATTATTTCAAGTGTGGCAGAGCTATAAAATAGCAACGAGTAAATAATATGACATTGTCTATTTCCGGAGTGAGTAGAGCAATTCCGGCCGTAATGCAACTGCTGACATTCAAAACGTCGCACCGTCCGTCAGTCAGTTCTGTTGCAGGTTTGAAAGGTTTTAGGCAGGTTTACACCAACCACTTGCCCACCACCCACAGGTTCCTCCCTCTACCAGGTGTGTGACCCTTTCGGGCTGTTCAATGTCATAGGTCTAGGGTTTCATGAGCCCCATATGGTAAATACTATATGTGCACCAATTTTGCCTAGTGCGTTTGTTTATCTAGGCTGAAAAGCCGGCGTGACAGCTCGTGTGCATACGAGTGATTTGTGGGTGAGTCCAATTTACTTGCGTCACTGGGTCGAAGGTCATAAAAGGGGTCTCCCTCATATGACAGGACTTCACGCAGTTACGATGTCAGAGATAGCACCAAATTAAGCTATTGACACCTCAGAACTTATTCAGTTTAAAGGGCACTCTATTTTTTTACTCAGGTGATGCCAATAATCAGGTGTTACAATAACTGATCAATCCACGAATAAATGCATTTGCACAAAGAAAAGATTAGTCTAGACGTGTACTAAGTAGGTACAGGTATATGTTTAAACCCGACTTGCCCTTTGTTCAAAAACAAAAAAAATTCCATTGACAACGTAAACAAACAAAGAGCATCTTAATGGAAATCAACGAAACCTAAGCAGCCTAGCGTGCAAATATACACTTGCGAAACTTGCACCACCACCTACCATGAAAGCACGACAAAAAATTGAAATTCGGAACCCCTTTCCTACTTTCTAAACAGGTGGACATCGACAAGCTGGACTACAGCCTCTATTTGCCATTGTTCTTTGACGGATTGGCGGAGACGAGGCACCCGTACAAGACCTACGCCCGCCAGGGGGTTACGGACCTGCTGCTGGCCGGAGGCGAAAAGATACACCCAGTGATACCGCAATTAATTCTACCTTTGAAGAGTGAGTACCAGGGTTATGGCTGGCACGCAAATGCCTCGAACTTTTTCGGTCTAATTTGCACCTTGCGAATGGAAACGAAAGTCTGTTGTATCTGTTGTATCTGAATCTGCCCACCTCATTTCAGACGCACTAAGCACCCGCAACCTGGAGGTAATGTGCACGACATTGAAGATAATCCAACAGCTGGTCATGTCCTCGGATTCGGTGGGTCCTGCCCTGGTGCCCTTCTACAGACAACTGCTGCCCATGTTTAACGCCTTCAAGGTAAAAAACTGTAAGTATTATTGGTTTAACTTTTCTATCACTTTTCTAGAAACACAAAATTTACTCTTGTTTAGTAAATTGTGGTGATGAAATCGATTATGCTCAAAAAAACAACCTAAATCTTGGAGATTTAATCGATGAGACGCTCCAAGTCTTGGAGCTGCATGGTGGGGAGGATGCTTTTATCAATATCAAGTATATGGTTCCAACATACGAGTCCTGCTATTTGAATTAATTTACGCTTCATGGTTTTGTCCCTTTACATACAATATCATAAGTATTTATTGAATTTTACATGAAATAAAACAGAAAAATAAAGATATTTGTTACCAAATGTTTAGAGATATGAGATTATATAGTTGAATATATATAGTTGAATATATATATGTGCCAGACATACTGGCGGATTGTGGGGCATAGCAGTTAGACCTTTTCGGAAACTGCAGGAACCCCGATTAGGTCTTCACTTTGTGGGGGCGTACTCGTTCTTCTTCACATTGTGGGGGGAGTAGCGGTTGTAGAGGCCCCAGATGGAGTTCATCAGTTTGTCGTTATACTTGTTGGGTGAGATGTCCCTCTCTGGAAAGTGCCGGAATATGACTCAGTGATCGATTAACCCACTGAAAGAGGTTGCTACTTACGGGCTAGTGGGTTGTCAAGGGAACCCTTATCGGATGATGCAGCGGACCTCAACCGGGCCACGATCATTTCGCGTTCATTGTATTGCTCGCGGAGCTTGCAGGCGGCAAAGGCACCTTGGGGTATGGCGGCCATTTTAATAGCTATTAAATAAAGTTCCTTGATTATTTGATTTCCAGTTAATTTGATGACTACTTACCGCTTAAAGAAATGGTACTCAAAAAAGAGAATATATCAAAGTTGCTCAGAATGTTTTTCTGATTCCAGCACTCTTCCAAATGCTGATCGAGGTTCTTGATTTTTTGGCTCAACTGCAGCAGCATTCAAAAGCCAATGCTTGGATTTCGTTTTAAATGATTACTGGGAATACTTCGTTGAATCGGAAATAATTCCCCTGATCTTTTCCAAAGAATTTTAACCAATTTATTGTTTTATTTTTGTCACTTTAGTCCGGGTAGGCATTTAATGCCAAACGCTGTTGATTGGATTTTTCTCGATGATTTTCGAATGGTTTTACTGACAATCGTCCGTACTTGGGTTCAAAACTGAACTGAAGCCGCCGCCTGGTAGGGATCGGAATTTATAGAGCGCGTGTTCGGATCGAGGCTTCTGTGCTTTTGTGGTTGATAAGAGCGGTAGACAGGAGATCAAGCTGCCTTGATAGCGACAATAGAGCCGGCATTGATCGCCATTTTGTTCCCATTATCAGGTCCAGTTGCCGTTGTTTTGGTTTATACTTTACACCGAGGTCTATTTGTTTCCAAGCTCTCCCATCTCCGAGAGCAATGGGCCGGGAAGTAGATGTTCCTGATATTGAAATTTCGGTGGGAGCGGGACTGCGAAGACGAAGGGTTCACATTCCCATCTCTTGGCTCTTGGATGACAGTGTACCCAGTTATCTTTCGAGGTTTTATTTTAATCCAGATTAAACTGGTTCCCATCACACTACAGGCACGTAGTCCGGAGTGATTATATTAAGAACTGACCTATGTGCATGTTGTTTACTTCAATTTCAAATTAGTATTCAATTATAATGTTGTTTTTGATGAAGAAAACATTGAAGGAGCTTGTGCACCTTAGATAGGGATTTCAAACAATTTAGTCACAGTTGCGGGCTTTCCCACTATCTTGGAGGTCTTAGAAATTCGGGTATTTTTTTAAATATATACGAATGGACACCACGTATAATTTGTGTTGAATTAAAGAACAGTTTAATTTAGTATATGTACTTTATACTTTAGTTGCTTTATATTTTATACTTTATACTTTATACCTTAGTATACTTTATACTTTAAAGGAGATTGGGCCACACTACAACGTTTGAATTAACTTTCTAATATAATAATATATCAACCGAAATAAATCAACTATGTAGCACAAGATCCCCTTCTGTTCAATAACTCATAAAAGGCAATATACTCGTATTCATTATAATCAGTTGGAACAAAGAAATGCCCACTACGAAAACCAGTATATAGGTGGGCGATCCGTTGGGGATCATGGAAATGACCCTCGTTAAACGGTCTTAATAATACATTTATAAGTAAATCATTTAATTCAGTGACGCGCAATGTGTTTACTACAAAAAGGAATATAATCTTTGCACAATTCTGAGAGCCAGTCACGCTAGAGATAATACTAGCAATTATGGATGAAGTACATTTTCACACAGTATTCACACATTTTCAAACACAAACTAAACAAAAAGTAAATAAAAGAAGGTGGAGACCCAAAATAAATTTTATTGATAATGTCTACTGATCGCATCCACGAGCTTCTGGGATCACGTAGAGGCAGTCTTTAAATTGCCGATTAAAGTTCGGCGTGTGTGCGATAACCGAGATCCTCGTTGATTTTTTCCTCTTTTTTTCATTTTGCAATGGCCTCCTTGTCGGAGTTCAATAATCCATCAATGACTCTTGGAAAAAGCTGACGTAACAATGTCAAACATTTATCAGTTGCCAAGTAAATATTTATATTTATTTGAATACGAGCTTGGCGCCAGCTTGGCTGGACAAATTTTACAGCACTGTTAGTACCCAGCTGATTTTACTCAGGTGGCAACGCCGTGCGAAGATATCCAGGCTGAGAATTATCAAACAACGGCGTTGCTAAAATTAACAATCAGGCGAGAAAAGAAAAACTTGGAAAATTGTTAATTAAAAACTTGACCCAGATCGACGCACACAGACCCGGGACGACGCAATGACGTGGAAGAAGCAGCTGGCCATACTGGCCAAGCCCTACTATTGGGTCAACATCCTGCTGGCCATATCGTACCTTCTGTCCAAGAAGACCAGGTTTATCTGCACACGCCTGTTTAACCTGACCGAGGAGGATGGTGATTGTGATCTTGACAGTCGCGAGGTGGAGATACTGTTCTTCCTTCTAATCGTGGTGATGATACGATCGCGCAAAACCGGCAGTGTCACCATGATAAACTACCTCTCGTCATCGTTCCTATACACTAAGGTGGCCAATGGAATTTTGTGGGCCTACGCGGACTTCCGCTACGGCCTTGGCTTCCTACTTGTATGCGTTTTGGTGGGCATGGTTCTGCCGGAGCCATCGTACCGCGGCCCCGAGCATATTACGTACTTCCGTAACGCCCAGGTATTCGAGGAGGAGCTGGCCCGGGACAAGCGAACCAGCTGGCTCATCTGCTTCTACACCGTGTGGAACCCTAGCTGCGTCAACTTTGCCCCCGTCTATGCAGAACTTTCGGCAGAGTATAACACGGACCACCTTAAGTTTGGAAAGATTGACATTGGACGTTTCCCGGACGTGGCGCAGAAGTACCGCATCTCGGACAGCAGCTTCTCCCGTCAGCTACCCACAGTAGTGCTGTTCCAGCAGGGCAAGGAAGCGGATCGCCGGCCCTGCATCGACAGCAAGGGAAAGTTGCAGAAGTTTTTCTTCTCCAGCGACAATGTGCGAGCTGCCTTCGGACTGAACCAACTCTACAAGGAGGCTGTGGAACGACTGCCCGTTGCCCCCAAGGAGACGAAGAAGAGCCAGTAGAGTGGTCCCCCCTTCACCCTGCCTATCTCATTTTTGCGTACACATGCTAAAATTTTTGTTATTTGTCTAGTTTTTAGTTTATTTTAAATTATTATTTCATTTCGAGGTCGCTGCCACTGCCAGAGACACGTACAATAGCACTTATAATTGCAAACAATTTTTAACCAAAACGTGCACTTGCTGCGTTGCCATTGTTTAATTTATTTATGTAGTTTTGCATTTACATATTTAATTTTGTAGCTAATTGTCAGGTACCAAAAATATATGTAATATTTTGAGATGACCTATCAGAGAGTTTTTTTTATATATCCCCCATTGCAAGTTGTGAATTTAACAAGTAGCTGAGCTTAAACGATCATTTCCGTTGCTTGTTTAAGAAGTAAAGTGAAACTACTATAAGATGAAGTAATCTAGAATAGTTTTTATGATATTACTGAAAGTTAAGGTAACGTTTTTCTAACTCAGATGTAATTCAAAAGGCTTAATTCTAGTTACAAAGGATTTTGTTTTATACAGGTTCTTTTTAAACAATATATGAATAGCCAGTAACTTTTTGGTCGTACAGTGTAGGCGATAGTTTGAGGTTCACAGCTTGGCTCTCCTAGTCTTAAAGGTTTCTGTCTTAGCTAGTGCAAGAAAAAATTAAATATTTTTAATATTGTGGCATTTAAATTTTCCTTAGCAAAAATAAATATAAATGAATTAAAGCAATAAAATACGAATACAACGAAATGACAATTGTTTAAAACGCTTGACGTGAAAGCCCATCTTTTCTTGTTTATGAAATATATGAAATGGCTTCGGGGCCGGCCATGCTGGCTGTTAAGCAAAATTGTATAACAATGGAAATGGCACAACAAAAATATTTCCGGAGTGTTGCGTTTCGAAAGGGGAAAAACGGCAGACATCGGCCATATAGACAGGTCATATACATATGTAGGATTCAACCGGCCAGACACACAGAACGAAATAAACGCAAATCCCTTTTATCCATTCAATATGCACACTCACACGCACCTACAGACAATATAAATGCATAAATACAGAAGACTGCACACCATCCACGCCCACTCCCACTTCCACTCCCGATTCCTGGGAGTTTCAGTTCCATTTTACACTCCCATTTCCACCCCACCAAACCCTGGACAGATGGGAACTGGGCTTTTGTGGTTAATATTTGTATTTTTACTTTATTTTCAATGAATCGGCATGGAAATGGCCATTGTACGTGCATTGTATTGTGTATGGTAAATAATACGATTGTCTCACATGAGTCCTGGCCATTTTATTGCAGAAAAGTTAAATTCCCCTAGGATGTGTGTGTGGGTGTGCATCGCTAGAAAAGATTCCCACCGAATTGGAGCAATTATAGCCGCCAATGTTCCGCCTGTTTAATCAGGACACCGCCGTATCAGCTGTCGTTGCCAGCCGCCGGTCTCCACTACGTATACGTAATATAATGTCTGCCGAACGCTGTCACTGGCTCCTCACGGCGGAAATCCAATAAGCACTTCTTGGCCATCCCAACGACAACAAAACGCATTGTCGTAGCGATTTTCACGTTGATTTCCCTCAATGCTACAGCCAAAAACCAGTGCTGGCCACATTCAATTGATTTTGAGTGATTTTTTGGCCAATACCCTGGAGTTTGTGCGAGAACTGGGGGAGAGTCCAACGATTTTAGGAAGGTTGTTAAACGGATTTGAATTACCAGGTTCTGTGGATTCACTTATGTTAATTTATAATACGAAAACTACACTAAAATACCTCTAATCTTTTATGAACTCTTAAGATTAACGTCTTCGAAAGTATAGCGCGTGTCTTCCTGTCACTTTTTACTATATAGATAATTTCTGGTACGAGTATCTGTGGCAGATTCCTTCACTAGGGTATTACTAGATCAGATTCATTTTTATATTGATGTTTACGTTTACGTCCGTTCCGTTTTGGGTGCCCGTATTTTTTATTGCATTTTTATGTCAACACCAGCTGGCAGCGTCTTAATATCGTTCTGTGGAACTGCTGCTGGGTTTGAGTGGGTTTTGTGTATTTCTGTCAATTGCTTACAATTAAATTAAAATTCAAGTCAAAGCCAGCCGCTGTAGAATTCGCAAAACCTTCGCCGCAAGGCAAGCCAATTGAAAGCACAGGTGCTTTCTTTACTACGGCAAAGTGTGTGTGGTTTTCCTTGGATAGATTAAATAAATCAATTATGTTTAATCTCCTGGTCGCCTTTGGGGAGTTTTTTCTATTGGAGACTAAAAAGAAGGCAAAGTTTAGGTCAACAATTGGGTTTGCTGTGAAAACGTTTTGCTTTTTCGCATGTAATTAAATTAAAATGAAATAATATTGATTCAAATTGATTGTTTAATTGATTTCCAATCAGTGATTTCAGTATACAAATATTGTTTTTAAAATTCTTACCTGTTCCAGTTTCTATGAATATTGCTGCAGAAGTTTAACCTGGACAAAACATGAAATCCGATTGGGCCACAAATCGCGTTTTGTTCACAAAAATATGTAGCTCTGAGCCACTAAATCAGCTTGCAACACGGCCATGTGGCAGCAACAGTCATAATACCGTCAAAGAAAGGTTGATGGAATACCAACGAAAGCTGTCTAACGAAAAACAAGATTTTAGTCTATAAATATCTCGACGTTTTCCCAATCATTGTTTTTTTTATCGGCAAGGTTTGCTTACCTTCTCCAACGAAAAAAATATGACTATATTGTATTTTTATGCTATATTTTATATTTGTTATAATAATCGATACTTGCACCTAAGCAAATAATTCATTTAAATGGCTAAAGATATTACCTGAATCTATTTTGCTGACCACATAGGTAAAATATATTCCGACACGAAACCAAATCCGATTCGTTTTGAAATTTGCGGTGACTGCACAAATTAAATAATGGCCAAAAACTAATTAACTGCAAGTTAATGAGGTGTGTGTTTATTTTTACTAGATTATAGAGAATTTTAAAATTTTAGAACAAATACGAAAAGTAAAATCAACAAACTGAAATGAATGGAAGCTTCGTTTAAAGCCCTACCAAAACACCAAATGGTATTAATCTGAATTTCTTTTCAGACATTTAAGCGAATGGTTTACAATTTTCATTAAAAATTTTCAGTGAATGATTTATACAGTTTATATATTATATGAATATATATTTTTAAGTGCTTGGGTAGATAGAAAACCCATGAGTCATTGCTTTTCCCTTTGATTTTCGCTTTCCATTTATTCAACTTTTTCCCAAATTGATTTATATATTCCAATAAGATTTATTGATTGCCTTTATACCCTTACAGAGGGTGTCATAATTTTATTCAAAAGTGTGCAGGGAAGCTATGTCCTTGTCCTTAAACATTCTGTAAATATTTGTATATAGATTCCCTATCAATGAGGATGAAAATCTATAAACTCGAAGGGTACAAAACTTTCGCCTCCCCTCGAAGTTGTCTGTCCTTACTCGGTTTTGGTTCAATTAATATGTATAAAAGTCAGTTTTTTATTGATTCGCAATAAATATACATATATCCTGCTCATTGGGTTAACTTTTTTCCCTATTGGAAGCCCATGACCAGCAACCTTAACTTGTAAAATCCAGTTTCATTTAATTTTACCTTCAACGATTTTGTAATTACCCATAAGTGCTATATTATTTCAATGGGACTTTTGTTTTTTTTTATTGTGGCCCATTTGCAAACACGGGTCCTTTCTGGTTCGCAACGAGGTGGTAGGATGGGGATTTGGGGATTCGTCGCCCATTTTGTTTGACCGAAGCCCTAAAAAATTGAAAAGTATTTACATGAAAGCTGCCAATTCCCGCACACACAAACATTCCAAATATAAAAAGACATAAAACACGTGGGAATTTTTTGTGTGACTTTTGCGGACTATATTTTTGTATTTTTTTTACATATTTTTTTGTTGGTTATAAAAAACTGGACGCTTTTTATATAACGTGAAAGTACTCGCGGTCCAATAACCATACAAAGGATGGGAATTTGGGTTACGTAACACAGTCCACAGTCCGGTTTTTGTAGAAAATATATCGTATATATGTTTTTGATAAGTGCCATATAAATTTACAGCGTTGGTCATTCATCTATGAGTGTGGAATTTATATAGATTTGCAATCAGTGTCCGATAATCGGCAGGACACAAAAACGTGTCATTAAATACCCGGATACAGACGGATCTTTAAACTTTTGGTGGCAAGTGAACCGGATAGCATTGGTGCCAGCCAGTCTGCCAGGTTTCCATTTTTCCAGGTTCAGGGTCAACTTTTTGCGTGCAGATTCGCGTTATTTAGACTCTATATAAACGCGTTTTCAACTCTGTCATTGTTAATAGTCGGGCATAGAATGTCGTTGGACACGGACCTGGAAAATGGCGAAATCCATACGCCTTTTAGTTGGGAGATACCCCAGGCTTTTGTTTATAACGATACGGGACGGGAGATATCCAGATACTGCGGACCCTACATGGAGCTGGTCCAGAGCTTTGCCAGGACCCACCGCTTCAAGCTGTTCCTACATCCGATCGAAAGCTTGCCCAAGAAGTCGGTGCTGGAGGAGGATATTGTGAAGGGAGTGTATAACCTATCCCTCCATGGAATTACAATGCGATCTGAAAACGTGGGCGATCGCTTGAAGTTGATTCGGTACAGCTACCCCCTGGAGGTGATGACCAATTGTGTAATGGTGCCACTGGCCCCGGAGCTGCCCAAATGGATGTACATGGTGTGGCCACTGGGCCGGTACATCTGGACATGCCTCTTCCTGGGAACCTTCTACGTGGCCCTGATGCTTAGGTACGTCCACTGGCGGGAGAAAGGCAGCATAGCCCGCGAATACACCCGGAACGTGCTTCAAGCCATGGCCATGCTGATGTTCAGCCCCAACATGAACATCGCCCTGAAGCTGCAACACGCCAGCCTCCGGGTGATCACCTTCTACAGCTTGCTGTTCGTTTTTGGCTTCATCTTGACCAATTATCACATCAGCCACCTGACCGTCTACGACATGAGGCCTGTCTTCGTTCGACCCATTGACACATGGTCGGATTTGATTCGCTCCCGATTGCGAATTGTCATTCCGGAAACGCTGCTGGACGAACTGCGTCTTCTTCCCGCGGTGGACACTGCTCTGCTCGAGTCGCAATTCGACTCCCACAGCTGACAGGAGTACCAGGCCCTGCTCTCGAGACCTTCGCGCCTGCTAGCCTACGTGGTCACCCACGATGCATGGCGATTCTTCAACCAGCAGCAGCAAGTGCTCATCCAGCCGTATTTCCACCGCTCCCAGGTGTGCTTCGGCGGCCTGTTCAATGCCCTGCCCATGAACATCAATGCCAGCTTCGCAGGTCCTTTGGACCGCTTCATTCTTAATGCCTGGCAGGCGGGATTGTGGTCGCACTGGGAGGAGGAAGCCTTCTACTATGCCCGAATGGCTGGGTATGCTAAAATATTCCTGGACACCTATCCAGTGGAACCCCTGAATCTCCAGTTCTTTCTGACGGGCTGGATCGTCTTGGCCTTGGGCTTGCCCTTTAGTACTCTGGTCTGGTGTTTGGAGATTTACATTTATCGAAGGCGGATGAGAAGGCTGGAATATGATCGTTTTGAATGCTATGATGGTTAGATTTAATCTACTAAACTTTTATCATGCTTCTGTGAAATTCTTACAAGTAAAACTCATAATATTCATTAATAGTTGTCAAGGGATTAATTAACAAAACCCGGGACTCTGATTATTTATAATGTAAAAGAACTACCCTTTGTTCTCCAAATAATTATCGAATGAGTGGCATAACATGTTTATTTGTGGACTGGGAGCATAGGTTCAAGTTGTCCCTTGGGATTAATTAAAACCAAACTAAAGCAAAGAGCTCCTTATCGAAGTCATTGAAACCAAAAGAATTATTATTATTTAACCTTAGGAACTGCTTGGGTGAAGAAATGCGGCTTTTTATAATAATAAACTTTGTGCTTTTAATCGGCAGACTTTCTCCAATTAATGCCTGGAACATGGCTTATTTATTAAAACTTTTAACTCCGTTTGCCCGTTATAATGTCTTTCAAGAGCTCGTTTGGTTTGTGAGTCCCAAAGTAAATCTGGCGGAACTGGATGAGTTTATTCGCCGTATGGACGATGTCTTCGGGACGACCGCCACCCAAACGGTGGTCGTTAATAACACGGAGATGCGAATGAATCGGTCGCCAGCTCGAAGGAATCACTTGAGCTTTGTGTTTACCACAGGAGCTGATGATCCCATCATGCATGTCTTTAACAAAGTACTGCTCGGAAGGCATTTCTACTTCTCGGTTATAATGTATGTGGATAAAGTTGGTGACATGCAGCCAATAAATGAACTACTTTACTTCGCCTACGATCAACAATTTATGAATTCTTTGATTTATTTCGAGTCGGAGACGGGACTTAATCAATTATATGGAGCTGTCAAGTTTCCCCGGATGGAATTCAGGAACCGAACCGATTTGAACAAGTTTATTAACGAGGCTATGAGAAAGGTTCTGAATGCTCGATCGGATGTGGAAGGATATGGCTTCGAGACGCCTTTAAGACAGGACTTGCCTCATCTATTCAAATCCAGAGGACGTTATGATGGAAGTACCTACAGAATAATAGATACATTTGTGCAATTTATTAATGGAACCTTTAAAGCGATGGATATGCCACCGGATGCCCTGGGAGGTCAGGTTATAAATATGAATCAAACTTTGCAGTTGGTGCGGGAACGCAAGATGGAGTTCTGTGCCCATGCCTACGCTCTGTTCATGCCCGACGAGGAGCTGGAGAAGACCTATCCTCTGCTGGTGGTACAGTGGTGCTTGATGGTGCCACTTTATAACAGTGTATCCACATTCTTCTACCCTTTGCAGCCCTTTGCCTGGACAGTGTGGTTTTTCGCCCTGGGAGCTCTGTTTTCTCTGATTCTTGTGGAGCTCATGTGGTTGAGGATTTTCGGAGGTTGGTCTGAGTACCAGAGTTCCATTTTGGACTCCTTTTGTTTTATCATCAACGTACCCACCGAGGGACAGCTTCAGAGGCCCTGCCTCCTCCGATTCCTCCTCCTAGCTACGGTTTTCTTTCACGGATTCTTTTTGTGCGCGAATTACACTTCCAACCTAGGCAGCATTCTGACCGTGAATCTTTTCCATGCTCAGATCAACACAATGGACGATATAATCAGTGCCCAGTTGCCCGTGATGATTATCGACTACGAAATGGAGTTTTTGCTGAATCTGAATAAGGAGTTGCCCGAGGAATTTCTCAAGCTGCTGAGGCCCGTAGACACAGGTGTTTTTGCGGAACATCAGACAAAGTTTAACAACTCGTTTGCGTACTTTATTACCGAGGACCATTGGCAATTTCTCAACGAGCAGCAGAAGCACTTAAAGCAGCGGCTTTTCAAGATGAGCAGCATTTGCTTCGGATCCTACCACTTGGCCTTCCCCCTGCAAATGGACTCAACTCTATGGCGGGACATCGAATACTTCACATTCCGCATTCACTCCTCGGGGCTGTTGAATTTCTACGCCCGGAGCAGCTTCGCATCTGCCCTCCATGCCGGCTTGGTAGAGCGTTTCCAGCAGAGTCAGGAGTACACATCTGCCGGATTGCAGCATCTGGCTATTGCCTTTATATTTCTTTTGGTAATGTGTGTTATGGCTGTGGTCATTTTTGTCCTGGAATTACTTTCCAGAAGTCGTAATTACGAAATATAAAGATTAAAACTGAATAATTATAACTCAGTTGGTTCGTTATGCTCTTTTAATCGTTTATTTAATTGTAATGAGATTAACATGCTATAAAGTCAACAATAAAAATGATTCAAAATCAATAACCATTAAAAGAATCTTTTAAAAGTCAATTTTGTAAAATTATACATGACATTGGAAGTAAAAAAACAATTTGTAATAACACAAATTTAATAATACTAAGAGGATTTTTACAACTTATAAGAAATGTGCTGCAGAAGTTTCAAAGTAAAGTTTATTATTATTCATATCCCGTTTTTGCCATATTAAAAACACATTTTCAGTTTCACCAAATTTTGTCATTTATTGTGCATCTACAAAGCCTAAGGTGTATTTTAATTAAAGAGTTTTCATCACGAAAATTTTTATCATAATCGCATGAAGCGCCTTATAAAGGATCTTCGTTTCTTGGAAAATGGCACCTGAGGTCCTTGTTTCAGGGTCACATGCTGATACCATTTCATTTCGGCGGCAAAGGCCACACCAGCCACAATCAGGCCAAAGGTCCAAGTGCGCAGCATGCTGGAGAAGAAGCTGAGACTGAGAGCCTTCGGCCCCTCTTCGATGATGTGCACCTTGACCTTGCCCAGGTGGACAGCCTCCCAGAAGGCCTCCCGCTTCCAGTGATTCATCAGACCCGCCTGCTGGGCAATCATGATGTACTCCGTCATGGGCGAGCGGAGATGGGAGTCCAGTTTCATGGGAAAGACGTGGTAGAAGGGACCCTCGCAGATGTCCGTCAGCCGGAAGATGGGCTTCCGCAAGTGCCTCTGCTGCATGTCCAGGTACCGCCAGCGGTCGCTGCTGACCGTGTAGCCAAAGGATGTGTTGAACGATTCCCGATGCATATCCATCACATGCTTGTCCACCACATTCACTTGCCTCATATATCTGGCCGGATACTGCTGCGGCGACTTCTCCATCCGTTCCCGTTCCAAGGCCAACATCAGGATCCTATAGTTGTCCTTCACCACATCGTCCACGGTATTCACCTGGTGCTGAGCTGGGGCACTGGTAAAGTAGCTAGTCATCCGCGAAATATACATGTTTGATGCGACAATTCCCATTATGGCCAGCAAGACATACAAATAACGCATACGCCAAGTTGGCGTTCGAATAATAAAAGTCGGGGCACTGTAGGTCAAAGTGCAAATTGATTGCAAAAAAGCGGCACTAAAGTCGCGGGGCCTCAGTGGGGAACACACCCAAATGGCCAGGGCTATGTAGAGCGTGAAAAATATAATCAAAATCCAAACATTGCTCTGGAGTGCCTCTCGCATGTATTGATCCTCCGGCGATTGATTTCGGAAGGGAACCATGATGCAACAGTCATTGATTCCAATGGGGTAGCCATGGGAGACGACGTGCTTTACTGTGAGTTCTGTATAGGAATGAATCGTGGTTTCGTAGACTCCCTGGGCCACCAGTTCCAGCAGCGTTGTTATATTCAAGTAGTCCGTTGTCATATTGGCTGTGGTGTCCACCAGAGTGGCGTTAACGAAGTGCAAGAAGCCCAGAAACAAGTTTCCGCTGGTGCCGTGAACGAAACTCTTCTCAAAGTTATTGGTCGGGCGATCGGATTTGAAGACCCTCGGCAAATCGTACAGGATGGGAGTACGCACCTCGTAGCCCCTCATGTTCTTGGAGTATTCTATAAAAAAGTCCTCAGCCTGCCAGGAGCCCGTCACGTTGACCACCGCTGGTGTGGGATAGGGATTCAGCAGGAATACATTTTCCTTTATGGTAACAATCACGGTGTTGATAAATTGCTTACTCCACACCCAGTCGTAGATGTCCTGGATCTCGGCCGAAAACTGGGCGAAGGACTCCCGGTTCGAATCAAAATCCCGACTACTCAGGCTGGGGAATACCACAAAGATCGTCTTGAGCCAACGAATCCCCTCAAGACTGCGCGCCGCTAGCTCCATGATCGGATCGTCCCGGGCCGTGGTGTAGATCATCACCAGCGATGGCGTACTGATGAACTGAATCATTGGAATGGGAGCTTCGTACTCATGGGTTATGATCAGATTAGGAGACAGTGGAAATGTAGTCCAGAAGCTAAGGAAAAACTCGTGAGCATCCTTGTTCTTCAAATTCAATCTCTCCGAAATGTAGAAGATGAAGTTTTTAAAATGATAAAGCTGGGTGATTCCAAAAAGGAACTCCAAAACGAAAGTGTTGTTGATCAGTTGGATATGTGCAGGTACTTCCGAGCTATTAACCGATTGCAGGGATTTGATGAAATTGTTCTCCCGGAGTATAAGCTCCGCTGCCTGGTTTTCCATTCTCGTTAGACCAAGGACCAAAGGGTACTGTCAAGTTTAAGGACGTTGCATGTTCCAAACAAGGCAGTTAATGTTCCATTTTAGATTTCAGGAGCGGCTCATATAGATTTTGATTACATACCTTAAATATGTAGTATTTATTTTAAATTTTTTTGTAGAATTTATATTCTTTTTTTAACTATCGTTTATATTTTCATTATTTTTATATTGTAACTAAGGATCCACTTAGCGCTCCTGTTTTTTTAAATAAACCCTTTTAGCCGTACATGTTTATTAACTCATTAGGCCCTATTGCAATTTTATCTCAAGTGCAAATCGCAAATATTTAGCATTTCCCAGTTATTACCATTATAATTGGACAAATAGGTTTGGGTCATGCGATGTGGAAACCTGCGCCAACGACCCATCGTTTTGTTTCAGAAAAAAAACGGAATAGAGCTCCACAAGTGGGGTGAAAGGTGAAATGTGCTGGCTTTCATGGTAATTAATAAAATATTTTTGAATTAGTTGAGGAATTCAGGAACTAAACAGTACATAAAATATTAATTTTTTAGTTACCTCATCCTTTGGTTGTTGAAAATTTAAACAGTCTGTAGTTGCATTGACGTGTAAGAATTTAACGTTTTCAAAATGGCCTTTTCGCTTGAGTTGGCACTGTTGCAACGTGTTGGCATGTTGCATGTTGCACTGCTCATTAAAATTTAATTGCTGCAAAACTTCATAATTGACGCAAATGCTATGAGCTCGTGGGCAACCACGAAAGCTTATCAGGCGGTGTTTCTTGGCATTTAAGCCCAGTCGGCCCGGCCCGATGGCTGACTGCCTGCTTGCCAGCCTGCTTGCCAGCCTGCTTGCCAGCCTGCTTGCCAGCCTGTCAGGTTTGGCTAATGCAATTAGCCACGCACACATCACCGATGCCAAGGACTCGCTTTTACAAAGCCTCAAAAGCCATCTCTCCCATCTCCCTTGTTTGCAGCTTAAAATATTTATGATTGATGCAGCCCAACAGAGTTTCCTTCCTAGTTTATCCTCTAATGCCATATTGACAGCATTGGGCTTGAGTTCCTTTGTTTGCCGGATGATTTGTCAAAATGTAATTTAACGCTTACGCA
This sequence comes from Drosophila ercepeae, assembly GCA_018150545.1. Taxonomy (NCBI): domain Eukaryota; kingdom Metazoa; phylum Arthropoda; class Insecta; order Diptera; family Drosophilidae; genus Drosophila; species Drosophila ercepeae. The sequence continues at coordinate 16,971,079 of JAECWL010000161.1, forward strand.
ACTTTGCAGTTCAAGTTTAGTTTCGTTCTCCTGGGAGACGGGAGTCTCGGAGTCTCGGAGGCACTCAGTGCGTGGGAATTCGGCCAAATGCTCAACACCTGGAGCTATACTTTGGTGCCGCAGACCAGCGGGTTGAGTGCATCCCCAGATGACGCTTTGAAGTCTCTTGTTGGCCAACAGAGAGCCGCATTGTGTTGCCTTATTTTTGCTGAAATGTTTGCGCCAAAAGCGCTAAATTACATAAAGCCATATTGTGTGGGCTTAGTGCCTTTTAAGCTCTGAACATGACACGGGTATTTGAACACATCATGACGGGTTTTTATGTACGTATTTTACATTATTGGCTTATTTGTATTACCCAAGCTTGTGACTTTTTAGAGCCATTCAGTGTTGGGATATTATATCCGATATACGAAATAATATTTGAAATTTATTTACTTTAAAAGCTAAACAATTGGCATTTACTATATCAGCATAATTAAATACATTCTAGTGGCATTACCACTGGCAGCTGTATTACCAACACTCGACCAGCAAACTCGACACAATCTGATATTAAGTTATAAATTTGCCACCCAGCAGTGCCCTCTGGCGTCTGCCTTATTTTTTGTTTGTCCGTATCTCATTTCAGCTTTTTTAGTAGCACTTTATTTTTCAACCAGCGACTGTGGGGTGGTGTACTGGTGTACTGTATGGTGTGTGTGGTTGTGGGTGTAAGGACGTGTTTTTGCCATTTCTAAGCGGAAGCGAAATGTGCAGGAGTAGTTGAAAGCCCTCGAGTTGTTTCGTTGCCGTTGCTCATGTCAAGTGCCAGCTGCTGCCATCCTGCCATCCTGCCATGCCCTGGAACCTACCATGTCCCAGGACCCCGCCTCCAGCCTCCAGCCCCTGTCGACGGACCACGCCCTCCCGCCAACAACTGGGCTGCACTTCGACATTTAGCGCCGCCCACATGGTTGGTTACCTCCCGAGAGCCCCAGGTCCGTTTTGCCTCCTTTCACCCTTAACCCCTGGCGAACAGGTGCATTTGACTGGGACCACAGCATGTGTATGTATTGGTGTGTGTTGTGTATGTGTGTGTGTTAGCAACTAACTGTTAAGCGAAATTACCGCAATCTCCGCACGTCGAACACTTTTTAATGCTGAAAAATGTATTTTCTAATTTTCTCTCTCCCTGCCATGTTTTTCGGTGTTTTTCCAACGGGTCTCCGGTCCAGTCAAGTTTATTTGGCTTTGTCAGTTTTTGGGCAACTCCTCTTGGCCAGCTTGGCCAGCTTGCCCAACTTGGTAACTGGCTATCTGGGTTTCTGGGCACCTGGGAGCAGAAGCAGGTGCGGCGAATGAGTCTCCAAACTGGCCGGCAATGTTAATGAAAAGTAATTATTTTTCAGCCAAGAAAAGGAATCAGTTTGAGGAAACTTTTCAGTATAGCTTACCAAGAAAACTTTAGGCAATGTATAGAAAATATTCGTTAGATTTAAAGCTTTCAACAAGGAGCATCTTAAGATGATTAACCTTTAAAGAATCTATTTTAATGACTGCTATTTAATTTAATAATAATTTCTAATGCAAATGTCTTCTTATACTCCTTTTTTACACCATATTTTAGCTATTCTTGGTCGGTTTTGGGAATGAAACAACATTTTAAAATCAGCAATACAAGTCTTTAGTATCTATTTGAAATATTTGCAAAGCCTGAAACTAAAATATCTGTCTTTCACAAGTTACGAAATTTCATGAAAATCGGCGAAATATTTCGGTTTTCTATCAACTTTTTTATGAATATCTCGACCATTTCGTAACCGATTTAGGATCGGAATAGCATTTTTAAATCAGAACTTTAATCTTCGTAGATCTGCATCAAAATATTTTCAAAACCGAACAACAAAATTTTGACCCATTTTTCGCAATTTTGGAAAGGGGTACCATCATTAAATTTTGCAAAAAATCGATCGAAAAATTTTTGTTTGATTTTTACAATCCTTTGATGCTGTTTGAAAAAAATTCAAGTTCTGATTCAGGAAAGGTATTCCGTTTCAAAATTGGTAAAAAAATGACCGAAATATTTGCAATCAAAGTTTGGAAAAAATGATTTTTTGGTACAATATCATTTTCTTAGAGGAGTTTTTGGGCAACTTCTCTTGGACAGCTTGCCCAGCTTGGTAACTGGCTATCTGGCCAGTATCTATTTGAAATACCATATATGCAAAGCCTGAAGCTAAAATATCTGTATTAATATAATAATACGCAACAAAATTTTGACCCACTTTTCGCAATTTTGGAAACGCCGATCGAAAAATTTTTGTTTGATTTTTATAATCCTTTCATGCAGTTTGAAAAAAATTCTAGTTCTGATTCTGTAAAATGTAAATTATTAATGTTTTAAAAAGGTTTATACGAAATTTTAGAAAAAAATCCCTTTTCTTTCCCAAATACCAATATAAAAGTACAATTGTTTTATTTTTTTTTAGTTTATTTTGTTAGTATACAGTGGATTTTCTGAAACAATTCAAATTAATGATAAATAAACTATTGTTTAGTTATAATGGTTAACTTTTAAACTTCTATCTTATTCTGTTTTTCCAGGACTACGGCCAAGGACTGAATCACTGGGTACGCTGCTTCCCTATGTCCTGGACATCACCTGGATTCAATTGCAAGCCGCTGGACGACGTATACAAAGCGCTCCGTTTCCTCGAGGATCTGCAAGAACGCGTCGGTGTCCGGGTTTCCGTGAGATAACATCACTGGGAAGGAACCTCTGAGCCAAGAGATTGCCAGTTAAGAGAACAGACACGCAACCTGTAAGAAGAAAAATTCATAAATATAAGTATTTAGAGATTCTGTGTGTTTTATTCGGGGGGTATATTTATAAATTCGGAAAAAATTCAGGAATAATCCGGAAAATTCAGAAAAATTCGGGAAAATTAAGGAAAATTCGGGAAAATTCAGGGAAATTCAGGGAAATTCGGAAAATGGGAAAAACTCTGAAAATCGTGGAAATCTGAGGGAAAGTCGGGAAATGTCAGTGTTTTAAAAATCCTAAAATCGACCTCCGCCACTTCTGAAGTACCAGGCGAACAGAAATCAGCAGAAGGTGGATGCCAAAATTTTAATTTTTGGCGGGAATCCGTTAAAATTTGAATTTGAAATTTGGCATCTGGTATTTGTATTTTTAAATTTAACAGCCATCTGGGATAAATTCGGAAAACATTCAGGAAAAATCCGGAAAATTCCGGAAAAATCCAGGAAATTTAGGAAAATTCGGGAAAATTCTGGAAAATTGAGGGAAATTCGAAAAATTGGAAATACTCTGAAAATCGTGGAAAACTGAGGGAAAGTCGGGAAATTGCAATATTTTAAAAATCCAAAAATCAACCTCCGGCACTTCTGAAGTACCAGGCGAACAGAAATCAGCAGAAGGTGGATGCCAAAATTTTTATTTTTGGCGGGAATCCGTTAAAATTTGAATTTGAAATTTGGCATCTGCTATTTTTGTTTTCAAATTTAACCGCCAACTGGCAAAAATTCGGAAAATATGCAGGAAAAATCCGGAAAATTGCGGAAAAATCCAATAAAATCAGGAAAATTCGGGAAAATTGAGGGAAATTCGGAAAATTGGAAATACTTTCAAAATCGTTGAAATCTGAGGGAAAGTCGGGAAATTTGAGAATTTTAAAAATCCAAAAATCGACCTCCGCCACTTCTGAAGTACCAGGCGAACAGAAATCAGCAGAAGGTGGATGCAAAAATTAAAATGTTGCATACTTTTTTGAGGTTTTTAAATAAAAGACCAATACTTATTTTTGCAAAAATTAAAATGTTGCATACTTGTATGAGGTTTTTTTTTAATTAAACCGCCATCTGGGATAATTTCGGAAAAAGTTCAGGGAAAAAGCTGGAAAAATCCAGGAAATTCAGGAAAATTCGGGAAAATTCAGGAAAATTGAGGGAAATTCGGAAAATTGGAAATACTCTGAAAATCGTAGAAATCTGAGGGAAAGTCGGGAAATTTTAGGAATTTTAAAAATCCAAAAATCGACCACCGCCACTTCTGAAGTACCAGGCGAACAGAAATCAGCAGAAGGTGGATGCAAAAATTAAAATGTTGCATACTTTTTTGAGCTTTTTAAAAAAATTAAAAAATTAAAATGTTGCATACTTTTTGGCATTTGTTTTTTTAAATTTAAGCGCCATCTGGGATAAATTCGGGTAAGTTCAGGAAAAATCCGGAAAATTCCGGAAAAATCCAGGAAATTCAGGAAAATTGAGGGAAATTCGGAAAATTGGAAATACTCTGAAAATCGTGGAAATCTGAGGGAATGTTGGGAAATTTAAGAATTTTAAAAATCCAAAAATCGACCTCCGCCACTTCTGAAGTACCAGGCGAACAGAAATCAGCAGAAGGTGGATGCAAAAATTAAAATGTTGCATACTTTTTTGAGCTTTTTAAAAAAAATTAAAAAATTAAAATGTTGCATACTTTTTGGCATTTGTTTTTTAAATTTAAGCGCCATCTGGGATAAATTCGGGTAAGTTCAGGAAAAATCCGGAAAATTCCGGAAAAATCCAGGAAATTCAGGAAAATTCAGGAAAATTGAGGGAAATTGAGGGAAACTCGGAAAATTGGAAACACTCTGAAAATCGTGGAAATCTGAGGGAATGTTGGGAAATTTAAGAATTTTAAAAATCCAAAAATCGACCTCCGCCACTTCTGAAGTACCAGGCGAACAGAAATCAGCAGAAGGTGGATGCAAAAATTAAAATGTTGCATACTTTTTTGCGCTTTTTAAAAAAATTAAAAAATTTAAATGTTGCATACTTTTTGGCATTTTTTTTTTAAATTTAACCGCCATATGGGATAAATTCGGGAAAGTTCAGGAAAAATCCGGAAAATTCCGGAAAAATCCAGGAAATTCAGGAAAAATCGGGAAAATTCAGGAAAATTGAGGAAAATTCGGAAAATTGGAAAAACTCGGAAAATCGTGGAAATCTGTGGGAATGTTGGGAAATTTAAGAATTTTAAAAATCCAAAAATCGACCTCCGCCACTTCTGAAGTACCAGGCGAACAGAAATCAGCAGAAGGTGGATGCAAAAATTAAAATGTTGCATACTTTTTTGAGCTTTTTAAAAAAATTAAAAAATTAAAATGTTGCATACTTTTTGGCATTTGTTTTTTTAAATTTAAGCGCCATCTGGGATAAATTCGGGTAAGTTCAGGAAAAATCCGGAAAAGTCCGGAAAAATCCAGGAAATTCAGGAAAAATCGGGAAAATTCAGGAAAATTGAGGAAAATTCGGAAAATTGGAAAAACTCGGAAAATCGTGGAAATCTGTGGGAATGTTGGGAAATTTAAGAATTTTAAAAATCCATAAATCGACCTCCGCCACTTCTGAAGTACCAGGCGAACAGAAATCAGCAGAAGGTGGATGCAAAAATTAAAACGTTTGATACTTTTTTGAGCTTTTTAAAAAAAATTAAAAAATTTAAATGTTGCATACTTTCTGGTATTTGTTTTTTAAATTTGAGCGCAATCTGGGATAAATTCGGAAAAAGTTCAGGACAAATCCGGAAAATTCCGGAAAAATCCAGGAAATTTAGGAAAATTCGGGAAAATTCAGGAAAATTGAGGGAAATTCGGAGAATTGGAAAAACTTTGAAAATCGTGGAAAACTGAGGGAAAGTCGGGAAATTGCAATGTTTTAAAAATCCAAAAATCGACTTCCGCCACTTCTGAAGTACCAGGCGAACAGAAATCAGCAGAAGGTGGTTGCCAAAATTTTTAATATTTGTTTAAAGAATTCAGAAAAGTGTTTCCGATCCAAATTGGTAAAAAAATGACAAATAATTTGCAAATATTTGCAATCAAAGTTTGGAAGAAATGATTTTTAGGCACAAAATCATTTTCTGAGAGGAGTTTTTGGGCAACTTCTCTTGGACAGCTTGGTAACTGGCTACCTGGCCAGTATCTATTTGAAATATTTGCAAAGCCTGAAACTAAAATATCTGTCTTTCACAAGTTACGAAATTTCATGAAAATCGGCGAAATATTTCGGTTTTCTATCAACTTTTTTATGAATATCTCGACCATTTCGTAACCGATTTAGGATCGGAATAGCATTTTTAAATCAGAACTTTAATCTTCGTAGATCTGCATCAAAATATTTTCAAAACCGAACAACAAAATTTTGACCCATTTTTCGCAATTTTGGAAAGGGGTACCATCATTAAATTTTGCAAAAAATCGATCGAAAAATTTTTGTTTGATTTTTACAATCCTTTGATGCAGTTTGAAAAAAATTCAAGTTCTGATTCAGGAAAGGTATTCCGTTTCAAAATTGATAAAAAAAATTACCGAAATATGTGCAATCAAAGTTTGGAAAAAATGGTTTTTTGACACAATATCATTTTCTTAGCCAATTTCCCGAATCGGTTGCGAAATAATGGATAAATTCATTAAAAAATTAATAGAAACACGAATAAATGGCACTATGAATCGAACTATATAACCTTGGGTAGACAGTTTTAATTTTAAACTATGTATGATTTATCCTATTTACTTCCAAATTTGTTCATAACTTAATTAAGATAAAGATAAACTATGTCAATTACCATAACTTAAAAGCTAAAACGTTTAAAGGAAAAACTTCACCCACTTAGAGGCAGCTACTTGCCATTTTGGCAGCTGCCAGAGATTTCCGACTTTTTTGTTTAATTCAGCCATTTTATGCAGCGGCAAGGACGGCAAAAAATTCACTTTGTTTTCGTGAATTTTTCCTTGTTTTTGGCCTTTTGCCTCATTATCTCACTTGGCCAAGCAACAAAATGCTGAAGATGCCAAGAATCCTTTGCTAAATGAGTCAAACTGAATGAACTCGTAGCATCCTGTGCAACTTTCTGGTGTGGCACGATAATGTTTGCAATTAAAGTAATGAAGACATTTGCCTGGCTGCAAGTTAATACCTTTTATATTGACCAAGTTGCAATCTGTGTCATGTTAAGTGCCATGATTTGACAGTGAACAATATTAATTGCTTGATTATTTATTATGGAGGTTTCTCTGTTTTTTCCGTGTCCCAACACACGACAGTTGGATATGACACAACATTTGTTTACACAGGATATATAAGGGGGGAAAAAAGGTGCCAGAGGGAAGCCTCGATAGTTTTCCATTTGTAGTTGAGCGAATAATCTCCCGGAATCCCAAGGACTTCCCACGCCAGATCGCGTATCTGTGTGCATTTGAAAACTGCTGCCATAACAGCAGACTTGTGCCACACCACGGTGGCATAAAGTGGGGGCGAGGATGTCACCAGCAAAAACCCACCAGCAAAACCCGAAAACATTCGCCAAGGCAAAAGTTTTTGCCATTCGGTCTCTCGGTTGGCGTTGCAATCACGCGGATTCTGAACTGCAGATAAGCTGATGGGGAGTGTTGCCTTTGGGGAGTGGACCAGTCACCAGGATAGCAGCCGGAAGTATGTATTTACCAAATAAATTAACAAATTGGTAAGGGGAGGGGAACCCTTCTACCCTTGCAAACCAACCCAACGCGAACGTGAAATAAAAAGTTTTCCATTTTAATTTAATATTTTATTTTTATTTACTTTTCTCGCGCTTGAATTTGGTTTTTCGGTTGCTGTTACAATATTTGTCTGCATAAAGTTTCATAATATTCCATTTCTCTGTTAGTTGTTTTCTTTTTTATTGTTGTACGGCACCTGTTTCAGTACCTTGATCAGATTTTTGTTTTATGTAAATTACGATTCCGCATTTAGCATTTGCCTTTCGCAATTGGTATTAATTTCAGAAATGTACTCGGGTTAAAGTTGATCTCTTTGGTTTACGGATTTCATGTTTATCATAATGCTTAGACATTAAAAGTTAAATAAAATCCTCTTTATAAGCAAATATTTGTATAACTAAATAATTTCTTTACAATTAAAATCATGCGCCAACAGTTCAAAATTAGTTAGCCTCTTAAGTATTTCGGTAACCATAACTGTTCTCCTTTGTTTATTATTATTTCTTTTAAGCCTTTTATATTAATTACAATCTTTAGCTAATTTGACACATAAAGCGGAAAACTTAACAACAATTTATTGGTTGAATTTCTTGTGTGTTATGTTAGGTGTGTGTGTTTTTTTTTATCGATCATCAATAGACACTTACTTCTAGGTACAATATTTACCATTAATCCATTTAATTCTTTATTTTTAACATTTACTCCATCTTTACTGTTTCTGTTCCTGTTAGTTACTGTTACTGTTACTTTTACCGTTACTGTTACCGTTATTTTTACTGTTACTTTTAAATTTTTCTACTAATAAAATATATTTTATACGCTATTTCGTTATACATCTAAGTACGATTCTGATGAGCGATCATTCCGGTTCTCCAATTTCCGTTTCCGTTTCTGGCCAAATTTTGCCACAAAGTTCTGATATAGATTATGATATTGTTTCCGCTCAATAATTCACACTTTAAAATATTCTTGTTTTTTAGTTAGGATTTGCTTAATTCATTTGGTTTTTGGTTTTTTTTATTTAAGTAGTAGTTGTTTTTAACATGGTGGTATTCTGCAGTCAGCGTTTAGAAGAGCTTCTCTTATAGTGATGGCATTTTTCGGTAAGATATATAATATTTTTGCATTCATACATTATCTAATTAGTGTATGAAGTTGCTTTGAAGGGGACTTCTGTATTCGCATTTGGAAGAGCAGCTGGTGGGTAGTTTGATAAATCAAAAGTGATGCCGGGCAGGATTGAAAAGTCTGAAAAGCTTGCTAACGAATTCCAAAACAAGAGTTATCTAGCATCTAGGTATTAGATCCGATTGGATTTGGAATTGGAATTGGATTAGCAACTGCTGCCTTAAGAATTCATTTAATTTTGGCTTTATACTCGACCAGGTTGCACCACAATTTACAATTCGTCTACTTATATAATTGTAGCACTTTTTGTCCACGTTTTTAGCTATGCAAAGTTCTTTGGTTTTTATTTTACTTTGTTTGGTTTTATAGTAGTACCTCGTACGTAGTAGCAACATCGAAAAAGTTGTCCAAAAGGATTAGCGTATTGGTATTATTATGTACTTGTATGTTGTTGTATATATCTACACGTATGTATTGTATATAGTTCAATAGTTATTATTTCATGCACTGGTATATATATAATAGTATGTATAATATCTGTGTATATAACTATCTTGAATAATACATTCATATATGCTATATATATGTTTTCATGTACGGCCTGATCTTGTATAATAAGTTACATACATACATATCATATATATATATATATATCTGTATATATAGTTTAGATGACATTATTATAGTTGTTGCTTGGTATGTATGTATAGACACAATTTGTTCACAATTCTCTCTAAGTTTATTTAGAAATAGAGGCGGTGGCTTTTATTTGGACTCCATTTATACATTTAGTCAGTGAAACGAAAAACCATGAACGCAAAAAACATTTCAATTCAAATGCAGAAACAGCAAGATAGAGTAAGGCTTTTGGCGGCTTTTGACAGTGGCAGCCCACAGATGTATGCTACACTAAATTCCCTACAAGTACATCTAGTACATCTAGTATTGTATATATATATTTTCGAATGTTTGCCAAAAAAGTAAAGTCAAATGAAAACAAAAACTCAACAAAAACCGTGGAATTTAACACAGTACATGTACATTTCATTTAAATTCCTTTTTTTTGGTTTCATTTTCCACTCTTTTGTTATTATTTTAGTATTTTTTTTGTAGATTTTTAGTTCTTTTTTTTTTTAAGTTTATTTTTCTCATAGTTTTGTTGTATAGCAAAATCACATTTGAATCTCCTTTTGTTTTGAGAGAAAAAATCTAAATCACGCTTTTTGAATTGCTTCGTTCAACTTTTATACAATGCTTCGCTTTTGTTCGCGTAATTAAGTTCAGATATGTGTGGGAGTGAGTGTGTTCTAATTGGCGGATATCGGGGCTGGGCGTGGCCTTATGTCCTTTTTTTAATACATATATATAAATATATATATATATTGAAATATTTTTACGCCACACAACACACTGATGCTGATTTGTCGAACGAATTGATGCGAATAATTGGCGTTTTGGCGGGCTAAAGTAACTCGATTTGCACATGAAGTACTATATATTTTTTATCCTAGCTTAGTCGCTAATAATACAGTAATAATACAATACACTCAATATGGAATATCTTCCTTACTTAATTGCCATGTTATGTTACACAACTACAGTTAAGTTTTACTTTGAAATTGACATTAGGATCATTTATTCGTTGGCTCGCATTGGGTAATGCATTTGGGCCGAACTTCTCTTACTTAAATAAATTAGACTTCCAACTACACCGGAATTGTAAATAATAATTAAAGTTTGTGGTGCAGATATATCGTATATCTATCAGTAAGTAATTCTATCTATAAGTAGGTCCAAAGCAGCTACGTATCTGCAATAGTTATTGTGCACATTTCTAAAATAATTGAGATGCAATTGACACTAATCTTATGGTAATTGTTGCCAAAACACGGTGTGTCCAATATTTAAATTGGTGTTCTTTTTTCTATTATTATCGTTAATGTTTAATTTAATTTTCTTATACCTAAATATAGATCTTAAAGCTTATGAAAATAGAGGATGAGAGATACATAATCACTTTTGCGAAGCAAATTGAGCAACTTATTGAGAATGATTTACCGATTAAAAACGTCTTGTTCCTTTTTCCATTTAACTTATGGACCCATTTTCATTTTCCCTTTAATTTACGATTATTTGTTTGTTATTTGGTTTTTACATATATATTCTGTTTCTATATATATGTGAATTTTGTCTCTTAAAATTTCTTTACAATTGGTGCGCTTTTTACGCCACTTTCTTATTGCAATGCATTTATAAAAATACAAAATAAACTTTACAAAGCAAACAAACTTTGTGCATATTTACACAATCTATCTGGTAAATGCATGCGCTTTATTTTTAAATATTTGTTTCTGTTTTTATTGTAGTTTTACAATTAACTTTCAACAACAGTTTTAATATACAATTTTTTGTGCTCAAGTATTTACATTTGAACTTGTCGAAGTCTAAGCTGACCGACAACTTTTGTTTCAATTTAGCAAGACCATTTATTTATCAAGGCTATATGTTAAATTTCTTGTGTTTTTATTATGAGTTTCGAAACAAGTTAATTAAATTCAAGATATGTACCCAAAAGCGGAAGAAGGCAATCAATAGAATGGAGCAACTGAATTTTGGTCCCTTTACGTTTATTTCACCGCAGTTTCTTGCCAGGATAAAGTCAACTTTAGTGCCTCAAGGTGTTGGTAAATAAGCTCTTTGAGTTCTATTTAGTATAAAAATGTGAGGAGTTTTAAATGAAATGAATTGCCTATATACTATAGAGGGGGCTGCTGCAAACAATATTTGAAATACCACAAACAAATTGAATTTTAACCCATGTCCGGCATGGCAGCACTTTTTGTGAAAGTGCAAGAGCAATTTATTTATTTGAGCTATTTTATTTGGTTTGGTAGACAAACAATTTGGCGTTTGTCATGGCTGCTGAACTCCAGTAACAGCCATCAATCAATGGCCACAAAGGCCATAGCTGGAGCCAGAGCCAGAGCCAGAGCTGAAGCCATAGCCAGGACATGCAATTTAACGCCAACTGTAAGGAGACAAAAAAATGACTGAAATAATATTAATCCCGTCAGATAAATAAAGAAACAGTTGCATTTGTCCACCATTGTTGTGGTCTCTGTACTCTGTACTGGCTTGGCCAACTGAAAAACGGAATAAATAGAGCATGGACAAATATACACGATTGTCCTATTAGGAAAAGGCCTGGGCCTGGGAAAAAACCTGGCCAAGACCTGAGAGCCACAAAGCGGCCGAAAACGTAGAAAAGGCAATGCATTTTAAATGGAATATTTATGTAAGTCGTTTGGTTAGTCCATCCTCTGCCACCCACTCTCTGGTCCAGGTCTGGGGAATGAAATAATAGACAAAGGATTAGGAGAGGTCCAATGGAGAATCCTCTACTTTACATAAAGTTCGGCTTAAGTAAATAATTTATTGAGCCACAAACACACAAAGCAGTTAGAGACGGAAGCTAGGCGGCCTGGGATTCAGACAAAGACATGGCTTAGGCATTTGGCCATAGTTACTGCCATAGATTGAATCGGATGGGCCAAAATGTGGTGCAGGATGTGGATGTCCTGGCACGTTCATACATACGTGTAAGCCCAAGTCGTTTGATAAATGTATCCGAGTCCACTGATTGACCCTTTTCTGCCGCTGCTGCTCTACTGCCACTGCCTTGGCTTTCAATATTGTTTTTTCTCCATCCACTGCTGCCAATTGCAGGGGTTTTCGGTTTTCGGCTTTCGGTTTTCGGTTTTTGGCCAAAAAAAAACAGAAAGTTTTTCCCTCAGATTAAGCAGGTCGGAAGACAGCGGCGGGCGGTCAGTCCTTTTAATTAAACAATATTAAATGCAATTTCAGAAAACCGGTCATCCGGAAAACGATTGGGCTTTCGGCTCTCGGCCATCAAGTTCCTCTTAACCAGGTTCAAAGTGGAAACTCTCTAAAGTTTTGCCAAAAAAAAAATCTCTTTCCCTTTTTGCAACTAAATTTGAAATCTTTAAATTTTGGTTACCGGTACCTGCCACTAAATTAATTTATTATGGGCTTAAAGTTTCTACCCGGCCTAAACTTAATTATATATCAGTTAGGAGGATTATTCGATTTTACAGCTCAGTGGGTCATAATTATGAGTTTCAGCGAAATGTGAAATGACAATCTAGGTGTTAATTTTTGGGATATATAGTTAAAAGTTTCAACTTTAAAGCGATAACTAATGGCCTTGTTAACTATTTGAATGGGTTACCAGGATTACTTACCACATGCAGCAAGCAACTGAAAATTGGCCAACTAAACTATTTCGAAGGCAATGAAATAGGAAATTAATTGAAATGAAATACTCGAAAATGCTGCGCTAATCAAACTCGATTCTTATTGTTCTTATTTTTTGTTATTGATGTTGTTGTTGTAGTTGTTGTTGTTGTACTTGTTGTAATGAAGGTGGTTTTTACTGTAGTTGTTGTTGTTGTTTGTTCTTATTGATTGGTTCGGTTTTTATATATATACTATATATATATTTTTTTTTTGATTATTTTTTGGTTGGTTGTTGTTTTAGGGCTTTTGGTGACTGAGGTGCTTGTTGTTGTAGTAGTTGTTGTTGTTGTTATTATTGTAATGCGGCCACTAACTTGTTGTTGTTGTTGTAAATGTTCAATTTGTTGTTGATGTTGTTGTTGTAGCTAACTGGAAATAAGTAAGTGAGTAAGTAAGTGAGTAAAGGTAGTTGAAGTTGTAATTGAAAGAAATTGGTAATTGATGTTACTGCGGCACTAATTGTTGTTAAATAAAACAAAGTTTTCATTCGAGTTTTTTTTGTGTATAAGTTTAAGTTTTTCATTTATTTGTTTTTCGTTTCGTTTTTGGGGATTTCTGGGTTCTGGATTTAAGATCAAAGACTTGTATTTTATGTACTGTTTGTTTTTGTCGTGGATTCTGTTCAAGTGGCTGTTAATGTTTCGCAAAAATTGTTACTTTTGTTTCGTTTCGTTATTTCCTTGCAGCAACGCTTGGCTTAAAAGTAAATGTTTCAATGATGGTTTTACAATTTCATTTGCTTTCATTGTTTTTTGTTTTTTGTTGTGTTTTTTTGTGTTTTTTTTTGGTTTTGCTTCTATTTTTGTTTGCATTTGCACTACAGCGATTTCATAATTTGCTTATTCTTGATTTCTGATGCTAACAACATTTAATAAATAGTAGTTTTGAATAGTTGCTAATAATTTTTTCAATGTGTCCATTACTTGTTCGTGTCTCTGTGTATGTGTTGTGTCTATGTGTGTGTTTTGTGTATTTGTTTTTTTGTTTCCTGTTTTAGCAAATTTGCTGTGCAATACATGATATTTGTCATTTTTTTGGTTTGCTTATGCGTTTTGCCTCGCCTGATAAGATTGATGTATATATATATTATATATATATGTATGAGTGAGCCATATAACTGCTGATTATGTCTGTGTGCCTGTGTGTAAATGCGACGCAGAATCGATTCAAAAATTAATTCATACATAGTCGAAAAATTGGTTATCAAAAGGACTTTGCTGTGATTATGTTGCATTCCATAGGCTTATACATATGTAAGTATCTTTGAATGTTATGTAGCGTTTATTAATGAGAGTGTTCGTATATGTGTACTTAGTATATAATGTATAAGTTTTTCTTGTCAGAGTGTGTGTTTATGTATATGTTTGCATGTAGGTATATAAATGTATGGTGTTAAGTATTAAGTATCTTTCTGTTTCGACATTTCTAGCTTATTACATTTGTTACCATTATACGAATTATTAACGATTCATCAACTAAACACTTAGAAAGTTCGATTTAAATTTGTCTCTATACGGTATTCGATTAATTCGGTTTATCGTTTGGTTTTTGTGGCCCTTCCTTCGCCGTCGCCGTCGCCCACAAGTATGCTACGTTTTGCAGCGCCTCGTACAGTCACGTCCTAAATTATAAGCACTCGGTCCGGTCCGGTCCCCGCAACGCAATGCAAAACACAAAGCTCGAGGCGGAAACAGCGAAATTTTCTTCCTCTCATGCTTCTTTTAATTATTTAATTTAGTTAATGAGATTGTATTTATTCGGTGGATTAGTTTAACAAGTGTATGTGTCTGTATCTGTGTGTGTTTCTGTTTCTGTCTCTGTGTGTTTGTGTGTTGAAGGCTGGTGTCAAATTTAGAACACATTTCCGCCCACACAGCAAACTCTAAATTAAAGTATGAACTAACTAAACTAAATCGATCAACGAAAATTCAACTAAATTGCATATTAACATTGCTATTATTATTATTATCATTAAATGAGGGTGTCTGTAACTGTGAGTGTGAGTGTGTTAACTGAACACAAGTCAAATTATATAGCACACGTCTAACGGAACAATTGCGGTTTTGCCCTTAGCTTGAATCTAAGTCTGTGTGCGTTTCCTGTTAAGCATGTTCTGAGTGTATTAAGTGTCTGTGTCTGTCTGTATGTGTGTATTTGCTTACAACCGGTTATTGTTAAACGGAATCGTCATGGTAGCCACATTAGTAGTATTGATAAACTGCTAAATTGCAGTGTGCTCTGCCCTGGTAAGAACCGCAATTATTAATGCCTACATTTCGAACTATGCACCAGCACACATACACCGACTAATTGGAGCCCGAAAGTATGCAGCAATTGTTCGTAGCCACCTATCGTCCTCCTTCACAGGATGGCAGGGCTTAAAATTGCTAATAAATTATTTGGAGAGCTCGAACCCGAACCCAGGAGCTGCTGGGCAGAAGGATATTCTTGAGCGGAATATTTTGTGCTGCACGTCAGGAAACTAAATAATGTCTGCTAAATACCAGGCCTAATTCTCTAATACTTTTACCAAGGACTTGGAGGGGCGGGAAATGATTTTTTTGAATTGAATTTTTCTTTTCTTCGTTTCTTCAAAATTTCGTTTACGTTGCATTATTTTTTCATTTGTTTTTTTTTTTTTACATACTTGCACACTAAGACATATAGGTATGGTGTATAATAAGGAATCGTCAATATATATTTATTTACGTTTCTAATACATAATAGACATCTATTGGAAATTCAAACGTGCTAGCATTTGCTTATGTTAAAATTACTCATATTATTTGATTTGTATTAGTTTTTCTTTTTTCAAAATTATCACCAGTAATTACGCGTACGACTACACTATGCAGTTGTCCGTTTGCCCTTTTTAAAACTTGCCATCGTCCTTTGTCTGTCTCTGTGTTGGTGTCTGTATCCTGTCTTGGTCTGTGTCTGTATCTGTGTTGTCTCTCTCTCTTGTGTAGTGGGTGTAATTTGTGGTGTAATTATGTAAGGTTTGGCATTGACCGCCAAAAAGTATTCGCTTCTCATACATGTAATTGCATTACTTATAACGCCAAAGTAACTTTTGCTTTTTTATCCCATTTTTTCGCTGGTTTTGGGGGTTTGGTTTTAAGATTTTTCTTGCGTTTAAAATTGACTCGCGCTGCTTCATCGTCATCATCATCATCATCATCGTTTTATTAAAAACTATATTTGAATGTATATATGTGGATGTGGTGTCGTATTACTATGTATGTTATGTTCTCTGATATATATATATATTTATATATAAATATTTATGTATATAAGTATTTGTATGTGTGTATGTAAGTATAAACTATAAGCCTATAAGAATATAGTTGTAGTTGCTTCATCTTTTTGTTTTTCGTTTTCATAGTTTTAATTTTTTTTTAGTTTTTTTGTCTTGTTTTCTTAATGTTTTTTGGTTTTTTTTATTTCTCTCAATATGCACATGCATTCTAGAATATTATGAATTCGTTTCGGTGTACAAAGTTCTTGTTTTGTTTAGTGTTTCTCATTTGCTTCTCATTTCGGGGTAATTAACTAAAAAAGTATTCATAGAAAATAGTAATGATGAATAGAAAATCACTTGATTGCAGTTTGATTAGCAAATTGGTAATTTTATAAATTTGTAAGCTTGTAGTTGTAACTCGTTTAAGCGGCATGGAAGAAAATAGGTCGAAAAATATATTGAAAATAGTTCGAAAAGCTAAAAGCTAAAACCAAAGACAGAAACTGGCTGGTGTCCTTTTTTGAAAAACTTTTGCTCCAAAATTTTCGCAATATAAAGCTCAGTGAAAAGACACTAGAGAAACAACATCAAGGGGTGTCCTTGGCGGTTTCTCCTGGTTTTTGTTTTCTTTAAAAGTATTTTTTTAATGTACCCAGTTTTCAACTCGTGTGTGTGGTGTCAGTGTTGCTGTTGTTGCTGTTTCATAATTGGACGGTTTCACAAATTTTTTGTTTAATAATTTCATTTTGTTTTGATTCTTGGTGGTTGTCAATTCAATATTGAATAAACTGGTCCATTTGTGTTGTTGGTGTCATTAGGCGAATTATCTAATGAACTAATATACGAATTGGTATCGAAATTGCACTCAAAAACTTGGAGCAAACCATCACTATGGAATGGAGCTCTCTGAACGAACCAATTTTGTTTGGATTGGATTTGGATTTGGGTGGACGACAAGTTGAAGAAAATGTGAGTTTTACTTAAAAACAGCACCTACCTTGTACCCCATGCGCATTTTCTTTATTATTTGGAGTTGAAAACTACGAGGCAATTGCAAACTAATCGTTAATGAAAATGAAACATTACAAGAAACTGCTACATAAAATTACATGCAAATTGCGAATTGCAAATAGCAAAAGCCAGCGGTTCGGGCCTTCGTAACAAGTTCGGGTCGCTGACAAATGACAACCTTCAAATGATTTTTGGTTTCGATTCAACACAATTGCGGTTATAACAAAATTTGACTAATTTGCATTTTTTGCTTTTATTTAATTTCGAATGATTTTAAATTATATTTAAATAATTGCTACTAGAAGATTATTTTCTTGCTAAATTTCAATTTTTGAAAATAAAACCGCGAACCAACTCAAAAAAATTGTCCTAGTTATTCCAAAATTGATGTTTTTCGAAATAATACTTTAAAGTAAATACTTTTTACAAATTATATCTTAAGCCTATTTTATGTTTATAATTATATTTATATTTAATTTTATTTCAACATTTTTGTTGTGTCTTTTTACGCTTACATACAATTCTTATTGGCGTTTTGTTTTTGTAAAGGATTCTTTTGGGATTATGTCTGAATGCAGTTTAGTTGCTTATTGAAAAGTGCTCCGGGTTCTGTAGAATACTTTCTCTACTTTGTTAATAATGCCTAAATTGTATAATTTCAAAACTCAGGCCCTTACATTTGAATGCTTCAAAATTTCGATATGTTCAAAATTCAGGATAACACTAGATTATTTGGCATATTATTTAGTTTAGCTTTCATAATTCATCAATTTTCATAAAACACAAATTGAAAAGGATGTGCGTTTTAGGATGTTAATGATTAACTATATACTTGCTTTAAATGCTTTGCGAGTTGAGTTTTCCATACTTGTAGTTTCAAAAGCAAATTATTTGTCACGTTTCAATTCCTATCAGAATGTTAAAAAACTTGACGTTTGTCGCTGGTGAATGGCAAAAAGGGCGAAATGGGGAAATCAAAATAAAAATGCAATTGCCAAATACTTTTACATATATATTTATATCAAAAAATGAGCGCGCATGTTACAAACTCTGGGCTTAAAGTATACGCTTTAAAAAATAACAACAAAAATTAAATATTAAATAAAACAAATTATATATATTCATGTTTGTCTATATAATTAACCGAAGTTGCTGTCAAACACAACAAACTCAAGCAGCTAAATTTATATTGTAATATATTGTATTTTGTTTAAATGTTTAATCGTACGAAATTAAATGTAAGAAAATAAACACAAGTTCCATTGTGTCTCTCAAATGTCAAATAAAACTATTAACAATAAAAATTCCAGATTATAATTTCTATAAATTAAATAGCTACCAAGTTTATTTATATTATTATTATTATAGTTTATTTTTTTTAATTCGATTATGATCTAATTAGGAGCTTCAAGATCGTTGTTGCTTTATCTTCTTAAAAATTAATATTCATTAAATTAACGAGATTTTTATAGATGTATTTTTTATAATTAGTTCCCGTTTTTTGTCATTGAATCGTGTGTTAATTTAAATTAAGTACAATTATACCTAATTTTTAGAGAAATAATTTACAATTAATGATTAAAAAACAATTTACATAATAACTAAGACACTTGAAATAATTACACAAATAATTACTACAGTTATCGAAATGAGAGAATTGCAATAAATTAAAATAGAATAAAGAATTTCTTCATAAAGCCCAAATTGCACATAGTTGATATCAATTGTGAAATGAATTATTAATTATGAATTATGAAATGATCTACACGTGACGATACGAGAAGAGTGTGAAAAAAATTCGTTTTGCGGCCCTAGCATTATGTACTTGTGTATTCGTTGATTTGCATTAAAAACAAATGTATGTTTATATATATTTAGATATTAATATATATATATATAGAACAATGCCCTGTAGAAAGGCAGTTATGAGCACTGATTTCTTTGGGTGTCTAACTGCCGCCTGATCGGGTTTATTAAATTATACAACGCAAGTCAAACTCAAAATAATAATCATATTACAATATTATGTTGCATCTTTTATTTAAAGTTTGTTTTTTTTATAGTATTATAGTTAATCTAACATACGCCTTTGATATGGTGTTGTTGCTGTTGCTTTATTGCTGATATTTTTAATTCTTTTCCACGTTTTTACGCTTTTTTTTCTACTTTTAATCGCATTTGCAATACGCCGTAACCCATCTTTAGTAGTAGCTTTGCTTGGCTAACTTCCCTTGGAGTTCTGAAATGTTTGGCTCTGTCTTCTAATTGTTTAAAACGCCTCAAAAATATGTTTTATTTTTGTTTTGTCTGCATGCTTCGGAACTATACTAGATGCATTCTTTTATTTTTTTTATTCTGAATTTCCCTTAACTAAATCATGTATGTTAAATCTTTTGTCTGCCTTAGCTTGCGTTATTTTGTATTTTGTTTTTTGTTTTTTAGTTACTTGCTTTTTACATTTAGTGTAAATTAAAATTAATTTAAATGTAAATACAAATACAGCTCATACATATAAATTTATGCCTTTTTTCAACTTTGTAAATTAAGCACAAAAATTATGTTTATCGTCTTGTCTTTTCTGATTTTGTTAATAGTAAAAACATTGGCTTGTGCAAGTTTTTATTACCATTTCTTTTTGTTTTTATTTATTAATATATTTTTATATTGGTTAAAGTAAAAAATGTAAAACCAACTAAAAGTAATAAATTTCATTTAAAATTGCTAAATTTTTGGTTTTAATTTACACAAACATTATCCTCTGAATATATTTTTTGTTTTTGTTAAGACTTTTTCTCACGCCCGAATACTTGTCGAAATATTGTCCAAAGAAATGTTTCTTTTTGTTTTATTAATATATTTGTATCCGAATCCAAATCATATTACATTAACTATACAGAAGTCTGCCGGGGGATGGAGAAAATGGGGGAGGATCTGGGTCAGGATCAGAAAAGGATATGGGATATTATTATGGGGGGTTGGGGGTTAGGAAAACAGAAGCAGGTAGGGTAGGTAAGTAATTACTTCTCATTTCAACATTTTTAGTTTTGTTTAAGTTACAATCTTTTATTTTTTGGTTTATTTGTTGGTTTTGTATCAATTAAACATTACATAGTTTACAATTGGTTGGAATTGAATCCGATGTTTTCTTGTTGTTGTGTCGTAGGAAAGTCCTAATCTTTCATTGTAACAATAACAATTTGATTTTATTATTTGTATTTGTATCGGGGTAGGGTATATTATTTCATATATATTTTTTTTTGTTGTTGCCACGCAAACGCATGTAATGTAATGTTATGTGCATCAAGTGTGTGTGTTATATCCTGTGTGGCTTTTAAACGAGGCCATATCGTACATAGGCTGTCATACTAATTAGCTGAATTGGTTAATTGTTAATTCAGTAAATATCTATGCAAATGGCTCGTAGAAAAGTTACATGCGTTTGCGATATTGTGGGTTGTAACTAGCGTCCCCTGTTGTTTTTCTACTTGTTTCTTCTCAATTATTTGTAATTGATTTGTAAGTGAATTTTGCACTCAATTCAAGTATGTGTGTTTTTTGAAAATCATCAGTTTTTGCATTTGCCGCAGCATGCTGTTCTTCTCCTTTCATTATTCTTTCGCCTTTGTTTCAGTTTTTTAGTTTAGTTTCTTAAATGTCGAATGTGTAAGCCATCATATTGTAATTGTTGCTTGTTGCATGTTGCATGTTGCATGTTGATGAGTCGCAATATCGTTTTTTTTGCTACCTGCATTTGTTGTCACTTCTGTCTGTCTTTTTCCTGTTCTCCTGTCTACGAAAAATGCCCTCCTTCGTTTAGCGCTTTAGTGTTGCTGTTGTTGTTGTTGTTGTTGTTGTTGTGTTCTACTATATAAGCAGGGTCTCCTGTGGTTGCTTGCTTACACAATCGTTATCAAATCTCAATTGTAGATTTCCACCTTGGGCTCCACCTCGTTCTCCTTCTCGATCATGCCCTCGCTGGTCGCGTTGTTCCAGGCGCCGTTCATGCTCTTCGAGGACGAGAAGCACAGCTTCATGATGAATGGGAATTTGGTGCCTAAACGAGAGGGACGAGATGGAAGAAATGGAAAGATTTGCATAAAATAAATGAAATTTGATGGAATGGTTTATATGCAGTTGATATAAAAAGTTAGGGTGTAGTATAGTGTATAAGTGTTGTATATTCTTGAATTTAGTTTTATTGATTTTGCTTGGAAGAGAGTCACTGTCGTCGTTTTCAATAGTTGGAGAGGGGGAGATGACAGGATGAAAGGATGATTGAGTTGATTTGGGGTTTCAAAACAATGCAATTAAAGCCCCGAGGCTCTAGAATGCCAACCATGTGTGCATAATAATATTTCCAATAACTCAAATATGAAATTTGTAGCCCGATTGGGGGCGAGAAAGATCCATCGCCATTGCCATTGCATTGCCAGCAGCATTATTTGCATTTGCAATGGCATTCATATTTTGCATTTGCATTCGCACAGGCACAAATGTACGAGAGTGTTTGCATACTTTGCACTTTTAATTACTATTTGCCAAGCACTCCAGCATCTAGGACTAGGACTATGAATTGACAATTTATGCATGAACATTGCTGGCCACTTTCCCGCGTAATCGTAAACAAGGAAATAATCTGTCTCGGAGGCGTTTCAAGGCCGCGAAATTATGTCAAATTAATATTACCCATGTAAACAAGGGCATGAAAATGCGGATTTTCGGGAAATTGGTGAAATTGTAATTTGTATACGAGGGCGTGCTGTTGAAATATTTATGCGAAAACTTTTTATCGGTCGTCAACCCATTTGTAACCGAGCTGCGAGTTGAGAGTTTGCTGGAGTTGCTAGACTAATTGTGGGAGAAACGCCGCTAGCAGCTAGCTTCTGGCGACCCATTTATGAATAACTGCAAACTGAAATTGTTTATCTTAATTACCAAATTAAAATTTTCAACGCAGGCGGCAGGGCAACGCAACTAGAAAGTTTGCTGGCCAAAAAACAGCCAAAGAAACATGAAAGGTTAAAGTTTGCAATGCAAGGGTTGGTCGAGTGGGTTGAATGGGTGGGTGGGTGTTTGGTTGGGTGGTTGAATGGGTTTTGGGTGGTGTGATTTTGATGTGCGGCTGCTGCAAAACAGCAAAAGTCAAGAGGCCAGGCAAAATAGCTTCGAAACTTTTGGCTGTTCTGCAGCAGGGGTGAAAAATAAAAATAATGTTGCCTATTTATTGGGGCGTGTGTTTTGAAGGTTTTTGATGAGAGAGTGAAAGCGCGCGCGTTTTGGGTTTCATTTCTTTTCGAGGGAGTGGCCACATATATTGAATTCTTTTGCTTTTGCTTTGAATAACACTTAAACACAACACTATCTCACCTTTACCCTCAATCGGCAGATGGTTGCACTTCATGATGGCCAAGACAGCCTGCGAAATGTTGGGGAACTCGATCAGGCCCGATGATGAGCGCTCCGTCTTCAAGGGGAACAGGCGCACCGAAGTGGCCGGAACATCCTTGATGTTAAAGATGCCAATCAGTTGGTCCTCGGTCAGTCCGGGCGGTGTGTTAAAGAAGTGCAAAATCTGTAAATATAGAATAAAGAAACCCATTAGTACAAGAAATAATAAATGAAATTGAATTAAAATGTTACCTTGCTCGGTGGTTGGATGCGGTTCTTGCTAGCCTGAGCTGGCGACAGGAATCGATTGTTCTTGGAGCCGGTGTACTCCTTGAAGCTGGGCGAATGATCGGGCAGCAAGAACGGATTGATGACCTCCGATAGGAAATTCTGCTTTGAGAAAGCGATCTGGATTTTGCCGCCCGTGCCGACTGGAATGTTGTTCAAATGTTGCACGCAACGCTCAACGGCCACCGAATCGCCCATTTGCACCATGGCGGTGCCCTCTTTGGTCTTCAAGAACTTAATCTGTTACGAACAGAATGGGAAAAATATGGTTATAGGTCAAGTCAACACCTTTATACGAGGCAGAAAAGGCCATTAAATCAAGTTTGTCAACTGTCATGTCCCCCAGCACCTCAAACGCAATTAAATTATATGCCTCATCAGGCTTACACTATGCTACCCGGATGACCCCTGCCCAGCCCAGGGGTACCTGGTTGATTGAATTCTCTTGTTGCTGTCATCTTGTTTTCAACCCAATCTGGCAGCCAGGCCAGCCAGGCATCCAAGCAGCCAGCTTCCTGCTGGAAGGGTGGGCGTAACCGTAGAGTCCCACACATTTTCATTGAATTCAATTTAAAATTTTCCTTCAAACGCAATTATATAACAGAATGGCGTCCTTAATTCTCCATTCAATGTGTGTATTGGGTGGGTGTATGTTGGGATACATATCCTCATCCACCACCCCTTACGAATTGTTCTCTCACCCCTATTGGGTCATCAAAGTCAGCGGCGTACGTGCCCAATTGACAAAAATGGCTGAAAATATTATCATTGCCTTAGATTTTCACTTGACAAATATTCGACATGTCAGTTGAAACTTTTCTAGCAAAAATTCCCATATTGCTGAAATAGCAAAGTTTTGTTTATGACACATGATTATTATTTAAGCAATTTATCATGCTTCTTTCCCTTCCACGAAAGCCAGGCGGGTTATCTAGATGGCGGGTTATAAAAGTAATTGACCATAATAATTACAAAACAAAAAACCCAGAAAGCAGAGGAGAAAGTGAAAAATCAATGGGATAATTCCTCCTTCGTTCATTCACTCGCTTGGATTGGCCTGGCTTGGTTGGTTTGCTTTAGAGCTAGTTGGTTGGCTGGTTGGTTGGTTAGTTAGTTGCTGCATTTTCAAATCAATTTTCTGGCCGCTGCAAGGCATTGAACTCAATAGAAAGGGGAACGAAGGGGTGCCGCAGGGGTTTTCAATCCGAAACGAGTTTTTGCAATTGACCAGCATCGACATGGTTGGCCAACGAATGCGAAAAAATAGAAAAATAAACTGACAGAGCACCTGTCCAAATTGGGCGACGGCCGCTGCAATTTCGTTTTTCAAATGCCTTAATTTGGCGTATTGATGTCGGCGTTTAGTTTTTTGCACGCAACCCATAACCGAATACTTTTCAAAACAGCTGTGACCTTGTTTAGCGAATTATTTCTTGATTAAATATAGTATTTTGTCCTTAAACGCAATTAAATATAATGAACTGGCAAACACAGAGAAACTAAAGGGCAGGAAATGCCACAGTTTTGTGTGTAAATGGGGCAAACAATTTGCTTATAATTAAACCAAGCCCCGGCTTGAATCCCCAGACATATCCGCATTCTATATACACGATATATCCATGGATATATACTCGTATAGAGTGCAGCTTATGGAGTGTGTCTAAAGTGGGTCGCAATCAAAATGAATACGCCTGAATGGAGTATGAATGGTATTCATGGGTTTCGGGTGTGAGTTTAGTGGAGTGGAGTGAATGGGGAGGAGTGGGTTTCGGATGGGTTTCGGATGGGTTCGAAGAGAAATATGGGCGCTGGCCAAAAGTAAATAAAAACTAAATGAGGCTTATCGAAAACGAAGCCAGAGCGAAACACGAAACAAAACACGAAACGAATCATAAAAATAAAACAATGTATAAAAATAAATATAGACCATAAATCAGTGAAGCAGAAACCGGCCAGATAGACCTCCAAGACCGGGCAGAAACAAAAGGATAATGAAATTACAGACATGCAAACATAAGGATAAAGCAACCTCGCACACTTGAAATAGAACCACCCGTGGGACAGGACAGGATATTCTTTTTTCCCCCGCTTTTTCTGGCCCAAATCAAAGAGCGCTTCATGGATGGATGGTCACTGGTGGTCAACAGCCGCAGTCATAGCCACAGTGGCGGCAAACATTCGGTGCGTGTCTAATGAGCTGTGCCATGCCCTGTTCTACCAACCTACGCGTGTGCTGGGGCGGGGGCGTTAATTAAAATGCGACCCTCCACAACATTCGAGCTTTGTTGTGCAATGTGGCATGGTGTCTGCTCTGCCATTTGATTTAATTGCTCACGCGCAGCTCAAAGGCGGCAAAGGCAATGGCTGACCTATGCTCCCCAATGTCCTACCAACCTACCACCCCTCACAGGACACCCCCTCCTCCTTCCGCAGTCAATTTCCGTAGCCCATATTGTATCCAAATGTTTTTTTAATGCGTATTTAATTGAGTGCGTGTATTTTGTTGGCCTTTAAAGACACTCCACTGCCTCTGCCTCCCCACTGTTGGGTAACTTTTGGCCCTCGGCCTGGGCCTGTCAGCAGCTTGTCGAAGAGTCCCATTTTTGTCATGCCATTTAACCTGAAAATCAATTTGCTGATGACTCCATTGCCCGGGTCTCGAAAATAATTAACCAGATTGCTACGTTTCTACGTTTCCCGGAAGGAAACCGGCTGCGAGTATATCAAAATTAGGAATCACAAAGTATGCAAAAACACACAATTCCAGCCGAGGGTCTACCAATCCCGGACATGTTTTGACAGCTACTTTTTTTTTTTAGCCAGTTTTGACATGGCTTGAAATTTGCCACCTAAGACATTTTTCGACAGGTTAATCAAATTGCCAATATGAAAGGGCGAATGAATGTTTATGCCAAACCCTATTAGAGGGCTGTCTTATTGAAATCCAATCCTGGATACCGACATTTTGTGTTGCCTGTTTATCCATAATTTACAGAAGACACTGGGATACTGGGAAGGAAGGGTCTCTGGCTCTCCCATGGTCTCTCCCATGGGAATCCCATTAGCACCAAGGGGAATAAAAATAAAGAGGCTGGATGTGATGCCTGGCGAAGGACTCTCTCCGCTCCATGCAGCAGCACTTTGATTGAGTGGCCATCAATTTCTCATTCGCAATTCAAACATGTCGGCCCATAAACTGATGTGCACACAAACAAACAAACAAACAAACACACCCACATACAGAGACACACAGGACTTTATAATGAGGCAAGAGTCCTGGGACTGGGCCTGGCTTTTCATCCCGTGAACTCGGTTGCATAGCGACAGACCCACCGAACCGAAAGAGATGTGATGGAAGTTCAAAAAAAAAATAAAGAGAAAGAGTGGGAGAAAGTGGCGGAACCGAACCTTGTGGGTGGCAAAAAAATGGAAGGAAAAATGTGTTTGTGGCTTAGCCAGAGCTAGTGAATAATGTTTGCGCATAATCATTTTTAATGGCTAATGAGTAGTTTCCTTCTCGGACAGGAAGTTGGCAATAAATCCCGCCCAATGGTCAACCCACGCCTCTGAAAGCCAGCACACCACCCTCGTCCTTAAATTGCAAGTGTCAGTGCCAGGACCCAGAAAGAAATTGCCGCGCCTTGAATTATCGTGGCTTGTCTGGGAGTTGCGGTTTGTGGCCGGTCAAAGGTCACTTAAATAATCGGATAAACTGGAAACTAGAGTTTAGAATTTATTCTAAAGACAAAGCAAGTGGAAATGCTGCTTGTGCCCCAGATTCCATTCATGCATTAAGGATTCATATATGTTATCCTCAAGAATAAAACTCCTTTGTGGCACTGAATAACCTTTAGCTTCCCGCCACTTCAGGGTGCAGTGAAAGTGGTTCTTGGTCGTGTGGTCGGTGTCTCCCCCTCACAGTTGCCTTGACTCGCTTTATCACAGACATAAACTAAACAAAATATGTCAGGGGAAGTGGTTGGCGGCGCTCCACTCCGCTCCTTCGGCGATGTCCTTGGCGGGCGCAATTGTCAAAGGACAACCACACACGAGGGGGAGGCGAATTCATAGTAGCAATAAAGTGAAAGCTCTGGCACACGCCAAAGAAGTTTTTAGAATTCGACTTTGATGTTGGTGGAGCAACCGAACCAACATGCTTATTGTTTGGTGGGTTAAGAATGTGTGGTGGGTGGGTGCTTCTGTGGTTTCGATT
Organism: Drosophila ercepeae; assembly: GCA_018150545.1. NCBI lineage: Eukaryota > Metazoa > Arthropoda > Insecta > Diptera > Drosophilidae > Drosophila > Drosophila ercepeae. Next base: position 16,998,191 of record JAECWL010000161.1, read on the forward strand.
GGGGTTTTCAGATAGCTAAGGCGTTCTCTTTGGTGGCTGCACTAAATGCTCCCCAAGCGAGTTTTTCCCTTTCGCCTGGCGACTAACAATGAGCACATTTCGAATTGTTATTCGGCAAAGCGTTTTTTTAATGGATTTCTTTTCTGGTCGTCATCGTGTTTTGATTTACAAGCGACTACCAATCGTTTTGTCACACAAAAAAGGAGGAAATGGTGGATAGAACCTCCTCCTTCTCCTCCTTATAGAGCTGATGACGCTGCATTGATTGCTGCCCTAAAGGAGGCATACATATATGGGCGTTGGGAATATTAATCTAAAACGCTTTATCTAAATGTGTTTTGCCGATTCAACTGCCCAATACTAGGGCACACACACACTGGCAGACTGGCAGTGTCCTGGCCTCGTCCTTTTATTGCCTTTCGTTTTATTTGCACATTTACAAAGTGCTCTCCTTGCGGTTGCCATTCCCAGTCAAAAACACCTTTTTTTTTCCTTCCTTGCCAGCCGATTTCTGGTCGCAAAGTGCTGACGACGAAGCAAAACGGCGGCAATGAAATGCGTATTTCTTTTTCTGGCTTTCTGGCTAAGTGCAAGTTGAGGATGTTTCTCGGCTTTCTTTCCTTTTAAGACTTTCAATAAAAAAGAAGGGGTTTTTTAGGGCACTTTAATCTGAAACTGAGGCACTCCCGCTTTAAATTATGACTCAAAAATCCTAATCTTCAGTGATTTATTATGAGACAGGCGCTTTTCCCACCCAAACCCTGTCCTTTTGTTTGTGAAAAATTATATATAAATTCGTGGAAACTTACCCGGGCCACATTGCCGTACAGGCACACCAAATTGAAGAGTTTGTCCGTGTTGGAAGTATCATGGTCCAGGCCGTAGACCATCATGACGGCTCCCTGAAGAAGAAACCAAATATGAAACTTAATTAAAATTCCGTCTTCGTAAAAATGGAACAGGAACTCAAGAAAACAATATCTTGATTAACCCGCGGACAAATACAAATTATAATTCCATTCGGAAATTCCCCAATCTTCCCCATAACCCGATACTCACCTGGGCTTGTCCTTGCTGGGTAAAGGCCACGGGGGCATTGCGTCCGGCAACCACTCCGGAGGGCTCCTTCATCAGGCCAGTCGGATGGATGGAGGCGCCCTTCCAGTTCTCCGGTGTGGTGGTATGATATTCGGGGGCTCCGAATGGTGGGAAGGCGGCGCCTGGTCCCAATAGCGGTGGCTCTTTAAATTGACAAAGATTGTGCGATTGAGCTGGGGCAACTAAATGATGATGTTGTTGTGGTTGGTGATGGTGTGCTTGTTGCTGTTGTTGTTGATGTTGTTGTTGGTGGTTGTGGTGGTTGTGGTGGTGGTGGTGAAGGTGATGTGTCGGTGGTGCATGTGGCAGCGTGGCAACTGCATTTGTGTGTACATTTTTTTTCGGTGTATTTGTTATACAATGCATGCAACAACAATAAAATCATAAAAGAAACGAAACGAGAAGAAAACGAAAACATTTTTTTAGTGCGTGCCAATCAGGTGAAATAATAAAAAATTATGCTTAATACTAATTATTGTTGTTGCATGTTGAAAGCATAAGCATTAGTACTTAAATCATTGCCAGGAGGTGCTCAAAAGTTGAAGGAGTTTTAAAACCCACCCTCTATCCTGTCCCATAGACATCCCACAAACAGGATGAGGATTTATCCTCCATTTTTGGCTGTGGTTTTCGGCGGGCAAGGCAGTGGTTCGCCTTTTATTCCGGCTGTGGTTTGGCATGTAAGTTAATTGAATTTTTGGCAGGCGCAGAAAAAAAAACCATTGGTCTACGTTGTTGTTGTTCTTCGGGATTCCATTGTGTTTTGCTTTATGGCGGTTGCATCAGAAAAGGACCCGCCCTGCTATTGGTATTATCCTCAAACCCAAGGAAAACGACAATAAAAACGAACCTCTATCCCGAAAGTGTAATTAAAGTCAACTACTGCGACAAACTGCCAAAGTGTCGCGGTCTCAGATTCCTTGAGAGTCCGCTGGCAGGCATTTAATTAACTTTAAAAGTGTCGCCACCGCCTGCCTGCTGCCTGACTGCTGCCTGCCACATGCGAGTTTCTGGCCTTATTTAACCCAAACAAACCACCAACAAAACCCCCAACACTTTAACCTAATCACTCGCCAAGTTGAAGTTGGCAGAGAAGAAGAAAAAAGCAAAAGCGTCACGTTGGAAACTCGATTTGCATGGCGAACTGTTTGTTATGCCAAAATGGCTGCCCGAGTTGCCATTTCAGAGCGGTTTTTGTTTTGATTTGATTTAGTTGCAACACACCACCACGTCCTCATGCTCCTCTGCCTCCTGCCTCTAGGCTAGCGGTGGCACCACAGCAGCCACCACCTCGTCACGGCTGGTTTATTTTGGACTTTGGGGCTACCTGACAAAATATTTGCATAAAAATCCACACACACTCTCTCGACGGAAAGTTAGAAAACAAAACTAAATAGGAAAAAACCGTGCATTTTTATGTTGGTTGTTAGTTTAGAGCTTCTCGCCGCTGGTTTTTGTTTTTTTGAAGCGTTTTTTTTGCGGAGCATCCCGTGCAAACAACACAAATTGATGCAATTTTTCACAAGTCCTTAATCCGTTTGAATTTACGTGGAAATTTTAAAGTGCTTTCGGGCCAGAAACTTGGCTAGGCACGTTTCAATTCACCAACTTTTGGCAACCAACATAAGTAAATAATCCGCGGGCGTGTCAGGACCCTCAATCACTCACTATATTTCAGCTTCGAGAGTAAGCGTAAGCCTTCGATAAACTAACAGTCAGTCAATAACGTTTTGGCCATGGCCTGGAGGAGAAAACATAGTTATTCATTTCAAGTAGACCACCACCGCCTGCTGCTTTGGCCTTTAATTGAAATTCACTGACAAGGGGCATGGAGCATGGGGCATGGGGCATGGAGCATGGAGCACGGGGCGTATGCGTGATGCCAGTGAAGCGAAATTGCTGGTTGTCCCAAACACAGCTTCCCCCGAAAAATCAAGTTTCCTGGCCAGGGCGCAAAAAAAGAAACCGAAAAGAAAAGAAATACACGCCCCCGAGGCCGGTTGGGTCCTCATCGTCCTTGTCGTCGGAAGCGTGCCTAAAATGTTTAAGCATTTCGGGGAATTGTTGCATGCAATTGCTGGAAAATGTTTCACACGCAAGGCGTCGACGGGAAAACCGAGCAGGTGTAAATTTTCAGCGCGCACAAATTATTTTAGATTATGTGTTCGACATGGCAGGAGAGCCCCGGGTGAGAGACCAGGGTTAGGACCAGGACCACGACCATAGTAGGCGGAAGTTGGAGTTTAGTTTCGTTTTTATGGAGCGCTAAGTTGTGTGCTTTGTGCTTGCTGGGTGAACCGCAATCATTTGCATATTACGTATACGACACGATACGATTAAGTGCTTTGTTTGTTTGCAATTAACAGAAGAGGAACCGACACCGAATAGATTGTTATAGAGTGTGTTTTGGAAATTCAACATTTTTACGCAAATTTTGAAGCTTTGTTGCAACCTGGGGTAAAAAAAAAGAATGCAAGTATCTGCAACAAAGAACACATTTATCCCACGAAACCACAAAGCTGGCTGCTGTGCAGAAATCCATTAAAACTCAGCCTCCTACGTGATGGGTGGTTGGGTTGGTTGGATGGGTGGTTTATGCCCCAAAAGCTAGACAAATAAGAGCACGCAGCCACCCACCCACCCACATCACATTTGGCATATGGTTTGGGATGGGTTGTGCGGTGCACAAAGTATTTATGCTGCAAATTGTTGCATACTTTGTGGCGTATTGGCACACTTTGTCAGCGGGCCAAGGGGGCGGATGAAAATCCGAATGGGAGCAGGAACAGGAACGACACCGAGACCGAAACCGAGCACCGAGTCAGCAACAGTTGCCACAGTTGGTTGGCTGGCTTGGTCCAATGAGCAGGGTAATGGCAGGCAAACAAACAAATTTATTCGCCCTCTACCCGTTGTGGGGATCCTCTCGTTCACCTTAATTGCAATTTGCTTAAATGTATGCTACAATATTTTTCAGCTCGCTCAGCAGTTCCCTTATCTAAGCCCCATCCTCCGCCTCCTGTGCGGGTTCAATGATTTTCAATTTGTAAGAGTCAACTTTAGGGGGAGCAGCAGCATCAAGCTGGAAGCGAAACTGTACCCAGGATAGTATAGAGTTTGCTGCAAAATATGCCAAGAGTCATGCAACGCAGCAACTGCCACACCCCTTATCCAACCTAGCCACTCGCTCTGTGCTCTGTGCTGTATGCACTGCCATGTGACATTAATTTTATCCCAACCACCCGCTTGTTTCTTCCACTTTCCGCGTCGAGTTTGTGCTCACGTCTTGCATAAACATTCCCATAAGCAGCTTCGAAATTGAATTTGTTTTCATAAGCAAAACTATTATGTTGGCAAAGAGTTCTTGTCTGTCCCTGTGTGTGACACGATAGCGTAAAACTGCTGCAGCGATGAACCCCAGAGGGGAAAAAAACAACCATAATAGTGAAAAGATTGTGCTCCGGTTGCTTTCTCGCATATATAAGCTTTCTCCAAAAGATTCTGATGAGCTGCTGCTGTGGGTTGATTATGTGACAATGCGCCTGATTGGTTTTTAATGTTGCCCAAAAACGAACAAAAACAAAATGGAAAGTTTACCGATTGGAAAAGCTGCACCAGATCAGCCAACTGCCATTTATTTCGGGGCGAGGATTTAAGCCTTTAACTGGGAAGTGGCCTGGGAAGTGGCGCCACCGGAAATGCCAATGGTTATCAAAACGAAATCAAGAAGAACGACGGCAAGGACCCGCGGCAATGAGCCAATTTATATGCGATACGCAACGCGAAACCCCCAACACCAGGCCGTCGTAGAGAAATTAGTACGATAAGCAGAAGCCAAGAAGTGGGAGAAAGGATTGCAGGATTTTTTTTGTTTTGTTTTAACGACAACCTTGGAGCGTTGATATAAATTTGCGCTCAACTCTCATGAGCTTAATTACATTTACGGCGGATTTGAATAATATAAACGCATGTAATTGCTGTTTGTTGTTGACTTCCCCATCCTCTGGCCAAAAGGCAAGGCAAACAGGACAACAGACAACGCGAACAAATAAGCAAAGGAGCCGCACCGAGTAGGACGAGGACGACATAATTAGAAACGCAAAATGGCATTTAAGTTGTGCTCCGTGTGGAGCGATAGTATAGCTGCCTCGTGTGTGTATATGAGGATTTATAATATAATTCATAATCAAACAAACATACAACAAATGACCGACCGCCTGTCTCTCCACCGATTGTGTGTGTTTAGCAAATTGGCACAGCTTGGCCTTTGCTTTTGTCCAGAAGCAGGGGCAGCAGGAGCCTTGCCTAATTATCGGATTGGTAAACAGTCCAGGGGGAGGAGAGGGTGTACTCGCAACTGCCACTTTAATGGCATGCAAACACACATTTGCAATCAGTGCGACACCCACTCTCCCAAAGACCACTCATCCAGGCACTTATTGGTTAGCGGAGAGGTTCTTAGCCGGGCACTTCAATTTTTAGATCCTCTTTGGAGGACTCTATTCGGGTTGCAGTTTGCGCTGGTCAAGAGGAGGAAAAATTCTTCCATGTTCGGTGACATTTCAAGGGGACCACCAATGCGATGTAAGCCAGGCTCAAGTAGCTCTTTCCAATGGTTTGTTTGTGTTTGTTGTGGTTGATGTATTGACTTTTCACCCAGAACACCCCATCCTTCCGTTGCATGCCACATTTTGAAGGGTTTTTTTTAGCTAATGGAGCTGTGTTTTATACTGCATATTTATGAAACTTTTTCCCAGCAATGCTGCTGCTGGTGCTGCTGTCTTTGAATATATATTGAAACTTATTGCGCAGCACAACGGGCTCATAACAAATTCGTTAGCGTTACTTGGTTTTTTCGCTTTGATAAACTTTCCGATGTGTTTTTTTGCGCCGCTCCACTTATCAGCGCTCTGGGGAAAAGCGAAAATCGATAGTGTCGTAAAAAAAAATATTACAATATAGAGAAAAAAAAGAGGAAAAACATAGAAAAACTATGGAAAAGTCAGTCGCACACTGGGGGATACAATTTTGATATTGTAATTTGCAAAATTGCACGATTCTCTACCCGAAAGACGGAGTGAGGGCAAAAACTGCAAGTGGCAAACGCATTAGCAAAATGTCCAATTAATGGCTTTAGAAAATTACACTAAAGTATACCGGGAATATCCCCTGACTGGCCGAGGCCTGACAAAAAGTTGCTTTTGCTTTACTTTTTTTTTTTGTTTCGCTTTGGTTTGGTGCCCAGCTGTTAAATTAATTATAAATTATTAGGGGGAGCTGGTTGAAGCAGCAGCAGCCACGCAGGACGTCGTCGTCCTGCATAAATTAAACGAATGCTCACAGCAGGAGTTGGACGAGGAGTTGGGAGAAAAACTTCAAGCGTTGATTTTTTGGCTCATAAAATTTTTGGCAACGCCACATTGAAGAAAATCATTAGCCAAAGTCCGCTCAACTTTATGGCATAATTTAAATGCAAATTCCTAGCATGTGACACGGAAAGTGGGCGGGAATCGTACTTCGACAATCAATCGGAGAGAGCAAATAAAGTAATCAAAACAATAAAGCCTTCAATAATGCCACAGGACGCTGATGAATGGCCGGCATTAAGCAGGATTGCCGACTGCTGACTTGAGGAAATTTAAAACAGGATATATCTGCTAGCCAGTCGTCGTCGTAGTCGTCGCAGTCATCAATCACTAGCTTCTGATTGAAGATAAGCGACGCAATATTGCGTGGAGTGGAGTGGCAAAGTTTTTGCATCCACCTACATACTTTTGGCTATATAGTTTCCCATCGAACGGAAGCAGGACTCTGGTGTGTCCATTAGCGCTCGTTACTGGGGGGCAGATGTTGCAAGAAGGAGTGGCAAGATGGCACAGCTAGTCGTGCAAAAGTTCAGCCATGCGACGACAGGGACATTGTTCTTGTTCGACACGCCATCTAGCGACAGGCGGCAGAAGCAGAAGCAGCATCGTTAGCTGCGTGCGCCACCACCGTTGACATCAATTTGATTGATCGTCTTTGATTGATTGATGCGGCTGAAGGAGAGACGCGAGATGTCGAGCATCGAATAGCGAGTAGAGTAGCATCACGACTTTAAAAAACCATTTTGCAACTTTTATTGATGCCCAACATAGATTTAATTATCCTGGCAAGGGTTCCCTCTTTTTTCGACCACATCCTCTCTGACCGCAACATGACACAATTTGTCATTTTCAATTTATTGAATTACCATAAATGTGCGAAGCAGCACAATTTGTGTATATTTTTTGGACATGCGGACAATGCGGACGACTCTGGGATGTGCGGTTTTTGTACATGTTGCTGCTGGTTTTGGTGTTTTTGTTGATCCTTGTTCCCATCCCAACGAAATATTATTGCGTTATTGGATTTCACTATAAATTTATTGTGGGAAGATGTCTTGTGCGGTGAAAAACCAGAACGAGATTTACGACCTGACAGTCCCAGTTTGTGCGTGAAACGAAAGTTACTTTAATTAATTTTTGGCTGCCCCGAAGAACTGCATTAGGAGGGTAAATATAATTATTTGGCTCGAGACAAAAAAGCAAAGCAAACACGAGGCAACGAAATGCGCTGTCAATCAGGAAAAGTAAGCCACAACAATCAGGCCCCGAAGCCAAAGGCAAATAAAATGCCAGCCACTTCACGGCAATAATGCCAGAAAATTAAGCCACTATATGCCCCCCTGTGTGTGTGTATACACAACAAAAAAAGGGGATAGAGTAGCGGTTGGGATGTTATGTAGGTGTATTATTATTTTTGTGCAGAGACAACAGCAGCTGCAGAACTTGGCCAGGGTGAAGATAAACAAACAAAAGTCAAGTTTGTTGGAGGAGCGAGGGAAAGCGGTTCCCATATGCCAATTTCCAACTGAGGGGGGGGTTCCATTTTGAATGAATATGCAAATATACCCGGCCGTGACACAGTGTGTGTACTTGCCACATTAACTAAGTGATTGGCGCGGCCAGGACGGATGTGCGTTTAATGAACGCCCACATAAATCTTCGAGTGACTTGCCCGCTGATCCCATGGAAAACCATCTTAGGGGGAGCACCGCCACCGCCGCTGCCATCTACCATAAACATGTCACGAGCCCCACACAACAATCTTCTCTGGTATTTTTATGTATTTTTAAGTGTTTTTCCCGTCGTCGTCGACGTCTTCCCACCTGCACAAATGGCCTAAATGTATTGGTAGTCACGGTGCTGGTGGTGGTGCGAATTGTGGGCGTGGCACTGCTCGCATTGGACAGATCCAAGGCGGAACATTTAAAAATAAGCCAGGCCAGAGAGTCACCAAATGGCTAAGAGAAATCAGGCAAGGCACAGTGCTCTTGCAAACACTTTATTTTAAACACTTTTGAAATATATTTTTAGGATTTGGTGCCGCGCCGCCACCCGCAACCGCCGTCGGCTGTTTGCAATTAAAATTAATTTATTTGGCAATTATTGGCCATTGAGAGCATTTATTTTAATTATGGTGTAAATTTGTTCGGCTTCTTGGGCTGCGAGTTTGTCTACCGAAAAATTATTCATATTTTTATGACACACGCAGATGGTTTGCGTCGCGAGGGGGCGGCACGGTGTTGGTCGATTAAGAAAATGAGCCATAATAATTGACTAAAGCATCAGGTTGGCTAAAAACCTTAAAAGCTACCACCTACATCCTATACTAACCTCCAAAATTCAAAGCTATATAAGGATAAATTTCTATTGCTATTACTATGACCAGCCATTTCGCCCTTAGTCGACGTTTTGAATGAAAATTGCGTGCATTGAAAATTATGCAAATGGCTCGGCAATAACAACAAGAATGCGAAAATGGAAAAAAAATAGGATGGAAAATCGTGAAAATCTTGGAGTAAAAGGAGAACGAGGAGGGCGTCATCGTTATAGAAATGTTAATGGAGCCCGCGATATAAACAAAAGAAAAGCGCCGAAGAAAATGCAATTGAAAATTCATGCAAGACAAAAAATGTAAATTGCATTTCGCTGGACTAGAGACCTGCCAGAATAAGAACCGATTCAAGATTCAAGATTCGATTCGATTTGATCCAAAACGGAACGCGGGAACATCGTCCGATATTGATTAATGGCAGAGAATAAATTCCGCATGGAGATGCAAAATTTTCGGTACATCTTTTGATCTTTACATATTTTTCTGCTGCTTTTTTGCTTCCCGAGCAGAGATGCATTGTTTTATTTTGTAATTGGAAATATGCCCCTTACCCCACGACTACCTTTCAGCAATTGAAAATTAATTTCCCCGTTTACATTTCATCACAGAAACCCGCTACTTGCCCCGTAACCCTCACAACTTTTGGCCTCCAGGACGAATGATTGATTCAATCTGTAAATGTTGATGTACGTGAATGTGTTTGTTTGGTCTCTCATCTGTGTATGTGTTTGTTGTGGTTGTGTGTGTATTCTGTGTGTATGTGTAGGTGTTTGAAATGTGCTCTAGTTTCAAATGTACTTACGGCCTTCAAGCACAACAACATTTTCGGGTAAATATAATAGCGGCGACTTACCTAGAAAGACACAAGAAAATAAACGAATTTAATGAATTGCTCAAAAGTTTACAAATAAAAAAAGGCTAAAAGAAAACGGTAATAATATAAAATATATATATATGGTTTAACAATTCAAACAGTGAGTGAGTAGTACAATTCAATTTGAATAATTCATCTGTGTAGAACAGCGTTTAGCGACAAATGTTGTAAAGAGGTAAGAGGGTATAGGTTGATGGTCAAGAATGAGGAAGAAGTCAGTTGGTAATTGGTAAGAAAAAAAAAATATTTTTTCATGGATGACTTGCAAAATTTTTGGAGGTTATGTTTTCACTTTCAATTAAGTCTTCTGGAAGCCTCTTTTGGCGTTAAATCTTGGCCCTTATGGCTGGTTTTCATTTAAATTGCTTCTAAAAATGTCGACCAATATGTTTAATTACGCTGAATCATCACCAAATCAATAAAATTTAATTCAATTTTTGGATCTAATACTTTGTTTCATGAAAAAAGCTAAGAAGCTTCTTATGGCGTTAAATCCTAGTCCCCATAGCTGGTTTTTATTTAAATTGGTCGAAGAACTGCTTAATTATCTGCTGAATCATTCCCAATTCCCAAAGAATCTCTTCTAAGAAGCTTCTAAGAAGCCTTTTTTGGCGTTAAATCTTTGCACTTATATCTGGTTTTATTTTAAATTAAGAAGACCTGCTTAATTAAGCTGAATCATTCCCAATTTCCAAAGAATATCTTCCAAGAAGCTTCTTTTGGCGTTAAATATTAGCCCATAAATTGGTCGAAGATCTGCTTAATTATGCTGAATCATTCCCAATTCCCAAAGAATCTCTTCTAAGAAGCCTTATTTGGCTTTAAATCTTTGCACTTGTATCTGGTTTTCTTTTAAATTGGTCGTAGATCTGCTTAATTCTTCTAATCTCTTCCAAAAAGCTTATTTTGGCGTTAAATATTGGCCCCTAAATTGGTCAAATATCTGCTTAATTACGCTGAGTCATTACCAAATCAGTAAAATTTAATTCGACTGTCATTTGACAAATGTCAAAAGAAAAAATTTGACATCTGGCAAAAGTTGACAGCCACAATGACTGGCAGAAAAAAATCGAAGGAGCTTTCTAGAAGAGAAAAGCGAGGAAAAAACGCGAAAAAGGGCTTACCGCTGGCAGTGAAGGGATTGTTAATGGGCTGCCGCTTGCGGAACACGTTCTGGCTGCCCCCAAGAGCGCCCATCGGTCCGCCACCGGAACCGCCGGGTCCCATCATGGCGGCGCTCGCCTGGCTCTGGACGTAATTAAAGTTGCTCTTATTGCCACCAAACTTGCGGGGCTGCGACATCACGGTACCGTGCAACAACTGCGCCTGCTGCGGCACCGATTGCGGCGACTGCACCGACTGGGGCGCATGTGCCTGCGGCTGGGCGGTCTGCCACAAAAAGGCATTGGCGTTCGCGTTCAAGTTATTCATTCTGTTGCAAAGTTAACTTCTTCACTTCTTGACTTCTTGACTCGAAAAACTATACTCGATATGCTTTGTGGCAAGGTAGTCGGGCAACTGGTAACTGGTGCGTGGTTTTTGGCAGCGGAACGATTGTTAAACACAAACGATTGGTATCAAAAAACCGAAGCGCGATCACAACGAATTAACGAAGCAACGGAAAATTTTCAGTAACACGGAAACACAACACAAATTTTCTTTTCTTTTGTTTCAATTAAAATTTTTTTTTAGTTTTTTTTTTTAATATTATATTTGTGGTTGATGTATGGTGTACTTTACGGTAAGACGTCTGTGAGACGAATGAACTCCAGAGCAGGGAAAATGTCAGTCCTAGCCGATTACTACCTACTTCGATTTGAAGTTCGATAAAAAAAGGGTCCAGAGCCTACTTTGCTTCAGAACTGTCAGCCAGTTGGCAGGGTAACTCTGCTTCAGAAGAGTTGCATCCCTAGCTGTCACATGGCATTGGCAACTCTAATTTAATAACACTATTTAGGGTTAAAAATAACAAAGCTCTACAAAGTTCATGGTCACATTGGTTAGCTAGCGATAAATAATGTATTTTTGTGTCGATTATGAAACCAAAACCTAATCGCATATGACATTTATCGAATTGAATCGAGATAGTTTCGCCTGCAATGGAGATGCCACATTTGCAGTTCTTAAACAAAAGATACTTTGTCACCGCAGCACAGTTGCCGGGCCGGGCGGGGAAGAAATATGGCACATGACAAAGCAAAGTTTCTGCTGCCAAAAAGCCGTGGCAGTGGCAGCGCCGCCTCCTTTTTTTAAGGCATCGCATGGCATGGCATGGAAGAGTGGGCTCCCAGAATGCCGTGCCACGAGCCAGGAGCCACGGGCCACGGAATGTGGTGGCAGTGTCTGCGAGTGTGAGAGCGGAACGTGGCCATTGTGGCAAGTGCCAAAAAATGCCACACGAATGAGAAGTCCATTTCTGAAGGGGCAAGGTGGCAAGCTGGCAACGAGGAGGGTGGGTAGAAGGTAATGCATGGAGGTTGCATTTGCTAAAAGCACAACCCAAACAAAGGCGGAAAAACTTTAACCGCAAAAGTTTTTATTTACTCGTTGTTGCTGCCGCAGCAGGTGAAACTTGCTCTTCTTTCTCATTTTTTGTTTTAATTTTTGTTGCAGAGCCACAAAAACATCAAAGTTGCATTAAGTGGCAAGGAGGAGGAGGAGGCAACTAACAAGAAGTACCCTTTAATTGTATGCCGAAATTAGCCGAGAAGTAGTGGGAGTCTCGCATTTCTTCTTCGATTGCCTCAATTAATGAGACATCCTTCGGCCAATTAAAGCCAGTCCTGGTCCTGGCGAGGTGGACCATTTGCAAATCACGACCAAGGGGTCGGAATCTCAAAATGGCATGCCTAATGAGGACTGAAATGCATTTCATTATGCCGTGTCGACGTCTAAATGCATGGCCCCCGAACTTCAAAACGGCACCACTTTACCGAGAGAGTCCTACTTGACCCAATTTCCCCCCCGGTGGCACTGCCACCTGTGCGTTAATTGCTGGCACTGCCACCTGGAGATGAAAGGCTGCAGGACAGGTGCAAAGAGCTGAAAGACTGAAGTGTTGAGGAGGGCCTGGGAAAACCAGAGACTCTGAATTATTCAAGCTATAGATCTCTCACAAGCCATTAGTCTGTGATTTTGGGTATCTTGTCTCTGGTTCTGCCTCTTACAAGTACATACATTCGAGACACATTTGTGCTGCTCAATCACCGAATTCCTTTCAATAGCCAAGAATAGCCTGGCCCACAACAATGGCACAAATACCCGTAAATACTCGTATCTATCCTAGGTATTTTTAATGAAGTGTATCTAATATAGAAATTAATTAAACAAAACAGCAAACGACAGCAGCAGGCTCTGTTCCGTCTGGTCTATTTACATGGCCTGGGTGTGGATTGCAAGACATTTGCCACATGCCACTGGCCATGGGAGTAGGAAGAACATGGGGTCGGAACAGAAAAACAGCAAAAAATATTAGAAAGGGGGTTGCTTCATCTCATTGCCTTCACAGGTGACAGCACAAGTTCAACGCGTTGAGTGAAAACAGAAAACTCTGCTGGCTGGCTGCCTGCCTCAGAGCTCACTTCTCTTCGGAATTCATTCATTATGCTTATTAGATTTGCCTGTCAGTGGCATTCAGTGCCTTCCACGTTCTCTATTGTTATTCTGGCACATTTATGGGATGCAAAACGAACCGAGATGTACACATTTCGGAATCATTGGGGTATGCGTTTAAATTTAATTACATTTAAATGTCCTCAACTTGGGTCTGGTTTGTATTTCTGGTGTGCCTTTGAAATCTTCCCTAATTGCCGAATTCTAAGCCAGAATAGCAGACAAAATGAGGAATACAATTTATACAAATTTGATTTGTAAACCACATACTTTAAGAACGGAAATACCTTGCCTTGCACTCAACCATTTCGCATTTCCGCAGCTCGCATTTCCGCAGCTCGAAAGTTTCACTTTTCATCTTAATATGTGACATTTATGGCCGGCAGTGTCAGTCTTTTAGGCCTGGCCAAAAGCGTCTGCAGTTATAGCAGCCACGATAATGCCAAAAGTGTGTGAAAGTTGCCAGAGTCTGTCATGCAATTAGAGCAACATGCGACGAAGACAGCTCTGGGAAACTCTTGCTTGGGAATGCAATGCGTTTCCCGCCGCCAGGCCAGCGGCACAGCTGGAAATTCAAGTTTTCCCATAAGTGTGGGTCCATGGCCAGGAAATAAAGCAACAATCGACGGACGGACTAGCCAAAAGTGGTTTTCACCAATTGAACTTGTTTGCTGGAAGCAGTTGCAAGTTGAAGTTGCAGTATCTGTTACTATTACTGTTGCATCCATTTTTCCTTCTTCTGATGCAAGGCAGCGAATCGAACGAAATCGAAATCGAAAACGAAATCACTTTCGGAATGTGCGTTGCCATGGAGCCATTGAACTTTAGATGATCAGGAGTAGAGCCACTGGCCATCCACCATCATGGCATGCCGGCAGTGGTTATGTAAGAGATTCGCAAGCCCGGATTGGATTCGAGACTGCGACGTTTTGTTGTTTGTTTTCTATTCCGGCAGTGCAAATAGAAATATGCGTAAGTGGATGGGAAAGAAACATTGTTGCGGGGAAAGTTTCCACACTGCCCACCACCCACTGCCGGCTAACCAACGCATTTGATAGCTCTTGGCCATAAACGCCGCTCTTGTTGCCATAAAAACTGGAGCAATTGCCAACCGCATGTTGCTGGATCAGTGGAAGGATGTGGCGGAAAGGAAGTAAATAATGCGGCAAAACGAAATTGCTGAAATGGGAAATGGAAAATGGGATATTGCGGACACAAGTGGAGCTTAAAAGCAAGAGATGGAAATTGAATTTACCAGCAAAAGTCCTGTTTTCTTCGACAAGCGTAACAACAACTATAAAATTTAACTTAAATCATTCAAAGACAATCCATAAATTAATTCAACAAATTTGTAGTTCCCTAATCTAATAAACCGCGAACATAAATTCATTAATTGCCAGCCAAAGGCCAAAATAGTGAAATATGTTGTCGTTTATATAAAGCCCGAGGAATTTACGCGACACATTTCAACACGGAATGAAATAATGCCAATGAAAAAAAATAGAAAGATCGCTGTTCTGCGTTGCTGTGTCGTAAATAAATTCGAAATCTAAATCAAATGAAAATGCAAATATGCATCATATACATAGATCACAGCGATTTAAGTGTCTGAATATTTGCCAGCCGCCTTAAGTAAACAAAAACACAAATAAACAAACGAAGAGCCTCTCGCCCGCCGACGCCATCAGCCATCCCTTGCATAATTTCTTAATTTTATTTTTTGCACCCAAAAACCCAGAAGAGAGTTCTCCTTTCTACATATATTGAAGAATTTCATTGAAAACAGGCGTACGCCATGGCTCTTCCCCCATCTGCCGAGTTAAGTGGAAATAAAATTTTCCAAAAATTACCATTTATGAGGTGGATGGCAAAAATTTCAACAAAATGCAGGCTGGCCGCTGGCCGAACACACATTTTTGTTTTCATTAATCGCCTTTGTTTGGCTTTTGGTTTTGTGTTAATGAATTTTTGATTTTGGCCAACTATTCAAGGTCTATGCCAGCACAGCTAGATTAGGCGGCCAATAGAAAATATTAAATGCCAATATTCCTATTTTCGAAATGGCTGCAATGGAATTTTCGATCCTAATACGGCTGATTTCCGATTCGCAGCGCCTAAAATTTAATTTTTCGGATGATTAGTTCTCAATTAAGCAGGTAATCGTTTTAGAGAAGGGAAAGTCTTATTTTCGATTGCAACCTCGCTCTTTAAAGCCATGGTAAGAAATAATTTAAAGCCTTCAGGTTTTTTCTAGTTAATTATTTTTCTCTTCAGAAATGTGTCTTCCTAGTTTTGGCTTTGGGTCTCGTCTCTGTTCATGGCCGAGGATCAAGTATTCATCAGTCGGAAATGTGTGTTCCTTCCATTTCCAGACAGGATTTGTATGATATTGCACTGATAGCTGGGATCAAGACGGTGATCAGGCAGGTGGAAGGATTCAACGAGGACAAGCCCCTCACCACGGACCTCATTGTCCAGATCACCAATATGGCCTCGAGTTATTTTCTGGGCGGCAGGAGTATCAAGTTCATACTGGAGATGCTCTTCTTGGCGTGCATAATCAATAAGCCACGTCCAGGCGAAAAGCCGGAATACGAAGCCGGACCCGATGCGGAGAAGAGCTTTTTGTGCCTCCTGGAAAAGGGTGTCGAGCAATGCTATTCGTATCACTACAACCCCGAAGAGGATATATTTCCGGAAGAGAATGAAAAGGACCAGGCGGCGGAAAGTCCAGGAAAAGCTGAGGGTGAGAAGAAACCAGAAGCTGCAGCCAATCCAGAGGCAGAGAAAAAGCCAGAGCCAGAAGCTTCTGCGAATGCCACTGTGGCTCAAAGGAGTCAAAAAGTGGAGCAGCACCTTCCTCGTTTTAGATCAATTATGAAGCGTCATAAAAAACGATTGCGTTTTTAGAATGTTGTTATTTTTGCATTTAAGAAATATATTTTCATCGGAAAGTTTTTTCCTTCTTGTGCACTCAGCAGATTAAAAACCAGAACTAAAAAAAATAGTTTGGGGTTTTCTCTCGAATGGGAACCACAAGCAACGAATCGAACAAGAGTCGACAAGGTCTGTCGTTTATTAAAATCGAAAGCACATGAGCCGGGGCGGAAAAAGTGGGAATAGAGAAGAGCCTTGTGCCTCATGACTCCTGCACCCGTTCCCCACCCTCCACCCATGACAAGTGGCACAAAAATATTTCATAAACATGCCGCGAACGACGCAATTAAATGTCAAAGCGCAGCGCAACCATTTTGTTATTTGATTGCCCAGAGGCAGTCGAAGCTGGAGCAATAAATTGTGGCACAGCCAGCACCAGCAACAGCGACAGCCTGTTGGGAACTGTGGCAAGTGCACATGCAGGCAGCCAGCACCTGCTATCCGTAGCACTTTGCCTAAGCAAATAGAAGCACCGCAGCATACCACATTATATACACAAATACCCGCCAAACAGGCAACAAGACACACAGTCGGTCATAGTCGGTGTTTATCGGCCTGCGAACTGGAGAGTTGACATAAGTTTGTTAATTTACGAGTTGCACGGCTAATTCGTCAAGGAGCCACGAAAGGCAACAGCTCCCCGTGTTTGCGTGGGACTAATTAGCCAGGCCCATGGCCAATGGTCGATGGCCGACGGACACGGTGCGTATGCGCGATTTTCCCATGCCCAGCCATGAGCTAATTATGGGCTTCATTGACTAAAACCATAGATCTCGAAGGGAGCGCAAAAAAAACACCAGGAAAGAAGGAAAAACATCAAACTGGCCACCGGTCAGGGCATAAATCACGCATACGCCATGTTGTACCTGGCAAGACATTGATTTATGCTCGACGAGATATTTTCAGTGCAATTTTTAAGTAACTTTTATTATGACAAACGCCACGGGAGGCAGCTTGCTTCATTTATTCATGATTTTCCCAGCCAAAGGAGCTCATCCTGGCTTCCTCCTGGTATTATGCTGGGACCTCAACATTTGGCAGGACATCGACTTTGGGGCAGGAACTGCCGGTTGATAAATTGCCGCCTATTAAGAGCGCACTTAATGGTGCATAACGTGTGATATATTGACAGCTAACCGGCAGGATGCTTGGCATGTGGAAGCGAAAGAGAGCCTTGCCAAGAAATGGGTCAATTAATAGCCAGGCAGCAGCAGATGCCAGGAGGCCTAAGAAACATATTCTTGGTATGTACCTAAAACAAAAAAACGTTTCCCTCTAGGCTAATTCCATGCAAAACTCCCCCAATAAACGTACTCACTCAAAATCTCATTATGTTAAGTAAAAGACTGGAACAGGAGAGAATACCTCCCCAGTGTCTGTATGCGAAGGCAAAACAAAGAACCAAAAATTATTACCACTTTTACTTGGCTTGCAGCAAATTGAATTGATTTTAATCTACATCGTATACCGACTGACTCATTTCTTGTTTCAATAAAATTTGCATTTGAAATCGCTTTACAAAGGCACGAGAAAAAACGAAGCGTTCACAGGAGTCTTAGTCGTGTGTGTCTGCTGTGCTGCTGTTTCCTCTGCGAATTAAATTCGGTTCCAATAAAAAAAGTTAAAAACGAGGAAAAAATTTGCAAACACTCGGCCAACTTTTATGCGTGTGCCGGATACGATAAGAGCCACCGCTGGCGATGCCAAAACAGATACAGAAATGGTAAGAGACTGGGGCTGGGACAAGCGACGGGGGACCGGGTCTACCCACAATCTGCCTGGCTCGCAAATAAACTTAAAAGACATATGAAAATCAGTTTTTGAATATTGGCGAAGAGCAAACAGGCATGAAGGAGGACGGGCACAGGCAGCTCGGTCCGGGAGACTGTTGCTGCGTATCCTTATTTTTCCTGCTGGGAGAAGCATTTTTTTTTTCTGGCTCGAAGCCAGCGGGACCATCCCCATGCCAACCCAGCCCAGCCCTTGGGCATGACATTAGGGTAAATGTATGCACACAAATATCTGTGTGAGCTTGAGTACAGGACTCTGAGGGAGAAGCCAGCCGTGGATGTGTAGTAGTAACGAGGAATTTAGATTTTTGGGTCATTACTTTGCCAAAGAAATGTCGAGTGAAGGCGAACGCATAGTCCTGCCATTTGCTAATGGCTTAAAAGCATCGATATCTGCCCTCCTAATGGCTGCTCATATCGCACTCCATTCAAGCCACTGGACTTTTATCGCATCAACGCCACACAAAGCCACACATGGCGGTTGCGAAAACATAATCACAATCGTATTTACTTTTCAGGCCAAAAATTCCCAAAAAAGCCCCAAAAGCTCTCGTCCTCATTGCCAATGCAAATTGAGCGTGACCAAAAGCGGATGGTACCACCTTTTTTTGAGGCTCAAACACATCAAATGGTAACTCGATTTCCCGATTGTCAACTGAAAAATTTATGACCTCGTCCCAGTTTATCGCCGGCAAACGAACTATTAAAATCTGATTAAATTTCAATCAAAGTCAAGTGGCGAGTGCCTCTCAAAGATTACCTCCCTCGTTTTATGTCTGATTAGGTTATAAACTCGTAATCCCTAATTGTAGAACTTAACTTAAGCAAATGTTGGTGCTCTAGGCAAATAATTAGTCGTAACAGCAATTATTTCGAGGTAATTGAGACATTGTTGGGAAGTCAATTAAATCCTTTGGCTTTATTGCTACTCCGAGTAAAAGTTATGCGAATGTCAAAGGACTCGGTGGTTCTTGAAGCGAAACGAACTAAATTTGTAGTAAACAAGTTTCGCAACAATCTCCAAACTTTGGGCCATCAATTAAAAAACCTTTTTGCCAAAATTAGCGCAATCAATTAATTTGAAAACACTTTCTCTAGCACCGCGAATAGGGTTGGCACACACACGCCTTGACAGTGAGTGAAATTTCAATTAATCAAGCGGCGGAAAGGATCCCTCTGGACGGGTTAACCCATGTCTGTGGAGCAACCGGAATCGACCCAGAAAGCGGCAGGTAAATGGGGCAGGAACAGGGACTGGGGCACGAAAATTTCACAACTAGAGGCGGAAAAGAGCTAGTTTCCCTTTCGCTCGCACTCTTGCAGGTGGTGATTAGTCATTATTTATTTTAAAATCAATTAGTTTGCCTTGACGTCGTGAGAGAGTGCAGGTTGCCACCAGGGGTGGTGGGCTCTCAAAAGTGGGTGGCGATCCCATAAAAAGTTCACGTCTCATTGGCAGGCAAAAACATTTTTGCACATAACTTTTGGCTTTCGGGTTTTGTGCTGAGTAATTTGGCAAATATTTGACAGTTGTTTTTGCTCAATGGGTTCTCGCAAATATCGCAAATTTTCCCCAAAATTGATTTCTGTTGCCCCAAACCCTGCCACAGTTGATGGCTGCCACATAACAATAAAATGCAGAAAATATTCCTTACACATGTCGACAACTAATTGGCAATTACATGTCCAGCGGCTGCTGGATACCACAATTGACAATCAATAAAATGACCCAACTTCATATGCAGACGAAAACTAATTAAGTTTTGAAATTCATTAAATTTTCTCTACCACCTGACCTGACAAATATTTGAATTTAAACAAAAAAAAAACGTAGAGCAGAAAAGAAAAGAAAATTGTATGAAAGTTCTGGCACATGATGACTGTGAGTAATTGAACGAATCAGGAAATGAATTCTGCATACCTGATGAGCAATGAAGACATCATCATCATCATTATCATCGTCTTGATTCGTGTCTCTATAGACCAAATGCAAATGCAAATCCACAACGAAGAAGGCATATACTGATGCAAGATGCAATGTCAATGCTCAGAGCTGTTCACAAAGTGCCAGCAGAAATATAAGACAGGAAATTAAATTTACAAGAAATTGCACAAAGCCGAAAGAGCCGAACGAGGAAACTGTTGCATATCCATCTTGGAAGGATAAAGACTGGTACAGAGACAAGGACATGCCTTTGGCTGGTGTAAAATTGAACATTATTGTTTGGGATTAGTCGCTGGGATACGTTAAGCTGAGCTGTCAACGTTAACAGATTAGTTTTTTGAATGAAACAGAACACAATGACAAATCAGCAGCAGCTTGATTTTATTTTAATGAGTTTTTATTGCTGGGCTTTTGAAGAACAAAACGGAATATTTAATCAATTGACAAGTTGTCCAGGCTCTTTAAGCCTGATACTGCCAAACAATTGGATCCCTTTCTGGAATCCACCGACTTTTGTTGTCCTTTTTGCGACACAACGGAAAGGGCACAAAAGCTTATGAAATTAATCAAACAATGTGGCTGGGCTGGCTGCTGCTCATGTGGTAGCAGAGAACATGCATAAATCAGAGCCAGTTAGCCCAGATCCCTGGGAAATAGTTGTGTTGAAACAACGTCCCCAGAGCTTTTCTCGTCTGACTTTTACTCTTGTCCGAGGTCTGGCACTGCGTTCCGCACAATTCCCATTCATCAGAGGGCTCTTAGTTCAACTATTTCAGCATTTTCAGAATTTTGCAGCTTTAGTTAGGGGTTTTCGCCAGATTGCTTGGCCCATATAATAACGCTCTAATTTGCATGTGCAGCGAAATGTTGCCAAGACACAGATGTTGCAAGAGCGCTCGCTGCACCACCAGCAGCAGGATGATCACATGAAAAATTTATTTCAACGCATGTCACACATGTTCCACGCCTTCTACCCTTTAACCCCTCCAAAACAAATGAAGCTTGCCTTTGCCATTGCCTTTGCCCCCGACCCCTTGCAAATATTATATTTTAACGAAATTTCATTTAAAACTGAATTTATTCCGGGCCCACAGTCGGTGGTTTGCGGTGCCCGCCCCAAGGTTGCCCTCCATTAGGAGCACATTTTCCATTACATGCCAGGCAAAAGTTTAATTGAATAAGTTTCTTTATTTTCTATTTTTTTATCCGCAACTTGTCAGCTGGAGGAAGGAGGAGCCGGGGTTTGGATATTTTGCCCTCTTTGCTGCAATTAACTTGGATAGTGCATAATTCAGGCTGACTGTCTGACGGCCTGACTGGCTGACTCTCTGTCTGACTGGCGACCTCCTAAGATGTTTTTCTCGCTGTCTTTGTCGCCGAGTCAGTGTTTCAAGGAGGCGCAGAGGGAGTGTGCTGGCAGGCATTTTGCTAATTCAATTTCCTAGCCATCAGCGACGTTTGCCATTCGCATTTCCCAGTCGCAGTTGCAATCGCATTCGCGTTCGCGGTTCGCATTCATTGTGTTTTGGACAAGTTGCCTTGTCTTTTGTTACAGTTACAATTTCCCAACGTCAACAGTTAACAGCAGTTTGCATATTGCGCAACTGCAGCAACAAAGTGGCCGCAGGGCCCGACCATGCCACAGTGCTCCCCCCCTAAAGCGAACCGAACCGAACTAAGCCCAACTACTCACTTCATCCGCCGGCAACCACTAAAATTGTCGCTGGCTGCGCTAAAATTAAATGCTTAGTTGGACGACGACGGAGACCGCCGATGACAGTTGCACAATGTCCCCGTCAGTCTATTGTTTCCCTGCCCCTAATCTTTTTCAGTGTATGCGACTCCTGCTGCCTGGGGATGCGACCGCACCACCAATTTACGTGGCATGCATCTTTGAACACTGACAACAGCAGCGTCTGCCATTGACTAGCCCCCAAGGTCCACGCATCTAAAGAGCTGGGGCCACTCTTGACATGTGATATTGGAACTTTGGACCGCCCCCGCCGCCTACTGCCGCTAAACATTTTCCGCTTGCTGCACCGCAATGTGTCGAGGCAATTGAATAAGTTCACCAAGGCAAGGAATCTACAGACTATCCACTCGAAAGTTTTCAAGGGAAACCTGAAGAAATATCACTGCAATATTACGCATACGCAGTGGTGTCTTCAAATACCTTCACTCTCTAAATAACTGACCGAAAATTGTAACATTTTTGTAGGATTTACATTTACTAACTGCCTTTGGACCACTTAAGCCCATTGAGTGTTGAATTCCCTAACTTATTGTTCTCGGAACAGAGCCTACTCCATCCATTGCAATCGAAATTTTGGAGGAGACATCAACCGAGAGCTACACTCAATTACGCACAATGACGATGACGAGATGCCAACGATGATGGCCAAATTGCCGGCAATATTTTCCCACCAAGTCGACAGCAAAGTATGGCCTGCCGATGAGATGAAAACAGTTAAACAATTGGGAAATGCCAGTGCCTCCTGCCTCCTGCCAGCTCCTCCTCCTTGTGGTCCTGTTAGCAAAATGGCCAATAGCTTGTCAGATTCAGATTTGGATCGACGGCCTGACTGGATGACGGGCTGGCAGGGCTGCAAGTGCCAAAATTCGCCAATTATCGTTGCCCGGGGGCACAGAGTACAGAGAATGCAGTGGCAGTGGCTGTGTGGCACCAACAAAAGAGCCACTCACACTTAGTGGCTGGCAGGCTGGCTGGCTGATGATGGAGACAACCGACCGAAGCCAGAGAATAATAAAGCAAAATTATTATCTGGCCAGAAATGTTTCAATAACAGGCAATGGCACAACGAGACATTGTGTGACAGGGAGATCTCTGCCGCTCCACCGACAACAATGGGACAAGCGTCCAAGATGACAACAAGGGGGCTGGATGCTGGATGTTGGATGTTGGATGGACGGAGTAAATGTTTGGCTTCCTCAATTTGCGGCAGACTGTTGCCAATATTTTGCAATAAAATACCTCACACTCTCCTCCTCCCCGGCGCCGTGGTGGTGGAACCGAAAAAAAGGTACACGAAATGATGTGTTGATGGCAGATACGATTGGAGTACTCCGGCATACATGCCGGCGCTCTATAACAATTGAAAAACACTCAGCAACTGAAATCGAGCTCAAGTAAGTAACTTTCCGTCACAATTGTCGAGTATACGAGTAGAGGGGGTGTTGTGGCAGTGGCAGTGGCAGAAACAGCAGCTGCTGCCCATTTTGAGGGCTAGAATGGGGGGAATTGTTTCTTCACCTAGTTTTTCTGCGCTTTTTCTTTTTGCTGATAACTTTCAAATGCAATGCCGCAGGCTGTTATGGCATGGCAATAATGCAAAACACAACAGGGGGTGGTAGCTGGTTGGTTTGCGAGGCAAATTCTGACGTTCAATTTCTCATAAAAGTTTCCCCATGGCAGCTGAAGCAACACGGAGCAACCGACACAACAGCATCCTCCGCAGGACAAGTTGAAGGAGAAGAGAGCTGCTGCTGCTGCTGCCGACGAAAAGAAATATATATGACACACAATTCAAACTTGGGAATTGCATTCCATGTTGCTGAATATTTTATAGAAAAAAAGGATCCAGAAATATTGGAATCAGAAATGTGTGCGGAATTGATGATTCCATCGGCTGGCTGTGGGTGTCTCCTATAAGAAGTTCTACCTTAGTGGATCTAGAATTTTTTAATAAAAACCCTCACTCGTTTTTCCCTCGGTGTAAGTGTATCCGTCTGGAGTAGTCAGAACCACTTTGGCATTAAAATTAAAAACACTTCCTTCTGTGCCGGAAACAGCTGTAAAATGAGGCGCAATGGCCAGGACCAGGCTGCTGTAGTCACGCCGCTCCCATTTACAGTTGTTCCAGCCAGCCGCTTGAGGCGCAACAACGCTCAACTTCCGGCCGCGATGTTGGCCATTTTGTTTTTTTTTGTTTTTTGTTTTTTGTTTTTAGAGGCGCCTCGGTTGGATTTGCGGCATCTCCTTGGGGGCCTGCTGATGGGGCTTTACGCATTTCACTCTGGGCTCGGGGACTCTCGGGGGACTGAGGCAACTCAGGACTCGGAAGTGATTCAGAAAGCAGCTCGGGCTGGGAGGAAGAAGGGTACCTGCTCTTGGGAATCGGCTTAGAGGTGTGAACGATTGCCGGCGAAATCCCGAAATCCCATACTTGCCACACACACATGCCATGACAAAGCCATAAATATGTTAATCAGAATGAATTGCAATTGAAATTGCAACGGTCCCAGGACCATTTCTCTTGCTTAGCATACTTTTTGGGGCTTCACTGGCTTCGGGGGCTAAAGATTTCCGCTGCTCGTTCCCGCTTTTATGTCATGCTCATTAACAGAAAATGTCATTTGCAACTTTTGTCGGTTACAGTGCAGCTTCCTTCAGTGCGCTTTTCAACTTCAAGCGGGAATAACAACAAAATTGTAATTTTAATTAACCTCACTGCCATATGCCAGGCATCCCGACAAAACCGCAGAGAAAAATTATGCAAAAGAGGCGAAAGCGGAGAAAAAATTAAATAAATAGGACGTGGTGGTGGCATGGGTTGGGGGCATGATGAGAGGAATGCCACGAGCTGGGGGCAGGCCAGGCACATCAGATTAAAAAGTAAACTTTTTAATAAAAATCACTTTAGCATTTCATTTGCTTTTCTCACAAAATGAAGAACCCGAAAAAACTTTGTGGTAAAATTAAAAATACTTATTTATGCAGCAAACACAACAATAACGGCAGCGCATAAAATATAAATAAAATAATAATGAAAGGAAAAATAAAAAAGAAAAATGTGTTTCCAGAGCAAATAATGAAAAGCGTTCATTGTGGCCCCAAAAAAAAACGTCCGTGAAAAGCTGGAGAAAAGGCCAAAGAGCTGCGAAATGCAGCCGCAGAAGATAATACATAGAAATTTAAGGCGGCAACAGGGAAAACGAAAAAAACGAGAAATGAAAACAAAGGACGCAACAAATTTGCATATTAGCGATGGGGAAGAGAAAACTTAACAAAAAATTGTTCGAGAAAGTTTGGCCAAAGCCTAAACAAAGCCAAACAAAGATGCCTTAACGTGCACGCCACTCCGGTATGATTGTTTCCTTTATTTCCAAGCTTTATACTTTATTTCATTACTCTTGTTGTTCCTGCCAAATCACCTCTGTCCGAGTCGGAGTCCAAGTCCGTGTCCGAGTAAGTGAAAGAAACGGATTCACTGCAAATTAAACACGAAATTGAATTCTGCTCATCATAATTTCCCCAAGGATGCTTATTAGGCCAAAAAGAAAACGGGCTACGGGCTACAGGCTACAGGCTCAGGGCTACGCGCAAAGCCCCCAAAGATTTCATCCTGTTTCCTCTTTCCTGTTCCTGTGCCTTTGAATTGCGAAATTCTTATTCGACGGCGTTGTCATAAGTGCAACTGAGACCCGGTCTTCCTGCCACTGCTGTTATTTTCTGATTATGCCGGGGAGGCAGCAACGAAAACAGAAAAAAAAACTGGAAACAGCACATATACCCGACAACATAGCTAATCCAAAGGGGAAATTGACAAAGAAACTACAACGGACAGAGAAAAGTGATCAACTATGCATAAACTCATTTGGCAGGTCGGCGGAAATGATGGGGCAACTTTATCGTCAGGGATTCGAGACACTCTCCCCACAGATAATAAACACACAAATGTCAAATGCAACACAGAAAACACAGAAGAATTGAGTTGTTACCAGTTACCATTTACCTTTCAAATTACAAATTAACTTTGCAAAGAACAAGTCAACAAATAGTGCAAGCCGCCAAGGCAACAAATGCTACCAATCATGGAAAAATATTTGCCAACACGAAACATACTTAGCCGCCCAACAAATTTGGCTCCTGGGCTTGCCAAAAACCACGAGCAAACATGCAACCCTCCACCTCCTTTGACTCCCATTTAACCCCGGCTAACCGAGAACAAAAAATAAATAAAAAACACAAACTGAAATAACACAGAAACTCCCAATGAATCTATTACGCTTTGAACTCTATACAACCCCTGCTCCTCCGTGGCAGAACGCTCTTTCAAATCAATTGAATTTCGACTTTTTAGCTGGAAGCAAACTAAAACTTTATCCCAACAACTAAAATCCACAATACCGAATGCCGGAATACCGACTACTGAATGCCGAATGCCGTGGCCATGGCCAATTATCAAACAAATAGCATGGATAAGAAAATTTGCTTGTGAAACTTTTCGGGGCTAGAGCGGAGGAGGAGGAGAAGGTTCCGCTTGGGTCAGAGGCTACTGCTTACTATCGAAAATCAACGAAATAACTCCCTGGCATCCGACTAGCTGCGGGGGAGCAATGGCCAAAAAAGTTTTCACTCAACTCCCCACAGTGTTTGATATGAAGAAACTTCGCATAGGGGTTGGCTGGGTCGAAAGATTGGCAAAAGCTAAGGAAAGCTAAAGCCAAAGCCAAGAGCCAACCCCCAAGTCTCTAATTGAAACCTAGGCAACGACGAGAGAACTTAAACTTTTGCGTAAAATGCAATTAAAAGCAGCAGCCAAGCATCAGTTAGAGACGGATTTTTACTTAATCTTTTGCATCAGTTCTGTCCCCAAAGCCCAAGACCATCCAGAACACTTTCTGGATCGGAGGATGGAGAGGCGGCTGGCGGCAATTGTTGTTCTTGGTTTTGGTTCTGGTGTGAGGAAAGGAAAACTTTACTGTTTGAGCCTGGCCTAATGCTAAAAAGCAAGGCAATTCCAAATGTTATTTACGCACAACAAATTAGAACATCAAGGCTGGGCTGGCACACAGCAGTGTGCAGTAGGAGAAGGCCTGTGGATTTTGTTTGGCAAAAATTATAAACGAGCCCTCCGGCCAGGTTACATAAGTTTTGATAACCAAACCAAAGCCGGCAGTAGCTGTGGAAGAGGTTTTTAGTTTATAGTTTGCGGCTTTCAGATAATGCAAAAGTTGTAACTAGGTAGGTGGCTGCCTCGAGGCGTTGAATTTCCTTTTGCTTCGGTGGCCACTACTGCTGCTGCTAAGTGGGAGAAAACTTTCCAAAACGATCGATAAGTAACAAAGTATATATAAACTCGGATATATATATGGTATTTGGGGCGAATAATTATTCTGTCCAAATTAAGCCAGCAACAACCATTCTCTCATTCAGGATGAAGCGCCTTAATTAAGGGATTAGTTTCGCTCGCCACCAAATCCTTTCCTCTTGATTTGCGGCCTGGCCAGCCAGCATTTATCATTATTTTGCCAAGCGAAAACTTCACTGGATGGTTTTTGCTGAAATTTCACACTTCGATACTTTGATACTCGCAATTGAAATAGAACTACTCGAAGTGCTGCAAATGCTGGGCAAATGCTATAAAAAATCAATTAATTTTGCACTTCACACGCACACTGAATGGAATGAATGTTGCTGGAAGCCAAATCGATTTGTTGGCCAAAAAAAAGGAAAAAAGAGAAGAAAAAACAGAAGGAGGAAAAGGAAGTGTTGATGGTCTTGGCAGGCCACAAAGTCGACAACGACAACGACAACGAAATGAAGACACATGTTCCTGCAATAATATTGAACCGGGGGGAAGGATCCTTGAATTGCCACCCACTTCGAAACGGTTCTCATTTCCTCTTTTTGTGACACAGTTTTTGCAGCTCCTTCTAGTTCTGAGGAGCTGTAGTCACGTTTTAGCGCCCGAAACAAGTCAAGAATTCGATTATTTGTTGACTCAAAAGTCATCCATTTTCGTCTTAATAGAATTCTCAAGCGTAGCGGGGATGAGAAATGGGGTTGAGATTGTAACGCTCTCATAATCAAGTAATTACTTTATGTTTTATCCATTAATTGCACTTATGGTACAAACGAGTACATGTGTCATTAGGAAGCAGAACTTTAAGTGCCTTCAATTAGAACAACTTTTCTCGCAACCCTCTGTGTATGTTTCTGTGTCTAAGCGGGGGAAAAGAAATGAACTGATGAAATGCCAATCGTAGAGAGCCTAACCCAAGGAGTTCCTCCTCTGGACAGGAAGACAAATAAAAACAATAAATAATTCAAATATTTCAACACAACCAAACAATCAACACCAACATATAGTTTTGGGTTTATCTTCTATTTCCTTCTTGTCGGTAAAGTCGGTGAAGGAAAAAAAACGGAAGAAAATTAATGAGAAGATGTGTGGGTGGGTGGGTCGGTGTGTGGGTGAGTGAAAGGTGAAAGGTGGGATGTTTTCCAAGGCTCAAGGGTCAATGGGCTGTTGGGCTGTCTGGGCTGGGTAAAAGGGGGTACAACATTTGTCAGCTAAACAGAAACTACAAATGAATAGGCGCCTTCTACTCACTGTAGGGCTGAGGTCGTGTACCGTATAGTGGCTCCTGCAGTAATGGCGAGCGGCCATTTCCAATCTCCTTAACTGAAATGAGATAAGAGCAAATGGCAAACAGTTTGCGCGTGATAAATGTATCCACAAATTTCTTGAATTTCTGTTTGGTTTTGGTTTTGGTTTTTGGTTTTGGTTCTGGTTTGGTTGGTTGCTTGGTTTCTTGTTGTTGTTGATGTTTCTGTTGTTGTTGTTGATTGATTGGTTGGTTGGTTGGTTGGTTGGCTGTTTGGCATTTATTGTTGTTCTGCATGTTGTTGTAGTGTGTGTATCTGTGGCGTTACTTCTTCATTCGAATTCCTTTTCCTTTTTCTTTCAAGCTCCACTATAGCCCTAGTTCTGGTGTGTGGGTGTGTGTGTTTGATTTCCGGTTAACCTCCAGCAAAAGGAAAAAAAAACAAATTCCAAAAGAAAAAAAACTTTCCCATACCGGGAATCGAACCCGGGCCTTCTGGGTGAAAGCCAGATATCCTAGCCACTAGACCATATGGGAGCCACAAGCGACCGTCTCCCAATACCATAGTTTTTCCACTCACAAATTTCAGCAAAAGATCTCTCAGGCAGGGGACGAAAGATACAAGGGACAAGATACACAATTTGTTCATAAATAAATTCACGCTAATGTTCTCGGGTTGTTCAGCTGCTCCCGCGTTATTCATTGCTTAGCATGCCAATGAATCAGTATTTATATAATATAGTCAGTCAAGGAGAAAAAACCAGCAGAGAGATAGAGATTGGGGCAGGTCAGTGGAACAAGCTCACGACTGAAACAAAAAAATAAATAATATTCAGCAAATTTTGGGGAAGCGACTCGTGCCCCGCACACGTTATATAATACATTTTGAATGGATTAATTTATGACAACCCCACACGTTTTTGGCGAAATAAAAACGGACGTCGATGAGCCATACGTCACGGGCCAAGATAAAAGGCGACAGCTCCATAAATCAAGAGCTTTTTAACGCAAAAGATTATGGGGCATTACGAATTTCTACAGCCTGTAAGAATCCATCAAGCGACTACTATTTCGAATTCTCAATCTCGTTCACACGCTCTGGCAAAGTTTTAGTTGAGTTTTCGGTTTCAGGGCCGACTTCTAGTGGCCCGTCAGACCAAAACCAAATCGTTCAATGGCGACCCCAATAAATGCATTCAAAACCATTGCCACTAATGGCCCAACGAGTTGCTCGGAGAGAACCTGTTTAATTTATTTGTTTGATTCTGATTTTGTTGCCCCACTATTTTTATTTTGGCAAATTGTTTGGCAAGAGCAATGCAATTAATTTTTATGTACAACATTTTGCGTTTGTTTTATTGACTTTTTATGGTTAAATGGGCTAATGATTTACACCAATTGCCCCGCCCGGCCAGGGAGAGTTTATATTTAACGGCCTTGCAAAACGCCAAATCAAGTGGATAATAGAGGCAGCTGCCCCAGAAGGGGGATCTAACGTTAGTGGAATGATTTTCTAAATCTTAAAATAGGGAAAAATACATTGTTTTTAATCCATGTTCCATGAATCAGAGAATATTTTGTGCTAGGCTGGGACAAGTTACAATTGCATTGTTTTTTACGATCTGAATCTGAATCGGATTTGTTTTGCACTTAAAAGCTATGAAATGGTATTGTAGTTAGACATAGAGTTAGATTAGAGTGCTTCAACTGACTCACCTCCGGCACAGTCGCTGTGTAGTCGACGCCTCTCATCTCAGGCCGAGCACAAAATGTTTACAGGATTTCTTAATCCTTTTGTTTTTTGTATAATATTTAAATATTATATGTGCCCGGCGTTGGGAACTACATGCATGAGATACGATATTGTCGGTAGCGATAACGATAACGATACCGAATACCGTTACCGACCCACTAATACCACCAGCGCACATACAACTCTGTCTACAGACCCCGAGAAATCAGTAGCGATAATAATACGAAAATACGGTATTTAGACTATGGCTGACATAACTTTGAACAGATCCCAATGGTAAAATGTAGACTTTTTTAGATACCATTTAGTTATTTTCAATAAAAAATTGTAAATTAAATAAACTTCAAGTTTTTAATCGAAAGCTGAGGTTCATGGCATGATGAATAGAACAAAAACTATATGTATATATAATCTATACATAAGATCCAACAGGCAGTTCTATTAATTATTTATGATTTCAATTATCATTCGCAATCGGGACGAGCTCTCTCACAATTTTATTCGTCGGATTGTTTTTTTTTTGTTAAATAATCAACACCATCAGGCACAGCAACAACCACAATTGGCAACATCTGATCTGTTTTGTATCTCTGATTATAGAAGATATATCCGATTTGCTTCAGTTTTATGCAATAAAGTTCAAGACCATTTGCAACTTCTGCGGCAATCAAACAACATTTTCAAGGATCTGTTCAAATACGTTCTTGCTTTTTTTTTCGTTTTCGCTTATTTAACGACTACTAATTGCTGGGGTTTGTAATGGTAGCAGTTGTAATGTAGTAGTAGCATTAGTAGTAGTAATGGTAGTAGCATGTACTTCTTATGGAGCTGCCACCATTTTGTTTTTTCCACGGCGCTGCGTTCCGTTTCCATTCCATTTCCGTTTCAAGCCGCCATTGCTGCCGCTGCCGCTGCTGCTACTGCTGCTACTGCTGCTGCTGCTTCTGCCGCTTCCGCTTCGCCGAATATTCCGATTTTTCCGATTCCGATTCCGATTCCGATCGATCGCTCCGCGGCGGCATCTGCATCTTCAAGTGCAACAACAACAGTGCCGCCTTGCATCTCTCCTGCACACAGACAAACACAAGCGAGATAGAGATAGATAGTAGATAGTGTTGGTTGTGATTTATTTTTGATTGTTGATAGTGAGAGAGAGACAGTGAGAATCTTGCAAAATTTTTAGTTTGTTTCTGCGAGTTTCGTTTTTGTTGTGATGCTTGGTCCTGCCCAAAGAGTTATTTTTAAATACTATATACTCTATGCATATCTATATATATATATCTTAATATATATATAATACGTTTTTTGTTTTTTTTTGCATTTCGTTTCGTTTCATTTTTATTTGGATTTGATTTGATTTGAT
Source organism: Drosophila ercepeae (assembly GCA_018150545.1). NCBI lineage: Eukaryota > Metazoa > Arthropoda > Insecta > Diptera > Drosophilidae > Drosophila > Drosophila ercepeae. Next base: position 17,029,613 of record JAECWL010000161.1, read on the forward strand.
TTGCATAAAATTGAATGGTATTTTCAAAAGAATTTGAACGTTTTCTTGAATATATATAGTGCATTCTTGCTTAGACTTGAAATATATTTATTTTTTGTTGGTTGCATTCTGTTGTTGTTGTAGCTGTTGTTGTTGTTTAGTTATATAGTAGTAATAGTAGTAGTTGGTAGTAGTAGTAGTAATAGTAGTAGGTTGTTTTACTGTAGATGTTTTTTTTTATATTGGGGAAAAATATAATACATATACGGTCTAAAATTTCTTTAATCTGGCTTTTGATTACGCACACAGAGACGCACACATACACAACAAAAATGGGGTTAGTAAGGTGTTTCAAAAGTATCGAAATATTATCGATTATTATCGATTTGTTATTTTCTTTTTCCTTTGCCGATAGTAATAAGTAGTATCGTCTTTTTTTTTGCAATGGTTAGTAGGCGATTAGTTTGGATATAGCTTTTGCAGGCAAGGCAGGCGGGTGGTGAGTGGCTGGTGGGCGGGATAGTAGTAGATGGTAGTAGTTTTGGGACTACTTAGCTACTCCTACTGGTGGTAGTTCTTGTTGTTCTTGTAGCTGTTGTTATTGTTACCGAAAACCAAAAACTGTTGTGAAAATAATAATAAAAGATTAAAACAAAAGGATACAGAGAATTTAAAACAATACACGATTAGTCAAAGGTTTCTTTTGTAGGTTAGTGATGGATTGTTATTAGATTCTTTGGGTTTACTTTTGGGTTCTTCTCTGATCAAGTTTTCCATTATAATCTCCATTATAATCTTTACAAAAAGTAGTGCGATAAGTTTTACTGTTTGTTGATCTATCGATAAATATCGATAATTGTTTTCTTTTCGCAGACTTCATCTTTTAGTTGTCTTTAAGTTGTTAAAAAAAAGGTTTTTAAAGGATTCTTTTCTTCATTTTTTTGTTGCTTGATGTAGTTGTTGTTGTGGCTGTATTTGTTGTTGCTTTTGTGGTGATTTTTTGTCATATAATACATAATGTTTGTCGTGTTTGTTGATGTTTCTGTTGTTCTTGAGACATATTTTACGGGTGTGTTTTATAGATACTTGATTTTAGTAGTTTTAGCAATGAAAAATTCGTATACCTCTTGTTGGGTTAATTGTTTTTTTTATTTTTTATATTTAGGTTTTAGTAAAACGCATTTGATGTGTGGTTGTTGGTGGATTTTTTTGCTTGTTCTTGGTTTGATTGTTGTTGTTGTGTTGCCTTTGCTTAGTTGCGGGTGTGGTTGTTGTTGTTCTTGTAGTTGTTGCTGCTGGTTGTTGGATTTTTTGATACAAATGGTTGCGATTCGTGTCGACGGATAAAATTGATCTGAACTGAGCTGAGAGCTGAGAATTTTGTCACTTATTGTCCTTTTTCTGTTTGGTTCACTGGCACATTCATAAAAAAGTTGCAAAAATAGAAAAAGGAAAGTCTAAACTAAAGTAGCCTTCGAGCTGGGCTCTTCACAGATATGTAGATTTCCCCTTGGGTTGTCAAAGAAATGTTGTAGAGATTTTTAGATTGGCTAAAGGATAATAGTAGTAGTATTCGTATGTAAAGCTAAGCTAGGCTTAAGCTAGGATATTTCTTTTTCATCTATAGTATATTTATGTAGTATGGTTATGTAGTTATGTTTTATATAATAATATATAATCATGTGTGATATTGTGCAGTGATGATGTCTTAGTTTTGTGTGTGGCTTAAAGCACGGTCAGCGGAACTCAAAAGATCAGGCGAAAGAATTATTATTAGCCATAAAAACTCGCAACTCAATGATAATGCTCTGCCCCGAAAAACTTCATAGATGGACACTCTAAATGTACGACTAAGCCGGAAAGTTGGTCGTTGCCATTATGTGGGCACCCATAAAAACCATTTTAATTGGTTCTAAATGAGTCAGGTCCACTCAATTGCACAGACACCGCCTGACCGGAGAAGGGTATATTCCGGCGAATAACGAATAAAAGCCCATATCAGATTGGGGTCACAAAGGCCAAATTATTCACACTGATTACAGCAAGTCTTTGGCTCGGTTTTTGGCATAAAATAAACCATGCTGCAAAAAAGTAAACCGTTATAATTACGATGTATTAGATGGGCGCACCGAATGGCGAACATCCATCCACCCACAATGACACACAAATATTACTCTGTTTGTATATTTCTACATAAAGATATATAGGAAGCGGCATATGGACGGCACTAAAAACAAATTGGGGGTCCAAAATAGCACAGGGCTCAAGATAAAACGAAAATAATCAGCAGGCAGTCAGACGAAGGACGAAGGACGAACGACTCACGCATAGGGATAGAAAGACAGGCACTTGCAGAAATTGTAGTGTCATAAAAATAAATAACCCAAAGAGCATAGACAGGATATACTCGTATGTGGGTGGGTTCTTGGGGTAGCAGGAAGAAGGACGAAAGCATTTGTTGATTTAGGATAACACAAACCTAGAGAGTTTTTCGATAGCAATTTAAATAAATAGAAACGCTGCTCGCAAAATGTGGGCATAATTGAAATCACTAAAGCTGTGAGCTGTTGCCGAGGCAATACCCGAGTTTCCAACGTGATTTGCATGCGTGTTAGTTGGAATGTGTATGAATAATTTATACCCATTTAATTCGATTGTTGTGGCAAAATCACAAGAGTCACTAGAGGCAGGAGCAGGAGCTGGGGCAGGACCAGGGATATGGTAGTGGGAATGTTGTGTCACCTGCCCGACTTGGCTTGGCCTGGCTGGGGCCAAACATAATTTAATCATAAACATAAAATAGTTTTGTCATGTTTTATTATTCAACTTCGAAGTGGAAGTATGCGGAGTCCTTTTTAATGCCCGCCATGAGGCTCCTCATCAACTGCTCTGTGTGATGTGCCGAGTTCCTGTCCCCTGGTTGTGGCTCTCCTTTTATGACATTTCCCAACCCCAACCAGGACCTGTGTTCCTTTGTCTGGTTTTATTTGTGTCTCGTCTTTTATTGAAATTTTTTTCCCTTTCGGGCCGTTTTTTTCCCTTTTTGGGTAGCGGCGATGGTATCCCTGTTCCACTTTTCTATGATTGTTATTTTGCTGCTGTTTCCGTGCATTTGGAAATAAAATAAATAATGACTGCCATTACGGTGCACGTTTTTTGTGTGGTTTTTGGGAACGCCCCCAGGGGAAGTTTTTCATGACATTTCTGTGGTTAATTATTACCGGGCCTGGCTCTTTGTGGTTATCAGAATACGCAATCAAAGCTTCAAATGGTTTCCAAAGTGGGGGGTAGTTAGAGACTCCTCCTAATGACGAGTCCTTTTTTGCGCCCCATTTGAACTGCAATTTTGTGCAAAAGTGTCTCCAATCAATTGCCAGGAGGTGGTGGCACACAAAGTAGCAGCTATTCTTCAGCCACATAACAAAATTAGCTTTGAGACAAACTATCCGGCAAAACGAAACTGTCACTCGGCATCAGGAAAATGCACGTAGGTTTGTCAAGAAGCCAAAAATAGACTACGAGGTAGTAGTAGCTCGCAAAAAAAAATCGAACGTCCTTGAGCCAAAAGTGAGCCACCAAACCAGGCAGAAAGAAAAAACAATTTGCAACCAAATAAGGAGCAAGGCAGCAAGGAAGCACAAGGCAGCAAGAGCACATCGCGTGACAACACGAAGGCAAATGGGGAGACTACTGATGAGCAGAACGGAGCTCCGCGGAGGAGCGAATCCATCTGGGCAAAGGATAACCCCCATCCGGACGGAAGACGCAGCCACGCCGGATGACAGCGAAATGAGTGGAAAATTAACAAAACGCGCATAGATAAAATGCACGTGGTGGGAGGGAGTGGTTTTCTCCTCATAAAAAAAAGGAAAGAAAGTCTGTATAATGTATATAAGTATCTGCAGGAACCGTGGCGGTTGTCAAATGCAAATGCAAATACAAATTTTCGGTATGTACTTGATGAAGTTTTGTGCAGCAGAAGGAGCTGTGCCTGCTTCCTTGACAGACCGAGGGTGGAAATTAAGGGTGGCGGTGGTGCTCGGTGGTTCGGTGGGTGGTTGGCTCTCCCAGAGCACTCAAGTCAACTTGTTAAAAACTTCTTTGCTACTTTAGACGACCAGCCAGGCAGCCAGGCAGCCCACCCAGGCAGCCAGTCATTTCGAATGCTTTTTTCGGCCAAGAGGAGAGTCCTCCTCCTGTTTACCCAAGGCGGTGTCCTCGTTCTTGTTCACGTGCGCTGGCATTTTGTATCGATTGCTGAGTCCGTGTCCGGGTCCGGGTACGGGTCTGGGTCTTCGGGAAATGGGAAAAAAGGTATCTTGGAGCAGAGAAGAAACCACGGACACGGAAGGGATAGCTACAGCTACAGAATGGAAGGAAAAGAGTCGAGGTTGAGCAGAAAATCTTATGCAAATATTATGTTTGCATTTTCCACTTTATATTTAACTTGCCTCACTTCACTTTTTGTTTTCCTTTCCCGTTGTCGTTGCTGCTACCGTTCGTGCCACTTGTTATTGTTGTTAAGACAATAAAGAACTCGACGTGGAGACTAAATTGTGGGCGTGGACTGCCGCCAGTCGACCGTCGACTGTCACTTGCTACGATTTTAATGAATTCTATTGATTTTACGACAGCAGGTCGGTCAGCAACGCAGTAGAGTGTTTTCATGCCAAAGTGGAGCTGACCATGTCAAGTGAAAGCAATTGGTCAGTAGGTGACACAAAGTGGCAGGACGATTATATTGCATAATCCAAATGACATTTAAGGCTTAAATGCCACAACGCTTTATCGCTTTAAAATCAGAAACCAATCTGGTAAACGAAATTTGTTGATGAAAAACCAAAATGCAATTAGTTGAAGCAAAGAAATGGCAGGAAAACTCTTCAAAATTAAATCCCTCCAACCACTCTGGTCCAGGAAATTGCGGTGGTCCTTCAGGCGTTAGTCTTCAAGTGCAATCCCCGTTGAAAGCAGAAAATCCTCGCTGCCACAAAGGCGGGATGAAAGCGCCACCTTTCGAACCGTTCCCCCACCCAGTGTGGCAGTGGCATGTTCATTATATCGGACACAAAGATAGTGCCAGGCCTAATTTACAAGTTGCCACACCACCCGGACTCCCGCCCTGGCCTGAACCGCCCACCATAATGTGCCGGCAATGATGCTGCAGCTACAACATCTCCGCCCACACTTCTTTGTGCCACTCATGGAGGCGGCGCCAAGTTCATTCAGTTTTGCCATTCATTGATGCCAGCCGGAGCAGGCAGGCGGCAGGCAGCCGGCAAATGGTTGCAAGTTGCAACAAAAAACAAGCAGTGGCAGTGGTTGTGGCAGACTTTTGGCCTCCAAATGGAAATGGCAATACAACAGGGCGGATGAATGCTGTGGAGGATCAGCCAAAGTTGGCAACGAACGACCAGAAAAAAAAGCACAACTTGCTGTCTGAGTTATTGTGGCTTTGGCTGCTGTTGCTGCTGCCCCCGTCCTGTTGCAACGTTGACACTTGGTAATAGTGCGTTGGCCTGGACAGGATCCGCTGGTGGCTCAGTTTGTCGGCCTTTTGATGTGCCCCGTCTGTGTCTGTCCGTCCTCTGTTTCCAGCAACAAATTGCCCAGACAACAACAAACAGGATGACAACGACAACATGCAACGGCAATGTTGACAGTGCCGCCTGGCTGTCTGGCACAGACAAACAAGACGACTTTGCTGCCACAACTGGCCGGGGCATTTAATTTCATTTTTATCCAAAGTGAAATATACAAATTAAAACTGGCATTTAATGCGCGACTTTGTCATGTGAAATTTTGCGCAATCTGAAGAGTGGGTCGTTCGCGAACAGGTGGCCTCCTCCTGCTGCCGTTTCCGCGAAATAATCTCTTTGAGTTCTCAGTTAAGGCTATGATTTAATGAGTTCTGCTCGGGAGTTAAGGTGTGGTAATATTTAGATATGTATTTGAGCGGAAAAGTTGGTTAATATTGAGATTAGAGGGCGAGGAGGATACCGCTGGGAAGAGAAAAATATAACTAAAAAAAAAAAGGATATCACGTATACGCCACGTTGAACCGCCACGCAACTTAAATATTTGGCCAAAAGTTACAAAGCCAAAGGACGCATTGGCATTCTCTTCAGGATTCACTTTTCATGTATCCTTGGTGTCTAGTGTGTGTGTGGCAGGGTGGGTGGATGTCAGTGTTTCGATGCCTGTGTCTATGATAGAGAGTTTTGTGTGTTTTTTGGGCGAGGGGTTTCGTTTTTGGGTGCCAGAGTGTCGATGTTTCGTTTTTTGGTGCATCACTTATGGACTAGTTTAGAAAAAGTAGTAAAAAATGTGAACGCACTTGGTAGAATCTCACCTGTGCTCAGCGTGTAGTCCCAGCTGGTATCCGGCTCGTTCTTATAGACATTCAATTTCTCTGGCTGCAATTATACATAATAAAATTTAATTCGATTGACATAAAAGCATAATTGATCAATAACGATCGATCTCTTACCTTGGCATAATCAATTTTTAAAGTGCAGCATCCGGCGTATATATCGGCACCGTTCAGATTCTCGCGCGCTCTTGTGGCGGCATCCAGATTATCGAACTCGACCATGGCCTGGACGCCGTTCTTCTTGAAAATGACGATGCGCAGCACTTGGCCATGTGGATGACAGATTTTGTGCAAGACATCCTGCGGAAAAACACACAAGTATAACGAAATTATTCTCTTTGAAAGCACCAGAAAGAAAAGTTGCCAAGGCTACGCTTCATCAAGTTTGATCAAAGGTGAAAAGGTTAATTGGAATTGAATGATTTCCTCCCATTCAGTGACCATCGAAAGTCCACTTTTGTGGACAATTTCACTTCGTTTAGCTACTAAACCAAATTGGATTTCGGGCCCACCGTTTGCGTTTGCGTTTGTCTGGCATAATTGGAATTTCGTAGATTCTGAGAAGTTCTATCAGCTGTGTGTGAAAAGCTCAAGAACTCATTAGCATAATTTAATAAGCACTTTCCGTTGTACTATGCCAAAAGAAATTTCCCAATTAACATTCATAAATTTTCGGAAATTACGTTAATGAGTTTCGAGTGTGCTGGCGCTCAGGCTTGGCTGGCTTGGCTGCCAGAAGCAAAAGCCAGGGCGTGTCAAGTCTAGGCCAACAAGAATGAAATAAGAATACCACCGCTGGTATTCTTCAGCCCGGAGTTTGGGAATTGATGGCAAATTATAATGAGCATTGGCCGTTGGCATGGAAATTTATGGAAAATTTAAGCCGCCAAAAATTTTCTTCAACCACCTCCTCCTCAGCGACTTTTATTTATTCGTTTTACAAGAGAAATTATGGCCGGGTGAGGGTGTTTCTCCCCTCAGGAGTCCGTAATGGGTTAAATGTTCAATTTGTTTTGCCAAGGCAGGCCAGACCATCCAAAGGAGCGGAAATTGCCAAAGCGGCTTTGTCTTTGCCTATTTTTTGGGCCGTGAAGCAATATTTTGTTATTCATGAAATTCATCGATAAGTCCTCTGGCTCATGAAATTCTGAATCTTGTTGAAAACTTTTAATATTGATTTGCATTAGACATGAGGCAGGCTGCCGGGTCTCGGCTCCTCGATTAGGCCAGAAATTCCTCCGAATCGGGGTGAGATTTTTTGGCCTATGCAAATATTTCGGCGGGAAATTGTTTGGGCCAACTTTGAGAGAGAAAAGGGATGAATGACTTCTGTTTCTGGCAGCGCCTTTAAGACACGATAATGGAGAGCATCTCCCCCTCTAATAATTGTGATAAAGTCCTGAAGTGTATCTTATTACTTAATTATTTATGAGGTTCCTGCATATACATTTTTTCTACCCCGTTTGCACACACTTAACACTTGCATCCTTCGGTGTCCTTCCATCACTATCAACCGCAAAAGTTTTCTAATTAGTTTTTGTGTGCAGACTGCACTTTATAGTTGTGCATTCTGTTCCACAGGAAGATGCGGAAAAACAAGAGTGTCGGAGGAGGAAAAGGAAGTAGGAAGAAGGAAAAAAGGACCTGCACCGCCCCCAGCAGTGAAAATACGTTTCTCTGTTTTTTTTTCTTTTCGCTCATTTTCATCTGGAATGACGTTTTACAATTCGCTGTGAGCTGCATTTAATGCGATTTGCCAGAGGTCCTGCCAGAGCAGGGAACAAAATGGACAAATGGAAAAAGTCAACACGTAGCTGGAGGTGGAGGACAAGGACGAAAGAGGAGTCTCAATGGCGCACAAAATGTCTGCAATTATTGTAAATAGCGCAATCATCGAGCAAGTCAAGAGCGTCGCATCCTCGGACATCATCCGGAAGAAGAAGGACGAACAGGACAGCGCCGTGGGAGGTGGGTGCAAAGGAAAAATTACTCCTGTTTATGAGATCAGCTTATTGAATAAATGAGGCGCGTGTTCCGACGCTTCCCATCATCCCACCATCCTTCTTCCTGGATGACCATTGGGCATATGAAAGGAATACAGAAAAAGGATATTACAGTCGCTTCCCACTGCCCACTGCCCACTCATTGTTTGCCGGTAATTTGGCTCCATTAGCTGAATGGGAATGGAACTCCGTGGCATGGCAGGGAAAAAAGAGATTCCGTTGAATGATGAAAGCCGATTAGAGCAGGTCCTTGGGGAGTTTAGGGAAAGTGTCAGGTCTCGAGTGTCCTCAATTGATAAATCGAGGGAAAGTATTCAGAAAGGATGCGATGCGGCTTTCATATGAAAACTAATCAACATTTTTCATAAACTTTTCCATCTTTGGAAATGTCTTTAATCTCCAGGATTAAGTCTGTTCTTTATTTAGAAGACTGGCAATATTTTTTAGCGCTTTCTGTAAAATCTGCGCGTAAATAAAAAAGTTCAGCATTTCACGAGCTGTTACGAGCTGTTGAAATTAAAAAACTAATCCACAAGATGGCGAGAAATAAAAACTCGGAGGCTACAAAACACAAAAATAAAAAAAAATAAACAAATAAACCGCCTCGAAATGAAAGTATTAATAAACCAGTGGGTAGTGTGGAGGAGTTCAGGATGGGAAGGAGTGCTGGGTGGTGGATGGAAGGAGTGCTGGGTAGTGGGTGGTAGAGTGGGCGTGGCTGGACATCGGGCGGAGCATGAAACAGTTATTTAAAAAATAAGAGCCGAGCTTGCTCTCGCTGCCTCGCTGGCAATACATACGTAAAATTTTATGTGCACTATAACTTGTTCGACTCGCGGTGGTTCTGGCGGTCGTCCTGGCGGTGGTTCTGGCTGTGGTCCTGGCGAGACCCCGAAAAAAGGACAACAGCCGGAGCAGAAGCGGGAAAATAAATTAATATTTTATCTAGAGCAGAGATTCGCATGCAACGCCCCCTGCCATGCATTTTGTTTTTGCCATTTTATGGCCATCATCAAAAGCGCATTAAAATTTTACTAAGGCGTCATGCCGGAGGGGATGCAGGCAGTAGGCGGTGGGTAGATGGTAGGAGGAGGAGGTCCTGGGGTTTTCTGCGGTGATTGTCCAGGCGTGCTAAATATTAAATCAGAGCAATGCCAACAAACAGCGGACCATCTCGCCGAGGATACCGGGGCAAACATTTTAAGCGGCTTTCCGCAGGTCCATCAATGTCCTGTCCAGCGCCAAACTTCGTTATAAAGGATACCATAATGCAAAAGGACAGCATCAGGACAGCGTCAGGGGGAAATCGCATTAAATATTAATAATAATGTGTGCTTAGTTGCGATATCAAATCGCTTTGTGGTCAGACATTGTCTTTTGATTTTCCAATTTTACGAGCCAAACAATTTAGGACAATGAAAGCATTCTTTCAGCCAAGTTTATGAGATAAATGTGGTTCAGATTAGCTTTTGTGTCTTTGGTCTTTGCCAGGCTCTGACTCGATCAATTGTTTTGGTTTTGGCTCTGCAAGAAACTGGAAGTCATTGAACCAAAAAAACCCAAAAAAAAAACGAAACGAAACCCAAATTGGAGTTCATTCGCCTTGCAATTCCCTGTTTTGGTTTCGTTCTCCCTTGTCGTCGGGTAACCGCAGAAAAAATTCAACAAGTTTCTCGCACTTCTTGTTCTCGTTTTTTAATTCAGTTTTTTGTGTTTTTTTTTTTTGCACAAGCAGCAGCAGCAGCATTTGAATTTCTTATTGACCCATTTCTTCAGGGCACAAACCCGAAGCCCGAACCCAAACCCCAGCCAAAGCCCGAAAAGAACCCGTCGTTAAAACCGGTTTCAAGTCATTTGCAACACTTTCTGGCTGGAGCTGCAGCTGCCACGGGGAAGGTCGATCTGCGGAGGAGGGTGGTGGGTAGGGTAGGCCTGGCCAACTGCAGCCACTCCCCCACCAGCTTCCTGCTCCGCTGCCAACTCCCGTTAGTTGTTAGCCAAAAGCGAATCGCAAAAAAAAGGGGATTCGCGGCCCTTAAGAGGCAAGTAAGTTTCAACAACTGGAAAGACGGGTTTTTTATGCGATTTCGAGAGCATTTCCTTTGAGGCAAGGCAAGGCAAGGCAGACTTTGTTAGAGAGTCGACGAGAAAGGAGAAAAACAAAAGAAATTAAATCCTGGCGAAAGCAAAGTAAACACCAACTCGATTTGCAATATTTTTCCGCTGATTTCATTTCGATTATTTGGATGGCAAATATATGCAAAGCCTCGTTGATTGCCGGACGGAATATTGTTTCCCTGGTGATAAACGAAAATTAATAAACTGCATTCGAATGTGTTGAAAATAAGTGTGATATTTTTAATAAAACAACAAATAATATTATGCTTCTGCCAGCAATGTCGCACCAGAAAAATTGTTTACAAATAATATCTTGCTATCATTTCGATTTCCATTTCCATTTCCATTACCGATTTGCGTGCAAACGCCCGGATGGGAGGATGGGATGCCACAGGAAAATTAGCATAATACAAATTATCAAAATTGAAAAATCGCAGAGCCATAAAATATGCATACATTCAGAAATGGAAGAGAGCTGGCATGGCGTGCCTGAAACGGGCGGTTGTTGAGTGGAAAATAGGCAAAAAATAGGCAAAAAAATGTTTGACAAAAGCGGGAAAAAGAAAATTGGAAAATTTTCAATGAGAAAGTGACCGACCGAGCGAGAAAAAGCTGAGATCTTGAGATACTTCCGGCCGAATGCAAATGAGTCGAAAAGCTAAGGCGGCGTCCAAAGTGTTGGTCATAAAATATTGTCATTAACATTTAATTGGAGAGGCGGCCGGTGCCGTTGCCGGTGCCAAAAAAGGGAAACCTCAAGGTGCTTGAGTGGCAATGGATGCCTCAATTAAGTGCCCGGCAAATGGCTAGAAATGTGAGACTCCAAATTGTCAAAGGTGTGGCACCTTCCCTCCTCCTGCAACCCATAAGAGCAGCAGGATAACAATTTTGTGTTTCAATTACCCAGAAAGATCTTTTTAAAGAACCTTCCCAGGTGTATTCCGTCGATTTATTCCAAACAAATTCTGGATGCCTTATCGTGTGCCTTTACCTGCTGCTTAAGTGGCCATTCCCGAGTCCGGGAAGAGGCTGCTAATTTTTTGTTCAAGCACCCAGGACTGGCTATATCTCCTGTGGCAGCTCTCTCTTCAGTTTCAGTTTTACAACCAATAAAAAGAATTTTATGACCACAAACATTAAAATGTTCAAATTGAAAATAAGCAGAAAACAAAACAGAGCTCGAGCACGACACAAAGGCGAAACATGAAAGGAGAGTGCCTCCTGCCTCATGCCTCCTGCCAACTTGGAGCTACATTTTAAACCAAAATTTATGTGGCACAAAGGCGGCGTTGAAAGGCAGCGGAAGCTGGTCCATAAAGGAGATCCCAAGGTGGCGGTAAGGTTACCAGAGGGGCAGCATCTCTCTCCTGTCAGTGCCAAACAAAAGTCCAAAGACGTGTGTTTGAAGTTGGCCAACAGGCTAACGTCCTGCAAGGAGCAGCGGGCCAAAGGACGAAGACAATGCTTGGGAAATTACCAAAGCACAGAAGCCGATTCGAGCATGAAAATGTAAACAAGACGAGAGGGCTGGCAGAGCTGAAAAAAAAGAAAAAATCGAGAAACAAAATCCAGAAAATGTGTGTCGCATTTGGAGAGAGAGAGGGACCTCGTCCTGTGGCATGTACAACGGGGCGTATGAAAAAAATACCAACAGCCGCCGCTGCTGCCACCGCCACAGCAAGGTAGCAGGCAACAAAATCAACAGTTAGCCAATGAGCCTGAAAGTGGCAGGAACGAGGAACAACCCGTTACAACAACCTGAAGAGGCCAAGTTGTTGGAAAGCTAGAATGGGGCGCGCAGGATGCTGGGCTATGTAACGACTTTGGGTGGGCTGGCGGATTGGTGCCAGAAGTTGCACAAGACAATTATAAACGTAATGGCAACAACAGTTAGCCAAGTCGAGCCAACCCAGGAGGAGGACCAGGACGAGGACCCACAACAAAGGCAGAGTGGATGGTAAAAGTATCGTTAGTGAGCGAACAGCTAAGGCAACGGCAGCTGAACGCATAAATTCTGTTTAACAATGCCAGAGACAATGGCAAAAGGGCCCCCAACCAGTAGAAGGAGCCGTGAAAAACCAAGAAAAAACTCGAGGAAAAAAACAGGTAAGAACATCGCGTAGGATGTAGGATGGCCATCCCCTTCGGTGGGTCGTTAGGCTAAAAAGCCAACGCAGATAATGCTCGTCCAGCTATAGCTGGTCCCCCTCCTATATATAGAGGAAAATGTTGCATTAGAAGTGGCAGAGAACTGTGTCAGGGTTGCAAAAGGATTGCAGAGGAAATTAAAATGGGATTGGAAAGGATGTTTTCGGGCCAAAGACTCGCAGGGAAATGGGAAAAAGCTAATATTATTTTTTTCTTATCTAAAGAAAATTGAAAAAAAGGGTTTCAAAAAACATAAAAACATGACTCGGATGTAATAGACGATAGGCTATAATTAAGTTTTGATGTCGGAAAGACTACAATAGGAATACCTTAAACCCTAATGAGTTTATTAAACATTTCGCTAAAAATCTATACAACTCGACAACCCTGTTTAAGTGCCTTTACTCAGGATTCAAGACTCTGCCACCTGCACCTTATGCAATTGTGGCAGCAGTAACTTGTTTCTTTCGTCCCGCGATTACTGGAGGAGAAGGAATTAGCAGGAAACACGAGCCAAGGAAATAAATAAAGGGAACGGCAGGCGGACACGAAGGCAGTAAAAAAGGATAAACTGGGCGGGGCAATAGAAGGTAGTAGGTGGTGGGTGTTGTGGCATCCACACAAGCGACGTGCTCCCAACACTTCTTGAGTAATTCATAGAAAAGGTCGTAAAAGTCGAGTCAAAGTAATTATGCGAGAGTCGGGTGGGTAGAGAAAAAGGAAGCCAGGATCCTGAATTCACGATTCAGGACTCAGGATCCAGAGTCATTTGGGTTGTATGCAAGAGTTGTTAAGACAAATACGAGTACACCAACACACAAACAAACATCCTGTGAGTTGCGTTAATTGAGTGGGCTGCGCATGTGGGCGGAGGAATCCTGATGAAAGGAGAAGATGTGGGCGCGTTAAAGTGGCAGCAGTTGCTTTCAGCAGCAAAAGCCACAGAAGTATGCAACAATTTTCAGCAAAGCGAAATCCAAGGAAACGGAACACAAGAGAAGAGGATCCAGGACCTCCCACCTGCGTAAAGGTGTAATGAATGTGCCCGAGACAGTCTCTTCTCCTCTCTATATATAAACCATTACAATTCGCCTTTAATTGCTGAAAGCCCACAAATTACAAAAAGGAAGACGGATGGGCTAATGAAACATGCGGGTTCGGTGAGGCAACTCCCTGGGAATGCATTGGAATTGCGCGATTCCCAGGATACTTATTTGCATTTGAAGCCGGCAAAGGATAATGGTTGAATTTAAATGCCTGCCAGAGATTTAGAGCCTTTTGAGGCTTACAAGAATATAAGGTTATTGCTTTTGAATGTCCTTCAACGAGAAACAGATAATTCCTCCTTTGAAGTGCAATCCCAGAAACTGTACTCGTATTATAGACCCCAAAGACATCCTTTGCAGTATTTAATTTTCCGAAATCGGATATCGGGTACAAATCGCACACACAAAGGCTGACATCGATTCCAAAACCAATTCCACAGCCAGAGCTCGGCAAACTCGGCAATAATTACATATCGTCTCATTAACTATTCGATATTAGTTGCATTTCGTGCAATTAGCAAGGACTCAAGGATGCAACTGAAGCGCACACTATTGACATTAATTGAATGAACCAATATGGACAGTTAGTTATTGAAATATGTCAGGCTGAGTGGGTGGTGTAGGGTGCTGTTGCAGCTGCAGTTGGCTAAGCAAACATGTCAGTCAACGCGTCCTGGCCATCAATGACGAATGTTTGGATGTCAAAATGGCAGCCAACTTGATTCCCAGGAAAGAAATGCTAGACGGAGGAGGGAGGGAATCCTGCCTTGACACTTGACATTTGACAGAAAAACGAATAAACAGGCTTTGGGAGAGTGGGGCACTCGCAAAAAATTGCTGTGAAGCGTGCTTCAGATTTGACATATTGGATTGCTGCAAACGAAAGCCGATTTCAATTCGACAGATACGATATGTACTTGCCCCAAAACGTAGCACCACCACCACCCCTTTTCTGCGGCCGTCTTTGTGTGCTTATGCTAATGCGCGTAAAAAGCATGCAAATTTCTTTTGGCATGGAATAAATCTGGGGAAAATTAAAGGACGGCGATTGAATTGGTTCACATGCCTCACAGACTCCATGCCTCCATGCCTCCATCCAAGGGATATCCAGGGAGGATCCACGCCCCAATGGACATCCTGCGGTGAGAGCCTGCCAGGTCCACGATTCTTTTCCACGCCGCATATATGAATATAAATGCTGCAGCCACGCCAACCATCGGCAGCCGCCCCTTGTTTTTGTGCCACACGCACAGAAATTGAGTTATAATATGGCCAGAAAGAGAGCGAGCTAGCCAAAGAGAAAGAGAGAGGGCGCTGGACGTATCATCCTTGTCGTTTTATGTCCATGTATAGCATACATTTGGGGGCGTGTGCATCATTTAGCCCGGGTGTGTGGGCGGGACGGGGTTTTGGTAAAACAGCAAAACGGCAAAATGAACAACAACAACAGGCAGGACAACAAACGCTAAATAAACTATGCGAGAAATTTATGCAAATTTTATACAATACAATGCTCAAGCATTTAAAAATGACTACCACCTAGACTATTGCGCATGCCACAAAATGCGTCCAGAAATGGTTGCCCCGTGGCTTGTCCATGTCTATCTGCATGAGGCTTATAGTCCTGGCCAAAAACTGATTACCGAAAGCCACAGGCAAATGGGATTCCAAATACTGATTGCAAAAAGCAGGGAGAATTTTTTTGGTAGGAAAAAAAGGGAAATAGTAAATAATGGCAGGGAAAAAGCGTTTTAAATTTGATTGGAATTAAGGAATTTGGGTCCTGAAAAGCTCCTCTAAATCCTTAATAGCTTTTAACTAATAATTACTTTGACCGTAATAAACGAGCAGCTACTGCCAGTCACTGCTCGAAACAAACTGCCGCAACTTTATCTTCGATGAAGAGAAAGGATTGTGGGTGGTTTTCCTTCCCTGGCATTGTTGTGTGTTTTTTCTACCAACTGACCCTTCTGACCAAGTCAAAATATTGCACTGGTCAAGTATTGTGAACTGCGGTCAACTGGCCGGAACTTGTGCAACCTTCTGGAGCCCAAGCCCAGGCCCAGGCACCTCGAAAACCGCGCGCCTGCCTGCAACTCTGCGGTTCTCGACAATTTGTGTTGCATTGTTTGAAATTTTCGAGCAGTGTTCGTTCTCCGAGAGCAACTTTGCGGTTCTTTCTTTTTCGAGATGTTAAAACAAATGTTGCTTTAATGCTGCGGTCAGCTGACGGACTGACGTCGTCGGTTCCTTTTTGGCAATTTCCGGACAACTCCAACCGAATCCGAATCCGAATCCCGGGCTAATGTGATTGCAGAATGGCGCGTCCTTCCGGTTGCACTGGAAACTTGCAAGTCACTCACAAATTGATTAAAACAAAGGATTCACTTGCTTCACCAAGCCAGACAATCAAGCCTAATGAAGACGGAGAGCCAAATTTGTTGGTTAATGCTGGTCAAAAGCGGAGAAGAACTTAAGTGGCAATGAAGAACTTTTAGCCACAGAGAAATTCAGGATTCAGACCAGACAAAGTCTTGTAGTAGAATAATAAACTCTGGCAGGATTAATTGTTTGCATAATCAAGCATTTGCCTTTGCCGTTGCCTTAACCCAAAGGGGTTTTAGTGCCGCCTGGCTGCCATCTTGGTTGATTTACGGTGCGTATACGCAATATTTATGGCACCTTCAATTAATTGTGCGTTGGATTATTTAAGCATACTTTGCGTTTGGGGTCGTCTCCTGGCCCCTGAATTATTAGTGGGCATTAATTTTTCAGAGCCCCGGCTTGGCATTAGCATTAAGTTGCCCCATTCTGTGGGCCGTGCCACGTGTGTGCTTTTCAGGTGTGGGTGGGTGACACCCCCCGGGTTGATGTACTGCCACATATCAAGCCACATTTTAGGACTACAACCGAATCGGATCATAGCTGATAGCATTAATACCAACCAGTAGCTTACCCAACAATATATATAGTAGTTTCCATTGTGATGCATCTGCGCATAGCTACGATTTATACGCTCTGCTTGACATTTGGTTTATCAATCAGCGAACGTTTTCCATATGGCCAGAAGCTAACAGTTCCATTAATCACGGCCCGTTCCCTGCCCTTGGCAGCTTTGCATATCGATTTTCCTTGCAGCCCATATGCGACTTTCAAAACTGATGTCCCAAAAATTAAGGCTGCTCTTCGTCCTGCTCCTGCAGCACATACGAGTATGCATTCCATAGTCCTACCATTTCGCATCATTTATTTCAATCGCAACTACAATAGCCAGGCTGCATTGTTTTGGCCGAAGCATAATTAAAACCGCAAATAGCTCGCGATGCTAATGATGACGATGATGATGATCGCTGGACGGGCGAGCCAACAAACGGTGACCAGCATCTATTGTCCATTGTCCAACAGCCCCACCACCATCCATCCTCCATCCTCCAGGCCTGGAACCAACAAAATTTGCTGCTGACATGTGAGCCGTGGAAACACAATGCACCTTTTCGGTATGGTATGGTCGGTGTACAATTTCAAAATTGTAATTATGCGCCCGTTGGCAGTTAATTACACTGAACGAAATATTAAATATGCCAAATCAATAGTGGCAAACCAGATTGCGTATACGCCATGTTAAACCGTTTATTAGTTTTGGATTTTCATCGGAATTCATTGGCCAGTGGCCAGTGGGCAGACCGATAGATTTCAATGCTTCAATTAGCAGAATTAAAATGTTTGCTCTCAATTTTTCATTTTGTTGCAGGCTTTTTGTCTTTTTTTTGCTTTTTTGTGGCAATTACCCAGAGACCTCGAAATTTTCCAGTTCATTTTGTGACAGCGCTGCGGACTTGGGCTAAGAGGCTTAGCGGTGATGTGGGTAGGCTTTAAGGCTTATACATTTATCAAAGAGCCAGCATTAAATTTTAGTAAAACGAATCAGTTAAAAGTTAAAATGAGGAGAAAATGCATTTTTAACGATTTAATAAACCATAAACTTGCCAGAAAACATTCTCCAGGAGAAGAGGTAAAAGTTCTATAATGTTTTCGAAGTGGATTCTCTTGGCTATACCTTTTTTGATCAATAAAACCTCTGCTGGGCACTTGCCCCTCATTACGGGTTTGAAATTCTTTAAATTTTATAACCAAATAATTTTATTAAAGTGTATTTCTTGACCAGCCTGTGTCCACAATGATATTTGGGTAAAGTGTAAGCCAGTTTGTCCCAAAATCTGTTCGGAATATTTATACAAAAACAAATGCCGGCCAGAAAAGTGCCAGCCAGGATGCGCCTGTCCCATGAATTGGGTGAGAAACGGCGACAATATGGGCTATTGTATTCCCAAAAACAAGTGCAGCCGCTGGATCATAGAATAAATATTTAAATGTTGTTCATGCAAGATTTCTTCAACAACAAGTAAAACTTTTTTGCCACTGACAGTGCAGTGCAATTTTTCATTCTTTTCTTTGTTTCTTGTCGGGTTTCCCTCTAAGTAGTCGCCGTCTTTCAAAGCCTTGCCATTTGCATGTCACAATTTGTAGAATTGTGTTGACTTGCATTTGACAACTTAATGAATTCGGCTTTTGCCACCCGAGAACGTCCATAAATCTAAACTCCAGACCAGACCAGGCTGAGCATTACTTTAACCCCGATACGTGCTGATATTCAGATGCAGTCCTACGATATTACATAAGCCCTTCGCGCCGGAGCATTATGAGAAAACTTTTCAAAACGAAAATAACCCACAAAAAAATGTCCGTTACGTGCTTCATAAAATGCTTCTGCCGGGCCCCTTGGCAAGTCGAGAAAAAAATGGGAATAAACATATATTTTAGTGGCCGAATTTCTTGAGGGGGTTTTGTGTAAGAAAACTTTTTTATTTTTATGTTGTACTGAGGAGAGAACAACAACAATAGCGTCAACTAGAAGCGGAAGTACCGAAGTGCGATTGAGGTGGAAAGTCAAGTGTTTGGTTCCGAGGAAGGACCTTGCCTCCAAAAAAAAGGCCAAAACTAGTGTGTAATTTGGTTTTATGCTTTATCGCCTGCTTGATTTTTATTATGATTATTATCGTGGGAATTACGATGCAACTTTGGCTACCGAGAAACTTTTTTGATTGCCGCATCCCTAAAGAATAGTCTCTAGTGATTTATTGGGGATAGAGCATTGTTGAGGTGGAGCTCTCCTCTTTATATTCTGATCTTTTTTTGATGGTTTAATAATATGGCCAGGTTATGCGTTTTTTGTTGTTTGCATGTTTAGAGCAAATACTAAAACGCAAATAAGCCACCTCGTTTATCCTTCATAAAAACTTATATCTAAAACTCACGCACTCTACATATTGGTTTTTGGTTCATAAACACGTCAAAGGATTATTGGGAACTTACCTGGAAAGAAAGGAAACAAATACAGGTAATTAGTTAAAAGGTAATTGCATTTACGATTATTTCATTTAAGATTAAATGGAATGTAATTGAGGGAAGAGGTACTCGAAATTGAAACCATTTTTGCTCGAAAAATTCCTCTGCCACAGAGACTTATCCTAAACGAGACATTTTGCACAACGAGTTTATATACTCGATATGAAAGGCAAAAGTATTAAGCCCTTGGAAGCCTGCTTTTTTCCAGGTTTTTCCAGCTTGTTGCAATTGCCATGCAATGTTGGGAAAAATGTTCAACCACAAAGGACTCAAAACCGAAAGAAAAACAAAAACAGTATTCAGTATAAACCCGATGCCGATGCTAAGCAGAGCGAGGAGCAAGGATATGCCGCCTCACCTTTTCCCTGCCTCGTGTGTATGTATGCAAAATCCTGGCCAACAATGGCGGCAAGTTAAAGCCAAAACGGAGCTTAGGGGACCAGAGGTGAGTGGGAGGAGTAGGAGGAGCAGGAGCCGCTCAAAAGGCCACTAAAGAGATGTAGATCCTTCTGGGGGAAGTGTTTGTGTGAATATATTTAACAGCAAAGTCAAGCGCTGCCTGGCTGGATGGCTGGCGATGTGCACAGCACAAAATCCAAATTTAATGACCAAGTAAAATAGACAGCAAACGAGAGCACCAGGACGACTATACCAGGACAACGTGTCCTTACTTGCATGTGTGTGAAGGGACGTGGATGTGGCTGTAGCTGGGGCGTGGCACTAATGTTAGTTGAATGTTTGCCGAGCCTTTGTTATCGGCATGCGTCTTTTTGCAATTGGATATGCCTTTTATGCCTTTGGGCTGTGTTAATGTTGACAGTGCTCGTCGGTTGGTCGGAGCCAAGGACATGGCAGTAGGAAGTTGTGGAAACTACAACCCCCTAGAAGGCGCCCAGGCAACGCCCCACAGAAGGACCCTTTCGACCACGACCTCGGGCTAAAAGGCATCAGCATCTCGACATCGACATCGACATCCACAACTTTTGATGCCTGTCCCGGGCGCCAGTTCATCTCCATCTCTCATATTCCTTCAGCCTGCCTCCCTTAATGTCCTGTCGACTCAGTCTCCTGCCTGCTGTCTCTCTACCTCGGCACACATTATGGCAAATTATGACATTGACAAGTGGCCAGGAGGTGTCACATTTCTTGGTCGCCATTTTATATTTTTTGCAGCAATTTGTTGCCGGCTTGTCATACATCATGCAACACATCGTTGCAAGAAAAAAACATGACAAAGATTAATAATTGTGTTAAAAATAGCAACGAAAAGCTCTACTTTTTTTCTACCAGTGTAAAGCCTCCTTTGACAAATGTCTTTTTCAGCCCAGTGTGTTTTTCTAGGACCTCTTCCTTTTTGGCCAAAACTGTTGCATACTTTGCCGCGTCTTCCACTTGGGCATGTCCTTGGTGTTTCTGCGACGACGTAAAATTTTATTTTCATTACAAATGCATTTGTTGTTTATGCACCGTACTCGTATATACTATTTACAAACAAAAACTGCATCAGAAAAGCCTTTTCTGCACTTTGCAACTATTTTCACAGCAGCAGCTGCTGTGTTTTGTTTTGTTGAAAGTTTATTTTTTAGTTTTTTCTGTTGTTTCGGTAGCCACGTTTTCGGTATAGCGCTGTTGATTTTGTTTTGCTTTGAATTACAAATAACTTTTTCTTATTTTTCCTGCCGTATAGTACGTGCGAGCATTTTAACATTTCAAAATTTTCATTGCGTCTCGCAGGGCGAGCGAGCGAAGTTTTGAAATTTATGCGCATACATTGTTGGTTTTTGGAGGTTGGTTGGTTCATTCATGCGTTTGCAGTCTCAGTTCCATTTCGGGTTTCCACATCCATCTACCTCCCAAAAAAACGACCCACACCCTCTCCCCATTGCAGTTGATTTCACGATTCATGCATAATTGCGAGCGAATCGTAGCTCAAATAGAGCAGAGTATGCATAGATAGATTTGTATGACCTGCATATATAAATCAAACATAGAATTCCAAATGACACCCAAATATTTATGCAATAGCTGTGAACCTCCTGCGATGTTAATCACGTTTGGAGTGAATCTAATCCTGGGGATTTCTAGTAGATCCCCAAACGAAATGATAAATCACAATCGCCAGGATTCGCCTTTGATTCCTTGCCACTTGTTTTAAAATTCCAAATCATGCTCTCTGTCTAGGCTAAACCCCAGATGGAAACTTTATTTTTTCCTGGGAGGAGCAAAAACATTAAACAGGATTTAGTTCTAGTAATAAACGTTCTTTCTCCCATTGAAAGAAAAGTTTGGCATTGAAAAAGCTTTTAACACGAAATTGTAGCTCCCTTGGAAAAGTTTAGGCATTAAAAACCCGAAAAATGTTAATGCGACAAAATGTAAATTGAATTCAAGTGTGTGGGAAGGACTCTGGCACGGAGAGGTCCTGCGTCCTGTGGTTCCGCACATTAAGTTTATGTGGCAAGTTGCTGGCATTTCTTTCCTGGGGTCAATTGAAAGCAATTAAAATGGGAGTTTGGCCAGCAATTGGGGAAAGTTGAAAAGCTGGGAAAGCTGGAAAATATGCTACGATTTTCGGAGGAGGACTATGGAAAACTTTTTTCATCCTTGACGAAAGATTAAAATAGAGGGACGTCCTTTTGTTATTCTTCTTATTATTATTACTTCCTGTTTCAGGGATTTATGAAGCGAAGCTGCACTGAGAATAACTTTCGATATACCCTTGCCTGGCGGTAATTAAAGGATTAATTTTTAATGAGCGCTTAGTCAAAATGGGACTGCGTCGCTCCTTCCATAAGAAATTAGCACACACAGGGCTAACATTTTCATACATTGTAGTTTTTATCCGGCTCTCTCGTCTGCCGGTCTCTGAGTTTATGAACCATATCCTGTGTATCCTTTCCCGTACCCTCCCGTCTACCCCTTTACTTTTCTTTTGTTAAATTTTTTATCATTATGCTACAGGGTTTTAAAACCATTTTTTGTTGTTTTTTTACTGCAACTGCGCCGAAAACCTTTAAATTTTTAATGCATTTTGTTGTCCTGTGCCTGATTTTACACTTTACACTCGTGTTTCACTTCCTGTTTGTTCTCTCGCTTGATTAAAACAAGGAACAGGCTGTCATTTAATAATTGAGTATCAAAGGAAAAATAAATATAATAATATTAAAGTGTGAAGCGAAATAATTTATTATTTGCCAGATAAACAGAATAAATATTACAAATCAGAATCTAGCTAAAGGTGCTGTACGTTGGAATGGAAAACCCATTTCCCAAAACTAAATGAAAACAACATTAATCGCGATTTTCCGCTCATTTCTCTTTCGCTTATCAACGCCTCCTGTTCTGTCAACAATACCTGTCTCTTTCTAGTGCCACTATACCCAACTCTTTCTACTCTCTAGTATAGCCTACTCCTCTTGTGTTGCCGGTTCGTGCACTATCATTAATATTTGAAATGCAGAAAAGTTTCCAACACTTTTCCCTCTTGTTTTCTGTTTTCTGTTTACAATCTCCAGCGACAAAGCGGGCGCATAATTAGCTGCACAAAAACAAAACAAAAACTCGGGAAAAAAACAAAAAAAAAGTAAAACAAAAATAAATAAGCCAACAATTTAACTTGGCCAACCAATTAGACAAAAAAAACACAGAGAGATACCGAGTCGGCCCAAAAACGTTACTCAACCAAATAAACTTGACAAATTACACGGTTCGTTGCAGGAAACCTAAACCGAATCCGAAACTGAAGCCCAAAATGCAAAATCAGACACAAAATGAGGCACAAAAATGAGGCACAAAATCAGACACAACATGAGGCACAAAAGCCTTTGTCATTGTTTATAAAAACATTTACTAGGAAAACAAAGGAAATAATTGTTTATTAATAATTAAAGGGAATCAAAGTGAATCAAAGTGAACATTTTGATTATTAGAATTAAAGAGCAGCTTTCTGGTATCAAGTTTCGACTTTGAGGGGCAAAGGTGTCCCATTGACAGAACCTCCCCATCCTCCCACCTCTCGTCAAGGTTAACCAAGCGTATGAGGAAACCCACATTTAGATCCAAACTATATAGTTTGCTGCCTTTTTTGTACTACGCATTATTGTTCTTGACATTGACAACTGCCTGAACTAATAACCGCATGAGCCTAAAGCCTGATTAAACTGCGGTTAATGAGGCACCACGCCCCGACAGGTGTATCTCGTAGACCACCGGATCGTTTCGGATGTCGCAACGTGTCTTGTGTCTAACCACAAGTTGCGCCAAGTTTTATTCGCGGTGCCAGGCGGCTTTGACTTTGGTAATTGAGTGGCTGCTGCCACAACATCTCAGGTGTCACACCCACAGCACTTGACCTTGCCTTGGGGGGTGGGCTGAGCGGCTAAGCGGCTAAGCAACCTGTCGAATGTTGTTGTTTTTTGTTTTTCCCTTCGATTCAATCGAAAATACGAGACTGTCAAAATTCAATGTGCACTCCTCAATCTCGAATTTTAAATGACAAATTGAAGAGCGACTAGCGCACTGCCAAGAGCCAGCCCACGGAGAAACGAAAGCAATCCCCCATCCCCATCGATATCCTCCATATGCCGCCCAAGAAAGCACCCAAGGCCGCCAAGCTTCAGCTTAATCAGTATACACGATTTTTCGATGCCAAGAAGTCGCTGCCGTCGGACAAGAGTGTCCAGCAGAACCAGCAGAAGCCGAGTCTCTACCACCAGGAGAGCGTCTATGTCCTGTCGACGAGCAAGTCGCAGAGCAAGCGGCGTCCTGGCCGGGAACACAGCCCCGGAGGAAATGAGCCCGTGTGGCGTTGCTGCCGCGGCGGCAATGACCATACCGACCACTACATGGTCGTCACCCAGGACTACACCCAGCAGCAGAAGGAGAAGCAGACCATGTCACCCTCCCAGCTGGATGCCATTTGCTACGACGTCCTGAAGGAGCCCCAGCCACCGATCCACTTGAAAGGCACCGACATAGTGCCCAGCATCCGGGGTCTGCGTCTCAGCATTTGCGTGGAGAACACCCGCTTCCAGTTGGTGGCCAAGGTGACCCGCAACATGGGCTTCCAGCACGTGCCCGAACACCGACTCTGGAACATCCAGTGGTCGGATTCCACACCCCACCACGATCTGTTGCGTAGCATGAAGCGCTTCCAGCAGATCAATCACTTCCCCGGCATGGTCGAGCTCTGCCGCAAGGATCTACTCTCCAGAAACCTCAATCGAATGCTTAAGCTTTTCCCAGGCGACTACCGCATCTTCCCCAAGACCTGGTTAATGCCAACGGAGTGGGTTTTCTCTCATTATCCTTTATTGCTTTTAGTTTATTTTATTATTTTTAAGTGCTTATGATGTGGCCATTTATGCTAACAAGCATAAACGGACCTTTATCCTGAAGCCATACTCGGCGGGACAGGGTCGTGGCATTTGGATAACCACAGATTTGAGGAGCGTTGGCAAGCGGGAAAAGCTTATTTGCCAAACCTACATTGAGAGAGTGAGTCTTGAGAGGATTTTCTACTTGAATCCTTTTAATATTTCCTTAATCTCTGGCTCAGCCCCTTCTCATCGATGGCTACAAGTTCGATTTGCGAGTCTACACCCTTGTGACCTCGGTGGATCCTCTCAGGATATTCGTTTACAACGAGGGCCTGGCCCGCTTCGCCACCAACAAGTACGTGCCACCGACGATGGGCAACAGCAGCAACTTGTACATGCACCTGACCAACTACTGTCTGAATCGCCGTAACTCGCAGTACATGGTGGGCAGCACTCCGGAAGTGGGCTCCAAGCGGAAGCTGAGCGCTTTCAACAAATGGCTTGTCGAGCACAACTACGACGTGGCCGAGTTCTGGGCCAGCGTGGACGATGCCATTATTAAGACGGTGATCAGTGCTTGGCCGGTGTTGAAGCACAACTACAATGTCTGCTTTCCCAAGCACGATAAGATCCAGGCCAGCTTCCAGCTGTTGGGCTTTGACATACTCGTCGACTGGAAACTGAAGCCGTACATCCTGGAGGTGAATCACACGCCCAGTCTGAGTGCCGACGAGTCGGTGGACATGGAGGTGAAGCGTCCTCTGATCAGGGACACCTTGAACCTGCTCAGCACGGCCCTGGTGGACAAGGAACAGATCATACGCGATGATCGAATCGAACACAGAGCCCGGCTCCTGAGAAATATCTACAACAGGCGAATGCCAAACAACCAGATGGGAGGAGGCGCCGCCTCGCCGGCCCGCGAAGCCGGTGGCAGTGAAGTGCGCCAGACCTTCTCCATCGGATCGCTGACCCAACAGATCGCCTGGGAGGAGAGCCACCTGGGCAACTACCGGCGCATCATGCCGCCGCGCGACTCCGAGAAGGTCAACTACTATTGCAAGTTCTACGAGCAGAACAAGCAGCCCATGTTCGCCGACACGGTGTCCAGCCGGAGGCGCGAGGAGATCAACAGCCAGGCCAAGCATCGCCACCAGCGCGAACAGCAGCTGCGATTGGAGCAGCAGCAACAGCTCCAGGCCCAGGCCCAGGTGCAGGCGCAGAAGCGAAGGTGGCCGGGCGATCAGGCAGAGACCGGGATTGTGAATCCCGTCATCCAGCAGCTGAAGCGACGCCGCGAAGAGGTGGAAGCCCAGGCCAAGAAGCATCGGGCGCTCATTGCCCGCGAAATCCAGCGCCAGAAGGAGCAGCTGCTGGCTCCCACGTGCGCCAAGGAGCGCCTGGGGATCTGGCAGAGCCTGCGACGCGAGAAGCAGCGTCGCAAGTACTCGCCGAAGCGAAGCAACAGCCTCGCCAAAGGACACCAGCGGCGGAAGCATGTCAGCCAGCGGGTCCGCCAGCAGCGGATGCTCGAAATGGAGGCCCAGACGGATGCCAAGTTCCTGGAGCAGCACGCCAAGAAGCAGCGGCTGGAGGGCGGCCTAATTGCCAGCGAAGCCACCAGCAAGACGAGTGTCAAAGGGCAGCAGCGGAAGATTGTCAAGCGGAAGCCAAAAGCCAAAGGATCGAAGAAGAAACGAAAGCAGGCAAAGTCGAGCAGCCACAGCCTGCAAGGCAGGTCCAAGGAGGAAATCACCTGCAACTCGGTGAATCCCTCCAGGGAGAAATCCACCCACTGGACAGCTGGGACTATAACCGAAACGGAGACAGCCGAACACCAAGACTGGCGCCGGGAGAGGACCAACCAACTGGAAGACACCCATCTCAGGGAATTGGTACGACTTGTATCTCAAAGCCATAATCCTTGCTAATCAGGATAACCCCTTCTGTTCCGTAGATCTTCTCAAAAATGTACGAGAATGGCCATTTGACCAAAAACGACATCAAGTGCTTTCCAGATCTACTCTACAGCATTCTGACGAATGACAGCACGTGCTCCTCCCGCCAATCCTAGTGGTGGTATCGACTCCAGGACTCCTGTTTTTTTTTTACAACGTGAAATAAAAGAGAACCCAGTACCTTCGTTTGTTGTCAAAGCAAAGGAATTTTATTCCAATCAAAGCCCAATAGGGCCGCTCACACGGCATCGAAATCTATTGTTTTGCATTTTCGCATAAAGCAAAACTTTATGTCACAAATGGCGGCGAAACATAAAAGGAAATCATAAAAAATTGGTAGGTGTGGTGGGTGTGGAAAATAGGAAATATGAAAAAGATAAAAAAAGGAGTAAAAAGGGAACCGCTTGCCTCATCGATTTGTCAAAGGCCGTAGAGGATCCTTTTCTATTTCAAAAACTCAACAAAAAAACTGAAACGAAAACTCGTAAAGTTTGGAATCTAAATATCCTTTTTAATATTTAAACGAATCCTTGCTTTCTCTTAGTGTAAACTCTACCCCTTTTTTTCTGTGCTGTAGTTCCATTTGCTGGAAATCTTTGCCATCTTTGATGGGCGCATGCATAAACAAAATGCAATACAATACGCGGCATGGGAGCCGTACAACGTGCATTATTGAAAACCTCAGTTGCCATGAGCCGATGTTCGTCCTGCTGCTCCTCCACAGCATCCTTTCCATCCTTTTGGCTCCCTCCTGGGAAGAAGAGAGCCAGGATGCAGAGGGCTTGGCTTTTCCAGGGTTTTGGTTTGGTTTAGGTCTATGGCTTTGGCTTTGGCTATGGCTTTGGCTTCTGCTTCGGCTTTTGCCGTCACCGCATCATGTCCTTCGTTGCACCACCAAGTCACCCACCCACCCATCTACGCATTATGGTCTGCTGCTCCGCCTGCTCTAGCATGTGTCACAGATATTGCAAAGGCTGCAGCTGCCGCAACACATTCCTGGGCTTTAGCTTATGGCAGACTGCTTTTTTTCTATATATATTTTTTCTGCTCCTTACCAACAAAGTCGAACAGCGTCCTGATAAGCCGCTTCAAAGAGGGTTTTACATATGCCAGGCGGCAGGCAACAGCAGCTGCCACCTCCTCTGGGATGCATTTGCATTGTGGCTGCCACGCCTGCTGGCCTTCAAGCTAATACATTATTGAACATTGTTGCCCTCCGCTGGTGTCAGCTAATACCCATCCTCGTCATCGTCGTGGCAACTTTTATTGCATTTTTTCTACTGTTTGGGCCCGAAACCGAGCCAGGATCGAGCTGCCTGGCTGGCAAAACTTTATCATTTTGCCAGCACTCGTATGCATGCAAAAGGAAATTTCCTTTGATGCTTTTAGTGTCTTCTTATTAAAAAGTTTTTAATCTTATCCCGAAAAGCTTTTTGTTCCATGCGGATAAGCGTCTGCTCGTCTTTTGGGCTGCGGAAATGGGAGAAGCGAAGCACATACTCGTAGTTCCATGAAAAGTTTGCCGGCTTCTGGGTCATGTGTGGGAATGTACCATAGTCTGCATTGTTGACAAAAGTTCCGGCTGCTATTAGAGGTCGTTTAGTTTGCGATTAGTTAAGCCAAAGCCAGTTGGAGCGTATGATGGAGCGCTGTTCGCCGACGAACGTGCCCGTTGGAAGTTTTCCCCAAAAAACTTTCCAGAAACTGTTTTCTTTTCCATCGAGTCTTGGCGCTTTGAGGAAATTGCATTTGGCAGAAGAGCATACAAATTCAGTTTAAAATTTGCCAGTTAAGTGCTAAATAATTGATGGTTTAAGCTATTCCCATCAAATGGCATTAAACATATCAGTTTTCGACTGGATCGCTTTGTTTTTTTCGCAGGAGAAGCTTATGTTTCATTATCCTGCTTGTAAATCATACAAGGACTTCGCTGAAAATGCACTTAAGCCGGCTTTATTAACATTCGGACTACGGCAACGGCAGCGGCTCAATAAGATATTTTCGCAGAGGCTTTTAATTTGTGAAGCCATAACGAGCGATGGAGAAGTGCATTGTAAAGGGAATTGCTTAATTCCAGGACAAACACGTTACGTGGCGATGACTTAAGTCAACAAAGAGATTTATGCCAATGGTTGGAGCGAAAAAGCTACGAAACGGCGAATATAAATCCAGTCAGTCGGACTTTACGACAATGGGAAAAAGGATCTGGTAGAGTGTCCTGGGAAAAGTCATTCAGTCAGACAGAGAAACGAATGAACGAACGGAACGGAAAATCCTGCTGCACCCGAGCCGCCGGCAGCCATTTTGTCGGATGCGAATTAACATGTCTGGGCGGCACACCCATACAAAAACAAATACACACACATATGTAGTGTAAACACATACACATATACATACATATACAAGTCCTGGACCCAAATAATTTTACAGTTTTTGTAGTTTTTATGCTGCATGTTTTCCACTTGACAGGATTTTATGCTCGCACTTGGCTCAAGTGTTGGAAAATACAATTGCCTGGGCAGACAAATACACAGCGATAGAGAGGGGTATATAGAAAGAGACGGATGCAGAAAGAGAGAGAACGATGTAAGCATTTCCGCATTTTTGTTTTCTTTGGCTTTGTTGCTGCTGTTGTGCCACCAAATGCTTTTTTTCCCCCTTTCCCTGGCTTAAAAAAAAAAGACAATAAACTAGAGAGGGTGAGAGTGTACCCTATAGGGCCAGGATATAGGACAACAAGGAGTGTGTGTCGGTTAAAGGCAAAGAGCTTCTTGATCTACATTTGGAAACAATCAGTTTTCTCCTCTGCCTGTTGAATGTCCTGGATTAAATAGTGAAAGCTAAAGACATTTTAATCTAAACTTTTGATACTTTTTTTGGTTTCTATTTAAATAGAAATTCCAGAGTACAAAACAGATCCTTAGAGAAAAATATATGCCTGTTTTTGGGCGTGGCAGGACTGCACGATTTAAGCCTGACTCTTGCTTGAGGACTTTATGCATTTTTTTTCTGCGTTGCATTGTGTGTTGTGTCTCTGCCCCCACCTGCCTTCTTCCTGGTCTCATAATTGTTGCAGGTTGTTGCATGCCTAACAATGCTTCCACCCTCCCATCCCGTAT
This sequence comes from Drosophila ercepeae, assembly GCA_018150545.1. Classification (NCBI taxonomy): domain Eukaryota; kingdom Metazoa; phylum Arthropoda; class Insecta; order Diptera; family Drosophilidae; genus Drosophila; species Drosophila ercepeae. The sequence goes on from JAECWL010000161.1 coordinate 17,059,081, forward strand.
CCTGATCCAACACTTGTTGTTGCTTTCGGACCGATTTAAGAGCTCCTCCCCAGCACACACTTTCTGGACATTTTGTAGCTAAAAAGTATCAAATGTTGTGATAAGACCCAGAAGCAATGCCACAAAGACAGTGTGTGTGGCAGGCAGCCTGGGATAAAAAAAAGAGAAGCAAGCTGAGATGCAATCAACACTCGTCTGAAGCCTAAGCGCCTTGTGGCAGAAACCACATTTCTTGCCCCGAGGCGACAGTGTGGCAAATAACTGTTTTCATATCCCACACACGCACACATGCGACAACTTTTCTCAACAAAACAAATTGCAATGGATTTTATTTTATTCTCTCCCCAAAAAAAAAACATCTGCAAAAAGGAGCCAAAACCCATACCAAGTAGCTAGAGGAAAATAAGGATAATGTATATATATGCTGTGAAAAGAAAATATATAGATATAGTTCTCAGTGTACTTACAACTGTGATGGGATAGAAGGGATTTATGATGGTGAAGAGTAGAATGTGATTTGGCCGTGTAGTCTCGGGACGCTTTCTCCGTAGGTCGTCATTTGACTTGTTTATAAGTGCTTGCTGCTGGTTCTGTTGTTGTGTGGACTGTGGAAAAATATACACAAACAGAGAGAGATATAGGCATAAGTATCGGGCATAAGTATTGTGGTGACGTCAAAAAAATGAAAACACAGATTTATCAATATATTATAGGTTATAAAGGTTTGTATTATCTAAGCAGAGTATTCAGCAAGTTTTTGTGTTTATATTACGATTGTAAAGTGCTTTTCCTTTCGATTCTTGTTGAACACTATGGATAACCGGTACTTGGGCGCCAGTTAATTATCAAACTACTTCTTTATGGACCCATTGACTTATTGTATTATCTAGGCAGAGTGTTTAGCAAGTATTTGTGTTCATATTTTTATTTTTTAAGTACTTTTACTTTCCATTTTTCTTAAAAGCGATCCATAACCGGTACTCGGGAGCCAGTTAATTTTTAAGCTACTTGATTAAGGACCGATTGACTTATTGTATTATCTAAGAAGAGTATATAGCTTGTATTTGTGTCTATATTCGGTTTATAAAGCGCTTTTCCTTTCCATGTTTTGTCAAAAACAATCAATACCCACTACTCGGGTGCTAGTTAACTCTTTAGCTTCTATATTTTAGACCGTTTGACTTACATAAAACCCAAAACGAATTGATTTTATGCACTAATGGCATAATTTAAGGCACATTCTCTATGGCCATGCTCTATTGCAAAATTTTAAAGCCACAAAGCAAAGTTTGTTCAATTTTTTCACGTTAATTGACGCTGTCATGGGGATATTCATGCATACGTTGAATTCTCAATGTTAAATATTGTGGAAAGACGGCAACAGCAGGGTTTAGTTCTTGTTTTTTTGGCTGCAGGCAGCATAATTTCCGTTTTGTTTTTGGCGGTAAACTGAATATTTCTAAATAAATTAAGGAATTTAGGTGGACCGTGTTCAAATGTCAATCATTGCAAAAAGGGGTTTGGTTTGGCGCTGCAATGTTCTGAATTTACCGAAAAATTTACGGAATATTTTGGCGCACTTTGACAGGTGGTGGTTTTAGATTTTTAGGCGATTTGGTCTTGACACCAAAACGCCGTCGATTTCAGTTGAAATCTTAAATAAATCATTATCATTAAGCAGGTATTTATCTGGTCTGGCATTCGTTCTGGTTTTTCATCAGAGAGAAAAAGGAAAACTTGTCAATGCCGTTGATGGCCATCCACTAACTAATCGCAGTTGAAGTTAATTAACTTTTACCTGGCTTCCCAGTCGCATTCGCTTCAATTATTCAATTGCTGGCGTTTTCTTGCATTAAACATTTTGTTGATGCAGTCGACACGGCGGTCTTCGACGAGAAGAAATAACCGGGCAGTGCAATCTACTTAACCCTATTTTTTGTTTTTGTTGCTTTATATATATAGTACGTACTGTACTGGATACTGTACTAGGTACTGCCTCTGCCTGTTGCTCTACCTTTTGTTTTCATTGCCTGACTTTTGCAATTAGGTTAATGGTTCGCTTTTGTGACGTATTTTTAGAAGCTTGTGCAGGTTCGCCTCTGTAGCCGCTGTAGCCTCTGTATAATAAATACAAATATGTAAACATTAAGTCAAACAACAGCTGACCTTAGCAAAATAATATTGCAATTGAGTGGAAAAATTCGAGACAGCGAGAAGGTGGTTTATTTTTTGTGGCCCACCACAATCGATTCCTTTGGCATTTAATATCCAATTAAATGAATATTATCTGCGGCTTACCAGACATCAGAGGAACGTAATCCAATACTGCCACAGTAAGTCCTTGGCCTCAAGGCTCTCAATCCAAGGGTTAATTCAAATTTCAACAACTTTGACGCATGTGAAGCGATTTGTTTGAAAATTCGAATCCCAGAAAAAAGTGAAAGAAAACAAAGGAGGTAGAAGAACCTGCCAGGAGACGGAAACATTTGTTTTCTGTCAAATTTGCCTTTAATAATAATACACCATCAACATTTTTCTTTCTTCTCCAGAGACTCTCAGAGTTTTCCCGAGTTTTTCTTTCTTATTTTCGGGTTTTCCTCCAGACAAGCAATGAAAACTGTTGATTAAATTACACAAAACCAACAAAAAGTGTTACTAAAATGATTGATGGATAGCCGGACGGATGGATGTGTTGTTTTTTTTCCTGTGTTTCGTTTTGAGGATTTCGAGATTTTGAGATTTCAGATTTAAGTGCATATTGAAGCCTATAGAAGTGCACAAGTTGCCTTTGCGGTTGCCTTTGGGTTTGGATTTTGTTTTTGTTTTTCTTTCGATTTGTTTCCCGATTTCTCTTTATTTTTGGGTAAAAACATTTGAAACATTTTTAGCACAGCGGCGGAGGAATTGAAAATAGCCTACAGACACAGACCGACGCTGTGAGGTGGGGCAGGGCTGGCAATGTGGTGGTGCTGCGGTGGTGCAACGGTGGTGTTGCAGTGTCGCGGCTGCATACCGCAATGCATTTCAGCTCGAACCGCAACGAAATGAAGATGAATTACCCACAAAATTTCACTAAGGATGCAACGACTGACTGAACACCAAAAAAAAAAACCCAAACCCAAAACAACGAATGACGCGACGGTCCATGCAAATTGCGAATTGCAAATCACAAATAAATTTCGCTTTAAGAAATTTGCACTCAGTCGATCAAGCCATCCTATAGCTGCTATAAAGTGCAGCGACATCCGACAGATATACAGATATTCAGATACATTTATACAGATACGTTTGCCAAGAAAAAAAACCCAGAAGATGCAATGCGTCGCTGTTGCCGTCATGAAGATGAAGAAATTGCAATCGCAATGAACTGCAAGTTACAGAATCTCAGATAAAGAATCGTGACAGTAAAAATAGCTAAGAAATATAGTCAGATTCTGTCTGTCATTTGGCAGACAATTGAAGTATGTCCTCGACAGGAGTCGAGAGTGGGGAGTCCAATAAATCGATGGAGAAGATCTATGAGTTAGAAAATTTATAGACCAGGTAGCCTGCTAATCAAAAGCAAACAATGGGATAGAAAAAACGCAACCAAAATAGTCCCAGAACTGTCCATCTCCCTGGCAGCCGCAGATGCTGGTGCCCTTCATCATCTTTTTTGGGTCTTCGAGGAGGACTGCCAGCCAGAGGGAGAAATGTCTGGCGACAGCAACATGAGGCGGCATTTGTTACTCGCAATTAGATGCACTGTATTCTGGCAGCAGACGTCGAGCCAGGCCAGTCTTCCCTTTTTTTGTTGCTTCTCAAGAGGGAAGACAAGTCGAACAAAAATGGCACATAAAATGCAATTTACAAAATGTTTTCTTCAACGTTTGCATTGCGAAATTTAATTAAAACAGCAACAGCAGAAACAGCAGCCACAACACCAGCAAAACCAGCAAAAACATTGAAATTAAATGCTGCAGATCAGTGAGCGACAAGAGCGAGTGCCAGATCCTAGGTTTTGGCTATCTAGTAGCTACATTTGTATCTGTATCTGGTCTATCCGACCGTCTTGGCCAGGCCAAGTAAAAACATCAAAAGTCCAAGTCAAGTGGCTAGCCGGTCTGAAAGCAAAATGCTTTTACAAAATAACCCGAAAAATAATGAAACAATGTGTAAGTTATAAACAGTCTATCTGCAGAATACAATGCATCTGTATTTGTATCTAGTAGAAGATACAAATGTATCTATCTCAACGACCTCCGCTTCTTGGGCGGCAATCAATCATTTTGGCAAAAGAGCAAACCTTTTAAAACTACTAACAAATCGCATATACACCCCCGATCGCATGCTATAGCCATTGCTCATCATCATTATTATCTTAATCATCATCATTATTGAGTATCTGCTGCGGTGGCAAACGTCAGAGATACATTCTCATGAATGACATAAGTACTCGGCGGTAAATACTTTTATATGTTTTGTATTTGTATCTGATTTGTATTTGTCTCGAGGAAAGTCTCTCCACATCGGGTATACATATACATATATATATATGGATTCTATATATTATATATACCATTCGCCATTTGGCCAGATCTCTTATCTCAGTTAGCAACGCTCATTAGTCACAGCGGGTGGTGGTGGTTGCTGTGGTGCTGGTGGAGCACGTGGAGCATTGAAAATTGTCATTAGTTCGGCGTTTGATTTTCTTTTCCACTGACAAAGTCCACCCAACCCCAACCAGAGAGTAAATTGCTTCGGTTTTCTAATGATTTTCAATTAGAAATTGCTGACAGGCGACCACACGAGGAGATTAAGGTCTTGTCTGTTGATTGTCTGAGATTTGTGTCGAGTTTCTTTTTCAAATCCCTGAAACTTTGTCTTTAAAGTTGTAGTTTAAATCGAAAAAGAGCCATTATATTGATTTAATTACAGAAACTCTTCTAGGCAACTCGTCCATTGACGAACCAGACACCCACCCAGCCCATAAATCCATCCATCTTTTCAACAAACTCTGCGCGCCCCCAAAGGCAAAAAGTTCTTTCTGTTTGCTGTTGATTTGCGTTTTCGTCATTTTAATGTCAGTTCACTTGACGTGCCACAGTGGATAGCAGCAACAAACTAGAACTAGAGATACTTCTCCCGGGGATGGATCTCGTATATGAGCAAACGGACACATGGACTTGTAGACAGATGGGCCAACTTTGGGCCTGAGGTCCGACTGCGTTGATCACTTATGACAACAGAGTCTCCGTCTTGGGTCTTGGGTCTGACTGTGTGTTCTTGTAATTTATGTGGAAAAGTCTTTCGGGGCGCTTCAAACATAAAACAATTTTCATTTTCATTTGCCCCTCGCTCGGGGTCTTGCGGTCTGCGCGCAATTTACGCGCCGCTTTTCATGTGAAAATCCTCACTAATTCGTCTGTTTTGGGCTGCTCGATGATGCTACGTTTTGGTTTTGCTTTTGCTTATTTTTTCATAATTTTTATATTTATGGAAAATGCTTTTAAATGCGCATAAAAATATACTACTTGTACAAATGCAAATGGTTAGGCGGTACAAAAATTGATTGCCAAACAGAAGAAGACACCCACCCGAGGGTGTATCTGCAAGATACAATTCGGGAAATGATCTGAGAAATGCGGCCAACCCTTCTGGCCCAGAAACCGTTTAATTAAATTTAATTTAGTAAAACTTGATTCAATTGCGTAGAAACCGCAAAGTAAATCGTACATGCATGAGCCTAAAGATTAATTTATATTTATTTTCGGGGACTACCGAGCGAGCTGCCTCTGCCAGGCCACAATTGAATAAAATGTAAGAAAAAATGTCAACAAATCTGTGAGATTTTCACTCAATCTCCGCCTGTCATGTGAAGTGATGTAGATGGACAAGAGCGCATCATCATCAGCATCATCATCGTCATGGGGCAGACATTCCTCACTGACTGAGTTTTGCACAATTGAAAATTTCCCCATTGTGTCGGTGTCTCAAGGTGTTTCTTCGGTATCTGCGCCAGTTTTTCGGCATGATTTAAGTGCGTTTTTCCTCGTGTTTGGGGACCTATCTCGTACTGCTGCTGCTACGTCAATGACTAAAATATTTGTGCTATTTTTCTAACTTGACAATTGGCCCGAGAGCGAGCGCGGGAAGCGCCGACAAAAAGCAAAACTAATCAGTCCCAGAGCCCGATGCGTAATCGAATCCGCCGCCTCGAGTGGGCGTCTTATGTAAAGGCAAGGCACGTGCCCGACCCCCTTGAACATAACACATTCATGGTTATAGATCATAAAATCTTGTATATATATATTATAAATAATATTCTCTAATTATTCCTCCAGCGGAAACTGAGAAATTCATTGAGTTTCTAGTCTTTTGATCTACTTTGCAGCGGGCATGACGAAAAGCCACAAAATATCGAGGCGGCTCTAGGCCAAATGCCAAAAATATATATTCGCGAGTGTCTGGCCGATTTAGAATGGGCATTTTTCATTTACTTAATGATCAGTTAATAATTTCTCCGCAATATTTGCAATAATTATGAGCTGCAACTAATTGGGCAACGAAAAATAGAAGTCCTACCTTAAACCTAAGAAGTTTATTTAAAAGAAAACTAAGCACAGCTGTTAGTAACATAAAATCCACCACAATTGAAACAAATTTATTAGAAATTGTTAGGAGTATCGCTGCCACTTGATGTGGCAAGCCTCACACTTTACGCACTTTTACGAAATGATCCCCGAAAATAGCTTCATGTAGTTGTTGGGGCCGGAATTTATGGCCAACAAGAGCGAGAGCAATTGCAGTGCGATAAAAATTTCATTTGCTTTCAAGCTTTGTCGGAGCCAAACAGAGAAGGCCAAGGAGCTATAGTCATGGCTATAATCATCATCAACACCACCTGCGACGTGAAACGAGAAGGCAAACAAAACGGCGTGAACTCCACCACCACCAGCCGGGATACAGCCGGGAAACGGAAAACGGGATGTAGATGGAGTAATTCCCGGGCTTTAGTCAAATGTTTACTTTGGCCATGCCACACCGCGGCGGCGGCTTCATCTTCATCGTAGTCGTCGTCGTCGTCGTTGGCGGCCACTAAATTAACGAGTCGCATCGCCCCGGCCAAGGAGCCACATCATTACCCATTAGCTGCCCCGACTTTCAATGTGTTAATCATCAAATGGGAAAGCTACTACTCGTTGTTTGTGTAAACAAAAAACAACACCCACAACCCCCAACCGTAGCACATTGCACCACCGCCACTTTGCACCTGACCCGCTTTGGCTTTGGTGGCTAAAAGCCGAATCGAGCGGATCTAAGCAAACCGAATCGTGCTGAACTCTCATCGTCGTCGTCGGCCATTAAATATTTGTCAGCAGTTTGCCAAAGTTTGCCCCCAAGAGGGGTGTCTTACCCCGCCTTGGACCCACCGCCACCCACCCACCTGTGAGCGCAAATTAACACATGTGGCCTCTGGACTGCTCTGTTTTCTGTTTTCTTTTGTGTGCAACAGCAGCAGTGGCAGCATTTTTCCAGCTTGTGTGTCGCGTTGTGTTATTCTTATTGTTTTTATCAATATTTAAACACATTTCACTTTATTATTGTTGGTTTTCTTGAACATTTTTCGGTATCGCAATGTGCTCTACCTTCTGGCTTAGGGTACATCGATAATTCTTAATCGTTTGTGGTTTCTAGAAAAACTTCCTCTTTTTTGGTGATTAATCTAATAGCTCTAACTCTTACTCTTACTTTTTTTGTCATTTAAATGCAATTTCAAATTGACTTTCCTTGTCATCTTGGGAGTCTTAGGGATGCCTTTGTGGCACTCTACCCTTGTGGCTTAAAGCTCATCGATAAGTCCTACTTATTTGTGGTTCTACCTTCAATCAATAGATCTAACTTCCTTTTTTTTGTTAATTAATCTACTAACTCTGACAGTTTCAATTATTTAAATGGAATATTGGCTTTCCTTGTCCTGAATTTCGCTTCATTTGTGTATCTTTGAGATGTTTTTCTTGTATCTCCAACTCTCTAGAACCCAAAAAGGTGATCTGTTCTGTTTGCTATTCCTAGAGCTCTGTAGCTCTGGCTGCTCTGGTATTCTGGGACTTGTTTTTTTCGCCAGGTTCCCCATTGTTTTCTTAGGTGTTTGCTCTCTGGTGTTATTGTTTTTGTAGCTGGATGGGGGCAGAGTGACTGAATGGTTGGAAATGTGTGCTATCAGTAGCGAAATGTGTCAGGGAAGAATTTAAATATTTCACGATAAAAAATAATAAAAGCGACACAAGTGTGAGAGAAAAGTGAAATTTCGTCGTTGTTGTATCTTGTATCTTGTACTGCGTGTTTGGTGTGAACGAACTGTCGCTCAACAATGCCAAGTGCGGCACATAAATAAATAAAATTGAAGTATTGTATCTTTTTATCTTATTTAAATGTGCGCGAGAGAGCGCTCCGCTTCGCTTTGCTATCAATAATGTGATATCGTATATCCCAGAATATAATAATAAAAACGAGGCTAAAGATACATTATCCATTGTACATTACATTACTGCTGAACAGGCCGAACACAGTTGGCCAACTGCTATTTCCGGCTTCTCGTTTCAATCACGCCATTAATGTTTTTTATTACAGCGGCGGCTCTACCTTACTTTCGACTCTAAATTCTGTTTGCACTTTCTAATCTCTGATTGCCCTCTCCAATCGAAGCGCATTAAGCCATAAAATAATTTGTTTTAAAGCCATCACACATACCATAAATTAAAGTCAGGAGAGAGATTGCATTCAACTTACCTAGAAAGAGATAAAAACGGAAAGAAATGATTATTTAATTATTATTGCATTGATATAAATTATGTTGCATATTTATTGATAAAAAGAAAATTAATTCATGGTTAAATGATTCCCAATCCCCCCTCCGACCGCAGCAGTTAATAACTGATGTATTTTTGTTAATAATTAATTAACAACCATTTAGAATGAATAATGAACGAAAAGAGCATTCGCTGTTAACATTGATCCGATATTAATAACTTTATTAAGTTACAAAAAAAGCTTTTGCAAAAACCGCCAATCCAATGCATTTTTTTAGCAATCAAAGTGCAGAGTTTTTTCTGCAATTTCCAGCAAAAAGCCAAGAAAAAACAAACTTGTTTTTGTATCTTTTAACAATGTAAAGAGAATCCCTTTTCATTATTAGCCAAATACATAGTTTATTGACATTTAATTACACGATTGACAGCCTCAGAAAAAGAAAATCAAATTATTCTGATTCCTGATTTGTTGCAAATTAATTTCGAGGACAATTTTAATTAATTGCGTTGAACGAAAACGAATAATTAAAATGCATTTTAGACTTCAAGTGTTGCACACATCAAAGATTTATGAGCCGCAAAATGTCTTAATCTAAAATTTAAGGCCCCCCAATTTTCAGGCACATCGTTTTATGCAAATGATATTTGGATATTGGATTTACGTTTTAATACCCCCTGAAATCCCATATCCCATACTTTTAAATATGATAAAAATCGCTCTCTGCACTCGAATCGTGAAAAAAACAACAAGAAATGCAAACGAAATTCCAACACTTCAAGCCAGAGAATTGGGTCAATACTCGTACATTTAAAAAGCACGAAAAAGGAAACGATCGGAATTGTTTGTATATCTCTTTATATACATAAAAAGATATATAAAAAACCTATATATATTGGATACAGTTCGAGGCATTACAGCAATGCTTTTCCCTAAAGAGACACCCAAAAAATCAAACTTGATAGAAAGGTTTTCAAGGTGTGGAACCTCAAAGATAATGAAAATAATACTATGGAAATTTTAGGTAATTCCATAGAACTTCCCTAGAAGTTACACCTTCCTTTTGTTAGTATTTTTTTGTAGAAAAAAGTAAACTTTTCCCCTCAATCGATTTGGATTATTCGCTTTCGTTTCTGTAGGGCATCAATGGGTTAAATGCCGCTGCCACACTTTGGATTGCACTTCTCAGGGAATTTCGCAAAGCGCAGCTCTTCGAATAAAAAACGTGTTTACACACAAATACACGACTGGTGTGTGTAGTGTGCGTGTGTATCTGTGTGTTAAATAAAGACCAAGCACCGTTAGCAACACATCAAGAAATACAAAAATAAACGCCAGCGAATAAAGGCAAAGAAAGGCCTACAAAGAATCGTTGAAATGGCCGAAAAAAAGTCTGAAAATAAGGCAAGAAAAAAGGAAGAAAATGCACAAAAAAGGCAAGAAAAAGACGGAAAAAACAAGAAAAAGGCAAAAATAAGGCAAAAAAATGAAAAAAAGGCAACAAAAAAGGCGAAAAAAAATGGCAAAAAAAAAGTTGCATAAAATTCGACGGTTTTGCAATGCAAGTCCCAAGGCGTCGCTCTGCACATGACTGACCGCCGATTCTCACTCGAATTCTCGCTGGCGAATTCTCGTTTCTCGTATCTCGTACGCTCTCACGCGTTCAGCGTCCACAGCTCGAGGTCTTCTTCTCCAGCTAATTTTCCCTGCGTTTTTTTGCCGCTCAAGCCGGGCTTATAAATTGAGGCACTGCCGTGCAATTGGAGAACTCAAAGCTTATTACAGTGCAGCTTCCTTAAGAAAAACTCAATCTACTGCCTCAAAAAATAGCTTTTTGTCCGAAAATACTTGTCTCTTCTGTCAAAAAGTATCTTTTCATGCCACAAAAGTATCTTCTCAGCTCAGAAAAGTAACTTGTAACTCAAAAAAGTATCTTTTTAACTCAAAAATGTATATTTGTATCTTAAAAAAGTATCTTTTCATCCTAAAAAAGTATCTTTTTAACTCACAACAAAGTATCTTTTTAACTTAAAATAGTATCTTTTTTCCTCAAACATTATCTTTTGCAACTCAAAAAGTATCTTTTAATGCCAAAAATGTATCTTTTCAACTCAAAAAAGTAACTTGTAACTCAAAAAAGTATCTTTTTAATTCCATAAGTATCTTTTTAACTCAATGAAGTGTCTTTTTATCAGAAAAAAGTATCTTTTGGAACTCAAAAAAGTATCTTTTGAAACTCAAAAGTATCTTGTCTGGATCTGATTGATACTTCATCAATAGTAGAAGTTCATCCCAAAAAAGTATATTTTTAACTCAAAAATGTATCTACTATCCTAAAAATGGGATTTTTATATATACTTTATATTATTAAATGTGAATTTTAATAACTTTAAAAGCTATCTAAAATCTAAAAAAAAGGGTTTCAAGTCTCGAACTTCCACTGTTTTTTCGAGTAAAGCGCTTTTGTCACTCACACAGATGGACAGACAGACAGACAGACTGACGTTCTGACAGTGGCAGGCACGCACATTTAATTATATTTTTGCGCTATATTGTTGTTAATTTAGTGGGTCAGCGAAATTACGCGGTTGTTGTTGTGTTTGCCTTTGCCTTTGCCTCTGTCTTTGTTTTTGTTTTTGTTTGTGTTTTTGTTTTTGTTCTGCCAACTCTGGCAGCGAGTTGTTGTTTGCCTCGTAACTGTTTCGCGGCTGCGCTTTTTGATTCGCATATCTTTTGGTGCTTTCGGTGCTGCAACTGCGCAAAACTGGATTTCAAAAGCAACAAAATGCAGCAGCGGAAACAACAACAATAATAACAACAACAACAAGAGTGAAGGTAAACCGGCGCATAAAACTGCATTGATTTGGATTTTCTGTTGCACAAAACAAGTTTTATTTTTCAAAAAACAGCTTTAAAAAGTGCTGCAAAAATTTCCATAAAAGGTGAAACAATGAGCCAGAGAGCCAAAGATCGCGGCAAGGGAGTGATAAAGAGAAAGAGACAGGGACAGCAAATGGGGCTGGGGAGAGTGGCAAAAGAGTTCAAACACCTGCCAAAAAAAAAGACGTTAGCCACCTCAGAAACAGCAACCGCAATAACAATTCTATTTATTTTTTATCTATGTACTTAAATAAAAAAACAGAGGCGACGCCTGAGCAATTGAGTAATTACGACCGAGGCACCACGCGGTAAAAAAAATAATGAAAAAAATATCAACAAATACCACGAATAGTTTTCAAAGAGATTTGAAGAGCAATTAAATTCTATGATAAACATTTCCGAAGTCTTCGTTTTTTTGGAAAGAAAAAGAGCGGAGGAAGAGAGTTCTACGGGAGAACGGGAGAAGAAAGCCACAAAAACAGTTGTTGCTTTTCTCATTTCTTCGCACTTTTTTTCTTTCTTTCTTTTTTCTTTCCCTTTTTTTTATTTAAATTCTTTTTTGGCTTGCAGTCGGCGTCAGCAGGTCGATGAGTCAAAAAGAAAACCAAAATTCAATTTCGCGCCAAAAAGTCGGAAAAAAAGGTTTTTATGCCAAAAAAAAAAAGATCTTTCTGCGGGTCGTTGGTGATTAATTTGGCCAACATGCTGGCTTGGCCCGGTAATTAGATCACAAATACAGTGTCGGACATTATTTAGATATCGAAACTAAACCGCAACTTCTGTGCAAGTTTGGCTTAGAAAACAAAGGCAATTTTTTCCAACGAAATCGTAATCGCTTTAATGGCCAAGTGTACCGCTCTAGAAGTATCTGTATCTGTAACTATGTATCTTTGTATCTGTAGCTATGTATCTTTGTATCTGTGGGATACCTGTTAGCAGCAACTACTTTTTTCCTGCCCAGACGAACATGTGCAATTGCCAACTAGAACAACACGTTCACTTGTGACAAAGTGCGGCATATTATGGAGATCGGTGGCAGGGGTATCGGGGGGATAATAAATTGAAGGGGGATTGCGATAAAATGGAAACGTGTTCTCTGCTGCAACCGTTGTACGTTGCTATTTATCGCCGTCGGTGCCGCCGCTCTGTCCGCTCGACACTTCATGAAACGTGCTTGGAGAACGGCATGCCAGGCCAACTGGAATTGTATCTAATTAGTCTACCGGTCCGTACCGCCACCCCCTTTGACCCTCCCCCCGTCACCCTATTGAACTGCCAGCATTGGAGACGCCCCCATTTCGCTGCTGCCTCGTATTATTTATTTCGGTTTTGTCTTTCACTTTTCCTCGCCACCGGCCAATAAAATAAATTTAAATGCGACAACTTCTGGGCCCCACGAGTCCATAAATATTCCTTCTCCCACACGGCAGCAGCAAATTGTCAGCTCGTTATTGTTTGTTTTTTTATTATTTGTTATTTGTTTATTATTTCAGTGCTAAATTATTAAACAATAATAATTTGTTGACATTGGTTCTGCTTAGTCCAATGCGGATTGATTATAATCGATAATTGTTTATGCCAACAATTTCAATTAAACCTTTTTTTCCAACTATTTTTTATCCCAAAAACCGTTGAAAAGCCGCTGGGAAATGCAATATTTTTGGTTTAATTAAATTAAAAGTGAAACGTGATATGTATTGAAATATAATTTGTGTTTTTGTTTCTTTCAGATACACATTTTCTCGTATCATTTCCTGTGCAACAACTGCAGTTGAAATTTTCAGCTGTTTTTGGGACTGCAATCATTAGCGCTCTTTCTCCTCTGCCTTCTGCCTGCTTCGTGTATCCGTCAGATACAATTGACTAACAACTAACGGCGAGCATTAAAAAAACTGAAAAACAAAACCAAAACCCAACCCGAAAAAAGAGACAGAAACAGAGGCCACACGTCACTTGACGTTCAAGTTCAATAACCTGGCCAACAACACACAGTTATGCCCCTCACTCACACCACGACAATTACCAAATAATGTGGCCACATGCACATGGGGCAGCAACAACAACAACAATAACAGTAGTACAAGTCGCAGTGGAAGAAAATAATGGAATAAAAAATGGAAATAAAAATGAAATAAAAACTGAAACTGAAGGAACTGGAGAAAAAGACGAAGAAATTGAAACAAAATATGCGTCGACTTGCTTACATAACAGCAAATAATGTTTAAGCAGCGGTAAAGCAAAGCAAACCCGAAAAGCAAAGCAAAAAGCTAAAAGCAAAGCCAAAGCAAGTGAAAGACAGAGAAAGCAAGAGACAGCAAAACCGGGAACCGGGAAGAGGCAGCCACAAATAATGACAAACAATAACAAAAAGCAAGAAAAAGCGTTTCCAAAAAAGAGCAACACAAATTACATTCAAAAAGGGGCAAAGCTCCAAAAATCCAGAAAAAAAACCAAAAACAAAACCAAAAAAAAAAAAGAAAACAAAAAATCAAAATAAAACAAAATCCAAAAAGTGATCTGCAAAAGTACGTTGTACTTCGATTGAGGCAAGCACAGAGACAGATACAGATACAAAGATACATTTACAGATACAGATACATTTACATTTACAGATACAAAGCTACAGATCCAGCTGCTCAGCCTGCAGATACTTTTTTTTTTTCTTTTTCAGAGATACTTTTTTTTGTATCTTTTTTTTGTATCTTTTTTGTTTGTATCTTTTTGTTTGCATTCAAAAGTTGTGGAAACGATTTCAGGTAATGGTTGGAGCCAGGCAGAGGTGGGCGGGTCAAATAGACGCTAAACTCCGGCAAATGACTTAATAACAATCTGTTTTGGGGCACACTCGAGTCCGAATCAATTAGCCAGCTCGTTAAAGCCAAGCCAAGTGCAAAATTAAACCCGAATTGTGGCAGGAATTTCCTTCCAGCTGAAAGAAAGTCACCACCCTAAGCCTTAAATTCCTGAGAAGTTGCACTTTTTGGCACCTTTGGACTGCATTTTGGGCAAAAAATTTCATTAGTCAGCGGTTAAGGCGGCCGAAAATCCGAGACAAAGCAAAAATAATAATTAAAAAATAAGACTCAAGCAGCAAATCAAATTTCCAGGCACACGTAACGGTTCTCGTTGCTCCCCTTCGAAAGATACATAGATACTTTTACGCAGCCCAGGGGGAGGGCGCCTTTTGTTTACTTGCATCACGGTATTTCACTCACGAATTTCATTTCGACATAGACCAGAAAAAGAAAGAAAAACTTCAAGTAAGAGAAGAAATTACGGCCAAAAGATATTAGAATTCTTTTGGAAAATAAAACAAAGCTAAGCAGCAGAGGCAGTGGCGGCAACAGAACGTGGCACGCAATAATCATAATGGCAATAATACAGCAGGCAGCGGCGAAACATGGCAAAATGTTGTAATGACTCAAAGTGAAAATAAACTGGCCCAAAGATGGCAGAAAAAAACAGAACAGAGGCGTACGCTTGGAATGGGGGCGTGGCTTGGGTCTGGCGGCAAAGGCGCGTTGCACGGCCAAATGAAAACTAATTGTAGCGCAACGAATTAGGCAAGAGCCAAAGTTGGGGCAACGGAATTCGGAGAACTACGAGTACATCGGCGGCGCGTTGGAAAAAATTACATTTCTATGCAAGTCACGGCGTCACCTCCGGGCGGGTTCTCCAAGTCCACTCCCTCCACAACCCAATGAGGCGGCCCACCACCCCCACGCGTAACCGACGACATGGGACTCGCGTTTAGGTTCAGATAGTGTGGCAGAGGCAGAGGGAGAGGCAGTGGCAGAGCCAGAAGTGTGCTTGGAATATCAAAAAAAAAAACTCGTATTGTCTTTGTGGCCCAGGAAGGTTATAGCCAAAAAATCGAAGACGAACCGTTAACAGCCGTTGGTAATTGGCCTTTAAAAGTATGTCGCATGTCGCAAGGCGATCCCAAACGATGATCCATGGATGGAAAGTGGGTGTGTTTTTCGGGTCCCAAAAATAAAATTCAATTGAAATACTTTTCAAGAGAGCGGCAACTGTGGCAAGTGCGACAATGAATAAATAAATGTGTGTCTTGGCAGCTGTCAAGGGTCGCAAGAAGGGTGAGTGGGTGGGTGGCCCTGTCCTTTGCCCTTAAACTTTTTGAATATTCAAAGTAGCTTTTGATAATGAAATACTAGAAACAAAACATCGATAAATATAGATAATATTATATAGATTTAAATCTTTTTATTATTTGTGGAAAAATATTACCCGATGACCTCGTTAAACCCGATTCCATTTCAACAGAAAACAGAAACAATCCTCCTACGTCGGTCGCTGCTGCCCAATTTCGTTGTATCTTGAAGATACAGTTGCAGTTGCCCCAAAGGGGCATTATATAGATGCCACATAAGATGGGGCAACAAGGAAAATGACAATGCGCCATATATCAAATTATATATAAACGTGTACTTAAAAAACTACACTTCCGACCTTCGAGAGAGACGACCCAGCATGACATCCGGCAAATACACGACACAAGGCACCCCTCCTCGCCCCCTGTGGCAAGTAAATGACAAAACGAGAGAGAAAAGAAACAAGAAAGAAAGAAAGCAGCAGCAGCGGTAATAGCAGCAGGGGAACCAAATGGGGAATGGGGATTCTTGGCCACGAGGGGCAAGCTGGTTGTGGAACATAACAGCGCAACATAAATTGAACTTTTTTGCTGAAACTTGTCGCGAAGCGAGAGCAGAGGCAAGATAGAAGAGTCGCTACACGATTCATAATTTGTTGTAATTGGAGTTTAAGTCTGTCGACGACCTCAACCGCCACCCGCCCCTCTAAAAAAGAAAAAAAGAAACAAATAAATAAATAAGTAAAAAAACAGCAAGAATAATGAAACAGCAAGTTGACGGAATTTATTTTTGGAAACGCTTTTCTGTTGACTGGGATTATGTATTTTTAATGCCAGCAAATCGCCTTATTACGCCGCCTTGCCCCGCCATGCCGCAAGCTCCGAGACTCCCGACTCGATATAAAATATAATGACAAGGTGTTAATGGTTGAAGCGGCACTAACAGCTCCTAATGTCTTACTTGCCACTCATTGAAGTAAAATGAAGTTCTTAAATGTCAAAACATTTCAAGCTTTAAATATTTAAAAAAAAAAAAACACTGAGTTTCTTTAAAACATCGAAGAAAATCTGCCCAGACTTTTATGCATATTTTGATTTATTTTGGAATTCATAAACATACTTTTATGTACTTTTCCAGTTCCAGGGGCCAAGACTTTCCATTCGCATTTGAATTTATGATGTCTTTGGCCGAAATATGAACAGCAAAACATTCAAATATCAAACATTCAACATTATTATTCACTGTGCAACACACAGCTGTGTGGAGTCTCATTTGAAATGCGAATCAGGCGAGGAATTTCATTTCCTTTGACCGAAAATTGGACAAAAGAAGCTGAAAATCAATCGAACATTGATATCCGAGAACGAGTCAGGCTTCTCCTTCTCCAATCAATCAGCAGGAGAAATCTGCAGGAGAAATTTGAAGCTTTCAGCAGGAGAATTCTTAGGGACTCTTTAAGATATTGAGTCTCTGCCCCGAAACAAGAGAGCTTAGTTAGGCAGCCAATTAGTTAGTTGAAAGCTCTGCACTTTTGTTCAAGAGTTGAAAAATTTGAAGCAACGTCCAGGACGTACCAGCCCAAGGACACTCGCAAACAGCAATTTCAATTAGTTCAATTACACAACGTCAAGGGGGTGCAAGCAAGACACCCCAAAAACAAGCAACCCCTTTCTGTGCAACTTTTTGCAATTACAACTTGAAATATCAAAGACAATAAAAATCAATTATCTTTAATATTAAAGGACACTGACCCGGCCACTGGCCAAAAGGTAAAAGGATCTCCGAAATATGAAACAAAACCAAACACAATCCAACATCGAAGATGGATTTCAACCCTGTTTTGATAGAAACGTTGCATTTAATTAAGGACGCTGGAAAACAGGATGCACTTTGACCACTGCATCCTTTCCATTAGACCCGGTCTACCTTCTGGCAGGTTGGAGTCCTTAGTCAACGGGGTTGCATTTGCCACTCAGGCAGACGCGTTTTCGGCCGCAAGGCACCACCACGCACCACCGAAAAAAATGCTTTCTGATTTTTTGCATACATCATCGGGAGGTGGAGATGCAACGTCCAGTCTCTGCCACTGCCTCATCCTTCTGCCTCATCCTGCCCCGCTCTATTTATAACTGTCTGGATGGATAGATGGATGGTGGATGGATGCGATAGATGGCATGGACTCCGGTCTGGTCTGACTGGGCGGGTCTGGGATTCGAAAATTTATTTGCCATGACCGACCCCGACTCTCCATGTGTCTGCCACTGCCACTGGTGCATGCGTCACGCTGCTGCCAGACGCATCGGCGGCTGGGGAACTCGGAACGCGATGTCGCATCCAAAAACGCAGCTGACCCGCGGGTCTCGTGCCAATGACAGACTCGCTGATAGCCTCTTGGCGCGAGGCGTTGATGATTTTATCATTTGCCAGACAAAGCACAAAGGACTCGACTCTGCAAAGGACCTTTAGCAAATTGAAAACGAGGGGAGAGTGCAAAATATATTTAAAATTAAAGAAGCTAGAGAGGATAGGAAGGATTTTCCGTGAAGCCAAGTCATCGGAAGTGCTTCGCCTTTCTATCGGATTTCCCTTTCGCTTCTCTCGAGCTTAACCCGACGCCATTAGTGGGTCAAAAGATGGCTTCAAGAGCCCATCCAAGCCATCCAACCCTCTTCAGGGCTGACACATTGTCTGATCTTGGGGCAAGAACTAAATCGTTTAACCTGCCACACGATTCGCTTCATGGGATTTAGCGCAGCATCCGCCTACGCTACGAGTGCACTTAATCACATGGAAGAGCAACCAACTGGCGGCCTGGCCGCTGCTCCTCCTTGGCTGCCTTTTGGACACGTAGCCCAGGAGGTGGCACGTTTAGAGCACGTACGTCGGGGGCATACGTTGTATCCACAGGTACGTCGACAGTCAAAGCTGCCAAGTGGCAAGCGGCACAGAGACTTCTCCTGCACGAATTCTTCTTTTGGGTGTCTAAATTCTACATTTATTTATATTTAATTTCTCTCTCTGCAGACGTAGCTCTTCAAAAAGGACGAGAAGGATGCGCTTCATGTGCTAATTGCGCTGTCAAGTCAAGTGTGTGTGCGAGCGAGGAGCAAAAACGAAAGCAACATCCCAGGGCCAGGACACGGAAGCAACAGCTCAAATGCCAAATGAGGCACAAACACAAGGATACAAGGATACCGGAGCATACCAGGACACTCAGATGAGCGCCCTATTAGGCGTTTTTTGAGCGCCGAGGCGGCTAAGAGAAAAATTGTTGCATACTTTGCGCGGCCGCAAGAAGAGGCTCGCTCTCCGGCATTTCCGAAATGAAGTAATAACCATGTTTTAAGGATGCCAGGACACAGGACTCAAAGGACGCAGCACCCAAAGCGGATTCCCTATTCCCGACACGAATCAATAAACCATCGAATTCTCCACTCTGGGGCGCCCTTTATTGACTTTGTAGGGCGGCTGGCTCGGGGTTCTTTGCATAGAATCAACATTTTTATCGGAACCGAAAGCAGATAAAACGCCGGCAAGTTGCCAACAGACAGGCGGTGAGGCATGCCACTGGCAGTGGGAAATCGATTTTTCCAACCCTCGCAAAATCCAACACAAGAGCAGCAGCAACAATTGCCGCAACGTCAGCAGGCGGCTGCTTGCCACAAAGGTTGCTCTTGCTGTTGCAATTTCTGTTGCTGTTGCAGTTGCAATTTCTGTTGCTGTTGCAAGCAGCGTGGGTGAAAGCTAATTGCAACGCACCAAACCTTCAACCTCATAGGCCTGGCAAAAACTTTTTAGATATAATCCTAATCCTTAATCCTAATCCATTCCAGGACTCGCTAGAGAAACTTTGAAAATGACTTTAGGCACTTCCTTGATTTTCCTTTTCATCAGGCATTATCAAAATCGTAAAAAGGAAACTTTGACAAGGACGTGCTGCGAATAAAATACGAGCTTCCCTAAAAGGATCCTCTTAAAAAAGTCCTTAGCGCGAAATACTTTGTAAAAAGTCGAATAAATAATATCTGGCAATATGGAATACACAAAAATCGACATCTAACACGATTTCTAACTCGATTCTATTCGAGATAAAACTGTACGTTATCTCGCTTTAGGCCGCGACTCCCCCGCGATAAGCTCCATGCCACTTGGCATGCCACTTCCAACCCCCAATCAAGGGCGAAACTTTATCAGAAACCGGGAACAGTACAGGAACTACCACCCCGCCGGGATGGCGATTGGGATTGGGATTTATCAGCGAGGACAACCTCCACCCAACACACAAGGGATCAGGACACGGCATAGAGGTGGTGAGATACAGGACTCGCGTGTGTGATAAGGGTGGATCCCCCAACCCTTAGAAAGCTTTGTGGATGGGATCTGCACTGAGATAAAAGGTCATCGTTTCGTTTAGTTAGTTTTAGAAAAACTTTAAAAGAGATATTGCCAAGAAGGATAAGGATAATTGTTGCAAGGATATATATAAGAATCTATAAAGGATATTAAAAAGGATATATAGAACTCACCCTAGCATGCATGTGCACATCATTCTCGCCGGGCTGCTGGACTCCGGTGCGGATCTTTTTGTTTTGCGGCCCCTCGGTGACCACTATGGTGGCCCCGCCTCCGCCGACGCCAACGCCAACGCCGCCGCCGCCGGTGGCGCCACCGCCGCCCCCGCTGCCATTGCTAGCGCCGTTGTAGGGCATTGTGGCCGCCGTTGCGAACTGGAGCGAAATCTCGGGGCTGATTAAAGTTTGTTGGTGTAGAATTTTGGCGGTTTTTTTCGGCCTTTTGAGCCCAGTGGTGCGCGCGAGAAATATATATATCTATATACTATATAGATTCAAATCGTTGGTATTAGCTCGATGGCTAAAACGCGACGATAACGCGCGATACTCAAATAGGGGGAATGGAACGCTTGGTGGGAAGCGAAAAACTCACGCGCGCGCGGTCTTTCTTCTGCTTTCTTCAGGAAGGAGGAGAGTGCTGGAGGATGAAATATGATTTGTAAATATTTACTTTTCGTCAAATTTTACTATTTTTTCGGAAAGTTTTTTGTGTTTTTTTGTTTATGATGTGTAGCTCTTCTTTTATTTATTTACTATTCGCCACGCTTCGACTTCCTTTCAACTTTTTATTGCACTTTTTGATTTCCTCTTCTGGCTCAGTTCTCGGCGTTGTAGTACCAGCTGTAAAAAGGATAAAAAAATAGGTGTGTAAGGAGTTTATTGATACTATTTTCAGGAAAAAATGGGATACAAAATGCGCTAAAAAAAAACAACCAAAAATGACACTTCTTGAACACGCTTCTTCGAATCAGGAAGTGACTTTTAATTCAACGTTTTTTGCAAATTAACACGTGGTTTCCGCTTCGATTAAAGAAATTATTAAAAAGAACGAAAAAAAAACATTTAACAACACTTGTATCGATAGAACGGGACTTTCTTTCCTTATCGAAGCCTATAACGGGGTTAATTATGCGGCAGAAAGCGAGAATAAAGAAATGGAACAATTATAATATTTTTTCTCACTTTTTTCTTACTTTCTTGGGGTTTTCTTTTAGGTTTTTTTTTTGGGGAAATGAACATGCATAAAAGAAAGCTGTAAAAGCAATCATAACGCGTTCTAATTGGAAAGTTAGAATAACGGCATTAATCAAAAGGACGACAACAAAGGGAAAACTCTCGAACCACCCTCGGAAAGTTGTCAAAAACGGACGATGGCAGATGGGGGGAAAAAAGCGGTGGAAAAGCGCCGGCAAATAACAAACGATAGAAAAGAAAGAAGAAGAACGAACGAACGAACGAAAAGAGAAAGCAAAAAGGAAAAGCAAAAGGAACATGGCCGAAATGTCAGAGTGACTTGGCAGAAGCAGCGGAGAAAGCACGAATGAGGAGGGGAAGAAGGACTGTCAGAGAGGCAGGAAAAAAAAGAAGCAGCAAGCAGGCAGGCAACGGGAATCGCGTAAAAGTAAACTTGAAAAGTTTTTCGGGTCCGTATGTGTGTTGCAGGACATACAACCCTTACGGAAAATGGAAAATGCCCGTTCACACACACACAAACACACATAGACACACACAGGGACACTTTATAGACTTTGTGGGGGTAGCGGGTAGAAGGAAAATGGGAGCGCTGCTGATTTTGTTTTGTTTGTGGGGGTGGCTTTTTCATTAATGGAACACAGGGAAATGCGGAAAACGGGGAACGCTGGGCACGCTGAAACAACGGTGAACGGTGAACGCTGAACTTTGTGACGTGCGCTTTTCTATTTTGTTTTTGTATGGCGGCGATTGTTATTTTCTTTGCGTTTGCATTTCCATTTCTCCACTTTTACCGTTCGCTTACAAAATGGTGGCGCGGCAACAACAAATATTCGTGTAATTTTGGATTTGCACTCGAATTTGGCCAAACGCGTATTTCGGTTCAATTTGGATACAAGAAATTTGTACTTTATTCCCGATTTGCGATTGAAAAAATTGTTTAGCTTTTCCGTTTTTTTTTTTGTTAGTTTTTCCCGTTTTTTGGCTCTGTTTCTGAATTTTGATTAAATACACATCGTTTAGTTAAAATGAGCGCGCTACGAAAGAACCGCTAAGAATAAAAACTGCACTCTGAGTGTTCAGTTTGCGACTGTGCACCTGTCAAAATCGGCTTGACACTGCTGATGTCCGATTAAACGATTAATCACGTCTCGGCCTACTAGTACTACTTACATCGTCGATTCGAAAACTCCCAACTTTCGATATAAATGACAATTTAGCAAAGCGTGCCAAAATCACGCGCACACACACGATAGACAGACGACGGTTTGAAGCAGCGATTGAGCGATTGAAGTGAAATGTTTTTCAGCTTTTTTTTGACTAATTTTTGCGACGGCGAGCGACAGTCCTTTCCCGTCCGAAGCTTTTTTACGAAAAAAAATTTTTCTTACTGTTGTGGCTTTTATACGAAAGTCGCTCTGTTAACCGCTAACAGTTTTCCGATCTGATTTTCCGAGGAAAAACAATTTTCTTGGTAAACACTCTTTGGCTGTTAACAGTGAGAGCGTTGATGTTCTCTTTTCTCTTGTAAAAACGAGACGGCCAGAGGTGTGGCGATGAGTGAAAGATAGAGATAGAAAGTACAGGTAACTCAGAGAACCATGAGTGCGTTTGTAGTAGTAAACGCGTGCACTGTGAGAATTAATCAGTTAATCATTATTTATTTTAACCAATTAGAGTTAAATTTAAGCCAGGAATGTTTTACAAAACAGAGTTAATCGCTGTTTCATAAATAGGTTCAAAATTCTTATTTAAATTTCAAATTTAAATTAACAGTAACATCTCTTTTACAGTGTAAGCTCTATACAGAGCTCCACAGACCTGACATGTTACGAACCGCTGGCCGGCTCGGCTTTAGGGGTTGCAAGGTGGCCATAAATGAGAGAAAGCAGCGAAAGAGATGGGGAGCAGAGAGAGAGAGCAACGTGTGGCTGCATCTGAGGACCAAAACTGCAACACTTTTTCGGCTACTACTTTTTGGGCTGCCACGCGCCTGTTTCTGCTGCCTTTTTTGCGTTCGTTTTGCGTCGAGCGGAGAGCGAGAGAGAACGAGGTGGACAAAGCGAGACGGAGAACTACCTTTTGCGCGGCCCTTTTTGTGCCGATTTTTCGTGGGTGGCAGCAAAGGAAAAATCTTCCGGTTGGCACTCTGTCCCAAGCTTCTTCTTCTTATTCAACAAACATTTTCAGCTTTTTGCAACGATTCCGATTTTCCTGTGGCACACACGCACACAGACGCACACAGCCGCACACCCGCACATCCGGACACCCACACACACACCCGCCACAGCACTCGATACAAACAAAAACAGTTACTCCAAAATGGAGTGCCAGTTGCGAAAATCACTTTCACCGTTAGCGCTTTTCTTTCTCTTTCTTATTTTTACCTGGTTTTCTGCGCTTTTTGCACTTGTCGCCACGGTATTTGTTTATAATTTGTTATTTTTGCAGTCTTGCTATCCAGTATTTTGTTGTTGCCACTGCCACTGCCGCTGCCGCTGGTGCTGCTGCTGATGTTTCTGCTTCTTCTCAGTACACAAACAAAACGCGACGTCGGCGAGACAAACAAACAAACAGCAACAAGAGCGCGTGAGTGCGAGCGAGACGACGAGAATCGATAACCGTAGACGACGCCGCGGAAGTATTTAATTAAGCCAAAGTATTTAATTTAAACTTATGTGCATGCAGATTGCACGGACGCCGCACTCACACAATTACATCCGCACAATGCGTTTCTTTTTTTTGTTGTTGTTTGGCTTTTATTGTTGCAGTTGCACCTACGCTTTTGTAAACGATTTTCCTCTGGTTTCTGTTGCTGTTTTTTCGGTTTTCGGTTCTCGGTTCTCCGGGTTCTGTTTTCTGTTTTCGATTTCTGCTGTGCTGGGAGGCAATTTTCCAACCGTGCGCCACCAAATATCAATTCGTTCTCACAGAGAGGAAATAAGAGCAATGGTCGCTAACCGCGACAGCTGCCTCGACGCTGGCGTAGACGTCGGCTGTGACGCGGCAGAGCCACCCGTCAACGGGTGTGAACGGTGCAGCAAGTGCTTTTGTAACTCTCTTACAGCCGCGCGCACCTCACACAGATACTAAACACACAGATACAGCCGTACGCAGAGATACAAAACCATCAGTGGGAGAGCTCCGGACTCTCTTTCTCTCACTCAGTTGTAATGTGTCCAGTGGGCGGGGGTTGGGGCTGTCTTGCGCTGTTTGTTGTTGGCTGGCGCTTTGTTGTTGTTTTCTGGCCAAATTCGAAGCTCAACAGTGCACAGTGGGATGGTTTGGCCATTTTAACAGGATTACTGTTATCAAATATGGAAGGGTGCTTAAAATGGTGAGAATTTCAAGTTTAATGAACTTTTGGTTGGATCTTTATAGTCAAAAATGCAAGGGATTTCAATATTTTGTATATTAACAATACATTTTTGGAGTATATTGGGTTTCTAATTTTCCAATTAAGTTTCTTTAAGACACCTTCGGCTTTTTCCAACTGCCCATTTTTTGCATAGTCGTTTAAGAGAGTTTCGGGAAAAGAGAGAGAGCTGTTACCTTCTCTTATCTAAGCAACCAACAAATGTTTCAAAATGCATTTAATTTGTTGGAAATTTGGAAATCTTATAAATTAAAAAGTAAAATATTTATAATTAATTCTTTTAAATGCAATCTTAGATAGTTCTAGTTTCCTTGTTAGTTTTCACTTAACTTTTACTAAAGTATCCGAAGACGGTTGGCGCTTGCAACAAAGTCTAAAGTTTATGCAACAAAACAATGGCCGCCAAATAGAATCTTCGGGCCCCCATTTGACCCCCTTCCCCCCTTCCCGAGGGGACTTAAGTCGCACACAAACAGGACTGTCCAGGATTCAGGACGTGCTCCGTGTTTAATGCCAAAGTGCAGCAGGCAAAGTGGCAACAACAACAACAACCAGCAAGCTGAATGGTAAACAACATAAACTATTTAGTCCATGTATGTGTGCGAGAGTGTGAGGGTGGGGTGCTTGGGGGGTTAGAGGGTGTTGCATAATGGGGAACCCCTACCAGCACCAAGGACCTTGGCCGCATACTGTTTGGGTTTCCCTCGTAAAGAATGGATTAATCCACATATCGGCTGCCCTCTGCAGTTGAAGAACATATGAGAATTTTTAACAAACAATAATCTATATTAATTATAAGTAATATTTAAGTAAATAATAATAATAATAATCAAAACAACTTAAAATATTTCCTTTATTTTCTATATTTTACATTTTACATTTTACATCTGTAATTCGGCGCCTAAAAGCATGCAACAAAAAATTCTGCAGATGATTTTTCTTTTGTTTTCCTAAAATCGGAATAAAAATCCAAAAATTCGTGTCCTTTTTTGAATAACTGAATAAAATGGCGAATCTCATCGCTCCTGCAAAGGTCACCCGAAAATCCATTGATCCAGAAACTAGCGATTGCATGAAAAAGTAATTAAATTAGAGCGTTTAAATAAATAAAATCTGAAATTGTAACATTCCATAAGCTAATGATCCGTAAAGTTTCGCTTTATTCATAGAAAATTTCAAATCAAGAAAGACATTAAAATATTTATAAAAATATATATTTTAGTTTCATTTAGACGAGCAAAGGATGTGGATAAAAATTCTGTTATTTCTGGTAGCTTTTGGCCAACTCCGAGGAGCATGTCCTCCCGGTAGCATCCAAATAGTCGATGACTGTTTGAGGCAAACGATGCGGATTAATGGACGTTCATACGGTTAAGATGAATAAAGAATAAGGACTTTGTGCCAAAAATATTAAAACACTTTTCCCCCCGAAATCTCGGCGGTAAACCGCCCAAAGAGGGTCCTAAGTAAGTGGCCCAGTTCTCGCTGCCAACTTTCACTTGACTTTTGAGTTGCAGGAACACTTTCTTCCCTTCCTTAGCCGCCCTACCCCCCACTTGATTGCCATATTAATGCCCACGCACGCAATGTGTCCCTCGGCAGGATGCCAGGATGCAATCCGGGTGGGAGCTCACAGCCCGCAGTCTCCCGTCTCCCGTCTCCGGGAAGCCGATAAGCCAACGCTATCAACGCCTTACATCCGCGCGTGTCTTGGCTGTGTGGCTTCTGCTCGGCGTCCTCGCCGCGTTCGCTTTTCCCGGTTCCTGCATCCGCTTCCGTTTCAGCTGCATCTGCCGGAGCCGGAGCCGGAGCTTGCTATCCTGTTTTAGCCAGATTTACAACCAAACAAACTCCCCGACTTCCGCTCTGTGGGGCAGAGGAAAAAATATGATCTAGTTACCTAGTTAAGGCGCCTAAATTTTTGGATACTTTTTATGAGTTCCTTGATGTTTATCTTCTTGTAGGATTCTACTTCTATGCAAATATCTTTCAGTTGAGTATTTTCTTGCAGTGCACTAATATGTATGTGTTTATCTCGGCCACCGCCGGAAAGTGAAACGCTTATGAAAACGTCCGGCCACCCTGGAATCCCATCCAGCCGTTTGACCTTCTTCGGCGATGTTTCAGCGCATTTTCCATGCAAAATTTAATATAAGCTCTTGGTTCCCTACTAATTTCCCCATCTGAAGAATGCTCCAAAACCCACTAATGCCTGGCCCCGAGTATGTGTGGGAATCCTCTTTTCCGGCTCTCAGCCCTCACACACAGTGCTTACCACCAAAAAAAAGACGAACAAAGATAAACAATGAAGTCTTGACCCAGTTGAGAGTTGCTGCTTGGCCCGGCCGGCCCTTTGTCATCATCATCTTCCATCTAGTTGTCTAGAAGAAGGGTCCTGCAGGGTCCTGCAGGGTCCTGCCAGGTCCTGCCAAATCCACCAACTTTACATACAAAAAAAACGGACGCTTACCGAAATTGAGACAGAACCCGGAGCTAACTCGATACATTTTCCTTAAAATTTTTTCCTTCGATTTCGTTCTGATTTTCCTATTTTTCCTTTCTCCATTTTTTTTTTGTCTATTTTTTGGGGTGATGTGGGGCAAAGTGCAGTCAGACAGTCATTGGATCATTTGTCTTGGCATTGTTGCTTTTTTTCAACAGATTTTCGGTTTCGTTTCGTTTTTTTATGGACTTTTTTATCTCAACTGCTGGACAATGCGGGCTTTTCCGGCTTTTTGGGAACTCAAAGGATCTGAGGTAGGAAGGATATAATAATGTCAGTGTGTGCTTAAACCCATAACAAATTTCTTTTAGTTATAAATTTTTGATTTCTTATTGGAATTATTTTTTTTGCTTATTAGTTAAAAATTCTAAACGACTTTTTTAGCAAAAATCGTTGTTAAAAAGTCAAATTTTAAGGATAAAATAAAGGTATTTTGAAGTATTTTGTACTATTTATTTATTTATTTATATATTTTGTCTTACTTTTCTCAAGAATTGTTCAAGAATCCCCAAGATTTCTCAATTATTTTGCGATGTTTTAATTAAAACTTAAATATAAGCTCTCGGCAGGGTGCAACAGGACTCTCTGACCACCCATTTTAAAGTATCTTGCCCCAAAATGCTGCACACACATCCAGAGAGAAGAAAAAAAGTTACGAAAGCAAACAGAATCACTGCCCCCTGACTGGAGCTGAATGTTCAGAGCAAATGAAGGTGTCAAAATGACAAGCAGAGACGGCAAAAAGAAACGAAGGATGCACACACATACACATACAGCCATATGCTCTCACAGATACAGACCAATACAAGGACGTGCGATGGATGGATGGATGGCTGCCTTCCTGGACGCCCAAGAACCGCCCTACAGGCGTCCTGCCTGCCTGCCTTTCCGCCTGTTAGCCCGGCTAACTGTGTAAATGGCAAAGCGACAGCAGCATTTGCTAACTTTGCTGCACCAGCAACAAAGGAGAACAACAATAACAAAAGCCGAAACAATAGCAACAACAGCAACGGATACTACATAAATGTATCTACTAGAATATCTATCTAAGCGATGGCCGTGCATTGTATTGCAGTTACGTGCTCGATGGTCCAGCAAAATGGCGAAGCGAAAAAAATCTCTGAAACAAAATCAACAAGGATGCAGCAGCAGGAGTCCTTTCTCGAATACACTTTTAGCATCAACAGTGAAAAGTCTTGGTCAAGACAGCAAAGCCTGGGAGTTCCTTTAAAGGGTTTAAAAATTTTGATTAGGTTTTTGGGTTTGAAAAGACACTAGATCCTTTATAAGAAACAACAAAATTATAATCTTGTTGGCGAAATTAATCAGAAAACTTAAAATCCTTGCAGAGTGAGAGCATTCGGTGCCAATGAAGCCAACAAAAGGGCTTAAAGACTTTGGCAATGCCAACTGCTTACTCACTTACTTGCCGAATCGCAAAGCGGATTTAACTTGTTGGAAAACTTTAAATGAGTTCAAGTGGATTTCGGGAAGGGACTACCCAGTAACGCCCCCGGAACGCCTTGCAGAGCTGATGAAGCATAATGATGATGGCTTTGCCTGATTGATTGATTGATGGCCGAAAGGACGGCGATGGCGAAGGGTGGCTGAACTAAAGACAATTTGCACTTGAAACTAAAGGCATGGTCGCGCAAAAATATATTTTCAAACCAGAGAATGCGAATTTATATAAATTCATATTGCTCATACGCCGCGTCAGCCGTCGTGCGGTGGATAATTTTAGACTCGCGTTGCACGTTGCACATTGCACTTTCGCCCACACCCCCCCGCTACCCCTACACGGCCAATTAATTATGAATGTTTGAAATATTATTTACATATATTTAAGATTTTTTTTTTAGATTTTCGACAACGACAACGACGAGCGTTTTTTATGGCGGCCGTGAGCCGGAAGTGCCGCCAGCATTCGGAAAAACTGGCAAAAACCAACAGACAGATGCCACTTGGCGCTCGCTCTCGCTGGGATTCCTGGCCAGTTGCAGTCGGAATGGATCAGTGGACGGGTGTGCATCGGGCGTTCGTCATCCGCGCCTACTACAAGAGCAACGACTCCATCAGCTCCGCCCAGCGGCTCTTCAAGAAGCAGTTCAGCATTTACCAAACGCCGCCCACGAATGTCATCAAGTCCTGGCTGCGGCATTTCGAGAGCACCGGATCCTCGCAAGGAGGCTGCTATTCAAGGTCCTCGCTGCCGGTGAGTGGGGTTTTTTAGATACTTCCAGAATTCCATATCTAGTCTTTGGTATATCTATTTTTTTAAGATTTATTTAGAAAGTGGTTGAAGGAGTCATGAGCTCATTTTCGAGTAAAAGTAATTAGGAATTTCTTAGAATTCTTCTCAGTTAGACACAAAATGAATATGTATTGAAAAAATATGTCTAAAATTTTTATTGAAAAATGTGTGAATAATGCGAATAATAATAATGTTCAGAAAATATTTTAAAGATTTCACAAAAATTTCACAAAGTAAAGCAATAAATCTTGTAAGCAGAATAAGTACCAGAATTTGTCACTTTTTGGTGTAATTTTTAATGGCTTTTTAAGAAAATTAACATAAAATTTAATTATCTACAACCACACCCCAAAATCCATTTAAATCATTTCCAATAACCAAAATAATCTTGACAATTTCCAGCAAATCTTTTGCACCATCTGCAATCAGTGCCTGAGTAACGAGAAGAACTTCACCAGCTCCGTGAAATGACGAGGACGATGATGATGGCTGCGTTTGGGGATTTCAAATATAGAGATTAAGATGTTTATGGCATATAAGTTAGTGTGTACGAATCGCAAATAAATTTCTTGGCTAATTAACAAGCTTGCCAAACCAACACAAACGCCCGCTGGCTGGCTGTCTTGACCCACTTGCTTGTTTGCATTTCTCGCAAAATATTTATACGAGACCAGGCAAGACCAAAATCAGAAAATCAGAAATTTTAAATTCTTTTGGGCAAGTGTGTCATGAAATAGTCATTCGTTTCTGCTCCATACATATATGTACATCTCGTACCTGGCACCAGACAGCATTTATTTTCCAAATATATATATCTTTGTATATATATTTCGACGTGTTCTTAACGCAATTTTAAATTGGTAAGTAATCCAGCCGGATTAAAGCGTAATTCATGGTCAGCGAAACCACGCTTGGATAAATATATTTTAGGTCTTCGGCAATTATTCAAGCTCAACGATATGACGATGTGGTCGCAGCTGAAGCCTTTGGAGTGGTGTCGGGAGTTCTACAAGGACAACTACTCCTGGTCATTCGTCAAGTGTGCCCTGGTCTTCTCCGCCGGGGTCGTACTCATTCGCAGCCTCGATGGTAAGTGGCCAGAACCCAACATGGTCACCAAAATGTAGGCCAACCAGTCAAGAGACACCAAATTCCAGCTGCTAATTATTATAGAATCATTCTTGTTGATTTACAATCGAATTAAATATGTAAATCCATAAAGTTTTTGCTTTATTTGTGACTCTGCCTGTCACCACTCAAAATCACAGCTTGTCAGCTTTTAGGAGCCGCAAAAAAAAATGTAAATCCCATATTAACCATTTCCCAGGATGATGTTTGCTTTGCAGGAAGACTCCTGAAAATGTCCACTTCGAGGGGATATCATTTGGCTGTCATGTCATTTCGAGTAAAAAACCATGTGTGAGAGGCTTGATGACAGCCATCCTGTGTTGGCTTCCTTGCCCCAGATTGGGGCAGGGGTGGTGGGAGAGATTACAATCGGAAAATGCTCATAAGGCCGTTGCTGGTGGCATTAGTTTGAGATATGTGGCAGCGGTACTTCCGCCTGAGGCAACAAAATAAAATTAGGAGGCGCTTTAAGCCATAAACATAAAAATTGTTCCTCTCCTGTCGCGTGTCCCCTCGTCCTTAGCCGCCAGGCGATTCCCTGGCATCATAATTTCGAAATGACAGGTAATTTGGAAGCGGCAACAGGAAAACAGGAAAAGGAAGTGTAAGTGGAAGTGGCGCCTGGGAGCGGGCCAGGATCGTATGGAGTGCTAGTACCAAATGGGAAAATGATGCGGGTTTATTAAGTATCGTTACTCAAAAGAAAGAAAAACCTGCCCAGATACCCCACGAAAAACGAAATCCCTCGCAACAAATTTATGACGCCCTCCTACAGAAAATGCAGAAAAAATATACACTGCTCCGAGAGATGCGAAATAATTGGGGGATGGAGGATGGCGGATGTAGGACGCAAGAACGCAAGGACGTAAGGATGTAAGGATGTACCTTCTCTGCAATCTTCCACTGATTTAAGCCCGAGAAAAATGCTGCCGCACATGAACATGCAACTAATGAGTTGAGTTATTTACACCGTCGCGTTGAAGAGGCGTTGCAAGGTGTACGAGGCACGACGATGCCACCCTGCTGGCTGGGTTGGTTTAAACTCTAATTGAAATTTAGATAGCTGGTACGTGTGGCAGCCAGGAAATCATTCGCCAGGTGTCAAGGCAGGTGATGAGTTAAACACCCGGAAAAGCAGAGCACCGGAACAACCCGGAATGTGTGTGTTCAAAATTGGCCAAGAAAATGCCCCAAAGGCCCCAGAGGAATTTCTCATTTTCTTCCCCAAAAAAGACCTTTATTATCTCCAGAAAGTTTCAGAAAGTCTTTAAAACAATTGTATGTTTTACGCAGATTCTATTTATTTCCCCATTCAACGATTAAGTCGTCTTAATTACTGATTATGTATAAACCTTGGCTTTATAGCTGCTCATTTAATTACGATTTTTTGTGGAACATCTGGATTATATCGGAGCACTCGTCTTGCCTGATATCAGGCATCACATTGGCCATATTTCATTATAGAGAGCCGAGAGTCAAGAGCCTTGCAGCTCGTTTAACATTTGGCTATTAAAAACGGCGCCATTGATGCGAATATTTATTGTGGCCGGGCTTTTTCATAATGTTGGATTATCTAGGCACATGTCTTCCCAGGATTTATGGCCTAGGAATTGCACACAAGAAGGACTGGAGGCTGGAGAAGGCCAAGAGTCGGCTTTAAGCTGTAAGGAAATTGAAATCTTAAGCTTTATTGTTTCACAGGACTCCCGACTCCTGCCCTGTGGGGGATTGCCCCTCGAGGGCGAGGCATGCAAAGTGAAGCAAGAAAGTGAATAAAACTGCAGCAAAAGCAATTTTCATAAATATTTAATGGATAATGGCGAAAATAAGCGCAAGGAGCACGGCGCAGCGCCATCATGATGAGAGTCGGAGTCGGAGTCGGATGGGGCAGGAAACGGCCTGATGCTGCTGTTCTTGCTACATGTGTCTGATTGTGCCCCACCATCCACCCATCCACCCGATGTCGATGTATTGTTATGTTTGTGTAGATATATGGCTCTCATACAGGCCGGGCCACTCACATTCGCATGCACACCACACCGTATTGATATGTCAGCATAACGTATGTGTGTGTGTTGCAGAGTCCTGATCCTTTTGTTTCCTTTCAGGGACCAGTGATACTCATTACAAAAAGAGGATAGAAATAGAAACAAAGCTACCTTTTCTAAGGTTTTCCTACTCAAAAATTATATATTTTCCAACCACCTTCTTAAAATATTTCAAGCTCCTTAAATACCTCGAAAAATGAGGCGTATTTTCACGCGAAATGAAGCAGGATACGCTTTGTGTACTTCGTCCTTTTCCCTGATGCTCCTGGTCGCTTGGAGTCCTTCAAGTGTGCCCATTACAGACGGCAGAAATCATAACAATAAAAGTGTGACAGGGCCTGGGCAGAAGGGACGAAGCCGAGCAGGCAAAAGGACTCATTCGTCCTGGGGCGCAGCTCCCCTCACTTAATCGATGATGATGAATAATTGATTCGCTGCGATGCGCCCAAGCATGGAAATGAAAATGTCGGTGCATGAGGGGAGCGGGCTTTCTGTTTCTGTTTCTGTTTAAGTTTCGGTTTCAGTTCGACTCTTTTCCACGTGTGTGTGTGTGTTGTTGTTGTGTCCTGCTGGGTGTAACGAATGGCAAATTTCAGGAAGCGGAAATGGCAATTGCAAGCGATGGCGGCCGAGAAAGGGAATGGCGGCAATGGCGGACTGCCGGAAAGGCAAAAGGTACGGGGCTGTGGAAAGACAACGGCTGAGGCAAATGTGAATTTGTGCGCTAAATGAAATGCCAACACAGCAACACGGCCGAACAAAAACGGAAATAGCAAATGCGAATGACGCTGGATTGTTGGACGCTTGAATGGTTGAGCACTTGGAAGGTGGAGGCGGGGCACACCAGGACACCTGCCTGTCCTGCCAAGGCAGACAATTTGCTGGTATTTAAATTTCATTTCGAGTTCGGTTCAAGTGCGGGACTGCAGGAAGCGAAAATATCAGCAACCGCATTCCCTATCAGAAATAAAATTTAATATTTTAATACATACTTGTGTCTTAAAGAGGATTAAGTTTCACAATGCAGTATGCAAATAATACTTTTGAAATCGCTTTTATTGAATACCAAAAAATCTCTTCTCTAAAATGTAGAAAGCCAATTTATTCACCTTTTAAATTGAGTTTCGCTTTCTGAACCTTTTTTTTTTGTCGATGGCATCACTCGATTGTCACTAGACCGCCAATTTCCACAGCTTTTCTTTCCCTTCAGGCGATTTTAAAAATTGTAATCGAATTGAATATTTAAATTCGGGACGAATTCGCTGCGAAAACTGGACGATGGGAAAGCAAAAGCAATGTCTGCGGCTTCTGGCAGCTTTTCTGCCTGTCAGCCTGGCACAAAATTAGATTTAAATATTTTGGCATTTCCATCAATTTTCATATAATGCATCTCCTGCATCCTCTGTTGCAGGTCCTGTTGCATGGAGGAATGCAGATAGTGAGTGGGATTCAACTGTGGCAAGTCATTCCAGGACTCACACACACTGCCAGAGACAACCACACATACTCAATCATTTATGCAGCAATCAGTGCTGACGTCTTTTCCACACGTACGATTACCGGCTCGACTCTGCCTCTGACTCTGACTCTGGGTTATGTGGAGCATATTGGGAATCGAAATTGAACCCGGGTTGACAATGAGGCAGTTGGGATTGTGGCAGCCCAGCCCAGCCCAGCCAGGAATGCCGACCAAATTCTGGAACTTAAGTCAATGGGACATGACTACGGTGCGTATGAGTAATATTTGATTTGGATTTATTTACCCTTAAAATGCTTCCCATCTTAAATCCATAAACAAAGCTCTACAAAGCCCTTGCAATAATTTAAATTTCTCATAAAAAACGATTCCTATTTTCACTCACATACCCAAATAATCGAATAAAATATCATTCTTCACCGCGCGTAGAGTGCAGAAAATGCAGGAAAAAATGCAATTTGATGATTTGAAGGTTGAAATCAAATTAAGTCAAGTGAATAAATTGACTTTTACAGTATATTAAATGCAGAGCAGCGGAATAAAAACTGGAGGTGGCAAAAAAAAAAATAAGTTGAACAAATAATGCCTCGAACACAATGGCAAAAGGCAGTCAGATGAGAACAACTAAAAAAGTAAATGGATCTATTTAAATCAATTTGGATTTCACAAATAATAAAAGTGTGTTATCGAAAAAATGGAATAAAAAAAATGGAGATCATAGAAGCCTTGAAATGTGTGCTGTAGGGTTTTCCCTGGATATTCGTCAGTATTCAGTCTTTGTTGGACGCGGGCACAACAAGATTTTGTAAGGAAATTATAATTAAATTTCAAATAGTAAAAATTTGTGTTCGATTATGGGTACTGAAAGCGTGTTAGATTTCGCCGAATTGATTTCGTGTAAGAGCCGCACCAAGGATCTGGAATTGCCGATAGTTCGCCGCATTAAGGACATTCACGAGTTTGTGGCCGATAAGGAGAATTATGATGGAAATTATGACGAGTTGATGGACCGCATGGAGGCGAAGACCACTCAATGTGAGGGAGTGGTTAAGGTGCTGAAGGACAAACTGGAACTGAAAATGGCCACACTCCACAAGGTAAAGCAGGATATGATGGATCTACACCGGGACTTGAGGCAGCCTGGCTCCACCAGGCATTATGTCAACGAAAAAAAGAAGGTTACCATACACTTCATGGACGAAATGGATGCCGAGGAGTTGGACGTTCCGGCTGCCCTGGACCGGTTTAGTGTGAAAATGAGTTCCCTCTTCAACGAGGTCATGGGCTTGGACAGCGATATCGATTATGTCAACTTCTTGACTTCGTTATCCCAATTGAACAAGAAGTACGTGAGTGAATTTTTCACCATGAGTAACATGGCAATCGATCAGCCCGAGAAAACTTCCTCAACTGCCTAACTTGCATTTGAAAATTGCATTTATATCAAAATTTGTTTGTTTAAATTTGTAACCATTTCGTTCCTAAACGCTACATGTTGACACATTTTTGGAATCCCCGATCCGCAATTTTCTGTTCAAAAAAAACTCAAATAAAAATCGTATTTCTGCGAAATTCTAGACTGTGATTGGCTCTACTGTCTTTTATCCTGGCACTGGCGAGGGTCTACCTGCCACTCGCCTTTCTTCCCCATTTCTTCTCCATTTCTTTCTCTACTTTCCCTCCATGCTCGCCTTTCACCTGTCACTGCCAGCCCGCCAACCGCTTCATCTTCATTCCCCGTTCATGAATAATCCGTGCGACACTTGCGTTTTATGGCTTTGCATAGTTAGGAGCTGCTGCTGTTGTCGTGGGAGGGTCCTGGCCGGGCATCCTGGACAGCTCCGCTTAGCCAGCGTTTAGCTGGACCAGAGGGACATGCCGGAATCTAGGATCTAATATTGCACAGAGAAAAGTTTGGCTTTCCAAGAAATTAGATTTCTCAGCCAGCATGGATTTTTGTTTATTTCTTATTTATCCAGATGTTCTCCCTAGTTTCTCTCCGTGTAATAGGAAAGCAGGAAGCCAACAACAGGTTGCGTGCCAATGCAGTTTTTCACTGGGAATGTCGGTGCTGATAGCGAGTGTAATTATTATGCTGGACTCTGGGCAAGCAAGGGGATACTGCGGAGATAGGGCAGAGGGAGGGAAAGGACGAATGGTTCTATTGCTAGTCCTGTTTTCCATTTATATTTCGCTTTCCTTTCCTTCATTTTTTAGTTTATTTTTTTTTCTTGCCAGATAGCCGCAAACGCATAAACGCCTGTAGTTGTGCAATAAATAAAATGCAATTGTTGCGCCATGGCTGGGACGTTGGATGTTGGATGTAGGAGTAGTGGGCGGGAAAGTGGCTTACAGGAGCTAGTTGTTGGTAGTTGGGAGTTGCCGCCATGTTTGCGAACAACTGCAAGATGGCGCCCCGCATCCGTTATGGCTGAACATCCACTTTCGCCGTTGTCCTGGTCGTCCTGGTCGTCCTGCTCGTTCTAGTTGTTGTGTCTGCAACACTTCCGGTTTCGAAAAGTTGTCGCGTTGAGCGCGTTTTGGAGCCCGGCTTCCGTTGTCTTTCTGGCTTAGTTGGCGCTGCTTTAATTTCGACAAAACATCGCTTTTAAGCACTGGCTGTGGAAAAGGTCAAAGGGCGGCATAAATAATGCCAGGGCGGGATAACAAAGTTGCAGCAGCGGTAGCGGCAGCAGGACTAGAGTCCTGGACTCTCTTGGCCTGCATAGAAATTGCAGTTTACAGTTGCTAATTGAGTGTGCCAAGTCTGTGCAGGTGGCCTAATGTAGGTAATTAGTGTGGGGCAAGTTTTGGCCAAAAAGATTCCGCTCCGAAGTTATCCCCCAGAAATTTTCGAGAGCCTGGGATGTCCTTCGTCAGTTGCATAACTTGTCGTCGTCGGGGGAGAAGAACAATTTTCCCAAGATTGGATAACAAAGGATAGAAGCTTAAATCAATTATGGGGTTTCGGGCTTAAATGATGGATAGTTAAACCTGAAAAGTTTATGACCTGCAGACTTGCAGCGATGCTAGAGAGGTATTTCTGCAAGCCTTTAAATAATTAACAAAGTCATTCGATGGATGAAACCCACCTTGCCCGATCACATATGCGAACTTTCAGTTGAAATCCAATTAAAGCCACACGAACACACCGGGATAATGCAGTTGTTATGGGAATAAAGTTGGCTAGCAAACCCGGTTTATGGCCAATCTGAGAGATGTCCAATCCTCCATCCGTAGCATCTGTAGCAGGTGGATTGTTTGGGCGGACAACGAGGACAACTTGCCACATGTGGCAAATTAACTTAAAATTAAGCAATTAATTTAATTAGAGCACGGCGTGTGTGCAGAGCCCAGAGGCCACAGCCCCAAAGATTTGCCGCACACGCAACAGTTGCTGCTTAATTGCAGCAGATTCCCATACAGATGCTGCAACCACCCACGCACTCATGCCACAGCAACGTGCCACATCCAGTTGGCATTGCGATTGCTGCACTTTAAGCGCATGCGGAAATTACAAACGCAAATTAATAAGGCAAATCCTGGACAAAAATCATGTTATATAAGTTGAAAAATTGGTCCTTGATAGAAAGGTTAAAGAAATTCCAGAACCATCACATTTTCCATTAACCAATTAAAAGCAATCAACTGCCATTTCGCAATTTCGCAGCAAATAACTTTATTAATAAGGAAACTGAGTAAACTGAGTAAAAACTTTTATTTATAAATTAAAACTCCCAGTGACAGCAAACATGGAAAGTTGTTTAAACTTTAAAGTCAAACGGAAATTGTTATAAATTAAGTGAGAATTTAAATGGAAACGAGTTACAATTTAAGTTGGAAAACAGACTTTACCCGAACATTGGCTTTTGTGGAAAATTTCCCATTTCCCAGTTAAAGGCGAAAGGCAGAGGAAAATCTGGTTGCACAGGAATATCTGGTGTGTGAATAAACTTTTCTGTCATTTTCATTTTGATGAACAAAGTTTCTCTCTCTTAGAATATGAATTTTGTAAATTATAATTTAAAATCACAAAAACAGAAAGGTATTAAAGTGTAAACTTGATCTTTGAATATGAATTTATTGATTTTTCAGTCTTATGGCTAAGATCCAATTAGAGAGGCTTTTCAAACAATATTGTTAAGTCATCAAGCACTTTCGGCCGCATTTGCTGCCAAAAAGGGAAAATTTAGCCCCTTCAGCATGCTGAACAGCTTTCTGCTATCGAAGAGAATGAAAACAAAATTGTTAAGAAATGTTAGATGAGTCATGAGAGGCTTAGTGGGGATTTTCGTTTCTTGGTTACTTACTAGATGGAGTCGGTGCACTTGCCCTGGGCGTCTCGCACCTGGTGGGGACGACAGCGGGCTGGCTTCTTGGTGGCCGCATTCGAGGATCGTTGAACCTTGAGCTTGAAAATGGGCGAGTTGTGACCTTGGGGCGGGGTGTACTCGATGCTGTCGGGGAGAGAGGGAGGCGTAATGGCAGCAGCCGCCATAATGGGCACATCCTTGGACCTGGCATGCAGCGGTGGGGCACCACCAATCGGTGTCTCCACAATCATCAGATTATTTAACCTGGACTTGGGCTTGGAAGTGGTGGAGATGCTGGAGGGTTGGGTGATCTCCGTGGGTGGAGCTCCGGCTGTGGTGGAACTGCTAGTGCTTGTGGTCGCCTCGGTGCTCAGCTTGATCGGTTTGACGGTCAACGCACTGTCATCATAGTAGTAATCCTCCTCATCGTTATACGACTCCTAATTGAGAGATCCAAGGTTTATTTTTAGCAATGTTTGCAACTCGTTAGCCGCATTGCTTTCAACTGGTTTCTGGTTCTGA
The DNA here is from genome assembly GCA_018150545.1 of Drosophila ercepeae. Classification (NCBI taxonomy): domain Eukaryota; kingdom Metazoa; phylum Arthropoda; class Insecta; order Diptera; family Drosophilidae; genus Drosophila; species Drosophila ercepeae. The sequence goes on from JAECWL010000161.1 coordinate 17,098,027, forward strand.
TCGAAAAACTCACTTCGGCCAGTCCGTTCTGGCCCACCTCGATGATGGCCACATCCTTGATGCTCACATGGATGTTGTATTTGCCAGTTTGCCGTTGATCGAAGACCACTCGTCCCCCATCGGAGCCGGGCGCTTCGCTGGTCGATGGCGTTTCAATGGGCAGCGTTTCGGCCAGGCCTAAAGTGATTACGGCCAGCGATATGAACAGCATTTCAAAATTCTTTTTCGTCTTTAAACCAGTTCTAAGTGGGCGCGAAAAGAATCTCTTCGGAGTGGCACGTGTGTTCTTATTGGAGGTTCTGTCAGCACTGGACAGTTTGTGGCCGAAGAGGGCCCTTTTTAAGCCCTAAAGAGAGGTACACTGGAGGAAAAGTACGGTTTAATTCTTTGCCCCTCAACGAGAGTGAGAATTTAAGTTAGAAAACAGAGTTTATCTTCTGTTTATCTTCTTGTTTTAAATTCGAACAGATATCCATCAAATCTGGATTAGGTAATCCACTACCTTCAACTCCATTGCACATTTCAACAAGCCCTTATGTAGCTCCAAGCCACATACACCATGTACATCGAACATTCCATGTACCTGTCCATAATATTTACTATTTACTGAGCAAGCATGAATGCCACCTTTGAGGTGCTAAAGAGCCACTCGAAACGGCTAGAACTAAGTGACCTGGCTAATACCAAAGGCATATATATAATCATAAACGCAAACAGATAGACAGACGTCCAGGCAAATAGCCAGACAGTCGACAGGTTGAGTTGACGTGGGAAGTGGCTTTAAAATTTTCACCAAATACTCTCTTCCCAGCTTAAAGCCAATATATTATCTAGAAAGTCATAATTCATGGCTTTATGCACACCTCGACGACCACTTGAACTTCATCGAAAACTCATTAATTAATCCATGTATCGAGTTCGGCAATTCTGAACCACCAATTAGCTGCCATTGAGTCATTAGCAGAGGTCAGTTTCCAGTTTCTTGTGCGAAACCAATCAACGCCAAGACCATTTACATAACACCTAACCACTAATTATGCAATTATGCAAGCCGAGTTCCCAGGAAATCATACGCCAGGACCACTGGCCTGGGCCTGGACCTGGACCTGGACTTGGACCAATTCCTTTACCATTTTGGACAGTCGGTCGACTCATTTGTATGCAACGTCATGGAGAGTGCAAAATCAGCATTTCTCATTAGACGCAATTCGCAGACCCTTAGAATCTGAACAAAAAATTAGATTAATTTGAAATGAATTTTCATCCAGTTTCCTTCTGCTCTCTGCGGCTCTGAGGCGGCATTTCTAATTAGTTTTTAGCGAATTCTGGGCCGCAAACATTTCAAGGTTTAATGCATGGTTGGCGAGCCTTGAGAAAAGTTTTTCGCCTTTTGGGTCCTCGCCAGGACCTCGGTCAAGCTGGGCCGACAAAGAGAAAAAAAGGATTTAAAAGTGAAAGAAGGAGACAGCCGCATATGAAGTGTATAAATTACACTTCATCATGAATTTATTATCAGTGCCGTAGCAGATGCAGCTGGAGCAGGAGCAGGAGAAGGAGCTGGAGCCGGAGCTGAAGGTGAAGCTGCCACGAAATGCAGCATGGCAGCCCGCTGGCTCAGCACAAGATGAGGTCCTTGCTCACCTGCTGGCCCACAAACACACACAAAAGATGCCAAACACGCAGCAAATGCACAGAAAAAAAATAGTACCTCCGCTAGTTCTGTTTTATTTATATTCTAACACCTCGAAGATATATTTTTCTCTGTGTACCAACAACAGCATTCATGGGATGTTGACCAGAGCATGCATTTTTCGCGCCAGCCAACTTGAAATTGTGTAAACTCAGCGGAAAAATATTAATTCTAATTTCCAAAGCCACCACCCAGTCCAAGGACTCTCCTCTGCTCTTTTATAAATGCTCTCCGTTTAGCAGCACCTTTAATTCCCTTCTACATACAAAAGTGCTAGAAAAAACGAAAGGATTTCTTGGCACTTTTTTGTTAGTTGTTGCTGTCGTTACAGGACCATTTGAAGCTTTCATCAATTAGCTGCTTGAAAGCTGAAAAAAAGGCAGTCGTTGAGTAGCTTTTAGTGTCGCAGGATTGCCAGGATGAAGGCTTATGCAAAACACTCTTGCCTACTTCGTAAATAATTGTCAGGCTTATGTAGCTTGCTGGGAATCCGATTCTCAAGTGGCCAAGGGAAATGGACTGTTAAACAAGGATGCAGCTGCTGGTGATTTGGGAACATTTTGTAATTACTTCTTCAAATTCATCAACCTGTATTCCTGTATTGGATCGACCTCAATAAATCGAATGGAATTTATTGGGACAAAGCGAATATTATAATGCAATTAATGGGCTACGATTTAAGGGAAATATTTGAAGAGGTGGCAGGCCATGTTTTGAATCCTTGATTTCCATATTATAATGTGTCATAGGGGACAGAAACTAAACAGCCCGCATTTCAGTCCTTTGATTGGTAAACAAATTGAAAGTGCAAACCCAAAAGGGCTTTCGATTCGAGTCTATTCGATTCGATTGTGTGTGGTCGAGCGTTTTGTTATAAATCAGGCTTTGGTATATTCATATTTTATCTATTTGCTTTCTGAGAAGATAAATAACCCAATCTGAGTAAATTGAGGCGTTTTCTTGGGCAAATATATTTGGTTTAATCTTTAAAATGATGACATAAATTGGGTTTTTCATTTATATATAATATTTATAGTTGATATTAAAAGATTTCATTTGCCAAAGTCTTGAAAAATCGTCGTAAAAGGTAATACTGCCAGAAAAAACTGCTTTCCTTGGTTGAGTGTGAAGCTAAAGAGTACCCAAATATTTAATAATAGACCAAATCGGCCTGCTTGTGTGCACTTTGGCCTTAACTGTCAGCCAGGTGGGAAAATGAAAATGAAAAAAATTAATTCGATAATTAAACACAGAGCGCGCATCGTTTTAATCTGTGCGCACATTTTGCATATTAATCACTTAATTAGGTTAACATTATTAAAATAAACACGAGCCTGTCTCTCTCCGTGGGTTTGGGGCCCGTATTTATCGGGTAAACACGAGTCGACACACACCGCACCGGGCGACACAGGTGCCTCAAATGGTGAGGGCTCAAAGGCTCAGGTGTTCGAGTGTATGGATAGTGTATTCCTGTTCATTAGCGGCGGACGAAAACTAGTGTGAAAAAGTTTCGGAAAATTCAAGGAATGCCAACGATTAGATACGGAAAAATACGAAACATACGTGTGTGTGAGGGGGTGTCCTTATCGCAGGACACATAAATAATATTTATTGTTCTTTATGGGGCGGCTCGAAAGGCGGCCCGCGAAGATGCCAACCCCAAGGCCTAGTGTCAGTTGGGAAACATTCAAGTGTTTCGAATATTTTTTAACAGCTTCCTCCTCGACATCCTTCCGCCCTCTGTGGAGCTCCGTAACGCACACACATACACGATGTCCTGGAAAATGTCTTCATTGCGCTTTAATGAAATGCGTGGCAGGGATGGGAGGGAAAAGCGGGCTTAGTTGTCACGGTGGGTAGGGGGATTCCCCGTTTGCTTTTCGTATTTGCACTTTAAATTGCGCACAAAAGTATGCTACAGCCTTCATAATAAACACAATTTATGTTCCTTGCAACCTTTCAGCTTGCTTTTCCTGCCTCGCTTTCCTCGTTTCCTTTTTTTTGCCAAACATTTCACTGTCAGAACTTTGCGATTAAGTAATTCCAAAAGTTGTTTGTAAAAAATTACTCAAGTTCATGGAATGTGTTTGCTAGTAATATTTTAAATTGAGCGACACCGTCTGATATTAATAATATTTTTCGGGGTCTCTGACAAAAAACTTTCAACAGACGATGGTTGAAACGAGTTTATCCCGCCACAGCAAAGAGACATCAATCAAGTGGAGCATCAATCATTCTGCGGTTCACTTAGCCAAAGGTGAGTGGCGAATTTTCGAGTTGATGTACGTCATGATTGCGATGTGACAACGTCGGAAATTGTATTTCTTGCTGCTTACAATTTATTCTAATTTTGATTTTATTGGTAACAGAAATAACTGAAAGGCTAAAAAGGGTTAAAAAAGAGTTACTCACAGCTCATAATTTTCCATGGAAATTACAGAGTTCTTATACTCCATGACTTGCGTTCTGTGCTGAGCTGAAAGATCCTTTGCCAGATTAAAAGGGAAAACTATATAAACTAAACTTCATTCCCACCTGGAGTTAGTTCTCAAAAATGCTCGTTACCGTCTTGGGGCTTTGGTTTTTTCCCGGGACTTTGGCCTGGCCCTTGCCAACCATTCGTGGTGACAACTATGAATCCGATTTCCTGCACAACCTAACCAGGCAAATGGCCTCCGGCAACAAAGTCGACTCCTTGGCCCTGTTCGGTGTTAATCGTGAAATGCAAAGGGAGAGACACATCCTGCTGAAATCCCTCGAACAGTTTCTACCGGAGGCCTTTCAAAAACCAATCGTTGTCTGGGGATTGCGCCGCAATGTCACTCCACGCTATATCCTGGGCGAAAAGACCCTCGTGTGCGTGACCATAAGCCAAATCTCGCCACAAGAGGAGCCTATTTTCGATGTCCTGGCGGGCGCATTGTTTGGCCTGCACCATGTCCCGATCCTATTCATTTACCAGCGATTGGGCAGCCACCCACCCACGATGGATCAATTGAAGGCCATCTTCTCCTGGTGCTGGCGTCAGAGGTTCATCAATGTGTTTCTCACCTACCAGCACTCTAGGTTGCCTTACTCCGTGGAAGTCAGGAATGTGGCAGCAGAACACAATTACCTGTACACCTACACGGCTTTTCCTAAAGTTACGGTCCGGAATCTCACCCGGATAGGCTACCAATACACGAATATAATGATGGATTTTCGCGGCTTTGAGTTTAGGGTTCCGGTTTTCCAGGATGCTCCCAATGCTTTTCGGGTGAGTGGCCCTCTCTTAATTTATTGAATTTCCTTGAATTACTTGGTACATATTTCGAGTTACCCAATGGAGGGCTGTCCGGGGCCTTTGGCCTCATGTTCGCCGCCTATGTTCGCCAGAGAAGGGGGCGTTTCCGCCTGGAGCCCACTGTCGCTGTGGACAGGTATAACTACCATGAAAACCTGATGTTGGCCGCGTCCCGCGGCGAGATTGAAATAGGCGTACATCCTTATTCCACCATGATGCCGGGTGCCGAGAGGGCGGCGGGATATTTTCCCCTCGTTCCGACAAACACCTGCGTCCTGGTGCCCTGGCAGCATGAGCCGCCTCCGGGTCGATTCATCCGGTATGCAGTACGGATAAATGGAGTCTTTCTGGTGGTCCTCCTTCTGGCCATGGCTATGGCGTGGCAGCTGGCCCGCGGCGAGGCATTGCGCGGTATACAGCTTTCCCTGGTTACCTTCTTCCTGCAACCGATATCGGACATGGACTTTCACAGATTTTCAGAAGCGTACAAGTTCATCCACATGGCCGCTCTCCTGGGATCCTTTCTTTTGTGGTCGATGCGTACCGCAAATTTGTCATCGGTTTTTACCTCGCAAGTAATTTTTTCATCTATTTAAATACATTTTTCCAGAAGTATTTGCATTTTTCTCCCTTCCAGAGTCCAGGGCATCAGATTGACAGCGTTCAGGATTTTCTGGCCACACCTCTGCGTCTGATGGTTACGGCATCCGAGGTGGAAATGTACTTCTCCAGCGGCAGCTTGCCTGCGGCTTTGGGGCCACGCCTCCTGGTGGTCAACAGGTCGACACTGCTGGAGCACCTGGATAAATTGAATACCAGCTACGCCTACTGCAGCACCAGGGAGCACTGGAGTGTGGTGGAGATGCAGCAGGAACGCCTGGAGAGTCCGCGCCTCCGGGTGGCGTGGAAACTGTGCACAAGGACCTACATTCTGCGCTTTCCCATGCAATGGAACTCACCCTTCCAGCCGAACTTTTACAGATTCTTCATTCACGCCAAGCAATTCGGCTTTTGGTCCTACTGGCAGAACAAAGGTAGCCAGGACTCGGTCCGGATCGGTTTGGTGGTCAAACTCAGGGACAATCACGTACCGTTTCATGTCCTGAATCTAAAGGACTTTGAGCATCTGCTTAAAATCTACTTTTTGGCTCTGATAGCCTGCATTTTGTGTTTGTTGGGGGAGATTGCTTGGAGGCGCTATTGGGAAGGAAGGACTGGGCGCTGAGATTAATAAATAAATTCATGTTATATGGTATTGTCCTTAATGGAAAAAAGTTACTGAACATCCATAGTTAAGTGCAACTCATTTAGCTTAACTTTTGTCTGGAGAAGTTCGGAAATGCAAACCGTATAAAAGAACTGAAGAGTCGTTGGCCAATTCCAAACATATCGACGACTGGGTAAATAGAAAATTCAATTTGAAACGATTGCTTACTAGATAACGAAAGCCGGGCCTGCCTTACCGCCTGTTGTGCACTTTTGGGCCAGCCTTCAGCAGAACTTTCCACAGGCAATCCGCCTGGCATACGTTCCTGTTCCACACTCATCCACCCACACCCACACCCACTTACAATCATGTCGACTCAATCCCCGCCCATGCCGCCTGCCCACTCAGCAAGTTGGCCACAAACAAACTTCCTGTATCGATGCTACCACACACGTACAGTTATCACCCAGCCCCCGGGCCAATATCTAAGTGAAAACACAGATCAACAGTACGACAATCAGCAGAGAAACAGGCAAAGGCGAAGGCAGTGGCCCAGGCACGGGCAGAGGCACACATCCGCCGTAAAGGACGTAGCATATCCGTATTCCTATTCCCACATCCACCTCCAATCTCCATCCCGTATCCAGTCTCTTTTCAGTCCCAAACCTCGCACCTGCAAACGTAGGCAACATCAGACAAGGCAAAGGCAAAGACAAGGCCAAAAACCCAAAGGCATTACACTGTGGGAAAAGGTTGAAGATTTTTTGATATTTTTGGAGGAATGAGTATTGTGGGAGTACTGGGTATCAGTCTCTTATCCTTCCTTCTTGTCCTTCTTTTCAAAATCCCGACTAGAATCTGCTTTTCTGTTTCTCAATGTAACTACCATTTTTCGCCCTTTCCTCAAAATGCCAGGCAGGTTACAAATTGTATGCTTCGGCTCCTCCAAATCCTTTGCCCCTGTCACTGCCACACCCACCTTGCAGCACTTTGATTGGTTGCAAACGCCTTGCCCTTCCTGTTTCTGCACACGTACACGTATTACGGGCAGTTGCATTTCTTGGATTGCATTTAAGCAACATTTATGCATTTTTAATGTGACAGCTGAAATGATGAGACGGCAGCCTAGGAAGGACTCCTGCCCCACACATACATATTCCTGCTGACAGCATATGTGTGTGTGTTGTGCCACTCCCCCGTGACCCCTGACCCACCCACCGGCCCACGGACAATGCACTTTATACATTTTGCAGTGTCAAGAAAGTTTCACTCTCGTTTCACAGAGGCCGACCCCGAGGCCGAGGACGAGGCAGAGACCGACAATTTCCGTAAATCATTAGATAATGTGCCGGGGATTTTCGTGGACTCAGCACGTCATGCATATGCATGATATATTAGACGGATCATATCTATATATAGTTAAGGAAAACCAAAAAAAAAACTAGGTAGTTTTTACTAAATTGAAAAAGCAATGTTACTTAACGAACGTGAAATGCTTTGAATGCGATTGGATTACCATGAACTGGCAGTCATTAGGAAACCCACCAACCAACCACCGAACCAATCGCGCCACCCACCACGTCCTGGCACCATTAATGGGCCACTTCGGGCCTCACACAAATGAGGAATCGACCACAATTGACTGCCAACTAGGCGCGTGCATAATCATTGCAATTTTGTATGATTTCCAGCCGCCCCAGCCAATGCCCCAACACAATCGGCAGCGACCACAAAAAGCAACCGAACCACAGTATCGACAGTGTCCTTTCGGTGGCCAGGACTCGAATCCTTAGTCCTGTAAGTAGGCAAAGCTTTTTGCAATGGCACCAGGAATGGCAAACAACAGCTGCTGCTGTAGTTGCTGCTGCAGTTGCAACGGCGACAACGTTGCAAGTGCAACGTTGGTGTTTATTAGCATGATTAACCCCGCCACATTGCCGCACAAATTGCAAACGCATTGAATTTGGGTCAGTTGGGCGGATAATGAGATGGGCGTGGCAATAGAGGCAGCGGCAGGAGCGAAGCCGGAGGCGGATGGTGGAAAATGTCAGGGCATCTTGTAATTTGATTTCAACGTCATCCCGGCAATCGGCGGCACTGTTTGTTGGTAGTTTACGAGATCGCCAGATGGCTGGATGGTTATATGGCCAACTTGTTTGGCTGTTGGCCTGACATTTGCTGATTGCATGGCCCCAACAAAGGATGTGCCAACAATCTGAGTGGCTCAAAGACGATGGGCCACGGACCATGGACCAGGTCCAGTACTTAATTAGTTTTGGATGCACTCTCTCGGATGGAGAGCGAGTCACGCATTCGGGCCGTAAACAAAAAGCCTACACAGACGGCCAAAAGTCTTGTCGCACTTGGCTTGTTTCGTTTCATTTCCGGTTAACCACATCCTGCGTAATAAGCGCCACTTCCGCTCCGCTGTCGACTCAAATTGTTTGGTTTTCGTTTCGTTTTGTTTTGTTTTTGAATCCTGGCATTGTCCCTGTTCCTGTCCCATCCTGCTTTGGCTTCTGCTTGTGCTGCTGCTTCTGTTTTTATTGTGAGTCAAATATTCGCTTTGGCCAAAAGACAGGAGTCGGACTAGAGCCAGGATGCTGTCACTTCCGCTCCACCCACAAAAAGTCCTGCAAAGTACTTGAAGCACTGGGAAAAAAAGTTTTTTAAAAGGGGTTCCATTACTTTGTCAAGTAAGTAAATAACTATATTTCTCTCTCTGTACCTCTTGCATGTCAATGGCAGTTTAGTGGACACTTTTTGCCTGCCTTCCCTGAATACCAACCAAAATGGAGAAACCACAAACTGAAGCTGCATTTTTATTTGCATCTGACTCGATGCCTGGCAGCCATTGTTGCTGTAATTGCCTGTGTAGGACATGGCACTTGGCTAACAGAATTGGTAAGCGACAACCACCACGCCTTACAATTGTTCCCTGGCATTGGCTGGTGGTTTCACGTTTACGTTTAATGAATTCCAACTCCATTTACCATTTACCATTCACCATCCGGCAGCAGCACCCAGTGCCGAGTCTCTAGTGCATAACCGTCTAATTGTTGACATAATTAACCTCCCCAAACCGGAGGCACTTGCCCTTTTGTCAGCTTATTGGGGCAACCAACATTTCCACATTTCGCACATTGCCTACGAATTTCGAGTGCAGCCAAAACACTCTAATAATACGCAATTGCAGTGTAATTGCGTTTGCGAGTTTGTGGCGGCAGCTCCGTGACTCTGGAGTACCGGATGCGAAGGTCGTGGAGGGTACTTGAGATGCGCTGTGTGTGTGGCAACTGGCAGCCACCGCAGCATATTATAATAGACCCTATGTTGCCCCAAACATATGTTGCAAAATCATTTTATTTGCACGAATTAAGCAGCTCTCGAGGTGGATTGTTAACAGTGGCTCAAAGGATAACTATTTGGTTTCAGATGTTTTTTTAATAATTATTTTGAAAAGGTTTATAAAAATATATTAAAATAGTAAATAAGTAAAGAGGATATATTAAGAAAGGAAAGCATATTTTAAATGGTTTCTCAATTATTATTCTACCCACTGTCTATATCCTGCTGGTTCGGGAAGTCTGCCTCGGCTGGCTTCTGTGGCTGCAATGCGGTTGTGCATTTGTGCGTGGTGCCGCCGATGCTGTCATTCCAGCCTTCGCTCCTGTTCCTGCTCCTGCTCCTGCACCTGTACCTGCCCCACCTGCCACTCCACCACTCCAGCTTTGGCAACATTAGCATTCATGCGCCTGCATGCCGGAGGAAAACCAAAAGGTCCTGGCCAAAAAAACCCCAAGTCCTGGCGGCTGCAGCTGACGCTGATGACAACGTTGGGGTTAACTGGCATTAATGTCATGCAGTCATTCTGTCGTTTCGTTGGCAAAACCGGCAGGAAGTTGCCGGCGAAACCGCTCGGAAAATTGTTGAAAAGCAATCGTTTTGACTTCGGGACCTTGCGTGTGCATATCCTGTGGATGGCTTTCGGTTTGACGCATTCCGGCTTAATTTTATTGTTTGCCCAGGTATTTCAAAAAGAACATATTTTACATAGAAAATATGGCTAGGATATTTTTTATTACCGATCAGTAGCTAACGATACTTCAATCTAGTAAATAGTAAATTTTTGTGTCTTTAGAGCTCGTATCTCTTACCAAATTTTAAAAGTTAACCAAGTCTTTTACCAATGGAAGGTGAGTCCATGAATCAATGATATCATCTAATGGCTTTTATAATGACACTTGATGGGGGAGCCTATTCCTCACGATCTCCTTTGTTTTGGCTTTGTTCTAAGCAGTTAATGCCTTAAATGTTTTCCGGAACGCAACACGCATCACAAAACAATCTCCACCTACCTCTGATATCGGGCTCCAATGACAAACCACTTTATGCCCCATTTCCTAGTCCCCCCCTTTCAACGCCATTAAAACCTTACCGAATTGGGCCAACTGGGTCAAAGTTCAGTGAGTCAGTCAGTCAGTCCGTCATCCAGTCAGTCACAACAATGGGAAATGGAATAGAAAAAATAGAAACATTGAAAATATGTGAAGGGAGCTAAGCCGTCTAGACGTGTGCCAAATGAAATCAAACATCGTAAACTGATTCCGCGGCATATTGATTTTATATCATCAAAAAAACATGGGGGCCAGGGGATATACTGGAATTCCATTAAATCGCTTCGTGCGTGCCGCGATGCGTGTGGTGTGGTGTGGTGCGATGGCTCAGTGGTTCGGCGGTTGTCACGCTTCGACAGTCTGCCAATTCCAGGCCGACTTTTAGTCCTTTCACGACTTTCATCCAAGATGCGTGCCCAAAAGCTGAATGCCCAGGAACGCGAAAAGCTGCGACGCCAACGCTCCGAAACGCGCCTAATTGTGGCACGATGCAATGAGCTAGGTGCTCCATTCGAGGCCCAAATCCCTCACGTATTCTATTCTATACTTATCTAGAGTATTGTGTTTCGTTTCAGGTTTCGAGTATGTTGTCAATGCCCCGGTACCGCCCAAAGTGGGTTTTCTGCGGAAAATTCGTCGGGGTCCTGATTTTGAGTTTGTCAGAGACAGCTTCAGATGCTTCACCTTCGAATTGCCTTCTCCGGGTGCTGCTGCCTACGACATTCCCAGTTCCGTCAACTTTAACGTGGGTATAAGAATATATTATTTAATTGATTTATTTATACATTTTCTATTTTAGTATCCATCCAAAGCTGGGTTTTCGGCTTTTGCCAACAAGATGCCACGTCTTCCCGCCTTCCGGGAGATGGGATATCCCCCGATAGGATCCTATGCCACCGATTTTAAAGGAACCCAGTATTACTTCAGCTTCAAAAAGGAGGTAAAACTGGAACCCAAATGGTCAACTCCTGGGTAAGGATTACAAATAGTTTTGGGTAATATCCTCAAAAGAGAAATTAATTTTCCAGACCCTCAACCTACACTCATCACCTCAAGTATCCTTCGTGGAAGATGGAGACGGCTTTCGGCTCGAAGAGGATCATCTGGCCGGCGGTGGCTGTTTTTTGCTCTCCGTACAACACCTCCCGCTGTATGGTGTGTGAGCTGGTGCCGGTGGGTGACTATTTCCATAACTTCAGCACGGACTCGGACATGTGTCGTCCCTGCATGCACGAAGCCGTGGCTGCCATGAAGAAGTGCAATCTCCAGGTGACAGAGCGCTTCCAGAAGCAGCAGAAGATCAAGCAGTTTGTCCCGGCCCGCTACTGCGGCTTCTTCCACATCCATGATGGAACCAATGCCACCATCGAGCGGGACTCCCGGAAGGTGTTGCGCCAGAAGACGCGTACCGAAAATTATTTGTATCGCGTGAATGCAAAAGTGGAATATAGCTAATAAATAAAAGCATTTAAGGAAGAGTCTTTAACTGACATCTAGAGTATGCTTAAAAGAACGTAAAATATTTAGAAAATTAGAATGCAGCTTTTTAGAGAATCCCCCAAGTGCCAAAGCTCTTGTTGACCGTCTCGGGTGTATGGAACGCTTTTGCTGCTGATACATTTTAATCGCATTTCCGGCATTCCGGTTTCCCCTTCCGACTCCTGGTGGCTACCGGATGGAAAGGAACATTTTAGCTGGAAGCCACACACACGCCAAAGTCAGCAATAGAAACTGAAACTGAAACAGAAACAGAAATAGAAACAGAAACAGCACCCGGCCTTGGACAATGCAACAATGGCTGTTGGCCATTGGCAGCCATTATGCCCATTATGGCACATGGCCGCCATGCCACTGTCAATTTCACAGTTTGCTTGTTTTGCATTTGGCCAACAGCAAGAGCAGTCCACAACCTCATCCTAATCCCGTCCTGGCCTGGCTTGGCCATGCACCATTTGACCATTCGGTACACGCGTGGCATTTGGAATGCAAGTCAGGTGTTTCTCCTCCTCCTCCCATCCACCTGCCACATGCCACCCAAAATAGAAATGGCAGCGCTGAAAGTTGCACAATTTGAGCTTCATCTCCCACATTTCCATGGCACTTCTGGGAACACGATTTCATGAACAAGTTCTTAGCCAACTTCTTAATCTAAATTTGAAGAAAAGCTTAAAATAATTCCCCCACAACCAATCCAATCAAGCAAACGCCAAGTTTATTTTCAGTCAAACATTATTTATTGTTAAAAGTTTAGAGAGATGAGGAATCTATATTATCTTCCAGGACCACAAGGATTTGTGGCTGAGATTTCGGTTTTCATATACGTAGATCGATTGCCAAACAAAAAAGAACAGCCACTGTGATATAAATGATGCGAAAACCTACATCAGCAGCAACCGTTCCCTTCTTTTTGGACAATTTTCAATTTCCACCAAAGGCGAGGCGAGGTGACACAAATGTGTGCCACAAATGACAAATTGCTGAACTTGACGGTGCAACCAAAAAGAACAGCCACTGTGATATACGGGAAAAATAATATATCAGCAGCAACAGTTCCCTGAGGTTAATACCGGAATAATACTTGTCAAATAATACCTGAAATCGGAACACATTCTCCCAGAAGTTTTGGCTGTTTGGCACTTTAGATGCAAAAAGAACAGCCACTGTGATATAGATTGGAAACTTACAACACAGCCACTATTCTCTCTACTTTAAAGGCGGGTGTCCTTTGAGTCCTTGAGTCAGTACAGTTATTCTCCGATGAATCTTGGACAAAGACATGCGCTATAAAGGAAAATCACTGTGATATGTAACGAGGAGTAACGCATATCACAACGATCGTTCCTTTTAGCGAATGGTCCTTAGAAATCTTTCTTAGAGTTAAGTTTTTCAAACACAAATTTTGGCTGCTAATGCCACAACGAACTTCAATGGTTGTCTAGCTTTATGATCAGAGAAATCACCTAAGGCTGGACGACCAAAGAAACTAATTGCAACCTCCAAAACTCCAAACACTTTTCAAAACTCAATCACTTTAGCTTGTTGAACTTTTTAAAATTATAGCACGAGTGTTCGGTCTAGTCACTTCGCTGGTTCGAGAACCTCTTTTGAAAAAGCGACCATACCGACAATCGCCATTCAATTCTAAAATTCTGATGCTAAAAATCACTTGGAAATGATTCTTCCTTGACTTGATGGAGTTGGCCAAGATCATGAGACACACTTTGCCCAGTGATGGAAATATTTTGATACATAACTGCACAAAATGCATCCCAAGATCGTTGCCTTTCGAGAACTCACAGGATTTTTTTGACGGCTTTTCGAAATTATAGGACAAACTTTACCCAGTGCTGCTAGGAAATTGGCAAAACCGAACAAGGTTTGTCGTATAATGATTTTCACTTTGTAACTCGCGGTCTTCTTCACGGTCTGAAGAGGCGCTGCTGACTGATGATCCTTCTGCTGGCGAAAGGATCTTTTATACCTAATTCTTAGGGCTGCAGGACCTCCTACCTGTGGGTGGCGGGCGTTTTTACCTGCCCGGAGCGGGCGGTTCCGCGAATTCGCGTCCCTGCTCGCGGCGACCTTAGTGAAAATTTTGCAACTTAATCCGTGGCCATAAACGGATTAATGCAGAGAGTTTTTCGGGGAAAAAACGCGCAGCTGTGCCGCGCATAGATTTCGCAGAACTGCATAGTCGTCCTGTTAATTTGGTAGTTAGCGCGAATTCTGTTGTCCCTAAGGCTTGGGTATCACCAAGGAAGTTTCCTACCTTTAGTTAAACTATTGGTGACTGTACCAAAACCAAAGGACTGCTGTAGTTTAGCGGATAACCTCATGCTTCAATTATTCAAGAGGAAAACCTGTTGAAAATTCAGTAAACCAACTGAATGAAGGTTAATTTCGTGGACTCAGTAGGTTTTTATTAGGGTTTCAGTAATTTGAACTATTTCACTGAAATCCCAACCACGTAAACACAATCAATACACAATATAGAATCGGAATTTTTGTATGAATATTATAATCGTGAAACATAAAGTTAATTAATCAAAGGTCCTGCAAGATACTCTAATCGATGAAGGCTTTCTGACAAAATGCAAGCCAATGGATTCCTGCAAGTTATCCTTTTGGCAGTAGTGGGATTATTCGTGAGTTTTTTATTTAATAAACATTGTTAAAAGAAATATTTCAATCGATTTACAGATCATGAAGGTGCGTGAATTCGTGGCAATGCCCATTTCTGTAACGGATGTGGAACAACCAAGTAACGCCACAGACGAGGAGGCTGGCAGAGCTCTCCGTTGGATATTTAAACCGCGGCGATTAACAGCAGCAACAAAAAATATCGTAAATAAGACGTCTACTGTGACACTGTGGCCACCGACCATGGAGGCACCTGCTGGGTTCCAAGTGTTTGGGCCAAAGTTCCGATTCCGGGGAAGGAAACCGGGGACGATAAAACCAGAGGAGGCTACAACGAAGAAACACGTCCGACTTTATGCCGAACCACAAGATGAAGAAGAGGGTGGCGAAGGCGAAGCTCCTGCCGAGGGAGACGGGGCAGAAGACGGAAGCGGAGCATCCGGTGGGGCCTCCGATGGAGGCAGTGGAGCAGCCCCAGTCCAGGGAGGCAAGGAGTTGACCGTTAGAGTTCCCGATTTCGATACCGACGAATACGGCGGACGAGTTTACAATCCCTGGGCTGTTACCTTTGGCAAACTGAATCTGGACACACGATTTGGCGACGGCGAGTTCGAAGTGCCACGGATTTCGTTGAATATGAATCCGGCGACCAACTACTATCCCAAAGGCGACAACCTGACCACTGTCTGCGCCAATAGTTCTACAATCTACAACGATGTCAAGATCATGAAGTGGCTGGTGCGGCACATCTACACCAAGCGGAAGAAGATTCGTGCCTTCTTTTTCTCCCTGCGTCGGGAGATCTACGACATGGCCAACTCGGAGGAGTGCCACACCGAGAACCAGACCGACTGGCTGGCTTACCAGGAGTGCGCCCTTCGACGCAATCAGCGCATGGAGTACTATATTCCACAGTATCCTTACCAGCAGTTCGCCATTAACTAGGCCATGTAAGATTTCTTTATCAATTCAATCCAAAGAAAAAAATTTTAAGTGTATCGACTCATGGACGCTGGTCTTCTTGCGTAGCCAGAAAGTTTCCAAAATATATTTCAATACCGGTCTTCACATATGATCCTTTGTTTCTTATTTTCCATTAAAATAATTGATAAATAGTTGTAGAAAATTGATCCAAGAATCGTTTAATGTAAGCCACTTAGGAATTGGATAAGAATTAGCAAAGCTAAGAGATGGATAATCTCTGGAGCCATTCTTGAAAGGAATCCCATCGAGAATTAGACCCAAAATATTAGATTTTTATGCAGATTAGTAGAGAATTGATCCACGATTTGTTTGAGGTACTCCCCTTAAGAATCGGATACAAATTATCGAAGATATAGCCATCGCAGTGGACGATATTGAATATCCCTTGGATTCTCCATATTTTGAAGAGGATCTTCCAAAAAAAATGGAAAAAATAATGCAGTCCAAGATTTTGATGCAGATTGAAAGGGAATTGATCCACTATTTGTTTGAGGTATTCTGCTAAGGAATCGGATAAAAATTCGAGAAGATACAACCATCGCAGGGGCGATACTAAGTTTTCCGGGGGTTCTCAATATTTATGAAAGGGATCCTTCACAGAAATGATACAAAATCCTCCTAAATTGATGTCCTCGATTGTGATTCATATTTAAAGAGAATGCACCCCCAGTTCGTTTGGGGTATTCCACCTAAGACTCGGATGTCTATAAGCTAAGATATAGCATTCGCAGGGGGCCATATTGTTCATTCCAATATCCTTCTTGAAAGGACTACTCCAGTATAAAATAATATTTTTATTCCACACCCTCAAGAAAATACAATCTTGTTTAGCTTTCGCTTTTGTTTTTATTTTCAGTTTTATTTGGTAAAATTAAATCAATATTTTCATTTCATTTATATGTTTTTTGTTATTACCTTTTTTCAGATATCATTCTTTTCTTAGAAAAACGAACAAATTTGTTTCAAATTTTCAGCGTTGTACAACTAGAAGGAGAAGAAAACAAAGATTGAAAACAAGAAGATATCAAATTATAAAATAGAATTCTAAGGTCGTAAGTAATATTTGCTGCAGGTGATCTTCAGGATGTCTCCGCTGATGTACTCCGCTCTCACATCCTCTTCATCTTTAACTTTATCCTTTTGAAGAAGAATAGAAGTGAAGACACTTCTATTCATCCACTTCTATCTTCTACGCACTCCTCAAACCAGCTGTGGGAAGGTAAAAAAGATGTACAACGATATTATTAGAAATTTGTTTTTTAGAGAAGTGCTTTCTCTGCCGCTGAACGACGGTGGCTCAAGGTGTGTTGTTTTTTTTCCTTTTTTTGGTGAAGATTCCTTATGTCCAAATGCTGATTTTTGTTTTTCAGTAGACATTTGTAAAGAACTAAAATATAATTTCTTGTAAGAGCTGTATGTTAGAAACCTGATAGAAGAAAGCCAAATTAGATTCTTTATTCGCCATGATTATCCAAAGAATGAGAACTCACCGCTTTTTATAAAATATTGTGGGCTTCTTAATTCTTGGCATCAATGCCGTGAAAATCAATGAGGAGAGAATAATTATGATAACTAATCCTTAAATGGTATGTGCTATAGATTTTTACACTGCAAAGAAATTTAAATGGTTTTTATTAGGTAAAGTTTCTTTTGCAGATTAAATAACTTAATGCATAACCACAAAATACAAAAGACCAAAAACTCTTTTTTCTCTTTTTTAATTCAAAAAATGCCATATTTTATTCATAACAAAAATTTGTTTCATTAAAAGGCTTTTTTAAAGCCAAAGAAATAAGAGATCTGAAACAGCCATTCCGAAATCTTTCTTGAAAACAATCCCCAAGCTGAAACATTTTTATTTGGATCTCAAAAATAATGTATCTAACGATCAGAATAGACAACAAAGTATCTCTCAGATCAACGAAAAACGAAAATTGCGAAAACGAAAAGTATTTCGAATATCTAGAGCCAAAAAAATAGTTTCTGAAATAATTTTGAAAATAAAAATACCAAAAGTTGCATGATTTTTGTTTCTTTTTTTCAAAAAGTTTATTTTTTTTTATATATTCATTTTATTGAGCTTAGTCTCGGGCGTTTGTAAATTGGATTTAAAAATTTGTAAAAACTAAAAATAAATGGGCTTCTATTTTAGATCATATTCCCATTCGTTTTGGGAAATACTGATTATAGAATACGTAAGATTAAGTAGATTGACAACTTAAGATTACAAAAACAGTCTCGTGTCAGAGGAAGTTGGCGGAGGAGTAAAAGGATGAGAATACGAGGAGTGAAAACATGTAAGCAACTTACAAGAAATTGTTGGTGCCGATGGTGCGGCAGCTGCAGCTACAGGGACCGATGCTTTGGGTGTTGTTGGTGTTGTCGATGTGGCTGCAGCTCTGGTCGGTTGTGGTGTTGGTTGTGGCTGGTTGGGTGTCAAATGTTGTTGTTGCTGGTTGTTGTCATCATCATCATCATCATCAATGTAATAGATTTTGTTAAAATTATTGGAGCCACCGCCGCCGACAGCACCATTATTACTGTGGTGGTTGCCATGACTGATCGTGGCTGTGGGTGCTGTCGCCGTCTGCTGCTGCTGCTTGCGCTTGTGTCCGGTAATGCTTAGAGCCGCCGTTAGACTGGAAGCCGCATGCAGGATCGAGCGCTGGTTGAAAATGCTATTGGAGGCGGCCGCCGCAGCTGCGTTGTTGTTCTTTCGAAACTTCTGGTGCTGATGATGATGATGGTGGGGCGAGGGCTGGGGCGGCTGCGGCGGCGGTTGCTGTTGCGCCGGCGGTGGATGTAACGTTGGCGGTTGTCACGAACATGCCACCTCCGTTGTGGCTGTGTTGCTGTTGTTGCTACCATTGTTGCTGCCGTTGTTGTGCGACGGCGCGTCCGGCTCTGAGGTGTCCATTTCGGAACCGTTCTTAGCCGAACTCTTAAAATTGGGTGCATTCATTTGTGCCGCTGTCGGCGTGGTGGGAGTCCCGGCCCCCAAATCACTCGAGGCATTTGAATTCTCCTCCGTCAGCTAAGCATAAAAAAGGTTATTTAAATTAATCTCCTTCTTTTGATATTAATGTTATTTACCGATTCACTCAGCCTGTGAATCTTAGCACCACTATCCCGGCCACGATTGCCGCCGGCCGACTGTTGGCCAGCCGGCAGGGAATCTTGCGACTGGGCTAGCTCTGTGGAGAGCCGCTTGCGGTTGGCCAACAGTGTGTTGTTGAAGTTATTGTGGCTCTCCATGGACTTGCGTTCGCGCTTGAGGAAGTCAGCGTCCAGGTAGAGCGACAACTGCTTGCGTTTCACATGCCGGGCATCGATAGTCATTCCCTCCTTGAGCATCTTGATGTTTACCTGAAAGGATTATAAAGGATATTGGATTAATAACTGGGAATAAATCTTGGGTTTCTTTTTTCCTACTTACACCATGCATCATCACGTGCTCCGTGAAGTTTTGTATGCTCTCCGTGAGGTCGACGTTGAGGTTTTCGGAACGCTCAAACTCCAGACCGATGAACCACATGGAACAGAAGGGAGCCGATGTAACCGTGGACTGGGTGCCCTGGGATTGTTTCAGGTCGTCCTCGTTGCCACTGTTGTTCTGCGAATTGTTAGCACTCTGACCCTTCTTGAACTCAAAGCACTTTGGATTCACATGCGCCAGGGCAATGTGGGGATTACGCTCCAGATTACCAATCAGAAGACGCACCTTTGACTCGACCAGGCCACACCATTCCAGGTGATCGTCCGCAGTCTGGGAGTTGACCAACAAAACAATAAAGTGGCGATATCTGTAGAAGAAGCTGGGGGCTTCAAAGAGACGATCCCACGGAATCCGTCCGAGCATAATCTCGTCCGTAATGTTCATGCCGCGATTGAACTCGGTCAATATGACCTTCTTGGTGGATTCGGACACATTGAATGTGGAATTTTGTTGCGGGTAAGCTGGCGTAATAATGGGCATCAGATGATAGCGATCCGAAGCATTAACACGCGGATCCCAAACCTAAAACAATAAACCAGAAAAGAGATTAGTTAATCCTGGTTAATCCTGGTGGACTATTGATTACTTACCTGAAATCTCAGATTAACGTTGTCGGGATGCTTTAGGAGCACAGGGTTGGGCCACTTCCAGCGCGAGAACACCAAAAAGAATTTATGCACCAGCGTGGCGGCAGCTGCGTTCGGGTACAACTGGCAGGTCCTGGCCACCAGCATGGCCCAGGTAACGCCGCCGAAGTAACCCAAAGAATTTGAGTAGATTCCATGTTCTAAAAAAGCAAAAAAACCATGATTAGTATTTGAATTAGAATAATCTTAAGACTAGAAGTACTTACTCTTGGCCCACAGTTTGATGGTGCGCAAGGCCAGGCGGAAATTCTCAATATTGGGCACCAGAGCCAGGATCTCGTCTGTGACGCGACAGCCGTTGAGGCTGCGCACGGAACGGTGGTCGAGGTTTCTCAGCAAGTTATCGTCGCGCAGATCGAAATCGTCGGGTATCTCTTTGAGGGATAGCCGGGCGAACAGCAAATCGATCTCGATGCCATCAAAGTTCATCTTGATAACCGGCACAAAGGCCTCCTCGACGGAGCGGCACTCGGTGACTTCCGGCTGCTTCTTGAGCACCTCGAAGAAGCTCTGAAAGTAGTCGGTACGCTCGATGTTGCGTGGCGCCACGCACAGGGCGTCAATATCGGCGCCCTTGTGATGGACACCCAGTCGGTACGAACCGAATGTGTAGATCTTTCCACCGAGCTTCTCGGCGGCTGATTCTGGCATGTTCTTGCTGACGGAGATCTCCTTAACCCACTGCTTGACCAGTGTGTTGAGCTTGGCCAGGATCTCCATGCGGTGGTTGAGCTCGTCCTGGCTCTCGAACACATTGTATGGTTCCAGGGAGCCGCGCAGCTCCTCCGTACGCTGCAGATCCTCCGGCCGGGGCTCGGCTAGGCTGATCGCCGATGTCATGCCCAGCTGCTTGGTGGCGGTGGCGGGAGGACCGCCCGAGGTAGAGTTTCCATTGTGCTGGTGCTGCTGCTGCTGGCGGTGAGTTGGTTCGGAATTCCACATTCTGTCAGCTGTCTGTAGAGGCTTAAAATTTAGATACTGCAAAAAAAAAAGGAAGTCAAAGATTGATTAATAAGTGTTTTACTGGGAAGAAGACAATATTACTCACCTAACTAGGCTTAAAACGTAGGTAGGTTTTACAATTAAGTTGCTCTTCGAGAAGACAAACTGGAATTGCAAACTGGCGTTGGGCTGCGCTTAATAAAATGCTGCAAATAGACAACAATGACAACACGTATAAGTAAACAGTTGATGACTGAATGCAATTTGTTGGATTGTGCGATAAGATATATATTTTACCCAGCAAAAGCCACAGAGATGTGTGTCGCGAATGGTCACACTGGTCACGCGCTCGCCTTTGGGCATATAAACAAATGCGTAAAACAATTAACGGATTCTCGAATTGCGGAACGATTAGCGGGTGCCGGAGCAGGAGCAGGAGGCAGAGAGATGTTTCTCGTTGTGTGCAAAAGTGCAGACTAATTGTTGAAATGAAAAACATAAACAAAGAGAACTAATTGAGACGAAATTTCGGGCACTTCTCCCGCAGGTAAACGCGCTCACGCACACCCACACCAATAGCAGGCAGGCAGCAGCGACGCACGCACCGCATACATACACACACAAAATACACACTTAAATGTTGGGAAACTTTTATTGCTTGTTTTGTATCGTTTACCTGCGCTGCGTCTTCTCTCTTTAATTACGGGCTTCTTCAGGTCCAGGTCCAGCTCCAGGTGCTCTTCTTTTCGCTGCGGTCTCAAACAAATTCAAAGCTGGCCGTTGCCTTGCCTGAGAATGGCATGATATCTCGTGTGTGAGCGTGAGCGTGAGCATGTAGGTATGCTAGAATTTGGTAGCCGATAATGGCCCATTCATGTAACTACGGCTCCGGCTTTTGCTTTCCGCTACTTTCTTTCAATTTGCTTTGCTTCTTTCACATTTCACGGCTTCGCGGCCCTCTATCACCCATCACCCAATTACGGCGCTTCTCGCGTTTTATGCTACGTGACGTTCTTCTCTGCTGACAAACTGACGCACGCACACACACGCTCACGAATGCTAATATGCTACTGGCCGAAACGGAAACAGAGACAGAATCACATATCTGTGGCGCCACAAGTGCCTTGTGCAAGGACTAAACTTCGTTACTCGCAATTCTATGGTTTTAGATACTAATTAAGGCAATCGATGCCTTTATTTGGCTAGTCGTAAAATGAAAACAAATTGCGATTTTGACGCCGGCGAGTGTTGCTAAATTACAGAAAGACACTTTTTTAGGAGATGGCAAATGCCTAGGGATGAAACGTGGTAGTCACGACAAAAACTCCGGCAACGCCATGGCGTCGCTTTTTTACGGCTAAAAAGCTGTGAGCTTCTGGAAAAGCTTTTAATTTTAAATTGGTTCTTTGGATTAGGTCTATTGGAGTGTGTAGGATCAGATCTGTATCCTGCTAGCGAATCTATATATTAATAGAAATTCCCTATTTTAAACAATGAATTCGCTTCCAAAAGATAGTTACCAACATTCGACGACAACTAAAAGTGGAAGATACGATTAGAGCTTTGTCTTTGCAAATGATTTTGAATATTTCAGCAATTTACCAAACACTTTTTGTAAAAGAAGTAAAAAAGAATCAGTTGCAAGGCTCTTTAAATTTACATGAATATTAATATATATATACCTATATTAAATATTAGTTAAATAGAAAAATGTTTTTATTAAAAACAAATTCAAAGCTTTGCGCCGTTATTTTTTAAGCATTTTTTAACACCAAAGCCGGTTTTTAGGAGTTGCCAGACTCCAATGGTCCGGTGTGACCATCCCTCGAATGGGGAATAATAGCCTACTTACTGGGGGCAAAGGTTTTGGGGGTCCCCATTATCTGAGACAGGATTCTGTTTACTTCTAGGAAAATGCAGAAAAACCAAGCAAAAACGCCGCAAAATGTAACCCACCCAACCCGCACCTAGCTGCAGACCCAACATGATACCCTGGATGCGCCAGAAGTTTAACGAGAAAAGGTCAAAGTGGCTGGCGCGCAATAAACGGAGTGGCAGTGGATCTCCGGCCGAGGGCAGTCCCAGGAGCAGCAGCAGGAGCCACAGTCACCGGACCACAGACGCCAGTGACGCGGAGAGCCTCAGCGGATCCTCCTTGAATGTCCACACAGCCGAGTCTGAGACCCAGACGGATCCGGGCAGCAATCACCACTCCAGGCCATTGGTGGGCGGCGGTGGCTGTGTCCTGCGGACTCCATCACCTGCTCGACGGCGTAGAATACAGCTGGAGCTTCAGCTGCGCCGCCAGGAGGAACAGCAGCAGGAGCTCCAGGACCCGGACTCACCCACGCCCACTCAGCATCAGCAGACCCATGCGTAAGTTGACAGGCGATCGAATACTTTCGAGTGTTTTCATGTGCTCAAACGAAAGTATCTTTGTTTTTTTCGAAATTCTCCGTTGGATCTGCACACTCACCACCTGTCCCCAAAACAAACTATGCAAAAACTGCGCAGTTTGTTCCTTAGGTAAGTCGCAATTATTATTCTTTTCCATAAAAGTACAATGTGAAAAAATGAATTGCAGGAAATCGGGCCATTCCAACCGAAACAACGCAGCAACGCCGGGCGAAGACGAAGCGTCTAGGCCAGGCGAATCCATCATGGTGCGGGTAATCTGCCCCAGCTCGCGGGTGTTGATCTTCAAGACGGATGTCAACAAGCGACTTAACGAGCTGAAGAGTGAGGTTATCCTGGAGCTGAGCGACGATCCAGACTCCATACAACTCTTTGCGCCCGATGTAAGGCACCTGAATCCTCGGTATCGTCTCTACCGGGCGGAATACTACGGCGGCGAGCTGAACGAATCGGAGACGCTGGCCACTCTGAGAGTGCGAAACAATGAGACTTTCATCCTATCCCCCAGGCGCAACACCCTGCCCCAAACGGTTTTGCGTATTCGCGAGGTTCCTGGGCCCAACGAGCAACTGGTGGAGAGCGCCACGCGTTATGTTCCCACCAATAGCAACCCGCTGCCCACAATTGACATCAACGAGATCTTTCAGCAGTCAAACGTAAGCCTCTGTTTCTTATTCAAATTATTGTAACTTAATTTGCGACCCATTTTCAGATTCAATATGATGTCCGCAAGGTGCTTATTTCCTTAGCACAGGCTTCGGCGGCAGTAATAGGAGCCGGTCCGTTTGCTCCTCGGCTGATAGCTATGCTGAAGCAGCGGCTGATAAATCGGCGCAACCAGCAGGCGGACACGCTACAGTGCCTTGTGGATATGGGCTTTAAACGGGAGCTGGCCGCTTTTGCCTTGAAGGCCAACAATGGTATTTACTCCACCACCATGGAATGGCTGATACAGAACCAGAACGAGGAACACCCGCAGGAACTGCCGCCCATGACCATGCAGCACAGTCTATCTTCCATCTCGCCGTCTACGATCATCACAAACAATGTAAATGATAATCCAATTATTTGTATTTAAATTGAAACTAATTTTTTATACCTTTATAAAAAAAGGAAGCCATTGAGAACACGGCCGCCTTGATGGAAATTGTACGCATTTATAGCTACCGCGATGCCGCGCCCAGCGAGGAGATTGTGGAGTCGCTCACCGATATGGGATTCGAGGAAGCGGCGGTTCTGGCAGCCCTGAAGAAAACGGGCAACAACAAGGCCTCCGCCTGCGAGTGGCTGTGCGACAATCGGTCGGGCAGCGTGATCGAGCTGCGCGAAGGCCTGGCGCCGGACTCTCCAATCCTAAAGGCCATCCTAGAAATGCCCCAGGTCCAAATGACGCTCAGCAATCCCAAGACATTCTTGGGTAAGACGAAAACACTCTACTTAGTTCACTTCAAAACTAAATAATTGTTTATTTTAAGCATTTCTGGGCATCTTGGAGAACGAGCATGCGATACGCGTGTGGCGCGGCGATAACGACACCACCTCGGTCATCACACATATCCTGCAAAAGTACCATGAGGAGAAGCATGTGCTGGGAATCAATCAGTTCTACACGAACCGTTGGTGAACGGCGTCGCTAAGTGGCTTTATTATGAGATTAACCAAATTATATTTATACATATACATGCGTGATCTTACACTAGATGTGCATCGCGGTAGCTTGGTCCATTTTGGGGCCACCCATGACACGTTACATACTCATTTGTGTGTGTGTTTTGTGTGGTATGAGTGTGTGTGTGTGCGAGTGGTTGTGTCCTTATGAAAAGAGTATTTTTGTAGCCAAATACAAATACAAATATGATTGTAAACTGCACAAAGCCAAAGATGCAATCGCTTCGCCCAGAGCACGCGACTGCACTTGAAAAACGCTTACCGATCAGTACGAATTGCATTATACATACACATAAATATATATATTATATATAAATAGGACCTATAGTTCTAGTCAGATCTTAACAATTAATCTATCCAATTCGCTCCTCTACTCAATCGAATCTCGCACTACGATTAGATAATTTCCCATGCTGCATGCCACAGATACATCAATTCTTTCAGTTGTTTGCGAGCGAACCTCGTGGTGATCCAAGTGCGTTGTAATGCCAGGTTGGGCAATGTTGAGCAAGCCGCCTGAAGAGCCGTCAATACTGAACTAAAAGTATTATTTTGTAAACCGAATATTCTATTTGCATAGTTTTAACGAGGAAAATAAAACAATTAGTTTTTGATACAAAACAAATCGCATGCATTTTGAACTGGTAAAGGTTAATATATAAATATATCCTTATATTATGAATTTGATCCTCACTATCTAGGGGATTCCGTTGTCGCAAATCGCAATTGATTAAACCTTAGCATGACTCAAAGTTTACAGTGCGTATGAGTAATATTTGTAGAGCTTTTCATGGCAGTGAGTCAGGAAACACCCGCGGAGATAAGTCGCTTGCCATTCATCCGGAATGCCAAGGAGCATATGTTAAACAGAACTGCACTCTCATTACTCTTGGTTGTAATTTGTACAAATTGAATAGCTTTGTTGTCTATGGGTTGCTCTTTGTGCATACCCGCGGCAGCAAAACAGCATGGAATTATTTTGCATTGCACTTTTAATGCATTACAATTAATTTTCCGAGCGGCCGCACATTTTTCATTTCATTATTTCAGCTGCAACATGAGGCAACTGTGGGGTAAACAAAAACATTGCAACAAATCTATTATATTCAATTTTTGCCTATTCCCACTTTTAACTTTTTTCTAACATATAGTACTAGACTCGTACATTTTAATTTATGTTAAGCGCGTTTATTAAGTGGTTGTTGTAGCGGTTTTGTATCTATGAGATACTTTTTTCTGGCTGGTGGCTTTTAATTAATATTCGCGCGTAATATTTGAATTTTTAGGAAATAGAAAACCTGCACATGTGAAAATTATTTATGGTCAGCTCGAGGTCTCTTTTTAATAAATGTTTGCGGTTGCATGTTGCATTTGCGCTGGCATAGCGTTAGGAAGGAATATGGATATGCGAACAAAGTATCTACAAGCTACAAGCTACAAGCTTTGCCTAATGGCCCTTGGCGATGGCCATGCAAATCTATCTCTAAAAATTGATGACGCATGCAGCGGCGAGGACGGATCGGAGCGGAGCGGAGTGGAGTGGAGCATAATAAATCATCTGGACCCTTGGTAAGCGCTCCAGGCGTCGCCCAGAATGATTGCTCGCTCCCGAAAGTGGCCAAGGCAAATGAGTTTTTGATAATATCAAGAGACGAAATGCATTGACAAGGACGACGGCAACTAATCCTCCCCCCGGCAGCACAAGCCGTGCTCCAGGGGGGTGATGTCGTCGTCCCAACCCTTAATATGTAATCTGGAGTATCGTGTGGCTTTGGCAATTTCCGTTGCATATTTGCAGGCGCCACGAATTTATGAACATCCTTATCCTCGGCCATCCTCCGCCATCCTTCCCCCCAAAAAACAAAATCGAAACAATGCCGGAATAGGATTTCGCAACGACATCGGAAAGAGCTGCTGCTTCCAAATTCCGCAATTTGTATGAAAATGAAAATGTTTTGTCATTTCGTATTCAATGATTTAAAATTCCTGTCGCATGCGATTTTGGCGCGTTTTCCATGTTTATATTTGCCATTAAAGGCTGTCGCGAATGGGGCTCTTAAAAAATGCATATAATATGCATTAATAGGTCCCCATTCTCATCAGCATCGCCAAAATCGAATGTTGTATAATAAAATATTAAAATTGGAGAAATCCATGAGACGTGCGACATTGTCTTATAGCTGCGGGGAAGATTGCTCTCCCAGATGAGTTTCTAATCCTAAGGAATATCTATTAAATAGCAATTAAATTGGAAAACCTCATAAATTTAATAAACAAACTCCCGTAATCGCAACCTTTTTAATTAAACATTTCCATTAAATCCCATCCCAATCTGATAATAGTTGTTGATAGAAGGACCCTTCTATTTTGTATTCAAGAAGCAGCGCTACATCTTCCCAAAACCTCAACCCAATTAACCATTTAAAAGCAAATCGAACTCCCTCATTAGCAAACATTGCCCAATTTCTACCCTCGTCGCAAATATTTCATTTATATGCCATAAATACTTGTATGAAACTTTCAACGCGACATGAAAATTAAACGAAACAGGACACCCCAGAAGAGAAGCTCCTCCAACTCCATCCTGGTAGCAAATAAAAATTCTGCTTTAACGCATGAAATCACACAAAGATACTAAAAATTTGAACATGCAACTTTATGTTGGCCAAACGGCATGGAGTCTGCGGCAAGGATAAAATGTCCTTTACATGGGCCACTAGCCTAGATGAGTGGGTGGGTGGATGGCATGGCGGGGGCTTGCCAGGACGACTCACACACACATGCATACCAAACAGCCAAACAGCACAGTAAACAAAGCGCCACAGTTTATGACGCAGTAGGCCAACGTCCCCCGGCCTCATAAATATAAAAATTAGTTGCCGGTCAGTTAGCAAGTGGGCGGGCAGTCAGACCGGCTGGTCAGTTGGGCGGGGCTCTGGCCCTTTCGTTCCGCTTGGGTCTCGGCTAAGAGGCCACGCTGGCCGCCCACAATTAATTAATTAGTTCAGTTGACAAAAATTGCGGTGTTTGGGTCAGTGCCGGGTCTGCGGGGATTGTCAGGGTCCTGCGGCTGGCCCGGCATGTGTCTGTGATTGGACTGGCTTACCCAAGAGCTATGGGTGTGTGGGTGGTTGGGAGGTGGCTCTTTGGGAACACTAATTACGTTTATGCGGAAATGCAACTTATGAACTTTTTATTTTAAGGAAAAATTCAACAAAAAACATATAAATACATCCTCTGTTATTTTATGATTTGATTGATATCCCTTCGTATAGTGAGTTCCCGATTTTGATCGGCATAAACATTTTGGCTATAACTGCACGTGTGTACTGGTCACATGTGTGTGAGTGTAACTGTTTTGGGCCACTCGCCCTTTGTGGGTGTGTGGGTGTCATTTCTGGTTCAAGGGTCATACGGCTGACGGCGGTCAACTGTTTTCATAAGCGTAGCAAATATTTTCACAAGGCCAATTAGTGGGCAGCCCCAGCTTGACCGCTGCTGCTGAGAGTGCTTGCGTCTAGGACTTCCAGATTCCCTCAATATGCTCCTTGCATCCTTGCTGCCTTCCGTCCAGCATCCTTCCGCTTCACAGTTCTAAAATTAATAAAAAGCACCGAAAACTTTCTTGTTCATGTCTCCTATTTGTTATGATTTTTTTTTGCCCTTCTTAGTCCTGTCTCCTTGTCGGCCAGCTGATCACTTTCGGGTTTTTTGTCAACGGCTTTTCCGTGTGACGCAACATACTTGCTAACAAAAGTGAAAAAGGCAAAAGCAATAAAGTTTTCAATTGTTTCTTTCGCACTCTATGCAAGAGTTTTCCCCATTGCTGCTGCTGCTTTTTTTTTTTTTAGTTTTTAGTTTTTTCCCAGAAAGTTTTTAACTGGTGCTGACTTTAAGTGCAATTCAGTGCCGAGGCCGAAACTAAAAAATGCGAAAAACTTTTTCCCACTTTCCGCTGACTTTTCCCACCATGCCACATCCTTCTGCCATAGTGTCCTATTCTGTTTTGTGGCTGCCACATTCGTTTTGTTTTCGCCAGTTTAAAAACGCATTGCCAAATGTGTCACCCAAAAGTTATTGTTCTTCTTATTGTTGTTGTAGTTGTTGCTGTTGCACTTTTCCAGCTTTTCCCCGCCGGTCCCTTGGTTTTTCTTTCATCTCTTGGATGTGCTGTTATTTGAAAAGTACACTTGGAAAAACTGGAATTCGTATTTAAGTAAAGTATCTAGATCTAGAATATTAGTCCTATTTTAGGGATAGAAATAATTGGCAAATAATCTTTGGAAAATACATTTTTATTATTTTATGACCCTGCTTTGCACTTTTGGCCTTTCGTGCCACGAGTGAGGAGTCGAACGGTACTTAGCAGGTCAGTCCTTTCCCTGTTTTGCACCTTTTATTGTTTATGGCTTTCTGCTCAGGTGATGCCGCACAAAGGACACCAACAACAATCGGTGGTAAGTGCAACTGGGTTGAGTGTCATAATGCGTGGCTAAATGCTGACATTCTGTGGGTTTTTCCTTTCAACAAAATATACATTTTTAGATGAAATGCTTTCGAGGTGACAACAAACCCACAAAAGATGACCTTCTGCTTTCTGTTTTGGAGAGGACCCTTAGAATCATGGCGAAGAAACCCAACCGTTTGGTAATTAATTAGAAATCGTGTGTTAATTGCTGACAAAATCAGAAGGTTACTGTCCATCAATATCAGATTGATTTCGAATAAGAGCTTACATCCTTCTCCTTAATTCCTCATCATCAGCCTCAAATCAAGCTGATTCTAAAGGCGATCTGACGCTAACAAGCTGCGCTTAAATATATTTTAGACATCGATACGATGTCTCATGACGGATTAATTTTTAATGAGCCAGTTAGCCAGAAATTAATGAGGCAGAGGGCAACAAACCGCCCACTGTGCCACCACTGGACCACGCCCACTTACCCGGAAGCTTACTCACGTGCTGCCCCAATAAATCATCATGGCCAGAAAGCCAAATAAGAAGGACAACAACAAACCAAATACTCGTACAATGGAATTGCAATTTTTCGTCCCCTGTCCAGTGTCCCTTTCCGGCCTTCCTCGTCCTAAATCCTGACAAATGAGAGAAATTTCATAGCTCAGAGGTTATTAACGTGTATTAGCAAAGAAACGAAGGCGAATGCATTAAGTCAACTAACTGTGGTAAATAGAGGGGAATCAACTAGAATGCTGTCCTTGGAGGACATGTTGCACGACGACGAGACCACGGGGCAGCATCAAATTTGCTGCTTCATTTATAAGGATTACGGGGCCCGAAAACAGTAAAAACTCATAACAAAATTACTTGCAAGAAACTGCAACAAACTCAACAATAAGCCATAAGGATACACGCCACCGGGAACTCTCAGGAAATTCGCATTTCGAGGGGAGGAACTGTGGCGCCGGCCGTTGTGGGTGGGTGACTGGCCAGCCAACCACTGCGGATTGTCCTCGTTTTTCCAGTCCAAAACAGGGCAAAACACGAAATATGCATTAGTTTCTGGGTTCTGAGTTCTGGGTACTCTGTGATTACAACTTTTTGTGTTGCACATTTCGAGGGTTGACTTTAAGAGGCTTTGGAAAGTCGGGCAAATCTATATTAGATCGGTCGCGTGGATGATTTATTATGATTATTGAAAATATCCATTACACCGAATGAGGTTAAAATACTAAACATGTAGTTAGAATTTAAAAACCAATGTTCCAACCAAGAACATTGAAATAGAACTTCATATCTGACAAGTGACTCAGCCATTTCCCAAGGGAAACATTTCCAAAAAAAGCCAGCCAGCTATTTTTCGAACCATTTAGAAGGAAAACTCCATTTAACACAGTGAAAGTATCTGTTTGTCAGGTGTTGGGTCGCTTTTTTCCATTTGCGGTGTTGCCATTAAAGACAGTCAGGATGTCAAAACATGACGACTCCTTTGCCTCTGCCGAGTTATTATAATTAAAGCCAGGACTTCGAAACGAGCCACGAGGAGAGCCAAAGCCAAGTTTCGCTTTCTGCGTTTGTTCATTTGGCTTTATTGTTTCCTTTCAGTGAGTTCTGTGTGATGTTATTTGAAATTTGGACCGTCTTGGTGTCTTTGTCGTCGCTTGTTTTCTGTTTGTTGTTTACTGCGCCAAGACAGCCACAAGAACAACAGGGAGTGTTTTGGGGCCAGGACAACTCCAACAGCTTGCCTTACAACGGAAAAGGCAACGGCAACGGCAACGGCGATGGCAGAGGCAACGGCAACAAGCGGCAGCCACAACACCAAACAGCGACAACATCAGCAACAACTGCCAGCTATATGCCTTTTTAACTTGATTTAATGAGTGCAGGGAAAGACATCAACAAGAAAAATGAAATAACTGTCATTGAGGACATGAAAAAGGGAGTCCAGATGGGGGATAGACAACGTTTCAAATGAGTTGAGCTGATGGAGTGCGAGGCTGCGCTACTTAACTGGAACACCAAGGGTCCTGGAGTCCTGGAGTCCCACGTCCCGAAGTCCCAAGTCGTGGGTGTGCCAGGGCGCAATTATGCAGCAAATTAACGCTTTATATTTATTAAAAGGAAACCCAAGGAAATGGACTTGGGCGTGGTCTGCCAAACACAGGGAAAACAGGGATGAATATGTCTCCGAGTACATAAAAGCACCGCATTTCCTTTGACACTTTCCGAAAAGGAGAAGAATCCGTTGGTAAACATTATAAATACTCCTTGTTGAAAGGCTATTCGTCAGTTTACTTCTTGAAGAGAAAATAAACTAAATTTAAATATATTGTTATTGATATTTATTGCGAAACTTATTAAGGCAAAAACGCTCAAAAAAAGTTAGCGTTTGTTACTTTTTTCCATATCGCACAAACTGTTATCATCGTGATATCAGAAAGATATTTTTGTAAGTTCATTTCCCTATCTATATGTAAAGATTTTCCTTTGATATTTGATAATATCATGGATTTCGATCAAAGGAGGTAAAAGGCGGTAACTTTGTTTAAAGGTAAGGATTAATTTATCAAAAAAGTATGAATAATATACACTGAGAGTCACAAGGACAGTTGTTACTGCTGTTACTAAGATCTTAGTTGCTTTAACTATGGAATCTTTAATCCCGATTTCCGACCGAAACTTTGAATCATCACTCTGTTTTTTCACCTTTAGTCTATATTTATCATAAAATTTACACAGTTCTTATTCATTATCAACGAGGTATTGTTTCACAACAGGGCACATCCCTACGAGATGACACACAGTTCCTCCAGGACACAGCAGGCGCCCAACATCAGGCAGCACTCGGCGTCACTGGGTCCTGGCGGTGGCCCTGGTGGGGGGTAGCTGGGTTGCTCCACCACCACCACGGGCTGTTGGTAAGTCGACGCCGGCATGTACACCTCCACGGGCGGGGGTGGCTGCACCACATTGATGACCTCCACGGGTGCCTGATAGTATGGATCGATCACGTCCACCTGGTAGCCTGCGTTGTACATCCTGTTTCCTTGTAGTTTTCTCTTTTTTTTAAGCGGAAGTGCTAGTTAGTGACTAGTAACTGGCATATACTATGCGACTAAATGAGCACCGGTTGGTGATGCGCCTTTAACTGAAACATCGATCGCAAATGGCTGGCGGTTTGGTTTGGTTGTCAATATCTTACTCATTATTATCTAAAGCTGGTAGGTCGGTGATCAATGAGGTGTCCCGATTACACTTTTTTTTTTGTCTACACGCAAATAACATTGAAGTTTAAGCTAAGGACAGTGGTTTGAATTTGAATAAATAAAGGGGATAGTATTCTGAAACAATTTCATTAAAAATATTAATAGCTTTTCTATTGATCAACAAGTTTTCTATCGTGACTATGTTTGTAAAATCCACTCAAGTACGTATTATCCCAATAAGGTAAAGCTTTTGAAACTGGTCTAACATAAAAAGCTTTTGTTAGATTTCAATAAAATAAACGAATTTCCTATAATTTAATTCAATTTACTTCAGTTTTCTCACCACTGTTTAGCGCCCGCCGTATCACACTGCGTATGAGTAATATTGTTTGGGCTTTAGATAAACTTTTTGGCCAAGAAAGACAACGGGCCAGAAATTATGTTAAATGAGCGGGCCAACACTATTTTTTACGCACTCGCTGTCGCACTCCCACACCAACAACCATCTTGCCACTACCCGTTTGCCACTTCCAGCTATTTCAGTCAATGGGCCACCACATTGGGACCCTTGTCAAAAATATTTGGGGCGAGAGCTCCGACGCTGCGGTTGCAATTCAAGAGCCAAAAGTCATAAAATCCTTTATCAAATGAGAGCAGCAGGCCCATGGAGTCAGGGAGTCAGGGAGCCATGGAGTTGCCTCGAAGTTGGCAGCACTCTTGACACATTTTCCGCTTTTATTGGCAAATTGAGAAACATATAAATAATAACTCGGAATGTGAACTAACTTTGAAATGATGTGGTGAGCATTTGCAGCCGAAAAGGATTGCCGTTTTGGAGGTTCATCTTGGAGGTCCCCGCCCACGATTTGCCGTCATAAAACTACAAATTTTTGTGGCGTGTTATTAAATTTGGCTTTTTATTATTATGTGGTCTTTTTGGCATTGAGATTTATGTAAGACAATATGTTACCAGGACCGAGCGAGCCCCCAGCCCGTGGAAGTACAAAGCGTTATTTATAACAAATCGTAAAATTTTATTGCACGAAAAAACTGCCGTCATAGACATGGAAAGTTAATTTGATGTAACGCATTAAGGGTCTTGGGGTCCTTTGTTTGGAGGCGACTCTAGCGACTTTAGCGCCTCCCAGCCTTCATCTCCCCTCGTTTCTTGGCACTTTTCTTTCTCTCCACTTTCACATGATGGTGCAGCAGCAACAGCAGTCGCCGCATCCACAGCAACAGGGACAGCAGGGGCAACAACAGCAACCGTTCTCCTTGGGCGGCGGCGGTGGGGGCGGTGGCTGCACAATCACAGTGGTCGGGCCTTGCACCATGGGTGGCACTTGCACCACTTCTACGCGAGTTCGGTGATCCATTCTGGCCTTAAACTTTTAATTCTGTTGACTTGTTGCACCGAACGCGTTCTGTTTGGCACTGGCGGATTTTCCTGTTATAGCCGCCTTCTGGCCAATCTTCTGGCCTGTTACGCTCTGTCCCTTATCTATAGATAAAAAACTACACTAGAACTGTTATCAGGGACTGGTGATTTAGGTGAAGTACCCTTAAAATCGATGGTGGTCGAACCTTGCTGGCCTAAGCCCACTATCGATAAGGCCCTGAAATTGATGGGTAATTTATTTCCCTATTTAAAGTTTACACCCAAAATAAAAACAATCCTTTTTTTATTTTTCTGTAGAATACAAAATATTTATATCTGATAGATAAGGTCTGCTAGATAAAGCTTAATCTTGCAAAAGTTGCCATATCTTGGGCTTATCTTTTCTGATAATGCAATGCATCTACTTTTGGATTTATAAGTTTATAGTTGTTTGTATTCCCCCAAGATTAACCCTGATTTTCAGGTTTAATTTCTCATTTATTTCAGCTCCAAAACCCCAAAGCTGTTAATATAAAATACCGTACTTGGATACAGATTCTGATTGCAAACTTAATTGGCGTGGAATTTCAACTGCGTTGGTTTATCAATTCAATGACTCACATTACAGAAACTATCAGCAGAAACTAGATACGCCCTGATGTCACATAATACCAAATGGGGCAGCTAATTATATATACTATCTTGTCGTGCCACTCAAAACTATATCCCCGTACGCACTTTGCATTCGAAACCAGCCACCCAGCATCATCGGAAGCCGCATCAATTTCGTCCAAATAGTTCCTCGTTCCTATCGTAAAACGGGGATCTCAATTAAAATTTTCACCCAACACCGCAACTTTTTCAGGATGTACGAGTAGATGGGGAAGGGCGTTACCTTGATGAAATTAATAAAAATATATATTTTTGAGCGCCCTTCGTGCAATGGCGATGATAATTAGTGTACGTGATTCTATTTACTTCGACTGGCCCCCTACCCGGCACAGAATCTCGCCGGCTTGGCAAAGGGGTTGGGTTCGGGTCGGGTCAGGTCCTTTGAGCATACACCACAGTGTATATGTGTATGTGTATGTGTGTGCAGGATGTAATATGATATGCGCGTAAAAAATATAGTACGTGTGTGCGTGACAATGGCAACAACGTGCGGCAGATCCCTTCGAAAAAGAAATGGTTTGGGGACATCGGTTTCTGGCGGGGCTTTGTTGGGGTGTCAAAAATGAAACTACGCCTGCCTGGAATTTTAAAATAAGCAAATGAGTTCGAGCTTGATGAAAGTAAGCAATACAAAAGCCGAAGCAACAGCAACAGCCCATAAATATTTATAAACTTTCCCCTGTCATATAAATACAGGGTCATTAGTTAACCTGCCCACCTTTAGCCAAAAAGGACTCGAACTAGGCGGCAATTTGAATTACTCTACTTTATAAAGGATATAGACTAAATCCGACTTGTATGGAAAAAGGTTGGTTAAAGTTCAAAAAGGGGTCTTTCCAAGCCTCTCTCAAAAAAATATCGTATACGCCACGTTGACCCAGGCCAAAACCAAGCCTATCAGAGCTATTTTATATAAACTCACGAGTATATAAATTTATATACACGATACATATAAAAATGATAAAGCAAAATGGCGAAAAGTGGCAGTAAAAAATAAAATGCGCTGCCGCAAAAGTGCCATTTGTGGCATAAACACATGCGCGCCAAAAACTTTGATAAGACAAAAGCCGAGCAAGGCCAACCCGCTAGGAGGCCAGGTGGCGGCTACCAGGAGGTGGCGGAAATCGAGTGGCAAGGGAAGCAAGGGGAGGTCGAAAACTTTGGCAAGTGTGGCGGCGGAAAAGCCAGAGTGGAAATGTCCCAAGAATGAACTTCGTCGTTGTCGCTGAGACCGCAGTGTGCCACTAAATGCTGCCACTAAATGTGTGCCAAGTATTATTGCAGGTGCCAGGTGCCTATCTTTACGTGTCTGCGTGTGTGTGTATTTGTGTTTGTGTATATGTATGTGTGTCGAAATTGCCCAAGGAGCTGCTCCTTGAGACGCCCACCGCGCCAGGACTCGCATAAAATTAGCACAATAAAAACACATAAATGCGGCACAAAAACATGAAAATCCACTTGTTATAATTTAATCGAGTTGATAGAATTTTTACGACACCTTTCTCCAGGTATAAGAGGTATGTATAAGCGGTGGGTGGTGTGTGCGAAGCTTTCTTAAAATGTGGGACAAAAAATAAAAGTTTTAATCACACGTCGCCATTTTATTGTCGGCCATGAAGATAGCAAATGCATTACCAACTTCTTCTGGGGGCAACTTTGGTTAAAATAAAAATGGTCTCTAAGTGAAAAGCACACGTGTAGGGAAAAGCGACCAATTTGAATGAGTTATCCAAGTTTATTTCGAGTGTAAAACCAATCCAAAATGATGATAATAAAACAATCAACAATAAAACTATCTAACGTAATTCCAGGACGAAAGTCCATCTACTGGTTCTGCTCATCTCGACTTGGCGGAACGGAATGTGCCGACTCGGTTCGGCTCTCCCGGCGAGACTGCATCAAGGTAGCACGTTTAGTGATCGCATCCTCGTTGTTGCAACTCATACAGGCCTCTGTGAAGTTGACCAGCACCGAGGATTCCAGTTCATGGGCAACGGGCAGAGCCTCCTCGAGGGCTTCTTTGGTCTGCTCCAGTTTGTGCAAAACAGCGTTGGCCTTAACAATTTGTATAATGCTAAGAAACTTCCATAGATTGCTGTTGCAGTTGCGGCTCTCTGAAAAGAAAATATATTTTTAATTTATATTAATTAATTACATTTTAATTCCTACCCTTGATAGCCTTGCGAGCATTGAAGACGCACTCCGAATGACGTCCTTGGTCCAAATGCGATTGCGATATTTGATGAAGTAGGTAACATTTTTCAATGGAATACTTGGCAAAAATCATGCGATGTTCCAAGCGAGCAGTGAGTTTTCTACGAATGCTCCGTGTTAGTAAAAAAATATATTTAAATATTTAAAAATATCTCATACTTGGCTCTGGTGGCTGCCGGATCGGCGGCATCGGGTTCCGGGTGGGTAGACCGATCTCCAAAGACCAGAGACACAAAGTCCTTGACTTTATCCTTGGGCAAGTGCAGTAGAGTGAGAATGGCCGAACTGCCCAGAATAAGGCCCTTGGGTACCCGAAACTGTTCAGCCAAAGCCAAGGCCAGTGTATTGTAAACCTCGTTGAGGAACTCGAATTTCCAGCACATAACCCGCGATGTTTTCAATACCACATAATCGCCCATTACCTCCTCGACGAATTTGGTCAGTTGCTATGGGATTAGGTATTTAAATGAAGTTTAATACATTTATAACCCTTGGAACAGCTGCAGGACTTACCTTAACCTTCCTGTACCTACGCAGATAGCGAATCTGTTTGAGGACCTTTCTCATGTTACGATGGGTCTGGTACTGGACGCGGAACAGGTAGGCCTCTCGGTATCTGTCCGACATGGCCTTGTTGCGGTACTTAAGGAAGTTAACCAGGTACAGAGGAGCGCGAGACTGCAGCATTTTCTACAAGGGACAAGAAAACGAACCAGGATTAAAAGTCCTGCCTAAGCCCTGTCCCGGATTAGGACTTACCATAAACTTGCGAACTATCTCGTACTGTTTTCTGGATATCTGGTAAAGGATATAGGACGATTCTTTGCACTGGGGCAGCAAAAGGGTTGGGTTTTTGCACAGCAACTTCATGAAGAGCACGTCCACCCAGGAATCGTTAATGTAGGACTGATGGAAAATGTTGAAGGCTCGCTTCCGACGAGCAATTTCCATGGGCGATAGCTGTATCTCCTCGATCTCGGGAATACTCTGAACGTCGCACTTGCCCTGCTCCTTCAGGACCTTCCACAGGGGCCGGGTTTCGATCTTCTCCCTTTCCCTCCTCAGGTCATTCACAGTATTGACGGTTTTCAGATTTTTGGAGAAGAAGTTCGTCATTGCTTCGCCAGTCACATCTTTGATCACCTCGTCCACCTGGTTATTTTTATAATTCCCGGTTTAAGACTAACTTTGGAAGATGGTTACGATCTAAAACTCACCACTAGCAGACGCCTTTCAAAGTTCTTTTTCTTATTTCCCGTGAAAACTCGAACATTATTGTGCATTTCAGCTTTGCTGTTTTCAAACTGATTCAATTCGTAAAGAACATCGCAAATGTCCAGGTTTATTAGGGCATTTTCCTCTCCAGTGACCTTTTTGGCCAATTCTTTTAGAGTTTTATCATATTAATATTTATTTTTATTTTATTTTTTATTACTTACTGGCAGCTGCCTGGCTGTCGGCGAGGGCTCCCAGCATCTGGGCAGCCTTTCGCTTGGTCTGGCATCTTTTGTAGAGGACCATGTGGTCCATTGGATCCAGATCGAGTGCCTTGTTGATATAGTGCATGGCAAAGTTCTCGCGACGGCGCCGGGAGTAGTAGCTACCCCAATCCCTATAGATGTCATGAAGGACCTCTGGCGACCAGTCGATCTTCATCCAAGGCGGCAGCGCCTCGTCCAGATTGGTCCTGGGCATCTCAACAATCGACGTCATTTTGAGGCGTTCTAAAAAAGATTTAAATATAAACAAAATATTTATTATTTTCAATTTGAAATCGTACCTTTCTTATTGCGTTCACTTTAATAAAAAAACGTATTTAATATTTATATGAAAACCCTATAAAACGGGGATGTTAAAATTCACTATAAATTTTCCAAAGATTAAAATAAGTGTGTAGGGGGTGAGTAGACGTAGTTGTCTGAGGTAAGTTGTGTTTCAAAATGTGACAAAGAAACCTAAAAGGTAACTTGTTTATGCAAAAAGTTTCTACTTCAAATGGTCGTCAAACACTTGGATTTATTTTCTATTTGGGACAAAGTTTGTGGCATTTGTTTGTTTTTGTGGTCAGAAAATACGACTGCCCCATATTATTAATGTGGAGTGGAGTGGAGGGACAGGGTTCGTGTGTGGCAAATGGAGGGGCGGATACGTTTCCTCTTCAACTTCGAATTCTGTCACACTTCTAATAAGCGCTTAAAAGCCACGCAAGGCGCCAACCGAAACCCGGTGATTAAAAGGCACATTCGTGGGTTAAAAGCAGTGGAAAATTGTAAACCACAAGGCCGGGTGACACAAGTGGCAAGTGGCATATAATAATTGTGCATGCCCAGTGGCCGAGCAGCCGACCGAAAGAAATCACTTAAAAAAGGAACCCGCAACCATGGCCACCAATAAATTATTATGCTTCACACCCATTTTCAAATAGAAGTTAGAAGTAACAATGAAATTAAAGCCACTGTGCCAGGGACCTCAATGATAAGTGTTGGCCAGAGGAAAAGGAGACCCTCGTGGTGGTACAACTCAACGCTATCATAAATCTAATGTGTAATAAATTTAAACAGCGAAATCATGCAAAAAAGCCAAAAGCAGGTCCTGTGGCTAAGCTCACGCACAGGACGATGGGTTTCCATTTTCTATATACTTTGTTTTTTTTTTGTTTGTACTCTTTTGAGCCACGAAGGACCCGACAATGACTACACTTTAGCGGCAAATTTGTGCGCATTGTCGCCGTATTATTTGCTATTATTTATGCCTTTTCCACTATTTACTTCCTTTCTTAGCGCCCGCCACGCCATTTCCAGTGCCAGAGGTGGTCGGACCTGGTCGGGAGGGAGTGGGTTTTTGGTATGCAAAAGTGGCCACTCCTTGGCCAGCACACACAGGAAAATACACTGGGAAAACCACAGGCAATCCTCTGGGCTCTGACACTTATAGCGTGCTAAGCATTTGCGCTTCGAGAGGCTCGCGTGGATTTTAAACATTTTCACACAACATTCTCATATTTAGACGTTGGCCATCAGTGGAAAACTGGGTTTCCCGTTTTTGCCTTTGGTAACCGGCGATAATGTAAGTCCTTTTAAGCCCGAAATAAAGGACGCGAATGCGACCAACAACAACAACAATAACAAGAGAAAGCATGCAACACCACACGCGACCCCAAAACGAAAATCTGTGAAATGTAATTGTTACCATGAAAGCACGAGCCCAGGCTCAGTCAGTCACCTCCTTTATCCCATGTCCTTGCCAAGCACCACCCTCTTTTAAGGGTATTTTAAGTAAGTTTGTGTGCGGCATATTCGCAGTTTGATAATCGCCGGGGTCTCAGCCGCCAACGCTGATATACAAATTGGCTTTTCCAATGACTTTATATATTTTACGAGCTGCGGTCCTTTTTCGGGCCACGTTGTCCTTTCCCTTTTTGCGGCCTTTCTGTGGGAGAATTCGCATGTGAGGCGCTCGCTGATGCGATTATATACGAAA
The DNA here is from genome assembly GCA_018150545.1 of Drosophila ercepeae. NCBI lineage: Eukaryota > Metazoa > Arthropoda > Insecta > Diptera > Drosophilidae > Drosophila > Drosophila ercepeae. Next base: position 17,138,308 of record JAECWL010000161.1, read on the forward strand.
ATTGATGCAGATAAAATTAATTGAATTCAAAAAGCCAAAACCATTTCGTTATTCCGTTTTCTTTATCCAACTCCTGCCTCCTGCACTTGGCATGCGATATTTTCCCAATATCTTTGTGGGTCATGCTGGCAAAAGGCAAACAAATAGTTAAATCGCTTCAACTGACTTAATCAAGAATTAAAATCAAATAGTTCCACTAACTAGATCAAAGGGGAGATGGAAGACATTATAAAGGTTTACAAAGTAATCCCCAGAAATCGAATATTCCATGAACCCAAAGTTCTTTAGAATGAAGCTTCCACCGAAACAGAAATTCTTTGCAATTTGAATTATTTTGAACCTTTATCTTATCGATTTATTCCGTAACTTGACACCCCCTTCAAATTTATTACCATTGAAAATAATCTTTTGGAGTTTATGACATTTTTTCAAACACCTTTGAGGGGTTTTCCTCATCCTATTCATCATGACTAACTCTGGTTTCTGGACTTTACAAGGTCTTACTCATCGCCACGGTCATAATAATAATATCCGAATGTTTGTGCCAACATAGGGTCTATTGATTAGCAGGTTATACAAAACAGATTAGATAGGACTTATCTGTATAAGAATAGGTGTGGTAACTCCGATAAGTAACCGCACTTGCCAAACGCGATTTAGTTAGCAAAACGAACTTCTACCCAACGCACGTTGAAAATTAATAGAAATATGCCACCACCACATGGAGGACCTGGAGGACACGGAGGACATGGCCATGGACATGGAGGACCGCCGCATCATGGTGGGCCACATGGTCACCATGGGCCACCGCATCACCATGGGCCACCGCATCACCATCATCACGGACCCCGTCGTCCTTGCTGCTTGTGCTGCACTATTTCTTAAGGATAAAACAAAGAATTTTTAAAACACAAATGGATTTATTATTTTTAAGGATTATTGTGGAATAAAACAGCTATTTTGATAGTGACAAATATTAATTCCGAGTGATTTGAAAGGCTTAGTTTGTATGGATTAGTCTAAAGTACTTTTGCTTTGGTTTAATGCCTGTAAATGTGTGTGTTTTAGCTGCTTAATTAGTTTAATCGAGGGCCCCGAGAGCGCCGTAGCAATTAATGGCTGCCTAATCATTATGTGTCACCTCGAAAACGCTTTAAAACCTCAAAAGCCGCTGCCCCTCGGCGGTTACTTTCCAATAAGTCTGTTTAAATGTCTCTTTGTGTGATTGTGTGTGTTCTTTGTTGCGTGTCCTGGATGCGTATGTGTGTGTGTGTAGTATGGGTGTGGGTGGGTTGGTTAACACACACGCATATCCCATTTAAGGTCGGACTGGTCGCCGCTCTAATTTATAGCAGCCAAGTGGATGCCGAAGACCAGAAGACATACAAGTGCCATAAATTCTGGGAAAGGAACACATTATTTATACTGTCAACCGGTCCATATTTCGGGGTAAGGAGCTCTGCCCCAACTCCGGCCTAACCGTAAATAAGTGCATTGCCATTGGAGTCCATTGCGAAATAAGTCTTCATTAGCGGTTAAAAGGCTGACTGTTTGACCCACAAAGGTCCCTCAACTACCAGCTTTGATTCTTTCGATTTTTTGCTGATTTCGATCCTGATTCGGATTCGGATACGGATTCGCAAAGTCCTGTCGCCCAGTAGCCGCAGGAGCAGCCGCAGTTTTAAAGCCGGAAATGCCCAAAACAACAACAACAAGGACGGGAGAAAGGAAAATGCTTAAAGTTCAAATTAAGCACAACAGCTGGCGAAAAATTGAATTGAAAGCAGGAGCAGCGCCAACAAAAGCAACAAAGACCCGCTGCTTTCCACAGCCCCCCAACCCAACCCAACCACCCCACCAAACTCAAGCCAAGTAAGGAAAAAAAAAAGAAAACTCTACTCAACCCAAGGCATTTTCACGACGTAGCAGGGAAAAACAGTCAAGGGAAAACCTGAAAGGAAAAACCGAAGTATGCTTTTAGGCGATGGAGCACGATTACGAGGACTTCGTTGAATCAGCTGGTCGCATTAAAGAGAAATTGAGAGATTTAATGGGAGATTCCCGAAAATTTTCGGGGTTTCTCCCACAACAAAACAGTGGCGCCACTTCTCCCCATCTTGTTCAGTTGTGGTACTAAAACTTGGCGCATGCGCGACTATATTGAGTGAAAATTTTGAACGATTCGAGAGCCCTTTCTCGGGTTTGGTTAGTACTTCGAACAATGCCTAAGGATTTGGATGTCAATTGAACGAATTCAGACTGTTTTTCCGACTGTTTTTTAGCCCCCACCAATGGGCCATAAAATTTAAAGTCCCAATCAACTCGTATGAGTTGCAAAGATAATGGTTTGTTAAGTGCTGATTGGGAATTCGATGCTAAATATGAATTTCCCCCTGAATGTGCCCAAAGCAACGATTTCTGGTTAAGTAAATTAGAATGAAATTGTTAAAGCTGTGACCTCTCAACGAAGGACTTCTTAGAAGTCCTCCTCTTACCTCAGATTTAAACATAATAAATGCTTCTCCTTGGAGATATATTTTTCAAGTATCTCTTCTTAACTATTATGTACAAATTTCCTGTCTTTATTTATTCAACATTCTTGATTGTTTTTTGCCTTTCCTGCTTCATTTCCTGTGCTTCACATTCACAATGCTGTTGCAATGTTGCAATGTTGCAAAGTAGCTGGGATCCGGCATTATCCCAATGTGTGTAATTACGTATGCTGCTAGGCGGATGCCACGCCCACTTTTCCATACAAGTAGTTCACAGTACAGAGTAGTAGTTGCAGTGCATAAATTATGTTAGGCCAAAGTGCAAGCAAAATTATGTGCCAGCCGGCAGACGGACTCTCGGTTTGTTAGAAAGATTAACGCCTTCAGTATGTTTTTTATGCCACACACTCGGATACTCAGATAGCAGCCCCCACGCCCCCATGTCCTCTGGCAGTTGTGCCACTAAGCCGTCTGCGACTAGCAGGAAAAACAAACTGCAGCGGAAGCTGCACCTCATCACCATGCCACCCCATGTCCTCCGACTATCCTTGCTGTCACTTTTGGGCGAGAGACTGTTTCATGGCGGCCACTTCAGTGCCAACTACAGCGACAATAATAACCGCCACAACAGCGGCTTAAGCACTGAAAGAAATATTTATTTTTAGGGAAAAATTCAGTCTGAAATAGATTCGATTTTTTAAGTTTTTGATGTTACAAAGAAATGAAGGAAAAGCAGCTTACTCATGGAATGGAATACTCATATCGTATACAGAAAAACAGAGGTTAAAATATTTTTTAAAGATAAAATGAGGGATTATGTTGAAGAATAATATATACTTAAAAACAATTAAGTTTTCTGCTCATTCTTAAAAAGAATAGAAAATGAACAAATTATGAACAAAGTGCAATTTATCTTGCTTTATAAAATGTAAATGTATACAAGAAAGTAGAAAGTATTTGTATTTCAGAATATTAAAATATAGAAATTCCAACCTTTACATTAGGAAAGAGACTTCTAAATGTAAACTACCTAAGATTTTTAAACTAAAATAATAATTCCCAGTTTATTTTAAAAATGCAACCTATGCTTTTCAGATTTTTGAAATATATTTAATTAGTCTGCATCTTGGCAAAGCTTTTCCCCAGTGCTGCAAATGCAGGATAAGGTGTGAACGCGAGTCCTGGCACATTTCTGTCCTGCATCCTTACATGTACATGTATGTGTGTGTGTCTGTTAATGATAATGATGACAGTCTGTCGCTGGCTTGGCACTGCACTTGCTCTTTATGCTGACGTATGCTGTAGGACTCTCGGCGCGCTAGTTAAAGTTTTAATTTGGCATATTATAGTGGCTGAAGTGGCACAGCAGGCGCTCGTTAAATATGCCCACAGAACACATGGAATTAGAGCCACAAAAAACACTGAGGAAAAAAAAAGAAGGCGACTTATGGCATTGAACTTAGACCGAAGGAAAGGGAAGCCATTTGCCATTGCAATCTCAGCTTTTGGCCAGAAGTGTGTATATCGACATGGTCGAGTGGCTCGAAATGAATAGTTGAAGTGGCACTAAAGTTGAAGAATGCAACTGGATGCAGCAAGGATGATAGAAGGATAATGCTGACTCAGACTAATTGTGGAGTCGAGGGATTAGCGATATTTGTTGCTCCTCTTGCAGTTTATTGAAGGTCAGTTGCGTTTGCCAAAGAAATTATGAAGCACAAACAAGCTTGTTAAATACACAATTTTAATTAGATATTCGATGAACTTGAACCTGAGTTTCCAGCAAACAGCAACCGAAAACAGATAATAGATAAGTTTTCCTGAGAAAAAGATTGCTAATTGTTTAATTTCTGTAACGTGATTACTCCACAAATTGTAGTTGCCGTGGGGTTCCCGACACATATCACTCATTTGGGTAGTTAATGTATATTTAAATTTAATAGCTGTCTACGAAAGTGGCAAAAAAATACAATGAAATCGTGCTACGATAAGTGAGATGCAAACAATAAACAATAAAACCCAAATCGAACTCAAAGTCCAGTCCGGACTATTAATACTTTTTGCGGCTTTCTGGCATTTCAATCTTCGAGCCATTTAGCAAATTATTCGCAACTCACAACACAACCCTTGAATATAAAACATTCGAAGGAAAAGGGATTTGTTCGGGTGGCGGAGACGTAGACAAGAACAGACAGCCGGCATCGAAGGCGAATGGAAATTTTTTGGCAAAGCATTTCCAATTCAATCAACCCACACCCACGCCCAAAACACCGCCCACCCAACGCCCACCGTCCACACATGCTGGCATTTAAATAAAAATAAACAAGGCTGAGGAATACTTTGAAACACTTTTAAGCATCATTACATTAGCAAATTTTCCCGATTCGGTATTCGGTTAGAAAGGAGGGATCGAAGGATGCGATTGCCATAAAAGGATGTGTGGAGGCGTTCCTTTTTTCTCAGAGCCAGCAGCCACAAAGGACGCATTACAGCAATGAAAAGTTGCTTCAATTCCTTTTCCAGCTTTCCTATTTATTTTGAATTTTCTAATTTCCATTTGCAAAGGGAAATCGTGGGAAATGTAATTATTGCCAACAGAAGCCGCCGCCATGACGTGAGCTGTTTGTTGGCCAGCGTTTTGGTGTAATTGTCGTTATAATAAATAACTTCAACTGTCCGACACTTGACACTTGACATCAACTGCAACGGAAGCGGCAGCGGCAGTGGCAACAAAAAGAAAGAAACGGGGGTCCTGCTAAAGTCCTGGGTGCATGCAAAGTGCCAGAAAAACATTTGCCATTGCCGCATATTTCAAATGCGGACACATGTAAAAATGCTGAAGCGCTGATAAGGACATTAACATTTGGCCAAACACATAGACACGGCGAAAAAGGGGTAAGCCATCGGTGGGTGAGTGGAAAGCTTCCTTCCGCATATATGCGAAACATCAAAAAAAAAAAGAGAAAAGGCGGAAGGACCTCCACAACGTCGCTTTTGACACGCAAATTTATAACAGCAACGACGGCAACAAAAACCCAACAAGTCCCTCTTTCGTTACTAAAATAAGGAAAAGCATACAAATGCAATTTAAATATACTTATTTAGAACCCCTGGGAATTCCAAATTATTTGCCTTTTCACGCAAATTTAGCGACCATTTTTCTAGCAAACCGAAAAAAAACCGAAAACAGGTGGAGTTTCCATAGTTGGGGGGGACTCTTCCTGACTGACATGTGTACTTGGGCGCAACTTTTCCAGCTTGATTCCTGGGGAGTACGATTAGAAAATGCTTTTCCCCTCCTGGTGGATAGAAAGTAACCCAAAAGGCTCTGACAAATGCTCTTTGGCCAGCATGTTGTTGCTTCTGCGGTGATTAATGACCTCGAAAGCTGAGCAGGATCTGCGGGGATGCCTGGCAGCTTAATTTAAAATGAAAATTGTACTTAATTTCTAGCTGAAGCTGCCGAGTTGAAGGGCGGCCTTCCCAGACTGATTATGCTTTTCATGGGTTTGTTTTTTTTCGCTCTATGGGGAACGCCCAGACCCCAGACCCAATAAGCTCGGCTTCTTCATTAGGAACAAGCTTATACAGATATTACATTTTTTCTCTTTTAATGAAATTTTGCAAGAAATAAAAAGTTAAAGATTTTCTGAAATGTTTTATTCAAATGAAATACTTTCAAATGAATTTAAAAACTTGTTATTGCCGCAACAGAACTGTTGCCCAAAGGCGAAGTAATGGCAAAGTTTTGGATTTAAAATATCCTGAATCCTGGCGTTTTCTTTATTCAAATAAATCTCAGGACTATGTGTGTGTCCCCACCACAAACAAATTGAATTAAGATTACCACACAAGGATTTCAAAGCATTTTCAGGAGAAGTCAAACGAGCTTTAGTTTATTATTATTATTGCGTCAGAGCGAAAAGTTTCAGCTTGGGTCGGCTTGGGTGGTTTTGTGGGTGGATGGAAAATTTTCAATCGCAATCTTATGGTTTATTTCTTTTGCGCCAAAGCTACTTTATTTTGACAGCAGACAAACAAATGTCAGAATTGAAATTAAAAGGAAGGCAGCCAGCAGTCAGCAGGCAGGCAGCAGGCAGGCAGCAGTCAGGAGTCGGCAGTCGGTGGAAAACTTGTGAAAAACACGCTCGACTTGAACAAGTAGACGAAGGTTTTCCAAAGGGCGACGGCGGCCGCAGAAACACCATTCTACGCAATTCCCAATCAGAAACTCCGGATCCGGACCAATTCCATCACCGCCGCCGACCCACGCGCATTGCTTGGCTGACTTTCTTCTGCATTTTCTCCGGGTTTTGGTTTTCCTGGTGTTTTCATTTTGTGCGAATGTGTTTGGGTTTGGTTTTGCTTGTTTTTTTTTTTTTTATTCCTTCTGTTTGTACATTTCACACAGCGTGAAATTTTCTAAATGTCATTTTGCTGTCATCTCGTGGATAATAAGATTACAACTACGCTGAAATAATAGGATTCAAATGAAAAAACTTTGCCGTCGTCGTCGACGGAGTCGTCGTCTGTCTCCTTTTGCGCTTCTCAACTTTCAATAAGCGCGGAGAGGTGTAGTCCAAGATATATATCTCAGAATCAGGGACTCCAAGGTGGGGCGTTGGTCTTGTCATTCGGATTTGGATTTGGATTTGGATGTAGGATGGGGCACAGTGGAAAGTTTCTACTGTTGATGGAGTGCCGCGATAATGAGTGGAGCAACCACAACCACAACATTAACTTCAACTCCAGCTGGACTCCCCACTCCATGCTCCACCTACTCCAGCGATCCGAAATGCGAAATCCATCTGCGATTGTAACTTGAGCGACCTATGATCTGGAGACCACTCGAAGCGACGCTGTCTGTACCATGTCTATGTTCTGTTTGTATAATTGATTCGATTCTCCAGGTACCGGAGAAGGCGGTTTAATGAACCATGCTTTCATAGTGGCCATTACTTCAGACAGTCTGCGTGCCCGCGGGCCACAAATAGACGAAAGTACTTGGCCAAGACACCAAAGCGATATAAAAAAATACATATATATAACTTTAGGTAAAGCTAGACCAAAGAAAAAGGGGGAAGAAACAAACAAACCGAAACGAAAAACAAAAAACAAAACTCAAAACAAAACAAAACAAAAACCCATCAGCTGGCTAAGATGGATCACTGCCCGGGGCCATTAAAAAGCCCAGAAACCGGCTTTCGTTGCCTACGACTTTCGGGTATAAAAGCCTCGATTTCCGATCTTACCGGCATCAGAACTTCCAGAAACGTTCTAGCAAGTCATTCGAAAATGAACTCCTACTTTGTGATTGCTTTGAGTGCTGTGATCGTGGCTCTGGCCGTGTCAACGGTGAGAATCCTAGAAGAATAAGATTCTTTTACATAATTCTAATAAGAGGTATTTTCCTTATCCTAGCCTGTCGAACTCAACGAGGACCAAAAGGCTCTGGCCAAGCAGCATGGCGAACAGTGCGCCGCCGAACTGAAACTGACCGAGGAGGAGGTGGCCAAGGTCAAGGCCAAGGACTTCAAGAACCCCAGCGAGAACATCAAGTGCTTCGCCAACTGCTTCTTCGAGAAGGTCGGCACCCTGAAGGACGGTGAGCTGCAGGAGGATGTTGTCCTGGAGAAGCTCGGCTCCTTCATCGGCGAGGAGAAGACCAAGGAGGCCCTGGCCAAGTGCAGGACCATCAAGGGAGAGAACAAGTGCGAGACAGCCGTCAAGTTGCACGAATGCTTTGAGGAATTCAAGCCCGCCCACGCAGTCAAGGCCTAAAGGATTCCTGGAGGCGAGGCTGTTTGGCAAATTGTGATTCATAACTAAAAGTTTAAAAAAATAATGCCGATTTGATTTTGCGATATTCGAATACATACTTTGTCAGATGAATCTCTTGTGTTTGTGTTTGAGGAATTGTTAAATGGGCTTTAAGACTTAATTGTTTCTGGTTTAATATCCTGGCTCGCTTAAACCGCTTATAGCCATATATTCATGGCTAGTCATCCGCGGTTTTCAATTTGCATAATTATAATACATCGCCCATGCCCCAGAGCCGAAATAATTAAACCCAATCTGCGTTGAACATGTGAAATAAGTTTATTGTTTTAAGTGGCAGGCCGCACAACAACAGTGTGTCCTTTAAGCCTTTAGTCCCTTGACCACACACGTCTCATAGTTGTAGACAAAGTCGCAGGTTGTGGCTGACTTGGTGGCGCCACAACTGGTCATTAATGCCTTCAATTTATCGGCGGTAGTACTGCTGAACCGCATTTGGGCAAACTTGACGATTTTGTCGGTATTTGGGGTCCCATTATCAGACAGGAGTCCCAGTTTCTTGTAGACGCAGCTGTGGTAGCACTTGACAGCCTCCGAAGGATTCGTAACTTCCTTGTCGGTGGTCAGTAGATTGCCATCGCTGGCGGCAATGTTCAGCTCCTTGATGCAGGCCTGTTGCATTTGCTTGTAAGCTGCCACATCAGCTGCACTCTGGCACTGTTTCCAAGGATATTTAAAAGGATATCTTTTTTTGGGAATTTAAATAGTATAACTTACCTTTGCCGTTTCAAAAACGGCCAGAATAAGGCACACAACCACCAAACCTTTGAAACTCATCTCTGCAAACCTATTTTTACTTAACAACTGAATTTGAAACCGAAATTCACGGATTTAAATACTCGAAATGGTGTTAAATTCTATTTCATGGTTAGTCAATTAAGTTATTAAAATTCTATTATATTTATTATTCAATTTTTGAATAATTTTTTGTTTTAATTTGTTGAACCAATTGGCTATTTTCCAAACCCAGCCACTTGGCGTTAAATCATTCTCGTCGGCGATGATCACTCGGGTCAGTGAGCTGTATTTTTCGCTTTATATTTTTCTTTCCATGAATTTATTTATTTATTAAAATTTTTGATAGTTTATAAGTTTCCAGCCTTCGTAACACGATTCAATAACTGGTGATACTAGGTTTATATTTTCATATAATTTATAGTATTGCATTTTCTAAATCTGCAAGAAAAATCTACATTGAATTTCAGTCAACATTCTGATAATTATATTTAATTTATAAACCAGGCCATAATTTATCTATTTATTTTTATCCAGAGCCTAGTAATATATTTTGTATTTGTGGTTTAAAAAACATATTGAAAACGCCCCAAAAGAAGACTACATTTTACTTTGAATAGATTTCCAAATAATATATAAAAGAGAGACAATTTTTAAAGAGAAATTTACAATAAAAGATAACATTATAATTAAAAATTTGACTATCATTTAAAATACATTTTTATTTCTTTATTCTTTATTTTTAATCTTGTGGCCTTCAAATTATTTAAAGAAATCAATGTTGTTTATATTAAAAAACCTTTATTATCAACTCACACTCAAAGGCACTTTAATAAACATATTTTCTGAATTTTTGCACACCCATTGATTGTTTTTTAACTAAAAATATTGTGGGGGATTTTTAAGACACCAAAGAAGAAACACAAGTGACCCAGGATTACTCCGGCTTGGACTCGGTTGCCGATTCCCCGGAGTGCTGGATCCCGTCGATGAAGTCACTTCCGTCCGGGCCGAGTCCCTCGCTCTCCGCCTCCGTTCGCTCAAGAATCTCCCGGATGCGCTGCTCCGCCTCGAGGGTTTTCAGGTGATTGTAGCACAGGTGGAGCTTGTAGGCGGCCTCGCAGCGGGACTTGCCCTGGAGGTCGCTGCACTCCTTGATGTCGGCCTTCTCGTGCTGGATGATGGTCTGGATTTGGTTCTTGAACGCCTCCTCCAGCAGAACGTTATACCTATCCACGTCCAGGGTCTCGTACAAGCAGCTGACGAAGCACTGGAGCGGTTCGTTGTTTTTCAGATTGAGGAATGGCATCTGGGAGTTGCCGGAGAAGTCCAGGTCGGCCAGTCCGTTGACATCACTCATGGCTTGGGCCGGAGGTGGGGCCACCTCGTTCTCGGCATTGTAATCGCTGTTTAGGAGACTCATATGGAACAGCTTCAACTGGGACATTGAGATCTCGGTCTTCCGCATGCAGGACCTCAGCATCTCCTGGCTTAGTTTCATTTCAGTGCCATTAGGGGGATCTGGCACTAGAGTCCGGGTCATGGACATGTTGAGCGAGACAGTCAGTGACCGCGCCTAAGGATAACATTTATAGAAACTTTATGACTTTCTGTCCAAAAAAAAACATTACCCATGACACTGGCAGAAGATCACTGATGGCCAAGCACAGCAAGGAAAAAATATTGGCTTGAATATACATTAAAACTTAGCTCTCGATCTCGGTAGATGATTTATTTTCCAAAAAATATCAAACTATGGAGACAGTCACGGTTTTGCGGACTGCTTTTATAGCGCCAGGTCAGAGGACTTGGATTTCCTTTTTAAATTGCAATTTAAATGCCTTTCAGATCGATTGACAATCGTTTTTATGCCTCAACGGGTTAATGGTCTCTATCAGATCCAGGGTCACACCCCAGAGCGTTGCCAAAAAAATACAATACGAAAAAAGCCAAATTAGCATTGGTCAGAAGCCTATCATCTGTCATATTTGTTGGACTCGTTTAATGGCCACTATAATTACGAAAAAGGAAAATGCTTTCGCAAAAAATTTCAGGCTCAATTTGGCAGATGAATCTACAAACCATTTAAATGCCAGTTCATAAAACTGTCAGATAATAAGAGACTGAGTCGATATTTGAATTTTGTTCTACTTTTTGTCGTTTCAATTAAAGTAATTTTAGTAATTTTCGTCAATTTGTTTATTGCGAGTAATGAGTTTTGTTTTTTTGCAAACTTAAGGTTAGTAAATATTAATATAATTTCTGCTTTAATTTCCTGATTAAAAAGTAATCTTTTACGAAATCAATCGAGTTCCTTTGCTTTTAACTTGAACTTTCTTTAGTAGTTTCTTGTCGATGGCAACGCTAATTGACGGTCTTAATAGCAGTCTTGTCCTGATAATAAGCAGTCAGAACCGCAACAACCCCAACCACAGGGCACATCGGGCTTTAAGATCAAAGGAACTCCATACGGAAAGACATCGGACCATGAAACAAGACAGTGGCAGTCACCCCGCAGCGGAGTTTTATAAAATTAAATTACATTAATGTGAGAACCGCAGGCTAACCACCACACACCCCCACAACATATCCTTGGTCCTTTCGGTCCATTGAAAGCCAGGCAGAAGCCAAGGAAGCAAGAGAAACAAGACGGCGGACAAGACAAAGGCTGAGATGTCGACCATCAATGTGTTTTCCCGACCATATCAAGCGTGTTGGTTTCTTTGACAAGCCGCCATGGCTGTCTTCTTAAATGCATTATCCTGATGTCGAAAGGGAATCGCTTTTGGCGGGCAGACGAAGGGGGCTGACGATTGGGCTGCCTTTTTAATAGACATTAGTAAACGCATCACTGATTGCGAAAAGGATCTTGGGCAGACAACTGCAACTGAAACGGATGCTAAATGGAAGTGACATGACAGGGACTGGCCAGGAAGTGACAAAATGAATTATATACGCCATCTCCTGGCTCCTGGCCTGGCTCTGCTCCAAATACCCCAAAAGCCAAGGCAATTGTCCCTTTCTGTGCCATGCATGGTAGATGGAAAACATGGCAACATGGCATCCAACCACCAAAAAGCCACCGAAAACCACCTGACCCGAGCTTAACCGGTAAATGCAATTGCGACACGTGCTCAATGAATGTTTAATGATTTGTTAATTGGATTTGGACTTTTAAAAAACACAACCAGGCCTGCCCCCTTCCGGAACCATTTATGTCCGAATCATTTGCTCCATCCGCAGTCAACGCACATGGAGTAGGTCCTTTGTCCTTTGTGGCACAAAAGTTTGCAGGAGTAGAAGGAGGAGAAGGACCGCCGCCGCTCATCAATATTTATGCCAAACATGAGCGTGCAAATGCCTTTGGGATCGGTCCTCCGACCAAGGACTTAAGCCCCCTGACGACGGTCTGACAGTGGGCTCTAATGATGGCCCACTGTTATGCAAATGTACCAGGCAAATGGGTCATACGACGGCAACATCCATTGACAACTCGAATATGCATAAGTAATTATGTATAAGAATTTCGTCTTTAATTTCCTCTGAGATGCCAAGCAAGGGCGTGATCTGGGGCGATGTCAAACGTATTTGAAAGTTATTTATTCCCTTAAGAACTTTATCAGAGTTTTTTGTTTATAAATAAAGAAAAGTACCTAATTAGGTTCCATTTCAATGAAATTCTTATATTTAAGCTCACAGTGTTTTTATTTGATTTACAATAATAGTTAACAATTCACAGATCTTTAAATATAATAATACAAATTTTTTAGACACTGGCGCGGTTCTTATAGTAACATTCGTAGAGCTTGAAGGCGGTATCGCACTTGTCGTTGCCCTTGATGGAGTCGCACTTGGCCTGGACAGCCTTCACGTTGTCCTCGCCGGCAATGGGTCCCAGCTTGGCCAGAACCTGATCCGGCTGGATCTGGCCATCGACAAAGAAGCCGGTCTTCTCCAGGAAGCAGTTGGCGAAGCACTTGGTCTTGGGGTCGGCGTTCTCGAAATTGCCGCCACGGAGGGCCAGAGCCTGCTCCTTGGTGATGCCCTCCTGCTGGGCGCAGAGGGCTCCATTGGCATGGGCGGTGGCCTTCTGTTCGTCGGATAGGTTCAGCTCCTAAAGGATATTATAATGTATTAACTGTATTTTATGGTTTTTTCCTTTAAAGCTTAACTTACAGCTGCGGTGAGAGCCAAAAGGGCCGACAGGACAATCAGGAACTTCATTTTTGGTTGATTTTTTGCCACTCGAGATGCTTCAGGAAAGCCTTTGGTATCGACACTGTTTTCTCGATTCTACCGGCTGGTTTTTATATGGTTTCGTAAACACAGCCTCGCCAGTATTTTGTTTTGATTATGGCTTTTTGTTTCGCTCTACTCCGCTGATCACGGCGTATACGCAATTAAATGTCTACCCAGCTATATATTGGTTAGTTTATTTAAATCTCCGATTTAATGATTTTGCCGGTTTTTGTTTTTGTTCATTATTTTAGTGACCTATGCCCGGCGCGAGCTGATAACCTGGTTCTGACTCAATTTTTTTTTACCTCTGCGGCCTAAAGTCCACTCGAGCAGAAATTACTCATCACAGCAAATGAAGCAAGTTTATAACGAATCCCATTGTACTGGTAATTGGCTTAAATGCAAACCTCATTATAAGGCTAAAATAATTTGATTTCCAGTATAAGTGCTAATTGTTATTTTAGATTTTCCGACGATTATAGAATCTGTTTTTCCCAAGGGTCAACACGCTCAACGAAGCGTCAACCGATTTGTTTTTTCTTTATTTTTTCTTTACACAATTTCTGAAAGACTTGAGCTTGAAATACAATATTTTGCTCGAAGAGTGAGTACGTTTTTATGGGAGTTTTGTAAATAAAAATATTGCACGTAAAGCATGATTCGGCATCTTTCTTAGAGTAAGTTTGGTTAACCCTCTTAACGACTTCACAAGAACTCAAGAAAGAAATCAAAAAAGACTTATAGACAAAATTAATTTCTCAAGTCCAAAGGTAAATATTTAAATCATGTTTTTGGGTATTTTCTATTTATTTATTTGTGTAGTTAGTTTGTGGCTTGTAAGCTTCAATACCGAATTATCTAATTAAATCTGCAATTGCCATAGACATCTAATTAATTATCACCAGGTGACTAGTTTGCTTCAAGAAACCGGTTAATACTCTGTGGCCTTTTTTTCATCTCACTCTGTCTCGTTTCGTGTCTATTGTTTGTGTTTGTTTTAGCCAAGTTTGAAGTCAAGTGCCGGTATCAAAGTCTAAAATGCAAACGAGTCTCGAAACCCCCAAGTCCACGAAATGAAGATAAACCGAAAGCTGAACTGGTTGCGCTGATTAGTTTGTTTATTAGCCATTAAAGTGACATTCGTATGATTTGTATTTGGCTAAAATTTCCAAGAGAATAGACTCGCTAAACGGTCAAAATTGTTTAAATTATGGTAATAGAGGCAGGTCACCAATACACAAGCTGCCAAACAACTTTGGATCATATATTTTATCAATATTTATTGCTGACAGCATCGATAATTCATGACCTACTCAAAGTGGGGAAAAGTGAGGAAAACCTAGAGGAAAACTGTATAAGTTTCTAGGCAAAACTTAACAGAGAAAACTCGTAAATAGTTACGCACGCCAGGAACCAAGAAAAACAAAATGTCAGAACGATTATTGCGGCCCATCATCGCCTGCCATGGCCATAACAGAAATAAAATATTTAAATAGTAATAAATTCATAATGTCAACGTGTATATTGTTGTTCCTGCTGCTCCTTTCTGCTCCTGCCAGGATCCTCCCGACGATTTATAGACAATAATAACAGCAAACACGAACCAAAGAGTCCAAGGCGAACCGCCGACTGACTCCTCAAGTAGTTTGATTTCAGTTGAAGGAGATGGCTTCCAATTCGAGAGGACGGGGACATAGTAGGGACTCACCTGGTTGGTCCCTAAAAGTTCTCGACCAAGAAGAAAGAAATAAAACTGTTTTAATGCAGACATGATACGAGTGGAAGGGTATGGGGCCCAGTCGCATGTGGCTGGTATATAATATAAATATTAAATACTATATGGCATGCTATAAAAATATAAACAGCACATAAAACGACAATGAAAAACAATGGCACACGTTATTATGTGACCCAAGAACGGCTCCCAGCGACTAATGAAATGTCATCGGACCCGAGGGCCCAGACTCGACTCGACTCGACTTCACTGAAATGAACTGAAATGCAAATGTCACGCGAAAAACTATTTGACGAGAACATAACGTTGACATAATAATAATACCAAACCGATGAGGAACTCCTTCTCCAAGTTAAAGCCAGAACAACCAGCCACAATCCACAGTCTCGTATGCAAATTTTTACGAGCTTCTCATGACCAGTCATAAAAGTCAATTTATTAGCAATGAGAAATTAAAAAGAAAAACAATTAAATATATACGAAGCGTGAATTTGATTATGGTCTCGGTTTTCGGGGGAAAAATTAACCAAAACGTTGCTTTAAATCATTGCATAATTATTATGTTTGAATACCGGCTGATAAAAATCAATAATTTAAAGATAATAAATGCACCCGGTCCAGCATAATGGCAGCTTTGTAATTAATTATATCCAATGTCGGGATAGACATCATACCCCACACCTGACCAACTCCAACCCAGTCCAGAATCCGCAAGCCTAGCAAAAAGCTACAGAAATTCAATTAGGCTTATCCCATGCAATAACAACACCAGAGCCAACAGCAACATCAGATACTGAGGCCAGAACAGCTGCAACACCTGCGCAATTAATTAGTGTTTGCCGCATTAATTTCAGAAAATAAAAAGAGAGATGGCCGAAAGGAAACCAAAGCCTGGTTGTCCTGGAATAGGGTCGAAACCTCCAAAGGATGCTAATAAATTCAAACAAGCCGTGGCCATGCCATGAACCACAATTGGCCAACATTCGCAATGGGCCAGAAAGGCAGTGAAACACTAAACCAGGTAAATCAAATAAAGCTAATTCATTTAATTTAAATTATAATGAGACCACGATGAACTGGGTTACGACTCCAGTACTTGAGTACACAATGAAAAGATTAAATAAAGGCGGTATCCCGCCTGAAAATATTTGATTTATACTCATTATTTGTATTAGTTTGTTTTACCAAAATGGCTTGGAAAGTGTGTAAATCTGTTATCTAAATATCTTTTCCCAGGACTGGCATTTAAATTACCAAGAGATACCATAATTTCCACTTCTATAATTTGTTTATGATTATGGCCGCCATGCAAAATAAAACGCATTTAAGTAATTAAGTAATAAAAGAATGGCGTGCCCGGTTCGCTTCTCCATAAAAACCAGGCCCCGTCTGCAATAAAATGCCAAAAACAAAACAATTAGGCAATTAAATGTCTTCGTATTACCAAAATAAAAATAAAAAAAAAACTGTTCGCTTTGGTAACAAAACGGATCATAAAATAAGCCAAAATGTACTCACCCATGGGATAAGAGCTAATGGTGGCCCTAAAAATGGATCACAAAGGGCCAAAAAATTATGTGAAAATGTTTGGTTTGAGCTCCTTTTTTTTGGCCTTGGCATCTGCTGGAACGAAAACATCGAATGCGAATGCGAATGCGAGTGTTTTAGCAATATTTATTGAATTCCAGTTAACGAACCCTAAGAACCGATGGAGCATTGGATAAGGGAATCACAAAAAAAGGCAGCGAAAATCGGGGTCGGGGGTCAAAGCTTACAAAGCTTTTCAACGCACATTTTCCGATCCCTAACCCCTAACTGCCGGAAAATTCCGAGTTCTGCAAAATGAATTCTTTTGTGACAAGTTCAATTCAAGATGGTGGGGCTGCAGGAGTTCATATGGACTAAACTCTGTCCCTCTGTCCGTGTATCCTTCGAAGCAAAGTTGTTGCTGCTGCTCCTGCTCCTGCTCCCGCTCCTGTCATACAACGCATCAAAGACAGCCAGGTGAAGGAATGCAGTGCTCGTTCTGTAAGAAATTGAAAAATCTAACTCAGCCAGGAGCCAGGACGAGCCAGAAGGAGCCGGAGCCGCCCAAGTCCTGATGATGGAAAAATGGAAAATCTCAAGCTGCGAAAATCAGCAGCAAATGCGCTGCTTTCGTTCACATTATTGTCATGGTGGCGCTGGTGGGATATATAGATATTTTTTCCCAGGACGCTTGGAATTTTTAATAAACGTTAAAGTTTATAACATTCTCCCCCAATCCCTCTGTATGGCACATATCGACAAAAGAGGAAAGGTTATCCTTGACTCCTTGACGGGGGGCAGGAAACTGCAACAACCGAAAAAGGTAATCCAGAGGGCATAAAGAGTCTCACATAAAACCAACTAATTAGGCAAAGCATCTAATTAGACGCACAACAAGGACATGCGTCCTTTGCGCCGCCTCGTAAAAGCCAAAGCCCCCAAATGACAACGTCGCTAAAAATTCTTATCGCCGACACCAAAATGAAGCCCCAAGCCCGGAGGAGAAACACTGCCAAAAAGTGCCAGAAGGCAACAAGGAAAGCCCGGATAAATTTATTGTGGCAAAGGTTAAAGACGCGCCATGTTAAATGTGGAAATTGTTTAATCCACTCCAATCCCAGAATCCGGAATCCAGAACCCAGACCCGGGAACCGAGACCCGGCAATTACAATTACGGGGACCGTGGTCAGCTGCATGAAATTGGAACTCACTGCGAGGGATATGGGTGAGATAAAAACTTTGGTAGGACACGGAAAAGGATCTCCTCCTCTACAATCGCTACAAAAAAAATAGAGAGAAGAGACAATGTTAAGCGGAAAGAAAAACCTATTTGCATTTTATTTTCTTTGTAATTTGATGCTCGATTGCTTTTTTAGTGTGTAATGAGGTGGGCTGGAAATGGGTTTAATAAAAACATTCCACTAACACCAATCCGAGGATACGCGGACAAATTTCAAAACTTATCACACGCATGGTTGCTTAAATTCCAACTTTTTTTAATGGGAAAAACTTAGAAGTAGTAGATTGCATTCTGCCATAAAATGATAATTAAGTTGAGGTTTTTCTAAGGCAGCATTTTGGTATGCAATTTCTATATACATATTCTATAATATTTAATTTGGCTAGAAATGCTGAAATGCCTGTGGCCTTTAGCCGGAAATTTCCATTTTCAGGCACGCACGATTGCATCCACAAAACCCCGAGAATATTGAGGCGCCCCTTTTGGTTTGGAGAGAAGCTGTTGCCATTGCGACGTGCAAATTGATCAAAATAAATTGCATAAAATATTCCATTTACGTTCCCATTTCGAACGGAAGCTCCGAAAATTATTGTAAGCATCTAATGCAATCAGAAAGTGTTGCAACGCTTCTGGGGCCAAAAACAATGCGGATCTGGCCATTAATTTGCCTCCCAACTGGCCTGTTCTGTTTTGAGTTATGCCCGGAATTTGTGATAAGCTATGCGGATTACGGACTCCACTCCACCGGCCACCGGGCCAAAAAATACCAAGAAAACAGAGCTTGCTCCTCAACAGTTTAGCCAGCCAGTTGAAGTTGAAAATCCAAGGAATGGCAAAGGATTTTTCGGGGGAAAGGCAAAGAGATGTTATTCTACCTCTTGCATGCTGTTAAAATAATTAGTGGCAATGATGCACGACTGTGGAGGAAGGTGTTGCAGGTGGAATGAACTACCAACAAACTCGGTTTAATTCGGAGCTGCAACTTGCAACAAAAGAGTTGATTATTTACCCACGTGCACAAAGTTCTCCTCCGCACATGCACTTCCATATGCAAATACATCAGGCAGTCATTAAATTAATTAAAATACCTCTCCCTACCTTTCTCCCTCTCTCTGGAAAATGACTCTGCGAAAACTTTCATTTGCACCTGTTCCCCGAGTGTTTATAGAGCCATTTCGACTACGCCAATAATTTAGCCCATATGATTCGAGGCGGATCTGGGGCTGACTTTCGATTATTCGTTTATTTTCTAATTACAAGGTAATGCTTTTTCCACCCAAGTGATCTTTGATTAATTGATTTGTATTTTGAAGTGATCTTTGTTGGCTTTTCCACAACACCAACAATCCAAGTAATCCATAAGATGAGGCTGTAATTATAGTTTTGTATTATTTATTAATACATGGTAGAGTTTTTGTTCCATATATCAGGGCTTAACATCATTACCGCCACAAAAGTAATCTTAAATGGTTCCCCAAAGATGAACTGGAAACATCCCTTAGTTTTTGGGGGAGAGTTCAACGAACTTGCCCCCAAGAGTGGCAAAGGCCCCAAGGAATTGGTCATTCCAGGTCCTGGCTTATCGGCGCCCACATGTCAGAAACGGGAACCATTTAATTCCGTATAAGATTTACTAATAACAATGATATAAGACATTCGCCCCAATGAGTATATAATAAAGCTAATGGAAAATTATGGAGCCTGGGGGATGGAATTCCATTTTATGCGATGATGTCACAAACTGGAATATTTGGCCAAACATACTTCCACATTACACCAGAGCTGGGCAGTCGAACAATTAATAAAATAGCATATCATTTAAACTCAAACTCCGGCATTCCTTAACAACAAATTGATTAAATTTCGCACTGAAAAATGATACCAAGTGTTGAATTTATGGCAAAGCAATTTAACATTATCACTCGAAATGGCCCAAATGGTCGAAATGGTCGAAATGGAATTCCGACTACGAATGTTTATTACCTGTAACTCACATATTGCAGAACTAAACCTTCGATGGGGGCGGAATGGGAGGAAATGGGTTCAAACTTAATGGTCTATTAAGGTGTTTTGGTCGGCGATTTAAATGCAATTAAATGAAAAGTCTTTCGGGTCTTTATGGCCTAAAAAAAGTGGCTGCACTAGACTGGAAAAGGGACGGGGTTCAATTAAAATAAATGAAATTGCCAAAAAGAGTGGCTCGTAAAAATGATAAACACATTAAATGGGTATGGGCCGTCATCAATAAATGGCCGCCTCGACTGACATTTATTTATGAGGGCTAATAACTTTTAAAGCATTTCATTTAACTCAAATACAAATGGCCAGCGCCAATGCCAAAGCCAAAGCCGGTCGGGTGACTGGCATGTTTTGGCGGTTCTTTTGGGCCACAAACAGACCGAACCCACCCACTCTTACACACAGAATCGCCCACAAAACACGGGAACACAAAATGTCAACTTTTTGCCAACCGAAAATTGTCAAATGCACAGAATTTTAAGCGCCATACATTTATGTTGATGCGGTTTAAAAGTTTTTTAATTACATTTGCAGGCGTCTCCTGCAAAGACCACCCACCGAAAAAAACAAACGACGTCGCCAGGATCTGGATGTGGATCCTTTTGGTCCAACCATCCGACAAAACATGTACACACTGGCGCCATTCAGGGTATATTTTAAGCTTTATGATTGTATTTGGCTGTGAAAATGTTTAAAACTCATTTAATTTGAAACAAATTAGAAACGATAACACATAAAAGTGAGTCGTTGTGCTTTGGATACCCCTACCTCTGGATACTTTCTGACACTAAATGCGGTGAGGTTTGTGCGGGAACAATGGGGCATGAAGTTGAAGAGTGTTTTTGTTTATTAGTTACGGAAAAAGTTATGCTTTCTATAGCTAAATAATATATTTTAGAATCTAATACACCCCTTCCCGCTTAATTAGTTTTCGCCTTTGTGGCAGGACCACATTAGCAATGATGAGATGCCAAATATCCTTTCTTGCATAACCATTAACCCCTTAAATTCTGGCATTAGCCCCCAGCCCCATTCCACATTTTCCACTCGCTTGTCACTCGCTTGTCAATCATCTATCAAAGCCCCGAGCAGATCCCATCAGGATCTGGGCTACTTATCTCCGCATTCAATGCTCGAAGAAACAGAAACTAATTGCCAACGCAAAACGCCTTGATGCCTGTGTAAGCAGTGGGGATTATGTAAAGACAGAGCCAAGAGAAGAAACCTATCTCTAACCCTGAATCATAAAAATGTTTAGACAACAAAATGCGGTTGGGGCCGATGCGGAGGCAGGTCATCATTCATTCGGCCCAAGTAAATATGGCCAGGGCATCGAGTGAAAGGCTGGCAAATGTTATCAGCTCCCTGGGATCTAATGTGACCCAAATGTGTGTGATAGTTGTGGGCTGGGCATTGGATATCCTTGCTGACTTAGGCAGGACATTTTAAAGCATGTTATGGAAATTATTAATAAGGCAGGCCTGCGGAAGGCCCTTCATTTTCGCTGACTGATAGATAGCTGACAAGATTCGACACCTATCAAAAAAAGCAAGTCAGCATGTGGTTGAAGTTTTCTAACGAATCCGAACAAAAAGAAAGGGAACCATTAACTGAATATGGTAATCCGATCAAGGCACAAAGTCCAGCATCTCGAATCGTATAAATGCTCACCGACTTTCAGATTTAGACAACAGTTTCGATTCTAACAGATTCTAAGCAAGATGAAAGTAATCATTGTATTAGCCGCCTTTGCCGTTATGGCCTCTGCTCTGGTAAGAAAACGGGACTATAAGGAGCAAATTATCCTTTCTAACTAATGGGTTACAATGTGTCCAACAGGAACTCACCGATTCCCAGAAGGCTGAAGTCAAGTCCCGTGCCAAGGAGTGCGCCAAACAGGAGGGAATCACCAAGGAGCAGGCGAAGGCTCTACGTTCCGGCAACTTCGAAGACTCTGATCCCAAGGTCAAGTGTTTTGCCAACTGTTTCCTGGAGAAGAGCGGCTTCGTGGCCAACGGACAGATCAAACCCGATGTAGTTCTGGCCAAGTTGGGTCCCATTGCCGGCGAGCAGAAGGTCAAGGAGGTCCAGGCCAAGTGCGATTCCCTCAAGGGAGCCGACAAATGCGCCACCAGCTATGAGCTGTACAAGTGCTATTACAATAACCGTGCCCAGATCTAAGTAAGATCAGAAAATGTATCTCAAGAATAATTAAATCCAAATCAGAACAAAGAAAATATTATAGAAAGGTTTTATTTCAATTGCGATTTTTTATTCTTTCTAATTAAACGAATTTCTGTTCCCAAATTTTCTTATAAAGTAACCTATGACTTTTGTATTATTTGATATACCCTTCAACCTTTTAGGATTTCATCAGTCGCATTCATTGTTTCGAGCCGAAAGTACTCTTTTTGGAACTAAAATTTTACAAATAAATTTTAGTCGCTAAATTTTCGGTGTTCAATTTTCGTTATAAAATTCTACTTAAACTCGGTTGTTGAAATTTCAAAACTTTCCTATAGACCTAAATTCCTTAATTTCCCACTTTTGAACAAAATGTCGTGCTATCGTAATCGCCTCTTGAGCTTGATGAAGGCCCATCGCAGGCTGACCTCGGCGGGCTCCTCCCGAAAGCCCATCTTCGACGTTGAGACCAGAAAGGACTTTGAGAAGCGCGTGATCAACAGCGATCGTATGGTGGTCGTGGACTTTCATGCCAGGTAAGTGGGAGATGACTTCCGGTCATGTTGCACCGGCTTTTTATCCCCATCCTCTACAGCTGGTGCTGTCCTTGCAAGGCTCTAGCCCCCCGGCTGGAGAACATTGTCTCCGAGCAGGGTGGCAAGGTGCAATTAGCTCGCGTGGACGTCGATGAGCACGGAGAACTGGCCATGGACTACAACGTGGGCTCCGTGCCGTCTCTGGTGGTCATAAACAAGGGCAAGGTCGTTAACAGGATGGTCGGCCTTCAGACAAGCGAGTACATCCGCGACTGGTTGAAGAAGGTGGTGTCTCATAACGAATAGAGAAGTTCAAGGATATGTCTGTCCAAAGTGGGAATTCGTACTTTGTAGGCTCGAATAAAGTTTGATTAACGAAATGTGAATGGCAACACGTTTTTAATTAATTTTTCATTTAATCAGGCATTGAATCCCAAAGCAATAGTGACAGGCACTGAGAAAAATTATAGGTTTGCTTTCCATAAATCGGTATTATCTTGGTAGTATATCGCTTATGATATAGTGGATGGTTTGCTTTGACTTTATTCTTGACTTTTGAACTATTTCTCCCAGTGTCTATCTATAGAAATAGCAAAGCTACTGTCTCTTCGTTGCGGCAATTCAAAATGCAAACATTGTCTCGTCTCGTACTCAAACAATTTGTGGATCGGCGCCGTTGTGGATTTGCAACTGCAACAAATACAACATGTATCTCAATTGTTTGCTTATTTGTTTGCCAAAAACAACAAACTTGTTCTCGCTACCGCTCTTGGCGTGTGTGTCCTTTTGTTATACGTATATCCTTGCTGTCTGGGCGAGGACATTGCTTGGGGGAATCGCTCTAATTGATTTTGGTAATGTTGCTTTTTAATGAAGTGTCAAATGTTCAGCTTGCGATGATTCATGGTGGTGTCGACCAGACCTCAAATCCCACAGGAGCGCCAAAGAAACATAATTAATGCCGTCTACCGTGTGGAGAAATCAATTATAGCAACCGTATAAAATCTCTGCTGTTTGCTTATCTATTGATTATTTTTAAAAAGTGATCCATATATAGTTCCGACAAATGGGGGCCTAAAAGAAAATTCTTCCCCAAGAATGGACCTCCTGAATCGCTGTCGTCAGCAAGGCCCATTAGCTCAGTTGGTTAGAGCGTCGTGCTAATAACGCGAAGGTCGCGGGTTCGATCCCCTCATGGGCCAACCACTATTTTGTTTTATAAATAAACTATTTTATAATATAATGTTATATATTATTATTTAATTTTTATCACTTAGCAAATATATCAAAGGCCCATTAGCTCAGTTGGTTAGAGCGTCGTGCTAATAACGCGAAGGTCGCGGGTTCGATCCCCTCATGGGCCAATAATATTTTCTCATTTTTTTTCAATAATTTAATTTACATTTTTGTTAATATTTAAAAAAATTAAATTCTTTTCTAGAACTGTGGATCGTATATAAGGCCCATTAGCTCAGTTGGTTAGAGCGTCGTGCTAATAACGCGAAGGTCGCGGGTTCGATCCCCTCATGGGCCATGCTTTCTTTTTAGATAGATTTCCATTTAATTTATTTTTACAATCGAAATTACTTGGTACAATTAATATTTTAAAGTAAAATTGTTGACAATACGCAGTCCCACCAACTGGAGCTTGTTTGTACTGGACCCACAAAATAGATTTGCCGCAATGTAATTGAGTATTTGTATTCAATTAAGACTTATTTCAATATTTGCATAAAATCTGCAGCGCCAAAGCGCCAGACATCGAGCAGACACAAGAGTTGAGTGGAGTGCAGTCCAGTTGAGTCCTCAAGCGGGTAGTATAAATCCCTCATATGTTGGGGCATAATTTGCTGAAACGTAACTTGAACAAACAGCCAAAATGCCGAGTGGATTGGGCTGGGTAGGGAATGGGAAAGGGGAATGGCCAGTCCATTGAGCGACCCACACGAGTCTCCAGAGTCCGGGCCGTCAGCGAGGTGTGGGTGCATGTGTGCACACTGTCTGATTTTGACAGCCCGCATAAAGCGTCCAAAGGACACTGGCGACAGGATGTGTCCAGGATGCCTAGGTAAACACTCAGAGAAAGGGCTAGCTAAATGCATTATCGCCGCAGCCGTTCTCCCCCGGCCTGTCGCTGAATTCAGTCCAGCAGGCGACAAAAACTGCAACAAATATTAATTTTTATTATGCAAACATTGCTTTAATTACATTATTTTTGCGTACGCCCCGACAAACAAACTTTCCCCACCACGCCTAGAACGCCCACAACGCCCAGTCGACGCACCGACACTGTGTGTGTCCAGCTCTCCAGCTTCGTGCAAAATCCCCTCATCTCTCTGATCAATCACTGGAAAATTGGATTTTCATATGTGCAGCTCTGTGCCCCGCACGACTCTGTGCTCCTGGTCTTGGCCCGGGTCCCTGGTCCCTGGTCCCTGGTCCGGGAAGTTTATACAATTTCCGATACCCACCGTTTCCTTGTGGCGGTAAAATCAATCGTTTCCCCCTCCATCGAAAGCAATCGTTTGACAAGCACAAACGCAAACTTAATCAGAACCCATGGATTGGTCAATAATTTTTAAATACAAATCAAGTGTTAACTAAAGGCTTAATTGTGGGTGGGCCACCACGCAAATGAAAAAATTATACAGCCGGAATATGTATTTTTAACAATTTTTTATCAAGCACCAACAGGGACTTTGCCAAAAGGGGTTTCACATTTTTTTCATATTTTTGTTTTCGATTAATTATATTAAATGGCGATATGTCCGACTCCCATGGAATGACTACCAAAGTTACTGGACAAGACACTCTATCAAAAATTTGTTACTTTTAACGCCTCTTCAATTGCCGAATTGTAAAAAAAGCTGAAAAACTAAAAGCAGGAACTCGGATAACCACAAATGCTCCGCAAAATACTGACAACGTGGGATTTTAACACTCGCCAGATGACTGCGTCAAGCTGAATCGAGCCGGAACCCTTTGCCGTCTCAATGGAAAAAAAAGGGAGGAGGTCCGGTATGTGTCCGGTTTTTTTTTTTACCATCCTTTGGCATCTATCGACTGCGATGGCAGACGGATGCCGGGCTGACGGAAATTCGATTTATTTTCATCAATATTCAATGTCATTGCAACATCTTCGTGGCGAAACCAAAAGCGTACATCAAGCATGTCACCTAGCAGCCAGCAGCCAGCCAGTGGCCCAAAACCAACAACCCGCAAGGAGAACAAAACCCTCCAGTCCCATGGAAATGGACTTTGTGGCTTGCAACTTTTTGGGGGTTTTGCTATTAAAATTTGATGCGCATGTTGTTGTCTCGTTGTCGCAACTGCACGTGCACCACCCACCACCCACCATAGCCCTTTTCCAGGTGGAAATGTCGCAGTCTGGCGCAGTTTTTGGCCATTCGTCCATGGGGTTATACCGAACTTGATTCGGTCTCTGCTCTGCCATTGCATATTTAAACAAATTTATTTGCAATTTAGTGTTTGCGGTTGGTTTACAGTGGCTCGAAAGCCCCCCTTTGGTCTCGAAAACCTTTCCAGCTGAATGATTTTGTGCAATTTCATTGCATGCTTTTAAGTGGCGCGAAAATTAATTAAAATTTTTGCAATTTATTGACAAATATGTCAATTTGATTGGCATGAGGGGGAAAGTAACGCTCTCTTCTCGGTCTATCCATATTTGGATGAATTTTAACAAAAAATAAACTGTCAAATATTTTGATGCTATTGAGTGGTGAATAAATACACGCCAACTTTCCCGTTTTCCCAGTTTTTTTAAGTTATTCATAAAATATAGTATGCAGAATTTTTGCCAAACTTTAATATTCATCTCTTCGGGTTTCTGCTTCGCAGCCATATCGTGCACCTCTTAGCCGTGCAAACAGAGGCGGCAAAAAACCAACAAAGCCCCATCCGTTGTTATTAAAGCCATATCTGTGCCAGTGGGCAAAAAAAGGATGCACAAGGATGCACGTTCGCCCGAGTCCGTGGCATGCCACCATGAGATAACAGAGGAGGCGCCGGGTAAATACATAATCCACGTCAGCTCGGATGGGGAGCCCGTTTCCCAGTGACACACATTGTTTTTAAAAGCGAAGCCAATTTCAATAATGAGTCCCCTTTTTTTACCAACGCAAAAAATAGAACCTTTTTAAATAAATATGACAAAAAATTCAATTTCCATTGAACTTTACATTCATAGCAGAACAAGGTTTCGATCCTCGGACCTCTGGGTTATGGGCCCAGCACGCTTCCACTGCGCCACTCTGCTTAATGAATTCTCCGCTTTTCAAAGGTTTACTTCAAAATAAGGATTTTTTAATAAGTCCAGTTTCATGCGAATCCAAAACTATTTCCTCATTAGTTCCAATCTAATATTCTTATTAGTTTAACTAATATATTCATTGTGATTTATCTACTGTATTATATTTCATACCGATATATTTTCGCCGGGTATTATATACAGCAGAGTGGCGCAGTGGAAGCGTGCTGGGCCCATAACCCAGAGGTCCGAGGATCGAAACCTTGTTCTGCTATGAATGTAGAGTTTCAACCATAGATACGGGTTGAAATATTTTACTTTTGTTGTAGCCGGTTATATCACTCAAAGGAAAATATTCTTTTTAAAAAGAAGTACGTATGCTGTAAATAAACATGTGGTAAACTAGAAATTAAAAAAAAATTACTTCCCATACCGGGAATCGAACCCGGGCCTTCTGGGTGAAAGCCAGATATCCTAGCCACTAGACCATATGGGATATTGGGTGGGGTGTGTCTAAGGAGCGTTTTGTCGTCAAGAAAAGGTTTGTGTTATTAAAATTAGAGGAAATTTGAGAATTTAAACCAAATTATCTTGAAATTAAGAAAAGAGTAACTGAAATAAAGCGGGAATTGATTCCTTTAAAATGAAAGAATAATTTATAATTTATAAA
This sequence comes from Drosophila ercepeae, assembly GCA_018150545.1. NCBI lineage: Eukaryota > Metazoa > Arthropoda > Insecta > Diptera > Drosophilidae > Drosophila > Drosophila ercepeae. The sequence continues at coordinate 17,165,790 of JAECWL010000161.1, forward strand.
TAAGAAACAAACATAGTCTCTGGGGCAATTGACGTTGGAAAAAAAAGTAATCTACCATATTTCCCATACCGGGAATTGAACCCGGGCCTTCCGGGTGAGAGCCGGATATCCTAACCACTAGACAATATGGGATGTGTGTGACCGATGTCAAATGAAATCCATGAATCGGTTGTATTTATTTTTGGAAACATCTATATTTCCAGATTGTTTTTTGGTTACATCATTTAAAGGGCAACGTAAATATACTATTAATATGTCTAAATATATTCATCTATGTACACACATATCTTATACCGTATATCATGGAAGACAAGTTTATTTATTGGCAAACAAAACGCAAGTCCCATATTGTCTAGTGGTTAGGATATCCGGCTCTCACCCGGAAGGCCCGGGTTCAATTCCCGGTATGGGAAATATGGAGAATTATTTTTTGCATCGTTAATAATAATGCTCTACATTTGGTTTGTTTCTTATTTCTTAAAATTAATTGATTCATTTTTTATTGTTTAATATATAATATTACTTCTTGAGAAAATAAAACCTGATATTACGTCAAATTGGACTTCTATAGATTGTGTTCATGCCGTTGAGTCAATGTTTGGTTTCACTTAAGTTACTAATTGTAAATTTTTAAATAGCTGAAAATAATTTTATATATGTTACATTCAAAATATTACTGAATCATTTAAGAAAAAATGCAAAAAATAAACCATTTCACAGTTTCCCATACCGGGAATTGAACCCGGGCCTTCCGGGTGAGAGCCGGATATCCTAACCACTAGACAATATGGGAGGTGCTTGTCTCACCGCCAAAGTGTATTAATTAGTGAATAAGCAGTAGCAGGAATGCCTTTTGATAAAAACTTGTATATCTAACAATGACTAATGAAATGACTCATTCATGAACAAGAGTCTTATAAATTAAAATCTTTAAATATATTCAAGCTTATTCTTGCACTTACAAAGTATCAATTAATAACATGAAAAATATCCAGTGACATGTGTATACAAAGAATCATTGAATGGTAGCTCTATTAGTTGTAAGATATATGATTTGTAAATAATTTTTAAAAAGTTAATAAGATTTAAATAAGGGAAATGATGATGAAAAGTCATATTAATTTTCTGTTCATGTTAGTCACACGTCTCTGTTAAGTTACAAAGTTGCTAGCGGCACCATCACATCCCATATTGTCTAGTGGTTAGGATATCCGGCTCTCACCCGGAAGGCCCGGGTTCAATTCCCGGTATGGGAAACATAAATGATGTTTAACTTTTTTCTGTATTGTCCCACAAAAACAAATTTTTATTTAAACATGGTTTTACATGCACATATTTTTTCACAGAATTATTAATACGGTAATTGATCTTCATTATTTTTGTACTCTTTTGGGGGACTATTGTTTTCTTCATACGAAAAATGTTAATATTAGATTTTTAGATGTGTTTCTTATATATTTTTATAATATAACGGCTATAAATAAGAGTTGTTTTTAATTATTCATACCAAAACGGGTTGTTTTAAAATATTAGTTCTAAGATAAATTTTTGTATAAGTACTTCGTAAAGCATCGTTATTTCTGTCTAGAAACAAAAGAGAACTTTGACACGAAGTTTCACATATCCCATATGGTCTAGTGGCTAGGATATCTGGCTTTCACCCAGAAGGCCCGGGTTCGATTCCCGGTATGGGAAGTAAATTTTTTGATTTTTATATATCCTATATTTTAAAATATAGTATTAAATAAATTTTAATTATATTAAACTTTTATTTATTTAGGCATACAGGGTATCTTAAAACCCCATGGTGTCCTTGGTATCTATTAATACTGCCCCAGAGGCTCGCCGGCTAAGTGTGCTTAGCGTTACCATTATTACTTAATTTAAACTTACAAACTAAACAATATTTACAAAACTTAAAAACAAAAAATATAAAAGAAAGAAAGACGATGGGGAGTATATCGTTTGGCTTATCATCATCTTGCTGTGCGTCTTGTTGGCAGCCTCTTGAGCCTCCTTTGTGGGCGAGGTCTGGTAAGACCCTTAGCGAGTCGGTTGCGATGGCGCTCCAGTCGGTCGTTGTAGCGGATGGAGTGGAAATTTATTGTCTCAAAGACCATGAGCAGCTTTAGGTCACTGTGGAGGGTGGTGTTCCTCACATACCACTCGCAGCCAGTGATCGTCCTCGCCATCTTATTTTGGATGCTCTGGATTCTGCAGATTTGGCTGCCACACGCCAGGCCCCAAATTTGTCACGCATACCTCCAAATAGGAGCTATGATTTGAGTTTGCAAAGCACTACTGGCTCATGGGCCCGCGTAGCAAATATTAAACTATAGGTATAATACATTTTTTTATAGATCATTATTGCCTTTTGTTTAATAAATGCATAATAGCTAATTTGTATTTTATTATACGCTTATAGTTTTAGTTTGCATTTCGATTCGGCATTGGGAACAAAATAGCAATCTGCGCCTCGAAATGACGTGTCCCATATGGTCTAGTGGCTAGGATATCTGGCTTTCACCCAGAAGGCCCGGGTTCGATTCCCGGTATGGGAAATGATCTTTTTTCGTGTTTCTTTCCGTAGCACCTAAACGTGTTTTAGAAGAATTATAGCGGCGCCCTCTTTAGGTACATTTTGAGAACATCGGCATTATCAGTTTTTATTCTAATCTTTTGTGTCTTGTAATTCCTAAGCAGTTCTAGCATCTCGCGCCTGTAGACTGCCCCTTTTGCACTGAAACGATTGTCATTAGTAGTGGTAGACTGACGTTCTACCCAAATACTAAAAGGCCACTTGATGTTAAAAAATTATGACACTTGTGTGATTATAATTTAGTACCACGGATCTGACGGGGTTGCTCTTGTCTAGAACTGTCGGTTTAACTGATGGTCTTTAAAACTAATGAACACTTTTTCTAATAAATAAATTTTAAATTTTGGTAACAGGGGGAGGCCAGTCTTAAAGCACTTGTTGGCTTATATCACTGAAGAGGAGCGGGTGCATCTGTGGGCCGGATGGATTGTAAGTGGCCGTCGACCCAGCCAGCCATTTGTTGCTGTCTGTCTATACGTCTATCTGGTCTGAAAGCTGGCCGTGACCGTGGCAACGAAAATCATCAAACTGTTGGCTGGCTCGCTGGCTCTTGTTCCGTCTGCCAGCCGGAGGAGAGTATTCCAAGCTATTTTTTTTCGGCCAAAAATTTACATAAAAATCGCATTACACTTAACATCCACTTTGCTAAACGAAGCGCATGAAAGCGGCGGGCGCCACGTGGTTTGGTCCTGGGCCCTTCTCTCTTGGGCTCTCAACTGTTGTGCTTTTGTAAGCCGACGCTTCCCATGTGTGGGAGTAGTGGGTGGCAGTGGCAGTAGTCACTGGGTGCTGGGCCGTCCGTGGAGTGTTGTGCGAGTGCGAGTGCGTTATTCATGTGCGAGGTTTCGAGTGCATGCCGGCTGGCCTACGAAAATTAAATTAAAAAAGCCGAAACCAGTTTGTGTTGTCAAAAACTGGAAATTGAAAATGGGCGGAACGATCTATCTATAGGAAACCGATTTTTGCATCAATATTGGAGTACTATTACTTGCCAACTTTAATTAACTTTAAGTTAGAGAACTCGTAAAAATTCCAATGTCAATGCAAACTTCATAAATCAGTCGAGTAATTTCTCCACTTTTCGAAATTCTTGGAAAAAAGGCGACGAACTATTCGCGACGCCCCCTCCTTATCCTGGCGACCAAATATTTTAGTGGCTACGTGTCTATTTTTCAAAAGGGGTCTCTCCCCAGGAGTATGGGCGTGGTCATGGGCGAAAGGCGGAGGCGGGTCAGTTGACGCTGTTGTTTTCATAAGTTGTTGGCATTGTTGTTGCTGCTGCATTTGTTTTGGCATGTTTATTGCACTGTCAACGGCAATGCATGAAAAGTTTTAGTTAGCCAAGTTAAGTTGTAGTTGGTGACAAACCCTCTGCGTGCAGGAGTCGTATTTGCTCTCCCCCGCCTGGCCTCTTCCTCGACCGTAACTGTTAATGTGTTTGAAGTCAAATTGTTTGCAGTCACGTGACCGAGCAGCAGCAGTAGCAACTCCCAACTAAAAACAACTTTATCCATGATTAATCAGTTGCATTTAAATTTGTATGATATCCTAGGCGTGGCCATAGCCCTCCGGCTATCCTTCAGCTATCCTCCGGCAACTGCACTGCGAGTATCCCATCAGGAGGATCCTGCCAAGCTCGAGTGCTCATGCATTTGTAAATAGCCTCCTGGCAGATGGGCTCTCTCCTCACTGCTTGTGATTAATTTAATGCATTCAAAATTTAACTACAACTTCATTTGGCTTTATGGCGACGGCCAACAAATCGCCGTGCGTTAATTAATTTTAATAACCATTTTTATTCCACATCCAACAGCTGGCCAAGTCACGCGTGTGTGGCGTTTTAACTGGGCCATCGTTAATGTTTAATGGCAAAACACTTAGCTGGCCAAAGTGGAGAGCTTTGGTGGCGCAACAAACCTGCCAGAAGTGCTTACTACTTTTTAGTTAAATATTTTTACTCCCTGGATACGAGTTTCCATCTGATTTGGCCGAATTAATGGGTATGCCTGTCACTTATTCTTGGCTAAAATTACACACCTTTCAAAAGTCAATTTCTGGTTCACAGATATGACTACGCATAATCGTAACATACGACAATTCTTTGGCTTCACTTCGAGAAACACCCTTGCCTGGCGTTTATATCCTTTAAGGGGGTTCCTTTCTTTGTGGCCCCGTTCTCGGAATTACTTTCCCTTTGAATTCATTTCCTTTGTGATGGTACATGGTAGATGGTAGATGGTTGAACAGCAGTGTACAGCAGAGTATTGTAAATATTCATTACATGTGTGCTGCAAATTTTAATTTTTTCGCAAAACTGCAAAAACCCAAAAGGGGGTGGCTCAAACACTTACCATGCCACTCCGCTCCACTCGCAACGCATTTTTTCGACCTCCTTAAGGAACGAGGGTTGGCACTGAGAGTGCACGACATTCATTGTCCTTAATGAACACTCGCATCCATTACGCTTGCATTATGTATGTAATGTCATAAATAATCAACAAAAAACGTGCGCTGTGAAAACCATAAAAAATTTGCCAATATTGCTTCAAATACCGCCAACAGATGCCACAAATTCGGTTTGCCACGGCCGTGTGGTTTTCTATTTCTCTCAAAAGTCTATTTCGAGAAGGCCTAGCAACAATCTAGAGATTATTTTTAAAATTTGGAGGTAAAAAAATTTCTAAAAATATTAGTTCCAAGCACTTCCAAATATTTACGTATTTAGCCGGACTTAATCCCTTTCTATTGTTCCTAAATAGTGCGTAAAAAATAACAAAACCCTTGAACCCTTTTTTTGTTTTCCACATAAGTGATCTATGGATGCCGCGTATGGATAAAGAAAAACTTCTATCTCATATATCAGCGCGTTATTTTGAAAATTTGTTCCTCGGGGAGATCGCAATCGAGTGGTTTACCAGCAGAAAGCAACCCTTTTCACGCTGTTACCCAACTATCTGTGACCCTCGCTGTTGTCACCCTCCGCGGCTATAGACCGGCTTCCGGGTTTCCAGTCTGGCATACCTGGCGAGCTCGTAACCCCGCCATTAATACTCATTAGTAGCCGAGGTTCGGCGTGTGCCTTTATCAGCCATTTAGCCACTTTGTGTAATCCCAAGGAGCACAACAACCGCAACAATATGCGTGTTTATTTGGGGTGTGGGCAGGTCCCCCTCTTTTCCTTTTTTTACGTTTTTACTTTTTTGTCTATACTCTTAATAATATTAAAAAATACACCCAGGGGGACGGCGATTCGGTTTGTTTGGCTAGTTCGCCGTGGTGGTAGCTTGATGTATCTGACCGTTTGCAGGAGCAGACGCATAAATTTCCTTTGTGTTTAAACCCCCAAGACAATTAGAGAGGCACGGCGGTGGAAAGTGGATGGGTGGGATTGGGGTTGGGAGTGGGAGTGTGTTGCCTGGAAGGAAGTGCAAAAATCGTTTTATATCCATTGAAAGAGACAATATATGAAAACAAACAGAACGAACAGGACATGCGACGTATTCTGAAGTGATAAATGATGTTGCTTGTAACTTGCATTGGCTTTTTGAGTAACAGTTCGAGGCACGTTTATTTGCGCTGTAAAATGGTTTAGCATTTGCCTAGCTTCTGGCTCCTTTTACTCTTTCAAATCGTCCCTTCTTCGTTTTTTTTTTGATTCGTGTCTGACTTCCGTTTCCGCACAAAATGAATGGCAGAGCTTGTTTACTGTCATGTTAGCCAAACGAGTTGACAAGCGCAACGGCAGCAGCAACGGCAAGGGCGTTTGATTAGCCCCGAGGAACCAACGAGGCTGAGGCTCGACGTCTAATACTAGAGGGAGCTGCGGAGCAGATTGAAGTAGCTGTAGGCCCCCCGCACAATCTAGAAAAGGACCTGCACTCAAAATCATTGAATTCTCATTTTGGGCGATGTGGGGAGCCATACGTCAATGAAGGTCCTTAGATTCAGATCGACCAGCAGGGCCCGCATCTTCAGCGGCCTTTGGGCGTGCATCATCACAAAGTGCAGCATCCTCTGGAGGGGGATTTGCAAGTTGTACCAGTCCGAGGAGTAATAGGCAAAGGACAGTTCATCGTGCTGCAAAAAATCAAAGTTTAATCGGACACATCTGCCAGGGAGCAAACAAAAAGGATATCTCTGGACAGACACAAATATCAATAAAGCAACGAAACGAGAATATTGTTGTCCAGGCATTTGCTTGGATGGACTTCCATTTTTTAGGTTGCCAACTCACACATTCTACGATTAAAGTGGCATGCCAGTGATACATCCACAGAATACCAGCCATCACAAATAGGTAGATGAACATGAAAAAGTAGTCCATTTTGCTGGGGACCTGATACAGAGAATTATTTGAAATTAAATTCTAAAAAATTTATAAACACTTGGACTCACGCCAATAAGCAGGGCAAAAAATAGAAAGCACATTAGGACTGAAAAGATGATAAAATCCGCCATGACAGGCACACAGATTAGATTTTGTAGCTCAAGGACGAATTCCCGGATTCTTAGTTCCTCCTCCACGAATTCCTTGCACAGCTGCATACGCCAGTGGTTTACCTCATTACTCGTCATGAGTTCCACATTCAAAAGCGGATTAATTCTGGCAATCTACAGCGAGTTGACATTAAATAGAACTTTTAGAATTTTACGAAAAGTACTCACATTCATTTCCGCAACTCTTTTGTTTAGAATCTGCAGCTTTAGGTTGGCATATTTCATGAGGCAGGTGATGAAGGTGTGCCAGAGCGGTATGGTGGTGATTCCCAAGCCCAGGGCATACCAGGGACCCAGATAGCCAATGATGAAACTATCGCACAACTCTCCAAAGGGATAGAGCTGGAAAAGCAGGATGGGTTGCGCCTCACCACGCCGCACGGCATCCGTGTTGAAGACGGAACGGGGCAGAAAAATAGTCCTGTAGATGCAGTCGCCCCAGGCTATCAGTCCGGCCAACACCGAGGGAACCCACAGGGTCAGGGTGATGATGCGGGTATACGCCTGGGTTTGGAGGAGCAAACCCATCTCCCGATCATCGGCCTCGATCATGATGTTGCTGATGTTCCAGTGAGCGCAGCGCAAGAGACGAATGACTCCTAAAAAGGGACTTTCAGTGGTTAAGATCTCCCATTAATTTTATGGACTCACTATCCCTCTGAACATAGGCATTCAATGTGGCAATGGACACTGCGAAATATTGGACTGCCGTGGCACAACTAGTGGCGCCGTCGTTCAGCTTTTCATAGCCCCGAAACACTCGGGCCATCATCAGGGCGCAGTTGATCCAAATGGAGGCCGTGAACACGGTGCAGCGGATTAGACTAAACCAGGGCCTAGGTTGCTCCTCGGAAGCCACATATCCGTACCATTGAAAGTACCTCAAGTGGACTTTGAAAATCGGATCCTTGAAGATCTCCGCGGAGAGCAGTAGCTCTTTAACTCTAAACATTTTAACTGGTTTCCATACCAGCTTCGAGTAGGTCTTTTATAGCCACTGATGAGGTGCTAAGTGGGGCTAATTGCGTCGATGGCCCATTAAGTGGCAGTAATAGTCCAATAATTGTCAATGTTTGCCGATTTAGTGACAGGTGCTATGGTTCTGCATAGACGATGGGGAAATGCTTCGGAGGCCCAAAACAGTTGGCCCAAAGCAGTTGGCCTTCACATTCGAGCTGTCGTTGGCAACTTTAAATTCGATTTGCATGTTACACTGGCCAGGACCCAAAACTTCGGCCACATCCACATCCACATCCAGTGGCAGTGGCAGTAATGTCAAACGTGTTTAGACCGAGTTGCATGCGAGTTGCATGAAATTAAACTTTTGGCCAACTTTGGCCAGACTGTCCCCTTCCGGTCAGAGGGCAGAGGCGAAGGGTAATCAGGTAATGGAAAATGAATAAATACGGATGAGAGTGGCTTTCCTCGAGGCTTTAAGTCCTCCTCAAATCGAAGTCCTAATCCCTCTTCCAAACGGCAGGTCGGCAGGTCGGCAGGTGAACTAAATCAAGAGTCAATCAAGTGGTCAGATTGCTTTGCCAACTATCGACCTAATCTCACGGTGGGGCAGAAGGATTCTGAACGCTCAAGGACTCGATTCTCGGTTTTGCATGTGACAATCATATGCAAAAGAGGTTGAGTAATTCCCCAATATATACATGGGATATCCAACGGATATTGTATCTGTTCTGTGCTCTGCTCAGCTCTGCTCTGCTGTGGCACGAGTGTGTCGTCTATTTCACAATTTGCATTTAATATCCTTGTGTGAATAATTTACAAATGCAATAAACGTAAATGCGTCAGAGGAAACGCACTCAGACATGACTCCATGGCTGCGAAACCGATCTACCCAGTCCAGCCCAGCCCCGAATCCTGCATCCTGCATCCTGAGTACGGAATCGGAATCGGAATCCGAATCCCAATCCGAGTCCAGGATGTGGAGCTCGGGTGGTGTAGAGACTCTGTACGCATATTTGTATTTTGTATCTGCATGTTTGCAACTGTCTCTGTGATGTTTGTGTTTTGCAAATGTGTAAATGCATTGGCAGCTTCTCGTGTTTACCCTCTCTTTCGTTTCCACTATACCTGACTCTTTCTTTGTCTCTCTGTCTCTCTGTCTGTCTGCCGGGCGTGAAATTTTCTGCAAGCAATAAGCCTGTAAGGATATTGAAAGTCACTCCTTTCTGGTATTTACTTATGCGTTTGTTTCATGTTCTGCCAAAACGATGGGGGGGAAAGTATCTGTATCTGTTTCTGTATCTGTATCTGAATCCGTATCTGTATCTGTATCTGTTTCTACTTCTGTAAATGTATCTGTATCTGTAGCTGTTCCAAGCATTGGCTCCCAAGCATTGGCTTGGCGCTTTTCACGCCACATTTGCCAGGCTGGAGTAATCGGATATTAGCTCGCCTTACTTATTGTTATGGCATATTTATTGCAACTCGCAATTGCATACGAAACTGGGTTCAGTTTTGTGGTAAACTTGCAGCTTTAACTGCCCCATAACTAAGGGGATTTCCCCCCGGCCGTCCGGGGGGCATCCTGTGGTTTCGACTTCCAGGGTTCCCCATGACATGGTTGCGGAATTGTGGCATTTCCATATTTACTGCAATTGCGGTTCGTTTCGAAATGCCTCCAAAGTTTCGTCCTAAATGGTTTGCGAACTCGTATACCCATCAGGAAAGTGATATTCCATCAGTTTGCCAAAGACCGCCAACAACTTAAAACTATGGAAACTTGTTGGGCGTGAAATATGGCCATATTTAACCTTAAATAAAGTCTTTGGAAAGTTCATCAACTTAAAGGGCAGCTCAGACTGATGGTGTGACTGTGTGGAGTTTTCTTGGGCTTTGGGCTTTGGGCGCCAACCAGCCACTAAATTGTTTACACGCAATTTCATCAAAACAATAAATCATGCAGCTGAATCGGCACAACAAAGGCGGCGACAATGTCGACGTCCGCTTTTCCGCTTTCCCGCTACCTCCTAACCCCACTCAATACACCCACCCACCCACTCACTCACTAGACGACGTGACGTCAAGTTGACATTTGGTGAAAATCAAATCAAAAGCATTTTTCCGCACAACGGAAGTGGCACAAGTAGCAGTCGAGCTCAGGGCTCAAGTCAAAAAGTCAAACTTGGCAAACACACATTTATAACTGGCAGGATATACAGAGACCCACAGACCTAGAGTATATAAGGATTCTATATAAAACGCAAATACACAGTGAAAAAGGACTTATTGTATATCCTTATATCCATTATGTGGCTTATTCTTTTTCATATTTTAAGTAATTTTCGTTCAGTGGTTTCTGCCGTTTTCTGCCTGACGGCCAGGTCATCAATCGTGCTGCTGTGGAAAAAGGCAGCCAGCCAGCCAGTTTCAGTTGCGCCATTTTATTTAATTTATAAGTATAACATTTAATATTAATTATACGCCACGTAAGCTCATTGCACACGGTGCTGAAAAGCCAGGTCCTTAAACATCTACGAATGCATGTGAGTCCTGTGTGTGTGAGCAAGGAAGAGGAGCAAGGACCACAGGTTTTTATTTTGCTCATTAACTATGCATGTTTGTTGGCACTGCAATGGCCACAATGGTCAACAGCGATGGGCGCTCGAAAAGGGGCGTGGTCAGAACGGGAATACAGGACCAGAAACAGGAGCAAATTCCCATTTTAACCCCATTTTTTTTGCACTTTTTCTTGGGCAATGCGGAAGGAAAAGAAAAATAACTGCGAGTTTTAAGTAATTTTTTCACTCTTAAGAAGATGAATAATAAATACCCTTTAATATATTAAATGGGTTTATTGGAGTGCTATAGAGATTCGATTTTTTCTCTAAATATTTTAATAAGTATATTTTTTAAATAAAATGTATTATTTTTAGTATTTAACTATATCCCCAATGCCCAGAAAGGGGAGCCAAGTAAAAGTCCATAATGTTTAAATTGTGGTTCTCTACAAAAGCGAAAAATCAGCACAGCGAGTTTTTATTTGCATTAAGAAATTATAATTATGGCAGCTGCTTTTCCCCCTCCACCCCAGGCCCTCTTCCCCACCCGTTTTAGCCGTGTTTCTACCACTTTTGGGGTTACTTTTGCCCTTTGCCGTAGTTTGCTGGCTTGTGTCTGACGGGTCGGAGTACTGGTGCCTGGCTCCCTGGTTCGCTGAAAGCCACGGCTGCGTGGGGGGCACGCTTTTTTAATTGAAAAGTGCAAAATAATGTTAAAGAAAAGTAAAAAGTAGTCGTGGCACAAAGTATACGCCAAGTATTCCGACCCTTGCCGTTTGGAATCCCGAGAGGCACGCCATCGTTTGTTTGTCCTTGTTTGGTGTGGGCAGATGAATGCAGTTTGTTTTTTTTTTGTACCATCTCTCCCCACTGCCAACTCTCAACTTTTTGTGTTTGTTTCACTGTGCTAAAGGGGTCGGAATCCTGGGTTGCGTGTCCTGCCTCAAGGAGCGTCCCAAGGCATAAATTGTGGTCGGAAGGATAGCTGGGCTGCTGGCCGGGCCTTACCTGCAGGACGCTGACTTTCTGTGGAATAAATCTTTGCGGCAAGTGGTCAGCTGGAAGAATCTTAAAAGTTGCAATCAGAGATTTTCTAGGGACCCCTAAAATTTGAACTGCAAATTAAAAAGGATTATCTTTAAGGGGCTCTCGATCTACATATTTATTCCAATCAGATCAATCAAGGCTGTAGGTAAAATTGCTGGGTTATTGAGCTGCAAGTGTATCATTGGCGGGGCCAATCTAAAAATATTTCCTGTGGCAATCTCTGCCAATCCAGCTTGCATAATAAGTTGCCTTTCCACACTTTGCCCAAGAAACTTATCTAATTTTCAGCGCCCGGAATCAACACTTTGTAAAGCTGCCATAACGAGCGTTAAGTGGATGAAAGCCAGCTTCCATTTATCGGTAATTGCGTCACTGGCTGCGATTGCGATTGTCTGGGCGTTCTCCGAGGAGCGCTCTTAGCTGCGAAATGCATAGAATTTGCGCTACTTATGCTAAAATCGCAGCTGCATTCCAGCACAGCCAGCCCCATCCACCTGGCCTGGAAGGAAGGAAAGCCAAGTCGGAGTTTGGCATCTTCAATCGGCGGCGAAGGCCAAATGAAGCATGTAATTCGCCCAGAACTAGCGCTACAGCTTCTCTGGCTTTCTAGCTACAAGTAATTCCAAATTGATGGCGCGAAAATTACGACAAGCGCTTTGAGCCAAGTTAAGAAGCCGAGAACAACCGTTAGCTGGAGAAGCTGGAGAGCCAGTCAGCCGTGAAATGCAACTTGCTGGCTAAATTGCAGCGTGCAGCACATTTTATTTGGTGGCCCCGGGCCCCGAGGAGCTAATTGTATAAGACAAGAGATTGAAGAGCCCACTGGATAGATGGGATGGATTGGTTATGGTTCGTGAGTGTGTTGGCTGTGCTGGCTGTGTGGCGCCTGTTAGGTGGTTTAGTTTGCAAATTGGCCTACAAACTTGTCACCATTTATCTCACTCAGTGTCAGAGCGGCATCTCGAAGACACAGTCAGGACTTGTGATATTGAAGAGCGCGTGTCGGGGATAGCCGAAAAAGTTTGCCAGTCTGCCATAAAATGCGTGTCGGGAACACAAAATGACACTTAAGAGCTGTGAGTGTTCTGGCTTGACAATATTGAATATGCCAAGGCAAACACACTCGCCCGCCGCACACTCAATCAGGTATCATTTAGGAGGCGAACCATCAATCTTGGCATCATCATCAGCGCCCCAAAAATTCCCAATCCCCCGGCAGCGATATCGAGTGACGTGCCGACGGAGGCTAGAGGATAGGCAAATGTATTTCGCAATGTTTGCCATTGTTTGGCCAACAATAACAATCGATGTCATCGGCAGAACCAGCTCAAGGAGAGCCCAAAAGAGCCCCCAAAATGCGAAACTAAAAGCGTTAATACTCGAGAGTGTGAAAAAGAAACTCATCTTTTGTATTGCATACTTTCAGGCGCCATTGGAAATCGTTGTAGAAACATCATTATGACGTGAAATCGAAGGGAATACAAAACATATAGTATATATGTGGATGACCCTGGGTGTCTGGAGAAAAATGAAAGTGTTTGGTTTTGCACTACAAGAGTACAGTGTCTGATGTTCGACATGGCCATCAATCTGTCACTTGCAAGTATATATTTATTATATTTTATTTATAGACGGGAGATGTCTTTATATTCCTTTTAAGATTTGAGAAAAACCCCTTAAGGTTTAAGACCTATTAGTAAATTAAAAATCATACTCCCTCACCTTTAAATAGAAATACTCACCCATCTATTATTGGGGTCTTCTTAGAAATCTTTTGTACAAAGAGCATTGACTCTGGACTCTGGATTTTGCATGGGTCACGCCTATGGAAACGTGCAGGACCTCCGGAAATTTTTGTCTGAACCAGGCGGGAGGAGGACAGAGGACACTCCCCTTCTTAACTCTTTTCAGCGTTTTTTTTTTGTTGGCCATTGACATTGCACTCCCCTTGGCATCGGCAAGAACTCGTCAACTTTTCTGTTCTGGCACGCGCTTTTGTGCGAAAATATGCAATTGAAATGTTAAATAAATAAAGGCGTAAATACTTGAAGGGTAAGCCAACAGAACAGCGAGAAGTGAGCACATTCAGGGGCGGCTGGATCCGGCAGATACACAAAAGTACAAATACTCGCACAGCAGAGCAACCCGTTATGCATTCCATAACTTTGCAGTCGTCGGCAGACGTTGACGTTGAGGCGAATGAATGAAAATATGCAGGCAACGTGATTCCGCCACAGTCAGCAGGACGAAGGACGACCCCACCAAAACCCACCCAAACACCACAAACACTCCGAAACAAACCCCCACCGTATCGCTCCGTTTTCCGACTTCCAACTCTGATTTCGAATCCTCGACCTCGATGGCGACGCCATATTGTTTGCGCGCCATTGGGAAACGTTACCGTTAGCACCGCCATCGCCATCGCCATCGCCATTGCCATTGCCATCAGCATCCGTTACCTTTTGCTTCTTCGCATTTACCTGTTACCTGTTAGCTGTTACCTGTTACCTGGGAAAAGCAGCAACAGCAGGATTTCTCTGGTATTTTCTGTCGAGTTCAGCGTAAATTCATTCATTTCCACTTGAATTTACAATTATGCGAAACTGTTGTTGAATGGGTTTTGACTTGGCTGATGCCGTTCCGGGATTGGATTGGAATGGTTTTTTGGTGCGGTCATGGGTGGGTAGTGGGTGGATTGAGCACCACCACCTTACCCCTCAGTCTGGCTGGTGGTTTCTGCATATTTCCTGCTCTTGCAGCAGCTCCAGCTTCAGCAACTTGGCTGTTTAGCTTCTAATAAACTGCGGTTTCTGCCGTCGATTCGAAAGCTTCGATATGGAGCAGGTGCTCCACCGCGTCCTGGAAATTGTCAAAGCATCCACGACGTGAAGCTAGGGTAAGGCATGTTGTCGTGGCAACTATATCCCTGGGATCGTGCTCGCCGAAAATCCCATTCGAGCATAATTAAGTTTATGACATTGGGTGTGAATATGACAGATTTTTGGGGCGGCACAGGAGTACACAGGAAGAATACATTGCTAGCTCCCATTCATCCTGGAAAATATCCAATCAAAACCAAGTCAATTATAAATATTTTATAAAACAAATCAGTGATTTTTCCATATCTCCATTTATCCACATAAGTTTCCAACTCAAGAGCTCTTATCCCTGGCAAAGTTACTTTTTTGCCATAACTTTTCAGGATGGAAAAGAGGTCCTGTTGCAGGGCCAACTTTTTTTTAAAACCCACCAACAACCGGCCAGAAGTTTCTGCTGCAATTCAATGTCATATCCTTGAAAAAAAAGGGGTGCATAAAAAGCAAAGGAAGGCTCGTGGCCATAAAAATCGGCAAACTAAAGTTCTGTTATTGAAAGTTCATCGATGAATGTGAAAGGAAAACAGCTCCTTTTGCCAGGCTGCAGCTGCACGAGGACGTGCGAGGAGTGTCCTGGCTTGTTAGCTGCTGGGCTTGCGGCAGCTTACAGCCCATTTCCTTTTGCTATTCCAACATTCTCGATTCTCGACCCCCTTTGTGCCAAGGTCTACTAATTTCCTCTGCCAGGCCTGACAGCCCCAGTCCCAGTCCCAGTCCAGACAGCGTCGTCAGCGGCATATCCTGGAGCCAGGACTTCTGGACTTCTAGACGGCTGGACGTCAGGACTCCGGCCTGCTTAGCCAACATTTGTATGTGGCCAACGCACTGTTGGCCTGCTGTTTGCATTTTTATTTGTATTTCATTTTCAATTGACTGGCAGGAAGGGTCTCAGCTCCACCTCGTCCTGGGTCCTGGGTCCTGGCTACGGGTTCCAGGGATCCTGGTGTTTTCTACCTGGCGCGCTCTTTGTGCATTTCAGCCATTCATCAGAGTTATTTACTTTTTAACGAGTTGATTTCATTCAATTTGTTTGCCCAGGTTTCAGTGGCTATTACCGGGCTATCCTGGCAGGACTCGGCCACTCCTTTAAGTCGGAGCTCGGCTTCTTTAAAGTAACATCTCCAACGACTCTACCCCTCACTCTTGAATCTGCAATCAAGAGATTTTTCGATATCCCATCGAACTCTGCGCGTTGCGCAATTTTCGGTCTCTTGTTTTTCTTTGTCCCTTTTTAGTCCTGGTACTCCGTCAACTTTTTGGTGCCTTTGGCGATGTTCGGTTTCAATAAATATTTTCACAATGAAGAAATTAAAAATTCCTTCGCTCACAATATACCACCAGAGAGCCCCCTTCTGCGAAAAACGCAGTACCCGCCAGCGTCTATTTATGTATGAAAACTTAGTTTGTCTTCGATAACAACAAACTGGAACTGGGGGGGAGTCTGGGCAGGATATCTGGAAAAGAGTGTCCCGACCCTGACAATTCGATTGAAATTGTTGCCGGTGGCTACGATTTTATGAGTGCTCTGTTTGCCTTTTGCCAAAGCGGTTGGAAATAATTAAATTGCTGGCATTTTACGGATGCTTGCGAGAAATTTTGTTTCAAATTAGCTACCAAAGCTACCAAGGAAGCTAATGAAATGATTGGAGGAACATATTTGAGTTATTTATGGGTCGATACGTAGGTCGTATATACTATGATTCCATTTCTGCTTGCATTTATTACTTGTGGTATTGGCTCTGCTCGGTTTTAGAAAGTTAAAATATGTTTAGGCCTTCTTGATTTCCCCATGGAAACAGGACAGCATTTGGTAGGCCGTGTCACAGGCATTGGCTCCCTTAATTTGGCTGCACTTGTCCAGATCCTTGTCCACCTGAGCCTGCAGCGGCGAGCCGCTGTACACTTTCTTGATGTTGTCGGTGAGCAGTGTTCCGGTGGCGTCCATGAAACCACTCTTGACGAGGACACACTGCGTGGCACACTTCACATTGTCCTTCGCGTCCGCTGGCTTCACCTTACCCAACTGCAAGTCCGACAGGTCCTGCGGTGACACCCCGTTATCCTTCATGCACCCATCGACGATTTCCTTCGTCATTTCATGTTGCTCCTGTGTATGATTGATTCGTAGTGAGGGATCAAAGCTCAATAGGGATTAGAACTTACCGCCAAAATCCCGGACAGGCAGCTCAGCAGCAGACTCAATGCCAAAACAGACCTCATTTTGCTTGATTTTTTGCTTCACTAATCGCTACCTCGAGTGGCATCGGTTTTTATAGTTTTCGGTTTTCAAACGCGTTGCACTTTGCGTGACGCTTGGCATTTGTTGGGGCGTTTTGTCTCCATTTCCCCCATTGATTATCTCTTAAAAAACAGAGACGCATCGGTCACGCCGACTGCTCCAAAAGCCAATGGCAATGCCAAGGTTGCCCACCCCGGGGATCAGGGCACCTCTCAAAAGTGTTAAAACTTCTCAAAATTATTGAGAAACTATTAAATAATTGAGAGTCTTCTTGGAACTTAAACTTTAAAGTACTACAAACTAAAAGGTAACTCAAGTAAAGTCAAAAGATTGTTGACTAATTAGTTTGGAGAATTACAATTAACCCTTTGACAGAGCATTTGAGGGTCAGTGTGGCGGAAAATGTGGAAATTTCTTTGATAATTACTGCTCATATCTATTATGCATAATCATATTTTCTAGTTCATATTCGGTTAAATTTGTTTATAGAGAGACAAAAGGCAATTTGGAATAATCATTTTCAACTTAGTAATGGAAATACCTTGATTAATTTTATCGCTCATCCCAGCGCTTCGGTTTTAATTAGAAGGCAAGGGCTTCATTGAAATGGTTAACTATTCGAATTCCGATTACATAATTCGGATATTTTTTGTAATTGCATTTCTATGGTATTATGGTAATTGGCTTTTTTGCTAATGCCTCGCTGCGGCTAATGTTTTTATAAATCCTTTTAGTGGTATGAATATTGTTATTATATAATACAAATACTATATTTTTGAAAACTGAGAGCGCACACAGCACACACATTTTCATTTAGTTTAATGGGATTTCAAACGCTAATTGAAATCCTTTTAGGGTAATTGCAAAAAAGGACAAAAAAACAAGAATTTAATAACCCTTTAGTGGGCCACTGGAGGAGCAGAGCACAAGAAGTGGAGTTTAGTTTTGCCGGCTTGGAACCGCACAGCGGTAATTAGGAAAACAAACTAATTTAGTAAATTACTATTTAGTGGCCCCTTTCGCATGAGGCAGCTGGCCACAGATTCTGCCGCACACAAAGGTCATTTTCGGGCTTTGAAGTTGTGGACTTTGAAATGCGCCAAAGGACATTCAAACAAATGGCATCCTTTGTGTGTGAATGTATAGGTGTATTGGTGTATGTATTGGTGTGTATCCGTGTGTACACATTGCAATTGCTGTCGAAACATCAAAGCTATGCGAGTTTTCCAGTTGACTTCATCAGTAGATTGTGTGAAGTATGCCAAAAATGTGTTCGAACGCTCTCCTTTTTCCAGCTCGTCCTGCTGCCTTTTTGCTCTCCGCTCGAGCGGACGGTCCTTTCAGTTGCCAATTCCGACGATTGCGTCTTAAAGCCGTGCTTTAAACCCCGGGTCGGAGTATGGAGTGCCGGACACGTGCTGGGAAACCAAACGCTTCCATCGCGATTGCAAGCAAAGGCAATATTGGCCGAGCTTTCAAAATACATTTTCTATTTTTAACGCGTGGCCCTTGTAATATGGTTCCGCGAGGAAATATGAGAACCAAATCCGCATTTGGTACAGGGAGGAGGCATATGCCATTCAATTAGTTTAACGCCCCCGGGGCATAAGAATTACGCGTTTCCATTTACATCGAACAGAGTGGCATTGCTTTGTCTTATCCTTATTTTAAAATTCAAGATCTAAGCCTTAAAGATAAAATACAATTTATATTCTCTAAGCACTTCTTAGCCTGGCTTTAAAATTCTTGATTGCAAAAGTGTTGAATGCTTTTTCGTGCCACAAAAGCATTTTGCAATTTCCAGGGCCTACGCAAAAGTGCACAATCGAAATTACATAACTCACCTGGGAGGACATCTACTGGGACTACTGGAGACTTTACTTGAGTCGTCGCCACAAATCCTGGCACAGGATAAATATAAAATGCAGCCAGGCATAAGAAGCCAAGCACAGACCATTGACAGTCCAATGAAGTTGGAACAGGACCAGGACGAAGACGAGGATGTGGATGAGGATGGAGGATGGAGGGGATTCCCTTCAATTTATCCTGCTGTTTAAAATAGCAAACTAGACCAGGCCCGTAATATGTATGGATGTCCTCGGGCCTAGCGTTCATGTGTTGCTTTTGCCGTATTTGGCTATTGTCTGGCTATGGCTGTACAACTCATAAACAGCAGACCGGCAGCAGATCCCAAACCATCGTCCTTTCTGTGCTGCCACCGCACCCCCACAACCTGGTAATAACAATTTAAGCTCCAGGCTATGCCCAAAAATTGTCCACAACGTCGTTGTTTAATTTTTTTTGGCTTCTTTTTCCTGGCCGATAACAAGCATTTTTACATGTGCTAAAAAAACAGGCAGAACGACCAAAAGTCGAGCCCAGATGAAGATGGAGCAGGCCTTGGGCCTCGGGCCCATCCCCATTGGGCTCTTCCAATTTTTGGCCTGGCTGCATGTGCGTTTATGACTTCATAATGGCCAAAAAGGGAGGCATCAGGCCATGTCAGGATTGGAGTGGAGTGGCGTCATCCCAACCCCCGGGATATCCGGCAGATGCAGTTCATTGGGGGGTGGTTGGTCCTGCTCCAGCTCCAGCTCCGGCTACTGCTCCTGCTCCTGTTATGGATTTGCGTAGGCGTTGCGTTAACATGCGACTAAGTCCTTTTATATCCCGGAGCATTCGCTTAGGCTTACGGCTTAGCTTTAGCCTCGGATTCAGCCTTAGCTCCTGGTTCTGGTTCTGCCACATATCTTGGGCCTTGGACCATCATCAATTGCTGTCCCCATGGTGTAGTTAGGACCTGGAGCTTATATAGGCCAGCAACAGCAACGGCGGCAACGGCAGCGGCAGAATTTAATGCCGACCTCGGGGAGCTATTGTGGCCATCCTCCATCTATAGCTCCAGCTCCAGCTCCAATTCCAGCAACAGGAGTACCCATCCACCAACCGCCCATCTTTTCCTGCAACTTTTATGCTCATGTGTGTGCGGCGCGCTGCCCTGTTTTATAAACAATTTTAAATTGCCGACTCGACCCCTCCCGTCCATTTTGTAGGCAAATTGTTTTATATGTGCGTTGGCTCTTCTCTGCAGTTTATTGGCCAGATTGGACCAGGGTTTGGTGGTTGGGGGCTCCGCATAACTTTGCATAATCCCAACGAAACTGAAACTGAAACTATGTGGCTCCATAATGCTCCACATTAACTTGGGGCCCTCAGGAGGGCGCACATACTTTGTAGATTGAGTATAAATCTCGACAGAAGATAAATAAAAACCAAAGATGATGTGGAAAAAATTAGAAATAAGCGCAAAATAATAAAGCATCGCAACAGAAAAAAAAGGAAAACAATCTAAATAGAACAAAATACAAACAAAAAGGCAAACAAACAGTCGTCGTAGTCGCCGTGGATACGGCAATGCGCCATGCGGCCATGTGGCACACATGCTGCACACCTCTCACTCTCATTGGCATGCCACCCCATATACTCGGATAGTAGAGGACCAGGCCCAGGCCCAGGCCCTACTATTCCTGCCCCAAATCCCGATCCCGGATCCACCTTTGGAGGCACTCGGCAGACCGCATGATTTCATCTTTCGCTTTCGTGCAGACAACTTACGCGAGGAATTTCGCGAGAATTGTGTTGGGAGTGTTGGGATACTCTTCTAATAAAGGGAAAGTGTTTCTTTTATATATATTCAGGCTTTTAGAAGATTCTAATAAAATGATTCTGAATAAATAAAACAAATCCTATACAAACACAACCCTTCCCTGAAGGTGAAATGCATTTGTTTCCACTTTTAATGATTTTCTCTTCAACTTTTGACTATTTTCTGGTATTGTATTTTGTTCCAGGGTATCATTTATTCAACTTTATTCAGTTTTTTGAAAACGAAATTCATTTTTTTCATTAAATTCGCCTAAGCAGAATGCTATCCCCGCCTTGGATGTAGTATGGGAGAGATGATTTATGGAGCAGACTTCATAAAGTTCATAAATGTCGCGGCAAGCAGGCGGCTGGCAAAAAGGAGGTGTGTGTGCTAGTGTGTGTGCTTCTGTATCTGTGTGACAGACACAACAACAACAACAAGAAAAACAACAACAAATGGAGGAGAAACAACATTAGTAACCACATTCATGCAGTTGACACTTTCACCAAGCCTGAAAAAAAAGGGAGGATGCGTGCTGCAGACAGGGGGCACATTTTTGCGCATTTAATTAACTAAAATGCTATAAATATGATTTTAAATTAATTTACTTGCGTGAGTTATTAATTTACAAAATGCACGCTTTGCTGACAACGGAATGGGTAATGGATCGTGGCGATGGCCGGGTGGCGATGGACGATGGACGATGGGTGGGCTGGCAAAGTGCCATCTTGTGTTCCAGATTTCTATGCTTTTCGGTCAAATTTATGTACGACTGATGATGTTCTGGTTGCCCAAGTCGAAATTGAAGTCCAATGTTCTGTATCCATTTGTTTCCTATTTATTTCATGGATCCCTGGCCATTTCTAGGCATTTACCAGATTCAATCTCCAATAGGGAAGAATGAAGAACGGTGGCAACATTCGTAAAAACTATTTTCTTGGCACCTTTCACACGAGCTCTCTCCGGTTGCCTCTTAACTCCTGGCTCCTGGGTCCCAGCTCATGGATCCTGGCTGATGTCCTCGGACCAAATCCAGGGCGGAAAGCTGCCAACCGCATTTGAGCCGCCGTCGGGCATTTTGGAGGGTATTACACTGTCTGCTCGCCCAACGTGGCGTAGTCAAATTTCCGTCCCGAAAAATCACACACCCACATCCCCTAGTTGGAGCTCGAATGGAGGAGCAACCCGGGCAATTGCAATCTCCAATTTCAATCAAAAAACCGCCGGGTGGCGAATCATCTGGTGCCCTCAGGAGCAGATGCAGCTGCACTGAAAATAGTTTTTTTTTGGGAAATTTTAAAAAGCTTTTTTTAGGATCTCAAAATACAAATCAAAGCTGCTTATGGAGTCAAACATCATCGAAAGGGATAAGAAAGTTGAATTATATTTCTTAAAAATTATTCTCCAGTGACATGCTGCAGTTGCAGGTTCGGATGTGCCGCGATGCGACGACCTCAAAGCTTCTACCAAAATGAAAGTCAATATTAAGGTTGATACATTCCGCAGCGACACAGAAAGGAACCATATCGAGCGGATTGGAACCTTTGATGCGGCCAGGATGAATCAGCCAAGATGATAAGCCGTCAAGAAGGAGGTTCCTCCTCCTGTTTGCTCCTGTTTTTTTTTTTTTATTTCGCTGCAGGATTCAGCCTATTTCGTGGATTTGTCAACTGCGGTAGAACATTTTATAAGGACAGCCTGACAGGCTTATGAGCTCGTCAAGTTTGTCCTGATTTGTCAGAATTGATTGCAATAGTCTTAGGAACGAAGCTCGTCGTAATAAGGAAGATGATTAAAACCCAATTATGCAGCCGAAGAGAAAGAATTTTCAATGTGTTTTGAATATTTATGAATTCGTTAGCGAAGAAAAACATTTTAGCGTGTCACAGCCCATCATCTTGACACTGAAAAGTTTGCCAGGACAACAAAATAAGTAAAAGGCGATATCGGAAAAATGGGAAAAAAAAACGTGAGGCGAAAAATATTGTCAACAAAATTTTGTTGTTTGTCTGGAAAGGAAGTATGGAAAAAATTAAGCGAAAAAGGCAGCTGAAAATATCACGTAATATAAAAACCACTTTGATGAATACGCTGCGTGCATATCAAGCAGCTTTCAGCTTTCGGCTTTCGGAAAAACGCGAGAAAGTGTCGCGCAGCCAAGTGGGCGTGGAAGTGGGCGCGCCCAAAGAGGGGGCAGTACTCCAGAGGCGAGACTTGGCGACGCCTTTGTGCAAAAGATTGCTGACTGGATGGCTGGAGTGTAATGAATAGCAAGGTGACTGGAAGCACTTGTTGGTGCTTGCCGGCAGGATGTTGTTTCGGCTTACGCGGCGTATACGTATCGCCATTGATTGGGCCGAGAGTGATTGAAGTTTGGCGCGAACGAGATAAGGATTACGATGGCTCGTAATTACAAATAAGCAAGGGCATTCAGGGATTAGATCTAAGAGGGATATACTGCAAAAGGACAAGATAATTGGCAACAAATTAAAGGGAGTTTAAAGTCGGGCTTGAAGCCAAAATGTTCATAATGAAATGGCCTATTATTTCTGTTTTTGACCCCATTAAACGAAATGAGTTCGAGGCTTAGTTCGAGGGATAGTTTGGTGTGATATCCACATCTCCACATCGCCGCAGCCCACAGCCCACAGCCTCATCAAAAATTCGAAAGCAATCAGCTCAGAAATCACCTCAACGCCAACGCCAACCCCCCGAAGGCAACACACACTACTTAAAAATTCCACCTGCTCATAAATTGGCGTGGCGCCACCCCCCAAAGGACGTAGGATATGCAGTGGGGGGCGAAAACTGACTAGGGATATGGGAGAGGTTAGGGGTTATATTCCCCTTTTTCGACATTTTGGGTCTCAGAAATATGGCAAACAATTATGCGCTTGAGTTTTATTACAAATGCCCGGCAGTTATATAAGCCCATGGAGCATGGAGCGACATTGCAGGCGATAATAACCACGTTTCGCATGCATCCTGTGGGGTTCCAGGACACTCCCTGAAACCACGCCACCATACCCCGTCTCATTTTGTAAAACATCGAGTGACAGGCAACGGAAGCACAGGAAATTTGTACCCTTTTTCTTTGCTTCTCGGCGGCATTATCTTAAAATAAGTAAGCTATATAAGTATACATATCGGGTGGCGCTGGAAAGGGCCGCGTTTCGTATTACGTCTTGGGTGGACATATGACTTTTCCTTTGCCAATGCCTTGGGGGGGGCGCTGTTTGCCCCTCAAACCCTTTAAACAAGCGAAAGCCTCCAAGCCCAAGCCCAGACCCATGAGCTCCCGCTCCACCCCCATATGCGCATATTTCAGCATGATACGACAGCTTGACAACATTAAATTTGCATTGCTCTTGCCGGAGTTTGTTTATGGAAAAAGGACGGGGCGGGTCTTAGCCAACATATGGTTGGTTGGGACGGGGGATAGGGCCAACCAATACCCCGGACGTATACCAATGCAATTTGATGTCTGGCACTCAGCCCCAAAAGCCCATCCTTTGGCTTTGGCTACAATTAAAGTGATTGAAAAATATTTTCCAAGCCATTTTGTGCGCCAAAGAAAAGGCAAACGAGTTTATTTTTTTCCAATGGCATTTACCTCGTATTAGACGGGGTAGCTAGGAATTCGTGCGATGTTTGCCTAGAAGGGGAATAATATATCCGGTTGTAAAAAGTTTTCTGAGGCCATACAAAAAATGCAATATAAATAGCGCTCAGATTGTTTTTTTGGGGATACTGAAAACACATCGGCTTCCAGGATATCTTCTGGTAGACCTTCCTTAAATACTCCTCATAATATGATTTTTGCCGTTGCCTTTACGAAATTAACTTGCCCAAGTGCAGCCACGCAAACTCAACTGAATCGCTTGAAATGAAATGGAGAGGATTGGATTCGAGGAGGAGGTGGTAGTGGAGTTCCTTCCACATTGTACTGGGAGTACTGGGATTGAGATGGAAAAATGGTAAATGGCAAATGGGTCTAGAGAAGTTGCTGCATGCATTCAAGCGCAAAGTTGCAGATACAAAATTGGTTAGCGAGTAGTAAAAAGTGATTGGCGGGCTTCGGGCCTTTATGACATAAAGGCCAATTATGTTAAAATGTTGCCAGCCCCCCGTCGAAGCGAGAGTTTGAGCAAAAGTCGCGACAATTCCGTTTACTGACAGCTAATAATGCGGCAGTGGTTGCAAGGGTCCTGCGTATGTCCTGCCGGGAATCCCTTCAGTCGAAGCCCAAGCCCACATCCCACATCCCCCATCCTACAAACTGCATTGTCAACGCTGTGTCAGTTCCGGCCGTGCACGCGACAACTTTGCTTTCGTCCCCACCTCGGTCCATTTCCTTTGGCCCTTGGTCCTTGGTCCTCCCACCATATTCGGGCACTATCCATTTCCCGCCCGTCACTAAAAGGCCGCCGCGGCGCAAAAAGTTCGCGTCACACTCGAATGCATCGAGAGCCCAGCGTCCTGGCCTGACAATAACTCAAACGCCAGTCGGGGGTTGAGCTCTGGGCACTGAGCCCTGGGCCCTGGTCCACTACCAGGACCTATCGCTTAGCAAATGACTGTGATTTCCAATTTTTTCTGCCGCATTTGAGCCGAGTTGAGCGACTCCCGTGATTAATGTTGTGGATGCACTGTGGTAGGAGCAATTAGAGCACTGACAAGCCCTCGAAAAATGTATCTCTGGGCAAGTTCCTTCCCCCTACGAATCAACGAATCAGGGCGCAAATCCTAACAGCTGTGCCGACAGGCGATGGTGTGTCAAATGGAAGCAAATGGTATGTAAAATATGACCGCATGCTTTCGAGAAATCAAAATTTATTTTCGGGCTGGAAAGGGTGAGGGATGAAATCCTATAAAATGGCAAGGAATGGCCTTTTAAATTTTGCAATAATGCAATTAATTAATTGGCTACAAACAGTCTTTCTAACCCAATGTGTATTTAGGGCTATTTAAAATGCAACCATATGTAAAAATCATTTAATTTATTTGCGCAACAAATTCTTGCCCTAAAAATGTTGCCTACTTTTTGGGGTTTCTTTTTGAAAAGAATAACGTTTTTTATATTTGATTTGTAGACCGATTTTTTGTCAATATCCATCAATATTCTTGAGCCAAATATCTTGAAAGACTTGTAGATCGATTCTCAGTCAATTAAAAAACATGTGAAAAAACTCAGGGCAAGTTTTGTCAAAAATATGAGAGTCCTAAGTGATCTGAATATATCCTGGATTGCCAAGCTGCAATTCCCATTGCCATCACACAGGCTAACACTTTGGAAAAATTAAACTACGCCAATATTCATGCAGCACAGGGACAAAGTAAAAAGTGAACAAAAAAAGAAAACACATTCATTGAAAAGTCAGAACCCCAAAAATGCAAAAGCCATTTGTGAGAACAACAACACGAGTCGCATTATTCCCTTGGCGTATTTTTGGTGTGTGTATTTTTTAATCAAAAGCCGCAAATTGCCGCAACGCAAAAAATGACAATCAACCACCCCCAGGACGCTAGATGCCAGGAATGGGAACAGGAACAGGATCTAGAGAGTAGCAGGAAGCAGACAGAGTGCCAGGACGAGTCCAGAGTCTGCAGCCCTGAGTCCCAGACTGCTGTCCAATACATTTAACGCCTGGCCCAAAACTATGACAAAAAGGAAAATGAGAGCTGGCCGGGCACCCAAATACAAAACACCAACGTAGAAGGACCAAAAAAATTGTATAAAATGACGAAAGAAAAGCGTTGGAAATGGCTCTGACATGTTGCCTTTGACATGCATTTGACATTTGACAGATCGCGATGGGAGAGGGGGGGTTGCAGGACGAAGGACGAAGGACGAGGACGAGGAGCGTTTCAAATGAAATGACTAAATTATGTGCAAAGTGGTGGAAAGTGGAAAACGGGCCAAAACTGTAAAATTAAAAATGCGTTCACCAGGTAAAAGGAAAATTTGTGCAGCCACTCGAGCGTCAACATTTAACTGTCATATCTGACACAAAAAAAAAAAAATAATAATATAAAATATAGACGGGGAGGATTTCAGCAGACATTGTGGGAGATCGAATACCGGAATCGTGGGGTTGAGTCGAGTAAGTCTTCCAATTTCTTATCTGTGGGGCAACAAACGACGTCGAGTGGCACTCTTGAGGGTTTTGGCTTCTGGGCCAACCCTTCTGATGGCCCAATTTGATTGACAGACCGCAGCCACCACCGATGGCTGCAGAATCCTCATCCTGTTCATCATCCTGCCAACAGCCGTGTTTGAGTTGCATATTTGCTCATTAATAGCGATAAGCGCGTTAAAGTTACATTTAATACAAACCACAAAGATTTCTAATCCTTTCGGGCACTATTTGGTACAGTGGAACCCTGTATTTCAAGCCCACTGTGCCTGATTTCTGCTTCCACCCCCGCTCAACCCTTTGTCAGCGTTTCATTAATTTGAAATATTTTGCAGATCGATCATTCAGGCTGGCTAGAAGCTGATGTCCTTTGAGTCCAACAGTCCCTTTCACCCTTTTCTCTCTGCAGACAAATATGCAAGCCTTTTAGGCACCAATTATTGTGTGTGGCTTGCCAGCTTACCCCCACATCCCTTTGAAGGATTTCTCGATCCGGTTTCCCCTTTCCCGCATGTCTATTAATCTCTTTTATTGTTGTTCAAAACGCACAGAACAGTGCGGAGTGGAACACTTGTGCAAATAGCAAAGACGACTCCGCTTTTCGGTCATGTGCAAAGTCAATGCACAAATATAATGAGTGGGGTGGCGTGGGTGGGGATGGGATGGTGCAGGCGTGGCAGGCCCAGTTTCCATGCAGCTCTCAAAGATGCCGCGCGTGTGTTTTGGACACGCGTCCAATGGCTCAGCGAAAGGGGTGGCGTAGGTTTTGGCATAGGGTTGTGTGTTCTCCATGAAGTGGGGTTGGAAAGGAGTCGTCTCCAGCATGCACATCTTTGCTGATTGCATTCCCCGCTGCTTGCCAGTTTCACCTTGTTTGCTGCACAGCGGGCTCCTGGTCCTGGTCGGCTCCCCATCCTGCCACAGCCCGGAATGTCCTTCACCACGTGCAGGGTCTACGTGCCGCCGTATTGATGTGGGTTATTGTTATAGCCCATACGACGTTATTAACGTGCCACACAAATTGGTTCGAATTCTGCGAAAATGCAAGCGGGAGCATGTTGCAGTTCCAGATGCACTGAGAGAAAAGGGCAGGTGCTTTGAACTTATTTTTAGGCCTCTTTAAGGCCCCAAAAAAATAATATTTGTAGGCTATTTTAATTTTATTTTCCTTTCCTGGTTTAAAAATATATAAATTAATGACCAATTTGTTTTAAGTATGACCCCCAAAGTTGTGGCATTCTTTGCTGTTGACGGATATGAAGATGGAATGCCCTGTCCTGGAGGTCCTGGAACCTTTTCAAAGGGGGATAAACGCAGCTTCAATTCCTGGGCCATACTTGCTCCATTGTTGCCACTAAGAGTCACCTCCCCGAGACAAATGAATCAGTCAGAGGCTTTGCAATGTCTCCCACGTCTTGAATTTCATCTGGAATCCATCTTACAACGTGAAGCCTGCCTTCGACTTTAACCATTAATTACGTTTACATGAAAAAAGTCTGTGCTTATTACATTCTCTCGGTATTAACCCACCCGAAAGACACTGATTCTACAATTTATTCTCGACTACGAGTACGAGTATACCACATGCCAGGATAGCTAGGATTACACCAGGCACTTCCTAGCGCAATTTTCCCACAGGCTGCGTTGACATTCAGCTAAGTCCCTTCCATCCATATGGAAGTAAGGTGAAATCCGCTACGCCCTAATTTCAGTTTTCATTTTTTTAGGGATCTCGGATCTGGGATCTGGCCCTTTTCCCTTGGCTCTGTTTTCGAATTTTCAAGTGATTTAGTGCAATTAGTATAATTAACACAGCCCGTAAGACGAGACTAAGGCGGCATTTGACAATGACAATGAAATCGAGAGGGGAAACCTGAATGCTACACACATGTCCTGGGTGCTGGGTGGGGTGCTTTCTAAGGATGTTCTTAAGCCGGCATATGTTCCCGCCTTGAGCCGCAAATCATTCCTTGGAAAATGTAAGTGAGCCAGGAATGGTTTAACAAAAAATGGAAACCTATTTATTTTCCAGCTGAGAGTTGTGAGGGAAAGTGTCTTTAAAGGACGAGTTTTAGTGGGTTTTCTTTTTGTCTTTTCTTTGTTAAACAAACAAATTCAAAAGTGTTTTCCATAGAAAACTAAACATAAGCTTAAATCATAAATCTTTATTTATTTTAGAAAACTGTGAAAATCGTAGTCCAAGCCAATTATTTGTCCATCTACCAGTGAACGAAATGACGATTCATGGCTTTTTTTTGTTGGCTTTCAGGCCCAGTTTCCTGGGCAGTACAGAAGTCAACACTTTAGTGCAATTGGGAGCAATTAACATTGACAGTAAATATGGAATTTGAACAAAAATGCCTAAAAGGCATAGTCATAGTCAGAGTCGGAGTCAGAGTCAGAGTCAGAGCTGGAGTCAGATGCAGATGCAAATGCAAAGTTGCAACTACCTGACACATCCTGCAACGAGTCAACTTAATTTGCATGAAAGTCGGAGTTGCGACACATCAACAGAATTCATCAGCATTTTGCCAAAGAAGGGGAAACAGGATGCAGCAGCCTAGTGCAGGAATCGGAACTCTCCGACATGGCAGGAGCTCCTCCTGTGTTGTTATTTTCGAGGCTGGAGGGCGAGTTTAAGTTTCTATACTTGCGTGTCTCTGCCAGAGATATAGAACTGGAGGTGGAACTGGAGGCACGATTGGGAGTGTGCGTGCCTCTCAATGACAACTCGAAATTAGTTTAATAGTCCAACTCAAAGTCCAAGTCAGTGGCAAAGGTAAATAGACACACAGAAGGACAACGTTTGTTTGGATAGTTATGGGGAAATGTATATAATTTTTTTCCCTTTCTGTACACATATGCGTGTGGGGCAGAACCAATAAATGTGATACGTGCAACGGATAAATTAAGTTAATCACACGCCCCATTATCGAAGGAAAAGTCATATTTGTGGGTACTAGGAGACAGCCTTAATCACACAGGCGGGAGTTTAACTTCCTCGACTATTCGACTATTCGCGATGAAAAAAGTTAGTTAAATTCGTAACGAATTAGCCTAATCAGAGGAGACCAGCAACCAGCAACTTGCAACCTAAATCATATCAATAATCCAAAATAAATACAGCCAATCATAAATCCTATTAAGCTCCGACTAACGATCCACAGCTGCCAAATAGATTTCATTTCAGCGATTTCTGTTTGCTCAACTTTCAATCTTTTAAACCGCAAAAAAATAGAGATAAATCCAAGCTCAGTGCTGGTACTGGTCGAAAATCCCATTTGAAAAACCAATTTGATAAATAGAAAGCAATAAATTCAATAATGGAAGAGTTGGTTGGCGAAAATCCCGCCGAACCGAAAGCCCTAACCAAATATTTCCGCATTTGCACAAATTTAGAGCACAAATTAGCAATCTGCCCGGATTTATGAAATATGTGAAAATCGTGACAACAATAACAGAGACACACAGGCACCCGGAACCCGGAACCGAGCTGAAGCGAATGGCAACATTAACCCTGCAACATTTGCTGTTGCAACTGCCCTTCAGCAACTCTTCCCCCTCTGGAGTTACCAAAAAAATAAAAAGGAAACCCAAACAGCTGAGTAACTAAAAATGAAGCCAATATAAAGTAGAGCCGCAATAAAAACTGGGCTTGGTCCGAGCCGGAAAAAAAAGGGGGAAACCAGCTTGGACCGGGGGTGGTTGCCGGGTGGGTGGATCGGGTGGATTGAGTGGGTGGGTACGTTGGTCTGGGCGTCATAAGTGCATAAAGTGTTTTTCTGCGCCGAGCGAAAAGTTTAATTTTCTCCGAGGCAATGGCAATGGCCTGGCCAGAGTGTGAGTGCCGGGTAACCAAATCCGTTTAGATCGAAAACATTGCAGCAGCAATTGTAACAAAAGGAAAAAATTATATACTATATGAGAAAAGAACAGAAAAAAATGAAATGTATAATAAATGTAACAAATGACGCACACGGTGGGTCGCTCAAAATGAATGTTTCGGTTGGTGGGTCGATGGGTGGGTGGTTTGGTGGGTGGGTGGCTGGAAGAATGAATGGTATTTCCATGGGACGCTGGGCGTTTGCCATTTCAGATTAATGCCCGGCGGCGTCATATGAGAACCAGATCGTCCCCGTGTCCTTGCACTTATTTGACTAATGTCTTTAATAAAAAATTACACAAGCTGCAAGGGCTGAGTGAAAAATTGGCAGGAACAGGAACAGAAACAGGAAAAAAAAGCACCCAGAGAAGGGTAATGGCTGTAATACTTGCGGCTTACAGAAATTTAGTATTTCATTTCCGTAGCCAACCCCTTACGCTTTTTAATATTTACTAATATTGACAATACTTAAAAATTTTGTTGGACCAAAGACGGGGTGGAAAGACGGGGCGAACCAATGGGCCATGGTAACCAGAAACTTTGGGCATATTTTTAGTTGACAACTGCGGGGCGGGCGAAGACCCAACCTTGACAATTGTCAAGGGTGAGGAGATAGATGCGGGTAGGTTGCGATGGGATTTACACAATTTTTTTTCAAGTGCTCGTAAAGCGACCGCCGCCCAGGGTCCCTTGGTGACTTATTAAGGGTTGCATTTAGCGGGCTTTGTGTCATTTTATATGCAAATTGGATTAAAAATGAATCGCATTTTACAGTCCTATATCCGTATCCGTATCTGTATCCGTGTTCTGTAGATGTGTCGTGGGTTTTCTTCGGGCCACGCGCTTACCTCCGTCTTATTGGCATAATGCCATAAATAACATTTCCCATTTTCTATTGCCCATTTATTAACTGGAAAATGCCTTTGATGTCACAGAAAATTATCATGGAGGCGCGTTGCGTTGCGTTGCGCACTTGCCCGATGGCAACCCCAATCCTATCAACCGATTAAGTTTTCCCCGATCCCGGATGCTGGTATGGCCACCAATTTGATTAACTGTTTTGTTTTCGGTTGCTAAGCTCATGTCCTGCAATTAAATATTCAAGTGAAGAAACAGTACTGGAAGGGGATGCATTATTTGAGTTTATAGTTTGTGTTTTAACCACCTTTGTCACCTTTGACAACCACTTTCCGACACTTCACTTGGCCAATGACAAATTTTCTTCCCTCACCCCGGCAAATGCTTGATTTATGCATCCTGCTTGGCATTCAGCGATTTCTTGGAATGCCGAATTCCCAATCGATCGACGATATTTATAATATCATGTAAATGTAAATGTCATTGCCAGGACTTGACTGCAGCTTGCGTTTCCTGTGTCCTGTGCTCATTTGACTGCCGACTGTCGACTGTCACAACAGGCCATTAATGGTTTTTCGAAATTATCCTTTTCCCGCATTGTTGTCCCGAAAGATTTATGCCTTTGAGGTCATTGTTATTGGGGTTTCGGCTAGTCGGGGTTGTTGTTTGACTTTCACCTGGCCGGGCAAATGCACAAATTTGTGGGCAGGACCAAGCCCAGGACCCTCTCGAACAATGCTAATCTGAATTCGGAACCAGAGATCTTCAGTTCTCGGGGTAACTCGACTCTTCCCAACGATTTGTCAAAGCCAGATTGTAATTCTATATCCCAGAGCATCCCAGCGAAACCCAGTATGTTTCCCATCCCCTGACCCCGATCTCTGATCTGAGCGCGTGTTTTCAACAGTTTGTTGCAGATTTTGTGCATTTATCATGCGTGCGGCGGGTTGATGGAACAGAGGCGTCTCCCCAATCCAATAGCTGGGACGCGTGCCGGGGCATGTGGTTTGGGTTTTAGTATTAAATTGTTTTGCGGTTGCTCTCTGATAATCAGACAATCGTACAATATATTTTATTGGAGTGGACTAGCCGCCAGCTCTGGGGATTTCCCAACCTCTAGTCCCTGGAAGGGCGTTTTCCCAGTTACTGTACCGATGCTTATGTATAATTTAAATGAAATATCTTTGCCAATTGCTGGCATTAATCAGGAAAAACTAAAGCACAGTTTGAGAGATGAGAGGTAAATACCAGGCGAGACTTAATCAGAGCTCGTCCAGCTTTTCCATTTCCACCATCATTCCTTTTCACTTTGGGCTAGATCAAATTTTGACCCAAATGACTGGACATTTGTTTGCCCAGAGCCTGGGACTCCTTTCAGTGCCACCTCAGGCGTTATTGATCACATTTTTTGTGTGTCCAAAAATACATATTTTGAAAACCTTTTGGCCACTCATAAAATGCAAACAGGCTGCCGGAACGGGGCTCCATGATAAATTCGGAATTTCCGGTTCGGGGTAACTAAGACATCGGCAGGCAAATGAAGAGTCAGGCTCCTCCGGATCCGGAAAATAAGAGAAATGGCTGCAATGCATACGTCATTTAACCCCTTTGCGCCATATTTTTCATAAGCTGCCCCACTTTGCTTGATTTCTATTCTTTTCTCGACTCGGCTCAGACAGAGCCGGACAGGGTCTGAAACTGAAAAAGTGGCAGTCTGGTAAAAGGATACGCATCCCTGTCGTCTGCCTCGTCCTTCCGCCGATAAAAGATATGTGTGTGTGTGAGGGGGCTGAAAGGACTTTCCCGCATTCGAGTATATAGAGACATTTATTGATAGATAGCAAACGCATCGCTTGAACCCTTTTACATTTGATGAACGTATCGAATTCCCCACATATTGCCAAAAGCGGCAAATTTATGGCTGTTTGATTTATTTTAACTTTTAACACGCCCAAACAAACTGCTGCCAAAGAGGCGTGCCGAATTCCCCGAAAGTGATGGTACTCCTCCCGGTTTCCTGACTCTTGATTCCAGATTCATGCATTGGGTGGTTACTCTTGACCTCTGGCTCGCAGCCCCACAAATCTTTTAATAACTTCCTAAGGGGTGCTCTTGGATTGGGTGCCATTATTGAAATATGCGCTTGTTGCGGATCTATAAAAAGAATTATAAAAACTGCCCCTTTTTTATGTTATATGGCTTATAAAAGAAAGTAATTGAATGGAAGCAGCTTACAGTTTATTCAAGACGTGGGGTTAATATCTGGGCAGTGGGTTATTAATATTAAATTTTTAACTTGCCTCCATACATCTCGAGGAATACGCGGAAGCATTCCCTGATTGTACCCGATTTGTTATCAAGGACTCATCATCGTTATTAAACTCTGCACTCCATCGCCTTCCGCTTACCTCAATTCGCGGATTCCGGGTCCAATCACAACTCCACACCATTTGCGTATTACGCTTCATTATGCAGATTTCTTGCCGCCGGTCGAGCTGGGAGTCGAGTTCTTTATCCTGCAACCTCCTCTGCCTCTGCCGCTTATTTGTTATTGTTGCATGGCTTGCGGCTTGAAAAAATATTTTTATTTAATTTATTTATGAATAAAGCGACAGGCGGTGGGTTGGATTGGTAGGCCTGGCAATAAAGGCCTGGCATATATACGTATTCACCCTGCGAATTGCGCGTTCCGCTTCCACAAGCCCATTACCATTTGGCTGGTGGTGCCTACCGCATTGTCACATAGATAAGCCGCGTCTGGCTTAACTCATAAAAAAGTACCGGGAAAGGATAATAAACCAGCCAGGACCAAGGAGGGAGCGCGTGCGGATTTAAATTTCAACAAAAATAAACAGCAAATAGTCATGAGAGGGTCCGGGCCGCCAACAGGGCGAAATGGTGAGGGCGAGGTTTTGAGCCCGTTGAGGTTGAGAATTGTTCATGGTCGCGGTGGGAAATGTTTTCGACTCACACGTCTTCAACTCTAGTTTTGCCTCAATAATGACAATAATCAAAAATTCTCTCAGACTTTCCGCTTTTGTTATTTGCCGCCCCACAGGCTGACTGACACAGGCGGACTGAGAAATGAATTTAAAATCAATTTGCGGTCAACACACAAAAGCAGCCACAAGGTAAACCGCAAAGACAACAATTAAGCGTAACAAATGATTATGAATAACCATTTTTTTACGCCTGCCAAGCAAGGCATGTTCTTCTTCTGTGAGAAACGGAACCGAACGAATGTAATGGCATTTCTGTATGTCTTTGACGTCTTTCAGGTCTTGGCCAGAAAGACCAGCTAGATGAATGGAACTGTGAGCATTTCGGCTTTATGAATGAGTCGCAAGAATGCCTGAGAATGGCTGAGGAGGGCTCCTAAATACTACAAAAATGTACAGAGTTAATCCCCAAGGGCAGACGGTAGGCGGAATTTTTAGACCCACAAAATTGTTGTGTGCCGAGCACGTTCTGCTGCTTCAGCAAAGGCCAACCAAAGTCTAAATATAGGTTGTTTTTGTTGCCAATTGTGTAACTTGGCCCGATCTATAGTTTATTTTTAGCCAGTTCTAATAGTAGCTTTTATTCTATGAGAAGGCACTGCCTACATTGAGGCTCCTAGTGCGTATTCGCTGCGCCTTCGGCAACTGCCCGGCTAGCTCAGTCGGTAGAGCATGAGACTCTTAATCTCAGGGTCGTGGGTTCGAGCCCCACGTTGGGCGAAAGCAACTTTTTTGGATGCTTTCTTTTTACTTAATTAAGAATTAATTTTTTTAATTAATTAAAGGTAATATTTTTTGATGGAACCGACAACGGTTACCTTGTTCAATCATATCGCGACGTCTTGCTCCAATTAGAAGAAAAATATATTTATATTCGTTTTTAAAGATAGAAATGAAATTTTTTTAATTAGAAAATCAAAATTAATATACTATATTCAGTTACACGATCGTAATTTTTTCTGTAGCATTATAGAATTCGATCGAGATATATGCCCGGCTAGCTCAGTCGGTAGAGCATGAGACTCTTAATCTCAGGGTCGTGGGTTCGAGCCCCACGTTGGGCGCATACAACTTTTTGCTTCTAATTAAGTTTATGTCCGATCTTTTAAAGTATGCTTATTCTTGATCGTAGATCTTTGTTCTATAGATTATATAATACTTTTCGTAAAATCTTTGGAAGAAAAAACAGATATGGAATTAGTTTAATTAGTATTAGAAATAATTTAATATGATCTTCAAATTTTCTTCAGAGGATCGGAAGGATAACGGTGCCCGGCTAGCTCAGTCGGTAGAGCATGAGACTCTTAATCTCAGGGTCGTGGGTTCGAGCCCCACGTTGGGCGAATTCGATTTTTTGTTCCCGGAAAACAAATTAATTTAGTTTAATTAGTAGAGCTAAAGAAATGATTTTGAATGATACAATATTGATCGTAATTCACCTATGTCTCTGCGTTTCACTATGTTATAATACTTTTCAAAATGTACTAAGTAGTTGAAAATGATCTATTTTTTAGAATTTTTGATATATAATATAGAATATAGAAAAGATTGGACGATTTTCGATTCGCTATGGGGAATATTAGTGATAACTGTGCCCGGCTAGCTCAGTCGGTAGAGCATGAGACTCTTAATCTCAGGGTCGTGGGTTCGAGCCCCACGTTGGGCGAAAGTATCCTTTTTTCCTTCTTGTTTGACTAAAAATAATCATAAATTAAAAGCCTTTCTAATCCAATAAACATACAAGTTTTAATACCAATTTAATATTTTGAACAAAGAACTTTTTTCTTGTTTCTAGTCCTTTTTCTAGTGAAATGGCTGCCATGGTAGCCCGCAGGAATTTGGCGAATACGCTATTTAAAGCTTTTAATTTTATAAAATTAATTTAGTGGATATATTGTATGAGTGAAAGTCATTGTTCAGTTAACACAATGTACCCGCCATGCATAATTGTACAGAATCCATTCGAGGGCGAATAAAATATTCAAAAAGTGCCCTAAAAATGGAGGACCCCTTCACATCTGCCACTTTTTAACCAGCCGCAGGACAATTTGTAAATTTAACAAAAAAACTTCACACAAAGCGGGCTGAAAAGCAAATAGGAGAACAGACTCTATAGAGCTCCATGGATGCCCTTTCCCTTTCGAAATCCCCATTTTTCGCTGTTGTTTGGCGGAATATTTTCAGCTTGCAGTTAAAATTAGAGTGGGATAAACAAATACATTTATTACATGCGAATACGGCAACAAATCCCAGCCAGCTTTTATTGTGCGTGCCACGCCCCCCGCTCAGACCACAAACCAGAAAGGAGAAAGGCTGCAGGCATCGCGCGCACACGTGACTTTAAAGCTCATGGGATTACATTGAACGCAGTTTTGTGTGGGATTTTCGTATGCAAAAAGCTTAGGAAATTAATGCGCAGAAGGAAATGCATTTAAATTATGTGGGTGACTGCTCAGGAAGGCGGGCGAAGGCCTGGGAAGGGGCGTGCCTCTCTGGGGCTGAGGTGTCCGCAGTGACAGAGGGACAGACAGCTGCCAACCGCCAAACCGCCTGCCACCCGCCGCCAACCGCCCAGCCGCCCGACCGCCCGCATTAATTTATAATTTTGCCAGCGGGGCCATCGACGGAGGCTTACAAATTTAATGGCAAAGGCAGTGGTGGGTGGTGGGTGGTGGGTGGTG
The DNA here is from genome assembly GCA_018150545.1 of Drosophila ercepeae. Lineage (NCBI taxonomy): Eukaryota > Metazoa > Arthropoda > Insecta > Diptera > Drosophilidae > Drosophila > Drosophila ercepeae. Next base: position 17,202,767 of record JAECWL010000161.1, read on the forward strand.
GGCGGCGTTGGTTTACAAATGAATACAAATTGCAGTTTGAACTTTGAGTTTTACAATTTTCTAATTAACGGGAAAAACATTTTGCATCATAATTCCCGGGCAGCAAAAGAATTTGGAAATTTAATTAAGTTGCATTGGCTACGCAGATTTATCCACAGCAGGGTTGCTCCTGGTGTCCTGTGTCCTGGTGTCATGAGTCCTCTGTTCTTCGTTCTTTTGTCCTTCGTCCAACAACCCTTTTGGCCGCAATTTTCTTGAGCAAAAGTTTTTTAATACCCCCGACTGACGAAGTCGAGAAACACATAAATTTCGTTGGCTTCTGCAAATACACATTATGCAGCAGTTTTTTTTATTTTTTTCAGATCGGAACAAACAGTTTTTTATTGGGTTGGGAAGGAAAAAAGCAATATCAGGGGTCAAACGATAAAAATCCCAACAAATTACATGATATTTTGCCAAGGTAGAGTTTTAAACTGTGAAAGAGATACACGAAGAAATAATTATGAGGTTTTTGATTTGATGAACCTTGAAAATGATTAATCAATAACTATGAGTGTTGGGGTCTTTAAGACAGTATCTTTGAGATATTTCTACGGAAACCCTTATGGAAATCGCATACTTTTTTCTCTGTGTAAATATCTCGAAAACCCTTCCACAACCACCTCGATACTGATTTGGTTCACCTTCTGCTGACGTATGACATTGCAGCATCAATTGCTCATGAGCCTCCGTAATGAAATCGGCGTAGAGAAGGGGAGGCCGGAGTACCGAGGACGAAATTTCTCGGCCGAGGTTGAGCTGTTGCCCTTGGTCATTAACAGCGTTAAGCCCAGGGACGAGGGACCAGACCGCGCCGGAAGGATGTCGTGGCTGAGTGACGTGTGTGTGTGGATGTGGATGTTTGCACCATCCATCCTTTCCATCGAATCAACACCCCAAGCCCACCTACTCCTCCTCATCCTCCTCCTTTTGTGTCCATGAGCGTTGTCATTAGCGCTGCTCGTGCGCCGTTATCCCTTTTTAATAAGGTTTACTCAGCATTTTTTGCCGGTTTCTGCTTCGTTTTTCATTGTTTGTTTGCCAGGACCTCTCCCATCCCGCTCCGCCATCCATCCACTGCAGATATGTTGTGTTTATTATGCGAGATTAGCGAGAAATTGAACAGGGATTCGACCCTGGGCTGAAGCATCAATCAACGGGCAGATTAATAATGGAAAGGTTCAGGAAACTTTTAAACTCATATAGGTGTAATTGGTGGCAACATAATCTATTGATATTTTCAGTCATGGAGTGCCATTATTATTCTCCAGCCAGAATAGCCAGCCATGGATAAATTAAGGTTGCGTGGTGCATTCTAAAGAATCAAGTCCATATTTGGCCAGAACGGGTTCATTTGATTCGCACTCACGCTCTTCATGGACTGGCACCTTATAATTCTATCCACTGCTCGATGGCTTTATTCGCGCTCCCTTTATGGATATAGTTGGCAATGGCAAGCCATTGTGCTGAGAGTGTCATCGCCATAAGCCATTATCCATTATCCTTTATCCATTATCTAACCAAATATGTAATGCATTCCCCAATGCAATCACCCAACCCTTCGCCCGTCAATCAGCTAATCTGCCTACGTGCCTCGCACACCACACAGCAATGCCGCAATGTAATTGTAAAAAAGATTTAATAATAATGGGGCAAAACCTTGAGCGTGCACTCCAAATTAAATTGTTATCAAATCGATCAAAGCCACAGCATCATTATCTCTGCATTAGTCGGGGAGCTGAAGAAAAAAAAGCTGGCCAACAAAAGCGGGCAAAAACACAGCAGACCGACGAGAGGAAAACTCGCTTGATAAGCGATTTAAAATGCAACGAACCAGCTGGAAAATCAAGTGTTTTCAGTACCCAGTTGACCTCCTACTCCCACTCCGCGCCAGGTCCACCTCCTTGGTGTTGAGTGGGTTTCGTGTCCGGCGCCTGGACGCAGCAATAACTTCTAATTAATACACGAAGAGCATAACGAAAGCTAATTATGAAACTAATGAGCTTGTTGGCAATGCAACAGCAGCAAGAACAAGAAGCAGCTAGCTGGCCAACTGGAAAGGGTTCTGTCGGGTCTCTACCCAGAGTAGGGAGGTAGTCCAAGAGGAGGAACTGGTACGGCTCCAAGTGTTAACGACGGTGTGCTCAACATGCTGAGCGCCGCTCCAGGTGCGAAATACCACAAAAGAGTGAACGCGAACGATTCAACTCGGTCACTCACACAAGCACATCAAAAAAGCACTGAAAGAAATATTTTGAATCATTAATTTGCCATTAAATATATGACTTTTATTGCTACTTTCAGGATAACTTTGATTGAAGTCAACAAGGTATCGGGTTAACAAGGTGCTACTTTCAGGATAACTTTGATTGAAGTCAACAAGGTATCGGGGATACCAGGGTTACCATCAATATATGCAACGTTAAGTAATCTTTTAAAAGTAGATTATTCTTTCCAGTGCACTTACTTGTACGCAGATATTTCATTTCAATTTCCTTTTTGGTTAGCGCGTCTTTTTAGCATACTTGATTATGGTCTTTGGACGGCAAGGCAACAACAGCTCTCCGGAGTCCGGTCTGTTTTTTTGGGGGGAGCAGGAATACAAAACGAAGGAAGGGGCTGGGCCCTGGACGTCGCCGGCCATCAGTCACTTATGCTCACGGCCCGTCACTCAAAGCCGGCTCACACACACCGGCGCACTTGGCCCGAGAGTTGGTCCACACCTACCTGATACTAAATAACAGAGCGGGACGTTCTGACTTGATAGATCGGGGGCCACGGAATAGCAGGGGGAGCAGGGGAGAGGGAGCTGGAAGGTGGGCCCACAAAGACCGCGAAGACGATGACTTCGTTCCACGGAGTGAGCTCGTCCGGTGAGCCACCGCTACTGTCATTATCTTGTTAACTTGTTGTTACGTCAGCCCGCCAGCCTGCCTGTAAGCTTTTATGTATTGGGAAGACAGTGGCCAACATTAAGCAGGGAATTTGGTATTACAATTTATTTTTAGATTTAAATATTATATACAATTTTTAGGAATAATTGTTTTTTACTTGAACTCATTAAAACAGAAAACTATTTAGCTAACCTTGGCTGTAAATGAGGCTGGACCCGTATTAGAGCTCACTTACAGCGTCATCGTGTGTACCTGGATGGATACCCTGGTACTGGTATTTTTTTGTACCCATTCCCAGTCCCAGTCCCATTCCCATCACCCTTGGTCGATGTGTAATAATAATATACACACAGGTGTCCCGGGCCCTTTTTGACCACGAGGGCACTGCCAGCTTCGTACCTCATCAATAAGCTTAGGGCAGGGGTACTGGCGCTGCATGTAGCACATGTAGCGGCGATTACGCGTAATAATCATCATAATCAAAAGTCGCAACACGAAATGAGTTTCGACTTGTTGTGAGCTGCCGTTGCTGTTTCAGTTGCTCCAGAGGATAACCGGAGCCCTGCCAGACCGGAGCTCCATATAGAATTGATTAATATTGGCGCTGGTTTTGGCTGATTACAACACGACCTAGCCACGTTGGAGGCGTTTGAGCCTCGCTCTGCTTTGGCCCGGCCCGCATCAAACTAATTTGGCGGCATCAATCTGCGGCTCAATGGGAATAACATTGGCGCAGGCTCACCAAATGGATTAGGACCTGGGCGGCGATAATTAACATTGAACCTGGCAACTGGTGCGGGGGAAACTTTCTTCATCATATGCGGAAATTATATCGCTGGCAGGACAAAAGGTCAAGTAATGAGTGTTATTATAGGTTGGTTACCTTGAATACTAGATCACATGATAATAAAAGATCCAGAGATCTAGTCTTAAATATATTACTCTTGTTGGTAATATTTTATACAGCTCCTTAGGTATTCTAGTAGGTATAACCCTCACTTCCAGTCACTTTTATGAGGCTTAGACACTCGGTAACCCAGCATGTCCGGCCGCAATCTTTACTAGCCTTTACCCACAAAATCCTGTGCTGTTCTGCTCTGTTCTGGCGATGGCGAAAACAACACCGACACCGGCAACTCTATAAACACAAAAAATAATAATTAACTGACCATCAAATCAACAGCACGTACTCTCTACGTGAGCATAATTTCGCCCCGCACACCTTGATTGCTGATTTCGATATGTTGGTCTACGTGCGAGAACGAAAACGAGAACTAAAAGTTGTTTTGGCCCGAAAGTAATGCCAAAGTCAAAATGGCTTTGGCTTAAGGACGGTATTCCCTGCATCCCCCCGCATAATTAATACGCCAAAGTGCAGAACAGAGTGCATTACGGCCCTTGTGGACATTTGCATTTGATTTACGCCCCCGACTATCCCTCAGAAGTCTCTCCGGTTAAGGGCTAACAAAGTCAGGACATAAAACTTGGCTCAAGTGCAAATGCGCTCAAATCTGCACTTAGAAGGACATCCCATCCGCCCACAGAGTGAGTGTGACTGTGACTGTGAGTTTGGGTGTGTATTACTATAATTAAATTGAAAATTACTGCCCAGCAATTGCAATTGTCCACCCGAGTGGACAGGGTCCGGCAATGTTAATAATAATAGGTTACTGTGAGTGTGTGTCTCTCTAATCATTGTCTGTGCATCTGTCCATGTCTCCGACTCTGTCTCCGGATCTGGCGAAATGTTTCGGGGGTTGGCCGAGCCACGCATAAGTTATAAATTATGCATCTATGCATAATTTACAGCCCGAAAGGTCAGACAGTTGCATTTGCCAGTTCAGTGCCAGCCCCTTACAAGCAGTCGCCAGAATTGCATAATTGCACTAGGAGTTACCTATTTTGCTGGAAGCTATATTTATCTACAGTCTTTAAATCTTTAAGTCCCATTAGACCTTAAAACACAGCAACAAATAGAGCCCTTGTCGGATCAAAAACTATTCTCAGATACATTTGTCTAACTTTTTGCACCGTACCCTGGAAACCACTTGAACAGTCAACCACTTCGACAGAGCAGTGGTTCATTGTACCATTCAGAGGAGAAGAGTCCTCCTGCATTGCCCTTAACCTACCCATCCCTGCGCTTTTGGGGCACTTCAGAACTTGTTTTTGCATCAGTTTGCAACCGCATCATTTTGATGTATTTTGTGGTAAGTTTTTAGTGTATCATCATCACGAGTTTACACGCACGAGCTGCGTTGTGTGTTTGTGTTTTTTTTTTTTTGCATACACATTATACACACACCTATGAATTAACATATATACCCGGATACTGGTTGGGTTTTAGGAGGATGGGGCATACGGAATACCCTATTCAGCCGAGATGCAGGGGAATCCAGAATCCAGGCATTGTTGATGCCGAATTATCATGCATGTGTTTGTCTTATTGCATTTTATTCAAATTTCCTACCGTGCGGTTTTTACGTTTTGCTGCCATCGATTTGCAATTCGCAATCGCAATCAGCTCCAGAAACAGAAACAGAAAGGAGGGCAGAATGGTAGACGACCGGAGGAGACCAGCGACCCGGCCGCAGGAAATGTTGATGAATGCACAAATGTATACATATGTATGGACAAGAATATGGGGTAGGACGTAGGACGCCCCCAACTCCTGGCCAAGAGATCTCAATAGAATTGTCTGTTGCATTTCAACAACAAGACCGGCGGTGAATATTTATATTTGCTTCCGTTTCGGGGAGCGCAATCGATTCTGGGAGCAGAAAACATTTAATGTAAACAAATAATCCAGGTAAGCGAAATGGCTCACAACTATTGGAATGTTTTTCCGGGATCGTCAGGAATTCGAATACTTTGTGGAAACCCTTCACATATGCAGCTCGTAGATGATCAAAGATATGTGGCAGCTCCTGTCCTTTGAACCCTTTTAATTTGACCACACACATGCCAAAATTCCAAACGTTTAGCCACCGCATTATTGACCTGGCTTTTATTCAGTAGTCACGTGTCCTGGCCTTGCTCCTTTCTAATGCTTTCTTTTCCCTCCTTTCTTTTCGTTTTTTTTGGGGCGCCAGGATGGAAAAACCCCTTTGTCTTGTACTTTATGACCACGTAAGGGTCGACAGCTGTGTTTGTAACCAATTTGCTACTGTACATCCAAAAAATACATACAATAAAACAAGGACCTGAGAGGGAACCCAAAAAAATCCAAAAAGGAGAAGAAAACATCCTTACAGCCATGTAACTAAACTCCAACTACCTTGGCTACTGTTCGAGAGCATATTTTAAAGTTTTCATTTGCATTTCGTTATCGTTGTCGTTTTGGGGTTAAACGCAGGCCACCTTTCATAACCATTTGCACCTGTCAGGTTCTCCTCTCTAAGAATAACCAAAACAAGAGCCAATCAATTAGGTAGCCAAAACAATGGCATTTCGATACGAGGAAGCTCCTCCACCTCAGGCTACACACAGTATGGGTATCCATGGCCAGTATTTGTATCTTTATCTGCATTGATTTGACCAGGCCTTAATTTGATGGCTATCGTAGGGGATGTCCTGGGTCCTGTGTCCTGTGGCATCTGCGTGTTTGAGTTCCCGGATAGGCCGACAAGACGACGCTCAAAATGGCTTATCGCAGTTGCACAATCAAAAAAAAAGTAGAAGCGCACTACGCACCAGCATAACGAGATACAGATACTCGTTCTGTGAGCTACAAATGCGGGAGGTTTTTGGGGGTCAAAGGAACCCAAGTACGTGGCGCAGACAATCAGACGGTAATGTGTGCAAAACAAATGAAGCAAGACTCTGGCATATAATCAGGCAGGCAGGGTGGCTCGTGAACTTTACCAGAAATGATGCAAGCCATTTGGTATTCAGATATATCCCCTGAATTCCCAAGTGTTGCAGTAGAAAATTGCAAAATCATGTTCCTTATTGAAATTGATGGAAGGCAGTAGGAATGCGGGGGAAAGAATTCATTATCGGCGCAGTTGTTATTAAAAATACTTAATGGTTGGGTGGTTCTAGTTCTCTATATAAGGCTCGAAGAGAACTAAACTCTTTAGTTTATCAATTTTCTGGTAGCTTAGAAGGACTTTCCTCAGTTCTGGTCTCTCTTGTGTCCCTGCCCGAAATCACAATAGATCAAACTTATATCACATATCGGTCTCCCCTTCCCTAGATCCCTTCAACCCGTCGTATATAAGGAGTGTGTGTAATACACATAGTAACTGCGACGAAGGGCTTGTCAACAGGCCATCTTTGTCGCCGCGGGCACTGACACATGCTTACACTGAGATAAAAATAATAAGAGTTTGGATCTCTTATCCCAAATATACTTTCAAAAATACATCCTTTTCTTTCACTGTAGATATGCGCGTATGAATTTGAAGCTGCAGGCGTCGTGGCTGCCTCCTTCTCACCATTTTTCATTTCATTGCGCCGCTGCACATGGCTGTCAACTGCCAGGCCAGGAGAAGTGGCCCGAGACGCAGATGGAGAAGTGAGATGGAGATGAAAGCGGATTGGAACTGGAGATGGAACTGGAGATGGAGACGACGATGGAAGATGGAAGTCTAAGCCGCCCGCTCGCTCAGCTGCACCAGCTTCTTTGGGCCGAGTCCCTTTCGAATGAAAAGGAGTCGGAGGAGGCTTACGTTCGAGCCGGGGGATGTCCTAGAAGGACGCGCGCCCGCATATCGATTTCAGCGCATTGTGCCCTGTTTGCATACAAATATCCCGAGGACATGTCACAGAGACGCACTGTGCATCCTGGCACACGTACGCATGTAAATTGTATTTGTGTGTCCTTCCCCCTTCGAAAGCTCCGAAAGCAACTTATGCCGGGATCCTTTCAGCGACATCCTTGAGCTGCTTGTGCTTGATTTCATTTGCTCGGGCAATTGTCTTCGGCGGCGTCTGCGTCGACTTTATTTTTGCCAAAAAAACTTTCACGCAAATTCGAATTCCTCGCTCTTTGGCAACTTGTCAGCCCAGCCATTTAATCTTTTTTCTCGTTTTTCGTTTTTCAAAGAAGTTCTGCTGTAAAAAGCATTTAGGAGTTCGATCCTGGTGCATGTGCTGGGGCAGGACCTTTGTGCTTTTGTGCGTTTCGTCCTCGTTTTCACAGCCACAATGCGAAGACAGCGAATTGGCCTGCGCTTGTGCTTGTGCCTGCTTGTGACATTTGATGTTTAATTTCAATAACTCGGTGCGAAAGCATTTTGAATTTCCCTCCACTTTTTATTTTTTTTTTCGTTATTTCAGGGTCTTGTGAAATTGACGGGTGTTACTCCCCAAATTCCAATTACAGCTGTCCAAAAAAAATAAAACAAGATACGACGAGTGCAAATTACAAAAGATTTCACATCAGAGGGAATTCCCCAGAACTTGAATCAAACAGATATTTGTATTTTTAGATTGATTTCAATTCTATATATGAGTTATTTTTACGTTCTGTAACTGAACTGGATTTATTTTCAAATTTCCTTTGGTTTCTTTGGTTGCAGCATTTGGTTGCAGAATGCATCTCTCCAACCTGCCCCCGCACCAAAATTTCCTCACAAACATGTTCAATATTATAATAAATGCCTCAAAATCCAATTACTTTACCACAATGCCCGAAATATATTTTGATTTCATGCCCCGCCCCACACGATGCGTCGATATCGGGTGGGGGCTCTTGGCTTTTGTGGTCAGCAGCATTCAACCGCGTGGTGCAGCATTCAAAAACCGTAAAACGCAAGTTGCAGCAAACAAAGAACTCATGCGGCTTGCAATTGTGAAAGGTCAACATTCATTTTTGGGGGTTTTTCACTTTTCCCTTTCTGTTTTTCCCCCATTTATTTGGGCCCAGCGGGACATCGAAATTCGAGAAACCCGAATCCGGGGGAAGTGTGAAAATGCTGGATCCGTCCAGGGTACAGGAGGTACAGGAGGGTCAGGGGTCATGGTCCGGTTGGGGGAAAACAACAAATTTCATTGACTGACTGCTGCTGGGAATTAATTGAAGCAGCTTGACAGCTGCTCCGAACCTTCCAACTTCCACTTTCCACTTCCACCTACCAATCTGCCAACCTTTCCAACCTGAGCTCAGACCATCAAAAAGTTCCGACTTAAAGCCAGAATTAAAGCCAGCGGGAGGCTCTTTGGAACAAAGTTGTCAGTTGGCCATGTTGCCGGCTGTTAATGAGCATTCAACTGGCTAATTAATTTTATACATTTATTAAACTTTGCCCCCTCTTCTGGCCAAGAACGTAGGACCCGACCGGCCGACCGACCGACCGGCCGGGCATCCCACAAACTATTTACCATACAAATCTAATTTTATCAACTTTGTCTTTGGACGCTTAACTAGCTTGGTCGTCTGACAGTTGTCCTGTGTCTCCGTCCTTCTTCGACTCTATTACCATTTCTCTGGCCCCTGTTCCAGGACCTTCGGCCCCTGCTCCTTCTGTCAAAACATTGTGACACAGTTCTGCTTTCTTACAATTTGCCCCGCTCTTTATTTAGCCACGTTTGCTACGGCTCGCGCCATTCTCTTGGCTCATTAACGTTGGCCTTTGTTTCATCCTGTCATCGTTGTCCTGCTCGAGGAGCAGCAGCAGCTCAGCCCTGGCATCCTGTATCTATCGCCTTTGTGCGGTGGCCTTTGTAATTTATAAAAGTCCACCGAACGGACTCCAACTTCTCCGTTCATTGCTAATATCAGTCGAGTTGCTGTTGGCTGTGGGATGGTTGGGTTTGGTTGGTTGGGTTGCTGCCGTCCTGGGTTGGCATGTAAATCAGGTCAAAACAATGCAACTGACAGAGAATTGTCCTGGCTGGGAGACTGGGAGGCTGGCACAGCCCCTACCTACTCCTTCACCCCTTGCCACAATGACACATTCAGGACTCGAACAGTTTTACTTCATTATTGGTTACTCAGCAATTCATTCAGAGGACACACCTTGTATCTGTAGATGTGTCCCTCCACATTGCCCTTTTTATGGCCATGTCCTTTGCTTATCCTTCGTCTGGCCTGACTAATGACAAGCAGTAGTATCAGGCGACCAATTCGCCGGCTCTCCGTCGTCCTTTTGTGAGCCACAACGATTCGAGACTCGACTTGGACTAGTGTCCTTCGACAGGCGTCTCCTCTTTTTGTTTTTATACTTTATACCTTATAGCTTGGCGAAAAACCGAACTGGCACAGGACTCAGGGGGGGGCGTGGCCAGGACACTGGGCTCCTGGACAGGTGCTCTCTTCTCTCCTCCCATTTTTACAACAAAGGCATAAATTATTCCTGCTGTCAACATGGCTTCCTTGGTCCTGTAAATGGCAGTTGGCCTGCGAACTCGAGCTTATTGTTTGTCTATTGATTTGAATTTGCCCAGGAATTATGCAAGTTATTCCATATCTGTCGCTCCACAAACAAATGCTTCTTGTATCACAGGACATCTGGAGTTGTGGGCGGTGTGGAGGTGATCGGGTTGTTTAATTGTCATGGATAGTCGCAGCGGAATTGTGCAATCTGTAACTTCGATTACGAAGCCGAAGTCTGCGGCTGAAAATGTAGAATTTATTACAAAAACCTATCTCAAAAGAGATAATTTAATGATGAGTTTTTAGTCATGAAATAATTAAAAACTCGTGATTGAATAATTGCATTTATCCAAATTAGATCTATAATAACAAAAGCTAACGAATAATGAGCTCAGCAACTTTAATTTATAATTTGAATTTCATATTTATTTTTTGTTTTAATTTGTTACAAAATGGCAATATATTTGCCGAGTTACGCTTGGCTAAAAATATATTAAAAGAGCTTTGTTAATTTGGTAAATTATTCAAAGGGCGACCTTCGTCGTGGGTGTCACCAGATTTGGCAATTTGTCCATGATAATCATGGCCAGATTAAAAGCCTTCGAAAATATCCAATGGGAATTGAATGTTTCTGGCCAGGCCAAAAACAATCGCCATGCAAATCAATTGTGAAAGTGCGAATGGTCCGAACAAAGGCCAAAAATTGTCAAACTCCGACCGCATCTAAATACAATAAATGAATAATTGATTCGTTGTTGGGGCCAAAAACTAATTGCAACTAACTTTGCTGATTTCCCTCCCAGCCCCCAGCCCCAGCCCAACAAAATGGGCTGATAATGGACGATAATTACACTCAAAAAAGGGTAACTCTATTCTGTTGCCTAATTGTATGTATTGTGCGTAATGAAATTTAGGTCCATCATGCAAAAAAATTAATTGCCATAATTGCATTTCGCCCATGAATCAGAGTCAGAGCTTAGGCTGTGTCCGAGCTGGTATAAAAGTCGTGGTTGTGAAAACAACTGGCCAACAGTGAACCCGGAACAGATCCAGAAAACAACCCAACCCAAAATGAAGGCTATTCTCCTCTGTGCTGCATTGGCTGTTCTACTGGCCGTTGGTCAGGTAAAGGGACACATTCCTGGCAGCTCCAGTTTTCTCCCAACTAACCTTTGGAATCCTTTTAGTGCGCTCCCGATTTCCGGCAAATTATGCAGCAGTGCATGCAGGAAAACCAGGTGACCGAGGCGAACCTGAAGGACTTCATGGCCAGCGGAATGCAGGGCACGCCCAGCCAGAATCTCCAGTGCTAGACCAAGTGCCTGATGGAAAAGCAGGGACACTTCGCCAATGGCCAGTTCAATGCCCAGGCCCTAATCGAGACCCTGAAGGATGTGCCCCAGTTTGCAGGCAAGATGGACGAGATCACATCCGGCGTGAATGCCTGCAAGGACATCAAGGGCGCCAACGACTGCGACACGGCCTTCAAGGTGACCATGTGCCTCAAGGAGCACAAGGCCATGCCAGGACATCACTGAGAACCTTTTTCTTGTTTTTTTCTCACTGAGATTGCCAGACTCAGGTGAATTTTGTGTGAAATAAAGTTGTTCAAGTTGCAGTAAAGCAAAAGCAAAGTGTCTATTTCCAATCGATACGAGACAAGGTGTGTCCAAAAATTCCTAACCTAAGCTAATACAAAATACCGGCTCAGATCCCCAAAATGATAGGCTAAGAACTGGCAGACATTTGGACAGTTACACACCGTGATTTATCAACTCGGCCCTCGGGATTCTGGGAAGCACTCCTTACCATTGACAACCTGCTTCCTGCGAGCCAACCAGCACGGTGTTGTCTACGAAAATCATTTGTCAGTTTTAATAAGTTTAAAATCAAGATAATTAAAAGAGCAGCAATTCGAGACAACAAACTGGATGGATGGCAACAGGATGCGGGGGGCTTGGGAATCCTTTCCTTTTCTTCGGAACACTGTGACACCAATTACCGCTAATAAATCATTTCACGTGTGAGATGCTCCCCCTCCGTATCCACCAGCTATGACTTTGGGTAACATATGAGTTGCGCTTAATGGGAAAGCAGCCGAGGAGGAGGACCGAAAGGGTAGGGAATCCAGTACGGCCAATGTAACCGTAGAAGATGTAACATAAATCAACGCCGCAGCCTGCAATGGAAGAAGACAAACGCGGTTCATTGCACTTGTGTCTGACGGCATCGTCGATTCCCGGGGATTGGGATCGAGAGTCAAGTTGGACCTGGGGTATTGTGGGTATTGTGGGTATTGGTGGTATATTGCGGATTGGGTGTGAGAGTGAGGAACTATGGGGCCGGCAGGTTGACAAGCCCAGCGACATGAGACAACAAAATCTGTTCGGTTCTCTGCCCGTAAAAAGAAAGCCAAGAATTCTTTGAAGGACCAACCCAGTCCAGACCCGTCCAGCCAGCCAGCCAGGCAATGGCAATTTGAAAAAGAATCCCCGCTTCTTGTTTGAATTGAAAGGTCGTAGTCGCAGTCTCAGTCTCGGTCGCCGTCGCAGTAGGAGATGTAGATGAATCTGGAATTGGAGTTGGAGTTGGGAGACCTTCCTGGAGATAGAGGTGGAGCTGGAGCTGGAGCAGGGGCGTTGGCATGGCAGCCACATGCATACAAATTTTACCCACTTCAAATTGTGCAGCCCGGCCATGCATATAATGGCTTGGCCTTTTATCAACTAACAAATACCAGGCAACAAAAAACTTACCAACGATGGATGACTACAGTTGCAGGCGGGAAGTTAGAGTTTGGAGCTTGGAGTCGGAGTCGGAGTCGGAGGTGCACTGGAAAACTCAATTTGAATATTGTTGGGCGAAACGAAACAAGAAAGAAGGCGAAGACGTTGGGCCACATGATGAAATGCAGTCAAGTTAAAAAGTGTCACTTGAGTTATGAGTTCATTGTTTGTAGTTGCCAAGAGACCAGGACGTAACAGACCAGACTTGGCCAGACGATGATGGAGCAGGCTTCTTTTCAATGAGCCCCGTACCCGGACCCGGACCCGAACCCTTTGAGCCTTTCAGACCCGGATGACTAAGACGAAAATTATGATAGAGACGGCGTAGTTTATGGCCAAGTCAATCTGGAGTCTGGAATAAACAATATATAGTTTCGATACGCCTTGCCTGATGTAGATGGCCGTGTGGCTTAATTTGATCCTGAAACTTTGATAGCGATTCAAAGATAAGCTCTTCCGCCCGAAAGCCGCACAATTGTCACCCCAAAAGTTGGTATATTTTCAACACTAGCTGGGTGGCATTATCGGGCTGAAGCGATCTCGTTCGCCGATCCATTGTCACAGATACCAGATATAATGGAATTGGACGCGTACACATTCATATGAAATGAGTTTCAATTTTGAAAAATTGCTTTTAGAATGGTTGTGTGAAAAACGGAAACGGAGTTTCCCTTTATGGGGTTTTCCCTCTTCCCGGCCTGGTGTTTTTGTTTCCTATTTTCGAGGAGCGTGTGCCCAAATTAGAAGGCAAAGGAGGAGTTGTTGTCAGAGGAGGAGGGAGGAGTTCCTCAACCGAATTTACGGCCCAAAGTTGACACTTTAGTTGCAGTGTGTGTTGCACATTATGTGCGGGTGCACGTTTTCCCGCTCGGCAAAGTAACGGCACACATTACCGCTCAAGATGCAGGGGCACGGCAATGGATCGCGAGATACCAGGTTCCCCGATCTTTCCCATCACCCTAGCACCCCTAGCACCCCTGGCACCGCCTGATAAAATTTACATATCCAAGAGTTTTATTGCTAAATCCTTATTATGTGGGAACTGGGAACTGGCCCTCCAGTGTGCCTCGGTTTTCGGGAATTTAATTATCGGTTGCATGTCAACGCCTTTTCGATACCTTCATTATGCCCCCGGGTGGCAGCTACTCGGCAGCTACTCGGCTTTGTAATTAAGCGCGCCTAAATATACACTTTTTGTGAATTCTAATTTTAATGGCTCGACGCTGTCTATTTTCGACTCGATGTCTATTGTGTTCGACATCGAAAAACCAAATACTAGGTAACTGAATTTTTATTTAAATTACCAACCGGATGTTAACAATTTTGAGTCCATGGTCTCTGATCGCCCAGTGGCATTTGATTTATGAATATAATGTAAGGTTTTGATGGTAGTTTGGATCTGACTCTTAACAGAAACGAATTGAAAATAACCTCCCTCCAGTTCTCAGTCTCAGTCAGTCTTTTTTCCATCGAAAACAAATAAAAAGAAAACCTCACCTTGCCGAAATCAAGCAAGGGGTCGGTACTAAGTTGTCAATCAAATTGTCGCTGGAGCCCCACGCAAATTTATTAAATCGATACACCGTCAAAATGGAAAGTGCTTGGGAAATCCCCAGACTGACTGACAGACAGACAGTGGAAAGCCCAGTGCAAACATTCGACTTGATTGCATTACTAACCTTGGCAATGGCAAGGCAAACAAATATTTGAATGTCGTTGAAAAAAAATGGAACATTTGTGGGTATGGAGAATGTAGAATGGAAACGATGAAAACGTCTGTCAAAGTGGGTTGTATAAATTTATTGTTATTATGGGTGATTTTCTAAAATAATTAATAGGACTCTCTGTGGCTGTCACTAGCAGAAATTACAATTACAAGAACGGTTACATTGCGAACAATGGGGAAATGGCCAGAAAGGGGGTTGGGTGTCCGGCAATTGTGCATTTTGTCAATGGGAATTAAATTGGCAGTCGTCGACTCTCGACTCTCAGAATGTCAACTCACACCAGCAGGAACTGACAGCCAAGTCCTGGGCGCTGAAGGACGAGATAGAGGGGATGGATGGATGGCTCAAAACGGCAGGATGTCAAAGTTCCTAAAGGGACAAAGTCGGGTGGTTCAATTGTGGGCATGTTGAGCGGTATATTCCTTCATACGAGTACGAGTATAGTACGGATTTCGAATCGGATTCGATCGTTCAGTTGGCTGGCTATTCCCATCATTAGCGCCTGTACGTGTCAAATTGATGCTGTTATTGTTCTCAGGATTCTGTATTCAGAGTCCTGTATCCTGCGTGTGTCTGTATGCGTGTGTGTATGTCCATATCCTGGCCATAGAATGGCCGTGAGTACTATTTGACATTTAGCTTAGCCGCGGGTGACAAATTTAATGGACGACGACATCTTCCAGGGGTTGGAGGGCCAGGGTGCTATGTGGTATAGATTTTCTATGGCCCAGATGAAATCCATTCAATTATTTGACTGTCTAATTACTGTTCTATATTCCGGACATTTGGCATAAATATTTTGTAAATACCACATAAACCTGGAACACCGCACAATCGCTCTCAGCTGGCAGCATTTTGGCATTAGAGGATTGGAATTAGAGGATTTGAACCCTTTCATGAGGGGATATCTCAGTAATCCAAAGTCTTATCTTCCAGGTCGTGACATCCCCATATCAGTGGAGTTACAAATTCTGAATTCCCTGGAAGTCTTCGCACTTCGAACATAAATCAATTAGTTGTGGACACTTTTCGAGGCCAGGAATTGAGCTCGTAAATAATGAATTTTGAAGCCCATACAGGTTTTGAATTGGTAAGTTCCACAGAATGCATTACCTGGCGACCTGCTACGTGTCTTGGCCATATCTTAGATGCTCCAATCGGAGCTTTGCCTTCGACTGGGCCTGCTCTCATATAAATTATTTTTGATTGATGTGGCACGGCGAGACTAGAAGAAGCACGTGCAATCCGACCAAGCCAGGCCATTCTTTCAAAATTCGTCAAACAACTCAAGCCCCAAAAGAACCAGAGGCGATGATGATTAAAATGCAGCCAAGGTTACGTGTGGCGTCCAAGAAAAAACATAACTGAGTACAGAATAAAAAAACGTTTTAATTGTCTCTGCTTTTTTTTTGTTCCTGCATAAGCAATACATATGATTTTTGAGTTCTTTGAATTAACGAGCCATGGACGTGCCCGGCATTTCTCCGGGCATTTCTCTTAATAATTCTGAGTAATTTATTATTTCCCAGTTTAGTTATAGATCAAAACAGAGAGTGTGTGGTGTGTGTTTAGTCATAAACTAGTTTAGTGACGCCTTGTAACTGTTCCTGGGAAAGCGGTCCGGTCCGTCAAGTGAAAATTCTAAACTCCTCCGCCTTCTCCTTTTCTTGGGACTTGCACGTGTCTGGATTGAAGGCACGCTCTGGGGTCACCCTCCCCAGGCCACTCAGCTTGATTGAAGTACAATTTCGGAGTTTGGGCTCTTAAAGTGCCATAAATGCAATTCCCCGGCAAACCCTTGACTATCTTCACTAGATAGTCCCCGCTTTTATTGGCCCGGTTCTTTTCGTATGTAATTGCTATTATTTCCACTGCTCGGTTCGGTATTAGGTCTTCCAAGAATTATTATGCCTTGTACTTGCGGCTTTTCCGGGAATGGGTCTCCCTGGTTTTTAGGGGGGTTTCGATCATTAAATAGAGGTTCCAGTACTGGCCAAGTTTACGAGGGACTTGTAAACAGCTGCCAGCGATTAATGTCTCTCAAACGATACAAGTACTGCTGATTAGAAAATAGAATATGCATAGTCCGACTATTAAGGCTTAAAGCAACTACGGTCTCCTCGTTTCTCTCCTCGCTTTTGGCAACACTTTTAACTGGTCCTTTGCATCCTTGACAACTGCTTTCCAGCACCTGGCCATCCTCTGTTTCGATTCACACTTTCGCCATAGTCATCGCACGGATTCCCCGGAGACAAAAGGCTTGGAGTCCGGCTTCGATTGCTCGGCGCTTGTTCTAGTTTAATTGGAAAACGCAAAATGCAATATTTGCTTACGCCCGAGCCAGGATTGGAGTTGCCATGATTCGCAAAAAGGGGCCGAGCACAATCAATAGATCAAAACTGCACATGAGGCGCTCGGCTTGTGCATCCAATTGCAATCATCGAGCGCCAAAGGAGAAGCCGGCCCAGGCCCAGGCCCAGGTCCAGAAAACACAAAATATGGCCCAGCAAGCGCGGGCCACAAAAATCAAAAAAGGATAAAAACCAAAGACGAGGCAAAGAAGGCAAAAATCAACAGAAAACTGGCTCAGAAGCGGCAAGAGAATAGCCAGGACTAGGGATGGCAAAAAAAAAGTTTGCCAAAACAATTTGAAAAGGAGTTTTTTGAGACGTTTATTGTTGCTCTATAAACGATATTGTTCTTCTACATGTTCCCTATTTTGTAATGGAAAACTCTCCATGTTAAGTGAATGAAGCATCCCTACACATCCCTAACCTGAATCAGAATCAAAAGTACTGGGGCCTGAGCGATGACTAAACAAAGTTAGACAAGATTGTGCAGCAAACAAAACAGAGGCAGCAAAAAGTGCAACTCGGCTGCATTGTTTGGTTCCCGATTGGAGTGGCCATCGCCCCCTTCTCAGCCATGGGTAGATGGCCCATCCCACTCACCTGTTAGTGCCAGCTTGTTGGCACTGCCATGCCACTTCCACTTCCAGCTGAGTTGATCCAAGTCGAGTTGCTCGGCGAGTTTTGCAAACTTCTTGCTGGCCATGTTGTGATTGTGTGCGGCATAATTGCATGCGATTATGCTGCCCGCTCAGCTGTGCAGTTTATATTATGGGAGCGATGGCTCCATGCCATGCCAGAAGGAGCTCCAGTATCTGAATCTGAAGTTGGGGCTTCTTTACCTACTCCCCAATATTCACACTTGTTGGCAGCTGTTGGCGAGGAACTGGAACTGGAACTGAAGCTGCAACTGGAGAGGAAAGACCCAGGCGCTAAGACATCCTGTTATCAGAGTTAATACACGGGCTACAGTGAAAGTTGAATGTAGTTTTTGTTTAACAAAATATATCAAACAAGCTCTCCAGTTACAATTATAATCCATGTAATCGCCACAACTGTTTTAACGAAGTTTGCACTTCAGTATTTTGTAAACGTTCTTTATTTACAAATCTGAGCTTTAAAAGCATTGGAACTCCGATCCGGGTGACATATTCTAATTCCAATTTGAAATCAAACGAGCCGAATAACGACCTGCATTTTGGCCAACATTGATCCGATTAACATGCTGGGCACAGTTTGTTGTCATGGCTGGACATTTTTGACCATGGCCATGGAAAACCCATCAATATATAGGAGAGTAGATGCAATTTGGAGAATTTCATCAATCAGGGCGATTTCATTTCGAAATTTTGCTCTGGAAAACGATGCTGTTAATGAACAAAAAGCAGAAAAAAGGGGTTTCCTTTGTCAAAGCTGCATCAATACTATGGTGTGGGTGGTGAGGAGCGGGCTGTGAGGAGCGGGCTGTGGGGTAGGATATGCAAAAATAAAAGGACAAAACAGCAAAAGCTGTTCCACTGTGCGGTAACAGCTCCGATTGCCAATCCCCGGGGATCCGGGTAGACGGAGGTCCTGGTCCTGGTGCTGGTGCTCTTCCTGGTCCTGGCTCGTCTGTCAATTTCAGCTGCTGTTGCTGCGGCTCCACAAAAATTTGTTTTTAGTTCAGTTTTTGGCCAGCAATCCTGTGTCCTGTGTCCAGCCGGCATATTTTATATCAAACTCTGTGGCCGGTCCGAACGGCATTTGCCATTTGCACAATTTGTTTGCCACCCCGAATGCCCACGA
Organism: Drosophila ercepeae; assembly: GCA_018150545.1. NCBI lineage: Eukaryota > Metazoa > Arthropoda > Insecta > Diptera > Drosophilidae > Drosophila > Drosophila ercepeae. Next base: position 17,221,667 of record JAECWL010000161.1, read on the forward strand.
CCCCATGTGACGGATTTTCCCCCTTTTCGGATTTTTCGGAGACCCGATAACGGAGCGGTCCATTGGGGCAAAGTCCATGGAAATCGCTTTTGGACGCCTTTTGTCGACACACTAATCGAAAAGTTTGTGCCACGCTCGTCGCACTCTAGTAATTAAACTTTGCCGACTCATTTTATTGTCGCCTCTCTAATTATTTATGCATACATCAGAGCGACTGCACTCGGCGATTTATCACGCAATTTAATGCATATTTAAAAGTCAAAATAGTCCGCACTATGAATTGAAACACAATAGCCGAGAGCTAGTAGAGATATCTGCGGGATAACCCTTGACCTGCTGGCTGGGCATAAATATTAAAAATACATTTCCCGGGAACATAAAGACATCTACTTGCAGGGCTTCATGGTGGCATTTCGGGCGATAAGAACTCCACGATAAGTCTGGAAGAAGTCGGGAAAATTATTCCGTATATGTCGGATCAGTAACAGAGCTGTATCTCCATCCCCTGGCAGAGGCATGGTAAGTACAGGACTCACTCGATGGCCAAGTGTGTCGTCCTGCTGTGTGGCAGAATGTGGCAGAGTTTTGTGCGGAGACAGTGAGTGGCCAGTGGCCCGGGGAAAAATAGTAAAATGAAAACAAGTTGAACAAGTTTCCGACACCTCGAGAAAACAATGTGTGTTCCTTGGCCGAAAACTGGCTGCAAGTCAGAGGCACTAACTTGGTTACAGGAGTCCGTTGTCAATGTTTTTTGGGGGGGGAGGAGCGAATGGGATTTGGACAGGACTCGTGGCCGACTAGGACTCGTGTGCTTCGGCCTCTTCTAATGAAAAAGTTCTTATGAATAATAAATGCATTAAAGAAACTTCTCTCCACACACACACAAAGTTTCATTTCGTTGAGAGGCGAAAGGTGAGAGGGCCCGAAAAGAATGTTTTATGGTTGGCATGGCCACCTCCAAGCAGCATTCATAAATATTACATTTTGCGTACGCAGCTCCCGAGGTGGCAAATGATTCACTCGACAGCGACGAGTTCTCCAGGCGGCCTTGGGCAGGGGCGGGATGCCCAACTCCACCCTCCTTCCTCCAAGGAAAACCTATACTAGTATCTACGTCTACATTGTATCTCTTAAGTATCCGTATCTGTATCTAAACAAAAACTGCAGTCACGGCTTGCTCTTGTCCAAACAAAAGTGCACTAAAAATAGCGCCAGCTCCAAATGCATCTCATGGATGCGGCATTCAACTGGCAATGTGTTAAACATCTTTTAGCGTTGACAAAATCGCATGGCAGCCAACTGACTGATGCAGCTCGATTATCTGCTGCAGCTGCGGCAATTAGAAGACGCTGAGATGCATCTAGCTGGGAAAGTATCTGACGGATACGAGAGCGGCGCGTGTGAGTTAATGGCAACAATAACAATGCTGGATCCATGGTGCTGCGATGCTGGATGCTAGGGAGGGTAAAAGGGGCAATCTGCAAGAGTATCTGAATCTTAAATTGAGTGAAAGAGATGAGAGACTACCAGACTCCCAGAAGAATCAAAAGTGTGGAATTTTATTAAAGATGTTTGCTTAAAATCTTTCTAAGAAATATTAATTAAAAACCTTTCAGAAGCAACAGAAGTACGTTTCGGAAATGTATTTAATTTTCGGTAACATAAATCTTAAATCTAGAATATTTATCTCTTATTGTTCTTTGTGTCTGTTAACCCTTTGTTGACCAAATAAATTTTATTCCCTATTGAATTTCAAGTTCCTATTTGCGCTCAGTCAATGTTTACATTTGATTCACAAATCCAGGCAGCGAGTTCCACTCGAACCGCACTCTTTCACTCAAACTCTGCCAGAGAAAGGCTCTCTACCGGCACACCAGCGCCAATTGGCCCCAAAGCGGCGGTAAATGTAACTATTAATCGTATCTTTTCGTGTGCCAGAGAGAGCGAGAGCAACCCTCATGCGCACTGCCACTCGTATCCGCGAGATACTTTGCCATCGGAACAGGCCAAGATACGAGATACTTTGCCTTTGAAAAGGCAGACAAACAGCGGCTCAACTGAATCCAAACTGGCAAACCTGAAGGCAGTGTTTGAAACCAGAAAACAGTTCCAGAAAGCACGCCGAACGGTTCGGACGTGGCCGCACGTCGCGATTCAGTCAGAAAAAGATACAAATACACAAGAGATACAAGATACAAGATACAAGATACAGTGAAAGAGAAATTACGCCTATGAGAGCAAATGAAATTATCCAAAAAGAAAATAATAATGTGCGCTTAGTGAAAAAAACCGAAAGGCCTAAAAAATCGAAGAATAAAACAAAAAAAAAAGAAACAGTGGTTAGAAAAAATGTCAATTTTCAGTGACCAAGAGTGAGAAACCGAAAAACGCGAACTACACCCGAAAAATATCCGCCATTAAGGCTGTTCCCCTTTCCCGACCGCACAAATCGCGCAAGCCATGGCGGCTATAGCGCTACCGCTGCAGCTCCTACTCGTCCTGGCCGTGTCCTGGCCAGGATGCCGACTGGCAGCCGGTGCCCTGGCGCCCAAGGAGAGCCAGGCCAGCCAGGAGTCCAACGCCAGTGCCATGCTCGGTGCCGGAACCGGAGCAGCTGCCACCGTATCGCTCTCCGGCGACTACTCCTCGCTGCTGTCCAACACGGCGATTAGCTCGTCCGTCTCCTCGCCCGCCCCAGTGCCGGCCCATAGCGGGCCGGCGAACCAGTGCTCCTGGTCCTACAACGGCACCAGCGCCGTCCACTGCGCCCTCCGGCTGATTGAGCGCCAGCCGGGACTGGACCTCCAGGGCGCCGATGGCAGCAGCCAGCTGACCATCCAGTGCAGCGACCTCTACCTCTTCGAGTCCTCGCTCCCGGTGGCCGTCTTCGCCAGACTGCAGACCTTGGAGGTGCTTCGCCTGGAGGCCTGCAAGCTGCTCCAGCTGCCCAACAACGCCTTCGAGGGACTGGGCACTCTCAAGTCGCTCCGGCTGAGCACCCACAACAGCGAGTGGGGGCCCACGAGGTCGCTGGAGCTGTTCCCGGACTCGCTCGTCGGCCTCAAGCAGCTGACGGAGTTGGACTTGGGCGACAATAACTTGCGCCAGCTGCCTGCGGGCTTTCTGTGCCCGGTGGGCAATCTTCAGGTCCTGAACCTTACTCGCAACCGCATTCGCACCGCCGACCAGTTAGGCTTCGCGGACATGAACTGTGGCTCGGGATCGGGCAGTGCCGGGAGCGAGCTTCAGGTCCTGGACGCCAGCCAGAACGAACTGAGATCCATCAGCGAGAGCTGGGGCATTTCGCGTCTGAGGAGACTGCAACACCTTAACCTGGCGCACAACAACCTCTCGGAGCTGTCGGGCGAAGCTCTAGCCGGCTTGGCCTCGCTCCGAATCGTGAATCTGAGCAACAACCACCTGGAGACCCTGCCCGAGGGCCTTTTTGCTGGCTCCAAGGAACTGCGCGAGATCCACCTGCAGCACAACGAGCTGTACGAGCTGCCACGCGGCCTGTTCCACCGGCTCGAGCAGCTGCTGGTGGTGGACTTGTCCGGCAACCAACTGACCTCCAACCATGTGGACAACACCACGTTCGCGGGACTCATCCGACTCATTGTGCTGAATCTGGCGCACAACGCCTTGACGCGGATCGATTACCGCACCTTCAAGGAGCTGTACTTCCTCCAGATCCTGAATCTGCGTAACAATTCAATTGGTCACATCGAGGACAACGCCTTCCTGCCACTCTACAATCTGCACACCTTGAACCTTGCCGAGAATCGTCTCCACACCCTCGACGACAAACTTTTTAATGGATTGTATGTTTTGTCCAAACTCACTTTGAACAACAATCTCATCAGCGTGGTGGAGCCGGCCGTGTTCAAGAACTGCTCCGATTTAAAGGAACTGGACCTGAGTTCCAATCAACTGAACGAGGTGCCCCGAGCCCTTCAGGATTTGGCCATGCTTCGAACGCTGGACTTGGGCGAGAACCAGATCCGCACCTTTGACAACCAGAGCTTCATGAATCTCCATCAGCTGACGGGATTGAGGTTAATTGACAACCAGATTGGCAACATCACAGTGGGCATGTTCCAGGACCTGCCGCGTCTCAGTGTCCTTAATTTGGCCAAGAACCGCATCCAGAGCATTGAGCGCGGGTCTTTCGACAAGAATTTTGAGCTGGAGGCCATTCGTCTGGACAGGAACTTCCTCTCGGACATCAATGGTGTGTTTGCTACTTTGGTGTCCCTGCTTTGGCTGAATCTCTCCGAGAACCACTTGGTTTGGTTCGACTACGCCTTCATTCCCTCGAACCTTAAGTGGCTGGACATCCATGGCAACTACATCGAGGCCCTGGGTAACTACTACAAGCTTCAGGAGGAGATTCGCGTAAAGACTCTGGACGCTTCACACAATCGCATCACGGAAATCGGACCGATGAGCATTCCCAACACCATCGAGCTGCTCTTCATCAACAACAATTTGATTGGTAACGTCCAGCCTAACGCCTTCGTGGACAAAACGAACTTGGCCAGAGTGGATCTGTATGCCAACCAGCTGAGTAAGCTGCAGTTGCAGCAGCTTCGAGTGGCTCCCGTGGTAGCGCCGAAGCCCCTGCCGGAGTTCTACCTGGGCGGCAATCCCTTCGAGTGCGACTGCACCATGGACTGGCTTCAGAGGATCAACAACCTGACCACCAGGCAGCACCCGCGCGTCATGGACATGGGCAACATTGAGTGCGTTATGCCCCATGCCCGGGGCGCTGCAGTGCGTCCATTGAGTGCTCTGCGTCCCCAGGACTTCCTCTGTCGCTACGAGTCGCACTGCTTCGCCCTGTGCCATTGCTGTGACTTCGATGCCTGCGACTGCGAGATGACCTGCCCCAGCAACTGCACCTGCTACCACGACCAGATCTGGTCCACCAATGTGGTGGACTGCGGAGGCCAGCAGACCACTGAGCTGCCTCGGCGCGTCCCCATGGACTCCAGTGTCGTGTATCTGGACGGAAACAACTTCCCGGTGTTGAAAAACCATGCCTTCATTGGGCGCAAGAACCTGAGGGCGCTCTACGTGAACGGCAGCCAGGTAGCGGGCATCCAGAATCGCACCTTCGCCAGCCTCACCTCGCTGCAGTTGCTCCACTTGGCGGACAACAAGCTCCGCTCCCTCCACGGCTACGAGTTCGAGCAGCTCTCGGCTCTGCGGGAGTTGTATCTGCAGAACAACCAACTGACCACCATTGAGAACGCCACCCTGGCCCCACTGGCCGCTCTGGAGCTGCTCCGCATTGACGGAAACCGCCTGGTCACCCTGCCCATCTGGCAGCTCCACGCCGTTCACTTCGGCTCCCGATTGCGTTCGCTCAGCCTGGGCAAGAATCCGTGGAGCTGCCGCTGCCAGTTCCTGCAGGCTCTTACCTCCTACGTGGCTGACAATGCCCTGATAGTGCAGGATGCCCAGGATATCTACTGCATGGCGCTCAGCTCGTCCAGTTCGCGGGGAAGTTCTAGCGTGGAGGACGGCCTTGTCCAGGAAGGCGACATGGAGAAGAGAGAGCTGGATTTCAATGCCACTGGAGCCGCCTGCACGGACTACTATTCGGGTGGCTCGATGCTACAACATGGCATTCCCGAGTCCTATATTCCACTTCTGGCCGCTGCCCTGGCTTTGGTCTTTCTGCTGGTGGTCATCGCCATGGTCTTCGCCTTCCGAGAGTCCCTGAGGATCTGGCTGTTCGCTCACTACGGCGTGCGGGTGTTCGGACCCCGATGCGAGGAGTCGGAGAAGCTCTACGACGCCCTGCTTTTGCATTCCGCCAAAGACTCGGAGTTCGTGTGCCAGCACTTGGCTGCCCAGCTGGAGACGGGCCGCCCGCCACTGAGGGTGTGCCTGCAGCACCGGGACCTGGCACACGACGCCACCCACTACCAGCTGCTGGAAGCCACCAGGGTGTCCAGGCGCGTGGTGATCCTCCTGACCCGCAATTTCCTCCAAACCGAGTGGGCGCGCTGCGAACTGAGGCGATCTGTGCACGACGCCCTGAGGGGCAGGCCCCAGAAGCTGGTGATCATCGAGGAGCCGGAGGTGGCCTTCGAGGCGGAGAGCGACATCGAGTTGCTGCCGTATCTGAAGACCTCGGCGGTGCATCGCATCCGCCGCTCGGACCGGCACTTCTGGGAGAAGCTGCGCTACGCCCTGCCTGTGGACTACCCGACCTTCCGGGGCAACAACTACACCCTAGAGCTGGACCACCACCACAACCACGAGCGGGTGAAGCAGCCGGCCAGTCCAGGCCTGCTCTACCGCCAGGCTCCGCCGCCCGCTTACGACGGGGTGCCTCCCGCCGTGCAACAGCAACAGCAGCAACAGAATCCGGGGGCGTTGGAGCAGAATTACTCCACGGCCACCACTGCCACGCCTAGTCCCAGGCCACAAAGGCGAGACGTTGGTCCCGGAGCGGGTGTCGGTCCCGGAGCCGTAGCCGGACCCGGAAGCCACCACCTGCGCGCCGAGTACTACCAGCACCATGGGATGCGTCCGCCCTCGGAGCACATATACTCCAGCATCGACTCGGATTACTCGACCCTGGACAACGAGCAGCACATGCTTATGATGCCTGCGGGTCATCCTATGGAAGGGGCCCAGAGGGCCCAGACCTGGCGTCCGAAGAGAGAGCAGCTCCAGCAGCAGCATCCACAGGTCCAGGCCGGAACCCTGGGCTCCAAGGCGAGCCAGCAGCAGCATCAGCCGCAGCAGCAGCAGCAGCAGCAGCAACAGCAGCAGACAGGATCCGTGGCAGGACAACAGCAAGGACCTCATGTCCAGGCTTATCTCGTGTAAGGGAGAGTGTCAGTGATTTCTTTGGGGACTGGTTCCTGTGCATAATTTTAATTACTAAAATACATGTGCGAGTAAGCTAAGAGAGAAAGGACGAGGCGGTAGGAAGGAGTAGTATAGTATAGAAGGTGGATTTTAACGTTTGTTTATTTAGTGCAAAGTCATTTTAGATGCACAAAACAAATGCAGATGCAGACACAGATGGAGATGGAGATGCCGAGACGGATGCTACAGAAACAGAGCCACAAGATACAAGATACAACTCGTACATGAACCAGAGCCAAGAACAAATGACGAGGGCCATGTCAAGTGTGTATCTAGCAGTGTACTACAATGCCATTTCGAAAGTTTTCAAACTTTTGCCACACAGAGCAAACTAAGTTTAGCAAACCCCGATCCCGACCCACATGAACTTGCTCTTCGGCTGGCATTTGCTTAGCCTTAAATCGCTGGAGGGGAGAATTTGTGATAACTTTTTAATATGGTTTTAATCAGTTGGACTCGAGAACTCGACTATCTTTCTCTCTCTCTGAAACTCCAAAAGATTCACGAATTTGAGTCTTCTGAGTTGAAGCCAAAGGGCAGGTTTGTCTTTGGAGGCAGCTCCTCGAAATTGATTGTTTAATAATTGACTGGATAATTGGCATTAATCCGAAATGGTATCCTCGACCAACTGAGAGTCCTGTGTGCTTGTGTGTCTCTAGCATCCATTTGTAAATAGCCCTTCATGCCGTGTTTACTTCCCAATACCTAGATTTACATAAACATACATAAAGTACATACATAAAGGAACTGGCTCGATACATTTGCAAATTTGTAAACCCACGGGGATAATTCAATAATCACATTCAAGTACACATGTAAATTCTGTATGCCACGGCCGCCACGAGCCGTAAAATCGATAAATGCATTTATCAAGTAAACTGTAATCTGTATGTAAAAAGCATTAATAATTAGCTAGCAAACCGGGAAGACGTTAAACTCAATGGGTAGCTCTATACCAGAATATTAAAGCGATACCGAAACCGAGACAGTGGAAAAGAAAGCTCATTTTAAACACTTACGCTTACGAAAACTAACGATTATTGTAATAAAGGATTCGCATACTGGCAACGCGGCGTATACACAATATGCATAGCTAATTATATAAAATACCATAAAATATATACATATAATCGTGGATATATCAATGTGCGTGTCTGCATGTACGTGACTGTGTAAAGTAAAGCAAAAACTAAACTGATATTAAAGAAGTACTAAGAATATATATATACATATAAAATACACTATATATCTACACCAGGAAAGTATATTATAAACGAGAGTAAATGTTTAACAACTGCCTATAGAATGTACTCGAGAGCATTTTTTCCGCACACTCGCCTACTCGTCATTAATTAAGAAACTCAGTTCGGAACTATCGCCAGTTAGAGATATATATATGAATAGAAGATATATTCGAGGACACTCACAAGACACATGTACCAGTATAAAAAACAAAAGCGAAATGCCCAAAACTGTTATTTATTTTATATAATTTTGTAATATATTTGTAGTTCGAGGATAAGCTCTAAGTTTAGTTCTAAAGCAGCTCTACGAGATAATGTATAACCTATGGATAATTCAATTTTGTGAATACGACTATTTATATATACTATACATCTATGTATGATTACAACAACAACCACACAACAAACAACAAAACAAAGATATTTTTCTGTTTCGCCAGCGAACAATGCAAATGAAATGAACAACTTTTTTAAAACAAAAATCAAACCAAAAACTCTTTTTCGATAATGGTCTGTGGGTTAGGATTGGTCTACCCTTTACCAATTCCAGCTGGCTTTTTGCTAATTTAATTCATCATGCACATGAGTTGCTGTTTTGTAATCCTCACGCATTTCCAGGGGCGTCCCTGGTAAGGGGGATGGATACGGAGAGCGGCCTGTCAAAGTCAAGGGAGCAAAACACGGCTTACAGATACAAGCCGCCAGAGTGATAAATCATTTTTTGTTTTTCTCCACAGTTGATATACAACCTACAATATATATATATATATAGTATGGTATATAGTGTGAGTATATAAAAGGGAAACAAAAATGCGCAGCGCGTTGCAAACACAAGTACCCCCCGGTTTCTATATTTTTGGTCCAAACCATCATCATCTGTAGCGCCTCGACTCCAACTTTCCGACTATCTGTCTGGCTGGCTGGCTGTCAGTCTGTGGGTCCAAGAGTCTGTTGGTTAAATGATGGCAGCCGCACGTCGCTGTTTCAATTGAAGGATAAGAGCAACAGCCACAGCCACAGCAAACTCTTACCTAGTCGAGCATTATACGCGTATAGAGTGGATTTCTATGATGCTTTTGGCATTTGAGCCAAGCCGAGCCGAGCCAAGCCGAGCTCAAGTGCCGCCGCCGCCTTCTTGGCCAAGATGTAAACAGCGCTAAAAAAAAGAGTAATGGGAAAGTAACTCTTTCTTGACAAAGTACGCTTGAAACATTTCAGGAAATGATTAAGTAAGAGATGTAAATGTGTTTTATATTTTACTCCCAAACCATATATAAAACCAGTATTGATAGTTCCCCATCAGTTGTGTAAATAAAAATCGAGTTACTGCTCTGGAGGAGTACTCCAATTTCTCACATCAGTTCTAGACAATTTCAATTGCCATACATTCCAATGGAAGAGCCAAAAAGAAATCGAGAAATCGAGAAAAAGCAACCCATCCCGATCAACTGCAACTGGCAAAGTTTTTTAATTTGGTTTCATTGAGGTTCTGACTCCACCCCCAAGAACCCCAAAAACCCCTCCAAAAGCTTCTTCCTCCACAGAGCACAAGTTGTAACTAATAGAATTACAAACCCTACAAAGAAACAATGCCACACTCGGATACAAATGCGTTTCCAGATACAAATCGAAAAAGACAACATGCAACATGCAGGGGCAGCACTGCAATTGAAAATCAGGGAATAGCGTTGAAGGGGAGCTTCGAAGCTCTAACTGAGGACTGAGGAATTTTTCGGAAATTTCATTTAACAATTTCTTAATTGTTTGCAGATACGCATTTGCTGGCTCCCTGGGGAGGGTGCGCCCCAAACTTTTCTGGGCCAATTTCCATCAAAATCAATAGCCCGGTTCCGTACTCGCCCTTTAAATCAAGGCTCTAGCCGAAACAAGGAAGCTAAAGGCCAGGCAAAAAGATATTTTTCATATTGCTTTCACAGTGAACTGATCAAAATTCAATACGTGTTGCAAATATCGAATTTCCATCAAAACAGAAACAAAAACAAAACACTCGTAAAAAACATTCGAGGGTTGCTGTTGTTGCTAAAGGCCCAACATACATATGATATGTGTGGGGTTGGGGCTGCCAAAAAAGAGGAAAAATATTTATATATATAATATATATAGAAGAAGGACGTACAAAACTCACACTTAAGGGTATCGGCGAGCCTTTGCTCGCTTATTATGATAATAAATTTTTATGCTGTAAGAAATAAAGGAGAGTGCAGAAAAAATTAAATAAAAAGTATCAGACGCCTACACACACGGAAGGGGATGTCGAGTTCAGAGGCAGAGTGAATTAAATTGAATTGAAAACTGTTTCCCCAATAAAGGGCCCAGTTCAGGGGCAAGTTTAAATGCCTCAGACCGGACTCGGACCGGACTCGGACCCTACACGGACACCATGTCGATGTCGGCACTTGCAATCAAATTATTTAAATGTAATAAAAAAGGTCCAGCAAAATATTTTCTTTGCCGAAGCAAAAGTTCTGCCAGTGTCAAATGTGGTCCAGTCATTCAGATTTCCTCAAAGTCGTCCGTTTATATATATATATATATGTCTATATATTTTTGCGTTAGACGATATATAGTATAGGCTGACGGGAAAACGCTTTTCGTCACGTTTTCGTCGGTAGAGCGCACAGAAATAGGCAAATAAATCTGAGCGAGCTGCGGGAAAATTGAAACGAAATGCTTGGTCAGGCTTTTTTATATACCCACTCACTGTTTATAGATATACATTTATATATCTTATATATATATCTATATAAGCAACAATTTTCATTTTGTAGCTGATAAACAACGACACCAAGGTGATAAGTTCATTCTGACAGCTTGCAAATCAAAGTGTCTCTGGGCTTTTATTTCAGCTTTTATGCGTTTTTCTTACTTTTACTTCAGAGGAAAAAATCAATTTTCCAAGACAATGATTGAGGCTTCTGCGTGGGCACTGGTCTCGTATATATTTTATTTGTTGGAACAAAGAAAAACATCAACGTCAAGTTACCTTTAATTATATTTGCAAACTCAAGTGTTCAGCCATTTTATGATTATCGTTTTGTAACTAAAACTGGATCACAACGAATTATCGGGCTAAGTTTCGGGCCAGCAAGGTAAAAACTTTAAGAAATTTAGGAAAAAGTACTAATTCAGGATAATTAACCTTTTGAAGCTTTATTGTTTGAAAGGCAACTTTCTGCCTGTTGTTATAATAAGCTCTATTAAGCAGTCAGGACGCAAATGTCACAAGTGCCAGCAAACGAATGGCTCCAGCAGCTGTAAGGATATATAGCCACACGGATATGTCCTTGCTCATATACATATATACCCCAAATAAACGGTGTGTGTGTGTGTGGATGTGGATGTGTGTTTGTCATAATTTCACGTCCATTGTCAGCGTTTATTCAACATGGCGAGGACGAGAACGAGAACGAGAACGAGAGAGAAAATGAGGACTGAAAGGACATCAGACGACATTTATGGTTTATCCTGGTTGGTGGCTCATTGTTGTTGTTGCCAGAACAGGGCCTTTGCTCCTGCCAGCCCCTCCTCGGCATAATTATTTGTTTTGGCTTGCTGGGTTCATTTACTCCACCAAAAAGAAAATACCCCAAAGGATGTATTTTGCATGTGTGTCTCATTGTTTGTTTGTTTGTTTGTTTGTTTGTGCACATGTGTTTTAATTTCTGTTTGTTGTTTTTAACAACAATAAAAAACTGTTACACTCTTGTCACCGCTGTTTTGGTTTTTGTTGCTTTTTGCGCCATATTGTCGTCTGCCCTGGCCCTGGCGTGGGTTCAAACAATTACAAATTGTGGCCCAGTTAAGGGTTACCTTGTTTTCAATTGTTTTCCCTGCCAAGGGTTTTCCTCATGATGGAACTATTTATCCTACTCGAGTCTAAAAATCAATATTCTCCGGCAAATGGGGTCTTATCTGCGACGGGGGAAAACTAGAACTCCAAGTATCTAGTTCGGAAAATCAATAGACCCGAAAAGCTTTAAAGCCAGCCTCAGTATGACAAGGACTCGACTGCGTCGTTTCGGTTGGCGAAGGAAAAGTGAGTTGGAAAAACCGGTTTAATGAGCCGGCTGCTTCGGCTGCCTCGGATCCTTTAGCTTCTCTGGCTGATGGACGTCTTGCACGCAACGACACCAAACATGTCCCTTTGCTTATTAAATTTCGTGAGCAAGTGCCGAAGGAATAAAGCCCCTCCAGAACAGAGTCCAGAGTCCAGAGCTGCAGGAGTTGCAGAAAAAAAAACGCAAACAAAGCACAGCCAAGGCAGCCAGGATATTAAGGACACTGGTCGAGGGAAGAGGACATAAAAAGCAACGACTTGGTCACGACCAATAAGATTGAAGACAATTCAATTGAAAAAAAATCAACGATCGATAATCTTTACCACTGACCGCACACACGCTCTGTGCTCCTTTGGATGGCTTTCGTCTGTTAGTCAGTAGGTCTTTGGTCCTTGGTCCTTGGTCCTTGGCCGTCGGTTCTTAAAGTCCCGAGAGTTGCTCCTCCCCGGCTGCTCCATTTACATGTTTATAGGAGCAGCCTTTCCTTTTCTACTTCTGTGCGTTTGCAACTTGAGCGTGTGCTTTTTAATTCGCTTTACTTAGTTCCAAGTGCCTAGAGCTCCGGTCCTCGGAAGGAGAGGCAAGCTGGCTGCACAGCTTTCTTAATTTTGTTTGACTTTAGCTAAAGTTTAATGATGGACTCGGACTGACAAAAAGGGTAAAAGGACGAGGCAGGCAAGATGAGTCAACGCTCTGGAGAGTTACACTCAAGTGCTTTGTAATCGACTGCAATCAACACGAGCAGCAAGAGGCTTATCCTGGAAACAGGATAATAAGAATGGGATAATCACGGGCTATTCGCCGAGGGTACATTGTCTTGTAGTTTATTTAATCAACGTTGCAGAATAATGAAAAAATCGGAGTAGGTACTTTACATATTTAAGCAGCAATGAAATATGTTAAAATATTTTAAATCATAGGGTGAAAGTCCCCTTTAAAACTATTAATTTAATGTTTGTTTAAATAATGTAAAATAAATATTGACAATCTGTTGCCTTACTTAATCCAGGGACTCTAATCCTGGAAGGCATTTGTATGTAATTTCCGAGGCTGCAGCTCATTATCTTAGTTTAGCCGGAGGCCTTCTCTGGAAAACACACGTGCACTAGCCCCCTCTCTTTCGATGGCTGTAACCCCATCTCTTTCGCACTTCCTCGATTTAAATAAACAAGGAAGTAATTAACATTTTCGGGTGTTTCTTCGGGGTTCTTAACTCATCCCATTTCCACTTCATTTACTTTGCTTACTCAAATTTCAGGACCAGCCTATTTACATGCACAAAAAACTTTTCCTTTAACGTGTTTTTTTATTTCATCTTTTTTGTGGATTTTTTTGTGGAGTTTTTTGTTTTTATTTTTATGTTGTGTGTCCCAGTCCCAGCCCGGGGGCTGCACTTTATAAAGTGCTAACTTGCCGAACCTGAAACGGTGCAAACCCTTTCGAGAGGAGGGTCAAAAGGGTTCGAGAGGGGAAACTGCGTGTTTTGGCCAAATAAAACTTTGATTCAATTTCCGTTCCAACAGCGACCGACAAACTCCTCTAATGCCCCGTTATGGGAAGCTTAAATATTTATTAATACATTTTATTAAACGATAAAACTGTTTATGGCGGATACAAAACGTGTCTCCTCTAATCAAACATTTTATGCGTCACTTTGATGGCGCGATGTGGGGCTGGCTGGAGGAGAACTTACCTGATTGTGTGTTTGTTTTGAAGTAAAATGTATTAGAAATGCATAAACCCATAACCACATAATTAGTTTTTATAAGCGTAGAGCTCGGTGTGGAGCTAATTTTGCATGCGCCGTGCCACAAATCCTATTGCCAGACCCGAAAATATTTAACTATGCTTATTTTTATTTAAATAAGGGCCATAAATGTTTATATGGCCTATGAACTAACTTTATGGGCCACATAAAAAGTGGAGCACGGATGGCCGGATGGAGAAGAGTGGGGATGGGAGCCACTAACCAAAAACCAAAAGCCAACTAAAGCCTGTCAAATCCATCGAACAAAACTATGGCCAGCATCAAATCGTTGGATTGATATGACAAATCCGCAAGCGAAACAAGTTTTTTTCGGGGAAGATCTTATCGTTGGGCAACAAATTAACCCAAAACCCAAACCAAAACCAAAATCTCTGGTTTCTGATTTCTGATTTCATAAAAAATGACATGTCCGACAAGAGTTATAAAATCAGCACGCGTAGCCAAACCGTTTAAAATCAAATGCCATCTCCAGCAGCTCCATCATCGGATTTGGGTTCCCATCGCCCATTCGGTCTTCGGATGTCTTCTGAGAGTCTTCTGCGGCTGAAGAGCCGGACGACTCCCCCACAGAGAAATTTATTAAGTGGCCGATAAGCATCTAGGGGCAAAGCGACTTGACCAAAGCAAGCCATTGATTGATATCCCCGATACTCTCACACACAATCGAATATCTTTACAGATACAAGTGGATACAAGCGGATGGGTTATGGACATTTAATGGCCGCGATGAGCTTACAGGGCTCTGGCTCGGGTCATTGCTGTTGCCGGGGCTAATAATAGAGGTTAACTAAGCTAATGAAAATAGTTTGTCCAGCTGCGGCTTGTAAAGTTCAAAATATTAAATATAAACGCAGTTAAATGGGGAATTTTATTCCTCTTATTCTTCTTATGATAAAGATTTCCTATCTTAATAGTTTATGGACAGGAAATCGTTTTTAGTTCTTCCTTAATAAAACCGATGAATAATTGAACCTCCTCTAAGCCCTTCACTTTCTATTAAATTGTCTTTCGATTTCCAAAGACCTTGACAGCAGCCTCGAACAATGTGGAACAATTAATTTTCCCCAGCCCAACTCTCCTCCATGGAATTTCTTATATCAGCAACGATATATATCTAAGACCCGCATAATAAAAGACTATTTCGAATGATTTCGCTCACCGAGCAGCTGCAATTAATTAAATCACTTCACCTTGATCGGCAAATGAAGCAGTTTTGTTGACCAACCAATCACACCAATCGCTATCAACGCACATATCTAATTTTTAGTATAATGTGCATTATATTCGCTTATTTATTTTAGTTGTAGATGCAGAAAGACAAGACCTTTGCTGAGATAAATCCACCTGCCCCTAAAAAACAGAGGCACCCTTCCACCAGCCAGCCTCATTTGTGAGTCAAAGTTCGAGCTTAATAGGCCCGCCGGATGATTTCTATAAAGTAGATGATGATTATAGCGATGGGGAGGCTCTGATAAGACTCCTAGTAATGAGCAAACATTTTAGTATTGAAATTTTAATTAGCATTGCGTAATAAAAATAAAAAACGGTCTGGCAAAGGAAAACAAAAAATTATGAAAATTATGCCCGAATTTCGGTTTGTGGCCGCTTTTAGTTTCGGGTTTTATTGAAATTTATACCCGGTGACAGTTGAACCCCCTTTTCATGGGGGAAATTAACCAAAAGCTTGGCCATAAAATGCATTAGTTCTCTCCCAACCCCTTTTCTAGAATGGTTTTTTGTGGTTTTCATATTTTACGATTGCGTTTTTTATTGTCAGATACTTTTAGAGGGGATCGAGAGCAGTTGATTGCACGGAGCATGCAGGTTGGCATTTTATTAATGAGATTAATCAATTTTTGTTTTCTTCATTATCACGATGCTTGTTGGTGTTCTAGTCTGGCCTTTTTTTTATATTTCCCGACTGGTCTCTAGTGCCGAGTGCCTGGTATCTGATGGCGTTTTTTACGAGGTCTTTCGGTCGGATCTTAATATTTATGTGGGAGTCTTTGGAATCGAGGCGATGCGGAGTTTTTCAGTTGACGGCTTTTTACGATCTGTCAACGCAGCCCAACGTGTAGAATATATGAGCTCAATTGTCTTTTTTACGACTGCAGCTCATTTGCTTAGCGTTGGAGTCCCCTGTTCCTGCCACAGTCCCTGCCCCCGTTCTTAACCCCTGGCGTCTGTTCTGTCAACAGTTTACACAAATAGCAAAGCAAAGGGAGCATTTTATGTGCACTACAAAATGTATGAAATGTACTGCTAATAGCAACCCACATACCGTCTCCCCGGGGTGCTCTATCCATCCAAAGGTAGGCCCTTCCTGGCCCGAGGTGCAAACAACTGAAAGGCACTGAACTCTCCTCGGGTTTTACGACTCGCATTGGCAACATGCACCGGCAACATGGGGTTAATGCTGCCACATCGATGGTCCTCTGCAAATGAAAGTAAAATGTTTCCTAGTTTATGACTTTGGCTCCAGGAACTCTATTAGGAGCAGGTTAGGGATTTCAGATTTAAGGCTCTCTATGCCCTTGAAACTAAGGGTCCTAGATGCTAGATACGTTTCCCTTAAAACTCTTAAAACTCGCACTTTTTCTGTGCAAATTACTTTTACATGACGAATTTCCCGAACATCTGTCTTGAATATTTATTTTCTTAACAAAATTGGAATTTATTCAGGCCATTTAAAAACGGCAACCATGAATCACTCTCAAACCCTCAACCACAATAAATGCAACCGAAAATACTTAAAAAGATGCAATATTCCCATAATTTCTTGCAATTTCCAGGCCATTGTTTTGGCTGATCGTCCGTAAAACCTCCTTTACAAATCAAAACAAAAACCCAGTGGGCCATTTGGCATTGCAATTTTTTGTATTTATTCTTTTTTTGGTAGCAGACAAACAAGAAGAAGGCAATTAAATTCCGGGAATTATCGGAACAGAAAGCCGCCCGCCAAACAAACGACAAACCACAAAAGCGCAGTGGTTGTGGCAGTGGCAGTGGCAAGAGGAAATCATGGCTCGTAAGTAGTTTTGCTTCTCAATGGAACAAAGGTCATCCGAAAAAGACAGAAACAAAAACGGCAACATGAACAATGGTATAGGCCTAGATTTCCTTTGGACAGGTAGACGCTGAGCGGCGGGGGCTGAGAATCGGCTGGATTCGACCTCATCATGGCCATCAGGTGGCATGACAATTAAAATTAGGTAACACGGTGAAAATTGGAAAGTTACCGCCTCCGAGAACTTTGAACTGCCGCCGATGCTCCGGATCTGAGCTGGTCGCCTTTGATGACCGCCGCCTTGGTTTGGTCTTGGATCTGGATCTGATGCCGATGTCGATGCTGATGTCGATGCTGATGAAGTAATTCAGTGGCCCGGCATTTAACAAAATATTTTGATTAAAGCCAAACCTGGCTTTAAGCCAAGTCAGTCAGCCAAGTCAGCCAAGAAGGGGGGTCCAGACCAGCCACAAAAAAATCAATAGACTTCCGCTGCCGACGCTTTATTTAAATGGCAAGTTCACGCCCGTTTCTGTTTCGGTTTCTGTATTCGTTGTCTGGGCTGTCCATTAAAAGCAAATTCCTCAAAAACTCTGGCTGTCAGCAGCAAACAATGTCAACACGGCCGGAACATGGGTTGGGACGGTCCTCGTCCTCGTCTTCGTCCTGGTTTTGGATCTGGTGCTGTTCCTGGTTCTGGATGCGAGGGTCACCCTCTCAAGCTCAAGAAAGGCGAAATATTCATGCGAAAATTTGTTAACTTTTTCTTGGGGCCGAGTCGAGGCAAACACAAAACACAAAAGGGCTAAGCTATACAATTTTGGGGCCATCTATCGCTGTCGCTTCCTACTCCTTTTTTATTCATGAGCACACAAAAATAATACAAATGAAAATAATAAAAATACAAATTGAAAGGAAAACAAAACACTTTTTGTGTCCCCCGGTTCCCGGATCCCGGATCCTGGGTCACGGGTCTGGGGTCTGGGGTCCCGGGGTTGGACTTTCCCCATGTTTTTCGCTTTCTGTCCATTTGTTTGTCTCGGTGTGTGGGTGTGCGTGTGGCAAATAAAAATAAATATATTATTTTACACGCTGCCAAGGCGCAAGACGCGCGCCAGACGCTGCACAAATCTAATTCAAATTCAGCTGAAGAAGTGGCAAAATAATGTGCGAGCAGGGCGTGCACCATTGCGGGTGGATTGGGCGCCTGTCGCCTTTCGCCCCAATCCTTTTCGTCCTGCGGGCGGTCCGTGACGACCATAAAAAGGCAGGAAAAAGGCGACGCCGGCACAGGCCGCCCATTTGTTGTAGTCCTGCTCCTGCTCCTGCTCCGGCTGCTACTCCCCCTGGAATAACTCACTCATATATGTGATCCAACGATTGCAGACTGAAACCAATACTTGTCGCTGTGTGTAAGATACATTAACATATTTGTTTTGTCTGTGAGAATCCGCTCGTTTTCCCCATTTCTTTCCAGCCGAATCACTCTCTCTTTCGTTTACGTGGGGTCTTAAGAGCATGAGGAGCTATTACCAAGAATAAATATGAAGCCCTAGAGGCTAGAATGATAATATAAATACTCTTTTCTAGATTTTAAATTAAAATATGTGATACCCGGCACCCAGTCTTCCTACCAAATCGATTTAGTTTTCTTATTATCCGACTTATTTTCTACATTTTCTTTCCAATCCAATTTATTCCGTTTTATATGAAACCAATC
The DNA here is from genome assembly GCA_018150545.1 of Drosophila ercepeae. Classification (NCBI taxonomy): domain Eukaryota; kingdom Metazoa; phylum Arthropoda; class Insecta; order Diptera; family Drosophilidae; genus Drosophila; species Drosophila ercepeae. The sequence goes on from JAECWL010000161.1 coordinate 17,240,373, forward strand.
GCTTAATGAATTCCATATTTTCCTTTGCCAGGGCACGTCGTTTGCCGGTTCCCCTTTCTTTTTGGCTGAATCTAACAAGCTCTGGCAGCTGTCCCGCAGCTTTCTTCCCATCTCTTTCGATACCCAACCGCCCTGTCTCTTTCCCAGCAGCTTCCGCCATCTCTGTCACTCGCTGAGCACTCGTTTTCGCCCGCATCCACTTAGACAGCTCAGGCATAAAAAACATATGTTGCCTTTGGTCCTTTTACTCTTTCCGCTGCCGTGTCCTGCCACCCATTTTTGGGCTCCCTGCAGGACCTCCCGCCTCTGGCCTTTCGCTTGGATGTGCTTTTTCCAACAATTGGTTTTTAGGTGGCAGTCGAGCACATTTTAAGTGGTAATCATTTACGCTTCGCAAATAAATACCGAGTTTGTGATTTGAATTTTCCTTCCATTTCCATTTCCATTTCCATTTCATTTTCCCCAGCTCCTTGCTCCTGGCTGCCGGTTCCCTTTCTTCTTCCAGCCAGATCCTGTTTCGGATTGTGTTTTATTTTCATTTCGGGCTGCTCCCGGTTTTGTTTTTGTTGCGTTTTTGTAGCACTTTTTCCCCTTTTCGATTTTTGGGTTATTTTGCAGCTTTCGCCTTTGTGGAGGCCGGCGAATGTCCTGTCATAAAAACAGCGACCGTAGGACATTGTAAATTTTAAAGCTTAACCCTTTTCGCTTAACTTTTATGCGAGTGCCAGATTTGTGAGTCTCCGTCTCCTCCACTGGGATTAGTTGGGTTCTCCCCAGAAGTCCGCGCCATATCGATCATCGACTGTTGGGAAACTGAAACCAGTTTTCCAATTACCCTCCAACTGGCCTCATTAACCCATTAGGCCCGGCCCATTAACTTAACCTGAAGTACTTTCGTTGGCTGGAAAACTAAAATACAAATCCAAATCCAAATCCACAAAAAAAAGTAAAAAGCCGAAAACAAATGAAAGTTATCATTGTTTGAGAAATGGTTTTCAGAACCCCAAAGCCACCAAGAACCCCGAAACCGCAGATGCTGACTGATTTCTAAAGATCTCGGACCACAGACTGGATTTTGGACTGCTCTCTTAATGATCCGCACGCAGATGTGAGCTGGAACGGAGACGGGACAGAGTAAGGGACTGGGAAGGCCAAAACCCGATCTTTGAGTAACGCGATCAGGTGCGAACAAAATTATCAGCCCATGGGCAGAGTGAAGAGGCCACAAAACCGAGTTGAACAGAAAAGGAAAAAGAAAAAGAAAAGAAATCAAAACTTGCCGCAAAGTTAATTATAATTGCCTGGGCAAAAATACAAAGGGGGGGAATAACAAAAAAATACAAAAAATAAATAAATAAAGGTTGCCTTCCCGGCTGACTTGGTAACGTGGGCAGGCGGGTCTGGTTTTATTGATTCGGCGCTTGGATGTTTTTTTTGAAGTGTGCGTGCGCCGGCATCTTAAATAATTTTTCATTTGAGGCACGTCGCCGGCCTAAGTATATGAAATATCATTCAATGGGCCCGTGAATGGGAATGCTTTTTCATAATTATATTTAATTTCAAGGTTGCGTCGTGGCGGAAAACAACAAATAATTGTTTCGAGATAATCGGTGAGCTGTCGCGGCTGCTTAGCGCCTTGTCAGATACAAAAAATTAGCCAGCAACGCCATTGGCAAGAAGCGATTCGAAAGATACAAAACAGCCGAACTCGTATCTGTATCTGAGAGTTCCATGAGTGGGCGTAATTATGACAATTGAAACCCACTTGCTGGCCTAGCCGGTCGACCCGCCAATTGAATTGGGAATTAGCCCAATTGCAGTTTCTCCAATGTGTGAATTGAGATTGGAGAACAATCAATGGGTAATGGGTAATGGATTTGGAATTGTAGAACGTTGGCTATAATTGAAGTCCAGTCGTCGATTAAACTGAATGGATATGGATATTGACAGACGCAGATACGTATCGGAATTAGCATTGAAAGTAGGTTGACGTCCAAGACGTGGCATTGAATGATGCTACTGAATCTCAATTTATCTGTAAGATACAAATGCCTCAAGCCTTCAGCATAAAGTACGTTAATTACAGTGATGCACCGATAATTTAGACTGGTTAGACTCTGTGGGAAACCGACAAATCAATGCCCAACAAAATGCAAACAAACCAGGTCAATGGGTCTGGTCTGGCCGTGTAGGAAGTTCTCAAATTAAGACATACCATTCCATACCATTTCAAAGAAACAACTTCCCCTCTTGGGCAATAAAATCCTCTCCAGCGTGAACTCGACAGAGGGCTTTATTACAACTTAACAATAATAGAGGAAACCAACTGGGACTGTTTGACATATCAATTTCCCAATTTTCCCATGTAAACATATCAAATCGATCGTACACCTTGTCATGCCCAAATAGATCGAATGCCTTCGAATAGACCTATATGTCAGACACTAAATGAAATTGTAAACAGAAAAAAGCATAACTCTGACTGTGTGACGTATTGTGTTCAATCGAAATTAACACGGAATCGAATAAAACATCAACATCGACTAGAGCTCAGAGCTCAGAGCTCAGAGGAAACAAACAAAACTGGAGAATGGTCCAATTTGATTTTCGAGTTGATGTCAGAAATGTTTTTGGCTTGTTGTTGGGCTTTCAACGCCTGCGCAAAAGTCAAGCGGTACAAGCGTCATAAATTGAACTACAACATGCCAGACAATAGCAGTACGAGTATTCCAAATACCCGTAAATCGACCAGAGACCGACCAGAGAGCAACACAGACACTTTTGTCGTGCATTTTGCGCCACACCCAGTAAACAATTTAGTCAATATCCAGTGCCGATATGCATCAGCTCGTGGGGTTCGTGGACCCATGTTTATATATATTTATACCATATCTCTCGTTGACTTTCGGTCGGTCGGTGTCTTTCTATGCTAAACAGCCTGCTCTGGGCTCTAACTTATTGAATTTCACACGCAAAATGGAGTGTGTCCCAGACGGAGCTCCATCCAGCAAGGTGATCTGGAACCCCACCTAGATCGCGATGGTTGGCCATGTGAGTCTGATGCAGTTTGTTCCCCGCCCCTTCTTGTTTTAGATCCAATCACTCAGAATCTACGCCGACAAAGCCCCAAATTGCAGACCCACAACCTTCAACACCAGCTCCAGCTGTGATCTAATGTATTTGCTCTTGATACGTCTGTCAGATAGGCCAAAACCCATGCTGAAAAGGTTTATATAAAAACTAAATGGAATAACTAATAAAGGTGGGGGGTTTTTTCAGAGTCAGAGAACTATAAGTTATTTAAAATATTTGTGGGGTTACGCATGGGTTTGTGTCTTGTGGTTTCTGAACCATCCCAAACATCCCACTAGTGGGTCAGTTTAATGATTAATTCCTTGACCCAGGCACCTGTTCGATGGAAATCGATTCAATACCCCGTACTCCCGGTACTCCCGGGCTGTCATCGATTGCCAGATGCTGCAAATATTTATCTGAGACCGATGCAGCTGCACTGACCCATAAAAGCGGCATAAATATTCATGGGCAGTGCAGTGTCCAGAGCGCTGCATTTATAATAAAATGCAAATGTATCAATTAAAGTGTGCTTTATTTTGTCAACATCCCGGGATTCCGATGGAGAAATGGATATTGTGAGGCTGAGAGTAAGAGTGAGGTGGGGGACACTAGAGACAGCACTTGGTTTCGTTTGGTTCGTTGGTCTGGTTATTGACCTCGCCCAACTCGGAGCTCACATGGAGAGTGTATACTGTACTGTGAACTGTGTGGCATGGTGCCATAACAACAACAATAGAGTGTAGTTTCACTTACAATTAAATGACGACGTCGCTGTCGATGACGACAATTGTCCGCCACAAAGCGACGGGACATCAATAAAGCTAAAAACCCCATACACGGCCCAGCACTCAGTGGCAACCATGTGAGCTGAGCTGAGCAGAGTGTTTCAGTTCAGTTCAATTTGCCCGGTCAATGTGCCAGTTGCCCGCATTTGAGCAATCAGTGAGCTCAAAGGAGACCCTGGGTTGCAAGTTGCCAGTTGCCAGTTGCAAGCTGCCATTTGCCCGTTGCCCGTTGCCAGTTGCAACATCTAATTGAGTTATTACGTCGCCCGATTTGCATAAACAAAGAAAGACGCATCATCTCTAATAATCGATTAATTACAAGATTTCCCCCAGGGAAAAAAGCGAAACAAATGCATCTAAAAGTAACATCAAAATCTTTATAGAGTTTATAATTTCCTCAGTTTCAGACCCACCTCCACCAGCTTATGCAATCCCCGTACCGCTTTAGATCTCAACATTTCCACGTTTTTGACTGACAGTGCGGTTTCCGGCCCTCACCATCGCCCTTCTCTCTCGCCCCATTCCAATTTTTTTCTCAGTGTGGTTTGCTTTGCTTTGCTGCACACCACACACAAAAAAAATTTATGTTTATTGGCGTTTGTCAACAATTTATTTAAATTTATTGTGACAGCATTTTTTGTTTATTTGCTGTATCGGCGGGCTCCCTTGTTTGTTTGTTTGTTGCAGGTTGCAGGCTTCTTGCTCTCCGATCTTGACGAATTAATCGAGGGAACATCCCATTCGGAATCGAGGGGCAGCTACAATTAAGTTAGTATGCAGGTGGAGCAATTAGCTGCTCGATGCTCGATCCAGGGGATGCAATTATTAGTTATAGTCGATCGTTCATCGTCATTTCGCCCAGCAGAGGCGTGTTCAAATTTGATCTATTGATCGTTTGGCTGTCCCGAGTCGAGTCTCATTATACACGGATCGTTGGTTGGGATAATGGGATGCTAAGCGACATGTTAAATTTAATTGAACATTTTATTTCCCCAGCACCAGCACCAGCAGGGAGGCTTTCTAATTTTAGTTAATGGAAACATTTGCTTCGCCATGGACACACTTTAAAGTAAAAACCTTCCTGGAGTTCACAGGAACATGTCTTTCACGGCTAAGCCACAATCATCGATGACTAATCCGACTTTAGTTTAATTTCTCTTTCGTTCAATTTATTGTTTAATGGCCCCCAGCGAATCGGAATCGTCTGAGAATAAATAAAAAGCCGAAGCGGAAAGGACAGGACCGCAACCCTTTTGGCCAGTTGCCGGTTGCCGATTGCCGTTTTGGCCTTTTAGAGGCTGCCTTATTTACGTGCTCCGCCAGCAACCTGTGCCCAAAAACACAAAAACTACAAAACATGCACGGGCATAAATCATAAGCGTCGGCGAGTTGGCCTGAAACGGTTCAAAGATACAGATACAGATAGAGATTCGGATATGGGATATGGGATATGGGTTGTGGGATACAATATAAGGGGAATAAGGATCCCAGGCAGAGGCAAGTCGAACTTTTTAACAAGCATTTAACGATTTAATTTGGCAAATACGCAGACAGTGGACGGGGGCGAAAAGTTTTTGGCTAGACGAGGGAGATCGGCGGAACTGCCCTTTGGATATTTATGGATTGGAGGCGCAACCTTGCCAAAAGATGGCAACGCAACGAGAAAAATTCACCAAAAATGCGACTGGGGAATCGCTAGTATTCCATTTCAGGCACAGGATCCCATATGCAAAAGTGTTGCCCCTAAATGCGGTACTAAGAGGGGGCAGCGTGGAGGTAAAAGGAGTGGCAGGAATGGCAGGCAGCATATGTGTGCGAGTGGCGAACTGCCGACTGCAAATGGAGCACATAAATTATATTCCATTCGATGATATTTGCGTTTTGCTGCTCTTTATTTAAAAAGAAGCAGCGCAGTTGGCCAAGGGCCCAGGCCGAAAAATTCTCTGGGTTTCAAGGATATTCAAGGGGTATGATGGACATAACAAAACGGGTTTTGATAAAGGACACTAGGTGTTTCACCTGACCTGAGCTTGTGGTTTTTCTAGAAAAGGCTTAGTAAAAGGCAGAGTTTTTTTGAAATTCTGATATAATAGGTATTATCCTTTCTTTAGCCTAACCCATAAGCTTCACACTCATACTTGTTAAGTTTTCAACTCTGGCGCAGTCAGCAATTTGCTTTGGCCATATTTTTCCAGTTCTCCAGACTACACACATGCATTTTAATGCCCTCCGTTCGACTCGTTTCTTTTTTTTTAATACATACATATATAGTATTCCAACATATATATTTTTTTCTATTTGGTTTCGACATTTGAAATGTGCCTTTGACTTTGCGGCTGCTGCTACGAATTTGCTGGGGCTTGGAAGTCAGTCCGAGTTCAAATTAAAGGATACAAGGCTCGACCGCAACCCATTTATCGACTGAAGCGGCATCGGCATCGGCTTTGGCGCTTTTTTCTATCTCTAAAGTAAATGCCCCATAATTTATGGGCACTGGCCCATTAAAATATATATGCACTCTATATAAATATATAGCAAATACCTATACGTACATATATATATGAAATAAAATCGCATTGGATTTGTGCTGTTGGTGGTCCGCTTATGGGCCATTTGTTATGCGGAGGCCTTTAATTTATTTTTATCTTCGGCTGCTAATTGCACTTCTCAGCAATTGATTTAAATTATCTACCAAATGTGCATACATTCAGAGTGCAGTGTTACTCGTTTATTTATTTCCATATAAATATTTCATAAATTTACGGTCGCGATTGGGTTAACCAGCGTTGAAAAACTTTGCAATTAAGCCGGCTATAAACAAACAAAAACAGCCAACGATTTTAAGACACAAAAAAAGGGCTGAATTAAAAATAAGGTTTATTAAAAAGTCTGTCAGTGGCATATGGGCGAAGTTTTATTGTTGTCAAACAAATCCATAAATTTAAATAATTGCCTCGATACCTAAATGATTTTATGACGAGCTGGCAAGCACACATTTAAGCCAAATATCAATTAAATAATCAAATATTATGGTTCGCCAAGTTAAATTGCAAACGTTGCGTTTTGTACTCAAGACCGTCCTGCAAGACCATTAATGCCACATACAGAGAAACAACTTGCCGGTCATAATGACCACTGAATTAAACATTTAATTTATTAACAAACTGTTTTCTGCCATCTGACAGCAACAAACAGAAACAGAAACAGAACGTCGTTTGCTTTCCATTACGAATTAACCAGCCGAGTTTGATCAACGCCAGACAACTCAACTTTTAATAGTTTAAAAGCCCAAAAGACACAAAGCACACAGAAACGAAAGAGGAAATTAAGGCTGGCTGGTCCGGTCCGTCCAGCTGGTTGTCTGAGATAAAATGCATCACAAATATGGAAATTACGTCTTCAACAAATTGCACTAAATTGATAATTAGATGGGAAAAAGTCTGGGTGGGAAGTAGGGCAGTTGTTCCACTTAAGAGGCTAAAAAGAAAATGCTCAAAAGAAACTGTTTTAGTATTCGTTTCTGCCATTTTCCTCCAACAATCCAACAATCCAGCAATTCATAACGGCTTCCTGGCACCCACTTAACTCCTCCGGAGACTCCAGTGACCTCCAGTTAAGAAATTCCACTTACACAGTTGGCTAATATACCCAAGTCCTTCCGCTTCCTTTCTGCTCCGGCGACCTTCTCTCAGTCTGTCAATTTATGACTTTTGAGTACGCATCCATATATCATTATAATTGTCAATAATCGTTCGATTTATTTATATTTTCTCATATGTGCCCTGACATTTTATGGCCATTTGCCGGGGCTCATAAAACTGCGACATTCTCTTTTATTGCTCCTCTTGGCTCTTGGCATCTTCCGGTTATGTTCTTATTTTTTTTTTTCTGCCTCGATAAATCATGCGAAAATATGAGAGCAAAAGTATTGCATTGTCATACAAAAGAAACTGCCCGGTCTCAGAATTTTATTAGGCATAACTTCTTCCTGCATTTGCATAAATACGCTGACTGCCTGCGTGGCTGGCACATCCTGGCACATCAACATCCTGGAGCCGGTGTCCGGAGTCCGCAGTCCGGACTTATGTGGGTTCAAATGCCGCTTGTCAAGGCTTCTTGGCTTGGATCAAAGGCCGTTATCAATATTTAAAAACCAACGAGTCAAGGTCACAAAAGGCCTAAACAAAAAACAACAAGAAAACAGGACAAAGTAAAAGCGACAGGACAAAGCAGGACGACCGAAGCGGGGGCATAAAAGGCAAAATTACAAAAATATAAAGCGAGCAGGAAATTGTGCTTTGTGGCCATCCCATTCCTGTTGGCCAAACTAGCTAACTGTCAGCGGGCTTAACTTTACAACGTTGCATGAATAAAAATTTAAATAATTTATAAAATTTGTTACTTATGGCGCCTGCCACACAAACAGCCCCCGGGCATGGCTACACGGATACACGGCTCGGCTACACGGCCACGGCCAAGTAAATATGGCGAAAACAATGTGAGCTTCCTGTTGAAACCGAAACGAAACGGTGGCGTATGCGTAATGCGAAATGCCGGTAAACGCGTCGGAGATAAAGATGCAGAGGTGGAGGCTTTGGCCTGGAGGGGGGTTACTTAGGGTGAAGCTTAAGCTCCAGGAAGTCGTTGGCGGGTTCCCTGGCTGCCGTTGTTGCCGCTTTGTGTTTTATTTTTAACGAATTTTTATGATGTCTATGGCAAGGGCAGACATTCTTTACGCCGCCGTCCCGGTACATTAAAAAGCGTCGTCTACTGGGTACTGGGTCCTGGGACCCTCTCTGAATACTTTAGTGTGTAGTGCCGAGTGGCGTAATTTCTGGTGTTGTGTCTCAGGACTTCAACGTAAATATGGCGGGGTTTTATGCTAAATGGAAATTTTTTAGCAGCACCAGCAGCAGAAGCACCAAAACCGAAACCGAAAAAGCTGACTACAGGAATGTCACCAGCTTATCCCGAGACACCTGAGCCCACAGCCCCAGCCTTATTGATTTGCCAGCCCACACGGCGTATGTGTAATCCCGCCGCTTGACTGCCTTATTTTTGCGTAATTTAATAACTTTGTTTAACATAATTGTCAATTGAAGCGGCTACATTGTCGCTTATAGGCTGTTTAATGTCTCTGACATCGACAAGTCTAAGCCCTAAGACCTGAGCTCTGAGCTCTAAGCCCTAAGCCAATGCTGAAAGTGTAATGAACTTTGAAATTTGATAAATGAAAACCAAGCTGGCAGGCAATCAGGAATTCTCTTAGGAGACTTCATTGCACAGCATTTAAAAGTGAAACAATCATCTGAAGGAGATTGTCTGTCAGTGTATTTCACTTGCTTTAAATGGCCAAATTGTCAGGGGCTGTCCAAAAATTTGAACTCATTTAATATTTAAATAGCTCGAGAGCGTTTTGCCAAAATTGTTATGAATTTTCCCACGCACACAGAGAGGGCGTCGTGCTGGGACTGGGACTTGACTGGTTTGGGAAAGCCTTGTACTGGGGCGTCATAAAATTTTAATTAGTCGCCTGTGCATATACGACGCATGCCAGCAATTTGAACTCTTTGAAAAGTTTTGCCGGCACACAGTGCGTATGCGTTATTCATATGTATAAGATATGAGACATGGAATTGAGTCTGTCGCTCGGCTGCCATTTCTTCGGTTCGGTTTTTCTCCGAATTTTTTTGGTCCTTTTTCGGGGACTTGGTGTGCAGTCAGTCAAATTGCAGCAGCAGCAGCAGTAGCGCCAGCAGAGATCCTGGAGAGAACCGAACAGACGACCTCCTTTACGCAAATGACAAACTGACGTACGTGACATTTATGCGAATTGGCAGTCGTTGGCATAAATTCATATATACGAGTATGTCCATACAAATAGAGTTGTGTGGGGGGTGTGGGGGTACGGCGAGAAGGACGATTTTTATAAAACAGTCCGCACATCAAATGTATGTCAGTCGCATATATAATATGCGTATTTATATGCTGGCTCAGGAGTGTGTGCCTTTTGCAAAATGATTTTTCTATGGCGCATTTACTAAATGTTTAAGTGCATCTGGGAGATGGAACGGCGTGTCAAGGTTTCGCGGGTGCTGCTTTGCTCTGATTATATTAAAGTGTCATTTGTCACAGGCAAAAGGATATTGCGGAGGAAGCCATTCAAGGCCCGGTTCGGTCTGCTCCTATTTCTATGCCACATTTTCTAATATGGCAGAGAAGCCTCGGTGCCTGGATGGCTGGCTGGGTCGAATTTAAATTTCAAATAAGCGGTGGGGGCTGCAAATAAACTTTCGCAAATTGAGCATCAAACAGGTCACAGAAAGCATTCAGTTTGGTGTCCTTTATATGTTATCTGTCCCTCGATTCGCATCCTTTTGCCATTTGCCGTACTTTCGCATTTTGGCATTTTGGCATTTACCTGGCAATTTGACAAACCTCTGTCGAGTGGGGAAGTCAAGCCGAAGTTTCTGATGCCATTTCATTAAAATGTAATGAAACCTTTCGATCGATTGCACATAAAAATGTTTGCTATCAAATTTTAAATACACCAATACACTGATGTCCTGATGCTCCTGTATCTCTGCTCCCTGTCTGTATTTGCAATAAAATGAAGTTGAACAAATCGCATAATAAAAAGAAGATACACAAAACCGAAACGGGATGACAAGGTTGGGGAGGTTGGTTCGAGGGTTTCACCAATTTTTGGGTATACGCCATAAAATTTTCGCCAAATGTCCTTTGATACGAACACGCTTATCACACACACACACTCACGTATGGAGACTCTAATACACTTATACACCCACACTTGGACGGACAAGATACACAAACACATTATGAAGTCGTAATAATGTGTCTGTATGCGTGTCTGGGTGCGTGCGTATGGGTTTGTGTTTGTCTTTGTGTTTGTCTCTGTGTTTGTGTTTGTGTTGTCAATGTAAACGCGAAGCTCATGTAAAAAGGACACGCAAAACCGCGCAACAAATATAAACATATCGAACACAACGAGGCACAACCACCCCCACACCCCCACACACACAAAGCACACGCACACTTGCAAATACAACAACTACATTGACAGCGGCGGCAATAATAACCCCATCACGTATACGCCGCGTTGTGCGGCTGCCATACACGTGTGCCCGCCACCGCCTCACCAACTCTTGAGGTCCTGCCACGGGGACTCTCGAAGTCCCGGAGTCTCGGAGTCTCGGGTCCCTGTCCGGGCCGCGACTCGCCTTTGATAAAATGACATTAAGAAGTCGTGACAATGCCACTAACTGAACCAAAGAGGACGCCACCCGTTGCCGCAGCCTTTCAGCCAGTCAGCCGTCAGCTGGAGCAACACTTGCGAGTTGACGGGCACAGTGGAGCTGGAATTTGGCACAAAATAAATATTCGAATATTATTTTGGCAGGTGAAGTTCTTAAAAACCTAATTTGTCTTAAATGTTTATTCGTTTTAAATTTCCCTCAAGATATTCATAAAGTTTTCAAGAGTCAACAGCCACTGTGGCCAGACTTTGGAAGCACACTCATATGGCATTTCTATCTTCATCTCGGCCGCGTTCGCGTACTGCCGTTTTGCCGTTTTGCCGTAGTGGCGTACTCCTGTTCACCCGTTCCAGTCAGTCAGTTTCCCGGGTCTATCTGCATTGTAATGTCCTCTGAGATATGGCAAAGCGGCGATTCCACTCGAAATAAACTTCACCATACTGAGGCGCCCGGACGCCCAGGAGCAGCAGTCCTCCGCCCAGTCCGCCCCCGCAAATGCCTTGTACAGTTGTGTCAACAAAGCGAACGTGCCAATGTGCACATTAGGTTTCGGTGGAGAGGAGTTCCTTCTGCGGGGTAATGGGGATGGGGCTTCAATGGTTGGGAGCGGGAGCCGGAAAATTAAATAGAATTTGTATGACAGTACCCACCGAAAAATGTTGTGGTCGCCAGTTGGTTGTTGCCTGTTGGCAGTTAGCTGTTGTCCCAGCATAAAATTGAATTTGTCTAATGACAAGTTGTTGGCCCGGACCGGCCCGGCCCTACCCTACCCGTTGGTGGTTGCCCGTCAGTGTCAGTCTAATGGCCAACTACTGCGTACTGAGTACAATAACTGTTTGCCTAACGTGCGGCAGTTAAGAGTAACAGCCAGGAGCCACAGGTATCCAAGGTTGGTCGGGACGGGGGAACAGGTGCCATGGGAACCTGTTCGGTTCGGTTCGGTTGGCAACAGGAAAAGCGAGGTTTGTTCAAGTCGAAGTAAATGCCAAAACAAAAACACACGTCCTGCGAGTACCAAAAATTAATGGCATTTTAATTGTGGCCTAGTTGAGGCATTTACTCCAATTGGGGGAGGTTTGTTCGGTTGGTGAGACCTGCACTTTTCACTTGTTTGTCATTTTAAACTTACGGCATTCTCGTTCTCTCGGATAAAGTCAAAATAAATTACCACACTCTAGTTTCCGATTTTTAGTGACCCTTGTTGAGGGGTTGGCTTTAAAGTATCCTGTTACCTCAGAGCAACGCTTAGCTGTCGATTGTTTGGCACCTACTCCACCTTCCATCACTCTTCTGACAGGCGGCACAAGCAAAAATGAAATTTGAGCAGATTTCTGGGAAAATTGTGACCCCGTCCCGCCCCACAAACCATTAAAACAGTTCTCGGTAACAAAGAAAACTCATAACGAGCGAGTGTGTTTGGGCAGTTGAGATTCCCTGACACAGATACCATGGCCAAGCTTGTGGCCAGCACTCTCTGTGCTCTGACCAGTCAGCCAGGACACATTTTCTCCATCTAGGACCTTACCCTCCAATCACACAACCAACCAGCCACCCAACCACCCCAGCACCCCAGCACCATCTCCCTCATTGCTTTATGCATGCCTGAGCACTGGAGTCCCGGCCAGGCTCGAAAATTGTATGAATATGAAAGTGATGAAAACTCGACGATAACGTGCCAAGGTCGTTTCCGGCCGCGTGCATATGAACCGTACAACCTGCCGGACAGGCCCCTTCTTCTGTTTTCTGCCCTCCTTCCTGGTTCGTCCTTTGAAACAATGCAATGCGGTTAACTCACTCCGGAATCCAGAGTCCGGAGTGGTCTTTAAGTAAAACCCACTTTTGTGGCCGAGAACCAAACGAAAAAGTTGCCACAAACGGACGTTCGTCGGTAATTTCAATTTTGTTCTAAGCACCTTTGACTGATGGGTGGTGGCGTGTGGGTGTGGGTGGAGCTGGTTGGGTTGGCTTACTTTTTCGGTCTTCTACGGGCTTCTGGGTGATTATTGAGCTGTTGCCGATAAGCCGGTCTATGCCTGGTAATGAGCCAGTCGTCCCAGCCTACCATCTCCATCTACATTTCGAGCTCCTGCTCCTTCATCATGCAACACTTCAAAGGGCTAATCAAAGCTGGCACTGGTCTGGCCTGGCCTGGCCTGGAATGAAATTCAAAACGGGCAACGACCACCCGAAGACTATTGTCTGGCACTTGAAGAACCTGCACGAAAATATTTAATTACCACAGAGAGTCAAAATTAATTATGACAGCTGTCAGTTGAGTGTGGCGGAGCGGAGCAGAGCGGAGAAGAAGCTCGGCTCACAATAGCCGCTGGAAAATGAAGCGGACAGGCCCAAATGGATGAATCCAGGCCAGGCCAGGCCAGAACAGACCTGACCAAAGCGACAATGACCATACCGAATGGAAATGATGATGAAATGGGTCAAGCATACCAAAAGTGACAACTGCTCGACTGGAAGCAGACTCGACTCTTCGTTTTTGGACACTTCAAGAGGTGAATGGAAGTGTAATATAATGATATGTTTCTCTTCTCTTCCCCCACAAATCCCGGTCAATCTAGTGCCACCCAACCGTAATCCATAAATCCAGCAAACTGGCAATCCATCCATCTGACACTCCGACCATCCATCCATCCGTCCGTCCATTCATGGCGCATTTGCAGTTAGATTACGCGCTATTCTCCGCGCCCAATTGTCGTGCATAATATCGGAATATGTTTGCCGATAAGGCCCATGGCATTGTGTCCAAATGCCCATGACTCGGACTGTCCGCTTAGCCGGACAGCCAAATGGCAATTAACGCGCCAAGTCGAATGCAACTGTCGGGTGCCGGGTGGATTGGATCTGCCTCTGGAGTGGGTGGGCCTGGACTGTGGACTGTGGGGTGGGGTATCTATATGCATATGGGCATACTGGTAGTCGGGGGGATTAGGAATTTGTGTAGGGCTCTCAACGAAATTAAGTCATTATTTTAATACGCGGCGTCACTTGGCCGCCGACGACGATGACGGCGATGCGTCCGTCGTCGGACTCTCCAGCTTGATATATGAGCGATGTTTTGTATGCATAATTTCATTATAATATGCTACGCACTCGCCTCTTGGACTGGACATCCACGATATACGTATATACACGGATGATGGCTGTCCGCACGGCTGGCCGGCGATTATAAATGGATGCCTGTTAAGTGCGCAAATCGCCAGCGAAGCGTGGGTGAGCTGAACCCGGTTCAGTCGGGCTAAATGGGCGTGTGCCACGCCTACGGAGACAAACAACAGTGGCAGCTGCAATGCGGGTGCTGTCTCTTTCTAAGGCGGCTATTCCCCATTCTTTCACTCTCGTTTGAGAGGACTTCCGTTTAACAGAGATCGTGACCGAAAAAAACGATCTTTCCAAGCATTTGCATTTGTCTTTCTTTGGGTCTTTAGGGCACTGAGAAAAATAATAGGTTTCGAAACTTAGATACCCCAAAATTGGGAATCAATTTTCACTTCATAAAGAATACGAAATCTAGAATATTTTCTCTCTGTGTATGTATTTCTTCTCTGTCCAACGCCCACGCATTGCTCAATTAAATGAGGCCCGGTCTGGTCTACCTGTCTCTGCGTTTTGTGCGTAATTATGATAAGAAAAGGTTTTGTTTGGGCCAACTCCACTACCCGTGATCCCTTTGCCCCCTGCCACTGGCACAGCCCTGCCCCCTTCTCTGGTACTCATTCATCTACGCACCACCGCCTTGAACCTTTTGCCAGCCTATTATTTTCGTTGACTACCGTCCTACCGTTCCTCGTGTTCTTTTTGTTGTTGTTGTTATAATGATAAACTACCTCCTTTCGGTGGCGTACTTGGCTTTTGTTGTTTTTGTTGTTTTTGTTTGAATTTGACATGGTAATTAACCCGCAACGCTCAACTTTGCCCAACAAACTCGGCTCCAAAGTTCTGGTGTGGCACAGGTGTGTGGGTGTCGAGGTGTAGCGTCGTGTCTGTGTTAGCCGCGTTTCTCCATACGTGTGTGTGTGCGTGTGTCTCTTCCTTTAATTAATCAAATACCGGGCCTCAATTTAGTTAATTTCCAGCCAATGACATCTAAAAAATTGTCTTCGACTTAATGATTTAAATAATCTGACAATATATAAAAATTAGCGAATAACCATTTAAAGTAAATTTTGCTATTTGGCCATAAAAGGAAAGGGTCCAATCATAATAGATCTATACTCTACTCTATCACAAAAAATATTCAGTTTCGAAAATATAAACAAAAGAAAATAGACGAAAATTATGATTATTTTATGCAAATCATTTGTTTTAGTTGAAAAAAAAGGCAAACACTCAATCAATTTATTTAACTATCCAGCGATACCCTGCCAGTTGAAAATTTATTCAAATGACTTCCATATAAAACTCGACAATATATAAAACATAATTTAATGAATTAATGGACAAAATATGTATTCAGCCGTGGATTCTCCGCTCAGCGTGGGCAACTGATTTCCACTTGTGATATTTAAATCGCCGAGAACGAAACCAGAGCCTCGTCGCAGAACAACAGAAATAGATACAGATACATTGAGACACCGATTCCGATTCCGATTCAGATACAGATACAGATATTGCCACAACAATGTTGATTTTATTAATTGGATTTGCGCTCTGGGATTTTTCGAAAGTGTTATATTGTTTGTCGTGCTGTTTGTATTACGAATTTGATTAATATTTGTCGGGGTCGCGGTGAACCTGTCGTTTGTGTTTGGCTGTCACGCCGCCTGCTAAACAAATAAAATTTTAATTTTTCTACCACGGGGGGTCAATTTTTATTTTATTTTTCGTTTGTTTCAACTGGGGTTCGAGCTGGGGTCGCCTCCTAACTTATTCATGCCCATCTTGGTCAGTTAGCCAGTCATTCCAGCGGAGACGGCTCATCCACGTCCACTTCCATCGGCGCCAGTTGAATTACTCGGACTTGGACTTGGACTTGGACACTCTTCCTCCCTGGTGGGTAACGATTCTGATTTTATTGAGGTGTCACAAAGCAGGGCCAACAACTCTGTTGAAAAATTGATTCCGAATTGAAATTGAGTTTTTTCTTTAGTCAGAGAAGAGACCCTTTGGAAAATGGTTTATTTTTATGGGGCAGCATCAGCATGGGGCGGGGTTCTGGAGGCGCCGAAATCGTAATCAAAAACATAAAAAAATATTGAAAAAAACAGAGTCGGTTGGACCGTTTTAATTGCTCAGCGCTTGGATGAAGAAATGGAAATGAAAAGCAGACGACAGCAATTATCAATTGTCTTCGTAGATGTGCCATAAATTCTTTAGTATAATAAACCATTTTGTTTGGTTCTAAGTATTTATGATGCCAAGTTGATTTCAAACTTGGGCTCTGAGTGGGCTTCATCGTCTTGGTTTCTTGTATTGTATTTTATATAATTCCGCCGCCGGCCAAGTGGGAGTAGCTCGTGATCGGAGGAGAAGAGCTCCTTGGGGCAACATCGACTGATGAAATGCGATAGGTGCAGTCCGAGAGGCATTCCTTCAAACATCAAAAACATAAATGAATAACAAATTTAAAACAAATATATTTCTGTTCGAATCCGCACGACCCATCATCAATCACAGCTTGAAAATATTTCTGTCTGCGTTTTGTGTCATTCCCAGGTCTTCAGTTTTGTTCATAATTATTTCGGGCTCTGCTCTGCGGCACTACTGCCTTGTTTTAATTATTTGCCTGACTTGCAGGGGCATAAATATTCCAATAAAGCTCTGTGGCTTTTTGGCACGCGATGTTGCTTGGCTTTTAGTCGCTTTTCGGATTGAGGCTTTTGGGTTTTTGTTTTTGGTTCGTTTTTCGAACTGGGTTTCCACAAATGTCAAGCCCTTTGCCTAGATATTGGGTCAATATGCCAGTTGTTTGCATGTTTTCGTGTGGCCCGAGACATGCATTAATTATGTAGATAACTGGCGACTGCGACTGCGACTCCATGGTTCTCCACAAAATCCGAGAAACCAAACCAGTTGCCCCGACCAAATCATATGCAGAACTGTTGACCCAAACACCCCGCCACTCTCATATACGAGATATATATAAAAGTATATAAGTTTTTAAAGTGTGTGTTAGATCGTTTAGGTGTCGGGTATTTGTGGCATTGCGGCACGTCAGATTCGAAAGTTCAGCAGTCAGAACCCAAAGGTGTTGCACAAAAAAACTTGCCACATCATGATTTGCCAAATGTCAGTCCGGCGTAAGCTGAAGTGCAGTTGCAGTTGCAGTTGCAGCTTTGGTTGCAAGTCCGATCCGATTTTGTAGCTGGTCACAAAACACGGCTTTTATTAATTACCCCGAAACATAAACAGTTGTATCTACATTTGTTAAGCATATAAATTATTGAGTTATCTCTCCCCGGTTTTGGGAAAATTTATGTGACTGCAAAGCCATGTTTTATGCAAATCTATTAGCTGAATTATGTTTTCATTTTGTGTGGAAAGCCAAAGCCTTAAACCGATTGAGATTTTAGCCCATCCCACAGATGATTTTTTATGCAGGTCGATGTTTTGTTTTCTTTTAAACAAAGTGAAAATTATTTAAATATTTGTCACTTTCCAATTTCCGAAGCTGGAAAAAACTGAAAATGACAATTTTGTTGGCGATAACGTTTCACTTCGAAACTGTGAATGATGATGTTGATTTGGTTTTTATGGCTGCAGTTCCTTGGGTGGTTTTTTTGTTTTGTGGATAATTTAGAAATAAAATTTATTTACTATTTAAATTTAAATGATGGCAAAGCCTAATTAGCTGTTTTTTAGTAGTCTAGAACCAAGCTGGAACAATGAATAAATCTTGTTTTATGTCGACAGGAAGCCAAACATTAATTTGTAGTCTAGCGTAAGCGTAATTTAATTTTATGTTTTTGCTTTTTAAGAGTTTTTCTCCGGGTTGTGGGCCAATTGATGGCCAAATGGCTCATATAGTATAGCTCCGACTTTTATTCTCGTGTTCCACTTAATTTTCTATCACATCCCATTGGCAATAAACACTGGCGAACCAAACGAGAGTTGGCAGAGTAATTAAGCAAAAATCAAAGCCAAATCAAAGTGCATGGCAATTGTCGCAGAGTGGGGCTTAAACGTGGATGAAGCTGGATTTGGAATTGGAATTGGCCGGGTTGGGACACCGACTGGAAGATTGCCATTAATTTGTAGCGCATTTAAAGCTCGTGGGTGGATTTTATGTTTATTCGAGAGCGCATTAAGCGCTCCGCTCCAAGCGGGCCAACTAGTTGGGGGTCTTTGGATTTTGGACTGTGGGTTGGGGGTTGGGGATTTCGGGATTGGGATTCAGGATTCGGGCGGAACTGAAACACAATTCATTTTGGCATCAAGCAAAACAGAAAGCCAACAAAGTCAGAACGATTATCTTAATTTAATTGTCTTTTATTCATGTCAGCCATGGCATTTATTTAGCCAAATGGATTTGCCGGCAAAACAACAACAAGCTTCGGCATATTTATGGGTCTACAAGTCCTGTGGAGGCTCTATCTCGGTATCCTTGTGTGTGTGAGAAAGCGCCAACTGTCGCCGGAGGCCAGGACCACCGCCTACTCCTCGAGCTACTTCTCGTAAATAAGCCTCGTGCGATAAAGCGGCATTAGAAATTGACAAATTTGAGATGCCAGGACCTCTACTGCCACATACTGCTGCTGCTGCTGCTGCCTCGCATTCATTGACTTATGTAAATTCCGCTCCATATTGTATTTCAATGCTCGCCAATAATCATAAAAACTAATTAATGTGCCTCGACGACCGATTCGGTTACAAGTGCGTGGAACTCCCGGCTCGGAACTCTGGGTATCTGGGTATAATTAACGTCCCGAGTTACCAGGACGGGGAAAGCTCATGGCAACCCGATATCGCCCTTTGCCATTTGCCAGACAACCCAAGTCGCCGTCGTCTGTCGCTGGTTTTTGCTTATTTTGCGCTCGATTAGCAGATAGCCACTGAAATTAGTAAATGAAGCTGCAATCTCGAAGGCAATTTATATATTTTTTTGTCTGTTGTGTGTCTTTATGGAGTTGGAATCGCCGAAAGTTTGCTCCTTGTCTACTTATGGCCATAATCAAATTGCTGGTCGCATCTTGGCTATGGTTTTCCGAGAAGTAAGGGAAAGGCTCCCTGTCTGATGAATCATTCTGCGACATGTAGAGGGGATTATCTTTTTGTTTTTATGCGAAAAAAACAGAAACAAAACAAATTAACGCAGAATAAAAACCGAACTCTTGATTAAACAAAATGTTTTCCTTAATGAAATTATGGCTTTCAGAACAATCGGATTGATTATGCAACAATGGAAAGTATTGTTTGTGATATTTGATTTAAAGTTTCACATTAAATAACCAAAAACTATCTGTTATAGACACGAGTTATTCCCAAAGCCCTGAGATTTCGGCCGGCTTTCGTTCGATCTTCAATTTTCTGGGCCCGTGGCTTTTCCAGGCCAAAAAACACGAGAGCCAATTAAAAATCGGCCACAGGACTCTGAGCAGAAGGACAATTCCTGCTTAGCATGCAACAGCAGGACAATAATATATCAGTGAGCCAAAACTGACAGGTCTTCCGTTTATTGGGGATTTTAATTTGAGGCAAACATGACAAAAACATCGATAACAATTCGAATCCCGAACTTGTCGCAGTTGGTTGCCCATTTTGAGCCGGACCAGGCCCAATCGGTGGGTGGGAGAGCCGGCGCGTGTTTCGTTTCCTTCTGCTATTCCGGGTCTGAATCTTGGAGTTTGGGTTCTGGGTTCTGGGTTCTCGCCGCTGGAAGTCGAGATGTCAAAAAGAGAAAAATGTTTGACAAATAAACAGTTGCCAGTGTCCAAATTGCCTGCAGTTATTGTTTTGCCGTCTTAGCCGAGCTGCCCGAGTTGGCCGTCTTGGCTGGAACCTTCGTTTATGATGTCCCCGGGCACTTTTGACCTTTTTTGCCAGGAATCGCATCAACTTGTGACTGCGAATGTGTGTATTCGTTTTTATCACATCATTTTCCCGGTACCTGTCAATGTTTTTTATGCCGTTTTCTTAAAAAAATAAAAGTGTGCTCGCCTCGCCCCCGGCCAGGTGGGATTGGAAATTGGTGGGGGGTCATCCATGGGTCAGGGGTTAGACCGGGTCAGCCGGGATGTCGTTAGCTTATCTCGGGTCTAAATCGCACAAGGCAAGGTGCTAATGTGACAGCTACTTTTACTTCGGACTCACCGGCTCATTAGTCTGGTCTGCAAATATTTCATAATTCATTTCCAGTTCCACCGCAAAAGTCATTTATTTAAGAGCTCCCTGGCATTCGTCACTTGCGGCTTCGATGATGATGTATGGCCAAAACGAACAAACTGATGAAATGCGGTTGCCGGCCAAGTTGTGGAGGACGGCTCCACGAAATTGGTAAATCTCCGTTGTGGCCAATTAAACGATGATTTAATGCCCCAAGATTAATAGGGATATTATTGAAAGTGGATGGTAATAAAGAAATGCCAAAATTACTGTATGGCTATATCTATTTTCAATCACATTAAGTGCAATTAAATTTTCAACGAAACGAAAACGAAAACGAAATAATTATGATATTGAATAAATAAGAAATTACATGTGGATGAAATGTGGAAATTTCCACTTCAAATAAAGCATTTGCAAACAAAAGTGTTGTTTATGCAACTCATTTAGGCTTATGGAAATTGTTATCATTTATAAATATTAGCTTATTTATACATTTGGCTTTTAAATAGAACTGAATTAAAGGCCTTTCATCCGAAATCTCTTTAGCCTTTAAATATAACCTCGGAGATATTTATACATGTTCTTTAAGCCTATTAATACTGTTAACCGAAATCCCTTAAGAGGATTTTTTCCTAACTCGATTCAGCTTCCGTTAATTTGCGGATAGGTTTCCCCCAGAATGGAACTGCTCATTGTCTGAGTTAATAAACGGTTTCGAGGGACCCACACCCAGATCGCTCCAAAAGGAACCCTTTCGGTTTTCGGCTTACCTCTTCATCCATGGGCCTCTAGTTGTCCTTTGGCAACGACAAACTGCGCTTAAACTTTCTGGTTTTTGTGTTATTACCAAGAACTCAACTCCAGTTGGCAAATATCGCCGCGGGCCATAATTACTATATGTATGGCTGCCTCGGCATCGGCTTCTGCGGCGTCTGCAACATTTATAAGTTTATCGTCTGATTGCCGTCGTCCGTCGACCTGGATGGGACCGGATTGGATTGGTCTGGCCGGGTCTGGCTGGGTCTGCCCAGGAAGGGTTCACATCTCTGGCAGCTTGCGTGTCCTTTGTGCATTTAACGGCTATTTCGAAGCTAAGACAAACGCAGGCCTGACTATAAATTAACTAAATTGTTGCAAAATTGTTTTTGGCGAATTTATGAAATTATTATAAATCCCCTTTTGAATGTTTTTGGCCAAAAAGTGATCTAACCTGTGGAGTTGGAGTCAATAAACTAACGCCAGGCAGTTCATTTAATAAACATTAATACGCTTCCACCTCTTCGCCTCATCCGCTTGTTTGGTCGTTCGGTCGTTCCCTCGTTAATTTGTGAATAATTACACATAATTTGCTTAAAATAAGCCAACAGACAAATTTTTCCGCATGCTAACCTGCCGCAAAAATATAAAAATATGAAAATACAAAAATACAGGAAAAAGCGGCCAACAACTCGAATTATTTATGCATATATCTGCCACCCGAGGGGGCAAAAGGCAGGCCAGGTGGGGTTGTTTGCCAGCCAGCCCACAAAATTATGCATTACAAAAGCGGTTAAGTCCTCTCGGAAGCCGGTCAGAACACCTCCGAAAATATGATAGAGAGACGGTTGCGAGGCAGACATGACTCCGGGGCAGGGCCATGCCCATATTCATATGCATGTTGCTCCGATAATAATGATAAAGGAAAAGTTTGCCAGACATCGCCTTTAGTGGGATTGCCTTACCTTCAACTTCTGCATCCAGGACTCGCCCACAATATCCTGTTTCTGTTTCTGTTTCTGTTTCTGCGCCCGTGTGCGTGAAAGGACTCAGGTAATTACCTTGTTGGGGTTGCCCCCAGATGGGTTGTGTTTTATTTTTTCGGGGGTGGATGGATTGGGGTTGGGTCCTGGTCCTATCCAGTCTCGGTCTCCGTCTCGGTCTTTTTATGCATAAATTTTCGGGTAAAGAAGGCGCGTGCCAAATCAGTGTTTACACTTTTATTTGCTCTGCGGTCGGTTTGGAGCAACGAGGGGAAGTTCAGGACATAACTTTTCTGTCCAGTGTAGCCCCCGGAAGGGTAGCAATTTTTGAGTAATGTCTAAATTAAAGTGCCAGACTTAGGAGAGGGTAAACGCAGCCGTTTCAGAAGGAGATTTTCAAAGAGTTTACTGCTGTTAAGTTGTTTAGGATAAGTCTTTGCACTGACAAACTTTATTTCCACTAAAATTTAAATTAAAACTCTGAGGTTTAGCCGCCCTTTGGTGAGTTTTCAACCCCAAAAAGATATAAAAAATGCCTCTGGGAGGAAGTGAATTGGTGTCGGGTCTCAAAACAATTCGCCAAATCGGAGACGACTCTCTTGCAATGCAAATTGGAATGCTATCTCAATCCGGTATGGTCTGCAGGTTTTTTTTTGTTCGTGTTTCGCCCCGTTTTGAAAGGGAAAACCCCACCTGCAGGAATAAGAAGTTGAAGGAGAAGAAAACTCACCCCGTTGTGTGGAAACCTTGGCTATAATTTGTGGGCTTTGCCTGCCTCGAGGGCGTCTTATTTATAGCGGGGCTTTAATATCAATGTAAGCCTTCCCCGGGCCTCCACTTCATACTTATTGATACAAGTTGGCTTTGACTTCCGGGCTTTTTATTTCCACCTGCACCCGGTAAGCGAAATGGGAAGAGAGAATTCGTTCTGTTTGAATTGGATTTGGTTCGTTTTGGTTTCGGTTTGGTTAAGTAAAAGTAGCAACGATGGTATATATATCTTGTATGGGCGCATTTTTGTGGTTATAATCGGATTTTATTGCAAATTAACGAGCCACCCTCGCAAAACCTTGGCCACCCCTTGCCCTCGTACAATATTTCAAGCACTCTGTAAGTCTGTTGTCTTTAGCTTTGGTTATTTATACGATTTTTATTACCTCCATTTGCGAGGAGCTACTGTCTTTCTCGTTCCCATTCCATCCTCTGGTTGTTAGGCAGGTGTGTCCTCTCCCTCCTGCTCCTTGGCCCACTTCATTATCCTGCCCATGGAAAAGTTACTCCTTAGCTCCTTATTAGCCCTCCTCCTTCCCAAAACCCACCCAAATCGTTGAGCTGCATTTATTATTATGTGAATTTCGGTATTTCCTCGATATTAATTTGTTGCTTCTGCCGCGTGTTCCTTTTAGTGGCCTCTCAATATTCATTAGTGCTTTGATTTGTTATGGTTTCCCTTTGGCTTTCCCCACTTACTTTTCCCAGTGAGTCTCACTGAGTTTCCCCTTTCATCCGGTATTTGATATCAGTTTTTGTGTTGCTTTTATTGCCACAAGTATTTTGATTACTGTGCGGAAAGGTTTGCGGGCCTCTGTTATTACGCCAGCCAGAAAAATCAACTTCAACTTCAACTTCAACAAGTTGAACTAGTTTTGGCCGCAGCTGCTAGATGTTTTCATATTTCTCGAGTTGCACTCAATTTTTTCTACGAGACTTACTCTGCCTGAATGGGGGGGAATGTACTTTTTTTGGGGGCCAAAAAGTAAATTTCTTGCTTATTAGATAGTTTCATGTGTTATATATTTTGTTTTAATTAAAAATGTCAGTTACCTGAAAGAGTATTGGCCATGGTGTCTGGAAGGCTTGTGTTTTTTGTTGGCCAGGCGCTGTTTATTTTTGATTTTCATTTAATTACCGAACCAAATTTCCGACACTTTAAACGTTGATGGCATAAAATAATTGCAAGTGCTGAAAACATTAAGAAACCGGATTTTTATCAAGGTGCACTGGAAAATATAAATAATTTCTATGATTTTAAATATGAGATATTTATGTATTTCTTTATTTAAGCTCCGTATAGTTGTCTATCTCTGACATAATTTATTTTTATTTGAATTCGAAAAGAATCTATATTTTCTTACTCTCCAGCATTGGGTTCGGTTTAAGCCCCAGTTTCAGTTGCAGTTGCCACTCTAGTCGGGGGTCTGGTCGTTCGTACGTTGGCTTTTAAGTTCCAGGCGCGACTTTCGTTTTCGTTTTTGCTGCTGCTGTTGCTGCTGCTGCTGTTGCTGCTGCTGCCAATTGTAATTGAATTTTGTGTTGTCGGCAAAGTGGCAACCATCAGGCAACAGCAGAGGCTGAGGCAGCAGCAATGGCCAACAACCGACAGCAAAAAGGAAGCAATTTCAGGCTAAATTTAGTTTAAATGCCTACCCCTTTTGCTCCTGGCCGGCTAACTGACTTTCTGACTGACTGCCGCTTTGTGCTGCATTGTGTGTTGCGAGTGGTTTGTTGTGTGTTGTATGTCGCATGTTGAATGTGCTCGCTTTTAGAGTCGGCTGGAATTATGCTTACTTTGGAATTCAATTAACTTGAATTTGTTGCAGTGGCGCGACGTGATTTCATTTTGAGCCAGCTCTTCAGCTCTCCGGCTGGCCGGTGCGCTTTTCAAAGTCCACCTTCCAGTTCGGGTCTCGATGATTGTGTTTTATGGCAGCTAATGAGTGCCACTTCCATTGGGGCAGAGCGATTTCCATTAGCATCCGAGCCTGTTTTTGTGGCACTGTAGGAATAAAATGATTTTTATTGGATTATTAAATAAATTAAGGTATAAAGTCCCATAACCATTTATAAATATTGACAATAAAGTCATCATGCCAGGATTCTGGGATACTTGGGGTTGTTAAGATTCCTATTTTGATTAGTTTCCAAGTCGACAAGTTGTACTTTTAATTGGACTCTCGACTAGCTTTCATCATTCAGACAAATCCTGCCATCCAGGACCCTCAATGTGTTGCCGAAAATTGAAAGCTGAAAGATTTTCGCATTTTCGCATTTTCGCAAGAGCTTTTCCGCCTTTCCATCTCTTCAAACGGAAAACTCTAAAATGTAACTGTAAACGGTTCGCTTTCCAACCCA
This sequence comes from Drosophila ercepeae, assembly GCA_018150545.1. Classification (NCBI taxonomy): domain Eukaryota; kingdom Metazoa; phylum Arthropoda; class Insecta; order Diptera; family Drosophilidae; genus Drosophila; species Drosophila ercepeae. The sequence continues at coordinate 17,265,660 of JAECWL010000161.1, forward strand.
AACTATCGTATCCCCGGCATGTCTAATCCGAGCATATGGGAAACGTATCCCAATTCCAACTCCAGCATCGGCTCCAATTCCAATCCGAGTCCTAGTCCGAATCGGAGCCGGAGAACTGTTTGCTGTTGACGCTCGAGCTTAGAGCTCATTACAATTTTCAAGTACATTTGCGCTGATAGTTACACCCAGTCGGAGGATGGGTCCGTGTGTTTCATGCATACAAACAAGCACTTGAAACATATACTATGCAAATATCATGCCAACTACGAGCTACGAACCACGAGCACCCAGACAGATGCGAAAACTCCACTTGATTACGGGGAGGGGCAAGAGAAGGAAGTCCAGCTTTTGATGCCCCTCCAGCGGTGCAAACAGTTTCCCAGCTTCCCATCTTCCCAGTTTCCCGGACACAAATGTCTGCTGACCATTAAATTCACTTCACTTCATTTAAATCTGAAGCATTTGCCGGGCGAGACTTTTGCGGACATCCCAGGGCCATGTGGCATGCGGCATGTGGCATGGCCATGCCTGTTGGTAAAAGTTTTTCAATAACACAAGAAAATTTGTTGAGGAGCCATCCAGCCTGCCGCCTGCCTGCCATCCTGACTGCCATCCTGACTGCCTGACAACTGCAAATAATAGTTTCGCCTCCAAGCTGGCATTGAAAGATTTTGGTTGGAGCATCTGCTCCTCCACCATTGATTGAGAACTTGGCCTGGTTTATCCCGGCCTGAAATTGATTTGCCTTCAGCATCGGCTCAAGGGTATCCCAGTTTCGACCTGCAATCTCTGCTCCAGCCTTCGGATAATTTTTATTTGGCTGACGGTGGCAACTTTCGATGGGCTGGCCTCCTACACTTGAAATTTGTGGATCTCCCGCCTCAGCCTGATTCTAATGCGAGCCCCCATCCCATCCAGTCAGCATCTCTAATTTGCTTTGACTTTGATGCATTTAAACTAAAATGCAGCTGGGTCACACCGGTGGGGGCGACCCGAATGTCCTGGTATGCAAATTGGTCGTGCCAGCAGTTACGGCCCTTGGCCCCGAAAACCGAAAACCGCAAAACCAAATTGATTTTGTCTGCTCAAGCCAGGACATGGCAGCTCATCTCAGTTCAGTTCGGTTCAGTTCAGTTCGGTTCGTGGACAACTGGCGGCAATTTTCATTACGCATCTGAAGAACTGCTCCTCATATGAGCAGCATTACGCATCCGATCCATTGTCCTCGGCCTCGGTTTCGGCCTCGTCCTCGGAGGGACAGGACAGGACAGGACAGGACAGTGCAGGACAGGACAGTGCAGGACAGTGCACGACAGGACAATTGAGTTGGCAGCATTGCCATGGAGCATTGTTTGGACATCGAGCATTGGATGCATGCATGTAAACATAATCAGTATTTGCAAATACAGGAGTGCATCGATGTTGCAGGTGAGCTCGAGCTCGGCACAATAAATGCAGTTGCAGCACAATGGAACGGGAATGAGGTGTGCGGGTTATGGGATTATAGTCCGATTACGATGGACCTGGTATGGGGGAATGCATCTGCCCGAAATACTGGCTAGGATGGGTTATGTTTGATTATCATCAGTTTAATGTAACCGAAATACTTCAGAGTCAGCATGAATTTCGAGGTTTGATTGCAATTAGCAAGGGAGCAGGTTTTAGAAGCCATTACTTATCCTTTTACTTTTCCTTTTTCTATAAGACTAACCCAATTCCATAGGTTGTAGCTTAGAAATTTGTAAATTGGATTGGGCCCGCCAATTATGTTGCTACTGCAATTTGGCGAACAATTCCCCATTTCGCCTTGAGGTAGCAATTACCAAATTGTTTCGGCCAGCCGCAGTTCAAAGGCAACCCAAGCTCCAGTGCCAAGCGATCCGATCCGATCCGATCTGATTGCCAAGGGGCCACCAGCTGCTTCCTCTCGAGGAAATACAAACAGTTGGCTCAATGGCCTGGCGAGATGGCCTGGCGAGATGCGATGACAAGACATCGGGCGACAATCGAGCTTATACAAAACCCGGACTCAATGGGGAACAAATGACAAATTTTTAATGCCTCATGAAACAAAACGCTGATAAGATCAGCGGCTGTCGCACAAGCGAAACAAAGCGAATAAAAATAAAAAACACAAACCAGGAGCAGGAACAAAGCGCTGCGAATCCCAAAAAACCCGAATATAATAATAAAAAAAAACTCAAAACAAACAATTGGATGACAAGGACGAGGAGGATCTCAAGATCTCTGGCCCCTGATTTGGGAATTAAACACGCGCGAATAGGAATCAATGACGGACTACCTGCTCACTCGGGATCCTGGGTAAATGGTTGGATGGATGAATGGCTAGATGGTTATTATGCCAGACAGACGGCACACGGTCGAGCACACATTCGAGATTTTTGTCAACAGGATCCGGGACTGCTATGGGGCGAGAGCTGAAATAAAATTAGTAAAATACGCCGCCAAGGCTCTCAAGTCTCGCTATTGCCGGGAAGGAAAGAAAAACATTTTGAAAGGACAAACACACTCGAAACGCTGGGGTGTAGCTGGAATCCCAATCTGACCTGGCTGCTAGCTAGTTGTCATCATTTGTTGATTTTCATTCCGCCTCGTTTCTGCTCCTTTGCCGAGTTTTAGCCTCGTAAAAAATCCTTTAAGTGCACTCCAGAGCACAATGCACTCGCCCTGTCCTGCTGCGTCTCGGCTCCTGCTTTGACATCGTCCTCTCAGCCAAGTGCCTTATCCATATTCAGGATTACGGAATGAGACTAGGGAACCTCTCAGGTCCATTGTCTGTGGATTACATGACTCGATATGTATCAAAGTTTCCTAAATTATCAGATATATTTAAATAGATGTCTTGGCTCAATCTCTTGTTTTGTTTTAAATTATCTTTAGATCTTTAGGAGAAAATAAAAGATGCTAAATACCATTACCATTTCAATAACCGGCGCCTGAACTCCATTGGAAATTCTTCGGAGAACCGGAGAAGGTCTCACCCCGCTAATTTGCAATTTCAATGTCACGCTCCGTGCAAGTGACGATAAATTTGCACTATCCTCGGCCTGAGAGTGGAAAAGGCAACAAATTGGAGGGAGACCCCGACCCCGACCCTGATTCTGGGATACAGGACTGGTTGGGGGGACTGGTAATGGGGAACGCATCGCTGGCTTTCTTGCACTTAGCCAAATTACATGGCTGCCAGGACTTGTTGATTGCCATGTTGCCGTTGGCTAAATTTAGCATTATTAAAAAATTAAGCTGACAACATTCTGGTGTCATCTAGACCGAGGCAAGAACAACAGAAGCAGCCCAAGTCGAATTCCAGCCAACCGAACAGGGACAGAGACAAGGCTAGGGAGGAGGACCAACAGACATGCGTGCGTCATGTGGCAGGGTCGCTTGGACCGCCCGACACTTACTTTAATTTCGAGGTGCCGCCGAGGGAGGGGCCCGGGAAGTGGCCAAGGAAAACATGCCTCAGACTCTTGCCACATGCCTCCTCCGGCAGCTGATTAATTGTATTTCTGTTTATTTTTTGTCTATTTTTTTTTTCGTTTGGAGTTATGAGCCAGGCCAGTGCCGCACGCTAAATTAAGCGAAATTTTTCATCCACATTTAATTACGTTAATGATCCGGGAGTAGGTTCCTAGGCCAGGAGCAGTTGCTGCCACTTATTAATCAGAGGGCGGCACGCGGTAGGGCCAAACCTACTGCCAAAACTAATGCTCCACCAGCTGCCAGAGGAATTCGAGTCCAGAGCTCCTCCGCTACGCCCACTACTCCGAACTCCAGACATGATTACCAGGCGCTGGGGCAGCGAAAAGTACACGAGTTGTAAGTCAAACTGACACCGAAGATTATGGTTTATGTCGACAAAGTTGACACGTTGTTTATCAAAAATGCAAGTCAAGGACTCTGTCCGGAAAAAGGCAACAACTGCGCCACAACTTTGTGTTGACGGATGCCTGGCAAGTGCAAGACAAAGGCCCAGACCCTGCCACAACGACTGGCACTGCAACTGCAACTGCAACTGCCACCGCCACCCCACAAGGGGCAACAAAGGAAACAACCGACAGATAAGCACACAGTCTTGAGGATTTGGACGATTCCGGGGAGTTGCAACTTATGTAGTGCGTGTGTCTTACAAACTGTTGTAATTAATTTCGTTTTTTTTTCCCACTCTCACGAGGCTGCAACTCAAATGGAGTCCAGATAATGCCAGGTCTGAGTGCATTATGTTCTCCCTTCAGACATTATAAATCAGAGATCGGATCTGCGGACACATGAGTGATTGTTGATGTCCTCAAAGATATTTTAAGCCAAACTAGATAAAGCATTTAATTAAAATGAGATCTCTTCGTAGTGCAATATTTGAGTAAATAAATTGGAGGTATTCCCCGAAACTTTAGATACCATATAGACTCCATTGATGGGCTCATATTTCTTGGCCGAAACGACCTTTTAAACTTTTTTAAAGCCCCTCCAGCCACGATTCCCTATCGTCTGCGGTAAATGATAATGGGAAGCAAATCGCATAACGCCCATTTAGATGACATAACCGATAAACTGTAAATTGCCGACAACAAAACCGGAAACTGGCAACTGGAAAGTGGAAACTTTCTGCCACACATTAACATTAACCTATCTGCGTGCGTATCTGCGGCATTGTCTGGGACACATTTATGCGGACCACGCCCACTTGTCGTGACCCACCGCCCTTGGTCCTCCTGCCAAAACAGAGTCAATCAGGCACTCCAGAGCCAAGGCATGTGAGCCTGGCCAAAAACAAAAATCTGGATTCAGGGAGGAGCCCTTCCACTTGACTGACTTATTCCTTCGACGTTCCTTTCGCAGGCTAGGAAGTTTTTTTTCTCGTATTAGTTATAGACGTTAAATAACTCCCCGTTGCGTGGCAAACTTTGTTTACGGCAATAAAAAAGTTTCCTTAAAATATACAAAATAAACTCGAGTCCAGGAGCTGCGAGTCGAGAGCCGAGAGCCGAGAAGGATGTGCAACCTTTTGGGAGCTCTTCCCGGGCGCAAATGTAATATTTGCTAATTTTATGTGAATTCGGAAACTCGCAAAACTTTGGCTCCCCCGCCGGAGAGTTGGGCTTATCCTCCTGAGTAAACGCAAATCTGGCGCATTTATGGCTATAAAATTTTCTCAGAATGCAGAAATACCTTTAGAATCAGTTTTTAGCCAAAAAACACACAAAGCGAATAAAAATCGCAAAAAAACATCAAGCGTGCTGCGAAAGGAAAACTCAAACAAGCCCCTTACACAGGTCTAATGTATGGGATTATCCCTAAACAAAGCAAACAAACGGCAGCTACTCACGAGGAGTGAAGGCGAATCAATTTTACATATGGCCTGTGTGTGGAGAATCCTTTGGACCTGGTCCCGGCTTATCCTTTCAGATGGAAATGATGGAAATGATGGCAGCGGGAATGGAAATGGAGTGCTCCTGCCTGGATGCCTGGATGCCTAGCGCGAACTTGAGGAAAACAATAAACTTTCGCCTGGCATCTAATATAAAAGGTGAAAATCTTTTCGAAAGCTTCCAAAGGTTTTTTCCCATTCCCCGCCACCGGAACTCCTATATGCCCCTTGGAAAAATTTTTGGGATCCGAGAAACAGCAGCAGCTGGCAGAAGCCCCATAAATGCGGTTAAATGTAAAAGTTTTTGCATCTTTAAGATGAGCGTGCGGTGTTTGTACAAAGTTCATGGCATCCCAGCTGGCTGGGTCGCATACGAAATCAGAGGAGCATTTCATCGATGATGGCATTCAATGATCACCCAAGCAATCCCCTCAAAGTGGCCTACACTTCTTCTCATCTTGGTTAATTATAAAGGAATCTTCGCTTTGTGAGGTACTCATGGTCCATGGTCAGTTGCGTGCCGGTTAAGAGCCAAAAAAAATCAATGGGTTAATGCATATGCCACACACTTACTCTCTGGCATTTAAAAGTATCTACGAGTGGTGGTGGCCTGGCCCATCCCAAACCATTACCAAATGCTCCGGCTTGGAGCTCTGTAAAATGTTCCCAAACATTTCATTGGCCCATGCTAATTACGTCCGACCTTCGAATCAAAGAGTTAAGGCACATGTCTGGGGTTTTTTTACTGTCTTTTCGAATATAATAAAGGTATGCTAAGGGTCTCTCGGTTTTGATTGATTAATTCAAACCGAACTGGGCCATGAATTGAATTTTAAATGGCCCCATAATTTGGCAGCAATTAAATCGACTTATGGGAACGGGAACGGGTAATGTCATTAAGGTAAATGTCTGAAAGGGGTTGCCCAGCCATATAAAGTCAAGAAGACAAGTAGAGAAGTAGTCCCTAGATAGAGTATCTCCGATTCCATAGTTTTGACCACTTTGTTGTTTTTGTTTAAAAGGAAATTTCCTCCACACTTTCCTGTCTGTTCAATCAAGTTGACACTAACACATGTCGGACCCTAAGTGTTTGAAATGGGAATGGGGATGGAGTTGGGGAAAAGCCTCTATTAATAGAGCATTAATTGATGATTTTGTAGGGGAAAAGCGTCGTTGACAAACTACGTATCTGATGGATACATGCAGTTGAATGCTCGCAGTTGTACGCCATTGAATGCTGCCATTAATCAAAGTGTAGCTGCTGATTTTCGAAAAGCTCTGCTGTGGTTAAATATTTTGAGAGGCGACATATGTTGTCGGTGTCATAAAGCCCAATGATTTGTATCTGCATCTGCATCTGCGTATCTAAGTATTCGTGCGTGCGCTTGTGTTTGTGTTTGTGCCTGCCACACCGCAGAGACAGGCCTTGCAACATGCACAACTCTCAACTATTTACCACCGAAAAAGTGCGAGTATCTTGGGCCTGCACTCTGGCTTGCAACTGCATTCGATAGATACTGGCAACCGCAAACAAGCTGCCGCTTCGCCGAGCCAGCTGTTTTTGGGGAAAACTCTTTCCGTAAAAAGGGTAAAGCGGCAGTAAGGGAGTACAGGAAAATCGCTCCATTGTGCGTTCTGCGTTTTGCGTTCTGCGGTTTTGGTTTTCAAGCTCTCGTTTCGGGCACGGATTTTGCGTAAAAGTTTTCAAAACATTTCCCGAACTATGGCAAGCATTTTTGTATTCAAAAACTAGTTGGCTGTCAGCATTCATCTGGCGCGCCGGCCTGACTGGCTATATAACGCAGATAGATAAATGCGAGCACTTATATAGAATTGCGGGAGATAGCCGTTGCCGAAGTTTTGCCAGCAACTTTATGGGTATTTATTGATTTTGGGAATAGTTTTCCAGCCAGTTCCTCTGATTGATGGTTGCATAGTTTCATAGTTGGCATAGACCGCCGTTTTGGCTTTCTGGATTTTGACGAGCCGAGGGATTCCTAAGATTTGGCCTGGAAAGTGATCAAAATGTTTCTGTTGCAAAGTTTCAGTTCAAAAGCCTTCGAATTATAAACCGAATAGCCAAAGTTTTAGTGGAAAATGAGACAAGGCAGTCGGAGCTTAAAATGCCAGCCCGTTTCGATCTAAATATCAATCTGGTTGCTTTCCTCCATCCTCCATCCATCTCCCTAACGGGGGCTATACTTGGTAAGTGGCTGCTTTCCCTGCAAAATTGGTCCGGCCTAATGCCACTGTGGCAGTGGCAGTGGCAGCTGCTGTTGCCTCCCAGCAATTACGGCAACACATGAATTACGCTTCCACCTTCGCATATTGGCCGGGTACTTATTTGGCCGAAACTTTCGCCTGCTGAGGGTAAAAGTGAGGCTGATGGCCAAAAGCGTACACCGAGGAAATTTCGTTCAAATCTTTGGGTCTAACCAGCCGTTGTTTTTCAAAGTCTTGAGTACTTTTTCCCCAGTGCTTTGATACCCCGAGGGGCAGCCAAACGTTTGCCGAAACACGACTTCAAATTAACACGTAAATTGCAGCGGACTAACACGCGTCGTAGTGCAGTTAGAGTGGAGTTTTGGTGGAAAGTGTTACCAATCCAATACGAAATGGCCTGTCTCAGTTTTAGTTTCAGTTTCAGTTTTGAGTTTCTTTTAGCCATCGCTGTCTTAGCCTCGTTAAAGGCCAAGACTAGCGGGCCTTGTTACAATTAATTGCATATGCTGGGGCAACATTTTTGCATACCGGCAACATGTTGCAGTTAACAATAAATTAGCGTTTAAAATGCAATGGCAATGGCGGAGGCTCTCTTACCACTTCTCGTTAGCCCTCGGCTCGTTAGCCCTCGAAGATCACGCAGGCGACGGCGGGCGATCAATCAAGAAGCCAGCCAGTGTAATGGCGAACCGTCCCAGGCCTTTCGCCTTTTGCTACACGATAGTTTAGTTGAATTGCGCAATTAATTAGTTTCGTGTTAATGAGCAATGCGCATCGCATCATCTCGTGGTCATAACAAGCGCTCCAGACACTCCAGGCCCGTCACTCGATATGGCCAGGAATTTTTTAATGGCCCTCTACGACCGGGTGCAAAGTAAACTAGAAATTTATGGCCATCGGGCTGGCCCGGCTTTGCCATGAAGACTCACTTAAAGTTTACGAAAGCCGAAGGGATCCTCCACTCAAAGTCAACGATTGCTGATGAAACAAGAACTATAAAACAGCAACTAAAAGTTTCGAGCTTCTGTTACAGAGCCCTATGTCTGCACTGAGTCAAAAATGAGATAGTCTATATATATATTTATACATAAACGATGTCTACACATTTCTCCCTGTGTACATTTAAAACTACTGATTGCTCCTTTGATGTGTAAGGATTCACGTTTCCAAGTCATTAGTGGCAATGCTGGCAATGTCAAAACACACATTCGATATCGAATAAAACACAATTTTTGAGCCCTCCTTCGGCTTCTACCCTTTGTGGAAGTAGGGGCCAGAGTTTATTGTTGCTGTTTCTTGATAGGCTTCAAAATCCATCCACTCCCACTCTCACGCCGACTCCCACGCCGGGCCGGCGTAGCGATGTCAAAAGTTATGAGCAAACAATTTTCTGCTTAAAAGCGTCTGTCACAAAACTTCCAGCGCCCCACGTCAAGCCAAACAAATCCCCTATTGTGCCGCCCATGTCAGGCAATACTTTTCACAATTTGTCTGCAATTACGACAGCCGGAAAAGTTCACTCAGGAGCACCCATACCCATACCCATACCCAAACTCCTACCGATACCCGTTTTAGAAAAGTCGGAAAATGAAATTCCTACGTGATTTGGTTTTAACGAGATTTGTCCCCGCCAGCAACTATCGACAATGCAAATATAACGTATCGTATTTTGTAACTCACTTCGCCAAATGTTGTCCAATGCGGGGCGTAACCACGCCCCCCATTATTTGGTACACAATACAAAATATCGTGTGTCAGAAATGCGAAATTGATTCACGAACCGAACGTCCCGTCCTCTGTTTATTGTTGAGACCGCACGAAACGGTGCGTTGCGTACAATATAATGTTTCGCATAGTTTTGCAGCTGAAGAGGTTCGATTTCGATTTGGATTTCGATCCCGGCCCCTCAAAATTCGAAAATTCTGTCAACATGCACACATAATCACAAAGTTGCAAAGTGGCGACAAAGCAAACAGTTTACATTTTCAAAGGACCCTCTTCGACGTCCCATTCGACGGTCGACGAGCTGACCGCTTTCGATTTATAATTTGACAATCAATTGACAGTTCGTTGGGTAAACAGAAAAACACAAATGCAAACACGCACTCTGAAACCATTCACAAATATGCAACAAAACCCTTGACAATAAAAATATGGAATAAAATATCAAATAACTTTGCAAAAACTATCCACAGAGCAAATTGTGTTGGCCAACTTTGATTTCTCCTCCTCCTGACATCGGTTGAGTGCCGGAAATTGAGTGCCTTTGGGTGCAGCTGGGGGTGTCCCTGCCAGAAAATGGGAGGAATCCGAGGAACTTTCAGTAAAAGATCTCTATTCCAAGGATTTCCATCAATTTCAAATATGTTATTGCCCAAAGTGTATAGAAAAACAAGATTTTAAGCCTATAATATTTAAAGTATTAATATATTGAAAGTATTACAACATATATTCATTTCTAGACTTGAGGTTAATGATTTTCAGAATATCTTCCTTGGTGAACTTTTCCTCCACATGCGGCTTGTCAGGTTTTGCAGAAACCGGAGCTGGAGTGGGTTTTTTGGCTTTTTTAGATCCCTTACCGCCTTTCCTGGCCAAATCTGGCACTGGCTCTTCTACCTTCTCCGGATTGTAAAACACCAGATGCGGTGGGTCCATTTCCACCTGCGAGATGGAGGTTTCTGAGCGCTTGGATTTAACCCAGCAGCGGTAGCCCGTAGTGGAGATACCAGGTGGTGGTGCCTTGGAAAGCAGATCCTCGCTTTCACAGATTTGGAGTTTTTCAATTTCGTTTGGTATTGGTGTCTCAGGCTCAGGCTCAGGCTCCGGCTCCGGCTGCGGTTGTTCTTCCTTAAAGGGTGCCAGATAGGTGAAGAGATGGGGAAAGGCGCGTTGCTTAATTTCGCAAGTGCAGCGACACTGAAACAGGCCGTCCTCCTCCTCGATCTGTTCCTCCTCTTCCTCCCCCTTTTGGGCTTTCTCCTTTAATCTAGCCAATCTCTCCTTGCTGCTGCCCCTGAACGGAGCCAGCCAGCAGAAGTCGGTGTCGTAGTCCTCCACTCCGCTCTTAGATACCTTTTCCCCAAGATTCTCCTCCTCGCCAAGATCATCACCGCCGAAGAGGGGACGACACTTACACACCTGGCAGGTGCAGGTGCACTCAGAGTCACAGGAGAGCTCTACCTTTTCGCAGGGGGGGCACACTACTTCCATGGGTGGAAAAGGCTCGCAGTGCTCGTCGAACTTATCGTCCTCCTCAGTATACGGCAACCAGCGGCAGATGTATGGTCCCTGGCTACACTCGGCCGTGATATCTGGGGCCTCCCGGGCCTCGCCCATCTCCCGACAGCAGCGCAAATGACGACACTCGCACTTGATGTTGCTGAGAATAGTGGCTGCACTGGTGGCCGACGACGTCTTGCGTGACATTGGGTTGTTTGGGGTTTTCTTCAGGCCGTGATTGTAGCGCGAGGAGGCAGAGCTTTGGACGTTTAAACCTGCTGCTGAACCCACATCCAGCTGGGAGGGCGCGCCGGATGCGCCGGTGCTAATGTTCATATTCAACTTCATGTATAAAATCTCGACCTCGGCAGTCGCTGTGGAGTAGGCATTGGATTCGATTGGGCTTTCCGCTTTGTCCGGGGGTCGACAGCAGCTGCAGACCCAGTCGTCTGCGAATATTATCCTGGTCTGGAGAACATCGTAGAGGCTCTTGTAGACACACTCGATCCGCTCCCCGAACTGCTGCTCCTCGGAGTACATCATTCCTGTGAGGGCGGCATGGATCTCAGCAGTACGTCGTGCGGCATGCAACCAGAGACACTCCTGGGTGTGCGGCGTACTATACTGCAAGTATATATACCGCTTCCCCTCCTGCCCAGTTCCGTAGTAGTAGGCCTTGAAGGCCCGCTTCACAATGGCATAGGCCAGCTGGGCGTCCATCCGATTCATGTGTGCCTCGTGGGCCAGTCCGTGCAGGAACGTCTCCTTGGCGAAGCGCTTCCTCGGCACGCGGTCGATTCGCTCCCGCACCTCATCGAAGTGCTGGAGGGAGTTACGGATCACTTCCGCACTCCTTTTCACCTCCCAGGGGCGCAGCCCGCAGATCCGCATCACCTTCATCACACTGTCGGTGATATCCTCGATGTCCAGGAGCATATTTTCCAAGGCCAGACTTTCGTTCTTTTCTGCACAATCAAAATGACCAGGGAGGTGGCACTGGCACTTGAGAGGGTTCGATTGCTTGCTCCATAAGGAACTTCCCGTATTCATGTCTTCGGTGTTTGGGAATCCGGAATTTGGGTATCAATAAAATAGAAATAAAAAAAATGAAAAAATTAATGTTTGGTATGTTCCAAGTTATCAATCATTTTTAAAGAAATCTTTCGATAGATATTAAACAAAAATGGAACTGATTTCCATTGATAACTACGACAAAGTCAAAGGTTGCCAAAATAAAATTTTGTTCATGATTCTGTAGAATATCTATGGCATAAATTTATTGAAAATATTTCACAGATTTTAAGGATCACAATATTTATTCATCTTTGGACTTGAGGCCAATGATTTCTAATATATCATCCTTGGTAAGCGTGTCCTCAGCAGGCGGTTGTTCAGGTTGTCTGGGAGCCGCCGGAGGCTTGGAGGGAGCTGAAGTGGGCTTATTGGGTTTGGCGGGAGGTGCTTTAGCTGGCACTTTGGTCTTTGCATCGGGCGGAGGATTGGCAGAAGCTGCGGTTTCTTCTTTGCCGGAACTTGGATGGTGTTGCTGCTTGGTGGTTACTATAATATCCGGAACCTTTCCCTTTTGGTCCGAGCTATAAACCATCATAAGAGGATGCCCATGCTCCATCTCCGACTCAGAGGTAGATGAGCGCTTGGATTTCACCCAGCAACGATAGCCCGCCAGGGAGATACCAGGTGGTGGAGGCTTAGAAAGCAGATCCTCACTTTCACTGACTTGGAGTTTTTTGATTTCCTTCGGTAGCTCAGATTCAGGCTCCGGCTGCGGTTGTCCTTCCTTAAAAGGTGCCAGGTAGGTGAAGAGATGGGGAAAGGCGCGTTGCTTAATTTCGCAAGTGCAGCGACACTTAAACAAGGCGTCCTCCTCCTCGATCTGTTCCTCCTCTTCCTCCCCCTTCTGGGCGCTCTCCTTCAATCTAGCTAATCTCTCCTTGCTGCTGCCCCTGAACGGAGCCAGCCAGCAGTAGTCAGTGTCGTAGTCCTCCACTCCGCTCTTAGATACCTTTTCCCCAAGATTCTCTTCCTCGCCCAGGTCATCTCCGCTGTAAAGTGGCCGACACTTGCACACCTGGCAGGTGCAGGTGCACTCGGAATCACAGGAAAGCTCCTTTTTGTCGCACGGCGGACACACCCCATCCAGGGGCGGAAAGGGTGTGCAGTGCTCGTCGAACTTGTCGTCCTCCTCGGTATACGGCAGCCAACGGCAAATGTAGGGTCCTTGGCTGCACTCTGCCGTGATCTCTGGGGCCTCCCGGGCCTCGCCCGTCTCTCGGCAGCAGCGCAAATGAGGACAGTCGCATTTGATTTGGCTTGTATTGGAGATGGCACTGGGGGCGGTAGACCGCTTTCGGGACGCTGAATTCTTTTTAAGACTATAGTTGTGCCGCGAGGAGGAGCTCAGGATGATTCCAGCAGTCGCCGAGGCCTTCTCCACGGGCTGATAGTTCACCATGGAGGCCGTCGTGGAGGCGGTGCTCGCGTTTATTTTCTGTTTATAGTATAAAACCTCAACCTCGGCGGTCATTGTTGAGTATGCATTGGAGATCGATTCGCTGCCCGGCTTTTCACCGCAGTTACAGACCCACTCGTCTGAGAACATTACCCGGGTCTGGAGGACATCGTAGAGGTGCTTGTAGACACACTCGATCCGCTCTTCGAACTGCTGCTCCTCGGAGTACATCATTCCGGTGAGGGCGGCATGGATATTCGCAGTACGTCGTGCGGCATGCAGCCAGAGGCACTCCTGGGTGTGCGGCGTACTATACTGCAAGTATATATACCGCTTTCCCTCCTGCCCCGTTCCGTAGTAGTAGGCCTTGAAGGCCCGCTTCACAATGGCATACGCCAGCTGGGCGTCCATCCGATTCATGTGTGCCTCGTGGGCCAGTCCGTGCAGGAACGTCTCCTTGGCGAAGCGCTTCCTCGGCACGCGGTCGATTCGCTCCCGGACCTCATCGTAGTGCTGGAGGGAGTTACGGATCACTTCGGCACTCCTTTTCACCTCCCAGGAGTGCAACCCGCAGATCCGCATCACCTTCATCACACTGTCGGTGATATCCGCGATGTCCAGAAGGAAGTACTCAAGGATCTGTTTTTCGTTCGTGTGGCCACAGTCTGCATTCTCCGGCAGGTGGCACAGGCACGTGAGTGGCGCCGCGCCGACCCAAGAGGAGCTTACCGTATACATCTTTTGGGAAGAGCCGGAATTTGATAATCAAAAAATACAGAATCAAAATCAGTCTCTGAAGTATAGAAAACTATATTTATTTTTGCGATAGACAAATGCAGTTATACTCAAAAGTCTCTGTGATCCAAATTATCAATTAAAAATGTATTAAAGGGGAAGAGGAGCCAGGACCGCCACAACAAACACCTGCTGCTGGGATTTATCAAAGGGGAATCGCAGTATTTATAGCTTTCCGGAATATATCTGGATTTCTGACATAACGCGGTCTCTGCTGGCTGACGAGGTAGGCAGACCGAAAATGTCGTATTTATCATAAATACCAGGCCGCATGCTGCTGCAGATATTTATTTGTTTATCCAACAATTCCTGGCACCGCCAACTGAATGTTTTCTGATATACTGCTGTTAATTCGAAATACTTTTATGATGGATTCCAGGCGGAAACGCTCTGGGGACAAGACGCACTAAAACAACAAACAAATCTTAAAGTATGAAGTACTTTCCCAACTAAGACATCGTAAAACAATATTAAAGTGACAGTAACGAATTCTAAACACTCTCGAAATTAATTATGGGGTTACTAAATGAAATTTCTTTAATTTTGTCAGTTAGTTACTGTCAACTTGAACATCACTCCCCATTGACATAAAAAGTGAATCAAAGACTGAAGTCTGAACAAATATTGTCATGCGGTCGTGACAAATATTTACATAGTTGGCGCGCCATTGGATTTTCCCCGGGTAAGGTGAAATGTTGTTCCCCAAACCAAACCAAACTAAACCAAACCATAGCCCATGCCGTAGCCTAAAATAAAATCAAATGAAATGAAATGAAAATACGACAAGAAACAAAACGAGCAGCTCTGGAGTCCGGAAAATGCGGGCACATTGACAGTACGGGCGATTGATTTTTCCTGTGTTTGGGTTTGAAGTTTGAATTTGAATTTGAATTTCTGCCATGGACTGGGCCAGGGAGCGCTCAAGTAACGCCGAGGGTCGTTTTCCGGGGCAATCTAAAATTAATGCATTGCAAATAGATGGCACTGCAGTTGTCAGAGCTCGGGATAGACAGTTCAGCTGATGGGCTGAGGGACAGAATGAGTTTAATTGTTGACCTTAGCTATTAGCCCCTGTCAAGGGCCCCCTCGTACTAAAAAAATGTCTGGATCTGGGTACTTTCCTTTGTGAGTATGAGTACAAAATGTTTTTTGTCTTTGGACCCGCTTAATTTATATGCAAAAAACACAACGCACTTTCGCGAATTTTTCTCAGAATCCACTTCAGACTTTATGCAAACGCTTTGGAATGCAAGACGGTGACTGACGAGCAGAGTTCTCTTTGTCGGCTTACGATTTATACTCGCATTTGTTTATGTTGCAACAGCGGTATTGTTTCTGATTTTGATTCGACTCCCTGCCCCATCACCCACTACCCTCTCAACATTCCACATTTCGGGGCAATGTGCAGCTCATTATTATGAACGCTGCATCGTTCAGTGTTTAAATGCGTCAGGGAACTATTTTCCCTTCCAAGTATTCAAAGTCCCGGGAGACTTGCCCTATTGTAAACATCAGAATGATGCCTGTAGCTGAACTAATAAAACATTTTTAAGAGAATCCCCTTCCAAGCTTAGCGGGTTAAGTCAATCTAATAGTGTTTCGACGACTACATTTCTACTTAAGTTTCGGGTTTTGTTCAGAAATCAGTTGGGGAAATCGCTCAAGGAAAACTCTATTTAAGGATCTATGTATGGATTTAAAAGTTAACTTGGATCGAGAAAACACGGATCTTCAATTGAAGTTATGGAACAAGCTGGAGTCAAAATTTCTATCCAAGTGCAGCTGTGTGGCAGTCGAATGTTTCCAGTCCAGATTTCTTCCATTATTTCTCTTACAAAGACATGTTTCTAGACGATCACTAAAGTGCAAATTCATTCATTTTTAGCACTTAGTCTCATTCATAATGTTATCTGGGGCTATGCAAATGAAGCTTTGAAATAGTGATTAATGATTATCGAATTGTTTCATATTTGTGGCTACAGTTTATACACATCCGATTGCATTTCCAGACGATACTTCAGTGACACGCCTTTACTCAGCTCCCATGGGGACTGCCATTTATCACCCTCGATCTTGATTAAAAGTCTGCACTCGCACACACGAGCTCCCCTTTCGGATCGAGACCATCCAATTATAGACAGCCAAAGCCCCGTGAAGATGCTGATCTCCAACTGAATGAAAACGAAATGGAAACGAAATTATAATGCGAACAGCAACAACTTGCAGCAACTGCAATAAAGACATCAACAGTTCGTGGCATCAAAGAGGCAGCCGGGAAAAAATGATAATACCAGAAGAGAATCAGAGGCCTATGGCAACTTATGAGAGTTCCAAAAATAATATCAAAATTAGCAATGAGGCGCAACAAATGGGCTGTTCAGCGCCCCACTGACTATAAATCCAGTTCCTCAGTCCCAGTCAGATCTTCATTATCCCAAGAAGTAGATCAATCAGGGCTTAGTGCCTGTAATTAAAAATGACAAATGTTCGATTTACAGCACCAACTAGATGGGTTAAAAATAAACAAAAAGCATAGAATGTAGTGGAAAGGGTTGGGTATGTTTATTTGTATTTAGTTGGATGAATTTTATAATTCGGTTTCCAGGTTTTCCTTACTCGGTTACTAACCATACTTAACTGCTTTTCCATATATAAGGTAAATACTTACCTTGCCGCCTTCACACGCTTCAAACGATTCGAAGCCGCAAACACAGACATCCAAGGGCCAACGTTAATAATGTTAGCGCCATATTTGACCGCTCTGTTGGCCTTATCAGGGAATGGCCAACTCGAATGGCTGCCACAAAGTTGCCAGGCCACAAAACAGTGGGTTGGGCGCTATTAATACTAAGCTTTCAATAAAATATATCCCAGTTCCGCAATATGACCTGCTCCTGAATGTCATCTGCCCTTCTAACTCTATTAAAATCTTTGAAAAATATTTATGACTTTTGATTATTGTAAGAACTGCCTTATAAACCACTGTCTCCAGGTTGACCACCAGGATTCCACTTGGTTGGAGGAACACTTGGCTGGCTGGCAGGTGCGGCGGGCATTTACAACATTTGCGGTCTGCAGGCATTTGCATTTTGCATTCGGTATTCGGCATTCGGCATTTGGCGTGGCCACGGAATCGCACGGATATGTGTCTATAACAAAACAATTAAAGGCCATGGAGTACCGAGGGCTCCGGACACCGGAGGGCTAAGCCCTCGACGATTTGACGGTGATTTATGAGGGGGCAGGCAGTCGGGCAGGCAGTCGGGCAGGAAAAGGAAAAAATAGGAGCCACAAAAACGAAAAACTCAAAGACAGGCACGTAGCAGAAGGTGGGCGGGGATTAGACATCGACCAAAAGGCAAATAAAAGAAACTTGGCGCACACACAGAGAGCCAAGTCAAAGGCAGGAAGTTCCACCCACCTGGGTGGTTCGGGTGAGTTGGGTGGGTTGGGTGGTGCCTCGGCACTTTGGCCACCCGTGGGCATAGTAAAATGCTAGTGAAACAATTATGCAATTACTTAATTTGATAGCCCAAGTGTGCCCGTGTGTTGTGCGACTATGCAGGCCGGCCACTCCCACTCAGAGAGCTAGCGCCCACTTCTTACCCGCATTACGTATACGTAGCGTGGGCCCGGACTTTGCTTTGTGGCCTGTAATTGTTTTTACTGCCACTCTGGCACGAGCAGCAGTTGGCCAGCATTTGGCTCGTATTACCCCTGGGCGGTTATGAGGATCCTGCAGAATTGTCAGTATCGTTTCGCGGGATTAAATGCAAGTCAAGATATATTAATTTCGGGGAGCAACCGACTGGAGCATCTGCCTTAACTCTTTACGT
This sequence comes from Drosophila ercepeae, assembly GCA_018150545.1. NCBI lineage: Eukaryota > Metazoa > Arthropoda > Insecta > Diptera > Drosophilidae > Drosophila > Drosophila ercepeae. The sequence continues at coordinate 17,283,595 of JAECWL010000161.1, forward strand.
CAGCTTGTAATGCCACTTTCGCACAATATCCCCCATGTAATCGCTCTGCTCAAGAGAAGAACAGAAAAGTCAAATAAGTTTTTATTATCATGGCCCGAAATATGTCACCGGGTAGCATAGAGAGAGCGTGAAGACCCATATAACCACTTATTTCGTCCTGGCCCCTCGTCATCTGGTGCGGCAGAAATTTCAACAACAATCAACACCTCCGACGCTACGCAAAGTGCTAAAAATTGCTAGAAATCATGGCTAATATAAATCATCTCGGCAAGCAGCTTTGCATGTTTAAGTGTCATACATAAGGCAGCGCAATATGAGCGCTCACGTAAGAGCTTTTCTGCTTTGGAGTGTGGAGTGTGGCAAGGAGTTTGTAGGTGGAGGCTCCTCCGCATACTCACGCCACCCACTCACCCACACATAATAAACACTCGGAGAGCTTGCCTTAACCCTTTTTGACTTTTGCAAATGCAAGGATACCCACACCCTCCCACAGGAAAGCAATTCATGTGGGGCAGCTAGGGCAGGTGGGTTCTGTTTGCTTTGCTACTCAAGTTGTGTTTTCTGTTTATTTTCGTTTGGATTTACTAAAGCAATTTTCTTTGTTGTTACCTTTAAGGCAGCCCCCGAGTTTCTTCTGGGTTCTGGGTTCTGGGTGCGTGTGTAAACACACATTTGACATTTGCTATATTTTTTGTGCAAATAAATAGTTGAGGCTGCCCGTAAGCAAACCAGCTGCTGGCATATGTTTGCAGCAGCTCTTGCAGGCACAGGTGAGAAACACCCCCGAGATTTATGCCATGTCAAGACATTTTTAATTAAGTTTATTTCAATTAGAAGAGGACTTGGCCAGACTTGGCAACAATTGCCACCGATTGAATTTGTCTGGCAAATAAATACCTAAGAAGTTGGAACTAAAAATTTAATTGGAAGAACGAGACTTTCGATTTGGGAATTTCGTCCTGCCAGATTACGTATCCGTATCATGTCTGAGCACCATATAAGAATTAAGTCATAATGCTTTCAAGCGCGTCTGTTTCAAATGCAAAAACTTGACAAACGCAACATGGCAAACATAAATAACTTGAACCAGCCAAGCCAAGAACACCGAACACCGAAACCAACAAAAATAACCAAAGCTATATGGCACACACGTTTTTATGATGTGATGGAGCAACAAAAAAAAAACGCCAGGAAACAAAAAACAAATACTACACAGAGACAAGGAATACGGAATAAAACTAACAACTCAGTCAAGTTGTGGGTGACATACGACAAGATTCAGGAGAAAGGTGGAGCATATATAGGGGCTTGGTGGGTGTATTGGATGGGTGGGATTTTAGACCAAGGGAAAAGCTCACGAAACACAAAACACAAATGGGAGGTAACGAGCTCCTACGCATCTTCCCCTTCCCAGACTGTTAAATATTTTATTGCAAATGCAGATAGAAAAACAAATCATATATTAACTATTTAGTTTTTTTCTTTCAAACAAAAAACAATTAAAAAATATTTAGTTGTAGATTACAAACCTGTCCCATCCAGAAACCTTATCAAAACAATAAGCTAGATCTGTTTTTTGCAGTGTCTTTATGGGGATTATAAAAGGGATACGATACAGGACGAAAAGAAATTGGAATGCCACACATACGTGGCTGACGAGTGAGAAGGCACAAGAAATTTAAATGACATTTACTCACTCAACCAAAGTGCAGCAGCCGTGACGAAAGAGTGGGGTTGAGGGTCTGAAGAAAGAGAAAGGGATATGGCAGCTTAACTAAATTGCATAAAATTTATTTAAATGACGAAGACCAAGTGGCGGGCATACCGGAGGGGGCGTGGCTAAAGCTTTAAAACAATAACTATGCAATATATGTGCAGACACGACTGTTGGCATTTTACCTACGACACATGGCAGGGCTTACAAAGGAAGGGGGATTGGGGAAGGATGGTAGGGGGAGCAGGCGTAACAGCAGGCCGCCTAAGCCAAAGCCAGACATAACAGAGCATATCCTTGGCAGGACCCTAACCCATCCGCCCCTCCTACCTTCCATCCACATGCAAACTGTCGTCAGTCAGCTTAAATTTATTGCTTCCTTATGTTGTGCTGCGTTATGAAAATAAATACCTTAGAAAACACACTCGCACCCACACTCTAGGATGTGGATATGTATATGAATATATATCCTCCCATGCCCCATATCCCCTAGCCCCTTTTGTAAACTTGAACTTTTTGCGCCCATATTTTATGCCGCCTCCCTATGAGCACTTTTAAAATATTATATTTTTGTTGTTCATTTTTTTTTGTTGCCTCAACTTTGAAATTTTTGTGCAGTTTGAGACTGTAAATTTTGTTTGACTTTTCGGCAGTCCTTGAAACGATATTCCCAAACACCAGCTCATCCTTAACCACCCCCAGCTCTGGCTCCTGGCTTCCTCCGTTTCTCCAGCCATTATCCTGCATGTGTCCCTATGGCCATGCCACTGAGCATGACCTCGTTTTTAATGGCGTTTGTTTTGAAGCGGGATTTCCGTTTTGCGGAAAGGGTTTTACGACTGCTTTTTATGGTATTCGAAAGGCCCAAATGGATGTTCGTAGGAGTCATCCGTTCCCTTTGCTTTGCTTTGAATATCATTTGTTTAAAGTTGGCCACAGAATTATGATGGCTTCGACATGTATTTTGTAGCCCACATTTGATTTTCGTAATTTAAGGCGGAAATCTTTAAGTCCAATAGGATTTTACTGGCGGCAGAATCCTTCGATTAGTCTGAAGCTTTAACTGCCACCGCAAAAGCACTTTAATGGAGCCACATATCTCCCCATAAGATTTCTCCCCAGAAGCTACCCCAAAAATGTGTCTGTCTGGATGGTCTGGATGGCCACTTGCCACCCCCGTCGGTAAGCCCTTTGGCAGGGAAAACACCTTGCAACCACCGAAGCCAAGTGGCACTGGCACAAATTTCATTTCATGCCAATTTAATCAATTGGGGCTATCGTAGAGCTCTTCCGGGGATACAGAGTGTGGATACAGAGATAGATGCCACAAAAAAAAACGACGCACGATGCTCTTTGTCACATGCTGCTGAAATTAATTCGTTTTTGATTAGGCGCAAAAAATCAATTTCTCGACCAAACTGAGTTTTATTTGTTTATGGCGGACATCAGTTTTTCTAGCTCCTGCTTCCAATCTCCTGCCCCCTGCCCAGGCAAACTGCCCTGGGCGCCCCTTCTGGCAGCTGTTACGTCACATTATTTGTTACTGTCTGTTGGAGTGTCTGGCAGCGGCAACAGTTGATGGCCAATTCCCTCCTTCCCTCTCTATCCCGATTAGACGTTTATTTGTTTTTTAGCTCGAGGTAAATGCAAATTCAAGAGGCCAGTGGCGTCCGTCAGGGGGGGTTTATAAATCAAATGCGCGTCTCTCTGGCGGCAGCTTGTGTTGGCAGCCTCTCCACCGCCGGAGACCGCCAAAGTACGACGGCATGTTGACAATTTTTTGCCGTTCCGCCTCTATGACCCTGGACCCTGGCTGCCGGAGACCCTTGACCACGATTGCCCGTCCTCGGAATCGGTAATTAACACATGCAGATTTCGCGCCGGGTGGGTGGGGAGTTAGGCAAAAGGGTGACCTGTGGCCAATTTGCCACAACTGTTGCCAGGACATTTTTGTGCCGTTTTAATTTCAAATTCAATATTGACGCTGCCCAGATAGAGTCTGACAATTTTGAAGAGAGTCAGGTGCCAATTGGTTGTTATGTTTTAGTCGATTTTAATTTTGTTTGCTGGCCAATTTTGCATAAATAATTAAGTGTGCTTTAAGTGGAAAAATAGTTGCAGTATTATTTAAAAAAACATAGAGTATATGAAACAATGTGATAAATGCCACAGGAGATATACGTTTACCTTTTTGTCCTCCGCCATGGGATAGCGTGACGAACCATTGACTGTGAAACTGCGGCGGAAAAAGTCTCTCGGTGGGAAAGTCAGGAAAAGCCGGGTTCATTGCACCTTTCCGAAAACTATGCCACTGCGGCGATTTTATCGATTTTCCCTACGGTTTCCGCACACTTTCGGGGTCTGCAGTCGGCGGTTGTTCAATTCAATTTCATTAACACCGAACAGGAGGCCAAAATCAATAGTAATTAATAAGAGTACTTGACGGACGGGGTTGGTATCTTTCTTGGCTGGCCCCCTCCCGGGTCTATCTCCTGCCAACACGCCACAAATCAAAAATCAAATATTAAGCGAGCTGGAAGAGTCCAGGGGTAAGAAAGTGGGCAGTGTGTGTGTCTGTGTGTTAAATAAATACGTTTTAGCCATGAAAATCCCTTTTAATTGCCACGCAACAGCCAAAGGATTTACACACTCGCACACACACACAGAGCCCGGCCAGACATAAACAGGAAGAGGAAGGACTAAACAACTCGGCCAGCCTATGCAGTCCAAAGTCTTTCCAAAACGGAGTCGAGAGTCCGCAATCGAACGGCGAACCTGGCCACATCCATGTGGGATTTAGTGCAAATTGCAAAGTGTAACTTGTTTTTCGGAAAAAGCACTTTAGCGCATTAGAACCCACGCACAGGCACACACACCAGCGAAGGCTCCAGCGAAGGGTTGCTATCCGAATAGGACATGCGGACTCACGGACTCACGGACCAAAGGACAGAAGGACAAACGTACTAAATGACAGCCGGACGTGGAGACATTCGCACAGTCGAATCTCTGGCACAGTTGTCGATGATGATTAGAAGTCCAGCTGGAATTCGATTGCAGTTTTGGTGTAACCTCCTGATCATGCGGATGATTGTTATGTGGAATTTGAATTCGAAATATTTTCAGAAAAGTATTGAAATCCATGAGCTTAGATTGTTTTACTTTAGAGGTTTAACTTTCATAGACATTTACTTCCTTTTAAGTTGAGTTTTAGAATAAACTTCTTCTTAAACCAAACTCGGGAACCCGAACATCGTATGTTCCGATTCGGCATAAACCCATTCAAATATTTCCGAGTGGATTGGGACCGTGTTGTTGCATGTCCGCTACAACGGGAGCAACAAGCTTGCATATTGCAATGTCCTGGCTGAATTCGGTAAATATCCTCGACCACACACGCACACACCAATGAAAAGAGACGGGATAGCACAGATGGAGAGAGAAGGGTAGAGCGGCTCAGACAACTTTCATTAAACAAACAGCATTAATTACATTAAAGATTTTGAATACATTACGGCCAACAACTCGGACGCAAGCCCGACCGAAAAGGACGAAAAGGATATGTCCTGTCCTCGTAGCGAACGGATGCAGCTGTTGGATAATGGAGTTCTGTTAGTTTAACTAGTTATGAGCCCATTATGTGCAGGGCTTAAACAAATGGCAAGTGAAAGCAATTTAATGGCAACTCGATTTTGGCCCAAAACTGCGCCAACTGCTCATGTCCTTCGGATCCGGACCCGGATTAAATGGAAAACAGGATTCGGTTTGCGAATTGTCAATGTTTGCTTTCGGCTGTACCCAATTAATTGGACTCGGACGAGAATAAGAAATTCAATTCCGTCGAGCATTGCTCTCTTTTTATCAATTGAAGTCAGTGCACAAATCGAATTACAAGCTTTATGAAGCGCACGAAATGAAAATTAATTGAAGACAATGGAATACAAAATGCATTTTCAATTAATTTTCATTCTTTGCACAAGAAACGTGGACGCACAGACGCACAGTCTGTGTCGCACAAAATCACACATTCATTATATCGTTATGATTTGAGGTGTCAGGATGTGGAAGGCCATTGACAAAAGTGTTGGCTGTTTTTATATCCATTAAGTGCTTGCCATAATTTCATTTTTTCATGCAGCTTTTGATGGCGATTTTTGTGGCCATCGATATCGATTTTTAACACATTGTCTTTAAATTAAGTTAGGGACGTATGGATAGCGACCCTCTCTAAAACATATTTTCAAATCAATAAGATACGATTGAGCGCGATTTCATTTTGCCGGAAGTCAAATGGCGGTGCGAAAATAACACCATAATATTAATGAAAAACCGCAAATATCATAGGACCTCCAGCCATGATTCAGACCCACCCTTCCTCTTTGCTTCCTTCCGGTTTCCGATTTGGTTTGGTTGGCTGGCTGGCTGGTTGGTTGGTTGGAGGGTCCGCCAGGCGGCCATAATTGTTTGCGAAAACTTTATGCACGTTGCGATAGCCGATTCCTGGATTCGAGACCCTCGCCCTCGTCCTTTGGCACTTTTTCCATCTGTTGTTGAAAATCGCCATTCGCCTAAACTTCAAACATAAAACGCCAAATTGCACCATTAAGAAATTCGTTGCGCATCACTGAACATTTAAAATGGGGTCGGAGGCGGTGGCAACATAAATAATAGTTATAAATACTTAGTGGTAGTAAACTTTGTCATTGAACCCGATAGCCAAGAACCGAAAACCGAGCACCAAGTACTTACCCCGGCAAGCACAAATAATGCGGCCAGGACTCTTTGGTCATAGAGTGTCCTGGAATCAGCGCACGTCAGCGAAAAACTTGCTTCACACTTCAAGAAATGCTTTGAAACTATTTACTCAGCCTTAGGATTGGGGGATGATTAATTTTTTCCAGTGCAAGCCGGCGCACTTTGCTGCTTCCTGTCCTGTTTTTGGCCAGCAGGACAGGACAGCAGGCAGCATCGTAATCACTTGAATATTACGGAACGGAAATCGAAAAGTACTCCGCTGAATTTTTCAGCGCTATCTCAGGCGGCAAAGGAGCAGGCCAAAGCTTATGACAATAATGAAAGCGTTTTGAATGTGCGCCAGTCGCCATCAATTTGCAGCTTTTGGCTTGCCACACCACTGCGAGTGCCGGTGGCGGGGGAGTGGGCAACAGCCGGCGGCAGGAAGACAACTCGCCGCCGGAAGTGGCAGTGCTGCAAATAAAATGGCGGCGCGTCTGCTGGCATCGCATTTTGGTCATTTTTGCGGCGCCATTGAACAATTTCGTTTGTGTTTTGCAAGTTGTCGCAGGTTGATGATGATGGCGACTCTTCGGAATGGAAAGGCAGGACGCCCTGGAGTGGGAGGCTTCCCTAATTTTGTGCTTCGCTGGCGCTTCCTTCAGGCTGCATTTCAGGCGATGGCGCGATGGCGCCACTTGGATGTCGCATCTTGTTTATGGCACATAACTAATATGCTGTAAAATAAGTGAGAATCTACGGCCAGACATGTCCCCGCACCTTTTTGGCAACTTTTCGGTTCAAAAGCACATTTGCAATCAGTTTGTCTGCGGTGCAAAAAAAGAGTAAAGTGGTTTGTGGCTGTCATTGGAAAGTTATCAAAATCCACAGATGAAATAAAAATGATTCTATTATGCCAGAAAGTTTTTTAATCCAGTTTTTAATATCTCCTAAGCAACTGCAAATAATAAGAATGTTTTTATAATATATATGAAATAGTTTCAAGAGCTATATCTGTTCAATGGCATTAAAGAATGTTGAGAAAAAGGTTGCATTTCGAGGGAACTTTTCCTTGCCACTTCCGTTCGTTGCATGCCGTTCGACTGGCTACAAAAAAAACTAAAAACCGGCCACCGACAACTTGCATCCCACAACTGAACAAAATGCTTTGTCCTTGCCCATCCGAAGTGCGATCCAACAAAGGACTCCGGAGTGAAGAGACAGAGACAGAGACACGGAGTCAGAATCCTTGTCGTAGCCTCGAATACTGGAAAACGCAAACAATTGTAATGACAAAACCAAACTAACCACATGGGCGAGCAGTGAAGGATAGGGGGATGTTGTTGCCGAATAGACAGATAGATATATAGATGGATGCTCCGAGATGGATGGAACTCGAAACGCAACGGGTTTTCACACAATGGCACCGCAAAGCGGAGGATGGCCCAAAAATATATACATATATGTGTTTAGATATATCTATAAAAATCTGCTAAAATCATTCATGGGGTAACGAAAATTCCACAGAAAACTGACAAAAGTGACAGGCGGGCAAGGGGTCGAAGACAATGGGCAAACGTTGTGTGCGGAAAACATGTTGACAAAAATTGCACACACACAGAGTGCTCGGGGAACCGGGGAGTCAGAGGTTTCTGCTTAGAGGGACAATGGTCACATACTATATAAAATCATACATACATATATCCATATATCCATGGGTTTGCTGGGTGACACCCTTGGAAGGGCGTTTAAATAAAAATCTGATTAATTTCTTTTATACTCGTTCGGGTTTTCTGTCATTGTGCGGCCAGCAAAGGCCAGCAAAGGCCAGCGAAGGAAAGGTGGCAAGAAGCAAGGACGAAATGGGCAGTGACATGTTTTGTGCGGGGCACATGACATGTGGCATATGCCACGTATCCAAACACCCTGGCCCAGCTGGATGTTTAAGGTTGCCTGGGAGGTAAGAACCATAATCTCATATAATAAAATATTTATTTCAAATAATTTTAAAGGCGAAAATGTATAAATCTCCAAGACGCAGTTAACAGATTAATTTCCATTTATAAATTTCCATTCAGCATTCAGCTCTTATCTTTTCAAAATGACGACTCCCCAAAATAAGTTCACACATAACGAAATTAGACAAAAGAGTTTCCCCATTTAGCAACGCAGCTTAGGTGTATATTTTTGAATTTGAATTTAAATTTGTATCTGCATCTGAATCGAGTTCACATGGCCTGAAAGAGAATCCACTTTTTGGCTTTATCTGGCCCTAGGCATGGCCCTTAGCACATCCCACTTCCCGGCTCTTGCCCTTTTCGGTTGAGCATTATTGTTGAAAAGTTGAAAATGCCTTCTAATGACTCATAAGATTAAAAAGTAATTTTCTTGTTATGCGCAGCGATTTTGGTTGCCGTCGCTCCCTCGTTAATTTTATACATATTAATATTGGAAAATGCTAGAGAAAACGCTCACAAAAAAGAAGACAAGGCAGCCATCGAGAACCCGTCGAATAAACATAAATTTTGATGCACAAAATTGGGTCATTATTGGCAGCACCGTTTCGGTTCGGTTTCGGCTTGGGCCTTTTTTTGGGGTTTTCTCTTTGCTTTTTGGCAGCAGATCTTTGTTGTCTTGGGCGCGTAAAATTACGCCAAACAAATTCATAATTTCGGTTGTATTTTCTTTTTTATGATTAGCACGCCCTTAAGGAAACAAGAAGCCGCATTTCCCCGCCTCCAAGGCGCCTCCCGGAACCAAGGCGATATTCGCGCCCGTTTGTGTTCATTGACGTGGTGGGTGGTGAGTCGACATTTCTTAATTATTAGCTTGGCTTTTTTATGGTCCAGCCAGTGCGAAGTGGGTGCGATGAGGGGGTATGAAAGCTATGGGGCTGGCACTTCAGACAGACACAACAACACACCAATTTCTGCGGTTTCCAATTCAACGCACCCTCCAATTAGAGCGTCCAATAAATAGTCTGGGGAGTACAATTTTTGGGTGTCACAATGGGGCGACAGACGGGAAGGAGGAGTGCTGGGATCCAGGCCATGTGGCACTGTCCTGCACATTAAACTAATTAACAATTAAAGTGCCAGACCCAAAAATATGCTGCCCATTAAAAAAGCGGCTAATGAATTAATAATAAAATATGTTTATCTCAATGCGCGCTTAAATGATGGCAATTTCTGTTCAAAGTGACAACGGAAACACTTGAGGAAATGTATAATGTCAAAAGCCAAATTATGGGGCTGGAGATGGACAAATTACCAAAAAAAAAACTAGACAAGAAGATGTATTTTAGGACAGATATTTTTTAATTGATTTAAAGAAAATAACATATGACGACGATCGTTCAATGAAAGTTCGTTAAAAGATTTTGATCTGAAATGGATACACTATTACTGCCAGGATATTAACTGCTTGGTTACCTCGATTTCCTTTGGAAGGAAGGCAGGAAGGAACCCTTAAGCAAACTGCCATTAATGCGGCTTATCAATTTCCGCACTTTGCTGACCCCGGGGCATAAATCTCCCAAACATTTCTCCTAAGCCTTGAGATGTAATTAGTTTTATCAGCCGAATGCCAACATTGGGGCATCCAAAAACAGGGCTTCACCTGGAATCGAAGCTCTTTATGGCATTATTGTCTTACCGCCAGGACCTCCAAATGGGAGAGGATGGGAACAGGCATCCTTTCATTGTCTTTTCATTCGAAAATGGCTAAAGCCAAAACCCTATTGCTGTCCATAATCAACGCAAATCCTTGCCTAATGCCAGTTTTGTGTCGCACACAAAAAGCGTGAGTGAGATGGAGGCAAAACGAGCGAGAAAGAGATAGGGATAGAGTGTCCTGGCGGGGACCAACGTTATATTGTCATTTTCATGGCTCTGTGGAGCGCTTTCACCTTCGGAGCGTCCGATGATATCCTTTGGCTGTTCACTGAATAGTGTCACTCCCTTGGCCCGCATCGAACCCGGCCGGAGAGGAGAGCAGGAGCGAGTCCGTTTGCCGATTTTACCGGCTTAATGTTATTTGTATGCCCGTTGTCCTTTTTAGTTTGCAGTTGTTGTGTTCCTAGGACGAGCACTGAAAACCGAAAACCGAAAAAAAGTGACACAGGGGGCAGGGCTTCGCCGCTTTTTGTGGTCGCTGCGATGTCTTCTTCAAGCCCAAAGAGCAGCTGAGTGCTGTGTCCTGCCAGGATTGTCCTTTTTGTGTAAAACGGAGCACACATATGCGCTCTGCGTACCCGTCTCTGTTTCTGTTTCTGTTGTTGCAGCATGTCTGCGGTTGTCTTTTGGTGGCCCTTTTTTTCGGGGCTCTTGTTTGTTTGTTTGCCAAGCATGTCAACTTCCTACTCTTATTTTCATTTTTTGTCTTTTCTGTTTGCTGTTTTGTTGCTGTTTGTGCGTTATCCTGTCGCGTCCTGGGCTCACATTTAATTGCTGTGGGAACGCCACATATGAGCCACTTCAAAAATCGGCCCGAGCCCAGATTGGATTTTCAATTGAATTGGTCTGGTCAGCACAGCCAGCGGCGGAGTCCCCAGTTTCCAAGGCACTCTGCCACTTTAGTGGGTCTTTTAATTTTTGTTAACAAAATATTTTCCAACTTTTAATGGCCCCCAAGACGGAACATCTGCAGATGTCATCATATTTCCGGGTTCCGGGTTTCGAGCTTTGAAAGAAAAAACGAACCCAGAATGGCCTTAGCATTTGATACATTTTACAGAAATTACTATTTATCTTTGATGGAACTAAGTAAATATTCAGTTTGTAAATTTTACTAACCTTAAAGCAGCGCTGTGCTATCATTTTTGAATTTATTTCTACAGCATCATTATCTTGTGTTCAACGGATGCGATTTCCATATTTGTTGCAACCACGAAATGAAGCCATTAGGTTTTTATTTGGTCCCCTCCTTGGGTTAGTTGCCGATAAAAACTTGCTGCCACACTACTGCCACATTGCAGCTAAAGCAAAAGCAAAAGCAACAGCTAGGCGACTGCAACTGCAACGGCAGCAGAAACTGCAAAAACGGCGACATCATTATGCGGCAGACACTTAATTGTCGCTCATATCTATGCCAGCACAAGCAACACGAGGATGCAACTTCGGAGGGGCGTGGGCACAGATACTGGCGATACTGCCACAGCCGTTTCGTTGGCCATTTTCGTTTTTGGCAACACTACGGTTTTTGGGGTTTTCGGGTTGGTTTTCTGCCGTATGCCACTAACATTATCAGCAATAATCAGTGCGGCACTGTGGCACTCCAATGCTGCGTAATGTATGCAACATAAAAACAGATAGTTGCGGCCTGGCAGGCGAACTCTGGTTTTGGCCATTTTTGCGGTGGTAGTCAAATGGCAAACACATTATGGCTATAGTGGGTCCAATGAGTTGTTGGACTTTCCTTCAACTATGGCCAATAATTAACGGGCAGCTAAGTATTCTTTTGCCAAAGAGCCAGCCAGCCTAATCCAGTCATAACCCTTTCTTGCTGAGAAACCATTTTTGTCTATGAGACGTTTTTTAGCCAACGGCGCCTTTTCATTTCATATTTTTTGTGATTTTCCTGCTCTCTGCTAATAAAGGTTGCTCTTGTTTTGCAAAATTGTCAGGCAGGCAAAAAACTGGGCGTTGGAGCTGGAGTCGGAGTCGGAGTCGGAGTCGGAGTTGGACATTAAACAGTAAGCTCATTGTCGTGCCAGTCGTTTTAGTTTTTCATCACCCAGAGAGGACAGGAGAGGAGGCAAAACCGGACTGAATTTGACTGGGAAAGCTGGAAAACGGCTTTGGCCCGGCATCCATCTGGCTGATGGGACATGGAATGAATGGAGCCACTTGAAGCTATAACAGTGCTGGGCAAAACAACGATGACGACGTCTAACTGGGGGTCATTTCTCAGTCTCTCCGCTGGATGAAGATGTATGGCAATGGCTATGGTCGCTTCGATATTATGATGAACTGGCACCAAGAGGCCCATGGACACGAACACTCCAACTCCCACTCCCACTCCGACGACTCACAGCCAGACTGCAGATAGAGATACGGCTACAAATGCTTTTGGCCTTTTGAAGTAATTTGCAGTTGCTGTTTCTGTTTTTGTAATTGCTTATTAATGCCATTGTCCCAAAGGGGCCAGAGGGCTGTGCAATAATTTCACTTGAGATGTTTTTAACAAATTTATGCTAATGTGATTTTGCAATTAAAGGCGAAATGATTGAGCGGCATAATGCACAAGTGCCAGGCGATTTATAACGCCCCCAGTTTTTAGTACCCACGATCTGCATCCGCACTATGATCGGATTGGCATGCCAGCATGCGCTCCTAAATCATCTTTCCATATGTTGCAAGTACGGACGCCGACAAATGATGATGAAGTTGTCGGGTGGCGGCTAATGTGGAGTGCCTCTGGTTAGACTCTAATGCAAAGTCCCCTACCCATGTCCCCTACCCATGCCTGAACATGGCAAAACGAGCTGCCGGAGATGGGTTCTTGGTGGCTATTTAGACAGTGGTAAGATGGCAGAGTAATTAGAAACGACCTTATATAAAATAAATGAATACTAACTTGCAATAATCTAGCTCATGAACACCCAAAGTCTTTTTTCTTTCTATGTAATTCAACAATTTTAATTTGAATTTTAAGATAAATACCACTGTAAAAAAGTGCCAGAATTTTAGCACTTTATGTGGTTTTCCATTTGATGTCTTTGTCTGGCCTTTGATCTTAGTGAATTATATGGATGCCCCCCCTCCACGTTCTTGGCATTTTGACATTAATGACCTTCTCTGCCACCGGAGATGAAATGATTTAAGATTCGCCTCGTCCATAGCGAATAGGATTAAGGTGACTGATTAAATTTGGAGCAAAAAATTTAAATGCATGTTTCAGACGCCGCGGTGTCGACTGAACGTCGCGCATACGCCCCATGTGGCACATCAAGTGGAAGCCATCACATGCAATGTGAGAAATCATGCATAAAAATTTATTATGTTCAAGCGCATGTTGCAACATCGTGTAGCCTGCAACCATCATAATAATATCAACGGCAGCAGAGCTCACAGAACAAAAACAAAGAGGTGCATAAAAAATGTATAAAACTTTGAGAAAAAATCACATTTGACTGCTCGGACTTTTCCACACTCTTTCGGGTGCCAAATAAAGTACGATTTTTTAGAGTCAAAGAGATATTTCTTGCGCATATTTTTGGTATGAAAAAAAACCTTTTTGAAATATATTTTTACGTTGGCCAAATGACTCCTAGGGCTTGCATCATGCCCTGTAATAATCTCATTGCAACACAAGTGGGGCAACAACAAGCTGCAATTGTTTGCAGCCACATCACAAAATGCAGCAATGCAGCAACGTGGACCGAGGCAGCAGCAGCAGCAGAGGCAGAGTCTGTGGCAGTGGCAGCAGCAACAGCAGCAGCTGAGACAGAGGCGCAACATCATTTGAACTGTCATTAAACTTTGACTATCATCCTTTTATTATTTGGAGCTACCGGCGCCACAACGCTCTCAGCATCACATAAGTGCCAGGCATCAACATGATCGAAGGGGTAGCAGAGGGTGGTCTGATTTTGTCATCAGTTTGTCTTCTAAATCAATAATTTACCAGAAAATTTGAAACTCCCATGGAAAATTCTTAATATATATCAGAGAAGTTTTTAGCTTACAAATTCCATGATATTTCTTAGTCGATTTCCAGAACTTTGTTTTTTGCCAATTGTTGCTGGAACAATACTCTATTTTTTTTTGTATCCCTGCATTGCGCTGTATTGTTTTGTTTCATTCCACCAACACGTGAGCTCACCGCATTGCACGTTGAATGTTGCACGTTGCTGTTGGCCATGTTGTTGCTGTGGCCGCTTTTGGCCTTTGTCTCGTAAGCCCTGCACTGTCGGGGCAGCAAAAAGTGATGAACATGTTTACAACATTTGTGTTATAAATTCCCTATCCCTGCCACCGCCACCGACTCTTTTGTTCCCCTATTGCTGTTGCCACTGCCACTGCCGTTGGCCTCTTTTCAGTTGCCGCATTTTTCATATTCCAGATGGCGTAATACATGGATGTGTATTTTGTTAATGCCAATTGCACTCTGTTTTTGTTATATGAATATGTCAAAACGAGCGTCTTGAATCGTTTCGATTACAACATTTGAATTTCAAGAAAGAATATTACAATATTGATTTTAGATGGCTTCTTAACAGTCGAAGTAATTCTAAACAAGGCGAACAAAGCCAAAACTCACAGCATATGTTCATTATTTTTGATGCAACTTCGAACTTGGAATGTCAAATTCTTCTCAGCCCAAGCTTTTTATATAATTTTCAATTTTGTCACAAAAAACCAATTTAATGTCAATATTGAAAAAAAGATTCTTGATATTACTTCTTGATCCAAGATATAATTATCCTTACTTATTGGATAGATTTCAGTCAAAATGTTAACCAAAATGTAATTAATGTATATTATAACTTAGACTGGAATCATTTGGAGAACTGGTCCATTTAATTATGTCTATTGTCCTGGCCTCTTGTCGTCCCTAACAAGGCGGGCTTCAGTGCCAACTAGGGCCAGAATCAGAATCGCCCAAACTCCGAGTAGAAGGTGCAATATTTTAGATGAAATTTCAAACTTAGAAGGCAAATTCTGGTCAGCGCAACCTTTTTATACAATTTCCCGTTTGGTCACAGAAACGTTCCATTTAACCAAATCGAATTTAAAGCTAATATTGGAAAACAAAATTCCTGATATTACTTTATTTTAGTATCCAAGATTAAATTACACTTACTTATTGGATAAATAACAATCAAAAGGATAACCGAAAGTTAATGAATGTGAATCCTTAACAAGGCAGGCAACTGATTAGGTGAAAAAGTATCATTTTTAATTCCATATCAGAATCCAAAATCTTAATTGCAGATCTTCAAGTTTTATGCCTTTTCGATTATCCCGATTACAAATGGATTTGTTTCCTGGCCCTTGACTAATACGTACAACCTTTGATCTTTAGGGACATTCGGTTTAGTCACAGACTCAATAAGAAACAAGCAATAGCGAATTGTAAATTTTAAATAACAAAGAGATCCGTCAAATTTCGTTCAAATTTATATTTCGGAGATACAAGGATACCTTTCTGGCGGCAGGGCACCAATAGTTTGCCATAGTTCCCAGGAAAATCTTCATGGTTGCAAGATCAGTTCTATAATTCCTATAGAAAAGCCTCCCACTGGTTACAACTGAAGTAGTTTGACATTGTTCAATTCTGAAAGAGTTAAAATATTAAATTTTTTCCGTTTTCCATTCAATCGTATTTAAACTGAAATTGGCTGTTGCGGCAAAAGCGTTGGAAATTATTCAATTTTTGCATCTATTAATCGATGGCAATCCAGTTGGCCGAAGCGCTCGTGTTTTGCCTTTTTTTCGCAAAGTCGTCATCATCTCTGGTTTGTATTTAATAGCTTCCAGCAGATTTCGCGCTTCCAATCATTTTATTGACTGAGCTCTCCTCTTTTTTTCAGTTTCAGTTTTCTTCATTGGCATCAGAGAGTGTGTGGTTTTTTTCTGAAAACGGAAATTGTCACGTTGCCGAGAGGCAGTTAATTTGGCACGCCTCATTTGCTGACTCTTCGAAGTGGGCCTAATTAGGTGATGGCTAAAAAATCGAAGCCAAACCAATCCAATTATATCTGCAGCTGGAAATTAAGGCGGAAATTAAAGAAATTGTTATCTGTTTTTAGAGAGGCTCCATCAAAATCGCGACATATTGGCAGAACTCATATCTGAGAAAGTCTGCGTCCTCGGGGCTTTTCTCAATTGAATTTTCCTTCCAAGGAGTGCTCCGTGTCCTTCGCATATGTTTGGCAATTGCGAAGGCACTACGTGAGCTGGGTGGAAAAAAAATCATTTACCAATTAAACCTGGCCAATTGAGCCACTTACACTTTAAGAATTGCATTAAAAAGTATTCCGCCTCGATTTTCATCGTTGGTTTGAGCTTGACTGGCGATGTTTTTCACCTCGGTTCGGTTTGGTTGGCCCGAACTTCCGCATCTCGGAGTAGCTACGTGCCTTGGTTACGGTCTACGGTCTACGGTGTACGGTCTACGGTCTGCAGTCTCCGTTCTTCTAGTTTCAGTTCCACTTTGGGCCAGACGTTATGCACTTCACGTGCAACAAGTTGAAATCATAACAATCCGACCCGGCCGGCAGGGACAGACAATACGAGTACTCTCGTACTTATGCAACCGAAATGCAATGAAAATATTGAAAGAACTAACATTTTTACAAATGTTTCTGGGTAATGGCATAAGAATCTTTTCCCCATTCCCCTCCCTGCCAGTGTGTGAGTCTGCCAGGGACAAAAACATTTCCTACAAACATTTCATGTTCGAGTTTAAGCTGTTTTTGTTGCAAATCCAGTTGTTCAAATTCAAATTCAAGCCAGACCAGCAGAGGCAGCATCTGTTCAAAAGTTGGGTGTTGGGAGGAGTAAGGAAATGCTTTCATTTATTGGTATTTTATGTTTTGATTTTGGTTCAACATTCAATAGAAAACTCTGTAGAAAAGACAGATTTTTGCTGGATTTCAAATAAATAATTTGTACAACCATACAATAAGCGAATTCCAGAAAACTCTGAAGGTGCATCTTTAAAGTGCTCTTCAAGATAATTCCTGTTGCTGTAAGCTGGAGAGAAATAGCTTTCTTTTTGGGGAAGTGCCGGTCCCGGTTTTGCAAAAACATCCGGACACATGCGAAAGAGCGACTTCTGTTAATTTGGCTGAATTTATTCCCCCCTCAAACGGAGCCACGAGGTTGGGAGGATATATTTAAATTTTTGCCTCGTGCGTTGCCTTAGACTTTAAAACTCAAACTGCGAATCACGACTCGAGAAACAAACTACTGTGTTTATACATATTTATGCCGGCAGCCGTTTCTGTTGCAGCCAGACAACCTACAACCTCCGAGAGCAACAGCAGCAACACACCAGCAACACACCAGCAACACCAGGCTCGGTTATGGTGGGGATGGCATTAAAGTTCCCGTTCCCACCAAGAGGAGCTGGAACAAAACGTGTGCAACAAACTAAGCCATTTTTGTCGCCGCCCGTCTAAATACCAAACTTGGCTTCGTTTGCCTGGCTCTTCCGACCAAGAGGCAGGCGGCTACTGCGAAAAGCGAAAATATCCTGCGCAAAGGAGGCAACAAAAAAAAAGCACAAATAAATCATGATTCATGACCAAAAGCCACAGAAACGCCAAAAATAAAAGCAAAATGGCATAAAACTTTGAAAAAAAAGGAAACGAGAGAAGAAATATCAAAACGAACAAAAATGGCTCAAAAAAATCAAATAAAAGGCAGCAAAAGTTGCAGAGGCGACGACACAAAATGTTCGTGATTCGGCCAAAACCTGCGCCTGCAACTCCAATTCGAAAAGACTGAAAAAGGGAAGAGCGGGGGATCCGGGGGAGAATAATGCGGAATATTTTCGAAAACACAAAAAATTTTTGCGCGCATCTAAATAAACAGGGGACCGGGGACCCGACCCGGAGACTGGGGACTGGGGACTGGGAGATTTGGCAAGTTATTTTGGCCCTTTGGTCGCCGTCATGTTGGCCATGTTTACAAAATGTGCCCCGTGTGCTGAGCATTTTTATCACGCAGACTTCTGTTCCAGCCGCCGATCGAAGCTCCAGTTAACATTTCAGTGACGCTTTTTGTTTTTTTGTCGTTTGGCTGAAGTTCTTCATAAAAATCATGCTGCCCTGTGATGATCGTTTTGTCATAATGCGACATTTAAGGAATTTTTATATGAATTCACTTAACGACTTGGCATTGGGAAGACGGAGACGGAGACGATCCTGACGCGTTGTTGTTGCTAGTTTTTGTTGCAGTTGTCGTTGTCGTTCACGTTGATGTTGCCGGTTGCCGGTTGAAGTTGTCTTGCACATTAAGGTGTGGAATTGTAATTATTCCCAGAACAGTGGTTGGCATTCTGATCAGCCCACTAAATATTTTCCAACATGAAATAGTTTCATTTTTATTGCTATTTTTTAAAAAAGAAAAGGAATAGTTTTAAAATGTTTTTATTTTATTTCTTTTTGCAGCCCCACTGTACTCAAAGGACGTGAACACTGGAAACTCCGTCAAGGCAGTCAAGCAACCACAATAACAGGCGAAACAACATCAACTTACAACTTTGTCAGAGGACCTCGCCATCATGAGATACCTCCGGCTATCGTCGCCTGGCTTTCAGCTCCCAGCTATCTCTGGACTCAGCGATCCCCCAAACTGCAACCCGAATCCCGCAATCATCCGCGGGGAATGCCTTTCCTCCTTGGGCTACCTTGGGCCTCACACAATTAACTTGCTCGCTGACTTTTAAAAAGGCATTGGCTGACATTTTTACGCGTGTACATGATTTTATTCGCCGCGTTGTCCGCACAGGTAATTATGGCACGTTAAAGTGTTAATGGGCCACGTTAAGACCCGAAGCGGCCAAGAGCAGCTGCTGTTATTGCTGCTGTTTTGCTTCCTCTGCCTTTTGCTGTTGCTGTTGCTGTTGTGAACTTTGAGCTAAGCCTCGACTAAATCTGCCCTGGATGAAGCCATTTAGGGGCACAAAATATGGTCAAGTCCTGCCGGTCAAGCGGACTCATATCTTAGCCGCTTTAGTGGGCTGACCAATTAGCCGGACGTTGCCAACGATCCGAGCCTGATAACTGGTTTCTCAGCTAATCCAAGTCTATAACTGTATTCAAACACTGGAAGAACTTAAGGATATCTTTGTCGACATCCTTATTAGAGCAGACCACTTATTGATTTAATGATTTTTTCCCGTGCAATCCTTGTCTTCGAGTTCTCTGGCGCTCCAACTCGGGCCTGTCACCTGCTCCTGCATCAATGGACGTTATTGATTCCACAGCCAGCAATTTTCCGCCACCCAATCGCCATAAGTTATTATGTCTACGCCTGGCTGGAGGAGGACTGTAAAGCCAAGAGACTGAAAGACTGGATGGCTGACTGGCGTAGTGGCGAACTGGTTCCCCTATCATGTCGGACATGTATGGATTGCCTTTCGCCTATTGCCTATTGCCTCTTGCCTCTTGTCATTTGCCTGGGCCATGTGCGAGCCTCATCCTCTTGGCCGAAACCCATCCTGGTTCGCCTCTCAAGGCGTTCGGCAAAATTGCATGACAAATAAGTTTTGTGTGTCGCAGACAGTTGACATTTTTTATGCCGCTGAGTTATATGACAACGCAGTCTGGCCAGGATGCCGATGGGGAATGGGGGGCATATTAGGCCCGGTTCTATCCTCATGCATGCTGATATTCCTATGTGGATGCAGTGCCCCATCTCCCAATGGCTTCCCAGCTGGATGGCTGGATGGGTGGATGGCTAGGCAAAATATTGATTTTTATAAATGTTGGCCGTATGCAAAGTTGGCAGTTTGTTAAAGCGAGCAGAAAATTTCCTGGGCTTTTCGCCCGAGTACTTTTGCATGAATGGGAGAAAGCTTGGTCAGTTCTTCCTTTAAGATCTTTGCAGTATTTTTTGTGCCAGTTTAAGGTTAAAGTTTTCTTTAAGAATTTGCAATCTAAATTACTTGACGGCTGTAAATCAATTAAAGGGCCTGTGCCAATTTGAAAGCAACACCCCTAGCCTCTCGACTAACTGTCTAGGCATTTTAATTGAAATTAATTAGGCGGTTAACCGAATGGAACCCAAGAAACGACAACAATGAGCCTCAACTACTTCACGCCAATTGTTGACAGTCAGTCAGCGAGTGTCAACTTGAAATGTGGTTTAAAAACCAGAAAAAAATAAGTTTTACAAAAGACTTAGTGAAAGATCAGAATCTAAAATCACATGAAAAAGATATTATTAAGACGAGCTATTCATATTTTAGTATTTTCACATATTTTCCGATGCTAATTTTAATCATATTCTTTGACATTTCTCTCGGTGCGCTGCATTTGCCGGAGGTGCGGAGGTGCAGCCAACTTGCAAGTCGAGGCGGCATTTTGTCAGCGGCAGCATTCGTTGTGTGTCAATCAACGGGCTCCAACATGTGAATCTTTTCCACATGAGCATTAAAGGCGCTCACTTGGAACGGAACACCGAGATGACTGTGTGAGGCTGGGGGTGGTGGCAGTGCCACTGCCACTGCATTTGCCATTTATGACAGTCGAAATGTCAAAAGAACAACAAACAGCAGGCCGGAGCCCGGGCATTCGCGAGTGTTAAGCGCTCCTTTTGTAGGCTGGCAGTGGAGCAGCAGCTGTTTTTGATCTGCCACGGACACGCCGCTCCATTGCCCCCGATGAAGGGATTGAACGGGGTAGCTGGCAGAAGGCAGCTGGGGACAGGGTGCATACCCCCAGTCGGTTCCCCCTCATAAATCAAGTTAACGGCCCAGTCAAGAGCTCAATGATTGCATTGGGGAGTAGGATGTGTACCCGGGACTGATTAAAGGAAAAATATAAGGAAAATATATAGAAAATCGCATATATTTGGATTACTTTATCATTATACTCTAAAACAGAGCTAGGCAGTGCTTGTCTTTCTTATCATCCGTTCCAGAGGAATACCTCAGTCTGTCAATCTCCATCACACATTCCTCCGAGTTAAACCCAAAGGGTGTTAAAAAATTCGTTTTCCGCCGCTTGCACATTCTTTGGCACTGGCTGGTAAATATAAATTTAAATGCTGCGAAGCTTTTTAGCATTTTAATTGTGCACAGTGCGGACAGATTTGTTGAAACGCTTGTTAAGGGGCACTTTTATGTCAAAGGGAAATAGTCGTCGCTCAGTCCCCAGTCCGCAGTCCGCTCCCAATTCAGAATGTGTTATTCGAGCCATTCGAGCCAAAGGCGTAAAAATCTGCGTAATTAAATTTTATTTTTGGGCGGCGGCAGCTGTTGCCGTGGGATTGATGTTGAGTGTTGAGGGATTGCTGCTATTGCTGCTGCTGGTGGCACATGGTCCGATGGCTAATTAGCTCCGCTCCGCTCGAGACCGAGACCGAGACCGAGTCTTTCGGCTCAAACATCAAAGCTAGGCACGCGACCCAGGGCAACACCTTGGCGAAATGTCCTCCGAGAAGCTCTGAACTCAAGACAAATTCATTGACGGCTGTCAAATTAGCAACGCAAATTGCAAAACTCGAGCGCAGTTTGTGTATATATCTGCATAATTTGCGCAAAAATAAAAGACTCGTATTAATATGCTTCCCATCCCCATCCCCAACCCCATCCTCATTGCCATTTCCATCGCCATCTCATCCACTTATTTAGGCTTGTTTTGCGGCCCTCGAGTGCCACTTGTTTTGTTTCCCTTTTTCGATTCCATGGCGGCACGGCGCTTTCATCTCATCTCATTTCATCTCATCTCGCTCCCATCCTCCACATACTTGTGCGTCCATATGGTGGCCTCCTCATCCTCATCCTCATCCTCTACCTCGCATATCCACACTCGTATTCAGATTCACATCCAAGTCACAGTCACAGTCCCCCGTTCCATCATCGTCTTACACTCAATAACAACGAGCAGAGCCATGATGATGTGCGATATTAAAATTAAGTGTTACATTTGTCAGCGATGATGCGCGTCAAAGAGCAAACAAGATCTGATACAGAATCGATTCAACTTGACTAGAATCCAGCCTCCATAAGACATCAGAAATGCATCAGAATTTGAATCAGAGCAAAGCATCATATTTATGAATCATTAGCTGTCGGGTGAGACTTCTTTGATTGATCAACAGATGGTTATTGGTGTTTCATGACTAAATTGTTTAATTACAAATCTCAGAGGGATTACATTTTTTTATACCTCTTTCCCCAAAAGCTGTTAAAATTAATTTAAAAATTCAATTGTTTTTGAAAACAATTCCCTCAAATTAAGTTCAATTGAATGACTCACATTTTAGTTTGTTTTTTGTTGGATTTTTATCTAACTATAAACAATCTTCGCCTGCAATGACACTTTAAAAGGGGTCAGCCTTGGGTCAGGGCACTTCAAAGTTAACTTTTTCGTTGACATGTGCGAGTCGAGTCAAGTCGCTGGCTGGCTGGCTGACAGTCTGCCACTTTTTGTTGCCAAGTGAAAGTGTAACTGTAATGCCATCTAACTGTAATTATATACAGTCTGGCGTCCAAGTTTATCTAACGCCGGGCTGCAAGTGTCGCTCAAATTTAGCTGCCACTCCTCCAGATGTCTGTGTGTCTGACTATTCCAGTATTTCGGTTCAGTTCTGGCTCGTCGAGTTGTCTGGCTGTCATAAAATATAAAACTTTGGCCCAAAAATATATCGTATCTCCCGCCCATGGGATGTGTGTTTGTTTCTGTCTCAGTCTCTGTCTCTGTCTGGATAATCCGGGGTCTGAGTCTGAATTTAAAGTCTGGGGGCTGCTGCTGCCGACATCGTTGTGTCCTCGTTGTTATGGGTTTGAGCCTGGCCAAAAAGTTTGCAGTTTTTGTTGCTGGCGAACTCTCCTCCTCCTCCGTCTTCTCATCCTACTTCGATATCTGTTAGTTGCGTGGGTGTTACTGGAAGCGCCATTGGCCCAATTACACTAAACGAGTGTTTCGCAGATCCCAGCAGGAGCTGCCCCTCCCACTTCTCCCCCACCGTCGGTCGCCGGCTGTTTGCCAAGATAAACGGCGAAGGATTCGACTAGGATTCAACTCAAGGATACACCCGCTCTGCGTCTGTCTCTGACTCCGTAATTTTTGGGCGTTATAATGGAGCTTAATGCACAAAACTCGTTATCAGCAGGAGCGTTGAAAAGTTTCCCGCAACTCGAGCGCGTTTGATTAAATGCATGTAATTTGGCATGAAGACCCCACTCGAGGGCCATCAATCGCGATTGTCTGTTTGTCAAATTATGCGGAATGGAGCGGCAAACAGAGCACGCCGAACGGAATTGAAGTGCCTTTGGCCCAGCCACTTGGCCAGACAATGACCCCTTTCATTGGTCGAAAAGCTAAAAGGTAAACAATCCAAATGGAGTGTGGAGTGTGGAGTCTGGAGTCGGAAGTCTAGGAGGTTTTTAGCATCGATTCGTGAAACTGACCGACCCATCCACCCACTCCCCTGATTCTCTGTCATTTATGACACCTCTCAGCCTCGGACTCGGACTCAGCCTCTTCTCTGTATATTCTTTGTATTATGTGAGAAATGCAATTTTATTGCTTGTGAAACATGTTAAATTCTGACGAGAATGTGGCAACAACCGAGAACAGAAAAGAGAGATCCACCGATTTTATGCCTCCGGATTTGGTAGAATTTATATGGCACTGGGCGTGGTACCTACCGGGCACATTTTTATGTTATGTTCTCGAGTGAAGTGTCTCTGATCTTCTCCGAGGGTCAGAGGCATAAAATTCGTCAGCATTTTGAATTTCTCATAAATGTGATGCTGGCTTATATCTCATATATGACTATACTTTATGGAAATTGTTAATGCTCTTCGGGTCTTTATGACCCTCCAGCCTCCCACTTTTAGCCTGGCCCAGGGCGTGGCCAAAAAAATAACAATTGTTGGGTGGCATTTGCTTAGTCAGTCCGATTTTTACACATTTTACGAGGTGCCTGGTGATGCCAATCCTGCCCAGCCGGATGACATATTTTGCCATTTCGAGTGGAAAACTTTCCGCCAGAGAAATTCCCTTGATAAGCGACTCAATGCCATGACCACTTCATCATAATTTACAGATCTTTTGTTCGCATTCGGCCGGAGCAGAAACGTAAGCCGATTTACCTTTAATCCCTCGTCCAAAGTCAAAGTTAACGATCTGACCCAGTCGTAATTGCACTTGCTTCTCTCTTTCTTTGGCTCACATTCGACTTTCACTTTTGCGAAAGAATGAGAAGAATAAAAGAGCCTGTGGGTCCTGGTCCTGGTCCTGGTCGTGGTCCACTTTCTTTGTCATAAATTCGCCATGAACATAAGTTACGGTTTTTTAAGTCCTGACAAAGGGAAATTGCCGGGATGAGAATAAAGTGCGGCACTTAAATTAGTTCGCTCCGGCTTTGTTTCTGTCTGCATGTTGCATGTTGCATATTGCATATTGCAAACAGTTTATGCATACTACAGTTGGCCATTTTTAGTTCTGTTCTGTTCTGTTCAAGGACAATTTAATTATTCAGCCTTATTTTCGCAGAGTTTTTGCACACAGCTTGCACTTCCGCTTCCGGTTGCCGCCTCTGCCTCTGCGTCTGCTTCTTCTTCTGGTGCTGCTTCACTTCCGGCCTGCCGCTCCGGCCATTGTTGTCCTTGTCTTTGGCACACAGCGAGCTGCACTAGAAAAGTTTTTCCATTTCCTTGCCGCCCGTCCCGGCAACACCCCGCTCCCCGGTCCGCTCTACACAAGAAGCTGGAAAAAGCAGGGCGGAGCAGGACGAGAAAGCTTGCCGCAAACTTCGCTGGCGCTCTAATGGAACTTTAAGCTAGATTAATTTTTTAATTAGTTCTTTTGTTGCTGCGCAGTGAAGTGCCGCCCTGCCAGGAGCATCTTTGCAGCGAGCAGCCTCCAAGTTGCCTCCAAAAAGAAGGAGTCCTTCGGAGTGCATCGAATCCATGGCTTGGAAATGGCAGCCATCGCATGCAAACTAATTTTTACAACGCTTTATTTATATGTGGCATGCCCCGTCGGCATTGGAACAGCACTGAGAATATTTTTCATTGACTTGTAAATATATTTTCCATCAAAAGTTAATACTTAGACACAGAGGGACATATTTTAGAGGCTTTGTTTAAATATTCCTTTTGGCTTTAAGCCCCTCAATGGCATTTCTTATATTAACTCTCCTTTTGGAATCACTACTTTTCCTTTTCGATTAATTGACTTACCATAAATTTTTTTCATAGTGCTTTTCTTATAGCTGCCTTTAGCCTTGGGCAGATTTGCTGTCTGAAAAACTGCAGCTGGGTCCTTAAAGTTCGCAACTGGGAACCGGCGGCAATAAACAGGGCGATTTTATTGAAAAAATCCTTAATTAAATTTCCGTTTCAATGTGTCAAAGTGTGAACAACGCAATAATTTGGTTCTTTATTAACTGTTGCTGGTGTTGCAGGGGCGTGGCAGCAGCAACAGCAACAGCAGCAACAGCAACAATCTAGGCAGCAGCTGCAGCACGAAATCCTTAATAAAGTTAAGCAACGCGAATATCCATGTGAGTGAGTGAGTGAGTGTGAGTCTCTGGTATATCCTGCCACCGGAGGTGTCAATTTAAAGCCAATTTAATTTGTGCGGCCGTCGGCGGCGCAGGCAACCACAGCAACAAGAACTTGCCCCAGTGGCAATTTTAAAGCCCTGGCAGAAGGAAAAGAACTGCAGAAACAAAAAAGCCCAAACGAGGCACCAACTGCAAGAAATCGGAGCGGGGAAGTGGAAATTACAATTTTCAACTGGACCTGCTGGTGTTTCTGGCGGTGCTTCGATGTTCTGAATATGCCGCTTTCAATTAAAAGCCATTGGCCAACCGGCATTGCAACTCCTGGCCTTCGTCCTGGCCCTTGTCCGGGTGCTGGTGCTGGAATTGGAAATGGCATGTCCTGCCACATATGAGCCGGCGTTGTTGCAACAGTTTGCGAAAATTGCCAGCGAATGCCGACCGAATGTGACAACAATGATGGCAACGGCAACAACAACTGCAGCAGGCTGAGCGACCTAATTTGCAGCTGCAATTGGTTGTATGATTGAAAAAGCCTTCAGCCATGGCTTTGACGTTTCAAGGGAGCCACTCAGATTCCAAAATTATACCACATACAAGTTTCTAATGGCAGCTACTCTGTATCTTGTTGTCATAAATTACTCGTCTGCCGACTACTCCTGACTTCTGAAAACTGAAAAGCCGCAATCGCAGCTCTTAAGCTGTAGGTGAAAAAAAAAACCAACTGCAACTGCAGCAAAACTACTTATTCGAGGTAACAACTGCAAGACCCTTAACCCCGGTGTAACCCCAAGCGACTTACTCGCTTGTCATGTAAAACACAAGACCTGCAGTCGCTGCTGCAGTTGCAGTTGCTACTGTTGCACACGCAAGTGGTGACACGACTCCGGGGCAGCACATTTGTGTTACCTTTTCCGGGATCTTGGATCCTGGAGCACCTGGCTTTGCTGGCGAACTTTCTGTGGCGTTTTTTTTGCGAATTTTTTTGGGAACAAAGTCAAAGACAAACTGCCGTGTATTAAATTTTTGTCAAAGACAAAATGCCTCCACACGACACGAAGAAGAAGGCTGTAAAAAGCTGTAAGAATTGGCTTTTTGTCCGGGGAACGGTTCGTTGGGTGCCAAAGGAACTGCAACAGGAGCACGGCTTTGGGCCTAAGCCCGGCCATAATGCAGCCCGTTGCCAGGATAAAGGATAAGCGATACGAATGGGCCCGGTGCTCTGGTGCCCTGGTGTCTAGTGCCTGGTGACACAGTTTCCCTTCCAGAGAACACGCAGTGGCTTATATTAAAATTTCTGGCCGGACAGTTTTATTTTTATTCACATTCTTCTCCTGGGCAGGGAAAGTCGAAATCCGTGTCTTTGGTCTTTGGTCATCGCCCTGACTTGGCTAAAAAAAAAGCATTGCTGGGGGCGGGTCTGTGGCCAACAAAAGTTGTGCGCATTCAGTTGACATAAATTTTGTTAGCCTACTTCCGGATGAAATTGCTTTCAGCCATTTTTTGGAATTCCAACCCTGCAGCTCGAGCCAAAAAATGCTCTGAAGAGGTAAAACTGACTGCGATGGAAGAAATTTTGCGGTGGCAGGGTATTTGCATGTCGATCTTACACGACTTACACGACTCAATGGCAGAAAACAAAAGTAATTTTAATTAAAATATTACGACTACTTTATGTCGAGTACCACCTACAAACATTCCGGAGTCACAGGGCGATGGCATGCAACTAAAAAATAAATTTAATTATGCAAAAAGTGCGCTGAACTCGAGCCACGAGAGGGTCCCCTCCCCACCTTCCGGAAATTATTTCAATTGTATGCACTTCAAGGCAAAAAGAGCCCAGAAGTTGGCCAAAAACAGAGAAAGAAAAAGCAAATCAAAATGAAACGAAACGAACCGTACAGATCCAGAAGACGGGGCAGGTTTGGGGGGGTGCCACAGTCAAAGGGGCAGAGTGGTGCACTTAGGACACAGTCGTCCGCACCCGGAGGAGCCACCACCACCATGCAGACAACGGACGGGCCATTTGAATGAGGTGCTGACTGACGGACTGACGGACTGGTATTTGGCCTGGCCCTGGCCAGGTTAAAACCAGCGACCAAAACTTTTGGCCAAGCAGCGATTCAAGCTGCCCTGAAGTGGCCATGATGGTTCGACCGACTTGGGCTACCTTCCTTCCAGCCAACCGACCCGACCCGACCAGCCAGCCATCCAGCCATCCAGCCAGCTGAGTGCCTCTTTTCGGAAATTCAAATTTCCGATTCTTGATGATTTTATTTAAATTTGCGTATTCGAGTGTTTGTCGGAGGCTCTTCAAGTGCCGAATGCCGACTACCGACTGCTGTTGACTGCTTTGTTTTTTCTCTCATTTTTTTTGTGGCGAAAATTGTTTAAATTGGCAGGAATTTCTGCAACCAAATTGGTCCCCGTTTCCCGGCCCCCGTTTTTTGGGCCAATTAACATAGTGGAGCTTAGCCATGATTTATGCTCGCCGTTTTGGACAGAGAGGAAGGGACGCATTATCATATCAGTCCTAAGTACAGGCGGCAGCTGCTTCCCGGCTGCTGGTGAGGATTTGGTCCTGGGATTCTGTGGGATTCTGTGGGAGGTGTAAACATGTTGCAAACATGGGCGAAAAACTTCACTCGGCCGAAGGTCACTCGGCCACGCCCAAAAAGTCCTGCTTCCTGCTTCCTGCTTGCAACTGCAGTGGCTAGATAAGATACCAGACACGTGTGGTGGAGGGTTTTTGGGTTTTTTCTGTGGGATCTTTCATTATGCAGAGGCAGCAGCTGCCCAAACAGGCGTGGACAAATCTACATTCGTTTTGTGTAATTTATTGCCCACGATGAGATCTCGGGCTGCCTGGGATTTCGATCCGCGGCCGGCGTTCATAATTTGTAGCTTTTGGTTAATCTTTTGTTTAATTCTGTAAGTCGTTAGTCGATTTCCGATTTTGACAGTCGAACAGTTACCCTTAACCGGAGATGCTATCTCTGGAAGTGTTCCGTGTTCCGTGTGTGGGAAGCCGGATTCTGAAAGAATTAGTCAAATTCCCAGCCATCGCATTCCCAATACCCCCGATTCATGCCCATTTAAGTCGCCTGTCGGCCAGTTATCTCCCCCAAATCTCGGCAATATCACGCATTCCCCATCGCCGCACAACAAGCTGCTGTTGCAACTGCAACTGCAATTGCAATTGCAACCAAACGGCAGTGCAGTACTGTTAGTGTGTTAGTTGGACACATTGCGGCTTAGTTATGCCATGATATAGCCCAATCAGAGCCCCAACCCACCTTTCTGGCCCACTCAATGGACCGCCAGACCGCTTTCCTGGCAGTTTGCTGGCCGAAAAAAAAACTCCTATAGCCTATAGCCCCTTGGCTAGTGCCCACACGTTTAATTGTGGAATCTGTATATGTATGTGCGACATAATATACCAGCCCAAATTATACCACTTATGGCCAAGTCCCCCGTTCCTGCCGCCTGCCGCCTGCCGCGAGTTAACAAGAACGAACCAAATGAGCGACAGGCAAACGAGTGCAGCTTAACCAGGTCGGAATGATTCTGGCCGGCTTTGTTGTTGTTGCTGTGTTGTTGTTTTCGGCACTTCTCGTTGTCAGCATAGTTAGCAGATACAGATACAAAATGCCGCCAAAGGGGAAGGAGGCTGTATACCCCGAGAGATCCAGATCCTCAAGATAAGTTCAGGCGGGCACAGCTGCGCCGAAAATTGTTTGGCATTTTGCGCATGCGTCGCGGCAAACGCGGTCTCACAAGATTCTTGGCCCAAAGAGAGGAGGGGTGTTGCTTGGCCAAGGGTGGAAGAAGGCCAACAACGGATACTGTCAAGACAGGGCCAAGAAACAGTGGTAGAATCCAGGGGTCAACGGAAGTTTCAACAAGTTTGGATAGCTTATGATGAAAATTTGTACCTCTAAAAGAATCCTAAAATTATTATTTCTATTTTAGTATTATTTCTTAGTGTTAAATTATCTATGAAATGAATATTTTAGTTTAATCTGAATACTGAAACCACTGTTCAGCTGGTGCATTCAATATAAAAATTTCGGCTTTGCTTTTCTCAAGATCTCAAGAAAAGTTTCAGCACCTTCTCGCGTTCGGTGGCTGGAGAATGAAAAGAAGAAGAGGGAGAAAACGAAGAAGAAGCAAGGGAACCAGAACCAGAACAAAAAGTGTTGTTAGGGAATGTGCCGCAGAATTAGCTGAAATAGTTGTAGGTACAAATTTTAGACGCTCTTCGGTTGCTCGGCTCTTTGGCATTATTTGGTTGTTTTTTTTTACGGTTGTTAGTTAGAGCTGTTTTTTCAGTGTATGCGTGATGCCAAAAACCGTTAGAAGGCCAACAGCGTTGGCGCTTGTAAGTGTCAATGGGTCTAGACGGGTTTTGGGCCAACTACAAATATATAACAACTCTTGTAGTTGTTACAGTTGTTAACAAGAGACCCAGAAAAAACACCGAAAAAACAGAAAAACGGACGAAAAACTAGGCAAATTATTGCATTGCATATAATTTATTTGACTATAATTACAATTAATTAAGGTAATTATGTTGTTTTTAGAGACCAATGCCAACTCAATTATTTGAACACCCGCACATTTCGGGTGTGCGAAAAAAGCTCTTCTAGCTCTTGCGAGTTGCTTGCGAGTTTTTGCTACATGAAAAGTTTGCGGTTGGCAAGTCCCGACTTCCGTTTCCGCTGTCCTCTCCCTCTCCCTCCCCCAACACACCCTTTCTCCCTGGCGCACTTACCACCAACCAAGGGCAGAGGCAAAAACAGCGACGAAAATAACATTTGTGCTTGGCGGGAAAACTTTTTCCACGTTGTGGCAAAAGTTGTGTGTGCCAGTGAGGGAGTGTGTGGGTTGTTGTTCTGGAGTGTGTGTGGGTGGGTCCTGGGGCGGAGGACATTGCAACCGTCTAACACCGGGCGTTGCCCAACGAACACTCTCGACTTTTCCCCCGGGTCCCACAACGTTCCTAAGGAAAAGGACATAAAAATTGCAACAAAAACTTATGACAGAACCTGTGGGTTCTCTACGTATGAGCCTTGTGTGTGGGTCCGTGCTCGTGTGGCAACCGCAATCAAAAGGGATATTTAATTGCGCCTAATTAGCCAATTTATGTTGTTGTGTGCCACCAGCAGCGTCCCAGGCTCTAAGCATATTAACTTTCTTTCCCCAGACTTATGCAAAGTGCCGCCGCAAGAGAGTGTGGGCGGCGTGTCGGCCAAGCCACGCCCACGGGCTTACAGTTCTGCAATGGCAGCTGCAGTTCTTGCATTATGCTATTAACTGATTTCCCACCAGGCCTTAAAAACTTAAACCGAATATTGGGAAATCATTTGAAGAATATGAACTGGAAAAGCTTACCACTTTCTCTTTTTTTCGATAGTCACCGCTCCTAATCCCGTTAAGGATTCCTTCAACCAAGATCCTTCGGCTGAGAGACAGCAGGCCTCAAGAATGCATTGAATATTTCACAAATTGTTTTTCGATGGCAATTGATTTGCCTTCCGCCGACAGTTGCACGTCACTGGGGCATCAAAATGAGCTCAGGACTGGAACTGGTATTGGGACTGGAACAAGGACGAAGCTGTCTCCTCCCGTTCTGACCCAGTTTCTCTTCGGGCCAGGCTGTCTCTTAAGTCAAACAGAGGCAAAGCCTGTCACGGGCAACAAGCCGGGCCCGAAGACCAACACAACAATAGCTAAAGCAACAATGCCTAAACGAACACAATAATGATAGGCAGTGGGAGGTGGTGGGTGGTGAGTGAGTGCTGGGTGCCAGGATGTTTTCCTAGCAGCCGCGCGCCTGTCACTTTATCATAAATCGATGGCTAGAAAAGCGGTTTAGTTTTCCTGCGCTTTAAAGAGACATCAAGGATGGCCCTGAAGTAATATTCCCCAAACCTAATGCGTTTAATTTTTCTTTTCGTTTCAGCAACAATTTGCCAGCTTCCCTATCTCCTTAGTTTTTTCTTGAGGTCCTTTGTCGCTGGCACGTCGCCTGCGCATTTTTTTCCCCGCTCTGACATTAAATTTTATTTCGCGTTTTTTGCATTTGCATAGGAAATTCATTAATTTTCCACGAGCAGCCCGAGTAGGGGCCCGAGTAGAAGAGGGACTGAATTGTTAGACAAATTTTTGCGGCTGTTGAACCATAAATATAAAATTCATTGAGACTCCTTGGCCGATAGATAGTAAGCAAATTCATGTCGTAGAAAGTGAGTGTTACCAGTTGGTGAGGTCTAAGCTGGCCAAATTCGCTTATCATTGCTTTTCTTTCGTTGTGGCCAGTAAGGTTTCGGTTTCGGTTTTGGTTTTGTTTCGGTTTCGGCCTGTCATTGCCCGTTGGCCATTTCCTAGACAGGCATATGTTCGTTTATATTGGAGTATATGGACACTTCAAGCTGTCAGTCGGGGCATTGTAATCGGCGTCTGACCCGCATTAATTATACCTACACTGTCATGCGATATATTCACACTCGAATCCGATCCACTCCGTCTGTTGCCCCTCAAGAAAGGCACTGAGAAAAAGTCTTTACAAAGCCCCTCGATTTCTTTTCTATATAAATTCCTCCATTTCGTAGGGTATTTCTCTCTGTTGGAGCAACTGGAGCTCCATCTTGAGTTTCTTAATCGATATTGAAGTGAGCTGCCAACTCTTTCCGTCCAGTCCATTGACCATTCTTTCCCCAACACTGTGTTTTTCCATTTACTTGGGCTTACCGATTTCAATTGTTGTTTACTTACCTGTGAAAATCGAAAGTTTCTTCACACCTTCGGCTAAAAGAAAAAGACTTGGCTCACTGGCTCTTTTTATATATTTTTTGGTTTATTTGGAAGTGCGTATCTTTTATGTGGGTTAAGTTCAAAATCCAAACACTTCACATTGCTCCAAAGTATCCATTGCCTTTTGGCATCTCCACTGTTTGTTCTCCAATGGACTTTCTATTGTCTGAGCCCTAGAGCACATTTGACATACATTTTCCGCTTTCATTCTCCCCAAAGTCAAAGCATATGAACGCATTTACAGAAAGATGAGTACCTTTATTCTATAGAAAGCAGCTCAACAATGGTCTCTAGCAAGTTGATTGTAAGTGAATAATGTCTTGGAAACTAAATAACTACATTTTAAGACCTTGAACTCCAACGGACGAAGACATCCCATAAATACTCAATTTAAGTCAATCGAATAGAACTTAATTTGTTCACCTCTAGACGAGTTGAATCTCTGCAAGTTTTTCGGGAAATGGCTTATTAATTTTCAATCGGAATCGGAGTCGGAATGCAGCAAACTTTTATTCACTCTCTCTCTCACCGAAATCAGAATCCCATTAGACGATTTACCGATTCGATTCGATTCGATTTTCCAGTAGTCAGCCCCCTTCCTATGTTTTCCGCTAATCTCAGCTCAAATGCAATGCAAAACTGATAAACGCTGCTGGGAAAATTCTGGGGGGAATTGTTAGGGAAAATATGCATAGAGAAAAACAAAAGTGGAAAAATGAAAAACAGGTAGAAAATGTTCTTCCTTTCGCTGGTTCTGGTGCTTCTGAAATTCGAACGAACCTTCAACTCGAGCTTGGAACATTTGCAGCATTTTCATAGCAATTTTCCAGCATTTTCCGCTGACTACTAAAGTCATTATATGGCAGGCGAACGTCGACACAGAGAGCTGCCATCTACACATCTATTTCCACCTATATATAAGTATATATATATATCTACTCAGCGTTGGGCTAGAGGAGACTCCTTGCTTTCTGGGCACTACGTTTTGTCGTTCAGTAGGTAAGTAATCTCATTATAATAATGGGAACAATTGATTTCTGTCTACCAACCAGCCAGCCAGCCATCCAGCCATCCAGCCAGCCGGCTAGCTTGTTGGGGCATGCGAAGCTTCAAGCTTTTCCAGGACGGGACAGGACAGGGCAGGACAGGTTCCGAGGACTTCACTCCGTCAGTCAATAAGTTCACTTTGAGGGGAGGCGCATCCGCTCCGCACCACTCAATCATTGCAACCACATCAGAGGAGTGGTGGGTTGGCGGCGTGGTTCTGGGTGGCTGTCTTCGGCGTGCCTTCGATGATTCTTTAGTGTTGCCGCTGATGAAATTATAATCAGGGGAATATATAATTCCTTTCACCTGGCTAGATGGCTAGCTGGCTTGATGGCTTGTTGGCATTCTGGCTTCATAGACGAACTACCAAACAAAAACAGAGGCAAGAGAGGTTTGGCCAACTTAACTGTCTACTTTTAGGTGGGCTTCTAGGGCCAAAAACCTTTAGAAGATCCATATTATATATATTTTTCAGCATACATTTTTGAAATCTTTTCCCCAATCTAGCTTTTATTTTGACAAGGAACAGCACTGTCTGCTTCTGTTGGTCCTTCAACTTTCGATGATATGATAATTTGCTTTTGTTTCGCCTCCTTCCCTTCCGAATACCCAATGGTAGAGGAAAAGTTTGCGCCAGAGGCTTTGATGTCGGTTCAATCTTGCTCCATCTTGTTTGGCAATTTCCATGCTCAAAAATGCCATTCAAATGCAAACCCCAAATCGACCGCATAATGTGCCACAATTAAATTACAATAAATCATACTCAAAGGCAACTCTGGTAACTCTTGAGCGTAATTAATCATTTCTCTGGGTTGTGTTTCGTTTCGTTGTGGATTCGTTCATTTCTTTTGGTAATTCACTTTATATACACACAACTCCCTAACATCCCGCCCTTTTCTTCAATTTCTCCCTCAATCTGAGCAGCTTTTTGGGGTTTTTTTGTAGTTCGATGCTAATTAATACTTAATTTGCCATTAACATTCGTTTGTGCCCTTTGAACTAGATCTTGAATTCTTGGGGCACTGACAATGTGGTTTTGGGTCAGCTGCAATACAGATTTCTAACCACAATTATTGCTTAAGCAAATATTTTCCAATCGAAATTGAGTTTAAGTATTAAGAATTCTTTTCATTGCCACGGAGCCAGGGAGAGCTCAAATATCATAAATTTTAAAGTAGCAACTAGAATACTACGAAGTTTTGTTTATCTTTTGTCTGTTGAAAATGTCTCATAAGTTGAATTGAAAGTAACCCCCGGATTTCGGGCAACTTTCCGGCTTTCCTGCTACCCCCGACCTACTACTACCGCGACTACCCCTAACTTCATTTCTCCGGATCGAGCATCATTGTTTCTTTAAGTTCCGCTTGTTTGTGTTTGCTTGTTTGTTTATTCCTCTCAATATTTTTTCCAGTACTATACAGGCGAAAAAAACGAAATAAACGACTATTCTGTTTGCTGCGGGATTCGGTTCAACAGCCCCGCCGCCTCATTAAAAATTTATATTTCAATCAAAGTTCGCTGCTTCAAGTGGTTCGTCTGAGTTGCCAATTGTAGTGGCCGGGTGGCCGGGATTACTCAAAGGGGTAGGCAATTGGGCAAACAAAATGGAAAACGGAAAAAGGAGAGCCTCCTGGCCACATTTTCCCCCATTTGGCCATCGGCGAAAAACGCAGCCAAAGTTGGGCAGCATAATCTGAGCCATCATAACTACGCTCCTACAAGTTTTTGGTAATTATGCTGGGAAGTTGGGAGACTGCAACCAAGACACCGGGCAATGTCACACGTGCCCGTGAGTTTTCCCAGCCCCTCCTTCTCCGGGGAAAACTCTATGCTATCGCACAGAGTTAGAAAATTTGTTACGCTCGCAGCGAGGCGGGCGTAAGTAGTTTATAATTAAGAAATAACTGAATTAGCGTTGATAATGTCTGTTATATAATGCCAAGACACACAAGCTAGCGGTAATCTGAAGCTCCGCATCCCCATCCCCATCCGAATCCCCATCCGCATCCTCATCCGCCCCGGCATCCGCATTTTTCCGCCCAACTTCCAACTGGGCGAAGCCCTTTAATGAAAGGCACTTGCTTTTTCGAGCACAATTTCACATTTAAGCCCATTTAATTTCAGTTAATTATAATAAATACGCATTCTCCAGTACCGCCAGCAAATTGGTCCAAAAAGTTCGCCGTCATTGTCAACGGACTAATTTGGGTTTATTGTGCTGCATATGTATATGGCTAGACAGGAAAATAAAAAAGAGTTTTAGAAGTTGCCAAAATATTCAGCAATATTTTTTACTAACTGCGCATATGTATATCTTTGTATTTTAATTGAATTTCGTAACTCAAGAGCTCCGTGTTTACTTATCGCGCATACGCCCTGTAAGCCCAGAACAATCCTAAAGCCCTAGAGCTACTTTAGTGACCTATTGCTGAATGCCATTTTCTTTACGTCGCGTCGCAGAAGGAAAACATTTGCTCAGAAATTCCCGATTGATTTAAAAATTAATACTCGGTCACGTGCCGTTGATTAATGAAATACAAGGAAAGGAAATGGAAGTGCGGCCAGCGGAACGGTTGGAAAAATTGAAAGGTAAATAAATGAAAATCCAAATGCGATGAGCGGAACAAGTGCAAACACTTGCCTTTCATCAAGCTGGAGCTCCATCAAGGAGTTGCGAAATCAAGGCTCCAGGACAAACACTTTAAGAATCGCTTATGACACGCATACGCCGTGTGGTACGAATTGAAAAGAAACTTGCGCATACAAATTGACAAATATTTGAAAAGGATTGCAAGGTGGTGCGGGGTTGAACAAAAAAAGGATATAGCGGGGAGACGGGTGTAAAGAAAAAGGAGCTGAGACGGCAGCGACAATGACATTAAATGAGCCAGTGTATGGAGTGCGCGTAGCAAAAGTCAAACAAGAGATAAAAGCAAGGATTAGTACGTTAAAACGCAGACGACGACGGCAACAAGGACGAAGGCCAAGATGAGGCTGGAAGGCGGAGAGGGCGTAGGGTGTAGGAAGTGGGAGAGTTGAGAGCAGGATCTGGCGATGAGTCCTGCACCGTTAAGTAGACAGATGAACGTAAAACACGCGCGTGGCTGCGGTAATGTCTACGGCAGTATAGACGTAGACCCCGCCCCCTGCCGCCTCCGGAATACAGCCCACTTCCACGCCCACTCCTCCCTCCACACCTTCGTCTTTCGGTGTGCGTGCGTCTTATCGTTAAGACGGGCTCTATATCGTTGTGTGTGTGAGTGAGGGTTGTGGAATGCCAGGATACCCGGCAGGAACCCGACAGAAGAAAAAAAGGAAAACTCCTTGAGAAAGCATGTTGAAAGTAAATTGAAGCAGGAATTTCTGCAAGTGAACAAAGACCAGGGAAAAGCAGCAGCAGCAGTCGCAAAAAGTTGCCAACGAGCTTAACTTTGGCAACTGCTTACCGGTTAAAGGAACTTCCCTCGCTCGCCCTGCTCTCCACCCGAACTATTCCAAGGAGTCAGCTTTAAGCCAAAAATGCAGCAATTTGGTCCGAAAGTGCTGAATCGGCCCTCGTTACCTGTTCACTTATTCATTCGACTGGGTAAATTTGTCTTCAGCAATTTGATGGCTTAATGAATGTCCGCCCCGGCAAATGGCTCAATCCCGAATGGCAACCAAAAAGCCAACCACTTCCTCCCCGTCAACCCACCTGCTCATAATCCACCTTCAAACTGACATTGACTGAATGAATGGATGGATGTCTGACTGACTGGATGACTGACTGGCTGACTGACTGACTCTGTGCCTGCTCATCCGCTCTGTTGCTGATAAATTAACTTCATAATCGGCACAGTTATAAGCGCTGATGTTCGACATTACTCTTCCATATTTTTGGGGCCCCACCTTGCCTTGCCCTAAAAAACCCATAGCATCCCCCGAAAAAAACAAAGCTTCGAGGGTCAGCAACAAAGACTGGCTAAAAGGTGGGTGGGAATGGTGAACTGTAACTGTAGGTAACGTTAATGGCAGCCCAACAGGCAACAGGGATAACTTTTCACCTTTTGGCCAAGGGATGACGGCCAAAGGCAAAGTTGCCTTGCGAAAAATTACACACAAAATTTAATTGAATGTGTTTAATTTCGCTTTTAATTTTTTGGCATTGTGCGGCGGGGTTTTTGTTTTGTTTCCATTTGCCATATAATGAGGCGCGTAATGAGCTCTTGGCCAAAAAAACCCATAACCGGAATGGGTACTTGGGCTAAATGAGACAGCCAGACACATCCTTTGTCAACGCCTGGTAACTGGTTGCGTGATTATTTTAGCCTCATGACTTTCGAGTGGCGCAAAGAGGAAAAGAGTAGGCATTTATTATTTATGGGTTTTAATTGTATATTGAGAGGAGGTTTTTATGTACTCATACCCCATACCACTCCCCATAAGCCAAACTAAAGTGGATTTATTTTCCCCTAATGGAATGAATTCTTGGAGTAACTTCAAGTGAAATCCGAGACTGTTCAAACGACAGAAAGCAAAACCCCAAGAATCTAGTTATGGTAAATGCCAGCGATTAAAATCTTGAATGTCAAGCGGAAAATTGTCAAACGAAACGATGGCGATGGCGATGACGATGTTTTTCGCAGAGACAAAGATAGCAAACAAATAAAAACGCATTTGATGCCAGGAACAGGAAAAATACAAGGGCCGGAGGACGTGGCAAACTGAAATCCGAAACACACGGGAAAGGATAAGAGGGAAGCCGCGGTGAAGCAGCCGAAAATCAAAGCCTTTTTCCCTGCAACCTGCAATTATGCGACAGCAGCCAGGACAACTGCCGTCATAAGGATCCGGATCCGATCTTCTAGCCAACAAACAAATAGGGAAAGGGTGCGAGGCTCTGTGAAATTCGAGGCAATATCAAAAAGCAGTCTGAGTTTTAGGGGCTGACTCGGCAGGGCTCAAACTTAAAGGATATGCAAAGGAAGTGCCACGGAAAAGGAATGAAGTTTAAAGGCTAGAGATGGTATTTATGTTATGATAAATATTAATTAAAATAAAATATAGATGTTGTAATAATGATATTTAAGTAAATAATAGTATTTAAGTAATTTTTTACTTTTCAATGTCCACCCATCACAATTTCCTGTGTCCTTGTCGAGGGGAATGGAGTACCACCCTATTACAGATACCTACAGAAATAAAAGCAGGAATATCTCTCACCCAAAAGGACGAAAAACACATCCGTTCTCCACTTTCCTCTTGTTGTCCCTCCAAAAGCTGAACAACTTTACGGTTTCAATTATCAAAGCGGCATCGCCTGCCCGTCGGTGACAAAGTGAAAAAGGTTGCCTTTGTTTGCCGAAGACTGAACACCGAAATAAAGGCGATTAGCATTTCTAAGCCCTAGATTACCTGAAGTAGTTTATATAGCCCCGATACCGCTAGCATCTTCGATAACAAGATTGCCTGGCTTTGTTTGCTTGTTTGTGACGATTTTCTCAGGCTGCAGGACCAACCCTCCTTTTGATTCGATTCGATTCCGTCTAACGCCTGAGTGCATATTCGGTCGAAGGAGTCCGTAATTCATGGCTCAGTTCCCTTTTATGAGGAACCGCAAATTCCCAAGCTCGATTGATCCTGGCAGTGCTGAGACACTCGCTGCCGGCTAGGGAATGAGCAATTGTCCTGCCGGCAGGACCTCCACGGACTTCCGTGCATAACTCAACGCACCTCAGTGCCCTCGATGAATGCTCCTGAGTGAGTGGTCCGGGGCAAATTTCATCAATTATTCAATGATTTATTCAACAGGGGAAGTCATAATTGCATTTTGGATTAATAAACTACTTCGGGTTCTGTTTTCCCTTATGGAGGCATATTCATTCGTCACTCAGGACGTTTTCCTTTCAGGAAGTTCGAATTAAAACTCTCCCTTGTAGATTTTTTATCGCCCTGAAATCAAGTCCACACTGACCGGCTTGAGTGATAGTCCCACCTTGTGAGCCAGGCTTAAGGAGTTACCAATCTGAGGCCATAATTCTGTTGGTAATTTCACACATCCCCAGCCTCCCCAGCCTCTCCCCACTAGTTTAAGGGCTACGTCCTAATTTACACGGGACTCCTCCTTAAGCCACAGACATCCGACAAGGAGGCTTTATTCGCAGGAAAAAATTAACGCAGACACAAATTATATCTGGCGCTGATTAATCACTTAACAAGCCTTGTATTTCGTTGATCTTACCCACACAGGTATACCTTGGATCCGGCCCACGTTGGATCTGGCCTGACCTCCGCGTGGAGTGGCTGAGGGGATCAGTACCAAGGGAAGAGGTAAATAAAATGCCACGTCAATTTCATGCAAAAGGTGCGCAGTCGTAAATTTAACTGGACGCGTAAATCCTGGGCGCAAATGTTTCAAGATCGCGCCGACGACGCGTTGAGATTACATTGGAAACAATTTTCCTGCAAAAAAGAACATTTCTAAAAATTTTAAATAGATTCCAAAATATCAAAATATGCTTTCAAAAAGACGGTGTGTCAACGGAAGAACTAAGCCTTTCTTTCAGTGCAATCCAACTGAGCTCGGCTCATTTCAAGCCGATCCCGTCCAGTCCATTGCTGTCCAATTGTATTTATTTAGGGCCCGTCCCATGGCCAGCTCAACTGGCTTTTGCCTGGCTCTGGCTTGTCAGCTCGGCCAGCCAGGCCGCGCTAAAATTTAAATTCATACACGATCGTTGGCCCCAAAAAGACTAATGAGCACAATTATGCATTATTGCAGCTCGTTGCATCGAAAATGAACTTTAACAAGCCTCGGCGAGCACTTGATGCGCTCTGTTGTGAGTTCAAAAATACAACGAAAAAAAAGCTGATATATAAAGGAAAGAAAAATCGAGGAGCGGGGCATGTCTACTTGAGTTGCAGAAAACTAGTTTCGCCGCCGTCTGTCGTTTGTTTTTTTTCTTATTTTTTCGGCAAGCCTGGGATTGGCTTAGGTTGTTAGCACCACACGGACTGACGGACTGACGGACTTATGTGGACGGGTCTGTCTTTGCATTCTCCAGAGCTCTCTGAAGCTCCAAAGCCGGAGGAAGTCCGCGATAAGGTCAGCAGACAAGGAGACAATTGCACATGACACTTGCCGGGGCACTAATCCGATTTGGAGGGAAGAATAATGCCTAAATTTGCGGTTGGGTAAGCACCGCCGTTGAATCGATGAGCTTACAACTTAAGGAGGTCTCGGACTCCTCAAGCAGGTAATTGAAATAATACAAATAATGCCATTAGGGCTAACAGCTTGTAAACGTTTTTGCTTTTAAAGTGTTAATGAAACTAGTAGTGGCTTTTGAGGGAACTTTATTGAAAACGATTTTAATGATCGAACAAAGTTTAGTCATGGTCATGCAAATTCCTTTCTTTCTGGTCGATTTCTGTTTCGATTGCGATTTCGAGGCACTTGCCAAAGATCCGATCGACCAGAAACTCGGTGCGTCTTGGCTGACAAATAAGGCTGTAAGGCTGGCCAGGAAATTCGCGTTTCGCTTTTTGTGGCTTTTTTCCGTTCTGGTCTTGGGTCTTGCGTGCGCATAAAATTCAAATCAATGACAAGACGTCCAGAACGACAAGGCAACGACGACAACGACGAGGAGGATATCCAAGTTTGCCGGCAACATTTGCGTTTCATTGCCAAAACGCCAATTTGGCAAGCTCGGATGCGGTTTTTAGAGGAATGCTGTGTAGTGGTGCTGTTCTGGCTTTTTATGGCTTATAGATATTGTCTCAAGATGTCTGCGGCGGATAATCTTGTTATCGCGTCTCGTTGCATTTAATTGAGGCAACTTCAAACTCCAAACTCCAAACTTCGACTTCCAACTCCGCCGGGGCTGCATGTCCCAACTTTTTCAAGTTCGGTCCCCCTTTGCCTCTGACAGCCAGCAAAAAATTAATTGGTATATCAAAGCATTTGAATTTTAATGTGTTTTGCGTGGTCAGCGATTCGAGTTGGCTTGGCTCTCATTTTTATTATTGCCCCACCGCCTTTGTGTTGCGAGGAGGTGGGTGAGCAGGAGTAGGAGGCGTGGTTCTCATTTCCATTCAATTGCACTTGAACATCCATTTCTTTTCCTTCTTTTCCATTTAATTTTGTTTTTCTTTTCATTCGATTTCTTTGGGAACGAAGCAGGTTTTTGGTTTTTAACCAAAGACAGCCAGGAGAAGGGAAACACGCAGCTGCCGCTGACATTTGGCATATCCATTCGATTTCGGGTATTCTAAGCATATCAAAATGTTATTCAATACTTTTCCCCTGCATTCCTCAAATGCTTTGTACTAGGCTCCGTCCTTATTCTAATTTACCTCTCTCCGACAAATAAAAGAACCGGCCCCAGAAAATTGTCGCATAAAATTACAAAAGACAAAAGGTCGCCATCGCACTCCGGCACTCCGTCGATTGTCCGTTGAAATCGCTGAAATTTAATAGAAATCTCCACCCGTATTTTCGTTTGACAAAATTTCATGCCATTTGGCGTCCGTCCTCCTTTTATTTCTGGGCTTATTTTTTTTGTGTTGGAGCAAGGCTTTTGGCATTTAGCTCTATTTGAGGACCTTTTGTCTA
The DNA here is from genome assembly GCA_018150545.1 of Drosophila ercepeae. Classification (NCBI taxonomy): domain Eukaryota; kingdom Metazoa; phylum Arthropoda; class Insecta; order Diptera; family Drosophilidae; genus Drosophila; species Drosophila ercepeae. The sequence continues at coordinate 17,325,689 of JAECWL010000161.1, forward strand.
GCTCTTCGATTTGAATGGCAGCTTCATATGCAGATTAAATTACACCGCAGGCAGCCATTAATTGTCCGCAGTTGTGTTTCGGATAGAGACCTTCATCGGCCGATCGTGGTTAGGTTAGGGGTCCACGCCCCCGGCTAAAAAGGCGGGGCCTAAGAAGCTTTGGTGGTTGAACCACCAAGGTTGGGGTTGATTTCTAGGCCCATTTCTTTGATCGAAAGAGACAAAATTTCGAGCCAGGCTAGAGCCATCCCGCTTTGGCAGCTATTCTGCATAAATAATGAGGAATTCTATGGCATCCCACTGAATTATCCAACTGCCAGCGGCCTTCAACATCTAAACGATCCTTTATTACCGCCGCCATGAAATCTCGTTTCATGAGGCCCGCCGAAAAGCAACCAAAACTTAATAATATTAAAAGAATCTGCAAATGACGCGCAAATGTTTCAACACTCTCGGCATCTTGGAGGGTTCTCCTTCCCAGCTGCCAAGCAACCAAGCAACCAAGCAACCAGCCAGCAAGAAAAATGTAATAATAATAAAAAAGAAAATTATTGCACTTCGCATTCACAGTCATCGGACAGTGCCATCTTTTGCTTGGGGCCATCTCGGCCTGGCTTTTGGTATTGCACAAGACGAAGTGACGACCGGGCCAAGAAACCCACCAATCCACCAAGACACCAAGTCCAGCAAGTCCAGCAAGTCCACTGATCGTGGACGAGGATCGACAGCCGGCTGCTCCGCCGCTCGTTCTAACAAGAAGGTGATATAAGTGGTTCGATTGCCGCTGCCATCGCACACTGAAATATTGTTAAAAAAGGTTTGCATTTTGGTTTATACAAAATTTAATTTCAAAACTTGTTTTTAATAATAACTAAGAACTTGGAATAGTCAAAAATTGTGGAGGTTAAGGTGCTTTTTATGTGCAACCTTTAAAGCATAAGGAAAAGCCATTCGGTTAAATCATTTTCAAGCTTTATGCTTTGTTTTATTTATGAAATTTCTGATTAATCCTGTTTTCGAGTATTAATTTTTTAATTTGAGCTTAATATTTAAATTAATCAGAGAAATACAAATGATATTAACAGTTGATGGAATAAATTGAAATAAAAATGGACTTGATAATTTCAAGAGATTCTCTATGGATTGTCTTTGCTGATCGCCTTTGACTCTTGGCAGTATCCCAGCTTTGAATTTATATATATTAACTTTTTTTTATGAATAGAATATATATTCCTTTATCCTCAGTTTGAAAACCTCTTGAACCAGTGTGCTGGCTGTGGATAAAGTCGCTGAGTCGGCGGCGGCGGCGCGTTAGCGCTAATAAGCAATTGCCAAATTACGTTCGCGTGAGTAATCTCGCGCCCCGGTGCACTCGGATGGATGGCTGCAGTTGGCTGGTTGGTGGGCGGAGCCTGGTGGGCACCGCGAGCGGAGATACTTAAGTGATGCCCAGGCCGTTCGATCCACGTCCACGTCCACATCCACGTCCATGGCCATCCCCAGATCCCCAGATCCGCAGATCCGCAGGGGCATGCCAGTCACTCACTCGCTCGCCCGCTGACTTTCTCGCTCACTCAGCCAGTCAGTTGGCCAGTCACTCATTCATGCAGTTACCAATGCACTGGAAAAAATATATATTAAAGGTTAACCAACTCTTGTTGTGGCCATTGACTCTTGCCAAGAACTTATGGAAAACTTCCGGCAGTGCATCCTTGTTCGCTTCTCGACTTCTTCGCTGACTTTTGGAATCGAAGTCTAAGCCTGTAATTTAATTTTTTTGTCCGTCCGGCTGCTTCTGCTGGTCTTGCCGCTTTTTGCTCTTGTTGGCCGTCTTTTTATGTGGCCCAAAGAAGTCAGTTAGTTAGCGCGGCGCGGTGTGGCGTGGCGATCGCCATTTCTCCGGCTCCCTTTCGGCTCGAAAGCTCTCGTTTGGAACTCGGGATTCGGTATTTCTTCCCTTTAACACATTTTGGCATGCAATTTGTTGAAATTAACTTCAATTGCAATTTGGGTTCTGTACTCGCCCCCGCCACCGTCACCGCTACCGCCATCGCATTTCGAGTTTTGTGTCATTCCCACTGGGTTATCGTCTGGCCGCATCTTTTTGGGCCAACTGACATGTGCATATAGTCATGGATATGGCCATTAAGAGTAGGCAATCTTGCTGTCAGAGTGTCGGGAGGTAGGGGTAGCTCCGCTCCTTAATTCGATTGCCGTTTTGCTGTGAAATAATGCCCCCCAGGCGGGATAACTGTTAGTGGCAAAAGAAAAGCGCATTGCGATCACTTTAACGGACTCCTGAAAAGGAGTAGTTGGGGCTGAATCTTTGGTCGAATATACCACTGATTAATCCTGTTTTCGGTACATTTTTGGGTACTTGATATCCTATTATTAAAATGTCAGTAAAGGCCCTAAAGGTCGTTAGAAGTTCTAGAGCTCGAATTCCTTTTCCTCTGTGTAAGACTATCCCCGGTCTAATATCAGGCAACACCATTAACAGCATGCAAATTAAAAGTACTCAACAACATATCAACTGCATAGCTACCAGGCAGCCATCTCCAAGACCAGTCCAGCTCCTACTCCTTCTCATTCTCATTCTCCAGACTGCATCCTGCTGGTTTTGCTGTCGGCTAGGGCACAAATGCTGTCGAAACAAAGACTAAATGCCCCGAACCCTATGAACTGGATGAGTAGATGAGAAGAATAGGGCGGCACGGCAGCAGGGGGAGGACAGCAGGGGGAGGACAGTGCCACACGAAGTGCCCGGCAAGAAGCTATCAAAGCTGGCGATGGTAATTGCAGGTTTCGCTGCAAACATTTTGCACCAAAACGACGTCGCTGCATTTCAAGGAGCTGCCTCATCGCCATCCGCCATCCGCCATGGCTCCATTGCTTGTTTCGGCCCTCGATCCCTGTCCCAAGTTGGCAACAATGTCTGCGCATGAGCAACAGCCATACAGATTGGCAATGGCCATCCGTCAAGAGACCGACTGGCTGGCTGACTGCCCGACTTAATGACGGGCGGGTGAGCGGACCTGGGAAATCACTCAAAGGCGAGAACTCTTACAGTGAACTAGCCAAGATGGCTAAACGAGGTTGATATACCCCTAGGCTTTACCATTCAATTTTTTATTTACTTTTATTTTAGTGAAGATGAAAAGATATGTTCCTCAGAGAATATAAATTAATTTGCTTTTTATTCTAGTAATAAACTTGATAACCAAAACTGCAATTAGCTAATGAGATGGCTAATTTCATGTTTAATTTTGTGAAATTATTCGTCCTGATGTAGTTCTCTCATGAGTGAAATATAACCTTATTTATATTAATTTAATAAGCTGTTTTGAAGGATGTTTATCCGAAATTCAGATTTACTTGCTCATTTCGGGCCAACCTGAATCGAGCCGGAGATCAGACGTTTAGGACCCATTGTGGCTTACTGCCTCGGACTACCTGCCGCCTGTTTGTCTTTGCCATTAGAGCCACCGCACAATTTCCCAAATGACAAACATGCCAAAATGGTTACAGCCCTAGACAATGGACTTTGAGGAGCTGGAGGATTATAGGGAGGGAGCAGCAGGAGCAGCCGGAGCAGCAGGAGCTGTAGGAGCTGTAGGAGCTGCAGGATGGCCAACAAAGGCTGCCGGAGCAGCAGCACATTAATCACAATGCTCCAAAACGGCTTGACAGGCATCTACGTGGAATTGTCCCCTGGATCCCTGCTGTGGCAATGTTTTTGTTTCAGTGTGTGTGTGGTATCCTTGGCATAATTCTTATTCAATCGCAAGGACAATGGCTTGCTGGAGTTTCAATTTGCGGTGGGCTTGAGATTTGTGCCAAGACAATTGCCAAGACAGGAAGCCAACGACTCCGGTCATCAATTTAAAAAATGAAAAATTTCCTTTCTCCTTGGCAGTGGCCGGAAAAATGGAAAATTAAATTAACCTTTGGGACTTCTTGTTGGCAGTCTTGTTGGTAGTTGCCTGTCCTGTTGTTCTTCCTCCTTCTGCCAGTTTGGAAAACAAATGCAACTCCGGAGTCCAGAATGCGATAGCATCTACTGCCGAAATATGTTAATTTTCAATTTAGTAGTTGGACGACGAACGCTCTGGAAAAATTGTGTTTTTATTTATATACAACTCTATGCTCTTGCCCATTGTAATTTTTCGTTTATTTTCGGGCCAGGTCTTATTAGAGGCACTCGAGCGTAAAGGGAAGCCACGTTGTTTTTTTCCGTTTCTTATAATTTTTGTTGTTAGGGGGAGCGCGTCGGGCAAATTATCACATCCACTAATCTGCTGCATATAATTTTCGGAGGCGTAGTTAGACCTGCGACCCCGCCCCTTGCCGCATCATGGAGAGGAAGTGTTGCCGTGTTAGTTTGCTGCCCACCGATCTCGTAAACAATTTGTTGAACCTCTTCTTTTTTTTTTGGGCCAAGAAAAACTAAGAAATAATTAAGACATTATAAATTATTTGGCGCGGGGGTGTTGACTGTCTAGCTTTGTCTGCAGCATTTTCGTTCTTAATGAGCATAACAAAATATTCCATTTGATATGTATCTGGGAGCTCCTTTTCATCAGACTCGATGATAGTTTGAGTTATGTTCCGCGCCCAGTTAACCCTCCGCTTTGTTGCCCAAATTGGAGCATTGTGGGAATTTAAATAATTTTAATTAGGCACTTCTTGGGCTCTTCTTACACACTCGAAAGTTAGTTTCCATATTAAAAGGCGGCTTAATGAATCACTTCAGAAAGCCCTTCAGAAATCCGTCAATGGATTTCCAATGGCCTGCCAAAAATAAAGATCGGATTTAAATCGGAATCAGTGCGGCAAAACGATTTTTAAATCAATTTCTCAATCAATGTCAGGACAAATACAAAACAGCCAGAAGACGCGTCCCGGAATCGCTGGCTTTCGATTCGATTGCAGTTGCTGGATTCGGATTCCTGGAAATCGGCCGATGCTGGAAATCGTGTGCTCGCATACTGGTACCGAAAAAAGAAAATGAACAAAAAATAAAAGTAAAAGGTTCAAATTGTGTCCGAAATGTCAAAAGCGGGCTCAATATGATCGCCGCCTTAAGTCCCCAACAGCCGGAGCAACAGAAGCCCAGGCAGGAAATTTGATCGCATGCAGATAGTGCAAGGTTCATGGGACTCAAACTGGCTCTCTGGATCAGGGCTTTGGGTTTTGTGGTGGTGTGGTAGTGGTTCTGGTTCTCGTTCTGGGTATGGGCATGGCTGGGGCATGCAACTGTTTTGTCGTTTTTGGCGTGCGATAACCCAAGTCAAGTCAAGAGACACACTCCAGCCCGCCCCGCCGCCAGCATGAAAAGTGAACTTGACTTCAGTCGGCGAGAAGAAGTGCATCGGCAACTTACGGGAGCCATGGCCAAGGCGGCTCCATCCGATTCCATCCGATTCCAGTCGATTCAGGGCTTCGGCCAGCCAGTCAGCCAGCCAGAGTCTCATCCTCATCAGCATCATCATCGCTGCATACAATCGCCGATAATCTCACGCTTGGCATCGCCAATATCGGTGCAGACGGAGCCAAGGCACTTGGAGAAATTACTTTTTTTTTTACATAAAAATTAGTTAATATTTTATACAAAATATATCTTGTAAAAAAAAGATCTGGAAAGATTGAAATCGACTGAAAGGCATAGAGACTCTTGCATCCTATAATAACATTTTTCCTTCTGAATATTTCCTTGAACTACCTTTTACAAAAAAGTATTTAACATAAAATGTTCGTTGTGTCATTTTTATATTGTTTAGGTAATAAATTTCAAATTGTTTTGTAAATCTAAACTTGATTTGGAATTTCTTCCTGTGCATCCTCGCTTCGACCTGTGCTGGGAGTTCGCTTTAGTTTAGTTTGGCCATGGTTCGGGCAGTTGTTGTGACTTGGCATTCAATTGAATTTCGTTAAATTACATGAATGTATAACCATTTTAATTTTCTTTTCGGCTGCTGCTCGGAATCGTCTGGGATCTGGGATCTGGCTTTGCCACACCGGGACCTGGCGACTCGTTCCCCGAGATCTCTTCGCGCTTGTAGTCGATGCCTTTTGAATGATGACCCTACAAATCACGTTTCGCAATGGCTCTGGTTCCTGCTCCGATCATCAAGATGCTGGGCCGCCGATAGTCCCACCAGTCCCAGTCCCACCAGGAGGCATTCCAGTAATGACGCCGATGATGGGGAAGTGCCAGCAGCGATTTTCTATGCCGATGGCGATGGCTCCCAGGGAAATGGCTTTTTGAGGGTGTTGCCACCGGGCTTTCCAAGAGTTTTCACTTCTTCTATTTCATTTTTATTATATTTTGCGGCAGCGGGTACAGTTCTGAAAGATGCACCATTAGTTAATGGCCTTGCAATTGATTGACATTACCAATATTCGTTCTGTCATATGGATTGCGTTTTCTTCTATTTTTCACGACAATGTTTGTGTAACAAATCCCATTTCGTGTCTGTCAAAGGCCCAACCACTTTTGTTTACTTAGGTTCCCATCAAAAAACTATTCTCCCACCAGGAGAAGAGAAATTCGCACTGCACAAATCATGTTCATTACCCAACCGTCAGTTAATTTCAATTTCGAACATGATACGCCCCAAAAAGGATAACTCGTGTGACAAAAAACAATTAAATCCCGGGGTGACACGGAACGTGAACGTGAACGTGAACGTGAATGTCCCGTGGCATGAAAGCCTTGTCGGATGGGTGGGATGGGGATCGAATCGCACAAAAATAGAAAAAAAAGTAGAGAATAGAAAACCCAGAGTAATGCTCCCGTACCGCCAACCCATTATACTTTCTATATATATCAAACTCTACCTGCACATGCACGGGGAAAGCGTGAAAACGAAATGAAAAATCACGGCCAAAATAATGGTTTGAACTGGCGGGGGTAGGTGGTAGGTGGTAAGAGGGGGTGGGTGTAAGAGGGGTGGGCGAGCGGGCCAGGCGCCGAGGCATGCACAATTGGGCGTTGTAATTGAATTAGTCACACCCACAGATTGCACACATGAATGACTTGCCGAAGACAAAAAGACACAGAAGTCCTGGGAGGGTAGTCGGGACGATGGCAGGGCGGTAGCTGCCAAGGCACGATGGAAAAAAAAGCGATTTATTTATTAAACTAGGTTACCAGGCAACGGCAACCGACCGGGGATGACGGTCGGGGCGGTGGCCATTGTGGAAGACTGGGCGGGAAGACTTTCTCAAGGCTGGCTTGCCAAAATGGACTTAGCCAGGGCTTACACGTAGAGACACGATAGAAGCCGAAAAGTAAAGTTAAATGCGGAAAAATGAACTAAAAATTTAGTGAATTCTTAACAAAAATATTCAAGTCAGAGCCAACGGCTTCCTCTTAGGCACACAATAACCAAAAGGACTCCTCCGCTTTGGACGCCTGAGAACTCAAACCCACCGTCAAGGTGGGTGATGGCTTAGGGGGTGGTTTGGAGGGTGGCTTGGGGGATGTAATGTGTCTCGAGGGTCGAAACGAGCGTCTCCTCCAAGCCGTCGCTCAAGTATTTGCCGACATGTGCAAACACTGCGAGGCCAATTTGCATTATAATCGGGCTCAGAGCCACCGAGTGTAGTCTTGACCTTGTCCCACACCCACACACACACATTGAGGTCGTACAGTCACACAGATACTCAGCACACACATACACAATGGCAGCCCGTTTTTCTACTACACTTTCTCGAGCACTTTTTTCAGCGGCGCCCGAAAGTATGCTTTGCGATTTTCAGCCGACTTGCAGCTTGTAATTAAACATGTAACCAAAGCAAAAGGCAACCTGGCACTACATTAACGTTATTTATCGTCGAGTGTCGAGTGCCTCCCCCTTTCAACCTTCCACAGCTGCCTTTGGTACTTTGCCATTTAAAATGATAAAATGCATGTTGACCTCAACAGAGCAACACAGAGTGAGCCAAGCACTCAACGGATGGTGCAGGGTGATGGGGGCTGTAATAAAATCCAAAAATGTGTTGCCACAAAAATGTTATTTCCTAAATAAACACGGAGAGAGAGACTGAGCTCTCAGGTAGCTATCCAAAAGCCGAGTGATACACTCATCGAGTGCACTCCAAGAAAAGGTTTGACCTTTCAGGCTGTAAAACTTACTTTTAGGCCAAGAGATCATTTTGAAACTCCCTTGAAATTGTTAAGAATTGGTCTTACATAGATGACCGAAAACATTAAATTATTTTCTTAAATTTTTCGCACTGCTCGATAACGTTATCCTTAGTCTGACAGTATGCCCTGCTCTCATCTAGGGCTGAAGTTACTCATGCGGTTTTTACTGGTAATTAAATTAAATTTATTTAAGTTGAGTTAGCTTACGCTTGGTGGGTGGCTGGTTGGCAGATGGGTGACCTGCTGCCTTGGCTTGGGTTACGTTGGTTTCTGCCAACAATGTTGCGGTGTGGCAACCACAGCAGTTATCCGCCCGGTGGTTCCACTCGCTCTCAGGTGTCCATCCACTTGACTCTGCACCAGCCCCGACCCATACTTCTTCCATTGCATTTAAAGTGACAATTTTGTTGCTTTAAAGTGTGTAATCTGAGCTGATAAAAGCTTCTGCCATTTAGACGAGCTCTAGTCTAGGAAAGGAAAGGCAAAGGGAATGTGAGGGAATCAGGAATTCCTTGCTTTATCAAAAGTACTCAAGTATTATGCTGGCCGAGACCGAAGAGGTTATAGTTTCAGCTCACAAGCTCACAAATGCGGAGCCTTTTTGTACAGAATTTTTGCGGTTGCTACGGGATTGTTTCGGAGGCAGAGACCGAAAAGTTTGGCTTAAACCAGAGCCAAGTCTTAGTTCAAAGCAGGTAACATGCCTAAGCTCTCCTTATTTTTTGACCCATTTACATTTGGGTCGCTATTCAACTTACAAGCCATTTACAAATTGGTGCCGCCCTATAAATCCGTTAAGGTCAAGAGTCAATAAGTTGGCCAAGCAGGAAAATAGCCAATTGAAAATCTGGCTCTTGTGGTTGTTATATTCATATTATACTCCTTTATTGCACAATTCGCGCTTTTCGCTGTTTGCCATTTCTGGGCCCAGTTGTTTGGCTGCCAACTTTATTTATAGGTCATTCATGGCCGTAGACTGGAGACTGGTGGAGAAATTCACAGCTCAGCCCAGCCGCAAAAAACTGAACAAAAAACAAATAGCAAACAGCAAATAGCGAATAAAAAATGGAAAATAAAAAAAATCAACAATGGCTTATGCCCAAGTATTGTGCAAAATATATTATTTTATTTTTCACAATTTTCCAATTTCAACGATGGCGCGGACTATTTTGTATTTGTTCCATTGCTGGAAATGCTTTGAAAGTATTTACAATCGTTTTAAGACACGAATTGCCCCTAAAAATTCAGGAAATATAGGAAAAAAAATTCAAAACTAATCTAAAGAATATGCAACACACTTTCTCAACAAAATAAATTTTGTATTTCTGTCAATCATTAATGATTCTAAAGCTATTACAGCTCTAGCTCTAGAGTTCGCATATCCTTTTCGCAATTCCATCCTAATCCTTGATGAGTCGGTAGTACCCTGAATCTAAAGGAACACATCTGGCCAAAAAAACATGCCAAAAGAGTGTTGGCACTGCCAAAAGCATTTCAATTTCCACTGTGAAACTCTGCCACCGTGTTGCCGCTTTTGTTGCCGCGATGTTGCAGTTGCAGTTGCTGCTTCTGAGTTGCTTTTGCTGGCAGGCAGAAACCAAAAAATCGTGCCGTTAATCGCTTTAAATATGCGACAGGTTGTTGTTGCCAGGTCGGTGGCGTCTCCACTGCAGTTTGCTCGTGTTGCAGTTGCAGTGTGGCAGTGTGGCTGGCCTGTGAGCGAAGGATTTCATAATCCGCAGCATTTGTCTCACTGATTATGCAATTTGGTCGCTTTGTCTGCATCCAAAATTCAGGAAGTCATTTGCCAAGCGTATTAAAGCCTTTCTACAAATAAATGTTTATTTAAATTAGGCACTCGACCAAAATAAACATAAGAGCCACGACAACCGAAAACGCCAGTACTGACAACGCTCCAGAAACTGCAAAAATAAACGCTACTGTTTTGTATTTGATTTTCACTTTCTATTTACGGTCGGCTTACAGGGCGAGGCCGGGTCACTCGCATTTGATTTGTTGTCCCCCATTGTTATTGTTTCTGTTATTTTATGCAAATTTTTATCGCCCGGTCACTGGTCACTGGCTATTTGTTCAGCATTTGCTTCCTTTGCCGCAGCGGCTATTGAAAATTTAAAACCGGAAAGAAATAAAAATTATTGTGCAATTGCTGTCCCAGGCATTAAATTTATTTCGATTTCTACCAAAATTAATACGAGCCTCTAGCCTCATCCAGATCCCTTTTGAATTCATACGGATAGTAAATGAAACAAAAGAGCATTGCTAAAAAAAAAAAATACAGATATATTAGAAACATTATAAAAGGATGCTTTCGCCTTGAAACTCACTCATAAAATAAACCAGGGCACCGGAGGCCATAAGTGTATGTGAAAATCGCCTTAGACTCCACCGGCTGGCTATTATTCCGATTTTTAAAATACCTAAAGTCACACCGCCTACCAAAGCCACGACTATCCAGAGCAACATTAGGAAGCTACTTTCCTGCAATCAGAGACTATTAGATATATCGCAAGGATCCAAGGAACACTTGCCCATAATGTCCCAAAAAACAGGCATAGAGCGGCAAGGAGTATAAAGATCCACACCATAACTAAGTCGATGGTCCAGGCATGGGATAAACCTTTTTCTAAGAAAGAGTCTATCAGAGAACTTAAGGTATATAATAAAAATAGGATCTTACCATGCTGATATTTTGTATACAGTAAGTCCGCAATCCCTAAAATATATGTTAGGCCTGCCACAAGGAAGCATCCAAACTTTGGACTGATTGCCAATAGCATTTTGCTGGTTCAATGAATTCAAACAGTCCTCCAACGTTTTCTGTCAATCCCAGTTTCCAGTTACTTTCGAATGACAGAAAACGTTAGGGAATGTTTTGAATTCATATTCGTATTATTCTTCCAAATTATCCAAATTATTGTAAAATCGATAGGGAAAGTAAGTCCAGCAGGTAACAGCGACTAAAAAAAATGAAATAATCGTGGCCAATTTGAGTGAATAATATTCAATGCAGACTTACCAATAATAAGAATAATGCACACAAATCGTAGCATTCTTTGGCTCATCTCCAGAAGCTTCCATTGGGTTATTAAATAAACACAAATACCAAATATCAGACCGACACCGCATATGATAGCCATTATAATCCAAACCATCAAAAAAAGTCTGATCTCCTAAAATACGAAATAAGTTTGATATTATTATAATCTCAATCAAGATCACTTACCAAAAAACCACCCACGATAAGGAACAAAGCTCCAATAATTACTATGGATAATATACCTATTTTGGCCATTGAAAGATAACTAAATCCTTGGGTTTGAATTCTAATACCGATCATTATCAACGAAACCAAACTCAGGAGAAGAACAACAAATCCGATTAATATGCAAAAGAATTGCAGGGTTAATCCTGAGCAGACCATCTTGTGTAGCTCAGTTGTAATGTTTGAACAAAAATAAATCAGTTTTGGGAACTTTGAATTAAAAGATAACTAGATATTTTAAGAAATATTGCTTTTATTATTATCTTTAGAATTATGTTAATATAAAAAATATATATACTACAAATTTTTTCGGTACAAGTTTCCTGAAACTCATTCTGTGTACCCAGTGTTGAGCTTGTTAATATATTTATATGGAATGTACACCCACACGAACAACAAGGCTTTGAAAAAATCAAAATACTTTTTATACAGAAAAGAAGGCTTAACATCAACTCACCGACTGTCAATAGGATAAAAAAGAATTGTGTTGTTTTATGCCACATGTCCACCGCGATCCAGTCCTCTTTCAAATTCATAGACCTAACAACTGTGAGAACTATTAGACACCCGAAAGCCAAAAAAATACAGAGCCATATCAGAGTGCCTCTTTCCTAAACAAATGGGTAACTTTTTCAAAATTATTTCTGCAATTCGATTAAGAATACTCGCTACTAGAGTCCCAACGATGAGCATTACAGATGTCATAAAAAGTGTGATATATACTGCAGCTTTGATCGTTCCGATCATGATATCTTTATCCGTGTTATAACATCCGGCTGCTACTGACATCACGCACGTGATTAACCCTATAACAATACATGATAATTTTGTATACTCATTTTGTGTAACGTCCCAAACTTTGTCAAAACACATTGAATAAAATATATCCAAGACTGACATGGAATGAAATGTAAAATAGATACATTCATATTTATTTTTTTTGGGATATTGTATAAATTAGGCCGTGATATCAGGGTTATGGCACTTGCTTTTAAATGGATAATGTTATACCACTGGAAAATAAAATTGGACTGCCATTGCTTTTGTCCAGAAGTAGTTGCGAACTCCAGGCAAATATTAGCCGACATCAGTAAAGGATACTCGCCACTGGAGCTCCAATGATCAGAATTACAGCTGTGGAAGATTCAAGATATATGTTGAAGTTCTAAGATATAAAAATTGTCTTACTCCTTTATCAAAGTCCATCTGGAGACCGGTTTACAAGATAAAATTCAAAACCAGGATGCCTAAAAAGCCTCCCATAAAAACAATAAATCCGTTCAACAAACAAAAAGCAAACAACTGACATGGACTTAAAAGAGAACTAGATACAGATTTTATAACATTTTTTTAATAATCAAAAGTTATTGTTAAATTTCATATATTCGTAGTACCTGTATGGATAGTATATTGACTTGGCCATTATATCTGAAAGGATTTCGACCTAAAATCAAGTATTACTATGTACGTTTATGTGTACACTTTTAACAATTTTTATTCACTTGACATGACGACAAACTTTACTAGTTTTTGGTGGAAAAATAACATGTCAAAAATTTTGATCACTTTGCAGATTTTGTTGGTACACAAACGGGTAGTATAGAAAGCCCAATATTAATGCTGCAAGTCGGGAGGATCAGGAACTGGCTAGGCTATAAAGAATTAAGAACTCACCGATGTAAAACACGACCGTTACTACACCCAAAAGGACTCCCCATTCCTGCCACTCGAATAAAAGTTGCCATATCCTAACAATTATGATAGTAGCACCGAAAATGAAGACAACTACTATCCAGGTCATAATCAGGGAACGGCTATCCTGGAATAGGGATTAGTACCAAGTTTGTATGAACTTTTCAGCCGGGACTTGCCATTAAAGAGCCCACAATTAAAAATATGGCTGCTATGAATATCATGAACCATGATATTACCAACGCAATATACCAGGGATTAACGTCCCTTGTGGCTGTAGGAATCGCCTGTCGAAACTCATAAATCGATAGAAATTATGTAAAATTTTAATAATCACCAAACATGTATATGATGTATATGCACTCCGGAATGCCCACGATGAGCGCCACCAAAGCGATCAGAACACAATAAAACGCTTTGGGTTCTTTAAACATTTTTTAAAATTTAGATATCTCTATAAATATAGAGGAAATGCCATAATTAACAATTTTGATATAAAAAAAAACATAATATAGGCTTTTACTGACGTTTAGTTCGAAGAAGTATCCTATTTCATTTCAAGAGTCACGCAAATAATAGTCATATCATTTTCTCATTGAATATAAAATTTTAATCAAACATATGTGTAATTGAATCAACAGCTTGCGAAGGACATCTGTGTGACCCCCATCGTGCAGGATTCCAAGGATGCACATTGAAATGGTATTTGCCACCAACCGACCCAGTTCTGCTTCGATTTGTACACAAAAATGCCAACAATTTAATTAAATTTTCAGGCAATTCAAGCAAAGTTGCCAAAGGTTGACAGTGGGCGGGGTGCCACCAAAGGGCGTGGCCACTGCACTTTCTTTTTTTTTCAAATTTTTTTTTACATTTTTTTGTTGTTTTCTGTTGACTGCACACGCCGAGTGGCAACAAATGTGTGCAGAAAGTTTTCCCGCAGCTCGGGGCCTCTTGGCACGGGGTGATGTGTGGGTGTGCGATTGTGAGAGTGCCAGGACAGGCCATTAATTAACTAGAAATGCCATTTTCCACAATTATACGTTCCCCGACTATATAGAAATGTAAAAACTAATTACATTGCAATTTGCCAACGTAATAGTCCGGGCCAGGCTCGTGTCTCTCTTTAGTTTTCGCTTCCCTCGTTTCCAGAAACTGCATGCAAAGCAAATTATGGGCGGGTGCCGCACGGGGTGGTGCCACGGATGGTGGACTAACAAGTTTCCGCGCCACTTCCTTGGAAATTCAAAATCAATGCAGAAAAACTAAGGACACTGCTGGCTCCTGCTGCCTCGGAAGTTTGTCCAGGCCGGAGCCATTCCATTGCACAGGACTCTGGCATGGACTCAGGTGTTATGTCTTGGTGCATGATGAGGTAAGCGGGTGGCAGATGGGAGGATAGGCGTGCCACCATATTATATGTTACATGCAAACCCATTTCCGAGACTGGTAAATAGAGGAAAAAGGAACTTTTCTTTTATGCCTTCAATGCTTAAGTTTAAGATATAAAGCCTCAATGTGTCTGATTGACTTGGCCAATTAATGGGCCATATAATTTGCATGTGTGCCATTGCACTTAGCGGTTATTTAAGCCGGGCTTAATCTACCTCTACTGCCAATGCAGCTGGCTACACACAAACACAATTGTCAAGGGATTTCCTGGCAAAGCTAATGTTATTGTCCTTATTGTTGTTGTCCAGGACAACGGACTATTTGATTGATGTGGGATTTGTGGCACTTGCCACATGGTTGAAACTATATCCCTTATTTGCCGAGAAGGGACAATCAGCTTACCATTGTTGGGCAACTGCAATTAACTGCAATTTAATATTCGCCAGTTAATGCAAATGCCATTTTGATTACTAAACTTTGCCCTGCCATACTTTGAGTCATTTCTTTCGACATTTCACATCGAGGCTTTAATTTATTTTTAAAGCCACCAATTTTTGGTTTATCCAGGCGGCTTGTTAACCAACTGCCATTACCTAAACTCGATCAAATGACTCTGTAATGGCGATGGGGTTCAGGCCAAGTTAACCTTTCTCGGGTTCCCTTGCGCCAACAAAACGAGGTGCATTCGAGCCATCATAATCCCGATTTTCCGACCGACAGTCGGACAGTCCGACGGCAGCCCGAGAAGAAGTTATGACTACAATTTGCGCTAAACCAAAGCAAACCAAACAATTTGTGGTCGCTTCTAATGCACTCACATATAACCCGATTCCCCATTCCGATTTCTCGTCCCGAAACTCCAAAACTCCGGCTTCTGGCCAATAATTACGCAGAGGAAGGCCCCGGGACGTTGCGACGTTGGGACTTAAATTATGTGTGCAAGTTGTGCGTAAACTTCGGACCAAGCTTTAACTTGAGCACCGTGCCCAAGGACGGAGAAAGGACCGTGAATGGAGAAGGCAACAGCAACAGCAACAGAGGCACCATCGGATGGCCACTGACAAAGTGGCTGCACTTCCACTTCCACATCCACATCCATAGCCACTTCCCTCCAATGTCATAAAGTTTATCAGAGGAAGCCGCTCCGCTCCGGCAGCAAACAGCCCAGCCATTTTTGGACTCCATGTGCACTCCACAGCCATTGTGCCCCATCGACTCCTTTCTATACTTTATGGCATATTATTGGCATAAACATGGCGACGTGCAGCAGTCCGGGGCAAGCTGGCTCGCAAGGTGCAAGCTGGCAATTGTGTGATTTATTCCAAGTGTCAGACAAAGCGTTCAATTAGCGACTTAAATTGCGAGGTAAAAAGGCCTAGACAACAAAGCCAACAAAGTTGCGAGTAGAAAAAAATATAAAATTGGTCACGTTTCTTATTTTTTATTAATATATTTCATCTCTCATACATCTATTCAATACGCTTTTATTTTTAATATAATATTTATTGAATACTTTTCTCCAAGTGTCCCAGTCTGAACAGAAGAACTTCTGACCCAGTTATGGAGCCAATTATTTTGCAGAGCATTACTGTGTAATTTTTGTCCAAGGGTTGACAGTCAAAGGAATTATATAAAATACGGCTCTGTCCGCTGATGAGGCCCTCATAAATATAATTCATCTGTGTGTGCTCTTGGGTTTGGGGTTTTGTAAGTTGCGTAGGCCAGGCCGAAACATTTAGCACAATTTGCGCCACATCGCTGCCCATAACAATACCTCATTTTCGAAGGAGTCGCATTCTGAGCGAGGATCGAGATGGTCCATAATTGATGACACCGAATGCCACTAAATTATCAATTGACCATAAATTTGCTCATTACGTTTGCCCATCTTCTCGCTCGCCGGCCCCCTGCCCAGCTTGTTTTCTTTTCATTCAAGTTTTCAGACTTGATTCCTTGGCGGCTTCTAAGTTTTTTGCCAAGCCAAGCGTCTGCCAAAACGCTTAACGTTTAACCTGAAACGACTCAGACTCAGACTCAGACTCGGACGTCTCATCATCATTTGCCATTGTTGGATTGGATTGCTGGATTGGCTTGGACTTGGCTTGGACGTGGCTTGGACTCCTTGGAGTGGAGAGTACTGGGGCTTTTAAATAACTTTTTTATAAGCACTTTTAGACGGGGATCGCTTTGGCGAGTTATTGGCATTTTGGGTTTTGAGCCAGCCAGAGAAAATTGTTGTTTACAGCTGTCGGGTGTTGGTATTTCATGGCCCTGTTCATCGCTGCACCGCTATAATTGCACTTTATGCTATGGGAGAGCTCCCCCAGTCCGAAGCTGCGAATGTGGGCCGTCCATGCTTGGCAGCTGAGTTAGGAGCCGATTAGGCCCGGTTCCAGATTTAGACCCATCTCTGGCCAATAATTCCTGGTCCTCTCCTGGCCAGCTTCGGCTAAATCATCTAATGCCCCATGATTATGACGTCAGTGGTTAAATTATATATTACCTAAGGAAAACCGACCGACATTGTTGCAGGTCCCACAAAAACTTTAAATATTAGCATAACATGTCGCCACAACATTTCATAAAACCCCCAGCTGCAGCATTCAACGATCCTGAACCTGCCCCCCATGAATGCCAGCTGCAAATCAATGCGAAACCTTTTCCCCTTTTTGGGGCAAGGGGGCACTTGTAATATTTAACACCGGCTGAATTTTAATGCGATTTTGACTGACAATGGTGTGCGCCTAATGGCCAACTAATATGCGCAGAATCACTTGGCAGGCGAGTCGGGAACTCGCCTCGTCTCGTCTAGTCTCGACTCGAATTCCAAATTCCGTCTTTTTCTCTGCCACTTGGGTTGGGTAAGCAGATCGTGCAGCTTTCTGATGGTAGAGTGGTAGAGAGGGAGGGTAAGGCATGTTGCAACACCTTTTTGTGGCCAGGCAGGAGTTCGATCACGTCACGAGCTGTGCGAGGAGAAGGTGTCAATAACTTTCGAATGCCTGGCCAGGATATGCATTATATTATTATAATGCTATCCATGCTGTGGCGCTCCACTCCAACTCCAATCCGTTCGTATCCGTCTCCGGCAAAATTTATGCATTTTTGAAGTTTTAATAATGTAGCTCGTTAGCCACGGTTTGTTAAACTTTGTTTTCATTTTCACTTCGCTTCACATCAAGGGACCTGAAACCGGGACCGGGACCAGGACCGGGCGAGTAGTGGGTGTCTGGGAGTAAGAGTTTGGACAGCTGCACTCGCTCCACATCCGAATATCCATGTATCCATATATCCATCCATACATCAATAAATAGATAGTGATGAGAAGGAGGCTTTTAGGTATATAAATACGTTATTTAATAAAACATGTTAAATTAGTGTTAAATTTTTGTTTGTTTGCTTTGGAAATGGAATAGAAATGATTGTCCTTAAGGCTAAATAACTTATTTTCTATCATGATTTAAAAAAGACCTTTAGTAAAGAGTACCCTTGAAGATTTCTGGGTACATTTGGTTTCTATTTCGTACCTATCCCATCACTGGATAGAGCCACCTCGTAAACACATTCAGAAAATACACCATCACGTGTGGCTGTCTTCACTCCCCAGCTCTCCATCGTCTCTGGGTGCAGTTTTTGTTTTCAATATGCGAGTCGTGAATGTGCCCCGGGTCCTTTTCTGGGTTCAGTCGAGTCTACGTCTCTGCCTTGTGCTGCATTTGTTGCAGTCGTTGCTGTTCCTGTCAGCTATTTGTTGCCTTTGGCCAGACTGCAGTTGGATTCGGACGATGGCGCCTGGCCAGCACAAAACCAGTCAGCCCCGACACCCGTTTGATAAACGAACAAAAGTGAAAACACATTTCGAATTTCGCATTTGGCAGCTCTGGCTTGGCTTTTGCATAACCTCCCAAGGATGTTTGAGGGCTTGCATTCAAAAAACGAATTAGCATTGCTTCGCGAAAGGTGCTGAATGCATTTAAAATCTGTCTGATTTCTTTATTAAGTCGGCATTCCAGATCAGCCAAAGCCGTCAGAGTTAACTATCTCGTTAGCTGTACTCCATCGATTGAGTAATCCAATAAAATATCATTTCATATAGCTAAAGGTAGAAACATTCCAGCCCCTGGTAACAGCATTAGTTTTCCCATTACCCAAAATGGCCAAGTCGTGAGTCGGTGTTAACGGCCCGGCCCGGACAGCAGAAATTCGCATCCATTTGTTGGCCAGTATTATAGATTGTATTCATTAGGGAAAACCATTTGATGAATACATTTGTTCGTCCATAGTTTTTGTTTTGATTGCTTGGAATTCAGAGTCAAACTGGTTTAAATATTATTTTCGTTTCCTTAAAATGTGTGGGAATAGCAAGGCCTCACTTTGGTTTATTCTAGGTGGTCTCTTGATAGTGGCTCTTCTGGTGGGACTCTGTCGTTATGGTAATAACTAGTTAGTCTCATTAATTATCGTAAAGTTCAAAGATTTTCTCTTTATTAGTTTATGAAGTCAGCACTTTTGATATTATGATCCTGACACCTGTAATCTTGATTATTGATGTTAGTTACCTTATAAAATGCTATAGTTCTGTGGTAATAACTATTTTTTTAATCATTTTTTTATTAATAAGTAAGCCCACTTTAGGAACCTATAATACTGAGTGTTCTGACAGTTGCGGCTGTACCGATTTCCTGTCTTATTCTGTTTGTATTAAGAATCGACTCGATATCAGAGGAATGGTCTTCCAAAAAATGGTTTTGGAAACTCGCTGACACTTTGGTGATTACCTTTTTCGTAGGTAAGATCATTAAAAATACTTTAAAGAAACTATTTGAATGCTTTTTAAGTATTTCCTGGTATATGGTTGTACTTAATTTGTAGCTTCTTCTACGAGTTGCACTTCAATAAATCGGCGCGTATAATTTAAAGGACTTGTTTGGGTTTAGAGGACTCTTGTGCCACAATTCAATTCATCATCAAGTTGATTAGCTGAAAATTTGTGGCAGTGCCTGTAAAGAATGGAAGCTCATTGGAAAGTTTGCCTTTGGCAAGCTCCACTAATAAGACACATTGTCTAGCCGAAAGGACCGAAAGGTGAGTTACCAAAAATATGTACAAAACGTCTTTGGGGGCGATGGGCGGTGGGCGGTTTAGGGCGATATCCTTGGCATGTTTTCTGTTGTTATTGTTGTCATAAGTTTGGCAACTTGTTCGCTTCTTTGGGCTAACCGAAGCACATTACAACTAATACACTCAGACGATGTACCCAAAAGTTTCCTTACGTCTCACAAAGAGCATAATTACCAACAACATGGACAAAAAAATTGCGAGAAGGGCGAGGAAGCCAGTTGAGAAAGGGGGAGAAAGTCTTGAGGAAAAAGGGAACTTTTCCACAAAATTATTTGTGGTTGCTATACTGATGGTGAGCGGGAGGGGGAAAAAGTTTGACATAAAGAAAAGTTTGCGCAAACCGACTTAAAGAAAATTATAATTACACGCACAGTCAGCCAAATAGTCCAAGTTTCGGTTCTGATTTTGCATCGAGTTTCTGCTCAGGGGAAAATACTTTAATTGCCGCTAGTTTTCGAAGTTTTCAATTCGCAATTTGGCCGCCAGGACAAATGGCAGACAAACAAGAAACGAAAATTATGGAAAAATATGCAAACAAAAAAACTGTATGGAACGAAGGTTGAGGAAACCAAATTTACGTGAACCATGATAATTGGAGAGTTTAATTAGGCCACCTTGCCAGGCCCACTCGGGTAAGGATCAGGAACTGCCTGGATTGAATTACATGCCTTTGCCTTTCCTTTGCTTTTGGCCCATTCCAAAGTTTTTGGCTAGTTAGAACTGTCGAATTTTTCGGCAAAACTTTATAATTGGCCAGAGCAATTAAAACAAATTTAAACGCTTGGAAAAAGGTTAAAGGGTATTTGATAATTGCTTTATTTGGATTGAGGAACATATAGCCAATTAATTAAAGTTTTCTTCAACAAATCACTTTTATTGTCCTTAAAAAACTCATAACAAAATCAAAGCAATGGAAACGCGTTTTAATTTTTCTTTTCAAGTTACCCCAGACTGACTTCCACTTGCTTTTATTCCCTCCAATCCCCGGCCATCGGTTGTTGTTTCCATTTTAATTTGAACATGGAATGACCGGGGTTATCCCTTCGTCCGACCCCTGGTCACTTTTTAGTCCTTCGGGGTGGCCGGTTTGGCCGGGTTTGGCCGGGTTGGCGGGTGTTTCATTTATTTAATGCATGCACAATTTCCTAGACACTTTAACGGAGACTTTTGATTTTCATTTTCCCCCCCAAAGAGCACTGGGCAGGCAGGCAGGCAGGCAGGCTTTGCAGAAAACAGAAAGCCAGATGCCCCGGCTTTGTGGAGCGACAAAGGAAATAAATATAGTCGGACCCGGCACCAGACCAAAATAAAAACAGTCTAACAAAGGGATTTTCGCGTTAAGTATTCCGCTTTTCCGACTGCTGGCTTGATTTTAAAGTCAGTTTCTTTAAAACGAGGTTGGTCTATTATTCACATTCTTAATTCCACTATTTGTCTTACTCGATTCAGCCTCCCTGTGTAGTTCTCGCAATTTCATTTAACGTATAGTATATGGAAAAGGGATACAATTTCGATTTATTTTCAATACAATTCAGTTGATTGATAAAACAAATTGTCTCTTACATCGCATATGAATTTCAGCCAGATCTGTTGGGAGAGCCCAGCATGCTGGCTTTTTGATTTCATTGAGGAACACACAGGCTCAGTTTCAGTCTCAGTCTGGATGCCTGGCTGGCTCACTGACTGGCTGACTGGCTGCCTGGCTGGCAGCGAAATCAATGACAGAAATATGAAATGAAAATATAATTGGTAATTTATTGTGTCTACAGATCGTTGCTGCAAAATGCGAGCAAGCCGAGTAAAATAATAAATGCACATATACTCGTATGCCTACCCAGAGCAGTTGTTGTGTTTACAGAGCCCCGTCGTCGTCGGTAGTGGTGGGTGCGTCATGGGGCATGCAACTGCCCCACTTCAGTTCCCCACTTTGTGCCACGAAATTCACTCGAGTGCACACCAATAAAAATAATAAAAATTGTTCCATAATAAAAAGCGCAGCGCACAAAGAGCGAAAAACAGCAACACACACTCCAGTCCACCAGCGCCAAAGCCGCCCAAATAAATCACACAACTTTGCAGACAAGGGATCCCCCAAGAGTTGCGTGGTCTTGTCGGTGGTTCAGTGGTTGGGTGGTTCGGTGGTGCAGCGGCGCCAGCTGCACTTTTTGAAATATGAAAAAATAGAGAAGCGGGACTTTGCAGTTGAGTGAACATTTAAAACCAATAAGAGGTTTCATATATTACATTATCATAATTGCCAAACCACTAATTATTCTTCATTGAAGGTAAAAAATAATAAAATATTAATACGGTTCCGTGGATAAACCAAAACGATTATGCAAGCCGAAGGAAAAGTTACCAATTAATCAAAACTCCAAGTCTTGGATACTTTTTGCATATCTTAGCCATGTTTACAATAGCTCAGTTTAGTTGGCAAGACTCGTTGAAAAAAATGCAACAATGGCGAGCTGAGCCTGAGCTTTGATTTCTATAAATCAACCGCTGCTACGCAAACTGTCAAGGCATTGGGGAAAAACTTTCCATTTTCCGGCAATGGCAGCGGCAGCTTTTATTCGAAAACGAAGAAAACTAAACGATAAATCAAAGCCCAGATCGCATTTCAGATCAAAAGACGTTAAGAAAACCGCAAAACAACGAACTTTGTGCTAATGGAATTCCAACCATTTTAGAGAAACGCCGGCAACCAGAGAAGAAATCAAACATTTTCTTTGTCGAACTGAGGCAACGTGTTTGCCTAACTAACGAACCTGCGATCTGCTCGTTCATTAGCACCATTAAACCAGTTTTGACATTTTAATTAAGAATGTGCTACATTGCGTATGCGCATTCTTAGCCACCAGCCAAGGTCGGGATCATGGATCATAGGATCATAGCTTATCGCCGTCCCCAAACAAGCAGCAACAACACGACATTGCACCAGCTTATCGCCCCTATCAGTCGCCAGCATCTGCATCTGCCACTAGCACTGGCATTGCCACTGCCACTGCCACAGCCACTGCATCTGCATCTCTGCATTTTCCATTGGCCATCGCCATCGCCATCGGGCATCGGGCATCGGCCATGTCCTGCGGCGAGGAGCGCGACAAGGCCAAGAAATTTGCATTTACCAGACTGTCGCCCACTTAATTACGCAGCAACGCAGTCTTCGTCGCTTTTGCTGTTGCTGTTGCAGTTGCAGTTGCAATTTCAATGCCTGTTGCTGTTGTAGCAGTTGCAACAACATGCCATGGAGCAGAAAGCCACGGGGCACCCGACAAAATTGGATAGAAAAAAGTTGGTTCTTTTGGGTTGAAATTTAAGACCCAGTTGAAACATCTTAAAGGTATATGAAACAGGTATCTTAAGAGCTCATAACCTCATAACTTTTCATCCAAATTATATCCAATAAAACTATTTAAATTAAATAGCAATCCTTCTTATTGGACAAATTTGTGTGGTGTCGCGAAACCGCCAACATTGTATCCAGAAATATTTCGCAACAAATTATTCAACACTTTGCATGCACACCAAATGGCAACGAAGTGGAGACGAACATGGCCAACATGGGGCGACCCTGGGCCTCCGATTCGGATGCTACTTATGTGTCAGCATCGGTCCATTGACTATCCGTTCCCACTCGGGATACCAGATCGGCCCCCAGCCCCCTGTCAGCAACTTGTCCTCCAGCCGCACTCCCTTTTTGTCATTTCCTTTCTGCGGCAGACTGTTGCAAGCTCCTGGAATTTGCCAGGCAATGACAACGTCCAAGTCCAAGTCCCCAATATAGCCCCAAGTAGGAGGGCGAACGTAAATCATGCCAATTTAAATGAGCACAACCTGCGTTTTGACACTTGTCATTGTCGTAGAGCCTCCTAAATGAGACTCCAAGATCCGCAGACTGCATGACGTCCTAACATGCACTTGGAAAAACTTAAAAAGAAATCAAATTCTGCGGATTACTAGCTGGATTATGTGGTCCCTGGAAAGTCCTCTGTGTAGCCAGCTCCATATCATTGTCACCGGAAATGTTGCACTTGTCGACGACTGCATTAATCAGCTTGCATTTATGGCCTGCTGATTGAGTAATGTTTCTGGTCCCTTCCCCGGGCCACCAGCACCCACGATTTGTGGCACCATCAGACTTCGTCGTAAATAAATATGTTATCGCTTATTTATCTTTCGGCCAGGAATGGTCTTGGGTCTTAGCCATGGTAATCCCACATAAGCAACATTGTTGACCAAGTCTACAGGACTTTGAAATGGACTTACTTTAGAGACTCTTTTTAAGTACATTGAGATTAAAATTGGTTTGCGTAGAGTAGGAATTTTAATTGTTAGTCATATAAAAGTACCATTACAAATATCATCTCAAGACCAGGCCAAATCAGCTCGATTATGGCCTCAAGTTTAGCACTCAATATCCATCTAGAGACACCGCTCCCACTCGAGGAAAGCCAAGGCTCAATAAGGAAAGAACTGGCCGGGCGACTATCTGGAGTGGATTTCCCATTTCAACTGATTGGTGGTCTGCTGAATGCTAAGTTGACGCTCTGATCTTGTCTAGAGCGTAAATCTGGTGATGCGCTTTTGCGATTAAATGCCATTTGAGCGGCGATGGAGTAGGCGATGGCCGTGTTTGTCTCCGATGTCACAGAGTCCAGAGGCAGCATTTTTGGAAGGGGCAGCATCGGTCCATCTGCAGCAACAACAACAATAGCAGTGGCATGGGGCACCTGTTCATTAAAGAGATCCAAGCGGACCAGGGATCCAAGGGGGGAAATTATAGTGCACCGAGTGCAGTAAACAAATGTAATCGACATCCTGTGGAGGCCACAAAGGATGCCGCCAGCATTCGATTGAAGGGCATGTATATGGGTATGGAGCAGGAGGAGGAGGAGCTGGGAACGGGTAGGGAATAGGGCGCCTATGTGGCTAACAAAAGGAAAAGACAACTCACACACAAGCGCCGCTCCTTGGCTCTGTTGGCTGCAAACGAAATGAACTAGAACGCCAAGACAAACAGGAAGAGGGCTCTGTGCCGCACACAAAACAAATAATAAACACAAGAATTTTTGATTTAGCATGAAATTTAAATGACCCGCCACACAGACGCACAAAAATACGGTGGAAACCAGATAGGGGGAACGCGGAGGATTGCATTTCCAGACTTCACTTTACGTTTTATTGTCAGGGGCGCGCAAATATTGTCAAAAGACTTTCGAACAGACCTCTGCACAAATCCCACTCCACTTGATATGAAAGGACACTTGAAGAAATATACATAACTATGTGTTTAAATAATATCATAAAATATCATAAAAAGACTGGAAACAGTTCATGGAAATACCAGAAAGTAGGTAATATTTACTAACGTTTTGCTATTTCTTTTCAGTGCATTTATTCCCATTTGCATCTTTTGCTGCAGCGACGGAAGCGCCAGCGAAAAGTAAAAGATGCCGACGACTAAAAATCGAAAAGGAAAAAAACTGAATATAGATGGGACGAGGACCTGGGCCTCCGGTCCCTGGTCCCTGGTTCCTGGTTCCTGGCCCCTGGTCCCTGCTTCTCTGGACCCTTAAGCCTGGTCCTGTTTTGTTTGCCCGGCGCTTCGAGTGTCCCCTAGACGGCGCAGAGAGCACTTGTTTGGATTTATATTTTGGTTTGCTTAGGTCCGAGGACCCGGCTAAAGTGCCAGGCAATCAAAAACAAATTATGAGTGCTACAATTTGCAGAGGGAATGGAACTGGCATGGACATCGGAATGTCCATGTCCAGGGTGGGGGTATCCCCTTATCGGAGACTTATCACTGTTTATGGGGCCAACTAATGCACTTGGCCTGCAGTCGTTGCCTTTTAACGTTGGCATTGAACTTTCGCCGAAGGAATCAAGCCCTGGCCGGGTCTGGCCTGGTCTGGCCTGAAACAATAGCACACTCCACTGACCCACTTGGCCGGAGAAGAGGCGGCCTAATCACGGCTAGCGAATCCTATATCAATAATTGACTTGAAAGCAAACAATTTATGATGACCTAAGCCCAAACAAAGAGCGAAAAGGGTGCGGTAATCAGGGTGCGGGAAGGGAGAGGCGGCAGCCAACTGGAGATTGGCCAAATGGATAAGGCCAACTCAGCGCCATGGCCCAAAAGCGATGACGAAGGAGATGATGGAGCCGATACAGCAAACGATGAACGATAGAGCACGTCGACCCACACAATCTAATGGGGAAATGGGGAAAGTCCGGGCGATGAAGGCAAAGGCGGATGCGGAGGCGGAGGCGGCGATGACTGGCAAAGGATAGATGAAGTTGTGTTGCCATTGTGGTGTTGCTGCAACGGATGACCTTTGGAGAGCCCGTCGTCATCCAGCTCCCTAGTGAAAACATCTCAAGAGCAACGCCAGGAAAAAAAAATGGCAAATTCCAAATGGAAAAGCAAATCAAATAAATATCTTATGGATAAACATTATTGGCGGGGCCGAAACAAAAACAAAACCCAACTGGGTCAGCAAGTCAAGGACCAGTCACTCAGTCAGTTAGTCAGTTAGTCAGTTAGTCAATTTTTCAGTCGTTCAATCTGTCAGACTGTCAGTATTGCAGTTGCCCTCGGGAATTGGAAAAGCCCGATTTGGTTCGATAAAATTCAGGCAAAACCATGGACAGCAGCGAACAAGTGCAAGCTTTCTGGAACTGCAAATCAACTTAATGATGACTCGCTTTTCTGATGCTGCATTTTCCTGGCCTGGCTTGGCCTAGCCCGGTCTGGTCTGGCCTTGCTTGTCCTGTCCGACCCCTTAAAATCGCCTTCTGGCTTACTGACAACGCAACTTGTTCTCGAATTCTCCATCATCGGCTTGTATCTAAGATGGAGTTGCCGTTTGCTGCTGCTTTTCAGCTGACTCACTTATGTAATAGCCAAATTGGCATCAACATATATATTATATCCTTAAGATGGGTTTCAGGACTAGCTGCTAATACGATTACCCCTTAACAATATGAGACGGAAAATGGGGAAATTGCGTAGTCATAACTATTAGTAGAAGGCTTTAAGATACATTAAATCAGTAAAGTATCAATAAGTATTAGAATTTAATAGGGGATTGGCGAAAATAAATTTTAGGGAATCCTTAAGGATCTGAACTTATTATCTGCAACCGGTTCTATTGCAAACTCCTCCCAACAAGCATGACCAAGCGTCTGGCCAATATCTTTTGTTATCCAAGTGCCAAACTGCTAAGTCCACATTAATTACGTGTATCTCAAACAATATACGAGATGCGATGGCCAAGACACAAACTCCAGAGGGGCCAACATGGCTAATCAGGTCCGTGGCTGTATGGCATTGTTCCCAGTCTTCACTGTACCGTTTGCCGTTTACCAGGACGGTCTGACATCATTAAGACCACATATCCACGTATCTACGACGGATCCACTATCCACTCGACGCAGTGCCAGTGGCCAACTAATAACCGCCGACGATGAGAATGTGAATGAAGAAGGCGAGTTTTACACTGAAAGAATTAAACCCTTCAGTAGCTTTCCATTACCTTAAAGTTATTTTAAATTTTTGCTTATTTTTTGCAGTGCTCCTGGTCGATGAGACGTCAACGCATAGCGCCACTTAAGCGAAGACGCTGTGCGTCAAGCAGCGCCACAGAGTCCGGCCAGGATCCGAGGGGCTGGGGAGACCACAGCCGACTGGCTTTGAGCCTGCGGTCGGTGGAGGGGCAATGGCAATGGAAACCCTGGCTGCTTGTAAGCTGTCAAACTCGGAAATTTGCAATGACAGCCAACATTGCCAGAGCGCAGATAAGCGGCGAAATGAACGCTGCACAAACTAAAAACTCATTGTCAGGCGCTGTCTGTTTGCCAGCCGACCATCCGACCAACCAACCGACCATCGGACCGATCTAAACCGCTTTGGGGGTGCGTTGCTGCATAATAAACTGCTGGCCAGGACCAGGACCAGGCATCCAGGAGGTAGCCGGGAACAATAGGGCGCCAGTCGGGGAGCTGGTGCTTTGGCGGCAAAAGACTGCAAAGAAACAATAAACACACGAAAATAATGTAATGAGTTGCAGCGAATGGAGGACAAGTGCAGCTTGGGTTGCCTCGTTGGGGGGCACAGTGGCGCAGTCGGTGTTGCAACATTTATTAAAGGAAATTAATCAAGGGTGAAACCACATTTATTTTATATTAAATATTTTCAGAACTTACTATTATTCTTCTTAAAATCTCTTGTAAAATTCCTGTATCTTATTCTTTTCTTAACCACTGTTTTTGTAGCCTCTTACCCGAACTAAAGAGCATATTAAATTCATTTTTAAGCAAGTCCCGTGAGAAACTCGCCGAGTGGGCGCGTCTTCTGAAGGCAGTGAGTTCGGGGCGGATCTCCTCCATAATTGATGTGCCATGCATTACTAGACAAAACTGGCTGCAGCTGAAGAGTGACATCAAAGGGTTTCCATCAGAACTCCCCCCTCCAGTGGTTCAGTGGGTTCCCTCTCCAGTCTCTCCAGTCTCCTCTCCAGTCATCCCGGCCATCTCCAGTGACCATCAATGCTGGCCCCATCTCTCTCGGCTTCTGATTAATTAAGAATTATTTTAATTAACGTAATAAATTTGTGGCCCAAAGGCAGCCAAGGCAGAAATGTGCGGCCACATAACTCTTGCCGCAGCATTCTGCCTTTTTATTCGTTTTTTGTGCGATTTTTTGGTGGCCATCGCCTGTTGGCTGATTTCTGGTTGCATGTGCTTGTCGAACGCAGTCGAAAATGTGTGAAAATTTATGTTGCTTGCGATTTTGGCGACGACTTGTTTGCAACTTGTTGGCCCTGTTCGATGCTTTTGGCCAATGCGTGCTCCTCCGGCAAGTGGGTCACAGTCAGAGTCAGAGTCAGAGTCAGAGTCCGAGCCAAAGTCAAAGTCAAAGTCGGAGCCAAATCCAGAGGGAGAGGATCGATCGGTGCAAAGGCCCCTGCCGAATTTCAATTAAATGCACATAAATTAAAAATTAGTAATAACTCGGGAACGCAGGCCCCAAATAAAACGATGTGAGACACGCAAACGCATATATCAAGGTGGGGTACACCGGGAAAAAAAACTCTGAAAGAACTAGAGAGGAGAGTAGAAAAGGTTCCGCTTGGAGTACCTTTTCCTTTCAGTGCATTGGCAGCTGTCGCCCGCATAGTTTGCGATGCGGATACGGATGCGTTTACGGTCCAGGACGTGACCCGTTCCCGATTCTCCAACTTTCGTTAAAAATCTGTGGGCCAGGCGAGGCCAGGTCCGGGACGGCAGACTCCGGGGCAGCCTATTAATTAGCCAAACTCAACACCTGCTGTGCGGCAAGCAAATTAACTTGACAGCCGGGAAAGGGGAGAGAACTTCGGGAGATTGGAGGATTGGGGATTCAAATTGGACAGGCTCCAGTGTGGATCCCTGGTCCGATTGGGCTGTGAATTGGAAAATAATTGTGCGACGGCCATTAAATTACAATGCCTGAATGGATAGCTATTGGAATACAGGATACACCTCGTTCGCCTAACTTTCAGCCTCGTTCGGCCCGACAGGAGGCAGGTGGCGATAGCTTTGGGTCGTGCCCACGTTCCGGCAATTAAGACATTATAAATAAACAAAAAGCAAATAGTTATTAACTAATAACTGACGCGGGCCTCGACGTGTCGGCAGTTGGCAGTTGGCCTGTAAAAGTTTTCCGCTTTCCTGTTGACAGAGGAGCCAATGAAATATTTATGCGCCTGCCACCTGTCGAAGGGTCAAGGGTCAAGGTTATTAAAGGCGCCTCCTACCCACCCATAAATCCGGCCTTAAACCGAAAACCAAATCAATGAACTTGGCCCAGGTGAAAGTAATTGCTTGTCAGTTGGAGCCGGGAGATGGTAAATGACTGATATAGGGACGGAAATAAATCAGGATAAATATAGTGGAATCTGATATGACATTTGTGCGGCAAAACGATTAATAACTATTAATAATGAAATGGCCCAGCAAACGGAGAATGATTTCATTTAATGGAATTAATTGTTTGAAAGGCAGAGGGAAAAAAAAAATAAATTTTTTTCAGCATTAAAGACTTGAACTTTGGTTTCAACTCCTGCCTCCTTTCCGCTTAATGAAAATGCTTCAGTGCACCCAGTACACCCAGGACACCACCCCCTTCATTATTGCCAAGCCCCGCCCCTGGAAACGGCAGCCCTTCGTCGATTTTCCGTGCCTTTTGACACACACCTGTGCGCATTCTCAGCCCCCCTTCCAGACCCTTCGACTTAATGTTGTAATGTAACAGACAACCGCAGCCCAACAATGGCACAACACCTTTACCTTTTGCCACACACCCACCCACTCCTACACACACATGCGTAAACAACTTCCACACCATTTACAGTTCATTGAATTTTCCTGATAAATACGCATAATTTGTACATTTTATGCGGAACGTAGAGGCTCGGGAGCAAGACCCTGACTCTCGGTCTCGGGTGCGTGATTTGCTGCATTCTGCTCCACTGAGTTGGTAACGCGACTGACAGTCCTGCCGCCTCGTGCCTCGTGCAGCAGGACTCTCCGCTGACACTGACACTGACACCCCGAAAAGGAGCGCCAACCGGCCATAATTACAATTTGAAGCCGCCAGGACAGGGCCAAGAAACCGAGCGAAAGCTCTTCACATCCGAGGTGAGGGAAACATCAAAAACTTTTGTACATTAAATCAAGCATCCTTTGCCATTTGTTGCTATTACCATCAATACAGTGGAGACTGCTTAGATTGGAATTGGTAAAGGTCCAACTAGATTTGTAGTGTTAGTAAAATTTTATGGTTTATGGCTTTAGTTTGGAAACTAACTATGGAAATTTCTGATATTCCTTTTTATGGCAATTGCAAATCTTTTATAGGAAGGAGCAACTGTACCACCCACTCGCCCACTCTTCGCTTTCTCTTTGTGCGCTTTCTCCTGATTTTCCGTTAATTTCCGCAGCGCGGCAATCGTTGACTTTTCAACGCGAGCTCCAGACTCACGGGAGAGCCATTAGCAGGCGCCAAGGGGATGGGCGTGGCTGAGTGGGTGGCTTACGTAACGGCTCACATGCTAATTCGCACACCCCCCCCCCATACACACACCCTAGGACAGGGGGTTAGCTCCATTGTTATCCTGGTGCCAAAGTCGTTGATTTTTCGCATTTCAACCTTTTTTTTTTATACGCTTCCCGCTCTGCAGTTTCCCATTTTCCTGAATCCTGACTCCTGATTCCTTTTGCCATTTTCCCTCTCGAATGCGCCTGAGTGAGTAATTTTTGTTTACACTTTTGTAAATAAAGATTTATGTCGCATGAGGCGCCGCCGAAACGCGGTACGCGGCACGCGGCACGTGGCACCTTGTCGATAATAAACCGTGAGCAGTTTATTTACGCAAATTGATTAGTTCGATTATGTTCGACAACCTCACAACAACCGGTGCAGATACGTACATAGACCTTGCCTACGATCCTGGTCTCCGAAGGACATTAAAAATGTTGCCCATAAGCGCCGATAAGAGGGTATTAATGGGCCAGAGCAGGGGGGGATTTCCACTGATAAGGCTCCCAGAAATGTTTGCTTGAAATTCGAGTCGCACTTGAAGGAAATTTTTATTAAGGCCCTTGGCTTGATTATAATAATAATTTAACTTGATTAATATGTGATGCAAAAATTATAGAGATCCCCTATTACTTCTCGCATTCTCCCCATACAAGGAATGCCTTTTTCGGATCCGGTTATTTATCCAGTGTCCTCGGATCATTAAAAGTTTTCGCCAAGCAAATGCAATACACAGCTTGCTCCTGCTTTTGTGTCCTGCCACTTGGCAGGCGAGTGGAAAACTTTCAGCCAACAACTGCGGGACAAGGCGGGGCGACCCAGGACGAGGCAGGACGAAAAGATGGAGCAAGTGTAAAAGAAATAAACGGACTTAAAATAGGAAAAGTCAACATGAGCTGGGCCATTGCGTGTCCGGGGACAGGACGTTTGCCCAAGACTAACTTATTTTATGCCGGTCCCGGGCATGGACCAGGCCAAGACCAGGACCAGGACCAGGAACAGGATAATGCGAGTAAGTGAGATGGGTGTGATGCGGGAGTGGGAAGCAAACACAAAGATGAGATTTGTTCTTCTCCGGGGGCACAAAAGCGGAACGGCGCTCAAAATGACTGACACGGCTAGCTGGTCACATGGTCAAGAGCGTGAAGCGAGCCATGGCTATAAAGCACACACACATACACTATCTAGAAAGAGACGGCCTGAGAGTAAGAGAGAAAGAGACAGTGCGAAATGAAATTCCGTAGAACATTTTGTATCTTGCTTAGTTGTTTTAAACTTTATTGTTTACGCTTGTGATCAGGACGATGGCTCCTCTTTCTGCCATCTTTTTCTCCGGCCATTGTGTGGCTCTAAAACATAAACGGAAGCGATTTATGGCGCAAACACAATGAACGGGCCAACAACACACAACCCCAGGATGATGATGACGCACAACAACAAACACAAAGGACACGGGACACGGGACCCGGTCACATCAACAATTTGTGTAGTGTTGACCAGCAAAGTCCTGCTCTCTCCTGGCAGCTCGTAAAAAAATCTACGGAGTAAGGCAGCAGAAAAAAAACAAACAACTGAAAACTCAAACAAACGGTCAAGCCAACTCAAGTTGGCGTTCACGAATTTGACCAACCCAAACAAAAGTTAAGCACAAGACAGCCAGACAATAAACTTTAGCGAAATAATAACAAATCGGAAAGTGGGCAGAGAAACTGCCTTGGAACTATCTGAGTCCTGATCGTAAAACCGCAGGATCTCTAAGACTAAAAAGGCTTTTTCAAAAGAATTATTTAAATGTAAAGCATATTTTATTTTTCTAGCTAGAACGCTGAAAATCCTCCAAATTCCCAACACCATCCGTTTTGGGATCCAAGCTTCAAGCTCCAAGCTCCAATTCCATTGTCACTTGGCCGCAACTAAAGTGCTTGTCACTGGTCACGGCCCGGAAGTATCTTTATTTCAGCTTTGTTTGCACTTCTACAAACACACTCCGACCCTTGGACTCTCACACATACAAGGACATACCCAGCGGAAAGGAAGTCCAAGTGTTATTATCCTGCTTAGCCATAATACGTTGTTAAAATGTTGAGACTTTGTCATTTGCTGGGCCATACTAAAAATCACAAGAAATTGAAAAATGCCTGCGACCCGAGGGAGAAGGGGACTCGAGGAATACTCGAGAAAACCTTGCCAGGACTCGCAAATAAATGCCAGGGCAGGGATACCAAGAAGTAGATTCCTGTGGGAATCGTTGACAGGCGCGTGGCCATTTTGTCTTTGCGCCTCGGAGGGGACTTTATTAAATTTTCAGCACAGGAAATGCTTTGAGTACTTTGCCACTGCCTTTGATTTTGACTCGCGCCATTTTTTTGGTAGCCCCGCCATTTCCGGATCCGCCATCTTGTCATGCCCCTTCCCACCGCTCTTGTCCTGCCACTTTGCATGTTGCCTGCAGGTGTTAACCGTTACGGTAACGGTAACGGGGCGCCGCATAAACAATTAAGTTCATTAAATTTCAATTAATTCCATTAATTGAAGCAGAAATATGCGTTTCATTTGATTTGTTTTGATAGGTCGCCGTCGCATATTTTAGATGAATTTCTTTTCTTTTCCTTCCCTTTACGCTCGGGTCCGCTCGGTTCTTTTGTGCGTGCCACTCCCACCGCCGCCACCCACCGCCCACACCCACGTGCAATTAATTACGTCAGCCAAACCACAATTAAAATTAATTTGCCTGGCTAGCTGGCATCGCTAGAGCGCTGGAAGGAAAAGAAAAGGAGTCAAAACCGGAAGCTGGGAAAGCTGGAAAAGCTGCTGGCTTCTGGCTTCAAGCTGCAAAAGTCCGAGTTCGGCATCCGCATGTCTGGCAATAAAAATTCTCGGCGTAATTAAAATCAAAGGATTTCGCATTTAACAATTTATGTACGCTATAATTTTTGGGGCGGCAGTAGACAGTAGACAGTGCGCGACATGGCAACATGGTCGCTCGTAAATTTCCGCCCTGGTACCGCCCTCGCGGAAAATCGCTTTATGGTCGTTAATTTGCTGGCCACGGCAACGGTTGGGTCAGGGGTAGTAGTAGGGGCTTGGGGTTTGGGGCAAGGGCAGAAACACAGGGAAGGCAACGAGGTGGGGCAACTGTGTGTGCAAATGATTTGTTTCCTTGGCGCCTGTTTGAAAACAAAGGCTGCTGACTGACCAGACAACGACATCGCACTGCAAAATGCACGTGACTGCAAGGACATGTGCAGGACTCTGGACTCTGGACGCACGAAGCAGCCCCGCCTTCCTACCCCACCCCACGAACATTACATTTCATCGCTAATTTAAGTTAATGGTCATTGTTGTAAATTACATTAATTTTAATGCGATTTCGCACACACGCATGCACCGGAAGTGCTCCCAATCTGCCACTTCCACGCCCCCGTTCCCTCATTTTGATGCTGTTCCCTCCCTCCCCGGGGGAAAAGGCTTTTAAGTGTGTGATTGTTTGGCCATTGCACTTTTATGTAATTACCGCACTAACAAATTACATCAAGTGTCACAAATGAATGCATTTATGATGTGCATTTTAAAATCCCGCAGCAACCGAAAAGAGCGAAAAGACAAGCCCTGCAGAACGATGCAGGATGAAGGATAGTTAGAGTGCCTTTGGCTGCATCCAGGAGCTGCATTAAAATCGCGGCAAGTGGCCCTGTTAAGTATGCCAAAGTACACTCCGCGCTGCATGCACTCTGCAATTAAAATGCATTTTGCGCGGCCAAAGGATTAAATCATTGTTGGGGATTATAAATTCCCCGAAATGGGTTCACAACAACCTATTTTCGAGGCAATTGCCAGGGAGAGGCTACTAATAGAGTACTAACACAAAAGGCCGTACAAAAAAGTGGGGAATCGAAAAACTGCTTTGACTTTTCAGCGGGCTTCTTTGTTGCATGTGGTTGGTTGGTTGGTTGTCATAGAGAAAAAGGCCAGGATTCCTGGCCCTGGCCCGTTAACAATATTTGCCTGAATTTGCATAAAGTGCTGCAGCCGCAGCTTCAAAAGCAAAACTCGCCCCAAAAATGTCAGGTGCAAAATGGGCAGCCACAGCCCATGCGGCGTATACGCAATGCGGAGTTGCAGGCAAAGTAGCAGCAGCAGGAGCAGCGAAAACAAACTGGCGAGTAAACAAGACTGTGAAGTTGCACACTCGGGACTGCAGCATCCAGTTTGCATATAAGGGGGCATCTGGCGGATCGGCACTCGAAGGGGCACCATAAACTGAACGACTGATTGAACAGCAAACACATCGTGGAAGCCCCCCATCGCATGCGAAACACATGTTGCCCTTATTTCTTTTGCCAATTCCGCCAGATATCGGTTAGTACCCCCTTGTGTCCTTGTGTCCAGGGCGGAGCCAATTTTAAGCAAATATTATTGTTTGCATTTATGTTTGTGTCCGATATGGCACTGGCGATAATGTCCTGAATATTCGCATGTGGTTGGTCCTTTCGAAGCACGATTTCACCTGTGAAGCTGCAACACTTCAAAACAAGACCTTATTTCAAAGGACTATAGTCTACTAGGATACTAGGATAGTGAAGCCATAAGATCATATTGTTCCATAAAAATGATTAATTTATGTTTTCAAAATGTAAACAATAATTTGTGCAATATAATAGCTGCTAATATTATTTTGTAGCCTTGTGTATTCTGTACTTCCTGATGCACTTAGTCCTGTTGTTCTAGGCCCTGTTCTTATTATTGTTTCTGTTGCAATAGTTTGCTGTTTGCCGTGTTGTGTTGTTGTGACTCGAAGCGTGGCATAGAGCAGCATGTAAACACAACCTCAAATTAAAATATGTTTGCTTATGCACTATGTAGTGCAAACTGAACGACAAACTATAGCCTCCATCCGAGGCATAAATTAAAAGTTTGCAACATTTGCACCGAGCCAAAGTTTTGGCTCGGCAAAAGCTAATTATGCATAAAGCTGCGGACCCTGACAAGGGGTTTATTTACCTTCTGGTCTGTTGCTATCCGACCGTTGTTGTTTTTGCCCCCGAGAATCCTTGAATCGAGAATCGAGGCTCCAGGAGTCGTGGGTCCATGGGTCGTGTGTCGCGGGTCGTGGGTCGTGGGTCGAGGGTCCTTGGTAGCGGATCGCTATTATGACAGCTGCCCGGTATGACTGACAGGCTGCGGTGAGAGAGCCTGTCGGCGGCGGAAATTAAACGCCTCGATTTGCGTGCCCGTCACGCGTAAATTATAACAGGTAGGTACCATAACACACCTGCTAGCCAGGCTCAAACCACTGGCTAAGAAATTGAATAGAGAACTTTAAGTATTTTCCACTTATTAAATGAATGTATGACTCAAAAGTATATCCTTCGCATAACTTGATTAATATAGCACACATTAGAAGATCCAACTAGTCCAACAAATTGAAAGGGGCCCGACTTAACTGCAACATATTGCCGCTTTTTATTATATTTCCAAATTAACAATTTTAGCGGCCCGCGGCGTCAGCCACATTCCATTTTAATCCATTTTGTTTGCGCCCCAGGACCGAGGGGAAATTACTTAAAAAACTGCGCACAAATTGCAAACAGGACGCGCATAAATTAATCGAAAACCTAGGCAACAAATCGTCGCTGACTAGCGAAATTAAAACATTAATCTGCCGCTCAGTCGAGCTGCATAATAATTAATGCTGCCTTAAATTTATTAATTTATTTATAAAGCCAAAAAGGGAGAAACCGACGCCGAAGCGTTGTCGGGGAAAAAGAGGTGCGAATCCCAGATCCCAGATCCCAGTCCGAGTGCTGAAAGCCTTAAAGGACTAGCCATAGAGTAGGAATGATGGAAGTCCAGTGCCATCCAGCGAGCAATAAAAACTAAAGACAAAATCCAAATGGCCGTGAGGCAGCGTCTTCGGTCTGCTGAGCTGTGCGCAGTTTTTAAAAATGTCAGTACGCCCTCCAGGGACAGATTAGCGATTAATCTACGGGGCATGGTCACATGCACGCCCTTCGGACTACAGACTGTAGATGGTCCTGGTTTTACCACCTCTACACTCTACCATACACTCTACAGTCCAGTCCCTCCACTCCAGTAACGATTAAAAAATCTCCACATAAAAGACTGAGCACTTAATCAAAGAGGATTTAGAGAGGAATAGGGCCAGGGTAAAAGCCAAGGCAACCGGGCCAAAAGCGTTGATGCGGCTCTTTGTTTCTAGCTGTGTTTCTTCTCTTTGGCAATACCCTGTAATATCCAAAGGGGTATCAACGAATACATAACTTTTAGTTGGATACTAATCCAGGTAGATAGTTTTCCATTGACAGACGAGCAGATGCCTGATGATAAGCAAACAGGTAGTTTAAGGTGTGTCTGTGTTCCAAGGGTAGTTTGGCCAATTTTCCATATATAAGGTAGCGTTAGTTTATTGATTTTTCTCAGTTCAAACCGAACACTTGGCAGGTGTGAAGTGTTACTCCAGAAAGCGCAGATAACTCATCTCAGGTAAGTTGTATATTTAAGAATTATTTTTTTTTCTACAAGTATAAAGATACAGAGCATTCAGAAATCCTTTCTTTTTCTTTCCGTAATCGCCTTACGTGGATTTTAACTACATATTACAAGCATTTTTTTTTCTCGCTAAGCGTTGCTCATAGTTTTTGGTGCGCTTTTTCATTCCGCTGCCCAGGATGCCCCGGATGCCCTGGCCCTGGTAAGCGACCTTAAATAGTGGCAAAGACATCTCCCAGACTTGGCCCGCTGCATTTGTCAATTTACTACGAGCTGAAAGGGGCGTGGCCGCGCATAAAAATGATATATGTGAGCGCTGAGTTAGCAATTTTCGTATGAATTGGCAGAGTTGCAGTGGCTGCTGGATGTGGATCTGGTGCTTCTGCTGCCGTTCGCTTTATGAATTTCTTTATGGCCAACCTATAAAATATTTTGATTGCGCGGTGCCTTGGTGTGGGGGATGGGCAGGGGAAGCAGTGGAAATTAAAAGCTTGTTGCTTGATTTGCTTGCCCCGCTCTCAAGTGCCCCACTCTGGACCAGTGTCCACTTCAGTTTGGCCACCAATTATGGAGGAAAAACCGCAGAACGCTCCAAAAGCGGCGCCGAACGCCCTATGCTGTGCCCGAATTTTTGGCATTTTCCCCCGTAATCCTTTTGTGTGCTAATTGGAGCGTTGTCGGCCATAAATACTCGTACTACTGCTTCCCCCGAGTGGGGTCCCGGGTCCTGGCCAATCTCTGGCCTAAACAGTCCAGTCATTCATGACACTGAAAGCGGCTTAGGCCACTTGTCGTGGCAACCAAAGGTAAATACAAAACGTACCTCTTTAATGGGATTTAGTTTTTGTGGCCATTTGTTTGGGGAATCGATTATATTTGAATTCCCATACAAATGAATTTACTTAAATTTTGAAATAACTGGCTTTGTATTTATTACACACTCTCCTCCTAGTTGATCACGAATGCTTTTAGTGATTTTTTTACAGCTCTCTTTTTATTCACAAACCTAATAAATTATTATCACAGTTAATTAGGCAAAAATGAACAAAATATAATTTATAGAGAATGGTTAACATATTAGGAAGATTAAGCTAAATTATCGACCAGTTTCAAATAGTGTTTAATATCAAGCATTTTAAACTATTTTAATTAGATAAACGCGTGCTCAGTGCGTGTTTGTGTTGGGAATAAATTATCTGTTAATATAGACTCGATTTCGCTTGAAAAAAACAGAAGTTATGAGAAAAGTAGTCGAGCGAAGGGCTTCTCTGGACCTCTCTGGAGATAATATCAAAAACCCGAGTCCGAAAAGTCAGAGAAGACAAATACTATCTGGACTAGACACAAGATGGGAGGCTCGTGGCTTTGTTTTGTCTTAATACCCGACGCTTGTCGAACTCTTATCAGATGGGATTAAAGTGCAAGTGGCTTTATCGGTAACTCAGTTGCCTTTCGCATTCGTCAAAGGCAGCATCTCTAGCATTGATTGCGGAGCTCCCGAGCTGTTCGGGCGTTTGAGTTCAAAATAAATAGAGATAAGGCCCGGGAATCCTATAACCAAAGTGCATTACATAATTTTGGCTCCGGACAGGCCCCCAAAAAAATCTAAAAAATAAATAATAATAAAATAGGTATTTACAATTTTAAAAAATATATAGAGATTGTGGTGAAAAATAATAAATAATGCATTGTGTAATAAAAGATGAGATCAAAACTCGGCAATCTTTATGGTCTTTCAGTCAACAAGCTTGTAAAAAAATGTTAAATTATTTTAACTCTCCTCATGTTGAT
Source organism: Drosophila ercepeae (assembly GCA_018150545.1). NCBI lineage: Eukaryota > Metazoa > Arthropoda > Insecta > Diptera > Drosophilidae > Drosophila > Drosophila ercepeae. The sequence goes on from JAECWL010000161.1 coordinate 17,364,716, forward strand.
TTTTTAAATCCCATGAGGAAGCTTTGTGTTCGTGGCCAGATATGTCTCTTTTGGCGATCGGATTATAGCCCGGCCCAAAGTTACTAACTTGGCAAGCGTGTGGCTGCATTGATTGGCAATTTGCATATATAATTTATTTGCAATTGTTGTGACATTTTGCCAACCGCTGACGATTGCGCAAAGACCTACACCAGACCAGACCAGACCAGACAGGTTGACGTCGTTGCCGTGGGAACTGCCTATGGAATCTTTTGGCCAAAATCTCGGAGGCCTCTCTTTCTGCATCTCTTTTGGCCAACTTTCACTGGCAACTGTCGGCTGGTCGGCTGGCAAGCTGTGCTTCCTTAATTAAGCCATCTTAATGGGTAACTGGGACTCGGCTATCTGGCAGCAGACAATGGCTTAATCTCCCAGCTAGATCCCGATCCCTGGGGCGCACCTTCCTCCAATTAACCAGCCAGTCGACTTCATTTACCTACTTAAAAGAGTAAAAGTTTAGCCCCGGTCTGGCCTTTTGCAAAGTTTTTCGTTTTCAAAGGAATTGGAGACCGTACTCCTATTTCCAAATGACATTTGGTCGCTGGTGGATCTATAGCCAAGTGCTAATGCCCCCGACTTCTGTTCGGCCGGCTTGTCACGCTGCCTCCAATCGCTCTGTGTGCCACAAAAACCAAACGGTTTTTCTCTCCGACTTCGAGTGTCTCCGAGAAGACTGAAAAACCGGTTGGAGTGTGTTGGCTGCGGTGGTTACCTTGCGAATGAAATCGCTATCTGCCCGAGTTCCATATTTTCACGCCAGTCGACCGCCACCGCTTGATATGTCCAATTTGCGCTAGAGCCGGCGAATCGTTTAGAAAGTTCACCCTAGTAGGCAGGTGGGCTTGTTAGCCCTGTAGTTAATACAAAATCACACAGTTCTAACAATACTACTAGGTACTAATGTCGTCAAAATCTTTCTCGTGACTTCTTTTTTTCTAAATTCTTGAATGTAGCCAGCCGCGAAATGGCTGATCGAAATCAACGCGACCCTAATATCAAGCCGGTAGAAAAGACGGGGGATCCGATCATCTCACAGATCGGTGACTTCCGGCGATACCAGCTGTGGTTCTTCTTCCTCATCCTGCTCTCCAAGTTCGGAACTGGCTGGCATACCATCGGACACATCTTCCTGGCTGCGCCCACTCCGTTGTCCTGCAAGACGGAGAATGTCACGGATCCTTGCAGCGGTGACTGCGAAGAAACCGAGTTCGACACCAGCATCTTTAAGAGCACCATCATCACCGAATGGGACTTGACATGCGACAAGAAGTCCTTAGCCAGTTTATCGCAGAGCATAGTGATGTTCGGCATTATGAGTGGAAGCATGGTATTCGGTATGATTTCGGATCGGTAAGTGTCCCAAAACAAGTAATTATCAGGTCTGACCCTAATATTTGCGTATTTCGTCTTATCCATAGATGGGGAAGACGTCCTGCCTTTTTGGGCTGCTGCATGATGCAGTTAATAACTGGCCTGATAGTCTGCGTTTCGCCCTTCTTCTGGTTCTATTGTTTATTTCGATTTTTGGTAGCCTTTGCCACGGGCGGAACAATGACCACCAGGTATGTATTAGTTCTAGTAAAAGTCTTCCGCTTTCAACACTCCATCGTTTTCTCCTTTAAGCTTTGTCCTTCTTATGGAAATTGTCGGACCCAAAAAGCGTGAGTTAGTAGGCATTCTGTACCAAATACCCTTCAATATGGGACACGCGTCTTTGCCCTTGTTCGCCTACTTCATACGAGAGTGGCGGTGGTTCCAGTTTAGCATAACTATCTTTTCGGCGGTGTTCTTAATCTACATTTGCGCGGTCCCCGAGTCTCCACGCTGGCTTTTTACAACCGGAAGACTGGAGAAGTCCATCAAAATCCTGGAGAAAATTGCCAAATGCAACAAAGCCCCTACGGAAACGATCAAGCCGGAGATCGAGGCTGCCTACGCGGCTTTGCAGGCCCGCACTCCGTCAAAGAAGGGCACCTTAATCGATCTGTTCCGAACACCCTTCCTCCGCATGAAGACCATCTTCATGGCGAACGACTGGGTGGTGGTCTGCATGGTCTACTACGGGATGTCGCAGTACATATCCAAGCTGGGAGGCGACATCTTCCTGAACAATCTTATAGCCGCCTCCGTAGGCATACCCGGGACGTGTTTGTGTGTCGTAATGTGCAAGTACCTTGGCCGGCGGCTCTCACTGATCATTTCAAACTCCATTAGCGCTGTAAGTCTCATCCTGTTGGTCTGCCTTCATAGCCAAAGCGATATAGTGCAGGTGGCCTGCGCCATCGTGGGCCTCTTCGGGGCCTCGATGACCTTCCCAACCGTCTACCTGTTCGGCGGGGAGCTCTTCCCCACAGTGGTGCGCTCCAACGGCATGGGTCTCTGCTCGATGCTGGGACGCGGGGGCTCGATCCTGGCTCCCCTGATCTGCGAATTGGCCCAATTCGGTACTTGGATACCGCCATTGATATTCGGCATATTTTCCGTTTCTGCCGTGATTGGAACTATATTCTTGCCAGAGACACGCGGCCAACAGTTGCCGGAAACTCTGGAGGATGGCGAGACATTTGGACGGAAACCAAAAAAGGCTCAAGCCTAGGGATTGACGAATTTTCGAATAGATTCTTAGGTGCAAGACCCGGATCGAAAATTAATAAATTTGGGTTTAATTTTCGATACAGGATACGTTCGAAGATACGTCAGTCCAGAGCCATGGGCCTTCGTGCCAACCCAAGACAAAGGCGAAAAAAAAAACTTCAAAATCTATCAAATTCAAAAAGGAAAATACCGCAAAGAAACTTCCACTTCGTGATTGTTAAAACTGGGTTAGCAGGCAACCGGCGACTGTCGGTTTCTCATGCTTTTTTTCCACCCGAATGCGAGCTCTCAAACGGCGAGCCATTCCAAGTGAATGGGAATGTGGACTTCGCATGTAAGCCCAACGATTCAAAATACTAACCATATTGCACTTGAAAGGCCTAATCATCTGTCGGATGTCTTTTTTGGCTACAAAGTGTAAAGCTTTCAGTTACCCGAAGTGTATATGCAGTGGAAACTACTTTGAATTTTATGTTTAATTTAAATTTTAATGTATAATTTCTATTTATCTAATAAACCATACATCAATTCGAGTCCATTGGCTTTTAATGACAAAAATCTCGTCTCGAAACCAAACTGGATGCGCCAAACGTGACCTTGGCCAGACAAAAACCGGCTGGAAGCACCACTCAAGGTTAATATTCATTGTCAACATTGGGCACGCCTCATTTGTATGCGGTTCTGGGAATAGGGCCCTTGCTCTTCAGGTGCCACATTGAGAAAAAATAAAGGAAGATGGAGAATCGCTTTCAACTTTGAGTTGTATGGCAGAATTCCTCGCTATTTTTTCCAGTCTAGCCAACGTCCTCCGGCTTTCAATCGCCTCTGAGAGCACTGGCCAGAGTTGGTCTTCGATTCAGATTCCGAGTGAATCTCGGAACGAAGCTAGTTTTTTTTTAGCGTCATCGGTGCTGGCAGCTTGTCATGTCAGGCCGTACGAAAACTGTCAGAATTCGAGAGGAACCTCGAGCTCTAGCTCTGGACGTGAGAAGGCATCCTCCGGCGTCCTCCGTCCTCGGTGTCGCATACTTAATCAGCGGCGGCGCGTCTTAGTGATAATTACCAGGCATTTTTGCAGCTCCCCCGAACATGCTGTGAGTGGTGGCCAAATGAATGGCCTTTAGCGGCTCCACTGTAGTCACTCGATGATTATTCATTGGCCTGGGCATAGGATCTGTTATGGTGTTTCGCTCTGACATTAATTTGTACTGCCTGGACTCCTAGAAGACCTAGAAGATGGAGAGGGTGTTGGCATACAAGTTAATTCCTGGATATTTCTTATAAGATTTTAATTAACCAATTCAATGAATAATTTTCAACGTCTAGAACGTCTGGAACGTCTAGTTTTAATGACTAACAAGTGCTTATCTCAGCCAGGTTAGGAGGGTATGGCATCAAATCCCGACACTTGAGCCAGGTTGTAAAGGCAAAAAGTGCCACTCAAAAATGCACAACGAGCAACCTTTTGGCCAACAGCACATGGCAAATTTTGCGGCAAAACCGCAGACAGAAAGCGGCAACAGCAGCCGCACGGAGACAAAACCCATTTAAGTTCAAAGCAACCCAACCGCCAAGACGACGATCATTATCTGAGCCGCATATCTATTTGCGATTACCGGAGAGCCGGGCTGGAGCTGCATTATGAGATGAGGCTGGAGCTGCTGCTCTGGGTTGCTGCCCAAAAGATGGCTGAGACTAGGGAGGATTGGGCCATATCTGGAGTCTGTCGTGGGAGTTTTTGAGGCGATGTGGTGGCAACGTGGGCGCATAAAACAGCCAAATGTCAAAATGACGCGCTTTGTTGTTTATCATATTTACCGCAAGCCCAGGAAAGAGATTGGCGGACTATAAGCCGGGCCAAATGCAATTAGTATTCAAATGTAGACACGCCAGCGAGCACGACGCCAAAACGAGTCATCATCATCATCCTCGGTGAGACAGCCTGGACTTGCACTTGGACGTGGTATTGGTCATGGGCTGAAGTGAAATGAAGTGGAGAGCTTCTTCGGTCACAAAGGAGCCGAGCCGAGCCGGCCGCTCTTTACATGCTAAAAAATGTGAAATACCTAGGCTTTTGTGGCTCACAGTTCGCCGTAATTTAACGCACGCATTTTGCATTTTAAATACGAGCACACCGCCAGGGCGACGACTTCTGATTAATTCCTCAGCTGGGCGCTACAAATTCGTTTGACTAATTGCGACCGGGAATGGGGTTGGGGATGGGTATGGTGATGGGAAGGAGGATGGGTCTCAGGTCGAGGATTCCGCGGAACACCTTATCGGCCGCAATTAAACGTGCCGTCCAGTCCAGCGATTTAATGTATGATTTCTTTCAAATCATATCTACGTGACTGTGACTCAACCTTATCAGCTTGGATACTATTTGAGCAGCGATAAACACTGAAAAAAAAACAAATTATATAAACTCCTAACTCAGTTTAAACTTATATAGAATACAATTTTTTTTTGCCTCTGCATTAGCAAACTCATTAATGACAGAAACCCCCGGCGGCCTGGCTCTCAGATGATTCAATATGGCTGCTAGTTGCATATTAAACAGCTCAGACTCATCATCAAATATGGCCAGGGACTCGGAATCGGACTCGGCCAGGCCGATACTTTCAGTTAAATAACCATAATAAAAAATTAAAAAAAGAGCCTTTTAAAAATATGACAAAAGGGGGAAAAAGCGACACGAAATTTGTGTCGTGGGCGCTATCAAGTGACAGGTTCGTGGAACCAAACTGTTGGAAAATTAACAACCGAGTTATGACATCTGCCAGCAATTAAAATTGGCAATTGATATGACAGCCGAGTTGGACATGGAACATGGAACGCTCGTCCTGGGAGTGGCTAGGTGGCAAAAATACCTTTAAGTAGATATAAAGTTTGCCCAAAAGTTTTTCCATTTACTGCCAAAATGGCTTTTAATTTCTAGTCTATCCGACAATGCGATGACTATTTGCGATGACACTACTAACCATTTTCGTTGAACAAATATGACAATTTGCGGTATTATTAAAATGAGCTACGTGCGCTTAATCTGCCGACATCACAGATCCTCCGAAAAGGGCACAATACAGCCTGACTGGGGCCGAACCCTGACTGGTGGCCCAAACTAACCGTCTTTTGGGCGGAAACGAGCCATGACAGTTGTTGATAGCGCACTCGATTTGCATTTGCATTCGGACGGGGTACGTAGTACTCGTACTGCCAAAAATCGTACTGCCAAGTGGAAAGACAGCCAGCCAATTAGTTTTTATAACTTTGTAGCTGGGACTTCAATCTCGGCCAGTAATTAGATGGCCAAAGAGTTGACAGGTGGCCCAGGTGCGTGGGCGACAAAGGGAACCGCACACATTAACATAATGTTATGAGAGGGCTTTAATTAAAAAACCCAAAGCGGAGCAGGGCAGGGACACCAGTTCGTCCTCCTTTTTTTTTTGCCCTTCAGCAATTCTCGACAAAGTCGTTGGCCATTCCATGTATGCTCTCCTTGAAGCATTTAAGGCTGGCCATCCGGCACAGACAATTAAAAACCCTCTGTAGCTCTGCAGCTCTGCCATTTGCCATTTTATAAGCACAGATTACAGCTTTACGTATACGTAACGCACGAGGAGATGGGGGTAGAGCAAGGACGAGGGTGTGGGTTAGGGTCCTTCCAGCCAGGGCACACCACGTGGTCCGATAAGCGACAACAGGCACTAGGTGGCCTTAAATCAGGGATGACGATTTAATTTATTAAAATTTTGAGATTGTAATTAGAATGGTTTTGAGTAGAGAAGAGTTTAAGTTAATCAAAATACTTTAATTATAAATTGATAATAAGTATTTGTATATCCTTAAAAGGAACAAAGAATATAAATGGAATTTAGTTGGCTGGAAACTGGCCAAATTGTCTGCTTTATCCTGTCTCTTCCTGCTATCAGTAGGGTGTTGTGATTTTATGTTGGCCATAGCCATCCTGAACGTCCTGTTCCCAGTTCCCTGTTCCCTGTTACCAGTTACTAGTGTCTAGATACCCGTCGCCTCTCATTGTAAGCTTGTCTGCTTTAATGACATTGCACTGCACTTATTTCGTTTTGGGCTCTGAGCACTTTTTTTTTTGCTTTTTCTGGCGGTTACCAACCACCTTGTGCTACAAGTTGATGGCCGGCAGTAAAACCTTATGATGGCTTAATTTTAGAGATTTTAGATCGTTTTTGCATTTTCTTCGCTTCCACACACACTCGACACATCCATGACAATGTGATTTGGTCGAAAATCAGTTGCGAATTTGCATGGCAGGATGAGCTTAAAATGAAGTCATTTCAATGCCAAAACCGAAAATGACAAAACTTGAGAGAAAGCGAGGAAAGCATAATGGGGAAAATGGCTGGAAAAAGGATTCAAGGAAGCTGTTCAATATGCAGAGGTTATCAGCTATTTTTTTCACAAAAAGAACTCACAAAAGGTTAACATAATTAGAAATCCTCAACCAGGTTGTGGAGTCCATAAAACCGAATTGTTAACATGAATTTTTAATCAAATGAAAGCGGCTATTACCAAGATGTGATCACTTATCTTGGTTCGCCATAACCTGGCCATCAATTTGTACACCAATATAAATTCGTAATAGAATTGGGAAATTAGGAAAAATTCATGAGGACATGAGGGAACCCCATCTTATATCAATCCCAGCTGAGACCGAACGTGTCCGAAATTGGGGTTGAATCGGAAATGTTATCATTTTCCAAGGCGCCCCGTATAATTTGATACTTCATCAATTCGAGGGAAAGCCATTTAATATGGAAATGACTCGGCAAAGGGGAAATCCCAACTGTCCGACAATCAAAACGGGCCAAAATGATATGGAGACGAGACTGTTTACGGAAATTGGTGTAGAAAAAACATACAACAGATACGATAGCGAGATGGAAATTTGCATGTGACGAAAATATATGGGAAACGTCTTAAAATCTCAGACCAGAACCCAAACAAACGAAACGAAATGGCCGCGAGTAACAAACTGGCGACAAATGAGCAAAGGAAGTGCATAAGCGGCAACAGGAAGCGGAAGTATTTGGAAGACGAATCGCGGGCTGTTAACGCATTTACAAGCCTCGGCGACGACAATGAAATATCGCCAAAGATTATCAAGGCAGGACTCCGACTCCGACTCCGGCTCTGGCTCCGACTACGGAGCATTTACTTTGCATAATAAGCCGGATTATGGCCCTCGAGCAGCGAAAAACCGGAGAGAATAACGTTGACAATTGATTGCTGGCAATGGAAATGGTACGGAAAAATATTTGCTGGATTTCATTAAGAGCCCGAGCCCGAGCGCGAATAGGCGAGTGAAAAATTTGATTTAAACATTCTCAGCTCGGACGGAGTAAGTTCATCATTAGCCACAGGATTGTCCGCGATTTATTTGCCAGCCTGACTGAATCGTTTCTTTTTCTTTCTGGTCCACTTGAACTGACTTGAGGTAATGCTTTTATGTCAGAAATCACTTAGACCTTTGGTCAGCGGAAGTGGCCATAAAATAGCCATGGCGCATCCACATCCACATCCGCAGCCACATTCGCATTCGCATCTTTGCCCATAAATTCGGCTGTGAAATTGAAACTTAAAATGCGTAAAGTATACGCCCCGTGTCCGAAGTTGCCTGGAGAGCGATTTCAATTTTTATGTGTATTTTATATGCCTACTGTAAATTGCCGGCCATCTTACATCCCCTCTTGCCAAGTTTGTTTTTTTCCAGGAAGCTCAAAGGCCAGAGGCTCGCAAATGCTGCTGCTGCTGCTGGGCTGCTGGAGTTTCCTTTCTTTCTGCCACTTTGGTGTCTATAAGCCGGGCCTCCGAAAATTCCACGTTCCACGTTCGCAATCGTCATAAATCTTATGGCCACATCTTGAATTTATGTGCCTCCTGCCCCGCAAAATACCAAGCATGCCACAACTTCTCCCTATCCCACCATTTTCAGTTCCATCTCCCATTTTGCGGCTGAGTTTTGTGGCTTAGATTAGTAAGTCTGGCATCTGGCGGTGGCGATTTGATATCGATTTTCGTAGCTGCACTTATTGAATTTGTTTGACCAAAAGTTTTTTAATCAAGAATCTCTCGCACCGAGACCAAATAGTTTAGTTTGCTTAAAATGTTTAGCCAAATGACAGACACCAGCTTGCACTTTGACTGGCAACAATCCGAAACGTTTCAATTTTGCGAAAAGACAAAGGCCGAAAAACAAAGGCATGAGTTCCAGCAAAAGCATCAGCAACGGCAAAAGCATTTCGAGTTAAAATATTTACAGCAGAAATGTTTTGTACAGATAGCAAACAAAGGGATGGCTTCCTCTACCACCACTAACCTCCGCTTTTAGCCGGATTTCATTACTGGCTGACCAGCATGGCCGGCCCTAAGACAATCAAAGGTGAGCCCGCAGTTAAGGGTTGTTCTAGGGGTTCGAGGTTAGGGGTTAGGGGGCTTGCTCCTCGGTTTCTTCTTTTATTTTCCAACTCACCGGACTCTGCGGCAGAAAGCCGAAGGAAGACGCGACACGTTGCCAGCAGACCAACCAGCAGAGTGGCCAACGCAGCTGAGCTGCATCCACCGCCAGGAAAATTGGCGTCTGCCAAACATAAATAAAACGGGGAAAGGTAGACAAATCCGGAATAAATAACAGCGTTTGTCTGGCCCATCCTGCCGCCGTGGCACTGGCAATAGCGGTGACGGTGGTCTCCGTCTTCAATGCTCGTACGTAACCGTATCGCTACCCTCCGGATTCGGGATTCGGGATCCGGGATCTGGGATCTGGCATGCCCGGAGGTATGGTGCAATGCCACGTCAGCAGGGGCGTTATGGCAACCGACGGCGTCGAGACACCTGCCCATTTACCGATTACCTCTCGCCTCTGTCGACATTGCGGCTCTTCCAGGCACTTTGCCCCCGCGTTGCGTATACGCTCAGTTGCACCACAAAATGAGCGAGAATCGCAGCTTCTATTTGCCATGGCAATGGCATTGGCCGTGCCAATGGCAATGGCAATGGCAATGGCAATGGAATTGGCAAAAGCAATGCGTCTTTTGTAGCGCGCTTTTAATAAAATATAACCATTTAATTGGTGTGGCAACGGCAGGCATTTAGTCCCTTCCGAGACGGTATATTAAAGTAATCGTGAAATGTAGAAATCAAGGGAAACTCATTTATATTTCGTTGGAAGATGAAAGGAAATAAAGTCCTTTTTTTCCTAGCAATACTGCGTATCAAAATATAAAGCTCATGGTATCACAAATTCTGTTAAGCACAAATTGAAATTCAAAGGTACATCAATTTATTTCAAATGCCAGTTTGAATTTTGCGATCGTATAATCGTCACTGCGATGCCAATATAAAGTGGTTCTTTTTAACAACAACCAAAGGAGTTTACTTAACAAGAACCCGATGTGCAGAGTTTACAGATTGAAGTGGAATAAAATCACTCTAAATTGTCGAACTTGGCGAGGACGGTGTGTGTGACTTAGACTGGACGGTGATCCAGTGATCCGGTGACTTCAACCGGAATCGAACGGAGTGCAAGAAAGGCTTTGGAGACACAGAGAGTAAATTCTACACAATCTTAACGCCTCGGGGCCGTATAATAATAAATTAGAACTTGAAGATGTCATTGAGGAGAAGAGATACGTAGTGGGCTCCAATGAATCCTTCTATGCTCTGGACGCTTGGTCCAACGCTTGGTGATCTTTATGCATTTTTGATTCGGAATAACGAGGATATTTGTGCCAGGAAACTGCGGTCAGGATGTTGGTAAAGCACTTTGTGGTTTCAGGTAAGAATATTTCAACCTTCAGTAACTATTTGAAATTTCTTTCGGATCTTTAGAAATCTAAATGGAATATACTCAAGCTCAAATGAAAATAAAGGAATTTTCTGAGATGGTGAATAGCAGAAATGAATGATCCAGAAATGGATTAGAATGTTTATATAGAAATTCCCAATTCTTTTAATCTAATTGTTGATTTTGAAGTGCGATTTCCATAACCACAGCTGCTGTTTTCTCGCTGACATCCCATGGATCCGAAGACATGCTCACTAATTAATTCAAAGACAAGTGCAAAGATTCACACCACGAGAATGCGAATGAAACTGGGGACTGGCATTCGATCTGGGATTGGAGCTGGGACTGAGACTGAGACTGAGTACGAGACTGAGATGAGATGCCTAAATGGCTGCAATCAATTAAGAGCCAACAAAGTCAACGACTGCCGTATCGATGTCATTCCAGCATCGGGAATTTTCCCCTTTTTGCCCCCCGGTTGGACTTGGCAAATTAATGAACAACGCACCCCATTTGGGGGGGAAATGGGAAAAGTGTCTAACGGGCATGGAAATGGAAATGAGCTGGATGACAGACTCATATTTGCATATTCATGGTGTGACTGTATCTGGAAATGTGAGAGTTCTACTGCATCTGTATCGGAGTTCGTTTAGCAATTGCTTCCGCCCATCTGGCCAACGAATTTTCCGGCTAAATGCCTTCGGTTTACTTTAATTAGTTGTTTAGTTTGTCTAGCTAAGTGAGTGCCGTAAAAAACGATGTGCAGACCAAACTGGCGGGCGAGACAGCGGCCCCGTAAGGGGACAGATGGATCTAGTCAAAGCCAAACTCGGCTCTAATGGAACTAAACTAAGAGAAAATGCGTTCCCCAGTTAATGGACGGGACGCACTTCATTGGATATTCTCTTTCCAATGCTAATATGCATGCACTCAATGTGCAAATAGTTTGAGAGCCAGCAACAGAATCCAGCAACAACAGCTGCCAGATACAGATACAGAGTCTCTCCAGAGCCAGGAGCTAAAGGACGAGAAGGGGCCGGTTGACGAGTCTGGCTCTCAGATCCTGCGGCTTTCGGTGCCAGGCAAGAAAAACTCTGCACTTTGACTTGGCCGCCAATGATTTATAAATTTCTTGTAGTCAAGTGGTACAAAATATTCCAGTCAGTGGTTGGAATCCTTAAAATAAAAATTATTTCAAATTAAAATAGTTTGGCTTACATTGATGAAAAATTCTTAGATTTAATGCAGAAAATAAATGTAATAATCTAGGTGTTCCGATCAAGATTCTGATGTTTATTGAGATACAGACAGAGATATGATTAAGGGCTCTATAGTCCTTATTATATTTTAGTTACCTTAGTTCTGAGCACTGGAAGTTTTAAAAATATATCTCCACCACTTGTGCTGCTTTTCAATTTCATCTTTCGTCAAGAATTGACGTGTGAAGACTTCAAAACAAAGCCAAATTAGCTCCTGATTCGACACCCACGGCCAAAACTTGGCAAACTCAATGTCATGACAACGACAAGGACAACGAAATTAATAAAAGCAGAAACCAGGAGCAAAAGCTGGCTAAATCAAAAGCAGGAGCAACAAATTTTGTCACATGCATAAAAAGGGCCTCACAATTTAACGCTCGAATGTTCCTTCAGACGGCGACATATGTTGGCCTACACGTGTCAGTGTGTGAGTGTAGTTGTGAGTGTGTGTGTTAGCCAACCGTGTCCATGTCCTGGTGCGGTGTGTGGTATTGCCAGCGTTGCGTATATGAAAGTTTTTAATAATACTTGGATAAAATACCAAGGGAAAAACTTTTATTAATAAAGTTTCTTTCTCTCCTTTCTTGCTTTGCACACGACGAGTCGACTCGACTGACAAAGAAACTTCACCGGAAAAATATATTATCAATATTATCAGAAATTATGGGTATATTTTTAGTATAAATAATATCAGTTATTCCAGTTAGAATATTAGGATAGCTTAAGTTTCTGTCAGTGTAGTTTTCCTTGCCAACCGGATGCCGTGAGGCTTTTTCCTTTTCTTCCCGCCGGCGAGCTACTAAGGTTTAATTATGGCCAGAAATAAGTACAAAGTCCACCAGCAATGCTTTTAGCTTGTCTTTTTTACATTTGTGTGTCACACAGAACCAATTACATGCAAAAATTTTAACTTAAAGGTTTATGCAGATCATAAAAAAATAAAATAGAAACCCACATGTCCTAGCAATGAAGAATAAGAATGGTGGTACAACCACATCCTTTTCGTGACATTTCTTGCAGCATAAACTTGGGGAGACATTATTGGGGTTGGGGAGACACTTGTCGCAGAGGCAACAATTGCTTGCCACTCCCTCCCCGTCCCCGTGGCTGTTGAAGTGCACAATTTTTGCCTTTGGCGGCAATATTAAAATTTAAGCTGAAATGCCATCGAGCGAACGAGGCTGAAAGCTGGCCCGAACCGTCCCAGCCCGGAAATAGTTTTTCAGCTCTTCTGGCTTGCCAATTTCGCTTGCGATTTCGTTTATTTCTTTTTTTGTGTTTTTGATTTTGTCGTATTTGTCTGGTGATAGAAAAGCAGAGCCAGATCCAGAGCCAGAGCCGCTGGCAGCGCTGCAACTTTTGCCCAAATACTTTTAATTAAAATTTCAAATTATTTTCGCCTTTCGCAGACTGCCTTGTCGTCAAGCCAGGCATTGGGGCTGGGGCTGCAGAGAATGAGACAAAGATGAGCACAAGTGCAGTTAGCGAGTGCAATGGCGCACAAGATGGCGAAAAAGGATCCGGAAGGAGGATCCGAAAATGCTGAAATATTCAAAGCGCATTTTCAATTTAAAAGTTTTGCACTCGGGCATATTTATTTATTTTATTTCGAAATTTTTGTTTTCTACTCATCATTGAGTCGGAAGACGGCGAGGCGACGGGCGACGGGCTACAGGCGAGTCTTTGACCAAAACTTTGCCTCCAAGTAGGCAATGTCATCGAGTCCTTGGACTCGGAGGGGTGGCATTATGGGGTGGTATATGAATGCCCTACAAGCGGCAACTTAATGCAATTTCGCTCTGGCAGATTTCATTTGTGTGACAAATGGGGGGCGTGGCCATGCAAATCGCAAATAAAAAGAACTCATTAAAAGTTTATGCCACAAACTTTGGCACCCGACCCACAATACCGCCACCGCCCCACCGCAATCCAATTCGGTCCCGGCCAAGTGCAACTTGTTCTGGCCAAGATGGAAACGTGGCAGGAGAGAGGCAAGGAGGAAAAACTGCCGCTGATTGCATTTATATTTTTCCAGATCGTGGGCTGAGAGCCGGGCTTTTGTTTTTCGGGTGTTTTGCAATAGTTTCGAAAGCAAGTTTATGGCAAAACTATCAATTGCCGAGCAGCCTACACTGATAACCAAGGCAAGGATTTCTGGTTTCGATACCATAATTTTTCTCCATATACCAGCAGCCATTTATTAACTCCAAAACACACAAATATTATTATTACTTTTAGTTATCTGAGAGTCGATCAATCATTAGCGATTACCAGTTATGCCGAGGCCACTGAAAGAATTATAAGGTCATTTCCATGTTTTTATCTTAATATCTCTTGGTAATTGCATTATGGGTCTGCAATCCCAATAGTTTCAATGACAATCCCCAATATCCCGGTGGGTGGAAGGGCACGTGCGACACGTCGCCCAGTTTCCCAGCAAGTTCAAAAAGTCAATTCGAATTAAACAACGCATTTGATTGCCATAAAAATGGGCGGCCGCCCGTATTTATTGTCCGCTCGAATCGCGGTTTGCATGCTCAGCAAATGCAGGTTGTCGGGTACGTTTTTTTCCACAAGTATTTCTGTTCGCTGGAAACGTGGCTGGCTGTCCCTGGCCACTCCCAAGACAGGTAAATAAAATTGAAATTATTCTGTTCGCCACCACAGAGCAAGTAATAATAAAAATAAAGCAATCTATGTATTCGTGGAGAAAAAAGAACATTTTGCCAAATGCAGTCACACACAGAAATTAGTCAAAGTGGACCTTGAAAGAAAAAAGAGTCTGGCAGAACACAGAAAAAAAGAGCTCAGGCGGGCGGCGTTTCAATTAGCCGTCCTCCAGCGAGTTGTCCGGCAATTAGGTGTGTTTTAGTCAGCTAAAAACGATTCTAATCGCTTGTGTTTTAACATAGATTTCGCCTTTGGTTTATTTGCTCTCAGGCTTTGTTTAATTTCTGGCCTTTCTGGCTTTGAACGCTTTGAACGCTTTTTGTTGTCATGTTGTCGGCTGTCATGTTGCCGGTGACATTAGCAGCGGTGTGTTTGTGCCCCATCGGGGGGATATTCATACATTTTGCTGGCCACACGGCTACATGGCCACACACAAGCTGATCATACACCCCAGATATGACAAATTTAATTAAGGTTAATTTTCAGTTTCAGCCTTTTTGTACTCCGCCCGCAGTTCGGTTCACATAACATTTCCAGGCGGGAACAATCACAGATACTGGGTGCAAAAAGGGTATTTTGGCTAGAATTTATTACGATATGATATCATAATCCTTTGAAATTGAAGATCCAAGGAAAGGTCCTTAAAAGATCCTAAAAATCGAAACACCATTAGATCCCATTAGATGGCGCTGCTTATGAAGTTCTCCCACTCCCCGCCAGATGTCACTGATCTAATTTTTACAGGGTGCACCCTGGCTCTGTTCCCTGGCTAATGTTCTTGGCCCGGACGGTTTATCTGAAATTGCCAATCGAATGGAATGCTCTGCAGTTGGCTTTCTGGCAAAGGAGAAGGGCCAGCTCTGTGTGAAAAGGTCAAAGGCATTCGATTAACTTTAATTTGCGCGGCTCTTTTCCGCTCCGTATATGTAGCTGCGAATGCATGCATTCGATCCAAAGGAGACGCGATGGAGGGAGGAATCCCATAGTCACTCCATTGTTCCGAGGCTGTTGATTTAGTTAGCAGAGTCGCGTTGACTAGCTGATGGGCTCCATGGAGCTCTATGGCTTGCTCAGGTGTGCCCGCTGATCCGAGCGGCGTGAAAGCCAAACCTACTTGGCATCCAGGCTCATCTTCGAGGCTTCGATTCGAGGTTCGAGGTTCTCCTGCCCCCAAAGACGACTCTAGACGACTTACAATGGGCCTGAGCAGCGATTTGATTTATGCCAGCTTCGGTCATGTCATAGTTCAGCTCTGGCATTGTTGCAATGTCAGGAGGTGGGGCAGCTAACGGTAAGGTCAACCCATCGCGTACATACCCAAAAAAATAT
This sequence comes from Drosophila ercepeae, assembly GCA_018150545.1. Lineage (NCBI taxonomy): Eukaryota > Metazoa > Arthropoda > Insecta > Diptera > Drosophilidae > Drosophila > Drosophila ercepeae. The sequence goes on from JAECWL010000161.1 coordinate 17,380,427, forward strand.
GCATTCCACATTCTCTTGATCCGCAACCTCAAAAGCCGGCCAATTTGTTTTTGATGGAAATTTGAAAATACTTTTTCCTCGAACCGACCCCAAAGCATTAATTCCCCGACCGGGCTGTCCGAGGCACGCGTTGGCCAAAACTAAAATGTCACTGCCACATGAGAGGCACATGGGGCATGGCTCGAAATTTGGCCAAATCGATAGCCAAATTTGGCGGCCAGGTGACGGGCCGAAACCAGCCATCGGGTAAGTGGGCGTGGGGCGGGAAACCCGCTCATAAAATATACAAGAAATCGGACTTGCCTCGGACCGACTGACAGTCGCTTGAAATTAATTTGCACAGCCTGGCAAAATAATTTACAGTCTCGGAGATGTGGGCAGGTTTATGGCAGCAACTTTTTTATACGCTCATTGCCGGGCGCGTGACATATCACGAAATTCTGTTAACGGCTTTTCCGAATCGAACTGGAAGCTGTCAATTAGTTGTAGGTACATCAGGCGAACACGTCTACCGAGATTCGGGCCCGAACACCGGTTAGGTTTAGCTTTGGGGCTAGAGGGAAGAAAAACACGTCGATTGGATTATTCGAAATTGGCAAATGCATAATTTTATTCGTAGTATTCAGGCATTTCGATTTTTGTAATTTATGGAATCAATCTCACTCATTATTTATTCCCTGTAATTGGATAAGATGGGGGCAAGCTGGTTAATTGTGGATTGCTGCGGCAGGCAGTCTGCTTCTGGCCTGCTCCGATTTGCATTTGGATGCACACAAATCTTGTCACCGGGCGATGCAAATATCTACGCAGCATGCAACCTCACCATCGTCGTCATCTGGATTCTGGAGGCTGCGTCGGCGACATTCATTTCTCATTTGATCTTTATCGCCCGGCAACATGCAAACAAGCTGGCTGATGGGCACCGCCCTCCTCCAATCCAAAGTCCCAAACTGCACCTCAGTACCACTCTGCCACCCGGCCACCCTGCCACTCTGCCACCACTTTGCTCCGCTCCACAATCTCAACGTCAGACTTGATATCCGTACTGATTGTAATCAAGATTGGCTCTTTGCATGCTCTTGGCTGCCAGAGCGATTTGTGGCCTGAAAAACTGCACAGCGATAAAAGTTGGAGTCTAACCAACATTAACAGAAAATTCCAAAGGTTTTAGATAAGAATTTGTTATGATAAACACTCTCCAGATTGTCAAACATATTTGATATAATTATTTGTCTACCACTCAATAATCCCCATTAATTCCTGGCCGTGTCTGAGCCACGTTTCAAGGCTTTCTGCCACGCCCCAACGTCCGCCGCCGAATTATAGCCACTGTTGCCCCCGTTTCTGCAATTTGCCAGTTTTTAATTTCCACCGGGTGTCTCATTAGCGAGCCGTTTTCCAGATGGCCAAGCCAGGCCAGGCCAGGCCAACTAGACGAAACCGCATGCCACGGTCAGATGCTCCGAAGTGGGTCGTTCTCCGAAATTGGGTCCACGCACAGTTCAGCAGCCTGGTTGGTAGCTCACTTTTCAGCTTTCAGTTTTCCATTCAGTTTAGACACCTTGGCGGGATTCGGGCTTTGGGCTTCCAGCCTGGCGTTTTTCCGCCCGGACAATTTAAGTTCAGACAATGGTTGGGTGTAAATCATGTTTGCATTGCTCGGCTCGGTGTCTGGCGCTGGCTTTTGGCTCAGACTTGACTTGACTTTACTTGACTTGTGGTCAATGGCTTGTACATAATGGCTGCCCCGGCCCCGGTACCGTTCCCTGCCCCGGACAACAACAATCGCGTCTTTGGGGCATTTGCAAACAATGACATTATGCTGACGTTTATTAATCGCATTTGCGAAATTAATGTCGTGACATTTTCGGTTTAATGTAGTTGTAATAAATAAATGCGCCGTTTATTCAAAGACCTAACGAAACAAAAACACAATATATATGTACTGTATAAAAAATCAATAGTCCAATAGACAGTCGGTAGACATTTGGCGCTGTCATTGGTCCAAATTATGCAATCCCAATTTGCATATGATAAGTGAGGCGAGTTTGTTTTAAATTTTATCGAATTAGTTTCAGAGGAAAAAAGGATGACAATGACAATACAAGGAAAATATATTGGGACTTTATATATCCTAGCACCTTAGTACCTATGTATGTTATTCAGACTACTTTTAGGGGCTAAAGTAATTTAGAATATTAAAAAAAAATAAATAAAAACAAAAAGAAGTACTTCGACTTTACCCCAGATGGGACTCGAACCCACAATCCCCGGCTTAGGAGGCCGATGCCTTATCCATTAGGCCACTGGGGCTTGTGCAACGGCACGGACAAATGCCAACTTCAACTAAGAGGTGAGTAATCGCACAGATGGGTTTATTTATAAAACGACTGGGGGTTGAAAATATTACCAATATAACGAAGCTTGTTTTGCTTATAAATATTAAATGATATATCATGAATAGATATATGAATGGAATATATAGAATAAACAATAATTACATACACTAAAATCAAGTTAAAGTCCAAGAGATTAGCGCATCTACTGCCGTGTTGATATAACCCCAAATATATTTAAGCACATGTGTTTGGCCAGAAAATAAAAACATAATATTTAAACAGTTGTTTCTTTAACAGATATTTATGGACGATATTAGCTGTTTTTACTGTTATTTCCTATCTGTGTTTCACATAGCGATTCTGACAGAATAAAACGCAAGCCCCAGTGGCCTAATGGATAAGGCATCGGCCTCCTAAGCCGGGGATTGTGGGTTCGAGTCCCATCTGGGGTAAAGCGTATAACTTTTTTAGTTTTTATTTTTTAAATATAAATATATTTTTTTAAACTTAATTATGTACTTAAAAAGTCTATAGAATAATTTTCGGATGCATAGAGATCACACTGTATGTACAGTCAAGTTTTAAAAAAAGAGAAGGAAACTATTTGCAAGCCATTTTCTGTGCTCCATCAAACCAGATTATCGGTGAGCCGCTCCCAGATGTCGACTATGTCGAACATAAACCATGAAAAGTCGTCAAAGCAGTTGACATTTCACCGTAGCACTTCCACTTAATTTAACAACTTTACGAGTACCCAGCCATCGTCTTCTAATATCGTTTTCAGGCATTTTGGCTCGGGCTCTTAAATGGCAATCAACTTTCTGATGAGTTGTCAAAAGCCCCGTCGCCTGACATTATTTAGAATGTGGCTACGGCTGCACCAGTGGGTGGGGTATCCGGATGATCCGGATGAAATCCATCCACTTTAAAAGTTTGCCAAAAATTGAAGCTCATAATTTCACTTTCGCTATCTGAAATATGCATGGCCGTAAAATTTGCCAACGCCGGCCAAATGGCCACCCAGGGAGACGAGGATGTGCAGGCGGCCATCGCTGGGAGAAGGGACTTTGTGGGTGGGTGGTTAGATGTTGGCCTCAGCTATAAGCATTAAAATTGCACACAGGCCGAGGGAGAGGTCGAGGGAAAAAAACGAAGTGAAATATTAAAAAAATCTGCCTCGCATAGTTTCATTTGCTTTACGATTCAGCAAAACTTTGGCTGAGGATGCGCCGCTGGATGTGGATAGATGGAGGATGGTTAGGGAATGAAAGGATAACAGCGGGATGTAAGGCTGTGCCTCATCATTAATGTAAATTCATTGTTGCAGGACTTGGTGGAGGAGGGAAATGGAGGCTCTGTATGCTGCATTACAGCAATTCATACTGAATTTTTGATATGAATTCAACTTTCCCACGTACGCATAATCCATTAAATAGGAAACAAGGGACTATGACACTAAAGCATACGCGAAGCTCTAAAATAATACAAGCCCATAAATTTTAAATGGGTTTCTCTTTAAACCATTTACTGAGAGGTCTGGTAAAAGTCCTTTAAAAATAATAAAGGAATTCCAACAGTCTCGTATACCCCGATTCACCTCAAAAACTTTTACCAGAATGGCAAGGGTATTTTCTGCACCCCGCGGAAACTAGGCCAAAGTCCGACCCAAGCCCGGGAACATGGTCCCGTCGAGGGTGAAAGAAACGGGGATATAGAACATAGAAAGAGAAAGAGCTCGTGGCATTCTGGAAAGTTTATGGAATGCATTTCTCTGCAGATTGCATTTGTTGCATTTTACTTAATTGAAAAAGGCCAGCAATGCGGGGGAAGGCCGTAAAAGGACAATATCGCTGTCCCTAGCCCTCTATGGGCTGCATGTGCACTTCATAAAGCTGACAGGACAGGGCTCACCGCCAAGGAGGCGGCGGTGGTAGGACGGTGGACCGGTGGAGCGGCTATAAAAGAACATGTCCAAAGCGGGCAACGAGGAGACAAACACACACCAAAATAGACCGCCAACGGAACGCCACAAACAGGCAACAAAACCAGGTACACTGGGAGAATAAAATGTATGAAGAGTATTTAAAACTTGGAGATGTGATTTGCTTAACTGTCTTAATGCTAATTACAGATTTTTATGTTATTTTAGAACACTCTGGGGGTTTCTCTGTCTGTAGGCCACAGCATCTGCAACAAGCAAACAGCAAACAACGAGCGGCAAAAATTATCTACTCAGATTATGTCGAGATTAATTACATACGTTGAGCGCCATTGTCTTGTCAATAAATTGTCTTTGCCGTCGACGTCGCCTGGCATCGTGTGGCTTAAAGATAAGAGGGCCTCCCGACCAACTTCCAACATCCAACAGCCAACATCCAACTACCAACTACCAACTACCGAAATGTTAACTGGCTTTTCTTTATTTTTTCGCCGGTTGCCGTTGTCGTAGCCGTTTTCAGTTTTCAGTTATCCGTTTTTTGTGTGTTTGTTTGCTACTTTTCGGCTGATGCTGTCAAAATTGGTTGCACAACCCGGCAGCGGCAGCGGCAGCAGCCAGCCAAGCCTTTGGCTCTCGTCCTCGGCTAATTAATTTAGAAATGTGGCCAACATCAGCCATCCACCACCAAAGGGAGCGCCATCTCTTCGGGGACCCACCGTTAGCGAGCATATAATAATGAAATGACATAGGTTTAATCCATCCGATAAGCATCGTGGAGCATCTCTAGCCGGAGTAAGCTAGCTGGCAAAGTGCGCGTAAATTAATTGGCCACAAACCGGAGGAGAGCGGAGAGCTCCCATCTCAGAAGGCTGCCGGCGAAGTTTATGTGACAGCAGATGCATCCGAAGTCGATGCAGCCGCGATGCCAGGCCGGATTTAGTGCATGTTGCAACCGGCGAATGGCCAATGTAAATTTCAAGCGGCGAGGTTAAAAGCCAGAGAACGTTGGGCCACAAGCATGGGCAGGGCTAATTAGAATGGATAACACGATATTGGCATCGCTGCACCTCGAAAATATTGCCCAGCAAAACCATCGATGAGTGTTTGGTCATGTAGGAGATATGAAGGTAAGATTGCTGATTCTTGTTGCTAAGAAAAATAACCAGTGATGGGGAATAGTTTTGAATTTTAAACTAAACAACAACTAATTGTTTGCACACAGGTTGCAGGCTTAGGAGTTCAGATCCCTGGAAGACTATACATTTCACACTTGCCATGTGGTTCGTTTGGCAATGATAATTTAATCAGCAAATATTTACTGCCGCATTACTCATCATTAATAACACATATATTTCACATGGCAGGGCGGGTGTCTGTGTCCCTTAACTGAAAATAACTGAGAGTTATTCCACTTCCACTCCTACTCCCAACAGAAATAATTATTTATAATTAAAGTTTGGGCTTTGTCTGTGCCGAACCCAAAGGCATTAGAGCATGGAGAGATTTTAAGGACAAATGCAAGGATGTCTTACATAAGACACGGGACATGCAAAGTGTTTGACGATGACGATGACGATTGCAGAGTGAAAGTTACCAGGCACACACTCTATTCTGTTTGTTTACGAGCAAGTGGCTCTAAGCTCTGCATATAGAAGTTCCATTACTTGGGAAATCATTCTGCAAGTGCATCTGGGATGTCGTTAGTTTGCTGTTGATATTTGCGATTTGTGCCATCTGTGGACATTGTGGTAAAGTTTTTGGGACTTTTAAGCCATTTGCAAGCCACGCACTCAGCCCAAAGCCCCCAAATCTACGTAATTTCCCAAGCGAGAGACTCCATTTGACAAGCGACCATTTTTTGGCCATGTTTGCCGTTCAAATAACTGATGAATGGTTACCAATTATGGCAGACCAGGAAAAACCAGCCATAAACCAATCTAAAGTGAGAAAAAAATGTGTACCGATCTCTTTGGGCAAGTAAACGATGCTGAGCCGCCGTCTGAGCCGCAATTAATGACTCTCCACCGCCAATACACATAAAATGTGTAAAATGTTCGGGAATGCGAATCCAGCCCACCCACGCCGCAGTTGACAAATAAGCGCTTAAGTAATTTGCCACCGTTTGCCGGAGGAGCGTGGGCCTCATAAGTGAATATTAAATAAATTTTCCAGCTACTGACGGCGCACTGGCACTGGCACTGGCGTTTGAGCGAAAGCCACTGGCAAAGGCAAAGAGTGAGGCCCCAATGGGTTAACTTTAACCGAAGACAGGCGACGAGGGCTGCATTCAACTTGTAATTAATGTCAAATATTTACACATTCGCCGGAGATCAAAGGTCTGCCAGCGAGTCTCGCAGCAGCCGGGCTAATTAAATGAGTATTTATATTTAAATTACACAAAACTACTTAAAGGCTTCTACCCCAGGGGTTGACTCTTACCTAAGAACTCTTACCAGCTGGCGGCCATGACAATCTTGGGCGGAAAAGCAACCCCCTTGATGTCGCCGATGATGTCTCCACCGTATGGTGTATTAACTTCATTTCCGGGGGTAATAAATATTTCTAAGCCGTACGTTCTTTGTCTTAATTAGTTTGAATTTCTGATGGCGGCAACATTATAGCGATTAATTGATGGGGGTGCTTGATTTTCTTCGATAAAGAATAAAAGATAAATGTATTTTCAATTTCTTATGAAAAGATCTTCATGGAAAGTACAGATCCCTGCTATTCTGTTTAATATAGTTGTTAGAATGAAACTTTCCCCGATGGAATCATGCATAAGGTTCCACATTATCCTGGCCCTTAATCGTTGTCAAACAACCTTCATAACTTTGGCGTCCTTGGCCTGCAATTTGTCACAAAATGTGAAGGCATTTGCCAAACACGATTGAAGGCATTCAAAAACGGGGAGGCGGTAAGTGGGCGGGACAGGATGTCGGTTAAGTGCAGTTTGAAAATGCACTGGCGCCTTAGCGGAGACAAGAACCGGCTGTTTCAACCAGTTCCAAGCTCGCAGCACGAATACGAAAATGATGTGCTGCTCGGCCTGGCCGACATGTGGGAAATGCGTATGCAGTCTTGGGTTTTCCGGAGCTCCAAAAGTACGGATGGCCGTGCTGGGATCCGGGTCGGTGTGTCCGGCTCTCGGCTCTGTTGCGGCTCTGTTAGCGGTGGCCGTAACGGAAATGTTGGCGCACACGAAATGCATTTTGTAACCCAATTTCCTACTTCCGGTATCTTTTCGGCAACGCCACCACCACCCACTGCACTCCACCACCCACTGAGAGCGGTGAGCGGAAATGAGCTTGTGTGCCGGTGACCGGCAATTAGTGAGAGTGAGAGGCTCTCACTCACTCGCACTCGCACTCGCACTCACTTTCATGTGAGAGCTTTCCACATATGCTCGGCCTCGTGAAAGGCCGAGTGACGTCGTGAAGCTTTTCACGCTTTTAAGCCAAGAGCTTTCGAAATTCCCATCGCTAGCTTTCCGGCCAAACGCATGTTTTTTGTTTTTTTTTCTATATTTTTATTTTCCCGCTCTGTTTGGGCCTGGGTCTGCAGCTGTTTTGGCCAAGTGACGTATTGGTAGTGCCGGCAGTCGTGTCGCCACTTTGATTGATTGGGTAATGAAGTTATTAGATAGGTGTGATTGTCAGGCCGTGCGAGATTTCGATTTCGATTTCGAGTGTGTGGCAGGGAATTAAGTGCCTCATTAGATTGTTATGATAGTTGCCAGTGTGGCACATTGTGGGCGGCAATGCAAATTGCAATTAATATGCAACCGAATGAGTGATTGAGCCGTAAACTTGGGTTCTTTCCCATGATTTATGGCGGTAATTATACAAGAATTTTTAGCCATCGAACACATTGTTTAAATGGGTATTTTGGTATACTGATTAATGAAGTGCTCTTAAACTGACTTTAATTTCTGTTCACAAATCAAACATTTAATAAATTGGATACTATTTTTGATTTAAAAGGATTAGAAATATACGGAAAAACCGTTTTCGATTAAAAGTCGTTAAAAGACTGAATCTTGCGAACCACGGGGCGTATGAGCAATATCCTACGTTAATTTTATTACTCATACGCCTCGTAAGCTCTTCGCTTTTAGAGGATTAAAATGTAACTGAAAAAAACTTCTTTAATTAATATCTTTAGAGAAAAGTAAATCAAAGCTTAAAACAACCTGCGGACAATGGGGCGGATGAGCGATATTTTGTTACATTTATTACGTATACGCCACGTGACCTCTCCCCTTATATATGATCTTAAATTTTGAAGCCTTAATAGAAATACGAATACCCGTTAGTCGAACTCTTTTCCCATCCATTTACTAACTGGACCAAAACAATTCCGGCTGGGAGAAAAAATATGATAACAGCCCCGACCGCTTGTCACTAATGCTGACAAGGTCACATTGTCAACGTCATTGCGCGTGCGTAAACCAATAAAATTTGTCCAAAACGGCCAAGACAATAGCCAAATAAACAAAGGCTAAACGAGCTGATCGGTGGCGAGCTTGGAGTTTGAGGCGAGCGGAGGATAATGGGCGATATACGCTGGTGGAGCTGCAGCTAAACTGGCTTTAATGATTCAATCCCAAATATGGGTGTCAATAAGTTAACAGACAGACAACGTTGCACTTGCCGCGGCCAAAAGGAGGAGCACATGACTATGACTTTGAAAGTGGAATTGGCAATGTTGGTGGCTGTTGCTGTAGCTGTGGCAGAGGCAGTGGCAGTGGTCTGGGGGCCAACATACACACTCTGGGTCCAAAACCAGACCCAGACATCCGCGGAAATTATGAAATGCATTTAATTTTGTTGCACACTTTTTGTGCGGTCCTGAGCGGCTTCAGCTGTAGCTCTTCTTCTGCTCTTTGGGTCTTTGGAAAATCTATAAAAATTCCATTGACCATAATTTAAGCCGTTGGCATTGCTCTTGGCAATGGAGTTGGTCGTCGGGGCCATGGTCTTGGGGCGACTGTTTAAGGAAGCAAATGTTTCCGTGCAGCTGCCAACTGGTTGACAACTCGTATGGACCTGTGTTTTATGTGCCAGCCGTTGCTTTGGCTTCTGGCTTTATATTGCAATCTGTCTGCAATCATGTCACATCGTTCTGCAACTGGTTTTGGCCCAGAACCCATGAGCCAACATCCCCCAACTCCTATCTCATCCTCCAGAATCCCATCCTTTCCTAATGAGCTCCGAGGGCGTTGCAACTCTGAGGGCTTTTCGTATAAAATGTTTATTGCGGAGCGGGTCCAAACGGAAAATGGATTGGGAGCTACCCATAAATCTCAAGTGAATGCCAAGGATGCATAAAACTTCTGACATTAAGAGCCAGACGCCCGCGCTAAAGTCCGGCAGGACATCAAAAGTTGCTCCTGGCTCCTGGTTGGCCGTAAACAAATAAACAAAACGGCAGCCAAACAACTGGCCAAGAATTTGCCGCCAAACAAAGGCAACAGCAGCAGGAGGAGAAGTAGCAGAAAAAATTGTAACGCAGTCAACAAGGACGCTGTCATAACTTTTTTAATGTCCTGGACAGGGGCGGTTGGCTGGCAGTAGATAAATTCTAAGCAAGCAACTTTTGAGCCAAGTTGCAGCATCAGAAGTAGCCAACTTGCAGTGACATTTCTTTTGGCCATGTTGCGCTTTGACAAATCGCAAAGTGCACCCAAGTCAGCCAGAAGGGGCGGCAAAAAAAGGACAAGACAAGAAAAGTTGTCCGAAATCAGCTAAAAACTGCTTTGACTCTTTTCAGATTTTTTTTTGTTCGTCCCTGGGCAGCGAATCGTATAAATCTCCTCGAGCTACTTAATATTTCAGTTTCCACTTGCATACAACTTTGATATCATCCTGAAGTATCTTTTATTGGGTTACTGGAATCTCATTGACAGTTGACACAGTTGGCCGGCACCCACCTATTGATTTTTGGACCTGTCTTATAATTGTTCCGTAATAGGAAAAGTGTGTTTAAGTTCAATTACCTGCCAATTTATGTTCCGGCATGAAAATTGCAGACTTTACAAAACTCTTGAATAAAGAATGAGGGCGTGTGTGTTGGGAAATGCATTTATTTATTGCGTATAAATAGTCTGAAATGGTAGACAAACTAATTAAAAATTAAAAATGAATCGACTGTGGGTTACTTAATTAACAGTGTGATTGATTGGTCTTATTTTACAAAATGAAATAATCGTGGCCGGCCAGACCGAATGTCATGAATGGGAATGAATGGAAAACCCCAAACCCTTGACAGCTGACAGAATTATTTTCAACCAAAAATCACGCACACAATAATTACAAAATCCAATTGCACATATTTGTATTTATGCATTTTAATTACTAAAATCAAATATGAGAAAGGGCTTAATATTGTTTGGTGTTTTGTGATGCTTTGAATTTAGCAATAAATCATTTTAGGGATAGAGTCTATATTGCTCTGATGTCAAGGATCTGTGAGTTATTTGAGCAAATTAAAGAAATAAGGAACACCTGAATCATGTTGTTGTCATTAGCATCGAAAAGAAATAAAATATAATTTATTATCAGGTGGTTGTCATTGCGATGGTCAAACGACCGTTTTGCCAATTGGGTGTCGATGCGAAATTATTAATTTTCTCGCATTCCAGCCCTTCCTGCCGAGAATCCTCACCAGATTTTCCTTTCCCGGACAGAGTGGCGTGTGAATGCGATGGTGAGTGAGTGTGGAATGTCCCGGGGTTTCCTTTTTCCTTCGAACGCATCATTACGATAACAATCGCAGCTAAACGGCAGCACTCACTTCGATGCTGCTCGATGCTGGATGGTGGATGGTGGTTGCTGTCCCAACCCGTTTCGTCTCGGTCTTCATTTAAGATTCCTGGCGTTGCTTAATAATGCAAGATTCATGTCGATATGTCAATGCGTTTGCGCGCAATCGATCATTTTGGCGAGGAGCCAAAGCAGAAGCAGAAGCAGAAGCCGATGCAGGAGCTTGCCCAGGTCCAGGTCCAGGTCCCGATCCGTGGGCAGACACTCACTGGCCAGTCGACCGGCCTGTCCTTGTTTGACATAATGTCGCCAGATTAACAGCGGCGATAAACCGTCGGAGCGGCGGAGTTGTTTAGTCAGAGGCATTATCTGGCAGCCGAAGTCAGAGTCGAAGTTGGCAATTTTATGGGCCGGCTTATTACACGATTTGGTCACGGCTCACAATACATCACGCAGTGATAGCGATAAGGTCCCAGATCCAGGTCCAGGCTCCGACCAGGTCACCGTTCGAAAACTTATCAATTAAGCAGTTGGTGATCTCTCATTACAAGAGCGCTACTGTCAAATATCCCATAATTTATAGTTTTGCAGTGATCGTTCCAGCCAGAAACCCAACCATCCGAACCATCCAGCCAGCCAGCCAACGATCAATCGACCATCAACGATCGAGTATGTCAACCGATCGGCGAGGAACATTGATTTATGCCAGGTTGTCAGCACCACTTTTTGCTGGTGTCTGGCCCAGACAGAGTTGTCATAAGGACAACTTCCACCGATGGTTGTCACAAAACAACAGCTCCCGACCCGAGCCGAGCCGAGAAAGAAAAACCCTTTTGAAGCGTTTTATAGTTATTTTATGGTAATTTCATACCGAAACCAAACCAAAGTACCACCAAATGGAGGTCCCATTCTAAGGGATATTTGAACATGTCTTTTTTCCATCCATCATCGGACTCCGACCCATCGATAATACGATTATTTCCCTGAATATTTATTGAACAACCTCATTACTATGCAATCCAGCATAGTCCGAATTATATTCAAAAGGCTCCAAGCATTATGTCCGAGGTGTCAAAATATAATTATGGACAAGGCGATTTTGTGGTGTTGTTTTGATTTTATCTGTTTTTGTGCTTTCCCGTCGTCCATTATGCAAATCAACTGAACTTTTCATATTTAATTCGGGATTTTTCGATTTGTTCTGTCCGAGAGATAATTACGGATGTGTGATGTGCTTTCAGGGGAAACCTTTTCAACCTTAAACATAATTATCCAGCATATGTCAAGACCATTGCTCCCACTCCACTTGGTTTATATTTTCAATCTGATTCTGTGACTCTGACTTGATTAGAGGACCCATTAAATGTCATTTGCAAGCCGCGAATATTATTTTTTGCCGGGGCGTTGGAACGCAATCAGAAAGTGTTTCGCATATAAATTCGCACATTTTTGGACCCGCTTAGCTGATGACAGTTTGCAATTCATATGAAGGCTCGTATGTGGCATAAATTTGAACTGGGCGTGGCAACTGCCTTGCTGGGGCACAATCTCGGCTGCCTCGACGGACATTTATTATATTTCAAACAAAGAACGAAACGATTGCAATAATACTCGCATGAAACTCCAGTCGACTGGCGTTTTTTCTAACCCCACTGCTGGCGACAATTGCAAATGAAATATAATTTTAATATTTTATAGACATGCTGGCACTCACGGCCTTAGAATTTAGAGCCCCCAGCCGGCTTCTAGCTCTTTCCACTATCGTACAAGAATTTTTATTTATTTTTTTTGGGGTTTCTTTTTTGGTAATTTATGATGGAAATTAATATGCGCCCATGGTTGCTCATTTTTTACTTGGGTTGGGCAAATAGCAGGCTGTCGCTGGTGATTAGTAAAGTAATGTGAAAATTATGCAAACGATCCGTACAAATTAATACGCCAATGATAGGCTTTCAAAAATTTGTCAACACGTCGGCGTTTTGACACTTGGCCAAGAAGGTGACAGAACCGAAGTTGGCTCACGTTTGAATGGCCGAAAACTGGAGTCTATTGGGGTTATGATTACGCAGCTGTTGGGGACTGAAAATATTTTCATGTTTATTTTCTTTTCCAAAGAGCTGCACTCGTATTGAGTAAATGGTATTTAATTGCGATTAGACAGAAAACCAATAAAAGCAGTTAATAAAGTTTAACCTTTAAACTCGTTTACTTCGCCTTAAACTGAACTTTGGAAATCAAATTACCCATCACTTAGGCTATCTCGATGGCTTATCTGGAAACTCGATTCATCAATGAATGGTGGGGCTTCGCCAATGGTGGGGCTTGGCCAGCAGTTCCACCTGATTGGCATATGTTATTGGGGGCGATTAACTGTTCGTTTACCCTAGATAATGGTGGCTATAAATTTGTGGGCCGTCTATTCGGGACCAAACTGCAGACACAACTCACTTTCACTTTGGATGCTTGTTTCCCAGAAATGCCAAACGGCCAACTAGTTAGCCGATTTTCATTTTCAATCAGCAATCGACCTGAAGTACCTGAAATAAGGCAGGTACAGTGGGACACCTGATCAGATCACCATTAGCCCCATCCCCGACACCTGCCGCCAATTTCGAGCGTTCCTTGGCACGTCAGTGATCAATTAATTTGACATGCAAGTCGGCGGAAAAGGGTAACGAAAGCCAAAACCAGCCAATAAAGTGCTGGGCCTTCCTGGCCATGTAAATCCTTTCACTTTCCAGCCTTTCCAGCCAGGCCACAGCAAATAAATCTGTATCTGCCGGAGGCGAGGGACTCGAATTTGGACTCGGATTGGTAGATCCAAGCCGTGCGATTACACCATGGATGGATGACGACGATGACGATGTCGATGCCGATGACGATGATGGCTGGGCACGACTGGCAAGCGCAGAAAACGCGGAAAAAATGGCAACGGAGGCTGGGGTTGGGGCGAAGAAGGTAATCGGCGATGGATCAGGCCGGCGGATCAATCAAATGCCAGACTGGGTAATTTTCGGTAGCAAATAAATTCGATTTCAAGGCGGGAGAGCACGCAACGGGAAAATCGTTGGATAAATCGCTGGATATTCAATTAAAATGCGAGTTTAGTGGAAAAGCAGTAGCCGGGGCTAGTTCATAATTGTATTTGCCAATTGCATTTGCAATCATTTTGCCGCAAACATTCCCCCTCCCCCCCAAACTTCCAAGCTCCCTCGCATTTTTGTGCGTTTCATGCCCCATGTGGGTCAACACGGCGAATGCGCAATTTTCTTTGGCCAAATCATGGCCAGAAACATGTAACATGGCATATGCGATAGGCATTTATGTGTTATTGCTCCACAGTCGGTCCGGTCGGGTTCTAGTTTTTGTCAGTTGATCGCCGTGCGGACAGAAAACATTTGTAAAACATTTTAATAACCATGGACAATAACAATAACAATAATGGCAATGTTGCAGCTGCTTGGGAATTGGTATTTGGATATAGGTATTTTTGAAGTTTTGATTGGTTATTGCTGAAATAACACGACAATGGACGATAAATACAAGCCGCTAGATTTATCATTTCAAATCTCTTCAACTTGGAGCACATACTCGTCATTAAAAGGTATCTCAGCTCGAGATGCCGTGAGGAGCTCTTGTCGGATTCTGGAGTAGCTCATTAGCTTTCCAACTAACCCGCTCCCTTACCAAGTGCGGAACTTGTGGTACTTGATAATGTTACGAAAATGTTTTATTACTTCCACCTATGCCAACAATTAACATAAGAATTTCTACTGGAAAACTCCAGCAAACAGCTAGCAAAGGGAGAACTTTCCGCCAGACAAACGAAACTTTTAGCCATGCCAGACACGCAGGCACATAAACTCGTATCTCACCCAAGTGGCATCCTATTCTGCCGGTTTTCTGTGGCCCGGGTTTCATTTGCATACGCATTGCATCTGCCGGGTAAAGCTTTTCACTTTCCCATCCGCTTGAGGAAAATTTGTCAGGAAACACAATGCCAGAGGACTTGGGCAAAGGAGTTTTGAATTACATCATTTTGTGGATTCCTCCTCCTGCCTGTGTGGCCTGTGTGGCACTTTGTGGGCCTCATTAACTTGCCTCTGCAGGTGGCAGCAGGTGCAATCAATTTGCAACAGAGCTACAGACTCTGACCCCGCAAAGCATCTAGGCAATTGCCAATCAATTTGCATCCAATCAATAATTGCAACTTCAATTAGGCAAAACAAAAACTCGGATTTTTCCCCCGGCAAACAATTGCCAATTACCCAGCCAGCGTTGGGGGAAAGGCAGCAAGGCAGGGGGATCGATCAATGCAAAAATATCAATTGGCAAAAAAGCAACGAATATTTAACGAGTTCGCTATTGACGATTTTTGAACTGCAACTGTAACTCATGTGAAAACAGGGTTTCTAAGGTGGGTCACCAAAAATACACAGAACATATCCATTTCGACTAGTGGTTGCTCTGTCGATTAACTAGCAATAAATAATAAACAAATTAAATGATAGGACTAAGCCAAATCTAATCTTATCAAACAGTTTTTTATGGACTGACGCCTTTTTACGAGTGTCACAAATAAATAAGTTGATTAGATAATTCATTGCTCTTCAATTAACTAGAACAAAACTAATCACAATTTGTATCTGGCTTACCTGAAGTGGCAATAGGGTACTGGTACTGGGTAACTTTTGTTTTGTGTACTAAAAACCCACTAAAAAACCCATAAATAATTATTTATTTTTATTGGAAATCTATCGCGCATTCCTGGGCCATCGAAGGCATTACACAAATGTCATTCCACAAATCAAGTTTATAGGCTTTAAACAAGAATATCCCCGTCACGACTCCGCTCTGACAAATCAACTGAGAAATCCGTAATGCCTTTTCGTTTTGACGTTTTGGAACGGATCGGTTGCATTCTGCAAGCCCCTGAACAAATATTTTTTATAGCTCGAGGCATAATGGAAAAACTGTTTGGCAAAACCCCAGTGGACTTTTGTTTTTGGCCAAAAGAGTGCTTCAAGCCGGTCGGAGTTGGCTTTTGTGCCGGTTTGGTATTTGTATTTTTATTCTGTATTTGCGCTAGTTATAATTGGCATTTTAGAACGTCAAGGTTTCAGTTTTGCGTTTTGGGTTCAGAGTCGTTTCTTGTGTTTCTCCGGCTTTTCCACAAAATTTTGCACAATTTTATATTCCTTTTGTCCGCCCGACAGTCTGTCATTGTTTGTTATTTCTATTTTTTGTCGACCAGAGTACTTTTCTGGCTTAAATCTGTTATTTTTTGTTGTTTTTTTTTTTGGGTGGTCCCGAGGTCTTTTCTGGGGTTAAACTGGCAATAGCTATTGTGGCAAATGGAAATGCAAGTGGGGCGTGGCCGTGGCAATTTGCATTGCATTATGTAATTAGACAAAGACCACTTGCCTCTGGGTTGTCGGGGTAATGGGGCCTTCATTATGTCCGCACCAATCCGCCACAGGAATCCACTCTAGTCCAGTCTGGTCTTGTCCAGTGGGGTTCATCGCGGCGTCGGCATCTTTTTCACAGTCGCCACATGTGCCGGTGCCAGCCCCTTAACCCACTGTGTCCTGTGGCCATGCATCATAATCAGCGGCGTTGATGGGCCGCTGCGGCTGCTACACTGCGCGAAACGGCCGCTCAGTTAACACCTTTCAGCATATACAAAGGCTCCAATGGCCGCGCCGCATGATTTCTTACTCGAGTGCCCGACTTCAAGCTGTGCTGCAAATAGCAAATGCCATGAAATGGCTTGTGGCCCGAAGGCAGAAGCGTCCGAGGTAGTTGCAAGTCCGCCGCGCATGCGCTCTCCCTGGATATCGCGATGGTCTGGACTTGGCTAGGTTACCAAAAGCAGAGGAGTTGCAAAATTTTAAAACGAATATTAAATACCCTCTAGGAAATAGAGGAAGAGTTTTTGATATATGATATCTTACTTAGCTTTAAATAGGATTGGATTATAGATAGGATTATATATTTTTTTAATTAGAATTTATTAATTTTTTTGTTTCTTCAAGGAATCCTATTTCCTTCATAGGGTATCCACCACAAAAAGTCATAAACTGCAGTTTAGCTGACTGCCTATCTACCACCTCACCCCTTGATGTTTTCGTTCCCATCCCACATTCATGGCCCACGTCTTGGCCACATCTTGGCCACGTTTTCGCTTCAAGTTCAAGGCGTTTGAACTCTTGACATTTGGCAGGCAGCTCTCGTCTTGGCCGTTGTTCGGGCCTCGTAAATGTAACAACTCGATTAGCGCGAAATATTCCGCCGCTGGCTCAATGCAAACTGGAGCGTTAGACCATGGAACGGGGGATACTGGGTGCTGGTGGGTGGTGGTTGGATAGAGGGGCTAAGAGCCGTATCTGAATCTGCCGGGAGGAGGAAGGCTTAACATTAACGGCACGTTCACGTCGAGTTGGCACTTTTCTCCCGCTCTAATTGGCCTGCCCTGAACGCGGCACCAAAGCGACGATTCGCGACCGAAAACCATCCCAAAACTCAACCAAAACCCGCCAACTCGGCTCAGCTTTTACTGCATATTGGCCCATGGTATTCCGTTCTATACGCTATATGCGGCATTTACCGTTGTGATGCGCTTATGACGCCGGATTCCGGATGGCCAGTGGCCACTCAAGTGCCGGAGCCACCCAAAAATGCACGGCCACAAGCCCAATTCCCGTAACAAAGCCATGGCACTGACAACTGCATTTTGTGGTATTTATTGCAGAATAAAGTGAAGTTATATTTGTTTTATTCTCTGCTACAAGGGTTTAAAATAAAGCCGATAGCTTTTCATACAATTAGGCTAATATTTATTATCGTTAAGTTTTTCTTCCAGTGCCTGCTACTTCAGCTGATGTTGTGTTTTGGATTGTTCACATGGCTGATTGCTGCACTCGGCCAAATAACAGGATTACATTGCGACCTCCATGTTAGCGGCGTACTACCGAAGTACTACCAAAAACCTCACCGAAAACCGAGCCAAACAAAACAACTGGACCCGGACCCGGGCCCGTGCCCGGACGAAAAGCCTATTGTTCGCCATTTGAGGTGCCGAGGCACGCAGGCAAATAAAAATCCTATATGCATACGTGCGGTTCCTGGCTACTGCTCCTGCTCCTCCTCCTGATACTGTGAAGAGGCAACTCTTCGAGTGGATTGCTCCCCGGATATGCCAATGGAATGTCGAGTGTCGAGTGGTTCGATGGAAGCAGATATATTCCAGCTTTGCATTGTATGTTTTTATCGACAGGTTGGCGCTGTTCATTTCAAATTGGCGGGTTTGCATAAAAAGTCTACAAAAGTATCTGGCTTTTCCAATACTTTTGAGTTTTGATGCATTAATTACGGAACATTTTGTTCCCATTAATTAAAACCCTCTTAAAGTCTTAGCGAAAGTTTACCAAAACGCGACAAGCTTAAAAGGAGTTAAGACGTTTATTTTTTTTGAATACATTCCCGGTATGCAAAATACAACTAATGGCCAGAAACTGTCGCTGGTTGTGCAACTACTTGAAAATTCAGGTAGCCGCTACGCCGGGTAAGCAAGTGGGTGTACAAATGGCCACCTACGCCAGGTCCCGCCCAGGGCGAGTTAATTGTCTCGCCTTCCACCGGACCCAACACCCCAGAAGGAGAGGACCAGTGGGCTGGAGGACCACTTCATCATCTGGAGTAGCTGGCTGTAGTAAGCCGGATCGGCGGGGACTAAGTTATGACGGGCAACGTAACCGGTGCGGACTAATTTCGTAAACGTGGCCAATCAACGACGGCGTCTGCAGGACGTGGCCAGTAGCCTGAAAAGCCATTTGCAAATTAACTTGAGGCTAGACTACGAAGCATCTAAATTGTATTTAAAGTCGCGCTGCGGATCCGTTCCATTCGACTCAACCCGTTGAGTGGTTAGTTGGTAGGATGGTTGGTTGGTTGGATGGCTGGGTTACCTGGGAGAGCGAATTAAATCACGTACTAGATTAAAAATTGCCCATGAAATTATTAATTTTTCAGCAACTACAGCAGTAGCCCATTGCTGAGCTGTTGTATCTTAAAAACCGGTATGCCCGTTGGGCAAGTTGGCCAAGTTGGCCAAGTTTGCCGAGTAACCTGGCTAAGCCTTTGTCACTTCATAAATCGCTGGTCGGGAACAGAACGCACTGTCTCTTTGAAATTGGAGCCCGCATGAGGGGAGATAAAATATTTATGGAATTGTCAGCAGGTCTCAAGCTGCGCCCCGTTTCAATAAAAATCAATCAGGGAAATTTATAGAACACCAGTCACCCTTCGGACAGCTGTTAAACACCCCCAGATCGGAGGGATTCCACCACGCCCTCCGCCTGTCACCGAGTAGGTGTTATATAATGCATTCGCAAGACACCCAGAAACAAAAGCCTTTTGACTCCACAGCAGGCGGTCCAGCAACTGACTCACCGACCATGTTCCTTTGGCCCACAAACAAGTCACCTGGCTGGAACTTAAAGTGTGCGGAAAACCGCTTAACCCATGCCTGCCCAAGATATCTTTTCGTTTATTCAAATATTTATTTATACTTATATCTGGCGTGTGCACTGTCTCTCCTCCTCCGTCCACTCCAGTGGGGTTGTCATGTTTGGTCTACCATATAGTTCGAGTATGAATGCGCGGTCGAGCGGATATTGATTTATCATATATTCAGATTGCTGCCATTGGCAGGACAGTCGTGCCTTTATTGTTCTACCAACAGCAGATTCTGTGGTCGATAATTGGCTAAAAGAACTCAAGTAATTCATAGATTAATCGAGGAAAGCCTTGCACCCACGATTTATGACAGAGGCAAAAGTTAAACAGCCATCACGATGATTATACAACTGGTTTCACACATTTAATTGAATAAAACAAGATCATAAACTCAGTTAATTATCATATGGCTATAATGCCATTCCATCACGATATGCTAGCGCCACGTCATGTCGACAATAAGTCTCCGCAGCTTTTCGATTTTCGCTCACATCGCCGATTGTCATGGACAATGCCGGGAGGTATTAATAACGTTTTATGGCCAATGCTGAAAACAATAAAAAATTTGTCAAATTGCCACTGTTTGCGACGACAATTGCTGGCCATTTAATGCGATTGGCAAATTGCATTTCCAATTACGAATAACGGGTGCGGCCCAACCCGGCCCAACCCGACCGAACACCCGCAGAGTGTTTTTCGCCAGGAGTTAGCTTTCGGTCCAGAGACACGGGATCAGGAGGCAATAATACGTTTTAAATGGGCTCCGGATCCCGGAATATCCTTCCCGGTCAGGACCCAAACAGAAAACCAAAAAAAAAACTGTTTCGTCCTTCGAGCGCATAATGAAAACATTCCAGAAACCAATTCAATATTTCCGCTGTGAAGGTGAAAATGTTGCAGAGACCGGGGCCATTTTCAATTTACGAAAATTTTTGGGAAATTGGGAAATGCGTTGCCATTGAATCACCCCCGACTACCCCTTTTCGGGGATGGTGGTCTCATCTAAAATGCACATGATAGGGGTCCGGGCATCATGTTTGGAATTCATTATCAATGCTGCCCACTGTCCAGACTATCCAGGGAAACCGAAAGGATCATGGCTGGCCATTGGGGCATAAATTGTTTAAAGGTGGCGATAAAAATCGGGCCCACAGCAAACGACCCACTATTAATTAGAGCAGCCTCTGACTCTGACTCTGACTCGGCGAGTCAAATTATGGCGCAACAAATGGCCAGCAAATGTGATAGTAGCGGCGGCAGCAGCAGCTGGCCATATTAAAAGCGACCAGTAATCGGTTCTGGGCCAACTCACTGACCCACCCACCCATTTCGCTGCCCCCCAACAAAGTGACACACTCGGCGAAACGGGGCAACAATTGGTGGTGCAACCGGGTGGAGGTGCAGATGTAAATGAGACTCTCACAGTGGGACATGACGCAAAGTTGCAAACACCTCCCGGTAATACTCTAGTCTAAAATGGATATTATAGATAAATAATGAAAATTATAGAGAGTATACCAATTTTTGAAGCATAATCCATAATATTTCAACTTAATTTTGAAATGTATATGGTGGAGACGAGACTCCTCCTTTGCCAGGAATCGCAATTAAACTGGAGACCGTAGTACTGCCAGCGAGTAATTTCGTGGTTCATGGTTTTCTTCCATTTTGAAGTGGAAACTTTGTTTCGTTTTTGCATTTATCCGGCAAAAGGCATACACCCCCACCGCCCACCGCCCAATGTGGGTTTGTCACTCGAAGCCTTGCCAAGCAATTTGCATATCAGTTGTCTTCGTCTGGGTCTTGTGATATCCAATAGCCAAGCCGGTCAGTCGGGGAGTTGGGGTATTATGGAACTGCATTTCACGTCTGTCGCTGCCCAGTTACCAACTGACTGGCCATTGTCGTTGGTGCGGGCCATATTTTGGCCCAAGTTTATTGTGGGCCCATTTGTTTTTTGCCGTTTGCCGTACTACATAGGATACACGACAGTTGGCCAGAGACCGTTTGAAAGGCGTTAAATGCAAACTCCGAGACATCAGTTTCTACGCATAATTTCAAGGAGCATATAAAGCTTTAAACTCTACACTTTTTAAACAAGAATTTCTGTAGTGTATAGCTTATTTTTCTTGTCAACCAGCCAAGAGCGTCTACTGGCTCATTGTCACTTTTGCTGCTTTGACACATAATTCTCGGCTACATAAATCGCATAACTGTGTCATGTATAAACCTGGTCGCCCAAAGTCCTTGGCCAAGCTTCACACGCAACCCGCAGATGTTGGAAGTTCTGAAAAATACAGATACAAAAATTACAATAAATTAAATAATAAGATATTAAAGAGGAGAGTACTACCAGTTTTTTGATTACTATCAATAAAATGTAATCAATTTATTTAAGACCGATCTTGGCCATGTTTCCCTCTGTGTTTTCTGTGTTTTCTGCGTTTTAGCCAATGCAAAAAGCACGTAACTGGTTGCGCGTGACAAAAATGCGTCTCGCACTTTGGACTTCAATTTCATTTTATTCGATTCTCTTATTTTGTAGTAATTTTGAACAGAGTCCCTTTGCTGGTAAATTGGCCCGCTGACATTCAAAACGAGATGAGTGCCAAGACGCATTGTTGACCTGGGCCTGAGATGCAGGCGAATTCTGGATTGAGTGCTCCACGGAGAGAGATTCCTTCGCATCCTTCGGCCTGGCACTTCCTTCGAACGTTGCCCTTTGGCTTTTATTATGCTAATTTTATACTCCATTGTTTCTGGGCACGCATATCACTTTATTACGGGAGATGGATGCGGATCTGGCCACTGGCCACTATCCACTATCCACTGAAGAAGGTCTCGCCGGTCGCCGCTTGCCGGCTTGGCTCATTTGCATGGCGGCTTCTGCCATTTTTGGTCAGCGGAGATCTCCGGCTCTCGACTGTATGCAAATTTGCTTTTTGTTTGTCGGGGCCAACTGCAACTCAACTCGAGCAGTAAGTCAAATCACAACTCCGACCCCGGAGGAGTGGAGAGCTGGGGAGCGGAGTTGGCCAGGATAAGGGTAAGTTTCGAGTGGCCTTTGTGCTGTCAACGACGAGAGCAATCATCAATAAAGCAGGTTCGACGGGCTGGGTTTTGGCTAAAAAGAATGGGATGGGGTGGGGACTTGAGGCCTTTGGGCCTGCGGTCCGAGGTCGGGACCAGCTCCACATGGCCCACAAAACAATGTTGAAATCAAAAGCAAAACCATTAGCACAAAACCCACGACAATAAGAGGAAACAACGAAACGGTTTTCGGATAGAAAAGGCGAATTTTAAATGCTCTATAAAAGTAAATTGCTTTCAAAACGATTAAATAATGTATTACTCTTTTACCAAAGTTTGATTACTAACTTTATGTTCTTTTTTAAGTCTTTAAGGATAGGGTATTATCTAAATAAGTCAGAGAAAAATCTCAGAAAAAAAACAAGATAAAAAAGGAAAAACTTTACATACTTTGGCGGCAATATTGAACATTTGTTTTCATTCAGCGGAAAAGTTGCATTGAAAAACGTACCGAAAAGCAAACCCAAAGTGATTGATGTCGTTGTCCGCTGTGTGCCAATAAATTATCAAGCAAAATTGTTGGCGGACAGACGGACAGACGGAGCAACCATATGCTCGACTGGTCGAGTTAATGATTTGGCAATAATTTAAGATTCGGAAAGCCGAAACATTTAAGTGGCAAGCGGAAAATTGCACAGCGAATTCCTTGACGTTGCAAGCCGCGCGTACTTATGACTAATGCGATTCCCAAAATCCCAAAATCCCAACTCTCGGCTACCAACTGGAAATCCAAGTGGATTTTCCTACTCCAGGCAATTACAAGCTGTGGCAAGTTTAACGGCAACACAACAACAAATCAATTAAAATGCTTGCAACCCAGCAGCCTAGCGTCTTGCAACGCCCACTCTATTGGCCCAGCATTGAGTTCAAAGTGTTCACAGGAAAGTTTCCTCACAGTTTTTCTTATTTTCAATTTTATTTTTATTTTGTATTTTTTTTCGTCGGGTTCTGTCTTCAGCGAATTACACGATTTACGATGGCGATGGGGCGACAATTGTGTCTGTCTATCCTCTTTTTTTATTTCAGTTTTTTTGTGTTGTGGCGAAAGGTGCGCCTGCGCAATTTTCCACAACTTCCACACAACTCTGACACGAATTGCAGTCTGCTTATTGGATAGTTGGCTGCACCATAAAATAACAAACTTTAGTTTTGAAAGGGATTGAAAGATATCCTTCCACGTGATATGCCCTAAAAAGATATTATTTTTATGAGAAACTTATTTGTTGGTCAGGTTTTTGGGATGGGGTAAGTTTTTTATCTTACTCACCCAAAACTTTTCTCTCTGTGCAACTGACTGTTGCCTGTTGTTTGTTGGTTGCATGTCGTCTTTGCAGCATTTCTCCGTTACTTTCGCGCCCCATTCGCCACATCCGCTTGGCTCTTTAGTCCCAGCTGTCAGTTCGCCCAAATTGCGTACGGACTCGGATCGGATGGGACGGGATGGCTTGGGATAGTCTAGGATTGGATTGGACCGGATAAAAGGTGCCATCGTCCCAACAGCCACAGCAGCAGTCGGTGCCTGAGATGCGGCCTCGACTGCAATCTATGTATGTGCATCTTAATTGTCAGCTGTGGTCTGTGTTACTGGGTAACTGGGCACACAACCAGCAACCCAGCCAGGAACACTATCCCCATCCCCATCCCAGGGACCCAGTTTAGAGCCTTGGGATGGCACAGTCACAACAGCAACCAAAAACATCTGAAGTTGCTGCAGCGACAATTTAGTTGTGGCTTAGTTCATGAGCTGTCATTAATCGAGACAGCCATGATATAGTGCCAAGATACTGCCCTCTAGCCAATTACAGATCAATATAGGTGAGAAAATGAGTTTTTATTTTGGGATTCAAGCTTTCGCATCAGACTACACCCTGGGAATGGGGTTAAAAGGATCGAAAACTGTCATCAACAAATCCAATGGAAAATAAGTTGTTGACTGCCTTTGAGTCTTAAGTTTGTACCAAGATGTGCTGTTGGGCATGCCACTGAGCAGCTGCGTCCCTTGGAAACTGGACAATGGCTCACTGCATTGGCCAGTTAAGTCATGTCACTGGTCACTGGGCACGCCCCTCGTCTTTTGACCAAAATTTCACGCATCAGTCGCTGGGGAGAAAGAGACCGAAAGGGGAAACGCGAAAGAGACAGCCTCTGAGCCACGCAATTAGAACGCCATTAAAAGGGGGCTCTCTCGCTCGAAACGGGGGTATATTCGTACCTGGCAACGCCTCCATTATACACAGCCCCCCAGCTCTCCATCCTCTCGAGGACTGCTAAATGGAGATCGATGGCCGAACGTGGTCTCATTAATCAAATGACAAGTAAGCCCAATGCACGAGCACATTGCGATTGCAACAGCAACGGCAACGGCAACGGCAACGGCAAAGGCCTCTTTTGGCCAAATTAAAGGCGCGCGCATGCGCAAGCGCTTTCCAATTGAATCGAATCACCAAAGCGGAAACATAATGGCTCCCGATCCCAACACTTTCCGCTTTGGCGGCCGATCAATAACCAGACTCGTAAGCCTCATGTACAGAGAGAAAAATATGTACTTTACTTGTTAAGTCCCTGAATATCACTTTGTTTTCAACTCCAGTTGCAGTGAAGAAAAAATCCACCCAAAATTAATGACCCGCGGGCGGGGCTTCCTTGGTCAGGTTGGCCTAATTAAATCCCTCAACTGGCCCAACCTGTACCTGTCCATTACGCGGGGCGTCGTGTAGTTGGCATTTACGCAGAATTCCGGCAGAACTGCGACAGCCAACGCCTTTTTCCTTTAGCCTAGGGTAATTCCACGTTTCTCCAAAGCAGATCCATTAATTAGCCGAAGTAGCGAGTTTTCTTTGACAATTTGCAAGGCATTCGCTTTCGTGTGTAAGCCAAGACTGATGGCTTCTGGCTGGTTTTTTTGGGAGTGGGTGGAGCTTTGAAACTACTTTTAAAAGCGACAAGAAAACCGTAAAATTTACTCCAAGGGAATTGCTTTGGTAAATTGCAAGTTACTTTTTATGTGTTTATTAAGTGAAAGAGGTAATTCGTGGTTTTCAACTTGTGTGGAGAGTATTTTCACCGTGAGTACTTTGAAACCAATAAAAATCCACTGATGGTTTTACTGCTGATTTTTTTTGTACTTTTCGCTTCTTGGAGGAGGCTTGGCCAGGGGGCTTGGCACATCAAATCTTTCGGCACAAACAAGACAAGTGATGAAATAAATCATTTCCATGCACGTGGCGACGGAATGAAGAGATACACATTCTGCTCTTCCAAGTGCAAGTGTCAATTACAAACCGTGTCAAAAATGTCAAACTCTGTGAGTGACTGACGACTGAGGACTGTCCAGGGGCGGAGGCATTGAAGCATTGGGGCACCCAGAGGGGTGGCATTGGACTTGCACCCCCACAGGGCATCATCCTCTTGCTCATCCTATCCATCCACCATCAGAGTTGCTTTCAGATCGACAAGTTTGTCCTGTCAGCGACCGAGTCGCGCAGAGTTTATTACATCAATTTGTGTGAGTTGCGTCCCCAGTCCTCTCATCCACCCATATGGGGAAATTTGATACAAATGAGTTTTCACACTTTGCGTGGACCAAAACCGAGTTCTTGCCTACACAGAGGGAAAAGGCTTTAGTTGAAGAAAAGAAAGAGATTGGAGTTAGGACCAAGAATCCTTATATTGGTTATCAAATCACTCAAATAGTTTCCTATTTATTTATTTGTTTGAATCTCTGTTTTTTTTCAGTGCTTTTTTTTCACCGCGTATCTGCGTTTGAGCATCTGCATGTGTATTTGTATCTGTATCTGTATCTGGTATCCCCAGTATCCTTTTCCATCAACGTGTAAATTGTGAGCTGTCAAACTTATGACACTCAGCCATGATACGGTTCCAGCGCATTTGCTTGCCACAAAAAGACACAAAATATGAAATAAGGGAAAAATGAAAAACACTGCTGGGACACTGGCAAGTTGAGGGGAAAAAAAAGAAATTCTTCAAAAAGTAGCGAGCACGTTGTTACTGAAAATTAGATTTCGTTTAGAGCTGCTCTGCGAGTTTGCTGCAAATTGCTTTGAGTGTTCCGCTGGGAGATGAGCTGGGAGATATATATCCGATGGATCCTCGAAAGGGGCAGATCGGGGAAAGTAATATGCAGTACGCATATTAATTGCTGCTCATTTTCATGTCTGCGACAGTTCCCGGTGCACTCATATGCAATTAATATTTGTCGTCGACGTCCCTACCAAAAAAATACAAAATACAAAGGGATACCCAACTTGTTCCCGCTCCATTTTTAATTACTTCTCACAAGGGGCCATTACTGTCGCCTGGACGATGGGTTATTAATATATATAGTATATGCCCTCCATTAGTCGGATTCCCTGATGACAGACAACAGCTGAGACCGTACAAGTACAAGACCAACGGGTTTGGTCTAATCTTTGTTTTTCGATTTATTTGCCAATCGTGGCTCTGCTAATTATGGGAAATGGAGTGCCGTTGCATATCGTGCACTGGAGATTATTCACAAATTAACACTGAAGAAAAAAACGAGTGCAGCAGGAGGAGAAAATGGCCTAGAACGGAGCTGAGCCGGCTCATAAATCAGTTGAATGAACCCACAAAATGGAAAAAACAACACAGAAACCCAGAAACCGGCGATACAAGAAACAAGACTCGAGAATCGAGACTCGAGAATATAGAAACAAGAATCGGGAATCGGGTATCGGTTATGGGGGAAACGGAAAAACATCCAAAGAGCGCCACGCACTTTCACACACAATTTTCTGCACGCACTCAGCCAAAAAGCGTTAATTACACTAATTATGTGTTGCTGGCCGTGTGTGTTGTTGTTTGTGGCTGAGATAAAGAAAATAAATATGGAAAAATAACTAAAATATAGCCGCGTACTTTGGAGGATGAGCAACCAGCAGAGACAAAAGGCGGAACACTTTGAAGTGCTCCAAATAAAAATGCAGACACACCTCAAAGTCGAACCCAAAAAAACCAAAAAAAGGCGAAAGGCCGAGAACCGAAAGCAATTATATGGCCAAAACCCAACAGAAATCGTTTGGAGCAACCGAAAAGTATAAAAACATATTAAGAATTGAACTCGAAACATAAATCTTATTTAGACCTGGCCCAGAGAGCGGAAACCCCACCAAAACAACAAAGTAATAACTAAACTCGGACCAAGTCCGGAAGTCAAACCATGAATGAGTGTTGTGTTTCTCTATCTAAGCCTATTTCATGGCTGGTTGGGGTGAGGGATCTGAGCTCCCCGCCTCCGAATTAGCATAATGCCTAATTGCTTTATCCCCCTTGAGGCCAAAACTAAACGCTCCGTTTTTATTTTCTGTAATTTTTACAACACTTTTGCATTAATTGCTGTGACCGCCCCGAAAATCCTCGAAGGGCGTTACCGCCGATCTGTCCGAGACAAATGTTGTTTTCTTTCGTCTTCCCCTAATTAGCATCTATTTCTTGCCCTGTTTTCGCTAATTGTTATTTCAAATGTTTCCCCATAAATTCACATCCGCAGTTTTCTGCATTCCCCTCGGACACTGAACAAATTCTAATGACTTAGGTTGCTCATATAAAACGGAGTATTTAGAACTTGTTGTGGCAGTGCATCTGGCTGGGTGCCTAAGTCAACAGAAGGTGAAATATATGGTAGAGGCAATGCCTCAGTTAGTCGACTGTGCAAATAGTTGTCACCATTTGTGGCAGCCACAAGTGCAACAGATCCGCTTGGCTTCACCGATTTTACGTTCAATTATACGGTCTGACTGAAGTGATAAAATGCATGGCCCAGGAACATATCTTAGGGGCAAGTTTTCTTTACCCACTAACTGAAAACTGAAAGGTCCTTCTCGAATCAAATCAAACCTCACCTTAAATCAAAAAACTAGTTTCACCTACCAACCGCAAGAGGTCGTCTATCAGAATATCTTATTAGATAAATTTTTAGTCTATTTGGAGATAATAGCGTCCAACTCGATTAGTTAGGGTATCGTTTCATTTTAATTACGCCCACGAACAAGTTTATTCCCAGTTCATATTCATATTCAATCATATTTTATGCTATTATAGGCAAAACCGCCAAACAAATGGAGGAAACAACCAAGTTCACAGCTCAATTTCATGAAAACGATGCCATTATCATCATCCAGAGTCGGAAAGCCTCATTTGGAGCCCATCACCCGCCTCCTGGTGGAATATCAAACTGAGTAGAAAAACGCCGAGCATTTTTGAAACTAATCCATCATGTTGCCGCTGACTCTCGGATACGTTTAATATTTTTATATACGAGTGTGTAGGGAGACCGCCCTTCGAATCGGACTCCAAATGAATGGAAGCTTTTCAAAAATTTATGAACGCGCCCAAAGTTGTAAAGCAGCGGATGAGTTGACAGCTGACCAGCCGGAGCCGGAGCTGGGGCTGGAGGGAAATGGAGAAGCCGGTCATCTGTCATAACTTAATTTTTGACATTTGAAAAGAATTCTGGAAAATCGTTGCTACGTTTTTACTGCCTCGCCGAACTTTCAATAAGCCCAACAATGTCCGGACTCCGGAGCGTGGGTCACTTTTGTTTTGATGTTTCCACTCAGCCATGAATTATGATTTATTATCTATTTGCTAGAATGGAACCATCAACGCCCCCGCCCGATAATTGTCGGGCCAATTGCACTTGCACTAGCTCTGCCAGCAGATGGTTTAAATTTGAATTTCACGCATGTACCATCATCGGAGTGTAGTTTGTATATTCTATGTTGTATCTTGTATCTTGTAGCTCTTGCGATATACAGGCCTGTTGTTTTGCATTCTTTTCCGAGACAAATTAGGGCGTATCATCAATCAAAAATTAAACATTGTACATTTCGAGCGTTGATGAAATAATTAAGCCGACATGACAGAAGCAATCCTGAACTTTGAGAAAAGTGCTTGTTTGGGGGCGTGGAAGATATTCGGATTTAATTAGTTTCCAGCTAACAAGGCAACCCTCTTCGAAGTTCATTAAAAAAGGATTGTGCAGGTGCAGCAGCAGCAGCCCACGGTAGCTCCTTGCACCTGCAAAGGAAGTTGTTAAACAGTAGTTTCATGGGAAAGTCCTCGTCGTCCTGGACACGGCCAATTTGTACGCCCCAGTGTACGCCACATATCGAGATCATAAACCGCTGATAGTCCTTGTCACCGCCCACGGACTGTAGTCCTGGGCCCAGGACAACACATCACAATGTTAATGGCATTGTGTGGCGCCTAAGCATGTGCTTCAATTTATTTTGACAAGCATCCGAGTGCAAGTATGTAGAAAGAAGTCCGAGCTCGAGTTTGAGTTCCAGTCCGAGTCCGAGTCCGAGTCCTAGTCGGAGTCCTTGGAAGAGATCAAGATATGAAATGTGTGTCATCATTAGTACGCTACCAGAGTCGAGTCGAGTGGAGGAGTCAAGGGCCCTGGGCAGTGCTGCTCCGAGATGTCCTTATTACAGAGACCTCCTTGCTGGCCACAAAACGGTTATGCCATAAAATTCTATTCTGACTCCTGGTACCCATTCCGTTGCTGGGTTTATATTATTTGTTCGCCTTTGTCCGGCCCGCATTCGAAGTATAATAGTTGCTTACCTGAAGACCTGCCCCACTCCCCCAACCACTATTCATCCGCATCCTGTGGGAGCCATGATCCTGGCATGCCACAGCATAGACACATATTTATTTATTATTGACGACGGTTTCGAGTTCGAGAGGCTCCTGACAATCGCAGGTCCACTGCCAGCCAGCCATAATGCCATTGCGTAAGAGCTTCGTTTGCGCTACTTATGAGATACTCGTACTCCAGGCCACTCCGAGCTCTGAATTCTGAGTACTGACTGCTGAGTGCTGAGTTCTCTTGGCATCCAACGCGTGCAAGTATTTGGCCAGAAAACAGGGAGCAGGGAACCCTCCTGGCATATTAAAGCCAAAAACTTTCCTGGCCATAATTTATCCCAGCACGTGTTGCATGCTGCACGATACTTTTGCACCACAACATGTGCTGACCATCGCACTAATGGTATCACTTTTCGATATATTCTGCCACCAGGTACAGTTAGGTCGGGGGCACCTTACCACTTACGGAGTTACGGAGTTTGTTTAACAGTTTATCGGGCGAGCTGATAATTTGCATCGATTACATGCAAACGGGATTAGGGGGACTTGCAATTCATTTAAGAACTTTAGAGCAGGTTGGCCAAGAAAGGTGTGAAAATAGAACCCCATCGAATGCCCCCAAAATCAACTTTGTATCAAAACACTGAGCGACTCCAGAGAGCATGAACTGTGGAAGATGCATGACTTAAACATACACGCCCCAAAATATTTCCAGTTAATCATGGCAGTGCCCTGTCCTGGTCCTGGGAGGCTTGCGTCAAATTCCACGAATACCCGGGAAAACTATCCACAACTCAGAGGCGGACTGAGTCGGAGTCCGGGGGAAAAACACATAAAACTTACATAATAATTGATGACATAGGACACACGTAGCACCGAACCGAGTGTGTTTGTGTCAGTATGTTTGGATTTTTTGTGCGTGGAAAAACAAACTGAAGGCTGGCGCATGGGAACAATGGAGGGGCAACTATCTAATGATCGATATCTGCTAGAACAAAGACATGGGCAATCTTGGCGGTTGGTCTTGTACGTGAGCCAGCCCTCAGAATTCAGAACTTCGGGCCATGACTCAAAAAAAAAAACACACACAGCCCAGAGAGTTGACAAAGACTCGTTGACAATGGCCAGAAAGAAAACAACAATATAGAAGAACAACCCGAAAGGACAACGATGCATGCTGATGAGAATCTAAAATCGAGGAGAACCAGAAAATATTGAAAACATCGAGAAACAGGCCCGAAACCATTTGTGGTTATCTCCACCGAAACAGGTAGGATTGCATTGGATTGGGCTGGGCCGGAGATGCGATTAAGATCGCGCCCGAAAATCCAAGGAATGCTTCTCTATGTCATCTTTCTGTCCCCCGACGTGGTTAGACTTGGGAAATCATTGCCTCCGCCCAGCTCATTGTCTGAGTCAGCGAGGATCTCATCCACGAGAAGATTTCCAGCTTGAAGCGTGGAAAATATCATTTTACGCGAACCGAGCGAGGTCTAAGTACTCCAAGATTGTCATCGGTTTAAGTGATTTGGCCAGAAAGCAATTCGGCATCATTTAAAGCGGATCTCTTTGATAGGATTCCGTATTGGCAGATGTTTTTAGGTATATATTACGATTGTTTGAAACTAAAAAGACTAAGTTCGCTTAGAAAACCACAAGTATTTTTTTTTTTGGTTTCCCCAAAAGCAGTTTAAATCTCTTTCTTTCGGAATATTTCTGATAATCACTTGGTGCCAGAGGATCCCTGGGATCATAAACACTTATTACATTTTATAACAAGACCTTAATTGCCTTCAGGCGCCGTATCACAGAGCTCTGGGAATCCAAGGTGTTGGTCAAGGATATCCCTTTTCCTCGACGTAATGATCCTCCTCGGTGCCGGCAGCCGGCTGAACCTTTTTAATTAACCAAAAAGCGAACCCATAATTTAGAAAAACACTTTTGGCAACCCGACGCAGGCAGTTGAAAGTTGCTGCCGCCACCGAGATCGGAATGGAGCGGAGACGAGGTGCCAGGTCCTGCTGTGTTTGTTTCGTGGCCGGGAACTACAGTTAACGCCTAGAAAAGTGTTGGCAAAGGGCGCCGGATCAGCTCTTTTGGACCAACTCACGCAGCGTTAAATGGTCGCCGCCAATCAGTAAGTGGGACTGCGGGACTGCACCTGCAGCAGCCTTCTTCGCTGAACAAAATTAATCCAAAAGGGAAAGACTCGCAGTTCCATTCACATTGCTGCTACGGTTGTGTTAGAAAATTGTTTCCAAATCATATGTTGTGCCAGTCAGTTCCTATAGCACATTGTCTAATTTTTATTTATGGCTTCCTGCTGTGGATTCGTACTACCATAGTCGGTATCTTCGGGGCAGATTGCAGCTCCTGACTTGCAGTTTTTGCGTGCGTTGCAGGTGTAAAATTTTGGCACCTCTTCTCTCGTGGCTGCTGCGACTGCTGCGACTCCTGCGACTGCTGCATGAATCCCAGAGGTGTGACCATAAACATTAATCAGACTGGCTTGCCGGCAAACTTACTGGGTTAGTTGGCAAGACAAAGGACCGATACTTGGCCATAGATTGTGCTGGGAGAAAGTGGATAACTGGCCCCCGAAATAAAGAGGTTACTGGGCACACAGTATTTTATCGTTTATTGTGTTATTTATTGCAATACGGTTCGTGGCTTTTAAAGAGCTCTAATCAATCGTGGACTTATCGTGATTATGAATCTAATATAAGCCATTTCTCATCATTAGAACTGCAAGGTAGAATGCGAATGCGAACGCGAACTTTTCTCATGATCGCAATTCTGGTCCGAATTAATGGCAATTAGGTACTCAGCTTGATGCACTGAACAGCAAATGCCATTAGGCGGATAAGTCAGAGACAGATCTGGGGCGCAGTTCGGTTTCCAGTTCGCACCCAAAAACCGAAACTGAAAGACAGAGTCCCAAAGACCATAAGACCGAGTCTGAAAAGCGGGGTCTGTCACTGCCATCAAGTGCCTTGTTAACAACCAAATGATTAATGGACGGGCCCGACTATCAACTTCACACTTGCTGAAAATAATTCCGGACTGCATTTCGCTGACTTTGAGTGACTGAGTGTCGGACATTCGGACCTGGACTGACTCACATAATTAGCGTCCCGGTCATTCGAAATTCGTTATTCGTTATTCTGTATTCGGGGTTTAGTGCCTTTTGCCATTTTGCATGAAGCCCTGCGCACATTTTGACACCTTGAGTGCAAGGTGTTGACGATAATCATCGGTAATTGGTCCGACATCGAAAGTTTCAGCTCCATGTCCAGCTTCAGATCCAGCTCCGATTCCTTCGTATGGCTAAGTAGGCGCCTAATTATTTTGACACCTGCTGGACACCGGTAATTACAGGGTATGCTCGTCGCTTGATCAAGGCCGGCAGATTTTTAGTAACTGAGTCGGTGAGTGGAACAGCTGCTTCCTTTTTCTCCCGATCAGGACAAACTCGGCATCGGTTATCAACTCGCCTACCACACCAGCATCTCGATAAGGCCGCTTTCATTGTTTGGCTTTGTAAACGAGCCCGGGAACAAGTTCTGCTCCTAGACTAACCCATCCAGCTGGCACATGTGTTTGTATTTGTGCCCATTGTCAACGCCTTTCGCATTTTAACAACGCAATTTGGGCTTCCACATGTGAACCTAGGCAGACCCAAGGAGAAATCCAACCTGATGCTATCTAGATCCACAGAACACACCCAGAACACACAATATATGCACAGGGATCGCCTAGGATCGGATCTTTGCTCTCCTTACACGCAAGTCCCATCTACCTAAGTCCATCCCCGAGAATCCTTTGCATCCTCTTCCTCTTAATTTTCTCTATTTAAACAACAACATGTGCAGATTTGGTTGTAGGTGTCACTGCCACATGAGGATTCTTTTCCTGCGATTGCTATCTTCTTCCCTGTTTCCAGTAGACCAACTTATCACACATGCCGGGGTCTCCGGTTCACTTTTGGCCACACACTCTTCGATAGGCAAATGCGACCGCATCTCGAGATTTAGGGGAATAGATTGAGGGATGAGCGGCCAGCAAATGTGTGGTTTTGGCCACATATGGCCCTAGACAGCGGTTTTTGGCTTAGATCTCAAGGTAAAGATCAAGGGTTACCCAATAGATA
The DNA here is from genome assembly GCA_018150545.1 of Drosophila ercepeae. Classification (NCBI taxonomy): domain Eukaryota; kingdom Metazoa; phylum Arthropoda; class Insecta; order Diptera; family Drosophilidae; genus Drosophila; species Drosophila ercepeae. The sequence continues at coordinate 17,414,858 of JAECWL010000161.1, forward strand.
AGAGGACTCTATGTTTGTTTTGTGTATTTTTCACAGGTTCTTGGAGGTTTTTGGTTACCTCAAAGTATTCATCTTAAAGTTTAAAGTATCTTTACTTCTTTGTGGTTTTCCAATCAAGTGTACTTGCCCCACTCTACCCACCGCATCATTATTTTCCTTCCGCTCGCTGATCTTTTAGGCCGAAATCCGCCATCTGCAAAATGGCGCTGTCACTTCTCCACTGACAGCTGTTTGGAACACGAACACTGTGGGATGTGGGAGTGAGAGGGCTGAGGGTGGAAACGAGAGAGAAGGTGGCACACCGACCCCAAAAACTGACAGCCGTCCCCCTCCACGGCTCATCATTAAACTTTTGACACTATTAGTGGCGAGGGCGGTGGCGGGCGCAGTGGAGTTCTACTTCGATGTTTTCAGTATCTTTGTTGGGACAACAAAATAAATTTAGTTCATAAACATTAACATTAACATCATCATCTTCATCTTCATCGGCGAGGCATTAAAATAATTTGAAAACATTTCCAAAACTATTTTGTAGCTTTCTGTCGAATGTGGTTTTATTTTAAAATAGCCGCCGGTCGAGTTCATATTTCTTTTCTTGCGGCCTGTGGTTGATTTTAATTTTATTTTATTTTTTGATAGCCGCACATTTTAAAATCTGCGCCGCAGACCAGAAGACAATTCAATTAGCTGGCCTGTCAAACTCTCGCTGTACGGCTGTCCATCACAACGGGGGCACACTCTATACCCCCCCTTTTATCTTCAAAAACACCACCCGGTTCTCACAACTTTCGCATTTGCGGTTCCTTTGCATTGCTTTTCACTCGCCGCGGTAATGAAGCAATTAATTATCGCAAGTCTGCCCCTCCACCAGCCACCAGCCACCAGCCACCAACCCCTTGAATAAGCCATCTCTGGGCGAAATTCCTTAGAAAAGGCCAAATGTTAATGCGGTTCCATGTGGGCGAAGAAGTGCTCCGTTTCAAGTGTCCAACTCTTTGACACATTGCGGCTGAAATTTTAAGTGCAGCGGGTAACCCCTTTATATTTTTGAGAACAATGTCCCAAAGGAGGAGTTTTCTTTAAATTAAAGCCCCAAGTTTGGACGAAACTCTCCCTCGTTCCGCTAAAATTTGGAGTCTTGGACAGATATCGGCTGCACTTAAAACTTAAAACAAAGTGCACGCATTTGGCCCAGACCAGACAGACCAAAGGCAATTAGCGGATAGTCGAGAATTGGGAGGATACACAAAACCTACGAAAACCCTACAGAAACCCTACAGAAAGGTTATTTGTTCGGCGATTGAACTGCCGCTAAATTTTAGTGTAACTATATTTTTGTGTTACCTTTTGTGAGTTTGCCGCCCAACGCACTGAAAGGCAAACAAACCGAAGGGTCGCACTCTTTCTTTGGCCAGTTCATCACTTTCTCACACTAGAGAACCAGAGGAGGAGGTGGTGTTGGAACTACTGGCGGTGCGTCTGAGTCTGGGTCTGTGTCTGGGATGACGAGTGAGTCAGTGATCTGATCCCACTAAACGCTCACCGGGCGGTTCGGTGCAATTGCGACCAATTAGAATTAATGCGTTTTTTATGGAACCGGGAGAAAGCAAGAGCTCGAATTTCCAGACAAAGCTGTCAGCACCCACTATCTAGCTTCGGCTTCAACTCGATTCTCTCGACTCGACACCCCTGGATTTTGCGACAACATTTTCCGTGGTTCTGGGCATCCAGCGGTGAGGTATTGCGTGGCCGGACCCGGGAGACTGGATCAAGTCAAATTGCCAATTTGTGAGTTGCGGCCGGTCTCCGTTTTCCGCCCCCTTTGGAGCGGAGGTGCAACTGCCCCCATGATAGAGATAGGATACTTCGAGGCAAAGCAGAGCCCCAAAGCCAGGCACAATGGGCCACAAATTCGGTGGATTCCGATTTTTTTGTAGGATATTAAAGATCTTTTCATAAAAATATACTCATATATGTGAAGTTTTCCAAAATTTAAGAGAAGAAATGTTTTTCCCAAACAAATCATACAGAATACTCCGAAATCTCGACCCACTGTGGAAAACTGCCCAAGTTAGGCAGTTTCCTGTTCCCCAAAGGGAAGCCTAAGAATGTCTGAGACCCTCTCCCTTTCCCAAACCATCGCCAACCCCGCTGCAGCCAGTTGACATTTTCAATTGGGGAAACAGTGCAGGGTGGCGGTGGCGGCGGGTGGCGAAATTGTCAGCTCGTTAGGGGCTTTTGGTCGATTGTTGTAAATCAACAGGGCGTAATTATGACCTCGGCCCCCTGCTGCCGCCGCTATTGAATTTAATTAATTTAATTATGAGCTAGTTGCACAGATGGGACATATTGTTTGCGCGATCCACGAGGCACGATGCACGATGCACATTGCGAATGCAACAAAAGCGGCATAGCTGTCATCAGAATCCAACATCCAACAGACGGACAGACAGAGAATGGATGAGTGGGTGGGCGGTTGGTTGGCAGGGTGGTGCTAGGATGACCCAGCGGTGGCGCTGCTATGTTGTGTGGACGGTTGACCTGGCTCGCTTTTGTTTTGCATTTCCCGCAAATGGGTCAAACCCCAAAAACAATCAAGCGACAGGCCGACAGACACGAATGCGCTGTGAAATGAGCTGAGGCACTAATTAAGTGGGCGTTGCTGGGCGTGGCTATTTGGGTGGGTGTGTGGCTGCCTACGCGTACGCCCACCAAGTTTTTGCAAGGCTTCCGTCCAGTCGCCTGACAGGCTTTTGATTGGATTGCCGTGCCATCAAGTATACGCACTGTGGTCCGTTCGCGTCTCGAGCTCTGTAATTAAACTGTAAAGGCACCTCCACCGCCATCGTCCAATGGACATTGCTATCGAAGTGGGACCGTGCAAATCTATCGAAATCGGAGCGAGGACAATGGCCAGGATATCTATTGTCATGCTAAAAGCCCGTGCAGGACTCACTGGCTGATTGATAGATGGTTGATTTAGTAGCGCCCTCCGAGGTACCGAGGTAGCGGGACACGTAATGGGCACAGTCAAATAGATGAGCAGTCAGCGGGCAGCCAGGCACACATATGTCACCCAACAAAGGACACCAAGACCCCCTCTTTAGTCTAAGTCCCCGCCCACGATTCCTACTTTTGTGGCTCGCCTAGATTGTTTATTATCAACAGGGAGCGATAAAAGTGTCCTGGCCTTATTGTGCATCATTTATTTTTGGCCACGCTTCGTGTACCATTTATTGATGTTTTTCTTTTTTTGTGAACCAAGATTGTGGGGCCAAGATTTTCCTCCATTCACCGAGCTTGTCAACACGAAATGGACATGTATCAATTAATCTTACGCAGAGGGAGTCTTGGACTTGGCCGGGATCCAGGGTCTGAGATCTGGGGTCTCTTATCCTTATCCGTATCCGTATCAAAATTCAATGTGCATACAAAACACGCTCGCTGGGGCAATTTGTTTGATGGCGCTCACACAGCTCACACAGCTCACAGCTCGCAGCTAGATGCTCGACCATTAGAGGTCATGAACATAAATTAGAGGAGCTGGTATACGGTAGTTGGGTGTGCCTCTGAGACATTCCAGAGGAGACAAGACACCTTCTTGCACTTCAAAATGTACAAAAATAATTATTTAGTACCCAGTGCCTTCTAGCGTGATATAACTCATCAAAGTTTAATGCCCGAAATATCAAAGACACAATGCTTTCTCAACGTCCTGCGTACAAGTATTTGGATTGCCTTTGAGCCCGGGACCGAGCCCGGCCAAGACCAAGACCCGTTGACACGTACTCGGCTAAAAGGAAAATGTAACTTGGCGCAAATGACGAGCATATTGATTAGGTTTGCTCTGCGTGCCCGTCTTTGATACGCATGTAAACACACAGATGGCTGATAACATGCTTTTAGCTCTCCAAACACTTTTCGGATAGATGGAACCCATTCCCTGAGCCATTCGATTCGATTCCTTGAACCGTTTCTGTCAAGCTGTTCCAAGTGGTTGACACCACATCGAACGTGGTTGGGCTTGTGGGAGGAGTGAGGAGTGCAGAGAGCAAACCAGGCATTGGTGGCACATGGCAGATGCAATAGCTGCCAGTTGTGGTTATAATCGGAATGGCTAAGAAGTTGGCCAACTGCCGGCAGCACCTGTTGGTAGTTTCAGCTGCCAGCCAATGCAGTTTTTGGAAATTGAAAGTTCAATTGTCGACCGCATTTGTGGCTGTCATTGATCCAGAATTCAATTCCGAAAGTGGAAATTGGCTTTGAGGTGGATAAATTTCAATAGAGGAGGACTGAGATCTTCGCTCCAAATATTTACCAACCACCCCCGTACATCTCTGATATTATTAAATCCATCCACTTGACCCCATCTCCACTTATCTGCGACTGACTCCACCTGCTCCTGCCACCTGAGTGACACATCCTGGATGTGGACACGCAGACACACCTTTCCTCCACTCAGTGTGCATGCGATACCATATTTTTGTGTAATAAATCCATCAAATATTTCACATGCTTATCACAAAACAATACGTCACTCTCATAATCATTGTGTAAGCCATAATTTTGGGCTAACCCTCGAGAACCTTTACCTCTGTAGAGTACCCTTTTCATATTTTCGGGCATTTTGGGCTGCAGCAGGTTTCAGTTTCTCCATAATTTGATTTTTATCATAACAGAACAATTATTTCATTTCCATTTCCAGGCACTGCGTATTTTCCGCGTATCATTATAGATAATTTCTTCATTAGAACAGAGAACAGAGAATACAGAACAGAGCACGAATGCACACTTCAGTAACTTGTCAGAATTGTGACAAGTTGTTATCAAAATGCATGGCATCTCCGGAGTACGGATCTGTGGGAGATTTACCCTGTTTGATGACAGTTTTCCATGGAAATCCATCAACGTTGAAGTGTGAAGTGCCCAGTGCGTGTGTTTCTGGAGTTTCAGCTCGGAGGGATTTTAATTGCAAAGTTAGAAACAACACGCGGCTTAGTGGCAACTTTTCAGTCAATGCGATTAGAATGTCGAAATTCCCGCAAACTTTTTGCTGTTCCTGCTTGACAGAGAATTAAAATTTGGATTTATTTGTCCGGCAGACAAAGGCGAACCTGTTCTAATCTGGTGCAGCTCGGTTGCACTTGAGAGGATTGCGAGTGTTGCAGACAAAAACACATTAAGGGATAAAGCAACGATGGGACAGCTGGGACAGGAGCCCGAAACTAGTCCTGGTTTAGGAGGACTCCGGACCGGCGTGGGTTATTGTATATTGTAATGCCATTAGGAGTTAGCGTGACGGACAGTTTTGCGAGGACCGCGATTATCGATCAAAGCCGCAAAGTGCCAACAGGTAGGGACAGGGCCGGCCCGTGCCCAGGTAGGGCCTGTCAAAATGCATTTTTAATGCCTTGCCCGATATGTGTATATATTTTGACAAGAGCCTGTTGTATTTTGTTTGTGTACCTGCTACATTTTCCAATGATGATGATGAAGAGATTTTCACAAGTTCCAAGAGGTTATATAACAATTAGGTTGTGTAAACTTGCGGCCTATATATAACCCAAAACCTCAATTAGCGTCCTCCATCCGATATTCTCAGTTATTTGGATTCCCAAAAAATCCGAAACTCTAGTTTCTTTGTTCTCGACACGACAATTTCATAATTTCCTCCGCTCGAGTTGCAGATGCGTTCCAATCTCTTTTCGGGGCATTTGTTCGTTTAATTTGTTAATTATTTTTTCCATCATTCTCCCTTGGCCACCTCTTGGCCTTTCTACGGGCTACGGCTAAGTGTAACTAATGTCGTTCATTTGTGGTTTTGGCCATGGCCGTGTCTTGTGGTTGCCGGGCGGGCATTTCTCCCAAGTTGCGTGGGTCGGAGCCAGCTGGCGGCAAACATCCATCCATCTCCCCGCACCTGTCGCACCATCACTTACCCAGCTTCACACCCGACTCCCCCTCTAATTGCCGCCTTTTGTGGCATGTAATAATTTAATTGTGCTAATCAAAATTTTGTTAGATTGCCGAGGCACTTGATTGCAGCATTTAGTAGACAATAACGGCCGGTAGACAGAAATAGTTGTAGACTGTATCGGTATTATGATCTGGGTCTTTATTTGAATCAATCTTGAATCTTTTGTTACCAACTAAAGATAATAGAGCCTTTTAAAGCTACACAATACCCAATAGAAGATTAAATTAAAACAACCTTTTTAATGAGCCCCCAAACATTGGCATTGCCACAAATTAAGTTTAGTCACATTCTAATTCAAAGTTCTTAATCCGAAGACACTCTGAGGTATAATTACGGAGAACCAGGGCACGTGATTAGAACCCTCCGAGGGCCGAAACCCAGAAAACCTACCAACTCGACCGCACACACAACCCGCAAAAGGCGCAGAGAAAAGAATCTCGGTGAATTCCCAGGAAAGTTGAAAAACATAAACAAAAATCTGGCCCAAACAAAGCGAAAGATAAAGCCATAAATAAAATCGGGTAGTGTGAGTTGTCTTGGCCGTATCCCCTAGACTTCCCCGGGACTGCCCCAAAAACCCCCGACCCAGATCCCTTGGCCAATTCATTCTAAAAGCGGGCTTCGACAACTGGGTAGTTGACACTTCAAATAGCATCACGGGCATCCTTTTTTTCAACCCATCTTCCCTGAGAGTGAAATGGACCTGAAACGGCTTAGAACGCAGGAAACATTTGATTATTTTTACGGTAAAGGGAGATGGGTATTGCGATGCCGCAATTACAGGAAATAATTCGGCCAAGTGAGGGGGAAAAATTAAGAAATGCCCTGGCGATAGGGCCGAATAGATAAGGCCCAAAGTGAAAAGATATCCAGCAGCCGAGTCCGGTGAGAGATATCCGGACTGGGTCACGTTTAGTATATATGGACGAGTATTTGGGCTGGTGGACGTCCAAGCGTGAATGTCACGTAGCCATCGGTTGGGTAAATAAATAAACCAACCGGGACACTGGACATTCACACGACACAAAAAATATATATCAACGATAATTTATGTGCGTGCTGACATGCGGGACCTTTGGCTCCAACTCCTTTTATTTTCTCTCTTACCTGGGACTTGCAATCGGGCCAGTAGCTTGTTCGCTTTGTTAACAATTTAATGGCATAAACATTATGATTTCTGTTATTTCAACCGAGCGACGCGCACATCTTATCAGTCCGAGGGTTCCGGAGTCTGGGCTGGGGCTGGTGGTGCTCCGTGGATGCGATTCTGGCCCCAGATAAGCCCCGATTCCTCCGATACATTGAAACACTTATTCGACTGCTAAAATTATTATGCGTAGCACGTTTGGTTTGTTGGCTTTTTGGTCGGTTGGATGGGTTTCTGGTCGCTGGTTGCTGGTCGCTGGTCGCCATAGTTGGCCCCCAGCAGGCGGTCAAAAATGTTAACAAGCGCAATTTGAACGCCTCGCGGCAGGACCGCGATATATACTATACCGGTTAACAGCCCCGGGCCCTGGCCATCGGCTCCCTGCATCCCTACCTCCCAGCCAACTTCCCTTTGGAGTGCAATTGATTCTTGATGGCCGATAAATATAGTTATGAATACTTAACTCCACGGATGGCGGAGGCGATGGAGAGAGCCTCTTCCATCGGACACCGCTAGAAATGGTTTTTTGGCCAGGATCGGCATAATTATAATTAAGGCCCGGCCTGGGTTTGTGTCGCTTATCTGATGAGTTTATAATTAATTTTCACCCATTGACTTGCCAGTCGAGTGCCATCGATAAGCGGCAGGCGATAAAAAGCGGTTGCCACTCTCTTTTTGGACACAACTCATCGGAGGTATTATCAAAAATCTCGTCCTGTTTTTATCTGGCATCGAAGCACTCGAAAAAAAACTAGAAAATGTATTAATTTATCGAGTTGTTCTTGCCTAAAGTGAGTCTCCCAAGATGTACTTATAACTGTAACATAACTCTTAGTTGCTGACTTGAATTTTCAGGAATCTATATTATTTTCCTCTCTGTATCCATCCCTTCTCCACCGCCTAAACAAGCCGAATTAGGCAGAAGAATCCAGGAAGTGCTCCTCAATCCCTGCCATCTAGGTCTTTAAGAGCAATTGGCGAACGTCAAATGCAATTCGCGGCTGTCAGCGCACTCCAAACGCTCCGAACATTAGACATCCGATGGCAAATGACTCCGGCCTGTCCGCTTGAGGTGTTAATTTGCCAAGAGATCGGGCCAGAACGGCCAGGCGGACTGGCAGCGCCAAAATGAAAAGGCAACTGGCCGCCGCAAATGCGCGGATTTGGAGCTGGCCATGGATTTGGAGCTGCAGTCGGGCATGCGTAGTGGGGATGTTTGAGAGAAACCGGTTACCTAGTTTGTCATATTGGCCCAACGCTAGCCACAGCGAGATCCAAGATTCGAGATTCTTTCAAAGCCGTTGACGGTTGATGGTTGACTGTTGACTGTTGGCTAATTATGTGACGGCCTCTTAGATTGAGACATAACAAGCCCAAGACGGAGACGGATCGGACCTTTCACAAAGCCCACGGCCAATTTAATTACCACTCCAAGGCATTCGGGCAATCCCCAAAGGATGAGAGCCTGATTTCGGATTCGGATTCCGGACTCCTTTTGTTCTCGCCTAGGGAAGCGGCGGCTGTGGCGGCGGCAATAAAAGTGTCAAAAGTAACACTGTGTTATATAAGACATCGACATGGACATGGACGGGGCCTAGAGAAATCCCTTAGCTATTACCCACAATAAAGGCCCGGGTCGAGTCTCCTGCGGGATTAGTCCGGCCACGGCCACGGCCTGGCCATAAATGCCCCACGATGATCAACAAAAGGGTTGTGTATAAATAAATAAAATTTCATCAATGCATCGACTGCGTCAATAACTTAAAGGATTACGCTTCGAACTCCGAATGTCTGGGCTTAAATCATAAAAGATCTCTCCATCTCTCGATCTCTGTGTCGATCTTCAAGTCGATCTTTGAGTCCAAACTCCCACCACAATGCCATTTGAGTTGCTCACAAAGCAAATCACACAATTTAATGGGTTTGTTGTTCGGGACTTGGGCCCGGACTTGGGCTCCAAACTGTTTTCTTTGCATTTCCGTTGGCGTTTTTAAGTCGAATTTATTTGGGAATTTAAAGGCCATAAAATATTTGTGGCCCGGGCAGCAGCTGTCATAATTTAAATTCATTAAAATCAAACCCAGCTTATATGGTCAGACCAGACCAGATCAGACCAGCCCTTCCACAAACTGTCACAAAAAAGTTAGTGCTCGTATTTTCAAGCAACCCCATGGGTAATTGTTTCCATGAAGTACTAAACCAATTAAAATGCTACTCCAGTAGTTATCATCCAGACTTCTCTCTAAGACTGCAGCTCCATCTTCCCGGAAAAGGGAACCCGACTAGACGAGGGTTTTGGTTTGGTTTTGGATTATGGCTTCTCAGGTCTCTCTCTCAGGTAAAGTTCAAATTTTGTTGGCCATGAATGAAGCAATTTGCTGGTACACTGCTACGTGGTTTTGATACGATTGTCCATTACGATTATTTCCCAAATCGTTATCGCAATCTTGGCCCTGGCCATCACACGTCGCATCGCCCGAGAAAACGCACAAAAAATTAGTAGCAATTGGGTTAGTTGAGTTCTTCTGCTCGGTCTCCGGCTCGGACTCGGACTGGGGCTGGATTAAGATTTATTAGACATATGCCACAGATCAGTTTGGGCGATTAACGCTCGGGTTCGGCTACGTGTCCGGCATCCGAAGTAACTGCTTTTTTCTCCTTAACTGAATAATACCATTACGGGAAGTCCCCAAGATGCTACCCCTTGGACTTTTATGAATGAAAGAATTAAATTTTTATTTTAATCTTTGCCGCAGCATTCGTTGGTAATAAATATTTTGGGCAAAAAGGCTGCTTGATGCTTTATAAATAACTTAACAGCGGCTCTCGGGCCGTGTAGTTTTATGTTTGTTGGCTACTTTTCCTGATTTAAGAGCTTACCTTTCACTTCAAACATTCGGAGGGTATTCTATTACATAATATCTCCCATATATCTCTTAGGGACTCAATATATTTGTAAATCTTTAATTAAAATTTATTTATGAAGCTTTACGATACACCCCATGGGCAAACGACTAGCTGCTGTGAGTCCATCTCCTGAGATAATCCCCATGATTTCCGTCCATGGACACCAGTTTCCCATATAAATCCCCTTGCGGTCCCATTAGCAGGGCCTGCCCACTGACTGAAAATGAAAACTAAAAATATTAATATGCAAACGCAGTAATAAAACCGCAAATGGCGAAATGCAGCCTGATTGTCGGAATAGCTGGCAAGTGTCAGTCGAGTCGTTGGGTGAACTTAATTTACAATCGCGCCGAGAGTCATTCATTTGGAGCAAACACCTGCAAGTTGCAAGTTGGTGGTGGAAAGTTGGTAGTTGCCAACCTCCTACCTGTTGGTCTCTATTTGCCCCAGTGCCTCCGCCTCGGTGTGTGGGGCTTGAGAATATTGAAATGCAGTGTTCCACCAAGGGCTGGGGGCTGGGGGCTGGGGACTGGTGTGTGTATGATTTTTGATTTATGATCTGTCACAAAAATAGTTGCCATACCCTGCCACACACACACCTCCCGGTATAAAAATGCGTGCAAGGCAAAAGAATTGCGAATGAGAAACAGGAAGGCACTAAAAGATATTTACGATGCCCATGGTGCGGCACTATGTCCAGCCAAAGTTATGCATAAAACTTTCTATAGAAGTCAGAAGAAACATACGTATAGGTACGTATACCGGGCCTATCTTAACACGATCAAAGCCAGCCACAACAACAGAAGCAATCAATTTTCGTTGTTGTGATAGCCGCGGGTAGTCAGACAGCCCAGTCCCAGTCCCAGCCCAGTCCGCATCCCGCTCCATCCTTTAACCAATCCACTAAGCCGGGCCAAAAGGAGCTGCAGGCAATGCGGCCGCTTAATAAATATGATAATGCCGCAGCACACATGTCCTATCCGGTCTCCGAACTCGGTTCTCCCGTCTCCGAACTTCGGACTGCTCCACTAATTAATGTAACAGCGACATGGGCAGTCGCTATCCTGGACCTGGACCTGGACCTGGAACTAGAGCTAGTCCTGCTCCTCCTCCTCCTCTCTAGACTGGCCGCTTCCAATGATAATAATAAATAGTGTCAAGATTAATTGAATCGTTCGCACTTTTGAGCGACCAGTTGCCAAACAAACCCCCTACTCCGAGAACAGACAGCGCGGAGAATGGGTGACACATGCTGCGACAAATGATATATCGTCATTTTTAAACTTTGCAATTTATTATAAATTTATTTATGCCATCGCAGCCAGTCCAGGCGTCCCTCCTTTCGATTCGGTATGCATTTCAAACAGACATTTTCAGGGCGATCAACCTGCTGGCCCCTGTTTCTTGACACGCAGAGAAAATATTCAATAATTGATAGCTAGATCAATAATTACAAAGATATTATTATGACCTATAATTTGTTGTCAAAAATATTATCTGACCCTACATTTATTCCACTAATTTTTTAAGTACTTATTCATTTTAAAAGTTATTTTGTCAGTGATCTGAAAACAAGCTATGGCTGCCGACACCTTGCAGAGTTGGTTGTGTCGTTTTATAGTTCATTAGCGTGGCTATATAGTGGCATGATTTATTTGCAATCCAAGAGACCCCCCTTTTTTGGCCAAGGTACTACTAGAGTATAGAGTACTAGACTCCAAAGAAGGGACAATTTGTTCAAGCCAAAAAATATAGAAGTCGGAGTATATATTTATGAGTAATAAAATATTTAAAAAGTTGATGGCTTGTGCAAGACGAAAACAAGATTTATGGCCGAGAGGCATAAAAATGGCAATGGAAATATTAAAGTTGGTAATTAATCAAATGTCGTCCGGTACCGGTACCGTTAAGCCTTAAATGCGCTTAAGTGTGGCCCAAAGCGGCAAAAGCCAGTCAAGGAGCCCCGAAAGAAAGCCACGAGGCATTTAAAACAAAGCCCGGCAAGTGAAGTTGCGCTTTTATTTTTTTTTCCGCTCCTCCGACCAGCACTCAGCAACGAATTTTTGAGTGAAATGGAAGTGCATGAAATCCGTAAGCCATCGGCCTGTCATTCGCTTGGCCACGCCCCCGCCAATGCCAAACGCCCCCAATCCTGCCACGGATGTGAGTCAGTAGAATGTGGAAATAATCGCAAGCCCGTGCATAAATAATGGACTCAAGTGTCAAAGGGGCATATCATCAATTTGTTGAGTTCTTACCCCAGAGAAACCGGCAGATCCCCCTTGCTACTCGGATACCCTGTTTTTAAAAATAAAACTTCCTCTGGAGGCGAGACCAGACAATGAACAGCCTTTATTGCCCCATAGATGGAAGAAGAGCTCCAGGTCCAGATCCAGATACAGCTACAGATTCCCGATCCAGCCCCAGTTTCAATTTCAGTTTCAGTTCCAGATTTTTCAAACAAATTTGCTGAGTGCTTAAGTGCTTCCCAAACAGAAACAAATCTGTGACATGTGTTTCTGTTTCAGTTTCAGCGAACTGTGTGGGGAGAGTTGGGGAATTCGGGCCCAAAGTGGCTGCAGGAGAAATGCAAAGAATGCCGACCCTGGCCCCACATTGTCGCGGCCCTGACTTTTTTTTTGGGCTCTTTTTTTGTTTAAGCCGATTTCCCCGCGAACGAGCCAAATGCTCTCGACAAGTGAGCCAAAACAAACTACTAACTGACTGAGTGACTGACTGACTGGTTGGATGGCCAAGACGCAGTTTTCTGTGCTTTGTCCTGATTTATGTGAGCTGCTTAGGAGAAATGACAGCGATTGTATTTCATATTTTCCACGACTTTCCACCTGGCTCAAACCCACACAGGCTGCAATAACAAAACAGGACCCAACAAAGGACGGGGGCTTAATGCCACAAATTGAGCAATTCCCAGCCTGCTGGCGAGTATATCCTTTGCCTATTAATGCAGCTATTTGAAAACTAATGAGAGACGAGCACAAAAAAGGACAATACCCAAAAAAAAAAGAAAATAGAAAATAGAAAACAGAAGGGGCGAACTATCAACAAACAAAATGGGACAGCAAAAAAAAACAGAGCACTCCGGCCAGAAATCCGCTTACAGAGATCCGGAGAGGATTCGGAATGAGAATCGGAATCGGGATGAAGAGGCCGGGATCAGGACGAACTGGTTAGCTCCAGGCAGTTGGAGCGGAGTGCAAATGAATGCGCATTTCAAATTAAGCCCTAATCCTTTTACAATTGATGCTGTTCAGCCAGCCATTGCACATACTCGTACCTACCTGTGAGTGTTGGCCATGTGTGTTCTCGGCCAGAGTGTGGTTAAAGTTGAGGAGCCTTGTTTGCGCCCTTTCGAAACTCATTCCTGTTTTTTTTTTCTCTCTCCTGGACCGAAGCAATCTGTTTGTGTTTGTTCGAGGCTTCGAGCCCGGAGCTCAGGGTGTGAGTGCAATATGTTTTTGGGCTATTGTCCATGTCCAGTCTAGAGTCTAGACGAGAAGGACCTACCGCATGAAGGTTTCTCGGGCTTAACGGAGGCTTCGACTCAATAATACTTGAGAGCGAACTGTTTATTATTTTTAGCATAGTTCGAGATTTTTCGGTCTAAGCTTCTGTTTGTAGAGATTTCCAATACCCATGGCACCTTTTCTCGGAGATCCTAACCAAACCGATTAGCGTCTGGCAGGGACTAGCCAAGGTTTTTGGATAAACAAGGAAAAAGTTAAAATCATTCCATTGAAAAGACTCTCCTATACTTTTCATTCAACTTTATGGTTGACTCTATAATGACTTAGAAATAATTCTGCTTTCAAGTCACCAATTTGTTCCTCCAAATGAACCGACAGTCATGTTTTTATTCGCCCCATAAACTCATTTCGTAACGCTGACTAAGAATACCTTTTCCTGGTAGTGCTCCCCAGCCCCTGCTCCTGAAATTGCTGCCACACCTCGTTAGTGACCCCCAGTGGCAATGTTGCATCTGCCACGGGACGAGGGGACACTGGCTAGAGAGCTAAAGAGCATTTCAAAATCAAAAAGCGTTGCGAAACGGGGAAAATTTGTTTTCCTACATAAGTTAACACATTGTAAGTGACAAACTATGCACAAAATCAAATAAGAAATTCGTTACAGACAGCCAGGCTGCCAGGCTGCAGTTTACTTAATTTCAAACAGGATTTACGAGGTTGACACACATTTGGCCGGGGTGGAGGGCATATGAACTGTCAGGAGGGATCCCGATCCTAGAGCAGCAGGGAAAATCCTGAATCGTGAAAAGAGCAAATCGGTTGTGACGAAACCGAATTTTCAACGCTCAACTTGGCATCTCTTCGGTGTGCGATGCGTACAAGATGCCAAAGTGCTAATGAAATGTCCTTTTTGGCTCAGCCCAGCTCAGTTCAGTTCTTTCAGCTGCCCGGGGTTCCTTCATCTTCCACTGATCCCTGATCTTTTTAGTCTCCTCGGCCTCGGCCTCGACATCGACATCGGAGCGTGTGTGGCGTGGCGAATGGCAATGCGTCGTGCCACACAAAATTGCTCGCTCAATTGCGTTTCGGGAAGAAGTGAGCCGAGTTGCATGTATGTACGAGTACAATGTAATTTGTTGCATGCCACAGAAATGGACGCAATTTGCCGGCCACCTCAAGTGGTATCCGGACATTAATATTCAATTTTCGGAGTGCAGTACTTAGAGCAGCTTAGGACTCCCGGAGTCGAGAGTATCTCGGCCCAATTAGTTGCAATTGTTGGCAATTGCCCTGAATGCCAGAGGAGGCTGCCACATCTGCTCTAGTTTTAAGAGCCAACTATAGAATCAATATTCTACTCAACTAGGCAAGGCGGCTTACATAAACAGCTTATAACTTTCAAACAAAAGAGGCTGATATCGAGGATATGAGTATGGTTGGGATTCAAGAGGAAATTTGTAAAAAAACTGTAAGCTCTAGATATATCGGACTTCTTAACAGGGTATTCAAAGGTTTATTTATTCCTCCGGATATTTTATTAATTTCTACCTCTTTAAAACCATTTCAATTTATGTTAACCTCAAGGGCGTGATCACCGGGAGTTGCTACTCCGGCAGCTGGGGAATACCTTGACATTTCCTACCGTACAGATGCTACGTTTTTGTTCTGTCTGACAGCTGAACCTGAGCGAAAACCGCAGACCATTTAAATAGTGTAAACAACAGTTAGCTTCCTAATAATTTTGAAACAAAACAAAACAACTTTCTAGGACTGTTGGCCCAGCACAAGCCGAGGAGCGAGTCGTCCAGGACCTTCGAGACACTTTGGCGCAGCTTGAGGCCGTGATTTCGGGCCAAAATATTTGCAACGTATGAGCAGCATGCGTCTGGCATTCCCTGGAAATCAACACAAAAGATTTGCCAGAACTCGAAGGACTACCGAAACAGCAGCCAGGGCCTTGAAATCGCATTTTATGACTTGCCATTAAGTTGATTGCACCAGCAAGTCGCAGCTCGGAGAGCTCGGGGCGTGCCAAATCAGACATCCAGCCGGCAGTTGACATTTCCAAGCTTCTAACTAGACTCGTGGAACAGTGGGCTCTGCGCATGCGTGGCTAATCGCGGTTCGTGTGTCCAGTTTGCCGCTGCACGCGCACAAAGCGCAGTTAGTCACAGCAAATTACGAGTACGAGGATGAGGCCTAAGGATGAGGAGAGGAGAGGAGAGTGGCTATAAGTGCATCCCACCTGGTAGCCGCCTTGGCAGCCATTATCCTTCGACGACAAGAAGCGTGGCTAAAGGAGCTCTGCCTTGGCCAAGACAAATGTCACGTGGTCCGAAGGGCAAACGTAAATGCCGGGCATTGTTAATAAGCGTGCCGAAATGGGTATTTTATATTCGGTGGACACTGTACAGGGGACCCTGGACAGGAAGTGACATAAAGTGAATCAGCAGTGTGAATCCGGTTCACAGATTTTCCATGCAGGTTATACAAATTTAATGAGATTTTAGCAATTTTTGCCCAACCACCTGGCAAAGAAGGATTTCCCTTAAAACTTACAAATCTGGAATTGAAAGTAACAAGCAAGAAATGAAATAAAAATATGAAATGTTTAATGCATCGCAACATGCAAGGCAATTACCCGTTCTAAATGAAAATTCTGGCGGAAAAGAGGAAAAACTTGTGACAAAAGCGCGGAAAAGCAGAGCCGGAAAACTTTTGCCAACGTTGAATGAAAAACGTTTTGTGCGGGCTTAAACCAATTTGTGCCAAACACAGAATAGCAACAAGTCCCCAGCAAAGGAAATTATGCAGAGCAGTAGAGAAAATCCTTCGAAAATTCCAAATTAAAGTTGCAATGAAGTTCCCTCTTCCTTTTAGCGAATAAAATCGGCTTAAAGGCGGCTGCCAAAAGGCTTGTCCCATAATGAGAAGAGTTCTGCAAGTTTTCGAAATTGGCAATAGCAAGCTCCCATCTCTGGGCTGCTCCCAATCTGCCGACAGATAAATCCGATAAGATCTGCGAATAACGCACGAGAACCGGGCGGGAAGAGGCTTCGAACTGGAGGCCCTGGAACTGGCTCGTAATTATTGGCAATTTCACGGCAATAAAATCACAAGCGTGCAGAATTATAAATGATAATGTTGGCCAAGTGTGCAGGTGGAATTACACAATATTTAGGCCCTGGACATGGCCTTCTTAATCCTCCGACAGCTGCCGACAACTTTGTTGGAGCTCGCGAGTAAGGGGCGTCGCCCTCTTAAATAGCCGCAATTTTTATATTAAAATATTTATTAAACTTGTCTCGGAGAAGCTTTGGGGCTCTTGGGCCTCTGCTGCCTCTTCATAAATATATATAAGCTTTGTATATATTTTTTGATGTAGCAAGGTGTGAACGCGTCAATGTGGCAATGAAGCCAAGGGCTCAGCTCGGGCTCAAAAGGAACAGCTGTTGCTTTTTTATCCCCTTGTTTTTCCAGACGTAATTAGGCAGCTCTTTGGGTAATTAATAAAAATGATACCAGAAGCATTAAACTGTGGCAAAACACTGCCCCGGGCTGGCTTTGTGACGCTGATTGCTGGGCAACGCAAACAGCGACTCCTCTCCAAGGGCGATGGAAAAAAATGTGTCATAATTATGATTGAAAGGGGGGGCGGCCTGGACCGGGCTGGCCCGGCCAACAAAGTTGCACAACGTGGGAACAGCCCGGATTCTGAATAGGTTGCAATCTCTTGACGCGATTGTTGCGCCTGTCAAAATATTGAAGGCGGCGTCTTTGGTCCAAGATTCGCACACTCATGGGCGGCGGAGATCAAACGGAGGTTGGTCTGGTTCGATTTTGGGCAGGAACAAGTCTATAAATACTCGCACAATATGACAGTATTCCCACCTTTATTAACTAATTTGCTAGGGTTTTCGGGCGGCGGTCCAAAGAGCCAGCCTCTAATTGTTGCCACACACGATGACGCAGGTTGACAATCGGCCCTCAATTCGATTCCCAAGCCCAGCTTTCGAACATCGTCATCGTCATCGTCGTTGTTCGGGCAGTGCGTGTGGCCCCTGGCCCACTGTACAGTGAACAATGGGTGGATAGCCTTGGGAAAATGTCGCCAAGGTGGTTATTGTCACCTGAGCACAGGACGGAGGCCTGCTTGTCCTTCTGTTCTACCCGTTGTCCTTTTGATGCCAGTCGTCCTTATTGTCATGGCCATTGTTTGTGCCATTTTTTTCTTCTGGTTTCTGATTTTGACCCACAGCTAAGCGGCAGTTAGTTTTCTACTCCTGCACTTTGCATGAGCCGCTCCGTTTGATCCTGGCTGGCTCCTTGATTGCCGCTCCTTTCATTCCTTTGAGGGACTTCGGCCTTTGTTGTTCGGCGGTCGATTTGTTTTCATTTGAAACTCATTTGCTGCACTTGCGCATCCTTAAAGTGTTTTGCCAAACGCAATGCGAGGCGGCTCCTTTCTTCTCCTTTGAAAGTGCAATTGTTTTCGCTCAATTGGCAAACGGAAAATCATTGGCAAAAGAAATCTCATTCCTAGGCCTTGTGTGGTCTTTTTTTTTTTTGAATGCATTGGTGGGAATCAGAATCAGAGTCCGAATCAGAATCCAAATCAGAATCGGAATCAGAGGAGCTCAAAAAGCATTGCAATTCGGTGCTCGACTTTGCATATGCTCAACATGCTCTCCTTTCGATCCTGATTCAACTCCCCAAAAGAGGTGGTTCTTTTACCATTTGGACATTGGAGGAAAGCACAGTGGCTTGGGGGCTTATTTTCCTTAATTTTTGATATTTAATCAAGTTTTTCTTATACTTATATATCAACTTTAGTCCTGCAGATAATCGAGAACTTTCTTTTCATGTATTTTTCTTCAGTCATCACTATCAGTCTCTTAGTTATTAATAAAGTGGTTCACCAAAATTATATCCATTCTTAAAAATCCCCCTTTTTGGTCAAATTTAAACCCATAAACTTTCGTTCCACGGTGTCTTAGACAATTGAGTGCCCGAATGGAGGTCGGTAGCTGAAACTGTTTTGCATGATTGACTGTTTGACATAATGAAACGCATGCAAAAGCAAGCGGAGCCGAAAGCTGGCAAGTAACCAGATTTGGTCGCCCCGCCTCCTCCGCCTCCTGCTGTCCCCTTCGCCCCATGGCCCCGCCTCCCTTAACGCCCACAGAACCAGCGACCCCATTCCGGACCCACGCAGTGCAGCAGCCGCTGTGTTCCACCGACAACGTTGTTTTTGCTCTTGCTGCCGGTGCTTCCACTAATCAAGTGCAATGTTGGCAGAGCCATGGCCAAGTCCACAATACAGTAGAAGAAATAACAAGCAAACTATATACTTTTAAGATTAAATATATATATATTTTACTAACGTGATACATCCTATTGCTACAATACAGAGTTTTAGAGGCAGAGTCAAGACAGTTTTCCCATCACAATGCTTAATAGATTTTTCTTCTGTGCATTTCATAGTCCATTGTAGGAGCTTGTGCCCCTCATTGAGTGCAGTCAGTATTGTGGTTTTCCTGCTGCATTTTCTTTTATCAACGTTGGCTCAGATCCGGGCTGTCAACCGCCTCCTGGCCTCCTCCTAGCCTCCTCCTGGTTGCCCGATGGCTGATGGGTTTCGTTACGTTGCCGGGTTGCCGGTGCTAGTTGCCCCCAAGCTCTAATCAGTCATTGGACAACATGCAGCATGAAGAGAACATGGAAGCATTGAGCTAGGAGCTAGGAGGTACGACCTGGGAGCCAGAAGCACATGGAAATCGGTCAGTCAGTCAAAAAAAAACAGAGGAGACCGAACGGTTCATCGGCTCCAGTTCACTCTTGGGGGGCTAATGAAAATGAAAATCTGTGTCATTGTGCTTAGTTTGCATATTGAGAAGGTCGAGGGGTTCCCAATTCGATTCGATTCTGATAGAGCTGAAAGCAGCACTTTCTTTGCCTTAAATGCCCGACCGATTGGCTACGAAATACTCGTCCAGATGGCCATGTAATTGCTAATGACAGAAGCCAAGGGCTGGGTGGGCCAACAAGAAATCAATTTAAAGAGTTTCCCCCTAAAAACCCTTAAAAAAAAACTTGAAGTTTAAACTCACTCTTATTTACCAACCAATTTGCAAGTGTATACAATGCCTTGGCAAACCTCGGATTGCCGCTCATAATTTATGTATGAGATCGGTGCAAAACGTGTGTGGGCCCGGAAGGCGGCACTTTTACAAAAAACTCAAAGAGCCCAGAGACGAGGCCAGAGAAAGATGACAAGAGCAGAGCTATTAAAACAAACGCCCACCGACGAGTCGGCCTGGATGACATGCATTTGCCGGCGAAGTGACGAAAGTGTTTCACAATCAACAAAGACAACTCCGGCGGCAGCCTCAGAAGGTGACTTCAGAAGCAACAAAAAAATTATGTATAGGAGAAAAAAAAGAGCATGCACCCACGCACTGCAGGAGCAAAGAAGTCCCGACACGGAGTACCGGGTTCCGGCCAAGGCGTTACTAATTCATGTCACATTTTTTTTTCCACATTCTTTGTGTCCCGGGGAATTTGTTACACTTGTTACACGGTTCACACGCCGACCAAATCTACCTTCCGGCTTTGTGACCCTTCGCTTCCCTCGGCCATTGTCCCGGCAATGTCTTTTTGGCAATGATATCCTATAGCCGTATTTGCGGTAGGTCGACATCATCGATCGAAAGGGCCATTCATCTTCCCTGCGGCGGCCAACGATGACAGAAGCCAAAAGAAGAGGATCCCCGGGATATGGGCGGATAGATGTCTCCTCTGGCATTACTAATTGTCGATTCGTTACGAAAATGTGTGACTTTTGGCAGATACTCACTGGTCGACTCACTGTGTGGGCGAGCAGCGACCACATATTAAGCAGGCATCGCTGTACCAGAAGACGTCAAGCGGTCTAGAAGGTCTTTAAAAAAAAAAGATAGAAAGCGGCATATCAAAAGCATTAGAATATTTCAAGTGGTTTAGTTTCAAATAATTGTTCCAGGAAACAATCCGTTTTGGGTGGTCAGAGCTGTAAAGTACTTGATTTCCATAAATCCTCAACCAAACCATTATCAAATTGTTATTTTCCCATTTAGCATGCAACTATTTTAATCTACTTTCAATCGCCTTGTCAGCCTTATGCCCGTTTCCCCGTTTCGTCTAGAATTTCCTCCTCAGACCACTTTAAAGCCCCATCGATTGGGGATACTCAGCCAATAATCTCTCATCGCTGGCTACTCAAATTCTCATCTTATGGCCAAGCTCCTGACCCACCTCGAATGTTAATCAGACTTCCCGTTGCTGGCCGCCAGATTTCCCCCATTGGCGATTTCGAGATGAGCTCGGGTTTCACCTGAAATCCCCCAGCCGCAGAAGCCTCGGACCATTGCAATTGAAGCATGGCTTAATGTGCGCCTAACAACGATTGCGTTGAACGCTTTTGGCCATGATTTGGCGTACGCCATTTAATCAGAGATATCTGCAACACCTGCTTCGGTTCTTGCAGCCCATTCAGCTCCTGCAGCAGCAACATAACCAGATAAAGAAAGCATCCAAAGCAGCAGCAGCAGCAACAGCAGCTCCAAACGCCTGCACTTCCTGTGTGTGATGCAGAGAAAACAGAGCTTGAGAATAGCACTTCTCATAGCTATATTTTTCCACATTTAAAAAAGAAATTATTTTCCCAGTGTAGTAAGCTTTAGCTGCGATAACTTCTTGGCCTTGGCCAGCATGCCACGTAATTCCAATCACAATGGCTGTGCCTGAAAGTGGAATGGAGTTATAGGGCGGCGCTCTGGGTGAAAAAATTAATTAAGTTGACTTCTGGCATTGGCAATGGCAACCTCCGGACTCCAGACTCTGGCCATCAATTGCAAGCGGAAGTCGTAAGTTTTGGCATTCGGTTTTCCGGACTCCCCCCAACCAGAGTCCCAGCCAGAGTGCACTTGGCCTTTGAAATTATGAAAAATGAAGGACAGCTAACGAGCTGGGCCAAGTTGCAGGCGCCGTTCGGGCCAAGTCCAATCAGGCGCACATGTTGGCCTGGCCAGAGAGCCAGCCGTCTAATTGATGGACTCTTCTGATTCCCCCCAAGTATATATATCCTGATTCCATTCCAGCTCCGATCCAGATCTGCTGCGTAGGCGTGGAATATTATTTACAAATTGATTAATTGTTGTTTATTGGAAGTCATCGTCGGGGAGAGGACGCGACTAGTTGAAATGATGAATGTTCGAGTAAGCACTCTCGAAGCCCCACCCTGGCAAAGGTCAAGCAATCAGTCATAACTTAAATACACCTTCACACACACCTTAAATGCAATTGTATATGAATTAAGAGAAAAATGCACTTGGAGCTGGAAAAGTATTTACGCCTGTCTGGGGAATTAGCTGCCGCGTTTCTCAACCGAATCTGTCGCTCCAAAAATCCAAAACTGTCACACTGAGGTATATCTGTAGGTATTGGGCACAAAATCGACAATGACTGACATTTGTAATTGATTTTCAAAGCGCCTTAGCTTTGGATTACAGCACATTAGCGACAGTGAATGGGTTTGGGGTTTCAATCTAGGTGGGGTTACGATTCAGAAACATTCCGAAACCCAGACGGAGGCGGAGGTTGGTCCAAAACAAAAAGCAACCAGAAAACAGGAAATTCTCAGGCGAAAGGAGTCCAATAAAATCCATCATCGCATTGCATCAGTCACATCTACATTCGGGATTATCTAACTCAATCAGTGGTCACTATCTCAGAGCTCAAAGTGCTTTCGCGTGTTGCCTGATTTTTATCAAATAAGTTGTCTTAGTTTTTACACTATTTTATACGCACTGCTGAAAGTAAAACTTGTCATAAAAAAACCAAAATCGATTCGGATTTTTATGGTCAGAGTCGGAGTTCGAGTGCCACAGAATTGCAGCCGCCGACAAGCTTGTAGGCACATTTCAATGAACGTAAAATTGTTTAAAGGCCATCATTAACATTATCGGGCTTAGAGGGGATAAGCCTCGGGGCGGTCTCTTGGCTCCATCTCCAAAAATCACAACAAAATCCCAACACTTTCCTTTTGTGCCGTTTTATGGACTCGAATTTAACGCCGTTTGATGCGAGTTGTGACCGGGCTCTTTTAATTAAAAGTAAAACCAGGTTAAGTGCTGAGCAAAAGCGCACCATGTGTGCCCCGTCAGATAATTCAGATAGGGCTAATACCCTCCCGGTGGGCCGTTAAAAGCGCGTAAATCCCGGCTTACAAAGAGCCATCAAATCGGAGTTCATTAGATGTGAAAACACGAGTGCAGGTTAATTTGCCTCCTAATCTACGATTGTCGACTGGTTAGGATTTTTTTTTCTTTTTTTTTTGGTGGCCAATGCAGTTGCAGCTGCCAATTCAGATTCGGCCAAAAATTAGGCTCGCTGTTCACTTTTGCTTTTTGGCCAACTGGCTGAGCCAAAATTTCGTCTCGCCCAAAATCCAATTCGAAATGCGTGTCGAATACTGGAAACATCGTGGAACGAATGTCCAGGCTGGTCGAACCAAATTGTCATTCTGTTCGAGCGTGGAAATCACACAGTGAGGCTGTGAGGAAAATTCAAGTGTGAAAATCTCTTGTGTGTTGGCATCTGCGAAAAAATTCATCTGCGAAAATTCCAATGCCCAGCGGTGAAGGCGAAATCCCTTTAATTGGATTAGGCCCATGGAAAAGGTGCATAAATGCATTAATGTACACCAGCCTGATGGATGGTTTCCGTTTACTATTTGCGGTTTTTTTAGGCCAACCCCACTCTCCAAACCTCTGGCCAATTAATTCTCCCAACTGATTTTTAGCAATCTTTATAAACTATCTCGTAAATGGGTCGGTCGGTCGGCGGCCCCCAGCGCATTTCATTATAATTATTATTAAAAAAGTTTCTGCTCCATAAAAGCCAAAAATCCCCAACCGAACCGCACCCTTAAATTCAAACGATTGTAATGGTTTTTTCTTGGGTTTTTGGTTTTTTTTGTGTTTTGTGTTACCAACAATGCAATGGAAACGATTTCATATTATTCAGTCAACTCCAGTCAGTCCAGCAAGCGGCTAATGAAAACTCCCCGTCGCGTTAATGAGTCAAAGTGCTGAAATTATTTGCATTCACTTTTGCCGCTCGATATATTAATTTATTGTTGTTGAGCACGAAAGTTCATAAATCAGCAGAAAGGTGTTTTTAATGAAACCAAAGCCAAAAAGTCCGTAATGAAAGCGAAAATATTTTGGGCCAGGCGGCGGCGGCGGCGCCTCATCTGAATAGTGGGAAAAAGTGCTGAGAATGCACTGATCGAACCCATCGATGGCAACAATATGGAAACAAAAAAGTGAGCCATTCAAATTAAGCTAAAATTAATTGCTGGCCAGCAAAAAATCGACTTTAAACAAAACTAGTTTTTGCTGCAAAATGTTGCCAACTAATTGAAAATATATATCACGCATGGCATGTGGGTCTCTCGTATGCAGAGATGGTGCGGTGGTGGTGCTGGGTGGAAAGTGGCTCAGTGGTGCAACCAGCAACTGCAACTGCCACTGTAAGTGTAACTGGGAATTGGTAGTGACGGTGGGCGCCAGTGCGAAACTGGTTAACGTTGCAATTTATTTCAAGCCAAACAAAACGGTATGAAATCGAAAATTATAGACTAAAGTTAATTTGAATTCAGATTCAGCCACTGCATGAAAAAGCCATTTATGACAGACACTCTCTCATTACCTTTCTGGCATTTCAATGGGGTTTTCGCTGGGGTTTAGTTTCGTTCTTATAAGTGGCTTGGGTATATTAAAAATATTTCGCAATCCCCCCAAAAAATCTGGGTTATTAATGGGCAATTCATTGCGGGAAAAGGCAAATTGATTATCTCGCTGGGTAAACAGTGTAAACAGGCTAATGGTCATATGCAGAGTTGGAAAAACAGGCAATTTTGCGAAGCATAACTTCCTGTTGGGCAAACTCGAAAATTTACGAGCTCAATTGTTAGATACGGATACCAGGCGGCCGCAAACATGATCAATTACAGTGCGAATGCGAAATGCTGCGAAAAACTGCAAAATGCCGGCGAAAAAATAAACAGAACTGAAGCTGATATGAATGAGAGTGTTGCTTGTTTCCAATTTTTTTTTTGCTGTTGTTCCTCTATGGGGACTGTGGGCGCGGTCCATGTGAGTAATCCATGGCTGCCGGGCAAAATATGCTGCAGTTTGTGTTGTTTTAGCCGCTTGATTAATCGCAGCAGCTAGTTCCAGCTAGAGTGGCAATGGCCCGGCCAGAAATTAGCCCGGCCAGATAGCTCTAAACTCGGCCAAAACGTACAGTTGCCAGTTGCCAGCTTTCAACACCCACATATTGTAGTGTGTCGTGGACCATGAACCAGGGTAAACAATTATGCAAATTTTGTGTGAGAAACAGTGTAGAGAAATCATTACGAGACGCAAATTAATTACGACCTGCAAAATGCATACAACCATCGAGTGGGAGACGCCTTGTTCTGTCACGCTAATGAGACAATCGCAATTGTTTGCACACAACTTTCCGATGCGTTTCGGTTTCGGGCTTAAACTACATACTAGACTACATACTACTTCTAGTAGATGTGTTTTGTGTTTGCTTATAGGCCTGTCTTGCCACCATTAAGATGCTGCTTAGTAGCTTGTCTCATCCGTCAGCAGCAGCAACCATTGCAATGGCAACTGCAACTGCAACAACACCTTGACGTGAGCCCCAACTGACCCAATTCTCAGCTTCTCCGGATCTCAGATCGGCATTGTCAACATTGTCGTAATGTGACATAAGGTGCAGGCCATTTCAGTCTCAATTACACTGAACAACATTGAGTCTTTCGAGCCACAAAACATGGCTGAGAGCAGAATCAATCAGGACATACAGAGAAAGATATTTCAAAGCTTCATTCCCATATAATCCAAAACCAGAGTCTATTTTCTTTTCAGTGCACCTGTCAGCTCGAATTAAGTCTCAGCCAACCCGAAACTGGTTATATCTTGTAAAATGAGACATTTACTAGTGTTTTATATAATATTAATTTGAACCAGTTATTGGCTGATTAGTGTCGCTGATTCTTTATTATGATAGGCTGTCCATCTGTCCGTCTGTCTTAGCATCTTAATTTGTTAAGTGTCTTGCCGAGTTGCCTTTACGACCACATCTACTCTTGGCCATTTGGCTATTGGACTTGGCCATCGCATTGCCTGACTGTCTGGCTTAGTTAGGAAACTGTCATCATTATTTTTTCCAATATGCATTTAGCGTTTTTATGGGCATGCGTGTTTGTGTCTGGGACTGGAAACTGAGACTTTATAGCTGACCAGCAGCCTAATCAGCATCTCATATTGTTGCAGTTGCTGCTGATGTTGCGGCTTCTGCCACTGATGCATGTGGCACGCAATTGCCGAGCCATTGTTTACCACAGGTCCTTGGCCATTGAACTTGCTTTCGTGACACTCATCATCATCTGCAACAACGTCATCACAGCCGTTGTTTATATATCATAGACATTTTTCCACCGAAGCCTTTGGCGAGCCAAGGTCCGTCGGCAATTGACGTCTCCTGACGTCTTAATTCTCCGCCAGCAACCGCAGCTCGTCTTTAAAACACTTGAGCCATCTTGGACTCGAACTTAATCTTCAGGGCTCTACACAGAGAGAAATCTTCCATCTGTTAGGTAAGACTATTGAGGTTAATAAGGAAAACTTTTTCCAGTGTATTTTAGCCTAACTGCGTGCTGTGACGCCTTCCCCTAAAACGCACACACACTCGAGCTCTGCCACTTGATGGCGTCTCATCTGGGATCTGGGATTTCAGTTTCCAGTTTCCAGTTTTCAGTTTTCGGTTTTCGGTTACCATTAATTGCAATTGCGTGTCCCGAAGCTTGCTGCTCATTGTTTATCATCCCCAGCTCCGCCTCCAGCTCCTCCAACTGCAGCTCTTCAACGAATATGCTGCCAATAATGCAGTTTTGGCCCACGTTGTGTAAATAAACATTGATCTTGAAAACTTATATTTACCCAACTCATCAGCATCGTCATCACCATCACCATCCGGCGGGCATTGTTTTCTTTGCTGATTGCTTTGTATGACCAGGCAGATGACAGTGAGTTAAAATCGAAGCCTCTTCCCATATTTTTTTGTGCATTTTTGCACTGCCATGAGGTGTTGATATTTGCTTATTAAACACGAGACGCTTTTTATGTGCTTTGACCAAATACGTTGACTGCTTAATGAGCCCAATCACGTTAATTTCTTGGCCAAATATTGAGTTGGCGCTGCTCGTGCGGAAAGCCTTTGGAGTTCGGAAAGCCGAGTGGGTTATCCTGGCGGGACTGCCACATTTCACACATAAATGGCCGCAACCAAACGGAATTCGTTCCAAGGGCGTTGCCACAAAGCATTCTTCGTAATCGAGGCCCACTGACTAACCGACTAACTAACTAACTGGCCAACTGGCCAACAGCCACCACGAACTCGTCTATCAATACCTGGCCAGGTCGCAGCACGTGAGCCGAGAGACACCCCCAAGAACAACCTGTTGCCGCGGCAACAGCAACTGAGCAACATCGATCCAAGTGCAACCACGAGAAGCAGGAGGGCGATGAGGATGACGTCGTCATTGGAGTGGAAAAATCACTTCCGCGTATGTGACCAAAGCGAACAGCAGTCAAAGCTAAAAAGAATAATGCTGGCTGGAAAATCGAAAAAGAACGAGGAATAGAAAAGCTACGGGGGAGGATGGCCAGGAAGTCTTGGAAAATATGGCCAACATAACGAAGCGAGAGGAAAAATTGGTAGAAAATAGTTTGCCATTTTCCACTTCGGCGCTGCAATTTGCCGCGCTGGCAAGTTTAATGCGAATTTAAAATGTTGTCGATGATAATCTATTAATTATAGCTTTTGGCCGCGGCAGCCCAAAAGGTGTTGAGTGGGTACTGGCAGTGGGTGGACCAGGGAACCGCTTGTTGCATCAGCTTCTCGGAATTTCTCCCGCATAACTGACCCCGAAAGAGAAATTGTTTAGATGCTAAATCGATTCTTTTTATTTCTCGTAGGATTAATATTAAATTTGTTCTTAACGGAGTCGATTTTCTATTTCAAAGTTGAAGCATAACAATTTCCAGCCAGGACATTGGCAGTTGATCTGTCTTTACCATTTCCCATTTCTAACTGTCTTCAGCAACGCCTTCCAGCAACACCTTGACCGGCACCTCGCCATCCTGCAACTGCAACAGCAACGGCAACATTGGCAACAACTTGTCTGGCAACATGGAGAAGCAAATTAAGTTGGCACTCTTTAATAAGATGATGATGGTTTGGCTTTGATATATCAGCGCGCCTAGCTGGCTAGCCTAGCTCCTAGCTCGCCTGGCTAGCTGGATGCTGTATGCTGGATAGTTGCAAGTTTCTTGTTGCTTGTTGCTGGTCGGGGCGTTGCTGCAACACCAACTGGCCACAAAAAAAGGTGTCGTGCTTGTTGGTGTTGTTGTTCGGCCGTCGGGATGCCATGACTTGGTGTGGCGAACGGCATTGACAGATTGCAACTGAGCGTGAAAATAGTTCCCATGTCTGGGCCAGTTGGGTTTTTCATTTCTTTCCTTAGGTTTTTCCACCTTCAGTTTTGTTGTTGCCATTTTTTGCGGCTCCTAATGCTTTGGGGTACTTGCCGTTATTGCTGCATCCGTCCACTCTGCCTGGCAGTCATTATATGGAATTTTTTTTGGATATATCATCTTTCGACCGCTGACTGACCGACCAACCAAGCCGGCAACCAGCTTACATGCAACACGAATCGTTCTTCTTGTCCCGCGATTCCGCCGGCGGTTAATTTCAGCCTTCTGCGCCGGGGACACGTCTGCCAAAAAATGTTTCGTTTTATTTTTCGGCACAGGCACACAGGCACAAGTACTTTTGCTATCATTGCAATTTATCACGGCAGTCGGTCGGTCTTTTTTCTGGCCAGTCCCCACCGAGACCGAGAAGTGTGCGTACGTGTTGCCGATGCCGCCGGTTGATGATGTTGCCGACAATCGGAGAGGTGTTGCTGCAGCAGATTGCTGGCGAGGATGAGGCAGAGTGGGAGTAGAAGCAGAGTTGGAGGCTGCCACCATGGCCATGGACAGATGATGCTGTTGCCCACTAACAAGCACTTCAACTAATCATAAAATTATGAGGTCGTCACCATTTGACACATTTTCCAGACATTTTTCGAGTCATGCCAAAAATAATTGCAAAAATCAATTATGCTTATCAGTCGAGTCTTTTGGGTCACACCAAGACATTTAGTCTTCATTCCTTTAAACTATAGATGACAATATTTTTCCTGCCAGACGTAGCAGGTAAGACCTTCGATTCCCAGCATGAAGATGATTTTGTTTGAAGTGCATTGCCAGAGATCTGAGCATCAGCAGTGGGAAAATCTGCAATCTATGGCAAGCAAAAATATTTTCGGAAAATGTCCATCATAAAATGATAAAGAAAACTACTTCTGATGAGTGTGGCTTTAAACTCACAAACGTTAGCGGAATGAACGTTTTTACCCTTCACATGACTTTTAAAGCCAAAGTTTCCATTTGCAACCACTGTAGTTTATTGATAATTTATGCCACTCATCAGTTTTCGTACTTTATTCGTGTTCAGATAGTCTCCCTGGCCAACTTAAAGCGATTTCATTTCCTTATCATTATCACCTTGGACCGGACACGGCGATGCCCCTTGTGGCATTGGGGAGCGGCACTGGCAGGCCCGCAGGTCCCTGGAATCCAAGCCGGGCTTATCTGAGCGGCCTTAACGTAATTTAGCATTTAATCTTGTCTCGACTCTTAAGTGTCTGCCACAATTTACGCGATGGATGCAGCTCCGAGTTCTTTCAAGGTTTTCGCTTGCCACGCTGCCTCGAACGGGTGGCTTTGGGGCACACAATGGCTGCTAGTTTTACACTTGTTGCAACAAGGCGACACCAACAGGTTCGAAACTCTACTTCCACTTCCTTCTATGACTTTTGCCAAAGGATGGGTTGCCGCGAGCACGTGCCACCGGAGGCGGGGCACTCACCTTTCCTGATTTACGACATTTCAATGGAGTTGTGGAAGCACTTTCCGGCTAAGCCAACGTCAGCATGACAAATCGAAGGTTATCCCGGGACATATCCAGACGCCTCATTTGCCTGTCGCGACACACGCCGCCCAGGAGGTCCTCTTTCCTTTTCCTTTTCCCTTTTCCGAGAGTGACAATCTTTTCCAAAATTTATATTATCCTGAATTGGTTTTTATGGCCCGTTTCACGCCGCGAATTGGTCAAGGTCGCCGAAGAAAGGCAACACACGCGTGTTAAGGTAGCGTGAAAAATCAAACGGAACGTGGCTCAAGTTGAAGTTGAAGTTGCAACAGAAATGAAGCTGAAGAGTCCGCCTCCTAGATGCCATTTACATGCTGCCCAAGGGCCCTCCACATGCGGCCACATCTAAGCAACTGAAAGTCTGATTTTGAATCTGAATGGAAGTCTGGAGGGGCTCCAAAGCAGCCTCTCCTCCAGCGATCTCCTTCGCATATGGCCGTGAAATTTACGACACTTTCAACACTTCACGCCGCCACCAAGTGTGACGTGGGGAGGGGATTGGGACGATCACGCACACCGGCAAGTGCAGCCCCAAAGCCCACGCTACACTGGGAGGAAATATTGAAGGGTTTCAGAAAAAACACCTCTTGCTTAGCTCTTGAATTTGTTCAAAAAAACATAACGATCTCATAGTTTTTTTTTTCTGTAGCAGAAAATAGGAAATGTGGCAGCCAAATTAGTTTTGACAGGGCAACCAAATGTTTACACATGGCTGCCAATGCGGCAACACCTCTCCTAGAGATTTTGTGGGTGTTCCCAGTTCCAGTTCACAGTTTCCAGCAACCAGATCCAGCAGCATCCATAAACTACCAAAATATTTTAATTTCAATTTGGAATGGTGGGGAAAAGTCATGCTGGGAGCAAGTGGTTCGGTGTTTCGGTGGCTCGGTGGATCGAAGAGGCTGCCCCGCTTGTGACAAACGCAACCGCCAACAATGACGCAGTTGGTGGTGCATTTCTTCGGCATTTCTTTTAAAAATAAATTTATGTAGCCGCCTTCGCTGGCGAGTCTTTGATATTTGCTCGATGCTTCCTCAATGAACTTGCTCCAGCAGCTCTACATTTTATATATATTTTTTTTTATTCGAGCGGCTTCTGCGCGCTGCCGTCGAACTAATTGCAAACAAAAAGCGAAAGATACTTTTGTGTTCTGGTTTTTATGGGCCCCCAAATGCCTCGGTCGCAGCCTTAAATTTCGATCTAATGAAGTTTAATGCGTGCATTTCTCATAAATTATATAAAGGCCCCCAGCCACTGGCCTTTTGTGGATACCGAAAAGGAAACAAAAAATGGTCCAAAAAAATCATATAATGCCCCGGCTTTGTACGCTCCCGTACAGGCGAAAGTTGGCCGGGAGTTGGGATACAATCAGACCAGACCCAGACCCAGACCCAGACCCTGCTCCGAATCCCAGGTTTTATGGGTTTTTAATATTGCCCTTTATGAATTCTATGTCCGGATTTTGCATAACAATAAAGCGGATATCGGTCAACGTTTTCGTGGCAACGCAATAAGTTGAAAAACAATTCACGGGAATATGCCATTAAAGCCGAAAAGGTCAGACCGCGAGGCGTCACCATGAGTTGGTAGTAGAATTTTTCAAAACTTATTTGGCCAACAGAAAAGATGAAATTTTTTAATGAAAATCAATCTCGCATTTTTTCCTGACTCTCTGACAAAGGCTTTGGTTGTTTTTAATCTGCTTACCCCGCAAATTTAGCCACAAATCCTTTTATATCCGATTTTTTTTTGTATTGTTTCCCTTTGGAAAGGCACAAGTGTCCGAATGCATTGTCCTGACGGTTTCCTACAGTCCCAGAAATCTCACCACGTGTTGGCCAAACATGAATTTATCGTCGTTTCTATGAGATTTGCCAAACATCTGTCTAAAATGCAGAAATCACGCAGCTCGGTTCCATCGGCTCTAATGTGCAGTGGAAAATGGGAAAACTTCATAGAACTCTGGCCAGAATGCCCGGAATTCAGTGTCATTTTTTATTTGACAAGCCCGTAGCGAAGCACGTACTAAGCTGACACAATGATGCAATCATCACGTGCGGCACTGGCAGCCAACTCTTGCAACATTTGTTTTCCAATTCCCATTTTTTGTTGTTCAGCCACAAAAATGCAATGCAGTCAGAAATTTGAAAGGGGCGAAGGGCCCCGAAATCGAGGGGCTTTGGCCGGGCAACGGCTATTTATGACGTGGATTTCGGACTGTATTCTGCGGTTTTGTTAGATTACTGAACGAGAATAGCTAATAGCCAGAGGAGGAGCTGGAGCTGGAGCAGAAGGAGGAACCCTTTCATATTTTAATTGTCGAACGAGTCGAGTCTTCTGTGCGGCAGCTGGCATTGTGAGGCTTAGCAAGGCGGTACGTGACGGGGCCACACGCGCGACTCTTACCATACGGGAACGGGGGGCAGGGTCATTCGCCACCACCCAAAAATACACACAAAAAACCATCAGTTTTTGCTTCAAAAATATGTCAAAATAAAAAACAGCTTTAAAACATTACCATACTCAGCATTTTTCTTAAACCAAAAAAAAAGTAGGCTCTTTCATTGAGACTTTTTACCTTAAAATGGGTATAAACCAATTATTTCCAGTGTATCGCCATGCAGCTTCATCTGATCCAGCTCTGAGCGAGTGCATTGACTTGGCAATTAAAATTCTACAGATATGCGATACATTAATTACTCGCTTCAATTGAAATGCAAATGCCAAAACTCGCCCAGCTCTCTCCCATGGCCGAGACCGGGGCTGGCGTGTCTCGGCCAAGTTAAGAATCAGCAGGAGGATGGGTGCGGGATGACTAGTTTCCTGGAAAGCCTCTTCGAGATGATTTACAACCAGAAGCGCATTTTTCTGGCCTTTTTCGCTTTAGCCAATATGCAACCAAAAACCCAGAGACTCGCAGCCACTCGCAGCAACTCGCAGCCCCGAACAAAAGTTGACACTTTATTGATGCTCATAAATTTCGACGTCTGGCGGCAATTAAACCAACACGTCCCCAAGGACATGGCAGGACGTCAGTGATTTGTTTACAGAGATTAGCGCAGAAAAACCGGGAGCAGGGAAAATTTGTGTCAGGTGCCCAGCCAGGTAACCAAATAACCGAGGGAGGGTCGAGCCCTAGAAGGCTGGCAGGCAGGCAAAACGTCAGAAAGTGCACTGAATTTATGTCGCAGCGATTTACGGCCTTTGCGCAATGTTCTTCGGGGTCCCTGGTCTTTGGTCTTTGGTCCAGATCCCTTTGGGTCGTTCGTCCGATCGTTAGTTAGCCAGAAACGAGTGTCGTCCTTTTTGGCGAAGGAAAGGAGTGAACGTAAACGTCAACGCCTCTATTTGGGTTACGCCCAACAGTGGCATACGCCCACAAATCCGAATCGCAATTCCGGACTGATGTTTTCCCTTTTCCCATTTTATTGTTAACTGTTTTTTTTCTCTCTGGATGACCCATGGATGTTTATCTCGGCCATGTGTTGCTGTTGTGGCAGTGACCGAAAAAATTTCGCCATAAATATTGAAATTTATGTAGTACGCGAAAGGAAGGATGGCCTAACAGGCCAATCACCAAACTCTCGTGTCCTGTTTCGGTAGTTTATTAGTATTTATTTGAGGACCATTTGGGTACGGCAATCGGCATGTCAAAGGATACATGCCCCGTGGTTTTTTATGGCCAAAACATAAAACGAGAGTAGTAAGTGAAACCGAAAACTTAATCCTGGGATTTATTATGGTTTGTTCCAAGAACTGGACTTACATTCTTAATCAACATTTTTCAAATGACAAATCAACAAATATTCCGCCCAAAAGAGGCCCAAATCATTTGTCAAAACATGTCATTTCGGCGGAAAACAATTTAACAACATTTAACCAAAAAGCAACTCGGCCAATCAACATAAATTTAAAGCGCATTCGGGCGGCTAAATCGCCCAAATGGCCATTTGTGAAGCTGAAAAGTGAAAGTCTAAGTGGTTCAACTACCAAACAAATGCCTTCTGGTACACACATACCCCATGTCCGCGTCCATGTCCACGTCCACGTCCAAGTCCACATCCACGTCCATATGTCCTCCCCCGCCTCGCAAGTCTTGTAATTTTCTACGGGACGGAAAACAGAAAACAGAAAACTTTTATTGCAGTAGGATTTGTTGGCCATTTGGGCGCTTGGCTAGCTAGCCAAGTTAGCCAGTTAGCCAGTTTGCCGCAAAAGATCGAAATGCAAATGGCCGAGACAAGCGTGGAGCATTTTGTTGGACAGAGCGCCCAAGTGGGGTCGACTTCCAAATCAGGTTGAGGCGTTCGCTACACTTTTGGCCAAAACCCAAAGCCAAAACGCTCCAGTTATGTCAAGCCTACAAAACTTGAGAAAAAAAGGCCGGCACGAGCAAAAAAATGAGGTAACTTTGTTGAAAATTGCATGCCAGGAAAACAGGGAAAATCTTTGCGTATTTTCCGTATCGTAGAGCCTTGTGGAGCAAAGTGTTGTTTGTGTCCGCCAGGCACAAACACCCAGCCGTGGTCGTAATCTGTCTTACCAAGTCTTTCCTCATATAAAAATATTTATCTGCAACCATACGAGGTTAGTTGGAAGAGTTTAAATATTATACAAAATTACATCAATAAGTCTAAGTAACACATTTTAATACGAAATTATTTAACAATATCACTTAATATTTCTTTAAAACATTTCAAACCCACCTCTTCTCTCTTAACTCTTAAATTGCTGGCCATAAATCTTCAATTTCAACTTCAAAACGAAAACTGGCCGAGAATATGATTTGACATATCCATAATTTATAACAAAATTATAGTTTCGATTCGATGCACCGGAACTGCTGCCGGCTGGTAATTACCACCAAAAATGTTGGCCATAAAGTGTCGGGGAGTTGGTCGAAACGAAATATCGACGGGACCCACTGAGTTGTCCGACGCTGCTCGACAATGCAACGATTAAAATCGGTGTTAAAATTTATGCAACCGA
Source organism: Drosophila ercepeae (assembly GCA_018150545.1). NCBI lineage: Eukaryota > Metazoa > Arthropoda > Insecta > Diptera > Drosophilidae > Drosophila > Drosophila ercepeae. Next base: position 17,449,521 of record JAECWL010000161.1, read on the forward strand.
GTTTTTATGTGATTTTTATCGACAACAGCGCCAGCAACAACTATTGCTAGATAATTTCTGATGTTGTTTTCGGTTTCGGCCATTTTCGGCGGCGGTCGTTCATGTGTGTAATTGTGGCTAAACAAGCAATTTATTGGCCCCAGCTTTTGAAACCCAGTTGGAAATCTGCCAATGGATGAGGCTCTTCCAAATACCAACAGGTGTCGGGAAGAATGTTGTATTATTTTATCTGAGAACTGAGAACTGGGAGTTGCCATTTCGCATTGGACTTGGTTTGTGTATCGAAAAACCAAATAAGGCTGCCGAAAATGTATTGCTATCTGACCAATCCGACAAACCCGCACTGCCGCTTTGCATTTGGGGCTTTATTAATAGAAATAAATCAAGTTTTGTGCACCGACATCAATTAGCCAGCCAGCCAGCAAGGCAGCAAGGCAGCCAGGCAGCAGCCAACAGCCTCACCGCAATCCAGCTTCCTACCCATTGGCGTCAGATACAAATGTATCTGTATCTGCACATGTTCGCGGCTGCTGGCTGCTGGCTGCTGGCCGTTGCCGTTTCTGTTTTTGGCCGTGTTACAGCCGGCACATATGTTAATAATTTGCAAAATGCATTTGTCTGGCGATAACACGCAGGTGATACGCCACCTGAGATCTGTCCTGTGGAGGGGGATGGGGCACTCCCTTGGTTTCTTGGTTGATTTCGTGGTTGGCGCCTGGAATTTTACTGGCAATTAGCGCTCTCGGATTTGACCTTATCGGCAGTCGGCTTATGAAGCTATCAGAGCACAGGCAGGCCAGATCCAACCCTGTCATAAGTCAGAAATGAAACCAGACTCCCAATAAGACCCCAATCAATGGGTAGAAGCTGCCTCTGTTAGATAAAAATCCTCAGGCCCATAGATAAAGCCCTAAACGCAGCGATGCACTCCCAAAGATAAGCGGCCAATTCATAATTTTCTCTGTTTTCTGTGGTTTTTAAGGTTTTTTTTTTGGGACTGCCCGAAACAAGGCAACAATGTCGCGCAGGCGTAACTCGAAACCAGAAGAGACAATACTCGTAAATCGTACAGGGAAAAAAAACGAATATTTCTGGTTTTTATTTCATCGCCCTGTGGTGGAGAGGTAGGGCATACTTTTTAATTTATATTTCGTTAATTTTTATATGAAGAGTTGACATCCAGACGCAGCGTTCCGAGACGGAGACGGAGACCGATCCCGATATCTTTTCGGTCGTGGCCGTTTTCTTGATTCCTGTCCCATCTTCGTCTTGGCCGTTATCGCCCGTTTAGGCAACACCGCTGGGAGCACAGGCCCCAAAACCCCCAACCCTCAACTCCCAAAAGCCTCTGACATTCTCAGTCCCAATTCTGAATCGGATCCAGCTTCTTCGGCCCCAACTCCCATTATGATAAATCATTTTTGTTTTCATTTCATGACATGTCTCTCTGCTGGAAAGTCCACCGAGTTTATCGTTCTTGTCTGCTGTCTGTTCTACCGGAAAAAGTTGGTTACGAATTTGAATATGAAGAACATGAGTACTCATATATACTCAAGAACTCACCAAATTAATACTCAATGGAGATGGAAGATGTGTATAAAGTTTTTCTGTGTTTATATCTTAGGGATTGCAGATAAGAATAGGCCACCAGATCGATGTACAGGAAAAAAACTAAAAGAAAATGTTTTAGGCATAACTATGATATTAATAAATAAGGAAACTTACTCAAGGGTACCACATATATGAAGAAAGCCTCAATTTCAAGGCCGTATAGAATGGCCCAGAGCAAATAAAAGCCTTTCACCGACAGGGGGATTATTTGAAGCCCCAAAAACATGGCCAAGAGAACTACAGACCTCTTCACATGAATTTGTTAAGCTTTCCTAGTAGAATCTATTTTTTGGAAATATTTACCACAATTCCGCCAAAGAATAAGAAAAAAAGAAACGGCAGCCATCACAACATAGGTGATTGCAAGTATCCACAAATCGTCAAACTCACTGGCTCCCTTGATATCATTATCCCAAGTATCATGGGATAGTTCACCCTTATTTCTGGAATTAATGATTTCAGAATACATCAAGTAAGCCAGCTCAGAGTAATAGAGTATTAGCCAAACGCCATTCAGAACGCATCCAATTCGGAGCGTAAAGAAATAGCAACAGAAGGTGACAGTCACCATTTTCCAGATTTTTCAAAATATTTTAAATGTAAAGCTAGGATTGCTCATTTGTGAAGCTCTGATTTGAAAAGGAAACTAGGTTGCAAGTGCCAAATACATATAATACCTGGCCATAATAATAATCGCAGGTAACGTGAGATTAAACGAACATTTAGGAATTCGGCTTTAACTGGCTTATGATTCATGCGGTGAATCGACCCGGAGACCATTGGATTCGAGACAATTTAAAGACCAAAACCTGAAACAAGAACCAACTGATAACATCTCGACAAAACGAAATGCCATAAAAAAGATCAGGGTAGCTCCTCATTTCCTTCTGCGCTTTGCAAAAAAATTAAGAAATTCATATAATAAGTTCGTCGCTGAATTCGCTGAAAGATTTTATGTGATTCGACTTGGTTTCCCTTCGGATTCGTACGTGTGGCAGAGGGCTGCAGGCTGAGATCCCAGATATCCCAGATATCCCGATGCAGATCACCATTGGAGTGGTGGAGGAACTTGTTGAGGCTGCTGAGTTGTGGCCATAAAACGTAGTTCTCTGGCCGATCCGAACGGATGGGATATACAAATATGTGTCGCCCACACTGCGAGATTGTGATTGGGACCGAGAAGTGGACTGCATGGGTGCTAATGTGACACTAAACTGATGTAATAAAAAATCCGCTTATTGTGCTAACAAAGCCTCCAAAGCAGGCCAAAATGAAAAACTAAATACCTACGAGGCCCCTACCTACGGCGACAACAATATGAAATTTCATACTGACTGACAGGTCGGCCCACAAACAAAAAGTTAAATCGAATTTCGAATGCTCGGCTCCAAGGCTTCAATGGGCAGAGGGTTCGGACGAAGAAATCGTCGAATTACGGCAACCAAATCGACTTAATAGCGTCACACCTGACAAAGTCTCTGAGTGACTTTGATATTCTGCTGTCAGGTGGTGTCTAATTCGAATGTCAATGTCGCCCAGATTGTCCCAAGAACTCCAAAGAAATATGATCAAATATTTGGCTACATGAAGTCACAACAAAAGCATGAACGAAATTATTAAATTATTATGGCGGAGCAATATTTTTTCGTAATTTCTCTTTGATCGGATGCAGGTGGGGGGAAAACTCGTTCCGATCGCTGTATGAGTACTCACTCTGAGACTGAGACTCGATTCGGCCATCGATCAAGTTCGAGTGCCCGTACTTCAATTATGCGTAATTTAAAAGAAATTAATGTCGTGCAAGAAATTACTTTTCGGTCTTTGGTTTTTCGGTTTCTCCGCCTTGTTTCTTTACTTTTTTGGGTAAAAGCAACATTTAAGAGCGGCGATCGCGCAAAATATAAAACTGCGTCCATGTTTGGGGCCCGTAATCATAATATTTATAGTATTGCCACTAAATGCAGGTCGCGCCCAAACAAAACACAAATTGGAGAGGAAAAAATTGCTTCTTTTATGCGGGGTAAACATTTTTGTTGGGAAATTGCTCGATTAATTTTTCGACATTTATCAAAGTTTGGTTAATAACCTTTTTGTATTTAGAAATCAGGTTACTCTTCCTGATCTATCTTATCGGAAATCAGTTCTTTTTTTGGGAATCAGAATCAGAGTTCCCTCGGGTGGTACTCAGCATTTCTCTCACTTGAAAGCTCATATCTCAATCCGGCCATTCCTCATCCTGGTGGCAAACCAAACTGCTTTATACGTACTTCTCAACTTATTCCCCAAAAAAAGGCAAAAAAAAAACAACGGCTACAGTATAACCCTCAATTATGATATATATTTTATGAGAGCACTTGAGAAACCGATGGCAGAAGACAGAAACGAGCCCTTTGTGTTCGGGATATTGTTCCTGTGGGCCAAGAAGGCACACAAACACACACTTGGAGTGGAGTCCGGGGAGTATAACAATAAAATAAAGTGCAGTTAACACATGACTTGGCGCAAATAGTGTCACATTTTGATAAATGACACTCGTTTGTCAAACGGGCACCACATCCACTCAGCCATCCAGCCATCCAGCCATCCAGCCAGTCATTGAGCCAAGATATTCTTTCCAGCCGCGAGTGCAAAATTAACTTCAGGGTATGTGGCCCTCAATCTCCTTCTCCCCAAGTCTTCCCAAGTCCGGAGTCTTTCCGGAGCCAGTCCCGAAAATTACCCCCCAAAAATAACGTTTAAGCCAAAAACGTCTTGTCAAGTCAAAGGCTCGTCACTCTTCTGGGGCGAAGGTGTCCGTACAACCAGAGGAGCAGAGCAATCTTGACGGATGGTCCAGAAAAAAAGTGACTTTGGCCAAGGGACAGCTTTATTATGTCTTAATTCGTACTCTCGGCGATTACTCCAACGCGGGACCAAGCCCAAAAAGAATCCACACGCTGCTATACCATGCTCTACCAGTGGGTCAACTTTCGTTTCGGGGCGTGTTGCCGTGTTGCCCAAGTTGGCTGGAGCTGTTAAAAATATTGAATTAAATTTGCCGAACGCGCAAATTAATTTCCGCATAATGCGTGGGGCAAGCGTTTCTTGTCTCTTGTAATTTCTTAATACTCACCATGTACTGCACCCAGAAAGTAAATAAAAAACGGCGCAGATGTCCAGGGTATTGGAATCTTTTCATTAGGTGGTCTTTCCCCGACTGATTTTTTCTGCTTGTGGGCGCGGCTGAATGGCCAAAACTTTATTTACCGCTAGAACCCGATGCCTGGCTGGCACCCTGGTACGGTGAAGCCTCGACGAGCTGATCATCTGCCGTTCTGGGTAGGTGTAACCATAAAGTTCGCGCTTGCAGGCCAAAGTGAAAGAACGAGTTTTCTGCAATAACAATTACAAACACTTAAGCCATCTCAACTTTGTAGCCGTTTCTTATTTTGGGGCGTGGTTGATTTGTCAGAAAGGCAAGTTCTTAAAAAACAAAACACGTAAACAAGAAAAAAAAGAATATCTCAAGACATTCCAAGGCTTGCGGGGTTTTCTCCCAAAATCCTCGCTCAATCTCTGTGTTTTGCGGCATAAAGCGCTTAATTTCCCAACTTGGTGTTATAATCCCGCCATTCAATTGGTTTTGTGTTTGAAAGTGGCACAAACCAATGCAGTAGACCTGCCATACACAATGCATCGGCCATTTGAAAGTCAATAAATTTGAACATTAGCCGGTGACACACGCAACACGGGGCAACACGGGGCGTATACGCAACGTGTTAAAAATAAACAGTTTTCAAATTGATCGCAACTAATCCAGCCTATCATGATAAATTATGACTTAAATCAGCTTTTGTTCAGATTTCAACTCATCGTGAACATCGTGAAATGTGTGCCACGGGTTAAATAATATTTTTAAAGGTGTTAAAGTGAAAATAAAACACTTTGTATGCAAATACAAACGGGTGTTGGATGGTTTCTCATTCGAAAATGTTTTTGCAATTGTTTATATGTTGTGAGAACAGTTGGTAAGAATTTTCTTGCAACCCAATACTTATCTTTTATTCTTCATTCACAAAACGAGCACCGTGTTTGCTAAAGCTTACAAAATGCATTTTTAAATGCATTTTCCAACAGCCAGGCAGCAACAGCAACGACATAATTTAGTCTCTTCGCCCTCACCCGATTTTCCCCGAGAAAAATCAAGAAGAAAATGCTTTTTTCACCGCCACTCCCTTGTTCCATTGTATGGAGAATTAAGTGCAAACATTAGCAGGGAACAAAGCCCATGATGATGATGATTGTGGCAAGATGATGATGAGGAAGATGCTGATGCTGGGCGGTGTTGATAATACCCCATGGACCTTACACCTAGGCAAATGGAACGTGATAAAGCTTTTTCTCTTTTCAACTCCGCTGGTGCAAATGATTATCAATCATTTTGGGATTAAAATTCCTTGTGGTGTTTTGTCACACATTTCCCTAGACTCTAGACTGGGGACTTGAGACTTGAGAGTGAGATATACTTAGATACAGATACAGATACGGATACATATATGCAACTACAACACATTGTGTTTCGTTTTGTGGCTGCTGTCGTCATCAATATAAACTGCGACGGTATTTAGCATAAAAAAGTCTTTCACTGCCACCAACGACAAACGGCCCTCAAATGCTGCAGGTGTCCCAGCAACAAATCTCCTCTCCCGGTGGATAGTGAAGGAAAAGCTGCAGATACAGATACAGATAGACTTTCAGATAGAGATACACCTACAGCTGCATCTACATCTGAGGGGTTAAAAGTGTTGCCTGACAATATTTTCTTGCTGGCCGATCTGTTTGCCATTGGCTTTTGTTGTTAGGTTTTCCCTGTGTTTCAGTATTTCTCTATTTTTCTGACTTTAGTTTTTTGTTTCTGTTTCAGTTTCAGTTTGACTTCCCCCCAGCACCCAGTTTTTTGTTCGTTTTGTACGATTCTCACGTCTGTAGCTCCTGACAAGTGGATTTGGCGGCATTGATGTATGAGTTTACAGATAGTTTCGACTTTTCCCCCGGGATCTCGGCCGTGTTGCATGTGCTTAAAGTTGAGTGATGCTGCTAATGGCGGGTAATTAATATCGTAACGGACCTGAATCTGGAACCGGAGCAGGCTCTCGGCTAAACGGTGTCCGTCGGCGTTGACTTAATCCGTCTCGTAAATTGCGCGACCCACCGAATATCATAAATTGACCAAAAAATAAGCCCCTTCTAATGCCTGGATTGGGCTCTGAGCTCTAAGCTCTGCAATGAACGATTTCATAAGCAATTATTGTCCAGATTTATGGAAAGCTCAAGTCTCAGCTCAGATTCGTGTCAAGGCGTTGGCTGGTTGGCTGGCCCCCCCGAAACAGTTCTCGAAGCAATTAAATTCGAATTCTATTTCCAGAGCTCTTTCAAATACATTTCCGTAATGCCATAATGCCAGGTAGCAGGACCAGATTCTAGAATCTAGATGCTAGATGGCGGCCAGGTAAGCGGGTTGTAAAAACTGTCATGATTTACAGTTCGCACTTTTTACGATCCCAGTGGCTGTTGGCTTGGCCTCTTTTTTTTGGCCTCCGGTGGTCGACTCTATCGGTTTGAAATTATATGGAATTTAACTAAGCGGGAAATATTTAAACATATTTCTATTTTTTTTTTCCATTTGCCGCTTTTGTCTCAACTCTTCTAGGGCTCTTCGGAGCGGCCCGAGTTTTGTTTTATGTTTCTGGCTTTTATGGCCTGGAGTTCATTTCCTTTACGAACGGTGGCAGAATGACCATTAAAATAAGTATATTCCTTAGCTGGAACCAGAGAGCATTGAGCCTTTGAGAGACCGACCGACCTGATGTAATTAAAATCATTTATTGGCATATTTAAAGCTTGATTTTTCCTCGCACCACGTAATCCACATAAAAAACCAATCCGATTGCGCTTTAAACAATTTTCACGGCCTCAGTCCCCAGTCTTCAGTCTCCAGTCTTCAGTCTCCAGTCCCCAATCCCCAGTCCTCCATCATGTAACATTTTCACTTAAAATTCACACTTGATACACGCAGCGGGCATTTATCATTTTGCTGAGATCTCTGGCGTTGCCTTTTTAGAGCTTTCCTTGGCAGCAAGTCGGCCTGAAAGTGTCTTAGGGTTTCCAGGCCCGTTTTCGCATCTTTTGATTTATTTTCAAGTGCTCGAGCGATGTCGCTGCGCGGCAACCTAAATATTGAGATACAGATCTTCGGTCAGTGTCAGTTCCTTTGGCTCATTAGACGAGTGCTCGTAAAAGCCGGGCCAGCACATCCCAGCCAACCCAGGCATTCCGGATGGTTCTCACGGATCCACTAAGCCCCGATGCCAGATGTCCCCAATACGGGGGAATAATAGTTTGGCTTGGACGTGCTCGAGTTGAGCTCTTTACGAGATTACCCGGCTCATGGTAATTTCTTTTGAGGCTCACATTTGCCAAAATTCCGCTTAGCCGCAACCAATTGGCCGATATTCATTATTCACACTTTGAGCAAGCATGGGAAATCGATTTCGTACGAGATTGCTAAGGGAATTATTCCTATGCCAGATTTAATTACCTTTTTTCCAAAGGAAGCAACAATTACGAGTTTATGAAGCTTGCAAATTAAAATATATTTCCTGGATTATTCCCTCAGACATCAAGGGAATACCAATGAGTTCCAAACCTGAGTCATCTCTGAATAATACGACTCCCTTATTGTTTAGACCACAAATGCACCGTTAGTGAGGTTCGTTCGCCCTATTTTTTGGATTCCGTTCGGCATAAGTTTGTACGGTTTTGTCGTGGCTTTTATCAATTGTTCAATTGTCGGACTTGAAGCCAAAGTATGACAAAGTGGGCAACATTAACGCTTTGTATGCATCAAAAGACATGTGGAAAACCCGAAAAAATTATGACAATTTCATTCGAAGAACCACTTCGTCAATGTCAGACTGACGAGCCCCAAAACGAACCCTGAAGTGATCTCTGGCTCGTTGGTTCTGGTCTTGAGCCTCTTACCTGGCTCAAGCGAACATGTCGTGTTTTTCTCGTTTTTAATGTAACGAAACGAAAAAAATGCCACCGCTTTGTAACTAGAAATGGATAGAAAATGCCTAATTGGCCAAGTTACTACGCCCTGCTTCTGGGAATTGTCCTAAAACGAAACTAACTCTGTAACTAAAAACATGTCCAGAATTTACATGTTGTGCAACCCAACCATTTGTGGTGTGTGGTCCGAAAGGTCAGAAGGCTTGACACCGACACCGACACCGACTTAAGACTGGCAAATCAATATGTGCGACCACGAGGAGCAGACCACGAGGAGCAAAAGCCCAAAAAGTCAACTCGAGTTGGCTAAGACGGCTTAGCGAAACACTTGGTTGCTTCTTAGTGGCATTAGCACTTGAAGTCGAGCCAAACAATAGGGCACAGTGGGTTGGTTTTACCGCAAAAACTAAACTAATCTTAGTAGAGTATTTTCGTATTTTCAAATATTCAATTCGCTTGAAATAAAACCAAATCTTTAGCTATCACTGAAATGTTTTGATATTTCTTGTCACTTTTTGTTTGTTTGTCGGCCACTTTTTGGCCAAACCACTCTGGCCGAAACTCTTTGGTTTTAACAGACTTTTTTCGCCCCACCGTAAGCCGCAACAACTATGAGCGGTTGTGCGACTATCAAACTGTCAGAAATTATGACATTTGAAATTTCACGTAACCAGGCAAGAAAGTTGAGGCTCACGCCGTGAAAAGCCAAAGCCAAAGCCAAGTGTTTCGAGTGTCAGGTCTTGTTGTTGCTTATGCTGTTTCCTCGAAATAACATACATAAGAAATTTTCAATTACAGTTCGTGCCAAAACGCTGGAGATCAAATTTAGCGCCCAGCTCCCGGTCCGTTCCGTCCCTCCTTCTGTCCGGGTTGTCTATCAAAAAGTATCTGGAGGAAAAGCATCGCATCAGCGTCAGCAGACGAACATATTTAAATTGTTGAACATGAATGGCGGTGGTGGTGGTGCCTCATATTGCTGCAAAAACAAAAATCCATCCATCCAACAGCTTTCGGGGGCTCAGACACACGCGCCAAAAAATTTTGGTTGCTTGTTTTTCGAGATTTGGAGTCACCGGCTCTGGGGTTTTGCATTCGCTCTTGTGATTATTTTATACAATTTTTTTTATTTTGAATTCAGCTTGGCGACTGTCAATGAATGGAACGCGATTACTTGTTTTTGTCATCGCCCCACGGTTTCGCGGTGTCTACAATTGTCGAGCATGCAAAACGAGAAGAAAAATAAGAAAGAAATTCATTCGGATTGGGGGCTGGGGCTGGGGCTACTAAAGAGCTGAGAAACATGATCCGAACTCCGCAAACACAGCACGAAATACAATTTCCGAAAACTTGATTTGGCGTCAAAACATTTTTATATCATTTTTTGTCATTTAATTGAAATTTAATGATAAGGCACTTATTTATATGCAAAGCTAGCAATGGAAAAATCAAAAACCCAGGCATATGGATTTCAATGGGTCGTTCGCCAAATCCAAAAGTGACTCAACGAAAGTTTGAGGCTTCCAGAAATTCGGGCAATCGATGAGTAATGGAATCGAAATGTTATTGTTTAAATCCAAAAGGGATTATAGTCTGACATGTCTGTCAGGATTTGTTTTATTCTCAGGGCAGTAAAATAAATAGAAAATATTATTGAAATTGTTAGTGAATACACTTGTCGCTTTTGGCCACTTCCGTTGGCTGATTTGCTCACTTTTGAAATTCGATATTTACCAATTTTTCACCTCAATGTGAAATTTGGCGCTTTTGAAGAGGCTTGCGCTTGCTTTTTTTGGGGCTTTTGTTCTCTTTGGTATTTTTGCACCTAGAACAGCCATTGAGGAGGGCTGAAAAAACCCAGCCAAAAAAAGGCCTCAAGAAAAAGCAGTTAACTGGGCAAAAAGCGAAACACTTCACCGGCTTCAAGCTGGGGCCTGGCTAAAGGCAAAAAAGAGAGAAGCTGACAAAGCAATTTGCTGGCGAGAAAGGTGATTTTCGAATTGGTTCATTTCGCCCCCGGGTCTGGGTCTGGGTCTGGGTTCGTATAGACTTATTGAAATCGAATTGAATTGAATGGAATGGAATGAAATTGATTTATTTGTTTGTTTGCTGGCGCGAAATTTGCATATAAGTGCGATATAATTGATTAGAAAGTGTGTGTGCGTGCGTGCGAGGAGGTCTCCGGAGTCTAGACTCCTCCAGATCGAAGGAGTTTCCCCAAACGCACTTTCGCTAGAAAGGCGAATGCGGGTATCGGCCATGGGGCATCGGGCATCGGGCATCGAGAATGGGGCATCGCGAATCGGGCATCGGGCATAGCCTGAAACCGCTTTGAATGTGCATATTTTCCCAAGAATTTTCCCGCCCGGCAGCAAATTGCTATTGAAGACGGCACCGAGAAACCAATGATGGGGAAAAAACTTGAAGTGAAGTGAAATAAAAAGGCAAAGCACAGCTGTCAGGCCGGGCGGGCACTCGAAATAATTTTCGTGGAAATGTTTCAAGAAAAAAGAAAACGCCGAGAAGAACTCAAAACTTTCCTTCATCATCATCATCGCACCACGCAAAGTTTTATTCTTTTGTTTGAAGGCCGGCAAGAAATACTCGTCCATCTTGTTGGACTCCAAAATCCAAAAAAAAGAAAAACACAATTTGAAAACGCCGCCGAGTAGGCCAGTTTTCGACACTTGTCCAAGTGTGAAATGCTGGCAGGGATGATCGCAGGAGGGCGGGGGGTCTCTTCTGACAGCCAGTCTGTCTGGCCCGGCCAACAATTTGTTTTTTCCCCACTTACACTTTAACCTTTTCCCAATTCCACAGCCACATCCAAATCCACATCCACATCCATTTCCATTCCAGTCTGGGCGGCATAATTTCGGCAACTGTGTAAAGTGGAAAGCGACGACTTGTCACTTGCTTTTCTTATGAAATACGTCAGCGGCGGGTTAGACAACAACCACAAAAAAATATATACATATCCATAGAAAGAAAAAAACCATTTACATCCCGAGTCCGAGTCCGAGCCCGAGCCCGAATAAACGTAGAAGTTGGAAAAAACTTCAAGTGGTTTGTCAGCAACATTTCAAACAAAGCGTCGGCGATGCAGCAACACCAGCAACATAAACTGGAACAGCAACAACAGGGTCCTACTCTGTGAAAAGTTTAAGCACACGAAAAAATACCTTATAAGATATTCCTTACTTTATTCTAAAAAAAATCTTTACCTTACTTGCAATATTCATCCTTCCAATCAATAAAATCATTACATTTTAGAGAATAATATATATTTTTTTATTGTGCATTGGGAGAAAAAACTTGTTTGCATCCTCTAACGAGGCTGTGCATTTTGTTCACACTCACATTTGTCAGCCATTGAGGAGCCGTTGCCACCGCCCCCTAAAGCATTCGAATCCCCCCTTGGGGGCACATTGTGGCATATAGAACACATCGACATTTCAGCCGGCAAGCAGCAAACAGCCAACAGCCAACAGCGAGCGGCATGCAGATGCAGATACAGATACTCGTACTCTCAGATACCCGAGAAGCTCGTAAAGCACAATGAATGCTGGATGAGATTCGGATGCGGAGTCGGATGCGGAGTCGAATGAGACAAAGCCTGGGGCTTCGCAGGGGGACTGCATAATAAGTCTGGCAAATCTTGAGGTGGAAAATCTCGTTAAATATAAGTCACTGAGACCCAAAGCCACTCGAATCTCGGGGATGTGCTGAAACCTGCACGTGGGTTGCCAACAAAGAAGTGCAATAGGAAAGTGTTGAACGAGGTTAAAGTAGTTTAAATGCAATCTCTTATTGATTTCAACTAAATTCATACTAAACAGTTTAACGAATTCTTCCTTTTTAACCATTCCACCAAAGATTGGCTTACATTATTGTTCGATTCAATATAATCAAAAGTAAACAAAAAGAAAATTCCCATTCAGCTTTGCGATTAATTGCCAGTCTTTCGCTTTTGCTCTGTGCTTTTTGCTTTTTGCTTTTTTTAAACTTTTCAGTTGTTTTCCTACCGATTGCAGCTCAATATCTATGGAGTCGAAGAGCACGATTTCTTAATTAAAAGTTGGTATTGTCTAATGAAATGGAAAGCGCTTTTCCAGCTGCGTTGGGTGGCTGCCTGACTGGCTGCCTGGCTGCCTGACTGACTAGCTGACTGGGTGGTGTTCGAAGCATTTTGGGTGGCCTTTAGTCTGTCTAGACAGTGTTAAACTTTCCCCTGAATATCATCCTGGAGCTCCGCTCCGAAGAGCTGGGAGAACTTGGTGATATTTATTTTTACAACCGGACATGCTGCGAAACTTTTTACTGGCAGCCTCTACGAGCTACGTGCGAAAGTGAAACGCTTAAAAAGGCATCGAATGTCTTTATTATGCTGGCCGAGCCAATCAACTTGGCAAAATCGAAACTGCAGCAGCAGCAAAAGCAGGAGGAGCTGTGCAACATGGCTTGTCATCAAATTTTATTGTTATTTAAATGACGAGTCGCAGGGGTGACCCTCTACCGCCCCCTCACATGCAAACCCAAGCCGTTTTCCCTGCATTGTTGCCAATATGCAGCGCATGCCTTGCCCGTATAAAGCCGGGCCAAGACCGGCAGAGCCACTTTGTATATAGCTCCTTGCACATATATATTTATTGCGCCTCGTTTCAGTCAATGGTGACACTTGCTGCATTTTAAATGGTCGCAAGCTGCCTTTTTGGCGGCGGGTTGTGGCAAGTAACGGGGCAGAATGCAGGGGATAGAATGCAGAAGGTGCCTGGCAACACATTCCGCGGAACCGTCTACGTCTCGGCCTGAGTCTGGGACTCAGTCTGAAAATGCCCCAACACGTTTCGCGGCCATCATTTTGCGCAGTTTTGTCCATTAAAATCATCAAAATGTATGGCGCTGGGGTTTATGTTTATGAAAAATTTGTCGCAAAACTTAATTTTTATACTTTGTTTTCAATGCCTTGAATGCAGGAGCAGAAACAAACAAAAATGGTACTGAATACTGAATAAAATATTATCATAAAACGGTTCCAAACTAGTCATCATACATTGTGGAGAACTTTTACCCTAACTTACCTTGGATCGTTTTTTAATCATGAACTTTTAGCTTAGCTTGGCAATTTTTTTGTGCAATTTAAAATGCATTTTAGCTGACAGATGAATTTAGCTAAATATGCAATCAAAGCAAAGTGGTAATAAAAAATTAGCTTAGACACTAAAATGAAAGCATTTTGGCCAAGAAAAGCAAATCAAACAAAGGCAGCACTGAAAAGCTGAAAAGGCTGAAAAAAAGAGCAAAAGAAGTATGGCAAAGGCAAATGCGGTAATTATTTTTTAATGTAACAAAATAATATCTGGCCAAAACGATCAAGTCACGCAAGTTTCGGCCCAGGCCGAGGCCAGAGGAAATTAACATGAGAATAAATAAGAAATTTTCAACAGTCTGGGCCAAAATTCGAAACCGAATCCGCAGCACGATAGCACGCACGACTCTTGCTCAGGTGGCAAGGAGCGGAGGAGCCCGAAGAGTGTTGCCGCTTGCCACCTCATGACGCATGCGCCGCGCTTCCGTTCACGATTGGCAAATTATTTGTGACCGGTGCGAAATTCAAAACCCCCTTCGAAGACCAGAAACCGTTAGACCCAGGACCGGACAGAAGACAACAACCAGAAATTAACCGGAGAGGGGCCGGGCTATATCTATCTGATTAATCGGACGGCCCACAAGACACATCAGCGGCATAGGATGGAATCAAATTAAAATTAAAATCCCCTCGAAAAAACACAAGAAGGAGACAGCAATTAATCAATCCGCACTTTAATGTTGATAATATTCTCGCCGCCGAGGGGATCTCACTGTTTAATTTAAATTTCATTTGGGCCAAGCTGGAAATCTCTTTATTCCGATGCCGTCCGCTGCCCAACAAATGTTTCGTCATTAGGCCGTCGAGAGTCTCTCTTCTTTTCCGACTTCGACTCCGATTCGGCGTTTGTTTCAACACTTGATAACAAGCCGTGGCAGCCCCATTTTCTCGCATTTGGAAAAATCACTTTAAAATTAGTGAAAGTGATTGATTTTTTCACTTAATTTTAGGGTAGACAACGGCAATGGGATACGAAAACAAAAGTAATGCCGATAATCAGTTGGGGCAACTCCGACAGCCTAATGCGAGTTCAGGTCCACGTTGGCCAAAATTGCCAACTTGGCGCATGCGTGGCAGTTGCAAGTTTCGGGGAACTGTAGCACTTCCGTCAGCTTGAAAACAAAGCTAATAGGAAATCGGAGAAATCATTTAATGTATTCCATTTTAAAATCTGATATAAATTTATGAAATACAGCCATTGCAAGCGGTTATATTTCTATATGAATAAGAGGATTCATTAGAAAAATATGAATATGGTTTCAAGAACTTGATACAGAGTACATATCTGACAAATCGAATATGAATTGAAATGAATATGAAATACCAACATATAACCCGATTCTGAAGGGTGTTTTTCTTCCAGTTAGCCTAAAATATGCGACTCTTTTTCTCAAAAATGCAACACCACTAAAAAATCTTGGTTTGGGGCGCCAGCCAAAAGGGAAATAAATAAAACACTCACATTGTGTGGATTTTGTGTGGTGCACTACAAATTTGCATAAATACCATAGCAACTCGAAACAACACCAACAACACCAGGCACATGGCCAGAAACGGCCACAAAAGTGGTGCAACAGCAGCAACAATTGGCACAATGCGTCGCTAACAATGCAACATGTTGTCGATGTCGCTTGTAGTTTGGCATGTTGTGAATTATGTTCGGAATTTTATTTATTCGTTTGGTTCTTTATGTTTTTGTTGTTCCTACCAGCTCCTACCAACTTTTTTTATATGCAAACAACGTGCCACAACAATATGGCAAGAACAGGACCCTTTGGATAAGCGCCTGCCTGTTTTTCCGATTTTCCATACATTTATTTTTTCTTTCCACACATGAAGAATAAATAGTGTGGCATGCATGGTGGCATATAGTAGAGGTCGTTGCAATATTTTAATTGCCAACTACCATTTGAATGAATTGGAAACTTTTTAATGAGTTCAAAACTTTACATCTTTTGAACTTTTCTACAAAAAATGAGTATCTCCTAATGGTAGAACACATTGCTTTCCTATGTGAATTGATAATTTTTAATAAAACTAAGCCCATTTTCTAATAATAAAAGAGCACTCTTAAGTCGGTTAAAAATATTCTTTATAATGCTGCCGTGCTGTGGTCACATTAGAGGCTTTAGCGTGTCATCGGCGAAAATGTGTTAATCTTTTGAATTTAGTCAGAAGTTGGGCTTTAATCATAAATATTGGGTGGGTCAATGGAAGTGGGAGGTCAAAAGTGGAGATGGAGATGGTGGAGGACCAGGCCACTCAACCACCAAACGTGCCAGCTGCCACCGATTGCTGGTCGCTCGCCAGTGCCATTGTCAAAGTAAGGACACTCGAGCAAGGACTCCGATGAGGACGAAAATGACGAGAGCCAGCCACCACAAACTACAACTCGTGCACGCACGGACACAAAATTTCGATTGCATTCGTCAAAAGCGGCACAGGAAGAAATCTATTAAAAAATGTGGATTTTTTGGGATAAATAATATTGACAGCCTGGACGGTTTTGGTAATAGGAAAAAATTGTTGAAAAAATTACCCAACGGAGATTTATTTAATCTTGGAGTAATTTTTTCCTCTGTGCATTTGTCACGAGAGCCACTTCACACGCAGCTGCAATGCCCTGGAAAGCACCACACTGCACCACTGCACTGGCGACAAAACGCAGTCCTCGAGTGCCATGTCCCAGGCTGTGGAGGAAGTAGGAAGCGGGCTGTCCGACTGTCGGGATTCCCCTTTTTGGGCTGCCATGTAAATCAATGCAATAATTAAGAAAATTTTTCATTTGTGCGTGAGACCCTTGAAAGTGCAGCAGCAGCAGCAGCTCCTCGATGACGTTGGCAAACAATCGTCCATCAGCCATGCAGCTCGTTAGCATAACTGCAATTAGACAGCACCACCCCCCGCCCTGGGGCATGCCCCAGCCACGCCTCCCAAAGCTCTTGACAAATGTGCGTAAAAGTTCATGAATCGTAATTGGGGTAGGTTTCACCCTGAAACCCTGTAACCCTGTAAACAAAAAACAAACAAAATATATTAATAAACACGTGTAAGCCAAACACTGAGGTTCATTGGATTTATACCAAAGAAATTTATTGAATTAAAAAATGTATAAACATGTGTAGTTAATTGTTTAACTAGATTTTTCCCATCAAGAGCTGACACATTATTTTTTCAACATTTTCGAACCACTTAGTTGTATTTTTTCTATGTGCAGGGTACAAGGTAACTCCATGCTTCTTGTATTAGCATTTGCTTTTGTTAATTGGGAAGTCCAAGACTCGAGTCCCCTGCTTGCAACCCAAAAGGTCTCCAGGTTAAGTGCCAGAGCGGGATCTCTGCTCCGGACTCCGAACTCCGAACTCCGGATCCCGGATCCGGTGGAAACACTTCTATTTCCGACAGGCGGCGCTTAGTTCTAAGGCCCCGCCACCGATGTTTCGCACTTGAATGAGAATTTTCATGTAGCGGGGCGAGTTTGTTTCGGATTCTTGGATTTTAGATGTGCGAGTATAACCAAGTATCGGAGTGCCTCTAGTCACGTCCAGGGTCTGGCCGGCTGACTGGCTGTTGTGCAGTTTATGCTCTATTTAAACTGTTTTTATTTGCCATGTCTACCGGGTGTGTGTTAGAAAAGCGCCATAAAAACCAGGCAACGGAAACATGTTGCACTCTGCACTAGACTCGTATAGTATAGTAGACCGATCTGAGGCTAATGCACTTTGACCGGCTGCCGGGGGAGAGCTGCTCGATCATTAAATAAGTCCACAAAACAATTTAAATTAATTAAAAATATGTAAGTGAGATGTATACAAAAAAAAGGACAACATAGCATATGGAAAGACGTGCCATTGACAAGCAATTAAATTAAATTAAATTGTTTTTTTATTATTTGCGTTTGCGTTATGTTTTCAATGGACAAATTGGTGGGCGGGCTTAATGGCAGGCAACTCCCACGCAAACACAAAAGACTTGGACAAACAAAATGGAAAAAAAACATTGGTTATTAGCTTGATGATTATTAATTAATTGAAAAAGTGAATGAAGCATAAAATGTGCAGTGGATAATAAATGCGAAAGTAAGCTTGGAAAAAAAACAAAGCCAAACATCGATAAATACAAACCAAATACAAAACAAGGAAAACTCGGCCATATCTGGGCAAAAAGCATATGGAAATTGTAAGGGAAAAATATCAAATCAAGCGAAAACATAAATAAGCATTCAGTTGAAAGTAATTTAATGAAAGTGTTTGTTGTTCCTTGGTTTAGGCCTTGAATTATATATAAGACCTTCCTGCAATTAACCAGCTTAAACTCGTTTAAGCCATTTGCTTGATTAAAACCCTCGACAGCTGCTTAACAATGTAGACTTTTAAGGCTCTCCGGCCTTAGCAGTTACAGTTTATGGGGCGGGAATGGCAACAAATTCTTAGGGTTTAAGGTTAGGGCTTCCCTCTACCCTCTACCATCCACCGTCTCCATCCAGTTAAACCTGCCAGTGAAAATTTATTAAGCGCAAAACTATAATTAAACCAAAGTAAAAATTATTAAGTCAAGAAGCGCGCGAAGAAACAGAGAAACTAGTTCTGCTTCGCTAGCAACCTGTTGGCCAGAAGGTGCAAAGAACGATTTAATATTATGCAGAAATCATAAAAACGCGTCAGGTAACAAGATAGTTGCTGCTCATTGTTGGCGGTTAATTGTATGGACTTGGTGTTGGTGTTGGAGTTTCAGTTGCAAGTTGCCCTGAAAAATGATGCAAAGTCGAATATTTTAAAAGTGTTCTTGCAACGAGCTCGCGCAATTACGCCACAAGGCACTGATGTTTGGGAAGTCGTAAATAGAACCAGACAAGTATTGTTTATAGTTAACACCTA
The DNA here is from genome assembly GCA_018150545.1 of Drosophila ercepeae. Lineage (NCBI taxonomy): Eukaryota > Metazoa > Arthropoda > Insecta > Diptera > Drosophilidae > Drosophila > Drosophila ercepeae. The sequence continues at coordinate 17,468,205 of JAECWL010000161.1, forward strand.
TCCAGAGCATAAAGCTTAAGCCTGGCTGCCTGTTGCAGTGTATCTCTATTTATCCAGATCCAGATCCCTATATAGCTATATAGATAGATCCCTTCCCTTGCCTCTGGCTCACACGGGAATTTAATTAATGATTCTGCATTGTTCGATCAAAAGATTGGCCACCACTTGAAATTCTTTTGTCTCCGCACAATGGTCGCCAGAAAAGTTTTGGTTTGTAATTGTTATGGCTCTCCGGCCCAGTCAATGCAGGCAGTCGAAATTTGTAACGCCATCATCATTAGACCTCCGATCGCTGCTGATTTTGGTTTATTTTTTGTGAGATTTTTTTCGGTTTTCTATCAAAATTAATTTGACTATTCTCCGATGTCCGCTGTGGTGCCTAATAAGCCATAGGCAATTAAGCAAAACACTTACTCATGCCGCCTTCGAGTTGGAGTTTCAGGTTTGCACAGCCAAAAAAAATATTGATACATTCCCATTAATATTTATTGAAAATTAACATATAAATCTGCTACAAATCATAAAGATTATTTTCTGTGTATAAACTTTACCTTTGAATCGAAATATTGGACACGCAAAACTATGGCAACTTGGTCGCATCATCTACTTCTTCATCAGCCTGACTTTTTGGCACAGCGGGCGATCTGGCCGGGCTAACTGAAATCGTCTATAAAAGCAATTCATTATGGCTTATGAATATATACGAGTATATATTCATGCAGATACATATGTATATTAATGGTAGTAAGCGTCGTTGTTAACGCTCAGTTTATGGCACTTCCAAAGGTATTCCAGCCAAGATATGAGGGTTCTGTTGAGGTAGCCTACCCGGCGGGGAAAGCGCGAAATACGGCCAAAAAAGTGTGTTCCAGTCAGCTCAAATGCTAATTAATTGTTCTAATATCGTTCAAAAATTGATGGCCATTAATCAGACCAACTTTCATTCATGAGTGTCTACTTTTTGGGGGAAGACAATGACCTGACTTTGAGTTTTTGCAGATTTATTTTAATGAAAAGGTACTTTACCTGTTCCTTGTAATACTTTCCTCGGAAGTAAGTATTTAGTTGGGTCATTTTCAATTTTTCTGACCATTTATAAAAGTAATTAAGCCACCTAACCCACTTTCCGCACGTGTAGCAAATCATCGGATTGGAAAGGCGTTTTCAAAAAGTCTCTCACAACTCATTCACATTCACCAAAAATACATATTTTTTTTCTTTGCCAAATTACATTGAAATAACATGCTCATTTCTGATTCATTTATGAATACGAATACGAATACGAGTATGTAGGTATTTCCCAGCCCCAGTCCCAATCCCAGCACACACATTTTGTATCTTTTTCCGCTCTGGTTTCCTTCGGTTTTTTTTCTTACCATTCTCATAAATTTTTTTGCTGCGTAATCTACACAAAAGCCGCATAAAAGTGCATGAAATTAGGCGGAAATTGAACTTGGAGAGGAACTCTCATGGCTTAGAATTATGAATGGCTGTGGCTGGCGCGACGGGTGTGAGGGCTTTTAAAAACCAATTAATAAATTTTAAATGTATGCACTCCAGGTTGCTGCTGCTGTTGCCTGGGTTGATGTTTTGTTTATTATGCAGCTCGCTGCATGAGGCGCTGCAAGTTCCGCTGGAAAAATGAAGAAATAAATAAATAAAAGTAAAGCAGCAGAACGCAGCACGAGTTGTCAGTGCTTCATTTTTCTTTGGGGGCCTCCATGGCCAGCAAGCCAGCAAGCCAGCAACTGGACGCTTTGCATTGTCTTCATGAAAAATTAAGTGTGAACAATTTATTGAGAAATTTGTACAGGTGGCGGCAGCAGCATCGGCTACAGCAGCATCGGAGGCATCCAGAACCAGATCCACGCCGGGATTGCCGTCGATTGTTTAATGACTTCATTTGCTTGGAGAACCCAACCGATCGGGTTAATGAGCAAAGCTCTCCGGGCCTGGCCCCCAACTGATTTAAACCAAGAAAACCAAAAACAAAAACAGGAAACATGAAACATCTTCCGACACTCAAGAAGGGACAAGATTATTGAGTTTCGAGCGAAACCAATTTACGAACCAAGATTTAGACATTACATCAGATACTCATAGGATGACCTTTCCAAGGGAGACAAAAAAAATAAATAAATGAATAAAATTTGTAATGCTTAATTAAGATACAAAAATTCTGACTCTGATTCTGAGCATTGTGGGATTGTAGGTTCGCCAATCGAATCAATACCCAGACTAGACTCAGATCGATGGATCCAATAAGCCAACCTGCCATATGGCAACCGCAGCTTCCAAACGTGCCACAGAATTAACGTGGAGCAGGCAGCTCTCCGGCTTTGCGATCATGTCACTAAAGTTGATAACGCCGATTACTCCACATACTTGGCATATTGTCGAACTTGCCGGGAATCGCGCATTGCGTTGCACCTACCTCGCCGGCCAGGTTGGGGCCTCCGAGGGGATGCTGGGAAGCTGCAGCCGCTCCACATGACACATGAGTAATGGCCACGCAGGCAAATTTATGACAAGTCACATTTCTGATGTGCTCGTTTATCAAAGCCCATAGACAGGAACGGGCTGTGCCAGGAACTGGAACTGGAAATGGCTTATACGAGTACAGCAGTACAGCGTTGGGAGAGAGGGGGCTTTGGGTGCACAATAGCAGGACCGGGGGAACGGGGATTTGGCTGACAGGCACGCGTGACAAGCGAAGAGCAGACCGACGACCGACCTGGGCCAGGAGCCAGAGCAAGTTCCCAAGACCTGGCCTTCCGTGGCCATGGCATTGAGTTAATTATAAACGACGAGAGTGAGCTTCAATTGAAGTGGCCGAGTGGAGGAAGGCCAAAGGAAGCGGCCAGGAACTTGCAGCCTCTCAGCTGGCAGCTAATCCCGACTGACTGATCAAAAGGCGGCTAAAGATGGATGGCCAAGGGCTTTTATTAGCTTGTTCTGGCCTGGTTCTGAACAGCCAAAGTCCAGGCCACAGTCAAATCTCGGTCTCAGGTGGAACGAAATTGAGATCTACAATTTTAGATGTAGGGATTGGAATTTGTGCTATTCAAAGGGACACGAAATACCTGGATACTCCAGGTAGAATTCGGTGAAGGACTCTGCTGAAAGTTTTGAAGACTAAGCTTAGTCCTCACACCTTTAAATCACTCGAATCCAAAACGAATTTGTAGCTGAATATCGGAAAAGCAATTAATTCTGCGAATCGAAGGGAAGCTGCCAGTCGATCGACGCGAATTATCGCTATATGTATGTTCGCTGGCCCCGTTCAAACGACAATTCCAGGCAATAAGCCAGCCAAATGGCAGCTCAAGTGAATGCTAAAAAAACCAATAATAATAAAAAGACACGAGAGCGTGGGCTTCCTTCTTCTGCCTTCTGCCAGCACCATTCTGCCAGTCTGCCATTCGAATGTTCAAACATTCAAATGTCCAGCAAACTCTAAACATCCTTCAGAGGCGGGAGACGAGCGATTAGATCACAATACGAGCGCTCGTAAAAACGTAGAAATTCTCTGGGCCTTGTTACGTTTTGCATAAACTGTTTGGCGATTTGGGGAGTGAAAAATAAGCAGCCAACTGGGCAACTGGGCAGATATTATGGCCAAGTCCTCCGAGGCCCGTTCAGTTTGATGGCATCGTTCTGGGTAAAGAAAGCTGCCTGCCTGCCTGCCTGACTGTGAGCGGTTATATATGGTGCATTGCCATTCGGTGGACACCTACGTGTGACAAAAAGCCAGTGCCACACTTTTTTGTTGCACAGCCTGCATGTGGGTCTTACCATCCAAACATTGCTGGCCATTAGCACGCACGCGGCCAAAAGGAGGAGCAACATCAGGAGCGGAGCCAGAAGGAACCAGAAGAAGCCCGGAGGAGGTGGTGGCTCTGGACCTCTTTGTGTGTGAGACACAATCACGATCGGGCCTTGACAAATTCTGTTGTCTTGCTTTAGTTTTGTGGCAGGGAATGGTTTATGTGGGGCATTAAGCCGGGGCAGGAAACCCAGCGAGATCGTTGCCACAGACAAAAACTAGCCAAGAAAGAGAGAGAGTGGGACTTCTTTAGGCCTTTTATTTGGGTTTTTAAAAAGATGAGAAATGAAGATATAAATAAGCTCTAAAAGTCTTTGCTGAATTATCATAAATATTTCGTTAACGAGACGAAAAAAAACTTAACCAAATCGCAGCGTCAGCTGCCACTAACCCCGAAGAAATAAAATCGATGGGAAAGTGATTTCAACCACAGAAGCTCAAAACCCCGAGACACCTGATGGTGTCCTGCGAAAGGTCGAATTATCCTTTGGCCGATGCTTCGCAGGCTAGCTGGATTACAATGAGTGGCAACAGCTGGAGTCGTTAACGCTTCAATGGAATGGAAGTAAAATTCATTCAAAAGTCACTGCGGACGCGAACTCCTTTCGCCATGATTTTCATAATTCAAATTGACCGTATCCTCGGTAAGGATGAAGGGAAAAGGATTTCCCCATAATGAAATTCACTTTGTTTTCGCTGGGGCAATGTGAGCTTTTTTTCCTTTCCCTTATTTTTTTGCCTTGGCTGCTCTCTTCTGAAGTGAAAATGCCATTCAAGCAGAATAATGCAATATAAACTGTTGCAGCTTGAGCGGAGCTACTCAACCCAAAGCTGAGGGGCAAAGACTGGAGACCAGGAACCTGGAACCCGTTGACAAGCAACCGAAGGAGCATTCTCACTTGTGTGTCTGGTAGAACATGAAACCACAAAAGAGTTGGCCCAAGGAATCGTTCATGTCAATTATTCCAGTTAAGTGAGCAACAAACCAAAGCTCCCTGCCCACATTTTATCTTTGGCAATTTTTTAAGTGCATTCTGTGGCAAGACATTGATGCAACTTGCCAAGGCAGCAAGGATACGAAAGATTACAATATGAAATTCAATACGCCGGGCGTAATTCAAGTTGTGAGAAACTGTTCAGTTTCGGGGGCAGAGACCTGCATGAATTACTCAGAGATGGAGATGGAGGACCCAGCGATCTCCAGCGACATAATAAAGCAATAAAACTGCCTCGCAGGATAACAAACACAAACAGCAAGATACACAAACATCGTACAGATACAGATACAGATAGTAGGCAGATGCTCCGACGATCTCGAATTTCACATGCAATCAATGACAAATTTATGACTCTGCCACAGCCAGACTCTTGAAGTGCATTCGAATACTGACTGAATACTGAGTCCTTGCACTCGTTCCCCAAAGAGTCCGGAGCAACTCCATTCTACTTTTCGCGTGCTCATATTTCTGTCAATTTGCCGGAGAGCCCCAACCCCTAATTCCACCCCTGCCTTCCAAATTGAGTTATTGCCCGAGTCCTGGCATTATCCTGACAGCTGTCCTGGCCCGACATTTAAGTATCTATTTCACGCATTTGCCAAAGATCAAATGCCTGGGAGCAAGTGCTCTTCGAATGCACTTTAATTTGTTGTACCTTCGAGGAGTTGCTTCCTCCGAATGTTGGAATTTCCGCTGGATTTGGTTAGTTGGGCATTTAAGTGGAATTCGTTTCGAAATTTGTTTTCCAATTAGCTGCTCCATCGAGAACGATTCGTAATGGTGTGACAAATTCTAGGAACAAAACGGATGTCCTTTGGGAGCCATACGGGAAGTGACCTACCAGAAGAAGTCCTTTAATCTGAAGGCAACTTCCTATGCCACTACGTTTCTTACCTTTTGATGTGAGACTGCTGTTCTTTTTAAAAGGCTTTTCAAATCGCATAGCACAGGGTCTGTCAATTGCAGGACTCCCCCAACAAAGGAATGCAATCAGCAGAATCTAAGTGGAAATGCATTTTCACAATATCGCAAACAACAAGGCAGCAGGAAAGCAAAGCTGGATTAAAATATGCAACATACAGCAGCGGCAGCAGAAATAATAATGCCACCTGAAGGGTCTCCGGCGGGAAGGGGTGGGCTAAGAGCTGAAAACAAGTAGCCAAATAGCTTAAGACGCTAACAAAGTTCTTGCAGACCTGGCCAAGGTCCACCTTCTGCAACTCCTGCTGATAAAACTCCTCGATAAGCGACACGCGACCACAAGAGGGTCCAGCCCTAGGACCAGGCTAGGGACACAGCGAAAAATTTACCCATAACTAATATTTTATTCCCACAAATATTCCACCCAACATCAAAATTAAATTATTAACCAATTTCTTCCGGTGCAAACAAAGAACCTGGTACAGGTACAGTTTGTTTTTAACTCGCAAATTGGTTTTGGCCTGGCCTGTAATAGGGAAGTTTGCGTTTTGGCTTGCGTTTTGGGGGCAGGTGTCCCACCCACCGAATGGCGCTGGACTGTCACACAGAAATCCTAAAACATTTTCCGCCAAAACACGACTCGGGCCCAGTGTCTCCTCAGGTATCTGGCCCCGGTAATGTCTGCAGTTCCGTTTGGTGTACCCATGTCAGTGACTTCTAACTTCCAACTTCCCCAGTTCTGGCTCCTTCCTAACCCCAGAGACCAGCGCCAGAGGGTCTTATATTAATTGTCACGCATATGTTTAGCCTCCTCCCCACCCCAAGGCCTGACAAACGACAACAAACCCAAAAACCAAAAACCACAGACGTGGCGGAGAAGCCACAGCCCGGAGTCGACGCCGCGCATATTTTTGGGTCTATTGAAAAGCCAAAAACCACAAGAATGTTACCAAAAGGCCTGGCCAAACAAAACTGCTGCTGTTTTTTTGATGCCCTGCCAGTAGAAGTACCTTTCCATGTATGAAAGGTAAAAGGTATTGCTTCTTTTTGATAATATTTTACACTTGAAGCGGTAAAGTCTTGGACAAACACTCACTGCCTTAAATTAAAGAAGTTTCATCTAAACTATGTAAAGGGAATTAAAAATTCATAGGGCCGAAAGAAATTCTGTCTCCGAGTTCTGGCTGAATGTTTGTGTTACCATTTTCGTGTGTCATTTGTGGGTTGGAGGGCGGGGCACTACCGTCTAAGAGATAGGGGGCGGTTGGCTGGAAAATATAACTCAGGGGATAGGATCGGATCGGATAGGGTTAGGCAGTTCCGTCCGTTCTGCTGGCCCCAGCCTCGGATTGTTCGTGCCACAGTGTCGTCTGGTGCTCTACTTGACAATTACCTTCGGTACATGTGTTGCTCCATTGCCGGCTTCCATTGCTCGCTTCTTTCTTTACTTTCTAAATATTTTCCTTGGGTTTTTCAGGCACAACTGCAGAGTCAGAGGCAGAGGCAGAGGCCGAGGCCAAAACTAAAACACTCTTGTATACGGAGACAAGACCTTTTTGTTTTTCCTAATGTGTCGTTGTTTTCTTTTTTAATTGAATGACAGCAGGCCGTGTAGAAGAGGGGGGGCTCTATGCATTTTATGTGGGAGGAACAAACATTTAAATGTTGTGGCAGTAAGCGCCTTCCCCCTACCGCTCCCCATCCTTTCTTCCCGCTGCTCATTTATTAATGCAATTAGCATATGCATCCACGAGATGTAGTCGACAAGAGTCCGTGGTAGCCCCAGAAAGTGGCACACAAATAAGATTAGATTAGCTTGGATTAGGCCAAGTTTTCCACATCTTCCAGATCTCTCTAATTGTTTGTGTGGCCTTAGCCGAAAGCCTGTGTGTGTGCTTGCCACAAATATTGACAAATTTCACATTCTTCGGCAACTTCTGGCCGATAAGAAGGATGCCGTGCCAAGCTCCACTTTGCACTAATGTAAAACCAAAAGAATGTTTAGGGCAAGTTGTTGCTGATTAGCCCTCAACGTTTCACCCAATTTCGCAATTGACATCCAAGTGTTTTCCAAGAAAAAACAAGCCAAGCAGCCAAGGCAGCCAAAGTCAAAGAAAAGTGCAACCAAAGGGCGAAGTTAAGCAGGCTGTCGATTTGCATGTTGGCTTGGCCAAAGCAAATCCAGTTAAATAGGCAAATTAGTGGGCCCAATTATCGTGCACTCCTTGGCCAGGCCTAGATATGTTACCACACCATACCCTCCTGTTTTCCAAACAATATGGAACATAGTATATGGGGCAGACTGTACGGTAAGACCGCTATGATCGACACGCAAGCCAAATTCTTGTGGTGCATGCGAACCGAGAATTCGGGAAGTTTTCTATGGGAAAAAGTTTTTTATTTTTTTTATTTTGATAATTATAGAAAAGGCGTGCTTGAGTCGGAGAGGGATGAAATATCCTGAATAGGTGTTTTTTCCCAACTTGGTTTCCTTCTAATCATATGAATTAAGTTGTTTTCTGACATGTGATTCAATTTGTTTGTTAAGATTCAGATGCTTAGGAAACCTGCTTTTCTTCCTGCATAAACAATCCTTCTCATGGGCATTACTCCGAGCTTGACAAAGTGCCAATAACTTTTGGCTTAAATTGACGCCGCCAACCCTTTCTGACCGGCTATCCATTACCAGAACGATGGGAGCCTAGTTCTCACCATAGCGGAAAAGCGTGGAAATTTTGCATGGTCCGACTCGTAAGTTATGTCATGTTAGCAGTTGATTTTTGAGACCAGCTTGCCAAGGCGGACCCCGGGAACTGAGAAGTGCACGACAGGCGATGTCGTCGCTCCGAGTTGCGTGTCAAATGCACTCGACCAAGGCTCCTACTCCGGAGGAGGACCAACCTCAACCTCCTGAAAGTTTCGGGTTCAAAGAGTTTTCCGAGATTAAAAAGTGCGCTGGTCAAACAAGCCGGGCTAACGGCATCATTGATATAAATGGTCAGAACTTCCTGTGGGCCACCTAATATAATTTTCAGCTTCAGAAAAAATAAGCTGAAACCTTTCAGTTTTCCATTAATATTTATGGACCAAGGATAAGAGCTTCCCAATGGTGGGCTTGAAAAGAATGTGATTTCATTTGAATATTAGACAAGCCTTACCGCAAAATAAGGAACAAAATCTGTATCTTGGATTCGTTCCCAAACAAAAAACAAAGGCAGCTGAGATTTGCATTTTGTAAATTGGATTATCAAACACTTATCTCCAAAAGGACCACTTCAAAGGAAGCCAACCTTCTAGAGTTACCCGTCTCGCTATCAACTTCCGATAGGCTCGGACATTTCACGGCCAGTTTGATCTGGGACAGTAAACAAAAATCAAATGCCTCGCTTGCCTGCCATTTTCCGCATCGATGCGAGTGGAAAATGTGAATATCTTGGGACAGAATGAAAAACATCTCGAAGGGCCCCGAGGCGCACAGGATGCAACTGGAAATGCAACTGGAACGGGAAGGCGGCGCCTGGCAGACGACAAACAGAAAACATCTCAACGTACCGGATATGGGTCCGTGGAAATTCAAACAAGTGCACCGGCAGCTGCACCACCGACCCATCCAACTTGAGTGGCAGTCGCTTCAGTTCCAGCTCCAGCTTCAGATAATGCCGGGAAAATTAAGATATCTGCGACGCTTTATGGCCGAGGGAAAACCCATTCATATCGGATAACCCGACCGATCGGTGGCATTGCTACTCTTTTGTCGGTGAACGACCACAAGGCGAAGGCGAAGGCGACCACATAAAAGGCATCATCTAATCGCTACTTTCTGTCACATTGATGATAAAATTTGGGTCAACTTTCAGAGGTAGCACCTTTTCAAGCCGCCCTCTCCTGCCTGTCTCTCACCCGCCCTTTATCTGGGCTATCCTTGAGATACATAGTCGACTGCACTTACCCGACTTCGTTTTTATGTCTAATGGCCTAGGCTACCAGTTTTTTCGTATTTTTTTCCGGCTGGAGTGTGTGTTTTTATGGGCCTGCCTCGTCCCTTAAGTTGCCGACGATAATAAAAGCAAAGAAGGCATGGCTTAGAAGTACAAAGTCTAAAAGCAAGTCGGGGCATATCCTTTTTTATGCTGCGGTTATTGTAATTTCTCTCTCAGCTACACTGAGCAGACTGAACAAACTGGAGTGCGATGTGAGATATGCAAATTGACGGATCCCGGGGAAAAGTTTAGGGAAATCGTTTCGTTAATGGAAAGGATGAATCATGGCGGGGGATGAAAGGAGGCATCAATTAATAACGATCTATTCGATGACTCTAACGAAGAAATAATGGCCGATGTTTAGCTGTATCTAAAGTAGGTAATTGTTTTGTTGGACCTCAACCCTTTGGCATTTCCCGCAGTGGTGTCCTCAAGAAGGCGGGCTCGTGTAACAGATAAATGCAACACTTTCTGCTCGACGATGCATAAAAAAGGTCCAACCACACCACACACAGACGCAGAGGGACATGAAAAGTGGCAACCAAACGGGGTAAACTCTTTCACAAAGTGTTTTTTATAGCAATGGCCAATAGCATTTGGCCGCCCTGCAACTGCAACTGCAACTTCCACTGAAACTGTAACCGAAACTGCAGTGGTAACTTTTCCAAATACAAAGGAAATGCAAACCCACAAAACCCGAAGGCGTTGACGTTAACTCACACGCCAACCGCGGCCAAAACAGCTGTAAAATAAAATTTCATATCAATTGAAGCCACCAAATGGTGTCGTAAAAGGCCAAGAATTAACTCCAGAAAGAGTGCCATTCCTCTAACGCATGTGTCCCATTTTTTATGACTTTCCAATGGCTGCCCACAGAGATAGACCAGAGACAGGTCTCCCCACAGAGATAGACCAGAGACAGGTCTCCCTTTTCCTTTTAGCCACCTTGATAAAATGTAAATTAGCCAAATGCCTTGGGGGGCTTACCAAAATAGCTTCGACCTAACAAATATAGAAATGCAAACTAATAACTTTTGGCAATGATACGGCGTGGTTGGGTGAATTGTTTTGATATATTTGAGTTGGCACTCAACTCGGCTTTTCAAGCTTTTCAAAATATTGAACGGCGACTGTGTGAAGGGGGCTTGAAAAAACAATGGGAATGGCAGGCGCGATTCGTGATTGGCATAATTTTAAGTGGAGTTCTCTTTCATTTTTCGTATATTATGTATTGTAATTTTCGCGCTTTATTGTTGTTTTCCAAGGTGTGAAAATAATTGAAAACATGAGCCGCGCACCAGCCTCTCAAGGCTGAATTTAATGAAACACCTACAGGCTAAAATTATGAGCCATCATCTGTCGCCGGCCTGGCCGCAGTCCGAAGCCAAAAGCCGTTGAAATTAATTGCAATTTACGATGACGTTTCAACAAAAACAAGCTGGGAAAAGTAAGCTATAGCCAAAGCTAAACAAAACAAAAACAAAAGCTATAAAGTTAATAAAAACGCACAGAGACACAGAGACACAGCCACAAGGCAGACTCACTTCAATGTGAGTCGAAAACAAAACTACGCAGGTAAGCACAATAAACGTGCAGCTCTTAATTAAGTCATGGCCTGAGTCCAGTATTCCGAATTCGGTTTTCAGTTCCAACGGGAGCTGCTGGAAGTGCCTCTCGAGTGGTCCAAAAACAAAACGAAAAAAATCTGGATGAGAGATGAATAATATTTATTGTACAATATGTGAAGTGGCCAGGAAGAAGACCGCCTCCAAAGCCTCCTCCAATCTGATTCCCAACCCAGCGCGGTAGCTATCGCCCTCAAGTGTAACGAAAATATTTAAATGAAATTGTCAAGTTGGTCGAGACGGAGTTGGCCGAGACGGAGATCGATAGTGAAAGCGTATTGACCATGGCCAATGGATGGATTTGAACTGTAACCAAAACTCGTATATAATTTAATAAATATGGAATTCGGGATCCTTTTGAATGCAAAGAAAGTGGGTGATTAGTGAATGCCATTCAATTTCCTTTTGGCGGATCCAGTTTACATAAGTTTCTGTTGTCATCTTGCTGGGTCGGGTCTCTGGCTGTATTGTTTCGGCCCTTTGAAGGATCCGAACCCATTGATCGCGCCTCTTTCTGTTTTCGGTTTTTTGTTGTGCTGCTTGGCGCTGCTCGATATTAAAAAATCAATCAGCCTCGAAACTTGCAACGGCAACGGTTTGTGGCGTCTACGCCTCGCCAGCTTTTATGAAGATTATAGACGGGGTAAAGGGGGCTGTCGGCAGGCCTCCTCCATACACCAAGTGTGAAATTTGCTGTAAACCACAAGAAACATATTAAAGAAAAAATGGTTACAAAAAAATACAGCGAAACGAAAATACCACAAAGGGAAGTGCCTGGCGGGACTGTCGGGACTGTCGGTACTGTCGGGGAGCTGGGCAGGCGACTCTTTGAGCACAACTTGATTACTGGCTCATTTAGTTTCATTTAAGCCAAAAGACTCTGGCTGGAAAGGAGGAAAAAAAATACATAATACATTGTAAAAACGAAAAATCCAACAACAAAAATGCAATGTTTTGTGGCTGCGGCCAAATGAGAGCATTTTATGTGCTGGCCGTGCGGTAAAACAAGTTAAGCAGAACGGCGAACAGGCCTTAAAGCGGCAATAAACGGCGACACCAGCAACTAAATTTGCAACAAAAGCCTGGAAATCCCCTCGCTCCAACCAAAGCGATCGAATTTCACATGTGTTGATATTTTACGATATTGTCTCAATCAGGGTTCCGCTTCGAAATCGAGGCGAGCGATTCATAAGCATCCTTGGGATATTCCTGCCGAAATCTAGACGAAAATCCAAGCAGAAATGCTGCGAATCGCCGGCGATAGTGTAAAATGTCAGGCATTTGAGGCTGTTCAACCAACAGATACACAACAAGCGAGTTACAGATACAAGATACATAATTGCTGAAACAGAAAACGGAAAACCTGCTGAGAGTGTCTATGAGTTGGATTTCTCTCAGTGAGAGCCAAAGAATCCGAGAGTGAAGCGCTGCTTGTGTGTGGGTGAGAGAGCACCAACACACACAAAGCCATGATCGCAGCGGAAATTGTGAAAGCAAGATGGAAGATAGACTTCCGTTATGGCGTAAACGGGATGGCGGAAAAATGGAGAGCGAGAGCAAGATCCATTTTGTTTGTGTTGGTGAGAGAGCAGAGGCAGTTGTCAGTGTGTGGGTAGCACTTCCCCTCCATCAGTCACGCTCTCGCTCTCGCTGTCTAGCTGTCTCTCTTGTATCTCTCAGATACCGCCAGCTACCTGCCAAATGTATCTTTAAGATAGACCCATTACAAAAAGTGGGCTTACTAGAGGCTTAGACGTTCCGCACTAAACTGTTTACTCACCAAACAAGCGGGCATTCAGTCGCGACACTGATGTTATTTTTGGACTCGCTGCCAGAGAAGAATAATATTTTTGCTTTTACCAATTTTTCTTTAGATTTTTGGCAATTAGTCCTGCATTAGGACTGCTAGGTGAAGCTGCATAAACAGCAAAAATTTCCCCAGAAGTGCGGAGACAAGTGGCGGATTCCAGCCGCAGTTCCAGCGTACAGTAAGCTGTACAAATAAAATAAAATTATAGACCAATTTATAAACATGAGTTGTCGAAGATCGTAGCTGGCCCCCTTCGTGTGTCTAATGAAGGGTTCTGCTGGAATCTCGGAGCTGTTTTTTTTCTTAACTCTTTTTTTTTTGGCTCAAACGGAGAGCCGCTAAAGTGGGTATTAGCAAAATGCTGAAAAATTGCGACCCCGAAAAACGAAACGAAATGAAATGAAATCTTTAGCACAAAACGGCGAACGAGGCTGACAATTAGAATTGTCTGCTTGGTTTTTTATGTTTAGCCATGATTATGGGTTGTGCTCTGTGGCATTTTAGCATTTTAGCATTTTGGCTGAGCAACATGAATTGGGCTTTTTTATCACTCTTCGACCGGGTTTTTTTCTGCCAAATCAGTGCTTTTTGTGTGCGCTGGTCTGGGCCCTTCGTAATTCCTACAGTTTATAAAATTATAAAAATATTTAAATTACTTATAAGTAGTTAGGAAGTTGGTGATTACATAAAGGCGAGCATTGGTTCGCATGCAAATCGCTTTATCGAAAACCCTGGCCAGGTAGCAGCGATCTCCCACCATAAGTTTTCGGCTAGAGAGACACATGGCTGGGGGCCCCATAAATCAAAGCCACCAATAAATATTTGCGGGCAAGATTCTCCATAGCCGCGGAGCCGTAAACGCGTAATTAACCCCATTCTCCGCCAAGGAACGGAGAAATATGCCACAAGAGTTAATGCACATTGAAGCCCATATATCAACCCCTGCTCGAATGGATCGAGGGCGAGCTTGGGGGCGGAAAGGAGGACAATAGGCGGGCAGACTGGCTGGAAGCCTTTGCCACTCCACTCGAACTGAATCTGAATCTGAAGCTAAGCGCTCACACAATGCTGCAAAAGTATCTTTAAGATGCACTTGAACGGTCGTCGGCATCTCGCCCGTTACTCACAATACTTATAATCCAAACCCAAACCCAAACCCAATCTCATCTCGGGTATATTTTATAAAATATCGCATGGCATATAAAAATGCCTGGCATTGTTTCAGCATCGACGTGTGGGCGCATTACTGAGCCCGCATATCAAATGAGTCCTGAGCTCGAATAAAAAATATGGCAACAACAATAGCAAATCACACTATCGAACAAGAATTGGTGGCTTGAGGAATTCCTTAATAGAAAATCAACCAAAAATTCAAGAGATTCGAATCGGTGATAGATAGCTAGATAGAATCTAGCATTGCTGAAGATAAATTATTGATTGGGAAATCCAGAAATGAATAAAAATTTCAAATAAAATGATGAGTGGAATGCACAAAACTAGAGAAAACTAACTTATTTATTATTTTTGGTCAAAACAAGATATTCCAGGCATGTGGCAACTAGAAAACAATAGATTCGAAGCTATGCAAAGAATGCAATATGTTGTTCAGTTTACTCGATGTGGAGGCGGCAATAATGTAATGCAAGTGCGCCTGACAGCTGCCAAGGAGCAGCATCCATTGCTGTCACACGCACTTTCCACTCTGCCACAAGCTGCATGCATCGCATTTGGGCCACCACCCATATATCTCATATCCCATATCCATGCATATATTCTGCATTTCCATTGATGGCCTTCTTGGCCTCCAGTTCATTCATTAAGGCGACTGCAATGATGATATTCATAACTGCAGCTACTACTGCCATGCCATGGCAATTTTCTATTTCACCAAAAGATTATGAAAATTTTGGCCTCAAAAAAATCGGTCTCGGATTCGGATGCGAATTCGCAACAGCAGCCAGTAGTGGCAGCGAAAAGCGCAACAAAATGGAAAATAACTGAAATCAGAAAACAAACTCTGTGAGCAAAACATAAATTATGCATTACAAACGTGCTTCTGACCCATTGCCATTTTCTAATTCAATTAAAATGGTTTTTGTTTCTGCTAGAGAGAGAGCATTTGAATACAATTTCCCAAGGAGCCAGGAGCCAGGAGCCAGGGCAGGAGCTGTGGAGTGGAGTGATGGGGAGCGTCAAGTGGGAAAGTTTCTGAAAACGCCGCTGGGAAAGTTGGAGCACCCAGGGAAGCCATCCACCCAGCCAGCCATCCACCCAGCCAGACACTAATTTGACATAGTTATGCGAAGCAAAATGAAAGCTGCAATGAGGATTTTGTGTTTTGGCCGTGGCCAATGCGCCGTATGAATAATATTTAAGCAGGAGGCCTGCTTTTTGTTGCTGCAACAACTACTGCAACTCCGGCAACTCAGGCAACTCCTGCCACAACGGCAGCTATCAAACAAACAAACATTAAGCCACTTTTATGGAATGCTCTGGCCAAGACAATTTCGGCAAGACAGGTACGCGAAATTCGCATATGGTCGGATGTAACCAAGAGTTTGTACCAAATACAAATATATTATAATATTGTTTGACTTTGTGTCTTTGTGGAAAATTAAGTTCTACTTGCCTCCTCCACTGACAAGTTGCAAATATCTTCACATGAAGAGAACATAGTTATGGCAGACGGAGTTGGCCTGAAGGCACGAATAGGGTCGACGACACACGTATGACATAGTCTGCCACAAAGTTGCCGGCACATGTCGAGTTAATGAAATTTAAAAATTCATAAAATATTCGCACCACTAGGCAAGCAGCAGTAAGAACTACGACAAGTCCAGCAACAGCAGCAGCAACAAGCTGGATGAGGCAGGAACTTGGCAAGTGTAACTCAATTAATTAATAACAATATACCAACAGCAGCAGCAGTGGCAGAAGTAGCATTAACAAGAACAACAAACAAAATAATTAAGTAACAAAAGTTTCATATTTGCAGCGCCGCAAAAACAAAACGGGACAAAAACGCAGCAGCAACAGGAGCACAAAACAACAAACAAAAAAACAAACAAAAAAATAAACAAAAAAACTACAAAAAGACAAAAAAGGAAGTAACTAACTGAAACAGCAGGAACTTGGAAAAGCCGGGCAAAGTTTTCAGCTCGGCGTCCCATTCCAATTTAGTGCGGAGTTGTTGCTCTTGGCGGAAAGTTTTTTAATGTAATTTTAAGTGGCATAAGTCGACAGCCGAAAAGGCACACTAATAGGGAGCGGGCCAGGTGAATTAGAATTGGAGCAGCAACGAATTCGGGGCAGCAACCCGGAGTGACACTAAACAATCCCCCGTTGGACATGCCACTGTTTATGGCCCAAACCCTACTAGCAGCTTTGCTAGTTCCTACTTGCTACTTGCTACTTGCTACTTGCTGCATCTAAAATGGTATAATAGTGGCATTCAAAACGTAATGTTGCTGCTGCTGTTGCTGCTGCCGCACATGCAACATTCATATGCGATATTTATGGCCAACAGCAGCCGCTTAAATGAGCTGCAGTAGCTGCAAGTAAATAAACCTGAAAAATACGATGACGCTGGCAATGGCAATAAAAAACACCAACAAGTTGTTTCTCTTTGTGTAGCAAAAAAACATTTTAAACACTTTAAATGGCCAACAGCTTCTAACGGTGTTTCCGCAAAAAAATAACTATTAAAGTTGAGTGTTTGAATGCAAAAACTTAACAAAATCGAACTCCCACCAAGAGGCCTTGCAACTGCAACAGCTCGGCAAATATTACTAAAATATATTTAGCGAAAAACAATAGATTAGACGTTTTACGGCAACAACCAAAACAGTCTGGAGCTGTTGGCTGTATCGTGTTTGGGGCAAATAGAAATGCAACACCCCAGCCACTGGGGGAAGGCTAACAGCAATTGCTGCAACAGCGACTGGTAAGAGCCAGGCGGCATGCAACATATGTATGTACGTGGGGCAACATCACACATCGTGGCTAAGAGGAGGCGGAAATGTTGCCAAGCAGCAGCCTGTTGCCTGTTGCAATATTTAACCCTATTTTGGGTTTCTTTGATTTGAATAACAAATCTCTACCGATTTAATACAAACATAATCATTACCTATTAAATCGGAAAATAAGGCCCGCTTACAGCTAATAATGGCTGATTAAACGAATCCCTTGATAAGAGCCGATAATCTGATAACCTCATATGAACCGAAAATATATTCCAAACCCATCTCCCAGTGCAGTTGTTGAGAGCGAAAGGCCGGCTCGCATATGTGTGCAACATTTCCCCTACTTTCCCCGAGAGCTCCAGAGCCGAATGCCATTCTTTGCTCTCACCACACACACACACTCGCATACATGCTCATGCATGTGGGCAGGAAGTGCACGGCATGGCATGGCATGGCAGGCAGCATGGCTGGCAGCATGGCCGCTGTGTGTGTGGGAGAGCACGTAAGCAAAAGAGAGAGGGAGAGCGCACAAGAAATGCATGTGAGCGCGAGAGTGCATACACGTACTTGTAGTCTGTCTGCCTGCGCTTTGTATCCGTATCTATGCATCTGCAACTGTGTGTATACGTTGCCGTGTCGGTGTGCCTCTGCCGGCTTCGCAGCGCTTCGCGTCGTCGTCGTTGGGAATTTTCAAACAGCCAACGGAGTCGCAACGGCCAACTTCAGAAATCAGACGAAATTTGAGCGCGAGGCGGTGAACATGTTTTAAAACCGAGCTCCTCCGACAGAACCGAGTTAACCGAAACGAAACACAGTCTCGCGGACGCAAAGTGTTGCTTCGACGTTGAAAGAAATAACACAAAAAAATTAAAAGAAAATCACTTTAGAAAAAATATATGTAATATATATGTCAAAGAAACGTATCTGTGAAATACATCGCAATCGCTAAGTGTTCGCTTCGCACCGCCAAACCAGGATTACGGGCTAAACGGGCTACTAAAAAAAGCGATCGAAAAATGAAAACCAGAAAGTGACCAAGTTGTGCTCCAATACCGCATCCACCCACAACCCACAGCTACCGAGCTAAAAGTTACAAAGTTTTAATCAGCAACCAAATAAACCATCAAAATGACAAACTGCCTGTTGCTTCTCGTGGCCACCATCCTCGTTTCGGTGAGCACCACGACCACGCATGCGCAGCAGTGCGACTGGCAGTTCGGCCGCTCCACCATGGACATCAAGTGCAGAGTCAGGGCCCTGGAGGCGGCCGGAGCTCCGCTTGACCTCCAGGTGGCCGAGACGGCCAGCCGGCTGGAGGTCCAGTGCAGTCAGGAGCTGCTCCACGGCAGCGAACTGGCTCCCGGACTGTTCCGCAGCCTGCAGAAGCTGTCCGACTTGCAGCTGGATGCTTGCAAGCTGCAGCGGATTCCCCCCAATGCCTTCGAGGGCTTGATGTCGCTCCGGAAACTGACTCTGGAGAGCCACAACGCCGTCTGGGGTCCGGGCAAGACTCTGGAGCTGCACGGGCAGTCCTTCCAGGGCGTCAAGGAACTGACAGAACTCCATCTGGGCGACAACAACATTCGCCAGCTGCCCGAGGGCGTGTGGTGTCCGATGCCCAGCCTCCAGCTGCTCAATCTCACCCAGAACCGCATCCGTTCCGCCGAGTTCCTGGGCTTCTCCGAGAAGCTCTGCGCCGGTTCGGCCCTCAGCAACGCCAACGGAGCGGCCAGTGGCGGCTCTGAGCTCCAGACTCTGGACGTTTCCTTCAACGAGCTGCGTTCCCTGCCCGATGCCTGGGGAGCATCGCGTCTGAGGCGCCTCCAGACCCTCAGCATGCAGCACAACAACATCAGCACCCTGGCTCCCAACGCCTTGGCCGGTCTGAGTTCCCTGCGAGTGTTAAATCTCTCGTACAACCACCTGGAATCCCTGCCCTCGGAGGCCTTTGCCGGAAACAAAGAGCTCCGGGAACTGCATCTCCAGGGCAATGATTTGTACGATCTGCCCAAGGGACTGCTGCACCGTCTGGAGCAGCTGTTGGTACTTGACCTGAGTGGCAACCAGCTGACCAGCCACCATGTCGACAACACCACCTTTGCCGGCCTGATCCGCCTGATCGTGCTGAATCTGTCGAACAATGCCCTCACCCGCATCGGTGCCAAGACCTTCAAGGAGCTGTACTTCCTGCAGATCCTCGATATGCGCAACAACTCCATCGGACACATCGAGGAGGGCGCCTTCCTGCCCCTCTACAATCTGCACACCCTCAACCTGGCCGAGAACCGCCTCCACACGCTGGACAACCGCATCTTCAACGGTCTGTATGTGCTGACCAAGCTCACCCTGAACAACAATCTCGTGAGCATCGTGGAGACGATGGCCTTCCGCAACTGCTCCGACCTGAAGGAGTTGGATCTCAGCTCCAACCAGCTGACGGAGGTGCCAGAAGCTGTGCAGGACCTGAGCATGCTGAAGACTCTGGATTTGGGTGAAAACCAGATCTCCGACTTCAAGAACAACACGTTCCGCAACCTCAACCAGCTGACGGGTCTGCGCTTGATCGACAACCGGATCGGCAACATCACCGTGGGCATGTTCCAGGACTTGCCTCGTCTGACTGTCCTCAACCTGGCCAAGAACCGCATCCAGAGCATCGAACGCGGCGCTTTTGACAAGAACACCGAGATCGAGGCTATCCGTTTGGACAAGAACTTCCTCACGGACATCAACGGAATCTTCGCCACCCTGGCCTCTCTCCTCTGGCTGAATCTTTCCGAGAACCATCTGGTATGGTTCGACTACGCCTTCATCCCATCCAACCTCAAGTGGCTGGACATCCACGGCAACTACATTGAAGCCCTGGGAAACTATTACAAGCTGCAGGAGGAGATCCGCGTGACCACCTTGGATGCCTCCCACAACCGCATCACGGAAATCGGTGCCATGTCCGTGCCAAACTCCATCGAGCTGCTGTTCATCAACAACAATATCATCGGCCAGATTCAGGCTAACACCTTCGTGGACAAGACGCGACTGGTGCGCGTTGATCTCTACGCCAACGTGCTGTCCAAGATCTCGCTGAACGCCCTACGAGTGGCCCCCGTCTCGGCGGAGAAGCCTGTGCCAGAGTTCTACCTGGGCGGCAATCCCTTCGAGTGCGACTGCTCCATGGAGTGGCTACAGCGCATCAACAACCTCACCACCCGCCAGCACCCGCACGTGGTGGACCTGGCCAACATCGAGTGCCTGATGCCCCACAGCCGCAGCGCCCCACTACGCTCGCTGGCCACCCTGTCCGCCTCCGACTTCGTGTGCAAGTACGAGAGCCACTGCCCGCCCACATGCCACTGCTGCGAGTACGAGCAGTGCGAGTGCGAGGTGATCTGCCCCGGAAACTGCAGCTGCTTCCACGACGCCACCTGGGCCACCAACATCGTGGACTGTGGCCGTCAGGACCTGGCCACGTTGCCGCAACGCATCCCCCTGGACGTCAGCGATCTCTACTTGGATGGCAACAATATGCAGGAGCTGGAGGTGGGTCACCTGGTGGGTCGTCGCAATCTGCGCGCCCTCTACCTGAACGCCTCCAACCTGATGACTCTGCAGAACGGTAGCCTGGCCCAGTTGGTCAATCTCCGTGTGCTTCATCTGGAGAACAACAAGCTGACCACGCTGGAGGGCACTGAATTCCGTTCGCTGGGACTCCTGCGGGAGCTCTACCTGCACAACAACATGCTGACCCACATTTCGAACACCACCTTCGAGCCGCTGGTGTCTTTGGAGATTCTGCGGCTGGACAACAACCGCCTGAGCTCGCTGCCCAACCTGCAGTACCGCCACAGCCTCCAGGGACTGACGCTGGGCAGGAATGCCTGGTCTTGCCGCTGCCAGCACTTGCGGGAACTGGCCCAGTTTGTTTCCGACAACGCCATGGTCGTGCGCGACTCCCAGGACATCTACTGTGTGGATTCCGGAATCAAGCGCGAGCTGGAACTCATCGGCAACATGGCCAACGGACCCGACTGCTCCGAGCTGCTCGATGCCAGTGCCTCCAACATAAGCTCCTCTCAGGACATCGCCGGTGGCTACCGCCTGCCCCTGTTGGCTGCCGTTCTGGTGCTGATATTCCTGGTTGTCGTCCTTATCATTGTCTTCGTCTTCCGCGAGAGCGTTCGCATGTGGCTCTTCGCCCATTACGGAGTCCGCGTGTGCGAGCCCCGATTCGAGGATGCCGGCAAGCTGTACGACGCCATCATCTTGCACTCCGAGAAGGACTACGAGTTTGTGTGCCGCAACATCGCCGCCGAGTTGGAGCACGGACGTCCTCCCTTCCGTCTCTGCATCCAGCAGCGAGACCTGCCTCCCCAGGCCTCGCACCTGCAGTTGGTGGAGGGCGCCCGCGCCTCCAGAAAGATCATCCTGGTGCTGACCCGCAACCTCTTGGCCACCGAATGGAACCGCATCGAGTTCAGGAACGCCTTTCACGAGGCTCTGCGCGGTCTGGCCCAGAAGCTGGTGATCATCGAGGAGACGAGCGTCTCGTCAGAGGCCGAGGATGTGGCTGAGCTGGCCCCCTACCTCAAGTCGGTGCCCTCCAACCGGCTGCTCACCTGCGACCGGTACTTCTGGGAGAAGCTGCGCTACGCCATCCCCATTGAGCTGTCCCCTCGTGGCAACAACTACACCCTGGACCACCACGAGCGCTTCAAGCAGCCCGTCTCCCCGGGCATGATCTTCCGCCAGGCTCCCCCGCCACCGGCCTACTACTGCACCGAGGACATGGAGGCCAACTACAGCTCGGCGACCACTGCCACGCCCTCGCCCCGGCCAACGCGCCCAGGCGGACCCGCTCGCATCGTCGACTCCATGCCCATGCCCATGCGCCCTCCCTCGGAGCACATCTACCACAGCATCGAGTCGGAGTACAGTGCCTACGACCAGCACGAGGCGCTCTCCATGATTCCCACGGGTCTGATGCACCAGCAGCAGCAGATGCGTCTCCACCAGCAAGCCCAGCAGCAGCAGCAGCGCCTGTTGCAGCCACAGTTCCGGGCCATGCCCCAGCAGCAGGCAACCATTCCGGCTGCCTCGGCGCCCGTGCATCTGCGCAGTGGAAGCGGCCTGAGCCAGGCCAGCACCAGCACTCTGTCGACGGCGCAGGCTTCCACATCCGCAGCAGCGCAGCAGCAGCAGCAGCAGCAACAGCAGCAGCAGCAGCAGCAGCAGCAGCTACAGGCAGCTGGAAGCAGCGAAGCGGCCAATAAGAACGGCCAGGCTTTCCTGGTGTAAGCTCCTTAGCAGTACAGCCATCTCTTTCAACCCTCGCACCACGAATCCTGCGCAGGGGCGGCCATCTTGAAGCTGATCGTTCTCAGGCGCGGATGAAGAGGAAGCACAGGATCAGGAGCAGGACACACTCACTCACACACACACACACACGCACACACACACACAGATCCAAAACAAAAAGACTTTTTCGTAGGCATTTCTTGGACAGCAATATTTATACCATACATCGTAATAATATATTTTTTTTGAGCATTTCGCCTTTGGTGTTCACGTGTTGTCGTTGTTGATGTTCCGTAGCTGTGTAGCACTGCCAAAAAAATGGGCAAAAGCATTTATAGAGAGACACCAACACCGACACAGAAGTAGGGAAGACCACGCCCACTGGTTGCATAGACGAGAGCATATAGAATACATTACCTTTAATTAATTACCATAAACGTAAAGAAACAATTACTAGAAATGTTGCAAAAACACTTTCAAATTCAATGTGATATATTAATTAAACTATAATTAAAACGGCACCTGCGAATGCCCCTAACTGTAATGCATAGACCTATGTACGAGTAGTAGTTCTAGCCAGGCGATAAAAGAACGTAAACCTAAAACTAAACTAAAACTATTGTTAACTACAACTTAAAGTAAATATAAAACATTAAAAATTAATACGCACACATTCGTTTTGCATCAAGTTGATATATTGATATATGATCGTGTTTTAAATCGATTCATTCATCCTAAGCTATACGAAACAATAACTAAAAATCGATATTTGATAATTAATTAATTGTATATAGATCAATCGCAAGAGCAACCACATTTAGAGCACTTAATGTATTTATGTACCGTACTGTATAGAGAGGAGGGAGCTAAATTAATTGAATTAAATTTACTTAACGAAGAAATGTATTATTAAATTAATTATTACAATTACATAAAACCAAGCAGAAGAATATATCTGACAAAATAAAAACGAAAAAACATTACAAAATATTAAGAAAAATTAAATCACAATCTTTAACTATCTCTTGGGAAGGCTCGGGAATCCTATCTATTTTGCCAGGAAAAACCCAGAGAGGAGCAGAGGAGAGACGAAGGATTAATTAAAAATCCCTTTTAGAATGATTCTACAAAGGACTCCTGCCGGGCTATTCATGCATCTGACATTGTTCCCAGGAGAAAAAATTATTGTGACAAAAACCAAAACGATTTAATTCGTTTTTGCCGTTTGCTGTTTTCTGTTAGCTGTTTGGGAAATGTGAAGTACAAAGGACATTGTGGGTCAAATGTTAACTAAAATCTAAATATAACTGAATTTTGAAAAGCGGCCAAACAAAAGCAATGCCCAGAGTTAATTGCTTGTAAATAATTATATATAAATAAATTAATGGAAACGCACTCAAACAAAATACTTTGCATATGCCACAAGAGTTTCACATTCATGGACGCTAAAAACGAACACGCACTCGTTTATGTAAATTATTATTTGCGAAATTATAAAACAAAATTAAAATGCGGTCCAATGCGAAAATTGTATTTCGCTCATTTGCTTAACTCGGCATTTGCAATTGCATAATTTTTGTTATTTTTTCGTCCTCCCATTTTCATGCATCGCCAAACCGCAACTCTATCATCAGCTAATATTCCAAAAAAACAGGAAAATAAAACAAAAAGGGAAGGAAACAAAAACCCATTTAATAAATTTAATATAGAAACATGGCCAAACAACTCTATAACTGTCTAGTTTAGCTAATTTGCTGCAATTGACTAAACTTTGTCCGGAACTTTAACTTTCGGGCCCTAAAACTTTAATGAGAGGAGCCCATCCTGTGGCTTATTTATGGCCAGCATATTGGCATGTGTCTATTTCTGGTCTAGCCCTGACACTTTTTTGGCAAAGTCAGAGTCAGATCCGCAGCCAAAGATCCGCAGCCAGCCAAATCCTTGCCAAATCGTTGGCCAAAATCGATGGGGATGCACTCCTAGCCCGAGCATGCTGGGCATGCCGAGAAACAAACACAGCAATTGCATATTTTATGAGTGAAAAACTTTTTGTCATGTAATGCACTCGCTGCTCACGGATGGCTATGGTGCACCCACATCGATGGCGAATTAAGTATGTCAATTGGCGGGATATAACCAGAGAAGAGAAAAACCAGAATCGCAGCTGGAAAAGCCAAATCCATCCAAAGCGAATGGCAAAACAAACTAATTGAAAATCAATAAGTAGCTAAACACAACAAGAACAAGAAGGGAGAGTTTGCTTCGAGAGGAACCGAAGTTCGTTTACCCTTTTTATAGCAGATACTAGATATCCCTGAAGGATTCTAAAGGTAATTCCTGTATCATATCATAAAATAGTGTAAGAAGGGCCAAAGGGTTTCAACTTAAAAGAAAAGGGTTGGCCATGATAGACATGGTACACTTTTGTCGCACTTTCTAGGCTATAACTGGGTCATTTTCCTTCCGATTAGGATTAGGTATTAATTGGTGTTGATGGATTGTATCTTTGGAAAGGTACTACAAAAATATTCATTCATCTGTCACCCATTGGCTGAGATATCGTCCTAGTAAGTGGTCTTTGTAGGCAGATTCATGCCTTGCAGGACCTCCATGCATTTATGTAAAGCTTTTAATAAAATACCCCTAAATCAAACAACAGTATATTCTTTTAAAAACATATATATTTATTAATATTTCATTTTTCATGGACATGCGTTCCTGGGTTTGTGCTGTCACGGAGTAAAAGATGCCTTAACGAAGCTGAAGATCCTCATGAAAGTGGGTTCAGAAGTAGATGTTGACTCCAGGTGATATTCAGGATGATCTAGAATAAGGCAGTATTAACAATGTTATATATGTTTTGAATTTGGCATAATGGGGCGTTGAGGGAAACAAAGACTCTGTATAGTGAATCCTTATCAAGAACATATATTTTTTAAAGATCGAAAAGGAACTCCTTTAGTGGGATGGGATATAATACCCTCTGAAAGCGTATAACAATGCAGTGCCCGGAAAATAAAGGAAAGTCGCAACTTGTGGCAAATTAAATGGGAAAATGGAAAGCGCTTATACACGCAAACACAATAATATATGTATAAACGGTGGGTTCTTGGGGTATAGAGGTTATTGGCTTGGATGGGGAAAACCCTTGACCTCTGTCTGGGAAAATCCCAATAAAAGTGCAAACAACAAATGGCAAACAATGGCTTTTAGATAATTGAGCTTACATTTGATATGTATTCAAGGTAAAAAATTAATACTCGGTCGGTCATAATGAAAATAAGTTCGTAAAAAAAAAACTTGTAGGCAAACAAATCAATCTTTTGTGATCTTTCCGCGTGGCTTGGAAAACAGCTCAATCAGCTCGCCTAATTTCCATCATTAATATCTTATAAGACAAACTACTGAAATCGATTTAAAAGTTTCATGGAGTGATTGCCACCCACCCAATGTCATTAACTTGCCACACAGGCGGTCGGTCAAGTCTGCGGCAGAGGCAAGCTCCTTTTCTAACGACACCGACTTAGTTGAGGTTTGCAAAAATTTAACATTATTAAAAATGCATTTATGCAAATTTAATTGCAATGGCTCTATGCTTGCATAAGCCTCAAATGACGGACCCAAACAGAAGAATAAATGAATAAATGCCATTAACTTGTTGGCCGGAGTCCAAGAAAATTGATTTGTTTAATAATTAAAACATGCAGAATGCATGTGTAAGGCAAATCACTTTCGAGCCATAAAAGGCATTACCAGGTATCGCAATATGTGGCAGTGGACCATTAACGTGTTCGCCTGCCTGTCATTCAGGTATTTGGAATTAATGCCGCCTGACAGGCTAATGTCGGTCGGGGTTACCTTGGGATAAAGCCAGATAAGGAGCCTCAAGCCCTCTAAACTAAATACCCGCTGGGGATAAAACTAAATTCTGATTTGGCAATCTTCAATAAAAACAGGCAGTCGTTCAGTCAGATAAACAGAACTGGGATGTCACAGGCAGGACTGGGGTGTGTGGCAGGGCATCCCATATGCATATAGGGCTCGGGGCGAGTCTAAAGCGCAAACACAAATATTTATGCTTTATTAAAAACCAAAATTAATACACTAAAACAACAACGATTATGCGTGGCATACATGAAATATCGCTGTAACTACACAAATAACAACGGCAAACAGCACTCACCTCTTCCGCTCGGGGGCTGGGTTGGGTCCGGATTTCGGCTGAAAGGGGGTTGGGGCTTTTTGGGTTTTTCGTGGTTTCGGGGTTTGGGGGTGTGGACATGCAACCCTCTCTGGCTTATCGGCATTTTAGCCGGATTGCTAAGCGTCCGCCCGCTCCCAAAATACTGGAAAAAAGGGTTTTCGTTTCTACCGAATATTTTGCATACTCTCCCTTCCCATACCCATACCCCCATGACCTCCAGTTTTTTGTTGTTTGTTAATAAAAAATGCAAACAAGGGTGGATGGGAGCTGGGGCAGGATCAGAGGGAGGTGTGTCCGAAGGGGGCTGGGAAACAAAAACTGGTTCAGTGTGGCAGCGAGTGCGATAGGTACGCCAACTATTTGCATACTCGCCGAGCACTGAGCTCATAAATAGACAACTACAAAACAAGTTGGCCGACAGTCTGGCTATTTGGCTATTTGGCTAGTTGGCGGTCTGCCGATCTGTCGGCTTTTCAGTCGTTTTGTTCTACAACCAAAGTTGGCAGTAGGTGTAGTAGGTAGGTCTGGGCCTTCGGTCAATCTGGCCATAGTTACTCTGTTCTGACCTGGCCAGCCTGAAACTGGGCCGCAATGCTGGCCAGAACTTTTGTCTGAACTGGGATGTTTATGTTTGTGTTTTAAAATTTATCAAGTCAGAGAGTTCTTGTTTAACAAAAAAAGAGTCTGATTTAAATCAAATCTAAATAAGTTAACCAGAATCGGAATAAAACCTCTTAAATGTTCCCAATCACTTTGGAACTTAAATGCAACTGAGCGTTCTTCCTTTCACAAAATACTTGTGTTCCTTCACCCGCAGGTTGACACTGATTGCCAAAGAAAGCACCTGGTCTTACGCTACCAGGAAAAAGGTGCGTGGGTGTCACACGTTTTTGTATATTCTTACAAAATATACGTAGTATTGCCGCATTTCGCGAGGCAGGAGGCAGACGAGCATATTTTATCTTAGCCATGGCAATCTGCGTAAAATTATTTATTCATATTCATAACTTTTTTGTTGCCATTCTTGTGCAATCACATTCGCTGACTGACGGACTGACAAACCGACTGCACTAACCGTAAGAGCAGCCACTTTTGCCCCACCTTGCAACACTTGCCCCATCAACGGAGCATGAACGAGATTGCACTTGAAGAGGAAGTGGGTGAGTTTAGGGAAAATTTTTGTTGCAAATCTTTTGTATATTTTTAGGATATTACAAAATCTTTATTTTTATTTAAATTTTCATAATTTTAAATAGAATTGGATATCTTTTTTCTATGTGTAAGCAGGCGAATCGTGTGCCGCTTTCGCATTTCCCACGGCATCAAAATGTTGCCGGTGTTGCTGTTCCACAGCCTCACCTCGAATTCTGTAGATTGGTGAAAGCCAGGGGCAGGTGTGAGGGGCAGGGAAGAATCAGCGGCAGTCTCGCGCACTTCCTTCATTTGCATTACAATGATAAACTCCAAAGTGTGTGCCGGAGAATTTCTTAATTTTTTTCGCGTTGTTTTTGTTTGAATTGCTTCTACTGCTGCTTCAGCTTCTGTTTCTGATTCTTTTGATTTTAGTTTTTTTTTCATGTTATATGTATGTGGGGATATATAGCATTCTATAGAGATGAAGATGGAGATGGATATGGAGAGGGAGATATATTTTGCGCAAAAAGCAGCATGAATCGGGCATAAGTTATTTATGGACGGGTTCTTGGCTTTGTGATTGGCACACAGCTGCTGCTTCTAGAGCCCCCAAAAACCCAAAACATCTCCGAAATCAAAGATAGAACTCGGTTTCATCATCGGTAGCCGAACATCATGTGGAACCAATTTAGCCTCAATTCGTTTTCGAAACGGAAAGAAAAAAGCAAAGATGGTAGTGGGGTAAGAAATGAGTTATCAAACTGAATGCTACGCTCATTAGGCATAAATTTAGCATAGACACAATGTATAGTATAGAGTATAGAATGCTGCCCAAAAAAGGGGTGCAGCTCGATTCGGTCTTCCACTACACTCCACTCCAATCCTCTCCAGAAACGCCTAATGAAGACATCTTCATTCAAGTTTTCGAACGCTGCTTGCTGTGAATTATTATTTGTGCCTCATTTCGATTGACTTGGCACAATCAACAAGCAACGAAAACACTTCCCCCAACCCATCCAGCTAGCTAATTGTTATGCAATGACTGTGGCCACCGAAGCATTCTGGGGCTTCTGCCAAAGGAAATGCCATTACCAGCGACAACTCGAGAGATAGTCATTGAACTTGGTGCGACGTCATCATCGGCACATATTTTTTGGCAGTCCCACAGAAGCCCAGAAGTGGCCAGAAGATCACATCATCACATCCACAAAAAGCTTGGCCTGATGGAGCCTCGAGTGGTTCTACAGGGAATACCGAATAAGAATAAGTAGGGTTTTAGTCTCCAAGTTCCTTTTCGTAGATGAAAAGTTTATTAACGAAATAATTGCCCTACGCATTCCAGACTCCTACTTGTCCCTCAATTGGAGGGTTCACTGTGTGGGACGCACTCGAATGTGGCAGCAACAGTACAATACGATACCCGGGGAGTCCACTTGTGTTTATCATCGCCCTCTCGCTCGCTCTCACCCTTTTTTGTACAAATCATCAACTTAATTATGCTTATATTAAGGTTTTTATCTGCACGGCTGACTTTTCACATGGATGGGTCTTGGTCGGGGCAGTGGCAGTGGCTGGGGCAGGGGCAAGTGCCGGTAGCTCGAGTGCAACAACTCGACTTATTTGTTTGCGACGACCTCTGCCTCTCTGTCCGCACATCTCAGCTATTGTATCTGTATCTTTGTATCTTTGTATCTTTCTATCCATATCTGTAAACGTATTTGTAGCCCATGAGCGTGTGTGCGTTTGTCAAGTGCACTCATAGCTTATTTGCATATAGTAGGCACTTTGGTAATTGAATTCAGTTAGCCACCGCAAAAAAGATGGGACTCACGCGCACGCTTGATTGGGGCAGCCCCTTATGCCTTATAATGTGTTGACTGTCGGGACTCTGGCTGGGACTCCAACTCCCGATTCTGACTCGAACTGGTATCGACTGTTTTATGATTAAGTTGGGCCTGCGAACAGGGGTCCACAATTAAGCAGAACCTTTCTAGGCACTCCAAAACGAAACTACAGTTACCAAAACGGCCCAAACTCTTGGCCAGGAACGGAGGTAGCCGGTCGGACGGGAAGCCAAGTGCTTGGGCCAACAAAGCAATATGCAAATGTCGATGAATGAATTCCAATTAGGCAAAAAGACCAAGTAGATGATGGACAAGTATTGGTAAAAACAAAATGTCCAATCTCTGGCGCTGGCGTTTCAAATACCTGTAGTACGTACATAGGTCCAACACATAGTCATAAATAATTTTTTACCCAATCAAAAAAAATTTCTAACGAACCTTCGTACACTTGGGCAATCAATAAATAAATACAATTGAGAGAAAATTCCCATTGTCTTAAATCAACGAACTTTAGATACCCTAACCGGAATGTCCATGATTGATATTTTAAAGTTAGATAACAAATTCCTTCCTATTCGAAAGACCCATTCTTAGCCCACTTCTCGGACAGTCGAAAAACCATATCTCGATTGGAAAGATATACATTATAATATCCTTCCTGCATTCGCTGCTTTAACCTGTCCAGTCGCATTCCATTATGAATCCTAAATTATGAATGTGGCCATAAGAAATTCAAAGCATTGTACCTGTTCAGGTGCGTGGGGACAAAGCCAGAATCCCCCTAGCACTAATTGACCAAAAAGGACCACCAGCTAGCCAACACGTACGAGTAGCTGCAGCCTGCAGTGTCATTAGAAAGGCTTTGGATTTCCCTTACAAAAGGATGACAAACTGCAACGTGACTGCAGCTGGTTGCACGTGGGCGTCGTTGGTACTTTGCTTGCATAACTCCGCATTGGCTACAACAATTGTTTTACAATATTCAACATGACAATTGTGTCGTGCGCATAATTACACTTGTCAATATAAAATGGGCTAAGATTTCATAAGATCTGCTGGCTGGATGGCTGACTGTCTGATTAATGCTGCATGGGGCATGCCCCACCGACCGATAGGCACTTCCTTCACCGACATGACAAGCTAATTGAAATTTCATTAGCGTTGGGCCTCCGGAGGCACCAGAGGCTACAGAGGCTACAGAGCAGCCAGAAGTGGGATCCGAATTGGGAGTGGGCCAGTAATAATTTGTAATTTATTATTAATAATTCAAAACACTCGAAGGCAGTTTCTGGTTGCCACATACTCTGCTGATAAGAATACTTTTCCGTTGTTTTAGTTTTCATTGTGAAGGAATTATCATTGATCAGCCATGCCAGGAACATGGCTTGTTTGTACTTCCAGAAGTACTCCAGCATGTTGTTGGAAAATTGAAATTGTGTTCATGCCTGATATCAGCTACTGAAGAAAGTAGAAAAAACGAAGCTGAAAGCTGATAGCTGATGGCTGATGGAAAATGCTGTGGAAGTAGCAACATATGACTAAACTCTGCGATAACTCTGCTCTCCTAAGAATCTATTAAAGCGATGAAGATCCAAGAATTTTCCTTTATTTAAGAAACCTTGCTGTCATTATTCGGTACAAATTAGAAGCACACGTACTCGTTCATGCAACATGCAACCTGGAAAGGTCACCCCAATAAAACCAAGCCAGACTAAAGAAAACCAAAAGCCATCCCAATCCAAACACCCGCAATCTCACACACGTCGCTGGGGCTATTCAATTATGGGTGTGTCCCGATGCCATCCGAGGAGGAGGAGTCGGAGGTTCATTTTGGACTGGAAAGGACTGGAGCTATAGGCGGGGTGCGACAGAGGGAACGGGGGATACCGAGTTGTCATTTGGCCTTTATGGCACAATATTACGATTATTATTGTTGGGTTTTGTGTGCATTATATGGAAATGCATTCGAAATTATCAATGCAGGTAATTGCAGCTTATCAGTTATGCTTATGGGTAAGTCGACAACATCGTCAGTATACATAAATATATATATATATAAAACTATGTACATATATGTGTGGTATTGTGGAGACACACGCCCTTTTTATCAATATTCAGAGCAATACCAACAATGGTTATTATGTTTTCCCCAAGCCTGTCGGAAAAAGCATTCTGGGTAATTGCATTTCATGGATTTTTAAAAGGAACTCCGCTCCGTCTGGGATCTGGGATGCCCAGACTTCTTGCATTTTCATTTCGGGTAAATACAAATACACACCAAATCGTTGCCCGTCCGTTTGGCAAAGTGAAAGAGTGTCAAATATGTCATAATACTTATCTAAATTGCTCACAGAAAATCATGGAACGGAAACTGCACAGTATCCACAGCCAAGTGGAAAAGGAGGCTTCTAGGATCCGGCTCGGTCTGGGCTGGTTGCCTCTTTGGTCGACAGCCTTTTAAATATTTATCGGTTGGTCTATGGGATATGGGATATTTGCCGCCCACTTCCAGCCCATCCATGAAGCCTCCTCTTAAGAGGATTTTCCCATTCATACATATATACAAATATATAGCAATTGGATCCAAGTGTCGTTCGCACAGCCACACATAGAAATTGATTTGTAATGCAGCCCGATATTAGTTGCGTTTTATTACGATTCCATTGACACACAAACTGAACAGAACAGAACAGAACAGTAATTTCCAAAGATTGCCAAAGATTTGCATATAACAAACTTAATGTGTTTACAATGCGAAGGCAGGTCTTTGAAGAACTAAAAATTGATTAAACTTAACAATTGCCAGAAGCTGAGAAAATTAACGTCATTTCGGAGTGAGGGAAATCCTTCATTTGTTCAATTTACAAATCTTAATAATTGCTTTTTCTCATTCATCAAATAACGTTGCATATTAAATTATTCAAATTGAAGTGCGGCGACTGAAAGTCAGTTTTTCGATGCGATGACACCTACTGCAAAATTCAAAACAGTAGCCTTGCCCCGAGGGTCTATTTATTTTCCACATTAGCAACAAGTTTTCTCAATTCCATTCTGTGGATCCAAAAGATGGGAAATTGAGTCATATTTGCCCTGCAGACTTGTGGACAAGGGTTCTATCTGTACCTATATGAATAGCTGTATCTGTATCTCTATAAATGTATCTGTATCTGTATCTGTAGATGTGACTATGTGCTGTATCGTCTTCCCATTCGAGAGTGACTATCTGCAGTGCAATCAAAGTATTGTGTGTTTGTTTATTGAATTTGGGTCTCTGTTTGTTTATCTAATTTCGGTGTGTAAAATGGAGCTGTCCGGGCCACGAATAGTGGGTTGGAGTGGTCCGGGTCTGGGGTCCCGGGGTCCGGTGATCGACCAGAGCAAATGCCAAATGCCTGACTGTCTGCATAATTGTGTGCTTAACGCGTGCGTTTCTCTCCGTCCGACAACATGAGGCAAAAACCAACATCGAATCCATGGAAAAACAATCGGAGTGCGGAGTGCGGAGTGGCGGGGGAGGAATCGATTGCAGGAAAGTCAATGCAACTGCCACGGCGTGTCGCCTTTCTCATATTTTCATATTCTCCTATCGGCTGTGGGCACGAATCATATTATCAGTCCACCCAGTCAGTCAGTCAGTCAGTCAGCCAGTCAGTCAGGCAGCCATTCAGCCGTCCAAGAACAATAATAACAGACACCGAGGAGACTCAACAGCGAGTTGTTTAAATAGACGACGTGTGAAATACTCTTGCACTGAAAGATAAAGCCTGAAAGTGATCGAAAGATATTCTCCAAGGTTTTAAATACTTTAATCCCTGATAAGGGTCTATTTTTATATAAATTGTTTGCTAGGACGATTCCACTTTAATCTTTGAAACTATAGGAAATAGGGTTTTCACAGAATCAATTTAGAGGTAAAAGCTTTGAAACTTCCATAAACTTCCAATATAAAATACCCTTCTTGCTGTTAAAGTGAAGCCGATTTCTACCTCCAGATATGCTCCAGAATAAAAGTAAAAAACGAACCTACCAGACGCTCGGGCTATCATATCGCTTACCCCGTAATGAGTTATGTTCGCGATCTTATCCGGCACACCGCCGAATTCCAAAGGCACCTACGTAGTTATGGCCAGGAAGGTAGGCCAGGAGTAGGCCCAAAATATTGGGGGAAATCGAGGGGAGTGACAGACAGACGTGCGCCCGTAATCAATGCATCGTCACATCGAAAACAAAATCAAAATCGAACCCAAAATTTGGAGTACGCATGGGGGTTTGTGGTATCGTGGTATCGGGGAATGGAATGGCGACTGTCGAACCCCAAAAAAGAGCCAAAACCCCAACAGTTTGTTTAAGTTCTCCTCTGTGTTTATTTATACATAATATTTTGTTGTTTTTGTTGACGCTTAAGTCCACAAAAGTTCGTATATACAGAGACCTACAAACGTAAAAACAACGGAAATGCGTTTAAACCAAAAATTGTAATACTCTTAAAGCGTTCGCGGTTGAACGTTGAAAAAGAGTGGAGTGGCTTTACAGGAAGTCTGAAAAAATATTAAAACGCATCTTGATTGGGGTTACAGTGGATACCATTTTCATTTTCGACCAATCAATCGAAACGGAAACGATCCGAGATCATTTTTTAACTCTCATCCCAGTGGGATATTGATTTTAAATCAAATTCCAGATGGGAAACGTATTAGCTGATGATAGAAATATAGTGAGATTTTATTGCCATGGATTTTTAAAATTTTCCGCCTGGTTGAAACACTGGACCCTGGACTGGGCTCTTGTTTGCCATTGCAATTATTGACACACTTTCGAAATTCAGCTCAGGAGATTCAAACAAATAATGGAAAAAAATATATTCGGCTGCCGTTGATACGGTCACCAGATCTGGGTGGCAGCGGGCCATGGGGCAGAGGGAGATGTGGGCGTGGCGGGTCAATATGTCACAACTGGTGCACTATCCAGATTGCGATTATTTGTTTATGGAACGTGAATGGGTCAGTGCAGAATATCGCAAACAACGTCTGTTCGTTCGCCTGCAATTTTCATTTCATTGAAATATAAATATTTAAAAATGATATTTACGCGGCCAACGATTTGTTCCAGTTATTTATTCGTTACCTTTTTCGTATTTTATTGTACTTTACGTATTGGTTGTATATTCTCCGGATTCCCGGATTTTTTCCGCATTGCCTCATGATAACAGATTGGTTTTGGGATTGGGATTGGCCCGGAACTGGCCTATAACTAGGGTGAGAAAAAAGCCGTGCAAACAAACAGTCGGCGGCGGGCAACAGCTTGTCAATTATATAGACAGACAGTTGTTGTTATTCGTCCGACTTTCTGCCCTGTGTCTGTCTCTTGCTATTTGGATTTATTGTCATCATATAATGGAGGAAAGTTGAAGGGAAAATGCCGCTGTCGCCCCCGACTGGGGGTATTTGGTGTAATTTTGAAGAGAACGTCACCCACGTATCCCCGAAGTTGACACTTGTTGCGTGTTGCATGCCAAGCGGGGGGGAAAAACTATGGTATTGGCCGACTCGGATTTTAATGGCATTTGCCTGGAAGACGCCACTGCACTGCCCTGCCACACCGCAAATTGCGGAAACTTTTGCACCGCCGAGTCGGGATTTTATTGTTCCAAACAGACATCAAAGACGCCTCGTGGTGCGGATGGCAGAATGGCTAAGACAACACAGATCAAAGTCGCGGCCCGATCCAATGAGTCAGAGTCACCTCTGAAAATAAAATACGAAATACGACGAAAAGTGACAAAAAATTAAGCAAAATGCCAGAGCAGCTTTTAAGTGGAAAATGCGCTCAACGAGTTAATGGCACAACAAACAAGCTACAAGCCACAAACAAAAAATGAAAAATAAGAAAGAAACCCACTAAGTAAATTTGTAGAATTGTGCATAATAATGCTAATTAGGCGGGAAGACCAAGTCTGGGACCCTTTCACAGTCTTAACAGTTAACCAAAAAAGGGGCGGCACCTGGCACCTAGCCCCCCAAAACGGAAATAAACAATAAAAGCAAATTTGTGTGACAGAAATTATTTAATAGCTCAATTTTTACGACAAGCCGCCCCGACGAAGGCAGGAAGAGCGCCACCTGTCGTCGGCTGGCAGAGGGTCGCCCTGTGTGGGGCGGATACGTGATGTGGTTGCAACTTGCAACTTGCCACCAAAAAACAGAAAAAAATGGATGTCGGGGAATGCAATACCGAGGGGCATTGATTTGAATGAAGTCCGTTCGAAAAGAAAATCAAAATGAAAATGAAAATGAAAAATTAAAAATGTATAAGCCGAGCCATCAGCCATGAGCCACAACCATCCAGGCAGCTCGTAAAGCTTCAGTTTCCGCCCTGAGAAACCCTTGGTTGGAGGAGCTATACGGCCTGAGCTCACTTCCGCCTGTCGATTCGGGTTTTGTGGCTTTTGTGGGGCGTGTGGAAAACCGGACTTGACGTTCATTTTCATAAATGCCTCGGACCGAAGGTCTCAAGAATTTCACTTTAAAATTAATTTGCTTAAGATTTCTGTTTACAATTAAAGGCATCAATGCGGGCGGTGGACTATGGATGGAGAGCTTAAGATTTTGAATACCGGAAGCATCCCATTAGTCGGCGATTGGTAATGGATGAAAAATAGGAGATGGGGTGGAAACTTTATCAAGAAAGTAGCAGACGGAAAGGCGCTACTTTTCCAACAACTAAAAGCAAGTAGATAACCTTTATCTAGAAGATACAAAATGCAATCTGATGCACCCATATTTACCGAGTTACCAGCCAATTTACCGAGTTACCAGCCAATTTATCTTCAAACTGCGGCTAATTAGTCGCTTCTTATCAGAAAATTGCAGTTGTCAGTTTCAGGCAACAAATACCAATCAAGCCGGGCATTGTTTGCATTCAGAATTTATGGTATTTTTCTAATTAGTCCTTGTTAGTACCTATCTATTAGTTATAGATTCCCCTCAAAGGCCTTTACTGACAACAAACAAACATCTTTTATTCTAACAAGGCCCCTGGCTGATGTGAAAATGTTTTAAGAATTGCACATTGGATGGTTTGGTTTATTTAAGAACAAAAAAAACAACACGCCTATGGGCTTTATTTTGTTTACAAGTAAATCAATTTTCAGTTTGGAATTCTGATTTGTTTGGGAAGTCGAAACATCAGTCGTCAGTCGGGAAATAAAACAA
This sequence comes from Drosophila ercepeae, assembly GCA_018150545.1. Classification (NCBI taxonomy): domain Eukaryota; kingdom Metazoa; phylum Arthropoda; class Insecta; order Diptera; family Drosophilidae; genus Drosophila; species Drosophila ercepeae. The sequence continues at coordinate 17,505,012 of JAECWL010000161.1, forward strand.
AGAAAGGATACCATTCTAGGGCATTTTTATCCAATTTAAATTAGATTTTCCATCTGGTAACCCATAGATGCGATCTAATTGCTGCGCTGACCACGAAGGCGTTTCTCTTGAGGCCTTTTATTCGGTTCATAATTATTATGACAATGTTTGGGGCTCGGCGGGGCTGGTATGCAAACAAAACACCCGGCTGACCAGCAAGCCAGCTAGCCAGCTAGCCAGCTGGCCACAAAAAAAGCAGAAACCGAACTGAAACCGAAAAGAGCGCATTAGTAATCAAGTCTGCGGCAGTGTATCCACCAGATACGCCATGTATCTACGAGTACGATGTAGCTTTGTGTGTGGCTAGTGGGCGTTGTTCAAAGACGGACCCACCTCAATTGCCGCCGCATGCAATCTGCATCTAAATTGATCGTAATAATTATTGTATCTGTCCGTTGCCTTGTAGCTGCTGTTTCGGTTTCTGTGGCAGACTGCGTTAAAAGTAGCTCAAGTGGATTTCTGTGCCCCGAACAATCGCCTGGTTGTTTGCTTTTTAAAGTCCGCCAAGCCAATGCGTCTCTATCGAAAAGTGAAAATTTTCATTAACGCACAGAGCCAGACACAGTGGCACGTATCTCACAGATACACAGATTCAATAATGAAAAGCATAAACTAGATGAAGAAAAAAGAACTTGGTTTTGATTTCAATTGAATTAGTGATTGTTGCCTTTTTACGATTGCCTTTCATCTCTGTGTGTTTATCTGCTTCCAATAATTGCTTGCCCCATCCGACTATTGTGCAAGTAAGATTTCGTTTTTGGATTGTTTGGACACAAGATTGTGGCATGGTGGCCTGGTGGCATGGTGGCTTGCCAGAGGCAATTTTCTTGGGAGATTCTGAAGTGCTTTTCCATTTAAACAGCCTTTTTGTTCAGTGACCCAAATATTGTATCCCACATATGAGTCAGTGATTTATGCGAATTATTCGATGGCCACTCGTACATTTTCCCATTAATGCGAAAGGGAAATCCATAAAACGTCTTGTTTTATATCTTTTGTAGGAATCGATTGCACTTCAAATGTGGGTCTCTAATTAGCAAGACTCCGTTTCCCTTTTAAATCAAATGAGGAAACATTTCTTTATTCTTAACTGTCTGATAAGTACAATAGTCCAGGAAGCACAAATGCTGCCAACTCCCCATGGAACAAGAATACATTTCAATCTTCTGCTGGCATTGTGGCGTGTGTGCTGTCATCTCTGGCCATCGCCATATCCATATCACAATCTCGATCTAAATCGCGCGCTGTCGAGTGTCTAATCAGGCATTAATCGCTGGCATGCCGGCTATCAAATGTAACCACATCATCGACATCGGACAGTCACTTCTAATAATGTGCAACGTGGCGCATAATTGCACGTACTGCATTTTCCTTTGAAGTCCAACAGCAGCAGCAGCGGCAACAGCAGCATCGCGAGATATTTTTGCTAGAGTTTAAGATACATTTCATTCGAGCTGTTCGCATAAATTGCACTGACAAGTGCGAGAGAGCTGGACAAACTAGTTGCTGCCAGTTGCCAGTTGGGATGGCTTGGACACCACCACATTGTGGCTTAAGTTAATTTCCCTGTCCAGCGACGAGGGCCAGCCTCCTTTTCCTTTCTGCTCTCAATGCGATCGATGTTCGATACGTGTGGAAATTGCTTTATAATTACCACGACAATCCCCAGTGCCACTTGTTACCAAAGCCGCCAACGAAAAGGAAATTCGCAACCCGGCCCAGAATTGTATGTCAGTAGTTGCTGAGTTCCAGCCCCGCAACGGCAACAGCAACGGCAATGCCAAAGACATCGAAGGAATCACTGCAATTTGCAATTGAGGTGGAAATTTATTTTGATGGCCAGTGCGATAATGCCAAACCATTTATTTTCACTCGACTCCAACTGGGAATGTGACTGCGGGTAACCAGCCTGGTTTGGCCAGCTCATCCTGGCTCCCAGCTTCGCTCTGCTCTGCTGGTGACATTGTTGCGGGTGGACTTGGCTTGAAAACCAAAAAGTTTAAAGTTCACCGCTCCGGTCACGGACACGATGGACACATAGAGTCTGGACCAAGTCGTGGCGGTGGCCGTGGTGCTGGACAAGCTCAACGGTATGCCAGGGGATGGACAAGCTCCCTTAAGCTCCCAGCTCAGAGCTCAGAGCTCTGTGCGCTGTCTACGCGCTGTCAATGTTCTTGGGTTTGATTAATTACAAAAGCGACGCACAGCAGCAACATGCAACACAACAACAACAGCTCGAACTCGGCCAACTGACATTAGTGTAGAACAGTAAGCGAGGGTAGCTTTAAGAATTTCTCATTAAGAGAGCATGTATTTCGTTAAAAATCAAAGTATTTTCAGGCGCAACTTGGTAGCAACTGATCAGGTAGAGATTTTCTAGAGAAACTACATTTATTACTTATTTGGCCACCCGGGGACATTGCATGTCAGCAGATCCTATTCCATCTAGTGCTCCTTGTGCAGCAGCTGATGCTCTTGCCTCTCCACTTCACTCTGCTCCCTCAGTGACTTGCAACCAATGTCGTTTACGCCATTTTACACCGCTTGACAAATAAACTAAGCCAGCACAGCAGCACACCGGCACCGGCACCGGCACAGGCATCTCGACTGCGACTCCGACTCCAAGGTAAGCTGCATTGACATAATTAAATTAATTTACGTGGCAGCCACTGGCGGTGTCTAATTGGCAGCGGCAACATATGGCAGTTACATGCATCTATCAGCTCTCTTGCGGCATCGATGGGAACGGCAATCTGGCGTCGATCCGGCTAATCCAATTCGCGAACAGCTACTGTCCATATATCATGGGAACACAATTAAAATGTCACTCTCCGTCACCGCCACTGATGCCGCAGATTAGTTATGCAATTGTGTATTTATCTTTTTCCTTTCCGTTTAATTTATTTCTTTGTTTGCTTACCTTTGTTGTGACATTTTTGCAGCATTTGGCAGCATTTCTGAAGAGACATAAATCATACGCACTGTTGTCCAAAAGGAATCTCAAGGCTTGCATTTGTGTGTCTCTGTGTCTTAATTAATTCCAATGCTCTGCCCAAGGGAGTTTTGGCCACAAACTCATCTGACTCCGTCCGTTTCTGCTTTTGGCGTGTTCGCGTTTCAAATTTGCGGCTAGAAAACTTTTCTATTTTTTTCAGCACATTTCTCTCGCTCAACGAGGACTTTGGCATGCAACCACAGCCGTCACCGATTCCGTCACCGATGCCCTGCCACACGGATTCCGGTTGCAAATGACTCACTCCCGTGGCAGATTTAATTTTCCGGGCAAACAGGTGAACTGTATAGCTCAAAAAAAGAAAGGGTCGTTCCCAGAAGGGCCTTTCCTGAAAATTTAAACTAAGACTAGCTTTGCCCTCAAAAAGTTTATTTCAAGATGCATGAGAAATATTTTCGAGAACGATACTGAGGCCCAATTCTTTTCACTTGAATTTTTCCAAGAAACAACCATTATTTCATTTTGTTTTTCACACAAAATCCTAAATTAGTTTGTAATGAGATCAAAACAATGCGAAAATAGTCCAAACTCCTTTGCAGAGCATAAATTTGTCGTCACAACAACTGCAGGCGGATGAACCGGACGGCTGTCAGTCAATGCCGGCATTAACATTCCCCAATCCTCAATCCTCAATTCCCGATCCCCAATCCCCGATCCGATATCCCATTCGGATTGCCATTCCCGAGATTTGCATTGCTCATGCCGAGTGTCCGCCAAAAAATAGCCAAATAGAAGCCAACTGTGGTCGATGCCGACTTTCGATTAGTCAGACTTTTGGCCAAAGCAGCGGAGAAAGTACCGCCGCCGGGAGTGATTAATGCTCGGGGGAGCTGAGATACAAGAAAAGCGTAACTGGCAGGCGAAACTTCAAGCACCTGAGCCGATGCAGCGATGACCCAGTTACCTGTTACCTGTTACTTGACACCTGACCAAGCCGAAATTCTAATTCGTCTCGCCGTTAGATATCGTTCAGATTGTGGCATGGCGGGGTAAGGTTGGAGCATTAGCATAAATCAAGTCGGGCAAGACCTTGGCAGCACACTAGCTCGACTAGAGAACTAATTGAAAATGCCAGGAGGCCACAGTGCTGTCGGTTGGGCAACTAACTGACTTTATTTTTATTGCAAATCAAACTCAACACGCACAGTCAATCTAAGCCGACAGTCATGCAACGTATGGATGTGGTGGATACGTATCTGCAAGATACATAAATACATATTTCAAGTGGCTCGGCGACAGCTGCTTATTATAGATTCCGCGACCGATTATCGGCTGGCCCCGAAAATTAAAAAAAAAAAGAATTCCCAATCTCGAAACTGCAAACTGCAAGCTAATAAATCTGCGGGCGAGACTTTTGACAGCTCGCCAAGTTGTGATGGAAATGGAGGAGATGCTGATCCGATGCCGGTACAGATCCTCGTTGCCGAGATGTGGGTGGCTTTTGGTTTTGACATGGACTTTCAGTCATTCTTAAAATTTTGACACTTGCCGCCTGTCGGCACGAGTGTTTATGGCACGGCCGGCGCTCCGCAGCTGCACTTTAATTGCCATTGCAACTGCAACTATCTTGTGGCAAGTAACTCGGAAACCATTTAATAGGGCACTCATCATCCCACTGAAATGATCGACAATCGTTTCGGCCAAACGACCGAAGCACGTTTAGCACATCAGCATCAGCATCAGGAGCGGGATTATATATGAAGCTATATCTTTAGATGGCTTTAGAACGCATGAATGTTACAACTTCCTCACTCCACACTGCAACTTCTATCTGTATCTCTGTATCGCTGTATCTGAGCGAAAGCAATTAAAAAACTTAGAAAGGCTTGCCGGAATGGTAATGGCCAGGCCGTATAAGAAATAGTCATGGCAATGGCAATAACTACATACAGCCAAAGGAGGCGGCTATTGGGGAAATAAAATTAAAGCGATTAAATATGGATATAATCTGATATGGCTCAGGTATCATATCGAAAAGTGCATTACCCTTGCATTTCATTTAAAATATGCAAGAATAATTGACTTGGAAACTGGTTCTCTAAAAGACAAGGGCTTGGGATTAACATAAATCACGAATAAGATATTATTTAATGGGGCTGGGACTAGTGTTTATATAAAATTATAATTTTAGTTATTAAAATATTGTCTTAATATATAATATAAGGGTTTAAATGAGACTGATATGATCTAATTACGTTTACAACCCAACTAAGAACACTAACTACATTTTCTTGATTGCATCGTACTACTAATGGCTCTGAAAAAAATGTCTATAAAGCGGCTAACATAATTTTCTGGTAATCCTTCCGGCAAAAGAGCTCAAAGAAGGCAAAACCCATCCATTGACGGACATTTGGTCTTGAGTTACGTGCACAGTTTGAAATTCATTTATCATTTTATTGTGGGAAAGCGAATGCATGTCGTGGTCATGGTCGGACCAGACCGGAAAACTGGACTGGATATGTAAATGGTAGCTGGAAAATATAAAATCTCCGATTGCACGCCGCTGGATATGGGCTCAGGCGATTCTTTCTACCCGAGAGTCCGTTTCCTAGGAGTCGCACTTAATTTGCCACATTAATTTACCAGCGGGAAGGCCACGAAACCGATTTCGATTTGTGGCGAAGCAAAGGATTTGATTAATGCCTCACCTTGACCTGAATAGCCAAGAAAAGGGGCAAAGGGGCGTGGCTGTGGCAATTAAAGATATTCGTCCTGTTCCATCTTCATATCTCCCATTTTCAGCTAAATCATAATTTGGACGGAATGCAAACTTCTGGCTGACAGTTGCTCCACATGAGGCCACCCACATGAAAGCGAATGCCTGACCCTTTTAAACTGCCAGCCAGGCTGCCAACGATCTTGGTTCAAGGTCTTGATACACTGAAGGAAAATCTATATAGATTAAAAGTATAAAGAGGCTCATATAGGTAAAGTTTCTTTCAGTGCCTAGAATAACTCACAAGTTTAGCAACAGATCGAGTCCGTCTACAACTTCTTTATTGAAAACATCGCTTTTGTTCATTTATCGTTTTGTAGCTTTTTTGACTTGGTTCCTCCTTATATTATTTTTATTTTTTTCCCCGTTTTGGGGGGCGCTCTTAAGTAATTTATTGTGTATCGGAAATTTTGAATTTGCATGCAAAAGCCATAATTCTTAATTTACTCATTCCTCAGCCTTTATTATGAATGCCTGGCTTTAACTTCGACTTCGACTTCGTCTGGGGTTCGCTGCGGCTTTCTGCGGCTTTTTGTGCTGCGTGTGACCACAAGGCAGGCCCCCAATTAACTGTCTCCGGAGTTGGAGTTTCTTTTGGATTTATGCAGCTGTGAGGGCACTGAGAAATATATTCTTTATATAAGTATATCCTCTTTTTAAAGCTCCTTTAAAAGATAACTTGTGCATAACATTATCTTTAATGCTGCACTTTTCTCTCAGTAAGAAATTCATTACAGAATCGTTGGTATTTTTTAGATACGCATCCCAGCTTTTTGAATACTCACGACGTTGTTTTTCTACCCTTTGAAGAGGGTATTATATGTTATTCGAAAAGTTATGACTATATCTTTGCAGCGAAGGGAATATCATATCTGATGCTCGTTTCCAAAATCTGAGGAAATCGTGGAGTATTACCCCATCTGGGGTTATCTTGGCGTTATCTTGGCGCACTACTTTTTATTTAGTAATATTTTCTTAAAAGATTTACCTTATTAATATTTATTTCTGATACAAAAACTAAACAATAGAAACCGCCATCAAAGTGAATGTAAGCTTCGCCTATCCCCGAAGTCAGTTTTGTGTTCCTGTTTTTATTGCATCTGCTTTTTTTCCAAACACTTTCAGTTTTCTTAGTCGGCAATAAAATCAAATTCTCACTAATTGCTATGATCAGACACAGTTGTAAAGTTTTGAGTGGTTATTTGTGCCGCGGCAGCTGCCTCCTCAGCGCTCTTTTTAGAAATTTTTTATTTTTTAAGCGGGTATTTAAATAATGATCGTGTGGCTGCAGCTGGGAAAGGGTTGAGGTATGGTGTAAGCAGTAAAAAATGCATCTTCCATTGGCTTTTTGGCAGCCCATTAACCCAGGCGCAATTACGAGCAATTTAAACAAATTTAAGACACTCTACGGACCCCAAGGCAGACTTGAGTCTTTATTATATTTTCAAGCATTATTGTATTTAATGCTTGATTTAAGCAAAACGATGGCAAGTGGCTCTCGGCAAGCAGCAACTCAATTTGCATTGCAATGACTATTAATTGGATATTGAACTTTGGCAGAACGCAGTGGCAACAAATCACCTGATCACCCACAATAAATCAGTTTAATTAAACTACGTATTTAACATTTAAATGAAACACCATTAGCACACACGACGAAAGACGAATAAATAAAGGCAATTTGCAAAGTCCAGTGCCAATAAAAACGCGGCACAAATGTCAAATAAAATATCGAACACTTATTGATTGTCCGGCAAGATATAAACTGGTCAGCTGGTCAGTCGGTCGGTCAGTTTGTTTGACATTAGAAACTGTCACTTTTATGAAAGCCAAAGTGAATTTATGCCTCGGCCGAAAAGCCAAAGCTAAATCGCTTGGATTTGAATAAAAATCTGATCTGTTCGCATCGCGGCTATTTGTAGTTCGATGCCAATAACATGATAAATGCTTGTACGTAATTTGTTACCTCACCGCAGACCGGGGCAGTCCAAAAAAAAAAAAAACCTTATGCTAATTTAAACAAAACTAGATGTCGATATTGTTTAATTGACCAAAAGGCACAGTCAAGACGGCCAAGACGAAGACGATTTTAATTAGCATATTATGAGAATCGAAACACAAATGCTTAGGTCGCCAGAAACAGGAGATCTGACTGGGAAGATAAGGCTGCAAATTTATGATAGGACAGTCAAAGCGATTCAAAATGGCAAAACCGACACACAATTAAATAGGAAAAAGAGTGATGGCTGTGGGGTTTTTAATGCCAACGAATGTGGGTTGCACTTTCTGGAAAAATTAGCTGGAGAAATCTTCTCAAAATGAGCTTCAAAATGGATACGAATTTCTAATAATAAAAATCTATAATTTACCCAATAGACCCATTTTAAGGGTATGAAAATCCTATATCTTACCTAGTCTATGCAAATATCTCTGGATTTCAATCAAATTCTAAACAAAAGTCCGTTGAAAAATTTTTTAGCGAGGGCGGTGTGTTTTTTTTTTTGCCTTTCGAGTCCGAATTTCAAGTAACTCATAAATTACGTTAAGCAAGTCAATGAAATTCCATAAAAATATGTGCTGTCCGATTTCAGCTGAGGAGCAAATTGTTTTATCAAAAATTATGAGAAAATGCTAATTAGGTAAATAAATTTGGCATCAAAATTAATAAACAACAATTTGGAGTTGGGCAAAATTCGAATCGAATCGGAATTCGAATCGTTCGCACACTGATTAAATTTCACACTCGATTGGGCGTCGGAATGGGGAGTAGGTTTGGGTTTAGACTAAACACGACTTGTCCAAACAACTTCGTGTTAATTGGGGCCTTTGATCCGCACCGCTGGGTAGGAAAGCACAACAAAAACCATTTTTGCAGTTATCTATTATCCACCGCCAAATGCTAAAATAACATTCACAGAAAAAAAAAACCTAAAATAACATTGACAGATTCTGCATTTCGTATTCAGCACTAATTAAGACATCAAAATGGGGCTTTCTACAAAAGACATAAATCCCGCAGGCAACCCCGGCCTGACCAGGTTGAGAAATCCGTCAAAACATCACGTTTTCTATGTCTCAGTCGGAGATTGCGCAGAAAAACAATGCCCCCAGTTAACAGTAGTTTTCAGTTAATTAATTTCGAAATAAAAACTGAAAACCGAAAAGGAAAAATCAAAATTTAAACACTACAAATCATGTTTTAATGTTCCCACAAAAACGAAGACAAACGAAAGCCCACAATTAAATTGTCAGATTCCCAACATGAGTTTGAATGGCAAAGCCCGATGCTACCTTTAGTGGGACTCGTTTATAGCCTTCGATCATAACAGATGGTTCCCATAAGATCACACATTATTGTATTTATAGAAACCATTATGGGGCGTAAACTTTATCAATGTTTTTTCCATTGTAGAGAACTAGCCACTTCCTACATTGATTGGTGTCCATTTCGCATCGAGGCTTTTAGCAAATTTGTTTTAATCTTGTTGGGCCTTTCAATTGGCTCTCCAATCTGTCAATTAAGCAGCATCAGACTCAGACTCCATGGGGCACTTAGGAGTCAACTAACCGATCGTCTGGCATCATAATTAGCCAAATCTCGCTGCCGTAATGGATAGCGCCAAGTCGCCAACAAGCATTACACTCATCCGCACGGGTTTTTTTTTTATTAGCGACCGGATTGTGGAGCCCATCATGCTGTTGCCATTTGTTTTTATTGCTTATCAGCAATTGCTGCCACCGATCCCTCTGCCACTGTCTCCGGTCTCTGCCCCTTTCTGTGTCCCCAACCGTTCTTGAAGCGTAACATTGTCGTCGGTCTGTCATCAGCAACATACTCGTTGTCTTTGTTGCTGCTCGTGGAACGCGCGATGCGTCAGTTCGTTAGCTGCTCACTGAAACAACCAAGACTAGCACACGAAATACATACACTGGAATAAATTTTATAAATATTTTCAAACCATAACTATTAAATCTAAAGCATCAGCCCAAAACCATACCACATCTTCTTTAAAGAAAGTATGGATATACCGACTATAAACCACGCTTTCTATTTTATCAGTGCATCTCGGCTTTGAAACCCCAACTTCGGTTCCAGCTCCAGTCCCCAGCTCTACGTCATGTTTGTATGATTATGCCCGGAAGCACTAATTACCTTATTTACACTTTTATAACGCGGCAGCGCTGCGCATGCGCGGATGGCGCGAATGGATCACAGATCGCGGATTGCGGATCGCGGATCGACGGAGATCGCTGCCTGAGATCACTCCGAACAGTTGGTTATGGCTTGTGGAAACTGTGGGCCATACACTCCTCCTTCTAGCACCGATCTAGCGGATGTGGGCCGTTGTCTTAACCGGCAGAGAATCACAAAGAGAGTGAACAAGAGTGAAAAGTTCCGGACTGTAAAGAATATTATGACTTTTTAAATTCCCCGATTCTTGTGTCGTTTCAAAAGTTTCTGCTCAATTTAGTCCTGCGGTTGTAGAGCAAACAATCAATTGACTCCAAGACTCCACCACAAAGCCAGACTTTTGGCCAAGTGGTTTCGTTGGCCGCCTCCGGACACAAGCCACTCACTCGACCCACTGATAAAGCCATGTTTTTTGGGTGCAGCCACTTGGCTGCTACCGATCGGCGGTGATTAAGTCATGAATCAGCTGGCCTGGCTAACTACGGCTCTTTTCTGGTATTATTTCTCGATTTTTTTCGGTGGGCGGTAGCCTTCCAGCCAAAGGCAGCAATTTTTTGGGCCGAGTGATTGTCATGCTATGGAAAAATCAATTTTCCAGCAGGTTTTTCCCCAGTGCGAGTTGCAATGTCTTGAAATGAAGTGTTCATAAATTGCAGCGAAAGCTGACAATGAAAATTAACATGTTCGGTGCGATCACCGTGGAGCAAGGTTGCCCAACAAGGAAGAGGAGATTCCCCCTCAAGTCCCAAAGTTCTTCCCTTCTTTAGGAGAGTTTTTCTTAAATTTATTAAGGAAATTAATAAAGTAACTAACATTTAAATATAATCAATATCCATTACCACAGTGAAATCTCACCTGGCCCAAAAGTCAGGTGCGCAATTTCAATTTCGGCCTTAAGTTGCATTCCTGTGCGTCCCCTGTGGATGCAACATTGGACACAACTTGTTTTCCTTTGCGGTCTGGGGCCTTTTTGGAGATTTTCAATTATTTGCAACGCCTCTAACGAATGCCAATTTTCAGTTTCGCTTTCTGGTCTCTGGTATCTGGTATCTGTTTCTTGTTTTCTGATTTCTGTTTGCATAAAAATCAGGCAGAAGGAAGTGCATGCGGTTTTCCTCTTTTCGACCACAATCCTCAAATGTAATTTGAGGCCTTTCGAAAATCCGTTCTAAATTTTTAAGAATACTTTTTATTGTTTGCTCTTTCGAAGGGGTCAACAAGTTAATCACATTGTATGGCCCGGCATAATAGAATTCTTATTTCCTTTGGGTTTTGGCCGCGCACGCGTTTGGGCCTTAATAAGACAAGAATAAGCCGGGTGGCTGCTGCTTTTTGCCGCTTTTGCTGCTGTTGGCACGGAAATTGACGTTTAGAACGATCGAGGGAAACGGCCAACAAAATAAAAGAGCTAACCAGCCAGCTGTCTGGCCTTTTTTGGTTTTGGCCAAGAAGTAAGCAAAGTACACTTTAGCCTTTGGCGTTTAAATTGGCAAATTAAGTCATACGCCTGCCTGCCTGCCTGCCCGTCCGTCCGTTGCACTGCTCTGTAATTTATCTTTATTTATGTTTTTTTGTGTTATTTTTTCGAATTTTTGTGCCTGCACTCGAAGCCGGACATTATTTTGCAATAATTATTGATTTATTGTCTTGTTGGCTTGTCCCATTGGTTACGGGAAAAATCAAAGCGCCGCCAAAAACCATTATCACATGCATGCGAAAACGCCGGAAAAGTTCTCATATTTGTTCTGGAGTTCCCAGGCCAAGCTCTATAGGTTGCTGGCCAAATCATTAGTAAACGTGGCTAATGATGGGTCGGCCGGCCGATCGGCTGGCCGGTTAGTTGGTAATTGGAAAGGCACGCACATTAGGGCGTTGTCGATTTTAACGGCTAGAAAGTGAGGCAGTCTGCGGATTCAAGGCAATTAACTGGAAAATCAGAGCTAGAATTAAAGGCCTTTCCCTTTCCCATTCCCATTCCCATTTAGCTACCAGGCGTGTTCAACTTATTAATAATTCACGCCTTCCAATCGAAGCTCCTAAACTAGTCCAGATTTTACATTATTGAGACTTGAGAGAAAATGGAACTTGCTTCGTATAATGGCAAATCGCTGAATCTTAGTCACATTGATTATTTGTAATGTATTCTGGATTATTGCCATTATTGCCATTTGCATATCCGATGCCCCACACCTGCTTCCGAGCCAGTCGAACAAGTTTTCATCCGGGGTTATGGCCATTTTTCTCCACATCTCGTCGTCCATCGTCTCCACCGAAAATAAATGAAATTGAAATATATTCGCAACGCCTTATTATATAAAATGTGCTACACATTTGTTAGGCCGTTCTCCGGTGCCAACAATTTCCATTTCCATTTCCTAGTCCCATTCGATTCTCCTCTGGTTGGTCAATTGCAGTTGGCCAGTTTGCTTCAGTTCACGTTTGTGGCATGAATAAACCCACTTATCTAATTGCGATTCCGGGAACTGGTTTTCCTTGATACATTTTTCTCAACTCATTAGAACTCAATCATAACTCGGGCTCGGTCTCGGACCTGGACAGGGAATGGGTACTGGACTGGGGACTCTAACTCGTTTGCTGTGGCTCCTCCATGCAATAGGCAAATGTAATCGTTGCTACATATTTTTCAGCCGACGCGCGCAATTGTTGCCGTGAGCAATTTTTTATACCTGGCCAACGAGGCAGCCAACAACCAGGGGTAACGCAAAACAACAACAAAAAAATAAAGTAAAAATGTAAAAAAGTATAAAGAAAAATAGCAGAAAAAGAGCAGAAACACGCCGGACGTGTTCCATAAACAACACTTTGATTACGACGACGCGGGCGCACAAACGCAAATCGATGTTTTCATATGGAAATTGAATCAAAGTCAAGTCCCGAGCTCCGAGTTTCCAGAATATGGAGCACGGCAGCCACTGGGCAACATGTGTACTCGGATCGGGCCTACAATTGTGGTTGAGCACTGGGAGAAACCCCCCCAATGACTCTTAACCAGTTTCTGTTTGGGTATCCCAAAGTATTCCCTATAATTTTTATCCGTGTAACCACAGATCAGTTTGAAGTTTGGAGCTCGGAGCTCGGAGCCAACCCAATTGGCCTTGATGTGAGCCGAGAGTGGAGACCATGGCGTCAGCGCTTTTTAGCTTTTTAGCCGGCTTTTGCCAGTAGCTATGGCCAGTTAGTTGGCGGCCCGAAAATGCGGGGACCAAGATCGGTTGGCCCCTGGGTTGGTCTTTTGTGGTTTTAGCTATGATTATTAATCAATTCTTTCATATCACTTCGACTGAATTGAATTCTTTTTACGAATCGTTTAAGACCAAAGCTGGCCTGGCTGCCTTTTTACTCTAATTAATTCAACAAAAGTCTCTGGGCCGTCTTTTGTTCGGAGTTTTCCGCTTACTGCCACTGCCACTGTGAAAGGTAGCATTCATTATTCGGATGTTTATGTTTATTAAATTCCATTTAATTACTTCATTCCACATACGCACACAGTGTGTACCATAAGGCTGAAAAAAAGAGTTTACTGAAAAAACCCAATCATAATAATAATTGTTTATTAATGGAAAATGGCATTTCGATTGGCGTCTGAAAAGGGCAATCGATTCGAGTGGATTGTGACCTCAATATATGGTCTAAGTGAATGGCCATAGAATTAATTGTAATATAAAAAATATATATATGTAATTGCAAATCAGGAAAGGGACCTTGTAAACCTGGACCATTTCCTGGACAGGAAACTGCGAGCTAGACACTTCCCATGTTACCGAGTTGTCTACCAAAGGTGTCGAAATTGACAGATGAGTCTTAAGAACCGGAACTGGTCGTAGTCGTAGTCGAGCTGAAATTGCAAGGGGCGTGACTGAATCTATATAGGAGAATAAGAAAATATATTGAAAAGACGATGGATGAAACCCAATCCCTGGGCCCGGGCAGCGCGACTTCAATTTAAATTTTAATCGCATGCCTAATAGACAAACCCGGGGTAAATGTCAGAATAAAGAGACTAAGAGCCGACTTAAATCATGCCAACATTTACAAAGTACTTTGCAACAGCTCCGGCATGGAGCTCGTATGGGTGTCTGCAAGTCACGGACACGTCGTCAGATACAGCTCTTGCCACAGAGTACGAGTATCTCGAAGATGCGGCTAAGACAAACTTCCGATCACGTTGCAAGTCGGCAGCGAAATTGCAGGCGACGACTTGGCTTGGCTTGGCTTTTTCGAGGGAAAAGGCAAAAAAGGCAGAAAAAGGCTAAAAAGGCTAAGAAGGGGAAAAGGGTAGCGAGGATTGGGAAAGAGAAAAAAAAAAGTTAATGGAGGCAAATGCATCAAAATGGTTAATTGGATCTGGAACAGCAAATGACGAACACTTTTAGTGTTTATGGCAGTAGCCAGGCTGCGGCCAGGGTTTAGGACCAGATTGAGGGCCCGAACCGGCCAGAAGGAGATTGCACCGAGATAGAGGTTTGACGGGCGAGCAGAGGAGGAGTGGCTGGGATGCCAAGTATCTAGGAGATACTTCCAGCTCGAGTGGCAAGCGTGTTGTACACGACACGCATTAGCGTGAATGAAGCAGTTCTCGTACTTGCCTCTTTGCCATTTTTTAATCGAATCGAATGCGTTGAGAGCCGAGAGATGCCGAGCCTCAAAGCCAGACAAATGTGCGGCAAAATTAATGGCAAACTTTGCAGTAATTTCCATTAAAGTGGGCTCAGCTCCAGCTACAGCTCCAGCTCTAGCTCCAAAATGCACTTGTTGCTTCTGGCCAAGAGCACCTAGTATGCCTAGTATGGCAGTAACCGTGGCAAAAGTCTTCCGTATTCCTTACCAGATCTGGTCAAATGGTAAAAATGGTAATGGGCCAATATGATGGCCTTCACGAGCTGGCTAATGGCCAGTGTATGATGGCTTTTTACTGTGTGCATTATGGACACGCCTTTTGAATCTACGAATTCGTTTTTTATATCCTAGAATAGGATTTCTCTTGTTAATAAACAATATTGCTTGGCAACTGGTGACTTGGCAACGGGATTTCCATAAAGTTTTATTGATTTAATATCAGTTCAAAAGGAACATTCAAGCCATGGAGATGGATATGGACTGTAAGCTTATGTGAAATATTTTTATAAGTTTTCGAGAAAAGCTAATTTTGTTCTCATATTCCAGTAAACAATGACTTGGAGAAGCGCATTTCGGATGCCTTTTGTGTCTTTGATCATCATGGTGACAAGTTTATAGATGTTCGAGAAGTGGGAACTGTCCTGAGACTACTGGGCTGTGTTCCCACCGAACAGGAGGTCAACGAGGTGATCTCGGCCACGGAATCGGAGGAGACCAGTGGGGAAGTCCATTTGACGAAGTTCCTGCCGCATGTCTCTCAGTTACTTATGGAAAGAAAGTAATTATGTTCTATAAACAATATAAGGTTTTTTTAATTGGAATATCTATTAGAATGGAGCCTGCACCTCCGGAGAAAATTCTACAGGCCTTTAAAATTTTAGATCCCGAAAACAAAGGCTACTTGACCAAGGAAACTTTTGGCAAACTAATGATGGAGGAGGGAGAGCCTTTCACTCAAGAGGAAATGGATGAAATGTGGCCAGTGGCCATAGATCCCATAAGTGGCCATATTCCCTATGAGTTCTACTTGAATCAATTAATGGTAATTATAGGAAACTTCCTTTCTTGGAGGCTGTGTTATTGGTTCTTCCACATTTTCAGGTGTATTTGTAAAGGAAAAACTAATTCGTGGCATAAAGTGAAAGTACGTTCCAATAAAGTCTCACAAAATACACTTGTTCACGTAAAGTTTTTAGCACTCAGCGCATTTGCTATTCCGACTATTTCACTAAGAGGATCTCCGGGTACTCGGCACTTGGCACTCCCTTTCTTGGCCACTTACATTAGCCACTCTCACACGAGTGACTGGGGCTAACTAACCGAACTAGCCAAATGCGTTTCAAAGCCAGGACACTGGCTTTTGGCTCCGACTCTTGGAAGGGGCTCCACTTGGGGCGGAACACAGCAAAGTGGGTTGCGCATCATTAGCACAACTAATGGATGTTCACTTTTCTTCTCCGTTTCTGGCCAAGAAAGTCGTGTGCTCGTGTTGCCTTGGTCCCTGGTCCAAATTGCAGGCGGTTGGTTATGTGCGAGAGAGGCTAGAAATTTAAATAAATTAAAATACCTCTCGAAGTGTATTTGCCAGGTTGTAAGACGGGACGGGAGTCGTGTTCTCGCTTCCGTATTTATTAAATTCTAAATACGCTCTGATGGATGCACTTAACTGCATCTTGTGGATTAAAATATTTTATGCCCAACTCGAGGGGCAGAGGGGATTTCGTGCACGTTCTGGCGCTTTGGCCAATTTGAGTGATTGCGTTGCGCGGATTTAAATGGATGCGGCAAGATGGCTCAAACAAGTTCTCTACCACTCTCCAACTTCTACGGTCGGCTAATGGACTTTTAATCTTACAACTTGTAAAAATTCCGTTTTTGAATTGTGCGGCAAACGTCGTCGGAAGACCGAAGACTGAAGCTGATTGCGCAAATTGTCATGACTAGAAGGAGGCATCGCTAACGATTTAAAGAACTTTCAGAATTAGATTTCGACTTAAGCCGGAACAGGGTTAACAGTCTCATTCGACAGCCAAGTCGTCCCTCAGTCTGGGGTCGTAAAAAGCCGGAATTGCCAAAGTTGGCCGGAGACCGGAGACTTGCTGGGGAATCAATTCTCTCGGAGGACTGATTTCGAGACTCGAGGGCTGCCACTGCCACTGCAACTGATGATGATTTACGCTTGACGGAGCGTAATTAAGATTTATGCCCCATACTCAATGGCAAAATATTCATACGCTGCGAGAATAATCGAATGCGAAATATGCACTTACCATACCATACCCTTACCCTTACCCTGAGCTTAATTGTTAGTTATGCGCTTTTGTTTGTGCGACATTAAAACTAATTAAGTAGAAAGAGTACCAATAAGATTTATATGCATCAATGATTGCTTGTTATTACATTCACACATGTACGTGGATGTGTGTTGCAAATTAAAGCAATTAGTTGCACTTCATGACAATGGCCAGAGAGTAGAAAATGTCTTGGGGCCAAAGTTATCGGAATAAAATATGTATATACGACCCTCGGGGATTTTCCTAATGAGTGGGTGGCTCCAGGGAGCACGTGTTTATGCACCTTGATTGATATCGCCCAGAGGATATTTTCACAATTGACATATTATGAATTAATTATCACAATTACCTCGCCAAACAAAATCTACTTTTCTGTTTTAAATGACCAAAGTTTTTGTGTATTAGAGAAAAAGTATTATTGTATTTTTCAAATAAAAGTTTTAAAGCTCTACCATAAACGTATTTTATGATTTGTTTATTCAGGTAGGTCAAAACTTTTTTATGCTTGCATTATACAGATTTTCATTTGGATCCACTTCATTGCATATTGCTGTTTTCATTTTCAAGCTGCACTTGCCCCAAACTTTCAATCAACTTTCTGTGGCTGTGGCAGCTACTTGTTTTGGTGGCTGCTGCCTTGAATTAATGCCAAGCCTCTGGTTTCGTTACTGTTTGTGTTGCCCCAGAGAACTCCGAGCAACTGCCAACTGCCAACTTGCAACTCCGATTCCCATTCCGGGGCAGAATCTGGGTTTAGTGCCTCATACATACTCGAAACGAAAGCGCAAGCTGCCACTCCACTTGTAATTTCTGATTTCGAGTGCCTTGCCAGAGCCCTGCCGTTAATTGAATTTAAGCAATGAAATATAATTTGGATTTTTGCATGCTGCATGCTGCATGTTGCATGTTGCGTAGCATCACGATGGACAAAAAGGAAAGTCAAAGTCACAGACAGAAACCGAAACAGAGAATGAATCAAGGTGAGGCATGCAACGAAATTGCAAAAGGTGAACCAAGGCAGCCAGCCAGCAAGCCAGCCAGCCAGGGGGATGTGGCACAGACAAAAAAAATATATAAAAGAGCGTGGCCACTCGCCTTTATTGTCTGGTATCTGCTCCAGGAGCCAGCCGTCGACATCGTCATCATACGACGTCGTCACTGCCATGTACAACACCCAGAGGTATCAGCAGACAAAATGCTAAAAATGTATTTACCACAAAGGCAACGCGACGACGCGAGTTTCGCTCATTGCTGTTGCTCCTGATGTTGCTGCTGCTGCTGGTGCTGCTGCTGCTGATGCGGCTTTTGCTGCCCTTAATGGATCTGCATCACTTTGAGTGATTTATTTCACACGTTGATGAAATGGACAGCAATGGGCCGCATTTTGACGTTTATTGCAGCAGTGGCAAGGGCTCCAGCAACTGCAACACCAGCATGGCCCACGGCATGTGTGCTGCGCATGCGCGCAGCCCTTTTAACAACAGCAACTAAAGCGCAGACGACCAGACCGGGCCAGGCTGTAAAAAGGCTGGCGATTCAGGCCAGGCCTAAACACCCTTTGGCCGAAAAGGAAACGAAATAAAATGCAAACACTTTAAAGCATGTAAAGTATATTTAATTAATAGGAATAATAAAGTTTTTATTAAAGACGGATTATAATTGGATGAAAGTGGCTGGATATTTATAAAAGTGGGGTCTACAAAAGAGTCCTAAACATAAAATAAATGAGGTTTGACTTTAGAATTGTAACTAAGATTCTTATAAATCCAAAAACAAGTTTCTGAAACTCAAGCAGTCCCACAAAGAGCATTCAATAGCCGCTTACTTTGACCAACTTATACATTATTCTTCCGTTTTAATATTTTCCCCTTTACCTTATTCTTTACGTTTTTATTTTATTTTTTATTATTTTTTTTTGCAAGTGCATGGCGACGTGCAAGCCTGGTCTTTTGGTAATAGCCCCGCAGACCGTGTGCACTTTAATGAGGCGCGCTCCTCATTTGGACGCCACGCATTTTGTAGTTTTCTGCCCAACGGAAACCTGCCCACTAGGGGCACGGTGACTGGGGGCTGGGGGTATCAGCTATTAAAACATTTAATTGCAACTTAATTAGTTGAAGGCTTGCAGTCGGAGCCCTCTTCTCACGACCCATGCAACTTTCTGGCAAATGCCAGTTTTGACCGAAAGTCACAGCTCACGGAAAAGCCATTGAGAGGAGCTTTGACAAAAGCAGCCTCGAGAAAAGTCAATTTAACACATTCACAACGCCTCTTAAAATGTTGATATTTTAATTAGTTACGCTCTAAAGGATTTTCCACAGCCGAGTCAAGGTTTCACCCACTCCCAAAAAATGGGAAAGAAGGAAAAATCAGACTTAGGCAGGTCCATCAACTAACCTGGCCCAAAAGACGGCAAAGAGACGGCAAAGCAGCTGAAGAAAAATAAAGTGCCAAAGGGCACACATGGCACCGAGTGTCTTGGCTTTTGTGGCTCTTGTTTTAAGCCATAAACGGGCTTGGTGTAAGTTTCCGCAAACGGTGGTAAGAATATTTTGGGGGTTTTGTTTAAGGGACAACATCAAATTGAAACAAGAAACTAGGAATGGTCTCACCTATATTTTGGTACGTTAGTTATTGACTAAAAAATGTAAATGTCTCACCCAAAAAACCCCCTTGGAACTACGCCCATGACTTAGTACATATGCCAACCTACGGAGTTTGGCTTTTCCTCATCGGTTTTTATTTTGGTTTTATGACAGCGCGCCCAACTGTGGCAATAAGTTCAAATGCCAGCCCAGAGACCTGGCGACTAAATGCACGGCTTAATGTGCCACAGCCTGGCAGTCAGACTGAGAGCCTGGCCTCAGAGCCAATCTCAAGAGTCAAGCTCAGGCGGACAAAAGGTTCCTTTTGCTTCCAGTGCCAAAATAAAAAGTGGGTGTACCGGCACCAAATGCCATTGCCAACCCTGCCAACGCCAACGCACCAAGCCGACACTGGCTGCTCGTGAGGATCGGGATCTTGAGATCTCGGGATCTCTTTCCTCTTCTCACTCTAGTGCTGATTTCTACTAATTTGATTAAACTGATTGAGTTTAATAAGGCAAGAGGAACCAACATGAACAAAACTGAATAAATGGCGAACCTGCCGTCGACAACAAATGTTGCCTAATTCAAGTGCCGCATTTATTTTGTAAACATTTCACATGGCCCTCGTCTCTATATAGATTCTATAGATTCCAACCACAGCCCCCACGAGAGGCACGACTTGTTGTGATACAAAATATGTCGGTTGAGCAGTGATAGCACTTGAGAATATTTTGCCCACACAAAAGACATCTCCATCCCGGCACTTCCCGACCCTGGCCACTTCCCGATCTCGATCCCATTCCAATCTGGTACCCGGGTACCCGGACCTGGTACAACCCAATCAATGAGCACAGTGTTCCCTGGCAATGTGCGTTTTGTGTGCACTTATGCGATCATTTGTTAAGTGTCATCGGGCCGGCATATGGGCATGAAAACAACTCGAGAACAGCCACAACAGCCTCTGTCCCTAGAATCCCAATATCCTGATGCCCTTGGTTTGTTTTCAAAATAAACTTGGCTGGGATGGAGTAATTTGAGCTTAAACTGGGGACAGAACTTAAGGATTAAGTTCTGCTTGATTCAAACTGAAAGTAATTTTGATACAAAGTACGCATTTTAAAAGGGGGTTTTCAAGATATTGAAAGTTCGAAACTTCTAAAAATGCATTTAAGAAAATCTAAAATAAATCTTTTTTCAAGTTTTTGACGAGTCTTTCAATATAGAAACCATATATAACCAATCTCTGTAAAGGGTATGGTGCAACAAAGTGCAGCTCGTAAACAAGGGAAATGTTGTTGTTACCGCATGTTGTTGCTGCTGCTGTTGCCACTGATGTTGTTGCTGTTGCTGTTGTCGCCGGTGTTGCTGTTGTCCATGGTCATGGTAAATTTATGCACAATTTTTCGCGCTTTCAAAAAATATTTGCATCATTAATCGTTGCAAACTCTCCGGCATGGCGGCATCGTATTGTGCCGGTGGTTCCTGTTCCTCGTTCCTCCGCTCCAAACCCTAGCCTAGCCTAGCCGATCCGATCCTGTTGTTTAGTTTGAGGCGTTGTCTGTGCCTAAAACTTGCCAACATCAACATCATCAAGCTGCATCGGCATGCGGGCCGTCGTTACAGCGTTGTCGAAATGTTTTGTCAAGTTCTCGCCGCTCAACAACAATGTGGCATTTGCCCTCTGTGGGTTGGAGTTGCCACAAAGCAAAAGCACAAAAAAAACAAAAAAAAAAATAAAGAACCTATAAAGAAAAAGAATTGAAAAAATATAAAAGGGGAAACCTATTTGCTCCTTAACCACAATGGAAAGTTTGCCTCGCTCCCAGACCCTGTCGGTAATAAACTTGAAAACTTGAAAATCATAACACCGCCGAGCGCTTTTTGCAACCGCAAAAGTCGTAAGTCAAGCACCGGCTCCGCCACCACCAAGCCACCCACTATTTGCTTGTTCCACAGCTGTATCCCTCCGGCGCACACATAAACTCAAATAGAACAACTTTGGCCAAGAGCGGAGTGAACTTCCAGCTGCAGCATGAGCAGCATGAGCAGCAAAAACAAAGAAACCCAATGAAATTATCAAATGTTTAATAGACTCAACAAGCAGAGGTTGCAGCTAAGGCAGAAACTTCCCCGAACGATGATGGATGGAGCCACCGTCCCGCCATTCAACCACCCAAAAGCTAAAGCCAATCCTGTGGACTTTCCTGGCTAAGAATATGGAGTTGGCTTTTGTGGGTTTCTGGGAAAGTTTTTGTTTGGCCAACAGTCACCGGAGTTACGCACCTCCGAAGACAAAAAAAAGGGAGCAACAAGTGCCACTGGGAGCCATCTGATGTTCTCCAATAAAACGGAAGTGTGTTTTTGTTAGAGTTGGAAAATATTCAAGACTGGAATACGGGCTCACACCTTAACCACCTCCACTAATTTCAGTTTTTCGGCTCTCACAATTTGGCTGCTTTTCGAGTGGTATGATTACGGCCTATTATTAAACCATCGATGAAAAATCCGTCGCTTCGCCAGAACATTTCCTGTGCGGATCGAGAAGACGCACAATGAACTCATAAATTGACGCACCCTCCAAACGCGACAACATAATCGGCCACGCCGAAGGCGATACGGCGATGCTCCTCCAGCTCTTTCAATGTTGCCTCCAATGAAGCGATGCGGCACTGCAACGTTGCAACGACAAAGGCGATCCCAGGCGCACTTGTAAATGGCATGTTGCAACATGGCTAAATATGCGCCACACACAAGCTCACAAGGCGGCACTAACGGACCAGCAGCAACTCTACCCAAGCTGCAACATCGGCAACATTGACAACAACAGCAACTCCTACGCAACAGCGACATTGCTGCCTGCCTCTATTTAGCTGTGGCGGAGCCTTGACAATGATCGTCATTAATTGAGAGGCTGAGACCCGATGGTTCTGCAAAGCCATCACTGACACTGAGAGAAACTTTACCGAACACTTCAAGCAAAATAAATAATTGTGCTCTAAAACTATAGAGTTTTTCTTCCCATGCAGGTATTGAGTTTCCTAAAAACCAAGCGAATTATGAAAAGGTGGGCTTGGTGATGCACAGGCTGCACAAATAGTTTGGCTTTCTAAATGCGTTAATTCCGCCATGTGAGCCAAGGTTGACCTCTAACCCAGAAAGTAATAATCTACGCAACTATCTGAGCAGATTTATCTTTGGCGACATATTTGCAACATGCGCTGAAACTTAAGCTCGCCAAGAAGTTGCACATAAATATCTAATGATGTGGGTAGAGTTTCTCCTTTGGCTTTTGCCAAAAGAAGAAGGTTTAAACTGTGAATGCGATATATACGAGCCTTGTAAATCCCATTTAGGCCATCGAATATCAAGTGTTTTCGGGGGCCGACATTCCAGCGATTCCCATCAATCTGCTCACTGATCCAGAGCATAAATGCGAATATTCGAGGGCTTAATTTTAGCCCGGTTTTGACCTCAATGCGAGCGGGTAACAAAGCCTAAATGATGACAGCTACCGATAGCTACCTCCGCTCCTTGGCCAAATTACAAAAGGGCCAAAAGGCACAGCGCGAATATGAAATTGCAGCAACTGGAAGCTGAAGCTGGCCGCGAAATTCTTTGCATGCCGCGTAATTTGTTGGTAGCCGTAGCCGGCTTTTCTGGCCACACGAAAAAGAAATCACAATCTCATTATGGCATACACCTCTTGGCCAAAAAGAACGGCCCGTCATACATAATTATAAAGAGCCCTTAAGTACTTGTTAACAAGTTCGATATCTCTGCGATTTACATGATGTTCCCCAAGTTCTTTGGTTGTCTGACTCTCTGGTGTTCCGATTCTTTGGATTCACCAAAATGCCGGCAAAAGAAAGTGCAAAGGAAGGCCCTCAAAGTATGGTCTTGAACGGAACATGGCGATTGGCTGAGGGAGATAAATCCTTTAGCGGTATTGCCAAAAATCACTGGCTGAACAAATTGAATGGTTATGCTTTATGGCTTATGGAAACCGGCAGCTGATTTCCTCATTGCGATTTGTGGGCCATAAAAATTTGTGAGCCGAGCTGGCCCTAATTAAAGCCACAGTGTTCTTTGGGTCTTTCGGAAACTTTATTGTGATAAGCCAACCCGTTAAGGGGCTTTGGCCGACAGACAGTCGGCCATTAGCAGCGATTGGTATTCAAAATCTCCGACTCCCATTCCGCTGTCGATGTGCCTAACCATTAGCAATTAATTAAAAAATTAGAATATATTACAAGAGCGATAGATAGACGGTCGAATTCCGATTGGGCTGAGACGTTGGCTTATCGAATGTCGCATCTCCATTGACATCCAAACGAATTAAATAAATTGAAAATGGCCTGAAATATAGGTGGCTTGGATGAATTTGAATGAAAATTTGTTTCTCTCTCCAGGTCCCAGGTCCCAGGTCCTCTTCATCTTTGTCGCATGAGAATAAGAAACAGATTCCCTACTATTCAGTATTCGGTATCAAAGCCCGAACTACGATCCAAAGCAGCTGAGGCAAACGTTGCATATTTACGAGCTATTTATGCATATTAAAAAATTCCCCAGACCTTGTGGGAAGAGAGGAAAAATCAAATCAAAACTAGATAACAGTAGCTGGCATGCATCCCTTGCCCCATGCCCCATGCCACTACCTGCGGCACTCAGAATGCATGTTTTTTATTTTTTAATAAAAGTCAAAAGAGCCCTAAAGGAACTCGTCTTTCGGGGTTAGTCACAGTTCTACAACAGGAAAATCCTATACTCCTCCAATGCGATATGCGATGCCTTTGCTGATAAAGATTTGTCTGTTTTGATTTTTATGATGCCACAAAGGTTGCCTCTTGAGTGCCATCGACCAGTCCAGGCTATTTGAGTTGCACTTGGAGCTTGGAGAGAGCGCATATAAAAGTCACATTTAATTTATCGAAAATGCCATTAAAAATTTTTGCCAATATGCAAATGCACACAAAAGTGCTAGAAATCCATTAAAATTATGATTGGAGCCGAAAACCATAAATGTTTATGAGTAATAGTTTAGATTAAAGGAAATTAATTGGTTTTCAACTCCTCTGACAAATTGCCGTAACCAACTTACCACTTTTGCCGTTTTAACTTGGCCAACAAATAGCTTAGTTGGCCTGTTCATTGCGGTGGCTCGAATTAATATTTTCACATTGACAGCCCTTTCAGCAGCAACAGCAGCAGCAACAGAAGCAGGTCGGAAATAACACATTGGAATTATTTTTGGATTCCACAGAGGGAATGGCGTGTCCAGCGATGAAAACCGCATGGGAAATTGCCATTCGGAATTCCGTTAAGGCCCGGCCTTAACACAAACACATCGGTAAAGGTCTAACACAGTTATCAAGTTGTCAAGAGGGCCTAAAGCAACTGCCATTATTGGCATATGTTGTTTGTGCAACGGGCCCAAAGCCCAAAGCCCAAAGCCTAAAGCCCAAACAATTGCATGCCGCAGTTGGATGAGCCAAAAGGGAACACTCCCGGAGCTGGTGGGGTGGTGGGGTAATGGTTGGTGTTAAGGGAGGCGTGGTCCCGCCCCAAAACGAATGCCTGGCTGGGGAACGTTGCACATGGCTAGTTGCATTGGTTATTAGATGGAAGCCGCAGCGCATTATCACAAACCATGTCATAACCTCAATGCATCAATTACATTGCTAAGCCAACAAATTAGATGCCTTCATTGTGGCATCTGCTTTCGGATCAGAGAGAGAGATGACTGTGGCAAGAGGAACTGTGCAACTGTGCAACATAATAAATGAGTTGCAAGCGGAATTTAGCGCATTATCAATAGCAGGATGGCAGGAATAGAAATCTCTATTGGACAGGGGCGAGGCCAAGGCGAGTCTTTCTCATTTCGGATCGCGATAAGCGCCTAAAACAAATGTCATACTTGCTGGCAGAGCCAACGTTGCAACTAGCTGGAGTAGCTGGAGTAGCAACAGCAACGACAACACGGTAGCAACATGTGTTGCAAGCAGCTCTCCGCAAACTACCGCACTTCTTGTCCGACTAATATGATACGAGACTAGACCCCATTGCCAATCTCATTCCCATTCTTACAGGGAGAGAAAAAGTTTAGAATAATACCCAATTTTTATTCAGGGAGTATGATTTTTAGTTAATCATAGATTTGACTAAAAGAAACCCTTATAATAACTCTTAATATAAAATGTATGGTCTTTTCTTGTAGTGCCTTAACATCCTCATCATCATCATCATTGGCGTTGTCGTTGTCGTTGTCGTTGTCTGGCGACTTTCGCTTCATAATTGATATTTTTGTTTCGTGTTTTCGTAAGGGAACATGTGCAACTGCAGTGCAAGCAAACAACTAGCAACCGGCAACCAGCAACTAGCATCTGGCAACTGGCAACTGGCAACTGGCAACCAGCAACATGTTGCCCATGCCGATAACAACGGCCAGCTCGTGTCGGGTCCATGGCCAAATCCAAAGTCAAAGCCAAAACTCAAACCAAAACCCAACCCACATGCAACTACTCTGCCCCCAAAGCTCCACTCCACTCCACTCCCCTTCTTGACTGAATGAATTCCATTTTTGCGTGGTTGTGAGATTTGAATTTATAACTTGGCCAGAACACAGGTCCGAAGCGACTTTAAGCAAGTATCTATGACTGTGACGTTTGCTATTGCATTATCTTTGATTTAAAACCAATTCATCAACCCGCTGACTGCAGCGATGACTTTGTTTCTGCTTTCTGGGACTATTCTATGCGGCTCCTTCTCACAAGACGACGACGACGACGATGACGATGATTCCTACTTGGAGCTTTTGGGTGGGTTGCACTAATTGATTTTCGTTGGCAGTGCCGGCTTATGAGTAATGGATGCCGAACTGCACATCTAAATAGATGCCCTGGAGCTCTCTGGATGGCTCGACTTGGCAACGACTTGGCATCGAGGACGATGGCAATGCTAATGATCATAAATCAAGGTCTGAATTAAAGACAAAGCGATTGGGAGTGGGCCCGACCTGTTCCTGTTCCAGATAAGCGGGAAGCAGGAAACATTAGAAATCTAATGATTCGGCCCAGCTGCCATTCCTGAAAAGTATCGCCAGGAAGATATTGTGATTAAATGGAACGGTTATGCCATTTATTATGGCCAAAGAGTCTTAATAAGCCTAACTGGATTCTTGCATCTTGGCATTCTTCTCAATTTTAAGGAAGTCTCCGGGACTTAAAGAGTTATGAATAAGCCTTTTAATAAAAACGATCGTACACTATTTTGGGTTTGGGTTTGGGTTTGGCTGTCTATTTTCCAGTTCCACCTTATCGAGGCAACAAGTAAATCCCTTAAATGGCTTTGGTGGCCAAACTTGTCCAACGGTTGAGGCTTAATCCCTCGAAAAAACAAACTACTGCACCCGAAACCAAAATCCAATTTGGGCCAGGAGTGGTGCACTCCGGATTTGAGTCAACCGTTTGACCCACAGACACAGAGGCACTCAAATCTATAGCTTTGACTAGAGTCTCTGGACTGTAACTGGGACTGGAGTTGGGACTGGGACGGTGCGAGTCGAGTCAACGATTTCCCTTTCGATTTCAACAGTAATCAAAACTGTCCACTTTGTGTCATGTCACACGCGACAACGGCAGCAAAGGCAACAGCAACAGCAAAGGCAACAGCAACGGCAACGGCAACAACCACGTCAATTGCAGATACTTCACATAAACAAAAGCAAGGCAGCAGGCACTACAACTGTCCAAATGTCCAACAGTCCGAGCTGTCCAACTGTCAGATACAGATACACACACTCACACACAAGTCATTCAATCAACTTCAGAGGCCGATGCCCAAGTTGGGGCAACAATTCCAACTGGATAGCTATAGCCAGAGATATATAGAAACATGAGGATAGGAACGACAGTGCGTTCAATTGTACAAACGGCTTGTGGCGGATTATGATTTTGTGCTCCCTCCACGCCGCCACGCCGCGTATCTTACAGATACTTAAGGCTTACCCACAGTGCCGGGCATGTCTAATTGCGCGCACATGTCCGGCCAGACAACACGCCCCTTGGGTGTCGCCTCCCGCCACTTCTCAATAGAAAAAAATAAAAAGTAAAGATACAGAAACAGGCACAATGAGTGGATTGTGTGATCCGTGGCCATTGTTTTGATTTAGCGATAAATGTAAGATACTCTTGCCACAGACTGAGATGACTGGATAATCGAAAGGAATCCCGAAATCATTAAAGTTATTAACTTACTAAAAGCCTACTCTTTTAATATAAATGATATCGAAAACCATTCACCCTTACCTTTGGCTATTTATAACCCATTACGACACCTTATCATAAAAAGCTTTTGAATATCTTCAAAACTCGTAAAAAGTATTATTGCTTTTTGGTTGAAAGTCTTCAACTTTTTGGCATGCAAAGAGGCGCCTCGCCGGCAGTCGATGCGACGCCAGGGCCAGAGGATCGCACTGATAAAGAAACGAAGGCTCCCTAGCCCCAAGCCGATCCTGCACAGTGCCTGCAATAATTACGCATGCAGGTGGCGCACTTCGTTGAATAATGCGAGTGCATAAATTAATTAAATTACGTTATAAACTTGGAACGCCAAAGCCGAACGTTGTGTTGCCTCACGCATTTGTCGCATAATTACGGGGCGCGAATTGCAAAGGCAACAAAATCCAGAGGCTTCTGATACTGCCACTGTCTTGCCACACAGTGGCAATCTTCCTCTGCCATGACCAGCCCTGCCCTGCCCTGCCCTGCCATGGCCACTACTGGCTTCACCTGCCAAGTTGTTGCTTTGATTGGAAATCGTTGTTTGGTTTTAATTTTTGTCGCACGGCCACCCAGCAAGTGGCCAACGAAAAAGAGCCGGGCCTGCTGGCCATGGCCAAATGATTTGCATAGCCAAGGCCTCTTGCCCCACAGGCAGGAAGATTCAGCAGGAGCCAGGTTACACTGGCAGAAAAGCTATACGGTATAAACCAACTATACCCTTATTGTCTTTGTTTGCAGAGATAAAAAGTGTGTTTACCAAATTCCTGCAAAATGCTTAAATATCCTTTCTTTTAGCGAAATTTTTCTTTCAGTTTGGGGCCTGCTCCACTGCCTTTGCTTTGTGCTGGTCTTTCGCTTTTTGGGCCACATCGGAGGAACAGGAACATGTCGTCCAATTACTCGTTTATTCAATGGCGTTTGCATTAAGTGGACGCGTTAATTACGCCACCGTGCGACGCGATGCCGCGAAAAGCGAAAAACGCCGCGAAGTGTGAGGCTGGGAGGCGGTGCGAGGTTCGAGGCTCGAGTAGCAGGCGAAAATGTTAATTAAGTGATATTTTCGGCACTCGTTCCGACCCGGCCCGCATCCAGGCCAGACATCCCAGCTATCCGGCAGCTATCCGGCATCCCAATTGGGACTCCTTCTTTTGGCAGGCTCTGTAATTAAGTTGTACTACGAACTACGGAGTTTGGACGTTTTAGCTTTGGTCTTTTGTGCGTGTCCACTGGGTGAAGTGGTTCCTTGGTTCCTTTTGTTTGGCGCCAGGCTTCACTATCCAAACACCACTTTCCAAGAAAGTAGTGGTAGCTCAAGGTCACGCAGAACTTGTTGAAATTGTCTAGAAAGTTTTCAGTTACTTTCTGCAGAATAGTAAACACAGAAAAAAATGAACTTAAACCTGTGCAGAGCTCTGCACATTCCACACGAAGGTATTTAATTTAACATTCCGCATATCTAAAGATCTGACTGAATAATCTAGAGAAGATGCGGCATGCATTAGCCTAACTAGCCAACTTTAGGGGCATCATTAATGTGCATTTGTTGGCTTAGATTTTGCGGCCAGATAACCAGGCAGCCACGCATGGGAATCTCCGCAGCCAACAAGTGCTGGCCAAAAACATTAGAGACCACAGACTAGAGGCACGGAGCGACGGGGCAGGCCAACCCTTTGTGCTGCTTAAAAAAGCAAACAAATAAAAATTATTTATAACGCAATGCGTTGAGCGTTGCAGCGCCGCCAAAAGCGCCAAGTGCC
Source organism: Drosophila ercepeae (assembly GCA_018150545.1). NCBI lineage: Eukaryota > Metazoa > Arthropoda > Insecta > Diptera > Drosophilidae > Drosophila > Drosophila ercepeae. The sequence goes on from JAECWL010000161.1 coordinate 17,534,531, forward strand.
AGAGAGCGGCCCTCGAGGCGAATGGACATTGGATCCCCGAAGCCCCGAATCCCCTCCAGATTCTTGTTCTGGTTCTCATTCTCGGTTTCTCGTTCTGGGACTATCTTTTACCTCCGGCCAGCGGTGCGCAAGCTAAAAGTCTATGTTAACTTTGATAAATCGCTGCACTACTAAAATGCGATAAGCGTGCGAGCGCGACCGTCGCATCGCGCTGATGAGGAGTCCCAAAGCCCCATGCCCCGTGCTTCTTACCCGGGTACCCTGCTCCCTATTCCTGCCCCATGCCACGGTTCGAAAATAGCAACCAACTACGGCAACAGGCTCAAAACTTAGGGTCCAAAACACCAGTGATGCCAAAGTGGTAGTACTAGGTATTTGAAAAAATGTTTTAATATTTGTACCAAAATGTATAAAAATTCAGTGATTTATTTTTTATATAAACTAAAAAAGAGTTCCTACTAAAAACTACCTAAAAAACCTCGTGTCTTCTTTAACCAAATTAGCATCTTTGGCCCAGAAGAACCTCTTGCCAAGGGGCGATGGCGATGCGATGGGGTTGCCGATTGGACGGCGATGGGATGGCGATGGCGATGGCGATGGCGATGGGACGGTGGCTACTGTGAAAGGGACGATGGCCAGTTGATCGGACGTTGTAAACGCAGGCGCTGATTGCAATGCGATAGTGTGGCAGCGACTTGGACTGGAACTGGGCACTGGAACTTACTATATGTATGTACTCCGCTAGTGTCCAGCCAGTACTTGCCACAATGATATCTGCATGTCTATCTTCGATGGGCACACAAACACACACACACTCGTAGCGGGACACACGCACTGTTGCAAGAGGCGTTGAGTGGTGTACGCCTGCGTGGCCTTCCTCGGCGGCTACCACTTTCTTGGAGACCAGGTCTGGTTTGCTTTTGGCCCGGCCTGCTCCTGTCCAGTCCCGCCAGCACCCCGTTTGGGCCATTGTGCCATTGCGTGTTGTGGCAAGTCAAGTGCAGCAAAAGCCCGCCACACTCTCGAGGGGGAAACACTTTAGCGACAAACATACGAGGTAACCCAACAAGCTTTTTAGAAGAACAGAAACAAGAAAGGTTTTTAAAACTAGGTACCTAGAATAAAAAGAGCCTTACCCCTTTTGTTAACTGGGGCTGTTAGCTTGTTGCCGCATTCACCTCCCCTCCTTGCCACAATTCTTGGCCTGATACGTTCGCTTATCTAGCGCCTTGAACTTGTAATGTTGGTTATTTTGTGCAAATATTGCGTTAATTAAAATATTTTAGTTGCGCCTCGTTGATAATGGTCGTTGTTGATGGTTACTTTAGTTGTAGTTGAGTTTCCCTTGGGGCATCCTCTGGAATGGATGGTGGAGCGGTGTGGTTGGTGGTGTCGCCAGGCTCTTGCCACCGACACCTTTTCCCGCCTAATGTGCCGCACCGCCTGCAGCTGACTGTTGGTAGTTGGTAGTTGGCAATGGCCAATAGCAAGTGGATTGCGTTTTAGCCAACTCATCTGCAAGTTGGCAGCAAGTTGGCAGCACAGAGAGTTGGCATCTTCCGCCATGTGATTAGATAAACCGATGCGATCCAAGCGAGGAGTCAAAGTCAGGGCCAAAACGGCATCTGGAAGTGATGGAGCACCAAGCACCAAGCCCAGCACGTATGAGCGTCAAATATTTGCATTAAGATGCCAGATAGCAAATGTTGGCTTTGCGTTTGCGTTTTCGCATTTGGCTGCTAAACATTTATAATTACTTAACGCATCTTATCGGCCTGGCCATGGCCATGGCCATGCGCAACTCAAAAGCGCGAACGAAAATAACTTTGATAAAATAAACTGCACTTCAAAGTATCCGTCGATGGTTCCTCCTTTCGATGGCCTGTCCATTTGTCCAGGGCCAGAGCCAGGGCTTGAAACTTGGACAGCGGACACGCCCGGGGCCAAGTCAACGAACCCAAATGGAGCGTAACTCTGTATATTCAAAGTGCCATTGAGGAGAAACCCCACACAAGACTTGCATGACCAGATCTAGGACCATTTCGTGCCAAAGTTCAAGGCGAGGGAGGTTTCTAAACATTCAACTAGATAGTGATATACATCTCCAAAACCCTGTGACCCACCCTCGATCTGTTCAAGAAGCACATTACGAATTGCACCCACGCATTTGTTGTAACAAATTTGTAGCGCGTTCTTGGTAGCACGTGACTCTGCAGCCGACCCGACAGAGCCGAAAAAAAAGACAACAGCCAAAGGAATCGAATTCGGCCAACGAGTGCATATCCCCATCTAAACGCCATCGCCATCGCCCAGCGGAAGTGTGAGTGCATTCGGTTGGCCCCAAATCCCCATCAGAGCCCTCGCCCATTCCGGACTGTCCATCCCGGACAGCGATGTCCGATGGTTCTCCCAGTCAGTGTGCGGAGCGAAAGTAATTGATTTCCTTTATAGTTGAGACAGTTTCGAACTGAAATGGCTGCAGCGGCAACAACGTTGCTAACGTCATTGCCACATAACCTTTTTCCCTTCCTTTTCGACAGAAGAGCACTTGAAGAAATTCCTGATATTTTAAAGAAAGAAATGAGACTTTAGAGATAGACGCAACTAGATCGAAATCTTGGCAGCCCTGGTATGGTCAGCTTTTTCTGGCAGTGTATTCAACTCCTCACATACTCGGGCTTCCTGTCTGCCCCATCGCCTTTGGCCCGCTCTGTTTGCCGCACGTGTAAATGCTCCAAACATGTTGCGGTTTTTGGGTTGAACCTAACACTTTTTCGGTGTTTTATTGCCAGAGCCGTGAGATGTTTTAAATAAAGATTTTTTATTGTCAATGTGGGGTATAGTGTTGCGGCTTTTAGCTTTATATCGCCCGATTCCGAACGACCGTATTAGCTCCTCCAGTCCTCTACAGACCTCTCCAGTTCTCCAGCTCCCTGCTCGGGCTCGGAATGCCTTTGGAAAAGCGTCGCCGTTCACTTTAAAGTGTTTTTGTGGGGTCGGTGTGGAAAATTCGGAAAATGTCAAAGGGGAGAATGCCGTGCTGAAAGGTGCAGGAAGCGCTTAGACCAGGCGACGCCAAATTAACATTTCAGATGGGCGGGGAGGAAGCCCCATTCGGTATCAAATATTCCAAAGGCTGGTAAATAGTTAAATATTTTACGGTTGGCGTGGAAAAAGTGAACGGCTGAAGGGTCTTGAAAAATAAAACCTTTTCTCTTTTTCGTGTTAAACTCCCTTTTCAAATAATTATATCTATTTATATAAAAACCAGCTTCTCTCGAGGCACTATAGGCGCCGATTTCGACTCGAGGCTCAAGGCGTTTCTAAAGCCAGCAATCAATCTAAACGAAATTAAAAATACAATTTTATGTAAATCGAGTTGGACGGCGCATGCCAAAATGTGTATTTGCCAGTGTGACTTTTGATGATGTTTAACATTAATCGAACTGCTTATAAATATGATAGATATCGTTTTGAAAATTGATTAATGAGCAGCGCCAGGCCAACAGATAATGCGTTTAGCGGACGCGGACAGAAAGCGTTGAAGATCCCCCACTCTGAAAATAGTTTCGGTGAAACCCCAACGTTGAGCCATTAATGAGACCAATTTGGATTGGAACCAAGAAGCTCCAAAGTCTACGGGGACTGTCGTATATACCATCCCATATACGAGTATATGTATGGTATAAATGCAAACAAACCGCCGACAAAAATGATTTATTAGATGCTGCACTTGACACCACCAGGGGAGAATCACTAGAGATGTGTAGAGGAGTTTCATATGTTGCTCATAATGCTGATGACGTTGATGATGAGCAGGCGGCAGCAGGCGGAGGCAGTGATTCGATTTGCCTGGCTGCAACACCAAAACCAACAAAACGGCCTCCATATGCGGCAGGGCCAACATTTATATGCAACATGCGGCCTGGCAACGTGTGTTTTCCAAGCTGTTGATGAATGCCAATGCGATTGCTGTTACGAGTACTGTTGCTTCTGCTTCTGCTTCTGATGCTGCTGCGAAAGTGGCAAATACCAGTCTCCCCAGTCCCTTCGTCCTTCTCCTGGCCGCATTTGTAGGCGTGGCAAACAGCACTCAACGGTGCGACCTGACTCCCACTTGAATTTGCATTACAAAGGCTACACAAATTGCGCGCTGCTCTTTGTGCCTGGGATGCTGCTCCTTGCAAGGTCTAGGCAGATCCTCCTCATCCTACTGGCCACGAGAGGTGTAATCCATAAGTTGTAGGTCCTGGATAATGCAATCTATAATCCCAAACAGAACTCTTTAAGCCACCCTCTGGTAGTCAGGTTTGTTTGTGAGGCTGTAATTGAATATTGAAATGCATTTTTCATCAGGCGAGTAAGTCGAAACTGGGTAGGACGTAAAAAGCCAACATAAAACGGGCCTAGAAAAAAATTCGTATAATGAAAATTCAATTAAAGTTTATTACCTTTGGCCTCGCTTGCTCAAACCCCCTTTGGCATTCACAAATTTAACCGCTAAGGGATTTGTGGGCTAAGGTCTATTTGTTGCCTTAATCCTAAAGCAGCTGTTTTCTCAAGTTCCTGCCAAGCCAGCAGCAGCAGGAGCAGCAGGAGCAGGAGCAGCAACATTAACATTGCATCCCGGCAGCAACATCAGCAACAGTTTGTAAATTGCATCCCTTTGTTGCGATTTTCCACAGAAACTTTTTCTTGGCTGCTGGTAGCAGGGCGACAGGCCAACACCTTCCTGCCTTTTAATGAGAATAAATTGATGTTTTGGGGTATTTTTTACTCACTTCCTTCCTTGCCCCCCAAACTTTGTTTAGCAAACTTTTCGCTCTTGGTGTTAATCATTCTTAAGATTATTAGAAAATTTGTAATTGATAGGCTGTAGATGGTATTGGGGAAATAATTGCAAAACAGAGAAAAGACATAAAGTAGAACTTATGGTTGTAATTTAATCCAAGCCTTAATCAAGGACAAGCTACCATAAATAGAAAGTTTGAATCCCCGCTGTTTTGCAGCCAGGGCCCATTACAACTGCTCACATTTAAAACTTTCGCTGATATTGTTAGTGGAAAGCAACTCCCACTAATATCCTCCACTCACTGGAAGTAACCCCTCACTCAACGACCTTTTTAGACGCTGCAAGTGCCATTAAAAAACCTATTATGAATGCACTGCAATGGCTGTGATTCCACATTGAAACATAAAATAAATGACAGCCTGTCTGTCTCCCAGTGACTCTTTGTGGTTGGGGATGCCGTCGGTGTGGTGTGGTGTGGGTTGACTTGCTCCACTTTCCGGCGGTGGCCATGGAGATAACGCAACGATATTGACCCAAAAGAACCCCGAGTCCGGTCCCTGGTCCCTGGTCTATGGAACTCGGAACTCAACTGAGCAAAAGTTGCAACTTATTATAATTTTAATGCAAAACATTATGCGAAAGTATAAAATTATATATCTCTGCCTGCCAGTTGTTGCAACTGCAGCGGCCGCTCAAGTCGGTGGCCATAATTTTAAATGGCCAGAACAACCGGCAAGAACATCAGCATCAGCAGCAGCAGCAGCAGCAACAGTGGCAGCAGCAACAATTGCAACACCAACATCAGCAGTCGCTAAAGAATCAACTGTCATAATGACAGTTCTCTGTTTACGCCATCGCCATCGTAGTCAGCAAGTCGTCATGGCATCGCCACTTTGGACTTGGACTTGCTACTTGCAACTTGCGACTTGTTGCCATCGCCATCGCCAGCGTCGACGTTGCTGCCTCCTAATGGAAATTATAATGTGCGGTGCAGTTGCAATTGCCGTTGGTCGCTTTTTTTCAGCTTTTTGCCTGCCATGACTTTTACTCTTGTTAGGGTAAATAGTTTTTAAAAAAGCCAACTACTCTACAATAGGTTTTAAGTAGCAAAAAAGGATACTTAATAAATGTATACACACATCAACAGGATACTTTATTTGTTTAGTAAAAAAGAGTGGAAAAAATGGGTTAACTAAACCCAGAGTATTCCCCAGTCATTGCTGATCATGGTACTATGGTTTTGGCTTGTTTTTCCTTTCCGCTCACCTAACTGGATAGTTTTTGTGAGCCAAAGCCAAAGCCAACCTCCAACCAGTTGAGTTGATTAGGGGCTGTCCGTGTGCCTGACTGCCTGCCTGACTGACTGGATGACTAGATGGTTGAGCCGCCTCTCGAGTTGGCTATAACCCCGACTTGGACTACGGCTCCTTTTGTGTGCGGCGATAACGCGCTGAAATGTCAATAAAAGTATGGCCACGGCTTTGCCTTGACTCTCGAGTGCATTGCAATTGCGGAGCGGCGGCGGCCTCAGCCTCAAATTTCAAAATTTTATCAACGAAAAGCCGGAGCCGAAGCCGAAGCGAGCATTTGAGTGACGTTGCGCTACTTGGATTTCAGCCTGAATGTCCGTCTGTCCGCTGACTGGCAACAACAACCTTGTCTAGCCTTGCCTGCCCGACCATTGTTAGTTGGGTTTTTAATATTTATTTTGATGTGCGATAGATTCGTTTAGACAGGTGAAAGGCTAAATTGTCAATTTGCAAGCGGCCCAAAAACTGAACGCAAAACCCAGCCAAAATGCAAACCAAGTCAACTGGGTCGCGCTCGTTGACTTGTTTTTTGATTGGACCAAAAACAAGACCAGAAACAAAACCAACATCAGCATTTCCATTTCACTGGGTTGTTATTTTCGGGACTTAAACTGAGTCAATCTGTGAACCCTTTTGTTTAGACATATCTATCAGTTTGTTTGCTTTGCTGACGTACCTGGATGAGTGACTGACTAACTGACTGAATGACTGACTGGCTGACTGACTGTCTAACTAACTGGTTAACTAACAAACCGACTGGCTTGCCTGACTATCTCCCCTGACCATTTCGACCTCGATTTGTTGATTTTTCATTGTGCTTAGCCATTGAGGGTTTATGATAAAAATTCAGCACGAAGCTTGTTCTGACCCAGTTTTAATTAAAAGTCTGCAAGTAAAAGTATTTGTTGGGTGAAAAGATTCTAGTTGCTTTCGAGAAAATCAATAATAACACAAATGCCCTTAACATGGACATCCTGGGGATTTTATGTGGCAAGCAACAAAGCATATTAATCCAAATGATGGCCATTTTTCACGCTAAACAAATCTTGGCAATTTCATTTTCATAGGAAAAAAAAGCGGAGTGGAAGTGCACTCGACTTTTGAATTTATATTGTGAACTTTTGCATGCGGCTTATGGTGGCACAGATACACACACCCATACGATTAACGGGCTTATAAACAAGTGCAACAAGGAGCGACAAGAAGCGGCAAGGAGCGGCAAGGAGGATAACGAAGCCGCCATGAGGGTTCGGAACTGGAGCCTGGCCTTTAGCTTGCCACGTTTGTTAGTTTTGCGATGCATCGTTTAATTTTAACGCTCAATTTAAAATGTTTTATGCAGCAGTAGCATCAGCGCAGAGTACTTGCCTCCCACACTCAATCCCCTCCTATACATGATGCCCCATGCATTGTGGCACCCACATGTGGTAGTTGCCATTGCAACAAGGACATGCCCTGCCTGGGCTGGATGGGCTGGCTGGGTATCCTGGAAAGTGGTCTGGTCCTTGGATTCGCCCGGTTGGGATGCGCCTGCATGCAATTATCTTTGCACTGTCCTTTTGCGTCCTTCGCGCTCGTCCTGCGCCTTTTGCCTTGCAATAAATTAAGCTATCAAGTGTCCTTAATGTACAGTACAAGCAGTGGCCGTGGGATCTCGACTTAATTTATAAGCAGACTCCCTCCCGATCCCTCCTTTGCTGCATTCCCTTGCAGGCATAATAATGCAAAGTACATACAGTCCGTCGGCAATTATAAAGTTTTTATTTATGCAAGATTCTCAACGGCCATTAAGGAATCGGAATCTGAAATCCCAGACGAAATTGCAGCAGCAACACCAACAGCAGCAGCAGGTGTTGCATATGAAAATTATACGCTTCATAAACTCTGGCTAGCTGGCTGTCTGGCTTGCCACAGATTGAAACTTGCAGGCGATCCAGGAGACCCGGACCCATTTTGGGCACACACAATGAAACCCTAGACGTTTGTCAACCTTTTTAGAGCTCTGTCATGCGATACTTTCGGGCAACATCTTCATAATGATCCCAGGCAGTCAGTCGACTACCTGCCCCAAATTAGTTTGACAATCTTTGGGATATCAGCTTGTATCAAACGATCTGATGTCAAATTATTTTGAAGTGTTTGGACAGATTTTTCTTCTCCTTCCCATTCCTATTTTTTTTTATTATATTATATTTTTTTTGCAATAATATAAAATGCTGATGGTGTGCAATGAGTTTTATTGCTGGGCGTGAACTTCCGCGACAACAGCTGCTTTTCAATTGATTTGTAATTTTCTTTTCTATGGTTTTGTGTAACATTAAACCGGGTAAATTTCAAATTTATTGAGAGTCTTTCATCGGGAATTTATGAACAGGGATTTTCTTCAGCAACATCTTTTTGTATCCACTAAACACCCAAGATTATAGTGACTTTCCCACTCATCAGATTACACACTCGTCCGGTTTTTTCTCAGCTCCAGCCTACTCCAATTTCAAAGAGTTAACAGCTTTAGAACGAGAATGAGAAATCAAGCCCAATACTTTAGAATGTATTATAATAATCATAATGAAGAGACAGTGCCGTGAAATGAAGACATTCGTTTGGATCGCTTTAACCCGTCCGTCCTACCTCGAATACCTTTTGGAATATCAATTTTCAGGCTTTCGTGTTCCAAATTGATGCTAAATGCGCTGGCGTTTCAATTTCCAGCAATTGAGATAAATCGGAAGTTGGCCAGCATGCCTTTGATGCCTTTTGGGACCCAATCTTATCATCATTATAATGCATATGAGGGCTCTGATGGGTGACTCGTTTTGGTTTTGGGTTCTCTCTCTCCAGATTCCGATACACCTTGCGGCGCGGTGCGGCGCCTCCTCGCATTATCACCCCGAGTCATAAATTTCTCCGTGGCAAGAGGAACCTACTTCTCCGCTATTCTAGACTTGGCTTAAGTGCCGCAATTTCAGTTCGATTTTAACATGTTTTGGATCGCTCTGCTGACAAACTTTAAGTGCCTTTATTTCTACGCTTTATGAGCTTGAGTAGGGACAAAAAAAAACAAGACTAAACCAGACTAAAGATTCTATATAAAAGCAAAATATGCCGCTCCATTTATGTCTTCTTTTTTTGTGATGTGTTGTGTTCCCTCTTAGGGTTTGCCTTGTTCCATTTATTGGCATTTTGAAATTTTTACGATCCGAGACAGCGACCTTTGTCCACTGGCATTCTGTGTGGCATTTGAAGACAAATATTAAGAAATATCGCACACAAAGCATATTTTTATGGATCTTTATGTTAGGTTTATTGTGGCCAATTCGAACTCTTCAAGGTTATTTTTTTTATTTACCAAAAATAAAAAAGCTAATCCAATGGATTGATTGAGTTTTGGATTTCCATTTGATTTCCACCATTCCCCCATTCAAATATATATTCGTATTTCTGGGTGTAACTATAGCTTTGTGTTGTCAAACTATGGCTGCCGTATTTTAATATTGCAAATCCTTGGCATCATTTTCTAACAAAGGACCTCTCCCATCCGCAGCCCTGAATTTTGATTAAAAATTCCCCTTTTGCTTTGGCTTCCGCTCTTTTTGTTGTTGTCCTGTTTGGATCACAAAATACTAGCTAGTTATATTACATTTTTGGGTGCCGCGAAATCCACCATCCAGTCCACCTCAGGCTTCACTTTTTTTTTGCGATGTTCAATATTTTCCATACCATCATGCCTGACATTTTTCACACTTCTGTGGAATTTATTTTTTCCAGCTTCCTCGTCCTGTTTCCATATTTTCCTCGTATATTTTTTGGATTTAATTTTCCGCCTGTGCCCGTTAAGCCTGTCATTAACCCAGTTTGAACTACTGTGACCGAGACGCGGTTATGCTCATGTATTTATTTTTAACGGGTCGAGATTTAAATTTAAATGAAATTGAACTCGTTTTTGGCTTCGAGGCATGACTGCCGGGTGCGCCCAGCTGCATATTTAACTTTATGCGAATTGTAAATGGTGTTGGGATGGGGATTGCTATTGGCCAGGCATCCAAGCTGCTAAAAGCCCGAATATCGTTTTTCATTAAGGTTTGTAGCTAAATTTTTTATGAGGGAAATCGCCATAAAATTGTTGGCGGAAAATCGAATTGGTCTCTCCTTTTTAAAAATTGCCAAGAATTTTATTGTTTTTTTTTTCCGTAACCAGCAAAACCACATAACACGGCTATTAATTATTCACAAATGCTATCAACTGTATAAAATAAAAGTTCGCTTTTCACTTAAAAAAAACTAAAAGAATGTAACTTTTTACGTGATTTTTGGAAAGCCAATCTGCTTATTATTCCAACATTACAGAGAAACCGACAAAAGGAATTCTTTATTGAAGGCCGACAAATTGCAAAATATTTTTATGCTATTTTTTTTTGCCATTTTATGGAGATTATTAAGACTTAATTTGGCCCGGATGTAGGGGCGAAACTGAAACCCAATGAAACTCAATGTGTCACGAGCCTGCACTCGAGACGAGATGCCGGTGCGCTTCAAAGTGATTAATTAAAACATTTTTGCATATTACAAGCATTTCGACTTTGAACTTGATGGCCATGGTCGGTGAGGGTCGGTGTCTGTCTGATGGGGGAAACTGATGGGGCAACACACATTACCAACACCACACCAGAATGCACGCAACATGTTGCCAATGCTGTTGCTGTTGCATCTTTTGCTGTCTTCTGTTCCTGCCACAACAGAGTTGACTCTGCTCTGTCACTCAACGGGGGGAGGGATGGTGAGAGATGGTGCTGCACATGCGGCATCACCAGCTTCTGCTTAAAAGTAAAATTGTGTCGATTTCAATAATGCACGAGACCCATTACACTTATACCCATGTGCGTGCCTCCGTTGGCATTTTGCGCAGGCATTCCATCAAAGCGCTTCCACCGCAAAAGCCCAACCGAGACGCCAAGGAGAAGGGCTGGCCGAGAACAGGGCCGACAACTCGAGATCCGTTGGGCCCCGACCATTGTCAAACATTTCATTAATTAAACATGCGAATGTAGCACATTTTCATTTCGCACAACAGCTCTATATCCATCATATTGTATGTTCGGATACCCACAACTCTATTCCAGTTCTTTGCCCCTTCGGGCGTGTTGCCCGGGACCTGCGTGTCAAAAGACATAATTTCCTACATGACCAGCTGGCCATACGACGGAGGACGATCCTGTCAGGGGGTCCACGTCCTGGCTTAATGATCAAAACCCTCAAAAATGTATGCTACCTCGAAAGGAATCTACATACAACTAAGTGCTACATGAACTTGTGTGTTGCACACCTCTATGGCAGGGGTAAGGTGATTTTTCCAGAACCCAGGGATGCTTTACAAAAATTCGATATCCCTAAAATGGTATTAATATACAAATCCTTAATGATAATCCAACCAATAGACCTTGAAACTTTCCTCTCATCAAGTCCCCTTTTCTCGATCTCATTATGGAATGTCCTTTCTGTCCTTTAAACATACTTTTTGAAAGGCTCTTTGCAGCCCTGGTCCTTTTGCGGTCATATTGTATGATTCTTTCAGCTACCTTTAAATAAATTAAATAAAAATTATACAAGTGGTGCAGCATAATGAGCGCTGGAAGCGCTTTTTCAGTTACTCCTGCCTCAATGGCCAGACGACCGCAACTTTGGTCGATGGTCGAGGGAAACGGGGAAAATATATAGTATAGTATGTGGCAGTGGGGCAACGGTACGGTTGTGTATATGTGGCATGTGGCATGGCTGACTGAATACCGTTGCATGTGCGTGTGAGTGTGTTGGGCTTTGGAGCCGGGGCAAAATTAATGTGTTGTAAAAATTAATTAATTTTGCAAATTATATATTTTATGCATTATAAACCATTTTTTTCACAAGGTAAGCTCAGCATGGAGCGTTTATGCGGTTGGCTCCTGACCGTTTCAGGACGCTTTAAATCAACAGAACAGAGACTTTGATAAAAATAACACCAACAGCTGTGCAAACAAGCGATTCCTGCACACACCATTGCACACACCATATGCAACACATTTCATGCAACATAACTTGTATTCTGTATTTTGTATTTTTTGGGGCAGGGCCAAGCCCACAAGCGGCAAAGATAATGGATAAAGCCGCGTCTGGAAATCATTTTCGCATAACCTTAAGTGCACTCCATCAAACTTTGTCAGGCTGAGGCCTTTTGCGTTTTCTGGTATTATTATTATTCCAATTTGGCTTAAGTGTCAGTCAGTTTACGTGATTCATTTGCCAGGAGAACCCCGGCTCTGTCCGGACATGACTGGGGCCTTTGTGTGGTCGTTTGGCCAGTCAAAGTGTCAATTTGAAGGCTTTAAGCAAATTTAATTACAATTTAAATGGCCAAGTCAAACGCACGAAACATGCAATTATTGACACTCCGAATAGTCTCGTGTGCCGGAAAATTTCATCGTCAACTCCACTTGCAAAGTAATACAAATAATCGATTTAAAATGTTCAACTTTTAACCATTTGATGATCCGTTCGCACAGTTTAATGGCAATACCCTCATTACGATTAAGCTTAAGCTTGTTATAAAAATGGATTTAATTATAATCTCCCATTTGTTGATCCCCTTGGCCATGCCGCAAGGCTTACCAATAATGTGTTAGGGCCAATGTCAGAATTGAGAAATGCCACTCACTTCTCAATGATTTAGTTCCAGGCCCCTCCCAGGCTATATTTTTTAATTGCCTGCCCCGGACTGCCCCAGACTACCCCGGAAAAGGAATGCCAAATCCACAAATGAAACACAAAACTTGCAACTTACTCACGACCTTAAATCCGAAATTCGAATGAATTTGTTTCTGATTTTTGTTTATTTTTGTTTTTAATTTTTTTCATGGCAGGTAAAAGCAGAAGCTCTTTTCGGCAACACTTCCATACGGCATACGGCTTCCAGGCAGCTGCCGTGGTGGCTCTGTCTCTGACTCTGTTCTAAATAAATTATAATTTTCGACCGCGAATTCGTCGAATATCTCGGCACAAATCAACTGCTTAAGCCAGCCGTTTGGCTCACACGCGAAATGAGTTCGTTTCCATTTCCATTTCGGTTTCGGTTTCGGCCACATCAAAGTCAGCTAACTGATCCGGGACTGCTGCCAAAAATTCTGCCGGCTTTTTGCGGTGGCGGAGTGATTAAAGGTGTGTCCATATATCAAAAGTGCAGCACAAACACAAAGCCCTGCCCTGCCCTGCCCCGCCAGGTCTCTGCATATTCATATTTAATTTTTTTTCGGGTATTCCTTGGGTATTCTTCGGCGTCTTATTGTTTGGATTCGGAATTACGTCAGTCCTACTTTAATTTTAAGGAATAAAAGCAAAAAAAGTAAGATTTTCAGTAGAGACTAAATACTAGCTTTTAAGAAATGTTCAAAGCTTTAATGAGGTTAGAAACTTGCCCAGAAAATACCATGACTTTCACCCTTTTAGACCAAAGTTCAAGTGTCACACACACTTGACATTGAGGGGGCAGGGGATTTATTAACCGACATTTTGTGTCAATGTCGCCCCAATGTCAAAGAGTCGCACTTGTCGCCGCCATGTCCCTTCAGAATAAAGATGCGCGGACACACACACACACCGACCCAGCAGCACGCTGCCATAATTCTAATTAAGAGTTGCAACGCGTTCTCCTAGCCGTTGCGCCCTCGGGGCACCTGCAACCTTATTGGAGACGACTCCGTACACTTACTACTCCTTCTTTTTGCCATTTTCCTCCACTGGCCCCCTAAGCAAGGCACACATACGCCATGCCACGCTCGAATTGTCATAAAATGTTGAACGCTAATTGGCGTCCGTTCCCACCACACCTCCTGCACCGCCTTCAGCACTGCCAACCAGCCTCCTTCGCCCACTGAGGGCGTCGGCTGTGCGTGAGGCGGCACACACACCATTGCAAAACGGGCGCCATTCTGCGCCTCTCTTCCTCTTCTTCTGACGCCATTCCCCGTTCAGAATGCGGCGCCATGTCTCGCCAGGCTGATACAGTGGAGCTTAACTAAGAGGAACCAAAGAAATAATTAACATTTAATTATAAGTTACTCTATGTTAACCTGAAATAGTTTTTATTTTTTAAACAAAATAAATGTATAAAAATATTTTTACATAGAACGATATCAACTTCAGCATCCTTTACTGTACTCGCTGATTTCCTAACCTGACGACGACTTGGGGACTCGTTCCGGCCGGCTTGGAGAATGCATTTCCAATGAGTTGCAAGTTATTTCCCCCCCACAGGCTCTTGCCCAAAATCCTTCCAGCATTTTGTCCCGAAAGTTGCAAAGGAGCTACCCCATGACCTCATGGTGGGTTATTGTTATTATTAATTCAATGGACTTGGCTCTGGGTCTATTAAGTGTCCTTGCCGACGCAGAGGTTGAATTAAATATTTTGTATTCCTGGGCAGGCAAACTAGGCGAATAAATCTATGTATATGTATATATAGGAAACGGATATGCAAATCCCTATGAAAATCCAATTTGCGAAGAAAATAACAATTAGTTAGTTTTGTGTTGTGGCATTATGAGAGAACCATATGCGATCTATGCATTAACTTGGTCATATAATTAATGCCACACGCACACCGACACCGAAACGCATGCCACATGAACTTTGCAGTCGGTTTGCCGTAAATTTTCAACAATTTTGTGAATCATTAAGCCAAACATTTTGCTGCTTGTTTCATTATGCATACATGTGTAGTAGACAGTGTACAGTGTACACTGGCACAACAAACACACACACGGCCTGGTAATGTAAATGGCCAAAAGTAATTGCCGCCGCTGCATGGAGCACATTACACGCTCGACAAACATGCGATTAACAACAATCCGAAGACATTGCCACAAAATTTATAACATGAAAATGCATTGCATTTGCTTCCAGTCGAGGAAAAGGCCAACCATCTGCTTGTTTCTCCTCAATCCGTACCCTCTCACCTCCGGCAATCCGAATGGATGATGTAGAATTAAGTGTTAATTAGTTAGAAAGCTGCAGGGTGTCTGGTTGAAAATCTCCTGCCTCAAAATCTCGGATTTACATAGCCCTCACTGGGGGCAGAAGACCAAAGAGGCCAAAGGAATTTTCTTATTTTCCTTGACGAACCGAATTGTTTTCCATCAAATTTATAGGATCTTCAGAGCCAAGATATTCCCACAACGCACTCACACACATCCTTGAACATCAATCAATCTAATGATCTTTCGCACCCAAGTGGTAAAGGCGTTTTGATTATGTTTCCAATATTTTTTGTTTTTGTTATGCCGCCACCATAATCAATATCGAATTTGTTTTGTAATCGTTAAGCGGTGTTTTGTTCGAAGCCACAATACGATGTGTGAATAGGTGGTGTTGGCCCTTTTGATCCTGCGGTGTCATGCTGAAAGGATCGCAGCTGCCTAATGATTGCGCATCTTTAACACTCCACCGGTCTTGGTCTTGGTCTGGACCAGAGGCAGAGACACCTCTAGATGCGACGCGAAGACACCTAGTTCATTAATCAATTGGATGCCTACAAATTGTTCTCGGAATGGCACACCATTGTCTGTGTACTTTGCCCCTTTTGCGGCGGATAGACGAGACGAGATTGACTCCCTGGTTGCACATAAAATCAATCAAATTAACTATAAATTTCTCTGGCTTTCGCATTTCTTGATATTATGCAAAATAATTTATGTTTAAGCTGCCATAAATATTCATTAACACAGCAAGGCCCAGCGCCCCGAACCCAAACCCACTAAAAATGTGTACATAGTTTTATGGGACCCCTGACTGGATGCCTCAATCCCCAAACAACCTATTCCGACTATCCCATCCAACCTAGGAGTATCTATATTTCTATCTTCGTGTTAATGACGGCGACGGGAGTTGATCTTGAACCTGCTGTGGCACTTTTGCCGTTGCTGGAGGGTTTCCTATAATTAACTTGGCACCCAGCCACAGTGGACACTGCCCCCGATGCACGGTAGCTCCCAGAGTTGTCTGTAAAATCGCCAATAATGGCAAACATAAAACAAGTTAATACATTGTAGTTGGGCCAACCGATTCTTATGCAAATGTCTCTGTCTTACTGGTCTCCGGTCTCTGGTCAGTGGCCGAAAACGTTTTGTAACTGGTTTGGCGGTTCATGGCTTATAATTAAGATTTGGACTTTTTGTCTCCGCCGTACACCTCGAATGGCTCTTAAGCGTATTTTTACCGATTTCGGGCATACATCATTCCAGTGCCAGTCCAGCTGCCGGGGGCATTTACATAACAATGCTCTAAAAAATCCGATGATCCCATGATCCATTGCTGACCAACCTGAGAACAAGCAACTAAATGGCTTCATTTGCTAGTGAGTTATACCCCGTGGCAGCCTCCGCCCCCTTCCAGCTCATCGAGTCTTTATACTCCCCTATATATTTAAGAAATATTAATGGCCTCTTTGGGCAATGAAAAATATGATTATTTAATTGGTTGTCACCTCGACTTTGCCTTAAACAGTCGCAGTTCGTGGCATTATGGTTATGGTTTTCCCCCACAAATTCAACAGCTCACTTGTTTACAGAAAAAACAGCCATTGAATGGCTTCGGCCTTTGCCTGAATGAACTGAAATTTACATAAGTTTCTTGGATACTTGGATAAAGATGACAAATTTTTGACAATCAGCTTGAATATTTATCATCTATATTATATAATATTTAGAAGCCCAAAGCCAGATTTGCAAATGTTTTTGAGGTCTTAACTTTTTCGTTGTGAGACCCTAAAACTCCCAAAAGTAAATCTTGGAATGTAACAAGCCAAAAAGCAGGATTGAAATACGTGAAATAAAAACCGAAAGGCACCAGAACGAGAAGATATATACAATCGTGTATATAGATAGATATATGCGAGTGCAGTATAAAGATGGTAAAGTCATAAAACTGTTGAATTGCACGTAAATCTCCAGGGCTTTGCACTCTGCACCGGGGAGAGACACCATTTCCATTTCCATTTTCATTCCCAAACTCAAAACCCCATCCCCCAACTCTAAGTCCGTCCAACAAGCTTCTACTATTCTGTACGGAGATTTATTTTTATGCAACGCGTCTGCCTTGGTTGCCGTTGCCGTTGCCGTTGTTGCAGTTGCAAGTAGCAAGTAGCAAGAGAAGTGGCTTTGGCCACGCTGCGCAAGTGGCAACCGAAAACAAAATAAAAACTGAAGCCAGACCCGTCGTGTAAAGAGCAGAAAAATCATATAATCGTCAAAAGTCACAGGAAACATATGCAAATGCCTGACCGAACGAGAGACTCACTCACTGCCAGACTCACAGCCCTCCAGGTTCATGCCCCTCAGCTTTTGTTCCAACTCCATCTATTCCATCCCCAAACTGAAGCCCAAAAACCCTGGCCAAGACTCAATCTGCCCCTGTCCAGTTCCCTTTGTTGTTTCGTTCTTGGCATGCAACAATAGCCAGCAACACCACGTAACATATTACCAAAAAGTTGCATGGAAAAGTGAGTTTTGGAATACTCTTTCTTGGTTAGAGTATTTTTTAGCTTCTAAGGGTTTAGGCTAATTGTTTGAAAACCAAAATTGTTTCCGAACAGAAAGTAGAATATTTATATAGTACCAAGAGTACAAGGATAGTCGGGAAAACCCTGTTGAAACCTTTTTTGTCCAAATTGTTCTTGTATATTTCTGCCACTGACTTTGCTGCATTCATTCATACAAATTTTGCGCGCTTGACAACGCTGAACAATGATGTACTTCATGTAAATTTCACTCGCCGCCTGAATGCTTCCCCTCCAAAACTGACTGAGTGACTGACTAAATGACTGAATGACGGAATGGCGAAATGACAGAATGCCTGGGAGTCTGGTCTGAAGAAAAAACCTAAAATGTTGCATATGTAAAACGTATCGAAAAACGGTCGCCTTTTTGTTTACATAACTTTATTGATGGCACCAATAAAGGCTGCCGGCTGATGGCTGCCTGCAAAGGCTCGGCTCAGATTGTTTTCATGTACTGCATATTTGTATAAATTTAAGTTTTAGCAACGCGGCCACAGGCAGCAGCAATAGCAGTAGCTGCAACTGCAACAGCAGCAGCTGTTGCATAATACAATTGAATTTGTTAAAAACAAAAGAGGCAACACTGCAGCCAAACAACAAATTGCATTTTAGAATTTTCATATATTTTTTTGTAGTTTTTGTACTATTTTTGGATGGGGCTTCACCCGCACTCGAACTTAACTTGGCTAAAAACGGTTGGCGTCGTCGTTATGCCATCAAAAAAAAAGTTGGCAGCAGTAGTAGCGGAAGCGGGGATGCCACATACCCAGAACCCGGCTCAGAATCCAATTTGGAGACTCAGAGCCCGGCGGAGCAGAAGAAAGGAGTTTTTCAACATTCACGTCAAAATGCCAATTTGACGAGACTTCGAGATTGGCCGCGAGACAAGACGAAGGGCTTTTACTTTTTTTGGCTTTTGTTTTAGATTTCCTTTTTTTTTACACTTTAACATCTCAGTTAAAATACTGAAAACTAAGAGGGGAATGCAGAAAGGATATATAGAAATATATAACCATCTATATATATAGTATTAACAATTTAATTTAATTGATCTTTTTATAAGATCTAACTTTGACCCTTTATATTGGTAAAAACTCTTCAAGCACCCCTTTCTCCCGTATGCTAATGGTCAATCCTTTTGTGAACAATATCCCATAGGTCTCACAGCAGCTTACACATGAATGACCGAATGACGGACTGACCACTGGCCGCCAGTACAGACCACTTCCACGCCTCTTTGCCGCCTCCGTTGTAGCAATTTAAAATCAAAAAAATCTTTTTTTTGTGTGCTCTCTCGGTCGTTTAGAATGTCACTTGATTTTTGATTGATTGTTGTGGGAAAAATGGGCAGGAGAGAAATACAAAAAAAACAAACAAACAAAAAAGAAACATATTTTTGCATAAATTCAGTGAGTGCCTGTGGCAGGCCGTATCCGTGCCATATTTATGCCCATGTGCCTGCCCGGAGCCCCAAGTCGAGAGTTGGGAGTCCGGAGTCCATCCTTCTCGGCTCAGCTGGCAAGTTGACCATCATCGGTTGGTAGGTGGTTGGTAGCTGTGTTAACTTTGTTTATGTTTTTATTAAAACACGAACGCCGTCGAGGCGGAAACATTTCATATGCCATTTGAGCTCCATGCCTGGTCCGGGCATTGCTACTATAAACAATAAACGGAATAAAAAAATTAGTTTACCACAGCCGTCGAATATTAAAATGTGCATTATTTAGTCGGTTCGTCCGGCCCGGTCCGGCCCGATAGCCTATGATGATAGCAACATTGTGGTGCAAAAACTCTAAATGCAGAATTCAGAATTCAGTATTCAGAATTGAGAATTGAGAAAAATCGTAAAACGTCGGCCCTGACTAAAAGAAAGCATAACTCTCAGCTAGCCGACAGACATCGGGCGATATTACGATATAACGATATAACGAGCCAAGAAGCTCGCGCATTGCTCGCTGAGCATTAAAAAATCAAATTATAATAAAATTGCAGATTAACTGTTGACTGGCGAGGGTAGGCGGGGATGTGGAGGATGTGGCTGTGGCAAGAGTCGGAGTCGACAGGAGTCGGAACGGGGCACTCGTTAAGCCAGGAGATGGAGATGCCACGGAGGCAGCCAAATGGCGTCTGGTAATGGCCTCGAATGGTTGGTGTGCCCGCTCCAAGAATGCCACTTGCCAACTGCTACTGGCCATGTTGCAGTTGCAGTTCCCAGAGCTGCTGTGCAGCCTGCCAAGATTAAGTCATCATCAACATTTTGCAGTTGTCAACCGCTGTGAGGCGGCTACTTAAACTGCACTTTGTGTGAGGCCAATTTAGAGGATGTGCAGCTTAGGGATGGATCGATCTCAAGCCGATTTCCGTCACTTTGCCATAAAACCAGCTATTATTTATTCATAAACTTAATGCCATTCATAAAAAGATAATCCATTCAATAGTCTCTGGCCTTTTTTTGCTGTGCAACCCTCGATTTAGACTCAATGTCATTGATAGAGAAAACAATATTTATTTGATTGCAAGCAAATAAGGCGCTTAGAGGTCTGTGGAATGCATATTCGGTTGACAATTTGTAGGCTGCAAGTGAGAGGCACTCGAAAGGTCCAGATCCAGATCCATTCCCTCTTATCTAAGTGCCCAAGGCACGACCAAGATGCTGCTGCTGCCACGATGACACATGCAACGTGTTGTTGGGAGACCCGGGCCAAGTCCACGGCAAAGTGTTTATTGCATTGACACTCGAGGAGAGTGAAAAGCACGGACGACACACTTTCAAATCATAAATTTCCAGTTTGTCACTTGTGCCTTGATAGCAGTTCCATCTCCGACACAAAAAAAACAAAGGCCAAGAAAAATGCAAATGAATGATGCTTCATCGCGCGATGCCGATGAAAATTATAATTGAAGCAGCCCAGGCCGGGGAAGACAGACAACAGCAACCAGAAACAGAAAAAAATATAAATATATATATATTTTTTAATTTTTAATGGTGTCAACGCTTATCGCCAACAAAACGGCAACCAAAGAGTCCAATGCAAATGCTGCTAAGTGCCGAACAAAACATTTTCGAGAGATGAAGTCATTAAGGGGGAATCGAGCAAACGAAACGGAAATCGTTATCAGCACTTTGCTTCGATTTCGGCGTGCAAGCATATTAAAATATTGGAAATTTTGTAAGACCCTTCCTACTATATATACGGATTTGTTGTTGCCACAGCGCTTGACATTTTGAACTCGGCGACCGGCGCGGCGCGGCGGCGACTGAAAGCCCCCAATGGCAACTGCAACCCTTCCTCCCATCCGGCATTTCGACATCAATAAAAATTTGTTATCTCTCATAAAAATGAAAAAAAAAAAGAAAACATAATTTTTGTAGTAGTCGGAAAACACATTGCAACGCCTTTCCATCGTAAAGTTTCCAGCAACAGTCAACTCTTTCGGGACTTGTTCTACATTTCCAGATTTTCTGATTTCAGATTTTCCGATTTTCCGATTTTCAGAGTTTAATTTGTAGGCCAAAACCAGCCAGCTAGTTGCTCCCTATTCTTGTTGGCTTTTATTACAATTTGCCATTTGTTAATGTCATAAACAGTTGGCATCTCGGCCAGTCTATTTAAACTTTAAAGTAATGCGATGATGGGCGACTCAGACCAGACCAGACCAGACCAGACAACAAAAATTTAATAAAAAAAGAGAATGTGTGGAAAAAGTGTTTTTATTTTCATTGATTTATAGCAGAAATGCTCTGGCATCTGATTGTGTTAAAAGTTTTTAACGCCTTTCATAATGATTGTTGTGGTTTTAGTTTTTTTCGGTCAAATAAAAAGTTTCAATTGTTTTTTCTACAATTGCGGTTGCCACAAGACAGATTTATAGACTAAAAAAACGGACATTTTTTTCCACTATCCGGCAGGTATTGGAAATATTGAAACCGACTTGAAACAATAAATTTCTGCTTCAATTTCCCAAAAAGTATGCAATAGTTTAGCAAGCCTTTCAATTTATTATGTTTCAAGTACAAGGCAAGAGTTACTGAAACACAAAAGGTTCTTCAAGCAATAGAAGAAAATCCCAACTTGAAACCCTTGACATAAAGTGGGTATTACGCAACGATTGTGTGTGATGTTGTTCTACCCAAAACTCTACTTGAACTAATTATTATGAAGGATAACAAGTCAAGGGGCCAGACATGTCGGTTGTATGCATTTCAGGCTGCTTACAAGACCATTCGCCACATCGTACACGTGTAATGCCATCTTGCTGCGATAAGCCCCACATTTCCAGGCGGTCTCTGCCTGCACTTGTTGCCCCGACAACCAGACAACCAGACAACGAAGGGGGAATACAGTGTCTTGGCACTGAAATCTGGCCAAGAGAAACCGCCAACGCCGTCACTTCCTAGACAGCAGCAGGGGCGGACCGGAGGAGAGCCAGCCACTAAGCAGCTCAGATACGAGACACAATAACCGATGCCTAGACACCCACCAGTCACGGCCAAAAGTCGCACCGGTGAGCAAGTTGAATTCTTCTCTTAGCAGAAATTTTTGTGGGTTTTGGATGTATTTATGTCAAAAAATTCCTTAGAGCTTCTTAAAATCTGTGCTAGACTAGAATATTTTCCTGTCAAATTCATGATTAAAATTCATCTTGCTTACTTTTTCCATCAAACATCTCTTTTTTTTGCCCACTGTGCTGTGGCATCTGTCTCTGTGTCTCTGCCTCTCCTGTCTTGAAATCCTCCTTTTTGGCAAATAAGCCTGCCACTGTTTTTTGCAACTTCTTGTTGCTCGTTTGATTGTTTGTTTGCCAAGCTGCGTGTTGCAAGTGAAAATTAGAAAGTACGCACTTGAAAAAGTGTCTGTGCTTACGTCTGGCACATGCGGCAGAGACTGTTGCCGCTCCAGGCTGCTGCTCCCATTCATCCTCATAATGCCTCCCCAAATCCCCAAATACCCCTCCCACGCTCCCGGGGGCAGCCGCATGAATAGTTTAATTAAAATTTCCCTTTAAGCTCTGCGGAAGAGACAAACAACACGAAAGAAAGAAAACTTGCCGGGCGGCACAAAAAACGAAATGGAAAACTTGTTAAACTTTTGTGATTTCCAAGGCAACCGAGACAACCACGACGACTGCAAGATGACGACGACAAGTGTTTAGTTTTAGTTTCGTGGCCAAAAAGAAAAAGCCCTTAAATCTGTTAACCTTTCATTTCGAGACAGGACCAGACACAGCCGCCAGGCGACGTTCATTAGAAAGTGTAGAAGAAAGCTTTATATATTTTATTTAAGGGAAGTTATGGTGGAAATCATATAAATAAAATGCATTAGCCTGACATTCCTTGGCAGGTTATCTGGTCTATGTGATCGAAAGCCAATGACGGGCCTGGCTTCCTACGAACTGACGCCAATGCGTCAGAGGGCGTGGCCCTGTCTGCCTTATAATACGTATACGTACTGTATGATGATCATCATGATGATAGACATTGCTGATAAAGCTGCCTTGGATGGAGCAGGGGCTTTGGCTTTGGCTGTGTTAACTGATCGGTATCAACGTCAGCAGCCTCGTCGTCGCCACAACCGCCACCGCCACCGCCACTGCCAAGTGATTATGGTAATGATAATGAGACAACCTGACTAACCCATGGTCACCTCTAGCAAAAATAGCAGAAAAGGAGCCCGGGTTGTCGGCATTTCTGCTTTGCTTCTGGCTCTGGCCAAGTCTTCTGAAGTTACATGTGTCGCGTGCATAATTACCAACGGCCTCACGAGGTGTTTGATGGCCAATTTGCCCAACAACCCGGTAAGACTGCTGTAGAACCGTTATGGTTCATGGCTGATTTGACAAACAAACTTTTCCTGTCGTCTTCTAATTAAGTCATAAAAAGAAAAAAGGCGAATTTTTGCCAAACAACAGCCGCCGAGGAACCTGCTTCAAGTTCTAGTCTTCTATCATCAACAGCTCGTAACAATATTTTCCGTTTTGGCCAAGACTTTTCTTTTGTACTCCTCAGTCTTGTGTGGGTAGTTGGGCGTTGGAATGTTTATGTCTGCTTTGTGACTTTTAATTGCTGCACATAACCGCACGTTAAACTAAACTTTGCAGTCCGCCATAAAAACCAACTAGCAAAAAGGCAAAAAAACAACAGGGGATACCAAACAGCATCAGGCAATTGCAATTTGCCGTCGAAAGAACGAAAACAAAAACGACTCCCTTTTGGCCCAAAACCCAGACAATGTTCGAGCTTCGAATTTTTTGTTTGACTTCGTTGTAAAAATTATTTGTCTGGGATTGTTTTTTTTTTGGGTTTTTTTTTTGGCAAACGCTGCTCTCACCCAGTAACCTGTTGCCTTTTTGGCCAGCAAACTAGAGTTAAATGAACTTTGTTAAAATAAATAGGTTGTAATTTACTTTGTTCTCTTCTTTTTTTCCCTTTATTTGCGTTTCCGTGAAAATAATTTATTGGTGTTTCTTTGTCGAACTTAATAGCTTCAACAATAAAGTGACACTTTAAAATTCCGAAGTAAAATAAATTCCTCAAAGACCGAGACGGATGTGCTAAAATATTAAAATTCAATTCAGATGAAAGCAAGACAGAGGAAACAATTTTCCAGCATTGGTAAATGAAATAAAATACATAGAACTCAGAACTCAGACATCAACTGTTATGGATCAGAAGGAGGCTTTAAGATGTCCGCAAAGAACACATGTTTGTGGAGACAGGATAGATTCAATACCTGCCCAATGCAATGTCAATGACTTCTTTTTCGCAATGGCTAGAGGTAGGAGATGCAGCTGGAGCTGGGACTGGAGCGCGGGTAGAGCCAGTTGACTGGCAATAAAACTTTCATAACTCTGCAGCTAATGGAGTTCGAAATGCTGGCTCGTAAAATATCTGCTCTTGCCGTTCTTGTTATTTTTGCCATCGCAATAATTGCTCTCGGACTCGGACTGGGACTGGGACTGGCCGGGACCAGCCATGGAGATGGCCAACAACGACGTTGGGCCTAATGCTGCTGCCTCTACGGCTCCTGCTCCTGCTCCTGCTGTTGCCAACGGAAGCGCCAACCTGGCCAAGAGAAATTGTCATAAAAACAGAACTAAGGTACATAACTACACTTCCATTTTGTTTGGGCGGGTTTTATGTAATTTTGTACAGTCAAAAGTTGGCCGAGAGGTGTTGTCTCCCCGTCTCCATGTCCGAGCTCTTTATATGCGCGTTAGGTGGACATTTTAATTGAAATCACAGTGTCCGCACCAGGGCTATAAATAATGATAAAAAAAAGGAGAAATATAAAAAAGAAAAAAGGGAAGACGGGGGAGAGTGAAACCCACCAGCTGCAATTATTTTTCACAAGCCGAGAAAAGTTATTGAACAGACTGCCATACGATGGCCAACTTAATCATCGCCCGGAACTTCAACAAATGCCAAAAAGTAACAACTACTTAGGGTTACCTGAGGTACCAAAAACGGGATGGCAATGGGATTGGGACTGGGGATTGGGTATTGGGGATTGGGAATTGGAACCTGGAACCTCAACTTGTTCTGGCCAAGTCCGGTCGCCTTTTGTTTTTGTAGGCGTCAACCTGCTCTTTAAGCCGCATTATTTATGCGGCTGTTCAGCGATAACGCGCTTGCAAAAACGCCACGACTCCAACTGCGACTTCACTCCAGCAACCTGCAACCTGCAACTCGCTACTCGCATCTTGCAACTTGCAACAGCAGCATCGGCAGCAGCAGGCTGCACTACTTTTAAGGGCTTACTTACTGCACTTAAGCGAAGAAGGCAACAGAGCAGACTTGGCCAAAAGGAGCTGGCCAGGAGTAGGCAGGAGTGAAACAAAAATATGAGATATTCCTTATCAGCTGGTATGCATCTGGGCACCTCGGGCGATTCTCCTCCTGCCAGCACCAGTTCTGCAGCTGCACTGAGACAAATATTTTTCAAGTTTAGAGCTTTGATGACTTCACTCCAGAAGCCTTGGACTTCTTCTCCCCGAGTGTAGTCCAAGTTCCAAGCAGCATTCGCTTTCAAACATTTTCATTTGCCGCTGAAAAGAAGCTGCTTCAGATTTATTGTCTTTGTTTTTTTGTTGTAGACGTCCTGGTCCTGGTCCTCGGCGCTGTTTTGTGGTCTTCGCCGTAATAATAATCATAATATCAGTCGTAAGTGCATTTGTTGCTGCCGCTGCACTAAATACCAAGGAATTTCCCATTTGTTGCAGCCTCCTTTTGCTTTGGAGTCTATGGACTGGACTGAATAGCTATGGCTATGGCCCGGGGCCCCCGAGGCGCACTGATTTCCCCCGTTCCGTGCCTCCTAGTTCTTCCTTCCAAATTCGTAACCCCCTTGTGTTTTATTGTTGCCCGGTTTCGATTTCTTTACTTAGAAGTGGGCAATGAATGTCTGCCTGGACTTGGGCCTGACTCTTGCCGCTGGCTGCCTGCTGCCACTGCTTTCCTTGGAACGTGGACAAAGCCGTGGGCCGAGGGCTTCCATAATGGACATATTTTCCAAGGAACTGCAACTTACTAGACAGTATTTGTAATTTAATATTGTGACAAGGGCGGGATGCGTTATTGTGCTGAAAATTGTAATAGTTTTTAGCTTTTGTTCTTCCTTTTTTTTAGCAACTTTTTACCACTGTGCTGGCCAAGTCTCTAGCTTTTCACTCACACAGTAAGCCAAGCTCTATATATGTTGCCAAGGTTACATCCTAGTTACACAAATCCATAACTAAAGTAATGCAATATTTGTATAATATGTGTGCAGAACTTCTGGCGAGACCCAGAACAGAGCCTCATTTAAATGCTTATCTGGGAGATCTGGATGAACAAAAGCGGCTGATGTTGCTGCTGCTGCCTGCGACTACTGGCAAGTTGCAACTTGCAACCAGCAACCAAAACCACTCACTCAAGTGCTGAGCAATGGTGAAAATATTCTAGGCTTTGAGATGGAATGGCTGGGTGTGGATAGGAGAAAAATGAGAAACCGCTGAGATAAAGTGGCAGAGATTCGCAGCATTCAAAGGCTGATGATGATGCTGTTGGTGTTGCTTCTGCAACTGCTACAGATGTTGCTATTACTATTTCTGCTGCTGTTGCTGCTTCTAGAGATCCCAGCAATCCACATCGTATTTGCAAATTTTGGTTTATTCATACTTGTGTTTGGCTTGATGAAGAACAACACCAGCAACATCAGCAGCAGCAGCAGCAACAGCAGCAGCAGCATTGCTATTTGCTCAACATAAGTAAAGTGTTTGTTGTTGTGGCAGCTATAGCAACCAATGCAACAGAATGTCTTACGCAGATTGGCTGGGCCCTTATGTGAGCGAGTTTCCTTGAAAATGGGCAAAAACTAACTATGAAATGGTTTCTTCTCCTTATCAACAATCTCCTGCAATCCTGCGTTTTGTTTTGTGAGCCCACGGTGTGCATATTTTAACTCTCACTGCGTGAGTTTGGCTTACCCCGATTTACCCCGATTCAGCCCCGATTCGTGGTCTATAGTGATGCATCATTTTGGCCTAATCGCGCCGCAAATCGTTGGCATTAAGCCCGGGCCCAAAGTTATGTTTATGTTATGTGGCAGCAACGCGAGCCCCCGGAGATTCGTCGTCCAGGTTTTTGTTCTTCCAACACCGCCACCGACTTGTGGCAATTTTGTGGCAATATTTACTTGCATGTTTGCCTTGGTTTCTATTTGCATTGCTGCCTCATATTACTGCAAAGATAATAACTCTTACCGGCCAATACTGGGGAGGCTGCTGCAGGGCCAAAATTAATCAGACCAAATGCAATTTGGTTGTATTTACTTTTGACTGCAATATTTATAAAGTTAATGAACTCTAACTTAAAGGGAACGAATTGGGACTTGGAAATTTAATAAAGAAGCTATTAATCTATTGATTGGAATTTGACTTGGAATAACCAAAGATCAATCTATGGATTCTTTGGAAAACCTAAATCTATCTATCAGATACATACATACTTTCTTTTCCAAACAAAGGGAAAGTATCTAAATAAATAGTTTGTTTCCTCAGACCAATTTTCACGCAACATGTTTCACTTGTCAACTGGCTTAAAAAAAGACACAAAACAACAAATACTGAACAGACTCACAGAAAGCCAAATAGAAACATAAAAAATATCCAGACCCGGACTCTCCAGGGTTTACTTAGCGTCATATTAATACGCTTTCATTAAAAAACTGAATGCTCGATTAGTCAGGGCTGATTGAATGAGTATAGGATACACTTCTGGTTTGGAGTGGGTGAGTGTGGAGTGGGTCTAACAAATAGGAATCCCAGTCAACTGCCCACCTTTGACACGTGTGACCCACAAGCCCCGGCGACGTGTGCCGTCAAGTGGAGAAAATTCGCCTTTTGACAAATGTGGTTTCTGTTGCCGAAGAAAAAGTATGAAAAGAATGGAAACACATACTTTCGCTTGTAAGTCTTCTGTTTGCTCAGCGGACAATTCAATCAACGATGCGTAAAAAACGAGCTAAGTATGAAATCGAAGAAAATAGAAAGCCTTTGAGTTAGAAATTTATAACCGCAAGCGCTGCTCTTTAATTACAAACGACACTGAATTCATTTCGAGTGTCTCAATTTTGACATTATTAATGTTTGCCATGCCACCCAATATGCGAGGGATATGTGTGTGTTTTAGGGGAGGGGTCGGTGCCTCGGTGCCTCGGGAGGTGGCAAGAGGAATCCGGTTTGCTGCACACGCTTTGGCCATACAAATCACAACATGGCCATATGAGCAATAAGAACGCGCCTGATGTACGATTTTGGCTTAATCTTAGTGGAGCATATGCGTCGCTGTGGCTCTGTTTCTGTTTCTGACTTCGACTCTATGTATCTGTATTTGTATCTGCGTACTGAGGCACGTTCAAGATTTGCAGTTATAGATACCAGAACCAGAGTCCCCCTCCCCAATGCCACGCACTGTAGCTACACAAGTGCAACGCAAAGGCTTCGCCTTCCAAAAAATGCAAAAACCGAACGCAAAACGATAAGAAAAATCAAATCAAGTTTTTAAACCAAAAGCCGCCTAGACTCTGGGACTCCCCTCCAGGCTCCTTCTAGATTCTAGACTCCACCCGGGCGTTGCTAAAAACCCATAAACAGTTCCAATATCGAGCCCAGAACCGAGAGCCGAGAGCAGCGGGCCGCCAGAAAAGATACATCGCCCAGCCACACAATCGAGGCAATCGCGGATCCATGGGGCCAAGTAACTGGAACACAGCAGGATGACATTTTCATTGAGCCCAGAGCACACACAGCACACAGTCAGGCTGGGATTCGGAGCTGGAGTTGGAGATGGAATTGTGCTGGGTTGTCTTTGACTTTGGCTTCGACATTGAGTCAACGTCAGGGAGTTAAGACTTCAGATGGAAGTGGGGATACCTATTGGCTACGTTCCAATATATATATTTTATTTTCGTTGTAGATCATGAAATCAGGCCTCCGTTTTATTAACCCATTCAACATGGCCAGCCACTAATTCTAACGAGCCAAAAAAAAAGAACACCTCGAAGTCGCAATTCGAAAACACCTCGAATGTAGGGAAATAAACGGAAAACATTGTGGCGGTGCCTGGTTCTCCTCGGCGCATATTTATGGGCCTCAGTCGCAATAAAATTTATGTCTTAGAAGTGCAAAATATATAACACAAAACACGAGGCTTACAAAAAACTAAAACTAAACTAAAAAAAACCACCCCACATCGAGTGGGAAGGCCACTCCGAGATTGAGGACCATGAATGAATGAAGCATTTAGCCGAACGACGACAAATGGCTACGTTTACCCAAAAGGAAATTAAGACTTCCTTGCAGCCACGAAAAATTCATACATATCCGAGCACAACATTTTCCAATATGCCTCCAAAAAAATGAAGAAAAAAAAATAAGCTTTTGATCAGAGCCGCCAGAACACACACGCGCCTTTCAGTTTGCTTTCCATGGAAGATGGACAAGTAATTTTTCTCAAGTAATTGATACTCTGTGCGTCGCAGCATCTTTTTCCCTCTATATATCGTTCGCCCTAGCCTGTCCGGACTCCGGATAGCTGTCCGGCTGTCTGGCTGTCCGTTACCGCCTGACAGTCTGCTGTTGCATATTAATGACTTTCTTTAATGTCTTTTCCTCATTTATTTTACACACGGACACATTTCACACAGTTTGCGTGGCTCGGGAAGATCAACTGTTCCATTAAGTTTGCATTAGGATCTATTTAAAAACTACAAGATTTTTGTAAAGCTACTTTATGGATAAAAATACATAGGTGAGTAGGGATTTTAAATACTTGGTTAAGCAAGATAGTTCTAGGAGTGGGTTATTTGTTGTATTTCATGTATTGACTGTTTGTTGTAGAGGATTAAAGAGTAACCAAAAATCCTCAGACTTACTTTTAAGCAGTGTCGTGTCGGCGATTCGCCGTTTGGCTTTTGAAATATTTACTCCTCCTGTGGGCCACCCAGATCCAACCCAGATCCATGGCCTCCGCCACCGCCCCTGCACTTAAACTCTGCCACTCTGCCACTCCGCCACCGCACGGTTACAGCAAATTGAGTTAGTATAATTAAATATGACATTGGCAAGCGTATATCCGGCAGGGTGTGGGTTGCCGCTTGACAATTGAAATTAAGTGTTGATGCGGTGTATGCAAAGGAGTCAGCCAACCAGTCGGGCACTCCAGTCACTCATTCGGAAGCATCCAGAAGCTCGATGCGGAAAGCAGTCAGGCGACAAATATCATATGCATATCATGTCGGGGCGTATGCGTAATGAGCGGGCGGAGCAGCCAACCAAATAGGCGGCCCTCGGACAGATGCAGTGCAGCATAAACGCATCCACCGCGCAATGTATCGCGTTCCCGACATCATCCACTTTCAAGCATGATGCTGCGTAACTAAATCAAAATTCAACGGCAATGGCTGCGACACAACAGCAGCAGCAGCAGCAGTAGAAATTGCAACTGCAACTGCAACAGAAATTGCAATGGCATCTGGCAAATGCCTTGGCTTCCAAAACAGTCTCTGTTCATAAAAATGGCTTGAAAATCTGTAAACGTGTGTGGCATTTTCCAAGTTCATCAGGGGTACCCAGAGTTTCTCAACATTTTATTGAGGGTATTTGCAATAATCTGAAATAATCAAATAATCTCTGCGTCCTCTAGCTATATCAAAGTCTCGTTTTATGCCCTTGGCTCATAAAATCGAAACCAAGTCCTAAAATAGCAAAGGATAAAGCAATACCCTAACTAAACCCACCGATTCGTGTACTTTTTACAGCGACAATTCCGCTGCAGCACATGCCTCATTGCAGCAAGGGAGTGGGAGTGCCTGGGGAAAGGAGCCAGGATGGGGTCGAGGATTGGGCCATGATGATGATGACGACGACGACGACAACGACGCCACCGGCGACTGCGAAAAGTTTTGCTTGCCGGGCGACAGCTGTGAAATATGCCGTCAGGCATTTGAATTTCGCATAATGCACGCCTGCCTGCCAAGTGCTCCGAGGACGGTGGAACTAGAAGGATATTTATATTGAAAAAATATAGAAAATATAGAAAAACTAAATGATTCACAACTTAAGAAAGACAATCATAAAAATATTCAATAACTTAGAAGTTGATAGAGGTAGGAGTTTCCGAAATACAAGATTAATCCTTTGAGTTCCTACACAAGGTGCACAGCACCTTAAACTTTCCTTAACTTTACCTTAAAGTTAATTAATTTATTTGTTTACAAACTTAAAATTTGCATACCACTGTTTGGTATTATTGTCGCAACATTACGAGGCTGCCTGATTTGTATGCAATCATATTTTCGGGGACCGTGGAGCAGTTGTCTGGGGGTCGCTCGACTTGATGATACTGTTGGATTACATTTAGGATTGTTTATGTTGTCATCTCCTCCGCAATTGTTGCCCGGCGACCGACAATTGTCCATGATATACGATGGCGTCAACGGCAAAGGCAACAGTCGACGGCGACGACAACGATGCTTCATGAAAATGGAGATTATCGCAATGATGACGATTCCAAAGGGATCATGACAACGATGATGACGATGAGGCAGCAGGCAGCAGGGCAGGCAAGATGCGGCATCCAGCATGCAGCATGCAGCATGGCGACATGAAATGCGCGTACAACAACGCCATTTAGGCTGCCGTTGTTACTCGGCCCACAAGAAACCTGGCACCCGGACGATGATACAAGGAAGCGAATACTCACTCGTACATTTGGAAAATAGACCAATTTGCTGCCTACTGTGCCACACTCACGTGGGCGAATGTTGCAAGTTGCAGTTGCAGCTACCCGTTGATCATCGGTTGCTGTTTCAATTGCAATTACGGTTGCGATTCAGCGACAATTGTTATTCATAAATGCGACTTCAATTTGAAAATTGCTTTAATTTTGCGAGACTGTCACCACCTCTGTCTCTCTGTCTGTCTGTCGTTGTTGGAAAATTAACATTTTTATATTAAATGCCGGAAGGAAAAGGGTTTTATCTTTTTAATTCAACTAAAATCAATACGTATTCGTACTCCCTTGTAAATGCAACTCCACCCAGAACAACCCAATGGAAACATTTGTCATTCCAATTTTTCTTTAAATTTAATGTTTAAATTAACTCCCCCAGAAACTTCCCAATTTTTTGCTACTATGATTCCCCGCTTTTTTCAGGTTTTTGTTCCAGAAACTGCAATCTGACCACTTACGGCTGAACGCATTTGGAAAATCTGCATAAAGTGAACTTTTGGTTGCCAATTGGGCTCGAGAATGAGGAAGGACGAAGCTGCTGCTCCTGCTGGGGGCATTTCTGGACACAAAACAAAATAATTTTTCAATTTCACGCTTCAAATAATTTACTAATTAGATTTGCATTTAATTTTTTTGTGGCAACCCACATGTCCCTTACCATCTAGACTCTAAATGAACGAAAAAAAAGTACACACTCGCTGACTTGGCAAAGTTGGTGGGAAAAGTTTTTGTTTGCTAAATAGTTGCTGGTTACAAATTCTGTAAACTGCAGGCTTTTCATTGCTGCCAAACATTTATCCAAACTAATTATGCCAGGATGCCACAGATACACAAAAACCCACAGGTCCTCCCAGCAGGGGATTTGGTTTGGTTTTTCGGCAATTTAGCAGAGATCATCATAATTTGCATTTCGTTTAGGCCAAGCCGGGCAATTTGTAGGGATTTGCTATCCCAAAAGTTATATTTATATATAAAATTTA
The DNA here is from genome assembly GCA_018150545.1 of Drosophila ercepeae. Lineage (NCBI taxonomy): Eukaryota > Metazoa > Arthropoda > Insecta > Diptera > Drosophilidae > Drosophila > Drosophila ercepeae. The sequence goes on from JAECWL010000161.1 coordinate 17,567,463, forward strand.
GATCTTCTGGCCAATTCCCTAATAGCACAAACTGACTTACAACTTTTGAGCCAATTTAATCAAAGCCAATGACAGACGACCCAATGAGCGCATTGGAAGAAAGGCTTCTCAAAAGTCGATTCGATTTCCGATTCGAGGGGATTGTGGAAGGCTGGTATTGGATTGTGGAAGGCTGGTATTGGAAAGAAGGCTGTTAGCCAAGTCACTTGGCTGAATTTTGCATTTGCATTTTGAGAATCTTGACAACGGACTCTCCAGCTCTTGTGGAAATCAACTGGCAAGACAATGATGGCAATGCAGATGGGACTGAAGCCACGTTGAAGCCACGAGGAAATTCATTTGGGGGCTTTTGTCTAACCGATCGATCTTTCAATCAATGACCGAGAGCACAAAGCGTGCAGTCGCTGACTCAGCCTCCGACTCCGACTCAGATTCAGACTCAGAGTCATGCAAATTGTCTGAATGCATCAAAATGCAATCAAAATTAAGGCAAAAAACCAAAACCAATGCCATGAATCACGGGGGTCCTCCATTTCTGATTTCTTCTAGTGTTTTGTGTGGGGGTCCCGTCATTTTATTTTAATTAATATGACAGACCGAGAAAGCGATACCATGCCAGAGGCAAATGCAAATTCGACCAACTTTTCGACTCTATTAAGAGCCTGCCTGCCTGAATGCTAATTTAAGGAGGGAACCGATCCCGATTCCGATCCCAAAAACCGAACCGGAGCTGAAAGAAATGTCACCATTAGGCAGCTCCACCGAGCTGACATTTAAGCAATTCCAAACGTTTTGCTAACAAATTTTACGGCAGCCACCACTCGAGGAAATCACAAAAATCAGCATTGACCTTTTGACATATGGCTCTTGCTTCTCGGGTTCGAGTTCGACTCCAGCTCTGGCTCCGTCTCTGGCTGCGGCTCTGGCTCTGTGTGACTTCTTAACTTGGTCCAAGTTTCTATTGCTGTTACAGTTGCCGTTTTTGTTGCATTGTCGTCGTCGTGCCAGGCAACTCATATAGGGACCGACTTACTGGCTGAGACATTTTACAAATGTTTTCAATTGAATTGCTCTGATTTTGGCCAAGACCGTAGGACCCCACCACCGCTGCTGCCCCTTTTCTTCGAAAAATGGTTAAAGTCAACCGTTAGAGCCAACGCCAACTTTTTGGCACTAACGTTAAGGCCAAATCTGAGGCTGGCTCTAACGCTGCCGGCAGCGGCATCGGCATCGGCAGCAGCAGCCGAAAATGTCGTGATGATGGCAAATTGTAAATAGCTTAAATGGTCTAAATGGTTTAAATGATTTCAATAGCTCTGCCTCCGTCTCGGATTGCCAACGGTGGAGGCGGCTGCCTTCCAGGGACCCAGACCCAGACTCCTCCTCCTCTTGGACTCCCTGGCATCTCCAAAGTCGTTTTCCACGTCGAACTGAAAAATGGAAACAACGAAAAACGCGATAGTTTTAGCAGGTCAAGACTATATTGTACCTGGTAGGATTATTATGTATTTTATATAGATTTAATAGAAATATTGGAAATATAGAATATTGGCTTGGTTTCTATTTATTTTAATACAAAATAAACAGTTAAAAGAGGTTAAAAAGATAACCTATATACCTTCTATCGAAGAATACCCTCATAAAACCAAAGACGACAACGAGGACGTCTATAGCCAGCTAGCTTCTCCGTTTTGCCTCGTTTTCAATGGTAACAGTTATCACACAAACTAATGACATGAAATTAGGTATTGCCTGACTCTGACTCCGACTCCGACTCAGACTCCTATTCCTATTCCGATTTCGAATCCAACTGGGGCTGCGACTCCTCCTGACTTTGCTGACTTGGCAAAGGAAATCGGCCAACAAAAGCAGCATTTTGGCTTTGACTAACCAACGAATTTTTAAAACCACACTTGAAGTAACTACTATTAAAGCTGATTGCTGATTAAGTTTCTATACTTTCATCTCTTATTTTTTTTAATAATTAACAATTTTTTTCACTGCACCACCTACCAAGTCAAAATCCGTTATTGTTTAGGCCACAAAACCCAAAGTTCGCTACCAAAACCATAAAAAAAATACATTTTTGTGACACAAATAGTGGTGGCTTTGTTTTGTTGTTGGCTTATTATTATGGGCCATTTAAAATCTCATTTTTTCATATTGATTTGTGCTACCAAAGTGATCAGAGGACAAAGGAGTTCGAGGACCACCGACCGGCGAGCAAGTTCATGATCTTGGACAATCAAATAAAACAATAAAATCACACAGCCATTGTTCACGGATTTCCTGGGGAAATTATAAGGAGAGAAAATAATTCTTAAATACACAAATTTCCCAACGAATCGAAACGGATAGGATCCGATCGAATCGAATCGAATCGAAGCGGATCGCAGCGGATCGGAGGCATTCAAATTTGGGTCGTTTGAGGCATTGAATTATGGTAGCTCATTAGGCGGGCGCCTTGTCATTTTCGTGGAGAAACATGCCCTTTTACTTCAATCACGCCACACAGAACCCGTAACTTCTTGAGGGGAAAACCGGGAAAACAAAACCTGAAAACCGAAAAACCAAAAAACCAAAAAACCAAAAAACCAAAAACAAAAAGCATTTAACATTCTACAATTGGCCATAAAAGGCAAAAGGATAGAACCGGGATCAGAGCTCTCACAGCCTGGATGGAGAAAAATAGACAAAGCTAGAAATAATTTAGATCACGAATTTGTTGTCGTATGCAAATTAATCAAATGTCGTCAGGTAATTCAATAATGTCAGAGCAGGCCAACGAAATCGATTACTTATCGCAGCGAACAAGCCCCAGCATTTTGAACTTTTGGTATTAATTACGAGAATAAACGGAAAAACTCAAATCTAGATTTTTCCCCATAAAAATATAATATCAAATATGTGTGTCCAGATAAGAACTTTCCTGGTTAGATGTTTTGAAATGAAAAAAAAAACGAAAAAAGATGCCATTTCTCCTCTCCCAGGGTGGTCGTCGGACGTCGCCTGTCCAGGAATCGGACTCGAATTTCGAATTCAGAGTCAGAGTCAGAGTCAGAACAGAACGGCGGCCCGGCCATGTCAGGTTTGGGTAATCCAAGACGGCATTTAACCAATTTAATATTATTATCTATGATCTAGTGGTGGTGCAACACACAGACCACAGACATCTCCTCATTCTCAGTCTCATTCCCAGTCTCAATGTCGTTGGACAGAATTCGCCTTTGCCTGTAATCAGAGAACACAGGAACAGAGCACTGGAAAAAATATATGTTTCTTTAGACAACTGATTTTTTAGAGAACTATTTGACAAGCAATCTATAAGAAGGCCTGACATTTAAAACAAATATTTCTTGGGTTTTTAATATTTATTTTTAGGCATTTTTCTCTGTTTTTCCTCTAACCATGGACCGCAAGGTATCGAGAACCAGTCTCCTGTTGACAAACGAAAATGAGTGAAATATTTTTCCAACTCTTTCTAATTGGCGCTTGTAGCCAACAAGCCAGGCTTGTACCAAGCGATCACAGGCAGAAATCTAAAATCTACAGCGTTCTTATCTTACCAGAAATGAGCAGTCAGAACATTCCAGTCCGTCTGCCTAAATGTCCGAATGTCCGAATGTCGGGATGCCAGAACAAAATGGAGAGACACCCGGACGCGACATTGATGCATGTTTATTTAACCGCAAATTGATTATCCCAGCATACCCAACATCCTAGATATACCGTCTTCAACCCGATAGCATCCACAAAACGAAAACCAATAATGGTACAATAATCATTTCACAATTTCTACAATTTCACAATTGCAATCTGCTACACCAAGTTCATAACTGGAATTCGATTAGATATATGTACAATCGGGCTTAATTAATTACTTTGTTGCGGCTTATCGCTGCCGTAGCATCAGACATCAGATCTCCCTCCCGCCCACGAGTTGTTCTTCCGGTTAATTGATTTTCGGCCGCCCGCTGAGGAAATGTTTGAGGTTCCTTCGGAACGGGGTCAGTGGTTATCATTGATAGACATTAAATCACATTTTTCGACCAAACTTTCAACACATGCATTGCTGCTGCAGTTTATTGCATTGCGGTTTCGATTCGATCTGAAACTTTAATTGGTTTTTAAAGCCAGTGAGAGTGGGTTGGGTTGGTGGTGGGATACGAATTAGCCGGTTTATACAAAATAAAATTCCCTCTGAATAATTCATGATAAATTCAATTGCATCGAGTAATTTATAGAATTTATTCGGGATCCGTATCCTGAAGGAATTCAACAAAATCAATTACAAAAGTAATACCAAGTTAATTATAGACTGTTTTAATCCTGAAACCCACAAAACTTTTCTGACCAAAAAACCCAAACGCAGTTTTCCAAAAACTAACCACTCACAATCACATGCCAATCTCAATCCTGGCAAAATAAAAATCAGTTACGAGTACACGGAATTTAAATTGAAGCTCAAATATTTGGACAGCCGGAGGAAAGCCCACTGGCCCACACAGATGGCAGGAAACCGAATTGCAATCAATTAAAAGAATTTTCGATTATACAAAGTGCGTTTTGTCAGCCAAATGTAAGGGGCAGTGATGCTCAAAAGGAATGCCCCGAAAATATTTATACAAAAATGTAATATTCCGCACTTTCAATACTCCAACCAAAAGCCTAAACCATGTTGAAATATTATTTCAAATCGGAATAGTTCATAGGTAACTTAAATAACATCTCTGAGTTACCAATGCCCAATAGCTTTGGGCCAAATTGAGGGGCGTTGACTGGACTAAGAACGTACTCAGCCCGGCTCCACTTTCCTGAAGAGCAGGACTCGTCCAATGGAAGAACAAAAAGTGAGGGAAGGTGGCCCCGTAGGCTAAGGTAAATAAAAGTGGACATGTTAAACATTCTGGACATGACAACTAGCAAAGTTACAAAGACAGCCATTTGGCATAGGCCTCTCTGCTTTCGACTTGACAATACCCGGGCATCAAGTGTAAGTGCTCGAATTTTAAAACAACTGTGGAAAAACCACAGAAAATCAAACATGGAATAGGAAACTGAAAGACTTCGAAGAGCCTACAAAAAAATCAAGACAGAAACAAGCAGAGCAACAATAGGGTCAGCACAACGTTGTGCTGGAAAAAGAAAAATCTTAAATTGGGAATTTTTGCCATTTCAAAAATTGATTAGAAGCTTTAGCCACATTCTGCTGAGCTGTATCTCATGTGTTTTGCGGTAAGGCAGGTGGAGAAAATATCAAGGTAACATGGTGGCCAAGACAGTGGCCACGTTGGCAACCGAATAACAATGTCCAAAGCTGATGGCCCTCAAGGATATGCGGGTAACATAAAAGACTGCACAGGCAAACATGAGATAGTCTTAAAGGACTATCTTATTTGAAATAAATAAACTAGTTAAGCCCTGCAAGAGCTCTCCTTTAATATTTTATTCTTCAATGGAAACCCTAAAGTTAAAGTTCAAAATTCTTGTCACTTTTTCACGGCTGATCAGTTACAAAAATAAAACATTCTTTTCTCTCTGTGTCAATGCAAGAAATCCTGCCTGTGGCTGTCCTTACATCCCCATGTCCTGTGTATATGTGTTGCGGACAGGACTGGCTCAAGTTGCAAGGATATTCCTGTTTGTCGATGGGCAAGTTTTCTGTTTTCTGTTTCTGCCGCAGCTTTGTTGCTCAATATCGACGGGGAATGGGCCAGGGAACTGGGTCAATTCTTTCAGCCTGAGTGGCAACCGAAGTCGGAGCAGGGCAGAGACGCCACCGGAAGTAGCGGCAAGACACGTTGTGGCAACTATCTGAAAATGACGCCAAATTACCAATGCAAAGTATCCTGGTAGCGTTTACCCAGAGCAAGTATTTTACCCTCAAAGTAAAAGCGAGAAGAAACAAAAAAAATAACCAAGTAAACAAGAAAATGAAAATTCAAACATTTACCTACATTTTCGTCTTTCGACTGTTACCATTTACCAGTTACCTGTTACCTGTACCGGCATTAGGTTCTTATTTCGAGTATGTAGTCCTGCGAGTTCCTTTTTGGCAGACAGCTGCTAGCTTGCCACTTTGCAGTCAGAGGGTTTTCAGGAAAAGGAAATTTCCCCGACTTGTATTTGGCTCACATTGTCACAGAACAGTTGAGCTTTCGGGCCCCAGAAATGGCCTTTTGCACAGGTGCTGGTAGCGGGTTTTGGACTATGATGAAGTGTATATGGAAAGGATAAAAGGTAAACATTTGGCGGGATATTGAAAGACAATGAGTTTGTTTCTTTGAACTACGGATTCAAATTGGAATTTACTTTGTTGGTAATACAGCTGGGAAGCTTACAGAGAAGCTCAAAACTTGAAATCTCATTAAATGTTAGTATGAGGATCTTTTGGGGGAAATCTGGATATGGTCGTATTATTTACTCTCTCGGTTTAATTAGACCAAATTAAAAGCGCACAAAGCCAACAATGAGCAGCAAACAAAGACAGGGAGACGACAACATCGCAAAAAAATAAGCTTGGATTCAGAAGCGAAAAAAGAAAGGGTCTGGGAGGAGGCACTACCAGGAGAGGTAACTCCGATGCAAGCCAGCCAAATGACTTAATCGCATTTGCGCGACTTTGTTGCTCTTCCCTCAAACTCCTGCCCCAAAACCCACCTCCCCTGCTCACCCAGCATTGGCCATAAAAATGCAAATGAAATGTGGCAGTGGCAGGGAAAAGTGCGAAGGAGCAGCAGCGGCAGCGGCAGGAGAAGTGATGAAGTGCAAGAGTTACGCCATATCACGATGTTGTCTGTGTTTGGTTAATGCCACGGCTAATCCGCGTCCGTTACCTTAATCCCCTTCGAAACAATTTTGTTAACAAACGAACATCAAAGAAAATAAAATGTGCAATAAATTTAATTTGCAAGGCGAATAAAAATCACACTCCCGCAAAACAAGGCACTGAGAGAAATTTACAAACTAAGAGAAGTTCTGAAAGGAATATAAAACTAAAAAACATTAAAATGTATAATTAAATTAATAGGAATGATTATTGTTACAGTTTAATGATTTACGTGATTTATATTTTAAGAAACAGTATTTTTGCTGGATGTTCCTCCAAGTAAGTTGTGTGATTTCCTTCCTTAACTTTTCCCTTGGCCCATCGAGCCCCAGAAATAAGTAGAACAGGGAACGAAAAGCCCCGACTACGTTTGTTCTGTTATCGCTTGGTTTTATCGACAAACTTCAAGTTCCCCCAAAAAATAAAAAAGAAAATGGGGAAAAATTGTCAGAGGAACTTCCAATTCTACTTCCACTTCCAGGGCTTAAACTCTAGACTTGGACTAGCGATGTGACTGTGCGGCACAGCGAGCTCAACACTTGATCAAAATGCCACAAAGCGATTTGCATATTTTAATTAAATTCGCGCTTCGCCCTGTGAAAGTAGGGAAAAAAAGCTGAAATTAAAAAGAGCCAAGAGCCGCGACCAGAGAAAAGCGCAACACGGTCGCCAAAAAGGAAGCTCTAGATGGGGAGCCGAGAGCGTGGCAGGTCATGTTGCTGTCTTTGCTATTTTAAAAAATATGTAGGAAAAAAAAGGAGCAAAAACCGCGTGCAACACATGTGACCACAAGCGTATTAAATTTTGTACGCTCCCTAAAAAGAAAAGCAAAAAAGTTGAAATGAAAATACAAATAAAAGACATTTTCAAAACTTGGCTGGATGGCTGAATGGCTGGCTGGAACGAATTCTGAGGGGGGTGGCTTAAAAATAAAAACATAGCCATGTGTGTGGCCAAAAGGTAGCCAACTAACAGAGTCACAAAGCGAGTGCCAGTGGGAAAGGTCAGCAGGGAGGCACTGAAAGAAAAAAGAGTTAATAAGGGATTTAACCATCAAAAATATTCGGGAAATGAATGCTATTTCTAGTGAATTGGGGGATTAAAATAAAAAAATATAAAATTAAAATAAAAAATAAACCAAAGATGGTGATACCATTTATTTAGAATTAGAAATAAACTAAACTTTAGAACCTTTATATTTTCTTTTTTTTATTTCCTCTTTTCTTTTATTAAATATAATTAATTATCCAGTAGAAAACCCAGTAACCCCATCAGAGAAATGTGTAGTTGCTAGTTGCTGCTGATTTTCTTTTACCACAACTGTGCCACTTGCCGCTGCAAGCTTGCCACCAAAAGCGGCAACATGGCCAAAGCGCAGTGCAGCATAAAGTGTTAAATTGGATTAATCCAGAAGATTTACGCTGCGGGTGATATCAACTTGGTAACGTTGCTAAAGCAACAGAGACAACAGCAACAGAAATTGCAGAAGCGGCACGGGGGCGTAGAAAGCTAAAGGCAGGCAGCCACATGTTGCTGTTGCTCTTTGCTGTTGCAGTTGCAATTGCAGCCGGCAGCAACTCTTGAGCAGAGTCAGCAATTTTATTAAAACCGGACGCGTACCTCAACACCACCGGAAATACAAAAGCAACATCAACAGCAACTGCAGCAGCACAAGCAACACTCTAGATGTGTGTCAATGTGTGTTGCATGTTGGATGTTGGACGTCAACAGGCATGCAAATTTTAATACAAAATTGGGATTAACGACGTTACCAGCCAGATCCATCCAAGCTAGCTAGATGCAATAACAAGAGTAGGTAATAATGCCTTGACAGCAGCAGCAACATCGCGGTGCAAGCGCGTTGATTATCCCAATCAGCAACACTTTACCGGCGTAAATCTATTTAATTTGCCATTGGTCTATGGTGCATGCCACAACCACTGTGATTCCTCGCCTCGCCAACCACAAATCAGCTGTTCTTGTTAAATGTAATTGAACCTGTTCTTAGAGTTTTGTTTTGTAATTTATTATTGGCGCATGAGTTGCAAGCCGAAAAGCAGAGAAAATAGCTCAACTTGCGGGCCACTTGAATGTTGCAACTTGGAACTTGGAAGCTTGTATCTTAAAGTCTGGTGATCATCATAATGATGATGATGATGATGATCATCATAATGATGATGATGATGATGATGATCGAGCGGAGTGGCATGCGAAGATCGCGAGATCGTGCCTGACGCGTAATTGATTATTACGAAGCAGCAACACCGAGGCACCACCAAAGCACCACCGAGGCAGCACCGGCAACCTCAACAGGAAAATGCCAGCATAATGATGTATTAGTTAAACTTGGCCAACCGGTTCGCATTTCGGCCATGAAAAACGGTTTAGAATTAGGAGCCTGTGATTATATGCCTCTTCTCCGATGCCACGGACCAAAGTGCGTTGAAATTGAAAAGAAGTGGGCATCATTGGTTGGTTAGTGGTAGTTGCAGTTTCCAGCCTTGGTTGCAAGTTGATGTTCCTCACGCTTTAACCGTGGCAGTTGCAGTCTCTGCTGGCGGGGTTCCACATTGAAGTGCACTTTTAACAGCATGAGGAATGTGGCAAATCTGTGTTGCAGGAAGTGTGGTATTTATGTGCGGTGGTTTTTAATAATAAAAACTTTAAGTACCAACTCAATCTTTAGCCGAAATGAAAACTAATTTATTTATGTAAATTCAATAAACATTTCTAGCATTTTTCTAACCCTTTTCAATGGCAAAACTTCAACGGCTGGGGAATTTATTCAACACTTTATGCTCGTATCTAATGGCTGTGGCAAAACTGACAGAACAAAAAGCTATGGCCAGAATGCAGGGCCAGCGACAACGAGGGCCATAACTCATATGCTGCGGCACATACTCCTATTCGATTCGATTCGATTCGATTCGAAATACCAAATACCAAGGGTCCACTAGATATCGAGGAGGGAGGCAAATGTGCCGCCACACGGAGAGTCAAACCGAACCGAAGGAAAAACTCCAATTTTAATTGCTCGACATTAAACGATCGACAACGACAGCAGCCAGCGAGCAAAGTCGCAACTTTGGCAGATATTGCCATAAAATATGCGCACGTTTCGATTCGTTTGTTTGCCAATGGTTTGCATATGGTTGAGGTTCAGGTTTGGGTTTGGGTTTCGGTTTCTGAGAGACTCCGACGGCAGACGGCGACTGAGACCGCGACTCTGGAGCAGACAGCATTTAGCGTACGATTTGGCGGCGCGAAAAAGATAAACTCATAAATTATGGCATTGAATGTCACTTCGGCACCGCCGGTTGTTGCCACCGCCAAACGCCGCCGCCGCCGCCGCCGCCGCCGCCGCTGCAGCAACAACGAACAACAAAAATCAACAACCCAGGACACTGTATATCCACATCCACATCCACATCCGAGTCCAGAGTTTGGCGGGGTATTTGGGGGTAACCGGCGATAATGAAGCCCATTTTAAAGTCACTACCATTCAATGCGATTTGATTTACAATCCCATTTCGATTATAATCGATGATGATGTGTGTGCGCGCTTCGGTCGAGCCATGAACTTGCATATAAATACCAATCTGTGTCTTTTGCAATCCAAGCTGGGCACTGAAGGAGGAGGGATCGGAGGAATGCTAAGCGGAGCAGATCGGGTCGCCGGTTTCGGGTCTCTAGCGGTTTTCCAAGGAAATCGAACTGCCGCCGCAGATCCAAACTGGAGTTCAATCTCGAGTCTGCCCACAGGACCCAGCAACAGGCGCTGCACATTGGTTTTAGTTTAGGTTATAAGTGAGGGTTTTTTGACTCCTTACTACAAATATATCTTACTCAATTTTTATCTAAATCCTATAAGGATTACCCAAACAAAATGCATAGGAAACAGACTTTACATCTGGAAGGATAAAGGAATGGCTTTATCTTTACCAATTTACCTCTGATTCCTGGACGCAATAGCTTAAACGATATGTAGATCGACTCTTTATGAAAACTATATCTAAAAATATTCTTCAACAATTTAACAACTTTTTCTAAAATACTCTTCAAAGTCAACCACTGTACCTGGTTTTGGCCACTTACCTGTTTGTGCAATTGAACTTGAATATACTTTGCGGCGTTTTAGTTTAGTTAGCTCGCCGCCGCCAACTTGTCAGACAAACGAATGCGGAGCTAACGAACCCACCATCCCAGCACCAGCTCCAGCTCCACCTCCAGCAATAGCATCACTTCCACCTACCACCACCGAACCACTCCAGTCACCCTCCACGAATGCCGCCAGTCTGGGCGATCATTGTCGCATCCGCCTCGATGGTGGCAATTGTTTTGATGGCTGTTGATAACTGCGACGCGGGGGGGCATGCCACGTCTCGATTCCACCGGAGACCTCTGGGGGACAGAGCGACCCCTCAAAAACAAAACGAAGTTCAATACAATGGATATATATTTTGTCACCAGACCGGCAGACCGGCAACAGTTCTTTATGGGCTTTTAATTGAAGCTAAAAACATTAACATTTGACACAGCACCCACGCAATGTTTCTTAAATTTATTACAACTTAATGGTTAGTGTTAATGATTTTAATGTTCAATATGCTGTGGGGCTTACAAATATGTCTTAATAGGCTTCAATTTTTGGCGTAACGCCCACTCAGTTCTGCAAGAGACGTGACTCCATTTCTATATCGAATGATATGATGATAATTTGCTAATTTGTATTCTAGTATTACGTCTACTACTTGTATTAGACAATCCTTGTCCTCCTCATGCAGATGCGGAAATGCAGAGTCGATCCATTTTCTCAGGCAATTAGTTCAAAACAATATACGACTGTGATATAGTCGCCCACTTAGTAGGACCGCCAGCGAAATGGCCTAAAATATGGCTCCCAACTATCGGCTATAATTTCATGAGCAATTTTGGAAGCCAACAACGTTGCCTCGAATGGAAATAGAGGGGCTTTGGAGGGGATCAAAACCAGCTCGCATGCCCATGGACGATGTTGCCGGCAAAGTGCAGTGATAAATCAGATTGTCACTTTTGTATATTTGCACCAACTGACGACGACGGCTCCCTTGGTACCGAGTTGTATGCAAAAGCAGGATCTTTCTGACAGTTATGGTTAGTCATTCAGGTTTTTAGCAAGCCCCTGGGAAAGTTACAATTCGATGCTAGTATTTGTTCCCCAACTGTTCTCGATGGGCCGCATTGCATGCGAGACTTAAAATGCGTTCGGGAATGCATTTCACTTTGGCAACGGTCGACGGAGTCATAATTATTATTATTTTGATTATTGCACCTAAAAGATGACATTATTAACATCACTAATGTGGTGAAACGAGGAGGAGCACTGCCCCCCACACTGAGAGAAACTATCACATTTTTTATCGATTTTATTGAATATTTCTTTTTTGGTCCTATTGCCATGTCCCACCTCCTGTCATTGTGCCACCGAACACTTTTCTTCAGACTAAATATCCGGAATAGTTCCGACCTGAAGCTTGTCCCGCTGGTTGGCCTCATCATCTTCCAGCTGTCTGGATGCGTCGCTGTGACCGAGGAACTCCGCAGGCGGGGAATCGTCCTCGCAGGTGGCCTCCCGCCAGCTGGGACTCTTCAGCTCCTCCATGAACTTGAGATGCCGCTCGGCGCAGTAAGGCTCTACCACGATGTAGTGCGGATCTTCGGTCATCGGTTTGTCGTACATGTGGCTGCGTGAGGATATGGCCACCTCCTGGACCCGTTTAATGTACTCCGGCCGGCTCTTGGCCAGCATGTTGAGGGCCTCAATGTTGTTCACCTCGTCGAGGACGACGAGATCGCCGGACGGGGACTTGCCGGTGCAGATGCTGCCCTCGGGATCGGCGAAAACGGCCTGAATGTACCGAAGCAGGTGCCAAATGTGGTGCTGATCCTTGCACCACTCCTTGAAGCAGGGCCCCAGGTCCAGGCTCTTCGAGTGCGGACAGATGTGCGGATGGAAGATCGCCGTGCCAAAGATCACCGTGGGCAGGATGGTGTCGTCGGGGAAGTTATCCGGCAGCAAAATCGAGAAGCGGAACATGCTCCCCGCATAGATTCCACTGTGCACGAAGATCACTCCAAACCAATACAGTCCACTGGCATAGCTGGGAATGGCATAGATGTTCTTCAGATGGTCCTGCACCAGCCCGTACTCGGCCAGGATTTGGTAGCCCTGTCTGATTAAGGACATTCTCTGATTGTTCCCCGTTGAATACCACATGGTTTCTGCAAAGTTTGGAACCGGCACGAGGCTGACTTATGTGGAGTCCTGCGGAGAGAGTTTGTGTGTGTGTATGAGGCCTGGAAAGTCCAGTTCAGGACTAAATTGTACAAACATTTAAATTTGACATTTAAATAAGGGATTCTTTTCTACAGTGTATTTCTGATCGAATGAAGCGTGTTGTTCGCTTACATTCATGCGGCATGTCAACTTGCAACACCACTTACAACCCAGAAACGGGAATTGTCCGCTCAAAAACTCAAAAACTATGTAAGTCTGTCTGGAAAACCTGCCCCGATACTCGCCGGCTTATTCAATCATGTCAAGTGCAATAATTTTTGCGAATAACAGATGCACGCAGCCTTGGGGATGCCAGGGAATATCGAGGATGAATCGAGGCATCAGAGACGTGGCTTAGACCACGTTTTGTGTTCGAACTTCGAATGCGGATTTTTGATTTATTGCCACCACGATCCGCTGCTCTGCTCAGACGTACGGTTCTTTCACGCACTGGCAACATAATGTGGCATTATAATGTCGCATGTTCTGGCCGGAGCTGTTGTGTGTGTTCCGTGTGATTTGTTATGAATTTATTATGTGACGGAAGTGGCTTTGGCTTTAGTTTTGGCCAACTTGCAACTGGTCAAACAGGCGATGCCTGATTGGCAATGTGGCACCTTCGAGTCTACATCTTAAATAATAATAAAAAAGTTTACACTTTTCTTTAAATGTCTAAATAATAAATCATTTTATTACAAAAGGTAACTCGAAGTCGTTTTGGAAACACCTTTTTTGTGGCAAACATATCGTAAACATTCTGACAAAGACGGACAGATGACGCTTCCTTGATAAGTTTTTGGCCAGGAAAAAAGGGAAATAAAACGAATGCATAAACGTGCAACAGATAAGAAAATTGGAAAGAATAAATAAAAGGGGGAATACATTTCTTGACAGTGCTGCTGCAACTCATTAAAATTATACCGCGATATGAGGCGATATGATACGTTATGATTTGTGACTCTGTGCCAAAACTGAAAACTGAAAACCGAAAACCGAAAACTGAAAACCGAAGACCGAAACCGACTTTCTTTCTTTAACGCCAGTTGTCAGTTTGGGCCAAGTGACATGGGTGCAACACCCAGGCGTGGAAAGGGAGACCTCAGGCCTGAGACCTCAGACCTCCATTTCACCTACACCACAGTCCAGCAATCCAGCAACTCGATTTCAGCAACCCATGTCAAAATGTTTTGGCCCCAGGCAATTGCTAATATGTGCCCCGATTTTTGGGGCACAGTCCGCAACAGTTTTTGCACCTGTGGGGGGAAGTCTCACTGGAGTGTATCAGTGCCTGTCACCTGGCCAGCATTCAATTTCGTGGATTCCGTTTCCTCATATGCGGGCAGTAATTTCGCAGCCCTGCCAGTCTGCCCTGCCTGTTCTTCTTATCAGCTTTCTTCATTTTATGCTACGTTGCCTTGCAGAACGATTCCACATATCCGACGACCAAGCCACCATCATCATACCCATGCCCATCGAGGGTTTTTGAGTCCCGGCATTTGTAATACGGTGGCATATAACACTTAAGTGCTTGTTGTTGTTTTATAAGATAAACTTTTGGCCAGAGCCCACATACGGCCAACGGATAACGTGTTGCCAATTTCATTTGCTGGCACTTTCATTAACCAAGCCGAAAAAAATAAAATAAAAAACAAGAAATAAATACAATAAAGAAGTAAAGTTCTTGCTGAAAGTTGCGGGTTTTTGGGGCGGAAAATGTTTGAGAGGATGGAGGAAATTCGTGGAACTGCAAATGAATTCGGTTTGTATTTCAACTTTTGGCGATTGCTATCAATCAGTTTTTATTCCGAGAGAAAGCTATTAAAAAAAGGAGAAACTCCGACAATCACAGGGTGATAAATCCTTGGCTTGGAAAGAATTAATTTTATTTATCCTTGTTTAATAACCAGAAAATTCTCTCTTGTTTTTAGGAGAAATTCTTTATGAATTATGAATCTATAGAAACGATCTATGGTATACTTTCGGGCGAAGTCATAAATAGTCTCTCACCTTAGAAACGAATGTGGGAATCTGTGTATTGTTTTCCATTTTGGCCGCAATAATTGATTTATGCAAAAAGTACCCATATTTATTCGGCTAAGGGAGTGGGAAGCCGGGATCCGGAGTTGGTCAAGTGTTTACCCGTAAATTCGAATTCAAATTCAAATTCAAATTCAAATTAGATTATATGCAAACACCAGGCCACTCTAGCCGTTCACTTGCCCGGTTCTTTATTATTATATAGGAATTCCGAATGAAAAGAGCAAAAACTCCGACGAGGATGAGGACGGTCTACTAATATTTGCATAATCGCAGGCAGGCTGCCACAGAGGAAGGCAGAGCCAACATGCGGCAAAGCAATTATTTCTTTAAAAATAAATTGCATGCACAATTGGTAGCAATAGCAATTGCAACAGAAACAGCAGCCAAGCAGCAACAAACATACCCACGGAGGACCACCATGGATACAAATCCAATGGATCCAGAGAATCCAAATCTGACCGAATGCAGGTTCAGGCCAACGACGAATTTGGTCAAAACGGCTTTTTGTTTTTGTTTTTGTGTCTTTGGCAAAGAAGAAGAATAAGCCGAAGGCGGGGAGGCGTGGCAACTTAGCTCGTTTTTTGTGTGCGATTTGTGTGTAAACCTCATTCGGTTATTTGCATATCGATTTGGAGTTTTTAGTCCGCCGGAACACACTGCTCGACTGTCTCCTTCGGTATCTCTCTCTCCGATCGGAGCGTTTCGGAAAAGTTTCAGCTTGATTTTATTTGCTGCACAAACAATTGCATAATTGCCCCAGCACTCATCCCGCCTCTCCCCCGCCCGGCTTATAATCCAACTTTGTTAACCAAGCACTTTTCGAGGAACTCAACTCATGGCCTGGAATCTCAAGTGTGAATTCAATTTTTATAGCCCACTCGATGGCGACACAATTTCAGTCAATATCCTTCGATAAGCACGTGCCATTGGCAGGAGATTCCATCAAGGAGGCCATTGATCAGGCTGCAATAGTTTAATTTTGTGGCACGGCCAAAATATGTTGCAGAGGCAAGTTTCTTTTAGTCACGTAATCATAACCCGCTGCTGGGCTGGAAAAGTGTAAAGTTTTTGGTAAGGAAATTGCTGACAGAAAAGTTCGGCTTTTAGGCCACAAATCTAACCTGATTTTGTAGAAAATATACAACGTATAGGGTGTTGTCAAACCCATCTCCTTCGCAAATAGCCTCCAGATATAATTAAAATTCAAAGAAAACACCCAACTTCTTGGAGTGTATTTTTTTGGCCTGTAAGGGTGAAGACCTAGCCCTACAAGTCACTCACTCTCATTATGTCTGGTCGCTTTATCATGTTCATGTTGACATTCGCGCGGACACAAATGAAGCAATTTTCCTGACATGCAAAACGTGCAACGTGCAACAGTTGCAGCGCCGGCCATGCAACAGCGCAGGAATGGAAATGGAAACGGATTCGGATTTGGATTCGGATTTGGAATTGGAGCAACTGTTGCGGCAGTTAATTTTCGTATATTTAATTCGCCTTAAATTATTGTGAGGCAGAGTCCATGACGTTGGTAGCTGCACCGCTTTGATGTGCCCATTAGCCAGGCCAAGGTAGATGAAAAAATAAAACAACAAAAAGTATAGACGAGAGATGCCAATGGAAGGAGCTGAAGACTTTGTGCTCTGGCTAGGGGGCTAGCGATTTGCAAGGCAAATCAAAGGCTTAATGAATTCATTTCAATTAAACAAACAAAAAAGCGAATCAAACCACAACCACATCAACGGCGATAGACAGTTTGCATTAATAAATCGTTTAGCTGGGAGCTCCATGCCAATCCATTTGAACTTGGCATTTTGTAGAGTCAGTCTACGAGGTAGAAATAAATAAATAAAATAACAAAGAACGTTAAAAAAAAGCCTGTATTAATTGATTTTGATCTTTGAAGTTGGGCCCGAGCAGCTGCCAACTAAAGAATGGGGTTCTACTTAAGCCAAAAGGTTACGGGTCTTGTAATTTGTTGGCTTCTTTTTAATGAGTTGTTAACTTGAACTTATTGCCTTCAATTGGTATTTCATTGATTTTACAAGCGAGCAATACAAATAAGCATTGCTCCTCGATGGGGTTCCGCGAATTTCATGTTATTTATTCAACATTCCAGATTCCAGGCCAGTATTTATTTAGTGCCGCTCGTTTGTTTAGTCTCATTGAAGGGGTCAGTCACCGAATCGCTCCCCTGTTTTATTTGGCCTTTTTTGGACTGGCTGATAAGCCTTAAGCTGCTTAATCGATGACCAGAGAGTTGTCAAAAATAATTCACAGGCCGCGGCAGCGACTGAAAGGAAGAAATCCAAATACAGGAAGACAGCTCGTATACGGCGTATACGTAATGTTATCTGGCCAGAAGATCTACCCTTTGGTGCTTTAATAATCAGGCAAAGGATCCCGGCAGAGGAGGGCAAGGAAACCAGGCGAAAACCAATCGCGATGGCCAAATCAAAGTTACCTGGTTGGGGGCCCTTACATGAGAAATATTTTAGCGTACAATGCAAAAATGGTAGCAGCTTTGCAGGGCCAACCTTATCAGTCGCCACTTCGCTGACGGATGCACCAAAAAACCAAGAAAAAAGGTAAAAAAAATCGGAGGGAATAAGGAAACAAAGGCTGCGGAGAAGCTAAGATAATGCCACAATGAAGACAGCATAACGCGCCGCTGTTGAAAAATCGCTACTCGAGTCTGACCAGCAGACTCCGCAGATGGAGAGGATGCGTCCACATCAAGATAAATAAGCGTGCGCCCTGCTTTTCAGTACACTTGGGAAAAAAAGGGGAAAGGAAACAGAAGAAAGATATATATCCCAACCAGCTCATTTTCTTCGAGTGCTGAAACTGCAAGAACTATAGCAGGAGCTATATTTTTTCTCTGTGCAACAGAGAGTCTCTGAGGTTCGTGGCAACATAAGCCGAAATCAAAGCTATAATAATGCATAAGTAATTTGCAGCCTCCTCGACAATCGAAGGGAGCCATCACTTGAGCTCCAGTTCTTGAGCTCGTGCCATGGTTATTTTTATTCCCGAGCCTTGACAAACTGTTAATCAAAATCCGGCTGTGCCACAGGACTCGCCTCCTCCCGGGGCGGTTATTTATTAACTGGCAAGTATTTATCGGCACATCGTTGAGACAGACCCCAAAAGGGTAAGATAACTTTCAGAAAAAGTAGAATATTAAATAATAAAAGTTAATCGTCTTAACAGCCTTAACAAAATGAAAGAAAAAATCTTATAAATTAGCCTTAATTGATCGGACCAAAATCTGGCAAGTATCAACTGCGAATTCCAGAGCCCAGGTTCTTGTGGCGGCCTTAACTGGCCTAACAAGTTCAGCAAAAGGTGCAGCACAATGGCCAAGGCCTGGCTGGCAGCTTGGACCCGAGTTAGTCCAGTCCCAGTCCCAGCATAGGGCCAAAAAGCAAACAATGCCGCATTGCCATTGGCTTGTAAAAACAACAAGGAGAGCAAACCTGCGGACACTGAACTAGATTTTCAATGCTAACCAAACAAAAAAAAACGGCAACCACAAAAAATGAAATCAGGAAGTGTATTATATAATTTTATAGATACTAAACTCAACTTTGACACAAATCGGCTGAGTGCGGTCTGTAAACATGACATTTGCTGTACACGAATCCCAGTCAGGAGCCAAGAAGCCAAGAAGCCAAAGAGCCAAACAGCCAGTGGGACCGCTTCTTTTGGAGGACCCGGACCTGGACTCCGCTCCACTCCGCACTTCTTCTGGTGATGCTTATCGCAAAACGTTCAATTATTTTATTTGGTGCAGATGTGGCCGGCGATAAAAGTGGCCCGATAGCAACCGCAACGGCATCGACATCAGCAACGACAACCGCGGGACTGGAGTCGCCGATCTGGAGTTCAGTAGCACCGGGAAGCTGACTAGCGAGGAGAGCCTGGCCCTGCTTTGTATATGAGGTTCAATTAAAATCAGTTACCGAGTCCGGGCCAGCGGAAAAAGCAGCTAAATAATTGACACAAGAAAGCAAAGCCGCAAATTTGCGGATCGGTGGAAACTAAAAAAATGTGTCATCCGATAAATGTCCGAGCTGATGGTCAGTCTCATAAAATTGGCCTAAGAAAAGGTTACAATGTTTTGGCCAATGTACCTGCCTTAGCTGTAAACGTAAACGTTTATTCTTGCTAAACGAAAACTCTTTCAGAATACAAATATTAAGTGGGACTTTGGGATGAAATGTGTAGGAAAGCCGCAATGAGCAAGGACTCTGTTTACTAGATGTTTGGCTGGTGTTGGCAGCAGTTGGAAAAAGTTACGATTAAAATTGTTGAAGCGGAGCGAACAGATCCGAGAATTGCTGACCAAAAGCCAGAGAGCCAACCAGAGGGCCAAGAACCAGCCAGCCGAGTGCCAGCGGAAACTGTGGGCAGTGCAATTTGTTTGCTATTGTTGGTCGCTTTCGCAATTAAAATTATTCCGTTTGAGCTATTGATGAAGGCCCGACCGAAAGACACCAGAAAGTTGGCAGTTGTCAGTTGGCAGCCATCGCAGCCATTGCAGCCGAGCGCCATTTTGTTTCAGCCGAACAAAGCGGAAACGGAAAGTGGGCCATTATGCGAGTGGAACGAAACGGACGAGCAGCTCGATTTAGTTATCTGGAAATGGCCATGGCCATGGCCATGGCGAGGACTAAACTCGATGCTACCAAAACCAAACCGAGTGCGGTTAGAAGTTCAGAGAGCGTGTTATATCAAGTTGAAGTCCTTCGGTCCTTCAGTGCAAGCTGAACCAAAAAACTGAAAACTGAACAAATTTCGATGCTGAGACCGCAGCAAGTTGGCACTCGTAGATGTAGTGACGATGGTTTTTTAATTCTCGTATTGTTCCCTGCTGCCCTGCTGCTCGGAAACTTTTCCACGCGAAACGGACAAATCAAATCCAATTCGCAATCAAATGCAAATTGCCATTAGATTAGTTTATCTGTGGCAACCACGTGGAGACATGCTGCTGGATCCATCCTGTCATCTGTCGGGAAAGCAGTGACAGGTTTTCCCTCAACTCAGCTCAGTTCAGCGGAATTATATTCGCCACTCTTTTTGGGGTGTAAAGAATAAATACGAAATAAAAGGGCAACGCAGTTAATAACAAAGTGATGGAATATGCGACAGCAGCTGTCGTGCCGGCAAACAGCTTTCAAATGCCAAAAGGTATGCCACGATGCCGGCAGTCATGTCACTGCCAAGGAGCAACAGCCCCAGGTCCTCCATGGACCTCCGTGCCACTTCGGAATTGAGTCTGATCAAATTAGAGACTGCCAGGAGTGTGTTTGAGTGACATCCCTTCTGCGAGGCTTCTGCGAGGGTGCCAATGTGGGCGTTTCTGTGGCAGGAATATCAGAAGGCGTTCCTGTGGGCGTCCAACAAGTTGACTGACTTCCCAAAGCCATAAACCCACCTATATAAATGGGAAGTTTAAATAAAGAAAGTAGTAGCCCCGATACTATGCCAGAATTCTTTGCATATATCAATGATTTCCGTTCTATTTTCTGGGTGCTAGTGCTATTGCAGCTGAGAGCATTCTCTGGGTGGTTTTCAAATGCTTGCATTGCATTTTAGTCGCATTTATGCAGAGATTCTGGAAGAGGAGATGGTCTCCTCTGGCAGGCATCTGGAGAAGGCACCCAATGCTGTACATTTTCCAGTTACCAAGAGGCTTGCCAGCTTGACTACCATTCTGTGATATGCTTTACTTTTAGTTCGATGCACACAAGAGGCCATGGAAAACTGTCATTGGCAAAATCTAAACAATAAGTTTGTTATTTTTGAGCAGAGAACCAACGAACCGAAAGGACCTCCTCCCTGCACGACTCAACCACACCCTGGGACCTAAGACCTAAGAGCTGAGAGGTTAGGCAATTTGCCTAGACTTTTGTTGTTTTTGCCAGTCACTTTTCTGACACAGGCCCCCAATTCATTTGAAAGCCCAACTTTGCAAGAAACTTTCGTGTGGCGAGTTAATGGAACTAATATCATGAAATTGTTTGCTTAACATCCATTAATTATTGCACTTACTGGCACTGCGAGAGCTGCCAAACACGCCATAACCAATTACGAATAATTGTTTGAAATTTGCACATCTTCTTTGATATGTGAAAAGCAGAATTTTAGATAGAGAACAATATTACAATATTTGACAGACGTGTCATGGTCAGAACTGGAATTGTTGGCATTTTTCCGGGCACTGACATTCTCGGTCAACACTTTTTGTATAAATGTTTTGACAATTTGACTGGCTCTGGCTCTGAATTTTGTTGGCATTTTGTTCCTAAATTATTGCTAAAAATTTCACTCTGTCCGGCAATTAAATTTAAATTGTTTTTCATTCTGTTTATTTGATAATTGAAGCAGTTTATTAAAGTGTCAAGTGTTGAGCATTTAATATGAGAAACTTGGCAAATTTATGTGAATTCCAGAAACAATTACCGTGAAAAAATGACGACCACCACTCCATTGACCATTGACCTGCCATTGGCTTTGACCACCACATAAAAATCCCCAAGACTTTGTATTTGACATCGACAATGGTTTTATTGGGACACCGTACTAAATTTATGCAACTCAATGTACGATGCCAAATTATGTACACTTCATTTCGTGTACAATAACGAAGGTAAAAACACGCCATATATTTCGCACTTTCCCCAGCCGGAAAGCCCCCGCCACACATCAGGTGCAGACTGCTATAGTTGCCTGTTGACCCGAACTTGGGGGTCAGTTTATTGTTTACCTACCAAAGCCAGGACTGCCAGGACTATCGGGAGTGCCAGGAGAAGCAGCAATAATGCCAGAAACTGTGGACGTGCCAATAGCTGCTCGACAGGAATAGAGGTTGGTCGGTGGGTTGGTGAGGTCCCGGGTCCTGGGTCCTGGATCCGGGCTTATGTGAATACATAAACACATGCGAACTCGACAAATTCGACACAAATGTGAAAATGCGACAAGATTTATGCCAAAGTAATAAATATAAATGTGGTTTTGAGTAGAAAATAGAAATATAGTAACATCTCGCCACACACAAAGGTGCGTTTACATCCTCCACGGAGGACATGGAGGGGTGGGGCTAGGATATTGTATATACATGTATGTATTTCCTCG
Organism: Drosophila ercepeae; assembly: GCA_018150545.1. NCBI lineage: Eukaryota > Metazoa > Arthropoda > Insecta > Diptera > Drosophilidae > Drosophila > Drosophila ercepeae. The sequence continues at coordinate 17,589,788 of JAECWL010000161.1, forward strand.
AACTGGGGCAGTAAATCATTGTGGTTGGCCTCGGCAATTTATCGTGACGCCCCGTGGCCGCCGCCCTCTCTCTCCCTTCTGGCCCCATCCATCTGGCCATATGTTACACGAGTGTAAATATTGAAATAACTTAAGGAAGTCGGCTAGAAATTCTTCTGACCGTCCGACGCTGCCACTGCCGCTGCCACTGGCCGAGTCGAGTGGACATCGAGGCGCCCCAATAAATCACACGAAAAAGAGCATTGAACGGGCCGCACCACCGGGGCGCATACGTAATCTATTTGAAAATGGCATTGGCAAACAAATGCCACTCCAGCTGCCCTGCGTCTGTTGCAAGTGCAGAAAAAAAAAAAAAATAAGGGAAGAGAGAAAGGGAAACGCAATTTTTATTCGGATATTTTTTGGCTTACCAATCAGAAGCAAAGCCAGGGTACCACCTACCTCTGGCGAGGGTGACTTGCAAAAATATGCAAAATTTGCAGCTTTTCCGAATTTATGGTTATTTGTGTTGCACTCTTAATGCTATTGAACTTGCACTTAACAAATGGCATCGAGCCCAGATCCCGAACCGAACGAGACCCAGTCCAGCCCCAGCCCTAGCCCTATCCCACTCCTGTTCAGATTCGGCGAGTTGCACTCCATTTAGACGATGAAATAAACGTTCCTACCCCCACATCCGCTGCACATCCTTTCAGCATCCCTTCCCATCCCGGCAATCTTTTGCATCCTTTACATCCTTTGGCCCGCAGCGTGCGTTTCGTTTTTGTGTTTTTGGCTGTCTTTCAAAACATTTTAGTTACATTTTGTGAATTACATTTCAATATATGCGTTTTGTGATATCCGACTACAAATTGCAAGGCACAACCAGCAATACAGCTTTGTCTGTATATTTGATAGAATACTCTAAAGTGTGGGTATATATTTTCCAGTTTGGTTTCGAGTGACGCCAGTGGTCTGTATTTTCAATAGGTAGTTTCAATAAATACAATTCGAGCAAGTCTACTAAATAAATTCCATTGGGAATTTAAATATTGAATGAGGTGAACTATTCATTGAAAACAGAAATAAATGACTTTAGTTTGTCAAAAACTTCAATATGAATTCACTCTTTAATTGGCTGATCAAATCAATCAAATTCAGTATTTGATAGATTTATTGTGAAAGCTGAAATCCCTATCTACTGAGCTCTCTTTAAGACTTGAGTAACCCACAAAAAATAACCATTAAATAGATAAACAAACATTCCTCTGGCATTACTTAAATCAATGTTCATTCACTTTTAATACCTTTTACTCGCGTTATGCCACCCACCTGACTGCCACCCCAATACGCATGCTAATTAAAATCCATATGCGCCAGCTAACAGACAATAATTAGCGCACACAACGAAGTGCAAACAAACACACAATTAAAAGTGCATAAATATGCAAGAATTGTGAATAGTGGTAAAGGTCTTGCCCCAGCCCCAGCCCCAACCCCAGTTGGTTATAAAAAACTAAAAGAATTATAATGTCAGGCTGGCTTTTATGCACACGTCAGGCACACGTCAGGCTAATCGCTAGCACAAACACGCCCGCAAAATGAGAAAGGACTAAAAGGACTAGATGGAATCCCCCCGTCGGCTTGTGCAGGGCAAATAGAGTGAAACCATAATTGTTGTACTTGGCAACTTGAGTTCAGTTTGAGTTCCTCATCCTAGTCAACCTTTTTGTGACGCAGTCAGCAGGACCATGAAATATGAATAATGTCAGCTTCAGTTGTAGAGCTCCAAGGATGAAGCTACGCCACGCCACGCCACGCAGGATGTGCAGGATGTGCGTAGCAGTACTATTTGCTAAACCCATTTAATGGTCCACCCACCCATCCATCCACACCTCCATCCACTACCCCCATCCCAGCTGGCACACTAATTTCGTTTAATTCGCTGCCAGCGGGAGTATGATGATAGTTTGACTTGGCGAATGTTTGGGTATTATTTTTAATGAAATGAGGCGAGAGTCACTTTCGCAGGCTCGTAACTGCAAATTGGGGTTGCTTTCCAGCTTTCCAGCTTTCCAGCCAAGATCTCGGGTGACAGGCCAACAAGAAGATGAGGTATTTGCATTTTCCCTCCAACCCTCCAACCCTCTAACCCAACCCAAGGCAGTTAAATATTTGTGAAGCCACGTGGTTGCAATTAAAATTTGTGTTAGAATGTGGCTTGCAGGGTAACCTGCTTGGGTTTGATAAAAAGATTTTCCAGCGCAAAAGGATGATCATTAAAATTTTATCACCTGGCATTAAGGAGTAAATTTACTGGCAAGGACATTTACTAATTGGCCTTAAAGGTATAAAAATATGATCTTTCCATTTATGTTAAAGTGTATTTTTATGAAAGAGCCACCTCAGGACAATGTTCGAAATCCTGTCACAGGATGTCAGGACGCGTGACCGGCTGCACCATTGGGAACCACACATGTCAACGCTGATGCATAAATTGTCAAGGGCGGTAGACTTCGCGGTTTAAATACACACACGTTATATTATGCAAATTGCATATTGAGCTGAAAACTGCATTTTAATTATATTTATGGTATAGGCTGGCACGCCCCATTTTCGCAGCAAATAATTTCTTAATTAACTTAACAAATTTGGCTAAAAAGCAGCAGTTTACCATATAATGCACCAAATAATATTTAATAATTACTAAACCGAATAAATCAATTTAAAATAAGTAAATAAAACTTGAAACGGTAATGATTGGATTAAATGGAACAATGATTGCATAGTCATTGGCAAATTGAAAGTCGCTTAATAGTAATTACTTAATGGCTTAAATATAATCTTATTGGCTGACTGCGATGCAAATTTAAGTTGCAGCATTTCCTCTCCGGATGCTGCCATCGCTTTCCGCGTAATGCCCTCAAACCGCGTTCATAACCTGCTCCCAATTTATACATATTTGTCTTTTGTAAGCAAACGCCAGGACATTGGCCAGGACGATGGCCAGGACGATGGCCAGGGCGATGGCCAGGACGGTGTGCCAGGGCGATGGCCATCAATGGTTAACAACAACGGCGATCCGGCTGGGCTGTTGGCAAAACGCATATTGTGAACAGAATTTAATTTTTAATATGCTTGTTCCTTCAAGAGAGGCCAATACGAGAAACCTATAGAAATACAGGGATCTTTAGTAAATCGAATAATAAAATATTTATAAATAAATGATGTATGAAATTTTAATCAATAAAGCATAAGGTATTTCTTTTCAAATACATTCTTTTTAAATTTTACCAATTTTTATGCCAGACTATACTCAAAAGTGAGTCCTTACATATGCAGTGACCACTGTATGTTTGTGTGCGATGGCTGTAATGAAATCCCTTTAAATGTTTATGAAAAATTCATGACGCGTGCAAATGGCGCGAAAACAAGTTACCCCGCGCCAGTGGCCATGGGCATGGTGGGGCGTGAGTGGCGAGCCGGGATCCGGGCACCGGGAGTGGCTTATATAGGAGAGCTGGACCCAAAGCCCAGTTGCATGGGTGAAAATGATGGCGCCAAGCTTTGCCGGACACGCAGCGTTGCATGCAAAATATGTTATGAAAGGAATTCGGACGTTGTATTGTGTATTACCAACCTTGTTCTTGTTGTTTTTATTTGGATTTTCCTGCTCCTGCTCCTGGTTGCTGGTTGCTGGTTGATGTTGGTTGTTGCCGGTCGGACACGTACATCAACCCGTGCGCCAATAAGTGAGAAAGTGCATGGGCACCTCGGAGCGGACGTGATCACCAAAATGAATCCATTTGTTTGTTAACTCATTTTATCTCAATTATGGGCAAACAATGGTATTTAAGGTACAACGAAAACGAAAATAAATTGAGCAGTTTAGGGAAATCGAATTATATACTATAATTGTGTCCAAAATAGACAATATCCTTAATTCTTTCCCCTCGAAAATTAAATACCAAATACGAAATAGACAAATAAAATACCAAAAAATATATCACGTGTCCGTTATAGTCGCTTCGAGCTTTACTCCTCGCCAATCCTTTATCCCACTCTAGCATAGCATACTTATGTGCGAAAGCGTCAATGCGCGAACAGAAGGGCAACTCTGAAGCTGGAAAGAGAGGTGGGCATAAAGGGCCGGCCAGAAGGACGCCACGATAAAAGTTGGAGGGAGGGAGAACGCTTAAACAACTTTGACCGTTTCAATACTAATGAGGCTGTCAAGTGTTTTGCATAAAAAACAACCAACTGGCGATGGGGAGTGTAACGGAAAGAGATAGAACGAGCCAAAAAGCACTTTCAATTTGGCCGCTTTTTTATGTTAATGGTTAACACACACGCACAGCTCTATGGGTTTTTTGTGTGTGTGTTTGTCCATGTTTGGGAGTGGAGCACGCACACACAAGTAAATTAAACTAGGCAGGACGGTGTTTGTAGTGCAAGTCAATTTTTCGATAATTTGAAAAGTTTATTTAATACAAAACGTGATTCAATTACAAAACTGACCGAAAAATACACACGCACTGTAATGGGTGGCAATAGACTGGTGGTGGCTGATGGGGAACGGGAAATGTTTGCTGTCCACTACTTGCCGCAAAAAAAAAACAAAAAAGAAAAGTACAACAGCATTTAGTTTTCGCCTGTAAAGCGCAGCGTGGGCGCCATTTTTGTTGCTGTCCATTTTGTGCTTGACCATAATGGTTGTTGTTGTTGTCGTTCGTGTCGCACAATGGCGCTTTGTTAATGTAACGGAAATGTTGGTGGCACATGTTGCGATCCTGGCCATTTTGTTTCTTTTTCTGTGCTTTTCTTGCTGCTGGGGAGGATGCTATTACAATATTTAATTTTTTTATCTAAAAAAAATCAATCAATCTTCTTTCTCTTTATCTTATTTATTAAAATTAAATCCATTAAAAAACCGAACTTAAAGATTATATTTATCTAAAAACTTGTTAAAATAATTCATATTATTTGAATTCACTTTGGAGAAATTTTAATAATGTTGTTATCCCAAAGGTAATTCCTTCCCCGTCAACTTGCCGCCAAACCAATGAATTTTTATGCAAATTGCAGTCGCCTTGCAGTTGACAACGTCGGGACTCCCGAAAACTTTTCCCTGCCACCCTGACTACTGACAACCTTTGCCAGCCATACCACCCCCAACCCGTCTTGAAACACTTGAGGCAACGCCATAAATCTTTGAGCAGCTATTGCCACCCCCGAAAAATGTGGCAACTGGTGGGTGAGTGGATTGTCTACCTTGTTAACTGTGGGCCCGCAGGGCAATCAGATGGCATTTGCATAATTTGACAATTGTTTTCAAATTGCAATAACCATTTTAGCTTAATTGTTTTGCATACGCCAGCGAAAATATTCTTAACAGAAGTCCCGGTTAGTGGCAGTGCCTTAATTTCCATTCATTTGATTAGTGGGCCAAAGTTGCTCCTTTCTATGCATTTTTGGGGCAACTGGCACGAGCAGAAACTTTTTCAATTCAATTGCAAAATAAATATTTTACAAATAATTGCAGGAGGGCCATCTGCCCTCTTAGCATCCCCCCAGCTAGGGAAATATAAAGGGAGGACAATTTCGAAAAAGTTTGTATTTTATACGACATTTTTTTAATGGCCACACAATTTGCTGCGTTTATCGGGGGCGGGATGGGGATGCCCCGGCCCCGGCCCGGCCCCTTGCCACTCGAACAGAAAGATGAACCGCAGCTGCTGCACAATTAAAATGCATGACTATTGTCAAGGCAAATGGCTTCCTAGCAGCCGAGTGGCAGCTAGCCGGATTGTTACGACAATGGCAGAACAATTGAGTCAGGATGGGACGGAAGTAGAGGGCGCCACGGAGTTGTTGCTGAAAATGGCCGATGTGATTGAGACCTATATGTTTATGCAAACTTTTTTGGGCTTTAACTTATCCACTCACCGCAAAAACTTTCCCACAGGCAACAGCTGGGCCACAGACTTTGATTGTTATTTTAGGCAGTCGGAGCTGTCACAAAGTTTACGGATGAACAGAGAGACCCACACCTGCAATCGGATCAAACAATTCTAAATCCTTAAAAAGTAAACAAAAATACATTCAAAAGTTTCAAAAAAGTGTGTCAAAGAATTTGATTAGTTTAAGTGAAGTTTTTTGTTGGAAATACATATCCGAATCATATTATTTTGAAATATTAAACTGCCATTGTCTTGAAATGTTCAAATAAATCAGGCATTTCCTTGTCCCACTTAATTGCCACTAAATGCATTTTGCATAAGAGACCAGTCAGGTCAAACCCTGGCCCTTTTAGAGCTGTCCCTCAAGCTGGATTCGACCATTTGCATAACCTCATGCCCAGTCCTATGGGGGTCAGTAGTTGAAATGCTACAAAATTATACATTAAATTCCAAAACTTGGCAACATCCGATGGCCAAACAATGGCCCCAAACAGCTGCCGGAGCGGTGCACCTGAGCAAGGCCAGCCAAACAAATCCGGGTGAGCAGGACTAGCTGGGTGGGACACTAGGCGGGCCGGTGGCCAGACGACCAGGCTTGGCTAACCAAGCCAACCAGCCACTTCCTGTTTTAAAGCCACCAGCCCACCGGCACGCACAGAGGAATCCATATAGTGGGTACCTATAGTGGAAATTCCACACAACACCCACCATGCTGGGTTTTGCGGAAGTGCGTGCTAGAGACGGGCGATCATTTAATAAATAAAAAAGGATATCAAAAACTATAAAAATAATATTTAAAAATGTGCCTTTTTTTACTTTTCAGGGATTTTCAAAACTCTTATCAAAATATGTAGAATGTTGGAATATTTAAAACTATATCTGGTTAATCTCTTTCATATTAAGCTTTTGCTTTACGAAATTTTTAAACATTTTTCTCAAATCACGTTGGCATCTCTAAGCTTTCCCCGCTTTTAATGGAGTTTGCATACATTTGCTCAGCCCTGGCTGTCGTCTGGCAGACACAAATAAGGTTTTCGGGTTAAACTGCAAGTTTTTGTTGACATTTAAATTTGCATAGCAACATTTTGGTTGCATCCTGCCCGGCCAGGCGGCAGTCAGCCAGTCAGCCAGTCAGGCAGGCAGGCCTGTCATATTTGATGTTTTCGCAACCAAAAGGACCCAAAGCGGAAGGGCGCTGCCAACTGTCAAGCTGGATGCATATGTGCGGGCGTTTCGGTGAGTGTGTTTTAACTGGTTTTAAAATTGTTTTAATTAAGGCAGCATTGCGCATTGTTGCCACACACACGCACAACACCCATCCACCCATTGAGGAGACCATTCGGCCATTTCGACGGTTCTCCCAGATGGGGCCTCTCCACTCGCCAGGACTCATTCAATATTCAGCATATTTTTAAGTGCTTGGGCGCGGAAAAATTCCGTGATCCTAAAAGTGTGCAATGGAAAAGGCAAAATGCAATCCGGAAAAGTTGCTGCTGGCCACTGGTGTTTTTTATTGTTGTTGTTGCTTAGCGGCGGAAAAAGAAAACCCCAAGAAAACAACAAAAATATTGTATATAAAAAAGCCATGGCATTTTTTCGCCATCTCGCCAACCCCATCAACATAAACAGCTGTTTCCGCTAAGTGTACCTGGACACTCGACGAACTCTCCGGCAAAAAGTAAAAAAAACCCAAAAGGAGAACCTATTTGCGTATGTATGTGTGTGTGTATGTGAGCTTTGTGGCGCAATGACAATGCTCCTTTTTGCAGGACATGCACAAGTGGACAGCGGTAGAACGGAAAAACAGGATAAAGGTCTAACGGCTGGCTCAGTTGGTGGCGTCGTCAAGGCGATGGTGATGGCATCTTAACGTGGCCTGATGGAATTTTCCTACTTCCTGCTGCCTCCCCATTTACCACCCCCAATGCCTCCCCCTTCATCCTTGGCAAAGTGGTGTCAAGTATCACAGAGACAGAGGACGATAATGCCGGGATTGGTAAGTAGCTTACAGGACTTTTTAGCTGCACGCTCAAGTAACGTCGTACTTATCGTGTCCAGTTGGTCAAATTAGTGCCTCCAATGCAACGCTTGGAAAATAAAGCATTACATTTTATAATACACAAGCATAAAAAGAAAAGAAATTTGATTTAATAACTAACAAGAAAGATAAATAAGGATGATTCCCTCTAAGAAAATGGAGGAAAGTTTGGGAGGGACAATATGGCTCCGAGGGAAGGCAGCTTCCATCAAATTCCAAAGGGGAATCCTTAAATAGAATCTCTATTAATCTGCGAACTCGATTATCAAATCGATTTTGTTAATTTTTTTTAATAAGATCCATTGGTAAATCTTAGAGAAGGCCAGGACGGGACAATAAATAAGGCTATATGTCTGCATTAAACATGTTGTAGATCAGATAGATTCTCCACCAAATACATCAAAATTTGTTTAGAAATAATTAGAAAAAGCTTGGAGAAGGCCATGAAAAGACAATATGGTCCACAACGAAGGCTATATGATTCCTGACAAAACCATAGCACAACATTTTTAACAAATATCAAATATACAATGTTTCTGATGGAGAAAACAATGCGCTATTAATTTCAAATACCACCATAAATTTTTCTCACTGTGCTGGAACATTTCCTTTCTAAAAAACTTCTCGCACAAGTGCACATGCAACAAAATGCAGATCGATTTGATCTCAGAAAGTCCAAACAACTCAAGTGTTTATTTATAATTTACACCTCGAGAAGAGCAACAAGTTGCCCCAGTTCCCTGCCACGGATGGCATAGGCCCTAAGACCTTGCCCAAAAGTGCCGGCGTCTAAAATTAAAATCGAAAACGAAAAACGAAATACGAAAACAACGTCGAATAGGAATCACAACAGTTGCTGTATGTCGAGCATAGTTCCAAGCATCAACAAAAAATCAACAAAGAAATATTAACCAAAATAAAAATTAGAAGCGCGATGAGAGAGGAAGCGACTCTTTGGCGAGAATCTAACGATTTCGAGCGCGCCAGTCGGTTCAGATTTATTCGGTTTTAGTTTTGTTTTTTCGAAAATAGGCAACAGAGTGTTTTGAATATCTGAACGGCAAAGAATCACAATCTATTCGGGAGACAGTCGCTGGCCAAACGCGACGCAACTGCGAATGCAGCGGACGATCGGCGGATCCAACTATATAAAAATAAACCGACAGAAAGAAGAAGCTGTCAGAGCAAGCTGTGCCAAAAAATTTCAAAATTAGAGTACATATAGTGATGTGAGGTCCGTTGCTGTTGTAAATAATTTGTTAAACCCATCAAAATAATAATAACACAGAAGACCTAGTCCCAAACAAGCATGGCTGCTGTAAGTTTTGGTCGCAAAGGAAGCGCCCAGCTGGATGTTATGCAAAAAGCTGGCTGGAAGATTGACGAGAACGAGAAAGGTAGGCCAAGGAATCAGTTTCGAAATATTCCTTCTAAAAATAAAAACTATCCAGCCTGCTATATCGATGTGGATGAGGACGAAAATGAATCCACGGATGGATCGGATGAATCTACGCGAATTTACTCGAAATGGTGTTATCTTCCCAACATTGTGCTCGAAGAGGTATTTTCGTATCTTAGCCCCAAAGAGCGTTATTATGCAGGATTGGTAGGTAGATTTCCATATCCATATCTATATCTTTAATTGAAAATGTATTTGATTTCCTACAGGTCTGTCGGCAGTGGTACAGAGCTTTGTACTTACCCACAGTTTGGAACAATTTTGTGGTGGACGATCGCACCCTGACCCGACCCAAGTACAACTACTACTCCGGCTGGCAGTACTGCCTGGACCACATGCGCACCCAGAACTGCCTGGCCAGGATTGGCAAGTATTTGAGAGGCATTGAATTTCGTCCCTGGCACAGCTTCAATAACATCTATCAATTTATGACGATGTTATCGTGGAGCATAGACAAGGTAGATATTTACATAAACAAACCCAAACAATAAACATGAAGCAATTGTAATTTAAGAGCCAAGAGCCGAACCCCCAGCCGGAATTAATAGGAATGGGTGGTCGAATTCGATCGCTGGTGTATCATTTCCCGTGCAACATGTCTCAGCCAAATGATCCCGAGGGTATCAAGCTCTTCGGCACCGGGGGCCAGTTACTGAAGGGACTGAAGGAGCTGCTCCAGAGATTGACGGACCTGCACACCCTCAAACTGGTGGACTTTGTGTTGGAGCGCTTCGAGGCGAATCACCTGCTGGACGAGGTCGTGTGCAGCTGTTGCACCAAGATGCGAGTCCTCAACCTGGTGAATGTGACAACCACACATTGTCCCATCATGCATGTCGGACTCTTCCTCAACCTGCAGGTGAAAACCAATCAGGGGATCAATCAAAACCCATGTATTAAATGTCTGCTCTGGTCACAGGTGCTCACCATCTCCCCGCAAAACATCGACGACGATGTGCTCTCCCTGCTGGCGGACACCAAGCTGCGCCACTTGCATTTGCTGCAAAACTGCTATACCCCGAAACACGTGACCATCAGTGCCTGTGGGGTGAAGGCCTGGCGGAGCCTGAAAAAGACCAATCCCCGGATGCGCGTCCATCTCCGCCTGGAGAACCTGGATGACGGGGAGGTTGTGCTGCAGCCGGAGGCTCCTGTTCACAGTATCACTTACTGGGCCCCGCAGGCCAGGATCCGGGCCGACCTGCTGGTCCGGATGGTCGACCACTACCGGAATACCCTCGCCGTTTACGGCCATGAACTCCTGCCGCGTTTTTCCAGCCCCAAACCCTTTCATAATCGCGTCGACAGCTTATTGTTGCTGATGTGCCGACAGTGCTTCAATTTGGACACTCTGGTGAGTATTTCAGATGGTTTACTTATGAGAAATCAATACCATTCGTCAAGGCTTATCCTTGCACAATGATGGCTTACAATTACTCATAAATCGATTTCAGGTTTGATTCAATAAACAAAGCTATTGTTTGGGTAATTAAACCAAATCTAAAGATAAAATGGAACTAAGCATATTAACTCTATTATATTCGAACTATTTATCAAAAAGCCTATAAATCCATCACTTAACACCTTTTTCTATACCTTAGATAATCCGCGAGAAAGTCTCCACTTCAACGCTTCTTTTGATTGCGAGAACTGCAAAAAATCTGCGCCATCTTCACGTGCGTCGCTTTGCCGTCATCTTGCGCTGCGACTGGCCCAGACATCCGGAATGGAGCAATGAGTTCCACACCTGGCTCCGGCGCAACTCGCGTTCCTACGAGGCGGTCGAGCGGGAAATCTCCCAGATCCTCGGCTACAAGTGGCATCTGCTCAGTGATCGCGATTTTAAGCAGCTGTCAGTGAATGTCAAATCGGGATCCTGAAGGCTTTAATATAAATCCCTTTAACTTCTGAGACTTGTGATAAAAAAGGTTTAGAGCTTTACTTAATCAACAATGCCAAAAAATTAAATAAATATTGTTATAAATTAACACTTTTTAATAACCCAAATAACATTGACTTGTAATTCTGTTTGTCTACTATTCGATGGTTGTCCATAACCTGAAGCTTAAATGATTTAAAAACCTCTGAATGGTATACAAGATGATTAGCTGAAACCTGTCTCCTTGGACTCGTATTCCTGTTGTTGTTAAAACACAACATGATGCTTTCTTTGGCCACCCTTTAAAGGAATCCTCTTCATCACGATCCCATCACGATCATCTTCTTTCCCCAAAACCTCCCAGTCATTCTTATTTAACTCCGACTACCACAATGTTATTGGACTTTATTTTATCAACCGAAATTTTGCGAAATAAACATCGTGAGCAATTGCCAATTCTCATGGTAAGGGGAAAAACATAGCTTCCGTATTAATTGACACCTTTTAGCTTGGAGAAATTTACTTTATTTTATTTGTTTAAGCCGAGATTGAAATGCCCAAAACGGATTTGCTTAAAAGCCAACGGCATCGTTATGGGCGCTTCAGTTTGTTTTTGAAATCTTGCCAAGAAAGATGAGATCTGTGATCGTCTTGCTCGGAATTCTCTACTGCATTGCCGCTGTGGCATCAACGCCTGTAATAGTGGGTGTCCCACTGCCTGTCCCACTGGGTGTAGGGTTTGGAATACCGGCACCTCCACCACCCTCGTATGGATACTATCCCCACCACCACCACCATCACCACAGTCCGTACGAATACTCCCCATACGGACACGGCGACGGTTACTACTAAGAAAATATCAACAAAAAAGGATAATTTGGATAACTGCTATTAGTTTTAATTAATTTATTTAATGTTTTAATAAAACTGTATAGTTTTTTAACTGAAACTGAATTGAATTAAAAGCTCGGCTTGGTTTTGTTAGTCGCTGTTAACTTTTATGGGAACTTCTGCAGCAAGAAGCTTGCCAGCTGAAGCTTCAATTAGGAAAAGCTTTTGCCCTTTTCACTTGCAACGACCTTGAATGCAGCAGCAGCGGAAGCAACAACTACAACAACAGCTAAATGGGAATCAATGCAGGCAGGAAAATTCAATGTCAGTGCCAAAGCTCGCTTGGCATTTGGCCGGTTAGAAAAGTCGTTGCATGCTTTTGGGCGCATCGCACATTACGTATACGCCGCTTTGGCAGTGCATCGAATAATGATTGGCCGTGTGGGTTATTGAAATAAATAAGAATAATAGATATTTAAAGAAAAGCAGAAAGAAATGAGTGGACGGTGCTCGCGAGAAATTGCGACAGCCCAGTGAGACAATTTTAGCCAAACGAAAACTGAACCAAATCTGAATTGAGGCAAGAACAGAACCGAAGGAGATTTTCGAGTGAGCAAACTGTTGCTGCTGCTTTTGGTCGGTCTGCCACTGGGCCTGAGCCACTGGCTGGTGGCGGTGGTGGTGTTGGCGGTGGCTGTTTTTGTTTGGCGGGCGGCGGTGCCAAATGATGATCATGACCGCGTAAAGACGCATATAAATATAATTAAATCAACAAACTATAAGCAGGCAACAAGCTTGCTTCAATCGAGATCGCGGGGATTGTGTAACGGCCACGGCAACGGCACCGAGATGAACAAAACAATACTGCACTGGAGCTATCTGAACTTCAAGGATGTGCCGATGGACCTGTTCCTGTACGAGGATCTCGAGGAGGTCTACCTCAAAGAGAACTACATATCGGTGATACCCAAATGGCTGCTGAACATCACGACCCTGAAGTTCATCCACCTGGCCGGAAATAACCTCAGCGAACTACCCACGGATATCTATATGCTGGAGAATCTCGAGTTTCTGGACGTTTCCAACAACGAGCTCAAGGAACTGCCAGCCACTTTGGGCCTCTTATTGAATCTCCAGCAGCTGAATGTCTCTGGTAATCAACTAAGCGAGCTGCCAATTGGTGAGTTGCCTTCAAATCAATCCATGGAATAGCAATCCATTATTTCAGAATAATTTCAGAACTGAGCAGCTTGCGCAATCTGGAGCATCTGAACATTGCCAAGAATCTGTTTCGCCGCCTGCCGGTCCAGCTGAGCGAGTGCGTCCGATTGAATGAGCTGAATGTGAGCGACAATGAGGCGCTAGTGCACATTCCCGAGCGGATCTCTAACCTTCCTATGCTGCAATCCCTGGCAGCCGATCGTGAGTGAAAGACAACAATGGGAGATTTTGGCAAATGCTTACCCCAAAAATTACTCTTCTAGGCTGCGCACTTGTTTACCTACCGGCCGCACTCTCCAAGTTTATGAACCATGTGCGCATTTTCCACAACACGGCCATCAACTATATACCCATGGCGTATGAAAGGTTCTACCAGAACTTTTACGACAACCGACAAAGAGCTACTCCCATGTGAGGATAATATTAGCAACAGACAAAAGAGAATCTTTATTTCTGTTTAACACTTTCAGAACCATTAATCGCAAGGGTCTTTTTTGGATTCGCGAACTTGAGACAAAGTGCCGCCTAGTGCTTCCGGTGGGCACTCGCACAGTGTTTGCAGTTCCTTCCCCAGAGAATCGGGTCACTCTCTACGACGACTGCCTGCACGCCGTACAGACACTGAATCGGTCTACTCCCGTCTACGAGAATTCCGCCCTCCACCGTCTACTCCCGGAACCGTACATCAGTTCCCACATCAACAACGGACCCATTGCCCGCTGTACCAACACCACCTGCTCCAGATGTCTGTACACCTCGTACTACTTCATGGTCGTGAAGAGGTAAGTCGTTCTCGGATCGTGACGTTTGGTTACGTTTGCCCCGGATTAGTCATGTGGTTATTGTTTTGAAAGCCCCCCAACCGGTCCGCTTTCTAATAGGGCCATATGGACCTATCACAACCGCAAGAACTACCGTGAAGGTTGCCTAAGCCAAACCATTTCTTTTTTAGACGCGGCAGCACCTCCAAGCAGCTCTTCACCTGCAACTTTTGTACAAACCGGTGCGCTTTACTCTGGCTGGGCAGTAATGAGAAGAAATACTACCAACTTCCGTGGAAAGTGTCCGACGACGATGATGAGGATCCGGCACCTGAATTGGTGACAAAGTGAACCCAACGGATTGGCCAAAACTCTCGGTGTATATAAACTAAGAACTGTTTAATTATTATCTTTAATTATCATTAATTAGTTTTGTATGTGTTATATATATATTTATTTATCTAAAGGCAACCGGCGCCATTTGTTTTTGAATTTTTTTTGATAAGAAAGCGTTCTTTTTAAGGATCAGAGGTAGCTCTGTGTGGGACCTCGCTCATGGAGGTGCACATAGTCGTCCAAAAGGCAGTGCTGGGCCTGAGGAAAGGCCTTCCTGCAGTTGACGCCATGGCGACCCATTCTATAGGCATCCAAATATCGGCTGTCCAATGTCCTATGCGGTCTGTGGATTAAATTATTCGTTATTTCAATGGATCTATAGCTCTGAAGTAAACTTACCTTAACAATCTGTGCAAAACTTGGGCATAAAGTCCGAGGTGCTCATGCACTTGACCATTTTCACAGATCAAACGTTCCAGACAAGCCTCTCCATTCTGACCAATTTGATTCATATAACCTTCGGCCAGCTTGAACAGCATTAGTTGGGGCTCATCCACCAGGAGGCGTTCTGGTATTGGAGGATTAGGAGTCTCAGAATCTTTAAGGTTGCGAGAGCTACTCCAAAGATTCCACCAATAGATTGGAGTTTGCGGTTCGTTGAACTGATAATGGAAATTCATCAACCAGACCAACTGACGCCAGGCTTTCTTCTCCAAAAAGGACACTGGGAAGGCGCAGCCTCCCACAAACTGTAAAGAAAATTAAAAAAATTTAATAATCGAGTTCTATGCATAAATAATAATGACTGACCTTGATTACGCCTCCGTTTTGATAAATCAGAAAGCGTTTCTGTCTCTTATGATGACGCCAGGCTGTGAGATTTGCCTCCAGGGCAGCAGCAGCTTCCAGCATCAGTAGAAACGTTAAAAAGTTGGCTCTAAAAAAACAAAAGATTTATATAAAAAAATGTGAATCATTTCACGGTTCATCGACTCACATCAGGTTCATGTTTCTGGCGTTTCTTGTGTTGATCTTTCGAGCTTCCGAACGCATTTACCATCCAAGTTCTAACAGATCAATATTATGGTATCGTTTGGTTAAGGTTTGAAAATCCAGAAAGAGACAGATAGCTGGGAATAAAAAGAGAGAGGTGTAAAGAAAGCACGTGCTTCGATGGGTTCCCTACTTTTGCATGCCAGACTAATTAGCAAACACAACGTCTGCACCGACAGCGACACCGATTCAATCAATCAGTGATTGAATCTCGTTCAGGTTCAGCAACGAAGTTACTATCACGGAAGCCTGTTACAGGTGGGTCTGGTATTTGACAAACTTTAAGAAATATTAAAGAAGTTTCAACTGAAAACTACGTATGTACATAATGCTAACCAAAAAGAGTTCTTAGCCTCTTTAGGATTCAACTTCTTTGAAGAGTTCTTAAAAGTAAACTAACTTTAAATTGAAGTAGACATTTCTATAAATAATTGACTAAATTAATAGCTTTGATCTAATCAGTTTTTTAGCTTAATCGTTTTGTTTATTTCTTTGTTATAATAAAAGATATCATTTTAAACCCGTCTGCTCCATCTTTGTTAATTATTTAAATAAACAAAGAAGCCCAAGAAACTTTAAGGTAACAGCTGGCAAAGAACTCCATGGAAACCTCTACCAGTTGCTGTTGATTAGCCAACCAGTTATCCAGCCATCCAGAGCTTGTCCAGGGTGCCATGGCAAGAGGCATCACCATAGCTGCACCATAGTTTGTTCCATTTATCGAATAGCAGCGGAAATGTCGAAACACTCCGACAGTCCAAAATTCTGTTGCGTGGCGTTAACTGCCACAGGATCGATTTTAGCTTCTATCAAATGTAATCACAACGATTTGGAATAGTGTTTAACTAAATTAAAGTATAAAATTAACAATAAACGTTTAAAATTATCCGTAAAAATGATGCGACTTCCAGGAATGCCCATGCTCCCAGGAGCGCAATTCTATGATGTGAGTCCTGACATGTGAAGACTTTTCCTTTTATTTCAATCCAAAATTTTTAGCGCAGCGAACGGCGTCGTCCGCGGAAACAGACCTTGATGCACTACCAGGGCATCCAGATGTTGTCCGACCGGCGGGAGCCGGAGCTGGTGGAGCCCAATGGCATAGTCTTTGATCCCAAGTGCCCGCCAGTTCCGGCCCAAATCAATAGTTTGTGGACTCCCAAGGCCACCGTCAAACTGCCACCCTGGCTGGCCTACGACAAGCAGGTGCTCTGCTTCAACGCCTACTTCAAGGAGAATCTCACCGAGATCTACCACGCCCCCTACCAGGTGCGCAAGGTGAGGATCTACTTCTATCTGGAGGATGGCACCATGCAGGTCACTGAGCCTAAGGTGGAGAACTCGGGGATTCCTCAGGGCTGCCTCGTCCATCGCCAGCGCATCCCCAAAGCACCGCCCACCGACCGCGAGTTCATTTCCATCTTCGACCTCAATGTGGACAACAATGTGCAGATCTTCGATCGGGTTTACCACATAAGCGGATGCGATGTTTTCACCCGCCAGTTTCTCAACCGAGCTGGAATCTTTGTGCCAGAAACGCTGGACGAGCCCAACGATCCCACAACGGAAATCCGGAAGCGATCTGGCCTTAAGCAGACAGCCGCTGCCTGCGGCTCCGCCCTGCCCAAGAAGCATGCCTTCGCCCAGTTCCTGAAGTTCGACAGACGGGTCCTGAAGTTCCAGGGTTATTGGAACGATCGCAGCGAATTCGGAGACGTTCGGAAGCTGAACATATGCTACTACCTGGCCGACGACACCATCGACATAAAAGAAAAGTTTCCAAGGAATTCCGGCCGTGAGGGACCGAACACCTTTCTCAGGCGAGCAAAACTGCCCAAAGACTTCTCTGGACTGGCGCTTCCAGGTCAACAGACGGCGGTGACTCTCCTGAATGTCCTGGGCAGCAATATGCGGGATGTACGTTACGTAGCCGACCCCTTGAACACGGGCCAGAAACAGGAGCAGTACTACACCGATCAGGACCTTCAAATTGGAGCCGTTTTGAACGTCTTTGGGCGACAGGTGGTTCTGACGGGATGCGATCAGTTCACCCAAGACTACTACAGGGCGAAGGTGAGTTAAGGATACAATTTTCACGTTTTATTACTAACAATTACTCTGCAGTATGGCATCGAGGAGTTTGCACCTCAACCAATCCCAGAGCGCAGAGATATTCGTCCTCACACCCAGGCTGGAATGGCATCCCGACGCCTGCCGCCCTACAATGGCTGGGGCACCCACGAGGACTCCGAGGGCAACTGCATCACCGTGGAACCAAAGCCACCGCAGGCCGATTTCAAGAAGCTCTTCAAGTACGACGGCTGCATCCTGCGTTTCGGAGCCAAGCTTATCTCCCCGATTCGGGAAAATGATGATAGGGATTTCGTCATCAGCTACTACCTGGCCGATGACACAGTCCAGATCTACGAGGCTTCGCGTCGGAACTCCGGCTTCCTGGGCGGTGAGTTCCTCAAAAAGGCGCGAGTTCCATTGCCGGGTCAGAACATGTTTGGTTCCGCACGTCCGGAGTACTTTAGAGCCGATGACTTCTATATAGGCCGCACCCTGATGCTCAAAGATCACATCTTCCACGTTGTTTCCGCAGATGAGTTTACGCTGCTCTATATGGAGCATCATCCCCGCGAGGTGAGTTTTAAGGGAGTTATAAGGAAAACAATATATAAATTCCTTTCTCTTTGTTTTAGTTTCCCGTGGCTGACATTCAACGCATTATGCAGAAGATCCGGGATGCAGTGCGGCCGGAGTACAAGAAGTTCGTTCTGAGTTGCAAGTCAGACGGAGATCTAGGCGACTACACCACCGTGGGCTTCGATACGCTGCGCTCCACCCTCTTGTCGTTTTTGCCCAAAGAGAGCCTTCTCAACCACGAAATAGTGACCGTGTGTCGCTACTTCTCAGCTGAGCAGGCTATGCCCCCCACTTGCGACAGGGATCGGGTAAGGGCTGCAGCCCAATTGGAGCTAAAGCGTGCCTTGTGGAACAGTCCAGACGAGCTGAACGATCATCTGAGCCACATCAATCCCGACTGTCGTCGGTACATCAGCGAGGGCCAAATTAGGTCCACTTTGAGAGGCTGCCGACTGCCTTTCAGTCTGGAGCTAGTTGAGGATATACTAAAGGTTTTGCAGCGGAATGGCCAGGGCGAGATTGAGGTGTGCGACTTTTTGGACTTCTTCAACATGCGCAACGACCAGGTGCCCGACATTGCGCCCCTCAACATCGCCTTTGAACTTTGCCCCAAGCTGCCCTTCCTGCACAAAGGTCGCCTAGTGGACTTCACCTGGTTCCTGGACTACCTGGGTCTCGAGGAGGAGCTAAAGCGGGCCAACATTTAAGGTGCGCGGAGTGGTTATGAAAAATTGCATGTATATACAGAAAAATTCGTGGCAATATAACTTTTCGGAATGGTGAACATTGTGCTTAAGAGCTAATCAGCTAAGTGTATTCTACAGTTTGGACTCGGTGAGCCAGTTGAAGGACTGCGGCTTCCGGTCGGAGGACGGGCTGATGGCCACGTTTATGATGGTCGGCCTGTCGGTGAGCTGGTTGGCCGCCTTCACAGCCGCCTGCAGCTGCTCGATTTCGGTGCAGAAGTAACCTTGCATTCCGAACATTTTCATCATCTCCTCGTAGCGAACCTGAACTCCCAACGCCGACGGTGGTGTGCTGCAAGATAAGATTAGCATTAAGTACTCGTTTCAGATAGCTTGGCCTCCGATAAGATGCCCAGGGGATGTGGGTACTTACATTTGGGTCAGATCGCCATCGCTGCGTAAGGCCTCGAAGGTATCCTTGTCGAAGCCACCGTAAATTCCGTTGTTGTTCACAATCACAATGGTCACGGGGAGCTTGTAGCGCACCATGGTCTCGATCTCCATGCCCGAGAACCCGAAAGCACTGTCGCCCTCCACGCAAAGTACTCGCTTTCCAGGAGCGAAATCACGACAAAACAGGGCAGCGGCCACAGCAAATCCTGGGCCAACTCCCATCGTTCCGAAGGTGCCGGCGTCCAAGCGATGACGCGGCTGCTCGTTCAACAACATGGAGCGACCAATATCCATGGTGTTGGCCCCCTCACTCACGATAATCGTGTCCTTGGGCAACAGCTCCCGCAAATGATGGAAGACCGCGTAGTAATTAAGCGGCGTCTGGGTGTTCAGCGACATCTGCTGGACGGTGTCGCGGTTCTGCTTGCACTTGGCAGCCAGCTGCTTCCACCAGTCCTGCTCGTAGCCAAAACGGAAGTTGACGGCGTTCATCTGCTCGAACAATTGCTCGGCGAAGGGCCGAATATCGGCCTGGATGGCCACCGAAGCCACCACTGAGTTGTGCAGCTCCTCGGGGTTAATGTCCACCTGGATGAACTTGACATCCTTGTCGTAGCGAGGAGCTTTTCCAAAGTGCAGGATCCAGTTGAGGCGGGCGCCCAGTAGCAGGACCACATCCGCCTTCTGAAGAGCAAGAGTACGGGCCGAGGACACGCACTGCGGAGCGGTATCGGAGACCACGCCCTTGCCCATGGGTGTGGGCAGGAAGGGCAGGTTTGTGTTCTCGATAAAGTGGCGCAGCGTGTTCTCGGCGTGAGCATAGGCGGATCCCTTGCCGACAATCACCAGCGGCCTCTTGGCCTGCCGCAGAAGCTTGGCGGCCCGGATGACGTCGTCATGGGGTGGATAGGCCAGCGGGGGAGCTGGGTGAGCGCCGGCCTTGTAGATACGCTCCTCGAGAGCCTTCGACTGCAAGATATTGCCGGGGAAGTCGAGATAAGCCACTCCAGGCCGTCCGTAGGTGGCATAACGCACAGCTTTCTCCACGTGCAGCGGGATTAGGGCGGCAGTCGGTGGACGGGCGGCGTACTTGCAGTAGGGACGCGACAGCTCCACCTGCGGGCACTCCTGGAAGCCACCGATTCCCTCGTGATCCTGGTTGGTTGCTCCTCCAATGACTATCAGAGGCCAGCAATTGACCTGAGCATTGGCCATGCCACCTAGATTGTAATTTAAGTTAATATTTGGCTATGGATTTGTTTCTTTTCGACAAACCTGTAACGTGGAGTAGTCCGGGTCCGGAAACCACCAGGCAGACTCCGGGTTTCCCCGTCAGATAGCCAATGGCTTGGGCGGCATAACAGGCAGCCTGTTCGTTTCTCATTCCGATGTACTTCAGTCCGGCTGCCTGGAAGGCCATGGACAGCTCGATAACCGGGATGCCAATGATGCCAAAGACATATTCCACACCCTGAAGAGATAAATGATGCAAATGAGAGACTATTCCTTTCTATATACTATATACTCCCTATAAGTAGTCTAGTTATTTAAATATTAACCATTAACCAATTAAGATAAACCCCATAAAATCCAACCAAAATAGCAACACGTTTTTGGCAACTCAAGAATCCGGTTAAAGTTTTATTGATTTTAATCTGGCTCCCCAGTCCACCGATAATCGCTACAATCGCATGGATGTTTGGGTCGTGTTATTAAACCTTTGGAACACACGGGCTTTATCAAAATCCGTTTGCCTTTTTTTATGAACAAGAATAATTATAATCGGAGGGTGAAGCTAGCAACAACAACTACCAAGTGTTTTTGAACTTTGCACAACAAACAGGTGCCTTCCACCTTGGAAGATAAGCAGCCATTGTTCTCTTCAAGTCCAGAGACCCCGCTATCGCGCCCCCAAGGGAGCCGAGAGGTATGCAACGCCACAAAAATGCAAATAATCCGCAAATGAAGGAGAATGCAATGCCGAATTTTTTGGACAAAATGGTTGCATCTTACCTGTTGCTTCAGTGACTCGGCAATAATCTGCACGGCTTCAACCTCGGCCATTTTGTGCGCTATTTGTGGTAATTGTGCTAGAGTTGCTAAAAAGGCCGCCGCGTTACTTTGCGTACTGGACTAAAATTAGTTAAACAAATTAAAATATAGTCGAAGGCAAGCGGTGGCCGCAGTTTAGAGGTGGGTGAAACATCGATAGGTATGTGGGAGATATCAAAGCAACGGCATAAAAGATATTCGATCGAAATATTCGATCACGCTATCGATATAGTTTTATTGGAATACCAGAATTTTGAATTTTGTGTTTAAAAATAACTAATTTATTAAACATTATTCCGTTTCGCAGAGTCAGCCTCTTGGATAAAGTATGGAAAGCATTCATACGAAAACATATCGATCGATATTTAAAATATTCAAATGAAATAATCGATTTTTTTATCGGCGGGATTTTAATTTTGTGTTTAAAAATAAGCCGCATTAGAATTAAAGAATTTTATTGACTCCCTCTTAATTTAGCTTTAAAATATATACAAAGCTATATACGTTTTATTAACAAATGTTAATTTTCCATTAAAAGCTGCGCTTTACTGAATATCCTCACATTTAATTAGCGTTTTACTAATTATAAATTTCAATTCAATTTTTTGTCTGAATGAAGAGGCAAATTAAATTCTGCAAAGCCGCAACCAGTTCGCCAAATGTTTTTCATGTTTTTCCCCCCAGCAAGGCTAAGGTCGTTGCGCCAATCAAAGAACAACTGGTTTGGCCAGTAAATGACAGATCAAGTGTGCTAAATAACAAAATATATATTTTTAATAATAAATACCAGGCTAAAGCTTTAATAGGACTCTTCAAAAACAAGCGCACTTCAAAATTATGGCATAATACTAAAGATAAAACATCACAGATGATTGCCAGGACACAAACTACAACTTTGTGTTGACAATATCCTCTCGCGACTCGGTGGTTTCCACCTCGTTCCACTTCTGGATCTTGCCCGATCCGAAGGCCCAGAAGAATAGGGCGGGCAATATGTAGGCGGCGGCTCCAATGATGAAGACCCAATGCCACTGATCGATAGTGTTCTGGGGAAGGAAAATTTAAATATTAGGCTCTATAATCCTTCCAATTATCCTCTTAACAAACCTCGTCCTTTGTAAAGGCTGCCACAATCAGAGGCGAAAAGATTCCCGGGGTGGTTCCAATGCAGTTAATGATTCCATACAGAGTACCCGCATAGTTGGGGGCCAAGTCCTGGGAGTTGGCCAGATTAGAGGCGGTGGCAGCTCCGTTAAATCCTAAAGAAATGGTCATAATGGCCACGCAAACGTAGGGATCGCGACCGAAGTAGGCCAGAACAATGAGCATAACTCCGGGCAAGATGTGGGCTATCAAAGAATTAAATCATTAGTTTAAATATTTAAAATTAAGTAACTCAAATAAGAAACTTACATGGCAAACAGAAGGCCTTTCGCATTTTGGTGACACTCAACCAGTCCCGGGTACGTATCCAATCTGCCACTGCTCCGAATCCGAAGGCACAGATCAGACGTGCCACATGCGGCAGGCTGGATAGGAAGCCGGCCGAGGAAAGGTTGAAGCCCAGGACCTCGCTCAAGAACTTGGGTGTGGCGGTGATCAGGAAGAACAGACCCCACATGCTGCCGTAATGAAGCCACAAAAGGGACCAGAACGGCAAGGATAGAACCAGTTCCTTGTACGGAGGCCATTTCTAAAACAAACAAATATTATAAAATATATTTTAAAGAAATGAAAGAAAGCCTAACACACCTTCTTGTTGCTCAGGGTATTGCCCAAACTATTCTCAATGTACTCCTTCTCCTTGAGACTGATTGTACTGTGCTGGGCAGGAGTATCGGCCACCAGATAGAACCAAACAGCCACCACAATCAGGACGAATATTCCCACGGCATAGAAGGCCCAACGCCAACCCAGGTTTTCGATGATCACACCGCTAATGGGCCAAGTAATGACGGTTCCGAAGGTCCCGCCCATTAGTGAAGCCACAAACTTGCCCTTCTCGTCCGGCGGCGACCATTTGGACACCAGACTGTGACAGCAAGGATACACCACTCCGTTGAGGAAACCGATCAGGAACCGGACAGCAAACACTGCATATTTGTCCCAGGCAGCTGCCGCCGGAGTTAAGGCCGTAAGGATTCCGGCCACCAAACAGCTGTATCCTGCCACATTTCGGGCTCCCAGCATTTCGGCCAAGGTTCCGGCGGGCAAGGACGTGATCATATAGCCATAGAAATAGGCTCCCAACAGGAGTGCCTGATCCGATTGAGTCCAATTGTACCGAGGTCCATACTGTAATTAAAGGTTGAAAATATTATCACACTGCCAGACCAAAAATGAATCACTACGAATTTCCAGAAATTCCTCAAAATAATTAGTGACTTTTTGCTAAATGGGAAAAATTTAAAAACAATAAAAACCAATTGTGAAATTTTTGAGTGACTCAAAATAGTGTTAATTAAAGCCTAACCAAGTTCGTTTTTCCCAATTTTTATGATAAATTAAGATAAAGATTTCTGGTTTCCCTAGACTTACATCAGGCAGGACCTCTGTGGTTCCATTATCATTACTGCTACTACTATCATCCACCATGGCGATGATATTGATGGAGAGATTCACCCGCATCATGTAGCTCAGGAGGCAGGCCATGAACAGCATGATCGCCACATTGATCCGCTTTGGCACAAAGACTGGAAACGACAGTAAATATTTATTATTGACAGATCATTTTTTAGATTCGGAATCGCGGCACAAGCCCCTCATATTATTAGAGTGATTAGCGAGGAGATTTCTATTCCAGGGGCAGAGCCTGAGGACTGGTTGACTCAAAATCGAAATACTAATGGGTTGCGCATGCGCAAATTTCAATATTTGCAGTTGATTAAATTTTTTCGGGGCATATTTCGGGGGTATTTGGGATTTCACTCGAACCGAGCACAACACCTCACGTGAGGTTTTATGGACTCGTGACTCGAGCGCGTGGCAATATATTCCGCGAACCGGAGATGGATATTCGGATACTTACAGCACGGCATGAAGGCCATTTCGGAGGCTTTTGTTATGACTCCGGGGCCTCTCGACAGGTGTCAACTGAAACGACAAGAAAACAACAACAGGAAGCTGTTAGCCAGAGATTTTTATGCAGATCACTTAACGGGGGTACTCCCCTGTCGTTTGCCAAATTTATTAAAGCATAAAATAAATAAATTATTAATTGATGCCGAGTCATCATAAGCTGATCTCCAAGATCTATAGTTTATAATACATTTTTGGCTATTTTTGGAAACCTTTTCAAAGACAAACAAACGTTAAATCCCACTTTAAATCCCAAATACCTACCAACTTAAAATAACAATTAATTTGACTTCACATTTAAATTGTTTAGATATATAAAAAGTGTCAGAAGTGCTTTTAAAAGTTATAATAGCTTTTTAAACTTTTTGTTCACAATACACAAAAAACAGACATGATTAAATATTATAACACATAAGTAAATTATTCATTTATCATTTGAAAGGGATATTAATCTTAATTACAGTCAATATTTAAAGAAGCTCTCGATAAAAACTTCAAGTTTTTGTCTTGCAATTTCTCTGTTTTGTAGCTAGTTTGTTTTTAAATATATCTATTTATTTCTATTTAGGATTATCTATTACAAGTTCTAAACTATTATGAACTATTATCTGAATGAAGATGTCATAATACCGCCAGTTTAAACTCGATAATCGCAAAGCAGGTGCAACGGTCTATTTAGAATTCAAGTTTTTGTCTTGCAATGTTTCTGTTTTTTGAAATTCAATCTATTTAGGATTATATATTAGAAGTTCTAAACTATTATCTCTATGAAGATGTCATAATACCGCCAGTTTAAACTCGATAATCGCAGGGCGCGTGTAATGGTCTATTTAGAATTAAAAAGCGAATTACTTGAAATCAGTCGAAAGTGGTTTTGGCGGTATCGGCGTGCCATGCACTTGTCTGATTCTATAAGCACGTCCCACTTGGCACTTGGACGTCAGCGGCACGTGAGAGACCCGTTTGAATAAATTTTAAACTAAAATGCACAGAAAATAAATCAAAATTAACCGGCAACGATCGTGCCACAAAAGTGTCGAACGGCAACGTCAGAGTTGCCGGAAAATAGGAAGCGGCCTCTGGTAATTGCCCGGCAACATGCTACGATAATTTTCAAATCAAATTCAAAATTTTCTTTTTGTTTTTCTGGATTTGATAATGCCATTCGTGGCTATCTCATAGCCAGTTAGAATCGCGTCGTAATGAAAGCCAAGTTCGGGGTAATTGAAGCATTTAAACAGCTGCCCGATTGCACTTTGCACAAAAGAAATGTTTGCGCAAAAAGCTTTTCAACTTTTATAAATCGGCGTCTATATAATCGATTAATACATAAAGAGATTTTAAATAAAGTCGCCCAGTTGTCGAATCGCTTAATTTTTCCACCCACGATATGGCACAGTTTTTGTTACAAATTGGAAACTACTAATTGTGTTTCCTGCTAACTGATTTGAGTGCCCCTCTTAAATCATAAAGTAGGTATAACCAGTTTTTAAACAAGACGGGACTCATAAATATACCACTTAAATATTCCTATAACCCGGCCTGATAGCTTATCTCAAAGAAATTTCTCAATGGAGCCAAGGAAAGGCAATAAAGGTTTTTGTATAAAACAAGCGCCAACTTATCTTCGAGAGCAGCAGAAAAACCCGATGCAACAAAAGGTTTCCTCTTTTCTTTCCCAAAATAGGTATTTCATCTATATCAGGAATATCCTCAATCCAGACTAGATAAAATATTTCAATTCACTTTTTAATTACGTGAGTTGGATGTGAACTACCTGTCGATTAATTCGGGAAAACTAATTTGGCAAACAATATAAAATATTTGGTTGCTCGAAATCAGAATTATTGATTTGCAATACTTGAATTGAAATGTTTTAATTATACATGTTGATGGGAAAAGATCAAAGAACGCTCCAACCTTCAGATTTAATTCGGACTTAATAGTAAGTTAGTGAACTTTTAATTATAGTACAGAAGTACAGAGATTCTGATCTGGTTAGAGAGATTCCACCCGAAAGCATTGTCTTGTGAAAGCCTAAACAAATCATCTTCCTTTTTGTGTAACCGAGTTTGTGGGTTTTTTCCCAAAGTAAGCGGAACCAGCCTCTAATCTTAAGCGTTAAGTTTTATCAGGATTGCCTCCAATGTCGGACTCCATAAAATCAGCTCGACAATTTATGGACCATAAATAAGTTGTTAATAAATATAGTCGAATATGGCGCATGGACGGACGTAGCGAGATAAGTTTTAGCCATCGTGGACTTGTTAACAACGGTCATTAAAGTCAGGTTAATCGTCAATTAGCCGCAATCGCAGCGGGCTGTGAAAATATGGATTGATACGATAAATGGTTTGATTTACGATCGGATAAGAGGATCAAAATACACTACTAAACCGATAAAACAATTCAATTGCTTTGCTTCTTGGAACTGGAAAGGTTTAACCAATCTTTGTGGATCCACTTCGAGTTTATTTTAAGCAAAATTTATTATTAATTCCCAACACGCTTGCTACTTTACATAAGAGTTGGTTACCCATTTGACATAGTTTGAGGTGGGTCTCTCTTTCTCTATATATATTTCGCTATATCTTTGAATCCTCCGACGACGAGTCGGTGTGTGTTTTTGTTTGGTCTTTTTTGTGTTTTTGACTAATTTCTGGGTAGAACTCTGCAAATTAATTCAACGGCAATCAACCGTAACTGGCAAACAAATGGCAGAAAGGTAATGAACCCAGTTAGTTGGCAGTTTTTTATTGTAGATCATTGTTTTTATTATTTTTTCGGTTCTCATAGCCTCAGCCGCTGGCGAACTGCTATTTGCACTAATTCCCATTGAAATCATATAATTTGTGTTTTTTTTTTTGCATTTTTGCACGTTATAATTAAATTGTTTTTTAGGAGGAAGAAAAATTACGTGTAATAAATATATATCTTACTACGCTTGTTTGGAATTCGAATAATACGAAATCAATGAGACAATGTCGAAAATTGCACGCGCATGTTAATAACGAACACGAGTGGCAAATATTAAACCGTGCGATTTCAAATATTCAACAAAAAACGATTATTTTTTTAGGCAAACACCTCATATAATATTGCATACAATTTGAAATATATTTGACATTAACCCAGTAACTTGTTTCCATCGAGTCCAGTCTGATATTCGGACTGAAAGATTATCGTTTGGGGACCGAAATTAGCGGATCACTTGCCTAAAAACAATAAAATTCAAATTGTTTTGAAACGGTGGTCGCGGTTCAATGAATCGCATCCCAAAAAAACGAAACCAGTTATTATTTGAAATGCAAATTTTTCATCTAAATGGCTAGCACCAAAATTAGTTTCAAAAAGTTCAATCGATATAGATCGAAAGTAGGCAAAAAGAGGGCTTGTCACTCTTTCTATTTGATACATTCCTAGGTTTTTATTTAGATGAAAAGTTTTTCAAATTTTTCTCAAAATCACTCGATCACAAAACACTCGAAACTCTTCTCCAGTTTATCTCAACTTATGTTTTCGTCTCCGACTTCTTCGTGGCACAATTTTGCATGGAATTTTTCCACAACAACGGCCCCCAAAAAAAGATATAGCTTTGTGGCGCGAAATGATATATATGCGAAATCTTTCGGATATCGCAAAATATTCCAAAACTGGACTTTCCCGTTGAGAGCCCCGAAAAATGCGTTAATTGCTTGTCTTTGGTTGCACCGACTCACTTTTGATAATTTGGCAGTTGGTAGTTCGTAGTTGGTAGTTGGTAGTTGGTTGACTGTGGCAATTGGTTAATTTGGTTGCCGACCACACCGCCGAAACAAACTGCTGAGAACGTCGAGCGGCGAATGAAGCTAAATCGCCAACTGCCAATGGCATATATACTTGGGCGACGTTTTTTAAGCAAAACTTCCACCTGCCTCAGCGCAGCGCAGCACTCGCAGTCGCAGTCGCAGTCACTGTTTTAGCCAAGCCAACAGCCAGGCAGGCGGCCAGGCGGCCAGGCGGCTAGGCGGGAGCGAGCTGGCAAAAACGGTTTAAATTGTTTAAATTGCTGTTGACGGCTAAACCTCGCCGTCGACTGGATTTTTACGCTTTCTGATAGCGTGCCAAAAATCGCATGCGATTTACTTACCAAAACCGAAAACCGAAAACCGTAACCGAAAAATCACAAAATCGTGCTAAAATGTAAATCAATAAACACGGTGACTAACAATTTTAATTTAAGCTTCCATATCCACACATAATATCCCTTTGCTAATTTATTAGACATATTCAGCTTGCCGCTGAATAGTTTATACAAGAATTTGGCAGTTGTATAAACTCCGCTCAAAATATTCTTAAATTAAGTTTTAAAAATACAATTGTTTATAACTTTTTGCGAAAATTCAGTTAAGCGTTCATCTGTTTCACAATTTATATAATTAGCGCACTTGGCGAATGCCAGCGAAAAGCCGCAGAAGCGCAGAACCCACTTTATTGACATCGGCTTATTGACGGGTTATTTGTTTTTGAACAAATTTACACACTCCTCACCTGGAATAACTTTCGAGACTAATTGCTAAAGCCCTCTGATGGCATCCGAACCCTCCAGCAGCTAGCCGTGTTTTTACTTAATGGCTATATTCTGCTTCCTGGCCAACTATCTCATGATGTAGGCCATATAATATTATCTCCGCCTGCCGGTTATCCGACAAGTACCAACATGGAATGTGTGGGTTGCCGTTGCCAGCCCATAAAGCTTAATTGATGCATTTAGCTGCTTGTTCGTGATAAGCTCCTCTGATGGGTGAAAACATCTGTCCACTTGTCTCTGTGCCATTGTATTTTTAATGACCGGCACATTTACACTTCCAGCTTACTTAAAAAGAGACCTGATACACTAAATAGTAATTCCTTCCATTGGCGAAAGAAAATTTGCATAAATTTAAGTGCAAGGCCGTTGAACATTTAATTCTATTATAAAGCTGATTTAATTTAGAACATATTTGCTAAGGTCAACAGAGAATAAACAATCAAAGGAATTTCAATTACAATCTCTACTATGGCTTCGAACAGACCATTGAAAATAAATGTTTTTCTCAGATGATTTAGGACATGTTAACGTACAGCATGCGCCGGGCGCACTCTTTTCCGACCAGCTTGCTGTATTCTATAATCGTGTCGCGGTCCTTGTCTCGTCCATAAATCTATTAAAGATAAATTAAATAAGATCATTTAATTCAAAATAATATCCGACTTAATGTACCTGCAAATAGTGCTTGTAATCGATAAAGGTTTTGGGATTTAGCAATAGCATCACTTCGTCCAAGTGCTCCAATAAAAACTCATTCACATCCCTGGCAGAATCATCTGGATTAAGACGCTGGTATTTGTTCTCATCCAGCTCGGAACGAATGGCTAATGATGACAATTAAATAGTAGAGGTTAAAATTAGACAAATAGATAAAGGGAAGTTTCCAGTGTTATTATCACCATCAGTAAGCAAAAGCCAGACGTAAGTCTCTGGGCAAAGCAAATATGAGGCAGAGAGCTTGCCCTTGTAGCGCATTTTGGGGCACGAGTGGATGTAGAAGCCCATGTAGTAATATTTCAATGATGGCACATTCTCGGCGATCGTCTGAACAAAGTCTAATTCCCTGCAAAAGAAAATAAAATACATTAAATACGATGCTCTGATGTCCTGTAAGGTTACTCTGATGTTACCTGAGAGATCCGTACGTTCCAAGCGATAAAAAGCTATAGTCTGGGTCGTAGAAGAAGTAAACGGAACTAACCGATCCAGGCAGTATGTCAATTACACCCACGGCAATTAGTTTATCGTCGAGCCAATACTGCTGATGAAACGATCCGTAACCCATTTCAGGACCATCGCTAGGCTTTTCATTCTGCAAAGGAATTAGAAATGCAATATCAAGTATATGCCCTGTAAAGTTTGGTGTCCTGATATGAAAATATGACTGGAAATCGGGCAACCTTCATGGGTGTCATTTGAAGATGATCCCTGTAGGCCTCCCGGTCCTTGGGCGGATCGTTGTGTATCGATATCTGATACTTCCGGTACAGACTGTAGCTGGCGGGCAGGGTGTGCCGGAACTCATCGCTATGGACATGCACCAGCCGCAACTGCAACGAGACGTTGGTTAACAAGATCTTTGTTTATAATTACCTTAAGGGGCGATTTGACCAAGAACCGCTGCATACTAGCTAGGGTGACGCGTGCAGGGTTATCATTGTGAACGACTATCTGGTACTTGCGATACAAGGCGAGCACCTCATCGGCGCAAGTGCGCTCTATGTCTGAGGAAGCGACCAAAGTGATCTGCAAGAACACAAACAGCACAAGACAGTGTGTCTACATGTAGAGGGACACTCGTATTGGGGTTCATCGGTCACAGGGAACACAGGAAGCACACAAAACCGAACACACACAACGCAAAATGAACACTCTAGCTAACCCACCAAGCTCTGCATACGGCCACAAACAATAATTCCTGGACAAAATAAAAGTAATTGGCACGCACCTTTAGCTTGTGCTTGTCAGTCTCGCTGGCCGACGATAGAAAATCGCGTAGGCTCTTCTCCTGGGAACCGGATTTCAAGGTTGCTGCTGCTGCGGAATCGCCCAGCTTGGCCTGGCGGCGCTCCAAGCGCATTTGCTTAGCCTTCTTGCGCGGCGCATTTGAGATCGGTGCGGAAGCTGATAAGGAAAATCTAATCAATAAGAATACAGTAACAGCATAAGCGTCCACGCACATTTGTTAGGACCCAAGGTGGGTGGTGGTGGAGCTGACGGTCCAGCTGCAGCAGTCGACTTTCGCGGCTTCTTCTGAGCCTCAATAAGTGACGCAACTTGCTCTACATTGATTACAGCCGGACTCTTATCAGGCAGCTGCGGCTGGGGTTCGATGGCATTGACCTCCCCGTGTAAAGCGGCATCATCCGCATCACCCTCTCCGTCCTCCCCGTTTCCAGAGCCTGATTCACGCTTGCCATCACGCAAATACCTGGACATACGCCGCAGAATGCGCTTGTTCGACTTGGTTAGCTTGAACTCCAGGGCATCGCACTTGATGGTGTAGCAGGGGCAGCAGGTCTCCTTGTTGCGCAGCTTGTAGCAGTAGTTGCCGCAGCGCCGCCAGCCGCGATCGATGAGGTCCTGGTAGTCCTGGCAGTCCAGCGTATAGGCGTGCATACCTGAGTCATGGTGAAATACAATCAAAAGGGTACATTTCTGGGTACATTGCACCTTGACTTTCCGATTCCGATTCGGATTCTGGTTTTTGTTCTCACCGTGCGACTTGCAGCAGTTGGTGCCGGAACAGTAGCCACACTTGCCCAGCTGGCTTCCATAATATTGCACAATGCTCATGTTCATCTTGATGCTGTTATGCTCTTCCACCGTTCAATGTGCAAACATAGCGCAATTACAGCTAAAAATTGAATCTCGGAGCCGCTGTTGCGAAATATTTTACATGTCCGCCTGTGGCCCTGTAACGATAGTATCGGCAGTACCGTTGGTGACCGCACTGCGCCAATATACCGAAGTTGGTATTTTCTTTTGCGATGGCCACACTGGCCTAATTCGGTAAATATTCGGACCAATAAGAGGATGTCTTATAAAGAGTCTTGTTAAACGGGCCGCTTTGTCACAAGGAATGTCACTCAGAATGAATTAACATAGACGCACCGCTGCAAAACAAAGTAAGTTTTCAAACTAAGAAGCCACAAACTAATCGTTTAATCCATATAAAAAAAGATACAACTTGGCAAAGTGCGTAGTTAAGTGAAAGTTTTAATGGCTTAGCTTTCAAATACACTTTTTTATGGCCGTGAAATGCATTACAATGCAAGCTTGAAGCGAAACCGGACCTGTTTGTATTAATTAGCGTGAAATTTCCCTTCTTCTGTGATTCTATGACAAACTGGCAGTAAAAATCAGGTTTCTACAGTGGCTTAAACGACCTTCAGACCTTTCCAACAAAGTTAGTCACTCGAATCCTGTAAAACAATGTAAATGGTTGGAGATTGTTATCATGCAGTACAATGTGATAACCTTTTTTTAATTGAAATAACAAAGAAACACCTAATCATACACTCTTTTCTTGCAGTGCACAATGATTGACGCAACTTCTGCTGCGGAGCGGGGAAGCCCCCAGTTGAGCGCTCTCTTCAACGACAATCTGAAACTAGCCCACGAAGACGGGATCCGAAACTCGATGAATGGCAAGGCTGGATCGGAGACCATTGACCCACCACCATCCAACGTACCCGCCGACTTGCAGACCGCCTACGGTAGCCTTTTCGCCGCTTGCCAGGAACACGCCGCCTTCTTTGCCAAGGACAACACCGAGTACGGCCAGCGCCTGCACGCCGCCCACATTGCCTGGCAGGACTTTATTGTTGTGGCCAACCGGCTGGTCCTGCAGATCCAAGCCTTTGCCCACGAGTATGATTTTGACGAACAGACGCCCGGCAACGGGTACCGCAGCTTCATCTACGTGACCGACGCCTGCATATCCTACGGCAGCAACATTTGCCGGCAGCTTCTTGCCTTTCGATCGACGCTCTTCTTCCGAAAGAAGTTCTACATGAAGGAGGTCGAGGCCTGCTCCCAGCTGCTCTCCTCGCTGTGCACTTGCATGCAGTATCTGCTGATCCTGCGCCAGTGGTCGGTCAACACGGGGGATCTGTTCGCCTGCGGAAATCACACTGCCGAGCAGCTCTTCGAGCTGGGCGACACTATCAATCAGTATTGTTTCTACGGGCGCTGCCTGGGCTTTCAGTATGGGGACTCCATTCGGGGAGTGTTGCGGTTTCTGGGAATCTCTATGGCCAGTTACTCGGAGTCCTTCTACTCGCAGGAGGGTGACGGAGCCATCGTTA
Organism: Drosophila ercepeae; assembly: GCA_018150545.1. NCBI lineage: Eukaryota > Metazoa > Arthropoda > Insecta > Diptera > Drosophilidae > Drosophila > Drosophila ercepeae. The sequence goes on from JAECWL010000161.1 coordinate 17,623,103, forward strand.
AGACCACCCGCAGCCTGTGGACCAGCGGAAAGTATCTAATGAATCCGGAACTGCGGGCCAGACGCATCGTTAACATCTCGCAGAACGCAAAGATTGATTTCTGCAAATCCTTCTGGTTTCTTGCCGAATCCGAACTGATGCATAAACTGCCTAGCATCGTGGGGAGTTCCATTAAAGTGAATCGACTGATAGAGCTCCCGGCGGAACCATTTAAACTACCGCGAAGGAAGGGCTTTAAACCGAGAGAGAATTCGAGCAGCGACGTGAATCAGAACCAGGGAGACGATGATTTCGTGGATATCCCAGTGCCGACAGCTCATCTGGGCCCTGGTATTCCGGTTTCTGTGCGTCTGCTGAGCGCCAGAAGGCGATCCGGAATGTTGGGCGAGGGACGCTATCGAGGCTGGCAAAAACCTCCACCGCCGAGCCGATCGATTCTGTTTCACTGCCATGGTGGCGGTTTTGTGGCGCAGTCCTCCAAGTCCCATGAGCTCTACTTGCGGGACTGGGCCGTGTCCCTAGACTGCCCCATTCTCTCGGTGGACTATAGCCTGGCGCCGGAAGCTCCCTTTCCACGAGCCCTGCAGGAGGTCTACTACGCCTACTGCTGGATGCTGACCAATACCGAGCTGCTGGGAACAACGGCGGAACGGATTGTCTGTGCCGGGGACTCGGCTGGAGCTAACCTGTCTATAGGAGTGGCTCTCAAGTGCATTGAACAGGGAATTCGCATTCCAGATGGACTATTCTTGGCCTACTGTCCCACTCTGGTTAGCTTTGTGCCCAGTCCAGCCAGGTTACTATGTCTGATGGACCCATTGCTGCCATTCGGGTTCATGATGCGTTGCCTCCGTGCCTATGCAGCTCCTGCCCAGGAGACGCTAAGGGAGAATGCGAAACACGTCGAGGATGCGGCCCTAATACGCAACGCCCAGAAGTCTAATGTGGGTAGTCTCAATTCCAGTCGCCGTACATCGATAGCCAGGAGCCCCCTGACGCCACTAGAAGCTAATCCCGAGCCGGACGACGACGAAAGCAGCGACACCTTCGCCAGTGCATCGGCCTCGTACCACAGCCAGACCGTAGAGCGAACCGATCTGCCCAACACCGAGGGCGACAACAGCTCCTGTGTCTCCTTCGAAGATGACTCGCAACCCATTGTCCACTACCCCGTTGAGATTTCGGCCGATACTCCGCAGGACGCCGCCTCAGCAGCCTACATTGACACCTTCCTGGACAAGTATCTGATTGACACCGCTACCATGGAAGCGACCGAAGAGACAGATGGCCCGGAACACCAGGTGAAAGAAAATGGGCATGGAAAAGTCAACGAGGACGATAATATCCTTGTGGAGACGGGACGCGATCTTATCGCGATTGACACGCTTCAGGGACGACTTCAAGATGCCGTCAATAACATAACGAATACCCTGACTCGCTATACGCAGTCCTACGAGATCCATGGGGCAAACACGGTCGGCCAGCGAGACGTCCGGAATATGGATGCTCTGATTGCCAGAAGTCCCAGCGAGGAGTTCGCCTTTGATGTGCCTAAAGATCCTTTCCTCTCGCCCTATTGGGCCAGTGACGAGTGGCTAACCCAGATGCCAGAAACTAAAATACTTGTAAGCTTTTCAAGTAGAGAGTCTTTTGAATATAAGTTATCTAATATCCTAACTTTCAGACTCTTAACATGGATCCTTGCCTGGACGATTGCGTAATGTTTGCCAAGAAACTCAAACGCCTGGGCCGCAATGTGCATTTGGAAATTCTTGAGGGTCTACCACATGGTTTTCTAAATTTTACAATGGTATTTCTAACAAATTTCTAATGGGTTTCAAATATAAATAATGAAAATATTTTGCAGCTATCTAATGAAGCCATGGAGGGATCCAAACACTGCATTAAATCTCTACAAACATTGCTTCAGGTCACTCCGAAACACAAAAACGAAGACGACGAGGAGTCCTCCAGCCCGAGTGCCAGTTTGGCACCTTCGTAGGATGAGTTTCAATCGGTCTATACACCAATTGGACTGGAGAACGATGATTTCCCCAGCCAGGACGGGTAGATTGTGAGTGGCAAGATCAGGGTTTCAAATCACTGTAACATATTGTCACATAAAATCCTACTCGAGAAATGTATAGACCGAATATTGTTATACGCTGGAACAAATTGTTCATTGTTAAACGCACCGTTCTTGCTTTGTTTATTTTGTAATCTCAAAACATTTTTGATACACTTTTATACGGACACAGCTTTCTATGTTTTATATACTCACAATATATGTTTAGGCCATATACAATATAGCTTTTAGCATTAACATAAGCAAGCCAAGTATGCAAGTATTGGAAGCGTGTAAACACGCACTATTTATTATACAATATACTATATATATTATATATTATACAATTGTACAATGCTCTTGAATAACAGGCTCCCGATTTTGTGCCTGATACGTAACACGTACTTACATTCACAAAGAAATCTCCCTAAATGTCCCTTAAATAAAAAAAAATAGCCAGAGAACTTAAAACCAATTCTTTTTATTTTGTTCGGGCCTTCGACTGTTTTTAGTCCTGATATGGGAACAGGACTTATCATCTAGAAACCATATTAAATATCACACTTACAGAATTGTATAATAAATGTCTCAGTTTATTGCAATCTCTATTTTCATAAATTAATTTGTACAGTAAAAAATAAGTAATTAGCACTTTCGATATAACTCTGCACAATGATCCTTAAAAAACCGATCATTTCTAATTCGTAATGTGTTTGTTTCGCTGCATAATAACTTGAGATTATGTAAATTTTCAATGGCCATCCGTATCAGGTTGAAGATTCATAAAATTGGGCAACATAATTCGTACTTTTTGTTTCAATTAAAATTAGTTTTGTGCGAAGCATTTAGTAGTCCGCACGGCGTCGGTAGTTCCGGATGCTGTTGGCTAAACAACAGGCAAATACAAAGCCAACAAACTGGAAAGATTTAAAAGGATTTAAGTCATATTATTATATAAGGATTCAAATATAGAGATTCCTACCTCAATGGCTGCAATAACTAGTCCGGAATACTTGATGATGTCGCTGTTCCTGTCCCAGAACTCAACAAAGGCTCCCTTGCATCCCCGCCTGTAGACGGTGTCGGAGCGGCAGTTGTTGGTGTCCTTGCAGCAGGATGGCGGGAAGAATCCTTGGTAGGAGTAGTCGGTGTAGCTGCTGCGTCCACAGCACTCCATCTAAGGGAATCAAATGTAACATTTTGATGGTCAATTATATCTTAAGCTCTTACGCTGATTTGAATGGCATCCATGTAGTCGGCACGACGGGTACGGCGCTCCCAGGCCTTCTCCACCACATCGCCCATCAACTTGAGGTACTGGTCCTTCTGCACCCACATGTAGATGACCAAGGCCAGCTGCCCAATCATCAGGACGAACAGCAGAATCGAGTACTAAGAGTAGGAAGGAGATACTTTTATAACTTTTTTATAATTCCAAAGTATGTAGTGGACTCTTTTACCGTCATGGACATGCAGTAGGATTCCCGAATAGCTCCGCAGCAGCCGAACCATGAGATCAACAGGATAACAGCTCCAAGGACGATCATGGTAATCGGCACCTGCTGGTTCCTTATGGCCTCCGCGAAGTCATCGATGTTGTGAATGTTGCTGAAGAGCAAAGCTCCGAATACGATCAGCAAAATGCCACATATCTATGGAAATTAGTATAAAATTAGATTTTTTAATAATTAATAAATGATTGATCAAAAATATCAAAACAATGTGCTATTAAAAGCAGAAAATACTGACTAAAGGGTGATTTATAAATATTTAAGTTTTATTTGTTTATTTAAAGGATCTTTGAGAGGTAAGAGCCCTTTCTTATATGGCTGGAGATTTTAGATCATTTTTCTTGCTAAATTATTTTGATTTACGATATTCAAGTTTACGATATTCATTTTCTATATTAAAAATACGATATCTTACTTCTCCCTTAAATGTCTGTTGGGTTAAAAGAAAAGTAAGCTCTGCCAACAAAAGCTTTTTTCACAGATCAAAATTCTAACTGTTCTTTTTAGATCACAAAAAGATTTTTAAATTTGGCGCTCTTTAAATTTAATAATTTTGTTTAAAAAGAATGAATGTTATTTTACTATTATTTTACTTATATTTTATAAAATATTCAACTATTTGAATTGCAATTTGCCAATCAGCAGTCGAATAACTAGCTTATCTCTTATCAATTTCATTCCACGGTTAATTAAGATAATCTATGATAACCATCGTAAAAAAAAAAAAAACCTTAGCTTTGATTTTTTATCGGCCTGCGTCATGCACTATTTAATAAATAAGATAAACTAATTCGGATCTATTAGCACTATGACTAAGCGGATGAGTTCAGCAGTTCAATGGAGCAGATCGGATCGGAACAAATGAGAGAAAAATTGCGACATCCCGATGTCTAATTATATAGACTCATAGACTCACACCCAGTCGTCTGGGTGGGTGGGTCTATATGGTTGTCCGGCATCCCCAGGCCCCTAGTCGTGGAAAATTGAGTTCAAGTTTTCCTCGTCGTCATGTGCGTGTGTGGATGAAATGTTCTTCAATTTTTGGCTCAGACCGAAATGGGGGCAAGTTCACCTTTAATTAAGTCAAGTATTTGTTTTTGGTGGGATGGGGCACCCATCCTAAGTAATTACATAATTTTACATTGATCATTGAGCCAGACAGAGTGGGAGTGTGGTTTTACACTGAAAATTCATAGAATGGAATCCATTTGGCATTCCACATTTGCGTGACGGGAATAATAACACCTGGATGGAAATCAGGGCCCCAAACTGGTTGACCAGAGTACAGTTCCACACGTTGCAGCGACACTGCCGCAGAGTTAGAAGTTGCAAAATAATATTTAAATGCCACCGCGCTGCTGTCCAATTGTTTTGTTTCCATTTGGAACCAGTCGCGGCCACCAGTTAGCCTCGGGGAACTGTCTCTCCCTCTCTGGTAAACAGATCCAAAACTCGTTTAGGCCCCCAAAATAAACAAAATATAATATGTTTCGGGCACGTAGTGCAGAGACGAATACAGAAAACAGAATATTTTGGTAGCACTACGTCACTGAGATAGCCCCAATTTTAATAACAGGTTTGGCATACTGATGATCTCAAGTTGTGCCCCCACACAGTACAGTCCGTTTCATAAGCTCTGTACCTTTTGGTAAGAGAATAATTGACTGCACAAGGGCTTTAAAGTTTATATTTTTATTACAAGGTTTCTATAATTAATGGCTTCTAAAGCTAGAGTTCTAAATTAATAGATTTTCTCATTAATTTTGGTTACCTAAAACCTGGTATTAAACTTGACTAAAAATGACAATCTTACAGCCCCGAAATGCACTGTTTTCGACCACTTTTGTAGGCCTGAAACTTTCACGTCGGACAAAGCCAAATTTTCAGATTTGTTTTTAAAAAGGAAAACCAGTTTTTACCGTACCAGCCAGTCATGGGAAGCCTAAGCTTGGCCAGCTTTGTTGGAAAAGTGATATAATCTATGAGATGAGGTGTGGTTTACTCACCGAACAGAGCAAATTGAATATAAATAGTATATATTTAACCATGGAGATTCCGCAGCTCATTTTGCTTTGATTCGTTCGCCTGACGGTGCTTTGGCTGAAGGTGAAGAAAGAACTGCAATCGTTTTGGGGAACAAGAAAAGAATTGGGGGTATTGAGATTTGAGATTGAGAAATACGTATGAAAAGTTATGTGTTTTATCGTTTTATTCGGGAAACGGCGTCCACATCATATTCTATAATTCTAAAACTCTCAAGCACAAGCACACACTCTCAAAGCACACACAAAAACACGGACTGATGTCATCCGTGGCAATAACAACATTTCGCTTTTGTTTGTTTTAATCAAGAAAAAATGCTAGCGTTCTGGTTTGGCCAATTCTACAAATTGGCACACAATCACGTACAGCTGGACTGAGTTAGCACCCTATAGGGGATCGGATTCGGGTATCGCCTTAAGTATTATTTTCAAAAGATCAGATCGTTGATCAACGGACGAGCTCTGGCAGAAGCTTGGCCTTAGGCAGCAGACGCTGCTTCAGTTCGTTGAAGCGCCTCCAGATGAAGGGAGAGCTGGCAGCCCAGGCCAGCCAGGCCTCCTTCTCGGCTGTGGTGCGTTCCACCTTCTGCAAGTACTGGTAGTACTTCCCGTTGCGCTTCACAGCGGCAGCCGCATCCTGGGCGAAGCGGGCAAAGCGCAGCTTCAGGAGAGTCTCGGAGACGTCCAGCAGACGGTTGCCCTTGGGCGGGTGCACCAGGCACATCTGGCAGACGACGTAGTCCTGGCCCTGGGTGCCGCTCTTCAGGGGCAGGAAGGTGGCCTCGCGTCCGACGAGGCACTGCTGCAGCCAGGAGTAGCCGTTGGCGTTGACGCGTACGCCCGGCAGCTTAACCGGCAGCAGACGCTTCCGGCTGGTGAAGAGCGGGATCAGGGGACGATGCTGGATGAGGAGGAGGGTGTCTTGGTCGCGCTGCTGGACACCGGAGATCCGGCCAGTGTGCATCACACGCTCGTTGATCAGCCGCTCGGGGATGTGGGAGGGCTGCTTGAACTGGCGCACCAGGTAGGCGGGTTTGCGCTTGGCGTAGGCCACCGCCAGCATCAGAGCGGAGGTGCCGTAGATGACCAGCTCGCTGCCGATTGTGTCGCGTTCCAGGTAATTACATAAGCCCTGGTACTTGGCCTGCAGATATTCCTTTGTGGACTCCATCCCGTCGCTCGAGTTAAGTAACTTTTGCCCTGCAAAAGCTCGTATGTAGATGGTTTCGAGTGCTTCCGAAGAACTCACTTTACCAGCACAGATTCGTTATGTATTATGGCTGGATCTAGAGAGCCGGCCGTGAAAAGTGGCTAATTTTGTCGTTGACAAACTTTTTGTGTTCCGCTTTTCTTGGCGACGATTCTGTTTTGCTTTTGAGACTTTGACATTTGTGTCTAGCAGACGCAAGTGCGAGCAGTGCGGCTAGAGAGTTCCAGTTTATGATCTCACAACCCGTGCTTTACAACACTGGCAATGGCTCTCTGACGTCCATTGAAGCTCATTCACGCACACACACACACGCACACAATTCAAAAACAAAACTTTAACACACACCTGTTTTCGGCTAAGCTTGTTGACTGAGCTGAGTGATTCGAATAGCTTTGTCGAATAGCGCGCGCGTCTGCGAATGAACCGTTCGTGAGTCGTTCAAAACCGAGAATGAGAGATCGGCCAGCGGCCATAAGCTTTGCAGCTTCAACTGAATGCTAACCGACGCACCCACACTGGCGCAGACGCACACAGATACTTTGGCGCGTAGAATTTGTTTTGGTTACGTTTCCCCAACGCCCCCCTTACGCTGCTACGTGCTGTGTACGGTTTAATTGCAGTAACTTGTTTTTGTAACCAATCGCCCTGACTAAGCCCTTTGTTTATTTGTTTTTATATGCAAATTTGTGGTGTTGCGGTCACGGAGATAACAGTCGGACATCACCCAATCTCCCAATTGGAAAATGATATATATTTTGATTTAATTTCATCTCCCAAGGTCACAAGAGTCCATTAAAAATCAGAATTCATTTTAACATAGAAAACTTTATAGGAAATGTATGTATATTTTTCATTATTTCAATTTATTAGAACTTATTAAAGCATGGCAAATGAATTACTATATAATTTTTTCAATTTTTATATTGAATTTACGGTATCAGAGGTAAAAAAGCGAAACTGCAGTTGGTAGAAAACACATTTTGCGGTTTCTGAACTGTCGTGGGCGTAGCTACTTTTCCTGAAAACGTCAACAGCCATCCCGTTTAGGCCGGGTTTTATTTAAAGTTTCCATAACCACAATACCTACTATGGCTTCGGGCATGGCTTCCGCTTTTAATTACCCGCCCGTTTGGGGCTGGCTCTCAGCCCCTTAGCCATTGTAATTGTCTGTAACTTTTCCTTGACACACAAAAAGGAAAACAACAATAGTAACTAACACTCGAAACTGGTTTTCAAGGGGTGTGCTGTAAGTTACGTAATCGGATTGGCCGCAGCTCGACTTGGAGGCTTGGAAACTTTTATTTTCGAATTTGTGGAGTAACGAAGAACAGACTTCCCGCCCGAAGCCACGAACCCACCAACATGGCTAATTAACAAGTGTCCGCTGCGCAATTGACCCCACGTTTTCCGTATGTAAATGAATTTCCACAAGCTTTTAAAAAATAACAAAAATATTAATCATATGTGTCATCGAAATCAGTAGATAATTCTCTGGGTTCTCAGTACTTTTATATGGATTGCCATACCCCACTTTTATTGTATATTTTAATTACTTGAATTGATAAAGCTGAATGATTTCATTGAACTTACTATCAAGGTTTTTAATATTCTCGTTAAAAAGCAGCGGTTTTTCTTTCTACGAATTTTAATTTAAATTCTTCAGATAATTATCTTAAGAGACACCTGTTTGTAAATAAATAAAAACTTCAACTTTCCCGCGTATTTTTCTCCCTCTTAAAATCATTGTTTTTATTGACAATTCTCTGGCTTCTGGGTATTTCTATTACTATTACTAGACCCCACTTTTATTGTATATTTTAATTACTTAAATTGATAAAGCTTAATGATTTCATTGAACTTACTATCGAGGTTTTTAATATTCTCATAAAAAACAGCTGCTTTCCTTCTACGAATTTCAATTTAAATTCTCAAGATAATTAACTTAAGTTTCTAAATAAATAAAAACTTAAACTTTCCCGCGTATTTTTCTCCCTCTTAAATTCATTGTTTTTATTGACAATTCTCTGGCTTCTGGGTATTTCTATTACTATTACTATAACCCACTTTTATTGTATAATTTAATTACTTTAATTGATAAAGCTTAATGATTTCATTGAACTTACTATCAAGGTTTTTAATATTCTCGTAAAAATAGCAGCTGTTTTTCCTTCTACGAATTTCAATTTAAATTCTCAAGATAATTAACTTAAGTTTCTAAATAAATAAAAACTTAAACTTTATAAAAGACATTTAATAAACTTTCCCATGTATTTCCCCCTCTTAAATTCATTGTTTTTATTGACTTTTATTGCCGTTTATGATTCATTTGCTGGGCCTTTCTAGATAGCCTTTGCGGAACAGAATGTCAAATTACGTTAAGTAGAAGATTGTTCAGATGAAATTATCTCACAAGGGGAGGGCAATTATTGGCAAGGAAAAAGCCCAGAGCCGGGACAAACGTCACACTTGAGCAATTTCGCAAATTAGCATAGTGATAATCCGGCGGGAAAATCTAACGGTGGCCTCATGGATGCTGTCGATCAGATTAGCATTTAGAAGCGGTTCCGCAGCTGAACAAACAATTGGCATCTTCGATTCCCTGGAAGTTTATAGCAACAATGCCCTGGTACTCATTTTATTAAAGTTTGCAACATAAATACACAAGAACATTCTGAATAACTCAATTATATTTCCACTCAAAAGGCAAAGGCGCGAAAATAATGTTTCAGTACAATAACAAAACGCTATTTCGGGCTTCGTCAGACATTTTTGACAATTGGGATCAAGTAATTAAGATCAAGTGAACACGAACCCCGAGTTCAAATGGAAATTGCACAAGTCGGAAGTGACGGAGAAAGATCGGTTAATGAATAGCTTTACAAAAACTAAAAGAATATATTCGAACATTTACAGAACTTCATCCTTATTCTAGCCCAACAAAAACTCTGATTGTCAAGTTGCTTCGATTGGAAAATAGGGACGCCATAGTTGTGTGTGCTTTATTTCGTGTGACCGCCTCCAGGTGGGCAGCATAGTCATAATAATTTCCATTTAAAATCGTAAGTATATCAGTGAGTGAGTTCCATAGCAGCAGCGGCGGGGCTGGAGCTGGAGCTGGAGCCGCCGGGGTAGCTGGTGCTAGTATAAGCGTCGCGTGTAATGCAGCTGCTGGCCGGGAGGTGGCTGAGGTGATCCAGACACGGATCCGGGAGGTACACCAGGCTGGCCCGGTAGCATCGCCAGCTGTTGTCGGGCGATCTGCTGTTCGTGGGCGGAGCCACCTCGGCCGGGGGCATAGCCCTGTGTGATGCTGCCCACTGCCTTGGGATTCTGTACGGGAAACTAATTAGATATTAGATAGTTTTAGGATAGCCGGTCAAGATAATATCACAAAGGCCGAGATCTAACATTTGTGATGCTATCAAGACTGATTGGTAGACAACCCACCTGGCTGCTGCTAATCTGCAGCACGTTGTGATGCAGCGACAGCTCGCTGAGAAGAGGCTTGTACACGACTCCCTCCGATAGCAGGTGTGGTGGCGGCGGCACGTGGCCCGGCGGCGGACCGTCGTGTTTGCCTTCGATGTGGTAGCGGTCCGAGAGCTTCTCCATGGTCACCTGCGGTTTGCTCGCCTGCACGGAAAGGCTACCGCCGGCCTGGACTACCAGATCCGCCTGCGATATGGCTGGCTGGTCGAGGTTTATGTGCAGAACTTGCATGGGTTGCGGCTGGGGCGGTAGCTTTGAGGCCTGCGAGTCCGGGGCCTTGCTGACGGTGGCGCTGGGCAGATCCACATGGTAGGTCGTCTGCCGCAGGGGCATGCTGTAGTTGTAAATGGACTGCAGCCGGGCATCGGCCTGATGCTGGGACGTGGGCGTCGCCGCTGTCGTCTGGTAAAAAAGCGTTCCGGTTCCTGGATATTGTGCCGTGGTTTCTGCAAGAATAGTACAATCGGTGGTTATTGGGGGACTGTAGATAATAATTGGGTGCCGGCAGAGGATCTCGGACTTGAATTGGCGAGTGAGGTGCTTACTGTTCCATGATAGCCTAGCATAGTCCGCGGCACGACGGTAGTCATCGTGTTCTGCGAATCGATCGTAAACAAATAACGAAATGAACATAAGTTGTGTGCCTGTGTCGGTTAGCGGTTAGTGTGCGAAAATCAAATGAGATTGATGATTGATGATGATCGGCGCGGGGGTTAGTAAGCTGTTAATCAAGTACAGTGAAAGCAAAGAGCAGACTGTAGGCCTATGGACCAACTTCACAAACTGTCTGAGCATTAAAGCTTCACTAGGGTTCAAATTATATATAATAATAATTCATTTAAACTCAGGAAACATAAGATTTTGTCTTAAACTAGTTCTAAAACGTGACGGTGTAATTAATTATCATCGATTAGAATAATCTTATATTCTTGTGATAAATATACAACTCTTCAGCGTCATATTGACATAAGAGATATGAAAAAAACACATTTTGATATGCATATTTTCCCTGAATTATAAATTAATTGAAAAACAATATTGTCTCAGCAGTTAATGCGCTTTTTGGGGAAGTCAGACTGTGATAGTGGAATTTCTGCGTGTGTTTTGCTTTTTTCCGCTTGTGAAAGCGTTCACTGTGTGGGGAGGACTGTGTTGCGACCACCATCCTGGCTTACTCTGCTGGGTGTAGCTGGCGGCGCTCTTGTAGTAGGCCTGATGCTGGTTTGGGGGTGAGGGGCTTCGACCCCGCTTTCCTGCCTGGGTGCCGGGCGGGGGCTGCAATAGAGAAAGTAGATAATTATTAATTTGGAGAACATAATTAACCCAAAGAATGGAACCTTTTGCAGTATCTGGTGATGCTGGAGACGCAGGGGTGGCAGGAAGACGGGACCACTGGCCGCCGCTTGCTGCATAATGAAGAGCTCGTTCTCCTTGGCCTGCTTCTTGCGCGTCTCCTCCTCGTTGATCACCTTCTTCAGCTGGACGGTGAGCTGGTGCTTCTGGCTGTGCAGGTCGGCCAATTGCTCGTCCAGCCGCGTGATCTGTCCTCGTGTGTCCTCTAGCGCGAGTGTGTTCTGACGCTCCTGTTCCTCCCGTTCACGCCGCAACCGCTGCTCCTCGCATTGGGCCTCGTACTCCTCCTGACGGCGTTGTCGGTCTGCCACGATGAAGCCCTTCAGGGCTCCGCGCAACTTCTCCGCCCGCTCGGCCTTCGCAGCCTGGGCGGCTGCATTGCTGTTATTCACCGCTGATGCTGGCGGCATCTTTGTGCTCTGCTTAGTTATCTTGCCAATTTTATAAGCCTTCTGGACCAACCGAGCAACTCGCAAATTCTTCGATCACACCGTGGGGCTCCCTGCTGGAAACGGGAACACCGAGCGAGTGGAGCGAGTGTGACGGGTGCGGGTTGCAGCAATTCTACGGAGGCTATATGGTCTCCCGGAAATGCTGGATGTGATAAATTGCGCGAGTCGGTTGAGAACTCAAGGGAAATGCAAGGCGGCGCAACCGTTTTGTTAGCGTTTGTTTTTTTGTTAAATACGGGATGAGCTGTGCAGCCAACTATCGATAACAGGGATAGTGATGCTGATTAACGGGCATGATTGTTTTGATATTCTTTATATTTAATTGGCTTTTGAAAGTGATTATTTTTGTTCAAGGGTTAATATTATACTATACTAAACTATCTAAGGAGTTTGAAATAATTAAATAAAGGAGTGACTTGGCTAGGACTATCGATATTCCTGGAGATTCCAAGTGTGACCACATGTAGGAAATACCAAACAGTAGAAACGGAACTGGTAACACTAGATGATGGAAAAACATTTCTCAAAGTACTCGAAAAAGCCTCAAAATATAGTTTGAGAGTGCCGGGTTCGGACGCTTCCGTTGATGAGTAACTAAGAAGATAAGTGATTAATAATAATATCTTTATTAAAGCGAGCGGACTTCGGGATAATTGCCATCAGAGCATTGGACGCGACGCTATCGAAGATCTGTGAAATGTGTTCAGCTCCTGCGAGCCACGAAAATTAGCCAAGTGCAGTGTGTTTAGCATCCAATAAGTGATACAACGTGCCTACCGATCGGTTAAGAAATCCCCATCGAAGCAATCCCAGCCCAGGGCCTACGTAGCAGCACGGAGCAGCATCAAGGAAATAATCAACAAAAGCGGCAAACATGGCGAGTGAGTAATAACATCCAAAAAAAATCCTAAAATCCAGCATTTTTCCGAGTCTCTATGGAGTCTCAGGAAGTCTATGGCTGCCTTATTCTTGGCGTTTTTGTTTGTTGCTCGCGGCGCGTAATATAAACAAATGCAACTCATGCACCGCCGCCGCTTGTGGCAGTGCAACATTTACGAGCTGCGAAGACTACAAAACCCGAGATCCCCGACTGCCAGGCAGCCAGGTGCTCGAGAGCGTCTGACTCTGGTGGAGTTGGAGGAGATTTTTCCGGAGTTTGTCAGTGGGTGGGGGTCTCTTAGCTCCGTGCCGGGCAGACATGTGAGAAAAATCAATATTTACGCGTTTTTGCCGCTTGTCTCCATTGCACAGTGGGGCGATTTGACGATTTGAATTAGAATCTGGACTCCGGTCACCTTTTCCAATCATACACAACGAGATTCCTCTTATCCTTTAATGGTACTCCTGCCGAGTCCTCGGAATTCTGGCGGGAATTGTGTGATAGCCCACGTCCCGCCACCCCCTTGGAGGATGGAAAGCCAAGCCACCCCCTTTTCGGTTGTGGCAATGGCACAAAACCATCCCCCCACAAGCCGCCCACTCTGCCGCCAGGGGGCGGGCACTTTAGAGTCCAGGGAGCAGCAGCAGCAGCAGCAGTGACGACGCATTAATAAATGAGAATATGCCTCCTGCGAGGTGCAAGGAATCACTTTATCCCCCGGGGTGGCACAACAAACACAAAAAAACACGGAAAAAAACACGCAAACTGTACAAATAAAGGGTCGAAGAAGGAGTTCCCTGGGAAACACCATAAGATTTTATCGCTTTATTTACTCCAAAAAGACTTTTATTTCTTTTTTAATATTTAATTTCATTTAATTTATTTAAAAAATGGAATATGTTAAGTTGTTTTTGAATGAAATGTGAGGAAAGACTTTCCTCCATGCTAATTCTAGAGTAAGAATTACATAAAACCACACTTAAAAGTGTCAGCAATCCTAACAAGGACTATCATCTCAGCCAGGAGCCAGGACATCTGCGCCCAACGTGCTGAAAAAAGTTCCCATCTGCGGGCTGTGTCCTGGGCTTCCCCTGGCTTTGGATTTTAATTGGTCCTTTGTGTCTGCATTTTGTCGACGCTCTCGCTAGTCGACGCTCTTCGACACACAATTTGACTGCTGTCCTTGCGGCTGTGGCTTCCATCAACCCCGCAGGCCGCAGTCCCTGATAAGGACGATATCAGTTGCCCCAAAACAGGCAGCTCTGCCTTTTCTTTATTGTTATTATTATTATTTTGGGCGCTCTTTTTTTTCTTTTGGATTCTGGATTCGTTCCACACAGCTTACCCAGATTAGCTGCCTGTTATTGTAGTTTTACCCAGAAGCGAATTTATTGCCTTTTTTCCAGCGCCTTGCCCAGGATTTCGTATTCCTGCAGCGTTTCTTCATTCTCAGCCTCATCTGGCTGATGGCTGTGCCGGGTGACTTGTGATTTCCTTTCCTATTTTCCTATTTACTCCCCCGATTTCCACTCGCTTTATTCTTTTTACTGCTAATAAGATTTTGGTCCTTCTAATGGCCTTGAGAAGGAATGAATCAAGGCGTGGGGTTGCCTGTTTTAATTGAGTTCGTGCCCCATTCAAATTGGCATAGAAATTAATTTCAATTAACTTCCAAGACTTGTCGGTTGCTTGTGTCCTCTTGACAAGTTTTGGAAGCAGACTTCTTGGGGGTAGAAAGTCCTTTAAAGAGTCCTTCAACTCCTCAGTGTTCCAGTGCTGCGTTGAAAGTAAATATTAATTAAATATGCACAAGTTTATCGTCTGCAAAGTGCAGTTCCTGGAAAGCAATGGTCATGGCTATGGAAATGGCAGATAAATTCCCATTTCAGTTGACCTTTCCGGAGCTCTCAGATCATGTTTCAAAACACACAAATTCAATGGCCCGGAAAAGTTCGTGTTTGTTTCTATTGCTGTCCCAGTTAACACTTTGCCACACAATTCTCGAAACCACAACGCTTTGTCCTCAAACATCCTGCCATCCCGCCATTCAAAATTGAAAGTTTTGCAAACAAGAAACACAACTTTTTGTTTACGCACGCTGCTGGGAAGGCGAAGAACTAAGAACGGATCAGGAGGAATCCTCCGCCATGGGATCCCAACACCGAAAGAGACAGTGCATCGACCATGTCCTGGATGACCTGTGCCTGGGACACTACAAAACCGGGATGATTCGGATCAATGAGCAGCTGGAGCAGCTGCACGATCATGATGAGATTGTGGCCCTGTTGGAGCTGAAGAACATCCTGGTGCGGCTGCGCCTGAAGGCGGAGGAGCTGCGTAGCATTGGACCGACGCGCCACTCGGACGCCCTGCCGCACGGCTTCACCCTGGAGATGCTGGACGTGGTGCAGAAGGTGCTACGGTGCCGCACCCACTACGAGGTGCTGCGCGTCTCGCACCATGCCACCTACTCGGAGGTGAAGCGCGCCTACCACAAGCTCGCCCTGCGCCTTCACCCGGACAAGAATCTCTCACCCGGGGCGGAGCAGGCCTTCCGCCGGATCAGCGAGGCCGCCGACTGCCTCACCGACTGCCAGAAGCGCATCGAATACAACATTGTGACGGCCGTAGGGGATTGCTTTGGTCAACGCAGGTCCGACTACGAGGATTACCTCAACAGGAATATGGAGAGCGACGATGCAGGCTTTAGTCAGGATAAGGAGGAGAGTAGCAATGCCCATCGAAAGCCCTACCAGCCGGCGAATCAAAGGAAACCCCAGCGCCAGTCGTACTACCAAACGGAGCAGCTTGTCATTGGGGTGATGGCCGCTTTGGTGTTCCTCTTCATCATCCTGCACTACATTGCAGCCTCACCCGTCTACAGTTTTAGGCAAACCAGGTGAGTCTCCAAAGGACAACAGGAATCCAGGACGAGTAACCCTTCCTTAGCACCCACAGCCTGCGGCGCATTAGCCACAAACATCACATCGCTTACTTTATTAGCCCCAAGAGCCTGGCCAAGTACACAGAGGAGCAGAAGCTGGCCAAGCTGGAGCGCGAGATCGAGCAGGTCTACATCTCGGAGCTCAAGCAGAACTGTAAGCAAGAGCGAAGTCTGCGTGAGTTATCCGGAAGTTAATCTCAGGGATGCGTGTTTAATGGACTTCTCTCTCCCCATTTTCCAGGCGATACCATGCTGCTGCGGGCGCGGCAGGGCAACAATCCGAAGCTGAGGGATCATGCCATGGAGATGCCAACGCCCGCCTGCAATGCCCTGCTCCAGGTCGAGCAGTCTGCTCCACGGCCTCTGTTTCTCGAGAGTGGTTCTGGGGAGGATCAGAGTCTCCAGCCAACAGCTTCGGATTAGAAAATCGACTTTATCGGAAGTCAAGTGATATTGTGGGACAAGAAACAGCCTATTTGTTGTGTTTAATTTTTGGTTTTAATTCAAAATATTTATAGAATTGAATAATAAGTAAAAACTACGAAGTATTTGCAATCATGGAGAGGGATTTATCAATATTTATGACTACTTTTTCATGCCACAAAATTGGAGGCAAACTCTCGTTTAACCCAAATTTTTTAGAGGTTCCAGAGAGACACGGAAAGCCGCCTTTAACAACAGAAGTTGCACATGATTCGAACATGCCACAACATTGGCTATAACAAGTTTTTGCACTACATTTGGTTATTTTTCTTTCCGGCAAAAGTCAGTGAATCGTTAAATGCCTGAAACAAAACACCACAACGGGCTCTGGAAATAAAACGCAGGCCATGGCTTATAGCCTGTCGATGGAGGAAAATACAGAAATACGAAAATAAAATAAAGCAATTGCCCCAGAAATTCGGGCGAATAAAAATGCTGCGAACGGGGCACGCTTCCGCAGCACAAAAAGCTAACGAACTTGCCACGGAACTCGGAACAGGATGGATGAATGGATGGATGGATGGGTGGATGAATGGATGGGTGGCTAGGAGGATAGATGGATGGCTGAATGGAATACTCTGAATACCAACGAGTACCAGTTACCAAAACAAACATTTCGAGTCACGCAAAAGGACGCTGCACTTGAAAAAACTAATCACGATAATCTTCAACCTCGTTTTCAACGAAATTACTTTAATTCATAAATTATAGAGTAATATTTCCAACATTTGAAGTTTAAGTGTAGACGCATGCACCTGTCCACCTGCCTCGCCTGTCTCACCTGTCACTCCAATACGTCGCTGCGTCGCCTTGCCACCTGTCCAATTGCATTCAACGCTCTGTGGCAGGGACAGACCAACAAATGCAACAATTTCCCCGCTACCTGAATGCATTTTATTTTCCATATTATATACAGGAGGGAGAGGCCTACAATAGGGGTTACATTTGTAAGTGCAACCTGGCTGCAAGTTACCATAGTTTGTGGCAGCAGTTGCTGGTTGTGCCTCCTTTGTTGCTGCTGTTTCTATGCCACACTGTGGATGCTGTGCCACCCGGTTAAAGGGTTCTTTCTGCTCACTTATTCATTATTTATGCTCCACAAAGTTTGTTGTCGAGTCGAGTCCTTCCCATTTCCCATTTCCACCAAGTGTCGCCGGTTGTCGAGTGGCAGAGTCTGGTCCTTGCCACGCGTCCTGCGCGCCTCGTCCTTAGGCCTCCATCGGAATGTAGAGCCTGTCAGCATGTGTGCCTGCCTGGCGACATAAAGGCCTTTTGCCTGACTGAAATAATAATATTGTGATAATGTTCTGGAATAAAAAAAACGACTGTGGAAGAATCGAATTCGAATTGAAACAAATAAAATATTATTTCAAATAAAATACGAGACTTTAAAGCTTTGGGGAAAAAAGTAAACCTATTTGGGTGCTACCCTTGGGGAATTATTTAATCGAATTCGATTTGGAAATAAAACTGTTGCCTAGACAACTAAGAAACTTTTCTCGATTTGTTCCAAAACACGCCAAGGTATAAAAATGTGTGTCATTGAAACCCAAAAACTATCCAAATCGAGGGGCACCCTTATGGTTTTTTCTTGCCACACCCAATCGCTATCAACTTCGATTTATTAAAGCCAGATTGCTTTCCCATTTTACTTGCCTCTTGGCCCGTGGCTTATGCAAATCGCCTGCCCACGTGGGTTCCTTTTTTATAATCCAGGAGAAGCAGATGGCTTCGGGAGCAAATGGGACCTTAAACAAGGCTCATTCTGGAAGGTTTTTTATGGCTCAATGATTTGCAGGGAATTCTTGTGTTTAAAGATGCCTTTTGTCTTGGTTTTAGTCTTATTTTTATTGATTTATCTTTAAGAAAGTACCGGGTTTCAATAACCATTCAAAGTAATCTTCGAGAGCAAATAGGACCTTAAACAAGGCTCATTCTGGAAGGTTTTTTATGGGAATTTTCACAAACTACTTTATGGATCAATGATTTTCCTAGAAACCCCTCGAATTCTTGTGTTTAAAGATGCTTCTCGTCTTTAAAAAAGTACCGGGTATCAATACCCCTTCAAAATAACGACTTTTTCTAATCTAATCTCTAATATTATCTCTTCTTCCCCAGCTGAGATCGACGAGCTGATTGAACAGCTGAAGACGACCAGCGTTGGGACGGGCAACACGACACACCTGCTCTGCGAAATCTCCGCCACCAAGGACCCCAAGCTCTTCGACAAACACGAGCTGGCCGACTGCTTCCTGGGCCTCACCCGATGCGAGGACACCAACGTGCGCAAGGAGGCGGCCAAGTGCATCGCCGAGATCACAAAGTCCGAGGTGCAGCGGAAGAAGTTCACCAAGCGGGAAATCATTGCCGGCTTCCTGGAGTGCCTCAAGCAAGTGCCCACACCCGATGGCAGCATGGAACTCCCGATTCAGATCTGCCGAGCATTGGGAAACATCTGTTACCTGAACGACGATGCCAGGGACCTCATTCTGGAGCTACAAGGAGACGCGGTGCTGCTGAAGCTGCTCGACATTTCGGCCATCGAAGACGTGGTCAATGCGGCGCAGTTCATCAAGGTGCGCGGCGGCCTGCTCTCCAACTATCTCCTGGGTGGCGAGGGGCTGGCCAAGCGGGCCATGGAGCTGGGCGTGATGAAGAAGCTGCAGAACATCATCGCCACCGGAGCCTCCAATGTGGAGCAACACGAAGACCTGCTGCTCAACACGCTCCCTCTGCTCAGTATTCTCACCGAGAATGTCGCGGATCTGAACTTTGAATCCTCGCTCAACATTCAGTTGTCGAGCATCCTGGCTGCCTCCACCAATCCCGACCTGGCCGAAATGTGCCTGGAGCTGCTCCACTACCAGGCGGAGAGCGACGAGGTGAAACTGCTGCTGGCCAAGGATGGACTCTGCGAGACCATCTACAACCTCCTGGAAAAGTATAAAACCTTGGCCAGCACCAGCGAAGCTCGGGCTCTGATGAAGCTGGCCTGCGAGCTCATTGTCTTGATTCTCACGGGGGGTAGGCAGAGAAATCTCTTTATTTCTATAAAAAGTATTAATTAAAAAACTCTTTTAGATGAGTCGATGCACTTTCTATACACGACACCACTTTTGAAGAACATGGTCGACTGGCTGGACTCCACAGACATCGATCTGCTGACCACCGGGGTGCTGGCCTTGGGCAACTTTGCGCGCACCGACAGCCACTGCATTTACTTCGTGGAGCAGCAGACCATGAACAAACTGCTCGCGGTGCTGTCGAAGAACAACGGCGTCAAGGATGACGTGCGTCTGCAGCACGCTCTGCTGAGTGCACTGCGCAACCTGGTCATACCCAAACCTAATAAGAACGCGGTGATCCAGGCGGG
Source organism: Drosophila ercepeae (assembly GCA_018150545.1). Lineage (NCBI taxonomy): Eukaryota > Metazoa > Arthropoda > Insecta > Diptera > Drosophilidae > Drosophila > Drosophila ercepeae. Next base: position 17,642,905 of record JAECWL010000161.1, read on the forward strand.
TCTGGTGCAGACCATCCTGCCCATGCTGGAGATCCACCAGCCGCCCGTCGTCTTCAAGCTGCTGGGTACTCTGCGCATGACCGTGGACGGGCAGGGTAAGTAGTGCCGAAAATAGCATTTGATTCTCTATTAACATCTGGTTTGCATGTTTCATGTTTTTGCAGAGAAACTAGCGCTGGAGTTGCTGAAGAACAAGACGCTGATTGAGCAGCTGGTGCACTGGAGCAAGTCTTCGGACTATGCGGGCGTCACTGGGGAGTCCCTGCGCCTGATGGCCTGGCTGATTAAGCACGCCTACCTCAGCAAGATCGCCTACGCCCTGCCTCGCAAGGGGGATGCTCCTGCCGAACAGATTGCCGACAAGATTCCCCTCACCCAGGACTACGATCGCTCTAGCCTGAGCGAGTTCCTGGCCAATGAGGGCACAGTAGAGGCCATGGTCAGCATGCTCACTGCCCAGCACCTGGTGATGCAGAACGAAGCGCTGATTGCCTTATGCATCCTGTCCGTGGTCTACCTCTCGCAGAGAAACGACTCAACGCAGGAGCAAGCACAGCGACTGCAGGACGAACTGATCAAGTGCGAGGTGGGCAAGAAGCTGGCCGAGCTGATCAGCAAGTCCTCGGACAGCATGACCAAGGAGATAGTCGAGAACCTGCAGAACTGCGTCAACTTGCTCAAGTCTTCCGAAAAACTCGTCACGCACTTGGAGCAGCACAACATCAATGAGCTGTTGAAGTCCATACCCATTCTCACCGAATACTGCACCTTGTAAGGGGATCGAAGCAGAGGCGTGCAATTGCATTTATAAACAGCACCGAAGGATGCCTCACAGTAGAACGGGTCGATTTTCACGGTTGCTGAACTTCTAAAGAGTTAGAGACGGAAATGGATAAACGTTTTTCGCTCTTAACTCTTTACAGTTCAGAATTTTCACCCGAAACTTGACCCTAATGTAGTTTTCACCATAGAGCAACGATTCAGATGTAGACTTGACTGTAGTTTGGTAAGAAAAGGGCGCAGGGCTAATGCAGACAGAATTCACTCTAAAACACCCGAACCTGAGCAAAAGCGGAATGTATTTTTTAGACGCAAGCGTATTTTGATTGCATTTATGAGATGAATCGATGGAATGGATAAATCGTATAAATATTTATAATAACGCATAACTTATACGTATATGATAATATTAACAAGTTAGCATATAAATCTTTTCTGTTACATGATTTTTAAGAGCACAATAACAACAAATCGAGGTGATATCGCTAAATATATTTAATAAATGTATTTTATGTATTGTACTTGTAATCTTTAATTGAAAACACTTTTAACCCGTTGCTGGCACATACCAAAAACGATACGATACGAATACGAAAAACGAAAAACATTTTTTTAAGCGCACAATGTAATTTAGGTATTTTAATTGGTGCACAAAAATATACAAAAGTTTAACAGACACCAGCATGATGTTTCAAAACTCGGCAAATTCTCAGATTGCATTTTAAAAAATTAACAAATCTGCAACTCCGTAACAATCAGTAATCCACAGTTGAAATGAAAATGAAAATATGCAAATTTTACAAAGCGTAGTCTTAGAGTATATTTCAAATTTTACCAATTATTATTATAATACGATGTACTACAAATTGTTTGGTCACAAAAACTAGAAGAGCACAATATGAAAAGATTAAATGTAAAGCGTTGAACACACATTCACACACACACCAACACCCGAAACATATATATTTATGAACTCTAAACACGATCCTGTACATTTAATTCAAATAAAATTTGAAATGCATGAGAAAAAGAGGCAACAGTTTTGGTTTCAATTTGAACAGCGCGCCAAAAGGGATCTATAATCTGGCAACCCCGCAGCGCATTTTCTTTAGTGTTGGAAAGCGGTAAAAGCTGGCTGCATCAAATCACCAAAATTCCAAAAATCATCCAAAATTTAAGCTGCATTTTTGTATAACTTAGTTTACTGTGAAACAAATCTAAATTCAACTTGGTTGGAGTAAATTCTCGGTTGATATCCTTGGCTATTGGCGCATGACAACCGCCAACTCCCATCGCTAGACTGGGCCAAAAAAACGCTGCATTCCAATTTCACTGCGATTTCACTTTCACGATTTGACGAAAAGGTAAATAAACACAGGCGTATGTGGAAGGTGCTGTATGTGGTGCTGCAGGCGTAGGCGTTGCGGAATAAATCCCACAGCTGTTGGACATGGCCACCTGTGAACCCGATCCGGCTGAGGTCGAGGCTGCGGCCGTGACCACAACAACAGACGTAAAGATCAGCCCCAAGTCGTATGACCATCCTCTGCTAGAGAACCCCCACCGCGGACTCGCTCCACCCACACAGAACGGGGAGACGGTGTGCATCCGCGGCTGCTTCAGCTACTTCCATTACGGATGCGACGGGCAGCAGGACGTGGGCTGGGGCTGCGGCTATCGCACTCTGCAATCGGCCATCTCTTGGATAATTGGAAGGCGAACCCATTCGGCTGAAGGTATTCAGGAGGCACACTGGTTCGTGCCCTCGATTCGGGAGATTCAGGCCATACTGGTTGCCATTGGAGACAAAGGCGAGGGATTCGAGGGGTCGCGTGACTGGATCGGCACCTTGGAGGAGTTCTACGTGATGGACGTCCTGTATCAACTTCCCTGTCGGATTCTACATGCGCGCCAGCTCGGTTCCCCAGAGGTACTCTACCAGATCCGCGACTACTTTAACGAGTTCCAGGGCTTCATCACGATGGGCGGGATAAACGGTGACGCCGCCTCAAAGGCCATTGTTGGCTGGCACCGCAGTGCAGAGGGCAAGGTTTACCTTTTAGTGGTGGTGAGATTACTTTTTGTACTTTACGATTCTCGTAATATTAAGACTTTTATTCCATTTAGGATCCACACTTCGCAGAGCCGCCCGCTTCGGAGCAGACATTAATCGACCGGGGCTACGTTCGCTGGGTGGCCATAGAGGATTTTCCCGACAGCACTTACAATCTCTGCCTGATACTGCAGCCCTAGATGTTGTAGTCTTTTATCTAGAAATAAAACCAATTCGGCCCCCGATTTCTATAGAATGTTTCTCTTCCATTTTAGCTTTGCTGCCCAATGGACGTTATCAATTCCTGACTACGCCAATCGACTGATAACCGCTATCCCCGGCGATGGACTGATAAGCTTGAAAATCGCGTCGAGCGGTTGAAGGAAACCGGCAAATACCAAAACAAACCTAATTTAAGCAGCCGAAAAGACAGCGAGTGAGCCATGGAGCTGCTCCACCGAACCCTGCTTTCGACCATCGGCGTACTGACCGCAGTCTATGCCCTGATTAAGGTCAGTCTGGGATACTGGAAGAGACGCGGGATCTTGCACGAGAAGCCAAAGTTTCTTTGGGGCAATCTTAAAGGCGTAGTCCAGGGTAAAAGACACGCCCAGGATGCCCTTTGCGACATTTACTCTAACTACAAGGGCAGGTCCCCCTTTGTGGGCTTCTTCGCCTGCCTGAAACCGTTTATTTTGGCGCTGGATTTAGATCTGATCCACAGTATTCTCTTTACCGATGCCGGGCACTTTACCTCGCGGGGCCTCTACAGCAATCCAGGTGGCGAACCGGTCTCCGGGAATCTACTTCAGTTGGACGGGCACGCGTTTCGCTCTCTGCATGGAAAATCAGCGGAAGTATTCACCGCGGCGAATATAAACAAGCTGGTTCCTCGGCTCGTGCGGATATCCGCCAGAATTCAGAAAGATCTCTCGGATGCGAAGATTCAAGCGACCCTAAACATAAGTAAGCTGGTGTCCGGCTACAACGTGGATGTGCTGGCTTCAATGGCGTTTGGACTGGAAGGCCGCGAACAGGAAGAGTTCTCCCAGTGGGCGCACAACTACTGGGGCAAGTTCAGTTTTTGGCGCGCTTACCTGGCTCTCGAGTTTCCAACAATCGCTCGCCTCCTGCAGTACAAAAGTTACTCAGAGCAGGCCACCGACTATTTTATAAAGCTGACACTGTCGCAGTTAAAAGAACAGCGAGGCAGAGACCGGCAACCACTGCAGACCTTCCTTCAGCTCTACTCCAACGCCTCTCAGCCGCTGGACGATGTCCAGATTGCAGCCCAGTCCTTTGGGTTCCTCGTGGCAGGCTTCACCCCGCTCAACGCCACTCTGGGTTTCTGCCTCTACGAACTGGCCCGCCAACCGGAGCTCCAGGACCGCGTTAGGGAGGAGATAAAGAAAACACTGAAGCAGCATAATTCCCAACTGACTTTGGAGTGCCTCAGGGACCTCAAGTACGCGAAGCAAGTCCTCAATGGTGAGTCTTCAAACTATTTCCCATGCATAACTCTTATTAATATTAAAATATCCCTTCGAAATAGAAACGCTTCGCTTGCACACTCCGCATCCGTTTTTGCTGCGTCGTGCCACCAAAGAGTTCGAGGTTCCCAAGTCCGTATTCGTTATAGCGCGGGGAAACAATGTCCTGATACCCACGGCGGCCATTCATCGAGATCCAGAGATGTATCCGGAGCCCGAGCGATTCGATCCGGACCGATTCGAGGAGGAGGCCATGAATTTGAGACCAAAAGCAGCGTTTTTGCCGTTCGGCGATGGGTTGCGAGGGTGCATCGCCAAGAGGTTTGTTGACCAGGTGCTCCTGGTGGGCCTGGTGGCACTGCTCCAGCACCACAGATACACGCCCTGCGCGGAGACCACAATGCCTATTCAGTACGACAACCGGAGGCTTCTGCTGATGCCAAAAACTGATATCAAACTCAACGTGGAGCGGGATTGATTATTGATTATATTTCTTCTTTTTTCGTATTGTGGTATTGTTTTATGTACAAACTGTTTGTTTTTATATTTATATATTTATGCAATTTATGCTTTGGTTCCCTAAAACTGTGGACGTGTGTGATAATGCTGACGATGACTGTAAACTACTGCACCAAGATCAACAAACTGAATAAATACACTAATTGTTAATTGTAATTATTTAAGGAACTCCTTATAAGACAGGTCGCTTGATCTCATTTTCTCAAAAACTACCTCTGCCACAATAAGGTGAATTAACATTTAATTCTTTAATGTTAAATGACATCGCCCTCCTCCTCGATTCTCATACATGGCACTTTAAAAAACTAAACTTTAATTTTATTCTGTTAAATAACAGCGCACTTAACAGAATTTGACTTTAATTCTAATGTTAACTTTATTTCTAATGTTAAATAATAGTGCCCTCCTCCTCGATTCTCATTCGTGGCACTTAACAAAACTTGAAATTTAATTCTATGCTGTTAAATAACAGCCACTTAACAGAATTTATATTAAATTCTAATGTTAACTTTAAATCTAATGTTAAATAACAGTGCCCTCCTCCTCGATTCTCATTCGGGGCACTTAACAAAACTTAAATTTAATTCTGATAATGTTAAATAACAGCGCACTTAACAGAATTTGACTTTAATTCTAATGTTAACTTTAAATTTAATGTTTAATAACAGCTGCCTTTTCCTCGATTTTTAAACGTTTAAAAACACTGTTAATTAACAGTGACCTGGTCCTCTATTCTCATAAATCGTACTTAACATAAAAAAAAATATTGTAATATATATATTACTTGTTTTGCCCTCACTATGAGCCAAATTTTTCTTGCCATACATTTGCACAATATTTTAAAGGAGTACCACAGAAAAATTGACTACAAATCAAAAAGTATTTAAGCTCCAGGGTTTAAATAAAGTTCAAAAGTCGCGCCTTAGATCATTTAGATCAAATAATTGGGGTACCTGATGTTATGAAAAATTTTAGTGGTTCTGCCAATGCTTGGATTGATTGGAAATGTTGGGATTTGAAAGATATGCCTGATGATAAGCTCTATGACGATATGTAGTACTAGGATGAAAAAACATTTTAGGTTGAAATCAATAATTCCTGCCCAAATATTTTAAACTAAACCGGGGAAGTTTTTCCTTAGTGTGCCCAAGCAGAAATTATATCGATATCAAGTAGTAGAAATATCGATATTTCTTTATCAAAATCAAAAATAATTGGATGCTCTATGGAACATGTTGCAGTATGACGGGAACGGGACAGAATATCGGACCTCTTTTTCTGGCCCATGTACACCATTGGAGGTTCTATGGAACATGTTTCAAGTCGCAGTATGACGGAAACGGTACGAAAATATCGGTTCTCTCATTCTTTTCTCGTTCGATAGGAAATGGAACGCGAAAAATTCAAAATTGTATAATTTTTTGGCGCGGTCGGACGGTTTAGCGGATGATCGAACGATTATTTCGAAGTGTAGGTGAAGTGCCGAGTTTGCTATCAACTAAACTCTGTCAAAGGCCTACCCTGCTGTAACCGGCAACAAAAAACTACACTGGCCAGACGTGTTGTTGTGGGTGTCGATTTTCCAGCTCGTCTAAAAAGTAGATGCTGCGGCGGTTTAAGCTAAAAGCAAAGGAAAACCTTGTGAAATGAAAACAATTCGTTGCTGTTGAATCTGGTTGGATAATACCATGTCGGCGTAGTGTTTTCCTGAACCGATATATATTTCTGTGTGAAAATCGTTCCACCAACTCGGGCGATATGTTTTTTGTTTGTCTATAAGAAAATCTCGCGTCGCGTCGCAACGAAGAAGCGTGAAGAGGGAGAAGCGAAGAAAATAACAGTTGAACGACAGCTTCTAACTGTTCTCTGGCGAAGGAGTGTGAAAGAGTGCGCGAAAAATCGGAGTGTCGGGGTACGGTGGGGAAAAGCGAGTGATTTTATGCAATTTCCCGGGCCAAACAGAAAATAAAGCGTCTGTCTGGCAGGCCAGTGTATATATACGTGTCTGTGAGTGTAAAACAACAACAAGGAAGCAAGGATCTACGCTGTCGCTCAGGGTAGTTTGTTTGAATTTGAACAAAGCCCAACATCAACACAGCCCACAAAGGGAAAAGGGAGCAAGGACAGCAGGAGACAGCAAGGAGTACTGGAGAGCACACCCCATACACACATACAGCTCGCTCCTTTGTGTGCGCTTTTGCCGCCTGGAATGCAATGCTACAGCAGGAACGGGGCGATGGGACGCAGGGGAGGAAACGCTTAATTGTTTGCAGCATCGGCGGCAGCCGCATCCGAAAAAATCAAACAAACGATTGCACTCACGGCGCCGTGGGCCAGGAGGAGGGACTCGCTGCGTGCTGAGCAGCAGATGCACGACTTGCAAGCAGCCGAAAGTGCACTGTGAGTATCCTTTAACCTTCAAGGGGGCTTGGAGACAAAACAAAACAGGAATCGAGTGGGTGAGGCGAGTGAGCTAATTGTAAAAATCATTCCGAAGATAACCCTAATTATAGCGGGGTGAGGGTGGAAGATGCAGTTCGACAACAAGTATGCACAGCATCCTCTTCCAGACGAGTTTCAAGGACTTCCAGTTCCAGTCGAGTCCGTCGTGAGAACCAAAAAACTCCTTTCCGGTTACTCCATTTTGGAGTTGCGCGCTAATTGCGCAAGTGCAGGGACTTTTCTCTTCCAGCATTTACCTGAATTATATTCCGGAAGAGACAATATTTTATTTTTCGCCCGTCTGGGGTGGCTATTCGTTCATGATTTTGTTTTATTTTTTATATTTTGGAAATATAAACGAGGCAGGAACCAGAGCAGCACGTTTGTACCCATTGTCTTTAAGCTCGTAACAGTAACAGTAAAAATGCCAAATTTCCTAATGCCTCCTTTGGCGATAAGCACGTTTTTAGTATTTTCCTCGTTTGCCATTTCTCGTCATCCTTTCACAACTACAGTAAAGATTCGTTAAGGAAAACTGGCATACTTTTCGTTAAAAAATATTTGTTCCAAAAATACTCGAAAGTAGTTTTTGATAAGAAAGTAAATAATTTTGATGAACTTTTACCTAAATATTCATTATTTTGAGGTCTTACCGTACTGTACGGTATTCTTATCATACCTTTGAAACGACTTTAGTTTCCAGAGTCTAGTTAGAGAGATAAGGGAAACGAATTTGAAATGTGACGCCTGGATTTTGTTTACGTTTCGAGATTATTTTTTCGCACATTTTTGTTTAAACAAATGTTATGGCTCAGAGCTGTGTCTCAGCTCTGACAGAGGTTTCGGGTTCGCGCCACAAAGCGATATGCATGGAATGCTAGGCGATGCAGCCTAGACAAGTGGCAGCGAGAGAAAAATTGGAAAGGCTGGTCGGGATGTCTTCTTGACCAGCAAGCGGTCGGGATGCCTTGGGTTATCTGATTCTTCGAGAGTAACCCAATCTGCGAAGCCGCCGCACCTGCTGCCGCAATTGCCAAAAACAGAAGAGCTCTGCCGTTGAAAGGGGCAAGTGGGGCAGAAAGGGGCATGTTAGCGCAAACAGCTGGCGGGGCTTTTGGTAAGAAAACTTGCTCCTGCTCGCTCGCTAACAACAAAACAACAAAAAGCTGAAAAAGCAACCTGCGTTTTAATAAAATGCAAACAATACTGCACAGAGGAAGAGCAAATACTCGTACTCCTCCCTCGTACTCCTCCCTCGTACTCCTACCTCGTTCCTCGTAGATATAAATAGTAATGTTTTTATGGAGAAAGGCCTGCCTGCTGTTTGGAAAGATAAACAGAGACTGTTCTCTGCCAAAATAAATTTGGCAAAAAAGAAAATAAAACGATATGGCCAGGCACGAAGGTAGCGGAAAAGGCACTATCTATATTTTTTTAATATCGCGCCGCTCCCGCTGCATAACGTACAGCCGACCGATGGGCGCTGGCGTTTATCGTACGACTAGAGTATAGAAGTATAGAACATATTACTACAAAAGAAGAAAGACTACGTTTGTTGCTCTAAAAAGTTAGGTAAGAATTGAGGATTAGAATCTTGGCGTAGAAGTATTACGCTTTGGAATCGGATTAATGTAAAGACTTACAAACACATCAAGGGGCGCTGCCGTTTATTGTACGGCTTGGATCGCACGGATAGATCCGAGAGAATAAAGTATAGACAAGTTTACGAGGAAAGAAGAAAGAGTGCGTTTGTTGCCCTGAAAGGTAGCTGAGAATTGAGGAATTAATAGAAGAGGATCTTTCTATTACGTTTTTTGTTTCTTTCACGATCCACCTATTTCTATATCTATATCATTTTATATACCTTGTTTTACAAACCAACAATTTCTATGACTATATCTTTTTATATACTTTGTTTTACGATTTACGTCCTATTTCCCTCATTACTATCCACGCTTATCGTTTCTGTTTCTTGGTCAACCGTGTAATACCATTTCTACCCATTTATATTAAAGCTATTTTAAAGCTATTTCGAGCTATTCCGATGGTGTAAAACATAATAATGTTGAAGTCTGGCTTGAAAAAAGACAAAGGAAGCTTTATCATTTAATTTAAGTAGCGGGAATGCATATTTATGAATTTGTGAATGAATTTACTCTCTGTTTTGGTTTAAGTTACTAACATTGTAATTATTTTAAGCCAGTAAATTGTCTCCGTTTATCAGTTTCTTTTAAAAGATTCTACAGAATATTCTTTTAAGGTTTTTAAAGTTTCATCATAAAGGATTCACAGGAAAAAGTGGCTGTTGTGGCATGCCAAGTACATTTCTGAATGACCCTCTTGACCAATATATTCTGTTTTGCCACAACTATTTCCAACAATATTCTCAATTGGTAAACAAAAGTCGGCTGGGAATTCGTAAAGCGATATCCAGAGTTTGTTTTTCAGACCAAGTGGCAGCTTGAATGGCTGCATTTGTTGCTGCAACTCTGCCCACACCGCCCACGCACAAAGAGATATTCGTTTTCGTTTTGGTTTCGGTTTGATTTGTCAACTGCATGGGTGTATCCATTGGTGAATGAATGAATTCATGGATAGGCGTGAATTCATTCTCGAAAACGAATGAAAACGAAAACTCCCACACTTTATTGTCGCAACCACTTTCGGTTTTTGTTTCCTCTCTGGCGTGGCTTGTCCTATTCAAAATCGTGTCTAATCTAAGGTCTGGTTTTTAGGGCTGGTTTGCGTGCCAAAAAACTACCAAAAACACGGGGGAGCTCATTATGAAAGTGGGAAAACTTCAGGAGTTGAGGCCTAATGGATTTCCTCGTGACTCTATGAACATTAATTATGGCAGACGGACTGGCAAATTAGTAAAACTTTGATGGGTGAGACGTTCTCTGGTCAAAATGGCAAAACAAAAGGCTTTTTTGTGCTGAGAAGCTTTTTACGTTAACGAGACTGGAAAGGTAAGAAGCGTCCAAAGAACAGAAAAAGCCACAAAGTTGTCAAGAAAACAAGAACAAAACGTGCTTATGGAACCGGCAAACACGACAGACTCTCTAAACATAACAAACATGATGGCTAACGGCACTCTTCTTGGCCATTATTAGCCATTTTTCCAACTTGGCTAAGACGCTAAAACGAAGCTAGAAAAGCTAGAAAAAGTAAAGGGATTTCAGCAATATTGTTGGATGCAAATTGGACAACCGAATAGAGATTCTAAACAACAACAGAAACTAGATGATCCAGAGTTTAGTTTCAAAATAAAAAATAAATACAACTCTTACCTCGTAATGAGGCGCGAAAAGTCAAAAGTCTTTGAATGCCAAAAAATGTGTGAGAAATAATCCCATTCTTACGCCTTTGGTCAAAAGTTTGCTTTTTGTGTATCCAAAATTTTGGTTTATTTTTGTTTTCGGCTGCGCCTTGCCATGTGTAAAGCTATAATTTTATGCACAAATCGATTAAACGCCTCTAAATGCCCGAAAGTTTATTTTCACACAAAACTGTAGGCGTTTTTTTTCGGTTGCGAAATACGAGTATTCTCTGTTTGGTGTTCTACTTTTTCGGACTCCTCGGACAGCTCCCGTAGATAACTTCCGATCGATAATTATCGATTGCGAAAACTCGAATGTGTGTTTACTTTTGTTCTGATTAGATAACGCACTGCTGGGATGTCTATCTCGTTTTCAATTATCGATCAAGTGCCCCAATTTACAGGCCTCAAAATTTGCTACGAAATCAATTAAACGAAAATGAATGAAAAACGAAGACTTCACAAAGTGTTTTCTGTTCTGTTTTTTTTGCTATATTTTATTCATAGAAAATTTGGGTTAATGATGTGCCATGTGCGTTTCGAGGGGGCAGCCACAGCAGCAGATGCCCTCACAAATCCCAAAAAAAAACATCAAAATGGAAAATGGAAAACAGAAACTAGAAAATGCAATGCAAAGCACAGATGACGCTAAAGATAGATACTCATAGATAAACACATCTGAACGAGAATTTCTATTCGTTGTCGTAGAAAAACTTGATCTTTGGATTATCATCGTTTTATGTGTTGGAGTTCTTTCGCTTTTCATCGAACTCGACGCTTTCCCAAGCGAGATCGCAGACCCAGTCCAAGGGCCAAGACATCTCGAGACTTTGCTGACCACAGATGTTGTTGGTGAAAGTCATGACTGCCTCTGCTGCTGCTGCTGCACAATTTTCCAGCAACATTGTATCGCTTACCTTGTTTCTTTAGCCGCCACACAACTGGCCACATACATGTGTCTCTATATCCGGCAAACACCGACCCGACATTGGATATCTTCCCCCTCGTTATCGCCACGGATTTCTGGGTATACAAATCCCATTCAAGGCAGCTGTAACATTATTTGTCTAGCCGAATCCCAGCTAGAACAAAAACCAGGAAAACAAAACAAACTTCTATGTTTTTAGCTGTGATTTAGGAACTATTCGATACAATATTTTAACGTTTAGGAGTTTTTCGGAACTGTTCGATATTTGTTCATCTGAAGAAGCTTAAGAATCAATCCTTGCAACGATTTATTTCTTTTTCCGATAAGAATGATGTGGAAAATAAACCCAATATTGGTTTGGCTTTGAGATTCCTCTGGAGATAGACTTATCGATTCTCAAACACGAGACTTGTGACTTCCTTTCAAACCTCGTAGCCTCATTATGCATGCCGTTTGCTCTAGGAAATCCCTAAATCCACAGTAAGTTCAAGACCTATAGATGGGACACCGTGCTGGATGGAACACCCGGCTGGCTGTGACACCCGGTAAGGTCCACCCCACCAGACCGCATCTGCATTCACGCATAATTACACAACGATTGAAGGGAGAAGATGGAGAGGTTGAAGAGGATGGTGCGTGCGGACACATCTCTTCAAAGCAATTAACTGCAACAACTCTGTCTCTCTGTCTGTCTGTCTGTCGCCCTTGACAAAATTGTCCAAGAGTCTGCAGCATTTGCCCAGCTCCGTGTTTCTCTGACAGTCAAGTCGAGTCACTTCCTGTGATAGAAATCCCAGACGACATGCAGATCAGAAACAGTGCGGGTTAAGATATTAGCAAGGAAAGGAGGTGGTCTTAAATGTTACAAGAAAATTTTAAGGAAACTATGAGGTAAGGTATCAGTAGAATATTGTCTTTTCTTTTTTAAACAAAATGAATCATAAACAAACCCTATTTATTTAAATATTTGTGTACTTTCAGCCCTCAGCCCTTCCGTTGCTTTCTGCCCCCTTTCGGAGCCAACGCAGCTTCCGCTTGTTTCCACAGAAAATCCCAGAAAAGCCGCACCGATAGATAGAGATACAAAACGAAGCTGACAAGAGCATGCTTTGAGAAATAGGGCGGAAAATTATGCGTTGTTGAAATGCAAACAAATCGAGCAACAAAAGCCTCGCCAACTTGACATTTAAGCGGATTTCGGGTCTTGGATTCCCACTTTTTGCTCTTCTTTTCGGGGAAAGATTGCCAAATTGTTGCTTTCCTGCCTCTCGTCTTGGTTTTTAATGCACGATTTGGTAATTTTGGGCTCTCGGGGCTACTGCTCGAGACAAAAAAGAAGTTCCCTGATCCCAGCACGATTTGCCAGCCTGACCTCCTGATTCGTGGTCGATGCTCTGGATTTCCCAAGCACTCAGCCAGGCAGCGGGTTCATCCCTCTCCTATTTCCGCTGCGGATAAGACTCTGAACAGCAAATGGTAACACAGCTCATGAGATACTTGCTCAACCAGTTGGTAGGCTTATGATTTAAATGCAGCTCGACTCGGGTAACTGGGTCAATGTTTCGTATATAAGTTAACGCGTTAACGCTACTAAAAACCAGATTCAAAACCCGTCAATTGCCAAAAACAAAACAAGAAGTCGCATTTCCGCAACGGAAACTGCAACTAGCATGTGGCATAGCCAGAGCAACCGCAGTTGCAACAACAAGCAGGCAAGCAAGACCCCTCATCGTTGTTGTTTTGTGGCAACAATTTTTATCTCGAGAGGTCATTTACACTAGAGAAGAGCAGCGAACAAAGAGGAAGATTGCTTGAGGCGGTACTTCCCAGCTCTGTGCGTCTTTCTTTCTAGAGTTTTTAGATTTGAAATATACAAGAAAGTATGAGTACTTGTTTTTACCCTGTAAGTGGTTAGGAATACGCTTTAGAAACCTCTTTTGTGTAACTACAAAGTCTAGATTTGGAAAGGGACTTGGGTAGTCTTTGAAAGACTTTGGTATTACTTTTGAACTGGTTGGATAATGGTTACTGGTAACTCCAAAAGTCGGTAAAGCCAAGCCTATAGGGTTCCCTTCTTTTTCGCCTAGTTTTCAGATGCTTCCTCCGTCAAACTCCTCCTTCTTTAACAATCTGTACTTGGTTTATCACTGAGTACTTCTGGCTTTTTCAGAGTCCCTCACTCCCAAGTCCAGAGTGTCTATTATGCATCGGAGATGTACTTCGAGACTTACAGACTTCGAGACTTGTAAACCACACTTACCCGACTCGTATATCTGAGAACTTATCTCAATGTCATAATCAGCCGAAAAAAACGTCGGAGGAGTACAAATAAGAGCTCGAGTGCAGTGTCGCAGTCGCAATGGCAGTCCCGCTCGAGTGGTGGTCATTAAACTTGAGACTGAGACTCGACTCCAAGCGAGCTTTGGTCGAAGGTTAGGTCGAGATGTAAGTGAACATTTGACGCCTCTCAAGCACTAATTGCTCTCAAGGCTCGCTGGCAACCCGGAGTCGGTTTATCAGCTCTCTCGGCACTTTCGAAAGCCACGGATGGGAGTCACGTAGAGTCGTAGAGTCGTACTCGCGGCGTACAAATGGGTCAAAACTATTGCACTTCCCCGATGAAAGTCGTTTGCATGGGCCTCAGGTCCGGTGCTTCAAATGCAATAAATTATGTATGCAACTTCCTGTTCCACTCTATGCTGTGCTATGCCTCAGCAAGACATAACAATTATCAATTAATAATTAACAATTAGCCCCACTGAATGACCAATAAATCATCAGGTTCAGGCTCATATCAGCAGGGGTTCTCCTCATTTAGGTTAACGATCCCCAAATATAGTTTTGATGTAGCGCCTACGCCAAAAACAGTCTTGGCGGGGTTTTATTATTAATAAGCATAATTATTAAGCATAATATCTTGTTTTGGAACGATGCTTTAGTTTACATTTTTGATAATTTACGAGAGGTCGTTGGAAGTTCTTGTAGATTAGCTTTCTCTAAGAATGTTTATTTATAAAGTTGTACTCTCCCTTTTCCAGATCTCCGCCAGCAGCTATCGAAGGAATTCTAGTGTCACGTGGATTTCCACTCAAAATGAAATAACCAAAAATAGAAAATCATCAAAACAACAACACAATTTATTCGAATCACACCAAACGACTAACGAATTTTAATCGAATTCTGTACTGAGGCAGTCTCGAGAAGAAATACAAAATGGATCTAAGCTTGGAACGCGACAGCTCTGCTTTGGGTAGTCTGTTTCAACAGATTATCAATGACATGAAGGTAAGTTTTAGATATTATTTTTCAATAACTTCCAAGAAAATAAAGAGTACTTGTTGCCACTTCCGTTCTTGGGGGACTTCCTAAGAAATCATTACCCCACAAAATGTTCCAAAAATTCATTGAATTTGAAACGAAAAACAAAGTGTTATTAAAGACTCTTATTGTTGTTTTCTTAATTACTTTTAATGGAATCGAATACAGAATTGCAAAATCGGATAATCGAGACAAAAAAACTAACATTTTGGCAACTTTTTTGTTTCGTTTTTTTTTTGCTTCTTTCATCATTAATTGATTTTATTACCGGCTTGTCGTCTTTTCAATGAGCGCTATCAATAATTTATGGCACTCATGACGCCATTTGTGGCAAGTTTATTCTGCTTACATAACACTCACAATACCAAGCAAAGCAATTTCATTTAACAAGCGTAAATTAATGATTATTTCTGGGATACTGGGAGCACGGGATACCTAATCATTGGCCAAGCCTCTGGGGATAGTATCGATGGGACTCTGGGATTGGGCTGTAATCCACCATGACAGCTGTTTTGTTGGGTTAAAAATATATATTTTCCAAAAGCAGAAACAAGCTGTGTAAATTTAACTTTGCCCTTAGCCTTAAAGTATTCTTTTGGGTTGGACGAGTCTTGGAAAATTACATTTTTCAGCACATTGTAGGCTCTCTCGTCACCGTTTCTTGAACTCCGTCATCGGCAGGCGGACAGGTGTTGGAATTTTGTTGAAGAACCCGAAATAAAACAACAACGGGAGAGCAGAGATGAAAAGAGCCGCCTTCTCCCGCCTGCTGGTAACTATTAATAGAAAAATCCATATCGACTGGAGGAAGGGAGTTCACCTTTCGGGCCTTTTGGCCAACAAGCCAGCCAGCCAGCCACGTAGCCACGATGCGGGCGAGTGCATTTTGTATTTATGAAATTTGGAAATTGTTCGGCACGCAATTGTGCAGAAGTGGTTGCCTTTTTTCAACATTTTTTTTTATACATTTTTTCCTAACCTGAGTGTGAACTAGAGCATAAACTCAAACTCATGTGCAATATGCGTTGCCTGTCTATGTTGGTATCTTGGTATCACCTTACCAAGTTATTCTCGCTGCCTTGCCTTGCTTCGCTCTGGTTTTGGCCTCAATCACGGCAAAGAGTGATTTTCCTTTGCCAACTGCTGCCTGGTCAACTTTTACAAAGTTGGCAAATGCCAATGCAAATGTCACAAACTTGCAGAAGATGTAAATGAATCATCAGCACCAGAGAGTGTGCAGGAGAATTTTTGGTCTAAAGGTTAATCCGAAAGGCAACCCAACAGACCAACAGCCCGAAAATAAGTTGGCTTTAATTGCTTGGCTGACTCTCTGTCTGGCGTTGTAGCCTTTTTATTTTTTTGGCACCAGACCAGAACAAATTTATGCCTATTTCCACTATCCAAAGGCGAAAAAAACAGAAACTTCTAAGACTCCGGCACTAAGATGCTCCAATTTCTTAAAAATTCTTTTACTTAACGGATTCCCTGTGCGCTGGCAATTACTCTGCAGCTAATTTGGTATCGGTTTAGGCCGGAATAAAGCTTAGCCACGCAAACAAACCGAAATTATGCAAACATAAAAGGTTGTTAACTTTACCCAACCGCCTCGCTCCGATGACTGCACTTTGCGGCAAGTGTGGCAAGTATGGCAAGTGTGCGAAATGAAGGCAACCAAAGACTAGAGTTGCCCAAAAAGAAAAAGCCGGGCTAAGCCAACAAATTGTCACATTTGACAATCGGAAACAGTAAGCGAGTGGAAAATGCATTGCCTTGCCTTGGCATATAAGTTTTCCACAAAAGTGAAAACTTTTCTGAGCTGTTTCTGCTCTCTGAACCCAGCTGAACCGAACGAACGTGTCGCTTTCTTCTCTGCCTCGCTAAGCTGCCACTTTTGCGGCTTCCTCGTTGCCTCAGCGGGCCCTGCAACAGCAATTGTGGCGGCATTAATTTGTTTATGATGCTCGTGTCCGTCCAGGCCATCAAAGCACTTGGAAGTCATTAAGTTTAAAACAATTTCATTTTAATATTTAAGCGTTAATGTTGCAGCAAGTTAGTAACAATATTTTCAGGGTTTAATAAACAAAAACTATAAACTTTGAATAAAAGTTTAGATACTGGTCCTACTGGTTGCCGGTTTTGAGCCATGAGCCACATTTGCATTTGTCGGCCAAATACGTTAAGAAAAGGCTGATCAGGCCGTAGATGGTCATGAAGCTGGCTCCGAGAAAGAGGCCAATGGCGCCTCCGAACGACATTATTAGCTGATCCGTGCTGAAAACCACTCGCCGCTTCATGCCCATCTTCGGCAGGTCCATCTTGATGATGATGGTGCGTTCGAACTGCTCACCCACATAGTTTTGATCGCCCTGAAATATTTAATAGAGATTAATAATTTCGTAGCCCGGGTTCCGCATTCTTACGCCACTCTGTTCGTATTCCTCAATGATGCTGTAGGTGTTCTCCTTGCAGAGCGGAAAGCACTCACAGGGTTTTTCCAACCACTTGGATCCGGCCAGGCAAAGCATTCCGGAAATGTTGCAAATGGGAGCGTTTGGGGAAGCTGCATAGAAATAGGGTTTACAATGGCAAAGGCTTAGGGCCCAGTTGATGCGGCACTCCAGGCGACACAGGCTGGGGTGGTAGGGCTGGAAAGGAATCGGAGAAAGACTGTCAAAGATATCCTTTTAAAACCCTTCTTACCCTGTAATACTGGAGATTATTCTCGTCCTGGTAGCGACACTTCCTATAAGCCACTGGTAGGTTCCTCACTTCTCCATCGGCCGATATCGAGTTTACAAGCAGTTTCAGGACATACGAACTCTTGGTTTTGGCATTAAAGGTGAGAGTTCGACTATCGTGGGGCAGCATCATTTCGTTCACGTCATGGAGGTACTAATCAAGTCCTTGGAATAGGATATATTTTAAAGAAAAAAAAATACTTACCATTAAAACATGCGTCAAAATGCTATTGAAAGGTTTGTGCATGAATTGGCAGTCATTGAAGAAACCGCATTGTCGCACCGGAGCTACATTTAAATTGTCCCTGAAATAAAGGAACTTATTAATATTAAAGGAACTGAAAGCGAGAGCTGAGAGTTACCCGTCGGGATTTGCAATCTGAAACAATTGGCTGGTGGTCTGGCACAAACCCACTTCCGTGATGATTGGCGCAAGAAGTACAGGCCACGCCGGGGGCAGAACTTTAGTTTGTAACTTCAAGAGCAGATCCACGTAGTCCAGATTGTCCAGGCTGGTGTCGTTTTCAAAGGGTTTCAGGGTGTCCAGATTGGTGTACTCCAAGCGATTAAGCACGTACAGAAACCTCTCGTAGTAGGCTGCCTTGGCGGGGTCCGTTACGGGGTCTACGCCCCAAATTCTAGGGTTTTCGGGGAATATAAAATATAATTAGATAAACAAATAAACCCTTGGATTCCATAAACCCTTGGATTCCAGTACTTAACCCACATTTTAATGAGCATTTCCACCTGTTCCTGGGTCTCGTAATTCGTGCAGAGGGTGAGTCCCAGGAAGCTAAAGTTCCTCAAACCTGAGAGATACTCGTATTCGTAGACAATCGGATTGTTGCGGAACCTCTCCCACTGGGCCAGGCAGGTGCTGGTGGCAAAGTAGGCGGCAGCCACCACCATGACCACCCAGAAGATGCGCTCCGACCAGTGCAGGTCCTTCCGGGCCACATACGGCATCCCGTGGATGGCCGACTCCTCGCACAGCTCCGAGCCCCAGTGGTGCGCTTCCTCTGGCTTCTTGCCTTGCAACGCCATGATGAACTGAAAGGAAGACCCCAACAAAATCTGCAATAACCCCCGCGATATTCATGTTCGATAATTAACTTTAATGGGATTTCGCTGTACAGTCAGCATGCATATATAATTGTCGAAACTTTATGCCCTTTTGATGTTGCCGCGGAACTCGGTGCAGGTGGTGATGGGTCGCTTCACGTTCTGCTTGTCAAAGGCCTCTATGATCAGGGTCAGTTTGTAGCGACCCTCCAGGTTCGGGACATTTACATTTCCCTTCAATACGGGCTCAAAACGTTCGTGTTTCAAGACAGCCTGAAAATGTTTCAGATCGTTATTGAAGGAAAGGATAATCGGGACTTAAAACTCACTCCTTTGGTGTTGAGGCACTGCTTCATTATCTCATCGACATTGATGATGTGCTTGGTCCAGAAATCGTACCAGTACTGCCCCTTTTCGAACATGTTGAGGCAAAAGTTCTTGCTGTTGGCCGAGAACATTGTCTTTTGCCAGGATTTGTACTCCCATTTATATATTTGACCATACAACTTACAGAAAAAAATGGTTAAGATAGGAAAAGTTAGCAAAGAATTCAAGAATAACTTACGGTAACCGTATCTTCGGGTTGTACATCCTTCCAGATCACGGTCAGATCTCCCTCCACACTTAGTTTTCCATTATATTTTCCAATTTTAAAATGCGCCATATCGAAGAGTCCTTCTCCAAAGGTCGTGTAGTTTCCGGGTTGACCCTCGCAGGGCGCCAACAGGCCATCGTCGTCCATGATGAACTGGTAGTTCAGGGCCCCAGTCAGGCAGATGAGACTTTCCAGGATCGAAAGGATCTTCAGTATCTTCAGCATGGGCCACATTTTGAATATTCTGATGAAGCAATGATCGAACTTGGCGTTTTATATTCCATTTATTCGAGAATTATGCCCCATAAAATGTTATCTGTGCCATTGGTAACAAGAAAAGGGCGTTTTTTAGTTGGTAATGCAGACAAGAGGTGTTTTTATATCATTTTTATATTACAAAAAAATATTGGCAGGTAATTTGGGGCACCTTCCCGTTCTGATAGCGATCGGTGACGCCCACCTGCCCGGCTAGCTCAGTCGGTAGAGCATGAGACTCTTAATCTCAGGGTCGTGGGTTCGAGCCCCACGTTGGGCGCATTCATTTTTTTTGATCCGATCGCGTTTCTTTTTTTGTCATTCGGGGGCTTTAACGGAAAGTAAAATTAACTAATTTCATAGTAAAATATTTCAAGTCAGTAGGCCATCTCAATTCGACACCCAATTAATTAAAAATTAAAAACCAGTTTCATAGATTTAGGCTTTTGTTGTGCAGATAAAAGGCCTAATAGTAAAGGTTTGTAAAAAAGTGTATTTTCTGTGAGTCTTTAACCTGTAGATGGGGCTCTGCATCTTTTAGACCCAAAAATATTGTTAAGATATTTTTATTTAATTTTCTTATAAAAGCTGGCTATGTTTTTAGATATATTTTTATAAAATTGTGTAATCTATACATAGCGATTACTAAAAATATAAGATACATTAAACTTTATATTTTTAGAATTATGTATCTATGTTCTTAACCCTCTAACGTGGGTTAAGAACTTTGTCGCCCCAATTTCAACAGCCCGGCTAGCTCAGTCGGTAGAGCATGAGACTCTTAATCTCAGGGTCGTGGGTTCGAGCCCCACGTTGGGCGAAAATCAATTTTTTGTTTATTTTTATTTTTGAATAATCCACCTATTCAACCTATCCATTTATATTTTTTTATTTATATAGTAATTATTGAAATTAGGCAACAATTCTTATCAACTTTCAAAGCAAAATAATGTTTTAAAATATAAATAAATAATATTGTCTTCATAATTCCGTATAGTCTTGTTTATCTATTAGTTTTTTATTAAAATTTCTATGCTGTCGTGTGTGCTTTTAATAGAATTCTATGCTTTGTGCTTTGTGGCCCCACAAATAGGAAGAATTGGCGCAGGCTGGCCTCTTGGCTCCCCCCTTCTCATATGCCCGGCTAGCTCAGTCGGTAGAGCATGAGACTCTTAATCTCAGGGTCGTGGGTTCGAGCCCCACGTTGGGCGAATATCATTTTTTTGCTGCTCGTTCTTATTGTTTTATTTTTGCATTTCAATTAATATTTGGCTTTATATACAATTTTCCGTAAGTAATTGCTGTCTGCGAACTTTGGTCTCGAGTCGTTTTTGTGACTGGCGCGGGTGTTTTGGGTTCTCGAGACTAGAGTGTACGTGGATTTATATAAACGTACTGTACTGTACTGTATGTATTTGTAGCTGATGCTGTGAATGGTCCAATACAACAGGCAAGAGCTAATGAGTTTTTATTTATGGCAGCATTCGCAGCTGACGCAATGTGTTGCCATTTCTATGACAATAAGAATCGCGGGGGGTGCCTCTCCCTGTCGCTTTCAAGGTTGTAGAGAACAGAACAGTCAGCAAGCAGAGGATGAACAGGATGTGGATGCAGGAGAACACCTCCTGATAGTCCTATCTGGTGCAAGGTCCTTTGGCATTGTCAAGCGGTTGGATTGAAATCTAAAAGTTTAAGAGAAATATCAGATACTTTTCCCCTTGAAGCTCCACAAACAATTAAAGAGCTCAACAGAATCATCGTCTTAGTTAGTATTAATTACTTTGCATTATTATTTTAATGGGTTTGTTGATGCTTTCGACTCTGCTGCTCTAGAATTACTGATGCGGACTCTGCTGGTCTGCTGGCCTCCCTAATAATTTAGTTTTGTCACATTTGACATGACGGGATTCCAACCGCCGCGCCTGCACGTTAAATTTCTGCTCGACAACGAATAACGAATCGCAGTCGCCATCAAACCGGCAATTAACTTTAATGAATATGAAATTGCATTGGCGATACAAAAACTGAGATACAGTCAGTCGATCCCTGTGTCGCAGTCTCGCCCAATTATGCAAAATAGTTGGGCCGTTTTGATTCTATTTAAAAGATGATTTCATCAAAACCAATATCAATGTCAGATGAATGTTATTGGTCGGGAAAATAATCAATTTAAAGAAAACTAACCCTCCTAAATGGTCATTCCTTTGATTGTGTAATAAAAATTATCATAATGTTTGGATATAAAACATTATTGCATGTGGATTGATGATAACATCGCGGATTAGTGACATAACTATGGATGGATTAATCCGTGCCATTCTCTATATAAAGCCGGATTGGCGAATGAATCGCTAATGACTGAAAATGGTGAACGTTTGTTGGATTCTTGTCATAAGTCTGGCCGGGATCTGGGCCGCCGATTACGAAATGCTTCTGGAGGATCCGGATATCTTCTCGCCCTGCACTGAACCACCTCCAGGTTCGGTGGGAGTTCACGGACTCTTTAACATGGATGACCTGGTGATAAATCAGGATGCAGAGATAATTCACATCTCGGAAAATGCCACCACAACATGGGAACTGGAACCCAATGATCGCATTTCCGTAAATCAGTTTTCCAAAAGGACAAAATCTCGGGATCTAATCGGTAGTTCTTTCAGGCAAGGTTCTCCATGATGCACTACAATCGAGGCACCTGGGAACCTACAGTCTTTAGCGTGGCTTCTCCTGATTTCTGCTCCGTGCTCTTCGATGAGGATCAGTACTGGTACAAGTACTGGACCAAACACATCATAAACCGCGATGTGGTGGAAAAGAATTGTCTGCGGATCGCTGGTGTGAGTCTAACGAGTAACTGACCCGACCTGAACTGTAATGACCCCTCTGTTTTAGACCGTCATTGTGCACAAGCCGTTTGACCTGCAGCTTCGCATGAGGAACATCCGAGGGGCTACCTTGCAGGGACGCTACAAGGCGGTGGTCACTTTCGAGGCTGTCGACGAGAAGAATGCGCCGCGACCCAACACCCTTTGCTTTGAAATCAGGGGAGAGGTTGAGAAGTTAAAAAGTTAAGATAAGGATCATGGATCTTGCTTGGATTTAATTTTTGAAATAAACTATAATTCCAATCAAAAAGCTTTTTGTTTCTTAAAAAATTAATGTCTTTTAAAGACTTAAATATAAAGAGATGTGCCTACAAAAAATAGTTTATTATTTCAATATTTGGAGGGTTCGGATGTTAAAGGCGACATTCAGTTCCTAATCGGAACTATTGAAGGTATTGTAGGGCATGATATACCCTGCAATAGGTTTCATTTTGGGATGTTACTCTCTCCATAATGGAAACCCCCAACCAATCATCCAATAATTAGAAACGATTTCAACAAATGTTTCTTGATTTGAACGATAAAAACAAACATGGTTTGCATGTTTTGTTGTTCCATAAAAACATTTTGATGGGATTAACGACAATGTTGTGATAATTCGTAATTAGAACTGCAAAAAAATTCCAATTAAATCGTCTCAAACCATATAAGAGCTAATCCAGTTCTGGTTTGGAGCACAATAATGATGAGAATCTCGTTGTTGGTGATTATCCTGGGGTTGGCCTGCTGCCGGGCCACAGACTACGAACTGCTGCTCGAGGATCCGGATATATTCTCGCCATGCAGCGAGGATGTACCAGGTTCTATTGGGATACCGGAGGCCGTAAACCTGGACAACCTGGAGGTCATCCATGATGGGGACACTTTGCACGTGTCTGGCAACGTGACCACCACCTGGGATGTGAATCCCACAGATCGCGTTACAGTAAGCTGATCTACTCTGATTCTAGTAAGAGTATCATTATCGATCTTTCTCTAAAATCCTTGCAGGGGAAAGTCGAGGTGTTTCACTTTAACCGCGGCAACTGGGAACCGACAGTCTTTACCATGGTTACCAAAGACTTTTGCTCCATTATGTACGACAAGAATCAGTATTGGTATAAAATGTGGACTGCCTTTATATCAAATCGCGCTGAAGTACAGAGTCACTGCATCAATACACCGGGTGTGAGTGCTATGAGTTCTAGTTTGGACTACCAATCCATATATTCTATATCTTTTTAGACCGTTCTGGCTCACGAGCCCTTCGACTTAACCCTGAGGGTTAACAATATTCGTGGACCAATTGTCCGGGGCCGCCACAAATTTGTCGTAACCCTGCATGCCGTGGATCAATCGAATGTTCCTCGACCATCTTCGATTTGTTTCGAGATCCGGGGAGAACTTTTAAAGATCAAATAGTGGGTGTGAAGCTTAAAGCCTTAATAAAACTATGACTGCTTTTGGGTATCAAAGGATTATAATCACAGATGTCTTCTGCTAAATACTTTCCGAGTTTGTGAACTCTCGAGTTCGTTTTGTTTTGCGGTTTGTGGCACGCGTTGACTGCAACTCGAGTTCATGTTGCGGTTGCCATGTTGCAAGCAAGAAAGCTACTTCTTGGGTTACGGCTGGAGAATGGGACACAGAGGTAGCTCATGTTCTGGCCAGAGTCTTTTTTTTTGGGGTCACGACTGGCATTGTTACGAGGAGGATTGGGTATAACTATGGGTTATAGAATTACTCGATGATGATTGGCACAAGTCCCGATCCCCGATCCCCGATCCGAGATCTATTCAAATCGATTCAATCGATTTGCCAATTTGCCAAAACCATGAGATTTTCTGGAAACTTTCGAAACCAACGATGGATGGATAGATGAGCGGGAGGAACAACACTTTCATTTCATATTCCTGGCGCATAATTTTCTGCGACTTTCTAAAACCGAAAAGCCAAAAACAAAAACGGTTTTTAGGTGCAAATTAGCGGCGCACGATTCCCCAGCCGGCAGATCTCCCCGCCGGCAGATCCGTCAAAGTCAACCAACTGGCCAAGACCAAAATTATGGCCGCGGGCGGCATCTCTCTCATAGAAAATCAATCAGTGCAGACTTCTTCTTTGGCCAGTTGAATATTTTTGCATAAGAAAAGATATTGGTTTCCCAGATTTTCTGGATCCCAAAAACCGCGCAATGTAGGACGCGGCTGAACCCGTTTTCTTAGCCAACTCCGCCCCTTTCTAGCTGCTGCCGCTGAGGGAATCTTTGCGGGGCAACAAAACTGTTGCATGAATGGGGCTGTGAACCAGCTGGAGCTGTAACTGGGAGCTGTAGCTGGAGGAGTCTCGGTTCGTGTGGGTTGCTTTTGTAGGCTATTGGAAAGATCAAGAGTTTATAATGCCACCAGTAGTACGGGTGTGTGTGTGAACTTTTCCAGTTTTCTGAGACTCGGAGACTCTGAGAGCTGCTGCACCGCTGCTGTGACTGGCATAAATTGTGGGTTTTAAGGTGTCTAGCGTGCTGCCTACGACGAGTACGAGTTAGAGTTAGTTTTCCAAGCTACATGGATGGAAACTAATGCCAGAGGCACATAGTCATGGATGCACTCGTTGGCTTCCTTAGGCCAAACAAAATGCCAAAAGACAAAGAACTGGAAAGTGTTTAGACTGTGAACCAAAAGAAGAAGCTTTTTGGTATAGAAAACCCCTTTGATTTAGACAAAAAACACTTCTAAGACAAAGAACTGGAAAGTGTTAGGGACTTAAGCCAAAACAAGAAGCTTAACTTTTATAGACTTTGAAATAGAATTAATAGGTTTGGAGTTAAAAAACCCCTTTGAACACCCTTTGACTACAAAAAACACTTCCTTCCTTCCTTTATATAACAAAACAAAACATTTTGGTTGTCATGGTTGGAAAAAAGTGCACCAGTTGCCAAAATGTAGTTAACTCTCTTTAATTGGCCCGTGCCTGCCTTACTTCCCGTTGGCCTGGAGGTACTAGCCTGGCCTGTCCATTCATGAGGCAATCCCGCAGTCCAAGTCGGAGCTTAAGACCAGCTGAGCTCTATCTCCCAAACGCCAACGTAAACCGTTTGGGCCTGGTCAATGTAATGACAGCTTCGCGTGTTTTGGGCCGCGTGTCTTGGACAACAAAATGTTCATTCACAAAATGCCGCCAAGCCACAACACACAGCCCACGCAAACCCGCTGGAAAAGAGGCTTATCAAGTTTTTCGCTGCCACAACATAGGAAACTACAAAAAACTAAAAGGTAGAAAAAAAATATGATTTGGCAAGAAATAAACAATAATTTGCATGTGGGATGCGAACGTGTTTCAATCATTAAACAAAAATCGGATTAAAAGTTTACAGAAAATAGTAATTTTTATGCATTTTGAATAATTTTTAGGCCAATGTAAGCCCCATGATTATTTTTTCCTCTCCTCCACAAAATGCAAAGCTTTGCAGAAAATGACCAAAAATCGATTTCCGTTCAATTATTATTCGGCTTTGTTTGTCGTTTTGTTTTTGTTTTCACTTTTTTTTTGCCATTTTTCGTTCGTTTACCTTTTGGCCCTCTGAGTGCATTTGTTAACCTGGCCAATTGCCATGGCCCAGACCTGGCTTCCCTTCATTGCATTTTGCACTCGAATCGATTTTCTGTATACGAATATTTGCATTATTTGCGGAATTGTATATAAAAAAAGAGAACTGAAAGTAAAAAGGGTTGAAATCTATTTAAAATATAACATTTTATGTCTTAATCGCTTTGAGCCAGTCTTTCAATGTCATTTGTTGTGTAATTGAGCCGTATTATGGGCACAAAAAACTCGTTTTCACTTTTATTGACCATTTGCGCTTCTTTACTTGATACTTGATATTATTTCTGGCAAAAATAAACAGAAAAAAACTGCTTATATAGGTACATAAAAAAGTCTAGCTGCCTTTTATGGAAGCCGCTCTCAGCCATTCGCTGTTGCTGTCGCTGTTGGCCAGCATGACACTGAGTCTTGGTGAGTCTTGGCCAGAAGCCAGTCAAGATTATGTGAGAAAACACTACTGGCTACTACTGGCTACTGGGACTATTTAATTAGACATAAACCCAAGGGGGGAATCTATATCAAACCATATGGATCTTCCTCATTTCTGATTGAATAAAATATGTTACGCCCTGTTTAAGTACATTATATATTTTCTGCTGGCTTTTAATGAAATGTGCAGACAACAAAAGTTAAATTCAATTGGATTAAATCCATCTAGAATGACGAAATCAATTTAAGCTTTGAACTTTGAACTTGGAACAGGGAGAGTAATGGAATTTTAAAGACAGAAAAGGGGAATCCTTTGTTTTGCATTTTATCCAATCTTGGATGAGAAGAAAATTGGATTTCGATGTACTTTTTATTGGATACTTGATTGGGATTCCGTTTGGGGCATAGTAAGAGCTAAGCAAGTGGCAAATAAATATTTTATTTGAGGGTAAAATAACCCAATTCCCTGTTACAACATCTAATTTATTCCGACTCTCCTTTTTTTTGCAGAACACTTCGCCATTGTGGGAGGATTTTGTGGCCAAGGCAGGAAAACTACATACATGTTTGAGGTAAGTTTTATAATTGCTGAACGGATTGCTCCATTGTGGAATCTTTTGAGATCATTTCAACAGCATTAGAATAACAATCGCAATTGCAAAACCCCAGAACGGGAACATGGAACATGCAAATGAATAAACAAAGTTTTAGTTTACCTCAAGTTTGATTTTTTTTTAATGCTTTTTCCACTTCCTCGCATGATTATTTTTGTACGACGTCCGACGTTTGGGTTTTGAGACCACCGACGCCGTGTTCATGTTTTTTGTTTATTTTATTTTCGTTCTCTGTTATTTTTACGCTCAGACTTGGCCCAAATTTACTTTCCTACGACGAGGCAACGTCTGGTCTGGCCTGGCCTGGCCTGGCCAGATATAGCTGCATTAATCATTATCCCAAATCATGTTGTCCGAGTCTCTCTCTCTAAACGGCGCTGAGTTGGCGAAAAAGACGTTCCCAAGTGTTTGGCCACTGCGCTTGACACACATCTCTTGGTGGCCAGGCCAGGTCGCCGCGGGTGTGGACTTTCATAAAACACTCGAGTGGGTTCCACACACATTTCTTTTTGCCACCAAATGAAGGTTGCAAGATTCATAAAGATCCGAGACCTATCCCACAGCTCCCAGAGAGCTCTCCTCTAATTGAAATGTCGCCCACGGCAAATTGAAAAAGATCTTTATTAAATCTAGACGGTAATAATAATGCTCCGGTTTCTGTTCTTTTAATTTTTTCACAGGGCCGCCATCCAGGCAATCGCCGCCTATTTGGATGCCTTCCAAAAGATAGCAGATGCGGCAACCAATTCACGAGGTAAGTTCAGTGATGTGTTGGGGCATTTGCACCACGTGGGCTTCCCCCACATGGACGACTACCATACCCGATTCCGTTGTCTATCTCGTATTTTGCGAGTGAGTGTCTGTTCATTATTCATGCGTCCGCTCACACTCGCCGGCGGTCATCGATCTGATTTTTTGTACCCAGTCAGGCAGGGTTGATCTACCTCGGACCGCGAGCGCAGCTCACGCATTTCGCTGCTTTTGCTATTTATATTTATTTATTGGCTGCGATGCGTCGCACTACTCATCAAGTGCCGCCCGACCTGGTTATGCAATTCTCGGGACGGGAAATACGTAAATACTAGATACAAATCAGAAATGCGGGGAGAACTTTGAACATGAGGCATAGGTATACCTACTTGTAATACATTTAGCATCAAGGTGGAGACAGATCGGATCAGATAGGTTATATTTATCACTTGGGAAGGTCTTTAAATGTAAAATACAAAGCTGAGATAGAGTAATTTATAGACATTCCCATCTTGAAACCTGCTTTAGGTAGTAAATCCCATTTACAACTGCCAGACTTTGCCATTTTTTCAATAAACTCAAAATAGTGGATGGGCTAAGCCTTTGGCATTAGCATATATTGATCCCCTTTTAGCCATGTGCACTCCCTTCTTGGCCTTTCGTTTCGGCCAGTGGTTGTCCTAAGTGCATATCCCCGTAAGTCGTGCCATTAGTTAGCCACCCTTGTGGGCAAAGTACTTCCAAATGGTTTCATTAGTTTAGTGGTTACTTGGTCTAGAGCTCGGTCAAGCATCGGCACAAGTGTCAATTGTCCTTTTTCTGGCAAGCGAGGGTGACACCCAAGTAGGTGGTGGGTTTTCCTTAGCTCTCACAGGTACTTGGGTACTTGGGTGGGATTTGGAGCAAGTGGCTCTTAGAAAAGGGGCCGGCCATGGCAGAATCAATGTGCTGCCGACTGTTTGGCAGATAATTACACATTAAATGAGGATGCCAGCAGTCAGGCTTTCCGAGTCCGGAGTCCGGAGGCAGTCGAAGCTAATCGGGCCGCCTGTCATTTGTAATGTTCTGGATGGGGTGGGGCAGTGCCACTAGCGCACTGGCAGTAGCAGTTAGCCTGACTAGCCTGACTATGTGGCATGGCATAATGGGCACACACGGGACCGGGACTGGGAGAATCGAGGCTAGAGTCCCGAATCGTGTGGCATGTGGCATGCAATAGCTCCCAACTGAATCGAAGCGACAGCCCATGGCGTGTGATTGTTGTTGCATGCTCTAAGCATTTCCGCTGCCAGCTTTTTGCAACCCGAATCTCTCATGGATGTTTGCATTCAGTAATTTAATTTGGCAACTGTTTAATAATGCAAAAATATCCCTATAAATGCCCAATATTTGGCACTTCCTTGGTTTATTTTCAAGAAAATATATTAATATTTCCGTTTCCCCTTAACAGGCGCCTCAAAGGAGATTGGCACCGCCCTGACCAGGGTCTGCCTGCGGCACAAGGCCGTGGAGACGCGCCTAAAGACCTTCACCACCGCCATCATGGATTGCCTGGTGCAGCCGCTGCAGGAGAGGATCGAGGACTGGAAGCGAACCGTGGCCACCATCGACAAGGACCATGCCAAAGAGTACAAGCGGTGTCGGAGTGAGCTGAAGAAGCGTTCCAGCGACACGCTGCGCCTCCAGAAGAAGGCACGCAAAGGCCAGACGGACGGGCTCCAGTCCCTGATGGACTCGCACATGCAGGACGTTACCCTTCGGCGGGCCGAGCTGGAGGAGGTGGAGAAGAAGTCCTTGCGGGCAGCCATGGTGGAGGAGAGGCTACGCTATTGCAGCTTTGTCCACATGCTGCAGCCCGTGGTGCACGAAGAGTGCGAGGTCATGTCCGAATTGGGGCACCTTCAGGTGAGTTCGAATAAAATCCAATTAAAGATCATTTCTAAACCTCTTATAATTTCAGGAAGCAATGCAGTCGATTGCTTTGGTTACCAAGGAGCCCAGTGTCCTGCCGCAGGCTTCCGAGGAACTCATACACGATGCCAAGGCCAGCATCAACCTCTATCCGGAGTCACCCGGTGGCGGATCTGGCTCGCAGGGCGGCGGCTGCTCCAACTCGCTGGGATCCCGCAAGAGCTCCTTCTGCTCCATCAGCAGCATCAACAGCAGCGGCTCCAGCAACTCGCCGGGTCACCACCACTATCCGCGTTCCCTGTCGCAGGTGCGTCACCATTCTGGGACTTCCATCTGTGGCGTCACTCACATCCTGGTTTTCATCAATGTTCTTTTTTGTGTTTCGTTTTCCGTTTTTAGTTTGTAACGCCCGCAATTCGCTTGAAACCTGGTGAATCCAGTGATAGTGGCTTTTGCTCATCGCCAGCGCTAACAACACAGGTTTTCATTTCTTTTTCTTCTGTTTTAATTTTATTTTTTTATCGAATTATGATTATTTTATATGTGTTCTTCTGGAAGTTGTGTTTCCTTTACTAATAATCTTCATTACGATCTCTTGACAGACATCGAATGCCACAAACCAGACGGCGAATGTATCCACTTGGCCGCCACATTCCCAGGACGCGGTTGACAGCCTGCCACCGACCGCAGACCGTCCGCATACCATTTCGACGGCCTACGAAAAGGGGCACCAGCGTCCTCCGCTCACCGTCTATACGTTCCAGAATCCGGAGACCATTCACGAATCGACCAGTGCCCTCAACAATGGTTCCCCAGCCAACGGACAGTCTTCGTCGGGCCAGAACACTCCGGCCACTCAGAAGTCTCCGGCCAACACCCTCAGCCGGCCACCATTGCCAGTTGTAAGTATGGTTCCCCTAAGGAGTCTAGTTTCTCGTGAACACAAATAGGGCTACACTTTATATCCAATTTACAATACAATTAGATTAGTCGGCCTGTCGACTATTGCTTTATTTTGACACTCAATTAAGTTGTCTTTCTCGTTCCGTTGGTCCTGACCACCGCAACAGAAGCCAGCCCACGTGGTGAGTAACTTAGTCAGAGGCAGAGCACCCACCGATCGTAGATCCAAAAGCGCGCTCATCTGCATGCGCCCCGCTAGACCATTGATAACCAGACACCAAAAGTCGCTTCATTTCAAGTCCTTGCAAGAAAAAGATTAAAGATATTTCCCCTTGACTAATGCCCTTCGTATCCTTGCAGCGCTGTTCGTCGTTGGAGCGTCCGCTTTCGGCCCAGAGCAACCACCGCCAGGGAAGCGGAAGCAACCTGCTGCAGCGGCAGTGCCCCTCACCGATTCCAGCTCATATCACGAAAGGTGAGTCCCAGAGTCATGGCTTCATCCTGCTTTTGACTTCTCCGTGTGTTTGTCTGCACGCTTGTCTCCCAGCTAATCCCATCAGTCTTACTAATGATTGTGTTGTGACACTCTATCCCACCCGCCTACACGCATGTCACCGCTAACACCGTCCGTCACACAGAGCTGTCCGCAGCGCATCATGCCCAGCAGCAGCAGCAACAGCAACAGCTCCAGCAACACCAGCAGCAGCAGCAGACACCTCCCACCTACGTCAATATGTCGGAGTTGGCCAACATGGCGGCCTTGAAACTGTCTAACCACCAAAACCAAAGCCAAAACCAACAGCAGCAGCAGCAGAAGCCTTCGCCGCCTCCTTTGATGCAACAGAGCTCCATCGACTCGATCAGCTCGCAGCATTCCAATGACTCCTCGGGTTCGCACCAGCTGCTCCAGCAGCAGCCACACCATCAGCACATGCAACAACAACAGCAGCAAAACCATCACTCTGCCTCTGCCACAGCCACTCGCTCCCATTCCATATCCTCGACGGGCTCGTCGCTGCACTCGCATCCGTCCATTGACTCGACGGTAGCTTGCGGCTCCCTGGTGGGCCAGCACAACCACAGCACCAGCACCAACACCAACACGAACACGACCACCACCTCGCCGTCCAGTGGCTGCTCCACGCCACAGAATCATTACTCGCCCTTGCTAACCAACTCCCCCACGTCCACTGCCGCAGGTACACCCAGTGGCAGCAGCATCGGCACCGCGGCTGGCCTGGGCTTTGTCTATCAGGTCAGTTCCCCGACTCCGCCCACCAGCGAGGTGCTGAAGATTACCGAGCAGGGTTCCGGGTCGGTTCAGGCAGCCGTAAACAACGGGGCGGAGGAGGAGGAGACAGACGAGCGATCGCGGGCCTCCGTTTTGCAGAAAGCCTCCATGTTCGAGAAGGCGGCAGCTGCGGCTTCAGTCTCGCCACCAGCTCCGGTTCCCATAGCGCCTCCACCGGCATCAGTGTGCCCCCCAGCCGGAGGACGTCGTTCCGAGGCGGAGCAGCAGGAAATGGGTAAGTGGTAGAGAGCCATCTGGCTTGGGATTACCGATGATAATCCCAGCACCAAGTCAATCAGCACTTCAGAGCACCTTGAATATTTATACGAGTTTCCAGAACCTCGCCTTCCGTTTTCCCTGGCATTATGTTTTACGTATTAAACCCTCCAAGTTCTTTTTTAAGTTTTAAAATTGACAAAAAATCGTAAACAATATTTTAACCCCGAAATTTCTTTTTGTTTTTTTTTCCCTCCCTCTTCTCTCCCACGTATTTTTTGTTGGGCTTGTTGTGTTTTGCCAAAAAAACAAACAACAACCAACTGTGCACCGAAACTCTTTGGTTTTGACTTCATGTTCCACCTACCAAAATCTCTATATCATCTGTAAAACTATCCACAATGAACCAAAATGCACAACAACAAACAACACCATCTCCAACAACCAACCACCAACCACCAACCACCAACAATGATCCTAACAGACAAGTCTTTCGAAGATTCAATCCAAGCACTAAATAATTTAATTGGCGAACTAGACTCGTTCCAACGCGAGATCGATGAGGGCAAGGGCAAGCAGATGACCAGCCTGAGCGGCAGCAGCAACAACAATATGACCACAACGCTGACCACCACAACGAGCAGCTCCAGCAGCAGCGACAACAACAACCCGCCCGCCGGCAACACCAGCACCATCGAGCCGTGTGCCATCAGCAATCAGACGCACTCGAGCGGCTGTGGGACGGACATCTCGGACACCACCTCCGACGAGCTGGGAGGCGACGAGAGTGGGGAAGCACGGCGACGAGATCGGGACAGGGACCTGCTTGGAGCCAGCGATTCGGAGCTGAGTCGCTGCTATGTGAGCGAGACGAGTTCGCTGACCGGCGGGATGACGGCCGGCGGCTACGAGAATCCCACGTTTGCGCACTTTGTGGCAGCCAGTGCCGGGCGGGAGGATGCCGGGCCCGGGGACAGTGTCTCCCTGGCTTCCGACAGCCTCTGTCTGGGGCAGACGCGCCACGCCTACGTGGACACCTGCAGCGACGGCGGCAGTGCCGTGGTGGTGATCTACGACCACCAGATTCCCATCACGCCGGACATCGAGTTCGTGAAGCAGAATTCGGAGATAGTGCTGCTGCGCACCAAGGACCCCCAGCCAGCCCAGGGGCTGCAGCTGCACGAGATGCGCGAGTTGCAGCAGTTGCCGACAAACCTGACGGGATCGCCGGACTCCTCGCCGGATGGCCTGACGGCACCGCCGCCACAGCCGGCCACAGCAACCGTGGCGCCCGCCAAGCAGCGACTCTCCTCCTTTCGCGCCACCAGCGAACAGCAGTTGCAGCTGCTCGGACGCGGGAGCCCGCAAAGAGGTAAAGCCACCACTGAGCCGGCACAGGAACCGCACCCACCAATCCCCCAGCGGCAGGCCAGTGAGCTGCATTCAGTAGATCCTGTCAAGCGCCAGCTGCCGCCCAAACCAACCAGCCTGAGCCTTTTCAGTGGCCCCGCGCCCAGCCTGGCCGGCGACAAGCCCCTGGTGCCCAGAAAATCCGACTTTAAGGCCGACCTCGATGCCAAAATACGCAGGCAGAAGCAGAAGGTCCAGCAACAGCAATTGCAGCAGCAATCGCCGCCTCAGCAGCCAGCACCCTCACAA
The DNA here is from genome assembly GCA_018150545.1 of Drosophila ercepeae. NCBI lineage: Eukaryota > Metazoa > Arthropoda > Insecta > Diptera > Drosophilidae > Drosophila > Drosophila ercepeae. The sequence goes on from JAECWL010000161.1 coordinate 17,676,641, forward strand.
CCGCAGCAACAACACTCACCACAACCTCCACAACAGTCGCCCCCAAACCGAAACTGTAATGTCACTAATAAGCCAGCCGCCAACGTTACTGCATCTGCATCCGCATCTCAATCTCAATCGCAATCTCAATCTGCATTAAAACTGAACCAAATTCATAGAAATCCAAGCCAAAACCAAAACCAGACAGCTGCATCATCCAATCATAAGCAATACAAGACGCCCCCAGCCTGCCCAACATACTCATCATCTTCATCGACATCGCTACCATCATTGCCATTATCAGTCAGCACCTCATCAGCCAACTGTCCGCCATCGATGTTGCCCGCCAGTGCCAGTGCCCGACCAGTCCATTCACCACATCTATACTCCAATGCCAATGCCACTGCCACAGCCAATGTCCCAGCCAATCCTCCAAGCCCGGCTAATGCCCATGCCAATGTCAATATCAATGTCAAGCCGTGCATTACGCCCAGGCCGGCTTCGTTGTCGGGTTCGTTTTTTATTCGATTTGATTTGATTTTTGATTTGTTTGGGTTCCTTCTTTTGGTTTTTGATTTTTGGTTTTCGGTTTCCGACTTCCACAGATTTAAACTGCTTTTTTCGTTGGCTTTGGTCTACTCGTATGTTTTGTAATGTTCCAGTGTGTGTTTAACCTTGTTTTGAGTTCTGTGTTGAGTTTGATCTGTTATTAATATGTTTCCGCCCTACTGGAGTTGGTATCACGCCCTAATCTACACAAGTCATACACCGCATTCATAAAAAACTATTCGTACACCGCACGGTACTGCCACTAACTGCTAATTGCTTGAGCATCGAAATTAATCTGAAAGCTTTTGTCGATTTTGGTCGCATTCTGGGGCATCTAATCAGGGGTGCTGAAGCTTCCGTCTCTAGTTTATTAACATTTAATCCTTAAGTGGAAACTAAACCACCCCTGAATATCTAAAATATCAAAAAATTCAAATCAAAACTGCTTCTCCGCTCGCTTGGGTTGACCATCAGTTTCAGATCTCCATCTGTCTCCATCTGGGCAGATCCAGTTCCTTCTAACTCTAACTGGTATTCCATGGTGTCCTGTGTTTTGTGTGCCAAACGTATATATTAAAAAACGATCTTGTATATAATTGTAATTAACAAAGTAATCCGAATCTTTCCCTGCCGAAAACTAATATAATTCTTGGATGTCCGCAGGAGGAGCAGCAGGTGGCGGTGGATCCACGCGCATAGCCCGCCGTTCGTCCATCAACCAGGCCAAGCCACCGCCGCCAATAAGACGCAGCTCTTCGGTGACACCCAGTCCCAATGCCTCGGTTGGGGTAAGTCTCTGTCCCATCTTACTCTCTTCTAGAATTAAGTTAGCCAAGTAAGCTTAGTCTGTAAGAAAATGCTCCACACTAGGACACACACAAGGACATGTGCTCTTCTGTTTTGGTTCTCTATGCTTTTGTTTCTTCACTTATGATTTAATTATGCAACACAGCTGAAGCAACTGCAGCAACCCGAGCAACTGCACCACCAGCTAAGCAGCTCCAGCGAGCACTTGCCGCCGCCGCCGGCTTTCCTGCTGGACTCCCTGCCGCAGAGTCCGCCGCCAGCCGCCATGCCCAGCTCGGCGCTGAAGGTATCCGAGACGGTGCGAGCCCTGGCGGCCTTGCGCCATCAGCCGGCCTCTCCGGTGGCTTTGAGACGCATGCAGCAGCAGCAACAGCAGCAGCAGCAACATCAGCAGCAGCAGCAACAGTTGCAGCTTCAACATCAGCAACAACAGCCTTTTTTACAGGTGTGTGCACTAGCCACCGCCGACACTCTTAGAACCTCTTTTCTATAACTTATGATTTTATTTTCATTTTGACTGCCTTTGCTTTGCGTTTGCCACACAATCACTCACACAAAAAATAAACAATCGTCTAAAACCACACAAAGTCCGTGCACCAATCCCCCTCGACCGATGATCTAAGCTACGAAGTCTACTACGACTCCTATCTGGATCTGCACGCCTATGCTCCCACCCAGCAACTCCTTTCCCAACAGCAGTACCAGCAAGAGCAGCAACAGCAGCAGCAATACATGTGCCTGCAACAGCAACTGCAACACCAGGCTCCACAACCGCCTGTCTATCAAGCTCCGCCGCCCGTCGATGCCGTAAGTGACCACCAGAAGTGCCCACTGCCGGGTGGCTACTAACCCAGACTAACAGCCGGATAACTGACAGCGATTTAAAAGCGATTTAAAACATAAATTAATTGAAAAGGAACCCACTAATTTAACATCCATAACCGTTTAGTTGTAGTGCCTCGAAATCTAGTTTAGTTTAATATTCTGCATACTGCTTAGCTTTTTCTTGTGTGTGCTTTGCCAAGATTTTAATTTGTGCCTTTTTTTTATCTCGTCTTCTCCACTCATGCCACACCACATCATTCACCTACATCTGACGCACAGACGTTCCGCACCTCATCACCTGCCGCAGGCGGCGGCGGCCACGGCGGCGGCATTTACGCCCAGCCCAAGCTGGTCAACAGCATGTCCAGCTTCCGCACCAGTAGCCCCAGTCCCAACGGACACGCTCACCCACTGCCACCGACACAGCCCAAGGCGAACCCGAATCTGATAGCACAGCTCAATGCACGACTCAACAGCAAGCAACAGCACCAGCCACAGCAGCACGAGGGGATCTACGGCAACCAGCAGCATCAGCAGCAGCAACAGCAACCCGGAGGCGACTCGATTTATATGCGAGGAGGTTTGTCCATGTCGCAAACGCCTCAGCAGCAACACTATGACGGTAAATCTGAACAGCAAATGCAACATCATCAACAGCATAGAGTTTACGCTAGTCACGGCACCTCATCGCCACAAGCCGCCACATCAGCCTCATCGGGCAGCAATGCCCAGCCGTCCATTCTAACACCGACCTCCTCCTTCAATGCCCTGCCCCACTTTCCCTTGTCGTCATCCACATCATCGTTGCTATCCAAAGTCAGCTCATTCTCGAACGCCGCCTCATCCTCGCCGCCAATAGCCGTTTCGGCCAACAATTCGCATTACCAGCCTCCACAGCCGCCCACCGCGTCGTCGGCTGGCACAGATTATGGCTCGTACTCAAGTTCGTTTACCAAAAATCCAGCAGCTGCCCAAATGTCGAACATGCGACACCACCAGTCATCCCAGCAACAGCAGCAGCAGCACTACACCTGCCCACCTCCGCTGGAGGATCCTCCGCCGCCGCCCATTTACGCTGCCGGCGCTTCGGCCACGATGCCCAAGAAGATGGCCCGCCCCCATGTCAGCCATGCCCCGCATGTGAGCGCCTATGCAGCCGCTTCGGCCACTGCCACGCTGCCCAAAAACATAATGCAGCAGCAGCAACAACAGCGATTGCTGCATCAACAACAGCAGCAACAGCAGCAGCAGCAGCAATACCAACAGCCAACAGGCATGGGCAATGGGAATGGCAATGGTCATGGTCACGGCCACGTAAACCACCGTCCGCAGTTGCCGTTGCCCCAGCAGAAGATGCGGGCTGCCCAACAGCAACACCTGGCAGAGCAACAGCAACATCAGCCGCCCATACCGTCGCGCCATTCGAGTGTGCAGCAAAAGATATTCGTTTCAACGAATCCATTCATACAGACAACGGCAGTCAAGTTCCACTCGCCTTCCGCCTCACCAATTTGCGGCTCCCCAGGATCTGGATCGGGATCTGTATCGGGTTCTGGTTCCTTGGCCAGCATTTATGCCACAACAGCACGAGGCGGTCACCAGCAGCAACAACATCACCAGCAGCAGCAGCAACAGCTGTACTATCGTGATGTTGCTGGGGGCAATAGCAATGGCGGTGCTGGATACTACAACCACAATGCCCATGGCCACGCCCACTCAAACGCCCATGCCCATGCCCATGCCCAGGCCCATGCTCAGGCCCATGCTCAGGCCCAGGCCCATGCTCAGGCCCATGCCCAGGCACATCATGCAAGTAAGCGAGCGAGCTGGATTCGATACGATACGACCTGATTTGATTTCGTTTTGATTTAATATTTGATTTGAGTTGATTTGAGTTGATTTGATTTGGTTTGCCAAATAATTGAGCGTTGGTGTGTATATATTTTGTTAAGATCGCTTGAGAGGGTTTAAATTATGTTTTGGCCAAGTTTATAGCGCATGCAGCTTTTGTTCTCTTAATACAATATATTGTTTATGTTTGAGTTTCCTTTTTTGTTTTCGTTTGTTTTTGGAAAGTGTTGCCTATTAACCTGATGGGGATTGTGATTGTGGCAAGTGCCTTTGGAGAATATCGGCTCAACACAGGGGATTGTCGACTTTCATTTCAACTTTTCCCAATCATCAATCATCACCAAGCCACAGCACTTTCGATTGAACAGAACTTCAACCGAAACAATTGTTGATTTTTAGTTTGCGTTTCCATTTCAATTTCAAATTTCAACACCCACCACCTCGCCACTTGCACCCATTGATCGAACATATATTTGCTTACGTTTTTCTTTTATGCACCTGCCTGCCGCGGATAACGCATATCCACAGACTATGCCGCAAGCACAAATATCGAAAAGACTGGCAGCATTCGGGCCAAGACCAAGGCCGAATTCCTCGAGAATCTCAACGCAAAACTGGCCAAGCAGGGAATGTCTGGACGAGCATTTGCCGTGCGCAATCTAATCAACAGCAAGGCCCTGGTGAGTAGTTAGCCCTAAAAGTAATTGATCATCACTCTGTATGCCCGTGGCCGTTAGATGTACCAAAATCCGCAAACTCTATCGCGACCCAGTGCGCAGTATCGTAGACCACCCACCTATCCCAACACCAGCACCAGCATCAACACCTGCGATGAGCAGTGCTAAGGTATTTAGTTCGAAAGAGGTTCTCGTTCTCGTTGTCGTTATCTTTAACGTTCGTTTGAAGCCTACTAAGCCTGCCAAAAGGCAGTTAATCCACTGAAATCAAAGCTTCGTTTTGCCCATTAACTGATCTAACTAATAAATTTAATATCTAAAATACATTTCTAACTCATTTTCGTTTTAAACTCTTTCAGCCTGATCCGCGCATCTGCCACGAGTCGCTGATGGATCAAATAAAACGCGGAGCCACCCTGAAGCGTAACCAGAAGATCAACGATCGCAGCGCTCCAAAAATACATTAAATTAACCTATAACCTATAGGCTTAAGCGATACAATATTATTTATTACACAACAGTAATTTAAATATGAATAATCATTAGGGCCCCACACACAGTCTGCTCGATTGCAGGCGGCTACAGAGTTTGGTTTGAAACTGACAACTCGTACAACACATAACACGAAACCTATATACATATTATAATGGTATAAACATATACGATATACGATATTTAACAAGCGCAATAAGCTTAACTCGAACTAATCAATACCCCGATTGATTTCCTATATCCCAAGAATATTAACGAAGGGCGTTTTGCTGTTAGGTGAAAACTTGCAACAACATGGAAGACAGCTAACCAGTTCTTTTGTGTTTAGTTATGACTCAGACGAGTACTCGAATTTACGTTTAGTGAATTTCTGTTTAAATATATATTATATTATGTTTATGTATTTAACGTATTTATAATTTCGCTTTGTTTATGTACATGTATATATCTACGAATATGATTTAAACACAACCAATCGAAACTAATCTGACACCTAATAAATGGAATTTATCGTAATCATTTCGAAAACTTTTTGATTTTCATTTCCTGTTTATATTATATCTTATGTTATATCAGAATATCAGAATCGACAAGTCAATTGGGAAGGGTCTGATCAAATTTGCAATTATATACAATATCTATATAATCAATACACGAATAGAGTTAACAGCAGATAATAGAAATACTTGAAATCCCACTGTATCTTTACCAAGTTTCTGAGTTTTTTGGGAAACCGCACAATTGGATGCTTTTGACAAGAGACACTTTCAATTACTGCCAAGCGGAATGGGTCAAATCTAGAGCAGGTTGCCCCTGAATCTTTCGCATCAACCTAGAGTGCTATATGAACATGTTCATATCATAACATTTCTATTGAATCATTGACTGAATCTTTTACTGACATTTTAAATGCACACCCGAGTAGTAGTTGAGTAGTAGGAGCTAGTTTCTCAATGTAAGATACAACAATATCATTTGCGTTCATATCAAAATACCAAGCAAAATCAAAAGTTTTTAATCCAAATACATACATACTCAGTTGTTTAAACTTCAATCTTCAATCCTAAACCGAAAAATACTCGTACATACATTACTCTAGATACTAGACTTTTTAAATATTTACAAAATATTTTGTATATACGCTTTTTAAAGCTTCACCAATGATCGATTAAGGAATATTGGCAAACTCATAACCAAAAACGTGGCAATAACTAAGCTATAAAATTATTAGAGTCTATTAGTAGTAGACTAGACTCCAGAAAGCATATACAAGTTTGAGTCGAATAAAAAGAATGCATATATATTTTTTTGGACGATCCATTCTATACACCAGCCCACACCACGTACTCGTAAAAGATAAAAGATTAATAAGATAGCGTTATTCAACAATTATTTACAAATCTAAATGTTAATCGTAAAGTGTGTTTCCGTGTATCTACTGCAAAACGAATAGCGAACCGAACCGAAGTAACCTAACAAATCAAAGCTATAATGCGTATTTTTGAATTCATTTGCATTTAGACATGAGAAACAATAATAAAATAAATGTAAACGCATTGAATGTAAATGCACAGCCGTCTTTTTTATTCTTTTTAGTTTCCTTTTTTCTTGGAAAAGAACAAATCCTCAGTGTTTTGGTAATAGATTTCCGCCAGCTTGTCCTTTGGCTCCTGTTTCAGGCCCGCAATGGCCTCCAGAACTTGGCTAAAAAACGTTACATTATTTAACAATAATTTTTAATAATGTTTCCTCGACTCACCTTATTTGACACGGTTCACATCGACCATCCACTAAGGATTCGGGTGTCCATTTTTCCTTTTTCTTAACGGTTGGAAACTTGGTGGCTACATGTTTGTGTCCCGCGTGTGATGCACGAATCCCACACCAGGGACAGTCCGTTTCCAGCATGATACGGTCATTGGGAAGCTGTCGAATTACTTCCGCGTTCTCCTCCGTCTTCAGGGAGCAGCCATTGATTCCAATATAAAGTCCTCCAAACGCCAGGATGTTCTGTGCCTCTTTCAGCGTGCCGGTGAAGCTGTGGACTACTCCCCCGCCACATGCCTGGAGTTTATCGCGATTCCGTTCTAGGATGGCCATGAAGTCGTCTGCTGCGTTCCGCATGTGCAAGAACAAAGGTAGCCCGAACTCCGCCGCCAGATCCAGCTGCTTCTCGAAGTAGATTCCTTGGGTCTCCTTTCCGCAGAAGTGCAGTCGGTCATAGTCCAGACCACACTCACCAACGGCAACAACCTTTTCCTTATTGGCCTCAATCTTGGAGCGAAGCTGGTCATAATAGCCTTCCGGATCCGCCAGGAACTCATCGCAGCGCGTAGGATGTGTGCCTACCGTGGTAAAGAGGCGCTCTGCGTCGGGAAAAGGATTCTTAGAATAGGTAGATCACTTATTTCCATTCTCCTTACCATCTTTGGCAGTCAGCTTTAGGGATTCATCCACATCCTTGAGACAACCGGAGGTAATGATTATTTTTTGCAATCCCTGTTGCCACGCGCGGTCCAAAACAATGTCCAGGTCGGGTTTGTGCTTTTGGGATCCCCCATAGCAGCCCTGGAACATGGGATCCGTCAAATTGGCACCAATATCTACGAATAAGAACAGTCCATAATAGACATCTTCTAAAATTCAAAAGGTTTAGCTACAAACCAATGTATTTCAAAGCCATTCCAAAATATCTTCTCAACTGCATCTCAGTGTTGCCGTTATAGCCATTTTATGGCTTTCTATAGCAATTTTAAGAGAAAAACTATGGGAAATTGGTTATTATTTACCATTTAAAATATACGATTATGGTTTTATGTTTAATATAAAAGCAAAATTGTTTTGTTTTAGCAGTTGTAAAGAAAAAATAATAACTAGAAGACAAAAAGATCTGGCAACACTAGCAACTAAACAGCTGTTCGATATGTTACTTTTACTCCGCAAGATGTCGCCACTTCCGGTAATGGCGCCGTGAGAGGGTGCCATGTTTGTTTATTTCCGTTGCCATTTTAAATTGCAAATGGCGCAGCGACCATTCTTAAGTCGATAAGTTCAGCAACCTGCCCACATAAACTGGGCTTTTCCGCCGTTTCACAAAATAAATTGCATCACTTAAGCCAATTTAATGCAAAATCAATGCCGCAGTAAATTGCATTCGGAATTGCGCATAATGCAAACTAATTAGGCCGCACCAGCAAATCTGTTTATTGTTGGCACTGGATGCTAAAATCGGCCTCTTTCGCCCAACACCCGAGAGAATGCCCATACATATATGCAAATTTTCAAATCATCGACCATGAAGAGCTAGTAGTGTTGGCACCCCGTCGCTTTAAGCCGCCTATCGGGATTTACGCAATTGTAGAATTTATACGCAAATGCAATTTATAATTTGAATGAAATTCCATTAGTTACTTTTAATGGACGATGCTGCGGTTGCTTCTGTAGCGGGAACTGCTTCTGGGTGGCAACTATTTTTAATTGATTTAGTGGGGATTTCTTACTGGTCTGGGGTTCCACCCAGCTAATGGCAGTAGCCTAACAGAATGAGAAATAGAATTCATTATGCAATGGAATCAAAACATTATAGACCGGTGATGCCTGGGACGCATTGTGGTTTATTTTAACTGGCTAATACAATTGTCAATAATTCAATTTGAATTGAAATTCAATTAGTTTACAAGTACATGACACACATACGCACACTTAGAGAGTTCATTTGGTTTCTTTTTGGTTTTCTTTAACTTTTTTTTGTATTATTTTTGGATTCTATAGAATTATTTTGATTTTGATTTATTTGGTAGAACAATCGAATTACGTACACAAATATTGTAAGTATTCAAAGTTGGGTAAGTAAGATAGTCGGCTGATATATCGTGATATAATATACGAGTACATAGCGTCCTCCAAATTGTTGTGTGTTCCCATAGGTTGCTGATATACATAGGTTATGCTTAAATAGTTCAAGATCGAATACTTGTGGGCTTTTCAGATTTGTTTTCAATTAACTACACCTAATAACAATGTATAAACGCTTAACTTACAAAACAAACACCTAATCGGTATGCACATATGTATTTCTGTGTTCCACTAAGATATATTATGTAACTATATCCTAAACCTGGCCCATCTCAATCCTCACTGGCGGATGGACGAAAGCGGCAAAAATACTGGTATTGAATCATACATAATCAAAAATGTATATTATTTAATCACAATTCACTTTGCATATGCCATGTTTCATTCATTTACACTCCCTTTTCAATATTTCTTTATAACTCCAATAACTCCTTAAAGTAGTTTTTTTAAATAAATCTTATCGGCTAAGGACATTCAGAGTAACAAATACAAAGAAATATCACACACACACTGTCAACCGCACACCTATAAAGTCGTTAATATTTCATATTTAAATCATATATTTAATAATTTTATCCACTTTTTCCTATCATAAATCTTCTTAAAGAGAACCTGCAAAATTGTATGTGCTTTTGTGGATTTCGATTTGGCTATTTTGCCATAAAAAAGTACACCCTGTTTTATCCTTGATAAGCATTTCGAGGTTTACTTTTGTCCTCCGAACTCATCAAAATTTATTTTACAATTACGTTTCTCGCATAGTAAATGGTTTTGTTGTGCTAAGTTTTTTTTCTGCCAAAGTTTTTTGTTATTCCACGTGGTTGAAGTTAAATCAAAATGCCACGAAATAGCTTTATTCCCTTAAAAAATTCGTTTTGCATCCTTTCTGCTCCCTTCACAGGGAGTTCACGGGGAGTTCACGGGTTGAGCTCAAAGCAAACACAAGCACAAATATTTCTACCATCCATCAAGATTCTTGTTTATCTACGAGTGTATGGAAATGAAAATATTAACCAGATAGTCATCTAACGGTGCAGATATATGTACTTATTAACATTATAGAATTTGCCTTAAAGCTACGCCAACCCATCCAAGTATTATGATAATCAATCAATGGAAAACGCATTAAACTTAGTCTTCCCTCGACGCCTCACCAGGACATTATTTTATCATTAAAAGGAACTCTATGAACCGCGTTACGATTCTTCGAAATCTCTTCAATAAAGTCACCCTTCCTTTCTCGTTCATATCATTTCAAAATCGGTATACATTGGTTGAACAAATTAAAAACAATCTGGCGTACAAAAAGGTTATTCAAAATTTAACCAAAGCTGGTCCCCATAAGTGGCATAAAATTTCGAAACTTAAATCGATTCTATAAAGTCACGAAAAGCCAAAAGTATTAAGTGTTCAGTTCCTAATCTTAATGGCTTTCTTGTTTTTAATCTTTATGTACAAAAGAGATGAAACTTTAAGTTCTTCTAAAAACAAACACTTGCCTGGGATGTGAAAATAAAGACAACTTTATGAAAGAACTGATTTATGTTCTTATTTATCGTAAATTTCGAAGCTCTGGGAAAGGATATAGATTTCATTTTGACACACACCCACACACTTATATAGTAATGATAAATAATTAAAGTTATTATCGGGTTGCATATTTATCAACAATAACTACACCTAACTGGTTTTGTCTGCCCTTGAGCAAGTGGGGGTGGAGCTTGGTAGTTTTATATTATCAGAATAATCAGCTCATTGCACCAAACATAAATAAATGGGCGTCACTTGTTTATGCACACTAATTAACTGGCGTCCATTATTAATACATTTGGCGGCGATACATAATCACACAATTATGCCGCTTTAAATAATCATTTACTGGACGTTGCAGTCGTCGGATGCGTTGTTGATTTGCTGCTTGGTCTTGCGTGAGGCGCGGCGTATGAGCGATCTGAAACGGGAAACGGAAGCGGAAGTGAAAAGTGAGTGAGTCCAGGAAGTTGCAGCTTTGTTTACTTCCTAATAGTAAAGGACTATCAATTCATTGAGGACTTCCCAAGATAGCCTTTAATGTCGGTTTAATGGGGCACGTGTTGCACTCACCTGGAACGAGGCTTCAGCTTGGCTTCCGCACTGGTGCTGGCCACATCGACAGCGTCCACGAGGCTGGATCCCTTTTTGTCACCGCTACCACCGGCTCCGCCCAGAGCCGGGCTGTTCATGCGATTTTTGTCTGGAAAATAGATGATAACGCATGGCGAATTATAAACCGCGCTCGCAATTAATAGCACACAGGGAATGTTTAATTTTTGGTATCTGGCATGTGCCGGGAAAATCCAATTTTCCCGATTGAGACGACAGAGAGACTCTGTGGCCGTTGCCAGAGAAACTGGATGCTCTGAAGCTTACATAATTAACTTATGAGCCATACACTCCCATACAGACATGCAGAAAAAACCGCGGGGGAGTTGCACCCTCTGTTGCAAAGTTTCTGCGTTCGAAACGAGTTTTTTTTACGGCCGGTTGCACAGTCAAAGTTCATCCCAAGATAAGAGGTTTTAACAACCAGCTGCCCCTTTCGTTTAACGTCAGTTTATCTTATATTTTTTTTGTTTTGTTTAACATTCGATGTCAACCGGGGAAATGTTGACTTCCGGTTACCCCACCATTGTCAGGTGAAGTACAAAAATGATCTTGAAGGCAATTTAAACGGGTGGCTTACCCGCTGCCACCTTATTACAATCAATGTCAATAAAGTCTTTAATTCTGCAATTATCCTTAATCAGCCTGCTTAGCCCGCCTAGCCTGACAACGCTGGGAGTGTGACGCTGGGACAAAAGGTGTCTCCGTTTCTCGGAAACAGGCAATATTGTTTCGCCGGAATGAGAACAAAGAAAGGGCTTACTGGGTGTGCAGCATTGAAACCACAAAGACAAAGGGCCAGGGCCAGGGCCGGGGCCAAATCCAAAGCCAAGTCAATTTAGTTATTAAACTTCACCGCTTAGGGTGGTCTCAAGCAAATATGTTTGTTGTCGGTTAAATGATCCGTGCAAACAGAATTATTGAGCACGCCAGCACTTTATGGGCTGTAAGGCCTGCATGGCAGTCAGAAGTGTTGCATGGTCGTACGTCTGGGGCGGCAGGACCTCTCTGTTGGCAGTGTCAAGTGCAAACAAAATGGCGCCCAACGCCATTGTTGTCAAAAAAAGGCGCCAACACGGTGAAAGTACAATTGCTGTCGCTGACAGTGGCACGAGAGGCTGCCTCATGAGGCATTCCCACGCTGCCACGGTGGCAGGGTGCCACGGCCGGAAAGCAAAGACCGACGGCAGTATGCCCTAACTGCCGGAATCCCCGCAGCTCTGTGGCCGACTAACCCTACGTCCGTATGTCCTTAAAGGATACATATATATATATGAATGTGTATGTTTGTGGCGAAACCGTAACGAGGCAGCTGAAATATACTGCCAACTAAGCACAAAAACAAACAAGTGGCAGCTGCGGGGCGGCATGCGGCATGGGGCATGGGGCATGTGGCATGGCGCTGGTGAATGGGGTCGGTTTTTGGGAATATAAATTGTGCATATGTAGCGAGAATTGATGCGTGAGTCGTGTAACAGAAATTTAAATTAAATTCGTTTTACTTTTTCGTTTCTATGTGTCGGGTTTCGGCAGAGAGACCGATCCATGGGGGAACAAGGATTTGGATAAAAACAAAAAGCTTTTGCCTCACTGACTTCAAACTCGTCCATATCAGACCTAAAACCGGAGACAACAATACGATTTTAAAGTAAATCATTTACGTTTGTTGCCAGAGACACCAGGGTCTTGGGTAAATGAAATAGAAGGAGATTATTTATAAGTCCTTTGCCCTCACAAAGGGCATCATTATTGTTTCTATGACTTTGCATTGAAGTGACAATAAATTTTTTAACATTTTTTCTCTCACAATATGTTACTTTCCCTTCTATGACAGTTGACAGTCCGGAACTGACGATTATTTCGTGCAGTTTTTTGTGAATAACAACTTTAATTAAATTGCTGGACACATCCAGAAATATAAATATGTTATGGTTTCAGTATAAAAAAACGAGATGATAAATTTATTTCCCATGTAATGTAATTTACAGAAAATCCACAATCTAGTTTTGTTGCAAACAAAACTGTTGCGGTGGTTGGGTGGGAAAAGCCGCTTTCCCTGCCACATCACCACATTTGGGGGCATGTGTGTGGCCTACAGCTTTGGCTTTGTCTCAAGTTACGTGCCACCCATCACACAAATACAAATACAAATACAAATACAAGCACTTCAGAGCCGTAAACACGTGTAGAATCACCCACACATAAGCCTGGAACGAAGTGGCAGGGTGGCAGAGTGGCGGCGGCGTAAATGAAATTTTGTGATTTGTTTTTGCATACACGGCGTTGTACTTTTAAAGGCAATTGCTCGACTGCCACACAAACCCAAAAAAAAAAGGAAGAAACCAAACCCAGGACCCAGAACCTCGAGCCCCGAGTGATTAAGTGCTTAGACCTATTTTTGGTGGCACATTGAGAGCGTTGTTGTCACCGCTGTCACTTTGTCATTATTCTGCTTTCTACAGAGACACTCGAATAAAAATTCAATAAAAATTTATAATAAATACAAAATAAATACATATATTTTCAAGTTAAAACTTTGTTTCTTTTTTAGGAATTAAATTGGAAATAAATTAAAGCTTTTATAAAACCATTTCCAATAATATTACTTTGTTTTTCGTGTAAAACATTGTTGACCCACCCACCGTGCCACTCGACCTTCGCCCTCCAGACCACAATCGCTGGCGAATCTTGTCTGCCTGTCATCGACATTTGTGCGGCCCGTCGACCAAATATTTGACAACATTTTTTGCCCTGTATTTAATATGTTTTTTCCCAGTGGTTCCCCCAGAAAAAAGGCCATTTAAATTTGAATTCTTGTTTTGTTGTACCCCCACTTGTGAATGATTTGAAGTTTTATGATTTAGCCTGGAGGTCAACTTTGCACTTAATTCGAATGAATTTTGCGGCCGGAAAACACCAACGAGATGGGGAGGAGGTGGTGGCTCATGGCTGCTCCCCAAAAATTTCATCAAAAGACTTGCCGGCAAACAATTAAATTATTGGCAACTGTCAAAAGGATGAGAGAACGCGAAGTCCTCGCTGGTAGCTGTAATGAGTCGCGAACTTTTTTCTTCAACGGAAATTAAATTAATTATTTTGCTGCCGTGTAATGGGATCAGGGGCAGTCGGGGGCAGTCGGGTTTAGGCAAAGGCAAAGGAAACATTTTGGGGCAACATTAATTAACTATATATTTATGCCGAGGACCAAATTTAAAACTTCTGGAGTCGCTCCTTGAGCCGCTCTGTCTGTCGTCTTGCCTTTTGGGCCAATTCTATTTTCATATGCCGCGAACTAAGTTTTTAATGAGATAATAAAGCATTCCATTATGGGGTAATTAGAAGGTCAAGCTGTTTAATTAATACACGTGCTTGCCCGGGAACATTTCGATCAAGGACTCGACTCGAAACCGAAACATTTGAATTTGATGGAAGGGCGGGAAAAGGTTTCCAATCTCATCGTACAGATTCTGTTTATACAGGAATCCCCAGTCTCGTTTATTTTATTATTTTTCCTTTCAGGCTTTTCTTTTTGCTGCTGCTCGCTCGGTGTTTCTCTTATTAGGCTATGTTTTGTCGTCTGATGAATAATGAAAAAGAGTTTGTCTTTGTCAATTGGGTTGGAAGAAAGGGTCTCATCCTTGTCCGAGACCGAGGTCTAGTCCCTGGTTTCTTTTCGCTGCCGAATTCCCACAATTAATTAGCCCCAACGAGAACGGCAATTGAAGAAGGGATGCTAATTGCATTCAATTAGCCAAATTGCCAAATTTATCCTCAACTCCTGGACCCATTTAAAGGTTTTCTATTAATTAAAGTAGGAGAAATGCGTAAAATGTGAAATTTAAACTGAATTGATATAAAAAAATATTCATCAATTATTGATAAATCCATGACAGATGCGTCCTAGTCGGAGCTTAAGTCGAAAGCTTCATTTACGCAGGACCTTCGAGCGGCTTAATTAATGCAATTATGTATGGCATATTTTAATTTGGCACTAATTAAGCTGCTTAAAGCCCGCGGAGAGCTGGTATTGAACTCCCATGATGATGATACCCTTGTGGACAGAAGGTGTGACTTTCAATCGGACTCCACGAATATGAATTTTTAATTGATATTCGAATTTCCAGCCGTGGAGGTCGGGTGGAGTTTCGGTTTTCAATATGGCCACGGAAATAAAAAAATATCCTATTCTATATGAGAGTAAAAGGACTTTCCTTTTTACGCAAGACCCCAAATATGATTAATTTAATTTGGAAAATATTATTTGTCAACGACAGTAATTGATGAATGTGAAGATGATGATTGTGGGAAATGAAATATATCATTTGGATATGTGGTTATGGGTAAAATATATAATATATTATTATGGGTACTTACTGCGACTGGACGAGGCGCTGACATAGGCCGAGGAGCGGCGCTTGAAGCCGCTGGGTGCCGCCTCGCCGGCGCCACCACTGGCCCCGCTCCCGCTGCTGGCGGGCAGGAAACGGGACAGGGAGAGCAGGGACTTGAACAGGTCGGTTACATTGCTGTCCTCTTTGGCCGAGCATTCCAGGACTTTGGCCCTGTAACGAGGTAAATGCAGTGGTTTTTGAAAATGGTTGCATTTTTGGTGGAAACACTCTGCGTATACGTAATGTATACATCAGCAAACAAAGCGAGTTGAAAAAGCAAAAAAGCTAAACCCGATACCTCTTACCTTCCCCTCCCGTTTTCCGCGAATACAAAACAACCGCACAACAATATGGTGTGTTCGATGCATAACAGAGTTTTTGCCAGGGAATCGACAATGATCCAAACAAAAAGCTGGCCTGGGGGCAAACGTGTCTAATGGCCACATAAGCATGCCACATGTACGAGTAGTGTTTGTTGCAAGTTGCGGCCACGAAGCCGATTCATGGCTATGCCGCAGAGCTATTTTACAGCTTTAAGATAGCCATCGGATTTGTTGTCGAGCGGCAATTTAAAGTCCTTCAATTATAATTTATAAATACCATAAATGTACATCGAGCATTGTTGTTCGATATCACACTTCAATTAATTAAAATTGTAACGGCTGACTTGGCTGAATAAACAAATAGATGGCTGCATTGTTAATGCCACAAGCTGCAATAACATTAAATCAAAGTAACATTGATATTGGTTGCAAGTTTTTTTATTGTTCGTTTTAGCCAGAGCGAGCAAAATGCGCATGACTTTGCAATTAAATGTCGGATAAATAGAATACATTGTTCCACCTTTCGTAAAGTAAACCACTTACACATTTACCATGTCCTTCCCCTGTATCCACATCATGTACATCATGTGTGTGTGTGTGACACTTACATATCCTGTGGGGCAGGTGTGGCAGGTGGATGGTATTCATTCGGTCTGATAAATGCACTTGAGTGGCGTGCTCTTAAAGCGTTTAACCGCAGACAGACAGACCGAAAGACAAGCGCCAGCAGAGCAACAAATTGCATTGCAACTTTATTCCGACAAAAAGGGAGGATACCAGAAAGGACTTGCCATAACCGAGAAAAATTGTAGAGGTTACCCAGTTGGGATACCCAGGAGAGTAAGCTCTTGAGAGCATTTCTTTCAGTGCATCCAAAATAATAAACTATGTCTTACTACATAGAGCCGTGTTGTTGGTCTGTGGGTGATGAGTGCTGAGGTGCCGGATTGTGGCGAAAGGTTCAAGGTGTGTCCCGTTCCCGCGGACCAAACCGCACCATCAATCTGCGTGAAATGCTTAATCCAACAGAGATTTGTATGTAATGCTCACGCCAACTGTCGTGTGTCCTTCGTCCTGCGTTCTGCGGTCTTCGTCATCTCCATTCTGCGGTTGACTGAGCCACCAGTGCGGCATTTTTACGTGTGTCTGCTCGCCTCTGGGTCGCTCGCTTTTAAATAAGTTTACGCACGCTTGCTTAAACAGCAACACGAGCGTGGCACGCCCATCCTCTACGCGACTCGACTCGACTCGCCTTGCCTCACTGCCATATCCTTCTGCAGGATACGGAGTTATGGCAATCCCACTCCCCTGGCGTATGTGATTGTAAGTGATTTTTACGAGTCCGGCCCCTCAGTTTATTAAGGAAGCAATTACAACGCGAAAAACTGCCGACAAGGAAGTTCCACAACGCTTCAATGAGCAAAAAAAAGTAAATAAATGAAGGATATAGCCATGTTTTCAGCAGTCCTTGTCACGCAAGAAATGCATTAATACTGTTGTTGTGGTAAACAATGGATTTAATCAGCCCTTTTACGCTTATTTTCCATTCGGTTACTCCAATTGAGTTTAAGGCCGGGACTTCCCAATATAAGTTAGTTCTGGTGAGGGGTCAGCTAAAAGGTTATTTTATTATTTATGCGAAATCTACCCATGTCAGGGTTAGCAAAGGTTTTTAGAGAATACGAAATAATCGATTGTTTTGCTTTTAAGGAAAATATTTTAATGTTTTCGGGTTGTAGGATAAAAATAGAAAAAGTGGCAACTTTTCTGAAGAAAATAACATCCTTTTATTCCGAGTATCTCACAGAATGCTCTTTTCAAGAGGCTAATGGGAATGATTGAGAATATGTCTCATTCAGAAAAATAAAACTATATTTAAACATAAAAACATAAGATGGGAAAAATATTTTCTGATAGGTCGACCTTCGCTTCAAGAATCATTCAAGCAAATCAAGTTGAAGGACCTCAAACATGTGCATGTCCTCGTGTAGAGGACCTGCCACTGCTCAGCTGTTTAGTATTCAAAGGACACTGAGACTGACACTGAAACTGAGACTGGGAACACTTAAATGTATCAATGCGAGCAGGTGGTTGAAATCGGCAATTGATATTCAACATGATGGGAACAACTGCTGGTGGCACTCAATGGTCAATTAGGACTTGTTAGGCGAATGTATCCTTTGTGTTAAACAAGGAACTGGCGACAAATTGCAAATTGCAGTTGCCCCCGTCGCCTGTCAGACCAACAAATGACATTTAATGAGACCCGCAACCCCATCCCTGGGACAATGCCACTGATTTCCGAGGACCAACTCCCATTCATGGCCCGCTGTCACGCTCTTCGTCGCTTAATTCCATTTGTTGCAATTTAATTGCATCGTTGCCTTTAGCTTTTTGGTATTTTGCTGGGTTTTTGTTGGCTTCTTGGTGGGTTCTTGGTGGGTCCTTGGTGGCGGAGGCACTGCACTTGGATGACCAGAATTTATGGCCCTTTTTTAATTCCATTTGGCTGCCTTACTTATGACATTTGCAGCTGTTTGGCGGTGTTGCGGCTTTTCGTCGTATGTTACGGGCTTTGTTGCACAACTTTTGGCAGTTGTCCTTTCCTAATTGCTGTCGCATGCAACAGCAGCTGTTGCACATTCTCGCATTTGAAGCCATATTTTGTTGTACAAATGGTTGGACTTACCTTAAGCGCGGCAGCTCGCAGAACACCCAATCGCTGACCTCCTCCAGCTTGACCTCTCGGTGGGAGGTGGCCAGATCGGCCTTGTTCCCGGCAATCACAATGGGAATGTCCTGCGAACGAAAGGCAAAAGGGAATTAGCAGTGGCACTTCAGGAGCACAAAGCCCCATAGCCGAGAAGCTGGGAAGCTGGGAAGCTGCGAAGCCGAGTGTTGCTCGTTATGGGGCATTGTGCCATAATTGACATGCAGCACGAGGAGGCAACAACCGAAACAATAACAAAGGCTGGCTACCGCCACCTGACTCTTGCTCCTGCCCCTGCCACAAGCCAAAACATCTGCCGCTTGGCTTAACACTTCCCACTCAAAGGGCCACGTTTTAATTGCTTTTCGGATTGTGAGCAACCAGAGCGTTCCCCTTTTTGCGTCCCAGCCGAACTGATTACATTCAAAATTAAGGATTGCAGCCTCCTGCAGGATCTCACCTGGAAGTCGCCCCGCTGCTCCCGGATCTCCGCGAAGCACTGCTTCACACACTGGAAGCTGGGCGCCGACGTGGCCGCGTAGACGAGCATGAACGCGTGGGCGGTGGCAATGGAGAGGCGTCGCATGGCGGGAAACTGCATGTCACCGGACGTGTCCAGAATGTCCACCTGAAACGGGATAGCAGAGGGTCAAGGGGTTAGTCTGCCTGATGCCATGGCTGCCATGAAACGTTAATGCCTCAAAATTAAGCGTAATTAAATGTGAATGACCCCGGGTCAGGCTTTCACATGTGTAACTGTCCTGCCATTGTCCTGTTGGCCCAGCTGTCTGGGGTTTTAATTAGCCTAGGACACTGGGGGGGAATTTTAATTTATTTTTAAGCCAACAGAGAATAAACAGAACAAAGGCTGAAATCATATTTTCGGTAAAATGTCCTTGAGTGGTTTTTAAAATGTTTCAAAATGAATTTATATTCTCAACTCGAACTTTTTAGAATTGGTATTAAAAATCAGAATTTTTATGTCTCTTGAGTAACAAAAAAAAAAGCCAAAGCATACGATTGCTAGACAAATAAACAAAGTAATTTTATGTTAAAATTATTATCCCCTAAAGTAAGTAATTTTGTGGAAGGTCAATGGCTGGTTGGCTCGTGACTTGTTCAGCTTGTCTGTTCAATCCTCACTTGAGGCCAACTAATCCCGTGTATCAGAATCAGAATCCGTGGCGTTGCAAATATATATAAATTCAAATATATATATCCGAGTGGCATTCGCGATACGCCATGTCAATAGCACACAAAAGCCCCAAAGCCAAGGAGGAGGGAAAAGCCAACCGTTTAGCCGTGTCAGTGGCACTTGGCTTCCAAATCTCCACCCCAATAGCTTCGCCCCGCTGGGCCTTTTGGGGCCTTGGCCATTGTGGCGAAAATTTGTAACGCATTGTTTGGCCGAAATGAGTAAACTTTATTAAAAACACTTTACAGAATGACACGAATTTTTTTTTGACACCATATTTCTCCTTGACATCAATTGTTCTCCCATCACCCATCATCAGGCTTTGTTCCTCCCCAACCTGATTCCTGTTCGAGGCATCAAATTTATTCCAGCTGGGATGTGTACGGGTTTATACACAAAATTGCTTTTAAAGAGCAAACAGGCGTTTAGTGCAATGTAATGTTTCTGCTCCTGCTCCAGCAGGATGGCCACATGCTGCTCCGGCAATCAGTCACAGCGGGTTGCAGTGCGTCCATTCGGTCGTGGTTGTTCGACGTTGTTTGCGTTTTTGGCCATTAGGAAAAACCTCAACCCGGGCAACGGCCATGGCAGCAAATTGTCCAGGTGAAATAGATTTGAATGCAGCTCGCCTTTGCACGGAAAAAAGTATCTAAGGTATCATAATTTGGCAATAAAAGTCGACTCTTTGGCATTTGTTTAGATACCCGGTACTTGGTCAATCTTTAAGAAACTAAGTGGATACAATTTGAAGTCATTTAGAAACTTAATTCCAATTAATTCTTTCTCTGTAGGTTCCGACATTAATCACTTTAAGCCACAACGACAGCTTTTGAGAGGAATTCAATCTGGGCTTGTCCCTCGAACTAAGATAAAGTGTTAGTTGGAGACCCCGCCGGGCGCTAAAATGGAATTAATTAAAACGAAATATTCCCTGGGCCCGTGGCCAGGAGGAGGAGAAAGAACTTTGGTAGCGGCGCCACCACCAAGAGTGTCAGTGTCGCCGAGAGAACCTTTGTAACATCGAAAATTTGGCCATCTAGAGGAGCTTTGGTAATGACTCTGGCAACACGTCATCCTCGTCCGATGTTCGGAATCTTTCAGAGCACCTATTAATCAAGTTCTGTGGCTAAACTTTTCTACCCGAGCATGTGCTGGCGATGTAGGACAAGTTGGAACAGCAAATAATCAGCTCGAACCACGAAGACGATGATGAGGAGATGGAACTACACTCTGCCAATAGAGACTTTATTTTTATAGATTCCAAGCCATTTAAGCTATTCAAACGTAACTCCCTTTATGATTAAAATTACATTAAAATAATATATTGTTATTATCGCATTCTGGGACATTTGCTTTAAGAAAATCATAAACCATTGATTAACCTTTCAAGCAGGCTATTAAATGGCATAATCGATACGGATTTCATAGCCTTTTCTTGAGCACCACTGTCTTTCCGGAAGGTTGGGAAGTTATTCACATTTTCCATGTTGTTTCCGCTATTTTGAGCGTGTTTGCAAATTTGATTAATGAGCATCCGCCCAATCCGCCCCATTCCGCCCACCCGCCTGACTGCCTGTCAGTCACTTTGTTAGTCAGTCAGACAAAGCAGACAGGAAGGATGTGGGGTAGACGTGGGATGCTCAAGTTGGAAACTATTCAACCAGCTTGCCTTAAGTGCATTTAAACGAGTAGAGAGATTCATACGTTCAATTTGTGTTTTCATCTTCAATATACTCGTCTCGTATGTAATCACAGCCCCTGGGCCAAAACTCGACTAATACCCACCTCCGCAGAATAGGCTTTTGCCCTATTTCTGGGTCTCAATTGCCAGGAGACCAAGAAGCACACGTGTCTTGGCTAATACTTTGCATATGGAAGGTAATGATTGAGCCGACGGCAAAGCCAAATACTTGTACTCTGGCCATCATCTAGACATCCAATTAGTAGATTCCAGCCTAATTAATGTGCCTAGCAAGTAGCCTGACCACAACAGTGATTCCACTAATTAAGTCACCACTAATTGCCTGCAGTTTACATTCATCAGGACGAGTGCATTTCCAGCTAAGTAAACAAATTTATGAACAAAATAGTTATTATAATCGTATTGCCAATAGCTTATCTTTTTGAATAAAAGGGTTTCATATTTATTCAAGATTTTAACTGAGAAAAATAAATAAAAAGTATATAAAAAAGTCGATCCTGCCAGGAGTCGAACCTGGAATCTTCTGATCCGTAGTCAGACGCGTTATCCATTGCGCCACAGGACCGGTACAATCATCGCGTTTCTAATGGGCCTTATGGTTTCCACTGCTTAGGCATTCATAGACTTGAACTGGTTTTGCTTCTGCCCCAAAACCCCAATCGAATCTATTTCCATCGATTCAAAAAGAGAAGGGTCATCTTTAAATAGCACAAACACCATTTTTTTTAGGCTTTTCAAAGTGAGCAGCTTCTCAAGTGGTTTGCCTCTCGAACCCAACATGGGAACTACGAAATCTATTTATGTTTTAAATTGGAAATCTCAGAGTAATAAATTAAAGCAGTTTTTTGAATGTTTTTTTAATAGAAAAGAAATATATAGATATAAAAAATGCCTCAAACAATTGTAAATTTCCAGCTCTATGAATAGTCATAAAAATGCAAAACATACCTATATGAGAACTTTTAACATGAAATATTCATAAATTTTATTTTCTAGTGAAAAGGCAAGAGCAGCGACATTTAAATGAGAGCCTCGTAAAGAAAACAAAACAGAAAATTATGTTGTTTTTCCAGTGAGTAAGGACAAAAACATAAACAGAAAAACACCTGCATTTAAAAAAAGGACTTGGACCGGAGACAAAGACAGAACCGGAGACAAAGACGGAAGCGGATTTGGGACTCACCTTTAGGGTGACGCCGCCCAGGTCGTATTCGCGGTTGTAGAGATCCTCGACGGTGGCGCGGTATTTGTCCGTGTAGGTTTTGAACAGGAACCGCTTTACAATGGAGCTCTTGCCCACACCGGCTCCGCCCAGAAGGACGAGACGTATACGCTCCAGGTCGGCCATATTGTTGTCGTCGTCGCCTGTCGTCCTTAGAAAACGCTTACTGTTCGGTTAAGCGGGATGTCCTCGAGGTCCGATTGTTCGAAAGCGTTTTGTTTGTTGGACTTGTTTGTTCCGTCAGCTTTAGCCTTGCATATTGGCCAAGTTAGTCAGAGATCCCGACGCATTCTCACACTTTCGGTTCGTCCATTACTCGTCCAGGAGCAAGTGGCAGGAGCACTCAACCGGACTTCCTCTCTGGTTACTTCCTCTGCTTCCGCCTGATGCTGCAAATGCAAACAAGATGGTTTCAACTTTTACTTTAAAATATACAGTATTGGCAGGGATTAATTAAGTTTATCTTTGGCCATGTTCGAGTTTCCCCTGAAAAATTGTCTGTTTATTTTGGGATTGGCTTTTCCCAACGAATGCGGCCTCGATTTAAGCCAAAGTATCTGGAATTGCAGCCACTGTATGTAATCATAATCTGCTCACGTGCTTGGCTTACAAATCAGATAAACCTATGAGTGTGCGCCACATTCAAGGACACTGAGAATATTTTAGTGCAAAATTCTAGGCAATATTTTCCCAAAACCCTTGAAGGTATTTCCCGCCCTACCTGCACCTGCCCCAGTTTCTTTAGAGAAACCCTGTTTCCATGACAGATAAAAACATGTAATCTTTATTTATGTAATACTTTTTATGTATATTTCTTTCTCTGTACAGCCATGCATCAATACCCAACCAAAACCATCCTTACTCAAAGGATGCAATGCCAAATGGTTGCTAGTTGCAATCCAAATAAGAACCAAAAGCATATGCCCCATAAAGCAACAGACAAACAGGGGGATATATGGAGTTGGGAAATGCAATTGCAAGGACTTCCTTGCTGCCTGCCGACCGTGATATATACCATGGAGGCTAAGTGCAGCCAATTGAGTTTGCCAGGATTTTTGCCGGGCTTAAAGGCAACGGAGCGACTCGCCCTTTGCCACCTGTCTGCCACCTCTCACATTCCCTTTTCCCCGTAATTGCAACTTAATATAATTAGCTCTTCCGGCAATATTCAATTTATTTCAATTAACAGCAGCAATTGCTTTCACATGAGTGGCGAATTTTAGTTGGACGACAAAACTGCAGGCAGCTTCCTGCCAATGCCAATAATAATGAAAAATTTAAGTGCAATTTTAGGGCGGCAGGTGTTAATTATTTCGGAGTATCCTGACACTTCATTGGACACTTCAAAATAGTTGAAGTTTTCTCATCATTCTTAAACTGTGCAAGGGCAAAGCTTTGCCTTTGGTAGAGTATTCTAATCCTTGGCTTTTGGAGTAATTGCTTAGGTCTTTCTGGAAGTGCTTTAGGTTTAGTGGAAATTGTAGAATGAAAGTCAAAGTTTATTTCGTTCTATAGAAGAGTGTTGTGCTGGATATACTCATAATCATTTCAAGACATATATGTTTTTATCTAAAGTTTATGAATTTATTTTATTGTTTTTCCAGCCTTAACATGATGAACTTCTGGCAAAATGCAAATTTCCAAAGTTAAAAAATTCTTGCATGTTGAAAGCCTGGTAGCTTGCGGTTGCTTTTTTCGACTGGCTGTGGCTGCAGAATCCTTCATGGAAATGCATATTAATTTTCATCTACTAGTCGGGCCAGACAGGCACTTTGAATATGCAATATGGAATATTTTGTTTGCTTTCGGGTAATGCAGCAGTTAAGCCGAAAGCATGCGAATAAATCACGTAATTGTATGGAAAATATGTGAAATATGCATTTCCCAGGGGCGTAGTAAATTAGAAAATATAAATACCAATATTAAAACTGAAAACATTCGTTCGGTGAGGGGAGGTGGATGGAGTCCCTCCGCCTGGAATACAAACTTTTGCACACGCAGCAGCCTTGACAATGTTTTCCTATACAAAAAAATTTAATTAAACCTAGGAGGCCCACGCCGAAGACAACTGCCAACAGCTGTGGAAAACATAAAAGAATTGTAAACCCTGGCCAAAAGTTTCCGCTTTACATTTTTAGCATTTTAAAGCAAGCCCAAGAAGCCGAACTTGAATTAATTTTTCTGTTTTTGGGTTTTGTGTTTCACAAATAAAAGCATTCCAGTTGTTGACATTTTTTGTTTTTTATCATCCACCGAAACATGTCATCAACAACTCAAAGGGCACAGGACCTTTAAAAAGTTTTCCTTTCTCATGACTTTTTTTTTGTTCATTTTTGAAACGTGTTGGGGCCAAACACAACCAAAAACTGCAAGTGTGTAGGGGAACTGGGCGCTTTAAAAATAAAAAAATCTAAAGAAAAACAAATCGAGAGCTGGAAATGTTCCCCTTTTTTCGCTTTGCTGAAAATCAATTTATGTTTTTCCCTTTTTCGATTACCACGACCGAGTGGCGATGGCCTTTGTGGTGGAGCTAAAATGGAATCATAACCCGGAAAGCAGGAGCTGCTCCGGGATGCGTGTGTTTGGTATATTGATTAGTTTTCTTAAAGGTGGGGATCAGGAGCTGATGCTGATGCTGATGCTTCTTCTGGCATTCCTCGGCTCGACAGCATTTAAAATGCCATCAAAAGCACATTTGCTTCTCCCCAGAACGGGAGAAGCTGCACTCGAGGACGATTTGCAAACAATAAGGTGGTCCTGCCAGGGAGTCTATCTAGTTTTGTATTAAAACGAGGATTCTGTTGCTAGCAATTGAAGTTAAAGGTTGCTAAGGGAATTAATTGGAGGAATCCTTTTACGTTTATAAGTTTAAGAATTAAAGGTAGAGAGCTTGCAATCCTTTCAGCGATTCTTCTGTATAATTGGATGCCGATTGGCTAAGATACAGATATTGTTAGGTATTCCTCTTTTTATCCTGTGAAAACTCACAGAGATATAGTTAGTCATGGAAAGGAGTCTTTTGTAAATACCCATTTGATAATTCTCTTTTATATTTTGAAACTTTTATGAGAGTCACAGAAGCGTGTCCTCTAATACGGTTCACCCCAGCAGGCCAGGCAATGGCCAGGGAAAGCATATGAGACGATAACAACCCGGCTTAAAGACTCAACAAGCCCGGAGGGATTACAACCACAAAAATAGAAATAAAGGAAAGAGGAAAGCCATCGTCACTCACGTTTGACCATACAGAGAATTCTAAACTTTTATATCCACGGTGGACTGTCTGACATTGTCAAACAATTTGCTGGAGAGCTGAATTTATAAATATTTATTAGCCGCACTCCGATGCGTCCTGCTGACTGGGTGGCTGACTGGCTGGATGGCCTCCGGAGTTGATTAAAATGCCAGGAATACGGCAGGGAGATCAAAAGTTATACCAACTGGCCATAACAACAAAAAAAAGGTGCCACAGAAAGTTGGCAACTCGTCCGGTCTTCCGGTTCAAGTTAACTGCCTTTGTTGGCGATGATGGACATTTGCATATGTTAGCTTCCAGCCAACAGCTGTCAATGTCATTGGGTTTGATTGAAAAATACATCATTTTTTAGTAGAATACCCTTTTTTCCTCTGGAACTTTCTAGTGAAAACTGTAATTTAATTGGCAGATAATTTAAGTAGTTGAATAAGTATTTAATTACTAAACAGCTCGTCAAACTTTTCGCCAAAAATTCCCCCCAAAAAACTAACAAAATCTTAATCCAAGTGGTAATCAACAAAGTGAATTATAACATTTTCGGTTTCACCTTTGGAAAACCTTTGAAATTACTTCCCCAACCGCAACTAATTGCTTTTGTTATTTCGGGTTACACTCTGATTTGTTTGCAATTTGTAAATTGTTGAATCCACAAAATGCAATTTGTTATATACTCTATTACGATGGTATTTGACCCGAAATTTGGCCAACTTCAGTGGGTTCTTCGGTGGGTGCCAAGGACTCGGTCTGACTGACTATAAAGTATGACATTTTATGTGTGATTAACTTTCAGCATGTGGATGGCGTTTCTGCCATTTACTGTGGCTTTTGCGGTGCTTAAATCATAAAATACGCTTTTATGTTACCAAGCCAATCGACGCGTCATCCACATCCACATCCTGGCCATATGGCGCCAGACAGCCAACAGCCAACAACCAATGCCAAGGAATTAGCCTGCTTTTCACAAACTCTGCGATTTATTGCAATGAATTTGAACTGCTAATGGTGCCGAAAACGGCCTCAACAATAAACAAATGATTTTTATGACTTTGATGCTCGCGTCTGGAACGACACGGGGTCAAAGTCATATAATGAGCGACTCTTTACCGATTTCTTTCGGGTTTATAGTTTAAGCCTAACGATTACAAAGTGTTGGTCCATCGCTGTTGATTACCATGATGATGGTCTTGGTTTTAACCTCTTTTTTTCCCAGCTTGGATATCAGTCTCCATAAATAAAATTCGGCCAAAGGTGAAAGGCAAGGTGAACCTTTAAAGTGGTAGTAGAAATAAAAGGCTTTCAAGGCCCTCCAGGCAGGCCCTCCCACCCTCACTGCCCTCCATGGCAGGTGCTCTCCTGGCTATTAAAGCCATTTTCGTTCTGGCTCAGTGGTGTGCAGAAAATGGGTCACTAACTGTTACTTATTTATACTAATCACGGCAAATTGCCGTCGCGATTGGGGTGTTTCCACCAATCATCCCTTGGCGGGGATCCCGACGGTGACAGGACCAAACTCCTTTTATCTGTGCAACTTAAGTGTTGTGAGAAACTTTGTTGAGGCAACTAAATATAGACACAGGGTAGGTCAGACAGGGATCCTTTGACCGCTTCGCACTTGGCCAGACAATTTGCATTATGCCTCCTCTCAAGGAACCCCCGGAACCTGTCGAAAGCCTTAATGAACAAAGAAAACTTTAATTGCAACAACAGGAACTTGATGTAAAATTTGAGACAATACAGTGTGGCCTGTCAGGGGGCTAATTGGACATCAGGAACTGAAACAGGATCAAGGATAATACTAAAAGACTTTTCCAAATCAAATTACTGTATTACTGAAAAGCAGGTATCAAAAGGGAAAGGTATTTGCCAGAACACTCGTTATCCTGTCTTTTTATCGGCAACTTCAATCGCACTCTAATCGAGTTTCGTTCGATTTCGCAATCAAGAAAAAAGGTTCACTACGCAAAATTCTTTATAATCTTTATGGCAGCAGAAGTGCAGGGGTGGCTATAAAAAAATGGATCCAATAAATATGATTGCAAGCGATGCGTGAAAAGTCAGCGAGGAACTAGGAGGAGAAAGCTTGAATCAGGACAACCCGCAAGCTGGCAAAGGTCAGGACACCGCTCGAAACCAGAATCTCTATGGATCTGCTTTCTTTGACCCGCAGGTCACCCGCAGGATTCCTCGACTGGGTAGAAGAAGGCCAGGACCCCGTCATCATCATCATCAGGAGTGTAAGAAAATTAATGCGAAAACTTAATCAGTGAAGAGCTGGGAAAGGTGAGCCGGAGTACTGGTGTGGTCCTCATCGATTGTCAACATCTGGCTGGGCCGCAAATTAAACAAAAACAAACCCCAGACACCGTAAGAGCAATACATTGGGAGTCCTCCCACTTAGTACTTTGTGCCTGTCATTGGACCAAAGGATCTTGCACGCCTTGACGTTGCAATTTCTCGTTACCCATACGCCCTGTTGGAAAGGGAATTTGAGTAACGAGAAAAGCACTGTAGAAAAAATGGTTATCCTTTTTTGGAAAAACTTTCAAAATAAAAGAAATATATATTCCATTGAAAGTATTACTTGAATATTTTAAAATTCGAATAAATATTGTTTTTTCTGCGTGTTCTCTCCTTTCCTTTGACAGAACCACGTTCTGTTCGTTTTTAAAAGCAGCTGCAGTTGCATTTGGACTTGCCACTCGCCATTTGCCACAGTTGGCTGCCATTCGAGGCACGTCGCCGAGGCTCCTTCTTGCCCGTTTGTGGGTTAATCGCATTCTCAGCCAACACGATGACAATGGCAATGTCTGAGTGCAGATGCGTCTTGGCGTCAATTGATTTGACTTTGCTCCTGACCCACTTGTGGCCACTTTGCCAACCGATTGTACTAGCAATGTCCCAGTCCCATACCCAGTTCCAGTGTATGTTTTGCAATTTTGGCAGCTCATGTGTGTTTACTTAGTCCCATGTCGGTGGGCGGGTAGAGCGATAAAAATTTATAAGCTTCTCCTCCCTTGTAGCCTGCACTCGGCCAAGAGTCTTTCAACCAAACAATTCCACACACTTGGCATTTGAACTGAATTTATATGCATGTCGCTTGCCTTTTTTATTCGAACTGTGAATAATTGAAACAAATGTGGGAATGCCGGCACAGTCATAAATTTCCATCTATTTATTCTCAAAGTACTCGTACACAAAAATCTAATGCAATTGGTGATAAATATGAATCGTTTTGCTTGATAAAATGCAAATTTTCCTTGCTGTTTTCTTCTGGTTTTCCCTTTTTTTCGGATGCAATCAGATATTGTTGAATATTTCTTGTGGCTGGAAATGGGGGAAGAAATATCCTTCCTTGGTATACTTATTTTGTCAATTTAATTTACTTCGCATCCTGCTCTTTTGCGTCTTCCGTCTAGTCGGGCACGTTGCCGACATTTCAAAGAGTAAGACGTCCTCGGTAAATTTTCAATTAAAATGGGGAAAATGGAGAAAATCTGCACTTTCAAAGAAATGCACACCAGCAGCACAAAGGGAAAAGCTTCGGAGAAAGGTTGGTTAAGGGAAAGTAGAGAGTAGAGAGTGGAAAGCGGAGGGACCATGTGCGTTTGTTAAATGCTAAATATCTGGCGGGTTATAAATTGAGCTTATTTATCAAAGTTTTAATTAAAAACTTCATGGAAGAACTCTCTAAATGGCTAAGTGTGTAATTACAACCGTGACGAGCAGGCCAGGAATCGGATAGCTTAGACTAGACTACAAGAGGGTATGCATGGCCATCATCCTTAATGTATGCAACAAATAAAATTTATCCAGAATTGAATTAGATTTAATAAACCCAAATGGCGGCACGAGAAAGGACGCACAAAGGACTCGGATGAAAATCAACCGGAAACAAGTGGGAGTACTAAGAGTCGGAGATGGAGGCGAAGACCAAGCCGGAGTCGGAGTTCAAGTTGTCTAGGACGTAATGGAGAAGCAGATTCATAAAGCACGCAACGCGCCTTACGCGTGACTTGCTCCGGCGAAGGACGAAAAGGAACCGGAGGTTGGGACGGAAACACGAGCAAACTGGGGAAAACGCTGTACTGCGACACGGTGAAAAATGTTAAAAGGAAAACGTATACGAAAAAGCGAAAAGAAAAATCACAAGCAGCATTCCGGGCATTGCAAACTGTGAAACCCTTAAAAGAACTCACAACAGCACGCCAGGAATCTCAGAATGTCCAACAGCAAAACTCAAGTCAGCCAATATACGAGCTGCTGTCGAACTTTGAAATTTGCCAAAAAACAGAGCAGAGAAGTCTATGGAACGATGGAAAACATTACGTATTCGCCACGGTGTACCAGTATTGACAGGCACACACGACTGGCTGGGCTGGCTAATGGGGAAGCAACACCCGAAAAGCTGACAATCAGATCAGAGCGTACCCCATCTGGACTAACGAGCCCATCTCTGGCATAACCTACTTTCCTCCATGTCATCAACATCCCATCCCAATCCTCGTCGGGTCCAATGTCAACGGACAACAAAGTGGACAAATGGACATAATTTGATTAGGCCTCTTGTCATAGTCGGCGGGTCTTTTTGTACCTCGATACGGCTTCTTTTCACAAGATTCCCGGTAAAACTTTCTCAGAGTGTAACGGCCTGAGAACGAGCAGTCTGTCCAACTTGACTCGCAAATCCCCGCCAGGCATTGACAGAGCGTTGCTCAAACCGGCAAATTGTAGGAGGATACAACGGACAGAAGGACCAACAGACTGACGGACAAACAGACTGCCAGGGTGTTTCGCCCGCGGAGTTTCTAAGGCCGCTAGAAAAGATATAAAATAAATTGCGGAATGCCAACAAATAAAAATTTATAAGAGTAGGCATAAAATCCACCCACCCACGACTTTCAACCCACGACCCTCCCACGAAACCAGCTCCCATTTCCTAGGCCAGATTTTCCCTCGTCAAAAGGACGAAGCTGCACGACAGTGCCAGGACGATTATAAAGAGATTTGTGTGTCTGGGTCTGGGTCTCGGGTCGCTCCTTGGAAAAGATGGTCTGAACGGCCTGATGAGGCGCTGATGACTGTCATCATAATCTCGATTAACATAATAATATCCGTAATCGTTATCGGCATTGATTATATCTCTTTTTCTCGGTCTCTGGCTGACTTTCTCCTTTTTTTTGTTATCCTGCCGCCCAAATTGCCTATCAGGTTTCTTTCTGATTTGTTTTTTATTCTTAGCCTCTGGCCCTCGTGCCCCTGGCAATTCGAATTTAATTGCTTCATCTGGCCATAAAGGCTTTCCAGTTTTGTCATTTTTTAAGGTACGAGATCTGGTTTCGGTTCGCGAAAACGCACTTTGCCACTTCGGGGGCTTTAAATGCTTAAAAGCAAAGCGATGAAAAAAGAGCTCAATTTTATATTATCATCCCTGCTGTTGCTCCTTGAAAAAAGTGGCGGGTAAGCCGAAATCGCAAAAAAACGGGGCTCAACTTTTAGAAAATTCATTTGGCCACTTTCCATGGCGTGGCACTCGAGATACAGTGGCATAGTAGCTGGGAGGCGCCACGGACGCTGCCGGCATTGACGGATATGCGAACTTATTGATTACTCTGCTACTGCCACAGCCACTGGGACTGGTAGAGCGGCTGCCACTGCCACTGGTACTGGCACAGCGGCTGCCACAGCCTCAGATATTTTAAATGGGAAACGGGCGGGAAAAAACGGCAACAAAACGGGGGCACCCCAGTCGGCGGAAGTTTAGCCGAGATTGTCAATAGAAAAGCATCTTTGGTCAGGGAACGGGTGGAAATCAATGACGCACTTGCCTATGAATATTATGGGCGTGGATCACACAGGCATATGCTGATGGAATTTTATTTTTTTCCCACCACATAAATCCTCTTTGAAGGCTGAAGGGTTTCCTCGGTGAAGGGATAAAATATGTGTGACTATATGAAACCCGGTACTTTGAGTCAGTTAGGAATACCCATTCATCACAAAGACAATATACCTTCCACAGCAATAAGAGAATGGTTTTTCGGCAACTTGGTTAAGCGATGACAGCGATCTGTGCACTTTCCCGGATATTCTGTCTTCATTTTGGAGAAGTTTGTTTTCGGGATGACCATCAATGCATGTGACACTTTTGAAATTGAAGCAAACAATGCTGTGCTGGCCAGTTCCGGGTATTGGTCAGCTTTCTTGGTCTGACCACCTAAAGAGAGCTTATTGAGATGCATTCGCCGACCGATTGCCACCCGCCCCGAAAGTTGTTCTTGGTTTTGGCATCACTGCCAGGCCCTGTCTTAGTTTTGATTTTCCACTTGATCGAGTGCAAACTCGGCTCCCCTGTTCACTGAGGCGTGTTATCAAATTATAAACAATTTCAACGTGAATATGCATTGTTAATGTGACTGAATTGTTCACGTTAATTAGGTTGCAGCGGCACTGGGCTGAACATCTCTCTCCCGTGGGCCACCCCGTCGTCCTTCGGAACGTGCCCCAGATTAATTTCCTGTTTTTGCAGTGAAAACATTTGCAGCGTTTCGCAGACACTCGAGTTGCCCGAATCGCTCTGCAATTACTGCAAATTGTTCTACACATTTATGCTAGTCTCAAGTACTTTTCGCATATTTTATTACATCTTCTATGGAATAACTATGGAATCAAGTTGAGGAACGTGCCACAGACAGGTTTTTGCCCCTTCCCTGCTGCCATTTCGGCAGAGTCCTTACTCAAGTCAGCAACCCAAATGGGCATTTGTCTCAAAAGTTAAAATTGCTTTTAATATAATGCGATTTCTGTTTGCTTTTTGGCCTGGTTGGCATTCCCGGAATGCTTCACAGTTTTGTTGGCCAAGCATTTAATGGTCATTAAGTGGCTTCAAACGTGTTTCCCATCCTTTTCCCATCCGAGTTTTCCCCAGTTTGTATCTGAGACAATTTCGTACAATAAAATTTCAATAAAACCGAAAGAGGCGCACTCGAAGTGTGGAGTGGAAAAAGGGAAATCCGTTGGACCATAAAATCAGCACAAAACCCAAACACACATCATCATCAAGGCGATCATCATCCTCAATAAGTGGAAGACAACAAACATGCTCCGGCACTTTAATCAAATGCGACCACAACAGCACCAACTACACCTCCCAAGGATGTGTGTGGTTGGCTGGGTGGCTGGCTGGCTGGGTGTCCTGAAGTCCTGAAATTTCAATGAAGCCATTGCCAACCAAAAGGCAAAATGTGCCGTGCCGGCTGGAACAAAAAAAAAAGAAGGAAAAAAACTATTAAAGTAAGTGGAAATGGAGGCATTAGGGCGGAAACACACACTCACACGTCGGCTCGGTGGCATTGACAGGAGCATATGGATAAGAATGCTTTGAACCTTTTATGTCTTTCTAATTTGGATACAGCCGAAAGCGGAGGAGGGGTTGTAATACAAAAGGGGAAAATACAAAACAATTGCCCAGCATCCTGGCTGCCATTTTGCCAGCATTTAGCTCACAAAGCCGGTGCATTTCCAATTTACGCTTTTGCAGTTTACGACGTCAGGTGTCAGCATTCTCAGGATAAAGCTGTGCGGGGGGGTGATGTGTCCTGCGGCAGGAGCTTCCCAGTAACTCTCATTATGGCCAAGTCAAGCCTCAATGGCCGCAATTAATTTTCCACCATTCAAGGTGTCAACTGCAACAATTTCGAGGGCCACAAAAGCCGCAAATAAATGGAGTTCAATTTTCTCGGTACTTCCGGAATATCAAGGTAAGGTTCTCTATGTAAGTAATTATATTTAATTGGTTTACTACATAAATTAGTTGTTTTAGATAACATTCTCAGGGGTCACAAAAACATGTTTGAAAAAGAATCCTTCAATTGAAACAGCAATGTTTTTCTGCCTTTTGTTCCTAAGCTTTGTTTATGAAATAGTTTACATTGAATGCCATTCATAAACATGAGAAATATTTGCTGTTGAATGAGAAATACTTTAGATTTGGAATAAAATGCTTTCAAAGAGTTTGTTTTCTTAACCTTTTCAGCGTATACATTTAGTCGACACATTTTATTTCCTGTTGTTTTATCAATTAGATGAAGCAGATACAATTAATAGCCATCGTAGGCAAACAGTCTCACGTGGACCCCTGGCCATGACTAATGACAGCCAATGCGGCAGGACTAATGAACCACAATGAGCCACACAAGTCATCCACACACCCCGCACAACACAAGGGTTTTAATGGAAACGGAGGCTGGCTTTAATATCTACTTGATCATGGCAGGGAAAACTATGGTAAATGCCATCGCACTTCAGGCATCCGGTCTAGACTTCATTATGATTTAGTGTTCACCAGAGTCGAGTCCCCGAGGAGCCAGCCAGATGCTGGGCCTCGTCCTGTGACTGGGCCTCTGCCTGTGCCTCTGCCTGTGCCCCTTCCTGTGCCTTAGCCTGTGCCTCAGCCTGTGCCCCTGCCTGTGCCTCAGCCTTTGCCCCTGCCTGTGCCCCTGCCTGTGCCTCTGCCTTTCCTGCTTCTTAAGGATACAATAAAAAAAAACGTAGCATACCTATGGGGGCATCTGCATAGCTCTGTGCTTAGAATGTGAATGTGTGTTATGTTATTCCCCATTTACAGTTTGGCAGCGAAAACGTTTAATCTAGCATAAACATATGGAACAGAAGCATTTACATCCGATTGTATGCCATAGGGGATGCTTGGAGTTAAGGTAAAGGTAAAGAGGGTCCTTGGGCTCCTTTTTCCTGCCCCCCCCCAAAGCCAACTCCAACTTTAAGAAGTCAAACTCGTTTGGGCTTTAATCGTGAAATTAATTATGCATTCCTGGGGTGTGAGAAAAGCAAACAGTCGCCGCCTCCGATTACCAGGAATGGGGCACATTCGTTTATAAAGTCGAAGCGAATAAACCTTTTTATTTTGCCGACTTTGCTGTTTACTTTTCATCACAAGGCAGAAATATTAGGAAATACTTGGAAAAACAATTGGAAAAATACATTAAGGGAATGGAATCATTAGAAGATGGAGGAGGATGCTTCGCATAGGGAAATCGGAGACCAAATTAAATTTCGATAGGGACCATTCCTTGGAAACTCTTAATATTTTTTTAGGCCTCCGGAACTGAGTATTAACTTTGCTAAAAAGGCACTTCAAGCGAGGAAAATTGATGAAAAATCCCCATAAAGCAGTTTTTGATGAAATCACATGGTTAAATCTGATTATGGATCCACAAAATCAGTGCTCGAATGGATTAAGTGGATGGGCACCATCGATGCTCCTTTTTTACCTTCCATTTGTGTATCTATGTGACAAATTTAGAATTTATGAAGGATGCCGGAGCTGTCCTAGAGGGGATCCTAGGGGATGTGCTACCCAACCACGTTCTGCGAGCTGTGTAACTGTAATAAAAATGCACAACATGGCACCGTTTCATCCTCCCGCCTTTTGCCCAAAAAAAAAATATTCGGGTCTTACAAAAGCCAGATCTAAAAGCAACTTAGGGCTTACTTAGACTTGTTAACTGCTGCAAGGACTCGCTTTGTGTGTGGTGTTTACACCTCCCAGAACCAGAAGAAAGAGCCCAAACTTGCGGCAGCTACAAATTTAATGCGCTTACGATAAATTTTTATTATGCGAGCGAATGTTGCCGTTAAAATTGGATATATTGAAGACTGCCCCCCGCTCGGATTTAAGGCTGGCGCACATAGTATGTGGCAGGATACCAGGAAGATAGCTGGGCACAAGCTGGGAACAAAAAAATTTGAATTTCCTGCCATAATCGTAACTTGCCCCCGTGGCTGACACTTTAAAGTCCTTTTGCCTTCGTACTTGCACTCAGTACGTGCTTTGTTTGTGCGCCTTGTTTATGCCTTAATGTGGTCATAAAATGCACAGGACCTGGGTCCTGGCCAGCTCCGAGTGACCAAGGCATAGTAGGTCACGGGGATTTACTGTCCGTTCTCCTAGCTCTACGCGCTGGCTTACCTGGCGTATACTTAATCACTGGTTGACCAACTGCAAGTCGGCACGTGAGATTGATTAAATTTCAGATTCTTCTACCGAAAGCACCCACACACCGAATGCCAAAGACACAGCGCGACGGTAAGGACCTCGAGATAGTAACGGTCGGTTCCTGACACTGACACTTTTTTGAAAATTAGTATCCTTCGTTTTCGACACGGAGATTCTGAAGCGCGCGCGTTGCTATCGGGCTGGTAACTGCTCGTTGGCCAACTCGGGAAGTGGCTTTTATAAGGACTAACAGGACCTCACGAGCATTTGCCGCCAAAGCATTCAAAACACAACATGTTGCATGCCGAGGTTGCAACCAAAACAATCCTTCCAGCTGCCCAGAGCGCCTGCGCAGGCAGTCCTTCCTGGCCTTAGCCAGGAATCAAACCAGAGCTTTGGTTGCTAACGCGATTCCCCTCGAACCTGCTGGAATGGCTGAAACTCCGTTGGTAATAAACTTCAGAAACGTTACATTTTGGGGCAACTGTTGGCCCATAACTCATATTGATCCTGGGGTTGCCTAGCAATCACAGGACACTCCACTCAAAGAGACAGCGTCCGACGTCCAAATTAAACGAAAATTAAATCCTGAAGAGCTCCACAAAGAGCACTGATTTTCATTTAGGCCTCGACAAATGTTGACACACAAATGTTAATTATCCACAGAGGAGAACAAAGCGGAAGAGCAGATGTGCTGCCAAAAGGCAAACAAAGCACCTGAGGCTGTCCGAGTCCAATGGGGCGTATGCGTGATAATTGCCTGCCTGTGCCTCGGCACACTCCTTTATCCTTTTTGGGGGCGGGGTCTGTTCGGGCTGTTCGTTAATATTCAATAGCATGTATTAAACACAAAGTGTTAACAAACTTTTGCACTTTGCATGGCCCGGAGACGTGAACCCATATAACCACACTGCGAGAAATAAGATCTCAATTCAAAAGAATCAATTTAAAGGACATAGACTTGTATTTATTGGAAAAAAATTGAGTTACCTCCATTTATGGTTTAATAAAAATCCATCAAATATGTTTCAACTCCTCGCTATCTCTCTTTCTCTGCACATATTTGCCGTTTAAAAAAAGGGACATCCGCTTTAGAAGCAATGTCCTGCGGCAGTGAAGAACAAGACAGGCTGGCTGTCAGGATGGCATATCCCAACTAACATGCCCAAGTATTTCATTAACCTGCCTCGTCCAGATACGCACATTGGCAGCTGCTGTCTATGGGAAGAGCGTTAACTTGTTTTCCCGGAACAGCCCTTTTTCCCTTTTGAGCTTCGGTCCTCGTCCCTCAATGTCCTTGTGTGTGTGTGGACTTAACGATGGCAGGACGAGCGTTAAATTGTGTCCAGCGCCCATTGGAGCGAGCTGGTATTTTATTATCATTTTTGTGGTGCCCTCAACCATGCTGGATCTGCGGCTGCTGGTCCATGGGAAAGTGTAAACTTTCCGGCACTTTGGATGGCCCAAGCATGGGTTTGGGGGAGGTCCTGGGCATTCAATGGGTATTTTGTGTTTGGTTTGCACCTGGCATGGCCTCTGACAATGGGTCTCTCTTACAAAGGCATTTGCGAATTGCATAAACACAATATGCAACTTGGTAACTTTTGAAATTAAATGCCAATTGCAAAAATGTGCAAAATGCCCCATTCAGGGTATGTGACAGAGCAAAAACCAAGGTAACCAATGCAATCAAAAAACCCTTTTTCCCTCCCATCCCATCCAGTTGCTGCCCCCAACTTTGTGCTAAACATGCGCATGGCATAATTTCTTAATTACCAAAGTTGTCAGTTGCACTTAAAAGTGAGCAACAATTACAGTTTTCCCCTTTTTGCGTTTGTCTGCTGCGTCATTGCAGGATGCAGGATTCAGGACGCAGGACGTGAAATAAATGCTCCAGGCTTTTAGGCTACCTGTAAATACTTACAAGGATATTACACAGGCATTACCACGGCAATCATGATAACTAAAAAGGTAGCAGAGAAATGTTGGGAGTATCTAAAAGCATTTTTCAGAGGATGGCTTCCAAAGTTTGTCAAAAAATAGATACAAAATTAAGGAGTTTAGCTTTAAAATCGAATGCTCTTTGACCAAGTTATAGTCTCCTTTTGGTCAATTATTGATATACATGCCGTTTGAGGTTTTCCATTTCCGAATCTGTATTCCGAATATTCACTCAACATTTAATAAAGAATCATTTAATTTGTTACAGGTTTTGGTTGTTCAATATATATTTTATATTCTCAAAATGAAAACCCAGAAAGACTCGTACAGAACTAAATGAAATGAGGGACAGGTGGCAGGCAGATCAACTATTTTGTGCCAATTTGGACAGGGATGTCAGTGGCAGAAATTCGTAGATTGAGGAATCCTTTTTGGGGAAAGCAAAATGGGGGAGATGGCAAACGAGGGCTCTGTGAAGCGTGTCAGGTTCCCTGGTGCCACCTTCTAAATGCTGGGAACTCTGCTCCATCGACCATCATGTCGGCTCCCTTTACCCTGCATCCGCCTACTGCTTAAAACTTGTCATGAAATTTTCTATTTGCTGATGCGCGAGTTGGATTTCCTTTCCTTTTCCCAATGCGGTTCCAGATGGTTTTGTCGCTGCTCTTTGCTGCTCCTGCTCCTGGTCGTGTTGTCATTTCAATTTCAATTTGCTGACGGAAACTTGAAGCGTCGCCCCTGACAACGAAGCCGAAGTTTCGGCATCGCCCTGGCCACCAATTAGTGCCAGAGGCAGAGCCAGTGCCATTGCCAAAACGGGGTAACCGAGAACACGACCTTCGGAAGTGTAGCAAAATTTGTGGCAATTGTTGACTTGAAGTGTCTCCTGTCTCCTGGTTGCAGGTTTCCAGATTTTAATTAAATTGTTTTACACATGCGTAAATCCCAGCATAATTGTTTTACCTGCAACATTTATCCAGCGGCTGTTTCGCATCATTTCACTGACAATAAACTTTAATTATGGACATGGCCTAGGTCCAGGCGCTGACATCGTCCTCAGCCTCAGAGGCATTTTAATGTCACAAAATGTTATTAAATCTGTCCTGTCCCTGTCAGGGGCGTACATAACACAAGGCCTTTCTCTGGCAACCGCAAAAATTTGTCAAATTAAATTTACACCTGTTTAGGAATATGCAAATATCCGCCACACGAGGAGGAGGTCATCCAGTCGAGTGCTCCCTGCTCTGTGCTCTGTGTGTGTGCTTTTATTCAGATTTCCTCGGTCAAGGGTCTGGCCACACACAAAAAAGAGTATTCTCGCTGAAGATACAATTTAGCTGCACTCATAAACCTTCTGATCCCGGAAGGAAGCAAAAAAACGAAGGACTGCGGAAAGCAAGAGGATGTGTTTTGGATGATTGCAGCAAATTGCCAACACAGTTGTTGACTTTGTGTGCCACTGCCTGGTCCTGTGCCTGTGCGTTTCTGTTTGTGTTGCGACTTGGCCACTTACCACTGGCATTCAAATAGCCCGGCTCTTGCCCAGTTCTTGACTCGTTTTGCTGGCAGTTGTGTCATGGATTGATAGCTATACTAACTTTGATTTATTACCTGCTGTGCACACACGAGAGACTGATACAGAATTGCCAAACTGTCGGTTGATGGGCAAGCTGCCAGCTGCCGGTTACCAGGATGGCCTTCGTTCGGGGCCAAGTCCTCTTAATAAACTATCAATGTCAACTGCATCT
The DNA here is from genome assembly GCA_018150545.1 of Drosophila ercepeae. NCBI lineage: Eukaryota > Metazoa > Arthropoda > Insecta > Diptera > Drosophilidae > Drosophila > Drosophila ercepeae. The sequence goes on from JAECWL010000161.1 coordinate 17,716,318, forward strand.
CGATGCGGCTCTCTAATTACAACCCCCTTCCATGAACCATGTATTATGCAACCCAAAACTAATCAACAAACAAGCTTATTGTACGAGAACCCGGGTTGCCTTGAGTCCCTGCACTTGACATCGAAGATTGGCATTTATTGGGTGCTGGATATTGAGTTTCCGACGATTTACAGCTAAAACTAATACTCATAGCTGACTGACATGGCCCAGGAAGAAGGTGCTCTCCTTGCCCAGGATGGCGAAGGCGAAGGGGTGATCGGCGACGAAGTCCACCTTCTCCTCCCCAATAACCAGGGACTCCAGCTCGGCCTTGACAACTGAGGAAAGACAAGGTAAATCAACTGGCCATGTGTTGAGTCACTTTCTGGGTAAACTTACACGTTGCCCCACTGGCAGTGGTTCCCTTCTCGTTCACCTCGATGACTGCCTTGTGTTTCACCTCCGAGATGCGAATGGGCGTGGGAGTTTGCAGCAGTCCACTGAAGTCAGCCTGGGGTCCAAAAAGTTGCCTGATTCCCAGCTAGAAGGAAACGATGTCGGTAAGTCATAGTGGAGTCATGATGGAGTTGCCTTGGACATGGACTCACCTCTTCCAAAGCAGGTTGCAGGGGCACATCAAACTCAAATTTAAACTTGGGCAGTTGGAGTTCCACCTTCCGTCTGGTTAGCCTGGAGCGGATATCCTTCAAGTCGAGGCCGTTGAGCTTCTCCTCCACGGAGGCTAAGCCCTGCTCCTCCAGAGGCAGAATCACCAGGAAGACAATGTCCGTGCCGAGGTAGGGAAGTTCCAGGACCTTGGCCCCCAACTCCGCTAGCTCGCCGTAGCTAAAGTAATCCGATTGCGACATGGTGTCCACGCTGACCCGCTGACCTCCGTGGTTGACAAAGTTTCTGGCATAAGTGGCGTAGTCGGGGAAACTGTTCTGCCAGTCGGCCTTGAAGTAAATGGCATTGACCAGAATGGCAGCCGTATCGCCGTCGAGGGAGTCTGGAGCGATGAGGTCCTTGATTTGGCTGTGGGTCTGCTCCTCCACCCAGGAGTTGATGCTTCGTGCCGCCTCAGCACTCCGGCTGAAGTTCAGATTTTCGGCAACGGCTGCAAAATTTCCGCTCACCAACTCCTGATAGGCTTGGGCCAGATGGAATTTCTGTGCCACATAAATCCGATTGGCAACCTTCAATTGGGCCTCGTCCTCTGTGTTTCCTGGCGATGGAATGTCGGCTTTCAGGGCCTTGGCCACCTGCTGGGCCACCTCGATTTTGTCTGCCCCCTCCAGGCCCAATCCCTCCTTCAGTTCGCCGGCAGTGCTGCCCTCGGCGCCCAGGTAAGCCAGAGTCAGTCCAGTCCTAATGGACACGGGTGAAAAAACAATATTTCGGTTCCCATTGGCCTTGGCCAGAGGACCATAAAGCCTCGAGGAGAACTTGGAGTCACCGTTCGTGTTCGACATGGCCAGGATCCAAATAAAGGCCTGGAGTGGCAGTAACACTGTTGTCCTGGCTGATGGGAAAGGATATTGATAAATATTTATTAATCAGAAGAGTGGTAGGCAACCTTTCCTACCTGACATTGTGAGGCAGAATGAATTATTTTTCGATTAGTTCTTGTTGACTCTTTTTTTGTGGGTTTTCATTTTGGGATAAAACCGGTTTTTGAAATTCCCAGAAATTACGTTTATGTTTATGTTGAGAGTCTTAATAAAAACAAGTTACAAAAGTAGAAATACAATCAATTCTGGGAATTGAAAAACCCAATTTATTATACAAACAAAAACTAAAGGCACTGAAAGTGTATTGAGTTTTACAAATTTTAATTAAGATTTAACTTGTTGAAATTTAAATGCTTTTGCTTATTATTATTAATGAGTTTTAAGACATTTTTTGTATAATATTTTAATATTTTTATTTATAAGTTAGCTGTGTTTATGGGGGTTTAGGGAGATTATTTATTGAGCTCTTAAAAAGAGGCTGTAAATTAATAACTATAAAAATAAAAAATGTATTTAAATAACTTTAAGAGTCACAAATAGAATAGAAACTTAAAAGAAAGTAATGTTTTTAATAAAAAAATACTAACTTAGGCCTAAAGAAAGATTTGGTATAAATCGTTTCTAAGAGAAAGTACTCTTATTTTTCGTTTTAGTTTACTTCTTTAATGAAATACTATTCTATTCGCTCTCTCTGGTACAGAATATTTTCTCTTATTTGTTGATAAACGGTGATGTCATTTGCTTTGTTTACAATTGGAAAATAATTCTCTCAAATTAAAGCACTCGGAAAGTAGTACAATTTTTTTATTCTCAAGTAAACATGTGGCATATAATATATAATAATATATATCATATATAATATATTAAATATATGCTGCTAGAGAAGTTTCCACTCACCAGATGAATCTATAAATTGGATCGAATCGAAAGCAATGCGAAGGCGTCTGCGCTTTATAGAGAACTGAAAGATATTCGTTTTGGGGGATTTTCCCTTTTATTTTCTTGGATGACATTCTCTGCCCTTTGAGGAATTTATGTTAATTGGAAAAAAACAACAAAGAGCCATTAGGTTCCCCACAAAGTTCCCCCAAAAAACACTATCTTGAAAGGTTTCCAACAACATTGGGAAAAAATCAAGTTTTTCTATTAATAAATGAAACATTTTATTTTCTGTCTTTCTATCTTTGGAATAAATATTCGTCTGTTTTACTTTTGTTTTTTAAAATTGTATCTTTAAGGAAGCTAAAGTTTCTCCAAAACTTAGTTTTTTTACACTTATTTATATGAACTTGTATTCCTATGGACGTATCACAATTATATAGATTAAGGGATATTAAGGATAAAGCAGGGTAAGGATTCTTAAGCAGGGTTGACAACCCTACCCTGGAAGTAAACGGTATTTTGGTCCCGGATCATGAAGGCGAAAGGACGATCGGCTACAAAGGATTGCGTGAATCCAGATCGCACGCTAACCACGGCAACTAGGGATCGTAAAATATAAGAATATTATTAGAAAAAGGACACTTCATCGAGGACTCTCCATCCAGGACACTCACCTGTGGCAGCTGCCGCCTCGGCACCCTCCTCGTTGACCTCCAAGAAGGCCTTGTGGGCAACACGACTCACTTTTCCGCCAGATCCATCGGCAAAGAGTCCACTAAGGTTGGATTGATCCGAGAACAGCTCCCGGATTCCCAACTAGAACAACAGTATGAGTGTTTATCAAAGACAGTTCATCCGAGACTAACCTGCTTCAGAGTCTCCTGGAGTTCGGTGCGGAATTCAATCTTAAACTTGGGAAGGACGAGAAGCAGTTCCCAGGGATCCATCTGCTCGGAAAACCCAACCATTTTCTCCTCCATCTTGCTCAAGCCATCAGCGTCCTGGGGCAGGAAGATGAGCATGGATAGGTTGGAGTTCCGGTAGGGAAGCTCGAGCACTTGGCCGCTCCAGTCGTGGAAGATGTGCGTCCGGAAAGTGCCCGTTTGGTGCATCATCGGGACGAACACCCTCTCTTCAGAGCTGACTTTAAAGGGCGCCAGCTCGGTGGATGAGGGATTGAATTGGGACTGCCACTGGCCCTTGAAATAGATGGCATTAACCAGGACTGCCCTCAGTTCGGGGGTCATGGTATTCGGCTCGACAATATCCTTGATCTTTCCTTGCGTTCGGTCTCGAACCCACTGGTTGATGCCCTCCGCCGCCTTAAAGCTATCGTCCAGGTTGATGGCCTCCGCCTCAGCTTGAAAGGAGTCCCGCACCAACTGATTGTACTCCGGATGCAGGACCAGACGATCATTGACGTAGATGCGGTTGGCCAGTTGCATGGTGAATCCCTCCCTTCTGGCCTGAAAAGATTCCAGCAGGGTCTTGTACTTCGCGGCCAGCTCCTGCTTGTTCCCGGACTGCAACCCCAGTGCGGTCTGGAGCTCTCGGGCCGTTGTTCCCTCCGCCCCCATGTAGAGAAGACTAAGAACGCTGTCGATGGAGAGGGGCGATACCACCAGATTCTTGTTGGGATTGCTCTTGACCAGGAGCTGATATACACCCTGCGATTGCTGGCCGAGCACAGTCGTGGCCCACAGAACACACAGGCCTGGCGGGAGGAGGGAGAACTTTGTTAGCCGCCACCTTCCAGTGCAATGCGATTCGCCACTTACACAAGTATTTCATTTCAGTGACTCCGGCGGAACGGTTCTCGAGAGAAGTACCTCTATAGACTGAGCTGAGATCTCAGAGTCGGGTTTATTTATATAGAACTGAGATCTGACTGGCCTGGCTGGCTGGAAGATAAGCACGAGCTGCCCTGGGCATCGTGAGCGATTCAAATGAAATGACTACTTGTGGGGTTTTCCAGTGGCATTTTATTTTGTAGTGCAGTACATTGAGTTGTTGGAAGTGTCTTCGCTCAGATCCGAGGCAGGTGCTACGAATCTTCCCGCGAAGAACACGGCCTGCGAATTGCGAATGTAGAAAACGAAGGGATGGTCCGCCTTGAATTGCTTCTTGTTCATGTTCAGCATCATCGGGACAATCTTCATGACTGCAAGAGGGGATTTTGTTATTCAAAACGGGATGACTAAGCTGGGAAATAGGACTCACAGGATACGGCGGCTGCCTCTGAACCAGCCTCGTTTACGTGAATGTAACCTCGATGCCTGGCCGCAGAAATCCTTTGACTTTCTTTTGTGGCAAAAAGTCCACCCAGTTGGGCAGCTTCCGTGAAGATCTCCGATATTCCAAGCTGGCGAAGGAAATATATTATTAGTTTGAATATTTATGTATTTATCGATGAGGGGAAACGGGATATTCCAAGAAATATGGAGTCCTTGAAGGGTAGCCCTACCTGTTTCAGTATGTCCTTTAAATCCACATCAAACTCGATGCAAAACTGAGGCAGGGAAACGTCCACATCTTGTGTAATCATGGCCTCGTCAATGCTAGACAGATCGATATTTTTCAGCTGGTTTTCCAGATCCTGCAGGCCGGCTATTTGGTCGGGCAGGATTATGAGCATGTGGATATTGGAGTACTCGTAGGGAAGCTGCACGGCTTTTGCCTTTAAGTGCGGTAGTTGGGCGAACTTGAACTTGTCCTCCTGGGTCATCATGTCCACCTCGACGCGGGTCTCCGCGTCCACAAAGAACGCATCTTTCATCGTGGTCTCCGGCATGAAGGGTTTCTGCCATTTGCCCTTGAAATACAGGGCATTGATTAGGACAGCACTGGTCTCATCGTCCACGGCATCCGGCTGCAGGAGGTTCGTGATCCTCTGCTCTGTCTCCTTCTCCACGAAGGCGTTGATGTACGTCGTGGCGGACTCCGGGTTCGCGAATTCTAGAGGCTCGGCGACCGACTGAAAAAAATCGCTGGCTACCTCGTTGAACTCCGGATGGAGCTCCAGGTTGCTGTTCACGAACAATCGATTCACGGATTTCAAGATCGGTCCTCGGTCTCCGTAGTTGCAGTTTGTCCGCCAGAACTCGCCAAAGACCCGGGCTATGTGATGCCGATCCCCGTGGCCCAACTGGAGGCCTTTTTTCAGCTCCTCAGCCGTCGACCCGGTGGCCCCCATGAAGGCCAGCGTCAGGCAGCTTTGGATGGAGGCGGGGGAGAAGACTGTGTTCACGCCCCGATCCTCACTCTGCTTCAGGGCATCCTGGGTGATGATATCCGTGAGGAGGCGGGAAAACTCGTTTCTACTCTCTTGGGGGTCGCTCATCTTGATCTGGAAGCGAATGAGTTTATAATTTTTTTGGAGAGAAGTGAACACTAAGTTCAGGGAATAATTGTTTCTAAACATTAGCAGTTTTATTCGAAAGGTTTCCCTTGGCTCTACAGCACAACTCTAAAAACTAGTAAAGAAATATAAAAAGCCACTTAAACCGATAAGGCGCCACCGTTTCTCCACGGTATGAAAGCCAAAAAAAATAATTTCTTAGGAGAAGGTAGCAGCAATCGTGATTATATGTTTGTCCAAAACAGATTGACAAAGGTCTGAGACCACTAGGCGTCATTGATAACGATCCCAGTAGTTACCGGTGATTACTTACACCGGAAAAAACAATCGATTGGTGGCAGCGGAGCGTCGAATGAAGGTGCGCTGTGTCTGTCAGAGGCCTCGGAACTGACTGTAATGCTTAAAAACATTTGTGACTCAGAAACAACAAACTGCGAACCGATTAGATAAATTCCAGGAGAGTCTGGAAAGGTGGGTGCTTCACATAGAGAGAGCCGAGTAGCTGATTAGCCCCTGGAACGGAATCCTCCCATCTCAACCCAACCCAACCCACTTGAATACCGATAACTTATCTTAGCTCTAATTATAATAATTATTCCGACTGTCAATCAATAAAAACTAAAAATGGGTGGAGGGTTTAGACTACATTTCTACCCGGTAATCAGTATAAATGAGTAAACTATGCCTTTTTAGGATGATAATGTTATTTTATACAACAAAACTTTTATGTCAGTAACTGACCCTGCAGAGGGCACCCAAAATTTCCCCCCAGTAAGCCAGCAGTCATGATGAGACTTTCAGACTTCGCCAAGGGCCTGGAGACATTCTCTTACTGTCTGCACGACCACCTGAACCAGGCCAATCCAAACCAGAATCTCATCTACTCCCCGCTGTCCATCCGGGTGGCCACGGGAATGCTGCGAATGGGGGCGGAACCCGACTCGGCCACGTCCAGGGAGTTGGACGAGGGCCTACGGTTCGGCGATAGTCTCGCCTGGCAGACTGCCGAGAGCTTCAAAACGGTCATCGATGCCTTCGATCCCTGCCCAATCCTTAAAATGGCCAACAGGCTCTATATAATGGAGGGAAACAGGATCGGCAAGGAATTCGGCCGTGTTTTGGAGCAGAATTTCCACTCCACGCCTGTCTCGATCGACTTCACCAGTGACACGGCGGCCAGCACCATCAACTCATGGGTCGAGGAACAAACCAACAACAAGATCAAGGATCTCATTGATCGGCAAAGCTTGGGAGCAGACTCTCGGCTGGTTCTGGTCAATGCCATTTACTTTAAAGGCGAGTGGTCCATCCGATTCGACGAATCCATGACGTCCGAGGAAAAGTTTTACCCAAAGCCTGGAACCTTCATGAAGGTTAGCATGATGAATCGTTTGGACAAGTACGACTTTGCCGAGCTGCCCGACCTGGAGGCCACTGCCCTTAGGATGGACTACAACGCTTGTGACCTGTTCATGATTATAATTCTGCCGAATGAAAAGTCGGATCTTGCCACCTTGGAGGCCAAACTCTCGGGCACATCTCTAGAAACCATTGTGTCCGCCATGTCCTCCGTTAAGGTCGATGTCAAGATCCCAAAGTTTAAGGCTGAATTTTCCCAGGAGCTGGCCGGGATCTTCAAGTCGGTAGGTTTTCTTTTAATTGGATAATGTCTAAGGATAATCTATATATTGGCTTACAGATGGGCATGGAGCGTATATTTGGTGATGAAGCCGAATTCGGAAAGATGCTACATCCTCCGGCGCCACTCACGGTCTCTAAGATTATCCACAAGGCCTTCATCGAGGTTAACGAATTGGGAACTGAAGCAGCCGCTGCCACAGGTAAGTGTCCTAAAAAGGGATAACTTTTAGAAGTTGCATCCTTATGGAAAGCGAAAAGTAAAACTAATATATATATTTCTTTTAGCTATTGTCATGATGGTGAGGAGCATGCCCCCTCCTGAAATTCATCATATTTTCCATGCCAACAGACCCTTCTTCTATGCAATTTGCGACAATACTCATGGTTTCCTCTTTGTGGGTCACTTTACATCGCCGCCTGGAGAATCAACCCACAAATGCGGTAAATGTGATTCTGGAAAGTCTTGCAAAAATTGTGAACGCTGCACAAGATGCCGATGATGGGCAAACGAATCAGGCCAAGATCCTGACCCAGACCTAGGCCGAGACCATGGCCCTGACCATGGTGAAGACGATGGCCCAGACCATGGTCCAGGCCCAGGCCTAGGAACAGACCCAGGCCCAAACTCTGGACCACCTTGTCACCTAACTGCGAAGGCTGCAGACTTGACCTCGGTTCTCGGATACCCGGATATCCTGATGCTAGCAGACTCTTCTTCTCTGCCATCTATGACCCCCAAGAGTGCGCCAACGTGCATTCCAATGAGATGAGGTAATTTACGTATTCTATTACGTATTTTTGTTAATTAACTTACACGGAATTTCTATTTTGATTCCATGTTCTTGGGTAATTTTCTTGAATGAATGGTGATAAGTTTATTTTGCGATTATAATCGAGGTCTCTAAATCAAAAAAACAAATACAGGTTTATAAAAAAAAACAAAAACTCTTGTAGCAAAAGCAAAACCCCCTGCAACCTGTCACCCCGTTTCCCATGTGTATTCGATTCTAGAAATAATTATTTGTATATAATTTTTCCTTATCAGGGATCGACAAATTCCCTTTATTTTTAATGACAAAAGCCTCAGCAGAAGCTCAGCTTTGTCACACTACGAGCTGATAAGGTGGGCCAGGCCACAGCAGTCTGAAACGCACATCTCAAGAACCAAGTTGGATCCAAAATTTCCGAATATTTCGTGCCACAAATTTGGACAAAATCGAAAATTCCCGGAAAAATGAAGAAATTTTCATCATTAGGGAAAGGTAAGTGAGCCCCAAAAGCGCTTTTTTAAGAGAAATGTCAGCAAAACAAAGAGCCCCATTCTGGAAGAGAGCAGCCCCAATCGGGAGAGAAAGTTGTACCGAAATGCAGAGAGAAACCTGTTGGCGTTGGCGTTTTGGGGGAAACAAACAGATGGGGGCACAAAAACAATGAACGCTCTCAGAAAAGACTCAGTCGAGTTCCGACGCCACTGCAGAAACAGAAACAGAAGCCACAACCTCTTGCAAATTACAAACCAAAAAAGTCAACAAATTTTAATATATATTCCACCGGAGAAAGCCAATAGATAAGCTGCACTTCAGTACAGTCATTATATGGGCGTTTCTGGTCGATAAAGCCAAGTGAATACCCGACGAAACGGCATACCAGAGCGATTTAGTAAACACTTTTCGTGGAGGTGACTCATCGGTCCACTGCCATTACATAAATTTATGAAACAAGGCACCGCTAATTTCCACAAAACAATTATCAACTTGCAGCTTGCTGGCTACTCGTCCTGCTCGTCCCCCTCCTCGCCCAAGTCCACGCCACGCCCCACGCTCCCAACATGGCAGACGCCGCCGCCAAGCAGGAGTTCGCCCGCCGGTTGGCCCTCTTCTCCATCAATGTGTACGGCAAGCTGGCTGCCCTGAAGCCCGGCGAGAACTTGGTCTTCTCGCCGTTTTCCATCCAGACCTGCGCGGCCATGGCCCGACTGGGAGCCGAAGGTGAGACCGCTGCCCAGCTGGACCAAGGACTGGGCCTGGCCTCCAGCAATGTGGAGCAGATTGCCAAGAGCTTCAACCAAGTGCTGGCCACCTACCAGGACAGTCAAATCCTGCGCATTGCCAACAAGATCTTCGTAATGGAAGGCTACTCCCTGGCTCCCCAGTTCGACCAGCTGCTGAGTAAGGAGTTCCTGTCGGCGGCACAGAACATCAACTTTGCCAGCAGTGCCCAGGCGGCGGCCACCATCAACGGATGGGTGGAGGAGCGCACCAACCACCTGATCAAGGACCTTGTTCCGGCCAGCGCGCTGAACGCCGACTCGCGTCTGGTCCTGGTCAATGCCATCCATTTCAAGGGCAATTGGGTGCATCAGTTCCCCAAGCACGCCACGCGACCAGACACCTTCCACCTAGACAACGAGCGAAGCGTCCAGGTGCCCATGATGAGTATTAAGGAGCGTTTCCGCTACGCCAGCCTGCCGTCTCTGGACGCTGCTGCCCTGGAGCTGCCCTACAAAGACTCGGATCTATCCATGTTGATAGTCCTGCCCAACAGTAAAACGGGTCTGCCCGCCCTGGAAGAGAAGCTGCGCTCCACGCCGCTGTCGACGATAACACAGGCCCTGCAGAAGACGCAGGTGCAGGTGAAGCTGCCCAAGTTCAAGGCGGAGTTCCAAGTCGAGCTGACGGATGTGTTCCGAAAGGTGAGCCTCAAGCACTCCATCTAGGAATAAACCTAATTGGTTTTTGATTTTTAGCTTGGCATGTCGAGGATGTTCACCAACGACGCTGAGTTCGACAAGATGCTGAGGGATCCCGAGCCGCTCCGGGTGTCGGCCATCATCCACAAGGCCTTTATTGATGTCAACGAGGAAGGCACTGAAGCTGCGGCTGCCACGGGTGAGTCCCTTACAGATTCAATGGTCCCTCATCCTGTGCATGTCCTCATTCATTCATCCGTATCTGTGTTGTCTTTTCGTCCTCAATCGCAGGCGCCGTGGTGCGTACGAAGCGCTGCGTTGTATCGCTGGAGGAACCCACCGAGTTCCTCGCCGATCATCCATTCACTTATGTCCTTGCCCATCAGGAGGAGATTCCCATGTTTTGGGGATCTGTTGTGCGGCTCGAGGGATCCTCATCCTCTGATTCCAGCGAGCATGATGAGCTGTGATAGTACCTCATTAAATTTGTATCAATAAAGGCAGCAACTTATTTGATAAGATATCGATTCTAAAATTATTCTAAATTTTTGGGACCAACAAAAGGGGTATGACTTGTTAAAGCATGCCTTGAAATAATTGCATTTCTTTAATTTTAAATTTTTATTAAACTTAACTACATACTAACTACATACATTCATTCATTTATTTGAGGGATTAAACAAAGGTTTTCATTTAAATTTTGTATCGTTATCTGAAGGAAGATCCTTTTCTTTCTTTATAATTGGCTTTGCATTAGAACTCCAAACATTATATGCATAAAATGCCATTTCCCCTTCATTCATTTGACTATTAAATAGTAATCAAAGCGCTATCTCATATCCTTTTCCAGCTATGATGATAATGCGCTGTTCCATGCCCATGCCCCAGCAGGAACCGACGCGATTCTATGTCGATCATTCGTTCAGTTATTATATTCTCAATAAGGACTCAACCATTCTTTTCGCCGGAAACATACAGAAACTCTAACCATGGGTATACACCAATAAACTCCATCCTACAACTTCTATCTCTCATCCACATTCATCTTTTTGTAGGTATTGTAGCCGATTGTTTAATGATGGAACCGGATCCGGAGCACTTCCATGCCGTCCATCCATTCAGCTTTTTTATTCTCGATAAGGAAACCAATGTTCTCTTTGCTGGCAGGCTTCATCAGTTTCAGGCACCTAAACCCAACTAAAACCAAAAATACAACTAAAACTATGCTCTCTGAATGATTATAGACGTAAACTTTTTTGATACTAACAAAGCATGTAACTTTAATAAATAAAGGAATGGATTTGCATTAATTACTCACTGCTTGAATGGTACTTCCACAGGATTCCGGATAATGCCCGTGGCAGGCTTTAAGCGGAGGCACTTCACAGTGAACCGACCCTTCGTCTATTGGTTAAAGTCTGAGACGGATTTGCCCATCTTTTCGGGGCGACACTTGGGATAAGTAATCCCAAGTTAACGTAGCTTCAATGAAATAAAATAAACGCATGGTGTCTAATAGGAACCAATTATTTTATGAACTTACAGGTAATTTATAGAAATATTATTGGGAAGTGCATCGGAGCCTGACGGTTTTACATGCAATCGGCGAATTAGTAGAGCAAATCAAGCGAATACTTGTCGCATTTGATCTTAGAGATTCGAACGAAAAGCTCTGAAGATGCTTCTCGGGTGGAAGTTGATTATTCTGGTAACATTTTTCTCCGTCGGCAATGCCAACTTCAGCTCGGGTTCGTTTAACTGTGAGTATCAGGATGTTTTTGGTGTTGAATAACTCGAAGGAACCTACGACTTTAGTAACGGCCTACAAGGATATGCCTGCCCTTTACCACCTTGATGACTACGATCTGTGCCGAGACAGCTTGGGCGGCATCTACTGCCTGGCTTACGTGGAGATCAAACCCAATGCCAGCTCAATTCTATGGCAACAAATCGAAGAGGTCTCGTTGGACTCTAAGCATCGCTTTCGCCATGATCATGTCTTCAGAGGAGTGTGCCTGGAAACTTGTCTAAAGAGTATCCACTTAGCTGGCAGTGCCACAGTCTTTGAAAACCAAGATGTCCAGGACCTTGAGCTTAGTTCCTACTACAAAAAGGTCCACATACGAAGAGGCGATGCCGAGGAACGTCTGCTCTACAACGAACTCGTAAATACTTGCCTAAACCTTCAGTTTGGCCAGAAATACGAGCTGCGTGTACAAAGCCTCATTGAATATTGTGAGAAATCGGATGATCCTTTGGGTCAAGGCAAGTATCGGAAATAGGGAAAATGATGAAAAGGATATAGCTAATCCCTTGATCTCTAGACTCTTTGGATCTATTTTTTTATATCCTAATGGCTGCCATTTTGATGCTGACAGGTCTCTCCACCTTTTACGATTACCAACTAAGTTTGTCAGGTTTTCAGCAGGATCTCAGCTTTTACCAGGTTCCCTTGAAAAGCACCAGTAAGTGGAAAGCGTTTTTAATAGCCAAGAATGATTAACGAATTGATCCCAGGACAGAATATCCTGGTTTCTTTCTCTCTGTCCCGCAACTACTATCGTCTAATCCAACCACATTCCAGCAACTTCTCGAAGGATATCAGTTTCTTCGATGGCTTCCGCGCCGTCGGAGTTTTCTTGGTGATTTTGGGTCATACATTGATGGTTTTTATGACAGTTCCAATAGCGAATCCCGAGTTCTACGAGCAGTTTCTCTTCAAGTTTGAGACATCGATTTTCCAGAACGGCAGCATGGTCATTCAGATATTTTTCGTCATGAGCGGTTTCCTGCTCTTTGTGAACTCCAGCGATCGACAACTGGTTAACCCAAAAACGAGCACCATGAATTGTATTTCCGCGTATTTCCGTGTGTTTTTCCACAGATACTTCCGCCTCCTACCATCGCTTCTGACAGTGATCCTTTTTAACGCCACTTTGCTAGTGCGCCTCCAGGACGGACCCTTCTGGCGGCACTTGGCTGAGGGCGAGCGGGTTTTCTGCCGTGTTAATTGGTGGAAGAACGTATTCTTTGTCTCTAATCATATGCTGGAAGATAGTGTAGGTTTAGTTGATATTCTAAGATGAATAGGATTATAATTTCTTTACCAATAGTGCTCGCATCAGACTTGGTATTTGGGAGCTGACATGCAACTGTTTGAGCTCTTTCTGATTGTGATCGTCATTACCAAAAAGTAAGAACTTCAATTCAGAAATTCAACGGAGAGCAATATTCTTAAAGGACTATTTTGTAGACACCCAAAACTAGTTAAACCCATCTACATATCACTACTCCTGCTCGCGTTTGTGGTTCCCGCTGCTCTGACCTACGCCCTCGAGCTGGACGCAATATACCATATTCGTCCGGAGTAAGTTGAAGCCTTATGCATTCGGTTTTTACTCTTATTCTTTTGTCAGGACATATCGGTATTTGTATTTCCGGCATTCGGACACCTTTTACCAGATGTATCCACCTTTCTATACCAATCTTGGTGGCTACCTCTTCGGTGTGTTATGCGGTCATCTGTACATCCAGAGGCGATCCTCCACTACCGTGCTTCGGGGGAATTTACGGTACGAGCTGGGCATGTGGCTGCTAGGGTCGGCGTTCCTGGGTTTACTATTCTCCGGCTATGTGTTCATTCGTCACGACTTTGCCAAGCCCTCCTTGTGGCTGGCCCTTTACGCGGGTCTTCACAAGAACTTGTGGGTTCTGGTTTGCGCTGCATTCGTGTTCCTTATGTGCTGCAAAGTGGGAGGTGAGTTCAATTAAAACCAGGATGTTATTGGCACCTACTAACCTGAACAGGTATGGCCTATGCCTTTTGCACCTTGCCGGTATTCCGACCTCTGGCTCGGATTTCCTTTCAAGCTTTTCTCTGGCACATCGCCGTAATCCGCGTGGTGGTGGGTGGAATCCGACAGCCTGTCTATGTCAGCAGTCTCTTTCTGGTAAGAAAATCGGGTTAGACTACTATCAAAATTTAAATTTTAAATCCTAAACAGATATGCAACGTTTTTAGTGTCTTTATTCTTACCCTAATCGTTTCTGCTCTTCTTACTCTTCTACTGGAATATCCGCTGTGTGAGGTACTGCGCTGTTTGCTGAGACAGGAAAAGGGTACGTAGAGGTTTATCTCAAATATTTTCAAATAAAAGAAGGTTCTTTTAGTTAAAAAGGAAATAAGCCCAGAAATTCAAATGGGCCGCGCGACGTCGGTTGCTTAGAGTGACCGTAATCTAAAGCTTAAATTCACAATAAACGCCTGTAAACCTTTCTTGAATTGTTATCTTTTCCTCCTATTTAGCTTTCAGGCAGTTTATATTTAGTTGATTAATTATATGATAGCTTTGTAATATATTTATTATAAATGCCCTATGAACGGGTAATGCCTTACGAACCGGGTAGGGCCAATATCTTGGTTGCCGGTCAATCTTGAACACGACAAGCTATAGCTTTGAAAACAATATAGTTCTCTGAACAAATATTCAACAGTATTGACCTAAATAAAATATAAAATAAAAAATATATTTTGTGATTTCATTGCTTTTAGGTCAACATGTTTCACGTCGTACGCAACATGTTGCCGATAAGGTAGTGTTGTACAATAGCTTACTATCGAAACTGAAAATTCGATAGCGAACAGTGATCGATAGTCGATATATGGGCGAGTGGTCGACCCCCAGCTCTAAAATCAACAACAACTCTTAGACTCTGCGGTCGGCATTTTTGCACTCTTCCCGTTTCGTCCGTTTTCTGCTGACTGAAAACTTTTCCCGTAGTGTCTTTAAATCGGAATCGCGTGCTAAATTCTCCAGTTGACGTCTCGAATTGAATACGGAATACTGAATGCGCTGGCCCCCAGTGAGATAAAAAAAGGAAAAGAAGTGAGTGCAGTGGTATTTTGGTTTTGTTGCGGCATCTTTGGCGCTGCCACTCTGCCAGTCTGCCACTCGGCCAGCATTAAATGTCAAACGAAATGAATCACGGCGGATATTTTAGCCGATTTTGAGTATTTACTCGTATCTGTGTGTGGCAGTTGTGTAGAAACAATTTGAAGTGTCACTGGACGAACTGAGGGCGCCCCCCTGCAAACGCTGCTGCTGCACCCTGCTTGCTGCTAACAATAAAAATAAACGCGCCTTTATTACAAAACCATTAAAAATCACGGTAAAAACGTAAGTGCGACGGTGTGAGTGTGAGTGCGAGTGCGAGTCCGAGTGCATTTCGAAGAGTGCGCATGTTCGAAATGTTCGAAAAAAGCGATTCGAACCGCTCTCGCGGAAATATGAGTCGTCAACACCCAAAAAAGGGAATAAAGAGAAGCAATCGCGGACGCGGACGCGTTTCGCACTTGTGTTAATTGTTTTTCTCGCTGTTTTTCGCCCCCCCGCCAATAATTTTCGGGGGGACCGAAGCTTTTCCGGCTGGTTCGTTGGCTTCGTTGGCTTGTTTATGTTGCAAGAAGCGAAGAGGGGGCGCAAAGAATGTGCCAATTGTTGCTTTGAAAGCAACAAGTCTCGCTGCTGGATGGACGGAGGGTGGAGGAAGACCCGGATTGCCAGAAACGTGGCTCTCAGTTGGCCACAGAATGTGGGACAAGTGTGAAGAACATGCGTCTTGGAAAGTGCGAGCGAGTCGGCGAGGCGAGCAAACGCCCCCACGCGTTGTTAAGCGAAACGAAACGTAGCCAACACCAATTAGTGACAAAATATGGTCGAGTACAAAAAAAAAACAAGAAAAAAAGAGCACTGGATTGGTTAGCCTGGCACTGCGCTCCCCTCAACAGCTGTTCTCCCACATTCCGCTAATCAGCTGCGACAGCTTGCAGTTCGTGATATGCGCTCTCGTATGAACGCGAGGAGCAGGAGGAGGAGGTGGAGGAACGACAACTGCCGCCCAGTCTGACTAAGCACAAGTGCAGAAAATAGCAACAAGTAGACAACAGGCTGGGGCAGAGGCAGAGGCAGTTGCGTCCCGCAATTAAGACACCAACAAAAGACAGCTTCCACGGATGTGGAGGAGCAGGGAGAAGGCTGTGGGACCATATCGGGTGGGGCAATGCATATGCATGCGGTTAATTTTAGTAGCAGAGTTCCACTTTCACTCGAGCAGTGGCGGCGACACCCACCGATCCACCGATCTCCACCGACTCTGTCTCGCCTCGAGGCGACACTTGCGCGGTTTTTGTCAAAAAATCAGCTAATCGCCGTCAAGCACGCAGCACGCAGCAGCCGAGTCGCAAAAGTTTGATGAACCTGCAACACATGACGTTGCGGCTGCCACAATGACATCATCATCAGCGAAAGTTTTCGGATGCAGTTGCCATTGCACTCGCTGGCTCTCTTTCTCGCTTATCACAGATGAGTCACTTGCCACTTCTGTTCTGCGGATTACTGTGTGGCATGTTTTGATGATACACAAAACGGCTGGCCGCCCATAACAGTTGTCATATCAAGAGCCGCTGTCTGGTGGCTACAACACGCTTAATTGATTGCACATCCAGAGAGGGCAGGGAATGGGGCAGAGGAGCTCTGCGTTCAAGTCGCGAACATTTGTTAGCAATTAAAAGTCTAGGCCGGTGATCGCAACGTGTCGACAAAGCGCCAAGATTTCCAATCAAGCATTAAGTTTTCATTTGCAAACAGTTCTCCCCCTTCAATCGCTGGAGCATTGCAAGCAACGCATCAATTGTTGCATCTCGTTGAGGAAAAAAAGGTTCAATGTTGCAGCAACTAGGTGCCCTAAAACAATGAGCTGGCTCTTGTCCTGGGAGGATCTTGGGAGAATAGAAGGGACTGAATCAGAAACCTAATTAATCCTAAGAGTCCTAAGAGTTGGGGTTCCAAAAACGAGCCTAAACAAATCTCTTCTACTACTTCTTGTAGTACTACCTGTCCGAATACTCAGCTCCCCAAAAAAGGATTACAAAACATTCAAAGATAAGAGTCGAAACAAATCTCTTTAACTACTTCTTGGAGACCTCTGTCTTTTCATCCTGGCAGAATAGAAGAGAGAATCGGAAACCCTATTGATATTGCGAATAGTTAGGTTTCCAAAAACGAGACATTGAATGCCGAAAAGAAGCTATTCTACTACTGAATCCTGGCATTAATAGTCCGATTAGTTAGCTTTCCAAAAAATGAATAAAAAACATTCAAAGATAACAACCAAAAACAACTCAAAGTTACTCTGAGAAGTTACTCTGCCAATTATGAACCCGAAGTTCGTTTTATCGGGCAGTCTTGTAGGTTTTTTATCTAAACATTTCTTTGTTAAATTCAAACCTCTATTGGGACTAGAAACCAAAATTGATATAAACCAAGGAACAAATTAGTATTAAACGTGATTCTGATTAGTCATGATTCTATATTCTAAAGCATTTTGTTTAATCGCCTTCTGACGTCTGGCACTCAATCACAGCACCCGCATAGTTTCTATTTCAAGATATAGACAAGGTTCTCTTTTTAGTTTTCTGATTAAACCCAAAACAACGTCAAGTCCGAGACATTTTTTTGGCATAAACGAGTATGAGTCTATGTGTAAATTATAATTTAGAATGCAATTTCGAAAGCAAAATAAATATAAACATTAAATGCGATTTACAACGCTTCTACGAACGCCGCTCACTCGATTACTCGACTCGTTTACCCGATTCCCCGATTCGCTTGTATATGAAAATTTGAATTGAAAATTTCGCCCAAGATGATGATTTAATTTTCTATTAATAAGTTTGACCTTCAGCTGGGAAACACACGAAAATTTCCCGCCAGCCTGCCAGCCAGCTAGCGAAGGTGTTTGGCATATAAACAGCCATAAATAACGTTCGTACGTCGCAGATACCGAGAATATTCTTTGGAGAATATTCTTACTTTTCATTTCCATTGCTTTGGAGTGTCAAACACATTGTCCGCAACGCCATTCTATAGCAGTTGGCATTATCTGGTTGAGAACTGATATTTCTTTATCTGCCAGGGGCCAACCCCTCCTCGATAGGAGGGACCCTGCCAGCTGGCCAACACCCACTCAATATCGGAAGAGAACACAGAAACAGAGAGGTATCACCTTGTGGTTGAAAATAAACAAACCCGTCGAGGACTCCACACTTTTTAGCAGGTCAATGACAAAGTTTGGGTGTTTGCCACGCCACGCCACGCAATAAATATGAATATCTTTGGGAAGCGAAAAAAAGCAACAGAAAACAGAAAGAAGTTAAAATATATTATATATATGGCACTTTTACTGATTAAAAACGAAAGCTGGTCGGTCAGAGTCAAAGTTTAGTCTCGGCCCAACCCAGAAATGATTTCGGAACACGTACATATATATATGACTGACTCTGTATACATATATCTAAAAAGTCTCTGGGGTTTGGAATTAGGTTTGGGTTTTGTGCCCGCCATAATTCACGTGTTTTGGCAGTCGATTTGATGGGTATTTAAGCACTATGATGTCATTAGGAAAGAGCTTGGAAGCGAGGCTCTTATCTGGCCAATAATGTGGCACGTTCCAGCCTGCACTTCATTAACGAAAGTGCCGCCGTTTATGGTAGGTGAAAGCGTTCTAACCGCCTTACCCGACCGACTGGCCAGTAACCAGTGGCATAACCAATTTTGATGCAACCACTTGACTGGCTGGGGCACAACAATAGTGCGCGCTGCGAATGGAAAGCTTATTGATTTTCGCAACAGACAAACGCTATTAGCATACGATATATGCAAATTTATTGAACAAATCGAGGCTGCGAAAACATGGCCAAAGGAAAACGGGCAAGAGTTAATTCATCAACGGGTTGGGGAAGCTGAACCCGGCTAATGATCAATGCCCAGTGTGTTTATACTCCAAACTAATCGCTGTTTTTCTATTCTTTATTTCAGAGGTAGAAGTAGAAGAGAAACTTTGGACTGACCTCTGACCCGACCCAAGACCAAGCAACACTTAAGATGTCGTTTCGCGTTGTACGCAGCTCCAAATTCCGTCACGTCTACGGCCAGGCCCTCAAGCGGGAGCAGTGCTATGACAACATTCGGGTCTCCAAGTCCAGCTGGGACTCCACATTCTGTGCCGTCAATCCCAAGTTCCTGGCCATCATTGTGGAATCGGCGGGCGGCGGCGCCTTCATCGTCTTGCCCCACAACAAAGTAAGTTCCCCTAGTAAACCCCTTTAATAGATCTCCTCCCTATCATTCGTGATTTGCTTGAGAATTTATTTTTAAAATCAAACGCTTTCTATTCATAGGACGCGTTTTGGGCATAAAGTTTGTGGCCATTTGCGGCCTTGTTGCCACGTCGCTAGTGACGTCGACGGATTTCGCTGGCCTCCTCCCCCTACTCTGATACATCTGATTTCCACACGCATTTATAAATAGTTATGAATTCTGCTACTCTCGCCAGTGCCAGAGATCTCTGCTCTTAGTTGGCGTACTTTTGTAATTTGGCCCACAGCCAACAGCCAACATGACAAACCGAATCTCGTCTAATTTTAACAGAGAACGGGAGAGCCAGGAGCCAGGCAGCCAGCAGCCAGATAAATGGATACCAAAGATGATGATATTTGGAAAATGATTGCGTTGCACCAACCACTCTTTTCGCGCGAATTATTCCGCCATAAAATATTCTTTTATATTCCAATAAATTTCATTTTCACTCTCCGTTTGGCGCTGCCGAAGCAAGTCCGCCGATTCCAAATGGAATCACCATCCAAATGCGCATCCGTTCAGCTGTCGACGTAGCTTCCACAAATGCGTTGGCGTTGGCGGATTGGATTCAACGACAATGATGATCATCCGTGGCCTCTTTTTTGGTCAAAAAACGTATTTGGAGACAGCTCGGGTCGGGTGTTGTTGTAATTGCTTGAAATTTGTATGCAAAAAGCACGACACCATTTTACCGGCTTGCTTCTTGTTGCTTGTTGGTTAAGCAGCTGCCGTTTCTTCAAGTGAAGATTTCTATGTAGAGCGGTCTTCACACGCTCTATTTTACACATTTTTATGGATACTAGATTTGGTTAGATGGAGGGCGGGGCAAGAATGGATGGGGATGAGATCGAGATCCATCAAATTGCCAAGGTTGCTCGACATGTCGTTGAGTAGGCACAGTTTTTGGGAACCAAAAATAGTTTTAATAATATTTTGATGGTTTTATAAAGAGGAAAATGTTATTCCTCTATCTATATCTATTGATGTTTCTATTTGGTTAGTCACTTAGCTACAAACTGTATCACAGCAATTTCTATTTGTCTAAATAGAGAGTGTATTCGGTTTATGTAGTTTTTATGCAAAATCGTCCATAATTTATAGTCATGAAGTTGCGAATTATGAAATGCTGGCTCTGCATATTAGCAAGTGTGGCTATAAATAAATAAAGAATCAGAAATTGGGCCATTGGGTTACGGTGTTGAACGGTGTCTGGCGATGATGTCGTCGATTAATCAGAACTGTAGCTAATTGGAACTATCTTTCAGGTTGGACGCATAGCGGCTGACCATCCACTGGTGGGCGGACACAAGGGTCCAGTGCTGGACATAGCCTGGTGCCCGCACAACGACAATGTGATCGCCTCTGGCTCGGAGGACTGTGTGGTGAAGGTGTGGCAGATTCCCGATGGAGGATTGTCTCGCACTCTCACCGAGCCCGTCGTGGATTTGGTGTTCCACCAGCGCCGCGTAGGCTTGGTCCTGTGGCATCCTTCTGCTCTTAATGTCCTGCTCACTGCTGGCTCCGACAATCAGGTAAGGACTTACATCCATCTCCTACTAATTCCAGATACTAATTCGATTAACTCTCCTTTAGGTGGTCATCTGGAACGTGGGCACCGGAGAGATCCTCGTGCACATTGACTCTCATCCAGACATCGTGTACAGCGCCTGCTTTAACTGGGACGGCTCCAAGCTGGTGACCACCTGCAAGGACAAAAAGATCCGCATCTACGACCCGCGAACCGGAGAGCTGGACAGCGAGGCGATGTGCCACGAAGGCTCGAAAGCCACTCGAGCTATTTTCCTCAGGCATGGCCTCATCTTTACGACGGGCTTCAACCGAAGCTCCGAGCGACAGTACTCGCTGCGCGCCCCAGATGCTCTTAGTGAACCCATCGTCATGGTGGAGCTGGACACGTCCAACGGAGTTATGTTCCCGCTGTACGATGCCGACACCAACCTGATCTACCTCTGTGGCAAGGGAGACTCGGTTATTAGGTACTTTGAGGTGAGTTTTTCCTGAAGAAAAATACTTTTGGTAGCTTATTAAAGACCCTTCTTTTACCAGGTAACGCCCGAGCCTCCGTTCGTGCACTACATCAACACGTTTCAGACGACAGAACCGCAGCGTGGTATTGGCCTGATGCCCAAGCGAGGCTGCGATGTGACCACCTGCGAAGTGGCCAAGTTCTATCGCATGAACAACAACGGTCTGTGCCAGGTCATCTCGATGACAGTGCCCCGCAAATCGGATCTCTTCCAGGAGGATCTCTACCCCGATACCTTGGCGGAGGATGCCGCCATCACTGCGGAGGAGTGGATCGACGGCAAGGACGCCGACCCCATCACATTCTCGCTCAAAGTAAGTTGCTTCCCGACGACCTGTCGTCGCTCTTCACCTAACGTTGGGAATACAGCGCTCACAGCTGTATACGACTAAGGCTTGGCCGCCTGCCAGCTAGTCAGTCGTTCGGCGATCAGAGCGTACAGGATTTATAGGACCCGTGTCAGCATGCATGATTGCGGGGCTCGACCACAGTTGGCAACGCGGCTCAATGTCGGTGAGGCAGCCGCTGCCAACTGGGACGCCCCTTCTCCAATGTATTCCAACGGCTTCTGCAGTTTTCAATGCTCGTGCCTGTGGCCTGAGCTCTTCGGAGCTCCTATTTGGTGTTCGCTTACTGTGGTGGCTACCAGCGTGTGATGCCTGCGCTTGCTTTGCTTGCGTTCCTTTCTGCGTTTCTGCGTTATTTACGTTTGTGTCTCGTCCGCCCAGCCACAATTGTACCCCATCCGCACACACACTGATCTAAAACTATATGTCCCTTAGATTGAATTAGATCTATTTGTAAACTATAACGTACCGTTCATGATCAATTATAGTTGCTTTTGGTGCTTTGGCGTCTTCTCAAGTCTTCAGATAACTAAATTTGAGAAAGAATCAATTGAACCAACAGCAAAACTATGATTAAAAGTCCTTAATAGATAGAAAAACAACCGCTTACAGAACAATATCCACTGCTATTACCATGGCTTACACTCTTGGCCGTAACACGCACGCGCGTGGCGCTTGTTGTTGTGTTCATTGTTGCTTGTTTTGTTCCGAAACGAACAGATTTTCTAATAAACCTAATCAGGATCGCGTTTCCATTGTGCAGGGTGGCTACGTCTCCTCGTCGGCCAGCAAGTCGCTGTCGGTTAACAAGAAGGCCAACATTCTGAACAAGCCACGCGGTGGCGGCGGCAGCTCTGGAGCGGGGAGCAGCAGTGCTGGCGGTGGCAACCATGCGTCCGCCAACAACAACGAGGCTAGCGACGGACCACCACCAGTGGTTCTCTCGGTAAGTTTTCTTATGCTTTGTTGGTTAAGTCCTGTTTTTAAATCCCGTAAATCGATCCCTTTAGGAAAAGGACCTGCGAAACATCCAGGACGAGATACGCAAACTGAAAGCCATCATCGTCAAGCAGGAGAACCGCATCCGTGCCCTGGAAGCCAAGGCTAACGCCGGAAACGGAGACGAGACGGACGCACGCAATAAGAATGGAAGCGGATCGTCCGCGCCTGCGCCAGCCGCGAGGACCGATACCCACGAAAGTGCCAATGATCAGGCGTCCACGTCAACAGGAACGGCACAGGACGACGACTAGGCCATTGGAGAGGGAGAGAGTTGTACGGATTGGGAAGAAGCTCGTCGTTATCGTCTGATTTTCCCAATGCCACATAAAAAAAGAGGATTGTCTAATGCGATGATTATGATTTCGATTATTTATTTTATGTAATTAATATATTAGGACCTTAGCGAGCGAAATCAGTTGAGAGTGGCACACATAGGATTAGAGAAAGCCGAAACGTAAACTAAATCAAATCAAATCAGCAGCAAACAGAGCTGGACGATGAACGTATATAACATAACATAATACTACATCCTGCCAAAAATATATAAAACCTAACGAACTACCTACAAGTTGCGCCCAATCATGCAAAATCAAGCTGAGCGAGGGCCAAGGACTCAGCCCTGGTCCTCGTCGATTATTTTGTTGTAACGCAAGTGTGAAATTGTTGTAAATTTAAATCGAGGGCAAAGCATAGACTAAACCTACATTGTCTAAGAGTTAACCTTTACCTATGAAATTTGTACGAGCACTTTTTATAAACGCCTGTATATTTGTATATCCCGAAGGGAGAAATTTTTCATGACAATAGCTGGTAGATTCGATCACTCGACTAGTCGACGTCCCCCCTCGAAACCAATCACTTTCGCCTGCAAATTGTCGTGTCAAACATTACGAATTTAGAAATCAAGTGATGGGGGCGTCGTATAAAAAACTATTTACTATTCTTCAAAATCAAAAATGTTTTTTCCCCAACTAATCATAAATTAATCATTTGTATCTTGAGACCATAATTGTAACAATAAAAGCGAATCCAACTGTCGGAAAATCATAAATCAACGAATAATTTTAAAGAGAATTTTTCTAATTTTAGTTACCTGTTTTATTTCTATTAGTTTTGTTAAACAAATCATTGTTTATTTGCCGCATAGAGAGTAACAGCATGAGTAAATTGCCTACCGATTTTGTAATAATATAAACGCAGACTCTATACATAAATCTAAATACATAATACACTTTATATACAAATAATTTACAATTTGATACAAAATAAATCATTATACAAACTAAATATGAAGGATTTATATGTGGGGGATGAAGGATATTGTATTTGTAAGGATATATACGCTTCGGATAACCTTAACGTTTGGGTAAAAACTTCATAAACCGCAAACATTTTCTTAATTAAACACAACCTGAATCCTTTAATGTGCAAAATTAAATCAGTGATATCATATGGAAATTGTATTATAATTGACAACTCTTAATTTGTTAAAACACGGCCTATCCATGCATCGCTTATTTGCGGTGGATTTTTCGGGCCAGTTCAATTGAATATGCAAATGCATTTAATTTCTGGCTAAACAGCTTTGGCGCTCAACGCATAATTTGTAGCGTTTAATTATTACCTCATGAATGGCATCAAAAATGCAATTACTAGTTACGTGCATAATGATTCTGACGTTTTAATTAAACTTAGCCCGATGCGCTTTTCGGACGTCATGTGCGGTCATTATGATAGAAAGGATGTTGCGAACAAGTTGTTGATTTAATTAAAAATGTGTTTGTTGTGCAATTCGGTTAAATGAAATTTTCAATGATTGCTGGAAGCGATTTGTTGATTTTTGATACATTATAGGGAAACATGAACAAGTATGTTTTTTTTCTGGATATCCCATTGAAAACGTAGATAGAATTATGTCCCTTAGAGATTCTATATCCTTGTCTCCTTAAGGTTTATTAGGATATATTTCCGTACTGAATCATTTTTATACTTATTTGGCACTGATTTATATCCCCATCACCATCACCAACATCGAAATAATGATGCTCTGAAATTAGAAATCAAGACCCCACCCATGTCCTACGCCGGTGGAAGGATGCGGCCTGCCATAAACGCTCAATGATTGTCAAAACAGTTTGAAGGCATTTGTTAATTAAAAGCAAGCAACAAATAGGCCAAGTCCTGGCAGCTCTAAGACGTGGAAACACGTGCTAAATAAATAAGCCAACTTTCCTAAGTACCAGCAGACATATCACCTTCAACCTCCAACCTCCCTGATACACCTTCTTACCCAAAACCCCCTTCGGCGGCGGCGACACTGTCGTAAATTCACACGAGCCTTGGCTTTTGTTTGTGTGCGTGCAGGCATGGCTTTAATGTATAAAGATATATATATATATATATATATAAGTATAAAAAAATATATATATATCTTCTCACACAAAGGGGCCGTCAAAACATTACTTCCTTCACCGGAGTGTTTTGGGTATTTGTTTATTTTCGCCGGAAAATAAATGCATTTAATGGCGGAAGTTTATGCCTCGTAAAGAGAAGTTAATTAGCTTTCTGGAGTATGAAATTTGTTTCTCATTCCCTTATTATATTATAACCACGGCACTCGCTTCGTTTCCAATCACAGATACAAATTTTACCATAACTCTAATACTTTTAGAAAACGATTCGATTCTTAACTCGTATCATTTTTTCGATTTTCTAGCAACTTTTTAATAAATAGCTCAGCTATTTCGCAACCGATTTGAAATGGAATACTGTTTTGGAATCAGCATTTCATCTTCCTCATATCTGCATCAAAATATATAGAAAACTGAAAGAAAACAAGTAAGGTAGCAGCAGTCGAGTTTCCCGATTGCAAAATACCCTGTACCCTTAGACATGCTTACAATTTATTTATTTAGTATCAATAAATAAATGAAACAATATTCTATTAGAAAAGAGGACCATAACAATATAAATTGGGTATGATTTTGGTTATGAAAATATGTAAGTTTCGTGTGTCATAAAGCCAAACACATTTCGCTGTCAACGTCGCAGTCGGCGTCGCGCAATGCGTGTTTTGCTGCGCTCCTGCTTCCCTTGCCATAGATTTTGCATGTGGCATAACTTCCGTGTTTCTTATCCGATTTGGTTCAAATTTAAAAATTAGATAGCTTCTATAAGCACCAACGCATATGCCGAATTGCATAGCATTAGGACAATAATTGTGGGCGTGGCAGTTTTTTGAGGTTTGCGGGGAGCGTGGTCGTGACAGTTTTTTGCTGTTTGCGGGGGAACGGGGGGTGATATCAAAATAAAAAAAACAAACTTGTACTGCGTATGGTAATTACCTATCCAACGATGTATGGCACATGTCTGTAGCTCTTGTAGTTTCTGAGATCTAGGCGTTGATACGGACAGACGGACGGACGGACGGACGGACGGACGGACGGACGGACGGACGGACGGACGGACGGACGGACAGACGGACATGGCTATATCGACTCGGCTGTTGATGCTGATCAAGAATATATATACTTTATGGGGTCGGAGATGCTTCCTTCTGCCTGTTACATACATTTGCACCATATTATGATACCCTTTTCACCCATTTTTAATGGGTACAGGGTATAAAAAGTTTACTAGTTTTTCGAAATTTTGGAAAGGGGTACCATCACGATTTTTTTGAAAATTTCGAACTAAATTTTTTTTCTGATTGTTCC
Organism: Drosophila ercepeae; assembly: GCA_018150545.1. NCBI lineage: Eukaryota > Metazoa > Arthropoda > Insecta > Diptera > Drosophilidae > Drosophila > Drosophila ercepeae. Next base: position 17,742,687 of record JAECWL010000161.1, read on the forward strand.
GATTTTTTGATACAGATTGAAGCAACTTAATGCCACAAGTCAGAAATGGTACCACGTTTCCACATCGGTTGAAAAATAACCGAGATATTTGCTAATGAAGGTGTGAAAAAAGAGTTTTTGGTTTGATTTTCTCGCAGTGTTAGATAAGTTTTCTGTTGCCTATAGTTCGTTTATATTTTTCCTCATTTTTAAGTCATCCTAATTCAGGGTTATACGCAAAATGTACAAGATTTTTAATATTATATATAACACTAAAAAAAACATGTTATATTCTTTACGATATTCAATTTGGAATTCCGAAATTTTCGATATTCGTTTGGGTTTCAAGATTTGATTATAAATTCTTTGGTTAATCTATGAAAATATGAGCCATGATAGCCCAAGGCAGCTGCAGGGCAGTTAACGCATTAACTTTGTGGCACAACGTCGCTCCAGGTGAGTCTTTAAGTCAAGTTGACGACGTGTTTGCATCCAAGCCGCAAAGGCAAATATTTGCAGTATCCCACAGAAGAATGCCCCATGGCGTCCCAAAACCCCATCCTTGTGCCCGTCACCGTCTCTGTCCCCGTTCTCGTCCTTCCGTCTCAAATAGTTTCCGGCATAGACAAAAAGTTGTTTTCAGTTGAGGGACAGCCTAGGAGGCCGAAAGTTTTGCAAAAGCGCACGCAACCAAACAACATGAAAATAGTTTTCCTTCCACCGCATTTATGATATGTGCACCACAAGGATCAGGAGAGTGTGTGCGTGTGTGTGTGTGTAGGGGTGGGTGTGTGTCACACATACAATAACTTTCACTTAGCTGAAGGATTTGAGGGAGAAAGGCATAGGATAAGCGGCTTAAAACTGGCGCTAGGATGCCCAAAAGTGTTGAGCCAGCAACTCCCGCAGGACGAAGGACACGGGCGAAAAGAGAGAACTTCCATCCAACAGCCAAGAGCCAACAGGCAACTGCCAACTGCCATTTTTGGCAAATATTTGCACAGATAATGAAAGTGCACCCCCACACACCCGGGGTGCGGAGGTGTGTGTGTTACATAGTTGGCAGTTGGACAATGTGTTGAGTTGAGTTTGCCGCCTGCTTTCGGAATTGATTTTGTTGACAATTCACTTTGCAGCGGTAATTGACCCTAATGCTGTTGCTTCTCGGCCATTCTTTACGAGACTTCGTTTTTGGCAGCAAAATTCAATTTGCCAAATAAGTTTGCAACCGAAACCCAGCCAACACACTGATCCTCGATGTAAAGAAAACTCTAAAGAAAATATCACTCATACGCACTGTTGGCCCTTCTCAGAGTGTTAAGACCCATAAGTTCAACATTTTATTCCGTGTAACGTGTATCGTGTATCGTGTATAGTCTATTAATTTTTAAAATATACATTGAGACACACTGTGCTTTGGCGGGGACACTGCACGTGCCTAAATACATTGCAAAAAATGTGAAAAGGCACGTTTTGGTGTTTTTTGATTTCCCTTTTGCATGTCATGTGGCCCAAAACAAAACTTTGAATTTCATGTTGGTAGTGGTAGTGGTCCTTCTGTCGTCTGGAATTGTTGCCAACTACGTGACTATCATGCAGCATTCACTGTACCAATAAATGTCACAAATGGGAGAGATGTGCCCGCCGAAAGCATAAGGACACGAGTGCCAGACCAAAAAACAATCCCATCTAATTCAATTACAATTATACAAATATCGATTTCCGGTGGAGAGCGACGGAGAGCTTTAGCCAAAAATATTTAAATGCGAATCGATTGGCCCGGGACATATCCTTGCCATGTCCTGCACCCAGCTCCTCCGCCTAATCCCTCCCCTGGCATTTGTTTCAATGCAATCGTCTGTGGCTAATCGGAGTCGTATTTGCTCGATGTCTGTATGGTCTGTATGGACTGTATGGACCGTCTGGCCCCAAAGCGTCCCGAGCACTGGCATTCACATTCCCATTCACATTCACATTGCCGAGCACATTGTCAGACAGGAGCCATAAATTAGGCAGTTGCTAAGTGCTTCGATGTTTGGCTGTGGCTCCAGCTTTGAGTTCTTAGTGGGATTTGGCTTAGGATGCGGATGCCGACCGGAACAATGCCATCCCAGATACTATATATATAGTATATGCAAGTTACACTTTAATATCGCTAGCAGTGTGAACATTAAAGTCCTGCCATTGGACTGCCATAAATACGAAAAATTGTATATATTGCCTGAAGTGGTGAAACATGAAGGGCCCAAATCAAATATTTAAGTGCTTTGAAAATTTGCTGAAAAGTGAGAATGTGCCGCTCCAAATATTTCATTCATTGCAAAAATAGTAGAAAACTGTTCGACAGTTGCAAAATTCATGGAAAATTCATGAGTTTGGTCAGAATTTTAAATTTTCACTTAACATACCAGCTGCATAGTCATTGCTGAACTAGCTAAATATTTTTATTACATATGAGCAACTATTTGTGAGATATTTCCAGCATAAATTTATATATTTTCCAGACAATTTTAATGCTGCTGATGGCTGATGGAGTTTTCAAGAAATAGCAATTAGCCAGGCGATGCTGAAAGGCGAAATGTAAGGGCCAGAAAGGCAGAAGGGCGTTCCTGCCATAAAATGAAAGGCCAAAAAACCCAATTATCACTTATTCAAGGCAAGTGCGCTTGTGTCTCTCTCTGATCATCCAGGTCCAGGTTGACTTGCTTTGATTGTGAGCTTGGTTTTGGTTTTGATTCCTCCAGAAAACTAATTTACCAGGTCCTGACAGGACCTGGACGAAGGGATGCCTCCATTTCGTTTTGCGCCCGAGCAAATGTTAATTGAAGTGGGCGAGAGGATAGACACAGAGAAAAATTGGGTATCTAAAGCCTGGAGAGTTCGATGACTTCTCCCTTATTTACAATTTGTGTATCTAAATAATGCATTCAAATTGGAGCTCTAGGGCAGTGGTCAGGATATGGTCTTGCAATATGTCGTATCCTTTGTGCAAAACCAATATTTGCTTCAATTAAATAGCGATACATCCATAGAGGTTTGGTTTGTTGAATTGCAATTATTTCTTGTTGTGCAAGGACGTGTGGGTACTATTATTTTTGACTCAAACAGACCCAGCCTCGGACCGTTTGAGTTTTGACTCGACTTATGGTTATAGATTGGCAGCCAGATAGGCCAGTCCTCAGTCCTCAGTCGTCAGTTAGCCAGGCTCATATTCTGCCTCAAAATTACCCCCTGGCCGGGGATGTGAAAGGCACTTTCGTTTGCCTTTTTCTATTTGCAGGTGAATTGCTTTGCCCAGACCCTGGCACGTGCACACACTTTTAATTACACTGCACATTTGCACTTCAAATGCAGGCGAACCCACCACTGCCACCAGTACTACCTCTGCCACAGCATCTCCAGGTGCTGAGACACGTTGACACTGTGGATGAAGGGGTTTGGAGATGGTTTTTGAGCGGTTTTTTCTCGTTTTTTGGATTTGGCTTAGAGTGGGTGGGTGGGGCAACAGTTGCTCATTCACGCCACGTTGCACAAACACAAAACATCGACGTTGGCATCCTTGCCGCAACCTTGGAGCTTTCGTTACATATTTCGTTCGTTGGCTAACAGAAAAAAATATAAAACGAATAACGTTCCGATCAAGGGTCTTGCCATAGATTAAAGCTTAAAAGTGTATTTTCGTTGCTACGCAAAGTATCTGCAACTGTTGTCCAATTTAAATTCAAAACAATTTGTATTGCCTCATCCACCTGCTGCCGGCTGCCGGCTTTCGGATTCATTTACGTATTTTTTCCGTATATTTTTTCTTCCCTTAGTCCCATTCCCATTTTCCTTTTCCGTTTACTTTGGGCCCTGTCTGGGCAGCATTTTTCTTAATTTTTTTTCCCCAGCATTTTATTTTGATGAGAAGTCGTTTATTTTCATTGTAGCTTCATCCTGCCATCCAAGCAATATTTTAGTGGGCGAATTTGTGTGGCCGCATGGCAAATTTAAGTTTCAACCAAGTCCCAGCTCCCGACTCCTTAGCCCATTAACTGCTCTATTGGATTACCGCCGCCAAAGAGTTGGTCCTCCCCCGGCAACCCAAGCGGACAAACGGAAACTAGCTGAACCAAGCCAGAGCAAACACCAACAAATGGCGTTAAATCAACACTCGAACACCTCGAAAAGTTTCCTTCAGAGGTGTGTTGCGAGAAGAGAGATCCGTGATGCCTGATGCCAGATGCCATAGCCAGATAGAGTCAACACCTTCTCCTTCAGCCATTCAGCTGGAGTGTTTGCTGGGTAAACATTCTGGTAAGTGAGCTTAAAATTTCATATCACGCATACGCCATGTTGTCGAAAGCGAAGCAAGTCCTCGCCTCGCCACGAGACTCGACTCAAAACTTTTGCATTTCGGTGGTTGCGGCAATCGAATTAATTATCGAGATAACATTGAAAACAAGACCAGAGCCATGGTTAACCACAAACGAAATAAATTGCCATGGAAACAGGTTGCTTTGTGTGTTTAAAGTGTTGATTTTGTGGCAAATTGAAAAATCGAACTACTGCTATGGTACTGCTCGGCTGGTAACAAATCGCACATATTGCTCTGCAGTATCGATGCCGCCCGTCGACATCTGTTTTGATTACTACGCACTGCAATATGCCCGATATGCGTTGGCAATAACTTTCCTTTTTTTCACAGCAAATAAATTGGGATCCGGAGAGGACATAACATCTTCACCAGACCTGCTCAAGCGTTCCAGCTAGTCAACCTCTTCTGGCTTTCCATCTCGAGCTGCTCAACCTACTCGAGCTGCTCGGGGGAAGGTAGTGCATTAGTAAATTGAAAGTAGAGCAAAGTGTGTACCATGGCTATATGTACACAAAAACCTGAATGCAAGACACTAACATAAATAAGGTGGCTCCGACAACAACATCAACCCTGTTACCGACCATGTTTTTCCATTCAATCAGAAGCAATGGCTCTTGAACTTTCGCATACAACCCGAGATAATTTTGCCCAGAGATATGGGCTCTATTTAATGGTGTGCTTATTGACCAAGTGTTTTTGGCCAAGAGATACAAGACCATACAGGAATTCAAGAAGGGAATCTGTTTTGTTAGTTCGATGTAATCGAATCGGTTTAATGGTAATGAAAAAGAGTTTAGACTTTTTGAAAGATTGTTTTCCTCTTATTATTTTTAATTTTAAATTAAGCCTTTAGGTCTGAAAACTTCAACTCAACCTTTCCAAAAATACACACACTTTCAAAAGAAACAAGAAGGTGTCAAGTGCATTAATTATCCTTAGAAAAGTTTAAGGGCCGCGCATGGCGCAGCACTTTTCGCTTTCTCCACTGACTTTTTCGCATATTTAGTGAAGTGTTCATAATGCCCGGCAGTAGACCCGAAACTGTCAAACTTAACACTTTGCTATTAAAAAATGGATGGTAATAAAATAAAACACAAAAAATATATGGAAAGAAGAAAAGAAGGGGAAACGCCAGCAAATGCTGAACAAAAATTAATCAAGCGTGAAAAAGTGTTTGCAAAGAATTTTGTGCCGCCCTTTTATAATTTTTCGCTGCCATTTTTTTGTTCCTTTTCGCTCCTTCACTTCCTGTTCATCATCCTGGGCCATGTCCTTAACCGCCCCCCATTTTCCAGAGCCATTTCCATTGGCATTTGCTGAGCTGTAAATGCTGTTGGCCGCTTGTTACTTACAATTAGGCGCACGAGTCAGCAGAAAGCACGCAAAAGAGTATCAAATAAAATAAAAATGAAAATAAAAATAAAAATAGAGATAGAGATAGAGATGGAGATAAGGATAAAGAGTCCAGAAAGGACATTAAATGAGAAAAGCAAATTGGAAAATTACAAGTCCTACAAAATGCATGGGGTCAGCGCTTATGGAAATGGAAAGGATTTTAATGCACATTACGGAAAAGTTTTTAATTTGGCAAAAGGATTGGCTAATAAAGGGTTCCTGATCGACTCTTTTAATACCCATTACTCAATAATCAATGGGAGGTTAATATGAAGGATATAGAATAGGGATGGGTTCAAAGTTCTTTTCGACATCTAAATCCTTGCCAAAAATCTCAACCAACCCAATATTTAACGAAAGTTAAGGAATTGCTTTTCGAAGGGCATAAAATTGGGGCCATTTCTGCTTTGTTTTTGGCTATTCTATGCGGATAGCCTTTTATGTCCAATTATCAGCGACTGAGAATGGCCGAAACGGGCAAATGAAATTGTCAAAGACCGGTAGTCGGAACACAGGACAGAAAAAGGGCTCCTGGGGCCTTAGCCCTAGCTAGGGTTTTGTTTTTGGCAAACAATAAACTGAAATTATGGCCAATGACAGCTGACATTTAAGCCGTATACACACCGAGGGGCACTGCAGGAACAACAGAATCGAATGGAATCAAATCGGCCTGGAAGGCATTCAAATGGAAAACTCAATCCCTTGTTCGACTGTAAATGGCACACAAAAACCAGGAGGGTTGGCATGATGTATAACCTCCTGTAAAGCCTCAATCAACTTTCAATGAAGTTCTTTAAATGTTGGCCCATAATTTGCAATGCCATTTTCGAGCAATTTGTGGTGGTGGGAAAAGCCAAAAGCTAATGCAGCATGACCACAAGGAAAATGCAAAAATATATAACAAAACAAAAATAAAGCCAAACACGAAGGGAAAACTAATAATAAAAATGTTAAAATAAATCTTGCGTGTTCTCTGAGGGCAGAGTCTTTCGCCAGCTCTGTCTTGGTTCCCCATCGCCCCCATCCTGCACCATTCGTCTCTTTTGGCCAAAAGGAGCATAGATTTATGCATCCATTGTGTTGGGATATGAACAACCCTCTTATATTTTATGCGCATAATGGCCAACTACGGCAACACTCACACTGCCACACTGGCACACTCGCACACTCTAACACACAAAGGACGAGAGGGGGCGGTGGCAGGATTAGATTGGTATTGTGCCTGGGAGGCGTGGCAGCAGAGAGGTCGGTGCCGTCTGCTCGACTGGCCCGAGGTTGTTTTTCTTATTTTCTTCTTATTTACACAAAATTGCGCCTCAGGTCATACAGCTGGCTGTCATTGAAGGTGTTAAAGTTCAAATTGTGTCGTAAGTGTATATGTATGTGTGTGTGTGTGTTTGTGGTAGTGTGTGTGTTAGCCATGATTACAAAGCATAAAACCATAAAGAGAACACCGCCTTAGTTGTCGACTTTTACTCTTCGACCCGTATTTCCAGACTAGTACGAGTATATGCAAATAGTGCGCCTGGAGGCAGGTTTGGGGTTTGGACTTGAATTGGATTGGTAAGAGGAGGGAGGCCTGGGTCAAAGGGTGCCCAAAAATCGATGTTGCATTATTAAGCCCACACAGTCAGGTGTGTATAATGTCAGGACTGCTTATCGTAAGGATAGAAATGTGGATGTTTTTGTTTTAAAATTGTGATTAAATTGTATTAAATATAATAGAGATTACCTCTCCCCCACCTGAGAAACAAGGTTCACTTTAATTTGCATCGATAAACAGGATTTTCGGAACAGGATTTAAGACCTGTGGTTTTTCTTGAATTTCAAATGATCTTGCAACGCAGTCAGGGAAGGGATATAATATATATTGGACTGAGGAGTGAGAAATTAAGTTTTCCGCATTTTCGCATGCATGGCTGGTAAAGGATTTTTCCATAAGGATTTTTACATAGCCATAGGCGAATGGCGACTGGCGAATGGTAAAAGTTTCCGGTTCGAACAGATTTAAGAGCAATTAACACGAGCGCTCAGGACGGTAATTGAATATGAATGCACATGAGTGACTGCTGCGATGGCCATAATTGGACACCGTTGGTAGTACCATATTTATATTTGCAAATTGTTAAATATCATCCATGGTCGGGGGCCGGACCAATTAGTGGGCAATACCAACAAGTGTAACCTATATATATACATATATAGTAGGCGGAACATTTGCCGAAATCCTCCTTTCGGCTAAAAACGTATCCAGTCCCTGCCAATATGTATTTACTTTCAATTTTAGGCACAAGACTCATTTATTACGAGGCAGCGGCATTTTACTTCTTATCTGCTCTTGGCCCAGCCCAGCTTTCCAGCAATTTCCATTTGCATTGGGTTCTGGCCTGGGTTCTGGCCAGGACTTGGGCTGGGCTGGGAATACAAGAAGGCTCAGCGGTCTGGCCCCATACATACTCCAACGTACAGACAAAATAAACAAAAGAGGGCAAAAACCAAACGATGGCAAACAAGCCGCCGAGCGCCTGCCAACAAATACACATAAAGACCAAAAAACAAAAAACAAAAAGTAAAAGCTGAGGGGGAGTAAGGCGAAAAATGTTCTTGTTAACAAATTGCAAAACATTTGCTTTTTGAAGACAAATTACTCGTGGTGAAACAAATTGCTTGGCATGGCTCTTCTGCTCCTTCAGACGTTAAATTCGAGTGCGTGTCGGCAGCTGCATTTAAATTTGATATATCGAGGCCACACAGTAATGCACCGGCACCCCGGCACTTGTGTCCTTATTATCGGGGATCATTGCACTTAATCCGCGATGGGTCGACGCCTAATTAGTGGCCTCCACACCCCTACCCACCCACATGTCTCGCCATTAAATTGCACCTTTCAGTCCGGCAGAAACAGAAACGGAAACGCCAGTTCCCGGATTAATTCTGACTTTAAGCGTCCTAATAAGGACAATTAAATGAGCTTAAGGCAAATGCTTGAGCCGGCTTTGTAGTCACGGCGATGTCTGCCGGAACATTTATGGTCAGTTGGCAGTAAGCTTTACCAGCTTTATATTTTTTTTTTCTGGTTTCTGGTTCGGAATAAATAAATATATATTTACAGAAAAGCAACAATGTTCCCGAGTGGGTTTTGCGGTGCTTGAAAAATTTCTACCGAAACGCAGTACGCTTCTGGTTAAGGGCTGACCAAAAGCACGTTTTTATACACAACTCTGGTTAGCAGGAAGTGTATATTCTATTTTACAAAATTTATGCAACACGAAACAGTAAGTAAGCATAATTAAAATATTATTAAGCTTAAAAGACTATATATTTTTAGCTTTAACAGACAAATGCCAGACCAGGATCGCAAGTACCGGGTACATTTTGTCGAGACCCTGCACTACCAACCATATTTCAATTATTTAATTTGTGCATGCACTCGATCATAATTAGTGCAATTATTTTTGCAGTTGTTTCCCCTCCGGGTGTCCCTCGGCATTCCGGATGCTGAGTTTTGTCCTTTTTCCCAGAATGCGTTGCCAAGGGAAACGCGGCGAGTGCCGGAGAGCGTATTTCCAATTGGGAATTTTGACCAAACTATAAATTGGCACCAGAAAGTCAGTGGCTTTTGGTCCGCAACTATTCCTAAGCCAGTCCTTACCCAGAAGCTAGTGTGTTGAGCTGCGATTAACCCGGATACATTTGGCTGAAGCTACTTAGCACCTTCCAGATGCTTGAACATGCGCATAAATTTTGCCGCTAAGTGATGTATCGGGTGGATGCTATACGGACGGCTGGCCTAAGTAAACAGGACTCCAGCGCCAGACATCCATCTGGCCATCAGCAAAGTTTCGACCAACTTTAGAGCAACTCTGGAGCGATTAGTGGGATAAACAAGAGGGGGGATCGATGCCAGAGGCATCCTGCTAGCCGGGAAAAGCAGGAAACCCAACAAAAACAAACAGTCTCGGGGGGCAGGAGAGTAAAACCCTTCTGGATACAAGGCATTAATAAGTCAACTCGAGGCGGCCCGCAGTGGTTTGGCTGTGAAAAATACAGGAAGCATTACATGCCTCGGCCCGGCCCGGTCCTGGTGTGTCCTGCATAATAAAGTCTCCTGCGCTCCGTCGATATCTGGCCAATTCGGTAAACAATGCGAACGCAATATGCAAATGAGCATATTAGTGAGGGCAGTGGCTGAATTTGCATAATTTTTCTCAGTTTGCCGACTGGAAAGGCTTGAAAGGGTAAAGGTAGAGCTGCAGGCGTTCGAAATTTGAATGATGTGCTCGGTTGATTTGTGGGTAAATGAACACGATCAGGAGGAACCCCTTGTAGTCCGGGATACCCGGTATTCGCATTAGCCTGGTGGGGCTAACGCACTTTGTATTCATGCCGCAGTATGCATAAATATAATTCCATCTTTCCTGGACAGCTGGAGAGAGGACTGAGCACTGGGAGATGGTAGTTGAGAACTGGGAACTGGGACTGTGACTGGGGCAAGGACATCGATTTATGCCAGGCACGTGCAGCACTCCACATCCGCTTATTGGCATTTGTTGCACTCTATAAAATCCGCTTAACGTTTGCCACTGCAACTATGGACGCAATCAAAGTAAAAATACATCACCATTAACCGGGCAACCGCAGGAGTTTTGCAGGAGACAGCCATGGGCGGGGATTGGGGCGGGGATTGCAAATTCAATGGATTCTGTGGCTCCACTGAAATATCAATTATTGCATGTCCACTCAAAGAGACCGGCTCGGTTCGTTGGTGGTTCGGCTTGGTTGATTTCCGTCCGAATCAGTGCAGTCGAGCATTAAAATGATGCTTAATTGTGCTGCGTGCTTGACGGAGATAAAAAAGAAAAAACTGCAACAGTCACAACATCCGACAGCCGGACGATTGAGAATGTAAACATAAAAATTAATGACATCAAAACAGGGCCATTCAGGCTCGTTCAGGAGCGTGTAATTGTGCGTTGAACTTTCTGAGCTGAGCATCTGACTGAACCGATGGAGGGAGTTCAGAGGTCGCAGTCATCAGTCCAAAAATTATAGCATACTTAATGGGGCAGCGCACGGTGAGGGGACTTTTAATGATTTCTAGACACGATAACCGAATGAATGGTTAAATCTATATATAATATATTAATTCAAAATTGTTTTAAGTAAAATATGAAACCAATTTAATGTCTTTTAAAGCTTTTATTTCAAAGTAATTATCGAAAATTAAATAAGCGTGTAGTCCTTAAATAAAAAACCATAATTTCACGCTTATGCAAATTGTCTCACCTATAAGACTTTAAGGCGTTGCCTCTGGCGAAACAAATTACAAACTCAGTGATACTCAATGACTAATGACAAGCAATTTAATTTAGCAGATCCGTAGCCAAATGTGCGTTTCATGGACGGATTAGCTTTCACAACTTGACAGAACATCAATTTGGACTTCATCTTAAGTTTCATTTCGCTTTAGACTGTCTTCCGCCGAGGCGCCACCCCCCAGGTCCTGGGTGCCTCAATGGCATTGTTCGCACACATAAAATCAATTTGTCATAATTATGTGTAGCTTTCTTCCCTTCACAAAGGAACAGGAGGTAGAGGCGAAAAGCATTCATAAATATTCCATATACTTTACATTTTATACTTTATACTTAATCAGAGCATTTAATAACTGACACGCGCAGTATGGCAGACGATGGCGAAGAAATCAATGGAAAAAGAATTTTGTAATAAAAAAGTTGAATCGTCAATCACAGTGAAGAGGCACAACAGCCTACCGCCTACAGACTACGGCCTGGACCCGGACCCAGACCCGGGAACCCACGCCTCTACCATGCCCCCTGGCCATTTTTATTCAATGTTGGCGTCGATGGTGATGCCGTTGCCGATGCCGATGCCGCCACTTGACGGGCATTATTCAAAAAAAGGGCCGCCTGTCACGGTCGCCGAATGTCACGCGCACGTTTCGAGTGGCTCAAGAAGGCGCAGGACGAGACGGAAAGGGTTATGGATCAGGTCCTTTGTCTGGCTGAGCCTCTGCGTCACCTGCTGCTGCTGCAGAATTGTGCAGGTAGACGGGACTGCTGTTGGTCCTGGTCCTGGTCCTGGTCGTGGTGCAGCTCCCGTATCAACGGAACGGTGTTAATGCTCCGGGGGCCAAATGGCAACGCGAAGCACATTATCGGGCTGAGCACCATTACGTGAGACGAAGTGAAAGCGAATTCCTTCAGCCGGAATTATGGATGCAGAAATGAGCAAAGCTCGTTGGCAGTAAACAGCAAATTTATAATGCTGTTTAAATGCTTTATTAAAAGACATCAGTTAGATGGGGGCAGGAAGGATGGCTTATGAGTTATATGCTCTTGGCTTTATGCTACATATGCGGAGGGGTTGGACATTTTAAATGAGTTTTGGCTCTGTGGAATTTACAGTTGGCAGCAGCAACAAACTGCTTACAAAAAGTCCAAAAAAAAAAGCATGGAAACGGGTTGCCAACACTTTGCCAGTGAAAAGTTTTTATGGCCCGTTGTTTAATTTATGGTTAAAATACATTTCAACAACAAACCGTTAAAGCTGCCGAAAGGCAGGGCGCACCTGTTACACAGCTGAAGCAACACCAACACCGAAAGCAACACCAACACCAACAGCAACAGCAACAGAATGTGGCAACAGCAACAAACTCAGTGGCAATTAGAAGGCGGCAACAACAACATAATGTATTCATGGCTCTGTTGATGGGTGGAGCTGGGAAATGTACCAGACCCAGGACCAGGACCAGGACGAGGACCAGAAGCTGGAAATGGCCTTCGAAACCTTCATCCAGATATCAGATGAAATATTAGCTTAGGTGGCGAGCTCAGGGGAAAAAGTTTTTGGTGCATTTAACGTGCCACTCATATGGTTAAGCCCATTCATGATAATAAATCGTTGGACGTTTGTTAGGAAGGGAATCGGTTTTTGGTTGGTTTCAAATGCTTTCCCAAATTATCCAAACCAATTAAAAAGTTTCAACAGATTTAAAATTTTATGGTTCTGAATAAAAAATCAGATTGTTTATAAATAATTGCAAATAGTTATGTTTAAATCCTTTTAGAGTTCTGGCTAAAAATAAGTCACAGTACAAAATTGTAGGCAGTATCAAAAACATTTCCTATTGTTTACATAATCAATATAATAATAACTATAAATTTCAATTGTTATGTCTCAGATTTTTCCTTTGATTCATGTGTACTTCTGCAATATTGTTTGTGCTTCCAGCTATAAACAAAGTTTAAGTCTTGCAAGACGTTTCGGACATTTTGGACGTTGGAAAATGTCAACCTGCGAGTAAAGCTGAAAGCAAACACACACGATATACTATAGGTATAAATAAATATATATATAGAACCACCCACAGCCCACACCACGTCGTCCACATAAAGATGTCAACTGCACTTGCAATCTGCCATGCGACACAAAAGTTCGTTCCGAGCTCTACTGCTGTACTGCTGTGTTTCTGCGCTCACAAATAAAATTTAATAAACGCCAGACTTTCGCTCATATTAAAACCCTTACGACAATCAACAACAAGTCTTGACTTTGAAGCTTGAAAAAATTAATGCGAAATTCAATAAAGTTTATTTTCTGGAATTTCGTATACTCGTATGTCAAAACAGGAGAGTGAAAAGCGCTGTTGGGGCAGGACTCCGTCATAAAATATCTGTGGGTAAAGGGATTTTCAAAGCATTTTTAAATTTAAGGAAAAGGAAAACCAAAGGACATTATTAAGCTCCCGTTTATTCCGTATTATCTTCCGTTTAAGAACTATCTCGTACTACCAATATTTTGAAAAACTCTCCTAAACACTCTCCTAAAACAGCACCTACCGAATTTTTTTACCGAATAAAAGTGTTATCCTTGCACTGGGAACTAAGAGAACCCAACTTTCGACGGCTGTCAAAGTAATGGACATCTCAAGTGCACAAGTCGAAGACACAGGAAGGGAGGATGTTGGCAGGACATAAAACCTGGCGGATGGGGAGATGAAAATTTGATTTCGCGCTCGTTTCGCGATTTATGTTATTATTGATTGCGAACACGAAAATTCACAATGAGTGCAGTGTCTGTGTGTGCGCCGGGCCTTGTGTACTTGAACTCAATTGATTCAAGCAATTTAATATTCATTTGTGCGTGTAAATCAGATTTGCACATGCAAATACCCAAAATCGGCAGAATAATTGATTGAGCGAGCACACATATTCAGATTCACATATTCGGAAAATATAGGAGGGTGAAAGGTCGCCGGGTAGCTGTAATCAGTGCGAGAATAACTTGATAATTTTTATTTGGAAACGCGTTAACCGACTGACAATGGCATTCAGCAAGTAAATAGCTGAACGAATGCCTTCGCATGGTTGAAATGGGAATGTAATTTAATTACCGAACCCTGGCCACCGGGAGTACAAATGGAAATTCGTTGCCTGTTGGCCATGCCTGTTGGCCATTGATTTATGATATTCGACCGTTGTATATTAATCCATTTCATGCAACTCGGACTCTGACTCGGAATAATCAGATCCTAATTTGATTGTGATTTATGACGTTGGCAACCTTGGCTGTGGGGACCCCTTACAGGCTACAGGATACAGGGGCTGACTTGTCTTGGACGGACCTAGCAACCTTGCAAATAATTGCAATTATTAAGCGTTACCCATAATGCGTCCACTTAACAGCTTCGATAGCAGAGCAGGCTGTGTTTAGTGACCACATCGCTCATACGCTCTCTGTTAACGGACCACTGTTATCCACTGTTAACTTCTGGCATCTATTTATTATCTTGAAGGAAAACTATTTTTGGCAAACCATCAATATGCATAAGGGAGGAGGGGGCTTGCCTCTAGCTATGCATAACTGTAGTTATTATGTATATTACGTATACGCAGTGTTATCATGGCAAATGTTGCTTATTGAAAATTATGAGCATTATGAGCATGGCTCCACACACTAAGCTCTATCTCCGATTCCCTTCCATCCATCGTAAACTCGTACATATCCTGGCAAACAGTGCGGTTCGTTTATTTAGGATTCCATGGATGAGAGGGATATTCGGCAAGTAAACTAGAAACAATAATAAGCAAATTTTGTTACGAAAACAGGAGTGGCACAAGTAATGGAAGGGGATTTCATGGGTTGCTATAATTTCACTAAAATACAAAAGTTTTATTAGAAATATTAATAAAGATTATAACAAGAACATACTTTTAATTTAATTTTTTAACATTTAAGAATGGTAATTAGACTTGGATTAGCCCTATAATTATGTACCACACTGTTTCCTAAATAAACGTGAGTGCTTTTTCAGTGTTTGTGCTCTATGTGTGTCTATGTGTGTGTGTGTGGCAATTTATGCGGCACCAAAACTCCACTAATTTCTCATAGCTAGATCCTGCCAGTGACTGGCCCCGCCTCCAGCTCCTGCTGCCCCGTCCGTTTCCGGTTGCTGGCTGCCAGAATTTTCTGTTTCCGCTTTGTGAACGAAACTTAGCGCAGAATGGCTGGCTTTATTTATTTGTCTGTATTAAATGTCCCTTTGCCAGTGATATCTCTCACCCCACCGCTGACTGCACAGGATTCGATTGGGGGTCCGGTCTAGTTGGAGTATAAATTTCCAGGACCCGCATATATGTCGCGGCATTATCTGAGATCTCAAAAATAGTATAGTTGTTGGCAGGTAAAGTTTTGTCATTTGACGAGGCTGCCGCTGATGACTTTTGCTCCATTTTGCTTTTGTGCCATTATCTTTTGATTATTTCATTTCCTCCTCCGACGCACAAGACAGCCGCCCGTCGAAATAAAAACAATTTATATTTTCCTTTTGTGGCCACAACAAGGATCTCGAGTGTCTGTTGGCTGCTGTTGCTGTTGCCTTGGCAAATTATGAAGAGCGTCAAAGGCGCCCATATAAGCCAGGTTAAGGCCAGTTGGGCTAGGTCTACTTAGCCAACTCTTCCCTTAGCTTTTAGCCCTCTTACCCTCTTGGCCAGTTTCGGGGACAACCTTTCGTTTAGCCAGCAATCAACTTTGGCAACTCTTTCAATTTGTTGGCCACGCGCCTCCCGCCTCCCTCCCTGTGTGCGTGTGTGGGCGTAGGTGGTCCTGTTTTTGGCTATATCCTTGTGGGTCCTGAGTGACTTTTGTTTAGTTGGCAGTTTTCAAAACATATCCAGCCAAGTCTTTTTCTACCTAAATTGCTTACAAAGTGTTTTTTTTCCCCAAACTGGGGCTGAGGCTGGGTTTTTTACTTTTGGGTCGCAGCAAATAAATGGCTAAGCAGTAAATCTTTGTCGGTTTAGGTTATTGAATATTTCATGCCCGAGTTGATTTATTATTTATTTCTTTTTAATGCCCGCCGAAGGTCAAGAAAACAGTTCGTTCGTCGATGAACCCGTTTTATGGTCATTATTTGGGGTCGAAAGTAAAGAATAAGAAAAAAACGGCCCAACGAAGGACATCGCACCAAATGCAGGAAATAACAGCTCCGATTTCCCCAATGTTTCATTGGGTTAACAAAGAACGAGGTGCTGGGAATTAGGGGGCGGCGTGGAATATATAATTAGAGGCTGGACAGCAGACAGCAGAAAGCAGTTGGCGTTGCATGCCTAATGATTCCTGACCGGCTTTTAGCGCTGCGTTTGATGGCAGTTGCATGCCACATCGCTTTGTCATTGCTCGGTTAGGGGCTGTCGTTGGGAGGGAGGTCACCAAAAAAATCCGGGGCCCCTGTCATCCCTGTCATACTCAATAATGCAAGCCCCATCCACAGATTCTATCCGTCCTGTTCCCCATCAGCCCAGCTTCCCTTCGGCTTTGTTTGCCGCTGCGGCAAAGCGGTCACTGAATCCGAGGGTGGGCCATGTTGCCAGGACCTTGCTTGCCCTTTATTCATGCCTTTGCTAAGGCAGTAAATTCTACATAAATCTGTGATAATAATATTATGGGAATATGAGCTATAATACTAGTTTATTTACTATAATAAGTAAATTGAATAAAATTCCTTTTTTGCTTTGCATATTTTCTGACACAAGCATTTGTTTTGTTTAAATACGAGATGAAATCACTTTTTGGTGCAAAAACTATAAAAGCCACCCCAATGGCATTTTGTGGGTGGATATTGAAACTAAGGACAAATCCCGACAGGACCGAAATCCGTGACTGGCTGCGGAGGCTAGGCCAAAACCTTCCTCAAAAGTGCTTCCTGCAGCAGGGCTGGTGGGCAGGATATTGAAGTCAGACAGTTCGGGACCGGGACAACGCGTACCAGGATAAAAACTAGTACACAGCAAAAGTCCACTCACGTTCTCGTTGAACTTTAACCTCTCCACCCACTGGTATCCACCCTTGGAAGCTGCAACGGCTATTATGTTTGCATATCTCAGACAATTTCGTGCATTTTGCTTTAGTTCGGCAGTTAAATATTAATAAATCTTTTTCGGTCGGAAAATGCTTTCAGAACGAATGCAAAAGTTGTTGGCAACAATAGTTGCTTGTTTTTCCGAGTGTCTATGATGGGTGTCTGTGTGTGTTAACTTGTCTGGGAGGTGTCCTTATGTAAATCGGTCGTTGTTCCTTTTACCACTCGTCGTCGTTCTCTCGGCTTGGGTTGCTTGTTTTTTGTGCTCTCAAGTGCTGAGTGTTTTGTTATTGAAGCATATTTTCCTCATTTGTTCTGGGGCTGCAACCCCACCCACCCGGATTGTCTGCCGCCGAATTGTTGTTAGTTAAACAGCAACAAAGGCCAGAAACAGGTGGGAGTGGGAGTTGGGGATGTGTGTAAAGTTTGGGTCCCCAAAAACCCTTTCACAAAGCAGAGACCGAAAATAAAAGGCTTAATGTGTGTATTCGCTAAAAGCTTGTTACCTTTCCCGGCCGCATTGGCCTGTCGTGCTGGCAACAATCGCTTGGCACTGTATTAAAAGTTTTTCGGGCTTAAACTTTCGCCAACAAACTTGTGGCAGTCGCCTGAAATGTTTCTACTACATCTGGGCCTAAAAGTATGCACATATAGCCTTCAGTCCCCTCCTAGCCCTACACAAACCAAAACAAACACTCGCCGACAAAAGCCAAGTTAACACACAATTGCGCTTTTGCATATTTGCGCGTTGCTACTAAACAAACGAAAATTCCGCCAACCAAATCGGCAGGATCTCGGCCAGGACATGGTGGGGCAGATGGGAGATGGCGAAAAGGGGTCAAGAGCTGTTAACGCGAAAATTACACAATTCGTGCATTTCACAACGGAATTAGCCCGTCCACTCACGGTAACAATAAACTGTTGCAAAATACTGCTGAAAAATTAAATGAAAACAATCACAAATCCCGTAAATCAGTCTAGTTTCTGAAACTGAAAATGTACATTTATTTGTGTATTTTTTGGTATCATTGGTTGGCGGAAGGCTTAAATATAAATACTCGTATTCGTATGTTTTTTAAATTGCCAATTAGTATTTGAAACTGTTCGGACACATTGTGTGAAGTGCTTAACACCGCACATAATGCTTTTTGTTTGAAAAGAGTCCACTTTATAATTTGTTAATTTCCAACAAACCATAAAGTAACTCTGATATCAGAAAGCCAATCAAAATTACAAAACAGTGGCAAGTAATTAACTAAAATGACTCCCAGGGGGATGCTGCCCCAAGGGAAAGATGGCCAGATTTGTTTGTCTTGACCTTGTTTGTGGGCCAAAGGGTAAGGCAGTCCAAAGAAGTCTTTTAAAGGCCATGACCAACCTTGTCACCTTGTCCAAGTCGGTGCCACTCAATTAGAGAGTCATTCTTTATTTGAAAACCAAATAAATTTGTTAGAACTCGTACTCGTACTCGTATTTAAATTTTCAATCAAGAGCCGCCATTAGTTGATGCCACAAAGTGATAGATTTGTCATGAATAATAAATAGTTTTTGGCCAAAAATGTAAATGGATCCGATGGTGGGTCGCTTAGAGAATATTATTTCCCTATTATTTAGAATGAAAACGAAATAAAACCTACACTATTTTTTAATTGTTTCGATTTCCTTTGGCTGGCTTCTATCTCTATTCCGGGACTGTATCCTTGAAGGCTCTTAAGTGGAAAAGTGGAGAAGAGGGACCAGCCCGAGGCCTGGAAAGTCGGCGAGTGCGTGCGGCAGATGAAGATTAATTTGTATGTTCAACTCTCGGAAGGTGGTGGAAGACTTTGGCCAGCACAAAGGCACCAGTCACGGCCACCAGCTGCTCATCTTCAGGGCCGCCTGAGTCCTGAGGTAGACTTTCGAGGTTGGCGTAGGAGGCGTTGGAGGCGTAGCGGAAACAATAGGGCGTCGGGCATTTGTGGAATTCTTGTTGGGGTCCCAGACACGGTGCCAAATGAATGATGAATGCTTATAAACGAGCTTGAGGCTGATGTGTGGCCTTTTGGCCACCAAAGAACCTGGCCCAGGTGCTGAGCTGTGCATATTTATTTATGAAGCCCAAAGAGTGCCCAATGCCCAGGCTAAAACTGTCAAAGGTTTTGGCCGCAAAAAAGGTATTAAGATGCCCTAAATCGTTACATTTCAATAAGTTAAGAGAGGATTAATTTATCAACCAACTTCTTAACTTAAGTCAACTCTCTCGGCGCCTCTTCTTCTAATTTCAAGATGTAACCTCCAAGCCACGATGGGAGATGCATTCTTCAATAAGTTGAGTAATTTTGACCCAAATTGCGGGCTGGCACATCTTAGCGAAATTAAACCGCCACCTGGGAGGTCTCTGGGAAATCTTCGTTTTTTATTCACATTTATGGTACCAGGTTGAGTGTGAGTAAGTTTTTGCGGTGGTGTCAGAGTGCTCACACTAATTAATGCGACACCTGTCTCATGTCACGTTCTAGTTAGGGATTTTCCCTTTTTTTTTGCTTTTGCTTTTTAATTTTCATTTTTAGATTTAATGAAGGCTGGGCTTTTCAATTTTAATCTGGAAAGCCGCAAAACTTTGGCTAGCCGCCATCATTAGCCGTTGTAAGCCGCCAGGCGTCAGCCTGTCATTAAAAATGGCTTAAATGACAGGCCCCCGAAAGGGACGCCCCTTTATGTGGCACGTGTTTTTGGGGAAACCCGAAGCGGGATAGTAGGATATCCTGCAAGTAGTTTTTGATCGTTTCATATTTCATTTCATAAACTTTAATATGCAAATAGCAGTGAAAAAAGGCTTAATTAAGTTCTTGTCAAGATCGAAACTTAGCAAGGACTTGGCCGGCAAGGACATGCCCTGGCATGTGGCATAAAGCAAAAATTGCAATGTTTCCATTAGCGGCAAGGATCGAAGCAGAGGCAGTAGAATTTAAAAAAGCCATTTGCCTTTTGTTCTCCAACTTTCTCCTTTTTCTGTCCAGCATTGAAATGCATTTTCCCCTTTTAGAAGTGGTGGTGGTGGTGCCACAGCGACTGCCGCTGCGACTGCCACTGCCACTGCCACTGCCCCTTCGCCTTTGTGGCGCTTAGCTTACTGGGTTTTGTGGCTGCGGGCCGATTCCGTTTTGAAGTAGCATATATATATGCGATGCAAGTATATAGAGAACTATATGTGGGATGGGATGGGATGGCAGGCCGATGTTTGTGTAACGAGGTCACTGCTTTGGGACAAAAGTTGTCAACTTGAAAATTACACATTCTGGAAATCAGTAGAAAAAAATACGTTTACGGGGCAGATGCATTTTTGGTGGGAAGTGGGGGTGGGGGCGTGGCTTGGCCAGAACCCTGCACAACTGTTGCCTTTATTCCGGCTTATCAGCCTGTAAAATGCGCCATTCAAATGCAAATGTGCAGCGCAATTAAAAATGTGCCAGGGAGTATCCCTGGCAAAAGCCAATTTAAATATATTTACATATTACATATATGTAGTTGTATGTTTGCTTACCCACATATAATGCCACACATAAGTGTATGTATGGAATTTAATTAGCTGAGACCTTGGGGTCTCCGGACTCGAGAGCTGCAGGCCATTAAAAAATAATGCAGAAAGTGGACTGGGACTCGGGAGTGTCCGGGCTTCCGCAAATCGCCTAAAGCCCGAGAGCCACTAACTGAAAGCGCAATCCACCTGAATGGACCCTTGTAAATATTCAATTTCACACTCTGCCACTGCCACTGCCACTGCCACGCCCAACCATCAACAAGCCACCCACCGACCCGACCCGCCAACATAAAGTATCTGTGAGGGAGATTGGCCGCAAAAATCGGCTTGTCGCAGCCGGCAAATAAAGTCGCACATATTTTCAAATAAAGCCGCCGTTATCACAAATTGACAGCAAAGTATTGTGCGGCAAGGCGGCTACTCTTGTTGGCTACTGCGGGTGCGGGTTAGAGCCCGAAATGGCCAATGCCCGAAATGCCCAAATGGCCCAATGGCCGGCCACATGGCAAAATGGGAAAATGGCCAAATGACCAAATGGCTTCATGCGGTCAGCCGACAGAACGGAACGGGATGCGACTTCCGCTTCCGGTTACACATGCACAGCTGGAAAGTACTCTCTGTGGTCGAAGGCTTCTGGCACTACGCTGATTGCGGATTGCAAACCACCTCCTGCTCGCCCTGCTCGCCCAGAAAAAACTAATAAGTCCACAATATGAACGGGCTATTGCCATGGGCTTAAACCAACAATATTAAACAGGCAATCTGCCGCCGGCCAATTTGGGCCAACATATTGGCTTTGTGTTGTCTGTCAATTCGACGTTCAATTGTCAATTTGAAAGCCACAAACCCAGCGACAAAATTCAAAAATATAAATTACTAGCGAGACACAAACGTCAACAATTTCTAGCCATTTTTAACATCTTTTTTTTTTTGAGTAAAAGTCATATATTTTCTTTCCGAGTCTTTCAAGCGCCATGGACGGTGGAGGTGATAATCAGCGTGCGGTTAGGTTCTTCCGCAATCAGGAGCAACGTCGTCGCCTTCAGGCCCATCGCCAGCGCCGTGCTGCTCCTTTCAATGCCGCCGTTGCCCCTGAGGCAGCACCTGTAGCTGCCCCTGGAGCTGCCCCTGGCGCTGGCCCTGCCCCGGGCCCATCGAACGCAGCCGCCAACCGTCCGATTGCCGTTTCCGTACTCGGACATCCTGACCCAGCCAATGGCGTCCAAGCAGGTGAGTATCCTCAAGAAAGACTACAAATACCTGGTACTAACTATAGGATTCACTCTGCCAGGCATCATTGAAATGCGTATGCGTGCCATGGCTAGGGGAGAGCTGGCTGAGGATTCTGGATTCGAGTCCGGCAGCGAGGACTAATAGCGAGGACTAATAGCAGAGAATTCCAAATTGGAAATGAAATGTTCGTTCTGATAACCAATCATTTGAATTTATTTACGTTTCGAAAGCAGCTCATTCAGAAGGCCTTATCCTCGAATTAATCATCAAATATTAATTGTGAAATCTTACCATTGCCGAAAGGTATTCTCTTATATATTATTAAAAAAACAAGTGCCAATTTAGTAATTTACTTATCTGGGTTTCGCTTTATTTATGTCAATTTGAATTTCATTGAGTTTTCAGTTTTCTTATTTTTTTGTTGTTTATCAAACAATTTCCATTGAAACGCAGTGTGTAAATTTATAGATTACTTAAGAGTTGTAGTTATATTTATTTTACACACATATATGTTACGCATTTTATAGTTTTTGTATACATTTTGAATACGTTTTTGAATGTATTTTTAGTTGTATTTTTCAATTTATATTTGTAATTGTGTTTTGTGGAACATCAATAATAAATATTTACGGTCGTATCCGGAATGTATGGTCGGTAAATATATATTATGTGTACGTATATTTTTTGCCTTTTGATTTTATAGTTCCATATATAGTTTTGATCGACTTTGCCTACGGTTTGTATAAAAAACAAACTCATTTGAATTTAATTTTTATTTTCCTGTCCTTATAATCGAAATTGTTTTCTACTTTTCAAGTACATACAATATATCCTCCTCCCTCGCTTAATATAACTCGAATGATGTCTCTCGAATGAATTAATGCTATCACGCCTAAAATTCTCTTGAAATTAGAATTAGAAATCCTTAGATGCAAATTTTGAATTCACTGAATCGATACGACAGTTTCTAAGAATTTAACATTAAAATGGTTATTACTACACGATATGGTGTCTTCCTTGCTTCAGCTTCGATTTATTATTTTCATGTACAATTAATACGTTCGCACTTTACGTATTTCAAATGTTTTAAAAGCAATCACAAATAATAATAAAAAAACAATGTTTGATTTTAGTATAAAAATTAAATATTAACACGTTATCCATTATTTGTCATTGTTCAGTTTTTTTCGTTATAGATTTAGTTTCCTATATTTGTATAATTTATTAATTCATTTTTCATGATCGGTTTTTCGCGCCTTCATCGTCAGTCGGGAAATAAGGTTTGAAGTACATATTTGAACTGATTTCGAAATACGTATAGATACTATATAGGTATAGATATATATTCTTGTATATATTATATTTGTTTCTGTTGTGGTACATCTATAAATTCTTTAAAAGTTCTACTGCTGTATACATTCAATGGTTTCTGTCTGATTTCGATTTTCGATAAACTACTTTGGTGGAGAGATGACTTCCTTTCGCTTCCTTTGGCTTCCTTATAAAATGCAAAAACACTCGGCTTAAAATCTAGACTGTGCCTATATATTCTCTCTTCTGGTCTGTTTAGATCAATATACTCGTATATATATATTGTATATGTAGAGTTTTACACGAATATAATATATATGTTAGCTGATAGGTATTCGTTTAAAGAGTGCTCAGGACACTCGTGATAGGGAGGGCTTTACACTGAAATCCATACAATTATGTTTAGTTGAGTTAGTTGAGACGTCTGGACATGCAATATGGAAGTGGGGGTCTGACTGGGGACTGTCACATTAATTCGATTCGATTTGATTCTATTCTCTGAGATCCACCCTCGATGACATGCTGCAGTTAGTGGCTTCGGTTTCCAGTTTTAAATCAAGATTTAATCTATTGAGAAATTGCAACACCTGCCACTGCTCCTCCTCTGGCGCACCTTACAGCACAAACCCGTAACCTCAGTAACCGGTCGCGTCGAATAAATCGGGTAGGACGAGGGGCGGACAATTGTGCGGACTGCAGGTGACGCTCGGCATCTCGTCCGGGGTCACGGCATCCGTGCAGATGCACTGCAGACAGTTGCCCGTATCCTGTGGCAGAATGTCGCCAATTTTATACAGTTTCCCTGGAACGAACAAAACATAAAGCAGCAACAGCAGCCACAACACCGAAACCGAGTTCGATTTGCAGTTAAATGCGATTAGGAAGTGAGCAATTCTGATGTCCAGCAATAAAATTTAGTTTGTTGCAGGAAAGTGCTTTCCCGAGGTGGTACACAGAGAAAATATTTCACATTTTTATAATCCAAAAAAATATTTAAAGAGAAACCAAAATGATGTACAAATAGTGATAATTTAAAAGGATTCGTATTCGTATTGTTTTGTATTTAAAATCAAAGTGGATTAAATATGTTAAATTATAAATGTATCATTTAATTAAAGGCAAATTATTTTTTATAAGAAATTATTGAAGCCTAAATACATAAAAGCATTACCAAGTAAAAACTGAATAAAATATTCCATTTAAAAAGGCAATTATAGACTTATTTATGGGACTAAAAAATACGTTTGACAAGCTTTTAATGGAACGACAAAAAATAAAGCCCATTATAAAAAGCAGGCTGTTCATTTGAATAGCAATTTATGAACCACAAAATAGGGTTTGAAATAAATATGAATATTAATCAGTGGCAGGCTTTTAGTGAATAAAATATAAATTGAATTCGTTGTTAATTTCTCGGTGCACCCAACCCGGACAGTTCCATTCGATGACTTGAAAGCTTACCCAAAACATTGCACATACGCTCCGGTGCCAGCGGCGTGGTTGTGATAATTGTTGTCGTGGTGTATGGCAGGACAACGGAGCTCTGCTGGTCCTGGTTGTCCTGGTTGTCCTGATTGGTGGCGCTTCTGATGCTGCTGGCTCTGCCTTCTCTGCTGGCTGCCTGCGGGTCCATTGTCGTTGTTCCCGCTGTTTGGTCGCTGTTGCCGCCATTCTCGCCCGACGTTCTGTTGCCATTTGCAATTAAATCCGTTTGGTGACGAGGATGCACATCAACTGCAGTTAGTGTAATGTCAATATTGACAACACTCCCATTGAATTCGCTGCTGTAATCGTTGTACGAGCTGCGAAAGAAGACTGCATCGGCAATGCCATTCCCGTTGCCATTGTCTTTGGAATCATTCCTCCCGTTGCTCCCGTTGCTGTTGCTCCTGTCACTCTTGTTGGTGATGCCAACATCATCGATTATTGTCGATGCTGGTGTTTCCTGCTCCAAGTTATCGTCGAGCGGGTTGGTGTTGTCGCCATTCTGCTCCGTAGATGTCAGCCATCGATGGAAGGCGTCATCCAGCTCCTCCGCGTCATGTCCACTGCGATCATGTTGCAGCTGTCCTGGAAGCGACTGAAAGCGAAAAGTAAGACCCAGATGGTTAATTCGACTTGACGGAATAGTAAATAATAAACCAACTCGAGCATGAAAAACTCCATTACGAGGAAGCATTTCAGGCTCACTGGTTACACTCGATGGGCGAGCTTGCCTCGGTGGCAGCCAATGAAGTGCCCCAAAGTCTAATTGGGCACTCGAAAGAGCAAAAACGAAAAGGTATAACCGAATCTTGGAATACCTTAAGCAATTATAACATAATTATATCAGAAAACAACATTATTTTTATAGATTATATGAAAGAACCGTAAGACTACTTATAAAACTTAAAAATATTCAATGTGTAAAGTATACGTGTTTATTTTTTCAGGCTACCTTCTTTTAAGGCCATGAATAAGGATGCCAAAGACCCTTCCGAAGGACTCTCTACTCACATTCGGGACTGCGACTGTGGCCATGGCTTTCTCCAGACCAGACAGCGTGCTTGTCACCAATTCATTTGTTCTTGTCGTCGTCGTCGTAGTTGTTGCCGGTGTCACAGATGATGTTGCTATTGCTGGTGCTTCTGCTCCTGCTGCTAGCTCGGAAAGGATGCCTGACTGGGTTGTCATCAACGCCTTGGTTGTGCTGCTACTGGCCGGCCATTGTGTGGGTCCTGCCTTTGGCCGCTTCGTTGGGGGCTCTGGCAAAATATCGCTGTCGGTTTCCGCCTCATCAAAGTTTTTATCAGCAGTCACGTCGCCATTGAGTTCAACGCCTGCATCTGCTCGATTTCCAGCTCCTGCTGCTCCTGCTTCAGCAGCCTTTTGTCGCGACAACGCCTCCTGCTGTTGCTGCTGTTGCATTTTCTGTTGCAATCGTTGTTTCTCGTGCAGCAAATGCTGCTGATGGTGCTGGTGCTGATGGTGCTCGTGCTCTTCGGTCTTGTAATCGTAATAAAGCACGGCCGGCAAGTTTTCGGGGAAATTTAAGATCTTGCTGGACGAATGTGGTGGCTGGTGTGGATGATGTTGGTGTTCGGAATGCGGAGGCGTCGCCACCACTGGCTGCTGATAATGCGTTGCCTTTGCGGCCTGATTAACAGCCAGGGACGACTCGGCATTCGGCTGCTGCTTTTCAGCCAACTTTGGTTTCTGCTGCTCCTGTTGCTGCTGCTGCTGCTCGTGTTTGTGTTGCTTGATTATATTGTAGTTGCCATCATCGTCGCTCGGATGCTTTTGTTTTTGCTTCAGCTTCTGCTGATGCGGGAGCTGTTGTTGCTTTATGGCAGACTTTTTATAATCCGGTAGATTCTCCTTCTGCTGCTGCTGCTGGTGTTGCTGCTGCTGCTCCTGCTTCTGCCTGTGGCTGTGGTAAACTTCGTAGTCATTAAAATTCTTTTGATTCTTGCGATGCTTATGCCGCTTCCCAACTTTCCTAGCCATTTTATGCACTTTTGTTGACTTTCCCGTGCTGCTATCTTGCCGATATGGATCTGAATAGTCGCCTTCGCCATCGCCATCGTCTTGGCTGTCGCTGTTTCTGGTGCTGCCACCTCCGTTGTGGCTTTCTGACATCTCGACTGTCTCCGCTGTGGCCACCGTCTTCGCCCTGTTTACATTGGCCTTATCTGGGAATTCGAGGAGGAAAAAGGCAGAAAGTTTCTTATTATATTATGCATGTCGTAGATTGAGGACCAGGCAGGCCAGAAGCCTGCTGGAAACTAACCGCATTTTTCCCACCAGCAGAATATCTCTCCGTCCATGCACAGACACACCTCGCAGGCATCCAGCCGGGGCACCTGTTTCAGAGTCCAAAAACGAGAATCATAAGAGATGATATTTTCGAAGCATTTGCAATGTATGTATGTATGAATTTTTATTGACAACCAAATCCTCAATCAACATGCAAAACGATTCGAAAGCTTAGTGTTGCAGCAAGCAAAGCCCTAGCATTGCAAAAAGTAGCAATCAAAGGCAGGCTTTTCTCGTTTTTAGAAAATATAATCCAGCTCAAAGGTTCTTAATTGGGTAAGCAGGCTTAAGGAGGCCATTGGTATTTAATAAAATAATTTAATAGAAATGAAATATATGTATCAGAAGGGAAGACCTAGATTTCTATATCTGATACTTGTTTTAAGGATACTTGTAGAGGGATTGCTTTTTAACTGAGATACAAATTACAAAAACTGCAACATAAGTCCCTAACAAAGTTTCTCTAATAGGCTTTCCTTTTAACAAAATCGTAAAATCTATCAACTGAAAGCGTACTAAGCTTTTGTGTAAAAAAAAAAATAGTATAAATATTTACATAGCCATGGTAGAGCAATTTCCAAAAGTCCTTTTTACCTTCTGTCCGTGTGTGTATTTGTGGCCATTTGTGAAGCAGGCGGCTGCCCGACTATGCGGCTCCAGGTCCTCCTCCGCCGAGCCAGCTGGATCTACGCCACCAGCCGATGAAATCCCCCGAGCCCGGGTTGAGTCCGCATCCAAGCCGTCATCGTGTCCGGCCTCCGCCCTCTGCCGCTGCAGCTCCACCTCGCTGAGCATCTGCTGGGAGAGGAGGCGGGCGTCGTACTTTGCCTGAGATTGAGCCGTGTCCAGGTCATAGTTGAAGTCGTCGTGCTCGTCCAGATACTCAAAGGGCAAAGCTGCATGGGGGAAAACAAATTCCAAATAATCCCAAGCTGATATGACTCTCCCTCAACTTATGGGGTATTTTAATTTCTTAACTCTTTTTTTAGGGGACTATAAAGGTTTTATTATTTCTAACATGTCTCGTATTTCTCGAATATAAACTGATGTGAGTTTTATGGGAATGCTTTTACCACAAATCCTGGAGTATGATGTGTTTTCTTGTTCCCAGATATTTAAATTCCCAATATATTTTACTCATCAAACCAATAAGGATGGTTAAATAAAAAGAGAAACCCCATGATCAGCAAGCTGTTGCCATTCTTGCAAATAAAATTTTGGATAAATTTCAAAAAGCCCCATAAACGGTGGCGTGGCTGGCATTTTATTATGCATATTTGATAAATTATCATAAAAATAAGAAGTCAAATAAATCACTGGCTACAGGCTACAGGCCGCATAAAAGCCAGCAGACTGCTACTGCTGGATGTGCATATGGATCTCGATGGTGGATGGATACTGGATGTGTTGTTTTATGGAAAGCAGTTGTCATTAAATCAAAAGGCTGCACTCATTATGACATAAAAGTGGCAAATGGAAAATGTGAAGAGCGAAAGCGTAAAACGCCCATAAAAATTCAAAGTGAAACGCTTGCCGTAATTTATGTAATACGGATTTAATAAGGCTGTAAAATGAATTCTCCGTTTTATTCGTTGTGCCATTCCATAACTCAAGAGCCGGAGGAGGTGCTTAAAACCATGATGGAAGATGAAGAGTGGATGGAATGGATGACTCACCATGGGTCCGGTAAAATAATCCTAGGATGGTGCACAGCAGCAGGCAGGACCTTAAGGACCTCAACGAATTGCCGTTTGTCATGGTGGTGCGGAAGTTTCTGTTGCTGCTGCTGCTGTCGCTCCTAATAATCCCAAGAAGAATCTCACTTTCGGCGGATTTTACGGATGGCATTGCACTTTACTCACTGCACATTACTTGCACATTTTTTGCTATTGCTATTGCGTTTGCCTTTGGCTAACACACACACACACAGTGACTGAGATTCGGTAAAGGACACCGATGTTTGTTCGCCGATTTGGGTTGCTCCGGTGCTTTCTTTATCCTTCTGTTTGTTTACGCTTTCGCTGGCTCTGTTTACGCTGCCACTTTATATGGCGTTCGCTGCTGTTTTTATCTCACTCGAGCTGTTTGTTATTCTTAGAATGCACACTTGTACTTTTTCATGTTGCCACTTGGGAGTAGAGAAGTGTTAGTGGTAGTAATGGTGCCACCATTAAATGTAGGCAGCGATCCTTCGCAGCCACACCAATTTATGAAGGCCTGAAATGTAAATGGAAACTCAACTACTGCCATTAGGCCGCTTATATTGAATTTATTTCGCCAGCATCGTAATTGCACAACTGTGATTCGTTCTACCTTCCTGGAACCCACATTCCGACCTCCTTCTTTCCGCGGCTCTACGTGCCTGACTGGATTTCAAAGGAAAAGCCAGCCAAGCCAACAAGTGTTTCCCCAAGAACGTGCCTTATGTAATGAGTGAAAGGAAGCTGCGGCAGCTGCGATTGCTACGATGGCTACGTTCTGTGGTGGCCAATTTCAAATGAAATTGAATCCCATTAACTAATCATAAAGAAGTGAAAGCAAAGCATGCACAGAGAGAAAAATAACCAGGATATTCTCCCGATCCAAGTGTTTACTCAATGGCCAGGCTAAAGGCACTGTCAATCTACTTAATTTATGGCTAGAGAGAAAGCAAAAGCAAAAGCAAAGCAAAGCCGAGCTTAGCTAACCAAACAACAACACTTGAGTCCAGGACCCACTCGTAGGTTTCAGGAAATCGGAATGTGAGCTGCGAGGACCTGACAAAACAAAACAAAACAAAACCAAATGGAATCATCCGCAGGAGGTAGAAACGGAAATTCATTGCCGGTCCCGGCAACGTTTGAAGTGTGAGAAATTAGCGCCATGCCAGCGGCAATATCACGCACACACACGCACTCCTTCTTCATGCACAGCCACATCCTTGCCACCACCCACGCCAACTGTCATCCTGGTCCGCTGCCACACACACACCCATCCACATTGATGGAAACTAAGCTGGCTAGAAGCCATAACTTCTAATAAAAACAGTCCAAGTGGTCCAAGGGGTCCTGCCTAGACGGCTTGGTAATATTTAATTTACTTTTAATTTGCAACAATTTCCGTTCGACTTAATTGTGTTTCGATTGCACTATGCACGTTATTAAATTCCATGAATTGTTTGCGACTCTTTTTGTCGCTGCTGCCGCTGCCGTTGCTGATGGTGCTGCTCACTTTCCGTTTGTTTGCATTTAATTATAATTAATAGGACGAGGGCGCATCGGATTAAGCTTCTCTAACTACATTTTATGTTAATTGAATGCACTTCGCTGGCGAAAACTTTAAATCCCCGCGCGGACTCGACGGCGGCTACGCGATAACTGACAAAAGCTTCTGAACTCGGCTCTGGTCGATGCTGCGACGCCCACTGTTGCCGCGGATGCTGTGTCCTTTCTATTTATTGCACGCACACAGCCGAGCCGTCGACAACTCAATCCTAGCTCTCGGCTCGCTCTCGCTTTCCTTTGCGGCGAGAGATGCGCTCTTCTCCGTTCAACGTTTATGAATGAGTCGTGCGCACTAAACACAGACTGCTCGACTCTGTTAGTCCTCTGTTGTCGGGCGGATTCATGCAAATTGCATTAAAGCGAAGCAGTTATGTGCCGTTATTCTGGCCTTTTTCCTGCAAATTGCATTTGCCCGTCCGCCACTTTGACGCCCCAGCACGCCGGGCACGCCGAGGACGCCTTGAGGACTTTTTGGCCTGCATTTACAAACAGAAATTGCATTTCACCCGCCTCCGGCGGCATGCAAAAACAATGTCAGGTGGCGGAGCGGAAAAGGCAGCGAGTCCTCGTTAGGGATTACAATACCAGAATACCTTATCTATTTTCATATTTGATACTTTGTAATCAGAAAAGGACAGTCGTTCATGAATCCAGCATCATCGACAGGAACCAACAATGCAACAGCAACTTTTCAACAGCTACGCTTGACTTTCTCACAATCTCTAACAAAAGCATAAGCATCAACCAATAAAAAAGTTTTCTGACAAACTATTTTAACTCTTAAAAATAATATAGAATAATATAGAATAAAGATAAACATAAGTTCAACGAATTATAATAACAAACAATAAGTAGCTCTTAACTCAATGACAATGACATTCAAACTCACAAAGCCCACACTGCGTATGAGTGATATATTCCCTTTTTTTTAAGTCTTCAGATTTTTACACAGATTATTGGGAATTAAACTAGAAATTATCGATTTAGAAGAATAGGATGAATATTGATAATAGTTTCCTTTGCATTCTGTGAATTGTAAAGGAGATCCTCCAAAAAAATTGATAAAAACAAACAGAATATCTTAAGTGGTTGGGTTTTGATGGAAATTAATAGAGAATCAATCTATGATTATTTAAGGATCGAATGGATATTGACTGATCTAAGAACGTCGCAATAGGTCCCTATTTTCCAATTCAAAAATAAAGTATGAAAAGTGTGTTTCAAAAACGCAATATGTATGTCATGGAATTCAGGCTAAAGTACAGCCCTTCCCTCCAGATACGAACGAAATGTGTTAGGGCATTGCCACCGCCTGTTAAAGTTGAGTTCTAAGTACCGGGCATAAAGTGTAAATATGTAAATGACAAAAGCCTGACACCCGGATCCCTATGGCCCCGCAAACAACTCAAGGGCAAAGGGCCTGTCAGCAGGACTCTGAGGTCTTTGAGTGACATGCGATGTTTGCCGCTGCCACTGCCGCTGCTGTCGCTTTTGCTTCGCTTCTGCTGTTTCTGCGTCCTGCGTCCTGCATCCTGCGTCCTGCGTCCTGATCCTGTGAAGCTTGTTAGACGTTACAATGCGTGTTTGTGTCAGGATAACTGTCAACAGTTGCCGTTGAATTCGTTGCTTTTCTTTGCTGATTTTTCTTTTTATATTTCACATTTGCTAATTTCTTTTGTACATTTTGAAGATGCTGTAACAACGTCATGCATTAACATAAAATAACAATACAATACCGTCGTCCTACCCCGGGCATCTGTGTGGCATCTGCAAGTCGTCCTGCAAGCAACAGTTGGCGTTGTATTTGGAATACAAGGACTACGATTTCTAAAATGTACGCCCTGGGCGAGATAATAATTCAAATGCAAGCACTCCAAGCGAAATTGATTTATTTTTATCCAATGAGTTTTTCCATATGAGAAACGTCCACTTCTCATATCCCAATCGATTTTCTCAATGACTGCCAATTGAGCCACAAAATATTTATATCGCTTTCACTAAATAATAAGCCAACTTGACAGCTGTTGACTTTCCGTTTGAAAATAATATTTACCAAAGCAATTATCCTGTATAAGCCAGATTCAGCAAAACTAAACGAGTTATCAAAACTAGAGCACTCGAAAAAACTTCTTTAAAAAATGAGTATAACGTATTTTCCAATTTTTAAATTATATAGGAGAAATGAAACTATATTAAGACTTAATTAAATATAAAAAAAAACCTCTTTTTCTATACACAACCCAATTTCTGCAAGTGTTAAAAGAAATATTCATCTGCCATTTGCCAGTTGACAAAAGTGATATTAAATTAATTAAAAATAATAATCTGTGTTTTCTGTCAAACAATTTGTTAATTTAAAAAGCCAGCTTCTAATGGCCAATAAAAAATTGAGTGGTATTAAGCTTTAGGAAATTATTTTATTTGCTTTGGAAAAACTTCTCTGAAGAGGCATTTAAACCCAAATAAATCTTAAATGATTGTGTGGAAAATTTAATAAAACTGTCAACTTCTCCTACCCGAAATTCATTGTTTTGATTATGGCTGCTGGGTCCTTTGAGGCTCGACCGGGGATAATCCCTTTTTGAGCCGAGGATAGCCTGTCACCAAACTTGTGCTATAAATATTCAAATTTATTGTTTTAAAAAGGCTTGGACGGGCGATGGGCAGCCTTGACTGGCCATAAAAATGATTCATTTAATTGGACACACGCTTGCTAGGTGCTGGGCGTCGTTCTCCCAAGGCAAGGTGGCTTAAGTTTATGCAAATTAAATTACAATTATAAATTCTAAGGACCATCTCTTAGTGTGTGTCTTGGCCCTGAGCGAGTGCCTGGCTTACAGTCGCCATCAACTTGGCTTAATCTCGGCCCCTAAGCCGGCATTACACTTGCAAATGCCATATGCCATATGCCAGATGTAAATATTTAAAATGCTAAAATACATTCGGCACTCGAGTCTGCAGCTCTTTGACAATTGCTTCTCAGTGGCATTGTTGAGTAATCCGCCACTGTCCCATATCCTTGTGAGTGTTTATGCTGGGGATTGGCTCAAAACGATGGCTTCAAGCACTCGAGGCTTACTTGCTTGGTGCAAACATTATTCCACTTTATTACCATGTCATTTTTACGCTATTATCCTTTTGAAATTGAATTGCCAATTTAATGGGTAATTTGATCGATCTAAGCAAGCATTTCTTTCAAAAACTCGTATTTTGATAAACAAATGGATTCAAAAATTAAAAACGAATTTCTCATTTCTAGCATTTAAGCAGAAAGCAGCTTGAAGGCGAAATGCATTTTTGTCATTTTTGGCATTAAATACGTTTCAAATGTCGAAGGCACTTGCCACGATAAGAGTGCAAAAATAGGTTGCTGAAAATGTTAAAAGTTTTTCCTTGTTTCCTTCGAAACTAAAACTGAAATGTGTGCACTTTTGCTTCGACTTATTTTCAGTTCGCGCCACTACCAACAATATGGAAATCAGTTAACACCCAAAAAAAAAATAAGCAATTCTATGAACTCGAGACTGGAGACTGGAGACCGTTGACTTTTCACAACACCATTTTCAGTTTCAGTTTTCGGGTAAAGTTTCTGGCAGGCTGCTTGCTAGTCTAGTGTTTTGTGGCCTCGGGGAGTTCCTGTTTTATACTTGTTATCAACGCGATTCGTCTCTTGACCGAAAACTTTGTCCTCAACCGAGCCTGGGGTATGCTTTAAGCGAAAACTTAAAGACAAACAAAAAAACAAAAACCCTTGAAAATGTCCGATTACGAACGCTGAGAAACGGAATGCAATTGCGAGCAATCTCATTTAGCACCTGTAATTATGGGACGGCAAATGGAAAACGTCAGGAACGGCAGGCGAGTCCTTGCCGTAAGCCCATTGAAGTGTTGCATAAAAGTATGAGGGATCGCTAAAAGCAATTTGAAAACAACAGAGTGAAAACGCTACCAGGATCCCCGCCACCCAGGCCCAACTATTGCAGAAGTTGGCGTTGCCATGGCAATTATGAAGCTGCAAGAGGTTGCAGCGTCTTGAGTACGAGAGTGGGACGCTCCGACATCATACCGGGGTACTCAAGGCTAACGGGGTGGATATGCTGGATTCAGCGGCAGTGTCCTCGAACAGGGAGAACATTTTGTATAAAAATCACTTTCGGTTTCTACTCTAGTAGAACGATGTTTCAATAGAAGGTTGAGGATTTCTTACACTTTTTCAAGAAACTGAAAGAAAAGTCATATGATATCAAATGCCTAAAGTTCAACCCACTGTCCTGCGAATCGAGGAACTACTACTAAGCAGGGAAAAAAGGAAAGTCGAGCTATCTCAGTGGCATACTTAGCAGGAACTTTATTAAAGTGCACGGTGAGTGCGCCTCGGCACCTGCGGCTCCTGAGGCTCCGGTCGGGGCTTTGGAGCTTGCCTGGCAGTTATACCTTTAGCAGTTACAACAAGCTTAAGCTGCTGATTCTGCCACAACAGGGTGCACACAATAAAACATGTATCCACCGCAATTAAAATAATGTCCACACACCGGCAGGGGAGTGCTCCGAAAACTGGCAAAACTGCCCAAAAGGGATCTCTTCACATATTAATGAAGGAGCTTAAGTAAACATGACCTCTGCAATTACCTTAGGCAAACACAGATGTTGACTTTGAATTAACAAAAATTAGCAAAGCCCACGGTATCAGAGGACAAAAGTTGGCTGGCAAGTAAACAATGGAGTTTTTTATTTTATGACATTGTCACTGGGCCAAAAAATTAACAAAAGTCCCCGGGTTGTGCATATTCCACAAAATAAAAGAGAGTTCTGTGTATAATCAGGAATTTCTTGTCGGTTTTATTGTCGGTTGGGTCTTGGCTTTTATTGTCATCGTCATAAAGCTAGTGGGTCCTGTGCTGATGCGGACATGCATGTTCATGTCTAGCCAGTCCTTTATGGGGCATAAATCTGTGCGAATGTCGCCAAATTCTTATGCCGAAAATAGATATCCCACAAGACACAAGCTTACTCCCCAAACCAACCAAGTGGCATCTCATCGTGGCATCCCATCGGAGTCTGCTAATTTCGTCAACAAAGCTGCTAAGCCGGCTTATGGTCACAAATACACTTGCAACTCGCAAACACGCACACTCACACACACAGACACATACACAGCCTAAAGGATAAAGGTCCTGGTAGCCGTGGGATACAGACCTGGTTGCTTTGATTTTTATTGTAGCCGAAATTGAAACGTAAATCTTTGCGGAATTACCAAGCTCGAAATTGATTTTTTATGGCTTGATGTTGCGATTTCATGAACGATTTAATCATTCTCCATGGAACATTCCAGGAGTAAAGATTAATCCAGGACTGCATCCGTGCAACCGGTGGGATAATCGAAGTGCGAGCCCCAGTTTAACCGACCCACCGGCCCATTGTTCCCTCCGGACTACAATTGCTGGCATCCAGCCGTTTGTTTATGTTCTGGCACAGCAAGGACAATTTGTTCTAATTGCGAGCAAAACAACCCGATAATCACATTACACCGCCGGCAGGATAGCGGAGATGGCAGTGTGGCAGCATGGCAGCATGGCAGCATGGCAGCGTGGCAGCTTGGATGGTTGACAGAAAAGTCCTGAAGGATAACAGAGATAGTAGCGGCAGCCCGATAAACAACGGGCTGATTCAATTAAGCTCGGCGCGGAACTGTAAACACCAGCAGCGAGCGGGCAGGATGCCACGGATGCGTTGCCAACTTTTGTCAATTTGGACAACGTCAAAAAGGCTTAAAAAGGGGCGAGAACAAAAAATGCGGAGAAAAGTCCACAGCACGTAGGCCGCATATGCCAACTTCGATATATTCCAGAGACGCAAATAAAACGCAATGGAAATGTGTCAACAGCAGCAGTTGCCACCATTCCAGCCCTTTCACTCATAAGTGCAATGTGGCCAAAAGAAATCCCTCTATATACAGATTTATATATATATTTCATGCGCTTATATAATCTTAAATTTAAACATACATATACATATATTCGGTGCAGTGCGGTGAGCCGTCGGCATAATAACGTGGTAACCGTCTGCAAGGACTCTGAACCTGATTAACGTCCACACACACACGCGCAAATACTTCGTCATATATATATATATAGATGAAACTTTAAGTACTCACAAAGGATTCTCTTGAGCATCCTGCAGGCCACCTTCAATATTATGCATACGCCCGGTTGCCGGCTGGGTTGGCCGGGTATGAAGTGTCAACCACTTGCAACTTTTGCCGTTATATTTTTGTTGGTTTTCAATTAAAAAGTTTGCCTTATCCTTCTTTTGTTGCAGCCCCAACTGGCCTCCTCATCCATTCTGGCCACATTTCATTGTTCGGTTACTGACAGCCTCTGACAGCCGGTCTGTGTTGCAGCCTCGGCCCTGTGTTGCCAGCCAGCCTGCATGCAACACATCTCGGCCAAATGGAAATAGCAGACAATTGCCATTGACGTGTGCAAACCATTTAGGTATATAATTGCTTTGCCAGCTTAGTCCGGCATTTACAGAAGCACACAAGCCGGACACAATGGCCAGCAATTTTGCACAGCACTGTAGAGCTGTAAAGCTGTAGAGAGCGCGCTTCATATTGCATAAAATATGTACGAGGATGTTGCATGAAATCGTTCAGAATATGTACCTAAAATATATTCGCAACTGTCTCTGCTAACAGTCATAAATATTGAAAATCAAAAGCAATCCCCACACAATCCCTTAATCAAGTCGCAAAAATTACATTGCAAAAATAGAAACTAAATGGAAAATATTTCCAACTCTGCTCTTGCCTTTTGTACGGCATAACTGCAAAAATATTGCAATAAATGGTTTAAAAAAAAATTCTTTTCAATCTATGTTCCAGAGTTTTCCGGTCTATTTTCCGAGCTATTTGGCCGTGCCAGTTGATCGTAAATTTTGCTGACAAAACTCCTTTCCAAGCACGTTTTATTATCCTGTCCTATGTCTAAGGGTAATTGATTGATTGATGGATGGATGGATGGTTGGATGGCTGCATGGATGGCGCACAACCTAAGAGCAAGATTTGACTCGGCTCTTA
This sequence comes from Drosophila ercepeae, assembly GCA_018150545.1. Lineage (NCBI taxonomy): Eukaryota > Metazoa > Arthropoda > Insecta > Diptera > Drosophilidae > Drosophila > Drosophila ercepeae. The sequence goes on from JAECWL010000161.1 coordinate 17,780,004, forward strand.
AAGCAAAGTTTTGCTGCCAAAAGTCCCGACAACTTAGCACATTTAATCTTTAATTAAGAGCAACAAAGACGAAACGTTATCTGACCCTGATTCCGGGGGCACCGGGTTCTAGGACACCCCGCTCAGCTTAAATGATGCGTTAAGATGACTCCGAGAAAGGATCACGTAAAAGTGGCTTGCGGCTTTCGAGGCCATCCACCAATGGTCCTTTAGCCGCAAAAGGACTTTAAGGGTAAATACCCCAGCAACAACCAAAACAAAACAAAGTAAAAATGCCAAGGCAGGCCGAGAAAGGACCAGCCTGGGCTAAAATGGCAAATGGCAAAGTAAATTTCACTTTTCCGTAATTCGCAAAGGCATTGCAAATGAATTAAATTACCAAAGAGTGCGAAATAATGGCCAACTCCCCAACTGGCCAACTGGCAAAGAGTTGGCCATGCAAATGGACACACTCAACGCAGGGTAGCGACAAGCCTGCGACAAGGATATGGAAGCTAAGTCAGGGTGGAATATTTGAAAAGGAAGAATCCTATTAAAATTCAATTGCCTGTAAATAAAATGATGGCGTGACGAACTTTGCCGGCGATTGTTTGTCACTTAATTAAGGTTAATGTGCACGTCCGACCGACTGGGCTGGGATTAACTTTGGATCTGTGAACAAGTCCTATGCGTAATTAAATTTCGAATCAAAATAAAGCAGCTGCTGCTGCAGCCAACCCAAGATCGAAAACCGTGTCCCAGCTCCCGAGCCGCCCACACGCAGCCTTTTGGCCCCGGGCGTGTGCGGCGGATGTAGTTTTAGGGGACCGGACATTGAGCAAATGGCTTCTGCCGACTGTGTGACAAGTTTATTTCATTATGGCCGAAAAGCAAAACACTTCCTCCGGCCACTTCCTCCTGCTGGGATGGCACCATGTCGCCGTAGAGTGCATTCACTTTGAAAGCTATCCGAATGCTGATAACGGCTTGTTAAACTGTTATTGTCCTGACATTTGCTGTCCTGTGGTTGTTTCTGCTTCCACTCAAAATAAATTTAATTACGCTAACAAGTCACACAAGTGTCTCTAACTATGCGTTACCAGCTCGCCCCTTCCATCTCCTCCCGAGGACACATTTGCATGGCAAACAAAAGTTTGCCAAGCCACTGAATGTATGCGCATATCTAATGCCTCCGCCGACTGCGGTCGTCCCAAATGCTGCCAAATGCTGCTCCCAAATGCACAACACAAGCTAGGCCATCATAAAATCCATATCCATAGCCCTAATCATATCTGCAGCGATTTGGAACGAAACTTTGCTCCAAAATTACCCATAAACACGTCACATGATCTCTGAATACTTGCTAACCAAAATCTCATTCTGTTTTGGCGGCTTTAAGTAGGATGACAGTTTGCAAGGATAATGCTGAAAAATATTTCTGCAGCTGCCATAAACCGAAACTGGAAAGAGTATTTTAAAGGTATGCTATTCTTACAATACAAGCTATAAGTAGAATTTAAAGCCAAAAGATTGTAGCGGATTTTGATCATGATTAAAAGGATAAACTGTCACAACCAATAATTTTTTCTCAAGTTTTTCTTATTTTTTGCATACTATCGTAAATGCTTCTGAAAGATTTTTCTTATCAAAGCAAAACAAAAACTTTTCTCAAAGTTTTCCTATGGCTCCCGTCTTTTGGGCCATAAAAGTGTGATATGATGGCTAGAGTTTCATTGTCTGGTTGGGATTGCAATGCCCTTTATGGCTGACACGCTCCATTCACTTGGCTGGCTGATCCCCGGCATTAATGGCTGCAAATTGTGCCTCGACACGCCAGCAAATTCAATACAAAATAGAAAAAGTTGCTGGAACTCAAACACTTGGGCCTGGCTTGAGAGTTCTGTTCGGTTCGGTTCGGTTCAGTGGAGTAAAGTTGCGTAGTTCGGTTGCGTTTTATTTTATTTTTTACAGCCGTTGTTGAAAACTTTTCTCATTAGTCACTATTTTTAGCTGCAGTTTAATTGTTACACACTCGCAGGACTCGCTGGAAACTTCCTCCTCCGCAGGAGAGTGCGAGCACTCAAAGTTGTTACACTTTTTTTTTATTCTTTTGGGCTCAGTCGTCAAACAGCCGAGGAATTCATCCACTGGCGGTGGCTGGCATTTGAGCAAGATTTGTGTAAACAAATTAAACGTGCTGCATGTCAGGCCATTTCTTTTCTAACCATCGAGCAGGTGGCAAATGTATATGGGAAATTTACGCTTAACAAAATTAAAAGTTTCCGGGCCCGGTGGCAATTAAAGTTAATGCGTACGTGTGAGGTGAGGTACGAGTATTCCCCTTTAATTACACAGAACGCGTGAGCAATGCCTGTAATTTAGACTCAAACGAGAGTGCACAAAGCATTGACATGCCACAGCCTTGTGTAGGTCCGGGTCCGGGTCCTTGTCCTAGCACTGGCACTGGCACTGGAGGCATTTGCCTAATGGCAACCCGGATGTTCTATTCGATGAAATTTCATACATTCGCAGGCAGGACCTTTGAGGAAATCGCCTGGAATTAGACATGCAAGTCAGCTTGTTTTGCCAAAAAGCTGGCTTTAATTAAGTGCATACCTTCCTTGTCCACGAATATAATATCCTTTGACTTTGCCGCTGGGCCAACATGTTGGCTCTGATTATTTACATTAATTTCAGCCGAAATTGCATCTCCTTACGCAGTCAACGGTTTCAAATATATTTTCACCTTAAATTACGAAAGCATTAGGTCTGCTCTTATACATAAGTATCTCAGTGGGAAGTTTAAGACGTTATTGTCTCGTTATTTATGTCAAATCATCTGAATAATAACATTGAAATTATCAGCAAATTTAAGGATAAAATCCCCATTTGGTTTAATGAGTTAAAGTTTGCATTCCTCAACTCTAGAGGGAACTTTAATTGAATACTGCAGATTGTGTTTGATTTCACATTCCATTTTTTTAATCCATCCTCGTCCTGAAACAAAAAACTTCACTAATTGCTACAAAAGAGACAGGTTAATTAAGTACTTGCCATGGCTTTGACAGTTTCTTTTTTTTTTGCGCCTCGCCGTCAACTCCGTTACAAGCATTACTTAAAAAAGATATAGTGAGAGAAGAATGAGACTAAAAACTATATTAATTAAGGAAAAAGCGCAAGAATAATGCAAAATATAAAATCGAATTTAAGCTTTTGATCGTTATTGAATAGGGTTGCCAGATCGAGTCCGCACAAAAATACAAAAAAAGCTAATGCATTCAATACTCGATTTAGTATTTCATGCACTGGTCCTCTTGTTTATATTATTGTTCACTAATGGCATATTTTGGCAAAAATATAGGGACTTCCCAAAATTATATCAGTGAGCTCTGGAATCTGACCTTAGCCAGTTTATAAAATTTGAATATACATCTGCGTCGTTGTTAAATCTTGTTCATCTATAAATTCTTGCCAGATTTATAAAGAAGCTCAGTATTTTTTGAAGCTGAGATCAATCAGTTCAGTTCGTATCTCTCAAAAACAAGGTTAGCTCAAAGAACATGAAAAGTATTACTATAATAAAACTACAATTGCCTTTTTTGCTGTTAAAAAATATAAATTTTGTTATCTGGTGCTAAGGCCCTCCCTTACCAAAAATTAACATTCTGTGCAGGAAAAGTAAATACAAAGCTTCAATTGATTTTTTTTTTTGTATAGAAATTACTGCACTTAACGAATTCTGATTTCTGATTAATTGTTTCCACTTTGGAATTTTAAGAAACAAAATGACTGACAATCGACTTTTGAAAAACAAATTCAAGATATTGGCAAAAGTGTCTTGTTTTTAACCTTATAAAATAAAACTTCAAATTACATATGATCTTATTTATTAAATTAACTGGGTGTATTGCAAATTTTACTAATTTCGCACGTTTTGCCGCATTAAATTCTACATGCACCCTTCTCCAAAACAAATACATAAATACTGACAAGCACGTTCATTGATTTCGAATAATGTTTACTCATTCAACCAAACATAGATATTGTATATATAAAATGTATGTATGTCGATTGGGAGTCCAAAACCTCCGACTTGGCAGAAAAGAATTTTTCCGTACAATTCTAATGAAATGTTTTTTTTTTCGACTGCGTAAGCGCTTTTTTAAAAAGCTTGGCATTGCCTTAAGATATTTACCATTTATTCATAAATAAAAAAACATATAAATTAATTTTCCAACTAAAAAAAATATACAATTTTCGCAATGTTTCCTATGCAAATTGATAAAAAAAAGCTTTTTCGAAACCATCCAACCGATCCGGCAACGCAAGTTTATCAATCTGATAATGGCAATTGCAAATCAACATCAATGTAAACGAGACGCCGTGGCGGGAGCTGTGAGGACGGTTAAGAAAAGGAGATTTTACTCTTTAAAAATGCTTGGTGAATATGCAGGTGAATAAAATAGAAATTCTTTAATGATTAAAAATTAATAGCCATAAAATAATGAATCACCACAGATGTCTGGATTCGAGTTGCGGCTACCGTGTTCCTCGCGGATTTCCTTCAACGTTTGTTCCGCTGCGCCATGGAATATGTTCGCTATAGCCGGTATTATCTGCCCGAGGATCGGTTAATGACGATTGTGCGTCGAGGGTGCACATACGAAAGCAAACATATCTATCTGGCTTTGGCATTCGTCATAGCAGGCCTGTCACGAATTTCGGTAACAGGAGATTTTAGGGTCGCTATTCCCACAGCTATGTATTTAGCCCAAATTCCCCTGTATTGGTTTTTCTTCGACCTGAGTCACAGCACACTCACTTACTCCGACTGGATCCGGGAGGATCACGGTCTGGACTATGCGGCCGGCATGGCGTCAAACTACTTCCACGGCTACTTGAAACTGGTGTTGCCCGAAAACAAAGATGACGGTCTTAAACATCGCATGGATGTTTATGAAGTAAGTCTCTACATTGTGTTGATATTGTTTTCGGCGTTTTTTTTATTGATTCCTTTAAAAAATAGGCCAAGCACAATGTAACCTTTGGTGTGAAACGCCTGATCATCCTTATTTCCGATGAAATGTTCGTCAATAAGGTACTCGAGAGCCCTTTGCTCCAAAAGGCCGAGGTAACAAACAATAGTTTTGCATTAAAACTGATTCCTAATATCCAAAAAATCTTCATATAGCCCTTGGAGACTAGGAGCCTAAATCGAGCCGGTGTCTACCGTCCGTTTAAACACGATGTGTACCGTCTGAATAGAATGATCGATGGAAAAATATACTATTTTGCTGTGGAAGGCGCCACACCAATGCTCTCCTTTTTCGATTCCATGCATTCCAATCTATCAGCCACTTGGCAAATGAAGGAACTTAAGCGCGACATTTGGCTTAAATTCTATAAACATTTAAAGGAGCTCATCAAATCATGGCCGGAGACCCGCAATGAGGTAGACCTCATAATTTACAACGCCCTTGATAACAGGGGCGATATTGTCGATATTGGGGATTTACTTGCCACTCACATAATGATCAAAAACCAGACATTGACGAAACTTTAAATAAATAAAAATCTAAAGTGAATTTATAGAATTAATTGAAGAAGCTATGAGTTAGGATGTTAGCATGATAAAAACAAGAATTTTATTTTATATTTTGTACCTATACGTAATGAGAATGTTGTCTATGATTTATTAAAAAAGTAACTGGATTTCACTTGGACTTTTGATTAAAGTATAGCAAAGGTGTGTTATGATTCTGCTTCTCCGATTTCTTCGAAGGTACTAGCTTCAATTTCCATCAGTTTTGCTTGTGCTGCTTCCAGCATTCTGGCTTTCCACTTCTCGTAGTCCTCAACCTGAGGTTTTGTTGGTTTTTTGGGCTCTTGTCCAATGATGTTCTCCTGTTGGTTTTGCTTGAGCTTCCCTTCCAAATCTGAGGAAGCGACCGTCTTATTTTCCTTGTAGTGCTTAGCGATCATGCGCTCCCATTGTTGCTCAAGTTGCTGCCACTGGGTGGGCCTCAGATTACTAAAGGGCATTAGTTTCGCCTTGGACACCTTGACCTTGAGGAGTCGACAAGCATGAAACACGGCAACGGCTGCATACTGGGGATGGTTGGTGTCAATGTCCGTGTCCTGAGTGGCCGCCAGTGCCTTAAAGAGTGTCATTAGCTCCTCGGCCTTGCGGGCCACCTCGTTGAGACTCAACTGTACGCAAATGTCTTTAACGCTAGCCAGTTTATAAAGGTCCAACAGCTTCTCGAACATGCGTTTGTTGTTCAAGTAGTGGGTCTTGCGAAGCATGGATAATTTCAGAGCTTGTTCCTTGTCAAAGGCGATGCCCAAAAGGTTGGAGGCGAGGTCCGCGCATAGGACAATCTTTCCATATTCGTTTACCTGGAGTGGGACATTGGAGGATCGCAAGTCCAACAGGCGGACCAATTCAGTTGTTTTCCTGGAAGGGATCCTTTATATTCTTCAAATTTTTGAAGGTTTTTGAGAACACTTACTCAAGCACATTGGGTTCATCTCGCTGGCCCAACTTTGTAATTAACTGATCAATTAATGTCGTCATTTTAATTTAAAACATCCGTTGTTTACAATTTCAAGTCGGAAGTAAATATAAATGGCGCCAAAACAAAAACAGCTGTTTAACGTTGCCAGAGGTTTAAAAATGAAGCATCGCGAGACAATCGCAAATTATGGTAGCGCCGCAATTTCGTTTTCAGGCCGGATAAGTGCGCGGAAAATTCAAAATCTGCATTTTATTTTATGAAAAAAAAACCAATTCTAATAGACACATCCCGAAAACCGCCACTCAGTAAAAATTAAAAGCGATTTTTAACCCGATCATCTTTGCATACATTTTGCGCTTTACGGAAATATAAAATTAATCTTATACGTTGAGGCCCAGAATTAGATTCTCCGCCAGAAATGATTAGTGCGTCTCGTTGTCGCTGTCGTCCTCCTTTCTAGCGGCATCTCCAGCGTTCCTCGCCATCTCAGTGTACGCAGTAGGATTAATGCGATGCAGACCGTCGGTGTCCCTGCCCACCAGACCCATTTCAAATCGGAAGTCTTTGTCCTTCAGATCGTCATGAACCTTGTAGATACTAAAAAAAAATCATAAGTGACAATGACAACCAAGTATTAACATTGAATAAGAGTGCTTACATTTCGCCGGCACTTTTTACAAGCTCGTTCGTATCCATGTTTGACTTTAACTTTTCCATCTCGGTCTTGGCCTGTTGCTTGGCTTTTCCACTGGCGCAAGCATAGTAGCCGAAGGAGGAGCCGGAGGGCTCAATCTTGTAGAGCTGAGGTCCCTCCACGTCGTCCCAAGAGGCAAAAATGATGGACAGACCGAAAGGACGGACGGCACTGTACAGAGTGTAGGCATGGACGTAGCCGGCAACCCGTTCGCACAGGTGCTTCAGCGGGATGGCGTGCTCAAACTGCTGGCGGAAGTTGGCCGCTTCCTGGCGGGCAATGTCCGCCACATAGTTTCCGTCGGCCACCAGACCCGCCACAGCCATGCCGATGTTCTTTTCGATGGTGAAAATGCGTCCGGCGGCATCCTCCTCGTACAATTTGCTAGTGATAATCTTCTCCACTGCCAGCACCACGCAGTCTTTGCCCCGCAAACCGATCACAGTGCCGCTCTTCTCCACCGCCTTGGATGCATAGTCGATCTGGAAGACCCGACCGTCCGGCGAAAACTGCGAGGCCGACAAGTCGTACTGCAAGAAGAAATTGGAAGGAATTTTTATATTTTACCAACATATGCTGCAGGTTTGCTTACACCGGTGCCAATAGAACTCATTGCGGTGATTCGATTGAAATTTAAACTATTTTAAATCAAAAGTTTAGTTTAATATAATGTGAGCGGAGGATGATTTGACGGCTTTTGCTTGGCTAGAGATGGTAAAAACAGTCCCACATATCGATAACACTCCATTAACCCATAAGTTAATGGGGAAGTTATTATAAGATAATAAAGGAAAATATAGAAATAATATTAAAACGTCTATAATAAACGGTTATAAATTGAAAATAACCTAGCTTTAACTAAATTATCATTGAAATACTTGATTCTCATTACTCTCTTGAGTACCCTCAATCAGTCCAATGTGAACTAGTTCTCTTTAGTTCAGTTCTTGAATCCGCAGTGCACGCGGTTTTTATTTATATTTACAAATATCTGATTTAAAATGCTAGCAGCAGTTTGCGAGAAAAGGTAAGTCTGTTTTAAAACAAAAAAGTAAACAGAGATAACCGTCGTCTTTTACGTAGTTATGCGGCTGAGGCGCGATACTCCAACTTTTATGCCGGTGGCGACATTTCCTGGAGCTCGGATGGCCAACATTTTTATTGCCTGAATGGAGCCGCAGTGCACCAGGTGGCTGTGCAGACATCGCAGATTCTACAGAGCTTCGGTGTGGCTAGCAGTTCCGCAACGGATAGTAAAAAACCCGTCGAGCTGGACAACATCGATGTCGAAGAGGACACGATTACTTGCTTCGCGCTATCCCACGAGCATTTGGTTACAGCCCATCGAAGTGGTCTTCTTAGGTTGTGGCAACTGGCTACCGGAAAGCTGGTGAAGCTGTGGAAGGCCCAGCACAAAGGTCCTGTGATCCGCATCGAGTTTAGTCCTTGCGGAGGCAAAATCTGCACAAGTGGTGGGGCGGACGCCACCCTGAGGCTATGGGATTATTCGAACAACAGTTGTGTGGGCGCTCTGAAAGATTTCCCGGGTCCCGCCTGGCTAATAGCATTTCATCCCAACGTCCTGCGGCGGGAAATCTACGCCGTGGGCTCCGACAACACCATCTACGTCTGGAACTACCAGACGAAAAAGCTGCTGCACAAGATGCGGGGACACATCTCTCAGGTTACTGGCCTCAGCTTCAAGAGCACCGAAGCCGACTGCAATGAGCTTGTCACTGTGAGCCGGGACAAGGTCGTGATTGTTTGGAAGCTGGAGGAGCAGCAGCTGGAAAGTAAACAACTTAAGGTTCTGGCCCTCTACGAAGAGCTGGAGGGAGTCATCTTTGCCGATGAAGGTCGCAAAATAATTGCTGCCAGTGGATCTGGCAAGCTGTTGGAAGTCGACTGCAAGACCTGGCGGATACGGGAGCTTCTGTCGCAGACGGACTTCCAGATAAGTCGCCTCCTAAACTGCAGCGAACAGAAGCAACTCGCGTTGATCACCAGCGAGCAGAATATATTGATTTACGATACGGAAAATCTGAATCCCATTAAGCAGCTGGTGGGAAACAATGATGAGATCCTGGACATGTGCTTCATGGGCGACAACGATCGCTACTTGGCAGTGGCCACCAACAGCAAGCACTTTAAATTGTACGACACGGAACGCGACATGAACTGTCAGCTGATTGTGGGTCACTCGGACACGGTCATGTCCCTGGCAGCCTCCCAAAACCTGTTGATCTCCGTGGGCAAGGACTGCAGCGTCCGACTGTGGCGGCTGCGCCATGATCAGGATTGCGCCTTGGAGCCGTTAACCACGCAGGCGAACTGCCATACGTCCACCATTGGATGCGTGGCCATGACCCATAATGGGGCCACAGGATTTGCCTCTGTGAGCCAGGATGGCAGCATGAAGGTGTGGCAGTTGGCCAGGGACAAGCAGGATCGCAATGCCTACTCCTTCAATCTGCGTTACGCGGCGCTCTCCCACGACAAGGAAGTCAACTGCGTGGCCTATGCGCCGAACAACAAGCTCCTGGCCACGGCATCGCAGGACAAGACAGCCAAAGTATGGCTATCTGATTCCAATTCCCTGCAAGGCGTTCTGCGGGGCCACACTCGAGGGGTTTGGAGCGTCCGCTTCTCGCCAGTCGACCAAATCGTGCTCACCTCCTCCTCGGACTGCACGTTGCGCCTTTGGTCGCTCACCAACTTTGCCTGCATAAAGCGTTTCGACCAAGAGTGCACCGTACTCAGGGCCGAGTTCCTGGATCATGGCAAGTTCATACTCTCCGCCGCCTCGGATGGCTTGCTCAAGCTGTGGAACGTCAAGACCAACACGTGCCTGCAATCCCTGGACGAGCACAACGACAGGGTCTGGGCTCTGGCCGTATCCGGCAGGAGTAATAAGTTTTTCTACACCGGCGGAGCTGATTCAAAGCTAATACGCTTCGGGGATGTGACCCAGGCCACGCGTAACGAGGCGCTCGATCAGCGCCAGGCCACCTTAGAGCAGGAGCAGACTCTCCACTCATTGCTCCATGCCCAGAAGCAGCTCCACAGGGCCTTTGTGCTGGCCCTTAATCTGAACAAGCCGAAAGCCAGCTACGATATCATCAACAAATTCGTTCGAGACAGGGATGACAATGGGCTCCGACAGCTGGTGGACCAGTTGAACGTGGACCAGAGAGTGGCGCTGCTTCAGCATGTAAAAGCCTGGACTACGAACTCGCGCCACTCGCAGGTGGGCAATCTTATCCTTCGCCACCTAATCGGCGATGCTTTGCAGGACACCAAGGCAGGCTTCTACAACAACGGCAACATGGTTGAGGTCCTGACTCCCTATGTCCAGAGGCACTTTAAGCGGCTCACCGAGCTGAACAAGGAATTGGCCTTCTTGGAGTTCATCGTGAAGTGCATGTAGAAACTTGCAATATTTTAACTAGTTTTAAAACCATTCTTTTTAAATAGTTTTAAGAAAAAGGGTATTAGTATGTACCAGAAAATGTGCCGACTTATTTTTAAATTCATGGAAGGGACATGGCCGATAACTATATCTTTGTCCTGAATTGATTTATAGTTTAATACAAGAAATCAAAGGTAGATTAAATTTTCGTTTAACATTTATTAGACAAATAGTTAATATAACATTCATAACCACTTACGGATTTACAGGCGGAGGGGATGCCTCTGCAGAGGTTATTTCGCGAATTAAAAATTCCAAAATCGTATAAAATTTGATTCAAATTTGAGTTTGTGGCTTGCGTACGTGAAAACCGGACTCTCAGGACATGCAAAGCTCTGCCATAAATATATCATCGAAATCATTGACAGTAAGATGGGTTTATACATAAATCACAAAAAATTTATAATCAAGCTACATATGATTTCGCAACGGGATAAAATATCCTTCGAAGCACCTTAGATTTCACGTAACGTATATATATATATAAAACAAATATTATTTCAGATTAGTTGCCCTGACAGAATTCCTAAGATTATCACTGTTCTACTTAATCTACATAAGGTGTGCGGTGGCAGCTTGGACAATGGACATTGTGAACCGCATGGATCGTGGGATTTACTCGATGATCATGATCAGGTCTTCGCCCTCCAGCTTCGTGCCGTTGGCGATCTCCAGCTTCTTGACAACACCGGCAACGGGTGCCTGCACCACCATCTCCATCTTCATGGCTGACAGCACCACCAGGGGCTGGCCCTTGTCAACCTTATCGCCAACCTTAACACGGATATCGATGACTGTTCCAGGCATGGGAGCTCCCACCTCATTCTTGTTCGCCTTGTTGGCCTTGGGATGCACATGGATTTCCTGCAGAAAAATAATAGGTTTGCTACAGATTCTGAACAGATTTCTTTGGATGTCCAATTTACCTTTACAGCCTCCTTGTCCAAGATGTGAACTGCACGCAGTTGTCCGTTTAGCTCAAAGAAGACCTCTCGGATGCCGTTTGGTTTAAGATCGGCGGCAACTGCCAGTGCCTTTACGCTCAGCGTTTTGCCCTTCTCCAGAGAGACGTCGAACTCCTCACCCACCTTCGGTCCAGTCAGGAAGATACGGGTATCCAGCTTGTCAACGGGACCGTAACGGTTACGGAAGGTCAGATAATCCTTGGTAACCTGGGGGTAGAGGGCCGCCGACATTATTTCGCGTTCGGTGATGCAGCTGTAGGATTCCTTCAGCTCCTTCTTCAGCTTGTCGAAGTCCAGCGGTTCCAGCGCTGCTCCGGGACGTCCCTCAATGCGGGGCATGTCCTTGAGAACGAGAGAGCGGAGCGGCTCTGGGAAGCCACCATGCGGAATGCCAATGGATCCTTGCAGGAACTCAACCACCGACTTTGGGAATGATAGCTCCTCGGCCTTCTCCTGCACCTGGGCGGCGGTCAGCTTGTTTTGCACCATAAACTGGGCCAGATCGCCCACCACCTTTGACGATGGCGTCACCTTGATGAGGTCACCCAGCAGAAGGTTGGCCTCCCGGTATGCCTTCTTCACATCCTCGAAGAAGTCTCCCAGACCCAGAGAGAAGGCCTGGAACTGCAGGTTGGTGTACTGACCGCCGGGAATTTCGTTGAGGTAGACATCTGCGTTTCCGGAACGCATCGTTGTGGTGCACTCGAACGGACCGTACAGGTTGCGAGTCTGCTCCCAGTAGGCGGAGTACGCCGACACCGTGCTCAGATCGATATTGGTGTCCAGTTTTGTGCCCTGCAGCGAAGCAACAACGGCGCCCATGCTGGGCTGGGAGGTCATGCCGCTCATGGAGTCCACGGCCACGTCCACCACATCAGCACCAGCCTCGGCACAAGCCAGCATGGAAGCTACTCCGGCACCAGATGTGTCATGGGTGTGGATATGGATTGGGATGTCAGGGTGCTTATCGCGGATGGCAGTGACAAGAAGCCTGCAAGAATCAGGGATTAAGCCATAATTCTGGATAAGAAAAGTCACCCTTTACCTGCAAGCCTCGGGCTTGAGCAGACCAGCCATATCCTTGACGCAGAGCACGTGAGTTCCAGCCTTGACCAGCTCATCGGCGAGATTGGTGTAGTACTTCAGGTCGTATTTGGTGCGTTTGGGATCGCTAACATCGCCGGTGTAGGAGATGGCTGCCTCAACCACTCCTCCCGCCTTTCCAGCAGCCTCCATACCAAGGATCAAGTTGGGCAGGTAGTTGAGGGAGTCGAAGACACGGAAGACGTCCATGCCAGTTTGAACCTATGGAGGGGAAATCAATATCCAATCAAGGTAAACCAATGTAATCCGCTTACCGCCAGCTCGCAGAACTTGTAGACGACATTGTCTGGATAACTGGTGTATCCCACAGCATTGGCTCCGCGCAGCAGCATCTGGAAGGGAATGTTGGGGATCTGCTTACGCATCTCCTCCAGACGCTCCCACGGGCACTCGTGCAGGAATCGGAGAGCCACATCGAAGGTGGCACCGCCCCAGTTCTCCAGCGAGTACAGGTTGTTGAACTTGTGAGCCACAAACGGAGAGATCTTCAACAAGTCGTGGGATCGGACACGGGTGGCCAACAGCGACTGATGGGCATCACGGAAGGTGGTGTCCATGAGAAGAAGATTCTTTTGAGCGCGTACTGCCTTGGCAAAGCCGGCGGGGCCGTCGCGCAACAGGATTTCACGCAAGCCCTTTGGTGGTTCCGTAACTGTGCGCCAAATAATAATAATATAAGTTAGTGAGAAACTATAGTTTAAAGGATATTTATAGTTTATCCTTCATCCTTAATAATACAACAGAAACAAAGATAACCCAAAAAATAAATACATTTATAGCCGAACATCAAAAGCTGCGTGTTTAGCTGGTAAAACTACGAGCTGCTTTATAAAAATACAAAATAATTACTTGTGTTAAAGAAAAACTATAAAAATAAGTAATTAATTAATGCTTTTACCAATTTGAGAAACTGTATTAGATTGACACCTCTTTAAATTTTGTCTCTGAGTAATCAATGTTTGTTAAACTCCATAATTTTGTGATCAGTGTTTTGTATGTACAAATGTCCTGGATGAGTATGGATTTCTTGATATTTTTCCCAAATTCCAAATCTAGGATACATAAGGATAACTGCAACGTAAACGTACCTTTGGCCTCGCCGCGCTCTTCACGTTCTAAAGCCTCTGGCGACAGGTCTGTCGGATTCGGTGTTTATGGTTTCAAAGGATCATGAGAACGAAACGGATATTGTTGGTGGGCGTGGTGTTGTGCGTTTTGAATCGTTGTTGTTTGTTTTTTATTTTGTAGTTGATACATAGGTGTGTGTTTTGTGTTTTTTTTGGTAATTGTTGATTGGAAATCGCATTGGCGATTTTATAGTTTTGGTTGATTAATAACAGGTGCACAAAAATTGAAAATATTAATGAAATAAACATAAATTGCGATTAAAGCATATCAAAGAAGCTAAAAAAAACGTTTCACAAAAGATGCGCGTTTAAAAGAAACATCAAGGAACATGCCTTTTTAAAGGGATTTCAATGGATCTAATATAGATCTACAAATAGATCCATTGAACAACTTTTTCTGGAAAGTCTGGAGGTCTTTTAAAATCGATTATGTTTTAGAGATCTTTTAAAGAACAATTCGGTTAATCTTTAAAATCAAAGAACGTTTAAGACCTTAGCTTCGTAAGGAAACCTCCAAAAGGTTCAGGATTTCCGATCTCATAGATCTGCAAAAAGCGGCTTCAACCGCACAGAGGTAGCCACAAAAGCAAGCGTAAACCCGAAAAGCACATGCCATAGAGTCTAAGGATAATTGAACCGAAACTTACCCAAAGGAACCGCGGGCACATGGGGAGTCACAATGGCAGGTTTCAGGGTGGTGGCCAATGGAGTTTGAGGACCATTCACCAGCACCTCGCCCAGATAGTTGAGCAGCTTCTGGGCACGATTCAGGGATGGCTTGAACTTGAACAGCTGGGGATGCTCATCGATGAAGTAAGTGTCCAGGACGCCGTGCAGGAATTTCTGGTTCTCCAGCACGTTGAGCAGGAAGGGGATGTTGGTCTTCACTCCGCGAATACGGAACTCCCGCAGGGCACGGTTCATCTTAGAGGCGGAGCTCTGCAAGTCGCTGGCATGCGAGATCACCTTTACCAGCAGGGAGTCATAGTAGGGCGAGATGATGGCTCCAGCATAAGCGGAGGCGCTGTCCAAACGGATGCCCATACCCTCGCCGGAACGGAACACTTCCAGGCGTCCTGTGTTGGGCTGGAAATCATTGGCCGGATCCTCGGTGGTGACACGACACTGGATGGCATAGCCTCTGGGCACGATTTTGTCCTGAGTGTAGCCCAGTTCCGGCAGCGTCATTCCTTCGGCAATGCGGATCTGGGACTGGACTAAATCGATGCCTGTAATCTCTTCCGTGACGGTGTGCTCCACCTGCAGACGAGCATTCACTTCGATGAAGTAGAAGTTTCCACATTCATCGGCCAGGAACTCCACAGTTCCGGCGTTTTCATAGCCCACGTGCTTGGCCAATCGCACAGCGGCTTCGGTCATCTGATCACGGAGTTCTATGTCCAATCTCGGAGCTGGGGCAATCTCCACGACCTTTTGGTGGCGACGCTGCACGGAGCAGTCGCGCTCGTACAGGTGCACCACGTTTCCGGCCTTGTCTCCCAGCAGCTGAACCTCGATGTGCCGTGGACGCTCGATGAACTTCTCGATGAACATGGCACCATTTCCAAAGGCAGCCTTTGCCTCGGAACTCGCCCGCTGGAAGTTCTCCTCCACTTCCTCCATTTTGCGGACGACTCGCATGCCTCGACCGCCGCCGCCGCAGGCAGCCTTGAAGATCACAGGGAGGCCGTGCTTCTTGCAAAACTCCACTGCCTCCTCCTTGGTGGTCACGGGACCATCTGTGCCTGGGACAATAGGCACTCCAGCATCGATGGCGGCCTTGCGCGCAGCCACCTTGTCACCCATGTTCTGGACAACCTTTGGCGTGGGTCCAATAAAGCGGAGACCGGCATCAATCACCGCTTGGGCGAAATCACTGCGCTCGGATAGGAATCCGTAGCCCGGATGAACGGCATCGATGTCGTTCTCCTTGCAAACACGAATGATTTCTGGAATGCTGAGGTAGGCCTCTACGGGCGTCAGGCCCTTGCCCACCATGTACGACTCGTCGGCCTTCTGTCGGTGCATGTGCATCTTGTCCTGCTCCGAGTAGACGGCAACGGATTTGATGCCCAGCTCCGTGCAGGCTCGGAACACACGGATGGCGATCTCGCCCCGATTGGCCACCAGAACCGATCGGATGGGCTTGTACTCCACCTGAGGTAAGAGAGTTATTATTAAAGACTGGTACGGATTGAGTGGATCCAGGACTCACCTTGCTGGAGTAACCATTTTTGAAGAGGTAGTAGAGACCAACTCTGGGTTGCGTCTTGCGCAACGTCCTGTACGCGGACTGTGCTGCCGGAATGAACATGGCGAATTCGCCAGGGACTAGGATTTAGCTGCAAATTTAAAGCATTTATACTAAAAGTGGTAAAACGAGGAATTTTACAACATTTTTTGTTAAGAATTTTAAAATTTTTAAATTCGAATAATAAACATAATAAGCCTGCTGTGCCTAACGATCGAGAGATTGCATTTAACGCTTCAATTATCTGCCGATTTCGAATGCTCGATTTCCAAATGCCTTAAGGTTATCGACGTTACTTTAAAAAAAAAGCGAAACAAGCGGCGCTGGGAAGGTCTCGGCCTAAAATTTTTTATAATTGCAGCTGTTTTTTGTAATCGTTTGTTTGAAATGAAAAATATAGAAACCAGAATTTAAACTATGGATTGCATTATCTCCACCAAAACCGAAACAGTTCCTTGTCTAAGCTTAATCTTCAGTTCAAAGTCCAACATTTCTCTACTGCCTTGGTATTATTCCATATAAATAGCAATCTGTCCGCTCATTAATTCGAACAATAAGTGAGTTGACTCACGTGATCGAAATCCAAAGCGGGTTTAAACAAATGCACGACAAACTTGTAGAATTAATAGGTTGGCGTTTCATGTAATAAAGCCGGTAAGAATTCCCCTAATTGAAACATTGAAACTACTAATTAACGGCGTAAAGTAGAAGGTAAGGTAATAGTTTTGCAAATATTTAAACTAACACCAAATACTAATGACAAATTGAAAGGTTTTACGACCTGGTTCTGGTACCAGGTTTGGGGGAAAAATAACTCAATTATATTTTTGTTAGCAAGTCGTTGTAAGTTATATAAATAAATATATAAACAAATTCTTTATATTGTACGTTAAGATTCATAATTAGAAAGGAAAACAGAAAATCTTCTATAGAGTATTCACAGTGCGTTTCATGAAGAAGCATTATTTCGCACATGCCATAACTTTTGTCCGGTTTATTTAATTTTTCTTACTTTTAGCTTGTTTTGCTCATTATCAGCGATTCAAATGGCTTTTGGAAGAGACAAACAACCGGACGGACAGACAACTGGACAACCGGACGGAGGGTACAAGGGTGCGTCAGTGACCGACTCTAATGGCCAGACGATTCAAAAGCGATTTTGAATTTCAGATTCCAGACCCGAACGAGTTCGTCCAGTAGACTTGTGGAGTATTCTGGTGGCATCGAAATCTATTCTACGGGGGCTCGTCTACGGCAAAGTCTACGCCTCTTCAAAAACCAGACTGAATTTCAAGTGCATGGAAAACTTGTTTTAGGAAAAGTGCCAAATGAGGAGAGCTTGTCAGGTGAGTCAGTCATAGAATCTAGTTTCCATTAACTTTCTATAAAGAAAGGACAAGGTTACCCGAGATACTGCAAAAGGGTCACCGAGTCACCGATGGATTATTGAACACCCGTGTTGACACATGTATAGGATGTTTGTACACTAATGAGGTGCCCAAGGTTTAGATAATGAGGGGAAGATAAGCTGGTTTTATTAACCCATCGGGGCGCAGAGTATTATCATTCCCGGTGGGAGTGCACACTTGTGTGTTTTGGACCCTGGGGGAGCCATCTATAAATAGTCACGATAAACGTGATGGAAATCTTTAGATCGATCTGCTCTAATTAAATTCCCATCTGTTAGCATCAATTTAGTCAATTAATAAATCTAATTTTCGCAGCATTACTTCATGATTATGTTATTATTACTAATATTTATAAACACAATAAACAGAAACAAACTTGATCAAGCCATGTCACCTCATAGAGCGGGCAAGTCCATATCAAGAATGTCATAAATAAAGTAATATTTATTTTCTTTTGGCATTGCAAGTGTTGTGCAAGCTTGACTTCCCCATTATCAACATCAATACCCTGTCAATACTATATGTTCTGTAAACAAATATATAGTTTGGAGACAGTTGTCGATTTAGGTCAGTTGTCATATTAGATTTCTTATCTTCTCTTCTACGAGTATGGATCAGGTTCCGAACTCTATTCCAAAGTCAAATACTAACCTCGATCAAGTTCAATTTGGAATGCCTGTAGGTCGAGATAATATTTTCACGCAAAACTTATCTTAGAATGAAACGGAAATAATCATTAGTTTTAATTTTCTTATCGCTAGCCACACAAATTAAAAGGACTCTTGCGATTAATAGGTTTTAAATATAAATCATTGATAACTTTCTAGTCTATTGACTCTACCATTCCAGAATTTATGAGTGTTAAAAACCGGATTATTTAAAAATTAAGGCGCATTAGCATCGAATGCAAGTCTAACAAATTGTTTAGCGATTCGTGAAATTATCACGTACCTAATATAAAACTCGTATTCCACATTTAAATCAAAGTTTGTTTTTGGGTAAAGTGCCCCTGACACTGGGAATAATATGGGTTATTAATTCCCCAAATATTTACACGAGATCAATTATCCTGTTGCTTGTTGACTGGGTGTGTCCTGGCGAGTCCCTTGCTCGAAGAAAGTGGGCGCAGTCCAGCCTAATCTCACGCAATTACCCGAAAGCCCTGTTGACACTGGGGAAGTACATTTAGACCGAAAAGCAAACCCAAACCCCAGAGTGCTTGCTCGCCCGACTCGCTCGACACGTCCATCAGAATGAACGATTATGTAATAATATGATAATCGCACTAACTACTCGTACATCCCACTATAATAATAATAGGCACTCGAATGATTTCCTATTCATCACATTTTGCCCATAGAAATGTGCGTGATTTCGTTTATTTTTTTTCGTAATTTTTCGTTCTATATAAACGGACGATCTTGAACGTCAAGCCGCTAAGGTCAAAGCCGCTTTTAAATGTGGGTCGGCCGGGCATTGATTTTTCCGCAAAAAAAGTCGCCTGAATGAAAAGTTACTTCCTTTTTTTCATAGATTTATTAATTTTTGTTGTATAATATATATTTTTCAAAGTGAAAGAGCATTTAGACTTCGTTTTTTATGTAAAATTCTCCTTCAACTTTTCCCCTGTTGATTGACAGCAACAATTTTGAACTTGTGTACAAAAAAATAAATAGAAAAAAACTACACATTCAGGCAAATAGTTTTCTATATTCAGTTAAGTTAAGCACACAGTCTAGACTCTAGACCTTATCAAGACCTGATAGAGACGGGAGCTTTGACATTGAGTAGTCCGGGTCCAGCTCCGAAAATTCAACAAATCAAACTTTGTTCAAAGACATCTCAGAATCTATTGCAGCTCGAAAGCTAATTTCCAAGTTTATGCAAAGCATTTTAGAATAAATGTGAATAAATTATCCACCATAGATTTGTATGTTTGTCTCGATGTGCGACAAACACGTTTCATCCAATAGCGAAACCATAAGAAGGTCATAAATATTGGCCGGCAGAGAAAAAGTAGGATGTGTACAAAAATAAAACAGCCAGCGCCACAATTCCCTAGTCCCCTTTCTCCTAGCCCCTGCTATGGTGTGGGGTGCGTTAGATATGGAATAGAATAAAATGTAATTAACACATGTCTGCCCCAGAGAGTGATGAAAGCGAAAGGCCCACCACAGCAGGAGAGGGGGAAATAAAGCCCCATCGCATCAAAGAGGAGGAAGAAATCGAGCAAAAATTATGCAATTAATTTCCCATGCACTTGATCGATAACCTAATCTCTCTTCCGGCTTGTGATTTGTCCACCAGGACCACTGACCACTGACCACTGACTGTCCATTGACCAGTGACCCCTGACTTACTGGTTTAGTAACGAAGGTATCCTCGTGGTCCTGCCAAGAAATCTCCCGTTCGTCGCACTCTAAAGCTTTTCAAACGAGAATCGAGTTCTAATTTTTTTTCGGTTTTTGTTTCTGCCGGTTTTTATTTTTTTTTTTTAAGAAAGTTGATGGATAGAACAGCGCGAAGTCGAAACGGTGTTCCTGCACTTTTCCTCCTTTCTCCGTCGGTCTGTGGTCTTCTCTCCCAGGAACTCGCGAACCGTTCAATTCAAAGCTGTCCGTCGGACTGAAAAAAAAAGTTGGAGCTCCTCGTCTGGGGGAACAACTTGAAACATTTGTCCGCCGTCTCGCAGTTTCGAGAGCGGTTTTTTGCTGCCCATATTATTCTCCCTATCTCTCAATCAAGTTGGCCGCCTGCGCGTGTTCTCGCTCCCTGCCGGTAATGATTTGTTCTCTGTCATTGCAAAATATATTCAAGAAAAAGCTATGGAACTACAAAATACCCTATAAAATAGGGCCTACGGTAATACATAATTACATAACAGAAGAGGAAAACATATATCATCTTTATTCTTCTACAATATCTGATGGTTTTTAATTAATACCAAAAAGCTCACACTTTGCCCTGGAGATAATCATCTGGCCGGAGGAACTTTCTATCAAAAAGCCCGCGAGATAACGGCGCGTGGGGAAAGCAACAGCTGTTCGTTGGCCCCCAAAATGGGCTGGTCCCCAAAAACAATACCCCTGGGTGACCTTCAACAGATCATGATTACAATGAATATTAATATCAAACAAAATAAATGAAAGTTAAAACAATTAAAGTTCTTTTTTCAACATAACTGTCTAGTCACATCCCCAATAATAATACCATTATTGCCTAGAAAATAGAAGCAACATCATTGCGTCTCCTGATTGCCGGTCGTGGAAACTTTTAAAAAATTATGAGACTTGTTGTTGTTATTTGGTATTCGGGACGGGAGACGTCTCGATCAAATCGAACGGCGGCTGTAGTTTATTATATGTACTAACAGCCGGTGTCTCTACACCTTTTGTACTCGCTGCTGGGCAGGGTCGAATAAATCGTACGACTCCAAATTGTTGTCGCAATTCAAGATTCGGCGCTGATTTTGGCGAGTGCGGAGAAAGAGAGCTTACACACTCTCTATTATTGCCGGTATCACCTGGATTACTATCTTGAGGTCTCGCTCTCAAACCATATATGTAGTATATATGTATGGCCACACGTGTATATTGGGGGCTTTGAGATTTTTATTTTTATATTGCGGCACGCGCTTTTGGGGCAATCACAAAACTGTGGAGCCTTATCGTCTGACTGTCGGAGAGGCCAACCAGAACAATGTTGCGTATGAGCGATATTTTGAGATAATTTTAATAATTCTGTGCTTCCCATGTAATCGTGAATAATACGAGTATATTATTTTTCATATCTATAAACATTTACAGGTTTGAAATTAATTTAGGTCACAAATCGGAAAGTATAAAAATACATTCGAGTGGCAACAGTAAAATCTTTATGTTCTATTTTTCAGGATTCCAGAAACTTTGAACTCTAAGGCAACGGTCTCTCAAATAAGAAAAATAAAGCATTAATAAACCGCCTGGAGTTTTCGATTAGATTAGCAGAATGGGGATTATTCAAGTGAACGAAGATAAGGAGAGCCACGCCTCCGTCTGAATGGAAATCTTTCACAAGTTTAATAATATTGCCAGTCAGAGCTAATTACTGGACAGGCCATATCTTATCAGAAATTGGAAATTCAGAAGACAAAATCCCAACACTCTGTCCTGATTTTTGCGGGGACCCTCCATATTTCAGATTTAAAGAGCATTCAATAGTTGTTTATTCTTCAATACCTTTGAATTTGTCTGAAAGTTTGGTTATCGCATAATAAAAAATAACAAACAGTAGCATTTTCATACACGTGCCGCCGATTTTAGCACACCAAATTCCTTATGCAGAGAAGATAATGTCAAAGTGTGAAATAGATATGTATGATGGTTCAATTCGTTATAATAGCTCAAGGTTTTAGAACTAAGAATTCTGATAACTCTAAAGTCTATTCTAAAAGAAGGTTTTTGTGGGACAAACTGATATTATCGTTATGTTGAAATGCCACCTGTTGCGTTTAATTCAATACAAATTTAATTAAATATTTCCATATAAAAATGTATCAAAGTCCAAAGTTCGTACTATGATATAGTAGATAAATTTATTAATGACCTTCAAGCTATTTTTTAGTCATCATAAAAAAGATAGAAAGCATTGCTTTCCGACAAATATTAGCCGCCAAATAATATTTAAGAACCATAAAATTCGGATATATTTATATTAAAGATTTAATATGATACTACCTCATAGCTATCTTAAACTACATAATACATAAGTAATACTTAAAAATTATCTTTTATGATGGTCATTTTTACATGAACCAAAACTATTTAAAAAAAAAAATACGTTGCATACTTTACAAACTAGCATATCGATAGGAAATTGAGCTTTTCCGATATCAAATTATCGAAAATCACTATCTTTTGGCATCATTTAAATATCACATCTCTATTGTCACAGTGCTGCAAAATTCGTGTGGGACCGATGTTATAAAAATCGATGATTCTCCACCCACCATCGATAGATCGATATTTTGATATCAAATCAAATAACAAAGATAGTCAACACTATTCCGGCACTATCCGACCAAATTACTTCAATTTGTTTTTGTCGCTTCGTTGGGCTTGTTTGTTCTCCACGATGTCTATCTATGCCAACGTAGAAAAGGGACCGGCCATCGAGGTCTTTGCCTTGACACAGGCCTTTAAGGACGACACGAATCCCAACAAGGTCAACCTGTCCGTGGGCGGTAAGTCAAACTTGCGATTTCCGAGTGCGATACAAATGTGATAATAGAATTCCCAGGGAATGTGCAAATACATGTAGGTTCTGTGTGTTTGTGTCTATATAGTGCTAACTCAATTTGCTATCATTTGTTAGTTAGATTGCCCGTGCAGGCCACCTTTTCCTCCTCCCTTCCCGAACGCCCATTTCCGCCGGCGTCACCCATCCATCCCACTGGAGGTCATTTGGAAGTCGAATTGTTATGAAATGTATGGGTTTCTGTCCTTGTCCGTGATTTTTGCACATATGCGATTTATAATTGAAGAGCTTTCATTATTATTTACACTTTTACTAAGTAAGGGTATTCAACTTTTGAGCTTTCTGGGAAAGTGATAGCTGACTATTGGAAAATGTTAACCGGAAACTTCAATTTTACTTTCATTATTCATATTATCGTTTCATTATTTTATATGTTTTCTTTTAGGTTTGAGTTAAAGTCGAAAATATATAAAGACCTTTACCGCTTAGGGCATTTCTTATTCGACTTTCTAAATCTAAAAAAGCATCTTTTGACGTCAACTAGCCAAGTATTTCGTGGATGGCGGATGATAAGCGCCACTTGTGTGCGAGCTTTGTGGCAGGTACAAACAAAAACACAGGACAACAACAAACCTGAACAATCTTGGAGCACTTCACGCAGACACCCGGTGGGGTCGTCCAAGAGCAAATGTTGCTGATTTCGTTGGCGGTTGGCGGTCACCACATCCACCTTTCATTTATTTCATTATTTATGGATGTTGTTGCATAATTTAAATAACAATTCCCACTGGCGAATCGGCTGATTATACGCTTAGGTTATTGCCCCTTCGATCTGTAATGTTGTTTTGTTTCGCATTCCAGTTAAAAGTTAAACTTATATCGGGTTGTTTATATGTTTTGTGTTTTGATAACTTAAGATATTTATTGGCCTGTCATTAGGTATTGATTTTCGGTGTTTTTTGTTGCCAGCCTTTTTTTACGATGCTGCAAAAGAATAAAGTTTCTGGCGACCAATTCAATTCATTCAATTGAACCGTCTATGTTTCCTAAATGCCATAAATTAACAACTCAATTGGCCTGGAAACAAGCCTAAAAACACTATCAGATTTCGTTTAGAATTATGGGATTGATTGGACTTGTTGAGTCCATTATGGGATTGATTGGACTTGTTGAGTCCACTTAGATAAGAGTTAAACAGAACTTTGAACAATGGATTCCCTTCAGCACTTGAGCATATTAAAACCTTGGGAATTACTCATATTTAATATTTTATTATATATTTGCAGCCTACAGGACAGATGAGGGAGAGCCATGGGTCTTGCCTGTTGTGCGTAAAACCGAAATCTCTATTGCCAGCGATCCGGCGGTGAACCACGAGTACTTGCCAGTAACTGGTAAGGAAAACTACGATCTATAGTATCTACTTAAAACTTTCTTAACACCTACGATTCCAGGTCTTGAAACGTTTACAAATGCTGCCACAGAATTGGTTCTCGGTGCTGATTCTCCTGCTATTAAGGAAAATCGGGTAACTTTTTAGCAATTATTTTCTATTAAACCCCTTTAATATTGTGTATTTCCTTGTCAGGCCTTTGGTGTACAGACCATCTCGGGCACTGGTGCCCTTCGCATTGCTGCCGACTTCCTGCACACGCAGCTGAAGCGCAATGTGGTCTACTACTCGAATCCCACCTGGGAGAACCACCACAAGATATTCGCGGATGCAGGCTTCACATCGCTGCATTCCTACCGCTACTGGGACCAAGTCAATCGCCAGCTGGACTTCAAGAATATGTTGGCTGATTTGGATAACGCTCCGCCTGGCGCCGTGATCATCCTGCACGCCTGCGCTCACAATCCCACCGGAAGCGATCCGACCCAGGAGCAATGGAAGCAATTGGCCGAATTGTTTGAGAAGAAAAAGCTTTTCCCTCTGTTCGATTCGGCTTACCAGGGTTTCGCCAGCGGCAATCCCGACCACGATGCCTGGGCAGTACGCTATTTCGTGCAAAAGGGCTTTGAGCTCTTCGTCTGCCAGTCGTTTGCCAAGAACTTTGGTCTGTACTGCCAGCGTGCCGGAAACCTCACGTTGGTGCAACAGCATGGATCTACCAAGGCGGCAGTCCACTCACAGCTCACACTTCTTATCCGCGGCCAGTACTCGAACCCGCCCGCCCATGGAGCCCGTATCGTGTCGAAGGTTCTCAACACACCGAATCTGCGAAACGAATGGATGGAGAGCATTCAGAAAATGTCCAGCCGCATTCGTCTGATGCGAACAGCTTTGCGCGACAAGTTGGTGGCTCTGGGCACCCCCGGAACATGGGACCACATCGTCAGCCAGATCGGCATGTTCTCCTACACCGGTCTCAACGAGAGCCAAGTCAAGGTCCTTATCAACGATTATCACATTTACCTGCTGAAGACCGGACGCATCAACATGTGCGGCCTGAACACTGGCAACGTCGACTATGTGGCCAAGGCGATCCATGCTGCTGTAACCGGGGCTGAGGGTGCATCCGCAAAATGTCAATGTAAAAACAACCTGTAATGGATTACGGGCTAAAAGGTAGACGGAGTGGTGGACAACGATTAGCTTAATACAAAACTTACCCAATGTAGGCCCAATGTTGTCTGCACAAATAGCATTTAAATCAAACCAACAACGGCAATTACAAAAACTTATACACGGATATATATCTTTTAATATTTTAATATATATAATTTTAAATTGTATACCAAATTGAATTAAAAGTTTATACAGAATATGCACTTTAAAAAGCCGTCAAATATTGGTTAACTAATATTTAGTTTGGTAAATAAATCCTTTTTGACTTGTGTGTAGTGCTTGATACAACGACAATAAAAATAATGAAGTATTTATAAAGTGTAATTTTTCTTGGGAGGGCATTCTATTTATTTACAATTAAAAATTATTTCTTAAAAGCTCTGATCTATTCAAAACTTCTGTTTTAAACCATTATTAAGCAGCTTTTAGTATCCATCTTTTTTATTGATATTTTAACTAGAAGTTGTATTTTATTTTTTTAATTTAAAAACAAATTAAAATATATTAGCTATAGCTAAAACCACCTGTTGATTTAACAAAATTGATATAAAAATGGCAATAATAACGCCGCTTGTGCATCACTGCCGCCCTCATAGATAACAACTCTCCTCACCTGGTCACACTACACATTCGACGCCAACACGGTTTTCTGGGAAAATAGATAATATTTGTTTGGTTCTTATTGATATAACCACACAGAAACCCTCCCAACATGGCAGAGGCAGACGATGGATCCGAGCTGCTGTTCTTCGACACGTTTTCCCACGAGGAGGTGACGGTAAGTGGATAATCCAGCCTGGAGATATTCAACTCACACACATTTTTTTTCATAGGACGTCAATTTGGACTTGGTGCAGTTTCCGAAGCCGGTTTTCATCACCCAGGTTAGGATTATTCCTTTGGGAGCCCGTGTGCAGGCTGACTTTCCCGGCGGTGTGCGGCTGGGAGCCACCAATCCATCCAAGTTCGATCTGGAGTTCTTCGTCAACGATTTGGGAATGCCGGGCGCCTCGGCTTTCGAGAACCTGGGTCTGCTGCGTTACAACCAGAACGACTGCATCCACCTGGATTGCTCGCAAGAGAAAATCCCCACGGACGGATTAGTGCTACGTGGCTGGTACAGCACCATCACCTTGGCGGTCTACGGGATCCTTACCAATTCGGTCACCGAGCCCATTGCCAGTCCCACGCTGCCCTGCGAACCCGTCGGCCCAGAGATGTGCAACCTGAGTGGGGAGGTGCTGTTGCAAGAGGATGTGTTGAAGGACGAGTGGCAAGAACCCCTTCCCTCCGAGATTCTTACAGCCCACAAGGGCAACGTTAGCGACTATGAGCCAGAGGAAATGGAGTATACAATATCACGCGAACACTATCACCAGCACGCCGAGGAACAGGAGCAGCGGGATATGAGGCGCATGCGTCGCTCTACGCATTCCACGGATCAATCACCGCCACCGCCTCGAAGATCCCACACGCATTCCGAGAGCAATGACAGGGAGTATATAAGATGGTGAGTAAGGAAGGCACATATTTTAATAGTCCAACTAAAACCTTGTCCTTCCCATTTAGTTCCCGTGACAAGGGCTCTAGGGATTGGTCCCGATCACCCGAATACTCCAGTCATCGTTCTCGTAGGAAGCGTTCGGAGCGCTCTCGCTCGGATGTGGATGAGCATAAATGGCCCAGGACGCCGCCAGCTTCGATTGACTCGCCTACACGGCCGCGCTCGCCTGATACGATGGATTACGACGACGATGACTCGCGCTCCCACTATAAAATGCAATCTTCTCACTACCGGCACTCCTCGGAATCGCTACATCGCGGAGATCGAGATCGGGACGATGAAGACCGCTCGTGTACGCCGCAGGAACAGTTTGAACCCATCCTAAGCGACGACGAGATCATTGGCGATGATGAAGAAGACGATGCTGTGGATGCAGCGGCCATTGCGGAATATGAAAGGGAGTTGGAAGCTGCGGCAGCAGGCGCTCCTCCTGCCATAGACGCCTTCGAGCCGTGGCAAAGGCCGCTGGAGTTCTACGAAGGTGACTTGACCACCCACTTCACCAAAGAGTTGGAAACTCTGAGGTTGCTATTCAAAAAGTTGGCTGTCCAAACGCGTTGCGAGAACGTGACTGCCTTCGGCGAGGAGCACGGTGTCAGTGTGGATGAAAGGGAGCAGTTTGTCTACTTAGGAGAACAATTAAACAACCAACTGGCGTATCTGGCCCAAAACTACAAGCGGCGCAACTTTGTGCTGCAACAGTTCTTCGGCAACGATGATGTGCACCTGCGGCAGGCTGCTCATGTCTTGCAAATAGCTTTGAGTTTCCAAGCGGCCTGCATGCAGCCGCAGCCCGCTTTCAAGATTCGACACATCAAACTGGGAGCTCGGATGGCTGAGCTCCTGGGATCCAGCGAGGATCTGTTTCAACATCTACTCAAGGAGCATCAATTCGACCCATTCGAGGCGGTCTTTAAACTCTACCACGAAGCCTTTATGGCTCTTTCCATCAAGCTGCAGCTTCTCAAAGCCGTGTATTCTCTTCTGGACACCCGCCAGGGCATTGAACATTTTCTGAAATCGCAGACCAATGGATATGAGGCAATAATAGAGGCCTTGAAGAGTGCCAAGCTAACGCGAACGAAATATGCCCTGCAAGCCATCATCAAGAAGCTGCATTTGTGGGAGGCCTTGGGCTCTGTCAAAGATTGCTGTCGAACTCTTTTTGTGCAGCTAATTCCGGAAGAGAATGAAATGGAGTTTAAATTGGAGGCGGCGTCCCTGTGCAAGAAGATAGAATATTCATTCCAGATGCTGATGGATGCATTGACCACCAGCCAGTTGAGCTACCAGCAACCACGTCGCTTCTTACCAGTGTCCAAAAAGTTTGAGGTAGTCACGGACTCCATGGCTCA
Organism: Drosophila ercepeae; assembly: GCA_018150545.1. Lineage (NCBI taxonomy): Eukaryota > Metazoa > Arthropoda > Insecta > Diptera > Drosophilidae > Drosophila > Drosophila ercepeae. The sequence goes on from JAECWL010000161.1 coordinate 17,808,243, forward strand.
GCGTAGCTTCGCCAATGCTTTGCAGTCCTTCTTGGGACAGCACTCCCTGGCGGAATCCTTACTGGTGATGCTGGGAAACTGCAAGACTCTGCCAGCTTCTACCTATTTGTGTATGTTAGATCTTATGCATACTTTGTTCCGTTCGCACGTCGGCATCGATTACTTTGTGGACGATGCCTTTCCTATTACCCAGGCCATTGTGGCCATTTTGCTGGGGTTAGATGACTTGCCCAGAAGCTTTGAAGAGGTGATCCCTAAACTAGTAGAACCTGAAGTGGTTGTTAAGCCACCGGAAACTGTTGAGGGGACAATAGATGCTGAAAAACCAAGTGAAAGTGTTGTACAGGAAGAGCAGCTACCAAAACCAGCTACAATTCCTGTTGCTACTCCTATGATGAGACCCAGGCCAATCCTGCGTCCCGTTCTTCCACGACTTGCCAGGTTGGGCATCGAAATGTCATACAAAGTCCAAACGCGTTACCACCTGGATGCCATAGTCTATGCCCCGGAATACGATGCTGTGCGCTTGTCTACCCACATGCACGCCATTTACTCGCAGACCTGCGACCCCTCCGGCAGGCAGCATACCGTGGAGGTACTGGGGCTGAACAACAACCTCAAGATATTCATGGACTTGATCAAGAAAGAGCAGCGGCTGCAGACGCAGCGTCAGTTAAGTTCTCCGGGCATGAAGTACAAGAGTCCGGTCCTGAGTTACGCCGTGGATATGGTTGATAGTTGTGTCCGTTACTGCGAACAGTTGGATTATCTTATTGAACATGGAGGAGTTATCCTGGAGCTGGCCAAGAACCACGACACTTTCGAACCGTCGGTTTCAGCTGTTCTGCAGGAGATGTACGTCTACATGAAGCCCCTGGAGGCCATCAACGTATTTGTTTACGATGATATCATGCCGTTGGTGGAGGTGATCGGACGTTCCTTGGACTACCTTACCACATTCCCTGGGGACCTAATAATGGCTCTGCGTATCCTGCGATATCTCTCCATCAGCCGGCCTATTGATGGACAGAAACCACCGCCGGTAACTGAGGAACTGAAACATCGCTTCGTCGCCCTTCAACTGTACTCGGCCGATGGTGTCCAGCTCTGCATCCAGATCATGGAGCGATTGTGCACCTACTTCGAGCAGCCGGGCGACCACTCTCCCGCTTTGATGACGATTCAAGGAGTGCATTGTTGCCAGATTATGCTGCCCACTTTGCAAATTCTAAGGGAGTTACTCTCGTATGCCATTCTGTGCAGGGATGGCACCTACAAGGATCTCACGTCCATCGATCACCTGGTGAAGGTCTACTATCTGCTCTACTACTACCCCACGAGGTGTCAGGCCGGCGCCGAGGTAGAGCAATGCAAAATGGAAGTAGTCCAAACACTGTTGGCCTACACCCAGCCGAATGAACAAGATGAGGAGTCACTGCATAAATCTCTGTGGACCTTGATGGTTAGGGAAGTGCTTAAGAACATCGATGGGCCCGCTCATTTTATTCCGGGTAATGCATATTTCTTAATCGTTTCAGTACTCGCTAACTCATTGTTTTTTAGGCCTCAAACTCTTGGCGGAGCTCCTTCCATTGCCGCTGCCTATGCCCCAGCCATTGTGTGACCAGTTGAAGCAGCAGCACAAGCAGCGCCTCATCACCGAACGCAAACTATGGTCCGCCCATTTGCATCCGCAGAGCGGCCAGATAGCCAAGCTAGTGGAAGCCCTGGCTCCGTCTAGTTTCCCCCAGCTCTCGGAGATGTTGCAGCGCGTCTGCATGCAGCTCTCTGATCTGGCCCCCAATATGACGCTGCTTATTGCCAAGACAATCACGGAGCTTTTATGTAACGAATATCAGACCTCAAATTGCATCCCAACTACAAACTTGGAGAGGCTGCTTCGATTCTCTACCCGATTATGTGCTTTTGCTCCTTTGAAGAGCTCCATGTTGTCCATTCTATCGGGCAAGTTTTGGGAACTGTTCCAGTCCCTCTTGGCTTTAAATGAGTTCAACGAAGTGGTGTCCAACTGCCAAGAAGCAGTGCATCGCATCCTAGACAGCTTCTTGGACTCGGGAATATCGTTGATTTCACACAAATCCACCGCTGCTCCAACTCTTAACTTGGCTGCAGCACTCCCGCCTAAAGAACTCATTCCCAGGATTATAGACGCAGTTTTTAGCAATCTTACGAGCGTTGAGGTCACCCATGGCATCTCCATTCTGGCAGTGCGCAATATGGTTATACTAACAGAACATGAGTAAGTCTTGGATGGTATTAAATAACAAACAGTCGTAATAATAATGTGATTTCTTAGCTTCACATTCTACCATCTGGCCCAGTTGCTGAAACAGAAGATCACAGAGTTCCAGGCCTGGATGGAGCGTGTTATTTTGCACAACGAGACAGTGGAGTACAACGCCAACATTGAGTCGCTGATCCTCTTGCTGCGGTCTTTGACGCAAATTGAACCACCACCCGCCATGTCAGCGATGCCTCATCGAACACTTAAGCTGGGCGCCTTGGAGTTGGCTCAGTTACTGGAGTTCCAGGACATTGATCTGTGTAAGCCGCCAGTGCTAACGCGCATTCTATCCGTGATGGAGAAGCACAAGGCGGTGGCAAATGAGGCAGCTGCCAGTGACCTCAAACAACTAATCTTACTGTATGCCTCCAGACAGGACACAGCATTAGTCCAAGGCACCAGTTTAGATACTTCTGTGGAGGGTGATGGGGAAAGCAACCCAACCGGCAACCCTCTTAGTGTTGAACCCTATCTCCCACAAGCCGAGGGTATCGTCACTCAGTATGAGGCGCGTCCGATCTTTACTCGATTCTGTGCCACAGCTGAAAATGCTCACCTCACGGCACGTTATTGGCTCGAGCCGTTGCCCATTGAGGTGATCGAGGACATGAATGAGCCCCTTTACGAACGCATAGCCTGCGATCTAACAGACTTGGCCAACGCCTGCCTCAATCCCGATTTGAATGCAGCTGGCGATAACAAGCGCACGATCAATCTTTCAGGATCGCCCCAATCCAATAGGGAAATGACACCCACAGCCCCTTGCTTCCGTACTCGACGCGTAGAAGTGGAACCAGCCACAGGTCGTCCGGAGAAGAAAATGTTCGTTTCGTCAGTTAGAGGTCGAGGTTTTGCCCGTCCTCCACCATCTCGAGGTGATCTGTTCCGCTCGCGTCCGCCAAACACTTCAAGACCCCCGTCCCTCCATGTTGATGACTTCTTAGCATTGGAAACTTGTGGGGCCCAACCCACTGGACCAACTGGTTACAATAAGATCCCATCGATGCTCAGAGGATCCAGAGTGGGACGCAACCGAGGATCACGCATCTCAGCAGCTGCCGCTTTCAGGTGAGTTTATTTTGTATTCAGCTTGAAATGATTGTAAATTTTTGTATCATTTTCGACAGGCAAAAGAAGCTGATGCGCATTGGTTCACCCTCCAGTTGGGCCGAATCCTCTGGCTCTTACCGCTCAGGCAATTCCGACTCCCATTTCGGAGGCAGTGATTCCCACTATTCATCGCCCCACTACAGTGGCCGCTCAAGAGGCCGGGGCTTGCGGTCCCGACCATCTTATTTACGATAGACTATTGATTAATTCTTGGTGATTGTTTATATCAGTTCGATTTCGTGAATATTTGTTTATATATTGAATTTCAGTTTGATATTTTACTGCAAATCATCTTTATAAGTTTAAAGTTCATATTTAATATATACAATGTAAGCGAGTCTTTTAAATTTAGTTTCTTAAAGATTGTTTATTCCAAATGACAAATATTTGTAAAGGTTTATAATTGAAATCTGATTAATAATTGAAATATGTAAATTTAGCTTTCGGTAACTACACTATGCAAACGTACGTCATGGGACTCCATGGGCAGCTCCTCGTTGCTGACGATCTGCTCGTTCAGTGCCAGGGCCATGAGGGATGTCTTCTTTTGTGGGTACTTTTCTGCGTGCTGTTGTAGGAAAGCATCATAGTACCCCATTCCATGACCCACACGTGCTCCAGAGCGGGTGAACGCCACACCAGGCACAAGGAAAAGGTCAATGCCGTGTCCTTAATAATGGAATTTAATAAGATTTAAAGGAGAGATCTTCATAGACCTACCGTTGGTCAATGCATCTTCTCGTGCCTCTTTAAAGTTTGGCTGCTTAATGTTCCACTTGGTCAAGGGTAGATTCTCATATTCTTCCATGCCGCGTAGCCGCACCATCTTCATTTGGTTGCCCTCGTAGGTGGGGACATATACCATCTTCTCCAGGCGGAACATTTCGCTGAGCAACTCCGTAGTGTCCAGCTCAGTGCTGGTGCTCAGGTAAATACTCACACGTTGGGCCTGACGGAACACGTCGCTCATTAGCACCTGGAAAAACGAGAGAATATGAAGATACTTCTAGTACGATAATTAGATCAAGATATAACCTTAGCTGTGACTGCTTGGGATTGGCGGACAATGTTCACCCGATCCAGGTCTTTGAGGGCATCTTTCATGCGCTTCCTCAGCGCCGCTTTAATGCCGTTCTGGATTGTCGCCGCCATTGGATGAACTGTTTACTCGAGCGAACCGGTAAGAACTGTTTCCAACCGACTGTCCAGCGCTTACGACGGGCATCTGTAGGTCTCCGGCGTTATCAGTTACTTAGCTGCTATCAGTCGGGGATTCCACTTTCCGAGCCTATTCGTAAACAAATGGAGGAGGAGGTAGTCTGCCCATAAAGTTATGACTCCAGGGAGCATAAAACAGCTGATTGACATTCGCACGGATCGAGTGAAATTAATTAAATAGTATTTATTTGTTATTACATGTTTTTGTTCCTATTCTGTTCTTATTTTGAGTTTAAATGAAATGTAACTTTTGTAAAATAAAACAACACTATGTGTTTTTCAAGTAACTTAATTCATAGTTTTTATTTCAAGCAAATAGAGTATTAAATACAAATCAGACATTGGTTATTTCATAATCAAAAAGGAAAATCACTTCTTTTTAGACTCAGGGGCCTTAGTATCCGTCTTAGTCTTGAGATTCTTCAACTGCTCCTTTTGCTATGAGTATAAAATGTATAAAAATCATATATTTTAATGAAATATAAGAAAGCTAACCTGTTTATAAAAGAATTCCTCTTCGCGGGCAGCCTCCATCTTGCCAAAGGAACCCCCAGCCTCGCGGATGGTGCCACCACCACCTCCACCTTTTCCTGCTCCACTTCCGAGTTCACCGACCTGAGACATTTTTAAGTGCCTGCAACATGCAACATCAAAATAGTTCTCGAATGCTTATGCAATTTTGGTCCAATTTATGAAAAACTTACTGAATTTGCTTGGGATACAACCGCTGACTGAGACGACGCAAGGTAAACATTATTCGCTTTTATAGCACCGATTTATATAGTATAGTTAAGCTATATATAAGGGGTGATTTGTCGCAACGATTGCGCCGGCTGGTGAAAACAGACTATTCAAAATAGAGGCATGGGCGTTGCTAAAAATATTTCTTGAGGAACGAAAACTTTTTAGTGATGGTGCAGCCGAAATCTTTTTAGATTTGAAAGAAATTTTATCGTATATTTTGATTTTAATTAAACAAAAATGTTTTACTAAAAATATACTTGTACCTTTGGAAATGAATTTCTAACCCTGCCAATAGGACAAAAACTAACAAAATCTTAACGAATAATTTTTATTATTTATGTAAAGTATTTCCAAAACCACATTTCAAACCTGAAACTAACAATTTTATTTGGCAAAGGCTTATGTAACGCCGAGTCCGATCGCTCCAAAAAAATCAACGCTTAACGAACAAAAAGAAACAAGAAACTATTTTATGGAGTGTGCGAATCTGATTTAAGATGTTCCAAAACATCGGTGGCAGTGTTGTTGAGGACGTCTTGTCCTTCTTCCTGGGCACGATCATGCAGTAATTTCAAACTATCAGCAGTCTAAAGAGAAATTGCAAGAAACTGATATAAATTTTATACTAAATAAGTTGCTGAGTTTCCTTACCTCGTTAAGGAAAAAGGCCTCCTCAAGTACGTTCTTGTGCTTGTTCATGCACGATGTGTTGGCAATGGATGCGTGATCTACTGTCTTTTGGAATTCGTCCCAATTGGGCAAGTAATCGCCTTCGTCCTTCTTTGATTGCATTTTGCACACAAGGCTTTGGGTTAGCGATATGAAATACTCCTCCTCCTTCAGACCGCCTTGCAACTTGCCTAGTCCGCCGCCCCAAAGGAAAACATTAGGAGTTTTTTTTTCTTCACTATAGGGCTGTTTCGGAATAAAACCGAACCTTGGCGGATTTTCGAATGTTTAAAAATGATGGGGATGCTGTTTTAGTAATACTTACGACTGTGGTAAACGGAGGCTCAACCGACGTTGCAACAATCCAGCACAAAACATTTTTACACGCGAAAGGAAAGTATACATGAAAATATTACAGAGGCTATAAAATAGTACCCAAATGAGACGCAGGAAACACCTTAGACTACTAGATTGAGTACTTCTGGTAGACTGTTATTCTTATTCTATATATTGAATTATATAAGAAGTATTTTTATCAGGCAACTATGATGAAAATATTACAGGGGCTACACCTTAGACTATTAGATTGACAACTTCTGGTAGACTGTTGTTCTATTTAGAATTATACATGAAGCTTTTTTATCTGGCAACTAAGATTGATTGTGGATAAATACTTTTTATTTAGATAATAATGATTCTATACAACATATACACCTTTTTTCATTTGCATTTTCACTTCTCAAAAGATTTTGCGGGCTTTCACTTTTCTAAAATGGCGTTTAAGAAACCACTACATCCGCTTCCGGTATTTTTTTAAATACTAAATTTTTGTACAATTTTTTACAATTAAAAGCAGAGCCTGGACTTTAGACTCGCCCCGTGAGAAGGTTCTCTGTTTTTTTTCGATACTATATAACCATCACTAGCTGTCACAACCTATCCACAACCTACACATGAAGGTAGTAGTTGCTCACAAATTTTAATGAGTACAGTGCCTGCCCAATCAAATACAAAAAACAGAAAGCAGAAAATAATGATTCCGAAAAATATCGCAGTGTCCGGCGCCCAGTACATCCAAGCAACCCCAGTAAGTCGCAGTCTAGTTAAGTGTCGCCATGAGCAGATTTAGTAATCCACAATTTATATCCAATGCAAGCCAGCACAAGCGCTTCAGTCAGCAACAACCAAAACCACGCCACCACCAGGTTTAGGACGGAGGACCAAACTGGCGGCCCCAAAGTCGAGGTCGGCGGCGGTACTACTGAAGCGCCGGAGCCGCCGGAGGCGCAATGATGGAGTTTTTGATGGTTCCAGTGGAGTCGGTGGTGGAGGCGGTCGTTCAGGACCAAATGCTGGAGGAAGCGGCACCGGTACAGGTCCCGGAGCCGGATACGGAGCCGGAGCCGGACGAAATATTGACAGGGCTCATACAAATGGGAAGGAACCCTGCCAGTTTGTTCCAGTGCGTCGCAAGCCACTAGGCGAGTATATGAAACTAGCTCCAGCCCCGGCTTATATTCCACAGCCGCCGGCTCTCACCTATGCAGCAGCTGTAGAAGCTTTGCCAGGTCCCAGGTACGTTGGCGTGAAGGTGATGATCTCGCCGCGATTGAAGCGGGCCACCAAGCCCGGAAAGTCGAAGAAGAACAAGCGGCACAAGAAGCCTCAAACCGCCAAGCCAGGTAATCAGTTCAGCATATTTGCGGCGGAGCAGCCCAAGCCGCATATTGTCCACGTGGATCCCAAGGCTTTCCGGGAAGAAGAGCAGCCACCCGCCAAAGGGAAATCAAAGGGAAAGCGGAACAAGAAGGCCAAACAGAAGTCCGTCCCGCGGGTGCCCCAGAACCAACCGCAGCCAAAGACTGCGACACCGGCAAAGGTAACGCCAACTGCGCCGAAACCAATGCCGGCGCCAATGCCAACGCCAACGCCTAGGCCGGCGTCAAGGCCGGCTCCCTTGCCACCAAAGGAATTCAAAGACTCCTTCAGCTATCTCAATTATCATCATGAGCAACTTCAGCGCATCCTTGCTGTCCAAACAGCTGGTCTGCGTCCAGTTGCCGTCCGTGGGCCACAGGGTCATCCATTAGCATCCCTATCTGCACCAGCATCAGCATCAGCATCTACCAGTTCGAATTCCACCTTCAGGGCGGCCATCCAGCATCCAGTGCAGCGGTACAGGATCGCCATCGACGATCAACAATTCAAACGCTGCGAGCTAGAGGCCGCCGCTCTGTTGGCCCAAAATAAGGCCATGCTGCGTCTATGGATTAACCCACATCTATTTATCTCTTAGATAGCATCAGCCTGTTTCGCCGCCCCCGCCTCGCAAAATTCAAATTCATTAGTTAGTTTGTGTGTTGATTTCAGTAATTCTGTTGAATCAAAATTTAAAAAAGAACGGTCCACTAGCAAGCAATAAGTGCTGCCCATTGCGCGAAGCTGGCAACCCAATGTGGCCATATTTTTAAGTATTTCCGCAAATATATAGTATTTTCTGCACATTTGGTGATTGCCTATCGATAAATTTTCTTGATAGGAAATGAATTTAAATATTGGTTAAATGTTTCTTTTATATTCCAGCTTAAGTTAAGTTATATTTTTATAGATTATACATTGTGGAAACAAAAATTGCAAAGGTAAAAAATTTCACAAGGTACATAACCGAAGAATGTTGTGGCAACTCTAAATTAGGGAAAATGTATGTTGACACCAATCGTCCATCCATAATAGCTAAAAGGCCAACTAGTATAGCCAATAATAATTAGCTTTAATTAAATTCATTAATTCATTTAAATTTAATTAAATTATTAAGGCAATGCAACATTCAACGCCACCCTTCTTCGTTTCTTTTTAAGTTATCGTTTTTGCAATATGTACAAAAAGCTTTTATTGTAAATGAATTTATAGCTATGAAATAGCTAGAACGACAGATTCTGGCCAAAAATAGCTACCAGTTTTCGATCACTAAAAATAGCTAAATTTAATGAGAAAATAGCTAAGCTGACAACACTGGACAACACTGTTTGTAGTAATAATGACTAGAATAATCGTTTTATTTCGGAACCTAAATCGGATGCTAACTTGGGGATATAGTCCAAATCGGAAGTGCTAAATGTGCGGCGAACGAGAGACAATGCCGATTGAGTGAGGCTAGAACGATATTCGGGCAGCGGGCAGAGCGAACGCGCCGCGTGCGCCCCGCTTTTGCATTTGTGTGTGTATCATGGACAAGCTACGAAACAACAACAAGGAGAATGCACCCATCGAGTACTCCCACCCCCACTCCCACACCCACTCGCACTCCCATCCCCACCCACAAGCACCCCCACCACCGTTGGAAATGGGAGGCGGATTCGAGGATGTGGAGAGCAACAAGAGCACTCCCTACTTCACGCCTCTGGAATTTCTGCAGACGTCCTTTGAGTTCCCCTCGCCTACAACGGAAACCGGACCTCCGGGAATCCCGGAATCATCTGCCGAAGATGATGAATCTGCGCGGGCTTGCTACACTCCCAGGCAGTTCACGATTGCCACCACCGCCCACCATCCGGCCATCCACCAACAATCTCCCACGCTGATCCGCAAGTTTAAGCGCTTTTCCGTGTACGACCGTAGGTCCTGCTCGCCCCACATCTCCTCAACCGCGGGAGAGGAGCGTGCAGTCGGCACCGGACGGGGTACAGACAAGGAGAATACCATCCCGAAGGGTGGCAGCGAGGAGCACGAACTGGAGAACAGCCTGTACCTGTCTAAGAGTGAGCACAACTCACCCACAATCATCTTCAAGGATGAATCCTCCACGACTCCGGGTGTCCACCACCTCAGCTACTCCCCCAAGCTGCTCTCCTCCAACATCAACAACCTGAACCTATCCGGATCTCCTTTGAATGTAATCAACTCCGCTGGCTATAAAAATGGGAACTTTTTTCGGTTCCCCGAGATCGATCACGTGGTGCAGGTTCAGGACATGCCAATGGAGATCGCGAACCTGGAGGAGGCTGCTCTGGCAATAGCTGAGCCGCAGGAGTACCAGGAGCAGCAGCACTATCAACATCAGCAGAAGTCGGAGGGTCGAAAGAACCGGAAAAACAAGAACAATCTCACCATTCGCATCACAGACGTTCCCATCAAGAGTTCCCAACAGCCTTCGCCCCTGACTAAGCCAAAAACTCCGACCATCAAGAGCACCAAAGAGAAGGCCCGATCCCTGGACTCGGCTGCGAATGAAACAGAGCTCTCTATCGTGGTGCACAACATAACAGAATCTCACGGCAGTTGCGATGACATGGAATCGGGGCATGGCAAACCATCGAGCACCATCCTCCACCATCATCAGCTGCAGCAACCCAACACGGGAATCCACTCAACGTCCTTGTCCCGCCTGGACAGCCACCTGAGCCTGGCCAATCAGAGGCGAACGCCGCGCCGCAAGTCGCCGGGCATCCACAACACCGACTGGATGATGTACCACCGCATGCAGAACCCCCATCACTGCACCACCACCGCCCAGAGTTCCTTGGATTCGGAGGCCAGTTTGACGCAAAGCTTGGGTGAGTCGGAGCTGAGGTCTGCCTGCAGTGTGGACGGTGGGTCCAAGTTCGGATTGGGTGCCAGTCTGGCCCCGAGGAGCGCCCACAAGCACAACCTGGTCTTGCACTCGTCCAGCACGAACCTGAAGACTCTGCCTGAGTGTCGTCTGGTGGAGTTCACCTCCTCGCAGGCCGGGACATCCAAGGAGTCGCCCTTCAAGCAAAAGTCCATGGATTTGCCGATGCCGACGCTCCAGAACAAGGCCACCCTGTCCACCTCCTCGATGAATCTGCTCCAGCGCAGGGGATCCAATCATAGTCTCACCCTCAACTTGCACAGCTCTTGCGGCAACCTGATGAACAGCGGTCTGAGTCTCTCTAATTTCAGCCTGGGATCCAACTCCAAGTCCAGCAACAACCTGGATGCGGGCACCACAAACCAGACCCGATCGGAGCAGCAGGCACAGACCCATCTGATGGTCGGCGGAAGCCAGGGCATTCGACAGGGACAGTTTAGGAGGCGAGGATCGAATCACAGCATCACCCTGAAGGCGGGACACACCACCACCTCGTGCGGGGACCTCAACTCCATACAACAGCAGCAGCAGCAGGCAATGCTGACTGCGGAAAAGTACAATCGCCTGGGAATGCGCACAAACTCCACGGGTTCGGGTTCCGGGTCGGGCTCCAATGTCCCGACTCCGAAGAGGGGACTGCTGGAGAGGCGCGGATCGAATCAGAGTCTTACTCTTAATATGGGCAGCATTCTGGGAGGAGCCGGAACAGAGATACACGTCCAGGAAGTCAATCAGCCCAAGGTTACGGTTTGCAGTTGTGCAGCCGGAAACCAGGCTCCGCATCAGCGGAAGTTCTTCAGTACCGAGAATCTGAACAGCAGCAAGGCCAGCGGCCAGCAGTTCTTCGGACAAGTGTGCTTCGGATCCGCCTCCGATTTGCAACCGAATCCCCAGCAGGAGGTCTCTGGACCGGATCAGGCCATTGCCTCGAACTGCACCTGCGCCGGAGCAGTCCGGAATATCATGACGCGACCGTTGTCGCCACAAACCACCAGCGAGGAGTTTAAGATCTACTTGGCCAGCATCCAGATGCTCCAGAGCGCCACCAATCCCTTGAATCAATTTGACTTGATCCGGCTGAACTATGTCTTTGATCATAGCTATCAGTCCAACCGGAACATTATAGAGCAGCCGCCAGTGCTGGGCTCCAATGGACGGGAGGGCGATACTCCGACGGATCTGGTTCCTCCTAGCTCGGAAGACAGTGAACTTCTGTCTTGCTACGAGGCGGTGGTCCAGAGAATCGTCCAGTGTTTGCCCCAGCTCGAGGAGAACGAGCAGAAGCGCATCTTTCGGGACCTGCACAAGGAGTTCTGGGATCTGCCTCTCAATCACCAGGAGAAGCCCATGGTATTCGGTTCGCAGACGAAGAATCGATACAAGACGATCCTTCCGAACGACCACTCCCGGGTCCTACTCGAAAAGGAGTCTACGGAACTAGTGAGCCTGCTGGAGGAGAGGCAACAGGTTACCACCGCGGCCGCTGGCGAGGAACAGCCCTACATCAATGCCAATTATATAAAGGTACGAGGATTTATTATATATTTCGCATTTTTATTATTTTCTTGTCCCTTTTAGGGACCCGACTACGTGTCCAAGTGCTATGTGGCCACCCAAGGCCCCTTGCCCAACACAATCTACGAGTTTTGGCTGATGGTCTACCAGAACACCCAGCGCTACATCCGTCGCTGCGTGGACGGTGGAAGCAGTAACAGTCCCCACATTGACCGGGCACAGATACTGCAGCAATACTTCCAGAAGATCATCATGTTGACTAACTTTACGGAGGCCAATCGACAAAAGTGCGCCGTCTACTTTCCCGTGGAGCTGAACGAAATTTTTGCAGTGGCCGCCAAGTGCGAGGTGTTCCAGTTGAGTGCGCTGGCGCGCGACTATTTCGATCGCTATCTGGCGCCCACTTCTGTGCCGGACACTGTGGTGGCGGCATTGCCTGATTCGATTGACCAGGAACTCAGTGGACGCCATATTGGAGTGGAATCTATTCGAGTGACGCTGGACGGCGATCTGCTAGAGTCCTTGCCCGCTCAGAGCAGCTTTTTCCTGATCAAGAACGTTGGCATTGTGCGACGGAATGGGTATTCGGTGAGGAAGCTGGTGCTGCTCTATTGCATCCAGGTGCCTCAGACCGGAACCTACCATTTGCAAAAGATCTGCTGCTATCACTATTGGTATCCCGACTGGCCAGATCACCACTCGCCCAAGGATATCAACACACTCTTGGACACCTGCCTGCACGTTTTGAACCTGGGAAAGTGCGAATCGGAATTCGATAACTACGACGAGAAGATGAGCGTAAGGAACGCCCATTTGGCGGCTCAGAGGCTGGAAATCTACCAACAGGACATTTTCAATGCAGTCCAGCCGCTGCCCGTGATCCACTGCTCGGCCGGAATCGGGCGCACCGGATGCTTCACAGCCATCCTCAACGCCGTTCGGCAGCTGCGTCAATCGCTGGCCTATTCCCTCACCGGAATGCTTACCAAAACTCTGACCAGCAGTGAGGCGGAGCAATTTCAGTCGCCCTCGGACAGTGACAGCAGCTTCACGTGCAACACCATACGGCATATCAAGCACATTCTGAGCCACCGAGGAGACACGGAGGACACGGAAGCGGTTGAGACGCCACCCTCCTTTGATCGTTTACCAAAAATGCCGGAAATTTACGTGGACGTGCTGGGCATCGTGTGCAATCTGCGCCTGCAACGCGGCGGTATGGTCCAGAACTCGGAGCAGTACGAGCTGATCCACCGCGCCATTTGCCTCTACTTGAAGCGCACACTTGCTTTAAGGAGATTTTAATGAAAGTTTTGAATTAGAGAATATAGAGAAGCAACCATTTTGACGACGAGTAGAAGAACAAAACACCAATTTACTATTTATAATCGCAATTTTTGTGACCCTTATTTTAATGCAACATGCAACAAGCAACATTAACAAGAATCCATGGCTAAACGAGTCTCGAAACACATACATACTTGGGAAGGTATCTTCTTGCCGGAATAGATCGGATTAGAGGTCCTCCCAATGTTTGCTAAATATTACTATTACCACATATTCTATTATATTATATTATAAATGTTCATTAAGTGTTGGATGTATGTGTGTTAAATGTGTGCATGTACATAAGTGTAAATGTTTCCGACTTTTGGTGTGAACTATGCTTAAAGTAAAGTTAATTAACAATTATTATACCTTACCTTACCTTACCTTACCTTATACCTTACCAAAATCATACACCGTATCCAATTTTAAGGAGCTCGAAACCTGCGGCTACGCCCATCGGTGAGTTGTCATCAATGTTTGGAAGGCGGGGAAAGCTCAACCCTTTTTTAAGTTGGATTACCCCCCAAAAAAGGGGTTTCCAACTGACTAAAACACCAATTTCCCCAAATCACGAACTGACAGCTCGACCGGAGGACTGAGACCGATCCTTGGATGAGAGTTCGATGGAAAACCTAAGGCAAAAAATCTCGAAATGAAAGAAGTAAACCCCTAAATAAATTGTATTAACGTTTATGCAATGGAACTAGTCAAATAAAACTTAGAAACATTTTAAATGTAACTTTAAATGTGTAAAAATTCGAAAGTGTTTTAATTCAAGTGGGAAAATAATTAAAAAACTACTAATGTGGGAAGATAGTTTTGGCTAAATAAAATGTATAGGAAAACTATCCTCGATTCTATTAAGGTATAAAAATTATATTGAAATATTAATTTGAAGAAGACTTGATACCCGCTGCACTGTCTAAGGGTTAACGCAGTCAGCTGTTTTTGGTCGCAAAGGCAAAGTTCAGCCGCGAATCAGGTTTGTTATTGCCGAATAATTACATAGCGATTAGATTGTCCATGGAATCAAGAGGCTAGGAATAATTTCGCCATGCTTCGGTCAAGCGGCCGATTTATTTTTACGAGGCTCTACAGTAGCATGAAGGTAAATTAATGAGCTCCGTGAGAGAAAATTTCATTAACCTGTGTACTTTTTTTTCTTGGCACCCCAAGGTGAAAGTACAAGTTAAACAAGGCGTTGTGGTGGGTCAGCAGAAAAAGCTGGACAGCGGCTTGGAGTACCAGAGTTTTTTAGGCGTTCCCTATGCAGTCCCACCTCTTGGAGAGCTCCGATTTCGGGTAAGTAAAGTCTAAGAACTGATGCAGTCTTTTAATTCCAATTCCTTTATCCTCATATAGAGTCCTCAGCCTTTGGAACGTTTTGAGCAGCAGGAATTGGACTGCACCAAAGAAGGAAGTATCTCCCATCAGCGTGATCCATTCACCCTGCAGGTAGCCGGATCAGAAGATTGCTTGTTTCTCAATGTCTACGCTCCAAAAGTCAAGAACTCAAATACGCCACTGCCTGTAATGGTGTGGATCCATGGCGGCGGATTCTTCTTCGGAAATGGCAATAGTGATTTGTGATTATCTCACCGATTATTAACCAGACTGAATCTAATCTAGAGTAAATTTTTCAGTCACTTCCCGGCCAAACTTATGGAGCAGGAGGTCATTGTAGTGACTTTAAACTATCGTCTTGGAGCTCTGGGCTTTCTTAGCCTACCGGAGGAGGGCATCCACGGCAATATGGGCTTGAAGGATCAGCGTCTAGCCCTCCAGTGGGTACAAGAAAATATAGCTACATTTAATGGCGACCCCAACAATGTAACCCTTTTCGGCGAGAGCGCCGGAGGAGCTTCAGTTCACCTCCATACGTATGCCAAGCATGCGAATAAGCTCTTCCACAAGGCTATAATGCAGAGCGGAACGGGTAACATGGAGTGGGTGTTCCAAAACGATGCCGCCGGGAAAACAAGGAAACTAGCGAAAATCCTTGGCGGTGGAGATTTCGGTAACGACACCAAGGGGCTCCTGGGCTTCCTGCAATCTGAAAAGGTTACACCCGTTGCTATGCTTGCCCATACACTTAAAACACAAACTCCCGATGAGAGGCGTCGCCAACTGCCGTTTGTCTTCAAGCCCGTACTGGAGGACAGTAGTAGTCCGGATAGTTTTCTGGAGCAAAACATCTTCGATCTTATGGTTAAAAAGGAGGTTTTGAATGGAATGCCAACGATCATGGGCTACAACTCGGCCGAAGGGCTTGCCATGATAGCGAAAGCTAAGCAAAACATTGCGGCGTATGGCGAGGATCTAGCAAGAATGGTTCCTAAGAATCTGGTACCAGACCCAGAGGCACCCGAAGCTCAGGAAGCGGCCGCGGATATTAGAGCCTTTTTCTTCAACGGCAAAACTGTTGGCAAGGAGAATCTAGATAATCTAACTGACCTTTTCAGCGATTATCATTTTAGCATGGACCTCCAACATGCTGCCGAGATCCATGCCAACTGCCAGACCACGTCGCCTTTGTATTTATACCGCCTGGACTATGTTGGAGGGCGTAATCTATATAAGAAAGTGTTCCAGAACGATGATATGCGAGGAGTTGCACATGCCGATGATATTTGCTACCTCTTTCAAATGGCTGGCGATAAGTCCAAGCTGGAAGGTGACGATTTGCTGGTTACGGAAAGGATGTGCCAGATGTGGGCGAACTTCGCCAAGAGTGGGAAACCATCAGAAGCCTGGTTGCCGGTTAGGAAACCTGAAGTTGGAAAACCATTCGAACTGGACTGCCTGTTAATAGATCGGGAGCTTAAAATGTGTGTCAATCCGGATGCGGAGAGAATGGATTTCTGGCGTAGTATGTACAAAAGATACAGAAATAAGTGCTACGAGTCACTGAGAGCAAAGCTCTAAAGAATAAAACGGAACTTATAGTTTTTCGTTTTTAAATAAAACTCGATTTTTTATATTTTTGAATAAAGTATTAAAATCAAAAAAGTTGTTGCATTTATATTTTACAAATTCTGTTTTTATTAAACATTTTGATCTTAAAAAATATTCAAAAGTTTAAAACGCGGTTCGAAAGTAACGGAATTTCTGTAGTGTTGCACAAAATATTAGAGCCTCCGTGTGTTAGAAACATCTGAAAACAGTGTTGGTAAACGAAAACAAAGGCTAGCGTCAGTTTGGAAGAAATTGCGGCAAAACTCCAGGATTTTGTGGCAGGAGATTAGCAAAGGAAACTATCAAGGATAGCGAGTAACCCGCATTAAGATGTACGTGAAGAAGCTAGTGCTAGACGGCTTCAAATCGTACGGTCGCCGCACAGAAATCGAGGGGTTCGACCGTGAGTTCACGGCCATCACCGGTTTAAATGGTTCCGGGAAATCAAACATCTTGGACAGCATCTGTTTCGTGCTGGGAATAAGCAACCTTCAGAACGTAAATACCCCTTTTCAATTAGACCTATCATGATCTAATCGTTTTGTTCAATCCACAGGTTCGTGCGTCAGCTCTGCAGGATTTGGTCTACAAAAATGGGCAGGCGGGCATCACGAAGGCCACGGTGACGATTGTCTTTGACAATACCAATGCCGCCCAGTGCCCGCAAGGATATGAGAAGTGTCGTGAGATTTCCGTGACCCGCCAGGTGGTGGTCGGCGGCAAAAACAAGTTTTTGATCAACGGAAAGTTGGTCCAGAACAAGAAGGTGCAGGATTTCTTTTGCTCCATTCAATTGAATGTCAACAATCCCAACTTTTTGATCATGCAAGGCAAGATTCAACAAGTTCTCAACATGAAGCCCAAAGAGGTCAGCTCTTAAACCACTCTTTATAGCTTTTATTAATTATTTGTATTACAAAGGTTCTATCAATGGTGGAGGAGGCAGCTGGTACTAGCCAGTACAAAATCAAACGGGAGGCCACCAAGACTCTCATTGAGAAGAAGGAGACCAAGGTTAAGGAGACGAAAGTTCTCCTCGACGAGGAAGTACTGCCCAAGCTGATGAAACTGCGGGAGGAGCGCTCTGCCTATCAAGAATATCAAAAAATTAACCGCGACATAGACTTTCTGGTTAGGATTCACATATCCGCCAAGTACCTGAAGCAATGCGATTCCCTGCAATCCGTCGAGGCTAGTCAACAGAAAATAGAAGGTCGCATAACAAATTGCCAGACTACGCGTGCCAATAACCTGGAAGAGGTTGAGCAAATCGACGCGTCTGTCAAGGAAATGCAGCAAAAGATTGACGACGAAATGGGAGGCTCCCTCAAAGAACTGGAAGCGAAACTAAATGCTAAAAGGGCGCTGGAAGCCACTGCTTCTGGAAGCTTAAAGGCAGCACAAGGAACCATTCAGCAGGAAGAAAAGAAAATTCGTATGGCCTCGAAAAATATAGAAGACGATGTGCGAGCTCTGGTCAAAAAGGAGGCGGACATGGCCAAGGTTCAGGGCGAGTTCGAGAGTCTGAAGCAAGCCGATGCCACGGATTCCAAGGCCTATGAAGATGCCCAACGCAAGCTTGAGGCTGTGTCGCAGGGTCTATCCACAAACGAAGATGGCCAGGCCACCACACTGCAAGATCAACTAATTGGTAGGTTTTTTTCGTATTATTCTATAAATATTTAATAATTTCGAACAATTTCAGCGGCCAAGGAACAGTTCAGCGAAGCTCAGACAACTATCAAAACTTCAGAAATGGAATTGCGTCATACGCGTGGAGTCTTGAAGCAAAGACAAAGCGAGACTCAGACCAATGATGCTGCCTACACTAAAGACAAATCGCTGCACGATCAGTTGCTGCTGGAAATAAAGAATCTGGAGAAGCAATTGAACAACATTAACTACGAGGGCGGACAGTTCGAGCAGTTGAAAGAGCGCCGCAACGAGCTGCATATGCGCAAGCGAGACTTGAAAAGGGAGCTGGATCGATCCAATGCCTCGCGGTACGATCTGCAGTACCAGGACCCAGAGCCAAACTTCGATCGTCGTAAGGTTCGTGGTATGGTGGGAAAGCTTTTCCAAATCAACGACATGAAGAACTCGTTGGCTCTGGCACAGGCAGGTGGTGGTAATGTAAGTTAATCGAATTAATTGAACTTCAAAGAGATCTCCGTTTAACAAAAATTTATTTCAGTTATGGAGCTATGTGACGGACGATGATGTTACTGGTAAAAAGATTCTGCAGAAAGGACAATTGCAGCGTCGTGTCACTATGATTCCGATTAACAAAATCACATTTAAGTGTCTCGACAGAAACCTTATTGATTATGCTCAGAGCAAAGTTGGCAGTGAAAATGTGCAGTGGGCTTTGTCTTTAATCTCTTATGATCGTTACTTCGATCCTGTGATGAAGTACCTGTTTGGGGGCACTCTCATTTGCAGGGATTTAGACATTGCAAAGCAAGTCAGCTACGATCCGCGCATCATGTGCCGTTCTGTGACTCTGGAAGGTGATGTGGTGGATCCGCATGGCACTGTATCCGGTGGTGCAGCACCCAGAGGCAATAATGTCTTGGAAGATCTGTATTCTATCAGGAAAATCGAAAAGGAATACAAACAAACTGAGCAGGAATTGATGCAGTTGGAACAGCAAATGGCGTAAGTAAAAGAAAATACCTCAAGAAACCATGTAACAGTTGACTCTTTACAGATCGATTGAGAACATGGCCCATACCTACAATAAAATGAAGGAAAATCTTGACCTGCGGCAGCATGAACTTACCATGTGCAAGAACCGATTAGCGCAGACCACCTTCCAGCAGAATCAAGCTGAAATAGAGGAGATGATAGAAAGGGTTAAGACTCTGGAACAGCAGGCTGTCGATGCTCGTGAAAAGCAGCAGACATCGCAGGCGAAAATCAAGGATATCGAAGCCAAACTGGCCGATGCCAAGGGGTATCGGGAACGGGAGCTGAAAGCAGCCACAAATGAAGTAAAAGTAGCCAAGCAGCGAGCCGAGAAGTCGCGTGCCAATTGGAAAAAGCGCGAACAGGAATTCGAAACATTGCAGCTGGAGATCACTGAGCTACAGAAAACTATCGAAACTGCCAAGCAGCAGCTCCAGAATATGGTTGATGGATTGGAGAAGTTCAAAGCTGATTTGGACGCTCTGCAGAAGAACAGCTCCAGTGCAGCTACTGAGGTTTCGGAACTAGAAAAGGAAATCAAGGAGCAAAAGGACAAATTAAACGCCCAAAACAAGGAGATGCGAAACCTGCTGGTCAAGAAGGATAAGATGCTGAAGCAGAACCAGGAGATCGAGCTGGAGATAAAGAAGAGGGAGAACGAGAAAAACAAGATTTGCTCGGAGGCCAAGGAAGCCAAGAAGCGCATGGAGAACCTGGAGGTGAAGTATCCTTGGATACCCGAGGAAAAGAGCTTTTTCGGCATGAAGAACACCCGCTATGACTACAGCAAACAAGACCCGGTGGAGGCCGGCAACAAGCTGGTAAAGATGCAAGAGAAAAAGGACAAAATGGAGCGCACCCTAAACATGAACGCCATCATGGTGCTGGAACGTGAAGAGGAGAACTTCAAGGAGACCGAGCGTCGCCGAGCGATAGTTGCCATGGACAAGGAGAAGATAAAGAAGATAATTGTTAAAATGGACGAGGAGGAGCAGCACCAACTGAACCGGGCTGCCACCGAGGTGAACAAGAATTTCAGTGGCATCTTCAGCTCACTTCTTCCGGGAGCTGAAGCCAAACTGAATCCTGTAAAGACGAATGGCTGCCTCACCGGCCTAGAGATCAAAGTGGGTTTCAATGGCACCTGGAAGGAGAGTCTGGGCGAACTCTCCGGAGGTCAGAAATCATTGGTGGCCTTGTCTCTTGTCCTGGCCATGCTGAAGTTCTCTCCGGCTCCCTTGTACATTCTGGACGAGGTGGACGCTGCCCTGGACATGTCGCATACCCAGAACATAGGCAGCATGTTGAAGCAGCACTTTACCAACTCCCAGTTCTTGATAGTTTCCCTCAAAGATGGTTTATTTAACCATGCGAATGTCCTGTTCCGCACTTTGTTCGAGGAGGGAGTGTCCACCATCACCCGGCAGGTTAGCCGGCAAGCTACTACCCAAAGGCGGTGAATCTCTCTTTCTTTTTAGATTTAAGCTTAATTAACAAAGTATTAAATGTTTGTACATTTTATATTTTTTAAATAAACATATTTTCGTATGTAACCGATTCAATTTCAAATTTCGTAATTTCGTAACGGATAAACGTCAATCAGCTGATTTCCGACTGACGGTCAGGCCAGGCCGTCGAACGGTCACACACTCACGCACCAAGAAGAAGAAGAAGCAGCATAGGAGGAGGCAGAAATGAAAAATTAAACAAAGTGCAACAAATCCTTAAAATCTAGAGCAATAAGAGCATCTACCAAGATTCCCGGCCACTACAGATCCCCCCTAAGGCTTACAATGGTAATTGGGAGTAAAGATTACTCCAATCTGAAGGTTTATTGTCCATTTTTAAGCCCCACGGCCCGACCTGTGTGTATGTGTTTGGTCTGGTGTGGGGGTGCACCAAAAATTGGTAGACACCAATGGCATTTTGATAAACAATAGCAACAATTAAGAGCGTTTAAGCCGGGTTAACAATAAGCAGTTGGTGGTACGTTAGAGGGTAACGGTTTGTTGGGGGTTCCCCACTCTCCGTTTAGGTCAAAGACCAGATCCGAACATGACATCTTATCTAATTGTACAATTTATTTCCCATAGGATCGAGTAACCAAGCCGCAGAAGAAAATGCTCATCACCCTGCTACGGGAGACGAAGTACATGGAGGGAAAAAAGGAGAAGGAGTGGTACTGGGAGAAGATCCAGGCGGCACTGAACACCATTGGACCCAAAAAAACGATTATCCAATGGAAAAAGGTGAGTTCCCTGCACAACCAAGTATCAATATCTAATCTATGGAATATAATATTGCAGTGTTGGCGCGATATGCGTTTGACCACCAGAAAAAAACTGGCGGAGCTGAAACGTGGGCAGCTCTCGGGAGGATCGCCACCTCCTGGAATAGAACTCAACCAGGAGGACAACGACATCATCGATATCGTGGGTACTGAGTACTTTTACGAGGAGATGAACGGAGAGCTCAAAGCGGAAAACTTCATGACTGGCTTCGAATACGCCCCGGAGCATCTGTGCGATGCCATTCTGACAGCGGCAGTGGGTCACCATCAGCAGCATATGCAGCACCAGAAGGATCCCCAGTCGCATGCTGGACAACAGCCACAGCAGGATCATCACACCAACGATGGGGAGACGAACGATGCACCTGGCTCCTCCAACGGCGGCTCTTACCAAGGACAACCTGTGCCGCAGCTTCAGGCACACAATGGAAACGGAGGCGAGCATTCGGGAGTGGGACAATCGCATTTGGGAATGCCTCAGCATCCTGCCTTTCATAGCGGTTTGCATCCCCATCTGCTGAGACGTCAACATGGAGGTGGATCACTGCCTCGAGAGTCGCCTTTTGAAGAAAAGCTACTGCAGTTCATGCAGGATGCTTTTCCCAAAAAGAGCAAGAAACGCAAGAACCGAGACCCGGATAAACTTTTCCTGCTTTCCCTCTACGAAGAGATTAAGAGAGTGCCAGAAGAAATACGCCTCGATGTCAAGTCCGAACTAATGCAAATCCTCAAGAAGTATCAGAAGAAGTCGCCCGTCAAGGCGGAAAAGTCCACAGTCTCGGCCACCACTACCTCTTCGAAGCAGAGTTCCACCAGCACGGCCCACCTCTCGCACAGCATGTACCAGTTGCAGAAGAAGTATGAGAAGGGTGACAGGGAATCCTCGCCTCAATCCCAAGTAGAGCGAGTATCAGCTGGCGGAGCCGTTGCTGTTCCTCAACACGGTTCCCAGCAACTGCCGATCTTTCAACTACAAAAAAAGTACGAGGACAGCAGCGTGGAAAAAGTCCACCAGCAGCAGCAGAGCGAACAGCGGAAGCATGCAGAAGCCGCCCAAGCCCACCATGCTGCCCATCAGCAGCCGCCACCTCCACCTCCAAACGAGCAGCATCTGCATCACCCCCAGATGACCCACAACATTATGTTTCCGCTAACGCAGCTTCGCAACGAACAGCCGCCTGCCCAGCAGCACCAGCACGCTCACAATCCCCATCAGCAGCAGCAACAGCATCCTCACCAGCAGCAGCAACAGCAGCAGGCCCAGCAGCATCACCCGCCGACGATCTTTGGATCAACGTCCAGCGAACGGCCTGCGATGTCGTACGAGAATGTTGGATGAGTGCTGAGCCGTCTGTGGGAAGCCACTTGTGGAGCACCACGCCCTGTGACGGTGGCGCCCACGACGGCAGATTCACATCACTGTTAGCTTCCCAGTGAGAAATTAATATAGCATATTCCTAAGCACACTCTCGCTCACTGACAAAGGTGTTCTGCAATTCGGTGGAAACAGATTTTTGGAGTTGCAAACATACTTTGGAGTTAGTCTACGAAATGATCCTCATGTAAATGTTTCCGTGGCAATAGCAATACAGGCAACTGTGACTCAAGTTCTCAATAGATCGCGACACGTGAATTTATCTGTGTAAACCTATATGTAATTGTATTATTAAAAGTTGTTTAAGAATATTACTGACGCTGTGTTTATATCAAAACTTGAACTAGAAGCTAAGTTAAACTTTTGGATATTCTTTATTGCTTCGCGATATCTTTGTTTTCGTTTTGTACTTTAACTAGATTGTATATTACCTTCTATTAAAATGTCTCCTAGAATAACTTACGAGAAATCTAAGCCCACAGGGAGCACGCTATGCCATAAAGATTTCCCCAAACAGCTGACTGAGTCGGTCTGCCTAAATGCGAATTCTGTCTGTGGCGGGGGCAGATCGTCGTCTCTTCGGGCTTCGCATGCTGACTGGTTGATGTTGATGAGCGATCACGAGCCGAGATGCAGCATAATCCGCGAGATCAGCGGCGCTTATCAGTTGCGTGCGCTGCTCGGATAGGAAACGTCTGGTGCCCACTCGGCCTGGCATTCTATTCCAGCTGCTGTCCGCAGCAGTTGCTCCTCGTCGGACACATTTATCCAGTTTCCAGAACCGTTCGCCTCCAGTGTAGCCACTAGAATAAAGCCTTCACCATGGCCGAAGGTATGAATAAAGGTGTCTTGTTTGAAGTTCATGTGGCCACGATCAAGTTCATCCAAGATCAAAGATCTAGCTCAAGATCTTCCAGTCAAACCAAACCACAGCAGAGCTGCCTTTGATGTGGCTTCGCATTTCGTAATGTTTCGGTTTGATCTTCCAGCCACAGCCCGCACAGTGCTCTGGTACATGACGTTTATGGGTTTTATTGTAAACTACATGATCAGGATCAATCTAAACATCACCATTGTGGATATGATTGTGGGCAAGGGAGCACCACCTGTGGTTTTAAACTCCTCCCTGGCCAACTCCTCTGATTTGGCTGCTCTGCCGGAGATCAGAGAGAGATTCTCGTTGGAGCGCTGGTTTCTGGACTGGGCAAATGTGAGTATACGAGAACGTGATGCTGAATCACATGTTAAGTGCTTAATGAAGCCACTAAATGATCCAACGAGCGACACACTACAGGGCGTATGAGTAATGGTGTAATATGTTATCTTCGCGATCATCCACAGATTCCGTACGAAAAGGAGGGCTTCGAATGGAATGAGAAGCAGCAGGGGGCTCTGCTTGGATCCTTCTTCTGGGCCCATTGGACTTTGCAGATCCCCGGCGGCATTTTGGCCACCAAATACGGCACCAAATTGATCTTCGGCTGGGCCAATGGCATTGGTGTCTTTTGCTGCTTTCTGATACCAATTGTTTCCTATTGGAGCTATACGGGATTGATAGCTCTTCGTGTCTTCCAAGGATGGATAACGGTAAGACAAAAAATATATTTTTTAATTATTTAATGATATTATTTTAAAATAATCATCTCAGGGTCTGGCCTGGCCATCGATGCACGTCCTCACTGCCAAATGGATCCCTCCCAACGAGCGAAGCAAGTTCGTGAGCGCCTATTTGGGTAGCTCTGTGGGAGTGGCTCTGTTTTATCCAATCTTTGGGTACATCATCGACTGGTCCTGCTGGGAGTGGGTCTATTATATTTGCGGCATTGTGGGCACTCTCTGGTTTATTGCCTGGCAGTATCTTGTTTTTGATAGTCCTGCCGAGCATCCCCGCATTTCCGACTCCGAGAGGAGGTACATTGAGAAATCGCTGGGAGCTTCTGTTCAGAATTCGAGTCCTGGACCGACGCCCTGGAAGGAAATAGCCACTTCACGACCAGTCTGGTGCAATGTGGTGGCCCAGTGGGGCGGCATCTGGGGTCTATTTACTCTAATGACCCATGCTCCGACCTACTTCCGGCTTATCCATCACTGGAACATTCGTGCGGTGAGTGGATGGACCTCATTTATGGACCAAATTTATAGCAAATAATGTCGTTAACCAGACGGGCTTCCTGTCAGGACTGCCCCATCTCATGAGGATGCTTTTCGCCTATGTGTTCTCCATGTTTGCCGATTATCTACTCCGTACGGATCGTCTGAGTCGCACAAATGTCCGGAAGCTGGCGACCTTTGTGTGTAAGTAAAGCTAAAAAGGATCTCCAAGGATCTACTAAATCTATTCTATTTCCCAGGCTGTGGCGTCAAGGGTCTGATTGTTTTGGCTTTGGCATACTTTGGATACAACGCCACGGCGGCTATCCTGCTGGTGACCCTGGCCACCATGTTCCATGGAGCGGTGTCCTCTGGGCCTTTGGCTTCCATGGTGGATCTGTCGCCCAATTATGCTGGCATTGTCCTGGGTGTGAGCGGCATGATAGGAGGAATGCCTGGATTCATTTCCCCCTTCATCGTGGGTCAGCTTACTCAGGGAAATGTAAGTTTTTGATGCAAAAAAAATAGAAAATATCCTAATCAAAGCCTGTTTCTTTCCAGCAAACTATCGACGCCTGGAAGAATGTGTTCCTGCTTAGCTCGGTCATGTTGACAGGCAGTGGCATCCTCTATGTCCTCTTCTCCGAATCCACTTTGCAGCCGTGGAACAGTGGCTGCCACCAGCTGCCCGATCCTGGCCTCAAGGAGCTCCAAAAACTGGGAGCCTCCAAGGAAGATGAAGAGGAAACGAAACCTTTGAACGTTGAAACCCCAACCGACGAGGTCGACAAGGAGACCAAAACAAAATCCGAGGGCGATGAAAAGTGATAAGGGGCTGCGTCACTCTACTATATTGGCATAATGCCGTGTTAGTTATGGCACCTCGCCGACCAACGTCTGATATGGCTTATCGTCTTATTTTTTTGGGTAAATAATTGCCAATGGCTTGTGCGAGTTTAGCAACTCCAACCTCTAGATTTAAGCGGCTTGTTGACATTTGTTAATGTACGATTAGGGCTCCATCGTCCCAGAGATTCAATGTTTGTCCAGTGTGTGCTTTTAGTCAAATATAAAACAAAATATATAAATTGTAGAAACATGATTTATTATGATTTATTAACTAGGAGTCTTATAATGATATAAGGTTAACACTTGGAAAGTGCGTGGCAATGCCTTTTGGCAAGATAAAATCTTATTTTTAATCCCACGGAAGCTGGTAAGGTTTTTGCTACTGTCTGGGGAAAGATTTAAAAGGAAAACCCCCATGAAATACCAACAATAAGGATAAACAAGCTTGACAATTTATTTTTAGATACTTTTTTAGGGCTTAAACTAAGATAACTTATACGTACGGTTCTATTAAATCTACCTAACCCTTGATAACTTGGGGAACTTGAGTAACCTGACCAGGTAAAGCCCTTTAAAATATTTATTATGGTTCTCCTAAATTATCCCTTATTTGACCAACAAGATTGAAATCTTTCCCTTTTACCATTTATACAAATGATTTGCCTAACTGAAGTTAATAATTGCAATTTAAATCAAAACTGATTGAACCGGAAAATCGTTTTCCCTTTTCGGGCATTTGGACTTTTCTCTCATTACTCATACCACACGTTGCACAATTGGTAGTGGAAGTGGAAGTTCTACGGAAATGCGATAATTCAGATAGAGTTGGAGGGGCAAATCAACCTTTGCCGGGCCGTGGTCCTTGACTTTTTTACGTGCCTGCATTTGTTTCATTGGCGTCCATTTCCGATTGCACTCCAGGGAGTCGTAGACGTCAGGCCTGTCTCCATCTCAGATCCTTCAGCATCCCCTCTGTCCGCTTTCCAGCCACTTCATGGATTGTCCGATAAGCCAGTCGATGTCTTGTCACTTGATCCTTGAGCCTGAGCCTGCAAAGTCCAGGCATTGATAGAGATTAATTGGTTTCCTGTTACGTTGGCCAATAGGCAGGAGCTGCCATGATTGGGGATAACAAGATTATGTTGTTGCAATCATCAGTTTTGGAAACTGATAACTTTAAGATGAAAGACTTTCGGATTGAATACTGATTATTGAAAGAGACTATCAGAATTTATCGCTTGTTTAATCTTATTATCCACATTCGACCTTAATGTTTATTAAATGCGAAAAGTGTTTAAGGACGATTGCCACACCCCACTGGCAGTTTTCCTTTGCCATTTGCATTATCTCAGATGAGGACTGGAGAGCTCTCCTTGGAGAGGTTGGTAAGCTGTAAACAACATTTAACTTCCAACATTGCAGGGATTTGGCAAAACGAAATTCCGCCGGAGTTTGGAGTTTCGCGAAATTTATGCTTACTCCGCCCACTTCCCACCTAAAATAAAAAAAAAACAAGCAAACAAAACACAAATAATTCCCTGCCAGGAAGTAAATTCAATCGTAAACAACGCAATCAAAAATTCATTCAAACGAAGCATTAACGCTTATTCCGTTTAGTCTGCGGCGGTGGTTGGGTGGAGGATGTGGGTGGTTTTTTGGGTGGGTTTTTTTTGGGGCGGTTGTGCCATTGTCAAGTCAAGTGCAGCGAATCCAAGGGGGACTCAAAAGAGCGTGCAACTGTCTGTTTGCCGCTTTTTTAATTTTCAATTTTTCTACCGCGTTCACTTAGGCCGGTACATTTATTATTTCCGCCCAGTAGCAACAGTAGGATGTTTACAGTTCCGGGCACGTTGCTTCATAATTTTCCATTTCCATTTGTTAAACGTGAAAGACACCGGCAAAAGGGAAAGCCGCGAATAAATTTGTGGGCGGATCCAGGACCTCCAACCCCTCACACACATACGTGCAACATACGTGTAGCTAACGTTTCCGAACGAACAATGGGCCCGCGGATAAGTATCCGCGGCAATAAATTTAATTTGCACAGCGAAAACATCGCAAATCCATTTTTTATACCATAAATTCCTTCGTTCCCCAGTGACTGCATTTGGGTTCATTCGGGGTCCCCACCTTTGCCAGGGGAACACTCTCCTTTTTTTGTCAGCTTTTTCGTTCGTTGTATTCCGGGAACGGATTAATGGATGTGCGAACATGCATATAAAGATGAACCCGGGTTCAGATACTGTTAAGGAAGAAAATATCCTGAAAAGTAGGCAATGGTTTTTGAAGGAGTTCCAAGCCATGCCTGGATGTTCTTTGACAACTTCTTTGATTTTGATTTTGAGAAACTGATAAGTGCTTCACGGAAATGGAGTCTTCTTTACAAACGAATCAGCCTTTGAATGCCTTTTAAAATAGATGTTTTTGTATCTCTTTAGCTTCCTATTTTCCTGTTATTTATTCTAGATTAAACATTTTTAAATAAATCAAACTTGGCAAACTTGAACTTTGCCATTAGCATCAAATATTTAGATCTGGTCAACTATCCATTCTCATACTGACAAAGTCTTTAATAGGTTTCCGTAGGTGGATACAGGAATTCGCATATTTCAACCAAAATATTGCACCATCCCCTCCAATGCAAGCCATCGCCCAGTCACTCAATCATAAATATTATTAATAATGCGTGTGGTTTGCGGTCTCTTGGAGTTGGATATACGGTAAGGGACGTTCTTGGAGTCAGAGCTGGAGCTGGAGCCAGGCCAGAGCCTTTGGCTAATTTATTTAGTTCCAAGACACACAGAGAACACACACAAGAAACTTTGCCATACCAGGAAGTTTTGGAAACCAAATGGGATTAGAGTTCGAAAGCGGGGAAAGTTTCGGTTTCTGTTTGAATTGGCGAAACTAGAGTTTCCAGCGGAAAACTTTCCTCCATTTCAAGTCGAAATTCACAACCCCGGGATCATCCCATATCCGCATTCGTATCCGCCTTCATATCCGCATCAAAATGTTAAATATGAAAGCCACTTAACGGAATTTCTTGGCTGGCTGAAGCCAAATTAAAGTTGTCACATTAGGTAAATGAACAGGACGAAGGATGGCGGATGGAGGACGCAGGACGCAGGACGGAGGGTAAAAGCCAGGCTCCTTGTTTTAATCTTCAAGATATAACTTTGGTGTCGGCAATGATAAATCATAAGCAGAGCCCCCTGAACAAAAGAAAAACACAAACCGAAAAACCAAACCAACACAGACACCCACCCCTCAACATGACCAAGGACCAAACAGGACACAGACAGACAGAGGAGGACTCCTCCTCCGGTCGGTTGCGTTCGCACAACAATATGTGAATATGTTATTTGTTCTGGGAATTGTGAAAATCTCAACAGGTCCCCGCACTTTGCATATTATTTTTAATATACAGGATCAGGCTGGCTGGCAATTTGGTCCTTTCCTTAGCCGGCTTTCCTTAGCCGGCGGTTCATGGTCCAGAGTTGGCCAATTTCCGGGCTAGCCAAAAGCATCCCGCCTATTTGAATACTCGTGTTTGCCAAGACATTAAGGCAAAGCCACATTTGACAGGAATCTCCCTCTTGGATTGGTCCTGCTGGGTAAATATTTGCCTAGAAACGGATATATTTGTAATTTAAAGTATACGCTTGATTACGCTTCTTTTAGGGCAATAATGATTCCCTAATAACTCTCTAAAAATCCTTTCCTAATATCCTTTTACCCAAACTACTTTATTAAGTCGTGGCCTTGCATTCTTTCGTTTCGGTCATTGATGTTTGTTTTATAAATATTTAAGTCAAAGTCCATTAGAATTATTTGGATATTTTCCTGGTTGCATTATTTATGAGTGCATGCAAATTGAATTACGTTGGACATCGAAGAACAAGGGGAGAGCACGTAATCCAGGAGTTGTCGGAACGAATTGTTCGACCAGGCGGTCATATGTGTGTATTTTCATATC
Organism: Drosophila ercepeae; assembly: GCA_018150545.1. NCBI lineage: Eukaryota > Metazoa > Arthropoda > Insecta > Diptera > Drosophilidae > Drosophila > Drosophila ercepeae. The sequence continues at coordinate 17,837,966 of JAECWL010000161.1, forward strand.
CCAACCACCTCTCACAACTCACCAATTCCCCCGGTGAACATTCATTCTGATTATGCACACACATCGATATGAATAACACATTCTAATCCATTCGGCTTCGTGTCTCCGTCTCCGTCTCCACCTTCGCCAGGATCTTCAAGGAGCCCAACAAGGAGGAAAAAGGAAATGGAGCACAACGGCGAGGATTCAATTAAACAACCACAATTCAAATGTTGACGTCACCGTGCGGGTCTTATTAAATTATCATTCGATTATGCCATTATGTTTTGTGCCGATTGCCACAGGATCAGCCCGGCTAATGGCACATCCGGCGGAAGTTTAACAGCCCCGGGGTTGTTGGCAACTTGGGCTTCGGTTTTGGCTAAAAACTTAACACAAGAAACCCCTTTTCCTTCAGAAAATTTATCTCCTCGAAGAGTGGGCGGACGTCTCTGGCTTTTATGCAGCGAAAATTGCTCGGTGCTGAAAGTATCTCGAATGCGAAATACATATATCCAGAGGCCAGGAGCTAGCAACCCATTAAATGTAACGATTATTATCTCACGTAGCACCATTTTGGGAATTTTAAATATGAAAACTGCTCAAATTGTCCTCGAAATGGGCATCGAAGAGTGTGCAAAAGTGAGTTTGCATTTTTTAACAGGTGCCTTGAGGGGGGAATATGTTTTTGTTAGAAAGTGGGGGAGTAGGTTTCTTATTTAAAATGATATATGGAAGTAAAGGGGTAATAAAGGGGTCGTAATTTAATAAAATTAATAGTCATTGAAACAATTCATGGAGATGGGTTTTGTATTTGTTTGTCTCTTAAAGAGGACTTGAAAATATGTTCTCTAAAATGTACTTGAATGTTAAACCTCCTGAAATGCAGAAACCCCTTCCGTATTTTCTTTAAAAAAATCCCCGCCTTTGATGACCGTCTTGGGCACTTTTTTTATAGACGTAATCTCAGCAGGTGTCTCAAGAATTCTCTAAATGGAAAACACTTTCTCCTGCTCTGCAAAAACTACAAATTGCTTTTCACTGCCCATGTCCGTTTTATTTGTTCACTTTTCTGTTGTGACAATTTAGCACATCACCCGCAAGGCCACCACCCAACCACCGAACCACCCATTCCCCAGGAACCACATCCCTCCCTGCACCATCCACCCATCCAAACACATCAATTGCGGCAATTTGCCAATGAATGGACACTTCCAACTTGTATTCTATAGCCTTGGGGCGAAAACTTTGTGACCGCAACCCTTTTTTCTCTGGGACGTGTCCTGGACACGTCCCCATGTCGCTTTCCGTCCGGAGTCCGTCACTTTTGTATACCTTTGGGTGTTGGTCCGGGGTCCGAGCGCCAATCAAGCGCAAAACCGTTTTTGACATCCTCGGACATACGAATCGAACGGGTGGGCGGACGGTGTCAAGGCTGACCAACCAGGACCACAAGGATAACCAGCCAGTGGCAGTGCCAATGGTTAGCTGCCTTGCCGAACAATGACAATTCAATTACAGAAATGGAAATAGCGGCTGGCATAAAAATCAAATAAAAGCTTCATAAAGTGCTCCGGATGAGCAAATAAAATCAGTGGGCAATGTCAGTTCGGGTTCGTGATGGGTGATACGGAGTCTTTGAGCCCCTTTGCCTGGAGTTCGGTTTTTGATTAAGTTTTGGACTTAGTACACAAAGAAAATACTTTTATACAAATGTACATTTAGTTCTAGGGACAAGCTACATTTTTATTTATTTGTAAGACTTTAAAGATTGCGAATTAATTTGCATTTTTCCTTATAAACAGTGAAGGTGTATTTGTTCTCTGTGTATAATCAAATAGCATTTATTGGGCCATCTATGACCCGGTACTCGACCTCTGGGCTTTTGCGGTCATTTGGCAATTGGCGCCATACGCACGTACCCCTCCACGGGGGTTCGCCACCCACCCACATTCTGGCCTGGCCAGGATCGTAAAGTTCCCACGCATTGGGAGTTGAATTTTTGGGGTCGCCATTTGCAGTGTGACAGGAAACGGAAGTGAAAATCGAAATGAATTCAATACAGTTGACCCTTTTCCCGGTTGGATTTTGGTCTAGTTCCCGGGCTCTATCTGCGGTGACTCACCTGACACCTAATCGCACCTGTAATACCAAGCTCTCCTGGTCGCGGTTGACACTCTTAAAGTCGTGGATTAAATTACGAAACACAACCTGGTTTAAGGGGGCGATGTTTGCAATTGAAAATTCATAGCCAAAAATTTATTCATGGCCTGCCCCACCGACTCTCGAGGCATTAATATTTAAGCAGCGTCGTTCTCGGCCAGTTCTCGGTGCTCCTTTCGGTCCACCCCTCAGCAGATCTTGGCCTGCTGGGGTCACCTTTTGGTTTTTTTTTGCTCTGTTTTATATTTGGCGTGCCTTGCGGAAAGTTTGTATTCCTGGTCCTGGTTCCCGGCCTGTCAGTAACAACGTCTCGAGGACATGAGGGCAGCATTTTTTATGGGCCAAAAAGTTGGCGGCGATGCCATTGCAGCAGCAATGCCTATGCGGACTAATGCACAGTGGTTTAGAGGGGGTTTGAAAATAAATAGGTTTCGGGATTTTGATGGAGTTTGATAGAGAATTTATCTAAAAATAATTAAGGGTATTTTGCATAAGGATCGGATGGCTATTCTCCAAGATATGGCCTTTGAGGGTGTCATATTTTCAGAATCCATGAGGGTTTCCATCAGAAAAACGCGTAAGGAGTTTAACAAAATCTATAATCTACAATCTATAAATCTTGAAGGCTATTCCGGTTAAAACTCGGATACATTTTAACAAAAATAAACATATGAAACTTGTTTACAATTGCCTTTTTCCACTTCTTTGAAAACTTACTGTTGTCTTTAGTCCTTTTTCCATTTTTGGCTCAAATTTTCTATGGTTTCTTACCAAGGTGCTGGTGCTTTTCCTTGACAATTTCCACCCCTCGGCATCCACATGAATCCCCAACCCCACCACCTGGCCATGTTGTCTTTGGCTGCCCAATTTGTAACCCTTTAAACCGTCTGACACGCGTAGAATGTTCCAAACTACACATTAATTTTTGATCAAATGGCTTTCGACTGCTGCTACTACTTCGAGGTTCTTGGTCGTTGGTCCTTAGTCCTTGCTCCTCCTCCTCCACCAGAATCCGTGAGCAGTTCGAACTCCAAACTGGCTGTCAAATGTCATTCGTTGCCCAAACGTTTCAACCAAATGAAGTTAAGACATCAAGTTGGCGGTTAGCCGCCAGTTTGGAAACGAAATTAATGAAATTTTTTACAGTTTTTTTTGGCCATTTTAGCCTGCAGCTATTGGCTGGCCATTGGGCTAACAAAAATTCATTTATTTTCATTTATTGTTTCACATTTCCCCGAGGACAGCGAGACGTTGCAATTACCGCAGTGAAGAAACTCACCCGAAAACCCTGACAAAGAACAGGAAAAAATCGTGGAAAAAATTTCATTTCTGTCGCCGAGAAAAGTTTCAAAAATATATATAGAATTTTTTGTTTGGTTGTTGTTGTTCCATTTTTGGCGAAGCTGGAATTTTATTTACTTTTTTACTGCCCAGCCGTGTTCATAATTCTGTTGACTCCTGTCCTGTCCTGTCCTGTCCTGTGGATTGTAATTTTTTACTGCAGGACAAGCGCAAATACATAATTGAATAACCCGGACCCGGACCCGGAAGGCCAGAGCCGGGGGAAAAGGGGTGAATCCTTCCAGGAGGAGCTACCATGGGGGTGAAAAAAAAAAGTTTTAATTCAATTCCTTGTGCGTTGTTAACTTGAGACGTTGAGACTCGGAAGTTGATTAATTTCGCATTTTTACGCTTGATTATTCGAGACCCGGAAAAGTTGAGCTTGCTAGTTGTGCTTCAAGATTTTCTTTCTTTTTGTGCGTTTTCCTCCTGATTTTTCCTTCAATTTTCACGCACAAACAGCCAGAGAGAGACAGAGATGGCAGAAGAAAGCAATCTTTTTCGTGGCTGGCAAAAATATGGCGTTGAATCCTTTGGGAAATTTCGATATCACACTTTGTTCAGCGTTCTCGTCATGCCCACAAAAGTTCATTACACATTCGCCGGAGTCGAAATGAGCGAAGGTAATGGGGAATGGGAAGTGCAGTTCCGGGCCAGGACCGGGTTGATTAACCAGGCTTAGAGATACACCAACCCTAAGATACTAAGACGCATGTGAGCCATAAAAATCGCAATTATTACTCTTGCCAACCCGCCACTGGTTGGGTCTTTGATTTGTGGAGTCGAGTGGAAAGTGTCTGACAGTTTGGTTTGATGGCAAAGAGATGATTCCAGAATAATCTTCTAATTACAAGTGTGTATGTATTTGATTTACTTTTAGAACAGACTATATCTTGAAGACTGAAGTCCCCAGAACTATTCTTTATGCCATATATGGCTTGGAGAAAGTTCTTCGTATTGTGAAGAAAGCTAGCCAAAAAAGAAGAACTGAAGACAGACAAAGGCAAACGACACTTGGAAAGACTTTTGGCAAGAAAGCCAACGAAATGGGGAATGCCATAAATCAAATGTATCTGCGTATCTTTCTATCTTTGTATCTTGTATCTATTGTTGCTGACGCGCAGTATGTAAATGCTAGACAATAGTTATGGGTTTTGCGATGCTTAATTATTCGATTCGCGGGGAAATTAGCATATGACAAGGCCAGTTAACAGCTACCAAAACAGTTAACCAAACTCCCCGGATGGAGTCACAGATGAAGATAGATTCCATGTAATTACTTAGCCCGAAAAGCCCCAAACAATTAAGGGGAAGATCGGCGACCAGAGACCAGAGACCAGAGATCACAATTTTTAGATCATGACTCAAACGGACTTTCGGGTATTTCTGTTCTGTTCTTTTGGCTAAAGTTAGACATAAGTTTATTACGGCATTAGGCATTAAGCATTAAGCAATTAGCAATTAGCATTTATGATTATAATTACGACTAACGATTAAGGGGGGAGGGGGGCAATAATTTAGATTTTTGACTAAGTGGGAAGATCACAAGATCACCTCGAATCGCTGGGTCCGGGTGATGGGCTCCGCCTTGCTCTTCACCAGGTACTTGGAGAACTCCGCCGGCGAGCCGAACGCCTTGATGGGGAACTTGCCGAAGCGGCCGTTCGTCTTGGACACCACATAGTAGACGGGATACGGGCCGGGAGTCATCTGGACGGGCAGTACCTGGCTCTCCTCCCCCTGGGATACGCCTTCCCCGCTAGGATCGAACCTGAGCTCCTTTTGCTGCTTCAGTTTCTGCTTGGGAAAGGCTTTTAGTGGGAATTTCAAAGCTGGCTGCGTCGCATCTTCACCACTGGCAACCACATCATCGCGGAGGAGCTTGGCTGGCCGGGGGCGACGTTTGCGCATCTGCTTCGAGTCCACATACTGGCGCGGCGATCCTGTGGTTGATCCGGATCCAGCGCTACCAGGTCGCAGGGTTTGAATTTGGAACAGGGCCGAGTTCATTTGGTTCCCGGTGTTGTCCTTCTTGGGCGGCAGGTCATGCGGATGGACTCGGATCACCTTTTGCGTTTCGTTTTGAATCTTGATCACATCTTCCTCGATGTCGGTGGTAGATTCCTCAATGGCCAGCGAAACGCTTAGCAGGACTCCCAAGCAGAGGCAGAGGAGCTGGTAAGATATGGAAAGGAGTTGTATGAGAGTTTGTAAATTTCTTTGTTTGTTGAAGGATATTTTGGGGAAGGATTTTGTAGGTTTCGGAAAGCATTTGAGGCCACACTTTTAAAGTCATTACTATTTGCTTTCTTAAAATTCTCTTTTTTTAGGAACTTCAGTAATTTTAAGGAAATCAAGGAATGTCAAGAAGTCACTTCTTTTTTCACAAATATTAGTTGAAGTAAAGAATCTCTTAGTAAGCGAAATAAGTCATTAATGGTACCTAAATGATAGCAAATATTCCACAAGGATCTAAGGATTCTAACACTTTAGAAAGATAGAAATTAGAAATGGGTAAGAAACCATCGTATGTTTCAAGACCCTCTTTTAGGTTGGTTATTTTTAATGATGAGGTTTTTATGAATTTATTTGGCAACTTTATTCGCTTCTTGTCCCGATCGAGTGTGGGCGATCAATCACAATTACCATAAGCCGATGAGTGCTGAACATCTTGTAAGATCGCCGAGGTAAACAATCTTGTTTTCGTGGTTGACTAGAGCTTCTGGGGATTCCGCAACCTGCGACCTGTGTTGGATGCTGCCGTTTCTCGACTGGAAAGCGTTTGCTGCCAGCGATCGGTGTAAGCTTTTGAGTTGGGTGATCACCTCCCCCGGCCCCTGGATCCCTCTTGCCTTTCCCCCTGCCCCATACCACAAAATTCCCCCCTCAGATATCACGATTTGTTTATAATGAAGTGTTTTGGTAGTTTTTTTTGTGTTCGCGTTTTTTTTTCTCTGTTGCGAGAAGACAGAACAAATAATGAGCCAAAAATTTGTTAGTTTTGTTTCGTCTTTTGTCAATCCGCGATCCGTCTGCGATTCCCCCCTATAATTCCCCTCCTCCACTTCTCCCAAACAGGAGTCCCTGCACAGTGGGTCAGGGTATGGTAAATAATTGTTGATTCATTTTCGTGTTTAACTCGCGATGGCTTGTCACTGATTACTTCTGATTACCTCATTGATTAATTTGCAGGCCATTAATTCTCTGCCAACATTAAAGTTTATTGTTTTTATCATTGTTTTATTTGAAAATACATTGTAGATACCTTCAATCCGTCAAATAAGTCACGTACTTTGGTGGTAAAGGAAGGATTACTCCGTTTTAAAACATCAAAATATGAACTTTAAAATCTGTTCAAAAATTAAATAATTATGTACCGAGATATATGGGGTGTTTATAGTTAAAATCTGATAATAAATAATGACTTATATTTAGCCAAGAAAAAGAGCATCCATTTAGTTTTCTAAACAATTCTTCAACACCATTGGTTTTTATCTTTTTTTTGCAAGGTAATCTTACTTTTATTACCTGGTTGATTGTTTTTCAAACATAATAACCGCCTATGAAAGATGAATAAAAAAACTATTATCTTTTATATTCGAAATTATTGTTTATTAACACTAAAGTCTAGACCCTTTACTCAGGCTTAAACATTTGTTATTTTATTTTTAAATCGAATTAAAAACCAATAAAGAGTATTTAAAAGTTATGAAACATAATATATCGATTTTTTACGACCATCATTAGGCGTGCATTACTAATCATTGTAATGGAATTATTTATGATAATTGTCAAAGTCTCGGAGACTGCACATTGTTGGGCATTCGGCGTGTGCACAAATCGGTGTTTAAAAATAAATAAAGTCTTGCCAGCGAAAATAATTATAATTCAATTGTATTCAGATTCGGATGGTAGATGGAGAAGATATGGAAGTCATAAAGGCGGTGACTCAATATTGTTGTTCCTAGTTGTGGTTTCTGGTTTCTCGGATCTTAGAACTTGACAAGCAACTTAACACGAGATTTCAGAGCAGGAAAATAAAGTTCAATAACAAGGTTGGCTTTTATATGGATTATAAACTCATAATTGTAGTTTCGAGTGCGAAAACGAATTGCCGGAGATTTATTTCAAACAAGTTAATAATTTGTGACAAGTTCGGTGTTGATTATGTCACCTGCGAACCCCTTCGCGTGGAGCTCATTAATATGCACATCGGAATTGGTTTAATGAGAATTCATTGACCCAGTCTGGTGCGATTGAATAACTCCATCCATCAAGCTAGAACCAATCTCGCAATCTCTGATGGTGATGATGATTATGTTAATGATCTTGTAGCTAAAGGGGTCACTCGATTTTTTATTCGCCAACCTCTAAGATCTAAGTTCGAATCGGGCTCTCGTAAAAATTCACTTTGCCATCGATACGCGAAATGACAAAAAGCATTTATAGCTTCTCGAACTCAGAATGGCAGAGGCAGCCACTCCAGACGGTAATAAAATGCCAGGACTAGGAGCACCAGGACCAGGAACAGGACAAAACTTCCTTGAGGATTCTCCATCAATGTCGCGCCATCGATTGTTATTCAAAGCAGCCATAATCTGTGCCAAGACAAAGTGAATTCCCAGCCAAAAAGGGGTAAGGGTTTCAGGAGGCTTGGCGGGTGTTCCTTTGGCTTTTTAGTTAGCCAAGTGTTTGGGGAATTGAGATGTAACTCAACAGGTTTTAGCTTTTAAGTCTCTTACTCCCTTTTTTTGCTGCTGTCTATGCAGGCATTGCTAATGGATTATTTAAAGTGACTTTAAAGTTCGTCAACTTGTACACCAAAAAATGGGGGAGGCTTATACAAAATACGAAAAAGGACCAGAATCTTGGGGTATCATTCGCCCAAGGCCATTGTAATTAGATTGCAAAAAGGACCTGATGTGGGTACTATAATATCTCTTCTTTTTTTTGTGGTCAGCAAACAAGATGGCACTCCAACCCAACAGCTAATGGACACCAAATCCGTGGACATTTGTTTGGACAAAGTTTGTCCTTTTTTTGTTAGTCGTGTGTTGGTTTGTTTTTGCGGTCAGGACATAAATTACCTATTAGCTATAGGGATCACACATAATTTACGAGTGGGTTAAGGTCCGAAATAATTACACAGGTGCGAGGGTGGGCAGATAAGCAGGGACATTCATATGCCACATCCAAACCCTCTAGTCCACAGAGAAAAATCTTTTGAAAAATCTGCTGACTCAAATAGTTGTCATCTAGACTTTTGTGGGGGTTGGAACTGCGAATGGCTCTGGCTCTGGCTCTACTAAAGGCTAAGAGATACGGAGTCGGTTGATGGCTTTTATTACATGACAATTACCCACAATCAGGACACCATATGTGAGCCACTTTCGCACCGCAGTACGGCCATCGTAAAAGGAAATGGTCTTTTTTCCAGGTCCTGCTACTGCCCTGCTCTCGTCTCCGGGACAATAATCGTTCTTTTCTGACACTTGAAAGTTTCCTCGACAGCCATTACAAAACATCAAATGGTTATGTCTTCTTACACTTATCAGTTGAAAGAAATAATATACTTTGTTTTTGGTTAAACAAAATTAATACGACCATAACAGTTGAAGAAGTGTTTGAGAATCCTGGAGGCTTTAACTCTCATGTCTAAACTCTAGAATCCAAACTCTACAAAGTTTAGAGTTACATATTTCATAATAATTTTCTATATATCTTCTATTATATGCTATTAATAAAATAATTCTATTAGTATGCTATTAACATAAAGTCGTAATAATTTTTAAAGAAAGCTCTTGATCTTACATAAATATTCAAAACCATAAAAATATGTATTAAATTTTTAGTGAAATTTTGTATTTATAGCATAAAAGAGTCTTTTAGGCTAAGAAATTATTCTAAAAAAGAAATTAATCTGTAATTTCCATTGTACTTTCGAATTATATTATTTTGTAAAAAGGATATTCGTGCTTATACGTGATTTTTTCTATAGTATAGGCCACGGTAAATTTCAGGGAAATCGCCATAATTTGAATAATATTCATCCAATCGGCGAATGTCATACCTCCCAGATCTTAGATCTTCGAGTACTATCATTCCCAATCAAAATCTGGCAACCTAAAATTCGATCCATTTTTCGCAATTTTTAAAAGGGGTACCATCATGAATTTTTTCAGAAAAATAGAGCCAAATTTTTTTTTGTTCCAATTTTCCGAACTTTTGGTGCAGATTGAAGGGAAATTAAATTCTGATTCATAAATGCTATTCCGTTCCGAAATTATATGGGAAATGCCAAAAATATTCGCTAAAAACCTAAGGAAAACGACGAAAAAGGACATTCGGGATTAAAATGATTTTTGAAACGATACGCTTTAGGGAATTAGCCATAATTTGGTTAATACACCTTCGATTTTCAATTGTTATACCATTCTGATCTCATATCTTCGAGTACTATCATTTTATTATAAGTTTATAGGAAAAATTCTGTAGAAACCAAGGTTAAAGGGCGAGAAAGTATCGTTTGGGTTCATATGTGGTATTTGAAACGATCCTACTAAGCTTACGCATTAATTAATAACTTATATTTGACAAGAATTAAAAGCAAATGAAGACCCGATTCAGAAATCGTATTCCGTTTCGAAATCGGATGCGAATTGGCAAAAATATTCCATGAAAACATAAGGAAAAGGCCAAATAAGGACATTCGGACTTATAACTGGCTTTGGAGATGATTTCATTTCGATAAATTTCAGGGAAATCGCCATAATTTGAATAATATTCATCCAATCGGAGAATGTCATACCTCCCAGATCTTAGATCTTCGAGTACTATCATTCCCAATCAAAATCTGGCAACCTAAAATTCGATCCATTTTTCGCAATTTTTAAAAGGGGTACCATCATGAATTTTTTTAGAAAAATAGAGCCAAATTTTTTTTGTTCCAATTTTCCGAACTTTTGATGCAGATTGAACGGAAATGAAATTCTGATTCGTAAATGCTATTCCGTTCCGAAATTATATGGGAAATGCCAAAAATATTCGCTAAAAACCTAAGGAAAACGACGAAAAAGGACATTCGGGATTAAAATGATTTTTGAAACGATACGCTTTAGGGAATTAGCCATAATTTGGTTAATACACCTTCGATTTTCAATTGTTATACCATTCTGATCTCATATCTTCGATTACTATCATTTTATTACAAATTTATAGGAAAAATTCATTAGAAACCAAGGTTAAAGGGCGAGAAAGTATCGTTTGGGTTCATATTTGGTATTTGAAACGATCCTACTAAGCTTAAGCATTAATTAAATACCTATATTTGACAAGAATTAAAAGCAAATGAAGACCCGATTCAGAAATGGTATTCCGTTTCGAAATCGGATGCGAATTGGCAAAAATATTCCATGAAAACATAAGGAAAAGGCCAAATAAGGACATTCGGGTTTATAACTGGCTTTGGAGATGATTTCATTTCGATAAATTTCAGGGAAATCGCCATAATTTGAATAATATTCATCCAATCGGCGAATGTCATACCTCCGAGATCTTAGATCTTCGAGTTCTATCATTCCCAATCAAAATCTGGCAACCTAAAATTCGATCCATTTTTCGCAATTTTTAAAAGGGGTACCATTATGAATTTTTTCAGAAAAATAGAGCCAAATTTTTTTTTGTTCCAATTTTCCAAACTTTTGATGCAGATTGAAGGGAAATGAAATTCTGATTCATAAATGCTATTCCGTTCCGAAATTATATGGGAAATGCCAAAAATATTCGCTAAAAACCTAAGGAAAACGACGAAAAAGGACATTCGGGATTAAAATGATTTTTGAAACGATACGCTTTAGGGAATTAGCCATAATTTGGTTAATACACCTTCGATTTTCAATTGTTATACCATTCTGATCTCATATCTTCGATTACTATCATTTTATTACAAATTTATAGGAAAAATTCATTAGAAACCAAGGTTAAAGGGCGAGAAAGTATCGTTTGGGTTCATATTTGGTATTTGAAACGATCCTACTAAGCTTACGCATTAATTAAATACCTATATTTGACAAGAATTAAAAGCAAATGAAGACTTGATTCAGAAATGGTATTCCGTTTCGAAATCGGATGCGAATTGGCAAAAATATTCCATGAAAACATAAGGAAAAGGCCAAATAAGGACATTCGGGTTTATAACTGGCTTTGGAGATGATTTCATTTCGATAAATTTCAGGGAAATCGCCATAATTTGAATAATATTCATCCAATCGGCGAATGTCATACCTCCGAGATCTTAGATCTTCGAGTACTATCATTCCCAATCAAAATCTGGCAACCTAAAATTCGATCCATTTTTCGCAATTTTTAAAAGGGGTACCATCATGAATTTTTTCAGAAAAATAGAGCCAAATTTTTTTTTGTTCCAATTTTCCGAACTTTGGATGAAGATTGAAGGGAAATGAAATTCTGATTCATAAATGTTATTCCGTTGTGAAATTATATGCGAAATAGAAAAAATATTCGCTAAAAACCTAAGGAAAACGACGAAAAAGGACATTCGGGATTAAAATGATTTTTGAAACGATACGATAGGGAATAAAAGCCATAATTTGGTTAATACACCCTCGATTGTCGAAAATTTGTTACTGGTGTCTGCAAATTGAGTATCGTAAACTTGGGATCTATGGTATATCGTAATTCGGCACTGCAAATTGAATATCGTAAATCTGGTATCTATGGTATATCGTAGTTCAGCACGGCAAATTGAATATCGTAAACTTGGTTCAGAACACGACTAAACAGATCCAACTGTTTCCAGCGATTATATGGGCCATTCGATCCTAAATCGTATCCGATCCTAAATTAAAATCCATTAAATCCATGATTGGCCAAAAATAAACTCCAACACTGAGAAAATTAAGTTTGTCCAAAAATTTATTTTTCCACACATTTAATATCAGATAACTGGATTAATTCCCAACCGATTTGGAAGCGGAATACCATTTCTAAATCAATTCGGGAAAATTCGGGAAAATTCAGGGAAATTCGGAAAATGAAAATCGTGGAAATCTGAGGGAAAGTCGAGAAATTTAAGAATTTTAAAAATCCAAAAATCGACCTCCGCCACTTCTGAAGTACCAGGCAAACAGAAATCAGCAGAAGGTGGATGGCAAAAATTTTAATTTTTGGCGGGAATCCGTTAAAATTTGAATTTGAAATTTGCCATCTGGTATTTGTATTTTTAAATTTAACCGCCATCTGGGATAAATTCGGAAAAAGTTCAGGAAAAATCCGGAAAATTCCGGAAAAATCCAGGAAATTTAGGAAAATTCGGGAAAATTTAGGAAAATTCAGGGAAATTCGGAAAATTGGAAATACTCTGAAAATCGTGGAAATCTGAGGGAAAGTCGGGAAATTTAAAAATTTTAAAATTTTAAAAATCCAAAAATCGACCTCCGCCACTTCTGAAGTACCAGGCGAACAGAAATCAGCAGAAGGTGGATGCAAAAATTAAAATGTTGCATACTTTTTTGAGGTTTTTAAATAAAAGACCAATACTTATTTTTGCAAAAATTAAAATGTTGCATACTTGTATGAGCTTTTTTTTAAATTTAACCGCCATCTGGGATAAATTCGAAAAAGTTCAGGAAAAATCGGGAAAATTCCGGAAAAATCCAGGAAATTCAGGAAAATTCGGGAAAATTCAGGAGAATTGAAGGAAATTCGGAAAATTGGAAATACTCTGAAAATCGTGGAAATCTGAGGGAAAGTCGGGAAATTTAAGAATTTAAAAAATCTAAAAATCGACCTCCGCCACTTCTGAAGTACCAGGCGAACAGAAATCAGCAGAAGGTGGATGCAAAAATTAAAATGTTGCATACTTTTTTGAGGTTTTTAAATAAAAGACCAATACTTATTTTTGCAAAAATTAAAATGTTGCATACTTGTATGAGGTTTTTTTTAAATTTAACCGCCATCTGGGATAATTTCGGAAAAAGTTCACGAAAAATCCGGAAAATTCCGGAAAAATCCAGGAAAATCAGGAAAATTCGGGAAAATTCAGGAGAATTGAGGGAAATTCGGAAAATTGGAAATACTCTGAAAATCGTGGAAATCTGAGGGAAAGTCGGGAAATTTAAGAATTTTAAAAATCTAAAAATCGACCTCCGCCACTTCTGAAGTACCAGGCGAACAGAAATCAGCAGAAGGTGGATGCAAAAATTAAAATGTTGCATACTTTTTTGAGGTTTTTAAATAAAAGACCAATACTTATTTTTGCAAAAATTAAAATGTTGCATACTTGTATGAGGTTTTTTTTTAAATTAAACCGCCATCTAGGATAATTTCGGAAAAAGTTCAGGAAAAATCCGGAGAAATCCAGGAAATTCAGGAAAATTCGGGAAAATTCAGGACAATTGAGGGAAATTCGGAAAATGGGAAATACTCCTAAAATCGTGGAAATCTGAGGGACAGTCGGGAAATTTAAGAATTTTAAAAATCCAAAAATCGACCTCCGCCACTTCTGAAGTACCAGGCGAAAAGAAATCAGCAGAAGGTGGATGCAAAAATTAAAATGTTGCATACTTTTTTGAGGTTTTTAAATAAAAGACCAATACTTATTTTTGCAAAAATTAAAATGTTGCATACTTGTATGAGCTTTTTTTTTAATTTAACCGCCATCTGGGATAAATTCGAAAAAGTTCAGGAAAAATCGGGAAAATTCCGGAAAAATCCAGGAAATTCAGGAAAATTCGGGAAAATTCAGGAGAATTGAAGGAAATTCGGAAAATTGGAAATACTCTGAAAATCGTGGAAATCTGAGGGAAAGTCGGGAAATTTAAGAATTTAAAAAATCTAAAAATCGACCTCCGCCACTTCTGAAGTACCAGGCGAACAGAAATCAGCAGAAGGTGGATGCAAAAATTAAAATGTTGCATACTTTTTTGAGGTTTTTAAATAAAAGACCAATACTTATTTTTGCAAAAATTAAAATGTTGCATACTTGTATGAGGTTTTTTTTAAATTTAACCGCCATCTGGGATAATTTCGGAAAAAGTTCACGAAAAATCGGGAAAATTCCGGAAAAATCCAGGAAATTCAGGAAAATTCGGGAAAATTCAGGAGAATTGAGGGAAATTCGGAAAATTGGAAATACTCTCAAAATCGTTGAAATCTGAGGGAAAGTCGGGAAATTTAAGAATTTTAAAAATCCAAAAATCGACCTCCGCTACTTCTGAAGTACCAGGCGAACAGAAATCAGCAGAAGGTGGATGCAAAAATTAAAATGTTGCATACTTTTTTTGAGGTTTTTAAATAAAAGACCAATACTTATTTTTGCAAAAATTAAAATGTTGCATACTTGTATGAGGTTTTTTTTAAAATTAAACCGCCATCTAGGATAATTTCGGAAAAAGTTCAGGAAAAATCCGGAAAAATCCAGGAAATTCAGGAAAATTCGGAAAAATTCAGGACAATTGAGGGAAATTCGGAAAATGGGAAATACTCCTAAAATCGTGGAAATCTGAGGGACAGTCGGGAAATTTAAGAATTTTAAAAATCCAAAAATCGACCTCCGCCACTTCTGAAGTACCAGGCGAACAGAAATCAGCAGAAGGTGGATGCAAAAATTAAAATGTTGCATACTTTTTTGAGGTTTTTAAATAAAAGACCAATACTTATTTTTGCAAAAATTAAAATGTTGCATACTTGTATGAGGTTTTTTTTAAATTTAACCGCCATTTGGGATAATTTCGGAAAAAGTTCACGAAAAATCCGGAAAATTCCTGAAAAATCCAGGAAAATCAGGAAAATTCGGGAAAATTCAGGAGAATTGAAGGAAATTCGGAAAATTGGAAATACTCTCAAAATCGTTGAAATCTGAGGGAAAGTCGGGAAATTTAAGAATTTTAAAAATCTAAAAATCGACCTCCGCCACTTCTGAAGTACCAGGCGAACAGAAATCAGCAGAAGGTGGATGCAAAAATTAAAATGTTGCATACTTTTTTGAGGTTTTTAAATAAAAGACCAATACTTATTTTTGCAAAAATTAAAATGTTGCATACTTGTATGAGGTTTTTTTTTAAATTAAACCGCCATCTAGGATAATTTCGGAAAAAGTTCAGGAAAAATCCGGAGAAATCCAGGAAATTCAGGAAAATTCGGGAAAATTCAGGACAATTGAGGGAAATTCGGAAAATGGGAAATACTCCTAAAATCGTGGAAATCTGAGGGACAGTCGGGAAATTTAAGAATTTTAAAAATCCAAAAATCGACCTCCGCCACTTCTGAAGTACCAGGCGAAAAGAAATCAGCAGAAGGTGGATGCAAAAATTAAAATGTTGCATACTTTTTTGAGGTTTTTAAATAAAAGACCAATACTTATTTTTGCAAAAATTAAAATGTTGCATACTTGTATGAGCTTTTTTTTAAATTTAACCGCCATCTGGGATAAATTCGAAAAAGTTCAGGAAAAATCGGGAAAATTCCGGAAAAATCCAGGAAATTCAGGAAAATTCGGGAAAATTCAGGAGAATTGAAGGAAATTCGGAAAATTGGAAATACTCTGAAAATCGTGGAAATCTGAGGGAAAGTCGGGAAATTTAAGAATTTAAAAAATCTAAAAATCGACCTCCGCCACTTCTGAAGTACCAGGCGAACAGAAATCAGCAGAAGGTGGATGCAAAAATTAAAATGTTGCATACTTTTTTGAGGTTTTTAAATAAAAGACCAATACTTATTTTTGCAAAAATTAAAATGTTGCATACTTGTATGAGGTTTTTTTTAAATTTAACCGCCATCTGGGATAATTTCGGAAAAAGTTCACGAAAAATCGGGAAAATTCCGGAAAAATCCAGGAAATTCAGGAAAATTCGGGAAAATTCAGGAGAATTGAGGGAAATTCGGAAAATTGGAAATACTCTCAAAATCGTTGAAATCTGAGGGAAAGTCGGGAAATTTAAGAATTTTAAAAATCCAAAAATCGACCTCCGCTACTTCTGAAGTACCAGGCGAACAGAAATCAGCAGAAGGTGGATGCAAAAATTAAAATGTTGCATACTTTTTTGAGGTTTTTAAATAAAAGACCAATACTTATTTTTGCAAAAATTAAAATGTTGCATACTTGTATGAGGTTTTTTTTAAAATTAAACCGCCATCTAGGATAATTTCGGAAAAAGTTCAGGAAAAATCCGGAAAAATCCAGGAAATTCAGGAAAATTCGGAAAAATTCAGGACAATTGAGGGAAATTCGGAAAATGGGAAATACTCCTAAAATCGTGGAAATCTGAGGGACAGTCGGGAAATTTAAGAATTTTAAAAATCCAAAAATCGACCTCCGCCACTTCTGAAGTACCAGGCGAACAGAAATCAGCAGAAGGTGGATGCAAAAATTAAAATGTTGCATACTTTTTTGAGGTTTTTAAATAAAAGACCAATACTTATTTTTGCAAAAATTAAAATGTTGCATACTTGTATGAGGTTTTTTTTAAATTTAACCGCCATTTGGGATAATTTCGGAAAAAGTTCACGAAAAATCCGGAAAATTCCTGAAAAATCCAGGAAAATCAGGAAAATTCGGGAAAATTCAGGAGAATTGAAGGAAATTCGGAAAATTGGAAATACTCTCAAAATCGTTGAAATCTGAGGGAAAGTCGGGAAATTTAAGAATTTAAAAAATCTAAAAATCGACCTCCGCCACTTCTGAAGTACCAGGCGAACAGAAATCAGCAGAAGGTGGATGCAAAAATTAAAATGTTGCATACTTTTTTGAGGTTTTTAAATAAAAGACCAATACTTATTTTTGCAAAAATTAAAATGTTGCATACTTGTATGAGGTTTTTTTTAAATTTAACCGCCATCTGGGATAATTTCGGAAAAAGTTCACGAAAAATCCGGAAAATTCCGGAAAAATCCAGGAAAATCAGGAAAATTCGGGAAAATTCAGGAGAATTGAGGGAAATTCGGAAAATTGGAAATACTCTGAAAATCGTGGAAATCTGAGGGAAAGTCGGGAAATTTAAGAATTTTAAAAATCTAAAAATCGACCTCCGCCACTTCTGAAGTACCAGGCGAACAGAAATCAGCAGAAGGTGGATGCAAAAATTAAAATGTTGCATACTTTTTTGAGGTTTTTAAATAAAAGACCAATACTTATTTTTGCAAAAATTAAAATGTTGCATACTTGTATGAGGTTTTTTTTTAAATTAAACCGCCATCTAGGATAATTTCGGAAAAAGTTCAGGAAAAATCCGGAGAAATCCAGGAAATTCAGGAAAATTCGGGAAAATTCAGGACAATTGAGGGAAATTCGGAAAATGGGAAATACTCCTAAAATCGTGGAAATCTGAGGGACAGTCGGGAAATTTAAGAATTTTAAAAATCTAAAAATCGACCTCCGCCACTTCTGAAGTACCAGGCGAACAGAAATCAGCAGAAGGTGGATGCAAAAATTAAAATGTTGCATACTTTTTTGAGGTTTTTAAATAAAAGACCAATACTTATTTTTGCAAAAATTAAAATGTTGCATACTTGTATGAGCTTTTTTTTAAATTTAACCGCCATCTGGAATAAATTCGAAAAAGTTCAGGAAAAATCGGGAAAATTCCGGAAAATTCCAGGAAATTCAGGAAAATTCGGGAAAATTCAGGAGAATTGAAGGAAATTCGGAAAATTGGAAATACTCTGAAAATCGTGGAAATCTGAGGGAAAGTCGGGAAATTTAAGAATTTTAAAAATCTAAAAATCGACCTCCGCCACTTCTGAAGTACCAGGCGAACAGAAATCAGCAGAAGGTGGATGCAAAAATTAAAATGTTGCATACTTTTTTGAGGTTTTTAAATAAAAGACCAATACTTATTTTTGCAAAAATTAAAATGTTGCATACTTGTATGAGGTTTTTTTTAAATTTAACCGCCATCTGGGATAATTTCGGAAAAAGTTCACGAAAAATCGGGAAAATTCCGGAAAAATCCAGGAAATTCAGGAAAATTCGGGAAAATTCAGGAGAATTGAGGGAAATTCGGAAAATTGGAAATACTCTCAAAATCGTTGAAATCTGAGGGAAAGTCGGGAAATTTAAGAATTTTAAAAATCCAAAAATCGACCTCCGCTATTTCTGAAGTACCAGGCGAACAGAAATCAGCAGAAGGTGGATGCAAAAATTAAAATGTTGCATACTTTTTTGAGGTTTTTAAATAAAAGACCAATACTTATTTTTGCAAAAATTAAAATGTTGCATACTTGTATGAGGTTTTTTTTAAATTTAACCGCCATCTGGGATAATTTCGGAAAAAGTTCACGAAAAATCCGGAAAATTCCTGAAAAATCCAGGAAAATCAGGAAAATTCGGGAAAATTCAGGAGAATTGAGGGAAATTCGGAAAATTGGAAATACTCTGAAAATCGTGGAAATCTGAGGGAAAGTCGGGAAATTTAAAAATTTTAAAATTTTAAAAATCCAAAAATCGACCTCCGCCACTTCTGAAGTACCAGGCGAACAGAAATCAGCAGAAGGTGGATGCAAAAATTAAAATGTTGCATACTTTTTTGAGGTTTTGAAATAAAAGACCAATACTTATTTTTGCAAAAATTAAAATGTTGCATACTTGTATGAGCTTTTTTTTAAATTTAACCGCCATCTGGGATAAATTCGAAAAAGTTCAGGAAAAATCGGGAAAATTCCGGAAAAATCCAGGAAATTCAGGAAAATTCGGGAAAATTCAGGAGAATTGAGGGAAATTCGGAAAATTGGAAATACTCTGAAAATCGTGAAATCTGAGGGAAAGTCGGGAAATTTAAAAATTTTTAAATTTTAAAAATCCAAAAATCGACCTCCGCCACTTCTGAAGTACCAGGCGAACAGAAATCAGCAGAAGGTGGATGAAAAAATTAAAATGTTGCATACTTTTTTGAGGTTTTTAAATAAAAGACCAATACTTATATTTGCAAAAATTAAAATGTTGCATACTTGTATGAGCTTTTTTTTGAATTTAACCGCCATCTGGGATAAATTCGGAAAACTTCAGGAAAAATCGGGAAAATTCCGGAAAAATTGTAGCACGGTTTCAATACTTAAATAATAAGAAATAAAAAAAAAAGTTAAAAAAAAAAATTATTTGTATCCTTTATATCTTAGTTTTTCAATAAAATATGCAACTACCGCCACAAAGCTTATTAATTTAAGTTTATTCAACAATCAATCAACTCATAACTTTATATTTTATCTTGTTTCTTTGGTGCAATATTTAGCTTTAAAGCATCTCATTAATATTTCCTTGATTCTTCCCTAAATACACATTTAAAGCAGAAAAGTCTGGCAAATATTTGTCTTGAATCGCAATAAATTCGTTGCGAAAAATGCCTTTGTTAGCCATTAAAATATTTAACGGATTGCCGCTGATGGAAGGGGCAGGTCTCCGAGGCTCCCGCTCCGATGGAAAGTTGGAAAATGGAATGGGGGATAATGCTCTCAATCTGTGTGTGTGTTTTGTGGGAATGGATGTATATCAGTGTATGGGTATTTGCACCTAAATCCCGATACAAGCCAAAGGGAAAGGTGCCCGCCAATGCCACGACGACTCCGCCCTGAATCGTTTGGGGTTCCAACTTGGAAGTTAGAGGATTTTCCAAACTGCGCAGCTGCGGGAGCTTCGCCTCGTCCAGTTGGTGCAAAATGTCGTGGACGGGGGGTTGGGGTATCCAGGGGATGGGCAGGGACAGTTTGGAGCCGCATTCAAGACTGTTTCAATTCCAAAACGTTTCCCAGCCCCAGCTCCAGCCAGGAGTAGGAGTTAGCAGAAGGATTCTCCAGTGATTTGATGTAAACGAAGAAAATACTACAATTTCCATAATAGAAAAGATTTAAAACCGGTTCAGTGTGGATTTCTCACGTTTAATATGGCTTCTTTTTGCCATTCCAGATACTTTTGTGTCTTTTGCCGGCAGCAGAGCCAATTAACGCTAATGCAACGACCCCAAAGCCCCCTCTCAGGTGAGAGGTCAGGTCAGAGAGTATATGCTGTGTGTGGCATGCAAATGAAGTTGCAAATGGAGCTTGTCAATGTGCGGCCGTGTTGCAAATGCCATCCATGCTCATGCCTGTCCATCTGCAAGCCCATAAAAAGTTGCCGTAAGTATGTGCGTTGCAAGGTGTTGATTATGGCCTTTGATATGCAAATGAACCGGTTTTACGCCACCCTCTCCCCCTTTACTGCTGACCTCTTTAGCCCTCCACTGGGCCAAAACAAATGGCGCTAATGATGGGCCAAGATGACACCTCCCGGTAACAGTGCCACATCCATATCCAAACTCATATCCATATCCATGTCCTAAATACTCTTCTAAAAAAAGGGTTTCTACACGTTTCATGCCGCTTTCAACCCCAATTAGACTCATTAGCCCAATAGGCAGGACAATGCCCTAAAACCCCGCCCCCACTCCAAGGCACTTCGAGGTGCGAAAGGTGGGCGCCGACTTTGGAGTGATTTACGACACAAATTAAGGGCTTAAATGGACAAACATGCCTAGTTTTAATCATAGGTGGAGAAATAGGCGAAAAGTCGTAGAGTCGCAGAGACGTAGAGCTGGATGTGTCCATTAACGTGTCAGGAAACTAGCAGTCGTGGTCCCAGTCCCCGAATGGGCATTAAGCATGTGCGACATAAATTAATTAACCTTTTCTCACATTCTCTTCACGCATTGTTAGTCCTTTCACCCCCGTCCCTCACCTTTGCTTATGCAAAACTATAGTCCTCGTTTTTAGGGACATTTCGAGGCCTCGAAACAGCTCTATGGGGGAGCATCAGTCGCTGGTCGTATAATTTTCATATTCTCACCTCCAACCCCTCTAATTAAAACGAAAATCTTGTTGGTTTTGCTGGAGAAACTATTTTGATTAGTTTAATGCAAGAGGAATTCCTTAAAAAGGGGGAAAAGTATCTTCGAAATAGATGGATAACGATTTCCATTTATTTATAAGGGTTTCATTCCTTTTTGAATTGCAAAAACTGATTTAAAAACAACAAACAATTACTCAGTTTTTTATTGGCCAATAGTCAATAGCCAATAGTTTTTTCTTATTTATCCTATATTTTAAGTCATCCTAACTCAGGATCTAATTCAAACTGCCTAACATATTTTAATTTATGGAAAACAATTTATATTTTTTACGATATTTAATTCGGAATTCCGAAATTTACGATATTCATTTCTGGTTCAGCAGCAGAACACCTAAATACCAATTTAAAAACTCAATTCTTTTACTTTTATTTAAATTTAATAAAGTAATAAACGGTTGAATAGCCTGAACAATTTAAATTAATATGTAAATCAACAATTGCTTAGTTTTATTTATAAGCTTTTGTTTGCGTACGTCTACCTTAACTTGATTGATGTGTATCAAGACCGCCTGTTTCAATTCTGTTTATAAAAATATGTATAAAAATAAATGCTTTTTCAAGGATATTCTGTTTTGTTTTATTCTGGGTGTATTTAACAAAAAAAAGGGTTAGATATGAAGGTATAGTCGTGAATCTTCCAAAAAGAACCAGTCCATCGCAAAGATCTAGATTTTAAGCGAACGTTGCCAATTGTTTGATTTTCTATCTACCTTTTTATGAATATCTCAACCATTTGTTAACCGATTTCGGAATGGAATACCATTTTAGAACCAGCATTTCCTTTGTCTTATATCTACATCAAAATATCTCAAAAACCGAACCAAAAAAATTATTCGAAATTTTTGAAATTTTGGAAAGGGGTACCATCATGATTTTATACAAAAAATTGATTGAAATTTATTTTTTTTACTTTTAAGAAATCTTGACTCAGGCCGAAGAGCAATGAAGATCTGATTCATAAAACGTATTTCTTATTAAAATCCGATGATAATTAGTTAAAATATTGATGAAAAAGTGACTAAAACGACTTAAACCGGGGAACAAGGCCTTTCAAATTGGTAAGTTACTGTAACTTGGCTAAAACTAGGCAAAACCGTAATGGCACCTCCTCCAAAATCGTTTTACTTAATATCCTGGTTATTTAATAGATTATTCCATATTCTTACCAAACAACTCTGAAAAGTTTTGTGGGTCAAGTTTCAAGTAATGCCATTCCCAGTTGATATCGCTCGCTGGTTATTAGTGGAAGTGCTCGAAATAAATACGCATAAAAATTCAACAAATTGGGTGAAAAACAAGTTGGGGACAAGGGCCGCCAAACTGCGACGTTGCTTAGAAATGGCCCTCTCGGGAAATTATAAATATATATGCCAAGAAAAAAAATATAAAAATAAAAAAACAAGAAACCAGAGAAAAAGTTCTACACGCAAAATATTTAAAACCTTAGAGGCCGAGCGGCTTTTTTGTTTCGTGTTGTCAGAGGGGGGTTTGAGGATTTTGGAAAAAGTTGCGCCTAATTGTAAACGGCCCACCGATGGATGACACTTTATGAGTGACTCGGGGCCGGAGTTGCAAGTTCAAAATGCTATTCTACACTCCATGAAGTCCATGAAATTGAATTAAAACAGGATGGGTGGGTGGAGGGTGGTTGAGGTCATTGCAATCCTGCCGGAGTTCAAAATGTTTTCCTCGCCTAGGGCGTCGGAACACGGGACTTAAGCGGCATTAATTATGACCCAGTGGGTGGGGTGATTGAAGAACACCTCCTCCTGGCTGGCAGACAGAAGAGCCCATGTGTTTGGGTCCTCATCCTCCACTTTTTGGCATTCATATTGCACTGTCAACCTGGCAAAATTTAATTGACCAAACAGGACGAGTGAAAGCTGAACAAAAAGGACCAAAGGACTTGCCACAACTGACACAGTGAACGGGTGCTGCATCGAAGAAGGTGGGGGATCCAGGGATCCAAAGGGGAGAATGCAATCGCAAAACGATAATTTCGATGGCTTTCCATATAGGCCTGACTTTACCTGCCCTTAGGCCGTGTCCTGCCGGGCCCAGTCCTGTCCTGTCCAGGCCCCACCTGGGAGTGCACATTAAATAATTACCGCAAATGGGCTTGGCGATAATTTTTGCACCACACAGCACACAGGACCCACAGCAACTGTAAGCCGGTAAATAAAAATTGTAATTGTAATTGCGAAAACAATAAACAAATGTGCCAATATTGAGGACTGCATCCATGGTAGTACTCGGGGAATACACGTTCCAGTGGATTTATAAAAATTATATATGTTTTGGGAAAGAATTTATGAGGTTTTTCGATACTCTGTAGAGTCCTCAGTAATAGAGGAATAATTTTGGACATATAAGTGGATTTTTTGAAGCTTTGTAATGTTTATTATCTACAATTACAATAAATCTTATATTCAAAGGACTCTACTTATCTCCTTAAATACCCTTACTGCACCTGCTGTTTAGGGTATTAAAAATTGTATTTAATTAAGGCTGCCGGCAGTGCTTCGATTCTGTTGCATTCCTGTGTGGTTTTCCTGTGTGGCCGGAGAAGTAGGTGAGTGGGTGAGTTGGTGGTGTCCTCGGATCCGAATCGCGGTTGTCCATTTAATTTGAACTGTTCGGTTTAAGGTTATTGGACAAATGCTTTAAACTCAACCCTTGAAGTGAATCCCAGAAGGACACATTTTTGGCAAGAAACTGAATCCCAAGGCGTTCGTCTCGCAGTGGCTACTTATAAATTCATGTCCTCAGACTCGCCCTCGTCCTCGTTCGCGGGCAACCCCTTTCGCACCTCCAAAACACCATCATTTAGCAATTAGTTAATTTTTATGGCAGCCAGCTGAGAGGAATCTTTCAAATTTGAAGCCATTACAAGTGTCTTTTAATTTCTTATTAGCGGTTTATTATCCCCGCGGACATTTGGCCCATTAATATGCAAAGGGAGAGGCCCAGGCGGCAACTTGGCCGAAATCATTAATTTTAATGAGGCCCTGGCAAAAGTTGGCCGAAAGGATTATGCTGCTTGAGTGTTTGGTTAATTACTTAATAATTTGGGCAGGTGTTATTTTTGGTTAGTCTATGAATCGACTAAGGCCGCCCAGAGACCGGAGGCGAAAGTAATTGGATGCTGTGGAAAGTAATTAAAAGGATGAGCCAGGCCAGGGCAGGCCAGAACTTTGTTTTGAAAGGGATATTCTTGGAAAAGATTCAACAAAAACACGATGTAATTATAGAAAGAAAGCTAATTTAAAAGATTTGTGTTTGAGAATCCAGTTTTCAGCTGAGAATCCCCCTCTTTCTCGATCATTTGCATTTGCTAATTATTTTAATCGTTTCGAAACCAGTTGCTATAAATGAAACCCCCTTTATGGGTTATACCGATTTCAAATGATATCAATCAGCTAAATATCTCTCCTCAAATCGTTTATCCTCGAATCAAAGACCAAACTGGTTCCAAGGCACTCCATTTGGGTGCCAGTCACGATCCCAGATCCAAGGAGTTGAGGGGATCAGCTCGATGCTCGATGAAAGACAGGGAGCGAATGGAACATTAATCCGTAATTTGCTGGCTGGCTGTGAAGTCGGGCGACTAAGTAATAATTTTTAATAGGAAGCCAATGCCATAAATGGTCAATAGTTGCCACTCAGTTTTTTGTGTAGCTGCCCCTCAGACAGACGTCTGATATTTTTTTTGAGAGTTTTTTGCTGTAAAGCCTGATCCCTGACAAAAGACGGGAACTGATTTTGGCTTTGATGGAATTCCTAAAACCGATTCGAAAATTCGCGGCACGTGCAGAAGAGTGAGAAGAGTGCGAGGCAGCTAAAGTTTTCTTCGATTCGATTCGATTCGATTCGTAATTTATGAACTTTAATTGTTGGCTTTTATAGAAATGGATTGGTTGTTTGGCTATTCGCGGCATTAACAGTTAAAACAGAGACACTGGCGACACTTTTAATTGATTTTCTACCCTTTTGATTTAATTTATGAACTGCTAGCCATATTCGGCTGCCCGCTGGCCGGTTAAACATTTAATCAATGTTCGAGTATCTCAAATCTGCACTTGCCAGTCGGTTATAAATATTTATGAGTCAGAACGAACGCGGCGCGGATGGAGGATGGAGGATGGAGGATGGAGGTCTGAGGTCCGACCAAAGCTAATGACAAAGTGATAAGGACAATTAAGGAGAAAGCAGCTGCCGATGACCAAGTGGCAAGTGGCAGAGTCCAGAAGAGTCCAGAAGACTCCAGTTTCCAGATCGACAAACGAAATGTGTCACCAGAGTGAGATCCATGGAGATGGGAAAGTTAAGTGAGAGATATTCTAGCCTCTAAGAACTCCGAAAACGGCTTCTCAGTTAAATATTATATATAATATTCTTTTAATATGTTAAAGATATATTTTTAATTTAAATATATCTTTAATTTCCGTGTCACTGTGTCATAGTTAACCAGTATCCGCTTCTCCATCAACGATCAACTTGTAAACACGACCAACAAACTGCTGGCTGTAAAATATTGCTGCATTTTTGATCACTTGTCATCCCTGCATGATGAACGATCCACGACCAGCTCCCTTTGCCACCGGATCCCCCGAATCCCGTCCAGAACCGCGAGGAGCACTGAATTCCGCAGAACCTGTTGACAACACTTGTGCGACAAGCGAAACGATCTCGCTTTTTCTTCAAGCATCTCTCCGATATTTATTATGTTTCCTCGACTCTGATGTCTTGGCTGCCGTTTTGGATTCTCTGCAAAAAAAAGTGCTGGTCGAGGTGTCGATATCGCACAATGATTTTAATGATGGGATCGGAAAGCGAACCAAGCCCAGAGCACAGCCAAGCGCAAAAAAACCTTAAAAAAACTGAAACGAGCGGCCTGTTGCAGCAAATCGCTGAGATGCCAATGCTGATAATCAATAATTTTTATATTTCTGCCACATCGCGCGGTCGGCTTTGCAGTCCCACTCAAAGGAGCCAACGGAAAGGACAATCATCCCAGCCAAAAGGACATGACAATAATCCTTAATTACAGCCCAGAGCCACCGCCACCGAATTCGTCTCATAATTGGAGTTCAATGAGTTGAGATGAAATTATTGGATTTCCGCTTTCAATGGGGGAGTTCTTATAGTCTAAACGGATTATATTTTACAGGGAATCTAATTTTACTTTTAAGATATAATTTATATAAGAAATATACCTACGATTTATACGTATTTATAAATAAAATCTATCCTTAGAATATCTATCAATCACGTTTTTCCTTCTCTGAGTTGATTTTGTAAAAGCCTTTCTTTGATTTATCGTTTTGGTATTCCGCAGGCAAAACAAATTGACAGCCAAACTGAGTTTTCTTTTGCCGATTTTGTGCAGCCAGGACATAGCACTTGATGTCCTGATAGTGTCAATTTTGGAATCCTCCAGTGACTGCGACAGGAACCTGAACCTGAAACCAAATCCCGCATATTCTTTTAATAATGCACGAAACATTTTTCGTGTAAAAGTGCCAACAATTCCATCAAAGTTCAACCCTTTTGAATGCTGAATTTTCCTGTCACGTCACAAGGATAACCTCTCCCTCCTCCTGTCGTCCCCTTTCGAATGAAAACACCAAAATCGCATTCACAGTCTGGATTTGAAAATTTTCTTCCTTATAATGGTGATTGGCAAACCGCTTACGACCTGCCATGAAAACATTTCACCGAATGGAAGCCATGGAATCAATGTTGGCAATTAAAATCCTTACCAGGATACAGGAGCAATCCTTGGCAAAGACAATCCTGGATGAGCAATAAAAATGTTTGCTTGCCCAATTCGCTTTTCGCAATTCGGAATTCGCAAAAGAGACCCCCAGGATATGGAAGTTGCAAAATTGGATTTCTGACCCTTTGGCCAGCCATGTGTGAAGGTCCTTTGGCCATTTCTATTTGCATCTAATACATAAACATAATGCGTTAATTTCAAAGGAACTTCCCGGCAAGAAAGTAAAACGCAAAAAAAATTTATATAAAAAATATGCAAACAAACAAAATAATATTTCGTTTCCTTTTTTTCCTGGTTGGTAATCAAATTTGTGGTGTTTTTTTTATTTATTTTTTGCCACATCTTACTGAATTGCTTGGCAGGATATTCCCCAAGGATTTCCTGAGGGGTGACCGCAGTATGGGTCAGGGCAGGACAGGACAGCTCAGAAGAGGACAGGATATGAGCGATACAAATAAACAAATGATGTAAATTTCATTTTCCAGGACTTTGCATTGCTCAAATATGAAAATATGAAAAACCTCTGCAACCGCCCAAACCCCCGAAATAAATTACATCAAATTTATTTTGCACTCAAAGTCATTTTTGCAAAGGACTCGAACTATTTTTTGGTAACTTAGGGCTACCCGGAAGTCTGATGACCCTTTCCATGATGACTTTTTGGGAAAAATTAGATTCATCAGAGTTCAGGAGATTTGCATTTATTTCACATTTGTCAAGGACCAGCTGCTGTCAAAGGATCTTAAATGTCAGTTTCATCATCGACATTAAAAACCACTTTTCGATGGCATGGGCAAAGGGAAATCCTCAAACTGATTGGCATTAGCCAAATGCCCGTGAACATGGTATAAAAAGTGTCAAATATTTCCGGGATTTACGCACAAAATGTCAATTTCAATTCCAGACTTCAGCTTGTTTATTTCGAATAAAATGAATGATTCGGTTTTAATTCGGATGGAAAGTAAATGGAGCTGGTTGGGTGGAGATGGTTGGGGGTTTTTAGATTGTCTTTACTTTGGCTGCCATAAAATATTTGAAATTAGCATATTAATAGCTCCGATAGCGTTAGTTATTCGACTTGAAAATCAGGATATCGCCCCCATACACACACACACACACACATCCTGCCGCAGAGGACACTCGCGGGTGCCATAAAAAATTCACGCAACACCAATTCTCTGCAACTCCTGCAAAGCCGAGGGATTAAAATTATGCAAACGCATTATATGCTAGCTTGCATTCTCTGGGAATGAGATGTGTCCTGGCAGTGTCCTGGGAACCATATGCCGTAAACACTCAATATTTGCTGCCGCAGGAAACGATTGTCTCCGAAAGTAAATTGCCTAAACGATTTTTATGCAAATTTCGAAATGGCACAAAGCTCTTGAAAGAAATCTGGGATGACTGGGGAAAAGCCTATTAAATGTTTTCATGGCACTTATAGTTTGCAGGGATACTCACACTCAGTCGAAGAATTCAAACAAAACTCCATTAAAGATCCAAGTATCTTTCCCTGATTTTCTGTTTAAGGATATGAGGTTTCAGAGGCAAGATTATTGGTTAGAGGGCAGGACAATTTCCAGAACCGAGTCCTGCGAGTGTGTAGGGGCTTTGTCTATCTTCCTGCCTATTCAAGTGTCCATTTTTAATTAACACTCTGACAATTTGACGCGAAATGCATTTCGAGTGAGTGTATCTGTGCATTTGTATCTACGTATCTACGTATCTATGTATCTATGTATCTATGTGAGTCTGAAAGGCCTAATGCCATTGTGGCGGATTGCATGCCGATGAGCTTGTGGCTTCTCTGGTGGGGAACTCTGAGAGCTCTGCGTTGAATGTTTAGAATGCAATTGACGTGTCAGTGGGCAAATCCACAGGAGAGAAGTGGAGGTAACAAAGGATATGGAGGCATATGGCATATGGAAGGCACACACATCACACAGACAACTGGGAGAGGGCTGGGACCTGATAAATGTTGCATGCGCCAGTGTAACCCAATTACCGTTCTGCAAATTACTCACTCCTCCGCTGAAAGGATTGCAAAATCGTGGGCGATTTGGGGGTTGGGGGTAACATTCCTAGACTCGCTTTGCATAATTGATGACAAATTGAAATCATGTTTATGGCATATGAAGAGGCTGGGACATTTCATAAAATATTTTACATAGATTTCCATGCCGACAGTCTTCGGCATCGGCTTTGGCTTTTGGCTTCGACCCTTCACTTTTTCACTTGCAGGCCATAAATTCCTCTCCAGCTCCTCTACAGTTTCTGGCCAAATCAAATGGCCAATGGATCAATTTGTGGTTGATGGAGCTTAGCCGCTTGAGTCTCCCTCTCGGGGCTCGTAAATCGCAATGAGTTGGGGCCATAAATTTTCAATTGGTCAGTGCGGGAGAAAAGGATAAAAAAAGGATACTCTAGCTGGAGGTTGGCTAACCTTCCATTGACATTTTCCTAAACAAAGAGTTCAGGTTAAATCCTTTAATAGCTTTTAATTGAGTCTATTAAATACTCCCTTTGATAAGCCTCCAAGTTCTGCTTTTCTTGGCTTTTGGTAACCTGTCACTTTTATCAATTTTTCTTCCCAAAATTAAAAGTTCTCTATCTCTAATCCCTGCTCCGTAACCGTCGGGAAGATGTCAGTTAACGTAAAACGTCATACGGCGCCATCGCCCATAGAGGTCCTGAAAACCCTAGAACTCTCCGGCGACGAGGAACTTGACCTTCAAATCCGGAACTGGGTGGTCTGGGACCGAAACGAGGCGACTCTGGCCCAGGTGATCGATGCGGTGCACGAAAAGGATTGGGACGCACTGAGGGTACGACTGTGCCACCGAATAGTCTTCGGCACAACCGGGTTGAGGGCCGGAATGCGGGCGGGATTCGACTCCCTCAACGACGTGGTCATCATCCAGGCGGCCCAGGGCATCTGTGCCTACCTGACCGATACTTACCCCAGTGTCCAGAAGCGTTCCACGGCTGGCATCGTCATAGGTTATGACGGGCGCTACAACAGCAAGCGATTCTCTCAGTTGATGGCCGCCGTTTTCCTCAACAACGACTATAAGGTCCTCCTCTTTCGACGGATGATTCCCACACCATTTATTCCATTCACCGTCACGGCGCTCAAGTGCCTGGCGGGGTTGGTGGTCACCGCCTCGCACAATCCCAAAGAGGACAACGGGCTCAAGGCCTTCTGGACGAACGGGGCTCAGGTGATTTCTCCGCACGACAAACGGATTCACGAGTACATTCTCAAACACCTGGAGCCAAAGCCCTCGTCCTGGGAGATATCCGTGATCGACGATCATCCCTTATTGGAGGATCCCTACCGCACCATCTATCCCCTGTTCTTTGGGGGTCTGAAGAAGCTCCTGCCCCCGGTTTACCTCGAGACGAACGAGTGCAGCCAGGTGAGGTTCATATACACTCCGCTGCATGGCGTGGCCTATCCCTTCATGAAGGAGGCCTTCTACCAGGCCAGACTGAAGCCCTTGATCCCGGTGCCCGAGCAAAAGGATCCCGACCCGGAGTTCCCAACTCTTATTAGGCCAAATCCGGAAGGTGGGTTTAAAGTTACTCTGAACTACTCTCCTTTATTTACTTCTTTTACTTCTCAGACGGCAAGGAGGCCCTCCGATTGGCCATTCTCAAAGCCGAGGCGGAGCACTGCACCATCGTCCTGGCCAACGATCCTGACGGAGATCGCTTGGCTGCCGCCGAGTTGGATCCCCGAGGACGCTGGAAGATCTTCAGTGGCAACGAGATAGCTGCCCTGCTGGGCTGGTGGGCTCTGGAGAACTACAAGGTACGGACACCCAAGCCGGCGGTGAGCAACTGCATCATGATTGCCACGCTGATCAGCTCCAAGATCCTGGCGGCTATGGCGCGAGTGGAGGGCTTCATTTTCGTGGAGGGGATGGTGGGTTTCCCCTGGATGGCCAATCGAGCCGTGGAGCTGCAAGCTTCCGGGCGAACGGTACTCTTCGCGTTCGAAGATTGCTTCGGCTACATGTTTGGGATGACCCTGGCGGACAAGGATGGCATCACCGCCGCCACTCAACTGGCCACCATGGCCTGTTACCTGCGGAGCAACCGGAACGTGACCTTGATCGAAAAGCTGAGGGAAATCTACGACACCTATGGCTACCACGAGATGATCTCGTCCTCCTTCAGTGCCGAGGATGCGAATACTGTGACTGAAATTTATGCGCGTTTGCGGAGCTACAACGA
This sequence comes from Drosophila ercepeae, assembly GCA_018150545.1. Classification (NCBI taxonomy): domain Eukaryota; kingdom Metazoa; phylum Arthropoda; class Insecta; order Diptera; family Drosophilidae; genus Drosophila; species Drosophila ercepeae. Next base: position 17,869,360 of record JAECWL010000161.1, read on the forward strand.
AGAGGAGGGAGGTTATCCGAAGTGCATATTGGATGGAGAGTTCGAGGTGGTTCACATCCGAGACCTGACCACCGGCCTGGACACCTCGTTCTCGGACAAGAAGCCTCGTTTGCCCGTCAATCCTGATACCAATATCATCACCTTTACCTTCACCCATGGCTATGTCATCAGCCTGCGAAGTGCAGCCAATGATTTAAGGATCAAATTGAATGCAGAAATCGCCGGTCTGCCGGAGGAGAAGGAGTGGGAGGAGCTGCACGATAAGCTGCACAGGATGACCAATGCGGTGGTCGAGGAGTTTCTCCGGCCGGATGAGACCGGTCTCACCCAGTCACCCTATGCCAATTATTCGTAGTATTCATTTGCTCTAAACTTGAAGTCTTCATTTAATAAAGCTCTATAGTTCGTTCTTCTAAAGATTTCCCGCGTATCCTTTTTAGATCAAAAAAGTATGCTACATTTTTTGTAATTGGCTTGGGGTCTCATTCTGGTGGCTTTTATTAAAGTCCTAAGAAGATTCCTTAAGGTTTCTGTGGGGGGACATGAAAAGGCCGCAGAACGCCAATTAAGCGTTCCCAGAAATTGCCCTTCATATGCGTCCTGTGTGTTTGGAAAGGGGGTGGCAGTAGGTGGTAGTGGGTGGTAGTGGGAGGTTGGGCTGGTTCAAAGGCCATCAGCCTTTGTTTTCTCACCAGCCAGCAGAGAATCGCATACATGTATCTGTATCTATGGCTGAGCGAAAGTATCTGGCAAGACAAACACTGAAATTTTATAGTTTGCCTGCTAATTGCACTCTGGGGGTCCTTTCACCTCCTCCCCAGATCCTTTCTGACTCGTCTCCACCCCCATCATTGTGTGGTAATCGTTTCCGATTGTGCGAATCAGCAAAAGTCGGCTCCCATAATGAAAACTGTGATTAAGACTTGGCAAGGAAGTGAGTGAAGACCTTCATCTAAGAGATTTGCTGAATGAATGGGCTTGAAGTCCTTTTTCATATTTATATTGTTACAATTTCTTTTCGGCTACATCGTCATATTTGCTTATCAGGTCAAACGGAATATTTCAATAGCCTGAAAACGAGAGTGCTCAGGTTCAGGTAAACATGGCGAATGATCCCTGAAGTCCTTGTCAAGTCAAATTTCGTTCAAGACAAAAAGTCCTGTCGTATGGTCGTATGGGGTATGTGCCAAGGACATGAGCGAACAGCCATTAAATTTTCCCTAAAATACCGACTCGAAAAGGGATCCAAACGCACACGAATTAATTATTAATTCCTTTCGACAACCAGCATTCCGCGTCGGTTTATCCTGGTTTTTTGTTTTTGTGTTATTTTGGGTTTCAAGTATTTTGTTCTTGGGTGGGTCCTGCCACGTTTTACACGGTTAGTGGCGATGCGCCAAGGTTAGTGCATTATTAAGCACTGTTTATGCGACATTAGGAACATAAAAGGCGACCCAAAAGTCGATGTAAATAAGACACGGGCTCCTGGCAAATCAACAAAATAAAACGTATGTCCCACATGTGTGGGTGGATGGGTTTGTTTTCAGGGGTTTCATCATCCTTGAGAAAGGTAGCAGAGAAATACTGGATACTTTGAGGATAATATTGGGTGTGAGTTGCTTTTTTATTTAAATAAATTGAAGCGAGTTTAAAACTTGACTTGATGGTTAATGGCTTTCAGAGATAGAAGTCATAAATTAAGGAATGGAAAACCTGACATAAAAATATCATACTTTTAAAAGAATTTAAAAGAGCTTAAAAACCATAAGTTTAGACTTGAAATAAACGTTTTTTGTCTTCCAATTTGTAACCAATTTTAACGACTTACAAATTCAATTTTAATCCATTTGGTATGTCCCTTAATCCAAGGACTTAAACTGCTTCTGTGTAAACCAATTGGATTGTGAACAGTCTGGTCTTGTTGCACATATGTTGAGGATATTCTGTTACACCGGATCGAGGACCTTGCAACCAACCACCCTCAGATCCCACAAATAGCTACAAAAAATCGTTGTCGGGGTGCCTGTGTGGCATTACCGGAGGACAATGGCATCTTAAATTCGCATTCGAAATGAGGAAGCTGGTAAATTGATTACGTGCCACTTGCTCACATCATCAATTTCAGTCCATATGCGCGAAAATCCTTTAACTAACGACTACCAGGAGGCAGTCCTGACGCAGGACTTGCAGCCCACATAATTGTTAGTTGACACTCGAAAATTCTGGTGTCGAACATCGTTAATTAAAGAGCATTTGTTGACTTCCGCTGCGGTGACCCTTAATATCCTGTTTGTTGCTTTTCCTCCTTACGCCCGATTTCCTATAATTTTCCAGGGGGTTGTAGTGTGGGTGGTGGCTGGTGATTATAACTACAGGATTTTTCATAATATTTCATAATTTCTGAAATGTGATAAGTGGCAGTTGTGTGGCTTAGAGTAAGGAGACCAAATTTATACCAATTTCCTGGATTATAATACTAGAAAGTGTGTACCGATTTGTGGGTCTATTATAGTTTTTATTTAGCTGTTAAGTTCGAAATGAGAAGCTTAAAACATATATTTATTACTCCGAATGTCCTTTGTCAAGTTGTTCTCATTCTTGGAACAATTTCTTGACGGAAATCTGCAATTGGACCTTGAAGAGCTCTATTCGTGGTTCTCAAACAACATTCTCTTCCTTAACTTCTGAAAGTTTAACTGAAACTGCAAACTTATGAAAACTTATGATGACTTAGATATCCTTACGTCCTGGATTGTAGTTTCAAAATCAATGATCTTGGTGTCCTTTTTAATCATAAACTTAGGTTGAATGATCACATCTCTGTGACAGTGAATAAAGTTAAAAGAATGTCAACGATCCTTTCACCACAAGGACTTTATACATCATCCTAGTTCTTCCTATCCTGTGAATCCTATCCTATTAAATCTGTGCAAAAGGAATTCAAACTGGGAACCTTGGTCATCGTCTTAATCTTAGAATAGTTACCTTTATATTCTGTTTAGCAGCTCATTATTAAATTGTTAAATAAATAAATAAAAATATAACCCTTTTTTTATATTTCTATATAAAATATTTGATTCTGGAGTCTTGGAATTGCTATATTTTTTGAATATATCAAATCCATAACCTCGTAAATACTAATTCAATCAATTATTCATCAGTTTCGTGGCAGCTGCAAGGATACTCCTCTCACTTGCCCCCTGACTTTCCCTCCTGCCCGACGCCTCTCCTTCTAGCAATTTGTTTTTACTTTTTTTTGTTTTCGTTTTTGTCGCATAAAAATGACAACAAATTAGTTTGACTGCCGTCGGTGGTTTCCCGCTGAGTTTTTCACAGTTTTGTTCGATATCCGTTTGTTTATTTTTATTTTTTTTTGTGTGTGTCTTCCCCGACTCAGTGTCCTTGAGTGCTGGCCAATAAATTATGTGAAGGATGCTGTCCCAGTGCAACCCCTCACTCCCTCTTCCATATTTGGCGAGGGATAAAATCGGGGTTTCTGGGCGCGACAACGATCCGCTACTCCGCTAGTCCTCTCGTCCTTTCGTCCTCTCGTCAGACGTGTTTTTGATTAGCATTATTAAATATGCAAACAATGAAAATGCTGCTTTTTATATTTGTTTTTGTGCACAAAAGTGGAAAATTCGTCCAAAGTTTAATTGCCGTAACATTTATATTAAATGAACGCGTCCGTAGATGTAAATAAAAATTGGAAAAAAATCTACAATATTTTCGTATTCGCTGGCAGGCACAACCCTCTTGGTTTCACGGACAAACAAATTGTTTGTAATGCATTTTAATTTAATTTTTTTCTTCTGCGTATATCCTTCTCGTGCCGCAATAAATAACGTTTTTTTTTGTGTCCTGTAGAAAGGTGCTCATAATTTGTAGCCCAGGATCTCTGGTTGGTTGTTAAGGTGCGACTGAAAATTAACATGTTTGTTTCCGATTTCTGCAGCTGTTTGAATATTTAATATTTATTCTTCCTTTTTTATATTTTAAAACAGATTTTTTTTTTTGGAATGAATCTTATTCCTTTGTGGTCAGTTGGCTTTCTCTTTTTCAATCCGTTTCCTTAGATTTAGTGTAACAGTAACCTGTCAGGGCACCAATAAGAAGCCAGGACTGCTGTTAAGAGCAATTCCCACGCGATAAGAGAGGCAGCTTAAGAGAGCGATGGATTATTACGCTATGAACTGCTTTACCGATGGTGGTTTAGCAGAACTGCTTACGGAAATATGCTCTCTAAAAAATGGATCTTAAATATTAAAAATATGCAAGTATATATTAATTTCTTTTAATACTAATGACTGAATATAAATTAATCAAGTTCAAAAAATTAATATTATGTTTTGTTTTCGTAGAATTCTTACTCTTATAAATCTTATTTCCCTTTTTATTACTTTTATTGCAACTTTAAATTCCATTAAGAAAATAATCAATCTTCAGCAACATGTTGCCAATAGCATTTCGCAGAAAGCCATGAACTTGAAATATATGTTTTGTACAATATATTGTATTATTTTGTTGTTGTACTTGAATTGTCATCAATTTCCATGAGTTACTTTTCCCAAAAGTGGGTGGAGAGTGCAAGGCTGAAGTTCAGAGTGGGAGGAAAAACTGGTTAATGCCCCAAGGGAAGGCCAACGGAAATTCACGTCTGCATATGGAGATGATATTGCTCTTATCCCTGCTGTTGCTGTTGTTGTTTCTATTATTTTGGGCTAAAAATTTCACCCTTTCACAAGGTCCTTTTACCTTCCACCTCTGCAGCCCCCTGGCGTGCGGAAAAAGAGTAACAAATAAGCAGAATGTCAGGGAAAAGTGCACATATTGCATGAAAAAAGGTTCATTAGCAACATCAATTAAAGTTGGGAAGTTAGAAAGGAAAGGTTTGTCGGTGAAAATAAGTTTCAGAGTTAATAATTATGTTTTATGAATATATGCGAAGTAGAGGTAATTTTTAGAAGTATACAGAAACATCCTTTCCTTCTTATTAACTTCCTTAAACTTTCCTTATTATTTACGAAATAACGATAATTCCCATTTGTAGTTTCTTAAACATCAACCGGCAACCTGCAATCAAAAGCATTTCATTTTAAATCGATTCAGCTCTTTCATCTTCATCCTTTCAGGATGCCATCGTTTGTTTGTTCTCAGTTTTTCCATCAATTATTCCCGGCAATTCCCGGCAAGTCAATCTCCCCGGGAGCGAGCAGATCTCTCCGGTAGCTTTTCAGTTGCCTGGACATTGTTTAACAATTAACGGAACAAGTTGTTTAACTTTACCTAAACGATTTAAGTCAACAGTAAGCGGGATTGCCCGGCCGGTGGGCCCACCACCACCTGCTCCTCCCATTGACTTTATCCTTCATGACGGACTGTCCTTGTCACTTGGCCGAATGCAGATAGGGTGGAGGAGAGGCCCGGAGTATCCTGGCAGTGCTTCCGCTTCCGATGACTGCACAAATCGCCGTATTCGGGCTGGCTTTTTTGCGACTCCCTTTTGCATTTTCCTTTTTTTTGAGCCTTTACTCCTGCTCCTGCTGAAATGACAGAAAAACGTCAGGATACATTTCGTTTTGTTTGGTTCTCGTTTGGCGGATCTCACCTGGCCAACAATTTTGTTGGCTTTTCTTTAAAGCCCACATAAAGTTAAAGGAAACTTGTAGTTTTTTTCTCATCAAAGAAAAAAGTAATTTGATTGCGATCATTTGACCAACACTAAACTCTAATTAATGTGTCGGTTTGAGAGTGTCAAAATATATTTTTAAGTAATTCGACCACACTAGAAATGACAGCATTAAAGGGTAAGCAATTCTTCAGAATTTCTTTCCATAATGGTCACAAAATTAAAAGGAAACTTTAGTATTTCCCATCAATGAAAAACCAGAACTGTTATTGCAATCACTTGACCAACACTGAATTCTAATTAATATGTCAGTTTGACCGTTAATAAGTTTAGTGTTAAATGCCAAAATATATTTTTAAGTATTTTGGCACACTAGAAAAACAGTATAAAAGGGACAGAATTTCCTCAAAAATTCAGTCAAAATTCAGTTCCTCTATCGAACGGTCTCTAAATTAAACTCAAGTTTTTATTTTACTGTTGTTTTTTTTTTTAGTATTTTTTTATTTTTGAATCTTATTTTACTTATTTTTTTTTTTTTATATATTTTTTATTTTTGAATCTTATTTCTTCATTTTTTTTTATCAGTTATAATGCAAAAAATACTGGGTGCTTGGATGTGGCTTCAAACACTGGAGTTGTAACTCATTCTTGCTTAGTTCTTTTATATCCAACTTTGTAAGTTTGGACTTGTTCGCTTATTTTTCTTTTTTAATGGTTTGATTTGAATAGATAGAAACTGTTCCCCTAATTTAATTATTTTTTTAATTATTTTGGATATTGATTAATCGCCATAAATGGAAAGAGTGGTTTTTGAAAACCGGCTTAACTTTGATTCTTCTATTAATATTGTGCTCTCGATTCTTACAGAAGTCGCTTGAAAAACTCCGATGCTGATTGAAATTTGATGCTGATTGAACTTTCCCTATTTTATCAACATTGTGCTCTGGATTCTTACAGGACTTGCCGATTGAACTTGGGCTATCTATAGGAATGTCTCCCTGCTGGATTGAAAAACTTTGATGCTGATTGAACTTTGATGCTGATTGAACTTTGACTCTTCTATCAATATTGTGCTTTGGATTCTTCCAGGACTCGCTTGAAAAACTCGGATTCTGATTGAACTTTGATGCTGATTGAACTTTAACTCTTCTATCAATATTGTGCTCTGGATTCTTCCAGGACTCGCTTGAAAAACTCCGATTCTGATTGAACTTTGATGCTGATTGAACTTTGACTCTTTTATCACTATTGTGCTCTGGATTCTTCCTGGACTCTCTTCAGGACCTCCGAATCTGATTGAACTTTAACTCTTCTATCAATATTGTGCTATAATTATATTCTGCGACGACATCTTCAGGACTCGCTTGAAAAACTCCGATTCTGATTGAACTTTAACTCTTCTATCAATATTGTGCTCTCGATTCTTTCAGGACTCGCTTGAAAAACTCCGATGCTGATTGAACTTTGATGCTGATTGAACTTTTACTCTTCTATCAATATTGTGCTCTGGATTCTTCCAGGACTCGCTTGAAAAACTCCGATTCTGATTGAACTTTGATGCTGATTGAACTTTGATTCTGATTGAACTTTGACTCTTTTATCACTATGTGCTCTGGATTCTTCCAGGGCTCGCTTGAAAAACTCCGATTCTGATTGAACTTTGATGCTGATTGAACTTTGATGCTGATTGAACTTTGACTCTTCTATCACAATTGTGCTATGATTATATTCTGCGACGAAATCTTCAAGGACTCGATTGGAAAACTTTGACTACTGATTAAACTGGCAGCGTGCTGCTGAAATAATTAAATTTGCGACATTTCAACGCTCGACGATCATTGGAGTGGAATTAACTGTTGTCAATTATCCGTCGCCGCTTTCATGCCTCTAAATAGAAAATAAAAAACGAATAAGCAGAACCGGCAAAAGGAAAAACAAAAAACAAAAAGCAATCGATTGCCGACAATAAAATGTCACTTGATCGCTGCATTGGCGCTCGTGTCCAACTGAATTTAGGCATCGCCCGCGGTGGTCAATCTCCTCTGGATGCTGCACGTTGGAGGCTACCCTCGGACTTGGAATCGCAATCGGGGAGATGGCAGGTGCACTCGGAGAAAATATCTTTGGAACTTTGTATTAAACAGAAAGCTAATAAAGGAAAATGTTTATTATTCTAATAAAACATTTTTTTTCAGTGCTTTGAGTGGCAAGGTTGTCCAGGGGCGGGATGGGGAGGCCTCTGCCTGACCAGGTGGCGTCGATCTACCGCAACGCTCGACCACACAAGACGCTTAATTTGTTGCAAGTTGTCCGCTGTCTCCGCTTGACTCCCCATCAATCAGTGGACGATGATGATTCCTCTTCCACTGATGCTCCACTGGAATGGTGTAAGAAGAAGACAACGAGGCAACGAAGGGGAGGCAGCAGTTGCTCCTTTTTTTTGCTCCAGTCCCGTTTCATCGAAAATTCAGAGCACGCGAGTAGTTGTTTCTGCATGTTCCTTTTTTTTTGAGGAAAGAAGCTTTCTATAGATTCTTTTCCACTCTTGGTTCGTATTTGAAAGCTTCTAATCAAAGCTTAGAATGTTCCGAGTTCGATTAATCATAATCGTAGTTTCCCAATGTTAAATGATTCACGAATTTTTTACTCTTCACAGAATGACGTCTCTTTAACATTCAAAATAAAAATCCGATTCTTGAGAGGAATATCTTAAAACATTTGTGGATTCATTATCTATTAATCTGCATCAAAATTTTTGTTAGTAATAGTTGTTAGTTAGTTTCGATCACCTAAAAACACCTAAAAAATGTTGTCGTAAAAGAGTATTTCAGCTTCGACATGCGCAAAGCTTGCTTTCCCTTCTTATTCATTAAAAAACACAAGTGAGTTATTAACTAAAATTAGATAGTTATTAATGAATGTTTAAACTGTAGTCTTGAGGCGTTTGATGTTTCGTCAACATTATTTAGAGACAAGACTTTCATAATTAAATATCCATTCTTGTGAGCTAAAAGCTCTTCTGATGAATCCAGCCAATGTGGTAGAATCCAAGATATCCTTCCAGTAGCTCCACCCTAATTAACCCCTTCAACCCTGCCACACATGCTGTACAAAACCTCTAATGAAAATCTATCACCGTCAGGTCCTGTTGAAAAAGTAAAATTCATTACACTTTCTCAATTATGTGAGATAAATTTTAATCAAGGAGGCGGCCCAGACAAGAGACAAGCCGCGGCGAAAACCTCGTCTTAATCAAGTAAATTAATAGCAGCGAGTACACAGCTCCGCAGTCAGAGATCAAAGTAATTAATTATAATAATTAAAAACTTTTTGGGAGTCCGCCGTGAAGTTTGTCGGTAAAAACTTTTTGGAATCTGACGGGAAGCTAGTGAGGCGGTGGAGGCTGTTCAAAAGTGCGTGCACCTGTTGAGATTTAAGCAATTCCCCAAGCAAATCACATATTCATATCTTGTGCATAAAACTCTTCTACCTTGGATGGGGTACTATCTAGCTCCCACAATTTCTTCAAGTGTAGTAGTTTTTAATCATCGCTAAGAGCTCGGAGCTTTGGAGGCTGTGCGATTCCGCTTGGCTGAACTGTAAAGCGCAGAGCGTTTACCAACACTGACTCGGCGACGCCTCCTCCAACCGAGAATTGTTTTTGTTCAGTGGAGCAAGGACTGCGCATTTCTCGCCCCCCTCTCTATCTCTCTTTCTCTTTCCTACGCGAGATTAAGCTTCAAGGATGAAAGGATGCAGAGGAGGGATGCAGACAGGACACCGCCTGTGAAAAGTGCACAGCAATCATCTAGAGTGTGTAAAAAAACACATCCTTGTTGGAAACCGCAATGAATAAGCCGTGACATCTGGTAAGGGGCGTGGCTGTGTGCCCACTTGGAAGCAATTAATTGGCGTGAAAGAGGATATGGAAGTGAGAATTTGAAAGCAAAAAAAAATGTATTCTATTTTCTAAACTTTAATTTACTTTATTTTATATTCAATTACATTCGAAAATAACTAAATTCTATGCCAACTAGAGAGCATTTAGTTGGTGATCTCGGTCTTCTTAATGTTCAGGATGCCGCTCTGGTCGGTGGCGCCCTGGATGTGGGTCGTCTTCTGGTTGCCGTTGGCATCGAAGACGGTGACAGTCTGGTGGATGTTGGTGGCGGGAACTGCTCCGGATCCGTAGCTCTGCTGGGAGGTGAAGGAGCTGCCGACTCCGGCGCCAGTGGGGTAGTTGCCGGTGTTGACACTGCCGGAGGTGTAGCTGGGATAGTAGTTTCCGTTGTTGTAGTTGTTGGCGTTGTTGTAGTTGCTGGCGGTGTTGTAGTTGTTGGCTGTGTTGTAGTTTCCAGTGGAAGAATCCTCACCAAAACGGCTGTCAAAGCTCCTAAAAGAACGAAATTTATTTATGAAAAAGATTTCTTTTTCAATTAAAGTTTCCCATTTCTTACAACGAAACTGGAGCCGCCTGCTGAGTGTAGGAGGAGCCAGAGTGTCCGGAGCCATCGGCGTTCTGGACGGAGTGGGAGGCAAAGGTGGTGGAACCTCCATTGCCAGACGAAGATGAGGAGGAGGACGACGAAGAGCTGAAGGCCTGGCGACGCAGACGCCTCAGCAGATGGTCATTAACCGGATGGACATCGGACTGATGGCCCTCGGAGTCCAAGGTGAAGAAGGCGCGCGGCATAAACTGGCCAGCTTTAAAATTGATAAATAAATAAAAATGTTAAGTAATCCAAGCAAGGCGAGTAGACTATTGTAAGATATTATTATTGTGGCCTTAAAAAATATACAAATAAACTGAAGTATCATCTATTTTAATAGCAAGTTCTATCCAAAAAGTATGCTACAAATAATCCCGATCTATTCATTTCGAAGATTTCCCCCTTTTGTGTGTGAAAGTTTGTCCATTCTCCGCCGAACTTAATGCGAATTTGAATTGCTTGATTATTCACAAAAAATACCGAAATTTATGTGCGGAAAGTTTCGAATAGCAAACATTTGTCGAAGACTAAATGAGCCAACGAATTTCACAAACCAGTTTCGTACTTCAATAGACTGTGTGTGTTTTTTTTTGGGAATTATTAACATACCCGCACCCGTCGACTGACTTGTTAATCAAATTAATAATAAACATGATAAACACCGGATGATAGAAACAGAAGCCTTGGCTGGGCGATGATGTAATTCGCAGAATCAGGAATCATTGCCAGGTTTAATCACTTTAATAATTATAATTATTTTTCGACTTACCGGAAGAGGCCGACGCGGCAGAGATCGCGAAGAGGGCGATGGCAATCACAGCGTATTTCATTCTGAGGCTGAATTCTGTGAAAAAAACAACAACACTTTGGCACTTAGTTAAGGGGACTTTTCAGGGGAGAGGGCTTAACACTCACAATAACGAACGAAAGACTGAGGCAGCGAACGCGTGAAAAGTTCAAAATCGACTAAGATCGCGGTGCGGCTGGCCGTTGCTTTTATATGGAAATTTTTAGCGCTGACGTAGTGCGAATCAGAAAACAGAAAACGGAGATCATCAACTCCAACATGATTATCATCCAAAAGCATTAAGAGGCAGCAGAAGCCGTCAAACCACCAGAAGAGGAGCTACCTCGGGTAGAAGCGACAATAAACAAAAGAACGCATCTAATTAAAGATTTTAAAACTTGGCTTAAACTCGTAAAGAAGAAGTTAGAGCCGGTGAATCATCTTAACAAGTTCTCTCACTTTTCTCTCTCTATCTCTCGCTGTTTCTCTGTTTTGAGATTTATTCTCATCTCTTATGAAAATAAATCCCCCAAAAAGTTTATAATAATAAAACCCCAAGCTGGGAATTTCAGTTTTGTTTGTTTTTTTCTCGGTTTGACTTTATTTGTATTTCGCGTTATAGTCTCCGAAAAAAACTCCATGAACGAGTTCAATTGTTTTTCTTCTTTTTTTCTTTCTTTATTCATGAGTACCGCCTTGAGCTCTGCTTTTGACCCGAATCCCGAATCGAGTTTGGCCAACTTACTGGCAGAACAAGAAGTAGTTTTTCGCCATGGGCTATCCAGGGGGCCAACACCTAAGATGTGGATCCCAAAAACCTTAAATAAAACCCTAAAGAAGACTATTTTATTCCGATAAGCATTTGGTTTAATGGCTGCCATGCGTCAACGAATTAAAATAATTTTGGAATATCAATTAGGGATTTCTCTCCCGTCTAGTTTGGCTCCAAGCGCCGCCACACGCTGGCCTAAGCCTGTTTTTGTTTGTTTTATATTATTTTCGTTTTGATTAAGCAAAATAAAACGAAGCTTGTTATTTAACTTTACATTATTATATATATTCCAGGAAATCCTTCGTGTCATTAGACAACCGGTTTCTAGAGCATATGTGACTGTTTTGGGGGATTTCAAATGATTATCTCTCATGGATGGCAAAAAATATTCAATATTACCATCTGAGAATTCAATTTGAACAATTTATATTAATCCATTTTGCCATTTGTTGCCGCCACTCATAAGTATACAAATATTTTTGAATTTTGCACACGTTTTTCGCCAAAACGTAAAAAAAAGGTTTTCCGCAAATGGTGACAGAGCAGAATTCTTGGGCCGCCTACTCGGAAAAATAATCCCCAGCCGATTTGAACGATTTATTATTTCGACCAGCCAGCTCGGAGCCCGTCCGGAGCCCGTCCGGCTACACCCAGGACCATTAATCATTCGAGTCCAGATCCAAGTCCGAGTCGTGGACACTCCACATTGCTGGACATTTGGCCAAGAAACTTTTGCGGTACGTGGCAACGTGTTGAAATTACAAAATGTGTTAAAAAAACAAAAAAAGCCGAGGGGTAGGCTTGTAAAAAACTAAAATAAAATATTTCATTCACACTCAGACTTTTGTCCATCCTGTCTCTCCAAATAAAAAACATAAATTTCCTTTGAGAATAGATCTCTGGGCTACGCGAACTCCAGAACTCCAGAGTTTTTTTTTTATTTTTTCGGAGGGGCGACTATTGCAAGGTGATTATATTTGACAGCCGACCTGGGACACAAGGCCCCGCCCCTTTTTTCATCGCCAGACAGGACATGGGTAGCAAGTCCTAAACATTGTGCGGAAATTAGTTTTATTTGCTGCCTGATTTATGCTTCCAAAATTTTCTGAACTAAATAAAATTGTTCTCTACTTTCTTTAAGCAAAAATCTTCAAATAAAAACGAAATATTCTTTAATGAGTAATAATTCGTTTGGGAAAAGCAAAAATATGAATAATTGAAACAGCTAAAAAATATATTTGAACCAAATCTGCTTTCTATTTCTGTTTTTCAGGGGAATGAGTGACAATTTTCTTTCTTTTCCTTCAACCTCCCTCAGCTGACAGAGATTTGATTACAAAATTGATTTTCAATGTTTTTCGCCCAAAAATACACAAAAGAGTCGAAAGAAATTTGCTTGTGATTGTCAGTGGCTGGATAAGTGGTGGAAATGGAGAATCCTTTCCAAAATCCACTTCGCTTTTGCCACCACGAATGTGTCAGGATGGAATCACGAACCTCGCCTGATTTCTCCAGTGATTTTTGCGCAATCAGCCTGATGAGGATGTGCAAAGGATGATGCATGTAGGCATTCCCATGATTAGTATCCTTTCAGCCAGGCCAGAGTCAGGCCAGGCACTCTCTATCTCTGGCATGCCAAGTGGCCTCGGACGATGAAACTTTAATGGACGAGCAAGGACCAGCAAGGACAAGGCCAAAAGGAGTCACTCGATGGACTACGTGATTTGACCGAAGAAATAGAAGTTGTAAGCTGAAAGAATTATTTAGTCTGAAGCTTAAATATTTCAAATACAATTCGGTATTCCACAAAAGAAAGTCTCAGTGTAGAATCCAAGCTAAAGACAAAGTGAAATGCATTGAGGCTGTTGCCTCTGAAACGCTGCTCGAATACCAAACTATTCCCCCACAAAACAATCATCCCGGCTAGCATATGCCCGATCCTGGCTACCATATAATGTCCTTTACCGGCAAGCATCTTTATTATTATCCTCGCTATCCTGTCATGCAATTATTCTTGACTATTTTTTCGGCGACTCGCTTTTGTATCCTGGGAAAGGCAAACAATGGCCATTTCGGGCACACGACTCCGAGCATGATTGCATCCGTTTTTGGGGAAGCCATCGCGTAGTCGTGTATTACATCCTGACTTCCTTCCTGCCGATCCTGCTGGTGTAACTGGTCCGATGGCTTCATCCGCAATTTTCACGCCCACTTTGTTTGATGATGACAAATCTCGTTGCGTGTTATCAGATTGGCCAACATCCTCCCCCTTTGCGTTGCATAATTATGTTTATCTTCGGAAGCTGCGTTCAGGTCACGTGTCCTATGGCCTTCGTCCTTCGCTGCCTCGGAAGTAGCAGCACGTGCTAATCGGCGGTCGCCTGCAACCGCCCCCTCATTACACCCCCCTGATGCAAACCCAATTTTAACATTTCTGATAATTGAAATCGCTAAGCTCTGAATCGGATCCAGGAATGGCTTCATTTATCAGCCTGGTTCGATGTCAGTTCATTATATTCCTTCGGAAACTCACTTAGCTCGATTGGTTTGCTCAATTTATGTTGATTAATTAGCCGGGAATCCCAGTTATTAATCGAAAGTAGAGGAGAATATCCTCCTTCACTTAAATCACCAAAAACTCTACCTTTAAGAGGACAGGATCCTTTCGTTAATGAGGAGACTCGCACTCATTCCAACACTCGAACAGAATGAGTGTCGCCCTGCGGAGGCATAAATTATGAATAAAAGCCACTCACACGCAGAGGCAAGGACTAAGAGAGAGTCCTTTATGGCCGAAAAGCCGCAGTCTGAGGCCGAGAAGTGTGCTAAATATTTAAATACTTAAAAACCATAAACCTGAGTATTTATAAATTGGCTTTAACAACCTCACATGTGTGAGTGTGGGTTTGACCATAAAAGGATAATGGTTGATGGTTGCAAAAGGAGGGTGAGTGTGTCTGTGGGCTGACCCTTTTCGGGCCAAAAGGATATAGCCAGGCTCCGGCTCCATTCATTAGAAATGCTCACTAATGTGCCCGACTTAATAATAATCAAATTTATATGCATGGTTATGTCCTTTAGAGCAGGTTTTGAAGTTTCCAGTCAATGGAGGGGGCTGTGTCTCAGTTTCGTCTCAGGACCTTAGCTGAGAAGTGTCAATATCCTTGCTGCAGCTGTCCTGCTCGGAGTAGGGGGTAGGGTTTGGGCCAAAACACGCCCAAGTCTGGTACCGTTACTCTCTGTTACCAGTTTTTTGTTTACTTGTGGCCGACACTGAGACTAAATGGCCAAAAAGGTTGACTCTCCTGGGAGATCCTTTTCGCCTTCGCCCAGGATGAGTCTTGAAATCTTCACAAAAATTAATTATAAATACTCGGACTCGGTTACAATGTTATGATAGGCAGAATATATTTTTGAATTTCTACTTGAAGCATTCCTTTATTGGCCACACCCGGAATCTATCCACAACAAATTACAATTGCAACAAAGACGCCACACATCTGAACAGGATATGCGTCCTGGGGGTTGCTCCGTCCGGAGTACTAACCCCTTTGGCCTTCGCCAGAAGACAGATAGGAACAGGAAGGAAAAAATTGAAATAAATTACCAAAACTAAAGGCAACAACTGTTCGCATAATGAAGTCAAATTATTTATTTTTGTGTGAATAGTTTAGGGTGCGTCCAGGTCCTGCTGGTCCTTGAAATTATGCAAATCGCATGCACTTCAGGCACAGGCACTACCCCGTATTAGTGTCATCGGGCATTTGCCGAACCATTTCATTGACACGTGGAGTCCAGTCCAGTGCGATGTTATCATTTAATTCGTCGGGAATTAACACGGACATTGTCAACCGTAAATGAGGTAATTAATCTAGGAAATGTATCCATCTCCCCAGCTCTGGAGCTCTCCATCTCCCCATCTTGTGTCCCCGCGAAGGCGACAAGAGTTCGTTTGCGTTTTTGTGGTTCTCCAGAGGATCCCCATGGTTGACACGCTTCTCCAGGTGGC
Source organism: Drosophila ercepeae (assembly GCA_018150545.1). Taxonomy (NCBI): domain Eukaryota; kingdom Metazoa; phylum Arthropoda; class Insecta; order Diptera; family Drosophilidae; genus Drosophila; species Drosophila ercepeae. Next base: position 17,885,047 of record JAECWL010000161.1, read on the forward strand.
TTCGGAGGTGGGGTACCTGGGCTGGGTAACCCCTCGGGGAGCTGCACTAAAGCCCCCAAATGAGATGCACGAATTCCAATTGGCAGGCAAGCACCTAATAAAAGTTTACATTTAATTATGTTGAAAACATTTTCCCGGGAATTTCAAAGGGAATAGGAAAAACCTAACAAGGAAACTCAGTTCTTTATACTCCCCTTTTATATGGTTTTTTTAATAATTTTTGGCTAACTTTTTTCAACTACAAATCAATCTTTGGTAGCCGCTCCACTTGATGTAGCCGCTCCTGAAGCTATTCGTTTCCCAATCTCAACCATTGGACTCTTCGTATTTGGTCAGGCTGAGAAATAATTTCATGTTTATGGCAAAGTTGTTTTCACCAGCCACAAAAATGCTTATCGAATGCCGGAGATCACCTGGCGACGAGACTTGTAAATATTTATGATTTTTTCCGATTTATTTGCGATTTTTTTTGCGATTTCTTCCTCAATGATAAACGAGTTTCTTGCCGAGATGGAAGTCCCAAAGTCCTTGGGATTGTGGGAAGAAATTGTTCGCCCCGTTCCCTGGTTAGTTTGTTGAAATAACAAATCAGTAGAATGGCTTTATTTTTATAACTCATACCATTTGTTTTTCTAATGTAAACGAAACCTTTTTCCACATTTTTTTCACTCTTCCGTACCCTCACGAGAACGTTTAGGTCGAGGTTTTGGGTAAATATTTAAACTGGTTGCGATTGTTTTCGCAAAATCGTTGCAGTTGGCCAAACACGTGTTTGAGATAATTAAATTAAATTTACTTGGCTCCTGTTTTTTAGCTGTTGCCTGTGTTAGCCCTGCCACGTGCCACTTCGGATCGGACACAACCCCCTTTAAAATGAAGTGGCAAACACTTGAGCACTTGCTCTAGTTGCCTCAAAATTGAGGCAAGTGCAGTTTAGCTTTGTTTTCGAGAAGGAGGGGTTTCTGGGAACTTCCCGGGAATCTCTAAACTTTGGTGGTCTCCTCGACCGAGTGCAGACAATGCAACTGTCATTGCTCAGTCGATGGATCTCTGGCATCTGTCACTGGCTCCGTGGAGAATAAACTAAATTCCCCTGAATAGACGACAATAATAATGACGATGATGACTTGAGGAAATATCGGAGGAAAGATTTTTCCAACTGAAACTAAATATGATTTATTTTCACGGTGTGTTAGGCATCTCCGCGTCTCCTCCCTCATTAGGCGAGGAGCGGGTAATTTGCATAAGTGTCCTGGCCCCAGGAAGAGGACGCACTCGAGAGGGAAACTAATTAAAATGTTCGCGCCTCAAATTTCCTCCAGTTCGCCTTATTTATGACCCTGTGAATGTCTTGCATATGGACAAGGATGAGGGTTTCCAAAGTCTGGGTTTCTTATTCTAATTCTTCTCCTCATTTGCTTTTTTTCCATTTTTTGTTTACGACTGACAAATGCGACATTTACATGCGAGTCCTGCCTGGCTTTGTTGTCGCTGCTCAGGATGAATATTAAAATTATTCATGGTTTCGAGATGGCGTCTCTGGGAGTGAAAAGTGAAAGGATGTGAGTTGGAGGATGTGGAGGATGGGAATTCTTGGGTTGAAGGATATTTTTTGGAGGATGTATTGAAGAGAAATCTGGCCAAATGGCTTTCATGGTTTCAAAGAAGCTAAGAGAGCTAAGAAATAGTCTTTATTTGATTGGTAAAAGAGAGCTTAGGATAGTTTTTAAGGATTCAAAGAAACTAAGTACACAATAGTAGAGTAGTGGTAGTTGTGGTGGTAGTAGTAGTTGTAGTAGTTGTGGTAGTAGTTGTATTAGTAGTAACAGTAGTAGCAGTAGTAGCAGTAGTTGCAGTAGTAGCAGTAATAGCAGTAGTAGCAGTAGTAGCAGTAGTAACAGTAGAAGCAGTAGTAGCAGTAGTAGTAGTAGTAACAGTAGTAGCAGTAGTATCAGTTTTAGCAGTAGTAGCAGTAGAAGTAGTAGCAGTAGTAGCAGTTGAAGCAGTAGTAGCAGTAGTAGCAGTAGAAGTAGTAGCAGTAGTAGCACTTGAAGCAGTAGTAGCAGTAGTAGTAGTAATAGTAGTAGAAGTAGGGTTTTTTTTTATGGTTTTAAAGAATCTAAAGTTTAGAAAATTAATTGGGAATATAATGTGTACTTTTCATGACTATTTCGAATCTGAGAATCTTTCTGAAAGTCCTTCTACTTCCCCCACCCCTCCACTAATCCCTTCAAGCTTCCCAAGGGCAGGGGTCATAGTTTAGGCAAAGAGATTGAACAGAGAGAGAGGCAGGACCAACAAATTATTTGATGATTGGCTAGTGAAAGTCCAACACGATGTTAATGCAATTGTAAACAATTTGGAATCAAATATCCAGAGAACGGGGGTCACGGGTTCATTGGGGGGAGGGACAGGGCCATGACAGCTGTCGCGACCCGCGAATTCCGTCGAGGATTGGGCGTGATAAAAGGGGTTAATCGAACACGCGGACCGCAGCTTGGGTTTGGGGGGATTTTCTTCACCTTTGCGGAAGAAAGAATGAAATTTATTGGGAGAGAAGGGCCGAGGAATTTCCTTGAGGGTATTTTGGTTAATTAGCGATGTCTGGGGACATCTTGTGTTTGCTCTTTTCCACCGATTTAAACATAAAATTTGTTCCTGCAGCTCTGGGGAAATGTTTTCCAGAACTTTTTCTCGAAATAGACCAACAAGTGTGAAGAGGGGGGGTTGCCGAAGAAAGAAGAAAGTAGAAAGGGTGAAAAGGTAATTCCTAAAAAGAAGTGATTCTTTGGCCCTGACACTTGTCGACTTCTTGGCCAAAGGAGTTCGGAGTTCTCGGGTCTTGTCAGAAGTTAATGAGATTACCACGCCCCTCAAATTAATTCACGGAAAAGTCAAACAAACTTCACCTCTCGCTTCCTCTGTGGTTCTCCTTTTTTTCAATCGGTCACAGGCAGAAACCGCAAATGCGGAAAATGCAAATTATTTTTCATCCGAACCACGAACCCCGAAACCCGAACCAGGACCAACCCATCCCCCGTGACCTTTACACTTTTTGTTCTCCTAACGAGGCGTGAAAATTTTGTGGGCGGTTTCGGTTACTAATCCTTGTGCGAGAGAGGGGGTGAAGTAAAAGGAAGAAGTAGGTACTCAAGGATGTTTGACAACTTACTGGGCCCAGGATAATAATGTGCTAAAGTCAGAAGGGTTAAACCCGAAAATGATGACTAATCAACTCTGAAAACACAAAATAAATGAATTGTTTAAATGAAAACAAGTTGTGAAAGGAAAGTATGTCAAGTTTAAAGCTATAGAAGAATAATCTACCTTTTTGGATATTTATTAATATCCTTCCCAGGATTATAAAATATTTAAAACGAAACCCATTTTTTAAGTTCCATTAATCTCACTCATTCCAGTCACCCACACGCAGACACTGCTTGCTTGTAGAACTGCATTACCGGCACTCACCAAAGAGAAACCATAACCACTGCTCTCTTGACAGCCACTGACATTTCATTGACCAATCAGCTTGCGGCACACTACGCAATACGCTTTTTTTTGTGGATTTTTGGCTCCATTTTTTGGGCTCCCCAGTGATTTCGGTTTGGTTGCGGTTTTTAGCATTTCGTTAGCATTGCGTTCGGCGTTGACACTTGGCCTCCCAGCAGTGCGGGCCCGAAAGGTGCCTGGGAATTAAATTGAGCACCTAGACTGGGGAGCCAAGCAAGCTTGAACAACGGGATCCTAGACACACGCCCCCAACTGGGGACGTTCCATTTGGGTTCCAATTCGCAGTGTTCCGTTGGGGGAGGGGGCGAGCTGCATAACAGTGGCGCTCTTTGGCTACTTCTGTCTCGTTTCCTCCCGGTCCTGGTTATGGCCATTACCACTCTCTCAGGCTGCTTGCTGGTCGGTCGGTCGGTCGGTGGCGGTGGTTGGTTTTTTGCTGACAGTTCGGCTCTCCACGGGATTGGCCTCTCGTCATTCGTCGCCACCATATGGCCACCCCCTTTGTTCCGCCCCTACCCTCTTACCCTCTCTTTCAGCTGCTGCTGCGACTGTCACTGCGACTGCCACTGCTCCTGTGGCGCAGGCTCGTTTCGTTTCCATTTTCAAAACTCTCGTTGGTCGTTTGCTGGTGTGCGCTCTGCTTCTTCCTCTCGCTGCTGCGTCTGCGGCTGCCACTGCTGCTGCCTGCCTGCTGCTTGCCTGCCTGCTGGTGCTGCTGCTGCTGCTGCGTGCTGCTGGTGCCGTTTCTGGTGCTGCTGCCTGGTGCTTTGAAAGCAGCATCGCGACCGAGGATTCAGATGGGGTTTAACAGCCACTCGGGACGGTAACGCGCGCCGCTCAAACTTGTTGCGAGACCAATTTTCCGAAAATCCCAAATTCTCTGCGGTGCATTGACTAACACACACACACTCACGTACACCCACACGACCACAAAATATACATATATATCCATTATCCATATCCTGCCGGGCGTTCGCGTTTTGTTCAGTGACCATTTGAAAAGAAAAGTGGAGAGCTTTGCCAGCAAAAGCATCAAAGAGAGTTAGATAGAGAGAGCCTGGAAAAACTCATCAATTGCCAGCTCTCCAGAGACTAAAAACCAAAAACCAAAAAACCCAAAAAAATAACAAATCGATCGTATTGGTGTTAATCGGAAAGCAGAGCCTTCAAAACGGCAGCCACAATTTCCAGCGCAGGACTAGGAGACATCGCCGCGGGAGCCAATCCGTACGCTGATCTCCACCAGCATTCGCATCATACGCATCCGCACTCGCATCCGCACACGCATCCGCACTCGCATCCGCATCCACATCCTTTCGCTAGTGCAGCGCCCCTGACCGCCACCGACGGCTTCAAACTGCGCTCCGAAGAACCGGTGCCGGGCTTTAGCTCGGCCTCCCCCTGGCCCACCCTGGAACTGGGCATGGACTGGGGCCGGAAGCTCTATCCGAGCGCCGTCTCCGGCCCCCGGTCCGCCGGAGGCCTGATGTTCGGCCTCCCGCCCACCGCCGCCGACATGAACCAGCCCCGCGGCCCGATGACCTCGCTCAAGGAGGAGCCCCTGGGCAGCCGGTGGGCCATGCAGCCAGTCGTCGATCAGAGCAAGTAAGTAGGACTTGGTTTTTCTTCTTGATCCTTACAGGATTTGTAGTTATGAGTGTGATTATGACAGTGCCTTGAAAAAGGATAAAGAAAGTTGTGACTCTTGAAGTGATCTTTTAGTGATTGAGTGTGAATAATTTTTGAAAACTTCTAAAGAGAAGTATTTCTTAAATATTTTAAGATATCCAAAAGGATTTAAAAGCTTATAAATAACCAAAAGGTTGAATTTTTAAGTGGATTCCATCTTCTGAAGGATCTATAGCAATTACCTGCTTTGAAGGTATATTAAAAACTACATTTTTAGTAACCTTTTGATTCTGAAGGCTTTGAATAAGTTTCGAAAGCTCCATGGAGAAGTATTCCTTAAATATGTAAAGGTATTAAAAGGATTGAAACGAAAAGAGCTATCTGGAATACGAAAAGAGTATTAAATAAGCTATCCTAGAATGAAAAATACATAAGGATTTATTTTTGAAGGGAATTCTAAAGTGGTTTAAAAGTTTTGAATAGTTTATGAAACAATCCCAGCCCGTTTTCGTTTCCAAAATACCCATCAAAACAATATTTTAGACATGGAAACCCCCTCCTTAGGCCAGATTTAAAGAAAAGCTCCTTGAATCCCTGCTAATCTCTCCCCAAACCCCAAAAGACAGTCTCCAATACGACAGCCGGCAACCAAATATTGGCAAGAATGTTTCTGCAACAAAAGCAAGCAGATTCCGAAGCCAAAAAAAAAGTCTCCAAAGAGGTACAACCTTTGGAGGGAAAAAAAAAGTGCGTTTGTTTACTTTTTGGTCAAAGCCGGCAAAGCGTCCAACAATATATGAAAGCCCCTGGGGGAGTGATTCCGAAACGTAGTAAGTCAGTCAGTCAGTCAGTTAGTCAGTCGTAGGGGGGAGACTTTTATGGCCGCCACCCCCCCACACGAAAACCATCCACCCACTCAGCCAAGATGAACCCCAAAACAAAGTCCATTCAGATGCCAGACTCACTCACTCAGACACTCGAAATTCTCACTCAAGATATTCTCGGGTTCACGCACTTTTTCGGGCGACTTTTGATGTCTTGCGGAGGACATTGGGTTGCGGGGGAGGATGTGGCTTTGTGGGCTTTGCCAAAAACGTTCTCAAAGGGATGTTATTTTGGGTTGACTTAGCTTTCACTTTCTCCAAGATGAAGTCACTCCACTCCGCAGAGGAGGGTTGCTTTTGTGGCACGTAAAAAAAGCTTTTCTTTTCCTTGGCTGGTGTTTGTTTAGTTGCGTTTGAGATGTTTCTGGCGTGAGATGTTCGCGCCGAGAAGAAGTGCGCGAGTTGCCCAAACCGAAATCGAAAGCGAAATGACAGCGGGCTTTGTCCATTCAGCGGCGGCAAATCATCATTCCACCCACCTGAACTCGAACCCAAACTCGAATCCGAATCCGAATCCCCACCCGCACCACAATCACAATCAGCTACAAAGACAGGACAATCTTGGCCAGGATCTTAACCACAATCAGACCTTAAACAATAAGACAATGCGCTGTGATACAAGGTAACAAAAAATAAGTTATTCAAAAATATTAATTTCTAGTTGGTTACAAATTGAAATGTTCTTCTTTTCTCAAAATAATCTCTTAATAATACCCAACTAATCCCTTTTTGGAATATAATCCACCCACCCCCTGTGGCTTTTCCAACCACAACCTCCACCCTCTTCATGCTTCGATTGGTTTTTTGAAAATTTTTGGATTTATATTTTCTCCTGCAAGTTTGCAAGTTTTGCGACAAATAAATCTTCTCAATAAACCGATAATTTCCGACTATATAGTGTATGTTTTGGCAAAAACGATTTATTTTAAACACTTATCTGGCCATCTAACTGGAGCAGAAGCCACACATTGTTGTACATAAACCGCAGGAAGGACAACACAATTGTGTGTTTTGTATTGAACTTCTTGTCGCTGGCGAAATAAATCAAAAGAGAGAGAATATATTTTGGAATTTATTTCAACAAAGATTGTACCGGAGAAGGTCCTTTGGGTGATGGCGAAGAAGTTCCAGTACAAAACTAACCATAGATTGCAACATAATATCCACAAAAGAGTGTCCTTTTTCCGTTTTCCGTATGTGTGGAAAGCAGGTTTTCACGTGCCCAGAAAATAGACAAAACGTGACCAACCTCCCAGGTCCCAACCTCATCCACCCACTTGGCGGTGGCCACCTGGGCATCGATTTGCGACAATTAAATGTTGGCATAATAAAATCAACAGCAAAACGGCCACAAAAATGCTCTCAATTTTTTCCCGTTACCGAGTCCTTTCGCCCAAATTGGCGGCAAGTGCAAACAAAGTGAGCTGGCAAACTGCCGGCGAACGATTTTCCACAGCGACACAGCCATACAGCCAGTCGAGTTGAAAAGTCAACAAAAAACCGAAATAAAATGAAAATAAGAAGAGAAAAAAACGATTCAGGAAGCGAGTGCGCTTAGGTGGTACAAGGATGTAGAGGATGTACTCGGTATTATTTCGCTGTTTTCTGTTTTCTGTTCACTTTTCGAACCACACTCCACTCCACCATGAGGGCCATAACAATAACCTTTCACCAGAATGTAACATGTCTGGCATTTATATGTCGTATATCCCCACATATCCTGTTTGGAAATCGTCCTCTGTTCACCTTTCGAAGGTGTATTAACTTTAGCACCACATAATGGCTTTGTCTTAAAGACTTTCATAGTTTATGGCTTTTGAAAAGGATATATCTCCAACCTCTTGAATCAAAACTATTGCAAAGAACAGCGGCAAATCCAGGCACTGACTGATAAAATTGTTCATCGAATCCTTTGGGTATGCAAAGCAATTATTTAATAACTAGGACGCATATCCCACGAATTCGATTTCATTATCCTGGAAGAACGGGGACTCAGACTCTATCATTAGCTGATGGCTGCCGAGCACTCCATGCCTGACATTATCCTTTGGCAAATGTGTATATAATTGCAGGACCCCCGAGTCAGGACCCCCACTGCTCCTTGACATTGCTCCTGTACAAACAAGAAGCGCACACATAAATAGTCCAGGAAATACGGCAAATACGACAAAAAAATCTGATAAAATCAGCATTTTCTAAATTAAATTGTTCGTTATGCATACAGGATACAGGCAGGACGCAGCCAAGAGAGCAGGACCCTACCTTATTCCTGCTGGCTCGACATTGTCCGGTAATTGTCCGCTGACAGGATCAACCGGGGCAGGGGGCTGACATTTAGCATATGTGCTGGCGTTGGCGGGGGTGGTGGCAAGGACAAGCCTTTATGCCGTCTGCGGCTCACTGTCCACGTGTCCTCGAGTCCTCGACTCCTTGGATAATTGGCCGAGTGTCTGTTTGGCCCACATCCTACATGGTAAACGCATATAAAATATTTCAAGTAGCAGTAGCAGGACCTGTCATACATCAGGATTATTGTGTCACGTTGAAGTTGCTTATGCGCTTTTAATGATAGTTGTCACTGGCCACTCCAGGCTGCTGCTTGAATGTCACTCTCTACCCGTAATTGAGTTGTTCCTAATTCCTGGCAAGAAACCAGCCAGCTCTCTCTCCTATTCTGCTGCCAATTAGAGCCTCTTTAGGCCAGGCCTATGTTTACCCAACTAATGGCATAATTACTGTCCTTCCGCGTACTGTCCTTTCCAAAAAAATGTAATACATTTCCCTAATTTTTCTCTCGTTTGTAAATTATTCCAGTTTGGGCATTGGCCGCGCCCACTTTGAGAAACAGCCGCCCAGCAATTTGCGGAAGTCGAACTTCTTTCACTTCGTGATCGCCCTCTACGATCGAGCTGGCCAGCCCATCGAGATCGAAAGGACAGCCTTTATAGGCTTCATCGAAAAGGACTCGGAGTCGGATGCCACCAAGACGAACAATGGCATTCAATATCGACTGCAACTGCTCTATGCCAATGGTATGTTTTGGTTAATAATTTATTTTAAGGATCAAAAATTATTGATTTCTTTTGGAACATTTACAGGAGCCCGTCAGGAACAGGACATATTCGTGCGTCTCATCGATTCAGTGTCTAAACAGGTAAGCTAGAAAATAGAAATTAATCGGGAAAACAATTTCCAAAGCCTTTCCTCTAAAAAGTTTCCCAATCCACTTAAATAAATTGAAAACTTCCTGGGAGATTTCCTATTAAAGTCAACCAGGACTTTTCAACCAGGACATGAAAAAGTAATTCCTTCCACTTGGCTGGCTTCATGCATTGGCGATGTTTGTTTTGCTGATTCGAGCATAAGTTGCATCCGAAATTGATTGTCACGGCTAATTAAGTGTGTCCTGGTGTGTCCTTTGGCCGATAAATTGAGCCGTCAAACGAGCAGTTCCTTCGCACGACTTCGCTCCCCAGCCCCGATGCCGGGAAAGGGGTGTCACCGAGGATAACGAGAGAAAATGGAAAGAATCGCACGGGGATCGAACATGGTTAATGCGCTTTGTTGTGGGTGCGTGCAAGTTCTCGACGAGGAATAGTCCTTCGACTCCTGGTGCACCATATGTCAGCTTTTGTGGGCCTAATGCTAGCACAGCTTTCCTCTATTCCTGTATTTTTTTGCCCCTTTTCAAGGGCAATTAATTTCTCGAGTGACAAATTTTTATAGACGTTTGTCCAACCTCTGTCTTCGTCCTTTTGCCTTTTCCTATTGCCAAGTCTTGTCCATTAACCCCCTCGCGCCTCTCGATTATTCTCCGTTTTGTGGGCGTTTCTTGCCCATTTAGCCCATTCGCATCAGAAACGAGCTCGCAATAAATATCTGTCCACAAATTATCGACAGCAGCAGCGACATCGCCCCCTTTCTCTATATCTATATCTATTTTTCCCTTTTTTTATATGCACTTTAATCGCAAAAAAATATGTCCGATATTGCCAATTGAATTCTGCGCAAAAATAACAATCAAAATTGAAGGTTTTAATGGTTTTGAAGACGCAGAGACGAAGCTTTATTGATAAGAAATAAGTTTTATTGGTTTCATATCGTATTATAATGATTATTTCACAAGCAATTAAAATTATATATTAATAATACTTTGTATTTTTGCGTCATCGTCTAGAAGTTAATGGGTCTTTAAGGGAAAATTACTATTTCCGCTTTAAAAAGTTTTTATTCCCGAAAGACAAATTAATTACAAAATATATATAATATTATAAATAAAACAGATTGCTTATCAAATGTAAAAAGGAATAACATCAATAACCGATAGTATGCAAATTTCGAATAGAATATTGATTCTTTGATACCTTAAAATAGCCAGATCCTTTCGACCTGGAATGTACTCTAGAAGGACCTACCCCTAACCCTGTTTCATTTGTTTATTTTTTGCATTTGGAAAGTGTCGCAAGCTGAAAAAAAGAACAATCATTTGATCGGATTAGGTGGGATTCCCTTTATTCTTTATCCTCTTTTTTTCTGACTGCTGCTTTTTGAATTTTACATTTCGTTTGTCGCGTGTCGCCATTGTTATCGGATTGCGTAACAGGTAAGGCGGGGATAAGCGAGTGTTATCGCAGTGGGTGGGTGGTGGGGGGTGGCGGCGTGGAGTAACTTGAAACTGTGGCAGGCCGAATGCGATTAAAATGGAATTGTCTCAGGCGGAGAACTGAGGCGAAAGCAATCATAAATGGCAGTAGGCAGGCTCGGGGCAGGACAATTGTCAAATGTCACGTGGCCAGAGGAGAGCGAGGACAACGGCCAACCCTTGCAACCCCTTTTTTTCGCCCAGCCCGAGCCAGGGCGGCAGGCAAATGCAGCAAATCATGGTCATAATCATAATTACATTCGATCAGATAACGGAGCTACAGAACGGAGGAACGAAAACCGTTCGAACCGGGAGGCGGCGGCATCGCAATTGCAATTTGAGCTAACGACGGAACCACGGAAAATCGGTTCATTTTGGTGATCATATTTCATTTTCATCAGCCGCCACAGCCGCTTCAGCCGCCATAGCCGCCACAGAGTACGGGTCCAGCATAAAACAATAGCAACGTCCCCCCGTTTTTGCCCGGTTTTCCCCGTTTTTCGTGTTTTTGGCCGAAATTGCGCTTATCGCGATTTATACGCTCACTAATACACTCATGAAAGCGCAACGAAATTCTAAACCCAAGTTAGAAAGAGATGGGGGGGGAAGTCCTGAACGCCGGCGATTAATGCACAAAGATAAAACGAGATGCATGCTGCAGGGGAAAGTAGGCAACAAAAATTAGACAAAATAATGACAAGCTAAATCCTTAGATAATCCAAGGATTATAACCAAAAAGTAGTTCTGTTAAAAAAATAAAACAACTTAAAAGCAACAATAAAAAGCGCAAAGAGACGAGCAAATAAAGCCCCAATTTAACGCCATACATCTGTCCCGTTTTCGCCCTTTTGTCTGCGCCTCTTAATTAAGCGATAAAATTAATTTGTATGTCAACACTTAACAAGCCGAGAGAGAGCATCATTTTCGATTATTAACAAATTGTGCCTGCTCGCTTAATGGCAAATTGTTATTGTAAATATTGTTATAGCTTGTTGTTGGGGCCGCCAGCCGCTCAATAAATTCAACAGATTGCGCGAAATCTCCACATTTGCATCTCATACGGGCATGTGTGTGTTTGGAGCCCATTTGGCTGTCTCGCTTTCACTCACTCTTTCCCCCATACTGGCGAATGCGATTAAAAATGCTTTCACGGCAAGTGCATTTCTGCGGTTGCCAGAGAGAGAGACAGTGAGGAAAAAATGGTATCTGGCATATCGCCCTCATTATGCGAAATGTGTAATGCATGCGGATTCCTCTTTGAAATTCCTCCGAGCCCCCCCTTGGGGACCCTTTGGCTCCATAAAGGTGTGAAAGCTGCTGCTCTGAGCGAAAATATCTTAACTAGTATTTTTTTAGTATTTTAAAGCTACCTTACTTTTAATTAACATTCCTTTAGAAAATTCAACAAGAATCAAAATATAAATATTACTTAATTGTAATTCTTTACCCTTTTTGTAAGGGAAAATATGCAAATACCTGCAAAGAAACCTAAAAATAAAGAATAAATAAAAATGTCCCTTCCTTTTGTCTTCTTTAAAATACCAAAACAAAAAAAAAACGCGTATAAAGCGGATGCAAGAGTCCTTGCAACAGTGTAACCTTTATTTTGTTTCGCCTTTCGTATTTTTTCTGGGCAATTTATGCGTTGTCCTGATAAATGAAGCTTTAATAAATTAAGAGCAACCCTTCATACGTTTTTTTTGTTTATTAAGCTCGCTTATTTTTGTTTTATTGCCGGCCCTTCACAAACGGTATTTTTTTCAACCCGTTGCCCTTTTGTGCGCGATAATTTATCTTGTTTGGCGAGATTTTTGTTTGGCACGTTAAATATGCAGCATGCAGCATACAGCATGCAACATGCAACATGCAGCATTCAAGTGCGTGAATAATGCAGCCAATGTCGATTCATTTTATTTCAAAAGCGATAATAACAATTTGCAAAAAAAAAATCGGAAACAAAAAAGTTGTCCCTTTGCCGGAGTTTGATGGAAAATCGTTTAAAATTTAAAAGCTGCCTCTCCGGCTCATCCTGTTCGGCATCCTTTTTCTGACTGTCCTGTCATCACTTCATCACTCGCTTTTTTTCGCCTTTTTTCTCTGCTGTTTTGTTGTCCTGCTGCTGCTCCTGCTCCAGCTCCTGCTGCTCCTGGATTCCGCTCTTTGTCCTGTTGATAAATCGTAGTTTAAACGCTTTTACTCCAGTTTTAGTGGCTTTCGTTTAGTTTCCAGTTTCGTTCTCGTTTTTTATTAGATGAGCCATTTAGCCTTGATTTCCAGCTCCCTGACTCCGGACTCCTGAATCCTGACTCCTGACTCCCGACTTTCGGCCACAAAAACTGACGGGAAAAGAGGATACAAACTAATTGTTTGTTTCTGCATCCCGCCACCAGGATGATGGATGATGATGGGTTTCATTTCGGGTTGGAGCACTTAGTTTGGGGTTAGTTTAGAGGATTATCTAAAGTTTCAAACTTGTTAACCATTTATAAGTCTAAAAACCCCAATTTTTAACCTCTCTTTAGAGGCCCCTTTCCTTGGGACATAAAATTTCTATAAAAATCAGGTGACAACTACAAGTTATCCGAACAGAAAAGTTTATGGTCCTGCCGGCACTATGCCAGTAAAAAACATTGAAAATCCATTACCCCGGACAGGGATAAAAAGGACATCCCATTCCTGTCCGGCCTATAATTAGCTGCACTCCGTCCGGGACAAGTTGAATCCGTATCCGAAACCGAATCCGTAATGCCACATATATTGGACATTGAGCCGGGCTATCGAGAGCTGGGTTGTTCTCTGATCCTTAAAGGAAAAGGGGAATTATTAACCTGACAAACAGGATAATAAGGGATGATCATAATTTTACATGTGCCCAGCTAATGCCAAGAACAGCAGGAGGTGCCCGAAAGGGGGAGGGATTCAGGACAACTACAGGCAGGATTCTGCTCCTGGTTGCATTAAAATTAATTTCTGATTATCTATTTGGTTGGGCACGGAAACAGTGAGGCAGTGAGGCATCCCGTGGACTGTCAGTACGCATCCTTGGCTCCTGTATGCACATATGTCGGTGACGTCAGAGGAAGCCACTCGTCCTTGACGGCAAGTGGCGGGATTCACCTCCTCCCTGCTACTGTTTTTATTTTTTTCATTTTTTTGGTGGATGAACACGGCTCAGGTTTTTGGCTTCCTCACTCTCGGTCTCAGCCTCGGCCTCAGTTATTGTTATTACTTTTGCGTGTATCTCCTGGCAGTTGATGAATGATCCTCTCACCCCCCTGGAACGTGTGTCCTTTACCCCTCTCTCTGTACCAGCACCCCTCACTCGCATATGCCGTGTTTTTCGCCAAACTAATTCGCCGGATGAGGATGAGTGTTGGATTACGGTTAGGCGGTAGATTGGTGGAAGGAGGACCAGGACTCACGAATCCTGCTTTAATCATTTTTAAATTAGAGTACCATGCGCCTTTTTGTTTGTGGCAGGCAGGCAGGCTGAGTAGTGCTGCTCCTGCCACCCCTCTTGGACTGCCATCGTTTGTTTATCTATTTGTTGCTGGCGACGCTGGAGAGGTTCGAGGGTTTTCGGGAAATTGCAGCAGATTGTCTAACGCTGCACTTGCGGTTGCTGTTGCTTCCACATGGCATGATTCCATAGACCAAGCCAGCCACCCCCTAGGCCACACGCCTCGCTTTCTCCACCTCCCGACCAGCAGAGCTACAAAAACAAACACCCAAAGTTCGAGTGGCGTTTTGGCTGTTCAAATACAAATACTAGAACAGCAGAAACCAGGCCCGCCTCCTCCGAATATTATTCATGCGGAGAGGTAAAAATTGTGGACTCTGTCAATATTTGCATTGTGTCCCATATGTCGATTTGTTGGCCCGACTCCTCGGTCCTGGCTCCTGTAATTAGCATTTATGTGTGTTTGTCTTGGCCCAAAATATGATAGTTGATATGATAGTTCGAGTGGGGGTTAGGTCGGGTGTCATGTCGGGTTAATAACGGGGTCATATTGGGATTACTCAGCTAAAAACAGGTTGCAGGTCGCTGAGAAAGGTAAATAATTAGTGGGCATAAAACTTAAGACAGGAAAGGCCAACCCAACTATTTCCTAATCATCGGAATTACGTATTAATATCGCTTTATGTTTTTTCCTCTTTTTTTAGGCCATCATATACGAGGGTCAGGACAAGAATCCCGAAATGTGTCGAGTCCTGCTAACGCACGAGGTGATGTGCAGGTAAGTCCTTATCAATAATATTCTTCCCTCTTATTACTCCTTTATCCTTTCGGCCATCCACACCTTTTTATTTGCTTTCCTGATACTGATTTTCCAGCCAAAATCTCTGGACAAGTCTCCGGGGGTTTCGACGACTGTCTCCCTGTGTAGCTTCTTTAAGTTCCATGTTTCAGCCACCTCATCCTTTTTCACGCAAAAGTTTTCTACTTTTTTTATTTCATAGCCACTCAAATTATAGAGACCTGAGCTCTCATTTGTTTTTTTTTCCGTTGATTTTCCCGTGATTTTCCTTGATTTTCTTGGGGGTTTCCGTGCGCTCTGCTCCAAGCTTTATTCTGCTTTAATTTTGTTGACTTTTAAGCTCCGTCCGGCCGCTGGAGAGTGTGTCCTTCGTTTTATTTTTACGCTCAAACGCACGCGAGCTGAAACGTATAAATGGCTGAGGCTGAATCTCCACCCCCCAGCCAGGCAGGACCCCCTTTAGTCGGCCTCTGGGCTCCTGCCACTGCTGTTCACCCTTCTAGCATCCTTCTGACAGTTGAAGGTTGCGTAGAAAATAAAAACGGCGAAGTCGGCAGCCCACCAAAAAGGAATGAAAAAAATATAACACAGCCGGCATCCACCACACCCCCACCACCCCCAAAACAGAGAGTCCTTGCTGGTGTTGTTGCTGTTGCTGGCCGGCCATCTTTTATTATTTCGGATTGGCACCCAGTTTTTATGTTTGCGTAGCATTATCAAAAACAAGGGGACAACGCAACGCAAAAGCACACACACACACATACACAAGGATATACAAGGATATACTGCACGGGGGTTGCAGACTCCCACGCATAGAAAGAGAACGAAGGTGGAGATAGAGAGGGGCGACTTCTTTATCGTTTTGGCTTTGCGCCCATTTCAGTCATCCATGTTTATGTTATATGCCCAGGAAAGACCCAAAGCCGGGTCCAAGCCAAAAATACCACCCCCAGCCGGGGATGACCCTCAGTCAGCCCAATCTCATGCCACCCCTTCTCAGCCTCTCCCCACCTAAATTTTTTCTATTTTTTTGGCTTTTTTGAGCTAGCCCTGGGCTGTGCAGTCGAAAAATTACGCAGCCATTGAACTCGATATAGATATGTGTATGTACTCGGATATATATAGATGCAAGGATAGCAAGGATAAGTCCGAAGCAATGACAAATGTCTGACCTCGAAAAAAACGAAACCGAGAGACACTTCTAACATACTTTTCAAAATTCAAGAACTTTAAAGCGAGTAGAGAGTAAAAGGATAAAGTTTTAGACTGACAATCCATACGCCCTGTTGCCTGCCCCAAAAAGCTTACTACACTATTTTTGTAAACTATTTTTCAAGAATATTGAACTTTAATTTGTATTTTTTTGATGTATTTCCAGCCGCTGCTGTGATAAAAAGAGCTGTGGTAACCGCAACGAGACGCCATCGGACCCCGTCATTATTGATCGGTAAGTAGCCCAGCCCAGACCATAACCAGGATGCGTTGCATCCTATCCATGTCCAGGACCATGTCTCGTCCTGCCATCGCACAAAAGATGACATTTTAAGCTGCTTTTCATCATCGTCGCTGGCTCTCTTTTTATTTTGTCAGCCTGTTCTGCGGCTTGTGTATGCGTATCGTTGATTTATTGGCATTATTATCAACTGCAATATAAAACACGATGCGGCAGACATGCAAAGAGCTCCCTTAGCCTCCTCCCCTACCCAATGTCCTTCACCCTGTATTCCTGTATTCAGAAAGTCGAAGTTGAAACTGAATCTACTGACTATGCCATCAGCTATGGCAGCTACGCAAATTCTATTTTCATAAATTGTAAATTGAGATGAGTTCGCGGCAATCCGACACCCCCTCAATATTCCATTACCCTCTCGACTTTGAAGCAGCCCAAAAGGATTCCCCAACCAGGCCAGCCCCTTCCCTTTTAGGACTGTCGCGTGTCAGGCGAATTATGTTAATTGTATGCACATCCTTGCGGCTGCCTGGAAGAGTCCTGGGAGTGTGGCCTCTCTAATTGGCTTCGGAAATAATATTTGAGTGACGGAAATTACAGAAACCAAAAATGCAAAACAAATTATGATGGCAAGTCCTTTTTTGAGGATGGGGAGGAGATACTTACTTTCCAATCATTACTTAGTTCCCCCTTAAAGAATCTCCATTGATTCAAAGAGATTGTTTCCATTTTTTCTATTCCAAAACCCCCTTTCTTGGGCATCTTCATTGAGTTGTTAAACAATTTCCCAGTCCCCAGGCCCCATTAAATTGAGGCGCACCTTATGCAGATGATAATCATCGCTTTGTGTGATTCCTTGTAAAAACAACAGATCTCTCTCTCACTCTCCAGGACCTCCCGCGAAAGGCCTTCCCGCATATTTGCCTATTCCCTGCCGGTCCGTGTGCCAACTCCATTCCAGCCAACGAATGGTATTCCAGTTTCATTTCCATTTCGAGGACGGCCCACAAAGGTGTTCCTCGAACCGAGATCTTTGGACTCTTTGGACTCGAGTTGGGCACGAGAGTCTTGCGGGCTTAATGATTCTATTATTAAAGTGGACGGGAAAAGTGTCTGGCTAACCGGTTGACTGGTTACCTGACAATCAGCCCATAATTGGTGTCATAATTAAATTTAATTGATTGCCTCTTCTGGGCTAGAGCCAACCTCTTGGTCTCGGTGTCTCAGTATCGGACGACCCCCGCTAAGGCTTGCAAATTTGGAAATGGGCAGGCCAGGGCAAATCAAGGCCTAAAACCAGGCCAGTTCTTGCCACAACTCGAACGCAACACGATCTCGGCAAGATCACAGATCTCGTTCGGTGCACACATTTATGATCTTGTTAAAATTGCTCTGCGATCTTGCTCTAGAATGGATCCAATCCACAAATGCCACTGTCGTCATCCGTTGGAATAACAGTTCTCGATCTTGGATCTCGGATCACTGATCGGTGGCATCCACACGCGCCTCTCCGGGTGCAACACTTTTCGCTGGATATTTACGATTATTAATTCATTTCTTCTCCATTTATTTGCCTTGTTAGCAGTCTCATGTCTTGCCACATTTAAGAGTTTAATCCCATTTAGAGATGGTAACGTGATTGGGTTATATTTTTAGATGAAATCGGGGATCCTTAAATCGTGAATTCCAAATTTTTATAGTCATAAGATTTCAATATTTTATAGATTATCTATTCTCGTGTCACGCTCGCACCTGTGTACACCTCTTTTTGTCGCATTTGTCAGTCGGGCTCTAACTTTTGTCGGCATTCCATTCCAGAGCCAGGCGCATATCAATCACCAGCTAAAAACACTCCCAGCTTACAGCTCCAGCTTCTGCCACAGGAGCTACTCCTCCTCCTATGCCTTTTCCAATCCGTTTCAAAAGGCGGCATGGATCACAGTGGTCCACCTCCTCCACGCCGCCCGCTCATTGATATGCCAGTAGATCATGCCGCCGGCGGGAAGACAAAGACCCCTGGATAATCTATCTGTTCGCAACTAAATTTTGCCACATGGATGCCAAGGAGATGAAAGAGTTGGGGAAGGAGGATCCAGCTAAAGCGCTAACTTGCCCGGGGGTCCCAAGCATTTTGCCACTCAGGCAAGCATTCACCTTCTTTTATATATAAAGTGCCTCCCCGTTTGTGGAATCCCCTCGAAACTTTGTCAGCGGCGCAACAATTGGAACTGATTGAAAATTCCGAATCCCAGGGACACTGCCTGGCTGGCTCACTGACTGGCTGGCTTGCATTTCAAAGTGAGGTTGACGAAAGCCAAAAACTGATACGATATGACAACAGCAACAGTCCAACAACACCAGTTTGGAGTCGTTGGAGTCGATGGCTAACTCTCTTAACTCTTGCCCAGACTGACGTTCGAACGTGTGCCGTGAGAGTGGCTACTGTTGCAGTTGTTGTTGCAGTGGCAAGCACAGTGGCAGCAACAGGAGGCAACAGTAGCAACATTCGCCGGCGATCTGCACATGTTTTATTGATGAATTTCTGTTATTCATGCAGCCGATCTGCAGTTGGCCACAAGAGGAGGCTTTGGAGATGCCGAAATTGTGCACACAATGAGCTAGCTTGGTACAGTGGGTTTCGGAGCAAGAACCTATAATCAAGGGTTAAGAATTGGAAAGGATTTAATAATAAATTGCTACCAGGCTAATAAGCAATCTAAGTTTATAATTTAATGATTAAAATATAATTTAATTAATGCTGTCACACAATCACACTGTGGCCTAGATCGTTGGGATTTGCAATTACCTGGCCTCGCAGGTGATGAGGGCTTAGTGGCCAGGCACTTCTTCGTCTCGGTAGCTCTCTCTTTTTCCTGGGGCCTTTTTTTTATTTATGATTTGCGAGGACACTCGCGCATTGTCTCCGGATCCGGATTGGGATCGATTGCCACGCATTTTGTCTTCGCTTCAGATCGACTTGGCTGGATTGCTGGCTCTGCCTTTTGCCCATTTTGTTGGCATGCACTTCGTGTGTGTTCCATAATTAAGTGAATTTAAAGCTCACTTCGGCGGTGGTCGTTGTTGTTCTTGTTCGCATTGTTGTTCTGGTTGTTTTTTTATCCCCTCCAGCCCCCAGCCGTCACCAGAGGTATTCGTGTTGTTGTTTCAGCGACATGTTCCACGTTTTTGTCACACATTTCCATCAAACGATCGCGTCTGGTGTGTGGGTTTCCTCTCGTTTTTTCGAGTATCTTGTGACGTATTTTCTTGTGCTCCATTTGTTGAATATAATTTCTCGATTCCCATCTGGCATATGCGTAATATAATGTGAGTTATACTGACAGCCATGCCATGCAATTGGCATCGTCATTAAAATCCTTATCGCGTGACAAGCGTCGCGCATTCGACTTTTTAATTTGAATAAAATTGTGAGGCAATCGAAAAAGTGCTATTTAATATACCCGGTCACCGTCCTCCACCCACACTATATGTATAGGAAACCCAAACGAGCTGTAACAAAGCAAAACTTCCAAATGGGGGAAAAAAAGAGCTCTCAGGCGAACAATCGAAAATTTGCCACTCTTGCATTTATCCACGTCATTGGCGTTTTCTTCGCTTTATTTCAATTTTCTATATTTGACCACCAGGGCCAAATAAACTAAGTGCCAACTCCCATCCTAGTCCACTTTTCCCATCCAAGTCCACTTTTTCCACCCATATCCCACCCTTTTCCAGTCGCCAACAAATAGAATTGACATTTTGTGGTGTCCAATATGCAAAAAAAAACAGGGAAGAAAGGCGGTAGTCCGGAGTTGAACACTCGCAGGCAGTCAAAAAAGGATAAAGGATATCCTTTCTATAAGAAAAAAGGATATATATTAGATATTATAAAAGTATTTAAAAGATTAAACTATTGCTAAGAAATCAAACTTATTCTTGGGGTTTAGGTGGTAAGGCATCCTTAGAGTTAATAAAATCCTCTTATAGATTGTAAATTCTTTTGTAATAACTCTGAAATTGACGAATAGATCTTTATACATAATATTTCTATATTTTTTATATACTTCCCTGTTTTCCTGCCAATTATCCTGGCCCTGTCTGTGTGGTGCGTGAGGCGAGCCAATGTTTTGGGCCATTCATTGCATGCCTTGATAATCGCGGTCGCACTGGCGCTAAAAATGATGACAAAACTGCTGCTAGTTGTTGGCTACAGTTTTTAATTTTCTAAATGCATTCCAGCCACCTGGCTGGGTCTGGTCGGAGGGGTAGAGTGGCCATTCTGTCGTGTCCTGTGTGCCAGCAAGAAGAGTCCTTGCCAAACACGAATCGAAAAGTCGGTCTGAAGAGGGTAGGGAGGAGAGGCAGAAGGCAGGCAGGACTTTTCATGGCATGGTTGTCCTGCTCAAATATTCAAAGCGAGGCAAACACAAAATGTGAAAAGAAATACCAAAAAAAAACGCAAAAGAGAGAGAATTTTGACGGCATTTGCGGTCAACCATCGACAGAACTCGGTATGAAATATTGGGCAGACATCGCAGGCAGACAGACCATAACAGTTAATTATCGATAAAGATATGAGCAGGCAACGCATATTTCTCGCTTTTTATCATTTGCCATTGGATTGCCTCCCCCACAAGCCAGGACACATCCCCTACACATCCCCAAGAAGTAATTTTCAACGACTTTAACGACGATTACCTTTGAAGTGGAAACAATTGAGTTTGAGTTTCTGGTTCTTCGTTTTTTGTGGCAATCGAGGTGTGGGAAGTGCACTTGATTTGCACCTCGTAAATCGTAAATCAAACATAAAAATGGAAACGGTAGAGGGTTTTGGGTAACAACCGACCGGAACACCAAAATGCCAATCGAATTTTTGCATTTCAAAGGACTCGCAGCTCGGGCCAGGTACATTTGCATATTTGTAGTAGCACTGTAGTAGACTGTCTATTGAAATTGAATTATTAATGCAAATGGGCTAAAAACGCTCGTCTACACACACTTTTCTATCCGCTTTAAATTGCCACTCACTCGCATTTCTGGCAGGTCTACCAAAATTTTCGATTGCTCCTGGGACAATGCAGTTTATTAAATCATAAATTTCTATTTTCCAATTTCTATTTCCAATTGGCAGCTAAAAATTCTGTCTCTCTCTCGATAAGGGTAGCAGCAACATTATTAATCCGCAAATAGATATCGCAATTAACCCTTTAAACATTCCCAGAGGTTAGTCCTTTAAATTAATCATGACCCTCCTTCTAATGGGCATAATTGATATAACCATATGGCAAGGATTTAAAATGCACAGATCAGGACTCTATATTATTGTCTTTGTCTCGACGCATCATCTTGGGATGAGCTCATCTATTAGTTGTGTTTAGGTGTGTTAGCCATTTCCTTGGCCATTTACCCCTGTTGCATAATTAATGGTATTAAAAGCGTTAACTGACAGGCAACACACAGGCAGGCAGGACTCTCACATACGGAAATAGTTGGCATAATTCGAGCATTTCAATGAGGTCGATAATTTGATGGTTCAGTGGAGACGGCAAAGGATAAAGTCACACATCCTCATCGCACACATCCTGTTTGGAGTATCTCTATGTCTGCTTGGAGCTACTTTTATCGTTGTCTGATATCTAACCTCGATATGGTGAGTGGGTGGGTGGGTTGAATGGGTGGTTGGTGCGTGTGTGTGTGCGAAAATAATCAGTTTAGAGATGAAGAAATCCCAAAAACAACAAGATGCTCTCACCCACCACCACCCTCCAAAAAAAGACAAAAAACAACAACAAGCCAAGGTATTTCCCCGGTCCCAACGGCATGACTTTTGGTCCCAAAGCAACCCCCAAAACAAGGAGAGATTCATTCAACAAAATGAACTCAGACTCGCAGACTCGCAGGCCGTAAAAAGCTCACTCCGCCGCCGCATCCGCAGGACCCACTCAAGTGTCTTCACTCACTTTCGCTTTCACTCTCTTATCAGCGGCGGGAGAGCGACAGCAACAGAAACAGCGACAGCGAGAAGTGAAAGTGTTTTCAACAAGTTCTCTTCCGGCCGTAAAGGATAAACGTATCTGCACGCAAAACAAAACAAGGACACCCTCTCCAGGCCAGGGAGTCTATTATAATACAAAAGAAATGCTCAAGAAATGCGGGTGGATTCGATGGAGGGGTGGGGTGTGGGGTTGGCTAGGAATCGCAGTCCTCCGAATCCTTGGGCTGCCAAGCGTGGAGCGTTAAGCCGAGAAAGAGCATAAATAAATAAGGCCCGGCAACAATAGAAAAAGCACCAACAACAAAATGGTGACTTCATCCTTGTCGACGGCCATGTTTTTGTAACTCTGTATATCCTGCCTGTGTATCCTGTATCTGTGTTTGTGTGTGCTTTTGGTGGAGAGAATGCCACAAGGCATAGAAATGGCGCGAAAGTAAGTTTTCGCATTATTTTCATGCCTCACACTCGCGGCTCCTCTTGTGCCATAGCCATTGAGTTTATGCGACAATAAAGTTGAAAATTTTGAATATTATCGTTAGTGAAAAATTAGAGACAAGTTGGGCCAGCAACAAACCACCCACCTCCAAGCTACTCCCACCTGCCTTGTTGTCCTGGCGTGCGCCAAAAACGCTCTTGGCTCCTTACGGCCTGTTCACGCCATGGCCTGATAAAATCAGCGGCAAAACGTGGCACCAGGACACACAGGAGTTGGGGGCGCAGGAGGCAGGAGGCAAAGCGATTTATGTTCGCGGAAAATTCATCATTAAATTTGTTTGCCTCTTGTATTCCGCTCTCGGGCGATGCTAAGATAATGCCACATAATTTGTTTTTGGCTTTGTTGCTGCTTCACAAATTTACAGTTAATCGCCTACCAGCTCCAAAAACCATAAACACAAAAAATTTTCAACTTTTTGATAAAGATACTTTTGAATTTATTTCAATTTTCTGTGCCTGCGATGGACGGGATAAACATTCTTGAGGTGGCGAGTTACGAGGCGATTGTGGTGGCAAGAATGGTGTCAAAAGGATAACAAAGGATACCATTGGTCAAGATATTTAAAGTCTTCAAGCATTAAATTCTTGGGAGGAGGTTGTGGTGGCAACAAAGTTGTACAAAGGATAACAAAGGATCTCATTGGTCAAGTGGTTCCAGATCTTACCTGGGACATTAGGAACTCTTCAAGCATTAAGTTCCCAAAATGTCCTCCCACCTTGACAACACCCAGCCAGGAGTGTTCCAGGTCCTCCTTCTCCCAAATATGAATGACCAATTATGCACTTCGTTGGCGCTACGTGACCTGACCTGCCAATAGAGCCCCCATCGGAAATATAACCTCGAGGTGGCCACGATGTCATGTGCGAACATTTGATGATGCGTAGCTTTTCATTAAATGAAAATTTCGCGTTGCTGGCAAAACAAAAAAGGACACGCCACCGCCAAGGCACAGGAAAAGCCAGAGACAACCCCAAAGACAAAGAAAAGGCCAAAAGACGGTAAACTTTGTTGCCGCACTGGAGAGGCCAAAATGCCAAAGAATGGGCGGCCAAGATGGGAGACACTTTGATTTATTGGCAGGACGCGACTGGAATTTTTAATTGCCTGAATGGTGGGTGGATGGGATGGTCCTGGAAGCCTTCCTAAAAACAAATCGAAAATCCTGTTGGTTGATGGGAAATTGAATTGGTCAGGATTTGGGGTTTCCAGCTGGATTTGTCAACTGCATCGCGATCCAAAACCTTGCAGAGACAAAGACATATGCAAATGGAGCATCCCACGAAGGGGAGACACTAAGAATTTATGTGTCCTGTCAGGATATTTTGAAAACATTGTAATTCAAGCGCGGCAAGGGCAGGATGCTTCCGAGAAAGTCAATTAGCTGCCCATAAAAATGCAGGCTCCGCCCGAAGTGATGATTTGATCCCTAATCCCAGCATCATCCCAGGGATGAAGTCATACCGCTGGCAAGTGAAATTAGGATGCTATACTCCTCTCAATAACCACTCGATACGTATTCAAATTTCAGTTTTCCGAACACTGCCCTGCAGTTGCATCTGTGCCCTTCCACGCTGCTGCTCTGTAATTCGATATTGTATCTGACAGATACACGGCTCTGAGCTCGCAGCTCGCAGCTCTCAGCTCTCGGGGGATGGCAGTCCAGGGCTTGTGTTAATGATGATGAGGCTGCGCCGATGTTCTTTTTTATTCTGTAATGGATATCAGCATCCCCAACACACATCTGTTTCCATTGCAAAGTCCGACAAGTTCACAATCATTTCCGATAAGCATTTGAATAATTTCAAAAAAATCAACAAATCCAAAGCCGAAAATATTCCTATATTATTGTTCAAGGTTAGGCCTAATGGATTTCGACTCTGCTTTTATCAAATTCAATTATATTTGTCCATTTTTTTGGCATATCTCGGATATTTCAATGCTTTATCGCCTCTCGTTCCGAGATTTATGAGTTCTGGAAACCCGAATTTCTTGAAACACTTGCTCTGAAGCTCCATATTCCACATCACCAGCCCTTGAAGGGAAGGAGGCTGCACATACAAAAAAGTGTCAAGAGTGTAAACAAATTTGCGACACTCCCATCGGACAGGGACATATGCGGGGATGCCACCCGCTGGGCAGTCGGGCAGAGATCAACCCTCCAGTTTCCAGCTAATTTGTCCAATTTGTCGAGTGAAAAACAACACAAAAAAAGAAAATATGATGAAAATTGCCGGCACAACGCCACCAGTTTCCCGTCACCCGCTGATCAGAAAGGAAAATATTATTTCTGCAAATAAAATCAGCAGCCAGGAAGGGGAAGGCAATTCTGATAGGACGATATCATGTCGCCGGCGGATATATAAAAGTATTTCAGCATTTAAATGCACCGCACACGGGTGTCAATTTCCCATTGAGCTCAGCCCAGTTATGTTTCCTCTCATCCTGGCCGCAGGACATCCGCCGTCTGTCACCCCACTTATCGCAAAGGGCACTCGGCGGCAGGAGCCGCGGGGCTAACATCTGCCCAGAAAAAAGAGAGCAAAAGGCTGTGGAACAAGTGGCAGCAAAAAGGCGCAACCCGTCATTAGCGGCTCGTAAAGTCTACGACTATGAATCCGAATCCATCGTTAAGACTCTTAATTGAAGCTTCCATAAATTCAGACAATTTTCAGCTAATAAAGAACATTTTTCTCGCAGCTATATATTGATTTAATAAACTTGCTCGTAAATCATTTAATTGATCGATTTAATGTCCTTCCTTTGCAGCTTCTTTCTCAAGTTCTTTTTGAAATGCAATCAAAATTGTCTGAAGAATGCCGGAAACCCGCGGGACATGCGCAGATTCCAGGTGAGTTCACATCTCGACTCTCCTGTCTAGATCACCTTTAATATGGTATTTTTTTATTTCCCATTCAACCAGGTGGTCATCTCCACACAAGTGGCCGTCGATGGCCCACTCCTGGCCATCTCCGACAACATGTTCGTGCACAATAACTCGAAGCACGGACGGAGGGCCAAGCGACTGGACACCACGGAAGGTACAGGCAACCAATCCCTGTCCATTTCCGGTCACCCCCTAGCGCCCGACAGTACCTACGATGGTCTGTAGCAAAATTCCAATTATTCCGAGAAGTTTTTCTTTTTTGCGTAGAGCTCCCCACGATCCCCCAGAATCCATGCCCGCAGTTCCAACTTTTTCGTTTCGTTTCGTAGCAATTGGCAAATCCATAAAGATGTGAACCCATCCATTCGATATCCTTACTCAATCGAACTATTTTTGGAATATCTTCTTTTCCTATTTACAGGATTGTATCCACCTCTGCCAGTGGCTACGCCCTGCATTAAGGCCATCTCGCCCAGTGAGGGCTGGACTACCGGCGGCGCCACGGTGATCATAGTTGGCGACAACTTCTTTGATGGCCTCCAGGTTGTGTTCGGCACCATGCTGGTCTGGAGCGAGCTGATCACCTCACACGCGATCCGGGTGCAGACTCCGCCGCGGCACATACCCGGCGTGGTAGAGGTCACGCTCTCCTACAAGAGCAAGCAGTTCTGCAAGGGATCACCCGGACGCTTCGTCTATGTCTGTAAGTGGTTGGAAGAAATGCCATTAATGGTAATGTCCATCAAGTCTAACCTTCTGTTTCCCGCTCCAAGCAGCTCTCAATGAACCCACAATCGACTACGGTTTCCAGCGCCTGCAAAAGCTCATTCCCCGTCATCCTGGCGATCCGGAGAAGCTCCAAAAAGAAATCATACTGAAGCGGGCAGCCGATCTGGTCGAGGCTCTCTATTCCATGCCGAGGTAAGTGTTGCAGCTCAGCTCTTTCAAATGCGAAGTCCTAATCCCAATCCGTGTTGCAGCAGATCCCCGGGCGGTTCAACGGGCTTTAACTCTTATGCCGGCCAGCTGGCGGTCAGTGTACAGGATGGCAGCGGTCAGTGGACCGAGGACGACTACCAACGCGCCCAGTCGAGCAGTGTGAGTCCGCGGGGCGGCTACTGCAGTAGCGCCTCCACACCGCACAGCTCGGGCGGATCCTATGGGGCAACTGCAGCCAGTGCAGCAGTGGCAGCTACCGCCAATGGATATGCACCCGCTCCGAACATGGGTACGCTGTCCTCCTCGCCGGGCAGTGTCTTCAATTCGACGTCAAGTAAGTTTCCATGGTCCCCCTTATGTTTCAATACCCAAAAAATAGGTGAAGGGAATGAATATTAAATATCATCTTGAGGCGAATTTTTCAAATAATTACGATAATAATTCAGAAAGAAAATCCTTGTTAGAGAGGAGATGGAAACCCGTAAAGTTTCTACCTTGTTTTCTCATTCCTGTTAATAAATACAGGATTACATTCCCTCGAAGCATCCATCTAATAGAGTCCTTTTCGTATTAGTTCATTTGACTTGATTTCACCTTTCGTTTTGTATGATTCTCACATGAATACCGCCCCCAAACGCCCCCACATAAACTGAAAACTCGCCTCTGCCCCAAAAGTTTTCCCAATTTTCCCCAACCATCCCGAACAATCCTACAAAGTGAACAAAGTATGCTCAGCAAAGTGCATTTTCGCCATTAATTCCAACAGTGTCCGCCGTGTCGTCGACGTGGCATCAGGCGTTCGTGCAGCACCATCATGCGGCAACCGCCCATCCGCACCACTATCCGCATCCCCACCAGCCGTGGCACAATCCGGCCGTGTCAGCAGCCACGGCGGCGGCCGTTTAAGCGTTTTCCGGAGGATCTTCAAACGGGGAGGAAAGCCAAGAAGGAGTAACGACATTTTGTTGAAATTAAATGCCGCCCACCGGCAAAACCCCGGCACCACCCACACACACACTGGAATAGCCAGACACAATCTATCAATCTGCAAGGACATCGAACGAATTGTGGGTGTGTGGGGCAGGTGAATCAAAAGCTGAGCATTCAAAACACACATCCACCTTCAACATTCAACAAAAATAAGACACCACAAACAACACACTGTTACGGTATTTATAATTTCTATTACAAATCAAATTTTATTAAAAAATAAATAAAACCTCTTTGTTTTTCGAGTATTTTGATTTGCTAGGAAACGTTAGAACCAAAAATCTCCCTTTACCTAATTTCTATTAATGAAAAAACTAATCCATATCCTTTTTTTCCAATTTCAGGGGTCAGCAGCCTGAGTTTCAATCCCTTCGCCCTGCCCACCTGCAACACCCAGGGCTATAGCACCAGTCAACTGGTGACGTCAACCAAATAATATTACTACTAAATGAGGCTATTGGCAGGCCATCCCCATCCCCATCCGAGATTCCCTTTCGATGTCCGAGTTCCCCCGCCAATCAAAAGAAGCTCGAAAGTGCAATAAAAAAATCAAGAAGAAAATGGTTCCAAAATTCAAAAATCGATCGATATAGTTGTACATGTTTTAAATTGTACCCCGTTATTTTTATAATTTTATTTCAAGTTTCCTGGGTTATCGAGAAACTTACTTATACATATAGAATACCATATCAAATGTAATAAGAATCATATAAAGGGAAGGCATATCATGCATTGGGGCTCAAGATCGGGCAATTAAACAGAAATATCATGTAAATATTATCAAGAAATTAATACGAGAAAATAAAACTAAAGTTAATTATCGGATAATCGGAACTGTGAATAGAGGAAATTATAACAATTTATATACCCATGATGATTGATCAATATTCAAAATACGAAATACGATTCAGATATACCAAAACAGATAAAATTTGAACCAACTTTTGGACATAACAAAATGCTTGTATACGACACTTTCTTGGATTAATATAAAAAACGTCGATGAATATACTCTCTGCCAATTGAGAAAACCGAAATCAAAATGATATATACCTACATAGATATACAAGCCGTATTTGCAGCATATCTAGAGTAATATTTCAAACAAATTTATACAACAAAGTTTGGCAAACATATCGTGCACTTAGTCCTAATATCCTAATATCCATTTCACGCAAAAACCACACACACCAAACACCACACACCGCCATCCACTCGAACATATTTGTATAATGCTCATCATATTCACACTCGATTAAAAACACCAAACACCATAAGACATCATAAGATATATAAATTTTTGCTATTCAAGTCAGAGTGTTTGATAAACTACCGATTTGTTGACTAGAATCTAAGCTTAAGCAGACATTAATCTGGCGCAAAGAATATCTGGGGGTGCATATACTATACAAAACTATACATATTTAGGCTTAAGATTATTGTTTATTACTCGATTTGTAGGGGTTTTACTGTAATTTGTACTGTACTTTGTATTGTATCATAATGTATTCGCTTGCACTCCTAGATCTTAACGAAATACCATAAATTCGACGGGGCTCGAGAAGCGAATCCAATACGAGATAGTAAAGCATATTTATAAGAAACGCAAAAGCATAGCAACAGCAGAACTTAGCCGCAAAATCGATTTGTACATTCAAATACAATAATTTATAACAAGAATCTAGCAACGCTCTCTGTCTCTGTCTCTGTTTTGTAAATCTTAACAAGTTATTTAAATAAAATTTATTTAAAATAAACGTCATAAACAAGAAGCATTTATTTTTGGTCGTTCTTAATACGTCAAAGACTTTATTTCTGTATGCATTTTGATAAAATGAAATGGGGAAATTATAAATGCCATTTTATAATCGAATATTATAGGTTGCACTTATCAAAGGGGGCGTAATGTGTAATGCGAATCCATTCATTAGAATGAAAACAATTCTAATCTAACTACAATTACCGAGCTGATGCTCAAAATTTATGTTTATCTTTGTATTTGCACTTTGACTTCATTCCTCCTTGGAAGCAGACGGATCCTCGCTCTCCTTAAACAGTATCTCTTGGATCTTGGAGCGAACGTACAGCTTGCGGCTGAGAGACAGCTGGCGCATAACCGGCACCAGACTGAGTGCGAAATAGTAGTCGTCGTCCTTGCTAAGCTCCTCGTGGTTCTGCTGAATGATGTAGCTCAGTTGCTCGCTGACGGTGGTTAGGCGGTCAATCGACGTTTCCAAGTTGTTCTTAAGCTGCTTCGCCGAATTGCTCGGAGTGGAGACAACGGTGGCCACTACCGGTGCCGAGACACTGGGTCTTCCGCCGGAACTGGCGGCCCCAGTGCTATTTAACAGAGCTACTTTTTCACTTGACTCGTAGGTTTCGTCTTCCATCACATGTATGGGACTATAGCAGAGCGGGTCTTCGCTGTATATGATGTCCTTGATGTCCTCGCTGATCTCATCGGTCTGCTCGTACTCCTCCCACTTCTGCGGCAGGGCACCGGACTCGGAGGCGACTCCAAATGAACTCGACAATTGGTCTATCTTCGGCTTGGCCAACCTCAGCGGCTCGCGTAGCTGCTTGGCCTTGGTTATCCGCACAGTTTTGTCTGGAAGTAGATGGAGGCGATGACAGTGTTTTAGCGATACATATTGAAAGTGGCCTAAAATATCAGAGTCCAAATATCATACAGATATGGATGTACTCGATAGTTTCCCGCGCTGCCCGTCACAACACAACTGGGCAATATTGATTCGGAATCTGATGGTTTACCTTTCTTTATAATCGGTATCACCCGGGGTGACTTCTGCTGCACGGGGCTCACCAGAACCTGATCGCTGTGCTTGTGACGCAGATGCGTCCACAAATTGGTCGTATTGTTGCCCTTCAAATTGCTGGCCATTCCCCCACGCGATATATTATTGCCGCAGTAGCGGCATATCGCAAAGTTTTCGCACTCCTCGTTGATATCGTAGTGCTGCCAAACGCTACTAACACGACCTTTCGGCATTTTTAATGCTTATTTATACAATTTGAAATCGTAAAACAAAATTTTCTCTGCTACGGAGATGATTCTAGCGATATTAGCGTTGCTGGCCCTAGTGCTGTACAGTCCCTGCACGAGCAGTGTTGGAAAACGTCACCGGATAGGATAGGATAGGGGTGAAAAAAGACCAAAAAATAATAAATAGAAAAAATTAAATATGTATTTATAAAAAAAAATTAAGACATCAATTAAATGAAGTTACTTGATGTAACGAAATTATTTTTTCTATTCGCTTACAGAGATTTTACAAGTCTTCTGACACTTTTTTGGTCTTTATTTGTTTGTAAACAGTTTTCTGTGTTGGTTTTAAGACACTTTCCGGTTCGTTTTTAACTGATCTTTGATTTCACCCTTAACCTTCTAGGTAGCCTTCTAGGTAGACTCCGGTAGATATGGCATTTCTTGCCGATCCGTGTTCGATTTCTCCGGGCACGGACACGGACACGCGTGGCAATGGACGGGACGTGCGTGACATTTCTCGGATATTTCATTCCAAACTTACCGTTACTCGGTGTCGAGTGCAGACATCGGTGGCGGAGCAGGCTCCCCGTTCCAGTCTTCCCAGAGTAAGAAAGCAAATCTCCACAGGTTTTGCAGCAAGCATACGGCTCGATGCGGTCGTCGCAAGAGACCAGATTGAAAAATCGCCAAACGCAGCTTTTCGTGTTCCGGGGCTCCACCAATTTGCATCGGCTATCGCCGTTCTTTAGGAGACTTCGTAGCTCTGATTTCTTCTCAACATGCATGGTGCAGGAGCCTGATCTGGCCAGGAATTAGATTGGCAGAAAACCAAACCAAATTATAAAATCCACACAAATACAAGCAAAGCACGCAAGACACACGATGTTCAGTCACGCACATAACAGTGTTGAAAAGGTTTCAATAAAAAATAAAGAAAACTCCTAATTAAATTAATATAATTTAATTTATTTAGTGTATATATGGGTACTTGGGTGTTTTATTATTTTTTACCACGAGCATCAAAATATTTGATTAGGGATTAATAATCGATAACTGCCGGCGAATAATCGGATTAGAAAAAGTGAATAATTTAATTCTTTTAACTTTCTATTTA
Source organism: Drosophila ercepeae (assembly GCA_018150545.1). Lineage (NCBI taxonomy): Eukaryota > Metazoa > Arthropoda > Insecta > Diptera > Drosophilidae > Drosophila > Drosophila ercepeae. The sequence continues at coordinate 17,916,849 of JAECWL010000161.1, forward strand.
GTGAATGATTTACTACATTTTGTGTTGCTGTATTATGTTTAAATAATAACCATAAGTATTTATATGAACAGAACAGAACAAAAATCTCACCAAACGCAACAAATAGATCCAAGTCCAATTGGATAAAGATGTCCCAGATGTATCCAGTTGCAAACTCTAATCAGAATTTATAGAATTTTCTTCTTAGATAGATTTCGATAATGTAAAAGCTTTTTCTTGTAATAAAAGAGTATCAAAAACAAAATGCACGTTTTCGATTCTTGATTAATAGGGTAATCATAAACAGTTTCATATAAACATGACATTTAAATATGGCGCGCAGCACGATAATCTGTAGTTTAAACTAAAGCATTGTTCAACACCAGCTAGCGATTAAGGATAACTGGAGTTATCGAGTCACTGTGCACTGTGCAGCACTGGCGGCCAGAGAAAATTTTTAAGAGCAGAAGCTGGTCGTTGTTCGGGATTTCCTCAATTTAAAAGCAATTTCTAGTATTAAAGCTCAATAAATAATGCAGCGAAAACGAGCGCGGATCGCGTGAAATGCATGCGAACGGCGTCGGTGGGCCAAATCAGTGCAAAATCCAGCCCAAATGTGCGTACCCCACTCACACATACACAGCTTTTTTTCGGTCATCGCCGTGCCCTCGCATGAGAGCGAAGAGCATAACAGTAACAGTGTCTATCGCCACCATTGGCCGTCCAATAAGCTCGAAAGAGAGGCAAACAGCAGCAACAACAACAACAGGGCTGGCCTGGCAGAAGAAAAGTGTTTTCATTTATTTCCGACGGCCCCCCGAGGAAAACTTGGGTGAATTATCGAAATCCCCGAAAGTCAAAGCAATAATTATGCCCGTGGCAAGGGGATCGCAGTGTTGGGGCAGTGAAAAGTGCGTTTGTGCGTCTGCTAGGTGAAGAAATTGCAACAGCTGATGGCAGCATCTCTCGAGAATGAACTGTAAAGTGCTCTGTTATTGTCGCACTGCAAGACCTCGCCTACCTCCTACCTCCCACCGCCCAGCGCACAGCGCCCACTGAATGATTCACATTTTCTTCAGCTAGTTTTTGTCCTTTTAGCTGTTTTTTGTGGCTGTCCGATGCGTGTGCGCAATTAATTCTTTAAATCAATCGTGTTTTTCGCAGGTTTGAAGTGAAAATCCAGCAGCGAGAGGCGTAGAGGATAAGACACACACCAACAACAAACATTGACATACACATTACACTCGTCAGCAGAATACGGGAACGGGTGACAGACGGACAAAGTGAAAGAGTGTGCTGAAAGTGTAGTGTGCCAAGTGCAGTGCGGGGAGCGGGTGAGCCGTTCTCCCCGAAAAAAAGCCGAAAAAACAATCCGCCAGCATGGATGCCGAAACACAGGAAATACGACAGGTGAGAAGTTGATTTTTCTTGGTCAAAAGTTACTAATCAAAAAATATGCGCTTATACTTGAAGAAATAGAAAACGAAAACCAAATAGCAGGCTCATTAACATTCCCGCGTTGGTTGCGGTTAGGGGGGGGCAGCACCACCTACTCTCTTTGCCAAAATGGTGCGCTGAGGTAATGCCGCTCCCACTGGCCGTTCCGACTGCTTCAAAGAGCGTAGCTTTAACCGACACCTACTTACCATTCCAACAACCTACCGACTGGTTTCGATGGCCAATGCAAACAACAACCGGCCAGCAGGTTACAGAGCGCCACAACTAGTTGTTTTTTTTTTTAACAACAAAAAAACGCATTAAAAAAAAGCAACTTCCATTCATAAAAGTGCAGCAGCGGCAGACTCACACCTTGGCAGCGGAAAATTGGAAATGCTTTGCTGCCCCTTCGATTAAGCATTTGTTATCGTTTTTCTCGCTCCGCTGTTGCATGACCTAATCGCTAAAAAAAAAAAATAAAAAAAAACTACAACAGAAAATAGAAGAAAAAAACGGCTTACGCATGCGAAAGACAGGCGAAAAAGGGAGCCCCATCAACAAACACTCTCCTAAGGGGTTTGGGTACCTTGCGTGCCACAGACTATATACTCCCTAGAAAGTTAAAGCTGCCACTGTGTGAGGCAGCAATGTGATCTCTGCTCCAAACCCATTCAAACATCAGAAATGCTGACTCAAGCGTTCTCTACCCATATTTTCTCTCCCTGTTATATTTAGCTATCGCGTTGCCCATTCTTTGGAATGCCAAAAACAAACCCCACCAGCCACTAAGGCAGATAATGAAATCATAAAGCCGCGCCAATTTCAATGTTTTTTTCTATGTGTGACATTTAAAAACCAGAAGCAACTGAAACGCTAAACTTTATTACAAACACATGCGATGACGTCCCATTCATGGTGGGCGTCGCATTCATTTATTGTTTTTTCTCCGAATTGTTTACAAGATCTTTTGGAAATTTGAGTTAGAGAAATAAGAGAGTCTAAATGCAGGCTATTTTCTTTCGTTTTTCCATTCAAATTATCTTGCCGGACACTATTTAGTTTGGAAAGCCATTGCCTGGCAAACTGGTTTTCCCTCCACCTGTTGACCAATTCGCATTGCTGGACGGTCTACGACCTACGCCAATATTTATACCAAATAGTTTTTTGGCATTTTTGTAATAAGCTTTTAATCCAAAGTCGAGTTGCTTTGGACCGTGTGATCGGTGGACAAAAGATCGAAACAGTTTTCGGTTTTCTGACACACTTATTGATGACTTCATGCAGGCTTATTTTCAATCAAAAACTGGTTTACAATTTATGGAATGAAAGCAAATAATAAAGCAATAACTGAGGAATTGCAGTAAATTAGGGTAGAAAATGTTCTTCCATATATTAGAGACCTCTTTTTACAAATAATATATCAATTTTGGTTCCTCCTTCAATAATCCCCAACCTTAACCAGTTTAAAGATAGAATTTTTATCTATTCCCTCTCTTATCACAAAGATATGAAGACTAAAGACACATGTTTTATTTATTTCCTTTGAGATTGTGGAGCAAACATTTTGAACTAATTCCGTGACAGTTTCCCCCCTTGACAAAGATTTCAGATTGCCTCCCGAATCGGTCAGTTTCAATTAGAGCATTCCTTTGGCAATGTTTAAATTACGATTTAGAGTGCAACAAGAAATGGGTTGGCTGGCATGGAAGCACTTCAGATGATTCTCAAAACGGGGCAGCAGCCTGCAAGTCTTTCATGCTGAGTGACCATCGCCAGTGCCCGGCGTCTATTCAGGCAGCCAAGCAGCAACCTCCTCATCCAAAATATATATAAGAAAAAAACTAAAAAAGATTGTCAGGAGGAGGAAGGGGAAACAATGGAAGGCGGCTGGGGGCTGGCGGCGCACGCCAAGCCAAACACGAGCGAGTTTATCGAACTCATATTGAAGATTGTACGCATGGCTTCACCGAGCACAGACACAGACACCAGAGCCAGAGACTCACACAGATACTCAAACTGCAGTGCAACAGGCAGCGCAAAGCAGATACAGATGCAAAAGCACTTACGAGTGCGCTGGGCTAGTTAATTGCCAAGAAAATGCGAGTCATTCAATCCGCGGAGGATGCTACAGCAACGAAAGCATTGATTAAACAGGCTCTTGGACTTGGCCTTGGAATGGGATTGAGGGGTGCCCAGGGTTAGGTTTCACAGATGACATCTGTTAGGAAAATAATACTATTCCCACATTATCGCCATGTACTCATTGCTCTGGTTGCTCCCCTTTACAGGCTCGTCAACGTGCTTCCGTCAAGTGGCTGCTCTCGAAGGCGTTTAATAATCGCGTGCCGGACAACCTGAAGGAGCCCTTCTATCGCGACCATGAGAACCAGGAGCGCCTCAAGCCGCAGATCATCGTGGAGCTGGGCAATGCCACGCTCTACTGCCAAACCCTCTCAAATCTGTACTCAGATCCCAACTACCAAAGCCTGAACCACTGGTCAATATTACAGACGCTAGCGCGCAAGGGTGTTCCGGTGGCCGAGTCCTCGGACATGCCCATTACCGAAACGGTATTAATTCAAACGAATCCGCTGCGAATTGTGAGTTGCCTTAGATATCCATCTTTATTAGTGATTTCTGACTCTTTATTGCTTTCAGAACGCCCACATGTCTGTGATAGAATCGCTGATGGTTTTGTATGCGAAGGAAATATCATCGGGTGACCGCATCACATCGGCCATTCGAAGGTAAACAAAAAGTCTATATCAAAAAGGAAATAATAATAATATTCTTGTTATCTTGCAGAATATCTGGCAGCAATTACCAGGCGCCTCCTGGTCAGTCCTATGAGCAAGCTCTGCTGGCCTGGATTTCTCATGCGTGCGCCGCTCTAAAGAAACGCATCATTAAGGAGGTGGAGACAGGCCTGCCCGATGATAATGTTAGTTACGCTTGCTTCTAGACTAACCTACAATTAATTGGTTTTTCCTACCTTTTAGGGCTCTCGTTTGCAGACGCCGGACATACCACCTGTTAGAGACTTCCAGGACCTGTGCGACGGCATCTGTTTGGCGCTGCTCATCTCGTACTATTGCCCCAAGGTGGTGCCGTGGACGAGTGTGCGGATCAACTATCTGCCCGCCGTCGAGGACTCCATTCACAATATCCTGCTGGTGGGCAATTTCTCCCAGAAGCATCTGCCATATAGCGTGTTCCACATGACGCCCGAGGATGTGACCTTTATGCGCGGGTGGATATTTCTTTTTATATTAATTACTTTAAGAATATTTTATAAGATTTTCCTTTGCTTGTTAGATCGATGAAGCTGAATCTTGTCCTGCTACTCACGGATCTGTTCAATGTCTTCGAGATACACCCGGCCAAGTGTGTCTGCTACCCGGGAATGGATGGTCAGGGTAAGTGGAGCCTTTGTTTCTCGTGTAACCCAATCCCGCTGCACCGCATCGCATCCATCCCTCCAACAACCCCTGACCCCCTAAACGATTGGCCTGCCTGTGTTTCAATATCAGTCCGGGGCATGCATTGTCTATCGAAAGTATATCCTTGTTTGCGTTTCGTATTTGTCTTTGTTTTCTATATGATTTGCTTTTGAGTTTCTTCTGATTTTTAAAGATTACAAGATTGGTCAACAGAAAGGAGTTACAATTAAGGGGAAATGATTATCCATCTATTAGTTTCAGTTAAGAGAAATTCAGATTGTTTAAATCGTTATCCCGCAACCACAAAACACCTTTTAGGAGAACCACAGAAATATAGCAAAATCATATTCTTTGTTTTTGTATAGTTTCTGCGGTTTATTTTCGTTTGCAATCCCAGACCACAGACCACAAATTGACATGGAAATCATATGTAATTCTCATCATCTCAGCATACCACCCGATCCCATCGAAAGTAGTGAAATTTCTCCACCTTTTCCAATCGATTCTAAATCAATTCTGTACTTGATTCTCTTTTCTGTTTATGTGCAAAATAAAATCAATAAAAAACAACAAATCAATGCTTCCTTCTTGCCACTTGTAACCGCAAAACAATCAACCAATAATTTTGGGCCTTAACCACTTACCACTAAAAACACAAAACACATGTCTACACTTAACTGATAATCGATAATCAAAAAACAACTCACCCAACGTGCCACGATTGATTCACTCTGCAATTCCAACCGACGAACTAGATGTCATCGCCCGGCGGAGTCTGGGCGCCAACGAGCACGGGATCTGCCATAGACGAGGCCTCACTGTACAGCCCGTCACCCCCATACCCGATCTGCGGAGCGATCTCGACACGCCGCCCGTTGGTTCGCCCTCGAATCGGCCACCGTTCCAAGGTTTACCTCAAATTCTATTCTATTCGAGCATTTTCTGTGTACCCTTTCCCGATTTTTAATCCCCCAACGTTTCTACGTTTCTTCATGAATGTGTTTCCATTTTGCTCCATTTGTTTGTTGTTTGTTTGTTTGTTTGTTTGTTTGCTTGTTCTGCTCACTTTACGTTTGTTTGTTTGTTTCTTTCATCGTTTTTGCTTCATTGATGGTTGATCTTTGATCTGCAGCGCTTTTTTGATAATGATATAAGAGATATATTAATCTTAAGTAGAAAGTATTAACTTTGTCATGTCTGTTTTAAGTGCACAAATCATAAGATAAATTAGTAGAAATCGTTTGTATCTAAGACTGCATTTTGTCATCTTAATCGAGCACCGAGCACTATGACCGAGAGAATGACTTGACATTTCGAAATGGAAAGTAATTGGACTTGAATGATTGGCATGGAATGCGAATTACCATCTTGGGATGCGATAGACCGACCTCCAGGGGGGACTAATTACACAGAGTTTATGGGGGGACTTCTCAGCTTACTTGGCACCCCATCCATTCACGGACTGCGTTTCACCTTAATTCTGCTTTCGAATTGTCTTGTGTTTGCTTCCGAAATGCATTCCGAAATATTAAAGTTCATTTACCTCGTCGCCAGCTTAACAAATTAATTTTATTTATATTTATATTTACTTTTTCTTTTACCTCTTATTTTTTCTGTAAACTTTCGTTTCATTTAGTTCCGCATTCGAATTCATTTGGCGGCGGCTTAAATCGAAGATCAACCCCGCCCAACGAATATCAGACGGTTCAGACCAATAATTTCGACACTAATCATGCCGAAGGTAAATTTATTTATCAATTATTATTTATTTATGTTTTTCTATTATATATTTGTCTATTTGGTGTATGTTTCTTATGGCTTTCTAAAGTAATTCAACTATACTCTGTTTATTGGTTTTTAATTCAATTTAAATTTGTATATTTTTTTCTTTTCCACCCAAAAACAAAACCCGAACCAAACCAAAACCATGCTCCCTCAGCGTTCGTCGTGCACAAGTCGCGTGGCATCACCACACTCGCCTCCATGCACTCGCAACACCAGCAGCAGCTCCATCAGCAGCACCAGCAGCAGCAACAGCAACAGCAATACCAGCAGCAACACCAATCGCAATCGCAGCTTCAGCTTCAGCAGGAGCCCTTGGTTCCGGCTCGCTTGCGCCAGGCTAAAGAAAAGACCAATGTCGAGTCGAAGGCGGACGAGAGAGGTTTGGCCAGCCCTGTTCTTCTGCCCTTCCACCTTGCTAGCTAGCAGTTCACTCTCATTCTTTACCCCCAGACCCACAGAGACTTGTATGTGGCCGCCCAACAGATCATTAAGTCTGGGAACTCGTTAATTATTTTAACCCAAAAGCCAATTCTTTCAACATTCTTTCGTATTAATTACAAATGTATTTCGTTTTATGCCACATACAAGTCCATGGGTCTGCCGACTTTTTACTTTAATTATTTTATTTCGTTTTCATTAAAATTACATTTATTTTTTGCTCTCATATCGTAACGAATAGGCGATTTTGCCGCCGCGGGTCGACCAAGTAACTGGGAACAGAGCCGGCGGCCAAGCTTTGCAGGTATGAGCCAACATTGCCACCCAAGATCTGTGTAGTTTTTCCATTTGTGTGTTTAGTTTAGTTTAGAATGCTATTTAGTTTGTGTTATGCTTGATTTTATGGCTTAAGGACAACCCGAAAACTATCCTGATTCCAATATGCATTGATTTGAAAGATCTTATTTTGAGGGATTTCCATTTAATCTGGTGATTGGTGCTTTTTTAGGTCGTCGCTCGCGAAGGAACTCCTCCAGCGAAGACTCTCAGCTGACGATTGAGAACTTTGGCGGCTCCCAGGATCAGCTGAACACGCTGGGGCGATATGAACGTGACCGGGATAGGGAACGCAAGTTGTCGAACACCAGTGCAGGTGGGTCTCGACATCTCTGATATTTTTCCAAAAACAAACTATAACATTCTAAAAACTATTCCTTTTTAGTTGAACCCGCTGTGGCCATTCGGTCCTCGATTGCCGATGCCCGCGGAACGTTGCAGCTGGGTTACGATACGGATTCGGGTTCTGAGAAGCAGGATCGCGAAACGGAAAAGTATTCGATGCGTCGACAAGCAAGGTGAGTCATTCTATAACCGATTATGGTCAGTGATTCATATTATTACTTTCCCTTCGACAGTGTCGACAATGTGCCAACGGTATCGTCGCAGAATCTTTCGAATGCAGGCAGTCCGCTGCCGATGGCCCGGCACAAGCAACATTCCATCGACAAAGACTACAACAATAGCAGCATGATGGCGGATGCTCCTCCGTACAACGATGCCCGCTCCACCAGTGGCTATGATCCGGAGAGCACGCCCGTGCGTAAATCTTCCACCAGCAGCATGCCAGCCAGTCCGGCAGCCTGGCAGTTGGATGTCGGCGACGATGATATGCGCTCTTTGGAGAATGCCAGCAAGTTGTCCACGATTCGGATGAAACTGGAGGAGAAGCGGCGTCGCATCGAGCAGGACAAACGTAAAATAGAGATGGCTCTGATGAGGCACCAGGAGAAGGTAGGCCGAGAGTCAGTCGTTTAGAACTCCTCAAATTTATCCTAAATCTGATCTGTTTTGATTTCAAGGAGGATCTAGAGTCGTGCCCGGATGTTATGAAGTGGGAGACCATGAGCAACGAGTCCAAGCGCACGCCTGACATGGATCCCGTGGACTTGGACAAGTACCAGGTGAGTTTGGCCAGTTCCCAGCTTTGACTTCCCACCCGACTAATCCGGAGAGTAAATGTCTAACGCCTGTGTCTTTTTTTTACCCCCCCCATGTTTGTGTCTGTGCCTGCTTCAACTCTTAAACAAAACTCACAAAACGCCAAAACTCACGAAACACAAACACAAACCACGCTCATTAACCCACCACCCACTGCCCACTGAACAATTAACATTCTTACCAAATATCGCGGCTATGGAACGAGCAGCAAAGCATCGCCATTATGAACATGAACCTTCAGGATATCCAGCAGGATATCCACCGCCTGGCCACGCAGCAAAGCCAAATGCAGGCCCAACACCTGCAGGCCCAGCAGCTGATGCAGGCCCAGCAGATAGCCAACATGCTGAACCAGGTAATCTCCTCCAGAACCGCCTCATCCCCACCAGAACATCGACCAGCAGTCGCTTTCCATAGGCTGCGGAATGCTTTTTATGTTTTATCCTAATCATTGGTTGTGTGTTACAATAAGCTATATTTTTTCTGGATATAAAAAAGAGGATAAGGATAGAATATATTATATATAAAGAATATATCTATTGTTCTAAGAAGCTTCGAAACAATGTTTTGAGTTCGCAGCTTCTTGGAGGGTTTTCTGTAGGCATAAAAATACTTAAATATCCCACAAAAGCATCGACTATTAATATCTGTGAGCTACTAACAAATTGTTCTTTGTTTCATTTATGTAATGTTTCGTTACCCTGCAACCCTGCAACCATGCAACTCTGCAACCTTGCAATCCTGCAACCTGATCACGCAATCCGCACTAACCGCATCTGCAGCAGCAGACCTACGGGTCGCAGCAGCACCTGGCCGATCACCACTACCAGCAGCCGAGGCCCATGCAGCAAAGCTTTGGCTCATCGCCGCATCTTCCGCAGGCCTACAACTACAGCTCCCGTCCGCCCAGCCGCGATCCCTACCAGCAGCACCAGCATCAGCAGCACCAGCAGCAACAGCAACCCATGGCCATGCCACAGCCGATGCAGTTCGTCAACGAGCACGGCCAGTACATGTCGCCGCCGCAGCCCGCCCATTACATGTCGCCGCAGCAGCAGCACCAGCAGCAACCGCAGAGCATCTACAGCGACAATGGAGCCGCCTACAACCACTCCCCCTACGGTGGAGTTCCACCGCCGCAGTACAGGAACAGCGTGGTTTACGACGACTACGGCCAGCCCACCAATCACTTTTACTTGCACGAGACCTCGCCCCAGCCCCCACATCCGCAACAGCAGCATCCCCAGCGCCGGACATGGGCCCACTCCGCGGCAGCAGCCGCCTACGAGCAGCAGCAGCAGATGCAGCAGCCTCTGGTTGATGTGAATGCCTGGCAGTCGCAGCAGCAGCAGCAGCAGCCGAAACAGAAGCAGACCTGGATGAACAGGCCGCCGTCGAGTGCGGGAGCACCAAGTCCCGGAAGCTTTGTCCTCCATCAGAACGGAGCCGGAAACGGAGGAGGCGGTGGTGAACTGCAGCACTTGTTCCAGGTGCAGGCTTCGCCGCAGCATAGGGGAGCCAACGGGGTGCAACGCCAGCAATCGCTGACCAATCTGCGCGACAACAGATCGCCAAAGGCCCCGCAGCACATGGGAATGCCGATGGGGATGCCGATGCAGCAGGAGGACATGATGGCGCCGCAGAGTATTTGCTTCATCGGCGACGAGGAGGATGTGGACGAGCTGGAGCGCAACATCATCGAGTCCATGCAGTCCACGCGCATCTCTGACTTTGTCCACCAGCAACAGCAGCAACACCATCAGCAGCAGCAGCTCCAGCAGCAGCAGCAGCGATTGCAGGGACACAGCGGCCGGGGCAGCAGTTCGGAGGACTACGACAGCGGGGAGATGATCTCCAACAAGCTGAACATCACCAGTGGCAACCTCACCTACCGCATTCCCTCGCCTTCCCGACCCTCCATCCAGGCCAACAGCTTCCAGGATCCCCGAGCAGCGGGCCCAGCAGCAGCCGCTCCTGGCGAGGATCAGCCGCCCGAAAAAGGCTTCTACATCTCGTTCGACGATGATCAGCCCAAGAGGCCAAAGCCTCCGCTCCGAGCCAAGCGATCGCCCAAGAAGGAGGCTCCTCCAGGCAGTCGGGACAGCGTGGATCAAGCTATCAAACGGGAATCCCTCAGTCAACTGCACAACAACAATAATATAGGCTTTGGAGGCGAAGAAAGCATCAACAAGACGGTCAACAAGCACAGCCTGCATGGTCTGAACAACTCCAACAGTGTCAAATCGCCCGGAAATGCCACCTACAACAAATATACTGATGAGCCGCCCATCCAACTGCGGCAACTGGCTGTCTCCGGCGCCGTCTCACCCACTGGCCACGAACGTCGCCATCTCGAGGATGTTACCAATCAGTCGCCTCAGTTCCACCAGCAGCCGCCGATGTCGCCCACGCGGCTCCAGCACAGCAATCAGGCTGCCGAGGCGGCCAGGAACAAGGCGCTGGTGATAGGAGTGGATGCCACCAATCTGGATCCGGTAAGTTTGCCCCACCTGGACCTGGATAGAGAAATCTCAGGGTATTTGGAAAACTTGTCTACAAAAAAGCAAAAAAAAAATTCGGAAAATTTGTGGAAATTCAAAATTTGGTTTCTTAATCGCAAACTGCAAACGTCAAACCGCAATATGAAAATGTGTGTTGTACCGCTTAATGCCCGATCTTATAGTCCAGTTCAGTGGTGGATTATATTTAGATAATGCAATAATGTTGATACTAATATTGATGATTTTTGTTTAGGATTCTGTGGACGAGATGGAGAGACGCAAGGAGAAGATCATGCTGCTCTCCCTGCAACGTCGCCAACAGCAAGAGGAGGCCAAGGCGCGCAAGGAGATCGAAGCTTCCCAGAAGCGGGAGAAAGAACGCGAGAAGGAGGAGGAGCGTGCTCGCAAGAAGGAGGAGCAGATGGCGCGTCGAGCGGCCATTCTGGAGCAGCACAGACTCAAGAAAGCCATTGAAGAGGCTGAACGGGAGGTACTACTATAACATATCACTGCCAAACAGATTCTAATTCAAAACTTTGATTTATTTTAGGGTAAAACCCTGGATCGGCCTGACATGCATGTTAAGATGCAACACCAGTCATCCACATCAACGACTCCACGACTGCGACAGCAGCGCACCACGCGTCCCAGACCGAAGACGATCCACGTGGATGATGCCAGCGTGGACATCAGCGAGGCTTCGAGCATCTCTAGTCGGGGCAAGAAAGGCTCCAGCTCGAATCTAACCGGTGAGCGAGGCAACAAGTTGATGGCTTTTCTGAGAATATGATTCGTTATTCTAGAGACTGAATCAAGTCTTTAGATTATCGAGACTGCAAAAATGCTTTTTTTTATCTATGTTTTGTCCAATTTTCCATTGATTTTGTTTTCGATTTCCGGTTCCCCAAAAACCTTTGCTAATTTCCCAAACACTTTTGTTTTCGTTTTGAATTTGAACTGTACAGGCTACGGTCAGCTAAGCTCAAATTCAATGAAACGAGACTACTACAGGGGCTCGCAAGACTCCCTTACTGTCAAAGGTAATATTTATTATTTGTTTAATGTATCTCTCATTGCATCGTCTTGTGTTTCATCCTTTTTGTAGTTTCGATTAAGATAATTTAAGCATGATCCCTAGATCCTAGATCCCTAGGTTCCCTAGGTAGAAGGTTTATTTTTTGTTATTATTTGCACTTAAACTAATTCTAATTCTAAGTACTTTGAATAATAACCCGGTATTTCGTTGGACAACCTATTTAATAAGCCCTAACAACTAATCTTGTTCACACAGAGTCACCCGACGATTATCCCAGTACAAGTTCAACTCCGATTGGACGACGGGGATCTTACAAAACTTCCAGAGGTTGGTGATGGGTAAAACTTCTAAAGAGTTAATGGTTCTTTAGTTTTTTGTTGTTTTCTTTTTATTTCCACAAAATTTGTATTCGAAACACGTTAAGAAACGAAACGAAACGACGCGCTTATGTTTTTGATATTTTTGTGGCCTTTGACTAACAAGATTTTGATTTTGATTGTTTGAACTACTTACTGATTTATCGCTAAGGAAGAGTCACGCTAGCTAAATGCATACATGACCTCAACTAATCCAATGCCAATATAATCAATGCACCTACTATAAAAAGCACCTTAGCCTACTACAAAGTGAGGGAAGGAAAACAAGATTCGGTTGAGGATGAGGTTTTTGTTTCAAACTATGATTATTTGGTTTTGGGCGAAAGCGATTTAAGTTTTATTTGGGTCTTTGGGGGCCTTAAGTTTGATTTACGACATTTTGTACCTCATTCATTTGTGTTAACAACAACTTGCTTAGAAGTTGATATATAGAATACTTTATACTGATGCACTCGGCTCGCGTCTTTCGTGACCGGACTTGACCTGATTTCAGAGCCAGCCGGCGTTGAACGGGGCCGCACTCTGTCGCGTATCTCCGTCGCAAAGGGCAGCACGCTTAATTTCCGGGGCCGAAAGTCCAATTCGCTAATGAATCTGTGCGGTAAGAAGCGTTCCACAGCAACATCAACAACAAATCAAGCTGCTTGCCTGTTACTTTCTCTGTTACCCTAAAAACAAACTCTACTATATCCTAAGTATTTAACTTTTACCTCTTACTACCTCTCTGCTAATACTTTCTGTTTGGTTTCTAGAGCTCTTATTTTGTCTTACTTTGTGATGGTATCTTTGCTGGTGAAATGTAATTTACTTTCTCCATTTCCCCATTTTGTAACTCTGTCCATTTCGTATTATTTTGGTGTATTGTATATATCTTTGAGAACATTATATTTTGCAGACTATTCTTTGTATTGTTTTCAATCTTTCACTGCGATGATTCGGTTTCCCAAGATCCTTACGATGATTCCCTGGTGGTGGTGGAGGTGGTGGTATTGTCTGGTCTAGTCCCCTTCTCAAGCTTCTTTGCGGGGAGTTTTGCTCAGCTTATGATTCGTACTGGTTCTGTGGCATACTTTCAAATCGAATTTGCTTAATCCACTTGCAACAAGATAAAGGGATATTTGCAACACACACACAACAAAGCACACACACTACTTCACAGCACAACAAAAACACAACAAACATTTAGACACAAGCACTGCAAACACTAATCAATATATTTGTTCGATTTTAAAACAGATCACGATCATATAGCTTTTAAGGATTCTACGAAATTGCTTAACTAAATTTTGTGCACACATTCTCTTCTTTTATTTCTCTTTCTTTCAACTGAAAACTGTCTAAAAAAAAACCGATTCTTGAACTTAACCAAAACGAATACAAATTATTAACCGAAAATGTAAAACGAACTCATCGCTCGCCATCCATCCATGTGACTGATGACTAACAAAACGCATCGCATCGTATCGCATCGCATCGCCTCCATCGACATGGACATATTTTGGGTGGCATCCTTCGATCCTTGTGTTACTGAACTAACCTGATCTGTTTTGTGCATGTGATGACCGATTACCGATACGATTGACACGGATTGAATGAATTACCCTGCCACCTCTCTTGCTTGCTGGTTAGAAACAGATTCGGGACTGGGACGCGCCACTCCGCCGAGGCGGGCTCCGTCGCCTGGAATGGGAATGGGCGCATCAGGTAGGCATATGCCATCTCCCTCCGGACCGGGCTCTTTGCCGCCAGGTTTGATATCGAAACGTCGCGGATTTGATGATGGATCCAGCGATTTCTCATTAACTCCGAATTTGAACATGGAATATTCGGGTTTGTATCCTCTCTCTACCTTTCTCTCGACTCGAATACAAAAAAAAAAATACAATCAAAAACCATACAAAGCCATACAAATACTTCCAAACAATCCTCAGTTATATAATCAATCAATCAATCAATCACCTTCCACCAATCCATACACCATTGGTCATCATTTGCATCCTTTTCATAAGTTGGAACGCCTCATTATGATTTTTTTGAATAGTACAACTCGATTATTTTGTTATTTTTTATTCCGTTCGATCATTCATTATCAATTGGCATTACTTGAATCTGAAACATTGAATTATTTTTGATCATACATTTGAGTTTCTACATAGATAAACAATTTCTAGAGGGCTCCGACAGTCTGTAGAATCCGTTTCTTCGTTCGTCCACTTTTTACGTTCCCTAGCGTCGTCAAATCCAAGACTTTCGATGGTCAAGCGTAATCCCAACAAAATGTATTCTTTAGAGAATTAATTAAAGAAATTAAAAAACAGAAAAAACACCTAATAGGCCAAGTTGGCCCGATTAACCGCTTTTTCTTTAAATTAAAAAAAGCTAAATTGCAAGCACTCAAAATTTATAAGAATTATGATTTTTATTTTTTATTAACCTTTTTTTTATTTTGAATGTTTACTTATTATATTCATTTTGTATATAAGAAAGTTTATGCTAGGGCTTTTATGATTATTTCCAAATTCTGAATATGTTTTCATTATTTTTATTCCCAAATATAATATCTAACACGTAAA
Organism: Drosophila ercepeae; assembly: GCA_018150545.1. Taxonomy (NCBI): domain Eukaryota; kingdom Metazoa; phylum Arthropoda; class Insecta; order Diptera; family Drosophilidae; genus Drosophila; species Drosophila ercepeae. Next base: position 17,931,912 of record JAECWL010000161.1, read on the forward strand.
TCCCGTAGGTTTGTCCATAGAATAGTTCAAAATCTTGCACGTAGCCTGCATTTGAATAAATAGATTTAAAGGATTTACGAACTAGAAGCTTGCCATTTGCCACCATAGAAGTAGACAAAACAGAGCATACTTTTAGATAATTCCAATCTTCTAAATCACATCGATTTGCCTTTAAAACAGGTCCAAAACTCTACAAGCAACCAGCGGCCAAATCAAATCGTGGCATTATTCTAAATGCCGTCGAGTACTGCGTTTTCCCCGGAGTCGTGAACCGCGAGGCCAAGCAGAAAGTGCTGGAGAAGATTGCACGCTCGGAGGCGAAGCACTTCCTGGTTCTCTTTCGGGACGCAGGATGCCAGTTCCGCGCCCTCTACAGCTACGTGCCCGAAACGGATCAAGTTACGAAGCTGTACGGCACTGGGCCTAGTCAAGTCGACGAAGTAATGTTCGACAAGTTCTTCAAGTGAGTATCTTTTGTAGGATTCCTAAATATATAAATAAACTAATATATATATCCCTTTTACAGATACAACTCAGGTGGCAAGTGCTTCTCCCAAGTGCATACAAAGCATCTGACCGTGACCATTGACGCCTTCACAATACACAATTCGCTGTGGCAGGGCAAGCGGGTGCAGTTGCCCAGCAAAAAGGACATGGCGCTTGTAATCTAAACAGCGAGTGGAGTGGAGCTAAGTGGCAACGAAATGATGAATGAATGTATTGCTGCGTGGGGGGAAGCTGCCGTTCGGGTGGAGCAGTTTGGCCAACGGGCGCTTGGCGCAGTTTTGGTCCGAACAACAAACACTATTCTACAAGTTTGCGCATTAAGACATCTATGGAAACATAACAAAACATAAACCCAAAAGTTTTTCTATAGGTCGTCGGGGTGTTTTTCGGTGTTCATCGGGGTATCGGAGTATATATATGTATGTAATGGCTAATAACTATTTGCACATGTTTGAGAAACAAGAAATCGGAATTTATGGAAAACAAAACAAAAATATTGTAGTGATTAATACAATGCGATTGAATATTTATTTTGAATATAAATGCATATATCCAGCCTAAGAATTTATTGTTCACGCAAAGCCTAATAAAATAGGAGAATTGTCTAAAAATGTAAACCAGGAACAGAGGGAACCTAGAGCAGAGCACACAAAAGCCAAATGAGAATGTAATGAAATTTTGAATTATTATGTCTTTCGTTTGCAAAATTCAAACAGACTCTGTTGATGTACGAGGATGAAGAACAAATGTAGAAAATCATATTTTATTAATTTGTTTTATATTGTTATGAAGTTGTTCATGTGAAACTTTTTCTTGGCCTTTGGGGCAGGCGGAGGATATGGATATGGGCCGCAGCCAAAGTCGACACTAATTTTAATGCCACTAGCTATTTATTTTAACACTACTTAATATTTACTTTTTATGCGTATTTAAAAAGAAATAATAATACAACTAATATTTAAAGATATCTATATCTATACAAAACCAGAAAAAGACTTTTGACTGCTAAAACGGAGCTTCATTCTTTTAAATATCGTTTTCGTTTTTTTAACAGTCAGATGCACGAGCAGTCAGACTCTAAAAGTGAACTTCGCAAATTGTCTTACAATTTTCCATTGAATTCAAAATGCATTTTGCTTCTCATTGCGAGGCTGGCCTAAAAATTGACTTGTACAACTGCCATCACATTACGTTTTAACTCTGTTTGCAAATATTCAGTTTTAAGCCCGCTCAACCGATGCACCCTAGTCCCTAACACCTCACACTCATTCTGTTTTACAAAATAAAGCGATCGAGCAATTCAGTTTCGAATTAATTACCTTTTTTTTAAACTTAATTTGCCCGTAATCTCCTGATCTAAAATGATATTACTTTACAAAAATGTATTTCATACACCGCATTGTATTGAAAATCGCTTATGTATGTAGCTAGCGAAGTGAGGGTAACTAATAACTAAAACCGCCATCACAAATCGATTCCGAGTAGATCCTTGCATCTGGCTAGAGGCATTTCAGGGGGGATCAGGATAAAATTTAAATCTGTATATGTATGCGCGAGTCGGCAGAGTTGCGCCCTTGGCGCGATTTGCTCCCTAAAATAATGAACATTAATGAGATCTAAACATTATTATATAAAATGTAATAAAGTTATTGAACATGATTATTTAACAAATTCGGCTGTTTCATTTTAATCTATGTTTTATTATAAAAAATCTTAAATTATTCGTAAGTTTTTTTTTGTCTACATTTGGAAATCGTCACGTAAATCATTATAGCGCTGGACGTGCTCTTTAATCTTGGAGCCATCTACCCAGGTGACAAAGTCTTCGAGGTTTCTGGACACTAAAAATGCAGGATCCTTGACCATTTCGGGTCCCACCCGAACGTGTCCCTGTTCAATAAGATCGGTGGCGTGTTTCAGGTGCTCCGACATCCTCACTGCAATAGAGTTCATGGTTAAATTGTAACTATTTGATTATATGAAGGGTCACCTACGTTTAACCATTATTACTGGCAGTCGGCGACGACAAAAATGACTGGCTGAGGTCTTGGCGGCAGTTTCCAAAGTCAGTTGATCGTTTGAGACACCCATGGCATGCAATTTGTTGAGCAGCATTGTGGTGGCCTCCGTTTTGAAGGGCTCGGATGCATCTAGTTTGGCTATTTTTTCAGCCAGGTCTCGTATTTCCCTCGAGAGTTTATTGTATCTAAAAAATCATTCAAATATAGAACTCCTTAATGGTTTTTTTTAAATTAAGTAAAAACTTACTTTGTGTAGTCCTCCCTTTTTTGTATGTGAAAGCGTCTGAGTATTTTATTTTCTTTCCCACTGTTGTCCACCTTCCAGGTAATGAAGTCCACTTTCTTGAGCAGCTTCTGCTCATGGAATTTCAGTTTGCGCACCATTTTTATTTATTTTTTAAGTGAAATGTTTTGATTCTTGCACATGTGCTGACAAACAGTGTTGTTAAATGGCGCAATAACTTTGAATGCTTGTAACAGCTGATTCGGTAGAACGGTCACACTGTCTGTGCCAAAAGGTGGTAAACAAAACTCAAATTGTCAAATATAAACAAAGAAAATAAAATATTTTCTTAAATCCTATCGCGCCAAGAATGGCAACCTCCATGGACGAGGAGCTATGCCCCAATCCGGCGCCAAGTGCCGATGATGATCCACTGGCCGAGGAACGACTGGGCTTCGTACGGGAAGTTGGCGCCCAAGCCGTATGGAGTCTCTCATCCTGCAAACCAGGTTAGCTTTTTATAGTGGTACGCCCAAAAAAAGGTTGATACTTATCCCAAGTTTGAAGGCTTTGGCGTGGAACGGCTGCGGGACAACATCATGGACACCTACTGGCAGTCGGATGGGCAGCTGCCCCACCTGGTCAATATCCAGTTCCATAAGCGAACCAACATAAGCCAGATTTACATTTACACGGACTACAAACTGGACGAGAGCTACACGCCCTCCAGGATCTCCATACGGTCCGGGACCAATTTCAACGATCTACAGGAGCTCCAAGTAATGGACCTAACCGAGCCGACCGGCTGGGTACAGATTCCCATCAAGGACGGTAACGTCAAGTCCATTCGCACCTTTATGCTACAGATTGCAGTGATCTCGAATCACCAGAACGGACGAGACACCCACATGCGGCAAATCCGCATTCATGCCCCCATCGAGGGCAAGCACTATCCCCTGGAGCTGTTTGGAAAATTTGGCACCGTCGACTTCCAGAAATTCGCCACCATTAGATAGAAAGACTCAAAATTCGACTAAAGACTTGAATTCTTATATTTTTGCGGGTATTAACTGCTAAAATACAACATTGAAAAGATTACTTAGTAATTGTATGCATATTTTTGGTGTTTCTAATTAAATGCCCGTCGTTTGTATATATAAATCAATTGCAAATAAATATATACCGTCGTCTAAGCTTAAGTACAAATTAACCAACTCAACTACGGTGAGAGTTATTATTATTGTTACTGCACTCGCTACTAAAATGCAAGTTATGAACATGGAAACGCCAACAAAAATGTGTGCGAGGCTAATATTGTTTTGCACTATCCCGAGGATTGTCATTCATGATTGATTGATGATTATGTGTTGGATTTCTTTGCCGATTTCAGCGTCTTGTAGTGATCCTTCTCCTCCCCATTGTCTGGTGGTTCACATTCGTAGGAGGCCTTCATCAGAAGATCCTCCGATAGCACCTCCGCCTTCAACAGATAGGACACAACATTTGATAGCTGCTCATAAGGACACTCTAGTCGCTGCCACTTGCTGAAATTTCGCAACTGGGCTCCTAAAAGGGTGCACTTCTCAAAGTTTAGGTCGCCATTAGCCAATCTGTAAGATATTAGAGTTAAAATGTATTTTTGTTACGAAAAAACAACCTCTTACTTTGTGTTATGGCTTTCATTGATGGCATGCAGATCCTTAAGAAACAAGGAGAAAAAGGGTATAATGGCACGCTCGATTTTGTTGGCCACTTCCCTTTCCGATCGCCAAACAGCCGCCTTCATTGTGGAGCGGTAGTTGAGAAAATTCGAGCTGGGATCCATTTGATGTTCCAGACCCTCAAACTTTGTCGTTTGAACTTTTGCCCACTAAAAAATATATTTTTTAAGAATTTAATAAAGTAATTGATTATGTTTTGGGGTAGACTGACAGTTTTTTTTAGACGAGCTATAGCATTGAGGTTCAAGGCTGTGAGAATGGCCATCAAACTATTAAAGTTTCCCGTGTTAAAGCACTCCAAAGCCGTCTCCACCCAGAAGTCGATCATTTGCGCCCGTTGAGACTTTTTTCCAAGCTAAAATAAAGCAATAATTATTATATTGTTATTTTCCTGTTAAAGATTCTGTCTGTTACAGACTTACCTTTAGTATTTCGGTGGCAGTCAAGTAGCTCAGTTGATTAAACCACTGAACATAGCTATCAATGGTCACCAGCTTGATACAATTAGAGCCCAAAGTCCCTGCCTTGGTTTGGGCCATGCAGGATTTCAGCTCATCCTTGCCCAGCACCTCCACGAACTCCTCGAGACGTATCTGAGAGAGATACGCATATTCAATGGCATAAAGTTGATGGGCCAACTCGAAGGCACTGCCGCAGTTATTTAGCACATTGTCGGTCTTATAGACATTGGCGGCGAATCTTTTGAGCGATTTAATACTGCTCTGTCTTCCGAGGGAACTAGCTGAGGATTGCTTTGTCAGCAGATACTGCAGCTGGGTTCGTCTCTTCTCATTGCTTTCGGCTTGCTTCTGGGGTAGGTTGTCCAGGAACGTGGCTATCTCCTTGACGTGTCGCTTCTTCTCCAGCTCTTGCAGCAGCGTCTCATTGCCAAAGTCGTTGGGACAAATGAAGAACCAATGGTTAATGAGGCGGACAAGGGAATCCTCCTTTCCTTGGCACTTGTCTACGATGCGGGAAAGTAGCTCTTGGGGTGGCAGAAACAAGCGGGCGCAGGTTAGGATGGAAAATTCAAAGTCCTCGTTCTGGCTACTAATTAGTAGAGTGACTAGCGACTCCAGGGTGCCATTTCGGGGCATGTCTTTGGCGTAAACTGGCGGTGATTGGCAATCGGATGGCTCTGTGATCTGCAAATTTGTGTTCTTTTGAAAAAATTGAAATTAATTATTAATAAAATCTAAATTTTAATCAAGAAAACTTACTAGAATGGAGACCGCATCTGTAGAGGAAGCAGAGCTGGGAATGTCACAGTACAGGGAGTCGGTCAGGGTATCGCGGGGATGGGACCAGGGCGCACTCATGGACACACTGTGGAAGAGGCCATCATGTCCCGAGTCGCCGCTGCTTAGATTCGAGCTCTTGTCCCCAATGGTTGTGGATGATGTCGAGCCGATCACCTGATCGGAGCCCGTGATGGCGGAACTACTGGACATGAGGGAAGCATTCGAGAAGGTTTGGTTCAGCTGGCGGCCCAAGGGATCCGCCGGACGTTCATCCGAGTCCGTGGCCTGCGAGGCGAACGTTGAATTCGAAGTGGTTCGGTATTTTAGGGCATTTTCGGGAGTGGCCCGCGACAAGGCGGACTGCTGTTTGACGGGATGCCAGATCTCCTTCTGGTGAGACTGGTGATTGAAGTTCTCCTTGGTCTCCACCGTGCGCTCGTCCAGGATTTGGCCATTTCGCGAGACAAGCACCTCCTCGGTGGTGGTCAGGGAAGACTTCACTGTCAGGGAGGTCTCCACTTCGATGGGCTGTTGGGCCAAACCGGCCCGAAACAGCAACTGATTCAGGTGCTCCACCGACGGCATTTGTCCATCCAGCAAGGCAGCTTTGATGGCGCTTGCATCGTCCGCCGGAATCCCGTCCAGCTTGACGGGCACTCCGTTGATCAGTAGAACCTCCTCCTGTTGCATCGAGGTGGATGTCTCGCAATCCACGATCTTCACATCCTTGCCGAACATGGACTCGACGGCATTCAGGATGTCCTGATCCATGATTGGGTTATCGGAGTTATTGGATGATGGCGGGTGGGGGATTCGTGGTAGTATTTCTGGTTCACTGACTTTCTGGGTTGTTTGTTAGATGCGCTGTAGCCCAGGGGGACTCTTTGGATTAGTCGCAATGCACATTACATTTCTGGAAAGGATTTGGCAATGGGAAAACCAATATTAGCACAAAAACACAGGTGAACACGCAGGCTGGGGTTATGTGGTCAAGGGGATGGGGTGGGATTCGGATGCTCGATGCGGTGACAACGCCCACCATGCATGCCACACAAAAGTGGGTTGGCCTTCCGATCGCGACGACAATCAAATGGCTTTTCAACGCAGACACACCTGCAGGAACAATTTCGCGCGACGGCCGTTTAGCGGTCTGATTGCCGCCATTTCTCATGGCATCGCCATCCCCCGCCGGCTGCTCATCAAGTTTCTTTTGTTGCGACACTCCCAAAACGGTTCAATTATTTGCCAATTGATTTAATTTAATTCATTTATTTTATTTGATGATATTCCGGCAACGTCGCCGCGTTCTACAAAGTCTGGCAGCACCAAATCACGGTTGAATGGCAGCTCTGTTTTGCGCCACCTACCAGGGATATTTGAAAGTTTTGAGCAAACTGATTGAATGAATTTTTAAAATACTCTAGCTCTTTTGCATTTTTTTTTAATTTATGTATGGATTCTTTAAATTATTTATATTGTTTTGTAGTATTATATACCTTTCCTTGGCTATATTTGGGCACATAAATTCAAAATGTTGCTACCACGATCAGTGCTACCCATCATCGTTTGTGGTATCTGTGGTGAAAAGGCTTTTTAAAATGATTGAAATATGTGAAAGATTGTTTTCTTTACAGATTTTAATCATAAAATGGGGAACCTTTAATCTTATTTAACAAAACTATAATTATCTATACAAACATTTAAAGTGTTTTTTTAATTACAACAGTTTCTGGTTTATTTAATCACAAAAGATCTTTTAATTTAAACCACGGGGTAGGCACACTCTGCAGCAATGTTGCAGAAGTTCTTGCCACGGATAAGCCGGAAGTATCCCTCCTCGCCCCAGGCTGCTGACCACGAGTTCTTCACGATCCAATAATCCTGACCGTTCTCCGATCCGTAGCCCACAACCAAGACGGAATGGTTGGGTTCCTTGCCATTGCATTCTTCGTCGGAGTAGATTCCGCTGTCATAATTCACCAGAGTTTGAAGTCCATGCAATGAACATGCCACTGGTCCCAAAGTGCCGACCGCCTTTTTCAGCAGCTCCTCGTCTTCGGCTGGAATCTCGGTCCATCCCTTGATCTGGGTTGTGGAATCGCTGGGATTGTAGTGGCAAGTGTCCTTTTTGTCTAGGTAAATATAGTTTTCGGCATTCGACAGCCCCTTCTGTTCCTCCTCGATGAAGGCCATGGCGTATCCTTGGTAGCCACCATCACAGCCATTCAGTGCGAACTCTCTGGGTCCGCAGTCGACCAGATTTTGCTCGGACAAGAGAGGCAGCTTTCCGGTGGCGCGGAAAATGTGTCCTTCAAGGGTTCCTGTGGTGGCAAAAGCCCAGCAGCATCCACAGGCGCCTTGGGTCTTAACTGGAGTAACGCCTCCCTTTTCGCGCCAATCAATCGATTCTGGGACTGGAACATTTGGAACTTGGGCAGGTTTCTTGCTGGCAGCAGCTTGGGCTCTAATGATTTGGGTAAAGGATTAGATTTGGCTTCGAATTGGTTTTAAAAACCACTTACTCTCCCTCTGCGTTCCTCTTGCGACCTGTCAGCTGGGACAAGAATTCGGATTCGGTCAGATCGGAGAAGGCATTCACAGCCAACTTGAAAGTCGAAGCTCCGGAAGCAAAGGCCGCGTTTCCGGCATCCACCAAACTCTTACTGGCAGCAAAGGCACCCTCACGCAACTGCTGTTCTGCGGCGTTAGCATATGTCTTGCCGGTTTGAGCCTGGAAGGTGATCAGTGGTTAATAATCTGTCACTATCTTCTTGGAGAAAGTTTGAGTTTAGTTACCAAGAAATCACCGAAGCTCTGGACATTGTTCAGCACGGGCACAGGGGGCACGACACTGGCCAGGTTATTGACAGCTCCTTGAACGGCATTAGCGACATTGGACAGTCCATTCGTGATAGCTCCAGCTCCGGGTACATTTCCGAGTCCACCTCCAAGTCCACCGCCACCGCCGAAACCTCCAAATCCTCCGCCACCACCGCGGCCGCCAAATCCTCCAAACTGCGCCGAGACGGCAGCCACCAGGAAGGGGAGAACCAACAGAAATTTCATACTGATCTGCGAAAGAAAGTCGTCGTTTCTAATTAATGGCTTAGCCCGAGTGCGGTTTCAACTGGTTTGCCGGGATTAATGCGAAGATCTATCAATCAGTTCGGGGGAAACACGGTAGATAGATCTTTGCCTTGTAATAATTACAAATATAGTTGATTGCACGAGATGCTTATCATCGTCAGGCAAATGCACTGACACTTGAATTATTCTATTATATGTACAGGTTTCAGATCTCAAATCACCGATCTTCCATCGAACTAACCTTACGCGCTCAATTAAACGCCACAAATGTTTGGATTCGTAGTGCTGTCGGGGCTTATATACCATTTAGTGGGCAGCTATTAAACTGGGCAACCTCGCCCCCAACCCAGCCCAATAAAATCCATAAATCCAGGGATTCAGAATTATACAGAAATCGAAGCGATTTAATTATAGAAGCTATAACTGTATCCATAGCCGTGTTCTATCTGGTTTGGGAACTCGTCTTAGTTCATTAGCGATGTGTAAGAGCCACTAAAAAAATTGGCGAACGAACACTGAACAAATTAAGTAATAAAACTAGTTTTTTGGTCTAATCAACGGATCCGAAATATATGTCAAAAACAAGCAAATAGATCTGATTTATCTGGATTTGGATTACGAATTAATTAATTGCTATTATTGTATGGATACCATTTGCGTCATATGGGTATGTTATTATTTTCAATTAATCTACTTTCACCTGATAACTGATTACTTTTTTGGGGGTTCTGGACAAACTGGATACAATCAAAAACTCGTTGTTTTGGATATTACTTAATCGGATAAACAGATCTGGAGGGATTTTGAATGAACTTTGATGTGTAAATTCGGGAAAGGTGCACCTTTCCCGAGGGATTATTGACCAATATCAATAATTTGTTTAAACATTTGATAAAGAATTGTTAGGAACCGCCTTGGTTGGCATTATCATGAAAATTAAATTAATCGCAGATCGAAAAAACTTGTTTGTTTGTTTGTTATACAACAAAGAGAATCGATGTTTCGTTTCATCAAAATATAGGAATATTAATGTCGGAATTAAATGAAAATTAAAGTATACTTTATTGCAAACAGTAGCAGTCGGAAATGAGGAAGTTCTTCTTGTTTTAGATGAAAGATTTCAGATTTTAGATGTAATTTTCAGAGGGAATCCCCGTCAGGGTCTGGGCAAACTAGTTTCTCTATCTAAATTAGGTCTCTGTTTTAATAATTTTGTTGAAACGCGTTTGAATATTTATAAGTAATCGGTTGGTTTGTAGAAATTAACATACAATTTGTTTACAACATTAAGTTTTAGGTTTTTAGTTAAGCTTTTTTCCCATGACTGATGATCAGTTTGTATATTAAATTTCTTAAAACGGGTGGCTATGAAAATCTTACTTAACTAATGGTTTCCACACTTTGTATATCACTTTTATAAACCTTTTTTTTGACACTTTATTATGTAGAAAAATATCCTTTAGAAGAAAGACTAACCTTGTGCTAGAAGATCTCCAAACTCAATGCTTTTGGTACCCTTGAAGAATCGAGTCTTTTATAGCTTTGGATTTAAACCTGCTCAGTTGCCATTATAGTGCAAATTTAATTAAATAGAGATTAAATATAAAACGTGTCGTTTTGCATACATTTCGAAAGCTAGACACAAAATAAAAATAAAAACAGTTCATTAAATGCTCTCAAATAAACTGAAAACTTGAATAAATGATTCACAATTTCAATAAAAAATTAGCTAATTTATTATAATACTTTTTATGATAATTATAAATAATATTTAACATCTTTCGTAAAATAAACTAAGCAGTCTTTTGTTGTTTTATTAGCACAGACCGTGACTCTTGTACTTCATGGATGGGCGTTGCTTCTGGGAGGAAGATAATTGGTTTTCGCAGATCCACAGGTGGTAATGCCCAATTTTTGGTCATGGGAAAGCGCTAAAGGATATATGGATTCTTTAAGTAAAAAAAGTAAAGTCTAGACAAAGTTATACTTACACCACTGGGTCCATTGGGTGAGCCATGTCCCACTTGTGGCCTAGCCAGGGCAAGAGCCAAGGAAGCCAGGAAAACCATAACCATGATTACTTTCATTTTTGTTTGTGGTTTTGGGAAAGAATACTTTTCAAGGCAAGTTGTAAGCTGGTTGTGATGCTGGATTCCGGCTGTGTAATCCCTTTTATAATTCCAAACAGTCGGAACTTTCTCTGGTGCATTACTTCCTGCACTTCCGGCTGGGAACTCGAAACATTTTCTGCTCTTGTTTTAAAAATAAACACTCATTCGAAGCACTTTTGCTTTCTGGAGCTGGACCTGAACCTGGAGCTGTAGCTGGAGCGTTTCCCCCAGAGATTGGCGGTTACTTACCCGTTTAGCAGTTACTTACTGTTCTTGGTCCTTTGGAATTCTCTTGGCAGAAAAAAAAAACCAAGAGCCAAAGAACCAAAGCATCAAAGCACCAAAGAGCCTTTTTTATATTCGTTCGTTGGACTCTGCTATACATTTCAAGGTTGTTGCTGCCATATATATACGATATATATGTGAAAAAAATGTATTGTATATATTTGTGTATATATCTGGCCCTAGCAGTGTGTGTATTCTTGTGTGTGCTTCTTTCATTAACCACTTTCAGCCGCATCAGCACCAACAGCAACAACATCAGTCAACAGAACTTCAAACGAAGTCAGTCGTCTGCGTCTGCGCAAAGGTGGAGTCCATGGATGAAGATGAAGATCAAAGTACAGTGAGAGAAACGGAACTAAGGGTTAAGTCCCTATAAAGAGACAATGAAATTTATCCTCCTTATGATCAGCTTTAGTTCCAGATAGGTTCAGCTTGTCAAAAGATTCTCATTAAGTTCGTTTCAATTAAAGGTTAAAAAGTATCTCTGAGATACAGGACAGGTCATTGTCTGACTTTACTTCCCAGAATTTATTTAAGTTGTATTAAATGTAATCTGTAATTCAAGTTCAAAGTTATGGGGTCAAAGTTTTTAGTCAGTTGACACCAGTTTTGACTTCTTGACGTAAAGAACAATATAGTATTAAATTCTTGGAACTCCAAGACATAAAACCCCATACTCCACTGGCATATATTTTTAAAGTGTACACAGTCCGTCCCATTAGGAAATTAACGAAGCATTTAAAATTACAAGGTGATATTTTTAATTGACAACAAAAATATATATCGAGTTGTATATTTCATTCTAACATTTTTGGGAATATAAAAAAGGCAAATAAAAATCAATCTGTATAAAAATAAAATCGAAACGAAACCGGTTTAAAGATGTATTATTTACGGTGTAGAACCAGCAGGTGGCCAGGGGAGTAGGGAGAGTGATGGGGACAGCAGCAGGGTCAGGACAGGGACTGGGCAGGGATAGGGATCGGTGGACCAGCAGCAGATGAAGGGACTTAGCCAGAGGCCGCTTGGATCTTCTGGTTAATGTGTTGCGGCCAAAAGAGCTGCCGTCGCGTCGCGTCGCAACTCCATCTTCATCCAATTCTTGAACGACACCGACACACATAAAACTTGATGTGATGCGTCTGCGTCTTGGAATCCTCTTTAAATTAAGAAAGATGATTTGCAGATTTGAATGCAGACACCGCACCGACATGGACTTGGTCTTGGACTTGGAGCAGGGACCCCTGGACATGAGCACGGAACGTGGACTGAACTGGCAGCGTGATGTAAGCCCACCAAAGAATTTATTCTTTATTCTTTTGGACTTAACTTTTGGCTTTCGGGGACGAGAGTGCGTGCAATAAAATTCCAGCAAACACACTTCAGTTTTGCAGTTTTTAGAGCTTAGCAGTTAATTTACGATTATTGGCTTTCATCTTCGTTTGAACTAAGCCAAAAGAATCCCCAGCGACTGGTTTATGATTGGCCGTTGGCCATGGTCAAGGCGAGCCGTTATGAAATCTATCTTCAAGATATTCTCTGCTTAGAGGTATCTTTTAGGACTTTTATTATTAGTTTTCTTTTTAACAGAGACTCCTATCTTGAAACCAGGAATTCCATTTAAACAGTAAATACTAAACAAATTAAATTAATCATTACTTTTATTAATCAAGAGTTTCCATTGTTGTTGTGTTGGTGGTTGTCATACAATTAAAGCATACAATACATATATATTTATATATAGATTAATGTCTTAGCTCCTTTAATCTCTCTGTTGCTCCGATATGCTAGTGGATCGTCGTCTGGGTCCTTCCTCGCCCGGATCGAGGTCCTCAGAGAGAAGCGACATTTTCGGACATGTCCGGCCGGCTCGCGAAAATGTAACATTCCTCAGTGGAACCCTGATATCCGGCTGGTTGACCCCCCAAGGATCACACCCACACACGCGCGCACACACATCTTAGGCTAGGATGGGAGGATGATATCTCCCTAGTTATTGGCCGCCAGTGGCTTGCCGAGGACACGCATGGCATTGGAGTAGTCGGAATCGATTTGGGGGATGATCTGCTGCTCGTTGGGCCTCAGGGTGCGTATCAGATCGTTGAGGGAGAGCGACGACTGGGGCGTCAGCTCCTCCTTGGGCTGCAGCTCCTGGGAGCTGGCCATCTTCTGGAAGTCCTGGGCAATCTGCTTGATGCGCTCCTCGATGGCGGCGGCTGGGGATTCCGTGGAACTGGGCAGGGTCAGGGATTCGCTGGCCGTCTCCGCCTCCTGGTCGGCATCGCTCTCGGCCTCCTCGTGCTCGTGATCTCCTTCTGAGCTGTCATGGTCCTCCACTGTGGCAGCCGCATCCTGTTCCTGTTCCTGCTCATGCTCCGTCTCTTGCTCCTGCTCCTGCTGGTGCTGTTGCTGCAACTGCTGCTGCACTTCCTCAATGGAGTGCATTTCGGGATGAAGCTCGTTGTCGGTGAGTGGGAAGACATGCTCCTTGATATCGCCATCGCTATCGCCGCTCAGCTCGCGGGCATGCTCCTCCTGCTCCTCCTCGCCATCACCGTCCACTTCGTGATCGTCATGCTCCTCGTGCTCCTCCACATCCGTGTCCTGGTCCTCCACATCAACGTCGGTGGCATCCGTATCGGGCAGCGAGCGATCATGGTTCAGCTTGAAAGAGATGAACGAGGGCTGTTGCTGGGAGTCCTCCGAGATCCTGGACTTGGCCTTGGCAGCGGAGTACAAGGAGCCACCACTGGTGGACATCAGCAGGGGCAGCGGAGTGGTGGTGGCGGCGGCGTGCAGGTTCATCAGAGAGGCGGGTGTTCTGGGCGTGGTCGATGTAATGGGACGTCTGTTTTTTTTTTTTGTAACAGAAAAAGGGGAGAAATTTAAGGATTAATTTCTGGACAGTTTTTTTGGACAGTTCGGAGGCATGGTTAGTGCGAAAGTTGCTTAGACTAAGTTTAGTTAGTTGAACACGATTCGTAATGACAACAACAACAGAAACAGCAATACAACAACAACGACAGCAACAAGAGCGACAAAAACTAAGGAAGCTAAGCCCCAAACCACCAAACAAGATACATTTTGGCGCTCATATGGGTTTTTTTTGAATTAAAATTAATGCAAATTTTTGAAAAAGTTTAATGAAAAAAAGAGAAAAAAACAAAAGGAAATTTAATTAAATTTAAGAATTGAATTTTTGCATTAATTTATGAATCTTTTTATCTTCCCCATTGGCGTCTACATAAATGTGATATCTTTTTTAATCAATTTTTGTTGTTCAATCAAGATTGATTTAGATTTGGTCGCAATTAATTCGATTTAATTAGAACTTGAAGTGGCGTTAGTAAGAAGTTCGCATTAGTCTTTAAAGATGTACGTATGCATAATAGATTGTTTGGCACGAGCAGATACAGATACAGAGATACAGATCAGATACAGATACAGCTGCCAGGGAAGATACACAATCTTCTATCTGATAGATGTATCTGATGTATCTGCCAGTGTGTGTGTGTAGTTATGGTAGATTGGTTACGATTTGGGGTTTAGCTCACCTATTTGTTCATTTTGTCATTTTTCGCAAATTCTGTTTTTTGGAAAATCAAAATCGGATTCGCCTGTGTGTGTGTGCTGTGTGTCTGTGTGTGTTTTTGTATTTTTAATTTTGATTTTTAAATTTTGTTTTTCAACTAAAGTAACTTGTGTTTTTGAATCACTTTATCCTTGCAGTAATCTCTTGATTCTTGATATAAATATGATTTACTTAATTAAGGACATTTGTTTAATCTGCCACAGGCGGGCATCTCGTATAGCGAATTAATTAACTTTAATTATAGCATAATTTGTTTATTGCATTATTATTAATAATCCTCCTCCTCCTGCTCATAATCCTCCTTTTTATTCAGTGCTCTCTCTTAATATCTGTTTTCGAATTCGATTGTGTTTTGTGGATTGATTTTGTGGATAATTTTGTGTGTACGAGTACGAGTATGTGGGTGGTGGGTGGAGTGGCTCCGCGGTCTAGAGTGTCCTTACCCCTGCGCCGACGAGACGGGGATGCTGCCATAGTTGTAGTAGTAGCAGCGGGTCTGCTCACAGATGAAGTCCTTCACGGCGGAGCAGTCCTCGGGCATCCACTTGAGCGTGGGCTGCTTCAGGATCACGCATCCCTTCTCGGCGCCACTGCTGCTATAGATTTGAGATGAAAAATAAAGGCAGAAGAAAGATATCGATGTAGATGGGTGGGGTTTTTCTCACTATATTTTACTATTCCATAAGAAGAGTCCTTTTAAAGGACTTCATTTCAGGAGTACTTACCTGTCGCGAGCTGTACGCTGCGGCGACGTGTTGCTGTTGTGGTCAACAGGATCAAGGAGACCGGCCTGAATGGCGTCCGCCGAATTCTCAAAGAAATCGAAGGTGGCATTGAACGGCAGACCGGTGCTCATCCATAGGAACATGCCCGTGCCCAGGCGATTGCCGGATGTCCAGAAATCGTAGTTTCCATAACCGGCATTCTTTAGATAGGTGGTCATCGACTCGGCCTTCTCCTTCGTCTCAAACGACGCCAGTTGCAGGCCCAGCGACCGGCAGTACTGGTAGGCCAGGAAGTAGTTCAGTTCCGGAGAATAGGGATTCATTCGGCTGATGAAGTACTGGACTCCATCCAGATGGATTGTCGTGATGCGTTGACCTAAAAAACAGAATTAATTTTGTAATTGAGTTTATTTTGGGAGAATCAAAAGACAAGGTGAATGAACCTATTCCCGAAAACGCAATTGGAATCGCAATGCGTGAAGAAGAAACGGTAACGGTTTCAAATTCGGACATCGCATGCGTAATTGTCTTTGGCCAAAAGACAAACATCATTAAATAGGATTACCAAAAAAGAAGCTAGAGCTCCATAAAAAACCAAACTTTGGACCCCTAAATTGGACGAGTGATTCACGACAAAGAATGACCAGATGATGATGATGATGACCAGGAGCATTTATGCGGTCCCTGACCTCTGCCGTTGGCTAATTACACACGAAATCCGATGGGGCTTTTGAAAAGGTGCTGATGACATTAATTAAACCGAAAAAAAGACCCATCTCTTATGTAATCGCCGACCCGAGAAGTAAAGTAAACCAAAACCCAGAAGAGAAGCAATCAAATCTGGGAACAATGCAAGATGACAGGGCAACAGGTAGTCGAGGGACAAAGATCTTCGTATATACAAGATCTGTGTAGCCCTTGTCTTGGCCCTTACAAAGCGGCTCAAAAGATAAACACAAACACCCGAGTCTGAGTCCGAGTCCGGCCTAGCCGGTTACTTTGTGTTGTCCGACTGACTCAACGAACCCTCTTGGCCGCACTTGGCCATCCATTTATGGCACTTGTCGTGGACGGCTATGGATATTGCCTATCGGACCTGGAATATGGGCCTAGACCTGCCGAGGGTCCCAATGTTTAAACACAAACAGAGAGTTCCTATATATACATATAGAGAACCTGGTGTATATGAAATTATTTCCGGCGATTTAAATGCCAGACACACACGAAGTCCGCTGACTGATGATAGAAGCCAAGATTTATGAATGAATACTGAAGAGATTTTCGTTTTTGATTCTTTTCGGGAATTTATAATGCGACTTGTGATTGAGATTGCCATCGGGGATCATCTGCCATCCAATAAGAATAATAGCCCAGAAGCTCTAAAAGCCAGAAGAAATTCTCTTTTAAATCTCATTTTAATGGGCCAATTTGGGATCAGATTCAATTCAGGCACTAATTTTCTCCAAATGAATCCCAGGGGATAGTGGATAGCGATCGCGGACTTGAAACTAAATCGGAGAACAAAATAAAACGCTGGCTAACAACATCTAGCCAGAAGATAACGAGCCTCGGCCCAATTGTAGTTAATTTGACACTGACTCTGGCTCTGACTCTGACTCGGAGTCTGAATTGGGATCTGGAATGGGTTACCCTATCCGAGGTAACCCAATAATTGGGCAGCAGCAAAGCAATCGTTCCCTGCAGCTCCACCAGCACCATAATTTCCCGAAAGGTAATTACGCTCCAGCGACCAGCGATAGATCGCGAATCTAGCACGTCTCTAATGATGCAGTCAAAGTCAATGCTAGTGTTTGCCTGGACTCGGAGATGTCTGAGACTCGGTCTTTTGGCCAGAGGATGCGGGTAAGTCTAGTTATTTGTTGGCACCTAACATCCCTCCGGCCAGTTAGCAGGCAAATCATTATAATAGAGATGGCGACCGGGATAATCAGAAAGGAAATTGATAAAAAACAACCAAGAAGAAACCAAGAGGGGATCAAAATCAAAGCCAATCCAGGACAATCTAAGGGGTAATCGATGGGAAGAGCGATCTCCGACTTAATGACTGCAGACATGGAATGGGAAATGCATTATTCCTTCCTTCAGAAGATTCCTGATTTCTTGGGAAGATCTTCTCTTCTCTTTTACTTGTTAAATGGCAAGAAATAATTACAGGCTTTCTGCAAGATTGAATTATTATTGGCAGAAGACGGAGGCAAGCCAGCAATTAGTAAGACATTTACAGAACCGTAAACTTAATTTGTTTGGTTTCTTAGTCTTCTCGGAAGAAGGTAGCATTTAATGGGTAGCTTTTTGAGTTAATTAAACTGTAAAATATTTAGGTTTTAGGGTTAAGTTTTAAAGTATTACTACTTAATAGATCTTGGATTTCCTTAAAAGTTTTTAAACCTCATTTTTTTGATTTCTTTGGTTCCTGAAACCTCGTCATAAAATTCTGTTTTCTTTTTCTACAAAACTAATTAAAAATTCAAATAAAAAAGTGAACCTTAAACAGTAATCAATCAAAATTTGTGGGTTTTTTTTTTTTGTGGTACTAACCTGCAGCGCATGCCAAAAGGCTCAGCAGGCAGAAGAGAACGATTTTGGCCATCTTTTACTTTGGATGGATGTGGCGTTGGCGCGAAGCACTACTATCTGATTGCCGCTGGCAACGACGATCGGTGAATACCAAATGTATATATAGACGGAGGAATCGGGTTTGTCAAATCCCAAAAGGAGACGCGCGAGATCTAAATTGTTGGAGGAGTACTTCAGCACTTCACGTCGCGTTCACTGCAAGCCTTCGTCGTCGACTGATCGCTGGAACTGATCCGGCCAATATCACGCAGCCGCGAATGTCCAAGAAGGCCAAGAAGAAGCCGAAGAAGCCTAAAGAACGAGCACTGAGACCGACTCGCTGCTTCCAGAACTCCAGTAATTCCAGCAATTCCAGTTTCCTCTTCCAGTCAAACACACACACACGCACACACGCGATCGTAGAGAGTTTTGGTAAGAAAAGCGGCGGCCACTATTTTCTGTTAATCCTTGGGATTCCGAATCTTGGTAATAGAGCTTCTGTTCTGGCCGAGTTAGCTTTGGTAAGTGTCGGTTGGTGTCGAAAGCAGTTAGCTTAAAAAGGAAATTGCCCGATGAAAGCGGGAAACGGAGGGGGGAAGAGTATCTAAGCGAAGAAAGGAGAAATAACCGAAACCGAAAGAACCAACTCTTGGCTTATTTCATGGATGTGATTGGAAATTGGCCTCGCTTTATCACTGTGTGTGTGTGTGAGAGAGTTCTTCCTGTTGAGTTTGCTTGTGTGTGTCTGAGCCGAAGTCAGTGCTAGACAAAGAACGCAATAAAGCAATGGGACACACAAAAGCGGGCTTAAACCGAAATCTTCAGACACTTGAAGAAAATCTTATGGAATTACTCTAAAATAACTTGTCTTTGCCCAGAGCTTTGTTACTTTTTGGGGCAAATATTGGTTTCTTCTTGGGGGACTTACTTAAATTGTTTTAAGGAATTTATCCTTATTTTTCCCAGTGCCTTTGCACACATAAACATTCAACTGCACGTCGCCGTCATTATTCCAATGGGATTCGGAGCCGCAGTCAGCGCCGCAGTTGGCTTAGCAGTCAACGTCGACTTTGACTTCGGCTTCAGCTGCGTCGCAGTCATTGTTAGTTTTATTCTTTCTCCCACAACGACGCTTTGGTTTTAGGTTCTTTCTGTTCTTGGCTCTTTCTTCCACCTTTCTCGCCCCATCTCGTTCTGGCCTGGCTTACCTGTAGGGCTCGCTGCACGTTTGTCCCCCATCCCGGGAGCCCAGGCCCAGCTCCCCAGCCATTCCATAAACCCAACGCAATGTGGTTCCATTTCCATTAATTTGGAACGCTATCGCGACGTAGAGTCGCCTTCAGCCTTCTGCGGTTTTCGGTTGGCTCTGGAAGTTGGCTCTTTTAGTTATTTTTGCTGGAAGCGTGAAATGTAATAATGATCTTCTGCTTTGCATTTTGACAATATTTTTCCCCATTTTCTGCGGGTGCCAGCCACAGAGCACGAACTTACACACCTTTTCCTTTTCGCCTCCTGCCCCCCAAAAGAGTTATGATAAATGTTTTGCATGTTTAATTATTTTTATGGTATTTTCTCTCTCTGTTTCGCTTCTGGAGCTTTCTAATTAACCTTAGAACGGTGGTGAAGGATAAATATTGGTTTAATGATTATTAATCGGCCTGGGCTTTAAGTGGTTCCAAGGAAATTAACTACCAATTAGTGTTTAAAGTTATACAGAGAGAGAAAAAAATACCGAATTGTAGGATGAGGAGGAGTAGAAGCTGTACTCCCTTATTTTCAGCCTCTTTATCACTCTTTTTTAATTCTGGCCTAAACTGGCTTAACCTCTCCCATTCCTGGCTTAACCAATAGTTAATCCCATTCGACACATCGCCCGATAACCGCTTCTAGGCTATAATTATGAACGCGTTCGGCTAAACATAATAATGGCCAAGTGATTAACAGTCATGGGAAATGAATTGCCCGCCATTTCCCAGTTGCATGTTGCAAGATCGCTGGTGCGGCGGTGGCATGGTGCCTTGGCTGGATCAAAAATAAAATAAAACAAAAAATCTGTGTGCGTGCCCATTGCAATCGAAAATTCTATCGCAAGTACAACGCACCGGAGATTTGGGCCCTTCGTCGTGGTTGTCCGCCGGGCGGACGCCAACGCCAGCTGTGACGTCGACAACGACGCACCGCGCTCAGTGGAGAGCTTAATGTGACCGCCGCGGCTAGGCTGGGCTCGGGACTCCTTGCAATCTGGATTTAGCGAAAGGAGGAGGGGCTGGCTGTCGGATGGCCTTCGCCTTTAACAGCATTCATCCATCTATACTCGCGGCTGCTTTGGCTTTGGCTTTGGCTTGATCCTCTGATCCTCACCATTTGTATTTGTATCGCAGCGTTGAAATATATCGAAAAAAAGTTAGGTTATAATTTGATACTTTTTTAGGGAACTTAATACCAAAAATACTTATCTCCTTAAAAGCTTCATCTTGATGGATGGGAGTTCCTATGAAATCTGTTGAAAGTAGTATTTTTTTGCAGTATTTTTTTTCTGTGTGCTTTTGTGGCGTCGTCGCGTTCTGGCTCTCCTCCCCCTATGCTGGCTCCCCATTCTGCCACCCCCTCCCCATCCTGCTCCACCTCCTGTTCCCATTTCATTGCTAGTTGCTGTTCTTGTTCCTGTTGTTGTTGCTTGTTGTTTTTGGTCTAAAAATAAACTCGGCACCAGATTGAGGAATTTAATTCGCCTTTTGGTAGAAATCCTCGACTTTGGTTTTTGCCAACGGACTTTGGTTTGCCACTTTTGCTTTGCTTTTCCGCCAATTCCTTGCCCCAATCCCCCATTCCGCCATTCCCCCATTCGTGTATATTTTTTAAGGTTTATTTTTTCTGCTCTGCTCCTGTGTATCCCCGCATCCATTTTAGCGTCAAGTTTAGCGATGATGCTGATGATGACGACATGGACCTGGCATCTAGCCTGGAACCTGGAACCTGGGACCTGGCTCGCATCCCCAACTAATACACACATTTTCCGCTTGGGATCAAAGGATTAATGGGAATCGGGTTTGCGGCTTGAGAAATGACATTCAGATATTCTTTTGAGACGGACATTGCGAATTTCCACTTGCCTGACTTCTAATTAGAATATGTATCTTCCAGATACAACTAGCTAGCTGTTGTGTTGTGGTGTGTGTTGGTGTCCTTGGCGGTACGAAGGTCATCAGCATTTGCATCGGAGGTCACACACACACACTCTCCATGGCAACTGTCGTGAGGGCCAAGCCCACAAAATGGCAAGAACATGACCAGCAAACCGATCAGGAGGAATCCTAGACCATCCTCCTTGAATTCGTTTATGCATAAATTCATAACTCCCCCACCTACCTCCCTATTTGCCTGCCATGAGTCAGGCGCATTAATAATAAACTTATTAAAATATTCACAAATGGAGGTAAGGTTTCTTTTTTAAATAAATTCACTTCCTTTGGGATGTCAGTGGCAGCAGCAGGAATCCCAAGCAAACCAATGATCACTCCCACCACCCACAAATGCTTGGATTTGGCCTTCTTTGTCTTGGTGGAGGTACTACCTCTATTTTATCTCTTGGCCAGGTCGCCTTGACCATAACCATATCAACGGTAAATAATTTCGATCACAGAGCAATGAAGCTGAAACGAAACGAGAATCGCGAATCGCGGATCGAGAAACGAGAAACGAAACCAAATGAGCCAGGTCGGGGCCTGGAGGATTGCTAATGGGGGGATCGGGTATGGATTTTGGATGGCAAGCCAACTGGCAATCAAAGTTGAGGAGAGAGAATTGGGGACAGCAAAGAATTTGGACGCTGATGTCTAGGCGATTCTTGCGCCAATGGAGACCCATTCGAGGTGCATCTCCTCCTTCACGTCATTTCGGATTCCATGTCAAAAGGTGAAGCCAATTCAACGTTTCTGGCGAACTGGGCACAAAAAATCACGACCAGCTCTCAACGGCAACAATCGGGGCTATAGAACACCAAAACTCCAGCTCCATCTCTGACTCCAGCTCCAACTTCAGCTCCAACTCCAGAAACAGCAACAGAAACAGCAATAAATGGCCAACAATGCCAAACTAACCGCATCAACACGAAAATCACTTCATGCAGCTCAGGAGGAGGAGGCTGGGAGACAGGGAGATCCCCCAAAAAATAAAGGGGTTTCGGATGATTTCAACTAATTTGTGAGTCGCGCAACTCATTGACCCATGCATGATCTGCTTCCACAAAGCACGGCAATTCCCATGTCTCAATTCGATATAGAACAGATGCTGTCTTGAACTCTTGATTCCTACACGAGGAGATGCTCTTAAAGAGTTCCTAAACTTTCAAAAACTTTTGTGGCTTAAACCATTCTTCGAAATTCTTTTGCTCATTCAAAGGATTCTTTTTGTGGAGTAACTAGCCTAGGGATATCAATAAATCTCGTTTTTCAATCTCACCTCAAAATAGTTTAAAAAATACTATAAATCATTTAAAGAAAACCCGTTTCTTTCCGTGTAGTAATGCCCCAAACAAATGGCCAAGAAACTTAGCGCGCGATCTTTTCTTGTCGCTAATACGGCCATTAGACCTAAACGGTTAGAACTCAAAGAAGGAAGGAAGAAAAGACGAGGAGGAGGTTAAGGTGGAGGTGGAGGAGCTGGTACTGGAGGGGGAGATGAAAAGCTAAGCAGGAAACCAAAAAGCATTCTTAATGAAGGGAATCAAATAGAAATGAAAGAAAGACGGAAGTAGACTTTTATGGGCAGACACACTGCCCGGCCAAGATTATAGCCAAGTTAGAAATGGCCAGAAGGCTAGGGACAGGGCAGGGTAGGGGGATTCATTTGCGAAATTGAAATGCCACTGCCAACCTTTATGCGGATGCGGGTTCGGGTGCGGGTGCGGATATGCGAGTATGTGGCTTGGATCTGGTGGTGGGTGTGGGTTCAAGAACCTCTCTGAGCCATGACTAACTGAAT
Organism: Drosophila ercepeae; assembly: GCA_018150545.1. Taxonomy (NCBI): domain Eukaryota; kingdom Metazoa; phylum Arthropoda; class Insecta; order Diptera; family Drosophilidae; genus Drosophila; species Drosophila ercepeae. The sequence goes on from JAECWL010000161.1 coordinate 17,954,985, forward strand.
GACTGATAGCTGGTCTAGAGTGCCGACTATATGTACGATTTTTCTTTTTATATTTTTTATGTATGGCATAGTATGTGCTCCGAAGTGCCGCTCCACAGTGCCCGATTCTGCACTTGACCGATGTCCGTGGCCCAAGAACTTTTTACCGGGCAACATAATTGCATGCCAGCTCCCGCTGCTCCGCCCCATTTTCCCACCCTTTGCTTCTTGTCAGCACAGAGAGAAATTTCCTTATTAGAGGACTATATTACCTCCACTTGAATCTAGTATTCCCCTCCTACCAAAGCTAGTTTTTTTTTTCAGTGTCTCTTCTGGCCAAATGCCGACAGCAGATTGTGTTTGTGTCGCCTACGATCGAGTTGGGCATGGATGTGGATACGGATGTGGCTGCATGAGTATGTGCTTCTCACGACAGCAAAGAGCCTGGAGCTTGGGCTGGATCTGAAGCTAGAGTTGAAGCTAGAACACGCCGCCAGTAGCCAGACATTGAGGCCATAGCCGTAGCCGTAGCCGAAGACGTAGCCATAGCTGAAGCCAATCCAAATGGCAATGCAGGGTCTGCCAACACGAGCTTGATGACTATTATGTGGGCAGAGGTCGGCGGGGTCGGTGCACCGTGAACTTCTCATGAAAAGCCTAACCATCGGGAATTTAATAGTGCTTAGCACCAGCAGAAGACACCCGACTAACCATCAGAATCCGAACTGGAACCACAAACAGAAAAACAGAACCAGAAACAGAAACAGAGACAGAAGCTTATGGCAGGGCAGAGAGATACAGATTGGTAGATTGGTAGCGTTCGTTCATTTGGCAGTCAATTATGGCCAGAAGCCCAGCGAGCGGAGTCATGCTGGCAGCACCTGGCAGCATTATGAATACTCGAATAATGGCCAAGCACTCACCACGGATCAGTCAAAGTCACAATTGCTCTTGGCCAAAGGCACGAAGGGCTTCTAACAACTTAAAAGCATGTTGGGAACAGACTAAAAATGGGCCAAGAGTTTCATAGAAACTTTTCCGATTCTGATTCCGATTGCTAATCGAGATTATGGAAATCCTAAGACCCGGACACCTTTGTTTATATAGGAAAGGTCACTGCCTTAATCGCTGAATCGCGCAGTTCTGGAAGCGATTGCGCAATAGGCAGAAAAACAGAAAGCAAATGCTAATGATAATGATGCCCCCATGGAGCAGATCGTTTCTTTACTTGTTTTTTTTCCCTCAGAATCATCATCTAGTGGCAAGGTAGAGAAATGTGGCAAATAAAATGATTGCAAGACCACTGCGGCAAGCGGAACTGCGGAACGATCGCTCCTGCATCATGATGCGTTCCTCGCGTTCCGGATAGATGACCTTGTGCTCCTGCAGATACCGGATCACAGCCATCCGGTCGATTATTGATAGATTCTGGACACTTGGGGTTTGGGGATCAATGAAGCTATAGCCTTCGCCTCCGTACAGCAGAAACGAGGTGAGGACTATTCCGTAATAGGCTTCGGTGATAATGTTCTCGTAGTGCGGTATCAGGCAGGTGGAGCACAAGGCCTTGACTTCCGTGATCCTCTGTCCTTTGGGGTGACTATAGTTGAGCTTCATCCGAATTCCTGACACCTGCAGGAAGCCACCGGTGTTGTCCGTGGAGCGCAGATAGGCCGAGTGCTCCAGGGCCCTTATTAACTGATTTCCACTGATTCGGGTATAGAAAAGATCCTGACAGAAAGGTAAAACCATTACCACGTCGGCCTCCGTAATGACTCCCGTCTCCCCAGGTTCAATAGAGGCGCGAATAGCTATCAAAGATTTTTTTTTAAGCAGAAATAACTTCTTCATGAAAATCCTACCTCCCGCATTGATTACCCCAATTGAGGCATCTGTCCAGGAGCTCCGATCACTCATCGTCTCCACAACCCTGGCGTAAACGAAACTGTCGGCAATGAAGTTCCCAAAGTTGCACTCGCCCAGGCCACAGCTTTTCCGATCTCCGTTTAGGAACACCGTGGTGGTGCCCACCACATGGTTTTCCATGTCCGTGATGGCCTGACGGTGTTTGTCGAGATAATCGAGGATATCCTGCCTGGGCTTAAAGCTGCTGTCCAAAAGGACTGGATTTCCTCTAAAAGTTAACAGATTTCCTCCCCTATCGAACTGGAAAACAAGAATAGATATTATATAATCTGAGATTGAATCAAATCTTACTTCAAGGTTGATTTTCCCAATATACTTGGTATAAGCATAAGCTTGTAGAACCAATGCTTTCCGGCCATCTGGCTTGATCACTATTGTGGGATAAGGACCCTCGGACAGGTCCTTGTGCGGAGCTGTTCCCGTGTACAGAAACGTGTGCGATTGTCCACCCACCACAATGTCCACATCGGGACAACTCTTGGCTATATCCATATCCGTTTCATAACCCGAATGACCCAAAGCGATTATGATTTTCACACCATGCTGGATTAGTCTTCTGGTCATTTTGCTAAGAAGGGAATCAGAAAGGTAACAAGTTTTTAAATAAAAAAGATACAATACTTAATGGCTGAAACCTCTTTTGTGTAGATAACATTATTGGGCTGAGTACGTTGCCTGGTATCTGATCTTATATATCCTACAACACCGATTTTCGATTTATCCACATTTAAAATTGTATATTCCACCAATTTTTCGCAAGCGGCCAACTTGGGCTCATTGGTCAGGTTCATAGTACTACTGACCACTGGGAACTTGACTTTCTCCAAAAAATCTATCAACTTCTCAACGCCATCATCGAATTCATGAACTCCAAGGGCCTTTAAAATCATTAAAATGAATATTATGTATCGAAAATATATATTAAAGGACTTACCATCGCATCTGGTGCCAGCATATTGAGGAGATCAGCCGCCATTTTTCCGCGATAAATGGAAAACCAGGGAGTTCCCTGAAAAGTGTCTCCAGCATTTAGGTATATTGTTGGTCCCGCATCTCTGGTTTCCTTTATACTAAACAGAAATTGTTAAAAAGCTGAATTTTATGCCTAAAATAATCCAACTTACGCGGTAGCCACTCGACCAAATCCTCCAAAGCACACACCTCGTTCGTCATCATCCCGCGAGCATTTTCGTCCTTTGGCGGATAACGGATCGTACCAGGCGTGCATGTCATTCGTATGCAAGAGGGTGAACTTCAGGCCATGGATCCATTTTAGAAAAATCAGGATTATAAAGGATTTCAGGGGAAGAGTTAACATTTTATCTCAATTCCTTTCAATAGTCAATGAATGTAAATCAAAGGAAAACTACGATCGGGCTTACATGTTTCATAGCCTATTTTTGGGATATGGCCAAGATCGATAAAGATCAACCATAAAAGTATGCTATAGTTGCAGATACTTAGCTGAGATACATTTTAAATAAAATATAAAGTTTAAAACCCTCATCTAAAATACCTTTTTGTAAGATTTTAGGACATTTATAATACTTCTCTTAAGCCAAAATACAAATATTCTTGTGGCACCTTGAACTTTATTAGTAATTTATACTGGTTAGAGAGTTACTCAACTTAAAATCCTACAAAAATCTTATCGATTCATAACGAATATAATTTTATTCTTTTTCAGAATACATTTTTTGTACACATTTATTGCTTTGAATGCTGATCTGGTTTAAGGCATAAACTCTATCATCTAACTTAAGTCGGATTAAGCCTTAACTAAAAAATCGCAAGAAAAAAGACGAAATGAATACAAGGATAACCGATCCAAAGAGTCCTCGACTACTCGATGGGGATTCCAAGATGATGATGCGTCCTTCCACCTCTGGATAGACGTACTTCCGTTTCTGGAGGTACAAGGACACAGCTTCCTTGTCATTCCGTGGCAGGGGCTGTGGTTTATGCACTCCATCACGGATTAGGTGACCATCTCCGCCATCCAGAAGGAACTCCCCCACGATCACATTGTAGCTGGCAGTGTCGTTGAGGTCGCTGTAGGATGGAATACTACAGGCGGCACATCGCACCTGGACGGAAACCACTCGCTGGCCCTCGGGCTTCCGGGGATCAAGAACCACATGAATGCCGGAGACTTGGAGGAAGCCACCGTCCGAGTCCTTGCCTATCAGACTAGCTCCATGCTCCAGAGCCCGCCGCAGCGATTTGCCCGTCATCGGGACCATGAACAGATTGTTTCCCCAGGGCAGAACCGAAAGGATATCGTTGTCGGTTATGGAGCCATCAGACCGCTTCTCAATGGAGCTGCGAATACCTCCGCCCTGCATCAGAGCAATGGCAGCATCCGTCCAGAAATCGCCTCCCTGATCCTCCACCATCCGGCTGAATACCATCGAATCGGCCACCAGGTTGCCCAGATTGCACTCCCTGGCCCGGCAGATCTGTTTCCGTCCCTCCAAGTCCACCTTGGTATACCCTCTGATGTCCTTCTCCAAGGCGGTGACATTGGGGCGGTAAACCTCAAGTAATTCAAGGAGATCCTGCTCCTGAGCCACCGAAGCGTTGAGCAAAATGGGGGAACCATCCCATTCAATGAGGTTGCCTTCGGCATCAAACTGGGAATAGCAAAAAGTACAATAAGAGGTTGGAAAGGGAAATATTTTGGGATTCAAAGGAAATACCTGAACATGAAGCTTTCCCAGGTACTTGGTATAGGCATAGGCCTGCACCACCGGCACCTCCTTGCCGCTCTTCTGCTTAATCACCGTGGGATAAGGACCATCAATGTGGTCCACATCGGGCTGGGGACCGGAGTAGAGGAAGGTGTTGGTGTGGCCACCAATTACGAGGTCCACATCCGGGCACTTTTCAGCTATCTCCTGGTCCTTGGCATAGCCCGAGTGACCCAAGGCTATGATAATTTTGATTCCTTGATCCTTAAGTTTCTTGGATTCGATACTGCGAAAAAGGGAAGTCATTAGATACAAGTTTGCTAAAATATTATTATCCTACTTAATGGACTCCACTTCCTCGTTGAAATCCACATCCATCTGAAGAGTTAGCTTCTTGGTGTCGGGAGTCAAGTAACCAATCACACCTATCCTGGTGCCATTAGCCTCCAGGATGGCCGAGTGGGCCAAGTGCTTTGTGGCCTTTAGTTCAGGGACTTTGCTGAGGTCCAAGTTGCAGGCCAGAACCGGAAAGTTGACCTCATTGAGGAAGGGTATCAGGCCTTCGACCTTCTCATCGAATTCATGGTTGCCTAAGGACTAAAAATATTATTGTATTACAGATTTAGAGCTTTTCTTCGTGTTCTAATCCTCACTATAGCATCTGGTTCGAGTTTGTTGAGGAAGGCACTGGCGATTTTGTCCTTGAAAATGGTGAACCAGGCAGTTCCCGTGTAGGTATCTCCGGCATTCAGATATAGGACAGAAGTGCCACCCTCCTTGGCCTCCTTGCGGTATTTGCGAACTCTGTCAATATTAGAATCGGGATTAGTTTTCAAGTCCTGTTTAAAGGAAGATCCACTTACTCATAGGCCACTCTGGCGAAGCCTCCGTAGCATTTATTCGTGTGCGCATCCTGGGGAGAGCAGACGCCACTGTTGACACTCGTTTGCTCGAATCTGGCATGCATGTCGTTGTTGTGAAGGATAATGAATTCGGTGGCCACCTTGGGATTCCTGGGAACAGGATTGGCCATGACTTGGTGGCCCAGAAACAGAACCCAGAGCCAGGGCAACCAATGCGATTCCATCTTTAATCTAAAATGATAGTTGAGATTTTCATTTACAAGTCGTAAGATTTTGATAAATGTATGATTATCTTTTATCTTTATGGGCGTTGTAATAGCTTTAATCGCTTTACAAACTTGTACTTAACGACATTGTCGAGATTAATTACTTCAAACGAATCACATTTTCAACTCATTTCCAGTAATCGAATCGTGATTTGATTTGAAAAGTGAAAATCCCAGCATATATTAAGTATCCGCCTAGTGGGACATTCACTGTCTAAGCAAATAGTTGATAGTTTTCCAGACTCTTAGCAAATTAGTTGCTTTTTTTGAGATATGTGTAGGTTTATTTTTAACACAACACCCACAGAGATAAACATATCTTGTTTACTCAACACGAGAGTACAAAAAATAACTACCAAAATAATAATATAATTAACTGAAGCGTTGCTTTGCTCTAATTTATTTGATTGTAAAGCAAAAAAAAAGATGATTTCAAGCGTGTTATGGACAAGCCATATGGACAATGAAGGGTTTTCTAGAGTGAATCTCCCATTTTTGGGAAACATAATACTGCATGTCCATAAATTACCAGACAGAAAAAACAAACAAGCCGAAACGCGATTGTTTAGGTTATTATTTGCAAATGCATTTTCCAATTCCTAAATTCGACTCTTTCCAGAGTAAACAAATAGGAAATAATTTACAAATAATGCAACACTTGAATAAATACAAGTAGGTTACCTTTTCAGGTAAAGATAAATTGAACTTCGAGCATCACAAAAAGCGACTGTACTGAGCCGCTTTGTCTTTCAATAAAAAAGCAACATGAGGTCTTTTCTGTGAATAATAATACTGGATAATAAATATCAGGCTTCACTTTGAATTAAAAATAATTTATATCATTCTGGGGGAATCACTTAATATTACGAGTATTTGTTCGACCTCATTTGCAATTGTTATTAAATAATATATGGAAAAAGTTTCCCTACATGGTTGGTGACATTTTTATCACTAATTAGAGCACGTTCTTGGCCAGCCACTGATTGGTAATTTGTGCTGCCAAGGCTATAAAATATTAATTGCGGTTGCAATTTAATTGAAACTAAATCACCATCGGTTTCGCTCTTTTTTCCCGCCTGAATATTTATACAACCTTCGCCAACGATGTCACAAATTGCACTAAAGGGAGGAACTTCGCTTCACTTTCCGCGATCGCTGCTGGGTCGGATTTAACTGTTATTGGAACTTTGTTTAATATTAAATGCAGAGTGTCTCTTTTCGCACTTGTATGCGACACCCGGCAAACACAGACAAACGCAGACTATCTCAGGTGGGAGAATCACTTTCTCTCTCGCATAAGAACATCCTCTCTCAAGCTGTGTATTTTATGCTATTACGTATACGTAACGTAAGCTTGGAAGCTGTTTTTTTATGTCGTATCAATTACGAATCATAAATCAGGCCACTGATTTGCAGGCGACTTGTATACACTCAAAGAAATCTCTAAAAAGACGTTAATTATTCAAAAAAAGGAGACAATTTTCTGTGCATGGAAAAATGCAAAGCATCTACAATTTCCGCTGCTCCAAATACTTGCCAATTAGAATTAAGAACCAAAGCATCACGAGACAAAAGTTAATTATAAATCACTTTGAAAACGAAACTAAAGAAACGAAAATAAAGGCAAAAAAACTTTTAAAAATAGTTTCGTCTTTGGAATACCAAACTCCAATTTTAATTCCAAATGACAATTTAAAAAAAGGATAAAAAGAGCCACAGGGAAGACTAAATCTTTGCCTTAAAATTTCTTAGATTTATTCTCGATCGATTCTCCATCAATTTTGCATCAAATAATAGAAACAAACATTTTTTTTTGGTATTTTTTAGTTAGAAAGAAAAACTAATATTAAGTATCCGCCTAGTGGGTCACTCGCTATCTTGGAAAAACTTTGTATTTTATTAACAAAAACAACACCATGTTTTGGTTTCTTGTTTTCCAAACAGGTTTGCTTTTAATGGACTCTCATAAAGATAGAAATATCTTGTTGACTTCTTTCGAGAGTAAAAATAATCTTTTAAAAGAGAATTCAAAGCAAAGTTTAAGTGCAAAATATAATAATAATATATAATAACGCAATTAACTGAAGCTCCCGATACACAAAAAACACTGTAAAGACTAATTAATATATCTAAAAAACAAGAAAAATGAATTAGGGAAAGAGTCAATGACTTTGAAAAGGTTTTTGTTTGAATCAAAAAATCCCCAAACGTGTCAGAAGCTTGAAAAGGTCATTTAAATTGATTTTTGAAATAAATTCAAGTCCGGGGAGTGGGGAGTATTCTTTGAATTACGAATATTTGTTGCCGAAAGGCGTTCAATTACAAAATTATCGCCAGGAAAAACAAACAAAACGAAACGCATAATTTATGCAATATTTTCACACCCAAGCTTGCTTATTTAAGCAAAACCCCGATGATTGCAAAATCCAATGCAGATTTATGAATAATTTCAATAATGCAACACGTGGAAAAATATATTTTCGAATTTGCACAAATTTTAAATAAAAAGAATCTTTTTTCACATGTATTTTTCACATTTATTTTTATTGAAGTTTGACTGTATTGAAGATTGTGCAATAATAATACTGGATAATAATACCAGAATAAATAGGGATTATGTTTTGTAAGGTCCCGTTTCTTATTAATTTTTCGCGATTTCCGCGTGGAATTTTTATACAACCTTCTCCGGCGAACTCTATAATCACACTGGACCGCACTGAGATCGCATTTTGCGATCGTTCTGCGGTCTCTGCTGCAGCGCTGCTGCTGCTGCTGTGGAGGCTTGTTTTAAGTGTTATTAGAACTTTGTTTTATAAAATTCATCCGCCTGCACATGGGTGCTATTTTTCTGCACTTGTATGGGTCAACCGGCAAAACACAGATACATTTTCTCTCTCTCGAATGGGAGCTCTCTTTTTTATTTATTTTTTTTTGCAAAATATTTATTAAGGCAACCGGGGTTACCAGCGACCTCTTTATAGCCTTGCTAGCTGTTATTTCAGCCCAAAGGGCACGCCGGCTAGACACTTGCCTAGCTTAATACTTGAAAATTAATATTAAAAAATTAGTCAAAATACCAAGTCAATACCAAGTCGTCTACGAGATCGACCCGTAGACCCGTAGTTATTAGGTCCCTCGGCTGACGCCTTTTCAGCCTCCTTAGCAACGTCCCAGAGGCAAGTCGTTGTGCCAGTCTGTTCTTGTGCCCCTGTAGTCTGTTATTGTAGTGGCTGGAGTGGTTATTAATCTCGTCAAAGACTGTGGGCAGCTTGAGATCTTTGCGCTGTTATTTAACATTATAGAATTAAATTTTAAGTTTTGTTAGGTACACTTAATGAGAATCGAGGAGGAGGTCACTGGTATTTAACATTAGAATTAAAGTAAACATTAGAATTAAAGTGAAATTCTGTTAAGTGCGCTGTTATTTAACATTATAGAATTAAATATTAAGTTTTGTTAAGTGCCCCGTATGAGAATCGAGAAGGAGGGCACTGTTATCTAACATTAAAATTAAAGTTAACATTAAAATTAAAGTGAAATTCTGTTAAGTGCGCTTATTTAACATTATAGAATTAAATATTTAGTTTTGTTAAGTGCCCTGTATGAGAATCGATGAGGAGGGCACTGTTACTTAACATTAGAATTAAAGTTAACATTAAAATTAAAGTCAAATTCTGTTAAGTGCGCTGTTATTTAACATTATCAGAATCAAAGCTAGGTTTTGTTAAGTACAACTTTTGAGAATCGAGGAGGAGGGCAATGTTATTTAACATGATCAGAATCAAATTTAAGTTTTGTTAAGTGCCATGTATGAGAATCGAGGAGGAGGGCATTGTTATTTAACATTACAATTCAAGTTAACATAAGAATTAAAGTCAAATTCTGTTAAGTGCGCTGTTATTTAACATTATCAGAATCAAATTTAAGTTTTGTTAAGTGCAGTATATGAGAATCGAGGAGGAGGGCACTGTTTTTTTAACATTATAGAATTCTGTTAACTGCGCTGTTATTTATCATTTTAGAATTAAATGTTAAGTTTTGTTATGTCTAATTGATCTATACATCTTACTCTATTAATACTATTAATGTAACCTTTATTAAATTGAATTTAATTTAAATTTCAGATATACTTGATCAACTAACCGGAATATCAAACGGATATTTTGGATTTTTAATTATTTTTGAATGCTGAAGTTTTTTAAATATCTCTCAGAGATATCTTATTATATTACGTATACGTAACGCGCTTCGGAGGCTGTCGGCTGTCCGGCCTTTTTCTATTTTATTTCTTATCAATTGCAAATCATAAATCAAAAACAACATTTATACGAAAGAATATTCAAAATAAAAACAATATTAATTATACAACAATTATTTGTACAAATCAAAATCACACTTTCACATATTTGTTCATAATTTTCCTATATGTATATATGTATATAAAATTATATTCTATATTTTTCCATAAATACAAAGGTCGTGATTCCTTTTGTATGTTTTCAAAAATGATTTATTTATTCCTGAATATCTATTTTGTCTCGTTCAAAATTATTCTCAACGGATATTTCCAATTCCCGAAGCATTTACAAAACAATCAAAGAAAACTGTAATCAAACATTCGAAATATTTCCTTTTGAAATAAGAAACCAAAGCATTATATGCACAAAGTTAATTATAAATCACTGCGGAAACGGAACGGAAATGAAAGCAAAAACTATTCCAAAAATAATTGCCGCCTTCGAATGCTATTTTCCTAAATAAAAACCAAGGAGCGGGACTTTATTTAAGTATAAAATAGATGAGTAGAGAAACCATCTAAATAATTTTATTAAAACCAACACACTTGCATAATTTCGAGGTTAATAAAAAGCTTATAAAGTATAATGAGGTTCCTAAAGGAACCCATTGATGAGGAGAGAAGTAAGGATAAGCTAGGCAAAGGGACTGCCAGTCACCGGTCTGTCCTAGATCGTCCTATAGAAACCAATTGATGAGGAGAGAAGTAAGGATGAGCCAGGCAAAGGGACTTCCGGTCACGGCACTGCCTTCCTCGTTTTTTTCTTGCATAATTATACGACCCTCCAACTTTGGGTATAAGACCTTATTGGTCGTGATATATTGGATGGCACAATTGATGTCGTTCACAGGCAGGCGTTCGTTCAAAGGATCCACCTCCTCGTTGAGGTCATACCCATCGCCTCCCTCCAGGGTGTATTCCAGGACAATCACTTGGTACATGGCATCCTCCCGTACCGGACTATAGACCGGCACCGTGCAATTGGAGCACCGGGCCATCGCGGAAACCACCTTCTCTCCGTCCGGTTTATTGTAGTCGTACATCACTTGTAGTCCGGACATCTGCAGGAATCCCCCACTAGAATCACGAAGCCTGGTCTCAGCGGAAAGCTCAAGGGCAGCCATTAGTTTCTTTCCACTGATTCTGGTCATCATCACATTGTTTTCAAAGGGAAGGACTGTCATCAAATCGCCGCCGTTTATCTCTCCACTGCCTTCGTTTTCAATAGAAATTCTTATTCCTTCGAAGGGATTGAATCAAACAGGGAAACGGGCAAACTACTTAGTACTTACCTCCACCTTGAATTAAGCCAATAGGGGAATCCGTCCAGTAATCCCCGCCTTTATTCTGAAGGACTCGAGCATACACCATGGCATCTGCGAGCATGTTCCCCAAGTTGCATTCCCGATTCCGGCAAATGCGACCACCCTCGAGGAAGACCTTTGTCATGCCATATATTTTGCTTTCCATCTCCTGGACCTTGGGCCGATACACCTCGAGCAACTCGAGGACATCCTTCTCCTCCGGCACACTGGCATCCAGCAGCATCGGAGCGCCATTGAAACTGTTGAGATTTCCCTTCGAATCGAACTGAAAAGGGGAAATACTAGAAAGTATGAAATCAATAAAAATTACTTTACCTTCAACGTAAGTTTTCCCATGTATTTGGTGAAGGCAAAAGCCTGGACCACTGGCACCCTTTTTCCATTGCCCTGAACCACCACAGTGGGGTAGGGTCCCTGGACAGCCTCGGGGCTACTATCGCTGATATCCGCCACCGGTTTGCTGGAATCCAGGTAACTGTGCGAGTGTCCACCCACGACCACGTCCACCTCGGGGCAGTTCCTTGCAATCTCCTGGTCCTTCTTGTAGCCAGAGTGGCCCACAGCAAAAATGATATTAATTCCCTGATCCTTGAGTTTCTTAGCCTCGGCACTGGCAATCATATATAAAAATATTGTTTAACAAATTGAAAATACCAACTTTATGGAAGGAATCTCGTCGTAGAAGATCAGCTTATTCTTGGCGGCCAGAAACGCTGTCTCGGGAGTAATAAAGCCAATCACGCCCACTTTCACATTCTTGACTGTCAAAATTGTGGACTTGCCAAGTTTGGAGGATGCCATGTCGGCTTCGTTCTTCGTGTTTATATTGCAGGCCAGAATGGGGAATGAGACGCCGTTTACGAAAGGCACTAGACCCTTGATGTTTTGATCAAACTCATGGTTACCCAGGGACTGGAAATTATATATAAATAGAGAGGATATATCTCGGAGATTTCGCAACTTACAGCAGCATCGGGCATCACTTTGTTCATAAAGGCAGTGGCGATCTCGTGTTTGAAAATGCTAAACCAGGCTGTTCCCGTATAGGTATCTCCAGCATTTAAATAGATCGCCGGAGTACCGCCAGCCTCGGCTGCCTTTCGATACTTTCGAACGCTAAAAAGAATAGATTCGGATTAGGGAAATCCTTTAAACCGGCTGGCCTTCACCCACATATAGGCCACCCTGGCATATCCTCCGCAGCATTTCTTTTTCTTGGCATCCTCCTCGGAACAGGTGCCGCTCTTCATGCTCGTCTGCTGGAACCTGCCATGCATGTCATTATTGTGCAGGAGAATCAAGTCAAAGGAGCTTTGTCGTTTCACTATCCGATGCTCCTGGACTTCCGAAAAATTTGCAGACAAACCAACAACCAAGAAGGTGACAACCACTATTATTAATTTCCACATCATTAAAAAACAACCGAAGACGAAAAAGTGTTTACAAAAAGTTTAATTCTTCAAATATTTTTTTGTGTAAACAATTACATTGTGTATGAAGTGTCTCTAGTAGAAAAGTATTAATTGAGGTGACAAGAATTTCAATTTGTTCGATACTTCAGGACTTTTGTGTCATACCCTTGGCTGTTTCCCAGCAGAAAGTCTGCAACGATCACCGGACTTATTGAATCAATAATCGTTTACTAAAGAAAAAGAGTTTACACGTTAAAAATTTTGATTACAAAAATAAAGCCAGCAAAGATGTAAAAACAATTAAGTTTATAGAAACCACAAAACCAGATGCTAAACCCATATATCTGTGATCGGTTATGCGCCCCCCGATTTCCGGAAAGATGGTGCGGCATCGTTTCAAATACTCGTGGGCGGCTTTTATATTATTCCAATGCATTTTGGAGTCTATTATATATTCGTCCTGGCCAAGATGGTGCCCGTGGTGACCCTTCAAGAGAAGAGCGGACACAATTACCTTGTAGGTGGCACCTTCGACGAGGGGTTCGAAGGCGGGAACATTGCACTGGGAGCACAAAACTTCCGCGTAGGTGACTCTTCCGCCTTTTGGATTCTTATACTGGTACTCCACCTGAAGACCGGACATTTGGAGGTAGCCTCCCTTGCATTCGAGCGACATCCTCGACTCTGCCGAAATCTCTAGTGCCTCCAACAGCTCCTTTCCAGTCAACTTGATGACCATCAGATCGGACTCGATTGGCATAATCTTCTTCAGATTACTGATGCCTATGGGTCCCGAAAGTGCAGAACCGTATATTGCTGGTGGGAATAGGGTTGTTACTAAAGGACTGTTGCATCATATTTTATCCTCGATCTCACATTCTCCATGTAGCAGAGCGATGGATGCGTCCGTCCAGAATGCCCCGCCCTTGCCCTCCGACATTCGAGCAAAGACCATGGCGTCAGTGAGGAAATTTCCCAAGACGCACTCCGTCCTGTGGCAGATGTCACCGCCTCTAAGAGTCACCACGGTATTGCCACTAGGTGACTCTTTCGTCTCGCGGGGCATTATCCACTCGCGAGGCACATTCTCAGTTATTAAAATTGGATCTGCTTTATACTCTATAAGATTTCCAGAACTATCAAGCTAAAAAAAGGGGTTTTGGGTTGTAAAAATATACAAAAATATCGAGAAACATTACCTTTACGTGAATTTTGGCCAGACACTTCGAACAGAAATAAGTTTTTACCACGGGAACCCATTTTCCGCTCTCCTGAACCACTGTAATAGTTTTGGGACCAAAAACCGGTTGTCTGAGAACCAGGTCCACCTCCGCACAGGTCCTGGCGATGTCATGATCCTTCCCAAAATCGGAATGACCCAAAGCAATTATGAAATTAATGTTTTGCGCTTTCAGTATCTCGGACTCCGACCTAGACGGGAATAATCTGATGGATTCCCCATTTTAAAAGCAAAAATAATACAAACTTTATAAAAGCAATCTCAGCTTCGTATTTCCCACTGGCGGTAAAGCTAGAAATCACACCTATTTCGAAACCACTTTCCCTAAAAATCGTTGTTTTGGACAACTCGGAATTAATACAAAACATGGGAGTTCCATTCGCCTGTGTCTCCTTGCGATACTTTTGAATTCTGGAAGGAATATCATACTTTTTCTTTTTTCCTTTATAAAGTTTATCAACTTACAGTAAAGCCTGCCTTGCAAACACTTCAGTACAGCTCTTCCAGGAGCAGTTCAGGGCGGATTCAAAACTGGATGGTCTAATCCTGCCAAATAATATAAGGAACTCCGTCCCCGTATGATTCGGACAAATGTCTGGCACAATTATGGCCAAAATAAAGATTGTGACTACACTGACTCCTTGCCAAAGATACATTTTTTCCTAATCAGTTACTAAAAACTGCAATTAACTTTTATTAAACATTTTAAAACAAAGAAAAATAAAAAGAAATGTGTGAAAGAAGGGCCACAATTTGTGAAAATTTTCTATTAAATGACAAGTATTTCAATCAAACATGTTTATATATATTTTTGAAGTGTAATAAAAAGGTATTGTAAAATATTTATGACTTGATATTCAAATTAAATGATTCTTATGAGCAGAGCGAAGGTCAGGATCAAAATCACGGAAGCCTTTAGTCCGGAAGTAGAATCTGTAGTTCCGTCCCAGTTTATAAATCGATCTTCCATTTTTTTGTAACGAATTTTCTCCAACTCCTCGACTTTGGGACGATATTCCTCCAATAAATAGAGAACGTCCAGCTCCTGCGGGATGTTAGGCCCTAGAAGGATGGGAGCTCCATTGAACTCTACAAGATTGCCCTCCTTATCGAACTAAAAAAAGGATTAGTTACTAGTTTTTTGAAGCAGATAAATAAATATTGTTAAAGAACCTACCTTGACTTTCAGCAAACCCATGTATTTTGTAAATGCGTAGACTTGAACCACTGGCACCTTCTTCCCATTGTCCTGAACCACTGTGGTGGGGTAAGGACCTCGCACCGCCTCGGGATTGGAGTCCTTGGGATCGGCCACCGGCTGAGTGGCATCCAAGTAGGTGTGCGAATGTCCACCAATCACAATGTCCACCTCGGGGCAGTTCTTGGCAATTTCGATGTCCTTCTCGTAACCCGAATGACCCAAAGCAATGATAATATTGATGTCTTTTTCCATTAGTTTCTTAGCCTCAGTACTAGCACAGAAGTTATGATTATGTAGATACCTGGTTAGGGTTTTAATTACTCACTTAATTGAATCAATTTCTTCTTTAAACCTAACAGAATTTGCGGGTGTCCAGTATTTGGTGTCTGGAGTTAGATATCCAATCACACCAACCATCACACCATTAATGTCCAAGATGGTAGATTTTTTCAGTTGCCTGGAAGCCTTCATCTCGGGTTCCTGCTTCACATCCAAGTTACAGGCCACGATGGGGAATTTGGCGTCATTTAAGAAGGGTACTAAGCCCTTGACATTATGATCGAACTCATGATTTCCCAGGCACTAGAGGGTTTATTAGATAATATCAAAATATCTATAACTAATAGCGAAAAACCTACAATGGCATCTGGAGAGAGAATATTAAGGAAATCGCTGACAATTTTGTGTTTGTAAAGTGCAAACCAGGACTTTCCAGAATAAGTATCTCCTGCATTTAAATAAATAACCGGAGTTCCTCCGGACTGAGCTGCTTCTCGGTACTTCCTAACCCTGAAATCAAGCAAATCCTTTAAATAGAGGAATTTATTATTGAAATTCGAATCACCTACACATGAGCCACTCTGGCGAATCCTCCATAGCATTTATTTTGACGAGCATCCTCCTCCAGACAATTTCCACATCTCGCGTTTGTCTGTTCGAATCGAGAGTGCATATCGTTGTTGTGCAGGATAATGAATTCAATGTCCTTGTGGGATCCAGATTCCAGATACACTCCTGGCACAGCCATTGCCAAAAAGCATAGAGCTGCAATGATATGGTTTCTTCTGGATAATAATATCATTCTGCCAAATTATCCAACAACAATGTACAAAATTAACTGAATTGGGTTTTTTGGAAAGAGTTATAGGTTCTATTTTTATGATGACAAGTTTATCACACAATCTTGTCGAAACTAAAACCCAAGCAAAAACTTAATAGACTTAAAAAACAACATTTATTTGCCATATAGTTTACATAATTTCGTGCAATCGCCAAACTAGAAAACAACCAACTGACACAATACAAAATAATTGAACTGATTGAATCGGAAGACTAATTCTAAAGGATAAATCTCGCATTGTGCCGCCTAGAAGAATCTTGTCAGCAGGGAAGATACCAGGAGCAGGGTCACCGAAACCACAATTCCTGAAGCGGAATTCGTATCGACCTTTTCGTGGATCACAATTCGGTCCTCGATCTCCGGATAGACAAAGTGACGTTGCCTAAGGTACTCCATGGTGGAATTGAGATCATTCCGCAGCAGACGTTCGCTGAAAGGATCGGATTCTTCGGTGAGGTCGTAGCCATCGCCTCCCTCCAGCAGGAACGAGGGAACGATTACGTTGTACAAGGCACTCTCGTTGACGTTCTTGTAGATGGGAACGGCGCACTCGGAGCACAGGGCCTGGGCGGAGACCACGCGTTGTCCCTCGGGATTGTTGTAATTGAACTCAAATTTGAGACCGGACACCTGGACGAATCCGCCGTTTGAGTCCTGCAGCCGAACAGACGCCGAGTGCTCGAGAGCAGCCAAAATCTTCTTGCCACTGACCCTGGTCACGAACAGGCCGTTATCGAAGGGCAGGACGGTGAGCAGGTCGCTGCCAGTGATGGTTCCATCTCCCTTCTTCTCAATGGAAGCTCGAATACCTCCACCCTGCATCAGGGCAATGGAAGCATCCGTCCAGAATTCACCTCCCTTATTCTCCAAAACGCGGGCATAAACCATGGAATCGGTTATCAGATTGCCCAGGTTGCACTCCCGCATCCGGCAGATGTTTCCGCCCTCGAGGAACACCTTGGTATACCCATAAACGGTTTTCTCCAACTCCTCCACAGCTGGACGATACTCATCCAAGAGGTTCAGCAGTTCCTGGTCCTGAGTTACGGAAGCATTCAACAGGATTGGAGCGCCATCGAACTCGATGAGGTTTCCTGCGGCATCAAACTACAAAATTGGGGAAAGAATTAGAGAAAAAATACTAGACAAGGATTAGGGATCCTTACCTGGACATGGATCTTTCCCAGGTATTTGGTGTAAGCATAGGCCTGCACCACCGGCACCTTCTTGCCACTGTCCTGAACCACTGTGGTGGGGTAAGGACCTCGAACCGCTTCGGGATTACTGTCAGTGGGATCGGCCACTGGCTGAGTGGCATCTAAGTAGGTGTGCGAATGTCCACCAATCACAATGTCCACCTCCGGGCAGTTCTTGGCAATCTCCTGGTCCTTCTTGTAGCCGGAGTGGCCCAAAGCAATGATGATATTGATGCCCTGGGCCTTTAGCTTCTCAGCTTCAGCACTATTTAAATGCAAATAATATTAAATAAACTTTATACTTTTTAATTTTAATAAAAACTCACTTAATGGACACAATTTCCTCGTTGTATTCCACATTATTTTTCTCCGCCAAGGTTTTGGTATCGGGGGTCAGGTAACCAATTACTCCAATCTTGACCCCATTGGTCTCCAAAACAGTGGAGTTTACCAACTGCTTGGCAGCCAATAAATCGGGTTCCTGGGTCAGATTCAGATTGCAAGCCAGAACGGGGAAGGAGACATTATTCAGGAAAGGCACCAGACCAGCAACGTTCTCGTCGAATTCATGATTGCCCAGGGACTAAAAGGATTAAAAAAAGGATTGTATTAATAATAGAATATCCTGAATATCATTGATAGCTTAGCACCAACTTACAATGGCATCTGGGGACAACATGTTGAGGAAAGCACTGGCGATCTTGTCCTTAAAGATGGTGAACCAGGCAGTTCCAGTGTAGGTATCTCCAGCGTTCAGATAAAACACCGGAGTGCCACCCTCCTGGGCTTCCTTGCGGTACTTCCGAACCCTGAAAGTGGGGAATCCCGATAAGTTATATACCAAATTGTCAAAGAATCTCAACCCACTCGTAGGCCACTCTGGCAAAGCCTCCATAGCACTGGTTGGTATTGGCATCCTCCTCGGAACAGGTGCCACTGTTCACGTTGGTCTGCTCGAATCTGGCATGCATGTCATTGTTGTGAAGGATAATGAATTCGGTGGCCACATCGGCACGAGGCTGAATGGGATTGGGATGAACTGGGGGCAGGACAAGGGCCACAAGCAGGAAGCCAGTGGCTATGATGAGACTCCGGGCAGATGACATTCTGGAGCTGAAATTTAATCAATTTTATCACAGATAAGTTATCAAAGCGATAAAATCAAGTCTGCTGTTTATTCATTAAAGATATTTATAATTAGATACTCAAAGAACTCTGTAACGATTAGATCGCAAGTGAAAGGAATTCCCTTTAGTCATAAATCACTAAACACTTATGATATTTTTGGTTTCGACAATTCAGCTATTCGAAGGTCCTTCCGTTCGACTATTTATCAATCACTAGCTCTGGGAAATCGCAATTGAAGTCATTTGTAGTTTATTGGGTACCTTAAATCTAATCGCCGCTTATCGGACTGCGTGTGCGAAACCACACAATCCCCACAATCTTCACAATAGAGCCCAGAGCCCATTCAGCTCAACAGCTTTATTTTCAGCTGACTTCGAGCTAAATTCGATCGAAATTCACTCGACTCAGGTATCATTCATCTGGTTTCCTCGGCATTAAACTCGGAATTAAAGTTGAGCTTGGCAATGGCCTGGAAAGCTTTTGTAGCTTGAGAGTCTAAGCCACAAATAATAAACAACGAAAACCCGAATAAAAAACTCTGCTAACCATCGATCGAATACCGAACTTCGAACACCGAAATCTGATGAAATCGCTGACTACTTACATGGACTGACTACTCGTCACACGATCCGCGGACTAACTGACCCATCAACATGGCCGAGAGACCGGGAACCGTTATAACCGAAAATGGCTAACCGCGTACCGAAAATTTACTGTTTCGCGATAACACTTCGTACGGTTGTGGCCAAAAACGAGCAACGTCACTACATCATATTTTTATATATATCTCTCTGGTATTTGGAAGCCATCAGTGGCTGGCTTATCGTACTCCATAATCGAGAGTTATAGATCAAGATAATCATAAATTCTGTATCTACCTGACTTGACTCATTTGGTCATTGGACAGGTAAAAAAACGGTTAACCGAAGGTATAAAAAACACATATAGCCACATTCCCACGCCGAAAAATACATACTTCTGGCTCGAGTCGAGTACTTCTGGCTAAGTCGGGTAACCCGATCTTTGTCATTAATTTCTCATAAAACTCATAAACTCCCAGACAAGTGTTATCCACCGATTTTAAGCAAATTCCATCCCAAACAATGAGTTCCGATTGTTTTGCAAAGTTTTACGAATTAATATTTGGAATGAATTGGGTGGAACAGTTCGGGTTAATTACTTTTCGAGTTGCATGCAAAAATGAATAGCACTCATTTGTTGGCAGAAAACAGAACAGGCAGAAAAGTGGGTGGAAATAAAAAAACAGTAAATGTATAACCACTTCCCCCACAATTATCTGCTAGCACTTGTCGCGTGCTTTTCAAACTGTTCAATCATACTGCGAGTATATTATATATATCGACTATTGTATATAATGTTCGAGTATTTATTCACATACTCAGCACAACAGCTGCGGTTGCGGATGATGTATTTACTGTCTGAGGTCGGGCAAATACTTCCAAACCAAAAGGTACAACTTTCTTGCTCTCGTTTTCGCCTAAATATATCTCACAGATACAAGATACAAGATACAAGCTACAAGATACAACAGCAATTGAGTTGGTTCGAAAATAAATATCGGATGCTTTGCCTAACTTTACGCCGTAATTGAGTGTCAAAGATCCAAAAAAAAACACTAAAAAAGAGAGCACGACATTATTACACAATGTCAAGTGCACGATAATACCTAGATAAAAATAATATATACGATTCTGAGCCAATTATGATTTGCTTTTATCTTCCTCTGGGCTTATCAAGAAAATGATTTTACAAAAATCGTATGACAACAACGACTGAGAGATATCAAAGATTCATTAACATCCGCGGCCTGATTATTTATATACGAATTAATTAACAGCAATATGTTAAGATAGTGACGACTACACCAAATCAATCCAATATCGCTCAATTTCCTTAACCATAAATTTAAATTGATTAAAATCAATATGCCAAACCCAGAGTCGGTCAACCGATTGAATTCTTTATTTTTTTGGCAGCTCTTTGTCTCCGATAACTAGTTTTCATTCTTACTAAGCACTGGGTTTATTTATTTATTACATTCCTTTCGGTTTACTAAGAACCTGTAGGTAAGGCGATAACTATTCCCTGACAACAGATTGCCATGTCAACGGTAGCCGTTGGCAAAGGTACCCCATCATTTCTCTCAGTGTCCATAGGTGTGCACTTATCATCGGGGACGGCAGGTCAAACTCACTCACTCCATGGCAGTTCAGCGCCGATCGAAGAGATGAATGTGAAGCGTGCCAGCTGCAAATGTTGCAGCAGGATCAGGGAATAGGCTACTCCTTAATACCCTACAATAAAGCTAAAAGGTTTGTCATATGTAAAGCTTTTGGTTCCATGGGATGGTTATAATACGAGTTATCCTTTCTATAATTAACATTAATCTGGCTTAGAACTTGCTTCAAATAAATTCTAGTTTCAAACATAATCCATAGGACTCCATATAATGCAAAGAAGTTATCCTTTCTTTAATTAAAATTATACTTGCCTAGAATTCAAATTAATACTGGTTCTCTAATAATTCTCTATTAAGGAAATAAATTCCATAGGATTTATTTAATAAAAATTAGATATCCTTTCTTCAATGAAATTTTACTTCAATAGAATTAAACTTAAAACTGGTTTTAAATATCCAAATACTCACTCAAATACAAATTCTAAATATACATAACATATATTTTACACATACTATATATTTTTATATAATAAATATTTATTAATTGATTCTTCAATACTTAAAGGTATTCTAAATATCATCGTTTAATACTTATTTCTACCAAGGAAAAAGTCCTTCCAAGGTTTCCATTATTAAAAATAATCAATAAAATATATTGCAATCCGTAGTAGATTTTTACAATTTAAAAAATCACAAACCTTACCTGTTTCCTTCATCTTTTAAAAAATCAAGAAGATCATAAATCGGTCGCATAAATCCTGCCAAAAAGGAAACAGCCACGGGACAACAGCAGCAAAGGGCGGAAAGGGACGCCCAGGACCCTGAAGGTTGGGGGGAGGCCAAAAATGATAGAGGATATCGGAAGGGAGGATACTGGGAGCGCGGCTGCTGCAGCCGAACAGAGAGAGAGTCCTGAGCAGCAGCTTGTCCTTCTTGCAGGGGTTGCAATATCCTGCTGTTGCCTGTATAGCCTGAGCCACAGCCTGAGCCTGTATCCTGTTGCCCTCCCGCTTCAGCTGCCGCAACTCAAACAGCTGCAACAATTTCTTCCCCTCTGTTGTGTTTTATTTTTTTTTTTTTAATTTCCTTGCCCGGCACATCCCCTAATGCCACTATCTCTCTGGTTCCTGCCACACTGGCTTTGGGGTTGGAGTTGCCATCCATCCATCGCCAGTTGCCAGTTGCCGGGGTGCATTCACAGTTCAGTCGTGGCGATCGCCAGGTGAACGAAGGTTGTGTCGCGCAGAGCTGAAAAATTAGAAGTCAGGACATGTCGGGGAAACTGATCATGAAACGCAAGCGAGCTAGCCAGGAGGAGCAGCAAAATCCACAGGAGCTGCAGCAGCCTCAGCAACAGGATAATGTCCCTGCTCCCGAGAAACGTCATCGTCCTTTAACGCCGCCGGCTGAGGAGGAAACGGCCGGGTATCAAACTCCACCAGATGCTCCCAATCTCATCCTGTTGGAGGCCCTGCAGAAGATCATGGAGCTGCAATCCGAGCTGGATTCATTTGAGCAGGATCTAGACGATAGAGATGACTACGAAGCCAGGGATCAGGATGACGAGGACGAGGAGGAGGCAGCGAGTGCCGAGGATGCGGAAGTGGCAGCTCAATTCGATGAACCAACTCCTGCCCAGCGCAGTCAGGCGGAGGCTTTGGGTTTTGCCATGTGCGCCCGGGAAACGCTGCTCTTCCTGCAAAGCGAGGGCATACCCACCGAGTCTCCACTATACCAGACCCTGCTCGGTAAGCTGGTTAGCCAGAGCGATGGTTTGCTGCAGGCCTAAACCCGAAGCGAAGGTCACTCCTGCCAAGGCCACTCCTGATTCTAGTCACCCTTTGCTGCGATCTCATTGCAAGTAAAACGAGAGAGAGAACTAAACAAAGGTCCAAGGGTTGACCAGGTTTCACCCCCCATGGGGTGGGAAATGTACATCCCGAGGATCTTCCTAATCCTAAGCTGTTTATTCTAGTCAATTATTGTCAAGCAATATAAAAATTATAAGAATAAAAATAAAACTTAATCAAATCAATAAAGGTCTTTAATTTGAAACACAAACTTCGATTTCGATTTCATATATTTTAAATATATTTATTTATTCATTTAGTTTTATTACTTGTGTTATTTGATTTTACATATAATAATTAATGAGAATAACTCAATCGCAATATACTCGTATTATTTCTTTGAATTCTGTTTCAGTAGGTATGTATATATAATATAAGTTGTATATATTTATTTATTGTTGTAAGGGCGGGGGGTGTGTTTGTTGTTTGTTCTTGTTTTTCTTGTAGTTTGGTTTATTATTTTCTTAACTTGTTTATATATTCATAAATTATTTGTTTTTGGGGGCCTGGAAGCGCCCTAAAGATGCATTATGATTCCGTATTAGTTATCTGTATAATTTGTAACAACAATAATTATTTGTAATAAATGGTTGTAATCCTTTGTATTATATATTTTATTTTTATTACTGATATTCCATTAAAACTAGATTTTTATTGTTTTCAACAATTTAACGTTTCACATGGTTGTAAGTAAATGTTTCTTAAGGTTCTCCTTTTGGACAAGATATTCGTTTTTATATATTCTTATTCGAGTATTATTTATTTCATGGCTTTGCATTAGGCGTTAGTAAGTCAAATTGATTCGCTCCAAGTAGTCAAAGTTATTAAAAAAATACTGGAAATAATAATATCTATCAATTGGCATTTCAAATCATTAAAATCCCACATACATTTGGCACACTTTCTTGGTTCTACTTAAGCTCTATAAGGAGAAATTTCTTTCTCAATTTTGGAAATAAACAGATTAGAAAACGAAAATTGAGCTTGGCAACTGTTTGAATTATGGATTACAGTTAATATATAATTAGTGTTTATGTTTGTTAGTTAATTAATATAATTTAATAAAGACATATCGGAGCAAAAACAGGAGAGAATCCCTGTGCCTTGTCCTGTCTCATGATGGGTTACAGATGGGTTAAGTACATTGTTAGTTTAATATTATATTTTAGTTACGTTATTGGTTTAATTTTTAATTTAACTTTGCACATGTGTATAAGTAAATCGAGAGTATTCTGTTCATTATTCTTACTTGTTCGCTTTTAACTTTTAATGTTTTACTCGTTTTTATTGTTTTCGTATATTGTGTTTTTTAATAAAGTAATCATTTGCAGCATTATCCACTTATGGACCTTGATTCACAATAAACTTGTATATAATAGGAGATTTCAGCTTCATCTCAAATGGCTTCAAAACCGATGTTTGTTTCAATAAAAACAATGTTTTGTTAATTTTTCTAAACAATATCTTAATACGGCCAAACAAAGGTTTTGAAATCCATTTGAGGAGTCTGCTGGTATTCCTTATTTATTTCGTAGATCATTAGTATTTCGACATATATTAGATATATTAGATTTGAGTATTAGATAATTTTTTGTTAAATGTACTTGTATTACGGTTAGTCGATCTTTGTTTAGTATGTAAATATTAGATTTTGTAAGTGTATATATATATATCTATATATATATATGTTCTTGATCTGTATTGTTAGTTTTTCCATCATATACGCATATATAAATAAAATTATGGTTTAAATGTGCCCTCTGTATTAATTATATATATTCTATTAAGTTAATTAATCTCATAGATTTTGTCTGGACCGATTTACCATCGGTTCTTGGCTATTCCTACACATAGCTTTGTCTTCTCTATCAGTTGGATTCGCTCTGTATTTTTTTCAAATATATATACCATATATATCCTCGTATATATATCGTATTTTATGTCTGAATATCCCAGCTCAACTTTGAGCTGAGCCGTATCCTTAATTACCGAATATCCCCCACTATCATCCTACGGCTTCTAATTACCATATCTTTCAGGCTTTCATCGAATATCTTTAAGATGTTTCTTATTTTTTTTTGTTGTAAATAGAGATAAAAAACCGGACACAGTTTCGTTCGTGTGTGTTTTAACGTTTTGACGTTTTGTGTTTCGAGTGTTTCGAGTGAAAGTAAAGTATTAAATTGTAGATCCAGCCTCATCTTGCACGCAAAAATATATGTATAAATATATTTGTTATGTATATATGTTCTTATTTTTTTTGTTTTGTTTTTTGTTTTGTAAGTTTTGTATGTGGTATATATATCGTAAAGTTCATTTTGTCCATTTTGTAAATACTCCTCCCGCCTTACTTTAAATCTTATGAATTCGAATTCAAGTGTACAAAGTTTTCTGTGATGTTGATGTTGATGTTGATGTTTGATGTTGATGTGATTTTTGCAATAAGCTTTTTGCTACTTGTTGTTGTTCTTGTTGTTGATGTTGTTTTTGTTGATGTTGTTCTAGTTGTTGTTGTTGTATTACTTGGATTCAGAAAAACTGCACTGGCAAGAACGGAAATGTGCCAATATGAAGCGAAGAAGGATTAGCAGGTCTGTAAGAGAATGGAATTGTCGTTTCAATTTGTTTTACAAAGAAGTGTGGATAGGTAGAGGTCATCGAGATCTTTTCAATCAATGCAAATCTAGAAGCAATGTTCTTTTGATTGATAAGCAGATTTTGAGTTGATAAAAAAAGCAAGCGGGGCATTGCCATGGATTTGCATTGATCAAAGAATTCGATTGGTTGTGCGCAAGGACGAAGGAGTTCTTTTTTTTTTAATAAACTTTAGTTTGAATCGCTTTCAATATTTCAATACCTTACTAATAGCATATTGGGCACTGAAGCGGTTGTTGTTGTGGTGGTGTGGTTGTTGTGGTTTTTACTGCCTAAAGTGTGATTGTTGCTGTTGTTGGAACCCTTTTGGCCATCCATTTGGCCAACTGGATAGGAGGATAAGAATGAAACGTCGTTGGAACTCTTTTCACCGACTTGGTGAAAGCGACTGTGGCAATTATTATTATTATTATTATTGTGGTTTTGGTTGTTATTAATTATGTTATTGTTAATATTGTTGATCTGGTTGCCGTTGCTTTTGTTGTTGTGGGTTGATAGCGGCGGTGGGAGATTTGGTTGCGACTGTAGTTGTTGTTGTGGCTGAAAAACAAATATTAAAAGATAAATTAGATAATTTAGAAAATATATCAAAACTTACCTTGTTACTGCCATTAAAGAAGTAATTGGTATTTAGATTTTTGCTGCCTGCTTGGCACTCGCTTGCTCCTGGTCCGGGCAAATAGTTATTGGTGCTATTGGTTTGGGTTTTAATGATCAGATTCTGGGTCTGGGTGTTTGCTCCGGGATTACTAGCACGTCCTGCTACTCCGTTTACACTGCTCGGTCCCAGCAAATTTCACCTATTAACGTGGCTGCGATTGTGATTGGAACTGAGGCCAGAGCCACCGATCGCATTAGCCTGAGAGCCTCCACCCGAGCCCAGACCGCCGTTGCCTCCGCCGCCAGCTAGAAATGATAATCATTGCCAATAAAATCATCTTCAATATTTCAACGTTTTTATTTCCACAAACTCACCTGCATATCCTGGCGAATGCTGGTAGTAATCCCGTCTCCCATAATCCGGCTCGTAGTCCGAGCTTTCGTAGTGTCCACCTCGCACTCCTCCACTGCTAATGCTTCCTATCCCCCCTAAAATGCCAGCGGGTGGACCATGTGGCCCGTGTCCGTGACTGCCATAGGAGTAGCTGTCGTAGGATTGATGGGGATCATAGCCCAATCCATCGTCATAGCCACGACTGAAATTCACAAAGAAATAAGCATTCTGGGTACAGATAGGATCAATAAATAGAATCTTACCCATATGTCTCATCCATGGCAGTTCTAGCCTTTTCCAGTATGGACATTACTTTCTGTTTAGGAGCTAGAACATTTTTGCTGAAGGACGAATGTTGTGAGCCTCTAAAATAGGAAACAAATTTTTAGGATTAGGATTTCCTAAGAAGATTCCAATGTAACCCACCTATAGCCATGATGCACTGTATTTTTGACTCCTCCACCTCCGATGGAATTAATCGAACTACCCATAGCATTGTTTCCGGGTGTCATGTGGGAGGACTTCTTATAGCCACTCTTGCCATTCTCGTTCTCGGTTAGACTAGTGCTATCCATTAGCTCGCGCAACTGCTCCTGCCGGATAATATCGTTGCTGTCCGGGATTAGATATTTCCTTAACTCTGCCATGGCATAGGCGATCCTGGCATAGGCTTCCGCTGGCGGGGCTATCGTCGATATCTCCACATGCAGGTCGCTGTTGAGGTGTGCATACTTGGGGTCCTTGGAGCTGCGCAGCTCCTCTTCCTTGACGCGATCACGCATCGAATTGCGGCCCAGGACGGTCATTTTGCAGAGAGTTTCCTCCTGCAGTCGCCGCAGCGAGTTTCCCTTCGGTCCTAGTAATTTTCCAACAAAATTGAACTGTGGGAGGGGATTATTAGTATTATTTAATAATTTAATTTCAAAACTCACCTTGGGATGTTCTCTAATTGGCACCAGAACACGCTGTGAGATTCGTAATGGCTTCTCTCTGTAGATATCTGCATATTTTTGCTCCCTGGAAGGAATCCTTCCTGTGGTCTGGACTTTTTCTATTTCTAAAAAGGATTAAAAGTAATTTTTTAACCAAAATAGACAAGTCCTTTGAGTATCCTTACCACCCTCGATTAACTTTTCGGCTATGGGAAACTTTCGGTCCATGCGATTCCTCTCGGCCATGCAATCGCGTATATACTCGTTGGCCTTCTCGTTGATTTGGACACTGCTCCCAGAGTCACCTGCATGATGGCCATGATCGTGGGCAGAGCTGTCGCCATTGTGAGCGCCACCGAGAGCTCCGCTAGAACCGCCTACTTTGCGCGGCTTGCCGCCAAAATCGTTGTCATCGTCGTTGAAGGTGGAAAAGTCACCGTTACCGTCGTACTTTTCGGTCATTGTTTTTTTTTTTTTTGCCCCCCAGAGAGGCGATGGGCAAGCGGAGGAGCTGAAAGCTAAAGCTGGGAAAGGCTGGCTATCTGGAAAAGTTTTGATAGAATATAGTTTTTTTTAAAGGAAATTTTTTTAACTTAAAATTTTTTGAATTTTAACTTTTGTTTTTTAAATTTTTTCGAAATATATTAAAAACTATTATCAATTAAAATCAATTGGCGGCTACCCCTTTGCCTTACCGCTTCCCACACTTATGAGGGTACACATACACAACCAAAAACAACCACCATACAAAAAATTGTCGAAAATCAAATTGTTGCCGTAAGACAGAAAAATGCAAAAGCTTCTGCTTCTGCTTCTGGTAAATAGAACCGGTAAATGCGATGCTTTTCTTTTAGTTTACACTCCACAAACAGTAAATGGCAGCTTTGAAGTTTCCACTCGCATCTTCAGAATGTCCAACTGGTGATCCCCGCCACCCTGAAGTCCCTGCCAGCGCCACCCTCACTGCACTTTCACTTTTCAGTGGGACGCAGTTTTTCACCTATTTCTTTTCTGTATTTGCAAATTGCATCGAACGTTTTCTGTTGCTTCTTTCGTCCTTCCAGGGGCCAGGTTAAGCTTTAATTTTATCGCTTATTTAACGAGCAGTAGTTTTAAGCTGTTATTTACCACTATTTATTGGCCTTCTAGAGTATTGCCTTCAATTTAAAATATGTTGCGAAAAAACTGCAATTGAACTTGCGAAAAAAACAATACCACCAGCAATGTGACCGTGCGACGAAAGCTCAAGAAAACGGGACTTCGCCAAAACCAGCAAGTATTGGCGGTTTCGAGTACAGTAAGGACCTCTTTCAAGCATCTCCAAAGTAAAACTTAATGATTTCAACAAATAAAAACCACTTATTTAGGAGACAATACAATTTAGTTAATTATCATCAAGGAATAAGGCTGTTTTAAAACTAATAAAGAATTTTATGAATATAAAAAATTGGTTAAAGCTTTGGATTAAATTTATGTCAACATTTTATTTTTCACTTCTTTATTTTATGGATTTTAAGAAGTTTCAAAGAGGTTTAAAAAAAAATTAATACAATTCCCCAGCGCTTAAACATTAACAGGAGCACTAGGATATGATTTTACTTAAATAAAAGTTTTAAACACAAAAAATTCCAAGCTTTTTTAAACCACAACATTAAATTCAAATACCGGAAACCGGGAAACGATCATTGCCAGTGTTGGTAAACGGAGTATTTTGCTTCCCTGGCAACTCTAACACCGCGTAAGTTGGCAGGGCTGTTGGACCTCTGCTTTTATTATTTCATAGACAACAAAAGCTACTTCGGAAGGAGTTCTTTGGGGGTTTAAGTTGTCTTAGTCCGGGGATGTGAGTCATAGCCGCTTTTAGAACAAAATCTCAAGATGTCCATAGCCGAAAGTCAAAATTCCTGCGTCGAGACGCCCAAGGCCCCGGAATGGCTATCAAAATTGGAGTCGCGTCGCGAGCAACTGAAGCGCTCCAAGCTGGGACACGAATCCGGGGCAGGAGCTCCCTGCAATCAGTGCAAAGACAAGTGTCCTGGCCTGGATCTGCACTTTTGGCGGAAGGTTTGCCGCAACTGCAAATGCCGGAAGAACGAGCACGCATGTCCTGAGGACGACGACATCACCGGGTGGGCGCAGTTTGAGATCCTTGGCCAGATAAGAGCCAAACCAGCATGTAAGTTTTGGGATAATAACTCAATATACTGTTTAATTAACGATTTTATTCACCCATACGCGTGACAGACATTAAAATCAAGGCCCTGGCCAGTCAACCGGTGCAGCTGGAATGGGTTCCGCCCAATGCGGCTCCCGATATCGTCACCGATTATATGGAGAAACTTGGCACTGGCCAGATACCCGTGGCCGGAAGCGATGCCGCTCTCAAGCGGAAACAGCAGCTGGAACTGCAAGTACCACCACACGATTTGGATGCCACTCTCTGTGACGGACTGTCAGAGACGGAGGCGCGGCAGCTCCAGCAATATGTGCAGCGATTACGGGAGCAGTGCGTGGGACAAGGCGTGGTGGTGCGACTGGGAAATCGACTAAATCACGCGCATGTGGAGCATGTGGCTCCAAGTGTGGTTGTTCCTCAGCAATCAAGCCAGACCTGGCAATCTCTTGGCCTTTCGCCTGTGGCAGATGTTACTCTAAACGATCTTCTGCAGAATGCAAAACTATCCCAAGCATTGGCCAGTCCAGCCAGTGCTCATCCGAGGTTGTTGGTGGCCTTCGCCGAGCCCCTCACCGACTCCATGGATGAGTTTGAGGAGAATGGAGCACTGCGAGCTCAGTCCAAGGAAAAGCTTGTGGGGATTAGCAAGCCAGCACTCCAGAGCTTGGTTACACATGGTGTTGTCTATGACAAGGTCCTGGGAATGCTTCAGGTAACAGGAAAATCTTAAAAAATCAATTACAAATGTCTAAAAATCCGTTTATTTTTGCAGGATAAAAATCTGAATATATCTAGAGATCCGAAACTCGGTCCTATTGCCGAATTCCGAAAGGAGTATTTGAAGAGTCCTCAGTTTAGGGCCGAGATCAATACCATCTGCCCCTTGCCGCCCATGACTCCAGTTAAATCCGCTCCAGGGACACCTTTTAACTCACCATTGCCCTTGAAAAATCCCGTGCAGGCCAGATTTGGAGCCCAGATGCGTCAGGATACTCCCATGCGCAGGGTGAAGTTTGGAGGAGTCTCGACCGTTGTTTATGATTGCGGTTTGCCTTCAAATACCGACTACGATCGAGATCCGGTCTTTGCCCAGATCGTTCAGGCAGAACCGCTGAAGCAAGCCTTGCAAGAGGCACGATCCGGACGTACTCCCTCATCGGTGGTTATATCCAATCTCCCGGCTCCGGTGGCAAGCATTGCCGAGTTGAGAGGACTCCCGCAGGCCACCAAGGCTCAACTCCAATCGATTGGACTGGATAAGAACATGCTCCAGTCCGCCGTGGCCAATGCTCCGTACTATGACCGACTTTTCCGCTCCCTCCAGGACAAGGGCATTCCGCACGATCAATGCCAACTCCTACAGCCTTTGAAGCAAGTCCACGACTGGCTATTGGACGACGACAAGTTGCTGGAGGATATCGACAAGGTCTTTGCTGACATGGCCAACGGTGCCAAGGATATTTCCTATCCGAAATCGAACCTCGGCGAATTGCCGACGTCCCAAAGCAGCGACTCTGGCTTCCACTCGAAGCCTTCGACCCCTGGCTATGGCAGCGAGGATCTAACTGCCGGTCAGGGTCGATTCGTTAGCATTCCCGGAATCGAGGACATGAATATGTATCCGAGCTGTGCCGGAATGCCGGAACAGTTCCAACAGCTCCGAATTCAAGGAGACGAAACGGCAGGGAAAGGTTAGCAATAAATTTTATTTAAAACATGATTAATAATCCAATTTTTTTCCAGAAACTGTATCCTCCATTTTATGCTGCGACTGCAATCAGCCCATTGCCTTTGGTGAAGTAGCCGTAAAAGCAGATCGAGCCGGGAAGGAGATTGCCTGGCATCCGGGCTGCTTCAAGTGCCACACCTGTCGGGAACTGTTGGCCGACTTGGTCTACTTCTTCCACCAGGGACAGGTCTATTGTGGCCGCGACTTGGCCATCAAATTGAAGATCCCGCGCTGTCGCGCCTGCGACGAGTTAATCTTTACCAAGGAGTATACGGCAGCCGAGGGAGCCACCTTCCACATCAAGCACTTTTGCTGCTACCAATGCGACGAGCCCCTGGCCGGGCAGCAGTACATTCCCGACGAGAACTCCAACATGCCATTGTGCCTGCAGTGCTACGATCGATTCTTTGCGGTGGCATGCAAGAACTGCCAGCAACCGATTGGACCGGCCGATCAGGGTGTGGTCTGGGGTGACATTCACTGGCATGGTCAGTGCTTCGTCTGCGCCGGAGCCCAGTGCTCCAAGTCGCTCATCGGGGGAAGATTCTGCGTAAAGCAGGACATGCCTTTTTGTAGTCCTGCCTGCGTGCGTAGCGTGATTTCTTAAGGTTGTCCCTGAACCAAAAAAAAAGTATTTTCACAAAGTTTTGATCCTTTGTATCGCACAAATATTGAATATGCACAATATTATGATTGTGAAACGTAAATAGAAACTAGAAATGCCACACTTAAAGTGCCTAGAATAGACCTGCAATATTTTAAGACTGCTCTGCCTTTTTTTACAATTCCATTTTTACAATTAAAATCAGTAAAAAGTAGAGCTTATGAGCAGAATTGAACAATTCCAGCCGCTTTTAAACAGTGCCAATAGACCAAATCTTTTATATAAAATACTATATACTATATACAATAATACATAGAAAAGTATTATATATTTACAGGAAAAACAATT
This sequence comes from Drosophila ercepeae, assembly GCA_018150545.1. Classification (NCBI taxonomy): domain Eukaryota; kingdom Metazoa; phylum Arthropoda; class Insecta; order Diptera; family Drosophilidae; genus Drosophila; species Drosophila ercepeae. The sequence goes on from JAECWL010000161.1 coordinate 17,987,116, forward strand.
TTTATAAAGCACGTTTTTTTAAATAAACAATTTTATACAAATAAAAGTTCAACCCCTTTCAGTCCAACCAATGAAAATAGTTTTAAGATTTAATTTTTTACGTATCTGCTGGTAGTTTTTATTGGTAATTGCATTTCTCGATTTATTAATTAATCATCATAATTCATTTTTTGTTGATTTTTACTTGTTTTTGCTTGTATATATCTATATATATATGCATGTATAAAGTTCTCGATTTGTGGGGTCGAGGAGCTCGTTATTGCAGAAGCGAAAACAAGGACTAAATCACATTCACATAACTGTCACATAGTGTGTGTGTGGTATAAGTTGTATTTGTTTTTGTTATTTCAAGGATACTTTCGTAGTGGCTCAAGTATTCCCTACAGATTAGTTTGTTCAGTTCAATTGTATTGCTAAGTATGGGTGCACAGTATGGATTTTGTCTGGTTTTTCAGAGGATTCGTTATCCCCAGATCCTTAAATGGAACTCCTCTTCCCAGTTAGCTGCCATAGAATGCTGGATCTGGGATTTGGGGTTTGGGGTTTTAAGGAGTTGAGGATTGACGAGTGTTGAGTTTTCAGCATGATTCATCATCGATCATCCATTATCGATCTCTAGTTAGTTGGTTTTGTTCCTTACATTAACACTAAGTTGCCTTTGCTCTTTCGTTTTTTAATATGTATTAATTACATTGATAATTATTAGTTAATCATAATTTCTGTTTTGTTTTCTATGTAAACAATTTTACATGATAGGATTTCTTCATCATCTGAGTGTGTTTTTTTGCATCTTATTTGTTTGTTTTTTTATCTCCTTTAATTTGCTACAACAAAAACTATGCCTTAAAATAATACTTTAGTTACAAGTTATTTGTTTGCTTCCTCTGCTCTGCTGCTCGCTTGGCATTTTTTCAATTTTTTGTAAAAACAATTAACAAAAACGGGGAGTTAAGTTCAAATCAAATCAAATTGTTTGCAACTAATAATATATTTATATATAAAATATATATACCTAATAGAGGGTAGAGGGTATGGGGTAATAGAAAGAAAAACGACAATCTTAAACTAAGTCTTACTAATTAAAGAGGGGGGGCGGGTAAAGATTAGGGGCGGGATAAACACTAATTACAAAGCGATATGGCAACACCGTACACGTGTCCTGCCCAAAAATCAGCTGATTTTTTACTGTTACTTTTCTTCTTAATTTTGCTTTTTTGCTTTTGCATAATTCTTTAAATAACTAAAAAACTTGATAACTTATAACCCAAGTAGGTCGGTCAGTCGGTCCTTTGTCCTTTGTCCTGTCTTTCATGCTTTCAGTACTGATGTCCCGTCCGCGTCCGCGTCCCGTTTTGCACACATCTTAAAGCTATACACAAAAAGTTAAGTTAAATTTTATATAAAGATTTGCTCCTCCAGCATTGTTCCAGGAGCCCCTTGCCTTGCTCTGTCCAGGATCCGCACGCTGTCAACAATTCGTGTAGACGCCCTGCGTGTAGTAGAGCTCCGTGATCCGCTCGGGCAGGGTGCTGTACAAGTTGGTGATCAGGTCGAGCGGTAGGCGAGACCACGCCTCCTTGATGCGGAATATCAAGTCGTCCTTGCGGGAGAACTTCCGCCCCCCGTCGAAGACCTCGCGTATCAGCCAGCCCCAAACGTTCTCCATGATGTTGAGGTCGTGGGCGATGGTGGGCCACTTTTGCGTCTTGAGGCCTTCGGCATTGAGCAGGTCCTGGGCGGTGGGCAGGGCGTGCGACATCCAGTTGTGATCCTGCAGCACAAACTCGGGACTGCCCAGTTTCGTCACGATGTTGGGCCGCTCCCGCATAATGGCTTCGATGCAGGACTCGGGTCGCTGTTTGGCGGAGGAGACCTCCAGGTGGACGGCTCCCCCAACGCAGACCATCAGGTAGATGTACACGGAGTTGCCGCGCGGACGCTGGGAGAGGGTCCGCTCGTAGTTCCGCAAGTCGTGGAAGTAGTAGGAGAAGCCATCGGGTCCGTCCAGGTTGAAGCGTCGTTCGTCGTGGAACACCACCCGCCGCCAGTGCTCCTCGCTCCACACGATGTAGGTGTTGGCGAAGTTCAGGCGCTCCGTCTGATTGTACTGGGAGAGCACCGGTTCCGTCTTCAGTTTCTTGGCGCAGTTGGCGGAGGAGGTGGTGCTGCCGCTGCCGCTGGAGGAGCTGCTGGAGGAGCTGCTCGACGACGCGGATGAAGACGAAGACGAGGACGATGACGAGGCAGAGGCGGCGGAGGCACGCAGCAGGGCATTCGCTGCCGCTGCAATGTTACTGCTGCTATTGGGGGTTCCTCCGACCGCCGCCACACGGGACACAATGGTGGGTGAGACGCTGGATCCATTGGATTGTTGGGTGGGAGCATGGCTGCTGGCTGTCCCGCCCGTACTCGAGCTGGCCGCCGAGAAATTGGAGTTCTGGTTAAGGGCGTGTACCGGCAGGTGCACCGTCTGTTGCTTCAGCGGCTGTGGCTGGGGCGGAGGCGCCTGCTGCTGCTGGTAGTACGGATGATGGTGGTGGTAGCTGATGTGCTGCTGGTGCTGGTGGATCGTTGGCTGCTTCAGCTGGAGCTGCTTCAGCTGCGTCTGTGACTGGGCCAGCAATTGTTGGTGTTGTTGCTGATGTTGTTGTTGATGTTGCGCCTGTTGCTGCTGTTGTGGGAGGGGCACCTGCTGCATGCCGGGATGCTTCAGGTAGTAGTGCAAGGCCATCAGATTGTTGGCACTGCTGGCTGTGCTGGTGGGAACCCCAACTGGCAGAGAGACGGGAACGGCATTGACGGGTGCTCCTCCTGCCCCAGAGGGTAGGAGCTGGACTGTCCCTGTGTTTGGTGGTCCTGCATGATGCACTGCCGCTGCTGCTGCTGCAGCTGCTCCTATGGCCCCTGCACTGGCGGCCAGCTGGGCAGCCGATTTCGGATCGTAGATGAACTTGTTAAAGTTCTGCAAATCATCCGGACTAAGCACTAACGTTTTCATTTGGATTAACTTTTTCTTAAGGGAAGCTTTCAATGATAAAGTTTTTGATGGTTTCGATAGCTTCTCTCTTCTCAGCTGCTCATGGGTTATGGCTTTTGGATTTTGGGTTTTAAATGCAGGTTTCGAGTCGCCGCTCACGCACTTTCGGTTCGGTTGTGACTCTGTGACTCGATTTCCAAATTTCGTCGTTGCCAGGCCAGCAACCTGTTCTCGGATCTCTCCTCTCCCGCTTATCAAAGGGCGGCTCTCGCTCGCTTCATAGATTGCAAAACTCTCAGCTCGGATCGTAAAAAAGATGTCGGTTTACTTTCCCACCAACGACGAGACGACGACGACGACGAGACTACCTTCCCAGTATGTTATCCTCTTTTCTTGAAGTGGTTTTTCTTGTCGCTGCTGCAGTTGCTCCGCTCTGGTCTCTGCCTTGGAAATGTTTCCTTGTTTCTTTATTCTCGGCTCTCGGCTCTGGCTCTTAGGTATTCCGGCAACGTCGTCGCTTTACCTGGAATTAAAAAATAAAAAGAGGCAGGTATGTGAGAAAAGAGTCTTGTTTCACACTTGGCATTGTTGTTGTGTGTGCGACGCTGCCACTGCACCGCTTTATATATATATATATATAATACAAGTATATATATATATTTACACAACAATTTATGTACAATATGCAGGGAATGATGGCTGGTGAAATTTTTTTGGAACAGATGTTCCTGCTGCTCGGATTTCAGGTCCCTTTTTGAGGTCTTTCTTTTTTGTGGCAGAAAAGGAAAAGGTCTTCTCAGAGACTACTTCTCTTTCAAAACAAAAAAAAACTCGAAAAAATGAAAAGAAACTCGAAAAAACGAATTAAAAATAAACCCGAAATAAAACCGAAATGGGAGCACAAACACTCATGAGATTCGAGTGCAGTTTTTGGGCATTTTTTTGGCATTTTGGAAATGCAATTTTTTCGGTTTCTTCCTTTCATTGTTTTGCTCCTTTTTCTGCTTCCTACTTTCCCAGGAAATGACAAAACAAGTGGTTGCTTGAGAGGTTGGGAAGGGTCAAAGGTGCATCTGTGGCAACAAAAGATACGCAGCAGGTGTTGCAAATCCTGCAGAGACTTGTTTTTTTCGCAAAACCAAAAATAGGTTCATTTTTCGTTTCGATTGTTATTCATTTTCGTGGCGATTCGCGTAGAGAGCGATAAGGGTGCGGACCCAGCCCCAGATTATTAGCTATATAGTATGGTAGGAGTCGGGGTAGGGGCAGGGGCTGGGACAGGGACAGGGACAGGGGCATGGTCGTGTATGTATTTAGTGTTATCTTTTTTTTCATTCCCGGACTGTGATGATGACGATGATGATGGGTATAGAAGCTATAGAAGGTATAGAAACTATAGAGCTTCCACGACCGACCACGCGCACGCACATGCCCCATTCATAATCCCTCAGTCGGAAATCCCTGCCAGAAATCTGGAATATGGATACGAAGGGGTATACCTGCTCCTACTCCTACTACTACTCCTACATCTACTTCTACTTTTACTTCTATTTCTACTCCTACTTCTCCCTTAAAACTTTCTCTAAAACTATTTAATCTTTGGAATAAATATGAAACTTGTACAAAAAAAATATTTTATTTATATTTAAAAATTAAACTTGTACCTCCTCCTACTCCTACTCATTTTACTATTTCTACTCCTACTTCTACTCCTAATCCTACTTCTACTCCTAACCCTAATTCTACACCTACTCCTTTTTCTTTAAAAATTACCCTAAAAAACTAGCTCAACTATCTTATCTTTGTAATAAATATAAAACTTGTACTGAGAATGCTGAGAAAAGCTATTTTATTTATATTTAAATATAAAATTTATACTCAAATTGCTATAGAAAATCGATTTTTGGGAATCTATATTCTTACGCAATTCTCTTTTATCTTAAATCCTTAACAAAGGATACAAATCGAAGCATGGATTTGTCATGGAAAATAGCTAGCATTCTCTTTCCTAAACAATCCTTAAAAAAGGAAACAAAATTCGCAGTATTTTCTATAAAAATTACATAGATTTGTTGCCATAAAATCCTCAAAAAAGGATACAAAAATCGAAGCATTTTCTATGAAATTTGGGGGAAGTTATATTCTTTTCGCTATTCTCTTTCAGATACAATCCTCAAAAAAGGATACAAAAAACGAAGCATTTTCTATAAAATGACATAAATTTGTTGCCTTGGAAAAACAGCTTTTCTAAAACAGCGTAAATATTGGCTTTTCTCTTAGTGAACCGCACTGTAACTCCAGCTTTATACGCATGTTTCCCATTGTTTTTGGCTTTGCCTTGGCTCGTAATGAAATTAAAACTAAATTCCGGTCGCCACGGGGATGAAAATCGAGTTTTCGTTTCAAACTAAGGGAAGAAAGCTGCTGCTCCTGGCTGCTGCATGCGTCTCTCTGTGTGTGTTGTGGGGTTGCTGTGGCAGTATCCTTGTAACGGTAGTCTGGGGCATGGATGGTTGTGTCAACCGAAGGATGTTTTTTCTCGATGCTGCTCCTGCTGCTGTTGCAGCTTTAAACTCGGTCGCTTTTCGATCGAAAATCGTTGAGATGCAGCAGAGTGCCTGGCTCCGAGCTGGGCCAAAAGTTTCTCCAGAGGGCTTGGGGCCTGGTCAGCGGGTCGAAAGTTCAACGGGGGAGGAAGAGAAGACCTTCGCCTGGCTGGCTGGGGCAGCTTTTTCATCGAGATTCGAAGGGTTTGGGGCGTCAAGGGGTTTGGGGCATCAATAGAAGCCAAATATGGCATGAATCAGCCATGGGAAAGCAATGGAAAAAGCTTGGAAAGGCGTCGAGTTTGGGGATCGAATCCTCAAAACATGATTCAACATGATTTCTCTGTTGATTTTCGATATAATTTGAGGGGGGAGTAAGTTTTTTTTTCTTTAAAATGTTATTTTTAGTTAATTTTGTTGTTTAATTTTATCTTAGAAATTAAATTCAGGAGAAACAATAATTATTTTCAGAGCAGATGAGGCCTTCTGAGGCCTAAAAGCTGCTTTTTAGTTACTTTTTCTTGTAATTTAATCAATATAAAGGGTCGTAGCATCAACATTATTCAGATTATTCATCCTTAGTTTAGAAAAAAAGGTAATTTATAACTCAACCAGTATGATTTCTTGGTTTTTCTTTACAAAATAATTTTATTAATAATCTCTTATTAATAATGGCTTCAACATCTGTCAGAAATCTTGGATTACAATTTACAATCTTGGATATTGCAATTACATAAAAAATATTCCTTTTTTCCATCCCTTTTGAATGTTATTCCAAAAGAAACTTATTTAAACCATGTTCCGGCTCCTTTAATCTATAAAAAAGAATTCTAAAAACGCCTACAACAATTCTCAAAAATCAAGAAATCAAAATGCGAAACATTAACCTTAAAAAATATGCCTTTTTTCCAGGGCTTAGTATCCCTTTGAAGTGTCCCTTCCAAAGACTTTTTTTTTAAATGTTAGACGTTCCATGTTCCGTCAATTTTAAATTTTAATTAAAAGAATATATTTAAAAGAATCTTTATAGAAAGATTACCATTAACGAATAGAAGAGCAGACCGAGCCTACTTAAGCACGTAGGCACGTTTTCCAGATCTCTCAGAGTTAAGCCAAAAGCAGATTCTAAGCCGAAAAAAATGGGTTCCAGGAATTATGGAAAAACGTGACACTTGTGGGGAGTTTCTGCAGCAACTTTTTTCACTTTTTTTCAGCTAAAAAAACAGACAGGAACCCCGTTTAGTTCCTTAATCAATAAAGTTTATCAATTAATCGGAAATAAAGACTGGAAATCATCTGGAAATCGTCTGGAAATTGTCTGGAAATCGTTTGGAAATTGTCTGGAATAAAAAACAAAGGTTTCTTTGATATATTTCCGACTTTTAGTGAAACTTAAAACCGGAATTCAATCCAATGTTTTGCTTTCTAGGCTTTGATTTGCATTAAAACAGCTGCTTTGGCAGACTTTAATCGATGGAATCGACAGGAATCGAGTTACTAATTATTTTCTTATATTTTCCAAACTAATTAAACTCTTCTCCAAGTGTAAAGCATTCTTTATGAATCGGAAAAAGATATAGAAGAGCTATAGTCTTGCTCTGATTGATAGTTTCCAACTCTTTAGATTTCTAACTTCTACAGATTCCCCTTTCGAGTGATAAGATATGGACGATATAGCTTTGGAACATAGCTTCTGGCACGAGAAGCATTGCGAGAACCTTTGTTTAGTCTTGTGTGAACTTTGGCCTTGCTTTCAGCCAAAAAAAAAAACACAAAAACTGGTTGTACTTGGAGGGGAAACTACGAAAAGAGCCAACAATGATGCTGGATTTTGATTTTTTGGTTCACCGAAGCCCTTGGAATGCTGACAGGCCTAAAAGTTTCAAATCTAATCTAATGCCCTTGATAAAGTCCAAGTCTGTGTGAACTCCCAACTTCGGGGATCTCTTTAAGACGTCGCCTCTGACTAATCGAATTTTGAAACAATTGAGTCATGTTTAGGGAAATGTTTATTTTTTTTGTTGTATTATTTTTATAAACTTTACACTCTCACGGTGAGACACACAGGGTGTTATATATTTATATTATTTATTTTTTGTGATTCACTTTGAACAGTTAACGACTTTTCACTGGCACATTTGGTCCTTCTGGTCGAGAGTGAGGTTTTTTTTTTAGAGGTGACACTTGGCGGGGGGGATCCTCAGCCAGAACCCCTTTCCCCCACAGACAATACTACCGTTTCTCACCCCAAATCCCGTTTTCCGTTTCGCGTTTTGGCGTTTAATTTTTCCCGTTAGAGAGTGGAGAGAACAAAGTGGAGAACGTGGAGAGATGCATGTGGGAGATGCAGCAGCAGAAGCAGCAGACATGTGTAAAATATCCAAAAATATAAAAACGAAACCCAGCCAGCAAACCGCTGCTGCTATCTGCTATCTGGTATGGCGACCGACGACCGAAACGACGGTCCGACGACGTAATAAAATCCCTTACGCGCTGCAGCTAGCAGCCAGCAGGCAGCGCAGCCACATGCTTCTCTTTTATATTTATAAATTGAGCCAGCCCTTATGTGTTCAACTCTCCGTTATGTACATTTACAACACTAACAACAATAACAGAAACAACAACAACAACCAGTCTCTGTGCGTGCGTGTGTGTGTGATTGTGTGTGAGCGTCGTGTTTTTGTGATGCCTTCGTCGATATTGAAAGTACATGTGTACATGCACATTAGGGCGGTCCTTATTTAGTATTTTAATTTTAAATTTCAAAAACTATTTCCAAAGCAATAATATCTTTTTCTAAATCTCTAAATAATTTTCCAATTATAAATTCTATTATTTCACAATAAGAGCCACCAAAAACTGTAATAATGCCTATTGAGGACCACCCTAAAGCATATACTTGGATACGTTTGGTATATACTGCCGAGTCCGTGCTGACTGCCTGCATGTACACATACATATGTACACACGCAGCGCTATGTACCAACGTACGTTGAACGAGAATCGCGTTGGAAATGAAATGAAATTGTATTTGCGAACAACGGGGGCAACGGACAACGGGCAAGGGGCAACGGGACGATCCGATACGAAGTGTTTCTTTCTTTTTTTTCAGTTAATTCTTTGCACATATGTACGAGTGTTTTGTACATACATATACATACGTATATATGTATCGTTTTCGTTTTCACACAAAAAACCAGTGCTGGGCCCACAAAATTTTTGTCACTTTTTCACGCTTCTGTAGCTGATTTCTGATTTTTTTTTTGTTCGTCAAGACGTATTACTTATTGCTGACTGGCCCGATTGGGTTTTCGTCGATTTGCGATTTGGGTTTCGATTCCGATTCCGTTTGCGTAGCGTTTGCCTTGCTTTTAGTGTTGCTTTTGCTTTTTTTCGAGTGCGTGATTACGCCATTTTCTTTGCACGCCCATCTCTCGAATTACCTTTTTCGGATCGATCGATCTATCGATCGCCTGTCTCGTAGCACTCGCGTTTATTACGACGTGTCACTGCGGGATTGCGGATGCGAATTCCTTTTTTTCCCAATCAATTTATTGACTATTCCACGGGGTCTACGTTGAATTTCATAAATGCAAGTACGCGAGGCTCACGGGTTTTCACCTTGGCTGCAGTATTTAATATATAGATCTGGCATTTACGCTATCGAAATTCTGGCAACCTTCTAGACAACGCGCTACCAGACTGGTTTCTTATTTAACCGGTTCACGTTCACTTACCCGGTTCATTAAATTCTGAAATATTAATCCTGCTTCCTTGAATGTTCTCTTGTTATAGTGTTTAATTTAGGAGAGAATTAAGCAAAAATTATTTTTGAGCCCCTTTTTATAGCCTGCCCGTTTCAACATAGCAGTCCCATTTGGTTAACAGACAAAGCTTCTGTGATGTCAGCGCTGTTAAATAAATAAATATTCCATAAATGATTTCAATATTTTATAGTTAATCTCTCTCTTTTGAAGCAGCCACAATCAAAGTTCATGTAAATAAAATGTAAACTATTTCAGCGTTTCTCTTCAGCTCATTTTTTGTCTAATCTGTAGGGTTTTGGATGACAATCAGGATAAAGTCCTTGTCGGGAGCCACCATGATCTCGTGTTTCTTGGACCGCACTCGTAGGAATGTCATGTCGTTGGAAGGATCCAAATCACGAACAACGCTTCGGGCCTTATCCGCCAGCTGACTCATTAGGCCAGCGTACTGGACGGTCGTCGTGTTGTCCAGAGTTGACTTCACCGGAATACCTAATTGGGAATAAGTAGAATAATAAGTTGGCTTATTAGTAAGCGACCGTTAAATGGCTAAAACAATGCCTACCCACCTTCATTGTTGACTACAATTGTGCCCACAACACCTTTGTGGCTCTGAATTCGCTTCAGTGTTTCCTCTACCTCTTGGGACTGAAATGGTTTAGAAAAGTTCAACATTTTGAAGCCATTCAATGATTCCTCTCACCATTTTTGTAATTAGCTTCGTAGAATCGGATGGATAAATAGAAAATTGTTTACTTTTAATAACTAACTTTCGCCGAATCCACCCACTATCATCCAAGACCACGAAAAAACGTAAACTTTGTTTGTTCGATATTAGAGATGGTACAGTAGTTAACAGTGGAAATCGATAACAATGTTAAACTGGGTGCAGTTAAGCACTGTTAAGTTTGTTTTAAAATTAATTTGAAAATTTAAATAATTAAACTACTTAACTACTTAAACTACTTACACTACTTTCAAAAAGTTAATTTTAATTAAAATCTTAGAAATAAAATGTTGCTATTGGCTTAATGACCTATATATTAATGTAGCAGTACCTTGGAAACCAGGAAAACAAATAAAATTGGGTTAATTTGGAAGTTCCGCTTACACCACGCATCTGAAAAATGTTTCTTGCTCCTGAAAGGGTAAATATAATAACTTATATATAAGAAAATATAAAATAAAGAAATTATTTTCACGAATTAAGCCTGCCCGAACTCGACGTTATGTGGAGAAAGCTTTTGATCTTGTCAAGGCGAGGAAAAATGTTCGGGATGTTGTGATTCTCAACGACGCGGGAAATCCTGTAAAGAGCACCATGGATCGAGATGAGGCTGTACACTTTTCGGGACTTTTTCAATCAATTCGTGGGAGACTTGAGCGAGGAATGGCCAAAATTGATCCTACAGACGAACTGTTAATGTTAAGAGTAAGAACAAGGACAAACGAGGTCCTTTTGGTTCCAGATTCGAAAATAACGGTACTTGTTGTTCAGGATGCTCAAGATAATTTTGAAACATAAACGTTAAAATAGAACAATTTATATAAAAGCTTAGAAACTTTTTAATATACATATAATAAAATAATATTCGATTTGTTTTTATTAACGGTTAAAAATTTGAGATTTTCGAAACCAAAACTTATCGAAACGAGCGGAGCTTTAGTGTTGCAAAGCTCGAAAAACAGTATGACCATACCGAAAATGTGAGAAAATATTTTGCCAAATAAGAAATTGAAGCGAAAAAAATTGAACGAGATAACATCCCCACAATCCACCAATTCACCCGCGTTGCTAAAATACATAATACTATTACAATTGGAATCTAATCGGATCTGGGGTCTGGGGAGCAACGAAAATACAACAAACAAAAGTCGAGAAAGTTGGCCGCGAAATTGTGGTGACGTCTAGGGCGTAAAACCAAAACCAAAACCAAAACCGAAAGACGTACAACGAAAGCAAAGCAAACAAACGCCAAAGCGAAACGTGTAAACGGCGTAGAAGCGATAAAGCAAGTTGAGAAAACGAGTCAAATACGCAGCAGATATAATTATACAAAAAAAACGAGCATCACTAGAGAGGAGCTGCGAAGATTATTCAAATCGAAAATATTATATTATTTTTTAGCATCATTGGCGAATTTCGCGTGTGTTAGTGTCGCGGTAGTGTGTGTTTGTGTGTGCCGAAACCCGAAAAAAAGAAACAAAAAGGAAATCCAAGAATCCAACAACGGTAAATGCAGGTCCGCAAAAATGTGCAGCCCACTAAACAACATGGTGAACGTAACGCAGCAGGACCTCCACGATCTGTTGGAAACTTTCGAAAAAAAGTCCTTCGAGGCGGCTGCCTTTGAGGAAGGAACAGCGGTAAGTCCTAACGTAGCTTGTGTGGGTGTGACATACATTTTGGTTGCACGTGCACGTGCTGTGTCGCCGGAAAAACAGGCTACAGGGGGAGGGGAGGTGAAAAGCTTGGCGTGTCAGTGTGCGTGGCGCCTGGCGTCTACTACGAGGACACGTCAGATGTCCTGTGCCTCTACTAGTGTCTCTGCCGCGCCCCGAAAATCCCTAAAAATGCCTTAAAATGGCCGCCATTAAGCTTCTGGTTTGAAAAATCACATTTTCTTTCCTTTTTTACCTTTTTAGGGAAATCAATAAGGAGAATCCTAGTTTTTTTTTGTCATTTTAGGTCATTAAATGGATTAGAATGTCTAAAACGTGTCCTTTTTGTAGAGTATCTTGGAAAGTGATTTATAAAAAATGATTTCCGTTTGATTTCCTTTTCCTATTTCCCATTTCGAGGTTAATTTTTTTAAGAAAATTCCTTTAATGGATTAGAATTCCTTAAAAAGAGTCCTTTTTGGAGAGTTTCTTGAAGAGTATATAAAATAATTTATAAAAAATGATTTCCGTCTGCCATTTCCCATTTCGAGGTTAATTCTGTTTAGAAAATGCCTTTAAAGGAATAAAATACCTAAAAAAAAGAGTCCTTTTTGGAGAGTTTTATAAAAAATTACTTCCGTTTGATTTCCTTTTCCTATTTCCCCTTTCGAGGTGAACTTTGTTTAGAAAAATTCAAAAAAATTCAATAGAAAAATCCAGTTTTCTCAAAACCGGAAACTTTCTTTTTAGTTTTTTTTCGGAATTCGATAACCTTTCAGGCTTCCGTAAGCGGTAAACGGTAATTAAAAGCCTAATGACCTTTTTAGAGACAACTTTTTAAGATCGTTTTAGGCTTGTTTTTAATGTGCATAATTTTTCCCCTGTTTTTTGTTGTATTTTTTTATTGGTTTTCTTTTTTTGATCGTTTTTCTTTTTTTATCTGTTTTTCTTTTTTATTTTTTCCTTCCACCCACAAGGAATGTCACGCACGCGTTTTAATTGTCTCGTAATTCCGTGTTATCGCTGGCTTAGCCGGCTGGTTAACAGAAACCAATTGAGTTGGCAACAACGACGCTTTGGCTTCTCATTTACGAGTAAATGCCAGCATTTGGATATGGAAATATCTGAAACAAACTAATGCAAAGCGGCAACTGGCACCTGGAAACAGAGCAAATCGAAAACTTGACACGTAACTCACGATTGTGCAGCTGTAATTGATAAAAAAAAGGGCTTCTGCTTGCAACTTTGTGGCAATAAAAAGGTTTGAGCTTTTATCAGAAAGTGTCTCTCTGGCTTGCGCCTTATCGCTTTGTCCAAGGCAAGAATTCCTCCTCCTTATCTTTTGGCGATTTGCAAAAAAAAAAAACAAAAACAAACAAAACGCGATGCCCCTTGATAAACAAAGCATTGCATTCGATGGGGTGCAAAGGGTGCAAAGTCGCGTGTGTTTGTGTCTCACTCACTCCTTGCCCGGGTTCAAGGTCAACTTTAGACGACTTTTACGATTAGATTAGGCGCCCCACAAACGCCATACAAATTCTATTCGATTTGAGTCTCAATATTTTTGTTTGAGAGCTGAATTACCCAATAAACTATGTTTATTATATGATTAAAGTACGCGGAACTGTGAATATTTGATTTAGTTAATGAATAGGGATTTTTTAAGAGCTATAGGAAGGTTTTTTAACAAAAAAAACCACACAAAAAAATGCATAAAATTCATGAAAATGCATGAAATCTTTATTGGAATCAATATTTGAATCTTTTTTTGAAGATTATTTCATGCAAACTTTTCATCCTTTTAGTCCATTTTTTTATAGTCTTTCCCACAAAATAATGGCTAAAAAATCACACAAATTTTCGCTCTTTTTAGTATAAATTCCTTTTTCAAGGCAAACAATAACAAACTTTTTATAAATAGCTTTCGCTGGGCACGTGATACCACAATTTGCGCTTTAGTTGCGGAATAAAAACAGAGATATTTTTAATAGATAAATAGATAAAGAGATTATAGATAAAAATAGATTATAGATAGAAATAGATTATGGATAGAAATAGAAATAGATTAATATATTTAAAACCATTAACATTCCAAATAGAAAATAGGAAGTAAAATACAAGAAATTGTAGTCCTTTGTGTTCAAGTTTTTGTAGATCTTTTAAATCTTTTTTGAAGAGCCTTTTGGGGTTTTGTGTTCCGACTACATATACTTCATTCTCTCGGATCTATCCCCGCTATCCCAACCGTACGATAAACGACAGCGCCCCTACGTAATGCGAGAGTCGCGCAAAATGAAAAGAAACTAAACTTTAATAAATTTAAAACCATTAATAAAACCATTCCATAAGGTGTTGTAGATCTACATAGGCCCAGAATGAGCCTTTTAGGATCTACCCCCTTGATCCGAACCGTACAATAACCGACAGCGCCTGTACTTTATGCAGCGGAATGCCTCGCGAAATGAAAAGCAACTAAAAAAGTTACACCAAGATGTGGAAACATTTATTGATTGAACACTCCATCTAAAAAAAAAATTATTACATTTATATATTATTTAGTTTTCCCAAAAAAAACATTAATATTGTTTAGTTTAAAAAAAAAAATTACATTAATATTATTTAGTTTTTCACCAAAAATTACATTTATATGGTTTAGTTTTTCCAAAAAAAAATTATTAATTACATTTATATTATTTTGCTTTAAAAAAAATCACATTAATAATTAGTTTTAAAAAAAAATCACATTTATATTATTTAGTTTTTCTAAAAAAAAAACATTAATATTTAGTTTTTCAAAAAAAATTACATTTATAAATACATATTTTTTTTTTTTCTTTAAAAAATCAAAAAAAATTGCAAATATTTTGCATTATTTTTGCAAAAATTGTAACTAAGTTTTTTAGGATCCCTGGAAGCTGCGTCGGAACTCCTCCTCGAAGTCGCCATGCGCCAGGTCCAGCTTCTGGTAGTCCATCCCCTCCCGCTCTAGCTTGGCCTGCGCCCAAAGGATCAGTTTGATGAGGAACATCATCCGCGGGTCCATGGAGCTGTCCTTGATGAGAGAGTCCTTTTCCGAGTGGCGGAGACGGGAAAAGCCACCTCTCCCCGGCACCTTATGCCGGCCAGTGTGTTGCATCTGCCCCGTCTGGACACTGCCCTGCTCCCTGCGAGCGTCGAGGTCAACAATCTTGGAGTGCCCTGCACTCTGACCTTTGGCATAGCTCAGCGCTTTGTTGATGTTCTCCTCGCTGATCAGCTCGATTAGCCGGAGCTGCTGCATGTGGAAATAGACGTAGTTGTCGGTCTCGAAGAGGCGCGGATATATCCTCGTGGCCAGGTCCATGGCGTACTGCACCTGACCCACCCGCATCGCATCCTTGATCTTGAAGCGATCCATCATGGGGCAGGCTTCGTTGATGAACCGCTTCGCAGCCTCCTGGTAGCCTTCTGTGGGGGGCGGAAAGAAAAAGGATTTAAAGCTCTTTTTGGGGGTTTTTGGGGGAGGAGGTTCACGCACCTGTCACCAGGTAGTTCATCACCAGCCGGTTGAGATCCGCCTGCCGGCACTGGAAGCTCATCATCCGATGGGGCCAAAGGTTTTGCGGCTTGTAACCCGCCATTTCAAAAGGATCTGGTTGCAGGAGCGATCAAAAAAATATATAAAAATGCGATCTTGCTGCGAAATCGGATAAAAAAGGCAAAAATATCCTTAAAAACCATAAAAAAAAAGGATCAGAAAATGAGTTTTCTTTAAAATTTCCATTCGAAAATCTGAGCTAATTCGCAACCGATTTTTAAATCAGGGCTTTAATTCCTTTAAACTGCATACAAAAAATCGATAAAAAAAAATACTAAAATTCCAAATAAATTTAAAAAAAATATTAAAATAAAATACTAAAAGAAAAGTGCCATCCTCCTCGTATGGTAAGGTACAACTTATGAGAATCGAGGAGGAGGGCGCTATTAATCGGGTTCAGTATTTACTATAAAAAAAAACAAAAAATACTAAAAAGATACCAAAAAATAAAATACTAAAAAGATACCAAAAAAATAAAATACTAAATGAAAATTTCCGTCCTCGATTCTCATTATGTACAGCTTATGAGAATCGAGGAGGAGGGCGCTATTAATCAGGTGCAGTGCCGTCCTCTTCGCACACTAAGGTACAACTTTTGAGAATCGAGGAGGAGGGCGGTTTTTTTTTGAAAATGCATTTTATCAGAGGTACCCTTTCAATATTTTTAAATTCTTTGATGCAGATCGAAGCAGACTGAAGGCCTGATTCATGAAGGGTATTTCGTTTTGAAATCGATTTAAAATCGAATAAAATATACGCTATTAAATGGTTAAAAAAGTGAGCTTCTCGAGAAAAATATCACCTTTTCGTTTATCACAATTAAAAAACTTGGGCATAGCTTGGTTTTTTTTACCTAAAAAAGGCAAAAGTTATAGCTTCCCGACTTTGTATCATCGAGTATTATCTAAATATCGTAAATCTATAAAGGGTTTTCCTTAAAATCCTAAGATTTTGTGAAGTTTCCACTTCGATTAAATAGAAACCTTTGATTGCGATGGACAGCGAATGAAGTATCTTGCTGCCAAATCGGATACAAAATGCCAAAAATATGTCCATTTAATATAAAAAGTATAATAATATAATATAATAACATAAATTCCATTAATATTCTGGATCATTGTGAATCATAAAGACGAATAAGATGTCTTTGTAAGTCGCTTTATTTATCTGTTTCCAAGATTAGGTAAATCCTTCTCATTGTTTTTCTTTACTTTATTCTCTCGGATCTATCTTGGATCTATCTGGGTTCTACAATAAACAGCAGCGGCCCTCGAAGTCTTTGTAAGAAGCTACATTAATTTGATTCCAAGGCGTAATACTCCAAGATTAAATCCTCAATTCTTTCTCTCAATTCGTCTTTTTCCCCGTAATCTTTTGTATACTTTATTCTATCGGTTTTATCCCCGCGATCCGACTCGTACGATAAACGGCAGCGCTTCTTGATGTCTTTGGAAGTCTTAACATTAATCCGATTCCAAAGCGTAATAATCCTACTCCAAGATTAAATCCTCAATTCTCACCCAACTTTTAAATTCCTTGTAATCTTTTCTCTACTTTATCCGAGTCGTACGCTAAACAGCAGCGTCCCTCGCTCTGTTTTCCTTCCCATATGGTTTTCTGATTCCCTATCGAGAATCCCAAACAATGTTTTGATCATTATATCACTTTTGTTTTCAGCTTTCTAATAATATTTGCGCATTTATTCGACGTTTTTGTGTGATTTATTTTCACGAACTGCCACGAAACGGCATTGAGACAGAAAACTGTTGCAAATGCAAATGCATATCTGTGTGTGTTTGTGTGTATCTGTGTGTGTGGGGGTGTGTGCTAGTGAGTGGGTGGGTGCCTAGGTGGGTGGCTGGGCATCTGTCTGGTGTTGTGTGGGCGCCAAAAAAGCGAAATCTCGCTCGGAAATCGCTCTCCCAGAGCAGCCGAAAAGTGTCTAAAAATAACAGCAAGGCTTTTGAAATACAATTTTCAAGTTCTTCAACGCCGCGAATGTTTTCTTATTTATTTATGTTTTATATATAATATATTTTAAATATATATATTTTGCAATATTGCCAAAACCCACCTGTTGTTGTTTTTGTAGCTTAGATAAGGAGAATCCTTCGTTGTCTTGCGACTTGGTGACTTTTTCTTGGAAAAAAGTGAAAAAAATCCCTGTAAGCTCGAAGATTTTGCAAAGTTTTTCAAGTTTTGTTGCAGGAACAGCGAGGTGCACTTTTTGGCTTCGATTTTCCTTTGCAAGTTCCTGGTTATTTCTGGATTTTCTAGCTTTTGGAACTTAACCAGAAAACTTGACCATAAATGGCCGCGGAGCGAGCGCTGCCTCTGGGGCCTGCTGGAACACTGTCCTGGCTGCAGCTGCAGGACCTCCGCTTATTATTATGTGTATCCCGCCGCGCCCTTCCAGTTTTCAGGTCGCACTTTCCAGTCCGGATTACGGATTCCAAATTCCGGAGAACTGCACTCTCCAACATGGGGGTTGCAACACGCAGCACAGTGGAGCTTGGGTTTAGGTGCTCTTTCTGTATATATTTCGATGGGGGATCCTTGTTTGTGTCTCCTGCTCTCCTAGCTTGTTTGGCAGCAGTCTGTGCGGATGCCACGCCCCCGTCCAAGGCCCACTTTCCATCCCCCATCCCCACCCATGCCACAACCAGGATGCAGCTCTCCCAGCTGTGTGCTGCAAGCCGTGCGGCGTCATTTGTGTGGGCGCTTTGGAAAACGCGGCACAGGCGCGCAGGATTCTAGAGGAGGGACATCTTCCAGGAGCGCCAAAAAATGCAACTTATTTACGGTGGGTTTCATCTGAAAAATACTGGAAAGGATTCCTTTGTGTCCATGCCATGCAAGAACTTGTTAAAATCCATTTTTAAACGCTTTTAAAGGCCCTGAAACTCTTCTAAATAGAAAATTTTTAGAGACAAGGAAGGTTGTTTTTTATTATTTTGATTGATATTTAATGATTAATGGCAGCTTTTCAAGCATGCAAAAAGCCATTAAATGATGTCATTAAATGAAGTCATTATTGCAATGAAGTTTCGGGTCAATGATGATCATTGACATTAGCAGAAAATACTAAAAAAAAATACAGGCCAAAGGTCATGGCTTAGCTTTTGAATAGCCCCTTTATAACCCCTTTGGGTTAGATATATGTAATAGAGAATAAAAAACAATAATTTATGACAACAACACGGCTTAGATTTAAAGGATTAAAGTACTCTAAATATAGAATAACATAGATTTATTTTGATTTATTTGATTTATCATTATTTTTGAGAACATATTCTATCAAAGCAACCACCGTGCTCTTGGGCTCGTACTACCTTGATTCCCGCATCCGCATCCTTTTTCATGCTTGCCTGTTGCACATTGAACTTTGCGGCCACGCGTCTGCCTGCAACAACCCCGTCCGCCACCCACAAATCGGCGACTCAGGTGTATGTCTGTGTGTATATCCCGGCCAGCTGTTGCTGCAAGATGCGTGGATCACACCACAGACACTTGGGTCAGGTGCCCAGGAACGGCAGCAACAGCGGCAGCCAATGGTTGCAAAGGGGGTGGATGGAGGCAACTCCAAGGGATGCAACGTGCCCCGGCTAGTAACCGTAGTAACGGCTGCTGGAAATAGAAGTGGAAGTGGAAAGTGGCAAGTGGCAGGCTTATCGGGGATGCAGTAGCCCGGGCGCATGTCCGGAAAAGAGAGAGTTGCTGCTGCTGCTGCTGCTGCGAGTTCGATTTGATTAAAAGCCACTCCGAGGGATTCCATCCTGGAAAACCTTCCACAAAATATGTTGCAAGCCAAGAGCGTCACCCTGCACCGGAAGTCCTTGTGCTTTCCGGTCTTCCGGGACTAACTGCCTCGCATCCGGGACGCACCATGCACCCATGATTAGAAGAAGGGAGCGAAGCGAAACTTTCTCGCGGTCTCGGATGCTGCCTCCGATTGTGGCAGCCACTGCCTTTAAGTTCATGAACTCCTGGTTCTTGACAGATAAAATCGATAATGTGTGGAATGTGGCAATGCCACGGATTGTTGCCTGATTGGAGGGAGGGATCTTGGATGGTTTTAAATTTTTGTTGCAAAAAGCGGTTGCCATGCTGCGAGTTTTTGTAGAAAAAAAGTTACCAGGCTAGCAGGAATTTTATTTTGTTTTTATTTACGAGATTTTAATTAAAAAACACAGAGGAAAATAATGGTTTAATGAAATAGATTTTATTGATATTTTATTTAGAAATGAAAACAGTTTTGAGAAAGATTATTAAATAACTTTCTTTAACCTAAAAATTATTTAAAAATGTTGTTAAACTTCTCTTACAACGTTCTAATAAAAGTTTTTACTAAATATTCTATTTTATTATTGCATTTTATTATTGTATTTATTATTTTATTGTATTTATTATATTAATATTATCTTTTTCTATATAAAATCCCATCGATTAGTTTCGACTTGGAATGACCTTCTTTTAACATTTACACTGAAATGTTTGCTGGGAAATCAGAAAACGGGAAAAGGTATCCGGTAAGTCGAGGAAACCAATTCGGAATTCTGATTTACGGAAACACAAAACTCGACAGATTCCCATGTGGGTGGGTGGGAAAGCTCTTCCCGTCTGGCTGGCAAATAGATTTCTGAAACCAATAAAGCGATTCCCCACAACGCCCACCACCGCTTTAGAGGCTCAATTATTGCGATTTCCAAAGTGCCCGATGAGTGGGAGTTTGTATAAAAAACAGACTATTTGGCCTAAAACTTCCGGCTCAAACGTGTTTCGTGTAGAATGTCTCTAGAGTCTCCTCCAGAGTCTCCTCTAAAGTCTCCTCTAGAAGTCTCCTCCAAAGTCTCCTCCAGACGCTCCTCCAGAGACGCCTCCATCTCCCTCACAAATCGGGTTTCCGACTCTTTCGAAAGTTGTCCCACACAGCCTCCAATGTGTCTTTTTTTTATGCACTTTTTTAAATGCAAATCAAATGCAACCGCCGCCGGACATTTGCATATTAAAAAGTCATTAATGATGAAGCAATAATTAAAAAATATTAAGAGAGATTAAGAATTAGATGAAAGAAAAAAGGTGAAAGAAAAAATGAGAAAGAAAAAGGAGAAAGAAAAATGTGAAAGAAATTCCTTTAAAGCTTTCTTTCTTTTAAAAATGCAATAAAAAATGCGTTTTAAAGTGTTTTTAAGAACCCCTTGTTTGGTTTTTTAAATAAAAAATGCGTTTTAAGAGCTCCTTGTTGGTTTTTTCAAATAACAAAGCGTTTTAAAGTCTTTTAAGAGCTCCTTGTTTTGTTATTTTTTTTTTTTTTTTTAAAGAAAAAGCGTTATAAGATATTCGCTTTAAAAGTTCCTTGTTTGTTTTCTTTAAAAGAATATTATTTTCTTTATAGCAAAAAAAAAAAGCAAAACAATGCAAAACAAAGCCTATTAATGAGGGGAAGTGTGAATAATATTAAATATTATTCCTGATCATAAACAAGATATTGAACTTTCCGGGAATACGATATGGGATATAGGAATCTGATGAGTTGGCAGAACTCTAAACCTTGATTTTGGAACCTGATCTCGATTCCAAACCCAATTCTGATTCTTATTCCGATTCCGATGTGGGCGCAACTTGTTTGTTTTTTTTTTGTATCTTTTGAGGGTCTTTGAACGACAAAACGAAGCCGCAACACAACGCGCTGCACATTTTAAAAAAAAGCGCAAGCATAAATCATGTAAACAACAATAAAAAAAAACAAACCAGAAAACAAGAACAACAAAAAAACAACAATAAAAAACAGGAACAACAACGAGAATTAAACGAGAAAAAAAACAAACTCAGAGTAGAGCTCTGGGGTGTGGTCAGTGGCCTCAGTTTTTCAGGCTTAGTTCGAGCTCTGAATAATTCATTCAAGAAAAACTCATTTTCCCTCGAGCTCCAAATTGATGAATATGCAACGTTTTTGGGTTGCACTTGGATGGAGCTAGAGTCCACTCCCCCTGGCTATCTCCTCCTCCAAAACAAGCCAAGATTTCACTAAAAACATTCCAAACTTTTCAAAATACCTTAATTTTTGCTATTTTCTGATCAATTTATGATGGTTTTATTGACCCAAAGTCAGTGTTAGAGAAGTCTGCCTCTCCCACAGAGCTCCCCTCGACTTACCTTTTAAAAATAAGTGTTTTTTTTTTATTATTATTAAGTAGGAATCTTGTTATTTTTTGATCAATTTACGATCAATTTTTTAAAGTTTTATTGACCTAATGTCTCTGGTAATGAAATCTACCCGTACCATTGAGCTCCTCTTGGCCTGAACTCCTCTTGGTTTGAACTCGTCTCGACTTGAACTCTTTTACTTTTTCGTTTTGCTGCTGGCCTGTGCCCGGTCGAGTTGTTTGGGTTCGGATGGTGGTTTAAGGCTTCTCGATTCACCAGCCCGACTCTGAAATGCGAGTATTTTGTTGCAGGTTGGCGGGGTCTGGTTGTGGTTTTTGTCTTTAGTTTTTTCGAGTTTCGAGTTTCGCTGCTTTTATATTTATTGGCGAGCCGAGAGAGAAAAGTGTGTCGCAGTTGCAGTGGCAGTGGCAGTTGCAGCTTCTGCTGCATTTCTGTTGCCCCAGCACCGAGACTGGCTTTAAAATCCGGGTTTGTAAGCAAACTCGAGTCTCCGCGAGACAGCCTTCGGTTTAAATTTTTTGTATTTGGGTCAACGATGATGATGGAAAACATTAACAAAATGATGATGTTAATGATCATTGCTGTTGGCTGGCAAACTATTTTCTCCCGCAGTTGGCGCTGTAACTATAACGCGGGTCTGTTTGTTGTTTTTAAGTTTTACAGCGCATTCGGAACAGGCGCGCAGTTTTCCGAGCAGCGACCTTTACAATTGCATTCGCTCGCTCGCTCGCTTACAATGAAAATATCTGCGACCGCATCGCTGCAGCAGCAACAGCAACAGCAACAGCAACAGCAGCAGCAACAGCTGCAACAATAACAACAAACCAATGACAGAGGCATTGAGCAAAAGCAGTACAAAAGTATCTCCTTCTCTTTGTACATACATCTGTATATACATATATACCGTTTCTTCACAAGATTATCCAAGTTTGTAACGGGGAGCAGCAGCGTCTCCAAGTTGGAGCTCTCACCCATACTCTGCAGCATCCCCATCGCGCTCTCTCCCTCTCGCACACTCATCTGTCATTAAGTGTTGCTCACTCGAGGTTGGCAAAAAAATAGCCAGATAAATTATTATAAAACAAAAACCAACCAAAAGCCACTTAAAAATTACAAAAACATTCATTTCAATATCGCAATTTATTACATAATGATTATTGTCCCGAATTAAAGCTTTTTTAATGGATAGTTAAGCGGAAATCAAGTGAAATCTATAAAGTTTATCAGCCTTTGTTAGGGAATTATACTAAAAATAGTTTACG
Source organism: Drosophila ercepeae (assembly GCA_018150545.1). Taxonomy (NCBI): domain Eukaryota; kingdom Metazoa; phylum Arthropoda; class Insecta; order Diptera; family Drosophilidae; genus Drosophila; species Drosophila ercepeae. The sequence continues at coordinate 18,009,795 of JAECWL010000161.1, forward strand.
AGATCATTTTAAATTTTGGTAGAAATAAAAAGGTCAAATTTGGGTACACTCTTTGCCAAACTGCAAGGTTGTTGCATTTGTGGGAGTGGGAGGAAAAATGGGGACAGTTTTTCTTAAGGGATTTTACTAAAAATAGTATTAAATTCAAATGTATTAAGAAATCATTTTTAATATTGGTAGAAATAAAAAGGTCAAATTTGGTTACACTTTTCCCCAATTGCAAGGTTGCCCCAAGAGTGGGAGTGGGAGGGAACAAGAAAACAGATGGAGGTAAGAAGAAAGCAAGCCTTTTGGTGGGGCCTTTCCTATGTGGTATTATTTTTAATAAGAGAAATTAAAACTTAGTATTTAATAAAATGTATTTTTTGGTTAATTTTTTATGCAATTTAAGGCTGTACAAAGGGAAATCATTTTAAATTTTGGTAAAAAAAAGCCAAATTGGGCAACACTTCACCAACTGCAAGGTTATCCCAACCGTAAGACTGGGAGGGAAATCAAAGACAGGTGAAAGAGAAAGCAAGCCATTCCTAGTTTGTTTTATTTTTTAAATAAGAGAAATAAAATTTATTCATTTATATAATGTATTTTTTGATGATTTGCTTATGCAATTTAAGGCTGAACAAGTACAAAGAGTAAAAAAACAAATGCCATAAGCGGTCATTTGGTTTTTGCGTGTTCCCGTCGGCATTTTCTTGGTAATTGCGTTTTAGTTGTTTTGCTCGTTTGCTTCGCTCCGCATACTTTTCCCCACAAACACAAACACACACTCGCACACACGCACACACACGCTCGGCTAGTTTTCGTCAAGTTTGTTTTGCTCGTTGTTTCGCTTTTGTTGTTGCCAATTTTTGCGCAGCTTTGGTCTTTGTCTATTTATTTTTTTTTTCCCTGTTTTCACGGTTTTTCTATTCGTGTGAGTGAGTGAGCTAGAAACCTGTTTTCCCAAGGTGTTTGTGCGATTTGTAGATTTTTTTTTTTGTATTATTATTTTATCTAGTTGTTTGTCTGGGACAGCTGGCTGACGACCCCGCCCACCGTCCATTACCGCCTCCTTTCGGCTAGTAGCTATTTTTAGTTCCACGATACACAACCTTTAGTATTTTTTTCCCCACAAACATCGATTATCAGAGGTTTGCTGGCAATAATGAATATTACACAATTATCCGAGATAGCCGGGCTAAATTGATGTTGTAACTTGGCTATATACCCCGCTACCCCCTCTGATGATTCTAGCCTTATCGCTGTTACCCTTTGAGTGGCAGATAGCGCCACGTTTTCAGTTCTCCTTCCCCGGAGACGGTGACGGGTACGGGGACACCAAGGTCCATTGAACTCGAGAGAAGAATTTTTATAAATATGTATAAATATCTCTGTATATATTATGAAAAGAAAAACCAGTTGCAAGTCAAGTTCTAATCTAAGTCCCGGCTTTATTTTCCTCTTTTTTTTAGGAGTTTGAAATCTCCAAGAAATGCGAATATCTCTTCAAACTGGACTACAGCCTGATCGAGCTGGATAATAGCAATGGTCTGCTCAGTCCCCGATATCCTGGCCGCATACTCATCCCGGAATGTGAAAACGGACACATGGCCAAGACCCTGATACCTGGCAATGGGCTGTTCGGGCCAGTTGGAGGAGGAGGGCTCGTAGGAGGTGGTTCCTCTGGAACAACAGCCACTGCCACGCCTCTCAATAGCAGTGCTGGGAGTACAGGAAGTGAAGGTGTTGGCATTCAGGCCTTTGTCACATTCGCCAATCCCCTGCAGCATCCACAGCAACAGCAACAACATCCTTTCCAGCAGCAGCATCCTTTCCAGCAGCAATATCCCTCCCAGCAGCAGCAGCAACAGCAGCCATCCCAGCAGCAATCCCAGAATACGATCTACGAAGATCAATACGATATCCAGCGGATGAGGGAGCTGGTAACCATGGCCAAGTATGCCAGATGTAGGCAGCGTTTTGCAGTGCCGGTGATCATGTACCGCGGCAAGTACATATGCCGCTCGGCCACCTTATCCGTGATGCCGGAAACCTATGGCCGGAAGGTGGTAGACTACGCCTACGATTGCCTGAGCGGCGGCAACTACACGTCGACGAACGGAGAGGAGAACGATGCCGACTCCACGGACGAGTCGCTCATCAACCACATCCACGACCAGGCCCAGTCGCAGTTCAGCTACGACGAGGTCATCAAGAGCGACATCCAGCTCCTCAACACGCTCAACGTCTCCACCATCGTCGACTTGATGGTGGAGAACCGAAAGATCAAATACTTTATGGCGTAGGTAGACTTGGTTGTAAATTAAATAAAAGACTAAAATTTGTGTTTTCTTTCAGAGTTTCATCATCGGAAAAGGCTGATCCTAACAAGCACTACAAGAGCTTCAACCTGCTTTCCCTGCCCTATCCTGGCTGTGAGTTCTTCAAAAAGTTCCGGGATAACAACTACATGGCGCGCAATCTTTACTACAACTGGAAGCAGTCCTTTAACGATGCTAACATCAATATCCCCAACATGGGACCCGCCGCCGATATCGATGTCATTTGGCCGGAATACAGAGACTGGGATCTGGTCACCATCACCCAAAACTATCTGAGAGCCACCCTAAAGTATGTTCAAGAGGAGAGCTCCGGGTTGCTGATTCATTGCATCAGTGGCTGGGATCGCACGCCATTGTTTGTCTCCTTGGTGAGGTTGTCCTTGTGGGCTGATGGCCTTATCCATCAGTCATTGAACGCCATGCAGATGGCCTACTTTACGCTGGCCTACGACTGGTACTTGTTCGGCCACCAGCTGCCTGATCGCCTTAAACGCGGCGAGGACATCATGTTCTTCTGCTTCCATGTCCTAAAGTTCATCACGGACGAGGAGTACAGCATTGTGGAGCACCGCAAACGGACAAAGACCTCCAGCAGCAGCGGCAGCAGCGTTATAGTCATTAAATCTGATTGCTGTGATGATGAGCCGCTCAAGGAGTTAGTATTACGGATGATATTTTTAGGATTTTATTAATAATTCCTTTGATATATTTGCAGAGACTACATCCTGGCCTTTGATCAAGATAGCAACGATAGCTACTCAAACTGTTCCAACTGTGATATGTCAATAACAGATAATTTTTATGCCACCACCCCAGCGCCAGTCAATCCCTTGACCAGCAGGTCACCCAATCCCAAGAGGTAGTAAAGGATATTCCAAAATATGTTCCGATTAATAGATCCTCATCCTTTTTTTTAGATCCCGTACCAGCCCTATATCAGTGCCTGGTTCGAATGCGCGGCAAAGGCAGGAGTCCACCTCCTCGAATGGCAGCTGGCAGGTGGTCACGGACACCGGCTCTATTGACTCCATGATGAACGGCAGCTACATGATGCGTTTTGTGGCCCAGCAAGCGGCGGACGGTAGCAGCTCCTCGAACATTCCCATGTGCAACGGTGGCAACGGCTACCATTGCAGCACCAATACGGCATCAAGTGGCAGTGGCAGTGGCAGTAGCATAAGTAATGGCAGCTCGACGCACGGTTTCCCAAACGGTTCCTCCAAAGACATGGCCAGCAAGCAGTGCATTAACTTGTTAGTTTTTTTATTTAAATTATATTTTGTAATCATAATTAATGTATTTTTTTTTATAATCTTTTTCAGACGAAAGCAACGCCTGAATGCGGTGAGAGCCATTTTTATACAAGCTTACGGCAAGACGATTGGACTGAAATTCAAAGAGGGCTCCTCCATGAACCTAGCCACGTTTGTTGGCAACCTGGCGGACCAACTGTTTTGAGAGAGAGAGGCTTTGCCACGATTGTTAGTTTTCTTCCCCCAGATTGTTTGTGTTTCTTGTTAAGTGCTGCGCTTTCCACCAACGACTGTATTTTTGTAAAACTGTTGAATTGCGTTCTGTTGTTGTGACTGTTGTTGATTGTATAAAGGATAACTGATTACTATTGATAAGAATCGAACGAACGAACGAACTCTCCTAGACAACGTGCATAGTACAACTCGTTTTCGTGTCAATCCCCGATTCCCAGATTCTCCTCCCGTGACCCACGACCCGCCTCCTGCATCCATGCTCCCCGCTCTTTGTTTGTTTAGTTGTTAGTTTATCGAGAATGCAAGCGGATTGCCTATAAATGCGATTCGGTTTATACAATAGTCTTAAGTTGTAATTTATAGTAATGTATTTTTTAATAAACTTATGTGCATTTGATAAAAAAAAAACACTAATTTATCATTTCTGTGAGTGCCGGCTGAATCGTCTCATGGCGGCCAATGAAATGTAGTCATCGAAATCCATACGCTTCAACCGAACACGTACTGGTTTAATGAAGTACTTGGCGCTTTTCAAGGGTACAAGTCTATAAGGAGTGTTGGCAGGCTTTGGAGTGACGGCTGGCTTTGGAGTCACGGCTGTAGAAGAACGGCTACTTGTCGCAGGTGATTCCTTGCACTTGCGCGTGCTAATGGGACTATCCATGGGCTCCTGCTTAGGAATTGTCTTTGCTTCGTTCCTAACACCTAGCTGGCTGAGAATTGGCTTTACCTCGTTCAGTGGCTCAGTGGTAGTCAGTTCAATTTTTCCCGGAGTAGGGAGTACGTTTGGAGAAGGTTTTTGTGTTGGCGAAGTTGCATTTGTCAAGCGAGGAAATACGTCGCTGGGGAGCTCCTTTACTCTTATGGTTTTTAGGAAATCCGAATACTCTTCATTCACAGTCTTCTTCTCCTGAGGTCCAAATGGATGGGTGGCCTTGACTAAGCGCTCCTGCTGCAGTATAATGTCCAGGAATTCCATCTCCAAGCGACGACGCTGAGGCACTGACAAATTCTCAAGCAAAGGCAGTTGAGCCAGAATCATCTGCTGACAGCTCGTCTTTGGTTTAGCATTTTCTGATGGCGGAGATGAGATATACTTATTGAGTTTGACCACATGTGGCCAGAAGAGTTCGGGCACCTCTCCCTTGGATTTGAAGAGCGTTGGCACAAAAGTCTGAAGGATGTTCCACCGCCACTGCAGTTCGGAAACGGTAAAGGGAGCGCTCATAGGAATGCTCTTGTAGGCCAGATTAAAGCTCTTGGTAACCTGGTTCCAGCCCCAAGCTGCGTAGTCTGCATCCTCGCATTTAATCAGAAACGGATGCTTGCACAGAAGTTCCATGAGGAGCAGGTCGTTTAAAACGATCTGGGACTGTTCGTTCCTGTTGGACAGGCTAAGGCCCATTGAGTACAGGTCCACGCTCCCAGAAGCGTCGGTGTCCCCACTCATTATTAATACTTTTAGTTGATTTTAGAAATGAGATCTGATGTAAAACGGTAATTCATCTAAAAATTAGTTTCAAAACAATTTTTGCGAAACAGTGCTGAATAATTCGGAACAATGACAAAAATAGCAACTATCGATAACATCGATATGGTAATATCGATAACGTTACCAGGCCATCAGGCCATCACTTGTGAAGAAGCGTCGTGAAAAAGCCGCAAAATATACACAGACTGGACAATATTTTCGCAAAAACTTAAAAAATCGAGACAAGGAGTCTTTCAAACGCCCCAAAATGAGTGGCGGCACAATGTTATACGGTGGCGACGAAATAGGAGCACTGGTCTTTGATCCCGGACACCATTCCTTGCGAGTCGGCTACGCGCAGGAGGATTCGCCGAAGGCAGAGATTCCCTCCGTCGTCGGGATCGGAGCTGCACCGGAGACAAATCTCGATCCGGAAACGAAAACGGACAGTAACGTCACACCAAATAGTGAGTTTAACCCATTTAATCACAATCGCAGTTCCTCAATAACTCAACCCTTATGATTTGCAGATGCGGATCAAAGGAAGTTCTATGTGGACACCAACTACGTGAACGTGCCCCGCTCCCAGATGGAGGTGCAGACCTACATGAAAGACGGCATGATAGAAAACTGGGATCTTTTCGAGAAAGTCATAGATTACGCCTATGCGAATGTCATTCAATCGGAGCCGGAATACCATCCAGTGCTCTTCTCAGAGGCTTCCTGGAACGTGCGCAACAACAGAGAGAAGCTAACCGAACTAATGTTCGAAAAGTATAATGTTCCGGCTTTCTTTCTGGTGAAAAACGCTGTTCTGGCCGCCTTCTCCAGTGGCCGTGCCACAGCTTTGGTCGTGGACAGCGGTGCCACCCATACCTCTGCCGTACCCGTGCATGAGGGTTATGTGCTCTCCCAGGCGGTGGTGAAGTCCCCCCTGGGAGGCGATTTCCTATCGCGACAGTGTCGTCAGCATTTGGAAAAGCACGGCATCGATTTGTCGCCCGTATACAAGATTGCTTCCAAGGACGTAGTCAAGGAGCGGGATAACGCTCGCTTTACCCTCCGCAAACTGCCCGAGAACCTCACGCAATCGTGGCAAAACTATATGCTACAGCTGATGATGCAGGACTTTCAAATGAATGTCCTGCAAGTGCTAGAGAATCCCTACGATGAACGGGTGGCTGCTCAGATCCCAACGGTTCACTACGAATTCCCCAATGGCTATCACCAGGACTTTGGATCGGAACGATTCAAGATAGCCGAAAGTCTGTTTGATAATGCCATGCTCGGAGCTGGCCAGTTGGCCTCCACCAGCGTTGGAATGTGCGATGCTGATGTGCGACTATCGCTGTTCGGTTCGGTTGTAGTTACGGGTAAGGATTTACTTAAAAAATATAAATTTTTCCTTTAACCAAGAACAAATATCTTTCATAGGTGGCAATACCCTGCTGCAGGGCTTTCCCGAGCGTCTGAATCGCGACCTACAGCTGCGTGCTCCATCCAACACACGGCTGAAAATGATATCGGCCAACGGCAGTGTGGAGCGAAGATTTGGCGCCTGGATCGGTGGCTCCATCCTGGCTAGCATAGGCACCTTCCAGCAGATGTGGATTTCATCGCAGGAGTACGAGGAAGCTGGCAAGAGTCAAGTGGAACGAAAGTGTCCCTAAGAGGCAGCTCGTATTCCATCGAATTCCAATTTTTAATTTTAAAGACGCAACTCTATGTAATTATATAAATGTGAACTATCAAATGTCGCTAAAGTTTGTCTTATAAAAGTTATTTAAGAAAATGCTGGCACACGTTTTAAGGAAGAGTAGATAGCTACGCATATATTTTCACTGTGACGTTGTTGTGGCAGATGTCACTGTTTCACATTTAAATCTTGTTTTCACAGGCTGTTCTTTGTGTTCGGGCTCCAGTTCGTACGTAATGGAAATGGAGTGGACTTTGGGGGCTCGCTTTCGCTGGAACTGTTGATAGAATGGTGACACAAATGGCCGCGTACGACGCGTAAGCGTCTCCTCTGTGATTTCGTGGCACAGCTTTATGAAACGTCACATGGATCCGGTCATAGTGTTGTCGCAAACACATTGCTAAGTGAAAAAAAGAGTTATTAATGGTTTCGATTCTTTAAACTCCCATCAAACCTTGGCGTTTAGAATGTCCTCTGACCAATCTTGCTTGGAAATGCGATCCACAGCGTTGACAAGTATCTTCTTGACCTTGATCACGTTCTCGGCAAAAGTTTTCAAAACATCCTGTACATTAACGCCCTCACATCCCATACGCCAACAGTCGTAGTCTGTGGCAATGGCCACCGATCCATAAAGTAATCCCGCCTCCTTGGCCAAAACAACTTCCGGACAGGTGGTCATGTTGATCAAATCCCCACCCCACTGTCGGAACATGTTGCTCTCGGAGCACGAGGAGAAGCGTGGACCCTCAATCGTTACAATGGTTCCTTTTTGGTGGGCCGGAATCTCTAGCTCTTTGGCAGCTTCAAGGAGAATGTCTCGGACTCGGTCGCTAAAGGCCGGATACATGGGCAGGTGGCAAACACCACGTGGACTCTTCTCAGAGCCATCGTAGAAGGTTTGCAGTCGCTTAGTGGTGCGGTCAATGAAGTCGTGAGGAACAACCAGATTCCCGGGCTGGATTTCCTCCCGCAGGGAACCGCAGGCGGTGGACACAATCAAGTGCGTGCAGCCCACCTCGCGCAGAGCCCAGATATTGGCTCGATAATTCACATTTGAGGGCATGATGTCGTGCTTGCGACCATGTCGGGCCAGGAGCACGCACGGAACTCCATTAATTTCGCCCTCAATCAGTGCGTCCGAAGGATCACCATACGGCGTTTCCACCGGCCGTTCTGTGCGCTGTTCCAAGATGTCAGGGTCATCCAAGCCGGAACCGCCAATGATGCCAATCTGAAAGATTTTTAGGGTTACAAAAATGTGGCTGAGTTTTTGGATTTTTGAACTAACCTTGACCGGCAGGGGATCCAGATTGGTGTCTTTACATTTAATCGTAATCATGGCTAGCAACGGATTCAATTACGGCGAGCTGCTGCGGCGGTGGTTTGGAGCAGAGTAGAACTTTCCGCTGATAGCCCGCTGATAACTGTGTGTCTACACAGTAGGGTGCAAGAACCGCAAAAGCTGCGGCATATTTGTTGCTCTTGATGTGGGTGGGAGAGAGCTTAAAATTATGGAAAATAAACCAAGCTTAAAACTAAGTTTAATATGATGAATTAATGATTATCATGGTTTTAATTAGTTAAACATTTAAATAGTTCTAAATATTTTGCAGGGTGTTTGGATGTTCCTCAAGCTCAACCACCTAATCAGTCTGCCAATCGAATACACTTCTCTCCAGCGCTTTGCAACACTGCTCTAGACGAATGTAAGCAGCTGGACCTGTGGCACATGTGCCCAAGATTAGGATTCCGATGGAAACAAATATGTATCACCTTGGACAAGATCTGCCAGGCAACGACGTGGACGACATCGAGGATCTGATATCCGCAGACGATGTCAAGCCTCGGGAACGCTATGAAAACAAAAAGAGCGTAACAGTTCGCGCCAAGAAGCGGCAGCAAATCCAGCCACAAACCGAGGAGGAGGAGCCGAGACCAAAGCCCACGATCCACGAGAGTGTTATACCCGGAACACAGAAGGTTTTCGTAAAGACATGGGGCTGTGCCCACAACAATTCCGATTCGGAATACATGGCAGGCCAACTGGCCGCTTACGGATACAAATTGAGCGGCAAGGAGGATGCGGATCTGTGGCTTCTCAATAGCTGCACGGTAAAGAATCCCTCGGAAGACACCTTCCGTAATGAGATCGAATCGGGAATGCGAAATGGCAAACATGTCGTGGTCGCCGGCTGCGTTCCCCAAGGAGCTCCCAAATCGGATTACCTAAATGGACTCTCTGTGATTGGAGTGCAGCAGATTGACCGTGTGGTGGAGGTCGTAGAGGAAACCCTCAAAGGGCACAGCGTACGTTTGCTGCAGAACAAGAAAAAAGTACACGGACGACGGGTCGCAGGGGCGCCTCTATCCCTGCCAAAGGTGCGCAAGAATCCACTGATTGAGATCATTTCTATAAATTCTGGCTGCCTGAATCAATGCACCTACTGCAAAACGAAGCACGCCCGTGGCGATCTGGCCAGCTATCCACCGGAGGAAGTGGTAGAGCGAGCCCGTCAATCCTTCGCCGAGGGATGCTGCGAAATTTGGCTGACGTCGGAGGACACGGGTGCCTACGGTCGGGATATAGGCAGTTCCCTGCCTGAACTTCTCTGGAAATTGGTCGAGGTGATTCCCGAGCACTGTATGCTCCGTGTGGGCATGACAAATCCCCCTTACATCTTAGAGCATCTCGAAGAAGTGGCCAAGGTGCTGCAGCATCCCCGAGTCTACGCTTTCCTGCATGTTCCTGTCCAGGTAAGGATTATTGGGTAATCCTTTAAATTCAACATCCGACATTATCCTCATCCTTTTTTAGAGCGGCAGCGATTCTGTTCTGGGTGAAATGAAGCGGGAATACTGCCGCAAGGATTTCGAGCACGTTGTGGACTTCCTAAGGGAACGTGTTCCCGGACTGACCATAGCAACCGACATCATTTGCGGCTTTCCCACTGAAACCGAAGCGGATTTTGAGGAAACCATGACTCTGTGTGCGAAATACCGGTTTCCCAGCCTGTTTATCAACCAATTCTTCCCCCGTCCGGGCACGCCGGCTGCCAAAATGGAACGCATACCGGCCAATCTGGTGAAGAAGCGAACGAAGCGGCTTACAGATCTCTTCTACAGCTACGAACCGTATGCAGGTCGTGTGGGACAGATATATACAGTGCTGGTCACGGAGGTATCCCATGATAAGCTGCACTATGTGGGCCACAACAAGAGCTACGAACAGGTGCTGCTGCCCATGCGGGAGAATCTCATGGGGACACGTGTCCATGTCCGAATCACTAGCACCAGCAAGTTTAGCATGGTGGGTGAAATTTTGGATGATGAACAAGATTGGACAAGGTGTGCCAAGCAGGAAGTAAAACCAGAAGTTGGCGTAACCAGAAGAAAAGACAACCTTCAACGTTTTATAGGAATTGCTTTGGTAGTCGGAAGCCTGGCGTTCCTGCTACAGCTACTTCTCCGGTATTTTTAGTCCTTTAAATAAAACGACACTTTGTTCCGAATTCATAATTTAAGTAACGCTTTGAACTTAGCCTAGTATACATTAGAAACTTGTTGGTTCTCCATATTGGTGTGGATGTGGCTCGGAGGAACTCCTCAATAGTCATCGGAAGGCTCCGTGCCGAAGTAGCGATCGCCGAAGTTACCAATGCCGGGTATAACATAAAACTTACTATTAATCTCCGGATCCAGTGCGGAAGTAACAATTTTCACCTGTTGATAGATAAAAGGTTACAAAATATTTCCCTAACAAGGAAGTTCCCTTCATACCTTTGGGAAGGCGTAGGCAATGGAGTGCACTCCGATCTCGGCCATCAGAAGCGAGGCCAGGATAATGTTCTCCTCGGGCACATCATGATCGAGTAGCACCCTAATGGCCATCATGGCCGCTGCACCAGTGGCCACGGTGGCGTCCATCAGTATCACCTTGTAGTCTTTTATGTCTTTGGGCAGCCTCAGATAGTAGAGCTCTGGCTCGCCAGTTTTTAAATTGGTTTGGATAAGGATTTTCCCGATGCGAATATCCTTGCACACATCGCAGACGGCTTGCTCCATGGTTTCGCCAGCTCGAAGAATGGACACTCCGCAGATCTTTCGCGATTCCATGCGTTTGCCTTCGTACAGGACTCCTTGGGGCGTCTCCACTGTCGTGGTTTTAAACGGAAATAGACTCAGAGCATACTCTATAACCAGCCGAATGAGGCGTTTCGAGTAGAATATGAACTCGTCTCGGGATGTGTTGCGGCAGCGGATAAAAGTGTGCAAGCCCTTGATCTGGGGAGTTGGATGCAACAGGTGCAGAGAATGTGGCATGGGCTGGTCCTTGTACGAGTTGGCCAGAGTTTCGCGCAGCTTAAAGCCTCGCTGTAAAGGGAGAATCAAAATTATATTAAGGTTTTTCTTTTAAATAAATAGAATACTAACCAGTTGGAGCTGTGTGTGAACATGCTGGACGATGAGATGGATGGCCACCTTGTTCTCTCCGCCCCTGGGCACAATGATGTCCGCATGGGCCATGGTTGGGGCAATGTAATTGGCATACGAGGGCTTTACCATGTTCAGGTATTGTTTCAGAACGCCCTTCAGGTCGCGTCCGCGCTGGGAGATGTCCCTGGAAAAGATATTCCAAATTAATGACGATCCTTAATGAGAAAAGTAATCCCTATGCTACCTTTTCAAACGCCTGGCTAGGCGTATATCGGGATCTGTGTCCACAAAGATTTTCATATCCAAAAGTTTGAGCACTTCGGGACTGTGAAAAGTCAAAATGCCTTCGAAAATGATTACGTTCGCGCCGTACATAGTCTTTGTCTGACTCTCCCGTCCGTGTGTTACGAAATTGTAGACTGGCACCTCCACTTTGCGACCTTCCTTGAGTTTTGTGAGCACATCCAGCAGCAGCTCGATGTCAAAGGCATCCGGGTGATCGAAGTTATACTCATTGATCAGTGCCTGTTCGTGCTGCTTCTCATTCAGGATCTAAGATATAGATTAAATATATTAAATACATACTTTTTATAAGGAAAGTAAGACACTACCTTGTAGAAACAGTCCATGGACAGCAGGGTAACCCATGGCACGTCCAGACTTTCTATAATTTTCTCAGCAACTGTGGTCTTTCCAGAAGCACTGCCACCGCAGATTCCTTTAAAGAATATAGTTTAGTTTCCAAAATTAATATATTCAGTTCCTAGATAAGATCCTTACCTATTACAAAAGGTTCCACCTGTTGGCCTGCACAGTTATACCATGGAGGACGTCCGGCCGTGTAGATTGTGCGATTATTGGCACGTATAATGCATTCGGACGGATTGGCGGTGGTGGTCTGATTGCCGATGGAGGTGGTGCGCTGTCGCCGGCCGGACCGTTTCAGTGGCGATTCCAGCGACGCTTTCGCAGGCACTGTGGTGGGCGACGCGGGGCAACAGTTGCTGCTGCCCAGCTCAGCGTAGGGATCCACATACAGCTGTTCCGTGACATCCGAACGATCATCGCTGCAAGTATTGTAAGATATATGAGATTAGTTGACAGATTAGCAGTAACCCAGATATGGCCATGACGTATGTATACATATATATTTTTTAGGAATTCTGTGGTTAGCCACGATAAGGTTTTATCACGAACTGAACACTGATTATTTTCAACAAAGTAGAAACTAAACTATATATGTATTTTTTGTTTCTTTGATAGTTACATTGCCTACAGGGGGATACTGAATTGATACGTAAGCTTAAAAGCTGTAAATTCAAGGTTGCTGTATACCACACTGACCTACTCTACTTTAGAACCAACCCCAGCCCACTTTTTCCCCAGATACTGCCCACGCAAACCTAATCTGATGCTCAGTTATAGAAAAATTACTCATTTATGAAGTTCCTTAATTAAACTCTATAAAAGATAACATTGCTAATCTGAAGGGTCAAGTGTTTTACGGATCGGGAAAAGAAGAGATAAAAATAATGGCTTATTTATAGACGATTACTGTGGCGAAATGACGATGAATCGCGCAATGACGATGAGGTTAATACTTTTTTAATAAGAAAAAAATAATCATTTTTATTTTTAATGTTGACCCACCCTACTGTTTTATAAGCACATTTAATATTTGCATACATGTGTGTGGCGTTTATGATTACAATTTTTTTTTGGTATTTCCGCAATGTGCGTTGCAGAATGCTGACGTGACCTCAACATTTGGGGTAAAGAAAAAACGGTAAAAAAAACAAAAAGAGTTTGCGTCTGTTTTTGGGCATAAAACACAATCATTGAAACAATAAACGTGTCCCACATACACTAAATACATGCAAAAACATTATTTATTTATATATTTAGGTACGTAGACAGTAAAAAGAAGCAGACTATTCATCTTTTGTACTTTTTTTGAGGATGCTGCGTAGGCGCGTTCGTTGCACTCTCTTCTCTTTTGCTTTTCGTTATTTTTATCTTATTTTCTTTCATTACATTTTATACATTACTGTGCCAAAAAGAAACAGAGCATATACTACATAAGTACACCCTATAAGTCGGTATACTTTGTATAATATACAAATAGTGAACAGATTTTAATTTTTTTTTTTAACTATATAAAATAGTACTATTTTCGTACAAAAGTTTGCTTACTAGTTCATTTCATAACTAGTTTAAAGGGTATAACAAAGTAGACTCGATCCCATTGCTTAAGGTCTTGCATAGTAATATAAAAGAGCAAAAGAAAGATGTTAGGTGAGAGAGCATCTGCCACGTGTGCAAGAGAGGCTGGCGAAACAACAGGTATCCAAGCCTGGCCTGGGAGGAGCGACAAGGACAACCGAATATCAGGTGGTGGAGCAGGATGGCGACCCACCGATAGACGTGGCTCGATCGTGGCCACAATTGGAGACTTCGACGCATTTGCTGACGCTATCGTATTTTCATTATTTGTTGTTATTTGCCGCAACGCAGACACAACTCGATAAACAATGAATGTTAACAAAAAAATGGTCGAAAAAGAGCGTTAATTAAACACTGAGAATAGACAGACAGACATACGAGTACTCTACAAACAACAGAAACACAATTAGAATGGCGGTAAATGGCAACAACAAAACAGAACACACACACACATAGACACTCGTACGGTAACACAGACACTTATGTACTTAATGGTATATGGGTACGAATTTGGATTTACGGTTAAAAAATGAAGAAAATGCAATGAATTACATGTGACCATTGGTTTTGGCTGCAACAGCCTTAACCTTTGACTGCTGTTGTTGTTGTTGTTGACGCTGATGATGCTGTGGCTGTGGCTGTTGTTGTTGTTGCTGCTGTTGCTGATGGTTCGCGATTGTTAGTAAACCGGCGGATGCGGATGCAAATGCTGATGATTTGCCCTTTTGGACATCGCCATTGTTGTGATTTTGATTTGTCTTGCTGCACAAAAACGTGATGCTGCTCATTTTAGTCAGAGATGTGGGAAGGTCCGTGTGGGCGTGAAATTGTCGCGAGTCTGTCGTCGGCGCCGGCGTTGCCAAAATGGGTCACTCTTCTTTACACTCTAGCCAGCACACACATGGGCCGCGGCGTGGATCACATGTGATTTAGAGCTTTTGCTGCGTTTCGTTTTGCGTTTTGAGGTTTGCGTTTGCGGGCAATATTTATTCGATATCTAATAAAAGGCAAGAGCGGAGGTGTGTGAGGTGAACGATTGACTGACAAAAAGTGGTTTAAAAATTGCGATGCCGATTCCGATGCCGACGACGCCGTTGTCGGTTTGTTGTTGCGTCTGTAACTGTTCTCGCAGGGGGTGGACTGCTCTCTTTCACTCCACCTTTCTCATTCGGTCTTCGTTTTCGTCTTTATCTTCTCCGTCTCCGTCACCGTTACCGTCTCGTTTCAACTGCAGCTACAGCTACCGGCGACTATTGAAATTCAATTTTATCATATGTTTATGTCTCTGAAAGTTTGCCTGTATATGTGTGTTGTTTGCCCAGGTGAACCCTATGCCATTTTCCTCGCATTTATTTTTATTGCGTGTTTGATGAATGAGCTCTCCAAGCAGCACATGCCACCCGAAAGTAAAATAAACGTCAATGTGTGTATGTGTGTGTATCACATTCTAATGAGTTTTGGTTTTGGTCGGATTTTCACACTTTGAGTTGCCGTGCGTGAAATTAATTCCGCATTAAAAATCGTTATGTTACCTGTCGGAGCTGGCGGAGCTCGATGGGTTGTAGAATTTGATTTGTTTTGTCTGCGCAGCACACATTATTGCAGCCAATTGCAGCGATTGGAAAAGAAAAACACGCGGTGATTTACTTCAACGTGCCCTCTCTCCCAGCAACTGACTGAACATTGGAAAAACGTGCGCGCTCGCATCTGCCTCCGTAATACATATAGAAATATTCGCTGTCATGTGCGATGGCAGCCAATTATGGTTTTGTAATTGCTATATGGGCTATCACATTGCTACAGCGGAATCATAAATTGTTTATTTATCTCCTTCTGATGCTGTCATTTAACAGTTATTCGATTGCTTGGGGTTGCAGGGGGTCCGGTTCAAGTCTAAAATATCGCATACGCCAATGTCTGGTCACTCTTTTGGACGCCTTATTTCCTTTTAACATTTTAATGGTACTTAAGGGCTGCATTGAAATTCATAGTAGTAGGTAGAACGTAGGTATTCCTAACAATGATTGAATTTTAATTAAAACAAGCCTACTGATACATGTTTCTGGAATATCCGAAGCGTCTAACGTATCTTTAAAAACGGCGCGAAATTCTTCATTTCAGTGTGACCGCCTACTTTATGGTACGAATTTTTAAATTTACCCGGAAAATATTGTATTTATATAATTTATAATATTCCTATTATTTAGAAGACCAATTTTAAACATTTTAAGCTTAATTTATGTAGTTTTTGAGAGCTACAAAATTAGTTATTGCCCAATAATACCAAAAACATTTAAAATATATTAAAAAACCGTTTTTCTCAAATCAGTTGGCAACCCTGTCAGATAGGAAGAGAAAGAGGACGCAACAATATGTAACTAGTGGTCGGCAACCCTGCCTGTGGCCACAAACAATAAAAAAAAACTCATACATTGGCCGATCATTTTCCAGCGCAAATTGATAAAAATGCCTTAGGTGCACGGATCGGGAGTTAGCAGAGCAGCAGCAGAAGGATGGCCTACATCAACATCGCCGAGTGGACGCCCGACCAGGTGACGGACTGGATCAGAGGTGCGTAGCAAGTGATAAACGATGAGCGAGGTCAAGGAGAAAAAAACTGCATTGCCGAGCCACTGCCCCAAAACCAGCAACGACAACAACAGCAACAAAGGGGCAGCAGCGCAACAAGCGAAACAAGAATTTCAGCTTTGCCACAAATGATTTCTCCCGAATCCCGAATTTTTTTTGGTCTTTTTTGGTTTTGGTTCAAAATTTTCTTTGTTTGTTGCAGGTTTGGATGAGTCCATGAAACCATATTTGTACGAGTTCTCCAA
The DNA here is from genome assembly GCA_018150545.1 of Drosophila ercepeae. Taxonomy (NCBI): domain Eukaryota; kingdom Metazoa; phylum Arthropoda; class Insecta; order Diptera; family Drosophilidae; genus Drosophila; species Drosophila ercepeae. The sequence continues at coordinate 18,026,264 of JAECWL010000161.1, forward strand.
ACATGACATCGATGGCAAGGCCCTGCTCAACATCCGGCCGTACGAGCTGGAAAATCTGGGAATGCGGAGGATAGGTCATCAGGAAATCGTTTTGGAGGCGGTGGAGAATCTAAGGAATTTCGTAGGTCTATCCTATAAAGCTGTTGGAACAATCTAATATATATCTATGAATTCATTTCCAGCACTATCATCTGAAAAACGACAATCTACAGTTCATGGCCATGCATGTGGGCACTGCTGCCCGGAATCTGCATCGAGAGTTGGCCAAAAATCATGCGGATAGTACGAAAATCGATACGAGGATACTGCACGATATTACCAGGATGATAGCCACTCTGAAGCCCCTGGTTAGCAGCTTGGAGCGGGCGCCGTTCCGGAAGCAAGAGATGTACCGCGAGTACTGCGGCAACGTACTCAAGTTCGGTCTGGAGCTGGCAACCATTGCGCATCGGGATCGGTTTGCCCTCTACCCGGTTCCGGCGATTCGAATGTCTGCGGAACGCTTGGAGAGGCTGGCAAACTTTATTATCCAGGATATCTCGGATCCCATGGTCCTGCAACCCGCCTCGCTGAATTTGGTGACTCTTAAGAAGCGCGAATCGGAGCTGGGTTTCACCATCGAGTCCAGCTATAATGGCATCCATCGTGTGACCGATAATAAGTACAATTCGCCGGCTCACAATTCGGGAAAGATCGAAGACGGTGACGAAATCGTGCAAATCAATTATCAGACTGTGGTTGGATGGCAACATCGTACGGTGCTGGAACATCTGAGGGAAGCCCTGCCAGATGTGGTGCTTACAGTGAAGAAGCGACCCAAGCACACCAAAATGTTTGGGCAAATCTACATGCAGCCCTATAGGTTGCCCAGCAAGAAGCGGAACATGGCCAGTCGCTGGGCGGATCAAATGTCTAGCCCAAGGGCTGCCTTTTTAACGTTGGACTCTGAGCGAGCGGCCACGGGTGGCCTTGGATGCAGTGTACCGGAGTCGGACAAGTCGCTGAGCATTAAGAAGAGCGAGGATCTGGTTAAGCCCAGTCCAGTGATGGAGTCCGCCTCCTCAGATTCCGATTCCAGCTGCAGTGATATTCCCACACCGACGGATCCCAAGTCGGCGGCCCGAGAGATCCGCTTGTATTATCCCAAGCCCAGGGCACTGCTCCAGCGTAGGAACACGATCTGCGGCGATGAGTTTCTCAGCTTGAAACACTCGGATTTGGTGGTCCCTTCGTGGCACGAAAGGAAACCAGGCGTTGGTTCTTCGGCTGTCTGTGATCCGGGCTCGCCTAGCATTCGCGACAAGTCGATATCCTTCGGTTACGGCCTGGAGATTGCCCCAAGGCCCACCACCTGCATCGGGATTGCATGTGATAGCTCCACGGACAAGGTCAAGCGAATGTTTCACGAGGCCCGGAAGCTGAAGCAGTTGACGGAGGAATCGCAGCGCGAGTTCCCGGAGGAGCGATACAAGCCGGGCGTCAGCAAGGTGGTCCGCTTCGATGCCAACATGAAGGTGGAGGATTATGTGGTGAAGAACGAGATGTTTACGTGCAACGTGGAGAACACAATATTGGAGACCTTCGAGCCTATTCCGTTTGCCGACGAGGGCGAGGAGGATGCGCTGGAGACGCTGCGCAACTGCAAGACCGAGAACGCCGAGGAGCTGCTGGAGGCCATCAACCAGGCGGCGCGAGGTCAGGAAATGCCTCTAGCGGAGGCTATAAATACGCCACTGATTCTACAGGGGCGCCGCGGACGATTGGACAAGAGCCACAGCACACCGGCCTACGATAATTCCGGCGAGGAATCCGATACTCCACCGGCGATTGAGCCGCGAAAGGAGTTCCTTTTGGTCACACCGCCGGCGCCGCCACCGCGTCCTCGAAAGCAGCGCGAGATGACGCCCCCGTCAGTGCCACCACCGCCTCCGAAACCCGCCAGCATGCAGGCTGCCAGCAGCATCACCAGCATTTCCATTTCCGTGCCTGTTTCAGTGTCGGTTTCCGTGCAAGTGATAGCGTCAGATTCCTCCGAGATCAGCGAGTTGCACACGCCCACAAAATCGCGTACTCTGACCCTCAAAAAGAAACACAGCCTAATGGCTAAGAGGAGGAACATGAACCTGAAGCTCCTTGGCACCGGCGACATCCAAGGCTACTTGTACCGGCGTACAAAAAACCACAACGGGGTCACCTACTGGGCAAGGATATACTTTGTGATGCTGGACACCATACTGTACGGATTTCGCAAGAAGGAGAGCACCACCGCCAGCCTGGTTATATTCTTGCCGGGATTCACGGTTTCACTGGCCAAGGAGGTTCACTCCAAGCCGCACGCCTTCAAGGTTTACCACACGGCAAAGTGCTTTTACTTTGCGGCCGAGTCACTGAATGCCTTGAATCAGTGGGTGGACTTGTTGCGCCAGGCTTCGCTTAAGGTTTCGGCCAGTTCAGGGATCGGGGGGGTGAGCAACAATGGGAAGGATCTGTATTCGGAGGACGATAGTTCGGGGGAGGAGAACGATGCCCTGGTGGCCAAGAACCTGAGTACACCATCACCGCAGGGTAACAAGGATGCATTGTCTATCTCTTCGCTCACTTTGACGGGCGGAACACCGCCCTCCACGGGCAGCACCAAGCACGAGCGAGGATACTTGGATTCCTTTCGAAAGTTCACGATGGGGACGTTTAAGAGCAGCGCTGCAAAGCCTTCGAGCGACATTCCCGTGCCCACGGAACAGTATCGGAGCTATCGCAAGGTTCCGGGTGGCAGCTTTGGTATCCAAATAGGAGCCAATACACCGGGCTACCATGATCCGGCTCAGCCACCCACGCAAGTCGCCCCGCCAGTGGCACCCAAACTTTCGCGTAGTTCCAGCCGAAGTTCCGTTGTGAGTGGCACGGAGTCGGCCATCTCGGTAACGGCTTCGATTCTGGGTCCACCCACCTCGCCTGCTCCCACGCCAACGGCCACACCCACCTCGCTGCAACACCAGAGCTCCGAGGAGAGTCCCAGTCAGAGCCAGAGCCAGAGTCCGAGTAGCAAGTCGAGTCTGAAGAAGGTCCCCTACAACTTTTTGCACGCCTCCAACCCGAATCTGGTGGAATTCGATTTCCATACCTCGAAAACCCTGTTGCCCAAGATGAGCGTCGGCACAACCCTCGATCATGGCCACAACACCCAGGGCTTTGTAACGCTCAAGGATCTGATGCTGCGCAAACAGGAGGAGGAGGCCCAGGAAATGTACAACAACAGGGTCCACCTGGGAGTGGAGAAGCACAAGCATTCCCGGACCGAGTCGACGGCCAGCCAGCAGAGCTCCACTAGCATTAGTGTGGCGAAGCCGCTGGAGAAGCTGCCCAAGATCCAAAGTGTAAGCCTGCCCAAGACGCCGGACTATGAGATCAGCTTCAAGCCCGATGACGAGAGTATAAAAAGGACGAGGACCAAGGAAGGACAGAAGCTGCGTGACTTTGGCTACGAGTTGATATGCGGCGATGAGCCAAGCTCCAGTTCGAGCAGTAGACTGGTGAAGCTGCAACTTCACAACGAGCAGCAGCAGCTGCAGGCGCTGCAACACCACCAGACGCAGAGCAGCAAGACCAAGCAGTTCCTGCGCTCCCAGCAACAGCAGCTCTCCAGTTTCCTTCACAAGGGCAGCAGCGACCAGAAGAAGAACAAGGGGAAGTCGAGCAGTGATCGGCGGTTTCCCTTCTCGAAGCATTCAAGTGGCTCCACAGGCAGCTCGCCAGGACATGCAATGACTATGACGCTGCCGCTGAACAAGAAATCCAAATCGAATCACGCCTTGGACGGAGGCGGAGGAAGTGGCAGTGGCGCTGGCAGCGGGATTAGCATCAAGAAAAGTCAGACGTACAATCAGGATTTGCGGGATAAGATAGCGGGTACCAAGTACGATGCCCATCGCAAAAATTCAGCTCCGATACCGATCTTCTCGAAGCTCTCCATTTCGAGCGGCACGCCGGCGAAGCCCTCCAAGGAGAACCGCTTTCTGGGATCGCCGCTCCTGCATCGCACTCTCTTCGGACACCATCACCATCAGCAGCAGCAGCAGCAGCCGGCGTATCCGGTGCAGCCAATGACGCCAACCAGTATTGCGGATCTGGATGGGGATCAGGAGATCTTCTCGCAAATCACTCTGCCCACCCACAACCAGGCGGGCTATAGAAGCTACCGGGGGCCCGGAATGATGACAACATCAACCACGAATCTTTGCTCTTCGGAGGCACTGCAGCCACCATTACCACCGGCACCACCGCCTCCAGTACGACCCCAGAGGGAGGAAGAGCCACCACCAGCGGAGGAGGTGGGAGCCGGAGCAGCCGCATCGGAAAGTGCGGCAACCCCAAGGGTCTCCAACTCGGGATCCTTGGACTCGAAAGCGGCCACACCGGACTACCCCAACATGGAGTGTCCGCCGGTCTTCGAGCCGGAGATCTACTCGCTCAGCGAGCCAAACACCAGCTTGTCGCGGCTAATGCTCCGCACAACCAGCAACAATAACAACAACATCAACAACAACAACACCAACAACAGCAACAACACCAACAGCAACAGCAACACCAACAATAGCAGTCCCAGTGGCGGCGAACATCAGACCTAGGTGTGTGATGGAAACTACTGTGAATGCTCTATTATATATATATATACATATATATTATATAGCGATATATACTCTTACGATATACATAGGTATAAAAATTTGTTCATTTTGATCGTCTTCCCTGTCTCCCTGAAACACCAGCGCAATCCTTTCAAATCAAGCCCCTAATTAGATGTAAATGTTTACTCTGACTTTACTTTGAATTATTTTCGGTTTTAGGTAAAAAACACATGTATTCACACGTACAAAAAAAAGAAGAAAACATAAAACCAGAAAAAAACAACAATTAATTATAGCAAAAAGAAATTATAAATCTTTAAGCATTAACTGAGAAGTCTGTGCATCGAAGAGAAATAGTTCTTTATGATTTGCCTTTGTAATGGGATTAACCAAGTTAATCCGAACTGTTTGATTTGCTCAACAGTTTGTGTCTAGATTATATGTATTATATATTATGAAAAAATGGAGATATTATTGTAGTGCGGGTCTCCAGCGATTCCAATGGAGCCGCAAAATGTTGTAGCGAAAATAAAATATATATTATATATACACAGTACACGAAATATACAAGCATACGAATAAAGTCAACTGTATATAATGACAAAGGATATATCTTTTGGATGGGATGCAACAGGTTTTCAGTTTTTCAGAATCAAAAATACATCTTTATCCTCTCTAATCAGATCGATTTATAATCCTTTTATTCACATTTACGTTTTGCAATTAACCAATTAAAAGTAAATAGCTTTTACGCCATATCGCTGATGAACTTCTCCACTTCCTCCTTTTTAAACATGTAGTATTTGTTCTCCGGAGTCATGGTCATGACTTCCACGTTGGTGGAGTTTAGTTTCTCCTCCATGACCTGCTTCAGCGTCTTCAGCGACAGGTCAATGGCATCCTTCAGTGTCATCTGCGAGTGGTACTCATCCTGTAGATTCTGTTGAGCACCCTCGCTGCCCGATCCGATGGCTTTGGCCGAGTGACGGACAAAGGTGCCCGACGGGTCCATGTGCCAGAGCTGTGGCAGGCCAGCCTCGATGCCGGCAAATAGGATAGCCACACCAAACGGACGGCTCATGGCAGCTCCATCGCTCTCACCGCTGTCGCCGAACTGGATGGCCAAGGTGGACACGGCCTGGGCACAGGATTCAATGGACATGGGCTCGTCGTAGACGAACCAGTGGTTCTGGCACTCGACACGTGCGCGCTCGATCAAAGTACGGGCATCGGCCATCAGTCCAGAGGTGGCGCATCCAATATGCTTGTCCACTTCCACAATCTTCTCCACAGTGCTAGGGACCATAAGCGGCGATGTGATGCGTTTCTCCACGGCCAAAACGACACCTGTCGAAAACAAAAGTAATAAATATAGGAACTAGCATATAATAACCATCACTTACCTTCGGGTGTGCATATTCCAATGGCAGTGGACCCCAATTTGATCGCCTCAATGGCGTACTCCACCTGGAAGAGACGTCCCTCCGGCGAGAAGGTGTTCACGCCTCTATCGTACTCGGAGCGGGTCAGAAACATGTTGCTCTGGAATATTGGTTTGTTTGTTAGACGTACGATTTTAATTTATACACAACGGGTGCTTACTGCTTTGTATTTTCCTTAATAAATGTCTGCCAATGACTTGACGCCGGAATGACTTTGCGGATTGGGATGTTATTTGGAAAAATAGTTCTTGGTTGGTCACTCTAGTTTATCGCACTTTCCAACACTACTCTGGTATTTTTAACAGAGTTTAGGGAACCGTATTGACATACTGTTATTTTAACAGAAAGTGTAGCATGAAGTTAGGCGCCCTGTTAACAGAGGTTTATAAATAATAAGCTTTGATTTGCGTTTATTTTTTACTCTATTTTATATTTAGGAAAGATTATTAAGATCTTTAATATTAATAATTTTAAAACATATTCTTTTGCCATACGTATATGTATACGGTTGGCCTATAAAGTGCTTGGTTTTCTAATCATTCAAAATTGAATGAAAACCTGTATTAAAAATAGTCTTCGAAAACTTTTTTATATTCATTCAGTGGCTTTTAATTGTCCACCAATCATTCCTGTCATAACGACCAAGTTTACATAAAACGATTAAATGGTTTAATGATTATGTAAATTTAAAAAGGACCTGTTTTATTGGCCCCATATTTATGATTATTATTATACAATAAAATAATCAGTTTTTAATCTGTGTTTATGTTTGATTTGTTTTTTCATTATTTCCTCTTGCAGATAGTCCATCGGAAAAACTGACAAAATATCTTAAATAAAATGTATATCTCTTACTAAGATTTTAATGGATTGGTGAAGGATTGTTTTAGAAATCATTTAAGGTAGTCCTCTCAAAAATTGGATGATAATTGGCAAAGATAAAGCTTTCGGTAGGGGCTATATTCTTCCTCCTCCGACTTTTCCAATTGTTTAAAGGGTTCTCTTGAAGAATATATTTAAAAAATATATTAAATTGTTTTTCCTTGGATTTTCTAGCAGATTGATAGAGAATCGAGTATTTCGTTAAAGATAGGATGAAACTTTTGCTAAGATATAAGTCTTTTCCAAGTTCTTCAACTGTTATGAGAAAAATAGGTAATATTAGCAGATTAATAGAGAATCGATCTACAAATGCTTTGAAGGTATTAGGATATTATAAATATTGATAAAAAAGAGAGAAGTATAGCCTTGCAGGGGCTGCAGGGGATTTCATTATATTTATAGCTGTTGCGATTGATTTAAAATAAGGCTTTTCTTTTTAACCCAATTTAAAACAAATTGAGGTAATACTATAGGTTGTTTTTGCATAACCATCTGATTGAAAGGCTTACATACTTTCACATGGCCTGTCTTCGAGACTTCAATTATGAGCTTAATGCTATTTCGACTTAAAAATCTAATCACAGCGCACACGCACAATCTTTTTTCGAGTTGTTTTTCCGTCTTCTGTTTTTTTTCGAGAGTAAATCCCCCGATGTAACAAGGCAGATAACAAGAGAAATAATGATTGGGTCAAGGTTGCCGTTACCCTTCTTTTGGAGATAAAAGCGAACGTGTGCCAGCCCCAAGATGCGAACTGTGAAGACTGGGAGGGGCGGACTAAGTGAAGGTCGTTGACCAAATGCAGTCTGGCCAGAAAGAGAGGTCCGCCAACTGTGTGGAGCGAAAGAGAGGGCTTGCAAACCAGCAAAACCGTTAATCAGGCAGAAAGCCCGTTAATCGCGGCGCCGAATTGCAGTAACGAATTGCTGTAAAAGTTGGCCATAAAGGGGGAAGCCTACCAGCTGGACCTGGAGCTACTACACTGGACCTGGACAATGGGCAATTAGCGTGTAGAAAAAATACGGTAAATAAAAAACAAAACAAAAAATTGGAGCCTAAATTTGATTATGAAATAGAATGGGCATGTAAATGGTATATGGCGAGCCCCTTGTCTTCCGCGTCTGTTTTTGGAGTTTTTCATTTTTTGTTTTTTCATTGCGAACAAAGCTGCATTTGCGAAAAATAATACCTGGCTTTGTTTTAGTCGATGTGTTTAGTCGAATTGTTGGTATTGCCACACGATGGATTTTAAAATAGCCGACTCGAAGCTAAGTATGTTTTCAATTTAATGACTGCGAGTGATTGCACAAAATTCCAGGCAACCAGGCAGTCAGTCATTCAGTCACTCAGTCAGTCAGTCAGTCAGTTAGTCATACATATCTTTCACATAATGCGCACTCGCGAATACTGTGAGTACCACAGTATCCGCAAGATACATGGCTTAGATACATCCAGCCAGTCAGCCAGTCAGGCAGTCAGTCACGCGGCGAGATCCCACAGGCAGCGCTGGGGGGTTATAATCACGCTCCCCCGATCGGCCGAAAAGAGCCACCAAATTGCCAGTTGTGGCAGCCAAAGTGTCAGGGGTTTCGGACTCCTAGATTTTACCACAAATAAAAAACCAAAAATAAAAGTATATATTGACCCACTGATGCCAAAATAAAGAAAGATCACTGAAAAAACAGAGAGCTTTCTTTAAATTAAATGGGTTTTGAAATATGAATTATATCTTAATATCTTTTAGGGGTTTAGACCTAACAAGGGTTAGTCCTTTTTTTGTGTAACCCTTTGGATATTTGACATTCTTTGAACTTACAGAGAAATCTTAACTATACTTAACTTTAAGGTAAAAACAATAAAGCATCATTTTCAAATATAATCCTTACTAAAAATTAACTTTATCATAATATCTTTTAGGGGTTTAGACCTCAATATGGATAGTCCTTTTTGGTAACCCTTTAGATATTTGAAATTCTTGTAACTTACAACGAAACCTAAACTTTTTCTAACTTTAAACTAAAAACAATAAAGCATAAATTAAAACTTAATCATAATTTGAAAATATATTCCTTACTAACCATAAAATTTATGATTAATAATCTTCGATGTATCTTCGGTGTTTTGGCTTTTGAGGTTCCACTCGCCAAGTCGAGATGACCCCATAAAACCGTATAAGCCGAGATCAAATGCATATTGTAACCCAAAATATATCAAATAACCAAAAAGGTATTATGCTGGGGTTTAACCTTCTTATTGTCTCTGCCACTTACCACACACTGAGGGGTTTCTGTTTTTGGCTTTGCAACGCATTTCGGTCATCGGCCATTCGATGTCAATAGCCGCCAGCATTTGCATAATCCCAGCCTCTCAAATCAGAAATCTTTATACCATACACATATCTAAGATATCATATTATATTATGGCCAGGTGTGGGTCCAATAAAAACGGAAGCATCAAATCCACGGCACGGCAGAAATCAAAGAGCTTTCCACTTCCTAGCTATTGTTTTGTAGGATAACGACCTGGTTACCTTGTTGTAATACATCTAGCGCTGTCGCGAGACTCCTGCCTATCCATGTCCATATTTATATATATCTATATTTATAGTTTCCCCCCCTTTAGATGGTGGAAACCGAAACTGAAACTAGTTTTCATATAACACCGTTCCCCCGACTGACTTTTCATTACTAAGCCGCCGAACCGAAAGGCAACCGAAAAGAGTTGCGAATGCGCCGTGGCGCGCCGGGCAGCGCCGCCTCGTTGCGAGATATATAGAAAGACAAGACGGTAAGACAGTCCAATTTTTCGGTGTATATAAACCGAGTGCAGTGGCACAACGATTCAGTCCCAGCTTGGATCTCGTTACCCGTGCAGTACAGCGAATCGTGGAGTAATTGTTCCCCCGTGAGACGTCGAATCAGCAGCTCAACAATGCGAATGGTAAATCCCATATCCATATATCCAAAGGATATTCCCCCTGTGTGTACGGTGTGATCGATCAGAGTGATGTGAAACGTATCCCTCATTCCAGTTCGTACTTCCTTGTCTCGCCGTGTGCGTGGCATTGGCCCACTGTGGCGTGGCGGCAGCTGGCGAGGAGGCCAACAAGGCCGAGGGCGATGGCAAGACCGTGGAGAAGCGGGGTCTCCACCTGGGCGACTATCACCACTATCAGCCCCACTCCCATCACGAGCACATCAAGACGGTGACCATCGAGAAGAAGGTACCAGTGCCCTACACTGTTACCAAGCATGTGCCCTACACCGTCGAGAAGAAGGTGAGTTCTCCATCAATTTTCTTTAGAAGATCCATGGAAATAACTCTCATTCATAGATCCCCTATGAGGTGAAAGTTGATGTGCCCCAACCTTATATTGTGGAGAAGAAGGTACCTGTCCATGTCAAGGAGTACGTCAAAGTACCCGTCCATGTCCCCAAGCCCTACGAGGTGATCAAGAAGGTGCCCTATGAGGTGAAGGTCCCGGTCGACAAGCCCTACGAAGTGAAGGTACATGTCCCCCAGCCCTACGAGGTGATCAAGAAGATCCCCTATGAGGTCAAGGTACCAGTGCCCCAGCCCTACGAGGTGATCAAGAAGGTGCCCGTCGAGGTGAAGGTCGAAGTTCCCGTGCCCAAGCCCTACGAAGTGATCAAGAAGGTTCCCTACGAAGTGAAGGTTGAGATAGAGAAGCCCTATGACGTGGAGGTGGAGAAACCCTATGACGTTGAGGTGGAGAAGCCCTACACCGTGGTTGTCGAGAAGAAGGTGCCCTATGAGGTGAAAGTGCCCGTCGATAAGCCCTACAAGGTTGAGGTAAGTTGGTCTAGCTCTCTGACTTTTCCCAGGACTCATCCAAAACTCCTTTCCTTTAACTCCATTTCCTTACCAGGTTGAGAAACCCTACCCCGTCCACATCAAGGTACCCGTGCCACAGCCCTACACCGTCGAGAAGAAGGTTCCCTACACCGTCGAGAAGCCCGTGCCCTATGAGGTTAAGGTGCCCATCGAGAAGCCCATCCCCGTCTACACCGAAGTGAAGGTGCCCATCCACAAGGAGATCCCCGTGCCACACAAGTACCATGTCGAGGTGCCGATCTTCAAGCACCACGAACACCATGAGGATCACCACGACTACCACCACAGCCACCACGGACACTACTAAAGATCGCTCGGACGTGGATATGCCCAATGCCAGGACAAGCACAGAAAGCGAGCACAAGATAGAAAAGCAGAAGGAGATGTAGAAGAACGAACAGGAAGGAGAACGAGAACGAGAGCAACAGGCGACGCACTACCAGGAAGTCCATCTGTATCTCTCAGATGCATCCACGCAGCAACGTTGAGCTGGACGTTGAACGGGTGACACGAGCGGGGGAGAAGATAGAAAGGAAGAAGGAAGTAAAGTTTCTTCCTTTAGAAGATAAAGATGAAGAGGAGCCAGAGCAGAAGAGGGAGTACCAGCGAGGAGTGGCAGTAAGAGGACAAACTAACTGCCACTCCCACCATCATCGAGATCTGCTGGAAATCTCTCCATGGATTTCCGCATCAGTTTTAAACCAAATGTGTTAGTACTTTTATCATTGTGTTAGACTCTATGATTTCTATTTAAATTATAAGCTAAAGACACACCGAAAAGCAGACCGCCAATTAATGGGTTTCTGGGTTTCAGTCTGGGAAGTGAAAGTGAAAATTAACCATCCATCCAGCCATGGCCGAAACCTCCACAAATCACGTAACCCACTGTTGGCAGTGAGGAAAATCCAAATAAAAATGAAAAGGAAACTAAAATGGCAAATGAAAATGAAAGAAAAACCAGTTCCTCGGGTTAGTCGGTGGTGCTTGAATATTGTGTATTCTTGTGGCCAGTTCATTATGCAAGGAGCACCGCGAACCGATCGGCTATTACATCATCGGACTGCCAAATTAATTGCAGGAAGCACTCGCCAACACTCGTTGAAACTTGGCAACTTTTTCGCAATTACCGTGGCACTGTCATAATGGCTAAAAAATGGTAAGAGAGGAGGGAAAACAAATTCATATATTTGCCAACAAATTGATGTGTGCACATAAAACAATGTGCCAGTTACTTTTCCACTAAAATTATTATATTTATTAGTCATTTCTAGGGTTTAGCAAATATTTGAAAGTCTAAAAGTATCCCAAACTATAGCCTAAGATTTATTAGTCCTACAAAACCGCCTTAAATCGTAATTGAAGCGAAAACGCCGCCACACTTCAAGTGTGCAATGGCCTCATTTTTGCAGAAGCAGCAATCGTAGCGCGTAGCCAAATTGCTATGCATTTCATAACATCAGTTACAGCAATTACAATTACAATTACCCATCACAAGTACCCACTAATTGCAGTTTGATGGTGTAAGCTTTGCCACTTTGTTTAAATTTCAAATTTTCCCGCCCATGCAATAACAGGTCTGTTAACATTCGCTTAACAGCGTTGTAACCTGTCGTTGGTTAAAAACTGTTATCGATCTGGTCACACCACGTTTTGTTTACATTGGTTATCTTTGATATATTTTGATTATTATTCGCGAATATCAATAATTATAATGGCTGACGATCCGGATAACTCTGTCCCGGCTGAGCCCGAGAAGATGTTCACCCTGAAAAGGTGGAATTGTGTCTGCTTCTGGAACTGGGATGTTGAATGCGATGTCTGCGCGATTTGCAGAGTTCAAGTAATGGGTAAGTTTTAGACTTTAAATAACTTTTAATAAAGTCTTAATCTTGGTTAATCTAAAATATGTACATAGATGATTAGGGTGGGATATGGTTTTTAGTAGAAGCAACTTGTTTGGAAGTTAAACACAAAGATTATGGGAATTATTTGCAAAGACAAAGGGACGCCATCGAAAGCCGCGGGAGAAAAAGTTTATTGACTTTTGGGAAGTGTTTTCCTATATCTTTCTTTATATATATTTATATTTTAAATATAAGAAGCTTTCTACGTGGTTTCCCCTCAATTTTGAAAAAGTATCTTGGCGGGAAGATCTAAGATTTAAAAATATTCAAACGAAGCTAAAAATAAGCTGTCACTGACTATCAATTTCGTCTCATTTTCTGACAAAGTTCAGCAACTAAACCTCTAAATATGTATTTATTTAGTTACTTGTTAAAACTGCAACCTTTTCCCAAGCCTAGATTTAATCTAATCATCCATAGTGATCCATAGTGATCCATAGTTTGAGATTTCCTAAAATAAACCTCCTCCCAACTACAATAATCAGCGGATCATATAAGCAATGGACCGACCATTCACTGCACGGATGCGATTGTTTCGCAATTGTTTACTTGAATTTGAAATCTCTTAATTGCTTTCCGATAAGAATCGAAACCGCAGGCAAGGACCATGTAATACTCATCCTTATCAAAGCAAAGCTTCTAGCATCGAACTGCATTGAATAAATGCGTTTCTATTTATGCATTTCATGTGCCGCTGGAATGACCATCTAGCCGATTGGTCAAATAAAACTATACACATCTATATACATATTTATATAGAGGTTTAGTGACAGTTTCGAAATAAATATCACGTATGGGTGGGCACTGACATTGTCCGAACTGTAAACTGCATTCTGAAGGTCGTATGCAAAGCGTTTTCCTCTCAAAAAACAGAAAAACAATCTATAACATTTGGTTTGACTGTATTTTTTTTGTTTGTGTTTTTAAATTACAATTAAGTCTACAAATAGATACACTTAGAGTCTAGGTATACATTTAAAAATTATATTCGATATATAGCCAATTGGTGTATTTTTTCGCGAAGAGATTAGAGTTGGGTTTTTTATGGGATAGGGGGGTGGGGAAGGGTTTTTTTTTACTATAACTAAGCTACTTCTCATGTCATTTTTTGTACACCGATCACGATCAATTAGTGCAATATTTTATCTCATGGCGTTTACACTGCGTTTTCTTAATAGCTAAAGGCACTAGTCTAGTATTTGGTTTGATCGCATTTAGATCCTTGCTAACAGGCTCGTTTACATGTTGAAGGAGAGCGGCTTAATATTCGCCACCGAGGACATGCGCCGCACACGGCCCATCATCTTGCGCTCGATGTCCTCCAGGCTCTTACCCTGCGTCTCGGGCACATAGAGTATCACAAAGAAGAGGCCAATGAAGCAGATGGCTCCGAACAGCCAGAAGGCGCCATGGGTGCCAATGACATCTGCAGGACAATCAAGGATTAAATAAGTTTCTTATAAAGATTTAAATATTTTCTTCTTACCAATCATATCCTGGAAGGTCTTGGTCACCACAAAGGTGCAAGTCCAGTTGAAGCCCGTGGCCACGGAGGCAGCCGAGCCACGAATCTTGGCCGGCAGGATCTCGCCCATCATTAGCCAGGGAATCGGGCCAAAGCCCAGAGAGAAGCCAAGGATATAGATGACGAAACAGCTCAAAGGCAGCCAGCCCAGGTGGCTGACATCCGGGCCATGGGCCTTGCAGTAGAAGAAGCCGCCCAGGACGAACAGGGTGATGATCATGGCAATATTAGAGACATACAAAAGGATCTAGAAATCGGATAGAAAAAGGATAATCAGTAAAGTCTACAGGACAGTAAAGTAGTTTCTCTAAAACTCACCTTCCTGCCAGCCCGATCAATCAGCAGAGTGGCTATAAAGGTGGCCAAAAAGTTGACTACACCCACAATAATTGTGCACACATTGCTGTCAATGGTGGATCCTGCATCCTTGAAAATTGACACCGTGTAGAAGATGACGGCGTTGATGCCGCTGAACTGCTGGAACAGCATCAGACCCAGAGAAATGGACAATGGCTTCAGATTGCAGCGGCGGAGCAGCTCCAGCATGCCGTTCTGGGTGGCCTGACGATCAGCATCGGCCTGGGAGCGCAACAGTCCCTTCAGCTCCGGCTCCACATCCGCCTCCTTGCCACGCAACCAGGTCAGAGCTTTGCGAGCACTCTCCTCGCGTCCGCGGCTGACATACCAGCGCGGCGTCTCCGGGATGAGAAAGGTCAGGATGAGGCAGGGCACCGGGAGAGCTGCCCCCAAGAAGGCCAACATCGACCAGTCCATAAAGCTGCCAGCCACAAAGCACAAAAGGATGCCAATGTTACCCAGAGCCGTCGGGAGCAAGCCCAGTGTGCCACGAACTTCGGGCTGGAGAGTCTCGCCGAGGTAGACGGGCAAGGACAGCGAGGCGATGCCCACACAGAATCCGGCCAGGAAGCGTCCAGCCAAGACCATGGCCACATTTACAGCACAGGCGATTAGGAGGGAGGAAATAATAAAGGGTACTCCCATGGCCAGGATGGTGCTGCGACGTCCCAGATACTCAATGAAGGGTCCTCCGGCAATGCCGCCAGCGAGTCCAGCCAGAGGCATGACACCACCAACCCAGGAGGCCTGGAAATATAAGGAAATAAAGGATTCTTTAGAAGGGTTTCTAGGGGGAGACAGTTTTTAGGTTTTTAATACTTACAGCTTGTGGGGTGACCTCGAACGAGGTGATGTTCCTGTCGACCATCGAGACCAAAGCGGGTGAGGTATAGGCGCTGACAAAACCGACCACCAGGGAGCACAGGGACACGCTGAGAGCGGCCAGGACCTGAAAGGACACAACAAGAGCTCAAATTAGTTTCAAAATTGAGAAAGAAATTGCGTATTTTGTAATTTTTAAGGACCTGCGAAAAGGTGCAAATAGCTTTGGGCTCCTCCACGGGCACGGAGAAGGACACATGAGTGTCCGCTCGCATAAGGATCTTCATTATAAAGCTGTTCCTGTTTTTTTTAAGTACAAACTAGTAGTTTTTTGTTACAAGGTTGCGTTTTTTTCGAACAAAACTGCCTTTCACTTTAGGCCCGAGACGCGGTCCTTGGAATCGAATTAAATCAGAAAATCGGTTTCGGATTTGGATTTGGAATGCTTTCCGGCGCGTTCGCTAGTCCAAACTCAACTGAAACTTGTCATGATGTCCGATTTCAAGTGCAGTGGAATTTCGCTAGTTTTGAGAACAGTTTTTCGCAGCGTTTTAATATTTGTTAGGCTCCGGCACGTACGCGTTTATATTGAACTGCATCGAGTGCATCGAGCTGATCGCTGATATTGCCTGGCTCTATGTACAGAGACTATTATATATTTGATTTCCCAGCGGGATTGGAGGCTTATCAGTTTTGATGCAGTATCAGAACCGAGCTGTACTTGAGCTAAGGCGGTTCAAAGCTGTCTTGGCCAGCTCGAGTGCAAAACTGCAACTGCCAAAGTGTCCAGGAATGGACTTGGTCAATGGCTTGTTGATAATATCTTTCATGGAAGAGAGAGACTTCCTCCATCCATCAGCGGATTGGCGATATTTTTAGTCATTCGCTTGTAGCCATAACTAAATGCGTTAATTTCAATTAAGGCTGAGCTGAGAGGAGAAACTGAAACCCGACATCGTGCGAAAATAGAACGCTCGCCACGCGTCTTTGTAAATTGCTCAACAAGTGTGCTTTATGGTTGCATTAATGCCATTCATAATCTCGGTCGGTAGGCGCCAACGAGCTTAACGAGGGGACAATGGATTGCCATAGATGCCTCTTAGACCCCACCAGCCCTTCAATCCCTCACAACCCCTACCCCAACCCTTGGAATGTTGACCCACCTGTGTCCATATGAAGATGGGATTCGTTGTGGGACGATAGACCTCCAGCTTGGGCTTGCCATCCTCGGTTATCTGGCGCACGAAGGGCACTGCATGACGGATGTTCTCGCCGCGTTTGTTCCCCATCTCGTCCATCTCGTAGAGTCGACGGCTGCGGAGGTTGGAAAGAGGATTATTAAGTTGGGTCTCATATTATTTTAAAGACTACATCAAGCTTCAAGGACTTCATGTGGCTTTAAGTTATTCCTAAAAAAAGTGCCTTAATAATCTGTTGTTTAAATAAACACTATTTTGATTGCGTGGCATTACTTTTGATTTCATTCTTTAATGTTTGAAATTTTGTCAATAATTAATCATTTTTCTTTGGAATTTGAAGTTCATAAACTTATCATTTCTTGGAAACAATTAATAGATAAATAATAGAAGCCAAAAAGTCAGTTATTTGGCAAATCAAAACCTCTTTCCTACCATTAAAATCGTGTTTCTTATTTAATTTAAAAATCGCAATGCTTTCCTTTCAATTGATTTTTGAATAAAATTTCTTTAAAAATGAAGTCCCAGCTGTTTTTCCCCAATTTTTTGTTGCCAATTGACGCACATGTCTATGAAAGATAACCCCAAGATTAACCTCTCCATGGCTGCTTCCCAATCACAAGCTTTGAATCCTTATTCTAAGACTCACCTTTTACGGGAATCGGTGCTGATGGAGCGCTGCTGCTGAAAGTGTTGACGGGACGTGAGGAAGTCCTCGTCGCTTTCGCTTTCCAGATCCTTGAGATCGATGATCACCGGCTTGGTGATGTCCTTGGGCCGGTGGATCAGGCGCTTGTGCTCGGCGTCGTCGCCCTCCTCGTCGCTGTCGGTACTAGATCCTTGCAGGACCTTATCCAATTTGAAAGTGACTCGCGGATCCAGGCTCTGGTGCTTGCGGCCCTGGAATTCGCGGCGTGTCTTGTGGAACTCCTCCTCCGAGGACGATTCCTTAAGCAGATCCTGCAGGAAGCGTGTGCCCTTGACGTCCAACGAGACGTGCTTCTTGGCCTGGAACTGACGCCGGTTGTCGTTGGCCAAGATGTGCTTGAGGTCCTTCAAGATGCCCTTGTGATCCACACTGGTGGCCTTCTGTTGCTGGAAGCCAGAACGTCGCTCCTCGAAGCTGTCCTCGTCACTGCTCTCCGCCTGCTTATTGTTGTTGGTGTTGCTGTTGCCAGTGTCGCGCCTTTCAAAGGACACTCGGGATCCCTTCAAGCTCTGCTTGCTGCGCTGCAGCTCCTCTGCAGCTGCCTGGGCGTTTCTCTGCTGGCGATCACGATGCTCCCGGATTTCCAGGGAAGTCGGCGGCGGTGGCAGCGGTGTCAGCTCCAAGCTGCCACTGGCTCTCAGCGGAGTCCTCTGCTGCTGGGGATTCAGCTGGTGTGTGGGCGGTTCGTTGATGTCGTCGCCCTCGAGCAGGGGGCGAAAGGATAGTGGCGGCTCGTCCTCCAGCAATCGCTGTGTCCTCACGGTGCTCTGTGGATGCCGCTGCGGCGATACTTGTGGGAACAGGAACGGGTCCTCCGGCAGAATTGTGTCCAAGCTGGTGGCTGTGTTCGAGGTGGACAGATTGCTCTCCACGCGATGATAGCCCAGCTCGTCCTGAAATCGTTTCGAATCGAGAGACAGTCGCCGATTAATTGATGCGAATCATAACCGTGGCATAATTATAAAGCTTCCTATTCAGTATCAATATCAAAAACAATAACAAACCGCTACAAACCGCCCGAAAACAAGACACAGATTTTTGCTGTTCTTGAGCCGATCTGGTCGGTAATCAGAAAGGTTTCTCTAGCATTGGACCATCCAAGCCGGCTTATCGGTCATGTGCGCAGTTCATGTTGAATCTTACTCATCTTTTTTTTTTGGGTTTTTCAATATTCAAACAATATTCGAAACTTTTAATCGCGGTTTTCACACGTTGCTAGGCTTGATAAGTTGAATTTTAAAACATTTTTAATCTAATTTCTAAACTAAAGCCTTGGAAACAAGGCTCCTCCTCTGGGTTCAATATTTTTGGAGGCGATACTTACACCTACTCGGGTTAGTTTCTCCTTGAGCTTGCCCATGGCGTTGCTGAGCGGTTGATGACCTCCACCGCCTCCTCCGCCACCGCCGGCACCTCTATTGTCGCGTCCACTCATCTTATCGGCTCTATAGCTTTATCCTTGATCCTTGATTTCTGTGTCCGAAACTCAACACTTGTTAAGTAAACAATTTCCTTTTTGTCTTTGCTGTAATGAAACATCAAGTGAAGGGGAGGATTAATTAAATGTGATTATGTGATTTGTATTTGATATCATTTGGTTATCAGTTTGCGGTTTTTATTTATTTATTTATGGAGTGTCCGATGTCTGGTGTCTGCTGGCTTCTACACTTTTCCAATCGTTCGATGTCTGGCGAAATGCATTTCGTTTAATAATAGTTTTGCCACTCGAAAAAGCTATAGATTTAATTGCATTTATCAGCGGTACCTAGTCTAATGTCTAGGTCGTTATCTTTTTGATAACGTTCACGCCCCCTTAGCCACCCAACACACCCACTTCTTAGCTGGCCAGATCTGCCTCTGCTCTACACCTGTCTGGCTTTTTTCGCGCCCTCCGAAACTGTTTTGATCTCATCTCCTGCTTGTGGCATGCGGCAGTTGGCTAAAAAATCTTAAAAATTTTCCACCCAATTTTTTTGCTGTTCCCTAACATATATTTTGGGTGATTAATGACCGCATCGCGGAAAAAATGGAAATATTATAATATTTTCATTTGTTTGGTTTTGTCAAAAAAAAGAACTTTTTATTTGTTTTGACTTTTGCTTTGGCGTCATGTGATGGCAAGAAAGTAAAGAAAATGTGTGGGCGCCATGACGTCGACGTTCTGCCAAACCACCCACCCACCTCCTCATTTGTATATTATATATATATCTGGCTGTTTTATATATATTCTATTACTGGGAAAGTGGGTGTCGGTCTATTTCAAGTCTATTCTTTATTTGGAATTCCGTGCAAATATTCGCATATTTGTGACATAATTGCCACGAAAGGGGGCGTGACCTGCCACCCAAATAGCTTAATTGACTGACTTCTGCATTGTTTTTGTTTTTCTTTTTACAAAAATGAACGTGTTGCGTCTTTTCCTTTTCGAAGCAAAACGCAATTACAACAGTTGCTGCGGTTTTGTATGTAAAATTGTACAGCGGCAGGCGCTAAGAATTGCCATTGACCTTGAATTGCTGTGGGTGTGTGGGCGGCGGTAAATGGCACATATTTTTGGGGGCCCGAGAGAGCCAAAAAGAGAGATTGATCAATCATGGTCCCCCCAAACAGCTGTCACTCGCTCTCTTCATTGAGCCTCTCTTAAGCTGTTGTTCTCTTAAAAACCCAACTCACGTGCCGAATGAGCCCCCACTCTCTCTACCGCACACAGATACCCCATACAGGTGCGAATCTCGCTCTTTTGTCAACAGTGCAACGTTGCGATTTCGTATTCGTCATGATCTCTTGGCATTTTATTTTTAAAAAACGTTTTCATGCCCCGACTCGGACTCTGACTGACAGAAGATTAACAAAAACGTAACCGAAAATTAACAAAAGCCAGCCGCCGCCAGACACTTTTTCCACATTTAGCACACAAAGTCTTATTATACTTGAATTTGGTTCAATTAGCGAAAAAAGCGAAGAAAAAGAACGTCTACGCCTACGCCCGACTTGAAGGATTTTCTGCGAATTGAATTTTGAACTTTCTTATTGTTGTTGTTGATTTCACTTTTAGCGCGCACTTTACGAGAAATTTTCAAAAAATACCCACAAAATCTTGCTCTTGTCTAAATTTAAGATTTTTCATGGTCGTTGGCTCGCCAAATTTTCTCGACATTTCCCCAATTCTTCTTCTGAATTTGCATTTCCACCTCCCTTTGCCATCATTTCCTTAAAAATTCTGCAGCATTTACCCTTGGCAAATGCTTTCTCGGTGTCTCGTTTTTTTTTGGCTTTTACAACATTTTTTCGCACATTACGTAAAGTTGGTTTCGCGGACGGCAAGTGTCCAGTCCGCTGCAGGTTCATTAAAAATTGTTTTAAACCGCTTGACGTATGAGCCAAAAAAAATGCGCATAAATTGACAAGACTTTGTGTTTTTTTCTTTTTGAAATTTTTAACACCAGACAGACCAGAGACTGGGTGTGTGTTTTTTTATTGTATAAATTTATTGCAAACATTTTTTTTTTTTCATTTTAAAGAAACGCGATAAGGTTACGACCGGAACTGGTTACCAAGAAATCAGAAAGAAAACTATAAATAACTAAACTGGAAGTTGGCACTAAAAATCTTTTACTTTTTCGGTGGCAAGTGTTTTTAAAACGATTGCGTTCTTTGAAAGTATTTTGATAGTTTATAGTTTCGGCGAATTTTGATTATTTTTACCTTTTGCACAAACTACTAAATGTGATATCCACTATTGTGGCACTGAACTGAGTATCTGAAAGATTCGAATGCGCAACGCTTATATAGCGCACACCGATTCCGATTCCGGCGGAGCCGCTGCCGCTGTCGCTGCGAGCTTTTTGTTGTTCCCCCCAACGGTAAAAAAGGCGCTCTCTCTGGGGCTCTCTTACGCCGAGCAAGAGAGTGGTGCTGGTGAGCGAAACGTCGAGCGAAGGTCGAAAAGACGGCATGAATGAATATTGGAGCCCCCCGCCCAAGACTATGTGTGTGCGTTTTAGCCGCCTCCTAGTCGTAGGTGTAATTATTGTTGTTTTTTTTTGTTCCTTTGCCGGCTTGGAGGCTGCGATGACGCGTTTTCCTGTAGAAAAATAGCCGCGACCCAGTGGCACCAAAAGTGCCAACAAAACCCATTTCGATACTCTCTCTTTGCGGATGTCCTTGCCGGGTTAAAAGCCGTATCTTGTATCTTTAAGATACATTTTATCTTACAGATACTTTTTTATACCATAAAAAATCATAAAAAAGTAACCATTATTACTCATAACATTTCCTATGGCAAAGCTCTTCAAATGATATGATAAACGAAAATAACCACAAATCCTGATTAAACTAATCTACTGTGTAGGAGTTAGGAGGAATTAATAGCTAATAAATAATGTAATAAATAATAAAACATCGAATAATGGTTAATATCTTTCCTTTTAATATTAAGATTTATTTAAAAACTTTTAGAAGCCTTTATAAAGTAATTAATAGCTAATAAATAATGCCACTTAAACATAATTTTTATATTCAAATTTATTAAAAATAAATAGCCTTTATAAAGAAATTAATAGCTCATAATTAAAGTAATAAAATATCGGAAAATATTCTTATATTTCCTTAAAATAGAAGCCTTTAATAGCTCATAAATAAAGAAACATTTATAAAGTAATAAATAGCTAAAAATATAGCAAAAAAATAGAACAATGAAATAAAAATATAATAAAATAGAAGCCTTTTTAAAGTAAATAATAGCTTATAAATAATGTAATAAAACATCGGAAAATATTCTTATATTTCCTTAAAAAAGAAGCTTTTATACTAAAGTAATAGTATATCTCATAATAAAAGTAATAAAACATCGATAAAGGGTTAATATATTTCATTGGAATATTCTTATATTATTGAAAATAAAACCCTTTGGATAGTATAGCAAAAAAATCGGTGTAGTTTAGCTTTTTTCTATATTTTTTTTATTGATTTGTTTGGCCAACAGTGGCCTGCCTGTCAATGTCCAATTGCCTCGGCCTGGATGCTGAGGGCCTGCTTGCTGCTGCTGCTGCTGGCTGCTGCTTGCTGGCCAATTGATTTTTATTTACACACATATTTTCAATTTTCAATTGATTGTTATTAAATTGACTTTGAGGCGCGTGCAAATTTCTGGAAGAGCCTTGGGGAACATTTTGCGTGCTGTTGCTCATGATTTCAATATCAATTTAATCATTTTATCATTCAGTTTTTCGGGGGCCTGACGCAACTGCAACCAAAACAAAACGATGATGGATCGATGGATGGCTGGGTGATATGAGTTTTAGGCAAATAATTAAGCCAGGCAAGTGCTGCGCTTCAATTATTATTTATTGTTTTTATTTATTTAAATACGAAACGCGCCCCCCAAAACGACAAAAGCAGCAACCCAAGTGGGGGCTCGTCTATTTCATAACCTGGCATAAACATTACCCGCAATGAGACGCCACAATTTCCAAGTACCAGCCCGCCGCCAGCGGGTTTATTTGCAGATACAGATACAGATACAGATACGCTTTAAACCAGCAGATACAGATACAAGTGAACGCATTTTTGGAAGGGTCACCCTGGAGTAATCGAAAAGAACTCGCTAGAATTATATGTCGATTGTATTTCAATAGTATAAATAATTAGCAAGTTAGATTAGTAGAATTATTAAGAAGTTAGTTACTTAATTACTTTATTAGTCAGTTTTTAATGTGTTTTATTATAAATAAATTTTTGTTGAATTCGAAACTTGATTACTCTATGAGTCAGTTTTTTTATGTCTTTTTTATATCTATTACTTCATATTTTTGTTAATTAATTTAAGAAAGAATTTAGATGCTTTATTCTATGATTTACATAGTTATATAATTTTACCGGAGCTTATTTTAAAAATGATCAAGGAATTCTCTGAATTCTGAATTAGGACTTGATTGCTTTATG
Source organism: Drosophila ercepeae (assembly GCA_018150545.1). Lineage (NCBI taxonomy): Eukaryota > Metazoa > Arthropoda > Insecta > Diptera > Drosophilidae > Drosophila > Drosophila ercepeae. The sequence continues at coordinate 18,049,524 of JAECWL010000161.1, forward strand.
AGTCAGTTTAAGGGTTTTTTACGCGCTGCCGTTTATTGTATGGCTCGGATCGCGGAGATAGATCCGAGAGAATAAAGTATAAAGTTTATGTAAAGTACATTTATAGGTAAAGAATGTTAATTAAGGTTTTTTAACTAATTTTACAAAGAATTTATCTTATCTTATCTTATTCTATGATTTAGTTATATAATTTTCCCTGTTTTTATTTTCTCTTAATTCTCAAGGGACTCGTGCTAAACTTTTCATACCCCCCGCTGATTTGCGCCTCTGTCCCAAAAATGTCTTAAACAATTAACGGAAAGTTTTTAAACACGATTCTGCGAGGCACGCGTACGCTTTTGATATTTGGCGTTTCGGCTTTTTGGGTTTTTGGCGTTTTCCACCAGCGACCGTCATTTGCCCTCGAGTCGGGGTTGTGATCGGATCGGATCGGAACGCTGATTTTTGGCATGACTCAAGGCTTTTTTAAACCGAAATATCGAGGAAAAGTAATAACAACACCGAAAACTCTCAAAAATGATGGATATTGTTTACGGTTTTGACGCCGGGGGAAGGTCAAAGCAGCAAAAACATTTCTAAAATGCAAAAAACTTGATTGACAGGAATCGAAAGCGATAGGGAGTGAGGGAGAGGGCAAGCTGGCGAAATAGGAATTTAAAGTTGTGAAAAAAAGCAACAAAAAAAACTAAAGTGCATTGAACCTTTTTTTTTTTAATTACACAAACAAGAGGTGGGTTTGAATAAGCTAGAGCACTGAGAGAAAAGAAACTACTCTGGCCGGTGATTCATAAAAGCATAATTGTGTTTTTCACGATTTTAACAAGTTATTTGGCATTCAAGGCTTTTCAGTTATCACACCCACTAGATAGGCCACAGATAGGCCCGCCGGCAATATTTTCGTTCTGAAAAGGCCGCGTCAGTAAATGACGTAACTGAAGCAGAGCTTTCACGTAATTACCGTACTGTACTGGCAAATCGCAGACCCACTTCCTCTTTTCCTATTTTTAGAGTCGGTCTACAAAATAATCAAAAAACCAAAACAGAAACCGAAACAGAAACAAGCGAGACAAGATGAGATGTTGGGGAATTGCAAAAGAGACGAGCCCCCAGCGTCACGTATCCACTAGGGAGAGCGATAGGGAGCGAGTCAAAGAGAACATGTGGGGGCCAAGTAACTGAGCACCTGGCAACACAGCGGAGTGCGGTGTGAGGGGGAGGCAGGTGTAACTGAAACAAAGAGAGAGTTAAGACAGGGTGCTCGCATTACCACGTTAAGTGCATCAACCTATGAGGAGGCGCAGGCGCACGGCTCTTAACGGCTGATGCAATTGCGCATTTATTGCGTCAGATATTGTATCTTTAAGAACGAAAATTCCTTTCTTGGATATGAAAAATTTCCATGCGCTAATTAAAGAACTTTGGCAAGCCCTGGGGGGACACTGGCAACAAATTGAAACGAATTGCAAAAATCATTAAGAGCTTATTTATCTAATTGGTGTTGGAGTCACATCAATTCCGCGAAAAACTCCCCAAGTGCGAAAGAGATCTTGGCAGCTCTCTTCGTGCTCTTTAATTTGTGTTTCCCCCACTATACCTCCACCTACTTTTTTTTTTGCTCTGAACAGAAAATGCTAAAATTAGCGCGCAACCAGCAAAAGACATCAAAATATGTAAAAGAAAAGAGACGAGACCAATAAGTTCAGTTAAGCATGTGATGCCGTAGCCCTTCTGCTCTCCACCACCCCCCACCCACACTTAACGTCACGCGCCGATACAAAAAAAAAAAAAAGAAAATACAACTAAATAAATACCTACTCATATATGTATACATATATAGTATTTTGTATATATGCAAGTGTTTGTGTGGGGCTTGGTGGCGTTGCTGCTTTTGGCAAACCAGACGAGCCTCCAACTAACACAAACAACACTGCACAGACATGCTTCAACACATACATACATACAGACTCGTACTCTTACACACATACATATAGAAATGAGCTCCACACGGTGACTTTGCTCTAATTCCCAACTCAAAATTCCCCAAACCGACTTTTGAGTGTGGAATTCGCAATCAGCCCCGTTTGCTGATTTGCTGATTAGATGTTGTGACGAATATAGGTGTGCAGAATTTTTTCTTTATAATCACTGCAACTATGTACTTTAAACCTCGAGTCCAGTCATTGATCGACCGATCGCTGCCCCCAAGCAAAAAAGCTCCTCACTGGGGGATTGCGAGCTTTTTTTCGCCAAATAATCATTAGAATTGGACTTTTGTTTTCTATTTATACACGGCTAATTTTCAATGGAAGTGCTTGCCGCTTACCTAGTACAACAGCAAACACGTGTGCACATGAGACTTGTTTCTGAAGCCGAGAGCAAGTGATTGGTTAGGAGACGGTTGCGGGGGGAGGCACTCAGGCATCCAGGTAATTAAGGCGGCTAAATGGCAAGACCAGTGCCCTTCAGCGAAGGTCAAAGTCGCAGTGCCCCTCCGCCGCCGCCAGACGACGCTTGAATTTCTGTCACCAGTGGCCAGTTCAAAGTTGCGAAGTTGCGTCAGAACGCTAATAGAAACCCTAACTCAATGCAGATACAAAGATACATAGATACGTAGATACGTAGATACAAAGATACGTAGATACTTAGATACAAAGATACGTTGATACAAAGATACAAAGATACGTAGATACGTAGATACTTAGATACAAATATACGTAGATACATAGATACATTTATATATACGGAAAGTATCTGGCAGATACGTACGATCTACGATCGGCGTCTGGCTTGACTACTTAGTCATAAGGTTTTAGTCTGCCATCCAGTATGCAAAGATTTATACACTTGACCAAGTCTGGTTTTGGCGGCTTTTAATTAATGTCAGCGCCTCTGTGTGTATTTATAAACTATCTCATGAATATGCACATTCCATCGAGGGTGAAACTTTAAAATTCGAGATATCGAAAGATAATTAAGACTTAAAATTCCCCAAGGAAATTGTATCTTTTTTCCCGTTTTCCCGCTTTTTTTTAGCAATCAATTAACAACTAAACATTCCAAAGCATATCCGTTTGCACATAAAAGCCAACAATTAAATCACAAAAATGTCAATGAAATCGTTTATTCTAAAAAAAACATAAACAAACAACAACTAACTACTAAATAACAACCTTGACTTACGTGCAAAAATGTCCAACAGGTTGTAAATTATTTTCTGATATTTTGTTTTCCTTCTCCGAGGTCCATATAGAGGGTGAAACTATATAAATTATACGAAATATATAAATTTATTTAAACATCCCTTGCCGAGAGTCCCGACCCGTTCCACGTGGCAGGTCAGAAGTTGGCAAATAGCCGGCGCTGAGAACATAGCCTCGGTGGCGCAGTTGGCAGCGCGTAAGTCTCATAATCTTAAGGTCGTGAGTTCGAGCCTCACCCGGGGCATGTAAATTTTTTGCTTTCTTTTCGAATTTCTTTTATTTCTTGCATTATTAAATCATTTTCATTGTTTCCCTTTTCATTTACTATAATTTTGTAAACCAAAACAACTCAAGTTTTATTTTTTTAGTTGTTATCCCTCGTTTTTGCGCCTTATTTAAATATTTGGACTGCACGCCAAAACAGCTGAGAAATCCGTTCATAAATATAAATGCCCGGCAATAAAATGGCACTGTCGTGCTGTCGGGAATTATTACGGTTACAAAAGGTGGACCAGTTATTCAGTTACAGCGACAGTTAGCCGGGTAATTACACAGCCATTAGCAATTACGGATGACATTAGCCAGCCAGCCAGCTAGCCAGCCGCTTCCAGCTAGCAACTCGACAAAAGCAAATACTGGCACGGGAAGAATCCGCTGGATGGATGGGATGAGTGCGGCAGAACCCGTGGGGAAGGATGGTTACAGATTTTTTACGGTTTGGCTTAAATATGATGGTGGATAGTGTCAATATTTGAACACTCCCACTACGCCTGATTATCACGCGGAAGACAGTGGCATAGGTCGGAGTTTAAAAAGAGTCTCCTTATCCCTTATCACTATATTTCCTCGTACACCTGCTGATTCCGTGTAACGCCACCTGTTAAAGATCCTCTTTCACGCCTCCTTGACTTCGGACTGCTGCCACCTGAGGGTTTTCTGCGATTCCTTCCACATATGACACCTTTTTGCACCTGCCCGAATCGCCTGTCTTATGTAAAGCGTGCCAAAAAGTCGAAGCAAGGTCAGCGAGATCGAGTATAACGTTTTTTTATCCATAAAATAAAAACTGCATTGAGATAAAGACAAAACGCAGAGACCGAAGCGTTGGGGGGAAGACAATACGATCTCAGTTTAGAGATCTGTTGGGAACATATGGCCAGATGATGCCGGGGGAGTACGAGACCCCAAAAAAATTGAAAGGCTAGTGGAAAATTTTATGGAAAATTACCCGAGACAATGCACTCGCATCCCTCATACCCCATTCCCCATCCCCCATCCCCCAGGAATGCAAAGATTTACGAAGGCTAAAAAAAAACAAAAACGAAAATCAAAATTTTCCACTCTTGATGTATCGATGTGGCACCCAGTTTCTGTATCTGTGTCTGTAAAAAGTATCTCGGCCCCTCTACTCTCGCTTCTCTTGACCCTTTCCCCCCTTTAATTTCCCTTCAATGAACGCCATAAATTTTCAGTTTGCATTGAATTCGCATCGTTCTCCGATCTCTGCACATGTGATCGGTCGCGTATCTAGATATATATGTATCTCAATCTGTACATTGCCATGTAGCCCCAAATAGCCCCATATAGCATCTATATGTACCGTTCGTTTATTGACCACCAGCAAGTGGAACAAGCCAGAAAGCCAATACTTGCGGTATCCGTGAGTGTGTTTGTGCAATGCAGAAATTTTCTCGAACGTTTTCTCGACGGTTCGGTTTAGTTGACTTTTATATTGGCTACGTTGCAAAATGCTAAAACCCAATCATCGTTGATTACTAATTTGACTTACTAATTGGATGATCTTAGATCTATTAAAAATATTTACCTTTACCTTTGCAGCACGCTCCGCTCTCTATTTATTTTCCTGTTCTTTTTCTTTTTTTTTCCCCCTTCCAATAGCTTGTTAATTTCCTCTAAATGCCTGAATTATTTTACCCACCGCCTGGACAATTAACGTTTAGCTTCTAACATTCGCACCTTCAATTCGGTCACATGTGTTACTTTCCACGTACTGTTCGATATGCCAATGTGATCTATCTGAAGATAATGATAAATGCGGAGGGTTTGTGAAAAAGTTCAACCACAGTGCAAAGTTTCCACGAGGCTGGCTTGGGAGATTTCCATGCGTAGGGCATGTGGGGGATCAATGCAGCCGACTTTGCAGTAGGTTGGGGATGGATGCACTTAAGAGAACAAACCAAAAAGAGAGCTCTCTGTGTAAGAGAGAAGAGTTGGGTACGAAGAGCAGGTTTGGGGGCACGTTCGGTGTTTTTTGTTGGTTGGATGTCTGGCTGCTGGGCGACAGGCCCCCGTGCGTGACGTCACGTAATCGAGACCGTTACAGCAAAAGCGAAACGAGTTGCTGGATGGGTGGAAGATGGGCTGCGAGGGGGGCAGACCGATCATGCAACGTGACACGCGAAACGAACCACAAAAGTTATGAATAATAAAGGGGAACATGTGACCAATTTGTCGGTGAATCGAGTGCATCGATGATAAGACGCAGATATTAACGGGCCGATAAAATAACCATAGAGGTGTCAGTGGCGTATGAGTGGCGGTATGCCGCCCACTCCTCCCCACAACCCTTTCCAAGTCGGCGGGTCGCAAGTGCGAGATTTAACGAGCACTTGCTAGGGTGGGCTGCGGCTATATTTAGGCCTCAGCCTCGATCCCAGACAGATTCCGCCAGTGCATGGCCCGACAACCTTGAACTTAGACTTGCATAACCGCCAGACAGGCCCACTGCCCACTGCCCACTTTGATTTGCATATCCCGCCGCAGTTCGATTAGATCCGAGTCACTTGTCTGTCTGTATAATCGTCGGGCGTCTGGTCAGGTGCAGCAAACTGGAATTTTTAATCACACCACCGACTGCTAGCCTGTCCGGACGCTATCTTACCATATTGTATCGGCCGACCTGTAATCGGAACAGTAACGTTTTCTGATATCTTTCGACCAGTTCGACAGGTTTGCCTGCTGGAGTGTATTACGCTTCAAGCAATCGGGTATCAAGACTCTTAGATACAATATATTTACAATCTAGATACAGTCGGGTATTGTTTTAGATACAATATATTACAATAAATATTAATCTACTTCCTTTTCCATAAACAAGATCACCTTTGATCACAATTTCTAAGCAAAATATTAGTAAAAATTCAACTTTCAAAGCTATAATATTCAGCGCCTTCCTACACGATTCTCAAAAAGCAATACTCCTCCTCCTGAGAGCCTCCTCCTGAGGTCTAGGGGTTTCTGCTTACTAATGATTAATGTCATCAGTAGACCCAACCCATTTTTCCACACCCTTAAAATGAATAATACTTATAGATAATACCCCCAGACTGAGGGTGTCACAGGGCTGTAATAGTTCTATAGACTTTTCCCCCCATCCCAGCTTCCGACTCGAAGAGTCAGGTGAGTTGGCTCGACGACTACGATCGTCTAAAGTGGCACAATGTCGCCTGATATATTGGTTAATATAGTCTAAGATCGGCTGAGACGGGCTGGCCGTCATTGTCACGTTTTGTTAGTCTGCGATCCGCGATCGTTGATTGGCGTTATTGCGAGCTCGTCTAATACATATTCATATGGACATTTGTTGGAGGGCCTAACTTCCAGTGGATTCCAGTCCAGATTCCCAGACACACCCCCTCTTTGCTGGGCCCTCTTCCCCACTCAAATCGGAGGCAATTGGAGCCCCCAAGAGAGATTCGCAGATTTGCAATGACGCAGTTGGATTCGTTTTGCATGTTTTTCCACTAACCATACCATAGTCTGGACATTACATATCACTCTATCAGTGAATCAATTTACTTTATTGTTGAATATTTAAATTACAAGTAAATAGGGTCTCCTGACTGATTGATTGATTATTTATCGATCGATGTATGGAAGCTGGAAAGGTATCTCATTCCACTGTACCTAGGCCGAGCCCTCTAAAAATTTTCCATCCTTCTTGATTGTTGATATTGACTTGATTGACTTTAACAGGGAAAACCAATCGATGAACACCAGACAACGCCAGTCTACGCGATATTTGTTAATTGAAAATAGCGATGCCATTTGATTGAGTTTATTTGTAGCCTTTAGTTTTTATTATTTTTCTGTTATCTAACCCCAAGAACTAAGAACCAGTTTGTGACGCCCGCCCGAGTTGGAGTCTTTATTCGATTTTCTCGAAAAACACCTGTGTCAATGTGCGAGCGATGCCGTAGGCGTAAAAGGTGAAATCCAGGCGGTAGGTGCCAGAGGGTACTGGCATATTGATCTTGTCTAGTTCCAGAGCAAACTTCTCCACCGTCATGTGGTTCTAGAAACAGACAGATCTCGTTTAGTGCCCTAAATATATCATAATATTTACCTCTTTCCATGGACAGGAGTGATTGAAATTGCTGTTCTTGCGTATTGAATCGAAAATGAATCTCTCAAAGGACAAGCCATAGCTGGCACTGCCCATCAGCTTGCAGAAGTCGAAGAGTATGTTGTACATGAAGGGTCGATAGCCATCGCGTCTCTGGAAGCACTGCAGCCTGGCTGTTAGATTTCGAACCGGAAGCTGCAGGAGGCTGACCTTCAAGGAGAGCTCCACATGATTCCTTCGGATCACTTTCAACCGACAATATTCGTATTTTGTAAAACCCCTGGAAGTGGGTAGATCCATGCACTTAACATTCGTAAACTTCAGAAGACGAGTAGCCTAATTGGGGAGAATCTTTTAATAAATCTCAGTAATAGAAACTTTTCTTACATTTGAAAAATGCCACGAAAACGTAAGGATTATAAGCACAACAATATATTTTGATGGCATTTTGTGTTGTGTCAAAAATTTTCAATCCAAATTATAAATACCTTAAGCTAATAACCATAACAATGATGTGAGAGATAAATTACATTAGCATATAATTATTTTCAAATTTAGAGAAACAATTAAAAAACAATTTAATAGAAAGCCTTAACTAAGGTTGACTTTTTCCCTTGGTTCAGTGACCATTAAACTGCAGGAAATACCATTAAGCAGTTTTTTATTACCATATAAATGAATCCTATTGACTTCTTCTACAATTACATGTTACAAAAAGAAAACCGATAATTCTTGGAAGTAGTATGTTAAGAATTTCCTGTTTTCGATCCAGTTTCGCTTACACGAAAAAAAGTGCTAAACCCCGAAGAAATTGTGCGCCGATTTTCACACCAAAAACCGTATAATTCCTTGACTCATCGCTTGTCAATTCTTGCTTTCTTTTTTATTTTTTATAAAAATAATATATATTTTTTTAGGTTTTAGCTTGTATTTTTCATTGTTTTTATTTTTGCCCAGGTCAGCAGCATTCTCGGTTGCAACGCCAGCCAAAGTGGCGTATACGTGATGCCTCACAAGTGGTACGACATCGACAACGACAACGACGACGCATTTATCCGATTTTATTGTAAAAATTTCTGCCGATGCGATCATATTTCGAAATGTCGAACACCAACACCTTGCACCTGCAGCTCTCCCAAGCGGCTCAGGTGCAAGACCCCACCAAAAAATACATACCTAAATTATGAGCCCAGTGATTGAACCATTTTTGACTTGACTTGGCGAAATTTTGGGCGGTGATTCTGAGAAACCTTTTTTGGGCAGTTTGAAAAACGATTCGCCTCCAATTTGGGCCGCTCAGTACAGTGACCCCTCCCCAGTGACAAACACAACAACACAAAATAACTTAACTAAAATCGAATGAATCGAATGTTAATGCCAAAAGGGTCGGGAAGGGAAGGCTCGTCGAATTGTGATTTACTTTGCACTTGTTTTTTATGGCTGAGTCGCTCGCCTTTTGTTGAATGAACATTTTCGACGATATTTGTGTGAATAATTTTGTGAATGGAGGAGACTTTCGAAATATCAAATAACTGCAATCGGTGGAAATATTGAAGCACTTTGCTTTTAAATATATTAACAGGAAATTGTGTGTTGATGTGAGAGGAAGGTTCGTTTGCGTCACGAGAGCAGATTTTCAAACAAAGTGTTATTTAATTTTGCTAATTACCTGCATGGGGCATCTGTTATCAGGGGGGACCCATAACAAAAAGACAAAATTTTAAGACTAATATTACTGATTTCCATTCCTTTTCAAGCATCTTTCTAAAGTATAATATTTTATCTTTCCAGATTCTTGCCTCCGATGTCAGGCCGACAACAAACGTGACGTGATGGGGCGTCAGGACTGCGTGGTAGTGTGGGGCGAGTGCAACCATTCCTTCCACAATTGTTGCATGAGTTTATGGGTCAAGCAGAATAATCGGTGCCCACTTTGTCAACAGGAATGGTCCATCCAGCGTATGGGCAAGTGAGCCCTTATACCACTCGCATGTCATTTAGTTTATGCTGTATTTAAAAATAAATAAAGAACATTTTTTATAATTAAAAAAGAAATTTAATTTGAAAAAAAAATGTACATGCCCCGGGTGAGGCTCGAACTCACGACCTTAAGATTATGAGACTTACGCGCTGCCAACTGCGCCACCGAGGCTATGTTTTTGTCCTCGTCCAAGCGGCACTTGAGCCTGCAAACGTTCTAGACTTAGAACACAAACAGTTCTAAACAAATAATATGCTTTTAAATGGATTAATAAACATTTTTTTTGCAAACTCAATGCGCTTTAAAGCTTATTTTTTGTATTTCCAGAGAAAAAAAGGTCCCTTGGCTTGTATGAGTCATTGGCAAAGCGTCCACCACCTGTCCCTTTGGCGCAGAGGATAGCGCGTTGGACTTCTAATCCAAAGGTCGCGGGTTCGATCCCCGCAAGGGATGTGACAACAAAACCAAGTTGCGAAATTACTTTTTTTTCGTTTTTCTTTTTAAAAAACAATTTAATATAATAATTTAGATCATCACATTTAACATTAAGGAATTATACAGGCTTTGGCTGAAGCGATGGGGAAAGATTGCGCTCCAGGACCGGGCTGCTTAGTCGAAGTTTCTCCACGTCGGCTGCATTGGAAGTCAAGCTCTCCTCTGTCAAGCGTTTGGCCCGCAATTCTTGAATAGATGCTAGATGAAACGATAAACAATTCATTAATTTCACCAATAAATAGTTTCTTGATCATCCAGGACGTACGACTATAGGGAGTGTATTTGTCAGACAACAAGCCCTCCAGGTTGTAGCCAATGAAACCAACAACGCCGGCAATGGGCAATGTAATATAGACGGCGTTGCGGCGCAGGATAGCCAAAATAATAGGCCACATATTGACTTTGATTCAATTTATACGTTAAAAACGAAAAGAAGTAAAAGCGTGCAAAGTTATAGAATCAGCCGGAAGGATGCCGGACAAGTGAAATCGGAATGACCAGCTGATTTTGTTTTTATACTAGTATAAAATACCAAAACAGCTGTTATTAAAGCTGCCAGACATTCGCAAAGAAGTATAAAAGATGGCATCGCCAAGTAGGTTGCCATTGTGTTGGTATTTGCTATTGGGTACGATAACAAACAAACGCAGTTTTCCACCAAAGAAAATCGCAATTACATAAAAACATAAACGCCAGCGGACAGCAAAGTCAGGCGGTACAGAGTGCGCGGCGATTGTGACGGGGCAGCCAATAGCCGATTGTCGAAACGGGAATCGAAAAAGATGCAAGAACCAGAAACGATTTACGCATTACGAAGCTTGTTGCAGTTTCTTGTTGCCACAATAATGCCAATAAGGGGAGCTGCAGTGGTGCAGTTTTTTGTATTTCGCTTGTGATGTAGCCAGCCACCAACACACTGGCCCAAACACAACCACGACACCGTTACCACTCTCCAGCCACCCAGTGCAATCAGCGATTGCAACGCAATCAGAACAAAGAACTACCAGGACGCATAATTTCCTGCTTGGAGCTGCTTGCCCACACACACACACACATACTTATATACGCACTCCTACACACAGCCCACAAAGAGAGTGAGAGAGCGGTCGTGTGGTGGAACAGAGGGGCAACAAAGAACAGAGCGGGAGATCGACTAAGCGAGAGAGGAAGCAAGCGAGCCAGCGAGCGAAAGGGAAAGCATCAGGGAGCTGCTGCATTTCTAAAGATCGCAAATTCCGGATCCGGATATATCCATGCAAAAAATGACCAATTCGGGACGCAATCATCATCGATTTGAAGTGAGTATTCCATGGATTAAATCGCGACTTTTTAGGATGCTTTTTTTGGGAAGTTTGCAGCGACTGTCCTTTCTAAGCAAGCAAAGGTCATGGAGGTTTCAACTTTCAACTTTTCCTGTGTTTGTTATTCCTTTTTTCAGAAAGCAATTTTTGCAAGGCAACAAAATATATTCTCGTTAGGAAATTGTTTGATAAAACCTGCTTGGAAAACACTTTTATTTATATTACATTAATCTTCTGTTTAAATTTAAGATAAAATAGTAATTGGATTCATAAGAAAAGTGATGTCAAATCCTAAGAAGATAAAACCTTCTGGGAAACCTATCAATCCTAAGGATTAGCGAAGTTAGGAAGGAAACAACGGTTAAGGAAACATTCGGATTCGGAGTCTCTTGAGCGTGGGACTAAAAAATATTCTTGAGGATATTCTTATTCTATTCTATTCTTGGCTTTTCTGGATTCTCTGCTTTTTAAATTAAAGCTAAAATAGTTTCCGGTGTCAGAAGAAAGTCATGTCAAATCTTGAGAAGAGATTAAGGATTCGGATTCGTATTAAATTCTCTTTCGAAAGTAACTAAAAGATACTCTTGATATTCTTAATTGGGGTTCTTGGCCTTTCTGGATTCTGGATTCTGCTCTTTAAATTAAATATTAAATAGTTTCTGGAGTCAAAAAAATCCAAATCTGGTCAAATCCTAATAAGAAATAAAGGAACCTTTCAGATAAGTTTCCTTTGATTCTTGATATATTTTTAAAGATATTTCTAATTATGGTTCCTTAGCTTTTGGGGATTAATGTGCTCTTTAAATGAAATACAAAAAAGTTTCTGGATCCAGAGGAAAGAAAATGATGTCAAATCCTAATAAGAGATTAAGCAACCTTTCGGATTAGATTCTTGTAAGAGTGAGACTAAAAGAGATTCTTGGGGATTCTTAATTCTAGAGGATATTCTTAATTGGGTTTAAGGCTTTTCTAGATTAATCTTCTCTTTAAATGCAATATAAAAACCTTTCTGGAGTTAAACCAAATCACAAACAGGTCAAATCCCAACAAGAGATTAGGGATTCCGATTCGGATTAGTTTCTCCTTGAAGTGGGACTAAAAGAGATTCTTTCGGATATTTCAAATTAGGATTCCTTAACTTTTGGGTATCAATTCTCCCCCTTTTTTTAATTTTTCGTCTCGCTTCAGACGTGACATTAAAATGTAATTTGTTTGTTCCTCCTCCAGACAGTTAGTCAGACACTTCCATAACCCAAACCCAAACCCAAATTACTTCCAAACCCTTGATAAATGAAACTGCAGCTCGTTTATTTTGATGGGAAAGCGAGTTCTTTGTCCTTCCTCTGAAGTTAGACGACGAAAAAGGAAGAATTACAAACAGGAATCGTTTCCTTTGTTGCAAGAACGGAGAGAGACGGAGCAGGGAGTTGGGTTTCGCTTTAGCTTTTACAGCGAAAAGTGTAAGTGGTTAATGTCTTGACGACCTCGACGGAAAACTGTATGTTTGTGTTGCGGCAAAAGTGCAATAAACTCACTTGGGAGTCCCACCCCCCAAAGGCCACCCTCGCCTTTGACCAGTGACGAACTCTGAGGAGGATTGCTGCTGCTGACAAATTGGAAATTCTTCAAAGAGTTCAACTGGAAACACTTTCAAGTAAAGAAGCGAAAAACGCCACCACTTGGTTAGACGTGTGTTAATTGGTAAGAGAATTGGTAAGAAAAGATGGCTAAAAAACCAGGCTGGGGAAAGACTCGTTTTAATTGCGTTCTCCTATGGTTTTTAATCTCGGCGAGCTGTTTATTATTTTGGAGCTTATTGATTGCCAATTCGCGGTACTTGCCTGGTACTATTTGGAGTACTTATCTATCCCCCCCAAAGCAAAAGCCCAATAACAATGGAAAGTAAACAGAGAAAGGCCAAAGCAGAGGAGATTGGCCTAAAAGTTGCGAAAACATTTGTTGATTTTAGGGTTACCTATGGGTAAACTTTTTTGTGTTTTTTAAAGCATTTTGTTCCCGTTTTGTTTTGCATTTTTTAGCTGACCCTTTCTTGGGGTTCAAGCTGTTGTCTAAGGGCATCCAAAAGTAGTAAATGTTTTTTGTTTGGTCAGTGTCTCGGTCGCTGTCTCGTCTCCTCTATCATTGAGGTTTCGCTGTCAGCTTTTTGTGGTTTTTTTTTTGTGCCTTTGTTGCCCGATTGTGGGTGCATTGTCCCGCCCCCCCCACGGCCTCACGCAGCTGATATTATGCTTTCTCTCTCTTGGACTCTCTCTCTCTCTCTTGAGTGCCACCCCCTCTGGGTTGTGCATTTCCCAAACAGAAACAGAAACAGAAACCAAGGCAGAGCGCGATTTTTCAGCTGTTTTTGGAGCTTGGCCAGAGTTCAGTCTCATTCTGCGCTCTGTTGTCATCGATGTTGGGTCGCGAAAATCGCGCTGCTCTTCACCGTTTCGTGTCTGCCACACCACAAACACACTTTTACTTGCAACCAAAGCAAAAACGTGAACGCGAAAAGCCCTTCTAGTACATAGTTTCCCGCGATTAATTGCCATAACTCCAGAACCAAAAGTCCAGCAAGAAATCTAAACAAATGGTATAACAATTGGTTCTCTAAACCGATAAAAAAACATTTTCTGGGTAAAAAACAAGGAAATAATGTGAAAGTGTTTGAAAATAATCGCGTGTGCAGTTTGCAGTTGGGAGGCAGTTTTGGGGAGGCTTTTCCGACAGTTTTTTCTGGTGTGTCATCAGCTGTTTTTTCATCAACGCTTTTTTAGCTACTGCTTTCCTTGGTTGAAGATATCTCTTAGCGATATGGGTCTCCATTGGGTCTGCATTCTATATTTATATTCCAACAACAACAAGGAGGAGGAAAAAAACAGCATAGAGTGCAACCCAATTTGGATGCTGACCCAGTTTCCCTTCTTCAGTGACCTTGTGGCCGTGTGGCATATACATAGAGACACAGCCATTGCTTGTCTATCAGTTGGTATCAACTCGAAACTGACCCGGCCATGGCTTATATAAAATGCAGCTCTGATTTGTTGTCATGTGGCCTGGTCTATATGGTATTCCTATATTTTTTTCCCTCGTCGAGGTCAATGGGGAAAGTAAATGCAATGCCCCGACTGGGAATTTTCAATTTGTTTACCTTTCTCCGCGTCAGCTGTTTTTTTTTTGTTCAAAACTATCTACACATTACGTATACGCCATGTGTTGCTGTTTTGTTGCAGTAGCTGTGTTGCATGATCAAATAAATAATAAACTATGCCAGAGGCAGGCATCGCAGGCAAAGTGAAATGCCTTGCACTTCCCCATCACTTAAAGCGAATTGAATTGAAACTATTTACTGCACTTGAATTTGCATAAGCCGCCTGCCACATAAGTACGTGTGAAAGATAAAGCTTGGGTTACTTTTTTTTGTCTTCCAATTGTCCGACTCTGATTGAATTCCAGGCCACCATTGAGTGGTAATTTTCGCATAAATTCTTAATAGTTTGTGCCTCGTTTTGATGCCCTGAATGGAGTCTCTATTCCAGTTGACAAACCCCTCACAATCAGTAATTTATTGGACCTTCGATTCGATTCATACATATTCAAGCTTTACAATTGTGGAAATAACAATTTAATAAATGATATTGTATAAAGTTTCAGGGAAGTAAACCTTGTAAATACTCTTCTAAAAGAATTCTTTTATAATTTTCAAAGAATTTTTGATTTTTTCTACCCAATTTGTTCACTTTTCCAGAGCATGCACGTTTCTCAATGACCTCTAATTAAAGGGTAATCCATTTTTGAGTGTTTTATGAAAATTCTTTGCCACTTTATAGGCTCTACTTGTGATTAAAAAATTTTGAAAAGCTCATAAACTTAATAATCTTTTTTTTTGGCATTTAAAATCTCGAAAAAATAGTACAATATTTATGATACTTCCAATGTACTTGGAGGAGTCTTGGGTGTACTCTTGGTTGTACTCTGTATTTTAATCAATTGAATCTTATTTTATTGTCATTATTATTATTTATACACACTTGTTTCTGGTTCGCGCTTCGCTCAAATTCGTCACACGTTCGATCGATTGCCTTTTTTAAATTGCCTCTGATGACTTTTCATTTAAGTTGAATGCCACATGGTCGTTGGTGGAGGGTGGCGGTTGGCCCATGGTCAGAGGCGTGGTATGAGGGTCTCCAAGTCTCGAAGTTGGGTGCGCATTTCAATTTAGAGCACGCTCGGGCAAAAAACTCTTTTTATTTTGATTTTTTGTGAATTTGTCTCGTAATAAAATTCCGCTGTTCTATTTTCCACGTGCAAAACAACACCATTTTTGGATGTCTCTCTCAACCAGTTCCGGCTGCAATAAGCACAAAAAAACCACAACAACAAGGCCCAACGACTTTTGGCCAAAAATAATCCAAAAGAGAGACGCCACGACGAGAGCAACGTATTCGGAGACGCAATTTGTGAATATTTTAATCGTGCATTCACACGGCCGGGAACCCAAAGAGAGAGCTGCGAGTGCAAAGAGTTAATTGAATCAGAAGCTATAGCTACAGAGGGGGACAAAGGAAAAGGGTCCCAAAATGTTTGCCAGCGGCGAGGAGGAGCACATGAGGGCAGCTGGGGGCAGCAGCAGCAATGGAGGCGGTGCCGGTGCCAGCGGGAGCATCGAGCTCTTGTGTCCGCCCAGCGGCAGCAGCAGCATCAGTGGCAGTGCCAGCTTCAGCAGCAGCAGCGGAGCCAGCAGCAGCAACACCCACAGCACGGCGGTCAGTGGCGAGTCCAACAACAACAGCAGCAGCAGCAGTGGAAACTCTAGTGGCGGTAGCAGCAACTCTAGTGGCGGTAGCAACAACAACAATCACAATTCGAGCTTACAACTGATGGCAACCGGTGGCAGCAGCAACATGAGACATCACAATGCCACAAGCAGCAACAATAATCACAGCAACCACAACGGCAGCAGCAACCTAATCAGCGGCATTTGCAGCAGCATTTGGCGATCGGCAACGTTCGGTAGTGCTGCTCCGGTGGTGAATCCCAGCTCCACGGTGATCCAGAATCTAAGCAGCAGCGACAGCTCTTCGTTGAGCTCCTCCAATGAGCAGGACATCAACTGCCCCAGGACAGTTACAGCCATCAACACGGAAGAGTCGTTGCAGGATCAGTCCGTAAGAAAAACAAACAGAAACCAGCCAAAAAGATCACCTTCGATGACATCGTCGTGTTATATCATCTTGTTCCAGCATCTTGTACATAGTCGCCCAAAAATCGTCCAAAAATCGCCTCAAAAATCGTCCAAAAATCGCCTCAAATATCGCCCCTTTGCTCTATCTTCCCCCTCTCGATCGCTGCCTGTCTTTCGCCCTCGCCCCCAATTTTTGATTCCTTCCATCAATTAATTTGTTTTGTTGAGGAACTCAATTCGATCTCTATTGGTTTTCATCAAGTTAAATTTTATTATTTTTCGGGACCACTTCAGCAATCAGTTGGTTGATTTTTCTTTAGACATCGCACATCTTCAATAAGAAATTCCATAACTATCCATTACTCATCCTCGATGGCTTCTCCTCCGTTGCAGCAAACATTCCTAGGCGCTACCGAACTGGACGATGAGTTAATCAAGCAACTGCCAAAGGAGGTTCTGCTGCGTGTCTTCTCCTACCTGGATGTCGTCTCGCTATGCCGCTGTGCACAGGTAAATGAACTGGGAACAGACACCACACCACAGCAGGAGTAGGATTAATGAATTTTTTATACTTACAGGTATGCAAATATTGGAACGTGCTGGCCCTCGACGGTTCCAGCTGGCAGAAAATCAATCTATTCGACTTTCAACGTGATATCGAAGTGAGTTTTCTAGCGACTTTTCATTCAATGTATCTGAAAATTAATCAAAATATCTCGTTTACAGGGTCCAGTGATTGAGAATATATCGCTGCGATGTCGCGGTTTTCTCAAGTCACTGTCGCTGCGTGGTTGTCAGTCGGTGGGAGATCAGTCCGTGAGGTTAATAACTAAAAGAAACTCTCAAGAAAATCCATTAATAAACTATATTTCAGAACTCTAGCGAATCACTGCCACAATATCGAACACTTGGATTTGTCAGAATGCAAGAAAATAACCGATATATCAACACAGTCCATCAGCAGGTATTGCTCCAAATTAACGGCCATTAATTTGGACTCGTGCTCCAATATAACAGACAACAGTTTGAAATATTTATCCGATGGCTGCCCAGTACGTTGTCCAGCTGATCCACCCACTAAAAAATGATATAAAAACTAAGTTTTTGTCCCTTTGTAGAACCTCATGGAGATCAATGTGTCGTGGTGTCACCTCATCTCCGAGAATGGCGTAGAGGCGCTGGCTCGCGGCTGCGTCAAGCTGCGAAAGTTCAGCAGCAAAGGTTGTAAACAGATAAACGACAATGCCATAATGTGCCTGGCCAAATACTGTCCCGATCTAATGGTGCTAAATCTACACAGCTGTGAGGTGAGTTCTCTAAGCATAATCCTGTAATAGTCCTATAATCCTTGTCCTCTTTAAGACCATAACCGATTCATCGATCCGCCAATTGGCGTCCAACTGTTCCAAGCTGCAAAAGCTATGCGTGTCCAAGTGCGCGGATCTCACCGATCTCTCGCTGATGGCCCTCTCGCAGCACAATCATCTGCTGAACACCCTCGAGGTGTCCGGCTGCCGCAACTTCACGGATATCGGTTTCCAGGCGCTGGGCCGCAACTGCAAGTATTTGGAACGCATGGATCTGGAGGAGTGTAGCCAAATAACAGACCTCACACTGGCTCATCTTGCCACCGGCTGTCCTAGTCTAGAAAAATTGGTAACTCTATTAAGCTTTGACTTTCTAGAATCTTATTCATGGCTTTCCGTTTTAAGACCCTTTCACATTGTGAACTAATCACGGATGATGGGATACGACACCTCACTACTGGCAGTTGTGCTCCGGAGATTTTGTCTGTGCTGGAACTGGACAACTGCCCCCTGATCACAGACCGAACGCTGGAGCATCTGGTGTCCTGCCACAACTTGCAGCGCATTGAATTATTCGACTGTCAGCTCATAAGTCGCGCCGCCATAATAAAGCTGAAGGTGGGTTAACAATACATAAAAGTTTCCCTCCTTTTTTAAATGAAAATATTCTTTACAGACACATCTACCAAATATCAAGGTGCATGCCTATTTCGCGCCCGGAACCCCGCCGGCGGTGACCAGCGGCCACCGACCGCGGTACTGCCGCTGCTGTGAGATTCTCTGAGATTCGGCCATCGGCTTTGCCAGGAAGATAATGCGCAAAACCGCCACGGACTGATGCTGGCCGGTGTGCATCGTCATGTTTGCCACGGTGTTCAGCCTGACCCTCATCTCGATGATCTGCATGTACTTGCTGGGCCTGCTTGACGCGGCGATGGGCCACCAGAACAGCAGCACCAGCAGCAGCAGGAGCAGCAGCGGCTTCAACGAAACCTAACCATAGTTTTAGTTTGGATCGAGTTTCAAAAACTCACCGAAACCAGCATCAAATTGTGATTATTTTATTTAATATGCTACTTTAACTACTAGACCCTGATTTGTGTAAACCGTTTTTAGTCCCACATGCTGTATGTTTTGTTATTAACTGCAAGCCCCAAGAATTGCTATCATATATAGCCAGCCCTGTATATATATCTATATATATATATATATTATTGTATGTCTGTAAACGTGCACCCCCAATCCCCGGCAGCTTCAGGTGGCTCCGCTGAGTGTTCTATGTCTAGCCTAGAATCTGCAATTATGTACGATTAGTTTTAAATTGTTCCCACACACGCATACACACCATGCATGCCTCTGTCTTGAATGTTTCATAAATTATAACTACATTTTAAAAATTCATCTGGATAACACCCACGAATTTTGATTAAAAAAAGAAATTCAAAAACATGTCGATAGAACCACTAAGAGTTCAAACTACAACACTACACTTACACTTACCTATAACCCGATACTAATTTTGAGCAAGTCTAGAGGGACAGCAATTAGATATATGTATATATCTATCGTATAGCCATGTATAGTACACAACGAACAAACGACTCGAAACCACAGCTAGTTGAATGGATAACACCCGTGCAATACCCATATAAATAATTCAAAAAATCTATTTACACTTTCCGGACTTATTGGACTTACTGGACTCACACAGATATAGATTCCTAGACTATTTTGTAACGTAATATCCGCTGAAAAATCCATAAACGGGTTAAAAATAAGCTTAAGGTCAGGATGTTAGCTCACAGCTTGGAACACCTCAGCTAAATAAAATATACATATATGATAAAGCTTGGATTTATGATTTCCAAAAAACTGAATGGTTTCCCCTCTTCTGGCAGAACCATAGATACTATACTATATATCCCCGAAATCCTCGAGAGATCAAGTCAAACTCCAGTTGTGAGCTGACGGGAAGGGTGACCCAAGTTATAGCGCTGGCGTGACAATAACAGGCCACTAATCCGTTTAACCCCTGATAACCCCATGATTAATCCTTTCCCTGCACAGAAGATACAAAAAACCACACACAGATAAGCACAATAAAAAAACGCAAAACGATACCAGATGAGATATTTTCCTGATTCATTTTATTCACTAAAGTTAAGCTAAGCAAATGGTGTCATACAAACATATATCTACCATATATTTTCCTAGAAAACAAAGATCAGAAACAATGGAAGTCATATTTACACTGAAAAAAAACAAAGAAAATCAAGAAAAGAAAACGATTAAATCAGAGTTGTAAGTGCGTATTTTAACGGATCTTTCTCTCTGTCTCTTGTAGTGCGTTTCAGCTATATTTTAAAATGGTTAAAAAAGAAACAAAACAAAGAATCAACTAAACAAAATCACAACTGATATGTATTAATTAGAATTAGAGTTTGGAAAAATTGCCCTAAAGTGCATAAATTAGTTCCGTACCACAGACACACAGAAAACTGTTTTGGTTAAAAATTTGGTTAAAAAAATGTACATTTAAAAAAGGAGAAATAGTTATTATATACACCTATATATATATATGTATTATGTAAAGGCTTTACAATGCAGACTTATATATTTACATGATGTATGTACGTGTGTGTAGTTTTGCAAAAGAAAACATGCAACTTTATCGGATAAAACACTTGAACTTTAACAAGAATTAATCTGACAAAACAGATATATATGACATTTTAAACTGAGAAACGTTTAACTAAATAATATTTTAAATATCAAATGGTGTTTTCTTTAATTACTGGAAAAGGATAAGTATTCTATATTTTAGTTAGATATTTAAATAATTTCAAACTGCGAAAAAGTAACGACTTTTTGCGTATTTCCCGCTAGAGTATTTTCATCTGGTCTCAATCAGGTCACACTGGCCCGCCCACAGCTGACACTCAGTCTGGTCACTCAGTCTCGCCCCACACAGTTGTTTTTGTTGGTGAAAAAAATAAACAATAATTTCACAGACCGTTGTGCGCGTATAAAAAGTGCAAAATTATGCAAATCTCGACAGCGAAAACGCAACGCGATGGCAATGCAAGTGTAGGCGACACTTTTCCGGATTTCCCAGCCCTCCAGCAACCGCAGTGCACCTGTGCTGGTATTTCCAGTCGTTTTTTCACTGCAATGGCTGCCAACCTGCCGAGAACGATCAATTCCGATAAGTAGAAAGGATAAGGATAGATGAAGGGCTGAGAGCGAAGTAGAGCGAAAGTGCGCGTTTCGGTGCGTGGGTGTTGGCGAAAATCGAATCGAATATCAAAAAGAACAATTTTCCCCTCGTAATAAAATCGTGAAGCAAATCGGCGACTAGTTCGAAAGTGCAAAAAAGCAACGAGAAGTGGCCATCCTCGGGTTATATAAAAATATATATATACATATATATTGTATATCTGTGCAATAGCAAAAAATGCAGGAATAGGCAAAAAATCAATGTGTGCTATAGACGCAAAAGCCACAGAGAAGAAGAAGAAGCAGCAGCTCAGCTGAGTGAGCCTGAAAGTGCGTGTGTGAGGGTGTGTGTTTGCGTAGGAGGAGCAACAGCAGCAACAAATAGCAATCAATATTTTGCAGATAAAATTAAAACTGCAACAATGTCCAGGTATTTGATTGATTCCGCCAATTAGTGCTGCACTGAGCGAAAAGTTTACCGTTTACCGTTTGGACACCGATCTTCTGCAAGAAAGAAGAAACGGTAAGTCGCCATTTTTATTTCATTCTCTCTGCTTCGAGTTTTTGACAAAAGAAACGGAAAGATGCGATTAATTATTTAATTATTGTTAAATTTTGAGGGGACGTCAAATCCCATCTTAGAATTAAAATTTCGGGGAACCTGTCTAAGCAAAGAGTATAAAGTGATACATTATATACCTAAAGACAGTTCTCTACATAAAAGTAAATATGATTTCAATTCACGTTCTGCTGCTTTCGTTTCAACCTGTATTTGTCTGCTGCTTCACCCCCTCCCCCTGCCCACTGCTAATCAGCTGTGAATGTATGCGTGAGAGAGAGAGAGAACGAGAATAAATAAACTGTTAGCGTCGACTTTGCTGTATCCTTGAATTCTCATTCGTTGTCTCATTCTATTTCCTTTTTTGCGCAGAAGAACAGACAACAAAGAAATCGCAATAAAACGGTTGACAGTCTTGGCCGCTCATCTATATTGATTTAATATTTGCATTGATTTGTTTAAATGATATGCCAGCATACTGCTTACATAAGCAATTAGCTTATGGCTGTTTCACTTTACCCGCTGCCAAGTGCGCAATACATTCGACAAAGTCTTGGCACAAATGCTGCAATGTAGGCGAGAACTAACTGTTGTCTGCCAAGAAGCATATCTTTGTTTTCTCTTTCTTCATGTCCCGTTTTAGCCAAGACGGCTTTCTTACAGGAAATAAAAGGTGATTAAACCAGTGTTGCCAAAAAGATAATAGCTAAAAAATCACCCTGTACAATGCAAGATTTTATGGAGACTCTTATTAATTCGTGATTCATTAAGGGTATTCATGGCTAGATATTGTCTTGGCGTTATATTTCTCAGAAAAATCATAGTTTTCTCCCCCATTAAAAAGGGAGAAAAAACATTACAAAACATGGAAAATGCGTCACCCATGGAAGGACAAAGTCGGAACTCCATAAATGCGTGTCGCTGGCTGTTTTTTTGTCGAGCTGTTAACGAAGCCATACAAGAAGTAATCATTTTTTTTTACCACCACCCAATGTTTCCCGCTGAACCCCACCCGATAAGGAAACAAAAAAAAATAAAAGAAAAATAAACCGCAGGCTTATCTCGAAGTCACCGAAACCTAAATATGAAGTTTGTTTTTTTTCGGTTTTGTAACTACTTTCAATACTTTTTATGTCCATATTTTTTTATGGTTATGCGGGGGCCTGAGATAACCCTAAAAGAAACCGAGAGACCTTATCAGAAAGTCCGCCTTCTTAGGAGCCATTATCTCAGATTCCAATTCCATTTCCCTGGGGTTATTGCATTACGATTCAGGGTCGTATATCAAATTTTTTGTCTGATAACGAAAATGAACAGCCAAGAAGAAGAGTTTCTTATTGTTGCGTTGGCGGGGATTTTCTTCAATGAGGTTTAATGAACAATATCCTGGTGGGGGCGGTCAACCACTTTACAGTTACATTGATTTCCTTAATTTAATTATGAAAGCGAGAAAAATGATTTATGAAACGAATGAAATGGAAACCTAAATAACCTTTGTAGGGTGTTGAATTCTTTGCCAGACTTTAATACGCATTATAAATCTAAGAGATTCGCAGATTTTGGGGAGCCAAGTGTGGGGGGATGAGTGAGAGTGAGGCATGGGGAGAGCAAATTGGACTAAGCAGTAAACTCTCTCTCAGTGACCCCAACGTTTCAGCCGTTGACTTGTTCCGTTCCCGTTCCTGTTCCCTTGTTTTTGTTGTTGCTGCTGCTCCTTCCTTCACCTCCTCCCCAGTGCTGCTTATTTTTTTGCGTTTTATTTCACGTTATTTTGTTTGTTGGGTTGAATGACTTTGGACAACGTGTGCGAGCCAGCACAAAAACAATAACAATAACAACAACAACAAGAAGAAAATTAAAAGTAACAAAAACAAAAAACAAAAAGAGCGTAACTTTCGACGCTGATAGAGAGGAGATGTAAAGCCAATGAACCCACCAAAAAACTCAGCACAGCTGATGGGTTCAAATGGCAAAAAATTAGATGGGCGGGAGATGGAGATTTTGGGGGGTGGTCTGGAGTAGCGTCTGGCAACCCTCTGGGCCACCCTCTCTCCCTCTTTCTTCACTCTTTGGAATTTTTCGGTTTCCTTTGTTTAGAACTAAACCAGGGGAACCAAGGGATGGAAACGAAAGTCGGAGGGAGACAGGATGGCAAACATTGTTTTGATTGATATTCGTGCAATGGCTTTGATGGAATTTGCATTTATTTCCTTTCGCCACTTAATCGTTTCAATCGGAAATCGCTTCAATCGGAAATCAAAAACAGAAACAACAAAAAATCATTTTCTATATAAAAATTCTCCAACTCGCCAGCAAAGATCTCTTTGTTTGGATTTTGATTCTTGTTTTTGATTCTTTTTGGCGAATTTACAAAAATAAACAAAATGTAGTCATCGCATTTGAGATTCTACATACATAAGTAGTTTCCATTTTCGAAAAGAAATACCCTTTGATGGCGTCATGGAAGGCGAATTTCTAAAAAAAATGAACGCGATCATTGACTTTTTTAAGGATAGTTATTCCTGCAATGAGTTGGCAACTTTCAAAAGTGAATGATATGATGAAATTGAATAAAAAAAGAGTTAGAATATATAGCTATCCCTATCTCGACAGGCCAATTAAGTATTATTAACACCGATTGATAGTGAGAAGTGCAATTATTCAGCGCTCTTTTTATTCAAAATGTCTGCCTGCTATCGGTGTCAGATTATCAAAGTGCCAGGTCATCGGCCATCTATATATTAGAATTCTATATTCCGCCCCACCTACTTTCCTACACCCCCTATTTGCCTTTCAAAATGGCGGACATGTGTACTTGCCACAGCTGCCTCGGCTCTCAACCTTCAACTTAGGGCTTTTCGGTGGAAAGCTTATTACAGTGCCACCTTGTTTGTTGGTTTTTCTATTCTTTTTGTAGTTTCCCTTCGTCTTGGTAGACCTTCTACACCTCCACCTGACGACTCAATCACAGTCACGTGTGGGCCAAATTACAAGAACAGCTGTGTTGGCGAGTGTTTTTGTGCCGGAAAAAACGGAAAAACACGCAAGAAAATACAAGACTCAGACACAAAGAGCTGCAAGAATGAGGAAAGTTTACAATGCCAAGGGTTGTACAGTGAATACCAGCTACAGTAAAACATAAAAACTGGATATTCTTTAAAAGAAGATGAAACAGAAGAGATTTAAGGGTGATTCTAGACTTAAATCGTGCAAACCAAAGCATTTTATTACGTTACAAGGACATTGATAGATAACATTGATAGATAACCTTCCTCAAAACCAATAATATTTCAAAACGAAACCCTTTTTATAAGTAGATGTAACCTATAAGCTAATATTTACTGTTCAAAACACTCAAGAAGAGGTTACATGTGGTTCTTGGGTAAGAGTTCGTCTGCCTTGGGTCTATATTTCCCTGCAATCAATCCAAGGTTTTTCCGGTTTAGAAAAAAAACGTCAACGTCAAACTTTTCAACAATTGCGTTCTGTTTGATTTCATGGAGTGTTTTATAATTTATAAGTTATGGTAAACAAAGTCAGACGCTCTCGTGATAACTACAAAGTAGTTTTTTTTTGTTTTTCCTCTTTTTTTCCCTTCATTTCGGTTTTTAACCGTTTTATTATCAAAACAGCTGATCGAGGCAATTAAGAGAAGCAGTTGAAAGAAGAAAACAACTGCGCACATAAAACGAGAAGGGGAGAGAGGGGCTGGCCCTTATATAGGGTGTTTTTTCTCAAAGTAAAGAACTTTAAGTTGGCATTAGTGTTCAAGATATCTTTCGGATAAATAAAATTCATGTAAATCGTTGTTTTATTCCAATTTAAAGTTCTATAACTCTAAGAAAAACACCCTTTACATCACAGCAAGATAGAATGAGAGAGAGTGAGAGAGAAACACGCTAACTTGGCCAACACTCAGACTCCAGGGTTAGTGGAAAATTAACAATTAAGCCAAAAAAAGACAAAACTATTTCAGACTCGATCATAAAAACTAGAGAGAGATACAAATAGCGCACAAAAAGCGTTTCTCGAATTCCATTTTAATTAAAAATTAACCAAAGAAAGCCAAAACGTCGATCAGGGGATCTTTTTAAGCTTTGCAAGTCCAGAGAGAAAAAGAAAGACAAACTTTAAACGCAGAAATCAACGAAAATCAACGAAAATAAAAGATTTCAAGCCCAAGGGCTTTTGTGACCTCATCTTATTTTTCTCCAAAAGTTATCCATTTGAAGCGCCATCTAGCGGTTGTTTGGATGGAAATTTTTCAGTTTTTTTTTGCTTTTTTT
Organism: Drosophila ercepeae; assembly: GCA_018150545.1. Taxonomy (NCBI): domain Eukaryota; kingdom Metazoa; phylum Arthropoda; class Insecta; order Diptera; family Drosophilidae; genus Drosophila; species Drosophila ercepeae. Next base: position 18,075,420 of record JAECWL010000161.1, read on the forward strand.
ATTGGTTTTTTTTTTGAGCGTGACTTTCCATTACAAAAAAAGGTAATACCTACCTGTTACCGCAGTTGGTTTCCTTCTGTTTGGAAAACGTTTTTATTTGTTTTTATTTAAACTGAAAAGATAAAAAAAAGGGTGGCCTAGGGAAACGAGTAAATATTTGTCTCAAAAATTGTTATCTTTTTGAGGTGTACAGGAAAATGTCTGGGGTCTGGCCTAGATAGTTCATTGAATTACTAAGCGGTGAGGTCTATGAGGTCTACAGGAAATATGACATGTCTGGGGTAAAAGTCTAGGTTGGATCTCTGGCTATATAGTCCATGGAATTACTAATCGGATCGATCCGTAAGAGTTTTCCCCTATCAATTACCAAAGAGTTCTAACAGAAGGTTCCTTGAAACCCCATCAAAGTGATAAAAAAGTGTTAAAAAAGTTGTAACAAAGTCTCTTTTTTATGAAATTTATTAGAATTTAGAGGAATATTAAAACTGTTACTTAAATAAAGAATAAAATGATCCAATTTAACCTGTTTTTTTATGATGTTTGTTCTTGTTGCTAAAAAAAAAGGGGGGGTTTGGTCAACAGCAGTTTCTTGTTTTCCTGTTTGGCCAGGACCGGGACGGGAACAGACCCCAGACAGGGTCTTGGTTTTTATTTTCGTATTGGTCATGGCATTTCTTTGTCTGCCTCTGGCCCTGCCGCTGCCTCTGCCTCAGCCGCTGCTGCTGCCTTGGCTGGCTGCGTCTTTGTTGTCGCGCCGTGTAGAGTCGTGTATCCGTGTATCCTTTGGCTTCGGAACCTGGGTTACTCGAGTTCAGTTCGTCGATGTTTGTTCTTCTGCAGACGGACGCCTGTCTGTGATTGTGTCTGGACGGGCGGCTACAGTGGTCAATCTTTAAGAGAACTTAGAACCAGAAGCCCGTATCTTACAGATACAATTGTAGTCCCGTATCTTACAGATACATTTCTAATTAGTTCCGCAGAGACATTCATGAAAGAAATTCTTGAAATTCAAATATTTAAAACAAATCATATCAGCCTGAAGAGAAGAGAAGAGAGGAGAAATACTTTTTATTATATACTCGCTGTGATGGTGTGGGTGGCACTGATAAGATTCGCATCGCCTAGAAGAGCAAAACAAGAGGTGGGAAACGTAAAGGAAGATAAAGCGATAGAAGAAGAAACAGAAGAGAGAGAGAGAGGAAGAAGAAACGGGAAGAAAACATAAATTCAGAATGTTGTTGCTGTTGTCTGGGTCGCTGACGATGTTTTTGGGGTCTGTTATGAGTATATATATACATACCTCGATATATATATACAAATATCTTGATATTTTGCATTGAAAGCGCATGCGTTGTTTTTGTTGCTTTTGGCTTCTCCTCCTGCTGCTGGTCTTCTTTTTTAAGAAATCTGCCAACAAGTACCCAAGCTGATTCTTGTGTATATACTATACAGCGCTATATACCTCGCCGAACAGCTATTTTCGTACATAACACTCTGCAACATGGCAAGTCGAAACATATGGAAACGGGTTCTCTCTCTCTCCCTTTTTTGTTGTTATTCTGTATCTGTGTGAGGGGCATTTGTTATTGAATCGCTATCGCAACAACAACAATACCAGTAACAACAACAATCATTGCTCTTGCCCCACTCTCTATGTATTTTACCTATTTACTTGCCCTTATCACAGACACATGCTGTTTATTTGCTGAGCGAGGCTTGCATTGGTATTAGTGCAGTTCCATATGATTTTTGTGTACATTTTTTCGCTGGCCTCCCCTGCGCAGCAGCAACATATCCCCAGCAACATGTTGCTCAAAGCGAACGAAAAAAAATCACAAAAACTAGCCAAATGTACGACGTAGTTTTCCCCCCTATATACTCGCTCGTGTATATAGTATATAGATACCATACATACACAGACACACGTGTATATAAACAAAGCGAGCTGGCTGGCTGGCTGGCTGGCTGGCTGGCTGGCTGGCTGGCAGCTCAGCTGTTTTAGAAAGTTGCCGTCAGCGCGAACGGTCGACTTCGCTCCGCGCATTTCAATTCATTTCATTTCGAGTTGTCGAGGCAATAAGTTCGAGTCGAGTTGCGAGTTGAGAGTTTCGAGTGTATCTGCAGATTTGCTTTTTTTTCGCAGTGTGCGTGTGTGAAGTGCAGCCCAGAAGAGACTCCTCACAACAGGCCAAAAATAAAGAACACAAAACAAAACAGAAAAATAAACCCTAAAAAATCTAAGCAAACAAGTTTGTTTCGCCAATAATCGCGTTACCTGCTGATTTCGTTTCGTGCGACTCAACAGCCGTGAAATCTGCTTCTGCTGCTGGAGAGAGACTCCCATATATATATATCTTATATATAACCAAATATATAGTTATTGCTTTTTAATATCCGTTTCACGGGTTTCCGAAGACGAAGACGCGCGCGCTGTCCCAAAGCGTTGAGAATTCAAATGCAGCTAAGCGAACCCTCCAAAAAATGCGGTGGCCAGTGCCATTATCCAGCTCTCAGGACTAAAAGTCATTCGCGTAATCAGAAAAGTCAAAAGAATCAGAAACGACAAAAAGCCACTACTGTGAATACTTAAAAAAAAATGAACAATTTGTGTCGCTGCTTGTAGCAAGAAATACGGAATACGGAAAAGTTTTCCATTTCGACCCAACGATTTACACAAAAAAGTGATTTTTTAACAAAAAAAACAAAAATAAAAGGTGGGTTGGTGCAAAATCCAAAAATAATTGTATGGCTTTAAGGGGTATCGCTATCGCTGTTGTTGTTGTTGGTGGTTTTTTGTTTTTGTAGTGACGTTGCTTTTGGCCACTCAGCTGGACAGCTGCGCATGTGTTGGTGACGTAATGCCAAAGCACTGACAACTACAACTACAAATACGTCGCAATTGGACAAAGCTCTGCCCCCATCCACCCACACACAGACACATGATTGAAGATCGCTCAAAAAAGATACAGTAGAGCCTCCAAAAAAGCGACAAAAAAGTGGTGGGGAGCAAGATTAAAAAAAATATTTATCAAGTCTAAAAAAAAACAAGAACTTAGCACAGTTGAGTTACATAAAAATCCGTTAATTGGAAGCTCTACTGTAGTGGGGTACTCTCGTTCATGTGTAGGTGAAAAAATATATAAAAAGGATTTATCAAATCTTAAACAAAAAAAAAAACAAGAACTTAGCACATTTGAGCTACATAAAAATCCATTAATTAGAAGTTCTACTATGGTGGGGTACTCTCATTCGTGTGTGGGTGAAAACACTTTGGGAGACTATGCGACGCCCCCTTCAGCGTTATTCGACTGACACACACACACACACACACTCGCACACACGCGAACAACCGTAAATTACTGGAAAGGCAATTCAAATCATGCTCTCTGCCCCCCTGACACCCCAGCTCCCCCTGCCCCTTATTTCCCTTGATCTGTATGTCTTTCCACTCGTTCCACTCCCTCAAATGTTTGTACTGGTATTGGTGAAGTCAGGAAAACTACTCGAGTTTTTTTTCTCTTTTTTTTTTTTTAATATAATTGACACACATTTTCTAATTGTGGCGTTGCATTTGCTGTGTGTCAACAGTTTTGTTGCTTTGCTGCTTTGCATGGGGCATTTATTGTAACCTGTTTGCCAGCATTAGAAGACGGACAAGAATTAGCCAACATCTTGCCTTACATTGTAACTCGAAGAAAATAATCAACTTGGAACGATAAGAACAAGTTGCGCAACATTTAAAACCACCCACGTGTCACCCACTTACAACAAACACACACATTGATGAAGAGACGGGTTAGAGATCAAATCGGACTAAAAAGAGATTAAGAAGAACAAATAGAAGGCAACTTTCGCTATCTGTGAACTCTCTTATATAAGTGAAAGTGTTTTGTTTTTGGCAGATAAGCAAAACACAAAAAAACAAAACACATCAACAGCTGGTTCTTGGCTAAAATGAACTTTGATTAAAGTTTTCCCTCACCATGCACGTACGCGACCAATTTATATCAATTCAAAAAAAAGCAACAAAAAAAAGCAGAAAGCCACAAAATAAATAAAATGTAACAGTCAGAGTCGTCATGTGTAATTTTATTTATACGTGCGCAGTGGTAAATGTAAATAAAGAAGAGAAGAAATAGTGGGGGCAGTGGGAGAAGCAGAACTGGCAGGAAAACTGGAGTTGTGACAGAAAAAGAAAGACGCAGAATCGGCAGGGAGCAGGAGAAGGCATTAACACTTCTTGCGGTCATTTGCTTTTGGCTCATGAAAATAAATATGTACAAAAAAAAGTGAGAAAGAGAAAAAGTGCGTGTTTATTTTTTGCTCTCGATTGGCAAGACGGGCATATTTTGGCTAAAAATAAAAACGTGCCATCGCCTCACACACACACACAAACGAAACGAGTCCTGTTCTGGCTCCACTCCAGTAGCTCGGCACCAACTCCATTGGTGCGAGGGAGATGCGCTCACGTGCTCACGTTACGGCGACGCACCCACACTCAGGCACACGTGGCCCCTACACGCAAAAGAGGAAGAAACAGCCAGCAGGCAGAGCCCCATAACTGGACTGTGTTTGTTTACATTTTTGCTTTGCATTTTTGTTTTTGCTCTCGTCTTGTTTTTGTTGTTTTTGCTTTTGTTTTTATTTACTGCGCACATGTGAGATGATGGGGGCTATGTGGGTGACAGAAGGAGAGAGAGCGAGAGCTTTACATTTAACTTTATTTGTTGTGTAAGAGAAACAGGGTGCCTCCATTGTCAGTAAATCAAGAAAAAAAACAATATTTTTAATTACGCTTTACTTCACCTTGCTTAATACAAAATTGCAGCAAATAATTGCTTTTATCTGTGAATAATTTCATTTTCTAATGATCGATTTCCCCTCTCTTTCCATTGCAGCAAACAGAAAAAATAATGGAATTTTAACAACGTTTTGAAAGGTAAGTAATGGGTAACTACTATCTAGCAACCTTGAAGTTGTTCCCAAACTTATAACTGGTTTTTATTTCTTTTTTCAAATGTAAAACCTTATCTGATGGCCATGTTCCGATAGATTCCCCCGAATAAGTTCTGTTTTTTTTTCAAAAGAGAGGAAAATGTGGTAAAGAGGGTGTGAGGGGGATGCCATGTAACCCACTGAAGGTGCGGCCCCCTCGGAAACAAAGAAGACAAAAAAAAGAGAAGCTCGCTCAGCTGTGAAGGCTTATGATTGGGAGGGTCACCACCACAGGCACGTGAAAATACACACACAATCCCCTACTACCTTATTATAAGGTCAATTAACAGTCTTAATTTATTTATGTTTTAGCTTAAAAAGATTTAAAATTTATCACATAAAGAAAGCGGGGTTATTTTCTTGTTTTTATCCCAATCATTCCCTGCACATTTCCGCGAAAATGACACATCTCCACTTGTCGTTTTATAATAAGCAATCTGCAAGCAATCGCAAAGTGTAATTATACGTTAATGTGACGCATTCAGCGGATGACTAAAGTAAAACACAAATCGTGGCGGTGATGCAAGGCCAAACAAAAATGTGTTATTTTCGTTTTTTCCCCCTTGGAGTCGGGCTTTCGGGCTGCACTCACGTGTTAAATTATTTTTCGATTTCATAATGCTTTAAAAGGGGGAGAGAGGGATAGCAGGGGTACCGAAAAACAAAAGAAAAGCTAACGGAACTTGTTTTTTAAAAAGTTGCAACATAACAGTTTTCCACTGCTGCTTTGAACGGGTTTTTCTTCACTCACCAAGCGCCGCCTGGCGGCTGGTTTCGTGGTATGCCTTTCACCGCTTGGCGCGCCTTTTTGTTTTTCCCCATTTTATTCGGTTTTTAATTACAAAAAAATGAGAAAAAATCAAATGAAACGCAAATGTGCAATAAATAAATAATTCAAGCACACACACGGCGCTCAGATACAAACCAATACAAATGCAGTCAGAGCGCAGCGCGCAGCTCGCAGCCCGCAGCGCGTTGCAAAATCAAAAAGCATGCCAAGGACGGTGGCCGAGCTAAATGAAATTAGTTCAACAATGCGCCCCCTTATCACCCCCTCCGCCCCTCCCCCAATACAACCCCCTTCTGGTCAACCTGTTCCAATCGGTTTGCCAAGAAGTGCAGCAGAAAGCGCCAAAGTGTGCCAATCAAGGAGGAAAAATGACAAACTTTTTTGTATCAACTTAATTGCATTTTCTGTATAATTTGCTGCCAACTACTTTTTTGGCCTTAAATAGCCATTTTTCTAGCATAAATATACAAAAAAAAATAAGAATATGCTAATTTCTAAGATCGCTTGCCAACAAACACATTTACACTTTCATTTGTATAATTTTAATTTTGATAAATAAGTCACGTGGAAGATAAATATGCTCTGTACAGTATAAATATCAACAATCTGTCAAAAGCCCCTCCAAATAAAATTCTATGGCATTTCCTTGAAAAACGTAGCGTATTCGAACTGCGTCATAGCCGCCTAGCCCGTTCGTGAGGAAAGTACATTTTTCCGCCTGCGGGCAACGATTTTTCAGCAACGATGAAATGTAAATGATAATGGACAGCTGAAACGAAGGAAAATAAAATAAAAAGGAAATGGAGGAAAATGAAAAGTCAGCGAAGGCTATAATGTAATCGAATATTATTAAACTTTGGCGTTCCGTTCCGTTCGCTTGTCCCCATTTTCATACGGGTTTTCTTTCTCATGTATTTGTGTGTTTCGTCTATTGTGGGCCAAGACTATATATGTATGTGCCATAAACAAAACTTAACACACACACACACGCTAACACAGCAAATATTACCAACTGATGGCAAAAGCAATACAAAAATCAGATGTTTTTTAACACAAACACACACACATGGATAGTAATGTGCAAAAATACACAGAGAGGCGTCTCTCACGACCCGTCTTTGGATTCCTCTCATTTTTCGGGCCTATATACTTGTGTCTGTCTCGCGCGCTAGTTATATATTGTGTATGCAGGTCAAGAAGAAACGCAAAAACAAAAGCAAAAGTAAAGACAAACATGTTTATGGCTCTCACGCGCTCTCGTGCGCTCTCTCTCTCGTTGGCAACATGTTGCTGGCTTTCCATGCTGCAACAGCTGTTTTCTGTGTACATACATTGCATGCCAATGTGTGTCGTGGGGTGGGCTCTGGGTTGGTTTTGTTTTTTAGCTTAAAAAGCTGCTGTTGCTAAGCGATGTTTTGGGAGGGGAAAGAAATATACAAACGTCACAAGGTTCTAGCTAGAGACCAAGCTTTAGAATAATTTAAGAATATTTACTTTTTTGGTTGCCATTTTTAACTAATTTTTGGGGTTTTCCTTTTCTAGGGAATGTCTTTTTTTTGATCCATAATTTTTATTGTAAAAGCCTTGCGATTTCCTAGAGCATGCCACCAAACGACCTTCAAAGCCTTTCAAAGCTCGACTTAATGACGTCACAGCGTTAGCAACATGTTGTGGCATCGCGAGGGGGTGGCAGCTAGGTGGAGGAGGCTGGTGCATGGTGCATTGCCAAATGGCTGACATGTTGCTCGCAACTGGGTCTCTGGTTAAGTAACGACCTGGTTTCCAACTCTTGTTTTTTTTTGTTGTTTTCGCTGATTATATATAATGTGGATATATATGTATATATAGATATAGATATAGGCATCACGATTTCAGGCCAAATTGGGGCCGTGTCAGTGTGTCGCAGTTAACAACAATTGGGCAAGAATTCTAGAGACCTGGTCGTGGCTTCCGCATCGGAAGGATAAGTGAAAAGTAAACCATGTCAGGTATATAGTCAAAGGACCTTGGTTTCCCGATTCAAGTTGAGGGTACGAGAGCTTTATCTGTTGCTGGTTTTATAGATTTTCAAATAGCAGAAAACCTTCACCTACTTTAGCAAGTTTTTCCAAGTCCTTATTGGTTCCAAGGCCATAATCGCAATCCTTGAAATGCAATCCATGAAATGTAATATTAAAATATATCTTTTGTATTCTTATTTCCAGTACACTTCTGGTGCAAGAAGCAGCAAGTGAGCCGCAGCCGCAGCGTCAGAAGCTAAGCCAGAGGCATCGAGATCGTAGCGAGAAGGAAACCTATCCCATCAGATAGCCAGCCCCCCAAAGACCGAGCACCGAGCACCATGATACCCACCAGCATCACCAACTCACCGCCACCAGCGGGCTTGGGACAAAACGGAGCCACTGCCTCAGCAACGGGGTGTGCGGGGGGGATTGGACTGGGGGTGGTTGGGGGTGCGAATGCAGGGGCAGGAGCCCAGAACAACTTTAGCTCCATTGTGCTGGGCCTGGCTTCGCTAATCCTCGAGGGGCGACCCATTTCCGACGATGAGTACCAGCAGCAGCACGTGGTGGTGGCTTCTTCGGGGTCGGTGTCGGGATCGGGGTCGGGAGGAGGATCCGGGACAGGTCGCCTCTCGCCACGTCCCTCCACGTCACGGGCAGCCATTAACATAACGACGAATCCCTATGGTTCCATGGGAGGATCGGAAAACCGAGCAGCAGGAGGAGGAGGAGCTTCCAGCAGCAGCTCGTTGACCCACCAGCGATGGACGCAGAAACTCTGCCAGCTGCGACAAGTCTCCCCGGCTGCCCAGGCGATGAGTGCCGAACCCGAACTAGTTGCTTTGGCCATCAATGATCTCAACAAGGATCACGGCGATTACGAGATCGTGAGGAGAGTAATGCTTAACAGGGCAGGAGGTCCTGGAATGGGAGGAGGTGGCTTGGGTGGAAGTGGCGGAGGTACCGGTGGCACCAACAACTCCAGTGCCGCCAGTTCCCCGGGTTCCAATTCATCGGACAACATTCTTCTCTCCCTGCAATCGCTGGCCACCACCTGCCTGAGGGGTGGACCCGCCTTGCCACCGCCACCGATTGAAACGCGGCCCCTTAACCTCTCCTTTGTGTGGTCGGGCTCGGGGGGATCACCAAGTGGAGGAGCAGGAGGACCAGGAGCGGGTGCCACCACCAGCACCACAACAACAACGGCCACTGCCAGCAACGGAGCCACTGGCTCTGCATCGAGGCCCAAGCACGGGCCGCATTGTGATCAGTTCCTCAGAAAGATGGGTCTGGCCAAGGGCGAGACCGCGTCGGAGATTGAGGAACACATCTGTGATATGTCTTACGTTAATATGACCGTGAGTTCTGGATAAAAATCCTATAAATCCTCTAAAGAATTCTTTTTTAAAACTTCCTTTTTTTTTAGTGCAATCGTTGGCGCGCTTATTGTATGAAAATGGAGGCCATCCTGGTCAGGCGGGAGCCTGTTTGCATCGAAGTCTACCTGGGTCCTGTTAGCCACAAACTGCTCCTGGAGCAGTGGATCATTAGCGGCAAGGAAAAGTTAGTAATTCTCATCCTTTTAATCCCTTAGATATCCTTAATAATATCATGATTATCCCACAGAGTTCCACCGCCGACGATGACGCTACCCTCGCTTTGCAGTGCCATCCGAAGTCAGTTGTACTTCTCCCAGATTGTGGCTTGGTGCGATCTCCTTCGCAAATGCGATCCCTCGGTGTACGATAGCGGGCGGGTGATCTTCTCCAGCTGCGGCAACCATGCCGGGGATCTGGCCACCAGTTATACCTCCAACGGGAGTGGGCCGCGCCGACCTCGTCTGAATATCTTCTACAGGATTAAGCAGCATTCTAGCACCGGCGGTGGCAGTGGGCAGTTCCAGGACGATGGCTTCAGCGCCAAGGCCAATGTGCACAACTTTCCCAACGTGAATGTCTCGGAGAGCTACAGCATCTCCGTGTGCGTCAGGAGCTTGCCGCGAATCAATGGGGGCCTGCCTCATGTGGAGCCACTCGTGCCGAGTCCTGCTGCTGCCAGGCTCAAGCTCTTGGCCGCAGATCCTGCCAGCACACCCACTGGAGGCGGTGGGTTACATGCGGCCACGCCTACTGGTCTGGGAGCAAGGATTTGTGCCGTCACGCCCACAACGTCGGCCAACGGCTCCGTCAACTGTGATACGGGAAAACCTGGTACGGGACTGGGCCTGGATGACCTCGATGGGGATTCGAGCCTGAGCCTGAGCCATCGGGAGCGACAGCTGCAGAAATACCGCAAGCGGATGCAGCGCAGGGACAAGAAACGGGAGAGGAAATCCTCGCCAGAAAGGCTGCACCACAACGAGGAGCCGATGGACGAGGGCGAGGAGTCGCAGTCGCTGACACAGTCGGAACCTCAATCTTTAGCCTTAACCTTGCAACAGCCACGACGCATTGCCATGATCTCGACGGGCACCCAGACGTCCCTGAGCAGCTGCCAGCAGTGTGGCAGCGAGAAGACCCTGCTCTGTCTGAGCTGCACGGGTTGTCCTGCAGACAATGCAACCGCCACAGAAAGAACATCATCCGGCAAGCAAGAGGAGCTCGATGATGGGGATACTTCGGCCTCTGAAATGGAGGAAACCTCCAGCTGCAGCCTGAGCAGCGGGGATCTCATCGTGGGTACACCGCGAAACAAGGCCGAGCTCCTGCTGCAGGCCATCCAGCGCACGCCAAAGATCCGTAGCCGGAAGCCCCTAGCCGGAAGCGTGGCCTGCCGCAATCCAGATCTCAATGGCGGGCAGAACAACAACCAGGTGAAGATCACGCCCGCCAGCAGCGGCTGCCAGGTGTGCAAGCGCCAGAAGACGCAGCACCACTTCTCCAATGGAAGCAACAGTAGCAAGGCCAACGAACAGTCACTCACCAATGAGAACCACAGAGCCAATGGCTGGAGACAGGAGCCAGAGCAGACCTCCACCAAGCTGACGCCCCACATCGAGCGCTGCTCACTGAATCCCTCCGAGCGCTGCACCACCCCGCCACCAGGACTCGCCGACCACATTGTGGTGCAGTTTAAGACGCCGCTGAGCCAAGTGCCGGCCAAGCCCCAACCCGATGCCATGGTCCCCCTGCAGCAGCGTTCTCCAGGTCCGGGCCGGTCCTCGCCCAAACCCAGCCAGCTGAGGCTCAACTGCGGCAATGGCCTGGCCGAGAGCGAGACGCCGCCCCAAAGTATTTCCCCGCTGATGCGGAAGGCCTTGCCCAAGGTCAACCTTACTACGATCTTCTGCAGCTCCGCGCCCATTGCCATCGGGTGTCCTGCCTTTAGCTTTGATCCTGCTTCCCTGAGCCATGCCCACTCTCAGCTTTTGGCTCCGGATGTGGGTGCCACACCGCCCGTGCAGAAATCCTTCTCGGCTCCCACTCTGCCGAACTCGGCTTCGCTCTCAGTCTCGCCAAGATTCGCGAAGCAGGCACTGGCTGCCCACAAGCGCCGTTCCCGTCACCTGAGCGATCGCAGCGACCGCAGTTCCCTCGGCTCCGACGAACAGCTGTCCGATGAGGATCTGGAGTCGGGTCTGTGCAGCCCAGCGGGTGGATCACCCTTAAAGAGTCGTGCCCGCCTGGCTGCCCATTTCGGAAGACGTCCGCTTCTGGGGAATCTCGAGGAGTCGCTGCTTCAGCGTCGCATCATGCCGAAGATCGAGGTGATGGGCTTCAAACTGCAGCTGGGCGCCTCTGGTGGATTCTGTCCCACGCAGCTAACCATCCCGGCGATATCGTACTTTTACGAGCTCCACGGCGAAACCCTGAGCACCCCCTACCTGGTGAGATCCCCTATTTTCCTATCAATCTTATCCCAGAAATAATTGTAACTCATTTTCAGTGCGAGATTCGTCTGCCACGGAAGGGATATTCCGTGCCCAGGACTGGAACGGTGCAGGCCACACTGCTGAACCCCATGGGCACGGTGGTGCGGATGTTTGTGATACCCTACGATATGCGAGACATGCCACCGTTGCACCGCACCTTCATCCGGCAGCGAATACTGGCCGAGGAGGTTGGCAAGGAGCAGGATTCCGGTCCGCAAGTGCCGCGTAGTCCTACGGCCAACAGCACGACCAGCAAGCTGGGCCACTACATCACTTCCGAGCAAATGAAGCGATTGCGTTACTCCATTCACCTACGGTACGGAGTCTTGAAGATATATTCTTTAAGGATGTTCCTAATCTGTTGATTTGTCTTCGACAGGTTCCAGACATCTCGTTCGGGACGCCTTTCCCTGCACACAGACATCCGCCTGTTGATCTCACGTCGCACCGACTGCGACACGGCAGCCGCCCATGCCAAGGGTGTTCTGGAGGCGCCCAATGAACTCGTGACGGATACGCTAATGCCTGGTGAGCCGCGCTACAGTGCCAGGCAGGAGAGCACCAGCAGGATTTAGTAGCTACTGCAAGCCCTGGGCGGCACCTTCGAACTGCTCCGTCGCCTGCGCCAGCAGCTTCTGGAGAAGTGGCAGCAAATGCAGCGGGAACATCAGGATCTCTGGCAGTGGCCCAGATACCAACTCTAGACGGAGATGGAAACGGAGAGCAGGAGGCGAAAGAAACTCCTGTGTGTTTGTGACAAACAACCAACAACTGCTTTACTAGTTTATCATTTAATCTATCCCTAAGCTTAATTTCCTTTTCGGATTGTTTTTTTTTCATCCATTCGTTTAGTTTTCGAATTTCATGGAAGATGTTTTTGCGAAAACATTGCAATGTAAAATGTTGATCAAGCAATTGAATTAGTCAGACAGCAGTCAGTCAGACGCGAGAATCAAATCTAATTATATATCCTTTGCAAATTGCAAACGAAACTATCTGTATCTTAGGGGGTCCATCTGTATCTTTAAAGAAAAGAAAAGCAGCAGCAGAAGAAAGCAAAGTTAGCAATACTAATTATGAGTAATTTGTGAGAGTGAAAACGCAAGGGAGTACTAAATACCTAAATAGGGATGCATACAATATATCACATACAATATATATGATACTATATATATATATATTTATGTACCATAATGTATAATCGTCGTCGTAGAGCGTCAACAATTTTAAATGCAATTTTGTGGGGCAAATAGATATGAGGAATACGTGGGGGATACCAGAATGGGGGTAATACAAGTTGGATGCGCTCATATCGATCGTTGTTGTTAGTGGTAGCCGTGGTTTAAGCCGCAATTTATGAAAAGATTAAGAAAATTTAAGAAACCCTTTGAGTTGAGTGAAAGTTTGAATTTTTGTGAACCTTTTTTTTCAGTTTTGGGAATTCCGTTTCGAGAGTGTCTATTAAGCGTGCCTGTGATACGATATGAGCTGCATATGGGGTTTATAATTCTAATTCTAATAGATTTCCTTAGTTAAATACAATTGATAATTACAATTTTTCGTCTAACATGTTTGTGTATAACATTTGGGTTATTTTCTCTTCTCACTTTTCACTAAAAATTCGTTTCTTTTCAATTGATACCTGACTATAACTACTTTAGCAACGTACTCCTGCTATTAACAAATTTTCAATCTAGGTGGTATGTAAAAAAAACATAATACAGTATAAAAAAAACTCGAAAAAACTAAAAAAAATATTGAAACAATAAAGCCAATTGACGCCATCGATATTGGGAATCGTAAAATTTACTTCGTTCAATTTGTTTTAAGTAGAGAGCTTAATGTGCGCTGTCAATAGCAACTATATGTCTAACAAATAACACCAATATACATGATTCAATAAATATACTCGGTGTTTTTTATTGATGAAGGAGAATTTTAAATTTAATTTACAATATGTAATATAAAAAAGGTTTCAATTGCTTCGTTTCTATAATTCTGTTAAGCTTTTATTCAAAAACATCTTTAAAATAACGATTTTAAATTTGAAAAGTCGTTACATATTCAGATTTTGAGTTGGCAGCACCAAACAATTAGCTGACAAATATTTTAACAAACTTACATACTGAAGAAAGTTCTTTTTTGCTAAAAGAAAAATACAATTATTCTCTTTCTTCTGATGTTTAGATAATTTAATTTATCATTAATAAATACAATTTTTTTCAATAAAAGATATGTTATTCCGATGTTCCACTCCGATATCAGTCAGGCGACGATAGTTTGACCCCGCCTTTGAGCGCTTTCCAACACTGCCATTTTAAAAGACTAATTGATAAGACCGTATATTTAAAATGGCGTCAGTGTTGGAAAAAGAGAGGTATTTGTTTCTTCCAAAAAACTACAATAAAACCAAAATAGAATAAAAACACAAGTCAGTTCGTTTGGGAAATGAAAAGTGCGAATAAAAATCGTCCGAAAGAGGTGCCGCGCAAGTGCCATTAAACCAGTGGAAACAAAACAATTGACATGTCGCTGAGTGCAGCAAGCGAGAGCAACAAGTGAAAAGAGCAATTTGTGACCATTTAAAATGTCTAAACCAGCCGTGAATCCGCCTGGCTGCAGATAAATAACAATAATCCGTCCCAGAGTACCACCGCCAGGTGTCGGAGTGTCGGAACAGGAGCTGCGTCCTCAACAAACGCCCAGAGACTCCAGACTCTGCACACGTAACCTTGTGTGCGCGTAGCACGGAAGCTGTTTGCTGCTGCTTTGGCTTGGTTTGGTTTGGAATCGGAATCGCAGGTATGTGGCTGTTGCTGCCACTTTGATTCTCCACTAAAACGGAATTTAACTCGCTGCAGACTTGAGATTGCGTGCTTTTTCCACGGACGTCGGGTACGTTTCCGAAGATGGATACCAATTCTGGAGTTGGATCGGGATCGGGGGCAGGACCGGATGCTGACGGGGAAGCGGGTCCCTGCTCCACGGTGACCATGCACAACGAACAGCCACAAACGAAACGCCAAAAGATCGAAAAGCAGTTCAAAGCGCTCACCCCTTCCCCGCCCGACATCCTGGATGCCAACAGCAACAATAAAAACCATCTCTGCTCATCACTCTCCTCGTCCTCAACGCACTCGCTGTCCACGCCCAGCAGCACCAACAACTCCCCCACCACGACGCCTTGCAGCTCCCGGGCAGCGTCCTACGCCCAGTTGTTGGGTCACAACATCTTGCCACAGAATGGGGAAGCGGACGCACACCCCGCCGATCCGGAGTCCACCAAGGATGAGGTGGACCGAGCCGCACAATTCCCAGACCTGCTGACCCTCAACAAAGCAAACAGCACCACGAGTAGCAACTGCATTCCGGCAGCAACCATCGCTCCCATTGACGATATGCTGGAGTTTGAGCAATCCCTGACCCGTCAGTGCCTCTGCGGAGTGTCGGAGAGGACGCTGAGGAAGCCCTTCCAGTCGCACTACTCCCAGGACAGCAACGGACAGAAGCGCATCGCCTATCTGCGGGAATGGCCTACTAATAAGCTTCTCCAATTCCTGTCCAACCTGCAACTGCTTTTCGATATATACCTGAAGCAGAATGCCAAGGGCTTCATCTGCACGCGGATAATGGACGTTTGCGACGCTCTGATCCGCAACGATCACAAATTGATAGATGAAATCATCGTCCTAGCGGGTTATGACAATCCGTACGTGCAATTTCTGGCCGCCCGCGTCCTGGCTGCGTTCCTGGTGATTGCCAAACAAGAGCTGAACGACGAGTGGCTGCAGAAGATCGTGGATCAGCTCTTTAACTTTGAGCAGCTAGACCAGGCCGCCGTCCAGAAGATCCACTTCAGCCTGGACATTATCAAGCGAATCGTGGAGTGGAAGGATATGGAGATCCATCCGCTAGACGACGATTGGATGGCGGCGGCCAACACGGCGACAGCAGCTTCTTCCGTGGTGCCGCTGCCCTCGGAAGCCTCCGTCAGCTACATGCACTTTCCCGTCCAGGAGCAGCCCATATCCAGGAATTACTTTGCGCTGCAGTTCCGCGAGGATACGATAGCCGATGCGGAGCAGGAGGCATCCGATAGTCGGGAGCGACATCGAAGGCATTACGGCGACGCCTACGACTCTCATGGACATTCTGAATCCCAGCCAGCGCCCACATCCACGTCCACGTCCGTTCCCAGCGGCTGTCACGTGGTCACCCTCACAGACTCCGAGAGCTTCGACACCACGCACCTCAAGTGCATTACCATCCAGAAGCTGGAGCATAAATGGCCCACTCTGGTGAAGAATATGTCGGAGCTAATGGCGCCCACCCACCAGGATGCGGCCGAGCATTGCGTCCTGAACTTCCTGCAGCTGTGGGAGAACATCATCTCGGTGAAGGCCAACCTGTCGATCGATGAGACGCGGCCCTACTACGCCCAGCTGGACAAGTTCGAAATGCTGCTCAGCCACAGTCTCTCCTGCACCGTCTACAAGCAAATGCTTTGCCTTTTTAATGAGGCTCTATGCTACGGCTCCACGCTGGCACTGCAGGACATGCTGCCCGAGGAGACGTGCAAGCTGGCCCATCAAATCGTGCGCCATGTGCGAGGCTTTCGAATCCTGGAGTCGCTGCCACGCCGCCAGCCTGACAACATGGTCAGCTTGATTGGTTACAATGGCAGGCCTTTGATTTATGGCAGCGGGAGTGTTGCCTCTCGGTCACTGGTTGCTGGACCGGATGGGGTAGACGGTGTAGCCTCCCTCGACCTCATCGAGATGGACAAGACGTTGCTGCAGAAAATGGTGCTGCTGGTGCTGAAATCTATTGCGGTGACTGTCAAGGAGATCCGCAGTGATTCCTCGGATTCCTCAATCGATTCGAGCGATTACGATGCCTTCCAGGACATGATGCTGATCGAGCGCTCCATTCGGGACGTTCTCAGCAAGCTGGAGCGCTTCATCAAGCAGACGCTGGAGTTCCACCCGGAGTGCCACTTCAGCAAGATCCTGATACACCTTTTCGACGACCAGGACGACCATCTGATCGAGGCCATGGTCTGCACGCTGGACGTCACTTCGGGCATTTCGTTCCGGAACAACGCCTTCCCCGAACTGGTCGATATGCTCAATCCGGTCTACACCTTCCTGGAGTTCCTCGAGATGACCTCGAACAGCTCCGACCTGCTGCTGGACCTGCTCGTCAGCAACGAGACCTGTTTCCTGCTCTACCTACTCCGATTGCTCAAGTACGTCCGCATGAACTGGACGATGTTTGTGCACAGTTGCAACAGCTTCGGCAACGACAGCAACATGCTGGAAAAGGCAATGGGTGTCCTGATACGGCTGCGCCTGCAGATATCGCGTCTGGTGTCGCGCCAACTATATCCCTACGATATTTCGCCGGTGCTGCGTCTGCTGGAGAGCTGCGAGAGTCTCTACGAGGGCAATGAGCTGAGCTGAGCGCCGCCAGAAATTCAACAAAACCCCCCAACTATATGCAATTAAAATACGTAATTTATTTTAATATTTAATGGAATAGGAGAGACTAGGGTAAAAATTCGATGCGAGACGGAGGATCCTTGTAGCATACCATTCCACTTAATCGACATATCAACGCACCCCGATCACTGATCCACTGATCCACCGATCCACGATAACCCTAGTTAAGTTCTATATATATATACTCCTCCTCATCCGATCCGCTGGCCTTTCCACCTAGATACGAGTACATAGCTGTATGTAGTTGTCATTGTAAGGAGCATCACAAGTTCGTAGTTAGTTCGTAGTCTGTAGTTAATGGTAGGTACTGAATTCCAAACTAAACACTACGCTAGCCTAAGATTGTGTTAATCTTGCCTTAAGTAGAATAATGTACAATAGGATGGCATAATGGCAAACGTTGGCTCATCCCACCCGCTTGAGCAGTGCGGTGTTATTTGAGGATATTCTTTGTACGTTTTTTAAAACACTTGAATATACAACATAATTAACTGATTAAAAACTGACTATAACTGATTAAGAAAAACTACAAAATGTGCTATTTTAAAATCATTAGACGGTAGAGTATACTGTAGTCTCAGCGGTTTCGATGGGTTTTGGCCTGGTAGTTTAATGGCATTCAAAGCTCTTGGAGTAGAGATACTCTTTAGTGGCGATTAATCATGCGGACACGTCGTTTTGGGTCTGCTGGAAGGGATGCACCTGGCACAATGCTGGCATCTGGACTCTGTCCCGTCAGGCTGATCACTGAGCCGCGGCGCGCCAACTCGGTAGGATGGGGGCTAGCCACGTAAACGGTCTGATAGTTTATGGTAATTGGCACCGAGGAACGGCGGTTCATGCGCGGTTCTGTTGGAGAAAATGGGTTCGTCTTATGGCGCATTCGTTCATTAAATGGGTTTTACCAAAACGAACGTCTCCAGTGCTCGGCCTAAAGGGATGCTGCTGGTGGCTGGCGATCAACGGAGGCGAAACCCTGCGCGGGTGGTCGGTAACAGTGGCATATCCAATCGGTTCCGAGTTCTGTGGATACCTATACCGGTCCACCGATACAGAGCGTACCTCGCCTAGAATATGCCTTCGCCGGAAGATTGCTGATTCCTCAACTTGGCATGCATATAAGGAAATTAAGATCAGTCAGTGATTGCGATCAGAGATTGCGGAAAAGCCCATTCAAACGGAAGAAATGAAACACAAGCTACTTAAATTTGATCACAGGAAAGCACATAGTAATTGATTTATTTTACGATTACGATTACACACATATAGGACAGATATTCAAATATATATTCAAATATATACAACCTGACATTCAGTACAGTTTCACAAAAAAAGTGAAAGGAGGGTAAACACAGTGTAAGACAGTGGACAGTGGGGGGTCTTAGAAATAATAATTGTAAAGATAGTATCGAACCCGAAAATGTGCGATAATAGGATAGACATAATACATATATATATATAGAGATCAAAAGGGCACATTGGAGGTACAATAATACAATAGTAGTTAATGCATTTTCCGACAAAAGTCCGGAATTAGCTCTCATTCAAGAGTGGACAGTGCTTTACAATCAGAAAATTGGCCAACTCAGTACATAGTAGTAGATACATTTAGATTTTTAGGATAACAATTCACTTGTTCCCTCGGTTACATGGCACCTGGCCCATCGACTTAAAATTTTGGCAAAGTTTTTGGTGAAATACCTTTTGATGCCCGCCGGTCTTGCTTGTGGATTTGTGCATAGGATTGGAGGGAGCAGCGTCTCAGACGTTTATCTCCTTTGTTCTGCTGTCGAATAGGAAATATTAATGGGTCTGAGGATACATTTATGTATATAGTCGATGGTCTCACCGATTTGTAGTGCTGGTTGATGTCGGAGGCGGCCTTCAGTAGTAGATAGATAAAGACCAGGGCGAATAGATATATGATCGGCTCTGCCGTGTTGCTCTTCTTGGGTGCCTCCTTCTTGCGGTTGATCTCCAGTGCCTTTGACACTCGGGCATGCTTGCTGCCATTTCCAGTTTTAACCCGCTTGCTTAGCTTGGACTGTGGTCTCTTGGAAATCTGGTTAACCGATTTATTTCCATCCGCTTCTCCATCGAAAATATCTATTTTCTGACAGGCAGCGTCTCCATTCTCCTCCTCCATATCCATGATTTCTGGTTGTACATCATCGGATTGAGTACTTTCAGCTTGGGGCAGGTCAAAGGCAGCCACACCCGACCTGAAATAGTATCGGTAATTGCGCTGCAAACCAGCACCCATAAGGTAGACGGTGCAGAGCACCACCAGAATCCCTAGCGGCACCACATGATGATTGTTGCTTTCGGTTGCCTTCCTCTTTTTGGGAGTTAGAATTGTTTTAATTTCCTCAGACAATGTAAAATTCGCTCCAGTCGGTGATTTCATTGCCAATCTCTCTTTATGATTTATATTTTCCCAAAAAAATTAAATGACTTTGTGTATCTGCTGACTTTGAGTCCTATTCGCGGCGGAAAATCGATACGGATTAACGTGCCAGCTTCACACAACCGGTGTGCATTGTTGTCCTTGCAAGGACACACGACCACAGACACACACAAATATGGATACTTGATACTATGTATTTTATTGAACTTATTGCTTTGTTTTTTCAAACAGTCAAAACTGTTTTGGATTAAAACTTTCCACCACCGCGATTGTGTCCGCCATACATGATTGTGTGTATGTTTCCTTATCCACCTTTGACATTCAGGTGGTGGACTTTACGTTAATTTAAATTTTAAAATTGCAAAACTTTTTAAATTAAAAACTAAATGCTATATATGTACAATTATTTAAAACGATTCAGCATTCAAAATATCCGTTTGACATTCCGGTTAGTTGATCAAGTATATCTGAAATTTAAATTAAATTCAATTTAAAAAAGGTTGCATTAATAGTATTAATAGAGTAAGATTTATAGATCAATTAGACATAACAAAACTTAACATTTAATTCTAAAATGATAAATAACAGCGCAGTTAACAGAATTTAATTCTATAATGTTAAAAAAACAGTGCCCTCCTCCTCGATTCTCATAGACTGCACTTAACAAAAGTTAAATTTGATTCTGATAATGTTAAATAACAGCGCACTTAACAGAATTTGACTTTAATTCTAATGTTAACTTGAATTGTAATGTTAAATAACAGTGCCCTCCTCCTCGATTCTCATTAGTTGTACTTAACAAAACTTAAATTTGATTCTGATAATGTTAAATAACAGCGCACTTAACAGAATTTCACTTTAATTCTAATGTTAACTTTAATTCTAATGTTAAATAACAGTCCCCCTCCTCGATTCTCATTAATTGCACTTAACAAAACTTAATATTTAATTCTAAACTGTTAAATAGCAGCGCACTTAACAGAATTTAATTCTTTAATGTAAAATAAGAGGTCGCTGGTAACCCCGGTTGCCTTAATAAATATTTTACAAAAAAAAGACATAGTTTTATACCTGTTATTTCCAAATCTGCCGACTGATTGCTGATTGAGTTATAAAGTTTTTGACTTTCCGCAATATTTTGACGTTTAAACATTGCTGTTCTCAAACTGTTCCCTGGAAAATGATATAAAATAATTATAATATAATACTTAAGATTGTAAATACTTACTTTTGAAAAGATTTGCACCTGGTTTTTGCTTTTGTGACATTAATTCGTCATTAGAGTCTGCATTGCCATTGCCCTTGGTTCTATCCATTCGTCCTCTACGCTCCGTGATATAAAGAATACTGGTTTGTCCAGAAGTTAATCGAGAAAGGTCTTCCTTAAAGCCGTTTATGTGATTCGGCTCATCCGGAATGTGGACTCCCAAAGGATGCGGGAAATCGTCGTCGCGCTGCTTGCCAGATCCAAGGCAGTTCTGAAGCTTACGCAAAATTGTGCGCAGGATCTTAAAGCGTTTGATAATGCGTTGCGGCTCCACTTGGGACGCGCATATTAGAATGGCTTTGCACTCCCGCAGAATCCTGATAAGCTGCTGGAAGTACTCCTCTCCCATGTGATCCTTCGTCTCGTTAAGAACCTTCCGGTTGACTTCCAACTGAAAGTGCTCGAGCAGCACAAGTGACATTTGCGAGAGATCCTGCAGCGTTTCTTTATTGAACGACTTTTCTACGGCACTAATTCCAGTCGTCAGAATCTCGAAATAGCAACCAAGAAGGGCCCGACTATCAATAATCTCTTGTAGAGCCATCTTAAACTTGTTTACTTCCTCGTTGAAGTGCTGTTCCAGTATGTCGGAATGCAAGTCCGTGCCATTGGCCTGGAGAGATGGTATCAGAGTAGTGTCCAACGATTCAAACGATGCCAGGCAACTTCGTATCATAGTTTTTACTTTGGAAAAAGGCATAAAGATAAGGTACCAAACGTATACCAGACAAAGATTTACTTACATTTCAAGTTTGGAGCGAAGGCAATTGCAAATATTCCGATTTGAGTAGCCCGATCGATATTTACATCAAAGTCTGCGATAAACTCATCAGCCATTGTTTCATCCTCCAAGCTGTGTCTGAGAACGTTTCGGATTTTTTCCACCGAGAACTTGTCAAAGTCCACAAAGCAGTTAAATACCAGGCGCAATAGAGCGTCGTTGATAAAATCTTCTAGTTGGCATAGTGCCTGCTCCAAAGTCATGGCTTTGAGCTTAAGATTCGAGTGGTAGCTTTCGCTGGTTACCTTCGGAACCTGACACTCTTTCTGGAAAGCGTTGCATTCACGGATAACCTAGAAAATCAAACAATTAGATTACATTTTGAAGGTTTTGCTTGGCCACCTTTACCTTTTGACATAGGGCACTTAGAGCCCTTTTGTCCTGTGGCAGGGATACGTTGGCGAACCCCAGAGCTTGGCCTAAGACAGTATCTATATTGGAACGCAATTGTAAGCTGAGAAACTCAATTTCCTCGGGCGACTCTAGCAGGTTTAAGGATAGAGAGCTATTTTCGTTGTGGGAACTGAACTGAGCCAAGGCATCCAAGCTGGCATCCACCAGTTTAAGGAAGGAGCGCTCTGGGGCATCTGCAGCCGCTTCTCCATTTAAGTAGAGGTGTAGCAGACGCTCCAGGCACCACCGAATCCGATCCAGGAAATACTTATGGCTGGCCTGAATCGTAAAGGTAAATCAAATGAAATTTAATTATTTTAAACCAAAATCACACAGAAATACTCACAGAAATTGAGGTGCTGCTGCCAAGCTTCACCATCGCCTCCACTTGCCGGATACAGATCATTATTTGGCTCAGACACAGGCATACCAAGTCCGCGGTCTCGCCCTGCTTGTGTGTACTTAAGGAACTGTGGACTAATGTGGAAAATTCCAATAGCGCGGCACAAAAATCCTACAAAGAGATCAACAAGTGAGTGTTTTTCAAGGCTTGGGTAGTTTGATGCTTACATTTAGCCAAGTTATATCCTTGATGTTTGTTCCTTTAGTCCGGCCGTCTAAAATGTGCATGCAGGACTCTAGTTTTCTTCTTAAAACGTCCATATTTGCGGAAATACAGTCATATAAATTGCGAATCGAAAGATGGTAAACAATATTTTTGAAAGTGGCTTCAGTTTCTGGGTGAATGGCACTTTCCTGGCGTTGCCAGAGAGTTTGAAGGGCACGTTGCCAGAGATTTTGGACAGCACTGTGGTGTCGCGGAATCCACCACGCTCCGTTTTTTGTACTAAAACCCGCGAAAATATAATAATTTAAAATCTGCATTTGATTTTCTGAAAAAAAACCGAGGATATCGTGCTGATTGTGATCCCAAGCAACTGACCATCCCATTTAGCTGGAAGCTAGTGAACAGGTCGCTTATTATCGTCACTAAAAAGTCTCAACACTTAAATCAAAAACAAAAATTTATGTTTTCAAACAAATTTAAATCAAAAACTAAGCAATTGTTTTGTGAAACAGTTTCTTAAGCATTCTTCGACCTAAGCTGTATAGTCATTGGCAATAGCTGCGGCATCGGCATCGTCTCTGAACATCTGAGCCACTTGTGCACTGGGCAGGATTTTCTGGGAACTGCCGGTTTTCGTCTTGCGCCAGATGTCCCATTCGATTGGATGCATTTTCTTCTTGTGGGAGTGCATGTTGGCGTTTGAGTTGAAGGTGCGAGGACAAAAGGGACACTTATAAAGCGGCTCGCCAGTGTGCTGAGCCATGTGCTCCTACAAAATTCAAAAGATTAATCTAAAAAACATAAATGTAATAGACATTTGACCCACCTTCAAGCTGATATCTTTTTTGAAGGTCTTGCCGCATTGTTCGCAGGTGTAGATAACATTTGAATGGGAATAGCGCTTGTGGCCAATCAGCGCTCTGGAGTTCTTACAGCTCTTGCCACACTCTGAGCAAATAAAGAGTTTTCCCTCGTCGTTGTGTCGCCTCAAGTGTTGCTTCAAGTTGTCCTCATCTTTAAGCCAGCTTTCGCAGTCCGGCCGCGGGCACTTGATGCGTGGTCCACTTTCCTCGAAGTGTAGGCGAACGTGCTTCTCAAAAACAGCCTTATCCTTGATCTTCTTACCACAGACATGGCATATGTTGGCCGCCTTGCGGTGCTGCATGCTAATGTGGACTTGCATATGGTACTCTGTGGCAAAACTAGAGAGAAATATGCTTAGAATCGAAACTAATCATGAATTTGTGGGAAATACATACGCATTGTGCTTTGGACATTGTGGACAGATAAACTTCCTTTCGTTTACCGGCACGTGGGATCCTTTGTGTAGTTCCAATAAGTTACGCCGTGAGAATCGCTTACCACAATCTTCGCACTGGAAGTCGCATTCCTCGTCGGGCACGTGGTGCACCAGCCAGTGGGCCCGCAGCACACTTGAGTTTGCGAAGACCTTTCCGCAGTCCTTGCATCTAGAAAGTATAAAATGTTATTAAAGAAACCAATTTGAATTATGGCACTACGCACTTAATGTACTCTGGGTTCTCATGGCGCCGCGCATGTTCCTGGATGAGACACCTCTTGTTAAGCTTGCGGCCGCAGCACTTGATATACGGACGTTCGTCAGGGTGCTTCTCCTTAAAATGTTCACGAATGCCGTCAAAGTCCTCGGCCAGGAATATACACAGCTCGCATCCCATAACAATATAGCGTTTTATCAGTTCTTCGTCCTCCTTGCAGAAAGGGGGAAGACGCTCCATTTTGAATATCCTTTTCGCCGGTCCTCGTTTGGCGACCACCTTGCTCTCCTTGCTCTTCCTACCCGGCCCTGTCTTTTTCGTCTTGGCTGGCTTGGACACCTCCCGTTTTCGTTTGCGTCCACTCCTCGTCACAATTAGGTCCTCCTCATCCTCATCGTCCTCGTCCTCATAGTCCTCGTCTTGGTCATCGTTGTTGGTATCCTCGTGTAGGAATTCCATTTCGGGCGACTGCCTTTCAGTTTTAATGTCTACCTTGCTGTCCTCCACGTCCTCCGGCTCAAGGCTCTGGGACAGTTCCAGCTCGTCCAATGGATTAATGTTCAGCTGAGCGCTCACGTCGTTATCCACGGCCAAGACATCGGCTGGCATCAAAACCTCTTCCGGCCAGGAGGCACTAACCATCTCCGGATCCTGCTTAAACTTCGCGGTGGTGGCGTAAATCACCTGCGCCTCCTGAATGGACAGGTAGAACTGGTGGAACTCGCTGACTTGGGTCCAGCAGACATTGCAGATGACCTTGGATATCTCGTCATTGGGCAGCACCTGACATTGCAGTGGGAGAACGAGGAGAACGAGATCAGAGAGTGACTGGGAAATGGGCCCCATAAGACCTACCTCGAACCAAAAGTGCTGGCGCAGCACCTCCGCCACCTTGTTGTCCACAGAGTCTGCGTTAAAGATTTGCAGACACATCTGGGCACCGCCAACGCCGCGCAAACACAGGCGGCAGATATCCATTTTGTATTTATTTGATAAAACTACAAATAAAAAATAGGAATTTACATAGCGCTGGCGATGGGCGTTTGAGGCAAAAGTTTTCGTGCGCTAGGGATGTTCGATAGGCTCGACGTTTCGTGCAGTACAATTTTCGTGCACTCCTGATGACCGATAGT
Organism: Drosophila ercepeae; assembly: GCA_018150545.1. Classification (NCBI taxonomy): domain Eukaryota; kingdom Metazoa; phylum Arthropoda; class Insecta; order Diptera; family Drosophilidae; genus Drosophila; species Drosophila ercepeae. The sequence continues at coordinate 18,100,646 of JAECWL010000161.1, forward strand.
CGCGGCCGGTTGCGATGAAGTGTCATCTCTATTTTCAGAATAATGCAGAATAAACTTGCAAAATGAGTAAATCCAATAAAGGGAAGGATACGCCTGCGTTGGCTTCGTCTACAGTGAAGGTAGTGGTTCCACAGTCACCATAGAGCACGTTCTTCATATTAGATTATTTTCTTTTTTAATACAGAGGATAAGTGAGAAGAAATTGGAGGCCTTCACCGTGGGCACCTTTTCGAAAAGGCAGTTGTCCAAGAAGGAGATCGAGGAGCAGAAGAAAAAGGAGGATGCAGCAGCTGCGGCACATGTGAGTATAGATTTACCTAATTTCTACGACTTCAACTCACGAACATTGTTTCAGGTATTCAAGGAGTTTGTGGAGACGTTTCAGGACACACCCACTCCATCATCCAAGGTGTGGGTTAAGGCCGGTACCTACGATGCGGGCACCAGGCGGGAAGACAAAACAGACAAGGGAAAGCTCTACAAGCCGGGCGCGAAGCTGCTGGAAAAGAGCTCCTCCGAAAAGGTCGAGGAGTATGCCAAGACCCTGGCAACGGACCTGAAAAAGGATCCAGTTCCAATAAAAAAGAAAGGCCAGGAAAAGAAAAAGAGCAATCTCGAGCTCTTCAAGGAGGAGCTAAGACAGTAGGTTTATTATTGGACGCAGCTATCTATCAGAGTTAACAAAATTGTTTTTGCAGAATTCAGGAGGAACGCGAAGAGCGCCACAAGTACAAACACATGGCTGTATCCCATAGCTCCCATGCTCAACCATCCCAACAGCCACAACAGCAAGCCCCGGCGAAGCCGAGCAGTACCGAACCCGCCGCCTCCAAGACTTCAAACAACGCCCGGGATTCTGGCTCGTTTGATACTGGGGATCCCAATACGACCAATCTCTATCTGGGAAATCTAAATCCCAAGATATCAGAGCAACAGCTAATGGAGATCTTTGGGCGTTACGGCCCTCTGGCTAGTATAAAGATAATGTGGCCCCGATCGGAGGAGGAAAAGCAGAGAGGTCGGAACTGTGGATTCGTAGCCTACATGAGTCGGAAGGATGCGGAACGAGCACTCCGAGCTCTTAACAGCCGATACATCATGGGCAACAAAATGCAACTGGGATGGGGTACGAGTACTCTATACATTTTTTATTTATTTTGATTTTATCGATTGAATATTATATAAAAAATAGGTAAAACTGTTCCCATTACGAACACGCCCATATTTGCCCCGCAAGCTCTATTGGAGTTGACGCTTCCTCCGCCACCGTCTGGACTTCCATTCAATGCTCAGCCACCGCCGAGCGAGGCGGACGTATTGCCCAAGAAAAACTACAAGCTATTTGACAAGGACGAAGACAAAGAAAATATGGAAAGGGTAAGAAGTTAACAATTTTGTTACAAAAAAAAGATTAAAAACATTTGTTAAATATTTTAGATTCTTGGAAAATGCGTTGTAAAAGTCGTTATTCCTAATGAAAAGTGAGTGATCTTGAACTTTAAAGAAAATATTGATGAATAATCTATTTAAAAATACTTAAAGGGCTGTCCTAAACATTATTCATCGAATGATAGAGTTTGTTATTCGGGAAGGACCAATGTTCGAGGCCTTGATAATGATTCGGGAAATGGAGAATCCACTCTTCTCATTTCTCTTTGACAATGAGAGCCCCGCGCACATTTACTATCGGTGGAAATTGTTTTCCTTGCTTCAGGGTGACACTCCCAGCGAGTGGAGGGAGAAGGATTTCCGTATGTTTCAGAACGGACCAGTTTGGCGGCCACCGATTGCCAACTTCTTTAGTCAGGGTATGCCCGACGAACTGGTAGTGGATCCCGAAGCTCCAGTAACCAACGTAGGGGCCCTGTCTCATGCGTATGTCAAGAAGAATATAAATCCTTAACTTGAAATTGACATATTTTTTTTTTTGTTTTTAGACAACGAGATCGGTTAGAAGATCTTCTAAGAAACCTTACACCGGAACGTAACCGCATCGCAGATGCCATGATATTTTGCATCGAGCATGCAGGCTCTGCGGATGAGATTTGCGAATGCATCGCCGAGTCTTTAGCGGGTGCCAAAACCCTGGCTTCTAAGAAGATTGCTAGATTATATTTAATCTCAGATATCTTGCATAATTGTACAGTCAAGGTGTCAAATGCTTCTTTCTTCCGCAAATCGTATGTTTTTTGGGCACTTTCTTGAAGTTATATTTACTTACCTTTTTACTCTACAGTGTGGAAAAGCAATTGGCTGATATCTTTGAAAATCTGCACACGTATTATTCAAACATTGAGAGTCGCTTGAAAGCGGAAGGATTCAAGTCAAGGGTCTGCAACGTAATACGTACCTGGGAGGAATGGACAATCTATCCTAAAGAGTTTTTGGGTCAGCTACGCGCCACGTTCCTTGGAAAACCGGTTCGTCGCGATTTTAAAATATTTTAATACCAATCTTAAAAAATACTATCTTTAGTATGTCATGCCAACGAGCGCGTCACCTCCCCCGGAGGAAACGCACTCGGAAGAGGCTCTGGAGGAAGATATTGATGGTGCACCTCTATCCGGAGAGGAGAAGGACGACGAAGACCTGGACGGAGTGCCATTGGACGGAGCTGCTTTGCTTAAGAGCGCCTTGAAGCGAGCCATGCCAGAACCTGCCACTCCCCAGCGCAGCACGCCAAAGAGGGATGATTACCTGGACGAAATCGACGGCATACCACGTGAGATTTACATCCTATTCAATTTTGAATTGAAAATCAGAGTTATTTTCAGTTGACGAAGACCTCGATGGCGTGCCGCTTGAAAAAGAGGTTAAGCCTCATGCGAAGATGCCTGGATTCATTCCATCTAAATGGGAAACAGTAGATCCACAGCAGGTGGAGGCCCAAGCCATTACAACTAGCAAATGGGACACTCTCGATCCACCAGATCCGCCAAGGTTCTACAGCTCCGACGAAGACAGTGATGATGATAGCTCACAGACAACTAATGACGAGAAGCGACAAAAGCTCAGGGATATCGAATTGAGAGCAATGCAGTTTCAGGACGAATTGGAGTCTGGAAAACGGCGCTTGGAACCGGGATGGACAGTGGCCGAGCAGGTGGAATACTTCCGTAAGCGGTTGCTGAAACAGGTAAGCCTTGACGCGCTTAAAGTTTAAACTCTATTAATAGTTTTTAATTGATGCATACAGGATTCCCGATCAGACTCCACCGTGGACTCCCCTCTGAGCTACATGAACACCAAGACTAAGAGCTCCAAGCATAGCCCAGGACCTCTTAGTGGCAGCTCTCGCAAGCGGTCTCACTCTCCTTTAGCAGTAGAGTCCAAGCGCAGGGACCACTCGCCGGAAACCGCCCGCAGTAGCAAATCCTCGAAACGTAATCGCTCGCGGAGCCCTTCCGATTCGCCAAAGCGCTACTCGGAACGATCATCTCGAAGCTCAAGGTTTGACAGTCCGGCCTCCAGCTCTTCTCGCTCCAGAAAATCCACGTCGCCCTACGCTTCACGCTCAACTCGTCGCGAGGAGACGCCACCTCCGAAACACCGCAACGACAAGCACAAGCACAAGCATCGCCACTAGGCGTTGCACTTGACCCCAGTCGTATTTAAAATAAAAACAATAGATTGTTTAAATACACAGTATATATATTTATTTTAAGTCTAAGTAATTTGTTAGGATGTGGGAGACACGCACAACACACGGCCAGGAAGTTCGATTCCGCTCTGCGAATTTGTCTAAAAACATGAATCTATGCAAGCTATTTATAAGTGGTTACGATTGTTAAGGAAATCGGCCAACCAACCAACCAACCCCAGGGATCCCCGATCCCAAGATCCTACTCTCCTCCACGAACTGAACTCCTCGAAAGGCCAACACGCATTGGGTATATAAAATGAAGTGGCTAATAAAATGTGGCTTAAAAGTAGATGCGAACCGCCTCCTCGGCGTTCTGCTCCACGGGGCAGTAGGGGCACTTGAGTATGTGGCCGTTGCTAAGTTTGTGGAGGGCGTCGTTGGAGATGACATGGCCGCAGGTCAGCTTCTTTGGCGGGTTGTCCTCGGAAGTCTGCTGGCGCAGAATGGGACAGGCGAATATTGAGTGGAACCGAAACTCTGGCTGGAGATCTATCTCGATGGGTAGCTCGTCGCAGCCGTTCCACATTCCCAGCACCTGGCGGGACTGCATCACCTGCTTGATATTAAGCAAGGCGGGCAGGGCAGTGCAGCCGGCGTTGACGACGACAGAAAGGGCAGAGTTCTTGCTGATGCCCAGCAACTGGCAAGCGTCCTTTAGGAATATAAAGGACAGTTCGGTCCACATTTCCTGGCCGAGGAAGTGCTTGTAAGGCGAGTTCTCCAGTCCGCTTGGTAGGTATATAAAACTGGCCATCAGATTCGCAATCTCGTGCTCATAACGAACTGCAAACTTCTTAAAGTTCAGACGTGCATAGGTGATGGCTTCGCGTTGCGAGTCCAGGCCGTAGGAGACCAGCTGCATGAAGCGCATACGGTGCAAGCGGAACTCTATGAGGGAGTGTCTATCGGAGAGCTGCTGGGAGTATGTCTTGGTCCACTTGAGGGCGTCGGTAAGGTCTCGTTTCTGGATCTTCACCCACATCCCGTATATGTCGGCAAACTCGCGCTCCGAATCGAATACATCCTGGGCGTGTTCCTCGGACATCTTGCACTCCCGGATCAGAGTGCGAGCCACCTCGTCCATGCCCTGGCGGCAGTAGTGCTTTGCAATGGCTTTGTTCAGCAGCATTAGGTTATCCTCGTCCTGGAGCACGTCCACGCGCATGGTGGAAGTGAAGTCGGCACTGAAGTTGCGGTCTATCGCTTTGCCTATTTTCGAAATGGATCCGTGTAGGTCGCGATGCTCCGTGGAGAGCTTCTGTACGCGCTCGTTGCACTTCAGAATAGCTTCTCGGATAATGCCCATCTGGCGGTCGGTCAGACGCTGCGGGGCCGTTGGCTCCGTTTCCACCTGCATGCTCACACCATCGCCCATGGGATCGTCGCCACTGGCAGGTGTAGCGCTGACCTGGGTGCTGGAATTGAGCGTGGTCACCATCAGCTCGGCTTTCCCCAGCACCTTGACCAGCTCCGACATAAGCGATGCAATGTCTCCGATGTCAGCCGAGGCGTTCTCGTGTAGCTGCTCCAGCTTGCTCACCACACGGTTGAGGTCCTTCTCCACCGACGCACAGGCCCACGACTCGTTGTCCATTGTTGACTCCAGTTTTCGGGGCAGAGAACAGAAACGGCCACGCCAGGCGCGCAAACTCTTCCGCTTTTAGCTTTTATCAATATAACGTATCTGTCTAGACGAATTTCTTTAAAGTCACGGCAGAAATCAACGGTGGCAGAGAAAGTGCGTATTTATAAATTAATTCGACAATTTTGTAACACAAAGGAGTACAGGTCAGAGCTGCCAACTTGGCTATTTTCCCGTTGAATTTAGCTGTTTTTAATATTCCAAACCTGGAAACCATTTGCAGCTAGAAATGAACAGGTGTATTTTTTTATGTACTTTGTTTAATTAATCAATTTAGAAAACGTTGCAGTGCTTCTGTTATTCTTTTCAGCTTTAATTGGAGATGTTTTCAAAAAATCTTTAAAAAAGCAATGTTTAAAAGGGCAACAAAACAAAACTTAATACTGTAAAGAAATTTGCTTTTTTAATGAATCGAGAATACAGTTCTATGTTATATTATTTTGAATACAAATAAACAATTTGTATTTATTTTATTATTCAAATACTAATAAATAAACATAATGTAGTGTTGCAAAGCATCGAAAGGTGGACACTAAGTGAGTGCCCGCCCAGCAGCCTGAAAAATCGATTGTTATTGCTGCTGCTTTCTGCAGAGAAACTTGTAACGACAAACAGATAGTTTGAAATTAGTTATAGTTAGATAAGTTAACGAAACACAAAATAAACTTAAGCTCTATACCAACGAAACTGGTAAATATTGAAAATGTATTCAGTTAAAAAAAAATTCAAAATAGAATGCCAAGGACAAAGGACTTATGGTGCCAAAGCTTTGTGTTCATAGTTTTAAAAATAAATGATGAGTAGATGTTTTAAGCCGAACGACATTGAACCCTGTTACAATGCCGTGCCTCCATAAATAAAAACACTAATTGGACAAGCACGTTATTTTTGACCACAAACGCTAGTGCTTGGGAAATAAATCAAATATCAAAATAACAGACAGCAATGCACGGTTAGCAATTTTACTTTCGCCAAGTGCCAGTCAGTGCGTTTGAAAGCGAAATGGAAAACTCTTACCCCAGAGGAAAACTTGTATTTGTTTGTGTGTATCTCTTAGCACTTTCGGGTGATAATAAGAGAGCAGAAGCTGCCAAATGGAAATATTAAAATAGATAAAATAATCCACTTCAAAAAGCATGTTCGTTAAAAGAAAGAAGAAGAAGGGTTTCTAAGTCTCAAAGCAAAGCTTAAGTCTGAAAGGCTATTTATTTTAAGTATTTTTAATAAAGAATCTTCTATTTTCTAAAGATTGTTTTGAAAGAAATCTATTCAGATACTTAAATTTTGTAAAATATAATTCACTTAAAAACTGTGTCCATTAATTTATTAGAATTTTGAAAAAAGGTTTTTAAAGTTTTCCAAGCTCAAGGCTGAAAGGGTATTTATTTTTAGTATTTTTTACAAAGAATCTTCTTTTTTCTAAAGATAATGTTTAAATTTTGTAGAAATTTGTCAAGAATTTGTCTTTGCCATTTCATTTCCTCTTCTATAAATGTGAAGAGAGCTCTCGAAGATTCCCATACCCGGTGCAGTCCCAACTGCAAATTATTTTGTCTTCTCGACGCCAAAAAAACAAGGAAAAATAATGCTGATGGGGATAAGATTATGAAAAGAAGAGAGGAACGTCGTCCGCGGTGCCTCGTCGAGGTATCCGAAAATTCGCTAATAGTTTTGAAAATTTGCCCAGCCAGTTGGCGAACAACATTCAAACTTTGCGTAAGCTTTTCGTTCCGGCCGGGCGATGAAATAATTCAATTAAATACGGGTTTCAAGCACTTTAAATTCAAAGACTATTAGATTTTAATATCTTTATACACTTTATCTTTAAATATAAAGTATCTCTCAATTTGTAAAAACACTCTACAGCCGGATGAGTGAAAAATATTAAAGAATTATTAGAAGGGCCGAAAAGACCGAATTGCGCGAGCTAAAAATAAAAAATATCGGGACCGCTATTTATGTAATAAACTTTTTTGTTTTCCCCACAAACAATATTTAAATGTGTACATTAACATATTGCGTTGTGATTTGTGTTTTTCTGTTTTGTGAGCAGTGATCTGAATAAAATTCCGCGAACTGAAGCGTGTAACGATAATGGAAATCTCTGTATCTTTCAGATAATGCTTTAAAGTTTGAAAAATAGAACTGGAAACCAACCAACATGAGCCAATGTCAAAGTTAACCAAGAGAACGAAACACAGCAATTAGCCGACGACACCTTTCAGAGATTCGCCAACGAACCAAACAGATCAGGAATACATAAGCAGAGTTGCCTTAGGATTAAGCTTTAATTACCAACGACCTTAGGATATCGCCAGGCTCGAAAGAGATTCCAAAGAGATTGAAATGCCTGCAGCCGCCACTTCGAAGCAGCGCCCTCCCACCTCCGCCGTTGAGGAGGGCATGACGCCCAAAAAGACTGCCCTCATCATTGTGACCGTCATCGGATGCATCGCCATTCTGTGGCCAAAGGTCTTTCATCCTATGATGTTCGGAGGAGTACCGCCGCCCAAGCAGAACATCAAGGATCAGCGGGTCAGCCCGGGCGGTAAGTCATCAGGTTTTCAGAAACAAGAAAATCTTAATAGGGATCCGAAATGAAGTTATTTTGTGGTTTATAATTCGGTATTTTATATTTATATTTATTATTTATAAATTATCTCATTTTTTCTTAATTATTATTATTATTTCCCATTCATTTCCGTATGTATTGTGGCTTCTGTGTGGGCTGTGGTGTTGTAGGCTGTTGCGATGTCGTGCTTGACAGGGAGCAGTTCATGAATGCCTCCAAGCCGGGTGGCCCTGAGCCCTTTGGGCCGCATTTGTACCGCAAGCAGATCAATGTTTACACCGGCGAAATAAGTACGTGGCTAAGCGTTCTTCTAAACAATAATTCTACTAACAAATCTTAAAAGTGTTCTCTAATAATAATGCCCAAAAAGAGTAAAGATCTTCCTAACAATTTGATCGCTTTCCTTTTACTACGCTGTTTGAGCACAGCTGTTTCCTGCTTTTTATGAGCTTTTAATCAATAAAAATTTCGTTCCAGGTCTGCGCCAGGAGCGTCCAGCCCACCTGCATCCGGAATCCATATATCAGGCAATGCGGGAGCGTGGGCGAGCCATTCCGGCCACTCCCAGCGTGCCCATAGTGGAGCGGAAGAGTTCGCCAAGTAACCCGCCTCCGCGGATTGTCGAAGGACGGGTGAGTTACCATCTTTCTAACCTCCTCCAGAAATCTGCATTCTCCGGAGGGGAAATCTACCATTATATATAATATATATTGGCGATTAGAATGGCGGGTATGAGACATCAGTGCTCGCATTGGAAGTCATTTATAAATAGCCGGACGTTTATTTTATTTGGATTTGGGTTTTGTTTTTATGACACTGCACGCAAATTGAAGGCAAAAGACAGAGCACAAGAAAACACACACGAGATTCTATAAAGGATGAGTGGGAGAACAGCAAAATGTGCTCCTACATATTGAACTTGTGCCAAATATAACGCGCCAGTTCCATTCCGAATCTCTCTTGGCCCAAAGAAAACCATAGATGATGGTCAAGAAAAAACCAAAGAGAACAGATCAGCTGTAGGATGATCTTGTACAAAATAAATCCATATTTATTTTTTAATATTTAATGAATAAAAGTTGCATGATGGTTCCTTCCTTTTCTAGCCTGGACCGATTCCTGGTATGCGTCCTCCAATGGGAGCCGGAGCCCTGCATCAACCACAGCAGCGAGGCAGTAGCATGGGTTTCCTGATGCCACTTTATACCATTGGAATTGTTGTGTTTTTCGGCTACACGATAATGAAGGTGAGTCCTGATTATTCCTGAGTATAAGATCATAAGAGGCTCACAAACAATATAATTTACAGATCATGTTCAAGAAACAAATACCCAATGCTCCATACGGAGCAGCCCCGTCGGATCCCGGCTTCCGGCAGGAGGTCTTCGGCCAACAAAATCACAGCCAGGTGGAGGACTTGACTGGCAGCAAGTTGGGTGAGTCCCTGGCTTCTTTATATTAGTACTCTCGTAGCTTACCTCACATAAACACCCAAGCTAAAGCTAAAGCATTTCGCGACATCAATCTAACAAGAAAAAAAAAAACCAAATATCTTCATTTTGTACTCTTCCGTTTCCGTTTCCGCTTCCGCCCACACAAATACGCCCAAATCTTCCTGCAATAAGGCTGGCGAGAGCACCGTACAAGTAAGACCCATGGCCTCTAGGAGGCCAATAGTTTCGTTTTAACTTTGAGTTTTGTATTTTGTGTCCAGACAGCGAGTCTGTCGATTGGATGACGGCAAAGGATACTTTGCCACCTCTTGAGTTTTGAAATATGTCCTCCTCATTTGGTTTAGTACCGTAGCGACTCTATGGTTTCTTTTCATTTATTTATACGTAGATGTAATTATTCTTGATGTTGTAAATATATAAACGTGTATTAACTAACCTCGTATCAATCACGCGTCTCCCGGATTGAGTCACGTCGTCCCAAGTCCCATGTCCATAGTCCCCAGTCCAACCGTGTAAATAATTTGTTTCGTTAGACACGTTTCATCCTTCACCGGCCCTGAAAATCAATCTTAAAGCCAAACTCGTACGCCAATTTTATAGGAGATGCAATCGTTAAGTCGCCGGCACCCAAGGACACCGGCAAGGAGCTCCTCAACGCCACTGTGGCGGCCAGCGAAGTGGCCAGCAACCTGTCCAACTCGATAAAGCAGCACCAGCAACAGAAGGAGACCGAGCAGCTGATGGAGATCGAGAAGCTGCGCCAGAAGCTCGAGAACACGGAAAAGGCGATGGCCAAGCTGATTGCCGAAATGAACACCGACCAGATCCAGGCAAAGGTTAGCATCGAAACCGGCATCAAAACCAGATACACATCGAGATCCAGATTCATTTACCAGATAACAGATACCAGATACAGATTCATCACTTTTTGTCATCGTAGCGAGTTCCTTTAGTTGGCCAACGATATCATTTATTAATATTTTATCCTGTTTCTTTGTGTTCTCATTTTCAAGATGATTGCCATGAAGTTTCTCAAGCGGCAGCCAAACCTCTAAGACAAAATAAAACCATCATTCAGTTCACATAGAATCCATCCAGTAAACAGAATCCAAAATAAGACAAAAAACCAGTTCAACAACAACTCAGATCACAACTAAGTACAAGCCAACGACTAGATTACTTTCTGTTTATGATTTCTAGTGGATAGATCCTTTTCGGAATGGTTTCTTACCCCACTTCTTGTACACCACCCCCAGACCACATTCATTGTTTTCCGGGTCTCTTCCCGCTTTTAACCAGTAACCAGTGCATGATACGGATTCTTCCCGTCTCTGACTCTGACTGTCTCTGTTCTAACCTTGCTTGTCTGCTGTGAGCATGCAAATATACGATCTATATCCTCCACCAACTAACCAGTATCTTTCTGTCTATATGTATGCACTATATACTCGTATCTTAACTCTAAACTCTTTTGATGGGGACATATTTTATGATTCGAGCAAGCAAGTCTCTCCTTCGATATCTATTCGAACACATACTATATTCTAGAGTCAAGACTGAAACATTCACATTGCCAAATAAAATAATCGCAATACTCATTCCATTGTATAAGCTAAGGAAACATTATAAGGTCTTTATAAATATTCACTTTCTGTCGTTTCTACGTTTTTCATGTGTTCTTTTACATTCATTTGTAAATTCAAAACAAACGAATGAAATCTAATTACAATATCAATCAAAAATCCTGGGGCATAGTTGTAACGGCCATACAAGGTTTAATAGACGCTGCCGATGAGCAATTGAACGGCCCAGGCCCAGACCCAGACAAGCTGAGGGCGACGAGCGATACTGAATCCGATTTAAATAAGGTTAGAAGCCGTCAAAGGCCATCCAAGCGACTCGGCAATCCTTGAACATTAACTTTTAGATATCTGATTATGTATTCTTTTGTTTATTAACCAAGAACCTTCGACTAATTGAGTTTTGTTGCGTTTTCATCTAACCTCAACGAATTGAAGTAATTAATTAAATGCGTTTATTATTTTCCTTTTTTTGAGGCTGTAGAAAATCTGCTTAGATATGCAAATCTTTTAGATTTCTATATAAAATATCAAAACTAATTCGAATTCTGTGCGTTTTCACCAGCAAAACGACAACAACGAAACGAAAGAAGAGCCATCAGAGACCAAGCAGAACCTTTCCAACGGTCACGTAAAGAACAAAAAAGATCCAGACCAGGACACCAAGGGAGCAGGATCCGGAGCAGGAGCAGGACATCAGCAAAAGCGCCGGGAACGGAGCGCTGAACGAGAACTTACGGTAGGATTACTTTTCTATTAAGTTTTGCAACTCGTAGATCTTTTGACGTAAATAATTGCATATTGGTCCAGGTACTGGGCATGGAGTTAACAGCCAGTTGCGAGGGTGGCCACAAGTGGACTGGGCGCCCTCCAACGCCTGTTTTCCGAGCACAAAACGAACATGTAAGTGCCGCAGTTGCACCCATTTAAGCTCCAAGCTTTTAACAAATCCACCGATCTTGTATGACTGATCGAACCCAGCATCTATGTGTGTCCTTCTTAAGTCAATACTAATTCTATAATTGATTAATGTATTATATATCTCTTGAATTTCAGTCCAAATTGGAAAACTTGCCAGAACCGCAGTCCATTTACTTGGAAGGCGCTCTGGCCCACGAATCCCAGATTTTGGTAGCCGACTCCCAGATTAAGCGCGAAGAGGTTTACGACTCGGAACTGAATGGAACAGCCGACGAACCAGCCGTAAGGATATCTTAAATCATTTTTATTTAATCAACTATATTCTTATATATAAATTTTCCTAATTACAGGTAATCCTGAGCAGCAGGATGACATTATCATTGATTAATTTGGACGCAAATCAACATAATGGCAATGTGGGCAAAACCGAAGTGGAGAGTCCCCTGGCTGATGACATTGAAATTATTGGACACGACGAAAAGTAGACAGAACATCAGTATACATTAACGTATACAAATGAAACGATATATTATATATTGTATTTTTGGCAATGTTTATGACTTGCTTTCGATGATGATGATGACGACTAAAACAATTGCAAGAGCCGAGTGAAATATTTAGAAAGTTTCGTTGAACGACAAACGACGAAGATTATGACTGATTAATATGAAACAAATTTGCCAATAATTTGATATCTGATTTGTATATACATATTGTATGTTTTGATATCTTTGTTTTGTTTTGAAAACGCCAATGTTTTTGTCTTCCTCCCAAACACCCAGTCTTTGTACTTCTGCTCTTCCCGAAAATGTTCTCTTTTGGTCAAAACGTAATCCCACTTAAATCTTCCAAGAAAAAAGGAAACCGCAGGCTCTGTGAAATTAATGATTTTATGTGAATACTGTTAGTTGAACTCAATTCAAAACTAATCTATAATTAAGATAAGCCCATTTGTATTTTGAAACCGCATCGTCTATTATTATGCACTCTAATCTTCGCATGAAAACCCTATAGTTATTTGGGAAAGGAGCATTACAGAAACAGAACCGATCGATTGCACCTTATGAATTAAAGCTAAAGTTAGTGCCACAGCGTTTGTGAACCTAGTTTAATGAATAAATGGAAACCGGACTAGACATGTTAATTAATACTTTTATTGCAGTTTTTGCGTGTCTTTGGAAATGTAAAAAGTTTTTTTTTTTTTAAAATTAAATTTATTCGGTAGAACATTCGTTGCAAAACTATTCAAATGCTTCTTTGAAGGAGTATTATTTATTTCATAACATTAAACATAGTGTTTCTACTGTGCAGCAAAAAGAAATTGATTTAAATTGCGCGGTTTTATCGATTACAATCGAATATATATTTGATGTTTTAGTGGTCCTCAGGCATTTTTAAATGAATCGAGTTCGGTCACACTGCCCTGTAGCGAATTACATAAATTTTGGCAGGTTAGTATTATTAATGTTTATTTTGCATAAATTCTAAGGTACCTACGCCTAAGAAGCGTGCCATGTGGAGGTTCGCAGTCCCATTAATGAGGACAGCCGCTCTCGGCGGCTAACAGGACGTTGGGTGATGGAAATCCACAGCTGTGTTTTGGTCTAATGTTTTGGACTTTTCTTACAGACATGTCGTTATTGCGCCATAGATACTATGACCATCCCGATGGTGAGGATGCATTTGGCAAGATGGTGGCCACCAACAAATACGCATTATCTGCCGGTTTGGCCTGGTCCATGTTCGACGTGCTGACGCTCACCAAGCCGCAGGGATATGGTCCCACTCTCGGACGCTTTGCCTACAACACGGGACCGCTGATGGGAATGGCCACGGCTTTCACACTTACCACCCTGACAGCCACAAATTTCCGAGGCAAGGACGACAAGTAAGTACGCTGCCAATTAGTCCCTCGCTGCTGGACCTCAACCATTACCTTAATTCCAGAATCAATTACCTTATCGGCGGATTCGCGGCTGGCGGCGTATTCGGTGCTTGGAAACACAACCACGTTGCTGGTCTCTGTGTCGGCCTTTTCCTGGGTTAGTAGTTTGCGCTTCTGGCAAGCATTAATATCATTACTTAAATCTCTATTCCCAGGCATGGCTGGCGTTATCAAGAAAATGTCGGTTGAGCAGGGCTGGGAGTTCTTCCCCAACACACCCATGAGACAGTACGGTGGCTTGAACATTGCCTCCAACGACTATACCATCATGCCCGATCCTCCCAAGAACTGGACCACTGAAAAGCCCCAGCAGGAGAAGTCGTAAAGTCTAGTTTCCTATGTATAGTTTAATGGCGATTGGATGTTGGAAGGATTATGCGGTTTCTGTTTTCCCCGATGTCACCAGAATAAAGCTTAGCGAGAAGTGATAAAGCCAGGCTAATGTTGCTGGAATTTAAAAATGTTATTTTATATTTCGAACTTCGTTAAGACCAGGATTCGTTAGCCGTTGGGTTATCCAAAAGGCAAAGTATGTCACAGAAACTTATCTGCGGCAGTTGGCGTGAATGAATGACAGGCCAGCGAAAAAAACCACCTAACTGAAACGAGTCACGAACTGGGAGCGAGAGTCTTATTTACTGCCAAGAGTTTATTTCTTTATTTTCATCGGCCCATTTAAAATCCATGAATGTGCATTTACTCATGTTTGGGTCTTTTCACCTTATGTGCTCTCCACGGTTTTTCTTTTATTTTTATTATACGTTTTTTGTCGAGGCGATAGGTGACTCATGGTCCCCAACTCCCCAACATACTCGTACATATTCATCAGCATAGGTAAATGCCATCTTATGCATACTAATGCAGGTTCTTAAGTACGTTTTATTGGGGCTTACATCTGGAATCCATAAAGGGGTGGCTTCCTTAGAGCCACTAAACCATAATTGTGAATTTGCCAATTTCGCTTCTACCTTAACCTTTGCCAACCTCGGAATCTTCTCTTGGTTTTATTGCTGCGGCTTTTCTGCGGTTTATTTATGCTCTTTTGGTTGGCATTTTTTTTCTGCCAGATTTATTGTTATGGAGGAAGAAAGTTTTGAGTGAGTGGAGTGACCCTTAAGCTGAAGACCGTTAAGTCTTGGTTGATATCGATCATAGTAGGGTTTATATAAGCGTTTTTGATATATGGCTAACTGATGTAATACCTCTATTGGTCTTTTGTTTGATGGCCAGAACTCAGCAGCGCATTTTTTTCGCCACTCACCTTGATCTCTGGCACAGATCCCCGCCCTGGATTCCCTGCGAGGTTCCGAAAACCAGTCCGACGACTTAGCTGCGAATAAATTGAAGTGCGCCTGGCGGAATCATCTGTATCTGAATCCAAATCTGACTCTGACTAATCTGTGGCAGCTGGCTCCACTCCATCCAGTCCTCGTCCACCTCCTGCTCCTCTCTTGGCTCTTGGCTGCATGTTAGCGTTTCTTGGGGATGCGGCCGTTGTCATGGGCTCTCAGCATGTTGGAGCATAAGCTGCAAAGTTTCGCGATCGCTGCGTGATTTATGGTATATGGAGGCTGGGGAATGACATCATCATTGGGCATTCGCCTTGGGGGATACGATTGGAAGCTATGTGTGTGTGGTTATGTCTTCTCTGGCAACGTCTCTGGCAAAAGTTAATTAAAATAATGTAATTGTTTTTACTTTCATTTCCTGGCTGCAAAGAAAACGGGGAAACAGTAGCCCTCTCATTCGATTCCAATTTTATAGCTTCTTATCGGAATAAAAGGATAACCATCCCCTTTTTTTGGAATCGCGTGCCAACAGGATCTAAGAATTAAGAATGAAATATGGTAATTTCAGGCAGGGATTGCCTAAACCCTCTGCCTGGGGACTCGAAATAAGGACTTAAAGTACTCAAAAAGCTTTTGAATTAATGAAACACTTCAGGCGACAAATGGGACTGTTATTCGCAATGTCAAAATATTGAATCGAGGAGTTGTTCATGAACAGAAATGAAATTCAACAATTGAAACAGAAAATATAGTTACTTTTAAATAAAATATAAAGTTAAAGTAGCACTTCGGGAAAAGTGGTTTACCCAACAAGGTTACAAGAATTGGAAAGCCTTGATAGATGTTATGAAAAAATTGTATTGCCCATCCTTTGACACCATTTTCCCCTCCCGTTTTTTGTATCCTAATAAAGATATATACCCGCTAATACATAATCATGAATTTATTCTAATGTTTTGACTGCAACTGTAAGCATAAATGAATGTGAAGTGGTCACGCAGCTGTGTGGAGAATGGAAATGGTGGTAGAAGCCGTGGCAAGACGCTTGTAATTAATCTTATTACGACTGCAGTGCGACTGCTCAGCTCCCTCCTATCCGATGGAGATGCGTTTTTATGGAATTGTGCGTTGTCTGTCCATCGCGGCCCGGATCGGCGCGGGGCTGGCGTGTAATCCTTTTAATAAAGCCCGCGCAACTCGGGCGACACTCTGTCAAATTAATCACCATGACAGCGCCGCAGTTCAGCACTGCATCTGCCTCAGCATCGGTATCTGCAACAACGAGGGGCAACAAGGGGCAGACATCGAAGGTTATTCCGCTCCTAAGCCTCTCACAATTCTGCAATTAAAGATCAACGCGACACAAAAGATGCAGGCATTCATACTGAATAGTACTTTTGTATTTTTAATGCTTATGGATGGATATATGAATGTATCTTTGTATCTTTGCATCTACAAAAGTGTTTTCATGAATTTATGCATATAGTTTTGTTGCATTTGTGGCTGCCATTCAATTGGTGTCAAACTCCTCGACACAAAGTACAGTGGAATACTTTTTGCTTTTTAAACATTTACAATAAAAAGTTGGAAGTAAAAACAGTTTGGTATGGAAATGAAATCTTTAGACTATGGAATATTCTTTCTGCCAAATAAACTCTGCTACCAGCCATTGTACTTTGCAATCAGACGAGGCGATCATGTTTGTTTATGGAATCAGGGACACAATTCATCATGCGACATGAGACATTGCTAGTTGCAGCGAAGAGCTGCATCCACAACATTTGTCTGTGTTCGGTTGCAATGACATTCAATAACCCGATCTGAAGCCCCCATCTCTTCCCTATGAAGATGCACTTAAGAAAACATGAATAGCATTGCAAGATGGCAGCATCTTCACTTGGAAAGTCTTTGAACCCGCATTGCCCTAACTATTTTTCTCTGTGTGGTTTCATAAGTTGAAGATGCAAATGCAGCAGTCGCCGGCATTGGGTGTATGGGTATCAGATTCACTTAACCCGATCCGCATCGGGGTCATAAGTGCAGAGTAAATAAAACATTTTAGAGCCGCGGCGAACGTGCCGCCAAGAAACCGACGAGGAAGATGCCAGCGGACGGGAAACAAATGAAGTGATTGAATGCGTTGCGCAGACGCAGATGGAGACGCAGTCTGCAGCCGGGTGGGAGTGATGGGTGCTCGCTGGGGTTGGGGATAGTCCCAAAATGACAACAGCACGCGATGGAGTCCCTGGAAGAGATCTCTTCCGAACACCGGACCCCAAAAGATTGATTGAATTTTATGTTTCTTTCCCGGGCTCGTCAATAGAGACAGACTGGATGGGGGTCGAAATACTACAAAATGGAAAACTTTCTGAGTGCTGAGGTTGTACGTCAATTTAACACTCCGCCAAGTAATCGGAGAATGGGAGAACGACAAACAATCAATCAAATGGATAGATACTCTGGGAAACATTTCCTTTCTTTCCTGTTTTGATACATAGCCATGTTTTAATTGATTATTCACATAAAAACGTTTTAAGTGGAAGAAGTTCATCAATATTAGTATTAAAAGTTTACTCTCGACTCCACCAAAGAGTTACCATTTGTAATGCGAAACATATTGCTGTTGCAATTGTTTGTTTTGTGGCGAATTGTCTTGGATTTGGTAATAAAACAACATATGATGGGGAGGAGCTTAAGCAAACAAATATGCTGGAAAGGGAGTGCATAAATCAAGTTGGAATTCGTCACAGCGACAGCGTCGCTCCCTGTGTCCCCTTGCGACCTTCTCCCGTCTTAGGAATCCGTTCCTGCTGCCACAGACATGCAACATTTGCCACAAATGAAGTGCGACCCAAGGGCCTTGGGCAGTGCAATTCCAAGTTCCTTCGGTTTCCAGCTGGAAACGCAATTATTTACCATTCCAGGGAATGGTTGTGCCTCCTTTTGCTTAACTAAGACAAAGCTCGTCTCCTCCTGTATGC
The DNA here is from genome assembly GCA_018150545.1 of Drosophila ercepeae. Taxonomy (NCBI): domain Eukaryota; kingdom Metazoa; phylum Arthropoda; class Insecta; order Diptera; family Drosophilidae; genus Drosophila; species Drosophila ercepeae. The sequence continues at coordinate 18,118,673 of JAECWL010000161.1, forward strand.
TTGTAAATACAGTCAAGCCTCTTGATTGGGATTAACGATGTGTAATAAGCTGACTTTTTCTTAACTAGATTTCGAATTTATTAGTTGGTTGAAGTTCCACTGTATTGTGGTTGCTCTCCTGGCTTTCTTCATTCTTTCACATGCATCATACGAGAAGAATTGCGAGCTCTCTTGACGGCGTCGCTGCCTGCCTCAAGTGGCATTCTTCAACTGCCATTTTTCCTCCCTTCCCAGAGCAGCACCCACTCCCCTTTGAAGTGGCTTCCGTTTCGCTTCTCCGGCATCATAAATCTCGGAGTGGGCGGGTCTGTGGGCGAACGCAGCTCTGCGGTCGTGACGCATTTGAACTTTGCTTTCCATATTCCCAATCAATGCAAGTCAATCGATCTTTCCCTCTCAATTGATAACGCATTAAAAATTTTGAGCACGCAGAATATCAATTTAAGCCCCAAGCCCCAAGTCCAAGACCGGGAACGAGAAATGAGGAACGAGGAGTGTTTAAAAGCGATTGCCGGGTCTGAATTGGAGGCTTAAGTGTTCTTAATGGCAGCTCCCAACTTGGATCCATTACAATGTCTGCTCATGTATTCACAGCTATGGGCAAGTTATTAGTGTAAGTAATAAAAGAGTGAAGGAAAATGTATATATTATTAGAGATTTAAAAAATAGGGCTCTAAGACTCAAAGAATATCAATTAACTGAGTCTCTACTGTACATGATCGTCGAGAAAGTGCATTGGCCGCGCCGGCGCATTGAATCGGGGGAGAAATGGAAAGAATTTGGGGAGCTTTCAATTGTTTGACTTCTGTTCCGCCTCTCCAGAGATTGCCCCAACCCCAGAACCCCAGATGCATTGTGCTTTTATGCAGGCCTCTGGGAAATCTGTGCGGCGCATTATTAACAATTCCATTAATTTTTCCTCGAATCTCTCTTCCGACTGCTCTAATTATGAAAATGTTCTTCCAGCTCCTACTCCCGATCTGTTCCCGATCTGTTCCCGATCTGCTACTGTTGGTGTTGTTTGGTCCCCTCACTCAATTGATTCAATTATTTCGAACAAATCACGGTTTTTCGATTCGGTTGCTGATCCAAATCAGTAATCAACATATGTATAGTATTGAGAAATTTGACTCGGAGCAAATGACCTCAATTGCTTCATCTCTAAAGATTAATAGTTGAATCTAAAATTAAGTAAATTAAATGAATTTTATTGATTAATTGGTAGCTGGCTATTGGAGACTATTCCAATAGTCTATAGTTCTTCCTATCCTCTTGGATTTCGCTGCAGCCAGTAACTTCTTTTGAATCTCTGATATCAGGAACTATTTAGAAAAAACGAATTTCATGACTTGAAGACTATTTGAAAAGGCAATAGTTCTTCCTGTCCTATCCGTTTACGTTGCAGTCAGTAGCTTTTTTTGAATCTCTGATATCAGGAAGCTGGCTATTTAAACAAAATGAACTTCATGACTTGAAGACTATTCGAATAGGCTATAGTTCTTTCTATCCTATTGTATTTCGTTGCAGTCTGTAACTTCTTTTGAATCTCTGATATCAGGAAGCTATTTACAAAACGAATTACATGACTTAAAGACTATTTAAAAAGGCAATAGTTCTTTCTATCCTATCCGATTTCATGACAGTCAGTAACTTCTTTTGAATCTCTGATATCAGGAAACTTTCTTTCTGTCCAAATTGGCATTTCCCCCATTTATAAGAAGCAATTTCCAACGCAGAGTGATGGAATCTACCGGCTCCCTTCTTCGATTGATTTGTCTTTTGCTATTTTCTGTCGCCGGTTGGTTAAGTGTCTGGCACACCCATCCGAGGCAATTGGCAACGGGTATATCTATCGAATCGTACCACATTCGAAGTTAACTATTGAATGTGTTTTTTCCCTTTGTTTGCCCTGACTTCTCCATCCACTGACGGGACTTTAATTGGTACTTTCGTAGTTGTCATAGCCAAAGATACATTGATATCTATTGGATTGCCATCGTTACTTGGATACGAATGTTTCCGTTTCATAGGCGGCGCCAATTTTGTGGTTTCTTTCTACCCACAGACAGAGTATCTTCTAATAGAAAATTTCATTTCTTGAAGTTTAAATTGAAATCTTTTCATTTAAATATATGACTATTTTATGGTTTCTATTCTATTGTTGTGTGCCTGGGCCATTAAAATTAATAAAACGAATCATTTTAGTTCGGTGTGCCAAGTCCAGTTCTCCACCTAGTCGATTATCACTTTTCCACATGTCTTCCGATTTTACGGCTAACCGAGGAGATTTGTTGCTGACAATCCGGAGACGGAGACGGAGACCCAGTCTGGAAGTCGGAGAAGTAATAATTGCTCAGATCACGCACAACTCCCATAAAACGTATGTTTTTCGGTAGATGGGGAGGCCGCTGTGGGTGTACAAAGTCAAAATATACACCAAGTTAGGGGACACAGAGACGCCTGGCTGGCAATGATCCATAGTACAGTCTGCAGTACAGCATCCCCTGGTAATGGTGAACTATAAATTATGCCACGCGTTGGATCGGTGAAAGTCATTAAATTTCTAAACAAATCAAAACCTTTTCAGCTAATGGGAAGTTTACAAAATATATTGCAGTTTCCATTTCCATGTTTAGAGAGTGTCAGAGGATATAATGTATAGCCACCCCCGAAAAAGGACATTATCCCGAAATTGAATTACTTTCAGCAATTTGTAATGGAAAATATATTCTCGCTGTTTACATATCCAGAGAAGTCAGAAATGTCAAAAATGTCAAAAGGGTGGTTCCAGGAATCGGGAAACAAATTGATTTTGGTGATATACATGATCCCATAGAATGCTGTAACTTTTCTTCTACGAAAGAAATTAACTCTGTAGTTATTTCAAAACAGACTCGCTATAAATAAATAAACAAAAAAATGTTAACAGACTTTTCACTCCACTCCAATTTCTGTCTGCCCTCTAAAAAGTATTCTAAATGCGTCACCATAAAGAATTGGAAATTCCCCTTTTGGTGGAAACAAAACAAATAGAATTACGTTTGCGCCATAAGGACACACTTATGGGTTATCCTGCGAATGACTTGGCGCACGCGTCCTGCCTGGAGTTGGAGTTGGAGTTAAAGAACCCCTGGAAGGCAGCTGCCAAAAAAAATCTTTTCCAAAGGGCTGCAGGACCTCCTGCCCGTTCCTCTGACTTCGTTATCCTTCCTCCGCAGGTCTGCAGTTGGCGGTCTTGTTAAGTCGTCGTTTATCCGCTCTAAGCCCCTCAAAATAAACAACAAAAAAAGGTCCAACCCTCGACTCCTTTGATATTTTATTGACTGGAGAGTGGGTCTCAGATTATGCAAAAGAAAAAAACTTGTCCCGCGTTATGATTTCCGTTGAAGACCAATATTTATTCTTGAAAAAAGCAAATAAACCCCCTGGGAAATGTTTACTTTTGGTGGGTTCTTATCAATATTAAAAATTCCTCTCTTAATATACAGACTCGTTCGTGTCAAAAGCGAAAGTTGGCAAAACACTGGACAAGTATTAACATTAAACCCGGATTAATTACGATAATAAACTATCATTTTCACCCAAAACATGGTCCGAGTTCCGAGTTGGTAACAAAAGAATCATCAAACCGGAACTGAAGTTGTCTGGAAAAAAGAAAGCGATATGATATAATCGTAACCACGTTTTAGGTTAGAATGATATTTTGTATTTAATTAAATTAAAGTGTTTTTAGTTATAGTTTTGTAACTTTGTAAATATTATGCCAAAAGTTATTCTTTTTGCAATTGTTTGTTTCCCACAAAGCATGTCTTGACCTTTTTCCAAAGCAAGTTTTATGCAAATGAAGTTTATTTGGTAAGCTGCGTGCCAGAAATCTTCGCGAAATGTTGTCAGAAGAAGTCACATGACTCTGTGTTGTCTTCTTTATTTTTTGGCTTTTTTTTTGGCTGGTTACAATCGAGTGAGCTTGGTGAGCTGAGCATAAATAAAATAAATAAAAAATAGCAACAAGATGGGGTCTCTATACGGCATTGGTGTGGGCGAAAACGAAACGAAAGACTTGCGTGACGGCGACAAACGCCCACAACTCTCTACAACAAGAAGACACGCACAATTTTTGTTGTTGTTTAGAAAGACGGGTAAGCATTCTTGTATCAATTTACAGCTGTACTTCTTCTAACTGTGCTTCGTCATTAATGTTGATAAACGGTTATGTTGAAACCTATCTGGTACATAGGTGTAATACTCTTCCACAAAATGTACAAAATGTTTGTTTTTATATTTATATATTTATGCAATTTATGCTTTGGTTCCATGCAACTGTAAACGTGTGTGTTAATGCTGACGAAGACTGTAAACTACTGCACCAAGATCAACAAACTGAATAAATGCACTAATTATTAATTGTAACTATATAAGGAACTCATTATAAGGCAGGTCGCTTGACCTCTTTTCCTTAAATACTACCTCCTCTGCCACAATAATAAGGTCTCCTCCCTTATCTACTCCTGAGGACTCACACCATCCAACACTTTGGTTTTCGTTGATTATCGACTCTCCTGAAGTCCCCCCCAGTTATAGTGCGATCATTGTTAAATTGTAAAATAAATTAAATAAACATTTAAATCTTTTATTTTAAATAACAGTGCCCTCCTCCTCGATTCTCATACAGGGCAGTTAACAAAACTTAATATTTAGTTCTTTAATGTTAACTAACAGCGCACTTAACAGAATTTACCTTTAATTCTAATGTTAACTCTTATTCTAATGTTAAATAACAGCGCCCTCCTCCTCGATTCTTATACAGGGCACTTAACAAAACTTTACATTTAATTCTAAAATGTTAAATAACAGCGCAGTTAACAGAATTTAACTTTAACTTTGAATTTAATTCTTTAATGTTAAATAACAGCACCCTCCTCCTCGATTCTCATTAATTGCACTTAACAAAACTTAACTTGTCCTATAGACCAATTCAACTAAATACCTTGGTCTTACATTGGATCGCAGATGCCAGTCAGAGCACAGTACCCTAAAAGGCTTATGCTGGGCATATGTTTAACTACCACGGTGTAGACTAGGTCTTAGAGGACTAAAATCTCTAGTCCGACTATAAGGAATGTTAAATTTTAGGCGTGTTTGTATATAATACCTGTCTACATTACCAATAATATGGTTATATAGGAAAAGAAACCCAGCTTCTTTCATTTTAAAACAACAAATGATGATAATTTATCCTTGAGGATATGCAGAAGCAAGTTATGTGTAAAGTTTTTTAAGGCATGCCATTCCTTGGCAGATTTCTCTTTTGGGTCTCTGAAGTAAAGTTCACAAAAACACAAAAAAAAACGCATACGTTAATGCATCTTGTGGATTTGGGGTCGTGGTCGCGTGTCTTCTCCGAGTTGTGCCACTTAAGTGAATATATATATTCTTTGTTTTGTTTTCGCTTTTATTGCATTATGACATTTATTTATGGTCATTCTCGTTCCCATTCTCCCACTCGAACTCTTAGACCGAATGCACACGTGCAGGCAAAAAAATGGTGTGTGGAGGGTGTGGTGTGTGTGGTGGGTGAATGGGAAAACGTACATATTGTGGGTGTTAATGGCGTGCAAATGCTTCACCTTTTGGGTCTCATCTCGTATATGGTTATCACTATCAGCTACCATTCCACAATGTTTTCTTTGTGTTGCATGTTGGGCGTGCTTCCGTTTCCCTTCTGCGTGCACCTTTTCTTTGCCACGGAGCTTTCCGGGCAAATGTCACGTTTGTTTGCCTGTCAACGGGTGGGGAGTCTTTTGCTCCATCATGCCACTTCTACATGATCTGGAATCCAAATTAAATAAAGAGAGAAATCATAAAAAATATTAAGAATCTTGGAGGGGTCTGTCCTTTTCAATGTTAGTTCCTAGATTTATATAATGGTAACCCTTTCATGAAAGTACAATCCATTTTCGTTCAGTGTCTTGATGGAGCTGATTCGAATGAGTCAGGCAGGTCAGGTGTGAATCATAGCCCGCTTCCGTGATACCTTACATGCTATGGGTTATGGAATGCATTTGGATCTGGATGTGATCCCTCACCCTTGACGAGGGAATGTAAATATTGCTTTCCGCGATTCTCCTCTCAATGTTTTCGCTCAATGTTTTTATTGAGAATCAAAAAACTTGCGTAATGCAATTAAAATACTTGTAAGCAAAACAGCGATGTCTGCCCTTGACATAGTCTGCCCTGGCGATCGGCCATTCACAATTATTAAGCGGCGGGGCGTGGGAGTGGGTGGATGGTATGTGGGGGCGGCGGGTCAAAGACTCAAAGAGAAGCTCATAATTGCCACTCAGCTGCAAAACAATTTCAATTCATTGAAGTCGAGACCGTAAACTCGTAATTACCGATCGTGATGAGGAAAGAGAAAAAGCGAAGCGAAAATTACACCCAAAATTGAATTCAGTGTCAATGGAAAGTGTCTGATATTTTGTCTTTCCGTTGGACTCTTATATTCCCTTTAAACTTGCTAATTGTAAGACTTAAGATTCCTAGGGGATGTCTTGCCATATTCCTTATTGTTTAGCACATTCCTGGCTGTATCGGACATGAAAATCTTAGCCAGGAGGTTTATGGGTCCATTAAGGCTTCGAGATCCAGATTGTGACAGGCAACAGGCTGCAAGGCAAGAATTTTCATAGCCAAGTTATTTTTATTAAAGCGCATAAAGCGTCAAGTTAAAGATATGCAAAAAAAAAATATGGAAAGGTATGCTAAAAACAAAAGAAATAAACAAGAAACTGCAAGCTTGGAAATATTTTGTTTTTTTTTTTTGCATAAACAAGGTGCAAGATAAAAAATCAACAGACTCTTGGCAGTTGGCAGTCAGTTAGTACCAAAAGCAGTTGGCTGCAGCAGCTTTCTTGGCCAACACAGTTAACTTGGCTAAACTTGAAAACTGGTAACTGAGAGGTAGAAAACTGGTTTGCTCTGACTCTGACTCGCCAAATGCCCGAAATGAAAAGGAAAAAGAAACTAAATGGAAAAAAAAAGAAAAAGTTAACCATAAGCATAAACGCTGGCCATCAAATGCGGTCTACCCATTCGTACAAAAGAGGTCAAAGTTGATCATGTGCCACAACTGGAAATTACTTAGCTCCAGCCCAGCCTGTCAGCTGGTGCCAGCCAATCGCGCCGAGAGACACTCTCATAAATAGCTCGGCTTGACACTAATCGGACTCCGGAGTCCGGAGTTTTGTTTTGCTCTATTTGTCTGTTTACCCAAAGAGCACTTACGTCTATGATCACCACGGTCCCCGTCTCCCTTGGGATATCTTCCGGTGATCAAGTACCCCGGAGACGGAGGCGGAGACGGAGTATAAATAGCACAACACCGACGGCGCTAATGCAAACTCCGGCGTACGTCTTGCGTTTGTTCTTCCAGATATGGATGCGAAATCCACTTTTTTATACAGAAAAAAAATATAGATTATTTCCAGCTTTTTATACTAAGTAGACACGGGACAACTATTTTTATATCAAAACGTACTATGATATTAATAAATATATCGCTCTATGTCGCTATTATTCTATTTCTGGCCAATTTCTATCCGATCCATGAGTGCAATACCTTTCCGGATTCCTGGACTGATTTTCTAACCATGTCTTTGCTATTTGGCATCCAATCTTTGAATGGAACACCTTTTAGGATTAGTGGATGAATTTCCCATCCATTTGTATCAATTTCCAATCCATCTTTCATCATGTAAGGAAGTTTTTTTGATGAATATTAATACATCGCTTCATAATATGTCCATATCCAGGCCAATTTCTATCCGATCCTTGAGCGTCGTACCTTTCCGGATTTCTGGATGGATTTTCTATCAATTTGCATCTAAATCTTGTGGGTTGTTAAATCCGGTTTTTCATTTATGCTCTATAACCATGTCCGAGTCGTTCCTATTTTTTGTTACATCCAATATTTGATCGGAATAGGTTCCCGGATTTTTGGATCACCAGTCTATGCCCCATATATGCCCCATAACCATGTCCGAGTCTTTGCTAATTTCCATCCAATCTTTAAGCAAAATACCTTCTAGGATTCGTGGATTCGTGGATTCGTTTCCCATCAATCTGCTTCAAAACAATAGACAAAAACCTTCTTCAAAGTACCAAGTTACAACGAAGTTTCTTGATGTCTGAACCTGATTTTGGCGTGAATGATAACCTGACTAATTTATGGGACAAGAGAAGGGCTGGGTACCATTTCCGTTCGGATGTCACTCACAAGAGAATGTCAATGAGCCGTTCGCTGTCTGTCATCATGGAAATGGCAATGGGCATTAAGTCAAATCAAATTGCCCAAAATAGACACTCCGGCCACCAGCCAGGCACGAACCGCAGTCGAGGGCGTGTTTACGGACATCTTTTGAGTATTCCGGTAGCCTCCTCCCAGCTTCCCAGCTTTCCAGCTACCCAGCTCCCACCTTATAGCTCCGAATGGTAATTGGATTCAGGGATATCTGGAGGAGAACACGGGCATCATCGTCAACTAAATTAGCGCCAAAGTAGGCATTAAACTTTTATGACAGACAAGTAAACAAAACCCGGCGATGCACCGTGGCGAGAGTGTGGGAGATCAGGCAGTCTGGCAGTGAAAGCACTTGGCATGGTGCCACCCCTCGGAGTCCGCAGAATCTCCCATCCCGCCTCCGGATGATTCCTGGTGTCATTTAATGGGCGACTGCAGTCGAGGCAGAAAGCGCCTCTGGAAGATTTATGAGGAATTGTAAATCTCCAAACGTGTGCAACATTGTCGGGGGAGGCGCAATGGGCGAACGCTCGAATGGTTCCCCGAACCAGACATTCAGACATATATTTTTGGGCAGCGTTTATTATTGAAAATTCTCAGCTTTTGCTGCATAAATAAATAAAGGCCCTAGACTGGCTGTAAACAGAAACTCCCCTCGCAAGGCCATAAATAATTCAAAGTCCTCTAATTAAAAGGAATTCTCGGTTGAGCTTGAGATTCGAATTTTATACAAATACTCGAATGCCTTGGCTTATGAGAGGGCTTTGGGTTAGGCATAAATCTAACCAAAAATTGCTTCCCTCTTAATTGATGGCCATACTGCTGAGCACGATCTCATAATAATATGATTTTGATTTGAATGTGATTTGAATTGCGTTCCAGGCAAATCTTTGGCTTTACTCCACTCCCATTGGAAACAATAAACCGCCATGTCTAGATCCCTTAATAGACTGAGGAATCGAAACGAAAAGAAACGACTCCTCTGGAAATAGGAAACGCTGCTGGTGAAGGGGCTGAAGCAGCCAGCTGTCAATCAAAGTGATCCCAAGAGGGGCGGGAGACTTTAATTGAATTTAGAAAATCGACTCAACTCACTCTGACAGCTCGATGGCGGTTCCACTGGCTTAGGGCATACGATTCCGCCGAATTTGTTGGGAGTGTGAAGATTTCAGCTTCACTTTTGCCTATTTTCAATAAATCTGTTTTGGAGGAAATATATAGAGATGATGGTTTCGAAAATGTGGCATTTGATGAAAAACTAGAAAAGGTACTCCGTTGAGTACTGGTTCCGATCCTCGAATTATAGTCATTGATCCTGGGACATGTCTAATTTTAGGGAATTGCAATCATTTTTATCCAGATAATCATAGCCAGCCAGCATTCCAATACCTGGCCACTGCAGCTGCTCAGATACATATTTTCAGTGGGTTCGCTTTTGAGTCGGGATCTCGAATCTGGATTGGGGTGGCAAATCCAGCACTGGATTGTGAGGGGTGAACCAAGTTCCGAATTCCGAGTGCAGCAAATAAATAACACATGATATGGACGGCAACAAATGGGGCCAGGCGGTACACAAAATGCAGAAAAAAAAGGCGGGCGAACCGAGGCGAGGATTGCAGAAATGTATAAGGCAGCTGTGCCAACTGCAAAAACTGTCAAATAAGCAGAGCCGGGGCGTTGTTATTGTTGTTAATTATGCCAACAACAAAAGAAAAAAACAACAATAAGAAATGCACATAAAAAAATTAAATCTAAATGAGAGAAAAAGACCTGGCCGCCGGCGAAGTCCAGAGACAAGGAAACGGGGTCGCGCCTGCGCCGTAGAGGCTTTGGACTCCAGCGGATTGGAGGGAACTCTCGATTAGAGGAACTCGAGGCGATTTACTTTGCATTTGGTCTGGGCACGTGATCGGCGCAATGGCAGCTAATTGCTGTGTCTCAATTTTCAACTCTCGGCCTGAATCGCATTTGGGCTTGGTCGTCGTCGTGACTCATTTAGAGACCTCAACAGGGATTCAGGCCGCAGCCAGCTCTCCAAGGAACGGACCTGGCATATGTTGCCTGTTTTGTTGACCACGTTTGACCCTCGGCCCGGACTTGGATGTTGTCTTTAGGGGGCCTGGAGGGTTCCAGGGTTGCAGGGTTTCAGTGGTTCAACAGAGGTCCGATTACAACTCAAAGTCTCAACTCAGAGGTTCAAGCCATCGTTAATTGTGCTCTCAAACGGGGTCGTTCCGTTTTGGGTACCTAAAAGTGTGTCTTTATATTAAGTCTATATATTTTATAAGAATCTAAAAGTGCAGTTGAACTGAAACAACTATCTAAATATTTGTTGCAAAAGTCCAAATATTTGTTATAACATCCAAGCAAGAGTATTCAATGTGTCGCCTCCCTCAACCAGCATTCCCTTTGTTTAAATTTAACCGTCAGCGTTATTTAGTTTTGTAGGTTTTGTTTTTACGATTTTCCAGTCCGGGTTCACGTTCTATTGTCGTTTAAGTTCGATGTGGTGTTTATGTGTGTTGTGTGTACTTTGAGTATCTGGCGGATAGTTGCTGCTGCTGCTGGCGGGTTAACTCTGGGACGAAGTTGAACGAACCGTGGTTGGTGCCGTGGGTGCAGGGCTTTTGATATAAAAATACCTACCTTTAAGTACACCTTTCTGGTAATGCAACTCTGGATGTTAGAGCTCTTATCGGAGCTTTGTGTGTTCAGATAAAAAAGAGTCCAGAGATAAGATATGATTTTCTCTGCCGCCCCAGTGGATGTGACAGTTTTTATAGTTCTTGCCCAATATTAGTTTTGTTATATAAATGTATTTTTAGAAATGCCATCAGAAAATCCCATTGCACTATGATAACTCTAAGCCATCGTTGTCTGAAAGTCTGAAATCAATGGAATAGCGATAAATATTGATCAATCGCCTTGACTGAGATCGCTTTGTGAAAATGAACAAAGAAACCGTCTGAAGACTGTGGGAAGACTCTTCTCTGATATACAGACTTTGGTCGAGACGTCTTCATTTGCATTTCATTTTAGCTTTTTCCCGCCTTTGGTCTCAGCGAACATAATGAACTAATTTCTTAATTATTCACGGGAAGTTTCGACAGGTAACCCGGCACGCCGAAGTCGACGCCGAGGAAGAAAGAAGTCGGCCAAGCCAAGCAGTTTTTGCAAGCTTCTGTTTAAATTGTGTAATTTACTAGAAAATGATTCAGCAAAACGTTTTCAGCAACAAAAACAGCCAGGCCACAGATCAAATTACCCAAATGGCGTTAACAATTAACAAAGTTAACAGAAAGATGATAGGAAATCCGAGATGGAAAAGAATCTACTTTTTGCCAGATTGTTGGTCGAAGCTTGGCCTTAGTTTGTTTAAAAAGATGTGGAATTTGTTAGAATTGTTTATTAGATAACCTGACAAATGCTCTTGCTTTTGTAGCCTTTAAAAATGTATAGTTTACCCTCCTTCTCGGTTCTCCACCATGGCAACCAGGCACAGGTGCAGCTCTACATAAACACCAGAGCGGATGACACCTGTTCCCCTTCAGGGTTTCAGGCCGTCAGGGTTGAGGTTGATTCAGCCAGTTGTTTATCACGATAATAGCAGAGGTGCTCACTCACACTCGACTTTGGCCTAAAAAGTGGATTGTGAAAAATATAATTTGTTACCAACTTGCAAATGCATTCGACTGTGTAAAACGGAGTCGCGTGAGGATGAGGCATCGCAGGGGTCGCCGCCTCGCTCCAGTGGCTCCAGTCCCGAACGCCTGGGAAAGTGACTGGCCCAGGAGGAAGTCGCGTAATTGACCTTTTTCGGCTAAAAATAGTTTCTTTCTGTCAATGACACTGGCACGCCCACATGTGGGTACAGTTTAACAACGAAATTATGGTAATTTCCCACCGTCTCACCGTCCTACTACACGATTTGCATAACAAAAAGTTCAGTCAAGTAGCCAACAAGTATCTACCAAAATTTTGATATTGTTCAGAATGTATACGAGCTGGCTGGATGGCTGGTTGGCTGGACTAGCCCATGCTAATTACAACCATATGTGGCCACCTTTCGCCCAAAGTAAACAAATTGTTTGGCTGGGAATTTTCAAATAGGCTTCTAATTTCTATACCTAGAGGGATACGCTTCACTTCTGCTGCCTTTATGACCGATTTTGCAAGGCAATGAAGTACAAAATTCCACTATGTTTGTGTTTACCTTTTAAAGAAATTCATTTGCTTGGGAACATTATTCCTCCACCGAAAAATACATTTATTTTTTATCTTTTTTAGTACATTTTTGGATCTATGGCTAGTTTCAGTTTTGCCCAAAACAAAACACACAGTTCCCTTAAATAACAAATATTTATCCAACTCTCAGCATTTCTTCCCCCATTTGTTTGGTTTAAATTTCGCGCTTCATTTGTTCTAACAAAACGCACTCCCATGATCGTTTGATGGGACTCTCAAAAAAATGTGCCATTTGGTTTCAGTTTCGAATTTCCGGTTCAATAGAAGCGATAGAATGCCCCCTAGAGCAACAGCAACAATCTGCGGTCACAAAAGTATCTAATTTGTTTAAATGCCGTTTTGAGGTAATTGAAATTAGTCCAACAATGCGGCTCGACTTCAGTGCGTGCGCCTGCGTCACGGAAGCTTCTAATGGATATTGTATGGCTTTTGGATGGCGACCAGGAGGGGTGACTGCTGGATGGTAGATGGCCATCGGCGGACAGAATAGCCGGCGGAAATGCAGTGTCAGCCCAGCTAAGTTTGGAGCTGGCTTTGAAGCTGCCGCACAGCGTTGCAAGTTTGGCTTTTGTGACGGCACGTTCGCCACCAAATCAACGTCGGCCCTCGGCGGACTTGAAAAGCGTGGACAGCTACTGTACACCATACTGTACACCATACACCATATTTTCCATAGGCAATTGCACTTTGAGGTAATCCGAGAGAGCGGACTGTACAAGGTGTGTGAGGTGGAAACTGACCTCGTTCTTAGCTGCGTCGTTAGTGCTGCGTCAAATGCAATTTACGCAGAAAACACTAAAAAGGCAGCCAACAAAGGTGAGAATGCAAAACGGTCTGAGAATTGCCTAGTAACTAGGTAGAAGGTGTGGGATTGCCTCCAAAATAGCCTCAACGATTGTTGTGACATGGTTTTAGTATATTTTGGATAATTGCATTGGTAACTGGAAATGTCCCATGGAGTCTAGACCCTAGAGTCTAGAGGGTTTCAATCCATTAGTTAGTTCTTGGCTTGGCTAACAATGTTGGCTTGGTGGCTTGTTGGGAAACCCTCACGCACTGGACTTGTTGCCTAAGTTGCGTTAAATCCAATTAATAATATTCTGCATTCACCTGCCCAGCACCCAGCACCCAGCTCTTAGTAGTGGATGCCACTGAGGAGCTTACAAAAGCGAGCTGTAAAAGCAATTTGTGCTCCTGGGTGGCTGGGGTTCGACAGGTATGACGGCGGTTGGGTCACAAAGTAAATACACGCATGTATGTACCCATCCCAGTCCCAAGTCTCAGTCTCAGTCCAAGTCCCCCATCCACATCCTCATTCCGCCTCTGTTGCATTTGAAATTCCCAAATGGCCGGCTAATTTGTCAAACGCTTTGCCCTCGGCTGTCCGTCTTGATGGTTTACGAGTTCTCCATTACCCTCCATGGACAACAATGACAACGATTCCAGCAACCGATCATCTTACAGAGCCTCTTAGGCCACATACATATTTCTCTGTCCACATTGTCCAAAGTGGTTTTTTATGAACTGCTCGGGGAGAAGAGTAAATCTCGGAGCACTAACCTAGACACTTTCCGTGTTTATCAGCGGTTTTGGTGATAATTCACACAATGTGTGGTCGGGTTTTTGGAAAATTGAAACATCCGTTGAAACATGGGAAATGTGTTATTCCCCGTCGATATTCCTTCATTAAGAGGCTTTACCAGTTACCGAATTGCCCAACTAATTCCATTTGAGAGTGGATTTCCCCAGGTTGCACCAATATTGCACTTTCTATTGCCATTTGGGACGGCAGCTCCTTAACCGTAAGACACAGTCGGTCTTTCGGGTGGTCACCTTTTGCCCGTAAAAAAAGGTAAAACGAAACTTTTGTGTCAATGCCTTTTTGTATCTGTTGCTGTTGCTTTTTCGGTCGATTTTATTGGTAATACCCATGCCAGCCATGGGGCTGGGTTGTTTGGCTTTGTTTCTGCCTTTGGCTCTTAGCCTGGCTTGGCCTGACCCGCCGCCATGGCCGGCAGCAGCGTGTTGCTCCAATTGTTGGCAACCGTTGCTGCTGTTCGCAGAATTTCATTGAATTAACCTGCCACACTCGGGAATTAGTCTTACAACAAAACAAAGTAGTGGCTCATATAAAAATGTACTTTTATATCATTTGAATACTTTATTTTGAGTGTAACTGTCTCGAATTTCTTTTGCCTTTTGCTGAACGTGCTTTTGTTGATCTTTGAATTTGTTTTTTTGCAATGTTTGCCGTTTTTTGTGCAAATATTTATGCGAACTGCGACTTGAGGAAGCTCACTAACTCCGATAGCCATTTATCAAGTCACATCCAAAGAGATATCCGCCATTCAGCTTGAACAAATAGATATAGATAGCTTTGAGAGTCATTGGTCTGGAATTCCCTAACTAAACGTTAACCTCATATTTGAAGTACAGCTTATCGATGCCGGAATCTGGATCGGAACCCAAACAATTGTCGTTTCACCTTTGTCATCTTTTTTTTTTGGGGTTGTTCGGGTCTGCAGCGATCGGAGTTTGGATTTGGAGTTCCAATGGTATTCCTTATTTTTGGAATACGAGAGGGTTGTTTGTGCTGGCTGGGGACATCCACTCCGGCACACATTTATATTAGGGTCATATTTCACTTGTAGGGTTTCCAGTGAAGTTTCATTTTAATTTTATTGTTCTCGCTGCGCCCCTTTCATGTTTTTGTTTTGGTACTTTTTGCCATGGTTAATGGGGAGTGCAATATCCAACCACCACCGCCAACGCCACCCTCTCTGCGGTCGCTTATTTTGGTAGTACTACGTAGTACATCCTCCTCCTACTTCCAACTACCCTTTCCCGGGAACATTTCGGAGGTTTCGTGATTTCTGTTTTTGTGGCAAATACGAATACAATAAAATAAAATATGTTTTCGCCCCTTCTGGGAGAGACTGGAGACCCTTAGATCTTGTCAGTTGTTTTACGGTTGCGTATTTCCGTTTCTATCAAATATTGTGTCATGGTTAATGAATGTGTCTACCACGAACAATATGTTCCATTTTGTGGGTTAGCCGCACGGCAAACCAATCGATTAGATTATAAGCGATTGGGAGTGGTTTCAATAATAAATTATTGTCGGAAATATAATAAAATAGACTGTGTTAAATCAGCTCAAGTTTAAGGTTTTCTGATCTGAAATTTACTTTACTTTCTCCTTAGCTGACAACCATTTCAATTGAATTCCTATTTGTTTGTTGACTTTTCTGTTTTTGTTTAGACTTTGGCCGCTTTGTTATTTGGTCAGCATTGGCTGGTCAAGTGTGGGTTTCAATTTCAGCGAAAAGCGACGAAACTAGTTTAAGACCATATTTTCTGCTTTGATAGCAATATTTTTCAAGACACATAGAGACCCTGCACAGAAACCCCAATACAAGGCTTGAGTCTCTGTTAAAGTGTGAATTTACTCACCTTTTCTGTTGGCCATCTTTTTCACTCACCTCGTCTTTTTTTGCATTCCAAGAATTGGTTTTTGGACATTGCTTTCTTCTTCAAATCCCAAGCCGTTTCGTTCTACCACAAGTATTCCCTGCCGATCCCTACCGATCGCCACAAATCAGAGGCAAGTACGTGCCGGGCATCGATAATCTGCAGAAGTCGACTGGAGACCGGCACGTCCCGATGGTTGGTCAGCACTTTAGCGTCCTCCTCTGACGATGCGTAAAAGTATTTTGCTTTTTCGTTAAAATTTCCCTTTACCCGAGTCGCCAGTCGCCAGTTGCCAGTCTAATCATTATGCATTCCACAGGGAAAGGAGGCTCCGAGGGTCGTGGACGTAAGCGTTTTAGCACAGAAGCCACGTACGCGACTTCATAGAGTTATTAGTGCCGTAGAAGGCGGTGGGGGCTGAGGTGCCAGTAAGCCATTTGTGGTCGCCATACATCATGTAAGTGCATATTCCACCAACAGCCAAGATCCATGCAGGGCAAGATCCAGCAGCGAAATTTCCCATGAGTTCATTGGAGGAGAACAGCCACAAACGGCTTTGTTTCAAAGGTTAAAAGTTCTACGGCCAGGAAATAAGTGATAATAGCAGGCAGGATGGGGGAGGAATTAATTTAGCAAAAACCTGAGAATAGCAAGAGTTCCATATTTTAGCCAGTTCTCATTTTAATAACCAACGAGGTAGTCGTCCGTCTGTCTGGTAATTGAAACTATGATGAATACCCGGCAAGTGTTAATAAGCATCTTGAGCTTTGTCCATCCGTGCTCGTTCCATCCAATCCCACCGAGAACCAATGCCTCGTTCCACCGTAAATAATCAAGACAAGGCCTCGGCAGAAGACTCGCTGGCAGCATCTTCCCAATCAACAGGTAGTACAAATGCCAATACGTGCTCCATCAATACTCCGCCATGGGCAGAGGTATCAGTTCTTTCTTTCTGCAAAAGAATCGAAGGTTTCTCTGCTACATGCGTGAAAGAACGTTGCAAATTTAAATTGTCCTTCCACACCAGCTCTACCCTAAAAAAGATACCCAACGTAAACAATGAAAGTCATCGCCCCAAATGGCCAAAACCTAAAGGGTTTTATGCTGGTTGAGTCACTTCTGAGTGAGTTTCGGAGTTCAGTGAGGCCTGTGGGGAACGCGATCGCCACTCAACCAACTCCAGGAGAGGCATCCACCAGATACACACCTCGCTTTGAGCCATTCCGAAATACTGGTTTTACCTGCAACGAGCCAGCGAGCCAGCGAGCCAACAAGCCAAGTTCGCTTCAAAGATTTGCTTTCATTTTTCCGTTAAAAATAATACCCAGTGTGTGTGAGTATCTGTGAGGTTTAGTATCTGAGTCTCTGAGCAGTGCAAGCGCGTCAAGGTGAGTATCTGTATCTGAGAACCTGTGTATCTGTGTGTTTTGTGGGAGAAACACTGTGACAGTGTTTGTGCTACCCGCAGGTAGCCGCTTTTGGCTCTCATCATGGCTTGGGTTCTGGCTTCGGTTCCTGTGCCCCTTGGCCCACCTTGTGTGTGATTCTTGAGATTCTCTTCGGCTATGTTATGTTAATCCACTGGCCAAACATCCCATCGAATCCGGCCATACACACCTGAAGATCGGAGGACTCTTTGACTAAGGCAGCTGCAGCTGCGCGCAGGTAGCCCGAAGAGGTTATTTGATTACTCAACCATTTTTTTTTCTTGCCGATCTCGGAGCCCTGCTCTGGAGACGCCTGCACATGTTGCCGGTGAAACCTCACGTCGGCATGTCCGGCACAAATTTCTGCTGTTTTTTCTCTGTTTCTGTTTTTTCTGCTTTGTTGGAATTTAAGCCGAAACTTGAATATTGAAAAGACATCTGTCCCATCGTGGGTTCCATTTTATCCGCCGGCATTTCCGCAAAGTATTATCCATTTTTCGGTTACCTAGAAAGGTTTTTTTTTATGTTTCCAGAAGTCGATCCAGAGAGAGAGAGCTCTGTAAAAGAGCACTTGATTGATTTTCAATTTGAAATATTTGATAGACCCTTGAAAGCCTCTTCACATTTCTTTTTCCGAAAAGTTTTATTTCCCAGAATGCGACTCAAGATTTATTGATGTCTGTACTCGAAAATACTCACCAGATTACTCACCAACAGAAATATATTGATTTTCTATACAAAACATTAATTTCCAGGCTGAGAGACAGGCAGCTGCAATGTTTCCATATCTAACACCGACCCTTCCCGAACTCATGACATATCAGCGATGCAAATCTAAATTGAACTCTCAGCCGGCAGCGATCGTAGATGCAGATACGGGACTGGGGACTAAGGAATGCAACTGCAACTGCAACTGCAAGTGCCACTGCCACTGCACCTGCTGCGATGGATACACAATTTCCATGGCAGTAGCCATAGCTTACCCATTGAATTGCTCCACTTTTGTTCATTGACTCGGACCGCAATCGATTTGTTCAAAACCGAACGAATCCAGAGGCAGGCGTAACCTACTTTCCGTTGATAAGATAATGACGCTTTTCCGACGCCCGACGCGGACGCGGGAGCTCTCGCCGACGCCTCAGTCAATGACTTACCATTTATATAAATTCCTATATACCATGTATATAGCAGGGGCCCCCCTTCAACAAGCACTTGTAAACATTTTACTTCTAATAAAATCCAGAAAACGGAACTCGGATCGTGGCTGTCGGTCAAAAAATAGAAGCCTCCCGACCATCCGAAAATCGAACAATGATTTCCCAAACGATTCGAATGCAAACGAAAGTTTAAATTTTATTATTGTTTTTTTTATTTTGACACAATTATTGTGTGGTGTGGCTTCTCGTTTTGTTGTAAATATACAAATATTCATTACCTTCTATATTTATATAAATAAAGTATTTCAGTTTCTAAGATGTTGATTCGCCTTGGCATGTAGAAAAGGTTCCTTAATGCTTAAGACTCTCTTCTATAGTAAATACGGAAAATTCTTACAAAAATACATATCGCATTTATTTATTGAACATCATTTCTTACACAGATATGTCTCTATATAGTATGTTTTATTTTATCCACAATGGCTATAGCTATAACATGGATATAGCCCGTACAAAAATGGATATTATTCTAGCATAGATTTCGATTCGATTTTGATTAAATTATAACTTAACTGGTTTATACACGTACTAGAGGACAACCCTAAGAACTTAAACTGATATTGATGGGGTCTAGGTGTAGGTCTATATAAATTAAGATTAAATTTTTAACTTAAATCTAGGGACTCTTCTTATCAAATTGAGTTCTTGTTTGATTTTGTGTGAATTTCTATATGTTTGGAAGTTTCAGATCATAAATTCTGAATAAAGTCAACGCAATCGTATTCTATATTTTAATGCCTTTTTTGTAATGATAAATTAGAATTAAAATTAATAACTAGTGTTGGGAATATGTGTGTTTTATACGCAATGAAAAATGCATTCGGTTTTCTATTCTTTCGATAGGAATAATTCGTTTGCTTAATTTGTTTTTATTATTTATTTATTTAATTAATACCCTAGTTGTGTTTTCCATTTAAATATGGAATCGATAGCAATAACAGTTTGCAGAATATTGTTGTGTTTTGTTCGTAGCTTTAGATTGTTTAGTTTCGAATACGTTGCGATCAAGATCACTTTTTGCATTTACAGAACACAAAAAAACAAAAACGTCTTCCCCTGCTGGGCCCTTGCAAAACTCCTCCTCATAAAATATATTCATATATTCTATAATATACATCTCCCGATATCTGGTGACCTCGGGGGGCTCCGGCTAGGCCGGCATCCAAACTCTCTTACCATATAAAAAGTCTTTTCAATTACCATGTCCGATCGTCCGAACCCTAGATACTCTCTAGATACTCTCTAGATACGCCAGCCCTGATCGTCGTCGACGTTGGAGTCGGTGTCCGAGGGCTCCTCGCCGTACATGTCGGCCAGTTTGCGGAAGCGCGGTCCGAAGTTGGACAGGTAGTCAAAGTTGAGATCGCCGTCGTCGGTGCAGGATGCCAGGCTGGACAGGCTGCCATCCGAATTGCCATCGCCCTCGTACGCATAGTGACGCACATCGTCCACGGTGAAGGCGCTGGCGTCCCGGTCGCAGGTCTCCTTCTTGTCGCCCAGGAAGTCGCCAATGTCCGGGATGTCGTTGAAGTCGCGCATGCCCGCCTGCAGGGCATGGGGGTCCTTGTACGGCTTCTCCTCGTAGAAGGGCTGGCTGCGTAGGACATTGAGATCGTAGTCGGTGTCGCGTTCGCCGCCGCCCTCGTCCTCGTAGTTAATGATCGTCTCGCGGATATCGTCCATGTCCTTCTCGTGCCAGCCGTTCTTCTGCTTCTTCTGCACCACCACGGCCAGCAGGATGATCATCAGCAGAGCCAGACACGCGATGATGGCAATGATGAAGTTCCGGTCGATGCCGAAGCTAAAGGCCACCGCCACGGACTGCTGGCAGCCGCTGTCGATGTTGCGGAAGTACGAGGGCATGCCCAGGTTGTAGGTGTGCTCGTTGATGGTCAGGTTGCGGATGCACCCGAAGAAGCCCTTCTGTCCCGGGACATGGGTCCAGTTGAGCTGGCGACCCAGCTGCTCCAGCTCCACGGCACTGCCACCCAGCTGCAGGGGCGCGTTGACGTTGAGGAACTCGTTGGGTCCCTGGGCGGCGCCCAGGCTCATGCAGGTGGACAGCCGGCAGTTGTCGACGGTCATCTCGATGCTGGCCCGCTGCAGGATAATGTCGATCTGATAGGTGCGATCGGGCACCATCTTGATGTGCTGGTGGCGGATGCGCGTGCCGCCCGAACCGTAGTCCACGGTCAGGATGGGATAGCCCTGGTCCAGTTCCAAAGCCAGAAAGTCGGACAACGGGAGTAAAGGATTGTAGTTGAGGGGACCAAAGTACATAATCAGACCCTGATCGATCTGGGGAGTGATTTCCAGGCTAATCCGGGTGTTGTCGCAGGCGGAGAAGGGTTCGTAGAAGGCGTAGCCGCTGCCGTAGAACGCCACGGAGACGAGCTCGCAATGGGGTCCCGTGAATCCGTCAATGCAGTCGCAGACATCGTTCTCACCGAACCTCGGAGATCCTCCATTCAAGCACGGGGTCATCAGGGGCACCTCGCACACGCACTGGGCCTGGACGAAGGCGTTGACACCCACAAAGGAGGTGATATTGGAGTAGATCATATAAGGAACGGAGCTTTTGTGGAGCTCGTTGGTGCAGGAGCTCTCGCACTTGAGGCGCTCAATCAGACACTCATCGATGTTGATCATTAGCATCTGCAGGTCCAGTTCGTCTTCCAAGCGCTGCTGGTTTTGGGCCACCATGCCGTTGAGCTTCTCCGGAGCGTAGTAGGGCGATCCATGGGCCGAGTAGCGCACGTCCAGGGTGTTGTTCTCGTTCTGCAGGACCGTGAAGACGTCCACGTTGGCCACCGACGCATTGAAGAGCTTGGCCAGCGACAGCTGGAGGCGATCCTTCAAAGAGAGAGCATGCGGCTGGGCATCGCGCGGAACACTGATGAACTCCTCCTTCGTAACGTTGATGAAGCGAATGCTGCCGCTCTTGTCTACCGCCTCCTCGGGCAGCTCCCGGATGATCACCGTCACGTTGGCATCCACGGAATGGGTGATGATGATGGCCGAGGACTCGGTGACCGTGAACTGGAGCGCGTACTCGCCCTCTTCGGTGTGCTTCAGCATGGTGATCATGCCAGTGTTGGGATTCAGGCGGAAATTCTCGTGCCTCTGGTCGTTCTTCCAGCGGAAGTCCTTGTCCTCGAGGTCCCAGTCATCGAGATCCTCGACAAAGACCCGACCAATGTCCGTTTCCGGCGCCTCGCCCCTGAAGTTGTACACGAAAATGGTGGAGGAACCCTCGCTCATGGCATTGTCGTTAATGTCCCCAATGACCACATGGAGGATGCTCACCGCGCTCTGCCGCGGCACCCCAGAGTCGCTGATGCGGATGGGGATGTAGTACTCCTTCTGCTGCTCCCGATCGAACTCCACATTCGCATGGAGATAGTCATCGTTGATGCTGAACTTGCTCTTGATGTCGCTGGAGGCTTCGCTGTCGATGCCGAATGTGAAGTCTCCCGCCCCGGGCGTGTCGTCGTAGTCGGTGGCTTGGAGTTTGACGATGTTGCCGGGACTGCGTCCCTCCTGCCAGAAGACGGGCATTTCGTTGATCAGGAACGGGGCATTGTCGTTGATGTCCTTCAGGGTAATCGTCACCTCCTGGACCTTCTTGAGCGTGGTCCCTACCCCATCTTCGTCGTTGGCCTGGATCAGGACCTGCCAGTTCTTGTGGCCATTCGGGGGATCCCGATCCAAAGTCTTCACCAGCCTCAGGCACCCATTGTTGTCGATGCTGAAGCGCTTCTCGTCGTTCTTCACAATCGAATAGACAATGTGCTGGTCGGCATTGCGGTCCTTGATGTCCGGATCGTAGGCCTCCACCGTGAGGATGCAATCCGGGTACGTGGTCTCCTCGAGGATGGTCACGCTGTAGGCCTGCTTAAACACAGGCGGGTTGTCGTTCACATCCGCGATCTTGATCACCACCGTCGTGTAGTCGTCGTAGATGCCATCGAAGGCGCGCACCTTAAGCTCGTACTCGGTAATGGTCTCGTAGTCCAGACGCTTGTTGACCGTGATCTTGCCGGTCTTGAGGCCGATCTTGAAGGCGTCGTCAATGTTGCCGCTCTCGATGCTGTACAGGATCTGCGCAGCGTTGTCTTTATCCTCTGCCTTGACTTCGATCACCTCAAAGTTGGTGTTGGCATCTTCCAAGAGCTTGTCGGCGAGGTACATGGTCTGCTGGAAGTACGGTTTGTGGTCGTTCTTGTCGCCGATTGAGATGCGGAAGACCTGGTGTCCCCGATTCGGCTCCCCATTATCAAACAGGCTCGATGGGGAGTTGTCACTCGCGATGACTTTCACGTTGTAGAAGTCGCGTTCCTCCCGATCGAAGGTCGTCAGGGCTGTAATGTTTCCCGTGTTCGGATCGATGGTAAAGTATTCCCGGCTGTCGGCCAGCTCAAAGGATATAATATTGTTCGCAGGCGTCCCATCCATGTCGAAGGCACGGACCTGCATCACGGGCGTTCCCGACGGTTCGTTCTCCAGAATTGTCCCGGACTTGACCTCCGTAAAGTATGGAATATTATCGTTGACATCCTCGACCTTGATCTTGATCTGGTGCTCGGCGGCCAGCTCGTGGGTGTTCCGCACACTCATCGTCAGGGTGTAGTCGGTGATCGCTTCGTAGTCCAGGTGCTTGCCCAGACTGATGGTCACCTCGTTGCCGATCTGGTCAAAGACGAACGTGTTTTTGCCATTGGTCTGCTCCGTCCGCCCGGTGATCAGCTCGAAGATCACCTCCGGATTCTCCGGCATATTCGAAACAGCTTGGAGGGTTACGATTGGATGGGAGAAGTTCTTAAAGTTCTCTTTAAGATAGATCGGAGTCTCGATGGGATCCACGAAGGAGGGCGGCTTGTTCGAGGACTCCACCACACGGATTCGCACTTCGATCTGCGCTTCCTGCGGGAGATCAGGGACGATGTTGTAGGCTCGGACTATTATTGCATAGGACTGGCCCGGTCTCTTGTCAATCGGTCGGTTCAGGTATATAATCCCGGACTCCTTGTCGATCTTGAAGTACTGGAAGTCGCGCTCTCGCAGGATCTCGTACTCCACAATGCTGTTGTTCCCATCGTCAAAGTCACTGGCGCTGATGGACATCACCACAGCGTCGGGCTGTAAGTAGAAGATAAACATTAAGTTGGGGATATTTTTTATGCCTTTAGTCCCTCAACTTTCCTTGGGGTTTGCCCAAACCAGGAAGAAACACATCCTAAACTATACTTTTTCCTATTCAATCCTACTGGCTTGAAGGCCTAAAAGAAACTAAACTGAAAGGCTTCCGTTTTTTCTAAAAGTTTTGCCGCTTCTCATGGCTTTTCTAAAAATAACTAAGGGTTCGGGTGGTACACGGAAAGAATATGTTACTCTGGAAGCCCTATTAGCCCTATTATTCCTCTTTTTCTTAAAAACAACCTAAATGGTTACATTCCACCTCCTACGCTACGATGGAAAACTAGTTCCGCCAAAGGCAGAGGTTTGCCTCAACTTGCTGCTAATTAATAGTGCATGTGCAAGGCAGGATAAGGATGGGGAAAGGAAGGACGTCTTCAGGACTACAGAGAAAGGTAATTGGAATAGTATATAAAACAAAGGATATAAAAAGGAGTCTTTATTTTAATATATTTTATCTTTTTTTTCCTGTAGTGTGGGTTAGCCTTCTTGCCAGGGTGTTGGGTTGGAGGCCTAGATGTCTTATGTACGTCCTTCCGCGTGCCTCCTGTATTATATCGCCTATCTTGGCAATGTTAAGGTCCCTTTCTATGTCTATATTTTATATATTATATATTTTGATATATTTTATAGCTTTCTGTTTATAACAAAGCTGTTTTTTGTACGATGCAGTTTAAACTTGTATTATAAAACCACTGCAATTGGGGAAAGAACGCTCTTAGGTCTTCAGGACAAGTAATGTGGATGGTAAAGTAAAAGGGAGTCTCTGTTTTGATATATTTTATGGATGTCTGTTTCAACAAAGATGTGTTTCTGTCTAAATTTCTATTATAGAACAACTGCTTATCATTTGGATTGATGAGTAAAGCATTTTTATCAAGAAAACTTGAAATAATAAATGAATAAGGCTTTGAATAAGTCTTTTATTGTGGATGTTTATGACGGAATGGTAAACTTTTGGCTACCTAGTAATGCCAAGTTCCTGCTTTTTCAAAGAAGAATACTCTTCCTACTAGAAAACGATAAAGAATAAATAAGGCTTTTATAATGAATGTTTATGACTGACCTGCACTTTTTTAATCTATCTAGTGATCTCGTAGTACTTATGTACTATCTAGTAATTTTCTGCTCTATTTTTCAAGAAAGAATAAATACTCCAACTTAAAGCTTCCTACTAAAACACTTGAAACAATGATCTAATAAGACTTTTATTGTGAATGTTTATGACTAACTTCTGCTTTTTGTGTATCTAATAATCTAGTAGTACTTATCTAGTATCTAGTAGGTACTTTTCTGCTTTCTTTTTTCAAGGAAGAATACTATTCCAACTATAAAACTTGAAACAATAAATAAGGCTTTCAATAATGACTAACTGGAGCACTTTTTTAATGTATCTAGAAATCTATTAGTATCTAGTATCTATTACTTTTCTTATTTCTTTTTCAAGAAAGAATGAATACTCCTCCTAAAAGCTTCTCTGTTTCTGTTTTTTTTTTGGCATAAATCGTATTAACTTAACATTGACAAAAACCAGCAGAATGACATCACTTTTTCTAGCCACCGCACTGAATCGACCAAACCGCAGTAATCCGGGGTCCGCGAGTTTGGCGCTCAGTGACGAGGCTCAAGTGAGGGTCAACGTGGCTGGCAAGGAAGACTTTTACCTTCCTGAGCAGGACCTACCTGAGCATTCTCCGAGATGGACTCATCGTAGCGCGCCTTGTTGAAGACGGGAGCATTGTCGTTGATGTCCTCGATGGTGACGTTGAAGGTGCAGACGTCATCCAAAGCAGGAAGACCATTATCCGTGGCCTGGACGGTGACGAAGACGAATTTCTCGTGGATGGGTTCGTCGCGGTCGAAGGTGTGCGCCGTGACAATAACGCCCGATGTGGGATTAATGAAGAATTTGGAGCGTTCCACCGGAGCCTGAACGATGCTGTAGCGGATCTCCTGATCGGGATCCGGATCGACAGCCTCCACTCGGAAGACGTACGTGTTCTCCGGCTGCTCCTCCTTCACTTTGGGCGCATAACCGGCGCAGTTCTTGAAGGCGGGCTTGTGATTATCGGCGGGTGCATTGTGGAATGCGAGGGCGGGCGTGAGGATGTGAAGCAACACGAAAGCCACCAGGAGGAGGCTGTATCTCCACTCTCGGCACTTGCGTTTGTGCTGCTGATGCGTCTGTTGCTGGGCGGGATTCACATCCTGATCCGGAGGGGGTCCGGCTGCTCGATTTGTCGTTGACATTCTTATGGTTAGTCGTTGGGCGGCGGTTGTGGACATTTCACGTTAGCAGCCAAGCGCCATTTCCACCGGGAACTCGGAAACTTTTTTCTCTCTGATTCTCTGATTCTCTTTGATTCTCACAGAATCTCAAATTCTCTGATTCACCCAGTATTATCGCCGGAACGACTCCAGGTGGGTTCTTCCCTGCTTTTTCTCACTATTTTCCACTTTTTTTTCTACTTTTTCCACTTTTTTTTTCTACTTTTTTTCACTTTTGTTTGTTTTCCAACTCTTCGTGTTTGCGTAGGTGTGGGAGGGGAGGGGAGGTGGACTAGCGCTGACGTCGACGCTGCGCCGTTTGTTTGGACTGCATTTTCATGGCAACCGCCTGCCCGAATAATTATCAATTATCAATCGAAACTTTTAATCAAGGAATCGATGGATGCACCACAAAGACTCGATCACGTACAGTGCGCGCTATTAGTGTAGCGACCCGACTTGAGCAGCTGCCGGATTTGTTCACTTTTTATCTTTGGCCCGTCCGCTTTGGGACTCTCCTTCTTCGGCCTTTTCACTCACTCGCTCGCTCAGTTAGCAAACAGGTAAGACCAGGTAAAAAGTGGTTACACTAACACTAACAAAAAGGCGCGCTTGTGTGCGTCCGCGCTGCTTCAGTTTCTGCTTCAGTATGGGTGTTAGCAACTTTCCGAGAACAAGGCACTAGAACTTTTTGAATATTTTAATTCCCTCTAAATATTCGCTAGAGATAATCGTATTTGTTTCGTAAATAAATTCGAAAATCTCGTATTAAATCAATTGCAGCGAGAGCGCGCGGTTCTTCAAGTTTGAAATTCTGTTTAACCGATCGACGCGCACACCCAACCGCCGAGCTCGAGTTGAAAATCTGTAGTGTGGCCAAGGTATAAATCGTGAATTTGCCTAAAACTTTTTCTAGGTTTACAGTACTGTTTTTTGACTTTTCCAACACTTAAGTCATAAAGCAAAATGTGAATTTATCTACTTTTATAGTCGTAATAGTCCTACATAGTTTATTTATTAATATATTTTGTAGCTAAAATTCTTTATTCCTTTTCTGTGACACACACACACTGACTTGGCAGCACTGTTTTTGAACTTGGCAGCACTGTTTTCGAACTAGGCACTACTTTACGGGACTTTTTTCGATATAAAAGTACTTAGAGATGGCACTGCTTGGGAAATTTACCATAGCCGAGTTCCCAACCATTCCCCCCTCTTCCTTTACCAATACACCATCATCGGTTCTTGGTCCATCACTGGTATCGCCGTCATCTTCTTCGTAGCTCCATTAATTGCAGCGAAAAAATAGCCATTAGCTGAAAAGCCGAGGAAACCATTAGACAAATAGACAGAAACGCGCCAGCTCATCGTCGCAGAGAGAACCCTGCCAGTGCCCCGACCCGCGACCCGACAGGAGCAACCGTCCTGCAATTAGTCAAAAACCAAACAACTGCCCCTGCCCCGATTTCGTGAATCACCAACCAGAACCCAACCAGCAGCCAGCTATGGAACAGGCTCCGATCACTGACGCGGAGAAGGTGCGCATCGTCTCCGACTTCATTCTGCATGCGCCACCCGGCGAGTTCAACGAAGTCTTCAACGATGTGCGGGAGCTCCTCAAGAACGATACACTGCTGAAGGATGGGGCCAGCCACGCCTTCTCACAGTACAACAAGGATCAGCTGACTCCAGTCCGGATTGAGGGTAGCGAGCACAACGCCATCATATCGGAATACAACGATCTGGGTGAGTATTTGGGAGTAAATGCCCATAAATGGAATTTCTCCGAGCCTGCATGACTCTGTGAGTCACGACCCCCCTCTTTGTTGATATCTTGGTCGAGTCGACTAAGTCTTTCCAAGCTGATAAGCTGATTGCAACTCTTTTTCGTTTTTAGGCAACGGTCGCTTCTACGATCCGCGCACAAAGCAGGCCTTCAAATACGATCACCTCAGGAAAGAGGCTTCCGACTATCAGGACGTGGATGCGGATGCCATTGCGGAGCCATGGCGGGCAGCCCTCGACTTGGAGACGCTCGCCTATACTGCCAGTCACTACAGACACGGAGTATGTAAAACCACGTTAAATACTTCTCTATAATCTCTAATTCCCTTGATTTCTGTTTTTCAGGTAAGCTCGGTCTTTGGAAAGTCGCAGGGTAACCAGATTACGCTTACCATTTGCATCGAAGATCACCAGTTCCAGCCAAAGAACTACTGGAACGGACGGTGGCGCTCGCAGTGGCATGTCACCTTCCAGGCGGGCACCAGCACCGCCGAGCTGAAGGGTGTTCTGAAGGTGCAGGTCCATTACTACGAAGACGGAAACGTGCAACTAGTCTCCTCAAAGGAGTGCCGCGAAAGCGTTGTGGTCAGCAACGAGCAGCAGGTGGCCAAGGAGGTGGTACGCCTTATCGAGGATGCCGAAAACGAGTACCAACTGGCCATTTCGGAGAACTACCAAACCATGTCCGATACCACGTTCAAGGCAATGCGCCGCCAACTGCCCATCACCAGGACCAAGATCGACTGGAGCAAGATTGTCTCGTACAGCATTGGCAAAGAACTGAAAACGCAATAAGACCAGGAGGTGCAAGCGGAAGCGGAGGGGGCACAGTTGACGAAGCGACCCAACAGTCTTCCACTTGCTACGGCCAAGCGAGCATAGAAACCAGCCGAACAGCAGCATTAGCATTATCATTAGCACTACAACATCCAACATCCGAAGAAGCAGCGCGCTAATACGAATACGAATCCAAACTCCAAGGCAGACGAATCAAACTCTAAGCTGGTTGCTGCCTACAGAAATAAATGTGTAATTGCTATATATACGATCATATACATATATATATATACAGCGTGTATTTACAATGTGTTATAATAACGATGAAAGTTCATATGCATAACATAACTATATATATATATATCAACTACGACCGAACAATATTTGGTTGCGCCAATTTGGATGATTGAAGCCTGACGGCGAACGATGCTCTGTTGCCTCGTTTGAGTCACGATCGCCACCAATTGTCGCCTTTATCGTTTAAGAAATGCATTAAACGCGGTTTTTATCATGTACTTGGACCTATGTATTATTCTAATTTTAAATCAAACGCGAAATAAGCGCTCTAGAGGAGCAACCAAGGCCTTCGGGTATGCCTGTAACAGTAGGGCCTCTCGATTAGGGCGGACTAAAATCAGATCCTTTCAAATCGAATGCCTTTACACTATTTTAAGCAGTACAATTAGACCACTAGCACCCATCCAGTTTCTTCTGAACACCATAATCCCGATCCCCCGATTGGTTATAACAAAGCAACATCAACACGAATACGAAATAATCTTAATCTTCATTGACCAACAATCAACAACCAACAGCAGTTCACTTAATTAACAAGAGACTTTGATTTTATAAAACAATAAATTTTTAATTTAAATAACGTAACTATACTTGTAAAACATCTAAGATTGCTTGAATTAGTCAAATTTAATGAAAATAAAATAATTGAATTGGACTACTTCCCAGGTCGTTCTTTGCCTAACAAATTACTCTCCGACAGGACGATGTCAGAGTCTATCTTTTGAACGGAAGCTGTGCTTATGCTATCGGGCATGTCGTAGGTGAGCTCCTCAGCTTTTTTGAGCAGGAAACGCTTGTCAGGATTAAGCTTGGTCTCCAGCTCCAGGCGATCTATCAGCCAGCCCTCCGGTTGATGGGAGGCCCAAAAGTATAGAGTTCCTGCAGGAGAAACCATTGAGTATGTTATGATAAGGGTTAGGAGGGTATAGTTTACCTTTGTCCTTACTGCCTCGCACGGATACCTCGAGCTGTGCTTTCTGCGCATTGCAGTTGTTGTTGGCATTGGACAGATCAATGCCAGATTCCTTAATGGGCTCACCCAGCAGTCCCACCGCTCCTCTGTGTTGTCGAAGCGCCTTCAGAGCTAGTTTGTAGTATTCACAGGATCGCACCCGATCCTCCATTTTCCAGCGCATGTACATCACGGCGGATATGGAAGCCACAGCCCCATATACGCATATGGTTCCGAGGGTGCGGTTGGAGGGCATTCGAAGTCCCACCATTGTGTATTTCTCTTAATATATCAAATAACTTGGCCTTGCTTGTGTAATATTTGTTATTGCCGGTTTTGGTTGGGAGAGAGAGGTGGGCAACCAGTCGATATATTTTTGTTTTGAACTATCAGCTGTTCAGTATGACCGTATTTTGGCAGCTGGCACACTTGTGCTTGGAATATTATACAACAAAACGCATCGCACTAGAGCCACTGAATCTTAAACCATTATTTTTCAATTAAATTGAAGATTAAAGGACTGGAAAACTACACAGAATGAGTACCTTCACGGCGGCACTTGGCCTGCTGAGGCAGCGCCTAATAGCTCCGGCGTTGTCCAATTCTGTGCGGTGTTACGCCGCGAAACCGGCGGCGCCAGGTAAGCCACCAATTTTGACCAGAAAGCTTAAGAGATTTAAGCCTTTGAATCCACAGCGGGAAAAAAGAAGAAACTGGGCAAGCTGGGGCCCATTATGGAGAAGAAGATCATTCCAGTGGAGACGGACGCCAACAAGCTGGTAAACTTTGTTTGCGGAAGCAACTACCTGACTGCCGGCCAGGATGTCAAGGTGAGTGGTTTGTCCAAATGGAGAGTCGGTTAACATTCTACCCCTTCGTTAAAGATCAAACCGGATGCCGAGTATCCCGATTGGCTTTGGACCCTGAACACAGATCGTATTATTCCGCTGGAAGAACTGGATCCCAACACTAAGCAGTACTGGAGGCGACTACGGAAACTGGCTCTGCGGCGGAACAACCAACTGTCCAAGTTGAAAAAGTTCTAAAAGCCGTACCTACGGCTAGCTGTTCGGTTATCGTTGATTTTGAAGACTCACACTGGCCCTCAACCCGCGCCAGGTTGAAATCATGTTGGCTCGTATTTACTTTGCTGTTATGCGGCAACAAGTGTACAAACACTTCGATTCTTTTGTATTTTTATTGGTGAAAAACCGCAAATACATCTTTCCCTGTATCAAAGTCCTTATCAAAAACAACCATGTTTGTTTACATTCGATTTCTTGTATAAAAAACATGGACCTGCTAGAATTTTTAGTCATTTAAAATGTGGAGCCCAACATCGGGATATCTGTTACTTTTTAGCGTTGTCCTGCTGGCTACATGTTCAACTGGTCAAAGGAACGCCTCCAGTAAGTACTTGGCAAAGGATTACAATCGGTTATTAACATCCCTTTAGATGTTGTTTGCTATCAGGGCACTTGGTCGGTTTACCGACCTGGACTGGGTCACTTCGGAGTGGAGGACATAGATCCCTTCCTCTGCACTCACTTGATCTACGCCTTTCTGGGTATCGAGGAGACAGGTCAGCTGCGGGTCATCGATGCCTATCTGGACCTTGAGGACAACAGTGGTCGCGGAAATATCAAGAATTTTAACGCCCTAAAGCTAAAGAACCCCACGCTGAAGACTTTGGTGGCCGTGGGCGGTTGGAATGAGGGATCGAAGAAGTTTTCTTTGGTGGCCAACGATCCAGAAAAGCGATCGCGTTTCATAGACGATGTGGTCAGGTTCATGCAGAGACATGGGTTTGATGGGCTAGACTTGGACTGGGAGTATCCTGGACAGCGTCACAGTCTGGAGAACAACGAAGATCGATCGAACTTCATAACCTTTATAAAGGAGCTGAAAGATGGGTGAGTTTGGGATTTTTTTGAGTAATTGAGGATTGAAAAGGTTTAAAACTTGTTACTTTTTAAAACCCAGTCTGAAACCCTTTGACTTTATGCTGACTGCCGCTGTGGGATCCGCACAATTCTCCGCAGAAATGTCCTACGACATTCCTGCCATCGTTTCCTACTTGGACCTCATCAATGTGATGGCCTATGATCTTCACGGACCTTGGGATCCAGTTTTGGGCATCAATGCCCCTTTGTATGGATCCAAAAGCGATGCAACCGATTCCACTGGACGCCAGCAGCAGCTCAATGTGGACGCCATTGTCAAGTATTGGCTGCAAGCTGGAGCTCCTGCAGAAAAACTAGTCCTGGGAGTCCCTTTTTATGGCCGAACTTTCACTTTGGCCAAAGCCGAGGACCACGAACCCGGATCGCCCCACATTGGCAAGGGATTGGCGGGAAAGTACTCGCGGGAACCAGGGGTCCTGGGCTACAACGAGCTGTGCGAGCTGATGGAGCAGGAGAACTGGACACAGATGTGGGAGCCGGAACAAAAGGTACCATACGCCTACAAACAACGCCAGTGGGTGGGCTACGAGGATGTACGAAGTCTTTCTCTGAAGGCGGAGTATGTCCTGGAACACAAGCTGGGCGGTATCATGATTTGGTCTCTGGAGTCCGATGATTTCCGTGGCACCTGTGGAAACCAGCGCTATCCCCTACTACATGAGATCAACCGAGTGCTTTTTGGAGGTGAAACACCAAGTGGTTTGACTGCTGAAACCAACGATAATTCGTCCCCTGAAGGATTTAGCTGCCCTGCAGACGCCACAGAAGGATACGTGCGAGACCCTGACAACTGCTCCAAGTTCTACTATTGCAATGGCGGCAACACCCACAACTTTGAATGCCCCTCAGGACTAGGTTTTGATCAAACGACAGAGTCCTGTAACTATTTAGCCTCAGTAAATTGTTAATACTTTAATACGACTAAAAGGATGTCACAATTTCTCTGGTGCAATCGGTGCCTGTGTCTATTCAACTATTTTTAGATTAAGCGGAAAGTTTTCAGAGTCAAAAACAGGCATGCCTGGCCGCCAAATGACAAAGTCCTGGTTACACTGTACCTCTTTTTCTGGGCGGCAATAAACTAGTTTTTCATCAAAGTACTGTCCTTGGAGGCACTCGTAGTTGAACCGCTCTCCAGAGCGGCACTCATGGTACAGGCGACAGTCCCAAGGATGACGCTTGAAACCATCAGTTGGGCAAAATCCTTCGGCGATGGTTGTTGGAGCTTGAGTGGTCAACGCATTCCTGTCGCCCAGCGCGCTAAAAATGACACGGAGCAAGCCAAATTCCTCGCCGCAAGCCCCATTAATGTCGTCTGCATCAATGGTCCAGGCCATAGCGCCACCAAGCTTTCTCTTCTTGAGGAAGTGCATCTTTGCCCAAAGGCTGCGTGCATTCTCATAGCTAATCCATTGATCACCGCGGGTCGCATAGGGCACCATGGACTTCTGGTCAAATTGAATGGACCATTGTGGGGACTTCGAGCACCATTCATTGTAGGTCATGAAACCGGGGCGACGGGTTATTGGCGTCTGCTTGCCTGGACCTTTGCTGGCGGATCCCACAGCTGACCTTTTTCCATCCATTGTGTAAGAACGAACAAATAGAGGAATGCCCATGATTAGTTTTTCGGGGGCTTGGCCAGCTTTTGTCCAGTGCTTCATGGCAGCAGACACACTGTTATTGGCACCATGAAGTGGGGCATTGTAGCCGAGTACCAGGCTATGAGGATCCCTTTCGTTGTGCAGCATCACATTGACAAAGTCCACACTTTTCACAATACGGGGGATGTCGTAGAAGTCCAGGGTTTGCTTGTCTGTACGGCCCAAGACCGCCACCATCAGGATGAACTTGTGATGTTGGGCACTAAAAGAAAAGAATATGTTATTCACATCGAAGTGGACTTTCTAAAAACTTACATCAATTGCAGCTCTTCAAGAAAGACCACAAACTGTTCCCTGTCCTTCGACTGACCAGCACTCTGTACAGGATAACGCCAGTCGATCTGGATTCCATCGAGATGCCATTCGCGCATAAAAGCTACAAGCGAAGTGTAGAACTTGTCCCGTTTGGCCGAGGAGGAGATCAATTTGGACAAACGCCGAGACTCCCAAGTAGTCCAGCCACCCAAAGTAAACAGAAGTTTTTTGATGCTTTCACGCTTCAGCCTTTTTACATCATAAAGAAATCCTACATAAATTTTGAGTGGATAATGGCGGTATTATATTTGTTTTATAGATTTCAACTTACCATTCTCTACGAGCATGAAATCGTCGGTGATTTTGACTTCTCCGGTCTTATCGTCAACACCGAATCCCGATCCAACAACCAGGTGGGTGCACAACCTGGTGTCGATGTTCCAGGCAAAAACTTGACTGGCATTTTTAAAGTAAAATGCACTAATATCGTACTGGCAAAAAACTTTATCTGCAAAGGTTTTAGTTTTATTTAAAGTTTAAATTTAGTTTAAATTAGGCTCTTACTTACAATCTTTTGTAGCACACTCGGAAATCAATAAGATCACCGCCACCAGGACACCAATAAAGGGTCCCATGATTAAAGCGATCCTTGTAAGGTTAACTTTAAATTTAAACTTATTTCATTAATGTTAAATGTGTTTTAAAGTGTATATTGTCGGGTTTTGAAACAGTCCTTGATGTAAATTTAATTTCTTACGAATTGGGGAGTTCCTTGTTTCGTGTTATTTCTAAATGTTTGTCGATTGGAGTGTTTTTGAATATAAACTACAACTGTAACAAAGGCAATGATAACTAGACAAATGTTTGTAAAGTCCAAAAACAAGAAGGAAAAGCCCACTTTTAGCCCTGCATGAAGGAAGTAGCTGCCAAATAGCTGTCCAAAATATTAATTAAAAAGTTTACAGAAATAGAAAACTAATACTGGAAATCAATGAAATGTTGAACCGATTTTTGTAAAAAATCATGATGGTGCCCCTTTTACAAATCACAATCGTTTAGTTTTTCAAATCTTTTAATGCAGATCGACGGGGAATGAAGTTTTGATTTCAAAATGCTATTCCAATCCTAAATTTCCAATCGATTTTTTTACTGTTTCTTATATGCTGTAAGATCTGATACTAATGTTTTAAAATATATATTCGGGTGTTTATCCTAAGGGAATACTTCCATCGATGGACATGATTTTTCCTCATTGTTAAAGTAATCCTGAATCAGGATCGGATGCGGAATCGTTGAGATAGTCGGAAAAATACAGGGAATCGATTAAAATATCCTTCGATTTCAGTCAACTTTTCAATGAATATTTTGGACATGAATGATTCGCAGCCGATTTTGGATAGAAATAGCATTTTGGGAATGGATTAGTATCCAAGACTTAACAAATGCTTGGCAGATCGCACAGATCGTTATTCCTGTTCAGTGAAAACATTTATTTCACTCTCTGCAAGGCCAATTTTAATAAAATACAAATGCCATATAGATAATAATATTTAATAACATTATGAAATAGTAAAAGTAAAATCTATTTGTAAACCAATATAGTTTGTTCCGTAACCTTATCACTTCTTTCACACAACAGAAGAAACCATTACGTAGGGCTTTTATGGTGTCTGTGGCACAAATCCATTAATGGCAATTCCCTTTATCATTATTTCAATATTGAAATTGATTCATTTCCCCTGCTTTAGAGCCAATCAGCACCTTGATTACGGCTGGAAGTTAGTCATTTGCAAATAGCTTCTAGAAGTGCCACTCAATCTAATCGGAATGCGACTAGCCATAAATATAGGATTTATATGAATCTTTTGAACACACCTGTGGTCAGGGTTCACTCAAGAAAAAATCATGAAATACGAGTATATGCAATATTTAAGTGTATTCATTAGATTTCTTTTTTAGAAGGTACAACCAGTGACCGCTTCCGGCCAGTTGCAGGAGAAGGAAGATGGATCGAAGTACAAGCCGCTTCCACATTGGAAATCATAGCGGATTCCACCAACGCACTGGCAGTAGAGGTTGCAGTTATTGTCACGCCAGAAGTAGCCATCGCTGGAGCAGCTGTCACAGCCACCAGAGCCGCCGCTGCCACCGCTTCCGCCGCCACCGCTTCCAGGAGTGGTAGCAGTTGTGGGAGCAGCAGTAGGAGCCGGAGTGACACTGCCGCCTCCTCCTCCGCTCACATCCTTGCCCAGAGCACGGTTCATGGTTTTCAGCAGGGGATAGGACTCCCCGCAAAGGCCGCGGAAGTCGTCGGTTTCGATGGACCACATCATGGCACCGCCCAGGTTACGGGACTCAACCAGCTGCATCTTCATCTGGATGCTCTCCGGGTTGTCGTAGCCAATCCACTGGTCACCAGAGAAGGCGTAAGGAGCACCGTTCTCGGCATCAAACACAGTCTGCCAATTGTTCAGGCAGATCTCATGGTAGCCCAGGAATCCATTCTCTCGGGTGTAGACACCAGCAGTTCCCGGTCCAATGCAGGCGGCTCCAGGCCAGTTCTGCGAGCTATCGACCATCTGGTAGCTGTGGCCGTAGAAGCCGATTCCCAGGATAAGCTTCTCTGGCGGGGCACCATGCGACAGCCAGTAGTCAATGGACTCGGTAACTTCTGGC
The DNA here is from genome assembly GCA_018150545.1 of Drosophila ercepeae. Taxonomy (NCBI): domain Eukaryota; kingdom Metazoa; phylum Arthropoda; class Insecta; order Diptera; family Drosophilidae; genus Drosophila; species Drosophila ercepeae. The sequence goes on from JAECWL010000161.1 coordinate 18,155,166, forward strand.
AGAGGAGCGTTCAGACCCAGGTAGCCATCCAGAGCCATGTGGAAGTCGTAGGTCATGACGTTGATGAAAGTCAGGTGCTGGGAGATGGCCGGAATATCGTAGGAGATGCTAGCCGACTTCTCGGAGGCACCAACAGCAATACCCAGTTCCAAGCCATACTGGTCAAAGCTGTCAGAGGTAAATTTTTGTTATTTTCTACACAGAATGGAAGAATTTTGAAGAACTAACGTTTCCTTGATTTCACGCAGAAGAGTCACAAAGTTCTGCTTGTCAGCTTCGCTGCCTCCTCGCTGTCCAGGATACTCCCAATCAAGGTCCAGACCATCGAATCCGTATTGCTGAATAAAGGCCAGGGTCGTGGAGACGAAGGTTGCGCGCTTGCCGGGATCAGCAGCCATGGCGGAGTACTTGGTGGAGCCTTCATTCCAGCCACCCACGACCGCCAGGATCTTTAGGTTAGGATTGCGCTGCTTCAGGGCAATGGTCTGGCTAATGAAAGCTACAGAAAACAAATCGATTTAATCGATTTTGTGTTTTATAGGATTGGATTTTGTAACCTACCAAGTCCGTCGTCCATGTCCAACCAGGTATCCAAAGATTTGAACTCGCCAGCATCGCTAATTCCAAAGAAGGTGTAACTGATGTGGGTGCACAGCGAAGGATCAATGTCCGAGGGCGTGAACTTGCCATCCCCGGGACGATAGTTTGCCCAGGTGCCCCAGTAGCAGTTGATCAGCTCTGAAACAGATTTAAATATATTTCCAGGTGCTTTAGGACCAGGATAATCTACTCACTGTCGCTGGTGGCCACTTGGGCGAGGCAGAGGACGGCCAAAGCCAAAATTGCGAAGAACTTCATGGTGCTACCAGTGGGTTAAACGCCGCAATAACTTCGTGGTGGTTGGAAGAGCATTTATATAGGACGATTACCGGCGATTGTTATCAATATTATTATAAATTACTACACAAACCGGTGATAAGCCTCCTCTTGGCCATTGAAATCGCATAAATAGAAAACAAAGCACTAATATATTGCATCTGGTTTAAAGACTTGAACTCTATGAGAGCCTATATCTGCCCACTTACTGGCTTTAATTATGGTTATAAATATTCAGTACAGGATTTCTGAGTGCATCTTAAGATTGTGCTAGTGGTACTCATGTAGTACCCCCATCGAACCTGTGTTGTCATCATCCTGGCAGATGATTCAAAGCTGTTGCTATCCCACGTCTCTGGACACTTCAAAACAAGGCGTTGCTACACCAAACAACTTTATTCTAAGAACTTTAATGAGAGTTCTGCATGACCAGTCTTTAAGGTGAAAACATCAATCATAAAAGGGTTAAAAATATAAAATGACTATATTGTTTATGTGCTTTGTAAGTCCAAAGATAGGAAGTCTATTCAGAGAAAATAAATATAATAAAAACGTTAAGGAGAGAGACTTTGATTCATCAACTCTAGCCTTTTAAGATATTGAAGATTGAGCCACAATCTAGCCTTTTAAGATATTGAAGATTGAGCCACAATTCAACATCAGGAAAACCTTTTAGATGACTAAGAAAGTGCAGTACAAAACAATAAATTGTTTTGTTATCAACTTTCCCCATATTTACATTTGCAATATGAGAATGTGAACACCTTCTTTAATGTGGAAATCTTTTGAAAAGAATGCTAGACAAGCTGGTATACTCGTACTTTCAAAATATTTATTTCATTGCGTTATTAGCAAGATCCTAAGACAAGAAAGGCGAAGATGGTACCTTTTTTGACTGATTACAGAACCCACAAAAATGAACTATCTAATGGATAATCCTTCAATCCCCCTTCAATACACCCAAAAAATTCCATCAAAAAAATGCATACTTTTGATTTTTATAAATTGTATTAAAATGTTCTAGTTTGGTAACCCTTTAACCCTTAAACCCAACGCAGCTTCCTGTTGATGGTCTTCAGCAGAGGATAGGACTCGCCGCACTGACCGAGGTAGTCGTCCGTCTCCAGAGACCAGATCATGGCTCCAGCCAGACCCTTGGAGACGGCAAAGTCCATTTTGTACTGGACACTGAGCACGTTGTCGTAGCTGACCCACTGGTCGCCGGAGAAGGCGTAGGGAGCGGCGTTGCCGTAATCGAACACGGTCTCCCAGTTGTTAAGGCAGATTTCGTTGTAGCCCAAGTAGCCGTTGTCGCCGGAGTAGGCTCCAGCGTTGCCAGCGCCCCGGCAAGGAGCTCCTGGCCAGTTTTGGGAGACGTCCGACAACTGGAAAGAGCGTCCGTACATGCCCACACCCAGGACCAGCTTGTTGGCGGGAGCACCCTGACTCAACCAGAAGTTAATCGAGTTCTCCACGGCCCACTGGGGTGCGTTGAAGCCAGTCTGGCCATCGGAGGCCATGGCGAAATCGTAGGTCATCACATTAATGAAGGTCACCTGCTGGGCAATGTTGGCAATCTCGTAGGAGGCACTGGCAATACCCTCGCCGGCGCCAACAGCAATACCCAGCTCATAGCCGTAAGGAGCGAATCTGAAAGATTCCAAGGTTTTAGGATTAGTTTTAAAAATTTCATAGCGGAAGTTCCAACCAACTTACGCTTCCTTAATTTCGCGCAGAAGAGTCACAAAGTTGGCACGATCGTCCCAGTTGCCACCACGCTGGTTGGGGTACTCCCAGTCCAAGTCCAAGCCATCGAATCCATTGTTGCGGAGCAGGTTCAGGGCGGAGTTGATGAAGTTCTGGCGCTTGTACCAATCCCCAGCCATGGAGGAGTACTTGGTGGAGCCCTCGTTCCAGCCGCCGACAACGGCCAGGACCTTCAGCCCCGAATTCTGGCTCTTAAGACCAACAGCCTTGTTGATGAATCCCAGGTCATAGTCCAGCCAGGTATCCAGGGAAATGATCTCGCCGCTGTCGTTGATGCCGAAGAAGGAGTAGCTCAGGTGGGTGCACAGGCCAGCATCGATGTTGGAGACATCGAACTTGCCATTGCCGCTACGGTAATTGGCCCAGGTGCCCCAGTAGCAGTTGACGATGCCTGTTGGGATTGAAAACTTAAAGGAATTCCTCTTCGACTTGGGACTGTGTCACACTCACGCTCGGCCACGATGGCCTGGCTCAGGCACAGGACTGCAAGAATAGCTAATAGTTTGCCCATTTCGCAAAATGATAGCCAGGTGCTGTTCCTTCGACCTATTTATACCTTTCCGATCGGTTCCTATCTTGAGCCTTATCTCTGGCGGTGATAACCGAACTCCACTTGTCTGGCAAATTTATTGATGCTTCGTCGCGTGCTACTTGTTTTGAATTTTTTGCCAGACTCGTAACTTAAAGTCAAATACATACTGATTTCATGCCTATCCTGGGATTTTTATGACCACTTTGTAACAATTTTAATATTAGATTAAACTTTTATTTGGTTTTAATGAAGAAATCTCTCGCTATTTGATTAGAAACATTCCTACGGGATTAGATTTTCAAGTTGACTGATAAGTTTCTCAAGAAGTAAACTTGATTTTCATTGAGTAGAAGTAAATTATTTTGAATGGGTTGCCTCTTAAAAGGTTAGAGATTATGTTGATACACTGAGAGAATCTTTTTCCTTTGCCGATTAAAATCCATAAGAAACTCAGCATTCTAAACTAAAAGTTCTAAACTATCTTAAGCCATAAATAGGATATAAAAGTATTCTGCAAACACAAAGTGAAGTCAAAGGTCCTTAAATGTATTTATTAATTTCTTCTTTACCAATTTGGGTGAAAAATAATAATAATTTTTGCTTTTATTTGAGATTCTTGAACAGTATTCAATAGAAATGCAAGTATAAATAAACCATGCGATTAGTTGGACTATAAAGCGCTCAGATTAACAATTTGTGATTCAGTGCGTTTAACATTTAATACCGCCAGGGTATGTGGCTTAGACGACATAGACCTCGAACTCCTTGTAGGCCAGCTCCTCGCCGCCGTACGGGATGTAGCAGCAGCCGTGGGAAGGCTGGACCTTGCCCACCGTGATGGTGCCGTCGTGGGTGGCACGGCCGATGAACAGGGGCTCGCCTTCGGCGGTCTCGCCGGCTGGCAGAGCGTTGGGTGGAATGTTGCCGGCATCCACGGGCACCCACTGGCCACCACCGGCACAGAGCACCTCGTATTCACCGTGTCCGTGCTCGCCACCGCCGTAGGCCACATAGGTCACTCCATGGGAGGGGTGCAGCTTGCCGGGGATCAGGTCACCCTCGTGACGGGCTCGGGCGATGTAAAGCTGCTCACTGCTGTCGAATCCTCCCTCAAGGGCATTAGGTGGCACCTCTCCATTGGCGGCAGCCACCCAGCATCCAGGTCCGCTTCCAGTTGGTGCGGAGAAGCCCATGATGGGAGCCGATGGGGCAGCATCTGCAGGAAATAAAAGTAATTATTCAACTTCTTTCTTGAATATAAATAAGTCTAACTTAAAAAGTAACCATGGTATTCCATTACCATTTATCTTCAATAAATCTGATTATTTTTAAGGAACGATATGACTTTTCTCCTTTTTTTTGACAACTAAAGCAGAGGAAAACCTACCATCCAATAACCAGGATCCGCTGGCACCCCATCCGGTGCAGATTCCAACGAAGTTGACGGGAAACAGGCTGCCGGCATCGTAGGAAAGGAAAGCAGCGGCGTCGCCCTCGCGTCCAACGGTGATGACGTTGTCGTACCAGCGCACCCAGAAGCCACGGAACTCGCCGGCATCAAGGATTCCGGGAGTGGGAACCTCAGCCACCTCGGGCTTTTGGCGGTCCTTGCGGATCACCGACTTGGTGTTGTCCCAACCGCCGAGGAAGATCTCAAAGATGGGACCGTTGTCCTCCGGGGCGGGGGCAAGGGCCAGATGGGCATCTTTGGGCGAGCGCACCTTGAAGGTGAATACTCCTCCGCTGGCCGGGAAGAATTGGTATTCCAACTTGTCGGGGGTGTTAATTTCTGAAAGAGACAAAGAGATACATAAGTATTTTGTTTTGAAGGGAACACTGTACTTCCATGGGAATGGGAATATTTTTAGGTTTGATTTAAGATCATCTAGAAACCACAAAACAAATTCTGTCAAACTTCTGAACTGGAAAGAATTGGTGGCTATTTTTGTGTTTGAGAACTTTTTATGTGTACACAAATTTTGATATACATATCTAGAATGTTTAGCGTCTGTTTGTTGTTTGCGTTTTTTTAAGCGCCATTCAAATGATGTCATTGGGATCGACGTTGTTTATTGTCTACGAAAAAAAATTCTAGCGAGTTCTCGAGCTCGCTCTGAGGTTCTATAGGTGAGCCAGCTTTTGCGAGGTCTCCAACGAGGTCTACGGATCTACGTATATGTTTGTGGATTGAATGTTTTATTCCTAGCATTACTTCACATGCCATTTTAGGTGCATCTCCCTCCTGGCCGAGGGAGGAGTCACCCTATCGATTATTGCCAGAGTTCAAGGCCCAGATGGTCTGACTCACTACATCTGCTACATATTTTCGGCCACTTCGTCGTATGACCACATCGAAAATCAATTTAATAGGTCATAAAATATATAAAAAGGTGACTATAGCGGATGCTTGTTAATTGGATTAGAGAGAGACTGATCACAAGGTGAAAGTGGGTGTAATAGTTCCTTGCATAGAAATCACTTCTTTTCACAAACAAATAATTTATTTACTTCTGATAGTCGCGATTCTAGGAAAATGTTGACACAATTTACTAATTTTTGGTGTTGGGCCAAAAGTTTTCTCATTTCTATCATTTATTCCCTCCGCGAACAACCGTTCTCAATTATGCATCTGATTATCCAACGACTCTATGCTCTCCACCCACTGGGGGCCACTCACCAATTGGCATGGTTGCTGCTTCCACTTGTTCGCTTACTGAGATTCTGATTCAAACTGCCGCCACAAGCCCCAAATACCGGCGAAGTAAGCACCGAAAAAAAATAAGTGTGAGAGAAAATTCGAAAAAGCTTGCACGAACCAAAGATCGTGTTGTTGTCTGTCTACGTCGCAATGTAGACGACTGTACCGGCCCGAACGATGCTAATTTTTCCTCTCAATACCACTGAGGAAATACCCTAAGTTTACAATTTTCGTTTCAATATTTTGAATATTGTTAAAAAGTTAAATGGTCCGAAAAACTAAGAGATCCTATGGGTTATAGAAACAATCGGTGTCAAAATAAAATAAAATTTTGCTAATAACTAAAACAGAAATGTTATAATGTTTTGTTTCGCTTTATTTTCCACATGTACTCTTTTTACAAGCTTAGATAGAGTATATCCGGTAGCTATCGTAACTAGTCCGCTTAGCACGTCTATGAGTCAGGTTTAAAAAAGCCACGGCTGATGTCATAAAAGCACCCGTGAGCTTTCTTGCTGTTTATGCACTCTAGGTATAAGAATATTAACTATTTTAAAAGCTAGACATAAACAGGTTTTTATATCTTAAATTACACTTTAATATGCTTGGGTCTGATTTGATAAAAAATAATCCATTAAAATAGTTTTAGTATAATTATTATGTCAAAGAAAAGATATCAAATAGTACAAGTATATAAAGGTACATAAGCTTGAATTTAATATGAAAGGATTATTTTCATTTATATAAAAATGGTACATAAGTTTTCTGAAGTTTATCGATAGTATGTTGATTCATTACACTGCTTCTTGTCGTCATTAATTTTGGCGTCATGCGCCAGTTTTATTTTATGTTGTCACATGCTTTGTTTATTGTTTATTTTTTCATATTCCAAGCTAGTTTCTTTATGATCTAACTACTTCAATTTGGCATCAGGGTATTTAAAGATACATGTTTAAAGGAAAAAAGATACGTAAAAAATATAAATTAAATAACCATAACCATAACCATTAAGTAAATGTATAATAAATTGTTTAGAAAAAACTAACATTTATGTAGTTTATTGCAATAATCTTACTTTAGAAGCAAGGGATGCAACCGTTTTAACTTATTCGAGGACACCGAGAGTATTCTTTATTGTCAAAACATATTTAGTGTGCAATTAACGGAACTGAAATGCTTAAATATTTAATTTTGGCACAAAAAGCACAACATTCTGGTATGTCCAAAAGTGATTTCTATTTGGTGTTTACTGTTTTATTTATTTGGAGCGGTGCCCTGACCTGCCTTAGGTTGCGCCAATATTAAAGCAAGCTTTCAGGGGGTAGCAATAAGAACCATTTTTTGTGCCAAATATTGGCTTTCCTGGTTCACTGTTCGTATGTTCCGCCTTTTCCACTCCAATTTCGGTTGGGGTTTCAATGTCAGCTGGTATTCCGCCGCCTTGCCGGTCTGTCGTCCTCTTTTACTTCAAAAACTTGCATGCGCAGAGCTTTAAATCAAGCGCCTTTAGCTGAAAAATAAACAAGTTACACTATTTCTTTTTGTAGAAACTGCGCCGAGTGCCAAATTGTCTTGCCATAAAAGCCAATCCATTGCTCACCTGTTCTAGTAGGTGTATTTATATCGCAAAAACCTGAACAAACATTTTACAATTAAACATTGGCAGATGCAGACGCTGAAAAGTAAACAAACAAACAAAAAAGTAGCCTCCCTCACAGTTGTTTGTTGGTGTAAGGAGCTTTAAATGTTAACCGTTACGATAACAGATCATGTTTCTGGAAAGGCTTTCTATTACATTCTGTAACCAGGGTTTTATCAAATAAAAGATAAGTTTTTGTAAACAGAAACAAATCCTAGGTAGTATCTACTATTATCAGCCTCTAATCTGGTGATATCTGTCATATAGAGTGCAACTGATTCTTTGACGAGCCCCCAAATGTTTTCACTGCGCAGATAAGCTGGCAAAACGAGTTAAATTTGTTGACACTTTCCCATAATAGCGTTGGTTTTCAATGCTTTTGTGAGGTTGCAATACTTCCTCTCTCAGTTGAAGCTCGGTATAATCTCCATAATCCACAAATCTAGCAAGCCGTAAAAGGATCTTGGATCCTTTGACTGCAACGAGTACTGCAACGCCCTCTTCCTAGATGTCCGGGAGGTGTGGCATACTGCATACGCTGCCTGCTGCGTCACCTGACGTCGTACCTTGATGATGACGGGCGTGGAACCTACAGGTCCCGGTTCCAACACGATGCTGCTGACGTTATCCAGGATTACGCAACAACATTTGCCGACTGGGCCAGGCGGTGGAACCTTGGGATAAACGAAAACAAGCCACCGGTCGTGTTTATCGAAGACACCCCTGTTGAGCGGGCTAACTCAGACTATTCCAGTCATAGCTTGGAGTAATTCTCGACCAAGCAAGTGGGTGCGACGAGAATACGCATATGTACGTGCTGCGGGGTCAAAGCACTACTGGGTAATGTACTCGCGCAGTATACAGTCATTATAGAATCAGGTAACAGTTTCATTCCATATAATAGCTTCTATATACCCTCCACAGAGATCTCCAGCCGCTACAAGGAAAGACTGGAGCGCCAACGATACCGACCCGCCTAGGGTTTCATTAGATCTTGCCCAACAAGAAGGAAAAACGGGCGACAACCAAGAGATCTATACCATCGGCATCCTTTAAGACGTACTATGAGAAGATCCAAATTGGAATATATCATATTTGTTGTTTATTTTCATTTATAGCTTGAAATATTTTAAACTAAAACTGCATTTAACATGTAACAAATATATATTTGTATAATATATAATATATAATTGTTTTTTGTTCTATTCCATATGAATTACTTAATTACCTAAAAACATTTTGTTCTTGTCCCGCCTATTAAAAGGTTTCCTGGTTGAGACTAAAAAAATGTAAAGCTAGCTTTTAGGCATTCAAAATATAAACCTTATTTCAAATAATATAGAATTTTTAGCTAAAAAAGAAAATGAGAGCCACCAGAGCCAGATAAACATAAGTGGCTGTTTAAGAAAAAATTTAAGAAATATATATTTTAATTATATTTTAATGAAAGCTAAAAACCAAAACTCACCTGCAGACAGGTAAAGGTAAATGGTATAGAAAAAACCAGACCTCAGAACATAATTACGTTCCCCGACTATGAAACAAAATAGTTAACTGAGAAATTTCTATGAATTAGATTCTAAAATATACATTATCGAGTGAGTTTCAGAGCAACAAAGTTGATATAAATATATAAATAGCACTTGCAAAATTGAATAATTGCGATTGGCTTTAGCATTTGGCATATTGATGAAAATTATTTTAAACAGTGCCCTCCTCCTCGATTCTCATACAGGGCACTTAAACGAAACCTGATTTTAAAATTTTTATGTTAAATAACAGTGCCCTCCTCCTCGATTCTCAAAAATTGTACTTAACAAAACTTAACTTTGATTCTGATAGTGTTAAATAACAGTGCTAAAAGTGTTAACTAACAGTGCTCTCCTCCTCGATTCTCATAAAGGGTATGTAAACAAAACCTAATTTTAACATTGATAATGTTAAATAACAGCTCACTTTACAGAATTTATCCTTAATTCTAATGTTAACTTTAATTCTAATGTTAAATAACAGTGCCCTCCTCCTCGATTCTCACAAGTCGCACTTAACAAAACTTTACATTTAATTCTATAATGTTAAATAACAGCGCACTTAACAGAATTTACCTTTAATTCTAATGTTAACTTTAATTCTAATGTTAAACAACGTCCGCCTAGCATACTTATTTTATCCGATTTCCTTACAGAGGTAGAGAAGTATTATACATACATATATGGAGGGATTAAATATAGTTTTTGTGTAGTTAAAATTTTGTCACTTTTCCTGGAACGAAAATCAATTTAGTGGCAGATTCAATGGACTTTTACGACAACTGCGTGTTGCAGGAATAAAAAGCTAATTCCGGACATTATTACCACGACTCCTGGCCGGGTGGGTGGCAGTGTCCAGAGACAACAAAAATCCCAAACCAAAACCTGAAGTGTACCAGGAGCAGGTAAGTTCCAAGTTATCGATGGAAAACTGTGAAATATAGGTGTTTTTTTTTCTTTTCTAGTGTCCATGTTTGACTCGCGATCAAAGAAAACTTAATCTTCCAATCACAAAACTGTCAGAAAAGATTTTTTAGTGTGAAATGTCATCTTCCTAACGCCATTTAGCGGAACTGGATCGGATTTATACACCGCGAGATACTGTCAATGTTTTTTGCAACATTTGTAAAAGTTTACCTTAATTTGATCACCTTTAGCCGCTTTAAAACTTAAATTCTATAATTTATAAAACTTCTAGCTTTTTTTTTTGGGATACTTGCATGTCGACTTTCGCCTCACAATTTCTACAACTTATCCTTGGTAGCGGCGACTTGGCTTTGATATGATGACAACCGCATGTAGCCTGCCAAAACGCAGAAGGTTTCCTAAAACCCACCAGAAAGCCACCCCACACGCCCAACCACTCCAAGTTCATAAGACTCGCTTATATGTACTAAAATTTACAAAAATCACTAAAAACAATTTAGGGAACTTGGGCCATCGCCCATACGGGTGATGTAAATATCGATGAGATCGTCCTCCTCCAGGCGCAGGGAGTTGCAGGTGTCCCAGTCCATGATCTGCTCACCATCGTAGACGAGCTTCATGCAGCCATTGCACCGTCCTCTGGCCTGGCAGTACTTGATCCGGAGCAGGGTGGCCAGCGGCTGGAAGCGATCCACCTTGCACTCCAAACGATGTCCGTCCTTGGACTGCAGCCACAATTTGATTTTAGAATTGCGAAATAATTCAGCCATGATAGGTGTGTATAGTCCGGGTGTCTAGAAAAACTGTTTGATGTTCTACTTATAGTATCCACGTGGCTTACTATGCCTACAGATTCATTCAGTTTTTTTGAAAGATTTTTAAGCCACATCATCAGAGTGTCTGAAGGGCTGAGATTTACGATCGGTTGCCGGTGAAGCGGTTTCCCATAAATAAATGACTCCCGATAAGATAATGGTTACTTTTTAGTTGTCCGGAGTGTGGACTCGCTCTCACAAATACCCGTAGCGGGTTTCCATGTGAGGGTCAACTATCTCGATTCCAAATCAATGAGCCATTTGAGGTGCAGACGTGGGTTTTAATAAAGACGAACCTCGACGAGCACCTTGGGAGAAAGACCTTTAAACTTCGTATTTACTATTAAACATCCAATGGAAGAAATTGTTTTTAAACAAGAAAGGGAGAAGGAGATGATATGGGATATAGTCGTCTAAACTTTATAGGAACTTAAAAACCAGACCAGTTCCTCATAAAATGGATTCTGAAATAAAAATCAAGCTTCTATTCTCAAAAGTACAAAAGTAATTGCATTTCCGATCGTTTAGGATAAAGCAGCTATAGGATTATGATGATGCTGATCAAGAATATATATACTTTGTAGGGTCGGAGATGTTTCCTTCACTAGGTGGCTTGCAACCAAAGTTGTAAAAGGCCTCTGTAAGGATATAAAATATAAACACAATCTGGAGGTAAATGTTTTATCGTTTAATTTCCATAAAAAATATCTTAAATTTCTTTAAGATACGTTAGTTTCTTTTTAATTATTTATTTTATTTAAATATATTATTTTTAATTAATTGAAAATTGTTAATTTCTAAGTTTAAATTAAAATGAACTATCAGAATAATTCTTTTTTAAGAATTTTACCTTTAAAAATGTATATTATTATTATTAGTTTATTATTTAAAATAATTGAAAAATCGTTAAAAATGAAAGAAGAATATAAGTGTCTTAGAAAAATGAATATAATAAAATTTCAAAGGCAATTTTATTATTGGACATATATTGAACATATATCATGAATTTTTGTTATTTAAATAAAAATGCAAAAGACTTTAACCTAATTTTTTAATCAAAAAATTAATACAAATGACCTAATGGTCACGTGTCATAAATATTTTAAACTTTCTAAGAGGCTTGAATGCCTCAAAAATGCTCTGGCATTATTTAATTGCAATTTTAATTGGCAATTTAATTTCTAAAATACAATTAAATGATAATGATAAAAATATATAAAAAGACAATATAAGTAAACTAAACTTTGTCTCATTCCCACCAAAACATCGGTTATACCTAACCTTTGAAACTGACTTGAACTTCGAAAAAATAGTATAGTCCTGGAAAATGATTTCACAGATCAAAGTTTGCCCGTGACTCGACAAAGTTTGACCCACTGTATCTGATAGTCGGCGCCGCGTAGTGCTATCTAAACTGAATTCATAAATACTGAGCCGATTGTACGAATACAAATAAACTTTATTAAAACATATATATATGGTATAACATATAGTATAAGCGGTGACAGTGCATTTTGATAGAGCTTAGCGGCGATTCCTCTGGCTTGCCGAGCGGACCGAGTCAGTTCGTTAGCGGAATTCCGGCGGAGAGGTTGGGTCTGCTCCTCTTTATTTGGATTCGGGTTCGGATCGGGAAAGGTAGTGTCTTATCGGCGTGGGGGAGCTCATTGAAATTCAAAACTCAAAAACGACGTTAAACTAATTGAGGTTCGGGCCAAGATGAAGTGCCTGATAGTGTTTGGACTGATTGTGGCCGCCTTCGCGGCTTTTGCTGGCTATGGATACCTTGTGTTTACGGATCTCGTCAAGCCCCTGCCTAGGCCGGAGTTTGATGACAACAAATACTGGGGAGCCGGAGAAGAGAAGGACTACAAGCCCGACACGAAGATCTACGAGTTCAAGCTGGACGTTCCCCAGTCGGAAATCGACGATCTCCGCCAGCAATTGAACCGCACCTTGAAACTGACCGTGCCCCTGGACGGCATCGCTTTCGAGTATGGATTCAACACCTATGCCCTGGAGCAGTTTGTGGAGTACTGGCGGGAGAAGTACCTGACCAAGTGGGATGAGCGCCAGGAGCTCTTCAACTCCCTCAAGCAGTACACCACCGAGATTCAGGGGTAAGAAAATGACTTTTCTTTTCTAGTTATAGTTTCATTGTCTTTTATGATTGGATTTAATTTAAATAAATTATTTTTTATCGTTAGAGACTACACAAAATTCAAATAAATCAATTTTTAATGACTTTCTAAATTAATTTGTAAAATATAAAGCAATCGCAATCGGGTCTTAGGGCTTAGAGTCTAGTTCTCCTCTATTTTTTATAGGATTAATATTTCATACTAGTTATATTAATTATTAATTAAAATTATAAATTTCTTTCAGTTTAAACATTCATTACATCCATGAAAAACCCAGCGAGGAGGCAGCTGCCAGGAAGCATGTCTATCCACTACTCCTGCTCCACGGCTGGCCGGGATCGGTGAGGGAGTTCTACGACTTCATTCCCATGCTGACCAAGAATCAAAACATTTCGGACTATGCCTTCGAAGTGGTGGCACCCTCCCTGGTGGGCTTCGGATGGTCCGATGTGAGCTAAAAATAGTTTTAAAAAATCCAAGTAAAGTATTAGAAAATCCTTCCAATTTGTAGCCTGCCACACGTCCCGGATTTAATGCCGCAGAAATGGCAACCGTGATGCGAAACCTGATGCTCCGCCTGGGGCACAAGAAGTTCTTCATTCAGGGCGGGGATTGGGGCAGCATTATTGGCAGCGACCTGGCCACCCTCTACCCGCACAATGTGATCGGTTACCACTCCAACATGTGTGGCCTGTACTCGCCCCTGGCCTTGATGAAGGGAATCTACGCCAGCTTCTACCCGGAAAAATATCTGCCCTCACGGTTCTTTGTGGATCACCATTTCCCGGTGTGGGACAAGTGGCTGGAGCTGCTGAGGGAGAGCGGCTACTTCCACCTCCAGGCCACTAAGCCGGATACGATTGGAGCGGCTCTGACCTCTAGTCCTGTCGCCCTGGCCTCGTACATCCTGGAGAAGTTCCAGTATTGCACCAATCCTAGCCTACAGCAGGACTTTGGAGCCATTATCACGGTCTTCGGCTTGGAACCTGTGCTGGACAACCTGATGGTCTACTACCTGACCAACTCCGCCACCACGGCGGCTCGTTTCTACCTCGAGAACGTGTCCAAGACCTACAGGGGCCTGCACCTAGACCGAGTGCAGACTCCCGTCCCCATGGGGTGTGCCCGTTTCCGTTACGACATACCCTCGGTGACGGACTGGCAGCTGCGGGACAAGTTCACCAACCTGAAGCACTCCATGTACTTCCAGCAGGGTAGCCACTTTGCGGCTCTCGAGATGCCAGGCATGTTGTACAGTGATTATACCGCCTTTGTAAGAAAATTGGGTCTCCACGGCGAGACGAATATATAATTTGTTTTTTATATTAATATGCTTGATATGTTTTTGATTGGAATGGGAAAATTGTATTATTGGACGTAATTGAATTGAAATTATCGATCTGGGCGAAGTTCTAAAAACGACCCAGGCCAAGGTCCAAAAAATAATGAAATACTGAAGATTTTATTTGTTTTTTTGAACCAAAGTTTTAATCCTTGAAATCGTTATTTCTTTAATTTAATCTCCAAGCAAGCGCTCATAAATAATCACTTGAGTATTATAGATTTAGAATTTAAATGAAAATGTTTTACAATCTTTCAAGAATAGTTTTTCAAATCGATCGATACATTTTATCTAAAAAATACGGTCTGGTTTTGGAGATCGGTTGAAGGTAGTTAGGGGTCAAACCTATTAATGTTAATTTAAAATTTTGAATATTTCCCCATCAAAATCCTAAAATTAGACATCTACAATAATGCACCTTTAGCAGTTTAGGAATTTTCACACAATTTTTGAATTAATTCAATCGAAAAGCTTTGATCTCAACACCCGCAAATATTATCTAATTTGAAAAGCTTTTCTGGCGAAGATTTGTGCATAATCATGCTTGCATTGCGGTAAAACATAACATCCACTAGCGATCCACAGTGTTTACAAGCTTTGCAAGCCGGTAAAGCTTTTTTGCCGGTTATTTAAATTCACTTTGGTTTGGTTTCACACGAGAACTGTTTTCTGTTTGAGTTATTGGGTTAACATGGCAAAGTTTTTAGTAGGATTATTGGTCACAGGACTAGCAGTACTGGCAGGCATAGGTTTTAAGATATATCAAGATCTCCATAATCCAGGCGAAAGACCCGATCTCGACAATAATGCCTACTGGGGCCCGAAACTAAAAGAACCTTATCGGGAGAATAAAGCTGTTCTACCCTTTGATATTACTGTTAAACCAGAGGTAAGAAATATTACAATAAATACTATTTGTAAATACTATTTATTTTAACAGATAATTGAGGACTTAAGAAAGCAATTAAGTCGTCCTCTTAAAGCCCAGGATCCCTTGGATGGCGTAGGCTTCCAGTATGGTTTTAATTCTAAAGAATTGGGTAAAATGGTTAAATACTGGAAGGATAACTATCTAACCAGGTGGGGCGAACGAGAGGAATACCTCAAAAAGTTCGATCACTTTCAAACCGAAATTCAAGGGTAAGCTTATAAATTATATCTCACGATAACAAATAGAAATATTCATTCCCTGACAGATTGAAAATACACTTTATCCAAGCCAAGCCGAAAGTAACAAAGAACCAGAAGCCTAAGAAGGTCCTGCCCCTGCTCCTCATGCACGGGTGGCCTGGAACTGTTCGGGAGTTCTACGATTTCATTCCTCTTCTCACGACTCCCAGTGACAAGAGCGACTACGTCTTCGAGGTGATAGCTCCCAGCCTCCCAGGCTATGGATGGTCTCAGGGTTCTTCCAAAACCGGATTCGGAGTGGCCGAAATGGCCGTTGTTATGCGCAACCTGATGGTGCGTTTGGGATTCGACAAGTTCCTGGTTCAGGGCGGAGATGCAGGATCGGCCATTGGGTCCAATTTGGCGGCTCTCTTTCCGGATAATGTGATAGGTTACCACTCCAACATGTGCATGAACTCCAGTCCATTGGGATCCATTAAGTTGGTGATGTCCTCCTTCTTCCCAAGCTGGTTTCTGGACACTCAGTACGCTGACTTCTACAAGGGATTGGGTCACTTTTTCGGGGTTATACTGCAGGAGATGGGATATTTCCACCTCCAGGCCTCCAAGCCCGACACCATTGGCAATGCCCTGATCGACAATCCCGTGGGCTTGGCCTCCTATATCCTGGAAAAGTTCTCCACCTGGACGAATCCTGAGTACAGATACCGTCCCGATGGAGGTCTCACTCAGAGGTACACCTACGATCAGCTCCTGGACAACGTGATGATCTACTATGTGACCAATTCCATCACCACCTCCATGCGTCTGTATGCGGAATACGCCGCTAAGGATCAGTTTTCCGCCCAAGTTGATTCGATACCCATTAAGGCCAAGGCAGGATGCACTCGATTCCGCCACGAAATCAACCACTTTCCAGACTACGTTTTGACCAGCAAGTTCCCCAATCTGATCCACAGCACCCACCACGAGGAAGGAGGACACTTTCCGGCTTTCGAGGTGCCCCAAAAGCTCTACGATGATTTCGTTACTTTTGTTCAAAAAGCAAACTTTTGATATAATTTTTGATTAAGATTCTAAATTTTAATGAGATTGATCTAGAGACTAGAAAAATGTTAATATTTTTATTAAATTCAAATATATGACTGTTGAAAAGTATACCTACTTTTTATTTGAATATAAACGTTTTTAAATATTATTACTATAAATTTCAATAAGCTCTCTTGTGTATTTGTATTATTATTCCGTTACTTAATAAAAATATAACTATTATCGTTTAATTAATCATTTTTTTTTTGTATTTATATTCCAAGCATCTCTGGTTCTAAGCATGATTTTGAATAAAATAAAAACCTGAAGCGACAGCTGATAAATAATGTGCAAGATCATCATCAAACTTGCCTTACTTTAAAGCTCTTTTCAATTGTAAGCATGAATGGCCGTTACTTAGTTTTGTTCCAAAAGCTTTCGGTTTGTGCCTCATCATGCTCGCATTGCAGTGCAGCTGTAGATACGATCTACACGCGATCCAAAAGCCGGCCAAAGCTTTCGTTCGCCGGCATTTCGACAAAACAAAATTATTTCCATTAGGTCAACGAAGGGGTGCAGTTCGAGATATGGCGAATATTTTGGTGCGGTTCCTGATCGGAGGGCTGGTCTTGGTGGCGGCCATAGGCTACAAAAACTATCGGGATCTCCATGCTCCGGGCAAGCGGCCGGATCTGGACAACAATGCCTACTGGGGTCCCAAGTCAAGGGAGATTTCCAAGGAGGCCAAGGTCATTCTTCCCTTTGACATTAGTGTGAAACCAGAGGTAATTAAAAACTAAAAATAAATAAGAAATAAATTCAATAATTCAATAATGATTGATGGCTACATACCCACAAATTCCATAATTTTGTGAAATTGATAAGAAAAAAGTTGAAAAACTAAACATCTTTATTAATAATTCCAGATAATTGAAGATCTAAAGCAGCAATTGAGTCGTCCTTTCAAAGCCCAGGAACCCCTGGAAGGTGAAGCCTTCAAATATGGTTTCAACTCCAAGGAGCTTGCCAAGGTGGTGAAATACTGGAGGGACACCTACCTGGCCAAATGGGACAAACGGGAGAGCTACCTCAAGCAATTCGATCACTTCCAAACAGAAATCCAAGGGTAAGCTTTCCGCGACCATAAACATCAACGCCAAACTCTGACCTCCAATTCACCTTTTCTTAGATTGAAAATTCACTTTATTCATGCCAAGCCCAACCAGGTGAAGGGCCAGCCCGCCAAGAAGGTGGTGCCTCTGCTCCTCATGCACGGATGGCCCGGAACCGTGCGGGAGTTCTACGATTTTATTCCTCTCCTGACCACACCCAGTGACAAGAGCGACTACGTCTTCGAGGTGATAGCTCCCAGCCTGCCGGGCTATGGATGGTCACAGGTAAGATAGGACACACGTCCAAGTAACCCGATCCTAACATCCAAAAATATATATTTTAGGGCTCTTCCAAAACCGGATTCGGAGTTGCCCAAGTGGCCGTGGTCATGCGCAACCTGATGCTGCGTCTGGGCTTTGAGAAGTTCCTCGTCCAGGGCGGAGATTGGGGATCCATCATTGGTTCCAACATTGCCTCCTTGTTCCCGGAGAACGTGCTGGGCTACCACTCCAACATGTGTTCGAACAATAGCCCCTTGGCTAGCATTAAGTTGGTCTTGGCTTCACTTTTCCCCAGCTGCTATGTGGACTCGGAGTACAGCGATTTCTACAAGGGATTGGGCCACTTATTCGGCACCATCCTGGAGGAGATGGGCTACGCCCATATCCAGGGCTCCAAGCCCGACACCATTGGCAATGCCCTGATCGACAACCCAATTGGTTTGGCCTCCTATATACTCGAGAAGTTCTCCACCTGGACGAATCCTGAGTACAGAAACCTTCCTGATGGAGGTCTGACTAAGAGATTCACCTACGACCAGCTCCTGGACAACGTGATGATCTACTATGTGACCAACTCCATCACCACCTCCATGCGTCTGTACTCCGAATCCATGGTCTCGAAGCAGCTATCCTTGAATGTGGATTCTGTGCCCATTCAGGCCAAGAGCGGCTGCACCCACTTTATCCACGAAATCACCCATGTCCCGGCCGCTGTGCTGGCCAACAAGTTCCCCAATCTGGTGCACAACACCCACCACCGGGACGGAGGACACTTCCCGGCCTTTGAACTGCCCCAAACGCTGTACGACGACTTTGTCGCCTTTGTCAAGAAGACAGACTTGTAAAAACGCATTAGCTGTTTAGGATTAGGAATCATATCAATCAATTTATTACTTTTGATTGAAACAAAGGTGATGTTTGTTGTGAAATTAAAAACAAAAAAAAACAAAATTAAAATTAAAAGAAAACCCTTTGATTTGTTTCTTATCTCATTTTAAAATCGAAAGTTGAAGAGTTCTGGGCTCAAAAACTGATAATTGATAAGTGGGAGAAAATGGGTGGGAGGTGGTAGGCAGAAAGGAATTATTTACTTTTTTATAAACATATACATATATTTGTAAACACAATAAAATATGTATATAGATAAAATTAAGCTCTCAATAAGCTTACGTAATCCTAAAAAGTGGTTGGAATATCACACTTGTGTGTGCTCTACAAATTATATTTATTTTAAAAATTATCTTATTTAAATTAGTTCTTAAGGATAATAATAATATATATAATATATAGAAAATTTCCAACATTCTATTTAAATGAAATTACTTTGTTTTTATTAAAACCTATTAATATTTCAAGCCTAATCCTTTTTATATTCTATTGCTATTGTATTTTTAGTAACAGTTTCAGATACCCATATCATGATAGGGTATAAAGGTAAAGCTACCTGGATTTTGAACCCCAGCTGCGTCGCAGAATGACAATAAAAACCGGCGTCTCTTTTTTTGCGTATATACCCGCCAAATGGTAGAAATATAGATATAGGGGTATATAATATGTTCCACAGATCGACGCTCCAGAAAAGCTCCAAACACAAAAGCTCGCCGGTAAATAAACAAACAAACCGAAATCCAACCAGAGCGCGTCATCGCTGACTTGAGAAGCCTCTACCGGGTCTAGAAATCCAAAGTAGCAACCTAACCCGGTGATAAGCCATAACTGATCAACTGTAGGGCCGCGGGGAGACCGATCACTCAAAGTCGCTTATCATCGTGAGTGTGGACTTCGGAGCAGCCAAACTGAAACCGTCCGGGTTGCAATCACAGACAGTTCGAGTGGAACCGCTGACAGGGCGAGATGGGTGCGATTGTGAAAATTCTGGTGCTCCTGCTGGCCATCGGCGGGGGAATGGTGTACAAGAATGTGAGCCAACTGTGGGTGGACCTGCCGGCACCCCAACTAGACCCCCAACAGTGGTGGGGTGATGATGCCGAGCCGGAGGATTATACCGCCTATCTGGCGAATAATTCGGATGTCGTTGGCAATCGACTGACTTATCCGGAGAAGGTGGGTTGGGTGACTAATATACTTCCAAAAAATAAGGTATAACCATTCTTATTTACCCACCCAGACCATTGACGATTTGAAAAGTCTGCTGAGCCGACCCCTGAAGCTGACTCCTCCCCTGGATGGAGTGACCTTCGAGTACGGCTTTAACACGGATTACCTCAAGAAAGTCGTGGAGTACTGGCGCGATGACTACCTGCCGCGTTGGCGCTCACGCGAGGTGTTCCTCTGGCAATTCAATCACTTCACAACCGATATTCAGGGGTGAGATAACGGCACCCGGGCCACTTATCATATCCACAGATAGTCCAGATAGTAACCAAATGGATTTCTAGGCTACGCGTACACTTCCTCCACTTGATGGTCTACGAAGAAAACAAGGTGGGAAAGCAGCACTATCCGGTATTGCTGCTCCACGGCTGGCCTGGATCGGTGCGGGAATTCTACGACTTCATCCATCTGCTGCACCAGAGCAATCAGGACAAGAACAATAAGTACATATTCAATGTGATCGTGCCCAGTTTGCCGGGTTATGGCTGGTCGGAGGTAAGTGTCCATGGCTTTCCGTGAGGATCACTCTTCTTATCAAATCCTTCCTCTTTCAGGGCACTTCCCGCCAGGGTCTGGGACCCGCCCAGGTGGCCGTCATAATGAAGAATCTGATGCAGCGCTTGGGCTACGACAAGTTCTTTGTCCAGGGTGGTGACTGGGGCAGCATCATTGGCAGCCACATAGCCACTCTCTACCCGGACAATGTCCTGGGCTACCACTCCAATATGTGCAACAATATGAGTCCCAAATCAATGGTCAAGGGTTTCCTGGCTGGCTTCTGGCCCAGCTTCTTTGTGCCCCAGGGCTATGAGGATTTCTTCTTCCCAAAGTCCAATGAACTGAAATACCTGATTGAGGAGAGTGGCTACTTCCACCTCCAGGCCACCAAGCCGGACACCATTGGAGCCGCCCTCACCGGCAATCCGGTGGGCCTGGCTGCCTACATCCTAGAGAAGTTCTCGACCTGGACGAATGCCAGCTACCGATCTCTGCCGGACGGTGGCCTTACCCAGCGCTACAAGATGGACGCCCTGCTGGACAATGTCATGATCTACTACCTGACCAACTCAATCACCACCTCGCAGCGCCTCTACGCGGAGCAGTATACCCAGGCGCAACGTGACCTAAAGCTGGAGCGGGTTCCCACGAGGGTGCCCACGGGATGTGCTCGATTCAAAGGCGACATCATGCAGTTCTTGGACACCCAGCTGCAGGACAAGTTCAAGAACCTGGTCCACAGCACCTACTATAAGAAGGGCGGTCACTTTGCCGCCATGGAGGTGCCCAAGGTCCTCTACAAGGATTTCATCGACTTTGTGAAGACGGTGGAAGGCAAGTTTAGAATTAAGACCCTGTAGATATATATTGATTGAATAAAGCCGCTTCAGCTGATATCGATAGCAGAATCCTGGGCTAGGGATGGAAGAGGTACACTTTTCGATCGGAAGGGGTTCATTTTTTATGTTAAAAAATATCATTTATAATCTACCTCTGCTGGTTTTAAATACTTAAATTTAAAAAATACAAACTTAATTACAAATACTTTGTAATTTAAAAATGAAACCTTTTGTTACCTTTTTGTCTAAAAGGTATATTTTATAAATACCGGTACACAAAATTTTAAAAATCTCAATGGTACCATATTTATCATTTAAAAAATCGGTTGCATGTAAAAAGATAAAGAAGTATGAAAACCTTGATTACCATTTTGGGATTTCTTTAACTTAAACTTAAACTTTGTATACAAAATCAATATTATTTTATATGAGAATCAAGGTACAAGTTTAGGTACTAAAGCTAAGAAGCCCTCCCATCCTCGCAACAATTCTTTTCTTTATTTAAAAGACAAAAATTTAACAATTACAGAAGTTCAGCAATAGTTAACTTATTTAAAAAATATTTTGGATACAGTCAAAAATAAGAGTATGAAAGAATAGTTATTGATCTAAAATGGGATATAAATTTATGGCAAAAGAAAACTTCCTTTTTAAATTTAGGTACCGAAGCTAAATATAGGTACAGAAGCAAGAAGACCTACCAACACTGATCCTGGAAACAATTGTTTTCTTTACCGCCTAAATAGGAGGTAAAAATTAAGAAGCTTTAGTTATTTTTCATTTAAAAAATCGGTTCTTTGTAGGCAAATACAGATAAGAGCCGTTTTGTTTATTTAAAAAGTCATTTGTGACCGTGAAACAGTAGGCTCTTTTTTGTATGTAAATTGAGGCATAAATCACCAGAGGTCGAAAGCAACAAAACCTCCCATCACTGATCCTGGAACCAATGGAATAAAAACAGTTGGCCGGCAGTGTGAAAAAAAACGACAAAGAAAATAGTTAAAAAAATTGAAAGCTACTGAATTTACATTTTTCTATATTCTTACTTTTGTAAGCCGCGGGCCGGTCCAGCGAATCAAAAAATCAAATCGAAAACTGCGATTGAGCAAATAAATATTTATACCTTCGAAGTTAAAGAAAAAAGTGAAGACCATAGACCAAAAAAAGGTAACCGTAAATAGAGGACATTTTTGAAGGCGAGATGACGGACTTAAAGTTGACCGTGTCCTTGACCAGCGTCAATGGGGAGAACATGTCGCGCCACGACATGCTCCAGTGGGTCAACGACATGGTCCAGGGCCACTTCAAGAAGATCGAGGAGCTCTGCTCAGGTGAGATGCTCCACCCAAGTCGATGGCGCCTTTCCATTGACTCGTTGCATTTTTTATTAGGTTCCGCCTACTGTCAGATGATGGAGATGATCTTCCCCAACTGCATCAACTTGAAGCGCGTCAAGATGAGCGCCAAGCTGGAGCACGAGTATATGCACAACCTGAAGCTGTTCCAGGGAGCCTTCAATCGCCTAAAACTGGACAAGACGGTGCCCATCGATCGCCTGATCAAGGGCCGTTTCCAGGACAACTTTGAGTTTCTGCAGTGGTTCAAGAAGTTCTTCGACTCCCAGGCTCCAGGTCTGGAGAACATCAAGTTCATGGCCAATGCGCCGGTGCCGAAGCCAATCAAGCCGCGAGTCTTTGCCAAGGCGGAGGAGCCATTGCCTGCAAAGGAACCAAAGACCCCGGAACAGGAACCAGACGATGAGAACAACAAGGCACTCAAGGAGCTCATGGACGAGCGCCAGACGATGAATCTAAAGAGCGACAGAATCTTGGAGGAGCGCGATCAGTGCTACAATAAGCTGCGTTTGATCGAGGACCTCTTGGACGACATGATTAACAACAACCAGGAGGTGGAGTTTTGCAAACGCGTTCAGTTGGTTCTCTACAAGACACTAGATGGCCAGAACCAGGAGGAGACGGAAGCTTCTGTTTCCAAAGAAGAAGATCCCAATGAAGGATTGTATTAACTTTTATTTTATTTCAAGCATGTTGTTTGTTAAATCTTTTTGTCTTAAATATATAAATAAATCTATGGTGAATTCAATAAGGCTACGATTCTTCTGCGGATGAGGACGAGGATGAGGAGTAGTCTCCCACTAAGCTTTGGGATTTTGTTGCGGATGTCGAAGCGCCGTCTGGTTCTTCTATTTTCCTACGCCTTATGCCCAAATCTTGTAGCTGGAGGTGATTGTTTAGCACCTTCTGACGCTTCAGACCGCCAAAGGTGGTAGCCGTGGCACCCGGCAGAGCCGGCCGCATGAGCAGCTCTAGCCGCTGCTCCTGTTCCTTTTCCAAAGCTGACTTTGTCTGCAGCTTCATGAGAGCAGCCATCTCTCGATCCTGGTTCGTCTCCGGCAGCAGTTGAATGTCCAGACTGCTTTTGGCCAGCAGCTGGCGATCCAGCTCCTGCTGGCTATTGATTTCCTGCTTCTGATGCCGGAACTCAGCCCGTAGGCGACAGTTGGCTTCGTAATTGTCGTCCCACACGCTCAGGTTGCGCTCTACGAGCTTCTGCAACACCGGCTTGGAGTCAGCCGCAACCTGGGCATCCTTAGCCGTGTGCTCCAGCTTGTACATGGCATCGTCGAAGAGGCGCTTCTGCACCTCTTTGGTTTCGGGCACAACCTGCTCGTTCTGCAGGGGATCCCATCGGTTTTCCTGCCGTCGAGCTCCCGATAGTATCACATAGTCCAGGTTGCCGGGATCCGTCTGAATCTCGAAGTGGTTATCACACAGGTGGCACTTCATCCGAAACTTGAAGATGGGCGTGGTGTAGTACATTCCCACCTTGGTTTTCTCGGCATTATAGCGCACCCCCATGCCGATGTGGTTCTTGCATCCTTCGCACCATATATTATAGGGCATCTCGAACCGGATGATGATTATTCCGAGATGGATCTTCCGGGCGCGTTCTCTCAGGGCATGGGTGCCCTGGAACTTGTTAAGTCCACCCTTCCTTGGATCGTAGTCCGGTGGATAGTACTTGTTTTGGCCCTTACGTTCACCCATTTTCCGGGATTATTTTTCTTTAGATTTCAAGTATAAACGAAAGTAAAGTACAATCGGTTTCCTCTTGCGGATTGTAAATAAAGACTCAGTGCTTCTCAAACAGTACGCAAGTCAGCTGTTGCAGTTTTGTTTTGACTTCTTGATAAACAGTATTGTAAAACGCTAAAATGCCATCTCTAAAATTCCGGATTTGGAAATATAATTTGGGTTGGATAATCATTCAATAGTAATATATGATTGTTATTGGTTTTGACTGAAAAAATAATGTCTAATGTGTTGCCAAAAGAACTGTTGCAGCCAAATTCAAAGTGGTGCCATCATGTCTAACCGTGCCATCACGAATAAAATCCCATCTCGAGCAAGTTCTGTCATCGCTAGCAAAATAGAGTTCTCGTGCAGCAATAGATTTTTTTAGGTTTTACCTCTCTCTGCCACGTAAATTGAATTAGAATTAGCCCCATTAGACGGAACGATGATCATCTATACAAACGAAGGCAATCCGCTTGGGCTGCAACTGCTGATGCTGACGAAATTCGCCAAGCTGTCGGCAAAGGTGCAGCTGGTTAACCTAAATGGTGAGTGGTTTAGTCTGCAAAATGTGTTTTCCCACCTGGAAAAGGCAGTTCAGTGGCCATTTCTGATGCAATAACCGGTTCGTATTACAGATGCCAAGTTTAAGGACCTGCTAGTACTGCCCACCCTGGAACTGGACAATGGTCTTCGCCTATTTTCATCCTCGGCCATTGCCAAATATTTGTTGTTGGACGAGGGACAGCTGCGGGACGAGGTGGGTTAATGATGTCCAATTTGGGTTGTGACCCTTGAAGGTTAAACTAATTGCCGTTCCCTTTTGACATTCCACAGTGGCTGGAGTGGTCGGCCACTTTGCTGGCTCCGGCTTTAGCCCATCACATGGCCGTGGGCCACAAGGCGGACGCCAATGCCCTGCCTGTACTGAATGGCCTGGTTAAGAAGCTGGACGACAGCCTGATATCGACTCCCTTCCTCGCTGGCGACAAGCTCACGGCCGCCGACATTGCTGTGTGGTCGCTTCTGGCTCCCGAAGGCACCTTGAAGGGCGCCCAGAACGTTGACAGCCTAAGGGATTGGTATGGCCGGATCAAAGCCCTCCCCGAGGTACAACAGGTGTTGGCCGAACAACCTCTGAAGGATCTCAGCTTCAACGCCCTGCAGCAATCGAATCGCTACGGAGGCTTGCACCATGTTCCTCTGAAGCGCCTCAGTCTGGCGGATGCGGGCAAACTGCTGGTGGACACCACACCCACAGTGGCCGATACGGTTACCGACGAGGAAATTAGAGCCGCCCAGGCTGCCTTCACGTACACAGCTCCCAAAGCGACCAAAGAGGAGCGCACCATTCTGCCCAAGCCTGGCCAGCGCAACGTGCTCATCACCTCGGCGCTGCCTTACGTCAACAATGTTCCTCATCTGGGAAACATTATCGGCTGCGTTCTGTCTGCGGATATCTTTGCCCGATACTCCCGTTCGGCTGGCTACAATACCCTGCTGATATGCGGCACGGATGAGTATGGAACGGCCACCGAGAACAAGGCTCTGGCCGAGAACCTAACGCCACGCGAAATCTGCGACAAGTACTTTGAGCTGCACAACTCCATATACCGCTGGTTTGGTATTGGATTTGATTACTTTGGACGCACCACGCACCAAGAGCAAACCGAGTGAGTTCAGGACTTGAAATCAAAGAAATCATCGAAAAATAATTATAATCCTTATATAGAATTGTACAAGACGCTTTTAAGGATGTCCTTAACGCTGGCTATATCATCACAGAGAGCGTGGAGCAGCTGCTTTGCCAAAAGTGTGATCGATTCCTGGCCGATCGGTACGTGTTTCTCTTCGTTTTTGTTAGGAATTTTATTTAAACGCTTGAATCGCTTACCTTCAGATTTGTGGAGGGCACCTGCCCGCATCCTGGCTGCGGCTACGAAGATGCCCGCGGCGATCAGTGCGACAAGTGCGGCAAACTGGTGAATGCCACCGAACTGATCCGTCCACGCTGCAAGGTCTGCAACAGCGCCCCAGTGCTTCGCTCCTCCGACCAGCTGTTCATCGATCTGCCCAAGGCCGAGCCGCAACTCAAGGAATGGGTGGACAAGTCGGAAGGCGGGTGGACAAACAACGCCAAAGTCATCACGAGGGCGTGGTTGAAGGAGGGTCTGAAGCCGCGCTGCATCACCCGAGATCTGAAGTGGGGCATCCCGGTGCCGCATGAGGGCTTCGAGAAGAAGGTGTTCTACGTCTGGTTCGACGCTCCCTTCGGCTACGTCTCCATGACCAAGCGCTACACCAAGGAGTACTTGCAGTGGTGGCAGCCGTCCAAGGGAACCGATGTGGAGCTGTTCCAGTTCATGGCCAAGGACAACGTGCCCTTCCACTCGGTGGTGTGGCCCAGTGTGCTGTTGGCCATCAACAAAGGTCACACCCTGGTCTCCCACATCATGGCCACGGAGTATCTGAACTACGAGGACGGAAAGTTCAGCAAGAGTCGTGGCATTGGAGTGTTTGGCAACGACGCCCAGGACACAGGGATTCCGGCTGATGTCTGGCGTTTCTATCTGGCCTCTGCCCGGCCTGAGGGTCAGGACTCCAGCTTCAGTTGGAACGATCTGGCTGCGCGAAACAACTCGGAGCTGCTGAACAACCTCGGAAACTTTGTGAATCGCGCCCTGGTCTTCTGTGAAAAGAACTTCAACAGTACTATTCCCGACATGGCTCTCACCCAGGACGAACTGATCCTATTGGCCCTGATCAACCGTGAACTTAAGGGTTATATCAACTCCATGGAGAAGGCGAAACTGCGCGATGGCATCCGTCACTTGCTGGCCATTTCGCGCCACGGCAACGGCTACATGCAGACTCAACAGCCGTGGGTCCTGCTCAAGGGCGACGAGGAGCAGAAGAAGCGTGCCGCCACCATCATCGGTCTGTCGACCAACATTGCCTGCCTGCTGGCCAATCTCCTCTTCCCCTACATGCCTACCACGGCCAGGACATTGTTTAACCAACTCAACGCCAAGCAGACCCCGCTTAATGCAGAGTAAGATTATATTATTCTTTTATTATAATTTTTTATTAATCTTTATTTTCTACAGGAAACCTCTTGCCACTCTCCTGCTTTCTGCTGGTCACAAAATTGGAAAACCTGCTCCGCTGTTCGCCAAGCTGGAACAGGCTTTTATCGATGAACTCAAGGGAAAATACGGGGGAACTCAGGAGTCCAAGGGCAACCCCCAAGCCCAGACAAGTGCCGCTGATTTGGAGCAGGCTGTGGCAGCTCAGGCAGACAAAGTGCGTCAGCTTAAGGCCAGTACCAAGGACAAGGCAGTGTGGCAGCCAGAAGTGAACAAGCTTCTCGATTTGAAGAAAAAACTGGAGGAGGCTAAAAAGACTGCACCAGCTCCCACAGCCGCTCCCGCTTCCGCTTCGGCTCCTACGAATGGGTCACAATCCGTAAAGGATCTGGAGAAGGCCATCCAAGAGCAGGGCGACAAAGTGCGCAAACTCAAAGGCAGCACAAAAGACAAGGCCGTGTGGCAGCCGGAGGTGGATGTTTTACTGGTCCTGAAAAAGCAACTGGAGGCAGCGCAAAAGGCTGCCAAGGCGGCACCTGCTCCTGCTCCTGCTCCTGCTGCAGCTCCAGCAACATCATCTGCCGCGGATCCAGTCCAAGTTAAAGCCTTAGAAGACAAAATTGCTCAGCAAGGGGAAAAAGTACGAACCCTAAAAGCTTCCGGCGATGCCTCCGTGTGGAAACCCGAAGTTGATACTCTCCTGGCCCTTAAGAACCAACTGGCGGCGCTGACTGGAACACCGGCCGCCGGAGGACAGGGCAAGGGAAAAAAGAAAAAGTAGATTGGAAACACATGAACTATTATGAACTATCTCTAGCTATACTGGACATTTTTACCTCAAACCTTCTAATCACCCATTCGATGGCAAATTCTTAGTCACGAACTGGCACAGTTCTATTCATTTCGTTTAAGTTATTGCGTTTGCATTTAACCAATTTTGTATTTATTTGAAGTGGCTAAATATTCAGTTAGTAATTTATTGTGAGTTTGTGAATGAAATACAAAATCTATTGACTTTAAATTGGTACGAGTACATATTTCTGTTTAAAAATAATCTTTAACATATACAAGGCTTTCGAGTATTCATTTTGAATTGGGCGGGTAAACGGTGTTGCCAGATAGCTGTAACTTAGAGGTGAAAGAATTTTGGCAATCACGACCGTAATAAGACCTTAAAATATTTAAACTGAAGATGGGGAGAACATTTTGAATATTTCGATGTCTAATAAAAGTCAAAATTAATTAATCTACAAAATTATATCCATAGCTTCCAAATCCAAAATTAAACTAGACGTGATTGCAGCGCTTCACTTGCCATCTCTAATCACTATTGCAACTCTGCGGGACTGCCAGTGTTACTCCTGGCGAAACAATAACAAATTTCGTGAATTAAGAGGAAATTTTCGTCAAATCAACGCGAATCATATAAAAACGATGCTGTGGTAGACGTGGGATACGGTAGGCAATGAAGGATTCAAACAGAAAAGCCGGGAAATCGAGGGAAAAGCCGTGGAAAAAGTTGTGTCTGGCCCCGTCACGCGCCCCCCCACCCCGTCTGCCCTATACCAGTGCAAAATATTCGTCATCAGCTGGTTGTCCGCTCTCTCTCTATTTGCTCTCTCTTTTGTGGCAGTCGCTGCAGTCGAGAGAAACGCGAATTAAATAAATATTCTGCTTCTGCTTCTGATTCCGAGTGCGATTCTGATTCTGATTCTGCTCCTGCCACGCGACGTTGACGTTATAGTTTCTATCCGAATGCAGATTGAAAATTTAAATATATACACACACAAGGGTCAACGATAGGGTGATTTGTGCTTTGAATTGAATTTGAATTTGAAAATTCCCCCAATTAATGGCAAAGAACGCCAGTGTGTGCGTGAAAGTGGCTGGAAACAAAGAATTCCGAACGATTCCCATTCTCATACCAATGATTTTCATTTCCCAGTAATATAAGCAGGTGCTCCGCCAGCCACACTTTTCAAATATGCAACCCATATTGTGGCTCACACACGAAAAAACGTTCAACGTTTTCAAGGACACGACATCAACAAGTGTTTGCTTTGGTTTTTTGCGTTCGCTAATTGCTATTGATTTTCGTTTGATTTTTTTTTTGTAGAGCCCACCCACCGAACCAAGTCAATATCGGATACAGTAGACAACAGAGATCCACTCACAGCCATCATCATGGAGTCGGCGGACGCACTCGTCGAGGAGCAGAAGCTAATGGCCGAGGCCAAGTACCGGACCTACATGACCAACATCGACAAGGCGCTGCGCAGTTTCGAATACTCCAGCGAGTGGGCGGATTTGATATCGGCCCTCGGCAAGCTCAGCAAGGTACGAAAGTCGTCGGGGATCGCCTACTTCTTTGGATACGACCCATTAATTTTAAAACTGTTTTGTGTATTAATTTGCCTATTACAAGGCTAAAATGATTTCTGTAATGTATAGCCAGAGATAGCTCTTAGCTCTTAAGCATGAATAAGTATGTACGTCTGCGATGCAAATAGTAGGTAGAAAAGGTGCTAATGTGAGGGGTTTTATTATTCAATATTTATTATAGTATTTTATAGAGCATGCCAAAAGGAATATATTCTTGAAAAATTGAACTTACATAAAGGTTATCCACAAGTTAAATGTTGAAAAACCCATTTCAGTTTAACTTTATCAGAAACCCTTAATCAAGAACCTTAAATGCGAATTTAAATGTTCACGCCAATCAATGTTAGATAAATGCCGTGAAATATATATTATTATTTTGCTATCAGTTCTTGTTTGTGGCAAACCAGATAAGAGTTCACTAAAAATTGACTCACCGTATGAACCCTTATCGGTTCATTGTTTGTTTTCTGGTCTTTTAAAATGTGTCACTTCCCGTTTTCGCCGACAGGCGATATTGAGCAATACTCAATACCAGGTCATTCCCAGGCGGCTGAAGATAGCGAAGCGTCTGGCCCAATGCATGCATCCCGCCCTGCCCTCCGGGGTGCATCTCAAGGCCCTGGAGACCTACTCGGTAATATTCAGCAAGACAGGACCAGAACGCCTAGCCACGGAGTTTATCTATAGGTAAGCCTTATCCTTATCAATTACCCTAACATTTCTGATCCGATTTTGTACCTCCTGTAGTGCTGGATTATTTCCACTTCTCGGCTACGCCGCTATGAATGTTCGGCCTCAGCTTCTGACCATTTACGAGGACTACTTTGTGCCGCTGGGCGATAAGCTACGCCCGGCGCTGAGCGGTTTCCTCAACGGAGTCCTGCCCGGCTACGACTGTGGCTTGGATCACTTCGAAAGAATAAGCACTCTGCTCAAGAATGTTTGCAACGCCGTCAATCCCATGCACTTTTACACGGTTCTCTGGGAGTCGGTGGCCAAGAATGCAGCCATCCGCCTGCCCGCCATCACATACCTGCTGGAGCACTTTAACAAGCGACTGGATATGCAGGAGCAGATATACATCATGGGTCACAACAGGGAGATCATGATGTCGGCCCTATGTGCTTGCCTGAACGATTCACTGATCCTGGTGCAGAGAAACACGCTAGAGTTCCTGTTGCTCGGCTTTCCCATGCACACTACACTGCTCTCCGAGGATGACCTGGTCAAGCTGGTCACCAATGGACTAAATACCATCTTACGCAGGGATATGTCCCTCAACAGAAGGCTCTTCAGCTGGCTACTGGGCAGCGAGGTGGCCAAGAACTCACCCACATACGACACCCTATCGCTAGACGCCTCGAATGCTCCACCAGACGAGGAGCCGGAGCCTTATTTCATCAAGCATTCGAGGCACATTCTAATCCGAGCTTTAATCACCACTCTCCGGCTTAGTCTGGAGTGTGCTCCCATGGACCTGAAGCCCTACAGGATTATGCTGTCGCTGCTGGACAAGGCGGAGATTGGCAGCGCCGTCTTGGACTACGTGCTGCACGACATTATGCGGGCCATGTACATCTCCAGTGGCAATGCGGAGGCTCTCAAGTCCGCAAATCTTCTGTTCGCCACCTTTGACCCAGCCTACATTTGGAGCTTCATGACCAATATGTTTGAGAGAGCCTGCCAGCAGGCAAACTCAGCTCAAGAGATGCCCCTGCAGACTATAGACGCGAGTACAAAGTATCCCTGCGAGGTGGGATCCGGGGATCCCTCGGTGATGGAAATCTGCGTCCTCACCGAGTTTCTGCTGGAAACAGTTTCGCTGGAAATGTACACGGAAACCACTCGGGTCTACCTGCCCAAGGTCTTCCTGGCCATCACCCAGCTGCTTTCTCTTCATATGGATCGCGTGAACAGCAACGAGATCACGGCCTCGCTCAAGCTCTGCATGAAGATCGTCTCCAGGGTGCAGCCCATGATAACGTAAGAAAAGAAACACAAAAGGGAAATCATACGATGCCTTATCTCTTTTTTGATTCCACAGAAGTCCCATAAAGCTGAACAAGCTGGCAGAACAAAGCGGGCGATCCTCTTCGGACGAAAAAATCACAGTCAATACTGCACCGACCGAGATTGGCAAAGTCGAAGGCGCTGGGTCCCTGGAGAAGAGCAAGTCCGACTCGCGGCTAAACAAGTTTGCGGAAAACTGTCTGCACAGCTCGGATCCCAACGATGAGGAGCTGATCCGTCGCTCGGCATCCAATCAGAGCGTTGGGCGACAGAGTCCCAACAAGAAGAAGGCCAAATCCATATCCCGACTCTCCGAGTTGGACAAAGACGTGAGTGGTTCTCCTAAAAATAGAAATTCTTATTAATTTTAATTTCAAATAAAGATAAGCGCCTCGGATACCGGCCAGCAGTCATCCTCCGACCTAGACACCCCCAGGAGCATCAAAAAGCTGAAGGCCAAGGCAAAAGTGCCCTTTATACGTAGCCCCAAAAAGCAGAGACCCAAGGATATTGTTTTGGTGCAATCCAATACCACCGCCGACGTAAAAGATGCCCCAAGCGAGGAGGAGCCCAAGAGCGCTCCGCCAGATCACTCACCACAGTTTCAGCTGGACGAGGAGAGCCGAGCCACGCAGCAGCGGGGATTCTCCATCCTGGAGAAGTGCATTCGCCAGTACGAGATCTTCTTTGAGGTGTACTTGGCCCGAAAACTACTGCAGATTGAGTCGGAGCCAAAGGAGTGTGCCGTACGTGTTCAACTCCAGCGCACTGTGAGCAACAGCACCAGCATTAGTCCCTCCTCGAATCTCTTCATGGTTGAGCAAGTGCTGGAGCACGAGTGCCCCGAAAGGCTGTCACAAATCGAGCGCCTTTTCAACTTGCTTCGCGTGGACATTGTGCCGCGGTCAAAGCAGCTGCAGCGTCTGCTTAACAAGTCCCTGCCACTGCCCGCCAGTGCCAGTGAACTAAGCAGCGACAGTGAGGCCCAGGAGGACAAGCAGCAGAGTCTGCTCATCGACAATCAGACGCAACGCAGTGTCCAGCAGCTGTCCGAGCTCCAGCTGAGTCTGGCCTTGCGCGGAGCCGTCAAACTGGCGGCTACTCTGCTGGTGGAGATGTCCACATTCCCCAACTGCAACAAGCACATTGTTCTGGACAAGAATGGTTTGTAAATTAAATAGAATCCTAGATAACCCTGGCAATTCATTTTTATTTCCGTTCAGAACCGGAACTTCCAAACTGGTTAAAAGTTCTCTGCCTGGTGGCTTGTTTCGCCCAAAGCGACAAGGAACTGCAGGTTTCCGCCATCACCACATTGTTTGATCTAATCAGGTAAGAAAACCAAACCAAATGCAAATCCATATCCAAATTCTAAAATCTTGGATCTTCAGCTTACTCCGCTCCCAGATAGAGCACACAACCAGCCCAGGAGTCACGTTTGTGGTGATGTTGCCGCTCCTGAAGTTCGGCCATGTCAGCTACATGGAGCAGCACACACGCGTCTTCCAGCTGGTGAGCTCCATCCTTTGGGACTACCTCGGGGCACCTGGCACAGATCCGGCTCAGATTGCAGCCCTGCTCCATCAACTGCATAGCTGCTTGGAGAGCGGCCTGGTGGAGACTGTGATTGGAAACCGAATGCAGGCTCAACACTTGCTGCAAATACAATCCTCGCCCCCGGTTGTGCCCGGAAGAACGGCGCTGCGCAATTTCCAAATGGAACGTCTGGCGGATGCCCAACTGCTCTGTCCCACAGAGTCCACGGAGAGACTGCGGGAGAGTCAGGCCCGCAGCTTCAAGAAGTTCGAGCTGATGTGGCACTTGGGCCGGGACAAACAGACCACGAGGGGATTCGAGAAGACGCTCCTCAAAGTGCTGGACACCCTGGCCTTGCCGCACTACATGTCGGAGCGCACCTTCGTGACCAACTGGCTGCAGGCCTCGCTCCTGCGCGGAGATCTCGCCCGCTTGACCAAACCCCTCTACAAAATCCTCCTCTCGGCCAATTCCAAGCGAGTGGGTATCGTGCACATGCAGCAGCTCTACCGGGATGCGGATCACGAGACAGCTCCCGTGTTTGAGCGCGATGTCTATGCCATTAGCTCCGAGCAAGGGAATGTGAAGTACCACCACATGGAGACCACCAGCAGTGGCAAGAAAAAGAGCCCCATTCGGAATTTTCCGAAGAAAATCTTTGGAGTCACCCTAAGTGGTGGCAAGGCCAACAAGGTGTCCAACTTTGTGAGCGACAAAGCTGCGGTGGCTGCCGAGGCCTCGCAAGACATGAATACGATTGGCCTGATCATTAATCCCCTGGAGAACGCAACCGATTTCGATGACGAAACGGATCTGGAGGAGCCGCGCATTGAGGTGCCGCACAAGGAGACGCCGCTGGAGCAAAAGTTGGCTAGCGCCATGGACGAGAGTGAACAGCATTCGCAAGAGCAGCCGGAGCCGACGACCCAGCAGGATCAGAGCCAGCAGTTTGACCAGGACATCACCGACAACTCGGAGAGCAGCGACTTCGAATCTGATTCCGAGATGCGTGAGACCAGTCTGGAGAAGGAGGACAGCATCACGGTGAGCTCCAGTGCCGGAGTCAGCGACGATGTGAAGCGCTTTGTGGGCGCATGCGAACGTGTGACGGAGGCACTGACGCAGCACGAGAGGATCAAGAGCCGCAAGACGTACCGTCTGACCAGGGAGAAGACTCCGGGCGAAGTCAGCTTGAACTCCCTAGAATCCAAGGACCAGGAGCAGGCTGCTCCAGAGCTTCAGGCAGATGCCATGCCGGCGGATGAATATTTTGGACACGACAAGAAGGTTGGCAAGCGCAAGAAACTGCTGAATGCCGCGGACAAGAAGCGACTCAGTTGCATCTCAAAGACCTCCACGGATAGTAATGTTAGTGGATCCCATGCAGAAAATCCCGATCAGGAAGGAGATCAGGAGACGGAAACGGTCAACGAGTCCTCCACCATCAATGTGGAGGATAAGCGTCGCAATCTCAGCCTGGAAACCAGCAAGCTGCAGCCGGATATACAGAAAACCCTGGAAAAGGGCAAACAGAATGTGGAGATCCTGCGCCAGAATGCAGCAGCCGCAGCGGCAGCCGCAGCGGCAGCCGCAGCAGCGGAGGAGCAGAGCAGCCTGCGGAGCTCGGTGAAGAGCAGTGGATCCCTGACGGAGACGGCGCATCTCTATCACAACCATCTCCTGCTCTATCTGGCCATCTACGACACCCGCCAAACGCTGTACGCCCTGCAGACCCTGCGAAACATCATCTGCTGCGACCGGCGCACCTTCCTCTGCCTCTCCATCACAACATCCTTCTCCAGCGCCAGCCTGAAACAGCTCCTGGTGCGCCACCGCAAGAGCATCTCCGGCAAGGGTTTCGACGGCGGCGTTGGCAACTCGGAGTACGCTCAGGGCTATCGGGGATGCATGCAGCTGGAGCTGCTTGTCACCCTCTGTCTGTTCTACGCCCGGGGCTACTTTCAGAGAGAATCACTGGACGCCCAGCGCCAACCGCCCACGCTGCAGGACATCGTCAACAACCGACGCATCCAGCTGGAGAGCATCGAGTTGCTTACCCTCATCTGCTCCGAATTGATTGAAATCGTTAAGGGCATGGGCCGGGGCCTGGCCTGCTACATCGCCGACCTGCTGGCACGCGCCAAGCTGCAGAAGGTGATGCTGCACTGCCTCAACAGCTCCGTGAGCAGCTACGGCCGGAAGGCCAACCCCAGTGCCGGCAGCTATGCGGATCAGGTACTCAGCTTTAATGATCCACAAGACGATCAACTGCACGCGGACTGCTTTCAGCTGCAACTGCTGCGCCTGCTGCTGGCCGTGATCCGGCTGGAGCACGAGGTGCACCAGCTGCGGCAGGACACGCCGCCCTCCGCCGGCGAGGAGTCGGCCGGCAATGCCTCACCGACCCGATTGGCCGAGGGAGCGGCTGCCAATGTGAAGTATCTGCCCAACTGTCTCATCAGTCAGCAGCCTATGTTCCTGGCCGCCGTTCTGGGTGCACTGCAGCAGGAGCGATTGAGGCATCTGCACCGTAACTGGACGGATCTGGTGACGTCTTCGCTGAACTGCTTCTCCTTCGGATCCCTCACAAACATTGTGATCAGCGTGGTGCACCAACTGTGCAGCAACCTGGACCGTTTGGCCAAGATGCCGCTTCCCCAGCAGCGCCACTTTCCACCCGACTATGTGGTTTCCCAGCTGGAGGCTCTGACCATCCTGTGCCACTACTGTCTCCTGGACAACACCCAGCAGACAGCGCTGTCTCACTTGTTCAACCAGGCCTATCCCCAGACCAGCTCCTCGGTGCAGAGCTCCAGCACGGGCCAGCTGCTCAACAGCATCGTGCACTCCTTCCTCTCGGCCAGCGAGTCCTCCACATCGGCTCCGGCCCCGCGGAATCCCCAACTGCAAGCGGCCAGGAACGCTGTGCTGTCGCACCTTCCGCGGATCATGAGCAGTGTGGCGGCCATATGGGACAGTGAACTGGGCCAGCTGCGTCCGGTGCGCTTGCAACTGTTGGAGTTCCTGTCGCCGGTGTCGCTGCATCATGGCTGCAACTTCCTAGCCGCCGTGGCAGTCACGTGGCAACAGCGCGGTGTTTCCACCAACATGAGTGGCTTGAGTATTGCGGAGCAGTTCCAGAGGAACTCCACCCTGCAGGCCTGTCCCGCCCAGCTCTCGTTGGTGTCGCTGGTTTCCAGCATCCGGGTCATGCCGATGGATTCATTTGTGCTTACCCTCCACCAGGTGGTGCGTTCTCCCCCACCGATCCATCGCCCGCCGGCCCAACTCAGTATCGAGGTGAGCGCCCTGGAGCTCTTCTACTTCTACATGAAGCAGGCGCCGGCGCCCCACCTAGCGGACGCCTGGAGCTCGTTGCTGGGCCTCATCCGCGATGGCTTGAGCCTGACACCGCCAGCGCAGTTTGCGCTGCTGATGCTGCTCAACGAGTTCGTGCAGAGATGCCCCCAAATGCCATTCCAGGACAAGAAGGAGGTGCGAGAGTTGCACGACGTCACCTCTCGATTAGTGGATTCGCTGTCCAGCGTGGCGGGATCCTGCCTGGAACAGACGACCTGGCTGCGCAGGAACCTGGCCGTCAAGGAGGACACCGATGGGCTAGCCAAGGATAACAGCGTCGGCGGCGGTGGAGCCCAGCAGTATTCCCTGCAAGCACAAAGTGTCCTGGCCGCCATACTATCCAACCTGCTGGACGTGGCCTACGGCTCGCAAGAGAAGGACAAGGTGGTCAACATTGTGACCCCGCTTCTGTACAACATCACTCCATATCTGAAGAATCACACGGCGCGCAACGTGCCCTTCTTCTATGCCTGCTCAGCCCTGCTGGCCAGTCTTAGCGGCTACCAATACACGCGGAAGGCGTGGCGGAAGGACATGCTCGACCTTCTGCTGGATAACGCCTTCTTCCAGATGCACCTGTCCTGCCTGCCATTCTGGCGCATGATCATGGACAGCCTAATGACATATGACAATACCACCTTCCGGGAGCTGATGACCCGCGTGTCGCTCTCCCAGGCGGGTAGCTTGAACATCTTTACATCACGGGATCAGGAGTACGAGCAGCGGGCCATGCTCCTCAAGCGCTTGGCCTTCGTCATCTACTGCAGCGAGTTTGACCAGCACAACAAGTACATGCCGGATATACAGGGTAAGTTGTGGGGTCTTCGAATCTTCGGTTCTCAAAGCCACTTCCCCTTTTCTGTGTAACGATAAGACCGAGGCCGAACCGCTTTAATTCTGTATAAACCGACAAACTCAGACCCAGATTATCGTTTTTCAAGACTCACAATTAATGGCTTTGTTTCAAAGATTCTTGAATTACAAACAAATACTTTTCAATCAACTTTTCCAGAACAACTGGCCAACAGTTTGCGACTGGTGCCCATGGGTCCCTCCGTGCAGGCGGCTGTCTTCCTGTGTTTCCGAGTGCTGCTTCTGCGCATGTCGCCCGACCACGTCACCTCGTTGTGGCCCATTATTATTGCTGAGATGGTGCAGGTGTTCCTGCAGATGGAGCAGGAGCTAAAGTCGGAAAGCGAGGAGAGGAGGTAATTTTATGTTCCTTCATCCAAAGAAAATTTATAATTAATATTTGAATCCATCCGGCAGCCAACAAATGCGCATGCCAACCGGCATTGATGTCTCGTGGTCCTCCAATTCGGGAGCCATTAATGGCTACAACTCCCAGACACCCATGCAGCACTGGCGATCTGTTCAGCTGGAGGCCTGCAAGCTGCTGGAGCTGGGCTGCGTGTTGCCAGCCACAAAACTTCCTCACTTCCAGATGTACCGCTGGGCCTTTGTGGGCACGGAGTTTGATGTGCACGAGGAGGAGGTGCGCCTGCCAAACGGCAGCACGGAGAACCTGGCCACCTTGCCCAGTGCTTTGTACGTGCCCCATGTGAGGCGCGTGGCCAGGCTGATGGACATGAAGTACACCACTCACTCCCCTGTAAGTCAACCGCATTTTCCGTTTCCTCCTCAGATAATGCTTATCTTTGTTTGGTTTTGATTTCACCGAAAGGTTCTGCAGCGTCCCAGCAATCGGCATTTGATGCTCAACTTCCAGCAACTGCAGTCCCTGCAGGAGTTGTATGCTTTCTTCAGCACTTTGGGTATTAGTTGCCCGCAGCCGAGAAACTTCGCGGACACGGAGCAGGATGTGGCCAACTGCCTGGAGGAAATTGAGGAGGTGCTGGCCAACGACTTCCTGGAGAAGCTGCCCAGCATCACCACGCCCAGATGAAGGCCGGCAATGCCCCACAGGCAGGCGCAGTCAGAGATCCAAGCGAATGGGTCCCAGTTCGAGCTCAAGTTAAATCTAAGTCTGAATCTGGGCGATTCTGTTATGGAGCCGGCAGTGGGCAGTGCTGGGCAGGCGGTCCGCATCCTGGCCGCCGTTCAGGCCAAGTTCACCAGCCAAAATGCCGAGACGAGCTTCTCGCAAAGTCACAATATTAGCCTCAAAAGTTCGACTAGCACCACCAGCAGCCACAGCAGCAGCAGCAATAATAATAATAAGACCAACTTTCCATTTTATGTTTAAGTGCGAGATGAATATGCCGAGTATGATAGCTAGCTAGATACTAGATACTAGATAGAAATGTACGGGGTCCGAATGTGATCGATCGTTTTAACTGTTGAATGTTTAGAGGACCGCGGTAGCCCCTTAGTCAATAGCAGCCTGTATTTAATGTCTGTAATAATATGTAACCATTGTATTTAAACTGTTGATAGTGTTGCGCCGATTTCGATGTGAATAAGAGACGTGTTTAACGACAAAAATGCAAAAAAACGCTCATTTTATTGCAACAACTAGAGTACAAATGCTGGAAAACCTCAATGGCTTCAACGGCTTAAAGGACTATTGAGGTACTAAATAACGTTGGTGGGTCGTGGATTGCTGGTTTCCCGGTTTTTCAGCTGGACGTAGTGCGAGTATATGAGGCGGGCGCAGAATGCGGTGATCACTACAAGAAATGTGATTATTAATCGAGGTCCATCCTCTGGTAAACAAAAATGTCACTTACGCAGCACTATGACATAGAAGAACAGGGCCCCGAAGACGTTGCTGAACCCACTGGCTTCGCGGTAGCCGCCGTAGTGGAAGATTACTCCAAAAACGGCGAATGGAAAACCAACGGCTTGGAGCAGGGCATAGATGAGCCAGCCAAGGAGCAGAAATCGCTTTTCCTGTAAATAAAAAGCAATAAAACATTACAAATTCGTTATATTTTATCTTTAAAATTCAGTTTTTCAAATTCTTGGAAAAAGATAACACATTCCTCTTGAGTTATTTTCAGACAAATTTTATTTAATAAAAAGTGCAAAAATGAGTGATAAATAAACAAGAATTTCTTATCTTTCTTAACTTTCTTGTTTATTTATGAAAATTTTGTGTAATTTTTGAGTTATTTTCAAAAACAATTTCGAAAAAGTCATTTTTAAATCTAGATTCAACCCTTAACTTTCCAATTCATGAAATCAAAAACATAATCAATATTTTTTTGTATATACTAAATAATCTAAAAATATATTATTACCTCAGGAAATAGTAATTTTTTTATTCCCGCCCAAATATTCCAAGTTTTGAGAGCTTACATTTTGTGTTTTTGTTATCAGCTTATATTTTAGAGATTTTCTACTGATATATAATATTTACCTTTATGGTTCCG
This sequence comes from Drosophila ercepeae, assembly GCA_018150545.1. Lineage (NCBI taxonomy): Eukaryota > Metazoa > Arthropoda > Insecta > Diptera > Drosophilidae > Drosophila > Drosophila ercepeae. Next base: position 18,195,242 of record JAECWL010000161.1, read on the forward strand.
ATCAGCAATAGAATACTGGCGACCAAGGCAATCACGAATCCCACGAAATTCACAACTGCAAGTTAAAAATGAAATGAACTAATGTTTAGTTTGCAAGTATAAGTATAAAGTATAAAGTAAAACCATGAGCTAATCCCCCCCAAGCAAAACACGTTCCATTTTTCCATTTTGAGTCTGACACGATGACGACATCGATAACAGTGTCGTCATCGTGTCAGACTCAACATGGAAATATGTTTATGCTCGGGGGGATTAGCTCATGGTTTCAATTTATACGTGGCGTTTATATGTACATAGGATTGTTTTTTCTGAGACAATAGCCCCGAAAGAGCACAAACATTAACGGTTGGGGAAATGAATAAATGCCACGCCTAAATGTTCCACATCAGAGACGAAAATGTCTAAACTATTTTGATATCCAAATGGACATTAAAACACGGCGTGGAAAATATATAGAAAATTTCCAATTTTTGCATAATAAATTGCTCAAGAAACTCGATAGATTTTGTTATTTTTGGCGGAGAATGGATAATTGTGTTTTTCTGTACCCGTCGGAGCGAAGAGTACTCCTAATGTTATGGAGATTATTGAGTAGACGGCGATGCCCCAGCACCAGTTCCTCAGATCGGTGTTGCACGGTCCCTGGTCCACGACGAGATTCATCTTGGATTCTTAAGTTTGGCGGCCGAAGATGTACTATATTAGATACTCTTTATTATTTTCTCCGAAAACCGGTTTCTCGGAAGCGTCTACACCGCGGCTCAACGAATACGACCGAAGCGGACAAGAGTCGGTTTCAAATTGAATCGAATTCAAAAGGAACCATATGGCTACCTAGTAGTAGGTGGGAGAACAGCGAGAGCGGGCAGATTGTGGGAGAGCGCCAAAGACTGAATATCTTTACTATGGAGGCAGTTGTTTTATTTTGGACAAAAAAAATACATAAACAAAAAAAAGAGATAAAATCTGTAATATTTTATCGCGGCAAAAAACGCTTAGTGGTGCCGCCTTATGATTTTTGACATTTGATATTTTACACACATACATATGTATTCAATTTATCTTTGTATAGATCATTTTTGCTGCGGTTACAGAAATTATTTGTTTTTCTACCACGCTCAGCACTTCTGTTATCGGGCATTCTTCTCGGAAGTCCCCTGATTACAGCTAGAAATCAAATAAAAAAGTTTCGAATATCTTCAACCTCTTGGGCTAATGAAAGCTTTCGTATAGCTTTTAAATAGTAACGGTTTGTTTTTCAAAGTATTGAACATCAGACAGTGTGACCAGCTAGCCGACCATTATAAATTTTAGGGAAACTAAAACAATGGCATGATTAATTTATTTCTTCTTATCATATTTTTATTACATGTTTTTGTTTAAATCTAATATAAAAACATAAGGTTTATTGAAAATTACAATTTATATCAGGTATGCTATTAATTTAAAACATATTTTAATAAAAACTTATACTGGTATGACACAAAATAGTAACTGTTTAGTTATATTTTTTAAGTTTTCCATAAAATGCTGACGGGAATCGGCTTAAAACAAAACTTATAGTAAACTAAAATAACAGAATATTGACTTAAAAGAAATCAAATTGGCAATCGAGGTATAAGTTTAACTCTTTTGTTTGCATGAAAAAGCGTTCAAGATAAAAACCGTCAAAGCTTTCGTTCATGATTCAAAAATGATTTTTATATTGACACTTATCGATCAGTTGTCTTTCAAACAGCGAAGCGTTTAAATAGCTAATTAGAACAAATGGACAGGAAAGCAAAAGTAGTGATCATTGGACGCTTGGATGCCATATTATCCTGTATTTGCATTATCCTTTCGGCTGTGGGCCTGCGAATGGCGGACGAGATCGGATCACAAATAGCAAACTTCCTAAACTGTTCTAGCCGGGATGCGGCCTCATGTAATGTGTATTTTCATGTTTAAAACATTATAAAAATTAATTTATTTTTTTTAGATCTAAAGCTTCATTTAACCCCATATTTTCTCATGGAGGTGATGAATTTGGCGGCTTCAATATTATTAGTAGTGGGAGCTCGTAAGGTAAAACAAAACCCATAATACACACATTTTGTTTAAAAAAGAGTCCTTTCAGGGATATATTAATTATTTGGCGCCCTGGTTGGGCCTCAATTATGCAATAATGTTTACGGTCATCATGGCAAGCCTTTTGCAGTGGATAAAACTATTTGAATCCTCAGTTTCCATTCTGAAGGTTTTTGGGATTATTCTGGTTACAATAGCAATACTGGGTAAGTTTAGAATGAATCACTTATTCCAGTGAAACCCCAAAATTGTTTTTTTTTGCGCACCGTTTATTGCCTTAACATATATGTATGTATGTATATATGATGTCGACTTATCTTAACGTTCTTGCAGTTATCAGATGTTATTTGTGTTACGAAGTTCATACCCTGGTGATGGAACTGCGACGTCCACTGGAAATCCTCCACACCCTTATAAGAGAGGGCACCCAGGAGCGGGAGGTTCGGGTAAATGCAGTATTTGTTCATGTGGAGCAACAGTCAGAGGAACAAAAATAATAATATAGCCGTACAACTTTGCTTCTCCCGTTTTATTTTATTTTATTATTGTAAAAAATCTTTAATATACATTCTATTCAAAATATGTACTGTCCCTTGTTATTAATAGCTTTCACCAATCTTTCTGGCAGCATCTGAGACGGATAACTGATCGTCTTTTGAGGTCCAACCATTAAGATCCAAGATTCTTCATAGTCAAACGAACTCCGGTGTCCTTGCTTTTGAACCATTGCATTGTATAGCATTGAACCATCTATGAATTGGTTCAAAAACTGACATTTTTAATCAACAATGAATTTATAAAGCAATTGGATATCCACAAACGTTTTGATGCAATAATTTAAACAAGTCTCTTCGATTGTTGTATGTCGTTTTCAATCGATTATTATCGATCAGCACTTACACCTAGAGCCATTTATTGGAAAACGGCGGAAGCAAAGTTCTACCAGCAAATGTTTACCTTTAAACTATTTTTAACTGTATATATGCGGTAACTGACCTATACCAATAATCATTTCAATAAAAAGATAACACAGTTTACAGAGCTTTTGATAACTTTCTTATCTATCATAATCAGTTAAGTTCTTGTTAAAATAAAAAAGCGGTTTTCTTAAAAAATCAAAAAGGGGAAAGCCATTAATTACAAACATAAATATATCCAAAAATCAAAATAACTAATTTGAATGATAAGCCGTTAAATTTAATTTGAAGAAAGTCCCAGGTTATAGGAGGCTAAAACATGTTGCAGTATGACGGAAACGGGATGAAGATATCAGATCTATCTGTTCACGGTTTGGGAAATTCAAGAGAGAAAAGGCCCTCGCGGGAAATTTAAAATTGAAAAATGCTTTTGCGGCGCAAATCGTAGCAGGTCACACCGGTATGGTCTGGTCACACTCCATAAGCGTCACAGAATTGCGACTTACTTTTTCAATTGACTGACAAATCAAACTTGCTTTACCGGCTAGAGGTTGTATATTCCGAGAGCGAATCGAACAGAAACCAGTGAAAATGCTGCGAAGTGTATGCTGCATGCGCCTCAACACCTATGGCATGGTGATTGGATGGCTGGGCGCGATCTTCTCATTCCTGGCCACGATTATCCTGGCCGTTGCCCTAGGATTCTCGAAGCAGATCGCCGAAGAGATTGCCAAGCAGCAGACCGATCAGGATGTAACAGTTGACCAGGTTCATTCCGGTAAGTAATTGAGTTGATAAGTAAGGAAAATTCTCTTAATGCATTTTTGCGTTCTTGCGGTTTTGCGTTCTCGGCAGCCCTTGTGATTCTTCTGAGCGTTTACTTGGCCTTCAAAGTGATCAATCTGCTCTCCTCGGCCATGTTGGTCGTTGGAACTGTTAAGGTAAGTGTCCAACTCTAATCATAGAAAAGGGTTTTTAAAAAATGTTCCACATTGCGCCTCCAGGAACGTCATCTTCTGCTGCTCCCCTGGCTGATCAACAACGGTGCCCTCCTGGCTTTTGCCGTCGTCGCCCACATCGGACTCTGGGTCTCGCTGATCTCCGCCAAGGTTTCCTTCATAGAAGCTCTGCCCGTGGTCCTGCTGTCGTTGGGTCTGTTCGGTGAGTTGCATATGAGTCACCACGGCTCGCCGCTTTGTGCAAATATAGACAGCGTGCACTTGCTCATGGGATACATACACAGTGCCCGCCATCATTGTTTATTTCTTGTGAAATTGCTGTGTGTGGGGATCCACACGGGCCTTATCGCTCTGGAATTAATCTGTTTTTCTTTCCTCTTTATTTTCCGCAGTTCTCGGATGGTATTTGTACTACGGCATCTACTCGCTTTTTAAGCAAATTCAGGCTTCCAGCGAGCTCCAGCGCCCCCTGATTCCCCCACAGCCCGCTCAGCAGGGCAACTCCTATCCCAGCTACACCAAGATCTAAAATGGGTTTCCTTTTAAGATCAAACATTTTTCGAATCTTCCTATTGGAGCTATCCGAATAGCCATTTATGTTAATCAACTTCATTATGTAATCCCCCAAATTGGTATTAAAACTCAATTCATTGGCGGCGATATGTTTATTCGATTCGTACATTTAAGTGAAATATGCTTTATTTTCGATCTGTATACTTACTAATACTAATAATGATATAAAATATTTGGAGACCATTGAAATATATATTTTGTTGCCCTACACAAATGTCGTTGTTTATTTGGTAGAAATATATATTTTTCGTCTGGGTTCGGAAATGTTATCTGGTTTTCGCAAATCCCACAAGCTTTATAATTTCACAAAACAAACCGCGATTGTCATTTTCTGATAGCATTTTAATATTTCTATGCCCTTGCAGAGGGTATTTAAATTTTGGTTATACCTAAGAGTGCAATGAAATACATTCTTGATCAGGATCACATTCTGAATCGATATATGCATGTCCTTTCTGTTTCTCTATGTCCTGTCTAGTCTCTTAGTTTGAAAGCTATGCACTTGAAACTTTGCACACGCCCCTATTCCTTGGCACGCCGTATATAAGTCGGACTAGGAGTAGGATCGGTAGACTATATTCTATTCTGGCCATATAACTGAAGGATCATGAACACTATACCTTTCATGTGTTTAAAGATAGAAAGTTTAAATTCGCCAGGAGCATTTTTTATAAGGATCAGAGCTCATCTGGCGGATCGGCCGCCTATATTCTATACCTGCGATATAACACAACAATCGGAAATGCCTTAGCTTGTCCTACTATATCCCTGATATATCGGTAAAATGGCAATAGAAGCTGCCATTTGACGGCAAGGGTATATCAAATTCGACTACTCGCGCAGTTTGCTTTTCTTTCGTGTTTTAAAGGCATACACATATTTTTTTGAAATTGTTTTATTAGATGATTCGATTGTAAGTCGCAATTAAAATGGGTTTACCAAGGGATAATTAAAACTAGGTAGTTCAACTGGGTAGTAACAGTTAAACACTAGTAATACTCTGCAGTTTGGTATGAATAATTTAAAGCAAACCCTTTTGGAGCCTTAGTTACAAATAACTGGGTTGAAAGTATTTCTTTTAATTAGACTAATTCCAATCCAAATTAAGCATTATTAATTTGCATTCAAAAGCTAGGGTTCCATTTGTGATAAGGTTCCATATGATAGGGCGCCAAAAAAAGCTCACCGCAATCAGTCCCTACCTGGTCACACTACAGACCGGTGACCAGTGACGCTTTAAATTTTGATTACTTCACCGCAAGAGCTTCATTTTCGAATAGCAAGTCCAAGAGTAATCTATAAATAAAATGAAATTGTTGAAACAAGTATGTTGCATGAGCCTGGAAGCATTCGGCAATGTGATGGGATGGGTGGGCGTGGTATTGGCGGTGATTATGATTATGAACCTTGCGTTTTCCTTTGACTCCTATGATCCCAATTCAGGCACTACTCATTCCGGTAAGACACCAAAAAAAAAATGAGTAAAGTAAATATACAAATAAATATTTTGGCTCTCTTCATTGTAGACTTTGTAGCTGCTGTGTGTCTTTTATTGTTCTTCCAAGCGCTAAATCTGCTGTCGTCGGCCATGCTGATCGCCGGAATTCTTCAGGTAATTAAATAAGGACAAGCTATCAAAGGATCTTTATTAATATATTGCTGCAGGAACGTCATCGTATGCTCCTGCCCTGGCTGGTCAACAACGGTGTGGTCTTGCCACTTTATGCCATCGGACACATGCGAATGTTTTTTTCGGAGTTTCGTCCCGAATTTTCGGCTTTTACGGTCTTTTTTGTGGTCCTATCGGGGGCGTGCCTTGGTGAGTCTTTTTGTTTTTTAAACAAATTCATTGGAAACGTGTCAATGTATTGTGTGGCGGATAGAGAACTTATCGCTCCGGAACGAATATGTTTTTAATTGTATTCTTTTTTTTGGCAGCACTGGCATTGTATATGTACTACGGCATCTACTCGCTCTACAAGAAAATCGAGGCGTCCAGCTACGCCAAATTCTCAAACATTCAATCCACGGATGGTAATCAAATTTAGTATATAAGTATGTGTATTTTGATAACCTGTGAAACAGGTTTTCGGCAATGCTTATTTGACGAAAAAGAAATGAGAAAAATCTCGAATGCCATATTTGGCTGCATTTTAATAATATTATATTTTCTATACACATATACACAAAAGAAAACATTTTTTAAAGGGGCCACGGAGCATTCGTTGCAACTACTCAGGTAGTGTTGGATGGAGGGCGTTGAGTTTCGGTGTTCGGTGGGTGGGATTACTGTCATTTGCCCAGGCCCAGCCACATGTAGCTGGGATCGATGAACTGGGAGCCACGATAGCCCTGCGGATTGCGCGACACCAGGGAGCGCACCTTCTGCGAGGGCCTGTAGGAGCGCAGGGCTTGCAACAGCTTCGAGGTCTTCAGGTCCTGCTCCTCCTGCTCGACAGCATCGATGGGGGCCTTTGTTGGCAATACTTGCAGGACCAGGGGATGCGGATGTTTGCCCTCCAGGAGACGGGTCTCTGACTCGCCTAGCTGGGACTGCTCTGCAAAACGCACGTTCGCCTCCAGTTGGTTAAAGAAGTCGCCCAGATTGGTCATGGCTCCTAGAAGAAGGAGCAAACGGCACTAACTAAGGTGTTCTAAGGGAAATCGTTTACTCGGCTATGCGATACCCGGTACTCCCAGGTACGCCTACCCTTTCTCTTAAAATATCAAATCAGACGGACATAAACAGTTGAATCTTTTAGGACTACACCTTTACCAAAACGAATACCATCTTATACCCACCAGCACTGATCGAGGGCTTGTATCGGAGCTTCTGCGGTTGCTGGACCTGTTTGCGTTTCCAGGGCAAAGGCTGGGCGTATCTGTAAGGATACCGTGGCTCTTCGGCTGGCGGCTGCTGTTCCTCATTGTCGTCGGGTGGTGGCCATTGAATGGGTGCCCGCTTGCCCAGAGCGGCTGGCGGAGATTGCCACTTCTGCTGGACTTGCAGCTGCTTGAGATTCTGCAGATTCCATTGTCGGTCGAGCAATCCCGGATACGGCGGGAAATAGTCAGCGTCCAATTGGTTGTCCATTTCCGGGCCACTCGATTTCGACAGGGGATTTCCGTTGTCGTCCGGGTAAAGGTCATCGAATTCGCGAAGCATTGTCGGCGGCGTCGACGGCTGATTCACCTTGGAGTCCCACGCGGGATCCCACTCCCAGTAACGCCGCCACTCTGGTGGATTTTGACGGTCACGGCTCGTCTGCTTTGGGGTCTTTGCTATCGCCACCGGTGCTCCTCTGAAAGGTGCGTTTCCCAGTGGACCTGCGGATAGAAAGTGTACACATATCGGGCGAATGGCCCATTAATTGTGTGTTCCCCAAGGATATTCGGGAGCTGGCGAGGCAGCCCCGGCGAGGGACGAGAACAAACATCGCAAAAAGGGTATGACATCCAATTTCCGACACCGCCCCACAGATTTTAATTAGTGATAGGCCAACTGACTCCCGATCAAGGGTCAACTTTCAATTGGAAACAAATGGCGAGCCTTGTAATTGAAGGAAATAACTCATCTCGGGTGAAATATGTAGTTTGCCGGGAAATGTCACGAACTTTGTATATTATATAACATTTAAAAATGTTGATAAGCAAGCTAAGCGAAAATTGGATTTATTCAAAATTATATATTCTAAGAAATCTGTGATAGAACAAATAATTGTTCTTATCTATTTGCTATTAAATTGTATAAGAACTCAAAACGGTTCTGATTATCATGCTGCTGCTTAATATTAATAAAAAATAGTATATTTATTTTGATTAAAATTGTTTTGTTTTAAATTTTAAATGTTTTTAAGAATCTTTTCTGGTTAAGAAGAACTGCTTTTTGAAAGCCTTTTAAAAATATAAAAATACTGGGAAATTATTTACTTAACATTTCTGTCGCTTCATTTTCTGCGTTTTCCGTTTAATATTGGATAATTATTTAGATTTTAGTTAAGGGAAATGCATTTATGATTTATATTATAAATTATAAACTAAATAATTTATGAATTAAAGCTACTGCTTTTACTTTTTTGACAAAGATAAGGCTTTGAAAAAAAAGCAACGAACATGATGTATTCTTAGAATAAAAATTAATAAACTTTGCTTGAAGAATTTGTGTTTAATAATTTGGTTTAGTCAAAGTAAATCTAAAACAAAGGAAAATAATATAATAATAAAATAACGATATATATAATTATTTTTTGTGGTTCTTGCTCTTGGTTAAAAAATGCTTTTAAACATCTTAAATTAGCCATAAAATCCAATAACTAAAACTTTGTTAAGTTAAGTAAAGGGAATTTAATTAAGAGCAACTGGGAATAATTTAAAATGTTTTCAATATTACAAAACTTACCCGAGAAAAGCAAGAAAATCAACAGGATCCGGCGCTTCATTGAAAAAAGGGACATTTTGTGTCTATTTTTTATGTTCGAGTTCCGCCTTCGGGGTGTTGTTACATTTTATAGGACACCGACGCGGGTTAAATAGTTTTCAAACACATCTCAACTGAAAGTTACACAATTTCAAAGAATGGCCTTTGCTCCCACGTCGGAGATCGAATTCCACGCCGGAGTCCGTGGCGAACGACTAACGTCTGGGCAGCCAATCCCGAGTGCTTTTATAGCTCCGCGGTGGACGCGAACCCAACCCAGGTCCAAACGAGTTCCAACCCAGGCGGCAATCCTTTCGGGCCACCCAAAACGCTCTAAACCCGAATCCTCCTCCCACCTGCGAGCGAGCACCTGTTGCCCGACACAATGAAAGCGACTGCGACGCTGGAGGACATGCGCACCTGTCCTCTGCTGGGTCCAGGTCCTGCTTAGGTCTTGGTCCTGGTCCCGGTCTTGGCCTTTCAAGTGCGACTTGAGCTGCGAAAATGTTCTAATATGCACAGAAATGGCGCACAGCAGGACTGGAAATGGGAGTCAAGTATCCAAATCAGAGACCGATTCAGCCAATAAGGCTCAGGTGTGCCAAAGAACATGTGAATGCAATTATCCTGTCATATTGCGCAATTTCCCAGGCAACTGATATTTCTAGCTGGGATGCGAAATTCATCTCTTTGGACATCCATCCTGTCCTGTCCATCCGATGTGACGTCAAAGGATTATTTGCTTTGGAGTTTTGCCACTGAATTAGCATAATTGGGTCAGTGGCTGGATGGCGGGATGGCTGGCTGGTCGGATGGCTTTTGGTGGTTTTACCCTGACAATGGCCAGGATGGACATCCATTTGGCAGTTGCCGGACGGACCTTGGCCTGCCCCAAACACTGACCGGCAGTGTCTGCATTTGCTTTTTGCACCTAATTAGATTTGTGTGCTCCGAGTGCATGCCAGGTGGCAGCGTCTTTGTTGCACGCTGGGCGTCTAATGGCGCCACGCTTCGATTCCCCAACAAACTGCAACTCCATCGTCACAGCAAAGGACTCTCAAGCGTGCAGCAGCATCCACCTTTTACTTTTCAACGTTTAAAAAGTTTGCTGCACAAACAGTTTGTTAATTAGTCGGGAATTACAAGTTAGTTGACGTAAAGTTACGCACATCTGCATATTTATGAAGCTCTTTTGAGGACCTCTAAACTGTTCATACACGCTTACAGTCGAAACAATAAATAAGTTAAACTATCTACATTTTTTTCTTTATTTTTTGTATAATCCTTTGTTTTGGAGATAACTTTTATGGATTGGATGATATGATTAACTCTGATTACAGATTTTCCCTCAGTTTAAAACTGGAATAACATTCTTTTTTCCCAAGGTTTTAATTATATGATTCTTAATTAGCTTTTAAATCATAAAAAAGTCATATGAAAAGGACTTCGTTGGTGGTGGTATGGTAAGTTGGTTCGACGTACTGCATTTCATTAAGATCGGCAAGGATGTTACTTTATTTATATGAATAATAGATATACAGTAGCAGATTGATTGTTAATTTAAATGTAAAAGAAAACATAGAAGATAGAGTGTCAATTGATGATCAGACCAGATTTTAAAGAATTTTATGATCATATAATTCGATATCAACTATAGAACTTAGAAACTAAATCTTCTAAATATTATATATACGGTCACATTTAAAATAAACGGTCATGGCTTTAGTACAGTTTAAAGATAATGTCTCCCGATTGCATTTTTGAATCAATTTAATTCGACAGATCCATGAATCAACACTATAACTTTAGAAAGGATCGATTAAGGATTTAGTAACTAAATCTAAGTGTGTCTCGAACCGCCAAGCGAATGTTTGCAGGTCAGATCTCAGTTCTCATTAGAAAGCTTATTCAAAATAAGTTAACTTTTGGGGGAAAATATTGAATACTTATTTATCTTATCTTATCTTATAGTTAAAAATATGCCGAAATGACTACCAACAAAAAATAGCATAATTAATAACAAGTTTTATTTAACTCCAAGATAGTGGTAAAAACATATATCCAAATCATATAATGAGGCTAAGCTGATTTGTGGCATATTTGAAAATCCTGCAATAATATACATAAAGCGTGGCTTATTATGGAAATTATTAGATGGAACAAGATTCTTATCACATATTTATTTAATTATAAAAATTATAGTGTTAAATATGCACAAATTATAGAGAATAAATATCTTTTTAAGAAGTCTAGGATTAAGGAAAAGAAAATTGTGTCAAGAAGGAACCTTATACGATATACGGAATTAAACATAGCGCATCGGACAGTCGCTTAGACCGAAATAGCTTTTTTGGCATTCAAAATCCCAAAGTTACGCTTCACGCTGTGAAAGCTTTGGAGCCCCACTTGGCTTTCCCTTATCGCTCTCGAGCTTTCGTCTCTCTCCCAACCGGTAACCGGTTAAGTGTGGAGGTTGGTTGGATCCAACTTCGAACAGTTGTTCTCCCCAAACAACGGTTCATTCATTCAAAGTTCTGCTCCCCATTTAAACGGTTCTGCCTTTCCGTATTACAATACTCTGCACCGCCGTTTCGTTTTATAAAAAAAGTTCAAATAGAAGGAGTAACAGGCGAAGTGGACGCCTTAGTCGCGTCGACCCACCAATTGGCCTCCAGGACTTGAAATTCGTAATGAAAATTAGTGGAACTCTGTAGGCATAAAAGGGACTCACCTGAGAGCCATAAAAGTGTTTAAGTGCAATTAAAATAAACAAAAAAGACGGAGGAGCAGTCCGTGGAAGAATACGACAGGAAAAGGTGAGGAGTTTCAAAAGTTGTCTATATTTTCTGGGGTGTTGGATGTGCACACACATGCCGTTGCATCCTGGCATCCTGGACACCACCCCAGTGGAGTTTCGAAGCCTGGAGTGCGCCGGCGCCATGGGGAAAACGGCTGATTTTCACATTTCCCGCGCTGGCCGGCAGGTTGAACGACCCGTTTTCCACTCACACCCAAAAAATAGAGGAAAATGCCCAAAAATGCCGGCTTTTCACGCTCGCTTTCGTTCGATGAGTTCCTCGATGAGTTCCTCACATTCTTGTTACCTTTTGATGGGGTTTCCACAACTCCAAAGGTAACACATGGCCTAAACCATAAACCAATCTGTTGGGTTACGCGTCGTATACTCAATATGGGAGCATTGACAACTGTCCAATGGTGGTGTTTACTTGGCCCACATCCAGATGTAACCCTCGACAGAATTCGGCAGTGGGAGGCTCTTCGACCGGCACGCACTGGCACTTGATTTTCGGGTTTGGGGCGCGGGCGTGCGTCTTCGAGAGGTTTTTGCTCTTTTGGGCTGAAAGCGGAGAAAAAATGTGCTAACAATTTGAATCTATAAACCAATATAGGCAAAGTAATGGCCATCGGATGCTCTTTAGAAATATATTCAAGAATGTGAATCATCTAACCTTAAGTCATCTTTAATTCTAAGAAAAAATTAGTGTTTGGAAACCCCTTCTCTCCTCTTATATAAGATGCAAAATCTTATTCACCGATTTTTTAAGCTGTAACTAAAACTCTCGACTCGAAGGCTTGATTTCCGCTTGATTGCAAAAGTAGTTGGCCTTGGCGGGGCACAGAATATTGCATTGCAACATCACGAAGCAGCAACACTGCCAGCAGGTTAATCATCAATGGAGCGTGCAAGAAGAATGACTTTGCGATCTTGGCCATTCTAAGATTTTAATAAAGCATTAAAGACATAATTTTGTATTGTATGGCTTAGAGTCACGTGGAGGTTCTATGTATGCTCCAGCTTGTGTTCTTTTTTTGGTCTAAACAACCGGTTCAATGTTTGCACAATTTTCGTCGAGAGCTCCGTGTGTTTTGGCTTTTTTCTGTTGTTTTTTTTATACTTTTCTGCTTTGTCGCCAAAAGCATTAAATATTACTGAATGACTGCGGTCTGGCGGTAGCTTTACCCAGTTTTTTTTTTGGGGTCTGGATCTGCGGGCTACGTGCGGAGCATGCTGGCTTGTTAATTTGAATTTCACACTCAAAACCCTCGCCGGGAGCAGATGTTGCCGGGCAGGGCCAGCTTCTCTTTTTTGTCCCCTTTGATAATCATATTTTGTGTGTAAAGTTTGTTTTATATTTAGTGCCACCCCTTTTTGGAATATTGAGTCACCGCTTCCCCAACACGGCAAGGTCAGTCTGGGTTACACCTTTCGTTAAAGCTCGCTTCCTGCTCCACCCTCGCCACTTCCGGTTCCTGCACCATCGCCGCCTCCACTAATTTTTTGTTGGTTTGCGGTGTTGCGTGTCTGCCAACGAAAGAAATTCGGGACATTTCAGAATTTTAAAAATCCAAACATCGACCTCCGCCACTTCTGAAGTACCAGACGAACAGAAATCAGCAGAAGGTGGATGCCAAAATTTTAATTTTTGGCGGGAATCCGTTAAAATTTGAATTTGACATAAGGTTTATATTTTTAAATTTGTACAAATATTATTACACATTCAACTCTTTACCTGGATTTAACTTCTTTTAAGTTTACTCGAAGCTTACCCACTTTCCAGTTACTCGAAAATATAATACACGTTACTTCTTACTTTCTACTTGAGGCAGTTCATACATACATACGTTTTCTTTTAAAAAAGAAAAAATCTTAATAAAATCGACATATAATTGAAAATTTAATAAATTCAACTTAGATTTCCTTGCTTTGTAAGGAGCTCTTTAATATTTCTAATTCAAAATAACCCTAGAAAGTTCCTTAAAGTATTAACTATTAAAAGGAGAATATTAAACAAGATTTTCGGTGATATCATAAAAAACAGAGGCAGGTAATAGTATGGTTGGAGTCGAAATGAATATGAATAATAATATATGATATTAACCAAGAGAGTATACCCTTTTACTCTACCAGCACTGGGTATTAGACTTCGCTAATTCCATGAAAATATCTCCATGTCTGTTTTTTCTCTCTCTGCTTTTTTTTAATTCGCGCAACTAACGGACAAATTAAGTTCACTTTTTAGCATAATTTCATTGTTGCTTGTTGCTGGTTGCTTGTTGCCGCAAAACCGTTAGCTCAGTTACTGACAAAAACCGCAATGCATTCTGACCCTGACTGGCTGCCTTTGGTTACTCATACGCCGTGTGTGACGAGAGCTACGAGTGCTCCGACTGGTGACCCCGCCCAAAAAGCGTCGAGTCCAGGGGAATCCAGGGGTTTCCTGCACTTTCGAGGGGCACGAGAAGTGCATAATGCAGTGCGAAACGAGGGCTGTCCCACGGATGGAGGAAAAAGTGGCCTGCTCTGCTTTTGATACGGCGAGGCAGTAAACATTTAGCCCATTTGGGGCTTCTCTGCCAAGGGGTAAGAGTGGGGCTGAGTTTGGTTGTTGGTGTCCGCTGCGGACATTGCCCTCCAGCGCCAATTGCGCCTTCAAGCATGGCAAGCCGAGCCGCCTAAAAAACAAAACAAAACAAACTAAAAAAACTACAACTAAACAAGAAGTAAAAAACACAATCCGAAATTGTCGTTAATTCGTTTTGTGTGCAAAGTGAAATTTTGAACGTTTTAAGCTTTAGCTGTAAATGCTACAACTGTTTTTATTTTTATTTTTATTTTTTTGCTGCTTTGTTTTGTTAATGCAGCCATAAATTCGTGACGTTAATTTTATACACATGTGCCCGGAGAGACACGTTTTGTTGACCCCAAAGAGAACTTTCCAAGCGTGATACACACAGAGAAAAAGAATATAAACCGAATAATCCCATAAATCCGGCGACAAAATGCGCAAGTTGCATGCGACAGGCAATTTGGCGAGGCCACATCCTGCCCCATTTCCAGGGTCCTTCAGATCCTCCCAACCATTTCCCCAATCCCGACATCAAACAATGCTCCGATGCCAAAACGTAACAATGGCGCTGAGGCGACGCTGGCGGAGGCACTTAACCCAGTTTTTAGTTTCATTCGGATGCTTCCTTCACTTTGACATGCCAGAAAGCCGGAATGATATCATCCCCAAAATCCCCGCCTCCAAACGACCCAAATACGCCCATGCGGGTGGGGTGTCCTCTCTGGCCAGGAGCCACAACAATTGTCGCAGGTATTGATTTTTGGTCTTCATTACAGCCGGAGTTGGAGCTGAGAACTGCCAATGAATGACAGGAACTGAAGACTGAACTCAACTAGAGAGACATCGTTTCGAACGTAAACATCAACCAAAGGACCAAAGCGTCAAAGGACGAGGAAATGTTTTAGGAGCTGACAGCTGCAGGACTCCGATAAGGGAAGAAGCCGTATAAGCCCCACATCATTACCGACAAAAACCGACATTTTTGGCTAGACGGAGTCGCAATGTTTTTGCCTGTGAAATCAAATCAGTGAGTACACCGAAAGAAATACATTCTATTTTTATTTTAACCTGTCTTTGGAGCTATTTTGAGTATTAGATCCGAGCCGTACGATAATCGGAGTAAACATTTTCAAAGCCAACATCAAAGCTATTTTTGAGACGATTTTCGCTCTATAAGCAATCAAAAAAGGATATAGAAGTAGTTTAATCTAAAATAACATCCTTATGATTAAAAAAACTAAACAAAAACTCTTCCAAAAAATGCCTACTCTTTGATTTTTTGTTGACTAGATCCCCTAAAGTGTTTTTAATCTCGCAGACTTTATCTCAATAATATTTTTTTTGGTGCATCAACCAAAATCGCAATTGGAGAGGCGACTTGATGCTCCACGTCTGCTCCATTCAACCCCCAAAAAATGCGGGTTCCTTAGCATAAACATAAACACAAGCATAAAGCATAAACAACCCCGGATTTTTGTGGCCTCGGGATTTGGGAAAAGTTTCTGTTTCAATTTTTGCCGACACGTTGTCGCCATCATAATCATTATGTTTTGATTCGCGGGCTTCATTTTCGTTGATGTCTATCGTTGCAGTTCGGGGGAGGCGAGTGGCAACAACGAGGACGTCACCACCACCAGCAACAATTCCACACAAACGCCCAGCGATCTGAGCCCACCGGGACCCAACGAGGAGGTCCTGCCCCAGGCCCATCACCAGAATCCGGGCCACTGCATCGCCTCCTTTGCCGCCATTAACCAGATGAGGAACAATGCCCAGGTGAGTTGGAGGTTCCTTTTAAGGGAATCCTTTTAGCGGGGTTATAATTAAAGTGGTTTCTGGATCTTGGTTTTAGGATTTTTAGGATCTAATAAAAAATGTTTTTATTTTGAAGTGGAAATGTTTTGAATAAAAGTTGCTGTCTATTTGTAGGATTTCTTTCTAAATAATTTTGATTTTGTTAATGGGAATAATCAATTAATAACTGAAGTTGGAAATCTTATGGGAGGGAAATACTATAGGAGGGTAATACTCTATGAGGGTAATACTATATGAGGGTAATACTATATGAGGGTAATACTGTATTAGGAGTAAAAAATGTATTCATATTTTGAGAGAAATTAACTAATGAGGTACCTTTCATGTTTTTGCTGAATTTTTGGGCAAGTCTACACAATGTTTTTTATTTAGACAAATGAGGTTTAAAATAAAAATACAAGTGACTAATTTAAAACTGTATAAAACAGTATAATATAATATAAAGTGATCTAACCCACAGAGGGTTTAAAAACCTATATTCCAGGTTTTTGAACCCTTAGTGGGTTAGCTAACTTTTGGGAATCCATATTTAGAAATGAATTAAGAAGATCTTTCGTTTTTATAGATCCAATATTAGTATAAAATTCCATAAGAGTGATAAAAATAGAGTAATAAAAGTATTATAGTGATAAAAAAAAGCGTAGAACCCTATCACTAAGACCCCAAAAATAGCACCCAAAAATCATATTTGGCAATTTATTTCCCCGAAAAACTTCTCGTATTCTCCCGCGCTTTTGGGGAAATCGGAATCTTTTGGGCAATTGACAAGATCTTGATATTGTCGTACTAATTGCATTAGGCGTGAACATAATTAAAATATATTTATTTAGAATGGGCGCGTGATTGAGGTCGTGGCAAGGCAAGTCCGGGTTGAAGCGCGGGCCCACATGGCGCATACTTAATGTCTTTCGTTCGTTTCTCTTTATTTATTTTTTTTTTTAATTTAGGCGGCTAGTCGGCAACATTAATTGTGCCCCAGGTCCGCCCCCTCACTCATAACCCCGTTCCAGGGAACCCAACCAATAAGTTCAGCCGGGTGAGGCTATTAGAGCAAATTGCCGTTTTATGCGGCCAGCGGGTGGGTACCCCGTCGCCGGACACCGATGATGAGTTGGCCTTAACCAGAAGCCAGCCATGATGTAAGCGACACTTTGCCGCTTTTAAATGGCTCCTGTTCCTGTATCGAGGTCGTTGACTTTCCGGGCTCTGTCAAAAGTTATTGATGAAGGGCCCTTCTAAGGATTCGAGTGGGGTGTGCGGGATCTGGAGTACAAATTGAGCACGTAGCAGGGTAACCGTAGGGTAGCCGGGCATTAATCGGATTTGTAAAGCAACACTTTGTCACCATTCATTCCCCATTCCCCATCTCCGTTCCGGAGTAAGCCGACAAGTCTCAACAGCTTTCCTGGCTCCTTTCCTCTCTGTTCCAGCTCTGCGATGTTCGCCTGGAGGTGGGCGGCGACACCATCAACGCCCATCGAGTGGTCCTGGCCTCCGTGTCGCCCTATTTCTATGCGATGTTCAATGGTGAGTGAAGATTCCTTAAGGAGGAATGACATACTGGAAAGATAGCATGTGGTTTAAGTTGGTTTGAGAACTTTTCCATTATTAGTTTTGTTTTAAAAATTTACAACACAAAGAGACACAACACACGATTAATGGTTATGGATGTTGTTTCACAAATAAATAACCATATGGTCGAAAAATATTCACATTCTATACAAATAAGTATTTAAAGTGTATAAAAGTAATATTAAAAAGTATTATTTGTTTCAAAAGCTTAAAAAATTGATTAAAGGTTTTTTTCATGTTTCTTATTGTATCTTTCTGCTTTCCATTAATATCTTTTATTAAAACTTAAATTGTAGTTCTTATTAAACAAAAAAGAATAGAATAAATATGATTAAAAGGATTGATAAAATAAAGATAAAGATATAAAAGTACATTTAGAAAACTTAGTGAAATCTTATTTGATATTCCTTAATATTTATTACAGTAGAATATTTAAAATGTTCTATCAAATCTTAAAGATTTCATAAAAAGTTACGAGTATTTTTAATAGTTTGTGAAATATTTAAAAGTAAACCATCTGACCTTCCCAAAGGGCTTCAAGAAAACGTTCTGCATAAATGGTTTTCAATATACAACTGATATATACACATTTAATAATAAACTTGTTAAACTTATTCAATTACCTTCCGCATTCCATAACCAGATGACATGCTGGAACGCACCCAGGGATTGGTGAGACTCCACGACGTGGACAGCGCGGCTCTCAGGCAGCTGATCGATTACACCTACACCGGAGAGATAACCATCACCGAGCAGAATGTGCAGGTGCTGCTGCCCGCCTCCGGACTACTGCAGATGCACTCGGTGCGGGATGCCTGCTGCAAGTTTCTGCTCCGGCAGCTGCATCCTTCCAACTGCCTGGGCATCCGCAGCTTTGCCGATGCCCACTCCTGCAAGGAACTGCACACCAGGTCCCACAAGTACGCGCTGCAGAACTTCCAGCAGGTGGTGGGGACAGAGGAGTTCCTGCTGCTGCCCTTCGAGGAGGTGCGCGAGCTGATCTCCAACAGTCAGCTGAACATCAGCTCCGAAGAGCGGGTCTTTGTCGCTGTCCTGAACTGGGTGAAGCACGACCTCCCATCGCGTCGCATCCACACGGCTGAGCTCATGTCGCATGTCCGGCTGCCACTGGTCAGCAGGGACTTCCTCATGAGCTGCGTGGAGGCGGAGACCCTCATGCGGGACGACTCCGAGTGCAAGGAGCTTCTGCTGGAGGCCATGAAGTACCACCTGCTGCCGGAGCAGCGCTCGCTAATGGGCAGCCAACGGACCCAGGAGCGGCGTCCGGAGGGCATGAAGCCGTACGTGTTCGCCGTGGGCGGAGGCAGCCTGTTCGCCATCCACAACGAGTGCGAGGTGTACAATCCGCGGTCCAACTGCTGGAGTCCGGTGGCCCCGATGCTGTGGCGCCGGTCCCGCTCCGGAGTCACTGCCCTGCACAAGCAGCTGTACGTGGTGGGCGGGTACGATGGCGTCAGCGACCTGGCCACGGCGGAGTGCTACAATCCGCTGACCAACAAGTGGACCAACATCACCCCGATGGGCACCAAGCGCAGCTGCCTGGGAATATGCTCGTACGATGCCCTGATCTACGTCTGTGGCGGTTACGATGGAGCCTCCTGCCTGAGCAGCATGGAGCGCTATGATCCGCTGACCGGAATCTGGAGCTCGTGCCCGGCGATGAGCACGCGACGCAGGTACTGCCGCCTGGCGGTGCTGGAGAACTGCATCTACAGCCTCGGCGGCTTCGATTCCACCAACTACCAGTCGAGTGTGGAGCGATTTGACCCGCGAGTGGGTCGCTGGCAGCCGGTTCCGAGCATGACGGCTCGCCGGAGCAGCTGCGGAGTGGCCTCCACGGACGGGCATCTGTACTGCATAGGCGGCAATGATGGCACCATGTGCATGTCCAGCGGTGAGCGCTTCAACCTGCGCAGGAACAGCTGGGAACCCATCGCAGCCATGCATTCCAGGAGGTGAGTTAGGATAAGCTTTTGGTTATCCTTCTTGTAACTCCTGTTTCTCTTTTGTAGATCCACCCACGAAGTGGTCGAGGTGGAGGGTGCTCTGTTTGCCCTTGGCGGCAACGATGGCAGCTCCTCCCTGAACTCCGTGGAGCGCTACGACCCGCGCCTGAACAAGTGGAACGTGGTGAATGCCATGGTTGCGCGACGCAGTTCCGTGGGAGCTGCCGTGCTGGAGTGCTTTCACCTCGAGCGTGGACTGGTCCAGACGACGAACTTATGACCCTTGGCCAGCATAACAGAGTCCTTCGCCGCAGCTGCAGCGAGCGGCGCTAGCAATGGGTCTACTACTGCGTCGGGAGCTCCTCCCTCAGTGACAGCAGGCGGAACCCTAACCGTGCCCAGTCGGGCGGAGGCGGCTGCCTTTACGGCGAACATTGCACTGAGCAGCTCAGCCCCCTCGGCCAGCTCCACCTTGCGTCGCCATCGACGGGAGACTCCAGGCCTGGCCGAGACCCGGCGGACCAATAGCAATGCCAGCAGCAGTGGCAGCGAGAGCGGCGGCAGCAGCAGCAGTGCCAGCGGAGGAGTCAAACCACCGGCGACGGCCTGATCCTGGTCCATGTCGCGTCGCTATTGAGCAACCCAACAAAAAACAAAATAAAACCAAACACTTACAAAGCTAACCCCACGCGCCTAATGCAGGAATTTGATTGTTCGAGTTCGTTATTATGGATAGAAATAGGATTAGATGTATTACTACTACAGGAGACGAGGAAAGGAAGCCCCCGGCGGTCATTCAATTGCTCAAGCAGGAGCCCATAAAACAAACACACATTTCTAGTCAAGATCTTCACACATTACATGGGAATGCCGCCCGCGGGGCATGGAGACAAAAGCAACCTAATCTGCCTACAATTTATATACATATACTATATAAACCTCTTTACACTTAAATTATATACTGTACACTCTTATGTACTATTCTTATGTATTTTATACACGCAATTAAATCGATAAGTAAATGTTTCGTACAGCGTCACGTGTCACGTTCTGTTCATTGCTTGATGGATTTGTACTAGGATATAGGGTCTTGATCTGGAGCTGGAAGGAAGCGGTGCTGCGGCCGGTTTACATCATCCGTTCGGCCATGTTGCTGGCCACCTTGCCCACGTTCTTGTCCGACTCCGGCTGGGCGACCATCTTACGGGCATCTAACCAGTTCTTGGGCAGACCGGTGCCAACTGCAAAGACGGGTTTGGGATTGGGATTAGTTGGGGTGGATGGCAGCTGGTGGGTGGGTTGGTTGGACGGCCGCCGCCGCTTCGTTTTTTCACGCTAAAACCATAGTTTGGAAATGTAAAAAACGGATAACGACATAACGATCGACATAGACAGTTATCAGTACGCATTTATTTCTTTATGACTCTCGATGATGGGACAGGGAAAGTTAAATGCTGTGCGGCCATCTGCCCGCGCCGACCCATCGGTTCACGGTCTCCGCCGCCGCCGACCCGTTGCCGTCTGGGGAGCGGATGTGGGATGAAGCTGTCCACAGCCGGCAAGGTCACAAATCGGAGCAGATCGTGAAAAAATGAAGCCGTCGCGCCGCTTGGGGGTGGTGTAAATCTAAACGGTACTTAGGCTCTAGCTCAGGGTGTTTTAATTTTCTTTCTTCTTGCAATACGAATTAATTAACAACGAATGTGGCTCGCCTTCTAGTCCAAGTCGTCGGGTACTGGGTTGCGCGATGGAATAGAAAAAACGTTAACAAAACCAAATACGGTGGCAAAAAGATATTGAGAGAGAGAGAGATGTTTAAAGGAAAACGCGTTAGAAATTACTCAATTATTAAAGGCTATGTCTAAGTTTTGGCCAATATGTGGATCGAACCAAAAGCACAATGGGTTTTTTGTTTTTCTGTTTTCAACTTAAAAGTAAACTCTTTTTGTTAATCAAAACGAGAGCTATTTACTTTTGTAAACCTTCTCGGTCATGTCATCGAAGCCAGAGTCCTGGATGTTGAGCATCAAGCTATCCGCCGACAGGTAGACCTTGTTCTGTGAGTTGGCAATCTGTTTGGATGGAAGATGTTTAGATTATTAAATCGATTAAATGTTCTTGGATAACCTTAATCTTACCGTGCGGGCAATGCTTTGAGCGGCACGCAGCTTGCGCAGCTTGAGGTAGGCTGGGTTCTGCTTCACGGCCAGACCTAAGTAAACATATCAGTTAAGGGGAACCAAAGGGTGGCAAAAAATTGGGTAAAATTATAAAGGAATATTTCTTAAAACTATAGTTTTTGTGTTTGTAAAAGGATATCATTTTGGCAGCCTCGGCTTCTCCCTCGGCCTGGACAATCTTTTGCTGTTTCTCCTGCTTGGCGCGCTCCACAAAGAACACAGCCCTCTGGGCCTCCTGTTGGGCCACCTGTTTGGCCTCAATGGCAGCAGTGTACTCCTTGCCAAAGCTCAGCTCGGTCAGGGACACATCGTCCAGGATGATGTTGAAGTCGCGGGCGCGCTCCACCAGTTCCTTGCGAATCAGCAGCGAGACCTAAGATTAAGAAAACACAATTTTTAAAATGATGTAGTTAGAGAAGAAAAGACAAAGCTTACCTGCTGACGCTGGGTAATCAGCTGAGAGGCATTGAACTTGGCAATCACGCTCTTCAGGACTTCATTGCAGATGGAGGGCAGCACCTTCTCGTCGTAGTCGACGCCCAGCTGCTTGTGCAGGAAGGGTAGGTTGAGGGAGTCCGGACGCGACAGGACACGCAGAGAGATGTTGATCATCTGCAGATCCTTGGAGCCGGTGGGCGAGGAAATCTTGCGGGGACGCGACCGAATATCATAGATGATGGGATACTGGAACCAAGGGATGCGCACATGCAGACCCTCGGCGAAAATGTCGTTCTGGATTCCGCCCAGGCGGCTGAAAATAATGGCCCGGTGACCGCCCTCGACTGCAAAGACAGAAATGGAGTTTGTTATGCAATCGATGGGAGATGCAATCAAAGGGCAGGAATTCTTAATTAAAATAAATGTAAGAGGTCTCGATGTTTCCATATTAGCAAATGGATTTCATAGATAAAGTATTAATCGTTTAAGTATCGTGCAAGACTGAATATTAGTTATGAAATCCGGAGACACCGCATACGTTTGAGGTTATGTAAAAAAGCCGCTTCATATTCCATGTTTTTATCAATATCATGGGAAAAAAACGACATTTAGTAATAGTTAAGTACTAACCGGTGTACAAGGACTGGCTGACGCCATAGGCAGCTGCTCCAACGGCAGCCAGCAGCTTCAATCCAATTCCCAGTCCCGGTGGGCCACCTTTGCCCAGTTTGCCAGCCAAGTCATTCAGTTTGCTTTGTGCCATTTTTGTTGTGTGCTATTGCGAGAAATTTGATTGAAATTCGAATATACACCTAAAGCAAAGGCTACTAGTAATAATCAGGTAGGAATTGGCTGATTATTAGCTGGGAAAATTGGGAAATAGGAGAATACGAAACGCACGTTCTATTTACCTGCAGATGATGTGACCGTTTTTAGGAAACCATTTAAAAACCTCGCCTTTTGACCAAGTGTTGATAAATGTCGAAAGCTTAAAGTCGATCTGGCAACCTCTAGGCGCGCTTTTTGAATCCAAATGTTATCATTCGATTACGCTAATTACTTTCTACCATTCGGATGAGTTAAAAATAAACCCACAAAAGCTTATGACAAAACCTATCAGGTAGTTTTTTTTCCAGTCAGCACTTATGAATTGGTTTGTGAAATTACGACAATTACCAAGTCCAGTGCATAACTCTAGACCGCTGGAGCGTAATGGAATTTAAATCGACATTTTCCCCAGAATATATGACTCGGGGTTTATCTTATCGGAACAGTTTTAGCGTCCCGGTTTTTATGTTTTTAAAATCAAACATTTGTAGTAATACCCGGCGCTTATGTTTATTGCTTAGCCATGATACGGAAGTTTCCGATTATTGGGTTTTTGGTTTGGTCATATTTATGGCTTAGGAATGAGACGGAAGTTTCTAATTATTGGGTTTATGGGTTTATGTTTGTTCAAATCGTCAACTAATGGACTTGTAATTAATTTAGCAGCTGCATCGATTAGATTAGGGATGCGAAAGACTCTCTTTGGCGGCTGTCAACTGACGTGGAATATTCCTCAAATTAATCGCGCTAAAAGCCGGAACTGGGATGGCTTAGTTTGACGCACCTACCACCTGCCACCGCATTTCATCTCACACATCAGATTGCGTTAAGATGTTAACGAGTCCGAGCGCCCAAATAAATATCAAAAGTTGCGAAATGTGGCTCATCTCCCTCGATAAATGGTGCCATTGGGTCTAAGACAACATCTTTGGACTACGTTTTGATTCTTAATTCCAGGTTTTGAAAGTGATAAAAACCCCAATCCATTGACGTGGGTTTTCTCATTTGCAGGAATCCCCAAGGGAATTTGCATACTAAGCTTTCCCACACTGAAAGAAATTATTGGAGATTGGATATCTTTTTAACTGCCTATCTTAAAGATTTTTTTTAGTTTTCGAAACATTATGATACATGGTTGGAAGTTCTTTTATAAATAGTTAGGAGTAAGGATTTATATTTTATAGCTTTTTATAATTTCTTTATATCGTAGAATTATACATTAAGTTGCATTTTTCTTAAAAGTCCTAAAATTTCCCTATTAATTCCATAAAAAAATATTCTATACAGTTTATGAGGCTTTTGTGGTTTTTTCTTTTTATTATTTTCCATTTTAACATGAAATGGTTGCTTTAAAACAATGATCGTGCTTTTTTATATTCATTTTGTTATTTTATTAGTTTTTAAATGACACATATTAAAATTTAAGAGATACAATTAAAATGCGCTAAAATGTTTAGCCATAAAAATAATGGAAATAATTATAATTCTGTGATAATGTAGAAAACGAAACTGCGTTTTTTAAAGCAAACAGAAAGTTTAGCTCTAAATTTTATATTCAATTAATTTTAGTAAAAGAAACTAGAAAGTTTAATTTAACTACTAATATATTTTAGTTTCATATTTTATATTCAATTAATTGGAATTAAAAGAATTTTAGTATTTTAAAATAGAATTAAATTTATGTGGCATTTTTTCTCTGTATCTGATTATTTAATGAGTTTGGTTGAAAGACCGCAAACGCTTACTATTGGAATACCAATGTTTTCTCTCTATAGAGGGGGAGTATAGTAGGGGGTGGTGTTTTGGCAGTGGGTGGAAGTACCCCAATCAATGTCATCTGTTCGCGTCGCGTTAATCGGCAAACCAAAATCGGGTATCAGACGGCAATTAACATGCGCAACGGGCTATGGCCCACAGCCGGTGTAGTACTTAACTTGGCTTTAATATCGGTTTGCCAATTTGGACGGAGCCGGAGTTTGTTCGATTTACATTTCCATTTCCACATCCAGTGGCGTGAAGCGTCGGGCACTTGAACTTGAACATTTATGTGACCAGGAACAGGGGGGAGAGCCTGGGGATTGACTCACACTGCCTTGTCTATGGTCAAGTTCAAACCCGGCAGCACGTTTTGCATATTAAGAACTGGTGGCTCCGGGGGAGCATCGAGAGGAACTTATGCAACTCATAACCCACTCGTGTTTTGGCGGATCTCAAATGCATTTACAAGTGTTTTTTTATTTTTTTAGCTGGGGATGTGTAACGGAATGTAATTGCCGGATAAAATCCGACGGAGGATGGGTAATTGCATTGACTGGCAATTATAGTTGAACCAATTCTCTCTCCGTCCCTTTTTCCACCTGAAAAAACTAAAACAATACATCATCGGAGTCGATCCAGTGGAGCATGGCGTGATCGGGTGGGATTTTCATGGGGCAGTAGAGTGAGGGGAGTTTTTCGGAAAACGCCGCATCATCCCATCGCGGAAGAGTTGCCCCCGGACAGACCTTTCCAATTTACTTAAACCAATAATCGATTTGCATCCGACATGGAGAGTTATTTTAGTCGCTGATTGATCTATTAACAGGTATGCTCCGGTGTCTGGTTGAAACCTTTTGTGCCAAGCACGAGATTCAACATTCGGCTATGGAGACTTAATTAATTCGGTACCAGTCGATGGGTTTTCAATAATTTATAAGGTAGTTCCAGGGGCGGTTTAAAAAAGTCCCCATTATAGACCACAAAACTTTAATGTTTCTAAAAACATCTGGGAAAAAAACACTCCATAATACATTCCTGGTTAGTTAACTAAATAAAAGTATTATATATTATATTTACAAACTTTTAGAGGCTTTAGAAGTTATTTTAAACAAAGTCTCAACAGCTTTGACAGTAATGTAAGGCCTACAATAATCTTTTGTGATTTATTTAGAGCACTAGTTTTTACTGAAACCCCATTAATACTGAGAATTATTTGTTGGTTTTGTAATCTTTCACTTATTTTTTAATTGGTAATTGGTAATTGCTAAAAGGTTAGTAAGGTGATGAATAGTTTCGTTTTTCAAGCCCCTAGAAGTATGCCTTGTGTATAGACATTTTCGATCTAATAAAAAACAATGGGTAGTTAAAGTGCAGGAAATGCACAAAATCCGGGAATAACGATTACGTTTTGCTGGTTATTTTTTTTATTATCTGTAATAACTATTTATAATAACTATTTATAATTCTTTTTAACCAGAAAAATGGCTATTTAGAAAGTGTTTTGTTCATTGATTGACACGACTAGCCATGGAATCCTACCAAAAGTTATAAAAACAGAATATGAAGAAACATTTTTAATAGTTATTCAGAGTTTATTTGAATTTTGAATTTATCTAAAAGTGTCTGTCAAAGAATCATCAATAATCGCTTCATTCTCAGGGTAGGGTATTCAAAATTCGTTAACCCTTAACCTTCTATTCGCTTAACTGCGGCAACATGACAGATGCATTAGAGCACCCTCCGACTATCAGATTTAATATTATTAGTTAGCACAACGATTCTGGAGCATGCTTCGGATTTATCGTTCAAATTGATTGTTTAGCGTCTTTCTGTTGGGTTTTAGATAATCAGTTTGTTTTCATTTCGATCGACATGAGACCGGCGTGTGTCCAAAAGTATCTCGCGGATACGTCAACTGTCGTCGAGCTATGGTATCTTCAAGACACTTGTTAGCTCTTCGAACTTTTATTGGGCGGGGGCCGTAAATTTTGGCAAAAGTTGCCAAGTGCCAGAGGAGATTCAAGGTAATTCGATAAATGTCTATGTATTTCTGGGTACCTGGCTGGGTACGTGGCTGCGTTGGATAATTGCAAGAAATTCCAGTTATTGTCTATAAAAAACAACGAGAGATTCATGAATTCCATGGGGGCACTCGGGCATAAACTATGCATAACTTAGAATCTCTTTGTATCTACGGGATACGATTGTAATCATAGCTCTGGGAGCTCTTGGGTGAAAGTGAAAGTAATTCTTACTTCGCACAAATGTCAATTGTCCGGGCTTTTTTACAGACACTTTCAGATAGTTGGACGACAGATACTCCGGACCGTCCCATCCACGAGTACGCCAAGTGATCGCCTAACCAGTTTTTTCTTCTTTCTTTTTTGTTTTTTTGGCTTCCACCTCCATGGAGCTACGTAGCTTTATTTTGAATATATTTTTTTTTGTTTTTGGTCGGGGTTTCCCTGTTCAACCAATATTTCAATCTACGATGTTTACGAAAAAAAGGTTTCATTCACAGCCCCATTGGGCTGTAAATTTTCCACTGGCCCATTTCGGACTTGGTGGACTTTAGGAACTCCGATTGATATATCATTGTGTCAAGAGCATCATATGAATCTACTTTGCCACTTGTAGCATGTGGGTAGCAGGCAGATACTGCGGCCCGTGGTAATCTAGAGATGCGTATGCCACCGATAAGATTCGATTTCACGGATACCCATCCACCACCCCACGGGCTGTCCACGGGCTGGGTAAGTGGTCTGGTCGCTCGGGAATTCCTCCGCCTTCTTTTCGGCATCCGTAGTCTGTAGTCCGAGTGGGTTACCGGTTGGTGGTTAGCGGTTTCTGGACTGGAGTGCTCCGGTGACGTAGCCAGAGTATCAGCGTGCGCGAGCGCCGCCGTCGAGCTCGGATCCGGAGCGTGTTTGAGTGGCGTTCCTCAATAACCGATCGTTCGAACGGCGTATAAATGGAGTCCCCCACACCAACTCGACGTTCAGTCGTTTTTAAATCGCAACGGCGGCGAGAGCGTTTGAAATACTAGTTAGGTTTTATATATTTTTACAGAAACGAAAGCGTTTGCCACAGTTGTGAATAATGTATAAATAATTACCACGCCACATTAAGAACGGCCAGCCGTAAAGTTCAACCTGCAACCTGCCCTTTTGCCGCAATCACATTGGAGGAACAAAAAAAACAAAATTCGAACCAAAATTAATTAGCCAAATTAATTAATAAATAAAAAAAACAAACGAAAAAACAACAAACCCGAAGATGAAGATTTTGTGCTGCGGTGGAAACAATGGCTCCATGGACATGGACTCCAAGAACCCCAAAAAGGGGGAGGAGGCCGTGGGCGAACGTAAGTGGAGGAGTGCGATAACAGAATACATTAAATAGTTGGTTAGATAACCCTCGAAAGTCGGGCCTTAATGGGATATTACCCAATCCCTTTAATAGTTTAAAATACCTGATTAGGAGTCCTCGAAAAAAAAACTTTGGTTAGAAACCTTTGATTGCTTTTAAGCAATTAATTCTCAAGTGCTCCGAATCGCTAATTTTCGAAAAAAATATGATTAATCTTCGAGTTTCTGTGGTGAGTAAATCTCAAGTGAAGGTGACGGTCCGTTTTTTGCCAGCGAGCTCTGTTTTTTATCTGAAACGCACAAGTGTTTTGTGCAAATGCCAAAAATTAGTTTCGACTTGACGGAAGTGCAGTCTAATTACGTTTTAAGCTCGATTATTAATAAAAGCATTAAGGGGGGGACTGTTTTGGCAAATGGAAAATGGAAAATGCTCTCCAGACAGACAGGAACTCGGTATAAATCATCAAAGTTCGTATGCAAATCGCGGCCCAGAACAAAAAACGTTTGTTTGGGTGGCAGGCCAACCGGGCGTATGTGGAATATATAATATATATTTTTTATATATTATATTTTATATACAAAAAAACAACAAAGAATGCTCCAATACTCGACAAACTGTCTGAGGCGAATCCAGTTTAGTACCGGCGGCTAATGAGCAACTAAAACAAAACACCGACAAAAAATCCGAGATACTCGCTATCCGAGAGATACACAGATACGTTCTTTCAACAATTAGAGTCCGATCGATAGCTGCTGGCGTATATGGCGAAAACATAAATCTCGCATATTTCCTATTATGTTCCTGTTTTGACTAAATCGAGTTTCGAGTTCTCGCTCGTTAGATCTCTAATAGAAAGTTTTCCCGCTCTCTCTAGATCAAAGGGATCAATTAGTCCTTGCCACTCTGCTAATTCCTTATCCAAACACAAAACACACAGAAATTTTTAACATATTTATTATCAATAAATCGCAATTCTTTTTTTAAAGCGGATCTCATTAGCACTTGACAAAACTCTTCCGTCAGAGCATAAATTAAACAAGTGCGCTCAAAATACACAGGTCATATACACAGTTTTGGATTACTTGTAATTGGTTATTTAAATAATTTCGCAAAATATTCAAATTCAAATCGAACTGCCAGGCAAGGCAGGCGCCATGGCGCCCGCTAAAATATACAAAATACTGAAAACAGACGCGAGGCTGACACGGAAAGTCGGGTCACAAATCACGGGTTGATCGGAAGGTTGACTCGCCAGGTCTATAGGCCGGGCCAAAAAGCACAGAGAGAAATTTTTCTCATGAAGGGGGATACTAGTTAATAGAGGATATTTCTTCTTAGAAGGTTTTAAACAGTCAAATGATGTTTCTGTTTCTCCCTCCATGGTATCCATAACAAAGTTGTTTTTCAAACTGCTAAGTATCGGTTTTATCAGGCATAATCTTTTTTTTTAGTTAGAAACTTCCATTAAATACTTTTTTATGGCTTTGGAAATACTTTATAAATCCATAAAATATCCAAAAACTGAAACCTTTAGGAATTCTTTCTATCATATTTCATATATTGAAATGTTTCGGTGTCCTTTCTAAAACGGAAACTTTTCTAAAATGTTGTTAAAAGTTTTTCTGAAACATGTCTGACACTTTTCTAAAATGTAATTAAAAGACTGTTAAAATGTTCCTTAAACTAAGAACGATTTCATTATAAACATATGGAAAAGTTTTCATAAACAATTTTACGTATCGTTGTTGTTTTTAATTATTAATTTAATTTTGAAATACTGTAAATAAACAGCTTTTAGTTATAGACATTACATTTTTGACTTACAAATAACTCATTACGTTTCAATACTTACTAAATTATTTAAAACATTTCCAAAACAACCAATATAATTTATTAAATAAAATGTTTTAAGGTTTATTATTCAACTAAGAACTCCTTTTGATAAGAAGGTTTTCTATAAATCTATAATCTTTCATTACTCCTTCGTAATCCTTTGAAAAACCAATTATTTGTATAGAAAAAACATTATTTGTTTTGAAAACATAGCTTGCTGCGTACCAAGAAAACCTTTAACTACTCCTTAGTAATCCTTTGAAAAAGCAATTATTTCTATAAAAGATAGATTATTTGTTTTGAAAACAAAGCTGGCTGCGTACCAATTTGTTCATTGAACTGATAGCAGTCTGTAAGTCGGCCAAAGAGCTGGCTTATCAGCTGTCGATCCGTCCATCCATCCGTCCATCGATCTATAAGGCGGTAACAAGGTGGCCGGATGACTGGGCCTTGTCTGAGGCAGTTGTGACACCGCTGTCGGATTCTAGAGCCACTTCAGAAAGCACCCTGAGCCGCCTGTCAACAAGTGGCGCTCGCTATCTCCTTCGAAATTGGAAACATTTTTGAAGTGCGCCACGCCCTGGACGTTTGAAAGTCATTGGGGAAACTCCATCTATCGCTATCAGTCCCGATAACACTCTAAGACTTCATAATTCTCTCCAAAGCCCCGATGCATTTAAACCTTAAGCGTGTCAAGTCGCCGGCTGTGGGAATCCAAAATCCAATTACGATTTAAAGTTGAGCTCGGAATTAGATGGTTGAACGATAATTGCTTCTCTAATTGCGTGACTTGTGGTTGGCTTGGGGCTGGGTTCTTCTTAGCGACTGCCCACCGTAGTAAACAATAACATTGCAGCTTTGGGGGTTAGCTTTTGGCGGCGCAAAGCTTTCCAGTTAATGCAAAGCTTTCAGTTACGAAGTGATCCAATTTCTAACGGCTTTTAAGTTCAAAGCTGCCGGCCAACCGATTCAAAATTAATGATAGGAAATCGGATTTCCAGCCCTTAATGGCTAAGATCGGGATCGTGAGGTACTGCCTCCGGGTAGCTCCGGGTAGATGACTTACAACTGATAGGTGCTCCACCAGGGGTGCTCTATTCCGAGGGGGTCCGAAGTGGGTGGCAACTGCCACGCGCTTTTACAACACGGTCCACAAATCACTCGCGGAACAGCTAACGTCACAGCCACAGATACAGATACGCAGTGGGGCTTAGGGGACGATGCTGCTGGTTAGGTGATCTGCCTGTTTGCGAAAAGCACCTGCGGATGCTCCACCAAGAAGCCATCAGTTAGCGAACAGGCTCCAAGCTGAACGGTAGTGATTTTCTAATTAAATCTAATTTAATCTAATTAAATCCTCTAACTACACATCTCAGTTTATTCTTTATAATTGGTGGAACTTCAATTATGGTTACCACTGTGAAAAATCGTCGTTACGAGGATGAAGAAGGTATGAGGGCCTTTTGGAAACTATAAGGACTTAGCATAAGGAATTAGGAAGCATTAGGAAAGCATAAAGTTCATATTTTAACAGGAAATAGTAAAATTACTTCCTTAATTAATTCTTGAAAAAATATGAAAATTATCAGAGTGGAAATGAAATATTATACTATTTTTAATGCAAAAATATAAAGTGAGTTTTAAAGAAAAGCTGGCTAAAAGGCCTCAAAAACATTAAAACATGAACTAAAAATTGTACGGAATAGTTATTTAGTAGAAATTGTGCAATCCTTTTGTGGAATTTTAAATTATTGCTTTCCAAAATTCCATTTAAGACGAAAAAAATATACAATAATAATTAAAATCAATCTGTTCCCTATTTTTAATCTCCTTTACAATTTTTAAAAGGCATTCGTGTTAAAAATTTCAAGTTTCTTTCCAAAAATGATGGCTTTTATGCAAATTTTTTGTGACCCCAAAAGAATCCCATTCCGACCTCAGGTTTCTCCCAGAACCCCCAAGGTCAAGCTAAAAATAAGTAGAACACGAGAAGATTTTCTCACCTGACTGTCAAGAAAAGAAGAGGCCATAAAGAATCTCTTATCAGCCTCGATAAGAAAATATCCATAAAAGACGAGCCCCCATTTCCAAAGCAACCTCAAGTGCAAAAATAGAAAATATATAGAGGCGCGTGTTTCAAAAACAAATCGGACTTTACAAGTGCCATAAAGTCATTTGAGTAAAGCCATTGTAACTGGCCTTTTACGGTCTAGTTCACAGCTAGTTAATCACTGTCACTAAACTTGAGATTGACTAACAAACAGAGGACACTGGATAGTTGGGGACACCAATATTCAAGGGTGGTCCCTTAGGGAGCCAGACATTGGGGTTTGTGGCAGAAGTGTGCCCGCCACATAGACGCCATATCTATGAATGGAATTTTTTCCACGGAAATCCAGACACCGACAACCAGAAACAGAAGCTGCCTCCCCAAAAGTGATTTGGCAAATAATTATATCTCGGAAGCTCGTCTGCCAGATAAGGGATGATAAATTCGGGGTCGTAAATCGGGGAAACATAGGAGAAAGAATCTCTAGTACACAGTCGGTTATAAATCTATTTCCAGTTATTTCTGCTTCGCTTAAGGGGCAAGTTGCTTTTGGCCAAAACGCAAAATCTTAGCCACAAGCGACCTACAGGCGACCTACAGACACAACTAAAATATAGCGTCCTATTCCACGGGTTTACATATAGCTTCTACGGATTTATACATGAGGTATAGCTATTGATAACACGGTTGATAGCTGATAACCGTAACTAATCGATTAGTAGCCGTAGACTGAAGATCAGAACGGGATTCTGATTACACGAACCTTACACTTACCTAATCGATTACGTTCTATTTTCAGATTCCGGACTCGGGGCCCGCCACTTCCAGGCCTTCCTGCTCTTCTTCGCCCTCACGGTGGCCTACGCCCTCCGGGTGAATCTCTCCGTGGCCGTCGTGGCCATGACCGATGCCGACGACTCCAATCCCGATTTTCCCGTAAGTATTCTGAAGGATAAAATAATAATAATAAAATAATAATAAAAACATTTAATTTGTAACTTTCAGGAATACAAATGGTCGGAAAAGGAGAAATCCCTTCTACTGAGTAGCTTCTTCTGGGGCTACGTGGTCACCCAGGTGCCCGCGGGTCAGCTGGCCCGGAAGTTTGGCGGCAAGGTTATGATCCTCTCCGGACTCACCATCTGCTCCATCCTGACCGTCCTGACACCGCTCTGCGCCCGGATCGGGGACTGGCAGCTGGTATGCGCCCTCCGTGTGGTGGAGGGCCTGTGCCAGGGAGTCGTCTTCCCCTCGACGCACACGATCCTGTCGAAGTGGGCGCCGCCCAATGAGCGCGCCACCTTGGGAACCTGTGCCTACTCCGGCAACCAGTTCGGTACGGTCCTCATGCTGGCCACCAGTGGAGTGATCGCAGCCTCTCCCATCGGCTGGCCCAGCATCTTCTATATCTCGGGAGGAATCGGATGTCTCTGGTCGGTGTTGTACTTCTTCTTTGGAGCCGGATCGCCGGAGGAGTCAAAGCGCATCTCGCCTGAGGAGAGGAAGCTGATCCAGATGTCTCAGGCCAGCGAGTTGACCAACGGCAAGGAGGCTCCTGCGCAGGACCTGCCGACACCCTGGCTGAGCTTCCTCACCTCACCCGCCTTCCTAGTCCTTATTGTGGCTCACTCCGTCCACAACTGGGGCTTCTGGACTTTGCTCACCGAGATCCCCAGCTACATGAAGAACATCCTCGGCAAGGACATCAAGTCGAATGCCCTGCTCTCCTCCCTCCCATACATTTGCATGTTCGCCATGTCCTTCGTCTTCTCGGCCATGTCCCATCAGCTCAACAGCCGCAACTGCATCAAGACGGTGACCAGTCGCAAGCTCTTCAACTCCATTGGCCTCTGGATCCCCATGGTGACCCTCATCGGCCTGGCCTACGTCAATACGGAGCAGTCGGAGATGGCGGTGGTGCTGCTCTGCTTCACGGTGGGCATGAATGGAGCCACCTACCTGGGCTACAACATGAACCACATCGATCTGTCGCCCAACTTTGCCGGCATCCTGATGGGCATCACCAACGCAGTGGCCAATGTCATGAGCATCATCGCCCCACTCATCGTGGGCTTCATTGTGACAGATGAGGTGAGTTTCTCAAGGATTTCCTCTCCATTGATCTTCCTTTAACTAAAACCATATGCTCTCGTTTCCAGACTGATCCCACACAGTGGCGTATTGTGTTCTTCATCGCCTCCGGGTTCTACCTGGTGGGCAACACCCTCTTCGTGATCTTCGGCAAGGCGAATGTCCAGCCCTGGAACGATCCTCCCGCCAAGCCCCGTCGCAACTCCACGCCCCAGGTGGAGTCGCAGCACTAGAGGATCGGCTGGCCATTCGGTGGCATTTAGTGGTAATTGGGACAAGAAACGCTAGTCAGTTCGTTCGCTTCCCAGTCCAAATCCAAATCTAAAGTTATCCGGCAGCGATGCATTCTCGCATCGCCCGCTTGTACATTTGTAAATTGTATATTTAATCTAAAATGTATTTGATTTCCCCTTATTTTAAGTTATAGACGCTAAATAATAATTGATAAGATTAACCAAGTGAGAAAATAACAATAAAACTATATACATGTTCAACATGTGGAAATAAAACCGCACAAGTTTTTTATTCTCACAGTTTGGGATGCATTTTGTGGGTGGCTGTCATTTGTATTTTATTTGATTTTTTGAAGGTCACATAATTATATTGTATTCATTTATAGTCACTTTATAAATAGAATTTTTATTTGCTTTGAAAATCATAAATAGGAATTAATTCTTTTTTTATTGAGATTCTAGAAAATGATGGGAATTCCAAACTTTTAAAGAAGTTTTAAAGAACTATGTCTATAGTTAGATTTGAATATGATTTAACTCCATATACACTTTTTATAAATTTATGGAATATTTTCAAACAATAAGTATTCCCTTCTTAATATTTATGCAAATATTTTAGACCAGAAATATTTAACCTTTATATTTAACCTTAATATATAAAGAATTAAAAGTCAAGTTTTGTTAAGTGCAATTAATGAGAATCGAGGAGGAGGGCGATGTTATTTAACATTAGAATTAAAGTTAACATAGAATTAAAGTCAAATTCTGTTAAGTGCGCTGTTATTTAACATTAAAGAATTAAATGTTAGGTTTTATTAAGTGCCCTGTATGAGAATCGAGGAGGAGGGCACTGTTATTTAACATTATATTTAAAGTTAACATTGGAATTAAAGTTATATTCTGTTAAGGGCGCTGTTATTTAACATTCTCAATATTAAACTCGTTTTGTTAAGTGCAATTAATGAGAATCGAGGAGGAGGGCACTGTTATTTAACATTAGAATTAAAGTTAACATTAGAATTCAGGGTAAATTCTGTTAAGTGCGCTGTTATTTAACATTCTCAATGTTAAACTTACGTTTTGTTAAGTACAATTAATGAGAATCGAGGAGGGCATTCTGATTCTATTACTAATGTTTATTTTTCGATATTTATATCTCATTTTGAAACAAAATATGCAACAAATTAAGCATTCAAAAGGGTGCCTCGTCCATCCATTAAAGGTGTTTTTAACCTTAGTTACATTGAGCTTTATAAATATATATTTCATTCTTAAAGTATCGTGTTAGCTGTAACAATAATTTATGAATGAAAAAAGTTGTTCAATGAAATTTGAAGCCCACCATTTGTTGCGCAAAAAAGTATGCTAAGAAAACCGAAGCCACCCATCTACATTCTACAGTGTAAAATACAAATGTAAAGTTTGGCAGCATGTAGAAAATATGTAGAAACCCCTTCAGAGATACAATTCGAGGAAGAAATGTGAGGAATTCTGCGATCTTACAGATAGCTGATGTAGCAGAAACTGTAGTAGACTTAAACTATACACTTTTCCAAGGGTTCTGCTTATCTGATAGAGTTGGATCACCGAAATAAGTCGGGCTGGCAAATCAATTCTGCAATCATTTAATCCCCGTTTCGTATCTCGTACCGCTAAGAGGGTGCCGTGCACATTTTATAGCTTCGAACTCGGCGTTGGATCGAGGGCTAGGACGGTGGAATGAAGGCAGTAGGAGGGGGCGGCGGCCATGGAAAGACGCACATGGCTGTGGCGGCGGGGCAAGCTTGTTGATAAGCGGAATTTGAATAAATGTTGGATTATTTATTTTTCGTTCTTTCCAGCACGCGATATGAACAAAGGCAGTATTATATGGCGCTGGGACTTAAAGTCGTATATAAATAAATAAAATACATACATATGTATTTTTAGTTGTCTGACTGGAATCCGAGAGTGTTTTGACTCAACTCAACCCAATTTAAATTCGATCCCCATTAAAACTAGCATTTCGAATCGAATCTCGTTCTGGGTAAGTTCGGATTTTTATAACTTTTAAACATTTTTTTTTAGATTTCATTCACCAGTCACATGTTTCTGATATCCCCCCGTAATTCAGAAGTCCCGTGATAAGGGAATCCATTAAATTCCCATTTATAAGGAGTTATTTGTACGGAATCTGAGCGGATCTTATCGGGTCTCTCTATAAAACCATAAACCGTTACCGTGGCCAGGGCTTTGGCCACTTGTCCACTTGTCCACTTGTCCTATCGCTTTCCTATACTTTCCTATAAATACGAAACAATAATCTATTCTTTGTTGGTGTTGAAAATACTAAATATTTCAGCAAGCAATTTGCGTTCTTATAATTAGTGACTAATAAATAATTACTGTTATTAATGAGTAAAAACTTGAGAGTGTAAAATTCCTATTATATAAGTCACTCCAAAGTTCGGCAACTTCTCTTTGGTTATTTATGATATTTGTTTATTTTATTATAACGCTAAAACAATATATTTTCCCAAAAAAATGATATATTCTTCCCCCGCATATCTCTCGCCGCATGACTTCGCTTAGGTTTTGGCCGGCCTCGGATTTTGGCCATCATCGTAAACTGGTTGACTGGGTGCCCAAAATAACACACAACGTAAAGTGTGCAAATCTCGGACGGAACCAGCAATGGGCGATGGCGATGGCTATGGATAGTGGGCCGTGGGGGGTATGAGAAATGCGTGATAGTCGGCCGACTCAATGTGAGTCGGCACTTTTCTGGCCAAATCTCTCAACTGGCTCTCTTCGGTGGTGAAATCATATACAATGGGTGTGTGAGGCCCCAACTCCAACCACTACCCCCCTTCCTACTATTTACGTCACACGAGCCGCAACAACAGTAAAGCAAAAAGGCAAAAAAATGGCAAACTCATTTTGTGACTCGTTTTCGAAATGAAAGATGGAAGATAGCGGACGTAGCGGGAAGCAGGACAGAGATACACATGGTTATCACGTGAACGAGGCGCCGAGCGTCCCACTCGGGTGCCTTCGTCGTGTGCGGGAAACGTGATCAAAGATCAACCGAGAGCGGGAGAGAGCGACTTTGGGGCTTGAAGCTATTGTGAATGTGTGTGTGTGTGCATTGGATTGGGGCCTGTGCGATATGACAAAAACAATTAGCACAGTGCGGCGCCCCAAAGCGAGCGCTCTCGCTCTCCATTCTCTCTCTATGCGATGGCATTCTTTATCCCCCTTGGCTCCCCCAACGCCAACCCCACCCGCCCCGCTCTTAAGGTTATCGCTTGATCATTTTTTGCACTGTTAACGCAAATACTCAATGCTAGGTGTTGTTGTTTTTCCACAAATTATATTCGCTTTTCGTTATTTTTGTATTTCTGTGCTGACATTTTGCTTCGATAATGAATATTGTTAATTTTCATTTCACAACAAAACGCGAAAACTTGCCTCGTTTTCATTAAATTAAACGCCTTTTTCGCCGAGTCACTTTCGGGTCCAAGTCTGATCTCTGCCAGATACATTTTTATGGTTATAGCCACCATATGATGTCACTAAAGCAGTGATAAATCACAGCTACTGGCACTCCCCTGCAAATGATAAGACCAATACAATAGAATTTCGTTGTGTTTTATAACCATCTTGAAATCTTCCATCTAGATAAGGTTTTAGAATCTGCAGTGCGACCGCGGGATTTGCCGAGTGACTCAAGGCAAGCTTTTTGGCCAAGCCCCAACGGAAATAACTGTTCCTTGCAAGCTTTTGGCGAACTCTGCGGCGAAAATAACTGCTCCTTGCTTACTTTTTGGCCAATACCCGGCGGGAATAACTGTTCCTTGAGAGCTTTTTCTGACAGCTTCCCCACCGGAAATAACTGCTCCTCGCCTGATTCTGTAGGGTCTATTTTTAACGCCAAGCAACGGCAATTAAATTAAATCGAAATGAAAATGTTATGTGAGGAAATAATAATATTTTCCGCAAATACGGCCGCGTCTTTGAGTGTTTGCCAAATGGCTGACCCAGAGACAGCTTCCTCCGTCGATGACTAGGTGCCTGACAGGGTGTTAATAAAACGCCACGCCCACATGGGCCACACCCACATAAGCCATAGACGGATAAAAGTTTCCAGGCCCGGACCCTGGGGACGGATCCACGCTAATTGAAATTGGCGGGTGCCCCGGACAATGGACAATGGGACAATTGGGTCTGATTGGACACAATTCAATTAGAGCGGCAGTTGGTAACGCCAATATGCCCAAAGAATTCACACACTTGGGCGGTGTAATGAGGCGTTTGCCCAAACATTTAGATGCCGCCGCGGCGCTATAAATTCCAATATTGTGACCGATTGTTATTATTCTGACTTATTTGCATGCAAAGCAATCAAAAGGCGACACAAGCCGCAAGACGATCGACCCGGGGATACTCTCCTTTCAATTGCCTGGCCAATTATTGGCCCTGACATAGCGGTAACTGATATTGATCGAAATTAATTACCGCTATCTCTAACGCCAGCGGAAACTTTTCAGTCCGCCAACTTACACTTTTTTGCCCAAATGAGAGCCTCACGATTTTCGCACATGTTTGATTCGGTCTCTTGTCTTAATTGGATTCTATTAATAGCGGAGAATATATTATTTCTGGTATTCTAAATGTTTTCTAATGCCAACTGGCACATTGAATATGGAAGGAATCGTTCCATTGTAGCATTATCTTGTTGGTTTTGGAGTGCTCTGATAGTGATTCCTTACAAAGTTTTTATTAACCTCAATAAGAATTGATAATAAAGTTGTCTAAGATGTTACCAAGAAACTCTGCGAGGCCTGTGAGGTTTACATTTTGAAATAAACTTATTGTTCTGCTATAAAAAGTCTGTTTTAATGTGATATAAATTGTGAAATTAATTTAGAAATGAACTAGCGAATGAATTTGGGAGCTTAAATGAACCCTGATTCATTCTAAGGGGAATGAAATGAACTATCAAATGAGCTTTTGAGCTTAAATGAACCGTAATTTATTCTAAGGGGAATAAAATGAACTATCGAATGAGGTTCTAAGCTTAAATGAATCCCTATTCATTCTAAGGGGAATGAAATGAACTATCGAGTAAACTTTTAAGCTTAAGTGAACCCTTATTCATTCTAAGGGAAACGAAATGAACTATCGAATGGATTTGGAAGCTTAAATGAACCCAAATTTCTAAAGGGCGTACCCCTATCCAAAACAGACTCCCCAATGGTATATACCCCTCCAAAAGAGTATCAACAAAGGAAGCTACCAAATCTCCATAGACTAACATTAGGAAAAAATAAAAATACCTGTCGGCGCCAACGCCTCAAACAATGTCCAGCTGTCCCATGTCCGATGACCGGGGACATTCGGATTAGCAATGGAAAAAAACTCCCAACAAACACCCACCGGTGGAAAGGAGCCAGAATCTGATCCGTTGATTGGTACACACCAGCACCCACCTGATCGGCGATCACTGATCGATGATCGAAGATCACAATTAGCCCCCGTTTAGAGGGTTTTTGTTTGGTTACACCTGGCGTATACGTAATGCTGCGCAAATAATTTTCCACTCGCAGATCGGATATTCTGTTTAAACAATTTGTGTAAGAACATAGTTGCATCTTAATTAATCCAAGCCAGAGGGTAGCCTCCTGGCCCCAGCCCGATCCTCCCCCAAATCGCACCCCGTCCTGCTGATGACTTGGCTGACGTCAAGCTGACTAACTGTTTGCCATTTGTCAAGTGATAAGCCCGCCGGTGCTGTAACACTCGCATCCATCAGTGCCGTTACCTTCTGGAGTGGGCGTGTCATCTGATTAGATTGCCATGATTGGGATTTTACGGTGGACCCTAAATTTAGCCATCCATTAATCCGGAATTCGGTCAAATCAATTCCCAAATGTGTCCCATTCGAGGCGTTGGTCAATACATTTTAGCCGCGGATCCGGTCCTGATAAGCCGGTCGTGGCCGGGCCAAGGGGGCCGGGCTAGATGTATTATTACTCCCCGAAATCTAGAGGCGATAAGCTGGCGATCGATCGTCTCGAGATTCGCCACCGAATCGAACGTGCCTGGAAACGTGTCTTCCATGTGCCGAGATTGATTTACCTTCCATGGAAAATGCACTGCAATTAAAATTTCTAAACTGCCAGAGCCTACAATTTATATCTTTTTTATGGGTCCTGAACCCTAAATGGGCTCCTCATAACTATTGTTAGGTAATAAAATTGTTATTCAAAAAAACACTTTTACTATTAGTGGTGGGGGAGCACTTTAAGAAACTATTCCAAGGGGCGCTGCCATGTGACGTACGTCTGACATGGAGGGTTTACACCGAAAGGGGGAACTTAGGTGGAGGAATTTTTTAAGGAATTCTATAAGGTTTTGGAAAAGTCTATTAAGTCCTTAAAACTATTTTATGCCTAATGTTAAGTGTTAAAGTTATTATTCAAAAACACTATTAAAGGGGAAGAAACAATTTAGCAAAGCTTACTGAGGGGCGCTGCCGTGTGATGTACTTCTTATAAGAAGGATTTAGATCCGAGAGAGGAACTTTAAATGGAGGAATTTTTTAGGAATGTTATAGGGCTACGGGAAACCTGTTCTAAATGAATCAATTTTTGTATTTTTTATTAAAAATATTATATATTATTAAAATTTATTTATTAATTTAATATTATCCCGGTTGTATTAATTTTTTTACCTGTACAGTTAGAAGTGAAAATAAAAATAGAAATGGGAATTGTTATCTTCGACCGAACGGCTGTCGTCAGTGGCCTCCTGACCTCCCCCTCTTCTCGGGCCCAGCCACCCCTCCAACAACCCCACCCCCTGATCCTCCCAGGATTGTTTTGTTAAAATCAGAATGAATTTGCAGAGTTCTTCCTGGGCGAGAGAGACAGGGAGGTGAGGAGCTACGGAAGGCAGGGGAGGGGCTTGCCGAGCGGTTGCCTCATTTATTTAGTCAAGAAGCAAAGTCTGAAGTGTCGCGGCTGATAAGCATAAATAATTTGTTTAAAACATTTCATTTTCAGCAATTATATTTTGATAAGCCGTGAGTGTGGAGTGGGGAAAAACAATTCGAAATGGAAGCCCAATAAACAAGTGAAGTAATTAAAGCCAAGTGCCGAGTGGGGAGGAAGGGACCCTGCATGTCATCTTGAAATTAAAATTGCATTGATCAAAGGTCTATGGGAGGGTTGTATGGTATTTTTCGTGTGCCATTCTTATGTAAGTCAGCGATCGATCAATCCAGAGCCTTGTTATGGTCTGTTCCGAGGCTTTGTTATGTCATTGCCCGGATCAGGGGGCGGCGCTGGGGGCGAACTGTCTCAAAAGATGAGGTTGTGCTAGGCTGGTTATCAGCGGAAAACAACGACCTCGCCAGGGAAATAACTGATTGTTCTAAAAGTGCAATAGAAGGAAAATCGGTTTTCCACAAAATGGAAAAGGAAATGGATTCATATTTATTCCGTTATTTGTATCTGGAAGATACCAGACTGCAGAGAAGGAGAGAGAGAGAGACCCCGAAGTGTGACTAATTTTACAGCCTGCAAAAACAACAACAACAACAATGCACCCAGGAAAAGTAACAAAAACAAAAACAAGTAGAGGACTAACGGGGGCAGGCGAAGAGAGGCAGGGAGATGAGCTGCAGAGGCGGAGGCGGAGGATGAGGCGGAGGTAACCACTTGGCCCGAACTGATAACCATGTGCTGGCTGTGTTGGTGTTGTTTACTTACTCCCGTTCGCCGTTGCCGTTCGCCGGTTCGCCTCGCGGAGAGAAACCCACACACCCATACCAGTGCACTCCGAAAAAAAAGAGTATCTGTGTGTGCGGCGCGGAGTGCCAGCGTGTTCGGTTTGACTGATAGCGGCATTCACGAGATACACATGCTCTTGCTTTTATTTCTATTTTTTTCTTTCTTTCGGCTTGAATGTTGTTTTTGTTTTTGTCGTATAAGTAAAGCCCGTACACGAGTGTGCGTGCGTGTATCTGTGAGAGCAGTCGCACTGTGTGTTGAGTATTCGAGCGGCCGAGTTCGATCATATTTATAAAAGAATCGACCGCCGCCAGTTACTCAAGCAGTCGCAGTCGTTCGCTAGAACGTTCAAAACGCTCGCAAAAAGTTCGCCGCTTTAATTTTCAAAAATAAGTTGCCAGTCCG
Source organism: Drosophila ercepeae (assembly GCA_018150545.1). Classification (NCBI taxonomy): domain Eukaryota; kingdom Metazoa; phylum Arthropoda; class Insecta; order Diptera; family Drosophilidae; genus Drosophila; species Drosophila ercepeae. The sequence goes on from JAECWL010000161.1 coordinate 18,237,858, forward strand.
GCCGTCCGGCAGTCAGTCAGTCAGTCAGTCAGTCCTAGAGCAGATCTCTCTGGATCTCAACACGCGTTTCGATTTAGTCCCGAAAGTAGCTGCCACATGATTGACAAAACTTCATAACCCGACCGGAACACGTTGCGCGTTATAGACGGAAATTTTGTATCCAGAAGTGATATATATCTTTGGGATTTGTCGAGAAACTCTATAATATTTTTCATACCCGCGCCGCACACATGACCACTACATTGACCATGGTGAAGACGGGTGGAAAATACGCCAACGGTGAGTACCTCCTACCAGGTGATCTCTCCTGCTCCTCCTCCCCATAGTAAAGCACGTGTCTTATGTAAGCGCCACGAGCGTCCGACTTGATCCGAGCTCCGAAAGCCGGAAACCGCCTAATTGACTCTCTAACATCAGCACGACAGCACTCCCATATTTCTATCTGAATCTTGATCTCGACCGCCGCTCCATTTGTAGATACTTTTGTTTTCCATTCGACTGGAAGCGCTCGCATCGGTTTGCGATTCAGAAATATAATTGCATTCTACGGCCATATATCAGCCAGAAGTCTATAAAGTGTACACACTATAGACGACCTCCACTGCATCTGCATCTGCATCCTTCGGATTCAGTTCGCTCTCCGACTGCTCCACGGCGAGATACAATTTAATTTTTCATCAATTTATTTACGTTTTTTTTTGGTTTTTTGGTTACGCTGACAAACAAAATAAAATCACATTTTAGCACTTTTCAACGTGATAAAAATAAACAAAAGGAGGGAATCGCAGAGGAGCCAAGAGAGCGTGGAAAGGAAAAGCGTGTGGGGCAGTGTTTCTGCGCCAATGAAATGAAAAAACTTTAAATAGACTTAGTCGTGCCAGAGTGGGTGGGTAGCGGTGTCGGAGGGTTGACAATTTAGTCAGCTGATAAGCTAATCCCAAAGACAAATTCTCTGCCGTTAATCACCGCGTCCAAGAAGTCAACTATTTACACGTTCTAAATGCATGTGGACAATGCCGTTCCTAACATTTCGGTAAACAATGGATAGGTGGGTGGTATAATGGGAGTCGCCTTGCTGTAACGCTCGATTATCTTATCGAATACGAAATGAGAGAAAAATACAAAAATATAATATATAACAAAGTGGGGGACTTGTGTCCGCGTTCGCGCCTGGAAAGCTCCAGGCCAGGCAGGCGGTGTTCCAGTTTTATCGGCAATCGGTTATCAATACGGCACACTTGACTCAGTTTTATGTGTGTGTCCTTCGACGGTACCGTTACCCGTTACCCGACAAAAGTACAGTCACCAGTCCGTGCTGCAATCAATCAAAATCTACGAAAATATACTATAAATGGCATCCAATAAACACTCCAAGCTCTGGTTTTATGGCAGCTCATAATCGCTGATTGATGCGAGTCAGTGTATTCCGCAGAAAATTAGTTGGCAATCGTTTTTTTCGATATTTAGGTGGAGAATTGGGGGAACTCTCTGAGACAAAAAGCTCTATATCTTGGCCATAAATTCAGGCTGATACGCTACGCCCGCGGGGAAGACATTGCGCAAATAAATTTAAAAACGTGTCAGATACGGCGTTCTCACACGACCACCAGTCATCGCATTCGAAACGATAAACGCGAACGGAGAAAGAGACGGGGCTAGGGTGTGGAAAGAGAGGGACTGAGTGGAAGTGGAAATGGAAGTGGCGGTGGAAGTGGAAGTGGCAGCGGGAGAGTGAGCTCAAAGTTCGAATGTGGGTTTTGGCAAAGTAATTGAAATTTTATTTTTCAATTTTAAATGGAAATTAAAAAGAACTTCTGTTTCTAACACTTGGTTTCTTTATAGTCGGTCTGTAATTAGTAATTATTGGTTTTAGATGTAAAACTCTGGTTGGGTGAGTTCAATAGACCCCAACGCCTTGTAAGGCCGCGTTGCAAGGTTGCCGGTGGTTGGTGGCGAGGCGGTGTTGCAATCTACCGTCTACCGTCCTCCTACCGAGCACTCCTATTTATTTTTAAAGCATAAGCCATTTATGGCGAACCAAAGTCGGGTTTAAAAATAGCCAAATAACAAATCCGCAAAAGGCCGTCAGCGGCGAGAGCAGTAATGGGTCCACATCCACATCCACGTCTACGTCCACTTCCACCCATTGGCCAAGAAAGAGAGAGCTCGTCACGTGAGGATCGGCCGAGCCATCGCGAACAGGTAGTGGTGGTGGCCCACCGATGTACCTTACACTTGATGGCCTCCGCATATTGGTGTAGTACAGCACCGTCTTGTCACTGTCGCCATGCATCGCGGTCTTGTATCTAACACAGTTGCAGATGCAGATGCAGATACAGCACCTGCAGCTGCTACAGATACAGATACAGATACATCGAGTCTCTCGATATTCGCTCGGCCGTTGCTGCATCCCGCTCTCACGCATGTGCGTAAATAAGATTTTGACATAGTCACAGTGTTTTATAAATAAACGCGCCCCACATACTTACATGGCTACCAGTTTGGGGCCTAGTCGGAGAGGGAGAGAGACAGCCAGAGAGTGAGACTGAAAGAGAGGAAGAAGTGATAAGAAAGAGAGGGGCAGAGCCATGCATACCGTCGGAAATATCTTACCAACAAAACTAAACCAAATCCCATCCATTGACTCTTCCAGAGAAATTCTTCGGAGTTCGGCATGTCCAGTGCATCCTCTGCTTCTTCTGCCTGGCCATGAGCTACGCCTGGCGGGTGAACCTCAGTGTGGCTCTGGTGGCCATGGCGGAGGTCAAAACGGAGAACACCACCGACTCCTCAGCGGAAAATGGCACGGAAGAATCCTCTCTAGGATTTCTGGATGCAGAGGTACGTTGGAACTTGGAAACCCTTTGGTTTCTCTCAAATACTTTTGCGGTTTTTGGTTTTTGAAATGAACTTGAGGAACCGCTAGTTCTAACCAGAAACATCAAAACAACAACGTTCCATGATGATTCCAGTTATTATCAAAATAGAAAACAAATAATTAAATAATAAATTCTATCAATCCACCAGCAATACTACAACTTCACCGAGGCCCAGAGCTCCGCCATGCTGAGCAGCTTCTTCTTCGGCTACATCGTGACCCAAGTGCCCGGAGGATACATCGCCCAGCGCTACGGAGCCAAGATCCTGCTGATGTGGGGACTGGGAATCGCCGCCGTGATGACGATGCTTTCGCCTTTGTCCCTGAAATTCGGAGGTTGGTTCGCCCTCTGCTGCATGCGGTTCGCCATGGGTCTGAGCCAGGGTGCAGTGCATCCGGCCACCCATTCCCTGCTCTCAAAGTGGTCGCCGGCCGAGGAGCGAGGAATCCTTGGAACCATCTGCTATTCGGGAGCCCAGTTTGGAACGGTGGTGATGCTGGCCACTAGCGGTTTCATTGCGGACTCCTCCATGGGCTGGCCCAGTATCTTCTACTTGGGCGGAGCTTGCGGATTCATTTGGATCATCTTCTGGTACTTCTTCTCGGCCAGCACGCCCGAGGAGCACAAGATGATTTCCGAGGGAGAACTGAAGTTCATCACGGAGTCCCGCAGCGACGGAAAGATGCAATCCGCCGAGAAGCTGGCGCCAACCCCCTGGCTGGCCATCTTCAGCTCCTTGCCCTTCATGTCGCTCCTGATAGTGCACTGCACCCACATGTTCGGCTTCTGGCTCCTGCTCACCCAGATCCCCAGCTACATGAAGAACATCTACGGCGTGAACATCAAGTCGAGTGCCCTGCTATCCTCCCTGCCCTACATGGTAATGCTGCTCATGAGCTTCTTCTTCGTCTGGCTGTCCAAGGTCCTGCAGCGCAAGGAGGGAGTGTCATTGTCCCTGAACCGGAAACTGTTCAACACCATTGGCCACTGGATTCCGGTGTTCTCGCTGATTGCCCTCGGATATGTGCCACGGGAGGATGCCGCTCTGGCGGTGACCCTGCTCAGTCTGACAGTGGGAATCAGTGCAGCCACCTACCTGGGCTTCCAGGTCAACCACATCGATCTGTCCCCCAACTACGCCGGCACTCTGATGGGCCTCACGAACGGTGCCGCCAATGTGATGAGCGGAATTGCTCCCCTGGCCGTCGGCCAGATTGTCCAGGATAGAGTAAGTTTGATTACATGAATATCCAAGAGATCTTGTAGCTCATCCTTATTTCTTTCTTACCTTTAGTCCAGCGTCAGTGACTGGCGGTTGGTGTTCTTCCTGGCAGCTGCCTTTTACTTCGCGGGCAACCTGCTCTTCATCATCTTCGGACGCACGGAAGTGCAATGGTGGGACTCGCCACGTGACCGGGAGAACCGCGAGGATGCCGAGCAGGGAACACCGCTGGCTCCCAACGGCCACAACAAGTAGATGGGCCTCCGGAGGCATCCTGGTGGCATCCAAAATCCTGAAGAATCCATCATCGGGGCTGTTGTTTCGTAGTTTCTTAAGAATTAGATAGTTAGTCACTAGATAAAAGCTGAAACGTTAAACTTAGTGAGAATCGCGTGCTTCCATTAGCGATATTATATGGTAATTGATTAGTCGTAAGGCAGCGTAAATTATTATTGTTTGCAGTATTTTCCATTACATGTACATAAAAAAAACAAAATTAAACTTGCAACTCGAGAAAGCGTTCAGTGTAAATAGGCTGCTAAACAACAAACCTCTAGTAATTGTTATGTTTTAGTCTTAAGCTAGGAGCTACGTTAACCAAACTTGTGATGAAACAAAGTAAACTAAAAAAGGCAACAAAAAAACAAAATCAAAACCTAAAATATCAAAACAAGCCATGAATAAATCAGCTCGAATGGCAGCTGAAATTTAGTCAAACTGTAACAAAATTATTGGTGTTTTATTTCAAATTGGATTTGAATTTGAAAATTGTGGCGCGCAAATTTATCGATAACTATCGAAGATGGTCAACTTTGTGGGATTGACTTCTACAGCTTTTTTATCTCTAAGAATAAATGAATTAGTATATAAAAACATTAAAAGATTAACAAACTACTTATTAGATTACAGAGTACTTACTATTAACACAGTGTAGTAAAAACAGAGAATATTTTTGTTTATTAAATCAAACTAATATTCTGAATCTAGCTTATTGCAAAACCAGTATATATATTAATTTGTCAAGTTTTAAGATTAAGCTAAAACATATAGAAGATTTTGCTTCAATTTAAAAACTCGGTGTAAACATTTCGTTTTCTAACAAACTATCGATGACACTGTTCATCGATAGTTTTATTGACGTGGGAGTTAGCCAACTGGTAAGATTCCATCAGCTGTGTTATGTTTTGGGAGCTTGTCGGACTCCACCACTCCCTTACCCCTGTAAACGCCCCACTCCAGTCCGCTACGTGGAAGAGATCATCTTGAACTGCACCTGGAATATGGTGCTGGGATGTCTGCCCTGTTTCAACCGCAATGGCTACCAGCAGATTGGAAACACTGGTGGGTGATCCAGATTCCAGGCCATGACCTTGCCTGGTCTTTGTTTTGTTTCCGTTTTATATAAATTGCGTTGCATTTTTGCAGGCCCTCGGTTTGGAGTGCGTCATCTGCAGTGCATCCTGGTGTTCTTTGGACTGGCGGTGGCCTATGCCCTGCGGGTGAATCTCTCGGTGGCCATTGTGGCCATGACGGATCGCAATGCCAGCAATCCAGATTTTCCTGTAAGTCAATTAAATAGATTACTTAATTTGATCTAATTATCTTTTTGTACTACAGGAGTTCGACTGGAACGAGAGCACAAAATCGTACCTGCTGAGCAGCTTCTTTTGGGGCTATGTGGTCACCCAGATTCCCGGTGGCTACCTTTCTGCCATTTACGGAGCCAAGTATATGCTCTTTTACGGCATCCTAATCTGCTCCTTTCTTGCTCTGCTGACGCCCTTTTGCGCCATGGCTGGAGGCTGGAAGCTGGTCGTGGTGCTCCGAGCTGTGCAAGGACTCTGCCAGGGCGTCATCTTTCCTTCGACCCACACATTCCTATCGAAATGGGCGCCTGCGGAGGAACGTGGCCGGCTCGTGGGCTACTGCTACTCGGGATCTCAGTTTGGGACTGTGGTGATGCTGACGGTGAGTGGCTTCATAGCCTCCTCCTCGTTGGGCTGGCCCAGCACCTTCTATGCGCCTGGCTGTGCCGGCATCCTGTGGGCCGGTGTGTGGTTCTTCCTCTGTTCCAGCACCCCGGCTCAGCATCCCACAATAACGCCTAGCGAGAGACGGTATATTGAATCCTCGGGACAGCAACGGAGACCTTCGGATGCGGGGCGCGAGGAGCAGCAGCCGAGGCCAAAGACACCCTGGTGTCGGATCTTGACATCGGGACCGTTCCTGGTCCTTGTTCTGGCCCACTGCGCCAATAACTGGGGCTTTTGGACGCTTCTGACAGAGATTCCCACCTTCATGAAGAATGTCCTGGGCATGGATATCAAGAGCAACGGTCCCTTGTCGGCGCTGCCCTACTTTGCCATGATCTTGTTGACCTGCGTCTTTATCTGGCTGTCAGACGCAATGAAACGAAGGGGCACAGTCCTCCCGCTGGGCTTCTCCCGCAAGTTCTTCAACACCCTGGGCATGTGGCTGCCCATGCTGGCGCTGATCGGCTTGGGCTACATCACCCAGGGCGAAGCCAACGTCCGACTGGCTATCGGACTCCTAACCACGGCGGTGGCCACCAATGCGGCCACCTATCTGGGCTTCCACGTCAACCACATCGATTTGTCGCCAAATTTTGCTGGCACTTTGATGGGGATTACCAATTGTGCCGCCAATTTCATGAGTATTCTGGCTCCCTTGATCGTGGGTCTTATTGTATGGGATGAGGTAACAAGGATATCTATTTAGTCCTTGAATATCTAATACTGAACCTTCCATCTTTTCAGACCAATCCTGCTCAATGGCGTATTGTTTTCTTTTTTACCGCCTTTGTCTACTTTATCGGAAATCTGCTTTTCATGCTTTTTGGAAGAACCAGTGTGCAGTCTTGGAACACCCCCGCTCAAACAAGATCACCTTCGGCGGGAAACAGCCCAGAAGATGAGGCTGACGAGGATCGAGAGCCGCTGGTGGGAGCCTAGAGGCTTCAAACGAAAAGGTTGTTGATTAAATGTGAAACTTTTGTACCTAAAAGACGGAGCACATTCTACGGAATTGATGGATCGCAAATAGCTTCGTGTTGCTATGATTTATGTCTATTATATACCGAATCTATATATATGTGAATACCTATAGTATATATCAATTATTTATGTACAAATATATAGCAAGGCATCTCGTTTTGAGTGTATTTTACGTTTCGTTTTTATTGGTATTTGTATTTGTTAGTACATAAGGATGTACATATGGTACAAGACTTAAGGCTGGCTATGTGGTATCCTGACATACGGCTAATCCTAACTGCTATTCACTAAATTCTCTAAATGGAAATATCGAGTTTTATGCCGGGGAAGATCTTTGACAGGATTCTGTTCTGTTTTCTCTTCGCTTAATATTTAGATACTTCGTCGCCTCAAACCAGAAGTTCCTGGATAGGATCTTCGTTATGTTCGCATCCTATCGAAGAACTTCCATATTCTTAACATATTTGTAGTTAAAGCTACGTAATTACAAGTGGATGCGGCGGATTCGGAAACCCCATCCATATCCCCTCTGCCCCTATGTACATGGTGATGCTCTCCATCCTGCGACATCATCCTGCTCCGAAGGACGCTGCTCAGTGCAGCTTGTGGTTGGCGGGCAGATCCTCGGAGCGGATGCAGCGTCCGCGGTAGCAGATCTCCGTCTCGGAGGTGACTTTCGTCGACGTCGAGGTGGCGTACACCACATGCTCCATCAGGTCCTTGTGGAAGCTGTCCTTTTTGCTCTCCGCCACGGTGGCCTCCGTGGTGGTGGCGGCTTCCGCCTCCGCCTCCGCCAGTGCCTCAGTGGTCTTCTCCTCCGTTGGCGTGGCCGGGCTGGTTCGACGGATACTGGTGTATTCCTGCCGGCGCTTGCCCACCGCTGCCAGGGCGGCGGTCACCGCCTCGTCCTCGCTCTCCTCGATGGCGAACAGATCGTGCAGCTGCTTCTTCACCTCCGAGAAGATGCTGGGTTGGACCTCCAGGTCGTCCACATCCACGTCCATCCGGCGCGTGGCACTCTCCTCGCTCATCGGAAAAGTGGAGGTAATGGTGGCCTCCTCGGCGGCACGCGGAGTGGTCACCTCGTACTCCTCCGGGGTGGTGGGTGATGCCATTGTGGTGGTGAGCGCCAGGGTTTCCGTTTGCGCTTCGGTCGCTGGAGTCATGGGAGTGGTGGTCTTGGGCAGCTCTTCCTTCTCGCCGGCTGCCTGGATGGCGTTCAACAGCTGGGGGCCCAGGTTCTGGGACTCGGCCGTCTCGAAGTTCTCCGAGTTGTCGGATGCTCCAGACACGCGTTTCTTGCTCCACTTGCCGCGTCGGCTGAGGCGACCCAGGGTGGTGCTGCTGGGGGAGTCTGTGGACTGTTCCTCGGGAGCCTTGCCCATTACCTCCTCCAGGAGCTCGGCAAAGGACTTCTCGGGTCTGAAAGGAGTTGGAATTAAGTGGAAGCTCCGTTTCCGGCTGGGCCTTGAAACTTACCTGAGATTGGGGGCCTTTATGGTGGTGCGTTGACCCTGGGAGCCACTCAGGTCAGCTGCCACATTAAACTCGAAGGTTTGGGGCTGATCCGTGGGTCCCATGGTCACAATTTCCGGCTCATTCTCGAAGTTGTGGGTATCGGCCTTGAACTTGGGATTCAGGGGCTTGAAGCTGTTGGAGTTTGTGTTGCTGTTGGCTGTTTCCGAGGAGGGAGACCACTGGGACTCCTGGCCCTCCAGCTGGAAGGGCTGCTTGTAGCGACGTCGCTGGGGGATGGGGGTGGACTTCAAGAAGGATCGGGTTAGATAAAGGATATGGAATATAGGAGATCTTTCAATTAGCTTACTTCTTTTTCCCTGTTCTCCTGGTTGCTAAAGCGACTCAGCTTGCGAAGATTGGTCTTTTGGGTCACGGGCTCCGATTCCTCTTCGGGGGCCACCGTGGAAGACGAGGCTGGGTGGAGAGGACGACGCTGACGTTGACGCACCTTCACCACGCGACGGGGTGGCAAGCGGGAACGGATCTGTAAGGAAACAAAAGGATTAGGAACCTATTAAGATGGTCTCAAAGAATAACTTGCCGATGGCCTCTCCTCCGAGGGTGTAGTTGTGGTCACCGGAGACTCTGTGGTGGTTGTCGTCCTCAATCTTGGATAGTTCCTCCTCACAAACGGCGAGCGGCGAGTGGTCGTGGTGGTGGTCAGTGGCGCCTCAGTGGTTGTGGTGGTTGTGGTCGTCGAGGGAGTGGTCGTGGCCAGGGTGGTGAAAATTGGGCTGATCTCGTTCCTTACAATAGCTTCTGTGGGATTCAGGTCTTCCTGGTTGGGGAAGTAGCCTGGCCCGTAGTTGTCCTTGGAGAACTCTTGGTAGTGCTGAGCAATCTGCATGGGTTCCAGGAGATTGGCTGGGAAGTTGCCTTGGTCGCCGGCATCGATGCTGTTGCTCGGGGTGACCGTGTAGACCTGCTGGGACTCAGAGGCGGGTCCTTCGGTAGTGCCCTGAACATCGTAACTGCTGGGAATGGCCGTGGGACTGGTGGGGCGCCTGGAGGAGGCCTTGAACACCGGGTAGTTCTGCTTCAGCACGTCCCGCTGGTAGTCCAAGTCCTGGTCCTCGCTGGGCTTGCCGTTCTTCGAGCCCTTACGGGTCTTGGTCTTCAGGGTCTGGCGCTCCTCGGTGGTGGGCCTGTACCGGATGCGGTTGGGATTACGGATCAGGGGATTCCTGGCACTGGTGGGACGGCGGGTGGGGGTCGCAACGGACTCCTCCCCTTCGCTAGCGGGGGCAGTGGTTCCTCGGCTGCTGTACGGCCTCCTGATCCTGGTCGGCACCTTGGGGCCAGTCGACTCGGACTCGGAGTAGGAAACGGAGGAGGAGACCTTGGTCACTGCCGGCTTCCGAGTGCGCAGAATGGGCCTCCTGGTGGGTCGTGTCTCTGGTTCCGGTTCGGCCAGTGGCGTTGTGGCAACCGGAACAGGCTGCAGCTTGTCCTTCTCCTGCAGATTATTCACCAGACCGGGAATGTCCGGAGTCAGTGGCGGCAGCTCCGAGGGCACGTGGTAGGGATTGGGCTCATACTCCACGTTGCTGTTGTCCAGAATCTCGTTTTGCAACTGGTTGTAGCTGGGGCGATGGTTCAGCGGGGTGTCCAGGTTGTTGTAGCCCACGTCCGAGGTGGTCACTGGCACGGCGGCCGGGGTGTAGAGGTTCAGCCGCTGCTTGGTCTTGATCCTCTGGGTGGTGGTCGTGGGAATCGGAGCAGTCTCGTAGTCCAAGGAGCTGGGAGTGTACTCGAAGGGCGGGCTGGTAGTGTGCGGCCTCTGCCGGAAGGCGTCCTGCTGGCGGAAGTACTGCTTCATCCTCTGCTCCTCCTCCACCGTGGTGCTGGTGGGAGGTCGCGTGGTCAAACGGGGAAGAGGCTCCTGAACTGGTTCCTGGACGTACTGTGGATACAGCTGTCCACTGGAGCCGGGGAACTCCACCTGCGGGCGAGTGCTGTACGTGAACAGGGATTGCGGGGCGGCAGTGGTCGAGGTGGTGGAGGAGGTGGTGGTCGTGGTGGAGGTGGAAGTGGAGGTGCTGCTGGGCTTGCTGGTCAGCGACTTGAAGAAGTCATCGCCTCCGATCTGGTTGAGGTTGTCGAACGGACTCTGCGGCTGTGGCTTGGTGAGAGCTGGCCTGTAGATGGATTGGTCCACCTGGACGCTCTGGGGACGCTTCTTCTTGTGGCGCTCCTGCTTGGCGGGCACCTTCGGGGAGCTCACCTCCTGGATGCCGTCCTGGACGTAGTAGTAGCTGAACTTGTTACCCCTTCCGGGAACTCCGCTCTGGGATTGCGTGGTGGTCTCGAAGGGATTCCTGGTGCTGCTCACCGTGGCATAGGGACGCTGGACAGGTCGCTGGGGTGGCAGGGAGGCGCTAATGTCCTTGGCCCGGTTCACCACAATAGAACCCACATGGGGTTCTGGGAGCAGGATCTTGTTGAAGCCATTGGGAGTGCGGTAGCTCAGAGGAGCCACGAAGAAGGATACGTCGCTGAGGTCGCGGTTCTGGGTCAGCTGCGACAGGTAGGGCAGATCGAACTTGACATAGCCATCGGGAATGGGCATGCCAGCCGGACCCACGAAGATCTCCGGGGTCTGCTTGGTCGGGGAGTCAATAACCGAGATACTGTGGGCGCTCCTTAGGGCGGCCACCACGTCGGACTGCGAGGGGCGGGAGCTGGAACGGAGCAGGAACATGGCCAGCGGAGGCTGGTGAGCCTTCGGCTTGGGCTTGGCGGTGGTGTACTGCGTCTGAGCCTGCGGCTGGGGCTGTCCAAAGCTCTGGAAGATGCTCTGCGGCAGGCTGGTGGTGGTGCTGGGCCGGGTAGTGGTTCCCGTGCTGAAGAAGTCACTGCCGACGCTGGGATCCTGCGTGTAGAACTGGTTGATCTGGTAGGGATTGACCGCTGGCAGGCCGGGATTCACGTTGAACTTGTTGACCTCAAAGTTGGAGCTGCTTGGGGAACCTCCTTGCTGCCTTTGCTGGTTGTACAGGGTGTCGTAGGGCACATAGAGAAGCTGCACATCCTGATCCCTGCTAGAGGAGGGAGCCGCCGAGGGAGGTGCCTTGTTCAGGCCGAAGAGCGACTCCGGCTCGGGATCGACGGGGAAGACCTGAGGAGTCACGCTCTGCAAGGAGGGCTGGGTGGGCAGGGGCTTGCCCAAATTCTTTGGGGGAAGGATGTCCTGGACGTAGTTCTGCTGGTGCAGCGGCTTGTTCAGAGCCTGGGCCAGGGGCTTCTGGGAGCCCAGAAAGTCGGAGCCGAACGTCGAAGGTGACTGCTGCCCGAAGAGGGAGGGAGGACTAAAAAGCGAGGAGGGAGCCGGGATTCCACCTGCTCCGGCTCCGAAAGTGTGCTGGATTTGGTAGCCCGTTTGGAGAGTGGAGGGAGCCTGCGCCTGTCCCTCGCCGTTTCCGTTGTGGAAGGGCATTTCGAACTTGAAGAAGGACTGGGAGGTGGGCTCTTGGCTTCCCTTCTGTGGCGGTGGTGGAGGAGGTCCCTGCCGCAGGGGCAAGGCCTGGCCGCCTGAGTTGGGGAACCTCTGGAACTGGAAGGGATAGTCGAACTGGGAACCACCCGCCTTGGTCAGATCTCCGAAGCGGGCGCTGGGCGGGAATGTCTGGGAATAGGTCAGCACTCGTCCATTGCCAGAGCGGTCCTTGCTTCCGTCTAGAGGCTGGGCCAGGGGCACCCAGTCCAGGGAGTCCGTGTCGGGGGTGGACACACTCTCCAGTTGGCGCGACCACTTGGCGGAGGACTCCTGGTTCTGGGCTAGGCTGGCTGTGGCCAGGAGGCACAGCCAGGCGGCGGTAAGTTGCATGCCTCGCATTATAGCCAAAGTGCCTGTAAGGAAATAAAGACTTTATTATTATTTTATAAAATAGGAAGGAATAGAGGCTACCAACTAGGAGGGTTTTGAAACCATTTTTTATTTCCAACTTCTTGTATAATTAAAAATGTGGCAATAAAAATACAGCCCGTAACCAACCAAAATAGCAGCTATTTTTTTGGCCAATTAAGATCCGAAGAAAGGTCACCAATATCAGCCTTTGTTTTGGCCAAAAATGAATTGTCTTGCCAAGAAGTACCTAAACCAGAACACCCAGCACCGGTCCGCGATTGTCAGCTTAGTAATTGTGGAAAAAATGCAAATTTCCAGAAAGATATTGCCAGTCCAAGGTCGCTGGTGGGTCGGTCCATTGAATTCTGAGCCATTTGCATTTTTCACGATCGCTGGCGACCGAGGGGCAAGTGAAAGGTTTCTCCCCGTAAATCAACGGATAATTGCCGGGTCTTGGCTGGCTATTTTGGTCTTGGCGGTGGATGATGATTTGGATGGCGGTGTGGCAAGTGTAACTGTAAGTAACTGGTCGGGAGCGGGAGCTGGGAGCGGGATCTGGCCATAACTGCCAGCCAAGTGGCCATAATTGTGAGCTTGTTTTCATTTGGCCAATGCGAGAAATTGCAATACTTAAGGCGAAACCGAACCGACTTGGCTTGGGGTCTGGTATTGGGATTGGGATTGCGGTGGCTTTGGTAATGCTCCATTGAGTAGCCATGATCCATGAACCACGATCATTGATCGACGACAGATTTCCTCATTGCAGCAACGGTTTTGCATATGTCTTGGCCAAAGCACCCAGTCCCAGTTGCATCATCTTGGGACTTGGAACTGGTAACTGGTAATCGCAGTAATAATCCACTTGGGCCTAAGTAGAGACAGTGACCAGGGGTGACCAGAAGATTCGCTTTTTGAATATGAAAACGAAAGTGAAGCTGGCCAGTGAGGCTGGCAAACCTGAACCTGACCGACCACTGACCAAGCAACTTGCCACTGCAACGATCTCTGATCTATCCGATCGGAGCACTTTCGTTTTCACTTTTTTCACTGAATTAATCGCACTTATGCCTGGTTGGTTGGTTGGTTGGTTGGTTGGACCCCTCCGAACGGATGCCGCATTAAATGGGTTAAACGAAAGCAAAAGTCCGCAAAATGCAACAAAAAAAAAATCGTAAAATAATGCGAAAATATCGTAACAGCGAAAAACGGAACTTGCAGCGGTGCAACAAGTCGGGAGAGCACTGTCCACAGGTGGCACAGTGAAAGAAGAAAGTTCATTCAGCGGTCTCGCCGTTCAGTGGGCTATTAAAACCGACACTGAGATAAATTGGGATTTTTAATTTGTTAAATGCCAGATCAAATAATCACTTCTTATATAATACACAATCCAGTTAAAGTTACGAAAACAGATCGATTTTTTAAGCTATTTACGATTAAATTTAACAGATTTTAGTTGTTAATTTTTTGGTTAATTAAGACTCTATTTTTGGGAAGAGTTTTAAGACAAAGGAAGTCACTTACGATATTAATTTAGTAATATTATATTTAGTCTTATAGTTGATTATTACAACTGTGATTATTTCAGAACACAGTCCTAAAAAAGTTTAAGAAATAGTCTTAAGAAATATACTTTTTATTTTTTAATGCAATGCTTAATTTCAATATCTCTACCATATTTTTAAGCCAGTTTAAAGACTTTATTTTAATAATAAGATCAAGTTATCATAAGATCAAGATTTCAATTAAAAGCATTGCTTACAGAAATATATTGCAGATTTATGAATTTTCTAATCAAATAGAACGGAATTAGATTTGATTTAAAGCTTATCCTGTAAGAAAAGCATTATTTTCTTGTTATTTTTCTGACTGTACAATAAAAGATGATAAAAGTAGACAAAAAAATAATAGAAATTAGACACACTTGCGGTCAATATTCCGGAGCAGCAAACCAAACCAGTTGTCTGGAAAAAAAAGCCGAAAAGCCCGAAAACCAAAAACCAACAGCACAACCCATTGTCACACCTCAGTGAACAGGCCAACAGAAAAAAAGTAAAAAAAAAAGTAATAGAAAAAAAAGTAATAGAAAAAAAATTGTAATAGAAATGGAGAAAGAGGTAAATGGACATGGCAGTGCACTTGAAATCCGCGGAAAGTGAAATGTGACAATGCCCTCGGAAGAGAGGCGGCCCACCAAAAGGGGCGGACACCTGGTCTGGGCCGGGTAACAGGCAATTTCCCTTTCATTTCGAACCAAAAACGACATGTACAGTGTACACACATCTGGCGGAATCGAAACGGACTTTCCTTGCTGGCGGGGGCGTGTATCTGAGTATCTTGCAGATTAATTGCTCCGCAGCCTGGGTCGATGGTCGCTGGTTAACCACCGAGCCGGATGTAAACAACAGAGGGCTTAACCGCTGAGATCTGGCCAGAAATCCATGAAGGGATTATGCCATCAATGCCAGACCATTGACATTGTTTCATCGCTTTGCTGATCATTTGGGTGCGAGATTTAATTGGATTACCCGACAGGTCCACACCCAGGTGCGTACAGCTCCGATCCGACACACCTCAGTGTTGAGAGGGCGGCAAGGTTACCTCATTGTATCTCAGACTTACCATAAACAGCGGCAGCAGATGACGGCAGAATTGGAGCCCGAGAAGATCGCTGAGGTAACACAAACTGCAAAGAGACAGGGAGTTGGAGCAATTAAAAGGAATGCAAATACTGGCTATTACAAGATCTCAGAGCCCCTTGAGACTGTTTGCTTTGGATGTGGCAATGCGGCAATGCCACCTGCAGATACATTTGTATCTCGTTATTTCTAGATCTCCAGCAGCTCTAGCTTTGTGGCATTAATTGCATCTGGAGGCTGCAATGGCCACGCTCAGTTGGCCAAAAACACACCCACTCCCCGCTTTTTTTGGTAACGCCTGCGGACTCGTACCGAGTTATTAGAGCGCAGAGTCCGCTTCAGAAAAGAAACCCAAGCCCCCAAGTCGGAGTCGGAGTCGGAGTCGGAGTCGGAGGAATGTGCGTGACCCGAACGGATCAATCTGGTGACTCACTTCGCTCACTATTGGTAACACATTTGGGCAACCTGGCCAGTCCACGCACGACCAAGCCAACTATGTCACAGCCTGACACACTCGACCCAAAAGATACTTGCCCAATTGGCGCATTAAATTATTAACTGATTGTAAAGCCAAGAAACCAAACAACCAAATGGTTAAAAACCAAAAACTTGGTATGCCAACCGCACTCACTAATTCAAAAACCATAATTTTAAATTGCCTGAAAATTTCCAAGAAATTTGTCAATGTTGTTGTCACTAAAACTGTTGTAAGTTTATGAAATTCGTTGGTAATGAAAACTACACAGATCTTTATGAAAGATATTTAACGAATTTGTTTGGCTTAGGAGTTGGAATATTGTGTAGGTTTCTTAAACTAAAATTCAAGCTTAAATTAAAACAAAAGTCAAACATTTTTGCTTGTAGTTTTTTTAAAAAAAAACCTCACCTAACATAACGCTCTTAATCCTCTTTTAAACCTCTTTTTTTAAAATCATTTTTTCTAGTCTTTGCTGGAATCTAACTCGAATATAGTGCATAATGTCCCATTGATTTGATATCTGTTTAGAATATTTATTAAAAAACAACATTTTTCTTGAAAAGATTTCCTTTCAAAAAGAGCGATTAAGTTTATTTTTATAAATCCAATATCATTGTTAAAGAAATAGGGAAAGATTTTCTTTAAGAAAAGTTATTAAATTGTTTAATTTTCGAACTAAGGATTAAACGATTTATTTAATAATTTGTGGTAAATTCTTGTGAATGCATTACCATTTATTTTAGGTTCAATAAAAGGCTTCTATTTTTATAAAAACCCCAAAGAAATGATTAAATTTTAAAACATATTTTATCAAATAAGTCATTGAAGCCAACATTTCTTTAGAGCCAAGTTTTTCTTTAGGTATTTCTGGATTTTAACTCTTTTAATTATAAATTTCCTTCCCTAATTGAAACGTTGAAAAGCCATTGTAATCATAAAATAAATTACATACTCATACATTTAATTTTTTTTTACTAAAAACATAAGTCTGAGAGTCATTTCACATAACTTTTTCTGTTTTTCTGGTGCAGTCATCTTTCAGTCACAGTTAAGGCCAATTAGCGTGACTGGCTAACAAATAAGCCTAGACTGATGGCACTCGAGACTCGAGACTCGAGAAAAAAAAACAAAACATAAACACACAGAAAGAAAACAGGTACTTGAAAACACTTTTGAAATAAAAAATAGAAAAATAAAGACAGTTAATTGAAAAACGAAATGGAAATTAAAGTGTTTGGAAAATGAAAACAATTATTTATAGGCAAGTTTATGATTTCTTGATTATTTTTTACCCTTGGCAGTGGGCTGGCTGGCAAGTAATAAAATATTCAAAGCCAATGAACTCCTCGTCAGATACAAAAATCGAAAGCGACAATGAAGTGCACTCTCTTGGCTTTTCTTTTTATTCAAAATTGGCTCGTATTTGTATTCGGTTTTAGATTCAGGGGGCGTGTCACACACCGGAAAGAGTCAGAAGGAAAAACAAGGCGGAAAATGGCCATTTCTTGTGTCGACTGTCGACTAATTCCTCAAATTTTATGCCACAGCGACCCCGAAGAAATGTTTGAAATTATTAAACGAAATGTAAATTTCACGCAACGCGGCTAAAAAACGAAAAAACTTTCATTTCTCACTGCTTTCCAAATGAGGTAAGTGGCTAAAAGGTGGTATAGGTATTGGTCTGGGTATTGGCTGTGGCGTCTCACCTGTCCTCACCTGTTCATGAAACCAAAACATGCCCCGAGGCGGTGGCTTGCGCAATCTCAAGAATTTATGCTCGAGCTTTTGAAAGCGAAAGCATTTCTTTTTTTTGGAATGCGGGGGAGCGAAGGTTGCGTAAGTTTTATGTTTCTTTTGTTTTTTATGTTGATTGCTAACAACCGGATGCTTTGGGCCGTTTGACGAACGGAATTCACAGTTAAATTGTTTTAAACATTTCCAACGCTTATCACACAGCTCATCGCAAATCGAATGGCAACGATAATCGTAATAATAATAATAATAATAATAATGAGGGAAAATTGCACAGCTCTGGTTAATTACAAAACGGAGAGGGGTTGCCAAATAACTGGCCCAAAACAATGTGACAATTGCAACAGAGCGATACTTAAGCTACCAACTACGAGTACTATATGAAAAACCATAAACCAGACTCTAACTCTAACTCTAACTCTGACAAAACAAAGCAGTCGAGGAAGAAAGCCAAAGACCGAACAGCGAGTAACAAACACCCAAGTGTTGTTACCAATGTGGGCTTATTCTGGCCCAGAGACAGACAACTTGTGCAAGAGGGTATCCACATAAATGCCTAGATGAACATTAGCAATCAATCCACATCCGTGACCAAGACAAGAGTGTGAGAAAAAATTCAGTAGGCCAAGACACTTCAACTTGTCGGGGGTCTAGAAAACCAGCAAAAAAACAGCAGAGAATCGGGCAAAAACAATGGCTAAACGGAGCAAAAAGCTGGAAATTGGTAAAAAGCCAGTCGTAGTCAGCCAGTCAACCAGCCGGGTGCTGACTAATCAACTGTGTGGGTTTCAAGGGGACACTGCCACCAGGGGGCAGGCTGCTGCTGCTGCTGCTCTACGAACATGCAACTGCAAATCACGATTTAGATGCCCCAGACCAGCAATAAAAGACCGGCCTGTAAGGCATTTCAATTGAATCTTGCTTCGATGTACTTTGAATCTGATATTGCCAAAGTCTGGGTAATTATTCACATTTAGAATTCCAGTGCGTGTCACAAGTGCTGCGAGATAATTATTGCTTTGAAAGATCGCTATAATATGGGATTTTTAATATTTCTAGTCTCTACTCAAAGTGTGCTTTAATGAAGTTTATAATTTATTAAACAGAATAAATTGCCATTGAGGTTGAGGTTTATTGATTTTATTTAAGTTTTAAATGTTTTGTTTAAATAAAAAATTGTAATTATTTCTCTGTATCTACCATTTCCATGTATTAGAATACATTTGACATTTAAAATAGTTCTCTTATTGAACCAATTTTCAATTCCAGAAGCAAAAGTTTAAAAATTATAGCAAAACTTCCCTTTGGATATCGGTTTTATGGCGTTTTATAGTTACAGGGAATTCCAATAATTGGTTAACAAAACCTATAACTTTTAATAACTCAATTTCACAAGCAACTCAGTTATTAGTTTTGTGATTCTGCCCGCCATTTCCACCGAACAAGCCCGCCTAATGAGGCAAGTTCGGGTCTTAAGTCTTTTGTTTTCGCTGAAGAAAGTCGTAATCGGCAGCTGAAGAAACTTGACAAATTGAACATTTTGCGGTTGAGTAATTGAAAGCCACGAAAGACGAGAGACCACACTGAGGCTATATAGGCTTTATGGCTTTATGGCTAACAGGCAGGGCACGTGCTGAAATGTTGGAAGCTTCTGCCACTACGCAGAGCCATTGGCACGTTTCACTTTCATTTGAGAAGGATGAGGTTGGGGGAGGAGGTGGAGGTGGAGCTGTAGAGCTGGTGGCAAATAAACACATCAGGCGCCACATTAAGACATGACAATAAAGAAAAAGTGAGTCTGAGTGGTATTATATTTTCTTGACACTTTCGCGAATTTTGTCTGCTCGCTCGCTCTCACCCCCTCTATCTGTAAATCTAGCCATCTCACTTTTATTGGCTGGCATTGGCCGACACGGCGGCTACGTGATTTCAGTTTGCTGCCAAAGGCTATGAAGTGTATTTATAAATACATATATATAAGCCTGGACGTTGGCCGGCCGGCGGCTAGCGGACAGTGGACAGCGGCCATCGCCTGCGTTTATTGTAATTAGAAAGTATTTAATTTCGAAAACGCTGACCATTTTGTACTCATAAAAATACACAAATACTGAAAATACAAACTACAAAACAAATAAAAACAAAACCGAATCGCGTAGGTATTTTATTTACCTTCCTTCCATGTTGGCTTTCAAGTCTTATTTCGAGAAACAAACGAATAAATGCAGACATTAGTTCCGTTAAGATCAAAAGCCAGATCGCAGATTAGGCCAGAAGAAAAAAAATACAGAAAGAAATGATGTCTGGCCCTGGGCGGAGAGGTCTTCGTATGTAAATTGGCTCGATAAACAAGATTTTTCATGTTTGGCCGAAACCAAAAGTTTCTCCCGGGTGAAAATTGGGTTAATGAAGTGCAGAGTGGAAAACCGAGCAAAGAATAGAGATGGACCAGTTTGGTCAGGGGTCTGTCTGGCCACCTTAACAGACTCAACTTCTTTTAATGAGGAAGTCTGCCCATAAAGCTCGGTCCGACTCTCTAAACTCTAATGTCTAGAGGATGAGTTGGACGACTCCCTTGGCTAGGCGGATGGACCACCAGTCTTTGGGCAAACAAATTGCATGCCAGTTAACGACGAGCAAAAAAAAAATATAACAAAATGAAAATTTCCAAATAATTAGAGCATGAAAAAATAAATAGCAACCACATTGCCACACACATGCGTTGTTTTTTTCTTACGTTTTTTGCAGCCGAAAAAATTTCTATTCGCCTTTTTTGGCAACAACTCAAACCCCCCACTTACCACTCTCTTCTTTCTCTTTCACTTGGCTTGAATTTATTTTTTTAGCTACCAATCCAGCTAACAATCCAAAGTATTAATTTGTTTCCAACTGATTTGGTTTTTTTTATTAATATTCACTTGAACACAAAGGTCTGCAGGTGGCAGGTGGTAGGTGGCAGGACGCGCTTGCACTTTTTTTTTTATGGGAACACTAGTCGTATACTCGATCTGAGTTACTGATCTTGTTAAGAGTTAGCCGGAGCTGGAGCTGCGCCGCGTCTGCATCGTTGGCGTGCCGTTAACAGACTGAAGAAATGAAAAGCGTCTCGGCCCAAAGTAAGTAAGAGTGGTTCGCTCGTGGTTTTCTTCCAGACGTCGACGTTGGCGTCGCAGCTGGCCGCAACAGAGGCAGAGGCGGTGCAGTAGACGTCAGCGCCAAAAGCGGTTTATATATGAGCAGCAAAAAAATTGTTTTGTGTTTTTTGTAAAGCTTTTGTAACTATAGCAGGCCAACCGACAAATAAATAAAAAACGAGTATATGCTCCAAAGATCCTCCAATGATCTCTTATGGCTAATTGAAATTAGCAGACCAGGGGTGGGAAAGGGGCACAAGAATGCACTAAATGCAAATCAAGTTGGCCATAAATGCTAACATGTTTTAGCATTAGTTGCGGTTAGGATGCTGTTCCAGTTTTGCAATCTGCTCGGGGGGGAGACAAGTTTTCAGTCAATGGGAAAAATCTTTATAAAAATGTGCAACACTCCCAACCCGATCCGGAGACTTAATTCTGACTCATTGCCAAGTGTTGTTTGATCTGAAAAATCAAGCTTTTAATTGGCTTTTTTAGGCTCTCGGCTTTGCTTAGACAAGGTCGTTTGTGTCCGATATTGTTACAGAAATTCCATAACGAGTTTAATTGAATTGTTTGTTTCCCCCTTTGAGGGAAGAAACTCGAAAATCGAAAATCGATTTACCAATTATGAGGCATGCGACTTAAAAACTGACCTTTTCCCAAATTAGTCTTAAAGCCCTAATTAAAACATTGCCAAGTCTTGAGTCTTTTGTGTGATAAGCTATGGTTAAGGTTTTAGCCATAATATCTTGTTGGCCAAATATTGTTGGCCAAACATTGCGTGGTGGCCTTAAAGACGGCCTTTTCGAATCTCAAATGGCCATTAAAATATTCTCAGGCCAGGCGGCAAAGAATTTCCGCCAAGACAATTGTTTTGTCTTAAGTGAGACGTTTATGGATCGTGGAAATTGAGTTAATTAGCATATCCGCCATTATCCATTAACCATTTTGCATTTTGTAACCCAGACAGACGATTTTCTTTCAACTCTGTATGTTACATTATCCGACATATATATATTTTTTCAATTTTGCTTTTCCATCGAGAGTGCATTGACAGGACAGTCTGCAGCAGCCTCACCGCAAATCCAATCAGTCAGCTTGTCATAACGCCCAGCCCACCTGTCGTTTCACCTGTCTGACCCCTCCTGACAGGTGGGCGTGAGTTATGCGCCGACTGGTGACGTATACCATGAGGAAGGTTTCCACCTTCCAACCAAAGTTATGTGATGGCTTGAGATCATTCAACCATGGCGACTCGAGACTTCCGCTGGCCAAGACCAGCACTAGAACAAAGCACTTTCACCTGCCTCAGAATCGAAATCGATTGACTCTCAATTGAATTCCAAGACTTGCAATTAGGTTTGACCTTTTCACAGGTGTCTCACCCAAGGTAGCACCAGGTACTCGTAAAATGGCAAAAGGCAATAGACCAGCCCAGACCAGACTAGACCAAAAAAAGTAGACAATAAACTGCCATTCGACCTTCAGGCCCGTTTATGAATGGCTTTTCCCAGCATTTTCCAAGACGTATGCGGAAAAGAGTAACGAAATTTGCATAAAATTCCATTCCCAGACCAGATCCAAATAGATCAAAATAAATGATAGCGTTTTTAATTACCTGTAGAATCTTTTCGGGCCACCAATGTGGTCCGAAGTAAGTGGCCCAGACGCGAGGCTGATGCAACATCGACAAGAAGACATAAATACGAGTATATCTTGGCCATTATGCAACGGACCAGCCGAGGCGAGAGTTGGCCAAAAGGCCCCCGAAGCCTCCGATCGCAGGAGACATTTGTCGATGCGTCGACGCAATTTTTTAGCTCACGAAAAGTAAGACAACTTTTTTTCGCCACCAAAAGCCACTGGCGATGGCCAAAATGTTGGCTCTTGGCTTTTTGCGCTACCAAATAAAACGCTTCCTGCTCCGACTCGTCACTGCAATGCCTTGCAATGGTCAAAATGTGTTTGAAATCTAAACTGGATTGCCAGGGGAGAGCCACAGCCGCTTGGTTTCCTTCCTAGTGCCCGGATTTGGGTTAACCAAACATTTATCCACTGTCTGGCGATGGCAGGCGGAGATTAGAGGCCCAACAAAGAGGCGGAGTGGGTGAAACCCCCCAGAGATTAATCCAAACAATAGCCGTTTAATCAGTTCATTTACAGCTCTTTTTCGGACTTTTTTCTCGCCACATTTTTATTGAATTTAAATTAATCCATTTTCACTTCCTGTTTTGTTGATGGCTTCATTTGCATTTTTTGTTCAAAAGGAGCTAGTGTGTGTGGTTTTTAAATAAATTATAATTCAATTAACATATATTTAAAGCACTATAAAGCACTAGGATTAGGTAATATTAGAGTTGGAGGAAAATATATCTTCAATATCAAAAAGTTACAATAATATTCATAAATTTTTGATAGCAACTGTTGACCTATTTTCACTTCTTCTATTAATATTTTCTTTTATTGTAAATAATATATTGTTTAATATTATTCAATCCTCAAGTATAATTATTCTAAAACCAATATCCCAGATATTTTCAAAACAAATTTTGGAGTAATCCCATGTATCCCATAAGGGTATCCATTCTGCGCTTTTCACTTTCCTAAAACTCCACTTCTTTGGCTTTAGTCTGCCGACTGCAATTAAAATTTTGTAATACGGTGACCAAAAAGACAGAAACACACACTCGGACTGAGCCAAAAAAAATGGTAAAAAAAAAAGAAAAACAACTCCAGCACCAGGCACCTCGATGAGGAAAAATTACGAGAGTGAAAAAAAAGCATTTGCTTTAAACGGTCATCTGGAATGTGTGTTTTGTCGGGCAGCGAATAATTTTGACCACTTTCAAAAAATGATTTTCAATTTCACTGAAACCATAGGCCATAGTATAGTCTGAATATATGGACGTACACCCATAATAATTATGCATGCGGCGTATTAAAAAGCGCGAACCTTAGAAACCGAATTCGAAAAACCGAATGGAATCGAAAACAAATTGATTCGAATCGAAGTCGAATTGAAACACTCACTCACTCACTCACTCCATGGCAGCGGGGTGGGGATGAATAATTTCACTTTCCTTTCCCAAATCAAAAAACCTGATGCAGTGACTCCGTCGACTGCATTACAATTTTCCGTGTTTGTCTTGGCCAGTTTTTCATTTTCATTTATCGTTCATATCGTTTTTTGGAGTGGTCTCTTCAATCTGGCATGTTAATGTAGGTCCGAGTGGAGAGCGAAAGTCTGGAAGGGAAATACTTATAACATAATTAAAACCCCGTGAATGTGATTATCGAACGCAATTTCACTGCCAAATTTTTTCTGGCCAAATGTAATTTCAATTACGTGCTAGCCGGAAACGAAACTGAAGACTAACTGACTGACTGACTGGATGGATGGATGGTTGGTTGGTTGGTTGGATTCCTGATACCTGTCGGTAGTCGCTCACGATTGTCAAAAACCAATGGCTCGCCAATTGTAAATTTTAAAGTGTTCCCTCCAAGTCGGTGAGTCACGGATCTACGCTCTGGCATGCAGATATTCCGACATATATCATTAAACTTGTCTCATTCATCAAATTGCGTGCAAAGAGTTCAGGGCGGGTCAAGAAACCAGACCCGAAGCTACGACTTGCAGCGGAGTTGGCGGTTATAATGGCTATATAATGTAAGCCATTAGTTTTTTGGCTAAAAAAACTTGAAAACTGGAAAAAATCACTTAGTTTTTATATGTAAATATATTAAGATTAGTTAGAAAATAGATTACAAATATAAGAGTACATTAAAAATTATTTAAAAAATACAAATATTAGGGTTTTTTTTACAAGTTACAATATTATTTATTTATTTAATAATGGAATAGCCTCAAAACTCAAAATTTTTACTATAAAATTATAACTAAAACTAAAACTATAATATATTTATGATTAAAAAATAATATTATTAGTACTATTACAAAGTATAAATTACAGAAAATACCTAAAAGATTCATAAATGCGATGCTTACCTTTTTTAAAATTTTGATGATATCCAATAATAATCCAAAAAATATATATTTTAATTAAAAAAATGTTTAAGAATTAATATTATTTTTCAATGTTATTAATCAATATCCATATTCCTATTCAAAACCAATTCTAAAACCTTCTCGAAGCACTGTAAATGTGTAATAATTCGAATGTTTGGCGAGCAAACAAAATTGAATCTCAGATCGCGGCTCGAATTATGACCTGAAGTGCAAATGTGGGTGCGTTTGTTGTTGAGTTGCTGTTGACTGACTTTGAGTGAAATTTCGTAGTCAGTCTGTTTGACGGGGAAACATGGAAATTAGTGGCAACAGCAACAGCAACAATGGACAGACAACCGCGATGGAAGAGAAATGTTATAATGGCAGCCTAATGAGCTTGGCACACCGCTGCGTATACTTGATGTACAAGTACAGTATGTACAAATGCCATGGACAAGCCCAAAAAGAAGTACACTTCATGCTCGTAGTTTTTGCGCTTTAATGCTTCACTTGTGGCTTCTTTTTTCCCAGTTTTTTGGTTTTTCTGGGCTTGTAAATTGTAAATTGTTTCAGATTCGTGTTAATCATTCGCTGAATTGCACTTTATAGTGTTAGATAAGGTATTAGTCTTCCTCCGAGTGTGTGTTTCGTGGATTTTCGGACAATTGACACCCGATTATGTAACCCTTCGATGTCCCCTATTTTCATTTTTGCGCTATTGTTGTCATCGCGATTCGACGATCCAACAATTCGACGATTCGCTCCACTCCCCAAATTGAAATGCACTTAACCGACCGTCGTCACAATTTCGTGTTGGCGGATGCTGCAGACTCACTGACACACATAAATCACCAAAAAAAAATACCACAAAAAAAATATCAAAGTAAACCGAGAGACTGAATCTACGATGGGGCTACGATATTTACTTAACTCTTTTTACTGATTCTCTTGGGCGAAATCGGGTTTACTTTTTGGTCACCAAGGCACCGAGAAAAAAAGGTACAAGATTTTGTAATAAATAGTTTTGAAATGTATTTATAAAATATATAAAATTAGTCTAAAAGTTATAAATAAAATAATATATCAATACTGTAATTGTTAGTAACCTATCTATGAGGATTTTTAGTTTAGTTGATTCTAGAAACAAAAATGAAAATATATTTTTAGCTTGCATTTCAAATATTATTTAATATATTTATATAATTATTATTAATATTAAAAGGCAACAAGACATTTTCAATATTAGGGTTTTATATATTTGATCAAAAACATTCGAAATACTAAAAAAATATACTATTCAAATGGTATTTTTATGAGTGTCCAAAATTAAAACTTTTTTCTCTGGTCCTTGTGAAACGATGGATCCTGTTTTTTATGTAAGCAAGCATCAAAAATACATTTATTACCAAAAAGTATTTTTCTTTAAATAACTAATCTGCGGTTAAAGTAAAATTTAAAACATACCATCCTTAATCGTGTCCTTAATCTCTTTTTTTTATTAAAATATGGTGATAAAAATAGGGTGGTCAGGCTGGTATTATGTAAGCAAGCATCAAAAATACATTTATTACAAAAAACATTTATCTTTAAGAAACTAATCTGCTGTTAAAGTAAAATTAAAAAGATACTTTACCTTAGAAAGCAATTTTTCAGGTTCTTTTTTTATTAAAATATTGTGATAAAAATATGCTGGTCAAGCTGTAGGTATTACCTGACCCTAAAAACTGTAGTATACATTTTTTTCTAGTGTACTTCTGGTCTATTTTCTTTTGATAAACCATAACCAATTTGACGCCGAAACTTCGCAGACAGCCAGGTCCGGACTCCGGAGTCCGGATTGCGTAAGTTTCGGGCCACGACAGGCGGGTCGTAAATTGGCCGAGATTTTGCGAAACGCAGCCCCGGCAGTTGCAATTTCATGCATGCCGATTTTAATGCGAACAACAACAACATTAAAACAACAACATTAAAACAACAACATTAAAAACAGCAACAAGCCTCATGCCTCATGACCGTTGTAAAATGTTTGGGTGCAAAAACTATCTCCTTCAATTGAAGTTCGCAAAAGTAATGCTAAAAATAGCGAAAAAAAAATAAACAAAATAAACAAACAAAGAAAGACAATAACAGAAATCGCGAAAAGTCGCGAAACATCAAAATGTTTATTGTGGGATCAGATATTGGCAATGCAAAAATGCAAGAAAGGTGCAAAAAGAAAGGAAAACGTAAAAAAACTTGGAAAAAGCAACGAATTTTTAATACTTTGTATGATATTTTCATATTGAAGAAAAAATGTGTTAAAAACATATATGTATTCTTTTTTCAAAAAATTAAAAACTAAAAAAAGGGTTGGTTTATTTACAAAACTATACAAAAAATCTAAAAACCCTATATCTAAGGTTTTCAATATTTCGGGAAATACCCTCTCCTTGATTCCAAAACTTAACATTTACTTGGGAAATAATGCGTGCGAACTTAGTTATGCACGAAATTTCATGAAATTGCAGATAACCCTCAACTGTCGTTTATTTGAATAAACATTTTTTGGATATACAAAAAGTCACCAAAAAGAAATTGATTCCAATCAAAGAACAGCTTTAATTGAAATCTAAATTGAAATGCCTGGAAGAATCTTGTGAAAGCTCACAGTTTGAGAGTGACTGGGGAGCACTTGACAAGCCGACACACCCACAATTTTCTGGGAATGCTACAAGCACCAGCCCCCAATTTGTTGAAGGTCAAGGAAAGTAAGCAATAGAAATCGAAAGTTGTTTTTTGCCGATGTTGATAAGAGAAACAAAAACAAAGCGGCACGTGTGGTGTCAAATAGAACGTAAATCAAACAAAAGCATTGGAAATGACCAGAAAAGCTTTCAGTGGCGACACTGGAATATAATACAGAGATATAAAGCGAGATATATACATACATACATAGATATATATATATAGGCATGTGAACAAAATATTTATCAGAGGAGCCAAAAAGAGAGTAAGAGGGAGAAACTTGATTGAGAACTTGTTTTGATCTGCCTTCCGCACACTTAAAAAAAATACAACCAATTAGAGACTATTTTAACTTGGTTTCTAATTAAATATTATTTTACTATATTTTTATTAGAAGGAACTAACAAAAACAATTATAAAATAATAAAAATTACATATTTTAGTTGAAAGTATAATTTTTCTAAGTGCCTTTAGACACTCTCTCCCAAAAAGCTTGGCAACTATTTAGCCCTCCCTGGAAGTAAATGAAATTACGTGACTCTTTGGATCTACGTCTCGACGGCTCTACGGAAATCGGGGCAATGCTCCAAGCACACTGTGCTTCTGGCTGCTGGTCCGATCAGAACTTTTTCCTCCACATACTCCGACCAATTCCTGCTCAACAGGTGGGTGCGATCAAGTAGCTTACATAACACTTTTTTGTTATAAAAAATTTGTATTTTTTCGTTTAGACATGTCGCTTCGAGTGATGTCCCCGGCCCTCCTGAACGCCTGGAGCCAGACCCTGGTCCGGGCCATGTCCACCCAGGGTGGTACCAAGAACATCGGCTTCGTGGGCCTGGGCAACATGGGCGCCAACATGGCCGGCCACCTGATCAAGGCCGGACACAAGCTCCACGTCTTCGACATCTCCAAGCCGGCGTGTGAGGCTTTGGCTGCCAAGGGAGCGACTGTCTACAGCAAGACGGCTGAGCTGGCCAAGAAATCGGACTTCGTCATCACGATGCTGCCCAACAACGACATTGTGGAGTGCACAGTTGAGGAGATGATCGCTGACGGCGTCAACAAGGACACCATCTTCATCGACTCCTCGACCATCTCGCCCGATTTGGTGCAGTGCCTGCAGAAGAGAATCAGCGCGAAGGGAGCCCGCTTCATCGACGCCCCCGTCTCCGGAGGAGTTCCCGGCGCCGAGCAGGCCACACTCACCTTCATGGTGGGCGGCACTGAGGCCGAGTACAATGCCGTCAAGAGTATCCTGGAGTGCATGGGCAAGAAGATCACCCACTGCGGCGACTACGGCATGGGCCAGGCCGCCAAGCTGTGCAACAACATGATGCTGGGCATTTCCATGATCGGTGTCGCCGAGGCCATGAACCTGGCCATCCGCCAGGGCCTGGACGGCAAGGTCTTCGCCGACATCATCAACTCCTCCACCGGCCGTTGCTGGTCCTCCGAGGTGTACAACCCGGTGCCCGGCATCAGCCCCACTGCCCCCGCCAACCGGGAGTACGCCGGCGGCTTCTCCTCGGCCCTTATCAACAAGGATCTGGGTCTCGCCGCTGGAGTGGCGAAGTCCACCAACACACCCATCCCCCTGGGCTCCCTGGCCGGCAAGGTGTACACCAAGCTGGTGGAGCAGGGACTGGGCAACAAGGACTTCTCCGTGATCTACGACATCATGAAGAAGGAAAAGTTCAGCCTGTAAGGATTCGCCCCAATCCGAGCCAACCAGTCTTGCATTTATAAATTAAGAAGGGACCTTTTATTTAAAAATAATATGGAAAAAAATTAAAAATTGAAAATATATTGTACAAAATCTAGAAAAAGTTTCACTGTTGTGTGTTATTGCATAATCGTGGGCTGGTCTGGCGATCGTCTGACTTCGAAGCCCCTCAAGTTGATAAGCTCTACAGATGTTGGGTGTTGGATTTGTTTTTAATAGCCATTTTTTGAGTCCCCAGCAAATTTAAATTATGATTGCGGCTTATCTATACCCAGCTCGTGGCAGGCCGGGAGATTTCACATGGATTTTTTTAATATTTTTTATTCATTGACAAAGCTCTCCAGGTGAACGCAGAGAGTTGAGAAAAACAAACAGAAACAAAAGCGTAGGCATGGAAATTCTTATGGCGTGTTCGCTAAAAGCTCGCAGTTGGAGAGCTACTGTAGAGTTTGAATTTCTTCAAGTGGAAACCTCAAAAGATAAAAATGCTGGCAAAGCATTAAATATATATTCTTATCGTATATATTTTAATAAAAAATAACTATTTAAATATTAAAATGCATCTGTAAGAAAAAACATGGGAATCAAGCTAAAAAATAAGAATTTTAAATACCACCCAATGGCTTTCAAAATATTTTCAGATCATCAGTAACAAAACTGTAAGCGCAAAGTAAAGTTTGTTTTTGGTGGCAAGAGAATGTTTTAAGACCATAAAATAATCATTTAACGTTACTCAGGGAAAACTTATTGTCTAAAATTAACAAAAAATAAAATATACTAGTTATATCTAAAAGAATTGAAATCAATCAGTAAACAAAAGTGATAAATCACAATGTAGGAAATAAAATTACCATAAAGAACCCCTATCATCAGGAAACCCTATATAAATCCGAGATTACCTAATAAACAAATAAAGATAACATTGATTTATTTATGACAACATTATTGGAAATCAGTTACGGGTATTGTACCTATAATTCGATTCCAGGTTGTAATAACTTTTACCATTATCTGTTACAGAGCCAGTGCCACGCCACTTATGAAAATGAATCGATTTCTGCATTATCTTCCCGCCTGGCAACAAATTCGAAAAATGTCCCAAATAGGTTTTATAGGACTTGGAAACATGGGAGCTCCTATGGCCAAAAATCTGCTAAAGGCAGGACATCAACTTAATGTCTTTGATATTTCAAAAAAAGCCTGTCAGAATCTCCAAGAAGAGGGAGCCATAGTTTACTCAGGAATCTCAGACTTGGCCAAGAACTCGGAATTCGTGATAACGATGTTGCCCAATAATGCTACAGTGAAAGCTGCCTATGAGGAGATAATTAAGGACGGTCCTGACCAAACCACAACCTTCATCGATTGCTCTACAATATCTCCAAAACTCGTCAGAAAACTCCACAAAAATCTTATCAAAAAAAGATTTCGATTTATAGAAGCTCCCGTTTCGGGAGGAGTTCCGGCAGCAAAGGTTGCGACTCTCACATTTATGGTTGGAGCTTCGAAAGAGGACTTTGGAAATGCAAAGAATATCCTGCAGTGCATGGGTAAAAGGATAATATACTGTGGGGACCATGGATTGGGTCAAACCGCCAAACTTTGCAATAATCTTATGTTGGCCATTTCAATGATTGGGGTTTCGGAGACCATGAACTTGGCCATAAATCAGGGCTTAAGCCCTAAACTTTTTGCCGACATACTCAATTCATCAACAGGATGTTCCTGGACCTCGGAATTCTACAATCCTGTTCCTGGTATTTCAGCCACAACTCGAGTCCACAAAGTCCCCATTTCCCTGATCAACAAGGATCTCGATTTGGCTATGGATATGGCCAAGGATTCAAACTCAGTAACAGCCATGGGTTCCTTGACCCACAGGATCTACAGTTCCCTAATTTCTCAGGGTCTGGGAAATAAAGATTTTTCCGATATTTATGATTTAATGAAGAATAAAAAGTTTGTTGACTAGAAAATGTTTTTGGTTAAAAATAAATATTTGCTTATCGCCTTGGGTGGAAAAGTTTGGTGGCTTTTTAAATGGGAAACTGATAAGTAGATTATGTATTTTTTGTGTCAAGTTCGAGACCCTCAACACAAACTAATTTCTTTGCAAAAAGATAATATACAATTTTTAAGATAAGTCGAAAGCTCTTTATTTCAAAAACAACAGAAAAATCACCCAAAACCCAATGCTGTGAGGTTTTTTAAAGCTTTTAAATATTAAAGTAAATAAAAATAACCAAATAAATCTATATAAAATAATAAAATTTTGACAATAATAACATGACTTAAAACAGAACTATAACATTTTTGATTCTTTTCGTAAAAATACACATCATATGGCCACGTTTTTTTGCATTCCTCAAAATACATCAATTATTTGCTTTTTTAAAACAATATTCGTAAAAAATAAAAACTAAATGAAACAAATAATACTTAAATAATTAAGAATAAAAATATATCATAAAATAATAACAGTTTTGAGGCAAGCGCAGTATCAACAGTTTTACAATAGTTTTACCCGCCAAACAGTTTGACAGCCACTCAAGGTTCGATATTTTGAGCGAAATCCAAAAATATGTTTTTATTTTTGCCGCAATATATGTTGTATACATATACAGTTACATATATAAGTATATTGAAAAATAACAAACTTAAGTGCTAATTAATTAATTGAGTTCGGTATGTATATAAAAACTTTGTTGTTGCTCATCTGTGGGGTATAAAATAGTTGAACTATCTAAATTTTATCAAATGGATCGATCGGAGAGGGTTTACAATATAGCAATTTAGTTGAATTGATTTAGTAATATAGTATGGCTGGGCCTGGGCCTCGACGAGCTGATTATCCTAGACATAGTTAATAAATATATATAATATATATAGACTTTAGCAAAAAATGTTTTGAACAATTCTCTTTCTTTTTGTTTTCGACCGAATTAAATAATTACAATAAATTAGATTTATTAAATTTAGTTAGAGGCTGGTTTAGGTAGGTTTAAAGGTAGTTTAAAGAAGCATCCTTAAACAATTCGAGTGTGCAATCGAGTGGTAAAAATGTTACAAATGTAAATGGAGTTTTGGGGAAACTTCGGTGCGGTTTGTGGAGCTTCCGTGGATTCGTAAGTCACATAAGTAGTTGTAAGCCTAAGTAGTTGCAAAATTCTTTGAAAATATCACAAATCGAAATACACAATACAAACAATTGGATCGCATTTTGGAATCTGGAGTTTAGCAATTTGACGTTTTGGTAGATATTTGAATATTACTATAGAGATAGTTTAGATAGAGATGGGGGTTAACCTTAGGTACATGCAATGTTTCAATTAGAGTCCTATATTCGGGCCGTATCTCGTGTATGTACAGTAGCTCTTCGGCTGAGTGTAAATAGTTTGAGGTTTGCATAAATATATAGTACATTCATATTTGATTTTTATGTTTCTGTTTTTGTATATAGTTTGTAGGAAAATAAGTTAAGCAAACTTTGTGCTGCATAATTGAGTCGAGTTTGATGTTTTGTGGTGTGAGGTGTGAGGTGTGCTGCCCTAATAATCGTATCCTTAACTAACATTTGGTGTCTAATTGAACTCGCTATGGCTCAGACTGAGGCTCTTGGCCTGGCCAAATTTGTGCTTCAGCTGGCTGGTATTGGCCCGGAAGCGTTGGATCAGCTGCTGGCCACTTCCCCCTCCACTGGTGGCGCTGGACTGCGGCAGAGAAGCCGCATCCGCGCCGGTTATAGACTATGATCCTTTCAGTTTCTTTTTGGGATTGTTGCGGGTCTGATCGGTGGGCGCCGAAGGAGGCAGCTCTCGATACTGGTTCTGGTAGGAAAATCATATTTTGAAAACAACTTTCAAAAGTCGACTAATTATACTTACAATTTCCTCATTATCTGGCACCCTGGAGAGAAAGTCCAGTAGCTCATTATTGGGTATGGTGTTGGGTCTCAGCAATCTTCTCGAGAACTTCATCAGGCCCCAGAAGAGCAAAAGCCAGCGGAGTGGCACAAAGTGCAAGACCAGAATGGCTCCCAAAAGTAAAACCACAGCCAGCCAGGTCAGTTCGGGGACGGAAAAGTTAAATGTGCTAAAAATTTTAAATAAAATATTAAAGAAAAGTTATTTTCAATCAAAACCAAATAAAACTAACTTGATGGTGCTTTCTCCCAGTGAGGCCAAATACCCAATGGTATTCTGCACTGTCTGGGAGACTTCCTGGATGGCCAGTAATCGCTCCTTGATTGACTTTTTCTCCTCCTTCTCCTTGTCATCGTCATCGTCTTCATCGTACTCGTAATCGTAATGACCCGCAGAGGCATCTGTAGTCCCAGTTATTAGACGTATCAGCCAGTTTCTAAATTATACAAAAAGTATATATTAATTTCTTTGTTTGCATAGAAGTATAAGTAACGAGAACACCCACTTGAGTATGATGAGTAATAGTACTAGAGGAACTGTTTCCAAATCTCCATAGACACAGCCCACTATCCAAAGGACAAAAGCTATGCTGGAACGCACTGGGGACTCCCATTCAAAGCAGCTCCTGGAAGGGAAAATAGTTAAAGTGATTTGTATGAAGGATATTATCCCTTAACTAAGCCATAAAAACTCACTGAACATATCGGGCTGCATCCAGGATATCCATTATAATCTCCTTCAGGCGATTCACGTTGCGCAGAAAGAGTTGCCTCTTGAACTTCGCCTCCTGCTGGATGAGTTTCTCCTCCTTGGGCTGCAAGGCTCTGCATACAGCTCGGATTTCGTTCCAGACTACGGTCAATTCCAGTTGAATTTGTGGGGAGTTTCCCTTGGCTCGGACACACAGATTCTTGTCCTTGAGGGTGTACCATCGCTTGGCGCCACTTTTTATCCTGAGCAGAGGAATCACCAACTTGCCAAGGAACTCTACACGGTGATCGCGATCCTCGTCATAGACAGTGATCTCCAGGACCTGCGTGATGTCCTTGACATTGCTTTGGAAAGATTACATTTGATTTAGAGAACTTTGCAAGGAAAAATCTATAAACTCACAAGGTAAAAATCTTATTCCAGTTTGGTGTCAAGGTTTTGTACTCCGTTTGGGTTTGCAGTCGGGCATTGCCCAGTTCCAGGACACAAAAAGGATCAGATTTTCCTCCGATATCTGCCGCCGCCAAGCCTGTGGCTCCAAACACCTTCACGGTTAAGTGGCCCACATCCCGGAGATTCTGAAGACAGCGGATGAATTTGTATCGATCCTTGAGCAGCTGGGCCTCGCGGGGATCCTCTTTGAAGGCCTTTAAGTCGCTGATTGTCTCCAAGGCCGTAGTGCCACTAATGGTGAGCATCAAATGGACTTCACCCGGACAATCCTCCAGAGGTTTCCAAATACCATGCGTGGTTTCGCGCTGGAAAACACTCAAGTCGATGATGGCCTTGCCGTAGAGGGTGTTGCGGTTCCAGAGGGCCAGCTCCAGGTTCTGGTCCTCGTCGAAGAGGTGCAAGTCGAACTGCTCCAGCCAGCGCTCCGTCCACGAAGTCTTGCTCTTGTACTTTTCGTTGCCCAATCTGGAAGTCAAGGAGACATTTTTTAACTAGGAAATAAGCACAGGACCTCCTACAAACCTGAATTTAAAATGCGTGTCATTCAGTTTGTTGCCATCCTCTGCCAGCGGCAGGTCCTTGGCCTTGACCAGGAGAATGGTGACCACCGAACTCCAGATCTGAGACTTCAGCCGCTTGGATGACTCCGCCAGCTTCGAGTTCCGCTGAAAGTGCTGCATCAAATCCGGAAAATGAGTCTCGGCCACATCCCTCAAGTCATCACAGCCCTGCTCTAACTGATCCCTGATCTCCTCATGCTGGCGTCTCACATGTTTCAAAACCATGCGAGGCGCCTTCTTATAGCCAGGCCAATTGTTTCCCAACATGACCCGGTTAACAAAAATCGTAAACAACCAAAACTCGAAGCCGCACTTTGCTTTCGTCCGACCTGCGATCGCCGACTAAAAGTCAGACAGAGA
The DNA here is from genome assembly GCA_018150545.1 of Drosophila ercepeae. Taxonomy (NCBI): domain Eukaryota; kingdom Metazoa; phylum Arthropoda; class Insecta; order Diptera; family Drosophilidae; genus Drosophila; species Drosophila ercepeae. Next base: position 18,272,798 of record JAECWL010000161.1, read on the forward strand.
GGTCTTGTCCGGAGTCACAGTGCGATTGCGACAAAAATAAAGCTAACTACAGGGTACTGGGGTGTGCTGTGCTGGGGAACCATTTATAGAGCTTTGTTTTAAAGTTAAAGCTTGGATCATGATACAAATAATTTCGTAGATTTTGATTAGAAAAAAATAAATGGACTTAAACTCCCTAATAAACCTTTTTCCAAATTAACTTACTCTATGATATGGCAATTTGACTATATTTTAAATTAAGTGTTACTATATTCCTAAAGATTTACGAATTATTAAAAAAATTTCAATAAACTTTATGTATTTTATTAAATTCTGTACATTGTTATGCAATATATGATGAAATACATACTTCTATAGAGAACGTATTTGCAAAAACGCGAAAAACTACTTTTTACTTTGCTTTTTAAACTACTTTTGAGGATCTTAAGGATTCCATTAAGATGTTTTTTTGAAATTTATTGAGGCATGTAATTTTTTAACTTATTAACTATATTACTATATTTTCAAATTTCTTCAATTTTATTTGTAACCACTTTATTATTATTTAAAAGGTAATTCTTGGTCGACTACCTACAGGTTACACTTTCTCCCATTGTATTTTCATCGCGAGTGTGTTTTGTAGCCGCCTTCGTTCAGAGATAACATTGTATGTAATGAGAGCTTTTGGCGCTTTGAGTTTTTTTTTCGAGTCACTGCAATCATGGGTAATCGCTGATTATTTCACTCTTTCCCCAAAAACCGTCTCAGTCACGATGAGTCTAACTTACACGGGGAAGTTAAAAAGCAGTTAACGGTTGTCTGGGTCGGGGGCAAAGGCTCCAACCCCGAAATAAGCTTTGTTGAGCCGCAAATAAGGTTTTGTGTGAAAGCAATCGCTTATAAATAGGCGTATTCATAGAAAAAGGCTCGACAATAGATAGCCCAGGTTGGGAGGTTGCCGAAAGTCAATTAAGGAGACAAGACACATGGGCTGACAGGTGAGGGGAAACCGTGATTGATGGCCCAAACCGGCGGCTTCCGTCTTTCGCCACCCCAAAAAGCCAGCCCCAGCCAGACAATAGACCCCATGGATTTATGAACGCTACTTACCATTTCCTTGTCCTCCTGGCTGCGCGGCCAAAGCGTCAAATTGATGAGAATCTCGCCCATGCCGCCCTCCCCGTTTCCGCCGGAGTCGCACAGCTGCAGGTGGATATCCTCGGCCTTGCCCAATTCCAATTGGGTGAGGTCCAGCTTGGCCGAGCCCATGAAGTCGTCCTGCAGGCCCCAATCGTAGTCGAAAACCTATGAGAAGGGGCAGAGGAACAGGATGAAGCAAAAGTTCATTTTAATTCGTTTTGTGAAGTGCCGATTTGAAGAGGTCCTTTTTCGTTCTCTGCCAAGGATTTTCATATTCAATGACTTTTCTTCAAATTGATTTGAAAGCATTTGAATTTGAATCGTTGGGCAGAAAAGTAAAAGGAAAGTCGACTTATAGCTTATGATTTATAGATAGCTTTAGTTGAATTTTTATTCCTTTGAGTTTTTTGATTTCCGGAATTACCAAAAAAATGTAATCCTTGTATGGCAGCGGTGGGATTCGAACCCACGCCTCCGAGGAGACTGGTGCCTTAAACCAGCGCCTTAGACCGCTCGGCCACGCTACCAAGTTATTTACAGTTAGCCTATTAGTTTTCGCTTATCATAGCTTTTATCGCTTATCAAAAGAGAAACTATTTTTGGAGGCCTAGAAGGGGTGACTAAATTTATGAGATACTAAAATTTATTAGTTTCAGATTTGTTTCTAAAGCAAGATTTATTATAATTAATACACTGATAGGTAGGTCGATAGAAAGAATTTGCTTTTCTTTTTTATTATTTCAATATTTTTTAAATCGTCTTTTATTGCTTAAATTAGACTGCAATAGAGTTAATTATTGAATTTAAGTTAAACTAATCTATGAAGTTTTAAATTGTAACACCTTTACATTTTATTCTTAAGGGAAATTTATCAAAATTATGTTTTTATTAAGGGGCAATATCCACCAAATGTTTAAAAAACAAGTCTTTTTCATGATTTTCTTGCCTTTTTAGTATTTAAGTATTTGTATTCCTCAACGATGTTTTTAAATCTATAAAAATATTCCCTAAATTTTACTAAAACGTTTTTAAATATTGTTTTTATAAGCGTTATGATCTATTAGATACTAATATAAGTTATAAATAATACTAATATAAGTATAAGTATACTGTTCCTATATTAATTCCAGATCCATGATGAAAAAAGTTTAAATTATTTGAAAGTTACATTCTGTTTTAATGAAATAAACATAAATTACAATATTTTTAATATATATCTTTATACTTTTAATAGAAGTAATAGAAGGCTCTTTGTTTATTTTCACAACCACAAATATTTGTGGTTTTAAAAGATTAAAAAAACTATTATAGTATAGTATATAGTATAGTACAAGTATATTATATTCCCAATTTATAGGTCACATAAAATATTTCAGAATATGCAACCCCTTTCCTTACCCCTCATAAATATGCATAAATTACCTTGACAATAATCGGCTGAAAGGGGTCCTCGATGGGCACGATGAAGACCTCGTCCCACACAGGATTCAAGTCCCTGTGAATGGTGCGCGACTTGTGGAGGAGCCTGCCGCCGACCTTGAACTTTACGTAAGGATCACTCAGACCTGCGGCATTGGGGTGGCAAGACAAAGGAAATTTTCTCACTGCAGTGGCAAGTACTTGATTAGACACAATGGGGATAGTGGGTCGAGGGTTGGGTGGTGGCTTCTTCTTTTTTTCGGGGACATTTAATTAATCCTTTCTTACCGTTCTTGTCCATGGCCACCAGGTCGCTGCCGGACTTGAGATGGACGCGCAGCTGAAAGAAGACGAATTGACGTAATTGGGCTTCGCGTTTGCGACGCTGTTCGTCGGCCTGATCAGTTGCAGTTGCAAGTAGCAAGTAGCAAGTTGCATTGTTGCATTGTTGCATTGTTGCATTATTGCAATGTTGCAATGTTGCATTATCATTTTCAGTTAGTTGTGCAGCACAGCAAGTCGTTGACAAAAGCGTAAAATGGAAATTTTCAGAATTTACCAAAGTTAGTGCCATTGGAAAAAATCATAAATTGCAATTATTTTTTATTATCGAAGCCAATTCTTTAGTTCAAAATTAAATTTAAAAGCTTAGCAACTAAAAAGCAGACAATTGCTAATATTTCGGTTTCTATTTTGAATTAAAAATTGCCTGGGATTAAGTTTTTTGGTGTTTATTCCATTTAGATCTTTATACCTTTTCCCCAAAAATAATGTATACAAAATTAATACTCTTTTTTAATAAAGAAAAACAATTACTCGAACCATAAATATATAAAAATAAATTTTCTAATTTACCTTAAATGAGAACCTATTATTAAAAATACTTAAAAATGTACAATAAAATGGAAACTATTAAAGATATAAATCAAATAATTAAAATAATTAAGTAAATTGATATAATGTTATATTGTTGCTTTACATTTTTATAAAATAATAATAAATCTTTAACAGAACACATTTTCATAAAATAATAATAAATCGTTAACAGAAAAAAAAACACTCAAAGCCAATTTATATAAAAAATATCCTCAGTAAACGAACACATTTTCTTTTCAAAAGAATCACCCAATAAAAAATCAATAAGGATTATATCAAAAAAGCCGACTTAATATGTAATAAACATGTTTTATAAATCCCCGAAAATGTCGAATCAAATTCCTACTCTGTATCCTTGGCAATTTTTCAAAATAGAAACCTCAAACCAAAGCAAACAAAAGTCCTGCTAGCGAGACCCACCTGCAAAGCTTCCAACTGCTGTTGGGTGGTTAATTCCGGAGGATGGCTGGCGGCACCGTTCTCCGGATGCTCGTCAATCCGGCCCTCCATAGAGCCCCCGAACCGCTGGATGACCTGGGCCATCTTGGCCGTGGCCCGGAACTCACGGGCCAGGGGTGAGCCGCCGATGGTGGTGCTGCGGTGGCGAGGACTCTGGGTTACGGAACTGCTCTCCGAGCTGTAGTCCGCCGCATAGTCGGTGCTTTCCTCGAGGAAGTCGCTGGGCGACTTGCGGCCCAGCCGGTCTTTGCTCTTCGTCCGGCTCCACCGGTGTCGGAGGTTGTTGAAGAATCCGTGCGTCTTCTGCAGCACGCCCACCCCGCTGGCCACGCCTCCTGATCCACCTACCACGCCCCCGGGGCTGGCTATCTGCTGGGAGACGGCGCTCTTGGCCCGCTTGGGCGATATGTGCGGCGATTCGTTGCGATGGCAGTCGTGCCCGTTTAGTTCCGAGGCGGATTTGCTGAGATGTTTCCCCAAACGCGATCCCTGATGCAGCTGGGGGGAGCCGTGGGGCGAGATCCGGGACGGGGGCGTGGAGATGCCGGAGTGCAGGTGCCGCAGATCCTGTCCACCCTCCTCCTCCTCCACCACCTGCTCGTGGTACTCCACTTGGTCAACGTAGTGGATGCGTGCTGCAAAAAAACAGAAAAGGTGTTATTTTCCGGCAAACACGCAACTCCCCCAATCGCCCAATCGATTTAACAAACATCGATGATAATGATCCATGATAATGATGTTGTTGATAAGCAATCCGAAACGTACATGCCACATCCATTTGCCACTCAACCACCCACCCATGACATCACTTTTGTGATTGTCTTAATTATAAAAATAATAAGAAAAGCAAAAACCATAATAAGCTGCCAGAATGATTCTTGCCATTTGTCGATGTGGTCAGCAAAAAGTGGAATAGATGCGGGAAATGTATTTCCGTTTAAATAGGCGGCGACACGTAATTGCAATCTGGATTATATTTATTGTCAGGCACGGAATCTAGTCTGTAATTTTTTAGAAATTGAAAATACGAGTATGACATGTGGCGAGGCACTAAAATATGATTTAAAAGCAGTTTAAAATGCTGTTTAAAAAGCTGTTTCAAATTCTGTTTCAAATACAGTTCATTCTTATCCAATATCTTGCTACAAATTCCACACTCTAATACATCCTTTAAGGACCCTTTCACAGTCTTAATTCCAAGTCCAACACACACTTTCCTTTGTCTCTGTTTTTCCCAAGCTTTTTAATAAATTATTTATGAAAATTCAGCTACATTTATCTTCTCTCATGGACTAAAAAACTGACAAGCACTTGGATTATCTCAAGCGTTATGCATAATAAATATCTAAAGAACTTTGTCTTTTCCTTTGCCACAATTTTTAACCAACATCACGTGCCTTGAGTCCTGCCTTTACCTGTGGCTGGGAATATTCTATTAATTTTGTGGCACAACGCAAAGGTCGGTGGCTTCTTTGAGGATGTGGAGGAGCTGGAGAACTTCCTGGACGTGGCCCCGAGATGCAGCGGTTGCATGTCATGGCCAACACCCGCGAATCCGGTTAAATTGAAATAAATAAACGATTACAGCACTTCTCGATTACGGGCCAAAGTTTCAAGTGAAAGTCTTCGAAGGCCTTAAAGTTTGTTTTTATTTTTTTTCTGGCTCACAGCACGCGAATAACAACGTAGATAAATATTTTTGGCAACTCTATATTGTTTTCCTGTCCGTTTAGGGAATTATAACCGTTATAAATCACATTCTTGCTGCTTTCGCAAAAATTTCCACCGCGCGGAGGAGCAACCGAATCGGGACTCGAACTGCACTCTGGCAGGGCCCCTAGAAGACTGCTTCGGATTCGCATTTTCGGGCTCGGAATCGCTGTCTGTCGTTACAGTTTCGCCTCTTCAGCCCCCCTATTCTTGGGGGGATGGGGAGCACCAACCCCATCTACCCCACCCCAAGTGCTCTCCTCTGGCATTTTGTTATGGTTAACGGTTCCACACACCAGCACTCAGCATATGCACTCACAAAAATATATATTAAGTTTTAGCAAAGCAAAAATAATATTGTATTATATTAATCTACAAATTTCAATGCTTTGAATTTTTATATATATTTTGTATACTTAGTAATATTTTTTATATATTATATATTCTGTTAAGTGCGCTGTTATTTAACATTTTAGAATTAAATGTTTAGTTTTGTTAAGTGCAATTAATGAGAATCGAGGAGGAGGGCGCTGTTGTTCAACATTAGAATTAAAGTTAACATTAGAATTAAAGGAAAATTCTATTAATTGCGCTGTTATTTAAAATATAGAATTAAAATTCAGGGTTTGTTAAGTACAATTAATGAGAATCGAGGAGGAGGGCACTGTTATTTAACATAAGAATTAAAATTAACATTAGAATTAAAGGCAAATTCTGTTAAGTGCGCTGTTATTTAACATTATCAATGTTAAACTTACATTTTGTTAAGTGCAATTAATGAGAATCGAGGAGGAGAGCAATGTTATTTAACATTAGAATTAAAGTTAACATTAGAATTAAAAGCCAGTTCTGTTAGGTGCGCTGTTATTTAACATTCTCAATGTTAAACTTACGTTTTGTTAATTGCAAATAATGAGAATCGAGGAGGAGGGCACTGTTATTTAACATTAGAATTCAAGTTAACATTACAATTAAAGGTGAAATCTGTTAAGTGCGCTGTTATTTAACATTTTAGAATTAAATTTTACGTTTTGTTAAGTGCCCTGTATGAGAATCGAGGAGGAGGGCACTGTTTAAAATAATTTTCGCTGACCTATTCAATTTTTCAAGTGCTATTTATATATTTATATACAGTTTTGTTCTATAAGGTTTCTAAATTGTGTTTTAAATATCATATAGAAATCCTCTTCTAAAGGTTCGTATTCGAAAATATTTAAAATGCTAAACCTGATCAAAATTATTTAACAACCAATAATAATAATCAATTTTTTCAAGTGCATTTACATTGTCAAAGTGTGTGTCATGAATACGAAACTGCAAGAGTTTGAGTTCGTGTGGCTGGGACTTGACATTGAGTGGGTGGTGGGGCTAGTGGGTGGTTGTGGGTGGTTGTGGGTGGTTGTGGGTGGTCTGGTGTGTTCTGGTGGGTGACTGCGGCTGCGGCTGCTGCTGCTGTGGCTGTGCCGGTTATAACCTTTTGCATTATTAATGCTCTGCGATGCTGCAGATGGGCTTTATTTTTTTGTGATGCCGCGAAAATTGGAAAAGCATCCAACGATGGCGTCATAAAATCACAAGCCCCGTAAACTACAAAGCTTTACGCGCCCCGAAAACCGAAAGCTTTACCTTCTGGGGGTATTTTTTGTTTTTGTTTTTTTGCTTTAATGAATGAAAGCCTAGAGTATCCCATTGAGGCAAGGACACGAGTGCTGTAACAACAGTGTTTCGCCGACCGATAGACAAAGTCTTCTTCTGACTTTCCACTCTGGCCTAGAATTTTAATTAATTTAATGCAAGTCGGGCTCTGCTGCAGATTTCCCTAAACGCCCACGCTTCGAGGTGTGGCAAGTCCCCCCACACCCACCTACCGAAGTAATTCAGATTATTTCATGACTCGCAAAGGGGCACAATATTCCCAAGGGGGCACTTTGTGGCATATTCTCTGCCCCATCTCCTAGAATCCCATATGTTGCATCAACTTTTCCGTGTTTGTTTGTCTTGAGCGGAGTTGTGTCCAATAGTTTCGGACACCACTGTGTTCTGGCTTTTACTTTGGAAATTCTTGGTAGTTGCTGCCGACTTTTGGGGCGCGTTCAGTTGAAGTTTTTCCTGAAAATAAATCGACTTGAGCCTTGACTGAGTTGCAATTAGCCAAGTTTTCCGTTAAGCCGTAAAGTTTCCATTACCAATAAATTGCCTCCGAAATATCGCTCATACGCCATGTGGTCCGCCCCTTTAATCCCATTAACAATGTCGAGTCGCATTTCGTTTGGAATAATGATAACATCAGACATTGAGTGCGTAAAAAACAATGTTCTACCGCCGCCTTTTTATGGCCAAAATAATGAAATTTTATATGGCAGACATATATCCTTTATCCGTATCGAAAAGGTAAATAAAAGGGCAAGTCATTAAATTGGTTCGCTTTCATGATGTTTCCGGTTCCGTATCGGATATTGGCCGACTGCCCTGCGTAATCGGGCAACATGAAACGCAACATCAGGCATCAATTATGGATTTGACATGACATTGCACGGGCACTGGACGGGGCACGGTCCTTGTATCACAACTTTTGTCAATAAATCGAGCCCGAGGTCAGTCATCAATTATTTAGACATGGGTCAGCAAGTGTCATATGCCACTAATAGCTCCTTCTCCTTTTCACTTTCTGCACTCTCCTGTTTCGGCGCTCACCTGTTGACTTTTTAGCTGACATTTGGCCAATGGCCACGTCTATTTCCAGGTGACACGGAGACACGGAGAAAAATTTTTCTTACTAATATTCCATTTCATATATCTATTATATATATCTCTCCATATATAAGTCCTTATTATAGGAAATCTTTTTATTCTTTCTAGTGCGTTTCGATAATACGATTTTATACGAAAAATAAATAATTCAATGATTATTTTCTTTCATCTAGAACATCTTTTTAGGAAATAGAACTTTTACCTTAATTTTTCTCGGTGTGGCAAAAGTTTATTTTTTCTACACGGGGGCTCTTTGAACTATTTTCGCCTCCTTTTGTTTGCGACAAGACTTTATGCCCTTTGGCTTGTTTGTACATACAAAGTATACTATATATAGTTTTTTTTCCTACCATATAGTACGATATCGCTGTTAGAAGTGACGTCACACGAGCCCCTACCCATTCATTCGAAATTGGCTCCATGGAGCGGCTGTCTGGGCTTCCCGCTGTTCACCAATTTTGCCGGTTGACGTTGCCATTGTCGCTGTTAGGGGTGGCCCACTGTACAGGGGGGAAACAGTAAGCTGGTTTTGTGTTTGCTGTGGTCTTGATTATCATGTTTACCGAACACGCAACGAACCGCAACTGGGTTTATCACAGGCCTAAGTTTTAATCGCTTGTCGTGGATTGGCGCGAGGTGCTACCTTACCAGGTGGGAGGCAGGCAGGCGACCACTGGCCACGTGAATCCACATGAGTTCAATGTGCCCCCTTGACAGCTGCCATATGGAGCAAAGAATTCATAATTAGCACACATTCCCATGCTGTCGGAACGATAATCGAAATATTTAAAAACTCAACATCTGCTTTCAGTTACTCGAATTTCGATGGGAAATTCCTCAAGTTTGATTTGCATTTTTCCGGGCTCTTCCACTGCACAGCTCTTGGATAAATGATTTTTCCCCCAATTCGTTGCCAACATTGAATTATTCATGTATTTTTCTCCGTAGTATATGTATATATCCTTGTTGTTTTTTATTTTTTGTTGCTGAATTATGCATGGATTATTTATGCGAATTTTGTCCCTATTCGAAGACCGCACTTTGTAGAGTGCACACTCTTAAAAATGACAAGGTCTGAACCGAAAAACCGAAAAACAAAACAAAATCCAGGAGTCGGGGGGCGTATACTTTATGCAGATTGCGTATACGCAGTGATGGACAGCTCGTTTGTCAGCTCATAAATGCTGCTGATCCCTGGACTGGGATGGAATGGCCAAGCTGTGGCTTAATTAACTGGCAGGATAATGATGAAATTAAACGGGATTACGCCAGTCTTTTTTGATGGCCTGGCTTACACCATGATGCCACATAAGAGACCGCCTCTAAAGCGGGGATTATGCACCTCGGCAGTGCGGACGTGGTCGGTGCGCCACAATGTGTGTGTCCTCACGTGTGTGCCTCGGGGGGAAGACACAGAGAATCAGAGAATCGGAGCAGAGAATCCTGGAGACAGGTAGCCACAATTCTCGCTGGCCCGAAGCTTTCATTTTAATTAACTGGGTTACCTTTGTGGGCCAACCGTTTCGGAGCCAAGTAATTACAATTTGCCAACATCAACACGGGGAGTGGGAAAGTACACAGAGAATAATAGTACAAAAATATTGAAATGCTCTTAAAGTTGGGAAATAATTAAATTGAGAATCTAATAATATATATTTCTAATTGGATTACTTATTATAAAATAACAAATATAGCATAACATATTGTACATTTTTCTCTAACTTAAATTCTAAAACTTAAAGCTTTCTGTGTACCAAACAATTTGTAATGAATTGTTTATGTTTTTCTTAATAATAAATGAAATAAAAATATTGTTTATTATTCTTTTGAAATAATTGCCAAATATTATTCTCGTAGATGTAAGTATACAAGTAATTTCCAGTTTACAATTTATTGGAATTTAAAAACATGTTGTTTCCTCTTTAATTCCTATTTCTCTTTAAATAAACTGGTAAATATTTGATATATTTTTTTAATGCTATTTAATATTGTTAGAATAGTATTTTGTTAGAACATTTCTCTCTGTGCATCATCTGGGAGTTGCAGTAAAAACAACTTGTCACTGCAGCGTAAAGTGCTCTCATCTCTTTCTATCCATCCCGTTGTCTTTTATTCCCAGACATTTGAGTGAAACTTGCCAAATTGTCCTCATTGGAAACTCTACACTGAGTTCGTTTCTCTTCCCATTCATTTTGCCCAGCAGCTGTCTTTGAGCCCGTCTGCCAGCCATCAATTTATGCGTTTATACTCGAATGGCTTTTGTTCAATTTAAGGATTTTATGGCCGACAATTTGCAGCTGCAATTTCAATCATAAAACAAGAAACACACAAGCCAGGCGGGGGGAACAAATTAAAAGGGCAGACACCTCGAGGTCGAGGCCCATCCTGGTCTTGGCCCGGCCAAGATGTTGATTTGTCAAATGGCCGCATAATCAGGAAAAATATTAATCATACAGAAAGCAAAAGAGAAATGAGCGCTCGCCACGGCGATAATTAAAAACTATATCGGGCTAAAAGCACGCGACATCTAGACAGAAAACAGAATACCGAACCGAATGGCACTGTGTTGGCCATTCATTTGGCCAACATCGAGTGTACTTGCGTGTTTTCCTCCCCCCTCTCCCAGTATCTGTGTGTTGGCCATGTACTCGCCCACACACATACATATATGCATGAATATTTGTGGACAAACCGGAAGCGCAGCGGCATGCAAAGGCGCCATAACCGTTATAAGGAACGGCAGCAATAAGTCGGAACATCCGCGAACCTGTGCGTGCGGCTCCCCTTTACCCCCAACGCCCCTTTAAAGGCCAGTAAGGGGAGTACTGAGGTTATCGGTCCTAACCCCTTTGCTGACATGGCGCCAAAATCATAGCGAGGGGCGATCTGGTTGTTATAACAATCGAAACATCTTAACTGTCAACATCTTGTTATTTTTTGATATATTTGTAGCATTTAATATTATTTTATCATATATTATATATGGTATATCATACATGTAGAATAGGAATTTAAGAATTAACAATTTTATTTAAGATATTTTAAGAATTTGGCTTCTCGAAAATCTAATTCGACTAAAATAGCAATTTACGTTGAATATATCATTAAATAATTTAAAAACATAAAAAGGGATACTATTTACCCAAAAACCACTTTTAAAATAACATTTAAAAATCCCTAAAAAGCAATATTCTTAACCATAAAAATTACCATAAATATTAGCTATAAAATGTTATTTTTTACCATAATATTTACCATAAAAACCTGTTAATCTTTTGTAAATGAACTGTAAAATATAGCTAAGATATCAAATCAATTAAATAATACCATATAATACAAAAAATGTCATTTGAATAGTAAGTTTTAAATAATAAATTCTAAACTAATATGAAAATATGAATATACACAGTATTAATCTTTTAATAATCTTAAAGATACTGAATTTAAACACATATTAAATGCAATTATACATTGCTTGACTTAATATTAACACGTAAAACCGGAATAATTAACTTTAAAGATTATAAAAGCTTTGATAAATTCTAATATTTTTCCTATAAAGCTTAAAACTTTCAAGGTATAGGAGTCTAAAAAGAAAATTACTAGCCTGCAAAGGCTCTAATGACCATAAATTAGAGTAAGGATTAGGCAAAAAATTCGCTTTGTTGCCATTTCTTTCGTTTCTTAGTGTTACTGTTAGCCTGCCACAGATTTGCCAATCTGCCCCATCCGAGGGCTGTAGCTGTGGCGAAATTTATGCGCAAACTAATTTAGCCAAAGCCGCACTCAACCCGCATAAAAATAGCTGGCCAAATTGTGCGGCGTCGGGGGCTTTTCAAAAACGGCTCAGCTTTTCGAGTGGCAGTGGCAGTAACGGGGCTTGGGTGTCAAGCCAACCCCGCCACTCAGTCGGGCAGCATTAAAGGGAGTTAGCCTAGGAGGAGCCAAAGGATACAGGATAACGGATTTAAAAATACAAAAAAAAAATGCAAAACACTCCAAAAGAGAGAGCAGCTGTCGCAAGCATGAAGTTTATGGCCGCCAGGTGGATGAGCTGGTCGGGATGGATGGATGGATGGTAACGTGGCTTATCATTGGCAACCGTGGAGGCCAAACATTTTTATTTCGGGCCCCAAAACACTTACACATCCTGACAGCTAGCTGGGTCGCTGGGGTCTGATGGTGGTGGCGGTGTGTTGGTGTGTGTGAGGTCACCAAGACAAGTGCAGTAAAATTCCGCGACTACATCCTTTTCAGCCGCTTCTCGCCTACTCCTGGTTCTTCCACGTCCTGGCTATGATTTCAATTGGAAAACACATTTAGCCCTTGCCCCCTGATGCTTGCATTTGCATTTTCTGTTGGCCAAATATTTTCGCGTATTTTTTTTTGCACAAAACACACACAACACACACTACACACGGTTAAACTCTTGCTTTTTATTTTATTTATTTATTTTTATTATTTTTGTGCAGAACACACACACAGGCGAGATGAATGGGTAAAAGTTTGGGGGGAAAATGGTTGTAGTTGTTCCAGAAATTCACGAAAGGGATGAGCGGGGGTGAGCGGGATTTTACAGAACGCGCGTGCCAGCTAGAGCAAGATGGTGGAACCCGCGCTTCCGGTTTTCTTCCGATTTTTCCGTGTGGCCGCGGCGGAGAGTCCCTTTGACTGAGCCGTTCTTTTTTGGCGAAATTTAGCTCGACTCGAACTCCGATTCCCGTTCTCGCGAAACACATCCGCCCTGGGCAGTGGGCGAAAATCAAATTTCATTCGGAGTCGCTCTAAAGTGGATTTCTAGACCCACAGTCGTCGGCTTTCGTCGGGTGGGACTATGGGGCGAACGACTACTTTTTGTGCCCATAAGCCACAAGCTTAAAATAAGTGTAAAATGACAAAATTATATGATAATATTATCAAACTTTAATCCTTTATAGCAGACATTTTTACAGTTTAGTAAGGGAATCAGTCTAAAATGTTGTATCTGATTAATACCTTTAGCTTTTGATAATATAATTCAATCTGAAGTTCACATATATCTTTATCCGTTTTAGAGATATTAATATTAACCCACTAATCGGGATATCGACACCCATTGTTGGGCTCCTCTCTTTATCCGAAAGATAGAGAGCATGAGTCTTCGCGCAACCATAAGCTTTTTTAACGTTTCAGGGCGCCAAAAGCTTTCTCCTGAGCGAAAACGCGAAAATTGAGTGGAACACGGTCGAGTGGCTTGTCAAAAATGCAGAAGGGCCGGAGGACACTTGAAGCCAGGATAAACAAACCAGGTAAACACGCTTGTCATTGGCGATTGACTTTAAAACTAATAAAGAGAAGCTTTAATTTGTTGATGTTTTCATTTGGTCGCTTTTATTTAAATAATCAATGCAAAGGGACTTGCTTTTAGCCGTCCTTAATCTATTTACGACGCTGCTATGCCTAAGGGGCTCTCAAAAAGCGGCTCTGGAGCTTTTAAAGGACTCTTTATTCCAATTAATTCACTTGCTAAAGTGGTTTCTTCACACTTGAAACATAATTATATTTATTATTTATTTATAAATTCAATTTAAAGCTATAAGCTATAAGCTATAAAAACTATTTCACAGTAATTTATTGCACTCAATCTTTTGTCCCTGTTTTATTTATCGTAAAAGAAAGTAACTCAATGCAGTTTGGGCTTTAACTGTTACATCTCTTTTGTGATCCAAGATTCACCAAAAAGAGCTCCAATCTTGGAGCAGTAGAGAGAGATTCTGGAAAGACCGAAGGTATGGCAGATGGAAAGATCGATCGGTTCGGCTCGGCGGCCGAGCAAGCCCGGCTTGGGTTGAGCGGCTCAGAGTCTCGAAGCCCAGAAGCCTCGGTCAGTCGCTCGGGAATTGTTTGTGCAGTCGAAAGCTTGGAGCTTAGTCTGGATTTTGGAAAGTGTTTCTCCAAAGTGCTTTTCTGTTTGGAAAACTATTTTGGCAAAAGGATAAAGTCGTCATAAATTGAAACTAGCGGCTGGAACGAAAGTTTCAAAAACACGAATCCATAAAAAACCCTACAAAGTTATACAAAGGAAATTCCAAAAAACACCGGTAAGTTTGCATGCTTTTTCCGCTGTCCGCCGTTCGACGAACGCCATTGCAGAAAAGCGAAAACTACCGTTATCAGCCAGGGTGTCAGTGCCTTGCACTTTATACTTTCTGTCTCTTGCCTCCTTTCTCGTCCATCTGCATTTCCATTCCCTCGCTACAGTGAGCCCTACTTTGAGTGGATTTCGATTCGGATTTGAATTTCGCTGCGCTCTGTGTGCGATTCGAGTGCGGTTGAATTCTTTTTTGTATTTTATGAAGATACACTTTGATCCCGCCAACAAATTTTTTGATAATTTTATGATGCTTTTTTTTTCTTGTTATTTAATTGAGGTTTTCGCGTATTTTGCTGGATGCGATGCAATAAGCGCTATAAATACATACATAAAATAAATCAATGCGATGCTTGTGTAACTTTATATTATATATATTCCACATATGCCAGATTTCTTTCATCTCGATGAATGGCTATCATTAAATTAAAATTTATGCGAAAAACACACAATAAAAAAACAGAATTGTTGATAGAGAATAATCGCCAGCGAACTGTAAAAATCATCACTAATAACCTATCCGAATAACCTCACCCACACCACGAATTCCGATTGCGATTCCGAGACGGAGACGGAGATCTCCCAATAATCTCTAGAACTATTCCAAATCGAAATCGTGCAAAGTTCATATGGTCTAATTTTATAATACTTAATTTGTTTTGATTTTTTTTGTTGCTAGATCGCTTCTTAATTTTTTGCCATTTGTTAGTCATTGTCGGCGGAAGGCATGAAGAGTACACCTCTCTATATATATACTTGATCGCTATATAGCTGACTATAAGTTTTGCCAGACGGCAGCAACAAAAAACAAAAGCGCTCGAATCAATCCCGGGTCTCGAATAAGTGCGAAGTGCCGATTTCTGTCCCGATAAGGGATCCACTTTCGGTTCCGCTGGCAGACGACCTCGCCTCGTCAGCTTTATTAATACGGTATTACCGTACTCCCGTGTTCCCGTAATCCCGTGCCCCTGCCCGGTCAGCCGGTAATCACGCGCCCCATCCGCACGGATACCTTTGAGGCGGTTCTAACAATTTTTTTGGCTATTAATCTGCCATAAAGACCAAAAAACATTAGCCGACTTTTTTTTTAGTACCCTTAGAGGGTTATTTAGAGGGTTTTAAAACTTTTATGGGTTCTACGGGTTTTAAAAGTTAACTGCAGATGATACATTAAGAAAAAATGCTTAAAAGTTATAGAAAAGTTAAGTAATGATTATTTTTTTTACCTCTTTTTGGTTGGAATATCTCAAGGATCGATTACTATTATTAAAACTCGCTTTCGTAAATCTCAATTTAAGAGAAATGATGGTTTTTGTAGGTTACTTATATTGAGGAATCTATTTTATCATAATTTCCCTTTAACCTTTATTTTAGGGTTAAGAACCTTACTAAGAATTTCCCTTATAACGTTCAAGGGAATATAAAAGGGAATTCTTTTAAATTTCAACAAAAATCGTATTGTTATTCTTAAATATAGATCCCATTCATTAAAAATTAAATTAAATAAAATAAATAAATTAAAATACATTTACTTTTAGGCATTACCAAATATTTCTTTATTTTAATATACATTTTTGTGTATTTTTGATTCAATTTTGGGATCGAATTTTTGGTTCAAATTTAAGACCAATTCTTTCTTAAAGCTTAAACTTTAAACCATTTAAAAAAAAACTTGGGCGAGATAATACACTAAAATATTATTTATTTCTCAAAGAAGGAAAATTTTTCTATGCAAAGCAAAGTTTTTTATTAAAAAAAGAAATACAAATTTAAAGAAATATGACTAATTTTTAAAAGTTGAAACTAGAAACAATGTTTATTTATATTATATATAAAAATTTAAAGAAATAAGATTTATTTTTCAAAAGTTTTTTAACTATAAACTATAAACAATGTTTATAATTCCATCCAAAAGACTAACCCACACCCTTTTCTATTGAGTTGCTTTGTAAAGTTAATCAAATAATAGCTAATCGAATAAAATTGAATTATTTTTTAATCAGTAGAGATGGCGCAGGAGACAAAGACGGCGGCGGGTGCCAAAGATAAGCATCGGATTCAGCTGCAGCCGCAGCAGCAGCATCCGCAGCAGCATCCGCATCAGCAGCAGCAGCATCTACAACAGAGGCAGCCGCGGAACGACCACATCGACGAGGCTGAAGTCAGCGAACTGCAGATGCCGCGCAATTTGTACGACCGGGTCCGGGAGCAGGCGGAGCGATTCGCCAGCACGTGGATTGGCCAGTTTGTGATCGAAAGGACGGATCGGGCACTCCGGATGATTGAGGACACGGCCAAGTGGAGTCTGCCGCAGGGTAAGCATAAGCTGCTCCTCCCTAGACACATGTATATCTTCTTTATCTTCCAGAGAAAACCTCTGCTCCCTTGGAGCGTCCCCTGCCCTGGGGTCCCTTCCTGATGCTCATTATCTTGCTGCGTCTCACGCGGGTCTGGTTGTCGGTGGGCGCCTTGATGATCGGCAACGGTCCCATCGCGCCCTCGGACATGGTCTACTTCATCCAGACGCGTCGCCGCAAGCTGCGGGCCATCCGGGTGCATGGCCTGAAGGTTATTCGACAACGTCAGGAGGTCTCCTCTGGAAGTGGCAAAGGACTCACCCAGAAGCTCACCCAGTGGCTGTCGCGGGCCATGTGTCGTCCTGGTGTCCAGCGGGAAAATAGTGGACGTCTTTTCACTGTAAGGAACGTGGATCAGGTGGGTTGTTATCCTTATTCGGCACAACAATATCCTTTATAATATCCTTTTTTATTTCCTACACAGACCACACAAAGCAGTCCTGCAGTTCTGAAGCGTCCACGGGAAGAGGAGACAGCCGCTGATCCGGATCACAACCTGACCATCGACCAAATGCTGGCCAAGTACGCCAACGAGAACTCCGACAACGACTCCGACTTTGTGCCGAATCTGGAGGAGGAGGAGTCCAGCAGCGGCACCAGCAGCCCGGAGAGCAGCGACGAGTCGCATTCCAGTGATGAGATAAGCAGCGGCGAGCGGGAAGAGATCATCCAACCGGTAAGGGATTAGGAAAGTACAAAATTCTGGGTATCCTTCCAATAACCCGTCTCCTCTCCCAGATAAAGCCCAAAAAAACCGGAGTGGTAGTGGAAAACGGAGTCCACAACAAGGCCGAGGAGAAGGAGAACGATAAGGGAAAACTAAACACCATCCCAGCCCCAAATACCAATGGCAGCAACGACAAGGAGCAGGCGGAAGTTGGTAATGGACATTGAACTTGAACATTATTAAGACTCTCGTGCATAGCCCTTTAAGATTAGGTTAATCCCAAGTATCGATTACCGATTACCGATTTAAGCGTAGATGAAAAACTGAACTTGAAACCCTGTCATGAAATACAATACATTATGGTTTACCACAAAAACACACAAAAGTTCGTATTCGATTGATCGAATGATTGATCGAATGATCAGTAGATATGATCCGTAGTAGATACTCTTCTCTTCTGTTGAGTTTTGGCCCCTGACCTCGAATCTTTCTCTGTTTCCTCCTCCCAAAGCCACGGAGCAAGCCCAGTCCGAGAAAGCAAAGCTCAGCCAATTCATAATATCCGGTGGATTCTCGTCTAGTAAGTTTGGAATCCGTAATCCCTGAACCGGAACCGCCAGTATCATCCGCTCTGGTTTCTTTCAGTGCCCCTTGCCAAGCCGGAGGGTCCGTGGAAGCCGTCGCCGGGACATGTGAGTCAAGTTGCCAAACCGATTCCTGGCCAGATCAACAGCACCGCGGCTGCAGGTAACTCGAGAGAGATCGCTCCGCTCGGTCCTAATTAACATTTTAACGTTAGTATTCTGTCTCTGTTTCTGTTATTCCGTGCATGTCTTCAAACACAACAGCCCTCACTGATCCCGATCCAGATCCTCGACCCGACACTGATCCAGAAACCGAAACCGAACACGAACCTGAGTCCTGCGTTACCCCGATCCCAGATCCCCAGGTTCAACAGATCCTCGAACTTGCCGCCACACTAACCGCCCAACAAATGTCCAACTATCCCACTGTGGATACCCTAACTCCTGCCACCTCCTCAGAGGATATATTCTATAGCCCAATCGGTGGGTGTTGCTCTCATCCAATCATATCCTTCAAAAACAAAGAACATCCACCATTATCGAATCCTTTTTTCTATCCTAAAAACTCACTGAAATACTTGTATAAAAAATGTTTCATAAACAGGTTCCCCGACTTACTTCAATAGCAACATAGGAATACAGGCTTCTCCAAAGACCACCAGCATTCCATCCGCTCTGGGCAAGTAAATGTTGAAATCGTGAATTTTTATTAATAATCGATAACGAATAAGTGTTTATTAAAATTTAGCTCATTCAACCCCCGATTTGGAGCCCAATGATGGAGCCAACGGCGAGACGAGTGAGAACCAGAAGCATCCCCACCAGCAGCGACAGAACCATCAAAACCATCAGCGACAGAATCATTCCCACCAACGCCATCGTGGCGGACGCAATCGGCGTTAGAAAATCAATATCCTAGTTATTCGATTTTCCCTTCCTATAACACACGTTTTTTTTATCAAAACTCCTTTCTACGTAATCCCATATTGTTAGTGAATACTGCGAGTAAATCTCTGAATTCAATCGGTTGTCTGTACTTGAGTATAGAATTGTATCACATTTTGTTAATATTATGTTTGGAAACCTACGAAAGCTAAGAATCCTGCACAGGTTCCAGCTTGAAGCGAATGTCTCCGCAGGGAGATAGGATAATGGTGCTCTCGTACTGCATTGGTCCTTCGGGCAACCAGCTGACTTTGTAGCTCCGCAGTAGGCGAACCAGAAGGGTCTCTATTTCCAGCTCGGCGATCCGCTTACCGATGCAGGTCCGGGGTCCGAATCCGAATGGCAGGTACACGAATGGATTCCGGGATCGAGACTCGGGACAGGCCTGGACTCCGGGCGCCGAGTCCGCTTTCAACCAACGTTCCGGCAGGAAGTCCGCGCTCTTTGCGAAGTACTCGTCGCTATTGGATAGCTCCAGGACACCCATCAGGACTCCCGTTCCTCGGGGCACTTGGTAGCCCGACAGCACCAGATCCTTCGTGGTTAGGCGGAAGTTTCCGGGAGTAATCGAGGTGATGCGAAGACCCTCCTTGATGCAGGCCCTCAAATAGGGCATGTTTTTGGTGCTCTCTTCGGTGAGAGATCCTTGGGGATCGGGTAGAACCCTTCGCAGTTCCCGACGCAGTTGCTCCTGCTTGTCGGGACTGCGGGAGAGGTGATAGAGGATAGTCAGCAGGGATGAAGAGGTCTGGAATGATTTAGGTTTCATTAATATTTATAAAGTATTTATAAGACATTTATTACCGTATCGATTCCCGCCATCAGCATGTCCATAACCATCACCACAGCCACCTGTTTGTTGAGCCCCAAAAGCTGCTCCAAGACGCATTTTTTCTGATCCTCTTCCTGACTCTTAAACCGTTTGATGGCCTCCTCGATGTAGTTGGTTGTAATCTCGGTGATATCGTCATAGGTTTTTAGGAACTTCTTGAAGCCGGCGGTCTTGTAATACGGCCAGATGGAGGGTTGGACATCGTACTTGAAACTGTAGTTGAAGAACTCCCCCATATGGTGGGCCAGTCGGGAGGCATTCGGATCGGGTTGGTCGGTCAGCAGACCCATGCGAGTGTTTAAGGCCACAAAGCTAATGCTCTCAAAGGCCCACATTTTAAGCTGATCGTGGAAGTCCTTTTTGAGGAGATGAGTCTCTGGATCTCTTTGTGTTTCCAATCTGTTTCAGGGGAAGGTATTCTTAAAAAACTTTATAATTAAGTTGGTCTTAACCCTCATTACTTCTCTATAAACTCCTTGGCTATCTGATCGAGTTGTGGTAAGTTCTGTCTCACATTTTGAACTTTCATTAAAACAGGATTCACCTTGTTTCGTATATCCGCCCAGGCTTGGCCTTGTCTGAAAAGGATATATATTTATACCGTAATTAATATTAATATTAAACCCTAAAACTCACTCTGAAACCAAACCACCTATCCCCCCGAAAACATCGGGTCTTTGGACTTTTCGGTAATAACTGAAACTCTCTAGGCCAATGCGAATAGGCCACATCCCCTCGTTGCGGTAGGTCACCTCAAAGTCCTCGGGGTTGTAGGTGAAGACAACATTGGGTTTACCCATCAAGCCAGGGATACGATATATATCTCCGTACATTTCCCGCATACGTCGATTCATTTGAATTAGATTTGTGTTGTAAAGGGCACCTGTGGAGTAGGGAAAATATGTCTTTTAAACTCATTTAAAAGCTATACTAGTCTTACCTCCCGGCATAAAATAAGATATCATCCGCCAGCTATTGGGTCCTGGCATATCCTTATAGAGCTTGGCCTGCTGCCATTTTTCATCCACTCGTGGCGCGGAATCTTCAACGTATTCCAAATGAGTCTAAAAGAAAATAAAAACATAAATAATAGAACGTAGTTTTATTGTTTGTAAACAAATCAAAGCTTTTACTTCTCTCTCTCACTCACTCACCTGCTGATTAAAAATCCCACCCACCGAAAAATCCCTAACAAAACACAGCTGATAGCGAAAATGCCCCGGATCTTTGATAGTTTTTCCAGTAGTTTTCCACATCATGGCCCATGCACTTGAATGTAATCACGAAACCTGAAATTAGTCTATAATATAGAAAAAGTACTATAAAAACTTGTATAATTAGCAAATATTAAAAACCTACCGAAGCTAGTCAACCGGTTGAGCGAAACGACAATTTGCAACTGAATAGTTTCGTGATAGATAATGAGCTTTTATGAGCTAAGAGCTTTGAATACTCGATATTAATTCTTGGGAAAATATATATTTTAGCAAAATTCTAGTTTTTTTTATTAATTTATAAAAGAATACATTATTTTTTATAATTAATATGATTATGTTCTCGTAAAGTATAGAAGGGAAATAGTTTTTAAAAGATTAGAAAGCTTTTATCCATGGTTGGTGTCACGGCTAGCGGAAGTAAAATTAATGCTGGATAAAGGTACTGGGGATTGCAAGAGAGAATGCATTGCAAGTGCATTGCAAAATAAGTTAAAAGAATTCTCAATTCTCAAGCCAAGCCAAACTTGTGAAGCGTGGAGACGGGGCGAAACAGGACACGGGGCTGAACCGGCCATTCCACGTTCTGCATAATCAGCAAGTCTTCCAAGCCGTGTGAAGCCTCACGCTGGATGACGTTGGGTCTCTTCAGTTTGGCATCAAATGTGTTTATGTTCAGACGTGATAATTTTTCTGTGAAAAACACATTTATTCTTGGGATTATCAGACTTCCGAGCATCGTTCAGGTAAGTAGTTTCGAAATTTTATATCGTCCCACTTTGCATGTTTTTATATTTAGATATTTTTATATAAAGATTTTTTGCCTCATAAATTTTAGAGCTGTCTAAATGTAGAGCTCTGCTATATATGAGGGGCTGAATCGGACACAAAATCGTGGGGGCTAATCTGGACCGATCTTTTTAGTTTTTCCAAACCAATTCAAATCAGTTTTATGTACTCCATAGTATAGTTATTGTATTCAATGATTCTTGATGGTTTACAGCAAAATGGTGCGCACCTATAGGCGCAAAAAGCCAAAAGTGGAGCCATCAAAGCTGAAGGATGCTGTCCTCTCAGTGCGCCGTGACAATTTCTCAATCCGTAGTGCAGCCCGCCTGCATGGTGTCACCAAGTCCACATTGTGCGATTGGTTGAAGAAAACCACTGAAGAGCAAGCCCTGGAGGGAAGAATTACAATAAGGACCCAAGGACATAAAACTGTAAGTATATAATATATATTCCTGACCAGCATCAGTAATCGACTCGATCTAGTCCGTAGTCTGCGTCTGAAAATCTTTTTAAACATTTCTTGAAAAAACAAACTATTTATAGTTCGCTGAACTAAATAAAAATATGCTTCATGCTATCAAAAGAAAGAAAAACAAATGTTATTATTTTTATTTATAATATTTTTTGCTGAAGTAGTCATATTTTTATATTTTCTCGGAGTGCATAATTATTTTCAAGTGGCGATTGAGAGAATTCGACTCTCACGAGAATGCACTTCGTATGAAACGTCGTCCATCTTCGGTGGTGCATTTTGAAAAACACGAACGAGGGTCCTTTCAATCGAGAATCCTTTTAATATTTAATATCCATTTAGTAGAAACAATATACCAGTCTATGCCATTTAAACTCCATTAATTCCCAAGCAGAATATGTTTGTTTTCTTAAAAATTCTATAATTAATATAAAATATTTATTTCAGATATTCACTGAAGCTGTGGAAACAGTCCTGTCGGAATACTTGTTGAAGAACAATGACATTTATTACGGTTTGTCAAAAATACAATTCCGTGCCTTTGCTTATGATTTGGCTTTGAAACTGGAACTGGCTGTGCCAGAATCCTGGGAACGGTATTCAATGGCTGGGGCGGATTGGCTGTTAAGATTTTTGAAGCGGAGACCCGAACTGTCTCTGGACAAGTTTCAAAACCTCGAACCCATTCCAAGTGTCCTTATTGAGCGATCAGATGCAGTTCAAAACGAAATGGAACTTGAAAATGAAGATAGAGGGGGAGATACTGCTTCCAAGAAATGCAAAAAAAGGATCGTACGAGACAAAGGATTAACCCGACCAGCTAGGACCAGATCCAGAAAGAAGCAAATGAGTCGACGATTGGAAATCGATTCCGAGGCTGAGGAATATATAAGAGATATGTTTTTTGTCTGTTGTGACAAAGAGAGCGAATCAGAAAATTAGTGTTATGATGATTGATATCAGATGATTGAATAACCAAAGAAGAAACACCAAGGATGTTCAAGGATTCACATTTTGCAATTCTCCGAAGAGGACGAGCTTATCCATATCTAGATTTAAGCATTTTTTTAACATGCCATTTGAAATGGGTCTTTTTTTTTATATTTAAGTTTAGCATTTAATGTATTTAGCGAAATATTTAAAGAATCTTTAATAAAAAAAATATATGTTTAGTTTCAAGCATAGAATTTTTGGGGTCTGGCTTAGTTTTTTCAATTTATTCCAACAAATATTTGAAATTTCAAATATGTTTTAATAATTAAACTAATCATTAAAGCTTAATAACTTTTGTCTTGTTTAGAAAACATAGTTTTAAAAACCTCTTTTAAAGATATAGTTTTATAGGAAATGGTTCGTGTCCCAGCTAGCTTTTGACACCCAACCCCTTTGTATAATGTATGTAAGATTATTTCTACATGTAAGCCCAAAAATTTCCCTTAAATAAAAACAATTAATTTATTTTCGTTTTAATTACATTTATTTATTGCATGCGTAAAATTTTCATAGCTTAAAATGTTGATTTAGTTTCTTGGTTTTATTACAATTTGTTAAATTTCGTGTTGTTTTGTTTTTTTTTGGGATTTTTTTTAATACACTTTTGTATGTACATTGAAAGTTTTGAGTAAGTTTTGCAAGAATTGAGTTATCCGTAGAGTTAGAGTTTAAGTTAAAGAAATAGAGAGTTGAGTTTAAGGTACATTATAGTTTGTTGAGTTTTTTGCACGTTCAATTTAATAAGTAGACAATACATCAATAATATCAATATCAATATCTCAATATCAATGGAGGATCTAGAGTTGAGTTTAAACTTTTGATATGTATTTTGTTTGCAATTGGCGCGTAGTTCGAGGACAAAATGCAACTACAAATTGCTCTTTTTTTGGATATATAATATATTCATAATAATTATATATAATTTCGCATTACTTTACTATATTCATCGTCATCTTCATTTGTTTTATGTTGGTTTGGTTATTTATTTAATTTTTAGCTTCTGTATAAAAATATAAACAAATTAGAAATGTTCGTTGTCTTTCCTACAATATTTTTCTTGTGGTTTCGGTTTGGTTTTCTAAACTAAAATTGAATTCAGGATAAAAACAATTTGCGGAGGACCTTCAGTCTTGCTTTGACTTTATATTGCTTGGTTAGTTTCAATCCTTTCATGGTTCCTTAGTCCTTGAGAGATCTTGAGATCTTTATATATGGATACACTGTAAAAATTAGGTTTATACACACATAGTCTATTTTCTGTTTAGGTTTTAAAATAGTTGCATAATTTCTGTGCTGAAGATCCCTAAACAAAGGGGGGAGGTATATGGATTTTTCGAGTGGTATAACCGAAACTGGATGGATCGTCTCAGAGGGGAGATTTTTTAGCCTAGATTAAGTCTGATATGCATTCGAAATATTTAAACAGCTGATAAGTATGTACGTGTATATTCAATATTTATCTATAGGTAGAGTTTCCGTAATTGATTCGGTTTTAAAAAATAATCTGGCTTAAAAATGCATTTAAAAAAATTATGATCTAGGGGGTGCAGTATAATTATCTAAATAGATATATTCTTTTAGTTTTAGTTTTAGTTTTAGCTTAGGCAGTGCAGTATTAACCTAGGATATGGCTATATTGTATATTCAACTATAATGTTTGTCTATGACGATTCAGTGACACATCGCGCCCTACAAACTAGGTCAAAATCAAAGTCATTTACAACAAATTTGATGCTCGACTTAGGGTCTAACAATAGGACATAGGTTTTCTTCTTGTTTCTTGTTGTTGTATATAATATATAATGTATAGATATAATGTATATAATATATAAGTTTGTTTGCCGCTGATTTGCAGCTGATATGTTTCGATTTCATGGTTGGTTTAGCGCCAACGGATATGTAACATAAGTTTTCAAATTGCATTACTTTCAATATTCGATATTCGATATTGGAGTTGTATAAATGTGTATATATTATATATGTTTCTTGTTGGAGTAGATACTTTCTGTGATATGTTTAGTTTCCATGCACACTTTTTATTCAGCCGACTGTTAGTCTAAATACATTTTTAATCCTCCTCTCTGCTCTCATCTCTCACAATCGCAATCATTTTCAATTTTTCCTAGGCTTACATGCTATAAAATCACATTTAGTTGCTTAATTAATTTTTATGCTCTCAGACACTCGAGTTCAATGGCACACACACCCACCCATCCACCCACTCGCACACCCACTCGCAGAGAGAGAGGAAATAATCGTAGATATGTAGAAAAGGTGTAACCTTCGCAGTTCGAACATCGTGTAGATATTGCTTTTTATTCCGCTCTATATATACAAACGATATATATATATATATATTATATAAGCGATTTTCATGGCCTGCTGCACAGCAAAATGCGTGCTTTTGTATCCTGCTGCTTGTTCTCCTTCCTGGTCCTGCTTCCAGATCCTGCTTCTGCTTCTGCTGCTGCAGGTCCTGCTGGTGTAAAGGCAAAAAATTTACATGTGGCCAGAAGGCGGGTAGGTGTGGCAGGGGCAAGGATAGGAATGCAATTTTTCAATACGCGCGGCATAATTGAACTGTCAGAGCTGCTCGACTCCGGCCGGGCAGAAATATTGCTCGCCGCCCTGAAAAGTATGCAACGCAAAATGGCGGTCAGGTCCAGGTCCTGGGAAAAGCTAGCATTCTCTGTTTTCCATTTTTTTTTGCTCTCGTGGTCTGTTGCCTTGTAATTAAATCGCCTTCGGATTTTTTCTGGTTTTTTACTCCTCCGGCCAGCCCAGATCCTCGCCCACCAGCTCGTAGAAGCGTTGATTGTATTCGGCGAAGAACCTGCGCAGCCTGGACACCACCACGGGGTCCACGTGCGGATGCTTCCGGCCCTTGGTCTCCCGCAGGCAGCGATCTCCGTTGTCGTAGCGCAGGCAGTAGAATCCCTTCGTCTCGTTAAAGTAAAAGTGCTCGCTTTTTACACGGTGCTCGATGCCTGAAAAGGAGGATATTTAGTAAAGTTATTAAATATTTAGATATCCAAGTCTACAGTAAGGATAACTAGGATATTAAGGATAAAAAAATAAACAAAATTACGGCCTTTAAAGAATCTTAATGAAGTGTATGAAGTTTTGAAGGAATCGAGTTCTGGCAAGACTTCAAAGTATTCTGTTGTAGAAGTAAGATTTCATTAACGAATGCACAAGAAATGCCACGATTTTCTTATAAGAATCTATTTAAGAATTCAATATAATTTTATACATTTTAGAACCCATTAAGACCTGTTTTTAATAATCCAATATTTAAAGTTTAAACCCACTTTTTATCTTAATTTATTATGAAAAAAGAATCAGCCTATGGAGTAGTTTCAAATATTTTTTAATGGAAAGCAAAACCATACAAAGGCTCATGCTGTGGCTGTCAGGAAGTGTGTTAACCATAAAATATTATGCATTGCATACAAAAAAATAAGCTGCAAGCCATTGTTATAAAGCCCACGGGGTATATTAAAACCACAATCAAAAGCCACACTTTATGAGGAAGCCAAAACAAAGGTAAACCATAAAATATGGCAAAAAAAAATCAATAAATAAAATGCTTACCCAGAAAAGCCTCAATCCGTTTCAGTTGGGAGACGGGATCCTCAATCAGGCGATCCCCGTTGACCACCAGGAGCTGTTCCCGCGGAAAGACCTCCAGCCAGCGGTGAAGGTGGACATGGTACATGGAGATGCTGAGCGGTCGATAAGCCTCGTTAACGGTGCCATTCGGGAATATGGCCAGCTCCTCGAAGGACCTGCAAATGGTTAAGGAAATGGGTGTGAGTAGAAAACAAAGGGCAAGTCCTTTTTCGTGAGGGATGGAAAATTGAATAGCCAAAAGCTGCAAATGAGCAGCTCCTCCCGGCAGCCCTTCAGGTCCTTGGCTCCTTTTCGCTCTGTCAACAAGTGAGGCTGTCACATCCGAGAGCGGGAGAAGGAGATTTTGGGCAACTTTCATTTGCAGTTTGCATTTCATTTGCATGTCAAGCTGAAAAGGATGGTGGTGTCCTTAACTTACTTGGCTGCCATTTGGGCGGCGCTTGCCAAGGGCGACAGTGTCGTCGTGGTCATGGCAGCTGCCCCTCCTCCACCTCCTGCGCCGCCTGCAGGGCGCCTGGCCACAGGTCCTGTCTTGGTTTTCGTCTCCTTGGCTCCGGCTCCACTGCCTCCCAGAAGGGCATTGTCGTACCCACGGGCCGACTGCAGTTTCCCATAAAGCAACGATTGCGATTGCAATGGCGATGGCATCTTGGCAGCTGCCGCTCCAGTGGCTCCTCCTCCGGAGCTCTCCCTGGGACTGGGATTGGGATTCCCATTCTGGGGCTCGGCCAGGGGCAGGATGGCGGTGGCGGCATGGCTACGCAGCTGCGTGTAGTCCGAAATGGCCCGAGTCACCGGCTCCCGAACAATCAGCAGCAGTTTGATGCTCGCATTCATGGCCCGCACTCTTTCCGGCACCTGAAAAATGGTTAAAATTGTTAAAATTGTCAAGGAGAAGCTGCTGCGTGAGTTAATAAAGTGACATTTATGGGTTGACTTGAAATGAAACATTCCAGAAGTCCTGAAACCGCAGAAGTCCTGAAACTTTGATTGAAAAGGTGGAAAGGGTCAAAGGAACAGAAAAGGGATTCTTTATTAAAACAAAACTTCCTCATTTTTAAAATATCTCTTGGTAAGCATTTTAAAGCTTTTTGTGTTATTTAAAAATACATTTAATAATATGATCCTAAGAACTTCGATTAATTCATTATTATTCTTTAAAAAAAATATGATGTAAGATTGGATTTTGTACATTTTGTTTAAGAACTCATTGGTAATATTGTATCTCATTTGGAATTCGACTTAAAATTAAAATTAAAATCTTCTCAATCTTTCAGGTCTCTAAAAGAATGTTTTTAATCCCATTGGGTGTCCTTTTTGATAATGTTTAAAGAGACTTATTAAGAACTTTATATAAAACCTCTTTAAAGATTTCTTAACAAAATATCCCATAAATTATAATGAATTTTATTATTTCACAAACACCTTCTTTACTAAATTATTCCTATTAGTTTTAAAGATTAAATTACCTTTAAGCCATATAAAAAAAAACCCCTTTTTATAACAAAATGTAAAAATAATAAAAGCATAAAATGCAAAAAGGCTGCAAAGGTAGAACGAAAGCTGAAAAAACAAAGACTTGCCTTGCATTAAACAAATGCAAATAATAAAATAATAAAAAAGGCTTTCTCTTAATTAAATTCTTGCCAAGCCTTTATAGCAAACTTAAACAATATTTTATTATTTCTTAAATAAATATCCTATTTTTTGACTAAAAAGTGTTTAAAGATACATTTTTAAAGATACAGAAATAACTCGAGAGATCAAAGTATCTTGAGTTGGGCATCCAATTAATGGATTTATTCTGGCGGCCAAGAATCGATAATAATTGCAAACTCTTGCCGCTGCCACAATTTGAGGCAGCTTGAGTTTCCCTTTGTTGGCTTTAATTTACCGTAGCCCGTGCCCCATGCCCCATGCTGTTGCACTTCCGCAGCAAGTGTGCTGTGAACAATTTAATTAAGCCGGAAAATATTGCCATACAATGTCGGCCCTGCCTCCAACCTCCCTCCACCCTGGTGGCGCCTCCGACAGGGTCCTTGAATTTTTGCCACGTTGTATAAATAGCCTCGCAAATGGGCGAAACGAGCCGAGTAAATAAACTTAATCAATTTCAATAAAAGCCACCAGGCCGTGCAACAAGTTTCAAACTTGTTTCATTCTTATCTCGCTTTTTTTATGAATATTATACAGAATTATGGTTTTTGTTTTTTTTTGCCACACTCCTTCGGAATTATTCACGTTGATGAACCATTTTCAGTTTTGAGGATACCCCGGGGAATAGGCATTCCGTTGCATTAATAATGCCACCAAAATGCATTTGCAGCAAATGAAAAGGAGCACGGAAAATGTCATATCAGAATCAGAATCAGAAACGGAATCTGAAACAGAATCAGAATATATATGCCAACCCCCAGGGGTTGGAGGCTTTAGGTTGAGGCCAAAAGTACACCGTGGGGAGCTGCATTATTTATGGCCAAAACGGAGGTGGAATGGGCCAGTTGCCTAATTTGACATTTTCCCGACAAGACTCGGATTAGTTGATGTTGCATCTGCCACTTTGTCGCTTTGCTCCTCAGCCACGTCAATAAATATTAATAACAGCATTAATGAAGATTTATCCTTGCCGTTGCAGGCCAGGACCCTCTATTTTTTTGTCCAGCTTTCAGCTTTCAGTTTCCAGCTTCCTGCTTCCACTCCTTCTCCAAGTGGCTGACAAATTGAAACGCTGCATCAACTGCAGGCAGTTAAAATTGAAATGAAACTGGATAAAATATGAGTCTGTCAGACAGGATGCTGCACTTGGAAAAGTTTTATGAACTATTCAGGTAAAGGACATTTTTCTGACGAGAGCCCAGAGGGGAAAAATGGTGAATAAATTTGGTAAACTACATTTTTTTAAATGATTTTTATACCCGGTACTTGTGGGAAGATGGAAACAGGTAGCATGTATCCTTTAGTCGGGAAAGGGATGTTGAGCAGTCGAGAAAAGTACTGGATATCATTTATTCATTTACATTTTCTCTCGAAAGTCGCAGTCTCGAAAGTCGAAGACGAGAGGAGAAAATGAATTAATGATACCCGGTACTTGTCATGACTTTATTGTATAAACTCAAGACTGCATGGTGTTTCCTGATCAAAGATTTATTTTATAAATATTATATTCCAGAAAAAGTTACTCATGACTTTAAAAAACAAATAAATTGTAGAAACCAACAAAGGTTAAGTAAGATCTTTAATCAGATATTTTTTCCAATGAAAATTGTTATAATTAATGAGTATTTTTTATCAAGAACGAAGGATAAATTACTTCCCTTGTGTGTTTCTTTATTCTTTTTAAATATTGAAGTCAAAAACTATACAAAATGTGTAAAAACAATCCAAAATATAAGATGTTTTTAATAAACATTTGATTTCTTGAGTAATTTTTAATAGAAATTTATGGAATATAACAAAAATTAACCTATCTGTAACTAACCAAGACCCTATGTTTTCCTTTTAAAAGGATCACAAATCTAAAACAATATTCTAGGAGACTAAAAAGCCTCCTAAAAAGCCTCCCAATTACCACATTTCCCCTTTTTTAATGTTTCGTTTGTTTTTCTTGCAGTTGTTTTTTTTTTGTAATGAAGGATGTCAGATGTCCAAGCTGACGAGATGCTAACCAAGTTCCCCCACTGCCACCTGCCACCCACGCCACATGGCATGGCCATGTGACACATGCAACTTCCGGCTCGCAGCGAAATTGCATCAGCCCGAAAACCCAATTTTGTGACACTCTGCGGGCAAAAGAGCAACAACATTTGTCCGGAATGTAGAAACAATAATAAAAACCTGAACCCAGAACAGAGAACACGGAACCGAGAAAGGCAATTCAGTTGGGTGTTAGACGTAGCCGTTTGGCAAATGAATTTGCAAACATTTCCGCTACGGTTCCGACATGGTTACGGAAATTGGCTAGGACATGCTGGCCAGGCTAACGTTTCACTTTAATTTGATAGACGATGGATGCCAAAAGCATTGGATGGAGGATGGAGGATGCTAGGGAGTCAGGATTCAGGAGGATGGACAGTTAATTAATAATTACTATGCCCAAGCAGAATGTGTGCGAGAAAAGGCGCAATCTTAATTGGCAATTAGTGATCAAAGCAAATGCCGAACAGGAACAGGACTCACCTCCGGGGAGACAAAGTAGCTAGGACTCTTCTCGATGGTGATTTGGCCGCGGAAGGAGTGTGGCATCTTTTTGCGGTACCACTCCAGGCCCTTCAGATAGTTCTCGTCCCGATCGAAGAAGTGCACCTCGCCGCCCGCCTTCTGGATCCTGGGATGCAGATAGAGCATCTCCAGGAGAGCTCGCGTACCGCACTTCCTCACTCCGATGATGAGGGCCTGGGAAAAGCAAGTTGGAGTTATTTTAAAAAAATATCCTTGTAATAATTTAATAATTTCTCACTCACCTGCGGCAGCCGGCGACTGGTTTTGGGGAAATGCACTCGACTCGAGGGAAAGACCATGGGATGGCTCAGTTGATTGGAGCTCTGGACTGGCTTCACGAAGGCGGGCTGATGATGCAAAGAGGATGACATGAGCGGGGAAGAGGCGGGCAAGCCGGATTGCGAGGACGAAGGCAGAGCCGAGGAGGAGGCGGCCAGGGAGAGGCGGTGCCGTTCGTGGACCGCCTGGGCTGCCTGGATGTTGTAGACGGCGCTGTCGTAGAGGACGTGGAAGGTGAGGAACAGCGAGATCAGCATGACCGTGAGGAAGACAACGGCCAGTTTGGGACGCGACACGCCCACCACCAGGATGCAGTCGGTGGGCGAGGTATCGGGTCCTGCCGGTCGCATGGCCGATTTCGGCAACCATCTATAAAACAAGAGAAGACAAGGACATCGATTAGATTAAGTAGAGAGTTTCCGTTTTGGCTAATTAGATTGCCATTTCTACTGTGTCGGGTAATTAACGATATCCTGCTATGTCCTGCTCCTGTGAAAATTAGCCAGGCGACATTCTCATTTTCCTGGCCCGCTTAAGCGAATTCCATTATAAACGTTTCCGTTTAGACCGCAACAAACACGGCCCGAATGGCAGCAGAAGACCGGCATTATTATGAGCCCGACATACTAGGCGTATACGTAACGTAGCCTAATGGATGACTTCATTTGCAGCATGCCACAGCTGTGGGCGTGGCGCAGGTGACAGAAGGAGCTCCTTCTGCCTCCCGGCTAAGTGCATTTTCATAGACCAGGCAGGAAGGGAGGGAGGAAGGTAGAGAGCTGGTGGCAAAATGGTACGTAGCATAAGATGAGTAGGACAGCTGGCAACTGGTGGCTTACCCTGCCGCCCGCTCCCTGGGAGAGCCTCGCATGCGACACCTCGTTAAAAGTAACGACACACTGGGCCGCAGGCCCGCAAGGAGTCGAGCACTTCAGTCGACGGCACCGTTTGTGGCGCCGCACTGTGCAACCTCAAACCAGGAGCAGGACTAGGACCAGGGCCCAGCCGACCGACTTCCTGACATCCTTGCCAGGACTCCCTCCCTCCCTCTCAAAGTTCCGCATTCCACTTTCCGCCAGTTGTCGACACGCTTTAAGTTCTTTTTATATTCCCAGCCGTTGTTTTTTTCATCGCTTTCCCTCCTATGAGTCTTCAGCTGCAGTCTGAAGGCAGTTTGAAAAATAAAGTGATGAAGGGTCTGGGAATTTTATAAATTATAGAAAAAACTGGTTTACTTTGAGAAATTCAAAGAATCTTTCTTACTCGAGTTAAGCTTCCAAATTATTTAAACAGAACTCAAAACCACGAGCAGTGGTTAATCGATTCGTTTTCTCTTTAAAATATTCAATGGATTTTATTTTATTGGAAATATATCTCCAATTATATTCTAAGCTAAGACAGAACTTTGTTTTTATGCTTATTGATTGATTATTTATTGAATTAATTGGGCAAAATAGTTAGTTTTTACAACAATTATTATATTATCATTGATATGTTTTAGAAAATAGATTCATGCTTTAGGGAATCATTTGTTGGTTTTTCGAAAGAAAAAGTCAAAGCTTATGAACATAATTTCATTTAATTTGAATAAAATTTTAAAACAAGAATTACCAATAGAGGTAATCCCAATAACCAATAGGCTTTCTATTGAAAAGTTTCGAGTTTTATAAAATAAGGTTAAGCATTTATTAATTTACTTTTTATCAGAATTGAATGTTCATTATAGATGGATTCCATTCTATCGTGTCAGGACTAATTACCCCGAAACCTTTCATAGTTCCAGTACTTTTTTTAAAGTTTGTTAATATATTGAATTAACAAAAAAATAAAGACTTTTTTTAATGAAAAATTGAGAGCAAAATACATAGTTTTTGACAGTGTAAAAGCCGGGCTGCGACTGGCCTCGTTTCACGGCCCACAGGACGGGTTGCCACTTGACTGCGATCTGCATAAACGCAATGCCACCCCGCCGCCCCATTTCAAGTCTCCAGCCTGCCACTCCCCTTCACTCCCTATCCAGTCTAAGCCCCTACCCATACCCCCTCAGGACTAGGACTCTGGACTCCGAACCCCAGACTTTAAGCCGAAATCCCCCCTCGAAACGCAAAGCTTTAAAGACAGGCTCAGGCTTGCTAATCCTGACAAAACTGAAATAAGTTTCTTTTCGCAGCGCTAAGCATTTGAAACGCTTCATTTGTCCCTGTCTGCGGATTCATTTTTCCCCCAGATCCTTATCTTATGTCCTTGCGCCATTCGCAGGACTCCGCCTGGGTAAATATTTATAATTTTCTGATTCATTTTTGCGTCCCCAGCTCCTCCAGTCAGTCTCCCAGCATCGTATTGGCAAAATGTTGTGTCGTTAAAGTTAATGCAATTTTCATTCGCGTTGTTAAAATGTAAATTTTATTAAACCAGCCTGACGTGCCGTGCCTTGCCGTCAAGCTTCCAGTCCCGACTTGACCTTTTTATCGGTTGTTGGGCTATTGGCCATCTTATAGGCCACGTGTAAGAGTCCTGATGGAGTCCTGGTGGAGCCCTGTTTGAGGCAGAGATGCCAAAATGCTATACATTGGGTATCGGTGTTACTTTTGGGTGTTTAAGAGGTAAGGTTTTCATTATTGCCTTTAGCTTCTTTTGCTATTTAATGGAATTGTTGAAGAAAAACAATCCAATAAGTATTATTCAAATCATCTTGGAAGGTTGACTAGTCCTGACTACCCCTGAAGCCTTGGGTTCCACGGACCATTGTCTCACGGATGCCCTAACCCAAGCCAGAGTCTCGTCGATACTCACAGGATATCCTTGAGTTCCACGGGCTATTGCCCAGAGAAGACCTCTCGATAGTCTGTTTTTGTCCTAGAATATAGACATCCCTAACTCTATCCAAAGTCCCGTCCCTACTCACAGGATAACCAGTGGTATTCCTAGTGCCTTGGGTTCCACGGGCTATTGCCCGAAGACGACCCCTCGATAGTAGGTTTTTGGTCTGGAATATAGATATCCCTAACCCTAGGCAGTGTCCTGTCCATACTCACAGGATATCCAGTACCAATCCTAATGCCTTGGAGTTCCACTTGAGTTGCCCAGAAAAGAACCCTCAATAGAATGGTTTAAGCCCAGGCATCCCTAACTCTAGCCAAAGTCCTGTCCATACTCACAGGATAACCAATGATAATCCTAGTTCCTTGGGTACCACCGGCTATTGCCCGAAGAAGACCCCTCGATAGCCTAGAATATAGAAAACCCCAACCCCACCCAAAGTCCTGTCCATACTCACAGGATATCCTTGGGTTCCACGGGCTATTTTCCAGAGAAGACCCCTCGATAGTATGGATTTTAATCTAGAATATAGGCATCCCCAGGATAACCAATGATAATCCTACCGCCTTGAGTTCCACGGGCTATTGCCCGAAGAAGACCCCTCGATAGCCTAGAATATAGAAAACCCCAATCCCACTCAAAGTCCTGTCCATACTCACAGGATATCCAGTGGCAACTTGACGGAGCAATCGCGCAGTGTCGCCGGGTGGTGCTGGTGGTGTGGCTGGTGGTGTTGCTGCTGTCTCTGGTGGTACTGCTGCGGGTGGCTGGCGGAAGAGGAGGAGGAGTGGTGGTGGTGCTGCCCGTTGCTGCTGTAGTGCTGGTGGTGGGGGTGGTGCGGATGCTGCAGGAGCTGCTGGTACTCCTGGTGGTGTTGGTGGGCCTGGTGTTGGTGCTGCAGCTGGTGATGTTGCTGCAGGGACTGCTGGTCGATGCTGCCATTGCTGGCACTGTTGCTGCCACTGCCACTGGCCGTGCCACTGCCACTGCCACTGCCACTGCTGCTGTTGCTGCCACTGCTCCCCGCTCTCCTTTTGGCGGCAGGCATCAGTGTGGAGGCGGAGGTACGTTCAATGGGGCCCAAACGATTGCCGCTCTTGGCTGTTGCAGCAACTAATTGGCCAGTGGACGTGGGCCAACGTGCAACTGCTGTTGCTGCCACATGGGGGAGTGGATTTATGGTCCACCCGCCGCCCCCTGCCGCTGGGACTACCACTCTTTTGTGTTTGAACTCTTCTCTCTTCTGGGCAGCTCTTGAATTCCTGGTTTCTGGCTTTAATTAAATTTCAGGCCGAAACCTATTCACGTGTCCAGCGGCTGGAGGAGCTATTACGCGAAACAAAGAGCACCAGGTCCTTGTTGTGGCTCTTTAATTGGATTTTTGGATCTGTTAGTCCCTGATCTGCCACAAGTCTTGCCAGCCAGCTGCATTGTCTTTCACTTCCAAAGATTCCCCGTCAGAGCTCTGGAATGGAAAGCAAACAAATTCACGGTCAAGTAAGTCAAGGCTATCGAATCGAAGTAAATAAATAAATAATTCAATCAAATTCTAGAGCTTTATTGTTGTTGAGAATCGAAAGTGAAAGCGAAACGATTAGTTGGTCTTAAGCTTGCGATAAAAAAACGATACAAATGTTTCAAAGTCAATGGATATTTTAGAGTAAAAGAAGGTCCCAGGATTGCTATAACCTGAGGCTAAGTATATACATTTTCCAGCAACTAGAAACATAGGAAGTAACTAATGTAACTAATTTATGTTTCAAGCCACACATTGTATTGTAAAAGTTCAAACATCGCGTTTTTTTCAGACGACCTGATCACTCCGTATTTAAATTTCAAACCGCTCTGACGTTGCACCGCTCTGGAGGAAAAGCTATAGAAAATCGAGGCGTTTACTAATCAGGCCTCAGGTGTAAATGGAATACATTGCTAATGAATTTCGTATATAAATGCCAGACGGCAGACGGGTGTCCACTAGTAGTCATCATGAACGCCACATTATCAGCTGTGTTCGAAGGATTACCCGCAGGTTTAACCTCAGCACGGATATTCCACATTCCACAAAACTATAGTTTAATTCGATTCTAATCCGAAGATCCAGTACTTCTGCCTCTGTTCCGACCTTTGCACGGCCTTCTGATTGTTTCGGCTTACCTGCTGGTGGTTCTCAAATGGGGTCCCAGCTTTATGGCCAACCGGAAGCCCTACAATGTCCGGAAAGCCATGCTGGTCTACAACCTCTTCCAGGTTCTCATGAACCTTGTTATGTTTTTAACTGTGAGTTGCCATAATTTGCTCGAAAATCATTTCCAAAATTGAAAGTTTCCCTCTCCATTGTTAAGGGCTGTTACTATTACTTTGGAACAAAAACTTACGACATTCGCTGCATGAACCTTCCAATGGACCATCCGGTGAAGGCCGCCGAACGGATAATGACCTACCTCTACTTCCTCAACAAGGTCCTCGACATGATCGACACCCTGTTCTTTGTGCTCCGTAAGAGCTACAAACAGATCACCGTCCTCCATGTCTACCACCACGCCCTCATGGTGCTGGGCACGCCGATCATAAATTATTTCTACGGCCCCGGAGGCCAGTACACCACGATGGCCTTCCTCAACGTCTTCGTCCACGTGGTCATGTACGCCTACTACTTCGTAGCCGCTCTCTATCCCCAGATGAAGAGCAAGCTGTGGTGGAAGAAATACATCACCAAGCTGCAGATCCTGCAGTTCGTGATCCTCCTCTTCCAGGCCATCCTCACCACCTGGCTGAATCCCAGCTGCACCGTGCCCCTGCTATTGCAGTACCTCCAGATGGTGGTGTCCAGTTCCATGATAATCATGTTCGGAAACTTCTACTATCAGACCTATATTAAAGCCAAGAGCAAACCGGAATAAAGTATAAGCCCGTTCTCTTACTCGGCGGTACCCCTTGGCGGTTTCTCTTTTTTTCACTCTGACACACTGGGAATTAGGTCAGACTTGTCGGTTCAAAAAATTGAATAAAACATTATTCGATTCGGATTGTTTAATTGCAGTGCCGTGGGCCAGATTCCAGCACACAGTCGTGACGGAGCCACCAGCTTAGACATGTTCGAGTTCCTGCACATTCCCCAGGCCGATCCGGACCCGATCCCCCTGGCGGATTCGCCCTGGCCCATCCTGACCATAATCGTGGGCTACCTGCTGTTCGTCTTCAAGCTGGGGAAGATCTTCATGAAGAACCGCCAACCCTACGACCTGAAAAAGATCTTAATGGTCTACAACCTCATGCAAGTGGCCTACAATTCGATATACTTCATTGTGGTAAGGAAACCAGCTACTATCCAGGTCGAAACCCATTTAATTGTATTTTTTTACCAACCGGATTAGATAGCCTACTACCTTGGCTACCGAGGCATCTGCAACCTGAAGTGCATCGAGAGCTTCCCGCCCGGCCACGAGCACAAGACCTTGGAGCGCACCATGCACTTCGCCTACATCCTCAACAAGGTCATCGATCTCATGGACACCGTGTTCTTCATTCTGCGGAAGAGCTACAAGCAGATCACCTTCCTGCACGTCTACCACCACGTCTTCATGGCGCTGGGGGGCTATTTCCTGAGCAGGATCTACGGAACGGGCGGCCACTTCAACGCCCTGGCCTTCCTCAACACCTTCGTCCACGCGGTGATGTACTTCTACTACTTCCTCTCCTCCCAGTACCCCGGCGTTAAGGGCAGCATCTGGTTGAAGAAGTACATCACCCTCATCCAGCTGGCCCAGTTCGCCATCCTGCTGACCTACACCAGCTACGTGCGGTTCTTCTCCCCAGGCTGCGGCGTTCCCCGGCCCATCCTCTACATCAACATGCTGCAGGGAGTAGTCTTCATCTACCTGTTCGGAAAGTTCTATGTTCGAGCTTACATGCGGCCCGCCAAGACCCAGTCGAAGGCCCAGTAATTGTCGATTTGGAATTAAAACATTTCCGTCGTTCTAGCTTCAAATGTAATTAAAATGCGCATTCGTAATCGTTCTCGTTCTACGACTGACTGCAACTCGAGTGGAAAAAAGGTGAACCTTGTACTCTGAAATGCGTCAAATAAAAATAGAATAAATAAAAGCCATTGAGTTAATTCTTAACCAAACTGATTATATGTATGCCCTTGAATAGGAACAAATAAACCTTTCAAACAAATCAATAGAAAAGAATATATAGTATATGGTTGAGAGGTAAATAGAAACCACAATTTGTTTTGGTTTTTGGTCAAAAGGTGTCACCAAGTGGTTGGAACTACACTTGGAAGCCACTTGGACGACAATTCAATTAGATTAATTGGTAATCCTGGCAGCGATATCAATAACAAAAACTACTAATCAACTGCGAAAAGGACACCGACGACCTGTATAATAATAATGAAAAGGATATGGATAAAAAAGTGCAAGCCGGAAAAACATCTCCGGGCAATCAAGTGCACTCTCCGTGCTTTTATCCTTTCGGTTTCCCAAACGTTTTTGCTCGTTTGTGTTTGATAAGCTTTGCTTTCCTTTGATAAGCTGAAGAAATCGAGGCGGAGGAGGATAAAACTAACCATGTGAGTATGTTTTCCTTTCCTCCTGCCAGGACTGCCACGACTGCCACGAAAGACTGCACATAACAAGCTTCTATCCCATCCCGTTTATGCTCTATTCCTTGCCAACTGATAGGAAAATCCGGAGGCGCTGCAGCCGGATTCATCCAGACTACACAGAAACCTAAACATTTCACAGAATAATCTGAAAAAGAACACGTGGCAAGTGGTTGAGGTAAATGGAAACCATTTAAAATTTGTTTAAAATTGTTTTAAGATGTTTTCAGAGTGGTTGGGAAAGGATAACATAGTTCTTTAAAGTTTTTCTTGCCCTGGCAATTAAGTGTTTTATTTATAATATCTATTACTAAGAGCTTTTACTTCAAGGATTTGATAAATTCTGATGAGCAAACAAAAGGACTAACCTAGTTTTGTACAAATATATGGACAAGCTTATGGACAGGCTGAGGGACAAACGAAGGTACTAAAGGACTTGCCAGTGGATGTAAAAATTGATACAGAAAAGGACGATCCAAGTGAGGAAAAGTCGATACAAAGATACAAACGAAAAGAAGGATAAATGTTCTTAAGAGGACGATCTAAGAGACGATCCAACTTTCTAATACTTCCCCCCTAGTTTTTCTCACTGTCCTCCTCCAGAGTGTATCCTTTATATAATACCTACAGGATTCGCTTGCTGCAATTGTATTTACGTGGCATGAAGGGAAAACGAAAACGAAAACGTAAAACAATTGCCGCAAATATGGCAAATGGCAATTGAAAAACAAAAGTCTCTTGGTGATACGAGACCAGAAATCCGTTCGCCAGCTACTTTCACACTTTCTTTTCACGCAGCCAACACACAAAAGGCTAAAATGGCAGCAAGGACGTGGCAAAATGAAAGACTAGCAGGGAGCAGGCTGCAGGATGCAGGACGAAAAAATGCACTAAATTGGCTGTGAAATGAACGAGGCAAGGCAGGGCAGGGCATGGCAAGGCGATGTCCTTTAGCGCCATTGAAAGGATAAACGCACACAGAGCCAAATCTGAGGTCAACACTTTGCTTTGTGTGTGTGCGACAAAGTCAAATGGAAATCTGCATAAGACCCTCCAGTTGCAATACCATCGGAACAAAGGCATCGGATTGACAGGCATCCTTGAGATGTTTCCAGTCAAATTCACATGGACACGCGATTAAAAGGATACTCAATACCCGGATTCGATGGCATAAATTATACCGACAGGCACCGGAAACAATAGGATCAAAGGATGTAACATTATCTTTAATAGAATTACGAGTACTTTGTGATTCTATTTTTTATATGAAGAACATTTTTACAAAACATCAAAATTTAAGGGAAAAGATTTCAAAGTAAGTTTCTTTTTCGTTCTAAAAATTAAATATTTATACCCGATACTCGTATGATATATTCTTGATTTATTCATCTCCTTCTGTCTGTCTCTAAAAGAGTTTGAATCTCTGAGACTGTGAGAGTTAGAAAAACTATATTTTGTATATAAATCATAAATTCAAATAGATCAATAGATTTTTTAGTAAGTTATATAAAATATTATTGTAATTAATGTCACCTTTTGTGGTTCTATCAAAACATAGTAGCCCAAAAGTACTCCAATAAGTTTCCTTTCTTGACAGGAAAATTAAGAGACAAGTATCGGATATCATAATTAATAATATTTAAGGAAAACTCACCAACAACCTAACTTAACTTTAAATATTAGAGTTTCTACCATACTTTCAGAATATTATTTTTATGCTCTGGTTAATGGAGACTATTGATATGAAAATACTATTAATATTAGCCAGATTATATGGTATTTGGAGAACAATCTTTGATAACCTTTATACCTACAAATATACACTATAATACACCGTTTTTCTTTATCATATTTTATAGGAAGAAACAATTTAGTCTTCTGCAACCTAAATGGAAATTGAATCTAAAATCAATATTTTTAGAAACTGTTGGTATTAAAAAATCTTTAATTAAATTGTCAGATAAATGAACAGATATTCCTTTAACCCTTCCTTGGGTTACAGTGCACTGTAGGAATGTCAGTATGCAAATGCAATTTGTTCAATTAACAATGCAAACTTCAGGACCACTGAACACACAACGTACAAAAGACACATATTAAAGATATCAGAAATTATATGGCAAAAAGTAATTGGGTTAGGGAGAGAGGTGGGTAGACGAGGGTGGAACTACCAGAGAAATTCCAAAGGGACCTGACCTGACCAGCCCTTGCTGGGTTACCTCTAGCTGGCTGCCTGGCAACTTTCCCATAATTTACACTTTATCGAACGATAACAAACAACCTGCATAATGTATGGCTAGGTTGGATGGCATGGTTGGGCTGGGATGGTTGGGTGGAGATCCTGGGATGCGAGGCTTTGGCATTGACTGGCGTTTGAGGTCACAGGAGGGTGCCTGCGTAAAGGGCTCTGGCTTCCTCCTTCTATGCAAAATGCCCGTCAATCAGAAATGCCACAACTGCAACTCGTCGTTGCACACCTTTTGGCCAAAAGCGAAATCAGGCAAGACTCTGCCAGTGTGTGTGTTAACCTACATTTGCCACGTTACTTGAGGATGACGACAAACCATTTGCATTCGAAACACATAAAAGATACGACCCGTTCAAGATCGTTTCGGGAATATAGCATAATAAAATTTTAATTCGTGGCGATTGATGAAGATGGAGAAAGACTTTCACCCTCCGATATGACGATACTCCGATACATTACATTTTATAAGCCCTCTCAACCCACATAATTTGCATAAATGTATACATGAGAGAATGTATACCATTGATTGGATTTGTTTGACTTTTGGAATGGCTTTTTCCCAGGATATTTTTGGGGTAGGATGATGATGGCCTAAGTGCCCGACATTTGCTAAATGGCAAAGGGCTACGTTTCACAGGCTTTTCCCCATTTGCCGAAACCGAAAATTGCACTTGGCTCGTTAGTCGGAATGGTCGGGTAATTACCAGCCAAGGCCCTTCCACAACTCATCATCACGCAGGTCTCTGTGTAACCTTTAGCCAAAAATGAGGCAAATAAAGTAAAAAGAACTGTTGCAGCTTTAAAGCCTCAATTAAATTATAGGAAATCCCGTATCAATCAGCAAATTAGCTGCAGTTCATTGGTTTTGTGTCAATTGTAAACCCACTGGACACTGCCTCACAAATATCCGAGTGTGTGGCAAATACAAATATGTACTGTGGCATAAATAAATTAGCAATCGGTTTGTGCGGACAAATAGATGGCGAGGTATAATTAATATGCCAGGATTAAATGCCGTAAATATCCACAATGAAGCTGAATCCCTGGTTGCGTTGACTCTTGAAATGGATCTTGGCGAAGTCGTTCTGGGGTCCTCCGGCCGTCAAATAGGCGTAGCCACCAGCTCCCTCCCTCACCTGGTCCGTAATCACAATCTGGGTAATGGTTCTGGCTAGTTTTGGCTTTTGGAAAATATCAAGAGAATTATTATAAAGAAACCATTTTAAAACCCTTTCTTAACCCACATTTTGCTTAAATGTATAATCCTTGGTAACCACTCGCAGGAATCTGGACTTCTCCGTGACTATCTCGCGGCGGATGTGCATGTCCCGGAAGGTCCTGGCTCCCCAGGTAACACTGTGGCTGGGACCACGCCCATCTGCCTTCACGAAGGCGGCAAGTGATATTACAGCTAGTACTATCCAGAATTTCATTTTCGAAAATAAACTCAACGCCCCGAAAAAAAACAAAGCTTTTATAGAAACCTCAGAAACGCATCTTTTGTTCCAAGACAGCTGCGGCCTCGTAGCTTGGAAGTGAATCATTTTGGGTTTCAATAACAATTGTGTTTTGTTTTATGTTTTGTTTTTAAAACATTAACAAAGATTTATTGTATCAATTAAAGGGGGAATTGAACTCTATTTAAAAGAAGAATAAAAGAAATCATATCATATTACTGAAACCTCGAATAATAAACAATTTCTATGAAAATGTTTAAGATAAAAAATGATCAAGTCCCTTTATTCAACAAGGTATTGGACTATGTTTGATTATAAATAAATAAATAGGCTTATAAAAGTATAGAATAATATTAAGTACAAAGTAAAATAAACAGAATTTTGTATTATATCTTAGAATTATAAAATTTATTATACATTTCTAGTAAAAAACAGAAAAACAGAGATTTTTTTCTCTAATCAAAAGGATCTTTTCAATACTTTCTAAATTATCGTATAATTTTCCCAATAATTTTCCATTTTCGAATATATTTGCCTATGAAATGGTTCGAATTGTGTGTTTTTAAAAGTAATATTTAATATATATATTAGCTTTATAATTATATATTAGCTTAAAAATATCCAACCAATTCTCCATTAATTTTAAAAGCCTTTTCAAAAAAATATTAAAGTTTGAATTAGCTTTTTAGGGTTATTTTCATTTAATAAACTAAAACATTAAGTCTTTAATAAAAAACCATTTGATTTTCACACAAACGATTTGGTTAGATAAAAACGTGAGAAATAAAAAAATGCATAATTAAGTGAATAATTGACTTCCTAATTACGAATATTAATTGCATAAAATATGCAAAGCTCTCAATAAAAAACGATTATTAATCGGGAATCGGGAAATATAATTACGATAAAAAAACACTTATCTGCTTTAATTATGGCCGCAAATAATAAATAATAAACAAATAAAAAACTAATAAAATGAGATTAGAGGCTTGTCAGGTGGCTTAAAAAAACATTAAAGAAAATTATAAGCTTTAATTGTATATTTTTTATTAAAGAGAAACTAAATAAATATATATTTTAAATGGAAATACAAAGCCATAAAGATTGTCTCTATAATATATTTAAAATTTATGTATTTTTTATATATATTCTTTATGATTTTATTATAAAAGGAGCTTGCTAAAAAAAAATGGTCAACCATAAATCCAGAATTTTATGGCCTGACAATAAAGCAATGTAGAACCCTTTTTGGGGCAAGCAAATTTTTGGCACTTGGCCCGCCGCCGCAGCAGCTTTCTCTGGGGGAGTTCCCCGAGCGGAAATACTTTTGCAAAGATTTTCTAAAGACCACGTGGATACCAGAGACTCCAAGACTTGAGACTTTTGTTTTTGGCCCGGTTTCTGTTTTTGTTGTTTGTGGTTGGCTGCTTTAAATACCGCTGTGTGGGTGTCTGGTTTCGCATTTTGTGAGCCGCAGAACGGGGCTTTAAGGCAAATATTTATTTAATTTTAACATCCACCTCGTCACCCACCTCCTCCCGCATCAGGGCACGCCTTGTGGTCCGCTGCACAGATCCAATTTTCTCAAGTACAAAGACCCTGCCGCGTATATTGTTGAAATTTTATTGCACAAACATGAGAATGTCTCTACGCCAGAGTGTGGGTGGGTGGGTGTAGGTGGGGAGTGTGTTTTATGGTTGCCACGTTGGTTTTTCTCATTTATGCGAACAAACAAACAAACGCACAACAACAACATACACCAACAAAAACAAGAAACAAGAAACAACAAACAACAACCAACAGCAACAACAACCTACAACCTACAACAAAAAACAAACGGCAAATGGCAGTAAAACAAACAAAATGGCCGAGGAAACCGTTGTTAAGTGTCTCTTATAGCTGCGTTTCATATTGCCTTTCTCTCCATGTATTGGTGAGTGTGTGTATTAGTGTGTGTGCTAGGTGTCCATGTGCTTACCGCAAAAAATGCAAATAAAAACCGATTCGTTGGCAAACAAATCAGCAAAAGCGAAAATTTAGGTGGACAATAAAGTTCAGCAGCTGCGGGGCTGGTATCCTTCCTCCACATGGCCCTCCTCCATGGTGTGGCACCAAAAAAAAAAAGAGTCAGAAGGAACGAAAGCCATAAATATTGTTTCTAACATTTCGAAACGGAATGAAAACAGTCGAAACCTGCAGTACAGTTGCTCATAAAATGCAAAAAATATTCTATTACTTTAACTCTAAAAAAAAAAACAG
Organism: Drosophila ercepeae; assembly: GCA_018150545.1. Lineage (NCBI taxonomy): Eukaryota > Metazoa > Arthropoda > Insecta > Diptera > Drosophilidae > Drosophila > Drosophila ercepeae. The sequence continues at coordinate 18,317,638 of JAECWL010000161.1, forward strand.
ATAAAGGGAAAATATCGCAGCTCAGGTTTCAGTTTTAGAATATTGATATTTTTGCCCTCTAGTAATACGAGGGTAGTCCGATAAGTACTTAGCCTCACCGTCTGATGGCGTCGGTATCGGAAAAGTAATTTATTATCCAATAGTGCCTTCTCGTAGACGGCTACTGTTGAAATTTCAGCCGGATCGGACTCGTAGTTTTGTTTCGTAAGATCCAGCTTCTCGTATTGGCAGACCGCCGATTGAAGGTGTGAGAAGGTGCCACCGTTTTCTGTGGTTCACAAGGTGTGATCCATATCGACTACCTGGAGAAGGGCAAGACGATCACAAGGCAGTACTACGCCGAATTATTGGGCCGATTCGATCCGGAATTGAAGAAAAAATGGCCCCACTTGGCAAAGAAGTGATCCATGATAAAAGTTCCACCATGATAACGCACCGGCTCACAAGTCCGCCCTTGCAAACGCCAAATTGGGGTACAAACTGCTGTCCCATCCACCGTATTCTCCAGAGTTGGCCCCGTGCGACTTCTTTCAGTTTCCAAACTTGAGAAAGTCACTCGCCGAACAGAAATTTCAGTCGAATGAGGAGATCATCGCCGCCACGGAGGTGCATTTTGCAGACCTGGAGAAAACGTATTTTCCAGACGGGTTGAAGACATTGGGGCATTGGAGCTGGGTCAAATGTATCGAGCTAAAAAGGAGACCATGTTAAAAAATAAATCACTACTTACCAAAATTTTTGTTTTTCCCTTGGTAGGCTACGCACTTATCGGACTTATCAGACTTCAGCACAAAATAATACAATTTTTCACATAACTTCTATTGACTAGAACTTGATGAAATCAATTCTATCGATATCATTTTTATACTAAAACCGGTTGCGAATTATAAAATCTATAGGAAGAAAAAACTAAAAACTTTCACCTAACTATCTTTGACTATCGAATGGAATTTGATTAAAACGATGCTATCGATATTATTTTTATGCTAGAACCGATTGGGAATTGTAAAAGCAGAAGGAAGAAAAAAATCATAACTAAGGATTTTAAAATGTGTGTATTTTGATTTACATAATTAGTCATTATCTATTATTTTTTCGACAAAAATAAGCTACATATTGACGAAAAAAATTACATGCTGAACCTTAAATATAGAATTAACAACAGACTCATTTCAAAATGTAGTTTATCTGAAGAAATATTTTTGGAATCCAACAAATGAGAAGCCAAAGCCTCCCCAAAACTAACAAATCACAAAACCCATAAATTTCATCCCAAAACTTTCATTATTTATTGCCTTAAAACAATGTTTCTTGGATAATTAGAATTCATACGAACATTCAACATTGTCCTGCCTCTAGATAAACAGGATTTTTGTAATATTTTTATTTACGAGTATGTGGGATAAACATGACAGAGGCAATCGTGTCACCTTTTCCCCTTGGGCCACAAAACTAATTGGATTAATTGGATAAACATATCCAGAATTCTAGAATCCCATCTACCACCTAAAGGAACAAATTCCCCAGCCTGACGCTTGATGGATGGCCACAGAACTTGCGGTTTCCTCGAATTGAAGTGTGTCATCTGTTTGAAGCCAAGGAAGGATCCTAAGGATTCAGAGAACACAAACTCGAAAACTTAAATTGCTGGCTTGTCGCCTTGTCGAAGCACTTGAGGCTGAAAATGCTTTAAATAATTTTAATTAAAACAAATGACACTCGAAATAAAACACGCACATCAAAAGCAACTAGGCGGGGTGAGTGTGCGAGTGGGTGGGAAGGGCGCTTGAATGGAAGAGACGCGGCGTGTAATTACGCTTGACACAGCGAAAGAGACAGCGAGACGGTTGATGGAGAGAGACAGAACGAGGCTTGTTTGTGCATTGAATCAAGTGCTGTTGTCGTTGTTGTCGTTGTTGTAGTTTCTGTTGACAATGCACGGCAGCAACATCAGAGGCCACGCAAGCAACAGCAACATTAAGCACAACAACAAAAACAAACTTCAGAGTTCACTATAAAAAAATGTTTGTATAAAAAGAAGGAAATAATTATAAAAATACAGGTTTTTATGCAATTACTGTCGTAAAAATAATAAACAACAAAAGCATATTGGTTTAACAACAAAAGCATATTTATTAAGGTGAAAAAATATGCCGGGAAACATAAAAATTTAGCATATATTTATTAAATATTTTAACCTGTAAAATATATAAATACTTAGTAGACTTAAATGTCTTTTACATCTATAAATTTTGTTATAGAAAAGGACGGACATTAACGGACATTAAAAGACCGAAAAACATGCTCAGAGTAGGGAAAATTGTTCCTTTAGAGTGACCAACTCCCTAAAACGGAAGAAAATTACCTTCTATGGCTAACGGCTAATGAATAATGCTTCAAAGTTCTATACTTCAGCCACATTTATATTTGTTTTTTGAGGAGAAGGGATATAGGTAAAGGTTCTTTAAAATATGTAGTTTTAACATAGAATGGAAAAGGTATCAACTATCTCGGTTAATATTCTACTGTTGTGAGTCCTTTATATTTATTTTTTGAAGAAAGGGATCTAAAGGTTCTTCAAAATAGTGTTAAAAAAGCCGTAGATAAGGTATTAACTTTCTAGATTAAGGTTCTACTCTTCTGCCATATTTATATTTATTTTTTGAAGAAAGGGATCTAAAGGTTCTTCAAAATAGTTTAAAAATAGCATGGAAAAGTTATCGACTTTTTAGGTCTTATTGTTCTTTTGCATTTAAAGATCCTGAAACATCTAGAACAGATAATTTTCCACTATCAAGAGAAATTCCTTCACAAAACCATATTTCAATTCAAATTGGATCCCCCTTTTTCTCACAGTTCATTCATACTTTTGTCCGGAAAGGACGCGCTTCGGGACGCGCTTTTGTTCGTGACAAGTTCAGACAGAGAGCAAACATGGAGCGGACAAACTAGCAAACAACTTCACTTTTGGGGCGATATTGTTGGCGAAGTTCTCGCGGCGCTTTTCACGCTTCCCAATGGCACGGACCCGTCCGCTCACACAATCAAATGGTTTCCAGAAAATTGGCCAACTCCTACAAAGCTACGAACCTACGACCCTACAAAAAGCAGAAAGACCAGCCACCCACCAGGACCATCCCACCCAGCTCCAGGACAAAAAATAAAAAAAAAGGAAAAACAAAACCCAATTGTAATTAGAGTTGAGAGCTTCCCCCTGGGAGGAGGTGGACTTCCTAAAATTACATTTAATCATTGTTATTTTAGCCAATGCCTCCGCACTTCCTCTCTGCTCCTCTGACCCTCCCTCTGTTTCTGGGGCTTAAGTGACCCCGATGACCACGCCCCCTGCCCCCAGCACGTAGATGTCACAAAAGCCAAGCAAATGTCTCGTACGTATACGAGAGGACTAAGGACATTTGATAAAAAGCCACTTAGTGCGGCATTTGGGCCTCTTTCTCCGCCAACCGGAGACCGGAGCGAGAGCCTGGAAAATCTGGGTGAGTCTCCGGAATATCCTGCAGGACCTCATCTCATCCATAACCCATTTGGTTATCTGGGAGATTTTATGCCAAAGCATTTAACACTTTGGGCGTGCTACATTTTGACAATATCAAAGTTGAGTGGCACAGTTGACAGGACTAAGAACGCAGGACTAAGGACGCAGGACGCAGGACTGCTGAGGGGAGGATATCCTGTAGACTGGCAGCTCGAGCGGCAAATAAATAACGTTTAAAGCGTAAATATGGTAAACGAAAACGACGTTAACGGTCGCCTCAAGTGTCAGTTGTCGGCTGTCAAAGCCACAAAAAGGCATTGGCTCTTTGGCTTCTGGCCTCTTGGCTTTTGGCCAATCACCCTGTGTATCCCTACAGTTGGCAAAGAGCCAACCTAAATGGCAAATAATTATAATCAAAGACATGGTTTTTGGCAGTGTATTGCAGCGTTTATGGGAATGGCACTTCATGAAGTGGAGAAAAGAGTGTGTGATTGAAACCCTTTTCAGAGTCAATTCTTCAGGACTCTTCCCTCTTTTTGGAACAAGAAATAACTTGAAAAAATAATACAAATATCTATGAATGACATAGTAAGGCATAGACTTTATAACTAAAATGTACAAATTACTCCAAAATTCGAAGTAAAAAAGATACATTTGGGTTGCTTACCAGCATTTACAGTATGACCAAACTCTGCTAAAATCTCTTCATAAATTCGTGTCTTGTCATGTCATTTCATTAAAAAATTTATGGATACAGCATAAACGTAGAACCCACCTTTTTGTAAAAGAATTAAATTGAGAAATAAAACAAATATAAATACATGAAATGGAAAAGCATCTTCTTTATAAATAAAATGTAAAAAAACCCAAAATTAAAGCAAAGAAGGGCCATCTACAGTATGACCAAACTCTCCAAATATCTCTTCATAAATTCGTGTCTTGTCATGTCATTAAAAAATTCATGAAATCCCCAGCATAAACGTGGCACGAACATACATATATGTGGCACAATGAGATTGGAAAAGATTTTCACAGCCAATTACGTTGCACAAAATTTGTGGAGCATTATTAAAGACACACTTGTTGAAGGAGGAGGAGTACTATAGAGGAGGAAAGGAAGCTCCTGTCAACTTCAATTTAAGTTCCTTTCTCCAAAAGGAACCAGCTGCCAAAGACACTTTCAACGAAATGCCGCAAAAAAAAGCCAAGTCAGTGCGGGAAAAAGTGCTCTAAAATTATTTCTGGCATGCAAATTGCATTCGAGATTTTCTTCCGTTTTATTTGTTTTTTCTTTTGGCTGTCGACGGATATTTCGTTTTTGGCAAACAATGAAAATTACTTTTCATATTTAATTGCGGGAAAAAGCTAGTAGCCCGGGGACAGGAACATGTGGCAGCAGAAAGCAGAAAGCAGAGCCAAAGTGCAGGCCAAATGCCACATTAAATTACATCAAAGTCAAAGTGAAAATTCCGACTAACTTGCAATTGAAATTTGTTTGCCAACTCAAACACGAACCCCAGAAAGTTGCCGGGAATTAGACGACTCCGAGGCAAGAAAGTAATGGAGACACCCGAAAGGAAATGCTTATTATTTGCATAAATTCTAGAAGCCAAAGCTCGACAGGATACGAGTGGGCGGCGACTTGAAAGAAAGAAATGCAAATTTTGTTGCCAAATTTAAATGTCAGTCAGAAATTCAGTTGTTAAACTCGCATTATACGAGTCCGGGCATACCATATAAAAAACTTGTTACTTTCTATACTTTTTATTGGTGGATGGCTGGTAACGTGTTACTCATACGCCCTGTGGTCCGTTGTTTCCTTGGACTTTCGACTCCTCTTAATCGAAAATCGTGCGTGACTTTTTAGCCGAGCGTTCGTCCGGCTTATCATTTTTTTCGGAAACTTTTTCGGCAACTTTTCACTTTTGTTTGGTATTGGTTTTGCCATTGGATGTCAATTTAAAGTTTCCTACGCTCCTGCCTCCTGATCATCCAGCATTTTTTTATGCCTTTTGTGTGTGCCCCGAAATAAAAGTTTTGTGTGGCAAAAGTTCTCGCAATTGTGCGAGGCAACTCTCCTGAATCCTGGCTTCCCAAGCTTCCCTGGCTGCTGCATCCGACATAATCGATTCGCTTTTGGCTCTTCCATTTTAATAACTTTTTCCGGTACGGCGGCGGGAAAATAACAAGCACTGCAACAATTACGTGCTGCAAGTGCAAGCTGCAAGAGCAGCAAACAACCAACCGGCAAACAACAAAGCAACAAACCAAACCCAACCAACAAAAACAGAACAACAGCAAATCGACAACAATGGCAACAAAGGAAGCCACTAAAGCTGGATCAGGAGCTGTGCGCCAAACTGCGAACTGGGTTAAACACTTGGCCGGAGTTTCCACCTGGTCTCTCCACGTCCCAGACCCCAAACCCCACTTCCCAGTTCCACTCCCAATCCCATCTCCCTTGACATTTGGCCAGGGCAACTATGTTGCCATTGGCTCCGCGCTCCTTTCGCGGTGAACTCAAGTGGATGTTACCTTGGTCATAATTGAGGCACGCGCTAACCGAAACAAATAACAAGGGGTTCTGGGGCAGCGGAGGAGCCAGTGGCAGAAGTGGCAGAAGTGATTGCTGCCCAAGTTCGGGAACCCCCCAAAAACCCTTTAAATAGATGTTTTACACTGACATTAAATTGTATCGGAAGGTAATCCTTGTTTGATATGGAATTTTAATACAATATTAATGCAATAAAAAACACTTATAATGCACGAAATATCTTGCTTGGGATAGGATCAATAAATCTAAACATTTTCAATTAAACAAAAGCCGATAGCCCAAAGAAAACTGGAAAAGGATAAGATCTAATTGTTGCAAAAAAGGAAGAAAATTAGAAAACAGTTTTGTGTTTTAATTCATCTAATTAAAATAATTCAATAAACCTTAAAAAAAGTCTTAAAAATACTTGTATTAACAAAGAAACAAAGAACAAAAAGCAACTATAGTTTTGCGAGTTTCGATTAGTACATCGGGACTAATAACACCCGGTACTCCTTTCACCAGCTTCAGGATGAGGTGTTATGATATCCGGTAATTGCCTTTATAAGGATAAAAATACTTTTAAAACCCTTTTTAAGGATTAAAATCCTTTTAAAAAAGGTATAAAGGTAAACAAGGTATTCTTTAAATCCAATTGTCTTTCAACACTTCTACACTCTTTTGTTTTATCCAGAAAAACTTCAATGAAACCGCACAGATTTTTCCCTCTGTGGAAAATCCTATTAAAAGGGTTGGAAAAGCACCACCCCCCACCCCCCTAATGTTGTCAGGGAACACGTAACCAAGTCATAAGCTAACATAACACATAGAACCCCCCATAGCCCGGCACTTATTCCGGTAGTTCTACTCACCCAAAGTTAATTTCCGCTCGGGCATCGCATCTGCAACGAAAATGGAATGAATGGAACATGATATATAATTAATATTAACGCATTTTCGATTCAATAATAAATGAGGCTAATTTATTTACGACACCACCACCGCAGGACACACTCGTCCCTACAAAGGACGCGCATAAGCCCGACGAGGTAAAAAAAGTTTCCATTTTTGCGAAGCTGTCGCAGTCAACGCATTTTAATTCAATTGAAGTTGATTAAAAATTAATTTCAAATTAAATGTGGACTCAATGGAGTTGTAGTTAAAAATAGTGAACAGGATAAAAAAAAGGACGAAGCTCGAATCGTGGCATTTGACAGGCTGTGACATTTTAGGGGGAGTTCAGGATGAGGGAGGAAGGCATTGGAAAAGTTGATTGGATGGAAAATTGCGAAACTTGAACCTGCAAGACACGAGTGTATGTGTGGAGGTGGGTGGGCGGATTACCAATACGTAGGCAGGTCAACCGGAAACGGAAGTTGTTACAAAGTCTGTTGAAATCAATTTTAAAAGTAAACTTGTTACGTGGAAAACCGAAACAAGAGAAAGGAACAGAAGGAAACCTGTACAAGAAACTAATTGCAGAGCTCATTTTTCCAGCTTTTTTGCTGCTTTTTTTGTACTTGTTAATGGGCCTGCAAACGAGCTCCTTCGAGCTCCTTCTATCGATTTCCACCTCCCCTACAAAAACACGTAGTTCCTTCACATGTGTTCGCCGCTTCGGCCATCAAAAAACTTTTCGCCCAATTTTATTTGCCTCATTTTGTTGCTTGTTGCGAAATCTGCGTGCCCCCAGTTACAGCGTTTTACGGCTGCAATTAAAGTTAGTGCAACGGCAAGGGGCAACCTAATGCACTGCACTTTAATTAACCCAACACCCGGAGAACAAACCAGGAATTACCACCTCCTCGTCCTGGGAACTTCGTCCTTCCGCCCCGCTAATGGCAATTTATGTGCGATAATTTGCGGTATGAAAAATACAAAAACAAGCTCGAGGATCCAGCATAACAATCAACTAAACAGCGAAACTTACTAGCCACTCCAATTAAATTTTTGCCTTTTTTTCAGTCAAGTGTTTTTTTATGAACTTGGCTCTCGTATATTATGTTTACTTAATGAGTTAAAAAAAAATGTCAAACGATTATTTGAGGACTTTCTATAATGAACTTCGAATGAAGGTTTTATATATTAAGTGAATTTTTTTAATAAAATAGGGTTGTTTTTTAAGTATTTTGACAACTCGGTTACCCCTACAGATGGCCATGCAGTGAAAGAGACAGCTCTGATTCTAGAAAGGTAGGTATATATATAGGTATATTCTTGATCTGGATCTCCTAAGTATGTCCATTTGTCAGTCCTTCTGTTTCTATACAAACTAGTCTCTCAGACATTGCTCACACCCTCCTCTCCTTAACTGTGATTAAAACTTTCGCGATACTTTTTGAACAGACCTCGTAATTGCTTGAATGTAAAATAAAAATATTAGATAATGGCTAATTTTGGAAATCAAAATACACACACTTTAAAATGCTTAAATATGCTTTTTTCTTCCTTCTGCTTTTATAATTCCCAATCGGTTCTGGTTTAAAAATAATATCGATAGCATCGATTTGGGTCGATTTCAGATTCCATTCGATAGTCAAAGATAGTGAAGTGAAAGTTTTTAGTTTTTCTTCCTATGGCTTTTATAATTCTTAATCGGTTCTAGCATGAAAATAATATCGATAGCATCGATTTCATCAGTTTCTATTCGATAGTTAATAGAAGTTTGGTGAAAAATTATATTATTTTGTGCTGAAGTCCGATAAGTGCGTAGCCTACCAAGGGAAAAACAAAAATGTTGGTAAGTAGTGATTTATTTTTTTAACATAATCTCCTTTCAGCTCGATAGACTTGATCCATCTCCGATGCTCCAATGTCTTCAACCCGTCTGAAAACTACGTTTTCTCGAGGTCTGCAGAATGCACCTCCGTGGCGGCGATGATCTCCTCATTCGACTGAAATTTCTGTCCGGCAAGTGACTTTTTCAAGTTTGGAGACAGAAACAAGTCGCAGCTGCCAAATCTGGAGTATATGTATATCGGTCGACTATGTTCTATAGCTTTCATATAACTAAACAAATATTACTTTTAGGGCTAGCCAACACATAAGTGCGATGCCACCTTACTAAACACTCTAACATAAGTAATCAAATCATTTTGAATTTTTTACATATATAACATTAAATCTTGATGGAGTAAGCACTGAAATTTTTTAATATATCTGATATTAACTTTGCTGACTAAAAATATCGTACTTATTATAATAAATTTAAACAATTTTAGACTTCGATTTCCTATTATTTCATATATTTTTCTATCTCTAAGTTTTGAGTAATGTGTAAGATATATTCTACCATATATATTGTAAATATCATAGGCGTTGAAAATGCATTCGTCACTAGAGTTTTTTAACTTAATGCAGTTTGTGTGTAATGCAGTTTACGGAAGCCCATCCACATTAATAATTTTTTTTTATTTTAAGCTAATTTAATCTTCAAAACAAATATAAGATTACAAAGAACGTGTTTCCAGATAAACTTACCCTTGAGAAGTATATTATTACGATTCTTTGCACATTTAATGCCATAATCTCCCCGAGATTTCGTCATAAACTTTTCAAAAAATGAAACCGGATAAATCCCCCATTAAGTAATGTAAAAAGAGCATTCATTTGCATTGGAGTCAATTACCGCTGATTGCAAATGGCAATTGCAATTGCAATTCGGAATCGGAGAGACTGGACGCGCCCACGCATTCAAACAGCCGGAGGCAATCGGCATTATCAAAGGCTTTTAATTGCCATAAATCAGGAAAAGTTGTTAAAAACCCATTTAAAATTGTCCTCCCTAATAGCGCACTCACTGGCATTTGCCCAACTATCAGCCAACCCTTACTATTCTTTGGAAAAGGACCAAAACCCAATCCAAAACTTCCCTCCTTGGGCGGACAACTTCCAGCTGGCAGTTGCGCTTTTCAGTTGCTGCAACTTGATGCCTGGCTGGGAGATGTTAATTAGAAAACTCTGGAAAATTATTAAAAACTTTGCAAAGCTGTCAGACAGACCGCCAGCCAGCAGCCCAGGAAAGCCAAGATAGAAGGGCTAATAAAGGAGTTAAAAGAGCGAGGAACTTGCTGCAACATTTTCCAGGTCTTGCCAGATTCTTTTTGATGGCTTTTTCAAAATATCTGTTTTATGCGGAAAACTTTGTCGATTGGAAAACCTGATCTCTGCTTTTAACTCCTATTTGGATTGAATTGTTTAATGAATGTTTAATTCCAGAGTTTGTTACATTTTGTAGCGAATGACACTCAGTGTCTAATGGATCCTCGGATTCCAGCTGGTGCCTCCCACTTAGCACCTTTTATTAGTGCCAATTAAAAGCGATTTCATGGCATTTGTGTCGAGATTACAGAAACTGCCATAAACTGGAAAATCTAGCTCGTGTGTCTGACATTGAATCGGACTGGAGGTCTCCGAGGAAACCGAATCTCTAGAACTGCGGTTAGTCCGACAAGCGACCCTACAGTACCCGGAATGAAGCCGAACCAAGCAGATCTAGAGATTGCCTCCATGGAGGAAAAGCCCGCGGAAAAGTGGGGCAACGGCCTGGAGTTCCTCTTCTCCTGCATTTCCTTATCAGTGGGACTAGGGAATATCTGGAGATTCCCCTACATAGCCTTCCAGAACGGGGGCGGCACCTTCGTTATCCCGTATCTGATTGCCCTTCTGGTGATTGGTCGTCCTGTCTACTACCTGGAGATCGCCCTCGGCCAGTTCGCAGGACGCGGCGTCGTCAAGGCCTTCGACCTGGCTCCGATTCTCAAGGGAGTGGCCGCGGGTCAGGTCCTGGCCACGGCAGCCTCCATCACCTACTACTCCAGCATCATGGCCCTAACCCTTCGCTTCCTGGTGGCCTCCTTTGGGTCCGAGCTGCCCTGGAACCGCTGCTGGGAGAGCTGGGGCAGTGACTGCCACGACGGCAGCTCCAACCTGACCAGCGCTGGAAAAATGTCACCTGCCCAGCTGTATTTCGAGTGAGTAGAAAGTTTGGGAATCCCCTAGTCGAACCCCTAAACCTGATACACATTTCCCAATCCCTTACAGACGCGAAGTCCTCCACGAAGTGCCCAACATAGACAACGGCCTGGGAATGCCAAACTGGGAACTGGTGGCCTGCCTGGCAGTGGCCTGGATCATAATCGGAGGAGTCCTAATCCGAGGCATCAAGAGCAGCGGCAAGGTGGCCTACTTCCTGGGAGTCTTTCCCTATGTGGTCCTCATCATCCTGCTAATCAGGGCCGTGACCCTGCCCGGAGCCATGGACGGAATCGTTTACTTTTTCAAGCCGCAGTGGCGGGAACTCTTCAATCCCCTGGTCTGGTACGCGGCTGTGACTCAGGTCTTCTTCTCGCTGGCCATTTGTTTCGGAACTCTGATCACCTATGCCAGCTACAACAATTTCAACAGGAATGTCTACAAGTGAGTAGGAAAAACTAAGGACATAAGGAAGGAATAACTTTTCCTGCCCCCAAAAGTGTCCTTCGATTTCCTCTGGAGAAATCATCTCTCTGTCAAAAATCTCATTCGCCACCTCATTAACCTCGTCTCCCTCCCAGTGACATCGTAATAATCACCACCATGGACTCGTGCTCCTCCATCATTGCCGGCTGCATCACCTTCGGCATTCTGGGAAACCTTGCCCGGGAGACGGGCGTCCAGGACATCGGCAGCGTGGTGAAGGGCGGGGCCGGGCTGGCCTTCATCTCGTACCCGGAGGCCATTGCCAAGTTCCAGTTCGTGCCACAGGTAAGGTATCGCGAACTGCGAGCGCCCCGGGCGCCCTAAAGCACAACTACCTAAAGATGTTCGCGGTCCTTTTCTTCCTCATGCTCTTCGTCCTAGGCATTGGCAGCACCGTGGGCATGGGCTCCTGCATCCTGCGCGTCATCCGGGACCAATTCGGACCTCGTTCCGGGCCGCCCATCTGGAAGCTGGCCTCGGGTCTGGCCGTTCTGGGTTTCTCGGTGAGCATCGTCTACATGACCCCGGGCGGTCAGTTTATCCTGAATCTGGTGGACTTTTACGGCGTCTCCTTCACCGCCCTGATCCTGGCCATTGGCGAGCTGGTGGCGGTGTCCTGGATTTATGGTTTGCCTCGCTTCTGCGGCGACATCAAGCTGATGATGGGCATTGAAACGGGCTGGTACTGGCGCCTCTGCTGGCGTTTCATCACTCCGGGATTGATGGCCGCCGTGCTGCTCTACATGCTCCTGGACATGTCCGCCCTTACCTACAAGGGCGTGGCCTATCCCGCCCTGGCACATGGTAGGTGTCTCTGGTTTCTCTACTCCGTTCCAAATCTCTGACTCTATTTCCGCTTTTAGTTTTCGGCTGTGTCCTGGCAGCTGTGGGTCTCCTTCAACTGCCCGGCTGGGCCTGGTACGCCGTCTACAAGCGTCCTGGACAAGGCGGCAGCTTCTGGACGGTTAGTTTTCCTTTTCCACCTGAAATTATCCTTCCCCTCCCCCTGATACTAAACTGAACTTTTGCAGAGAGTACGTGCTGCCTGCCGGCCCGGGGACTCCTGGGGACCGGCCAGCGTTCAGCTGGAAGCCGCCATCTAGAAAATTAGCTTAGTCCCCACCCTGCGTATACGTAATGGCCCTAGTCGGGGGTATTATTATTTGATATGGGCCAGAGCCGAGAACCGAGATGGAGAACAAAGTGAAATATATTAAAACTGCTTCAGAGCTGGCTTACTCTTGCGTAACAGTTTAACAGCCCGAAGGAGGAGACTCCTCTAGTTGCAAGTTGCAGCTCCTGATGCTGCAAGGACTTTTAATTACCCCCGAAGCAGGGAGCCAGTTGGGCGTGGCAGTTGCACTCTTTAGTTGTCTAAGTGCGTGGGTTTGTGTGTATTTCTGTATTTGTGTTCTTGTTTCTGTTTCCGTTTCTATATTTGTGTTTATTTTTGTGTTTTTGTGCCGAGCTGGCAGTCAGTGCTTGGCATGTCAGACATGTCAGCAATGCGGAAATGCGGAAAAGCTCAAATACCTAATGAAAATGCAAGAAAATAGGATTTAAATGTTAAATCCGGAAGTGGAATACTCTTTTTTAGGGGATATCATCCTTCAAAATTCCTTTCAATCAACAAAAAAGAAACTACTTGTATGTTCATGTTTTAGTATAACTTTTGGGAATCTACATAAAAAGCTTCTATTTTAAAATACATAAAAGCTTAGTAAAACTTTAAGGTAAAGAGCAACATTTATACCCGGTACTTGTTGAGTACAAAACTATAATATTATATAGAAAAAGTTGTTACTTTCACATTTTTTTAAAATCCAACATGAAAATATTGAAAACCAAGTAAATGGGTTAGAAAAACTTTAGAGTTAAGAGTTAACATTTATACCCGGTACTTGTTAAGTACAAAACTATAATATTATTATATAGAATATTATTATATATAAATTCCTTTTTAATTGAAATAAATTACAAAAACACTAAACGAATACCATTAATCTCTAAAAGGATACCTCTAACCTCTAAACCCACATTAAAATATTGAAAAACGGAGTTCCCCCCAAAAAGTTTTTCAACAATTAAAATGCTAATTTTTCATTAAAAATTTGATGGCCTGAATAAAAATGTCGAAAAACCCTTCAAGAGGGTAAAAACCATCTGCAATTCAGACATAAACGACTGAAAAGGACGTCAAGGAGCAGAACAAAAGAGGGTCCTGAGCGCGGCGGGGAGGAGGCCAGGATTGTAAATAAAACATTTGGCTAGCTGCTGTGTTCGACATATTCATTTGGCGGGAAAGTTGCCCCAAAAAAAAGTGGCATGGAAAGGGGCGTGGCAGGAGCAAATCAGAATCGCTGTGGCATGTGACAAAGTTGAAAAGTAAATATGCAAGAGAGGGCAGAAAAAAAGGGAACAAAGTTCGTTTTAAACTTTTTGTTTTTTTTTCGTCCTGTCTGTTGCAATGTTTCACACACATATGACAGCGCATTTATTTGCCGCAAAAGGACACTATGTAGGTGTGTGTGTGCGTGTGTGTGTGTTGGCGGAAAAAAAAGTGACAGTGTTAAATTTTTGGTTCATCCCTCGCAGCAGCTGGAATTGAAGTGTGTGTTGACTTTGACTGACGTGTCGTTAGGGCCGGACGAAAAAAGTGAAGAGCAGGCGGGTGGCTAGAGTCCCGAATGCGTGTGCCACGCCCCCTAGCCAAGCCCCAACGCCCACCTAACACTCTCACACGGACCCACAAACAACTTTCTTTCGTTCGTTTCTTTAACGATGCGCGTAAATCTTGACATACTTTCACTGCCACAGGCGCAGGCACAGGACGAAGGACCTTAGGAGAGCCCTTCCTCGCACATTCCGAGCCCATTATTAGTAATGGCGAAATGCCCCATCCGGCCAACTCTCCATCCGGCAACAAGAAGTGTTGAATTATTAAAAATTCCGAATAAGGAAATACAAATATATATCTGGCATTAAATGGGGCAGACACAGGAGATACTAATTTATCTTTAAGATATATTTGTTTTTGAAACTTGGAATTTAAAAGGGAAAAAGGATTTCCAACAAGGAGAAGTAAAAATAACATCTGTAGTACAGATTCTCGACATAGAGTTATGGGTGGGATTACTTTTCAACAAGGGAAAGTATCTTTTCTAAGAAGACAGAGAATCCTTAAAATAGACAACGCTTTTATTAATATTTCGAATAAAAAAAACATTAAGGACATTTTTAGACAACCAAAATTTCTATAACAATTGTTTTTTTCTTCCTATTTTGGTAACTAAGGTAACTTTTCATCCGTCCACTCGTAAAACACAAGTCCCACTTAGTCCTAGACTGACTCCGGCCAGAGATCTCGTTGTAAATCTCGTTGAGTCAAGGACCGGGCCAGAATCCTCATCCTCATCAGTCGCATCCCAGTCAGTCTAGCCAGACTAGGTAACGTCATCATTATTATCATTATTATTGTGCCCAACCCATACATCCCAAGGATGCAGGTGGAGCCTGTACCTGGAAGCTATTTTCATGCTCCGAATCCGAATCCAGAGCCGTATCCTGGCAAACACACACACACGAAGGTATAGTGTACTTTGGGAGCGCACACTTGAGTGACGGAAGCAGCTGCCAGCTGGTCTCTCTCTTGTCAGAGTGTCCTGGCAGGATACCCAACTTGCATGTCGGAGCTGTCAGCAGCGGAAAACTAAGCGAATTTATAGGAATAGTTTATTTATGCTTCTGGTTGCTGGTTGGATTTTTTTCCTTCCAGCCTGTCCTTTTTGCCGGCGAAACAACTTGATTCGATGACTTGAAACGTTTATCGTGTTTAAGCGGGAGTATCTGTCACAGAATTATGTGTCCTGTGTCCTATGTCCTGGCAAGGACCGCATGGCGTATACTTAACGTCATACAATATATTCCACAAGTTGTGCCTTTTCCCAGGCCACTCCCCGGCGTTCTCAGTAAAGTGAAATTTAATTGTAACCGAAAAGAGAAAAAAAGGTTCTCTAAACCGAACCTTTTAGGCATTTCGGTTTCGGGTCAATTACTTAATAAATCGATACATTTTTCCCTCCATCCCTCCATCCCTCCTTCCGTCCTGGAGTCTAGACAACATAATTTTATTTATTCAGACACAGGGAGTGGGAGTGGAGACTTACTGATTCATCTTGAGGCATTGTCTTGGGTAATTTATGTCATTTACGAGCATTTGCTGCTTATCAAAGTCACAATAAATTAAAACTGAAATGATGTACCCCACACAATGGCGGTCGGGCGAAGCCAATTACGCTTATTACATAATTCAGCAGCTGCCCACGCATCGTGGCCGGGATGCCCCGAGATACAGATAACCTGGCAGGATAAACAGCAACAGCGTCAGCAAAAAGCAGGGAAAAAAAGCGAATGCCTGGAAAAAAAACCGCGATGCCCGCAAGAAGACAAAGCGGCTCTGGGAGAAAGTCGAGGGAGAAAGTCAAGTCAAACAATTAAGAAAACCCCGGACGATGGACTAAAAGCCTTAAGAGCATGCTTTAGTATTTTCTTGCTCATTCCCTTCCCAGGGCCACTCCCTCTTAACTAGGGCTGGGTCCCTGCCTGGGAGTCCTGGGAAGCCCCTGAATTAGGCTCGAAATTCGAGTTTCATTAGCAAGGCGGAAAGGAGTTCGCTTTCCGCCACCTGACAACATAATGCGAATGTCGAAACAATATTTTCCATGTCTGCTAATGTGTGTGTCCTTCCCAAAAGTCCTGCTCCTGCTCCTCGTCCTGGTGTGTGTTTCCTGGTGCGTGAGAGACCGGGCAGGGTTGGAGGGAGGGAAATGTGAAAGCTGCGAGACAGTGAAATCCTATTAAGAAGTTTCTATCGCAAATTAAAATCTAAATACGCAAACAAAATGATGGTGACGTCTGCACCACGGGAAGCCAGTCGAAAAAACGACAAACATCGACAAACACTGTGAGAAAAAACGGGGTGGCAGTGCTTGGATTGCTTTATAAGTGGAGTTAAATAAATAATTTTTATTTTCGTAGCCGAAAAAATGGATAAATATTGGAGAAATATTTGGGAAAGGAGAAAAACTTTGTGGTTTGTTTTGCTTTTTTTTAACTTTAAATAAACAATTTAAATGATTTTTATAAAAACACAAAAACCGCATGACAAAACAAATATTGTTTTATTTATTTAGGGATTTTTTTTTAAGATATGTAAGTATAAAAAAACCCTTAAAAGAATATCTAGGGATTGCATTTTTCCCCATAATCTTTCTTGCTTAACTTTATAGCAAAAAGCTTGTATTTTATGGTTACTAAAAATTATGGTAAATGCTATAAATATAATATATTCCGTACCATAAAGTCTGTCTAAATACAGAGAGACTATGAATGAATTTCCATAATATGGATTATATTATTATAATTTTAATGGAGTTGCCACAAAATGCTCCAAAAATTATCATTTCTCGAATGTCTTTCAGGACTTTTTTCCAAATATTTCGATTCATTTACGTCTTTATAGCATTTTAATTATAAATCTATAATGTTTTTGTATAAATAAATTGCTTTTTATCTAGTACTGTATTTCTCTCAGTGCCTGGCAAAGACGCCAGGATAAAAGTAAACCGCTAGCCAAGGCAGACAGCCACAGCCACGACCACGCCCCGTGTTTCCCTTTTATTTCTGCTGTCTGCTTACCAGTTTGAATTATAAGCTAGCGAAAATTTAATAAAGCTTTCCTTTCCTTTCCTTTTTTCCCCCCGCCCCAAAAAAGGACATCACCGCCAAAGGACCGCCAAAGACGTAGATGGTGGGGGCATTGGGGCAGGACACGCTTGGCAAGGACATGAAACTCCGCCGCAGAAAAGGACAGACTATGACAATGTCAAAGAGTTTCGCTGCACGCAATGTGGGCGTGGCATTTAGTGTCCTGGGGGGAGACACTGGGGGAGGACAGGACAGCACCTGGGACAGCAATAACAACAACAACAACAACAACAGCTGTCGGTAAAGTTTTTGGCCTGGCAAATGGCAAAAGTTTTGTCCTTTCTAGATGGTATTTATTTTTGGTATTTATTTCTTATATTTTTTTAATACCTTATAAAAGCGAAGGTTTCGAAGATTAATATAAAAAAATATATAACAAATACTATAAGAAACTTTAGTATTTCTTACCCTTTCATGTTAATCCTTTAATGGTTACGAACCCCAAAAGAATATCCTGCTCCAAGGGTGTCCCAATCGTCCTTGCTACAACTTTAAGCCTTTATTAAATTGTGTGTCCAAAGTCAACAGGAACGGGGGGGGTAAGGCAACCGGCAACTGGCAACTGACAAGAGCAGAAGCGACGGGCAACAACAATTGACAGCAAAACAAACGATTGTCATTGTCAAGTGTGTGCGTCAACCTTTGAACCCGTCCCTGGGCTTAAATTCTGTGTCAAAGCACCGCCCGCCCCCCGTTTCGACCCATTCGAGCCCCTGGAAAATAGATGTCAAGCGGTTCTCCCCAGTCCGTTTAAATTGAATTGTTAATTCGGCACCAAAAACCTTTTCCTTTTTTTTTTTTGCACACTGTTGTTGCCTTTTGTGTGCCATTTTCTATGTGGGGGCGGGTGCGTGGGTGGGTGGGCGTGTGTTTTTGGCCATGTTTGGCATCGAATGCGATTTCCTTGGCTCGTTCCGGGTGAAAATATTTATGTTGAACCCTTTTTGTGGCGGCTTTTGTTTTGGCTTTTGTTGCGTTATGCAAACATTCGACTTGCCAGTGACAGGATGGGAGCCTCTCCGCATCCTGAATCGAAACTAAAGTCTGTAGGGAATTCGCATAACCAGGATATCTATATTTGTTACCTGCACTGGATGGCTCTGTTTCGAGTTGCCAGTTGCGAGCTTTGTGGTTGTGGCAGTCGATTCTATTATCTTTTAGTCCTTGCCCAGGACCGTGCCCCGCTCCAACATAATTTGCATAAAGCCACCGCAAGAGTCCAGTTTTCAGTTCGACTCCCGACAATCCGCCATCCGCATTGTTTGCCATGTTCTATTTGCTTTTTGCCATTTGCCCATCTGACTCCCACCCACCCACTCCCCCACTCAGACTAAAGCATAAATCAAGCGCAAAGCACAAATATTTTTCAAGTGACAACAAATATATAATGACGACGGCTCCACGGGCACTGGGTCTGGGTCCGGGGCACCTGAACAGGACACCAGAATGGATGGACGCTGCCCCACCACCTGCCCCACCTGGCATGACCTGGCATGTTGACTCGGGATGGAAAACAGTCGAGCCACCCACTGCAATAGCTCCCAGGACTCTGGGATACTCGGGATACTCTATCAAAGGTATGGGATATCCTTTCAGTAATTGGGCTTGAAGGGATTATGTTATTCTCATTAATTAATCTTTGCTTTGATTAATCCCAAAGGAATTCTGCCTTTAAAGAGCAATTCATTTCAAGGAGTATCTTTAATTGGTTTTAGTTACCGAATTTTAAAGACGAAAGATACAGATTTAGAGGGGAAACAAATCCTAAATCTTAACCATGAATCCTAAATCTAATATTCTATATTCTTCTATAAGAAGATTATCTTCATAGTATTCTTAGATTTGATTCTAGATTCTTGACAGAAACCCAGAACCTTTGCTTTGTTTTTTCTAAAAACTTTTCTACAAAATTAAGAGTTAAGAGAGAACTAAGCACTCTGTTGCACTTGCATTGGAGAGCATTAGAATGGAGAGCATTAGAAAGGAGCATTAGAATGTAGCTTTTTCTTCCTGGAGATTTTCCCAGGACCTCTCCACCCACTGGCTGGCCCACTTTCCGTTTTCCACTTTCCGTTGCGACGGAGCGGCCTGCGCTTTTCTGATTTCGTTTTGATTACGGGAAATTGTTTTTAGTTGGCCCAGTCGGAGTCCTGTTCCTAGTCCTTGCCGCGATTTGCGATTTGTTTCGTGGCCAAGTTTATATTGCGGCATTTGTGCAGTTTTGTGCCCGCGTTTGCCTTGATTTGCATTTATAGCTGCGGTAATCACAGGTCAAGTCCCAAATTACATTTGCCCAACCCTAGCTCCAACTCCAACTCCGATTCCGATTCAGAGGTATATAGTATATAGTATATATACGATTCCTGACCTTAACTTCCATCGGAATAATTGACAAAGTCCCCGTCCAAATGGGAATTGCGTGTTGGCCGCATTAACTATTGATAAATGCTGCTGTTTGCCGAGTAATTTCTGAACAACTTTATGCAATACAAATGGCTCTAATTTCATTCCGGTCTCTAATATTTTATATAAATTTATAAATAGTTTATGAATTTGGTAAATATCAAGAATCGTTATTCTGCCACTCCATTAATTCTGTTTATTTGACTATTTTTTTCGGTTTTTTCTCCGTTTTTTTGTAATTTGCTGAAGGCGGCAATTAGCAAGTTTTTCGAGGCACAACTTTTTAATGAAATTAACATCCCCGCAGGACCTCCTGCCGGCGTGCACCAAATGTTAAGTGCAACTTCAGACGTGCCACCGCGAGACGCCTTCCTAATGAGCTGGTCTAAGGCAGCAAAAAAAAGAAGATACATTGATATTTCCGTTCTATATACGATTCTGATTCTGATTCTGATTAGCTTTGTGGGCGCCACTGCGAGGGCGATCCTTTTGCGATTACAGTAATAAGGCGTAACAGCTCTGCACTTATGTCATATCCCAAGGACGGTAACCGTCGGAGGTTAACACGCACATATGCCACGCCCACAAACCACAACCGCCTACGCCTCCACACACCCGCTTGGAGTTGGCGGCATTTCGATTAAACAAACCTCCTCAAATATGCAATGACATTGAGGCAAAGGCGAAGGGAAGCCTAATAGAGCGAAAGGTTACAAACAGAGTGGGTGTTACATATACGATTTATACATAATAAACAAGTACATAAGAGGGTATTATATAAAGTGATATATAGCCAATAATATACCCCATAAAGTATTGCATTTTATGGCAAGATAGTTAAGCCCCTGATTGCACTTTTTTTGCAATGAAAAACAACATCTACAAAGGCCAACAATAAATAAATGGAAATCCAATGTTTTAAAACATAAATTAATTAAATTAAGGATTAACCTTTCAACCTTTCTATATAAAATCTCCTCAGATAAGATAGAATATATATTTTTTGGATAAAATGATGAAATTATTGAACCCTGAAGAGTAATTAACCTCTCCAAAAGGTAACAAAAAATAGCCAGGCCAGCTAAATTTCCATCAGGATTAAAGCCTTGGCTGCGATTGCACAACCCCAGTGGCAGGACTCGAGTAATTAGGGAAAACAGAGCGAAGGAAGCCAAGGAGAAAGGCAAGTAAAGGATTGCTAACGATTGCATAAGTCACGAGAACACGGAAAAAAATTGTAGAAAACATATAGAGGGGTATGTGTGATGGTGCAAGGACGAACGGGGGAACAGGACTTTAGCTGGAAGGGAAGAAAAATGTCAACGCGTCAACGACAACTCATGCAACATGCCTCATGCCTCATACCCGGCGACCAACTGACGCTCAAGGATACGCAAACACACACACACACACAGATGTCCTGTATGTATGTGTATCTCTTCCTTGTGTGTGTGTGCAGTTGCTTGCGTAACGTAAAAATAGCCTTGAACTGCAACCGTACGCTTTCAATGGATTTGCATGCCACCCACTCCGGTTTCCCGGCCTCCTGGCCTCCAGCCCTGCCTGCCCACATCCAAAACTCCCCCTGGCCCCACCCACAGTTCCTCAAGGTCACGCGATGCCTACCGCAAATGGAACAGTTGCAGCCCACAAAAGCTGACACAGGCCCATTATATAAGCCGGCGACAAATGCACAAAAAAAAACACACATTGATAAACCGAATAAAGGATCCCCGGGAAGGTCAAAGGTCCATAATAACAATAAAATTGAATAATTTAGAGAAATATGAAATGATTGATAGCAAGGATCTCTCTTTGGGGATTTGGGAATTGCAACTTCAATCTCCTTTTTACAAGTTTTCCCTCCAATCCTTTGAAAGTTTCACTAATTCCCCTCTAATGCCTAGCCGTACGTTAAACGACAGCGCCCCTCGGTCGCTGCAGCGGATATCGCGACTAATATCATTAATTCCAATTTTTAGGAAAAATTTCGGTAAAAATACCAAAAAGGACTAAAGAAGCTAAATCTGAATGGGGAGCCTAATGAATATTTATTTGTATTTGTTTGGCTTAATGCTTGGAGCTGGCCTCGCTGCCACCGCTGGCCATTTAATGTCCCTATTCTCTGGTTTCTCCCCGGCTTCCCGGGATCCATTCTGCTTTATTCCCGCCATATCCTTGCCATTTGCTTATGCTGGCAGCTCTTTCATTTCGCCTTTCGCTTTTGCCATCGTCCTGCCATCGTCCTGCCATCGTCCTGGCATCGTCGTGTGCAAGTTGGCCATAAAAATGGAGTAACATTTATGACCCACATCAGGCACACACACACAAACAACAAAAAGGACTCGCCACGCAAAAGCCGGTAAATGAAAAAATCTAACAAATAAAGATACAAAAATAAAAATAAACAAAAATGTAAGGATTCTTTTCTCTTTTTCTTTTTAATTTCTTTATTAATTAAAAATCATAAAGTTTTTAATATAAATTATTATAATTAAATTATAAATTTCTTGCAGTGTGTCTTAAAGCGAAGTTCCGTGCGGGTGTGTGGGTGTGGATGAACATTAGGAAACTCTAGGGAGTGGGAGTGGGAGTTCTGGAGCGACGCCTGCAAGCGCAACATTCACAAGGATATTTTATTTTACTGTTATTCCATTTCCCGCTTCTTCTTGTTGCTGCTGCTGCTGTCCTTTTATTATTGCTCCTTTCGGCATTTCGACATTTACTTTTCGACTGGCGGCGCATATCCTTGAGCAGTTTTGAAACCGCCCCCAATCCCCAAAAAAGGATCAAATACCAAACCGTTTTCAAGGTTAAATATGCGTGGCACATCCACGCGGACACTTACCTTTGGCGCTGGAAAGTATGCTACTCATTTGCCTTGCAACACATGCAACATGGCGCCTCCTGGCCGCCCGCCTCTTTGCCACTTTTTCTGACCCAGTTTGCTTTGTTTTGCGTGTTTATCTTGCTCAGGTTGCTGCTGCTGCTGCGTTGGCGGCCGCTCTAGCCGCCTGTTTTTGTTGCATGTTTTTATTTATTTTTTTAGGACCTGTTTTTGTTTCAACTATGACCGACTTTGGCACGCACACACACACACACACACAAGCCACACGTGCGGACGACACAGAAGAAGAAGAGAAGCAGAAGAGCAAGAACCAGAGAGCATTAAGAATTTAGCGCCGAGTTGGGAAAGTGGGCAATGCAATATTTATTTCGGCTACTTTTGACCCAAAACCGTGTGTACCGTCCAGCTCTTTAAGCCTCCGTCCGTTCCGTTAAGTTTTTATCCAGTTTTGAACCGTTTTTGTGCACTCAACTTTCACTCACAATTGTGCTGCTAATTCCGTTACTTTCACTTGGTTAGACCTTCTGTATGCGTGAGTGTATGGCGTGTAGGTGTGTTTAGGTTTTGGCTTCGAGACGCACGTGTGCGTTTGTGTGTATCTGTGCGTCAGTTAACGGCATTGATTTTTCCTCAAAACTCCACTCTAATTTCACTGTCACTCGCCTGCCATTTGATTTGTTTTCGTTTTTCGTTTTGTTTTGCGATTTTTGTGCCCCGCTAATCGTGGATTTTTCACTAATTTTCGATTTATTTCTCGATTTGAGCGCGCGTGCTTGAAATTTTTGCCCGCTCGAACTTTGCGTCTGTGTTGGTGTATACAGGTGTGCGTGTCGGTCTGTTTGTGTGAGTGTGTAGCTATAATGGTAGTGGTAATAGCTGTCGACAGCGTATATCCGGCAGGAGCAGCAGCGCACGTCTGCTCGCCTCGACGCTTCACACAATTCTAACGTAACCGAAACGCACGTTGGTCGCACTAACTTATGCTAGTGGCTCTCTCTAGCTTAACAAGGCTCCCCGTTGGAGCATAGGACCTTCGCAGCCCTCTCATTTCTTTCTGAATGCTTCTTCTCTATCTCTCTGCTGGTATTTGTTCTCCCTTGGCGCCTTTCTTCTACATATACTATCATCTCTCTCTCGCAGCCAGCGGCGCCACAATGTCTACGCATAAATAATACGCACGTTGTGAATTAAGTGGAGCCGGAAGAGCACGGAAAACCAGTTGGAATCTCCATCTCCATGCAAACTCCAGCAGGCAGGTGCAAAGTATGGAAAAGGGGGTATCCAAATGAGGAACACTTTAATTTATACCCTCGAAACTAGTAAAAATATATTTTGTATTACACATTTTTCTAAGCTTTTTTTTAAATTCAATTTTCAGTAGAAAACACCTTAAATTCTCATACTCAAATCCTTTGATCCTTTGTTAATAGGAAATCCCTTCATACCTTGCATACCCTTTATTAAAAGCATACGTCATCATAGCGGTAAACAAAATTCGCTCAAGAGAAAGCTCACAAATTATGAAGCTCTCTCTCTTTTAGTTTTTCTCACTTTCCTGCGCAGGCTCCACATTTCTCTGGCGCTCCCGCGCAGCCTCTTGGGGTCGTCCTCTTTCTTTTTGGCCTAGTCTCTCCCTTTCCCACCTACTGATGTTATGCATGCCAAGCACGTGAATTTTTGTGTTTACTTTTTAATTTTCTTCTAGCTCTCAGCCTCTCGGCTTGGCGTCGTGTTTTGTTGTTATTCCTCCTGGTGATAGTTGTTGTTGTTTGTTGCTGTTGCAACCACCTACCACCCACCGCCTCTTGGCTTTTGTTTTTCTTTATCGCATGTGGGCCTTTGTTTTTCTTCTGGGCTTTGCCTAGCTTTGTTTTGTTTTGTTTCATTCATACGGAGTTTCGTGGGACCAAAACTGCTTTTCACATTTAAGATCGACAGTTGGTCTTGCTTGTGTTGCTTGTGTGTGTGAAGGGAAATTTGTATGGAAATTGGCGCACAATATGCCCCAAAACCAAGAATTCCCCCCAGTTAGTTATGTGCAGCGGTTTTACTTTTTTCCATTCACATTTCAGTCGCAATGCATTTCCTGTAAGGGAAAAAAGACTGATTCTTGATTTTGGCATCGCCTAAAATAAAGCGTTTTGTGCAATGGTTTAAAAGGGTTTTTATTCAAGGGATTTTATTCATCAAAAAAATAACCAAATATTTTAGGCGACTTCCATCCCTGGAACACTCCCTAAAATGTATGCTATGGTATTTTTCATGTTTGCATTGGGGAAATGTTAAATCATGCATGCTGATTGTCCTGTGGCCTCAAGGATGCCAAATATACCGAAATGCACAGCATAAAACAGCAGCATAAGCACAACCACACAATCGCCATCTGAATGGGAATCATATTCGATTCCGTTTACATTTTTAGTCCTGTTTCAAATTGCTGGCATGTACAAAAGTGACGAGAACGGAATAAGAGATAGAGAGATGCAAATTATGTAGATGTACACTGGAAGAAATGATAAAGGAATAAATATTTTTGTGTTAAAAATCTCATTCTTGCTGTGAAGTCAGTTTGGGAAATGAGAAAGTTTTCATACGGCAAAATGTTTTTATTAATATAAAACTTTAATTTTTTTCTGTCAGTGCTTCATTGATAACAACCATTTTCTTCGATTTTCTGCTACTAACGGGTCCCTTTTGGCCTGGCGAAAATCAACAACAAAACAACGGCTGCAGCAACAGGAATTCTGATTTTAAGCAAACTGAGTGCAGAACAAACAAATAAACAAATGGCACAAAGTGGGTGGGAGGGAAGCCTGGTTAGGGGATCAGTGGGTGGGAGGGCGTTTCCCTAGCAACGGAAATTCTAACCGTAACTCATTCCCCTCCTCTCGGATTTTCCAAACTATTTTCATGAGTAATTGCCGTTGTGCATGCGCCTCTGTCTGGAAAATGGCATCGCTCCCCGGCTCCTCATTCTCCCCCGGCTCCAAACTTCACCATCATCATCACCATCAGCTGTATTTGTTGTCAGTTTTGGTTGGGGTTTAAGCCATTTAGCTAGACCAACCTGCGGGCCAAAAGCAAAAGCACCCAACCAGGTAAACTGTTGATTCCATGTGGCGACGCGACTGCCAGGAATGCCTTCCATCCCCCATCCCCATTCTCATACTCAAACAGGATCCACGTGAGAACTTTGGCCTATTCCACCCATCTGCTTTATGTCCACGTCGCAATATATGTTTGTGGTCCGCCTACAGTGGAAACTCTTTAACGCGATTCGCCATCAATCTGAAGAAATTCAACATAAAAAGTTCCTTTAGATTTTTACATTTAAAAATACTGGGAAATTTTTAAAGTGAAATTTTTAGGGGAAATTTTTAAAGGGAAATAGTTTGTTGGTTATTTTGTTCGTTTATTCGGAAGGTATTCAAAATAATGTATTTTAAAGGACTTTAAATGTTATTTAAACAGCTTTTTTTTGTATCTAATTAGACTTGATGAGACCAAAAACCCGATAGTTCCCTTATCCCAATCCCCACTGTGTATGTGAAACGTGCATATATTTGCCAGGACTTTGCTTTCAGCAGCATTACAGTCCTAATGGCATTTACCTTTATTAGCACAAAGACGGGCACAAAAGATCTTTATCCATTCCCAGCGAAAAGGATAATATTTTTTCTTCTCAGACAGTGCCCGGGGTTTGTCTACCTTTTGACCTTTAATCGGGCAGACCAGCAGGACACAGAGTCCCGACTTTAAATGCGATATCCAAGAGATGGGAATGTAAAGTGTAAACCAAATCGTGTCCCCAGATGGCAATAATTTCCGAGCGCTTCAAAGTATGCTATAAAAATGCGGGACACGCGAAATGGCCAGCAGGGTGACGAAAGATACATACACACAGACAGGACAGACAGGCATTAGGCCATCGAGACATTGGAGGCCGCTTTAGGTTATTTTTGTCCGGCAATCTATAGCTTAATGTACCTAGAATTTGTAGAAACAACCCTCAATATCGGAGACCCTTCTAAATTTAGCCATCAAATGCTGATTATTAGACCATAAAAGTTTTCATTTCAATTCATTGCACCAAACGAATTCCAAACTGTGGTCAACAGTTGGCTAGCCAGCCGTTGGGTCTGCGGTTTGATTAGTTAGTTATTTTTGCGAAAACCACACAATTGTTATAAACATACTTTAGGGGCAATTTTAATTGCATAATGCGTGAAATAGAATGCGGAATATGAAATGGAAATATTCCCCCGACAAAACCGCAAAACTAATGCACAAACGTATCCGATTAAATTAATCTAACTTTTTTCTTTTTCATTTTCGCTCAGATGAGCACATCGATGGGGAAAATGCCAAATGGAAAATAGACTAGATGTGAGGGTGGGGGTGGAAAAGCGCTGAAAAACCCCGGGATGAGTTCGGTTGATTGTCACTTGAATATTCCAAGCGTGATCGATGCGCAGAGCTTTCGCTTCCCTGAATTGAATTTTGTGAAGCTCCCCACGTAAGCGGCTTGCCCTCTCTTTCTTTGGGGATATCTCTCTCCCTTTCCTTGGCTTTCGGCATTCCTTGTCATTGGCCCACCGCCCCCACCATCTCGTGGGCAAAATTAATGTCAATTTTTATGCTTGATTTATGGCATCGCATTTATTCTACTGGGGCATCTCCGCCTTTTTGGCCCCGGCTTCATTTGAATTCAATTGCTGGCGAAGATGCCACGGCTCTGATTTTGTCGCAGCAAAATGTTGCAAATGTCGAAGGAGCAGGTCGAGAGCGGCACGTGACCCGCTAACCTCGAAAGCGGAATCCGAATCCTCCCAGAAGTCAAAAAAACACACACAGCTGCCAAAGGGCAATAAAAAATTGACAACGCCAACGCCAACTGACAGAGAAACAACGTGGGTGTGGGAGATACACTGAAAAAGGACAGTCTTAGTTACTTTATGAACTTGGAAATCTTTTGTATAGTGAATTTTTACAATAAAGTTATTTTCTGTTGAAAGTAGTAGAACAATTATTTGGGGTTATATACGGGTTAAATGTAGAGCTATCAATAGTATCGATTGTGGGAGCTTTTACAGCGATATCGTATCTGATAGTATCGATAAATAATCGTTAGTAATCTACATCACCAAGATCGATGTTTTGAAAGCTCTAATTAAAGCGTTAATGGCGATGATATTGTTAACGATTTTCTTTAAACTTTAAAAGCTAAGAATATTTTTGGTTACAGGATTTTTTCGCAGTCTTAAGGAGGTCTTGTAACCTCGATTTTACAGCCATCATTTACTTGTGAGGGAATAGTAGCCACATTAAGCTGTGACCGACCGCCTATCAGTTGACAGTTGCCCCCAAGATGCGGCCCATCCACAAAGTGGCACAGCCGCAATTGCCGGGGATTCTTTTTGCGGTGCCTTGCGGTGGCAGCTTTAGTTGCAGTTGCATTTGCATTGGCCGCCCCAGGATGCTATCCGGGGCTCCATTTTTATCCCAACCCACAGGTAAACACCTGCGGCCAGCACTTTGCCATTATTAAAGCTCCCCGGCGAGGACGAGGCAGAGGAAGAGGAGCGCCAGCCATTTTGGGGCTAGTAGGCCGGAAGCACTTTGCGTGCAGATTTATGGCAATTCTCCAGGCCACAATCCTCCACCGGGGGAATGGAATACATCTGCATGTATTCACGATTGTTTGCGTAAGTGTGTGGGCTCCGGTGTGTTTATGGGCACACATCCTTTGGCTTACCACGCCGCTCCACGCTCAACACTCCACGCTCCTGCTTTTATTTTTTGAATGCATTTAAATTGCATTTCTTTGGCGGCTGATAAAACTGTCGGCACTTGACAACCTTATCGCGGCGCTTAAAGTGGCAAAAGCCATGCATCACATATTCGAGGGCTGGGAATTATCCTTTAAAAAGGATAAATATTTGTTTGCTAAGGGAACAAATATAATATTAGCAAAGAAGCGTTTGTAAATTGTAAATCCCCGAGTTAAAGCCCCGAGTTTAGCTTTAACTTTTAAAATTTAAAACCTTAATCAACACTATTAGTTTTCAATTTTATGAAATTTTCTTCCAGAAGGACTTTTAAAGTGAAATCAGGTATGCCGTTTGGATTGGCCCCACCACGCCCACAATCACTTTGTGCCAACTGGCCCCGCCGCCCCCGTTTCCTCTTTGACTTGGCTTAAAGTTGTGTGGGTTATGGCATTCGACTTGTTTGCCATTCATTTGCTGTCCACTCACGCAGCCTCACTTCTCTTTGCGCGGCACTTGCCAGTAATCTCTGGCAGCCAAAGCAGCTACCCCTGCCACATGGAATCTCCTTTTTTTTAAATCAGCCAACACTCTCAACCATTTCACTGGGAGAAACAAAAAGGATACATCATTTTAAAAATTAAAATACACTGCACTGGGACTTAAGAGAAAGATTCTGGATAAGTTATACGCGAAGAAGAGTTATGAGCCATAAGCTATGAGTTTTCAATCAAAAATATATTTAAGGTATAAAATCTAAGAAATGCAATAACTATATAATACCTGATATTAATTCCTTTTGTTTATGAAAGTTTTAGAAAGGGGAATTCGCGCCATTTATTACTCATACGCAGTGTAGGCTTTGCAATTAGATTTAATTTTTAAAGAATTTATTAAGTATTTTTTATTGAGTATTTTTTAAGTAGTATTTAATTTTAATTTAAAAAGAGTATTTTCTAAGCTAAGCTATAAGTCTAATATAACAGCTTTGTTATACCCTTGTTTAGAAACTGAAATTAGGACATTTTTAGTACAAAATGTAGAATTACCCATGACTTGGATTTGATTTTGAAAGAATGCTTGATGCTTGAACCAGATACAATATAATACAATTATATTTATCTATATCCACTAATTTTATATTTAAATAATATCTTCAGCATTAAATTTAACTCAATTTTTCTTTTAAAAATCTAATTTGAAGAAAACAAACAAATTGTTGTCATATCGCTCATACGCAGTGTTGGCTTGGAGTAGATTTTTGACATTTAAAATGTTTTCAAATTTGAATATTATTGTTCTGCAATAAGGAATCATCTAAATTCGATACATATAATGGATTGTTAAAGGAGTTACAATAATATGATGTAGAGAAACATAAATTGTAGCTAATTGAAACGAGTTTAAAGTTACGCGATAAAATATTTTGTACAGTGTAGCCCCCATCAATGCCGTGCACATAATCCGTTTAAAATGAGCGCTGGCTGTGCTCCAGTTTCCGCTGCTCCTGTCTTCTGAGTGCACTGAAATTAATTTAACGACTTGGCGCACTTCAAACTGCACGAGCACAAGCACCAGCACATGAGGCGGAAGTTGAATAGTGGTGGAGGAGTAGTGGGTGGTGGGTGGCGGCAGCTCCCTGTTGCACACACAATGGCGCAGGGGAGGAGGGAGTCGATTCGAAGGTGGGTTTTGGGTCGAAGGGATATACGGACAGCTACGACAATGGCAACTTGACTTGACCTTGACACGTTCGACGGTGGCTTCGTTCCCGTTTTTTTTTGTGACTTTCTCTCGGCTTACGTAAATTCAATTTTCAGTTTGATGAAAGCAAAGTTTACGCCACACACCTGTGTGTGGGTGTGAGTCCTGTGTGGGTGGCTGAGTCCTGTGTGTTTTGGATTTCGATAGAATCCTTAGCCTGCAGGTATCGACATTTTCGAACACCGAAACCGTAAGGATATGAAAATATTGTGATTTCAAAACAAATCCCTATGAAAAAGCCTTGAATTCATCAAAATTTCTTCGAATAAAATAAATTCAAAATAATAATCAAAAATTAGACATAACCGGATGTTATTTTTCACTGTACAGGTAGATAAGAAAAGTAGCGTGTGATTTGCACAATCTGCACACAACTTGAAATTAAATTTGGACCGTCGCAGAGCTCCAACTTTTTTGCAAAAGGTCAAAATGTTAATGTATTTGAAATGAGCCGCGCCGCAAAGAAGAAAAAACAACAACTATATGGCCAGGAGAAAGTGTGGTAACAGCAGCCGAGAACCAGGACTTCGGGGCGAGGCACAACAGAGAAACTTTCTCCCCTCGGTAAGTGGCAGAAACTTGTCCATGTTCATTCAACTTGACACGGTCGCCAGCGGGCAGACGAACTCCCCCCAAAAAAGTTCCCCAAAAAAAAGGAATATATGTTGCAGGTAACGAGAGGGAAATGCTTTAAAAAATAATTCTAAATAAAGAAATTTAAGAAAATTATTAACCGAAATGTATTTAATTTTGAGAAAACAAAGATTTAAAATTTCTTAAGAAATACCAAAAGTTGATTTCGAATTTAAATTTCATTTCTAGGGTATCAAAATCGATTCAAACCAAAAAACTAATTTTCTTGTTGAGCCTCTTAGAATCAGGGGGCGTGGAATGTTTAATGCGATTTGCCACACGTTGCCAAGACGGGCGGCCCTCTGTTGAATTACTTAGTATAAAGAAACTCACATCATGTCTCACTTTTGTACGTTATTGGCAAAATATACTCGAATACACACTTATTTCCCATGATTTGGATCCAATATGCAGAGCATTGTCAGGGGATCTGTCAGACAATCTGTAAAATGATTAAATAATTACGAAAACGAATGTATCAACCGAGAGTGATTTGATTTAAGTACCTTCCGCGACCACTGAATTCCAGAGAGCAATTGTCAAGATTAGAATCAGAACGAGAACCTGCATGCTGTCAATGCTTTGAAGATACTTTTGAAACTGTTTTATGAATCGAATCTGAAAAACAAGAATCTGGAAGACAACTTCCTTATCAGTAGAAAGTTTCAACCTTTGAATTAGCTGATATGAATGTTGCAACCAAATCAAAACAAATAAATTGAATTAAAAGGAAATAATAACAATATGGAACTTACACATTCCTCATAATTAACACAGGTCTTTAGTAATACACTCTAGAAAAGAAAATATTATTATTTTAAATGCTTTATATACATTAAATCCTAAATATTGATACGACACATTCAAAAAAAAGCGCCAACTTATCGATAACACCCACTTGTAACAGTGATGTTGCCAGATGCGCCTTAGATCTATCAACTTATTAGTTAAGTGTTGCCGTATCGAAATTGCTTGCAAAACGACAACAAACTTGGATAATTTTTATCCATAAGTTATTTTTTAGATTTATTCCTTAGAATCTAAAACGAAACAATGAGCGAGTCCAACGAGAATCCCTTCGACATGGACAGCTCCAGCTTTGATTCGGAAATGTACCTGGAAAGGCTGCTGAAAGTATAAGGCGTTGGTTCAAAATAAAAAATATCCACCTTATGTTTTGTTTTCTTTTTACATTTTTCAAGGATTGTTCCCTGAAACAAATCATGGACACAGAGGCAGCGGTGGTTAAGGACACGCAAACCCTGCACTCGGACATGCAGACCCTGGTCTACGAGAACTACAACAAATTCATCTCCGCCACGGACACCATCCGCCGAATGAAGGATGACTTTAAGCAGATGGAGACGGATGTGAATCTGTTAATGACCAAAATGTCATCCATCACTACATTTAGTGAGCAAATAACGGGAACTCTGCAGGGAACTCGATCGCAGCTGTGTCGCCTGTCCGAAAAACACTCCCTCCTCAAACGGTTGCAGTTCCTCTCCACCCTGCCCGCCAAGCTGAAATCCCTCATCGAGGAGCAGAACTACTCGCAGGCAGTGCAGGACTACCTCCACGCCCAGAAAGTGTTTGCCCAATATGGACGGCAACCTTCTTTCGATGGCATCCAGCGGGATTGCGATTCCATTATGGCGGATTTGAAGGAGCGCCTGCGAAAAGATTTCCAGAAGGCCGGGAATACTGCCCAATCCCTGACCGAGATAGGAGAACTGCTCCTCCAGTTGGACGAAAAGACCTCGGACCTGGCCAGCGAGATGCTAACCTGCGCCGGAAAAAGGCTGCACGAACAAATTGTCATGCTCCAGGATCAAACGGAACGGGACATGCTGGAGTTTGTGGACATGGGCATCGATGGATTCCTCAACGACTTGGCTTTGGTGGTCACCTCCTACTTTGACATGTTTGTGGCCAAGCACTACGAGCATGAGAGGTAGGATTACACAAAAAATACAACTGGAAACCATTTCTAAATATTTTACCTCCTACAGAGATGACTTTCAAGAGAATGCCCTGCAGGAGTTGAATGTGTTTCTCAACCAGAACATTGACAAGTACCTGACCCTCGTCCAAGATCGTGTGGAGTCGGACATCGGCTACGGCGACACCCAGGTGATGCTTCGCGCCCTGGATCGCCTCCATCGTCGTCTGCAGGCCATGCGGAACATCTGCCGCGGGCTGGAGGTCCAACGCAACACTGTCTCCATTATTATAGGAGCTGCGCACCAGTTGTGCGATGCCCATTCGAAGAATCTTAAGGATCACTTTGCCGATAGCCTCAGTGCTGTGAGACTGTCCTTGGTGTCGGCCAAGAGCGATACTGGTAGCCTGAATCTGAGCGATCTGATTAGCAATCTATACGTGGCTATGGTGGAGAAGATCAAGGGCGTGCTGCAGGATCTGCTCATCTTTCTGCGCACCGATTGGTCCTTCAACATCAAGGCCGAGCACAAGGGCGCCCTTTTCGTGGAGGGCATTCGCGAGAACTTGCTGATTGGCTTCCTCCGGCACATAGCAAAGGTGATGTGCGGTTTCGGCGATGCCTCTAGCTCCAGTCCACCAAATCTGCTTCTGGTTCTGTCCAAGACTTGTCTGGAACTTGAGCAGCAGGGTGTGCATATTCTGGTGAGAATGTTTGTGGGTTTTCCAATGTTTCTTTCTTATTAGTTTTCTTCTTTGAATTCAGATTGCCTTGGTGGATGATCTGTACGAGATCGATTCGGAGAACAGTGCCACTCTAACCCACGAA
This sequence comes from Drosophila ercepeae, assembly GCA_018150545.1. NCBI lineage: Eukaryota > Metazoa > Arthropoda > Insecta > Diptera > Drosophilidae > Drosophila > Drosophila ercepeae. Next base: position 18,351,079 of record JAECWL010000161.1, read on the forward strand.
ACGGAAATTTGCGCCGAGATGCGGGAGACAGCCCAAGCTTTATTAGATGCCTATGTGCGTCTGCAAGGCACAAATATTTCCCAAATGCTGCGGAAAAGCGTGGAAACGAGGGATTGGCTGAACTGCCTGGAGCCCAGATCCGTGCGAGCTGTCATGAAGCGGGTGGTCGAGGAACTGGGCAACATCGAGACGGTGGTGGCCAGTTTGTATGAATCTACAGGCACCACAGCTTCTGGATTCCGCACCACAGCCAGCAGTGATTCCAGTCGGAAAACGTATTTCAGCAACTTTGCCTCCGCCTCGAAGCCGCAATATCGTTCCAATTGGTCCAACTACACGCCATCGCAACTGGAGTCCAGCTACGTGTCCAATATCCATCGATTATTTTCCGAACGAGTAGAGATCTTTACTTCGGTGGATTTCACAAAGGCGTCTATTGTTATGGGAATTATCAAAATTGGTCTTAAGGTGGGTGTTGTTTCTTTGGAGTTGCAGGATTTATAGAGTCTTTAATCCTTCTTTTAGACCCTCTTGGAGTGCGTGCGGTTGAGAACTTTTAGTAAATTTGGACTCCAGCAAATCCAAGTGGATGCACATTATCTGCAAATGAATCTTTGGCGCTTTGTTAGCGATGAAAAGTAAGTTTATTTCAAGAACAAAAACTCAAAAATAAAATATAATTATATCCTTTCAGTTTGGTAAACTTCCTGCTTGATGAAATCCTCGGCTCTGCTGTCCAGCGCTGTTTGGAGTCCGTTTTAATGGAGCCCAATGCTGTGGAAATTATTTGCGAAAGGGGTTAGTATTGTCTAGAAAATCCAAAACCACATTCCACTTTAAACATCCGTCTATTTTGTTAAACGCTGCTAGCTTAAGGATCTCTAAAATAAATATTTCTATTGACAAACTTTGTTTACTTTTTGGGAACAAAAATATATGAAAATCTAAATGTTTTATAATCATTAAATTATAATTTAAGCTTTTAATTCATTTTACAACAACGATTTACAAGCGGAGTTCCGATTTTCAATCCGCTGTTTCGGGACCAAGACACAGGGTGAACTCTATGCTCTCGGTCTTGAGATCCTCGTCGGTTTGGGTCACCAGAATGCTATGCGTCTCGCCACCCTCGCCGCCCGTCGTCGAAATGGTCAGGATACTGGGTGCTTCATCCTCCCCAGCTTTCCTTTTCTCAGTACGCGCTTGGCGCGCCTCCTCGAACTCCTTGGGATGGCACTTCCGTCGGTGTGTATGCTGGTTGGCGTTGGAGTTGAAGGTTTTCGGGCAATGCGGACACTTGTAGAGTACATCGCCCGTGTGCATGGTCATGTGCTCGCGCAGGGAAATGGCCTTCTTGAAGGCCTTGCCGCACACATTGCACTCGTGCTTGCGGTCCGTCAGATGGACATACCGCTGATGGCTCAACATGGCGCTTCGATTCGGCGACACCTTGCCGCAGAGGTCGCAGGTCGTGGCGGTGCCATTGTGCCGTCGCACATGCTTCTTCAAGCTATGCTTGTTCTTGTTGAATTAAAAGGAAATAATAACAATATGGAACTTACACATTCCTCATAATTAACACAGGTCTTTAGTAATACACTCTAGAAAAGAAAATATTATTATTTTAAATGCTTTATATACATTAAATCCTAAATATTGATACGACACATTCAAAAAAAAGCGCCAACTTATCGATAACACCCACTTGTAACAGTGATGTTGCCAGATGCGCCTTAGATCTATCAACTTATTAGTTAAGTGTTGCCGTATCGAAATTGCTTGCAAAACGACAACAAACTTGGATAATTTTTATCCATAAGTTATTTTTTAGATTTATTCCTTAGAATCTAAAACGAAACAATGAGCGAGTCCAACGAGAATCCCTTCGACATGGACAGCTCCAGCTTTGATTCGGAAATGTACCTGGAAAGGCTGCTGAAAGTATAAGGCGTTGGTTCAAAATAAAAAATATCCACCTTATGTTTTGTTTTCTTTTTACATTTTTCAAGGATTGTTCCCTGAAACAAATCATGGACACAGAGGCAGCGGTGGTTAAGGACACGCAAACCCTGCACTCGGACATGCAGACCCTGGTCTACGAGAACTACAACAAATTCATCTCCGCCACGGACACCATCCGCCGAATGAAGGATGACTTTAAGCAGATGGAGACGGATGTGAATCTGTTAATGACCAAAATGTCATCCATCACTACATTTAGTGAGCAAATAACGGGAACTCTGCAGGGAACTCGATCGCAGCTGTGTCGCCTGTCCGAAAAACACTCCCTCCTCAAACGGTTGCAGTTCCTCTCCACCCTGCCCGCCAAGCTGAAATCCCTCATCGAGGAGCAGAACTACTCGCAGGCAGTGCAGGACTACCTCCACGCCCAGAAAGTGTTTGCCCAATATGGACGGCAACCTTCTTTCGATGGCATCCAGCGGGATTGCGATTCCATTATGGCGGATTTGAAGGAGCGCCTGCGAAAAGATTTCCAGAAGGCCGGGAATACTGCCCAATCCCTGACCGAGATAGGAGAACTGCTCCTCCAGTTGGACGAAAAGACCTCGGACCTGGCCAGCGAGATGCTAACCTGCGCCGGAAAAAGGCTGCACGAACAAATTGTCATGCTCCAGGATCAAACGGAACGGGACATGCTGGAGTTTGTGGACATGGGCATCGATGGATTCCTCAACGACTTGGCTTTGGTGGTCACCTCCTACTTTGACATGTTTGTGGCCAAGCACTACGAGCATGAGAGGTAGGATTACACAAAAAATACAACTGGAAACCATTTCTAAATATTTTACCTCCTACAGAGATGACTTTCAAGAGAATGCCCTGCAGGAGTTGAATGTGTTTCTCAACCAGAACATTGACAAGTACCTGACCCTCGTCCAAGATCGTGTGGAGTCGGACATCGGCTACGGCGACACCCAGGTGATGCTTCGCGCCCTGGATCGCCTCCATCGTCGTCTGCAGGCCATGCGGAACATCTGCCGCGGGCTGGAGGTCCAACGCAACACTGTCTCCATTATTATAGGAGCTGCGCACCAGTTGTGCGATGCCCATTCGAAGAATCTTAAGGATCACTTTGCCGATAGCCTCAGTGCTGTGAGACTGTCCTTGGTGTCGGCCAAGAGCGATACTGGTAGCCTGAATCTGAGCGATCTGATTAGCAATCTATACGTGGCTATGGTGGAGAAGATCAAGGGCGTGCTGCAGGATCTGCTCATCTTTCTGCGCACCGATTGGTCCTTCAACATCAAGGCCGAGCACAAGGGCGCCCTTTTCGTGGAGGGCATTCGCGAGAACTTGCTGATTGGCTTCCTCCGGCACATAGCAAAGGTGATGTGCGGTTTCGGCGATGCCTCTAGCTCCAGTCCACCAAATCTGCTTCTGGTTCTGTCCAAGACTTGTCTGGAACTTGAGCAGCAGGGTGTGCATATTCTGGTGAGAATGTTTGTGGGTTTTCCAATGTTTCTTTCTTATTAGTTTTCTTCTTTGAATTCAGATTGCCTTGGTGGATGATCTGTACGAGATCGATTCGGAGAACAGTGCCACTCTAACCCACGAAACGGAAATTTGCGCCGAGATGCGGGAGACAGCCCAAGCTTTATTAGATGCCTATGTGCGTCTGCAAGGCACAAATATTTCCCAAATGCTGCGGAAAAGCGTGGAAACGAGGGATTGGCTGAACTGCCTGGAGCCCAGATCCGTGCGAGCTGTCATGAAGCGGGTGGTCGAGGAACTGGGCAACATCGAGACGGTGGTGGCCAGTTTGTATGAATCTACAGGCACCACAGCTTCTGGATTCCGCACCACAGCCAGCAGTGATTCCAGTCGGAAAACGTATTTCAGCAACTTTGCCTCCGCCTCGAAGCCGCAATATCGTTCCAATTGGTCCAACTACACGCCATCGCAACTGGAGTCCAGCTACGTGTCCAATATCCATCGATTATTTTCCGAACGAGTAGAGATCTTTACTTCGGTGGATTTCACAAAGGCGTCTATTGTTATGGGAATTATCAAAATTGGTCTTAAGGTGGGTGTTGTTTCTTTGGAGTTGCAGGATTTATAGAGTCTTTAATCCTTCTTTTAGACCCTCTTGGAGTGCGTGCGGTTGAGAACTTTTAGTAAATTTGGACTCCAGCAAATCCAAGTGGATGCACATTATCTGCAAATGAATCTTTGGCGCTTTGTTAGCGATGAAAAGTAAGTTTATTTCAAGAACAAAAACTCAAAAATAAAATATAATTATATCCTTTCAGTTTGGTAAACTTCCTGCTTGATGAAATCCTCGGCTCTGCTGTCCAGCGCTGTTTGGAGTCCGTTTTAATGGAGCCCAATGCTGTGGAAATTATTTGCGAAAGGGGTTAGTATTGTCTAGAAAATCCAAAACCACATTCCACTTTAAACATCCGTCTATTTTGTTAAACGCTGCTAGCTTAAGGATCTCTAAAATAAATATTTCTATTGACAAACTTTGTTTACTTTTTGGGAACAAAAATATATGAAAATCTAAATGTTTTATAATCATTAAATTATAATTTAAGCTTTTAATTCATTTTACAACAACGATTTACAAGCGGAGTTCCGATTTTCAATCCGCTGTTTCGGGACCAAGACACAGGGTGAACTCTATGCTCTCGGTCTTGAGATCCTCGTCGGTTTGGGTCACCAGAATGCTATGCGTCTCGCCACCCTCGCCGCCCGTCGTCGAAATGGTCAGGATACTGGGTGCTTCATCCTCCCCAGCTTTCCTTTTCTCAGTACGCGCTTGGCGCGCCTCCTCGAACTCCTTGGGATGGCACTTCCGTCGGTGTGTATGCTGGTTGGCGTTGGAGTTGAAGGTTTTCGGGCAATGCGGACACTTGTAGAGTACATCGCCCGTGTGCATGGTCATGTGCTCGCGCAGGGAAATGGCCTTCTTGAAGGCCTTGCCGCACACATTGCACTCGTGCTTGCGGTCCGTCAGATGGACATACCGCTGATGGCTCAACATGGCGCTTCGATTCGGCGACACCTTGCCGCAGAGGTCGCAGGTCGTGGCGGTGCCATTGTGCCGTCGCACATGCTTCTTCAAGCTATGCTTGTTCTTGTGCCAGGATCCGCAGATGTCGCACTGCACCTTGGGCTCTGTCACGCCGGCGTGCTCCAGTTGATGCCGCTCGAAGGCGGCTCGTCCGCGGATAACCTGGGCGCAGATGTCGCACATGGTGCCATAGTTTCCATGGACCAATTTCATGTGCGTGCAAAGCATCGAATCGTTAGGGAATCTGTTTTGATTCAATTGAAATAAAGAGTTTTGGTTTATAAAAGTTTCTGTTCTTCACAAACACGCACCTTCTCTCGCAAACTTGGCAGACCACATTACGCTCCTTGTGTATGACACGATGCTGATCCAGCAAATACTGTTTGGTATATCTCTTTGGGCACTGCTCGCACATGAAGACCTTCTCCTCCTCCGGCTGGTGCTTCAGCAGCTCGTGATTCCTCAGACACTGCTTGTCCGCAAAACGCTTATCGCAGTCATTGCATCTACGAAGACAAAATGTTAGTACGAGGACCTTCACAAATATTCATTTTGTCAGATTGGGGGCCTCCACTTTACCACTCACTTGAACTTCTCGGGATCGGCGTGGCGATCGATGTGGTCCGTGAGAAAGGAGCGCTTGTAGAACTTCTTATTGCAGCAGATGGCATAGCCCTTGCGGTGATGCTCCTGGAACATGTGCTTGCAGAGGAGCAGAAACGTCTCCTGTCCCTCGTGGCAGATGTCGCAGGTTAGCCTCATGTGTGCCGCGATTTTGGCATCGATGGCCAGCATGGACTGCTTGTAGTCCACATAGCGCTTGCTCTTAGTCGCGGGAGCCTCTGATTTGCTGGAGTTCTTCTTGGTTCTTTTTTTGGCAACTGATTCTTTGGTGACTGCAGAAGGAGGCGGTTCTTCTGGGGCTTGAGATTTGATTTTCACAGACGATCGCGTCTCCCGGCGTCCCGCTGTATGCGTAGGAAGCTCTATCTGAACCTCTAACTGTGTAGTTTCCTCTAATTCCACCTCCTGGTTAATGACTTCGCTCAGGAATTGCTCATTGCTAAAGGATTCTGTGCTTTCCTCGTCACTTGTAGCTCCGCATCCTGCATTCTGACTATCCTCCTCATCCTCTTCTTCCTCCACCTTTTCGAGCAAAAGCTGCTCATCTGATGTCTCAGTTTTCGCCTGATCCTGTCCAGATTTAAGGGAAAACCTTTCCGTGAGCAAACGATGCGCCTTTTCCACGGCCAGGTAAAACTCGTGAAAATTGCTTACTTGGTTCCAGCAGCTCACACAAATCACCGTAGATATCGGATCGTCGCTTTTAGGCTGAAATTAAGCATAAAAAATCATTAAAAAAAAGGACAAACATGGAATAAACAATTTACCTCAAACCAGAAATATTTGGCCAGGATATTGGCCACATTCAAAGATGCGCCCTTTTCCTCAAAAATGTCGATCGTATCGTAATCCAGAACATTGTTATTTAGGCACAAGCGGCAGATCATGATTTTTAATCAACGCATTTAAACTTTTAAACCAAAAAATGTTGATTTATTTTTATGCGGGTCAAGGTAGCAACGAATTGTTGAACAGAACCAATGGAGAGGAACATAAAAGTGTTAAGGGTTATCAAATTAAAAAATTTGTAAAAATGTACATTTTAACTATGAAGGAAATAGAATATTTTAGAATTAAATAGGCAACATTATAAAAATAAAAATAAATAGGTTTCCCGTTTCACCATTCCAGTAATCTCAGACTTTCCAGCCCTTAAAACGCAGAGTGTTGCACAGTTTCGTACCTTTCGTCTAGTGTTAATAAACAGTCAAAATTTCATACATAAAACCAAAATTTCGTAGCTTAAACGACGCATAGCAACTGCTCGAAGGTAACTATCTCGCCAAATCAAATCGCAGACACTCAGTTCAGCAGCATTAAATGCAAATCAAAGCAAATTCATCTGCCAAAAAGTCCCCAGAATCAAATTCATGGCCCCAGCTAAAAAATTTTCTTCTCTGTGCGTCCGTGTATGCGTGTGACGTGTGTGTGTGCTTGCAGCTACATGCATGTGTGCGAGAGGGAGAGAGAGAGAGAGAGACGTGCTGTGTTTGTGTATGTGGACAGTGACTCGTTGGTTAGAGGGAAAACAAAGAAAACTTCAGAAACGAACGACGTAAAAAGGCATTTTCAATAAAAACATTGTTTAATTCCAAAAGCAAGAAGGCACAAAACGTTGGCTAATTTTGATTGGTTATCGATTTTCCTAGTGCCCTGTGCATGCAGTTTTGTAGCTATAGCTATGCGTTTGTATGTATATTGCTATTGCTAACGGGAATTGTTGCTGATGCATTTTGGGTCAGTGAGCGTGGGAAAGGTGAGGGTGCATTCAGAAGAGAGAGAGACAGAGCAAAGGAAGAGAGACCCTGGACGGGGAAACGGACAAAGGACAAAGGACATTGCATCTTGGAGGTTGTTTTTGTTTGTGTGCGCTGGGCCGCTCGCCACCCCCTTCCCCTAACCACACTCCTCCTCAGCGCCCTCATGTATACACAGCATCCGTGCGCTCCCATTTCGCTCATTTTGCGCTCAAAATTCGCTGCAGCCTCACTCCTCACCCAAAACAGCACTGCTCTCTCTCTAATAGTTCGCCTGAATTCGCAGCATCCATGGAGAACATCGAGGGCAGTGACAACAACTTTGAGCCTCCGCAACTCTCCTCGGAGAGCAATAGCAACAACAGCAGCGCCAGCAGCAGCTCCCACCAGCTTTCCCAGTCGGGGGCCGCTGGAGCCCCCTCCACGTCGCACTCCCCCTATTCGCACTCGCACTCTCCGTCCCCCTCGCCACCTGTTCCCTCTCCCGCCCCAGTTCCCGATCCATTCGATCTCGAGGGTCGCGACCAGCAACAATCATCATCGCATGATCACTCACACACTCCTACTTTCCACCAGACTGCACCGCCACCCACGACACCATCGACGGTACCTCAGCAGGCTCAGCAGGAGCAGCAGTCTCAGCCGGAGCAGCAGGAGCATGAGCAGCTAGAGCAGTTGCCGTTGCAGCAGGAACAGGAAGATCAACCAGAACCAAGGCAGGATCAACCAGATCTGCAGCTGGAGGAGCCACCACAGCCACAGCAACTCCCAGCAGAGGTCGAACCGGAAGTTGAGCCGCCGCCACCGCTGCTGCTGGAGGAGGAAGTGGACGTAGATCCGGACTCCGAGTCGCAGGAGCATCGGGAGGTGATAGACGCCAACGCCATCGCCGATACCATAGACGCCAACGCCGTGGAGCGCATCGACGATTACGAGGACGACGACGAAGGCGAGGCGGAGGAGGAAAGAGGCGTCCGCGGAGGCGAAGTCGAAGGCGAAGGCGACGCAGACGGAGACGGAGACGGAGAAGAGCAACCCCTGGCACCGGGTGTCCACCGGCTGCATTCCGTGGCCGTTCTGCCACGCTACTCCTCCACACCACTGCCGCAGCAGCTGCGTGCTTCGCGCCACCATCACCACAACAACAATAACAATAACAACAACATAAACAACAACAATAGCAGCGGCAGCAGCAGCAGCCGTCGCACTCGCCACTTCTACAGCAACAACGGCAGCCACTTCAGCAACGACATGTTCCCCAGCCACTCGTCCCGGACCACTGCCCAGGGATCGCCCCGGATCGGCAGTCGTCGCCAGCACTCTGCCCCGACCGCCGCCTCCAACTCGCCCCAACACCAGGGCGTGGATCCGCTGAGGGTGCTTTATCCCAATGTCAACGAAAATGAGACGCCGCTGCCGCGCTGCTGGAGTCCTCATGACAAGTGCTTGTCGATCGGATTGTCTCAAAACAATCTTCGGGTGACCTACAAGGGTGAGTCTAAAATAACAAGGATATAGATATAGATTTTATCGGGTAATATATAGATTTAAGAGGTGAATATAGAATAAAATTCAAAAGGCACAAGAAATAACTTGAAAAGTTTTAGTGTTAAAATAGCTATTTATGATTTAATTTTTGGTTTAATCATTTTAAATTAATTAATGAATGTTATTTTAAAACCTAACAAAGTTCACCCCTAACCTAGTTTCGTTTTGGACACACAAAGTAACGGGAACAAAAAATATATGACCTGAAATCTGTTCATACCTTTCATTAAAACCCAAAACCTTTCTCAACCCCAACAAATTATATTCAAGTCGAGCGTTTATCAAAAGCAAAATCGGGTTATCTAAGGCTAGGATTTTGATTTAATCATTTTGAATTAATTAATGAATGTTATTTTAAAAACTAACAAAGTTAACCCATAACCTAGTTTCGTTTTGGATACATAAAGTAACGGAAACAAAAACAAAGGAACAAAAATATGACCTGAAATCTTTTCATACCTTTAATTAAAAACAGAACCTTCTGTCTCAAACTCAAAAAAAATCCCACTCAAATCGAGCATTTATTAAAATCAAAAGACAAAACGGGATATCTAAGGTTTCTTGAACCAAAAAAATTATAAAAAGAGGAAGAAATTAATGGAGCAGGAGAAAGCAGTGGATGGGGTGGGGAAGGGGAAGTGAGTGCACTTTGGGGGCCACTGGGTGTAGCTGCAGTTGTCCCGCTCTCCCCCACGCCAATGCTCTCTCCCAGCTGTGGTCTGGTGGTTTTTGTTTTTCAGCGCTCATGCCTCCCACGCTCATTCGCGTGGCTGTTAACAGAGTTAACAGAGACTCTTTCCAGCACTGTAATGTGGCTGATAAAAATGTTAACAATAACAGAATTATTTCCAGAATTCGATGACTAACAAAAGGAATTAAAATTGTATTTAAAATCGTATTTTTAACCTCTTTTAGGCGTTGGCAAGCAGCACAGTGATGCAGCCTCCGTGCGCACCGCCTACCCCATACCGTCCTCCTGTGGACTCTACTATTTCGAAGTCCGGATCATCTCGAGGGGAAGGAATGGCTACATGGGAATCGGCCTGACCGCCCAGCAGTTCCGGATGAACCGCTTGCCAGGTTTGTTTTGCGTTGACGCTCGGCGCGATGCCTCCATGCTTCCTAATGACCACACACACCCCTCAAGTAGGTTGGGACAAGCAATCGTACGGCTATCATGGCGACGACGGCAACTCCTTCAGCTCCTCCGGAAATGGACAGACGTATGGGCCCACCTTCACCACCGGCGATGTCATCGGATGTTGCGTCAACTTTGTGAACAACACTTGTTTCTACACCAAGAACGGCGTGGATCTGGGCATAGCATTTAGAGACTTGCCGGTGGGTATTCGAATCTTAAATATTCTTTTCTCAATCTCTATTAATTTTTTCATTTTTGTTTTCATTTCTAGACCAAGCTATATCCAACTGTGGGCTTGCAGACCCCTGGCGAAGAGGTGGATGCCAATTTTGGCCAGGAGCCATTCAAATTCGACAAGATAGTGGACATGATGAAGGATATGCGTTCGAATGTGCTCCGCAAAATCGACAGATACCCACATCTGCTTGAGACCCCCGAGAATATGATGAATCGGTAAGGGTTGCCTGCTACCAGCCCCCAGCCTCTGCCATTAAATATATCTAATTTTTCTTTAATTTCTAGCCTGGTCTCCACATATTTGGTGCATAATGGCTACAGCAAGACTGCCGAGGCCTTTAATGGCTACACAAATCAGTCATTCGACGAGGATTTGAAGTCCATCAAGACACGCCAAAGTGGGTATACGTTGTATTTTCTAAAAGATGGAAATACTAATATCCTTTCCTTGCAGAGATCATTAAGCTAATTCTAACTGGCAAGATGAGCCAGGCCATTGAACACACACTACACTCATATCCCGGATTGCTAGAGAATAATAAAAACCTTTGGTTTGCTTTGAAGTGTCGTCAGTTTATTGAAATGATAAACGGAGCAGATATTGAGGTGGGTTCTTGGATTAAGATTATATTAGAAGAGTTTTAATTGATTTCTGGATTACAGCAAGCCAACAATAAAGTCACCGCCACCACCCAGACCATGCCCACTAATCAAACGTCCGTGATACAGTCGACCAAGGCGTTCAAGCACAGCAAGGGCAATGGCAATGGAAATGGCAACGGCAATGGCAATGCCAATAGCAACCAGCCACAACAACAGAACAACACTGCGATTCCAGCTGTGATAAAGCCACAAGGCGGCGAAAAGCCAGATTTGAAAAAGTAATTTCGAAAGAATTCACAGAAAATGAAAGAAAAATGCTTTAATGATCTGTTTCCCTTGCAGCATAATAATGGATGACAATTCCAACAAGTGCGTCGAGCACGACAGCAACAGCATGGACGTGGAGATGGAGCCTTGCCAAAGTCACTCCAACGGCGGAGGCGATTCCTGCTCCAATGGCAATGCCAGCGCAGTGCGCAACTCTCTAGATGCCATCGACGAGGAAATGGGTAGCTATAGATGGCTTTTATATAAAATTAGGTTTTAATACAGATTTTACTTTAAAGATGTAGATGTTTCGCCTTCATCTCGCAGCTGTGGTCGTGTCATTGAGAAGATCCTTGAGTTTGGCAAGGAGCTTTCCACCATGGGCCAGCAGCTGGAGAAGGAGAACCTCATGACTGAAGAGGAGCGGCAAATGTTAGAGGTTCGCTAAGATACTTTCTAGATCTCTGTTGTGGGGTTTCTAACCATTTTGGTTTTTCCGTAGGATGCATTTAGCTTGATCGCCTACTCAAACCCCTGGTCCAGTCCGCTTGGATGGCTGCTTTGCCCCTCGCGACGTGAAAACGTTTCCTCCACGCTCAACTCGGCCATATTGGGTGAGTATCGGAAAGAATCCTTCGTTGAGCTGCGTTTCTTATCCTCATATCTTCCAGAGTCCCTGAACTTTGAGCGGCGCCCACCGCTGGAGTATCTGGTGGCCCACGCCTCAGAGCTGATCAAGATCATTGGACAGCACTCGCTGGGCGAGGACGCTTTCATTACCATCGACGATGTGTTCCCGCAAAATTGACCCAGTTCGCCGACGCTGCTGAAGATGTTCGAGACCACGCTGACCCTGCCGCGCACCAGCGTGGCGCTTACCGAACCGCTGGGCAGCGCCGGCGGTGGCGCCTCCACATCAACGGCGGCGGTCGCTGTGCAGACGAAGCGTCGTCGCCGGCGACGCAATAAGAAGAAGGGCAAATCCTCGTTCTCCAGCAGCACCGACGCGCCCTCTTCCCGCACTTACGATCCCGTGATGACAGGCAGCAGTTTGCGTTCGTCCGGTGTCTCGGCAGCCGTGTCGGGATCCGTGCGTCGAGGACGGCATCGCAGAGTAGTCAGCTCATCTTCAGCGACGGCGGCATCAGCGGCAGCAGAAGCAGAAGCAGAAGCGGGTCCTTTAAGTGGCGGCAGTAGTCCCTCGATGTTCGTGGATCCGCAGGACTTCGAGACACTTGACTAAATCTAGATTATTTACAATTCGATGTAGGTTAATTTTTGTTGTTACTTCCGTTCTGATTTTTACCTGCGCTGGCCCTTAACTTCTTTTAACTGTTCGATTTTGCTAAAGATGCGATAACGTTTGGCGGCCTTTGATTTAGCGTGATTTTTAATACCTTTTGACATATATTTTATATAGCCTCTGTAAGCATAAAAGTGTGTAATATTATGATGTAAAATTAAATTGCGAACTGTAACTGTGCTGCGACACAAAACTTTCAACTGAATTCACCTGCCTCGATTGTCTTGCGTCTTCTACGTATTGTTTTTTTTCACACACAACACACGTCACACCACACACTACACCAAAATATCTGTCTTAAAACAATAGTGAAGAGGAATAGTTAAGTGAAAAAACTGTTCAATCATCTTAATTAGAAAGTTAATAGAGAACCCCCATAGTTAATTGGTATCAACGTACTTGCGTAGACTCTCCGCGTTCAAATTTCCAGTGTTTCTACGATTTTCGATGGATTTATCCAATTACGTGTTTTTGTGGCAAGACTAAGCATACGGCAAATGAACATTTTAAGTGTAATATTCGCTATAGTGATTAAGAATATTAAATTTACCCTAATATATATATATTTAAAAGAAATTGGTCATACACACATACTGCAAGCATGAATTCAATTAACTGAATAACCGATTAAATATATAGTATGGATGTGTATTTAAGAAACTAATTGGTGTGGTTTTATATCGGGGAGCTATAGGATATGGTTGGATGACTCTCCTGATCTGTGCAGGCCCAGGAATTTAAGGAGAGTAGCCCGACTTAACCAAAAATGTACAAATACGCGGCAGCAGCCTGGACAAAATTGGAATACGCAACATTTTTAATTAATACAGCTAAGCACATATATAATCCTGCTTTACATAAATATATATAACATTGTATGCCTAATTCTTTGTCCTACAAATCCGGCTGACGTATCCGCTGCACCTTCTCAGCATTCTTCACGTGCTCCTTCAGCATTCGCATGATTTCTGTGTCGAATTCTGGGGGCGTTGGTTTGGTTTCGGTGGCCCAATAGAATATATCCCAATCGTTGCTGACCCCATTGATAAGGTCATCGTATTGGGCGGTTTGGTCTGCGCTAAAATCCTTCAGGTGCTTTGCCACAAAAGTGCTCAGGAGCAGGTCGTTTTCCAGCATTCCCCGCTTTCGGCTCTGGTACAAAAGGCTACAGGAGATTTATTAGTTTTATTGAAACTTAGTTAAATTTCGAGTAAGACCCACCGTTGCTTGCGTGTTTCGAGTGGTTCATCGGGTCGGGATGGGTATTCTGGCACTGGGATATGAGGTGGATCCTCGAAATCCACAATTTCCCCGGGCGTTGTGTATTCCGATTTATTCAGATTGCCGGTGCAGCGGGTTTGAGCTATGAAAGGCGTCACAAGGCGACGCCCAGCTGTGCAGATCTGTAGATGATTGTGTTAGCAGAGGTTATAATTGCTTGCTTAGTAAATATTCACCAGAAATTGCCGCAACATGGTTTAGTAAACAAACATATGACAAAAATATGATATAACTTCGAACAGTGCTGCCAATAAGCAGCTGTGTTATTAGCGAGGAAAGTGCTGCCCAATACATCCCAACGGCATTGCTCTTTCCGCGCCAAACTATATTTAAAGTTTAGAAATTTAAAGAACCTATTGCAAATATTCGAAATGGCGTTCCCCTAAAATGTAAACAATATAAGTTACCCGACAAAAAGACAGAAATTTTGTTAAATTTTGGACTTGTTCCAGAAAAGTCATATAACCCCGCGACGAGCAAACTAAACAAGAAAATCAACAGCGCTTTATAAGCATTCCCGGTTCGGAGAGCAGAGTAGAAAAAAATCGGCTTCTTTGAGAGAGAATGAAAGAGTTCCTCTAGTAGTATTTAATAGGAAAATTCTATCATTTTTCGAGAGTAAGATATTGATATTTAAAAAATCCTTTACCCGGTTCGTACATAAATTCCCGGTTCAGAGAGCAAGAGAGCCAATAAGCGTCAAGTCCTCTCACTCCCAAGAGAGCCAGTCATGACCAACACTGAAATTGGACAACCCTCTTCACAACACTGGAATTCCTAATATTTACCAGGCCGATTTTTCGCACACAGAAGAAAAGTGCAATTTACAATTTCCCTGCGGCCAAAATACAAGTGCAAGTGATCGGCAAGTGCAACGGTAATAGCTGGCGATCGGTGCGGAAGCGGGATAGTGCGGAAAAAAAGACGTGAAATCATCGTTTGGGTGGGAAAAAGCGAAAAGCAAAAGGCAAACCATAAAAAAGGAGAGAGCCAGGCCAGAGCCTCCTCCTGCACACGCATACAAGCGCTGGAGAAGAGACAGAGACACACACACAGTGGCGCAAGGCGCGGTGTGTATACGGCGCTGGGTGGGTGGGTGGTGGGTGGCCAAGTGGGCGGGGGTGGCGCCCGAGAGTGCGTAGTGTGTGCGTGAGTATCTGAGTGCGAGTGAGTGTGCCAGTGCGAGTGTGCGAGTGAAATAAGTGAAAATTTATACAAAAAAGCGGAGAAAAGCCACGCACTGTTTTTGCATAAAAAGCGCATAAAAACTGCAATATTCTTTGCATAATTGAATTGGTAGAGCATCGCTGAAGCGCCACCTCGACCTCGAGTGTCCCTCGGAGCAGTCCCCCTCGCCTGGCCATTTGCCGGCACTTTTGCGCCTACGCCCACGCTTAATACATACACACACAGAAAAAGCAACAAAAAACGAAACAGAATCAAGTCGCTGAGGCAGCAGGATCGCCAGGACCCAGTTGGATTTTCATCACCCAGCCTGGTACCTGGTACCTGGAACCTGGAACCTGGAACCTGGCCTTCCCTTAATTCACTTACATGATAAATTACCTCCCGCCCTTATCGAGATCTACTGATAGTCGATAGTCCAGTCGGTCGGACTGATAAGATACAGGCCAAGCGATTGATGAATTCGGTTTCCTCTATCACTAAATACTCTCCATATGCAAATTAACCAGCTATCAATGCCTGCTTTTCCCTGCTTTTGCTTTTTTTACTCGCCGTCTGCTGTAGCTGATAGCAACAAGAACAACAACAAAAACAACCAGAGGGAAGCCTTGGGAATAGCAGAAGTCTGAATACCCTTCGCTCTTGATAATAAATGTTTTAAAAATATAGTTAAATTAATGCTAATTTGCTGGAAATAATACTTTATTTCCTCTGCCAGGGCACAGTTTTTGCTCCAAATAGGGCGCAGACAGTGGCGGCCATAAAAGTCTACCCACTCAGGCCAGGGGAAAGCTTAGGGAATGAACGAAGTGCTAATACCCTTGCGAGTGTCTAATCTGTTTAGCTCTCTATAATAATTTGTTTAAGAATATTGTTAAAGAAACGCTAATTTTAATAATTTCCTGGAAATAATACATTATTTCCCCTCCCAGGGCACAGTCATTGCAAACAGTGGCGGCCATATGAGTTTACCCACCCAAAAAAGTGTAAAAGTGTGACCACAGTGGCGGTCATAAAAGTGTACCCACCCACACCAGAACCCCGTTAATGTTTTGTTGATACTGACACTGTTGTCCTTGTCCAGCTTATCGCGTGAGTCACCCTCTGACCCGTGAGTGTGCATTTGTTATTGTTCATGGACCTCTCTGTATCGTTTCAGTTTAAACCATAAAACTGTAAATAAACAAAAAAAAAGATAAACGAAAAATTAAGAAAAACCCCGAAAAAAACCAAAAACCGGATAGTCCCCGTGTAAAGTATTCCCCCCAAAATCCAATCCAACAAGAAATCCGAACCCAAAATGGGCTGCACCACCTCCGCCGAAGAACGCGCCGCCATCCAGCGCTCCAAACAGATCGAGAAGAATCTCAAGGAGGACGGCATCCAGGCGGCCAAGGACATCAAGCTCCTGCTGCTGGGTAAGTACTTTACCATTACCCCATCGTCCTCCTCCGCCACCGGAAGTGGAACGGTTCTATTGTTTTATTTTGGAGGAAAATTGATGGTTTATCCGCCCGACCAGATTCTAGAGTACTTGAGTGCGTTGGAAAATTGTGTTTTTTTTTTGGGTTTTATATAGGGGATAGATAGGGGAATATTTATGGCGCGCACTTTCCCTCGCACACTGGCTGGTAAAGCGCACTTTGTTCTACATATTGCAGTTTAAATTGGTTTTTCGATTAATTTCCAGCCTTGTTTTGTAATGTTTTGGAATTACTATATGCAACGGATTAAAAATATCAACGCTGGTTATGAAATATTGAACCTTGGGTTCAGGTGAAATGTGTCGTTTTACTTTTTTTTTTAATTAAATGCAAATTAAAGTATATTCTCTTCTATATATGCTTCAATCAAAAGTTCTTCTAAAGATTTTAATAATGTCGATGTTGTTTTGATGTTCTTATTGGTTCTTATTCTAATTGGGAGATTAAGTTCTTCAGATCGTTTTAGACAATCCTAGACAATGTCTTTATGGTTCGTAAATGGGATCTGATTAGAAACGATCAACATCATCGATAAAATATTGAATGAAGCTCTTGAGAATGCTTCCAGGGCCTGATATTGATGTGTTTAAGAATCTTATATATAGATTCACTTTTGAAAACGCTTCCTGGGCTTGATGTTAATATATTTAAGTATCTCTGATATAGATTCCCTTTCAAGAATGGGCTCTGTTCCTAATGTTGATATATTTAAGAATCTCTCATCTAGATTCTCTTTTGGGCATGGTTCCTGGGATCCTTTGTTCCTTTACTTAAGTATCTTTGATATAGATTCCTTTTTAAAAATGATACCTTGGCCATTAATTAAGTATCATTGATATATATTCACTTTTAAAATGGTTTTTGTTCCTAATTTTGATATATTTAAGAATTTTGGATATAAATCCCCTTTTTGAGAATGTTCCACAGCCCGATGGTAATATATTTAAGTAGCTTTGATATGGATTCCCTTTCAAGAATGGTTCCAGGGTCTTTATTTAAGTATCTTTGATATAGATTCCCTTTTTGAGAATGGTTCCTGGGCCTTTAGATACTTAAATATCTTTTATATAGTGTTCCCATCGATTCCATGCTATTCCCCTGTAATCCATTCCGATAGGAACTCAGTTTACTTTTATTTTTACGAGTTGTTGTCCCAACGAAACCCTGTCAAGGTTATTCCACACACCGACCGATGATGCATCGATGGAATGACAAACCTATTCTTAGCATGGCCAAGGCGAGGCACGACGCAAGCAATCAACAGCCACCGCAATTGGGTCATGTTTTTGGGTTGCATGTCGAACGCATAGGAAGAAGCCTCCGAAAATAAAGTCTCGAACCAGTGTGCCACAACAATGGAATGCCAAAGTGCGGCACTGGCAGCACCAGCAACAGTTGCATCTGCTTTTGTGGCAGCTGAGTGTGAAAACTAAACACTCTAGAGGGGAAGGAGGAGGAGCCATGTGGCGTGCATCTCGAGTGGCTGCGGTGGTGCAGCCTCCGCCTTAGCCTTAGCCTCAGATTTAGCCAAGTGCGTCTGCATCCGCCGGGGAGCGAAGGCAATCGACGCCACTTGACATTGAAACAGGCACACGTGTGTCACTGAGTGTGGGTTGTGGCAGAGTGGGTGTGGGAGTGGGTGGCAGGTTGGGCCACATTGACATTGAAATGTCAGTTAATCCTATTGACTTTGACTTGCCGAAAAAAAGGACAAAAACTGCAACAAAGTTCCATGTTTCTCTTTCACTTTGTCATCCCACACAAGCCAGCATGCAACCTCATGTTGCAATGTGGAGAAAAAACACTGAAAAAAGGAGGATATATTATCCCTATTTTGTAATAAAGAATAAAAGAATTTAGTATATTTTTTACTTGTTTTTATGAAACTAATTAATATTATTTTACTTTTATTTTCTTTTAAATTTAATATTTATTAGACTCCCCTTTTCGTTCGGTGTAGCCACATTACCTCCCTCATAGTTACTCGCTGTTGTTCTGTGCAATCAGGCAAAACTTTTAAACGCCCTAACAAGGAACAGGCAGCAGCGATTGCAGCTCATGTTGCAACAAGGCTCAAAGTGGTAACCACCTACCAGGGGGAGTGGCAGGCAGGAAGCATCGAATGGCGGCCAGGAAACACTAACGAAACAATGGACGGACGGAACAGGACGGAAGGCAGGCGGAATAAAGCGACATGTACGAGTCCTGCTTGTGGCTGTGGTGGTTTCCAAGTTGCAAGTTGCAACATTGAGTGGCGCCTCGCAGCGGAAGTTTGAAGAAACCCGAACCACTTGAAGCATATTTTCCGGCCAAAAGGTTATCGAGGAAGTGTTCGAGGCGCGATTGTTGGTTTTTCTTCAATCTTCAGATTGTTTGCTTGTTTTGCGGCCACTCGAGAGCGATCAATCGGAATTGATGGAAAAACTATCTAACTTTCGCGACAACCTCGAAAAGGGGTTTCTTTTGTTTGAGATAAACTAATTTTATGAATCTGAAACAAAGAAATGTGTCAAATTGCAGGTTGCAGGTGGTTTCTAGGTACGAGGTAGAATATTCTTTTATCTTTGGAAACTTTAAAAGTTATAGAGAGGTATGGAAAATAATATTTATAAAGTTTGAAGAAAACATGTTGAATCTTTGGGAAAAAGAAGTTTTACGAGGTTTTACAAGGTTTCACTATTTCAAAATCAAAGTACATAATAATAATTCCATCAAAATCACGAGATTTGAAGTATTTTTTTTAAAAGGATCCTAAAAGTAAAAAGATCTATTTGGAGAAATGTTATAGAAAGATATTCTAGGAGGGTAATAAATGCTATAATTTATTACAATGTAATAGTAAATATTCAAATTTAGATAACCTTTGTCCTGACAAGTCGCAACCTTTGTGTTTTTTTAAGAAATCCGTTCGATTATATCTAGATCACCAAACAATTTAATAAAAAAGAAGTCACGGAGATGAAACCCTCTTTTGGAGATCTCAATCCTTTCCCTTTTCGAGAAGCAATCGTTAAGTAAGTTTTATAGAAAGATATTTTAAGAAAGATATTTTAGAATGTAATATTGACAGAAACAATCCGTATAATCTCTGTTTAAAGAAGTCTCATCGATAGTGTTTTTCAATCCATTCTATCCATGTTAGAAATCCCTTCTAGAACAGCAAACAATTTAATAAAAAGAAGCCACGAAGATCCCAATCCTATCCCATTTTTAAAGAACCAATTGCAAGGAAAGTAAACCTGCTCAATAAGTAAATTATATAGAAAGATATAGAGAAAGATTTAAGAAGGTAATGAATAGTACAACTTTTTAGAATGTAATATTTAAAGACCCAATCCGTATAATCTTTGTTAAAACAAGTCTCAACCTTTATGGTTTTAAGAAATCCATTCTAGAACAGCAAAAATATTTAATAAACAAGTAAGGTAGCAGCAGTCGAGTTTCCCGATTGCAAAATACCCTGTACCCTTAGACATGCTTACAATTTATTTATTTAGTATCAATAAATGAATGAAACAATATTCTATTAGAAAAGAGGACCATAACAATATAAATTTGGTATGATTTTGGTTATGAAAATAAGTTTTGTGTGTTATAAAGCCATACACATTTCGCTGTCAACGTCGCAGTCGGCGTCGCGCAATGCGTGTTTTGCTGCGCTTCTGCTTCCCTTGCCATAGATTTTGCATGTGGCATAACTTCCGTGTTTCTTATCCGATTTGGTTCAAATTAGATAGCTTTTATAAGCACCAACGCATATGCCGAATTGCATAGCATTAGGACAATAATTGTGGGCGTGGCAGTTTTTTGAGGTTTGCGGGGAGCGTGGTCGTGACAGTTTTTTGCTGTTTGCGGGGGAACGGGGGGTGATATCAAAATAAAAAAACAAACTTGTACTGCGTATGGTAATTACCTATCCAACGATATATGGCACATGTCTGTAGATCTTGTAGTTTCTGAGATCTAGGCGTTGATACGGACAGGCGGACGGACGGACGGACGGACGGACGGACGGACGGACGGACGGACAGACGGACATGGCTATATCGACTCGGCTGTTGATGCTGATCAAGAATATATATACTTTATGGGGTCGGAGATGCTTCCTTCTGCCTGTTACATACATTTGCACCATATTATGATACCCTTTTCACCCATTTTTAATGGGTACAGGGTATAAAAAGAAGGCAAGAACCCTTTCCCTTTTGTAGAAGCAATTGCAAGGGAATAGCAATAAACATGCTCGTTAAGTAAACTATAAAAGATGCCAAATACTCGTACAACACAAATCGAACTTAATTGAGGAAAGTCAAATGTCGTCCGAGTGGCGAAAGGCCCGCGACCTGTGCAACCCGTAAAACGAAAACGTAAAACGTCGAACGGCACGGCAAATGGCAATGGACGGACGGACGGATAGGGCGGGGATTCGAAATGGAGGCATGTGGCACGGTGGAGGGACTGAGACTGAGGTGCAGATTGTTTCAGAAGGGCGACAAGTGCACAAGTGCTCCACTTTGCCGCTGTCTGTCATTCAAAAGAGCGAAGAGTTCGCGTGATAAAAAAAAAATGTCAATTTGTTTGCCGTTGAATGCGGTTTTGTGGTTGACTTGTGGTTGAGGTTGTGGCAACCCCCCTTGCTGATATCTGATGGTTCCCAATTCATTCAATAATTTCATTGCCTCATTCAGTGTTTTCATTATTTTTTCTCATCTCTGTTCTCGGACTGTCATCTGGTTTGGTCCATATTCGCATGGTGATAATTTAATAAAGCTTGTCAGGGGCTTGGGGTTCGACTGGCTACCCCTTTTGTTTTCCAAAATTGTGTCCAAAGGCCATCAAACACACAGTTAAAAATATGGAAATGTTTGCTGTTGAATGTTTGGCTTTAAAATTCCTGAAAAAAGCTCTCCTATTTATGGATTTTCATTTGAAATGCAGGATGTCTTGCTTTTTGTCACGCCATTCCCTCGTTGAAGGACCAATTACCTCTCCGGTTCCATTTTTAACCCTTCCTTGCAACGGTAATTAGGGTTATGGTAAGATTTCTCAGAAAACCCTCGATAGCCGCCCATGTCTATGTCAGGATGTTGTCAGGACATTGCCATTAGTGGCATTCCTAAAAACAGAACTCAAGGTAAATGAACTATAAATTAATGGAAATTCAATTCGAATCAAAATTCAAGACCTTAAATTCATTGAAAGCTCTATACATTTCATTAACTCATGTAATTTGTAGGAACTATAGTATTCCATAAAGTAAAAGTAATTGCCAGCATTTGGTTCGATTAATGGCCGCGGCAGCTGTAATTTCAGCTCAATGGATTTTTTATGGGACCGTTAATTGATTTGGTCATAACCAGATTGGTCCTGCAGCAAGCCTTTGTTGCCACCGCAGGATAGGACTCACAGGATCTACAGAGTCAATCAAAGCACCAGTGACGGGAATCCTGGCAATCGAATCGAATCGAAACGAATCAATGCGATTGTTTTATCTTACGGGTATTCCTTCATTTTCCGCTGCTCCGTTACGTGAACGGAGATGGATTTTTATGACACAAAGGACCCTAGAGGGGGGAACGGGTTTACTAAGATCCTGCTGCTGCTGCTGCTTCTGCTGCTGGCCAACTGTTTTGTGCTAATGTGCTTTGGCTTGGCCCATAAACGTGGCAAAGTTCTAAAGCCGCTGACTTAATTGTGCGCGTGGAGGTGGAGCGGGGGGTGGCAGTCTCCATTTAAACTGCAAAGCCACTTTAAGTTGCCTTAAAAAGGGGCAAAACGGGGGAAAAAAAAGGAAAGCAGCTGGGAGCAATGGGGAGAATAAACGGAGCTCGCGTGGGCGCACTCGCCGTTTTGGTTGTCCTTGTCTCGCTGCCAGACTCGCCAGATGCCTGCGCAGGCTCGTCGTCCCTCTCTGACTTTTGAACTTTCCAGTGGCACGTGCGCATGCTCGCACTCTCTCTTACCCCCGAGCGCCCAACCACCCACTGGCTCTCTCTCTACTTTCCTGGAGAGCTTTTCCTCGACCACCTCGAGGAATGTGTGTGTACTGGAAACAGTGGCGTATGGGAAGGATTCTATTCTATGGAAAGATGGAACGTGTTTAACCCCCAAAATCCCCATTCAGGCTACGCCACTGGTTGCAAAAGCTTCCTTCTTGTGCGTGGTGCGTTTTGGGCGGCTCCGTTCTGCTGCGAGAGAGAGAGCAATCCAAGCACACGGGGTTTACCAAGTTCAGTCGAGTTCCGTTAGTTCTTCAGCCAACTCGCACAAAATCGGTTTTGCAAAATGCAAATAATCGCTTAATTACAGTTTAGTGACGCCAATCGAAAAACATTCAAGTCTGTGTAAAGGAAATTCTATAAAATATCAAAAAAATTGTTAAGAAAAATTCGCTTTGCCATTTGTTGATGAACAAAATAGTATCGGGAGGAGCATTATCGTGAAAATTCCATTCTATTTTCATTTTTACGGACTACGCATGAATCATTTAGCGTGCTGGAACAGCAACAGCAACAACAACACAAACAAATAGGCACCCCGAAAAGTGTACAAAAGAAAAGTTTTATTTGTGCTTTTCTTTGGCTTATTTGGCTAAAACAACAATCGCCTCCTTTTTGGCTGCTTTTTTGCGTCAGCATGTGCCCATTTTCCAGCTACTCTGCCTCCTCCCAGCGACTCTCTGCCCCTTCTCGCTCTCTTGTTTATGGCCACTTGTAAGACAGCCAGCGAAAAAAGCGAAAAAAAAGAGTGGGCCAAGAGTGGGAGTTGCAAACAATCGAGCGCTTAATCGCATATCCATACAAATATTACCTATATCTGCCACAAACGCGAACACCAACTGCGAAAGTTCCCGCAAAACCAGAAAAAAAAACATTAAAAAAATACAGAAAGTGTATATTGCGATAATTTATTGATTTTTCGCCTTGTTTATGGCTCTTCGTGTGCACAGGTGTGTGCGTGTGTGTGTGCATGTGTGTGTGTCCAAGGATTTTGGGCTGCATTGCCATGACTTGCCACGAATTTTTGGTTAATGAAAAACAAGAATCTTGTGCAAGCTCCTTAATTACATTTTTTCCACGGCTGTGAGTGGAAGAGCTTTTGCCACTCGTTCCTTTCTACTATTTCTCTACTATCTAGCCGTCCCTTTCTCTTACTCTCTCCATTTCTCTTGTACCATCTATTATTTCCCATTTCCCTGAAGCTAGCCAAAGACAACAAAATTTCCCAACGGCGAGTAGGGAATTTCCCCTCGCTGGGACACGAGGAATTTTTCAGTTTACAATCGGACTTTACCGTTAGCGGTCAAAACGCGAATCCTCCAGCATCCCCGATGTTTATCAACAAAATGCAACGCAAATAAAAACAGAATCGATTTTCTGACTAACGGTCATACTATTTTTCAGTTCAAAAACTTGAAATTTATTAAAAAAAAACCTTAAAAAATAAAAAATAAATTAAAGTGCAAAAGTGCTGGCATATCCTTTGGAGAATATCAACAAAAAACAATAAAAATAAAAACTGATTGTGAAATTGAAGCAAAAAGTGCTTGGCATTCTTACCTTCGGATACATCGACTTAAGTTCAAAACCCTTTGATTTGTCCCCCCGGAACGCGGTGCAGCACCTGTTATCCTGTTATCGTGTGTTATCCTGTTTCTTTTCTTCGCTGGCAACGTAGTCGGCCATTGAGTTGGCCGATACCGAACGACCTTCAAAACGTTTTGCGTCGAGGCAATACGCACCATGGGCTGCGCACAGTCTGCCGAGGAGCGAGCCGCAGCCGCCCGGAGTCGCCTCATCGAGC
Organism: Drosophila ercepeae; assembly: GCA_018150545.1. NCBI lineage: Eukaryota > Metazoa > Arthropoda > Insecta > Diptera > Drosophilidae > Drosophila > Drosophila ercepeae. The sequence continues at coordinate 18,375,347 of JAECWL010000161.1, forward strand.
GCAATCTCAAGGAGGACGGCATACAGGCGGCAAAGGACATCAAGCTCTTGCTGCTGGGTGAGTTCCAGCGACCATCGGGCAATAAATATTTAATTCGCTGCTAAAATTAGTGTAGCATACTTGGCGGCTGACCAGGCTCGGTCCCAGGCCTCAGTTTTGGGCCGAATTAATGCTTATTAATGCCCGGCACTCGCAGGGGGGGTGTAGCACGAAATATCCTCCACATCCTTTATCGGGGTGAATTAGTTCCTGTCAGCTGCAGCCTTGGCATTTGACCGATGCTATTTGTGGTGGTTGGGAGTCCTTTTTATATTATTTCAGCCACGAAAAGGGCATTTCCAAGTTTTTAATGAAATGGGACTTTTTTGTGGATGTTCCTAACGATGAAAGTGTTTCATCCAACACTGTTTCAGTTGTTAATTTATATAAATAGAATAATATTATATAAAATATAATAAATTGTTTATAAATGTATAATAAAATGGGTTCAACTGCGTGTTTTTTTCTTATTTAAAGCATTAATCCAAGGCCTTTAGAAGCCGAATAGAAAAGAAGAACAGATTTCAATAAGTTTCCTAGAATTCTCTAATTCACTCTGATATCCTTCTAATCTTTTTTCTATTTTTTTATCATTTTAATGGAAACAAATGATAAATATACTACTAAATTCTGATAAAAATATGACGTTAAAAAGTAATTAAAGCTCTAAACGAGTTTTATAAGTCGAATAGAAAAAAGAATAGTTTTCCACAATTTCCCTAGAATTTGAGCGATATCCTTCCTATCTTCCTTCTATTTTTTGATCATTTTAATGGAAATTAATGAGGTATTTGATTAAATACTAACTTTAGATAAAACAAATTACCCTAAAAAGTAATTAAAGCTCTAAACGATGACTTATCACACAATATTATCACAAAAGCTTATCCAATTAAAGTGAAAAGCAGTGAAAGTGAACCTCCTGATCCTGATTGAGTTCATGAATCATTCAGAAACTGATTAATTAAGGAGGTATTTGATTAAAAAGTAACTTAAGATAAAAAAACATGACCTTAAAAGGTAATTAAAGCTCTAAATTATGTTGCTGAAACGATGTTAGGACACAATATTATCACAATGGCTTATCCAATTGAAGTGAAAGGGGTTTGAAGCGAAAATCCACCTCCTGATTCTGATTAAGTTCATGAATCATTCAGAAAATTGATTACTTAATGGTATTTGCTTTTGAATCCTCGCTTCCTGGCACTAGAATAGCCTCTCCTTCTTGGCTTGGTTGCCGCTCGACGCGGGCTTAGTGGCGAATGCAAATTGCCATAAATTTAATAATCGCAATAATATTTTTATGCAGCAGACAGCAAAGTTCAAGGTCAGTGGGTGGTTGGAGGGTGGCGGTTGGAGGGTGAACTCGCCCCTACATAGTTGTTGATTGTAATTGCAATTGGATTCGGATACCGATTCGGATTGGGATTGGGATCTGTGATAACCCGCCGGGAGACATTTGCAAAGCAAATATTTCGCTTTATTTTAACCAAATTTGGCCTGATAATCATGGCGGAGACTGTTAGAATTCATATATTTTTTCCATCTTTTTGGCAAATTTCTCGTTCCGTTTGCTAAATGAGAAATTTCATATAATATTTTCTCATCTCCGGCTGCTGCTGCTGTGGATGTTCCACCTACTATATAAGTACCCCGGATTCCAGTCACCCCGCCCCTTGGGGGCATGCACCCGCCTCTGCCTCTGCCACTGCCACTGCCTCTGTGTAAACTGTTTACATTTCGTGTATTTCATTTAATTTCCTCTTCTGCTGGGGAAAGATTTCAATTTCTGACAGTTTTGCGTGTATTTTCGGGTATTTCTGTATTTTTTCGGTATAAAAATGTTAATTTTTTTCTCTCCATTTGCTACTCAAGCAACACCCACAGTGAGTGTGCTGGAAATGTTTATTTAAAAAAAATTTCAATTTTTTTCTTATATATTTTTTTCGCTCTAGCTAGTGCTGTGCGCATCGCATCCAAGAATTCATAATAATAATCAGAGCAACACGTACGAGTACACTCTGGTAGCTTTTGTTTTCCTCCAAATCCGTGAAGGCATTAAATTAAAGCACTTTGCCTTCGATTTCCACACAAACAAAACATTAATCTCAGGTGCCTCCTGATCCACCTCCTCCTTCTATAAACAAGGAAATCTCTGTTTCTTTTTTGGGAAACCTAAACAGTTTCCTTGGTCTCTTCTGGGCGGAGTTTTTCGGACTTGAAAGGTGTTGAGTCCCTCAAGTGGTGGACAATGAACTCTTTGAGGTTTTAATGTTTCTCAAGAACTCAAAACCAGGTGAATGATTCGGGAATTACATCGGTTTTCTTGGGAAAAAAGTATGATTCAATGATTACATTACAAATGTAAACAATAGTTCTTATTTTCAGGTATTTTTTTCAAGATTTTCAAGATTTTCAAGAACTGAACAATGAACTTTTACCCTGGATGTTATGACTCTTCGAGAACTAATTTGTTTACCCGATTATTAAGTCATTAGAGCTTTAAATAGACGAATGCAATTTCCATTTCCAAGGATGCCTGAGTCTAGCAATTTTCCAGCAGAGCTCCATTCAATTAACAAATTGCATTCAATTGTATGGAAATCCTCGAAGAACTGCAAATCCTTCTCCACCGCTGACCATCACCGAACAATTAATCCTTTGTTTGCCTTTTATAGCTGCCCCCTTGCCACGAACTCTTTGCGTTTGGCTTTGGCTTTGAGTTTTTCTCATTTTCTTTGGACAGTTGACGGCCGACGGCATCTTGAGATACAGATACATTGACGATGCTGCTTGGATGCTTGGAAGATGATTATCATAATGATGATGGTGGTTGTGGGTGGGGGTTGTGTTCAAAGGCCATTAAGCTCTACTTGAGAAACACAAAGCACTGACATTTAGTGCTAGAGACCACTAGATAGAGAAGCCCCATATCGCAGCATAAATATTTTTGCGACCCCTCGGGCGGAGGCGATAACCAAATAACCATACCAGATCCTATCGCTATCTCTGTGCTTCACTAACTTCTACATCTTCTATATCTCTTTTAGGTGCCGGTGAATCGGGCAAGAGCACAATAGTCAAACAGATGAAAATCATTCACGAGAGCGGCTTCACTGCGGAGGACTTTAAACAATATCGACCGGTTGTCTACAGCAACACAATACAATCATTAGTTGCAATTCTGCGCGCGATGCCAAACCTCAGTATTCAGTACAGCAATAACGAGCGGGAGGTAAGCCCCCAAATGAGTGGTCTATTCAGGGGATACACAGAGGGAAATCAGAGGGAGTCCTTCCTAAATTTGAGTATAATATGGGAGAGTATAAAATATGGAACGGAAATATCTCATATAGATTGTGCTAGGAGTCTAGGATAATAATAGAAAAGGCTTACCTTGGATCAATGGAGCTTGCCAAAAATGAATTCTAGTTTTTATTTGTTTTAAATATTATATTTTTCAAAACTAGAGATAATAACGAGCTGATCCATGTTTAAAATAATATCCTTGCGAAAAAATCTTCCAAAAAACAATATTAAACTAGAAGCTTATCTTTACTAAAGTTTGCTAGGAAAACTCAATTTTAATTTTAGGTTTTACCGAATTGGATTGCAGTAAAAATACAATATATTTCATGATAATCAGGCATCAATATGTAACTTTCGATAAAACGTGTCTTACAATACTTTTGTGGAATTGCGTTGATATGTTCCGATACCTATAGTAAACCCACTTTAAATTAGAACATTTTAAAAAAAAGTAATAAGTATTTAATCAATGAAATATAGCAATGGAAAGACTTCTACAGAAAGTAAGCAATCCTAATGAAATCCTAAAATAAAAGAAATTATTTTGCGAGGAAGAAACATTTGCCACTTTTCTATAAAAAAGGCAATCAAAACAATGATTAAACTGAGCATTTGAAATGGATCTTTTTTTAACGTTTAATGGATCTACAATCTTCTCATATTATTTAAAACCTAAATTCTATTTTTTTATTCAAATAAAATCAGTAAATCAAGTAATTTAAGAAGGAATCTCTCTCTGTGTCTCACTGTGTAATAACCTGTTTATTTTTCCTCGTATTACCCCGAAACTCATCCATCACTATTCCCCATTAATCCTCAGAGCGATGCCAAGATGGTGTTCGACGTGTGCCAGCGAATGCACGACACCGAGCCCTTCTCGGAGGAGCTGCTGGCCGCCATGAAACGACTCTGGCAGGATGCCGGTGTCCAGGAGTGCTTCTCGCGCAGCAACGAATACCAACTGAACGATTCCGCTAAATAGTAAGTACAAACCATGGAACTATATTTGAATCTTTAGCAGGACATCTCCTAGCAATATTTAAAAAAAATGCGAGATTATGGAAAAATGCTTCCAAACTAATGATACGCCAAACAAAAGGCAATTAATCATGCGCATAGATTGGTGTCGGCTTGACCTTAGCCATCACTTTCTGTCCAGAGTCGAGTCGCATTTTGATTAATGATAATCCGAACCGAGTCACACACAAACGGAGGCACAAAAAATCAACATTTTTGGGACGCTTTATTAGGTACAATTATTCTTGGGTAAAAACGCCTACAACTAGCTATGGGGGAGTATAATGGGGTCTATATACACATGGATAGTACGAATATACAACGATTATTTAGTGTGCTGGTGGTGCTGGAGCTGCTCTATGCTCTATGTACATTTGCTTAATTAAAAAGAAACATCGCCAGCAGCAGCAGCAGGACACCAGCTGGGCTTTGACTATAAATATCACACATCCGCCGTGTATGCCGCTCTCTCAGGCTGAGGGTTGTCCCTCCGGTGAAGGTTGCACTCACATCTCGGCTCGGATTGCTCGGATTACTCGTCCCTCAGCTTCAGCCTGAAGTTAAGCGGCGATTGTGGAATGTACGTGGAGTTCACGCGGTACACGAACTCCTCGGCGTCGTAGGAGACCTCGTATTTGCGGAAGATCTGTTTCAGAAACGAAAAACAAGCCAAATTAGTAAAGTACATAGGTTTGGTTCTCGGTTTTTGGGGTTTATGCTTTTTGTTTGCAAATTCCCTTTACCTTGGCCAGCAGCGTGTGCAACTCAATTTCGGCGAAACGGCGACCCACGCACATGCGGCGTCCGAAGCCAAAGGGCAGACTGACAAACGGGTGAATCTTTTGGCCGGCATGGGGGCAGCCACCTGGAAAAGCAAAGGGAAACCAGTTACCGAGTTGGGTACACAGGGGGAAAAAAGGATGTGATGCCATTTCAAGGGAACAATAACCGGGAGAGTTTCTAAAGTAACAACAAATATTCTTACAAAATCCATCTAAATTGTTCTCATTTTGAAAAACTGTCGAATGATATAAATGAAATGTTTTAAGTAGTACAAACTATATAATTGCCTTTAAATATTCATGCACGGTACTCGAGGATTATAAATGGACAGTGAAGTGAAGAAATTTGTTATTAAACAATCCATTTTGTAAGGTCTTTTACCTTCTAACTATGCTTAATGTTAACAAAGTACTCGTATTTTTCTTTTAAAGAATCATGATTGTAACGTTTTTTAACGGAAAGAGTACCGGGTATCACATAGTCACGTCTAACTATGTTAAATGTGAACAAAGTACTTGTATTTTTGCTTTAAACAATCCATTTTTTAGGGCCTTTTACCAGGAAGAGTACCAGGTACCAAATAGTCAAGTGTAACTATATTAGAAACGAACAAAGTACTCGTATTTTTGTTTTAAACAATCCATTTAGTGAGAGATTTTACCGGGAAGAGTACCGGGTACCGCATAGTCAACCGTTTATATTTGAAGGGAACTAGAATCGGGAGACTGCTTTAACTCGAAGATTAGAAGCGATCAAAGTACTCGTATTTTTGTTTTAAACAATCCATTTTGTATGGGTCTTTTACCGGGCTTGTCACAGGAAGAGTACCGGGTATCGCATAGCCGTGTATCACATAGTTTATTATTTCCAAACCGAAGCTTAACTAGAACTAGAACAGTTTTCTCTAAGTGTCGCAACTTACCGGCATCGGCGGAATTGGCCTGCTTCAGCCAGCGCTCGGGCAGAAAGCGATTGGGTTCCGGGAAATATGCGGGATCGTTTGACACCACCAGGTGGGGGAAGATAACGTGTGTCTGAAATTGGAAGCAGAAAGGTCCGTAAATTGGCTGTTCCTGGGAAGTAGAGGTTGGGGTCTGGGGTACCGCCCCGCCCCGTCCCGGGTGGCAGACTTACGCCCTTGGGCACGTGGTAACCGTTGATGACAGCGTCCGACTGAAGGCTTCGCCCATTGGCAATCACCACAGGTCGCATTCTAAAACAAGGATTGTCAGATGGAGAAGAGAGGGAGAAGGGCACTCATTAAATACGAAAAAAAGGACGCCAATCAAGGAGAGTGCCGGGCTCACCGTAGAGTCTCCTTCACGCAGGCTCGCAGGAAGGGCATCTGCTCGAGGACATTCTGGTTGATCTCCGCATCGCGGTTGGGAAACACCTTCTTGAGCTCCTCCAGAAGTTTCTGCTGCTTATCCGGGTTCTTGGCCAGCTGGTAAATGGTGGATGAAGCTGCCACGGATGTCTATGATGGAAGGGAATTATAGGTTAACTAAAAATGGATTTATAGTTATTGTCTGGAAGCTACCGTATCGACTCCTACTAAGAACAAATCCAGGGCCAGAATGGCGGCCAACTTGCGGTTTCCCGTCTTTCGGACAATCCTCTCCACAATTGATATATCCGCCTCGTTTTTGGGCAAGCCACTGGCCTCATCGGCATCAGCCTTGTCCATGGTCTTGCTGATGTTCTTCATGCAAATTCTATTATTGGAATAATAATTTTCAAGATTGTTTATCATAATTTCTATAATAATTTTGCCAACTCACGCTGTGAACTGATCCAAAGCCTTGACGAAACTGCGATAGGCCTTGGTGGGGTAGAAGCGCCACAGAGGCATACGCAGCTCCAGTTCTGGCACCGCCCAGAAGAAGGTATTGATGGCCTCGATGATCTGCTGGGCCTCCTCGCTGCCCTCCGGCGACAGGCAACCCAGTCTGGTGTCCAAGGATACGCGGCCAACAGCTGGAAATATTGATTTTTTTGTATACATTTTTAAGATAATATTTCCTTGATTTAGAGGCAAAGTAATCTGAAATATGACTTCTAAGTTAAGTTACTTTCTCTTCTTGAAGTACCCCAAAAAAACCCATTTAAAAAGCTTTTTCAAAACCCATATTCAATGTCATAAACTCATTTATAGAGGCAGCTGCAGTCTCTAATTCTATAATAGAATTTGTGAAACAGCCAAGAATTTGCCACAACCCAGTCGGGACTCACATTCCAAGGCCCATTTGTAGAGCTCGTGCAGGAAATTGTCTGGCAGTTCATCCTTTTCGTTGCGCATCAGCTCGATACTGTAGATGGATAAAAAAAACATATATATATAATATAAACTCGTATATTCTGGATTACATAACTCGGTTTAGATGCTTGAACTTACCGGGCCATAAATTCGCTGGCAATGTCATTCAGCGGCGGAATGTACTTCTTGGCCGTTTGTGGCTGCAGCAGGATGTGCTGCACCTCCTGCCTGAAGGCCTCCCACTTGGGACCGTGTCTGGGGGAAGGACAAAAATATGTATGCAATGCATGCCTTTCCGTTATATAAGGACATTACTTACACGCCAATTAGGCCGGCCACATCGCCAAAGAAGTCGCGCCGCAGGTCGCCCTTGTAATGACGCAGGGAGGGCATCGACGGTCTGGTTTCGAGAGCAAATAAAACACGGGGTAATGAGTTTAAACGAAAATGGAAAAAAATGGGGGAGAAACATTACAGAGAGGAAAATAATTGCTTTAAATTGAAATGCAATCATTGAAAAGGCAGGCATTGAAACGTGTTTTTAGCGATAAAAGTTGCTATAAAAATCACATCTATTTTTTATAACAATTTGGCATTTATGTATAATATTTGAAATGTCATGCTCATATGCTACTTTTTGCTATAAAAATTGTTAACAAATTGACGTCCAATTGAGGGCCGCGACTTTTTCTCTGCGTAGCTGCCTGAGTTGGCCAAAACCCGCCACCGTTTGAGGTCGCCTGCCCTCGCGTGCAGACAAACCGGCGACAACGACATCAAATACTAAAACCCCAAAACCCAAAACCTAAAACAAAAATCCACTCTGAAAATGAGGCGATTTCTCTTCATAATTTCCCCCAGTCCACCGTCTAGTCCAAGTCCGTTTCCATATATAATATTACACACGAACTGGTATTTGCATTATATTTGTCTACTCGCATGTCATAGAATAAATAAAAGAAGCGCTTTTTATTGCCTTTTTGTTTTATGCACCACTCCTCGGACCATGCCACAAAGTGTGTGGCAGGAACACTGAAACACAAAAGTTAACTTGCTTGATGCGTTGAGACGACCCTGAACTTGTGTTGTCTTTTGTTAAATACAAATCTTAAATATTTTCACACAATTATGCAAAGTAGGTAGTACCTGTCATATTTCAAGCAAAGCTTCTATATTTAACAAAGCGTTTCCTTAAATCTGAAATATTGTAATTAAAATATCAAATATTGAAACCAAACAAAGGAAATAATGTTTATTCAATTGAGGGATTAATAACTTCGAATTTAGGATACTCTTGAATATTATTTATAATCTTTTAACTAAAGTTAACTAATCCAATCTCTGGACTCATCGAATTCGAGAAACTTCAAATGCATTCCAAGTTTCCACGTGAAGCTTCTATATTAAACGATGCGTTCCCTTAAACTTGAAATATTGTTATTTATTTATCAAATATTGAAACCAAACAAAGGAAACAATGTTTATTCAATTGAGGGATTAATAACTACGAAACTGTGATAATCTTAAACCTTATTTATAATCTTTTAAGTAATCTTAACTAATCCAATCTTTGAACTATTCGAATTCGAGAAACTTCAAATGCATTCCAAGTTTCCAAGTGAAGCTTGAAATATTGTAATTAAAATATTAAATATTGAAACCAAACAAGGGAAACAATGTTTATTCAATTGAACCTTATTAAACCTTATTTAAAATACCATATTTTAAGAGATAATTAATCCAATCTCTTGTCTAATCGAATTCCAGAAACTTTAAACGCATTCCATGTTTTGTAATCATTTTTAACTTGATTTAAACTTGACCATGAAATCATGGTTCAAAACTGCATTTAATTAGCATAACTGGAAGTTGCAGTTTGTTGAAAGAAAATATATTTAACTTTGTATAATAATTAGTAGTTTCCAAAAATAGCTAAGACTTTTCATCTAAAAACTTGTCGCCAACTGGGCCAAAACTAAAACTCTCCAAAAGTTGGCCAAGCGATGGTCACGATCCGATCTCTGACTTCAGCTTGAACCCCAACTAACAGCTACTTGCCCCAACCAAATAGTTTTTCCCACATGCCGGAGACATTTCTCGGCGTTTTTTATGGGCCTCGTAAAAAAAAAAGCAACAAACCCGACGCCTCGACGGCATATCTTGGCCAGACTTTTTCGGTCTCTCGGCCAAAATATCTTCATCAATCAGTCGGTCAGTCAGTTAGTCAGTCAGTCAGTTAGTTGGCTTCACACTTCTTCGCTTCAGTCATTCATTCATCAATCTGGCAAGACGACGGCAAAAGGGCGGAGAGACTGGACCGGCTAACATTACGTTAATGTTGTCTCATAGCCAATCTATTAGCGATTCTTTTTAGCCATTTTAATGATGACTTGCAAAATGTGTTTTTGCCGAAATACAAACAAAAAGTGTTTGGCTTTGTTTTTCGCTAAAGTCTGAGTTGTTTTTGGCCAAGACATCAAGTCTATAAAGTACACATATTGGAAACGTAACTTGTTAAATTTGGTTCATGGCCATGGCTCTAAAAATTGTACCTCATGTGGCTCAAACGATAGGGAAAGGCGGCGAAAAGAAAGCTTATAAAAGTTATGAACATCTGAGCCGAGATCTGTGTGACTTTCGTTTTGTTTGCCTATTTTATTTCTCAGTTTTATTTATTTCTATGATGCAAAAAAACCAAAACCAAAAACCGAAATAAAAATAAAAATATACTCATGACTGACAAACTTTGAATAGTTCGGATTGTTTAGTTTTCGAATCGGATAGGCCTATGAGGTGAAAGTTTCCTCTAAATTCAATTTAATGGCAAAAAAAAAACTTGATATCTCTGTGAGATCGAATCAGTTGAATAATTTAGTTTTTGTTCGAGAATTACCTGCATGCGGAAATTCAATTAAAAGCCTAAAGGATTATGATTCGTTATTTATTCAGAATTTTAATTAGAAACTCTCTGCTCTCGATGAAAAACAATATTTTTGCGCTTTCATCTTCTGTTGCCGCCCTGATGCCAAAATCTGTCACAATATTTTCGCACATTTCGTTAAATCCCCAACTGGATGTCAGCCAGAAACCAGCCAGCCATTTGTTGCCTTCGCTTGTTAATAATTTAATTTACGGATCGAATTCAATATGCGCATAAATAAACAGGAATTGCACAGCCATTGAGGATGCAAAAGGGAGTGCCAGGATGTGGGCGGCTTTTGGGGCGTGGGTGTATCCATGCATGACTGATTTGCTGCGGATATGTTGGATATGTACATACTCCAGTGTGCCGGGTAAAGCCACTGCCGATGCAGACCAAGTGCATCCAAGCACGACTTGAGCATTAACATGGCTTCAAAATGAATTTAATGAACCCGTTTAGGCCTTCAATGAATGCCAAATTACCAGGCTTACATAACCTGACATAAGAAATGACAGCATTTATAGTTATTTCTGGCTATTTGTGATCAATTGAAGGGGCGTGCTGGCTTTAAATTTAAGCCTTTAATGAGCCACAACTTGGTCTATGACGAAATACTACAAGTACTTTGTTTCCTTGTAATGGAAATATAATTGCTTTTCTTATAAGAATAATTAGCTTTTAAATAAAGTCATAGATAAACTGTAGTGATAAAATTTAAATCTCTCTGGACTTTGTTATAGATTCTCTTGCACATAAAGTACCTGATATAAAATCTTGTTAAATGTTACAATATTTTTCACACAAAACCAGATTCGATTAGATTTTCTTAAAATATCGATTAAACCGACCCTTTTAAACATTTTCTTTATCCCAAACCTACAAAACATACCATTGATTTTGCATTATTTCTTAGAAATATAACAAATTTTAGTATTAATCTTTAAGAATTTATCAACCAAATCGTAGACTATCGATAAAATCGATCTTTTTAAACCAGAAAGACAACTCCGAACACGTGGCGTATACGCAATATGATTAATAAATACAAGTTCATGACAGAATCACCGTAAAAGGACCTGCTGCATTACTCACCGATGTGGCATGGTCTCCTCCTTCTTGAATATATTTCGAATCTCGTCGCCGTCGAAAACAAAAAGCAGATCCGGATGACCGATGAGACCACCCACCTTGGCCATCTTGCCGTAGTTGACATGCAATTCGTTCATAACCTTGTCCAAGTCGCTAATTTTATAGGTTCCTGCAGAGGACAGTTATTGGATGACCAGGACTATGGGGGGGTTGGGGATAAAACACTTACCAATTAGTGGGGCAAAGCGCCAGGAGTTGCCAATCAGAGGCAACGGATACGGGCCGGGAACTTCCGAATAAGGACGCACTGCAGTTGTTGAGGTGCAAGTGGTGGCGGTTGTTGTTGTTGCCACAGCAGCAGCATTTCTTGTTACTGTTGTTGTTGCTATTTGGGTGGCAGCTGTTTTTACGGCTTGTTGGCTGCCAATTAGTGAAAATTATGCAGAGAGAGAAAATAAGTAAAAGGTTGGATTTGAAACTTTTAGAGAGCCAAAAAAAGGTTTAGAGGTCAAGAAAGGATTAGGAATAAAAGTTTAAAATCTTTAGGTGTATTAAATATTTATATTTTAAAAGGTTCTACAATTTCTTTCAGTGTTCTCTACACTGAGTGTGAGAAAATCACTAACCTGACATTTAATTTCTTCATATTCGCTCGCTCTTCCTGCCGCAGTCGCTGCATTGCAATTGATTTTTCAATTTCCGTTGCCACGCCCACGCCGCTGGTGGGCGGTGAGACCACCGGCCCCGCACCCCCTGCACCACCACCAGAGTGCGGCAAAATGGCGGCAGAGCCAGAGGAAGTGGAGCGTCTCATCAGCGCCATGGAGGTTTTGCGTAATCCCGACGACATCTTGAGTTGGTTCTGCTGGGAAATGGGTGTGGAAAAAAAACGGGGAGGCTCAACTATTATATAATGTAAAAAAGTTGCCCAAGCTGCTGATTGTATATTTATGTTGTTTTTTTTCTTCCTGCCGGCGGCGAAACTTTTAATGCATTTCAAAGTTTCTCAGCCCGAACGGACGAATCAATCAATATCTCTGGACAAATATCCGAAGGATAGGCCACTTGAGTTTATTATTCTAGCCTGGGACTGCTGAAAGGTGTTTAGTTTGAGTGCAAATATTATTCGTATTTATTTTCCTTTTTTTAAAACAAAAAAACAGCACTTAGTGCGAGATAGTTGCTAAACAAAAGCCAAGCAAACACAATCGGTGGTCGTTCTATTTTATGATTCCAGTCAATAATCGAGTCGGAGTTAGCCAGCGTTAAATTGAGCTCAAATACAACCGATATTACAAGTACTGCCCGTACTGTTCGTCTCGTAAAATGCGAATCCAAACAAAGAAAACACAAACGCTGGAGTTGCCTGAAGTAGCGCCATTGATGGCCCAAACAACCCTGGCCCAGACTTGGCAGTAAGCCCTCGTAAAGACAGCCACTTGGACTTGGGTGGGAAAATAAAGTGACGAGCTTATTGAAAAACTCTTAAATTAATCCGACAAACTGCACTTTTATGGCTCAGACTTGGGGGTACATTTTAAGTAGAATTCTAGGAGAATCTGACATTGTTTTAGAGAGTTTTTTTAAAGTATATGTTCTCATATATTGTGGAAATTTGTTTAACTAATATTCGTTGAATATTTTTAAAGTTAAAGATGCTGATTTAAAGCCTTTTTTCTTGAAACTTCTTTAAAAAGGCACATAACTTTAGCATAGCTTGGATTCTTTGATTGATTTGAAATGTTTACTTTAAATTAATAATAGAATCAGAATAGAGTCTTTTTAACAAAAAAACTGTTTTTAAACTACGAATTTTAGCCAATTCAACATTGTTTTGAAGAGTTTCTTAAAGTATATGTTCCTGATTTTAATTTCCTAGATACATTTAAACAAGATACAAATATGTTCTCACTTATTGAAAACAATTTATAATATAAGATTCGTTAAATATTTTCAAAGTTACAGATGCGTCTTTAAAAGTTTTTTCCTTGAAACTTCTTAGAAGGAACACATTCCTCGATTGATTTGAAATGTTTACTTTCAATTAATAATAGAATCAGAGTCTTTTTACCAAAAAAAAATGGTTTATAAATACGAATTTCAGTATCTTTTACCAAAAAATGGTTTATAGATACAAGTTTCAGAATCTTTTTACCAAAAAATGGTTATTAATACGAATATCAGTATCTTTTCACCAAAAAATGGTTTATAGATACAAGTTTCAGAATCTTTTTACCAAAAAAAATGGTTGTAAATACAAAATTCAGTATCTTTTAACCAAAAAAAATGGTTATAAATACGAATTTCAATATATTTTAACCAAAATACTGTTTTAAAAACACGAATTCCACTGTAAGTTACTCTCCTTAAACCAGAACTAACCTGACAAATGAGAAATCCCTTTGAATTGGCGAAGAAAAGGCCAAGATTGAATAAGTTGTTCCTTCGATATTCTTGATTTTCTTGATTTTCTGGCTATTGAATGCCTGCCTGGTTAGGCTGGTTGGGCCCAAAACCCCCCAAAAATCCCCTACTTCTCGTACACGCATTTAATATGAGCATTCCAACTCCCGGAGGCTGGCGAGCAAACTGCAAACGAGAAAAGTCATTGGGGGGAGATTGCTCATACGCCGCGTACGCCATCGAACACAATGGCCACTTTTGTGCCTTTTGGTGGCTGTGACTCGGCTTTCTGGGGCTTCTTGTGCGCCTGCTCCCCAAGGGCAATATAATTTAAATGCCGAAAATTTGATGGAACAGAAATCTGCTCAAATATATACATAACATATATATAAACATACAGAGTTTGCTTCTCATTTGTCTCGTATACGAGTATGTGTGTTCGGAGGGTTTGTTTTTTTATGTACACTCTTAGTACAATGCCAGCGGAGAAGCTTATCCTTGCCCTTGTCGCTAAAGCGGCGACCTTGAGCTTTTTTAAGGAGCCCCTCTACAGAAGGAAAAAATGGAAAAGAAAACAAAACTATCCTTGTGGCGGATGCGAGAGAACGCGGCTTTATCGCAAGTCGGCTATAATGAACTTGAGTGATAATCCTAGCGCCTGCTACTAATGCTGGAGAAATGTCAAGCAGCCACTTGTCGTTGACTTTTATGGCCATTGTTCAAAATAGAAGCCCTAATGGGCCAAGACTGAGACCAGGCCAAGACCGAGACCGTGCTTTCTTCACGCTCGAATGAATGCGAAACTGAAACTGGAATTGAATTTCAGGCGAGTTCTATTAGCATTCGGCTGCTAAATGAGCAGCGACGGGAAACACAAACTCTTGGCCCAAAACACAAATCTCGCCATATTGGCTTATGTCATAATTTTTGGCTTTTATCGAGTATTGGCTGGGCTGGCCCTCTGAAAAAGAGGTGTGCCTTGGGAGCTGCATTGGAATTTGCTAAAACCAATCCATATTTAAATTTGGATTTCAAAGCTGCGGCTATTAAGAGGTGTTGGTGAAACCAAGTCATAACTATTATTCCTTTCCAATTATTAAACCATTTGTTTTAGTTTCAATTAAAATGCCATTTTCTCTGGCATTTGTGGCTTTCTTTGACAGATGTTTTTGAAATTGCAGTTTGGACTCGTAACTAGTTTAACTGCTTGGCTAAGCAAGTTTCAAAAAAATGCCATTAAATGAAAATTAAATAAACAAAAAATTAGTTTTCCTCAAGTGTTTTCCAAAGAAAACCCTCAACTCGAGCCGGCTCTCCAATAAATATTGATTTTCGCCAAAGCCTTTCACACTTTTGGCTAAAAGGCGATCTCTTTGACAGCCGTGTTAACTGAATGACTTTTTGAGGTGTAACTAGTTTATACCCGGCCCGCCCAAATTGTCTCGGAAACTCGGGAAAAACTCACTTTTTTTTGTGTATTTCTGTCCCCGATTTGTTTTTCTTGGCCTGCCACGCCAGTTTTCAATCAACTTTGCTGCCGATTTAGTTTTAGTTTTAATTTATTTGCGGTCTTGCTTTTCCCAACGACTTTCAAGCACAATTAAAACCACTTTTAATGCCTTTTGTTGTCGATTTCTATTGTGTATTGTGTGTAGGCCAATTTCCCACTAAACTCAAACACTCACTGCCACTCTGGTTGGGGTTGGAGATGGAGATTCGCAAATCTTTTGTCACGCAACGCGGAACGTTGTGGGCTGTTTTCGAAGTCTGTTGTTGCCGCAACTGCTGGTGTTGCCTCCAAGCGAAACCGAAACCGAAACCAAAACCAAAAACCGAAAGCTATGGATCGGAGCTGTGGAGCTGCTGAAAAGCTGCTGCCTCGTAGACCAACCGCGACGCACTAAAAGCGATCACCGGGCTTCTTAGTCTACTTATACGTTATGGGCTTACACGGGAGAAAAATTAGAGTTACAATTCGGTACTACATTTAGTACTACAATCGGTTGTAGTTATAGGTTGTAGTTTTAGAGACAAATATTTCACTGCCTGCTTAGATTTACAAAAGGGGATCTTGAAGAAATAACTACTTTTAATACTAAATAATATAATATCTAGTATTTACCCTAAAAATCTTAAAGTTCTCATAAAAACGGAATATTTTTAATATTTCGATATTCTTTAGATCCTAAAATAACGATTCCTAAAAATCTAAAAGTTCTTATAGCACCGAATTATTTATAATATTGAGAAATACTTAAGATCCTAAAAAAACGAAACATTGTTAAGACTAAAAATTATCTATATAGTTCAATAGTTCAATGTTCTATAGAGAAACTTCCCAGTATTTTTATTTGGTTTTGATATACAACTTCTCCCATTTTATACCCTTGATATTGGATTCATTTGTAAAGTAAAAATTACCTTTATTAGGAGTGATTTGATTTAATTTTATTTCATATTTTATACGTTTGATATTGATTTATTTGTATAGTAAAAATTTATTAAATTTAAAGTAATTTCCTTTAATTTTTATCAAAATATTTCGTTTTGAATGTAAGGAAAATTAGAAACAAGACAGAAATAGTTTCCAGATTCTAAAAAATTCTTTTTAAAGACAAAAAATAAACCTTTAGTACCACCTATTAATAGCTTTCTCATTCTAAAACAAATACATTTACAAAGTACCCAAGAAACGTAAAACATGGCAGTTTAAAAATCAGTTTCTTATATTATAATTACCAATCTTTATAGAGTTTTTTAAAGTTATATAGAGGTAAGAGTTAAAACTAATAACCTAACTAAGGTTATTAGGGCTTCTGAGGCCTTTAGTTAGCCAACCTGATTATATACAAGTCTTAACTTGGTTTAAAATGAATAACAACAAAGTAAAAGCAACAAAATATAAGAAATACTTTAACTATTTATTATTTCAAGTGTAATCTCCAACAGCTGAACCCAAAGACTTCGTCAGAGTTAAAAATTGTTTAGGTTTTGGCGCTACATTTGTTGTCTTTGTAGTTTAAGATCTTTCTGCTAATTTTTTCTGCCGCTGCCCGAACCATAATGTGGGTCCATTCGTGATTAGATCTAGGCACGAAATAGATATATGAGATCCACAAAAAACATATGTTATCCGAAATGAAATTAAAAGTCGTATTATTGCTAATCAAAAAGCAAAAGTTTGTGTTAATATATAACGGACGATTCCATTGATTGACATTAATGAGGAAATTTTCGGGGTGGTAATAAGGAAAGGTGTTTTGAGTTGGGTTTAAGGTTGAGCTCGGGGTTATGTAAAAAATAACAAAATAAATAAATGATTTAATTATTATAAAACGCTGCTGCGAAGTCAACGAGGCATTTGCTTGGCCAAATTGCAGGCAAATCGCTTAATTGAAAAGGCCATAAGTTGGCGAAACAAAAGTCAGAGAAGCCAAACACATTTTCTTGATGGCCAAAACTCATAGCAGATTGCCAGCTTTTGAGTTAATTGGGGAGTTTTGGGATCTGCGTTTTGTGGCCTAGAGACTTGCATTCTTATGATTCAGTTCCATGACTTTGTAAGAAACCACCACTTACCACTTGCCACACATTGCAACACATTTTCCGGGCTTACAAATTACAGCTGCATGTGTGTCTGCGGTTTTTTGGATCAGCAAACAAACAAACAAAAAGAAAATTTTTATGATGGACATGTTAAATAATAAGATCTCGGCATGCGAAGTGCTAACCAAAGGCGGTTACTCAATCTTACCAAATCCGCCTGGTTGGTAATACAACCAATATTTTGAATTAGTTGCGATTATGCACTTTGACTTTTCCGCCAAATTTCTGGCTAAACTAAATGGCAGGCTTCCCTTTTGGCCAACTCAGCTGCCGCCTTGTTGTTGGGCAATTGTGCGTTTAATTTGGGTGAAAACCAGTTGGCCAATGAATAAGATTCCAACCAGAGATTGATGCGATAACCAGATCCCTCCTCCAGACCGAAAACCCTTAAAAAACTATTTATGACAGCGCGCAGGCCAACAACTTTTTGGACATACCATCAGCCCTTTATTTTTGAAAAGCATTGCGTGCCTGAGGTTAATTACGGTCCAAAAAAAAAAGAGCCGCAGAGGCAAGAGCCACATACGGCAGCAGCACCAAAATAAAAAAAAAGTAACCAACGAGCTGGACACTTTGGTGGCACAATTTGACGACCTACTTGTTGACTCTCTTACGCAGTCTTTGCAACATTTCATCTGGTTGGTGGATGTGGCATGCCATGGCGGGGGAGATACTCTTATATAACCGGCAAATAAATGCACGGAAATTAGAACCAGAACCAGAACATGTCTCTGGATGGTCACGGAAATGGGAATCATTTTGAATTGCGGGGGAAAAGCTTGAATAACTAAGTAATGTGTGTCCTTTTTGTGTGTGCGCTGTGCAAGCAGTCCTGCCAGTCTGGACACACGCGCCTCCTTTCTTTTTTGCTTTTTTGTTTTTAATTGTTTGCTCAGCGCTCTGGCCTGCCTCCTTAATTGTTTGCACAAGTCTCTGGATGATACAATACACATTGGCCCGGGTCAGAAGCGTGGGTGCCGGTGTGCTGTGCCGGTTGGACAAACATTTGTCTGGTCAAGCGAAATGAAACTCTTGCCCGGTTAGTAACAATGGCCTCTGCTCTCTCTCCTTGCAGTTTCCTGGACGACTTGGACCGGTTAGGCGCCAAGGACTACCAGCCAACCGAACAGGACATCTTGCGCACTCGCGTCAAGACCACTGGCATCGTCGAGGTGCACTTCTCCTTCAAAAATCTCAACTTTAAGTGAGTCTTTCTGTCATTGATGGAAGTTATATGAGATATTAATATTATAATTATTTCACAGATTGTTCGATGTGGGCGGCCAGCGTTCTGAGCGCAAGAAATGGATACATTGCTTCGAGGATGTCACGGCGATCATTTTCTGCGTGGCCATGTCCGAATACGATCAGGTCTTGCATGAGGATGAAACCACGGTGGGTTTTTGCCATTACTTTAATATATATTTCAAATTTTTAATCAAAATCCTTTACAGAACCGCATGCAAGAGTCCCTGAAGCTGTTTGATTCGATTTGCAACAATAAATGGTTCACGGATACCTCGATCATTCTGTTTTTGAACAAGAAGGATCTGTTCGAGGAGAAGATCCGCAAGAGTCCTCTGACAATTTGCTTCCCCGAATACACAGGTACGTCTTGAAAACTTTAATTTTTATACAAAATAATAAATATCGAAACCAATTCCAGGTGGACAGGAGTATGGCGAGGCGGCTGCTTACATTCAGGCTCAATTTGAAGCGAAAAACAAATCAACCTCAAAAGAAATCTACTGCCACATGACGTGTGCCACAGATACCAACAACATTCAGTTTGTATTCGATGCTGTCACCGATGTCATCATAGCAAACAATCTGCGCGGCTGTGGACTGTACTAAGCTACTTCTGGGATGAGATGAGTAAATGCGCCGATGATCCGATATGGCGGGATGACGGGATGAATCGGAGGACGATGGAATATAGGGGCGTTAGCAGGGAAAAACCGTAACGGTATTAAAGAGCAGCGCGGGAGCACAACAACCCACCAGCATTGATCAAAACAAAACCAAACAATTTAAGAGAAAAACGATGATAGAACCAACAACCGCAACACACACACACAGAACACCCAGGATACTCTGGAGACACAGTACACACACCCACAACAATGATTAAGCAAAGCCCAAAGAACTTTTATTTGTTTAACAAAAGGCGAACGACAGCCAGGAATCCCTTAAAGTAATGATATGTCGAATAAGCCAACCCGTACAGTACATAACATATTACATAATAATATTGATGCAGATACAATGCTAATGATGATCCGGATGAGATTAACACGCGAGGGAGTCCCACGAATACGTTAGAGAACAGGAAGAAACGGCTGGCATTTTTGAGGAGCAGTTGATTGAAAAAAGCATTTCCTATATACATACACATATACATAACACATACATATGCATAATGCAAAGCCACATGTACGACATGACACAACAAACACACAGGACACACACGACACATGACACATGGCATAAAGTTGTTGTTTGGTCTGAATAATTTTTGATAGAATTTCATAATTTACTTGTAGTTTAGTTTCCTCATGTATTTATTAAACAAAAACCAAAACGAGCGTATATATATACATATAATTCTATACATATATTTATATATATATAAATATATTAAATGTTTCCTGTTGCAATCTCTCTTTGAAATTATTCAAGCCATCAACGCTCTGCATTTGTCATTGCTTGTTTAGATTTAAGTTTCAAAGTTTCTCAATGACATCCAACAAACAAATACAGAAATCAAGAAACAACAAACAGCAACAGCAAACAAAAATTAAATATTAACTTGATTGCGTGTCAGCGTGTGGGCTAAAGTAAATATTACATAACATTAACATTAAAACATGAACATGAACATGAACAAACCAAAAAAACCAAACAAAACATCATAAAAATGAAAGCAAATCTCTAATGTTTAAGTCTAATTTAAAGATAAACAAAAGTGAAACGGATATAAAACTCTATCTATATTGTATTTACAAGAACGAAAAACCGAAACGGAAAACCGAAGCGAAACAAAACTAACTAAACAAAAAAAAATATTAAAATTAAAGTAAAAGTAAAAGTAAAAAAGTAAAAGCATATGTGGCCATTTAACTAACTTATGTAAAGAGCAGCAGTAGCAGCAGCCATCATTGATGATTGATAGATGATTGGTCGATTGAAACATTTCAATGTAAATTGTAATTTGTTGAATTTACGTGTATAGATGAAGTTTAGCTGGCAAACACCCAAAAACACACAAACTCTAACATTCAATTATTTCAATTTGTAAGCTCAGTTGTAATTTTTAATGATTTATTGCATTTATCGAGAGATAAGAGATCGAAAACAAATATTAACTTTCGCTGCGCACAAAAGCATGCTATATTTTTTGCCATATCTCTACGCACAGATACACACACACACGCGTACAAGCGCACACAAGCACACAAAAGGGGAATCCCCCTTTTTACAAAATCAAAATTGTCAAAAAAAAACACAAATATGAACTTTAACAAAATATGGAACGCAGAACTCAAATCTACCACAAATGAAAATTAAGGATTGTATGTATTAATATTTATAAATTATACTTTAATGGTATCAACCATCGTCATACCCTGTACGTATGAAACTGTATTTAGTGAATGGCATTTAATACCCCTCTACCCCCTCCCAAAGTATGTTGAATTGTTTGGTTAGACTTATTATTATTATTATTATTATAATTATTACAATTACGTGTATGTATTTGTATATGCTTTTAATGTGCCGCATATATCCTGTATATCCTGTGCATTTTGATTTTGAAAACATCACAATTTTAGCTGCAATGAATTTATATTGTTATTTTTGAATAGTAATTTTTTTATTTTTTTGTATCTGCTCAGTCTTCTCCCTCTCCCCCTCATTTTTTTACTGGAAATCTCTTTTTATTGTGCTCTTGCTCTAGTTGGAAGGATATCCATTTATGTTTTATAGTTTTTAAGTCTAATTTATGTAAACGCACACAAAACACACACAAAAAACTTAAACATCAACTAAGTAAGTTTATTAGCGAAATAAATATATTATTTGACATTCAACAAAAACAAAAAAAAGATACATATAATTCGCATAAAGCTTAACGAAATAATTTCGTTGATTTTTGGAAAATCCAATCAGATCCAGTGAATAGACTTTTCAAAAGTTGTTTTGTGTTGGCTACAAAATCCGTACAATTTCTTCACCAAATCTCCCATTTCCAGGCATTTAACTTCCCAATTCCCAGTGACCCCTCCTCGACCTCTAACCTCACATCCCTCTCCTGTATCTCTCTATCTATCTCTACTAAATCCTAGCCCAATACAAATACTGTAATATTACGTATGTATTTTCCATTCAACTTGTAAAATTCTACCAAAATGAAAAACAAAAAAAAACAAAAACAAACGCAAAAACCATTTTCAAATAAAACTATTTATTCAAAAACAAAACCACGACGATTTTGTTTGTTTTTTTATAATTTTTGGTTTCCTGATTTTCTTACAGCCAGATTACGGTTTTGTTGGCCATGTTGCACGAACTATAAAAAATACAAAAAACAATGTTGCAGGAGTTGCTGCTTCGGGATAGAAGAATCCCAAGAGACAAGATACAGTAGTCTCTCGACCAGTAGCAAGGCAGAAATCAAGATCAAGATCAAGAACAAGAAAGTTCAATAATTGTATGTAATTATAAATAAATACAAATTCGATATATTTATTGAGAATTGAATTAAGCCCCAAAAGCAGAAACCGAAACCGAAACAGAAAGTTATTCATTTACCCGTCGTCGGTCTACAAATATATATATATATTATATATTCAGGTATATATACATTTAAATACATGTATATTTAGTAAATGAGGAATCAACAGGCATAATACATACCATATGTACTATATTTTTCTCGTAAATTATTATCAATCAAAGTAATCATATTGAGACGACTATAATTTTCCTCCTCGTCGTAGCTCAAAACTTTTTGAAACAAGAATCAAGAGAATCGATCACCAAACTAATAAAAAATAATACAAATTATGGAAAAACAGTTCATATAGTACAGCATAGAATTAACCGCATTATATATCGACTAAACACTTTGCATATTTTCAATAATTGAATATTTGATGGTATAGCAGTGGTATGGAATGGAATCAAACATAATTCATATTTTTCTAAAGCTCATACACCTCTTTGCTCCACACAAGTCACACCCAGAACTACATAAACCATTTAAGAAATCATAAAAAAATAAGCATTCAAGTCGCACCACTACTAAAATTACTTTAATAGCAGTTAAAACATTTTTAAGTGAAGTTCACATTAAAACGATGAAATGCTAATGACAAGGGTAATGGTAATGTTAATTAATTCAAATCAAATGTCCTCGTCAGAGGCATGCAGACAGGCACATCCCCAGAAAGTGTAAGGATACGAGGTATCGCGGAGAAAACGAGAGAAGGAGAATTAGGAAAGGAAAGTAGGAGCAGAAGGATAAGAAAGAAAGTGGAACCAAAGTTTATAGGTTAGACAAAGTTTTTGACATTGTATCTAATCTAATTTGTAGCCTAATTCAAATTGCTTTGGTTGTCCCATGCAGCAGCAGATTCGATTTGTTTAACTTGTATATGGCAAAAACAAAATAATAATAATAATAATAATAATACTAATAATAATGAAACAAAAGTATATTTATAAACTTATAGTAACGTACGAGTATGTGGAAATAAAATTCTCCAAAGTCTTGAGCTCCTTTTCTCTCTCTAATGGCCCTTGGAAAAGTTTTAGAACGAGCCTAAAAAAAACACAAAACCAAAAATCACAGAAACTTACTAAGCTCGAGATGGAAGAAATTGAATCGTTGAATTGAAAATTTAATATAATATATATATATATATGTGAAAAATAAAACAAAATAAAAATGATATAATACGAAGGCATAAACAAAACGAAAATAAAAACCAAAATGTTTGTATGTAAAAGAAACTCAAAACGTTAGAGATCATCTACAATTTAAATAAATATAAATAAAACCAAACTGAGTTGATAGTTTTTTATTTATTGCACAAAATTCTTAAACACTATGAAATTTCTACTTAATCTTTTGAGTTTGAGGGACTTACTCCCTATAGTTTCCCCGTTTTACCTCTAATTGCTCTACAAATATGGTATGCGATAAGGAGAAACAAACATTTGCTTCAGAAATATCGCCTTCTTCAATGAATTCTCCAACTGCTATCAGGTCAGTGCTTTGCCAGGATTCTTCTCCATTGAAAGGAATACAACCCACTAGCCTTATATCCAGGGCAAGAGGTGGAACTTCCTTCCCCTTTGATCTGCATCAACATAATTAGAAATCAGAACAAAAAAGTTTCGATCGATTTTTCACGATTTTGTATTTTCCTGTATTTTCTTAAATTTTCCTGATTTTTTTCCGAATTTTCCTAATTTTTTGTAAATTTTCTAGCATTTTTCAGAATTTTAAAAATCCAAAAATCGACCTCCGCCACTTCTGAAGTACCAGGCGAACAGAAATCAGCAGAAGGTGGATGCAAAAATTAAAATGTTGCATACTTTTTTGAGGTTTATAAATAAAAGATGTTGCATACTTTTATGAGCTTTTTTTTTTAAATTTAACCACCATCTGAAATAAATTCGGAAAAAGTTCAGGAAAAATCCGGAAAAATCCAGGAAATTCAGGAAAATTCGGGAAAATTCAGGAGAATGCTGGGAAATTCGGAAAATTGGGGAAACTCTGAAAATCGTGGAAATCTGAGGGAAAGTCGGGAAATTTAAGAATTTTAAAAATCCAAAAATCGACCTCCGCCACTTCTGAAGTACCAGGCGAACAGAAATCAGCAGAAGGTGGATGCAAAAATTAAAATGTTGCATACTTTTTTGATGTTTTTAAATAAAAGATGTTGCATACTTTTATGAGCTTTTTTTTTTAAGTTAACCACCATCTGGAATAAATTCGGAAAAAGTTCAGGAAAACTCGGGAAATTCCGGAAAAATCCAGGAAATTCAGGAAAATTCGGGAAAATTCAGAAGAATGCTGGGAAATTCGGAAAATTGGAAATACTCTGAAAATCGTGGAAATCTGAGGGAAAGTCGGGAAATTGCAGTATCTTAAAAGGCCAAAAATCGACCTCCGCCACTTCTGGAGTACCAGGCGAACAGAAATCAGCAGAAGGTGGATGACAAATTTTTAATTTTTGGCGGGAATCCGTTAAAATTTGAATTTGAAATTTGGCATCTGGTATTTGTTTTTTAAATTTAACCGCCATCTCTCAGAAATTCGGAAAATTTTCCTGAATTTTCCTGAATTTATCGAAATATTCTGAATTTTCCGGATTTTTCCTGAACATTTTCCGAATATATCCCAGATGGCGGTTAAATTTAAAAAAAAAACGCTCATAAAAGTATGCAACATTTTAATTTTTGCAAAAATAAGTATTGGTCTTTTATTTAAAAACCTCAAAAAAGTATGCAACATTTTAATTTTTGCATCCACCTTCTGCTGATTTCTGTTCGCCTGGTACTTCAGAAGTGGCGGAGGTCGATATTTGGATTTTTTAAATTCTTAAATTTCTCGACTTTCCCTCAGATTTCCACGATTTTCAGAGTATTTCCAATTTTCCGAATTTCCCTGAATTCTCCTGAATTTTCCTGAGTTTCCTGGATTTTTCCGGAATTTTCCGGATTTTTCCTGAACTTTTTCCGAATTTATGCCAGATGGCGGTTAAATTAAAAAAAAAAGCTCATAAAAGTATGCAACATCTTTTATTTAAAAACCTCAAAAAAGTATGCAACATTTTAATTTTTGCATCCACCTTCTGCTGATTTCTGTGCGCCTGGTACTTCAGAAGTGGCGGAGGTCGATTTTTGGATTTTTAAAATTCTTAAATTTCCCGACTTTCCCTCAGTTTTCCACGATTTTCAGAGTATTTCCAATTTTATGAATTTCCCTGAATTCTCCTGAATTTTCCCGAATTTTCCTGAATTTCCTGGATTTTTCCGGAATGTTCCTGATTTTTCCTGAACTTTTTCCGAATTTATGCCAGATGGCGGTTAAATTAAAAAAAAAAATACCAGTTGCAAATTTCAAATTCAAATTTTAACGGATTCCCGCCAAAAATTAAAAATTTGTCATCCACCTTCTGCTGATTTCTGTTCGCCTGGTACTTCAGAAGTGGCGGATGTCGATTTTTGGATTTCATAAGATAATGATAATGTTATGATAATGATACGAGGGCATAAAAAAAACGAAACTTAAAACGTTAGAGATCATCTACTATTTAAATAAATAAAAATAAAACCAATATTAGTTGCTAGTTTTTTTATTTATTGCACAATATTCTTAAACAGCTGGAAATTTCATCATCATATCTACTTAGTCTTTTGAGTTCCAGTAGGTCCCTATAATTTCCTTGTTCTACTTGAAATTGCTCTACAAATATGGTATGTGATAAGGAAAAACAAATAGTTGCTTCACAAATGTGGCCTTCTTCAATGAATTCTCCAACTACCTCCAGGTCAGTGCTTTGCCAGGATTCTTCTCCATTGAAAGGAATACAATCCACTAGCCTAACATCCAGGGCAAGAGGTGGAAAGTATTTCAGGTCATCAGGTAGCTGTACCAGTTCATGGCGCTTCACATGATATATGGATCCTAACATCAGAATCCCTGGAATTCTCTGGTAAAAATGTTATAGAAACTCTTTCGAAGCTTCCATGGCAGGCTTTGTAGGCGCAGATTTCCTGGTGGGAGGTTTCCTTTAATTCTTTAACGTTTTCTGGTTTGGAATAATATTTGTTTAATCGATCTTAAATGTCCTCGAATTGGTCCTTTTGTGGCAGTTTCAACCAGACTGTACTTTCGTTTGATTTCAAGGATAAAACGCGACTTGCCAAGTGGGTTGGTGTACATACCTGAAAAACACACACAATTTCATAATTTAAAAATACTTCAAAGAAATCACCCACCTTAAGTACTTTAAATCGAATTCGTCCTTGTTTTGGTACAGTCGAAGGTACCCTTTTGTCCACTTCGCACAATAAATGACGATATTGGCAGGTAGGAGTCCTGCAGCGACCATAAAGTAGCAGAACAGGACATATGACACATCGGCGGTGAGCGCGAGAAATTTCCCGCTCCTGTTGCAACTGTACATGTTCGGCGGCGATTTTCTCACTTATGAGACCGGCGTGTTTCTCCTGGAACTCGACTAGATGTGGTAAAAGATGACTGTTATCCTTATCCAGCAGAACCAGAGAAAAGATAGACGCGTCCTTTTTGAAAACAGCAAATCGTTCCCTGAACTGATTCCATGTCTTGGGCATCTCAAAATGAATAAGGCTTTCTATTTTATCCAAATTGAGTTCGGGGAAAGGCTTTTCCAGCACCAAGACTTGGCCCTTGCTCTAAAAATACATACGTTTTAAGGAAACTTTAAATTTAAATGAATTTACCTTTTCTTGCCAATTTTTAATGGCGTTTTTAGTTCCTCTACCTTGATGTGTAAGGATTTTAAGGAATGGCATTTTTCTTGCCAATTCATTTGCATTCGCACAGTATATTAGGGTGTGATATTGCTCCGGTTTGAAGGACTTCAGGTAGGAATGCAGTACTTTTTCGGTTGAGTCCTTGGCCCACTCAATCGTCATGGTCAAATCAGCATAGACAGCTGCTTCCAAAGTATCCTTTAGAATTACTAAATGCCGAGGAGATCGCTCTAAAAGATCACCCAAAACTTTTCGATTCCAGCAGCCAGAAGTTACTATAATCTGAGGATTATTAAGTGCTGGGAAAAGTTTATCTTTAATTTCCTTAAATGCAGGTTCATTATAGTCTAATATTTTATCCAATTCATGGAAGACAAGAACACAGAAGCGAGTTGCATTTATGGATTGATCTCTTAACTAGGCAGGCGTTTCTATCAAAAGTTTGCTTTCTAAAATGTTACTTGAAATTGTTTCGGCCAACTCCTTGCAAATGAGTTCCCTCAGTTTAAGTTGTTTCTCACGCGTAGCTACCAAAATTAGGACTTCTTTACGCATTTTCTCTATAAGCTGGGCAATTTCCTTGAAAGGAAAACAATCCTGGCTCCTTTTACTTCCGTAAATTAAAAATATAGAATCGCCGGAACGTAAACCCTTCTCAATGTTTTTCTCGGCCAACTCATTCATTTCAATCTGAAAAAGGTAAAACACATCAAACTTATAATAGATACTACTTAATATTTTATACAAAAATGTAAAAACCTTGTCTTGTATTTTATTTTTTTGATATTTATAATTTCACTAATCTACGGATTACGGCCTATTCTAACAATTTCTTTTTTGATTTTGGCGTGGAAATTGTGCGCAAGGATACGCGACGTGGTGTTTTGTTAGTGGGCGTGGACGGCTGCGAGGCGGTTGGCTTGACGGGCGTGTTGGCCACCTTCTCCTCCTGCGTGTCCTCGTAGACAAGGCGAATGTCCTCGGTGCGTTCACACGTCACCTCGCTGACTGCCAAAGGCACTGGCTTGGTTTCTGTTTTCTCCTTCACCTCTGCTGGAGGTGGATCCTGGGAGTTCTTTTCCGAAGTCGGCAGCGGAGAGATTCCCTCCTCCAAGGGCCAAGCATCCATGGCCTCCTCTACCGGCACTACTGGCGAGTTGACCGGCATTTCCACGAGAACCCTTGGAGTTCTCCTCACGGCTATGGGCGTGGCTTGCTTGGACGGTTGGCTCTTCGGTGTGAGATTAAAATTGCTTGCGCTGCCGGGCGTCCGGGGCTGACGACGCACCTGAATGGGTGTGGCCGGACGGCATTTCTTTTCCGGCGACTCGAACTTCTCGTCGGAGCTGATGATCTCCTTGTCCAGCACCGCAATGACTTCCGCGGTCTTCTGAGGAGGCGCCGCCTCCGTGCTTAACTTGCGTTTATGGGTTTCTGGCAATGCTGCAGGCACAGATGGTGTATCCTCCACTTTACGCGGCGATCGCCGAGTGGCAATGGGTGTGGGTGTCTGACCACTGCTCTTTTCTTCTTTCTGTTCCGGCTTGCGTGGTGATCGGCGTGTGGCAATTGGTGTGGGTGTAACTTTGCGGGGCGACCGCCTGAAGGCAATGGGCGTTGGTTTGATCTGAGTTTTCTCCTTTTTCTCCGTTTTAGGACTGTTTGAATTGGATCCAGAACTGGCACTTTGCATTGATGAATCGTTTTCGGCATCCAGATCAGGCTCACCCTCACCCTTGAGCTGCGAGCCGGCAGTCTGTTTATCTTTTACATTTGACTTGGTTTTTTCCAGCAGTGGTTTCCGTGTCACGTCGTCGTATGACTGTTTCCGAACTTTCTGCTTCTTTTTCTTTGTCGGAGGTGCCACGTTCTCCGAGGACTTTAGAGTAGCGCTCAGCACTGCCTCCATCTCCTCATACCGCTCGCCAAGCTCACCAGGATCGAAGGTCAACAGCGAACAAAAACCGTCGGTGCTGGACACGATCAGCACGTTTCCGTCCTCTGACCAGGTCAAATCTGTTAGTCGGGTGTAATGGATGTTGGAAACAATGGCAAACGGCACCGGCTGCTGGGTGTCGTAAAAGAACACCGAGTTCTTGGTGGCCACGGCATAGATCATTCGGTAAGGCAGCGAGATTATCGGGGGGTTCTTTTCCTTGTTGTACGGTCTCAGACGGTACAGAACTGGAGAGCAGCGCACGGCCACGGCATATTCGTGGGGGAAAGGCAGTACGAAGGCGGGCTGGGACATATCGTAGCGACTAAATCCGTAGGTGGTATTCAGCGGCTTAACCACTCCGTCGTAGTCGGTGATGCCGGCGGGTGTGATCAGGATTTTGCCATCGGGGGTGAAGCACAATCGGCGGAAGAAGGTCTGCAGGGTGCCGTCGTGATACAGCCGGATGCCCTTGCCGTGCATCTCATGGCCTTCCCTTACGGGTAATGAACACTTGCTGACCCTGTGAAGTACTCTCTTGGTGTTGACATCGAAGATACGCATTTGTCTGAAAGAATAACACATTTATGAATATTTGCTATTGCACAGAAAAACAAAATAAAGTCTCACCTGTCCGTGCTCATGGTGGCTATGTACTGATTGCACGGGTCCCAGGCCACGCCCTGCACATAGCCCTTGTGATCGTCCAGAATGGCCAACGACTTGCCCTTGTACACGTCCCACATCATGGCAGTATTGTCTACCGATCCAGTAACCAGGAACAGGGAATTGGGCGACCAACTAAGATCATAGATATCCTCGCGATGACCTCGAAGGACTTTCAGCGTCGTCCAGACCTCTTTGTCCTGCTCACTGTGACCGTCGGCGTCCACAATGTTGACCACTTCGTGGTCAGCCTTTTGCTTCCAAATGAAAACAACGCTTTCGTCATCACCGGAGGCCAGTAGTTCGCCGTTTGGCGACCAGCGCACTGTGTTGACTGCCCGTTGATGCCGCGACAGGTCGGCGGCCAGCTCCAGGTCCACGCCCTCACCCCCATCGTCCTTGGCTCGGTTCACATACCAGATAAGGACGTGAGCATCGGTCCCGCCCGAGGCCAGCCGACAAATTGTTGGATCCCGCAGACCCTGGCCATTCTGCTGAATGTCAACGCTCAGGACAGGATCGCGGTTATGCCACGAGATCTCTGGAATCTTGCACTTCATCCTGATTCACTTACTTTTCTACTGTTTGGGTGATCGTTGGGCTGGAGAAGTTATGCGGTGGATTTCCCGCGAAATTATTCAGTGTTGCAGAAAATCTACAGACGAAGTGTTGCACAATTTATTATTTTTTTGGTGTTTTTTAGTACTTCGGAATAACAATGCGATCGGAACGATGGCAGACGGAACGATAACCAAAATAGGATTGAGCTCTGCCCCATAGATGGCGCTACTTGCACATCACTAAAGGAAATGGTAAACAAAAGCCGCAAATTTGTGTTTTTAACAATTAATACAAGATTTTCTTTAATTTTTAGTCCGTAACGCTGCACACTGACGTGGGGGACCTCAAGATCGAGCTCTTCTGCGACGCCTGCCCCAAGGCCTGCGAAAACTTCCTGGCCCTGTGCGCCAGCGACTATTACAGCGGCTGCGTCTTCATCCGCAACATCAAGGGATTCATTGTCCAGACTGGAGATCCCACCAATACCGGAAAGAACGGACAATCCATATGGGGCCAAAAGTTTGATGACGAGTTTAAGGAAACTATAAAGGTAAGGCATTGCTGTGTTTTGTTTAGAAGACAACGAGGGACGGAAGAAACCTGGTTTTTTTTACATAAATGAACAGGTCCAAGTACAAAAACCACGTTTTTTCAATTATAAGAGTGTTAATCTTTCAAATTGAGAAATAATATTGATTAATAATTTACAGCACACGGACCGGGGGATGGTTTCCATGGCCAACAACGGCCCCAACGCCAATGCCAGCCAATTCTTCATCACATACGCAGCCCAACCAAATCTTGATCTGAAGTACACCCTCTTCGGCCGGGTCATTGATGGCTTCGATGCCTTGGACGAGCTGGAAAAGCTGCCCGTGAATCCCAAGAACTACCGTCCTCATGTGGACAAAAAGATCAACGGCGTTACCATCCATGCGAACCCACTGGCTGCGTGATAAAGTACAAACAATAGAACGATTTTTTTACGCTTAAATTGAAATATATATTTATAGCACTTAAATTACACGATTTCTTCGATTAAAAACTAATTGCTTGAGAAACATCAAATATTGTGCAAAAGTTGCTAACAACTACATCTTAAAATCAGCCAAGTCACAATAGTTAATATATAAAATTGCATTGTTTTTGCATAACTCTCTCAACGACTTTTGCACTTAATTTGGAACTTACAATCGATGGATGTATATGATGTATGTGTTTTGTTTTGCTTGTTTTGTTTAAAACGATCAACTAGAGAGGAGGAAAACAAATGCTAACAAGAATCTCGACTACATGGACTAAATAATATGGACTAAGTGAATTATGTGGAGCCGTTTGTGAGTTTTTTGGCGGGCTTCGGATGGTCCTTCATATGCTGTTCAAACATGGTGCGGATGTCGGCCAGAGCCTGTGAGATGTTCTGGGAGAAACGATGGACATCCTGAAAACAAAACGATTTTCAATTAGTTTTTTAAAGGAAATCAAAGATATTTCTTATTACACACCGTTTGCTGGCACGTTGTCTTTGCTGAGATGTGGAAGAAGATGAGGTTCTCGCCAGCAATGATGTAGGAAACACCGTAACCGTCATCCGCCACGGGCCCGAAGCCACCGCCGGCACTGATGCAGTTCGGATGTTTCTTCAGGTCCATCTTCGGTGTTTGGCCGTGCGGGGTCTGACTAGTGGACAGGCGCCAGGGTTCGCTGAGCACCTCGTTGAGGAAGGGAGAGTCCACCTCCAGGTACTTGGACACCACATACAGGCAGAAAAGATGCCTGTCAATGCCGCGACCGCACATGGCATCCTGGTAGCCCAGCTGGTGGCGATCACAAGCAGCCTGAATCATCTTCACACGCTCATCGTTCTGAAAATATATAAATTTGATTTAGATATGAATATTATTTTACTTTTTAGGGAGACTTACGCTAATGTTGGGATTCTGCATGGCCTTAACCCAGGCAGATGACTCAATGGTGCAAGGACGCACGGTCTCCGTTCGTCCTTCGCGGAACAGGCGCGTCATGGAAGCCTCATAGGTCAGGGAAAAGCGTCCCGCATCGCGGTAGTAGGCCAACTGCAGAGCCATTTGGATATAGGCATCGGGAGAGATGCGACACTTCTTCATGAAACCCTTGCCGTACTCCTGGTGGACCAGGATGCGCAGGTTCACCTCGTTGATTAGCTTGGTCACGTCGATGGTGGCCTCCTCGATCTGCGCCAGACAGGGCGCCAAGTCCCAGTTGAGGCGAGTGGGAGTGGGTGGCTGGAATTCAGGGGTACCCTTCGTGTTTCCACTCTCATCATATCTACAGAAGTTTAGGGGATACATTCATTAGCATCTAATAAGTTTCAATTATTAGAAAAAAAAACAAATAAAGTCAAGCAACGTAAACAAAAGGCTTGGTTAATGTTGAGTGTAAGTTAGTGACGGTGTTGACAAAAACAAAAATGAATTTTGGTTTGTCTTTTTTCTGGGTTGATCAAGAAAGTCCGGAAAGTTTGTGATTCAAATTTATATTTTATTTTCAAAGTTAAAACTCATAAACTATTGGAATTTGCGTCAAAACATTCGCTTTTAACATTTACTATTCACGTATTACTTAATAGTTTTTTTCACCGAGTTATTACGAAATTTGTAATATTTACTGAACTGGAAAAACATTTAAAGTTTAGAGACTCTCACTGTCAACCCAAAAACGACTGAATGAATTGCTTTGCTTTGTGCTTGGGCTTGTTTTGAGTGTTTTGTGCTTTGGAATTAAGTGTTTACCCATATATATCATCACCAAATATATATTCCCATAGATGGCCCAAAACCGGTGCATCGGCCCTATAAAAAAGGTGTATAGAATGGTGTAAATAAATCGTGAGGCCACAACCAAGTTAAAAAATCAATAAGGGGGACAAAATCAATGAGCAAGGATATATGGATAATCGAAAGAAGCAGCCAACCAACACCGTCGGGCAGTAGAATCATCAGAAGAAAATCATTACCCATCCGACTGGAGGTCATCGATGATCAGGTTCTCCCACATGTGTGAGGCAATGGCAGCGTCAGACCTTTTTTTGCAAATTGGTTTAGAGTTTTTTTAAGAAATTTTGTTGTTTAATTTTGATTTTCAAACTAAAATATTGTTTTAAAGGTTTGGATTTAAATGCTACACTTACCAGGTGTGTTCGGCGTTGAAGCCAACCCGTCCATTGGTGGCCACGCAGACGGTGAAGCACTTGTCGAACCAACGGTTGTAGCCGTTGCCGTGGAGCAGCTTCTTGCCAAAGTTATCCAAGAGTTCAGGACGTGCCAGATCGAACTCGAAGGGCTCGTCGTCTAGGGAGAGCACAAAGGCGGCGGACTCAATGGTCCGCAGGGACACATGATTGGAGCCCCGCGAGAAGAAGGTGTTCCGGGCCTCGGCCCACTTGGAGCGGTTCCAGGCGGTGAGGGCAGCCAGATGCTCCTCTCCAGCCAATGGGGTGGCCTTAGCCTTGAGGATCTCCTCGATTTGACTGGGAAATAAAGGACTCTCATTAGCTTCTGTTGTTGGATTCTTGGTTTTTTTTTAAGACTCACACTTGGAGCTCGCAAGGACGCAGGGTGCGGCCCTTGTAGTAGATGAGCATCTTGTAGTAACATCCCTTGTGCAGGACAACAATGTGGTTGGAGTCGCGGTAGTGGACAATGCGATCGGTTTCCAGGCCAGGAACACGGGCAGTGTTAAAGGTGCGCTCGTACTGCCAGGAGCAGAGTGGGATCATGCCCTGGACCATGATCTAAAAACAAGGAAAAGCTACGATTAATAATGCTCTCCGGCTAATTCTTTTGTCACATACTGGCTGGAGTTCCTGATGTTCAATCAATTTGCGGAAGTTCAGGAGAAGAGAAACCACATTGGCCGCCCGAGCCGCCTGGATGCTGGTGAGGTTCATGAAAATGGCATCCGTGCCATAGAAATTGCTGTTGACACAGAGAGGACTGCGACCGCGCAGGTAGACATACTCCTCCCACCAATCGGACACGTAGTTGGTGGACCACCAGCTCTTCAGGATGAGGTACCACTGAAGCTTCTTGCCGATGGTCTGCTCGAACTCCTTGGCCAGACGCTCCATCCGCGTGTAGTTGTCATCGTCCAAGAGGGGTCGCACACTGCGCAAGTACCGCGACATCGTGTCCTTCACCGAGGGAAGCGGCAGTCTGGGCAGGGAGCCCTGGAAACTGTACAGTCCTGGCTTGTTCCAGCTGGAGAGTACCCGCACCACAGCCACCCAGAGCATGGTGGGCAGCGAGACACGGCTTCCCGGGGCTCTGGACTCGTACATCCAGCCCTTGTACATGAGTAGGAGCTTCAGGGTGTATCGCATGGTGAAGCAAATCGAGAGCCAGACTACTAAAGCGGCAAGGAAGGAGGCGGTCACCTGCCAGTTGACTGTGTTGGAGGGCAGGTGTTCCAGTATGCGATTGGTGAGATTGAAGGGTGCCTGATAGCCGGCGAAGTGCAGGCCCAGGGCAATGGCCGTGATCAGCCAGAGACTCTGTATATGAGCCGGATAGACACCATTGCGCACGCCGTTCTATAGAAATCGAGTGAAATAATCGAGTGAGTCACAATTGCGATTGTTTGTTTTAAATACAAGACTTACCCGGGCACGGGCTACGCGTTTCTTCCAGGAGCGCACTCCGGAGTTCCACACCAGGTTGAGCACCTCGTGGTCATAGTTGATGTCGAAGCCCTCGTGGGTGATGGCAAACGAAAAGGCAACGGCGGCATGGGCTTCAGCCATACCTGCAGGCTACTGATGGTATCCGGGCCAATAGAAAAAAAACTCTGTAAAAAGGATGAGAAATGTTAATAAGATTGATAACAAATGAGAGTTAAGAACCTGTTTAAGAAGCGTAAATACTTTTCAGAATTTTTATCATGATCGTAACTCTTGTAGAGCCTCCAGGTTAACGCCCAAAACCGCAATCATAAACCCCTTTGTGGTCTAGTTCCATTTAGACATAATACTACCAAAAAACGATAAGATTCCTATAAAATTTCCAGACACGTTTAGGACTCTGACTAACGAACGTATATTATCTTGGTCAGTTAGCCAGCGGTAATTGCGTTTTTCGACTCTTACTCGTGGGCTCTTCCAGCTCTGTATCTGTATCAAAAGGCGTTCTGTTTTGGACCCGGGCAATGTCCAGCTTTCTTCTCCGTTTATATAGGAGGTACAGAAATCATTTAGTGATTCGATGTCATAACATTTTACATGCAATTGACGTCACTGAGAGCGGTTTCATTGGCGACGAGATAACCCCCCGATAGATAGAGGCGGGGAGTCTGGCTGGCAGATGCTGCTAGATTCTAGGTCTAGGCAGCGATTTCTAGAATAAGTCTGCAATAGTCAGCAGTTGGCTGGTCAAAGTTTACTCTAGGATCTAAGAGACTGCCTAAAACAGGGATCTATAGATTCTCTAGAAATTCGATGGAAATTGAGGAGAATTATTATTCAATTACTACTTGTATTGTTTATTATTCTCTTTTTTTCCTCCTCTGCTATTAAATGACAGCTTGGCAAACGCGATATTAATTCCTATTCCATATATATATATACATTTCTATAAAGTATTTTTATCTGTCTCTGTGTTTATTTATAGGAGGTACAGAGTAGTAGTTCCAAAAAATAAAAACTTCCGCTTCAAGACAACTTTGAAAAGCCTTGGCTTAAAGCCATATACTTTGGCGAAGGTCGAGCTTGAACGCGACTTCAACTCGAGTAGCCACAACAAGATACAATAAATTCAAGATACAAAGATACAAATTCGTTTTCGTTTGACCCAGTTCGGGGCGACGACTATGCGGCGTATACTTAATAATTTTGAACACCCATATGCCAGTGCCGGCTTTTATTTGTTTGCGTGGATCGGCGAGAAGTCCAATAATAACAACAAAATCGGAATCGAAACAACTTGAAGAAATACGAAAAAAATTAATATGTATGAGCGATTTGTTTGCCTCTTTTTTTTATACACAAGTTAGTCGCTGAACGATCTTTTTTTTTCGCTGCCCAGCGAAGGTGCAAAGTCCACGAGTGATGTTTTCCACTTTTTGTTGCCTCACGCTGGCTGTCTCTGTCTAGCTCCTCCTTCTATCGTATTAATTATATTGCAGAAAATTTAAATTGATGTGTTTCTAGATTGAGCGGGCCTGACCTTGCGTCTGCTTTGTGCAAGGGGGCGGGCTCACTGCCGGGTTTTATGTAACCACCAAACGCGAGCACTATCGAATGAGTACCCCTACTGATAGCAGTCTTTGAAGTTATCTCAAAAAATGTAGTGGGGGCTCTTATTATTGTCAAAAACATGTGCCCCGAATTTGGGTCACTCGAGAATTCTACGATTAGGGGGCAGAAGATCAAAAACGTTCTCATGACAACGTAAGCCGCAAAAATGCAACCTTTGCAAAAGCAAATGCTGTTGTTTACGATTCTGCCACCCCATGAAAACCCCCCTTCTGCACGACCTTCTGTAAATACAAAAACGAAAAGAACGAAGAAAGGAGAAACAAGAAGAAAGACTAAACAAACCTTCTTTGCAAACTCTTTCCTCAATCGAATATAAACGTTCAATTAATTGCACTTTGCTGTGACGCAGATTATTTATAAAACTTGATGACAATTTCGAAATCCTAGGCAGCAGCGATGCACACACGAGTTACTTTCAGTCTTCGGGGGGGACTTTTCACCGGAGCTATATTTCTATATATATTTTATTCAGATATTTCGGATCAGAATACGACTTGATCGCTGGGACGTCGACCGCCAACTGAATCAATGTGAGCAGAGCGAGTCCCCTTGGGTCTTAAAAACCAGCGCCGAGCGCCGAGCACCGAGACGATTGGGGCTTTTGCTTTTGCTTTTCGTTTCTTCTCTTTTTTAGTTTGTTTTTCTTTTTAGTCTCTTACTTGTTTTATTTTGCTTTTTAGCTTTTGAGTGGGTGCGTCACGAGTCGAGGGGCTCGTTGCCCGAGTGGAAGGGGTGCCTGTGGAGTGTGTTGACCGTACTATCCCCCACCTGCTTGCCAGTCTCTCGGACTCAGATCGATAGAGGTCTTATCACCCGCTCCGAGCCCCGAAATGGATATACGATGGGACCCCACATAATACCCAATATCGGCGAATACGTGCAATCGCACGCAATTAGGGGTTTACTATAATCGGCCAGACTAAATTCTGGGAACGGGTAACCTCTTCAGCCAAGTACGAGGACTCAGGAGTACCCTTTTTCAGGAATTGATAAAACCATTTCATGATCTTTCGCAATCGTGTTTTGCGAAACCCATTCCCTCAAGTAGCAGCTCTTCAAGAAACATTTTAATTTATTTATTTTATGTAACAATTTAACAATGATTTGCTAGATAGTATGTATATATACAAGCGATTTCAATCGATTACAATCAATTTTTTAACATTCAGGGAGAGTTCAGGGGATAAAATATGGGATGAGAGGTTAGAGTTTTCTAATAATATGCTTGAAAAATGCAGTTTCTAAGCGAATTTTAATTCTAATTTGTAGATCTTCGATTTGTTATCATTAAGGGAGAGTTCTGGAGCTAAAATATAAAATGAGAGGTTTTATCTAATATTTATCATTATCATCATAATTGTCATTATTTATAGTTTTCTAATAATATGCTTGATAATAAATGCGTTTTCTAAACAAATATGAATTCTATTTTCCAGATTTCAATATAATATAAGAACCAGAACTAATATTTGTAGAAGAGTATTTATTCAACCCTTTCCAAAAACTCATAGATACATATGTATCTGACAAATGTACACGATTATGCCCCATATATCTTTCATCCTGCTATAAATATAGCATAAATTAGCGATAGCACACACACGATTTCGTAACACCAGACGGGGAACTGCTATCATAAAGATACGAACATGAATGAACTTTAAATTGGGCAGATTTGAGGCAGAGGGACTTTGACCTTTTCGCGGATTTCGGCAAAGGCGGCGACGCGGCGTCTCCATGGCTTATGTAAGCTTTTATATATTCTTTGTATAATTCAAAGAATCTGGCTCTCCAGAGGCGTTACTTATCGGTGTTACACGGCTAGTTAGGCTGTTTACTCGATTCGGTCCGCAAATGATAGATTGAAGTGAAAAACAAGTCTTGTGTATATTATTTGATTTTATAACAGCCATTGACCAATGAGAAGGAACCAGATAAGTAGCCTTTGAGAGGTTTTTAGTTTTATCGCTCGCAATTATTTATGGTTGAAAGTCCAATAAGTGGCCAGGGGGGGGCCTGCGAAAAAGTACGCCGTACTACGCAATTTCGGGGAATTGATAGCGGAGCCTGGGCCTGGAGAACCCACTCCGATAAGTACTCGCCCAAAATAGGTAATAACCTACTGCAATCGGTGACGCGTCAAAAGTGAATAAAGCTCGCCTATCGCTGCGCACCTGGCTAGGATCTCGATTCCCGGGCCAAAACGAAGCTAGTGTGTCTGCAATCGTTGCACAAAAGGCAGGTGGATTTCAATCCAAACAGAGTTACTCTGACTGGGTTCTTTTCGGGTGTATCTGTATCTTCGCATTGGACTTTGGACCGCCGCAAAACTTGAAATATGCGACAACGTGCCAGGCAGCGGTGGCGAAGAGGCAGCGGATCGGCCGCAACGCTTGTCTAACGAGGGCGAGACGCGGGAACAGAGACACAGGCGGATTGCTTAGAGCAGGGAGATGGAACGTGAGCAGTATGAATTGTATTATGACCCAAACACAGGCCAGATCAGCCCCCGGAAATGTCTCGAACCCAGGAGAATCCATCGGTGTATTCATGACGAAATTGTGAGAGCACAGAGATCCTCTTTATATGAGGAATAATCCCTTTTGTGTGGGTTTCTTTCACTAAAAATTATTTCATCTTAGAAAGAAAGAGATTTTAATTTGATACAAGATTGATTGAAACAATAACTAATTAAAAAACACTCCGACTTTGAAGGTCATTTAACTGATAACCAATGTAAACGCTATTTAAATGTGTTTTAAAATACCCTAAAATCTTTATATTTGAGTCTTTTGTATTGTTAATTTTTGCAATATTTTTAAATATATTATTTCATTACAAATACAACACAAAAGGCTAGTTAAATCTGCAATTTTCTTTATTTGTATTAAAAGAATAATAGTTTCATTAATGGCACGAATGTATTAATCTTCATGCATTAAAATACCTAATCAAATCAGTTACAAAATAAAAGTAAAAACTATTAACTATATATACTTATAATAACTAGCTATATACTACTTATATATGTATAACCAACTATATAAACTTTATATTAATACTTATCTGGATTTATATTCAACAACAAAGCTATGTATATATTTATAAAAAAAAAAACCCTATTTAAATTCAAATAAACTCCCACTTAGACCCTGAAACTAGTACAAGTGCACCCATTGACTTGGAAACGTAAACAAGTTTAAGGTAAACCGTTAAGAGTAACCTCAAAATATAATATAACCCAGAACAAACTCCAGGTAAATAATATACAAAACAGTAAGGAATGAGAGATGTGAAAATCGTTTATCGCTTTAAACTAAAGCCATTATTATTATTATCTCTTTAGTGCTTTGGCAACGCTTGTTACAAAAAACAATGCATAACATTGATAATACTCAATATACCCTATCGGTTTACGATTGCCGGGTATGAAAACAAAACAATCAATGGAGGAGAGGTCAATAGCAACGGATGGTTTCGGTTTCGAGGAACTCCTCTGCAGTTTTAAAGTGTTTGAAGCTAGGTAAGGTTTTAAGCTTTTCTTTGGCATTTTCCTTTTGAATAGCGATACCGAGAGGGAGAGAGCCCCCACACCTGGCCGTGTGTGGGTGTTGTTTTTGGTTTACAGATGTTTACCAACGAAGCTCTCTCAGCTTTTGCGCAGCTTTGGCAGCTGAGAAGCTGAGAGAGTACCGCCGTTAAGGCGCAAAGCACAGCAACAGAAACCCGTTTCGGACTTTGAACCGCGGCGAGCCAAGCTTGTTGTGAAGAAAATAAAAACAACAACCAAATCCATGGCACAAAAAATTAAAACAAACAAACAACAACAAACTTGGTTAGTGTTGTAACAAAATGCATTATCATTTTCTTTTTTCGTGTCTAATTCAGGCAACAAGTTTTCCAAGATTCGTTGCTAGGCTAGTGACCTAATTATTTGCAAACAGGTTAGCGTTTGGCCTCTGTATGCACCCCCAACGTTGGGTGGGTGGTCGGTTGGGCAATATAATTGAAAACGTACTTCCTGCTATTAGAAAACTGTGCAATTGTAGCGGCTTCTTAGTCCAAATGTTAAATTTACGAAACAAAATCACACTCAAGGAACAAAACTCAAAATAAAGGCACGACGACGAAAAACGGACAACACAAAGACGCGCGCGCAATGGTGTCAAAGAGAGACTGATCGGAGCAGCAGCAGCCGCCGCGACAAGCTGTGGTGGTGGTTATACCGCTTTTAGAGGGTTAAAGCTTCCACACACACACACAGAACATATGTACATTTAATGTAAGCACAATTGTTGCGCCAAGTTTTACATCAAGCTCGAAACGGGAATTCATTTTACACTGAACTATAAAATTTGTAGCTTTCTGATGAGTAGCTAGTAAAAATTTATTGAGTAATCTTTAAAGCTTCAACTCCATAAAACTTCTATTAAAAAAATGCCTCTAAACGGTTAATAAACTTCGAGTAAACATTGCTTCATATGCATTTTTAATTTGTATATAAAAAGTCAAAGTTGGCCTTTGAGCATTGCATTTACATCAGTCATTATTACCATAAAATATAGGTCAGTAATTCCATTTAAAAAAGGCAGAGTACCTTAGTTTACAATAAATAAAAGCACTCAGAGACTCTTTTTTGTGATATATTTTAATGAATATAGAAATTATCTTGAAATGGAACTCATATTGAGATATATTTTTAACAATATATTAATCTTCAAATGGAACTCATATTTTAAATACCAAAACTATGTTATCCCCTTATTCTACGCGGAAAACTTCGCTATTCAGCTGCAGGCACTGCCGGTTCGTCCTGTGCGTCCTTCTCCTTGCTAGACAGACCGCGTATGCTGACATCGTAGACGACTTCTTCGATCTTTTTGACGTCGTACTTCAGGGCATCGAAACGCTTGCGCAGACCGTCGTTTTTCAGGTTCAGCAGGCGGAAGCCCGTGTTCAGGTCCCCAATGAAGTGGGAAATGTTCAAAGGACGCTCATAGTCGCCCATGGTCACAGAATTGGTTGCGAACCGCGAGAGTTCCGAAGCCAATTGCAGTATGCCCAACAAATAGTCCTCTACATCGAGGTGGAAGCCCTCCGAATGGGTAATTTTTACTGTTGAAGCAAATCAGTGAGTAAGGTTTTAACTAAAGAGTAAGGATCCCACTCACAGCCCAGCATTTCGGCAACAGTTTCGCGCGTAACCAAAAATCCCGCCTCCAGGTAAATAACCAAGGCAATGATGAATATCAAGCGCTGGGTGATGTACGTCCAGTGGTCGGAGTATCTATAGAAAGTGGAGCATTAGACACCCACGAGGATAGCTATTGTCTGCGGTTTCTGACTCACCGGTAGTACTGACCAGGTGGCACCAGGTCGGACAGTTTCTTGTACTTTTCGGCACAGGCCTCGACCTGTTTACGGGCCAATCCACAAGCGGTACTGACTGCGTTTTAAATATTTTTAATTAACAAAGAGATAATAATACTAATTTGAACTGCATTCACTTACTCTGGCTCAAATCGCTATGGATGACCTGCAGTTTAATTTGCGCTTCCTTGGCCAGCTGTTCGATTTCGCGCACCACAATGCGAATGTTCTGTAAATAGATGATGAAATACACGGTTTCCGGGGGTTTTTACGGTTTACCAACCTCTCTCAGCTCCTGCTCGTTGTCTATGTACTTTTGGTAGTTCGAAAAGATGTCCATATTCACAAAATTCGACATGTTTGCAAAAAATTAATTTTCTTTTTGTTTCCTGTTGTTTATGCCGGTCTAGAGATGAGCGTCAAACGATAGCTGAATGCCAAATTAAGGCGAAATCAGTGTTGAATAATGCTGGAGAAAATAAACAGCAGGTGCTTTTTTAGATTACAAAATAAGAATAATCTGAAATATTTGATGGTATTTAACGTTAACTTCGATTTGAAAGTCCTGAAAATAAATTCGTTTTGTTAACCAAATATATTCCAA
Organism: Drosophila ercepeae; assembly: GCA_018150545.1. NCBI lineage: Eukaryota > Metazoa > Arthropoda > Insecta > Diptera > Drosophilidae > Drosophila > Drosophila ercepeae. The sequence continues at coordinate 18,417,733 of JAECWL010000161.1, forward strand.
CATCTCGTGTCACGACTACCAAACATAGTCACCTCTTGTCGGTGCCACTTGTCCCATCGCTATTTGCATTAATTTTGTTTAGTCAATCAGTATCCAATCAGAAATAATCAAGCTCGTGACAAGATGTCGTATGTGAGTAATAAATGATACCAAACCGAGTCCTTCATGAATCTAACATTATTCTCCCACAGGGTCAAGGCTATAACCCCTATGCCCAACCCGGGGGAGGCTATGCCCCGCCGCCAGGAGCATTTCCGCCCCAGAACGCCCAAGTGTCTCCACAGGCACAGCAATGGTTTGCCATGGTGGATCGCGATCGATCCGGAAAAATCAACTCCTCGGAGCTGCAGGCTGCCCTCGTCAACGGGCGTGGCGATCACTTTTCGGATAACGCCTGCAAACTTATGATAAGTAAGCTAAGAAACTCTGACGTCACGGGGTAGGGACTTGTGCTCCACTTCCGTGGTGCCGCTTCTGGGGTACACATTTAAATATTTAAATGGCTCACGCATGGATGTTTGTTTACCTCACCTGGGGGAGCACTATCTTGTCTGTGTTTACTCTAAGATTTATGATGTATTTTATCGCTTGCTCTGACTATTTCTTTTCGAATTTACTCAGGCATGTTCGACAGCGACGCCAGCGGCACCATAGATGTCTATGAGTTTGAGAAGCTTTACAACTATATCAACCAGTGGCTGCAGGTCTTCAAAACCTATGACCAAGACAACTCTGGACACATCGAAGAGCAGGAGCTCACCCAGGGTAATCTATCACACTTGTGGCCAAAGAATGTATTTAAAAATACATTTTATTTCCCTATAGCGTTCACGCAAATGGGCTTTCGCTTCACTCCCGAGTTCATCAACTTCCTAGTGAAGAAGAGCGATCCGCAGGCCCACAAGGAGGTTTCCGTGGACCAATTCATAGTGCTCTGCGTGCAGGTCCAGCGCTTTACGGAGGCCTTCAGGCAGCGCGACACCCAGCAGAATGGGACCATTACCATTGGCTTCGAGGACTTCTTGACCGTTGCCATTGGCTGCTCTTACTAAACGGCAACTAAACTCAGCAACTCAGCAACCAAGGGAAATCCACACTCTTGCACAGACCGCAGCTCCCCCAAGAGCTCTTATTTATGCAAATAATTAAATTTGTACGGTGTTTGATAGCTTTTACGAAATGCATTCTTTATACAGTCAAATGGCAATCTCCTCATTATCTGAATCCAATTTTCAAAAGTATTTCTTACCGCAGTTCGACTCCATCATATAGTACAAAGTCTCTTGCGCCTAAAAATAAAGTATACACACATATATTTTAATTTGAAAGTAAAAATATAATCGAGTTTTATTCAAAGTGTAAACGTGTAGTAAAGTAAAATATTCATAATTAATCATAAAAAATCATGTCTTAATTTAGCAGTCACACTGCCCTACACAGTTCCTCGTTATCGCTTCGCCCGTCGGATTCAGTCGAATTGAGCATTTGATATGCAGATATATAGGAATTATAATCATCTTAAGTATACAATCGTAAATTCTTGGTGGGCGATGGGCAATACAGATGTGACGGCACAAAAGCTTATCATCTAAAATACAAACATCAATATCATATTAAACATTAGACATAATAAGTGTTTTGGTTTTTTTGGTTTGGGAATCGTGTGGTGTTCCAATAATATTTGGTAGTAGGTCTATAATTTGTAAGATACATAAAGTCAGTCTTAAAGTCCATAAGTATATAGAACGAATGTCTTCAGGGAGGAATTTGTTTGTTTCTTTTCCAAATGCTAATATCGAAAATAATCTCAACCTTAACTAAAATTCAGTCGTATAAGTGGTGGCCTCAATTGAGGAGATCGAGTATGGGGTGGATTTCCGTCTTTGCGGGCTTGTTCAAGCCAAGTTAAGAGATCGTAAGATTGACAGAGAATCGCATTTCGGGGCAAGAAGCTGGAAAATGTCTCCGCAAGGGCCAGGAGTCCGAATCTGGACAACAGCGCAATGCTTGAAACTTCTTAGTTCGTAGATAGATTACTTTAAAAAACAAAATTGAGACTTTCTCATGAATTGCGGCATAAGGTCTTATAATTATAAAATTGAATTAAACATATATAATTGTCTGGCTTGCAATATCAAGGTCGATCAAGGTCAATGAAAAATAAAATCCACGTCAGCTTTTCTCGCTTACGGCCTTAAAAACTAGTTTGATTCTTTGCTTGATTAGATTGGTTTACGATTGCTTAGAATACATAAGTTATTACAGAATAAACATTAAATATTTGGGATGACACATAAATGACAAGAAATAATAATTATGAATTGACAAATTAAAGATCTCCACAGTTTTTTGTTCTTTGCAATTATTCATCTGTCCTTTGAGAATTTAAAATTAAATGGAAGCTTCACACGGTCGCCATAAAAGTATATGATATTTGGTATCGAGTCCAGAGTGCCATCCTGTCCGGCTCTCACTTATTGCAGTCGATGATCAGCTTGCCTTGGGAGTCGTCCGACAAGGCTCCACCGCACATGGTGGTATCACCTTTCATGGAGTACTTGGAGCGCCTCTTGCTCGGTAACTGCGGCAAATCGGTGTGGTGCTTGCGGACATGGACTCCCAGATTTCCGCGCTGCTTGGACTTGTAGGGGCAGTAGGGGCACTGATGGGCCGGCTCCTTGCCACCGCACTCCACGTTCTCGTGGCGACGCAGGGTCGACTTCCAGCGGTACTTCTTGCCGCAGTGACGGCACTCGTAAACCGGTTCCCCGTCCAGGCCGATGCCGTTGGGGCTGGTGGTGCTGCCGTTGCTGCTGCTGCCTCCGTAGTCGCTCAGAGAGAACTCCAGGCTGCGGAAAGCCTGAGCCTGGGCCTCCAGTATGGAGTTAGCCGATCCGCCATGGAAACTGCCACTGAACATGCCATTCAGTGGGTGCTGGCCGAATTTGGCATCCCCGCCGGCGCTTTGATCCATCAGGTGTATGTCATCGAAGGCTGGGTAGCGCCCATCGTCCTCGTCCTCTGTCGAGGAACCGGGTTCGTTCTCGCACTCCGAGTTGCGCATATCGCGTTCCTGTTGCTTTCTTAGCAGGTTCTCTAGTATCTTTGTGGGTGTTATGTCAGTGGCCACTGCAACCTCGCCCTCCTCCTTAATACGGCGCTGCGGCTTCTGCTGGCGCAGGATCTCCTGGACGCGCAGCTGCTGTTGGAAGGAGTGCAGCCCGTTCCGCATCAAGGCCTCGGCTATGACTGCCGCCTGGGGCTTCTGAGCAGGAGCCACGGGTGGTGGGGCTACCCCTGCCACGGCACTATTGGAAACCAGCACCGAGGTGGGTATGGCCTTAATCCCGGAACCGGGGGTCACTGTCACTGTCGTTGCCGCTGAATTCAAAGAGTATTTGGGCCTTGGATGAAATGAAGCGGCGGCGCCAGCGGCTGCACCCTGAGTCCGCATCATTTCATCAGCATTCAAGTTTTTTGAGGCCGTCTCGGAAGCTGCACCGTAAACCGCGATGGCAGCTATGGCCGAGGGCTCCAGGATCTCGCCGGAAGTGGGCGAGACCTGGCCGTACGTACCTCCGCCACCCATTTCGGCCGAATCCGGCTTGGGCACCTTGGCCGACTTGGACTTGTAGAACTCGAAGAGCATGTCGGAGACCTCGGATACGGACAAGCGCTTGCGCCGGGAGCCGGGCAAGTGCATCTTCGCCTCATCCCGCTGCTTGAGGATGCTGCGCTGAAAAGTGCCCACATCGGGGGCCGTGTTCTCCTTCCTGCTTAGATCTGGAAACGGAAACATATTGGTTAGTTTTGGTTTTTCAAAAACAAGTCTCTTTCAAGAATCTCTCTTCAAAAAGTGCCTTCGGTTTGAGCTTTGACGAACGTTTCTGGATGAATCTGTGAGCAAATGAAAAAGCAAGTGAAATTTCTCGGAGTGCTGGGTTAGGAATCAGAAAATAATGTTAAAAAATTAATAGAGTGGAGAGGCATGCAAATAACTAAAATTCAAATATACTAAAAATAGATAACAAATTAATTTTAACAAGAAACACAATCAAACAATATAACTTTTATAAATTTTAAATTAAACAAACAAAAAAACACATAAATATAAGTTTTATTAATTTGGTAATCACACTGTTTTTTATTTATTCATTTTTGTATCTTTTTTTTTCATTTTGCATTAAATAAAAACACTTTTTTTTGTGGTGATGATGGATGATGATGTTGTGGCATGATGTGTTGGTGGTTTTTTTATGTGGTGAGTGCGTTTTGTGGGAAACCGAAACCATTTTTAAATCGAAACTCATTACCTGAAGCATCTAGAAAACAGAGAAGAATAGGTTAGCGGGTTTGTATTTTTTGATCAATTTTTTGCTAAAGTATCTCGATGTTTCCACAAGGCACCTGTAAATAAAAAACAAGCAAGGATTAATTAATTGGTTTTAGAAATATTTGCAGTGCAGGTTTTGTGTTTGCCTTGCTTTGGCTTTTCTTGGCTGGTTTTTTTTAGACACAAAAGCTTCTCAATCACTTTTTATGTTAATTTAATTAACGTTTAATGAAGCTTGGTCAGCTTTTAGCTGCTTTTATCAATTTGCACTTCCACCCACGCACTGCACCAGCCAAGAAAAGCGTCCACACGGCAACACAATCGAAACTGCACTACGAGTCCAGCTTACAGATTTTCAATTTTTCACTTTTCAATCCAAGCACGAAGTCGAGTCCTAAATCCGTAGCCGAGTCCCTCGCGCAGCTGCAATGGAAAATTCGAAGTTTCCCCCTCTCTTTCCCACCAAAGCGTATCTCACAGTTCGTGTGTATCTGTATCTGCGAATGTATCTGTGAATGTATCTGTTGCGCGGCAAGTGTAGAGCCTGCCTGCTTTTCGTTACGCCGGATCCTTGATTTATTTTTGGGTTTTTCTACCTAACTCAACAGTTGTTGTTGCTGTTGCTGTTGGTTTCCTTTTTCCATTTGCAGAGCGAGGTAAACTTTCTCCCACAAAGATACACAGAGAGAGGGAAAAGAGAGAGTATCTCAACTCGAGAGGAAAACTAATGATCGTGTTTATGTTTACGCCCAGCTTCCGGTGGTGTTTTCCATGTTTAGATTATGGGGAATGCACACCAGATGCATCTCATGGATGTTCAAGGTCAGCAAAGTGGAAAAAAGTTAAGGGCTGCTAGTTGGTAGCTCTCCGGAATGTATCTACAAAAATGTTCTAGCATTCTCTTTCTAAATACACAAAACGACGAAACCGACGAAGCCGACGGATTTCCTGGAACAGCTTGAAAATCGGTCCTAGGAACTTGTGTGTTTTGTGTCCCTTTTGGGCCAAGGCTTTGCGAAGGTAAAGCCCAAAAGGGACACCGATAGCCAGGCAGGCAAAAACGGAAAATTCGGGAAAGGTCACGTGGGAAGCCCGCCTGCAAAAGCCGCTCTCTCTGGCACACCCAGATACAAGATACAGGATCCTGCACGTAAGCCAGACACCAGATACACAAAGCAGGCAAAAGGGTCGTTGAAAAAAGGAAAACTTATTTTTAGAAAAACGAATCGATCCTGATTTATGTGTGCGCAAATGTATTCGTTAGATTCGAAAAATGCATTTGTGTGGGCGAGAGCGTCTCCGAGAGATACATCCCGACAAAAAGGACCCGTGAGTACAGTTAGCTTGTGGTTGGCCCATGAACTCATGCTTCCTTTTCGCACTGCCAGGGTATTCGAGCAACAACTATTGTTATCAAAACCTGTTTGGTTAAAGGATTATTATAAGTCCTTTTTGGCATCCTTAGATCTCTATCTACTTGTTGGAAAAACCAAACCGAATGCAATTTAAGAGAAGAGCGGTCTACTTGCCTGAAATCCTTTTGTTCAAAATATTCTATGTTTGCCAATTAATGATCAACTGAAAGTAGAGAAGAAAAATAAAAGAAAAATATTAAATAAATAAAAAGGATAATTAACGTAAAAATATTCACCTTTTTAGAATTTATCTCGATTGGCAGACAACTTTAAATAAACAAAAAAACAAAAGAAATTAAATCATTTTTAAGATATTCCTTATTCCTTATCAATCAAATTCGATTATTGCAATATTTATTATATTATTTATTAGCAATACGTATAAAAAGTTCTTAGATTGGACCATGTTTATCTGTTATCTGTTAGACCTCTTAAAATATTAATGCTATCCTTCTATCGTTCAAAAATATTCTGAAAAATGTTTTCAAGGCAACTAAATGCTTGGCAAACTTATTATTTGTAAGTTTTTGTTATTTTTTAAAGCCTTCAGCGATATCTAGCTGTATATAGTATTTTTGGGTAAATATTATTAAAACTATCTTCTAAATTGTATTTTTATTATAGAAAGAATTCTATGATTTTTGGTCTCTTCATTTCAATTTGGTAATATTTCTTCTATGGGCGAAAAGCATTTTCTGCTACTTTTTTTGTATCTGTATCTTTTTTGATGGAATCGAGTCATGTTTTTTTTAAACTAAATTGTGCATAAAGTTTAGTTTCTTTTTTAAATACAAAGAAAGTTTTCCAAGATTTTGAAGCATTTGGTAAGATAACTATTTGGCATTATATACTGTAACCTATCAAGATGGGATAGTTGAAAGGATATTCCAAAAGGATTCCATCAAATTAAATTAAAATTACGAATAACGAATATGTATCCAAGTCATGGGTTGGATTCAGATGAGCACCGAGTGCTCCTTGCGCATGTGCTCGTTGAGGAATGCCTGGGATCGGTAGACCCTGGCGCACAAAGGACATCGGTTGGACTCGTAGGTCGGCGATCGCTTCGAGCTCTGGCGCGGCAGCTTGGGGCCAATGATGAGGCTGTTGGTGTCCATGATGCCGCCCATGTTCTGGACGAGATGCTGCAGCGAACGGGCCGTGGAAATGGAGGCCAGCTGCTGGAGGGCAATCATGGCGTCCGACGGGGGCTGGGAGGTGCCCTTCTTGGAGGTCTTGGCATTGCCATTGTCCGCCGGAGGCTCCTCGTTCTCGCTCTTTGGCTCCGAGCCTTCGCCGGACCTTCGAGTCCTGGGCCTGGAAATGCTAGGATACTCCGTACTGGAACCGGAATCCTGCGTCCGCAGATTGTACTTTCTCGGAACGGAATTAGTGGTCACTGCAACGAGAGAGAAGTCGCGAAAAATCAAAATAAAAATTCAAAATCATAAGAGACTAAACGAAAAGCAAAATGAAATGAAATCTAAAACTAATCATTCGAAAAACACATTCACATTCACACCATTCGTACAATATTTACAAAATTGAAACTTAGATTTAAGAACAAAATAATGATAAAATTTTAATAAAATTCTAAGACTTTAGGATTTCATTAGGACAAGAGTCGCTCTTGCTTTTTTCTATTTATTTACAAAATCAATATCTTTTTGGCATTTCTTTTTTGGCATCAACGAGAACGGGTTTAAGAGTAAATATATTCGATTCATCGGATATCGGATCAGATCAGGTTAACAAAACTATATGAATTCGGTGTCTTCGTGCTCCACTTTGATTTCCGACGTATACAAAAACAGGGGCTCGAGATCAGCCTCGGATGAGACGGTGGACTCCACCGGCAGCTCTTTGTCCACGGCCGAGGAGGAATGGGAAGACCTCTTCCGCTTCGTTGCCTTGGAAGATTGCTTCAGCACTGGCTCCAGGAGCAGCTCGGCGTCGTGCAGCTTCTTGTGGCGGTTGAGGTGGGAGCGCCGCTTGAACCACTTGAGGCAGAAGTCGCACTGGAAGCGCTTAAAGTCCTGGCACTCTTCCCGCTGGTGCAGCATCAACCGACTCATGGTGTTGTAGTAGCGACCGCACTGGCACAGGAGCTGGTTCTTGGGGCCGTGACGCACGAAATCTGGAGGCAGATGGAGAGATAGAAAGGAAAACAGCTTTGGTTTAGGCCCTTCCATACAGCTTTTCTAGTCACACAAAAGTACAAGTTTATTCTCGATTGGGTCTGGTTTTGAGGTGAGAACATGGTGGATGAAATACAACAGATTCGTTTCAGTTTGACGTTTTTATTGGCTGATAAATGATTGGACTACTTAAGTGCTAGGCGAATGCAATGCAAATGTATAGACCTTTTTCTTGGCGCCGGTCCTTGGGCAGGTCCTCCCTCACGTGCTCCTTAAGTCCTCCAGTCCAGTCCTGGGTTTCCTAGAAAAAGAAAATCATATTAGTTCTTGTCATTCTTCAGTTTCGATCGATTGCCACTCAATAACTCTCCCCTTTCGATTCGATTGTAAACATTTATTTATTTCGATTTATAGTACTTTTTCATATACATGGTAGATACGCAATGATTGGTTTCTAGGTTCTTTAAAACGTTCTCTAGGTATTGTATTAATGCTGGATTTTAAAATACTTAATCTTACACTTGACTTTGAGCTGATTCAAAAATTGTTTCTACTTTTTAATTCATTTAAAGTTTTGTTTAGTTTTGGTTTCTTTTTTTTGAGCAATTCAACTTGAACTTGACTTGACGGTTTGTGTTTCAAAATTCTTAGCCTAATTTATACGGGTTTTAAGATTACATTTTGAGATCATAACTTTGGCTATATTACAAACAGTTTACGAACTAACTATCGGGTAATACAGAGCATCCCAGAGATCTTTCAACACAAAATATTTCATTAAATAGGGATTCATAATAAATTATAAGTATATTAGATTCAGACAGGTATTGATCCTAAAGCTTTGTATTACTTTGTATCCAAATCTGTCTTAAAAAGAAAGCAATAAGTTCTTTAAATCTGTTCAAGGAATCCACAACTTGGATAAAAAGGATTGCGATTTTTGATCTTTCTCTAAAATAGACTAGTTACCCCCCAAAAAAATGTTATCAAAAACGTATTTTACGAACGTAATTTTTAAATAAAACTATTCAGTTAAAGTCGATCTAAAAGTGTTTAAAAGTGTTATAATAATCCCCTGTTGAAAAGTCTCTGGGAATCTCTGTGGAGACAACCCGGTAATTGAATACATAAAGTAAGGTTTGAGGTCATCACACATTATGGGAACTCACAACAACAAGTGTTTAGCTGAGAGTACAATTGCTACTCCATTCTAGTGGCTACTCCATCCTAGTGGCTTAGGATGGAGTCCCCGGAGTCGGAGTGCTTCTGGTTCATGTGCTTCCGCAGATCCGACTTGTACTTGCACTTGTGCGGACAATGGGGACACTTCAGGTTTGGCTCCACACCGCACTCGTAGTTCTTGTGGCGCTTCAGCGAACCCTTGATCTTGTATGTCTTCCCGCAAACGTTGCAGGCGTACTTGCTGTCGTCCAGAGGATACTCTCGGCCGCTGCCGGAGACCTGTTGCAAGGTCATGGTGGTGGTGCTGGCCGAGCTGATGGTGGTGGTGTGGTGCAGGTTGTGGCCCTCCAGGGTGTACAGCTTGTCCGGCTGCAGCTTCTCCACCACATAGCCCTCGTCGTCGATCAGGTGGTCCTCCTCCTGTTGGTGGTGGTGATGGTCCTCATCCCCCTTCATGGCCTCCAGTTCCAGCTCCCTCTCGGCCTCGTCGGCGTCGGTGAGGAGCAATCCCGTCCCGTGGTGGTGGTTGGTGACCACTGTGGTGGCACTGGTGGCCACATTACTGCCGCTGGTGCTGTGCGGCGCCATGGCAAGACTGGTGGTCCCGTACTGCATCACATCGCGGAGCAGCATCTTGTCCTCCAGCCGGGAGGTGTCTATCTTGATGTACTCCTGCCTGGCCGGTGGATGTGCCTGGGGCTGGGTGTGCTGGATGGTCAGCTGCTGGCGTGGCGCCGCAGGATGCTGTTGCTGCTTCACAATCTGGATGGTGGTGGCCTGGGGTTTGTGCAGCAAGCTGGTGGTGTTCGTGTTCGTTGTGGCGTTCTTGGTCAGGGCCGGGATGGTGTACTGTATGTTGCCCACCGGGTTGCCCAGGTCGTCGGGCGGCAGTTCCACCACCACGGTGGCTCCTGTCAGCAATCCGGAGCCACCATTGCTCAGAGTTGGGGCGGAAGACAGGGACTGATTCGGAGCAGCGTTGGCAATGGAGTAGGGCACCGTCTCCAGAATGGTCCAGTAGCCATCTGAAAGAGTTTTAGACAAAAGAGGGAAGAGGAAAAAGTTTCTAATTAATCATCGTTAGTTTTTAAATGATTGTTTTTAATAATATTTACTTTTTTAAGCATTTATGTGTGGTTTTGTGTGTGTATACTGCGGGGCCATCCAATTTCAGGGTTCAGGGTTCAGGGATATAGTTTTCTTTAGATTCAAGGCTTGAATTATATGATTCGTACGCTTTATTCTTAATTCCTTGCATTTACATTTACATTATGTATAAAAAATGTACAGAAATTCTTGCATTACTTTTGCTTTGCTTTTTTTCATATAACACCAATCACTATATCTATTTTTTAGGCGTATTATATATGGTATAGTGTACATAATATATTTATCGTATTATTTCTCTCGATCTTCTCTAGATAGACTTTAAAAATTATAACTGAGGAATATGTATAGTATGTGTGTTTGAAATCGTGGCAAACTAATGGCGCTTTAAGTCTTTGATTGCTTTGATTGGCAAGAATATTTGAGTTTTTGAGAACACCAACCACATGTAGAACAAGTAGTAAGACTAAACACTTAAGTTTCTCTTCTGAAATCTTGACGTACGTATAAATAAAATGGTCTTGGACCAAGGCGGCTAAATATTATGTGTATTTTTTAAAAGTAAAACTCAAACATCAAATACAAAAGAATTCATTCAAGAAAAAACCAAAAAAAAAACCAAGAAATCCTTAAAAACGGAATGCGCTCATAGACAAAGTTGAAACGAAAAAAATTAAAAAAAAAAAACACGTAATTCTTTAAGTAATTTGTGCAGGAATGTGGACCAGCTATTGCCACGGAAGTTGGTAGGACTCGGTAGGATTCGGTTGATTGATTTATAGATTGACTTATTGATTGATGGTTTGATTGCTAGACTGCTAGATTGGAGGTAGCTACTACTTGGACAAGCAACTATTGTCATTATTCATTTGGTAAACATTTCACATTACGCCTCTCGAATATATATTTCTCTTTCCAATCCGGATCCTTAGCCATCCTCGTCGTAGTCATCGTAGTCATCGTCGCTCTCCTTGTAGACCGGCACTGCGGTGATGGTGAGGTCCGGCGGAGGACACATGTCCAACCAGGCCACCAAGTCGCGATCCTCGCCGTCGTCCGGATCGACGTCCTCTTCGTCGTTGCTCAGGTTGTCCTCGGTGCGTATCACATACAGGCTCTCCTCGTCGTCCTTTGACTGCTCGTATAGCATGCAGTGCTTGCGCTTGGCGTGCCGCAGGACGTGGTCCTTGCGCCGCGACCTGTACTCGCAGGACACGCACTTGTACTTCTTCTGCTTGAGGCAGTACTTCCGCACGTGCTCCTGCAGCTTCTGGTGCGACTTGTAGTAGCGACTGCAGTGCTTGCATTGCATAAACGAGTCCCGGGAGAGTCCTCCACCCCCACTAGGATTCGGTCCGCCGCGAACATTGTTGCTCGGCTCGGCGCGGCTGCTGGCATTGGCACTGACATTGCCGCCACTCGACGTCGAGGTGTCCACCCCCAGGAGGCTGCCCAGGATGGGGTAGATGTCTGCTGGTCAACACACCCACAAGGGCCAAACCACAACAACGACAGAAACGAAAAAAGAAAGGGGAGCAGATAAAAACCAAAGATAAATTAATAGTGATTCAATAACTAAGCAGACATTAACTTAAATTATATATCAAATAAAATAAAATGTTTGTTTTAAATATTAAAAAAAAAATATATATATGTATAAAACTTAGTGTGTGTTGTTTCTAATACCCAAGAAACGCTGATGATGAATAATGTTGAGTGTTGTTGAGTTTTTGGTGAAGTTGTTGTTGAGTTGCGAGTTTGGAGTTTTGGAGTTTAATGCTGGTTGGTGATGTTTTTTAGCAGCGGTTGATGAGGTTTTTTTATGGTGATGAGTTGAAGATGACACAATCCCCAGAAGAGTTACATTTAGGCACCACACAAACAAAAGCCACTCAAGCAATTCTCTAAACAAAAGCCTTGGTAAATATATATATAATGTATATACAATCACGATCACGGAAATAAAAAGAGTTACAAATTGGTGTGTGTTGTGTGTTGGTTGTGACTTTCGAAAACTACAACAATACAGCAAATTAAATTACATATGTTTATCATTTATATATATTTTGTTTTTTGTTTTGTTTTGTTTTGCATATAAAACTAAGCTCAAATCACTTTCAGTGCAAAAAGATTGAAGATGAATCTTCCAAGGAGACGACTTCTGCCTCGAGGCACTGATTCTTCCGTCTTCCCACGAGAATCTTCCGCTACTGTCCGCAAATCTTCCATAAACCTAGAAAAAGAGAAAAGTCTATATTAGTTTAAAGTTTTTCAAGCAAATCGTCGTAAAACTGGGAATTCTGGATGGGATTCCTGCAAAGAGACGAGAGACGAGATGAGGATGAGGTTTGGGAAGAAAAAACATTTCAAAACAGCATTTAAATCCTTGAAGGTTTTTTTTCTGTATATATATTTTGAATATATATTTAATTTTAGTTTTTATTTGTTGGTTTTGTTTTTGCCTGTTTACTTATAACAATTAAATCGTTTTAATCTTTTAACATTTAAAATAGTTTTACAAATTGTTGTTTAAGGCGTTTTCTCGGCTTTATACACAAATTACATAATTAAATTTTACTCTGAATTCGTTTCTAACATTTTTCTTCGTTTTCAATTGATTTGAAATTCATTTGAAATTGGTTTTAGGTTTAAGCACACTTTTTTTATAGTCTAACTGGCATTTTGAATGTCCTTTGTTTGTTAGATGTTTGTTTGTTTTTTGTTTATCATCATAAATATATTTTGATGTCTATTTTTCAATTTGTTAATCTAAATTGCAGTGCAAAAAGCAATGTGATTTTTTTTTATATATATATTTTTATATAAATATAAATTGTTTTCCTTTTTGTAAACGTTTTTTGTTTCCTGTTGTATGGTACAAACATTTCAACTCGAATCGGTTCTTATTTTTTTCGGCGCTTTTTTATTTTTTAAATATTTTCTATTCGTGAAGCGTGCGTCAACAGCAATCAACATTCATATCGTCCTTTCTTTTATTCTTTTATTTTTTACTCTTATTTTTTGTGTTAGCTTACGGCTAGGATTTACTTTTGTTTTTTTTTTAATGTGTAGGCGTGTGTGCTGTGTGTTTTTAACTCCCCGTTTGAATTATTTATTATTAGTTTTTGCAGCTATTTTTAAACGAAAATATAATTAAAACAAAAACGAAACAGAATATCAGATTTCCCTAAAAACATATATTTTTTGTTAGTGTTTGTTTTTGTATGTGTGTGGTGTGTGTGTTGTGTGTGTGCTTGTGTTTGAAAAGAAAGCCTTTCTCCGTCCAAAACCCAACCTATTGCCCACCCATCTCTGCTCCGATCTACTCCGTTTTTCAATCCGATCTGATCCGATCTGCGCTTCATTTCATTTCAATCACAATTAATCACATCGATTCCTTTATATGTTTGTTTTTTTTTATCTATATATTAGATATTTTTCGTTACATATATTTTTACATTCACAGCTCCTTGTTTACAACTTTTTTTTTTGTTTCTTTAATGTTTGTATTGTGTATTTTGTGTGTTTTTTTGGGGTGTTTTTTAAATCTTTGATATTGTTTATTAAACAGAATTAATAAAGATACATATAAGTAGAAATAGAGTTATCTTCGGTGTTAGTACAATTTCTCGAAAAATATTTTTTACATTTTTTATTTTGAACCCAAAAAAAAACCTGCAAATATTTTCTCTTCCCAATAGATGCAAATTTTTTATTGTGTTTTTTTGGGGGGTTTGTGGGTGCTTGTTTTGTGTTAGTAAATTTTTTGTTAATCAAATTATATTGAAATTTATCACATGCTTTTCTTTAAATTTTAACTATACGACTCGAAAGTTTCGCCATTTTTTGGACCAAAGAAATTGCCATTATCTTGTCTTGAATTTTCTTACAATTTTCACTTCGATTTCGATTTTTTGGTTCATTTCGAGTCCATCACATGCGCTGTTGATAAATTAAAAAATAGGCATAATTTTTGCTCTGGTTGTAACAAAAAAATCAAATGTGTTGGTTTTTTCATTTAGTCACTTAGAAAGGTAGTTAAAATAATTATGTTTTATAGATAAATAAGAACCACAACCTTAGAAAGAAAGAAAAAAACGGTTAAATAAATCGCGTTTAGATTATAGATTTAGTTTAGTTTATATTTTATATGAAAAAAAAACCGTTAAGCGCACTTTGTTATTATTTAATTTTTTAACAAAACTTTCTACAGACTGACTAGCGCAAGAAAGCGATTATAAAATGTACATAATTATTAATTATTAATTATAATCAAATATGAATCAAAAAGCGGTTAACCAATCGAGTTTTTCTTTTCTCTTTATAAATGTACAATAAATTTAAAATTTAAAATTTAAAATTTAAAAATTTCCTCACCTAATTCGAATACTGACCGATAAGAATTTTGTTTTTTTTTTCTTCGTTTTTTTTCGTTTTTGTTTTGAAACAATTTTTTTATTCGTACATATTTTGTGTGGATTTGTGCCAATTTGTTGTCTCTTGTTTAAATATTTTTTTATCACATTTTTTGTGTGGCACAAACTTGAAAAACTGACAACAAACAACGGTATGCGCCCCTTTATGTGGATTTTTGGGTGTTTTTTTTTTTTATTTGTCAACAATTGTTTTTTGTTTATGAAGTACCTAAGCATGTTTGTTATACATTTAAGCTCTTTTCGATTTTTTTTTTTAGATTTTGTATACCAACAATTATCAAAAACGTTAATTCGTGTTTTAGGTTTCGTGTGTCTGAATGTGTTTAAACAAAAGCTCATCAATAATATATATATCCTATATAATATATATATATAATCGTTTCATAACTAGACTTCTTCGCGTAACATCCAACATTTCATGTTGCTCCTTCTTCAATTTTGACAAGTGTAGTAAATTATTATTTTTAACAAGAAAAAATATACAATTAGGATTACGATTAATTACAATGAGGACTATATTCTTTATATCACATACCAATTTATTTTTCTGACTGTGACTCGATGCGAGTTCCCCCAACCCGGTTAACATTGCCAATTCCTCCAGAACATCCTACCTCTTCCTCGACTCTCGACTCTCGACTCACACACTCACTTTCGCTTTCGCTTTTACTTTCACTTTCACTTTCTTTAGTTTACGATTAATGTTACGATTTTTAAAAATAATTAATAACTGATTTAGTTGTTTTTGTTTTTGTTTCTCGAACTGTTTGCCTTTTGCAGGGGCGCCTCAACCCAAAGCCACCTTAATTTTGATTCATTTTTTGTTGGTTTTTGGTCAAATTAAAATTCCCGCTATCACATATCGTGGTTCGTCATTAAAACATAATTTAAATTTAAAATTTAAAATTTAAATTTACAAAAAAAAACGTTCATGGAATGAGCACAAGATAAATGAATAAATTGTTTTGCTTGTTTGTCGTTTTTTGTTTGTTTGTTTTGTTTGTTTAGAAAAAAAGAGTAGACAGAGATCTTTGAGTTTTAACTACTAACTATAATTGGTTATACGATAATAATATATGGATAATAATATTTCCTCTATTCCTCGATGCGATCCAGTGGCCTTTGGGGGTGCGTTCCTAAGCAAACTTTTAGCTTTTCAACTTTCAAACGATGTGAGTTTGTGAATATCTAAATATATTTATTTTTTATACGAAATACGAAATAAGAAATAAGTTTTTCGAAATGAAAAGGTAAAGACTGATTATATAGCTGTGCCAATTCCGATTTTTTTGGGGTCTAAACTTAAGCTCTATATACACGTAACTCTGACTCTGGACTCTGGATTCTCCTGACTCTTGACTCCTGACTCCTAACTAACTGACTGTATTATATCCTCCTTCTTCTTCATGTGTTATCCTTGAAGAACGCGCGAGAGTGCCAGGCACTAGAAATTACACTATAATTAATGTGAATGTTACTTTTTTTTGTTTCATTATTATTTTGTTTTGTTTTGTTGTTGGCTCTGCTGCTACAATAAAATGCATATACTTTCCCCGTCACATCTTCCCATACATTTTCCACCACAATCAAGAAAAAAATTCATTGAGATCATTGAGTTTGCCTAAGGATTTACACACAGATATCATGCAACATGCGGTGGCGCCTCAACTCTCGCGCGCCCCTCTTACTGCTCCTCCTGACTTTGCCAATTTTTGAATTTTTACTTCAAAGTGAGCCGAAAATAAAATAAAATATTGTTAATTTTTCCCTTTTTGTATATACAAATAGTTACGAGTTAGTATTATTTTTTTAGGCTGATATTTCTATATAGATAGTGTGTGTGGGTGTGTGTGTTAAAAAACGACTATATGTTTCAAGATCATTTGGAAAAAAACATTACATAAAACCCCGCTCTGGACTGGACTGAACTGAACTCTATTCATTATATCTGGATTCTTGTCTAGGACTTGGGACTAGGACTCTGACCTGGCGCCACACTCCGTTTATCAAACCCATTCATGCCCGGATTGCTCGGTTGCTCCTGGAGTGCCCGGCGGCGTCGTCGTCGTCGTCGTCGTCGCGCTTTCTGATGGCCATCGTCGGTGCAGCATTTGTTGTATCATCGATGTTGGTGTGTGCGCATGTGCAGCACGAGATTGTGTTTGTGCTTCGACTTCTTGTGACAAATGGGGCACTCGAACTTGGGCTCCACCCCGCACTCGAACCGCACGTGCCGGTTGAGGCTGTGGGGCCGGGCGTAGGTGTTGCCGCATCTGTCGCAGGCGTAGGCTCCTCCGCCGCCGCCGCCACCAGAGGCCTGGCCACTGGGTGTTCCTCCTCCGCTTCCACTCCAGTTGGCAGAGCTTGCAGCTGCTGCTGCTGCCGCCGCTGCTGCTGCCGCTGCCGCCGCCGCCGATGTGGATGCGCCACCCACGACTCCTCCTCCAGCCACGCCACCTGCCGCTCCGACACCCGAGGAGCCGGTGTTGTTGGCCGCCAACCCGGCAACAGCTGCCGCAGCCACAATCACCGCGGCGGCACTGCTCGAGGGATCCTGGCCAGCGGCTGCTCCGCTCACGGGAAAGATCAGGTGCGGCCGGGCCTGTCCGTGGGGATGGTGCGTCCCGTGCTGCGACGTCTGCTGCTGCTGCTGGTGGTGCTGATGTGTCTGCGGACGGTGATGGGGATGCTGCCCCAGGGCCAGGGCACCGGCTCCGCTTTCCTGAGCGGCGGCCAGCAGAGCCTTGGCCAGGCCGATGCGCAGGTCGCAGGGCTCCATGCTGTCGTCGTCGTTGCTGTCGTCGTCGTTGTCCCCGTTCCCGTGCCGGGGCTGAGTCTTAAAGACCACGCGGTGGCCCGTGCCGTGGGTTGGGGTGGCCCGGCCACTGCCCATCATTAGCTCGTGCTCGTTGTGGTCCTCCAGGCCGCCGCCGGTGCCCGGCTCGAACTTGATGACCCCCGGGCCCGGGCCGGGAGTGCCGATGGGACTCGTGTAGGGACTCGTCTTGATGCCCATCAGGTTGTAGCCGTGGTGGACAGGCGATAGGCGGCCAAAGTCTGCAGGAAATAGTTTCAAATGTGGAAGAAAGAAACAAAAAATAAATTATTTTAATCATTTCAGTTTTTTAGAAGGCATTTCTTTATGAGATTCTTTGTTCAAAAAACTCGTTTTTTTTCGTAAAGAAATTAAAATGTTCCTAATACTAACTGGAAATAAATGAAATATATAAGGTTTTACCGTAATTATTTAAAGGTTTCAATATTTTTGTTTACTTGTCTTTTTGGTTTTTTTGGTTTTTTTTTTGAGTTAAAAATGTTGCTTTAGTGAGAGATGGTGCTATGGAGTGGGTTGATCTGGACTGGTTGGTGTGTCAGATGTGGGTGGGTGTCTGATGTGTGTGTTCTGAGGTGTGTGTATCAAGTGTGTGTATCTGGTGTGTGTATCGAGTGTGTGAGCTTTGGTTGTGTAAGTAGGCTGCAAAGTAAACTTTTCGATTAATTATTAAATTAAAAACACAATGAGTACATCATAAGAAACGTCATGTAAGACACTTTCTGGGAGCTAATTGTAAGCAAAAAAATAAACAATAATCTCTGTTCAAGTTACAAATGATAGATGATATAAACATACTGCTTTCTCGTAGTGGTTAGTGACAAAAAACACTTAAAAGTACGAAAAAAACGGTGGGTTTTTTTTTGGGAGGTGGTGGGGGACATAGTACTATTGGCACAAGGATACCCATAAGAAAATCACTTCCTGGTTTCCAGAGCCCAAAAAGGTTTTTCTTTTATATATATATATATTTTTTTATACGCATGCAATTATTAAAGTGTAAGAAAGGATAAGAGAAATTATAGCATAAATAAGGATATATAAGGATAGAGTTTTGGAGCTTGGAAAAAGAATTCTATACAAACTAAGTTTTTGGTTTTCGTTTTCATATTCATATTTGTAATTAAAATTAAGACTATTATTAAGATGTAGAGGCTTCAGACAGGAATGAAACTTAAAGTTAAACCTTCGGCAATGGCATTACAAACGAAACGCAAGAGTTGGAGAAAAAAAAACATAAACAGAACAAACTACAAATCTAATTGGTTTCATAAATAGTTATAGTTACTTTTGTCTAACAAATACATAGATATATATATATATAGTAGTTTATATAAAGTCTAGATAGAGGAATACATAGTTATGCAATCTATATCGTATATATCGAATCAATATGTTGAAGTAGTTAAGCATGCAAAACAACAATAAGAGAGAGGGAAGAGGCAACACCATGAACTGCGGCTCTGCCAGGACATCATCAGATCATCATCATCTCCATCATCTTTATCATCTTTATTATCCTTATCATCATCATCACCATCCCATCACATCCATCCACCTGAAATAGAAATCTGATTAGTATAGATTCTCAGCAAAATCAAACATGTATCTTGTTCTTGTTCTGTTTTTTGAAGAGGAGCAGGGATATAAAAAGGATAAAAAGGATACGGATATGGATACGGATGGTTGAGGTGGATGATCTTCTGTAAAATGAAATGGCTATGGATTTTTTAAAATAAGTACAACTGGTTGGTTTTTTGTATTCGGTTTTTGACATTTGCTTTTAATTGTATTTCGAATTTTCTTTTTTTTTTTTGGGGTTTCAAGTGTTTTGTTCTTCTGGTTTCTGGTTTCTGGTTTAATACATTTATCCGGCAATAATTTTAATTACGTAATAAGTACATAATTCTGTCATAATCATAATAATGGTAATCTCGCTTGCAACTTCATAGAGGTATTTGTTATTAATTTTATGTTTCTTGTTTACATTTTTTCTTTCAGTGCCGATGTAGTGTGTGGTTCGTGATTCTGATTTATATTTTTTGTATTTTTTTTTCTCATTAAATCTAACAATTTTCAAAGCATACATGCACTGATGATATTTCGAATTGAAAATTTTTGTCTTTTTGTTTGTTCTTTTTCTTTTATAAACATTTTTTCATTATGAATTAGAATTATAATTTTTGTCTAAAAATTGAAAATATTATCTCATGATCGATTTCTTTTTGACTAGATAATCATTTATAGTTAATAATTATTATATAAGCATAACTTAATGACCAGAAATAAAATATTTAATAATGTTTCTAACAAATTAAGAATAAATGTACTCGTATATTGCGAACCAAAAATTATTATTATAATTATTTTATATTAAGTATCTTTGGAGGGGCATTTGCTTTATGTTCATGCCATGCATATAGTTAGGGTTTTATTTAATTATTACAAAAGTATCTTTATGTCCTTTCAGTGTCCTTTTTACTGAAAACAAACTCGTTCCCGTTACTGTGACTAGTTTTTCGTGTGGGGAGTGTTTTTCTCTGGGAAAAAAATGTACACATATTTATATGAAGTTTAAATTTAAGTTTCTTTTTTTTTCGATTTTGTTCGGTTTTTTTTTTGGGTTTGGGTTTTGTGAGAATTTGCTAAAGCATTACATTAATTTGTTTTATGCCTTTTTTTCAGTGTATTGCCAACTACTCCTGGGCCTCTCTCTGCGACTCCTGGCTTCGTTCAACGAAAGTGAATATTCTGCGAAATCGATTGCCTCCTTTCCGAAGGATATCTCCAAAAAAAAATAGTGTAAATAATTAATAATAAGAAGCTGCAGCCACAGGATTCAAGCACGTTTTTGGATTTTGTACAGGTCCAAGTCCAGTCTCTCCTTTCTCTAGAATCCCCTCCTCTCCTGTCCCACCCTCTGCTGTTCCAGTGTCCTTTAGACATTCTCCTTCTGGAACACCAGGGTGTAGGTGCTGCTGCCGGTGCTGCTGCTGCTGTTGTTGTTGTTGTTGCTGCTGGAGGTGGTAACCACGGCATTGGTGGAGGCACTGCCCCCACTGATCATCGCGGGCAGCGTGGGCAGGGATCCGCCCGGCTTCTTCTCGTCGTCGGTGTCCTTCTCGCGGTCCCGGCACTTGGTGTTCAGGTGGCGCTTCAGATTGCTGTGGACATTGGTGGCATAGCCGCACATCTTGCTGCAGAAGTAGCGGGGCGGCAGGCCGCACTCGTTCTTCAGATGACACTTGAGGCTGTTCTTCCACTTGTAGGTGCGGTTGCAGTTCCGGCACACCCACGGCTTCTCGATGTCCGCGTTGTAGATCATGTCGGCGGAGTGCTCCAGCGACTCCTTGCGTGTGCGCTTGTTCTGGACGAGGATGCGGTAGCGGTTGTCATCCGAGTGGGCCCAGTGCAGGTTCTGGGCGTCCATCTGCCCTATGCTCAGCTTGCTGCCCAGGAAGCCGGAGGAGCCGCCCCCGCTGGTTCCCGGCTGGCTGCCGCTCATGTTCTTGGGCGCCGAAATAGTGGTGATGGTGGCCGGGATCGCCGGCAGCTTGATCTGCAGCGACTGGCTGGTGGGCTGCAGCTGGAGATGCTGCAGGTGCTGCTGCTGCTCCAGCAACTGCTGCTGCTGCTGGGCACTCAGCACGATCTTCTTCACCGGCAGCGATGTGGAGCCCGAGCCGGACATCAGCTGCTTGGTGCCGGACTGCTTGGCGTGCTTCTGAGTGGCCGCAGCCGTGGTCAGCAGATCGTCATCGTCGTCGTCGTTGTCCATCAGATAGCTGTCCTCGAACTCCTCGTTCTCGATCTTGACGGCATCGTAGGTCCAGGACAGCGGGCTGGCCAGCTTCAGGTCGTAGTCGAAGGTGTTCTCGTCGTCGATGGCCTCGTTGCAGACCGCCTCGCCGTCGTCCCCGTTGAGGGACATGTTGTCCGGGTTCTCGATCTTCACAATCACCTCCGTCATGGTGTCGTCGATGCTGTCCAGCTCCACCCCGGCAGCCGCCAGAGCAGCCGCCGATGCGGCATCCACATTGCAGTTACTGGCCGCATTCTTGTTGCCATTGTTGGCCGGCGTGATGCAGGCGATGGTTGTGCGTCCGATGCTGCCGATCCGGGTCACCGTCTGGGTCATCGTCTGGGTCACGCTGCCCTTGCCGCCGTTGGTGTTGTTGTTGTTGATGTGCCCGCTGGCCACGGCGGCGGCTGCCTGTTTGGCGGCAATGGTCACTGCGGATGCGGCGGATACGGCGGACACGGAGGCGGACGCGGATGCGGCTGCTGCTGCGGCAGCCTTGATCGACGTCGATGTCTTGTTAGTGATTTTAGCCTCGCTTATGAGTGACTTTTTGGACTGAGTAGTTAGTTTGTCTGATGGTTAGTTTGCATTTCATTGGATTTTGGTTTTTGGTTTTGGTTTTTGGTTAGTCATGAAATAGAAATTTGGAATGTTAAGTTAGTTGGTTTTGTCAAATAGCATGATTTTTTAGAATATATATAAACAATAAGCATAATAATTGAAACACTGGTGTGGTGTGTGCTCAGCAACAAAAGAAAATGTACGACTGTAAAAGAAAACAAAAATACGGGAGAACTTCAAAAATCATAGAAATTATCAAAATCAAATCAGATATTTGAAATGAAAAGTTTTTTGGAAATATATATTAGAGAGTTTAGCCAAAAAAATACCTGTGGGTTCGTCAGAGCTCTTTTCAATCATCGATTGATCGGCCAACATCAACCAATTCCGCACTCGGATCCGCGACTCTCCGCCTTCAAGCTGAGCATTTTCATCTGAAAATTGCAATTAATTTGGATTTTTAATTAGTAATTTATATAAATTAAGGATTTTTAAGAGTTTTATCAGATAAATGTGTACCTAAGATGACTCCCTAACCATTTTCGTTTTATAATTTCAATAATTTGTGTTGGTTTTTCGTGAAATTGTTTCCAAAGATGAAATAAAAACGTCTTATGATTAAAATATTTAAAATGAAAATCAATACTTACAAGCAGTAAATGATAACGCTACTAAATCTGTGTGTAAAAAATAAAATAAAATGTTTCAAAATAAACATAAATATAAGTATAAGCGAATACGTGAAAAAAATATTACTTTTAAACGCTTCAGAGCAAACGACTTTTGTTTCTTTTGCGTTTTATTACATGGAATTTTTGTATATTTTCACATTGAAATTGGGGGTTTTTTATATAAATTTACAAAAAGAGTTTTACAAACAATTCATAGAAAAAATTAAATATATATTTTATATATATAAGGGTATGCTAATTCTGTTTGTTTAATGAGTATTTGTTGTCTTATTAAGTGTTTTTTTTTTATTTAAGATTATTATCTCTATGTGTAAAATATTTTTACGTTTTCCTATTGTTCAACAATATTTCATTTTTTTTTCGTTTTCTGCTTTTTAGAAAATTTGAAATTTTCCAATTTTGCCATCATGTTTCGAAAGTAGAGTTTTTGAATTGTTTCTTCATTTTATAAAGAGTTTTTTTTTGCTAATCTTAGCCCAACACCGTAATTTTAAACCAATTTTAAATGATTTTTGTATAAATTTTTTGCTTCTTAAAGAAATTATTTAATATTTTTATAATAGATAAGCATTCGAGATTTTCCTTCTTCTTGATCCTTTTCATCCTTTTGCTGCGCATCCTCATCTGGTATTTTTTTTTTAAGTTTCGTAATAAATTTCTTAATCAAATCTCTAAAAAATAAATTGTTTTTTGTTGCACAGTTTTGAACTGGCCGCACATTTCTGTTTGGAGTTAGTTCTGTTTTTTGTTTTTGTTTGTGAATGTTTGTTGTCGGTTTGATTAAAGCTTAATAAAATCATCTATGGAATGTATTTCGTTGTAGTGGAAAGCAAAGGAATTAAAATAAATTACACTTGACTACTTAATAAATGTGCAGCGTATAAATATTAATAAAAAAAATTAATATAATAAGCACATTCGTGTATCGATATTTATAAATTATTACAAAAATAATAAATAAAGTGCATGTGACGTATTTTGTGGCGGTGTTTTGTTGGTTCTTGGTTCTTCACTTTAAATATTTTATTTTGTAAATATTATCCTTTTTTTTATCCTTTGTAATGTCTGCTGTGATAGCTCAGCTACCAAACTTTCTGGAATTTTGGGGTTCTGGGGGGTTTCGCCCTCACTAAGTACCTGAGTTTAAATGTCTAAAAAAAAGCATTTAAATCTTGACTCTGACTTAAATTCACTTCTTAACCTACTTCATATGGCTTTAAACAGTTTATGAATATTTATAATCTTGTTTTGTTTTTAAAAATACAAATCTTACCGAATTGCTTTTCGTTTTTCTACAATTTTTTGTTGTTTTCTTTCAAAAGGCACTTGCTCCGTTGACTTCCCAAAAAGGTTCTGCCTCGCCTATACATTAAATTCTATAAAAAATTGTTGAGCTTAGCGATCGTTTTTTTTTCCTACCCTAAGACATCGTAGTAATAGCAAAATATTTCCACTTTGAGGTAAATTGTTGTTTGAAGAGGCTGGTTAACTTTCTGACTGACTTTCTAACTGACTGACTTTGTGGGAACCTAAATTGAATCTGTTTGGCACTCTGCATCCTTTCCGATGTCCTTGCTGTATCCGTTCTATAGAATAATATCTTAATATGGTCTGAGTTTGTTTTTTGTATTTTTAACTGTTGCATCTTACATATCCACTGAGTTTGCTACTGTTACTGATTCTTTGTTATTTTAAAAAATATATATTTCATACTATATATACTACAATATATATATCCGATACTTTTCAAACTATAAACTAGGCTACTGTATACTTCTAAACCGTTTTAATTGTACAATTTGTCTTTTATGTTTTTTTTTGTTTGCATTTTGTGGAATGTTGCAATATCTAAAAATGTGTGTTTTTTTTTTGTAAAATCATTTTACTGATCACGTTGCTGTTTGTTTCAAAAAATAAGAAGAAATCATTGATTTTTCAATCGGTCTCGTGTATAAACAATTAATAACAATAACAAAAAATTATTTTATGTGTGAAATGGCGTTAAATTTCGTGCTTTGCAACAAATTGTTTTTTGTTTGTTTTCTTTTTTTCGTTTCGAAACATCCAGGCATCTTAAAACACTATTTCATATATATGTATATTTTTTAAAAATGTTTTTAACTTTTTTTTTTAGTTTTTCTTTCGATGTTTGTTTTAAGCTTAATTTGGCACACTGATTCCGTTTTCCCGAGAGCTTGGTGTGTGATTATTTTAACGTTTTTTTATGTCATATCCTTTCGTTTGTTTTTTTTCTAACAATCCCTGATTCAGTTTTTAACTTTAGTTGCGTCACCTCCTGAATATTAATAATAACTGTTCAACGTCAACGTTTCCTTTTTATACAATTGTTGAGGATCAGATCCTAGGAGAAGTGAGGATGCAGCTCCGCTGGCACTCCGCTGGCCAGGGCAGCCGCCGCCGCTGCTGCCACAGAGGCCGCCGCCGACGAGGTCAGCGAAACTCCTGGCTCGCTGCCATCGAGGGCTCCCTGACCCGCGAACACCTTCACGTCCTCCTGCTCCAGCTTGAACTTCTCCTTGTGCATGCGCTCCATGTGGCGGCCGATGTGCATCTTTTGCTTGGCCCGGTAGACGCAGAACGGGCACTGGAACTGCGGCTCCTTGCCGCACTCCCACTTCTGGTGGTTTCGCAGCGAGGACTTCAGCTTGTAGACTCGTCCGCAGACAGGACACGGGTGTCCAGCACCATTGTCGCCGCCGCTGCCGCCGCCGCCTCCTCCGCCTAGGGTACTGTTCTGGCTCTGGGACGGGGACTGTCCCGAGGAGGAGCCCCCGTTGCCGCCGCCACTGTTGCTGCCACTGATCAGGTTGTTCATGGCACTGATGCTGTTCAGGATGTTGATGTGGCATAGACCAGCTGGACCCCCCACATCCGCAAAGGTCACGGCGCCGCTCAGCGTGGCTGGATAATCATTACTATTCCCGTTTCCCCCGGAACCCACCGGGTCGTCCGGGTAGCTCAGCTCCGAGCCAAGGGCAGCGGCCGCTTGCTTTTCGGCGACAGCTTTCATCATCAGGGCGGTGGCCTCCTCCTTGGTCAGGTGTTTCAGCTTGCCACTGCAGTTTGCCTTGGAGGACTTGCCTCCAGATCCGCCACTGGGTCCGTTGGAACCTCCGTTGCTGTTGCTGGCACTGCCACTACTGTGGTTCCGCACATGGAGTGGCGTGGAGGCGGCCCGGGGTTCCGTTTTCACGCCACCAATGGTGTCAATGGGCGTTTTCCTGCCCGAGGCTGCTCCGTCCTTGGGGGCTGCTATCGCCGCTTGCTGCTTGTCCACCGAGAGGTCGGTGGGAAAGACCAGGGGCGCCACCCCCTCCCGGAAGGTGACCAGGGGCATGGCCAGACGGGCGTTCCATTCGTTCCAGGTGAGTCCGGCGATTCGCGTAATACTCAGATCTACATTTTACACGTGTTTTGTATCGAGTTTGTTTTCGATTGGTGTTTGATTTTATTCGATTTTATTAATTGGTTTTTAAGGGTTTTTTTGGATTGTTTTTGTTTGGTTTTTGGTTTGATTTTGTTTGGTTTTTGGTTTGTTTTTTAGATGATGTGTCGTAGCAGCACAACATATGAAAATAAAAACAAGAAAAGAAAAACAAAAGAAAAGAAGAACGAAAAATGAATAGAATTACTTTTGACTGGACACAGGAGAACTGCAAAAGAACAAACTCAGTATTTATATCGAAAAAAGGCTAATCAAAGTAAAAGTAAAAGTTAAAAAAAAAAAAGTAAGAGTAAAAGTAAACAAACTTAACACTTAAGGACTCGAGGGCTGTTAGAACAGACACACACACACAAAATGGAGAGTTTTTTAGGGATTTGTGGATTCGATTTTTTGGGGTCTGATATGGATATGAACGATCTGGAGGAGAGTCTGGAGGAGTCTGGAAGCTGGAGTGGAGATGGATGAGATGCTCACACGTAAAGCGAATATATTTACAAAAATTAGTCAAAGCGTTTCAAAACAGGATGAGAGGATGTACGAAATGTGTATATAAAAAGCATTAGATTGTGGTGGCATTGGTGGTTTTCAAAAATTAAAAAATACAAATAATAAACATATATATTTATGTACAAATAAGGCAAAAGAAAACTCTCTGCTTCGCCGCCTCTTTGAGCAAAATTAAGGCCAATTAGTGCAGGGTGTAAAAAATATTTATTTAAAATAAATTTCAAAAACTAAAAAGAGGATAAACTAAATTAATTGAATTGTAGCTGGAGTGCTGCTTGGGTGGGGTTTGGTTTCGTTTTTTTTTTCTTTTTATAATATATTATTTTTTTTTGTTGCTTAAAACACATCGATTGACACGGCTGGGATTCAGGTTCGGATTCAGGTTCAGGTTCAGGTTGAGGTTCAAGTTCTGGTTACTTTTTAGTGGCATACAGAAACGAACGTTTAGATTTTGGGCTCTTAATTATAATAGAATATAAATATATATATAATATATAGGAATGTCAATTGTTTCCTTTTACAATTGTTTCTTTTTTTTTTGTCAACTTGTTCTACTTAAGGTTAGCAATTCGGCTGCTGCAGGACTCTCTGGGCTCCTAGATCATCCTTCCATCACCTTAATCCAGAGTTGATCTAAAAGAAAAGAGAAATACATTAGTTGTGCTCGGAAAGGGTTCACCCAGGACCTCCTCGGGAGTCGATCTCGGTTCTCGAAGCCACACCAGTCACCTGGAAAGAGAAATATATTAGTATGGATTCCTCAATGAAACTTAAACTACCTCGCAAACAAAATTTTCACCGCTTTTTAAATCGTTTTTTTATGTAATTTTATTTTGACCTTTTGTTTTTACAACTATTGTTCAAAATATATAATTTCTATATTTAAGTATACATAATAAATGTTTAATTTCAATCAAGTAAATGATTTACACACAAAACTGCAAAAGATGTATATTTCTAGTACATATATATATATATATTTATAAATGTGTTTTGTCCTTTTTTTTAGTTTTTAATAAAGTTTTGTATTAAAATTTAGATGCGAAAACATGTTTCAAGTTTTTCACTTTTTTCTCTAAATATTCAGATTTACAAACAATTTTACTAAGTTGATTAGAATATTTAAATGTTTTTTGTTTTTTGTTTCTTTCGTAATTTACAGTAATGCTATTTTTTCGCTCATAGTTTAGGTAAAAAAAATATAATATTTGAAAACACACGACGTCTACAAAGTTCGTAATTTCGTAAGCCTCCGATTCAGATAAGTTTACAGTTTTTAGTTCTTCTTCTTCAATTTATTAAAATTATGTTTCCTGGATTATGGATTATGGTTTTCCTTAACAGGGTTCTAGGCCGTAAATATTTTGTGTTATTTTGTAAGGTAAAGTTTTATGTGCATTCTTCTTCAGGTTTTATTTTTCAGTTAAGATTTTCCTAGTTGAAGTCTAGATTTTTTTTATTATTTTTTTCATTATTTCTTTGAGAGCACGCACACGTATAAAGATAATCAAAATCTAATTAAAATTAGTTTAGCTTATTTTCCATTTAGTGGGTTTGTGTATTCTTTTTTTTTAGTTATTTCCAAGAAAATACTTGCACATTGTTTTTTTCCATTCTTTTTTTTAGTAATTTTCGAAATTACGCTAAAACCAAAACAAAATATATATATTGTACGATAATTCAATTATATTAAATGTGAAGACATGTAAATTAATCCTAAATGAAGTTAATTTTCTTGTTTTGTTTTTTGAAAGGTAGAGCTTGTCAAACTTAAAACCTAATAAAAATAATCAACAAATAAGAACTTTATGCTTAAATCGAGGATAAAAATTAAGAGTCGGGCAATTCGGAAAGCTTTTTGAAGAGTAATTATTGATTTTAATATAGAACCGATACGACTTTCCTTATACCCTAAAGTGGTTTACTGTTCTGTGGATGAAAAACTGGTCTAAAACTCAAAGGATGTGCTTTCACTCAGCGAAACGATTTTGTCTACTCACGCCCGCCTACATTCTGATCGGATCTCGATCTCGGATTTCTTAAAATTTCATTTGTTGGCTCTTAGATCTTGCGACCGCGCTTGCTCTCCAGCTGCGGCTTCTCCGGGTGGTGCTTGCGGACATGGACGCCCAGGTTGCCCCGCTGCTTGGCCT
This sequence comes from Drosophila ercepeae, assembly GCA_018150545.1. NCBI lineage: Eukaryota > Metazoa > Arthropoda > Insecta > Diptera > Drosophilidae > Drosophila > Drosophila ercepeae. Next base: position 18,446,358 of record JAECWL010000161.1, read on the forward strand.
TGTAGGTGCAGTAGGGGCAGGGGTGGCACGGCTCCTTGCCACCGCACTCGACGTTCTCGTGGCGGCGCAGCGTCGACTTCCAGCGGTACTTCTTGCCGCAATGCCGGCACACGTACCGCGATTCGGGGTCGTCGCAGGGACCCAGAGAAGAGTCGCTCAGGGAGAGCTCGTAGGTCATGCCGGAGTGGTCGCCGCCGGCGTCCGACTCCTCCTTGACCGGCCGCGTCGTCAGGATGGTGTAGCTCTTGCTGGAGTCGTGCACGCCCAGTTCCTCAGGGATGATGGTCTCCACGCCCTCGTCCTCCTGCAGATCGATCTGCTGGTGATGGTGCTGCTGCTGCTGGTCGCTGGTGGTCTGCACCACTGTCTGGATGTGATGCGTCTGCAGCTGGGTGGCATGGATCGTGTGCTGCGACTGCGGCACCACCTGCAGCTCCTGCGGCTCATGCTCGATGGTTGTGATGTGCGTCTCCCCGCCCGAGGTCTGCATGTGCTCCGTGATCTCCGAGGGGGCAAAGCCAATACCGATCTTGGTGCCATCCGGCAGCTCGATGTCATCGATCTCGGCGTACTTCACCAGGTCACTGATGATCGCCGCCGATGTGTTGGGATTGTTCAGATCGATCTCGCTAATCTCGTACTTGGTGCCATCGGCCAGCTCGTGCTGCTGGTGCTGGAGGGGCTCGTGTGTCTCCACAATCTGCAGATTCTGCACCGTGGGCCCGATGATCTTGCCCCGCGAGTAGCGGATCCTTGAGGCCATGGGCTTCGGGTCCGAGAGCTGCACATTCCGTAGACCGACCAGATTGATCGTCTGGCCAGGATGGGCGGTAATGATGCTTTGTACTTGAGTGTGCGTCGTTTGGGCGGTCTGGAGCTGGTGGTGGTGCTGCTGCTGTTGCTGGTGATGGTGCTGCTGGTGCGATGTCTGTGGCACCTCCTCGATGTGGATGGTCTGGTGCTGCGTCTGTTGGTGTTCTTGGTGGTGCGTCTCCTGCGGCACATGCTGGATGATGTGGTGCGGATGTATGATGGTCGGATGGGTAACGATGGTGGTGGCACCCGGGATTATCTTTTTGATGTTGATAAGCTCTGGAATAGGGAAGGTAATTCAAAAGATTTTATTAGTGGAAAGGTAACTATTCTTGGTTTTTAATTCTGTTAATGAAACTATACTGTCCTTTAACTTTTAAAACCTCAAAATTAAGGATGAAACCTGAAGAATCATGACCTTATTTGTAGGTTAATCTTTATTAAATATTGAAAGCTAAAGCTTTAATATTTTTAACTAGAATTTCATTAGTTATTATTTCTAATATGTTCCCCAAATATTACTAAACCTTGTATATTAAAGTTTATTTAAAATAACCTAAATGGAATGGATTACTGCTAAAAATTCTTTGAGGACTTTTCTTGGGGTTTTAGTAAGTATTCAAAAAATATTAATATATAATTAATAATACCTATTTTTCCTGTAAATATATACTCAATACATGTTTTCCATCATGGTTTATACATATTATTTTCTATAAGGTCTTGTATTGAAGAAATCTGTTTTCTAATATTCCTTACAAAAATCGGACATTAAACCTGTTAAACCTATGTTTTTCACAGACAAATTTCTCTTTAAAAGCTATCCCTAAACAATATTGTATTTAAAATAATATATTTTTAATATTTTAGAAACTTACCGCATTCCGAAGAAGGCAATTTGATGGGCGTGCTGGTGGTGAGAGGCGTCAGGGACTTGGACTCCGAGTGGGAGGCGGCGGCGGCGTTCAGGAGCTCGGTGATGGTGGGCGTGGGCTGTCCGGCCGGGCCGGTGACGGTCACAGCCGCCGTGGTCTGGCCACTAACACCGGCCTGATCCTCGTCGGCGCCGAGCTTGGCGGCCGTGATGTTTCCGAGCTTCTTGACGTGCAGGACAAAGCCATCCTTATTCTGGGTGATGACGATGTCGTTGCTCTCCAGAAGGCAATCATCCAGCTCGAACTCGTCGGGAGTGCCTTCGGTCTGTTCGCCCTTGTCCTGCTTGGAGGCTGCGGATCAGGAATGAGATCAAAAGTTAATGTCGGTTCAGAGAGAAGCGAGTAAAGTTACCGGGAAAATGTACTGCAAAAGGTACTGGTTGATAAGCTCAGCTCTTTAAACGTCTTGTTCCTTCAAAACTCTTCAATTTTCTTTTTTCCAATTTTTGACAAAAACAAGCAAACAATCCCCGTTTCGTTTTTAGTTCTTAGATTAGGTTCTTAATGCATACTTGAGGGTAGAGTTTTTTAATGGGTGAGTGTGGGTGGTTGGGTGGTTGGGTTGTGTGTGTTTTTATGGCACTGTACAGCACACTATGATGAGAACCAAAGGACAAAACAAAAAACACCACAGCCAAAAAAGGATATACGATACATAGGATTTAGAAATAAAAAACCGTGCCCCTAATCGAGACTTAACTAACTTAAGAACTAGGATAGAATTCAATAATGACACGTTTCAATTTTGGTTACAAAAAGGCATTTTTTATTAAGGCTCGGTTTCGGTCTGATTCGCTATTTCTTCAACTTGCGATTTGCGATTTGGGACTTACCTGCCCGCAGAGATCAGAGTTCGGAAAGTAAACTAATTAAAATCAAGTGTCTTTGCCCCCCAAGGATGAATCGAAAAGGACCCGATTGAAGCCCACGCCCTGACTAACCGCTCCCGCTCCCAGGCCCTGTGCCTGCGCCTCGCTAAAGTGCTCCGGATGCTGGGTCTTGGTGTGCATGTTCAGGCTGTGCTTGTAGCGGGCCACGTAGGGGCAGTGCTGGCACTTCTCGGTGGGCAGGCGACCGCATTCGTAGCGCAGGTGGCGGGAGAGGTTCTTCTTGTAGGTGTAGGCCTTCTCGCAGCGCGGGCAGATGTGGGAGCTGGGACTGGGGGTCACCACGTTGTTCAGCGAGGTCACCGACTTCACGGACAGCGTCCAGTTGGTCTCTAAAAGAGTGACGAAACAGAAACAAAATAGGTTAGAGGATTTTGGTCATTTGGAACACTTTCGAGAAATAAAACAAAAAGTTAACAAAAATAAATCAGGATGATCGGGATTTGGTTGATGGTTGATGTATGATTTTACAATTATAACCGACTACCAGTTTGATTGAAGAGCGATAGATTGATAGATTATTGTAGCAGAAAGTTACACATCGGAGGCTAAAAGAGAAGGATAAAAGTCTTAAACTAAGCCGAAAGTTCACAAAATCTTACCGCTTCACACAGAAACACTTTCACATTTAACTTATTTTTTATTTTTTATTTTTTAGGCAAAAACTTGGCCCACAGTCGCAGGTAGTACCGTCTACTATGGCGTAACGGTAGCAATGGTTTTAGGCCATTGACCTGACTCTAGGGATCGTCCTTAACCCGAAGACCTGTAAGTGTAAGGAAATTTTAAATTAATTTTGGCGCCCAACCCAGTTGGCACTTTCCACCTTCGAATAAATCAAAATCAAGAGGAGTCTCTGTTTTTTTTTTGGGGTTTCAACATTTCAATATCAATCTTTATTATTCTTGTTGTTTGCTGTTTTTTGTTTTTTGTTTTTTCTGTTACCACTTTCATCAAACAATGTGTATATAAACGATTCCATATATAATGCCATTTGATCCGTTTTTCTTTTCGCAAAAATAACAATTTTTTTTTGGGTTAAATGGTTCCTCGAAAAATTAAAACATAATTCCAAATGGTCTTGGTTTTGGTTACATAATTTTCTTTGTCATTGTTCTTTGTTTTTTTTTTTTTAATCCTACCGCTTGTTATTACAATTATTAATAATTATTAATTGGTTTTTATCATTATATTGGTTTTTTTTTTAATTTTTATTTTTTTAAGGTACTAACAATATCAGCTTCTTCGTCAATGAAAGTTATCTTGCATTTACTTTAATTTAGTTTTCATTTTCATTAATCTTGTTGTATAAATTTGTTTCATAATTTCGCCTTTTCCGTGGTTTCGTTAACAATAAATATATGTATATATCATTTATCAATTTTTTACTCGCTTTCATTGTTCTTGTTAAATATTACACTACAAAAAATAAACAACTTTCGTTACAATTAAACATTCCTCGCAGCTGCTCTGGTTGTTGATCTTGTTCTTGTTCTTGTTCTTGATCTTGGTAATTATTGTTTTTGGTTTTTGGTTTGATTATATATATAATATATATATCCCTCAATCCTTTTAGACTTTTATGGCAATTTCTTTGTTCCAAATACACTTTTACTAAAACTCGATTTCTTGACTGGTTGTTCTTGTTTCTGTTTTTGTTTTTGTTCAGTTTTCTTTTTTTGTTTGTCTAAAATATATATATATATAAGTTTATATATATATATCGGTATATGTATATGTCCTTGTATATATGTGTGTATATATATATATATTTGGTTGGTTTCTTTGGAGTATATTTTGTTCATTATTTTGTAACTTACTTAGTTAACACTAATATATTCTTTTTTTTTTTTTTTTTTTTTTTCGCAAACAGTTTTCTTCCTTAATCGATAAATATTAATTAACAATATAACAAAAGTTAAAACATAAAAAGTTTTGTGGTTAAATTAGTGTGAAACAATATATATTTTGTATGTGTAATAATTATCATATCAATAATAATAATAATAATAGTAAATAGTATTAAAGCAAATGTTAAAACTAATTTAAAGAAAAACGATTTAACAAAAAAGTGCTTTGAAAACATTTCATGTTTCATTCCTTTTTCCTAAACTTTAACAGCAAAAAATAATAATAATAATTTAGCTACTCGCAACAAGGTCTTAGTGAATTAGTTTAACAAAAAACATAAATTATACAAGAGTATATATATCGAATAATTCTCTGAATAAATTTCAACTAATCTTAAAGCGGTTTTCTTCTATTTTCTCTTCTTCTCTCAAAGGACCAAACAATTTGTCTTGTTTGCTTTTTTTTTGGGGGGGTTGGTTAAAAAAGTGTGATTATTTTTTAGTTTTTATATTTTTTTTAGACTATTCATTTCAAAAATTGACTTTGGCAAATAGCCGCACAAGACAAATTGTTGGGCGAGTCCTTGAAGAGTTCTTTTTTTATTGCACTTGGTAGCAAAATTTAAAAAAAAAATTGAATTAAATCAATTAAAAATTTGCCTTTGGTATTGGTTAGATGCGGAGGGGCGGTTGGGGGCATGGTTAGTATTTCACTATAATTGATTCTTATTCGTTTTGCAATCCTCTCATTTGTATTTTTTTTTTACTGTGTATAATTTGTCTAGTTCATTCGAGTTCATACAGTTTTTGCTCTATTGCTGTTTTGGTTTCCGTATCTATATATATATATTTAATATATTATTTTGTTTATTGTACTGTCATATACATGTATGCATATATGCGTAGGTTTATTATCTGCAACCCAAAGATTAACAATCAACAAGCAACAAACAATATATATCCTTCGTCCTTCTGCCTTTCGTTACTGCCTTTCTAACTAGAAATTATTTTTTAGTTGCCTCCTGCTTAGGTTAATATATATATATTATACTCGTACTCGTATAATTTCAATAATTTATCATTTCTATATATATATAGTATATATATGTTTAAAAATTTGTTTGATAATGGCACTCTCATAGCATTTAGTTGTCACTTTTGCCGTTTGAAAAAATTTCACTAAAATCAATCTTTTTTTGAACTAAATAACACGCGTCAACAGAGTTGGTTTTTTGCAACAACAAATCATATCGGTTTTCCGTTTCTATATATATATATATCTTTTTATATATCTGAGTATATGGTTTGATCTCATCCTATGGCTCCCTCAAAGCAGATTTTCAGTTTTGGTGGAAAATTTCTAATGGCACAAAATGTTCTATTTTGTTTTTTTTCTGGTTTTTCTGGTACAAAAATCCTTTAACCGATTATTGGCACACACACATGGCTTTAACACACACACACAATCTCGCACACTCACTGACACACACACACACACAGAGACACACATTTACAGTTATTTTTAGGTTATGTGAGTATATCTGCCCTCCCCTAGCTTTCCTTTCTTTCAACAACTTTCCTTAATATCCTTATTTTTCCTTATTTTTTGTTTCAACAGACAACATTTTTGCTAATATAGCATTATATAATATATAGATCTATATATGTATATATATACCTTTAATGCGTGTATATGTAGATGTGGTTGTTTCTTTAATTTCTTCCTCATATGTATATGTTTTTTGTATATATGTATATAAACTCTTTTTTGCTATTTTTTTTTGTTGTTCTTGGAACCATGTAACAAATCTTCCTTCCCGCTAAACTTTTGACCCTATGACCTCCTGTGTGCCTGTTTCTGGTAACAACTTAGAAGTTACATAACATATATACTCGTATTATTTTTTTGATAATCTGCTAACTCTGATTCTGCTATTTAGTTAATTCTATTATTTATTATTATTTTTATTAATTATTATTGTTGTTGTTGTTGCTCTGCTCTCTCTCTCATGCACTCGCATTTCAGGTCATTCGCTTTTATAATTCTCAATTTGTTCATGTGGTGTTTTGGGGGGGGCGTGTCATAACAAGAATCGCTTTAATTATATATTATATATTAGAAATATATATAATAGATATATATTTTTGGCAACAAATAAACACAGTACGTTTTGTTATATGCATTTCTGTTTCTGTTTCTTTTTGTTACTTTCTCCCATTTTGTTAATTTCACTAAATTTTTGCTTGGTTTTAGTTTCTATATTATTTTAATATATATATATATATTTTTTTTTAACTAAAATTACGTAGTTTTGGTTAGTTTGACTAAAATTGTTTTGCTCTTAGCTTCCTTGCGTGTTTTTCTTTTTTTTTTGTTCAACATGTGTCTGCCTCTGGGTTCTACTCCTTAGTTTAGGTAAATTTTTTATTTTTGTTTTTTAGTTTCTGTTGGTTTTACATTTTACTAAAATCCTATAAAACGTTCACTGACTGCATTCAATATATATATTCTATATATTATGTGTTGTATATATTGTTTTTGTTTTTGTCTAGCTTGTTAAATATTTCGTTTTTTTCACTTTTTTTAACTAAGTATTCTTCTGGTTTTGTTTCTTGTTTTTTTTTTAATGCTCCGTTTCAACAATAATTCTCATCGTATATATATCTCTATATAGATTGGTTGGTTTTTTTCGTGTTTTTTTTTTTAGTTTAGTTTTCTTCTTTATAAATGATGTGGCATCCAATAAATTCGTTTTGTTGTTTGTTATTTGTAATTGTTCTTGGTATTTTTTTTTGTTTTTGTTTTTTTTTAACTAATTGTTCTATCATTTGTTCATCATTTAGTTTGTTGTTGTTGTGTTGCGTGTGTGTATTGTTGTTGTTGTGGAGTATAATCATGTTTCATGTTTTTTGGATCAAAAACTGTATCAATCAGAGTTGATCAGCTTCGGCCTATTGGGATAACGCTTATTCTATTTGATTTTAAAGAAAACATTATCTCATAAGTAATATTTGACACAGACACCGGACTCAAGGTGTCGCTTTAGGTGGGAGCTTTGTGAAAATGCTTTGCCGCACATCAGACAGCGAAATTTTTTCTGTCCACCACATTCATATCTAAAGAGAAAAATAAAAACATTTGGAAGAAAACACACACACAGATAGTTGTAGTATCGGAAATAGACTATATCTACTTTGAGAGAGTTGGAAAATACCGGAACCGGAACCGGAAACTCACCTGATATGTCGTTGCAATGAGCTGGCATCTTTGTAGCTCTTCAGGCAATTGAATCTCGGGCACTGGTAGCGTCCATCCGGATTGATGAACTTGAACAGATCGGAGAACTTCAGCTCGTACCAGTAGTCCCGGATGAGGGAGTGGGCCGAGGAGTTGGCGGAGCTACCGGTCGGCGGCGGAGTCTGGCTCGAGTTGGAGGCATAGCTGCTTGGAGCTACAAATTAGATTATTTCAAGAAAAAAGAAATACACATCCATGAGTATCGTATTGTCGTTAAACTTTAGGCTTACAGAACTAGAATCATTATTTTTTGATTTGACTTTTGAAAAAGTAACAAGTTTTCAGAGAGAGAGACTTTAGAGAAACATTAATCTTTTTGAGTATTTTGAGTAAAAAAAAAAATTATAAAAAATAGTAATAAAAAAATTGTGATATTTACAGTTAGTGTGTGTTGCGGGGTGGTTTTTTTTTATTTTTTTGGTTTTGTGTGGGCGTGGCATGGTGAAGCGTGAGCAGAGCTAGCAGCAGTTGCAGAATTGGCTTTGATTTTATTTGGTTTGCTTGTCTTTGATTTTTTGATTGATAATGAACGCTGTGGGATGATTGACTGACTGATTGACTGACTGAAGATGATGCATGTGATGATGAGGCTTGATATGGGTCTGCAATGAAACATGTTTAGTAAACTGGACAGCAGAGAAAATAATTGACAGGATCGGTGGCCGTTTTCGTTGAAATTATTTAAATACAAAATACACTTTCTTGTTCAATACAATTTTATTCGAGTTACAAAAATATTGATTTTCTTTTTTTTTTAATGTATAATGGGCGTATAAAAAATACTTAGTTATCGGGCTCTGGCTCTTTGATGCGTATAAAAATAGTTGATTTTCGATTAAATATAAAAATATATTAATATATTTAGTAGATAAAATGGCTTACAATACTAACTTATAGATCTGGTTTCCTTTCATTCACAAAATATATTCCTTGTAACTGCTGAGTTTTTGGCTGTTTTTTATGTTTTTTTTTGTAAATATATATCTCTGTCTGTTTTGTGTGCTTTAAATATTTGAACTATTTGTTGGCGACTGTTTGTTTTTTACGTTTTTCTTTAATTATTATTTTTTTTAACTTGTACTGTTGGTTGCTTTTCATTTGTAAGTTTTTCTTTCGGTTTGAGGTCCTTGTCTATATATCCTAGCTAGCAAAGGAACTTAGATTAAACCACAAATGTTTAGTTTCAGTTTTTTAGTTTTTTGTTAGTTTTTCTTTTTTTGAAATTTCGCTGTTTTTGGCATTGCCTTTTTCTTCCCTAAAAACTAGATTAAATCGAAAAAGTATTTTGGTTTTTGGTTTTTTTTGTTTCTTAGGAATGCAAAGTATGTGGCGGGTCGACGACCCTCGTAAACCTACTCTCAGTAGTTTAACCCTCCCTGACTTAGTTTCGTTTCATCTTTGGACTTTTTTGCTTTTCGGCGACTTTGACTTCGACTTAAAATCTACTAATTTAAAACTTAAATTAACTTAGGAAATGACTAGCACTGAAGCATAAGTTATAATAATTGAGGGAAAATTTTCTGCGCTTAAACTTAAGTCTAAAATACGAATTTTTAAATACCAAATGAGACGCGACTGCAATGATTGGAATTGTTAAGTAGGCGCGGACCAGCCCAACGCTCTCGTTTTGTATATCATTTACATAAAATTTTAACCAAATTTATGCAAATCACATACAAAATAATACAAAGTGAAAGCCAACCGGATGAAGAGACTTTTTCTCCCTTTCGCTGGGACTTTCTTCAAAGGTTTTAGTAAATCATTGCAATCTGTCCTGGCTGGTTCGCGTCTAGTCTAAAAAAAACGGAATGGATAATGGATAATGGTAATACGTGTTACGGCTAAAAACTAAAATTCTGGACTGGATTTTTGTTCTTTTTTAGGTTGATCTTAAGCGGTGGCTTCCCATTTGGTGGGGAGACTGGAAGTCTGCATCTGGAATGCCAGCGGCAGGAACTCCTTTTTCATTTTGGCAAAATGGGTCTTAATGTGCTTGGTGAGGTTGTCGCTACGCTTGGCCGCGTAATTGCAGCTCGGACACTGGAAGATCGGTCTCTCCGTGGTGAAGCGACACTCGAACCTCCGGTGGCGGCTCAGACTCTTGCGGGTCTTGTAGGATTTGCCGCACTGATCGCAGGCGTGCTGATACCAAGTTAGTACGAAATCTGCAAATGCAAAATGTGTGTGCACAGAAAGAGGGTGGGGCGGGGTGGAGGTCAGAGGGCATAGAAAGATAGAGAGAGAGATAGAGAAAAGAGAGAGGAAGACACACAGAGACGGATGGGTGGTAAGTGAGTGGGTGAAAGTGAGTAGGAATGAGATTTTACAATGATTTTTTCTGATCGATTTCTGATCGTTTTCCTGATCGTGTATGACTGACTGTATATATCTTCGTTTCATTATCATTATTTTTTTTTGTTTTGTTTTGAACAAGTCAAATTTGCTAAGCTACAAAAAAATGTAATAAAAAAATAATTAATAAAAATATGTATATATATTTTAAATAGAAAAAAATCGACTTAAAAAACATCTCAAGCATTCCAACGAAAAAAAAATTGACGGGAAAAATAAGAAAGAAAAAATGAGTATTTCGTAAAACATTTAGATTTCTTAGAATTAGAAAAATGTCATCCCCAAGATCGTAAACCTTCTTAAAAACTATTTAAAGTCTGTGTAAGAAAAAACATCGAGTGTTAAAAAATTTATTTAGGCACAAATACATTATCAAATAGAGAAATAGAGCTAAATATTAAATATTAAGATATCTGCGAGCGAGACACACAAAAGCACAAAAGGACATTCACGCACACTCTCTCACACTCAGACACACGCCACAAAAAGCAGAGACAAGGATAAAAACCCAAGCAAAGAAGCTAGAAAAGGACACGAATTTGTGTAGAGAACATGCTTTTCTTTTTTTTTTTGTAAAGCCGATCTAGTGCGAAAAGGATATTCTGAGGCAGAAGATGCATCCTCGACATCCTTTTCGCACTGGATCAAGCCTTCGATCAAGTTGAAACCCAGAGACAAAAACAATTCGAGGCGAGAGTTTACACAGAACAAAGATATATATCATATAGTATAGTATATAGTATATAGTATTGATATATATATGTATATGTATATATATGTAAATGTATATGTATATAAAAGAAGTATATAAAATACGGTAAGCGACAGACTTTTCTTGTTAGGCGGATCGCTGCGTTGAACAAAAGATCCAGTTCCAGGAGGAGTTCCTTCATAGAGTTGTGGTGGATAGTATGTGATAGTAGGTACTAGTAGATGGAGTAGTAGGATAACGGTAACGGTAACGGTAACGGTAACACAAAGTTTTGATTGTTGAGACATCTAAAAGAAATTTAGTAATAAAAATAGGTTAGTGAAAAATTCGCACAATTTCCACAGAAAAGAAAATCCAAAACTGAAAACGGGGGGAAAATGGACAACGAACGGAAACAAGGACGAAAACGATAACAGTAATGCAAAAAGAACAAAAAAGGATAATGAGCGGATAATGAGGATGTAAAGGATGTGTGTGACAAAAAGCGAAATAAAATAAAACTTTCGATTTGGCTGCAATTGAATATATAAATATGATATATTTTCTTTTTTTAATATCTTTGTTAATTTGTATTTTTTGTCTTGTATTTTTTTGGTAATTTATTCAATATAATTTTTGTTGGTTTTGTTCTTTGTTTGGACTTTGGATAAATTAAATTTAATTTCAGGCTTTTACATGCTAAAAATGTATACTCGTATATATAAAAATAACTTAACTAATACAATTTGGTGGCATATCATTTGGAATAAGTGCATTAAATATTAAAATCTACCTTTATTTCCTCCCACTCAGTGCTCGAGAGGGGACTAGGCTGCCGATTGAGTATTTTTCTGTATTAATCTTTTTTTTTAATTCTTTTTTTTAATCAAATTGAAAATTACTCATCGGGTAGTAAAAAGATTTGATTTCCTCTTGAAACATATTTTCTTCTCTTGTTTTTTTGGTATCAACTTATATGGCTAACAAAGATATATAAATAGGTTAATGCGGGACTTTTTTTTGGGCTCTAAATAGGTAACCCTGTCATGCAAATAAAATTCTTATACAAATACAAATTCGTGACGGTTCAAGTTCGTTCATGTTAAGTTATGTTTCGATTTTGTTGAGGATTTCTTAGGAAAGTTTCGGTTCAACATTGGAATAATATTGACAAATATTCTTTAAGACACATTTTGTCTAGCGAGACTCACAAAAATATATAGTTCGGGTGGGTGTGTGGAATGTCTACATTGAGATTCATACGAGGTAACGTTACGCAATATAAATATATATATAAAAAGAGGGCAGGACCCGCTCGACAAATTAAAAATAAATTAAGAGAGATTCGAGATTCGAGTTTCAATAAATAATATCTAATATCTATGAAAAAAGAGGGAGGGATGATAAGACGATCCTCCTTAGTTATTGTTGTAAGCAAATGGCATCGTGTTCATCAGGCGCTCCTTGAGCAATGAATTCGATATGATCTGCAGGCCCAGCTTCATGTTCCACTCCTCGTTGAGGAGATGCTGCACCTTGCCGGGTGTCACCGGCTCCGGCTTGATGCTCAGCTCTCCGGCAGCCTCGGCGGCGGCGGCTGCCTCATCATCATCCTCCTCGTCGATTCCGGACTCCTTGTGAGCAGCAACGGCTGCTGCTGCGGCAGCTGCTGCGGCTGCCTGCTCCTCGACCACGGCGGCTGCTGCTGAAATCGCCGTTATGGCACCTGTCAACCCGTAAGTGGGAATCGGCATTATGTGCGGCGGCAGTGGCGAAGTGCAGCGGGATCGCGGCTCGTTCTCGTAGTTCTCCTTGCGCAGCGACAGGTTCTCTGGGATGGGACTCTCGCAGCCGTTGTGGGAGCCAACGCTGCCCACACTGGCGCCACAATCGCCACCGCTAGAACCGCCCCCACCACCTCCGCCCAGCGATTGGAGACCCCCAAGACCGCCGATGGACTGCTTCAAGTCCAGCGAGCTGCCGCTGGAAGTGCGAGAGCCACTGCCCGTGGTCATCTGGGCAATGGCCGGGGGAATGCCGTGCTTGGAGACCAGATGGCGCACCATGTGGTACTTGCGCCGGAACCGAGAGCTGCAGAATTCGCAGTTGAACCTCGGCGGGATGCCAATGCACTCGTCGCGCATGTGGCGCTGCAGGTGGCGCTTCCGGAGATAGCTCTTGTTGCAGACGGCGCAGTGGAAGCGCTCCTTGTAGTCCTTCCGGTCCATGTCCGCATCGTCGCTGCCAAAGACGCTGTGACTGAAGTCGTACTTCAGGTCTATTTTTTTGATTAATTCGAATCCCCATGGTGATTGTTAGTGGGTGGTGAAGTGTGCGATATTGTGATTAATTTGATTGATTGATTGGGTTTTTGAGATTGATTTTGTTATTTGGGAAGATTTTCGATTCGATTTGATGGGATTGATTGTTTGTTTGGTTTTTGTATGAAATGAAAATGAAAAGAAAATAAAAAGAAACATGTGTGAAAAATCATAAACACAAGGTCCAGAATTAGGCTTAAAACTAAAATATTTAAATTTTTAAACAATGATTGATTCAATGATTGTTTATAAACTTAACTTAAAACTAAACTTAACTTTCTTTTTCGTTATTTTCTTGGTTTTTTTTTCGTTTTTTTGAGAAGTTGAAGGAAAACTAATACAAATTATACAAATTTTCAAAAACTAATTAAGTTTTACATAAAAAACTACAGAGACTACACTAAACAATTCTTTGATAAAAAACAAATACATTTTAAATACTTTCTCTAACAAAAATTACAATCAATTCAAGAGAAACTAAACTAACAACAAATTGTATCAAATAATTAGAAAAAACAATAAATGGTTAGAATCAAAAATAAAATTTTTACTCTTAAAATAAATCTTAATGTGATGTTCCAAGGATATTTTCTGTCCTCAAGGTCTCTAAAATAGAATCATTAGTTTATATTTTTTTTTATGTATTAAAAAAGTAAAGCTTTCTTTTCAATAAATATTCGTACACATATATTTAACTTCAGATAATGACTTAGCAGACTGACACACAGAACAATATAGAGCAACGTTGCTTAACTAAGAAACAAAAGACGGGGATGTGATGCGCGGATAAGGATAACAGCCAGAGTTGTGTGTTTTTGATCTCGCGATCTCCGGGAATTAGATTCCATCTATCGATCCTTCCGTGTCCTTCAACTAGAGCTTCTTCAGCTGGTGGATGCCGTGCTTCTGTCTCAGATGGAGCTTCAGGTCGTACCGCCAGGAGCAGCTAAAGTTGCAGAATTCGCAATGGAACTGGACGCTTGGCTTTTTCAATGTTGCATTGTTGTTGCTGCCGCTTGTGTTGTTGTTGCTGTTCGTGTTGCTGTTGTTGTTGTTGCCACTTGTGGCAGCTCGTTGCGGTTTGCGGATGCTGTTGTTCAGCAGATTGGCCAGCTGGAAGGATACGGCAGCCGCTGACATCTGACATCCTCCACAATTGCTGACGGTGCAGTGGAGTTGCTGATGTTGCTGCTGCTGCTGTTGTGGTTGCTTCACCGTTGTTGCCCCTGCTGGTTGCAAGTGATTCACAATGGCTTCGGCCTGCCCGGCACTCCCACACTTGTACATTCTGCGTATCGTGACCTCTGGCTCAGAAATCTCTGGCAATTGGCAGGTGCTACTCCCACTTCCACTTCCGCTTCCGCTTCCTGTGCCACTGTGGTTACTCTCCACCGGCTTCTTGCTGGCCGCACTGGCCGCCGCTATAACTGCCGTGGCATAATTACAGTAAAGCGTCCTTAAATCTGTAAGAATTGTGATTGGGTTTTTGTCTAAGATTTGCTGAGACTGAACGATTCTTACAGAGAGAGAGTGTTTCAGAGTTCAAAGTTCAGAGATAGAGATAGGGATGAGGGTGTGAATATTTTGTAAATGTTCGTGTTGTGTCGCTGTTTTCATTGTTTCTTGTTTTTTTTCTCTAATTTTTTACAGTGTGTTTTGGTTTTCTTAAAGTTATATATGGATTAGGTTAACCGACGCCGCCATTACATGGATATAAACATCTCGCCTGAGTTATTAATTAAAACTTAAGTTAAACTTAAATGTAAACACAAAAAAAAAATATAATCAACTTTGTCACCAACAAAATGCTCGACCTGAATCGATTTTGCATAAATTAAGGTTATTTACCACAAACAATAAATATATATATCGTAATAAATAATTAATTTCAAATTTCAAATGTTTTCCATCGAGGTAGGTGTTTTTTTTTCGATCATGCATCAAAAATTGAAAAACGCTTTTTTTTGGTTTTGTTTATAAAAAACGTGGCATTTATTTTTAGTTTAGCATTCTTCTGGTTCTCTTTTTTTTTTGTTTCGTTTCTTCTTTATACAAAATATATTATATACTTTTGTTTTTTAAGATTATTAGATTAGTTCTCAACTTTTGATTTTGCGCTGGAAAAGAAATACTTAATGTTTTTTTGGTTGACAGCCATGACAGCCAACGAGTTAGAGAAATATGTAAATGCAGAACAGAAAAAAAAACGTATATAGAAATGCAAGCCGAAAGGTCAAATGTCAAAGTTCAAAGTTGAAAGTTCAACATTTCAGCAGTTCTCGCTTTCTCTCTCCCTCTCCCTGGGTCACTCTGGCTATGAGAATTACTGGCTAGAAGGATCAGGATCGCTCTTTGGTTAATTTTTTTAGTAATCTGATTGATTGGTGATCGATACGCGTCTTTTACTCGATGTGGAGGTAGTAGAGAAGAGGAAGCGACCGGTTGGAGGAGTGGAGGAGCAGGAGAGCCCAGCCGCCTACAATCCAGCCTCCCCCTTGAGCAGCTCGCCGGAGGAGCAGGAGGAGCCGCTGGCCACCACCGCCGCCGCGGCTGCCACCTGTTGCAGGGCCTGTTGCAGGAGCGCCTGCTGCCGGAGCTGCTGCCGGTAGGATGCCTCCAGAAGGTGCTGCTGCTGTTGCTCCTCCTCGTCATCGTCGTCTATAAGGAAAGAGTTCTGGTGCTCCTCATCCTCGGCCCCGGCCTCGTCCATTATGTCCACCAAGTCTACAATCTCTGGCTCTTTCGCCGGGCCCTCTTCCACTTCCCTCCCGGATGCACTTCGTCCTGCCCCTGCCGCTGCTGCTGCCCTTTGCTGGCGCTTGAAGAGCGACCTCATTGCAATCTCCGGATGCTTTTTCCTCACGTGCTGACGAAGGTGGTCCGCCCGCTTGGTGCGATGCCCGCAGACTGAGCACACCATGCTCTTGCCCTTGCCGCACTCCTGCCTCAGGTGGCGCCTCAAAGTGCCGTGCCGGCGATAGGTGCGATAGCATTGCGGGCATGTAAAGCTCTCCTCCTGACCACCAACTCCACTAACTCCCATTCCCGATCCCGCTACCGATCCCGTTCCCGTGGCAAGGATTCCATGAAACTGATCGAAATGCGGCGCCTGAAAGAGCTGCAATCCCTGCGGAAAGTCATCGCCGCCATCCATCAAGTCCTGCTTGCAACCGTTCAGGTGATTCTGGAGCGGATTGAGGGTCTGCTGACTGGATGAGGAGTCGTCGATCGTGTGCAGCTGCTGGCCTGAAATTTGTTTTTGTTTTGCGTTGGATTGATTGTTTCTCAGACTTGCAAAATTTTCAATTGTTTTTCATTTTTTAATAATTCTGTTGGTCAATCATGCTTGCTTTTTTTTTAATTAAGCAATTTTTAGTTTTAATTTTTTAGTCGTTTTTTGTTGTTTGTTTTTAATATTTTTTGTCAAGGCAAAACAAGCAATTTGTTATTTTGGAATTATTGGAATCAAAATGCCGGATTAGTCGATTCTTTTGGAAAGCATTAATTGGTTTTGGTTTTGGTTTTAAAAATTAATAAATTAATTCATGTTTTAATCGGGTTTCGCTTCCATTGCGGAATCATATTTTTTTTGTTTCAAACAAAAACAAATTTCAAACAGGCATATAGAAAATCAATGGCACAGAGCAGCATGGCAAGAGGAGGGTAAGAGGTGGAGGAGGCGGTGGGTGGTGCGGGTTAAAGGTTAATCGTAGAAGAAAAGAAAAGATTGGAGACCGAGCGTGGCAGAGGGATCACTGTGGTCGAGTGTGAACAGACAGTGCAATGGGAAATGGGTTTTTTTTGTATGGATGTGGGGGGGTCAAGGTCAGGGGTCAAGTGTAGTCTTTGTAGTTTTTGATTTTGGGTTTTCAGGCAAGCACAAAACATATACAGATATTTCATTCATGGCTTTATATGATGGTTGATTGGGACTCTATAGAATCGAAAGTATTCCTCCGACAAACAACAAACAGAGATTGATGGTAAAGGTTGCCCTATATTTTCGTTTTCTTTAAATTTAAATGGCTCTTCATCAGTGGTAGAGTAATCAGTCTAAAACAAATATTTGGTAATGTGCTTCTTGACCTTGCAGTGCCGGTTCAGCGAATCCTTGCGCTTGAACCCGGCATCGCACACCTGGCACCGGAAGTTCTCCACCATCCCGCACTCGAACTCCAGGTGCCGCTTCAGCGCGGAGAGACGCGTGTACGCATTGGGGCATTGGGGGCACTGCAGCTTCCCGTCGTCCCGCAATTCCGCATTTCGCGACAGAGCCGCCGCCGAGCTGCTCTGCACTGTCGGCGGTGGAATGCTTCTCTTCCTAGTCGAGGAGCCGGCTGTGGGCCTCTTCTTGCGCGATCGCAGCTTGCCGCGCCGCAGCTGCACCACTGGAGCCACCGCCACTGGGAGCAGCTCCTCCACCTCATCATCATCATCCTCTTGTGCCTCTACCTCCTCTTCCTTGTGGGCTGGTGGCGACAGTGGTGGCGACTCCAGGGCGGCCACTGGCGGCGGGGGCGGCCCCATATCCGCTTCCTCATAGTAAAATATTTGGTTCAAGCTCAACTCGAGCAGACCTGCAATTAGATGTTTGAGCAAAGAGAGCAAACAGATAGAGAAACGGGGAAAACAAACACACAGAGAGCGAGAAAAATAACGGAATCAGAGAATCTAAGAAACTGAGATTTGGAGAATTTGAAAATCTAAGAATCGGAGAATCTGAGAATCTGAGAGAATGCAGCGAGCAAGCAACCTTAAGATCAAACTTTTCTTCCAAAAACCCCGATTTTGTTGCCAACTAAGTCTATTGAAAAATATTTATCCTTCCTTATCCTTGAAAAGAATATTTGTGCAGGTTTAAACTTGTCGATATTATATTCGAAAATAATCGAAATTAATCAAAAGTATCCAAAACTATCCAAAAATTAAATTGAAAACAAGAACTTGAATAAATTGAGATGAAAGTATTTAGTTTTGAATTTTGAAATACAAAAACTACATAAAAAATAGACAAAAATAAGTGAAAAATTTTGGAAAATGAAATTTATAAAATTAGTTTAAAAAAGTACGTAAATGTTAATTGTTTTCTAAAGGTACGTTTTCTATAGGAATAAAAGATTTCAAGATATTTTCAACAAAATAGCTGGCAACACTTTTTTTTAGCTACTCAAGCGCCCCCTATAGAGCTTCAAAAACAAGGACCTTCTCCAACAAGTTGAAATTCTAACCCAATTTTATTGTAGATCTCAAATTGTTTTGTTTTCAGGATGATATGAGGGTGGATGAAAAGGATTCTGTGAGTGGAAAGGATAGATCTCTCTAGAGGTTTGGTTTTTACATCGATTACGCTTAAATCCTAAGGGAACTAAAGTGAAAAAGGATATGGAATCCTCGTCCTAGGACGACTCCCATCACTCCCTTTTGACAGCTCCCTTGTGCACATAGTAGTAGTGGTCTTGGAGCTTGAAATTGTAGTGGAAACCGCGACCGCACATGCGGCAGACGTACTTCTTCGGCTGGTTGCACTCTTTCCGCATGTGGCGCGTCAAGGTGCCCAGGACCTGGTAGCTGCGTCCGCACGTCGTGCACACAAAGGGGGCAGCAGCACTAGCCGAGGGCGAGGAGGCGGTTGCTTTGGCTTTCGACCTGGGACCTGTCATTGTGGCACCATCTCCTCCAGAACCACTGCTGGTTTGTCTGCAGAAAACGGAAAGGTCAGACGACAAAGGACGAGGAGACGCAACCCGTCGCCTAGCTTTACCTGCGTGCCAAGGACGATGACGTGGCTGAGGACGTGGTGGCCGCCATCACCTTGCGCTTGCGTCGGGTCGTCGTGTGCGTTGCCGATGTGGCAGATGAGGCAGAGGAGGAGGTGGCTGGGATGGCCTTTTTTCTGGCCAGACGCTTCGAGTACACCTCCGGGATTCGGGGCATAGCAAATGTGGCTGCAACCAGGAGGAAATCAGGTTTTCAATCACGGAAAAGGGTCAGAAAAAAGAAGAGCAGCCGCAACAAATGAAAAAACAAAACTGGCTAATCCCTCTTATAACTGAATTCTAACTGAATTCTAATTGAATTCTAACTGAATTCTAATTGAATTCTAACTGAATTCTAATTGAATTCTTCCTTAAATAATCAAAAACCATCAAAAGTTTCAAGGACACAACAAGCAAGATTGATAAATTGGGATTTAAGTTTATAATTAAAACCAATTTTCTATTCTTTTTTGGTTCTATAATAAAATATCTTTCATTTCTGTAACTTCCAGTGACTCCTAAATCGCTTTCCTCACAAAAAATAAATTTCCTAACCTCAAAAAAAAAGCTCTTGAAACTCCTAACTATCTAAATAATCAAGGATTATCCGATAAAAAATAAACTCTAAATGCAAGTTGGAAATTGGAAAGTGAAAGTGGAGAAGAAAGTGACGATAGGAAAGGCATAAAATCCATTTAAAAAAAGCAAATACCAACTACAAAGTACATTAGAAACATTAGGAATGATGTGAACAAACTTTTGGAATACCAACACTACATATAGAAAGCTTAAACTTTACTCGAAAAGGACACACATATTGATGGGATTTAAATTTATTCACAAAAACACACTAATACACAAGCACACACTAATACACAAGCCCACAGACAAACAGACACAGGCTCGAAGGACCAATAGACACAAGGAGCTGCGGCAAAGGCAGCTTGCGGTATCGAAAAAGCTTTCGACACATTTGAGGCAACAAAAAAAAATAACATTATCTTTCGCTGGATGTCTCTGTGTGTGTCTGTGAGTGTTGTTCCTGCGTAACGGTAGGTTTGTAGGTGTTTGTGTTTTTTTTTGGGTTTGTGTGTGTGTGCTGCCTCGGTGCTTTGTAAGCCAATTGAACGTTGAATTGGGTCAAGGCCATGCAAACAGCTTTCAACTGGGCCAAAACCAGGAACAGGCAGTGGGCGTGGGAAGGAAAACCGCAACCAAAACACATTTTCCTCAAGAAGAAAAATAATACCAAAAGCGGGTTACCACATTTATTTCTCAAGGAATCGTATTTCCAGGGAATAAGAATCATCTCTTATTGTGGTTTATTAATTAGAAATGACAAATCACCCAGAGATATGGTTTTGAGGAGAACACAAATCCCCTTTTCTATTCATACAATAATCCAGCAAAAGCTCTTAAAAAAACACGTTTCATTATGCAAACAAAGCACCTTCCCAATTTCATCTAGTATTGCAACTTTCTGCGACTGTACGACAGCGAAATGAAATTCTAAATTCCCATACGAAACACGAAATAAAAATCCCCAAAACCAGATTCTTTATGCAACCATAAAAAAGTTGTACTGCCGCCCCCCTGGCATCATCGTGAATTTACACGGATGCAGCAGTACTAAAAAAAATTTGATATAAAAATAGCAAAAAAGCGAGAAGAAAACGGCGAAATATACACAAAAGAGCCATCGAGATACATTCAGAGAGATATGAACATTAATATTATTGCTTCATTCGTCGTCGTGTGAATAATGCTGATTAAAGAGAAAAAAAAACGGTAATAAAAAAAACACTCACAATCGCACACATAGAAAGAGACATTATATTTTTTTAGCCGACCTTGAACTTGAACGAATGACTGCCTGGGGTTTATTTTTCTTTTTTTCTTTTGTTTTTTTTCTTCTGCTGATTAACAATTAAGAGAACGGTGTGCAGAGGGGCGGGACAGGGAGGAGGGGCCACCAAAAACAACACAAAACACCATCAACAGCAGCTTTATGGAAATCGCAGAAAAAAAATACTAAAAAAAAATACATGTTTAGACACGTCGCGTCTGTCTGCTTCTTCTAACCTGGCTAACGAGCAAAACAAAGTATTCACAAATTAATTGGACAAACAAGATTTTGTTGCAGAGAAAATATAACATTTTGGGAACACAAAAATCAAAATTAGATTTGAACTTTTCCTTTGTAAAATGTGTGATTGTTTTGTTTCTTTTTTTTTGGGATATTTTTCGTAGTTTTTGTGTTTTTGTTTGGCAACGCTTCAAGCAATTTGGAGAAACAAACGCCAAACGAAAATGAGACATTAAGTAAAATATATATATTGAGAGAGGTACATAATGTATATAGGTTGTAATGTATGTGTTTGTATATACAATGTAACAAATTTTTAAGGTGTGTACACACTTAGAGATAAAATGGAGAAAAGAATATAGAAACTGGTGCATTACACTATAGCTTACCCAGCAGGCACATCCTGCTCGATCGTTAGATCGAGTCCTTTTCAGGAGAAAAGAGACCATTTTTTTTTAACATTACCTGATTTTTTGCTGAAAATAAAAGTTTTTTTTGTTTCTTTTTGGCGGTAGATGTGGGATGATTTTTGGATTTTTAAGGACTTGGGATTCTCGGGATTGTGGGACAGGATCAAACAAAAATGAACTTAAAATAGAAAATTTATTTCATTTTTGTACGGCACTCCGCCCAACCGATACCGTCGAGCGGAGCATACTCACCTGGAACACCTGGCTTTTGTACTGATAGAAGATCCTTTCTTGCAGGGATGACGACGTTACAGTTGGGGTCGCGTCGTATGCCCAAAGCTGCGACTGTACCTCGCCATCCTTGGGATGGCTACGTGCTTTGTTCTTGGCATTGACTTGACCTCTGCTGCGGCGACGGCGACTGCTGCTGATCCTTTTCCAAAGCGTTGATCCTCGGCGTTCCTTGACGGGCATCCTTTTTCACTTTTCACTTAACTTTTATTTAAAATTTTCTTTTTTTTGTCACTAAAACGCTGCTCTTTGCCAGGGGAAAAGCTCCCCCGGCTCGGAGACTTGAAAAGTTCGCGAAAAAAGTGAAAGCGCGCGAAATTTTGGCATAAAAAACTCACCAAATCGAAACCGAATTAACCGATCTTAAAATCTAGCTTTAAAACTAAAAACAAAATATTCATAAGGAAAATAAATATGGAAAAAAAAAGTCCCGTCAACCAAAATAAAGCAAAATATATATGTATATAGTAGAGATATAGAATACTAAAATACAATTTAAAACTGCATGCGTATTTTCGTAATAATATATGTTGTAAAAGTATAATAAAAAAAACTGTGTGTAAAAAAACATTAGCACGCGCTGAGAGTTCTAAAGAAGAGGACAATCAAAATGGAACGGCAAAAAATATGTGTGTGTGGCAAAATGGTGAATGGCGAATGAGAAATGAAAAAACGTGTGTGGGTGGGTGGGCGTGTTTGTTGTGGTAGAAATGCCAAAAAAATAAAGGTTATGCGACAAACATAATACCGTTAATGATTGCTCATTTAAAAAAACATTGCTGGAAGTGTGGCCAAACTATTTGACTTTTGACGCGACTGTACTGAGAGAGCTTTCTATTCTCATGGGGTGGTGTTGGTTGGTGGTGTAGGTGGTCTGGAGGGGGGCGACAACACATGGCCAGAGCCCTGCACACATACACTCATACACACAAACAGCAGCTTAGAGAGAGCGATCACAAGAGAGAGTAAAGGGAGAGAGATATCAGCACACTCAGACACGCGCTTTTAGGAAGTAAACACACGCATGGGAAATCCATCTCTTGATACGTAATTTTTAAAACTAACTTAAATGATAACGGAACTCGTTAGCTTTTCGATTTACGATTACGATTCGATTCCTAATCAACTTTAGCCTATAAAGTGAAGCCGCAGTGTGTCTATAGTGTGAGTGGTGTGGGTGTGGGTGGCCTTGATTTTATGAATAATTATGAATGCATCTTCGCTCTGCAGCTGGCGGCATAATGTTGGAAAGAGACAGGCTTGGGCATTTGGGGCATGGGGAGATAAAGAGAGAGATAGCCAGATAGGAGTAGGAGAGGGAGCGAGCAACTAAGAAAATGGTGGAAATGTAGAATTATGCGATAAATATATAATACATTAAATTAAAAGCAAATTAAGAGTTAATCAAACACCAATTGTAAAACAATATTACGAATTCAACAACAAATGATCATACATTGAATCATACATATATATATAGAATATAATGGTAAAAAATGAGAATGTTAAAAGTGGGTGGTGAGTGGGTGGTGGGTGGTTGGTGGGTGGTTGGATGGGTTTTTTTTATAGCAATTATATATGTTTGTGTGTGAGTGGGTAAATGTTTCTTATTTTTTGGTTTGGTTTTTTGGAAGTGTGTTAAAAAATTAATAATAATAAATATATACATTGAAAAAAAAAACATTACTAGTTATACGAATTATGTGTGTCGTAATTAAAAAATGATTAGTTTTGTAAAAAATCATATTAAGTAAAGAAAGAGTTTTAAGTAATACTTTCAACTTGCACAAATTATTCTTGTTCGGGTTAATTATTTCTGTATTCTTCTTCTTCACTGCTGCGAGAGCCAAGCATTGAAAAAAAAACATGTCTAAACGTGTCTTTTCTTGAATTTTCTTGATTTTTCTTGATTTTTCTTGGTTTTTCTAGTCTTTTCTTGATTTTTCGTTTTTTTTTTGCCATCCCTGGCTCTCGCTCACAGTTCTTTGTTATTTTGGTATTGTTTTTGTATTTTTGTACTTTTTCTTGTTGCTTGCTTTTTTTTCTTCTGCTATCTTGTTGAAAATTTCTATTTAATTTTTTTTAATAATTCTTTTTTTTTTATCAACGTTTAAGAGCTTTTTTCGGAGCACGACTTTTGGTTCACATTTGGAATTTCTAAATAATAAGCATGTTTTGTGTGTATTTTTTTTATGAATAATTAATGGAATATATATCAAAAATTTGGCGCAACTTTAAAGTGTTTGATAAGGCTTTGTATTTTTTGTGTTTTTTGTGTAGTTTAAAAAATGGAGTTGTGACCTTGAAAAGTTTGATTCTTTGTCGTGCTCGCTGCTTTTGCAAAAAAATCTCTCTAAATCGCTTTTTGCTTTCTTTCTTTGTTTATTTCTTTCTGTTTTCTGTTTCTGTTTTCTTCCTAAACTTCTATCTAAGCTGTACTTTTTGCTTTTTCATTTGTTCGTAGCTCATAGAATCGAGTTTTAGAGGCAACAAACACTCACCTTGGGGATCCCGTTGCTGTGCATCCTGTGCCATGAGTCCAAGTTCGTCCTGAGATCTGTCGTGCTGCCATGTTGCATATGCTACAAGAAAATACCAGAAAAAATACCAATTAATATCAAAGAATATCTAAAAATTGGACAAGAAAATCGTACTTTGACTAGATCCTTCGCCACCCTGGCTTGTGCCGGCCGTCTGGTCGAGCTCCTCCATGGTCATGTCCTCCTCGTCCAAAGTCAGATCCTCAACGTTCTCGTCGTGCGCATCATCGTCGTACTCGGCCTTGGGTTCGATTACCATTTCGGAGCCCACGGACGAGACGCTGTTGTCCTTGATCTTGTGTTTGTGATTCGACGATTTGTCCACGACGCTGGCCAGTTGCTTCACCACGACGCCAGTGTGAGCGGCGGAACCAGAACCAGCACCGGAGGCGGGAGCGGATCCACTGATGACAGCACCACTCGCCGCATCCATATCCTCGTCATCGCCTTGGACGCCTTGGGCGCCGCCTTGGCTCTGGCCTTGTACATTCTCGGTGTTGATGGCATCGCTTGGATTCTGCGCCTGGCCCTGTCCAGCGGCCGTCGATGTGGCGGCGGATCCGGTGGCGGGAGCGGCTGTCGAGGATGTTAGTTTAGAGCTTTCAGTCTTTTTGGTAACGTTGGTGCTGGTCAATGGCTGCTGTTGTTGCTGTTGGGTCGACGACGAGGTTTGGCTGCTGGATCCGGCGGATGGGCCGCTGGCCAGCTGGGTGCTGACCAGAGCGGAGACGGCCAAGCCGGCGCCTGTCTGCTGGAGGATTGACTGATTCGAGGCGGCTTGCAACACGGACGAGTTGGAGTTGTCGTGGACATCTAAAAACAAAGCAAAAAATAAATTATTTATTCATAAAAATTGAGAGAAAAGGTAGAAAAACCGTACCATTCTCCATGCTACGACGTCTGACTTTTCGACGACGACGCGACGGACTGGACGAGCCCTCGCGCGATCCGGAGACATCCCCGGAAACATCCATCCCGCTGGCAGTGCCGAGGCGGGCGCGCTTCGTCTGTTCCAATGTGTAGGCGCCGCCGAGCTTGCCGCGATGATGCTGCTGCTGGGTGGCCTCTGGCTTGGGGGCTGAACCGCCGCCGGTGCGGTTATCCGACAGACCCTTGATCTGCAAGGACTCGGCGGCCTTGAGCAGAGCGGCCAGCTGATCCTGCGAGATGTTTACCTCGCCGCGGTACATATAATCCATCATGGCGCGCAGCTCCTGGTACTTGACATCCTTGAGTATGAAAATGGGATGCTTGTCGTACTGTTCTTGTAGTAAGGTCTAAAAAGGACAAAAGCAACCATGTTTTAAGGATATTTTGGAGGGTTTTTAATAAGAAATACTTACAGCAAAGTAGGGACTGCATGCTGATAGCACCACCTTGTGGGCCTTGAGAAATTTGCCCTCGGCGGCTAGCGTGCAATCGACTAGAGTCTCGTTCTCCAGCAACGTGTCGAACACGCTGATCAGTGTGCTCTGGTGGTTGTTCCACCGCAGACAGAACTGCTGATCGTCATCCATGTTGGGTTGGTTGGGGACTGGACTGGAAAAGGAGGTTGGGTTGGGTGGTGGCCCACGTCCTCGACGTGGCTCGTCCCGCCGGTTCTCGCTTTTTTTTTGCCGCCACTCACTCGCTGATGTCCAAAATGGCAACTTGGGGTAGGATGTGGTGGTACAGTAATGTCAAAAAACTACGAGCCCGCCTTCTTTTTCTCTTCTAGTTTTTTTTTGCGTCAGCAGTTATGCTGTAAGAAGAGAACAGAAAAACACGAAAAATTAGTAATTTTTTTTTACAATCAAAAAAATGCATATTATATCGTTCCAAGGTCAAGTTCATGTTCAGCAATAATAATATCTTTCATCTCTTTTGCGCGCACGCACGCACACACTCACGCCAGCATGACAACTTGAAATTTCTGATTATTATTGTTTGCATTCTACACACACACGCAAACATACACACACAAACATATACATACTCGAGTATGCAAAACAGCGCCCTCTATGCCGCCCAAACACACTATTGCAAATGCAATTTTTTTCTTTTTGCTTCTTTCGAGCGAGTTCTGGTTCTGCTTTTTGTTAATTTTTCAACTTTGCTCTTTCCAACGGAACACTCGCCCTCTCTCGTGTTAGCCGGGAGAGCAGCTAACGGATTTGTGTTACAGTTGCTGTTTCTGCTGCTGCTTCTACTTCTGCTTCCCGAATGGAGATCGATGGATACGATAAAAGACGAAGAGGCTTCGTTGCGGACGAAAAACCAAAACGAAAAAAAGCAAGCATGAAACATAAAGAGGGGAAGTTCGCAGTTGGCGTCGCTGCAGCCGCCACACACATACAATCGTATCTTTGCATGTGTGTGCGCGCCTTGAAAGTGTTTTTTTTTTCTTCTTTATGATTTCCTTCGTTGTGGAAAATTTCACAAGTAGACACGAATATTTATGATTTTCACACACACAGAAGCGAGCTGATAATTTTTTTAAAGTTGAAGTGTGGAGCAATCGCCAGCACACATTCCCGTTTTCATTTTTTATGGTGTGTGGTGCAGTTA
Organism: Drosophila ercepeae; assembly: GCA_018150545.1. NCBI lineage: Eukaryota > Metazoa > Arthropoda > Insecta > Diptera > Drosophilidae > Drosophila > Drosophila ercepeae. Next base: position 18,473,135 of record JAECWL010000161.1, read on the forward strand.
AAAATAGAACGTTTTTCATTAGAATCACACATACACAGGCACAGAGACAGGGTTTCGACGCAAATAATATAGATATGGAGACTATTTCACAATCTGTGGCTCGCCGCTGTCGGTTATGCCGATGATTATGCTCCACTCGCAACACTTACTTTGTTGTAAATAAAAATTAGCACTAGCACTGAAAGGTTTTCTATTCTAGCGGCGACTCCGCAGCAGTATCGGTGTATGTATCAGAGTAGAGTCAGCAAACCGCACGCGTTGTCGCGATCTGCCGAAAACCAAACAAAAGCTCCAAGCGCACGAAAGCAAATGAAACGACGAAGCGGACGAAGGCGACGAAGACGGTTACGGGAAACGCTACGCTGTGAGAGAGAGAGCGAGCCAGGTCCAGGTAACGATATTTTCCGATTTTTCTGCTCGCAGTGGTGTTTTTCCCGAACCGCCCTATATGCATTCGTTTTGCTCTGCTCTGCTCTGCTCAGCTCTGCTCTCTGCTGCGAAAAAGAGCGTAAATCGGCCCACGATAACCGTAACATAGAGCTCTGCTGGCGTCGGCAGAGGCAGCGAGAGAGTTCTGCCTGCTCGATGCTCTCGCTCTCTATCTGGTGCGAGGATTTTCTCACCAATGGCCGCCCTGCAAACGAAGTTGGTGAAGGTAAAGGAAAAGCGAGAGCGAGACAGAGATAGAGATAGGGCGCTCGCTTTTGGGGGCACGTTATGAAATTGCCAAGTAGGCAGAGGCAGGTAGGCTGCGGCGGCGGCGGCGCAGCGGCAGAGCACTGTCGGGCAGCGAAAAGGAGCCGCAAGAAATGCAGCAGCGCAGCAATCGTGCCAAGAGCAAGGCAAATATAACGGTAAATACATACAAACACAGGTAAGAAGGCTGGAATTCGCCGAAAAACGGAAAAACAAAAGGAAAGAAAAACATGCTGGAAATTTGCAATAAAAAGGGAAACATAAAGTTGCTAATTACTTTCTACCAAACGAGACAGCTGCAAGGGATACAGACAGAAGCCCCCTTGGGTTTTTCGCCACAGATCCAGAAATAATCACCCCCAGGGTGGCTAAGTACCGTTAGGCGAGGGATCAGTTTTAATGCTCTGCTCCGGTTCTGTTATACACACACACACATGGTATGGTATGGTCCATTGGAAGGTGCACGACATGCGCACAAATAGAATGATGCATTGGAGGGGTTTTCCTTCCACTACCACTACTCTCTCTCTCCAACTCTCAGGCACGTACGCACGTATACGAATACAAAGAACAGAACAACGGTAGGTAAAAACTGCATGCATAGAGAGGGAGGGAGGAGGCGAAGGAAAAGGATCTCTCTCTTGCGCTCCTTTTCTGACTCGCGCTCTTTGCACATTGCAAGGTTTTATTTTTGCGCAGATGGTGGAGGATTATGAATTGGGATCCTGTGACCGAGCCAGACACAAAAGAGAGTTTTCTGTGTGCGTGTGCGGAAAAAGTACAGTTGGGTCCAAAGGCTCCCAAGGCCTGCAGGGAGACGAGTTCTTTGGGGTTAGGTTTTCTCCGAACCCAACCCCTGCCCAGGCCTTTTGTGGGAGGAGTGGGTGGAGTTTTTTGGATTATCTGTGTTGAGGTCTACTATCAAACGATGTCCAAAAGTATATTTCGTGGAGCATTGTTAGCGAAAATCTCAACTTTCTTTTTAATCTGGCAACGGCAGGGATTAATGTCTGGCAGGATGTTAAACCAAAACATTATAGAAACTGCTGTTGCATAAGCGGTAAAGGTTATGTTGTTATATGTCGATTTTTTTAAAACTCTATCGATGATCCTGGAAAGTTTTCTTACAAATTATAGCTTGTGATGGGGATCCAACGTCGTGGAACATGATTGGAACATGTTGGGGCATGATGGGACATGATGGGACATGTTGGGAGATGATTGGGACATTATGGGACTTGATGGAACATGATTGTATTGAGATCTACTATCAAACTACGTTCAAATTTTGATATTTAAGAAACGTTGTTAGCGAAAAACTCAACTTTGGGTTATTTTTAGCATCCTTGGGATTATATGGAAAAGGATAACGATTTTCCACACTTTTTAAGAAGAAATGCTGTGGATCCAATGACTTGAAACGTGATTAGACATGTTGGGGGACATGATTAGACATTTTTGGACAAGATGGGACATGATTTCTGTGGCTCCAATGACTGGAAACATGATTGGACATGCTTAAACATGATTGTGCTGAGATCTACTATCAAACTACGTTCAAATTTTGATATTTAAGAAACGTTGTTAGCGAAAAACTCAACTTTTAGGTTATTTTTAGCATCCTTGGGATTTTGTGGAACTGTTTTACGATTTTCCACACTTCATAAGAAGAAATGCTGAGGATCCAATGACTTAAAAACATGATTAGACATGTTGGGGGACATGATTTCTTTGGCTCCAATGGCGTGAAACATGTTTGGACACGATTAGACATGATTGTATTGAGATCTACTATCAAACTACGTTCAAATTTTGATATTTAAGAAACGTTGTTAGCGAAAAACTCAACTTTTAGTTTATTTTTGGCAACCGCTTGATTGTGCAGGAAAATGATTGATACATTTCGCACTTTGATAAGCGAATTGCTGATTTTCTGGCAAGGATACAAGCCGAATTCCTGATTAATCCGTCTTGAGTGGCAGATGGAAATGGGGATGGGGTAGTGGGATGATGCAGGGAGTTCAATGGGATGAAGGATGTCGAAGGGATAATAATAATAATAAAGGATGTCGGCGGTCCCTTTTTCCCTAAGCACGCGCCGCTGCCAGACGGTAACCCCCGGCAACCGGTTTTCTATTATAGTTAAGAGGAGGGAGAGGGTCCTGGTCCTGTTTTTTGGGGTTGCTTTCATCCCCTAAAACAAACCGATCCCCCTACTCCAGTTTTTTCTTTGTCCTGGCGGCAGATGTTGGATCACAACTGTCGTGTGTCCTGACGCACAGGAAGTGGCCTCCAAAGAGAGAGCGAGACTCCCCTTGAGTGAAAATTCTCGAAGGAGAGAGCGAGCTGAACTTGGGAATATTTATGGAGCTGGTTCTGGGTTCTTGATTCGATTCCGAGTTCTGTGCAAAAGTCAAAAGAAAAACCGGTTCCGCAGAATAATACAAGAACTGTGCCATTTCGAAAAAAAAAAAAATGGACAGAGGAGGAGCGGGTCGGGTTTCGGTTTTAGAGAGATCCAAGATCCGAGATCCGAGATCTGGCAGAAAAAAACCAGTTTGAGAAACTCATTTCATTTCATTTCACATCACACAGAAAAACGCAAAAAAAAAAAAAATAATTTAAAATGGAAATAACTCGGAACGCGCGGCATGGAGGCCGCCAAGAACCAAAAATATAAAACTTCCCCCACAACATTTGCATAAAGTGGAATCTTTTTCTCTGTTCAGACATCAAATTTTTCGTATATTTACGACGTAAAAATAAACTCAACTCGACTGAAAATGTTGCTGAATCGAAGCATCGAGACAACGCACGGCAACAGCTCAACTTTTTTTTGGGGTCCAAAACCGAAGCCGAAAAACAACAAAAACAGAAAAAACAGCTCCACCTTCATCTCTACTTCTGCTGCTGCTGAAAACCCACGTAGGCGTCGTCGTCTCCGTCTGTCGCTCATTTATTTATTTTTACACCCTTTCTGGCTGTCGATTTGTTTCAGTGCAAAAAAAAACAACAAAAAACGCAAAGATTGAGAAAAGTTGAAACAAGAAAAAATGTTGTTTCGAGTAAAAAATGCACCGGAATCTATCATTTGAGGAAGTAAAAGGCAAAACCCTATTAAAACCCATTTATTTCTTTAACTTTTGACATCTTGAAATGATAAAGGAGTATCCTTACTTCAATTTTAAGGACTTTCAACCATAGAAACCTTTAAAAAATCATAAACTATTTCTATATCTCTTAAATCTTGAAATAATAAAGGATCCTCCCTCTATAAAGTATTAAAAAATCGTATTTTTAAGGCTCTTCCATCTATAAAGTATTGAAAAATCATCAACTTTCCTTAACTATTTAATCTTAAATTAATAAAAAAGTACCTAAAAGGAATACCACATCCTATTATGAGGGATTTTCTATCTATAGAGTATTGAAAAAAATCGTTTTCGGTGTCAATACAAGTTGAAACATTGGGAATACCGAAAAGAACATTGAAAATCATGAAAAATCATCATCATGAAAGGAATCAAAGGAGTACCCTAATTTTATTCCTCAGTATTAAAAAATAACAACTTTCCTTCATTTTTAATTCTTGAAACAATAAAAAAGTACCTTGTAATTACCTCATTCTATATTCTAAAAGGACTTTGATCTATCTTAAACAAAAAAGGAGTACCCTAATTTCATTTTTAAGGATCTTCCATCTATAAAGTATTGAAAAATTCGTTTTTAATTCCATTTTCAGGCGTTTTTTTCCTTTTTTCCTTTTGGTTTTTCCTTCTGTTCGGTTTCTGGCCACAGAAAATGTCGTTTTGCCATTAAAAGCAGCAAAAAAAAAAAAAAAAAAAAAAAAAAAAAAAACGAAAAACAAAAAAAAAAATACGAAAAAAAACGTCAACCACAAAACTTGTTTTCTCGAAAAGCTATTTAAAGTGAATGTTAAGGGCTTGTTATGCGCAAAGATTGTATCTGTATCTGTAAATGTATCTGTATCTTATATCCGTATTTGTATCTTGTATTTGTATCTGTATCTTTCTTGGTGTAAATGTATCTGCGATTTATAGTGGGAGTGGAGGAGTGGAGGAGCGGCCGAGGAGCGGAGGAAGTGGCGGGGGCTTTGGTGAGGTTATATTTCTATATCTATCAAAGGTCCGCTTGGTCCGATTGGATGATGATGTGGTTTTTGGTAAAGATTTTCGTTAAATTCTTACAAGAAAATGTTGCGGTTTTAATGGAAAATAATCAAAAAGGGATTTCCTTTTCTTTTCAAAATAAAAAGGAAACATTTAGTGAACATTTTTAAGGATTTCTTTCAACTATGTGTACTATTTTTTCCCTTTTTTACCCTTTTTCCCCTTCAATTACCCATTTTTTTTAGCGCCAAGTGAAAGTGAAACAAAACTAAGCCCCCGAAAAAATAATCAAGCACAATAAAAAACGCACAACAGTTCAATGAACTTTTTCGCTAATGGACGGGCAATGGGCAAAGCGAAAAAAGCGAAAAAGTAAATAAAAACTAACAAAAAAAAAAGTCGAACAAAGCGGGCGATGATAACGGCCTTTTTTTTGCTATTCTTTTTTACTATTCTTTGTAATAACAAAAAACGCAAAACACTAGAATAAAAAGTGCGACATTTTGGCACATTTTTTGCGTGTGTAGGTCAGAAAGCATAGGCAAGGTCATTGGGTGGGCGGCAAGGCGGGAAATAAATGGTAAACAAAGCATTAAAGAGGAAACCGCGAAGAACCGTCGTGTTTTTTCTACGCTTTTGCGTTTTCCCTCTATTTCACTTGTTGCGCAAAAAAGCTTTTTTTTCAGCGATTCTTTATTGTCGTCGTCGTCGCATTATTATTGTTATTATTCTGCACATGTGCGTAGAATGTAAACAAATGAAACTTTTCAAAGTTGCAGGTGAAATTTGGCAACGTCGCTATACCCCCACCCCTGCCAACCGTTCATCACATGTGTCAGCATGCAAAAGATTAAAGCAGAAATCGTATTTGTACGAGCGAGAAACAAGAAACGAAAATATGAAAAATGAAAATGTAAACGTGTCTCTAGAGCAGAGTAGAAGTGTAGCACAAAGTGGAAACAAAAATATGTGGCGGGCGTGTGAAAGAGAGGAAGGCCGAGCGAGAGGGGGCTAACGACAAAGCGCCAACTTGGCGACTCTCTCTCGCCCGCTCTCTTTGCTATGTGTGTGTGTGAAAAGTGCAGAGAAAATTTCACGCTTTTTTTTTCGTCTCGAACAAACATAAAACGGAAAGGCAAACAGGCCGAAAAGAGTGAGAGGGAGTGGAAGAGAGAGAAAACGAGCGAGAGCGAAGCATTGAACAAAATATTTTATGTGCGACTCGTTGGGGGGAAAAACCAAGATGGCGGCCACACAGACTCTGGGGGAATCTCTGTCCAAGGGAAATACGAAAAAACGTGCTTTTGTACAGGAGTTGAAAGGCAATTATGATATTTTCAACGGAAATCCGTCACAATTTTGAACCCCTTTGTTTGTTTACCAGGCATCTGAGCTTTTCGCTCCAGCCTTTTCCGACTTAATTGGGGGAAAAGCTTATGTAACGCAGCCACACACACACACGCAGCAGGCTTTTCCCACTGCAACACTTGACCTCATTTGCATGGAAAGTGAGCCAGTGCAGCTGTGTGCGTGCGTGGAAATTAATGAAAATGGCTCATTTTTTTTTTGTTGTAACTGTTTCGATGCATTTGCAGCAGAAAAGTGGCGGAAAGCTCTCACCGCACACTCTCCCACTTCATCTCTCTCGATTAGAAAGCTTTCCACATAGAAAAATCGATAGGAGCAGCACTGGAAGTATTGATTTGATATGCAAAAAACACGACACACAGGAATCTAACAATTGCAAAGTACAGTTCGTTTCGTTGCACAGTACATATATTTACTAAATTTTTGGGTTTTTGTTTTTTATCAATTTGAATTTTTTATATACACACCGAAATAGAATCACAGGCAGCACGTAGTCGTCAAACTTTGCACATATCAAATTTTTGGTGTTTGGTGTTGCTTTTCCAAGGCATATACATATAAACGACACACACACACGATAACGCGCGACGGGGAAAAGCAATAAAGTTGAATTTATTTTTACTGTATTGTATGGACGTCGTTGTGTTGTATGTGTATGTATTTTCCTTTCCTTTCCTGCTGTGCTGTGCTGGGGGAGAGCCAAGCAGAAAGAGCAGCAGCGACGCACCACAGAAATGTCGGACGCGCGGAGCCACTGAAGAAAAACTGACGACTGAACGGCTGAACACAACTAGAAGCGGACGCTAAAACGAAAAGCGAAAAATGGAAGCCCGAACGACTGCCGAACGGAAAACAGAACTGAAACGAGTGAGTTTCGAGTTGACGACGCGTCGTCTCTGTTTGTCTCTCCCTCTTCATCGGGTGCTTTGTATGCTTGCCGCGCAGAGTTGCCAGCCAGGGTTGGCAACTTGGGACCAGATCGACCATAGAAAAGCTTAATTAGAGAAAATTGGGGACTTACTTTACGAAAAATGATAATCAAATATGGGACTCTTTAATGGAAAGCATAAAACCTTTCTACTGACCTACGATAAAAATATAGAATATCGTGAAAAACTTTGAACTTCAACTATTATGCTATTAGCCGATGTTGGCAACTCTGTTTTCTGTGTGGTGGAGTTCGAAAATATCGCTCGCAGTTGCTCTTGTTGTTGTGGTTTTCGTTTCCCCCATCAAGGGGCGAGATTTAGTGTTGCTTTTTCTTGCTCGCTTTTTATTTCACAGGCGAAGCCATAATGTTCGCCAAAGCCGAATGGTAAAAACCGTTGCCGAGCAAGCTCTCGTCCTCGCTCTCGCCCTCGCAATCTCCCTCTCACTATCAACTATCGGGTGCGACCGGGAGGGGGATAGTTTTGTATGCAATGCATTTTCTACTCAAAAAAAAAAGCAACAAAAAAAAGCGCAAATTATTTTGTGCACTCTTCCAACGCTTTTATGATCGCTGCTGATTTATTTTTGGCTTCCAGCATGACTTCATCGCGGCACACGGCGTTTTCCCCACACACTCGACACTCTCTAATTTTGTAAAATTATGTACCTTAATTTTTAACGGTTTAGCATGCGAATGGGAATTAACATTCCAGTGCGAAATTCTACACGACAAATAATGGCTCTAACCAATACTAATTGATCCGACAGAGACAATTCGGGGAGTGCCGCCCCATAGAACATAAATTTTGGAACATCTGAAGATCTATTGTATCGCCCGGACATAGCGTCACGTACTCACCTGAGTTTCCAGTGGAATTTCCAATGGAGTTTTCATTGCAACTCGGTCACGTAGAAGCTTTTCCTTTCTCCCTCTGGCAGGAGAGGCGGCAGGCGAGGCGGCAGCAGCCCCACACATATACACGTGAAACCTACTATTATCTATTTTGTCTCTCTCGGTAGGTGAACTTTAATTATAATAAATTACAGTTATGCATTTTTCACTCAACACAAAAAGTCAGGCTGGGCTGCTGCACTCCACTTTGTTATTTTTGTCGTTGTTTTTTATTGCAGGTGTCTCTCACATATTCAAGACTATAATTTATGTAATACGCGATGATGCCCTAAAATTACTAACAAATTGTTTGTTTGGTTTTTTCTGCAGCGCTGCGCGGGTGTGGATGTAGGTGGTGTAGGGGGTGGTGGTGGTTGGAAACAACGAAAACGTTACGTTACGAACGGAGCGACGACGATTTTATTCCTGAGAGTTGCCGTTTGTTTCTGAAAAATCGCTGCAAAAGTCAACGAAAAAAAGCCAAAGCCCGCCTGTGCTTCTATGTGCTTGTGTGTGCGAGAACACACGAAGTTTCTGCTTTTGTTGTTCTTTCTGCTGCATTCGAAAATCCGAAGATCGCTCGTGCGATGGCTGCGAGCGACGATACAGTTGATTGCTTTTTGCAGCGGCTGCGGGAAAGAGACGACCGCGCTGACGGGCAGAAGAAACCGGGAAAGGGGTTGTGGCGAAAGGAAGTCGTGCTAAATGAAAAGGCAAAGAAAAGCCAAGCGAGAAAAATATGGAGTTTTTTTTCTTCTCTTTCTGAGTTTTTTTTTTTTTTGCACAAAACTCAAACCAAACAGAAACGCATGGATCGCTGAGCTTTTTTGATTTTACAGCTATAAAAAGGAATCAAGAATTTATGGAAAATGCTCAATTAAAAATATCTAATAAATCCATCGTTTTATCGATGATTAAGATCTTTATTCCGGATGCATCACCTGTCATTCTATTACTTAATGAATATTTTTAGCCTGGCAATTAAAATTCCCGGCTGCTGTCGTAGAAAGGTGTCCGAGAAGAGGTTAAAATTTCAAATTTATGGATCCACTCTTTTTTTCGTATATCTTTTATTTGTTTTTTTTTTGGCAATTGCTACTTTCTAATAAAATCGTCATTGTACGCTCATATGTATGTAAATCTTGCATTAGCAAAGGCCAAAACTTGATTTTGATGCTTAAATATAAATGATTACCTGATTTGAGCAAATGGCAAAAAATAAGAAAAAAAACAAACCACAGACCATAATTACACAAAAAGTCAAGAACAACAACAAAAAGCTGCGCTTGAAGAAATTAACAATAAAAGTTGGAAATTTTTTTATCGTTTTATTTTCTGGCATGACGAAGAAAATACTCACCGAACTTGACAAGAAGAAGCAGAGAACCAGAGTCCCCAAAAAAAACTCGTTTGGCATTCGAAATCTTGAGTGTGTGCGTGTGTGTGTGTTTGGATTTTTTGGCAACACTTCTACCAGTTGTTGTTGGTTTTGGCAAAGTGAAAATTTATGCCGCACCCCGCAACAACAAAGTTGGAGTTCGTGATTTCACACACACAAAAAAAAAGCAACAACAAACAAAAATTCCAATCCATTTCAAAGCCGCCAACAATAAACAAAAGTCAATATGTAATTGAATTTTGTTCCCCCGTTTCTTTTGCTCAACAATTTTCGTGCCGAAGCGAACACATTTTTGTGGCTTTTCTTCGCACACACTTCGTTAGAGTTGGTGTATTGGTTAGGTATTGGTGTTTGAGTTTCTTGTTGCTATTTTTGATTTCCATTATGATTTTGCGCTCCCCAAATTCTGGAGCCGATTTTTGAGCTTCGTTTTCATTCGAACTCGAAACGGAATCAGCATGCTTGGGGCTCGCCTCGTCTCCCCCGCTCTTCCGCTCTCTCACCCGTTTGTTACTCTCTTCGAGTTGTTTGAGTGTGTGCGTTTGAGTGATTGATGGGCTGTGCTTTTCAAAGAATGCTCGCTCGCAATCGCCAAAGCGCCCCCCCTCTGGCCAGCTTCCCCCAAGCCCCATCGTTTTCTTTGCTACAAAAACAACAACACGACGAAGAGAAGACAAAAATTGAGGCTGCCAAAAATATTTGTTGTTAATGGAACTTTCTGGTTTTCTTTCGCTTGCAAATTTCAACTCATTTCTTTTTCTTCATTTTGGGGATTTCTGTAATTCTTTTCTTCTTTAGCTCATTACTTTTTGGGTCACCAGAGAGAGAGATGGAGATGGAGAGCGGGAGGCAGGAAGAGCCCGAAATTGGTAACAAAAGCAACTTAATCCGAGTGAAAGGAACTGCCAACTCCCCCTTCATCCAATGATGGCATCAAATTGCCAACTGCGCACATTTCTATTTCCGATCCGCCCAAGATTATCGATTTTCCCTACCCTCCTACCCTATCCGGGGAATTGCATTAAAAATCAGACACACTCTAAGGGCAGGGTCCCGAAGGGAAGGATACCCTCTCTGGGCAGAAAATATGTTACTATTTGTTTAGAATGTAATGATAATGTCATGCTTAGGGGTTAATATTGCTTTATGGGGTTTAATTACAATTTTTTTTGACCCGAAAAAGGGTTATTTTTGTAAGTCCTTCGCAACAACACAATTTCCTTTCATCTTTTTATGATTATATTAAAATGTTTATTCAAAAATTACCACAAAATGGATTGAATGAGAAAATTTCGTTTCTATTTGTTACTTTTTGGCTCGTGTTTCAAAATTGGCTTTGAAAATGGAATATGTAGGAAAATATTACATTTCTTTATTGAAAAAATATAACCTTTATACCTTTAACTTTTTATATTACCTAAAAATTACCCAAAATACTACCTATTGAAAAAATACATTATTACCTATATTCTGGGAACAAAATACCTTCAAAATATGCATAATTACCTTTCAGTAATAATTTGTAATTGGAAAATTATGTAATATGATCTTTATAGTAAAATCTTTGGATAAAGGTTAAAAAATAAGACACCTTTTTTGGGAAATATTCCAATTTTAAGTTGTTAACTGATTATATTTTTTTAGTTCTTTTGAAATAATATTGTTTCCATGTATATTTTAGTTATAATTACGATGAAAAACTTATTAATAATAATGATAATCCGTACTATGATCTTTCTACAATATTTTGAACAAAGGATACACAAATTTGACATCTTTTTTTGGGAAAGTTTCGAGTTTCAAGGTGTTAAGTGATCATATTTTGAATAGTTCTTTTGAAATAATATTGTTTCCACGTAGTTTTTAATGGTATACTTATCAAAATAGTATGGAATCTGTGAAAAAACCAGTTCCTGTTACAATTCCTGGGATCCTGACAATCATCGTCCTTCATATCGTTTCAGACTTAACTTCTTGAAGCTACCTCGTTTGAAGGAGCTTTGAACCTGTGCTGGTGTCATGTTTCTGCATGTCCTGATTCATAATCCGGTTGACTCCAAATACCCTTTGGTCACACTATTTGTTACCGTTTCTAATAGAAAACCGACTCCTATGTTCCTATTCTAGGTCCTAGATACCTATTCGCAGATCCAATCCCTCTGAACAGGATCCTTTTCGTAATATCGGTAAAAACTATAACCTTTTATACCATATTTTATCCCCTGAAAATCGAAAAATAATGAATTCCTCTAAGAATAGTTACAAATTATAAATATTTCGCAGCTCATTGTTTTAATAAACAAATTAAATTATAATAATTTATATGAAAACCTTATAAATGAAATCCTTAAAAGATATCCTTTGGACATCCAATACTGAGACGGGGCGTGGTAATCCCAATTTCTATGACCAGACGAGATTAAGGCGAATAAATTGCGTAGTTATTGCAAAAATAAATAAGTTGGATTGGCAGTTGCCTGGCTTGGTCCTGGCTGAGGTCCTGGGAAAGTTCGCTAATACCCTGTGAGCCCTCGGGCAGAAGGACACGCTGCGAGGGGTGGAGGAGCTGATACAGCAGATGCCAAGGGGGGAGGTGGGAACGAGGAGGCCAAGTCCGATGTGTCCTGGGAGGGGGAGGCCGACGTGTCCTGGGAGGGTGGCGTTCGCTCGTCTGGCAGCGACAGGCTCTGCCAGCCAAGCATGATCCCCTCTGACCGCACAGTTGCAACCCTCCCTCGTCACACGCCCCCCGTCCCTCGTCTCCTTCGTCCTTTCTCTGCCACTTTCATTTCCATCGGCCGGATGTGCCCCTGCCCCCGGCCCCTCCCCCTCGGCACTCTGCCATTTCCACTGGGGGATGATGGTCGGAGCAGCCGACAGAGCTTTTGCGCGCTCTTGCCGCTGACAAGGACGAAAACCAACCCCTAAACCCTAAAAAGGGAACGTGGAGCGACAGCCAGATCACGAACAGACGGTGGCGGCGGGTGGTCGGATGTTCGGATATTCGGCTAGGTGGGTCGGAGGGTGTGAGGGTGGTGCCTGGTCACAGGGTGGAATTTGGCACAAACACACACAGGCTCGGAGATCCTGTCACCAAGGGTTGGTTGCTTGGTCCCAGGACCACGTCCAGGCCCAGGTCCCCCCTTTTCGGTTTCGATGCAAAACGCCAGCTGCGATCTCACAGGGGACTTTGCACTTGGCAAAAAAAAAACCCAACTAAAAAGGAGTTTCCAAATGCAACCCCTGCACTGGGAAAGGACTTCGTCCTTGAAATCGATAGCAAAATGTTACAAAAGACTTGAGAGTTTTTGAACTTTCGAAATCAAGTGAAGGGAATTTTCAAAATCATTTGATGGAAATCGATAAAAATGGCATTGTTTTCTATTTCTATTCTTTATTTTGCCAACAATTTCAAAATAATTTGTTTCATAACCTAAAAAAAGGTTTTTATCGTGATTGAAGGATCTGATTGAACTAAAAAATTGTATCCCTGATAAGATCTGATAAAGGGATTAGCTGGGGTTTTCAACGATACCATATGGGATACAAAATACTTTCCATATTCATGTTTTTAGTATGTATGTTTCATATTTACAATTTAATCTTTCCTGATCCTGACAAGGAAACCCTTTTACAGAGGGAATTATTCAACCTATTCAAAATACAGATTCAGGATATCAAGATATACAGTATATATTGATCTTTTAAGTCGATTTTTTCGATTTTTTGTCAGAAATCTGTTTCAGTTTCCAATTTCAAAGCTTTTTAGCTTCAAAACTTCATAACAATTTTTTAGTTGTATTTCGTTTATAGAAAGAAGGATCGGAACGAATCTACTATATATCGATTTTCAATTACTTTTTGATTGGAAATTTTTTTTCTTTAGTAGTTGTACCCGGCACTCATAGACTACAAGGACATTGTAGGAAAGGAAGCTTTTCCGACCCCATAGACCATCGAGTGTATCTTATATTTTCAATTAGTTTTAGATTAAAAGCTTTTGATTTTCTTAGTGATTTCTAGTAATTATACCCGGTACTCGTATAATACACTGATAATGTAAGTAAAACAAAGAAGGAAGCATTTCCAAACCCATAGAGTACGAGCATGTCCGCCTCTCTGTCAGTATAAGCGTGTGGATCTCAGAGACTATATAAGGTAAAGACGTGATCTTGGGTACGTGGACTCCTGTAATACCTAAGCATATCAAGTTTGTTTCAAAATATTGAGAAGCCACCTGCCTCCGCCAAAAACTTTACACTGTAGCATCCATTCAAAGCGTTAATTTTGGAAGCTTTTGATGCCAAACTATTTTTATTGTCATTATTTTGCAAAATAAATTTCAGTCAAATCTAAGAATATATAAAGAAATTTTTGAACGCCTTTTCCGGAACACTCTATAAAGATCCATTAAAGTTTTGTTTCTTACATTGAATTTATGAAAAGGTTTTATAATCTGAAGCTTAAAAGGTTTTCTAATCGTAATTTTAAAAGGTTTTCTAATTTTAACTATAAACCTAATATGTATTGGAAAAGGGGAGGCAAGACAAGAAAAGTACCGGGTATCCTATTGTTAGGAGGAGCCTCTAAAAAGATCTTACTTCAATGAGTTCCTTTGAACACCTATAGTCGAAAATGTCGAGTAAAGCCTTTCCTGTTTTTATTTTTTTTTTATAGAGAAGTCTATTCAGGTTGTCAAGAGGAACCCCACAAAATCTCAGTATCCAACATACATAGGTGTAATGATATTAGAATTATTGGACACCTTGATGTGATCTACTTTTGGAAAGTGAAATAAATATATACATACATAAATATGTACATATTTTGGATTTCATTTCTATATCCTACCATTATTTCATTTGGAAAGAAATATTTGTTATATTTACACAAGAACCTGCTTATCAATGGGTGTATTTTATTAACAAAAATAATATTTGTAATGGCTTTATGGAGCTCCTGTTTTTCTTTATTTTCTATATTTGTAAAAATGTGTACCTATTTTTTAAAGATATCCTGTGATCCCCCTTGAAAGACCATTTTTTTCGCTGCAGTTCAAAAAGAGGTGACTGCCTCGAGCGAATGTACATATTTTGGATCCAGCTGGTAGGGTCCTGATCCCCAAGGGTTGCTCGTGCTGCATTCATGATTTTCCCTACCCTCCGCCACGAAAAACCCAACAGCTGCAGATCCAAACCCAAACCCAAAAACAGAAGAAAAAAAAATGTAAGCAAGGATCGTGGGTTGGGATGCGGAAAACTACCCCTAGAACCGGTAACCGGGAAGGGCAGTTTATTATGCACACGAGATCGTTGCACGCTTCCCTGATCAACTTGATCGATCAATTCAGTTCCACCCTTGGAACACACACACACATCTATGGGATACATGCATATGGTAGCATTTGCGGTACACTCACCTATACAGCCAGCCACTCAACTCCATTAAATTCAATTGACAAAAGGAAATGAACATGAGCATGCAAAAAAATACAAAAAACAAAAACAAAAAAATGTGTGTATTTACAACACATACACGAAAAACAGATTAATGGAGAACAAAAACAATAAAAAAAAAATGGAATGGAGGGGCGCATAAAATGGGAAAATCCAAGGCGAAGGGTTGGGGGGATGGGGCGGAGATCGGCCGAGGGAGCCCAACGCCGCACATCTGCTCTTCCCGTTTTCGGATGGAACGATGGAATACACAAACATACACATGTATCCATGGATGTTTGGATGTCGGATGTTTGAATGTGTGTGGATGCATACTATAAGGTATAGAAATCGTGGCCATGTTGCCCGCTGGCTTTGCATTTCCCATTTGCATTCGCATTTCTTTTATTTTTAGGGGGTAATCGGGGTATGCGAATCTCACGGGAATCTTTAAAAATCTGATCGGTTTACAGATACCTAAAGATCAGCAGGAGATTAATTGCATTTCTCGATAAACGGTAAACAAACACGGAAAATCTCAAGGATCACATCATCTCAGGATTACAATCTATAAGATTACTTAATCCCTTTTCTTTTTTAAATATATTTATTTTAGGTAAACCGATCGATGCTAAGATTATTCACGAAAAAAACCTATTGACCCAGTGTACTGATACTCCCCCCTGTTTGGATGTAAATGAGTTTCTTCGAGCACAATACAAAAATAAACATTTTTTGTTCTTGCACATTTCTTTTTTGTTTTCCTCGTGCAATTTCTGTGGCTAAAATTAAACGCGAAAAAAGGAATTTTTATGGAACAGCTGTGTTCGCCATTCTGGCAAGGGAGAAAACCGAGAAGAAAGGGTGGCCGAGACGGGGGGAGACAAGGTAAAAACCCATCAAAACCAACAACAACAACATACTCATGCATCATTTATCGCCATCTTACTCGCACAGGTGACTCATTTTCGCATGTTAACTTGGCTAATATCGCGAAAACTTCCAAGGGGAAACTCAAACTCAAACTTAATTAACAGTTACTCATACGACTTAAAGTCATAAATTTTTGGGAATTTCCAGACTGGAATCTGAGCTTACAGATGAACCGTTGTTGTTCCCTTTGCCAGGGAAAGCTTTTGTTGGGACTTTTTGTTTTTTAACTTTTTATTTTTCATGATCTTAACCAGTATTTTCCTCATAAACAAGACATTCTTCCAATAACTCTGAAAAAATAGGAGATCCAAACCTTTAAAATGCAAAACTTTATCATTTCTTTATTTAAAAAAAAAACAAAAACCTTTTTTTTAACATAAAATATTGTAAATTATTTTTGTGTCCAACTTTAACGACTTCCAATTAATTAAATCTCTTTATTTTTTTGCCATTATTATTACGTTTTCAGCTTAATAATGTGCAGAATTTTAAGAAGCGCAATTATAGTTCCCAAATTATGACTGGAGTTTTGTCTGTTGTTGGCTGTTAATGCCTTCGGCTGCTGCTGCTGCTGCGGTTATTTGATGAAACACAGTTATCGTAAGCACTTATTTTCGTACCTCCGAAAATCAAGTTTTTTGCAATTGTTACGGCAACAAAAAAAACCAGAGAGAGGGGGAAAAAAAACAAAGCTGCGAATAAAAGTTAATTACATTTAAAAAAGATTTATACACACATAGAAAGTTGCATGCAAAAGCCAGCCAAAAAAAAAAAAACGGGGAAAAAAGCAATGTTTTAAAAATCATTTTGATGTTGAGCTTTTTGACGATCCCATGACGGGATACAAAGGTAAGCATATACAGTGGAGGTTGCCTATGATCGAAGTCAGAGGCAAGAATGAAATAAGGGGATATTATAGGTTATAAAAAAAAGGTGTGATCGTTTTTTCGAGTTAAGAGATTACAAGTATATTTTTAAATCTTAAAAAAATGGTTCATCTAGGAGAGTAGGACTGTATATGTGCTCATACATTTATGGAGATGGGTGTGGGCGCTTCACCGATTCGCCCCGAGGGCGCATCAGCGAAAAGTAATGCTTTGAAATGGAATACACGGACAGACAATAAAGTAAATTTCACGTTGTCATGTCGGCCCACAGCAGCAACAGCAACAACAACAGAGACAGCAATAGCAAAATGGTGAAACCCTAAACAAAAAACAACAAAAAAAACTCGTCTGTTTCGGTTTATTTCGGTTCGCCGTACAACGATGTAGCTGTAGATGATGATCCCCGCCGATGCCGACACAATTTCCACCCTAAGCATACACATTTTCAGGGGGTGGTAGGCGGCGGCAGGCGGCAGGCGACGGGCAGCAGGCGGAGGGCAGGCGGCGACATCGATTGAGGCAAATAGAGCTTCAGGGCCAAAGTTGCCACAGAAAAACTACCCTAATAGCATTTAACGAGAGCGCCTCGTCGTTCCCGTTTTTCCACATTCCACACAACAACAATAGCCACGAACTGGGCCCAGATCGAAGGGATAACTGCATGTAGCAGCCCTAGCTCCCTCCCCCAGCTATGTTTGGTGGGAGTGACAGAGAGCACACGAGATCCACACGAGCCAAAATCGTGCCAGGAGAGAGGGCACAGGAAAGCACGGTTAGCTGCTGAGAGAGCAAGAGAAAGGCTGGGTAGAGAGCAGAGCAGGCCATGGTAAGACACGCAAGAGCGCCATGAAGTAGGCTTGGATTTTTTTTGCGTTTTCTTTTACTTTTACTTTGCCTTGTTGCCATGTGAGCTTTTCTTAGCGGGTTGCGGGTGACGAAAAGGGGTAATAAGGGGGAGTAGGTTCCTCCACCTGCCTTGTTACATATTACAAGGATTTGAGAGCATTATTATCTGGCCTAATTTTAATTGCGATTTAAACTTACTTATTTCTTAAATCTTGAATCTTAACAATTAATCACTTTTATCTTAAAAGAAACATAAAAGCCAAACAATTAAAAGTTTAAGTGCACATTTGGCCAACTCTCTTCAACTTGGCCAAGCATTAAGTCATAGCCAAGGTAAGGAGGAGCAAAAAATAATAAAGAGTGATGAAAAATGCGGGGAAAGCTGGTTGGGGAGAGGGGGTGCGGTGACACCTGCATGACACATCTCTGCCCGCATATGGGAATGGAATTCGGAATCCGGAGATTTCGTTTGCCAACTGACATTTTCATAAAAAAATTATGGTTAAAATGGAGACAGTTGTGGCCTTCAAAAATACAAACTAACATTTCTGTTAAGTTTTCAAAACATATATATTTTAATTTAGGTTTTAAGTATCATTAAGTTTTAATAATAATTATAATAATAATCATACCTCCTATAAAAATACAATATATTCGAAACTTCCGGAAATGATTGTAAAAAATATACCTTTGGAATTAATAAATCTGAAGTATTTTTATCTAGTATTTAATCTCATCATTTTTTAGTACATTTCATAATGAAATCTACTAAAAGCTTCCTTTTTTGTCCTTTTAAACTATAAAATTATGAACTTGAAGATCAAGAAATAGAATTTAGGAAGGAATTTAAATAAAGCTTTGAATTGAAATACCTTTAATGTACTATCAACACTAGTTTCGAGATTTTTTAACTTTACTTTTCAAGCTTTTATCAAGGATTTATAAATATTTTAAAGGAAACCCAATAAAAATAGTTTTTTAAATCGGGAAACCTCATGAAACCCCATGAAACCCCTTGAATGTATAGCTATGGGTCATAAATGTAGGTCAATGCTTTAATGAGTTCATTGGAAGTTCATTTTCAAATCAAAACCTAACCCTCATAATACAATTTTGTTTAAAAATGCTAATAATAATAGATTCATCAATAAATACTTAATCTGATCTTTACAGTACTTTTTTTTTACAATTTTTTATGAATAAAAATAAATAAATTATTCCTATAAAAGTATCTGAAACGTCTCACTTTCTATTCTAATTAGATTCGTTGAAATCAAATCATTGATTGGAATTATCAATTAATTGAAACATCAAATTGGGAAGGTGCGGCTGTATTATCGAATCATTTGTGACTAAACGGTATTACAACAACTGATTAATCGTTCGCTTTTTGATAGGGTTTGATGTTAAAAGGCCGTTTAGGCGAGTCGACACGTTCGAAAGGGCGTTGCAGTTTCTAAAAATCCAACACCTGTCGCTGCCCATCTACTTAGAAGTGCAAAATACATATATTATATATATACTAAAATTTCTATATGTATAAGAATATATATGTATTTATGCCTACATGGACATAAGCACGTGGATAATTCTAGAGGCTCTACCTCTCTCTCTACCTTTTGAGTTGCTTTGTGGCTGTGGGTGTGTATGGGAGTGTGTGTGTGGGCATCCATTGAAGGGCTTCGTTGTGAAATTACACGTCAACAGAAACTACAACAAAAACTGCAACAACAACTGCAACTAGAACTGCAACTGAGATAGCTAATGCTGGTTACATACCAACAGCGGTGGCTATAAAAATAGAACCATGGAAAAAAATTCAACTATTAAAGAAAACGAATAAAGAAAAAATACCATAATTTATGACAAAATCCTAAGATCATCATTAAATAATACTTAATATTCTTAATAAATAATACCTTAATAAAAAATGCATTACCATAATCAAAGATTATTAATAAAATATAGAATGCATAAATATAAATAGAAATACAATTCAAATACTTTCAAATAAAAAGTAAAAGAAACGAATTAAAGCTCATAATTTATATGAACTTATTATAAAATGTATTTATAGAAGAACTTGATTAGATGTGCAATAAAATCATAGCTGATAAGCGCAGTTTATTACCCCCCGTTATAAAAATAAAACAATAAAAAATGTCAATTCTTCTGCCAACCCACCTTCAAGTGATAACTTTCGAAGGATCACTATTAATTTGACGACAGGTGTGCTTACAACTTACTTTATCTACGCGTGTGTGCATAAGTTAGTATTTGGAAAAAAGTTCTAGGGCAGGTTATATTTTACTTTTTTCCCCTCCCCCTTTTTACTTTTTTTGCAAAAAAACCTCCAAAGTGAACATTAGATAATAAGCGAGAGGGGTGGGGTGGTACAGTGGGGAGATAGAGCAGTGAGTGAGATGGCGAGGGAGGTGCAGGCGGGCGGTGACAGCTCGCTAGCTTGACTGATAAATCTAATGTTTGCCTGGCTATCATGTGAAGCGAACCGCTTTTCAGGGCCTTGCAATTTTTATGCACTTATGACATGAAATTGCTTTGCACACAACCGCAGTTTCGCACACACTCATAAAAGCTCACTCTCTCTCTCTCTCTCTGTTAAGGGGGTTTTGGGGGGATGGCTGAGTGCATGCGCACCATTCAAGAAATGCATTGCACTTGTCGCCCAGCACGCGCACCAACACACACACACATGCTGCCCACGGACTTACATAAACTTTTCCATAGAAAAAAACCAAACCAAAACAAAAAACAAAAACAAAAGCAAAAAACCTTCCAATGACGTCAATCGCTCTGTAAATTGTGGCTTTTGTTAACTGGTTGTTGCTGTTGCTGTTTTCCATGCCAAAAACAGAAGTTTTTCGGCTTTTCGAGTGGGCCGGCTAAGCGTCGATGTTCATTAGCATTTTTTTTCGGGATTCCAGTTGCGGATCAATGGCTGTGAAATCAGCTCCAAAATGTACAGTCGACCTTGCGGAAACTACAATTTTCCAATTTCGAAATACAGAATATTTTTATTCCAAACTTCTATGAGTGCAAAAAGAACTTTATTTTCCAAAATATTCAAACTACTTTTGGTTTTTTATTAATTTAATAACTTTACTCTATAAAAAACCCCAAGGAAAACTCTTTAAAACTTAATTCAAACCCTAAATATTAACTTTCCTCGCTTGTTCTAATTTTTTAATATAGGACTAATGGCGCCATCTAGGGGCCTCAATTTCATTCTCAAAAAGAATGGAAAAAAGGGAGCAGAAGGGCAGCAGCGCTGACTGACCTTAATATGCATTAATTGTTGCAGAAGTCGTGCTATTCTAATGCGCTCACTCTCATTTTCCCCACATTGGGGCTCTCTCTGACTCTGCCCGCCTCTCTTCACTTTTCCCCAATGCGCTGCTTTATATTTTTTTTTGGAGCTGCCCTCTGCTTCCATTTCGATCCCAAAAAGCATTTCATTTCCGAACGAGAAACCCGAGCATAGCCGAGCGTCGACGTCGACGTCGGCGCTGGTGCTGACAGCGCTGCTGTTTTTTTGTGTGTTTGCTTTCGCTTTGTTGTTTTGCTTTTGCGGGGGTGGGGGATCTTTTGCTTTTGTTTAGTTTGTTTGCCCGCCTCTAATTGTGGGAGCGTGTGTGTTTGCCTTAGCGATGGCACGGCAAATAAAATCGAATAATGAAAGGTGTGTGAAATCAATATTCATTAGACCTGGGTGGGTGCTAAGGAAATGATTTACCCTTTCTTAGGAAAATATTAAATTAATTATTTAGTTGTTGATAGAAATAAGCATGTCTTAGAAATGAACATAATTTTCTTTATTAAAGTGCTCACAAGTTTCTATATTAAATTTTATTTCAAGGTCATATTAGAGTTTCAAGTTTTTTATAGCTTATGGCATATTATAATTATATCGTAAACAGACTAAAATTATAAATGTAATTAACAATTACTGTAATCTGATGTGATTTTTATAAATAAAAGTTTTCCAGAAGGTTGCATTTTATTGTTTAATAATCATGAAATCATGAAATCATGAAAGTCAACCCCATCATCAACATCGCAAATTGAGTTCACCTCGTGACACGAAAAAGTTCTGGCTCACCGCCAGCGAGGAGCGCAAGTACGCAAATAAATACATATTATACGTAAACACAAACACACATAGATATGTTGCGTGTATGTGGGGTGGCTTTGAGTGGAGTAGGGTGGCCCATGAGCGCCTATAATTACATATACACATATATGTTGCCATTGTGGGGAGCAGAGCAGATACATACAAACATTCTAATGTGTGGGGGAGCATAGGTTCTCGGCTGCATGTGTGTGTGTGTTTTGGGGGGTAAATAGGTGCACACGTCAATTACTGGAACGACCTCGGCGGGTTTTCCGCTCCTCCGCGCCCCGCCCCCTGCTCGATCGATTTTTCCGAGCTGGAAAGTTGGAAAACGTCGCGA
This sequence comes from Drosophila ercepeae, assembly GCA_018150545.1. Taxonomy (NCBI): domain Eukaryota; kingdom Metazoa; phylum Arthropoda; class Insecta; order Diptera; family Drosophilidae; genus Drosophila; species Drosophila ercepeae. The sequence continues at coordinate 18,495,123 of JAECWL010000161.1, forward strand.
TTAATTGCAGAGCACTGGAACTGACGAACTCGATCATGCTACAATTATGTCCAAAGTGTATGATGTGCTTTGTTTTGTTTCGTATCGTATTTGTACGCTTTGGAGCTAGAACATGCAATTATTTTAATGTATTCGGCCTTGGGGCTCATGAATGTCAATTGGCTGGCTCCGCTGGCACGTAAGTTCGCTATTAGCTGTTGGCCTTTACCCGCTCCACGCATCCGAATGCAAATGTATCTATGTATCGATGTATCTCGTATCTGTCGGATACGATTTGTTGCAAATCAGTCGCTTTGTATGCCAGCCGATCGATGGAGAGCCAATTTTTTATGGTGCCACCCAAACGTCCCGCGCCACTCCTTCACCTCTCACCCTGCAATCGAGGCTACTCCCACTCCCACCCAGAGGAAAAGTGCAACTCATTTGAATGGTTTCGCCTTCATTATGCAAATGTTGCGCCTTTGGTGGCGAATATTTATTTGCTCATTATAAATACATAAAGCTTAAACTTTTGCCAGATCATCACGTACGTATTTCAATCTATTTTCTCTTATTTGAGGTGCACGTTCGAATTGCGTATTTGTGGCGGGTTATATTTGAATTTCGATAACTTAAGATTGGAGATGGCACCTTTCTCGGTTTCGTAGCAGCTAGTTTTTGTCTTTGAATATTTAAAAACAAGGTGGCATTTTTAAACAAAAATGTTTAAAACGAAACTTATTTAAATATTAGCTGGTTTAAAAGGGAAATGATTGTATAATTGGTCATATAACAAATAAAATAAAAAAGGAATCATTTAAGGGAAAATATCAAGGTTTCCATTTGATTTAAGACGAAAAAATCCAACTTTTTATGGTAAAAAGTAAATAAAATATAAACTGCATTTTATACTTGCTTACTACGACTTTATTTTAACTTTTAAATGAAAATTATTCCTCATTTCGACATAAATACAATGGGGATTTTTAAATGGCAGCCCAGATACTTCCCACCTTTGGGCAACCCCATCGATTTATATACATCCGGCAGCACTGGGCACAAAATGGCGAAATGGAATGATGGAAATGAAGAGTGGAACGACGAGAAACTGGAACGAAGAGCTGAAAAAATAATTATTATTTTAAATTCCGTTTTGCCAGCGAAATTCCTCTCGCCTCTGCGTCCGTGTACGCAGCGTGAAAAAGTGTGAAAAAGCGTGGCGAAACTCAGCCAACTATCGCCGAATGTGACAATGAAGCGGGCAAAGTGCAACGGAGACAATAATGCAGATGCAAAGAGCATGGCATGGTCGTCGAATAGAATAAATTAAGTTTTTTGCGAATTATGAAAAACCAATCGCTATACTGTGGGGTGGCCGCGTATGCGTGTTTGTGCGCCCGTCGTGCGGGTGTGTGTGAGCGAGCGTAAAAGCGAGAGATAGAAAAGAAACCGAAGAAAAGCAAAAGCAGAACGAAGAATCTGTCAAAATAAAAATAAAAAAATCAAAAGGCGAACAAATTAATTAACCAAAATACAGCACACAAACCGTCAAAATCTGGCGGTAAATACGCATGTTTTTCGCATTCTGTGTGTGAACAAGTGTGTGTGTTAGTGAGTGCAGCGTGAGACCAAAAACCAACAAAAACAAGAATAACCCAACAAAAACAAGAAAAAACAACAAAACTAGAAAAACAACAACGCAACGTAATACGTAAGGCGGCAAAAAACTGTTCTTATTTTTTTTCGTACTCGCCGTTGACGTATTTGAGATATATGTTGCGTGAGCTCTGGCGGATCGGATCGGCGCGGATCGGCTGGGAATTATGCAAAAGAGCAACAAATTGAAGGCAGGCGGCAAATTGCAGCAGCAGAACTCGAATATAAATAGCGGAAAGGTAAAGAAAAAGCAAAAGCAAAAGCAACAACTATAAATACGAGCGGGCGGAATTTTGTTTGAAAGGTTTTTGGTGGGTGGGGGATGTTGGGGGGTGGTTATATCTACAAATAAAAAAAACGGGAAAAAAAAGCTGTAAACCTTTCAATTGGTTTCAATTGGCAAATGCAATTGTTCAGCATTACATTTGCATTACATAGCTTATGGGATAGAGGGGGGGACAGCAGGACAGGTGGGGGGACTGCACCCCACTTGCACTTTTGCTGCCCTCTCAAGCTCCCACACTCTCGCCGCTGCGTTGCTCTCCTCTCCTCGCCCATTCCGCTTTACAAAACTTTTGCGACCAACAAGAACAATAATAATCAAAACAAAAATGTTTAAAATCCATTTTCTTTCTTCGCTTCTCCTTCACCCACCACTCATTTCGCACAGCGCTGTCATTTGTCTTGCGCCTCCTCCTCTTCTTCGTGCCACCCAACCACCCTCTGCCCATACCTCCTCCTCTGCCTACGTGAGCCAAACAGCTGTCTCGCTTCCTCGTGCACACAGCCCAGAAGCAAACCAAGAAGAGACGCAACAAAAACGAAGTTGGTTGGAACGCACAGTGGATCGAAATCGTTTCGCCATGCGGTAAAAAAGAGATAAGGGAACTGTTGCTCGATTTCAAGCAATTTCCATTTTAATAATACATTTGTGTACAAATTGATAGCTCAATTTTCGTAACAATTATTTTGCCCAGACTGTTATTGGCCTAATTGGCTTACCCTTTATTTACGGTCATTTCCGACATCGATTTGTATTTCATTTAAATACTTAAATTACGTTTTTTTTGCATAAAAACAAGAGAATTTTTCATGGGAAGAATTGATAAATAACAGAGAGAGAAATTTAGATAACCTGTTGAATCAAGTTTTATGTTTTTTTCTCCCATAGTACTGTAAAAGTTTAACAGGATTTTATGCTGAATAGTGTAACTCCAATTACTGCACAGTTTTTACATGTTAACTGGTGTAAAAAAAATATTTTTAAAGCCCTTCATCGGCTTTGTTTTCGTTTTTCAACTTCCAAAGTTCAAAAAGTTAAAAGTTTTAACTTCATAAATATTTTTATTGTCGAGATTTACAATGTAAATGCGAATTCTTAAAAGCTTTTTACAAAAATAAGAAGAAAAAGAGAGGTAAATAAGGAACGCAATTAGAAGTTTGCATATTGCGACCCTGTGTGCGAAAGGGAAAGCCATGTGGATCCCAAAAAAAAACGTGTAAGAAAAGGAACAAGAAAAAATCCGTTTAATGTGCGATTGATGATAAGCTTTTTGGGAGAGTAACTGATTCGGAGAGCGGATGAGAGCGCGGGAGAGAGCCTAAATTTTTGAGTGGGCGGCCGACCTTTACGGATTTCCTTTTCGTTCATTTTTCTTGACGGCGTTTTGTTTTGATTGCGAATTTCTTATACGTATGGATTTTAGGCGCCCGAAAATAATGCAGTTTTTGCTTTGGTTGAAAATAAGAAACTATTTTTTATGAAAAAATTTTAATTTTTTATGATTTCTGCGGCTTGACCTGTGACCTGTTATCCCTCAGAACTACAAATTTTCAATGGCTAAGCCTGAAACTTGTGGTTGCATTTGAACTTCGGCTTTGGAAGTTGCAACATCGACTTCCTCTCCTCCCTCCTGTGCCTCTTCGAGCTTCCCAGCATCCTTTCAGCATTCCTATTGTTGTTTTTGTTGCTTTTTGGACAATACCCCAACGTTCCATTGAAAACAAGAAGTTTCTCTAAAACTGGTTTAGGTTTCGGTTTCGGTTTTAGGTTTTGGTTTTGGTTTTCTTCCTTCGGGACGGTTCCAGCTTTTTACAGGAAAATGCGAACAAAAAGCGAATCCATTCGGAATTGCGGGAATTTTAAAGCAAAAAGTTATAAAAAACAAGAACTAGACACCACCCAAGGATAAAAAAGGAATTTTTAAGAGGAATTTTAAGGAGCAATTTTGAGCTTTAAATTAAATGAAAGTTTAAGAAATTTTTATATAAATTAGTACTTTATAAAGGCACATTTTTTAAAATTAAAAAAAAAAACATCTCAGGGAATAATTTTAAAAACAAAAACTATTAAATAAAATCTAGAAAAATACCAAAATCCAACTAAAAACACGTAAAAGTATGATAAATGTACCTTCAGGCTGTTGGTCATGCCACCACGCACCCCTCCCTTACCCTTCTTGGATGGAGGAGTCATTCTCCATGGTCTTGCCACCTCCGCCACCCCCCAGAACCCCTCCTAGTTGCCACCCATTCTCCCATTTCACGGCAATTCGTTGTAAAGTTGCCACACAATGGACCGCCTGACGGGGACTCCTTTTTATTGCAGCTTCAACATGTGGTTGGTGGTAAGTTGGTTGGGATTCTAGGGTGTTGCAAGGTTTAGTTGCATGGGGAACGGCGGTTGGGCAAGACAATGCAGCAGGATTACTTTTTCTGTATTGATTGATTTTTATCCTCAAAGCTAACCGCATTTAACAGACTATTTTCCGGCTCCTTCCAGCAGGACACGCAACGTGGATCGAAGCCTTTGAGGCGCTAAACACGTCACTGCAACAGAAACAACAGAAAAAACAACGAAAACCCCCCAAACAGGAGTCGTAAAAAAACAGGAATCCCAAACGAGAATAGAAAAAAAATAAAAAAGGATAAAAAATGGCTGCCGTGCGAGGACATCAGTACTTTAGCTTGCGATGGAACAACTATCAGAACACGATGACCTCGGTGTTCCAGCAACTCCGCGAGGATCTGTCCTTTGTGGATGTGACGCTGTCCTGCGAGCACGGATCCCTCAAGGCCCACAAGGTAAGAGTCCTTGAATTACTTTCCTGAAGTCCTGGCTAACTGAAATTCTTTTGTTTTTCTTTTCCGAAGGTCGTCCTCTCCGCCTGTTCTACGTATTTCCAAAAGCTCCTTCTGGAGAATCCCTGCAAACATCCCACCATCATCCTGCCCGCCGACATCATCTTCACCGACCTCAAGACCATAATCGACTTTGTCTACCGCGGCGAGATCGATGTCACCGAATCCGAACTACAGGTGAGTCGTCGTCGACGAGAGGTGTTAATGAGGAATGTTAAGGAAACTATTTTGTAAACAAGGATATATTCCAGGGAATATAAATATTTGTTGAATAGATTCTTATAATCCAAACACATTCCGGGAAGATGTTCTATAAAGTACAATAAACCTCATAATAGTCTGAGGTTTATTGTACGAATCATAGTACCAATTCTCGGAATGGGTTTGATTATAAAAAGATGTAGGAATGATATAGGGGCAATGTAAAAGTATTAGACTCTAAGATATACCTAATTAGATTTATAAATTAGCTTAGCGAAAGGGTTCTGATTAAGCAATGTTCGATGTACTATAAGGTTTCTCTTTAAAAAGGAGAAACAAATAGTAAAGTTTTGTTTAGAAAACGTTTTTATATCTTAAAATCGTTCTTTGGGTCTTATAAAAGGTTTATTTTACGAACCATAAACAAAATGGTACATACCTATGCAACTTTCTTTAAAGATTCTTAAGAATCTGTGGGTTCCCAAAGATATTATCTTAGATATAGGATTATAGATGAATCTTAAAATCAAGTTTCTTAAAAGGTTCTCAAGAATCTGGAGTATTATAAAGGGAAAAGTTTATAAAGGAAAGGTTTTTAGATAAAAGGTTTATAAAGGAGGTTTATAAAGATAATAGGATATGGATAATGAAATGGGTTTTATGAGATATAATTCCTACAAAGATTTTGTGGTATTTATGGATAACTAAAGAGAACCTTCTAATATATAGCTCTTTTTGGTACAATTTTCAATGCTCATCATTTTAAATCAACCAAATTAGACTTAATTATACGATAAATCATATATTTTGATAAAATTAAACATCCCAACCAAAAAGAAACTTTAAAAACGGCTCTTTTATAGACAATTTTTAATGGTGGATATGATTTTGAATGCTCTTCATTTTAAATTTGACTTAAAAATAGACTAAATTAGATGATAAATATGAAAATACAATTCTAAATATTAAAATTTATACTAACTTAATACTAACATAATATCCTAACCAAATAAGAAACTTTATATATTGATTTCCTAAAATACTTTTATTCAGAAAACTCGTTTAAATAAATCAAAATATTTCAATAATTTCGTTAAACAAAATCTATAAAACATATAAAAGAATATTTATCTATTAAAGGCTATTTTTATGACCCCGAAAGCAAGCAATTTTATGCTAAATAAAATACCAGGTTTCACTTTCTTGATAAGATAAGACTAATATACGGTTTATTTTTAGTCACCTCTCCCTTTGAAATGAACAATTTTTATTGGAAAATCTTTAACTGAAAAAAAACAAGTGAGAAAAGTTATCTTCGGCTTGCCGAAGATGGTATACCCTTGAAAACAAAAAGTTTTCCATACAAAGACTTGTTTTCATATCGGTCGTTTGTATAGCAGCTATATGATATAGTGGTCCGATCCGGATCAAACTTTCAATAATTATGTATGGCTATGTCAAATGAATCAATGTTGAATTCGGTTGCAATAGCTTGTAAAACAAAAAAGTTTTCCATACAAAGACTTGTTTTCATATCGGTCCTTTGTATGGCAGCTATATGATATAGTGGTCCGATCCGGACCAAAAATTATGTGTGGCTATGTCAAATGAATAAATGTTGAATTCGGTTGCAATAGCTTGGAAAACAAAAAAGTTTTCCATACAAAGACTTGTTTTCATATCGGTCCTTTGTATGGCAGCTATATGATATAGTGGTCCGATCCGGACCAAACTTTCACAGATTATGTGTGGCTATGTCAAATGAATAAATGTTGAATTCAGTTGCAAAAGCTTGAAAAACAAAAAAGTTTTCCATACAAAGACTTGTTTTCATATCGGTCCTTTGTATGGCAGCTATATGATATAGTGGTCCGATCCGACCGATTCTTAAACTTGATCTGCGTGCAACAAAAATAATGATCTGGTAAAAATTTCAAAACGCTAGCTTTAAAACTACTGTCTATTTTTTGCATAGAAACAGACGGACAGACGGACAGACGGACATGGCTGTATCGACTCGGCTGTTGATGCTGATCAAGAATATATATACTTTGTGGGGTCGGAGATGCTTCCTTTAATGCGTTACACATTTCTGGACAAAATTATAATACCCTTTTTCAAGGGTATAAAAATCAATTGAAAGTCAAAGAAAGTTCAAAAGGAATTAAATCTCGAGCTTTTATTGATGTTTGGAATCAAATGGATAATTTTTATGGTATTTTAAGGTTTCTTAGATGTTTTTTTATGATTTTTAGGTAATATAAAATATTTTTAAGATAAAAACAAAGTTTAATAATTAGTTTATGGCTTTTAAAAGTCAAAACCCCAAATTGTTAGCCAAAATATTCAATAATCTAGTCTTTGTATCCGCTTTTCTTTGCAAACCTATCTAGTATATTATCTAGTATATTTGGTATTTCTCTTATCATCAATTTACAACTGTTAATAAGCTATATAGTGCCTTGCAGTTATGAAACCGACTGTACCCGCAATTACCACCTCCTAATCGGTGTGTCAACAAACAAACCGCGAATATTGTTCTTTTTTTTTAGGTTTTCTTTTTTAAATTGAACTCACAAATACAAATAATATATATATAGAGATCGGTTTGGACACAATTACTGTCAGGGTCGTCGTCGGTTTTATCTGGGAGCAGTTCAACCCGCTCCCCATCCCGCCTATCTGTCCACGGGCCACACCTTTCTTTCATATCTTTTTAAATTCCACCCACAAAAAGCCAGCCAGAAACACACTGGAAGAAAGAATGGGAAGGTACTTTAAATAGGTGCTTGATTAGCAGGTGATTAGCAGCTTAGTACCAATAATATCATATAATACCATACCCTACAATACCCTACATATTTTCCGATAAATTAAAGTATAAACTTATAGAAAAATTATCTTCTAGAAACAATTATTTGATGAGTTTTATATCTGATATTAATTAATTAATTAACATTAATCTTACTAATTCTAATGATATGATATTTATTTGATGATATTTCTATAGGTATAGAAATTAAGAATTAAATTGGTTATTAAAATTCGAATTAAAGTAGTTATATAAATTTATTTATTATATTCTCCAAAATAATGTTATGGAAGGATTCTATGATTTTATTCGTTATTCAATATATATTTTTGATATATTCTTGATCAGAACCAGAGAACTCGTTCTAGTCCATAAAACCGTGTACTTTCGATCTATTTCGGTCCTTTTACTGGGGATTTATTTACTGGGGACCATATGTTAAGTTTTATTTAATCCTCAATCTCCAGAAGGTACGGGAGGTACGGAGAATTCTCCGATTTTTATAGGTTATACAATATATATTCGTGATCAAAATCAGAATCTTTGTACCTCTGTACTTTTGTACGTTTGATGTTCATTTAATGAGAATTTAAACCGTATTTTATGGTGGTTTCCCTTAATAATGTTTAATACTTTAATACTTGAATCCTTTGATACGATCTCCAGAATGAATCCTATACCTTTTTGGAAAATTGAAGATGTAAGCTTCTTGATAAAATCCTTTTACATTATACAAAAAGTGTTTTTGTTCACTAGAAAGTATTGAAAAAGGACTCTAGTTGTTAATTAGAATCAATATCAGGATCCTATAACCTATAAAACTTTTTACTTTTGATAAAATTCATTTAATGAAGATTTAAACCCCATTTAAGGGATGTTTTTCTTAATTACCTGATCTCTAAAATAAAACTCCTATAGTTTTGTTGGAAATTGAAGTACAATTTCTTGAGATGATCCTTTGATCTTAACATGATCCTTTGAACTTCTTGAAAAAATCCTTTGAAATGTTACAGAAAGGGGTTTTTCCCAAGAAATGTTTTAAAAAGGTCTTAGGTTTTAGAGTTGGGTAGGAAATCTATGCTTTTTGTATTTTGTTATATCTTTTCATTCTAGATCTACATACATACATGTATATTCCAAAATTTATAGTATTTTTTGGTATATTTTATATATATTTTTTATAGTATATATATGTAAGTACTGTATTTTTTTCGGTGCATCAACGTGCCTCTCGGCTGGTTTCCCGTTGAGCTGCATTCGATGACAACGCCCCAATTGTAATTGTCATTTGTGAGCTTCATTACCTCTTGCTGTGGGTGATGGCTTCAGGGGATAGGGTAGTGGGTGGTGGGTGGTCAGTAGTCAGTGGGTGGCCATGTGGGTGACCATTGAACATTGGTCATTGGAATACCTCAACTTGGTTATCGGAAAAATGTAGTTTGCTGTCGTCAAGGCATTGATACGGAAAGCCTTTCACGAATGCCATGGTTCTTGGTAATTATTATTGATTTAAATGCTCATGGAATTTATCGATTTATTTCAATAATTAGCCAGAGATTAGAAGGTTATTTTTAAATTGAAATGGAAAATTTATAATGGGTTTAGTTCCTTTATTCGATAATCCTTTAGAATCTTTAATTTAAATTCTTCGGTTTTGAAAACCTCAACAATTCTTTTCTTAAATAATTCAGGATTTTCTCTGTCCCTGTAATATTTTCTATTATTTTATTTGAAATTAATTTTCATTATTGTCGAAAATAACAGCGGAAATCAGCAACACTGTTACGGGTTAACATTAACGTAATTTAAACATGAACCGTGCTTAGCTGGGACAGCCACCACAGCACAGACGCGTCCGCGATTAACAGTGCTGGCCGTTGGCAATGCCATCGCTTGAGTCGCTTTCCCTTTCCCACCCACTTACGCTCGCCCTTCTTGGCTGCCAACAAGCAAATAAAAACTCAACTTGCTTCGCGCTCAAGTCGCTGCTGCTTTCCTCAGCGTATGAGGGGAAAAAATGGCTCAAGCTGACGCAACACTCAAACGGCGGTCCAGGTCCAGGCCCAGGCCCACCCCCAAGCCCCAATCTCCCATTCCTCTTCTTCCGGTAGCACAAACACACCAACACACACACACACGCGTACCTCTCTTTCCGCTTCTTCTTCTTGCGGCGACTGGCAGACGACGACTTCCCATTCATGCTGCCGCGCTCTCCCCCTTAGCCCCTTTCCTGCCCCCCCACCCGTTGCTCTTTCTCTTTCATTGCGCTTGTTGTTTTTGTCACAGACGTGCGCTCCATTTTTATATTTTCGCTGCAAAAGTTTTGCCGGCCATCTGTGATATCCAGCCAGAGCCACCCACCCCCTCCTTCAGTCTCCACAAGTTGCCGATTTTTTTCCGCCTCCTATTTGGCGACTATGTTTGTGGGTGTTTGTTGGGAAGAGGGGTGCAGGGGGTCGGTTACAACTACAACTGTACGTGTTTGTTGTATCTCTTTCGTTGTCGCCGTTGTTTCTGCACATGTTCTTGGAGTTTCCTCATTCTCCAGCTCCAGCTCCCACTCCATCCCCACCTCTTCCCCTTCCCCACCTCTACTTTATGTATTAAAACTTTTTTCGCCCATTTTTATTTTGTGCTTGTTCTTGCTTTTGTTGTATTTGCCCTTGTACTTTTGTATGCTTTTGCGTCGTCGTCGACCGCAACTTCGCTGGCGTGCGTGTGAGTGCGAGTGGAGCTTTGACGTTGACGTCGTCGTCGTCTTTGGCTTGGTGCGTATTTTGGCTTTACTTTTATTCATGACACTGTATGTGTGTCGGTGTTTGTGTGAATGGGGATATTTTTTTGCCAGTGTGGTGGCCCCCTTTTTTTTTGGCGCGTCCGAGTCGCCTTGAAAAATTTGTATGGCTGCGACGGCGAGTGGACTTCAGATTGGCAATGCCAGTGGAAATGGGATTTGGGAATGGAACTGCTGGTGGGAGGGTCGGGAATGGGTCTCGGGTCGGGTCGGGTATGGAACTTTCGGAACCGGCCATGTGCAGTGAAGTGTTCCCCGTAAAAAAAATTTGTTTTCAAAAGTTACTCTTTGTCGGTGGGCTGGATGGGGGACGGGGAGCGGCTGCGGAGCGGCTGTCCAAGAAAATGAGTTCTTATTGAAACTTTTTAAAAACTATGTACATAAATAAATTACCAAGTCAGCTTAATTAGTGGAATTAAAGCAGGACAAAGGCCGTTATTCTTTAAACATTTTCAAGTTCTTTTTTGTTCTTGTAATCATATTAAAATGGATATATTTTTTATCTTAAGACTTGAAATAAAACTTTATTAATTTAACAAAAATAGCTTTGTTAAAATCTTAGCTAAACAATTCTTGTTAAAAAACAATTTGGTTTCCTTTCTGAGCGGGTTTGGGTCCACCCTAGAAAAAGCCACATAAGAAATAATTTCTTGCACTTGTATGCAGGTCTCCAACGGTAAGCTGTCCCTTTCGCACACAACCCAGTGCTGACCCCAGTGTTGCCACCCTTCCTTCTTTATGCTCTCTGCTTCTTTTTTTTTGGGGTTAAGCTCAGATTCGATTTTCGCTAAGCGTTAATTAATGCTGGCGCTGCTTTAATGCTTTTAGCAAACGTGGTCAGCTCACACGCACACTTGTGTAGGGGGGGGTAGAATACATGCACAGATGATTTAGTGTTGGGGCAGCCCCCAGTTGCTCCCCCGCTCACCCCTTTGAATGCATGTGTCTGCCACGCCATGTGCTTTGGTTATATTTATTGCTATGTATTTTTTTTCTGCTGCATGCCAACACTTGAGGGTCTTCCCAATGCGTCGTGCCCCAACCCCACCCCCGCGGTGGCCTCATTGCATGTGTTACCTCTCCACCACCCCCCTTCACCTCCTCTTCACCTTTATCTTTGGCCAACTATGTGAGCAGCTGAAACTGACACAAACACAAGTACAAACACAAGACAGAGACAGAGACGGAGACGGCCAGAGGAGGCAAGGTGGACATCAGTTAATGGGGTGGTACACCCGCACTCTCTTTCTCCCACTTTCTCCCCCTCCCCATCCTCTTCTCTCTGTTGGTATCGCTGCCTCTCTGTCTGAACCACTTGGCTTGCATTTTTTCCGATTTTTTCTTTCGTTCTTTCTTGCAAACAATTTTTATTTTTCTGTGCAGAATTACTTTTTTCTTTTCTCCGCTGCTCTCTGAGCATTTTTTTGCGCCCCACGGCACGTCGCCAATGTGTCTCAGTATGGGTGTATGGGTGGATGGGACGGGTGCGAGTGAGTGTGAGTGAGAGAGCGCGCTGGGCTTTGGGCTTGCAACTTTGAACTTTTCGAAGGAAACGGACCAACGGGTGCTGTCGAAGGGGCGGGGAGGCGAAGAAATAAAAGAAAAAATCGAAATTGAGTGAAGCGCAAAGAAAAAATTTTTTTGCTTACCCTTGTCGGTGTGTGCATGTGTGTGTGTGTGTGAGTGCCCCCAACAATGGCCGCTACTCACACAGACACACTGAGGTATCCCCATACACTTTCGTTCTCAGTCCAAGTCAAAGCCTCGCCGCCCCACCGACCCACCTCCCTTGAAGCCATCCATTTCGTGGGGACGACGCTGCGTCTGTCCAGTTCTATCACGATTTTTTTCCCTGTTCAACTTTTCGTCCTGCTTCTTGTCTTCGGATTCGCCTGCTAGGTGGAGCTCTTCTTGTTTCCTCCTTCTCCTTCTGCTGCTGGCTTCATTGTTGTTGCTGCTGTTTTGGCCAGAGAGCACAAAATTTTTTCTGCGGCCTCACGAAACGTGCATTGTTTTTTCCACACAGTGGGATGAAGCGGTGTTTTTAGTTGCTAAATTATTTGTCAAATATTTTTTATAATTATTTTTAAGTGACGGTTAAGTAAGGAAATGAATAATAAATAAAATAAAAACAATAAATTGTCACTGAATTTAGGATGAAAATAATTTAAACTTTTTTAATGGCAATGTTTATAGCTTTGATGTTTTCCGGAAATTTAAAAGTCAACGGAAACGAAATCAAAATCCATTTCCCAGCTCCAACTAGCTTTGAATGTTAACCCTGGTCCAGGAACTGTTTCCAATTAGAAGGACCTCTCCAGATTCCGGCTGCCGAGCTGACCAGTTCGAATTTCCAATTCATTCGCGAGATGTCCACACCCATTTTTACATCCATGTTCCTTGTTCTCGCTTATGGCCATCCTCATCTAACGGGAACAGCAAGAGCAACGGCAACAACAACAAGGACAACCTGCTCATGACCGTTCATCAATTGCTGCACTATTTTTTTTATTCGGTGCTCATCTGTTTCATTGTTTTTGCTACTGGGCTCCTCTACGGGTTCTTGGGAAAGAAAGTGGGGAGAATGTCTGGGGAGAACGCGACAACCAAACACAAATCATGGCCAAGAGAATGGGAATTCATCTCCAGTTAATGGGCGTCGCGAGTCGGAAGTCTGAGTTTGAGTTTGAGCCGGATTCTAGTACCAAAATGGGGTGGGGGCGATGTAGGGTATGGGAATTCTGTAGATTCGGTGTGTTGGTCAGTTTGCTGGTCATTTTCTAAGGGTGCTATGTACTGCGGCCGATCCTATGTATTGCTTGCTCCGTCTTTGTCTTTCGTTGTCTCCCTCCTTGTTTCGCAAACTAGTTTGTTAAGAAATGTGCTCTCATCAATAATGCAAATTGTTTTCGAGCGCTTTTTTTGCTGCTGCGCCCCACTGTGCGCGTGCTGAGCCGCAATTTTTTTCCACCGCTTTCTTGCCCCCCAGTTGGTGTTGTTTTTGTTGTCAGTTGGCGCTCAGGCTCAAAGTTTCTTCTCATTTTTTTCAGCCTCGCCTGCTGCTTGAGCACTTTTCTGAGCTTGTATGTGTGTGAGTTGCGGCTTGTGCTTATGTTTTATTTTTTTTCGTCTTCTTTTTTACTTTTTTTTTGTATTTTTATGTGCAGAGAGCGTCGCTGCTCAGCCGCTCTGCCGGCTGCCTCTGCTCTGCATTTTTTTCCGATGGCGACCGATTTTTTCGCCACCGCTGTATGCTTGCTGGTGTAGGTGTGTGTGTTGTGTATGTGTGTGTGAGTGCTTTTGCTCCTTGCTTTTGCTAATCGCTGGCGTTGTCGTCTTTTGGCATCATTCTTTTTATTTGTAATTCGGTTCATCATCATCGTTCATCGTTCTGTCGCATATATGTAACTGTCTCCTCGCTAGCTCTCTCTCTTTCTGCGGGCGGCCGAGTGTATGTGTGTGTGTGTGTGGCGTCGCTGCTGCTGGCTTTCTTGTGTTGTTGCTGTTGCTTGATTTTTTTTTGCCCGCCTCCTCTCCGCCCATCTTCTTCCTTCGCCTTCTGCTTCTTCTTCTTCTTCTTTTGCTCTGCAGCGGCAGCAGCGGCGGCGGCAACGGCGGCGGCGGCTACGGTCAATGCTGCCTGAGCTGCTTTGCGAGCCATCAGACAACATTTGTATTTGTGCTCGGTGGGTCTCGCGCTTTCGATCTCCCGGACTCGGACTCGGACACTAGTCGACCGACCGCCGTCCGCCGTAATTATTCCGCTAGCCATTCGCCGCGCAATCATCTGGCCTCCTTTAATTACCCAAACACAGCAACAGCAACGATAAACGGGATTTCGCCAATCGAATTTAATCGACAGCAAAAATTAAACTCAAACAAAAAAAACTCACATGTGCTTAAAATAAAATCCGCCGTGTCAGTAGTCAGTCTTCCCACCTGATCCCGTTACTTGTGTGCGCTCTCGGTCTCTCTCTCCTCGCGCTCTTGGCGCCTTGTTCGAAAATCAGAGTCAGACAGCCGGCTGCAGACGCATAAAAAATTCAAGCTGGCAAAAAGAAGAACAAAATACAAATAAAAACGAAAAAAGAAAAAGAAAAGAAAAGCTTTACGTTTTGCATTACGTAGTAAAAGGCATTCCCTCGCACACAAACACCAACACAAACACAAACACGATTCCAAACAGGCGTCAAACACATGTCGCTGTGCTTTTGAGTGCCGGAAAAAGTGTGCGTGTGTGTGTGGGAGTGAGTGAGAGGGGAGGCGATTCGCATTTATGATTATTTTTTATACAATATTTCGCGTGTATTTACTTTGTGTGCATTCGCCTTTGGTCGCGCCATTCGCGTGTTTTCTTCTCCTTTTCCTCCTCGTTCCTCCTCTTTGCTTTAACGGTTTATTGAACTAGCCAGAGATTAATGTCGCGTTCTATTTGTTTACGCTTCTCGCCTTGCCTGCTTCTTTATTGATATCAGTTTCGTTTTATAGCTTTTCTCAAAACATCAGAAAAATCGTCACCCTGTCACGTGTTGACGAATAACATTTGCAAAACAATAAACAGGAGAGACAGGAGATCTCCCCTCTCCGTCACACATTGCGTCCTATTAAAAAATAATACAAAATAACTCATTATCCACTATTATTTGTGCCTCACACACTCATAACAAAACAAAAAAACCACTCAAAATACACACATAATCACTCAAACACACACACGCAAAATATATATAATTTTCTCTAATTTGTTTTGGGTAAAAAACAGTTTTTTGTATGAAAACAATTCCGTCACGTCGTCTACTACAATTTGTCAACTGTAAAGTCCGGCAACTAACGGCTTTCTTCTCCTCCCGCAAGGAATAAGAACCGCAAATCTTCACTCAAAAAGGTATGGAAAAACGAAACAGAAAGCTCTCTTTAATTTCTTTTCAATATTTTTGTTGCCTAAAAGTAGGCGCATTTCTCTATAACAGTTAAATTTTTTTCGTATTTTTCGTATTCCTGTTTTTAGGGCTAGGCCGCAAAAAAATAATGCCATTAATTAGATATACCTAACCTAACCCTCGAGAACACACCCAAGCACGCACACCAACACGCTCCTCGCAATTAGCGGCCATCACAATAACGGCACAAATGAGACATAACGGAACGCCAACGTTATAGAAATTTTGCGGTATTCTTTCTCTTAAACATGGGCGCACCCGAAATTGGTTTTGTCTTTTGCGTGGCTTTATTTTTTTTGGGAGGATTTCAAGGATTCCGTATCGATAAGTCATCAGGACTCGAATGGGGGGTCCTGGAATTATCCAGAAGTCGCGAAATTATTGTTGGGCAGGGATTTTTGGTAGTTTTAGTTATTTTGCCTTAAAAAAATTAAGTAGAAGATAAAAATACTAATAATATAAATACTAAAAATAAAAATACTAAAAATAAAAATACTAAAAATAAAAATACAAAAACATAAAAATACAAAAAACAAAATATACTAAAAATAAAAATACTAAGAATAAGAATAAGAATACTAAAAAATAAAAATACTCAAAATAAAAATACAAATTTAATCCCTTTAAAAAGGTATAAAAATGGAATTTCGTACATTTCTGGGATTAAAAGTCTTTCTAAAAAGAAGCACAAAGGTGTAGTAAGCTTCGTTCCTTTTTTTATTGAAGAATTTCTAAATTTTAAAGCCTCTTTGTGTAAAAAAAACATTTCTGTGCATTTTAAGAGCATTCTAAGAGCATTCCTCACTGAAATTCTACCAAAACGAGGTGTTTTTTCCGGATTCGTCATGATTTTTCCTGATTTTTCCATTGCAATCGAAAATTTCGAGGCCTACTAAAAGCCTGGTTGGAGAAAGCCCTGTTGTTTGCCGCACTTCAAAAACAAAGTTTCACTCAAAAACAAACTACGGGCCAGAACCGCTTTCAAAGTTTTCCTCGACCAACCAAACCAATCGATTCCCCGTCAGTATTGGCCAAGTGCAGGATTGGCCAAGTCCGGCAAAAAGTTCACACATCAAGAAGCAAGCGATTGCTTCTTCCAAAGTTCGTCAAGAGGCTGAAAACGGAATCAAAATGCGTAAAAAATGGTGGAACGGTACATAAAAAACAGCGATCGGGGAGAGGTTTGATAGAAAAAATGCATTGAAAGAGTATGATAAAATCCGAGTTGGAGATTCTGGGCTGTAGTTCCAGTCGTAGTCTCAGTCGTAGTTCTAAAACTCCTTTTCCTGCCTCCTTGTCCTGGCTTCAACTGTCTTCCGTCTCCCGCTCCTGTCAAGGATTCCCTTTAAACCTCCAAGGATACCCTTTAAACTGCGAAGAAAGAATCAGGAATCGGTGGAGAGTCCCAACTACGGCGACGATTATGCGCCGGCTTGGCCTCGCTTGTGTACAATGGCGGGTTATCAAGTCCAAACAGCGGGTCCCCCGACCCCCAACCTGACCCCGACTCCAAGCACGACATCAGCCGTGGGGCTCGTCTGAAGCCTCCCCGCTTTGGGGCACTGCAAAAAACAATTACAAGAACTTTAATTGGGAAAGGGAATCAAGCTCGAAATTAAGAAAAAAAGGAAGGTTTATTCTGTCTTAAGATTTTAGATTGGTTCTAGATTATTTGAGATAAATATAAGATTCTATATGATTTAATAGATATATCTATAGGATTCGATAACTTGTTGTTTGTAGTTTTGTTTATAACTATGAATTCTATAATCCTATTTTTATAAATAAACTTATTATAATTCCTTAAAAATGTTGAATCTAAATTAATAGGAAGGATACTCTAATAGTTATTACTGGATAGGAGTATAGATCCATTTAAAGTTTGAATTTAAATTAATAATAAGCATAAATTTAACTCAAATAGATGAAAAATACCTTTTTTAAAAACGATTATAGAATGGATTCTATATTGTTCCAGTTCTGATAAACTTTCAAGATGAAAACCCAATCGCTTTTTAAGGAATTGGATTCCGTAGGAACCTCCTTCGAGGTTTTCGCAGTGTGGGTCGGGTCCGAGTGTAGCCAAGTGTGGTTGAGCGGTGGTGGTGCGGCTTTTGCTGTGGGTGGGGGTGTGTGTGGAGCCGACAAGTGGCAAGTGGCAAGTAGGGTGACGGGTAGGGGAGTGGCAGTAGGGTGTGTGGGTGCATTGTGGAGGGAAGGCTGAGAGTCCGAGAGGCTGAGCTCGCTGAAGCATTTCTTGCTTATCAGAAGCCTATTGAGCCTCCTCCTCGCTATCCACTCGCTCCACCTCCCCTTGCCACTTCCCCCTCCCCCTGCCCCCTCCCCCTGCCACTGTCCCTTTCCCTCCCACAGTCACAGATAGGACTGTAATCAGGGTATTTCCGTGCTGTGATTTTTATATTTTTCAATTTGTTTCCTTTTTTTCTCTTTTTTTTCTTGCCCCATTCTGCGTCTCGTTTTTCCCTTCAAAGTTTCAACATTTTTTCTTGCATTCATTTGCCACTTCTTAATTTCTTTTTAGTGCTCAAATGAGTCGCTTGCCACGGGGTAGGGTGGGTGCGGCATGCGGCACGGGGCATGGGGCATGGAAAGCAGCAACCACCCCCAAGAAAAAGGCGAAAATTTACTGAAGAAAATCTCTGAAGAAAATGTAAAACAACTGGACAAGCTTTGGTTTTTTTCATTTATTTTTTAAGGGTGTCCTCCCTTGGACTTTCTTCGTATTTTTTCGTCCTTTTTTTAATCGATCGATTGTGACTCTGTGCTCGGGGAGTCGCGGCACATCAATCACAGTCAGCGGCAGGTCAGCGAAAAATTCAACAAAAAAAGTATCTGAAAGATACTCTCCACCACCCCAAGGCAATCCTCCGAATCAGATAATGGAAATAAATAAACTTCTAAGCCGGAATGATGGTCGAAAATAGCTTCTTAGCGGCTTAGGGTTTAGGTTGAAGGGAATAAAGGTATTTTTTAGAATTTTTGGTAGGTTTTTTTTACCTGTTTTTTTGGGAATTTAAAGAATAAAAGGTAAATATGTAAATGAAGGCTTTTTAAGGAGTATTTAAGGATTATTTAGTATTTGAGGGGAAGGTATTTTTTTTAGTTTATTTTTTTATTTTTAAGAATAAATGAGGGGAAAAATGCAAATGAAGGTTTTTTAAGGAGTATTTAGTATCTGAAGGGAATAAAGGTATTTTTGTAGTATTTTCTACCTTTTTTTGGGAATTTTGTGGGAATTTGAAGATTAAAAGGTGGAAAAAATATGCAAACGAAGGATGTTTAAGGATTATTTAGTATTTGAAGGGAATTCAGGTATTCTTTTTAGTATTTTCTGCCTTTTTTTTGGTAAAAAAAAGTGAAGAATAAATGGTGGAAAAAATGCAAATGAAGGATGTTTAAGGATTATTTAACATTTAGTTACTAAAAAGGGGATGTTTTTCCCTTTTGAAGGATGTTTTTAGCCTCCCAAGGGGTGTCCTTTTCTTGTCAATTATTTTAAGGTCTTCAAAAGTATTTTTTTCTAAATAAATATTCTTTTCTAAATATGTAACTCTCTTTTCTCTAAAGTTTAAGAGACTCTTCTGCCAATCGGATATTGGAAATAACTTTATCCGATTGTTCTTAGAGAAGGTGGAGGGAGTGGGTGGAGAGTGGGAGTGGGAGTGAAGGGTGGGTGTAGAATCCTTAGTCCTTCTCATCCCACGCATTACACAATTCCCACTTGGAATTCAAATTTCAAACGATTGCATTTATTTTTTTTCCCACACAGGGAAGGAGAAAAGGAAAGAAAGAGACAGTTAGAGAGAGAGAGAGAGTGGAACCAACACCCACCCACCCTATAACGCCTCCCCCCTCTGAAAACCTTCACCTACACCATTCATTGAACAATGCTATATAATTACATAAAAGTCAGCAGCTTGCTTGGCAGAAGCAGAAAAAAAAACCAAAAAAAATACCAAAGAGAAGGAAACAGAAGAACTCCTTGCCCCACCCACTTCCCCACTCCACCCCCTTCATCTGCACTATTTGCCAAATGGAAAAAATGGAAAAATCCCTTGTTTTAATTTCTCTTTTTCCCTTCCTTTTTTTTTGGTATTTTTCAAAGCACACCCAAAAAAAAGAAACGTCAAATCCTTCGCAAGGAGCAAAAATATTCACCCAGCCCCGCCCACATGCCGCCCACACAACTACTAAATAACCGATTTTTTTGTTTTTTTTTTCGGAACGTTTCCAACTCATCAGCAGTTTTTTTTTTGTTTTCGTCGATTCCAGTTGTTGTTGTTGTTGCCTTTTTTTTGGGTTGGCTTCGGGTTTTTATTTCTCAACTAATCCCACACCTCCAAAGGAGCCAAGGGGCACACCCAGTGATTTCGTGATGCCATTCCCGCCCTAAAATTTCTTTTTTTTTTCAACCCAACCTCTTCGTCTTCGTCCTTTTCACGTTTAAACGTCTCCTTGTTGTTGTTGTTTGTTGTTTTTGTTGTTTGTTGCAAAAAGATATGGATTACAATTGGTGTTGCTTTTGTTGTTGTTGTCTCGATTTGGTATATAGTTGTATATCCTGGTGTGAGTGTCAAACCTAACGGGATATTATATAAAAGGAAAGGTTTAAGTTTTGTTGTATTTTTCGGTATTTTTTTTGTCCCATTTTCGCCGTGCTTCATTGGACATGAAAGCCTCCCAAACCACCCCAAGTCTATCCCTTTATTGAGCCGAGTCCTTGAACGAAACAAGCAGATCCTTAGCTTTGGCACATTAAATAAACTGTAAAACAATGAGTGGTATTTTGGGGGAAAAGAAAAGAAACTGAAATCTATATTTTGGGAAGGAGAGAGACTTCAAGGAATCTTCTTGGCAGTTCTTGGTATTTCTTGGCATTTTTCTTGGTATTTCTTGGCATTTCCTAAAAAAATACTGGAAAGTAAATTAACTACTTAAAGGATTCTCTGGTTTAAGGATTCTTTATTTAGTTTATCTTTAAAAAATACTAGTTTCGCTTCCTCCAAAAAAACTGAAGGATTCTCTGTTCCTTATTTATTTTTTCTTTAAAAAATACCAGTTTCACTTCCTTTAATAGGTTTTCCAATCAGAAAGCTCTCTAACCTCCAATTGTGGGTGGAGTTGAGTCTCTTTTTCGTCCTTTTTTTTGTCCATTTTGACCATGTTAGTCCATCAATCTGTCCCTTTCCGTGTCCCTATGTGGGTGTGGCAAAAGGGACTTCATTTGCATTCCGAACACGCCCAGTCGTGAGAAATTTCGTTAAAGGATTCCCTTTGAAAGCTTCTAAAAAGTAGGCAATGAAAACTGAACTGAAAACTAACCTAAAATTATGAAAAACGAAAGCGGCGGACGGCGGATGGCGACCTGCGGCAATGTTTGAAGTTGTTGAATCAAAATAAAAGCCACGAAAAAAAGCGAAAAAAACGAAAAAAAACGAAAATCAAAGAATCAAAACACACATTCAGGGCCAGATGGAAAGCGCAGCATAAAGGGAAAGGAAAATAAGAAAATAAGAAGAAGAAGGAAAAGTAAAAGACAAAGTCGAACGCCGGCAGCGGCGGCGGCAGAGGAGAAAACTCCTCATGTGACCGAGCGACCGAGTAATAAAATGCGATCTCTGCCAACGGCAACGGCGACTGCAGCAGCGACTGCGACTCCGACAGCGACGTCACAGGCGACGTCAACATTGCGCACAATGTAAATAAAAGTAAAGCGTGAAAGGCAAAAGCTGCGGGGAAAAGCAAAAGAGCCAAGAACCAAGGCCACATAACATAACATAAAATAATAATAAAAATGCCGGCCGCTTTTCTGTTTCTTTCTATCTTATTCGCTAGCTATCCCCCCCTTTGCCTGCTCTCACACACACGCGCGAAAATTCGACTCTTTCTGCTTTGCTTTCTATCGCCGCGTACTATTTTCGTCAGTCAGCTGAGCTGAGCAGCTACTTCTCTCCTTCCTCCAGCTTCTGGTTCTCCTTCTCCTTCTGGTTGGAGCACCTCGTGCACGCTCTTCCCATATGTTTTTCCCCGTTGTCTGCTACTCCGCCGCCTCCCCCCTTTTTTATTATGTATTTTGATAATGCCCACCAAACGGTTCCGCAAAACTCCTTGGAAGGCCGGCATCTCCACCAGACGACGGCGACAGCTGCGATTTTTATGCTTTTCCGTCGTCGTCTTCTTTCTTCTTTCTTTACCTATGCCAATTTTTTTTGCCGCCGCACATTTTTACTTTAAGCTTAAGTAGCGCAAAAAGAGAGATACAATATCTTTAAGATGGAAATGTATCTTTAAGATTAAAATGTATCTTTAAGATGGAAATTTATCTTTAAGATGGAAATGTATCTTTAATATGAAAATGTATCTTTTAGGTGGAATTGTATCTTTAAGATGGAAATGTATCTGTAAGATGGGAATGTATCTTTGAGATGGAAATGTATCTTAAAGATGCATTTGTATTTTTAAGATGGAAATGTATCTTTAAAATGGAATTGTATCTTTAACCTTAAAACGGGGATTTTTTAAGGAAATTTAAGGGTTTTTAGAAGGATTTCTTAGTTAAAGTTTGTAATAATTTAAAAACTTTAGTATTAAATATAAAATTGGTATTAAATTAGTATTAATAAACTAAAACCGAGTATATTTAAGAAAACTTGTTAAATTACACATATTTTAGATAGAAAAAAGTAAAATAATTAGTCAAAAAAGAACAAAAAAAAAGAATCCTTATTAGGGAAAACTTTCCTTTTTCCCTCCCAGAAGGGTATTTGATATGCACAGGTATTTTTTTTCCCAGGATAACCGCAACATTTTCTCATTTATCCTTGCGCTGCAGTCAAATTAAAAATATGTGGTCTACTTTTGGGTGGCATGCAGCAGCTGAAGCAGCAAAATGGCAAACAACAAGAGTATTATTATTGGTAGCAGAGTTTGGCCAAAAAAAAACAAAGCAAAGACAGACAAACAGACAGAGAAGAAATGAAGAGAAACAGGAAAATTCACGAAGCGAGCACAAAGCGAATTTTGAAGAATTTTTAATTAAAATGCAAGCCAGCTCAGGCATCAAGCTTTCTTTCTTCTTGTTGTTGCTGCTGTTGCTGTTGTTGCTGTTCTGATGTTGTTGTTGTTGTAGTTTTGTAAACTAAACTAACGGAATCAAGTGGCAGGAACGAGGGGTCTGCGGTTTTGACCAAGAGCTGCGAGCGCGTAAAAGTAGTTAGTAAATTGCAAAAAATAGAGGTGGAAAAAAGCTAAAAAAAAAAAACTTAAAAAAAGCTGAAAGAAAGATGCACATATGGACACCTGCGAAATACAGATGTGAGCCAGAAACCCCCAAGGACCTAGCCGGAAGCTCACGCAGGCAAAAGTCCAGCAAGGAAAGGGAACTCCAACCAGGAGAGAGATTGGAGAGAGTGGAGAGAAGCCTAGCCTGGACAGGACGAGATGCCTATGCAGGTCCTGGACTGGACATTTAAGCCAACATCATTCACCAACATCGTATCCTAGTCCTAGTCGAAGTCCCAGTCCCATAAGGGACACAATTGTCCAGGCTCCTCCTCCTTCTCCTTCCTGACATTTCATTTCCGTAACTCAAATGCTTCCCATGTCGCCCCATGTTGCATGTTGCCTCTGCCTCTGTATGTGGAGACAGTTTATAGCCCAAGCGAATCTTCATTTACTTCCGCGCCGCAGCATTCTCCGGCTGTGCTCCTTCGGCACTTTTTTTTTTTTGGTCCTTTTGGTCCTTGTTTCCAACCAGCAGATACTACAGTTAGCTTTGGGAAGAGTAGCAGCATGCAAAGTGCAATTCTCCCGCTTTTGGACCTTGGCTCGGGGAATGCCATCAGCATCATCAGCACCGAGCGGCAGCTGGGCCAGTTTCCAGTGTCCTGTGTATGTCTTTAGTACACAGAGAATAATAATACGAGGAATAATGTGAATTATAAGAGGGAGTATGTATTAGTATTCTTTTTTGTTGGAGAATTTGTTTCAAACCCGCCTAGAATGTGTAAATTTCGTGTAAATTTCATGGCGACCGTGACACAAGTAATCATTTTTGGAGTCAATATGGTTTCTTTTTAGTTATTTTATGGTTGTTAATGCTTTTTGTGACAAAATCCACAAAAATCGAATCATTTTTTCGTTAATTTCATTGAGTATAAAATTTTATGGCGACCGTGACACAAGTTCTCATTTTTTTAGTCCAGTAGTACTCTGTTTAATACTTCTTTTGATCTAATCCCTAAAATAAATACATTTTTTCATTTATTTCATTGAAAAGTAGAAAATTTTATGGCGACCGTGACACAAGGGTTCCATCTTTAGAGTAAAATAGGACTTTTTTTCCATCACTCTTATCACTTCTTTTGATGAAATCCTTAAATTCAAGTGAATCCCTAAGTATATCTCTTAAATTCCCCCTTTCTTTCAGTGCATTTCTTGTACACTTTTACAAACACGCACAAACCCAACTGACAATCAATGTTTGGTTTAGCAGAAATTGTTCCTTTGCCATTTTTGTTGCACTAAAACTTGAGGGTAAAACAAAACATTGAAAAAGCAACAAAGGCACGAAACCAAAGAATGAGAGACAAAAAAAAATGAAAAGCTAAAAAGAAAAAGCAATGGAAATGGAAATAATAAAAGAAAGGCAAAAGAGAGCGGGCGAAAAAAAATGAAATTAATTTCTTTTGTGCAACGACGTCGACGTGGTAGTGAGTCGTCCTCGTCGTCGTCCCATAGAAACCGCCCAGGATTCCCAGCACTTTCCCGTTACTAGCTCTTGGATACCAGATCCAGGTCCTGGTTCCTGGTCCCTCGTCCTGGTTCCTGTTCCCTGCTCCAGGTCCCTGGTCCCTGGTCCTCGTCCTCATTCTTGTCTAAAACTGAAACAGACACAGAACCCAAAACCATAACCCAACTCCAATGTTCATTTCCGGCAGTCAAACTGCTCGTCCTGCCTGAACTCCCCAACCAATCCTTCGTTTGGATGCGCTCCCAGGACTCTCTTCTCCGCGTCCTTCTCGTCCTTTTTCTGTTTAGTTTTGTGCTTTGTCCTGCCCTCCAACCACACTTGTCTTTTTTAATTGTACCGGAGAAAAGGACAATTTTTATTAAAAAATCGTTTAAATATCGTTTCGATTACTATCGATATTCGATAAATAATATTGGTTATCGGAAAGGGAAAGGTCCTTTTTAGGATATTAAAACAATTTACTTTATTTTAAGCCTAAAAAGTGAGGCAACAAAATTAACTACAGGAACTTATAGCTTAAAGAATTCCTCTTAAAGGACTCTATAAAACCTTTTTTTATAATAAATATTTAAGGATCCAACAAGGATTTAAAAAGGTTTTTCTCTCTGTGCCTTGCAAGTTGTTGCAGGTTGCTCAGGTGGCTTTTTCTGGCGCTTTTTTTGGTTTTGGAGTCCTGGGTACTGGGTTCTGAGTTTGAGTTAGTGGCATCTTGCCTTCCCCAGAGGATACTCTATTTTTGCTCTGCCTCTTGCCTCCGCCTCTTGCCTCTGCTTCCTGGCGCTACTCCTATTTTTTTCTCTATCCACAATATCCTTTTTTTTGTTGTATGCGCCAGCATCCAGGACTCGAAGCGGAGCGTGAGGTGGCATTCTTCTTGGCGTTTGTTCATTTGCCGCAACTGTAGCCAGGCGGTAGATGTGGCAAGGATGTAGGGGGTAGGGTAGGATGGTTGGGGGTAGGGTGGTACAGTAGGGGGTAGGGGGTAGGGTGCGGTGGTGTGTAGGGGGTTTTTGGGGTACATAAGCCGCACATGCAACGTCGCTCTACTTCGACTTTGCTTTTGTTTTTTTTGTTTCAACTATCTCTGATACCCTGTCAATGATTTTGAGTGTAGGGTATGACCAGTCAAGGGAAGAGTAGAAAAAGTAATCGATAATTTATCGAAATTAATTGTTAAATAGATAGAACGAAGGATTTGAACTTTGAGGTTAATCCTTAACCTTTTTTCTTTGCTAGAAACTTTTAGTTCTCGACTTTCTACCAAAGTTTCCTGAAAAAGAATCTTTAAATGGAACTTCCCACACATTGTAGGGTATCTCCCAATCGGATATCCTTGGAACCGCCGCATTTCCGCAGGTTTTTTTCCTCCCATTCTTTTCTCAACCGGGCGGGGATGGGAATGGGAAGAGACTCTCCCTCTTCTATGCTAATGAAGCCTCTTCTTTGGCTGTGTGTGGCGGCTGGCAGTGAGGCAGTGCCATCATCATGGTTTCAATGGCACTGTCCGAGAGAAGAGCCTAAGCTCATGCCATTTGGCTCCGCTGTTAATCCCTGCCACTAAAGACCACTAGCCAGGACACACAGAAAGCGGACTCAGTCTTAGTCCTAGTCCGAACGACCTAGGCGAATCCTGCGCAGGCCCAACTGTGCCACCTCCTGTGGCAAGCCCCTCCTGGCATTCCTTCTTGTTCTTCCTCAGTGCAATCTGCACGCCTTGTTGCGGTATTAGTTTGCTTTACGTGATTTCGTTGCATTTTTTTACGCCGCCTCCGCTGCCCCTCCCCAGTCAGGAGATGCCCCGCCTTAGTCCTTTTTCTTTCCTCCTCTCCTCCTCTGGCAGCATTCTCACATTTTCTTTGGCGTCCTGTGTGGAAAACCCCATAGATTTAATTACAGTTTTCCTCTCGCAGATAATCGAATTTTTTTCCTGACTTTGCTTGCTTTCTACGCAATCTACCAGCCGCTCTGCCACTCCCCTCGTACCGTGTCCTGTTATCCTTGCAACGCCCTTTTGGCCTGTCCATTTGGTTTGTGCAACTTCCTTTTAATCTGCATGTCGATTTCCTTTGCCGAGATTTTTTTTCAACCAACTCATCCAACACCATCTCCAGGATCCAGGATGGATCTCCCCTGGCATTCCGTTTCCTTGGTTTTTTCGTATCCTTTTTTTTCTCCTTTCCAGCTCCCACATAAATTTCAGTTCTTCTGTAATTAAAAATTGCTTTTCAAGGCTTTGAAGAAGAACGATTCTTACTCAAAATTAGTTTCTCTGAGAAACCCTTTAGGCTAAACTTGTAAGAGAAAAAATGTATCATTGAAGGACTTGATGTTTCTTTTCCTTTTCCAAGGCTTCAGGGCTTTGGAAATTTCATTTAAAAACCTTTAAACGTTTTGCACTAATTAGCCATAAGCAGACCTGGAAGCCCCAGAGACCTGGAAAGAGACCTTTTACTAATGACCCCAATTCTATCTTTCTCTTTGCAGGTAAGCCAAGCGCACCCAAGAAGTCGTGACAATGTTAAGTGCCCCCCAAAAATATTCCAAAAACCAAAAGTAAAAACTGTAAGTTTCACTCATCGATGGTCGGTTTCGATTAAAATTGAATCCAATATGAAATGGAGAGCTCGGAGAAGCTGGAAGAGCTGTAGAGGAGCTGGGGAGCTCTGAAAGCCAAAGAGCTGCTGAGCCAGAGCAAATATTTTCGATAAATGCGCAAAAATGCAAGCTGAATCACAATGCAGTAAGAGGGGATATATATGTTTCCGATTAATCGGAGACATAACGAATTAGGGATACTCTTAAAGCTAAAAAAGGGAGAAGAATGAGGTTTCTTTATAAAACTTTTCAAGGGAAAAGGAGAGTTTTAAGAAGAGTTCGAAGAAGAGTTCAGCTCCGAGGAGTTCGATTCTTGTTCTCTGTAAACTTTTTTTTATATATTTTTCTTAATTTCATCTTAAACATGAATCGTAATCCCTTAAAGCTTCAAATAGGGAACAGAATGTGCTTTTTGTTATAGAACTTCTCAAGGGAAAACCTATAAAACGAAGGAGATAGGCTAGGCTCATGTCATGTCTTGTCTAGTCATGTTTAATCTTGTTTTTTTTAAAGGTTAACCTAAACTTTAATGGTAATCCCCTTAACTCTTCCAATTTTTGCTTTCAAGAAGGAGACAGACTCAAAGTTCTAATCTTTTAGCTCTAAACTTTCTTCATAATCTTTATCTTTTCTTAAGTTCATCTTAAACTTTCACTCTTCCATTTTTGGAAGGGTATTTCAAGAAGTGTATCATCCGAAACCTTATTGATGAAACTCCAATTTCGTGTCAAAAATAAAAATCGCAGACGTTCGAAAAAAAAATAAAATAAAAACGAAAGCAGCTGGACACTCGAAAGCAAAAACACTCCCAAAAAATGCGATATATATATATATATATCCGATATATATACAAGATATATATAAGAGTTACCTGTTGAACTGAGAGTGGACTGAGTGGACTACTTGCAAGGCATTCACTTCCAGGGGCGTGTCATCTCGTTTCGCCCAAAAACAAAACTCAAAAACCAAAAAAACAAAACCAAAACTTAAGCCAAACCGAACCAAAACCAAACCCAGGCCACAGCCAAACCCAAACCGAAACCCTTGCTACAAACCCAACCCCTTGCCCCAAAACTGGCTGGTGGCTTGATATTTGTTGTTTGCATGATCAGTTTTTGGCGTTTTCCAGGAACCGGCGATTGCATTTGGCTCCCGAACATGTGTACTTTGTTCTGTTTGTTTCCCAAACTGTGGCAAGGTCCCAGAGACTACAAGAGGCAAGCAGGCCGGCGGTGGTCAGGCGCCTCTGGGAGACGTTACTCGGTGTTCCCACATCACGTTTACACGATGTGCTAATTGAGTTATTGTGAATGGATGCCAAACCCCTCGGATAGAGTCACACTCGTAGATACAGATACAGAATTCATGCTTTGGCGAGTTTCGAAACGAACCGCCGCGGCAGGTTGAAATTTTGTGTCTTGTTAGCAACATTCGGTGGAAAATAACACCAAAAACTTAGGGATACATTTTTCCATTATGCAAAAAATACAATTTTAGTTTTTTTTTTTCTGGCGATGGCATATGGCATCGAAAACCGATAATTACCAGCGATGCAAAAGTATCTGTATCTACCTGCCGCAGAAGCCTCACAAGAGACACAAAACTGGACAACTGCCTCGCCCCGCTGCGCTGCGCCACGATTATCCTCACTTCAATACACTTTGCAACACAACACGCGGCACACTCAATACACTCAATACTATCAATACACTCAATACCCAATAGTCAACAAATTACTCACGCGCAAAAATCGCCATTTGTTATTATTTTTTCGTGTGTTTTTGTTTTTCTTGTATTTTTTGTCCACATACAATTTCTCTGTATGACGTATGCTTTCTTATGTCCGTCTCTGTCACGCCGTTTCATATGCATAAACGGTTGTTGCTGTTTCCTTATGATATTTGTACCTGTATGCGGGCTGGTGGGGATATTAGGGTTACCCAAGATGAGTGATTAGCACTATTTTAAGTAGGGGTGGTACTCCCCATTTTTTTTGGATAAACAAAAGTATTTTTATTTTTATTCAAAGTAATTATTAGATAAATAAACGTTTTTATGCTATTCATTTTTACAATATTCATCAAAAAAATTGATTAATACCCTACCATTTTTTTTTAAACAATTTTAATCTCCCCTTGCGATTACCTCCCAAGTCGCAATCCTGGCTCTCCCTTTTTCTTCGTGTGTAATGCTTTATCCTATTAACAAGGATTGCAAAATCCACACTTTCATTGTCTGGTAATCGCGGCATTATCCCAGAAGTCAATTTATTTGCAATAAGGTTTGAGGAGGAGGAGGGTCACCCTAATGGCCTGACTTTTCGCTGGCTTGTATAGGTGTATCGGTGTATTGGAAAGTGTTGATGTGTGCGCATTTAAGCCGCAAAAACGAAGTCGAAGTTGACGACGCCGCTGAGTCGCTTCTGCCGGCGGTAAAAGCAGCACCGGCAGCAGCAGCAGCAGCGTCGACCGGCATGTGAGCGGCGGCGGTCTACCTGTTCGCCGAAGTTGGACACATTTTCTTTTTCTTACCTAAGGGACACACACACACACATGGGCAAAGGCAGAGAAGAGGATCGAAGTGATTGCGCGCGCTCTCTCACTCGCACCTGTATCTCAAGCCAAGCTGAACGGACCACGCTAAGCCGAGCTGATGGGGGGTGCACTGTAAAAAAGTATATGATCTTTAATAAACATAAATATTTAATTAAAATTTAGAAAATTTTAAAATGAAAAAAACTCTTAAATGAATGATAATTTAAAGTTTGAGAATTAAATTTTTTAAAATTAAAATATAATTTTGTTGTCTGTATTTTGTTGTTGTTACCGCTTCGCCGGCGGCGTTAACCATACGACGGCGACGCCGGCGTCAGCTTCTGCGCTAGCTGCGGCGTCGTCGTCGCAGCAGCAGAAAAGAAACCAAGCCGAGCCGAGCGACGTTGAAAGTCTTCGGTCTTCAGAGCGGCGGTCTACAGGTAAAAAAAAAAATCAGCAACAACAACAAGGAAAAGAGCGGGGCGCACCGGCGACGGCGACGGAAGCAGCAGCGGCGGCGGCGCGACAGCAGCAGCGTCAAAACTTGGGTTTTGGAATTTTTTTCTTGCTCTTCTTTGGTTTCAGTTCAGTTCGATTTTTATGCACAGTCGCAACGTTACCTTACTTACCTGTGTGTTGTTACCTGTGCGCTTCGTTTTGCGCTTCGTTCTCTACGGTTTCCACGATTTCGCTTCGTTTCGCCTCCGTTTTCCGTCTCCTTCGCTTCGCTGCGGTTCCGTTTTCCCCCATTTTTCGTCATTCAAGAAATCAAAAAATACAAAAACCCCAAAAATATTTTCGAAACGTCGCGAAAACGCAAGTAAAAAGTGCAGCAAAAGCGATAGATAGAATTACCGTAAGAAAGGGGTACAAGAGGAAGAACCTATGACGAAATAATGCAAATCTCTTCAGTGCCGGAGAAGAAAAGCAAAAGTTGCGAAAAGAAAAGCAAAGAAGAGCAAAGAAAGTAGGATTGATCGATTTCTATCGCCGGGATAATCGATACTTATTGGAGTAGGAGAAGGTAAGCTGAGGTTAAGTCGAGCCTTTCCCCTCACCCCTCTTCCCGCTCCCCTCTATACTGGTCACCGGATGTCTGTTTGTTCGGACTTAATGGGCTTATGTGTCGGCCATTTTGTATGGCCCTGTCATTAGTTGAACGTTTCTCTCACTCTGACCGTCTGGATTTGTCTTTCTTTCGGTGTATGTGTGTGTGACTGTTTCTTTAAGTGCAAGTGTATATGTGTGTGTGTGTTTCTTTGTGTGTGTGTGCCTGGGCTGCCTCAATTATTGATTGATTAATTATTGCTGACGCGTACGACGACGGCGACAGCGACGGCAACGGCGACGACCCTTTGCAAACCGGTTCGTTGACGCCTCTGCGTGTGGCACTCTCTCTTGCCCCACCCCCCGCGCCCCTTTCTGCAGCACCACCCCACCCCCGCCTCGGTTGGTCATCCTCCTCCGCCATAATCCAATTGCCGATCATCGATTTGTGGTCAAAGTTCAACTGGCGCATGCGGTCTGGACGTGACCCTCTCTTAAGCGGACAAGCGGATTTTGGCTCCCTCTCTTAAGCGGACAAGGCTTTAATAACCTAAAAAATAATAATCCCTAAAAAAGACGATCGTGCCCCACATGTATCTTTGCAACACCATGCCGCATGCCCCTTGTAGCACTGTCTTCTGGCTTGCCACATTTGCAATTAACACTTTTGTGTACGTGCTTGGCTTGATTTCGGTTTCGGTTTCGCTTTGCTTGCCACTTGCCACTGCCACAGAAGCCTAATCAGCAGCCAAAGATACAAAGATACTCAGATACAGTTGCAGCATCCATCCATCCATTCAGGAAACTCCTCGTTCGGCGGCTGCCACAAAGCTAAAAGCTAATCAGCGTGCAACGACTTTCTCGTTCGGTTTGTAATTATTATTTTATAATAAACTTATTAGCGCAGAGTCTCTAGAGTATAGTTCGTGCTTTGCTCCAAATTCAATTAAGAAATCGAGTGCAGTGCTGTGTCCGTGCCTCAATTCCATGCCACATCTTGTATCTTGTTTGCCCCGCACGCACTATCGTCTCGTGTCTGTCTTCACATTCTATTTCTCATCGGGGTCTGTGCAACTGCAACTGCAACAGTTTTTTAATCTCACAAAAAATTAATAACAAAAAGATGGTATTTTTTCTGCGATGCCTTTTTGCGATGCCGTTTTTGTTCTGCTTTTTGAGGTTATCTTGAAGGATTTTTAAACAGGAATGAACATGTCGATTGGTTTGGAAACTCTTTGGACTTCAAAGAACATTGAAAACCAAGAAAAACCTAAGGATGGAACTCCAAATGGAACCCCAACTGGAACCCCAAATGGAACCATTTCAATATTATAATAAATATTATTTTCGTTTCGCTTTAAAACAAAAGTGAGCTCATCCCGCGACTCGAGACTCGAACTCGCACCCGAAATTCATTCATATTAAAGGCTTATGTAATCGCTTTACAATTTCTTAAATTTTCGTTGAATAAGACGAGGCAAGGCGATTGTATAAGCTTGAAGCTCGAACCTCAAGCCTTGTGAAACGCTCGACGCCTGGACGACATTGTAATTAACACTAATTAATCACAGAAAGCTTGCAAAAAAATAACAGAAAACGGAAAACCGAAAGCAAATCGCAAATCAATCTCTTGCCAAATACTAGAGCCGAGTTTTATCGAAATTTTTATCAAAAGGCCTTGAACTTTGGCTGAACCGGATGGGAAGACCACCCTAGCTCCCCCCGCAGGTGTTAAAGATCAACGCAAACTTGATTGTTCCAGGCGTAGGCCTAAGCCACCGCAACAATTATTATAATTTAGCCGAAAAAACAATTAAGTTTCACTGTGAAACAGAAAACTAAAACTGGAATATAGTTCCGAAACTTTTGAAACTTCTGAATCTTCTGAAACTTTTTAGAATTATGTATTTTAGGTTGAAAATCTATTTTAACCCTAGAAAATGGATTAAAATGTAGTAGTAAGTATTATATTGTTAAAGAATAGGTGCTGTTATAATCATTATTTTTTAAAACTGTTTCAAAATTATGTATCTTAGAATAGAAAAATCCTCTGAAATCCTTAAATTTAATACCAAATAGTATATTGTTAAAGAACTAGTTCCCTAATAATCGTTTGTTACCAAAATTGTTTCAAAATTATCTTTTTTTATGTTAAAGATCGATCCTAACCTTAGAAACTAGAATTTAGCAACTAGATACTAAAATCTAATACCAAAAATTATGTTATTTAAGAACTAGTTCCGTAATAATCATTAGTTTCTATGAATCGCCTATTGCTTTTCAAGATTTGTGGCAGTGTTTATGAAACGCACTGTTACTGCTGGTGCGGCAATTTAATCATTTATTTCAATGATGATTATAATTTTTCTTCGGCCAGGCTCAGTCTGAGGCTCATTATGGCCAATAGTGGCTTGCTGGCTTTCTGGTGGCAACAAACCCATTAGACCTTGAAAATCCAGTGCGTGGATTCGGCTGGAAATTATAGCCCAGCCATCGCGCGACAATGTTGCGCAAGTGCGTAGAATTAATTACCAAAAAAAAAATACGAAATACAAAAAAAATACCGAACCAAACCAAACCGAACCGAACCGAAACTGGGAAATGACTTTGAAAGAGAATGTTTTTTTTTGTCGAGCTTCGCTCCCATGACAATTAAGAATGTGTTTTTTTGTGGTTTCTTATAAAAGGGGGAGTCTTTTTTTTAAATTAAGAAATTAACCAGACATATGTGGTTAGGGGAGGGAGCTATAAAAAAGGGAAATAAATAAGTATTTTTGTTGTATACATATCTATTGAGTACTTTTCGGGTAATTTTTCTATTTCCTGTGGTGTCAAGTTTTTTTTTTAAGATCCCTAAGGATTACATCAGATACCCTACATACCCTACCATCCATAGTGTAGGGTGCCGCAAGAGAAAAAAATGCATATTTTGTTCCATTTCCATTCCATTCCATTACCTATTTTCTTGGTTACTTTTGGTATTTTCTCTGTTTCCTGCCAATTTCTGTCAATTCTTGTCTATTTTTTTATAGAATCCTAAGGATTACATCACAAACACCCTACCCTAGATACCCTACACCATCCATTAGTGTAGGGTGACTCTAGATATTCGAGCTCATTGACTTTACAATCTGCTTAGGGTTAGGTTTTCATGCAGGTGAGAGAATTCTTCCAGATCGAAGAATGAGGGTTGGAGGGTCAAGCCAGAATGACTCGCTTCTTTTTTTTGTATTTTTTGGCTGCAACAGGTAGCGGGGCAGGTAACAAACCAGACAAAGGCAGCCTATAACCATTAGATTCGGTTTTAAAAGAAGAACCTGTTTTTAGAGAACATGAAAAGGACCTGTTTTCATGATTCTAACCTAGAAATTAAAGACCAGAAACCGAAACATTAAACATAATCTAATGCTGGCGGGGGAGAGAGACAGCAATAGAGACCTTGACCTTGTCTTTGACTTTCCCCAGTTTTGTTGTTTTTGTTGTTTGGTGTCTCCTTTTTCTTTCGCCTGGTGCTTCTTCTTGGTGTCCTCCTTTCGCCGGCGATTCGCGCCGTCTGCTCTATTTCTTGCATAATTTATGTCCGTAAATCTAGGCTAGACAATGTGTGTGTGTGCATACTTGAGAGGGGGAGACGGGCACACGTGCACACTAGAAAGAGATAGCCAAACCCAGAGCCAAAGTCAAAGCCAAAGCCCGTTATCAAACTGGCTTTTACTTTACTCCACATTTACGCGCACGTCGTGGTCTCCCTGTCTCTCCCTCTCCTGCTTTTTCCTCCTTACTCCTTACTCCAAACAACTGCTTACTCCCTCCTCCTTACTCCTTGCTTCTTACTCCTTCCTCCCTCTTTGGCACATTTTCAAACGTTTGCCTTTTGATTAAATTTTATGTGCTCCCCCTTGCTCCAACTTGCTCCACCGTGCTCCCCCTCCCACTCTCTCTCAAAGCAGGCAAGAAGGAGTAGCAGGGAAAGGAATAAAACTTACCTACATTTTGTTACTCGAGTTATTCCTGTCCTGCTCCTTAGCATTACCCTGTTGCGGAACGAGTTTTTCCTACACTTGCTTTTCACATCTCCTTTTGCTGTATGTTTGAGTGTGTTTGCGAGTGTGTGTTTGTGTGCTGCCATCAAACAGGTCGCGTTTTCTTTTGCCGTCTTGCTGCTTCTTCTACTTTTACTTATTTTTTGTGCTTCACCCCCCCGTCGCCCCCGTCTCTGACATATGTGTGTCTGTTTACCTTGGCATACGTCCTTGAAGATTTGTCTTATATTTTGTTGCCTTTCTTGTTTCTTGTTATTGTTATTGTTGCAGCGCGTCGCTTTACAGCTTTTTCGTGGCTCTCTTCCTCTTGCTAGTTGTTTCTGTGTCGTCACTTTCTTATTGCCTTTTGCGCTTTTCATCTCGTTTTTGACACATTTCCTTGCCGGTTTGGATTTCCCCCACCCCTCGCCCAGCTGCTGCTGGTTTTGGTTTCTTGGTTTGCTTTCTTTTCTCTTCGGGAAATCCTTCTAGCCGATGGTCCTCCTCCCCGCTGTATCTCCTACTTTCCGCTTGATTACTCAATTGTGGCTCAAAGAATCGTAGAATAAACCAAAAAAAGAATAATAATTCCAAAAATAATCACTTGTCAGCAAAGCGGGAAGCTTTTTATTAATTTATAGCTATTTTTTACTTATTTTATATTTATTAAACATTTGGATAGAACATTTTTGGATAGAAGATTTTTCTAAAAAATACAAATTAATTAAGTATTTTTTTTCAGTATTTTTGAAAGTGATTATTTAAGTACTTTTTAAAGTGTTTTTTTGGAGTATTTATTTAAGTATTTTTGAGTTTCTAAGATACAATTAAATAAAAAGCAATTAGAAAAGCTTTCTCAAAAATACTAGTTTTTTTGAGTACGTTTTTAGTGTACTTTGTAAAGTATTTATTTAAGTATTTTAAGAGGTATATGGAAAAATAAAGCAACTAACAATGTAAATGGGTTTCCTAGGATCACTATTCTTTATATTTTGTATATTTGTTAAACATTTGTCTTGATTAGAAGAGTTTTCTAAAAAATGCTAGTTTTTTTGAGTATTTAAGTATTTTTTAAAGTATTTATTTAGCTATTTTTGAGTAAAACCTAAGTAAGAAGTGGTTTAAATCTAAAAATGAAGCAACTTAGAATGTAAAACAATGTCTTCCTAATGATCTTTAATTTGAAAAGTCCCTCCAAGCTAGCTAATTCTTCATCATTGAGAGACCACCTCGTGTAGGCTGTCTCTTTCGTGCAAGTGTAGGCTGTCTCTTTCGTGCGAGTGTAGGCTGTCTCTTTTACCTTCTTGCCCCTATGGAAGAACCAGTATCGTTCTGGTATTTTGCTGCCGGCATCCGATTCCGATTCCGATTCTTGAGTTGCTTGAGCTTGTCTATTATTAACTTGGCTAACCCCTCTACCCCGCTACCCCTCCTACCCACTCTTTTATGGCCCTGTCTTGGATCGGACTCGGCCTGGCCATAACCATGACTTGGCCCGTCTTTTTTCTTTGGCTTTGACTCCGGCCCGGCTTTGAGGTCAACAAACAGCTGGGAAAACGGCGCGTCGAAGTGTTTTTTGTTGTTGTTTTGTGGTTTTCAGCCGCTGAAGTCATGCGTGCCCGCTCCCTCCTTCTCCTTCCTCTCCCTCTCCTCCTTCCCAGGTGTTTCGTTTTTTATATTCATTTTTTTTTAGTTTTTTTTACCGGCAATTGGAAACCAGTTTCTTGTCTCACCAACTCGTCCGTCAGCCAAAAATTAAGTTTCTCAGCTCATGTCTGCTTGTTGTTGTTTTTTTTTGTTGTAACTTTTGGTTCGCACGTTTTTTTATTTTTACTTTTTTTTTCTTACTTTTTGGTGAGTGATTTTTTATTTTTTTTTTCCAACTTTTGTTTCTCACACAAAATGCTTCCGCTTGGCTTCTATTGAAAAGATCTTCCAGAACCGAGATTTGGCTTATTTTCTGATAGAAAAATACAAAAAAATACTAGAAAAAAATAATTATTTTTCGCCAACTTGATCTGCGTTCGCTTTTTTGATCTTTTTTAAAAATATATCTCTTGGGCAACGAAAATAATTTGCTTTGCCAAGTGGCCTGAGAGGATGGCCCCTTCTCTTCGTTTTTTTGTGGCACACGAAATGAATTTCAATTTGTTTCATTTCGATTCGCATTCATCTTACTATATATTATGTACAATATATTATGTACTTCCTTTTACACATAAAGATGTATGTTTATTTGGGAAATTACATACAAAAGCCAAGAACTTGCAGAAAGAAGTCTTTATTTTGGCTAATAATTAAATACTTTTGAGGGGATAATCAAATTAAACTCTGCAATAAGGATAAATTAGTAAGTAGTAGTTAAAGTAGTAAATAATGCAGTAAATTAAGTATTAAAATAAAGTAGTATATAAAGTACTAAATAAAGTACTAAAAAAAGAAGTGAAAAAAAGATTAAATTAGTATTTTATTCAGTATAAAAATTTTAATCTGCTTAAAAAACTTAAATAAAAAGCCTGTAATGAGAATAAAAGATAAAATTAGCATAATATTGACTCTAAAAACTATATATTTCATTAAGAGAAACTTAGAATAAAAGTTCTTCCCACCAAGAGAGTGTATCAAATTTTCGGCTTTTGTTTGCCAATTTTTTTTGCCAATCGGCCTGGGATTGGGCCTTTGGAGTTTGGGGTTCCGAGGCAGGCGGTCTGATACGGTGACAGTCGAAGTCGAAGAATACAATTAACATAATTTACTTACAAAGACATACGAAAAAAAGCGAGACCCACACAGACATTGGGTAGAAATTTCTACAGAAAAATACCCATCACGACATTGCCATCAGTTTGTAAGTTTTTAGCAAATTTGGCAAATCGTCTTGGCTGTCATTGTATGGGAAGAGGGGGTGCCTCTTGGGTGGGGGTGGTGCCTCTTTGTAGGTGTCGTTTCTATATACTCTCAGAGACATGTTTTGTTGCGAAATCGATTTCGATTATAGGGTTCGCCACTTTAGTTGTTTGGTATTTTTTTTGTTGCCTTTTTTTGTGGCATCTCGAAATTGCAGCTTGCCCCATTTGTTGGCAGAGAAACTTTGCTCAGACGATAAGAAAATAAGTCAAGGGATATTTTTTCTATATATAAAAATTATGCAAAAAAATATTCCATTATCGCTTTTATAAAAATCGGAGAGAAAAAGTTCCAATCACTTTTATTTTTTATATACAGACGCTTTTTTTTACTTTCAAAAAATAAAGCAGAAAAGCAAGAAAGAAAGTTTTACGAAACACTGTAAGCTTTAAATTCCGTGTGTGTATGTACAATATATTTATGTCTGGCTGTGTATGTTTATGTATTTTATGCATGCGTTGGGGTCCTAAAAAAAAAAAAATACCGAAAAATAAAATCAAACAAATTTGCATTGCAAAAAGCTCGAAAAAAAGGGCGTTCTAAGTGGTAGGGGCGGGAGGCGGTAGGGGGTGTGGGAGTGGAAAGTTCCTGATACCGTCCAGTTATTTATATTTTATTCTTAACTTTTTTTTTGCATATCTAACTCTGGATGGGTAGAATGCGTTTCATAAATGTAAGTCTAGAGGAATAAGGTTGGAATTTTTAAGTTTCAAGGGTTTTTAAGGTTAGAATGAAAGTTAATTTTGGGAATTAATTAAAAAACGTAATTTCTTAATGTATATTTTGCATATTTAAACCAGGATGGATAGAATGCGTTTCATAAGTGTAAGTCCAGAAGAATAAAGCAGAAAAATTAAAGTTTCAAAGGTTTTTAATGTTAAAATGCGCTTTTTGAGGTTAGAAAAAAAGCTAATTTTGGGAATTAATTAAAAAATATAGTTTGTTTTTATACCAATCCCATCCTTATGACTATAAAACGTAGTGTTTTGGCTTTATTGGTCGGTTCCCTGTTGGTTTTCTAGATGGGAGACAAATCACATACATTCGCCCAAAAAAAAAACTTAAAAAAGTCTAAAAAAAACTGTCGCTATCAGTGGCTCGGAATCTGCATAAATGATGATGATTTCTGTGGCTGCGGATGTTCCTCTTCCCCTTTCCCTTGCCTTGCTGGATTTCGTCATTCCAAGAGGTCTCTTTTTTTGGTTTCCCAAGTTTTTGCATAAAGAGAGGAGTAGAGAGGAGGAGTCGGAGAAGGAGTCGTCCCTTGACTGCCCAAGGGAGAGCTTCTTCTTTGGGCTTTGGCTTTGGATTTTGAAATTGAAATTTGGTCATTTTTTTCTCCGATTCTTGTTTTTTTCCGGGGAGGTAAAGTTTTTGATTTGTTCATAAAAAGCAAAAGCAAAAGCCTCTTCGGGATGAGCATATAAGTTTTTTATATTAGTTTCTGGTTGTGTGGGTTTTGCGGCCATAATCTGTTTCGATTTCGGTTTCTGTTTCTGGTTAGACTGCCCAGGCCAGGCCAAAGGCATGAAACCATAAAAATGGCAAATTAACCGTGTATTTTCTGTATGTGTGTGTGTTGTTGTGTGTGTGCAAGGGCTGGCGAAACCTTTGCCCGAGAGAAGCCACAAACAAAGCCCTGGGCTGCAGAAAAGCATACACTAATACATATATAAGTACGAGAAAGCATGTTTTTGCATTAGGGTGGACCTAATATACAATAAATTTAGATTAAAATTAAATAAATAAAAAATAATAAAAAAATATAAAAATAAAAAATAATAAAAATACAAAAAATTACCAAAAATAATTAAATTATAAATAAATTTATATTAAAAAAATATCAAAAAATATGAAAAATATCCCAATTAATTTGTTTAACTTTAAAGTATATTTTATTACCTGAACTCGCACTTAATGGCTATAAATCGAAAATTTTGGAATTGATCTTAAAATAGTTACATTTTTTATATATTTAGCAAATCATTGTAAATATTGTAACTCCTGGGTTCAGTTCTAAAATACAATTAAATAAAAAAAAATAATAAATAAATAAAAAATACAGGACACCATCTCCTATGAGTGATTAAACCTAAAGCCTGAGTAGAGTAGAGCTCTTTCCTTCCCTTTCATTCCAATTTAAAGTTTCCATGGCATCTCTTGAGTTTTCCCACGGCATCAAGGGCCACCCTAATGTGCATATGTATATCCAAGCTGGGAATCGGCACGTTTCGAGGTCCGTCCAAGTCCAATCAAGCAGACTCGCTGAGTGACTGACTGACTGCCAGAGTCGCCGTCGTCTCCGTCTGAGTCTGAGTTTGAGTCTGAAGCCGCCCCATGGCATGTTGTTCAATAACGGACCCCCCTTTTCCGCCGCCCTTCCGCGTCATTCCCTTCCAGAGTTCCGTTGAGCTGACGACGACGTCCCCGACGACGACGACGACGCTGACGACGACTGCCTTCAATCAGCAATGTTGGCGACGACTCCGGGCAGCCCAGCAATTTATCCAGCCATGCATATTAAGCCTCACGATTTGTATTTGTGTTTTGGGTTCAGACCGAGACCCAGAGCCAGAGTCCGGAGGTGGAACCTATCTGCTGCCGAAATCCGAAATACATGCCCGTTCCCTTGTTCCCTTCGAATCGAATCCCAAAACGAATCCCAACCCAGTTCGTTTTGATTCGATTTTCAATTTCAGCTGCAAGCTTTTGGCTCATCTTCTCCGCCCTTGGATACACACCGCGACATATGTATATATCCAATAAATATGCCCGAGTCGGGTCGCTGTCTGTCTTTCTCTCTGACCAAATGACCGACACTTCCTGTTCTGTCCAGTCGGTTCTCCCCTCATTATGCTTAGCCTATTGTTTGCTGTTTTTTTATCTCCCGATTTGTATCTGGATAATTCTACACTTTGTCGGCCAGTTTGCAGGTAATTTTGAGCTTATTTTGGAGTATTATCAAAGGTGGAGTGGCTTGATAGCAGAAAGGAGTGGAATCGTTTGGGGAATAAGTTTTTTGGGAAAAGAAATCAGATTTGCTTTAGATTTGATTAGGGTTTCAGTCTAGAGACAATTTCGATACAATTTTCGGTAAAATTTTGTACAAATAAATACAAATACATGTCTCCTACTTAATATTGAAATGAATTTCCCAGAAATACATGTTTCGTTACCAAAATTTATGCACTTTCATTACTAAAATAAAAGTTAGAAATGTTCGTGACATAAGTTTTAACACTTTCGTTACTAAAATAAGACAATTTCGATACAATTTCATAAAAATACATACAAAATCTTGTTGTACAAAAATTGTTACACTTTCGTTACTAAAATAAAGGTTTGGAATTTGTTAGAAATGGTTAGATTCGTTCGTCACAAAAGTTTTATGATGAAATTATGATTTTTTAATAGAATAAATATAATTCTTATTATAATACTGCTTACAAATCTGTTAAAATAGATATTGCTAAGATTTACAAGCAGTATTTTAATTAAAAATTGCCTAAAAGTAATTTTTAATTTCAAATAAGGCTCTCAAGTTTCCATATTTTAGGTTAAAATCGTCAGTTTTTTTGGAAAGATGGTTTAAAAAATACTTTACTTTGTTATTATAAAAAAATTCCAATTAAAAACATAAAATTGTGTATTTATTGGCTTAAACTTTCTATTGTGTGGTGTTATATTTGTGGTATTATATTTTTGGTATTATTTCTGTGGTATTAAATTTGTGGTATTATATTTGTGGTATTATGTTGGTGGTTTTTTATGAAATTTCTTGCAGTGGTTCTGTTTTTGGTATTTAAACTCTGATTACTTATCGCGGTTCATTTCCAGCAGCAGCTGAATCTTGGATTTGGCCTCCATTTCTTGATGTCTCACTTCCTGTGCCTCTGGACGAGGCAAGTGCATTGCCCGCAACCGTGCAATCGTCCCGAACCGCAAAACATTTATCTTTATCCTATAAGTTAACCGTTATTCCACCTGATTTTCGGGACTTCTCCCACGCCATGCAAATGCTGCCAGCTGCTGGGTTTTCGTTCAACAGCTGCTTGAAGTGCCTCTGCCTCTGCCCCATGTGCCCCTGCCACTTGTGTCTTTATCTCCTATGTACTTGTAATAAAACCCACTCTTTGCTGCCTCTGTGTGTGGCATGTGGCATGTGTGTGTGGTAAGCCGGCACTTGTGCAACTTCTTAGCTCACATGAGCCAGAAGGGGGTGTTCGGGGGAGGCAGGGACTTTCCCCTCTTTTCACTGAAAGTTGCTTCCTTTTTTTTTTTTTTTTTTTTTTAAGCTTTTTTTTTGCTTTTTTTATTTTTTTCTTTTGTTTTTTGCTTTTTTTAACGTTTTTTTTGCTTTTTCTCTTCCCGTCTGAGACGTTTTCTATATTTCTTGCGGTGCTTTGTTGCCTTTTCTTTCCTGGACGTCGCGTAGACAGGGCCATAAAAATTCTGCTGCTGCTGCTTTGGCTGCTGCGTCTGTTTGTCTGACGCGTTCTTGCGTCACAGCACCTTGCGTCTCCCTCTATCCTGCTGGGCTCCATCTGGTGGATGTGCCCCCCTTTTTCCTTTTTCTTGTCATATATTTTTCACCGACTCTACTTACTCTCCCACACGTTATTTGTTTTGTCTGCCCCTGCCCTCCTCCTCCTTTCCTTCTCTCTTCTTCCTCCTTCTTTTTGCTTTGGTATTTTTATTATTATTATTTTTCGCGTAATTCTCTGTTTTGCTCGGCAGTTTCTTTGGAAAAATTCAACTTTTACTTTTTTTTGATGTTTCGTTTTCTTTTATTTGGCCTCCCTCCTACTTCCTTCTAGACACGCGTATGTGTGTGTGGGTTAAGTATTTTTATGATTATTTTTTGTTACTTTGCGTTTCTGTTTTGCTCATGGAATTTAGCATTTACTTTGCTTTGCTCCGGCTCTTTACGTTCTGGGTCTATCAATTCATGTTTTGTTTTGTGTGTTTTTCTTGCCCTTCCTTTGAACTCCTTTCCCCCATTCAGTCATTTCCTCACTCACTCATTCCCCCACTCGGTCTATTTCAATATCAAAAGTCGCGAGTGAGAGGGGCGGTACTACCGTTCATTCATACATTTTCATGCTATTTACCTTGACAGCGTGTGTGCGAGAGTGTGAGGTCAATAAAATTGCATTTTCTCTTGAAATTAAAGTGTTACCAGGATTTGTTTTTAACGATTGATTGATTGTCGTTTAGTCGGTATTTAAGTTTTAGTATGTTTTGAAAGCTTTTCCCTCTTTCCAATTGGATTTGTTATTAGTTTTTTGTTGGCCCCGTTAATTGGCTTCGATCATACACATACCTTCCGCACGCGCACACACACTGGTGCGGGTCCGAAAATTCGCGTCGCATGCAAAACTCATTAATATGCGTCAATTGTTGTTGTTTTTGGTATTTGCTGATTTTATAACTTTGGCGCACACCTTACCCAACCGAAATACAACAAAGAAACAACACTATAATGGAGCCATAATAAGAGCCAACGAAACGTCGAAAAAAAGTTCAATAAACTTTTGCAGCTAGCGAATATTTGATTTTGTTTCTCTTTCTCTTTCTGTTTCTTTTATTTTCTTTGGACTTTTTTTTTTGGTTGGTCACTCACTCGCACCACTCGTGGGGTGCTGTCTCTGTTTAACACCTTTGTCTCAGTGTTTTCCAATCAGTAATTTCGTAATTTCCTTGCTCGCTCACCAATTTTCTGTTATTTCTTTCGACTCATCCACTTTTTTACGGTTTTTCTGGGTTTTTCTGTGAATGAAGTGGAGGAGTTGGTCTTCTCGAAAAATGGCAAATCTCAGCGAAATTCTAGTTGAAGTTTTACAATAATTTCGGAGCAAACAAACATTTTCCCGTAATTATTGGCAATTTGTTAGCTTATTTGTAAATATCTTTTGGGTATATCGGTGGCCAAGGCAATTAGTCAAAAGTTGTTAACTTTTGTTGGGTTGCTGGAATGGTTGGAATGGGTCGAACGACTCCATTTTGTTTCCATATTGATGATCAGGCAGAGCAGCAACTCAACCATCAGATGAAGCTGAAGCGGCGGGGGAACTGGTTTGGTTCCGCTTTCGAAAAGTTTCCCCTTCCTTGTCTTCTTCTTCATCGATTTCCCCCGCGATCCCCGATTTCGTATTCTTTAAATATTATTACTGTCTTTTTCGCATTTTCTACTGTCTGCTGTCTAAGCTTTATAAATATCTTTTGCATTTTTACGAACCTAATTATGCATTTGTACTAATTTGCAAATTTTCTCTTTTCTTTTCGTTGCAGGTAAATATCGAACGTTTCGAATCGAAAACTAAACCCCAAGACGTGGCTTTAGATCGAAGTTTTCTTATTAGTGAGTGGTCACTCTGGTTTAAAGGGTTTGAGATTTTATTAGGCGAGGATATCACAAAAAACGCATTTTTTAATTGGTATTTTTTAGTATCTAATAAACGAACTAAAAATTCTATTCCAATTCCCATATATTCCATTATTTGTGGTTCATTCTTAACCTCAGACTAAATCATTTAGGATATTATGTTTAACATATTTAGGCGTTGAGACTTTCCCTAAATAATTTGGTAAAAATTGGTAAAAACCAATAGAAATTTTATTCCTATCGGAACTATAATTTGGGC
This sequence comes from Drosophila ercepeae, assembly GCA_018150545.1. Lineage (NCBI taxonomy): Eukaryota > Metazoa > Arthropoda > Insecta > Diptera > Drosophilidae > Drosophila > Drosophila ercepeae. The sequence goes on from JAECWL010000161.1 coordinate 18,539,168, forward strand.
TACAGCCGTACTTTAAACGGCAGTGCCCTTCGGTACCGGTCCAGCAGCTTTGAAAGATTTAATTTCATTTATTTGTTAGTATTTTTTATCTACTTAAGAACATAGTCACTTGTAAACGAACTAGAAACTATATACCATTAATTGTGGGTCATTGTGTTACTATTTTTAATCTCAGAATGAACCTTTTTGGGGTATTAAGTTTGAAAAAATTAAGTCTCTACCCAACACTTCTCTCTCTAAAATGTCGAAACTTAAATTTAGAAAAAAACAATCAAAATGTTCTATCGGAACCAAAATTTCTCAAATCTCAGAACTAAATTTGGGAAAAAACAGATTACAATGTTATTCCCATTGGAACTTAAATTGCGGCTCCAGAAGTACATTACACGGCAGCGCTCCTCGTTAGAGTTCCAGCAGCGTTTAAAGACTCAAATTCGTTTATAACTCGATGTAATATTTTTATTTAAGGGAAATATAAGGGTATAAAAGAGGCTCTTATAAGACTTTGTTTCTTTTTTGAGCCACGGTTAAAAAAAATGAATAATTTATAAAAAAAACTCCCCATTAATTTTAAGTTTAACAAAAACAGTTGATTAAAATCATAAAATTTTTATTGACCTGTTAAAGTTAAATATGGAATAATTATAAAATCATGTTATTTTCAAACAAATCAAACATTTTCTTGGCTTGAAAGTGTCTAACTTTAGTATCTATTTTTAAATCCTGGTTAATACTTCGAAAAACTTCCTTTTAATCACCTCAAAAGGGACAAACTTTGTTGCCTTGATGGACTGGACTCATTGGTGTGGACACAAAGTTTACTTTGTTGTCGCTGGGAAACGTGTCAAAATGCAAATCCATGCAAGATTTTTCTATATCCCAGATATCCCCGATATCCCAGAAACCTAACCAGATACCAGATATCGTTTCCCAGCACAACCCCCCTCGGATTATGGAGATTTCCATGCGGCACGTCAGTGGCTCATTTGCATGCAATTATTTTTCTTCTCGATGCTTCAAAAAAAATACCAAAAAAAAAAGGAAGAGAACTTCAACCCTTGGGAGTGGGCGAGTGGGCGGTTCCTTCGATATAGACAAATTGTGACATGTACTTTGGATTCAGTTACAATATTGATGCGATGCCTCCTTGGATCCTTTCCCTCATCTTCAATGGGCGTTTAATCAAGCCGTGAATTCGACTCCCAAAAAAAAATCTACTTCCAAAAAAATTCTCCTTCACTTTGGTGACAAATGCATAATAATAAGGACTCCGATAAGGATAGCAAAAAAAATGGTAAATGAAATGAAATTACTGAATGAGCGAGGGTTTGAGTTTGAGTTTTGAACAGGATTCGAGTGAAAAAAATGCAAATGGTGAAATTTTAAACCCTTGAATGGGCTCGCCATTGTCTTTGTTAGCGGGAAAACGGTCCAGGAGGAGGAGGAGGAGGTCCTGGGTAGCACATCCTGGGTTGCCCATTTGCCAACTGGGCTGTAAGTAAGCGCATTTTTTTCTTCATTTTTTCCCTCCACGTCCTTGTTGTTGTTGTCCTTCCTTCCTTCCGCTCATTTGTCTCTGCATGAGGCACCCGCGATTTTCCCTTTTGTGTGCCATTTTTTCGCCCATTTTCCCATTTTTTTCCCCGTTTGGGTTGTGCTTTTAATTGTATTTAGTTACATTAGTAATTATCGATTTTTCGTCCTCGCGGCGTTTATTTTCGAACTGACAGGCCCATGTTTTGTGCTAGGATCTTCGGCTGAGACTGTACCTGGAGACGGTTTGGCGGCGGAAATAAGGGCTTAAGTCTCCCATCGAGATTGTTTGATAAGGAAGCAGGGATTTGTGGATGCATAGGAAAGTGTATGAGGAGGAATACGCCTTTTTTCAAAGAATACGCCTTTTTCTTCAAAGAAAACGCCTCTTTTTTTCAAAGAAAACATTGGAAAGGACTTTTTACAAGGGCAACTAGTCAAAGGAAGTTTTAATTTTTGAAAACGGTATGGGAAGAGTCCTTGGGTAAGCTTTATTCAATGAGGCAATACGAGTAGTTTTTATCACTTTATTATCCAGTATCGTAGATTTCAAAGGCCTCTTGGTAGGGGAAACCGAGGGGCGCTGCCTTTTATCGTACGGATCGAAACGCGGGGATAGATCTGAGAGATTAAATTTATATTTGTAGGCAAGAAAAGAAGCTAAAGGTTTTAATACGCTTAAGTTCTGAAAAGATTTCTTCAGGAATTCTGAATGTAAATTATATGGACAGTATTATCGATTCAAATATAGATTTCATGCATTTCTTTGAATTTTATAGGTTTTTTGTTTTTAAACTTTCCTATAGCTCTTAAAAAATCACCATTTATATTATCCATAATTAATACGTTTAATTCATGACAATCTTAGTCCTGAAAAGTCTCACTTTATGTTGTTCTCTAGGACTTTTCTTTCTTTCTTATTTAAAAGGAAATCCTGTTCCAAGTCAGAAATGTTAGGATTCATGATTAAATTTCTGTTTGAACTACAAAGCGTAGTTGCCACACTTTTAATTGATTCTTAGAGAACGTCTTTGTGCATCCTTGGTCCTTGGTCGTCGGAGGAGGTCGGGGGTCGGGTTCGGGGACTGGGCCGGGGCCGGGGGTCGTATTGATGTCTATCGGAGCTTGTTCATTTATGGTTTAGACAGATTTCGACTCTTTGATCAAACGTGGCTTGTGCTTTTTTGCATTTCGCATCCTTGCTAGTCGCCTCCTTTCTGCTCCTTTCTGCTCCTTCCTGGTGCCTCCTTTCTAGTCCTGAACGGTGCCTCCTTTTTAGTCCTCAACGGTGCCTCCTTCTTGCTCCCAGTCGATGCCTTCTTCCTACTACTACCACGTGCCTCATTCCTGCTCCTAAACGGTGCCTCCTTCCTAGTCCTACTCGGTGCTCGGTCCTTCTTGCTCCCAGCCGATGTCTCCTTCCTACTCCTGGCCGAAGCCTCCTTTCTGCTCCTGCTCCTCCTTTCGTTTCTATGCGATTTGTCTTTACTAACCATTTGATGCCTCATTTTTTGTAGCTTTTCATCGATGTTTTCTGTGTTGTTGTCCTCGTTGCTTGCCACTGTTTGTTGTCAGCTGAGACCGGCTTTTCAATTATGCCCCCAACTGGACACTAGAGGGAGTACTTGGGAGGAGCTCCCGTCTCCTTTATCCATTGTTCCTTTTAAGCTATATATCACTCATACGCAGCATTGGCGCTTTATTTTCATGCACTAATTGCGTTAGAATTTCAATAGGAAATGGGAAAAGGGGATTCCCCGAGAGCTTTCTCTGCTTCGCTTTGATTTGACTTTAGCACATGAAGAGTTTTTAATTGGAATTTGCAGTGGGAGATTATCAAAACCAGTCCAGTTTTCCTTCCACCTCTTCCTTTGGATCCTTTTTTCCACATCGCTTTTTTTTCGGGCTTCCTATATAAGGATACCTGTGTGTGTGTGTGTGTGTGCCAATTTTTTCTTCAACTTCCTTGGAAGGACTTGGCCACGCAGCCTTTTTTTTCGCCGGGCATCCTTTTGTATGTATTGCTTTACATAAGACCCTGGACAGAGTCCGAGTCCAAAGTCCTTCGTCCTGGCCATTAGAGTGTTCTGTGTTCTCTCTCTCGTTGTCGTAATTAAAAACAAGGAAAAATTTTCTGCAAAAGGAACCAAAAGGACGAACCGAAGGAAGGATTGGGATTGGAATCGGGATCGGGTCGCCTTGGGTTCGCCTTGGCCAGAAGTGGGCGGGGCTCTGTCCACAATTTATTTAAATTTTCTTCTGCGCCGAACTCTTTTTTTTCAGCTGCTTCTTAATTTCTTCCCCCCCTTTTCATATATTTTTTGTATTTTTTTTATCCTTGTTGTTTTTAATAAAGTGTGCGGCCAAGAAGGACCAAGAAAAAAAGCTGCAAAAAAGTTGCGTAAATTTGTTATGTACTTTTTTTTTTCTCTGTTTTTTTTTTTTTTGTCTTTCTTTGAACTTAAATAAATAAATAGGAAGGAGAAGGATGGAAAGAAAGTCTTGGCCGAGGCGATGGCGGCGTTGATGAGTCCTGGTCCTGGTCCTGGACCGCAGTCCACAGTCCGAAAATCGCCCACACCAAGACAGTCACAGCCATACATATAAAGCCCAAGCAATCATGCATCCTTTCCTGACACCCGCCCCTCCCCCGCCTCCTTTGCACTGTAGTTCCGTTTCCGGCGCCTGCCATTTGCATCTACAGGAGAGGAAAAAAAAATTTCTTTTCATTTATTCGAAAGATTCTTCATCTGTGGGAGGGGGAGGGGTAGAAGGGTGAGGCTGTCGAAGAAGAAAAGATTTTTTTCTTTTTTTTTAAAACACACAAACTGGACAAGGGGGAGGGGCAGGGGAGCGACATTTCTTTGCGGCTTGAACGAACCCGAACCCGAACCCCGAAAGAACGGGTACACAAATTTTCAACCTACTCAATTTTTGCCTTAATTTCTTTTCTGTTTCGCCAGGAGACCTCGGGCGGAGGGCAGCCAGTGAGCCACTGAGCCACCCAACCACCTTGCCACCCATCTACCCTCCCAACCACCCATCCATCCAAAATAACTGTCCACCACCCAGTTGCCAGTTCCCAGAGCCCAGTTCCCAGACCCAATTCCGACCCAATCCCAGCCAGGCGGTAATAAGAATTTTTTCTTTAACATCGCAGCCTCCGCCTCATCTGCCTCCTTGCCACCTTGCCACCAGACTGCAAGGAGTGTGCGTGAGCCGTAGTGTTTTTTCCCGTATTTTTAATTTAAAATGCTCGGCATGGATGGAAAAAAAAATACATAAAAAATGGTCAAAGGGAGGAGGGAGAGCTTGCGCAGCTCTGCCTTAAAAGAAAGAAGAACTTCTGAAGTAAATATTTGTCTGTCCAATTGCTGCGGCGACTGCCAACTGCAGTCCAAAAGAAAGGTGCACAGAGAGAAAAAAATAAGGTTAAAAGAAAGAAAGTTAGACAAAACCCAACAAAGATTCAGATACTTTTGAAATCTTTAGAAAATCATTAAAGAAATATTCTCAAAAATATGTAAAATAGTTCGAGTTCCCCTGTTTTCTCCCCGTGTACTCCAGTGGGCGTAGTCGCCTGGCATTGGCGAAAGTGTTGCCGTGGACGGGGAAGGGTTGAACCCCCAGCTGGACACGGCTCTCCTGGTGGACACTGGTGGCCATGCCAAGACGCGACGCCATAATGACTGTCACAGAGTTCCACAGGACAGGACAAACAGTCGCCCCGAAAAGCAAGAAGAAAAGGACACATCCACCTAAGCTCTGTTTTGTATTCCTTGGGGTGTCTGTGCGGGAATGGGTGTGGTCCTTGGCAACTCTTTCATCTCCAAGAAATAGAGGCAATTTTTCAATCAAAAATATTGAGGGAGAAAGAATAAAATCTATATTCTAAAAAATCTAACTAATTCCCGCATCCTTTTTTCTTATTATCCTTGCAGGGCCTCTTGCGCACCGCCGAGCAACTGAAAATCAAAGGACTCTGCGAGACGGCAGAGAACGCGGATGACCTTAACGACGCGGCCACAGCGACGATAACCGTATCGGAGAACATCCAGCAGACGGTCGTGGGTAGCATTGTCAATGCCACCATTGTTCCCGGAGCACCATCACCATCCCTGGAACAGCAGCAGCACCAACAGCAGCAGCAACAGCAGCACCAGCAACAGGCTCAGCTTCAAGAGCAACACCAGCAGGTGCACGCCCAACAGCAACAACTGACCGGTGGCCTGTTGACCTCGCACGGAGTGAGCAGCAGTGGAGGTGGTGGCATACCCCTAGCTGGACAGCTACTGAGCAGCAGTGGCAGCTCTGCTACGTCCGGTTTGCAGCCAACGCTACGCAAGTCGCGGCTAAAGCGTTCCAAGTCACCGGACTTGCCCGGCAGTTCCGGAGCGGGATCAAGCAACTCGTCCCAGCAGCAGCAACCGCAGCCGGCGCACCATCACTCCCAGACTATTCTCATCCAGGGCCAGAATCAGGCCTCCATTGTGAGCCTGCAGCAGACGGCCGACGGCAACTACATACCAGTGTCCGGGAACGGTGACGAGTCGGACACCGAGAACGAGCACGAGCACGGGCACGGCCACGGACACAGTGGACATCCGCACGGACACAGCGGACACAGTGGACATCCGCACGGACACGATCACGACCACAGCCACACCCACAGCCACAGCCACTCGCATTCGCATTCGCATCCGCATTCGCACGACCACGAGCACGACCACGACCCGGAGCACGATCACGACGAGCACGAGAACAAGCCGAACAAGATCTGTAAGACGGAGCAGTCGGTGGCCTCGCCGGCATCCAATTCATCCGGCGCCTCGAACAATGCTGCGGGCGTGAGCGGCGGCGTCACATCCTCCGGCCAAGCCATCGTCACACAAATTGTAGTAGCGCGCGACGGAAAAGATACAAAAAATATGACTAGTTTAGGCATGGGCATGGTAAGTTGGTTTCGTTATTAGTTCCGATTCCGAAAACAATATCGAAACAATAGTTTATAGTTAGTCCTTAGTCCTAGTCGCTGATCGATCCCGTTGCTAACCAAAGATTCCGCTTCTTTTTCTATCCTCGTGATGCGTTTCCATTCGCATCTGCAGAACGGCGGCCTGTTGGGCGTGTCCATGGGCTTCCTGGACTTCACACCCGAGCCACCAGCACCATCCGCCACCCCAGTCACCGTCACGGAACACGTCGATCTGTCCTGCAACCCCAGCACGGACACACGCGATCTATCAAGTGAGTAGTCCGTACTATCCTTTGGATTAACTTTTAACTTACGAAATATCCTTTTAGACCCCACCGAACCGCTCGATATTGACAATCATCTGGCCCAGCAGATCCACCGGCTCGATCAGTCCCCCATGCACTCCATCTCCCATCACCACACCGGCGACGAGAGCAACTCCAACCTGGTGCACATCAAGAGCGAGGTAATCGAGGCCAAGCACCTGGCTGCCGCCCAGCAGCACGCCTTGAACCAGGCCCAGCAGCAGCACGCCCATCACCAGGCCCAGCAGCAGCAGCAACAGCAACAGCAGCAGCAACAGCAGCAGCAGCAGCAACAGCAGCAGCAGCAGCACCTCCATGCCCAGCAGCTGCAGGCCCAGTTGCAGCAACAGCAGCAGCAGCACCACCAGCAACAGCAACAGGCGGCTGCCGCGGCGGCCGCAGCAGCTGCAGCAGCGGCCGGGGTGCACGGCCAGCATGGGGGACATGTGTCACACTCCGATATCGGCGGCGCCACCGTCATGGAGATCGATCCGAGCCAGATCAAGCATGAGCCGGGCATGATAATAACGCCAGAGATTGTCAACATGATGTCCTCGGGGCATATGGGTGAGTTTTTGGGACACATTCTTCCGATTAATTCAATTCTAAATTGTAAATCCTTTTCCCTAATCGGACAGACATGTACAACTCGGACACGAGCGAGGACTCGATGATGATCGCCAATGGGTCGCCGCACGACCAAAAGGAACCGCACTACACGAACTTGGATCAGCAGCACGGTGGTCTGGGGGGCAGCGTATGCGGGCCGGGGCCCGGTGGTGCTGGTGGCGGTGGGGGCATGGGTGGTGGTGCTGGCTCTGGCTCTGGCGAGAAAGGTCAGTTTAATGGTCCCAAAGCTTGGACACAAGATGATATGAATTCAGCTTTAGATGCATTAAAGAACCAAAACATGAGCCTGACGAAAGCGTCCGCCATTTATGGCATCCCATCGACCACATTGTGGCAACGTGCTCATCGCCTCGGCATCGAAACGCCCAAGAAGGAGGGCGGAACGAAGTCCTGGAACGAGGATGCTTTGCAGAATGCTTTGGAGGCGCTGCGTTCGGGTCAGATATCCGCGAACAAAGCGTCCAAGGCTTTCGGCATACCCTCCTCGACGCTCTACAAGATTGCCCGGCGGGAGGGCATCCGCCTGGCGGCTCCGTTCAATGCCGCCCCAACCACGTGGACGCCGGAGGATCTGGAGCGCGCCTTGGAGGCGATACGGGCGGGCAATACATCGGTCCAGAAAGCCAGTGCCGAGTTTGGGATACCCACAGGTGAGTCCGCTGGTAATCCAATCGCTAATCCTCCTCCGAGAAGTACCAAGGTCAAGTTGGAATGCTACTAAAGATTTAATCTCTCTTTTTAATATGAAACTTAAACTAATACGATTTACCATTTCAATCCCATCCCGGAACAAAAGGAACACTTTACGGACGCTGCAAGAGGGAGGGCATTGAGCTGAGCCGCTCGAATCCAACACCTTGGTCCGAGGATGCCATGAACGAGGCCCTCAACTCAGTGCGGTGAGTGTTTGTTATGTTTGTTTGGAGTCTTTAACCCAAAATGGTTCTCTTAACCCCCCGACAGCGTTGGCCAAATGTCCATCAACCAGGCGGCCATTCACTACAACCTGCCCTACAGCTCGCTCTACGGACGCTTCAAGCGCGGCAAATACGATGTGGTGGCCAACACGAGTGGCGTGGCGCTGCTCAACACCTCGGGCAACACCACCGGCAGCATTGAGATTATCGAGCACAGCCAGGAGAACTCGGTACGTCAAATCCAAAGGAGCTAAGCCAGCTAAAAGCACAAAAACAAACACAGACTCATGCCAAACCAAAAAAAAACCTTGATTTTCATTCCCAGAAATTGAAAAAATGTAAAAAATGGTTTCAAAAGTCATTAAAGTTTCTGAACTATATGATACCTGGTACTCTTCTTGTCTATTATCCGCCTTAAGGATATCTTTAAGACTTTCGAGAACTCTCTATGAGTACCGGGTATCATAAGTTTGTAAACTTTCTGTCCAAAAATTAGATAATCATTGCTTTCCACACACAAAAAAACACAAAACAAATGCCAGCTTTGACTAACCAAGATAATCAATTTATTTATGCAAAGTTGCATATGTTGCAGCAACAGTTCCCGTACAGTCCGTCGCCGCATCCGCCAACGCCGCAGCATCACAGCACGCCGCAGCACCACAGCACGCCCCAAGGACCACCGACGCCGCAGCACATGCAGCAGCAGCATGTGGTCCACATGCAACAGCAACAGCAGCAGCAGCAACAGCAGCAGCAGTCGCCCCATCAGGGACACCATCCGCAGCACATGCAGCAGGATGTGGTGACATCGAGCAGCCAGGTGGTGCATAGCCAGCAGCAGCAGCAGCTCCAGCAGATCTACCAGCACCACGGAACGCCGGAGCGAAGTTGAGAATCACTTCATGCTGCAGCACTAATGGGCAGCACTGCAGGTGGTGGGGTAGGAGGAGGAGGAGGAGGCAGCAGCGTAGTAGGAGGACCAAGTTCTAGTGGCAGCACAGCCTTTGCCAGCATCTCGGCACTGGTGAGCAGCGGTCCATCCCCCAATGTTGCCCCACCATCGGTGGTGTCTGCACCCGCGGCGGCCACCGGCACCAGCAAGCGCAAGAAAGCCGGCAAGCAGAAGCGTTGAGAGCAGGTCCAGCAGGAAGAGGAGGTGGAGGAGCAGGAGGACCTGGGAACGATTGCAGCGGTGGTCAGGCCCAAGGACATCAAGTTTAGATTTAATTGCAAGCATTGGAAGCGCCAGCTGCGCCGATTTCAATTGCTCTTGTCCTTGTCCAAGCAGGAGTAGTCAGTCAGTTAGAAAGTTATTGATCCCCGACAGGCAAAAAAAAACAAGAAGAAATTATGAAAAAAATGCGAGAAGAAAAAGGAAAGAAACCAACCAATCACAAAACGTTAAACTATAGAAAAAAGGACATTAATTACACAGTCGAGATGTGTATAAAATGTAAATATTTAAACCGAGAGAAAAATATGCTTTATCTACATTATACGAAACTTTAGATATATTAGGTATTAGGTTTTCAAAGTCCTTTGTTTTTAGTCAACTAAGCGAAAAGATCAGTAAGGATAGGAGAAAAAGGATACACACATACACACACACACATACATATAACACATTTACATACCTTAGTCCTGTAGGAGAAAAAATGAATTTTGCTTTGCCTAGGCTCGAAAGTTTTTGAATTAAGTTTTTGGGCTCGCAGTTTTAAGCAGCACTTGGTTATCGATGGACATTTATAAATAAATAAAAATATTATATATAATATATATAAATACGAGTAGTAATAATCCTTTGACTTGCGATCCTTCGCCGAACACTGAATTCTAGTTTATCCTCCGCCGCCCGACCGACCGACCGAACCCCTTTTTTCGTTTAGTGTGAGACTGAAAGTGCGCCTAAAACTGTAAAAAGCCCAAAACACGACCCAAAATCATGAATCAAATGCTTTATATAAAACCATTATAACATTGTTTGAACATAGAGAGAACAGAGAGAGAGGAGACGGAACAGGAGAATACCTTAAAAATGTAGAATTAAACCAAAATTATCAAGGTCCTAGCTATTAAACTCACTAGCAAGTAGCCCAACAGATGGATTGGATGGAAAAGTTATTTGAATTTGCACTGAAAGCAGCGCCCTGATATCGTTCGATATCGTTTTGATTTCCAACTGAATTAAGGAGAAGAATGTAGCCAATGCATAAGTGTAGAATTGAAAGAAACAACAACAACAACAGGAAGAACAACAATGTATTTTTGATAAAACAACAGATGACAAAAAAACGCGAAAAAAAGAAGCAACAAACGCAAACGTTGTTAATGTTAAGCACTAAATAATGTCCTTTTGAAATCGTAAATGAAAACAAAGATTTAGAGCATATGTAAGAGAAAAATACACTCAATAAATACACACACGTACGAGATATATAGATGGATAAACCATAAAACCTGTACAATTTTCTTATATATATTAGTAAAAAAATGGGAAATCAAATTAAAGTAATATGAATTTTTGCAAATCTCTTTCAAGCGGCTCTAGATTGCCAAAAAAAAGCGAAATAAATGTAATATTTTGAATTTGGAAATGGAAATAAAACAAAAAACAAAAAAAAACGAAATTATGAGATGTATAATAGCTTCCACTAGCGTAGCGAATCTATATATATTTAGGATCCGATCACCCATCTGAAGTAACTTCAACTGATTTTTGTTTCACCTCAACACTACACTTGTCTACACTTGCAGAAAAAACATGAAATTTATATATGTAAATACAAACAATTTTGAATAGTTTCTTTTAATTGTTAGCCGAGGTAGCTGGGGACGAAATACCATAAACATACGAGTATCGAAAATTTACAAAAAAAAAAAAAATCAAATCAAATGTTTCAAATTAATTTATTTTAGCGTTATAGACCTGTAGAACTGAATGCAATATGCTTACCTTAAACTCAACATAATTTAATTCTATTCCTATTATTTTTAGTTGGATTCATTATGTTTTATAGCAAAACTGTATATCATTGTAAATTAATTAAAACCTAAAACCTACGAATTAGCATCTACAAGAGTTAAATCAACAATAAAACGAAAAATATCATAATAACTTTGTTAAAATTGTCGCCAGAGCAATTAAAAAATAAAAAATGAACCCAACCAGCTTAGTGTGGAAAATATCGTAAGAGAGTGGAAACGATGAATGAAAACGAAATGATGGAATGATATAAAAAAACGAATGCAATTTCACAGAAGCGTAAAAAATGAAATAACAAAATAAAAATTACATTTAAAATTTTAAGCTAAACTAAATGTGTAAGAGTAATCTTTAACCACACAATATTATAGCACATTTTGGAATATCAAATATGCGTATACAGCAAAAAATATCTATTATAAACCGTAAATGTAAAACCCGCGAAGATGAACTACTGAACACTACACACAGAGAAACAATCTATGTAACATCCGAAAATTAGCGAAAACCCATGTAATAAAAAACATTTAATGTAATATTGGTATAACGTAATTTTTAAAGTGAGGTACTATAAATAAAAATTATTAAATAATATAACTAGGCATTATTTGTTAACTTCTTTGGGGGGTGCCTGCCTGCTTTCAAAGGCTACTTGGATAATTCAATTCGTTCGCAAAAGTTGGTAAATTTTGAGAAAAAATTGCCTAACTTTGATCGAAAACGTCTAAATAAAACTATATAAGCCTCTATTTGTAGGAGATAAAGCTGATATCAGAAGTGGCCGATCCTTATAGGACCTTCAGAATCAAATCAGTTCCTTATCAAGTGCTTTTACCAAAGTTCTAAATTTTTAGCTTAAAAAACGTAGAAGTTAAAGCATTATAAAAGTTATAGGAATAGGATAGGAAGTTATAGCTATAGGATACCGTCGGCCGATCCGTTTAAAATTTCCGTTTGAACTAGTTCGGATAAAAGAGACCGTTAGCTCATTTCAACTTTCTATAAGCAAAAATATGAAAAAAAAATTGATTATCATTATTGGTTGTTAAATAATTTTGATCAGGTTTTGCATTTTACATATTTTCGAATACAAACCTTTAGAAGAGAATTTCTATATGATATTTAAGACAATATAGACAATATAGAAACCTTATAGAACAAAACTGTATATAAATATATAAATAGCAAATGAAAAATTAAATAATTGCGATTGGCTTTAGCATTTGGCGTATCGAAAGGGTAATGAAAATTCCTTTAAACAGTGCCCTCCTCCTCGATTCTCATACAGGGCACTTAACAAAACTTAACTTTGAAAATGTTAAATAACAGCGCACTTAACAGAATTTCATTTTAATTCTAATATTAACTAATAGCGCCCTTCTCCTCGATTCTCATTAATTGCACTTAACAAAACTTACATTTAATTCTAAAATGTTAAATAACAGCGCACTTAACAGAATTTCACTTTAATTCTAATGTTAACTTTAATTCTAATGTTAAATAACAGTGCCCTCCTCCTCGATTCTCATACAGGGCACATAACAAAACTTAACATTTATTTCTAAAATGTTAAATAACAGCGCACTTAACAGAATTTCACTTTAATTCTAATGTTAACTAATAGCGCCCTCCTCCTCGATTCTCATTAATTGCACTTAACAAAACTTGAAATTTAATTCTAAAATGTTAAATAACAGCGCACTCCTCCTCGATTCTCAATAACCTCTACAATAACAGACTACAGGGGCAGAGGAACAGACAGCACAACGACTGGCCAGTGGGACGTCGGTAAGGAGGCTGAAAAGGCGTCAGTCGAGGAACCTAATAACACGATCCCCAACGGGTCGTTCCCGTTGACGACTATAAATTGTTATTTAGTCCAATTGTTATATTATTAATTTTTAATTGTTTACAAGTATTAAGCTAGGCAAGTGTCTAGATTTAGCTACAGAAACTTAAAATATAGTTGGAAATGTTTTCTTAAGTTACAAGATCTGCCAATTAAATTGTTAAACTGGCAGCACTGCCAAATAACGCATTCCACATAAATTAAAGTGGCCATAGGAAATTCGATTGTGGTATTTTAGGCTTAACCAAATGCACCCTGTTTTTTTTTGTCAGTATAAATAGGCGCGATTTTGATTGAAGCTGTTACTTCTTGCTGACTTTGAAAGTGTGAAGTCGAATTCTTCTTAACGTTATTTTATTTTATTTTATTTTCTTTTTTTTTTTATAAACGTTAAGGCGAAAAGCCTATCATGACCCTTCAAAAATTCCAAAAGATATTTAAGCACTCCAAAATTTATATAATTTTTTTATTATTCTGAATCAAAGTTGCCAGGACAGGCATTCAATTTGCAACTTATCTGAAGTTTCTGGTTAAAATAGTTTTTTATTTTAATTTTGGTTTAAACGCAACACCATGAAATTAGTTAACTGAAAATGAAAAAAAAGGAAAAATGGATTTATATGGATGGTATAATATAATTATGGAATGGAATAATTACAAGAATGGATTATATTTCGTCGTGGTTGAACTCGCATCTTGCTGTGCGTCTTAAGGTATTCCGGTGGATTAGGGCTCTGGGTAGTCGCCTGGTGGGCCTCTTTGGTGGACGGGATGAAGTGAGACGACGCTCCAGTCTTCCGTTGTAGCGTTCTAGAGTAGAAATCTGTACCGTGTATACCACATTTGCAAGTGCTATCTAAAGGGTGGTGTTTCTCCCGCTGTCAGCCAGTGATCGTCTTCGGAATCTTATTGTGAATGGTCTTGATTTTGAAGATTTTCAATTTGAATATATGAAAATGGTTTTAATGAAAATGAAAATATGTTTGGAGAATAGCTCCTATTCTGCAACTTCTTTCAATTACAAATAAATTCGTGTCTCGACCCATTCTGGTAGGGGTTATCCATTTTGGGAAATAAATACTCCCAATGGTACTTGTGACCTTTTTCTTTTACATCTTCCTTTCGGGAGAACAATTTCCGGAAGCTTATTTTTATTGTCTCGCCGGTCTAGAAACTCTGATAGTTCTTTTGGAAAATTTTGTCTCGCCCTATACTTCGAATTTCACAAACGAATTGCCGTGTCAAGCGTGATTTAATTCTGTGCTAGAATCGAGCTGGAATCATATAGATAGATAGTATAGTTGATCCATACACCGCCATTGAAATATTTGGTCGTGTTTCTGACCCTGCTCAAAAGTTGTGGGCTTTGGTTCTGGTCGTCCTCAGTGGTGGGTGATCCTTGGCACCCGAGTCCTGCCGCGGGGATTTAATGCTGTGCCATTAACATCGAAGTTTCGAGCTAGAATCATATAGATAGATAGTATAGTTGTATTGGGACTGAGGGCGAGAAGGAGGCTCCTGCGCATTCACCCAACAGATCTGCCGAGAAGTAACAAATAGTAACAGTGGACTGCAATGTAAATAAATACAATTTTTATTTATAAAAAAAAAAAAAAAGATAAATTGGGTCGTCTTTCTGACCCTGCTCAAAAGTTGTGGGCTTTGGTTCTGGTCGTCCTCAGTGCTGGGTGATCCTTGGCCCCTGAGTCATGCTGCATTGCTCTGGTATTTTCAATTTTAACCAATTTTTTAATAATTTAATTAAAAAAATTCTTTTATAATCGACACCTCTCAATCAAAACGAAAAAGAGGTACGAAATGGATACATTTTTTCAGTTGGTACAACAGGAAAGTGGTGAAAGGTTTTGCTTTCCCAGTATGTTATATTTTCTCCTATACGTCAATTGGACAAAATTCAAGGATCTCGTTAGCCATTAGCAGCAATTCGAACTTTAGGGGCCACTGGAGTTAGTAATAAAATATTCCGACCAATTTTTTATCCTATGATTAAACTTTCTGGCAAAAAAAAACTTTTTGCATCCTGTGTATATTCTTTATTATACTCTAGCATTAAAGGTTCCTGGAGCAGATTCTCCCACCGGCTCAGTCATATCCAAGTCCTTTATAAGGAATGATTATGTTTACCTTCCATCAGAAAATTAGAAATTAAATTCAGGAGGTACACTAATTATTGCCAGAGCACCTAAGCCCTTTATAACAGGGAAATGCCATTTTTTTAAAAAAGAATTCAAAAGAAATTGTAGTTATTTATTTTATTTCGGTCACATTGTCGCGCTGACGGTTTGACAAAGAATGACGCAGCGGGGCTGAAATTCAAAGCTTTTATTGAATCAGGAAAAAGCTTTATTCCATTTAACTGGTTGATCTTGACTCAATGGGGTTTGTTTTGGCCACACAGCACTGTTAGCTAAGCTTTTCTGTTAGTCTGTTATTCAGTAGCCCGTTATTTTGTCAGCTTTTGGCTGGCAGCTCTCAGCTGGCGCATGCTCTCCCACATGTTGGATTTATTTGGCTCCGCGGAAGATGATGCCAGAGTCCCCATTCAAAGTTCTGCCCTCCATTCGAACGGTACCATTTCCAACGGTTTGCCATTTTCCGCGTTCCAACACTCTGCACCGCTGCTTCGTTTCGCTACGCAGAAGATTTTTGCTACCAACATACCACAAGGGAAAAAAAATGAGTAGCAGGCGCAGCATTTTTTCCTGAAAAGTAAACGTAGGAATTGCTTAATTTGCGAAACAGGGAACAATCAAAGCAGGATTGCTGTCAGAACAAATTGTAAGTGGAAGAAAGTAAACAAAAGGTTGGCGAAAAAGTGGGCGCAATGGTGGGGATGACTTCGTTATCAGTATAATTGATTAATCAGACCTATTTAGCTTACGTTATCGGATCAATTGAAAGTGAAAGTGATTTGCAAGGAACAAATAAAAAACTAATTGAATACAACCCCTGTGAGGGGTTGCGCGTTAGGCGTTAGGCGGATGTGGCAATTGAAAAGTTGATTAGAATTTGCAAAAATGAAATCTAGCGTCGTTTTAAATTAATAATTCACAACCCTCTAGGAATACATATTTATGAGCTGTGGGCCATGGGCCAGGGGGCCGATCGGGACTCCGGGGCACGAAAGCACGGCCCAAAGTTAACTGCATAAACAGTTTATTTTTATATGCCAGAGGACAGCTGCAAGTTCAAGTGTACGAAACTCGTAACCCTCGTGAAATTACATTACGCATGATACACACACACACACACGCACACGGATGCGAAAGCCCCAGCTAACGCTTGTCGCTCAACACGTTTTAAAATATTAACTTAAAAGATAACAACAAAAACAAGAGAAACACCAGGAAAGAAGAAAAAATACGCAACAATAATAACAGCTAGCAAACAACGTGCTATTAGGAGAGTGGCAGTGGGAGAGCCTAGAAACAGAAGCTGAGAGAGGGCGCCAAAAAGCAGACCATTTCCGTGAGAAAAAGCTTTCTTTCGCGCGCTCTTCCGTTCTCTGGCACAGCTGATTGCCAGAATTTTGTGTTGTGTGTTGGTATTTTTGCATTTACACACACACACACCCAAACCACCCTCCCGCCCACACACCGACACATACACAACATTTTACAACAAGTGCGAAAAATGTTTGCTGGTGTTTGCTCCGTTTTGCGCTATTTGAACTTGCCTTTAGATAAGTAGGTCTAGGGTACTGAGTGTGACCGAATTGCGGGTTTCTTCTTTTTTTAGTTGACCTTGAAAGTTTTCGAATTTATTTTAATTTGCGGCAACTCAAAATAAGCATTTTGATGGGACTTGTCACCATCCATAAAAAACCCCAGTAACCTGTCATGGAGTTATTTCCTCGATTTTGTCGAGTATGTATACACAATTATTTAGCAATTAAAGCGAAAAACAGATTTTGTTATAACAATTACCTTGTCAGAGAGCAAGATAATACGCAAAATATTCAAATATCGACCTTAACACGAATAAAACCCGAGACACTCACTCTGAGACATCCCACAACAAGTGGGATCGAACCTTTGACTTTGAAATTTCAGTCATCGGGCTAAAAGAGGAAACCTCAGCAGCTGGTTTATTGCCTTTAACTAATAACATAAAAGCCAGTCAAGTGGAGGTGCGTGTACGGATGCCATTCCGGGTGGCTGTGGCTGTGGCGTGTAAACTTGATACGAACTTTGTTGTTTCAAGAAGAAGAAATCCCAACTCATGGGTGGGTAGTCCATAAAAATAGACTATCAATGCTTGCTTTGGCATATCATTCGAGCCAAATGAAGGATACTCGTAGTAAAAACCTTTCAACAGTAATCTAGTGAACAAAGTAGATTCTAAGGATGCGAAAAGTTTTCGAAAATATTTCGAGGCTTAAAAGGAATGTTTATTCTGTTATGTTTGAAAGTTTTCAAAGTTCAAAGTTTCATTTTTGCAACAAAGTATTATTTAGGGTTTTTTTTTCTTTTTGCAGTGCACTTGCAGCCCCCGAAACGCAGTTGCTGTTGCTAACGGTAACCTCCACCCAACACACACACACAACAAAAGAGGGAGTGGAGAGGCGAACCATACACGCAAGTGAGTAAATAACGGTAACTGACAGCCATTTGGGCGGCATTATCAATTATGCAATTAAACAGGGACGGGGGAGGGTTCAAAATCGTCCAAACCAAGTCGAGAGTTATGAAAACTTTTGCCTCTGGCCACGCTAAATGCCAAGGCTGTAAGCTATAAGCTTTAAATAGTTTGAAAACTGCGGCAACAAACTTAATTTGGATTTGTGGAAATTTATTCTTAACCTTTTGGAGGGAACGTGTTAAGGAGCTTAATAATTTATTCCTGATTTGGTGTGTTTTTGTTTCCGTTTTTCTCATTACACTTTTCATTTCCGTTTCAGGCGAAACAAACTTGATAGCGAATAACTTTTCCCTCAAAGCCCGCCAACTGTTGCCAAAGTTGCTCCTTAAAGTGCTACATGTGTGGCAACGTTTTGTCCTTAGGTTGTCGAAAAACAAGTCAGGCATAAGGCTGCTTGCTCACTTCAAAAGCGACCTCCACAGCCCTCTAGGCCCCGAACAACTTGACCCTTAACCCTTCCTTGGATTGTCTCTCTCGCCTGGCCAAGGTATGGAAGGTGAGCCCGTCAAGGACACCCGACAAACCGACAACCCGACAAACGGCATGCCTGATTTCACCAATTGATTGCATGCAATTGTTTTCGCTCCCCGGACCGAGCTGTGGGAAGTAGAGAATATTAAGTACCTGGAAATGCTTTAAAATTATTCAAGAGCATACTCCTGCATACTGGCAGTAGGTAGGATTATGGCGATACCCTCTTGGAAATATCACTCGCATTTAGTTCCTGACAGCTACCCACGAACAGAACCCACTTCAACTGTTGCACGGAAATCAGAGATGCCGTGCATATTTTATGCCACACTTTATACTCTTTTTGCTTTTGAAACCCAAACTAAAGTTGTTTAGTCGAAAAGCTTATTATCGATCCCGCCACGTACCACGAGGCATTAATTAAAAATGTTGCCAATAAATGGTTGTTGCATGGTCGAAGAAGGGTAAACACATCGTTGAAAGGATATTTGCAACTTCGTTCTTCTTCAGTTTGCACAAATATTTATGGTTTTTATTTTTTTTTTCGTTTTGTTTGGTCTGTGCAAATACCGAAATGAGAATTTGTGGTTGCCACTTTGTATTCGGTTGCATGTTCATGAATGCTGCTGAATGCTGGTTTAATTCTCTGGCATATGCCACGGCAATGCAAGAGCACTTGTGCTGAAATGTGAAATTAATCAAGTTCCCTGGAAATACCATAAATAATCAGAAAATGCAATATTTGCATACCTCGATGGGTTGATTGAAATTAATAAAGTGCGACTTTTTCACGCAGCGTGAGATAATAAAATGTGTTGCGGGGGTGTAACTCAATTATTCGCTCGCCGAGCTCTGCCACTCATTAGGCCAATAATTAAACACAAAACACAGAAACCCAGTGCGGTCTGTTTAATTTGATTGACTTGTGATTGGCTCCAATTGTTGGCAACTGAAATAAAGCCCGGTTAAGCCGGACCTGGTCACGTCCCAACAAATATAGAGGTCATCGTAAATTGAAGCCATCTCTCAGGTTGTTTCCGTCTGCTGTGCATTTCCTGCACAAATGCAACTCATTTCCTGTTCGTCCTGCCAGAATCCGCAGCTTAACTTTTATGCTCCCTAGCTGGTCTCTGAGCCAGTTGAGTATGCAGCTTGTAAAGGCTTAACTGGCACTGCAAGAAAGCTATTAAGGATTATAGTTGTCATTGCTATACACAATTATGGATATAGATGTAAGGATGTCTAAGAAATATGAAACATATATGATTTTAGTGTTTATTTAGTGTGTCATAACTGGTACGTGAAGAGTCTGTCCGTCAATTTATAAACATAAATGTGGAGATAGAGTCAGAAAATTCAGATAAAATACTTTATCATCATATTAAAATGAATATTAATTCAAAGGTTGTGGGAGTATAAAATTCTATAAATGTATTATTTATGAAGGAGCCACAAGAAGAAACATTTCCAAGCTTGATTATCTAATGTTTAATCAATCAACTAGAATGCTTGAAAAGCTAATAGCTAACTTTGAATAGTCTTTTCAATCGTCATAATAAATATACAAATTAATGTATAAAAGATTTATCTGATTTCGTATGAATAAGGTTGATATTATAAAAGTTTTTACTATATGTTTGTATGAATGTTATGAAAAAATACAAATTACAAATTGAAGATTTAACTTATTTTACAGGATTAAATTTCAAATGGTACATTTTTTTACTATATGTATGAATGGGATAAAAAAAGAAGGGCTCGAAAAGTACCAGGTATTGTACAATTGAGTATAAAAACTTTTGCCAATACTTTTTTCTTTAAACTGAAAGTTTTGTTACTAAAAAGAACAATGTATTGTCTTGTTATAAAAAAAGTATACCTTTAATAAAGGACTCGATTGAGTTTACATTGCATTCGCTGAAAGACCTTGAGAAGTACCAGCTATGATACAGTCGAATATGAAAGCTTTAAAAAGGAAGTTTTGTTACCAATAAAAACAATGTCTTGTCGGGTGGAACTCGTACCTGAACTCGTAAAAAATGACTCGATTGAATTCATATTGTATTCGCTGAAAGACCTAGAGAAGTACCAGGTATAATAGAGTTGAGTATGAAAACTTAAGCCAATACTTTTTGCTTTAAACTGGAAGTTTTGTTACCAATAAAAACAATGTCTTGTCGTGTTGAAGTTGTACCTTAAAAAAAGGACTCGATTGAGTTAAAATTGTGATGCGAAAGCATTTTCACTTAAGAATCTTTTGCCTTTTATAAGGAAATTCATAGCATAAATCTTGTTCAATATATATTGCAATAAAAAACAATCTTTTGATTTCCCCTAGTGTAGTCTCTAAACTCAAACGAATCAAACAAATCTGACCTTGCTTTTCTCGGCCAACACTGCGTATGAGTGCTATTCAGATGGCTTTGTCGATTCTGCTTGTTGCTTTCATTATCAATGTCAATGTGCCCGAACGGGGGACGCTCTCTAGGCTAGGTATCTCTAGGAATCCCATCGTAGTCTACGAATTTAGAAACTAATGTCTACGCTCTCGGTCCGACTTTATCTCTGATTGGTTTCTAGTCTCACCCTGAGTGGGGTTAGTGGGGCATAAACCGAGAAGAAAGGAGAAATCGTATGAAATCGTATTGAATGAAAACGGAATAGAGGTCGCGAAAGGCAGCTACTTTGTTGGGATATTGCGATGCGATGAGCCAATATATTACAAAAGTGATTTTTCCTTTTGAAATGTTTTGTTTACTTTATTCGTTCACCTCTCAGAACACTTTCACGCTCTCAGCCTTATCATTGTTTGTATATTTTTATATATATTGCATCGCTGACTGAATAAAACTGTTTTCATTTTATTTAAGCAATTATTTGCATTCGCATTCGTTATTTGCAGTTCGAACTGAGCGCGTTTGTTTTTTATTTTTAGCGCCAAACTACGTTAAATTTTCACACTTTTTAGTTGATTTATTAATTGATTGTTGATTGAAAATGCGCCTCAGTCGAGTTCGCAGTTTCCAAGGCGTTTTGTAAGTCCGGCAAAAGCTAACTTTTCGCGATCTGATTTTAATACAGAAAGTTTTTCAAATCTTAAATCTCAGGCTGTGTCAGTTTTTTAAAGTGTATAATCATGTGAGTTTCGAAAAAATATCTTAAAACTAAGAAAGCATATTTTTTAGTTCTTTGTTTCTGTGTGTTATTTTGAAAATTCAGTTGTGTAATTGATTTATTTGCGTTTTTGGTTTTACGTATTATATTATTTTTGGTTATAAATAAAAAAAAACCATATAGAAAGGCATTTAAAACGATTCTTTTTGAAAAGTCTTTCGGTAATATTTTGTGGTTGAAAATATCAATGGATAAGGTTTGAAGTTCTCCTTTGTTCTTTGTGTAATTTATGAGTAATAAGAAGTTTTATAAACTTAATTATAATCAATAGCAATCATTGCCCTAAATAGTAGGCGCATTTTTAATTTAAAATTCTTACCAATCGGATCGTGAAAATGATGCTCAAAAATCAAACATATCTTGTGTGGCATTTCCATTTCGATTTCTTGTTCATTGAAAACCAAGCAGCGTCTCTAGGATGAGCAATGCCGGAATCGACGGGGGAGGAGGAGGAGGCAGCGGAGGAGGAGGAGGAGGAACAGGAGCACCGCCCACAACGCCACCGCCCACTGGTCATGGATCCACTCGCCGACTGAGCCACTTGTCCGGCACCACTCGATCGGGAGGAGCCGCCGCCATGGGCAACGTGGTGGGCTGGCTGAAGCAGGTTCTGTCCAAAAAATCCAAAAACCAAACCGTATTGATGTGAATTATTCACCCAGCACGAAAAACAAATATATATAAAAAACAAAACCCCGAAACACCTGCACCCCCACCCAGAATAAATGTTGTGATTTTTTTTGTTGCATTCCCCGCCTGAATCTTCAGTTGGTTCCCTGGTTGTCCCAGGTCCCCTGGATGTGGTTACGCCGGAAATTGAAACCGATTCTCATTGGATGTATTGTAAATGTACTTGCAGGCTTCCATCGAAGTGCGTGACGCCGGCACCAGGACACTGTCCATGCTGCAAAGCAGTAACCCCAACTTCCGATCTCTGGACCTGTCCCTGGGTACGCCCACTTCCATTACGCCAACCTCGAGTGACGCCCCCGTGGCCCCGGCCAGTGCCACCGCCTCCTTGAGCGGCTCCACATTGCAATTCGGCCCCGAGGACATCGAGGACAGTAAGGGCAGTCAGTCGCTGACCCCACTGGACGCCAGAGAGCTCCTGACCCGGCCCACGCGAGCCTACGCCTCCGTCAGCCAGCCACAAAGTCCGCGGCATCGAGGATCCGGTTCTGGGTCCCTTTCCGGTCTGGGCTCGAGAGGCGCCACACACGGCCTAACCGGACGCTCCACATCGATATCCTCGCAGCTGGAGAAGACCAAGAAGCTGCTGAAGATGACCGAGGGCGAGGACAAGCCGCTGACCATTTTGCACTACAACGATGTCTACAACATTGAGTCCATGGCGGAGACGGAGCCCGTGGGTGGAGCGGCCCGTTTCGCCACAGCCATCAAGAGCTATGCCCACCTGAATCCTTTGGTGCTCTTCAGCGGTGACGCCTTCTCGCCCAGCATGTGTAAGTGTAGTCCTTGAAAGGATTCTATTTAATATATACTTGAACTCCTTTTGAATATTCTTTTTAATATTCTGCAGTGAGCACCTTCACCCAGGGGGAACAGATGGTTCCAGTCCTTAACTCGGTGGGCACCCACTGCGCCGTCTTCGGTAACCACGATTTTGGTAAGTCAAGTTGTATTCCAAAATCTATAAATAACAACGTTTCCTCCTTAAATCCCAGATCATGGCCTGGATGTCCTTGTGAAACTCATCAAACAGACAGAGTTCCCCTGGCTCATGTCCAACGTGGTGGACAACGAAACAGGCCGCCCTCTGGGTGGCGGCAAAATCTCCCACTTTATTCTCCACAATCAGATCTCCATCGGTCTGATCGGTCTGGTGGAGCGGGAGTGGCTGGAAACCTTGCCCACCATCGACCCCAACGAGGTGACCTACATCGACTACGTGGAGGCGGGCAATCGGCTGGCCCGAGAGCTCAGGAACGAGGGCTGTGACCTGATCATAGCCTTGACCCACATGCGCACTCCCAACGACATAAATCTGGCCAAGAAGTGCATCGGCATCGACATCATCCTTGGCGGGCACGACCATGTCCGGGAGGTGACCGAAATCAATGGCAAGATGATCGTAAAGTCCGGCACAGATTTCCAACAGTTCTCGGTGGTCACTATGGAACGGGATCCTGTCAACCGGGAGCAGTTCACCACGGATGTCAAGTGTGTGGACGTAACTGCCAAGATACCCGAGGATCCGGATCTCAAACAGGAGCTATCCAAATATGCCAGTAAGGGCCAGTAAAGGATACCAGGATTAGATTAAAAAATAATATCCTGGCATCTATTTTTGTAGAGTTCATCGAAAGTAAACTGTCGGACGTGATGGGTGTCTTCAGTGTGGAGCTGGACGGACGCTTCTCGCGGGTTCGCACCCAGGAAACGAATCTGGGCAACTGGGTGTGCGATGTGGTCCTGGCTGCGGTTGGCGCCGATGTCGTAATCCTAAATGGCGGCACCTTCCGCTCGGACCGTGTTCACCCCATTGGAGCCTTCACCATGGGCGATCTTGTCAACGTTATTCCCATGCGGGATCCCTTGATCCTGCTGGAGGTGAGCGGCCGAGTTCTGTGGCAGGCCCTGGAGAATGGCGTGTCTGCCTACCCCAAACTAGAGGGCCGATTCCCTCAGGTGGCTGGTATTAGCTTCGCCTTCAATCCTCAGGCAGAGCCTGGCAAGCGCATCGATCCACAGTTGATCCAGGTGGGAGATGAGTACCTCAACCTGGAGCAGACCTATAAGTTGTGCGTGAAGAGCTACATCTTTATGGGCTGCGATGGCTATACCATGTTCAAAGATGCCACAGTGCTGGTAAGGATTCCTTTTCCTTGAAAATTATATAGAAATGCTGAGTATTTTTTGAACATTCCCAGATGGACGACGACGCCTGTCCTGAGCTGGGCATCACCCTGCAGAACCACTTCAAGGCCATCAACTCGCGGAAGTGTGGCCAAAACACAAAGCATCGCCAGTCCCTGGTGACATTGTCCAGGAGGCACAGTCTGGTCCAGTGCCTGGACAGCATGGACCTGGACGGACCTTCGCCCATACGCAAGCTATCGGTGGGTCATCACAACAAGTCCATGGATCTGACGCATGGCAACTCCCAGAAGGTAACTCAGACATTATGGATAAATGAATCCTTGATATTTAATCCTTTAATGCGTAGATGCTGCGTCGCGCCTCTCTGGATGACCTGGAGCAGTCGAGCTGCGAACTGGCGCCACAGCTGGAGCACCGCATCATTATGATCCAAAACGAAGAGGTAGGCAGGTTACATATTTGGACGCAACACTTAACACTCCATAAGTAATCCTCCCTGCAGCACCATCGCCAGTTGCTATTCAAAAAGGAGACGCACATCATGAACTCGACGATCACCGAGGCGGAGGACGAGTAAAGACCCAATTGAAGACATTCAAATCGCAATTTGCATTTAATTTCCGTATCTTTTCGTTTGTTTGTTTCTTTTTTCGTTTCGTTTTTCTAGTTACTCGAAAATAAGACAACTCGATTGTAGGGCGGCAGGGTCCGGTACCGATATGGAGAGGAAGATTTGATTAAGTCTTAGGCAGAGTGAAGATATAGGAGTTTAGATAGTTAGTTAGTTGCTCTATTTATTGATGTTTGTTGTTAGCAAAAAACCTTGTTTTCTGTTCTTGTTTGGCCATAAGTTTTAAACGTTTGCCGAAATGTATGAACTCGCTATTAGCTATTTGCATATTGTAAGTAAGTGTACCTAAAGCCTACCGCGCTAGTTTAATTTACTTTTAATTAGATAAACTGATTTACACAACCAACTGATTATTGTAATTACTGAAAGGCCCATATGTTTTGTGATCTAGTTAAAACGACTTTTAGCCGAGCTTTGAGATTCCCTAGATAATTCGATCGAATAGCTGATTTCCCAGAGTTAACTCAAAAACCCAAAATCGTAGTCCAGCACCAGAGGTTGTACGGATTGATTCGAAACTAAAACTAGGAGGCAGCAGCCAGCAGTCAGCAACAAGTGTAAAGTGAATGTAAAGCAATATTTTAGAGAATGCACCTGAAAAATGTTAAATCCCAGTACGGGAGAATATGTATATTTTTATGGACACTTTTGGAGCGCTTAAACCACAGCAGAGCAGACTTTATTTTTAGAGAATGCGACCAGTCGTGAAGAAACACTCATGGATAATACCAATGGCTTTAATTCATAGAGTTCCTCGAACTTGCCCACACCCAGTACCACGCCACCAATCCAAGCCGGAGTGAATGTTTTTTGGTCCACTAATCCAGTGAAGCAATCTGATTGCCCAACCAACGACGACCAACTGGAGGGCAGTAGCTACCCATCTCAATTAAACAAAAGTTAAACAATAAGTAGAGGAAGCCTACCTACGTGTACTCCATGCTTAAGTCGATTGTCCATGCTTAGAACGTATAGTTAACTAAAGTGAACAATATACAGGCTCAACTTGCACCTGAATATCAACAGAAAACTCACTCAAATTATAAAGGACACATGCGTAAAAATATAAATATACTTGTATACATAAAAATATATAGATATCGTACATCTTTGTAATTTCCTTTCACACAAAACGCTTGCCAGCCAAAAAAAAACCTTTAAAACTCTCTTCTTTCAAACTATTTTGCAGTGAAACAAAAAGCGCATTTTGTGTATATTGAACGAAGAACATTGATTTATGTAAACATTTATTAAAATACATAAACTACATGTACCGGGACACTTTCAAATTCTTTCTCTTGGCGGAACCACTTTCTTAAAGACAACCTTTGTCAGGCACTACATCGGGTTGTTTCTCGTTTACTTCAGTAAAGGGTTAAGTATGTGTGGTATAACATAAATAGCTAACATATAGTTGGCGGATCCTTATTCAAAATCAGGGCAGTTATTTCCAAAATGGATTTTAAAAAGGTCTCAATCATCTACGAAATGCACGAACGTTTTGAAATTTACACAGTCATTGTAAAAACTGAAGTTATTTGGGACTTGTGTAAAGAATATTTTATGATTACAGTTTATTTTTCGGTTTTCCTTAACTAGGATTTAGAGCCCACAAAAAGGACGAAACACCTACGTATCGCCCTTTTAGCCTAATGTCACAAATTTGCTTTCCAGACTAGATTCCAAGCGTCATACATTGGACCCAGACTTTAGGTCTAAAATACACCTTCAGGATAAATAGTCCATTTAACTAAAAATGTCTTTAATAATGCAGTTAAGAAAATATTCGTTTAAATGCGAGCTTTCTTGTGTAGGTATTTTTAAATTGAAATTTGTTTTGCCGGGCTGTGTGGTCGCACTAGGACTTTTTTATCGATTTATCGAATAGTGATATATCGGCTTAGAATTCAAATAAACGACCGCTGTAAGTTTTAATTCTTTTTTATTTTTATTGAAAATCTCTTGAATTTCATGGTAGAATACTATTTTCATATTTGTACTTTCATAGTTGTGAGACAAAAAGTAAAATTTTTCGGATTTTATCTTGCTTTTCCATGACTCTTATTTTGCGGGAACTTTAAATATATTTCACTTTATTCAACTTTTTTTTCAACCAGTTTTTGCAATGGATTTAAAACGCATTCCGTATATGTTGAACGAAGTACATTGATGTATGTAAACATTTATTAAAATACATAAGCTATATGTAACGGGACTTTTAAAAATTCTCTGTTTTGGCGGAAGCACATTGTTAGTTAGACAGGGCACTAAATCGATTTGTTAATACTTTTATTAAGGGTTAAGTTAAGAGTTTAGCTTCTAGATTGTTTTCCTCGTTTCGTCTTCAGTAGAACTGCAACACCAAGGTCTTTATGGCACTGGCGATGTGGAAGGCGCAGTCGCGCACCTCCAGGGTGTTTTTCTGGATGGCCTGCTTGTCATCCGCCTCAATGGCCTTCTGCAAGCTTTCGCACTCGTGCTGGATCATTATGTTTTGGCGGGTGAGCTGCTTCAGTGTTTCTCGAGTGGTTTCGCTGGCATTGGGGGGCTAAAAATAAGGTAATTAATTATTAGCTATATTAAATAGCATTAAACAGCATTAACATCTTACCAAATTGGCATAGAGAGCAATTAAATCAGTTACAGCACTGCGTATAAGTTCGCCATGTGGAGCAATCGATTGCTTCTGATCCTCTGGCACTGGCTGCATGGCGCGTATGAGTTCTTTCAGGCAGCGAGTGACCAAGTCGGAGCGCACCTTCACTTCCTCCCCGAAGGGCTTCCCATCGCCTGCCATTTGATACATACTGGTGGTATTTCGGACATCGGTCTGGCCCTTGGCCACGTTCGGTGCCAACCGGCGTTCGTACATGCTGGCTGGTCGCTTGATAGTCGACTGGTTGGATGAACCATTCGATGACCCGCTCTCCATGTTGGCAGTGCCACCTTCGGGTAGCGAGAGGGGCTCATGCTCCGTATCCGGGCTGCTAAAGTTCAGATCAATGCGACTAATTGAACAACAAAATAAAGTATACATAATAAAATAAATAAAAAGAAAAGTAACTTAAATAAAATTAAAAGTCTCACAGTGGCTCATCGTAGACGCTGTTGTTGGAGGCGCTTGAGAACTTGGACTTGAGCTGGGAATTCTCGCTGGACAGCTTTTGGACCACGTTCTTCAGTTGATAAATCTCGGACTGAGCGGAGCTGAGTTGTTTACGCAGTGTTTCCATTTCATTCTGCGAGTTGGCACTGCGAGGTGGCGTATGAACAATTGCCTATTTGAATAACATAAAAATAAGTAAATAAAATAAATAAGTTTAAACTAAAATGAACTAATTTGACTACAAACTTAAATTATAAAACAATACAATATAAGAAAAGTAAAAATGGGACTTCACACAGCTACATTTAGTTAAACTACACTTTGACAAATAATGGCTAACTTTATTTAAGCTTAAAGTCTACATTCGGTTTTCTACCATTTGAGGATTCGATTACATTGACTAAAAACAGGGAGCTATAGTGCCCTGGACTAGGGATGAACACAATGGGTAACTCTTTCAGTCTTCGCTTACGCTGCTAGCCAAAGCTATTGTTCAGCTTGAGTATCTTTTGGCGCATGAGGTTTACCTGCTGGGCCATTGGCGGCACCGGGGCATAGTCGTCATCGCTGGCCACCGGATCGTAGATGGGTTCATCGTCCGACAGATTCGGATCGTGGCCACCCTGCTCGAACACAGAATTGTTGGCGTATGGCAGCGATTGCAGCGAAGGCAAGTGATTGCCACCCGCCAGCGGGGCATCCAGTGGACGCAAGTTGGCCATGTTCTGGCGCCGCATGGCATCCACCAGCACGTCGGTCAACAGACCGGCGAACTCGGCGCGATTGAAGCGTGCCAGTTTCTGGCGACCCTGCAACAGAAAACAAACGTCAATAATTGAAGGTTCCACGCTTACTCATCCGCAAATTGTCACAATGCCAACCTGATTGCGAGTGGCGCTCAAAAAGGGGTTAGCCGGAAGAAATGGCACAGTAGCATGATCAGCATTCAAGGTGCTTGTTGACCAGACTGCAAGGAATTAAAAAAAAAATTGTGGTGAATTTGAACTAATGTTTTTAGTTTTTTAGAGTTCTTACTGGCTTCACACTCGCGGCGATCCACTTCGTCGTACAGATCCATTACCAGCTCCTCGAACATCTTGTTGGGAACAAGTTGCAACCTTCCACGAGCTATTTTCAGCTGTTCACTGATGTCGGCTCCACTGGCATCTGGTATGGTCAAGTGGCGGCCACTCTAAAATGAAGAACAAATTATAGGAAAATCGTATAAACAAGTCAGAGCCAGAAGCTGCAGCTTCCCACTCCACTGACAGCTGCGGACGGTTTAAATTTAGAACTCACTGCATGGTCTGGTTTCTTGCCGCCCAAGAACACGATGATTCTGTCCGTAACATCATACATGGCATCCTGCAGACGCTCCGCTATGGTATTATGATTGTTGGTCCTGGCCAGCTCCAAGGGGGTCATGCCATTGCCATCCAAGGCGTTCACATCCGCTCCATAGATCAGCAGCATCTCGATCTGCGAGGCCTGGCCGAACTTGGCGGCCATGTGCAGTGGCGTCGATAGCTTGTCTTCATGGTAATAGTTGGGATCGGCGCCCTGGACCACGAGACGCAACGATGTCTCCAGATTGCTGGTTCGCACACTGGCATGGAGCTGCCTGCTGAGTTCCTGCTCCAGATTCCCACCACTACCGCCGGCATCGTCGTCGTCCTGCAGGCTGGGCTTCAAGACGTACGACAGGTTAACATGCTTGGCCTTGATGAATTCCGACTTGGTCGGGTGCAAGGCATCCTTAGGCGAGGGTTTGCGCAAACGGGGCAGGTGCTTGCCACCCGAGGAGCTGGAGCTGCCGTCCAGAAGATGATGCTCCCACACACTATTCGCTCCATGGGCATTCAGGGAGTTGACAAAATTCAACACCGACGGTTCCCAGTTACCCTGCCGCAGGGACTTCACAATGGAGATGTGCCTGCCCAGGCTGCGATGAACGGAGCAGCAGTCGGCGCACAGGAGGATGCCCCGGTTGATGCTCGCCCAGGAGGGATCACTGGCACCGCAGTCCCCGCACACCTCCGTCTGGAGTCGCGACTTGCCCCGCGACATTATGCTCCCGCGAGTGGATTGCGTGGGCGGGGTCGTCGCGTTCTGGTTTGAATGCTCCGGCGGCGCTATAAATAACTTCTTATGCGCTTCGATTATGCTGCTGGCGAAACACATTCAGCATTCCCGTCTGAGGTACCTGGGCGATAAAAAAAAAAAACGTAGAATATTGAATTGCACTGGTGGGCGAGCTTGGATCCGTGTGAGTCAGTCGCACAATCAGCGGTTACTGATTGGGAATAGAAGACATATTGCAGGGTGGGGTGTTCCACGACCTGTCTCACCCCTTGCAATCAATTATGGGAATTACTTTTAATTAAACGCTGCTGCTGACTGCACTGCTAAACATTTTTTTCTATGGCTTTGTTTACAAGGTGTGACCAGGTGGGTGACAGTCTGCAACTGACTAAGGTCATACCAAGGGGGTATCAATATTTTAAGGAATGTATAAATATATTATAATATGTATTCCATTCCACCTGTTTTTGTAATCATAATTAATATAACTTGTGCAGAATCTAAGTAACTGAATTTTGATTTAATTTAAATCTATTCCAGATTCTATTCCAGATATTCTTTTCGTTTTAAACTAAGTGGCAACTCTATGCTTGCAATCATATGTTTGTCAACAGTACAGTTTGAGAGCAACTGTTTTTTAGCACACGTGCAAAACAAAAACAAAGTGCCGACTTACAATTGGAATTTCTCTGTATTTAACCAATTTTAAAGGCTATTCAAGAAATAGCATGCAAGTTGAGAATCTATACACGTCGGTGGCCTGCAATCGCTGCATGGAATGTGCGGATTGGGGCCCAAACGGCCTTATTGCTTATGGAGCCTGCAATGCTGTTGCGATAATGAATCCAAAGGTACGAAGCTTGTTTGTCTATAAATCAACGTATTTATTTGTTTTTCGTATAGTTCAAGGGAAATTCGGCAAAGATAATCTACACCCTGGTGGAGCACACAAAGCGAGTAAACACTGTAAAGTGGTTGGACACGAAAAGTCTCCTTTCCGGAGCCG
Organism: Drosophila ercepeae; assembly: GCA_018150545.1. Lineage (NCBI taxonomy): Eukaryota > Metazoa > Arthropoda > Insecta > Diptera > Drosophilidae > Drosophila > Drosophila ercepeae. The sequence goes on from JAECWL010000161.1 coordinate 18,570,336, forward strand.
ATGATTCAAATGCAATTTTGTGGGAACTGGATGAAACGGGCGCCACCAAGCATATTCTATTAAAAGGCCACACAAGTGGAGTAAATGCAGTGGATGGTATTCTACGGAAGAACGGCTCCTGGCTGTTGGCCACTGCAGCCGCTGATAACACCGTCAAGTTGTGGAACTTCCAGGATGACACTGCCACCTGTTTCCAAACCATAGAATTGGCTGGAGGATTTTGCTTCTCCCTGCGACTCACACATCTGCCCAACAGCGACAACGTTCTTCTGGCCTTCAGCGGTGACGACGAGACCGTCTCTTTGTGGGCGGAAGTGCCGCAATCCTTGGGTGGCGGTGATTCCCTTTGCCAGCAATTCCAGCGGATCCAAAAGCTCTCAGGCCACGAGGATTGGGTACGGGGCCTGGATTTTGTAAGGGACGGTGAGGATCTACTTCTGGCCAGCGGTTCGCAGGACAATTTCATACGACTCTGGCGGATTGCGCCTCGCACCGAAGACCAAATGAAAGAGAATCGCGTTGACCTGCTTGATATAAGTGAGAATGAGGTTGAAATCAACGTGGAGGAGAAAATTCTGCAGCTGGGCGAGCAAGCTTGGTACGCCGTGAGCTTGGAATCGGTTCTTTATGGCCATGAAGGTTGGGTTTACGGCGTACACTGGCATAAAAACCAAGAGAAGGGTAAGAAATTCCATTTTAATTATTGAACTGAGCATTAATACTATTATTCTTTTAGAGCTTCGACTACTTTCTGCCTCCATTGACAAGACCCTGGTTGTTTGGGCACAAACGGCTCAAGAAGTTTGGATGGAGGAGGTCCGTGTGGGTGAGGTTGGCGGTAACTCCATGGGCTTCTTTGGCGGCAAGTTCTCCTCCGATGGACATTCCATCATGGCTCATAGCTACCAGGGTGGTTTCCACATTTGGAATCAGGATAGCGAACGCCCACAACTCTGGACCTCGAATGTTATTGTTGGAGGCCACTACGGTGAAGCTAGAGATCTGGCCTGGGAGCACGATGGGGCCTACCTCATGACCGTTTCGGCGGATCAGACCACTCGTTTGCACGCTCCTTGGCTGCAGGATGCTGCCCAGGACTCCACATGGCACGAACTGGCGCGCCCCCAAGTCCATGGCTACGATATGCAAGCCCTGGCTCTGCTTTCTCGGTATAAATTCGCCAGTGGAGCCGAGGAGAAGATTGTTCGAACTTTCCAGGCCACAGCGAATTTCATAGAGAACTTCCGACATATCAGCAAGCTGGAGAATGATGAGGCGGGTGATGCACTATTGGAGTGTAAGAAAGTTAAAATCAAAATGTTATTTGTTATATAATTTAATTCCCATTATAGCTCTTCCGAAAGGGGCTTCTGTGCCCTCACTGGGATTGTCCAACAAGGCGGTTTATAAAGAAGAACCCCGCAGCGGGGAATCTGGAAAGGCGAAGGACGAGTACCCGGAGAACTACTTTGTTCCAATCACACTGGAAACTCCACCACAGGAGGAGACCTTGATGCAGAACACTTTGTGGCCAGAGTTGCAAAAGCTCTATGGCCATGGCTATGAAATCTTTGCTTTGGCAGCCACCAGAGATGGTTCCGTGTTGGCCTCCTCCTGCAAGGCCACCAATGCTGAGCATGCCCAAATAATACTCTGGTGAGAATAAAGAATACACTTGATAGAAAGTAACTGATAAAATTCTCTTCTCCTCCAGGAACCCCTCGAATTGGAAGCAATTGCAAAAGCTAAGCGGCCACCAGTTGACTGTCACTCAGATGAGTTTCTCGCCAGATGGTCGTTACCTGCTGTCTGTGTCCCGAGATCGCCGTTGGTGTCTGTTTGAGAAACAGGACGCTACAGTGGGCTACCAGTTGGTGGCAAGCACGGACAAGACAAATGGAGTGCATACCAGGATCATTTGGTCCTGCGATTGGTCGCACAACGGTCAGTACTTTGTGACAAGTTCGCGGGATGGCAAGGTTGTGGTTTGGAGAAAGGTCGAGCAAGCAAAGGATTCGTCTTCATTGAACGGCTGGCAACCGGCGGGAGTTCTGGAACTAAAAAATGAGTCCATCACAGCAGTGGCCTTTGCCAGGGATTGCTTGAAGGGTACGGATGATACATACGTCGTAGCTCTTGGCACGGAAAGTGGCCTGATAAAGCTGTATCAGTTGGCAAGGGGAGAGTGGAAGTTGCTCAGTGATATGAATAAGAGGTGGGTTTTTTTGATTTTATTGGAAGTTCCATGTTTAAGACTTCTCTATTCCACAGCCAAGCTCATCACCTCACTGTTCGGAGACTACAGTTTCGGCCTGGACAGCCTCATCTCCAGCTGGCAAGCTGCGGCGAAGATCATCTGGTGCGCATCTACGATATAAAGCAGACATGATTTTGACCACATTTTGAATTAAAGTAGCCTTATTAGCCGCAATAAGCGGCACTTAATTGGAAATCTGTAATATCGGCAGACATTTCGGAAAGGGGATGGGTCTCGTCTCGACTCTTTTATCTGTCATGCTCCTATCTAATCTGTGGCAATTAGTCATGTTCTGGGCTTCCCGGGCCTCAAGTCTGCTTCTGTTTCACGTTTTACGATGACATGTTATTGACTTCTAATTAGGTGCAAAAATAATTCAAGGGCAAGAAAATGTTGATGCCGCGTATTTAAGTGGGAACCTTCGGTGGGTAGGCATTCAGTTTTTTGTGAACGCTTTGAGATGAAGGCTGTTATTGTTTTGGCTTTGATTGGTTCGGTTTTGGCCGCTCCGCCGGTTCGAGTGCAGGCCAGGCCTGGATACGTTGAAAATGGAGACAAGTACGCTCACATTTTCGCTCCAGTGCGTCCTGGGCCGAACAAGGTGGTGGAAGTGCACCTGCAACCTGTGGAGCACCAGCATCAGGCTAACTCTGCCAGCCATCTGGTGGAGCTGGAAGTCAGGCCCGTGGAACTGATGCCTCCACATGCTGTGGAGATTGAGATTAAGCAGGAACATCAGACTCAGGAGAAGAATCACGCCCAAGGCCACTTTGTGCAACTGGAAGTTCAACAGCCCCAGGAGGAGGAGGTGAGGTATCCCAACTACTTTGTTGAAATGGAAATGAAGCCTGTGGAGCAGAAGCCCACCCACATGGAGATCGAGATTAAGCAGCAGCCGGAGAAGCAGATGGAGACCGTTCACCAGTATCAAAACTCTGCCCAAGGACACCTGGTGCCACTGAGACCCCTTGCCCAGAAGCTGGAACTGGAGGTATCCCACGATGCGATTCCCCAGCCTCAGCACTATAGTCTGAACTTGGGCCAATAGAAAGTGGCAAACCGAAAAATGTAATACAAAACTGCATTAAATATGTATAATTACAAAGAGAGCCTTTCACTGGCGAGTCCTCCCAAGGTGCTTGTAAAATGCGAAATAAATAAAAACTTGATAGGGTCGAGAGGGGTAAGCCGCGGAAGGGCCGCAGTTTGCAATTTCCGTTTAGCTGCATAGTTCCTCTTTTTTGGAGGAGGGCCATGTGACCAGGAGCTAGGGAGCCAAGTAGAAAGGAGCCGCAGCAAGGAGCTGAATTATGGCCAGAGCGTGCCACCTTTTCAACCGCAACTTGCAATTTCCGTGCGCCAACTGACTTTATGATTGCCAATGGCTTCGGGCTTCATAGCTTTTAGCTTGCAGCTTCAGTTTCAGCTTCAACGCCATTGTTGTCCCAAATTACAGGAGGTGGAGCACCAGGACAACGGGGAGCGATTCTGGCAATGCGGTTAATTGGCTGGCGGCCATCCTTCTCTGGCACTTTAATTATGTTTTCGTGCTGTCCTCAACTCCACTTCTAGTGCTTCTATCTCTACATCCACATCTATATCTGTATCCTTGGAGTCCTGCTGTGTCGTTGAACCATGGGTACTCCTCGGATCCCGGATAGATAAGCGCATAAATCTGCATTGTTCCGAGTGCCACAATGGGGCAGAAAGTTAACTATTGAATTGCATTTAGGCCACGTCGGAGGTCGATTGTTCTCGCACCTATTCAGAGACACCCGATATCCCGAAGGGACTCCTCGGGGGGGCTGTTCACCAGCGCGGGTTCGCACTGTACTGGGGTGAAGGAGAAACCGAGTTAAAAAATCGCGATTCATGGTGCTTTCATTCTTGAGATTACACTTGAAATAGTTTATGGTTCTACGAGTTTAAGGTTTAGATTTTAACGATTTATTTGTCGGTACTATCATTATTTTAATTTCGTCAATATATATATTGATTTATGTTTTTTTCAGAAGGTATTCTAATTTTGGGAACAATTGTGCAGTGAAGGAGACATCCTCGACCCTGTGAAGTATATGTATTCTTGATCAGGATCCTCTCCCAAGGCGATAAAAGCTTGTTCATCTGCCTGTTTTACCATAAACTTGTTTCTCAGATTTAGAGTTTCCGACTTCATCTCCTATATCTATCATATCTATCTCATATAACTTCTTTATAACTAAATCGAAAATGTAATAATTTCTATACATTTGCAGAGTCTGTGCTCTTCTACATCATTTCATATAGGATTGACCGACTATATTCTATATTCTATTCATATAATCGGAAATGCTATAATTTTGATTTTATTGGAAACTGGCATGACCACCTTTATTTGATAAATGATTCACCCGAAATGAGCTTTGCTCCTCAGTTTTCTTTATTTTTCATCTTAAAACTAAACAGATTACTTTAACAAACTATAAAAATAATACAAGAATTAAGCAATATCTTCTGAATTCAAAAACTTTTATTTAGTTATTTAAACTTGGAACATTTTCTCTCACTGCTTCCTCTTGCAAAGCGTTTTATTTTTGAGTCAAATATTGCCAAACAAAGCGGCCATTGCAATGGCGCTACATGCGTTTCCGCTTCCGTCCAAAAGTTCCACAAAAATCCATATATTCATGCATTTGCGCCGAAACTTTTGTTCAACTTGCATTGTGTTGTGCTGTGTTGTGGCACGAATCCGCGCGCACTCTTTATTTATTTTCTTAGTGCCCCAGCCATTTGTTATTGTTGCAACAATTTTGCATTTTGCGGAAAAAGTTTAAGTTTCAATTGCAGCGAACGTGCCCAAGAGTTGCTGACAGCCACTGACTGCTCTGTTGCAACTGAAACTGAAGCCATTCTAGCCATAACATGTGTAAACATATTCATCCTCCCAGTCCCGTTCCCTCTTAACCATCTCTCCTTTATTCTGAATCCGCCAGGCAACATCCCAGCTTTCCAGCATCCGGCATCTCCCCGGAGGAGCCCAGACATTCCCGGGCATTTCCATATGTGTGTCAGTAGTGGATTTCGCTTTGGTTGCGCTTTCTGTTTGCCTGCCATAGTTTCTTGTTTTTCATTTTTTGTGCTTTTTGTTTGACTTGTCGGCGGTTGGCGGCCAATCATGCCTAAACTGGCAAAAAATAGAGATCATTTTGCGATTTTATTCGAAAATTTCTAAAGGTTTTTGCTTTTCCAGCTCTATTTTCCTCGAACTTAAAAAATCTTACATGATTAAAATATTCTTTGGGTTCTCTATTTAAAGTTTAAGATTTTCAAAATACTTTTAAAAAGCTGATTTTCTTTAAACTACTTATAGTATTTTATTATTAATAATTTTTATTTGTATTTAAAATATATAATGGTACTTCTCTTAAAAACTAATCCTGAAACTAAGATTTGAATTTAATCAATAGGTACCCATTTTTACTTCTCATTTTTACTTAAAGTGTAGGCAGAAAATATTCAGAATTCAATTGTACAATATTTATGCATTATTTTGTTTCATTTATTAATATTTGATATGCTGAATATTTTGTTTCTCCGCAGAACATGAAGGTTACACTTTTTGTGGCCACCTTAAAAAAAATATGCCTCATATTTATTATTTCGGAGTCTATAAATAAGAGATACGAGTAAGAAAAAATTAAATCGTAATACTCATGATAATTACAAGCCATTATGTTGCCTGCTGTGATTCGATTCAAGCCGAGACTTTTAAAAACTTAAGCTGTTAATTTTTCAAAAGGAGAAAAGTTCAGTAATTCAAGTGGAAACTTTTGCTCTGTGAGCAGCTCCCAAGCTTCTTTTACCTTCTTTGTGGAAATATAATATCTTTTCGGGACTTGCTTGGCTCTGATTCATTCGATATCCGTTTGTAGTCCTCAGAATGGGCATCTTTAAGGTGTCTCTTAATGCCGTGTGGCAGCTCCTTTGAAGGAGCGATCAGAAATGTTGCACTTTGAAGCATCACCCACAGCTTCGTAACTTAAGATTCGAAAACGGCTAAGCAGATGGTGACTTACTCGACCCATCTTGGATAGATTTCGAATATGGGATGTCCTGAACATATAAAGTCAGACGGTTGGAGGAAAATAGATTCAACTAATGAGCTTTGATGTTTGCCTGTAATGGGCCAATATTTAATATGTAAATATGTTGTTGCCTGAAATGTGTAATCTTCGTCCTGGAAGGACATGGCCATCGTTTTCATTGAATCATTTGAATCATAGACCACGATAACAAATGCATAGCGACTTGAGTTCAAATAGAAAATAGAAAAAAGGAAGTAGATCCAAGTAGATTTCCAATTTTGGGTTTTGAATAAAATGAATTTTTAAAAAATTACAAACAAAAAATTGCAGTGTTCTCTCCTCTGGGAGAGTCGCCTTTGAAGCAAAAGTCTTCATAGAAATCTGCGAATGTGCTGATGGGATGGGCTGCCTCTTGCCACCCCCTTGTTGGCCATCTTGCCACAAAGTCCTTTGGAAATTAATTATTCCAGTGGCGCTGGCACTGGTGCTGGTGCTGGGAGTGTGCCACGCCACGTCCATATTTTTGCCCTGCTTTTCGCTGTCATAACTCTGCCCCCGGTTGCATGCCCCATCATAAAGCAACATACATATTTGCTTGTATTGAAGCTCAAACACCCACACCCACACAAAGCCACGCACACAAACACAGCTCATCCATGCATATGTTTCGCTTGCATTTCCGTTTTCCTTGCCAGACTGTGGCACCATGATTTGTGCATTTCCGTTTTTTGGCAGCACGCACACCCGGCGTATGAGCAATATTGTGTGTGGGTTGGCCGAACCGGATGGTGGATGCTTGGACGAGAGCTGCCAAAGCTGCCGGAGCTGGAGTTGACCAATGCAACAATGCCAATTGATGCACATTGAACACTTGGCCTAGTTCCGCCCAGTTGCTACAATTTTAAATCGCCAATTGATTATGCTCCTTCCTGGTTTTTCTGGTTATTCGGTTCGGTTTTTTTTTTTGCCGCATTTGCTCTAACAAGCAAAAGTTCGGATCGAAAACTTTCGGTTTGCTCCGGCTAAGCCCAAAAGCTGAAGCGTTCAAAGTTTTTCAATTACCTGACCATGGCCGGTCCGGTCCGGTCCGGCTCCGCCAGTTCCGCTCGATTGCTCCGACTCGTGTCTCCTGTCTCGAGTTTCCCGTTTCTCCATTCCAGGATCCCAGGAATCTCCTGAAACGAATTTCATGTTCCCATAGTTATGTTTGTCTTCCTGCACGCGAAGAATTTTTGACAGATTTTATATGTATTTTGGATGAAATTTACAAATCTTTGCACAGATAGGAAAATGCTTTTTAATTTTATAAATTGTGGTATGAATTTTATTCAATTTTTTATATTCCTTTTGTATTTTTGCGTTTTTTTGCAGTTTTAGGCATTTCAAAAACTTATTCTATTATTTCCGGCGAAACCGTCTCCGTAGAAGTTTCTATTTTAAATACTTTAGTTAAAAAATATGTCTCATACGATAAAATTGAGTCTTAAATTATAGGTTTATTATATTATATTATAGTTTAAGTTATAATATTTATCTTGGATTCTGTGGCTATGTTTATACAAAAATTAATGGCAAAATTCGATAAATGAGTTGGTTTTTACTCGAAAATGTTAAAAAATTTAATGTTATATTTATATTTTTCGCCCAATAATTTATCAAAATTTGGCATTATTATTTAGGTATTACAACTATTATATAAAATTAAGTATAGAGTAAATTCTCAAGGGGAAAGTATTTTCCCAAGTGCTCGAAAGTGGCCAAGAAAGGGCAGGAAAATCATGAGGGAATCGGCGTAACTTTAACAAGACAACGGGAAAAACTGAAGAAAAGTAGCACGAGTTGAAAGTTCTTGCGAAAAAAAGGGGTAATCGGAGGGGGAAGTGTGCATTTTGATTATAAATATTGTAATATAAACTTGAGGCCCTGGCCGGGTAGTTATGGCGGCTCAATTTAGTGGGTTGGACTGGCCAGGACCAGGACCAGGACCAAGTCCCCGACCCGGTCCCAGACCCAATCCCTAACCCGAACCCAAACCCCGACTTGATTCCGTTTTCATTTGTCTAGCAAGCCTTTGAAAGTTGGTAAACCTTAATTGTTTTCCAATTAGTTTTGCAGTAAAAAGTTTGAAGTTCATTTAGCCTCCGAGTGAGCAATGTTTTTGCCACGCTTTATCTTGCCTCGCCGTGTTTTTTTTATTTTCGAGCTTCGTGTTGGTGGCAGTCAACGTGGCGTATGATGAATTTTTAATTACGTGTGCTGCAAGCAAACCAGACATCGCAAAAAACGAGCTAACAGAAAAAAAACATTGGTAACAACTGTTTGCCACTTGCAAATTGCAGCTACTCCGGCAAAGTAATAAAACAAAAAACGTGGCAGTTGCAAAGCCAAACGAATCGCTTTCCGAGTACTTTTTTTTTGGTTTTTTGGAAGGCGGTGCAACAAGACACTCGAGAGGCGTTGCATGTCCATAAACGGCACTTGGCCAAATGCCAAACGGCCAGGATAATTGCACAGCCTGAGATCAGATGGAGGCAGGCCAGGGTCCTTGTTCCTCCTCCTCTTGCTCTTGACAATGAAACTGACTGGCTACTGACTATGAATTTGAATTTCCACTGCGGATTTGAGGGTTTAACTTTCACACGATTTATGACATACAGAGCTCGGTGTGATGTTTTGGCCGCCACTTTAAGCCCTTTAAATGCGGCCATTATCTGGCCAGGTTTTTGTTTACCGACTGGCTTTGGCCTGTCCGAAACCAAAAACAATTTGATTGTTTTAAGGGCGAAACGCTGTTGGGTATTTTCGACACTTGCTGTTTTTGTTTTTCCAGTCTACTCGTACGATTCTGATTGCAGTTGTAAATTCACAAAAAATGAAAAATCAAGCCGTTTTGTACACTGTCAACAGTGCAGCAGTCCCATCATCACCTCTGGTTCCCCCATCAGGCCACAACATCTCTCTTCCCCTGACCCTGCCCCGGGAGTGCAATTGGAATTGTTGCAAGCGGAATCCCAGGGAGCATTTTTGCAACATTTACGATTTCCCTTATTGCCAGCGCTTTCATTTTGGTTTCAGACACTTTTCCCATTCGTTGACAATTTTATTCATATACATATTTACATATATATGGTATATCTTTATATATTTTTACCCTCTTCTGTTTTTTATCAATATGGTGGCTGCTTTCGAGGGCCATTCCGCTGGACATCTGTAATGCATTGCCGCCATAACTTTCAATTTGTTTTGGCATCATATTATTTGCATACCGAGGCGATCCATTCCAGCGTCCAGCGACTCTGTTTAATGACTCTGAAAAGGATCCTTTTATCTTTAATGTTTTCAAAGATTGCGACTTGAAATAGTATTTAAGGGAAGAAATCTTTTTTGTTGTGAAATAATATCCTTTTATTCTGATAAAATTCAAATTGCGGTTTAATAATGGTTGCGGTTTCTCGCCTATTAATCACCTCTTCCCGCTGACTTCCTGCCCCTTTTCCCAATTAACCTTTAACCTAATTAAAAATATATTATAGATAAAATGGATTCTCGTCCTACTTCTTGCAATTTGAGGAATTCCATAATTTTTGTATTCAATGAGTTTAATTTATTTAAATTAAAATAATACATGGTATGAAAGAAGATAAAAAATATACTCTAAACCATTTTTAAAAATGCTATAAATGGTTCGAATTAGGACGTTTTAATTTTTAAACTGAAGTAAATATGATCCCTGTAGGTTAAGTTTGTATCTAATATAGCTAAATATGTTACCTATTTCACATATACCAAAATATTTAATGTTTTTTTCCCAAACTAGTCTAATATGACTATCTGAGACATAAGTGCTTTTCCCTTTTTTAAAAGGCCTGATTTTTTAAAAGCCTGATTGACTTTAATTATCCATTTTTCAAGGTACGACTTCTTGCTATCTGTAGATGCTCGGTTATATCCGTAGCTAACAATCCAGAACAAAGAATAGCAGTGTCGTCGGCAAAGATAGACGCAATGGGTTTATTTTTGTCTTCACAATCAATCACAAAATACATTATTTATTCATTTGTTGGTCTGATGCCTTTTAAATTATTTTTATGTTTTTCTTTTTTAAAATGCTCGATGCTTGAACGCTCTTCAAGAGGGTCTCAACCAAAATGTTGATTGATGTTTATTCTAAATCATCTTTTTAACTAAATTTATCTTCGATAGTAAGAAAACTTTGGGGACTGCATATCATTGATTTGTAGATTCTTTTTAATTATTAAATTTTATTCATGTTTCATTCGGTTTTTGTACAACATGCCCCAAAAAATCTATTCAAAATACTCTTTTTCGAGATAACAAAGAACTAGATTATAATTTGTCAAAAAATTGCAATAAATTATTGGGTTATGTTCTAAGGATTTTAATTTCTTCGCTGTTTCAGTTTTTTTTAAATATTATTACGAAAATAATAAATTTAACTTACAGCATTTTTTTATTGAAAGTAAAATTTAATTTGGGAGCATTTACAATTTCATTATGATGTGGAATTTGGATGTTTTTAGTTTCACATATAAAAATATTTATGCAGTGAAAGCAATACAAAACTTTCTCCCAAAAAAAATATTAAAAATATAGATATAAAGTTAGGAACTGAAGCCTTACCATCTAATGGCATCAACCTTTTTACAAACAATAATCAAAAGTCTGATTGAGGCTAAGATATGAGCTTACTAATCCAGCTGTCCGTTGCAGATGTCCAAGACCATCTTCTTGCGGAAGTAGGCCATGTTCTCCTGCGAAAAGTTGATCTCCTGGTCCCGGGTCACGTACTCCGCGAACATGCAGCTGAAGACGCCGCAGTCGCTGAGGTTCTTCTGCTGCGGCAGCTTGCGCTTGGAGATACTCTCGATCCGGAAGCCTTGGGTGTCGAAGGGCAGCTGGCGCTTGTCCAGGGACTCAAGCTTGAGGTACTCCTCCAGAGCGTCCAGGACCGACTGGTTGGGATTGCCCAGCGAGTCGTAGTATAGGATGCTCCGGTCCCGCAGGTTTATGATGGCCATGCACCAGTGGAGCTTGTTGTAGTGGACCGGCACCAGGATGATGTCCATGCGGAAGAGGTCCACGTTGCGTGTCCAACGCCGGATGGCCGTATAGCCGCCCTGTTCGAGGCGTGGCAGGAAGAAGGTGTTCATGGCATGAACCGTTGGCAACCTGCCCCAGTGCCTCTGAGAGCGATCCTCCAGAAGATTCATGTAGAAGTTGATCACCTCGTCGTTTAGCCAGGTATGCCCCTCCAGAGTGCAAATGTCATAGCGGTGCAATCGCAATGAAAACTTCTCAATCAGGACCTTTATAATAATTATGATATAGTATTCTATATAAAGGAAATTTTTAGAAAGTATTAACCTCATCCCTCGGTCCAGTAACAAGTCCCCGATATTTGGCCAATTGCTTTTTGCTAAGCTTTGGGAGCACCTGCTTTTGTTGTTTCTTTTTTAAGGCCTGAGGATTCCGGACCACGCGATGTCTGAAGATCAAGGTTGCACTCTCGAAGCCGCTCTCCTGGACCTGCCGCTCCTTATGGGTCTTTACAACTTCCTGGACGGCCAACTGGCTTCGGCGATTGATGTCCTGGCGGGAGCGAGCTATTCGCTCCTTGAACTCGGCTACGAAATCGTTTCTGTAATAAGGAGATTGGTTGAGTCTCCGCTCCAAGGCGTTGTCGTGTGACTCGTCGATGTCCGTCGATCTTGCCGAGCGGCTTGCAGTGATGGTCACAATCGAGTCCATGACAGTTGGAGTTGAGCTGCGTGGGACAGACAGGATTATATCAAGATTATCGTTAAATTGGTATAATATCTACCACTGTGGCTTGAAGTTTAGCCTTTGGGCCACCTTGTCCAACAACTTGGCATACAAATCCAGTTGGGGATTAGCTGGATGGATGAGTGGCGTCAGTATACATCTCATGGGAGGACTCAAACAAGGACTGCCACTGCCGGTCGGCTCCTGATGAAAACCTAAACCTAATGAAGAGGGAGCCGGAGAACAGACCGTCGTTTCGCAAGCATCCTGTACCAGTTTTAGGTACTCCGCGTGCTGCAAGCTCTGCTCCTCGAGCTGCAGGACGGACTTGCCGCTATCCTGGACTATGGCCTTAGAACCCTGACTCACCGAACCCGCTATGGATGTCATTGAAAGCGACGACATGGATCCTTTGTCCGCTTTCTTTAAAAGAGACCTGAAGCTCCCAACGCCCAGGCGGCTCCTGGCACCAATGGATTGATGACAATTTAATAAATACTTTTGGCGACGAATTGCCATTGGTTTCCTGACACATTCCCCACTCATTTCCTCCGTGCCACTCATGACTCTTAGTATTTAAAAAAAATAATTTATTTATGTAATTCCTGAGAAAAAAAGTCGACACGCTGACAGTCACCTGAAATTTTAGTCGCAGCAACAATTTTGACAATTCGCCTTTAGTGTTGATCAAAAGCAAAGGATACTTTGTTGTTTTCATTTTAAGGGTCTATCGGATTTTTTTAAATAATCAAAGTTTCAGAAAAATTGTGAAAAAATCCAAACTATCTTCAAAGTAAGTTGAATTATTTATTAAAGGAACCGAAGGCAAAGGTAACTAATGCTTGGTAAATCCAGAATTAACTTTGACATTTTCTGGTAGGCTTAATATGTTAAAGTAATAAATAAATAGTTATTAAACTATAAATTTAAGATACATATGTAATAATTTTTTGCTTACAAAAGTGTCCATGTTGACTTGTTACCAGAGTTGCCCCTTTGCTTTTACCAACAAAGAAGACCGACAGCCCTGGTTTTCAAAACTTTAAAGGAAAACTTTAACAGGCTAGTCGCTGTTGAATTTAAGAAATTTCCAACAACCGATTTCACAAATAAGGATCATCTAAAATGTATTTTTTTGTATTTTTTCTACAAAATTTACCAATGAGTGAAAGCTTATTTAACGAGTGGCTTTCTAAATACCTTTTGAAACCTTTTGAAACCTTTTTAAAACCAAACTATTAAAGCCACTGGATATGATTCTTTTGAATCTCAACTTTGGTAACTTTCCACAGTTTTTTATGGAAAAAGCAAAATAAAGTTGAAATAAACTGGCATATTGGTAGGAATTACTGCAACATTGACTCTTTCGTGTTTTTTTTTTTCGATTTACTTCAGTTCATTTTTCCACAGCTGTCAGATTTTTTCTGGGCTTTTCCAGCTTTTCCGCCTTTTTTTTGGCCTTTTTTGAACTGTGGCAACTGCCAGGCGTTAAAGTTAATTTGTTTACGTTGATGTGTCAATATATGGAATCGTTTTTTGCGACTTCATCAAGGACTGCAAATAGATTTGTCGAAATGAAACAAATTTTCGCCATTTCGCGAGGATTTATCTTTTCAATATGCGCTGAGCCTGGCCCGGGAAAAGCTGTTCCCGCCCATTGATGTGGTCACATCGACTTGGTTAAAGGTAGTGGGATAGCGGGATGGGGATGGCGGGATGGGGACAAAAGCCAAATCGGTTTAAGCCAAGAAAATCAACTTTGACTTAACAACATTAAAAGCGCAGTGCTTTAAGGGACTTTAAGTTAATTTTGAGAGCTCCAGCCTCCCTCCTGGCGATGCGATGGCTGAAAAGATGATAAATTTTTATGCCGAAGAACTCTGAAGGCAAGTTTATAAGCGAGCTTCTCGGATAAGTGTGTGTTTGAAGCCCGAGGATAGGAAACTTTGAGGCAACACAGCCGCAACTTTAGCGGCGACATTTCCTCCGGGCATTGCCGCAAATTATGCGGTCGGGGATGTCTTGCCACCAAAAGGAGCTGTCTACGGGCACTTGGAGAAAATTTCTTGGAAATTGGAAATTAAAAGTTGGTCAAGCTTTAATAGGTCCAAGGATATGGGCTATATTTGGAAAAGGTTTTGCTTATACAATCTATGATTATTTCAAATGATTATTCCACCTCTACCAAGCAGCTTAATATGTTTTCTAAAAATGCTTTTTTAAATAAAAGAATATATTCTTTTTAATAAACGTTGAATTCACAATTTCAAGTAATATATTTAAATTTATATTCAAAATATTTAATTCGATATTAATTCTGTATTAACACATAATTAATAGATATGTTTTATACTCAGAAACTTCATACTAGATAGTTTATTCTTCATACATAATGTAAAGTATGATATTAGTTGAAGGGACTTTTATATTTTACGCAAAATGTGTTTATAAAACTACGCCCATCTTACTTTCAGAAATCTCGGTTTTATTACTAAATAAAATACTAAAAAAATTGTACCTTAAAAATGAAAATTCCATAATTATTTTTGTATCCATTTAATAGAATGAAAAAGAAAGACAAGTTTTTCTGCTAGCCCACAGGCCCTGAAAAGTAGGCAATAGCAAATGATGGTTTGGACAAATCCTAATATATTCGTAAATGAAATATTTTACACTCATTTAATTAATCGTGGTGGAAATTAAATGTTTTATAATTTAACAAGACTTAAAACCAATAATATATACAATTTTAAAGTATTAATAAATTGTTGTCTTGGTTTCTCTGAGTGAAGTTGGTTTGGAGGAGCAATATCTGTAGACAGCAAGTGGCAACTGGCAGCACCTGCTGCTGTCAGATCGAATGGGATGCCTCAGCACTCATTCCGGCAACCCCTACCCCTACGTCCTTGGAGCCCCAAGGGAGTCCCTGAAAGCCTGGAACCCCCCTCGACTTCAAATTCCGCAACCTTCCACATCCTTCAAAAGCCAGGAGTGAGCGATGGCTCTTTGAACAGTGTCGGCTGTCATATAACACGCTGAACGTAATTTGTAAAGAGCAGGAGTGCTCGGGCCGTGTAATTTATGCATCCATCAATCGCATGAGTGGCGCTAATTGATATTACTCGGCTTTATCCACTAGGCAGAGCGAGAATTTACCATTTTGGCATTCGGTTGTGGCAGATGGGAGTGGGAATTGTTTGCGGACAGCATTAAATTCGAGGTTGCCAGTTATTTGGCCAACAAATTGCAATTATGCACAAAAATGTTTTTCAAATGCGATTTCATCGTATTTGGCCCTCACGGCCTTCTGTAGCTTTTCCAATTAATACTGCCAGGTGTAGACTTTTCCATTAACAAATATTTGCAGCAACTGCAGTATTGATTTTTTTTCGTTGCCCCCCGATGCTTGGCTTTGCATGCCTCGCTGGTGTCAGAGTTCAAATTATGAGTTCATCGCAAGTCGCATCGCGGGCACAAAGAAACACTTGCCAACAAAGCTCGGAATACACTCGACGGCAGACAACAACTAAAACAACTACAAACGAGTACTCGAGTGTCATTGTCTGAATATGAGTTTGACGTGCGAGTGGGAGTGGGTGCGAGTGTGCGTGGGAGTGGGTGTAAGAGTGGGTGTTGAAAGGGGATGGGTATCATTTTTGCCAGCCTCGACAAATGCCTGTCAGTGCTGCCACAATGCAAGGGCAGCATGTAGGGGGTTCCCCATTAAATCTGACAAAAGTCACGACATTTCCCAAAACAAACTTTCACTCTGCCAAGTGTAGTTCAAGTAATGAGTGGGAAATGAGTGAGTTTCAGGCTAATAATTATGAGTGAAAAATTAATAATGATAATGGTTTCTCATAATGAATGATAATAATGTTAATGAAAATTCATTTCTTTACCAAAATCCATTCAATCTAAACATTTCCATTGTTCTGTCGTTAGAAACCAAAATCAGATCATACATTTTTTAGTAATTCTATCGTTGAAATCCTATATTTAATATAAAATGGATAAAAGGTTCCCCTTCATTCTAGTTCCTTGATTTTTCAAGAATGTCAAAAAAAGTAAAAACAGGAAAAACAGGACTTAGATTGCAACCTCACTGTTGAGGTGACTTTGTGACTTTTTACTCATCACTGGAGGCACTCCCCAGGGATTAACCTGGACTTATTCACACATAAGGGGTTCAGTCTGTGGAGCCCCGAGGGCGTGGACTTGGGGGCCGGCTAGTTGACCATAAACTAGCTTTGGCTGCCAACCCCGTGCACCTGATGACCCTCGCCCCTGTCCTCCTCGACTTGACTCTGTCAAACGTCAGAGGATAGGATGGAATGGAATAGAAATGGGATGCATGGGATGCAGGGGAGCCCGAGGCGAGGTACCATATTTGCTTTTGTCATTTCACCTACAGATGCATCTTTGCCGTGTTTTCCTGTGTTGCCTCCTGATGTCGTTCAACAACGTCATGTGGCAGGACTGGGTTGCACGTTGCACGTTGAAAGCCCGGCTTAGCCCCGAACTGAATTGAGCTGAGCCGTTTGGCCGTGTTAATGACAGCGGAAGTGCACTTTATTTAATTAATATGTTATAAATATAAAGTACTTATGTCAGCTCGTGTGTGAGAAGTTGCCGGGGTTCACCTTGGTCAGGGCATTGGATTAATAAGCTAAAAGGTCAGTGATTAAATTTTATGCCAAGCCACAAAAAATTGTATGTTATGTTTGGGTGGGGATTGCTTTTGTCTCGGAAATAAATGCGATTTAATAAAAATCAAAATAACTTTTATGGATGATTATTCATAACTAACTATAGCTATATTCTTTATATTCAAATTCCAAGTCACATGAATATTAAATTTGTGGCATAAGACCTTCAAGAATGCCAAAATCATAAAACGAATAAACACTTATTTAGGTCAATCTTAAAATAACCTTCTTTATGACCAAAGTTTTCCTTATTTTCAAGCAAAGCAAATGATGACACCCTTTTTTTAATTGAACAAAATGCATTAGAAATGTGAATATTCCGAGTTAATTTCCTTAAACGAAACTTAATGCCACGAAATCAAATATTCACTCCAATATATTGGCATTAAAAATGAATGTGTTTTAATTGCCACATTAGTTTCCAACCCATCCCAGTCTTAAAGAGCAAAAGACCCTTTAATTGAATCTAAACTTTATTGGCGCTAAAAATTGATTATGAATTTTATAGTCGACCCGAAGGCCTCACTGGGGGTCCCCCGTCAATTGGCCTAATTGGCAAGTTTTTGTGAGATTTCTCGGGAGTTGTGCGACTTTTGTGTATGGGAATAATGAAATTAATTAGATGCCAGAGACATCAAGCAAAGGCAGAGCTCTCGACCTGCTACCGACCTGCTCCCGGGCAGCTTCCAACGAGTTAACATTAGGAACTTTTGCCACATGCGGTGTAAAATGTCAATTATTTCAATTAAAAAGGTTTCCGCCCGATGATGGCGACGGTTGCCATTGGAAACGATGTTAAACCAGCCATCACCATCAATTTCGATGCACTTAATACAAATATGCCACATATTTTTTCAGAGGTTGCCAGGCTGCCTGTCAGAGGCATTAAAAGTTGCTCGCTTCCACTTCTAATAACCAATTAAAGTGCAAAAATAAACATTAATTATGCGCCATAGTGGCCCTGTGCCCTGCCCTGCCTCGCAATATGTTGCAACTTTCTCTCTACGAGTGTGTGGCACTTTACATTGTTAGTGGCATGTTGCAACTACCAGTGGCGGTTGGGGGGGGACATTTTAAAGTTTTTGGCTAAATTTATGCACATTGTTGCATTCCTTTGGCAATTTGCTTCGTTTTCCGGCAAGTGTCTGCGAATATGTGGAGTCGAGTGGCATAAGTAATCAAGCAACCAGAAAAGTGGCAAATGTGGAGTATTTGCTGGCAAATGTTTTGACCAAGCTTAGAACGAATTTTATTCTGGCTGGTTCGAGCAGGACCCCCCCTCTGTCACTGCGAAATTTATGTGCATTATTTGCATAAGCTGCTTGGCCCTCGAGGGCTTTAAACAACTTTTACGTGTGCTTCTATGTTTTATGGTAAATCTGCAGATATGGCAGAGATTCTGTAAAACATTTTAATAATTAAATGGAATCCTGTTTAAACAGTTTCGAGATAACTTTTTTAATTAAACCTAATTAAGTTTGCATTTTCCGATTTCAAGATTTTTGTTGCACAGTTTTCGGTATCAGAAGTGGAATTAGAAACTTGTTGAACTATTTCTAAAATATATAAATGATATATATAATATATGTTACAAATGAAAAGTATTCTCTTTTAATACTTTATAGGTATATTTTATTAAGAGTTTGGAATTGGTAAATAAAATTTATTACGAAAAAGTTTCCTTAGGATTAAAAATATAAATAGGTATTTGTTTTAATTATTTTTAAACATTATTCCTTGAGCCTCAACCGTATACCTAGCCTTATATGGGCTTTTAAATTAAGTTAATTTTATTGAATTAAAAAAATTGTATTATATTTTATATTATATTTTTTATATTAAAGATATTTTCCAGTTTCCTTAACTCATATATCAAGGAAATAGGCAACAAAAAAACGTTTTAAAAACAATGCAGACTTTTTATAGAATAAATGCAATTGACGTTTAAGTTTGGTTTCGTGAAATGTTAAATGAAATTTATCCATAAATACTAATTCTAATAAATAAAAATTCTAGTGTAATTTTACCTTCGTTATTAAATAGAGAATAGAGAAGTGCTTGCATAAATACTCGAATTTTGACGTGCAGAGTCCTTGGATGCTGGAGGAGGATTCGCACTTGGCTGGAGTGACACTTCAAATTGAACTGCAGACTAAGGGCTTGGCAGGAGCATCCATCTATTGGCCTCTTCACAACAAAATGCAATTATTACAAGGCCAGCCAGGAAGGATCCCTACCTATTTGGCCAGGACTAAGACTAGAGAGTGCCTTTGAGGAGTAGTTTTTAGCCAAAGTCCGAACACGGACAACTTTTCGACGGCAAAAGTTAAACAGCAGGAACTGAATAAATTGTCAAGGCTGCTTCATCAAAGATACCGAAAATTGGAGGACTCCTTGCTCCGCCCGGGGAAATTTTGCCAAAAAAATAAAGAATAAAGAAAAACTTCTCTAACGATGAGTTTCAAAGTTCAAATAAGCCGAGTTCAGCAAAAAAAAGAAATCGACTCCGTTTGGCGTTTTTATTAACTTTGTTAAGTGTTTATTCACGCGTTTACTTTCGATGTATTTTGAGCATCCTGCAGGAAGGATATGCCGGGTCCTTGTCACTGTCATCTTTGATAGGTAAATAACATGATTTTCTCGAGACACTCCAGAGCTGTCCATTTATTTTATTGAGATGTCAACAAGTGTGTTGGCTCTTTAATGTACAAGGGAAGTGTGTGTATAAAATAAGGTTTAAGGGAATTACATTTCATTGAGTGGACGCTCAGTCTCGGCTTAATTGTTGACAACATCTGGCAGTGCTTGTGGTTAATTAGCCGTCCATATGATTAATCAATCAGCGGAGTTCTTCTTCAATTTCCAGTTGGCGGGAAAGTCCAGGACAGGACCAGGACTGGCAAATGCATCTTCTGCTCCGTGCCCACAATGAATACCAAAAATTCAATTAATTTGTGAATAAACGTTAAATTGAATTGCGTTTGTGGGATGCCTGGCGCAGCCAGCCGCTGCATAATTGCCAGTGACATGGTTGCAGCAGCTTCAATGCCGGAGCAGGAGAGCTGGCAGGCTCTCGAGGACTCGTGCCAGCGCCATCTTTGACGGCTTCTTAATTAAAAGACTGTCAATCTGTGTATACGGATGTGGGTGGGTGTGTGTGCAATGCGTGAGTCGGCACAGGAACCGACAGCCCGACAATCCGACATCCCGACAAGCCGACAAACCGTGATGTCATGACGCCTCATAGCTCTGCTCCCAGGAACCACGTTGCCAGAAGAGCTCAGGCTTACGCTCATGCTGAGGTTCAGGCTCCGGGCAGGGATACGGGCACTGGTCCGCTGCAACCCATTCCGGGAGTGCTATTGTTAGCATCAAGTCATGCGCGCGGCAGGCCGGATTGCCACCAAGAGCTCCGGCTCTATCACCAGGGGAGACGGCAAAGGCTGCAGCAAAAGGAAAGTATAGAAGAAAAAAATTGAAAAGAAAATGGAAATTGCAGAAAAAAACGAGGGAATAATGAAAAGAAGGAAGGAAAAACCGTTCACGCCGAAGTCAGGACTCGTTTGAGTTGACGCCTTTTAGCATTTCAGGACAATTAATGATTTCTGATCTTCCTAGATGGGTCACAGAAAAATTATGGATTTAATCTTAAGAAGGATTCTAGATTTGCTGAAGATTTTATTTCTGTTTTGTTGCTTTTAGAATTCTTTAATATATTTGGAGCTTTTTAGCGCAAAGAGCGGAGCTAGGAATCAATAGAAAATTCTGAACTAGTTCTCGAAAGATTTAGTTTTATTTATTTTTATTATTTCTCTTCTACAAGAAAGGTTCTTGGACAGTTCTTGGCGTATTCCTTATACTTATTCCTTATATATAAAATAAAAGCTACCATATTATTAAATAGGTAAGTTTTAAGAGCTTTGTGTCTTAGGGATAAGGGAAAGGATAGGGAAAGGATAATGAAATGCAGAAAACGACAAAAAAGACTAAACATTCAAATACCTATTTGTTATTTGAAAACTTGTGGAAATATGAAACTCTTAGCCCTATAATGTAACATACAAGGTTGAAAAACAACCATCTTTGTATCCTCCAGATCTAGAAAAAAGCTTGTATTGAAAAACCTGCCTCTAGCTCATCTCTGACACAAACTGGCGCTCCACTTGCGAGCAGGAAAAAGCAAGGGGGGGATAAAAGCAAAACAAGGAAATCCCCATACAGGAAAAAATGCATAAAAATGACTTATAAAACATTTGTGAGCGTGCGAAGAAGCCGGAGATCCTGCCACACGGCTCGATGCAGGAACTGTATCCTTTGCCCGCCGCTCAAGTGCTGCTCATTGACAGCGCGCTGACGTGATGTGTTTAAGCCGGCCTCCTGCTGGCTTGTCCTTCGTCCTGGAGAGTCGACGGAGGGGGAGATGGTAGGCTGCATTCTGGCTATGCTACTGCAGCAGCTTGGGGCTTGTGGCATCCCGATATCCGTGCAGGGGAATGCGTTCCCGGACAACGTGATGACTCCGACTGTGACGTGCCACAAATATCAATACAACGCCAAGGATGTCCTGGTCCAGGACCAACTGCTCGTCTTGAACACGTTTCGCACGTCCTCAAGTGTTGTTAGTTTTCCCCAGCCCCCCCTTGCCCCAGCCACCCCCTTAAGAGGCGGCGGGCGATACCATTCGGAGTGTCAGCAACTTTGTTTTTCGCATGATTTACAGCACGGATCCGTTCTGTTCCGTATATTTGTCGTTTCGACGTAATTTGCATATAATTTACAGCTCCTGGAAAGGCAGCAGGCAACTTTTAAAGTATTTCTCACACCTGGTGGCGGTGGCGGTGGACGGAAGGACATGCTCGCTCCTTCGAACCGCCGACAAACATCCTTGCCTGCCAGCACTTGGAACTACAAACATTTTAGCGCCACGCTTCGCGAGTGAATATTTTTAAAGTTTTTGACATAGTTTTCAGCGCCAGTTGCACCTGGGCACGCCCACTTGAGCACGCCGCCCCCCTACTCTATAGCTCCAGCTTCCACGCACTTGCGAAATTTTACAGTTCGAAGTTGCCCCAGGAGGTGGCAGGATGGAAGGGTAGGATAGGGTAGCAGGCGGATGTCTGGCTAATGAGCAGGAATCCCCTTGAAGCGAGTGGAGTAGGAAGTGGCAGCGTAATGCACTCGGCATGCATTTTTTATATCAACTTATAAGTGCTTCCGCCAAAATAGAAATATAAAAGTGTTTGTGTGAGAGCGGCAGGACTTGCCCAGGTGGCAGGACTCTCCCAGGTGGCAGGAACGCGGCGGCGTGGTATGCACTAATTTACAGAATGAAGGTGTGAAGCCACGAACCAGGACAGCCAGGAGGGTCACCGCCTGGGGCCACCCCTCTTCTCGTTCTGGTTCAGGTGGTTCTGGTGGTTAGTTAGTTGGCGGAGCAAACAGGCCAGGAGCTGTGGAGAAAATATATATAAATAACAATCAACAACAAGGACGAGGGAAATCGCGGAAAATAATTGCTGGTAAGACGCTAAATGAACAGGATTCCGCGAATTTACACAATAAGGTAAAGTATGCATAAAAATTATTGGGTTCTTTCACAAAATACAGCGAAAGCTTGTTACAATTTCATCCTTAAGTGCTTTTAAGGATAATACATTACTGGCTATTGGATGGATAATTATTTTTAAACAACTTTAAATGGATATTTTGTATGAATATTGGAATGTATGAATATTGATATTAAAATGAGATTTAACTTAAATAATGAGGCAATTAACTTGCTGAAATTATATCGAATTTGTTTAAATATTCATTAATTGAGGGAACTCTTGAACTTTTATTTTATTTCAATTTAAATTTAAATTTGTTTAAGTTCGTATTATTATTAAAAAATATAATATTTTCTTTATTTCTTTACGATATCAATGCGTTCCCTTGTTGCTTTAAATTCTTAAATATTAGTACTAATAGTAGTAATTATTCTTAGATATTAAAATTAAGTAATATTTATGTTTTTTTCGTACTTAAAAAGTTAAAGTTTAAAGCCTTATTTGTTGCGAGTCATCGATCGAATCCTTGAGATAAACCCGGAAAGTAATTCAATTTATTCACCGTTACAATTTCCCGAATTGTTCACTCCTCCGTGTGTCCTTGAATATTTTCGCAGGATCCACAGCCAACAAGTGAAGTCATTTGTGAGAGAAATGAATTTCGATTCGACTTTTTGAGGGAATACTTGAGGAATTCTTTAGAATCTCCCGACTTCCAGGATTTAAATTTAAATTTTATCTTTTTTGTGTCTAAATTGTTTGGCGTTTCCTGATCAATCGGCCACTCATATTCGCGGCTTTTCATTTATTATTAATTTTCTTTGGCAACATGGGCCCCTCCTTTCGCTCTGCCATGAGCTTTTCCCCAATGTCCTTTCGGGTTTTCCCTTCAAAATTTTCGCGCAATCTCACCCCTGGACCTTCTTTTCGCGGTTTCCTCGTTTAGCCGTTCTGGGGAACAAAATTAACTGCTTTGGCCATTGCATAAAATTTAAATTTTATTTGCTTTTATTGCCGCTGTTCTATTTTATTTCGCCGGAACCTACTTTGCTTCATTTTTGCAACGTTTGCTTGTTTTTCCACCGCCTTTTCCCGCTTCTCAGTTTTACTTTTTTTTCTGTTGGTTTTTTCGCTTTTCCTTTTTTTTTTTATTTTTTGAATGAATATTTTTTGTTTTTTTTTGCTTTGGTGGACATCATTTCCATATCAATAACAGCTGGACAGCCGATGCGCGGGGTCACTCCCAGAAATCGTTTGACACAAGTCCCCGAACGCCCTGAACTGGAAACCCAAGGATTGCACGGAGGGAAATTTTAAGGGATTCTACTTTGAGGCGAACATCAAGGACCTTCATTTCCATCTTAAACAAGAAATGCTTTTAATTGTGTAAACTTTTTGAAACCACTTAAAAAAGTTGTTTGTTTATCAAAGAACTATAACATCTCTTTGAGTGGAACAATCGGTTTACAGTTTTTGGATTTTTTGTATTTAAATTAAATAAATAGGTAAGCTTAGTGTCTATTTGACCATCATATCATGTTTAATTCATTGAATGCGAATGTTTTTATTTAGGGTTTAATAGTTATACAAATTTTTTGGTGTCTATTATTATCATATTTATGTGCAATTATCTTGGAGGCCACCGTAAAATTTGTATAAGTTTGAATTATGGGTTGATCTATATTTTATAGGGGATCTTATGGGATGTTCTTTATAGATGTCACTAATATCTAGATTTTTCCATAAGATCTTTTAGCTCTTCCCATAAGATCTAGACCTTGTAAAGAACATTATCAAAATTTCACAAAAATTGGTGAATTAAAAAGAAAGAAATCGTGGGTCAAATCGTGCTTCAAAAATAATGCTTCGAGAAAAAACAAGCTTATAGTTTTGAGATTTGGTTGGTCCAGTAGATCGCTTTAGGAGAATAATTTTACATAATTGTATTACATAATTGTATATAGTAACTCCAAAAATATTTTAAAATAAGTTTTAAAGTCTTTTTTAGACAGATTATTAAACAAAATTAACCTTTATTCAAGGAATCGGATCTTACTTTCCTAAACCAGTATGATATTTGTTTTATAGGGTTCTACAAAAATGATAGGATATATACTATATTATTTCAGTGGTTATTCTGTAACCTATGCTATTAATTTGTTTTATTTAATTATGAAATTTTTAATTATTTTATTTATTTTTATTATTCCACAGATGCATTTGTTTTGAAGGTTAAAATGTGTAATGTGTAATTCTTGATTTATTTTCGCATTTTTCACAGCCATTTAGCTATCGTTAGAAAGCAATTGTGGAATATTTATTTATCGAAACTATTTATTCTCTCTCTGTGGTAACTCCTGGCATCGCTAAAATCGCATTTGCCTTCGGGGATTATTTGCTATAATTCATGCTGTCAATGCAAATTGAAATTGTGTCACGCAGTCAAGGCGGGCAGTCATCTAGTCGGATCCGGAGTTGGACGTTCGCATTTTCCATTTTCCACTCTCTCTATCCCTGTCTCACAGTTATCCTGTCTCTCTCACTCTTTTTAGCTTGAATTTCCCAGGAATTTCATTTTTTTCCCGGCTTTTTTTTCAGCTCACCGCAATTGTTGGCCAGCAGGGCGCTGCTCTTGCTGGCTGGATGTCTCTGGCAGCGAAATCTCAAAACACAAATGGATTTTTAAATTACCCTCGTGGCACTTTTCGATAGAGGTGGGAGGTGGGAGCGGGGAGGTGCCGCAGGATGCGCAGGAGGAGTCGCAGGACTCGCCGAGCAGTACGAGGATGTGGGCTATAAAAATGTTCTGTGTAGGTGCATTGAATTATCTGCGACATTCTGTGCAGTTAGTTTAATTCAGCAAAATGCATAGATATGAGTTTGCGGGATGAGGAGGGAGATTCTCTGCGAGGGGAGATCATAAACTATGCATGGGCAGCGTTTGTCGAGCGTAAGAACGCTTAAATTGCTCGACGCTCTGCAGAAGGAGCGGCAGGATGAGCAGCCTGTGGCTCCTTTGCTTGCGCTTTTTGCTCGCTCGAGTCCTTTGCATTGTTGAGTTATGTTTCTTGGCTTGGGACAACAACCACGCCCCCGCCTTCGTCTTTTGCCCTGGGCGGCCATTGAGGTTCAGTGAAGCGGCAGCATCGCCACCTCCCAATCCCCATCCACATCCTGCCGTCTTCTGGTTTTTATATCGCTTGCAGGCGGCACTTGCATAAACCAAATGCAGGACCAAGTGTCTCCGACCTGCACTTTAAAATAATATTTTATGAATTCCCAACAATACGTATGCATAATAAAAAAGCCAATGAAATCTCGGGATCTCCTTGAAGTAATATAAAAGGATTATGAAAGGTTTTGAATGAAAATGCTTTTGAGAAATACTTCTGCTAAGATGGGGCTACAGTCTGATAAATGAAAGGACTTTAAAGGTGGAAGAGATACCATTTTCTTGTTCCTAAAACCCTGGATTGGATCTCTGAGATTATGTCCCAGATTTTGGGAATGCACTTTAAAGTATTTCTCATATGAGAACGTTACGTTTTACGAACGTAGAATTCGGATAAAAATTATAGATTCTGATTCTGATTTTGATCTGAAATCGACCTACTTTTCCACAGTGTTTGACCTGCAGGATGTGTTCCTTCAACTTCAGTTCGATATCAAGCTGTCCTGCTCCAGATTCACGATTCACGATTCCCGCTCCCGACTTCCGATTTCCGTTTGCCGAAAAGGACTCCCAAACTCTCGACGTGTGTCAAGAGAATTGCATTTGTTTAATGCCAGCGCCCAGTAATTGGAAAGCACGTCGAACATGCCGAATTTATTGCCCCGCAAAAAGCACACACACAGATACAGATACAGATACAAATTGAAATCGTTAGAGTTGCGGATGCAGATACACATGGCCCGCCAGCCACATAGATACATAGTTACATGGTTACACAGATGCATAGCTAGGCGTAGATACATAGATACGTAGATACGTAGCTACGTAGATACAGATCAATGAACAAGATTCAGAGCATTCCGAGTCAATGGCTTGGAAGGGCCCCAACCAAATGCAATTAATCAAACGCAAGGGGCCAATGTCAATTACATGCAAGGAGCAGTCAGTCCTTCGGCGCCTTCGTTCGGCTCCAAAGGATTCGGTTTCGGGTTTGGGTTCGGGCTGTTGTCTTGGCCAACACCTGGTTTTAGCCCATAAGTTCTCGAGCAAACACTCCTACATCTCCTACCCACAAGCCACGTCGTCCTTCCACTAACATCAGCCTCAGCCTCAGCCTCTCCTGCGGTCCTTGGCCACACAACATATGGCCGTAACTGTGCCAAGCCTGGCCTCTAAATTGCTCTAAATATATTTTACATAATTTGATAAATTGAAATCTAATCGAACGTCTTGCTGGGCCAGGACATGGGCCAGGACATGGGCATTTCTGGGAAATTCTTGCAGGACTTAACTGGACTCATTGTGTCCGGTAATGCGTCCGTAATTGAATCTATTAAGTTAACATCTCCTCGCTCCTAATGAATGCATTTATCCCAATAAGGACACAAGGCTAACACGACCTGCCCGTTGTCATTATGTCAACCCTGAGAGTCCTTGAGAATTTTGCATTTTGTGGAACGAAGAAGTCAAAACGATATAAGGAGAAAGGATTGCGGCTGAGCGGGAAGTCCTTGAATATTAAATATAGTACCTTTTCGTGGACTAAATATTTTGACCTTTAAGAGTATATTTTTAAAATTTGTCTTAATTTGCTTTATAAAGTTTGAACTGACCTTTTCATTAAATGTCGAACAACGATCCATTTATTTGAGAAGAAATAACAAGAATGAGGCATCGGATTTTCTAAAACCTTAATGTTTTTGCAAATAAAAGGTTTAGATATTTCTGGACTATCCATTGAATGAGGAAATAACCCGTCCTAAAAATTCTATTAAGGATCGGTCCTTTATTTCGTATAAAACTTACCAGTATTAATTAATATCGTTTGTTTTGTTTCGGCTTACGATATTCCTTGTTGCTGCAACATTTCGAGTCATGGCGGCTGTGCCTTCAACATGTTGCCGCATGTTTTTCAGTT
This sequence comes from Drosophila ercepeae, assembly GCA_018150545.1. Classification (NCBI taxonomy): domain Eukaryota; kingdom Metazoa; phylum Arthropoda; class Insecta; order Diptera; family Drosophilidae; genus Drosophila; species Drosophila ercepeae. Next base: position 18,597,789 of record JAECWL010000161.1, read on the forward strand.
AAAGCTGCGATTACGATACGGCATGTTGCCGCAACACTTTGAGTTTTATTTTTCGCTATCAGCTTGTTGCGGCAACATAGTTACAACCCCCGCTTGCACCGCTTCCAAACTCACTACGATTACACTGTGGGCCATTTGACTAATTTTTATGGCAAAAGAATGAGAAATCCTTGTTTAAAAACACAGAACACAAAGAATTAAGTTTGTTTCCCATGTCAGTTATTAGTTATCTTATTAATGTTTGCAAATTTCAAAGCATATGCAATAAAACTGGGTATCTACATATTTAAAGACGAATATCCTTGGCTGCCAAAGATATTATAGAGGGCACTGTTTTTCCAGTAGGCTGCAAAATAGAGGCGTTGAAGATGCACAATATGTTTACAAAATAAACAAATTGATTAATAGTGTTTTATTAATTATTGATTCTATTGATTGATAGTTTTTAAGGTAATAATTTATGCCACAAAAAGTGTTCGTTTGTCCCATAGTGAATTATTCGCTCAAAAAACTCCCTTCGGATTCGAGTCACTTCGTAGATACACTTCGGCTCCAGTTTCAGCCTCGGCTGAGGCTTTCAGCCTGAGTCTGGAATCCAAATTCATATTCATGTTCAGGTTTTTTTCCAGTTAACGCAGCGACTCCGGCCCGATTGGACGTGTTTTTTCCCGAGATTCGAGTTCGCCTTGGATTGGATTCTAACCGCGCGATCTCTCCCGATCCATTACCGGTTCGCGACAAAGCATTTAAGGAGCAAAAGCAAGAGCAAACGAAAAGGCAAACGTAAAGTCAAACGCAATAGCAAACGCAAAACAAAAGCAAACGCAAAAGCAAAAGCAAACCCATAAAGAGTAACAACACCTTCGACGGTCTTCGACGGAATTACCGGTTTTGTTTGCCATTCGAAGAGCGCTCCGTGAATTTTTTGCCCGCGCGTTTCGAGCACGAAAAGTGCGTTGGCTTTTCCTGGCCCAGCGCGACCTGCCCTGGTCCCTCCCCCTTTATCGGATATAATTAAAAGATTTAACGGAATACCACCCCTACCACCCCTGCGATAAATTAGTCAGAGAGTGCAAGAGTGCAGTGTGTTTAAAAAATAAAATAAAAAAATTGTAATAATGCAAATATAAGGTGGAAAAATAGTAAAACACGAATGTGCGAATTTGCGAAATTTAAATGCCATATTATAAATATTTAACAATGCAGCCGTGCCGAGGATAAAGCGGATTATTGGCCACCGACGCGTGGAGATACAAAAACAACACACGACCAGCCCGCCAGCCAGTGAGAGCAAACAAAAAGCCCTGTAAGTTTACCGTTACCACCAGGACATGCCATTTGACAGTGTGTGTGTGTATCTGTGTGTTGCATTCTAATGGGGATTGTGCGCCGCATGACACCTGACGTATGGCATATGACAGGTGTCGTTCCGGCAGGAAACTGCCTGCAGGATAACGTGGTTTTTCCGCTGCCAGATGGGACATTTTTGGGGCTAGAAAGCGACTCCCCTTTCATTCTACGGCTTCGATTCCCTGGTTCGGGCTTAAGAACTTAACTTCTTCTACCAATTAGCAGTGGCTGCAACAGCCAAGAGTTCAGAGTCGCCACAAAACAGATACAACACGAGAAACGCTAAACAAACAAACATAAAACTGAATACGAAATGAGGCAACAAAAGGAGGAAACACAATAAAAGTCACATTAAAACGTGGAACCCAAAGAAAGAGTTTGGAGTTCGGAGTCAAGCGCCTGCACGAGATACAAATGTATCTGAATCCATTGCAAGTGCTTTGTTTTCCCTTTGCATTCACACTCCTCCAAGCGCGGGCTGGCCCTTTGTCTGGGACCAAAACTTATCTGCCAGATACATTATTCACTCGACGATTTTGTCGGATTGCCAATTTATTAAGATATTTCTGCCACGGCTGTTAACTGCCACGGCTGTTAACTGCGCGACGATAATATACGATACTTGCCCCCAAATGCTGCAACATTTATGTTTTATGATTCTCTAGTTGGAATGCGAGGGTTTTGGTGGCGAAGAGTCAAGTCCAATTCGAGCCTGTCGGTGGCAAGTAGCTGAAAAATTGTTGCAAGACTGGTTTTCAGCTACTGCTTGCCTCTCTTTCTTTGACTCTTTCTCCTGTTTTCTAGCCATCTTTCTCACTCTCCCATGCTCTTGATACTTCCCACCATATTCTTTTCGAGACTTTTTACACAAAAAAAGATACAAAAAAAGTGTATCTTTCAGGGGAATTCTGGGAAATTATGAATAATTATGTTAGAATGTTTACTTTTTTTATATTTTATGAAAAATAATTATTGTTTAATGCATAAAAAAGTTATAAAAAAAGCTTTGTTTGGTGGTTTTTGTTTTTTTTTTAACAATAAAACAAATAATTTTTGTTTTGTGTAGAAAATGAGTTTCTTGGCACCCGGCTTGGCGTGTTGGGTTTTTGCAGCTGTCTCGGCCATCCACCATCCACCATCCTGGCTTTAACGCAACCTGTCCAAGCGAGCCGGTTTCTCCTGCATTCTCTTTTTTTTCTCTAAAAAATATCCTTTTTTTGGGGCTCCAAGCGAGCGATCAGTGCCGAGGCGCCCAGGAGACGGGCTCTCTTTTCTGGCTTCTTTTCTGGCAAAACTGTCAACTCATCCGCTGGATCGTCTTTTCACCTAAAACTAACCTCAGTCAATCGAAAGCCGGCTTAAAGACTGGTTCTGGCTTTTGATTAATTAACATTTGAACGGAGCTTGTCTCGTGCCTGATGCGCCTGATTTGTGGCCAGAATCTCCATTAAAATATCAACAGTTCATTGTTGGGATTCAATATATAGATAGATTTGCCTAGACCAAGGCTTTGTTTGTCCAGATGCCAGGGAGAGTGGCAAGGATTTTGGCCAACTTCGAGACACATTACTTCCAGCCCACTGCCATCTCTGTTTATTTACTTGGCCGGAATATCCAACCGCGTAGGTTTTTGGACTCTCAAACTGGTTTTGACCATCAAAATTGTTATGTTAGAATAAAAGCTTAATTGATGCATGCTCTCGGACAGATACAAACACAGAAAGAGATACAAATTTAGGTACTCAGACAGTCAGATACTTTTGGAAGCTAGACACAGCTGGAGCGGTTATGTCATGTGGCGGCGTCAATCGTATGATTGATGAAGTCTTGTAGAGGGCTCTAACAAATTTTCGAATTAGGTTTCTGATTTCTTTAGATGGAAAGCCAACAACAGGTGAACAGGTGAGCCAATCCAGAAACTAGAGAGAGAAAAGTCCAATTGGCAGAATGAAATATGGTTCATGTGGTTGGCCTTAAATATATACTTTCCAGCCGAAAGCAATAAACAAAAGAAGTTATTAAATATGCTTCATTATGGTATTTTTTTCTGGTAACTATTTCTACTCCTTTGAGGAGGCTGTTTGTCTCTCAAATATTTGCTGACTGAGCTTTTGTATCCGAGTATTTGCATATTGAAAAATACCTCAAGCAATAAATGTGAATTTTCTCTTCAAGGGCCAGGTCAATCAGCAGCCACTAAAAGCTGCCTTTGATTTGCCACATTTTTGTATCAATTAGAATTCGATCGAGGAATTTAAGTGTCCTGGCTCAGTGGGTTTGCAAATCGAATCGATTTCGATTTCTGCCCAAAATCTGAAATCACGTGTTCCTGGCAACCCATCCGATGCGTTGTGGTGCTGTGGTGTGGAATGGTGGCAATCCTGTCCACGGCTCACTGACCAAATTGATTGATTGACAGCCCTACAACCCAGCCACCCAACCATCAACCACCCATCTAGTTCCATCAATTTGACGTTTTAGTTTTTGTGTTTAATTTAGCAAAAGACCCAAAAGTAAATCCTGCCAATGCATGAATAATGTACGAGTACGAGTAGTCTAGAAAAAAAGGATGCTCTGCCGATAAGGATTTCACACCTCATTCTCAGTATGTAGAGTGTTGCTGTGCCACGCCCTCCTCCTCCTCATTAGTGTTAATTCAATTAGAGAGCAGCCAAAGTTTATGCCACTTTGGCTAATGAGCCATGTCCAAGCATCCATCCAGCAGTTGATGACCCAAAACCCAGAGACCTCCACATACGAGTACTCGTACATAAGTTCCCCATTCATTTGCATTCTGGAATTTGTTTCAATTGCATTAATTAGGCTTATCAATTTGGTGGAGTGGGAGTGAGAGTGGGAGTGGAAGTGGGTGTGGGCGTGGCAGGTTGCACTTTCCATTTGGAAAGCCACGCCAGACATGGTCATGACAGGGATATAGTGTAGTTTGTATTTTTTATTCGTATATGGGTTCGATTCTGGGAAATGATCGATTTAATCGATAACCTAAGAGTGGGACGATGATTTGCTGCTCGATGAAGTCGATGAAAAGTCGATTACATCTAAAACTATCATTGTTATCGGAAGAAAAAAAGCAATTGTTGATTGATAATTACTAACTAATAATTAAAATGATCCTAAATGTCTCTTTATTCTCTTAAAATAATCGAAAGCATTATGAAAGCATGGACAAAATCGAATCAAATCCTGTTTTAAGATGCACCTTTTTAATAGAAAATGGAATACACACATGGTTCCCAGTGCTTTTATTTGGTAAAAAAAACAATAAATTTTCAATGATTTCAAATGATTTATTCTCCAATAATAATTCAAGGCATTTATTTATTCCCTAGAAGTAGGATAAATTACTTACATTTTTGTGGGAAATTGGGTTTGTATCACAAACATATAAAAATGATATCAGATTGATGACCAATGATTGAAAAGATTGTTTCTGCAGCAATCGAATCATATCCTGTTTTAAGATCTCTTACATCTTTTTGATAGAAAATGGAATACAAACATGGTTCCCAGTGCATTTTCTGTCTTAAAAACAATCGATTTCCACAAAAATATTAAAAAGCCGATTACATCTACAATTATCATTCTTATTAGACAAAAGAATCTATTTTTTATTGATAATTATTGATAAAATGAATCTTAAATATATCTTTAATAACTAACTTACTTTAAATAATTATAAAGCATTATAAGAATATTGAAAAGATTGATTCGAATCCTGTTTTAACATGAATCTTTTAGATAGAAAATGGTGCTTTTTTTTTAACAAAAACAATTGATTTTCAATGATTTATTCTTTTATATTAATTCTAGGCATTTATTTCCTTGATGTAGGATAAGTAAGATAGAAAATGGAATACAAACATGGTTCCCAGTGCATTTTCTGTCTCAAAAACAATTGATTTCCATTAAAATATTTAAAGAGTTACCTGTTTTCATAGAATTTTAAAGTATTTGTAGTTTGCAACCCACAAATAATGCGATTTTATTGTTTATTTTATGCAAAGCATGCACAGGATTTCGTTTAAGATGGATTAATTTTTCATAAGAATAAATTCCGAAAAGGCTTTTCAAAATAATCAGCCAGCCAGAAGGATTTGATAGTTTTAAAGGAAGGCGAAAGGAATCCTCTTTTTGGCGAGGGTAGCTCGTACACCTTTCGGCACTTGACCCTCGACCCGTGACATGCATTTGATTGCATAATTGGCAGACGGTAGGCGGGAAAAGCCGTCGCCGCACTTCATTTCATTAAGGCGACTCATCGAGTGCGTTGTTGTGTGGCAATCAAGTTTATAACGCAGAAACGGCATCAATTACGCTTCATTAGAGTTCAAAATGAATGGATAAGTAGGAGGCTGGCATTTATATATATCCATATATTGGCTTAATTAAGCTGACCGACTGTAGTTCCAGGCCCCTCTGGTACTCGTACCCCCTCTGGTAATAACTTAATCAAATTGCCGCTGCAGCCCGGAGAGAGAAATCAGTCAGAAAGTTAAGTTCATCGCCTCGACAGGCAAGTCAAGAGCAAGTTGGTTATCAAACTTGGCTCAGACCCGAAAAGGGGTGGTTGGTTGAAGGATTCTCCCCTCTAATTTATCACAATTTGCATGTCAGTCACGCTTGTATATATAAATTGCAAGCAATTTGTTAGCCTTTCCCCGCCCCCGACTCTGTAGCCCAAAAATGTCCTGGAGAAAGTTCCGGAAGCTGCCACTGACTATATCTTTTTGTCCAACATGTCCGGCTGACCCATATTTCTGGCACTCTATTCTATTTTTTTTGTCTGAAAGCGTAACGCAATTATGCGGGCCTTTGTCATTAGTTTAGAGTATCAGATCCTTTATTTCTGTTTTTTTATCCTCCCCCATAGAGAGACAGCTGTATATCGATGTCAATGTCCTGACTAGAGACTGACTATTATCATAATGTCAGATAGAACTCTGCCAGAACACTCGCTGGCAAGGCTATCGAATTGCGTTGGAAATGCACATTCTTGAGGGCATCCCAAAAGGTGATTCCGTGTGTGCCAGAGCCAGGGTTCGTCTCGCCTTTTATCTATCCGAGAAAATAGTTTCATATTGCAATTTATTTTGATTATGCCAGGTCCTTTACTCATATATGTATGAGGATAAACGGGCGTGTGTGTCCTGTGCTGTGTGTGTTGTGTAGAACAAGAGAATTTGAATAAACTGACAGCGCTGACAACGTGCCAGAAAGTGGAATTAAATTTAAATGAAATTGCCAGCCCTTAGCCAGGAGACCAGCAATTCGCCAGCAGATTGTCGAGGGTTGGAAGTGGGTGGGTGGTGATTCTCCATCCTGGAAAACAAATGGAAAAGCCGCGACGAGCGCAAACAAGGATACAAGCGACAAGCAACAAGGAGAGCAGTTACCATGACGATGAGGATGGGAGTGGCAGGAGATGCCTTCATCCTTGACGATATAGCCGGGCATAAATAAGTTGTTAAGCCATCAGCGTACGTGATGGCAACCCTGGCAGCACGCGTATCAATACGGAACTGGAACTTCACACCACATTTCCAATTTCAGCAAATTGAATTTGCGCCAGAGTTGCCACCGCGCCAGCCTCATCCTGCCTCATCCTGCCTCATCCTGCCTCATCCTGCCTCATCCTGGCTCTTCCTGTTTATCGCCTTCGATACGATTAGCTCGCTGCTTAACTCCTTGCCAGATAAAACTTTTCATTCAATTTATTTTTCGGGGGCGTGGTTCCCCTAACTCAAGAGATATTCCTACGTATCTCTAACAGCAGAAATATCTCTTGGTTCCCCCAGTTTATTGTTTGCCGTTTCACTGGCTTTGCATGTGTGTCAGTACACTGAGAGAAATCTTACACTTGAGGTACAAAATATCAATTATTTGTCATTTTACTTAAAGTATATTTGTATCTTTAGAGAGTATCTGTAGGGAGTATCTGTAGTAGATATTTGTAGAAGCATATGAAGTTTGTTTATTATAGATTGAAGTCTTTGAACTATCGGATTTAATCGATACTCTACAACTCGACCTATTAATCGATGAAAAACTCTATTTAAATATCGATTCTAGGATTGATTTTCATGTTTCTTTGGTTTGTAAAAATATCGCTAATCTCTCTATCATTTTTAGCCTCTATTTTAATTTTAAATAATAGTTCCCACTAAAGTAAGACGTTTTGGGTAAGTTTTTGTTAAAAAAGGTCAGAAAAGAATCGATTTAAAATCTATATTCTACAAACACTAATCGAAAAGATAGAAAGCGCAAAAATGGCATCAAAAATTACATCAAAAATATCAGAAGTAATCGATTTAATCGATCGTCTCAAAAAACTAATCGAAAAGATCGAAACATCGCAAAAATTGCATAAAAAAGATCAGAATTTAATCGATCTACTCGGTCTTCTAAAAACACTAATCGAAAAGATCAAAATCTTAAAAATTGCATAAAAAATTACATGAAAAAGATCAGAAATTAATCGATTTAAAATCAATCATCTGAGAACACCAATCAAAAAGAAGGAAACCGCAAAATGGCATTAAAAATTGCATAAAAATATCAGAACTTAATCCAGTTAATCGATCTTCTAAAAACACTTATCGAAAAGATCGAAACCGGAAAAATTGCATGGAAAAAATCAGAAATTAATCGATTAATCGGAAAGATCGAAACCTCAAAAATGGCATCAAAAACACCGCTAATCTTAGGATAGAAGCTTAATACATTCAAGGATACAAAAGACATTTGACTTTTAAGGACACGCTTTTCATCTCACTGCACAAGTTGTTGTATTTTTAGGCCAAGATACAGTCTCTTATCCGGCTGGATACACGTGCGTACGTGCCTGTGTCTCCGGGTCTGCGTGTCTCTGGGTTTTTGAGTTTCCGGCAAAACCAACCAGCGGAGTCTCTGTCTGCCAGTCTGAGTGTCCTTTATCGGATATTTATTGCCGACAACAATTATGAGCAAGGGGTTGGAAATGTGAATGAAATGGCTTGCAATTCGAGGCGATTTATTGGTCGGTGGTCGTAAGTATCTCAGTTTTGATGGCCTTCCCATAAACTCGGCTTAGTTGCGGCTGACGAAACACTCGCCGAGAGCCGAGAGTGAATGGAAACGCAATTAATTTGGCAAACATGGAGCTTGGAGCTTGTAGCTCGTAGCTTGTGTCAATTATGTTTCCGAATGTAACGAATCCTTTCATTTTTAGCCAACAAATTGCCATGTAGAAACCAATTTTGAAAAGGAGTTGCAAGGAGTAGGGGCCTCGCCAATAAAAGAAGCCCCAAACAAGCGGCGCCACATGGGCGAGACGAGACATTTTCCAACCAGACCGTGGAGTTGTGATTCCCAGGACACCCCCACTCTCGCAGTTGCAGGACCTCGGTCGTTTCGTGGTCGATTTCAATAAAAGCTGCTTGAAAATGGACTAATGAGCTGCAGTCACAGGATCTCTTCTGCAGGATCTCGAGCCATTTGCAGCCTCCTTGCTGCGGTTGATTGATGCAATCAAATCGCTCTCTTGTCCTGCTCCTGCTTCCATTTTTAAAGAGCCTGCATCCTTGCATCATCTGCAGGACGGCTCCTGATGCAGTCAGCCGTGCGACAGAAATTGTGTTTGTTCATCGTATTTGCGGCAAGGCAAGGTGGTTGCAGGTCCGAAGCACCACCACCGCCGGTGTGCCGGTGGTTGATTTTTCCACTGCACCAGGGTGGGTTTTCCACCGCCAGCAGGACGAAGCAGGACTCAGTCTGACTCACGTGCCGCCTGACTTTCCTCCGCAGTGTTCATTATATTAAACAAGTTTACGCCATAAATGCCGCTGCCAGAGGCAAAGCAAAAGCAAAAGCAGAACCAGCAGACGGCAGACATTTGTTGGCCCAAAAGGAGCCAGGACTCTGAATGCAATACTTGGAAAAAAAATATATATAAAAAAGATAATTGAATAATAACTATTTATAGTTTAGAAGAAAATAGGATTCTTGATGCTAAAACTAGGAAGAAACTGCCACAATTTTATAAGATATCCTTTTTGAACCATTTTAATTAAGAAAAGGATTCGATTTTAATTCAAAATTCAAAGCCAAAAGCTAGCCTTGAAATAATTACAACTTCCTTCTCTCAATGTTTTTTTTTCTGTGTTTTTGAGGCAGGGTTGTTTGGCTGTCCTTCGTCCTTAATGTCCTTAATGTTCCTGCTGCTGTTTTGCCGTAATAAACTCTCTCTCCGTGCAACATAAACAGAAAATCCAAAATGCTGTGGCTTGGGGCAGCATGACTCATGCAGGTGTGTTCAACGTGCAACGGGGCGTGGCAGTGCTATTGCGACTAGGACTACCTTTTTGACTGAAGGGCATATCCCCATATTCTCGTACTTGGCAAAGGCATTTTTATCCTGTATCCTGTATTTTCCTTGGCTTTTGCCGATTTCTCTCTGCAAGTCCATTCATGTGTGCCTTTTGGGCTCCCTTTGGCTCTGGCGCTTTTTCCTTCGCATTTGGCTCGTAATTTGTCGAGTTTCCTTTGCATATAATGCTTTGGTTGAATCTGCCCACCCCCTACCTCTTAGTCCTTGTCGTCCTTCGGTTATCATCATCTCGCCCGTAATGGGTTTGCATTTGTCTGGAACAGAGAATCCCGGAGCCAGCAGCCAGCAGCCGGCGAACCCAAACACTTGTAGCCTGTTATTGTTGTCTTTACTCTGCCAGATGGCTGGGCATTAACTTTTGGACACGCACTACGGCCAAGGACTAATCGGTGGGGTGTACGACTATTAAGGATCCAGAATTTGGCATTAATTTCTATGTCCAATTCGCGTTATTCAAGGTGGGAAAGGAATTCGAAGTCGAAGGATAATCAAACTTTGTGGTTTAATTCAAAAACGATTTCCGGTTTGGTTGGAATTATTTTTGTTTATAAATTGGAAGGACATTTTTTAACAGTGTATTTTTAGCAGAAATTCTAAAATTAATATCCATTTTTCTCATCTTTATTTTTAGAAAATATGTCTTAATCAAAAAACATTCTTTTTCCAGTTTTCTTTTTCCTTCATTGACTTGAATTTAATTTTCCTTTTGAAGACTTAAAAATTAAAAGCATTTAATTAAAAGCAATTAATTAAGTTTAATGATTTTATGAAGCTGGAAGGAAACTCAAATTTTGCTAAAAAAAAGCCATTCCCCTTGCCAAGGATTAGGGAAAATTCGCTGAACAATTGCCGGCAATATGCGAAGGACATTAATGCGTCACTTTGCGCTAGCTCTGAGAGAGTCCTGTTGGAAATTGCTTCCTTCCTTCTTTTTGTCTTCTTGTGTCCTGTCTCTGTCTGACTAACAGCTTGGCTGCTGTTGTTATGTCCTTCGTCCTTCGTCCTTCCGTACACTGGACGAAAATCTCCTTCTGCTGGAGTTGGATAAATATTTGCATATCATAAGGAGAATCATCAGTGTGTCTGCCTTGGCGTGTCCTGCGTGTCCTGCTCATCCTGGTCCTGCGAACAGCTGTTGAGCTGATGTCCTTGTTGTATCCTTGTTGTTTCTTGTTGTTGCAGGATGATTGCATTTCCATTTGTTGTTATTGTTCGAGGACGGGCGAGGACGTTGTCATGAAAAACTAACGAAACCACCCCACGCGTTTCAGCTCCTTTTTTTGGTGGTGGGTTGGCTCGTCGATCCTCCTGAATTGGGGAGGATATACTCACACAAACACACTCACAGACAAACACACTCACGTGTCTATGTGTGTTTCATTCAGGATGCGGCGGCAACAAAAATCAATAAATTCGGAATGAGCCGAGAGTCCTTTTTTCGGCAAAATGCCGGCTGTTGTTGCTTGTTCTCTGTTGTTGCGGCTTTGCCAGAATAGAATTTTCTATGCAATTCGGTTAAGGGAAGTTCCATGTCCTGTTCCTCCTACCCTCGCTCCCCCCTGTGCTTGTCTCTCTCAGCCAAAAGGCTTTTGCCAGCCAGAGAGCCGGGACGCCAGAATGCCAGCCTGCCGCAAAAGTTGCATTAAACTCTATTACAAAAACTCAACCAGAGGGTGGCACTGGCACTGGCACTGGGAACGCAGGACACAGAGAGGGAAAGTTAAAATAGGGGGAAAAAAAGGATAAAGGGAAATACAAGACCGTCAAAGGACGAGGGCGAGGGTGGCGTTCAACGCTTCGACGAACTGCATCAAAGGATCCCTCCCATTGCGAGGCGCGGGACAAACGAATGTTTGACATTTAGTCCCCTTGCATTGGGCCAGCTTTATTTATGTTTCTAAAAATATATATAAATTCTCTGCTTTCTCCGCCTTTCTCTGGCAATGTTTTTATTTGTTTATGCAAAGCCTGTAAATCCAATGATTCATTCTGCCCGCTCGCAGCTCTAGAATGAGAACGAATGACGAGAAACACTCCGGAAATTATTCCAATAAATAAAAATGGACTGTGACATTCCTTTTTTTTATGTGGCCAACCAAGACAGCTCCACTCCCCATCCACTGCTTGAGAGCCTTGGGAGGTCCTGGCGTGAGGCCTGCGGCCCCCGAGGCGCTAATGAAAAAATAATCAACCCAAGGAGCTAACACGGAGCAGAACGCGGCTCATTTTGTATGGACTTTGATTGTGTGCTAAAATGTCCTAAGCAGCCACGAAAGGGGCGGTTGTCCTGCCAAGAAAGGGGATGATTCATCCGCCCATCATTTGTCAAGTCAAACTTGGCTGTCGGGCTGTCGAGGCTCATCAACAATTCAGAGTCCACTCCCGATGATTAAAATTTACAATTTTGCAATTAATACGGCATTAGAATCCGTACATCTGTTCAGATTCAATTATTTTTGAGTTATAACAATTGCTGGGACATAAATCTTCTTGAGAATTCGGGGATTGGGCTACTAAAATCTTTCAGTTCAAGTTTCTGTTCCGGAGGAGAAAAAGTTTGGCCATAATACAGGTAGCGATTGTTTATGCTTTTTGGCCAAAAAACTTTTTCGGGCCCTTTGGGATAATCTAAAGAGAAAGTCTATGCAGTGACAGAAAAATAGGAAATTGTATTCCTAGGATTTTGGAGATTATTTAATGGTTAATATTTGAGTGTTTAAATTGTCAAAATATAATGGTTTTAATTTTATAAAGAATTATTCTCATTGATACTATATAAGTTCAAATATTTTAACTAAATATTTTGGCTCATGGGCAACCTTTTGAAGGCAATTACTCTTAAATCCTCTTCAACTTAAACTTAAACTAAACCTTTTAATTATATCTAAAACAAATTGTAGTAGTACAAAATAATTACAAAATAGGTACAAAAAGTATTGTTAGTATGATTTTTGTTACTTTTTATAAAAAATAAACCACCAATTTCTGTTGAATGAGATCTAAGGATTTCTTCTGGTAAAAGTATTCTGTTAAAAGTAATCAAAACCGTAACCAAAAAAATGCTTTATTTGTAAAGTCATTTACAGCTAAGTCCTCTTAAATACATTTTCCAGCTTTAAGAATAAATTATATTTATATAGAAAATAAGGTAAAAATGATTGAAATTATTAATGAATGATAATTGAATGAAATATTATTTCCTAAAGGCTTTACTTTTCCTTCTAAAAAACTAAACTGAAGTCATAGAAGAAGTTGACAATCCTAGCTCTCTAAGGTTTAATTTCATGTTTATTGGGTTGTGTAAAATAGAAAGTAAAATAATATTTTAATAGATTACAATTTTTTTAAGTTCTTAATCAATTTTAATTAGAGATAGATAGATAGTAGTTTAATTTAGTATCTTTTGGATTGTGTCCCAGAAATAAGACTTGAAAAGAAGCTTTATTTATTCACATTTTTGTAATTTTTAAGGATAGAATGGAATCCTTATTTAAGAGAATTTTATGTCGGTTTTAGTTATATTATTTTACCAAACTGTTCAACATATTTTGTATCTATAGAATCGATATTATTCCACCAAAAATTTAATCAACTTTAAGTCTCCTAAGTCTAATGTCTCTTCTAACAGGAAACGCTTAAAATCGAATCGAAGACAGATAATTTTTTTTCATTGTGTGTCGTATTCTGTGTTCTTGCCACATACATATGTGGCGGACTCCTGCAGCCCCCTTTTGCCACATACGGGGCTCAGGGGCAGACAGGCATGCAGTATTTATGGTATTGAAACACGCAAAAGTTCAGTTCGAGTCAAATCGAGAACTTGAAGTGGTAAGTCTCGCACACACATCTACACACTGCCAGACTTTGGGGCGCAAACAGTTGCATATGTGAGCGGGCGCCATTTTGCAAAAAGCTTTGAAGGGGGTGGGTGGCAAAAGGGGCAAGAGGCAGGAGGCATGCCCACCCTTGGCAAGTTTCGTCCTTAACTCTCGACTTCTGGCCAAGTCTCGCACCGAATCCCATTCACAAAGGCTGTGGGGCCATTGTGCGAGAGACTGTGTGTGCGTCCTCGGGTGTGTTGCATGCCCTGCAGGGGTGATTAACCTTTGATTTTGCCACCCCCACATGGCCACCCGCCCACTTTTCAACTTCCCTCTTTGGCATTCGATGCTATCGCCGACTGATTTAACATATGCCCTGGATTCCTGGGTGTGAGGAGGACCGCCGCCGCGGAGGACTCCCAGTCTTGCATTTTTCTTTACGTTTTCCCGATTTCCAACGATTGGCCATTTTCCTTCGCTCTGTCGCTATGTCGCTGTGTCGCTTTGGTCATGGCAACCAAATCTAGACAATAATGGGCCTGATTGATTTCCATGTAAGTGGATTTGCCTAACGGGTAATGCGATTATTGGCCTTTACAAGCCTGGGCCCGGGATCGAGTGCTTCCATCAGCCATCACCCATCAGCCAAGTGCCGATTGATTCTAGTGAGTATTTGGCACGCACGACTGCGGTTATCGGAGAAGCGTTTAGCTGGAAAGCATACAGAGGAAGGTGAAAGGAGAAAGTTGCAAGGTGGAAGGTCAATTGGTACAAAGAAAAGAATTAATATTTACCGATGCTGCCACTGCCACTCAGGAGGCTATAAATGATTCTGCTTCCCATGGGCAGAGATTCCAGGGAAGTCAAGCAAAAACCAACAAGCAATTATCAATTAATCCAAGAGATTAAAGGGTATATGGTATCTATTATTGGTTCTATATTCTGTTTTTTTTGTATTAGGGATTATAGGGATTACTAGGGAAGGATGAAAATTTAATACTAATAATTATGACAAAAACAATGGGTTTGTTAAAGGCATTGGAGGAAGGTATTAAGTAAGGTCAAATAACAATTATAATTCATAGAATTCATATTAAAAGGTGACGAAAAATGCAGGAGGTTTGACAAACTATTAGAAACATTCCTTTTAAGCACGTGTCTCTTTAATTTGTTTTTTTTTGTCATACTTGACGAGTAAGAATTTATATAAATGCCTAAGTATACAAAATATCCTTTTTATAAGAATTAACATGGCATTTTTCGTCACTAAAATATAGTATCAGATGGTTTAAGAGTTGCATGCGCGTTCGACACCGGTATTTTACCTATTCAAGATGTTTTTTTGGTTCTTTATAACTTTGTATATATTATACAAGGATATATGAAGGCTACCTCCTTATTGTCGCTTTTATAATATACATACTTGACGAGTAAGAATTCCTATAAATGAATGCGTATATTAAAAAAAAAATACCTATTAACAAGAATTAGTAAGTTTTTATTAGTTTTTCGTCAGTTATATGTTTATTTCATACTTATTAACGAATAAGAATTCATATTAATTAATGTGTAAGTATAAAAAATTAACTATTAAGAAGAGTTACTAAGTTTTTATTATTAGTTTTTGGTCACTAAAATGAATTTCTCGGTTTTCGGTTTCTCACCTCAACAAGGTGTTTTTTTATCTGTTATAGCTTTGATTTGGAAATAAAAACTTGGACAGAATTTTAAAGAAACCTCTAACCTCAATATCATATTTCCATCCAATTTCCACCCAAAACACTCAATGAAAAGTTAATTTAAAACTCCAAAATACTTATCATAATTTGTAATTTCGCACTTTTGTACATTCCCGCAAACTCATTAAAATTCCTGCTTATTCAACACTTTCTGGCATCACTTTCGTTCGAGTCCTGGAGCACCTCCTGCCAGTCCATCAACTCGGAACAGAACACCAGTCCTGTCATCATCTATCTGGCTTTCTGATAGTTGTGCAAACAGTGTAAAATTGCAATTAATTCATGGACAAATATTTGTTTGGAATTATTTACTTTTTTGCGTTTTTATACTCGCGATGTTTGTAGTTTTTTTTAGAGGCTTATTTGCATATCGATTTAATTTGATGTGGAGCCTTATGAGGGATTTTCTCATAATTGCAAATTAATTTGCATTTTAATTAATTTCTGGTCAAGTCCCAGGCGAATCAAATTGATTGCAAACACGAAGAGAAGGAGACTTTCAATGAAAAGAGAATGAAAGCAATTATCAAAGAATATGAAAAGTGGAAAAGTGGCACGGAGAGTGAGATCGGTGGCAGCTGCTGCAAAAATCAACAAAGGCATCCGGAGAAAAACTTAACAATTGAATACACTCCATGGGCGGAGTTGGAGTTGGAATACAAAGGGGGGAGGCTTTCAAAGCAATTAATGTAATTCGTCTTTTTGCTACCAAGGACGCCTTGATGGCCTTCTTTACACAGAAATTACGCATACGCCGCGTGTGCAAATCACCCGAAAATGCTGCCATGGGTGGCAGGGATGGCAGGGATGGCAGGATGGCAGGGATGGCCGATTGCTTTACGCTCCATTTAATTTTCGGTAAATATGCCAATAAAAATTGTGGAAACATGATGCCCCGACCCGAGCATCCGAGTGTGAGATGAATATTTGCTTTTAGGCAGCCTCCCCACACAACAGGACGACGTTTCGTCCTTTTTATTTGTTCCCAAATCGAGCTCCTTTCTGGCATTTTAAATTTTCGGGACGAGGTCCGACAAAATGTGAATATTTCGTTTAATTAAAACAAACCTGGGGCCCATTAGACGATGCTCCGAGTTTGTCATGTCCTTGTCATGGACGAGGACGAGGACGAGATGTGCATAAAAGTCGATTCTAATGCGAGTTTCGTGTCGCCCCAACCAAATAAATTTCAATAAATATCTCAGGTGTGGTGGGGCATTGTCTAATAACTTTTAATTAGTTAACCATGTGGAAGTTTTTGCGCAAATTTGCGTCAACAAAGCAGTTTTAGTTTTTGCATCTGGCAGGGATGTTTCCAGGATACACGATTCACGATGCCAGCTTAAGCGACATAATTAACTGCGAGGCAAACATTTTGTGGCACCAAGGAGGCCGCCTATCTGTGGGAGAATATTTTTGCGGCTCAGGCTAAACCAATTTGCCAGGACTTAAATTTTAAGCATTATTAATGGCTTTTTTCCAAGGTGGGTTGTTGCTCCTGGCTTTGGGGGTGGAAAGATTTGGAAATATTTAGGGTGGTCCTGGATTGTCTGTAGTTTTGGAAAATACTTGTCTCTTAAAACTACGATTTATAATTCATAAATTGATTCTTTCTGTCTCTCTGGTGACATCACAATGAGCTCGTGACATGAGCCTCGATTAAGGGATATAAATAAAAATATTTGTCAGAGTCCTTTTTCCCTTGCTCTCCAGCTTCCCCCTCGTTATCCTTTAAACTAATTGTTTGCTTTGGGCCAGGCCAGGCCAGGGTCTGGCGAAGTTTTTCGATTACAAAATTGTTTCGTTACCGAGGCTGGGGGCTAGACGAATACAATTTTTAGAAATTTCCATTATCCTTTCGTCCGTCCTGGTTCGTCTGCAAACATTTGCAATTTTCCAACTGAATGCAAGGGGCGGGGCAAGGACCAAAACTATTCAACAGTCGGTCAGCGTTTTTAGTTTCATTTGTAGCGGCGGCCAAAAGCAAAGCGAAAGCAATTTACACGCATTTTCGGCGCAAAATGAAACGTGCCCGTCCACTAAAATGTTTATGAGCGCCGACTGCGAAATGTGAGCTGTCGGGAAAATCCAGGATCTAGAGTCCTGGTTGGTTTAGGGGGGAAAATGGGAAAATGTTCAGCTCTAAGCTGAATGCTGATGAAACAGAACAGGCACTGCCAAAAACCTAAATCCTTTTCAATTAAATAATTAAAGAAGATTATTAGAGATTAAAGTACAATTATTCAAAAACCTTCTTAAAGCTTTGATTGGAAAGCAGATTCTTTTAGGGTTTTTAGATATGGATTATGGATTTTCTCTCTCTGCATCCATAAACTGGTAGCAGATTTTTTTTCTGGTCAGCACAAGAAGTCGGTCAAGAAGGGTTGGGCCGCGCAGAGCCGTGTCTTAAAATTGTATCTCCTTCACGGCTGAGAAGACTGAATGGGTTGCTGTTTAGATAGTGTTGCAATTGTTCTACTCCTCTTGCAGCAGCAGTTACGACCAACTTTATTTGCCCCTTTATGGGGCAACCATGCGGATTGCTCGTCCTGCGATGCCAAGTCCTGAAGCCCTGAAGAGAGTGCCTATTTACCAGATTGCGGAGCTAGCAGCTCCTTGGAATTAGTTTGCGATTCCCTCTCGAACAATTTGCACTGGCTGACTGTCTGACTGGCAGTTTAGTGAAAAATTCACGACGATTCACGAATCAATAAAGTTGAAAGTCAGACTCTTTATTCTCGACAACAATTGTCGATTCAACTTTCCCTAAAGTCCCTGCATTGTAAATTGAAATTCTTTTCCTTCTGCGAAAAAGTTGCGAGTTAACAAGTTTCCCGACGACTATCTCCTCATAATATTCCTCATAATGGCGAAAAATTTAATTTATGTCACGTTCCAGACGGAGTCAGAAAATGTGTTTTATTTTATTCGTATTTAATGGCACCCGGCGACCTAGTAAAAATATTTTCTAAAGTATTTGGCCAGCTACGTGATGTTCTTCTTAAACTGCAGGATCAACCGGCGGTCACGTGGGTGACGTCGTTTAAATGCTTTCTAAGAGGGATTTTTAGGGGGATGTGGCAGGACTCCAGTATTCCAGGACCAAGGGTCAAAGTGTAGTAAGTTTATCAAAACAACCAAGTTTTATGCGTCACTTTACTCAATTTTAAATTTAATTAACATTCTACGGGTTGAGGTATCCTTTTGGCAGTAAAATTTTGAATAAACATTCAAGGCTACAATATGTAGAGGGATTTTTGATGTATTTTTTGAAACAAAAATATATTGTTAATCAGGAATAAATGTAGCTATAGTTGGATCTTCCTTTTCAGACATTTTTTCAGCTATATTTTAATTAGAAGAGGAATGTTTTAAGAAACACACTTACAAGTCTCTTCAAAAGGAACACACTTTCGAGTCTCTTCAAAAGGGAAAAGAAATACGTTTAGTTCCAAAAACGGATCTAAAATTGAAAGAATTATTAGAAACAAAAATATATTGTTAATTATAAATAAATGTAGCTATGGTTGGATCTTCCTTTTTAAACATTTTTTCAGCTTTATTAAATAGAGAAAAATAATGTTTTAAGAAACACACTTTTCAGTCTCTTTAAAATGGAAAAGAAATACCTAGAGTTTCAAAAACAGACCTAAAAACTCTTAGTTTTAATAACGAAACGAAACTCAAATGTAATTAAAAGTAATGTTTTTATCCCGACCATTGATCTGAGGCTATTTGAGAATAAATACAGAAAGTCTGATTCCCAGAAAGGTTGAAGAAAGGTAGAATTAAATACAAAATATTTAATGATTTCCAGAACTCTTCGGGGCATAATAATAATAAAACGAGCTCACCTCTCATTTATAATGTAAACACAAATAACTCTTATGCCAGATCCTTTAACTATGAGCGGTGTGTGTGTATCCTGTGTATCCTGTGTATTCTGGGATAAAAGATTCAATTGAAATTGTAAATGAATATTGCCACGCACCATGCCACTGCCACTGCCACTGATGCCGCACACTCGGTGGCTATTTCGCTTCAACAATTTATAAATACAAATATGCAAAGCCATAATATGAGGAAACATTTCGCTCTTCGCATTTCGCATTTCATGGAAAATTAAATTGCCAATGAATGCTCTCAAGTCCTTGCTGCGGACTCTGGCAAAGCCTAAAGGGTTTTCCGCAACACACAGCTCCAGGGAAGGATTGGATAGAAGGGAGAATATTGATGGAAAATAAATTCAATTCTTTTTTTCGGTTTTGGGTACTCGAATTCCCATCATCCTGTCCTGTGTCCTGTGAAGCTTGTTTGTGTAATCGATTCCGGCAGAGCAGAGTCGAGGCGATGGGTCCAGCCTGATAATTGATAAACTATGCCTGGCCACGAGCAGGACCTGAACCAGAAGCTGGCAAGACTGTCCTGAAAATTCCTTGATTTAATGTGATTTACACTTCCAACCTACGGACACTGGCTAGTGCGTGTGGGTATCGCTCTCAGAGGGCAATAAAAATTCCAGCATTTCTTGGGCCAGGTTTTTATTGAGATTTTCCTGCTTGTTTTTTGCCAAGCGAACCGAAAAAAGAGACCATCCTAGTGGCTTAAACGAAGTGTTTTTCCCCCATCGCTTCGTATTAATTGTCGGAGGAGTATAACCTTGACACATGTCTGGCCCCGGCTCCGGGGGCCTTGGGAAAACTTCAACGCTTGGCTAACCACCCACCAGACCTCGCACACCCCAAGGAAACCACTTTTTTAGGGGGGGAGCCTGTTCTTTTCGCTTTACGCTCCAAGACTTTTTCCCACAGTAGCGCTTAATTTAATTTCTGCTTCTCTCTTTTTAGTTTTTAGTAAAAGTTTTCGACTCAGTCTTGCTTAATTAGCGCCTTGATATATTGTGGGATACGGGATATAGTTACAGAAAGGCCTTTGTAGTAGCGCTCCTCCGGAAAGTCTCCTCTCCAGCATTAATTTTGCATTCCGAAAAGCTTCTTCCCTGCCCGTGTCTGAGTGCATTTTTATCCTTTCGCATCCTGTCAGCTAAGTGCCGGAAAAATCTGATTTACAGCAAGGGAGGAGAATCTTTCTCCGATACCTTCGCGGATTATTTTTGATGTCGTAATCGATTATTAAATCCCCCATTAATGTCTTTTTCTTTTCAGACGACGAACTCGACCGACCGATCCCAAAAAGGAAACTCAAGCAAGGTAAGTGAATAATATAATAATAATAATTTCATAATTTCTGTGGGAGCCGTGAGTCTTGACTTCACACGCATAAATAAATGTCTGAATAATTTCCAACCGAACTCCATTCCGGGCTACAGAAGAGAGAGTATTTGAATTAATTTCGGTAGTTCTTTCTAATGGCTCTACAGCAGTCTCTAATGGAGTTCTCGAGATCTCAAGATCGCGCCATCTAAAGATCTCAAGATCTCGCGATCCCAAGAAACAAAAGACTCAAGCAGCGAACCCGAAGATCGGCAAAAGTTAATTGCGATCCGCGTTCGAGTCTCTCAAATTATAGTTTATGTTCGCGGTGCTTGGTGCGTTCCACCGATCTTTCCAACTTTATGGCATTCGGCACGCAACCGACCTCCTCCTCCCTGCTCTTGGCCAACTGCTAACGAGCGATCTTGGCCATGATGTTCTGACCAGAGTTAATGTGTTTCTTTTCTCTAGATTTTCTAGCTTTCCCCTCCTTCAATGCCACTTTGCTTCCCAACGAGAGCACATCTTTTTTCCATCGTTTCTGTTGCCTTAAAACATGTTTGTTTTGCCGGTCGGACCCCGCCTTGAAGCCGAGTCTTTGGGTCACTGACCATAGACAAATTCGAACAACAGTTAGTGGCAAGCCAGCATGCCACAAAGGCAACTGAAACCACCTCATGTGGCACACACACGTTTTTCCAGCTTCGAACACTCGATAAACTTTTTTTTTGTTGGTTGGTCGACTCGATCAGTTAGTGCCTCCGAATAAGTGAGTGCTTGGTGTGAGTGTCGATTATTCATGGGGTGAGTGTTGGTATTTTTCCAGAGATTCAAGCAGATTTGAGCAGATTCGAGATTCGAAACAAGACAGTAGAGCAAAAAGAAGTTCCTATTGGAAGACCAAAACGAGGACTCTTCTTTAAACTCCTTTAAATGGAACTTTGGCGATATTTGGCAGTAATTTGCACAAAAAGAAACACTTTTACTGAAGAATATAAACCTCCGCAGAGTTACATCGAAGGATACAGGAGACTGTACAAGTCTAACGTCTTTAATTGAGTTTTAAAACCAAAACCCAGCTTCTATTTGTTGATTTTTCATTACTTTTTAAGAACTTTCCCAATTGTATAAATAAAAATAGTTAAAACCTTTCAAAATAAACGCTTTTAAAGTTATTAACTCTCTAAAAACTATAAAAAACGACTTGACATTGGAATGTTTTTAATTCCTGAATGAATGAAACTTAAAACCGAATAAAACTTTAATAGAAAATCGTTTTTGTAGCCGATAAAGGTGCTTGTGATATAAAATTCAATTGAAAACATTCATTAAAAAGAGCTTTACACATTTTGATTATTTTTATTCCCCGAAAATATGCGATATTATAGAACATTTGCCTTTAATTGGCCAACAAAAGCATATTAATTAACAAGCCAGAGGGGGAGAGCTGCTCCTGGCCCTGTAATTACGACAGATTTTGGCCTGTATTGTTGCGCTAAGCCATTGGAATTTGGCCAAAACAATTGATAAATTAAATGTGATTAATTGTAGGGCGGTCTGACAGTCTGCCAGTCTGGCATTCGAGGGATTTTCGGTTAAGTTATCAAACTGACAACGGGTGGTAAATGGTATTCCATGGTAGGTCGGTTTGGCAAATGCATTAAACTGTTCTGGTTGGGTTTTGCCAAATGTTTTAATTTGCTTCTGTGGCCAAAGCCACTCCTCCCAGTGCCCCTTTTCTGCGGCAGGACTTTTGCGGCAGGACGAATGCGAAAATGTTTGCAATTGCCGGAGATAAACTGAAATCGAGTACGAGAGTTTATTTGAATTTTTTTCTCTGCTTGGCTCTGGATGGGCTGGGAAAATGTGTTTTATATTCCCGCAATTTGGTAGAAATATGCGCCAAGTGCTACTCCAAGAGTTTCTCGTTTTAAAGAGATCTTTCCTGGCCTTTAAAAAAAGTTTACGGCCGAGCATCCTTATCCGGCATCCCTTCACTTATCTGGGCGGACGTGCGAAAAGTCCTGGCTACGTGCTCGGCAAAATGCGGCAACAAGTCCGGACATTAAACAAACAATTTATTCGACTATTTCATGCAATTCTCGATTTCCGAAATTTGCAAAAACCTCATTCATTCCTCAAACGACAGACAGAAACTTCTAATCAAAATGGCAAAAAAGTATTTTCGTTTCATTTCGGTTGCGTTTTTGTTGGGGGAAAACTTTCGGCAAGGCAACTTTCCTTTGTCAATACAGCAAATATTAATAATACGAATAAACCTCAATTAATGGACAAAAGTTTGCAATTGCCATTTGGCAGAAACTAGTTTTCCCGGCTTATATAAGAGCCTTGGACGATAGTCCAATATTGGCCAATAGTCGGTATTCAATTTTGGGCGTGACGATTGGAGATAAAATTAGTTGGTCATAGTTATTTTTTTTCGCTGCTGTACAGAGTACGTTTCACCATTCACCGCCACCCAGTTTGGCCTTCAAGGGCGGCTAGAACTATTCCAAGAGGGGGTTCTGGGAAGGTTCAAGGCACAAATGGCCGCAAATGGCGAAAATAAAGCCTGGCTTTTTGTGCAATCGAGCTGGCCAGTTGCAGCTGGGAGAGCAATCAGCTTTTGCTGCAGACTTGCACCAGGAGCAACTAGTTTGACGGGTTGACACAGTCGGTGGCCAGTGGCACGGTCGAGGGGCTGGCCAGGCCAAAAAGTAGTTTATGGGCCCACAGTTTTGCATTCTCTTGGTCTCCGCTTTTTTGCCAAAGAAAGCCAGGCGATGAAAAGGCAAAAAAGACGAAACGAAAGTCAAAGACGAGAATGCAAATTTTCGCCAACACTTTGATGGCCATCATCGTGATGTTGCACTTTGACTTTTCCAGCTGCAATTGCAGTTGCAACTTTGGCTGGACTTTGTCTCACCTTTACGATTGGTCATTAGGAACGCCCCCAGAGTCATTCCGCCTCTGGCCCAATTATGGCCACTTTCCCCCAGGCGGCTAATTGCCGAGCCAGCAGTGCAGAATTTCATCAATTCCCTTGTTAGCTTCCAGCCAGATCTTATTTATAATGCCTCGAGTTCTGCTTGACATTTTCCCGACCTGGTCCTCGTCCTCGTTCTGGTCTGCTAAGCTTTCCATTTCCACGGGGAAAACAGAGAAAATTAAGGCAAGAATAGCATCTTGGATTCAAATTAAAAAAGCACCATTTTCTTTTAGTTATCTCCAATAATAAACTCAATTTCAGGTAAAAGAAACAGTATCTTCTAGATACATTTCAAAGTCAAACTGTCAGGTCTTATTTTGTGCCGTGCAACCTCCTTTTATTCTGCCCCAGTTTTTGTCTGCTAATTGGTCAGCAGAGCAGAGGCAGGCACTTTGCCAGCCAAGCGGACATCGGCTTCGGCTTCGGCATAAAAAATTGAGTTGGCTTAAAGTGTTGATTAGAAGGAATTAAATTCCGAGTTCAGAGAGTTTTGTGAGAGACGTGGCAGCCTCACGTTGCACGCCTGAGCAGAGTAATTGCAAAATAAATGCAAGTGCTTGCCGCTTCCAGCATGCCGCATGCCCCATCGGTGTGAGAAATCCTGTGCAAAGAGCCTCTTCATTCATGCACACATGCCCGTGCACTTGAAAGTGCCAAAGGCAGTCGAATAACAGCATATAAGCAACCCCATTTGGCGGAGTCCTTGTTGGAGTCCTTCCTCCCAGACAGAGGCGGCAGCCATTTTGGCCCGCAGCGCTTTGACAGCTCCACCGTCCACAGGGGATTCCCATCCATCCATACTCGTACATTCCATCCCATCCAGTTATCCAACCCCGACTACGGTCCTGCCTGGAGCCATGTCTGAAGTGGAGTTTTGGCCCCACAAAGGAGTTCTACCAGCGATGTTCTGCAAATGTTGTTGCATTAATTAAATGCGAAAATTCGTATATTGTTTGTCGGAGTTATTTTTTTTAAATTATCATTATCAGGATATCCTGAAGAGTATGTGAATGCCACCTCCACCTGCACAGAGAAAAATGTAGCCATCCATGTAGCTACTGCTCCTGCTTGAAGCTCCTGTTCCTACTCCTTTGTCTGCCTCGCTTCACGGTGCACTGGCTCCCGGAATCGGCTTAGAGAAATGCAGAGCTTACTCAAGTGCATGAAGGACATTTGCATGAGCCTTTAATTTTCGGCCAGATGGTTTAGGTTTAGCCAAATATTCGACAGGGTAGATGGTAGAGTAGGGAGCTCGGAGTGCACCGAACTGGAATAGAATAGTTTAGTGCCTTCTGATTCCTTTCAATATTTTGCCATACAAAATCTCCCAATCGAACATCATCATATTTTGCTTTCAATTTCCTCACAGTGTTTGCTTATGCACTCGCAGGACGACGACGACTAACCAAGGACGACGATGACGACGAAAGGGAAAGGGCTGCTGAAAGGGAAGGAGCTCTGGAATATTTTCATATTCATGGAGCTGCTCGCATGGCAAAGGCAGAATTCGCATACAAATTGTTTATTTCCCGCACAGAGTCTCGACACAGGAGACTCGAAAAGGGGCAGGAGCAGGGCACTTGGTGGAGCTACTGCATCGGCATCTGAATTTACATCTCCAGCTGGGCGGAACTCAGACTCTACTCGACTCTACTCTACGGACCAAGCTCCAAATTGAGACAATATTTGCACACGGTTACGTATACGCCCCGTTGCCCCGTTTCCCCGGTTGCCTCGTTGCACGGTGTGGCATCTATAAACGAGCATTTTCATGTTATTGGCTTTGCATCGCTGCCATGAACCGAAAGGGGGGTTGGCTTAGTCCCCCCTAAAAAAGGGGGGCAACCACTGCAATAAAACCACGTAACAAAATGATTGCATTTGCTAACAAATTCGTGAAAATTTTGTGCCAGCGTTGACAGTTCCCAAGAACAGATCGACAAAGTTGTGGGCGCCCAGGATTGGATTGGGTTTTGGTAGTGAGGTCCTGAAAAAGAGACAGGATATATAGATATATATCTGTATTCGTGTTTGTGTACAGTGAAAGCTAGTCCTGGAAAATCCAATTTAGCGGAATCCTCCTCGGCTGCCCATCATCGCTTTCGCGCTGCCACAAAGAAAAGTTAATGAAAAAGTGAATGAATACAATACAGGATTCAAACGTAGTGTTTGCAGGATTCAATAATAATTCCTGGGGGCTTAATATTAGTTTTATATTTCACACAAGTTTAAAACACAAATCCGGGATTTTATTAGATTTTTGGATGCAAAATGCAAGGCATGCTTTGTTTTATGGAAAAAACTAAAAGACAATCCATTATTCAATAGATTCCGAATCAAAGTTTCTGTCATTTTTCTGTCAAATAAATAAAATCAATCGGAATATTATTTTTGAATGATCCTCTGGCTCTTTCCGACCCCTTATCCTTATTCTTCCCTATCCCTATTAGTCATTATCCTTAGCCATTATTTACTGTACTGTGTTTCTGTTTGCGTGTGTATTTCGGTTTTTAGGGAGTATTTGGCGATGACTCATTTGCTGCAACTGCGCGTAACGGTTTAATGAGTTTTTGGCCACTCTTGAGTGGCGCCTCCCATGTCCTGCGTCACCCGCCCTGCCATCCAGCCATCCCAGCCCAATGTCACCATGCGGATGTATGCCAATTGATTTAAGGCGGAGCTCTTCTCGCTTTTTCGGCCATAAGTGAAGTGGGCTGGAAAAGGGGGCGGGCAGAGTAGGTAGGAGGCGACAGGAGGTGGCAGGAGGCGGCAGGATAACGCCATCGCACCGAGGTTTAATTGCGCAGTCTGGTTTGAGAGCATGCCCCATTGAAGCATTGAAAGTCATATTGACATTTCAATGAGACTCATTTACATTAATGCCGACACACCCACGTACAGGATCTAGGATACGGGATACAGGAGGATGGGAGGGTGGAAGGGTAACGAGAAAGTGTGGCAACTGTGGCTGCTTTATGGAAAAACCATACGCCCTGTGGTCCCATTGCTTTTGTTGTTTGTCAGCATCGTTATTCGCGCCATTATTCCGCAGCAAGTTATCTCGCACAGCGTGACTTAAAAGTTAAGCGTATTCATTATGTCCTTTGTGCCCGACGACAACACCTTCCAGTCCTGCCTCGGCACCCTTGCCTTCGCCATCGTCCTTCGCCTTCGAAGCGCCTTTGTTTTATTTACTTTTCCAATTTGTTTGCCTCCGCGCTGGAACAATAAAAATCCATTTCATTGTAGGCCTTCCGGCCATCCGTGCCGGCATCCTCGTTATCCCCGCGGGCCTTATCCTTTAAGTTGTATGCTGCTGGGAACCGCTGTTGCACTTAATGCTGATTAAAACGCTGTCATTCAAGCTGCTTTCTGCACTCTGCACTCTGCACCGCCCGATTTAAAGGGAGTTTCCCTTGTTTTGGGGATAGCCGCAGTTATCGTGGCCAACTTGAGACTGCCACAAACTTTTAGCCAACTGTCGATGCTGATTACCGGCAGAAACTTGCCTCCCTCCGTCAACAGATGGCTGGCTGGAACAAAAAAAAAGAGGTCCTGTGTGTGCTTCATGTAGGAGAGCTTCAAGTGGCACCCACTCGTATTAATAATGCTTGAAGGGGTTCCTGCCCCGATCTCTCCATCCAACCCATCCAACCCGCAAAAGTATGCACCACAAGCTGTAACTTTCAGAGAAATATGTAGATACAAGTCCTTGTGAGGCACAAAGTTGGTTTAATGTGGACTTTGCTATCTTTGTTGCCTGGCAATTCATAAGCCAACTGTGTGTTTATTTATGCTTACGATTCTTTTTATGTAATCAAGGAGCCAGAGTCATAGTCAGAGTCAGAGCTAGAGTCCTTCGAATACCCTTTAAAGTTGGCTAAAGAGGAGAGCTCTTGAAAAGCCTTGCTTTGACTGCGATATAAAAAATATAAAACATATGCTAATTACGTGAATAATAATTTCAATTTAGTTTCTTTTGGAATCGGAAACAAAAGCATTCCACAGATAACCAAACATCCTTGCCAAGAAAAATATATTCATTTACCAAAAATTGCACAAAAACCCATTCCGAAACAAGATAAGGATAAGCCAGACCCAGGACATGGTGGCATGTGTGTGTTTGATATTTTGGCAGAGCAGAGCAAACTTTTCTCTGATTTACTTGTGGTTGACCCCGCCCCTGTGAGTCCTGTGATCCCTGGAAATATCTAGCATATCAAATACTCGTAATTTTCCGGTCTTGACTTTTGATTTTCTGCACTAAATGCAAAAACAAATGCAAAGATGAACTAAACCCTTTTGGCCAAATAATAGTCCTGTTTGTTGCACATTTGAATTCTGTTTGTTTTAATCGCAATCAACAATAAACAGTCAACAAAATGGAAATGGAAATGATTTGCACCGAGGGCCGAGGGCTATTACAAGGATACTCCTCTATGGTGTTTGTTTTCCCGCAAATTATTTGCCATTGCTGGTAATTAGGAGCTGTCTTTGGCCTCCAATTGAACTGCCGGCAATCGGTTGTAATTCCAATCGCTAGTCGAAAGGTGGAAGCTCTTTGATTAATGGATTAGGTGTGGATGGCTTATATGTCAGATGATATGGCGGATATGGCAGTTGGCAAGCAAAAGTCATTACACATTGATAGTGCCAAGCAGCCATTGTCTTGTCAGTGACCCAGTTTCCCTTCTCAAAATCCAGCATCCTTTTGCCCCTTTGGCTGGCTAAAATCGCATTTCGTGCTTTCATGCTTCCTGTTTGTCTTAGTCATTAGCCGATGGCTGATGCGGAGCTCCTGCTCTCAGGATACTAGTATCCTGCTCCTGCGACACCCCAGTGCATGTGCATTCGAATGATCCCTTTGCCATTCCCATCCATTTGACAGGATTATCCATTATCCATTCCATATCCCTCCGTTTGCCTCCGTGAGCCCTTTTTTTCAATTTACTTAAATCGCTCCCGACTCGGAGGAAGAATAAATCACTGGCAATATTTCATAGGCAGAGGACTGCATAAATTCCCCATAAAACTGCGACTCCAAATGCGAATTAAATCGCATTAACATAATCAACTTTACAACAACTATAAAAATAAATTCAATGGGATTTTCGCTTGACTGCTGACGATGAGTCCGGGTGAGGTCCTTGCTGAATGGCTCCTGCTCTTAGTTAGCTAAGAGAGCCAACTTGTCATTGTCCCAGCCAGCGAGTCAGAGACACACGAGCTCAAGGATAAGGATAAGGCCTGCCTTTTGCGAAATAGATGGACTTGACTTGACTCGAGGCTGACTAAATGGGCTCCTCTTAAAAGCTCCTCAAGCAGGATTCGCACATGGTGGCAGCACATCTCCGACAGCCATTGTTTTTCTGACTTGGCCCGGCCATATCCTTCCGATTTACCTTCTCAGAATTGCACTTCAAAAACTTGACTTTTACTTTGTAGATTTTGCATTTCATTTTGGCGGGCAGTTGGATTTTTTTTTAAGTTTTGGTCACTTTAAAATGTTCGATAATTTTTGGTCGATAATTATTATTGCAAGTAGGCCTTGGCCTTGGGTTTCTGGAACCTTCCGCCCAAAATTGGTATAAAAGGGCAGCATTTCCTGAGGGAAAATCATAGTTCTTCAAGCAACTGCACCGAGCAGACATAAATTCTAAATTCAGTTTTAAAGTGAAAAAAATAAACAAAAAAAATAAGTGAAAATATAAAAAGTGAAACAAGTAAAAAAAAAACGATAAACAAAAAAGTGAAAAGAATTAAAAAAAATAAATAAAAGTGAAAAAAAATAATAATAAAAACGAAAAAATAAAGAAAAAAAGGAAAAAGCTAAAATAACGTAAAAAGTGACATTTTCGATAAAGTTTTGGTGCGGTCTCGTTTTAAAGTTTTTTTTATTTTTTGTGTTTTTTTTATTAAAGTGTTTATTTGTTTATTCGTGGTTATCGACATTCCAGGAGCGTCGTCGCCTTCTTGATCCTCGCGTTCTTGTGGTCTTATTTTTTTTATATTTTAAATTTATTCAATTTTTTTTTTGTGAAACTACCTACTATGATAAATCGATAAAACAAAAACAATTAATTGCAAAACGGAGTCGCAACATCACTGGAATCGCCGACACCAGCAAAAAGGACGATGACAACGCCGCCACCACCACCAAAAGGACTAACGTAAAAGCTTGTTTCCTCCTAATCCTGTTTTAGTCTTCCTCTTTCTTCTCCTCCTCCTCCATTTCCACCTCTTTGATTTCCTCCTTTACCATATCACATGGAATTTGTCAGTAAGTTTTTAATATTTTATATTTAATTTTTTTTTGAATTCCGAAAAGAAACCCTGCTGAGAGGTTAGTCTGACAAGTTGCAATATCCTTAAATCATTGTCGGATCCTGCTTCTTCACTTTGGACTTCCAGCTTGACTTCTCCTCCGAATTTTAAAATTCTTTTCAAATCTTTCAATCTGATCCTGCTTCATATTTGTTTTCCTAAGAAACACGTGTACTCGACCTCCGGTTCCGTCTTCCGAACTTTCTGGCTGCTTTCATTGGTATCTCCTTTCTTTAATAAATTATATTTTCCCGATAAAAAAAACCTGGACTCTTGTTTCCTCCTCTTCTTTTTCTAATCTGACGAAATCCTTCGGGATATGATTCATCTGCTTTCTTCTATAATTTTCCTTAATATATTATCGCTTCAACTATTGGAACCCAGGTCCTCAATCATACCTAATATTCTTAGAATTCTCTTTCTAGCAATGTAATCGTCGAAGATCTACTTTCTACTATTAACTATTTTCTTCTACCCTGAATTCAAAAATTCCTTTCAAAGCTTACAATCTGATCCTGCTTTTTACCTTTACTTCCCTAAGAAACACGTGTCCTCGACCTCCGGTTTCGTCTTTCGAACTTTCCCAATTTTTCTTCCTTATTGGAATCTCCTTTCTTTAATTTTTTTTTTTTACCGATAAAAAACCTGAGCTATTGTTTCCTCCTCTTCTTTTTCTTATCTTGCCTAATCCTTCGGGATATAGATTATAATCTGCTTTCAATTATTTTCCCCAATATATTAACTCATTCAGTTCGACCATTGGAACCCACATCCTCATGCATACATAATACTTTTAAAATTCGCTTTCCGGCGATGTAATAGTTTAAAATTTTCTTTCTTCTATTATTATTATTACTAATATAATATAATATAATATGTTTTCTCCTTTCCTGAATTCTTAAATACTTTGAAAGCTACAAATCGGATTCTACTTTTCATCTTTACTCCCAAAGAAACAAGTGTACTCGACCTCTGTTTCCAACTTCGTCGTTTTATTAATATCTCCTTTTATATTTAAATTTTTTTTTCCCAATAAAATACCTGGATTATTGTTTCCTCCTCTTCTTTTTCTAATCTGACCAAATCCTTCGGGATATGATCCATCTACTTCTATATATTATTTTTCCCCAATATCAGCTTCAGCTATTGGAACCCAGATCCTCTGAATCGTTCAAGATCTGCATTCTTATATTAATTTTGTCCTCACCGGAATTCTAAACTTAGTTCAAACCTTTCAATCTGATCCTGCTGCATATTTATTTCCCTAAGAAACACGTGTACTCGACTTCCGGTTCCGTCTTCCGAACTTTCCGTCTACTTTCATTGGTATCTCCTTTCTTTAATTAATATTTTTTTTCCCAATAGAAAACTTGGGCTATTGTTTCCTCCTCTTCTTTTTCTAATCCGACTAATATGATCCATCTGCTTTCTTTTATTTATTATTTTCCTCCTTATTTTATTTTAATTTCTTCAATTCACCATTACCTCTATTATGCCGGAATTTTAGAAAGACAATATTATTGATACTCCAACCCAGGGTCTTCAATGAAGGATTCTTCTAGTTCCTAACTTCAGAATAAACTCCAGTTTCTTTGTCATTAATTATATTAAAATTGTTTTTTTTTTTTCGATAAAATACCTGGTTTCTTGTTCCCTTCGCTTCTCTGGTGGAACTCCGGCTCTTCTAATTTCTAAAATACTTTTCAAAGTTTTCAATCTGATCCTGCTTCATCTTTACTTCCCTAAGAAACACGTGCACTCGCCCTCCGGTTCCGTCTTCCGAACTTTCCGACTGCTTCCTTATTGATATCTCCTTTTATTATATATTTAAATTATTTTTTTCTCAATTAAATACTTGGCTTCTTATTTCCTCCTCTTCTTTTTCAAAGCCTCGTATCTTTTCAATATTTTAAAATTTGCTTTCTTATATATATTCCCCCAATATTCCTTCGCTTCAACTATTGGAACCCAGATCCTCTGAATCATTCAAAATCTACTTTCCATTTGTTTTCTCCTCCCCTGAGTTCTAAAATACTTTGAAAGCTACAAATCTGATTCTACTTTTTATCTTTACTCCCTAAAAAACACGTCCTTATTGGTATCTCCTTTCTTTAATTAATTTTTTTTCCCAATAAAAACGTGGACTCTTGTTTCCTCCTCTTCTTTTTCTAATCCGACCAATATGATCCATCTGCTTTTATTTTAGTTTATTATTTTCCTCCTTATTGTATTTTCTCATATGCCGGAATTTTTGAAAAGACGATATTATTGTTACTCCAACTCAGTGTCTTCAATGAAGGATTCTTCTAGTTCCTAACTCGACCACAAACTCGACGGTGCCTCCATGCCTTGGCCATTAATTAAGTAATTTCATTGATTTTGTGTCAACCATGGAAAAACTTTCTCCTGCTTAACCTCTGCTTAGTTTTAAAATTAAGTGGAAATGTCAAGTGGCTGCTGCCAGGACAGCAAGGACATAAATCTGTAGCCCCGATTCGCGCTAATGGAGCGCCGGTGTCAAGCACTTTCTGATTTGAATTTAAATGCGAATCCTGTGGAATTTACAATGGCTCAACTTGCCTCTAGTTCCGATTGTCACTGCCACACCATCTTGCAACTTGCAACTAATGTTTTCCTTCTTCCATATCCTTGAACGCCTTGCAATCTATTGGTTTCATTAAATATTGCTTTGACATAGCGATAATATTTTTTTATTTACTTTCTTTTTTTTTTTGATCCTCTTTATTTTAATATTTATTTATTTTATTTTTATTTTTTTTTTCTATTTAAAACTTATCCTCGTTTTCAGAGATAGTCTGATGCATTTGTCTCGTATTTCACTATTGATTGATGACATCTTTTTTCCTTATTTTTATTTTGTATTTTTTTTTTACCACATGTGTCCTCCTTTTCAGAGATAGTCTGATGCATCTGCCACTTCCAAATATTATTTTCATTTATTGATTTTTTATTTCTTTTAATTTTTATTAAAAACCATGGAGTCCTTCTAGCTCGTCACATTTGTTACCCACTACTTTCCTCCTTTCTTTTTATCAATTTTTTTTATTTTCTATTTTATTTTTTATTTAATATTTTTTATTTAATATTTTTCATTTTATATTTAACATTTATTAAAGCATACGCCATCACCACCGACTTCCTTTTTCTCTTCAGACTTTTACCACTCCTTCTCAGAGATAGTCTGATGCATTTGTCTTAATCCGAAAACAAGTCGATATTTTTATTTGTATTATTTCACCTATTAATTATAAAATTTATAATTTAGTTTCGGAAACTGCGGATCTGCATATCCTGAATGGACTATCCTCCTTAAGCTGGTAGCAGTGGTATTCATAGTGCTCCTCATCAAGCCACTTGATCGTCGTGAGGCTTAGCATCAGAATATTGACATCGGAGATGCCTTCCATAACGATGGATGAAGATGTCTTCCCGTATTTCGACCAACATTACTGGTGCCTGAATCTACATAGTTTCTTCAAGGATAATGGCTTACCTGAAAGTTCAAGATACTCTTCTCTGCTGTCTCTAACATCTGAATCTAGTTTCTTCAACGATAATGGCTTCAAGATACTAAGATACTATTTTGAATTACATCATCTCCGCCGTGTCTGCAATCAAGACTCTGCCTCAAGACAATGTTAATTTAACTGAAATATTTCTATAATTTTGTATTCCGAAAAAATTTAAAATTTATAACGTTTAATTAAACATCTAAAAAATTTCGTAAAATAAAATAGTTTTTATTTTATTAACATCTTCTCTTACATCACCAAAAGCATCTATTTTACAGTAAAACCACATTTTCTCTTATACTAGGATAATAAATTATCCTTTTCATAACAGTACAGTTAAAATAATATAAAATATGTAAAAAAAAAATATCCTAATGTTGATTCTTGCAGTGCAACAACGTTATCGTTTAAGCTCAATTGCATTTGCTTTGCTCCATGCTCCTTGCTCGTCCTTGGTCGCGAGTCCTCGGTCCTCTGTGCTGGCATCATTCCTGCTTGTTTGCCTTTGTTTGAAGAGGGGGATTTTTCGGTCAGAGGATTGCTAGCAGTTGGCATTTGTAGCTGTTTGTTGCTTTTCAGCCGTTGGCGAAGAATAGTTCAGGCAGGAGCAGGATCTGCAAAGGAAACTTGCTTCGATTGTTCAACATAGCTTTCTCTGTGCTCTGTACTCTGTGCTGCTTTCACCATTTCAATGTGTGCGTGTTTTTGTTGTCCTGTCATGATGTTTTTCCTATTTTGTGTTCCCCAAAACGGGAAGCTTTAAACGGGAATAATGGGTTTTTGGGAGCATATGTAACAGGAAGAAGGATGTCTCAAGGATCGACGGGAGTCAAATGGAGGTAGAGCAATGCAGACATTAATCGAAGGAAATTGCAGAAGATACAATAACACTTTTGAATAGTATTTTAACATTTATTGTAAAAAAGGGTCGAGTACCGGGTATAGTGTTGTCGATCATCTCGATTGTATCCTTTACAGTTGTTGGAAAGAGTTTTTTGTACCGGGCTTTCTGTTTTCTGTTTTTATGCTTCCGCAACAGTGCGATGGAGCATTGTTGCATTGGCAGCTTCCTTTTGTCGTCCTCGATTGCATTTTGTATGCTAACAAAAGCCCCGGCAAATGCTTTTCTCTGGCCCCTACAAATTTAGTTATTGCTCAGGGGAGTGGAAATTAATTTCCCGCCAGAGCCGGGTCCAGTCCAGAATCACTTTCACTCTTCAGCCTGCCATCTGAAATACAGCCAGAGGCTTCTAATAAAAACACAATGTGCGTTTGAAATGCAATGTTGGCCACTCACATAGTGCCAGGTCCTGGCCAGGTGCTGTTACTCCATTATTATTTGTAAATTGTCGTGTTCGTCTGCAAATTCGTGTAGTTCTTCCAGCTTGTCTAGACCGGAGACAGGCGCATTTCCGGCACGCAACACGCCAGAGTCTTCAGACAATGAATTTTATTGCACTCCGTGTCCTCGAAGAACTGGCTAATGTCTGGCCGTCACGCAACCGCCTTATCCTGGCCCGAATTTATGGTAATTCCGCAGACAGAAGTGACTCAGTCAGTCCCTCGGATCCCTCGGTTATTTGCCACTTCATTAAAACAAAACAAGCAATAATATTAATTTTCCCCATAAGGAAAATCACTCAGCCCCCATCGTAGACAAGATTCAATTAAGTTTTTTTTTTGGAAGGGAGCGACAAGGGACAAGGGACAAACATTTTTCCTTTTCCTTCCATAAAGTAGATCAATTTCCATTAAACCCGAGACGAGAGTCCTTGCTGCTTGGCAAAAATCTTGTTACAAAAAATTTGCAAAATCAGCAACTCTCATTAGGAGACGCTAAAAAGCCGGCCACACCCACTGGCCACAAAAATACAAACCAGAGTACCAGGAGGAGGCATCAAGTGGGGGCAGGATCCGTGATAAATTTCCTTCAAGCTTAAAGTTGACACGTTTCGTGTTCTCTTTATTTTTCCAACCCGCCACCCACAACCCGTCTTCTTTCTGTTTGCATTTCCCTTTCCTGCTTTGTGGAAGCGGCAAAGAAATCCGGGGAATGCAGGAACTTTGGGGCTGGATAATATTTCAGGTACACCTTCCCAGGATGGTGCTACTTAAAAAGTTTCCAGCTGGTGACGCTTAGTCCTCTTTCCTCCTTGGGGGGTTGTCATAAAACGCGAGTGTTTATGGTTCCCAGCCTCGACCTGAACCTAAACCCTTCTCCTGGACAGTCCCATTTCGGGGTTGCTGGTTACTTGTGGGAAATATTTGCCAGGCTTCCCGAAAAACACACTGCCAGGCGGAAGCCCCACACATGGCGCCAATATCGTGTCATAACTTTGAATTACGACTGCGACTGAGTGGTGTGGGTGGAGGTCCTGGAGGTCCTACAGATCCTAGAGAGTGGTGGCAATAAAAGTGGCAACTTGTAATTGCCAACCGACACAGTGACGCATTCTTAATTAGCTTCCAAAACTTGAATTATGCAGAGGATTTGGTTCGAAAACTGACGCGAGTGCAACTGCAATGCTGGCGGCCTCCAAAAATATTAATTAGTTGGCGGCAAAAACTATGCGAACACCTGAGACCACCCACCCAACCCACAACACGATTGTTGTGCCGGAACAATGTGTGAAAATTTAATAATTCCATGTTTGTTGGCAGCGAGTGTGCGCCTGTTTCAGGCTTGACGAACCATGAAAACAGTTTGCCGCGGTACCTGGGCTCCAGGTGGAAAAGCGCCAAGGCGGAAAACTGGGCGTGGCACGAGGGGCCAAAACAATAACAATAACATAACCGTGTCTGGGCCCGGCTCTGGCTCTGGCTCTGGGTCTGGCACACGTCTGCCGCGAAAGCGTCCAAGCTGAAATTTTAATTAAATATTTTAACACTGCAATTAACAAAACGACACGCAGTCTGCAGTCTACAGTCTGCAGGATTCTTTTCCGCTGCAAAGGGGTTACCTGGTCCTTTTAAGACTTTTTTATAGAAACAAAATTAAAGACTTTTTCTCTGCTAGCTTAAGAAATGAGAAACTACGGGAGGAGCTTCCATACGATATTTGTACAGAACTTTGACAGGATTGTTAAAAACGATATTTTTACAGATTCTTTGTACGATATCTTAGCAAAAGCTTCTATACGATATTTTAGCAGAAGCTTCTATACTATAGTTTCTTTATAAAGTGACCGAGATTCTGCTCCCCTGGACCTTTTAAGGCCCTTTCACGGGCTTTTCACGGCAGAAACTAAACTAAAGTCTTTTTCTCTCCTAATTTAAGAAAAGACAATATATAGCAGGAGCTTCCATACGATATTTTAGCAGAAGCTTCTAATCGATGTTTTGACAGAAGCTTCTATACGATAGTTCCTTTATGAAGTGACCAGGATTCTTCTCCCCTGAAAAGGGGTTAACTTAGCTGGACTTTTAAGGCCTTTTCAGGGCAGAAACTAAGCTAGTTCTTTTTTCCGGTTATTTAAGAAAAAAGAAACTAAAATATTTCGGCAAGAGCTTCCATATGATACCATAACAGAAGCTTCTAATCGATATTTTGACAAAAGCTACTATACGATAGTTTCTCTATAATGTGACACAGATCCTGTTAAGTTACCTTGTCATTGCAAGTAGGCCTTGGCCTTCGGATTCTGGAACCTTCGCCCAAAATGGGTATAAAAGGGCAGAATTTCCTGAGGAAAAATCATAGTTCTTCAAGCATCTGCACCGAGCAGACCTAAGTTTTACTTTAATTCGGTTTTTTATTTAATTGTGATTGTTTTTATTTAATTGTGTTTTATTCATTTAAAAGTGTTTTATTTATTTAATTGTGTTTTATTTATTTAATTGTGTTTGTGTTTTTGGATTTAATTTCGGAAATCAAAGTTGCTAAATTTTTAAATTTGTATAAAATATCGACAGTGTTTTCGGTGGTTATTCAATGGTTAAATGGTTATATCGTTGGTTATTCAAATTGTTTAAAGAACGCTGGGCTTCATAATTGGTTTCTACTATTTTTATTTTCCTTAATTGCGGCATTAAGCTCTTCCGAGAGTTCGATTTTGAGTATCGGACATTTCCATTCGGCGAAGACCTGCTCCTCACTCTGACTTTTTCAATTTTTATTTATAAAATTATAAATTAATATTCTTTTTTTCTTTTCCTCAATTTTTTTATTCCAACGCACTTTCCTCGATTTTGAGTATCGGACATTTCCATTCGCGAAGAGCTCCTCCTCATTCTGATTTTCTCATTTTCTTTCGATGCATTATGATCATGTTTCGGTCTCCTTTAATTAATATAAAGTTATTATAATTATTCAAGGAACGCGAAGCTTCATAAATAGTATTTTTTTCCTTAATTGCGGCATTAAGCTTTTCCGAGAGTTCGATTTTGAGTATCGGACATTTCCATTCGCGAATACCTCCTCCTCATTCTGATTTTCTCATTTAAAAATATAGTTTTATTTATACATTATTAGTTTTTTTTTTTTATTTTAAAGCAATTAAATTATTTTCCATTATTGAATCTACGTAAATCTCATAGAATCCCAGTTTGATTCCAAGAGCTCGATTCTGAATTCCATCTTTTTTTTAACCCTCGATTTTCCACGCCAATAATCTCGTTTCTATTTTATTATTTTTATTATTTATTGAACCTCGGTTCTCCAGCTTTTCCTTTCAATAATTTTTTTTTTTTTTATTTAATAATTAATTAAATAATTTTACTTTTTATTTATCTATCGATTTTGAGTATCGGACATTTCCATTCGCGAAGACCTTCTCCTCATTCTGATTTTCTCATATTCTTTCGATTTTTAAAATATCATTTTTATTTATAGTATTCGTTTCTCCTTCTCTGCTTTTTTCAACTGACTTAAATTATTTTCCATCAATTTTTTTATTTTTGACTATTTGATATATTTTAATTTTATTTGTTTTCATGGTTTTAGAACCTTACAGCGAAGCATGAGTTTCTTCATTCAATTTTGATTTCTCCTTATCCTCTTTTTCTTTTAATTTTTTTTTTTATCCCTTATTTGATTTTTTTTATAATCCTGGTATCTCGATCATCATCAGAGTCCGAGTCCTCCAATAGGCCACTCGCCCATTTTTATAATTTTTGAACCTCGATTCTTAACGCCCGACGACGAAGCAGCTTCATTAATTTTTTTTATTTTATTATTTTTACTTTTTTTATATTTATCGATTTTGAGTATCGGACATTTCCATTCGTGAAGACCTCCTCATTCTGATTTTCTCGTCTTCTTTCGATTTTTAAAATATCAAACTTTTTATATAGCGTTTCTCCTTCTCTCCTTTTTTTTCAACACACTTAAATTATTTTCCATTAATTTTATTAT
The DNA here is from genome assembly GCA_018150545.1 of Drosophila ercepeae. NCBI lineage: Eukaryota > Metazoa > Arthropoda > Insecta > Diptera > Drosophilidae > Drosophila > Drosophila ercepeae. Next base: position 18,636,497 of record JAECWL010000161.1, read on the forward strand.
TTTAATATTTTATATATTTTAATTTTTATTTGTTTTCATGGTTTTAGAACCTTACAGCGAAGCATGAGTTTCTTCATTCAATTTTGATTTCTCCTTATCCTCTTTTTCCATTTTTAATTTTTTTTTATCCCTTATTTGCTTATATTTTTTATCCTGGTATCTCGATCATCATCAGAGTCCGAGTACGTGTCCATGTCCTCCAAACAGATGGGGCACTCGCCTATTTTTATAATTTTTGAACCTCGGTTCTCCAGCTTCTGCTTTCATTAATTTTTTTTATTTTATTATTTTTACTTTTTTTATATATCGATTTTGAGTATCGGACATTTCCACTCGGTGAAGACCTTCTCCTCATTGTGACTTTTTCATTTTTTATCGATTTTTAATATATCTAATTTTGATTCATAATTACATCGTTTCTCCTCCTCTTTTTTTTTCAACTCACTTAAATTATTTGCCATTAATTTTAATTATTTTTTTTATTCATGGTTTTAGAACCTTACAGCGAAGCAAAAGTTTCCTCATTCAATTTTGATTTATATATTTGTTTCTCCTTATCCTCATTTTTTTTTTCTTTATTTTTTTTTTATTTAATTCTTATTTGACTTTTTTATGTTTTATCCTGGTATCTCGATCATCATCAGAGTCCGAGTCCTCCAATAGGCCAATCGCCTATTTTTATAATTTTTGAACCTTGATTCTTAACGCCCGACGACGAAGCAGCTTCATTAATTTTTTTATTTATTATTTTTACTTTTTTTTATTCATCGATTTTGAGTATCGGACATTTCCATTCGCGAAGACCTTCTCCTCATCCTGATTTTTTTCATTTTCTATCGATTTTTAAAATATCAAATTTTTATTTATAGTATTCGTTTCTCCTTCTCTGCTTTTTTCAACGCACTAAAATTATTTTCCATTAATTTTTTTATTTTAATATTTTATATATATTAATTTTATTTGTTTTCATGGTTTTAGAACCTTACAGTGAAGCAAAAGTTTCTTCATTCATATATTTATTTAATCCTCATTTCATTGAAGTTCTCCTTTCAATAATTTTTATTTGATAATTTTTATTTTTATTTTTATTTATTTATCCCATCTTATTTGAATTATTTGTTTTATCCTGGTATCTCGATCATCATCAGAGTCCGAGTCCTCCAACCAGATGGGCCACTCGCCTATTTTTATAATTTTTGAACATCGGTTCTTCACGCCCGACGACGAAGCAGCAGTTCTCGTTTCAATAAATTTTTTATTTTTATTTTTTTTATTTATTTATTCTTTGGCTTCTTTTATTTTTTTTTTTTATTTTTATCCCGGTATCTCGACCATCATCCGAGTCCGATTCCGAGTCCTCCAAGGAGATGCTTATGCTTGTACTGCTACCGGGTACTGCTTCAGTCCAGTTGATAACTTGGCTCATCTGGTGGATTGGAAAGCCGACAAGTCCGAACGAAATGCTTTCGATCAAGATGAGGCAGAAGTTGACTAACTGGAGATGATTCTTCAAAGGAAGTTAGAACAATTCAAAACTATGAAGTACTTGGATACCGCGACCAAAAACATCTTTATTGTCGTAACTTTCCGGCACTCATGACTAAGAGGGAAGAGTTGAAGAATACCATCCCAAGTGCTCATCCGACCATATCCAGAGTCAGGACTAAAAATGTGACCACACCAGAAGTACCTCGGAACAGAGAACATCAATACATTATTAAATAATAATTATACTTGTAACAATAAAATAATTTAAACTTCGGTTCTATTATGTTTGTATGTGATGAAGGATGTTGTATTCTTTGGGTCCTTGGGATGAAATGTTTCTTTATTACAATTACTTTTGGCTGAAGTTCCATGATGGGGTTCCTTACGTCCTTGATCTAGTCTGAAGCATGGCCTCGTGCGTTATTTGGATGCAATATGTCATTCAAAGGATTGTTTCTTGAGATTAAATTGGGTTTCCCCATTCCTTCACGGAATACCTATATTATAATATGTACTTGTTTATGATCCAACTCACGGGAATTAAGGCTTGGGAAGGATTTCTTAGGATACCCCAAGGCACCTATTTAATGAAGCATTTCAATGTGAAATTGTGATTGAAATTCTAGAATCGATGCAACATTACCCATAGATTTATATTATCTCCAAGCCAAACTAAAAATGAAAATATGTTTTTTAAGTGTTCAATAAACATGCAGAAGCACATTAGCACGAGAGTCGGAAACTATGGCCATCACTGCGTATACGCGATGCCGAAAAGGACTCGAAATGAAGACTTGGTAGGACGTGTCCCTTTCACAGGGCGAACGTGCGAATTATCTGCATCGAAATGAGCAACACAATGAACAAACAGTTTAGTTGCACCATGAACTCGAAACGGAATGCGACACGATCCGGGAATGTCCTTCCCCCCAGCACTCCACGGCCAGACCACCTGCTTTTGGGGCTGTGCTTTTGGAAACCCTTCCGTAATTTTAGGACGGTGCGAGTCCCAGGACGTGTTCGGCTGACTTCAGTTAATTAACGAACCCAAAACGCTTGCGAAATGGCCATTAGAGGGACATCAAATCGAATTTCATTAAATTTTCAACTCGAACGAGCGACGGTCATCGTTGTCATGCGAGCTGGACACTGGACAGTGTCACAATGTGGCATTTTGTTGGCTGCCACCCTTTTTGTAGAGTCCTTTCTCCCAGTGGCACTCCCTGCCCCCAAATATCCACTCGCATGTCATCGTTTTGGCCGCCGCCTGATTAAGCTGTATACTTCATTTTGCTGCAAATGCCAGAAAGGGGGCGCTGGGAAATATTGTTGAAAGAAGCCCATGCGAAAAAGGACAAAGATTAAATTTCATTTTTATCTAGCTCCATATTAGCCGGGGTCCTCGCGAAGCAGGAAAATCAAATTAAAAATGCTTCCCGCCGGTCGGTCTGGTCTGGTAGCTGCTTTCGCAGCGAGTTCGCAGCCTTTTTGTGAAGAGTTTTTAATTAAGTCAAAGGCAGCATTAAAACTGTCACAACATAAGTGGATCCATTTCGTGGAAATTTATGGATGCCAAAATCTTGACTTGTACTTAAAGAATTTCGGGTTGTTTTCGGGTTTTCGGGTTACTTTAAATAAAACAAAAATTCTCTACCCACTTTAAACTCTTTCGATTTTCATCTCTTTGCAGACAAATGGCCATGCCCACGGCACCGCCCACCGATGATAATTGAATAGGAGCCTTAATTGCTTTGTGGTTACACACACTTACACCCGCCACAAACACACATCGGGCCACACCCACACACCCATCGAAAGCAATCAGCGAAAGTTGAGTCATGGAGCTGACCCTTGGTCTGCTCCGGCTCCTGCTCCTGCCCCTGCTGCTGCAGGTGTGCCAGCTGGCCAGCGGCTACCTGATCGTCGTGCACGAGGACACACCCCCGGGCACCGTGATCTTCAACGCCTCCGTCTACAAGCTGGGCTCCGAGCGCCACTACAAGATCAACGCCCACAAATCGGCCAACTTCGTGCACCACCTGGTCTCGGTGAGCCACAAGGACGGCCAGATCCAGCTGCGGAAGTCGCTAAAGTGCGACGGCATCTACTATCCCAATCTCTTCACCTTCTACGTGGACTCCACGTCGAACCAGTTGCGTAGCATCGACTACTACAGCCTGCCCGTGCGGATATTCGTGTCGGGGCACAGCTGCAACGAGGACCGGCGTGTGGAGCAGGAGCTCCACCATCACCACTACGAGGAGGAGGACAACACGGGCTACTCCAAGCGGCGAAGGAGAAGATCCGCCCAAGAGCTAATCCAGCTGAATGGCAACCAGTTGGAAGAGGAGTTCAGACGGAACAGTACCGAGTTCCGGGCGGGGGATCTCATCTTCGGGGACAGCTTTGACAATGAAATGCGCCACAGGATTCTGAACCGGAAGAGGAGGTCCGTTCCCTCGGCAGATCCCTTGCATCTGCAGCCAGCCCTGCACCGCAGGATCTCCGATGCCAAGCAGTGGATTTCGGAGACCTATGCCTCGTATGCCATTCACACGACGGACAAGTGGAACCAGATCTGCCTGCGGAAGTCCCAGCTGGTGAACAGCCTCAACGCCTTTCTGCCGCGCTCCGTCTGCCAGCACTGCCGGGTCAGCTTCCTGGACGTCAACGACGAACGCTTCTCCATCGAGCACCAGAACCGCGACCTGGTGGCCAGCCGAGACGTCTGCATTCCGGAGTCGATGTGGAAGGTGAGCATCACCTTCAGCATCCGCTGTGACCGCCGCGACATCGTGGACTCCGACCACAGGCTGAAGATCGTCTACCACCACCAGGAGTTCAACGACACGGACATCGCCAAGCGGGTGCGCAGGGAGCTGCGGAATCAGTCCCCGTACTTTGAGCAGGCTCTCTATGTGGCCTCCGTCCTCGAGGAGCAGCCCGCGGGAGCGGCCGTGACCACCGTGCGGGCCCGAGACCCGGAAGACTCGCCTGTGGTTTACTCGATGGTCTCCCTGCTGGACTCTCGCTCCCAGTCCCTGTTCAAGGTGGATTCCCGGACAGGTGTGGTCACCACATCGGCTAGTCTCGATCGGGAGCTAATGGACGTGCACTACTTCCGGGTAGTGGCCACCGACGACAGCTTCCCGCCGCGATCTGGCACCACCACGCTGCAGGTTAATGTCCTGGATTGCAATGACCACAGTCCCACCTTCGAGGCGGAGCAGTTCGAGGCGAGTATCCGGGAGGGGGCCACCGTGGGTTCCACTGTGATTACCCTGAGAGCCACCGACCAGGACATTGGCAAGAATGCGGAGATCGAATATGGCATCGAAGCAGTCACGGGTGAGTACGAAAGAGTTACTTGATTCTTAAAGGATCCAAAATATCTTATATTATTCTAACACTAACAATTTTATTTTTTTTCTCCTTACGAACAGATGGTGCCGGGCAAGCTCAGGACCAGGAGCTGCCCATCTTTCGCATTGACTCCCGCTCGGGTGTGATCTCGACAAGGAGCAGCCTGGACCGCGAGACCTCCGACAGCTATCATCTCCTAGTCACGGCAGGGGACATGGCAGCTGCCCAGAGCGAGAGACGCACCGCCACAGCGAGTGTCCTGGTAAAAGTCCTCGACGACAACGACAACTATCCGCAGTTTAGTGAGAGGACGTATACAGTCCAAGTCCCGGAGGACCAGTGGGGCGGCACCGACGACAACACGGTGGCCCACATCCGGGCCACAGATGCCGATCAGGGAAACAATGCGGCCATCAGATACGCCATAATTGGAGGCAACACCCAGTCCCAGTTCTCCATCGACTCCATGTCCGGAGATGTCAGCCTGGTGAAGCCCCTGGACTACGAGAGCGTCCGCAGCTATCGGCTGGTCATCCGGGCCCAGGACGGAGGCAGTCCTTCGCGGAGTAACACCACCCAGCTGCTGGTGAACGTGATCGACGCTAACGATAATGCCCCTCGGTTCTACACCTCGCAGTTCCAGGAGAGCGTTCTCGAGAACGTACCCGTGGGCTACAACATCATCCGCGTGCAGGCCTACGACTCGGACGAGGGCGCCAACGCGGAGATCACCTACAGCATTTCGGAGCGCGACGACAACTTCCCTCTGGCGGTGGATCCGCGGACGGGTTGGGTCCAGACCATCAAGCCCCTGGACCGCGAGGAGCAGGCTCGCTTCGCCTTTCAGGTGGTGGCCAAGGATGGTGGAGTGCCACCCAAGTCCGCCAGCTCCTCGGTGGTTATCACGGTCCAGGATGTCAACGACAACGATCCCGCTTTCAACCCCAAGTACTACGAAGCCAATGTGGGGGAGGACCAGCCCCCAGGCACTCCAGTCACTACCGTGACTGCCACCGATCCCGACGAAGACTCACGGCTTCACTACGAAATCACGACAGGCAACACCAGAGGTCGCTTCGCAATCACCTCCCAGAACGGACGAGGTCTAATCACCATTGCCCAGTCCTTGGACTACAAGCAGGAGAAGCGTTTTGTGCTCACCGTAGCGGCCACCGACTCTGGAGGACGCTCCGACACCGCCACCGTGCACATCAATATCACGGATGCCAACAACTTCGCCCCCATCTTTGAGAACGCCCCCTACAGTGCTTCGGTTTTCGAGGATGCCCCAGTGGGAACTACCGTCTTGGTGGTGTCCGCCACGGATAGCGACGTGGGCGTCAATGCGCAGATCACCTACTCCCTGAACGAGGAGAGCATCAACGGACTGGGCAGCCCGGACCCGTTCTCTATAAACCCCCAGACCGGAGCCATTGTGACGAGTGCCCCGCTGGACCGGGAGACCACAAGTGGCTACCTGCTGACGGTGACCGCCAAAGACGGTGGAAACCCCTCGCTGAGCGACACCACCGACGTGGAGATCGGAGTGACGGACGTGAACGACAATGCCCCGGCCTTTAAGAGCCCCCTGTACCAGGCTTCCATTCTGGAGGATGCCCTGGTGGGCACCTCGGTGATCCAGGTGGCGGCCAGTGATCCCGATGTTGGCCTCAACGGACGCATCAAGTACTTGCTGAGTGACCGGGATGTGGAGGACGGCTCCTTCGTGATTGATCCCACCTCGGGAACCATTCGAACGAACAAGGGACTGGACAGGGAGAGCGTTGCTGTCTACCACCTGACGGCCATCGCCGTGGACAAGGGATCCCCGCCACTGTCCAGTACAGTGGAGGTCCAAATCCGCCTGGAGGATGTCAACGATTCCCCACCAACTTTCCCCTCGGACAAGATCACTCTTTACGTCCCCGAAAACTCCCCCGTAGGGTCGGTGGTGGGCGAGATTCACGCCCACGACCCCGACGAGGGCGTCAATGCAGTGGTCCACTACTCGATCATCGGAGGCGAGGACTCCAACGCCTTCTCCCTGGTCACCAGACCGGGTTCCGAGAGGGCCCAACTTCTCACCATGACGGAGCTGGACTACGAGTCCTCCCGGAAGCGGTTCGAGTTGGTGGTGCGAGCTGCCAGCCCGCCTCTTCGAAACGATGCCCACATCGAAATCCTAGTAACAGACGTGAACGACAACGCCCCTGTGCTGAGGGACTTCCAGGTGATCTTCAACAACTTCCGGGACCACTTCCCGAGTGGCGAGATCGGACGCATTCCAGCCTTCGATGCGGATGTAAGTGACAAGCTGCACTACCGCATTTTGTCCGGAAACAATGCCAACCTCCTGCGCCTGAACAGCAGCTCGGGAGGACTCGTGTTGAGTCCCCAGTTGAACACGAATGTGCCCAAGTTTGCCACCATGGAGGTGTCCGTGTCGGACGGCATCAACGAGGCCAAGGCCATCATGCAGCTGTCGGTCCGACTGATCACAGAGGATATGCTCTTCAATTCGGTTACCGTCCGCTTGAACGAAATGACGGAGGAGGCCTTCCTGTCGCCGCTCCTGAACTTTTTCCTTGATGGACTGGCGGCCATAATCCCATGCCCCAAGGAGAACATCTTCGTCTTCAGCATCCAGGATGACACAGATGTGAGCTCGCGAATCCTGAATGTGAGTTTTTCGGCCAGGCGTCCAGACGTCTCCCATGAGGAGTTCTACACCCCGCAGTACCTGCAGGAACGGGTGTATCTGAATAGGGCGATCCTGGCCCGCCTGGCCACCGTTGAGGTCCTGCCGTTTGACGATAATCTCTGCGTCCGAGAGCCGTGCCTGAACTTTGAGGAGTGCCTGACGGTTCTGAAGTTTGGAAACGCTTCCGAATTTATCCATAGTGACACGGTTCTGTTCAGACCCATCTATCCGGTGAATACCTTTGCCTGCTCTTGCCCGGAGGGTTTTACGGGCAGCAAGGAACACTACTTGTGCGATACAGAGGTGGACCTGTGCTACTCCGATCCCTGCCAGAACGGAGGCTCTTGTGTGAGGAGGGAGGGCGGCTACACTTGCGTTTGTCCAGCCTCCCACACGGGCTCTAGCTGCGAAACGGAAGTGGGTCAGCTGCGTCCCTGTCCCTCGGATACCTGCGAAGGAGGCCTGTCCTGCCTGAGCAACTATCCCAGCTCTCAGCCACCGCCGTACACTGCCGCCTGTGAGCTGCGAGCCCGATCCTTTGGACGCAACTCCTTTCTCACCTTCGAGAGCCTCAAGCAGAGGCATCGGTTCAACCTGAAGCTCCGCTTTGCGACTGTCCAGGAGAACGGATTGCTGCTCTACAATGGACGCTACAACGAGCTCCACGACTTTGTGGCCCTGGAGATCCTCGAGGGACACGTGAGCTTCTCCTTCTCGCTGGGCGATCACAGCGAACGGGTGTCCGTGATACAGGACTCGAAGATCTCCGATGGCAAGTGGCACGACGTGGAGGTGGTCTACCTAAATCGCAGCGTCACCTTAGTCCTGGACAACTGCGACACGGCCATCGCGCTTTCGGGGCGTCTCGGGGATCGGTGGAGCTGCGCCAACCGCACCACCTTAAAGTTGGACAAAAGGTGCTCGCTCCTCACGGAGACTTGCCACCGATTCCTGGATCTCACAGGACCCCTGCAGGTGGGAGGACTTCCGCGAATCCCCGCCCACTTCCCGGTGACCAACCGGGACTTTGTGGGCTGCATTTCGGACCTCCGCATCGACGATCGCTTTGTGGATCTCAACTCATACGTGGCAGACAACGGAACCTTGGCTGGATGCCCGCAGAAGTCGCCATTGTGTCCATCTGAACCCTGCTTCAATGGAGGAACTTGCCGGGAGGGCTGGGGCACCTACTCCTGCGAGTGCCCCGAGGGATATGCCGGCAACAACTGCCAGGACAACATACCCGCGCCTTGGCGCTTCTCTGGAGATGGAAGCCTCAGCTTTAATCCCCTTTTGCGGCCAATTCAGCTTCCCTGGACCACGTCCTTCTCGCTGCGAACTCGCCAGAGGGAAGCCTTTCTGTTGCAAATCCAGATCGGCCAGAACAGCTCGGCGGCTGTATGCCTGCGCCAGGGAATCCTCTACTATATCTTCGATGGAGAGCCCATGTTTCTGGCCGGCGCTTTTCTCTCGGATGGCGAATGGCACCGCGTGGAGATTCGCTGGCAGCAGGGCTCAGAGATCCACTTCTCGGTGGACTACGGACAGCGAACGGGCTCGGTCCCTATGTCCCAGAAGGTGCAAGGTCTCTACGTGGGCAAAATAGTGATGGGTAGTCCGGATGGCAGCATCGGTACCGTCCCAGAAGCCTCTCCCTTCGAGGGCTGCATCCAGGATGTACGCATTGGAGCTGGGCAGTCGGTGCTCTCCCGTCCTACTATAAGGGAGAACGTGGAAGACGGCTGCGAGTCGCGGGCCCAGTGCCCGGACCACTGCCCTGTCCACTCTTCCTGCTCCAGTACCTGGGACCATGCCACCTGCGAGTGCGACTCCGGCTACGTGGGCTCCGAATGCGCCCCCATCTGCACGGTGCGACCCTGTGCCTCCGGAGTGTGCCGAGCCAACGTGAGCTTGGCCCGGGGATACGGATGCGAGTGCAACAGCAGCTCCCGGCACGGAGACTACTGCGAACGGGAGCTGCAGCAGCCGTGTCCCGGCGGCTGGTGGGGCGAGCGAGTGTGCGGACCTTGCAGGTGCGACCTGGCCCAGGGCTACCACCCGGACTGCAACAAGACCACGGGCCAGTGCTACTGCAAAACGAACCACTACCAGCCGCCCAACGAGACGGCCTGCCTCTCCTGCGACTGCTACTCCATTGGAAGCTTCAGCGGAGCCTGCAACCCGCTAACTGGACAGTGCGAGTGCCGCGAAGGCGTCATCGGCCGGAGGTGCGACTCCTGCTCGAATCCCTACGCCGAGGTGACGCTCAGTGGCTGCGAGGTGGTCTACGACGCCTGTCCACGCTCCTTTGCCGCCGGGGTCTGGTGGCCACGCACTACGCTCGGAGGCGTTGCCATTGAGGGATGTCCCCTGCCTGCAAGGGGGAAGGGACAACGTAGCTGCGACGCCCAGACGGGCAGCTGGAGCCTGCCGGACATGTACAACTGCACCTCGGAGCCATTCGTAGAGCTGCGCCGCCAGCTCTCGCAGCTGGAAAAACTCGAGCTGGAACTCAACTCCTTCGTGGCCATCAAGATGGCAGAGCAGCTGCGCAAGGCCTGTGAGACGGTCGACCGGAGAGGTGCCAGCAAGGATAGCAAGACGACGGGATCGGGACGCCCCAACAGGCGCTACAAGATGGAGTCGTCCTTCCTACTCAGCAATGGCGAGAACATCTGGTCCCACGAGCTCGAGATGGACTACCTCTCCGACGAACTGAAGTTCAGCCACGACCGACTATACGGAGCGGATCTGCTGGTGACCGAAGGACTCCTTCAGGAGCTGATCAACTACGAGCTGATGCAAAGTGGCCTCAACTTGTCGCACAGCCAGGACAAGTACTTCATCAAGAACCTGGTGGATGCGGCTAGCGTCATTCTGGACAGGAAGTACGAGGCTGAGTGGCGAAGAGCTTCCGAACTGATACAACGAGGACCGGAGGACCTGGTGGATGCCTTCAACAAGTACCTGGTGGTCCTGGCCCGATCCCAGCACGACACCTACACCAGCCCCTTCGAGATCGTCCAGCCCAACATGGCCCTGGGCCTGGACATTGTGACCACTGAGTCCCTGTTTGGCTACGAGCCGGAACAGCTGAGCGAGTACCATCGCAGCAAGTACCTCAAGCCGAATGCCTTCACTACGGAAAGCGTGATCCTGCCGGACACCAGTGGCTTCCTACAGCACTCGGCCCGCCAGCGGCCCGTGATCAGCTTCCCCAAGTACAACAACTACATTCTGGACCGCCGCAAGTTCGACCAACACACTAAGGTCCTGGTGCCCCTCGAGATGCTGGGCATCACCCCGCCGGAGAGCGACGAGGTGTCGCAGAGCGGCCGCCGAGGCGGAAGCCATCGGGCCATTGTGGCCTATGCCCAGTACAAGGACGTGGGACAGCTCCTGCCGGATCTCTACGACGAGACCATCACCAGGCGGTGGGGCGTTGATGTGGAGCTGGCCACGGCCATACTTTCGCTTCAGATACTTGTGCCTTCGCGAGACAGGGAGCAGGAGACCCAACGCCTGGAGATCCCCTCGAGAAAGATCTCCTCCACGTCTTCCTCCTCCTCTGCGACTGGCAGTTCGGAGCAGCAGTTCGTGGAGGTCTTCGACGTGCCCAAGGCGCCGTCGAGCAGTAGCGAGCAGCAGATCGAGGACATCCGGATCACGGCACACGAGATACCTCCACCGGTCGGAGTCTCCGGCGAGCAGCTGGAAGCCTCCAGCAACGAAGACGAAGAGGTACGGGAACCACACATCCGCTTGAACCTCGACGACATCGAATTTCACGGAAACTCTGGCGAGGAGAGCATCTCTCCCGACTCCCAGGAAACCCTCAATCCGAACTACGACGGAGTCAGCTCCACAGGCAGCGACGAACAGCCCAAGGGCGAGAACGAGGCTGTGTACCGGGACCGCAGGTTGGTGAAGAGGCAGGTGGAGATCACATACCCCTCTGACCAGACGGACCAACAGGAGCAGGTGATTTACCGATCCCTGGGGTCGCCCCACCTCGCCCAACCCATCAAGCTGCAGATGTGGCTGGATGTGGACTCGGCTCGCTTCGGACCCCGCTCGAATCCGCAGTGTGTGAGGTGGAACTCCTTCACGAATCAGTGGACCCGGCTGGGCTGCCAGACCGAGATTCCCGACTTTGACGGGGACTTCACCCCGACGGCCCAGCAACCCATCCTGGTCAACTGCAGCTGCACCCACATCTCCAGCTACGCGGTCATCGTGGATGTAATCGACCCGGAGGACATCCCAGAGCCCTCACTCCTCGTGCAGATCACTTCGTATTCGGCATTCCTGGTGTCCTTGCCCTTGTTGTTGGGCGTCCTTTTGGCCCTGGCCCTCCTGCGAGGCCAGCAGACAAACTCGAACACCATCCACCAGAACATCGTGCTGTGCGTCTTCTTTGCGGAGCTCCTGTTCTTTGTGGGAATGCAGTCGCGCCGGCAGCTCCTGGAGAGCGAGTTCCCCTGCAAGCTGACGGCCATCTGCCTCCACTACTTCTGGCTGGCTGCCTTCGCCTGGACTACGGTGGACTGCGTCCACCTCTACCGAATGCTGACTGAGATGCGGGACATCAACCACGGGCCAATGGGCTTCTACTTCGCCATGGGCTACGGAGCCCCGGCCATCGTCGTGGGATTGTCGGTGGGAGTTCGCGCCCACGAGTATGGAAATAGTTTGTTGTAAGTAATCTTACTTAAGTCCTTATGTCCTTGATCCTAATCCAACTATAACTATGTCTTTGCAGCTGCTGGCTTTCCGTTTATGAGCCCGTGGTCTGGTGGCTGGTGGGTCCCATTGCAGGCATGTCCGTGGTGAACCTGCTGATCCTGTTCGTGTCGGTGAAGGCCGCCTTCACCCTCAAGGACCACGTTCTTGGCTTTGGAAACCTGCGCACCCTGCTCTGGCTGTCGGTGGTCTCCCTGCCTCTGATGGGAGTAATGTGGGTCCTGGCTGTCCTGGCCGCCTCGGAGCACTCCCAGCTGTTGAGCCTGCTGCTATCCGGAGTGGTGCTCCTCCACGCCCTCTTCTGCCTGATCGGATACTGCATCATCAACAAGCGGGTGCGGGAGAACCTCCAGCGCACCTGTCTGCGGTGCATGGGCCGCAAAGTGCCGCTACTGGACTCCTCGATGGTGGTTTCGAATAGCTCCCACAATGTGAACGCAACGACGAGACCGAGCAACTTCCTAGCTGGAGGATACGACACCACCACCAGGAGGAACATAGGTATCAGTGCCAGCAGCACCACCTCCAGGAGCACGGCCAAGACGAGTTCGAGTCCCTACAGCGATGGCCAACTGAGACAGACCTCTACGTCCACCTCGAACTACAATTCCGCCAGCGACGCTCCCAGCTTCCTGAGGGGATTTGAATCCTCCACCACAGGACGAAGTCGCGGTGGCGAAGAGAAGCCGCGGCGTCAGCGAAAGGACTCTGATTCCGGATCCGAGACAGACGGTAGATCTCTAGAGTTGGCCTCCAGTCACTCCAGCGACGACGACGAGTCCCGCACGGCCAGGTCCTCGGGCACACACCGGAGCACAGCTGTGAGCTCCACCCCGGCCTACCTACCCAACATCACGGAGCACGTGCAGGCCACCACTCCGCCGGAACTGAACGTGGTGCAGAGCCCGCAGCTCTTCCCGAGCGTCAGCAAACCGGTCTACGCTCCAAGGTGGTCCAGCCAGCTGCCAGATGCCTACCTGCAGTCGCCGCCGAACATTGGACGCTGGTCCCAGGACACGGGGTCGGACAACGAGCACGTGCACGGCCAGGCCAAAATGACCATTTCGCCCAACCCCCTGCCCAACCCCGATCTCACGGACACCAGCTACCTGCAGCAGCATCACAACAAGATCAACATGCCGCCCTCGATTTTGGAAAACATTCGGGACGCCCGCGACGGCTACGAGGATAGCTTGTACGGACGCCGAGGGGAGTATCCGGACAAGTACGGCTCCTACAAGCCGCCCAGCCACTACGGCAGCGAGAAGGACTACCCAGGCGGAGGAGGCGGCTCCCAGACCATTGGCCACATGAGGAGCTTCCACCCGGACGCGGCCTACTTGAGCGACAACATCTACGACAAGCAGAGGACTCTGGGCAGCGGCTACCTGGGTGCCAAGTCGGAGTCTCCCTATCTGTCCAAGGACCGCATCACTCCGGACATCTACGGATCGCGGGATGGCCACTACAGCCTGAAGAGGCAGCCCGCCTACGCCACGGACTCCCTGCATTCGGTGCACTCCCTGCTGAAGAACGACTACCAGCAGCAGCAACAGCATCTCCAGAACCAGCAGCAGCAGCTCCAGCTGCAAGATCGTCTCTCGGAGGGCTCGGACAAGAACGGCTACCACTTCCCGTACACCGCCGAGGAGGACCACCTGCCTGCCAGGAAACTGAGCCACACCCAGCCGCCCTCGCTGCACGGCTCCCAGCTGATGCAGCCGCCTGGCCTGGGAATGGTCAACGATGTGAACAATCCAGGCCTCCTGGCGCGGCACACGCTGAACGGCGGATCCCGGCACAGCTCCCGGGCCAGCTCGCCGCCCTCGAGCATGGTGGCGCCCATGCAGCCACTGGGACCGCTGGCCAGCATTACAGACACCGAGTGAGTCCTCCGTCCCTCTAAAAGGCCTTATCCTTGCTTTCAGTTTTTTGTTCTGGTTTCGGTTACGGTTACGGTTACGGTTTCGGTTTTCAGTTTCGGTTATGAGTGTGGTTTTGGTTTTGGTTTTGGTTTTAGTTTTGGTTTTAGTTTTGGTTTTAGTTTTGGTTTTAGTTTCGTTTACTGATTCCAATTCTATTGTTTTTTGTGGCCAGTGGCCTGTTAATGCTTCTTGTACGGAATGTACATAAATTTTTGGATACCTAGAACGTTAGTTTGTGCTGTTTGAGAGCTCCGCTTGTTGGCCGTTCTCCCGTCTCCGTTTTTGATTCCAGCAATTAATCTGTGGTCCTTTGTTACCAGTTCAGTTCAGTTCTGATTTGCTTTTGCTTTTGCTTTACTTTCAAATCAACTACAATGACATAAACCTTTTGTACCGCTCTCGATTTTCCCGCAACAATGAAAACTGAAAACAATGAAAATGAATATGGAACACACACACCCTGCCTACAAACCCCATACACCCCATACACCCACTATTCCCACACCCCATACTCATATATACATCATGTACTCATATATCCTTTCAGCTGGTCCTGGGAACGTTTGAAGCAAATCTAATTTGACTATCTTTCACTTTTGTTCTCCCTCTCTCTTTCTTGAACTTTCGCCCTCTCTCTATCACACACACACACTAACACAACACACTAACACTAACACGAAAAAATCTGAAAAATGAATTCGACGTAAAACGAAATGGTATGGCGGCTCGTGTTGCTTCTAAAACCCCAAAAACCAAACCAAATCAAACAACTACAACTACAACAATAACAACTACAACATCATCTACAACAACAACAACATCATCATCTACAACAACAACATCATCTACAACAACAACTACAGCTCTGAGGTAAACCACAAGGAAAATGCATTTTCAAGTCGCACATCACATTCCCCATTTTCCACTCTCCGTCGTCTAAGTCATCATCCAAGTTGAAAATGTTCCTTTCTTTGGTTCGAATCCGAGTAGTTTGAGTGAAAAGCGAATCACTTTGATTCAATCTCTTTAACTTGTATCAAGACACAACAAAAAAGTGCACAGTTTTAATTTGATTTTAAACTGATTCATTTCAAAATTGAATGTAAATATTGAGTATTGAGTTTCGTATTATTTCCCGTGAATGATATTCTGTTCATTAGTTTGATTAATCGAATCCATTTTGATTTGTGATCCGAATGAATTGTGTTTATTTATAATATTATTTTGCTGCATTTTTAATTGGAACGTGTAACATACATTGAGTTGAAACATTAATGGCATTACCACTTACCATTTAACATTGTAAATATCATGCCTCATGCCCCATGACCCATGCCACAAAACAGCCCACAGCAACCACACCAACAGACTCGCTAAACTCTACATCCTGAAAACATCTCCACAGTTTGACATTATTTGGCTGCATCGCCGGCAACAGAGGCAACAATATCCCTGGTCGCTAACAATATGGTATTTGGAAAACACACAGCATAGGATATTAAATATGATAAATAGGACCTAGTTAGAGCCTTCCCCCAGACCCCAGAGTTAGTCATAGATTAAACCAAAGTGGTGCACAGCTATCACGTTGAACCAAAACAAAGTGACAAAGTGATTTAGCGAATCCTTGAAATACTAAACTCGTATCGAATAATTAGTTAGAAAATTAAATACGAAGCCGAAACGTTGAGTTCTCATAATAAATAACGATTAACCAGATAAAAAAAAGAAACCCCAGAATCCATTAGCGCTTGTCCTGGACAAAATAACCACATTTATACACCTCATACACCTCACATCTAATACCCGAAAAGCACCAAAACCCACACCCACAGACACTCTGACAACATAGATTTATGTTTTGGTTTTTTTCACTTGATAATTCAGTTGCATTAATTATGTTGTCGCTTGAATCGAAATATGCATTGAACACGTTCGGCATGGAATTTATGAAAACCACCTACTATCCCCCTCCCCAGTCAGTAGCTACTGCATGCCACAAATTTTGGAAACTATCAATGCTCGACCAGCACGTAAATTAGAGCAGAGCACCAGTTTAGAAATAAATAATAGAATAGTAGAATTTTTGGCATATCGAAATGTTTTTGTATTCAATAGACTAATAAGTCGTCTCTCCCAATGCCACAACAGGCGGAATATTGATGACGACGAGACCACAGTGTGACGACAGCCACAAAAGCACCTGCCACACTTGCGGCAGCAACAAGCGTTGCAGCAACGCAGCAGCTGCAGCAAACACCAAACGCAATATTTTGCAACCATTAGACGAAAGCCGCAGTACAGGATCAAGCCGGAAGCGGAAACTGCATCGAAAAAGCTACCCTAAGCTAAAGCTACCACCCATCATTAAAAACTTGTACATAAGCAACACACGCAACATGCAATGTGCAACACATGCCACTTATTTCGACGTAAATACCGCTTAGTATACCATGCATAGTTATTTATACGCATTTCTATAGAAACTAATTTAATTAATAATTGTAACTATAATTGTGTAATCAGAGAAATACTCAGCCCCAGCTTTGTGTACGTATTGTATTGTATTATATAACCCGAATAATGTAATGTATTTTGAAACAAGACAAGTCAGACTGATTTAAAGCATTTCGTTTCGGAATCGATTCAACTTTTCCGCTGAGTTAGGGGAAACGGAAAACTGAATGCAAACAAAGTTAATGATGGAAGAAAGTGTGCCTCGAGAGTTGATAAATGGTTTGTGGGTAGAAGATAGCAGAGAGAAGGTAGAAGACAGAAGTCATAAGACAGAGCTTATTATGCCAAATTAGTTCAAGTTGTAAATGAAAAATAATCGGCGAAAGTTTGCAATTCATTTGCGTAGCATCCGCACACGTTGCCATTTAGTTTGCGAAGTTTCGGGGGGGAGTTTGGGAGTTTAGTTTTAATTTAAAGCATTTACTAGCCTAGAACGAATCTCTCCAATATGTACGTTTCTAATGTAAAATAATACCACAGCATTTTCAATTTACAAAAGAACAATATTATAAATGCAGGTCACATGGTCGCATGGATGGAAGCGAAAGATTAAAGCAAACACACGAGCGCAGCATAAACATATCCTCCAAAAATATATAACAAAATACATATATACTCGTAAGAGATATAGAAACGCATATTTGTCTACGATATCGATAACCTAGCTAGCCGAAGAAGCTTGCTCAACAGTTGATCCCCGTAAGAGCAATAGCCATCCCTGCGCCCTCACACACGCAAACGCCCACGCAAACTGTGTACACTTTATAAATAATTCATAGGCAGTGGCCACTGTACTGCCCCACCCATTGTGACCCAGCTTGGCCATCGCACTCGATGTGCCGCACTTTATATGATATTTATGTGAATTGACTTATTTAATTGTAAATGATACAGTATACCGATACAAATAAAACCTGTACAATATATAATGCAAAAAATTAAAGAGTTCTTTTATTCTCTTTAAGCTTTAAAGGATTCAACGAGGTTTGTATAAATAAAAAACACACACTTGAAATTTTCAAAAAGGGTTCATCATTTTTACAGAAGGACTCATCTCCAACCCGATTTTTGTTGCGGAAAAAGTCTTTCACTTTTTGTGCCATCGAGTTAAAACTGTTCTCTGACTTTCTTTTTACTTTCCCAAGTTTTACAAACATATCCATTTTCTTTTAAAACAAAATTCACTTTAATATTGTTTTTGGAGCAGTAATTGGTCTCGAGTCTCTGACTGTCTCTAATAACTTTTCTAAAATCGTAATCCGGATTTGTGAACAGAGTTTCAGGATGTCAACAAATGTCCGATGAAATAAGCTCCTGAGGAGTTTACGACTAGCCTTTGTTATAAATAAGTTTCTTTTGATGGAATTTCGGTTAATTTTTTTTGGACTACCTGAAGATGTCAACTTATATCTACAAGATACAAATCTTCATTAAAAAACTTACAATATCGTTTAAAGTTGAAGCACCATATCTAAAAAACTAATTAGTATCTTTTAGCAATTTAAAATTCATATTTCACTAATTTTCGTTTATCTAAAATTCCTTTTGACACTTGAACAGGTCGCTAAATTGATTACAATTTAGTTCAAAGCTTTCTTTCTTTTTATTTTGGAAGCTAGAGTTCTTAATTAGTTACAATTAGTTGCTGCTAGTTTTCCTGAATTTTCCTGAATTTTTCAGATTTTTTCCTGAATTTTTTTCCGAATTTACAAATTCAGGAAAATTGGATAAGCTCTAAAATCGTGGAACACTAAGCAAAAGTCGGGAAATTGGAGTATTTTAAAAATCCAAAAATCGACATCCGCCAATTCTGAAGTACCAGGCGAACAGAAATCAGCAGAAGGTGGATGCAAAAATTAAAATGTTGCATACTTTTTTGAGGTTTTTAAATAAATTAATGTTGCATACTTTTATAAGCTTTTTTTTTAATTTAAGCGCTTCTGGGATAAATCCGGAAAAAGTTCCGGAAAAAGTTCCGGAAAATTCAGGAAAATTCCGACAAATTCAGGAAAATTGAGGAAAATTCAGGGAAAATCGGAAAATAGGAAAAACTCTGAAAATCGTGGAAAATTGAGGGAAAGTCGGGAAATTGCAGTATTTAAAAAATCCAAAAATCGACATCCGCCACTTCTGAAGTACCAGGCGAACAGAAATCAGCCGAAGGTAGATGCTAAAATTAAAATGTTGCATACTTTTTTGAGGTTTTTAAATAAATTAATGTTGCATACTTTTATAAGCTTTTTTTTTTAATTTAAGCGCCATCTGGGATAAATCCGGAAAAAGTTCAGGAAAAATTGCGGAAAAATCCAGGAAATTCAGGAAAATTCAGAAGAATTCAGGGAAATTCGAAAAATTGGAAATACTCTGAAAATCGTGGAAAACTGAGGGAAAGTCGGGAAATTTAAGAATTTTAAAAATCCAAAAATCGGCCTCCGCCACTTTTTGAAGTACCAGGCGAACAGAAATCAGCAGAAGGGGGATGCAAAAATAAAAATGTTGCATACTTTTTTGAGTTTTTTAAATAAATTAATGTTGCATACTTTTATAAGCTTTTTTTTTTAATTTAAGCGCCATCTGGGATAAATCCGGAAAAAGTTCAGGAAAAATCCGGAAGATTGCGGAAAAATCCAGGAAATTCAGGAAAATTCGGAAAAATTCAGAAGAATTCAGGGAAATTCGGAAAATTGGAAATACTCTGAAAATCGTGGAAAACTGAGAGAAAGTCGGGAAATTTAAGAATTTTAAAAATCCAAGAATCGACCTCCGCCACTTCTGAAGTACCAGGCGAACAGAAATCAGCAGAAGGTGGATGCAAAAATAAAAATGTTGCATACTTTTTTGAGGTTTTTAAATAAATTAATGTTGCATACTTTTATAAGCTTTTTTTTTAATTTAAGCGCTATCTGGAATAAATCCGGAAAAAGTTCAGGAAAAATCCGGAAAATTGCGGAAAAATCCAGGAAATTTAGGAAAATTCAGGACAAATTCAGGTAAATTCGGAAAATTGGAAAAACTCTGAAAATCGTGCAAATCTGAGAGAAAGTCGGGAAATTTAAGAATTTTAAAAATCCAAAAATCGACCTCCGCCACTTCTGAAGTACCAGGCGAACAGAAATCAGCAGAAGGTGGATGCAAAAATAAAAATGTTGCATACTTTTTTGAGGTTTTTAAATAAATTAATGTTGCATACTTTTATAAGCTTTTTTTTTAATTTAAGCGCCATCTGGAATAAATCCGGAAAAAGTTCAGGAAAAATCCGGAAAATTGCGGAAAAATCCAGGAAATTCAGGAAAATTCGGGAAAATTCAGAAGAATTCAGGGAAATTCGGAAAATTGGAAAAACTCTGAAAATCGTTTAAAACTGAGGGAAAGTCTGGAAATTTAAGAATTTTAAAAATCCAAAAATCGACCTCCGCCACTTCTGAAGTACCAGGCGAACAGAAATCAGCAGAAGGTGGATGCAAAAATAAAAATGTTGCATACTTTTTTGAGGTTTTTAAATAAAAGATGTTGCATACTTTTATGAGCTTTTTTTTAAATTTAACCGCCATCTGGGATAAATTCGGAAAAAGTTCAGGAAAAATCCGGAAAAATCCAGGAAATTCAGGAAAATTCGGGAAAATTCAGAAGAATTAGGGAAATTCGGAAAATAGGAAATACTCTGAAAGTCGTGGAAAACTGAGGCAAAGTCGGGTAATTTAAGAATTTTAAAAATCCAAAAATCGACCTCCGCCACTTCTGAAGTACCAGGCGAACAGAAATCAGCAGAAGGTGGATGCCAAAATTTTAATTTTTGGCGGGAATCCGTTAAAATTTGAATTTGAAATTTGGCATCTGGTATTTTTTTTTTAAATTTAACCGCCATCTGGCATAAATTCGGAAAATATTCAGGAAAAATCCGGAAAATTCAGGAAAATTCCGACAAATTCAAGAAAATTCGGGAAAATTCAGGAAATTTCGGAATTTTCCAGAATTTTTCAGATTTTTCGTGAATTTTTCAGAATTCTCCTGAATTTTTCTGAATTTTCCTGGGTTTTCCTGATTTAAAAAAAAACCAAAATCCACCTTCGCCCCTTCTGAAGTTCCATTACTCTTCTGGGAATAAAATTTTAAGATCTGCCAAGTAGGAAAAGCCAATTATTAGTCCTGCCATTTGGCTAAGATTTAATCTTTTCAATAGCTTTTTAGTGAAACTTTATTCTCTTCTAAGCCAATCTTACTTATATTTCCTAGAATTTATTGTAATTCAAAATGATTAAGAAGTGCCAGCTTTGAAAGTTAATTCAATTTTATCTTTTATTCCTAGTCAGGCCCTTTGTTGTTTCAAAAAGTAACTAGTGTTATCCTTTTTAAAAAAAAGATAGTTATCAGCCCAAAGCACACAAGTTAGGACCGGAAATCGGCTACTTACATATGGGAATGTGCCTCCAGGATGTCACTGAAAGGATAGGAAGGAGAGAACTAAAACACAAAAGCGGTTTCTTAGTTTTACCATACACCTTTGCATATATTTTATTATGGGAATACAATAATTTCAATACCATTATGTGTATATTATGTATATATGTGTGTATCTGTATCTGTATATGTATATCTATGTTAGTATTCTCATAAGTACGGGTATGCAGAGAGATGTGTGTGTGTTGGTGTTAGTGTTTAAAAACCATCCTTGAATAATATATTGAAATATTTTGCTTTTATTCTGAGGCTTCTGTATACATGTCCTAGTGGGGTTAGGATATCCTTGTTTCAATTCAAATGGAATACAAACAATGTCATTGGTTTTGTTGAATTGGAATTGGAATTGGAATCGGAGTTCGAATTGGAATTGTTTTCATAGGGCTTACAATTATTTTTTTTCGTTTAGCTGAGTACACAATGCAATAATCAATATATATGCTAAGTATTTGTTTAAATGACAACAATGTAGCGCAAAAATGTGTTTGCATTATTCCGATGCCCGAACATCATCAACAATTAATTGTTTCTCGTTTACTTTTGAGTTATTTGATTTGATTTTATTGTTAGTTGACTTGTTGTTAGATTTTAGATCGGTTGGATTATTTAAATAGGAGGGAGGCTGACTAAAAGCGAATCCACATACGAATACAAAGACAAATATGCAAGTTGTGGTGTGATTATGTTGTTATTTTACAAAACAGTTTCAATGCCAAAAAGACCAAAGTGTGTTTAAGGCATTTTCGTATAGAATTTTCACTATTACCGTTAACTTTCTTCCTTCCCGCCCCTTTCTCTCGCTCTGACTTTCCCTTTCTCTTACTTTTCTCGTTGTGCATTTTTCTCAGTGGATTCCTTGCATTTTTCGGGGTTTGTAGGGGTTCAATAGGTTACATTTATTTTTGTCCTTTTTGGGGTATTTATAATACAGCGATATGCCTTTAATTTAATCATTAATTCAAGTGAAACTCTGCTTGTACACATATTTAACATTAACGAGCATTTGCAAATACAATTATTCAGTTACATATTATGGTATATTCGGATTCAGCAGTTTCAGCCTGTGTTCAGCTATACAAGTCCTAACATCCGCCTGATCGCCTGATCTTCCCGTGAATTTAGTCGCGGCAGCAGTTGGTTCTCAAGTTCTCAAGATCTCAAGTGTCCAAATCAAAGGAAAGCCTTGGTTCGGATTGAAAAGTGTGGGACAGAGGGTTCGGGGGCTGTGCTTTAAGGACTTTTCGAAGCTGGCAAATTAAATGCACCGATCTCTCAGCTGGCTCGGTGGGTTCAAGTAACTCACAATTCAGATTTTCAGTTCGCAATATTCTCATAAAACAGAAATAAAAATGGTGAAAAGTGTGCAAATTTCTTAGGTTGACGGATTGGTTTGGAAACTATATAAACTCCTGCGGATTATTGTCACACTTGTCCTCGGATTAGGTACCGGAACGCGTGAGGCGGGGACCGGAGATCGAAAGGATACCGAACGGAACGGAAAACTGCAATAACCTCTACATATGCCTAGTCGGTTATGGGTCGGTTAGTAATCTATGCGATACTTGTATATTTGATGTATATATTTATATATATATATATATTTCATTTACCATTTGCAACACATTAAAATTTTCCATTTCACTACATAAATACATACGTACATAATAATAATAATATAATCATAATATTTAATAATAATGGCTTACTTGCTGGATTCTCAAGAGGTGTGTTTGCGTATCTTTGTGTGTAGACTGCCTTGGATTCAAGGATTACAAGGACTTAACTACATATCTGTGTCTTGTGTGTTGTATCTGTGTGTTTTCTGTGTAAATCGTGTGTGGGTCTAAGTACTTCTTGCCATATACATGGTGGTGAGTGGGGATCGTGTAGCTATATAGTTTCACCGATTCGCTAGCTTTTGTGCGTTTCGTCAAGCATCGCAAACTGTACAGTTCTTAGCCAGCGTATTTACATGTGGAGAACGATTCGTTTCGATTCGATTTAAAAAATACTGACTGACCACCTGGATAACCTGACCGGAAGGGAGGCCACAAATCGAATAATCAGCACTATCTGGGTGCACGATTAATTAGTGCCGGAATCGGACTTTTTCTTAAATTCTTTGTTCTTGTTCATGTTACTCTTGTTCCTTTCCTATTCTGCGATTCAATTCACATTTTTTTGTCAACAAATCTTCATCATTGGCGCGCTGAGGCCAGCCGATTCAATTTACCAGGTTTTACAAATTACAAATTACAAAATTACACATTACAAATTACAAATTACCAATTACCAATTACAATTGAAAAAACAGCGGATTAAATAACATTTTGACATTTACACTGAGGCGACCGAACGAAAGGATATACATACACATATCGTTACAAACAGCGCAGGACCCACCGCCTCTGGAGAGGAGGAGGAGGAGCTCCCTGGCTACTATATATCATCGTTTCCGACGGCTAACTGGCGAATTGGCTGCAAGTCCCCCGCTCCAATGCTGACTAATTAGCTAGTTCTTTAGTTTCAAATTCTGTGTCTATGGTTGTTGCAGTTGCAGTTGCAGTTGCAGTTGTTGCTGTGGTGCACTTGCTCCGCAGGACCTGGCCATTGAGCCGCTCTAACAGTTGCAGTTGGCGTTGGGCGTGCCCTGGGGCTGATCCGTGAGCCTTTGACCCTTCTGGGCACCGCCCACTAACGTCGGATCGGCGTCCAAGCTCTCGGACATCTTGTCGCAGATGATGTCCACCAGGCGCTCGAACACAGCCTGAAAATGTGCCTCATCAATCCAGGATCTTTACGGATCAATCGCAGATACTTACCTTAACATTGACATTCTCCTTGGCGGATGTCTCGAAGAACTCCACTCCCAGTTGGTCGGCCAGTTGGCGACCACGCTCGAAGCTAATCACGCGCTGGTCCTCCATGTCGCACTTGTTGCCCACCAGGATCACCTGGGCATTGTCCCAGGAGTAAGTCTTGATTTGTGTGACCCTGAAAGAGTGATTTTGATATTTACAGACTACTTAGGGGTACGTGCTTTGAGTTCTTACCAATCCTGCACTGAGTTGAAGCTGTCCTCGTTGGTGACATCATACATCAGGATGAAGCCCATGGCTCCGCGGTAGTAGGCTGTAGTGATGGTGCGGTACCGCTCCTGCCCAGCCGTGTCCTGGAATAACCATAAAATCCTTTTTAGTTACAAAATTCTTTAAATGATTTCCCAACAATCTGAACAAGGAAATTGAAAAACTCTTATCCGGACCCACAGCCACCTTGTTCAAGAACCAAAGATGCTCCAGAGTGCACTCACCTGGGCTGGCCAATCAATAAATCAATGTCACAGGCTTCCGGTTTAATGCTCTTGCCAGGATAAAATGAATCATTGGCACCCGCCCACCCCCAGGCCACATAATAAAACTAATCGGTGTCGAGCCCCCACCTGAAATGTCCCTAAAAAGTAGGCCACACTTTGTGTGCGGGGGAACTCACCCAGATTTGGAGCTTAACGCGCTTGTCATGCCGAAAGACGGTCTTCACCTTGAAGTCAATGCCCACCGTGGACACGAAGGCGGACGTGAAGCTATCGTCGGCGTAGCGGAAGAGGAAGCTGGTCTTGCCCACGCTGGAGTTTCCAATGATGAGCAGCTTGAACATGTAGTCGAAGTTCTGGTCGGCAGCATCCTTTTGCCACTTGGGGTCTCCGCCACTGGCCATGGTATCTGTTTATTTTTTGTTTTTCTGATGAAAAAAGTTTAAGGAATACAAGGATTAGTAGGATTCCATAACGATGCGTTGACAAATTGAAGAAATTTAAACTTCAGTCCAATTTGGACAATTCCCAAAAATGGTGCTCCACAAATTTCTTAAAACTTAATGGGTCGAAATGCAATCGTATGTCCTTTTATCTCTAGAGCGCTCACCAGACGCTTGCACTAGAAAGCCAAGGATATGCTTTTTAGACTACTGTGTTCGGACTTTAATGGCTTCTATAGCATTATTGTCTCGGATCTATCCCCGCTTTTCGAGTCGAAAGATAATCGGCAGCGTCCTTCAGTCGTTTGGGAGGAAGATTTCTTTTACAACTTTTCTTCTTTAATGAAAGGATTGGTAAAAGTTTTGCTATTGGCTGTGAAAAAATATATATTCTATATCCAATACATTCCCTACTAAATCCATGGATATAACTCATCAATAGTATATTTTTACCATTTAGTTGTAGGCCCTTCTTTATTAAACAAAATATTTTGGTAGTACTTGGCTTGACTTAAATAGAAAGAATCCACAATATCCAAAGCCAAACATTAACGTAGAAAGTTACCATAATTATTGTATTTTAGAGAGTACAATATTGAGATTTTTTGACTTCTTGAGTACATTTTTTTAGGTCTTTTAAAAACGTATTCAATTTTTAATTTGAAAGTATATGGGAAAATCAATATGAGTTTTCGTTAAACTGCTGATCTGATATTATTTGATATTTAAGTGGAGAATACGGAAATCTGGGACCAACACACAGTTTTTGCTGTTTGTAACTATTAAAAATACTATTTCAACTCAAATAAGGTGCCTTGCGTCCATTGTCAAACTTTACCCACGTCCGGAAAGCCCACCAGACCCCATTCACATAAACACATTCGCCTACGTAACAGTGATAGACTCTCAAACCAGAAACCGGAAAAATAAAAACAGGAAATCTAACGCAACGTTGCATTGATCGAGTTTGTTTTTGGAACGTTTTTATACGTTTGCATTCATTTTCTGTCCCATGTTCCTTCATTGCTGATTCGAGACTCCGAGACCCCACGATCCCGACAGAGAATATGTTCGATACTACCCTCGGTACTGGCCTGGGCCTGCTGGTGCAGCTCATCTGGCTGGTGGTTAGCCAAGTCTTGGGGCTGATGCTCCAGCATCCACTCGTCACCACGGGCCTCTGTCTGGCAATAGGAGTGGCATGCCAGGCCGATCAGGAGGCGTTGAAGGAGGGCTGCCAACGGATGCTAATCTGGCTGAAGGTGCCGTTCCGCTTCACTTATGGGATTAGTTCCCGCTCAGATTGTCTGTCTCTGAGCTATGGATACGACATGGAGCACGGACCACACACCTGGTTGGGAAAGTCAGCGGGACCAGGCAGCCGGCCTCTGGAGGACGAGCCCTGCTTCCAGAGCCCGGTGAACATAGACGAGAGCCAGATCCAGCGCCTGGCCATCCGGGAGCTGCTCAACTGGAACCACTACGACGATCTACCAGCCAGCATCCAGCTGGAGAATACTGGCCAGACCCTGGTGCTGCGCGCCCAGTTCCATGGAAATGCTCCGACCATCAGTGGGGCCGATCTCCTGGCCAGCTACACCTTCCTAGAGCTGCGCTTCCACTGGGGCTGGTGCAACAGCGAAGGATCCGAGCACACTATTAACCATCGCAAGTTCCCGCTGGAGATGCAGGTGATGCACCGGGCGGGATCCGGAGTGCCCCGGGCCTGTACCAGCAGCTATGACCTCCTGATGATCGGCTACGTCTTCGAGCTGTCTGCCCACAATCCCTTCCTGGATCCACTGGTGCAGAATCTGCGCCTAGTCCAGCAGCCGGGGAAGCGGGTTCAGATCGCGCCCTTCCCGCTCTCCTACTTGATGTACGCCTTCCGCACCGGATTCTACTCCTACGGCGGCTCCCTGACACACCCGCCCTGCTACCAGGGCACCGAATGGTTCATCTTCCCCGAATCCCTGGCCATCAGTGACTTTCAGCTCCGCCACTTCCGGCTGCTGCTGGGCTCCGATGGAATATCGCCCATAACCCGTAACTGTCGTCCAGTCCAGCACATGGGCAACCGAGTGGTCAACCTGAACTGCTTCTGTCCCTACGATGCCGCCCAACTGGCCCGTCTACATGTTGAGCTCTGCCAGCAACAGGCACAGGAGGAGCAAGAGGAGGAACGCCTGGAACAGGAGCATCAGGAGCTGTTGGAGCGCGAGAGACAACTGCAAAGGGAGCGCGAGGCGGCAGCCATCGCCGCCTCCGAGGACGAGGGCCAGCTGGTGGAGACCATCGACACCACCACCATTATTACCAGCAGCAGCAACACTAGCATCTGCATGACCACTTTGCTGCGCAAGGACCCATCGCAGACCATGGAGCAGGAGCTGCCACAGACTCCGGTGAGCATGTATCCACCAGTGTCGCCGCAGAAACCCCACCGACCTCCTGGAATTGTGATTTTTAGCGGTGTCAACGAGGACAAGTCCCTGTCCGGGAAGTGTAGCCTCCAACTGGATTCGTCGGAGGAGCTGATGAGCCGGGAGAACCGGGGAGCGGGTGCGGGTGTGAGCACTCAGAACGGTTGCAAGGCCGATGCCATTTGCGGCGTGGGCGATGGCGTCAACATAGGACTCCGCATTGAACTCTGCGAATAGAACGCCCTCCCGACACCCAACCCGGGATGCCCAAGACACTCCAATGTTGTCCTAGCTGCACGCGGAATAGGAGCTCTCCAAGGGGAACTGAAAATGGACATGGAATAGTCTAGTCAAGGCCGACTGGGGGCCAGCTTGTGCTCTCCATGCAGGGAACTAATTGTATCGCGTGCGCGTGGATTAAACAAGTTGCGTTTATATTTTCTGAAGCATAACCCAGTCCTTTTGACTTCTGACCCGAAAGGGATGCGACTTGATGACTTGGAATGGGCTAGAATGGGTGGTTAGTCGGTGGGGCGGTCGCTATCCTCCCCACTTGATTATCCATGACTGTCACGTCACTGGGAAAGCTCAAAGAGAAACTGCCAACAAGGAGCGGGGCATCGGCAGGAGGAGGGTTGTTGTGCGGCCTTGAAAACTTTCAGCCTTGACTTGGCCAAAGTGACAACGGTCTCGGCTTACAGTTTGCCATTCTGGGTCCACCAACTAGAAACTTGGTTGGGTCGTAGCTTGTTTTCCATATGCAAACCAGCGACATTGTGTCGATAATTTGTGTGTATAGGCAACTCCAGCTTCCGCTTCCCATTCCGCATCCCATTCTGCTTCCCATTCCGCTACCCATTCCCGTTCCAGCAAATCAAAAGTTGCGCAGCAGCGAAATGCTGTCAGATTGCTGATGAACGACATCGTCAAGGCTTTTCCCTACCACTGGCTTGGCGTAAGGACAGCCTAACCGTGGAGGAGACCCAAGGAGCTGCTGGATGGGCTGCTGGGGCTGTCTTCTGTTCAGACTCTCGGTAATCTCGGGGAGGGCTCTGTAAGGACGAGCCTGAAGCCTGACGAGCCCGAGTCAATAAGCACCCGACTCTTATCAGAGGCGGTGTGGAAATGTTTTTATCTGCTCGCCTGCGTGTAATTATCGATTTTTTTCTGTTGTTTTTCCCGCTGTGCGGGGGTGGCTCTCCCTCGCCCTCCACCCTCCACCCGACCCCCAGCACCCTCTATCATTTTACTGCCCTTTCATGTTACAAATTTCCAATGATTAAGCAGCTGTTGAACGGCCAGCAGCTGCGGGCTTGTTTAATTATTGATAAGAAACCCAATATTGGCCAAGAGCTGAGCTCAATTTCGGGACTAATGGTTTCCGTGGCAGCACATCCTTCATCCTCCATCCTGCATCCTCGATTGGGGTCAATCCTTTGCAAAACCATACTTTGATTGCACTTTTAATAGCGAAAGCAAAAAAACTCTTTCCGCTTTGAAATAAAATCAAAATCAAAAGGATCGAAAAGGATGTATTTGCGAAAACTTTCTGCGCCTTTGAATATAATTTCTTAGAAATAAAAGTAATATTTTCTCTCTGTATTGTTAGATATCACAAAACCGTAAACAGAAATAAATAATGTGACAAAACCACCCGCATATGTCAAAGCCAGGAGGAGGACCTACAAGTCCCAGCTTTTGGTCATACATGGCGTATACTTAATGTGTCTGATGGACTTACTCTGTCTTGAGGTTGGTGCGGTTTTCCTGCGCGTTCCTGCTGCTGTGCAGTTGTTGCAGATGCTTGGTTGGTCTCCTGTCCTGAGATCCTGCTGGCCTGCTGTTCTTGACGTGGGCGAATCCCCTCAAGGAAGTGTGGGGGCTGTGTTGTTGTTGTTGCCCGCACACATACACATACACACCAATCGATAATTCGGAAAGAAAGCAGCTCCTTTCGACTCGAATCAGCCTTGGCACTGGACTGACATACGCCGCGTTGCCTTTTGTTTACGATTACCCAATCAATTATTCACGCCCCCGCTCGTCCCACTCGCCAGTCGAGTAGTCCACTAGTCGAGTGTGTGTGGCTGGTGTGTGTCTCAATTATTCAACGGATGCAATGTGACGCCTGCAACTGTTTTCACCTCTTTTTTCGTTTTCACCGTTCGCTCGCTTCGACACGTCGACTCCAAAGGACACACACAGAATTTTTCCTTAGGCGGCGAATTGGCTGCTGCGGCGAAGTTAACGGGCAAGTTTTGTATACGTTTTCATAATTTAACTGTTTCAACCTGACTGACTGCCCACACAGTTTCCCTGCTTACTGCTGCTGCTGCTGCTACTCCTGGTGCTGGTTCTGCTGGTGAAAATCGATGGGGTCCCCGTGCCTGGGTTGCCCGTTTAAAAAAAGAGTGTGGGCGTAGCTTTTGCGGCGAATCCCCAACAAGCTTTCCATTCATGGACAGGACTTGCGCACTGCTTTCGTCTGAGCGTTTTCCAACACTTCCCGAAGCGCGCAATTTGAAATCAGCTTGAAGCCCATAAATTCTAGGATATAAACCGCCGATAAGTTAATTAGTTTACGGCATCATATAAAGCCAAATCAAAAGGTGCAAAGATCTTACGGATATAACAAAATTTAATGACCAACAATAAACAATTGATTTAACACGCCTAGAGCTTGCTATTCCCGGCTAGTAGATCGCGAACCAAACCCACAGCATATTTGGCTGTACCGGGAGCAGTGGTCACCCCATAGCCGCCGTGTCCATAGTTGTGCACCACCTTGAGGCGCCGTCCCTCCGAGTTGGTAAGCAGCTCCGGTTCCACGCGGACCATCGAGCGGTGTGGACGCAGACCCACGCACTCCCGAACAATCTCCGCCTTACGCAGACTGGGCAGAAGGTCATAGCAACGCTCCCGGATGGCCATGCTATCGTACTTGCACCATTCCGTATTGTAGCTATCGAACTGCCGACAACCACCCAGGGTAACTGTCTCGAAGCCAGGCAGCACGTAGGTGTCGTAGTCCCCATAGAAGGCGGTCTTAATCCACGGCGCCCGTACTTTGAGGACCTGACCGCGAATGGGCACTAGATGCTGGTCGTTACACAGCTCCTTGGCACCCATACCAGTGCAGTTAACCAGGACATCGAAGCCCTTGGGTACCTCAAAGAAATTGCTTACATGCTGGCGGACTACTTCTCCCCCGTTTTCAAGGAATCTATAAGAGAATATAAAGTCTATAAGAAAACAAAGTAAAAGAAGAGGTCCACTTACTTTTGAGTGGCATACGGCAGGAAAAGGCGACTTTCCGTTAAGCAGGTGGTGAAGAAGGATCCGTACTTCCAGCCGCCCTGACACAGCTTCAGTTCGTCCTCCGTCGCTTGTCGGTAAACGGGCAACAGCTTCTCAATAAAGTGATTCTGAAGCAGCAAACAAAAGTCGTCCAATTAATCGAATTAAGCTGCCAGAGATAAGAATCACTGATAGGGCCTCACTCGGCAACTATTGCTTACCCGCACGATCGAGGGGGAAGTACGGGAGTAGATGTAGCCGGAAAGCTGGCACACACCTGCCAATGGAGCCTCCTTGGACCGACGGAGATCGTCCCAGTAATTAAAGGCATCCGTCATCCACTTTCTGCAAAAAGAACAATTCGATTTAATCAGATTCAATAGATCAATCTCCAAGTGATGCTTACTGCGTAATTTCCTGGGTGGGGCCCATGAAGCTAGTGCCCGGCCGGAATATCCCCGCCGCCACATAGCTCACGGTGTCCTCGTTGAAACGGTCTGCTATCACCGATACCCTTGCCGTTGGAAACTCCTTCTGCAGCTCTAAAGCTGTCGTGAGGCCAATAATGCCACTGCCCAATACTCCGAAGTGCATGATGAACCAGTTGTGTTTCTGGTATCTCAATTCAATCAAAGCCGGTTCGATACTGAGAGCGTAGAACTGCAGCGCGTGTTTTTAAAGGTTTGATAGTCCGTCGCTGCAGCTTATCAACGGTTTATTTCCTCTCCCCATGGCGTCTTGATACCACAATCTGTGGTGGCAAGATATAGTTTCCTTGAATAAGCATTCTATGGACAGCAATAAACGCTAAGAAACAATTATTATCTGATTAGAGCAAAGTTTGTTTTTGTTTTGATTATATTGATAAGAGGCAATCAGCTGTTTCAGAAAAAAAGGATGTGACCGTTCCAGTTTAAAACTTTCAACAGGGAAACGATAATACACTAGGCTACAAAAAAAATATAAGTCGTATATATTTTTTTGTAAACAAAGTTCCCTATGGTTTTTATATAATTCATGTTTTTGAAGCTGTCAACCGTTAGCCATTCGCCATAACGAATATGTTCATTTAGAAATACATTGTCAAACGCGAAAAAAACCTCGGATAGGCAGTAATTTTAATTTATAACAATCGGTGTAAAAAATCAAATTTTTAGTGTTCCGAGTGGGTTTATTGCAAAACCAAAAATAGAAAGAGTATTAAAATATAAACCAACGGAACAGCTGATCTCTACAAGTGCGGTATTTTTTGTGCGCAGTTCTTGAGTGGTGAGTGGGCGTTTCGCAACACTGCCTCCCCGGAGGGTCACACTATCGGCTCTCTCAAAGATATTTATTTTTCTAATATTTGCCACTGCTAAACAACATTATCCCCTATCCCCCACGTAATAAATCAGCAACGATAACGCCCACGCAACAGAAGCGACTGGCAGGACCAGACCGGATTGGAGTAGGAGTCGCATCGACAACAGCACGGAGCTTCCCAGGAGCAGCATGTCTTCGATGTCGCCCAGTGAGGTGAGACAGGCTTATTATTGGGTTTTCTGGTTAGCTGGGGAGCTGGAGTTTACAAAAGGGGCGGGACAGCTGTGCCAATGTTTGCGATCTGCGATCTTTCACGGTTTCTCTTCCGCCTTGTCTGGTCTTGCGGGCCAGGCCTGGTTCAACGTCATCTTATCGTTTCAGCCAGCGAGTCTCTGACGCAGCTTTCCGATAAGCAAGTCCAATTCGGCTTCCTTGAGCGCTGATATTTATTATATAATGCAGCTTAAAGAGTCGCCCCTTTGTGCTGGCGTTGGCTCTTGGCTGTTGGCTTGGAGGTCATCGATACGGAGCTGCTAATTACCACCCACGACAGGTATCAGGCCTCCTCGTGCGCCCAACAGACTGATAATTGTTTACACGGCATCCATTGCACTTTGTTTATGCCAAGTAAACAATGCAGGTGCAGTCGAACCATCCATCCTAGTGGCCAGGCCAAGCCAGGCCATGGTTCCTCTCTCTAGTAGAGATACTCCAATGTTGTCGGCTATATCTCTTGTATATATCGCTCACTCACTGAACCTCTGAAAATAGAAGCTCATCGCCGGCGAGCGACCTCTCATTCAGTTTTCGATGCCACGCGAATCCGCACGCGCCGCTCCGTCAAACCGACAAATTCGCGAAAATTAATATTCTAATTGTGCAGATTCAGCATCGATCACCGTCAGTCTGCGTCTGCGTCTGCTTTTCCCAGGGTTCCTCTTAGTGACTAGAAGACTACAAGACCGCTGCCTCTTTGGCACGCGCTCAACATATTAATTAGCCGGCGCTCCCAGGCGCTAGTTAGTTGTTCAGGAAGGGATGGGGCGCGGTGGACGGGTCTCTATAAATAAACGCGACGAGAACCAGTTTGAAATGCTCTGAAAAAAAACATCTAGTTGACAGTGGCGCAGGTCTCAGGCATCATGAAATATGCATGGGCATGTTCTGCGTTTCGATCACAAAGATTTTGCCAAAACAAAACAACATTGTGTGGCCATAAGGAAGTGGAGTTCCCACGTGCAGGCCAAAAAGCCATTAAAGGGGATGTTTAAAAGGCAATCTCTTACATCCATATGGCTGCAATCCATCTGGGGTTGTCTATACATTGTTCACACATTTATTCCCTTTTTTATTGTCGCCAAACTTGGCACAAACTTGAGGTTATCGTACTTGATGACCCGGGAACGTGATCGCCAAGATTTTGCTGACAATTCAAATTTCTATGAAAGTACCTGCGCAATTATATTTGCCTTGAGAATAGTCTACTTTCTTTGTTTTGGATTGTAGCTAATCATCCGTATCAATGTTTTTGAGAATATTATAGTCTAAATCGTAGAATTATCATTCTAAGAGAAAGAAACTAGTTTATAAAATAGTTGTATTGGTTGTCCATCCATCAATCGACTTTCACAAATCGCTTTTTAATCTTTTATTATAATTTAGCTTGTTAATAGCGACATGTTTCATTAAAGTTCTCATTCTCTTACATTTAATTGTAATTACATGCTCCTTTCACGTGAGTGCCGCCACAACACGTCCTCGTCTCGATGAGTTACGTCCGCAACTTGATTAAGAACGAATATACTGGTACGAGTATTGTTTTGTATCAGCCGCAATCAGCCAAAGAAGAGCGATGATGATGCTCTAGAAGCGGCCTGGAACTTGTTGCTCATCCGCTGTGAACGTGACACACGGTGCTGCCGGGGCTACCTGGCCAGATGATAAACCCCCAAACTGGCGCATCAGGTTTTCGTACTTATTTTAAGCAGCAGAAAGCACGATCTCTGACGTCACTGCTGGGGAACGCTGGACTAGTGGTGACGTAGGGAATGATGTATCGATTGCCGGCGAAGGGCACACGTTGCTCATTTGGCAAGTTTAAGGCTGCAGTGGCCACATAATCAACGGCTCTTCCTGCCACTCGTGCCTCTCGTCGCGTTCTTCCGATGGCCAAAAGCCATTGTTTTTCCTTTTAATGCGCTTAGCATTTCTCTGGTTCAGGAAATCGCTTTATATGGCTTTTGGGGCTGGGTCTGGTGCTGGGCCTGGGCCTGGGTTGCATAATTTGGCCAGGGCTTTCGCCAAGTAGTTTGATTTGTTTGCTTTTGGCCTGGCATGATTCAGAGTCGAAGGCTGGCCAGCAAATACAATTTCCAAACTTTTCGAGGGCGTGATTCACGTCCGCCGCCCCCATTTCGCTTGAACTCGATTTCCCCCTCTCACAATACCAAGGAATTCGAATATTCACCTGTTT
Source organism: Drosophila ercepeae (assembly GCA_018150545.1). Taxonomy (NCBI): domain Eukaryota; kingdom Metazoa; phylum Arthropoda; class Insecta; order Diptera; family Drosophilidae; genus Drosophila; species Drosophila ercepeae. Next base: position 18,670,946 of record JAECWL010000161.1, read on the forward strand.
ATATCGACGCTAATCGTCCTTCACCCTCTTGGCCGCGAAAATTTGTGGGTTTATCAGATGCCAAAAAAAGAAGAGAAAAATGCGTTTATCAGCCACAAAATATTTCGCCTTTGGCACGCTTTTTCATCAGCCACCTCCGAATTTTGTTTACTCAAAAAATATTCTGTGAAATGGGAAAAAATTTAATAAAAACAAAGCACCTGCCCCCTTTGGCCCGACCATCAGTCTGACAGTCGGGCTGGTTTATTTGTTTACACTTTGCGCTGCGGCTGTTGGGTTTTATTGGCCAAGAATTGGCCGATTGGCCAGACCATTGTTTAGCCTCCGGGCTGGGGCAGGCTATAACATTTCCCTATAATTTCTTTTCCTAGACTTTGGCATTCGATTGCATTTTATTTATTTACTGCTCTCGGTCGGTCGTTCTGGGTGCGGATTCAGGCACCCATTGTTTTGGCTCTCCTCTGCTCTTGATTGAGTCTAAAATAAACGCATGTAACCCCCGCAGAGCTTCTGGTCCACTTCAGAATCTGGCTATTCGGGGAACCAAAACACGCATTATTCACTGTCTCTGCAACTGCGGTTGCTATATATGTTATATGCTATATGTAAAAATATATATAGTTTTTCTGCCAACTTATATAATCGATCTTCTGGGCGACAGCTTTATTGTCTTTAATCATGAGTCGTCGTCGTTGTCGGTCCTGGTCTTCATTTCATCGAAAGATCTCATTGTGTCTTCAATTGAAATGCATGATCCATTGACGTAGACTTCCCAGAGACCACTTGGACACTTGACCACTTGTTTCCCTCTGCACTGGGAAAAAAATAGTCTATTATAGCTTAGTTGGTCTAAATCTAGACGTAAATAGTGATCATGGTTAAATGTGCGTTTCCAGAGAGGAAATATATACCCAAAATTGTTGACAAATTTCGATTTTGTTTGTTCCAATCCCCGAATCTTGTTTACAATTTTTTTCCCCTGGTGTTCTGATGAATATATACGAGTGCAAATAGACAAATGCGTATCTGCATGGCTATCGCTATAATCTAATCGGCCAGCTTATCAGGTAATGGCTGCGTGCCAGGGCTGTGGCCCGATAAGCGTTGCTTGACCAGAGGCGGAGCTGGAGAACTCGCATCTCGTGATGGGGGAGAGACCGCAGAACCAAGGGGCTGAACTCGAACCAGCTGTGTGAGCAAGTTTTCGTATTTACAAACTAGTTTGGGCTGTTGCACTTTGCCAATTCTCAGTTTGGATAGTGCAAAAAAAGCGAAGGAGAAGGTGGTCTGGTGGTGGGGCAGTAGGGTAGGCAACGTCGACGCACACCACAAACACGTCGCGACGTCGTTGGGGCTTCGTCACTTCGCCACTTGGCTCACCCAGCAGCGGCAGTCGCTCCCACAAGTTTCTCGGCGCTTTCCTGCAGTCGTCCCACGAACGTTGGCGCAAAAGCAGCAGAGCAGCTCGCGAATAAATAATGTGCCTGCCACGCCCCTTCTAGTCAACAGCCCCCGGTCCATGGGAAAAGCAATCCGACATATTGAGGAAAATTATAAAAAATAAAAAACAAGAAATTTTCAGTCCAAGTAACTCGTGAAACATTTGTACGACAAACAACAGTGAAAAAAAGTGCTCAGTGACATAACTTAAAATTTGATTTAGTGTACAACGCCTGTAACAATTACTTTCATAACAAAATGCTAAAGTTATTCAAAAACTCCAAAGACAAGATCCCCAAGTCGGAGATCATAACCAAACCGAGGGAGCCCAAAACTCCGCCTGTGTCCAAGTGCGGAAAACCCCTCCAGCTGGACAACTGTCGATGGGAGGCAAGTAGTACTACGCGAGGCTTTGGGATATCACTGAACTTTGGTCAGATACTATCCAACAATTAGTACCCAGTGGGTAGTCCGATTCGAATTATTTTTGGGGCTCGTTATCGAGGGATCGGGTTCGGGTTTGAATCCCTGCAATGTTATTTTTTTGCTATTTGTGGGTCTCTTATCGGGCGGTCCTTTTATCAGCAGCTTAGTTGAGTGGGCAGAAGAAATAAAAACGGAATCGAATTCGCATTCGCATTGGGATTGTACTTGTTTATGAAGAACCGGGGCCAGAGTGTCCCCCAAACTGGAGGGAATAAGTGATAAGCGGGGCAGGAAGGAAACCCGCAAGCGACAAGACACGGAATCGTAGGTTCTATAAATTTCAGTGACATTTGTTTTTATCTTATCGGGTAGTGTGTCTGCATGTATTTGCGGGTATTATATACTCGTCATATAGACTATATTGGCGTTTGTAAGTCAAAGGAGAAATGGCGCACCGATACGGGTGGTGGTTGGAACAATAATTTTTAAGCACTCGAGCGAGCGAGAAAAGCGAAAAGAAAAAGCCCATTTAATGGTCTTAGATAAGATATTCCGCACATGCCAAGTCATTCACTAATTTGAGTTCTCTTCTCCCCACCCACAGCGCCGGCTGCACAAAGAGTTGATGTCCCTGATCAAGGAGCCGCCACCGGGCGTTACCGTTGACACTGAAAGCGTACAGCAAAATTTATCCGAGTGAGTAGAGTGGGCCAAGTTCAGCAAAAACTGAAACTGGTTTACATTAAGCCTTTAATACGAAATGCAAAAAATAATAATAATAAAATAAAAGACGATTTCGGAAACAATGCCGGCAATTGTTGGAAGCTGACACTCATAAGTCTCTTTCGATTACAGATGGAAAATAAACATTAAAGGTTTCGAGGGCACACTTTACGAGGGCGAGGACTTCCAGCTGCTGTTCAAATTCAACAATAAATATCCCTTCGATTCGCCCGAGGTGAGTGGAACAAAGCCACCGACATTGCTTTTTTAAACATTACATTTTTTTTCTCATATTTTAGGTGACCTTCATTGGCAGCAATATACCAGTTCATCCGCACGTCTATAGCAATGGACACATCTGCCTATCTATTCTGACCGAGGACTGGTCGCCGGCGCTGTCGGTGCAATCGGTGTGCCTTAGCATAGCTTCCATGTTGAGCAGCTGTCGCGAAAAGAAGCGTCCGCCGGACAACACGCTCTACGTAAAGACCTGCAATAAAAATCCGAAAAAGACTAAATGGTGGTATCACGGTGCGTATGCGTGATTTCGTTTGCATTTTACTGAACCCAATAACTCAATCGATTTCCTTTTGTTTATTGCAGACGACTCTGTTTAGTTAAAAGTGAAATTTATGACTACTGCCTGCTGATTTTTGCTTTGCGCATCCCAAAACACACACACACGGACTCAGAACACCAATTGCAACACAGAACTAGAACACATCGAGGGCGAATGGCGCAGCATCAGGACTCCGGAGCAATAGATTTGTTCCTGGGAACGGCAACCGCCGCCAGACCCAAGTGCACTCGGACACGGTTGCAAGTCGTTGCTGTTGCAGCAAAGCAAATCTTGTCAACAATGAAACTATCAGTAGTGAATCGCAAACAATCATAGCGCCGCCGGGCACTAGCATCTGGTTGCTGACCACGCAACCATTTCTAAAACTAGCTCTATAATTAATCATCCAAGGCGTGTGCGAAAAAACTATTATTAAATGTTAACATTTTAATTAGATTGTTAAGACCAAATTTATGTCTAAATTAAACGTTATGCTACCATCTAACTATTAGGCGTATGTAAAACCAACCAATTGCTATCGGCCAACACTGATTGATATAGTTAGAGTTGTGGCTCAGAGTTTCCGCCAGCCGCTGCTTCCACATTCCAAGAGCAAGCGACTCCGGCTCGAGAAGCGTGATCACCAACCCAACCACCAAGTTTTTATGTTAATACTGTGTATATTTGATCATCTAATGAATTGTATTAGCGCACTCATAGTCACCTGTCCTGCACTCTGTAATCTTCCCCCATCGATCATCCATAGGCCTTAAGTTAACCAGTTCATTGTACTTGGCTAGGATAATCCATCTGTGGCCAAAATCTCGCATCTGGCACGATCTGGCAGAACATATTTACCTCTTACTGTGCAAGTAGTAGTAATTAGAAAGCGGCGAGCTACTCGTCAAAAGTACCATTTAATTTAACTATAACTCTGTGTATTGTATAAAGAGCCCGATTAAATCCAATGTATGTTTATCAAGCATATGTCTGTACTATGCCTATAATTATTTACTGTTAAAAGTATTTAAAAAATAAAAACAGTCTGTAATCAAACAACGTCTGACCATTGTACTCTGTGATGATCTCAAGGTTTCCCCAAAGAGGAGTCCCATTGAACTAGAAACGAAGCGTGCACGATGAACTCGTAAAAGTTCCGTATTTGAAAAGGCGAATGCAAAACGTGTTCCATATAAACAGTATTTTATTTCATTATAATAGGTTAATTAAGTAATTAAAACGTTAACTGAATGGATTCGTATAGGACACATTTGTTCAACAAAGTAAGCGTTTAGTTCTCTAAGTGCGTTCCTGATCTCTCCCATCTAAGTGACTAAGGATACCCCTGCCGTGGGCGTGTAGTAGAGTCCTTGCAGGGCTTCCTGAAGCGCCCGCTCGCAAGCGATGGTAGAGGTGAAGCCGCCCGCGTTCTCCTGTGGCGTCTCGTTGCGAATGTGATTTATGTAGCCCTTTTCGTCGATCTCACTTGGCGGCGGTGGCGCAGGACCTTCGGTGAGGATCATGTACGGCTCATAGACAAACAGCGGTCCCTCCTCAGACTTGGGCACGGGCAGCAGGGAGGGATCTGCCGTTTGGCCGAATTTAATGCCCGTAGAGAACTCGGTAGCCGGCTTGGGTGGCGGCAGTTGCTTCTCCTCCTCGCGCATCTTTTCCGCCTTTTCCGCGAACTCATTTACTATCTGGGCGGCGTCCTTGCCGCTGTACATGAGCTCCTCGATTAGGGCCTGCTTGTCGCGCGCCTTTTTCTTCTTGTGTTCGATCTCCAGCTCCTCGAGCTCCTTCTTTCGCGACTCGTCCTGCACGCGTTCAAGTTCGAGCATTTCCTCCAGGGCGTACTCGTCGCGACCGACACGCGTCTTGTTCCGCTGGATGACCTCCCGGTTGTCCCGCTTGTAGGCCTCGATGCGTTTGTTCGTCTCGATGATCTCGATGTTGTTGCACAGGTTGTACACGATGTTCTCGATCTCCTCCAGGTAATCGTTGTACTCCTCCAGCGTGGCAAAGTCTTCCTCGCGCTTGTTGTAGTCGCGCAGGATCCGACGTCTTATGTCCACCTCCTTCTCCACCATGGGATCCTCGAAGAGCTGCACGCGGAAGTTGTTCCGCCGCAGGGGCACCATGCACTCCGGGCAGGCGCCCGATCCCTTGAGGAAGAGTAAATCTACACAAGACTCGCAAAGGGTGTGCCCGCAAACGTTGACCATCAACTTGAGCGACGGGTTGCGGTACTTGGTGGTCTTGCACCGCGGGCAGGCCTGGTCATCCATGACAGTTGGCTTTATTCCTGTCCTCCTGTCTGGCAAAAAACCAAAATAAAGCCGCCGGCAACGAAAACAAAACAAACGATTGTCGATAACTGCGAAACACTAGGGTGTCAGCGCTTTCCAACACTAAAAAGGGGATAGGTGGCGTTGCCAGAATTTTTAATCTAGATATACGATTATCGCTGGCCTATCGATAAATTCTAAATTGGCGGTTGCTTTAAATTTAAAACGGACCACAATCTTTTCTTCTAAATAAAGTTTCATCCAAATAATTGTTAAGTCTTCGCTCCCATTAAAAATACAGTCTAGTTTTCTTTAACATTTTTATTTCAAACAGCATACGCGGTAGTTGTTCACATTAAGAGTAGAGTTTAAATATGTTTTCTTTAAATGTACACGTATTTTTATGTCATACGTATTTTGATATATGTTTTGAGTGTATTCATTAAATAATTCAATAATTTACATTAATCAAACCCAGTAGCCCCCTCTGACAGGACACCCAATACTCATGAGTGTCCGCAAGGAGCAGCGGCTTGGTTTACATTTGTTTTAGCTGCTTATTAACATTTACATTAAATACATTCAATAAACAGTAGTAGTGACAACGTCGTGTACACCCACTATATGTGCAGGTATACGCGAAGGTGTATGCTGGTGTGTAGATAAAAGCATTGCCAAGCAGTTGATCAAATGGGGCAGGACCTGCAATAGGGTCCTGCACCTGTTAGTTGCATGTGTAATACTTGAGAGAAAGATTGTGGTGAGTTGTGGGTGGTTGTGGGTGGTGGGGTGCGATATAAAAGCACTGTTGAAATACAAGGCGTAAACCTAATATATTTAGACTAGCTTACGCGCTAAAAAAGAGGACCTACTTGATTTTACACAGATTGAATTAGTCGAATATATCAATATTTTCATGTATATATGATTTATATATATATCTATAGGGGTGGAGGAAAGAATATATGCAGAGACCGAACCTAAACAGAATCGAAGGCGTCTGGTTTTTGTATAGGTTCTCAACAAATTTGTCGATTCAACTAGAAATTGAATCACTGTAAATATCACAATTTAGTTAACACATATACAATTATAATAATAACTAAAATCAATGTATGAAAGCTGCTCTCATCGTCAGCATTAACAATAGATTCTACCAGTAATTACAGCAGCTGCAAAGGCTGCAGCTGTCTATCAAGCCTAGCGTCGTCCTTAGTAAAGGGTGTGGATCGAAGATGCCGCACCTAGCCCTGCAAGGCGGTGACCTCCTCCTCCAGGTCGCCGTCCACCTCGTCAATCTTGGAGCCGCTGCAGCCTCGGCACTTGCAGCAGATGATGCACGGGGCGGCTAGGAGCAGCAGTGGCGAGGCCACCAGCAGCAGTATGCCGAAGCCGGCGAAGATGCCGATCACCTGGGCGCGATGCCACACCACGGAGGCCCGCGAGTGGCCCAGTTTGTTCTTGCAAGGACCCTTGTCGTAGTGGCGCAACAAGAAATCATCCTGGAAGATACAGATAGATTAGTTTAGTGGATTTTGGTATTGTATATTCCTTTACTCACATCCAAACTGGCCAGGCAGTACCAGCAGAAGACGTGCTTGCAGCGCTTGCACATCATCTGGGCACAGCCCTCGTCCTTCTCGATGGGCACCGCGCACATGGGGCAGCACTTGATCAGCTCGTTGTCGAATGGGATACCAATATCGTCCTGGCCATCGGCAATCAGCCGGCGGCCAAACTCGTCGCAGCTAATGTTCGGATGATACTGCAAGAGATTCAAAATAAATAAAGGATAAGAGCATGACAAGATCCCTAAAACTCACCGCTTTTTTACAGAGGGCACAGAACTCGTCCTTGCAGGAGGGGCAGTGCACGGCTATTGAAAGCACAGCGGCTACCGATCCCACTTGGTCACCGGACCCTCCGTCACCGCCACTGCCTCCACCCTCCTGCTGGGGCGTGTAGCTCTGCGAGGTGGACGGCGACTCGTCCATTTGGCAAATGGCGCCGGGCTGCCCCGGTTGAGCCCCCACCATGCAGATGGTCTCACACCCAGCCCGTGGACACCAGGTGCGCGTCTTGTCCAGTTCGATTTCTGGCAAAAAAACGGGAAAAGTTATGAAAATCCAACAAAAGAAGATGAAAATCTCTTAAGGATTACCTCGATTCAGACGGTAGCGATGGTGCTTCTTCAGCAGATTCGTTGTGGTCAGATTGGCGATCTCGGGCAATGAAATGGCACCCTGCGCCGGGCACTTGGCATCCGGGCAGGAGATCTCGTAGGCCCCCTCGGAAATCTCAAACTCCACATAGGCCCGCATGCACTGAAAGAAAAAAGAAAGGGGGAAAGTTAGTATGGTGACGAATTAGCTAAACAATTTGCACGTTCTTTGGCCTAATCCAAGTTAAGCTAAGGATATAACTCACTCAGGAAAGGGCAAAAGTTTGTCAGGGCATTTAGCAAGTTTGGCTGGCATAGTTTAGGCCAACCGCAAAGCTGTGGCTGTCAGAATTATTTCATTTTCGCCAACATCCTTGCAACACACACACACACTATACAGAGAGTGGGGCATAAAAGTTACTACCGCCTGTTCGGAAGCTTTTATAAATAAAGATTTAAAAAGTTTTCCCTTTCCTTCCTTCCTTTGCGGCTGGCACATTAAAGTAATGGAATTGCCAACGGAACTGCTGGAAATTCTCAAATGCTTCGACACCGACAATATTTTCCCTTTTTCTAGGGATACAAGGAGGAAGGACACGAGGAGCAGACGGCATTTGGTGGTAAAAACTTTCTACGTCCCTAATATAAAAAGTGTCTCCTGCGGCCACTCCTTCTCGTCCTCGTCCTTGTCGCTCTCTCTTTCTATCTCTCTGTTTAGCCGTAAATAATTAAAAGTGAATCTCTCTCTCTCCTTGTTTGGATGAATTTTCGTATCCTGGAAACTTTCTGTTGGCCATTTTGCTGAAATAATGAAACTAGGTATTGCGTTCTAATGAAACTTTTCATTTAAAGCGATTGCATCCTTGGAGAAATTGCTGAAATTTGCATTACATTTACAAAGAAAGGAAAGGATATTTCCCTAATCATTGACAATCCTTTTAAAATATAAAACTATATTTTTTCCCTCGGTGCATTTGTGCTTAATCCTGCGTTGATGGCTTCACCTGGCCATCAGTCAGCCAGGCCACCGCAGCCACAGCCTCTGGATTTACAGTGCGCGGCAAAGGATTCAGCCAGGATCTGGCCAGGGGCAGGATGGGTGGTAGTGATAGTGGCTGGCCAGATGGCTGTGAGCCAGCTGGTGCCACAATTTAGTGGCCTGCAGCAGGCAGTCGGGATTGTGGTGCATCGGATGCGATGCCGGCATTTCCTGACACTGCGATGCAGCACCTCCTTTGTGGGAGCCACCCAGTGCATATACTTTTCGATTTATCGTGGCTACCGATACGGGCCACGGGCTACGGGCTGCCTGGCTGGCGGGGATTATGGTTTTGGCACACAAATTTATTGCCAATACCGGGGGTAGCTATGGCAGCTATGTACAAATATTGTTCGCATCCCGAAAAAGGTTTAATTAAATTCCCAAAAATCAATATCCAAAGAATTCCAAATATCCTCCCGACGGGTACTGACGGCTCCTGACGGTTACCACCACAGCACCACCGCATCCTGTGTGACAGATGTGTAAATTTGTCAACCGAATAAATGTCGAATATTACCACATAAAACATTTATGAGGCTAACACAGAGACACAGAGACAGAGCCTGGCCCGGACAATTGAAAAGACAAATTCCCTCCATTAGGGAGAAGGTCCTTGGCAACCTTTGGCAGGACCAACAATTGTTGGGGCCATTTAAAAAGCCAACTGCCAAAGCAAGATTACAGACACACGGCGGGCGAGGCGACAGGATACATGGTGTGTATATAAATTAGTATTAATAATGTCAGTTGGTAAATGCTCAGGACATGAAATATGTGCCAGTCCTGCGGAGACAGTAGGAGAAAGTTTACATTTAATACATGAATTTATTTATATTTTATCAGCTGGAGGAGTCCTTGGAAAGGAAGAGACATTTCCATAGTTATTGCCGAATAATTCTGATATATTATGGCTGCTGCTGTATACATTTTTCCAACAAGACCTTTCTCCCTCCCCAGTCTAAGGATGCGTTTTGTTTATGTTTGCTCAAGGATTTTCCTTTTGAATGTAAAAGTTTCGTCAATTTAAATTATTTACGCTAGAAAGCAACTCAATCAAAGAGAAGAAAATGTCGTCGGGACATTATGAGACCAGAAACTTCTCGGACATCCTCGTAATATCGAATGTAAAGTACTTACATATTATTCAGCTTAATGTGATTCAAATGTTTGAATTACTTTACTTTAAAGCAAGCTTTTTTATTTAATTTTGTAGAGAAAAAGCAGCTAATCAGTATAAACTTTATTGTATCCTTTCTTCCTGCGACCAACCTGTTAATCTCCCACAAAGTGGAAAAAATATCCAGGAATCATTAAAGGACAACGTGCATAAAAAGCTTAATGAGTAGCAGACGGAACCACATCCAGGAACTGCTACACAGAAAGAAAAATAGCATCAAATGTCGTATAGCTTTAGTTTAAGTTGCAATTTTTTTGAAACTAATTGTAAGACGTTTGATCTTGCGTTTGATCTTGCTGAAGGGGAATCGGAATTAGTTTCAGGCTTTAATGTAGCTGTCATTAGCTGTCCAATGAAAAGGTTCTCTAAAAATTTAAGTCAACTCCCACCCAAGTGCAGTTTTTCTCTCAGTGCAGTGCAGCTTTAAGCCTGGCTAGCAGATATTGCCAATTACACGCACACCCGCTTCGAATGAAAGCGACTGAAGTCGAGACACGCGCATCCCAGCATCAGGACATCAGGACATCTGGGCGCTTTAATCTAACTCATTAGCGGCGACACTTTAATTAATATGCCACCTCTTGGTTGTCAGGCTGAGAAGGCTGCTCCGCCGTGTCCTGCGAGATGACAGGCTACCCGCCGGCTGACCAGCAAATGAATTGCTTGCCAACGTTCGCAAGACGCGTCATAAATGCAAATTTATGGCAAATGATTACATTAATGTCCTGTCGGTGGCCCCAACGCCGACGCCATAAACTTTTAATGCCGCATTCTGATTTAATTAGCCTGATTTACACGGCGGCTGTACACGATGGTTACATTGGGACAGAGATGAGTTGAATGTCAATTGGTGGTTTGACTGAAATCAGTGACAGGACACAGGACACACAGGACATGGCTAGAGGGACTTTGGAAAGTTGCCAGTTGGCAGATGACAGAGCAATGTGGTGACACCACTGATCTATTTATAGTTTGCCAGCCAAGCTGCGGAGGTGGCATTAAGTCAATCCAATTTCAAAGGAGCAACATTGTCGGTTGGCAGGATATTAGGAGGCGGGAAGTAACCGAATCCGCTTAGCAGATGTTGAGTGTGTTGTTGCCGTGACTTGTTTGCGATATAATATTATTGTGCGGAACGGACAGAGCCGGACAGGACACAGCAGGACTGGGGTTGGCTTTTAGAATTCCGCCTGCGAAGCAAGGATAAAAACTGCGACTGGCAACAAAGAAAGCACAAATGCTGCCAGGATTGCAGTTAAAGGGATACTCTGGGGAAGTGATGGAAGCTCTGAAGGTCCTTTAAGTCTATTATAATTACGCTTTAAAGGAATTACTAAGAAGTGATACCAAAGAATGGCAAAAGGTTCCCATAAATAATGACGGTATTATCCAGCGGGTTTTCTATTCCTCCCCTGAGCCTGACATCCTGGCAACCCATTTGTGTGGGAAATCATCATAAAAGCTCCCAAGCAAGCAGCATCCTTCCCACACTTGGCTGTTTTTGTGTAAAATTGAATTTAAATTGCATGTCCAAAGTTCCACTTCCGTTTCCGTTTGCCGGTGCGGTGCCATGGCCCGTCCTTTTGCCTTTGGAGCATTGAATTTCAATTGATTGGAAATGCTTGGACCATGACAGAAAACCCAGTTCTAATGCCAGTCCGGACTAGGACTCCCCCTCCCGATAATGCCAACTATTTTGATAGAAAAAAAAGGAACTCAAGGGGGCCACGAGGGTAGAAATTTAAGCCGGCATCTCTTTTAAGCGGATTTGGTTAAGTCGACTTTTCTCTCTGTTGTAGATTATTTTTTGTGGCTTGAAGAAATTATTTAAAATATGCTAAGTACTTGAGAGCCAGCCGTGGAATTGGGGCGAGTTTACATTTCATTTTCGGCAAATAATGGATCGTCCATCCGAAGCCCAACCTGGTGTCAATGGATTGTCCATCCATCGCAATGGAGCAACATTTTTCATTTCCGGTCTAGACTCTCCGAAATCCGAATCAATCTGCTGGTTTATTCAAATGCAATTGGGAAAAGCAGGCTTTTAATACGAAATATAATCGGAAAATGTAGAGTTTTTAGTGAGGTTAAACAATTATTGGAGTTCTGTTTTTGTTACAGACACTTTTTGATTGAAATTGTAAAACAAGTAAAGGCTTTTTAGTGTCGTTTTTGTTTTTGCCTGATTAATGTTTGCGAAACGAATAAAAGCAAATACATTTGAAGGTAAACAAAAACAGGGGTTAAAATGTCAGGAATGTTCCCTAAAATGTTTCGTGTCAGCTTTACAATAACCGTGAATAATTCAAATTCACAGGCGAATGCGCTTTTTTGTTCACACCTCTGGGAAATGGCGAAAATATGCACCAGAAACGGCAGCCGTGCGTGAAATATTTCGCAAATGCAATTTGGCAACGTTGACAGGATGCTGATGCCTTTGCAAATTCAATCAAAATTCAATTTGACAGCCGAGATGCGTGTCCCAATGCTGCTCCTGCGACTAACTTCGACACCTACCCGTTGCCAGGACCAGGACCAGGCCAAAACTCTTTAGTCAAGTTAGTCAATTAAAAATAAAGGAAAAAGATGCTGCCAAACGCAGTCCTGGGTGGCACTCACAAAAGCCGGAAAACTTTTTCAATTTTGGCCAACATAGAGGGAAAAGTCAAATATGTGACTCGTGTAAATAATATACACATCTATGCAGTTCACTTACATTGTATCCTTGCCAGCTACACGGAGAGAAAATCATATATATTTCTCGATTGACAGAGACAAGAAATATCCTTTTTCTAAACTTTTATTTTCTTTGGCCAAGTCCTTAAAGTTGTCTCTCTCTCTACACTATAAAATGCCGAAATGTATGCAACAAAAAGCATAAATATTAAAAGAAGTCCTGAGAAGAAACCAAGTAGCGGTTTCTATTCGTTGAAAAAGTTTTTGCTGCGAATTCCAGCACCGCCGAGGGGCAAAGTTTTGTGCTTGTTTGCAACTTGTTTCTGCCTCTGCCACTCTGTCGCTTCTCTGCCACTCTGCCTCTTGTGGCAGAAAGCAAACTGTGTTGCATGTCATCAAATATGAGAAGGAGCCAAAGTATGAAGATATCCCGACTGAATGCCTCCTCGTCTAACTTTGGGATACTTTTTCGACTGTCGGTTCGCAGTTGCCAGTCGAATATAGTTTTCAGTTCTCTGGAATTTTATCCGATAAACCGAAAAGCTCCGGGAGCGACAAAGGATGTGTGGCATGTTTGTGAATCCACCGCAATTCAGTGGCAGCTCAGATTTTCCTGCCAGCTCGACTTTTTGGGACCCAAAAATAATCTCTTCATTGATTATTCCTCAAAATTTTAATGGGACTTCATTTTGTATCCCGAAATTAGAAATAGTAATTGCTTAAAGGACATTTTGGTCAAGGATCTGGAATGCCTTTTGCCAGCAACCACATGCCATTCATTTAGTGACCAAAAGGCAGTTGTCGTGCCTCGGGCCTGGCTATTATCCTGGTCCATAGCAGCCGGCTTGGTTGGACATTTGCAATCCGGCAATCGTAAACAGCCGGACAATTACAGGACGAGCTACGACCTACGAGTTAGGATCTAGGATGTAGGAGCGCTTTCAATGCCTAAACTGACCAATGCAGCTGTCCACTTCCGCTGCGATAAACCCAACACTTCCGTTGTGTCCCCGACAGAAGGACAAAAACACAACACATGTGAATGGGCTTCTGCCGAGGATATGCCAGAAGAGAGGATGCCTTTGGCCTCCTTTCGGTCTCTGGCCTCCTGGCCGCAATTTCACTCCCAATTTGCTGCATTAATCGCTCCGAAAGCCCAACAAAGAACAAGCAAACAACAAGCATTTGCCAAGCAATTTGCTACGCGGCCAAAATTTCAATTTCTTTTTTCGACATCAGACCGAAGCAGCCCCAACAGAAGCCATTCATTATTGACGCACATTTGCATACCAAATGAGCAAATGAGCAAAGAAAAAAGCTCTCAAAACGAAATTAAGCAGCAGCCAAGTGGCTGGCTCGGTCGGTCGGGGGTCAAAGTCTCAAACGGATTTGGCCAATTTTCCACACGTTAGACCAGCGCCACGGCAAAGGTTTTAAGTTCCTTGCCGGCCGGTGGTCAGAACTAAGAAGCAACAAATGCTTTTGAAAAAAAAAGCAGCGCCCAAAAACCGGAAATGACGCGCAGTCCGGGGCGAATGGCTGCCCCTACCGGAAATTGCTTCCCCGCGCTCAGCTCTTTGAAAAAGTGCTTTTGCATGTCGGCGGAGAGCGGAATCGGAACGTCAACAAGTTCATAACTAAAAGCCAGAGGGAAGCAGACAAAGCTCCACTGGGAAAAAACAATAGATCTAATCTAATTATTTAGTTACTTTTAAATTAAATAAATAAAATATGTGGAAACATTTTCTGAATATTAAAAAAATCCAATAGTCCAGATAATTATCGATATCTTTTTTTTGTAATTTTTGCACTCGATATTTTTCAACTACGAGCTTTGCTTTTCTACCATAACTAGCAAGAAGCACTGCAATATAACTGAACATATTTATCTTAAAACTGAGGAAACTAAGGATGGGTGTAACAGTAATTTTTAGTTATTTTCAAATTAAAGAAATGAAAAATAAACTTTGAAACTTTGATGTAAAGTTAACATTGTAAAAATTCGATATTCCAGATAATAATCGATATCTAACACTTTTTGCACTCGATATTTTGAATCAAAGCTACTGCCAGCTTTAGTATGCACTTTTACCATCACTAGCAAGAAGCGCTGCAATATTACTGTACATATTTATCTTAAAACTAAGGATCATGGGTACAAAAGTAATTTTTAGTTATGTTTAAAATAAAGAAATACAAAATTTCGAAACATTTATGTGCAGTTAACAATTTGTAAAAATTACAATAGTCCAGATAATAATCAAAAAGCAACACTTTTTGCATTCGATACTTTGAATCAAAGCTACTGCCAGCTTTGGTATGCCCTTCTGCCATCACTAGCAAGAAGCGCTATCCTATAATTTGTCTCATTAACATTAGTCTCGATAATATTCGATATCAAACATCGATATCGATACGATCAAAGCTACTGCTTACTGCCGCTTTAGTATGCACTTGTACCATCTCTATCAAGAAGCACCACAATATAACTGTATTTATCTCAAAACTAAGCTTTTTTTTACGAGTTCCCAAAGTTTCTCTAGTTGCCTAATAAATTTATACTAAGTTAAAGCTTATTTCTCTCAGTGACCTTGGCCACCATCCACCAGCACTTATTTCATTTATAGTTAAAGGCCATTTCGAGTGCTCTTTTCTCGCGCCTTTCCAGTCATAAACATTTACATTTTACAAGTATTTTTTTGCATTTTATGGGGGAAACAACACACAAGCAGAGTTGAGCGGCGATAAGGGAGACTAGGGATAGGGGTTAAAGGTCACCCTCCCAATTCTATCTATGCCAGTCACGAGCTCTTATTTTTTCGCTTTTATTTGTTTTCTCGCTTTGCTTCAAAATGCTAAAATGTTTTGCCTGCAATTACGAGGCGAGAGACCGGAGCCAAGACCCCAGCAGAACCTTCCCGTGGCGAAATGTCTTTCTTTTGAGCCAGTCCCGGGTCCTTGTTGGTAGTCTTCTTCCTAGTTGGTAGACATAAATTTTCGCTGTCTTTGGGAGCGAGTGGATCAAAATAGAGGCTGGGGGTCCTGCGGAATAAAAAGCCCGCACAATGGGGCGCCAATTTTTGTTCGCAGTAAATCTAAATAAAATCATTGCATAAATTCCTAAATCAAATACAGTCCAAGGATGACAGGCAGTGGCAGAGATTGTCGAATTTAAGCCTGGCTAGTCTTAAAATTTCCTTTCAGTTTTAAAGCTCTCAAAGGACATGCTGCCCTGCCTCGTTTAATCAACTTTCAGTGTAAATTGAGTCGACTTTTATTTGTTTATGTTTTCTGCATATGCATAAATCCTGCGCCATTTGCAACCTCCTGCCCCGCATCCTTTTCACTGACTCTGACTGTGGCTCATGCCGGATCCTGTCTCGTCCTTTTTGAATTTTGAGTACTTGATAGCAATTTGTTGTTGAGCATTTTAATTGCTCGCGTGTTGTTTCGCTTGGCTTTTCCCTTTGAATCTCCCATCACGTATACAACAGCCGCAGACGGTGGTGCCACCAGCTCACCTTAACCCAACCTCTGCCTCAGCAGCATCTCATCCTCCTCCTGCTCCCTGCGTCATGTGTAATGCCATTCACACATATAGCATTCATTCAAGGCACTGATATAAAAAAGGAGGAACTTCCCAGCGAAGTCTAGGAACTCTCCTTGGAAACGTTGAGGGTTTGGCATAATTTTTTCCAGTGCCCTGTTGAATGGTGGCAGCATTTATGGTGCAACCAGGTGGCTGGTCGAGTTTCAGACTCGCTCTTTCCGTGTTAATTTACTTTTCAGCTTGTGGCCAGCAGCAGCTGTGCTGCAGGAACGCCACCACTGCAGCTCAATTAACACAAAAAAAAGGAAACAGAAACAGAAACCGAAACAGGGAAAGGAGGATCTCCTGCAATGAAAGGAGCCGGTTTACAGAAACAAACAAATTGCAAAATGAGTCCTGGCTCGAAATGTGAGCTAAACAAATAGAGGAGAGTCTCTGCAGCCGAAGGCAAAGGTCTTTTGAGGCAAGTTCTCTTTTGGAAATGGAGATGGCATCAAATTATTACAGAAATCGGAACAGATGGAGGATTGTGCATTGGAAGAATCCTGTGGCTTAAGTACCCCTAGGAAGGATACCTTCTGGCACCCAACTAGGCTTCTAAGAGTCTAAAAGAAACCGGAAATTGAGGTCAGACGACGGGGACAGTTCCTATTGTCTCACTTTTCCTGACCCAGTGTCGACGCAGGACCTCTTGTTTTTCTTTTGAATTAATTTTTACAGCCACCCAAACACACACCCATCTAATGACCGTAACTAGGCTTAACCCATTCCCTTAACCACTTTAACCCCCGACTGCCTGGCCTGGGTCTCGCATCAAATGGCAGAGTTTAAACCTCATCGCTGGTGCATAAATTTCCGCCAGTTTAGTGCTTTTTTCCCGAGGATGCGTTCCTGTCCATTCGAGCATGTTTAATAAGCGTCGCCATTTTTCATGCGCAGTCAACAGAGGAGCAGGTCGCCTCTTCGTCCTTCGTCCTTTCTGGTACCACTCCCTCTTCATGATGTAACATGCAGATGGATGATGACGACGGGAAGAGCCACCACTATGAGAACTATAAGTGCCGTGCCACGTGAAGAGCTCGCCAAGCTTGCCAAGAGCAAGCCAGTTGCAAAATATTTGAACACGTTGTTCCTTCAATTATTTTAAGTAATGATAAAATATTAAATACGGTTTCTTTTTTCTTGTTTTTTTAGTTAAATAAACTAGTTTTTACATATTATACATCTATACATGTCTCGGGATAGGTCTTGGTCCTTGGCTTTTTGTATTTGTAGATAGAATCTAAGGATTCTTAGAATCTTAGACTTAGATTCTTGGAAAGGATACCCAATAGAAATCGCATCAAATTCTTGATTTTTCAGGATATAAGATTGAGGTTTCTTGAGAGAACTTTTATGTAATAATTTGGTGTATTTGCAGATAGAATCTAAGGATTCTAAGAGTCCTTAGGATCTCAAAAGCTGTATAGGGTTAGCTTTGGACTATATCCAAGCCTTAAGAAAACGCATCAAAGTTTCCATATTTTAAGGATATACGATTGAGGTTTCTTAAGGGAACTTTTGGGTAATGATTTGATGTATCCAGAGGAGTACGAAACCGGATGCTTAATTGATTTATGAATAATTTTCTTTTAGGAAAACATTCTAAATGAAAGGAACTACAGCATTCCGGCAATGACGCATTAATTTGTAGTAATTTTTCTACCAAAATGCTTTAATTTTGTGTATTGTATAGAGATCGTTTTTTGACTATATTCTATGCCAAAGGAAATGGACAAAACTGGATTTAAGATGCAGGTTTCTTGAGTCAAACTTTAAGGTAACGATTCAATGTATCCAAAAGGTTACCAAACATTTCCTCCTTAATGGTTTTATGAGTAATATTGCTTTAAAAATAGATTCTGGTTGGGGAATCCTGTTTATTCTACAAAAAAGGAGCTACAAAATACCTCATTGATTAAGTAATTTGTAGTAATTTTTCTACAAAAAATGCTTTAATTTTAATCAGAGCAACCAGCAAGGATTCCCCAGCCAGTTTTCCGCTTTTTCGCGTTGCTCCATGCAATCTTGATGAGAATTAATGGCAAAACAAGGAATTCCCGACTCCAACCCAAAAAAAAACCCCATAAAGATATTAATCTCCAGAACAACTTTCCACACATCAGCAGAAAAGAAAAAAAAAATAGAAAAAGCAAATAAACAGATGAGAGTGACGGAGACTTGAACTCAATTTATATAACATTTATCAACCATTTGCGTTGGGTGTGTAGTTTGGATGCTTTCTGGGTGTTCTGGATGCTTTCTGGGTGGTTCTCCGGACTAAATGTGAATTATGATGATGCTGCATAAGAGTGACATACCATTTCATACTGGAGGATATCATTTTGAGCAACATTCTGCTGTCCTGGCGATTTCGTTGATGTCTGACTAGGATTTTTTTTTGCTCTTCTCCTTTCTGCCAGGAGCCGGAAAATTTGTCAACCCAGTGAGTCGTAAATGTTATATGGAGCGAGACAGGCAGACTCTCCATACAGAGTAAACAAATGAAAATGCTGTTTGCATTGAAATTTCGTTCGTTTGGTTTTCAATTAAGCGAAAGCGACCGACCCACGCGGCGTATGAGCAATGTTTGGCAATAATTTGTGCCACAAACAGTCAAAGAAACAAAAATGAAAGCCGAAAAAAATGAGCAAACAAAGTGGAAAGCCTGTGGCAGCAGCTTAGCTTAAGGTTGACAAATGGCCCCCGTCCGAGGAGACCAAGACACGGCAGTACATCTGTAGCCATTAGACACGTAGAAGGAAGTCCATGAGTCTCACGTTCCTGATGCCAGCGGACATGTTTCCACCTGAATCTAAACACATATATATTCAGGTGTATCCTTGTATCCTTGTATCCTTCGGATTCGGGAGCGTGCGTGTAATAAATTTCACCTGCGCCACCAGCCACCAGAAAAAATTGGGAATGAAGCTCGCTTATTTAGTGGCAGAGAGAGTCTAGTGTTGCCGGAAGGCAGGTTTCTATACAATTTTGTTACTTTTCGGCTTCTTTTCTAGGACTCTGCAGGATTCTCTCCTTTCTACGTGTGAATTTTGTTAATTTATTTTCACTCAACTAAGAATTATTCCCGGCACATTAGACACATGGAATTAGATTAGATTTTTCGAGGCAAGTATAAAGTTTCCTTCGCTGCTCCTCGAACCTTTACTTAATTATTTAAAATGTTGCATGCAGTTTTTGCAACGAGGCATTGCTTTTTCTGGGCTCCATTCTTTGTGAGAGAAATGCAATTTGTTTACGGCAAAGGAACGTCCTGGGGAGTCCTGGAGTAAGACGTCCAGGATAGTAGAGAAAATGTTGAGGCAGCAGCTCGGATGAGCTCGGATGAGTCACCACCACCTTGCAAGTTGCAACATTAACCCGTTGCAGGTTGCCGGCTCCTTGCTCTCCTTCTTGAGCAAATTGCTATGCAAATTGAGGGAATAAATGATGCTGATGATGCTGATGCTGATGCAGATGCGGATGATTATAAGGATTAGCTTTGCAAATGTTGCAAAACAGTTTCTTTTAGCGAAAAGAACTATCCTTCGGATTTCTATTTTGCTAATGCAGCGGGAAAAGGAATTCTAGGTTTTCTATCAAAAACTGAAAGGATTTACAAGCCAGAATCTAATCCCCTTTAGAATGTTTCCTTTCTCCTTCATCAAAACCACAAAATATAGAAAGTTTTTAAGGAAAAACCAAAAACCCAATATGCGTAAACCTAATCTGCTAAACGCAAAAAGTTATCAAATATCTGAAAATTTTTGGTATTTCTGCTTATTTATGCCCAGGACTCGGCTTGGGTTAAGCCTTTGGCTAGGACTGGCACCTCCTCAACTGGCAAAATATTGCGTCTGCCGGGGCGTCATTTTTCAATTTTCTTCACTCGTGCACCTGGAAGAGCCGACAGGCGGGAATGGTGCTGAGATGGAGGTGATTCTGGTGGATGCCTCGCCCTAGAGATCCCAATAAGAAAGCCAACATATGCAGCTGGGTCTGTGCCTTGGCGTTTCGTGAATCAATAATGGAGGAAAGCAGCAGCAGGAGAAGGAGCAGGAGTAGGACTAGGAACAGGAGCAGGACTAGGAGCATGAGTAGGAGCTGCCTTTCATCTCATTTTTTTGGAGGGAGATCCTGGGGTGGCGTCGGGCTTGAATAAAATCACAATTTTTATCTCAAAAGCCACAAAGTCGAATGGAAATTATTATCGCATATGAAATCGCCGGATTATTTCCAAACTTGGAAACATTCAGATTGAATGACAAAGCGGGAAAGTTTCCGTTCGCGATTATAAGTAATGGGAACCCAATTCATGGTATTTCCATTAGCAGACTCTACAGACTCTACAGACTTTAACTTTAATGCAAATCCAAAACACTTGTCTAAATACTTCAATCAGTTACGGATCTTGTTTAAATATCTTCGAGTTGGGTTTAAGGTTTCGCCCCCAGCCTGCAGCTCGGTCTGGATCTATAATTTGTATTAGTTTTATGGGTTTTATGCAAATTCATAAGCCAGATTGTTATCGCAACTTGTTTATAACTAATAATACTACTTAATGGCTAATAAAAGCTATAATTAATGAAAAACGGTCAAGGTTTAACAAGACAGATAAGTCAAGGTTTAAGCGCCGATCTTTTGGATTTAGTTTTGTTTTTAAATAAATTCCAAGTATTTTCTTTGATAAACTTTGAAAATGAATAGAAAAAAAGACAAAAACTCACCTCGATGCAGAACTGGCAGCCACACTGCTGCAAGGACATGGCCTCGCCCACATCCTCCACGTCGATGAGGCAGAGCTTGCAGGTGAAGGCCTGGAAGTTGGCGGAGGGTGTGGCCGGGGTGCCCGCCGATGGGGTGACCTCCGCCGAGGCCAGCATCTCGCGCCGCTTCAGGGTGATGCCATCGCGGACGCAGCAGGCCTGGGCCGCCTGGTTGGCACTGGCCATGGACAGGAGCGAGGTGACGGTCAGGGGATAGGCGTGATCGGTGCCGAAGGGACCGCCCAGTTCGTCGGAACCAGCTGTGGGCGAGGTCGCCGGTGTCCCTGACTCGTCGTCGAGCGTCAAATTGTTGGCCGAGCTGGAGTGCAGCGTGGCGGTTGTGACATTGGACGGCGGACTGAGACTGGCGGCGGTTCCACTGCCACTGCCACTGCCCCCACTGAG
Organism: Drosophila ercepeae; assembly: GCA_018150545.1. NCBI lineage: Eukaryota > Metazoa > Arthropoda > Insecta > Diptera > Drosophilidae > Drosophila > Drosophila ercepeae. The sequence continues at coordinate 18,692,198 of JAECWL010000161.1, forward strand.
TCGGATCTGGGCGTTGACGTTGATGTGCGGCTCATGGATCTCCGGGGTGCCCAGGGCTCCTAGGGCCGAGCCGGGTCGGGGCAGGAACCCGTTGGCCAGGGAGTAGCGCGACCCGGAGGCGGCCAAAGACAGGAGGCTGGAGCAGCGCGAGCAGGTGCCAACGCCGTTCATGCTGCTGATACTGTTCCTCAGCCGGTTCATGGGTCGGATCTGTTCCACTCCGGAGGAGCTGAAGATGCCACTCCCCCCGTGCACCGCCAGCGAATGGCCCTGGCTCCGGCTCTGGCTCATCCCGAGGTTCTGACTCTGTCGGGTGAGGGCCAGCACCGTCTCGCACTTGCGCAGTCCCGTGTACTGGACAATCGACTGGGACTTCTCCTGGTGCAGGCTGCTGGCGCTCCCCTCCCGCCTCATGACGTGCCACAGCTTCTGCTGGACGACGTTCAGGGAGCTGCTGGAGCCGCTGATGCTCAGGCTGTTCCTACCCTGACGCCCGTTGGCTAGCTGCGGCTTCTGGTGGCGGCCGCTGGGATCGCGCAGCACCACATCCTGCTCGGAGGGGGTGCGAGTGATCCGGATTTCTGGCGAGGCAGGACGTTCCCTCTCAGGGGCGCCGCTTCCGCTACTCCTGGTGCTCGCCCCGCTCCCCTTGAGTCCCACGAGCGACTTGAGGAAGTTCTCGAAGCGCCGCCGGCGTGGCATCTGCCCACCGACTGAAAGGCTTTCCAGTTCTCCTGCGGGTCCTCCTCCTCCTCCAGCGGTGGCTGTGCCAGATCCAGTGCCGCCTCCTGCCACACCGCCTGCCCCACCTGCATCACCATTGGACGTGGAAATGATGACCTTGCCGCGCACCTGCGGGTCCAGCAGGGCAACCGTCTCCGCGTCGCCGGAATCGTGGACGTGGGCGTGGCGTGGCGTGGCATGCAGGGCGGTGGAGGCGGCCCTCTGGCTGGCGGAGCGCTGGTGCTGCTTTGAGTTGGCCAGATTGTGGATGGGCGACGAGTCCTGTAAAAGGATTTGGGAATCAAATTGTTAGAAGACGTTCTGGGATGGGGGAAGAAGGGTCTTGGATACCCACCCTTGAATCCTGCTCCAGCTCCTCCTCGAGGGCACTGTAGACAGGAGCGTACCAGGAGTAGGAGAGCTGCTTGCGGGCGGACGAAGCCGCAACCCCGGCGGCGGCGCCTCCAACGCCTCCAACACCAGCGTTTGCCGTGGGCGGGGCCGTGAGTCCGGTGGCTCCGTGATGCTGCTTCAGCGGCACAAGCTTCCCACCGCCTCCTCCTGCAGTCGCAGTCGGACCTGCGCCGACGACGCCTCCTCCTGATCCACCGGTGGTCACCAGATTGTTGTTGTTATTGTTGTTGTAGCTGAGGGGAAGACTGCGTCGCTGGTGGTGTCCCCGGGTGGGCGGCAGATGCTTGGTGGGCTTCCTGCCCTGCCCTCCGTACAGGCTGCTGTGGTGCTGCCTTCGATGGTTCCCTGGATGATGGTTCGGATGATGATGATGTCCTTGCGATAGCTCCTTCTTGGTGAAGATCAGGGAGGCGCTGTTCTTGCTCAGCCGGATGGAGCGCTGCTTGTCCACCACCGTCGCCTCGATGTGGGTCAACAGCGGCACCGTCTCTGACAAAGGGAGGAGGTGCTGGGCTGTCGTCGACTCTGAGGGAAAGTTAATCACAAAATTCTCGGCGGCGTCATCAAAGATGCTCGCCCGTGTCAGACTCCCGCAATCCTCGCCAGAGGAGGGACTCCTCTTGGACTGGTAGCTGCTGCTGTAGCTTATCTTGTTCTCCACCAGGAGTTCCAACGGTGGCAGCTTGTGTGGACTCCGATCCTGTTGACTTCGATCCTGTTGATGCACTGGATGCTGGTGCAGATTCTGGTGAGGATGCTGGTGAGGATGCCCGTGAGGATGCGAGTGAGGATGCTGGTGCGGATGCGAATGAACTTCAGTCGGCTGCAGTCCCGTCGAGGCTGGCATCGATGGCATCGCCATTGGTGGCCGCATTCTGGCCCAGACTGCTCCTGGCTACCAAGGATCGAAGGATGCTCAGCTTAGCCGTGGCTGCCAACGGCAGCGACATGTTTAACAAGGCCTAAAGGATTACAAAAATAATTGCGATGACGGGTTAGTTAAGAGATATTGACGATTCTTGTAACAATTGTTATGGTAAATATTGTTTCTTTAAATTGTTTATATTAAAATTGAGGACGGTTGAGTTGCTTTTATAAATAAGAATAATTCTTTTGACAGTAACCACAAAGAAATCAATAACAGATGTTTTTTCGATTCTCGGAAAAAGTCTGATAGGCTTAGGCTTCGAATATGACTGCTATCCGATACCCGATAGCCGGTATTCCGATTTCCTTTACAATAAAGGTTACTATAGCTGAAGGCCCCAGAAGCCATGTTAACCTAAGTTAATTAGTTATTAGTTTTTACTCTAACCTTACTATCAATAAATAAAAATAAAAAATAGGTTACTTTTTCGATGATTATAATTCTTTGACTATCATAAAAAGTATCCTACAAAAATAACCTTGCTTTTGCTTTACTTTCTATTAAGAACAAGGAATTTTGATTATTTTAAAAGAAAAAGAAGATATTTAATCAAAATAGAACTAGGAATCCATAGGAATTATCTGTTGCCCCTTTTAGCTCAAACTGGGAATCCATATAAATCCATAATCAAACTTTTTGCTTGGAAAAATCACTAAAAATCAATTCTATTAAAATTCCTACACAAATACTATACATGAGTTGAAATCTTAATTGTAAAGCACTTTTCAGTAATTTTTAGTTCTTTATACTAGGTACTTGTAATATTTACATACATGCTTCTCTGATGCTTCTTTTTAAGCTCGAATTAATAATCCATAATAAAAGTTTGCTTTAAAAAATCACCGAAAAAGCAATATTCTAATAAAAAACTATTTTCAACCAAAAAGGACTGTTTTTAAAGAAAATATAGACATTTTTAATTAATTATTAATTACTGCCTCAACAACATTCAATTTTTGTCTGCCTGTTGACGGTTTTATTGGATTGATCAGTTGACTAATTCATGCTCTTTGTCAATATCTATGAAAAGGTCCACCTTTTTTAGAACTTCTATATTTTGGAGTACCGTGTATCATATATAACGCCGCTATTCCCTGTTTGTATCCCCTTTTTGTATCCCCAGTTTGTGTTTTCCCCAAAAAAAGAAACGTTTAACTACGTTTCAGTTAAAACAAATACAATTCTGCTACCTCAACAATTTCCATTTGATTTCTGGCTTTGCAATCCGACCTGAACCCCACCCCAAAGCTGGCCTGAACTCCGACCATCCCTGAACTACATTTGCATTACGGATTCATTGGATTTATGGCAATTGGCCGGAGGGGAGGCTCCCCCTTTGCATTTTGCATTCCGATTAGAATTTGGCTTTGAGCCGCTTTGAGGAGAGGAGCTGACCATTCGAAATGCAATTCAGCAACAGATGATGAGAGTCCTTCGCAGGCTCCTAATTACGGGAAGCAGCGATGGACAGCATCTGGAGGGGAAATCTTTTATTAACGGAATCTGATTTGATTACACGATTAGACGATTATTCCGTAGCTTAAATGATGCATGATGTGGCTTAAAGTGGCTTTCAATGTTGGCAGTTGATGGTCTGGAAATTTGATGGACTTTTCCGATCCATCATGCCACGCGAACTCAGACTCTCTTGGGCCCCAAAATGTACACTAATCCGGGACAATGCCTGGCCAATTGAATGGTAATTAAATGGAAGTAAATTGTTTGACTCGCCGCCAGAAACAGAGCAAACTCTGTGCAGCTTTTCGTTGCAAAACCGAACCAAAGCAATTTCAATTTGCAAACTCCGGTGTTGCAGGGGCAGAAAGCCAACCCCAATAAGTCTCTGGGGGAGGACTCTATGGCATCCATCCAGTCAATTAAGTTATTTTCCAGTTGGAGCCTGGATGGTGTCCTGTCCGGCACCTGGCCACTCCCACCCCCTACCTGGACGAATGCAAATTGATAAATAATAAAGCGAAAAATACGAAACTCGATAAATTAGCTTTAATCGCAATTATGCCAACTAAAAACCAACTTTAATCCAACGAATCAAAATCGAGCCAATTAAAGCTTTTTGATCGAAGTTTTATAATAAAATCGAAATAAAATCGATTTTTTGGAGTAACCTTAGACTTCCCCTGTATCTGGAGCACACTGTACCCTACCAACCTGCAGGAATTTTCCATTAATTTCAACTTAATTACGAGGCGCCAGCAGAAACCGAAGCCGCAGCTGCCTCAAGTTGCAAATGCCACGCCGCCGCCCCCCGCCCGACCAAGGAATGTGGATATATTAATTTTTGGCATTCTACCGTACCAGTCCTCGCACTCTCCCCCTGCCACTGCCACGCCCTACGCCCTCATCTTTGCCAAAGGTACGACCCACTGAAGTATGCAACGAAAAAATGCGCATTACGCATAATTGCCGGAGCTCAACCAGAGATACTATGAAGTACACTGAGGGAAAGCAGGAGGTAGTTTGTGGGAAACAATGAAAATCGCAAAGAAATATCTCTTCTACTTTTTGGGACTCAAATAGTTCCTAGAATGTCAGTCAAGACTTTGTTGGTATCAAAATATTCCCACTTAAACAGTTTCCAAGGCGACGTTCTCCTAAATTCCAACTCTGTTCGAAACTTTAAGAATTCTTTATGGAAATACGAGCAGAAGTTTGAATTTTTTGGTTTAACTTTGTTTTTTTTATTAAAATTAAGGTAATCATTTTTTATATATTAAAAATATCAAGAATAATCTATTGTACGACTTCTCGGGACAGGAACTCTAAATCTATACGAAACTTTAAGAATTCTATATGGAAATACGAAAAGACTCTCCAACTTTTATGTTTTAAGTTTATTTGGGTTTTTATTGTTTTAATTCTTTATTTTTTCAACTTTTTTTGGTTTTTTATTAAAGGAACATCCATTTTTTATTGAAAATATCATAAAATAATCTTTTAAAGGACCTGCCGTAGAGATCAAAATGAAGTAAAATGTTATTAAAATTCATAGAATTCTAAAATAAAATTCATAGAATAAAATACACAAGATGAGATAATTTAAGGTACAAATCGTAAAAAAAAATCAACCTATTAAGGTCTCTGAATGTTAAAAATGGCTTGGATTTTTTATAACTCTAAAAGTATCTATCAAATTGTTTTATTCTTAAATTAATGAAATAAACAAGATTTGAGACAATTTGATGTACAAATTGTACAAAAAAAATCTATAAAAAAAAATTTATAACTTCTTTGTACATCCTGAAATTACTAATCAAGAACTTTATGAATAATAAAACAACGCATTCTTTTCCAGACAAAGCTCGGTTAATTTTTTAATATTTAAAACATTCTTTTTATATTCAAAAGAATGGCTTTTGGGATTGTGAAAATTTTTCAAAGTGCAGGGGCAAGTGGCGGGGAAAGACAGTGCCACAAGCCGCAGCCGCAAAGGCAGAGGCAGCCTCGGCGCTGGAAAAAGTGAAAGATAAATTGCTTGCACACGCCCACGTAAGCGCCGTTACAAGGCCGGGTCAGAGGGCACAGAGAACAGAGGGGAGCGAGACCCCTTACAAGACACATTTGCCGCCAAGCTGACAGTGACTGCTGGGCTCTGCTCTGTGCTGCGGCATGTGGCATGTGGCATGCCCCCGAGTTAAATTAATCGTTCCCCGAGTACATTCCGAAATTTGTCTTTTTTACATTTACATTTAACGGTATTTAAAGCGAAATAAACTGATTAAATATTTGATATAAAAAATCCAGAAAAAACAGGTAAAAGGTATCGCACAAAACTGTCACATCATCCATTAATGACTTGCCACATGGAGTGGCATGCCACCTCCGCCCCCACAATCCAACAATCAACTCGCAAAATCCCAAACAAAATAATATATTGTTTCAGTTTATTTTTTCTGCCAATTTCTGCCTCATCATCGTTGGCCACTACAGTAGGCCAACTAATTGACAGACGTCACTTGGCCAAAACGGAATTAATGAAGAGTCGCCCCCAGACCCAGTCCCCAACCAAATAAAATGGCAAAAAAAAACACTATATTTCAGTCAATTACTGTATTGGAATATCAATCAAAAAGAACAAAAAACTTGACACAAAACTTACCATATTTCAAAAAGCCAGTAAAAGCGTTAAAAAGCCAAAAGAATTCCTCGCTGCACCTGTAACAGACAAAAAAAACACCATTTTAATGAGGAATTGATACAAAAAATGGATAGATTTATTGGGATTTTATATAAATTATATATATTTGTATATATATTGTACATTTGTATATATTGTATAATAATGCAATGCAATAATAATTCAATAATTAATGCAAACATTGCAAACACTCATTGATAATGGCTAGAAATTGGTCAGGGTTTCCGATAAAGATTGCTTTTAAGGGGTAGTCATAGTTAGAATATTGAAAAATATATGTTTATCTTTCCGTTGTGTACAAAATATTGTCAACATTTAAGAATTGTCTCTAAAAAAACATTCAACAATCCAATAAACAATTTGCGTGGCTATTTTTTACTAAGATTCTTAAGAAACTTATAAAACTTTGTACTCGTTTTTCTCAATAGTTTCAATTTCAAACCAGTTGGTCTCTATTTCTTGGAACGTAAACTAATATCTTTTAGTCTCAAATTCTTACACATTTTTCTAAGATATACATATTCCTCAGAAACTTATTGTAGAAGATTGTAGATATAAGCTGCAATAATATTGTAAATTAAATAATATTGCAATAAATAATGGCAATATTGCATTAATGGCAATAAATATTGTACCTCCGGAACTAAGTTTCTAAGAAACAATTAAATAAACAACAAAAAAAAATACTACTTATGTATGGAGTTTCTTTTATATAATCCGAATATGTAATCCTTCTATTGTAAAATATTGTGGATATTAATATATTGTTATAATGGATAATAATGGAGTATAATGGATAGTGTTCCTTTAATTTAGAGGAAAAATTTTCTTCGTTAAATACTCGCATTAAACTGTGTTTTAAGGAACTCTTTAAATTTTGTGCTTTTTTATAATTTTTTATCTTAAAATACAAACAAATTTTGTAACCTTGTAACCTATTTCTTCTATATTTCTTTTTAATTTGAAGAATACATTTTCTTCGTTCATCACCTACATTAATATGTGTTTTAAGGCACTTTTCAAATGTTTAGTTTTCTTCTAATTGAATTCCAAAAAAAAATAAACGAATTCTTGTTTTAAATGCCTATAACCTCTAAATAGAATATAATCAATGATCATTAATCTTTTTTTTTTGGCTTTGTCTGTATTATTTATGAAATACCAAAAATATCAATTAAACCTAGCTATAAATACCTTTTAAATACCTAAAATTAGAGTTCGATTTATTTAAACTAAACCTGCGTGAAAGCCTCGATTAATTGTTGTCAGAATCGCCTCTCAGGTAACAAAGTCAACTATTCCTCGCTTTTGGCCAACATCCACGAAAGGCTGAAAGGGAATTTTAATTGGTTGTGTCTGTGACGGTGTGTGTGTTGGCGGCTAATTAGAATAAAGACCTGCCACGCCCCCACACCCACACCTCCCACTTATACACCCGCACCTCCCATTCCCCTCTAGTTAAGCCCCTAGGCCCTGGGAGCACTTAGTTCGGGGTTAAGCGTGGCCAAGTGGTCACGGTTTCATGTGGCAAGTACAGTGTGTGGCAAGTATACTATGTGGCAAGTACAGTGTGTAGCATGAATATATGGCCGGAAGGTTGTACTACGTTTTGTGCTTTATTTATGGAACCACGCCCTAACCTGACCGGAAAATTGAGTTAATTATAATTGCAGGCTGCTCCTGGCATAGCCTCAAGTCCTGGGGCAAGAACGATTCATTTGTCAACTTGCCACACAGTGATACCTGTGATAGTTGACAGTAGAAAGTTGTGTAATCACTGTAGGAGAAAAAAACATTAGAAAAATAAACAAAAAACACGCAATTGCTGACGTCAATCGAAGCGCAAAACAACTCGAAAAACGATTTATCGAGTCGCGTCGGGTCGAGGGAGCCAACGGAGCGTATGTGTGATATTTGTCAATTCTAGACAAAGAAAGAGATGGGTATTGAGAAGAAGAAAGAGATGGAGAAGAAGAAAGAGATGGGTAGTAGAGAGAGTCGCTGCCCGTCTAATTAGCTTCCGCAAAAGGGTTTCCCAGGCTAAGCCATGCGTCGTGTCCGGCAGGAACAGGAAAGCAGCCAAAGGATTAGCTCAGTCACACTGCCTAAGCTGCTTATGTCCTGTCCTGATACATCAAGACTGCTTCAAGGCTGTTAAGGATACTGCTAAAGGCCAAAGTGACAAATTAATCAGCATTGTATCAGAAAATGGCAACTCTAACTACGTTTATGCGGGGATTTTGCGAGAAGTTATCCATTTCAGAGTCAACACCTTCAATAGGGAAGAGTTGCTGGTAATTCTTGACAAGTTGGGTAAAAAATTGGCTTTAAAAATGTGAAATATATACAAAAATGTAATAAATAAAGAAAAATTTTGTAAAAAAATCGATAAAGAACAAAGAACTGACTATTTCTTGGCGATTATATGAGACATTAAGTCTCATTAGGAACATTATCCATTGGGTTTATTCATCTGGTTTTGTTTACTCGAAGCAGACTACTTTCTTGGCATCTCTTCTTATATCTTTTCATGAAATTGTACGCATAAACAGACGAATTCGCAAACTTATTCAAATCCATAGCCTTAAGTCCCAGCCCGAGAAAGCCAAACAAGTCGAGCAAGTGAAGCTTTAAATACTGTTTCCCGAAACTCATTGCAAATCCAATTTAAGGCTTCCTCAGGATCCAAGAAAGTTTTGTTTAGCAAACACTTGAATTAACTAATTAGTAACTAAATAAGTGAAATAATTAGAAACTAAATAAATGAAATAATTAGTAATAATTAGAAACTGAATATTGTAAAGGTTTAAGAGAATTTCCCAGGGAAAGTCTGTTTAAGTCGCTATTAGTAATTCGTAATTAGTAACCAAATAATTAAAATAATGGAAATAATTAGAAACTAATGTTGTAGGTTGAGAGGATTTCTCAGGAAAAGTATGCCTAAGGACTAATAATAGTTTTTGATTGTCTAAAAGTGATTCCTAACTAGTAACTCGTAATTAGTAACTAAATAATGAAAATAATTAGAAACTAAAACCGAGTATCTTAAAAAGGGTTCCCGAGGGAAAATATGTTTGGGAAGCATTTCCTCCTCTTATTTTTGATTGAATTGGAGAGATTATGGAAATTTTGAGGTGTTTGTTAACCAATTTAGGAGGCTCGAAGGACCAATTAACCCCGAGAGCAGGGATATCAATCGACCCCATTAGAATAGGAAATTCAGGGAAAATATGAGGAGAAAATGATTTTTTGTTGAATTTGAGAGATTATGGAGATTTTTGAGGTTTTGTTTGCCTATTAGTCACACTTATGTGGCTCGAAGCACCAATTAACCCCGAGGTGTGGGGTATCTATGGAAAGTACGTTTGGTTTTTGGTTGAATTGATTCTGTGTGTTGTCTTGTGGAGATTTTGGGGCGTTTTTTGAGTTTTTAGTCACCTATTAGTCACTTTTTTGTTAGCAGTTAACGCGGCTCGAAGGACCAATTAACCCCGAGTGCTGGAAGATTTATGGATCCCGTTAGAATAGAGAATCCAAGGAAAAGTATCTTTGGTCTTTGAATGAATTGGTTCTGTGTTTAGTCTTGTATAGATTTTTAGGGACTTTCTTAACCTATAAGTCACACTTTTTCTTTGCAGTAAACACGGCTCGAAGGACCTCCTGGGAAATAAAAAAGTTGAACTTTATCAGAGAGACCCCAGCCCTTGCCTTGACTACAATGCTACAAAAATGCTGGCAAAAGCCAAAGTGCACCTTCTTGCTCATCAATAATCAATGGCTGTGCAATAGAAACTCAATCAAGTACGTGACATAAGGCTCGTCCTGCAACTGCACCTGCTTCCTAGCTGCAAAGAATTGCTGCAATTCGAGTTGCAACAGGACGCGACTCTCCCGCTGGAATTGAGCCTCGAAAATGAGATTTTACATGAGATACACCACGCCCTGTCCTCTAGGAGGAGGGCACTTGAAAGTCTAGACAAGACAGAGGATTGTATAATGCGAAAATAAACAAGTTCTGAGTTGTGTGTGGCAGCCACTTGTCAGGGCCTTGACTTGGAGGAGGCACGAGAAACACCCTTTAAGGTTTAAGTTTTAAGGATTCTCCAAATTAAAGATTAGCACAAGGCTTATTAGGATTTAGGTTCTGGTTGGGGCGAAAGGAAACTGCAACTCCAGCTGACGCCATTTTCCTGTTGAAAGCCGCAAACAGAAAACACAAAAGCAACATCTTGCAACCGCAGAGCCTTGCAACAGCTGCCCCACCCGAGGGAGTATCCTGCCTCCTTTCATCCTTTCATGTGCATCCATTAAAGTGCCAATAGCAGGAGCAGCTCTTGGCAGCTCTGATGTGCAAGAAGTCCTTGGCTCTGGCTGTGAAAATTCCCCAAAATTATGCTTCCCGACAAGCTTAAATGTATTTCCTTATTTGCGAATAACTTAATATCCTTTCTGACAAGTTGGAAGCCTGGAAATAGTCTAATAATTTTGTAAATTGTATTAGAAACTCTTCTATTAGCTTAAAAGTAAGCAAAGTCTCTTGTTTATGGCTTAGACTCTGGAATAAAACTTTGTATTTAAAGCCATTTGTTTGTTTACTCAGAAACTTCTGGGTAAAAAATCTCAGAAAAAGAACAACATTCGAGGCTACAATTTAGCAATAATTTAAGACCATAATTATCACTCAGAAAACTGCAGACTTTTAGCTATAAAAAAGCTTAAAGTTTTGCTTTCCAGACAAAGGAAACCAGATAGCTTTCTCAAAAAAGACAGTCTAGAACAGAAAGCCTCCTTGTCGTTGTCATAGACGGGCGCGCATGATTTCCTTGCTTAACATTTCCGGTTCGAAACTGCCATAAAAGGACGATGGCAGCAGGAAGTCCTCCCATAGAATATGTAATGCAAAGGAGCATCGCAGGAGCAGACAGTTGAAACAACAGCCAGTTGGAATGGAAATGATAGACACAACCGGAAGCGAAACTATTCCAACAAAACAAAGTTTTTTGTGAAAAAATGAATGAGAAAAGTTGCCATTCGGTTGCAGCTTTAAGAGCAGGTTGAAGGATGCTTTAGCAAAAGGATGCTTTTCCAAATGATGCTTTGCATTTGTGGTTTTTGTTGAAACCGCAAGGACTTTAATTGCTTTCTTGGAGAGTCAGAAAGCAAGGATTTGAAACCAAATTTCAAATATTTAGCGCGGAATCTGTTTGATTTTTTTGATTCTCTTGAAAACCGAGTCCTTCAAAGTGTCGCCGCTTCCTGGTGATTTATATCCTGGCTAACTTTCATTTTAAATGTAAATAAAATGCGGGAATAAAAAGCTGAAAGTGAGCCAACGCGAATACCAAAATTAATTGCACTTTTGTGAACTTTTTGATGCTGTTTCGGGTTTTGGTTTGGGTTTTGGTTTCTGGTTTTTTCGCGGCTGCCTTTCGCCTTTTGGCTCTCATTTGTTACCGAGAATTCAATTAAACAATGCAATCGTATAAACAAATCTACCCTCGCTCGCCGGTCGCAGTTTGGATAGTTTTTTAATTGAAAAAAATAAGCAATTAAAAGTCACGGCAAACGCGACGGGACGGGCAACAGGGCGGCAACAGGGCGTATGAGCAATATTCAGTATTTTGTATAAATTACAGAATCAGAAGCAAATTAATTAAAGCACTTCATTTACTCGTATAGATTCAATTACATTACACGGCATTCAATTAAGCGCATAAATGTTCTTCTTTATCTTCTCGATCTCTCCAATAAAAACGGGAATAAATTACGAAGGATAATCAAACAGGGAGGACTACCGTCGGAGGACACCATAATTTCCTACACGACTTTATAAAATATTGACAGGAAACACAGACAGTGTCAAACGTACAGGACGAAGCTGCTGTTAAAAGTCACAAAGCACATATTTGCCATTCTTGTGGTGTGTCCTCTTGTGTCCTCGAATGTCCTTGATGAATTTGTGTAGCTTTGGCACATGTGCAGTGCGGTTAGGAGTCCTGTGGCTGTCATTTTTTGACAGGCAGCTGGTCCCCTATAAACCTGATTACATTAGAAGGTATCTCTCTTTGAATATCTAAAAGGTATCTGAAAAATACCTAAAAAAAAAATGTCCTTGTTCTGGAAAAGAACTCCTAGAGTTATGTTTTATTTCTATAACTATTAATTAGCTTCAATTACCTTTAATTTTTACATATTATGAGATATTTTAACTCTATTTTGAAACAAGAAATGAGAAAAGAAACCATTAGAAACGCACTTTTTTTGCCTAAAAGTCCTCAAACTTAAAGCCTTAGACTTTGCCTTAGTTAACTTTCTCCATTTAAATATCTTGAGATATTTTAATTCTATATTAAACAAGAAAGAAACTAGAAGAAAAGCACTTTTTTTCGGCTTAAATCCTTAAATATTTCCTTAAACTTAAAGCCTTAGACTTTGCCTTGGACTTCGGCTTAGAGTTCGCCTTAGACTTCGCTTTAGACTTCCTCCAATTAAAGGTCAAGAAATACTCTCTCTTTCCTCCATAGACTTCCTCATTTACTCCTGGAAACCCTCCTAAAACCCTCTCAAAACCCTCTCGAAATCTTCTCGAAACCATTCTTGAACTCTCAAAATCCTCTGTAAACCTTCTCATCAACTCCCTTAATCCCTTCTCCGAGTTTGTTTGCTTTTGGTCATGTCTGGTCATGTTTGATCATGTTTTGTCATGTTGGCCAAACAGATTTGAAGCAAATTTTAAGCAAATTGAAACATTTCCAGCCGACTGACTGCCTGGAAAGTGTTTGAAAGGTTTACCTCAAAAGCAATTCATCTGCGAGTTGGTTTTGGAATGAAACTCTACCTTGGAGAGACATGAATAGTAACTAAAATATTAATAATATCAATTATAAATTATAGTTTAGGCCTCACAATAGAGGCATTGTTTAGCTTCCATCACGCAAATGCAAATGCAATTTGGAAACACATTTCATGTGGAAAATTCTCATCGGATATTGTTATTAATTTCCATTACTCGGGCTTGTAAATATGTATTTATTGACGTTGACTTTCAGGAATAATGGTTTGGAGTTGGAAGTCAAGCGGAAAACAATTTGAATTCCTCGAAAAGAACAGCCTGAAACAGCCTCAAAGTGTTGTTTATTTTAATTGGAAATCAAACTTGAGCCTCTTTACCGCAAATAAACAAAACAAAACATGTGTCAAAAGTTGGTAATTATTGTAAACACAGCTGCTTATTTTGTAAGGAATCGATTAGTCCAAAGGACATGCTCCAAAAGGATGACAAGGCGAGGCAGGAATCGAGGCAGAAGGAGCCGCAGAATCCGATTGATTTTGAGGCAATCCAGGGGCAACAGAAACAGAAATTAAACACAAATTGACAGAATTAAAAAACGGATTTAATATTTCTTTGTCCTTTTTTGTCCGTTTTTTACACAAACAAGAGGATTGTTAATGTTTACCAATTATTGGCGGGTTAATCCTTTGAAAATCCCGCGATTCCATTGAAGCAGAAACAGAATAAATGTTGCCTTTTTGTAGCAATATGCGTTGGTATTTTTTTTAATTTTTTAAATTTATTCTTTGTTTGTTTTTGGTTGTTTTTGTTTGTTTTTTGTTTGTTTCTCTATTTCAAAAATTCACTTATTTATTGTTTAATCAATAATTTGTCAAAATGAAGACGCTCTATCCATTCTAGACAATCCCACAATAAAAAACATACAAAAAATGGAACCTACTTAAAAATTACAACATTGATATGTAAATAAAATATACATATTCATCCCACAACTTCTGTAATATAATATATCTAATATAATACCTATCTAATAAAATATGTATCGTATAATATGTACCTTATAATCGGTCCCAATACAATATATTAATCTTAGCTTTATTTTGTTAGAAATATGTAACAAATTGGAAAAAATACAGAATATTGCAGAATAATACTTTATGAGATCGGAGATGTCTTCTTCCCATAATACACTCTGCTAGGTTAAAAAAAAACCAAGAATTTTTCAAGAAGTAGTAGCGCCTAGTTAGGTTCTAGATTATCCCATTGATTTTCAAAATAAAGAAATAAGAACTCCGGCCAAGATTAACCCATTCAATATTTGTTTTAGTTTATCGGTGGATATTATTGGGTACTACTGGGACTTTGTTGTTTGTTTTCCAAGTTGATTTATAAATAAAGGCATAAATAATACCAGAAATTGTGCATCCATTATTCCAGATGCAAACTCTTTTTTGACAAAATGTATGTTTATTCCATAAATGTTAATAAATTACCTATAAAATGAAGCATTTTTTAACTAAAATACTAAAAAAGTAAATAAAGTTTCCTTCTCTAGACCAGAATTCCTCTCCCAAGAGTATTCTTTTAAAGACTTTCCGGAAAACCATGACTCATGGCACCTGCTCTTTAGTATTTCCCCGAATTCCATATAGAAAAAAAGAAAACATTAATAATTGAGTTGTTTGCACTGCGTTGGGCCATAAATAATTCAGCGAATTATTATTACAATTATTTTTGGTCTGTGACTTGACGATGTTTAAGAATTTTAAGAAACTGGCGGCTGGCCAAAGCGGAAAGACTTTTGTTTTGGCTTTCGATTACGATTCGGAAACGGAATATATAGCTGCCATATAGCGAGTACCGTTTACGATATGAGGTATTCTACGAATGAGCGAAATTTCGAGCAAAAATACGTATTCTGCGTTTTTCTGCGAAAAACCTGCCATAAAACTACAACCTTACCCTGCTTTAGTTTCCGATTTGATTTGTCAATCATTTCAGCTTTGACCAAGTTGCAAAAGGCAATAAATAGTACGACGCTGCCGTTTATCGTACCTGCCAGCATAAGCAATATAAAAAAGCCCAACGACAAGTCTCGACTCAATAATTGTGCAATTGACGCCCCCAGCAGGCGTTCAATGCAATTGCAGTTTGCACATTTTTTTCTCTATTTCTGTTTTTTTATATTAGTTTTTTTTATTATTTTTTTTGTGTTCCTAATTGAGTTATTGTCTACTTGAGCTGCATTGCATTGCATTGGGCTGAGCTGCCGTTCAGCATTGAATTATTAATTGTTGGATGAGTTGCATAATTGATATTGCGACGCCGCAATGCGATGCATCATGAATATTGGGTATCATTCACCCAACAATCTGATTGGGAAACAAAGGATATGGAGGGTGAATCATCGAGTGGGTGAATCCATCAAATAAGAACATAAAATCAAGTGCAATCAGTCGGTGAATCATTTTCTAAAGTCGAATCATTCAGTTATCAAACGGGAATCGAGGGAGAGAGTCGTTCTATTTTGTAATATTAATAGCCGTACCATAAACAGCAGCGTCGCTGATCATTTAGTGGGAGAATCCAACAAATAAAAACCTAAAATCAAGTGCAATCAGTCGGTGAATCATTTCCAATGTCTAATCATTCAGTTATCAAATAAAAACAGAGGAAGAGAGGCGTTCTATTTTGTAATATCAGAACCGTACCATAAACGACAGCGCCGCTGTACGTTAAGAAGCGGGAGCAGCACGAAAAATAGAATATTTTCTAGTTTTAAAAGCAAATTACAAACCAAAACATCTGGAACAAGACATCTCTTGTCTGGAAAACAAAGGAATTCTTTTTGATAATTTTTAATTCATTTCTACGAGCCGTACAATAAAAGGCAGCGCCGCTCTGTCCTTTGGGAGGGAGCTGAACTGTACTTTATTTTCTAGTTTATTCTCTCGAAGCTTTCCCCGACGATCCAAGCCGTACGATAGACAGCAGCTCAATCCGAACCGTACGTTAAAGGGCAGCCCGTTCAAAGCCGTACCATAAACGTCAGCTCAAGCCAGCAGCAGCGCCCCTCGGTCTGTTATGTTAAGTTATTTTAAGTTTTCTGTACATTATTTTCTAGTTTATTCTCGAGGATCTATCCCGCGAACCGAACGCTACCATAAAGGACAGCGCGTTCAGAGCCGTACGATCAACGACAGCGCTGTCCGTTCTGTACGATAAATGGCAGCGCCCTTCGCTCGTTCGGATGGGAGGTTTTTTGTACATTTTTTTCTAGTTTTAAAAGTAAATTACAAACTAAACTCGGCATAACCGAAACATCTGCAAATACTCAATAGCACGGCTTTGGAATGACTCGACTAAAAAAAGTTGATTGTTCGTTGTTTTTTATGCTTTTTTGATGGCCTTCTTCCCCAACCACTCCCCCTACCACTCGCACTTCGACTCCCACTCCCAGTGAACGTCTCCCAACCCACAGAGTCTCTATATATTTTGTCTAGACTTACGCAATTCGACGATTCGCTTCGATGACTTCATTAGCGCTGGCTTGTAAAATAATTTAAATTACACACGAAAAAAAGGCAGAATGGAAAACCCAAGTAAAGAAACAATCGCTAGGCATTGTTGAGCTCCGACTCTGTGCGATTGGCATACAAATAAAATATAAATTTATTCCGCGATTCAAGTTCAAAGTCAGGGACAGCCTCTCACCCACGACAAAACCCTGACTGTTTGGGTACAAGTTTTTTTTAGTCTTCGATTAGTCTCTAATTAGTCTTTAATATTATATTTTATGAATCTTTTTGAGGAGAAACTTCATTGATTTGAAATGGAAACTACAAAGGGAAAACATCTTTTCGTTATTATATATTAGACTTTAATATTTAAGGAAGATTTTTGAGGAAACTTTATAGACTTAAAGGGGAAATCTAAAGGAAAAACATGAAGTTGTTTCTTCTTTTCATTAATTAGTTTTTAATATATAATAACTTATGTATTTTTTTTAATATTATAATATTAAAGGAAAGTTGAATAAAAAGTTGAATTAAATAATTTTTCATTGTCTTGAAGGGAAAATCCAGTTGGAAAAGCAGTTGGAAAACCTCAATGGTTGAAAACCCATGCACTTTTCTTGATATTCTTTCCTTTCTTGGTTATTTCTTCAAGTTTCTTCAATTCTATAAAATTGAACACATTCACCTTTTAGTTGCCTTTTACTATTATTTTATATTGATTATTACGAACCGGGTGCAATCTTTATTTAATTTTTAACATTCTATAAGGCTTTTAAAGGAAAGTTAAACTTTCTTGAAGGGGAACCCCAAACGGAAAACATCTTCTTTTCCTTTTCTTGATAATTTCTTCAAAGGAAATTCTATAAAATTTAAAGCTTTCACCTTTTATTTACCTTTTTATTAAGTTCTCATACAATCCCCTGATTATTAGCCATTATTTGAGGCTTATATGTAGGCTTTCGTGCAGCAAAAATTGCGTTCAAGCCACAAGATCAGGAATAAGACTATGAACAAGACCAAGAGGAGGACAAAGACTAGAAACAAGACACAAAAACAAGACCAAGACCAGGAAGAAGACCAAAACCAAATGGAGGAACTAGGATCCAGGAACCAGACCAAGACCAAGACCAGAAACAGGAACAAGACTAGGAACAAGACAAAGACCAAGACCAAGGAACAAGACCAGGAACAAGACCAGAACCAAGACCAAGACAAAGACCAAAACCAGGACCAAGACCAGGAACAAAGCTTCCTAACCAACCCCGAAGGTCTATTCTTTCTTTTTTGGATTCTTATCAGGATTCTTATCAGAATTCTTATCAAAATTGCGTGTCCTTCAGTTGACTTTGAGGCCAAGATTCAAGACACGGAAGAAAACACGACAACTTTTAGAGGGTTTCAGAGGGTTTCTGGGGGTTTCAGGGGGTTTCTGGGGGTTTCAGGGAGTTCCAGACTTCTAGACTTCCCGAGTAAAGAAAAATTATAGTTCCTTGCCATTCTAAAAACCTGTTAATGTTAGTTATTTGTAAAGAAAAAGTTAATTAAATGCAAAATAAAAATGCAAAAATGCAAAAATGGCAAAATGCTAAAATGCAAAAATTGTTAATTGAAAATGCGCACAAGCGGCAACTCAAACACGAGTTTATGCAAAACAGAAACACATTTTTTTCGCTTTTATTAATTATTCAAAAGTAAGAAAAAAGAAAGAAATATTAAGTAATTTTTATAATTAATGCAATGTAACCTTTTTTTTATAAAGAAACTTTTTAATAATAAATTAAAAGGCAGCTGGTTTTCTTGACTAAACTAAAGAAAATTTATGCCTTTTCATGTAAGACTTTTTTTAAAGACTTTTTTATAGACTTTTTTTTTAGACTTATAGATTTTTTTTATATACTTTTTTTTTGACTTTTTTATATCGATTTTTTTTAAAGACTTTTTTATACTGTTTTTTTAGACTTTTTTTGGTTTTCGTATTATTGATTGGAAAATTTTCCATGGCCTGGGCGTGAGGTTCATTCTGAATGCCACCCACGCCTCGACGACACCCCTTTGCTTCCCGTTTCTATTTTTTATTTGTATTTTTTTTTATTTTCATTTTTATTGCAAAAATGCACTCTACTGCGGCGCAAAATTGTATTTGCGCCTCGAAATCTGTCAACAGATTTGTGCAAAAATTTTTGCAATGCCAAAGCGGGGTGGGTGGGAGATGGGGTGGCGAGTGTTGGGGTCACTCGAGTGCTGCCCCCACAGGATTCCCCACCAAAATATCGTTACAGTTCCGCCTGATTGAGGGGCGCAGTTGCTTTCGCGCTTCTTAACGATCGCCCAGGCCCCGGCTAACCGCGAAAATTGCGTTAAATGCTTTGTGTTGCACAACAAAAGCCGAAGGTCACGCGGGGGCTAGGCTCAAGCACTCGAAAAAATGGAGAGTACGTAAAGTCTAGACATTTATTTGGAATTCAAAAATATAAATCCATAATTATGGAAATTATTTTAATAAATACAAATCTACTTTTCATGACAAAATTTAGAAATCCAAACACTTTTTAGAGCAACTATATTTTTCATCCCTAATAAAAGAGGTCCTTTCGAGTCCTTCTGAGCTACTTATTCCTAGATCCAATCCAGCTAAACGATCCTTTTCGTAATATTGATAAAAACTATATCCCATTTTGTATCGCCTGAACTCTTCTTTAATCTTAAAAAATCATAAATTTGGAATTTCTTTTGGAATTCAATAGAAAAGAATTTTTTAACAATAATTCCATAAATACAAATTCCACACTTTTATAAAGAAAAACAGAAAAATATGCATTATTTGTTCCAAATTCAACTTTCAAATTCAATTTGAAATTTATGCATTTTGAAAATTGCGTTCCATTCCTGAAAGCTGTTTTCCGGGCAACGCCACAATGTTTGGGTTTTATGAGCACGCGCCTGGCATTGGGGCGTTCATTTGCTCCACCAGTCAGGCAGTAATTCCGTCAGTCATTCAGTCACTCCGTCATTCATTCATCCATTCAAGCATCCCCACATCCCAGCATCCAACCAGGCAGCCATAAGTCAAAGTACTCGTCGCCTCTCTCTCTCCCAGCTGGGACCCTCTTCCTTGTTCGGCTCCAAAAAAAAAAATAATAAAAACAACGGCAACAGCTACGGGGGCAACTGTAACAATAACGGACACCGCAAGCCCCATAAAGTGCATTCACCCAGGGAGAGTAAAGGGAGCAGGTGCAGGGGGCGGTGGGTGGCCAAGAGCAAAGCTCGCAAAAGCATGCTTACGTGCAGAGAGACCAAAACAAAGGAGTCCAAATACACAAAGAAATTGCCGGGAAAATAAACCGTTTTGTTTTTCGGTTTTCCGCCTCACTTCATTGCATTCTCCTCCAAGTGAAAGAGGGAGGCCGCGAAGAAAGGGAGAAAGTAAAGCGAAATGAAAGAATGAGAAGGAAAGAGTTTATGGCAGCAATTGAAGGCAGCTCAAGGGAGGTGGATATATGCGAGTCCGAGATACCCTACAATTAGTAATAAAATTATTGTTTTTTTTTAATTAAAAATTTTAAATAATGTTTCTATTATTATTAATTTTGTATTATTTTTTTTTTATTTAATTATTTTGTTATCTAAAAAATACCCTATCTGGGAGCTTCTTTGTTGCTCTAAAAACCCAATAAAAATTCTACCCAGACAAAGGCTAAAGTTATGCGTGGAAATGGCAGGGACACGGCCGAAATATCAAGCAAAGTGCAGTGTAGGGGGTTTGCCATGTGGCAGTTTGGCGAAAACTTTACGGGAAAACTTGTTAAGCAAACAGAAACCGTTTGCACCGCCTCCACACCTCCCCCCTCAAAGATAAGAGCGTTAAAAAGTTCTCTGCTGCATTGGAAGTGCTGGGGCGGGGGCGGTGTCGGGGGAGGAGGGTATTCTAACTGTTCCAGCTGTTTAATTAGTTGCATCACCCGACCCCCCCTGCGCTGGAGGCTCTCGCGCCTAATAAACTTCTTCTTTCGCCGCCTTAAAGGCCTTCAAAAATTACCACACCCTTTCTCCTCGACTTTCTGCTCTTCCATTAACTGCATCTCCCTTTTTACGCCTCCTCCTGCTCCACCACTCGGTGCACTTTACGAGCGCATCCATGAAATATTTAAAAAGCTTTGTGTAACAAGATTTGTTTATGCCGGCCGCGATCTCAGCGGAGAAGTAGCAGGAAGCCAAGGAAAGAGATGCTGCCTAAAGAGTGCACTGAAAGAAAATTTCAAATCAGAAAGAAATAGGTGCAAAGGAAAGCCACAAAAGGTTGCAGTTTTTAGATGCCAAAAAATGTAATGTGTTGTGGAATCAATGGAACAACTCGGTAAGTTCTGAACCGATTTTGCTCAAATTTTGACACAACATTCCGCTGAGTCCTGCAAAGGTTTTTATTCACTTATCGCTAAAAATAAATAAATATATAATTTAGATCTGAAATTCCCAGGTTTTTATCATGAATTTCTTTAGGAAGTACCTTAAAATATAGAAGCAAAGCAAAGCCAACAAAAATTCAAGTTTTTAATTACAAAAATACAAAAAAATATTGATTAAATATTGTATTTTAACTTGAATATTATAAGGAAATTCTTTGCATATTTTAGTAAAAAAAATTTAGTTTAAATTACAAACTTAAAGGTCCCGTGTCCCGATTCCAGAGTTTAACCACTTTTGGAACCTTAGTTAAAGGTTTTTTTTTCCATATATTTTAAGGTATAAACAATAAAAGTTTCTGTTTTAAAAAATATTACATACATATTTTGGTTATATCACTAAAAATATCGATGATAGTATCTTCTGATATATTTTAGATACTTTTTTTTGATATTTTTTAAAGCAAAAAGTATTAATAATATTTTCTGGCTAATATTTTTCATTAATAAACAAATCAAGCTAGAAATTTGCCATAAAAATATAAAATTTGAACATTTGTATAACTGGTTTGTCTATAAAAAAGACTTTGATTAACATCAGAGATGTGGGAAGAGTAGTTGAAAAAGCCTCTATATTTAGGCCACTCTTTCTTGTTTTTCTCCAAGAAAAAGTTTCTAAGGTAATTGTAATTTATATATAAATTAATAGAAGAAAATCTTCTCCAAACTCTGATTATAGTTATTTTTTGCTGAAAAAAAACGTTTTTTGTGGCGGTGCATTCCAAGACGGATTCGCGAGGATTGGGATGAGGACGAGGATTCAGATTGGGCTTATGCTGATAGCTGGAAGGCAGCGAAAAGTTTTCTTCTTTCTTTGGGGTATGTCGAGCACAATGTTGTTTGGTTGAGGCACATAATTGCATATTTATAACTCTGACAAGGCGACATAGGAGGAGGCAGGACTTCGAGGGAGGGAGTACGAGGGAGGTAGCTACCAGGAGACGGAGGGCAGGATACGGGTGGCAGCAAATTAAGCGCAGCCCGGGGAACACGGCTCCGCAGCTCCGCTCCATTGTGTGCAGCAATTAATGAAGCATTTCTGTTGACTCCGGACCAGGGTTGGGGTTGGAAAAGGGTCTGGGAAGGGGTCCAGGGTCCAGGGTTGAGGGTTGAGGATTGAAGGTTGTGGGTGGAGAATGACGTTGACTTTTGGCGAGGCAATTGAATAACCATGAGTGTGGCTCCACGACTCCAAGACTGGGAGACCCTTTCAAACAGTTCCAACTCTTAAATGGAATCCCCTTCAAAAAATAGTGAAAAGTCATGGGAGGAATAGATATAACTTTGCCAAAATATATCCAATTCCTAAGCGGAATACCTTTAAGGATTTATAGAACGATTCCCTAACAATCTGGAAAAGAATTTTTCTTGGATTTGTCTGAGATTTGTCAAGTTTTAAGCAAGTTTTAAGCAAGTTTTGAGCAATTTTTGAAGCCCCGCTTGATACCATCAAAAAAAGCCATTCAAAACGAATTCAAAAACAACTCCAATAGAGGAACACCAAAAACACCAAAATTTATGGCAAAACATTAAAAAATATTAAAAATATATCAACGATATATCAAAAAAGACAACAAATAAATCTTCTCCGAATAAATCTCTTCTAATATTAACATTAATTTCGTTGTTTTTCCTTTTTTTTAATCCGCGGATTACATCCAAATCGTTTATTGGGAAATCAATTTAAAATTTTTCACACCCTAATAATTCCCCCTAATAACTCCCTGATAATTAAATATTTTATCCATAAAACCAAACACGAAATTAACTTTTTTTCTAGCCTCGTGATTTGCATATCGAATTATGTCAATGAGTTTTTGCATTGTAAATGTTTCAATAAATCACGAATTAATGATTTTCCCTCCCGAAATGGTAATTGTAAATAATTGTAAATGAAAAACCCAAACACTATTTGTAAATTAACAACAGAAGTGCATAAAAAAAATAAAAATGAATAAATTAAAACCATGACTAACAAATAATTGAAAACTATAAAAAAATAGGAAAAAAATAGCCAGAGGGAGTGGAAAATTTATTGAAGGATGTGTGGAATCATTTGCATAATGACTCGGACTCGGATTTGATTTGAATTCGATTTCATTTGAATTCGAGTTCATTAGAGTTGCAAACGAGTGGCAGTGGTCGAGAGATTTGAATAATTAGTCAACGATTCAAGAATGTCGAAATAAACGGGAAAAATCTCGCATAACGCCTGGACGGGGTGCAGCTTTAATAAGACATTAAGACAACCTTTTAATTAAAAATAAAAAAAAAATTAACAGCAATCTGGAAAGGAAATATTTATAGCCACAAGTGCTTCCGATTCTGACCCTGATTCGGTCAGTTCCTCCACTCTGGAGGCTATCAATTCCGATTCCTTATCAATCCAAGTTTCATTTTCAGTTGAAGTTCACAAAAAGGCCAAGTGAACCCATACTTTGTACGTATTCGTTGTGGAATTCAATTAAAACAAGAATATTTATAGGAATATTTAATGGGATAATCTCAAGGAAAGAGTCTTGAACTTGACAGTTTTAGAAATGTCATCAAGTGACCTCTAAATGTTTTTCAAAGAGATCTCTCTCTTTCTGCTTCAATCGGATTGATAGATGGATGGTTTAATGTTCAAAACTGAATAAATGCTTTCCAAAAATAACCACAAACTCTTATCAAAATAAAATTTAAATAACTCTGTACCCCCGAAAGCATCCCGTCCCATGAAGTGACGTATTTTGGAGTGCACCTAAACCGAAGGCTCAATCAAAGACACAACTCAAAGACACGGGTTTGCGACCTTCCCACTCAACGCTGATCATTAGGTCCTTGTTCCAGGAAAACAGTTCAAAATATTGTTGAATATTGTATATAGAGTATAATTCGATTGTTAGGATCCTAGTTTAAGTTTTTCAATGCAAATAGCAAGAACTGCTTTTTCACAGACTCAATGCTATTTTGCTAAGAGGAGTATTGTGGCCTCCAAACGCACGAGCAGTATTCAAGGATAGGACAAACTAGGGTGATATATAGGGTGGAGAAAAGATCCTTAAATTTTTTTGACCAAGATAAAATAGCTGCATTACTTTTTATATTTCTTTGCCTAAGCACTTCATTTTTATGAAAACAATTACGTTTGCTGCATCCAAGATAGCAGTCTTTCTTACATAAGTTCCTCATATCAGCTGTTTTCTATAAATAGCATCAAAGTTAGCTGCGCCATCTATGAGTAAATTTTATTTGCTTTGTTTTGATTGCAATTCTTATTGAAAAATTACAAAAATGGGTCAAATAAAGCGCGTAATTGGCGTAAAATTGAAAGAAAAGCTTCATATTATTGAATGTGTTTCTAATAAAGAGTTTTGTTTCTAAAACAAAAGTGAACTATGTGCCAATGCCATAGGTCTATAATTATTATTAAAAAACATGATATAAAATATTATAAAACATAAAGTTTTAAAGATAACTTCATCGAGGTAGTTAAGCGATTTATACTGTATTTACTATTTGTTGAACCATTGAGTTTTCGAAGAGTATTTAGATTTTTCTCAAAAGTTTTAAAACACAGTAAAGGAGAAATCTCTGAATCTGTAAATAAATATAACCAGGAACATCAAGTTACAAATTAAAACAAACCGTGATTAGTACCTAATATTGTTTATTGGTTTGTTTATTTGTTGAGTCATAAAATGATGTATTTGTTCAGCTGGCAATTAACGAACATGAAGTCTGTATTAAGAGCACAGGAATACATATATACTTTATACTTAATTTTACTTATTATGTACTTAGAACTTAAAATACTTAAACTTTAATAAACTTAAAACTTAAACTAACAAAAGGTTAGTCTTAGAAAAGGTATTAGAAGCTGGGAGATCTAATATTATTGTTTTATAAATGTTTATATTCAAACCTTTAATGAAGTTTCAAATGTTAAAAGTTAAAGGTTTGTTTTTTTTATCTATTTATTTATCCTGTTTTTCCAAAACACACTTAAAAAGACTGTTGAATATTGTATATAATTAATTTTTGAAAGGTTATTGTTCTTAGTCTCATACTTCTTGAGAAGATTCAATAAATACGAGAAATTATATGGAATATCGCATTGATGGATGGAGGTAAAGTTTAACGAAATTGAAATCGCTGTCATTAATATCAATAAGCTGGCTTAGTCGAATAAATTGCACAGCTCCCAAGTACTTCCTTGTTTCTTCAATAAATTGCAGCTTTTAAAACGAAATCGCTGACCACACCCACCACCGTCATGGAACGCCCTTTAAATGGGGTTCGGGAATCAGCGATCCAGAGAATATTCATGACTATATTTCTGTATATATCTCTGTATATATCTCTGTATATATCTCTGTATATATCTTTGTATATATCTTTGTGATAAGTGCGTGCTTATGAAAACATTTACAGCATCTGGCTGGGTGGGGTTTTGGGGGCATGCAACCAGGCTGGAAAAACGTGCTGCGAGTGAAAGCCAAGTAAGCCAAGGAAACGACTTGGTTTGGCTTTCTTTTCGCCAGCAGTTACATGTTACAACTTACAAGATGCAAGATACAATCCTCAAGATACAAGATACACACTCTCGCACTCTACTTTCGGCCGCAAAAATGCATTTGTTTGAATTTGTGGCAAAGAAATGGGGAAGGCCTGGCCTGGCCTAGCTTGGCTTGGTCTGTTCGCTGCGTAAGTGGGTCATAATGGTCATAACCCAATGGTAGAAGACGCTTTTGGCCAAGACAGAGACACGTAAAGGCCAGAAAAATTATGATAAATGAAAGGCAATCGCTGGGGAGAGACTTCTGCTGATCCAACAAGGTTGGTAGAGGGAGGAATCTCTCTATCCCAACTGGTATCCCAATTGGCATCTCCCCTTTGATAAGATACTGTATCTGCCGCAGACTGGAAATTACAAAGCGATAAGGGTCATATATCTTGATAAGGTTTATTATCCTAAAGCCCGATATTGCATTTTGTTTGGGGTTTGAGGTTTGTAGTTCTTTGTTCCCTGTTTGAGGTTCTCTTTTTGAGGTTCTCGGTTCTCCGTTTGAGGTTCTCTGTTTTGAGGTTCTCACTTTGAGGTTCTCGGTTCTCGATTCTCGGTTCTTGGATCTCAGTTCCCGGTTCTCTTTTTGAGGTTCTCGGTTTGAGGTTCTCGCTTCGAGGTTCTCTGTTTGAGGATTCGTTTTTTAGGTCCTCGGTTTGAGGTTCTCCACTTGAGGTTCCCGATTCTCCGTTTGAAGTTCTCTGTTTGAGGTTCCCGGGTATCGGTTCTTCGTTTGAGGTTTTTTGTTCTTGATTCTCGGTTCTCTGTTTTCGATTCTCCGTTTGAGGTTCTCTGTTTGAGGTTCTCAGTTCTCCGTTTGAGGTTTTCTGTTTGTGGTTATCGGTTTGAGATTCTTTGTTAGAGGTTCTCGGTTCTCTGTTTGAGGTTCTCGATTTGAGATTCTCCGTTTGAGGTTCTCTGTTTGAGGTTCTTGGTTTTAGATTCTCGCTTCTTGGTTCTCGGGTTTTAAAACGCAAAAAGTCAGAGAACATTGTCCCCATTCGCCTTTTGGTGAATGAAATTCCTATGCAAATTGCACAGCAGACAAAATGTCATAATTAATGTCGCTTCCCCGCTTGAATTATGTTTTTGATGGCCAATAAGGAAGTGTCTCGACAGTGCAAAAGGAAGCCGAAAGATTTATAGAAGAAGGAGAACTCAAGAGCCACAGAAAAGAACCCGAACCCAACCAGAACCCAAGCCAGAACCCAACCAGAAAACAGGTTAAGACTTCTCTGTACTGGAGCTCCCCTCATAATTGCCTTGGATGAGGAAATAAGTTTGTTATCGCTTGGCTAGAGATTACCGGAGATATGGTTCCCATAAAAACCAAGAATATTGAACATGAAATATGCTAAAACTATAATCTAAACTTTGAGTTAAGTTCAAGACTAATCGTAATACTCATTACTCATGGAAAGAGTGAGTAAACGAGACTTCTTATCGTTTTGTACTTCCGCGAAACGACCTTCGATTGATAACTCGAAATATTACAGAAAAAACATAACCCCATAATGCCATTATCAGAATCCAAGTATTACGTTGGATTACGTCCAGAATTATATAGAAAAAAAGAGACAGCAACCATTATCAGTCTCCGAGTATTACGTTGGTTCCAGATCCAGAATATATGTATAGCTCTTATAGCTATTCTAGACCCGCAACCAGAAATGCAATAAATTGCAACACCCACGCAGGGGTTAACGAGGAGGGGTACTTGCCAATTATACAATTAGCTTAACAAGGGTGCAAAAGAGACACAGATAGAGTTAGAGAGACAGACTTTTGAATTTATTTGCAATAATGGAGAATAATTAGAAATTCAAATTCAATAAACGTTAAAAGGCAAAACAATAAATAAAACTCAGGCAGCAGCAGAAAAAATAAAAAGAAAAAAAAGCTGTACGGTAAATGGAAAAACTCATAAATAACTAAGCTATTTTTTTATACATTTGCATAGATTATAAAACTCAACAGAGAAACCAATAGAACCTAATAGAAACTTAAACATTCTACGATCAGAAGAGACAAACAGCTGCTATCAAGAATATCGAATATCGAGGGTGGGAGAATCGTAGAATCTCTAGAGAATTGTTTGTAGAATTGAAAGTTAGATTTGAAAGATAGTTTTGAAAGCTAGATTATATAGAACAACAATTGCTGTTACTTATAAAGGATTGTAATCGGGGTTTTAATGATTAAAGAAATATAGAAAAAGACTAAGGGAAAGAATAGACTCAAGACTTGGGAAAGAACAGAACTTAAACATTCTACGATGGAGAAGAATCTCGAGAATCTTATGTAGATTTCAAAGAATTTTAAACAAATTTAATGGAACAACAATTGTTAATACTTAAAAAAGGATTTAAATCGGGTTTTGATGATTAAAAAATACAGAAACCAGACTAAGGAATACGATCGAAAAGAACCAGCTGCTATACAGAATATCGTGGATGGAAGAATCGTAGAATCACGAGAATCAAGAGAATCGTTTTTAGATTTCATAGAATTTTAAACAGATTTCATAGAACAACCATTGCTGCTACTTAGAAAGACTTGAAAAGGATTGTAAGCGGGTTTAATGATTGAAAAATCTAGAAACAAGACTCCGGGATAGTCAGGCAGTAAGTCTCTACAGAACCCACACATTCTCCTATCAAAAAGGCAACCAGCTGCTAAGAATCTCGAGAATCGTATGTAGATTTCGAAGAATTCTATAGAACAACAATTGTTAATACTTAAAATACTTAAAAAAGTATTGTAATCGTGTTGGAGAGATACAATTCTGTCTAAACTCGCCTTCGCACTTGGCAAGTAAGCAAACTTTTTAACCGCAAAAATCAATTGCCAACTCCACAACCACAACAGCAGCGGCGGCTTTTTTTTTTGTATCGTTTTTTGTGTGAATTCTCAAAACCGGTTTTTTCCACACTGGCTCACGCATCAACATACGGCCCGAAAAATAAGCAGCGAATAGAGAACAAACAGCTTTGAGGTTACAAATTCGCGCAATACCAAAAAAAATAACATTAAAAAATAATATTA
The DNA here is from genome assembly GCA_018150545.1 of Drosophila ercepeae. Classification (NCBI taxonomy): domain Eukaryota; kingdom Metazoa; phylum Arthropoda; class Insecta; order Diptera; family Drosophilidae; genus Drosophila; species Drosophila ercepeae. The sequence goes on from JAECWL010000161.1 coordinate 18,720,787, forward strand.
AAGTGCTCTCCAGGGCTCTCCAGAGCTCTCCAGAGCCAAGAGGGGCAGGCACTGTCTTATCTGCAGAATGACTTGTGGGTTTACGAGTTCCTGACCAACTGTCAAGATGCCCGTCACCGGTTTCTCCGTTGCGACTTCAGTAGCTTTTGCGACTCACTTGGTTCTACCTGTTGACGTAGTCGTTGTTTTGGCCGTTTTATTGCCCAACAACTTGTCACACTGACTGAGTTTTCCTAAAAACAACTCTCGAGAGAAGGGTCGAGAATTTTCTTACCACAATCGAATACCGGCTCGAAAACAAAAAGATTATTTATTTATTAAAGATTATTATAGATATGTCTTTAACATTAGATCTCTCATATAAGATAGATAAGAAAAGATTTTATGCAATTTAAAAAGAGAAAATTTCTTAACTTGACACACTAAACTTCATACATTTTTCACATAAATTGGTTAAATGATTACATAAATAGCTTATAGCATTATGGATTAAAATCAGCGAATACAAAATGCAGTAAATAATTGATTATATATGGAAAACCTTTATTGTTTTAAAGATACCATTTTTACCTCGCTTTCTCGAAGGCTAGCATTTATACTTTTTTATACCCTTTTGGTAATTTTGTAATAAGATTTTCACAATATACTTATAATACTTTTTTTTATTCTGTATACTATACAATGTACTTACAACCTAATACAACATTACTTACATTTATAATAAAAATAATCATTTCAAACTTTAGTAGCTTAACCCTCGGATTGGCGGTAAGGTCCCTGGGGACTTTTTTGATTTTCAAGTGAAGATTACTCTTACTCTTAGAAACTTGTACAGCACAAAATTAAAATTTAAATTAATGTAATTAACTACAATTTCACTTTTCAATCACATTTTCAATAAAAAATTTTTTAATGTATGTTTAATATGTATTAAATAATATAATAAACAAATAATTTTGTCTATTTATTAAACTTTCACTTGTTCGTAGCGCTTAGCATGCAAAAAAATGCACTCTTGTATGAACATTCCATACAAATTGCACGGAGACCCGTACGGATATTACCGCTGAAATAAGGGTGAAAAGGTTACCGCTAATCCGGGGGTTAAGTGGGAAACATTGTAAGGATGAGGAATGCATTTTACTGGCTACGGGTTGGGGTTCAGATGGAGCTGGAACTGGAACTGGAACTAGAACGGGAACTGGACCTGGAGTTGGAGCTGGAGCTCCGGGCTGGATTTCAGATTCACTTCCTGGAGGCGTTGTCACAGTTTCCACTTCGATCTGTGGTAATACTTCTGGAACTCGTGTCAGAATTGGGGATGGAGCTTTAAAAGATGGTTCAGGAGCTGATTCAGGAGCGGGTTCATGGTTCATGCCTCCTCCTTACCTTCCACCTTAGATAACTAAGCCTCTGGCAACAACAGGAATGGCAATTGTTTAATTTATTAGATTCTAAAGCTATTCTAGAGATACATACGAGATGATACAGTGGAGACCCCCCTATAAGGATCCTCAATTACTATTTTGTACAATATTTTGCCGAGACATTCAAAATGAATAATAATTTATGCATGAGAAACGATAACCCTAAACCTAAGCACCAAAATTTTATTACTTTTTGGCATTACCCAAAACGGAAAATTCATTTATGTCTTTATTCGTATTCCTCTTCGGAAGCTAATCAAAGTTTTGGTTTTATGGCTCCGAAAATGACCTTAACAGAGACCGGATAGTTGACGTGACGTTAACACAGCGGGAGAATATATATATTCAATCTCATATCTGGTGTTTATCTTTCGATATATACGATGCATATATGCTAATTGATAGAGTTAGCTTTGGAATTGCTTTGGAATTGAAAAAATATACAAAATAATCGTTTGGAAAAAAACACAAACACGGTGGGAGATCGAAGATTGCATTGAATTGGGGGCGGTAGCCATGATTTGCAGATTTTAATGCCAGCTTTGTTCCCAATTTTGAATCTCTTTCGAGCTCAAGTTTATTTCAGAGTTACGCAAGTCCATTTAGTCAAACTAGTAGCGCTTTAATGGTTTAAAATTGCTCTAAAAGTGTCGAAGTTTTCAAAATAATTGTGCATTTCCTTGGAAAAATTGTAGCTCTTGATTTTTTACCACAAATTAACATCATTGATTCGCATTAGTTATGGTTTTGCGGTTAGTTTGTGGTTTATTTTTGGGTTTTCGACTTTCCAAAGACCTCGATAAGGTAAACAAAATGTAAATCTTGGATGTAAATCTTCGATTTTTACATAAATAGATCGTTAAATCGATTAAACTCAACCCTTGACTAGGCCAGGCCCTCCTATGGTGTCATATTTTTCATAAATATTCAAACAAAATCGAATATAAAACACACCAATGACTAGGCTTTGTCTATTTTGAGGTTCTTCTCGATATGGATCAACCATAGATCGCACTTTGCGAGTCTCTGCTGTTCTCTGTTTCGAGTAAACAATTTTGTTAACTGATTAATGGCTCTTGGCCAGGCACGTTCTGTTCAGAATCGAACGCTACGACGACAGGGGGATCCTAGGCAGCGTCTAATAGCTGGATTTGTCGACTATTATGGCAGGTCGTGACATTCAGTTGGCTTTAAAAACGCCCTGGGGTGCGGGTTTCTACAATAAACTCGTATATCTATGCAAATTGTGGCGCATTTGAAAGTATTACACGTGATTCATTTTCACAATTGGGTTGGGTAGCATTTTATTTCATTTCAAAAACTCATTTTCTTATTTATCTCAAAAACTCTTTCTTTTTAAAGATATTTTTAGCATTTCTCATCCGATTTTGCATAAAGAAAGCATTTTTATTCATCGTAATCAAAGATTTCTTATTAATTTAAGTATAAACTTTATAAAATCGTGATATTTTTTTACATTTTTCATCAAATTTTGCATAAAGAAAGCATTTATATTCATCGTAATCAAAGATTTCTTATTAATTTAAGTTTAAACTTTATAAAATCGTCATATTTTTTTGGATTTTGTATGCATTTGGGGACTTCATTTCTCATTAATCCAAGTTTAAACTTCATAAAAATCGTTCAAACATTCTGTACTCCATCCATAGGTCTCTGCTTCATATCCGGCTCGAGGGACCAAACTTTGGAGGAGGCGTTGAGGGTTTGGGGGTTTTATTTCCGATTGATGTTCCCGATAAGCCTTCAGATTATGTAGGAGGAATCCCATTCGATGTTTCAGATAAGAAAAAAATCCTCAGTTGTTCTTTCAAATAGGCAGAAATTCTCAAAAATCCTTAGAAGAAACGCAAGGGAATGGTTGCTTGTAATCTTTCTTTATACAAAAGTCCAAAGGAAGAGAATAATCGGGAAAAAACGTCCAAGGTACAAGAAAATACCAACCATTATCGTTAAAAAATACTGACAATCAATTGAAGCAATATTGGTCCACCTGAACAGGTCCATAGGTGCATTTCTCGCCTCGTCCTTACTTGGGTTTTTAAAGAAGAATACGCCCATACGGGCCCATAGGTACTTTTTTCGCCTCCTAAATTGTGTTTTTAAGGAGGAATACGCTTAGTAGATCGCTTAATAGATCCGCTTAATAGTACAAATAATAGTACAATAATCAGATAGTACTCCCAGATACTCGAAGAATAGGCCAAGTTTTGTTCTTTGGAAACTTTATAACGCCAAGCGGTGGGTTCTCTATGGATTCTCTTTGTTTCTCCATGAGAATGCAGATTCTCTATTCTTTTGGGTGTTGTCCGATTAGATAAGCAAATTTACAATGCCTTCGAGCTCTATCTAATGTTAATTTTCCCTTCGTTATTGATAATATTGTTAATTGCTTTTCGCTTTTTCGCGTTTTTCGCTTTGTTTGCTTTTGGGTTTAGGGTTTGGGCTTTGTTTTCGATTCAAACCTGTGCCAGGCATGCGCGTGGAAGTGTGATTTCCAAAACCGATCAATCCAATCGATCAATGAATAGGTTTTCGCCCAGCTTAGGAGGTACTGTGGAGAATACATAATCGGCAGGCACACGTTGTCTGGGTTTTTGCGGTTTTTATTACCTTCAGGGTAGTGGAATATTTTCTATCAAAGTTTTTTAATAAATATTTACAAATAATATAGCTTCTAATTGTGATATTTTTAGCTCTTAAGATTAGATAGGAGAACAAGAGGTGTGTTTCCACGATTTATGGGCTGTTAGTGTAATATAATTAATAACAATTCATAAAACGAATCGTTCGAGTCACTAAAAATAAAAAACTCAACACCATTTAATGACGAGATCGGTTCAATGACTACGCTTACAACTCGATCACAACCGATTTCGATCAAGGTGTTCATATCGGACAGACAGGCGGCTATATAGAAGCTATAGACGCGGCTCCATTCGACCGCCAATTAATTATGATTGAGAACACATGGTTTATGGGGCCGGGAAACCAGTTTTCCAGCCTGCCTGAACATGAACTTTTGCGCCCAAGGCACTTGTATTCCCGTGAAAGCAATCGATGGGATCGAATCATCGCGATTTTCGAAGATCCAATAGAAACAGTCATTCATTTAATTATAGCCTTACCGGGCGATACAATCGATTAACGAATTAAATATAGAAAACCGCACAACGCGGGGCGGGACAGATCAACTGGGAGAGTTCAAGTGGATTTATTGCACTTTGTAAGCCTTGAAAAACACACAAAGTGTCAATGTCAACAAGCGAAATCGATGGAAATGGGAGATCAAGAGTCAAAAAACACCTTTTTTGACCCAAAATTCATTTCAAAAACAACTTTTCCAAAGCCTCGTACAATATTTCAACCTGGCAATGCCATTAGAGAGAGAGACAGCGATTTTGTTTGGAAAACACAGACACAATTTATTTGTTTATGACTTTCGTTGAATTCAAGTATTTTTTGCTCCACAAAAATGTGGCACTCCTAGAGGTTAGCAAATCTGAAATCCGATTTTTTAGCAAAAACCGAAAGGCACTATAAATCAATTAGCGGCTGGCAAGGCCCTAAAATCGACTTTTAACTGTTTTTTTCCCATCTGTTTGCGTCTCTTTTGTGTGATAGAATTCAAGTGCCAAGTAACTGGAACAGCACAGCTGACGGCTCGCGCTCTCTCTCTCGGCTAAGCTCTCTCGACTAAGCTCTCTTTCTGGCGCTGGCTGGTCTCTCTCTCACCAACACAGCTGGAGAAGAGAAACAGAGAAAAAACAAGCAAATAACAAAAAGCAAGCAAAATAAAGAAAACAAAAAAAAAGAAACAAAATTTCGCAACGCCCTGAGATTTTAGTGTTGTCTCGTTTTTCTCACCGAAAAAAAAAAATAATAATAAAGTTAACGCTGACGACATTGTGCGCCCATTAACACGAATTGTCGTATGTTTTCGACTCTTTTTTGTACTCCAGCAAACTGTTTTACTTACCTCTCTATTCTATTATTATTGCAGTGTTTACGGGTGGTGGTGGTGGAGAAAGAGAGTGCACAAGACTTTCACAAAAATAAACTCAAAGCGAGCGAGCGAGCGATGAAAAAAAAAAACTCATTTATTTGCATTTGCTTTTCACTTGATTTCTTTCGCTCTGCACTTTCACCGCACTTTTCACGTGTTTTCCTTTCCTTTCCGCTGCGCTGGAAAATTGTTTTCGTTTCGTACGTTGCTTTATCCTCCTATTCGCTATACGCTATGGCTGTTTCTGTTTTTCTTCATTTTTTTTTTTGGGGCCATTGAGCAATATTTTTTTTTTGAGCACTAAACACACGCACACACCCGCGTTGGAGGCACTCGCACGTATAGGGCAGTGCGCTTCTTTTCAGCTGGTTGCACTTTTAGCCTTATTCTGCATTCTGCATTTTGTATTCTGCACTTTTCGCGATTCGCGATTCTCGCTGGCCTCTGCGATTTTTTGCCACCTTTCGCGTATGAAGTGGGCCGCAAAACAAGACACAATTGTAATATTCAGCTGCTGTTTACACTGCGCCGTTTTTGTTTCTTTTCCGCCCGCTCTCCGATTGCCGATTGGAATTGAGCTAAATTTTTGGCCCCAACTCGGTGTCCCCCCCAGGGAGAGCCGGAGAACGTCGGCGCAGTGTTGCTTCGATCACAGCTGGGCGGATTATTCGAGTGTGCGGCGAGTGGTCACACTGCCTGAGTCAGCTGTTCTTCGTCTGGCGGTTGAATTTATTTTTATATATTATTTATGATTTTTCGATATTTCTGTAGGTATACCATAAACAAATTTGTTTCAAGACTGTATATGGTATTCATATACATAATTTGAGTCAACAATATATGAGTAAAATTTTTTGAAGGCCATTTTTTTGAATTTTCCAGTATTATTTATATGTATTTTCAACATTTTTATTAGATTTTAAATGCTGTTTAAATGTTTAATTTACAATTTCCACGATTATTAGGAAAAATAATAACACTGCATCATTTGGAAGCACTTCGGTGACGAATAATAAACATTGCAACAATATTTTGCTTCAAAAAAATACTCAACAATGATGTAACGGTCATTTTTTAAATTTCATTTTATTGGGTGTAGTAAAAGGAAATCCATATTTTTCTAAAATATAGCTTTATTTATCTATATTTCACATTCTATAAGTCTGATCGGTTTCTAAAGTCCCGGTTCTAAATGACGTTCGAACGATGACATTTCGTACTAAAAAAGCTTGTCTGACAGTTTTTTGATTGATTGATTCAGTTTAGTTTGATCGCCCATCAAAGATGAACACTATTAATGAGAATAATGCTATATTTTAGAGTTTTTCTTCGATTAGGAAGAACAGGAAAGCATAAAAGTGTCATAATGATGACTTTTAGATAAATTACCTTTAAAATAGGAACAAGTTATCGACCAAAATGGCGCATATTTCCTATTCTAAATCCTAAATCAAATCATTCTAACTTTGGTAATTAAAGCCTTAAAATTCATACAAAAATAATGAATTTTTACTACTTTTTACTACACCTAATATCGGAATAATATGGCGACCACACTAACCCTTCTTCAATTTATTTTAAAGGCTAAGGTCTGTGCCAAACGTTTCAAGGATTTGGATTCCTTGAAGCAAGCTTTATGAAAGGAACGGAGTCGGTTTTTTGGCGCAATAATTGGTCTTAAAAACCATATTGGGTTTCAAAAGTCTGCAACCTACAATCCTAAAATATAAGCTAAAAATTTCTCTAAAAAATTCTCTATTTTATTAGAGTTCTATATTTTGATGTAAAGGGATTTAGAATAACGAATTAATTATTATTTTAAAAAGGATAATTTTTGAAACACAATGCATTTAAGAAATTTAAGAAAGAGATTGTCTCAAACTTGTTTAAAGTTTTATTTAGAGAAATTTAAAAATTTATATAGACAGTTAAGAAAGAGTTGAGAAAAATACCATAAAAGAGTTAAAAAATCGTTTAAACAAAAGAAGTGGTTAAGAAACTGGAAAATGGCGTTTATAATTAAAAACTCAATAAAACTTGGCAAGGCGTCCCGTAAAGTTTGAAAAATGCTTGCCAAAAGCATTCCAATTTGGCAATAAGTTTAAATTATGGCTATTAAAAATGCAAGAAGCTCCTAAATGGTCCTGCCCGAATTATGCTTTCAACTTCAAGGCGAGAGATCCTTCCGAGGAACTCATTAGGCGCTCATTAAGTGCAGTCGACTGTAAATTTGGTTATTGCTCGCGAAGAGTCCTCCTGCCTGGACTCTCCTTTATCCTTGCGGTGATTATTCAGGGTATTAACAAGCCTAGGAATTTAATTACTCAAAACAAGAAACCAGCAGAAACACCAGAACAGAAGCACCAACCGGAACAGGACCAACACTGAAAGGGAAACCCGAGACCGAGACTGAGGCATAAACTGGACCCTTTTCATGTTCCGTTTTGGCCAAATGAATGATAACTGGTAAGGGGATTCGAGCTGTAGCTGTAGTCCTGGTCCTGGTTGTGGCAGGCTGCAAAATCACAGGCTGCGATTCGAAACAATGTCTTCATCCAGAAGGGGGTCCTGCCAGCAAATGGCAGCAATAAAATTGAAGAAATCCCCGATGGGACTCTGTGCAAAAATAAGAGGAGAAAAGTGAGAGCCCAACCACTGCCCACTGTTTGTTCCTGTCAACTTTCATTTGTTGCCGCCCGTTGATTACAGGACCCCCCAAAAGTCCTCCCAGTTTATACTCTGGAGAGGGGTATTTCAATTTTGGAGAAAATTATTGACCTTTACTCTTCGGTCAGCAAATGAAAATGTATAATATAATAGTTTCTTTTAAGCAAAAGTCAAGTTTTTGTTAAAAATAAATGATATCTAGGATATCCTGTACTTGTCCGTAGAGATTCCAATCATAGATCATGTGTCCTTTTTAATCTAAGCTCATCAAGGTGTTTAAAGTGTTGTTATTTTAGCTTATTTAAGTTTGAAAAAGGAGATTTTATTAGTAGTAATAATAATAATTAATAGGATTCTTTCGTCACCAAAAAGATATCAGATACTTTTGTATACCTTCGTCACAGACATTTTCTCTCAAGAGGTTCCATATATTTTTTTAATTAATAAGATCCTTTCGTCACCAAAAAGATATCAGATATTTGTAGGTATGCCTTCGTCACAGATAGTTTTCCTCAAGAGTAGTAAGTTTCTTTCGTCCCCAAAAACATATCAGATATTCTTGTATGCCTTCGTTAGAAATATTTTCCCTCAAGAGGTTCTATTTATTTGATTCCAATTACAAGGATGCAAAAACAAGGGTATTAAAAGGACTGTTACCCAAAAAAAATATATTTTCTTTCGATTCTGGCCCTCGTTATTCCCCCCTGACAGCAGAAGTCAAGCGGAATAACAACAACATCAACACTTGGAACTGGCAGGGGATTGAAGTGGAGGAGACAGGGGACAGAGGACATTGCAGCAGGGTCCTCTTGTTTTTGATGATGATGACAGGAGCAGGAGCTGGAGCTGGAGCTGGAGCGGGAGTAGGAGCGGGAGCAGGAGCAGGACCGGGTGTCAGAGCATCAGGGGCACCCGGAGCAGCAGAATCGGCAACGATAATGATGCCCCCTTTCATTATTCGCAGGCAAAGTGTTGCCGAGTCTATAATGAGAGCCAGAAATTCGCGGGGCTTCGAGGATAAGTGACAAGTGAAAATTGTGGGGCAGCTTGGAGAGCGTGGGATGCAGTCATGGTGCGGAAAATCATGAGTGACATCGGGACCATTTGGCCAAACACCAGACTTCTGAATGGTTTTATTAAATTGGAAACTTGAATTCATGAGAAAATAGTTATAGAATCGAGATTAGTTCGTCCTATTCGTCCTTAAAAACTTTCCATAAAGCAAGCTTTGATCCTGGAAACTGACCCTTGACAAGTCCTAAGCCCCTTTGCGAATTTTCCATAAAGTTGAGACTTTAAGTCTTCGTTTGCCCTTTCATTGGATGCACCTCCGTTGGCTGTAAGCAGGCTAAGCAATCAAAGGACCAAAGATGACAAAAGAAGGGACAAGGCCCTGGTCCAGGTCCAGGACATCGTACAACGGACATTGGACATCGTCCATCGTCCATCGGCCGTACTATCAACACAACTAATCCTCGGCATTCACCGAATGATGGACACATCTGATGGACACCCACATCTTGGCAGGGTCCTTCCTCCGCACTTCATTTTCCCGGCCATCTCCGGCCTCTCTGTTGTTTCATTTTTTCCATTTCTGATTACAGCCCAGGGAAATGATTACACTGAGGGAAATTGGATACCTTTTTTATTGCAAAAATATCAAGGAAACTGCTGAGCCATATCGGCTATCACATAGCTTCTCCCAAAGATAGTAATCTTTTCTTCCTGTTTGGATTAATATTGGTTCGTTTTTTTTTCGATGTACCCGTCTGTAGTCCTGCCCCATCCCATCTATGGCGAAGGCTCTGTTTATCCCTGACAAAAAGGACGACGCTCTTGCTGCTGATTGCAGCCGTTGCCATTGAAAGATGCTTTGACGCTTAGCTCTGCTCCTCGTGTTTATCTTCCGAGCTATTCCAGCTGCCCGCTCTTGGAGAGCTACGCAAACAAGCTGCCAGGCTGCCACGTCAGGATGGCAGGACTAAAGGGTTTCTCGTTTAAAGAAATATCAACTTGACCACTTGAGAGGCCAATGAATCATTCATTTGCTTTGCCCGACAACGAATCCTGAATCCAATTATTGCCCAAACGCCATGTTCCAGCTTAATCCTTAAAGCCCCAAAAAAAAACGCGACCCCTGCAGCTGACCAAATGGTCATAACTGGAACCGGAGTCCTGGCACTGATTTATCATCCCGCAATGTAATGCGATATAGATAATGACCTCAAAATTCTGCACACACTGGCTGGGAGGGGAAATTAATGCCGAATGTGTTCTGGCCAGAGGCAAAGGATATTGGCAAAAGGACTTTTGAAAGCCGAGCGCATGTGTGTCCTTAATTATCGAATTCGTTTGCTGGCAGCTGTTTTCTTTTTAAAGGTGATTTAGACGGGAAATGATAAATGATTTCGAGATATTTTTTATCGATTACCGATTACCAAGGCAAGAAAAATCTTGTTCAAAAAACGATAGATTTCGTGACTTACTAGAAGTCCCCTGATTTTTCCACATTTTGAATTATTTTTTATTAAAAACTACTTTGTTCTAATTTAATTACGCTTTTAGCTTTTATAAAACTAGGTCAGTATCCTCGCCACAATTATTTCCAGGACGAAAAGACAAATAATTTTCAAAAATTCAGCGCCTAATCCAATATTTACATTTAGTGGCTGTTTTGTAATTTAAAATGTGATGCAAGTTAATTGAATTTTTCGCCAGGGTTCCATACAAAATTCATAAGCCAAGCTGCAAAGTTTGCATATTAGTTTTTGGAAAAGTTGATGTTTGTCGCGCCACTAGAGAGTTTGTCAAAGGACTAAAAAACCAACATGGGTGGAGTGGGTGTCCTAGGCTGAGATCAATAACATTCTATAACATGTAACAAAGAATGCGTTCGTCACGCGCGTTCGTCACCAAAACGAGCAAAAAAAAAAACAATAAATCGATTCGCCTTGTAAAATGCAGGGGAGAAAAAAAACGTGCCAGGAAGAAATATGGAGAGGGTTGGAGGTTGCCTGCCACGGCAATAAAGCCAGAAATCACGCTGGGAGCAGGCAAATCCCAAAAAGATTTCAACACGCCTCCCCCTGCCAAATCCCCTTCCTCCCCCAGCTATGAAAAATTTCATTCTGGCCCCGAGAGCAGGGACAAACAAAAGCGCAAAAAATTGTTCGCTGCTCAACAAAAAAAAACAAAAAAACAAAGAAAACATGTTAACTAAGACACCGAAAACCGGGGGAAAACAAAAGGCAAGTGGCTTAAAAGGGGAGGGTGATGCAGGGACAGGGTACGGTATCTGGCGGGACGATAAATTCATATAAATCGCGTTAATTTAACCGCAAGCGCAGTTTAAATAACTCAAATGGCTTGGAAAAAGCTGCTTCTCCGTTTTCCGACTGGACCCGCGCACCTAAGCTTGATAAAATGTCGCTGCAAAGCTCAAGACAAATAATACCCAGGCAGAGGCGTAGCCAGAGGGGTCAAAAGGGTGGAAGGACATCTTCAGGTATTGGGTTTTAGGCATAAATCGTTTTTAATGTTTTTTGAGGTTAAGTTAAGCGGAAAAAGTGTTGTAAAACGTGATGCGATCTGGTTGCTTGGCATGTTGCCACTTTTCTAACCTAACTTATTTTTATTATTTGTAATACCAATAAAAATAGCAAAAATCTTAACCCCCCTTAGTACGCCACTGACACCCATGACTTCCTTCCCCCTGAAATCGTTACTAAGGCTGCAGAAAAACGATTGGAATCTAGAGAAATTACGTTCTGAAATGTTTGCCACAATTTGTTTTGCTTTATAATGAGTTATTTTGTATGCAAGGACAGACGTGCCACCGCTGGATGGGTGGGGCAAGTCGGAAGCCATCGCGGGTGGTGGCCACCCCACCCGCAAGTGGCAGCCAAGAGGCCGAGTTTACATTTCGCCTCAATAATGCGGCCAAGTGTTGGCTGGAAATTTTAATTGTTTTCAATTAATACGTCCATTAATTGCTTTTAATTGTGCCATTTATAATTAGTTTCTTATATTAAGCGATCAGCGGCAGATTTTAAATCGATTCGTCTGTAGTTTTTATGGAATTCAAAATTAAGTCAGAGAGATTAAGCAATTTTATAAAGAGAATAAAAATTATTTAAAGAAATCTGTTGGAATTCCAAATATTTTTTGATATATGCAAGGACATGGATACTCGTCCTTCGAGCTCTGGGACTTGGCATTGAAGTGGAACTTGGCCTGTTATTTTTGGCGGACAAAACCGGCTATGGAGGGCAAAACGTGAATTGGCCTTAACTTTCTTTTGATGGCTCATTTGAAGCTGCAGGAGCCAAAAGGATTATTGTGTCCTTGCTCATTAAAGTTTTCGTTTAAAACTTTTTCCTTTACGCTCAGACATTGCTTCATTTGCTTCCGAAACAAAAAAAATTAAATAAAGTTGAAAAAATAAAGTTTTCTAAGGCTTCCTTTTCAGTCTCCCCCACTCTCTCGCTCTCTCTTTCATTGTCCTGCTTTCGTTTATTCCTTTTTTTTAAGGTGCGACCCAACAACCCTTGGAAAAAGGGAAAAATTTTCTGTATAAAACAAAAAAAAATCCCAGAGGCAAAGCCAAGAAGCGCCATAAACGTTAATTGTTGTTGGTCATGACATAAGAGCCACCGAGTGACATTGCTTCCAAATACAATTTTCGTTATGCAAAGAGTGCGGAAGGACCTCCCTAATGAACCAGCAAGGATGTGCCAGCGTCAAATGGTCTTAGCCGGAGCGTAAAGGATTCGGCCACGTTCCTGCCAAAAAGGCCTAATGAAAGCGACAGCCGAAATCCGCTAACACACACTTGAGTGGCAACAAGGTCATCGAGTTGCCTTTTTCCTTCTTGGCCAACACATTGCATTCTCTTGCGAGTTTCAAATCCAATCAATGGAAGATATTTTTCACTCTAGTAAGCCCAAAAATACACAAATTCCATTAGAAATTCAATTTCAACTTATGGTTTTCCATTTTGTTTGGCTTAAATGCATTAAAGTGGCCTAAAACGATTGGCAAGCATTCAAAGGTCCTTCAAGTCTAAGGAAGTTTGCATTTAATCAAAGGAAATAATTTAATTTTGCCTTTGAAATATATTTTTCTACAAAACTATCTAGATTTTGTTACAAAATGTTTTGAAGAATAACAAGATTTTGTCTATCGATATTATCGATAACAGTGAAGGATGCAAAGGTAAAGTTGCTTTTAAATTATATTTTTCCAACCAAAATATCAAGATTTTGTTTGTTTTCAATGTTTTCAAGAATAACAAGTTGGTTTATCTACAACTTTATTTTTGTTTAATTTAATAAAATTGGTTTAGGATAAAAGAACATTTTAGTTTTATTTCAATTTTACAGCATTTTTCATATTTTTGAATATTTTATTATTCACAATTTTCCAAAATAATTTTTTTATCCTCTACCTATCCCAAAAAAAAAACTTCATTTTTTTTGGGCTATGCAAATGAAATGCGAACTGACATGCGGAAAAACCTCATCTTTCTGCATCACAAAGTCATGCGTTTGCATAATCAAGGAGACAGCCAAACAGTCGAAAACAAAATGTGGCAAATCATTCTAAAAATCAACTGGGAGGAGGTGGAGGAGAGCTAGTGAAGCAAAAAAAGCAAAAACCGAAACCTGAAACAAGACCAAATCAATGACAAAAGTAAACAAATGAAAACGTAATGGAAGCCTTATGTGGAAATCCATTAATCTTGGCAGTGACGTCACTCGCACGCTGGTGAAAAGCAGGTGGGAGCTGCTAAGCTCCGGAAAGGTAGATTACCAGTGTTGTGCAATAACCAATCAGAAACCGACAGGGAGCACATGTCCCTGTCCACCTGTAGCACTTCCCCAGCCCACACCTCCTGCAGCCAAACAATCTTCACTGGCTTTGCTATTGAGAAGGGAATCAAAATGTTGCGTAACACATGTCACAAATGAATGACAAAGGTACATTTTCTTTATTACAAATCCTAACTTATAACAGGGCTGCCTGTCGCAGTCATCGTTGATTTTTACAAAGGTCGAGTTATTTTTGTACAAAACACAATTGTTATTAATAACTCGTAAGCTTCGGCAAAGCCTTTAATAAATTATTCCACGACTTTCAATTAAATTAAAATGTCATTGTGGAGGATTAAAGAAACAATTACTTATGGCATTTACCAACATTGGATGTCAACGATAAGAATGAGTTATCAAGAAAGTGTCATCTCTGATCATAAGAAGCAGTTGCAAGCTTTGTGTTATAATTTAAAACAAAAACGAAATTAAGCGTTGTAAATGATTAAATTTCTTGTTGTTTCGATGTCTAAAATAACCATCAATTTTTCAACTATTTCAAGCGGCAAAATATGGTGATGTGGTGATTAAAGAAACAATTACTTATAGCGTTTACCAATCGATAATCATCGATAACAATGAGTTAAGAAAATATCATCACTGATCGTAAGAAGCAGTTACTAAGCTTTTTGTTTCAATTTAAAAAAAGCGAAATTAAGTTGAATTTGACGAAACAATTTATCATAATTGATGCCACATTACTATATTGTAAATGATCCAATTTCATGTCCTTTCGATATCTAAAATAACCATACATTTTTCAAATATTTTAAGCGTCAAAGGGGGGATAGTATCTGGTGTCGTCGCTGGGCTGGAAAGTGTCATTTGTATTACTTTGTAACAACTCTCTAACCACTTGCTCCACCCCACAGCTCCTGAAATTATTTGCTTTTGCCTTTTCAACGCCACGCCAGGACGAAGCTACAGACGAGTGACAAAACACTCCCATGTTGGGTGAAATTTAAAACTGAAACGCCTTTTTAATGCCTTTGTTGTTGGTCGCCCCGGTTGCATGTGTATTGTGTGTATGTCTTTACTGTCCTTGCTGGAATTAAATTAATGACAAACAATTTCTCATTGTCTTTTCGCTGGTGCGTACTTAGCACGCGCCGGAAATGTATCCATATCCGTTTGAAATTTTTCCATTGTTTTCCCAGCGCACACACAAAGTCGTTTTAGTGGCGATAAAGAGGTCCTGTGCACTGGCAGAACAAAGGCTTTGCTCTCTAATTGATTATGATTAAGTCCTTATTGTTTAGCAGTTTATTTCCTACATTTTATTTTTTTTAGTGCAGCAGCTGAAGCCCTAGGTAGGAGGACCCAGGCTCGGTCCCAACAAATTACCTCTAAGTAGAGGCAGCAAAAAGCTCTGCTGTCGAAGGACATTAAGCCTACCACTCGCCAGGACCCAGAGAGTCGGAATCGCACATTAACGTAGTCGTAAAACTTATGACCCGCCCAGCACCAACTATTAGCCATCATTGGCAGCTGTGTCCCTGCATGGCCATCCAGAGCTTTGGGTCCTTCGTCCTCTTCACCGCATGACAAATGATACCAACTATTTGTGGTGCAGTGGCAGTCTTGCACTTGGTTTTGGTCAAGATTACTTCTTGACAAGTTGCGATTAATCAAAATTCTGTCGATGGCATCTTCGTCCTTGTGATGTGGTAATCAGGCGAGCTTAGAGTCTACCAATCAGTTTAAAAATAAATTGAAACATTTTCGTTGCAGGACATGTGGCTATTTCCAACCGAAAGTAATGATAACCGAAGAGGCGGGGTCAAAAGGCTGCTCGACTTTAATGGCAACCTCGACAGAGGACGGGGATGAAGACAGGTGCAGCTTTTCTCTCGCATGTTACATATGTCCGGGCTATAAAAGCAATTGAAAGCAATTTCACTTTTATTAATATCAAAAAAAAAGGGAAAAAGTGAAAAAGGACGAGAGAAAAATATTCGAAAAGCCGAGCACAATGTCATTTATTCTGGTCGAACGGAAAGCGCTAACCGATGATAAATGCGAATGGCTTTCTTCGCTTTCTTTTGCATTGAACTGGAAACATTTTTTGACAGCGGAACTGAAATGCGGACCGCAGGCTGTATAAATTACTGGAGAAATAAATTTTGAAGAAAGTCAGGCTCGACTACACTCACCTGGCCATGTTGTTGTGTCCTTGAAAGTTTTCTTTGGGTTATCCGTGTGTGTTTGTTTGTCCTTTTGATAGGCTGTGTGTGTCCTCGGCAAACGAAATCAGCATCCAAGATGATGAGGATGCCAGCAGGAGCTGTTCCCGATTTTCTCTCAATATCCTGATGAGCTTCAGGAGCCAGTTACATCGTTTGTCTCTGTCTCTCGGCCTCTGTCTCTTCGTCCTTAGACGGCTGGCTGATTGAGTTTGAGATTTATGCCTTAAGTGCTGCTGGGGGATTTGTTATCTTGTCCCTTTTGGCCTGGCCTATACGCACCACTCTATACAGTCCTTCGTCCTTGATCCCGCTGAAAATGGCAAAAGAAAAACAGTTTTATAGTTGATGATAATAATGATGATGATGAGGATGCTCTGCGGTTTCCTTTCTGCTCTCAATTTACATAAGCAGCCGGCATCATTAACATCGCAAATGTATGTATTTCTGTTTGTGTTTCGGTTTCGGTTTTTATTCATTTCTTTGGCACTTCTGTAATTTCATTTCCATCTTTAACAAATTTAGCTTGTTGCAGACATTTATCATACGCCCTGTGGCCCGCTCGCTCCTTTCTAACCACCATAAATCATTCATGGAGAGTCCCCTCTCTGGAGTCTCCCCGACCATGTTTATTTTTTCCCGCCCTTTTGATAGACCCAGCACTCCCGTAAATAAAAACGAACAAATGCAATTATAAGTCGCCGTTCAAACAACTTTTAATGCCAACTGACAGCAGCTGCCCAGTGGATGCGATTTTGTTGTGTTGTGTTTCAGTCGAATTTTATGGATTCGGGTATGATTGATTGTTTAGGCCGCTCGGATTCGCCCCAAGTGGGGGCTTTACAATGTCGGTATTCGATATTCGATGGAGGAATAGTGTACCACTATTACAATAGTACCACAATAAACTTTTATTCCAATATATGTACGGGAATTTTCAGCAAATATTTTATGTTTTTAGGAGAAAAACATTCGCTCTATGGATGTAAAATAGAGATTCTTTTACCTCCCATTGCATTGAAAGGTATGTAAAACATTTTAGGGCTTTATATTTTGGTTTTCATGAGATTTGAGACTAACTCCGAATTTAAAGTCTCTATTTTTTGTACAATTTAAAGATAAAACAAGAACAGAACCCGCATCGTGACAAACCCATTACCAGACCGGTTTTATAGCCACGCCGTGTCCTCCGGGAGGAGCCGGAGTTCCGCCTAGGAGGGCGGTATTATCAGCTGATCCCCATTATGACTTCCACGGAAATATATGCTAGGAAAGATGGGAGTATTCGAGGCGGGACGAGGAAGACCCAGCCATTGGCTAAACAAACACAGTAACACATATTGAGACACAAGCTCGAAACACTCGCAAGCAAGCCGATAAAAATAAAAACAATACCCGGGGAGCGGAGACCAAATATTTGGAACTAAATGCGTATACGTAATGTGATAGAAAAACGCCCAACCCACCAACCGCCCACAACGCCCACCCGCCCACAAACAAGGCGGAAAAGCGTGTGGCAAAGAGTGTTATGGTGATGGAAAAACGGAGTAGAACAATGGCGAGGTTGGCACTTTCCAAACAAACCGAAAATAAAGCGGAAAACTGAGAACGATTGACTGGGTTTTCGGTCCTTCTAAAGCCTAAGCCTTGGCCTTGCGTTGGTTCGGGGACAAGTTCCAGGATTTTTGTTTTTTAGGATAAATTTTGCTGTATAAATTAAGAAAATTTGAACTTTAAGGTTGGTTTTAGGGTGAGGTTCTTTTCCGCTAACGGTTGCCATTTTGTCGCATGAAATTAGTGTTGGAAAAGTTAGTTTTACGCAAAAGTAAAGTAAAGTATTTTTTTTGGTAGATTTTTGGTAGAAATCACGTTATAGGTTAGGAATAAAGTTTGTTAATTTATTTAATTCCTGCTTCCAAAATAAGCTGTTCTATTATGTTAATTGATTAATATTATTTATTTTCTTGTATAAATAATTGCTCATAAACTTATACAAAAAGATGGACAATATTTGGAAGCCATTTCCTATCTAACTTTTCCAACTTTCTCCTACTAGCCCTCCTTCTGTGAGAATTATAATACCCGAAATGAGGCAAAAAAAAATACAGAGCAAAGCAAAGAGGATGGAAAAAAGCAACGGTTTTGGAGGAAAAGGCGTCAGGAAAATCGAAAAGCAAGAAAAAAGGAAAACAGAAATACTAGACCCCAGAACACAGAGCTACTTAAAGGCAAACACACACACATGGACGTAGGGGTTAGGGGGGGGTACAAAACCTCAATGGCAGCTGCCATGGCAAACACCAGAGCGAGACAGACACAGCCGCAGAGCGAAAGGGACGGGGACAAACAAACAGTGGGACAAACTGACGGCGCTTGTCACTTTGTTTGGCTCGGTTTCAATTCAATGCACTGCCTGCTACCGACTGCCGACTGGGGCATATTAGTATGCAAAACTGATAATCAATAGGAGACGATGAGGACTCAGTGGAGATTATGGCGCAATTTGCATACGGGCATGTGCCAGCCAAAGATATCCCCAGTACCCGTTACTATACCGTTGAACCGTTGAACCGTTGGACCGGTAAGCCGACGATAAACCGCGACCGACAAAGGACCAAAAGCATCCAGTGTGTGTCATTTAATTGAGTCAAAGGGAAGGACATCCCTATCCCACCTCTTAATGGCTGCCAACTAATGTGAGCCGTGCAACTTTTTTGCACTTAATTGAAATTCGCGGAACGACATTGAAAAGCTTTCAGCCCAACGGTACCCTTCCCTTCGCCAGGACATTAAGTGACAGATCAAAGCATTAGTATTTGGAGTTGAGCGGGAAAGGATCTTAGAGTTAGGTTCCTGTCCTGCTAAGTTTCCAAGAAACACAGAATATATACCAATTCAATATTTTATATTTCATTCGGAATATTTATGAAATGTTCTCGGGAAAAATACGACCCTTTCCGTGCAAAATTTTCAATAACTCTCCTGGGTTTTATGGTCGCAATTTGCAATTTATCATCAATTTGATGGCCAAAGGGCCGAGAACATAAACGTGGTCCAAATGGAGATTGTAACAAAAGGCAATAAAAGCGGCACTGGCGATGGCGATGGCCGGGACAGGATATATGTAGCTATGAAGCCCCCTCGCCACATATCCTTGAGTGTAATGCTTGATTTCCGATTGATTTGTGGCCCAGGACCTTGCTGCATTCACCAGAAAGTTTGTCTCAGATGCACCTGCTGCTTTTACAGAGAAGAAAATTAAATTTTCAACATGAACAGACATGTCTTCGAAAAAGTGTACGTTTTTCAAGAGGAGCCCTTGGTTTGTAAGAGCCATATCCTTTATAATTGATATGATATCCTTTAAATTTTCCGGGATCTAAGAAAAGCTTTCCTCCTGTGTTTTTGGCAGAATATGAAGAGACATGCCTTTGAAAAAGTGTAATAATTTCAAGAGAAGCTCTAAGGAACTAAAGTCCTATTAGATTGTGAGAGCCTATGATATCCTTTAATTTTTAAAAAGCCTAGAAGAGCTTCTAATAGATGTCCTCCTGTGTTTTTGGCAGAACATGAAGAGACATGCCTTCGAAAAAATGTAATAATTTTAAGAGAGGCTCTAAAGAACTAAAGTCCTATTAGTTTATGATATCCTTGAATTTCTAATAGATTTCCTCCTGTTTTTGGATGGCAAAACATGAAGAGACATGGCTTCAAAAGTTAACTTATTTCAAGAACAGCTCAAAAAGTCCAATTAGTTTTGGAGAGCCTATGATATCCTTTAATTTTTTAGATACCCTAGAAGAGCTCCTAATAGATTTCGTCCTGTGTTTTTGGGATGGCAGTCTCGTTGGGGAAATAACAAAAACTATAGCATACTTATGGGCCGCTTTGAGAGTTGCCATAAGACGCTTAATAACTGTGAGTAGTGCAGGCACAAGGACATAAGGGGCCGGGTCCTCCGGAGTCCGTCGTCCGTCCGTAGTCCGCCGTAGTCCGTCGTACGATGTACGTGCCAATGGCCCGAGTCGCAGTAATAAACACACGCACAGCCCAGTTAACACAGAAATATGCCCCAAGTGTCAGGGCGGGCAAAACATGCAATGAATGGTGGCATGCCCCAAGCCCCCCGCCACTGTCCCTCGCCCTTATTCGCGGTGAAAGTCCAAGGAAATGGGAAATGGATTTTCAGTTGTCGTTGTTTTTTGTTTTCATTCTACTTTTTTTCGTGTGTGTTTTTTTTGTTTTATAATTACTCTGATAGCGTCGATGTATGTATGTTTGTGTTATGGTAAGCACACATAACGGTAATTTAATTAACATACATCAACACACACACATCCAAAAGAGAATGTGGCACACAATGAAAGTTCATGGTGGTGGGGGGAGGTGTGTGCCTTGAGGGACTTACAAAGCGTTTCGGCAAACTGACTTTCCTTAATCGATATTCAAATGTTTACTTAAGCGCGCTCGAAACTTTTTTAATCATTTATACTCCACGCGAGAAAGCACTTTAAATTATTTGCATTAATTTTGATTTCCGGTTTAATCTACGTTTTGTATTTATTTCCAATAAATGTTTTTTTTTTCTTTTTTCTAAATTTAACTACTTTTTTTTAGGCTCGAGTCGCCAGTGTTTACGCCACGAAAAAAGCCGCACAATCACATTTGTGTGTAGGAGTGTGTGTTCTCATTCGGTTTTGCCGCCGGAAGTTGCACGTTGCTACCGTTAGACCGCTGGCCGCTTCCGCTTCCTGCGTTGCGAGCGACCCAACCGACGAAAAGCGCGTTCTGCAGGCGAATAAACAATGCTGCGATTCCTGTCCAAATTCCATACTACCTCCGGCCAGTGTTGCCGTGCTGCAAGTCATGCGTATTGCGAAAAGAGAGCGAAAGCCATCTGAAAGCCTCTCTCTCTCGCAGTGCTCTCTCTCGCAGAGCAACCTGCTGACGGAACATCTGTGTTTTTGTTATTATCCTTTCAGCGGGACCACAGGACTAGCAACACAGACAACTGCAACAATTCGATTGCGGTGACTGAACATACAGTTATTTCAATTATATGTGGGATCCCCCCCCCCCCGAAATAACTCTCGACTAATTGATGGCACACAAAGAGTTAACGGTACTCTGATTGCCATCAACGGTATTACCGATACAAGCACTGAAAGAATGTGAACGCCATTTTGAAAATATTTTATAACGATTTTTTAAATATTATTTATTAAATTTCGTGTAAACTTCCGATTGATTGATTATATTTTACCCTATACTTGTTTTCTAATTAAATATTAAGCAAAATTTAGATAAAGGATAATGCCCTTTTCTTCTCTTTTCGTATCTTCAAAATGATGTCCTTAAAATGTCAATCCAGCCAGAAAACTTAAAACCATGCTGATATCACCAAATCAAGGGCCTATTGTGGTGAAACGGAAACATTCGTTTCTTTCCTAAGAGCCTAAGAGCCTATTGGCAGGACGGCGCCTCCTTTCGACCGGAAGAGCCGCACACAAGTACACGCCCAGTCCAGGGGAATGGGAATCCAGGCCAGTGTCTCTGTGTTCGTTTAGTTCACCAGTCGGAGCAGTCGGAGCAGTCGGCGGGCTACTAATGTCAAGGTTTTTTGGCTGCTGTTCAAAATGCACCAGCGGCAGAAACAGCACGGCACGTGGCCATGCCATAAAAGTCAGGAACCGAGGGGGGTGTGGAGGGGGTGTGGGGACGATTATGCCACTACCAGGCCAATCCTGCACCTTGCACACTGCCGCCCCCAGGCTCCCCCGTTTCGCCAACCGCTGCTCCTTGCACCTCGCATGAATGAGCAAAAATGTCGCGGCAAGCCCGATTCGAAAGCCAATGTCAAGTGCACGAGGCAGCCAGGATGGTGGCAGCGAGGCAGGGTGGCAGGATGGCAGGGAGACATGCACTTTACATGCCTCATGATACCCCACAAGATTGTCGCCCCTATTTGGTCCCGTTAGCTAACGGTGAGTACAGTGAACACGTGTAGTGCAAGGACAGTTTGTTTTGCAATGGTTGGAAATTGGGAAATAACTGGAGGGACTAGCAAAGATATTAAAAAAGTGGAATATTAAAAGAAAAATAAAAGTATCAAGTTTTATAATACAAATCTAAGTTTTAATAATCAAACTATTTTAAAATTTTGATATAAAAACAAATAGTATTAAGAAAATGAAATCCAAGTTTCCTTTCCGCGAAAGTATTCGTAATGAACTTTTACGAAAACTGGGATTGTAATGCCAAATTATTATAAAATATTTGTCCCAAAATCCATTAAAATAATATATTTAACTAAACCCGCAATAGTTTCAATAAACTAAAGACTATTTTCTATCCTTTATAGAAGGTTTCTAAGAAAATAATGTGAATAATACGATTCTTTGAAGGAAATGCGTTAATACGGTAAATTTTTTGTATAAAAGATTAAATATTACTTAACTAACAATAATAATAGTTTATTAGTTTATTAATTTTACTTAACGAACCCCCACTGTATCCTCCGTGAGGACCATTAGGGTCGCCGACAACTGGCGGTCCCTCGAGTGACCCCCAAATTGGAAGGCAAACTCACGTAAATGGGTGTGCATCCATATTTTATATGCCATCGATTGCAGGCCCCCAAGCCAAGCCAAGCCAAGCCCTTGAAAAGCCAAGCAGTTTGTCCTGGGAAAACATGTGGCCAGGCAGAGCATAATGCAAATACATTCCTCTGGCGAATTCCACTCACACGGCAATTAGATGAGAAAATTCCTCAATATTTGTCTACGCCAAATGCAGGAAGGAGTTTTCAATATACGAGTAGGCTGTTCATTTTAGTCTTTTGATGGAAATTAATGATAACGTTTATGAAAAGCACAGTTAATCAGAAAGGAAAGCTAACTTCTGGCGGAGTCGAAGATTATATATCCTTTCAGTCTGCTTGCTGCTTTAACTGCTTTAGATAATGCAAATATCGGATATAGTTGGACTATTCTTATAGGAACTTCAGTACAAGATCCGTTTCTTACTAAATGGATTTTGAAAAAAGTCCCACGGTTCTACTCTTAAAAGTACCAAACTTATAGCGTTTCTGATCGTTCAGCGATTCGATATAGTAGCTATAGAATATAGTCGTCTGATACGTATAAAATTTTATAGATGGGATAAGATTATCAGGGGCTCTGAATTTAAAATTTCATCTTTCTATCCACAAAAACATGGATGTTATAGAATTTCCCATCGTTCAGTAATATAGGATATGGAATATGGTTGCCTGATCCATATGAAATTTTCTAGATGACCTCATATTCTCATAAAAGAGGCTTTTTATAATAGAAACTTTAAACGAGTTTTAAATTTTTAACACAAAGTATAGCATTTCCGATCGTTCAATAACATGGGAACTATTGGATTTATTCATCTGAACCTCTGAAAATAGGTTCTTCATAAAAGTAGTTCTCAATAAATTTTAAAATTTTTATCAAAAACATAGAACTTATAGCATTTCTGATCGTTCAGGTATATGGCAGCTATAGAATATAATCCTCCGATTCTATATGAACTCAGATTCTTATATTAAAGAGGCTATTCATAATAGAAGTTCCTACAGAATTTTAAACTTTTACCAAAAACAGAACATATAGCATTCCCAATTGTTTAATTGTATGAAAGCTATAGGATATAGTCGAGCGATCCCGGCCGTTCCGACTTACATATATACTAAGTGCTAAGAAAAGAGGCGTGTCTGCAAAGTTTAAAGTCGATAGCTTTAAAGCTGAGAGACTAGTTTACGTAGAAACAAACAGACGGACAGACGGGCATGCTTATATCGACTCAGGAGGTGATCCTGATCAAGAATATATATACTCTATATGGTCGGAGATATCTCCTTTACCGCGTTTCACATTTGAGAGCAAAATAATAATACTGTCTGCGAGGTTGTAAAAATTAATTGGCATAAAAAGTGTTAGAAAACGTTTTTTGAATGGGTGCAATAGAAAAATGCCATTATAGGAGGCGGAACCTGTGGGCTTGGTCATTACAGGAATCTACAAGCCAAATAATATGTCTTGATATCTTATAGTCTCTGAGATTCACGCTTTTATACAGACAGACGGAAATGGTTACGTCAACTCGGCTGTTCAAGCTGATCAAGAATAAACATGCTTTGTGGTATCAGAAATGCCTCCTTACTCGTTCTCACATTAATTTTCATGAATATTATGTACCCAGGTTTCCATACCCGGACTGTTTAAGAGTCAAAATCTGTAATGCCCTTCGTCGTGCTACGGAAGTCAGAAGTCCACCGGATCTTGTTCCAGCCTGACTGAGGATGTCCCCCTTCTGGAAGCTTCGTGGTGGCTGTGGTTTTACACTCAAATGCGAGTAGAACCAATAAGAACAAAAGTTGAGCGTGGAGTTGCGTTTTTACCCAAGGGCCGTCATCCCAATCATCGGATGAGGGTATGGATAGGCCTGAGTCCTTAAACGAGGATGAAGCCATGACCAAAAATATTGGCTTTATTCGATAACCAGTGGAACAAAGTTCCAAAGGATCGCTGATTGACGCAGTAATTTAATCCCGCGCTAACAGGAGCTGCGAGATTAAGCTAACAATCGTCTTCAACATACTCCACGGGTATAAAAATGTATAAAAACAATTATTTTATGGTTTTAAATGTACGTTTAAAACTTGACGCATTATATATTATGTTTATTCCAGTGATGATACTTCATGTAAGTTTATAACTTAATTGTTACTTATGAATAGCCTATTGTGGGATTACGACTACGATCTGTTTTTTGTGAAAGCTGTCCGACTCTGTCTCAGAGGTCCTGCTGCTTGGCTTCGCTACACTCTATGGGTTATGGATCATACAATTAAAATCTCCGAGCAACTTACAAATTAACTCAGAATTCAGACTAATTTCGAGAAATTAATTAACAATTCAGAGTGTTTCTTCGCAAGAAGCTAAAATGCTGGCATAAATAAACTATGATTAGGATGTTTTTCGTCTAAGGACTAATACTAGAAGGAGCTCCACTAAATTAGGACCATGTCTTGGGCAAGCTGAACGATCCGAAGCGCTGGTGATCGTCCACGCCGCGCACGGCGAAGTAGTAGCGCTGGTTTTCCTGGAACTGATTCAACGTCACGGCCATTGGCAGTAACATGGCCTTGACATCGCCGACATGGCGCCAGCTGTCCGTGCTCGGTTCGTGGATCGTCTCCTGGTAGGCGTATATCTGGTACGTCACACATTCGGAATACCGCGGGCTGGTGTCCTCCAGGGTCCAGGAAATGACGATGCCGGTATCCATCAGACTAATCCGTATCACGGGTCGCGACGGAGGAAGCCTCCAGGCAGGATTAAAAGGCTGGAGAGGCGATGAGGGTAGGGGCGCTGGATGGGAGTATCTCAAGCGACCAGAAGATGGCGGAGTATTCTCCGAACGAATCTGCATCGAGACATTCGATCCCACCGAGTTACGCGGCATAGCTGTTAAAAAAGGGAAATTTTTATTAAAATATTTTAAGGACATTAGGAAAGCTTGAATCTCACCTCCTGGCGGGGTTTGGATCAACTGCCTGGCATTCGCCCGCGCCAGCTGCATTGGGGAGGCTCTCACAACATTCCCGTTGCCGCCGCGTCCGGACGGGGCTCCCGGTCCCGCTCCCGCTCCTGCCACCGCTGACGCTGCAGCTGCTGCCGCATTCTTCCTTACTGTCAGGTTAACCACCTGGCGCAGCCGAACATTCGCCTTGATGGCCGCTTTTAGTGCCGCCGAAGCATCATCCTCATCCGTCAGATCGATCACCGCCTTCTCCTTGGGCTTGGCCGGGGTTAGGCTTGCCTGTTGCTGCAGGGCATGGCCGGGATCGGTGGCATCGGTATTCGAAATCGGCACGGAAACAGTGCCGCCCGACATTGGCAATCCCATTGAGCGTACCTTGGTGGTGCACTTGGGCACTGGCTTGGAGGGGCCCGGTTTGGCTTGGTTGGATCTGTGAAGGATTAAAATGTTTATTAAATGTTTCTTTAAAATGGTTTCTAGAAATAAAAACTCACTGTTGGTATTGTTGCTGCTGCTGCTGGCGGTCCTGCTGCTGGCGGTCCTGCTGCTGCTTTTGTGGCAGGTAGGCTGGGGCAGAGTTGCGATTTCGCATGGCCGCCGCCTTGGCCGCCGCTGCTGCTGCAATGGAGGGCGTGTTAAGGGTGGATTTCGACGCATATCCTCGCTGACCACCGGGTGAAGGAGCCTGCAGGCGATTATTCATTGGGAGCTTGGGCGAATTATTCACGGGGCCCGGGCGCTGGGGAGTGATCTTCTGCATGCAACCACGACGTGGAGGAGGCGCCGACGCTGGAGGATGACCCAGGGATGGGTTGGATCGCTGTGGCTGCGGCTCCGGCTGCTGGTGCTGCGGACTGGTGTTGGGATTCAGATCCAGATTCGGACCCAGACTCGGACCAAGACTAGAAACCAAACTCGGACCCAGACTCTGACCCAAACCGGGTCCAGACATGCCAATGGGAACCGGCGGTCTAGCCCGCATAGGGGAACGCATCGGCGAGGTGCTAGCCTTGGGTGGAGTGCCGCAGGGTGGCGCCAACATGCCACTGCCTGCAGATGACGTTGACGGCTGTTCCGGAACAGCAACGGAGGGCTTCATCGCTTTAAAGGGAATGCCCACTTGGAGGCCTACGGCTCGGGTGATCCGCACGGGAGCCGTGAAATGGGAGTTCTTGGTCTCCAGGTCCTTAAGGACCCGCTTGTGGACGGTGTCCAGGTCGAGGAACTGCTTCGAAATCTCGGCAATCTTGCGCCGATAGGCGATCAAAGTGTTTTCGCACTTTTCCAGCTGAGAGCGCAGATCCGCAAAGTCGCTCTTGACCAGCATTCCCTCGACGACCTTCTGCAGGACGAGTTCCTCCAGGTCGTTGCGGGTCATCTGGTCGAAGCTCTTCCGGAAATTCTTGACAAACTCCATTTTGAATGGCTTGACGTCCGTCTTTATTTCCGGTTCAGGCTTCAGGTCCAGGGTCAGCTCCGTTTCTTCGGGAAATTTGATTTCTTCCTCCTTGATTTGATCCTTCTCCTCGTGGGCATCCAGGTCGATCTGCAGATTGCCTTCGCCGGAGCTGTTCGAGTCGGTATCGTCAGTCTTTAGTTTCTTTGTTGGTATCTCCTCCTGCTTCGGGTCCGTCTCCATTTCCAAGTCAGAATGATCGTGTGACCGCTTGGCTGCTGACATTTTCTCCTCCACGCCTGCCGTGGGATTCTCTTCTGCGATCAGTTCTGCGGGTTGCACCTTCTCGTCAGTACTCAGGCGCACCCTCTTGGACGCGGGTTCCTGGACATCCCGGCCTGGTCGCAAGAGGTTGCTGCTGGAATTGCTGTTCCCGTTCTCTGCACAGGCCGGCTTGTCCTTTTCTGGCACTTTGAGCTTCTCGTACTGATCGCAAGCATTGTCCGAGTTGTCAGCAAGGAGGGGTTTCTTATTCTTCTGGATTTCTGGAGAGGATTCGGACTCCTTTTCAGGGATCTCAGTTGGTTCCTTAGTTTTTTGTACAGCTGGCTCGTCTTCGTCCTCAGAAACGAGCACTACATCGTCGTCCTTTGGCGCCTCTGGTTCCTTGGTCGGTTCTTCTTTGGGTGCCTCCAGCGGCTCAGGCTTTTTGCTCTTCTCGATGGACTCGAAGAAAATGACCTCGTCATCGGATTCGGCTTCCTTGGCTTGGATTTCCTTTAAGCCATTCTTCTTCTCCCCATCTTCCTGTTTATCCTGGTCATTCGAAGGATCTTCGGAGACCCCATTGACCTTTGGTGAAGGAAGAGCTTCCTTTTCATCCTCTCCATCTTTGTTCTTTTCCGATGTCTGAGACTTGACATCCATTAGGAGGTCATCTATATTCGTATCATTCATTTCCTGGGTTTGAGTTCGAATGGCGCCTTCTTCCTTCTCCTCTTGATCCTGTTGCTCTTCCACTATCTTTGGCTCCTCCGTCAACCCATCAACCCACATGGCTTCCTTCGGCTCCTTGTTGTCTTCTTTAACTTCCACCGCTTTGGATTCACTATCTCCCATCTCCTTAGGGACCTTCTCTTCCTGCGATTCTACAGGTTTTTCTTCTTCAATTAACTCCACCGAGGTATCCTCTTCCGCATCATCCTCTTTTACGTCGATTGTGTCTTCCAGGGGAAGATTCTTAGGATTCTTTCCCCCCTCTGACTCGTTCGAGGAGTCCAGATCTATGATGTCTGAAGAGGACTTTTTGCCTTGCTTCGGTTTATCGGCATTGCTGTTAAGGATATCATCGTCATCGGAGGATATATCCTCCAGATCATTGTCGATCTGCTTCTTAAGGATCTCCTTTGCTTTTTGTTTTAAGGATTTACAGGAATCCAAATCTTCAGTACTGGAAATGCTGTCTAGAGCATCCTCAAACACATCCTCCGAGGTGCTTGTTTTCGCCGAACTTTTATCCTTAATCTCTTCTTTATTCGCGCTTTCTACTTCTTTTTCCAGGTCTTTAGGGGATTCGTCCTGGGCAGGATCCACACTTTTTTCAATGTCCTTACTCTTACTTTTCTTCCGAGCTTCAATCTCCGATTCCGACTCCACGTTGTTGCGAGCTTCTGTTGTTTCCGTCAAAGCTGCAGCGTCTTCCTCTTTCTCCTTCTGTTTCTCTGTTTCGATTTCTTCTTCTTTCCCTTCTAACTGTACTTGGGCAGAGTTTTCGTTTTCCAACACAGGGTTGCATTCGTCGAGTTTATCGGAATTTTCCCCTTTGTCAGCATTTTTGGGACTCCCGTCCACAATGGAGCTAATCTTGTCCAGCAAGGCGTCCAGATCTCGGCCAGCGCTACTTTTCTCTCCCAATTCAGTCGACTTTGGTTTATCGACTTTAGGCACACTATCGGCATCACTATCGCCGTTGGATATCTTCTCAGATATTTCTTCTTTATTTCCAGTAGAACCCATCGATTTCTTCAGAGCAGCTAAAGTTTACGATGCTTTAAAAACTATCGGCATAAGCAGATTAAAGTAATGCTTACCAGGAGTGGGGAGAGTTTGCCCATCACTATCGAGGTCCGTGGATAGAGTCCGCAGCAGAGCTCCCTCCGCCGATAGTTCCTTGAGGTCTACGGTTTTGCCTATTTCCATCATTTTTTGGGTTTTTTTATTTAAAAGGTCTACTTATGCTAAACTCATTGAAATCTGAAAAAAAAACAAAAATGCGATATTGTTGTTAGTCAAGTGATATGGTGGCAACCCTGTCAATGACTTGCACTATCCAAAGTTTTTGTTATTCTTCTTTCATTGATACTTTCTTTCAGGAATTACGAAAGGTTATTTATAGAACTTTGATATATATATAGTATTTATATATATATAATAATTTTTCCTATACATATAGTTATTGCCTTGCAGCATGAAAGCTTTCAAAAAAGCTCTCTTAGCTCTGACATTTAATGCAAATGAAACCAAAAACAGAGGTTGGGAATTATACTGAAGATGTTGGGTTTAACTTTTTATTATTCCTAACCGATCTTCAAGATCTCGAAGAACTATCAAAACCTATAAAGATTCTATGGGTTTCCTTACTATGATACATAAGTATACCCAAGATAATGGTCTAATGGATCGATCCCTACCAAACCCCAGAAACATATCTCAAAACAAACAGCTTTTGTGTCTTGAGTCGGACGGAAAGACGATTCGGTGTGTATATACTACCTATGGTCTAACCATGCGTTATTATTGTCGTCTTGTTGGTTGCTTCCAAGCGTTCGTCGCTTCGTTCGTGTTCACGAACGCAACAAAAACAATTGCGGCGCGGAAAGCAAAGCAAAACGACGATAAACGACGGTAGGAAGAGAAACGAGGGTGAGGAAAGGTGGATTACGAGGCCAGCGAAAAAGTTCCTTCGCAATACCAAAAAAATAGTATTTTTGAGACAATTATAATACATTTTTCAAATTAATCGATATTTTCTAAAAGAATGAGGTTATGTAGAGTATTATTACCTTTTTACATAAAATGTGTATATATTTTAGTATATAAACAAAGATATATAGTTAACTTACAGTTTTTAATAATTCTAAAGCTTGCTATATTTTTGTTTGATATTTTTCGAATAAGCTACACTTGGAGAAATCAAAACGAGTTGAACTTCTCGCCGCGTCTCGAGCACCACTGAGCAAAGCGAGCGCCGCGAAACCAGCTGACGGCCAACGCAAGAGAGAGAGGGCAAGGCGTTGGGAAAGAGGAAAAGACGAAGAGTGAGTGAGAGAGAGAGAGCAAAGTGGGCGTGGCGTAGGATGATAAGATTCGATAATAGACTTTAAAGTGAAAGAAAACGTAATCACTTTCACATCCCGAACTTTGCTCTGGGCACCCTACACTCTGACGTCATTCTAGGGTAACTGTATCTTCCCCTATACCCGATTGCAAGTTCGTCTTTTTTTTTCTTTTCCTTGGCAAGTTGGCAGTCCTATTTGCTGCCACGCCAATTGTTGCGAAAAAAAGACAAAAGGGGGTGGGTAAGGGATAATGAGTGAGACGAAAGACGGTGCTAAGGGATCTTCGTGAAACCAAAATCCACCTTTGATAACAAGGCAGAAACAGAAACTAATCATGTAATAATGGCAAAAATAGAACGCGTTTTCACATATACAAGTTCGCTGGCTCGCGTGCGAGCGAGATGTCGGCATGCCGCTGCCGGTAGTTAGAGCGGGATAACAATACGAAACCCTAAGATGATTACTTTGCAAGGGAAAAAAGTAGAGTATTTAAATTTAGGAACAACGATATATTCATTAAAACTAAAAACAAATCAGCTGTTCAGGTGGGTTTTAATGGGTTACAAAAAATAAACAAAAGTAGCTAGAGGGGCGGTAGAGGGGGAGGGGGGAGATTGACAAAACATCAATAACTGTTCAAAACTTCAATACTTCAGTTTTAGAACTTGAGATATGGTCGGGACCTTCGAAGTTCAACTTAGGACCTCAGCAGGATACCGGTTTATGATAGACAGAGCACAACAGAGAGCCAGTGCTGGAGAGCAAGAGCAAGAGGCCAGACACGTAAGTGTCTATGTGTGCGTGCAATTGACTAAAGTTCACGTAGCATCGAATACCACACGACAAAATTGTTGTTGGCGTCGTACGACGAGACCGAAACCAAACCGAAAGATACAGCATCGGAGGGAAAAAGACAACAACAAAAACAAAAGCGAAGATGAGGCATCAATAGTTGAACCATGGGTAACCGTTGGTCCTACGGCCTTGGGCGTTACAGGAACCATTCTTTTTGTTGTTTTTTTTTGCCAGATACAAAACCCACATTATTACATATATTTACTGCTTTATTTTGTAATTTTTAGTTGTGCAAAATACATGCCACAACATATACGAAAATATATTTGTTTTTTAAATAAATTCCGTTGGGGTCGAACTCTGTGTACTAACGGCCTTTAAGTTTGGAGCAAACATCTATAAGGTTTAAAGTCTATTATAGCCATCTCCCTCACACTTGCTATCTCAATGTGTGTGTGTGTGTGTGTGTGTGAGTTTGTATGTATATCAGAATGTGTATGTGTGCAATTTTGCAACGCGTTCACATTCTTTTTAGGTTACGTATCGATTTTTGTGGCAAAGTGAGGTTAGGTCGAAAAACATCCATGTATCCGGGAACTAGAAAGATCCCGTAATGGGTTTCTAGACCCTAGAGCTGCGTCTGCAAAGATCTGATACCGGGTTGCCTGCACCATCCCAAAACAAGGCTAGGCAAGCTGTGCCGCAGCCCAGCAAAAAAAAAAACAAAACAGGCAACATTTTCATTTACCTAATGTACAATTTTATGTTTTCAGAGCTGCCACGTTGGCAACATATCCCCCATATATATTAACTAAAACTTAATAAACCCAATTAAAGGCATTGTCACCATAACAAAACATAAATTATCATGCTGGCCGACAGGGTTGCCACCGGCATGACATGTGTATATTCGTTGCTATAGTTATATGGTCAAGACCCAACCAAAAGCGTCGATTACCTAAAATAACAATCCTTTAAAATGATACCCAAACGTACAGATCAGATTCCAAAATATACATATAACTTCAATGCGACCACTTGACAACCCTAAAAACACAAATGTCTTGGAAGTCTTAACATATCTTTGGGACGTATTACGCCCATCCCAAGACCGAAAAGTATTGAAAACCCCCCAGGACTAAGCCCCTGATCAAGCAATACACTATATAGTTGAATAAAATCAAAATTTTGATTTAACGGCGTTTTGCGTATATTCAAAATAAAGCAATACATTAAAAGAGGTTTCACCTACCTTCCTGCACCACACTCGAAAAACTCGTTTATTAACTAAACCAATCACAATCCAAGTCACAATATGACATATCCCTACTCCGGACCGGCAAGTTTCAATATTTTGAACTTTTTTAACTGTTTTTCGGCGATTTGTTTACAGTAATGACATCTGCGTCCGATGCCCTTAGACGATGATGAAAAACAGACTGAAACAGACAAAAACAAAAGGGGCGAAAAGAACCAGTCCGGGCACAACTAGTTCCGGAGCAGATCAGAAACGGGTGACATATGGGTTAAAGATGGCCGAGTGACCGGGTAAAATCCGTCCTACTACCATGGAAGTTTCGAAAAAAAACTATATTAATACTATATAACTATATAAAAAACTTAATAACCAGATTCAGTTGGTAATAATACTATTAATGAATCGAAAAAACACACTTTCTAAAGATTTATTTTAGAAATATGATTTTCCTTATATCTGAGCTAAGGCTTACACATTCATTTATTTTTGTTTAATACATATTTTTTAATAAAATACTCTTAATCTATTTTAAAAAATCTCTGTCGTGAGGCCCAGGCTCATCTCTAAAATTGAACCAAAGAAAATGTTAGGGGTGGAAAAATGAACTACAAAATCATGTGAACGGAATGAGTCCATACTGATACCTGATCGTATCTAAATTAATAATATTAATTGTCAAATATTCGTAAGGAAATACTTATTTAAAACTTTAAATATATTATGCATTGATTATTTAATGATTTCCTCAATCTATCGATATTATTTTCGCGAAATTCGCAATCCTTCAGAACTGCCAAAAAGAACTGACTGCATCTATCCCTGGAGGCGCTGCCAAAATACAGGTTCCGGTTCGAAACCTGAGAACGAACGGCAAGTGGAACAAAATATAAACATCTGTACATTGTAGGTTATTTGTTTTATAATAACAAATGCAGGGACTATTCAATTAAAATGAGCAATCTATTGAATTTCGCTCTGCGCCAGGGTGCCAATTACCTCAAGAGGCACAGTCTTCAAAGTCTGTGCCGGACGATACCAACTATTGTCACAAAAACGCCGGTTCCTCCAGCGATAAAAAGGTTTGCCACTCAAACTGCCCCATTCGATGTGAAAACTAATCTGCCCAAGGATATAATACTTTTTAAATATGAGAATCCGCGTTTCTATAATATGCTGAACTTTTTCGGCGTTTGTCAGTTTGTGTTTTGGACCTATTTGTCGCACTTTGCGTTTACTACATTAAAAGATGCGCCCGTGGTGGAGAATCCTGACGAGGAGCTAAAATGGTACCAACGAATTAATCTCGGAGATAACAAGTTCCGAAATGGCATAACCATCTGTAGTTTCCTGATTGGTAAATGGTACCCATGTTAGAAGCTACTATTTATATTATTCATTTGTAAATTATTTTTTGAAGGTTATGGAATCCTGTTTGCCGTCTGGATGTTTACCCTGCGATCTGTACGCTTTCTCATTCTGCGGAAAGGCGGCGAAAGTGTGTCCTTTGTAACCTATGGCCCCTTCAACCGAAATCGCATCACAACGGTGCCGTTGAAATGCGTTTCCGCCGAGGAATCTCGAAATATTGCCCGGGTTCACCTGCCAATCAAAGTCAAAGGCAAGACACTCTTCTTTGTCCTGGACATGCGTGGCGAGTTCCGGAATCCCGAGCTCTTTGACTTTACGGCGGGTCTGAAGCGGCGTATTTAAAGTCGGGTTTGTTAGGAATTGTTACTTATTATTTGTAAATAAAGATTGTACACTAATTAACTTAAATGCGAGTCTAGTAGATGGGCTCTGGTTTCTGCGTCAACAGCAGTCCAAATCGCTTCTTGATGGTTATCCTTTGGCGAGAGTACTTGTCCTCCGGCGAAAAACGTGCGGGATGAGCGGACAAGGTTGGGCGGCCATCCTCAGTGCGTTTCTGCATAAAGTTAAATAAATATGTTTAGGGGAACTCTTAGCAAGGGTTTAAGTAAACTTACCTTCAGAGTGTAGACACGTTGTCCGTTTTCGTTAATAGTGTACATCAGATACATTTTGGATAGGTTTTTAGGCGATAACGCAACTTTAAATTGTAACTAAACAAAAAACACGTGTGGCGTTCCTAGTTTCTGTTTCGAGTTTACCAACATTTTATTTGAACGTTTTTAACACTAATTTTATCTATTTTATTGTAGTGTACAACACTTATTAACAATACAACACTTATCTACATACTGGTTCTTGTATCTGGTTTAGTAAGATTTAAATAAATAGTTAAGAAATATATGAAAAGAAATCAGTAGAAACAACGCGCCCACCAAGGATTAAGGATTAATGTCGGACAAAGTAGATAAGCTACGGAAACAGGCTCTTCGCGAGCAACAGAAGCGCATTAAACCAGGCGAATGTCTGAAATATGTGAGGATCATTCTGGACACAGGATTCGTGGGCCAGGAGATTCATCAACAATTGGCAGCCACCGATTTGAAGTACGAAATCCGAAGCTTGCCCCTAAGCCATTGCATCATTTGGGAGCGCAACGTGGGACAGCAAACGCTATCCACAGCAACTACCGCCACTGGCCTGGATGATGCCTGGCAGCAGGAGAATCAGGTGGTCCAATGGCTATCCGAATCCCGATTTCTTCAGGCGGTGAAGCAGCAAAATCTAGCCTGCTTCGGACCCCAGCTACGGGATGCTTTTCCCGATTGTCACTACACAGTGGTTGTTCCAAAGCTGCGTCACGGAAAGAACTCCAGTTCGGCCAACCAGAACGCTCTCATAGAGTTTCAGCTGCTGCAAGAGCTGCATGTGGAGCAGTTGGATCGTCCCGAGTCCCAGAATCTCTTGGCCTTCATCCAGAGGTACACCAAGTCCATTGCAGAGGCGCCGTACAAGAAACAGCGCAACGAGTCTCTGGGATGCTTCAAAAAGTACCTGGCCAACGATAAGAAGCAGTGCGTCCGCGTGGATCAAGGCAATGGGTACGGCCGCCTATGGCAGCAGCATCTCAATCGCCTACCGCTGGTCACTCTAGAGGTGGCCGAGTCTATTATAGCCCAGTATCCTTGTCCAAA
Source organism: Drosophila ercepeae (assembly GCA_018150545.1). NCBI lineage: Eukaryota > Metazoa > Arthropoda > Insecta > Diptera > Drosophilidae > Drosophila > Drosophila ercepeae. The sequence goes on from JAECWL010000161.1 coordinate 18,756,380, forward strand.
GAAGCTGCTGGATCACTTCTCCGACGATCCGGATGCCGTCCAAACTCTTGCAGACTTGAAGATTCGCCGCTGCAACGGACCTCAGCCAATGCAGACGGAACGACGCATAGGAAACGTCCTCAGCAATAAACTCCATACGCTCTACACTACCCGGGATCCCAATACTCTGATCTAAAGCTAATCTAGGTCTTTAGCGTTATAGTCTGCTCATTTATTAGGCTACTAGAATGTATGTACAATTTAATATTTAACATAATTTCCTTTGTAGTTTAAGGTCTATTTAAAAATCACATTATTCTTATAAACATAGCTATGGATTCAAAAACTATTGTTTCTCCCTCTGCGTACCTAAATAATAGATGATAATTCGTGGTCATGTACTTAAAAAGATGATGGCTATTCTACAACGTGGCCAGGATGCGGGTAAAGCCAAGGCAGGCCGAGACGATTGTTTGCCCAAGGCCCCAGACCATCGCATAGATGGGTGACATGGGCAGGCTGGAGGCGCGGTGGACAAAGGCGATTACAGCGCTGCTGATGATGCCGCTAGACGCCGGCGACAGGAAGCCCATGACCAGGATGAGAATCGAAAAGAATCGCCCGAATTTGTGCTTTCGCAGTGTGAAGAAGGCCACCACGGCGGCGCAGGTGTGTATGAAGATGGAGGAGAAGAGGGCCCACAGGAAGACGTGGTACCACATCTCGCGGAAGGTGTTGAGCCGCGCCTGCGAGCGCAGACCCATTACATCGGCGATGGTGTCCAGCTCATCCGTGTCTTCGGAATCGTAGGAGAACATGATTGTGTGTTGGCTTTTTCCTGAATGATGGCGACCTCTCCCTAATTAAGTTTCTAGTTATTGCTTTTCCGTTGCTTTGGATTGGTTGGTCAGCTGCATCGCTCCCTTGCGTTGCCTCCGTTGTGCAGCTATAGCGTATCCGAATCTGGAAGGGATCAAGCTTGAGTGCTCCGTTGACCTTTGGGTCTTATTTTATACTCACGCCCTCACCTGCCTGAATTACACTCCTCCCACATGGAACGTTTTCTGAGTGTGGCAACCGAACCTTTATTCAGTTATGCTCGATCCCTGCTATAACATAGTTGAGTTATTCTGTATTTTTTTTTTAGAGAACCACAATCGATTTAACACAGCTTCGAGAGGGCGGTTCCCTGAGACGGTGCGACCTTAGTTGTCTCGACACTGACAATTTGTAGTAAATGGCAGTCACTGCTGCACACGATGTTGGCAACAAATCCTTTTCTCGAACAAAAAACTTAAATTATTGAGAATTTTTGTCTGCAATCCATCCTTGGTTCGCTTTCTGTTTCCGCTTTTTCCCGTTAGTGGCGCTGCATCGTTCTCCACCCCTAGAAACGGAGACGGTTAGGAATGGTCCAGTTCTGATAAGCAATCAGCTGTGACTCATTTTTGAACTTGTTTTGGGAACACCTAAGTGCTGAAGATAATAACTTGACCTAGAAATGCTTGAAACTTTTACCCAAAGGCTTTGAGTACATTGGCATGTTCGTAAATCTCAGTATTGGTACAAAATTGAAGTTAGTCTTAGTTATCGATATCGATTTATAGTTACTGTGGAACCAGTTCCCTGTGAACTGTTCCTTATATGATTTTTTACATTTTTCCCGGTTCGCCACAAGGGAAAACGGGGATTGTGGCAGCTAATGAAACTTCCTAAAGGAACTTATGCTCCAAAATAATAAAATAAAATATATAAAAAATAGATTTTGTAGAATCTTCACAATCGGTTTTTGGCGGAATTTTTGGCCACTAAAAAGTTACATTTAACGGTTTTTAAGCTTAGCTGACAGCACTGCCGACAACTCTACAAGCCGATGACAACTCTACAAACCAATCCATAAACAAAAAAACAAAAAATTTTGTGTAAACTGAAAACAAAAGCGGAAGTAGAAAAGCCACCTTTTTAGCATATAATTTGGATTCTATGATTTGTTAAATTTTTGTTTTGGAGCATGGGATGCTGAGAGTCCCCTAACAGGTTGCAAGGTGTAAGTTATCCCTCAGCTATGACACATTTCCTTCGAAATTAGTGTACATATATATATATTTACCAACAGTCTGTCGAGTAATTCTTTGAGAATTAAATAGAAATTACGATTTAATTTTATATATAAACAAGGCTTTAGTTTCCTTTCACTTAACTAATTAAAGTTTAAGTTAAAACTATTATTAATTTATTTGTTTTTTGTAATTACAAGGAAAAGTTAAAAAAAAAACCGAAATTTGTGTCTCAATTAATTCTTTGCTAAAAGCAAACGTTTAAGCGCTTAACCACGGACCAAGCATATGCTCAATTAATTAATGGTCTCTCCCCCTTACTTCCACTCCAGACTTTATATATAGTTCGAGCCCCGCTGAAGCAACAAACGCATTTAATCAATGTTCTCCAACGGACTGCCCTGCAATCTGTCGTTTCCGAGCTGTCTCAGTGTGCCCAAAGACGAGATTGGTAATGAAGAGCTCCTGCCCTCCAACATGGGTACCCGCGAGCCTGTAATCCTCAATGTCTACGATATGGTATGGTCCTCATCCTGTTCCTGATTGAATCTCCGAGTAAGATAATGTCCTTTTTTCAGTACTGGATCAACGAGTACACCACCTCGATTGGCCTGGGCGTATTCCATTCGGGCGTGGAGGCCTTCGGAACGGAGTTCGCCTACGGTGGTCACCCCTTCCCCTTCACGGGCGTCTTCGAGATATCGCCGCGCGATCATGACGAGCTTGGGGACCAGTTCCAGTTCCGTCAGAGCATCCAGATCGGCTGCACGGACTTCACCTACGAGGAGGTCAGGCGCATCGTCGAGGAGCTGGGCAATCAGTTCCGTGGCGACCGCTACCATCTGATGAACAACAACTGCAATCACTTCTCGGGAAATCTCACCCAGGTGAGGTCTGGATAGCCCTTTTTCGGGGGTGTCGCAGTGGAAATAAAATTAATTAGGGCGTGAGCTACCCATCGATGAATCAGCCAAGACAAAGCCACGCCGAGTGCCACCCAAAACGCTCCCAGAAATAGATAAAATCTAGATTCACGCCTTAATCATGGGAAGAGACTGTGACCTACCTTTGTCATTCTTTCGATTGATTAATCTAGAAAAAAACACTCATTGGAGAGCTTATTTTTATAGAGATTTGAGGACATAAATCATTGGAGCCAATAATGGCTAACTACCCCAAAAAAGTTCTGGAACTTTGCCCATTCTCTTCATGGACACTTTATAAACATTTACATCACATTATAGTGAAATTTGAGCTTTAAACGCAAACAAACCAAGTTTCGTGTTTAAATTACAGAATGTTCGACTTTGCTCAGCTTTGTCTTTATTTCTTTGATTTCAGATACTTTGTGGCCAAGAAATACCCAGCTGGGTCAACCGTTTAGCGCATTTTAGCTCGTGTGTGCCATTTCTACAAAGATGTTTGCCAAAGTAAGTCTGTCTTCTGTGTAATCCGCCTTGATTTTAATTTGAAATCCGAAATTCCGACTTTCCAGAGAATGGCTGACACCAAATGCCTTGCAGCAGAGCATAACCACAATCCAAGAGCGCGAAGACTCCGACACCAGTCCACTTTGAGACATTACCTGACCGAGAATACGTCACTTGCAGACACAGAGACAGATACAGACACCCAAGGAATCATAGTTTACATCCAGAAGGCAGCCAAAAAAGGACTGCCAAACACTGTTAAGTTACACAGGACGAAATGCCGGGTTACTCACAACGTCTAAAACGATTTCCAAGCCAACAATGCCCAAAAAAACAAAGCAAAAAAACAAAAAAGCAAAAAGCAACAACTATTATTAATAGACTTAAATTAGGCGAGAATACATAACAGACATAGAGACATAACATCAAGATACATAACATGCAAAGTGACTAAATTATTGGCTATTGTAATTCGTATTTGTACAAGTAATATGACTATTCAGAATTAAGATATTATTAAGTGGCCGATAAATTTAAGTAGCAGGCGCCGTGTCAGCAGCAGTGTCATTTATATAGAATTTTAAATTAACTTCGACAGACATCGAGGCATCATCATTAGGCACTTGCTAAATTGTACTAACAATACCACAGACATATATATTATATTATTGGTGAAACGATATCAAAAATGTTGCCCAATTTACTTGTTTACCCCATTTTTTTGTGTCAGCGGTCGGGGGTTCTTATTACTTTTTATTAGGAACTTCCCCGAACCCCAAATAAACTCTGAATCTGAACTCGATTATTGAGCTGCTAATTTGAACTGGTTGATTTCGTTTACACCATTATTGTATACCGAGCCGAGCAGAGTTCATAAGCCGCATGTCTATCAAAACACCAAATTGATCTGTTATCAAGAATATAATATGTACTTGACATTCTGATATTTACACATGCATAAATACTATTATTAAACATTTTTAAATGAAAATATATTTTGATCGAAAACATTTCGTTGGGGTTTGCTTTCATTTTGGGTGAACTGAGGATTCATTTCTGAATTAAAGTCTCAAATGGTGGAAAAAAGAGATTCATATTTTTATTCCAAGCACTCTCCCCTTGCCAATTGAATTAATAATTGCTAATTAACCATTTTTAACTTCCCTTTAAAATCATTTAAATCATAAACCAACTCACACGTTATCGTAATAAATTTCATTATATATTTCTTCAAACCCTCAAGATTAGATTTATCGACGGAAAATAAATTAATTTTTTGATTTAGTTTATAACTTTTTAAAATTAAGATAAATATATTAAGAGTAGCTATGTACAAGGGAAGACCTGGCTCAAACCAAGCTGGAAACATTGTTGTAGATGCCAACACCCGCAACCTCGTCCAGGTCGATATCGCCGGGTGGGATGTTGGGATGAGGCCAGTTCCTGGCTGGGGGATGCGGATGGGAATGGGGCGGGACGATGACCTGAAACGAAGGCGACTGGTGGGGCCGATAGGGTACTCCCTGTCTCAAAGGAGCTGCCGGTGTCGCAACATAGAAGTCATCGGTGCGACAGTAACCGGCATTTGGTGCATAGGCGGATGGGATTCTTCGCTGGTGGATGGTCGGATTCTGCGGTCGGTGGGGCAGCTCGTGGAAGTAGGCGTCTTTGGGTATCTGCCGGTCGGGCAGACCGAATTGTGGGGCCACAGCGCTTCGGTGGGGAATGCTGTAGGTGGGCGAGGGATTTGAGGAGGTGGCCTCCATGTGATGGAAGTTGTTGTTCAACCGAGAGTGGGGCCTCGCTCCTACCACCTCCTGGCGATTAGAATCTATGGTGTTCTGCAGGTGGGCCACCATGTCCCGGACTTGACCTGCATTCGGTTTCTTGAGGCACTTGATCTCGCTGTTCCGAATCTCCACCTTGTTCACCTGCTCGTTTCCGTTTTGTCGGACTTCCGCCTCTTCAACATACTCCATGATGGGATTCGAGTAGAAAAGATTCGACATGACGGGATAGCTGTCCTCCAGGCAGAGGGGTTGCCGCTTCATCAGATTAGAGATTCCGGCAGCCTCGCTGGCCTGCTCCTTATAGAGCAGCTTGTCCCCGCCGATTCTCTCGGCACTCTCGTTCACGGCCGCTTCCTCCTTGCCGAGATCCGCAAAGGACGCATCCTTGCGAAGCGCCTTAATCACGGAGTTCAGCATGTTCTCCCCCCTTCCGATGCGGGAATAGTACTTGTGGTAATCCGGAGGCGGATTGCTGCCCGTGGGCGAGGCTTCCCAGTCCCAGCTGTTGGAGTTTTGGGAGGGATTTGAGGTCTCGCTGGAGTTGGGATACCTCCGCATAACGTGGGTGTACTCATCGAAGTTGGGACTGTTCTTGTCTTCGCCGAGCTGGGTTGACTCGGGTCTAGTATTGGGATTGGTATTATAGGGCGGGGACAGCGAGGACATCTGGTGCTTGCTCTCCTGCTCGCTGTCCCGCTCCATGATCAGAGTGGTCTTCTCCAGGAGCACGCCCAACCGTTCAGAGACCTTGAGGAAGTCTAACTTTAGTTCATCCAATTTTGAGTGCTCCTCAGGTTCCTCTTCGTCCTGGGTCAGCTCCACTCCACCCTCCTCCTCATCCTCCTCAACCTCATCTTCTTCGACCTCATCTGCATCCTCGTCCGCTTCATGGGAATCCTCATCACTGTCACTCTCGAGGGGAGCCTCTGCCGATCTGTGAACAATAGCCTGCACTGCATGATCCTCGAGAAGGTCCACGCTTCTCGAATTGGTGAGCCTGCCGCTCTCGTGGTTACTCTCCAGCAGCTCCAAGCTGCGACATCGCGACAAAGTCCTCTCGATCTTTGAGCTTCTGTTTTGCTGGTCAAACGTGGAGCGCATGGGTTCTCCCCTTCGCAGGAACTCGCTGAGGTGCTGGCGCTTGCTCTCGCACCGCAGCCGGTCCTCTATCATTGTCCTGGTTAGTTGCTCGATCTGGTCATTGGTTTTGATGGCCAAGGCCTGCACCTTGTGACCCAGACGCTCCTTGGTCTTGTGCACGTACTTCTTCAGGCTCTTCCGGTTGCAGTTCAACTTGTTCTCGATGTGCCGGAAAAAGGGTCCGCAGTAACAGGTATTGCCCACACTCACTGGCCCCTTGTGGATGTGTCCTGCCAAGTCCAGGAAGTACTGCTCGCCCGGTTTCAGCGGATCCTTGGGCAGGGTCTCCAGTTTGGGCGAGGGAAAGGCCCGGGGATCGGGAAAGTAATGACATCCGTATGGCGACCAATTGATTCCCTTGTCCACTACATCCCGTTCCCTATCCCGATCCTTGTCCGATCGACTTCCTCCCTCTCTGGACCTCTCCTTGCGGTTGCGTATTTTTTTAGGGGTATTCAGAATCTCGATAATCTCGCGGTAGTTCTTTCTGATCGCGATGTGCATGGGACAGTCGCCTTGGGCGTTCTTGATGCCAAGTCGCGCATCTGCCTCTAGCAGGATCCTGGTTAGCTTCCTTCGGCCCATGGCACAGGTGATGTGCAGTGCGGTGTCACCGTTCAAGTTGGTTTTGTTGGGATCGCAGAGTGCGGAGAGCAGGATCCGGGTGACTCCCGCATGTCCATATCTGCAGGCCGTGTGCAAAGGTGTGTCGCCATACTAGGAAGGATAAAGGAATTGTTTTTCTATTTAACATTAATTCTGGTTTAAATATCTTTTACTAACATTATTTTGCACATCGGGGTCTGCCCCGGCCAGCAAAAGCTCCCTGGAGCTCTGATTGTGTCCGTTTTGGGCTGCCAGGTGCAGGGCGGACAACCCTTCATTATTCGCTATGCTCAGGGAGCTGTTGTGCAGGGCTTCCACGGCCTGGTGGGTCACCTTCGCCTTTCCTTTGTTCTTTTCCTTGTCCTTGTCCTTGTCTTTGTCCTTGTGTTGTCCTTTCCCCCCTTTTCCAGCCTTTCCTCCTGCCGCTCCAGGCGGTGGTGGTGGCGGTGCACAGATTAGTTTCACGCATCGACTGAACCCCCGACTGGCCGCCTCGTGGAGCGGGGTGTTTCCTTGGATGGATTCCCTGGCCAGTCGGTCGGCATTGCTGAACAAGAGCCCCTCCACCCGGCGATCATCCCCGGCGGCCACTGCTTCGTGCAGGGAAGTCCAGTTGCTGGAATCGGGCTAAAATGGGAGGGTTAAAAGGGTTAAGGGTTAAAAGGTGGGAATGGTTTAACAAAAAAAAAACTTACCCCAGAAATGGCATTGGGCAGAGCTTCCTGTTTCGGAATGCGGGAAGATCCATGCTGCATTGTCTGTGGAAGATAATATTGTAATATTATTTTTTAAAGATATGTTTTTATTAAAGAACAATGTTTTTTCTATTTTATTTCAATATTTCAAAAAATTGTTTTTTAAAAAACCAGATTTTTTCAAAATATCTTCCTATTTTTTCAGTGTTTCTACAGCTGTGCGCTTGTGTGTGTGTCCTATGGAATGGCGTACCACGTAGTAATTGCAATTACAAATAGAAGATCAAGAGATTAAGCCCATTAAGCAAAATATTTAAAATTTGTTAACAAATTTTCACAAAAAAGGTAAACTCTCTTCCCCGAATTAACGAATATAACTCCGAATCGATTAAAAATTCACAAAAGGCTATAAATTCCTAGGCTTAAAATCCAGCTTTGATCTGCACCTTGTTACCGTTTTGGCCAACTTACATTTCACTTTAATTCGTTACACGCATGCGCGCCTCATTTGCACTTAAACATTTCCTTTTCCACGCCCACGTATTTACACATGCTGTTTCAGTCAAATGTGTTTTTATAGCCGATTTTGCACTGTTTTGCCTACGTTTGGTGGAACGCCCAGAGTTAATTTGGCTTCAAGCCAGGCCTAAAAGAAACGGAGAAGAAAGCAAAATTGGCAACAGGTTTCAGAGCAGCGCTGCCAGATCGATCAAAGTTATCGATTCCAATTGAGTTACTGACAGCTGGTCACATCTAAGTGTCGAACTATCTGGCAATAACGAACTGAATTTTGTTTGTCATCCGCATTTACAAGTCGAGTTTTTCAATCAAGTTTGTTTAATAATGGCTCTAGCCGAAATTTGCAAGATTAACAATGCGCCGTACATGAAGGCGACGGCCTGGGACCTGGGCGATATGGAGGAGGACCTTAAGGCTCATACCAGCAACTTGGCCAACCCCTACACACTGGCAGCTCCGCCATTCGAGAATGTAAGTTAGAAAACTACCAATTCCTGGCGGAGATTTGATATATTTTTTCTTACTTCATCAGCCCATGCACAACCTGAACCAAATCCAAGCCAATGCCGGCAAGACCGGCATTAAAATCGACTTCGATCACGGTACCACAACGCTTGGATTCAAGTACAAGGGCGGAGTAATCCTGGCTGTGGACTCCCGAGCCACCGGTGGCCAGTACATTGGCTCGCAGACGATGAAGAAGATTGTGGAAATCAACCAGTTCCTGCTGGGTACTTTGGCCGGTGGAGCTGCCGACTGCGTCTACTGGGATCGTGTCCTTTCCAAGGAATGCCGCCTGCACGAGCTGCGCAACAAGGAGCGCATCTCCGTAGCCGCCGCCAGCAAGATTATGGCTAACATTGCTCACGAGTACAAGGGAATGGGCCTGAGTATGGGCATGATGTTGGCCGGCTACGACAAGCGTGGTCCTGGACTGTACTACGTGGACTCAGAGGGCTCCCGCACTCCAGGAAATCTCTTTTCGGTGGGCAGTGGCTCCCTCTTTGCCTACGGTGTCCTAGACTCGGGATACCACTGGGATCTGGAGGATGAGGCGGCCCAGGAGCTGGGTCGACGGGCCATCTACCATGCCACCTTCAGGGATGCCTACTCGGGAGGCATTGTTCGCGTCTACCACATGACCCCCAACGGTTGGATAAACATCTCCAATACCGACTGCATGGAGCTGCACTACAAGTATCAGGAGGAGAAGGCACAAGCCACTGCTACTGCTACTGCTAAATAGGGTGTGGAATTAGTTATAACCGAGTAGATACTGAGAAGATTTGCAATCAAACTAAGTTTGTATTTCCCTTGAATAAATAAAACTATGCTGATGTGGTATTTGTAGATAATTTTATTTCTCTGCTTCCTTTGCTTTCTCAGCTTCCTTCTGCTGGGAAATCATCTGAAGGGTTTCCAGGTGCCGCATCTGCGCCCGTTTCTGCTTAAACGTCCGTTTGCCATCCTTGGGCTTCGGTCGCTCTCTTCGCAGAACTCCCCTTTCCATGGCCTCGCGCAAATGCTGCTCCACATCGATATGGGTGGGAATGTGAATTTGCCGGATCATCCGGTTCCGTACCACAAAGTGATCAAACGGGTGCTGGCCTCCATTCCGATCGATGAACACAGCGTCTGTGAGTTCGCAGGTCATGTATCCATCGGCTATGTCGAGTTTTCCCGCCACTGAGGTTTCGTTGTGCAGATCTATAAGCACCGAGTGGCCCTGAAGCATCACGGGCCAGCAGTTGAGGGTGTTGGAGATCAGATACTTCTCCCGCGACGTAAATTGTTGCATTATTTTTCCCACCGATTTGAAACCTCTCCTGTGCAGAACTGCCAACTTGCGTTTAATTGGGAATTTACGTACATCAGAAAAATTAGGTACACTTTGAAACATAAAATTACAGACTATGAAGATATTACAACTAATTGATCTAGATGGCTGTTCCGCGCTCCAGATTCTGCTTAATCTCTGCCGTGTGCTCGCTGTAGAAGCGATCCAGCTTCTTGTTGAATTTGGAATTGCGCTCGTTGATGAAATCAACATCGGCATCGTCGTTGTAGATGCGTCGTCGCGAGTACTTCTTGCGCCGTTCTATCTGCTGCTCCAGGTCCTTGACCATGTTGTTGATAGCGCCAGGCGTGTCCTTTGTCCGGGAGTGCAATGAAGTGTTGGGACCGCCGTAGAAGGCGTCGCCGAGCTCCGCTTTCTGCTTCTCGTACTTGGCCATGTCGCGGGCGGGCATGGTCTTGACAAGGCGGCTGTATTGTCTGGCTGTTTGGGCCTCGTACGTGGAGAATCCCACGTCGGGATTATCTTTCCGCTTCTTCTTCTTCTCAATTCGATCTGCATCCACGGCCGAAACCTCAAGGAGCTTGAGGCGCTCATAGTCCTTTCCCGCGGACTGTGCCTCCGCTCGAGCCTTATCATCCGCCAGAAGCCACTCGGCTTGTCGCTTGCGGGCCTCCCAATTCTTTGGCAGTTTCTTGCGAGCATCTTCGGCCACTACTTCCTGGTGATTATCCGTACGCGCTTCCTGTCGCTTTTTGTGCAGATCGAGGAGACGCGCCTTGCGCTCCGCAAGCTTCTCCGCCGCGGATTTACTTTTTTCCATATTTTTATTTCCTGGTTTTATGAATTTTCTTATTAAATTTCTAAAACTCGCTTTGTTTATACTTCTTTCTTTGTTTTGTTAGAGAACAAGTTGGCAGTCCAAACAGAAACATCTGTTCGGAGCCATTACAGTGAATACCACATACAATAAAAATACTGTTCATAAAGTTTCAGTTATTAAATTATAATGCTATGATGAATAAATATGTATTCTTAAAGGTCTTAATACTATTTTATTGAAGCTTTTTTTAAGTAAAAGTCTAATATTAATTTTCTCTTGCTAAAAATCAGGTCTCCCTGTTTTCAGTATATACCGCAAAAAAAAACGCGGTCTGTTTACTTCAACACGTGCAGGTTTTGTTTATATTTTTTGTCTTTGATTTAAACCCGCTGCAAAATGAAGTTTTCCTACAAAGTAAGTTAATTATCTATAAATATAAACACTTTTACTCCATTTCTGTTGTCATAGTTCAACAATTTGCTGGGCACCATCTACCGGAATGGAAATTTGGTGTTCACGCCGGATGGAAATTCAGTCATCAGCCCCGTGGGGAATCGTATAACCGTTTACGATTTAAAAAAGTAAGTAATTGTGCTTCCCACAAGCTAAAATATTAATTCAAAATATAAATTATAATAACAGCAACAAATCGAGGACGCTGTCCCTGGAATCGCGGTACAACTACACAAATTTGGCTCTTTCTCCGGATGGAAGCCTTCTGATCGCTGTCAATGAACAGGGCGAGGCGCAGCTCATCAGTATGATGTCCTGTACGGTCATCCATCGCCACAAATTCCAAACCGGCATTCGATGCCTGAGCTTCAGTCCCAATGGACAATATTTCGCGGTGGCAGTGGAAAACTTGGTGCTCATTTTCTTGGCTCCCGGGGAGATCACCGGCGAGTACAATCCATTCGTGCTGAAAAGGCGATTTTTGGGCGGCTTTGACGATGTCACGTGGCTAGACTGGTCGTCTGATTCGCGGCTGCTGGCCATTGGCTGCCGGGACAGCTCCACAAAGATTTGCGCGGTAAACTTTACCAGGAACTTCCGCACCTACAATCTCAGCGGGCACACGGATGCCATTGTGGCGTGCTTTTTCGAGGCGAAAAGTCTGCATCTCAACACGATAAGCAGGAATGGGCAGCTCTGCTTGTGGGAGTGTAGCTTGGCTCCGTCGGACTTGGAGGATGCGATAAAGCTGGAAATTGCTCCGACCCAGAGCAAAAGGGGGAAACCAGAGGATAGTGACAACGAGTCCGAGGATGATGTAGAGGATGTGGTGGAAAAACAGGCGCCGAAAGAAGAGGCTACGGCAGCCACTGAGGACCAGAACGAAATTAAAGACGAAGCTGAGAAGCAAAGGCATCCATTTTTCTATAAGAAACTCTCCCGCCACTACTTGGCCGACGAGCCGCGCAAGGAGCAGCGGGATGTGCAGCTCACAGCTGCCAACTACAATCAGAAAACCAAGGTTTTGGTGGTGGCCTTCAGCACGGGCGCTTTTTACCTTTACGAGCTGCCCGACGTCAACATGATCCACTCCCTGAGCATCTCCGATTATCCCATTTCGGCAGCTTTGTTCAACTGCACGGGGGATTGGGTGGCGCTGGCATCGCGGGAGATTGGCCAACTGTTGGTTTGGGAATGGCAGAGCGAGCAGTACATCATGAAACAGCAAGGCCACAGCAGCGAAATGACCTGCATTGCGTACTCCTCGGATGGCCAGTACATTGCCACAGGCGGCGAGGATTCCAAGGTGAAGCTGTGGAATACCCAGAGCAGTTTCTGTTTCGTCACTTTCAGCGAACACACTAGCGGGGTGACTGGCATCCAGTTTAGTCGAAACAAGAAGTTCCTGGTCAGCAGTTCTTTGGATGGAACAGTTCGTGCCTTTGATGTGAATCGGTGGGTGGTTGTTTTTCTCTCAAACCGAAGTTTTTTCTAACAGTTTTTATCCCCTTTAGATACCGAAACTTTAGGACCTTCACCTCTCCAAACCCCGTTCAGTTTTCCTCCGTGGCTGTCGACTACTCTGGGGAGTTGGTTGTGGCCGGTGGTCAGGATGTCTTTGATATCTTCCTCTGGTCAGTAAAGACGGGAAAGCTCTTGGAGATAATCAGTGGCCATGAGGGTCCCGTGGTCTCGCTGGCCTTCTCCCCAGTGGCTACTTCCTCCACTCTGGTGTCAGGTTCATGGGACAAGACGGTAAAGATTTGGAACTGCCTGGAAAGCAACAGCGAGCACGAAACGATCGAAGCCATTTCGGATGTAACCTGTGTGACAATCAGTCCCAATGGTGAAGAGGTGGGTTGGGAAGGTTATTTATATGGAATTTTCTGGTAACCTTTTCTTTTTTCAGGTTGCTGTGGCCACTCTAAGTGGAAATATAACCATTTTTGACATTAAAACTGCCAGCCAAGTGACCACCATAGAGGGTCGCAATGATTTAAGCAGTGGACGCCTGGAAACGGATATGATAACAGCCAAAAAGAATACCCAAGCCAAGTGAATGCCCAAGACATTGATTTCATAGTTAGAATTAGATTTAATGTCATATTTATTGTTAATATTTTAGTTACTTCTCCACCATTGAGTACTCCGCGGATGGAGAGTGCATATTGGCAGCTGGAAAGTCGCAAAACATTTGCATCTATCATGTGCGGGAGGCCATACTACTGAAGAAATTCCAAATCACACAAAATCATAGCCTTGATGGATTAAATGTAATTAGAAGCGAAACAATTAGATGCTTAATTAGACATTATTATTAATTAGAAACGATATTTCTAGGACTTCATTAATCGGAAGCATATGACTGAATTCGGCAACATGGCTCTGGTGGAGGAGCGCGAAGAGCTGGAGGGCGGAAAGGTAGCCCTACGACTGCCAGGAGTGCGTAGGGGAGACATGTCCTCCAGGCGCTTCCAGCAAGAGGTTCGAGTTTTCTGCGTAAGATTTTCGCCGACGGGTCAGGCTTTTGCAGCCGCAGGAACTGAAGGACTCTGCATATATGCCTTGGATAAGGGTAGGATACTGTCCTTACCTTTTATTAAACAGAGATTTTACCTAAAAATTATAATAAACAGGCGTTGTCTTCGATCCCTTTGACCTGTCACTGGAAGTCACACCGAAAGCCGTCCATGAGGCGCTCAAAAGGATGGAGTTTACCAAGGCGCTGGTCATGTCCTTGAAGCTAAATGAACCCAATTTGATTGCCCTAGTGCTGGAAAGAGTGCCGTATAGGGACAGTGAGTATGCTAATCCAAAACAACAACAAAAAAAGTCAGCCTACTGCATTCAGGGGCCAGTCCTTGTCGGTTTCGGCAGCCTTCACTGTCGGCAGGATCTAAAAATAGCAAAATGCAAGGGGCGGGCTCCACTGCCCTGACTCCGTTTTCCGATCGAATGTGCAAATTTGCACTTTTGCCGTGTTAATAAACAGTTTCAAGGTCCTCGCCCCAGTGCTTTGCTTTGGTTAATAACCCCTTCCAATACCGGGCTGCATTTAAATGGCTGGCCATAAACCACTTTGCCAGCACGTGTCTGCATTGCATGCACACTGAGTCCTTTTACTGAAGTCCCCATCTCCCTCTTCCAGTTGACTTGGTCTGCGCGGATCTGTCTCCGGAGTTTGCCCAGCGACTGTTGCAGCACTTGGCCCGCCAGTTGCAGGCGACGCCGCACATCGAGTTCTATCTTCAGTGGAGCTGCTGCCTGCTGACCAACCACGGCAATAAGGATGGCGTCTTTCAGCACACCGGCTTGCTGGCTCTGCACGAGGTGCTTTCGAGAAAGTACGAAATGCTTAATAAAATGTGAGTATCCCTTCCGCTATTTTAATCTTTATTATGATTAAAATCCGGCATATTTCAGCTGCGATTTTAACAAGTATACGATGAAGGTGCTGCTGGACAGAGCTGACAAGTTGGAGCTGCAAAACGGCGAAAGTAAAAAGACCTTGGACGAGGACAGCGATGAGGAGATGCTTCTCATCCGAGCACCCGATAATGAGGCTTCTCAGGCGCAGTTTAGCGACGAAGAGGAAAGCGACAGCGAATCCGAATAATAGAGTCCTCCAATTGTTGTTAATTTAAGAAAAGCTAAAGAAAAACAACCAAGTTTGTTTTGATAGATGTACGCGCCTTGTCTTTTATTAAGAATAAATTTAAAGCTTTTTCAATAACATTACTTGGTGGCTCACTGTTCCTTGAGTAGTCGAGTGAACGCCAGAACTTAAGAGATGGAAAGAATATAGATATTTATATAAACTTAACTCCGTATAGCAGATACAATCCTAGATAAATATATATATGCATGTAGTATATAGGTTGTGATGTAATGTATTTACATTGTGTCGGTATTTTCATATCAAATATAAACTCGATTTAGCTTAACAAATATATTCTTTATATAATATATATACTATATCCGTATAATTATTTGTAATTTTCCAAAATATCTGATCTGCCTGATGTGTGCTGTTTGAACTACAGGTCGATTTGATTTCGTTTCGTTATTTCTCAATTAGATGTAAAAGCCACAGCTCTAATGTTTTGCATAAAATGCGCTATAATGATTAAATAATTCTAAATATTTATGTAAAAATCTCTAAAAGCATTCACGGTTCTTTTCACTATTTACAATCCAAATATCCTTAGAGGCCATATATGTAGTTTATTATCTCCGTAAAGCACCAGATCCATTTCTTGGCTGATTCGCTTAAGCCTAATACAAAAGTTCAAATAAAATCTTGCCAGAGAATGATGTTCCGCGTGTAGCTTGTTAGTTATATTATATTAATTATATTATAAAGTAATAGGTAGTGGTGTATACTTTTAAAGTAGGGACTACCCTTCGACTGTGGGGTATTGTCGCTAGCACAGTGATATACTCGTACATCGTACATTTATTCAATAAGCTTGGACTTTGATTGACAAATGCAGTGGCGGTAGAAGGGCAAAGTAATGAACTGCAGAATAAAATTAAGGATTCGGTTTGTTGGGGAAATCGATGTAGGATCATGAGCAACATTGCCTAGAGTAGCTGAAGCCGTGTCAGAGGGTTATCCTATAGATATAGATTGGCAAAGCTGTACTTTGTAAATGAAGTGTACTCTCGTGGTTGTCGTGAGCAAATATTTTATATCTGAGTTATATAATCCGCACATCCTGGCTGTGCACACACTTATAGGTAGGTAACTGTAGGCTTTTCCGGTTGTTCTATTTCTTGTTCTTCGATGTCAGCGAACAGAGAGCGAGTCTCCCTTCGCAGGTTTAAGAATTGCACTTGGGGATTGCACTTTTTAGATCCAGTCCAGTAGCAGGTATAGTTCCATCAACGGGTTCACAATAGTTCGATTTTTTAACGGAGTCCAGAAATGTGTATTCTGGAACTCCCTAAATCCTAGGACGACTTCATCAGCAGTATCGGCCAGTACAGGAGGACGAATACGAAGAACAGGATGGGAAACACGGCCCGGGAGACCTTGTCGATCTCCCGCCACATGATCTTCTCGACGCCCGTGTCGGTGTCCGTCCAGGCAACCGAGAGGAGACTCTGTCTCCTGGCCGGCTTTGGAGGTCCTCCATTACCCTGCAGTGAAGTCTGCGAAAAGCACAAGAAATAATTTTTATGCCTCGGGGAAACAACTTTTTAATGTTTCAGTTTTTTGCGTGTCTGTGACAGGTGCACAGGTTCCCCCCATCTAATGGTTAATCACTCACCTGTCCGGGTGTCGTGGGCGTCTGGGTGGCTTTTCGGGAGCGCACCGCTCCACCTTCCCAGCTGGCCACCGTCGCACATTGGCCCTTCTCCATGTTGCTGATGCGCTACGCGAATTCGGAACGACAAGAGGGTGGCATTACTTATTAAAGCGACATCCTTATAGCTGCCTTACCATGGGCAGTACCTTGGGTATTCGGTTCACCTGGTACTGGTACTGCACGTCCAGAACTTTCACCACCACGAACTCGGCCAGGGCGGCAAACACCGACAGCATGCATCCGGCCATCCAGAGGTCTAGTGCCTGGAAAAAAGGTTTTAGGATCGGGCATAGATATCATGCTAGACAGTACCCACCTTGACGTACGCCACTGGGGGAATGTCTGCCCCCGTAAACATGGTCACCAGGGTGAGCATACAGGTGACCAGCAGCGTTACCCTGCCCGGAATTGCATCTAGGCCCAGCCAGAAACTGAACCACGAGAGCATCACCACCAGCGAAGAGGGGGCGAAGGTCTGGATGAGGTGGTGGCCAATCTGTCGCTCGAAGCGGAAGTACACGGTGAGGCGCGAAAAGTTTCCGACCTTCTCCGGCATATATCCATCAGACTCCTCCAGCTCCAGGGGCTGCCCCAGGTTGTACTGCAGCAGCTTGAGCTCCGGGTTAAGGGTAACCCCGGAGTCGGACCAGCGAAGCTTCACCTTCTGGTTGTTCGATGAGACTTAATAAAGGGTGGTGGACAGGAATTCCATCAGATATTCTTCAGACAAATCAAAGACATCGAACACTTACAGCTCTCTATGTAGATGGGACACACCTGGATGTCCATGGGGTACAGCTGGAACTCCATCTGGCAGGCGATGATCGCGTGCATCCGGGCGGCATAGCGCACCGTCTTGTTCTTGTAGAGCGTCACCGACGTGAACTTGTGGGTCAGTGTCGCTATTTCTACAACGAGAAGACATCGAGAAGACGTTGCAGAGATGCGGAACAAATGGGTTTCGATTAGAACTATGGCATTGGCATCGATAGACTCAGTTCTTTGCTCATTTCGGTGGGGGTGTATCAGTGTGTCGGTTTATGGAGGAGGTGCCGTGGTCGTGGTCGTGTTCGTGATCACTGATCACTTTTGGGGTTTTGGGTTGAAGAGCGACTTTCTACTGACAATGTTACAATGAGTTTTTTTGAAATTTACTTCGATGGTACAGTATGGATTTATTAACAACTGGATGAAACGTATCAAGCTATCAGTTTATATTACATTTTATAGACTATCTAAACATGTATTTGGACGAAAACAATATAACCTTGCATACCCGCTGCGAGTACCGGGTATGACTACAAGAAATGCTGATGAGGTTATAGTCATAGTCACGATTTTTAAAAAATTTAATGTTTTTTCAAGTTTCTTTATGGATCACTCGTTGCCTACAGTGGAGCAAGTTTTTGATACGGAATGGTTAATATTTTCGAAGTTAAAGGCATCAGGTATCAAGGGATGTGCCTTAAAATGCATTCTTTACAAAGCCACTTCTTTAAATTCCCTAATTGAAGCCTTTTAAATATGTATTCTTTATTTTTTACCAACAATTAAAGACCAAGTTTATCTTATAAAACCCAATTTTGTTTTTAGGAAGTTGGCATTAGCATTAGAAAAATTAACATTTTTATGAATCCTTTTACTCATTACCTATCAAAATAAGTTTCAATTTGATCACCGTAAGACAGATTTTTTTAAGACCTTTGGAAAATAGCAAAAAAATAATAAAAACTAAATATTTTTGTATAAAAACAACTTGTTTTCTCCCATTTTGATGACAGCTTAACCAGGTTTAACCCCTTTTAAAATAAGAAAAAGCAGTTCAATTATATAACAAATTCATAAAAAATTTAAAATATTTATTCCCATGACCTCTCCTTGGTTCTAAGACAAGTAAGTTATTACTCTAAATATTTTTGATAATTGTATTAATAGAATAATTATACATTTCCTGTTAAATACTAAATGAAAACGTCAACAGCTGAAATAATGAATAATTAAAGACAGTAATGAAGGTTTTACGGAAATAAAAATGATACAAATTAATCGGTTGATATATGTAATTATAACTTGTTAGTCTTAAAACTTAAAACCTAAAAATGAGACCAATTTTGTATTGATTTATTATGTATTTACATCATTCTGCCAACTACTTGCACGAAATAAAATGGTTTATCTGTTAGAATCAGAATGATAATGCTTTACGAAAAAATCGTGCCAAGAAAAGATAAATAAAACCTTCCCGATTTGCAATCGATTTTAGGTTTTTTGTAAATGTTGACAATGGAGGCAAATAAAGTGGAAAATGGAAAATGAAAATCCCAACAAGGTGGCCCCTGATTTCAAGGCAAGATCTTATCGCGATTCCCATGTGCGACTGCAAAATTTCGTTTTTGGTTCTCGTTTAGCTTTTTGTCCAGCGTGGGCGATGGTCAGGACATGGGTGCAGGGAGTTGGCCATAAAGTTTTGGTTGAAGTGTCCTGACTGGTCGGTAGGTTACCCGGTTGGCCGTGGCATTGGAACCGCAATGGATTCCGTGCGTGTAATGAGGGCCTCGAGTGGGCGGGTCAGGTATCAGGTGGAGAAATTATAAAAAAAACTGAAATAGTTACTAGTTGGATGTTTAATGGTTCTATTTACACACAAGGCACTCTATGGGTTCCCCAGTACATGGTCGGAACAGAAAGATTTCGCAGAATGCTGAATATACAGGATACATTGGATGATCTGATTGCTGATTCTGATTTTTGATTTCTGATTTCGATGGTTTTTGTTTGATTTTCGATTTTCTGATTTTTGGCAAAAACACAAAAAGTGGCAAAACACAGATCTAGAGTCATTTTGATATACTTATATCTTTGCTCAGGTGAAAGTTTTTCGAATCTCTTTCGCCCTTATTGCGTAGCAGGGAAGTGGACGCCACGTAAGGACTTCCGTATCCTGTTGTTAGTTTCAGGAATTGTTAGTCGGGGAAAAAAAAGGTAACGAAACAAACGAAAACGAAATAAATCGTTACTATATACAAACGGTCCAGGTTAGCAAAGAGAAAGATTTTTTTTTTTTTTATTAAAAGGACACAAGAAAGTGTGAGGGGACTCATCGGAACAAAAGTGCATTGATTTCGGATTCTGATCGACAACCATACATACAATATTAAGGACTACATGTTGGACTACAGTTGGGTTGCTACATACCGGCAATCTTGGAATTGAGAAAGTACGGATCCGGCTGCCAAAAATTCTCAAAGACCTCTGGAAGCAGTGTCACATAGTCGTCGCCCTCCTCGAAGATGTCGTCGGGTATCTCCAGCCGGGACTCCAGCCAGCGCTGGTGTATAAACATGTCTACTCTGAAAATGTACACAGTATTGCTATAAGCTCCGTTTAGATCCCTGATCCCGGATGCTCTTCTATCTGGCAACTTACCTAAAGTCCATATCCTCTACGTTAATTGAGTTAATATCTACAACGAATATGCTAAAGTCTACTATCACTGGGGAGCCCTTCTTCGAGGGCGGTCGTATCTCTGCAAATAGATCGAGGACCAGGTTTATGGTAGTTTAAGAAATATTTCCACAAACTATGTGCAAGTCCATGGTGGAAGTTGGAATGTGAGTGTGAGTGTTTTGTATTATTGGGGAAAGCCGCCTTTCGTGCGCGAATTCATTTCGATGGATGGCCCACCGTCTGGACTGGTGTGGAGTGGAGTGGTGTGGGCTCCTTAAAAAGGAAGCACACATCACATCCTGGGCGACCTTCACGACCCCCTTCTCCTCCCATTCCAGCCAAGTTCAGGGACAGGCTGTGGTCCTAATGCGTATTACACAACCGGCGAAAATCGATACAAATAAAGGTGTTGATTAGCTCCAACAACTGCCATCGCCTCAAATGAGGAGGTGTACACGCCTCCGGGTAATTTTTGTGAATTATTCATACTTTTCCAAGGTGGGTTTTATTGTGAGGAATGCAAGCGTATTACATAACGTTTCCCAATCGCATTATTATTTAAAAAAAACTTGCATTTTTGTAATACTTTTTGGAAGGGATTCTGGTCAAGATGCAAGAACTTCAAATACTTTTTAAGGTGACATAAAAAAACGATAGATATTTTTAACTAACAAATTCTTAAAAGGTTAAGCTTTAACATATTTAAAAAAAATCTAGATCCGAAAACAAAGTTTAAATAATTGAAATCCCATCAAAAATCAATTAAAATTGAACAAAAGAACGCGTTTGTTTTTCCCAATTAACTTGACATCTTTTTCGGTTTTATAGCAATAATTCTTAATTAAATTTTAAGTAAATTCAAAAGATTTACGACTCTCGGATTAGTTGAAGTGCAAGTTATTGATTAACCACAAAAATGTTGATGTAGAAAGGATAGTGAACTCCAAGATTGATGACCAGAAACAGCAAATTCCTTGCAAGTTCCTAAGCGTGAGGACTGCCAGGACTTTTAATAATTATATTTAATGGATCCTTTCACCAAATAACCGAGATTGATGTTACTTTAATTCGTAATTTCCCTTCCAGATTGGGGGGATTGATGAAATTCTTTTGTACTTCAGGTGGGCAATTGTCGCCGGTAAATGTTGTTTGGATTTTAATCGATCGTAATGGCGGATGACGTCAAAGTCCTAGTCCCATCTGCGGGGAGACTAGCTAGGACCGTAGCCGTAGCCGTAACCCATATGCAATAGGCGGAGGCCCTGAAATTTGCCGCGTCACGAAATAAACCGAAAGGATAGAAAAAGTGTACAACGGCAAGGAGAAGCCCAACACGCATATCCATATCCTTACATCCATGGTTGGCGGTTTCATGGTGCAAACAAACCAGAAATCACAAAAAACATTACTAGGTGGTGGGTTGGGGGGCAAAACGGAGCAATTAAAAACAAAAGGAGACCGCATCGAACTGCGATCCGACTCTGGCTGGAAAAGGACACCTCCGAGGAGGACAACAATCGTAATTTTCTCGCGGTCGCGGCATCGGCGGCGGCTTTCGGATGGGGTGCTTCTGGGGGCGGGACCTGTTTAACTTACCCTTGACATAATTAGGCGGAAGAACTACTCGCGGCTTGGCTGTGTAGTTCACATGGGCTTCCGTGGCTTCGCTCAGCCTGCAAAATGAGCAACAATACAGAAAACAATACAGAGAAACGAATGCAAATGCCATCGTTATTTCTTGGGCGAATGGGATGGGTTAGCCAGTGGTGCCAGTTTTTACTAATCTTTATTTTAGTTATAAATATTCTAGTTCAATTCTAAATATTTCGTTTATGTTGTACATCAAATGGTAAATATTCTTATCCACCCGATATACTTGTAGAAGATTACAAAAAGTTTGGTAAGATATTTACATGCAACATTTTCGAAACAATGCTTGTAATGGTTGGTTTTAAGGTTTCTAATATGTTTTTAAAGTATTTTTGAAGAAACGATTTTGTTTAATATTAAAATAAGTAAAATTTTAGCAATGTTTCGAATCATAACATTGAAATATAGGACTGTTTTTCACAAATTTTTCTTCATTGTTTTGAAAGTGCTTCATATAATCGTTTTAAATTCTTAAACATTTCTAAAAGGTTTCAATTGAAAGATTTCGGATAGATGTCCGCAAGGTTTCTCCAGATTGTACATTAATAATTATTCATTTAAATATTTAATAGTTGATTAATTAAACAGAATTTTAATCAAAATATTGAATATATAAAAGAAGTGTTAAGTGTTAAGGATTTTAGATGGATATTCAAGCAAATTTTACGGTCCTATGAAACTATTTTGTTTCTATTAAAAGATTAACATTTCGTATGTAAATTATAGTTCATTAAAAGATAGTTCCAAAAATTGTTGTATCCCTTAAAATCGTATGTTTTAATTTTGATTTTGGAGAAAACCTTCAACAGATCTTTAATTGAATTCAAGTTATCCAACTTTGTAACTTTTAGAGAACGTTTCAAGGGAGATTCTCCCATTAACTTTAAAAACAATTATTTAACTGAAAATAAGAGTCTCTTCTATGTTTTAAGAATATTTTCTTTACAATTATAAACTGGCAGCACTGGTGTGGTAAATCTAATATACATTTATATTATATATATGGTACATAGGTACTTCTTAGAAGGGGAATGAGGCGGTGCAAGTGGCAACGGTGCAAGGGTCTGATGTCTGCCACATGCAACTACAGCAAACTTTGTCAATTTAAGTCTGAATTTGAAATTAACTTCCTTCGTGTTGGCCGTAGCTTCGATTCGATTCGTTTGGATTCCTTCTGCTCCGACCCGTCCTGGCCTGGCCCGGTCCGGACTTAACTGCCTAGCCTGCCCTGGCCGGGCCGAGCAATATTAGTTGCTCCTTTTCCAATCGAATGCCGTGCAGGATTCTCATTTGACTGTGATCCAATTGACCTTGCCCGGGAGCCCCCAAACCGAAACCGATTTTGCATTTGGCAGTACGAAGGTTCCCCTTGAACTGGAAAACGATTCTGGGTCTGGGCTCTGGCATTTGCTGGCAGGGGATGTGAACTAGGATTGGGATGGTGCTGGGGACTGGGGGCTGGGAGTGTAATTCGATCTTACCACATCAGTACGAATCCCAGTCCAAACGATATGAATGCGTTTGTGTTGAATTTGTCGAGCATGATGTTGGGGCACGACGGCACGGGAAAGGATTTGTAACTTAGACCTCAAATCATCTCACTTTACACCGACGTGGGAATTTCATAATTCGTTTTCTGTAACACAATATTTTCGATCATTTGCATTTGTTGGCTTTGCTTTTATATTTATTTTTATTAACTCCGACTGTCTGCCCCTTTAATTAGTTAATATTTTTGTATATTTTAGAAGTCACACCTTAGCACATACACGAATCCGGATGCACTGAACAAAAGTATCCAATCGGATCGAACAGTCCTTGAAGGTATTTTTTCGGTTTTCGGGCAATCCGTAAGATTTTCGCCTCCGGCTCGGCTGGTGCTCGGAACTGGAATAAACCAAAGCCGAGCTCGGGGACGATAAAAGAGTGCTCATCTAGATACGAGTATCTGTATCCGCATCTGCGATATGTAGATTCCACACCCGGTATGGGTGTGAGTGGGCGGGCGATTACGTCGGTAGAGTCCAGCTTACTATATATCTCCAGCTACAGGGAAGCTACTCTTGGACATCTTATTTAAAAATATATACAAATTCCTTTGAAAACTCTTTTTAATTCCAGAATTCCAGAAGAAAAGATATTTAATATTTAAGTCAAGCCTAAGAAAAAATCTGAATTCCTATGAATTCTAGTGACTTCCTTTTAAAGACTTTCAGATATTCGACTTCCCAAAAGAAGCTCCACTGTAGATCTGGTCATGGAAGGTGGAACGGACTACTAGCACCGACACCGGCGGCGGTCAAGGCATGGCGGTGTAATTGCCCCCGGCACAGGGCAGAGCACACAGCACACAGCACACAGCACACTTCTCGCCAAGATTCAATTGAATCGCGTGCCAATTTTACTTAAGCCGCTGCACAAAACCGACAGTTTACGGTTCGCGGTGTAACAGCTCAATCTAGCCGGCTGATACTTTTCAGATACTTTCGCAGATACAGATACAGATAGAGATAGAGATCGAGATAGCGATGGCGATCCGGATTCCGGATGGCGATACCCTGATGGAAAGTTTCAATTGCAAGCTTCCTGCTCCAAGCCGGAGCAACACACACATAATTGCCTGGGCTTCCACTTCCTATATAAAATTACTTTCTGCCCGGCCTGACATTGGCAATGGCAATGCCATCGCACGTAGTACGAGTATTCGACGGGTATTTTTGCGCAAATTAAAAAAATCCACTTCCAGATCGTGCACAGAAACAGAGAGTATCTGCATATGCGAATGTAGATCGTAGATCGCAGATCGCACGTCGCCAGATGAACCGTATCCGGCTAGGCCCGGGCCTAAAGTGGTGGCGACACTTTTCGCTTGGCGATCTTGGAGGTTGGATCTTGGACAGGAATGCCCGAATCGCACTCAGCACTGGCTAATCCGTCAGATAGTTTGATTGGAAAACACGCACTAATTGAGCCGAAACGTGGCTCATTAATATTCATTCGGGGGATCCTGTCAGGCGGCACAAAGCACAAAGATTCCGCCTGGATTAAAATAAATTATTCTTTTAACTACGATAATTTAGTTGCCATTTTTCTTCGATTATATAAATCCATCAGGCCGAAGGCAGGAAGGGATTTTGGATCATCGGAACAGCAGGAACCCGGCAATTACATTAATTATGTATTTGGCTTGAAATGTTTTGGGTGGCGGCCTAAAATGACGCGACTTTAACGCTTGCCTCACGCGAAACCCCAACCGACGACCGAGGCCGAGGCAGAGTCAGAGGCCCATGGTGCATGGTGCCATCTGTGGACTAACCCAACTAACCAAATCAACCATACGGTTCAAAAATGTTATGGAAATTACCGAGCTGCGGGTACGACGAAGCGCGCCCGAATCCGTTCGCCTTCGCTCAGGAACTAAACTGAAACTGAAACCGAAACTCTGGACGGGCACCCAACGGAACTGAGCTGTGAAAGTACGCGAATTTCTTGGCCGCTTTGCCTTGCCAACTTTAATACGAACTGCGGACACAAAACAAAAAAAAAACTGAACTGAACTGGAAAAGTAGAAAAATTCCCAACGTTGAGGCTCAGGCACGACAACCAACTGTAACGGGTTTCCACTTACAGGGAGTTTTTGGCGAGGACTACGGACTACGGACTACGGACTACGGACTGGAAGGACGATTGCATGGCACGAGCCTCGCAAATTGGTGTTGGGTTCCCCTGGAATGTGTGTTTGGGATTTTCTAAAGCCCCCCACCCTCGACTAGTATGATCAAATGGCCAGCCAAGCTGTTTCCAATAAATGTCATACTCGTCCATCTGCTGAATTATTTTTCCATATAGATAGGCTGACGTTGGTGGCATTTTCCAGTCCATTGCAATGCATGCAAGCTGACTTGAAATTTCCACAAAATAACCAAAACACACACCACCTGCTACTGTTAGCCCTTTAGCCATCAAGCCATCAAGGGCTGGAAACGAGGCCTGAATGGCCCCCAGGCCTCTGCCCTCGGCCCTCGTGGGAAATTTTTATACGGCGCTGTGTAAATACATATCGCGTTTGTAGAGCCATAATATAGCATACATATATTCTCAGGCACTATATATATAGAGTACATATGGTGTCTTTTGGCTGGGTAAGAGGCATTTTGTTATGACATTCTCCGCCAAACTGACAATGAAATGAAGTTTATTTTATTTTCGTTTCGATTGTCTCGCTGTTGATTCCGTTTTACCGTCATGTAGTTAGCAACTCGCGAATCGCTAGACCAAACTTGTTGTCAGCCAGTCAGTTAGGGCTAATTGCCGCCAGGCAGCTCGCTGGCAGGACCTCTTCCAGGGTCTCTCTGCGTTTTTTGCTTTATGGCTTCGGCGCGTGCGGCGCAGTCAGGCACTTTGATTAATGGCCAACCACTGACAACTGACGATGACGCCAACAAAACGTGACATCTCCAGGAAGGCCTTTGCTGGATGCCTATTATAGGAAGACCGATTCCCGCAATCACGGCACTAGATTAGAGGCAACAGTTATCGAATCCGAATCCGAATCCTTTGTTTGTAGAATATCACTATATTTTTGTAGTATATACGCCTGTTTATACAAATCGGTTTAAGCCTAGGTAGTGGTGGAGCTAGAAACTTATTCTAAACTATGGGTGCTCCCTGCTGGTTGGTGCGCTGGTTAATCTTCACGTGCGTCTGCCGCTTCTTCTCGTCCTTGAAGGCCTCGGTGTTGGCCTTCTTTTCGATGCGGCGCTCGTTTCGATACTCCTTCAGCAGGCGCTTCCGCTCCTTCTTCTCTTCTGGGGTCTCGTCCTTCGGCCGGATGGAAAGCACACTCAACGTGGAAAGGACTGATTTGGCGCACAAGGATTTGGGACCTGCGGAGGCAGGCGAATCATCCGCCAGATTGGCCAGGGCCTTGGCTGTCAGCTGACCATCCACACCGTTTCGCAGCACATTTGTGGGCAGACCCGTCTTGGGATCTATCTGAATGGGAGCCGGATTGGTGCTGGCACTGGAGCGACGACTGCGCCGTGGCTCGTCGATCAGTTTGGGATGGTTGTAGGCATTCGAATAGGTGGACAAAATGGATTCACAGTCCCATTTCTTCTGCTTGGGATCCTCTTCTTCGTAATCCACCAGCTCCTCGGTGGGATCCTGCTCGCCATCGACCACATTTCGGTATTTTGCGACTCGCTCGCGGTCCCACTCCTTGTTATACTCGAGGGTCTTGTTCTTTTTCTTGAATTCCTGGTAGCACTGCATCACGACAGGATGCTTCTGGTGCCAGTTGCCCTCGATGTCCTCTAGGGTAAGATCACCCAGTTCAGGATCATCGTAAGTGGCGTAGAACTTTTCGAAGCGATCGTCCAGCAGGGTGAGCTGCTCGTTACGTCTGATGACACTGGAGGACATGGAGTACTCGGTGAAGCGCGACTTGACCTCTTCATCGTCGAAACGGCGCTCCCGCATGAGTGGAGCAAGTCGGTCCATCAGCTCATCGTCGATCTCACCATCGTCCTCCTCATTCAAGTCGTCGGAGTCAAAGTCCATTTCCTCATCTTCCTCCTCGTCACCATCCGACTCTTCGTCGTCGTCGGAGTCACCCTCGCCCATGGCCTGCATCACGAAGTCATCGTCCAGCTCCTCGTTTTCACAGTCGCTGTCTAGGGCTGCCACTACATCCGGATCCCAGTCGAGGCGCAGACTCTGTGGAGCAGCTTTGTTCAGCATGCCCACGGGTTCCTCGAACTCACTGGCAAAGACTGAGCTGGGCAGCACCAACTTGGGTTTGTCTTCTTCTGGGCGTTTACGCGCCTGGTTGGGGTTCTCCATATACTCCCAGACGACATCGTTCTCCCGTTTCTTCATATGCTGCATGTAGTCGTAGTCATCATCGAAATGAACCCCGTATTTCTTTTGCTCCTCCAGCCGCTTGGCAGGATCCAAAGGGGTCTCATCCTGCGGCTTGGATTGTGGCTTCTGCTGTCGACTGGCAGCCTCCAAGAGCACCCGCTGCGGAGCAGTCTCGTCGGTGACCAGGGGATCGTGCTGACTACGGTGCACCAGATGGAAGGTGACAGCTTTTTTGCGGTCGATGTACGCCTTTTTGCCTTTGCCCTTGAATAGAATCAGAATAAGTATGTTTTTTTTGCAAAATCAATCGATTTCGTACCATTATTGGATTGTTTTTGTTAAAACTTTTGTAAATACGGAGAAAAACATGTGCCTGCTGGAGTTGCCACTTAAAAAGGTTTTATTTTCGCATCATATGGTCACACCACTTCGCTAAGTATTGGTAAATGTGTGGACCGGAAAGTGTTGGTAAATTGCAAACTCAAATGGCGCTAATTATTTAAATTATTGTATCTACTTTTTTAATATTCCGTTTGGCAGCTCTGAAATTGGAATATTGTTTTAATTTGAGTGAATTAAAGCAATTTTACAGCAATTTATTAACCACATGTCAAAAAAATGGATATTTTCATGGATATATCATTAAAA
Organism: Drosophila ercepeae; assembly: GCA_018150545.1. Lineage (NCBI taxonomy): Eukaryota > Metazoa > Arthropoda > Insecta > Diptera > Drosophilidae > Drosophila > Drosophila ercepeae. The sequence goes on from JAECWL010000161.1 coordinate 18,784,589, forward strand.
CAAAATCTAGTTTGTTTGTTTTTTTTTAGTATGAATCATAATAACTGAAAAGAAAGATTAAATAAAATTTACATTTTTATTAATTATTGCATCATACAGGGTTGAACAATGCTGCCATTTCCACAGCATTATAATAACGTTAATCTTCTGTCACTTACACTTCCGGTCAATTACTATAATCTAGTGTTGCAAAATTCTAATAAGTTAAAGGTAACTTTGACACTTTGACGCCAGCGCACTTAGCTTTTCAAGTAGGAAGTGAATCTAAAACTAAAAAATGAACGGGAAGAGGGAAAATAATTCTCTTAAATCTCAGCCATCATATTCTCAAACTGATGACACCTTAAGTGATAATACTCCAAACTTTCAACGCCTGACTGAAATCCTAACGACGTTTTTCGAACAATACATCAGAGATGTTGGAAGTATTACGGTAAGTTCTTAGGAAAAAATTAGTTTCTTTTATATTGTTTATAATGTTCTCTGTATGTAGTTTCCTATTGATATAAAAGACGAAGAGTTAAAGAAACAGCGAAGCATGTTTATGGAGAGTCTCCCAGTAAGGATTTTATTTAAGCGTTCTTAAGAATTCTTTTTAATTCGATTTTTTTTTACAAGGCGAGTAAAATCCTAGAATGGTTTTTGCATGAATACACCATATATCGTGAGAATCAATACGTAAGTCTATTAATGAACTTATTGTATATACATAATGCGATTTTTTAATAGGAGCATACGACTGAGCTTAGTATGGAGTTGAACAAAAGATATCTTGAAATCGACATATTGCGCAACTCAAAAAAAATAGCTACGCATAAAATTTCAACGCTAAAGAAAGAATTGAAAATGATGGAAAAGAAAATGAAGAGCATGCGCAAAGCTAGTCAAAATGAACTTTGCCAGGTAGGAAATAATTTTGTTTGAGGATCTTACAGAATTCGGCGATAACCTCATTATTTTAGACCAAAGTTACATTGCTGACCGAAATGACGAAATTGAACGATGACAACATAAATCTTAAGAAAATGATTTCTATTAAGACGAAGGAAGTGGAAGACTTGCGTCTGACCGAGAATGTTGATGTGAAGGCACTCCTTGAAGAAGTCAAAAGGAATAGGCGTATGCTGAGTGTCCAATATGATCATAATTATGAGTCCACGAAAGGCATCATAGCTATTAGGGACCAACTTAAGAAAACTGTTGGTGAACTAACAACTGAACTGGAAGAAGCGAAATCCAAATGTAGGAAGAAAAATGTAATTACCTAATTTTAAGAAATACACATACTTTTATGTACATATTTTAACCAAAAATTGCATTAGAGCGACCTGAAGAAATTGCTAAAAAAATTTAAAAAAATGCAAGCCGAAAAGTTGGATATGGAGCAGCAAAAGAATGTAAGTTGTAATTGCAAAACTAAAATATAGCTTATATATTATATTTAATAATTTAACAGGCCAAATTACGTTACCTGGCGGAACTTCTAAGCAAGCGCAGTTTGAAGATTCGTAATAGTCTGGGTAGACCGAAGGATGAGGTATCTGCATCAAGTGCAAATATCCAAACTCCTGGTTCTGAGTCGGAGTCGGAGGCGGTGAGTGCCTCTGTTGTTTCTTTATATATCCTTAAGGATCCCAGGTTATTTGGGTTATTATTTTCTGCCATTTTCATTTAAATGTTTGCTTAAAGCAAGTTTGTCGAACAGACTTGAGGCAGGACTTTTCAGGACTTTTTGAACAAAGCTGCTTTTAGTGGCGTCATCTGTCTGAAATTGTTATCCCTCCATTGTGTATTATTCAGTGTTTTGTGTATAAAATTTATCGCTTAAATATATGGAATCGGATTTATCAATATCCGCAGCGTGGATTTATCGTATTTTGACAGAAAATTTGAGCCTTAGAAAGGTTTGTGCTCGATTTGTTCCGCACACTTTAAAACCACACGAAAAAGATCTCAGAATTGTATATCCAAATCCCAGATTATTTGGGTTATTATTTTTTTCTATTTTTATTTAATTGGTTGCCCAAAGCAAGTTTAAACAAATATTTCATTATTTCATTTAATAGAGTGAATCTTCTGAAAATATGAATCCAAATGTGACGTTTCAAGTCAAGCCTCCAAGCTTTGGTTCCACGAAGACGGTAAGTTTTTTCTAAAATTCTAAAATAAATAAATTTAAACTAAAATACATTTTTATTTAAATAGTTGTCACGCGATCTAGAGAATTCCAAGCAAGAGAAAGTGAAAGTATCCAAATTGGGAAAATCATTTTCGGTAAGTGTATTTTTATATGATACGAGAGACTTTAATATATTTTTCATTTTTTAAAGGGATTCTCTTCGAAGGTGTCGGGACAATACAAAAGAAAGAAATCTAAAAGCACTTTGGGTAGCCGTGCTCACTTCGATGTGGTGGGTTTTATTCTAAAAAATGATTTTCAAGTCCTTAAAAATTATATTTCTATTTTAAAAGTCGGGATCTGGTATTCAAATCCCTTATAATCCCAAGCGCATGCGTAAGGAGTAAAACGGGGAGGCCACTAAACCGAAGAGTACTTACAATTCGAACCGCATTCATTTTTCATCATATTTTTAATCATATATTATTCCACTATATTCCATATATATATATTCATATCCACTGAATAATTTTCATAATTAAAAATAAAGAATAATTCCTTGTCGTTTGCATACTTGAATATTTATTAGTTTGATTTCACTTGATGTATGTACATTTACAAACTTGTCACTTGGATAACAATTGTACACTTTATACTCGTATATTATATTAGGGTAAGTATCCTTAAACTAACTAAAACATGGAGGATTACACATAACAAAGTAATTTGAAATTATATTGGTACGACACTTAAGATTAACGATAAGCTGCTCTACTAACCTAAATAGTAAAATCATTCTCTTCTCGAATCGAATTCAAACTTAAATCAGAGGCTTTGCAATATCCTTTTAATTATATACTCACAGTCCTTAAATTGTTTGTTTCTTCTCTTTAAGTTCTAAAGTTAATTTGGATTTATCGTTTATTTTTTCTTTTTTTTATAACATTTCTCGACATGCACTAACAACGAATTCGGAAACGAAGCTTAATTTGCATAATTTCTTTGTAAAGTTATACGTGGTGGACTACAAATTAATAAGTCAACGCTAGTCGCTATTTTTGAAGATCGGTATATAGTTATTGCCTATTAGAGGGTTACGGGTTTCGGGTCGGGACTTGTTCAGGCCGCTACTGTCTTTGGATAGCCAGAGTCCTGTCCCGCAACATATTTTACACTATTGGTGTTTTTTGTGTGGATATATAAAGATTAATTTGATTTGATTCCCTTTTTTTGCAATTTAGATTTTGGTTTTTATTTTCAGAGTTGCTCCCACTACTTGAGTGCCTCCTTGGCCCGCTGCTCCCACTCGGCGCGTCTCTGGTGGATGCCCTTGAACTCGCCAACGGTGGCGGATCTCTCGATGGGTTTGCTGGGTGCAATCGCCCCAGATCCGACTCCTGTGACAGGTGGGGCTGTTGGCGAGGGAGTAGTCACTGTCGGAGTAGCCTGCTTAAGCTGCAGGGAGAACCTCTCGCCCACTGGCTTGACAACTGCTCCGTTATTGTTATTGTTGTTTAGACTATTTCGGGCAGCGTTGCTAATCTTGATGGGAGGCAGGTAGGACACTACCTTCTGCTGCTGCTGCAGCGTCTGCGGCTGACCCGAGGTCACCTTTGCTCCCTGGTTGTTGTTGTTGTTGTTGAGATTGCGGAAGTCGGCTACCGAATTGCGGTTGCTGTTGGAGTGATGGTGGTGGTGGGAGGACACCTTCCCGGATTCCCCGCCATTGGTTTGCGGAGCGCCCGCCAGCTTGTCCAGTTTCTCCTCGCTGTTCGACTGGTTCTCCTTGTCGCTGTCCACGCTCTGGGTCGGGGGCATCTTCTTGATGGGAACCTGCTGTGGCTGCGTCACGGTCACCGCCACCTCCTCGTCCTTAACCTTCAGGGAGCGGCGGGCGAAGACCTTCATCAGTTCCGGCGTGGGGTCGTCCTTTGAGGTGGGATTGCCATTGCAACTGGCGAAGGACTTCTTGCGAAGCACCACGGGATTGGAAGTGGTGGGTGAGGTGTTGCCATTGACCTCGGGCTGCTCCACGGGGCTGGTGGGAAGGGCAGGCGAGGCTGGGATCACCGAGGGAGTAGGTGGCGCTGCCACTGTCGTCTCCACTTTGGGTATGGACTTTCGTCGGTGCTCGCTTATTTTTGCTTTTTCCTGCTTCTCCTCATTCAGGAACAACCGCTTGCGATCCTCCAGGGAGAGTCGATTACTCTTTACGGACTCTCTGGGGCTACCACTCTGCTCTTTGGCGTCCTTGGCAACCACCTTGTTCTTGGGGGTTCCTGGAGTGCCTGGAGTTCCCGGAGTCGCTGGAGTTACCGGGGTTGCAGGTGTCACTGGCGTGGCCAATCCCTCAGAGCTGCTGCCGTAGCTCGTCCTCACACTGTTGGCACTCACGGATCTCAGATGCCTGCCCAGATTCGGCACCAGCACCACTGGACTCTGTGGCTTCTCCACAATCTCGATACCCGTCAGACTCTCCCCACTGTTGCGCCGGAAGCTGAGGTCGTCGCTGCTCTGGCTCCGATCTGCGGGCGACTTGAGGTTCTTGGCCAGGACCAGGTGATTGGTCTTCTGATTTAGTCGCGCCTGATCCACTCGGTTCAGCTGGATCTTCATGAATTCCGGTTCCCCGGTGGTCTCCACGTTGCTGGAATTACGGCGACTGTTGTGGCCGGAGGGTGTGCCCTGACTCTTTGCCGGCGTGGTGGGCGGACTGTTGGACAGCTTGGCACTCTTGGTCAGAGGACTAGCCGGACTGGGACTGGGTCCGGGTAACACTGCTGTCACCTTGGGAGCTCCCAAATCCAGAACCCTGGGCCGCTGTTTGGGCGGAGGAGACGACTCCGTCTTGGTAGTAGTTACCACCGTAGATTTACGCAGAACACTGACCAGCGGTGACTTGACAATCATATCGATGTTCTGCTCGATCTGGGAGATGTTCGTGGTTGTGGAGGCACCACCGCCCACCAGTAGCTTGGTGGCGCCAGGGCTCTTGGGGGTAACCAACTGTCCTGTGGACTCCGCACGGGCCTGGAGCAGCTTGTTGTCGTTGATCTCGAATCCCAGAGACACACACTTGGCGTTCGGGGAGATTGGAGAACCCGGCGACTGCGGCGACTGCTTGTAGAATGTGGTGGGGACCCGGAAGCTGAGTGACAAATCCGGCAGACTGGGCATGTTGTTGTGGACCACGCTGGGTACAGATCCCTGATTTTCCACTCCATCCTCCGGATAGTTCCGGAAGCTGCGCGACTTCTCCACCGTCTTGCGCTGCTTCTCCTCGTAGTAGAATGGCGATGGCTCATCCGTGCTGGTCTCCAGCGAGTTCGAGGAGCTGGAGTGCTGACCCATGGAGTCACTGGAGCGGGACAGCTTCTGCTGGAATGCACTCAGACCCACGATCCGCGGCTTCCGAGGCTCAAAGTGTCCACTGGAGAGGGTTTCCTTCTTCGTCTGCTGCTCCCTGACCAATGTGGTGGACTGGAGGAAGGTGTCGTTGCCACGGGAACTCTTGGAAAGCAGATTTGTCACATCGTTTCCGGGTGCGACCTTCTCCTGAAGAGGCGGTCCCGCTCCCAGCTCTTGGGGCACATAGCGCTGCCGGGCAGCTGGCCCAGATTTGGGCTTCAAGGCCGTTGGCGGCTGAGGATGGACACCGTAATTACTGACCATGGCGTTCAGTCCGTGCTTGCCCTCGTTGTGGATCTCCCGCTTAATGGTCTGGCGCGTCTCCTGGATGTGCTGCTCGTGGGAGGTGGCGCTGCGCGACTTATCCGGCACCAGGAGCGGCTCCCGGGCGGCGGCCTCCAGGCAGCTGGTCGAGATCTGAAGCTTCTTGGCCACACTCTGGCTGGAGTCGGTGTCCTCCACACCGTCATTAGCCCTGGCAATGGAACGCTTCGAGTTGCGGTGGATCAGGCGGCGTAGGAAGCCGCTCTCACTGGCATCCCTCTCTAGGATGTCGTCCCCATCGGTGGAGGATTCCCCACGGTTCTCCAGCAGAGCGTTGGTGGTCTTCACGGTACGACGTCCAAAGACCTGCGAAGTGCTGGAAGTGGACGAGCTGCTGGTCACTGTGGTTTGGGTCTGCTCGATAGTCTTGGTCCGCTTGGTGTTGGTGGTGGTCAGGGCGTTGCCGGTGGGGATCGAAATGGCTGTCAATGACTTGGGAGGCAACGAGCGGGTTTTGTTCTTGAGTTCCGTTTCTGTTTCATGGAAGATGGTAATTATTATTTCGGTTTAAACTTGAAGAATTATATAAACTTTTACCTTGAACTCCTCTTAAACCAGGACTCATCTTTAGCCCATCCTCATTGGCCTCAGGTATGGAAGTCTTTTAGAGAAATCATTTTCTTGTTAATATATTTTATTCATTTTTAAAGAGAAAAACTCACCTCCAAGGTCATGCGATGCTGCCGGCTTGGACCCTTCTTTTTGGCCGGCCTGATGGCCATCTTGTGCCTGGCCGCCGCATGGGAGAGCCTGTGCCTTTCTCCGCCCACGGCATCCACTTCGTCCTCGTGATGGGAGCGCAGTATGTCCGAGCTCATCGATATCGAGGAGCTGGTGGACACTCGGGAGTGGTGCCTCTGGTTCATGGAGCTCTGACTGTCCTCCGTTTCCACCTCATTGCTGTTCACGCTCAGCATGCTTACGGAGGATGCCTGGTGGTGACTGACCCCCGAATTGTTCCTGCTGCTAGTGCCGCCAGCAGCCCGTCTCTGCGGCGAAGCAGGACTCCTGGGCAAGCCCAGATCCTCGTCGGAGGCATCAGGTCGATTACGTCTTTTTCGCAAAACATCGGTGAGTTCAGCCTGAAAATAAAATTACAAAATATACATTATAGTTTTTGCTTTCTTGGTGATGAGATTCTCTAGAGGATGCGGCTTTAGTACCCAGCTCTTCCAGCGAAACACAAAGCGAGCCTTTAGGCAGCTCCTTCCCAGGCGACTCTCGCCCATGGACGAACCACTGCCCAGCTTCATTTTGAAGGGATTCTGCTTAAAATCGATCATTTCGAGAGTCTCTTCATACGAGGGAAGAGTCTACAAAAGACTGGTTATTCTGCTTACTACGCTGGGTAACTTTTTATTGGATTTTCTGTGTGATTTTTGCAATTCCTGGACTTAATTCTTACCGCAAAAGAGAGTTGAAAGGGATTGGAACCTAAGCCGCCGGCTACCATCTTCAAACTACTCGTAAATAGACCCAAAGAAATGCAGATGATTTCACTTTTCCGACGAAGCAACAACCAGCAACACCCAAGTGCAACGTGCAACTGAAAATCTGTGGCAGATGCCACAAACGAGAGTGAAATGAAAATGGGAATCGGCATGGGATGGGACATGGGACTGAGAAATGGAAATGGCGGCAGTTTTTACCTAGACAAACATAATTGTCTGCGAGGCAGGCACAGAGATCTTCTGTTTATTGTCAGCTCTCGCCTTCATTTCAAGGGCGAGACTTCGGATCCGGGTCTGAGACCAATAAACCAAGAAACGACGAAACCAAGAAGTAAACAACCGAAATTCGGAGATGGAATATTCATCCATCTATCAGTGGCTGTGGCGCGTGACGCCGACATCTGGTTTCCCGGATAGTTCTAGTGGGGCTGCTATTTTTGTAGCTCGTTTTCACGAGGATTAAGTGCCTCGCTGGTTCAGGTTAAAGACCTCGCCCATCATTTTCCCATCTCGCCCATAAACAGAACAGAAATTGGGGATTTGGGGGCGGGTTCAATGTTCTGGGCGCCGGCGGAACAAATTCTTGGACCCTCGAAGCTACACTTCTAGTGGGATTATGAATAATTGTAACATTTCTTTGGGAACTCTTAAAATAACTCATGAAGTTAATATATATTGAGATATTCTAAACATTTCCACTTCCTTACCTACTCCCGGGAGAAGGAAACTGATTTTACATAATCGCGGATCAGAGTCCTTCAGGGAATTTTCCTTGTCCAGGTAGGAAACTCCTGTCCTGTGACCTCTAACCCGTTTATCTTTCCGACAGGAAACTACCTGCTGGACAAGTTGCATTTCGTTGCCGTCACGTTCAGTGATTTATTGGCCCACTTGTGAGTGGGCCAGTAGCCGCGAATTGCCGGCGGCCAGTTGGCTCCCACTCCCAGCTTGGCCAGTGGCCACACACAAACCCACTCAGACACACACTCGGTGAACGGACACAACAGTTGGCCAAGTGGGAGGCGGCAAGGCAATCGCTTAAATTAAATGCAATTGCATCATTTTCATGCGGCTGTCCGCGTTGCATTTTAACTCCAACAAATGTCCGCCATCTGCAAAGTGGGATAATCTGTGGCGATCTAAAGTGTTGGCCCACTTGCCGGGCGGTTTGACCCTGACTTGGCCATTATCTGTATCGGGATATAATGTGGAGCGATTCAAATCGCCTGCCAAATCAATGGCACAACTCGAAAGGAGGTCGCAATCGAATGGTTTAAATAGTTGAGATTAAAAATATTATATTATTGTTTTGCAAGAAATGTTTTAGCAAGCAATTGAGGTTATAAATAGTGCTTTCAAAGAGGTGTGTTTTTGAGGTTATTTATCGAAAATAAAAATGCTTCTCCTATGATTTTTACAATTTCTTGTTGAAATATAAACATTTTACGATAGCTATGTTCTTTTAAAATGCCTTTAATTACAGAATTACCATCTCTAACATAATTAAGTACCGCTAAAAGCGTTCGGTTTTTATGAATACTAGCTTTTGGTGTTAGAAAAGGGCATTAAAAAAAATAAAAGCTTCCCAACACTATAGAAATGTTACAAAAGTTTAAAGCAAAAAGTTAATAAGTTTCCGAAATAACTTCTGAAAAATTATTATTTTTTCGAAATCTTTTCTCAAATTGCATTCACAAAAGCAGACTTTGTCTTTATCTGCTTTTTGTCCATTGCTTTTTTGGTATCTGAAGTATATTAAATTCAAAAATAACAAAAATATTAAAAAATAAAGAATATTTTTTCTTTAGAATACTATAAACCACCACAGCTTTCTCTAGAACAGATATGAAGCGATGTGAAACCAGCAAAGAGAGCCCTTCTCATGGACCACTTGGCACCGGGACCACATAGTTTTCACTGGACTCCCGCTTTTCTGGGGCCTTGAAAGCCCCAATCGAATCGGAATCAATTCAGTTTCTCCTCGACTATGCATGTATGTGTCACCCAAGTGGGCCAGCGATATACATATATGGACTGGACATGGTCTTGGGTTGCATTTTTGCTTAACTCCCAGAATGCCAGAATGAACGATTGACAGCGCCCATCGGCGTGCGAAGAAATGCAATTAAAATCCTAATGCGGATGCTGCGATGATTGGTTGATTGGATGACTAGATGACTGGATGAGTGGATAACTCGATGACCAGATGACTAGACCAGTGCTCCACTGACATCGCGGCTCCTCTAATGGATGCGGAAATCCACAAGATAGGCAAATGCGATCGATTGCATAACATTTAAACCAGACGGGAAGTGTCACACAGCAGATCTCATGTTCGTGCAAACGAATGTGGGCCGAAAAATTGTGAATTTCGAGTGGTTTGCTGGGAAGTTGGTAGTACTCGGTGCCCCCTTCCTGTACCCTGTCCACCATCCGCCCCTTGAAAGCTGGTCAATTAGAGAGCAGCGTGTGAAATCTGATGACGGCTCTGCCTGCTCCCAGCCAACTTGAATGCGTGTTACCGTGTTACCATATCACATCCATTCCAAGGCTTGTCCAGTCGCCGCTCCCCCTGGTCTTTGAGCGCCGTGCTAATTGCTCCACTGCATTGTCATTTAGTTTTTCCATTATGGCCATCGTGCAGATGTTTTTCTCTTTCTAATTCTCCGCAATTAATTCATCAAACTGGTAACTTGCCGACTCGCTGTTGGCCCACAGACTTTGACTCTGACTCTCTGGGATCATATCTTCTGCGGCCTGGCCTGCTAAATATTTATAGACCTAAGCCCGTTTCCCGACCTGTTCTTCAGCTTTTCAAAGGAAAATTGCCAAGTCGACTTCATGGAGGATTAATAGGCTTCGCAGGACAGAGTAATCTTGAAAAATGCGATAGGAAAAGGGGCTGCAGATACTTTATAGCTTTGGGATTTCTATGGGAAAGCAAACAGGGAGACCTCTGTGAAATTAATGGTCAAATTAGAGTAGTTTTCCATTCAGATGTGGAGTATTGTAGGAAAAACTTTAAAACTAAGAGCAGTATATATAAGGATATCGGAAAATAGAGAAACTAATTTGGTATTTAAAAGCTTTTCTTTTGAAAATAGAAATCTCATAGGTTTGCTTAGGTTCCTTACTTATTTTACACAATTCTTGTATAGTTTTTAAGCCTCTTCCTAGGGGAATAGACCAAGAAGGTTCTAAATAATCATCAAATCTTAAAGTGTTGCCTTTTTTCTCAACCAGTTTTAAGGTAAATTATTAAAGCAAAGTAATTCCGTAATTCTCTAACAAACTAATCCTTTCAGGAATTGCAGAAATCACAAATCTCCAGCACAGTTACCCAGTTAAACCGCTTTAATAGATATTTATTTTTTCACTTGGCTAAAATCCAGATATCCCGCGGATCGTGGACATAGCGCCGTTCGGATTTTGGACTCGAAATCGGATCGAAAAAACGTCGAGCTGGACGGAACACTCGAGCTGTCTTCACTGAGTAAAGTCTCGCTGCAAACTGATTTAGCGGAAAACTTGCAGGAGTTCAATAGCATAGAAACAGAAAGAAATGCGATTTATTTGCTAACCAGGTTGGCAAATAAGCCGCCACTGGAGGTATTGGGAGAGCTGGCCTGCCAAGTGGAAAAAAGTGGAATAACAAGAAGCGGCCAAGCGGCGGCCATCGGCTGGATGAGCGGATGGCTGGCAACTCGTTTGTCCAGAAACCGAAGAAGCAATAGAAGTAGCCTCTCTCCGCCTCCACCCATCTCCTGCCACCGGGAGAAGCCGCAAATTGTGGCAGCAACCATGGCTTACTGCCTGCAGTTTGCAGTTTTTTTTGTATCTAACATTGGTTTCGGTTTCCAGTTGCAAGACGCGTGCCCGGGCTGTGCACGGTTTGTGTTTCTTCTTTTGCTCAAAAAAACAAAAAGCAAAAACTAAAAATTCACTCGGCCAACTTATGCAGTAAACTTGATAATTCAGTCTATTAGATAACTCCAAAGAAAAACTTTCCTTCTTGCATTTCACCCACAAAAAATGTTGAAAAACCAAAGTGATAGAGGAGTCTAAATGCTTTAAAAGGCCATTTGAAAAGCGATTTATAAACGATAACTGGATTAAAGATATCTTTTTAAATATTCACTAATTAGAGCTTATTCTTTTGACCACAAAAGCAGGTTATAAAAGCTATGACAAATTTTCGTAAACAAAGCCGAGGCGAGTCAACAACCTCAAACGTAGATTTGGTCATCACCGATGCAGATATGCCAACAAAGGCAACCAATTGATTTTGATTAAAATCAATTTAGATTGATTGCAACACAAAAACGCAGATTACAACAACAACCATAAACGAGTGACCTCAGGCGGCTTGCCCACACGACCCCAAGGCCGTGAACTTATCAAAGTTGTAGAAAAGTGAAAGCAGGGTGTTAATGGAAATCAAACTTGTACATCAAACAAACTAACATTTTCCTTCATTTAAATGCAATGTTTGAGAAATAGATTGCTTATCAAAATATTGAATATTACTCTTCAATTTTAAAAAGTTTATACATTTAATGATTCACTTTAACAAAACTATGTACTGGAATTCATATTTAAAAATGCTTAATGGATTCATCTTTTTTTCAGTTTGGCACCAAAAGTATTTGAATTTAAAGAAAACTTTTTAAAGGATTAAAATAAAGAAATATTGTATAGGAAACATTATTAAATATTTGACAGGAAGTGCTCTACTCAAGTCTTTCCTTATAGTTTCTTTCTAAAACTAAACCTCGGAAAATATTTATCATTGAAATATTTTTAGAATAAATATGATATCCGATACCCTGCTTCCTTATATAGAATGTCAGTCAAAGGTATATTTTCTTTAGAAAATCCATATTAAAATATTTTAATAAACTTACCTTTAATATAATAGAGAGACTGCTGGCTGTGGCCGATTCAGAGAAGACGCTGTCATGGGACTGGGAGAGCTGATCCCGTGAGTAGTCGCTAAAAAGGACATTTTTTAAACTCAAACTCAAATAATATTTAAAACAAAAATATGACCTACCCATCGACATCTAGGAGTCGCCCTTCACTGAGGCTGCGTTGGCTATCGGATATGTCGACGGCTCCGCTTCCAGGCCCCGCTGAGCCACCTGTGACTCCATCTCGCTCCGCGTGGAGCAGTTCCTGGGAGGAGTCGCCCACGCTGCGGAGGTGCCGCTGCTGGTAGTGCTCTCCTGTCGGGAAGTAACTGCTTCGGCTTAAGCCGATTACGTCTGGGAATATGGCCACTCCCCTGGGTTGCCGTTGCTGGGCTTGAAACATGGCTTCTGGCTGGGATTGCGGTTGTTGGCTATTGGACTGGAGTGGCACCTGGCTGTCCAGGCTGTGCTTCTGCGTCTGCTTGGTGGCTCGCTTTTTGCCGAGAAGGACGCTTAGCAGCTCATCGCGGTGCGAGCCGTAAGACTTGGACTTGGGAAGCGACTGGGTCTGGTAGCTGCCCTCCGGCAGTTGCTGCGACTTGTTCCGCGGCGATCCCGGCGGAGAGGCAAGCACGCTGCGCAGGTTCTTCTCGCTGCTGCTGCTCGCCGGCGGTGGCAAGGTGTTGCAGGATCCCGGCCCGGTCCCGATTCCGATTCCGGTTCCCTTTCCCGGCGACTGGCAGATGCTGCTGGCCGGACTGTCCGCCGAACTGTTGATCGTGCGACGTCGGAAGATGCGGCGCAGGTTTCGGAGCGGATGGAAACGTCGTCGCTTCTGCTGCTGCTGCTGTTGTTGCTGGTGCTGTTGTTGTTGCTCTGGAAGGACCAAGGCAAAGGATGAGGCACTTGACTCAATACGAAAACATTTTTTGTTCTGGTTGGGTTGTTAAAAAATTGGGGGTTTTTGGGGTAAACGAAATGGATCGCAGGGCTTGCTGCGATCATAGTCGCCATAATTTGTATTTAAATCAGCTTAAAAATTAATTTAAATATAAAAAATTCTTTAGAAAAATAGAAAAATATTTGAGAATGTTTCCTTGAACATTTTTAACTTTGAATTATTATTAAAATAAGTTTTTTAGGAAAGGGAAAACTGAATTTTCATTTGATGAAACGTAGAAAACGAACATAGAAAATATCTGTAATAAATTTCCTATTTTTATAGTAAAAAGTCTGCAATTTTAAAGATATTTTAGGTGGAATTTGTATACAATTAAAGCTCATATGTAAATAGAAATACCTTTAAGATAAAATATTATTTGAAATCTCTTAAATCTTAAAAGAAAATTATAAGCTTACAAAACTTATTCTCAAGATTCTGCTTAACAAAAAATTACACATACGCCCCATGTGCCGCTTTTACGTTTCTTGTGACGCTAAAAGCCCAATAGTTGGAAGCCAAAAGACTATTCTTTGATTGAAACATAAAAAGACACCATAAATATTACCAAAAAGTGAATGAATAGTTGAGAGCCAAAAGACTATGCCTTGATTGACACGTAAATATTAACAAAAAGTGAATGAAAAGTCTTGAGGGGATTATGTTTTGAGACTCTTGCAGGAAATTAAAGTTTTAGCTTTTCATGAGGATTATGAAATCATTAAACCGTATCCACAATATTATTTATTCAACTGTTTTATTCAAGATTGGGTCCAGGGTTGGTAATGACTTCCAAAGTAGTAATTACCAAACTTCCCCGGAAGTGGCTCTAACTTCCTCAGTTACTCAGCAGTTGAGCCAATCGAATTGGTAATAGAACTTTTCCGTCATTCAAAGAGCCAAACGCCGATAAGAAGTAAACAATAAATGGTTGAAATCGAATCGGAGCCAAAAACATGCCCATAAATAGGCAAAAAGGCCGAAGAACCACCGATAGAGAGAGAAGGCGAAACGCTTTCGATAGAGATAGCAAATCGGTGGAAGGCGGCAAATGGGTTCGATTTGAAAACCACGTGCAAACAAGCGTAAAAATTAAGGCGACAAGGTCATATCTTATCTCTGAAAACAGTTTTTTTAAATATATATTTAGTAAAAGTTATAGAAAACATATAGTCTTATTTAGTGAAAATATTTTAGGTCAAAATCCTTGAGAGTTTAGCCATTTTATGGGCAGTGCAATAAGCCAATAACATAAATTACAATCGTCGAGTACCAATTGCTGCATTTATGGTCGTAGACCTCAACTTTAGTGTCCGATAAGAAAGTTATGGATGTGTGTACTAAGGTTCGTATACCTTATCGATCAATGGGGAATTTCTAAATAGAAAACCTGGGTAGGAGTACAAACAAAGCCAAATCTAGACTCTAGATTCTAGGCCTACTTATTGTTTAGTTTTGTGTTAAAAAATAGTTAAATCTTGATTGAGATGGCTGTGGGTGGGGGGTCTAATCAATAATATTTAATACTTTTATTTACACTTTTGGGTAAAGTTAAGGATTCGTTGGAAGCCAACATCTTTCAAGTGACTCATTGCTCTCACTTGGTGTGTCATTACCACATATGAAAGTTTTCTTAACCAACTTTAGTTGGCCAGGTCTTGGGGGAAAGTTAGCATACCTTCTTGACAGTTTGTCGATATATTAATTAGAGAAAAGAATCCATCCAAACGGAAGTACTTGCTTTTCCAAAAAAGCAAAAACAATCCAAAGAACCCATGCATTGGCCCATGCCGGTCACGTTTTGGGGGCATAGGCCCCACCGGTTCCTCCACCAAAAAGATACTACGAACTCCGATATATAAAGCCTCGACACATGTTCGTGTATAATATATTCCGTTTATGTTTTTTGGCTTTCTGGTGATGGCTTGATTTTAATGATTAATTTCACCTGCGTTGGGGCTGGTCATCGTCGTTGATTAGTCACGAAGACGCCGTAATATCCAGAGTTTGTATATATAAAAAAATATTAACCAAGGGGTTGGGAACGTCATTCTATTTATTGCCCTCCGGGGTGTCTGGAAGCCTCGAAATTGTTCGGGGACCTTGCTAATGGAATTTCAACCGCTGGGGAGTAGGAGTAGGTGGAGTACCACCCTGCACCATGTTCCTCTGCCTCTTGCCACCGCGGGGCAAGTGACAATTGTTTATTTATGGAATGCCTAATTGGGTCAGTTGTCAGACACTTTTCGCCGCCAGCAGCAGGCTTTTGGACGGGAATTAAATTCGTTCTTCGTTCTTTCCTTAAAAAAAAGGGAGAAAAGTAATTGGGGAAGAAATTGCTCTTCTCCTCGTTGGTAATTGAAAAGTTTGAGTTCATTAAAGCTAACAAACTCATCTCATCTCTTGGATCTCTAAAAGTGATTCACTTCGTGAGGCAATCCCGATTACATCAGCATTGTGGATAAATTATTTCTAATTCATCTAAAGTCTATTGAGCAAGATTTGTTATTACTTGAGATCCCGTGTTGTTTTGTTTTCTATATATTGTAAGCTTTTTGTGTCATCGGTTTTCAGCGTCTTTTGCGATTTCCGCGAATGTGGGCGAAATACTCGTCATTGTCGTCGTTTTTGGCTCAGCTTTGGTTTTGGTTTTGGCTTTTTGGTAATTCATCAAAAGTGATTTAAGTATCTTTGCAGTTTGGTAACATGATGCCATGGGATTAATAGACTCTTTTATTGAATGCTTCAAGTGCTCGGGGATGTTGGAGTAATGGGTTTAACCCATCATGGTCTTGGTCTTGGGTTGGGTTTAAGAGAAACACATTAACAATTGTTGTCTAGGCTTGGTAATACAAAAAGCGGAGTAGGTTACTGTTTTTACATTTTAAGTTTATATCGATTTAGTGGTTTTGAAAAGATAACGAATATTATTCTTCTTTTAACACATTTAAAATCTTAAATGTAAATTTTATATATTTTTAAAGAACTTGCGTACCCATTTGGCACATTTAATCGAAATATTTAATAAAGGAACAAGTGCCAGGTAAGCTCTTTGTAAGAAATGCAAATTTTGTAATGAATATGAGATATTGGTCGTCACCGAAATCAATACTTCGGTATTAATCGAAAGCTGCGTTCGTCACCATAATTTTATGTTGTAAATTTGTTTTTTTAGCTTTGTATTTTATACAAATTAGTGTACGTACTTCAAGCTATGTGATAATATTGGAATAATTAAATATAACACCTATTTTCCTAGTATTTTCAATATAGGGCGGACATTTCCACATTTCCAAAACCTTTCTGTAATGTGTTGCCAATTTCTCCGCGTATCGGCTGCTGTGGAGGTTATTCTGATCACCAATCAGAGTAATCTGGAGATCCCTTAGGATCCCTGGTAGATCCCTGGTTGGAGACGTACCCAGGGAGCCCGGATGCAAACCGAGCAGCACGTGTCTGGACAGTTTTCAGCCTGCCAAGCTGGTGCTTGGAGGCCTTACCCCATACTTGGATGGCATAGGTCCAAGTAGGGTTTAGTACTACCTTGATGAGTAGCACTTTAGTTAGGAGTAATGTTTCTGAAACTATAAGAGATTTCAATACAACATTTTCGGAAAGGTTTCAAGTGTTCTTGGCACTTGGAAGAATCATTTAAAGTTTAAAGACTTCTTTCATGTTCTATATAAATTTTATTGCAAATTGAAGTCAACCTTATGAATTGAAGAATATTTTGGCATGTTTTTTGATTTTATTATTTAAACCTACTCACTCCTCACTGTACTTAATTAAAGTGCGTGGGTCTTGGAGGTGTTGCCGTCGACAGTTTAATTGACACCAATTCCCATTCGCATTGGCCTGAGAATATGCAATTCCAAAACTGAAAAAATCGAAAAGGTTCGGCTGATGGCGAGTGGGTTCACTTATTAATTAATCATTGGCAGGGGAAAAAGAGATACAAGTTGCCACACTCAACATGCAAATTGGCAACACACTGGCCAATATATTGTGAAAATCAAATGGCAAATGGCTTTAGCAGTTTTTCAGCTTTTTGCAGCATTTTGCAGCAGTCTCTGTAATTGGAGACCTTTTGCGAGCGGATGTGAGCTCGACCAGTCTTGGCTTTCGGATTGTTTTACCGCTTGATTGGGGAAGGTCAAGTGACGCCACGCCCCTTCTGCCCACTTGGGGATAGCATGTGGGCAGGGCAGGTTATCCGCTTAGCAAGTGCTGAGTTCACTTGCGTGGAATAAAAATAGAGAACCGAGAACTAAGAACTCAGAACCCAAACAAAAGCGACGAGAATTGCACAATTTTGTCTGACAGGCAACTTTTTTTTTAGCCAACCAAACAGGTCTCTCTAGGCCTTCAGATGTTGTACATTCTATATCTAATAGTAACTCAAAGTGCAGTAAACCTCGGGTATTGGCCAAGGTTCGCGCGAGTCAAAGAGTTCAACTTGACGTTTCATTTATTTTCCCTACATTTACGGCGCAATATTTGCAAATACGAGTATCTGTCACGTTTTGACCTGGCTAGTACAGGTGCTTTATAGATTCGAGCCTTTATAGATTAGAAATAATAGTCAATGCTTATTAATAGCAAATAGAGCTATCAGCCAACAATCAGAGATTACTCAAGAAAAGTTCCCGGTACTTGATTGTTTTTATACGTAATCCGGAGGGCTCTCAAAATACACATTTCTGGGTCAAGTAAAAAACATTAAGGGAAACAAAATGGATCTCTATATGGCTAGTTAGAGAATATCTATAAATAGGCAATACTTTTCACAGTTTTCTTATAAAAAACTCAATTACCTGCTAAAAAGTTCTAGCAAATGAGTTGAGTAAACGGAGTTTTCAAGAGGTCTGTCTAGGTAACTTTTATATAAGATCAGTCTTTATCAGCGGATCCCAGGGGAAACCTGTGGTGGTGCAATCTTGGCCAGAAGCAATCCGATGTCTGCGTGCCAATGGCCAAGGGCTTATCAGTTCCAACCTGGCCAAAACCAATAGACCAAATCACAACCAAAGAAAGCCACTAACTGGAAGGCGCAAAAATTGATTACACAATTCATGGTGAGCTTCAATTAGAGGCGTCTCCGGCTCCTCGTAACCAGTCGAGGTGCAAGCCGGGATTTGAGCCAAAAAAATCGTATCATCACCGCTCGATAAGCCACTTATATAATGATGTACCATTCGAGCTTTGTTTCGGTTCACTCATCTGTACGATCGATCGGGTTACAACTCACTTTTTGGCCCCCAAAAAACTTATTCCGATTATTTCTGTTTCGTTCTAGTTCCAAAAAATAAACAATGAGTTTTATTACCTGATTAAATGTGTTTGTTTTAGAGCCGAAAATAGCAGCAGATGTTTTATTCAAAAGCGAAATTCCCCGAATTGTTTACAAACTTGCAGATGTATCTTTAAGTACACATAAAATGTATCTTTTTTTGCACCTTTTCACTCCACAACACACAACTTTGCACTCTGTTGGATGAGGGATTTTTCCAATACTTTTGTATTATTGATTAAACTTTTCTGCCCGAAAAGAGTAATAAAAACTTTCGTATCTTGACGTATCTGACGGATTCGGATTCGTTGCGAGCGCGGACTGTGTTGGACAAAATCGATTCGCGATTTGAATGCAATTCGATTGCGACTGCAGTTCGCGGCAAGAGCGACAATTAAATTAGTGCCTTAACCGTTTTGGCAGCGAAACAATCTCACCTGTACAGGTGGAGCAGGCAGAATGAATTGAATCAATGGGACGGCGGTGGCGGTGGCGGTACTCGTACTCGGATCGTTGGGTAGTCGGGAACTGAAATTGAAATCTACGAAAACGAAACGAAGCGAAAAAAGCCGAACAGACCCCACAAAACGAAAAAAATAATGAAAAAAAAACACACAAATACGTTATAAACCAAACTGAATTGCGTTCGAGCCAGGCCAACAGCCAACACACAGCCATCGACAGCGACATCGACTGGGCTGGAGGTGGAGCAGGAGGAGGGGGCTGTTTTGGCCAATTGGTTGCGTCGCCGTGTCGTACTTAGCCGGGTTCCGTTGCCAAATCGGGCTGATTAGCGTCTTTCTTGGCCCACTGCAGGTGCCTCCCCAGGGGGCTAACAGAGCGCTGTTGGGCGGCTAACAGCACAGTGGGCGCTAAAAGTCAAGACGTGCTCGAGAGCCTCGAGTGTGTTGATGTCACCTAAGTGGTCATCATTGGGTAGTATGAGTAATCATTAAACTAATCACAATTTTTATATTTCCAAAATTTAGAGAATTTGAGAACTGAGATTGATTTGCTATCTATCAGATCTCAAGAGATATTACTGACATTTTAAAAGAAAATTTAATAAATAATCAATAAATATTCTTTAAAACTATTTTCATATAATTCTCACACACCAAATCCTTTCGACTTAGTAAAAAACCGGTGACGAACTGTACTATATAATATTAATATGGTAAGAAAACCGATTGTTATAGCCACTTCTACATAATATTTCTCATACATACTATTAGTATTATGTATTTATTAGAATTATGTATTCCAAGAAACAGGTATAAGAATTAATCATTGAAATTATCAAAATAATCTTTATTTTCTTTTTAATTTCGTCACCTTCTTAAAAGACTGCCTAAACTGATTCATAAGAACCATTAGTAATTGCAATTTTTTTTAAACCAAAGTGATTCAAAAATCAAACATAAATCTATTTAAATCAAATTATTAATACAATAGTTTTTGCAGTTTAATGAGAATCTAATTTTCCAACACAAGAACGCAATGCATTAAAAAAAATGTAAATTCAAACACTTTTCAAATGGTATAATTTTTGTTTGGTAAATTAATTTATTTTCTCAAAAATAACTATGGTATAAAATAAATAATAATTATGAATGAATACAATTAGACTGCAATTAACCCACTTCACTTGACCCATGTCACCCACCGTCCAACCAACTCGAACGCATTTCTTTTATGCAAATCTATAGAGTATGTATATTTTATGTTAAAATTTATGTATATACCTGGGTGTTTATTGTTAGTGGCACTTCTTTGTGGGTGTTGTCATAACAACAATAGTTTATGTGCCCCAAAATGGTAACAGTTTCTATTCTAATTTTCCCCACAAAGCCAGGCACTTCGCAAAAAGAACGTTTGTGGTCGATTTTTGACGTGCATTTGCATTGGCCAAACGGTAGAAAGTCGGGGGTGTTAATTAGCACCTGTGGTTGGTATTACCCGCAATTATATAAACATTATCCAGTTATTCAGTTGTCGAGGGCGAGCCCATCTACCAACTAGCAACAAAACTATAGTAAGAGAGCCAAACAAAACAAAGGCCGGTTCACATGTTGTTACTTGTGCTGGTTCGGGCCTTTGGCTGTGGCCCAATCTGAATATGCATATGTATTATGGCCACGTTTTATCTCCAGCTCATTGTATCTGCATCTGTGTTTGTATATCCCCAGTGGGTGGGGGCGAAACCGAACCGAAAGCTAACCGAACGACCCCACTAATTATGCACATATGAAAGAAATCACCAAGCAAACGAACTCTTTCTGGCGGTCTTGTTTTCCCTATTTTATGAATAAAGTCGAGGAGGAGTCGGACGACCCCTACACCCTGTAGGGTATCTACAATAGTGCGGCTTTGTCTTCTCAACAATTCGAAGAGATGGCTGCACAGATCTCGCAAAAACCAAGGAAGAGCCACTATATCATTCCAGATGATCTCTGGTATGGTAGGGCTTCGAGGAAGTGATGTAATGGAAATTGTAACAACTTTTGGTCAAGGTTGATGGGGATTTATTTTCTTTGTCTCTCGGAATATAGAGTCTTATTAAAATATACATTGATGTATATTCCGTCTCTAAATCCCTTCCATAATCCTTCTAAAATATCAGAAACCAACCTTTGGGGAAGGCAATCAAACCAATCCCCAAGCCTTTTGGCAATCAGTTAACCTTTGCCCGTGTCCTGGGGGATTTCACGAATGATGAACACGTGAAGGAGCAAACAGGAATATTGAGGCCAATTCCCAGAAAACAGGAGCTAAGCCCCAGGCAATTTCATAATCCAAGAACCAACATCCGTGAGCGAATGATTTAATATGGGAAACATGCTTGGAAAAACAATAATAAAGAAAATTGCCATTAATACGCCTTTACTTTTCAACAGCTTTTTTACCTCATGTTGTACTTAATAAATAAAAATAATTATCTTTATAAAAAGTAGCTTTTTACAACGACATTTTTATGATCTTCGTAGACCAATAAACTTTATTTTGAATATCAATGCCTTTTATTGTTTTTGATATTAATACTTAGACAACGGTTTATAAGCAATTATCAAAAATATATTGTTAACAAATAAATTTGCCTCTAAAATGATTTAAAAATTATGATAAGTTACATAAACTCGAAATCGAATTGTAGAATCCCTGTTGAAGCTCTATGATGGAACCTACGTGACAGAGTTGAAGAAACATCGATATTTTTTATCCTTTTAAAATAAAAATCGATTAACCATCGATATGTTTCGAAACAGTAAAATAATACTGTTACAGCATTCACATGAAATTTACGTTAATTCAAAAATATATTTAAAAAGATATTTAAAGAATTTCAATATTTGTATATAAATGATAGCATAGCATCGATGATTTTATTGATTTTTCTATAGCTTCATTAAGAACATATTTGTGAGCTTAAATGTAATGCATCACCCAGGAAGTTAATCCTCATCCAGCATAACTTAATTAATTGGTTTCTTGGTTATTTGCATAGCAATTAGGTAACTTACCGGCTGTGGCTGCTTCTTGGCCATCGTTCCCCGGACTGGAGATGGGCGTGGAGGTGACGGCAACGCCGTGCAACCTACCGCCCTCCAGCGGCAGCGACAAAGGCCCGCCGGCTCCGGCATCGGTGACACTGGCATCCAACTCCTGCTCCAGGGGCGGAGAGTTTTCCCTTACACACGACATCAGGCCGGAAGACATGCTGCAACGAAAATGAAAAGTGAAAAGTGAAAAATGAAAACTATTTGTAATTGTCATTGGAAAATATGTGCGGAATTAATGGAATAAAAAGTATGTGGCTTTAGAGGGAGTGCCGGAGTCCCATTGCTTCCGTGTTGGAGTTTCGATGGAGCGGAGAACACCAACCCATCACTCACTTGCCCGACCTGGACATGGACATGGACATGGACGTCCTGCCACTCTGCACTAATGGAGATCCATTATGTTGGCGTTCTGGGGGAAATTAAATGTCATATTGCATTTGGCGAAGTGACGGGAGAAACTAACCGGGAAATTGGTCTGCCAAGTCGCCGGGTTGGCAGTGTGAGTTTAAAGATGATTTGTAGGAACTATAACTAGAAACTTATAAATGGGAAAAGCATGTTTCTAAGGCTGATTCACATACATTTTAATGGCATTTGCATGCCATTTGTTTCTGCAGTTCACTCAACCCACTCGATCATCCCATATCAACCAATAAATAAATGTCATGGCCCATGGCCCCGAAGAGCCCAGAATGCAGTTCCATTTGCACAATGGATCCGCTTGCATCCAAAGGCATTTCAAGGAAAACTATTTTCAACTAGGAATTCGCATTCTGGCTGAACTTTGTGGCCTGCCCGCCTCGGTGCCGGCAAGATGTTGTTGATGCCACCACGCCTCTGGCTCATGCCCCATCCAATGTTGTCTCCTCAGCGGCCACCGAATAGCGTACTCGGTTGTTGTCTTTGACGCCACAGAGCACGGGTGAGTAATGGTCTCCCCGGTCGGGTGAATCACCCAAGTTCGGGGATGCCGAACAGACACAGACATTGTGAGATTTACGAGTGGCTTACATCAGCTTATGACGATATCGGGGATAAGAAACACTAGGGTCTTGAAACATAAACATGATTTACAAGAAGAATACATTTACAAGAAAATTCCAATAGCCTTAAAATTCTGCGGTTGTCATCTCTCAAATATAAAATGTGTTATTTACTAGAAGTAGAACCAAGTATGGAAAAATAGCGTTTCTAACTTAGAATTTGCAGGTGATTTACGGATGTCTTTTAATATTGTATAATTCCTATATCCTCTATATGTTTTTGCCCAGGAAAATATATTAATAACGTAATAATATTTTACATATTTTGTACCTATTTTAATACCCATCTGTAATTACTTTAATGATGTTATAAAGACCTTTTGAAGACCTCTATTAAAGCAATTTAAATCCATATTTAAATCCATATTAAAAGGAATTCAATACAATATTTAATATTGCTTTTATACCCATTTAAAAAAAATATTTGTATGTTTAAACAAATCAAAAAAACATTAATTTCTTTTTAAAATTAAGGTAATTGTGGGTGAAATCTTGGATATGTTTTCCCCGTTTTTGCTGCATACTTTTGGGCTGTTTTGGCAAATTTCAGATGTAGAGAAGGCGCGCAATTAGTGCGTCAGGAAATAAACGCTTCAGAAAACCGCAAAGTTAACCCAGTTAGTTGAGCTGTCCAAATAACCAACGCCAAGCTGACATTTGACCCCTTTAAGCCAACAAGCCCCACCCACTCGGCATGCGTGTGAATGGGTCTCATGTGCACCGAGAATTTGATGTGCTAATTAGTGGGCTGGAAGCCTCAACCTTCCCACCAGCCACCCAACCATCCAACCACCCACTAACCTCCCACCTTGCCCTGCCCCTAGCCCCATCCAAGAGTGCAAATTGCAGTTTAAGCATTTTTTGCGCATTGAAATGGAAACTACGCCGCCGGCCGACACTCGGGGGTGCAGCGCCCGGTTGTTGCAACAGCGTTGATGAAATGATGAAGCACCAGCCATTATGATGACGATGATAATTTTGATTCGAGCGGAGAAATGAGCAACACAGACCACATAGCTGGAAAATACTCATCACGTTTCTGGATTGATTAATTAAACGGAATGAGTGCCACTGTCGAGGGTGGATTGTGTGAGATTGAATCATTTAAGAGCCGATGGAGAACAGACCACAAAATACAAATTAACATTGAACTTGGGGGAATGCCAAGGCAAAATTCATTAAGACTGCCAATCTAAATGACCATACAGATGGATAATTCCACTAAATACTCTTTTTTTTATGATGGAAGAGTTAAGGAATGGGTTTATTCGAGTGACAGATGGTTGGTTCTTAAGGAAAAATGCAAGAGACTACAAACCAACGAATTACTCTTATTTATTGTTTTTGTTTACATTTTATCTAAGCAGGCTTGTGATTAGAAATTATCCTTGTTTTAAGATGTACAATTTCCACTTTAAATAATATCTCTTTTATTAAGAAATCATAGAACTATAAACTTTTAATGGCCAAATGCTGCTGTAATTTCTCAACCGCCAAAAAGTATGCCACAAACTTTTGATTGGCAGCTACCTGAGCCACCTGAGCGCGCTTCTTTGAAAACTGAGACATGGCCGGGCACTTGGCCAGAAAGCCTGAAACACTGAAAGCCACAAGCCGCAAATGTAACTCATCGCCGCCTCGCTGACTGCCGACACGCAGTTTTTCTCGACGTCAGTAAATATCTTGACGTGAAAATCTAACAAATTAACTTTGACTTTCATTTGCATTTCGCAGATGAGCACACAATCACTCGCACACCACAACAGCTCACTTGGCTGGCAAAGTGGGCAAACATTTCCAGGGGAAAAGAAAAACCTAAGCCACAGCAAAATAAACAGCGCCAAAGCCCAGAGCCAAACAACAACAAGAGTGTAATGATAGGCAGCCACAAACAATAATTATGTATGGCATTTGCATAGGGCCAAAAAACGATGTACATAAATACACAAGACTCTGGCTGTATAATTGCACTTGCTCATTACACAAATTTGCCAACTTAATTACGACGAGACCTCAGACAATGGCCCAGGAAGCTGGCACTGGCAGGGGAACAGCCACTGATAATACTGGCTTTAACTCCAGCTCGAGGTAAGCTGCGATATTCTGGAGTCTGTCAGCTTGGGGTATTAAATACACGGGGAAAAAATTAGAACCACCAAGTTATTGGGTTATTAAAGTGGTATTTAATAATTTAGATAATAAATAGATTATTTTATATATCTCTGTCTCATAAAAAAACCCATTTAAAATGTATATTCGATTGTTCATCGATTTCTTTGATTTCCCGCCATTCAATCTATCAATTACTATTGACTATCGATAACGACTTCACGTTATCGATTTCAAATATGATATTTCCTGTTCTTTTCTTGGTGACCATTTTAGCTTTAAATTTTTTTAACAAAATGCCACCAATATAACCAATAAAGAATACATATTTATTTAAACTATGAAAATATTTGCAAGCCTTAATATGATTAGTTACTATTTATTACATAAAAAGTTCTTCAAACTTTTGAACTATTCCTATAAAAATAATCGAATAAACTATTTAAAAATCCCATCACTATATATTAAAGCAACTTTCATAGAATAAATGCCTAAAACACTAGTTTTTTCCCAGTGTAGCCACTTGTTACCGACACTTCAGCACAATTCCAATGGCAAACTGACGGAGTAGCCAGCCAGCCAGCTTGATTGCAAAACGGCCAAGTGGCATAATGGCCAAGCTAAAGAGCTGGACAAATTGAAAAGGAAAGTGCCCCTGACCGGAAAGCTCACACAGCACAATAGCCCAGCAACATCCAAACCCAAACCCAAACCCGAGTCAAGGTGGAAAAACAAATAATTTGGAGAGGAGGGTTAAAACTGCATGCTCATCGGGCATTACAAGATGCTAAAAAAAAACCTCCGGGTCCGGACTATTGCCGTATTACCGCACTCTATTCGCCACCTCGGCGGCATGGATGACCATTAATTTTAATGACCAGGCTTCGACTTTGGGACACTAAACAAATTGGGGCGACGACTTGAAGGTCAACTTTGGCCGTGAAAACTGGAAACTCGAATTGCGAATTGCGACGGAAAAGTGCAAATAAATTAATTTTCAATCAAAATGTATATGAAATATAAGACGAATGTGATGTTCAAAGCAAATCATTCGTTTTATTCAAGAAAATTCGCCACACTTTCATTTTGTCTTATTTTGTTTTCTTTTTTGGCCAATTTCCAGCAATTTGATTGAGTAGCTTAATTGAAAATGCCAGCCAAATGAAATATTTGCTTATTTGCGAATGCATAAATGTTTGTAGTGCTTTGAGATAGTTTTGTTTATTCCGCAAACATATGTAAATTTTATATACGAGTATACTCTCTACAAAAAGTCAAGATAACTTTTAAAATGGAAAAAATCATTGCAATGTAGGAAAGTATATTACTAAAGTTGATAAGAAAAAACAAGCAAATAATGGATACATTTGTATATTTTTACACATTTTAAAAGGTTTTTCATTCATTAGCTCGAAGGGATTGGATGGAACGTATTTGTAAAGCAAAGAATATAAGTAGCGTTTTTGTTTCTTGGATTAAATTCCAAATGAAACATTGGCCCGAAAATAACGTAAGGAAAGTGAAAATTTTCATTAATATAAATAAAAATTTGATAGCCAATTAAGTTTAATTTCTGAATATGTGTTCTATGATTCAGACTTTGATGATAAATCTTTATGCAATAGGTTATTCTTTGTTAAATACATAAAACTTTCTCATTTCATTTTCTTTTTATACAATACAATAAAGTATTATAATTATTTATGTATTGGAACTATTTTCCATAATATGGAAAAATATTTTAATAAAAAAAGATCCGAGAGAATAAGGTGTGGAAAGGATTACGAAGCAATTTTATATCAATTTCTATAGTGCCTTTCGATGTGGAAACCTATTTTCATTTAGTTTCTTAAGTATTATTTTATTCTTATTAAAATTTATATTATTTTTAATGTTTCATGTAAGTTTTCCATTCTTGAAGCCCGAAATCCTTTAATTATATTCAAATATAGATGGAAACCATAAAATGACCAAATTCGCTAATCTTTACTAAATGATTTAAATACTTGAACAATATTCATTAAAAGAATAAAATAAATAAATATACAATAAAGAAATGAATACAGATATCATTTCTGTTCTGAATTTATATTTATAAAGCTAAGTCAATTCGCAATTCAATAAAATTGCCATTTGGCTAAAGTTCCCAATGTTGAATAAGACTCCCCCCCAATTGTTTCTAGGAGAGCACGTTCCATCCAACCCTCTCGTGGACCCGTGGACCCAACTAATCGCATCTCGTTCCGTTTGAAGGGGCCTCTTCAACGGCACTTGTGTTTATGGAGTCCCTATTTTCACTCAATTTGACAAATGCTGCCCTACTTCAGAGTTGAATGCGAACTTTGAACCCGCAGGCCGTACCCCTCCGCCACTTTCCAGTTTCCACAGTCTTATCAATCAATCCGGTCATGATAGATGGAAATCGATGGAAATCAATAGGCGGGAGGGCCAGAATATTGATAAGTGCGGCACCCATAACCCATAACCCATAATAAAGATGACGCAGCAATTGCTGATTCAGAGATTCTGGATTCCGATGATGCTGATGCCTTTGTTGATTTATTTGTTGTTTACTTTTTGGCCGAGCCACTGCGTCGTTTTAATTGACTGCCACATGGGATGGGGCGGCACCTTCCTCCCTACCCACAGGGACCCCATAGCCCCCCTACGTACGGCGGATCCAGTTCCATGTCGTTGGGATTGGCAGACCTTGGTGGGGATCTTCGTGGCTTTGCATGGAAACAACTATATCCTCTCAATGCTTTTTATTTTCACACTTTTTATACTTTTTTACGATTCTTGTGCGTTTTTTCCGACCGATTCTGTTCGCTTCTGTCCGTTTCCACAACTTGTGGCTGCTGGCGAAGTGAGCGACTGAGACTCCGTCCGGATTCCATGCCACGGAGTTCCCAGCAGCCACGCAGTTTATGTTTCGCAAATGCCAACATGTGGGGGTGGTGCCGGGCTGGAATGGGGCACGACGACTGCTCGTGTCCAAGGTCAAGGAGCGCAACTGCGAGATGGCTCTCTCAGGCCCAACGGGTCTTCCTTTCCCTCTTACTTTGTCCTTTTTTTTGCGTGGGCGATATCAATGCCCTCAATAAAAGGTTTGACAATAACTGACAACCCAAGTTTTAAGGCAATTGGGAATATTTCATCCTTAATTTGAAATGTTGAAGAATGCAAATTACAAATTATTTAAATTTTAAAAAAATGGTCAAAGGTTGTAATTATTTTATCTAATTAAAAACCAATGTATTTTTCATTTTCAATGTATATTTTCAATATAAATTTAAAGTCTCAATATTGTACATTTCGCAAGGCTTTTATTTAAACTTTGAATAAACAAAAAAAAAACTAATAATATTTAATACCAGAAATTGAACTAAAACAATCATAACTAACGAAACTTAGAGGATTTCAAACAATAGTTTTAATAACTCCTCAATATATAATATATAATACTTTTATATAAAATATAAAACATTTTTTTGGAGCAATCTTTTGTTAAACTACCGGAAATATATCTAAATTATATATTCTTTTATCATATTATTGTATTTTTTTTCATTTTTATATATGAATAACTTCTTATTTATAATTATTTAATTTTACTCAAATATAAAGAGTTTAAATATTTTTTTTTACTAATAAAACAATTTAAGTAAAATATATATGAAAATATAGGCAGAATATATATACAGAAAACAAAAAAAAACAAGATTCTCAATTTTTAAGCCTACATTTTTGTTAAACAAAGATTCCACATGATATTTAGAATAAATTCTATAAAAATGTATAACATTATAAACATTAAAACATAAAAAAAGCTCTCCAAAATGTAAAACCTTAATTTTTAACGATGTTTTGCTTGATAAATAAAAAATTTGCATTAAAAACTTGTACCATTGATCGGATTCAGGTTGTGGGACTTGAAAATAAAATTCCAGATACATTTCTGCGATATTAGATCATTTTTAAAAACACCTCAGATATGATACCAATGATAAAATCCGTCAAAAACAACGCTCATAAATTATGAAAGCTGCGAACATGTTGCCTGCGTAATGTTGCCAGGACCTTTCATGTCGTCCTTCCTCCTAGCATCCTTTTCTCCCTGCGCAGACGCACTTGTTGCCATCGAAACCAAAAGTGAATGCGAGCTTGGGTGAAAGTTGAACCTAGAGAGAGCCTGACCTAGTCAACGAAATCGTCAGAAGCCTGTCACAGGATAACCAAATAAGGCAAAAAGGATATGCTCGTATACTTCCTTCCGCTCTCTTGGGCCGTGACAGGCCAGAATCCTTGAAGGGTGGCCAAAACTTTCCACCTTCTTGAAAATTAGTCAAGGAAATCGTCAATCTTTTCTGTCCTTTTGGCCACGAGGACAAGGCAAGGTTAGGCCGGCTAGGCTGTGGCCAAACACGAATTTATTGGCCCATAAACACGTGTTCAAATATGGGCTAATCAGTCCGGTGGTATTGCCTCTCGAATTACCCGCCGCCTCAAGGTCGATCCGCCACCAAGGTCGCCAAACAATGAAGGCAAAAAATGGTATTGTAATCAGAATAAAAAACCCCAAAACGAAGCTCACATTACCATAACAAAGGCAGACCCAGTCGCCTCTCGGAAATCTCTCCAGGTGCGAATATATTTATGGACCATCGCGTATATATAGAAGCGGCATGACTTTTTTAAGGGCTCCCTCTTGGCATTCCCATAAATTTGTTTACCAAAAAACCAAAAAAATGTTTCCTCTGGAAACTTGTGCAATCGCCTTGTTAAGTAGAGGAATTTTCAAAATAAGAACCAAAAATGTTTCCCAACTTGTGTGGTAATACTGTATTTATGAAAAATACTCTACTTCATAGAAGATCAAAGCCATTTATGATTATTATTCACTAATTATATTGCTCAACTCACCTGATTTCGGTAAAGTTCCTCTGGGTTTTTAGTTTCTGAGGCAAAACAAAGATTTTCCGCCTTTCGATTCTGTTTTCGTTTGGCCTTAATGGGCGTTACATTGTTCGAACCATCATTGTTGATAATCTATAAAAAAAAGAAGAAACAGACATCGTATTAAGTAAATTGTTTTCATTTTCGATCAGTCGAACCCAAGGTTGGATCAGCTGTTTCTGAAAAGAGACACACATGTGTGGGGCATGTGGATCCCCCAAGTTCTACGATCTATTTATGAACCCATCAAGTTCATCCAAAACCGACAACGAATGATCTACGACAAAGCAAGTTCAATAAGTTTTTGAATAACAATATATTTTTTTTCAAACATGACTCCTTAAATGTCGTCTCCTGCTTGGATATCAATCAACACATTAGCCGGTCAATGACCCCAAAAAAAACACGGGCAAGGGTTCACGCCCGTCCATTCATGGATAAGGACGACTTTCGGTCCGTAAATCTTGATTATCCCCCGGCACGGCGATGGCTGAAAAGAACTAAAGACCGGCGCATTACGTAAGGTTGAATACCAAAAAAAAAGTGGATTCATTTTGTCACGTTCCAGCCAAGCCCGTGGCTTTCCCCCAAAGCCAAAGGAATTTCCTCCACTTTCCACGTTGGGCTAGGCTTTCCACAACCCCTTTGAATTTGCATATCCATATCGCATATCATGCGGCGTATTGAAAGCTGGTGCCCCATTATGAGGATATGAGGCCATCCGACATGGCCATCCGACCACCACCCACCCACCGACTGCCCCTCGGACACCCCACTGGTGTGTGCGTGTCCTCAGCTGATTTGCATAGGAATGGCCCCGCAAAAATGTCCATAAGGCTGAAAAGCGAAAAGCCGAGGTCCTTTTTGGCGAAAGTTTTACTTTCCTGCACCAAGTCTGCAATTAAATAAAGTCCACATAACTGAGTTATAGCCTGCAGGAGGTCTACTCTAAAGTGTCCTCGATCTTTTATAATTTTCGAAAGTAAAGAGATATCTATTAAAAGTTGGACCGTTTTATAAAGTATTATAAATTTTATATTTATTATGGCAAATAACTTTTGGAATATTGATTTTAGAACAATGCAATTTATGACGAATCGACTTTAGATGAAACCTAATTGTGATACCCTTGCAGAGGATTTTTATCACAACTATATCCGATATGTGGTATATCATAAAGCAACAGAAACCTAAGCTTAAACTTAAGCTTAAAACTCTTGTATTCTCATTAAAACATCATCAAATCATGTCATTAAATACAAAAATATATTATGTGATTAAATGGATTTCATTAATATTTTTAATTAAAAAAAAAAAAATAATATAAAGCTTTTATAACCATTTTCTTAAAAAAACTGTTTTATTTTAAGCCGCAAATTTGATGATTTTTCATTAAAAAAAAGAGTGATTTAAAGGCCATTAGACTTAAGTTTTACTTGGACATGATTTCATATTTTAATTATTATTTTAATTTAATGATTTTATAATACTAAAAATTGTAAGATTTTAGCCTTTAACATTTAAGCAAATGATACGCAGTTTTCACTTTGAAATGATTCTCTATTTTTCTACGAATCTTCGAAACATTAAGAGTTACTGAAACCACAATATATTTTAACCAATTAGGCCCATTATCTTCAACAATGGCCAAAACATAAATATAAAAGGCAAGAGCCAGTTGCAGCAGCTTGGAAGCAAATGTTGATCTGATTTCCTAAGATTTCTAAGCATTTCCCGGTAAATAATCCAAGAGATACGAATCGAGCAATCCAGACATCGAGCAGCTGCTGCCCACTGCACTGGGCTTTTAGCCGGAGATGTTTATGCAAATGGCCAACGTCTCCACCTCCATCTCCGGAGTCCGGAGACCTGACCAGTGGCTTAGAACGAGCCGTAAACTTTCACTGCCCACACGCCCGAGCTGGCCCTTCGGTTATCTAATTGGATTGCACGCCGGAGAAGATTAATTGCAGGGAGAGATTTCTTCGAGGGCCATCTCACCATCAGCATCAGCATCGAAGATGAGCACTTTACAATGTGCCTTCGAGAAACAAATGATGAAAAGTAAAAGTTTGTGTTCAAACAATCGAACAATGCACTGAATGATGGCATGAATCCATGAATAAATTATACGATCTTGAATTCTGAACGGGTTTTTGGCCGTTTTTTATCGCTCACCGTTCGGCATTAATTTTATGCTTTTGCTTCTCCCCAGTCTATTTCAATAAAACTTAATTGAATTCGTTTGTTTTTAGTTTTCTCCAAATTAGTTCCGTTTTTGGTCATAACAAGGCGGAGAAGTGGGTCTGTAGAAATGGCAAGTAGAATTTCAGGAGTCGGAAAAATGGCCAGGAAATACATAGACTCCCAGAAGGATGCATCATAGTCCGCGTCTCTCCTCATTTCCTCGAGGAGCGCTACCGTTTATCGTATGGCTCGAATAGCTGGAAATGCTTCGGTTTAAAGGTTTATCAACCATATAAGGTTATATATTTTCATTTAAAGAAAAATGTAAAATATATGAATATTCTTTCTTAATTTTTTGGCATTTTCTTTTTCCGGAATATTAAGGCGGCACTTTTCCCACTCACTTTGGCAATTGCCGCAATTAGGTCATTTGGGAAGGCGGGTCACTGAACCCTCTTGGCCGCCGACTCGTCGACCGAATTTATTTATGGAAAATTTTGTCACATAACTGGGGGGGGTTCTCTTCTCTGGGGGGCGGTTGGCTGGTACCGAGGCTGATGCGAATTTTGCAAAAGTCTAAAGTGTAATGCAAAACTTCAATGCCAGGCGAATAAAAGTAAAACCGAAAACCGAAAACTGGAAAACCGCATGACCACCACCACATCGTGGCGCGACTTGGCCAACTTGGAGCCAACAATAAGAGGCACTTAACGGCGGCCATATAAGAGTTTTGTTACCCAACCAAATGCTTGCTTGTCCCAAATTGAATTCTCAATTTTATATATTTCATCGCTCATTCGGTCTAGGGTTTCCATGTTTGTGCTTAAATTATTCCCAAACTGCTCGCCACGAGACTTTCGAATGGGAAAATCGAATGGGAAGTCATCATCGATGTGGCATTAAATTAACATTTTCTACTCTTCTGGGTTTCTGCCTCCCCCTTTTCCGAGTGTATTTCGCTTGGCTGGCTTTTCGTATCCCCCTTTCCCATTCCTTTTCACATTCATATTCTTGTTGTTTTTGTTGAAAATAAAACCAACCGATCCGATCCGATCTGGACAGAACTTGCCACTTCAGCGGGGGTCCCGGCAGTTGAAGAGCCCCGGGCCCCGGGGCTTTGGCTATTCGATTCGAAAAAAAAAGAAACACTTCATCTTTCTCCTCTGCTGTTTTTTATCCCTCATTTATTGTTATAAAGAAAGATCATCCACGGCCAGATTCCTCACTTCATTTTATTCGCTTCCCTCTCGATTCAGAAACTCGTTTCTGTTAATTGCTGCGTTAATTTATATTCTCTTAAGACTTGATCCAAAAAAAAAAAACAAGTAACAAGAAGTTGCCATACATAATATGCTCCAATTGCGATGTGTTTTAAAGTCGGTTAAATAATAAATATAGAATTACTAGTCTTGGATTTTGACTTGTCATGTAGTATAAAAGATAAACAGATTTTTGAAACATTTTCAAATCTCCATAAATGGTAACCCCACCAAATCTAGAGACTCATGACTAAACTTCTCTTGAAAAATAAGCACGAATTGCTTGACTTCCTTATTAGCCTTAATTTTTCAACTGCCCATGACGAAGATTTGTCATCAATTCAAATTATTGCGGTCTGATTTTATTTAATTATTAATCCAAATAAACCTTTTTGACCTTTTTTTGCATATAAACATGATTTTAGTATTATTTCTTTGCGATATTTTAATCGGGTTTGCACTCTAGTATCTATTGTAGTATTAATCGGTGAGTCGTTTAAATATCGATTAAGTCGATCATTTTCTGACCCTTTTCATATAGAACCGTTGTTTTTTGGTATTTGGTATTATTTAAGTATTAAATAATCCGCTAATTCGTAGTGTTAATTAAATCTATCTTTTTAGAGATGCAAATCCACCTCTACTATGATGAGAGCCCAGTTAGTCATAGTTTCCTTAACCATTAGTCATTCCATTAAGATTGCAGCCGACTGGGAACAATGCCGAATTATTGCCTTGGGGGGTCATTATTAGATCCAAAGGCGATTATCATTTTCAATATGTGACCATCAAATAGAATATCGTAAACCTCGATACCGGAACCACGCCCCATCCAGTCATTTCTCGGTGCAGTTTATAGTTTTTAGAGCCCAAGCCCATGAAGCCTGACCATGGGTGGTGGAAACCAAACCGATAAAACTTTATTTACAAAGCAGAAAGGTTCAAGAAACCCCTATCATTGTGCATTTTTCTGGGTTATCTAACAAGGGACTTTGTTTATTCATTTACTGGAAAAGTACGATCTTTAAATTATTCGAAGCGAAACTAAAGCTACAAAAATTAAGTAATTTTAGACACTAATTAAGTCTCTAGTTGCATAATCACAAATTGAAATGTTTCAGAAACTGCCAGCTGCCAAACAAACACAAAACTGAAATATATCAGCATTTGTCATAACAAACTCAATAAACAGAAAAAATTAAAATCCAATTAAGAAGCCATAAGCTGGAAAGTAAATGGCAATAAATCAGGAATCTAATTTATATGGAAATTAAATATTCCCGTACCTAGAGAATATGGAAGTACATAGAAAGTAATTGTCACTTAACCATAAAAGGAAAACTTCTAATTTTGTTCAAGCCTTACAAACTTGTAGAGGCCAAAAGTTATAGGAAAATATCGAAAAAAAATCGTGGGCGTCCGGGAAAAAGTGAGAGGGAATCGGGGCCAGAAAATAGTTTAGCAAACCTGAACGGTCGAGTAATTTGCAAGCATGCTGAAAATGAAATTCAATTGCAAAATTAAATTTCATTGAATTTAATTGCTGCAATGATCGGATCGAACAAACAAAACAAGCCGCGTCAAATCGAACCCGTCTAATCAAAACCAGCAGAGCGCGAAATCCGCCAAATGACTTCTGAACACATTCCTTGCTCTGGGACCAGATGGGATCTGGTTTCGCCATAGCTTTTTATACATATTATAAAACTATATAAAACTATATATTCAATTCTAATCAGAGGGTGTGGTCCGCAGTCCGGTCTCCGGATGCTGTCCCAGATAAAGGCGGGAAAGCACATGAAACAATCTCAAGCTCTTTATCAGTTTTGGGTCATGGAATTTTTATACAAAATCAAAGGTCGCAGCGACATGGCTTCCTAATTTATTTATTTCCAAAAGGGAAAGCCAGTAACAAATTTCTAAACTCAAAAGCTGAGCAAAAAATCTTAATATTTTATCTACCATAATTTATTGACCTTTTAGAGCAGAAGAGGTCATTAGCTGAGACCCCGAAACAAAGCGTGGAAAGTGATAGAAACCTGTAAATAAATGTTTTATGTTCCATTGTCAGTCTTTGATTCATTAAAAAACTTACTGGAAATACTGGAAAAGTATCAGTACATAAAACATAAAAACTATGTTTTTTTTTGTTTCAAAATCCGTAAATTAACGAGCCGCTTTTTTATTGTGGGCCTGACCTTAGGCGTAAAAAAAGAACACCCATCTGCCACGATTATACGAGTGTACCTGAAAACCTAATGGACTTGCCCCAGAAAGAAAAACTACAAAAAATTCAAGTACACTAATAGCGCGCAAATTATAAAAGAAAAGCATCAAAAAGATTGGCCAACATTAATGCCTAATCGTTTTAACCTTTTGCAAAGCTGCATAAAAAGTGAAATTACAAACATGGTTTTGTGTGTACACCTCTTAGGCTGTCTCTTTTTATTTATCCCCTGGCATCTCTTTCTGTTGCCGGAAACCGAGCCGGACACGAGACCTGATCTTGGCCAAGAAGTCGACGCTGAGCCAGAGATTAGAGTGGCCAGAAGGTGTTTTTCTTAGCCTTTTTTCGCCTCTGCCCTAATGAAAGTTGTCGACTGGAGCGAAAGAGACGCCGCAACGACAATTTTTTAGCATTAACCTAAATAAATGTAAAGCAACCAAAAAATAAAAAATAACACAAAACCAAAACAAAGCGCAGAGAGAATAGAGGTCGAATGTGGGCCATTGTTTCGATTGCCGATTGAATATTTGATGCGACCGAAGAGGCCATGTAATTATTCAGAAGAAAGAACGGTTCAGAAAGAGTCTCAGCCACACGCCCACCTTTGTGGTCATACACTGGAAGAAAAGTCAGCTTTAGAGCTGATTCATTTAGTTAGGTTAAGGGTAACTAAGAAAGGAATGTTAAGGTTTCCTATAAACCATATTTCTGTAGAAACTGCCTTAAAATACGAGTTATATCTATTTAATAAATAATCGAATAGTCCTAACGCAACATTCGATAATTTTATCTGATTTATATCGAATTTTTTAACGGGTGCTTTTATTTTACCTGCTTTTAAGTATAAAGTTACATAAAAGCATGTAATGCTGGTACATTACGACTACTATACATTTTTATTTCTATAAAAATTTTAAAGTCGCAGGAAATAGGTCGAAAATTAATTTATGTCTCTTTAAATAGTATAAGATTAATGAGATTTTTGTCTAATACTTTAAACTATTTCTTTCAATATAAAAGAAAGAAAGAATATTTAAAATATTTCAATATGTATAGGTTAAAATATTTGTATTATATTAAATATTATTATCTAAATAAATGGACATTTTGGAATTCTGTTTTTGCTTCTTTTTGCTCTGCAATCGTTCTCTATTTGCAATATAAATCTGTATTTTAATTAAATTTTGTGTGAAATATCATGTTTTAAAGTTCACAAGCTTATAAATCTTTCGAAATATTTTTTCCTGTACACCTGTTTGAATGCAACCTGTTGCCTCACGACCTGAAGCACTTTTTTTCCGACTCGTCTGTCGCTGTCGATTGTAAAGTGAGTTGCGTACATTGTGTTCTTGTTATTTTGTAATTTGCCATGCAAAGCACGTGCAATTGTCTCGTAGTAAGAGAACCTCCCAACCCACTGCCACCCCACCCCAGTTCCACCCAAATCCCCCCTCAACCCCCTCCAGATGACGTAAAATACAGAACAGACGTAGTCTTTGGAATATGACTAAATGCATTCGTCTCGTTCGTTCTTGGCCAAGTCTCTGCCCGCCACCGTGAAGGTCTCCGCTGGATTGTCTCGTCATCGTTCTGGTTTGGCCATTAGACGCTAGTCTGAGATACAGATACAAAAGTATCTGAGCCTTGTATATGTGTCATTGTGGCAATTGATTTGGATCGCGTGCTTGCAACCCGATAAACCATTGTGAATGGTGTGAATATGAATGTTCCCTCTGTCCATAGACGAGTAGTGCCTCTTTAGGCCTTGTTACTGTTTCGTGGCATGTGCCAAGAATAGCTAATGAGATGGCCAAAACGGGTAGAAGTACTTGTCAATGAGAGCTCGTAAAAAGTTGGGCATTATAGGGAAATCTAATAATGCAAAGAGCTTGGAAAGCTCGTAATTGGATGCCCAGGGAGCACCCACTACTGGGATACATCTCACCCGACCGTTAAGAATGCTTTTAATTACGACCATTACGACGAATTAAAATTGGCCAAAAGCGACAGCTAACTGTTTTTCGCAACGCAATTCGAATTAATTAAATTTTGCGGGTAGTGGGATGCGAGGAGCGGGTGACTATTCAAACCACGCCCCGAAATGTCAAGCCAACTTCCGACGAAAGTGATCGCATTCTACTCGATAACCTTCGATGACTCATCGGAGACAAATGCGATATTTTTAGAGACAAGACAACAGGGGCATTCAATATATTTTAATTAACACTTGTTCGCCATGTTTCAGGAACATCTTTTGGGCAATTGGCTGCCATTTTTCAATTCGCTGCTTTTACCACTTTTTCTGCTAGTCTTGGCTCTTTCAGTTTTTTTTCTTCTGTGATTAATGGGTGCGTTACCATTGGGATTTAGTGCGCGACTGACTTCGAGCTTAAGCCGAGCTACCACTAATATTCCACACCCCCTCCCAGCCACGACCATGATGCATTTTCATGCCTTTTCAATTACGCTTCACTGTTTGAATTTTGCGCCACATTTTTAATGCTGAAACCATAAAAGTCAGCATGTGTGTGCGCGAATATAAAAAAGCACAGAAATAATAAAAACAAAATTGACTAAAATACGAGCCAGGCTGGAAGACTCTGAAATACTCGCCCGGCTCGCCTCGTTAGCAGCACAATAATATTAAGCCACACATATACTTTTGTACGCTCTGAAATTAGTTTCGAATTTTGAAAAACTCACTTCGCCATGGCGGAATGTCTTAGTCACGCCATCTGCTGCAATCCATCGCGGTGTATAAAGTACAAGTACGGGTAAGTAGGTAGGAAGGTACTAAGCGCTCTCCAAATCTTTTGTATTTTCGGTAAACATTGGGCAAAGCAAAAAGCCAAACACCATAATTATGCCAAGTGCTCGGAGCCAAGAGATTGTCAAGGTCGTCTGCAGGTGTTCTTTTTGGAATCGAGCATCCAAATTTTTACAATTGATTAACAATTTTATCTTGATTCAATCAAGGCCTAGAAATCAACTGTTATACCAATAAAAGAACTGGGAGGTTAAAAATTCTTTAGATCTAATAATTGGTTTAGTATATGCTTTATATTCTTAAAATATACAATTAAAGAATAAGAACCATAATTATTAATATGTAGGAAATACCATACAGAATTTGAGATTTTGTTTTCCAAAGTGCATTTATATACCCATTAACAATGATTCCTTTTAATAATAATAGTTCCCCAAACCAACTCCTCATAAATGTCAATGTAAAAAACATAAAAAATTTTGTACTATTAAATAAACTAGACATAAAAACATAATATGCTAAACTGCCTGAAGGCCTCAGCTGCTCTAGCTATAAATATTGTACCTCCTGAATTTAGTTTCTAAGATACAATTAAATACAAAAAAAAATAATAATAATGACTTCATTTAACGGAATAAAAGAATTCTAAAATTCGATATTCCTAAAACTGACACAAAAAGCTCCACCTTTAAAGCAAATTCGATACTTTTAAGTCAACACCGATTAATATCCCAAAGCCTAGTTTATCGAAAATCTGAATAACAGTTGTTTAAAAGGGTTTTCTTTCTTCGTAAAATTAAATTAAAGAAAAAAGGGCTTTATATCCTAAATTTAGTCATCATCCAGGTACGATTAGTTACGATTCCTACACTTCCAAAATTGATTAAAAAACACATTCTTTTTCTTATATCTTCCTTCGTAAAACAAAGTAATCAGTATTTCCTGTAAGAAAATGTTACTAGAAACCCCTTTGAGTACAAAACCCGGTACGGCTTCATCCACAAAATGTATCTTAAAGGCGGGCTTATCGGAAATTACACATTGAACGCATTCAAAGTGGCCCCATGCATCGCCGGGAAGGGAAATGCAGTCGAATGGGAGAGAAACAATGCGGGGAAACATACGATAACTCCGTGTCCCGGGTAATATGAGACATTGCTAAGGGAACAAAACATAACAAAATAATCAAAACCGTTGGCGGATAAACGCTTGAGTGCAGGTCAAAAAGGAAGAAGGACCCCGCATCCTCGCACCCCCGCCCCGACACATGTGATGTCCTCGACAAACACTCCAGTTCAAAGCGGTCGGGGTCGGGGTCGGGGCCGGAGACGGTGCCTGTGGCGGGGTACTCGAATTGTATCTCATGGATGCGAACCCCCAGCTGACTCATTCCTTGAGATACGAACGAACAGGTTGGCCAACCGCACACACACACACCATCCCACACACAACTGCGCAAACATTGCAAATAACAAAAACTACGCCCAAGCCCAAGCTCTGAAAATGCATGGAAATTAACAAAACGAAGTGGAATACAAAAATTACAAAACAACAAAATTGAAAAGGTTCGGGATGTGATTGCTTGTTCGACTAAGCGATACCTTTTTCAGATCGATTCTTATGCCTTAGAAGTATTTTTTTTTCAAGTAGTTCAAGTTGTGCTTAAAGTTTTTTAATAAACTCTTCTTCGTTTGTTTTATTTCCTCTTAATTTGAAACATTTTAATTTCATAAGTATTCTAATACAAAATCTTGGAAGTAATATTATCTGTATCCTTATTATATGTAAAAAGATAAGGAATACTTGGAGTAATAGTTTTAGTTATGATATTTTTAACTTCCCTTTTTTGTGAAAAGATTGTTTCTGACTTTTTTTGGTATTTAAATACTTAGTATATAGTATAAAACCCGCTTTTTCCTTTCATTTTAATTAAACTGCGGTTAAGAATCTTCATACATAAAATTGTTTTAGATTTTAAGATTAGAATCCCTAATAGGCTCTTAAATAGTTTTAGTTTTGATATATTTAACTTACTTTTATTTTAAATGGATTATATCTGACTCTTTGTGGTATTTAAATACTTAGTATATAATATAAAAATGTAACCTCTCTGTTATTTGATTTAGAACCCGCTTAGACTTTAAAGCTTTTTCCTTATATTTTAATTATAATGCGGCTAAGAATGTATATATAATTTATAAAAATGTTCTATTGATTACATTGGTTTAAAATTAGCATCCTTAATAGACGCTTAATTAAGGCTCTTAAATAGCAATTAAATATATTATACTGTAATATTCCGATTCAATATATCACTTCATTTTCATTTGATTCATTATTAGTTTAATTAGGGGTAGTGTATTGAGGAGGTAATCCCGTCTAAATAAATGATTTCCCTGCGGAACCAATTAAGCGAAAGCCCCCCGAGGAACCCTTGCAGGGTACTCTTCGCCAGCCAAAGGCAAGCCGAGAAACTCAAGACGCAGACGACAAAATTTACTTTAGACCAAGCTCAAGTCGAGGCCTACGTCCCCCGGCCAGGTCCGCATCTCCGTCTGGGTCTGCGTCTCCGTCTCCGTCTCCGGCTCTTTGGGCCCGTACTTGTACTCGATGCAATCGGGCAGTGGATTCGAACGAAAGGTACTTCAAAAAGTGCATGCGGGTTCATTTCCTGTTTGCTCTTGCCATTTCATCTAGCTTATGGACGATTTGCAAAGTGCGACCGGGACGGCGGGCGATGGAGAGGCTTCGAGCTTCTCTTCTTGCCATTTTGCGCTGTCAGCCCGACTCGACGACAAACAACATGCCCAACATGCTTTTTCGCAGACTTAAAGGTTTCTGCTCGAGTATTTTTCATGTTTTTCACCATTTTCTTTTCCAGCCGCCTTTGCTGGCAACTTTTGCCTTCTTTTCTGCACTTCTGCACTTCTGCACTTTGGCCGGTTAGCCGCTCTCTAATTTGCCTTCAGCATTTAACGATCATCGCTTTACGTCAGTGCAAATTATATCCACATAGGTTATGATTTTTGACACTTTTCCACTGCCCGGGTTCGCGTCTAACGGTATCCGACAAATAGCGTTTGCCTTTTGACAACAGTTACAGTTATTAATGATCGGTTGGGCTTTTGAGCTGCGGGCCAGGAAAGTGTTATCGGCGGCGGTCCGATTATCAATTACATATCTGAATATATTTTGGGCTTTTTGCCACATTTACATTCGAATTCGCTGCCTGTTTGATTAATTGGCCGTTAGCAGGTTGTCATTTTGATTGCGTTTTAATGCCTGCCAGCCGCCGACTTATGAACTTTCAATTATTAGGTAAACAAAATTGGTGGTAAGTGTCCCAGGTAATCGGTGTCCCAGGTGAGGTAATACCTGCTCCCTCAGGCTATATCTTACAAAACACTTGAGTTTGGATTTAGCCAAAAATTAGCCAAACATATTTTGCATGAATTTGTTTCCCACGTTCTGGAGAACTTGTATTTAACATGACAGAAAGTCTTGTGTTGTTTTCTTTAATCTAACAGGTTCGGATAACATCTTAGTGGAATCAATTAATTCAGATTATTCCATGGATTTAAGATCAAAAGTGTCAAGAACACAAAAAATCATTGTACTAACTTTAAGGTTAAGTTTTAAGTTTAATCTTAATCTTTAATCTTAAAAAAAATATAAATTCCTAGAAGAAAACCCTATTTTTTTATTCAAAATTATGAGATCACCCGTAGATCAGTAACTCCGCTTACCTCTTAGATTTATTTGTAGAATGAATGAGGGAATGACGGAGTGGCGAGACGATTTTGGGCCTACACCAGGAACGGGCCAACATTCAAATTGGTCCAATTGGGCCCAGTTACTCCAACTGCTCCAACTGGCGTGCTGATCTCGTTAGAATCTAAGCTTGTTTTTTCCGTTGCTGCTTTTTGGCTTTATTTCTACCTCGATTGGGCTGGCTGAGGTACTTGTTGCTCTGCTGGACCTCAAACACCAACTCCAAACCTCGGGCCTGGACAGCGGCCAGAAAATGGAAACGCGATTAGGGGGGAAAACGGCGGCTACAGCGGCTACGGCGGCGGTGGCGGTGGAAAAACGGGCGAAAAGGGTACACAAAAAAGATGCAGAGCCAGCAGCTCACAAAACGAAAACAATGCCAGAAAAAATCAACATGCACACACTGACACCAAGAATATGTATCTTAAAACTGGTTTAAGATTTGCTGGGGGATTTGTTGGCTCGACTGGAGTGTGGAGTATGGAGTGTGTCTATGTGTGATGGCCGTTGCTAGAGTGCTTGTACTTTCCAATAACAAATCCAACTTCTTGTTTAACTCTTTGGAAACACACACGGATATTAAATCAGTAAAGATTCTTTGGACCGGCCCTTGAAAGACAACTGTTGCGCGCCTCAGTGGGAGGCGAAGTCTAAGTGGGAGCCGATAGCCAAACCGACGAATCCGGCACTCGCACTGGAAAGCACAAACTACACTTAATATTCCGCCGATGGATGTTAAATTTAAATTATTTTTTACGTTTTGAAAAAACACCGGTACGCACTAGAGTCGATCGCTGTTTGAAACACACTCAATTCCAATAACCGTCAGCGGTGCGAAACCACGAATCTCCCGCGACAACCGTCGTACACCGCTATCCGTCAGATATAACTAAACGTATCCGTCAGATACATTTGAAGTTTATCCGAGATACAATATCCGTCAGACACATCGATTGGCGATGCAGAAACATCGAAACATCGGTTGAATATTGTGGGAAACACATCTCTA
Source organism: Drosophila ercepeae (assembly GCA_018150545.1). Classification (NCBI taxonomy): domain Eukaryota; kingdom Metazoa; phylum Arthropoda; class Insecta; order Diptera; family Drosophilidae; genus Drosophila; species Drosophila ercepeae. Next base: position 18,827,919 of record JAECWL010000161.1, read on the forward strand.
ATGCGGCGCTTGCTTTTAAAAAATGTAAATGATTTATTCTCAATTTTATTAAATAAAACATCGCATGTATTAGATAGTTTTTTAGTATTTTATTCTACACACAATTTAATGATGTATTTTAATGCATTTTTTTCATGTTCCGCGATATGTAGAATATCCAAATGGATTCAGCAACAAAGGAATATGATAGTTCTGATTTTCACTACAATCCACCATTATCTCTATAGCCGGATATATAGTTTTTGTATTAAGCTCTGCATAATAGGCGCCTACGTGGAAAGTCAATTTGTAAATTCCATCCTGAAACTGGCCAGGTCCCAACAGTTGACAACGACCATCTTCATTTGTTTGGACCGCTCGAAGAGATTTCCACTCTTGGATTTCGTCCAGTTTGGAGACGGTGACCCGGACATTTGCAGCAGCCCTTCCAAGCGAGGTGTCCAGAATGTGGGTTGAAAATTTGCGTGTATCCATTGCAGCAGAACTCACTACTGGCGGTGTGTTTGGCTTAAAAACCTCAGTTATATGGAAAGATAAGAATGCTTTGGGTGGGTAATAAAATCTGTTTAAATAACAGATTGCAGGGATAAGCTGTAAGGAGAAAGATATACATCTTAGATAAGAAAACTTTTCAGTAGCCATTTAAAGTGTTTTTATATATTATATATATAAGGTTTCAGCATCAATATAACCGAAATAAAAACACTTCTCGATTATATTTTGAAATTAACACAAGTTAACAGAAAACATGTTAACATTTCTCTGTTATGTTAATTCAAGCTATTTCCCGCTGACTTATCGGCCCTTTTAGAGATGGCACTTTTCCAATCCCATTGACACCAACTTGCACGTGTTGCCATTAAACTTCATTCAGAAAACCTTAAATCAATTTTTCCCAAGTAACAACATGGTTGAGGAAGGTCCCCCTGAAGCGAGCATTGACTTCGTGCCCGCCCTGTGCTTCGTGCCCCGAGGCGTGGCCAAGGATCGCCCCGACAAGATCGTCCTTACCCAGGAGGAGCTGGCCAGGATTATCGGAGATACGCGCCAGCAGTTGGACGAGGAAAGCGACGACGAGGACGGTGAGGGAAACCACGCTCCAGCGGCACCTGCTGATGGCATGGATGTGGATGACGATGACGATGACGATGACGACGAGGATGCCAACAGCGAGAACCGGAATCCGCAGGATGAGTTCCAATTCAACGAGTACGACAACGAGGAGAACGCTAATGTCACCAGCCTGGCCAACATTGTGACCGCCAGTGAGCAGGTGCCCGACGAAGACGAGGACTCCGAGGCCGAGGACGAGGTGATCAAGCCAAGTGACAATCTAATCCTAGTGGGTCACGTCCAGGACGACGCTGCCTCCATGGAGGTGTGGGTGTTCAACCAGGAGGAGGAGGCGCTCTACACCCACCACGACTTCCTGCTTCCCAGTTTTCCGCTTTGCATCGAGTGGATGAACCACGATGCGGGCAGCGACAAGGCTGGGAACATGTGCGCCATCGGGTGCATGGACCCGATCATCACCATTTGGGACCTGGACATCCAGGACTCCATTGAGCCCACGTTCAAGCTGGGCTCCAAGGGCAGTCGCAAGCAAAACAAGGAGCAGTATGGACACAAAGACGCCGTTTTGGATCTCTCCTGGAACCGCAATTTCGAGCACATTCTGGCCAGTGGGTCGGTTGATCAAACTCTAATTCTCTGGGACATGGACGAGGGGCAGCCGCATACAATTATCACTGCTTTCGATGAAAAGGTACAATCCCTGGAGTTCCATGCCACGGAGGCTCAAAGCATCCTAACCGGCAGTGCCGATGGCTGCGTCCGACTCTTTGACTGCCGCGACTCCGACGCCGTGAACTCGTCAAGCATCCAGTGGAAGGTGGCGTCCGGAGAAGTGGAAAAGGTCCTGTGGCACCCCACCCAGGGCGACTACTTCGTGGTGGGGACCAGCGACGGTAGCCTCCACTATGCCGACAAGCGGAAACCCGACGAGTGGCTCTGGTCCGTGAAGGCGCACAACGAGGAGATCTCCGGGGTGTGCTTCAACAGCCAAGTGCCCAACCTGTTGACCTCCACCTCCACGGAAGGCACCCTCAAAGTCTGGAACTTTGACACAACAGAGGCCAAGCATGTCTACGAGCACGAGTTCAATATGGGGCGTCTGCAGTGCATGCGACAGTGTCCGGAGGATCCCTTCACGCTGGCCTTTGGCGGAGAGAAGCCGCCGCGCTGCGCCGTCTACAACATCAAGAACTCGGTGGCGGTGCGTCGAACCTTCGGCCTACCAGACGCAGAATAGTTTAACGATTTATTAAATAAATAAAAAGGATTTATTATTAAGAACCCAAAAATGATGGACTTTTTTTTAAATGAATTTATTTTTTATACAAACTCTAATCGAAAATGTGGGGAATCTGAATCTGAATCACTTTCGGCTTAAAAATGTAAGGCTAGGTTAGGTTGTAAAAACGAATCGATAAAAATTAATCCTAGATATTTCCAGCTCGGCTTACAATTACATTACGTACATCGACTAATCTTAACTTTGATCCTAGCTCTTGAAGAGACCCACGCACATGAGCAGGTTGCGGCGGGTAAAGTGCAGGTTGACGAACGGCGAGTTTTTGCTCGGAAACGTACGCAGCAGATACACGTCCTCGTCGTTCTCGTCCTGGTGGTGCGACACGGTTATGTGGTTGCTGATGTAGTCCTCCGACACCTTGTGGAAGTCCCAAAGGGTCAGGTTGTTGTCGAGCCCGGCAGCAGCCAGAATAGTTCCATCGCGACTGAACGTGATGGTCGATACGGTGCTGGTGTGTCGTAGCAGAGTGGTGACCAGCGAGCCGCTGGACAGATCCCACACTATGATGTTGTGGTCCACGGACCCAGAAGCCAAGTACCGCCCGCAGGCGGAGAAAGCCAGAGAACTTACCGATCCCTTGTGACCGGTCATCAGGCGCACCGACTGCCCCGTCAGGTTGTCCCACAGCCGCACTGTGCGATCGCTGGAGCCGGTAGCCACGTAGTTGGAATTCGGATGAAACTGCACGCAGCTCACGTCGGACAAGTGGCCAACAAACACCCGCAGGGCCTGATTCGAGTCCGTGGCCCACAGACGAGCTGTCTTGTCGTACGAGCAGGACACGAAGTAGTACCCGTGCGGAGCGAAACGGACATCCCAGACGGGGTAGACGTGACCCTTGTAGGTGACCACGCACGACCACGTGAGCAGAGACCAAAGCCTGATGGTGCTGTCCTCGGAGCACGAGAGCAAAAGGTTCATTTCCGGAGCAAAGGCACAGCGATAGACGGGCCCGGTGTGACCCAAAAAGGTCCTCGTAGTCTCCCCACTTCGATCGTCCAGCATGCGGGCACTTATGTCTGCCGACTCCTTGTCCAACTCCCTCAGAGAATCCGCCTCCTTGAGGGCACGCAGCTTAGCCGGCGTCAAGGACCAGATCCTCACGCTAGAATCGCTGAAGCCGCACGCCAGCAACGTGGAATCGTCCGAGATCTCGGCGCATGTCACGCCCTGGTGAGAGTTGAGGACCGTGTAGAAGACGGCGGAGGGCAGTTGATCCTTGCTTAGCGCCAGGCGCTTGCCGGCTTCCCTTAGAGCCTTTAACTTGATCAACTTGTCCGAATCCTTGAGCTCGGGCAAAGGTATCCTATCGATGGAGGGAGCGTTTGGATCCGACTTGGATTTCTTCGATAAAAGTGGATCCTTTTTGGGCTTTTTCTTCTTGGGGCGATCGGGGGCATCCGGATCGTCGTCCTCCTCTTCCGGCGCCGGAGCCGGGGTGGTCAGCGTCTGAAAGTCCACCTCCTTCAGGAGACCGTAGTAGACCCGCATTTTATTGTCCTGCCGCTTGGCCTCGCCGATATGAGACCCGGCCGTGGCCACGCATTGAATCTTGTTGCGTGCCATTCCTTCATAAGTGTCGAAATGAAGGTACTTGGACACGATATCGGCCACCACCTCCTGCCGCCGGTCCTGGATGTGGCGCTTGAACAGCGAATGCGAGTCCCTGGACATGCGAATGACGAACTTATCCTGTTCCATGGCCGCAACCAAGTCGTTCTCCAGCAACTCCTCGGGCTTTGCAAGGAGCAGCAAGTTGAAAATGCCCTCCGTGTAGTACCCGTCCAGGTCGCATTTGTATTTCTCGATAAAGTTCTTGGCCTTTTCCCTCAGGCCGCTTGCCAGCATTTTAAAGTAGATCTGGACCAGAATCGGATACAGTACCATGGACAGCTCGTGCTTGTATATATCGAGGGAATCCTCAACGAATGCCCGCAGCTCCTCGTAGGCCTGCTCGTACTGGTTCGCATCGAAGCCTTCGTCGCCAATAAACTTTGCCAGAGCCTCGGCAGCATTCGCCTCGGTGACCGCCGACTGCTTCGTCTCCTGCGGTCGATCCTCCCGTTCTCGCTCTCCATCTCCAAGCCGTATTGCCGAGCCCAGCACCTGCTGTACGTCGCTATCACTGATTTGAGACAACTCCGCGGTGCTCACGTTGGCCTCCTGGCAGAGTAGCTCCTCCGTGCTCTTCAGCTGGTATTTTTTTAGTAGTTTCAGCAGGCAGAGGAGTTCTCGCTTGTCTTTCGACTGTTGGGTGCCGTTCCCTCCATTGATATTGCTCAATTCCAAACTCATTTTCGGCGAAAATAAAGTTTTATGTTCTTCGCGTATTTTGTTTGCTTGCGGTGTGACCAGGCAGCGGATGACTTAAAATACCCTAACAATACGCGGAAAATACTAAAATACGGAACTGTACTTGTTGCTTACTAAGTCTGAAATTGTTATTTATTTTTTAATTATAATTATTCTCAGACAAATTATTTGATTGTCTGAACAAATTTAATTTTAATTAAAAATAAATTCATCAAGAGATCTATTTTTTCGTGTCACGTAGACCCACAAAAATACCATCCCTAAACTGAACCATAACATTCGTAAGAAATGAAGAAGAGATTAATTATAAAAAAGGTAAAAAGTTGCTTAATGACGAATAAACGTTTACACAAACGCATTATTATGTATAATCCGCTTATCTGTACTAATGGCTTTAATCTTGCTAATAATTATTTCAGTATAGCTCTGCCGCCCCTTCCAACTCCTTGAACTTTGACTTTCCGTGTCTCAAAAATTAACCCTTGTACTTGTGCTTTTTGTTGTGATCGTCGCTCTGTTTTGTAAAAATGAATGAAAATGATAACGTGGTAGGTCAGTCAGCACCTCACATTTTCCACCTGTTGATAATCCATTGAATTCCCACAGAAAAAGGTCGCTAGCAAGCGAAATTCGGTGGCATTCGATCAACAGGATCCCAGCCAGGTTGGTTACAGCTTCTTCGGACGTGTGCAGGAGCTGATTGAGGGTTACAACTCCGCCATACAGCTGCTGGCGCCCAAATGGCCCTGGTACTTCTACCCCGGATATCTGACATACGCTTTATACTGGCGTTATGCCAAATATTACAAGGGCAAGTTGCGGCTGACCCCCATTCCGAATCGCCTGTACGATTTGCTAACGAAGAACGAACTCATCAAGTCGGAGCATCTGGTATTCGCCAGCCAGGACGTGTACGATAGCTATGCAGAGTCCCAAGACGTCAACTTTGTCAACGTCGTCATCGGTGGAGGCAGCAGAAAGCCCGAGAAACTGACCACCAATGGCACGACAACGCCTCAAGCGGTTATCAAGCAAATGCTGCAGGAGGCACCGCACATCATAGTGGCCCAGATACTGCCGGTGGCACAATGTCAACCCAACTGTCTTTATGTGCAAGTTAGTGTAAAACTTTGTTTAATCCAAGAATTTCTTAAATGGTTTTCTGTGCTTTTTAGGAAAACTTCTATGGCAACATTGTGGAACGCTTTCGCATTCGCTCCAATTGCTGGGTGCAGCTGGAACACTTTAGTGAAGAGCAAGCCATACCGAGCATTGCCACCAAAGCACACGTTTACATGCTGCCCGATCCTCACGAGCTCCCTGCCGAAGTAACCGAACTGATCCTCACTAACTACTTCAACACGCCGCGTCTCCTACATCGCGGTCATACGTATCGGATCGAGGTGACTGCCGATCTGGTGGGAACCTCCGCCTACGCCCACTACTATCTGATATTTGCCTACCTACGCCACGTTTTCATCAAGTGCATCCACCTGGAGACCAAGGGCAGCGAATTCGAGCTTCAGGCTGTGGTTGCCAAGAACTTTAGCAATCTGATCCAGGTGCCGGGTGCTCACAGTTTCCTACCCCGTCAAGTGCTGGACAAGATGGCCATTGTGGAGAACTACCCGAGTGGTCTGCGACGACCTTACCAACTGTTGCGCTCTTCGGTGGACGCTTTCCTGCCAAAGAAATCCGCGTGTCTCTCCTCAAAGCACATTTTCCCAGTGTTCCTGCTGCAGGGCGAGCGCGGAGCCGGCAAAACTAAGCTCATTAATGCCGTTTCCCAGGAGCTGGGCATGCACCTGTATGGCGTGGACTGTGCCGAGATTGTCTCGCAGGTTCCCTCGCATACCGAAATGAAACTCAAGGCGGTCTTTGCCAAGAGCCAAGTCAGTGAACCGCTTATAATATGCTTTCATAACTTTGAGGTGAGATTAGCATCATTTTTTCTCACAAAAAAATATTTATAAACAATATTTAATAGATTTTTGGCATTGACAACGAAGGCAATGAGGATCTGCGGTTGCTTTCCGCCTTTCATGTCCAGGTACAGGAGCTCTTCACCAGGGATCGCAAACATCCTGTTGTTGTGGTTGCCTTGACGAGTGACCGGCATCTCAAGCCCATGATTCAGAGCCTCTTCCTGGAGATCATCAGCATCGATATGCCGAGTAAGGAGGAGCGCTTCGATATTTTACGCTGGATGCATATTCGCGAGACCTTCAACGACATAATTCTTAACCAGAAGGCCATTAATCGACTGCCCCTGTTCTCGAGGGAAAACCAGTCGCAGTTCATGTCGCGAGTGAGTCCGAATTGGCGGAAAACTCTCGAGGTGCTTCAAGAGGTCGCTGCGAAGTCCCAAGGCTTCCTTCTGGGCGATCTGCAGCTTTTATATGATAATGCTGTGCGTCTGAAGAGCCGGCAGCGTCTGGGCATGAGCCATCTGGATCTCTCCCACTTTGCCAAAAACCTTAGCGACATGCAGAGCTCTTTTGCAGACAGTTTGGGTGCTCCTAAAGTCCCGAAGGTCTACTGGTCGGACATTGGCGGCCTGGCCAAGCTGAAGGATGAGATTCAAAGCAGCATCGGCCTGCCCCTGAAGCACGTTCATTTGATGGGCAAAAACCTACGTCGCTCGGGCATCCTCCTTTACGGACCACCGGGTACGGGAAAAACTCTTGTGGCTAAGGCGGTGGCCACTGAGTGCAACCTCAGCTTCCTTTCGGTGCAGGGCCCGGAGCTGCTCAACATGTATGTCGGTCAGAGTGAGCAGAACGTGCGCGAGGTGTTCTCTCGGGCCCGATCGGCAGCTCCTTGTGTCCTTTTCCTGGACGAGTTAGATTCTCTAGCTCCAAATCGTGGTGTTGCTGGAGACTCTGGAGGAGTCATGGATCGCGTGGTGTCGCAGCTTCTGGCGGAGATGGATGGCATGAGCGATGGCGATACCAGCAAGCCCATATTCATATTGGCTGCCACCAATCGTCCGGATCTCATAGATCCTGCCCTTCTACGACCTGGTCGCTTCGACAAGCTCTTCTACGTAGGACCCTGCTCCACTGCCGACGACAAGGCAGCTGTCTTACGCGCCCAAACCCAACGATTTGCCCTGGCTGCCGGCGTAGACATGGACAACATTGCGGATAGACTCAAGAGCGAGATGAGCGGAGCTGATCTGTACTCCATCTGCTCGAACGCCTGGCTTTCGGCCGTGAGGCGAACTATTGACAGGCACTTGAGTGGCTCGCTCTCGGAGAAGGAACTTTTGCCGGAGAATGTGATCGTGGAGTCGGAAGACTTCACCAAGTCCTTTAACAAGTTCGTGCCTTCGATTAGCAAGACCGATCTGGAGTACTTCAATAACCTTAAGGCATCGTATAGTGTTTAAACTCGCAATCGGATGGTTAACTAGTTCTAAGAAAGAGTTTTTATTTATATTATTGTTTGTTTTTGAAATAAAGCCGTTTATAGTTCACAAACCGCAACGACTGAGCCAGCTGGCAGTAAAACACCGCCAGGAAATTGAACACCAGTGATTATTTCTGTCGTGTAAATGGAACAGTGCTCAGCTTGGACTGGAGGAGGAAGGTACGTGTTGTCCATTAACCTTGATCTTGCAAAAAAAAATCGAGAGTTGGCACTTATCACCTCAAACTTGATCGACTACCCCCCATGTAGAGCAGGGAAATTGCGTCTTCCCATTTCGGGGTGATCTCTGCAAGACCTGTCTGGCTCTCTGCTCGAATTGGGTGCGAGCTCCCTTATCAGTAGCCGCCGTCAGACAGGCTTATCGGTTTATAGACCCCTCACAGACAAAGCTCTAGATGCTGGAACGTAATCTCCATCGGTTTAGTTCTAGTTTGGGCGGTGGCGAGAGGTGTCGACAAAGATTGTATATTTCCATTGCCTCGATTACGTAACAGATATGGCTCTGGTGTGTGTGGAGGATTTTGAGAAGAAGGCTCAAGCACATCTGGAGAAGAATGCCCTCGACTACTACAGAAGTGGAGCTGGCGAGCAGTTCACCCTCGGCTTGAATAGGGAGGCATTTCGACGCCTTCGTCTGCGGCCTCGCTGCTTGAGGGATGTCTCCCGCCTGGATATTAGCTGTGAGATCTTTGGGGAGCGGATGAAGTGGCCCCTGGGCATTGCTCCCACAGCCATGCAAAAGATGGCCCATCCGGATGGGGAGGTTGGCAACGCCAGAGCCGCCGGAAAGGCTGGCTCTATTTTTATTCTCAGCACACTGTCTACCACTTCACTGGAGGATTTAGCCGCCGGTGCCCCAGACACCATCAAATGGTTCCAGCTGTACATCTACAAGGATCGGTGGGTTATGAGTTACTTTTTTATATATTATTTTATATCATAAAATTAAAAATTATAGTTCCATTACCGAGAAACTTGTACGCCGCGCCGAGAAAGCAAACTTCCGGGCTCTGGTTCTGACCATTGATGCTCCGATCTTTGGACACCGTCGCGCCGATGTCCGCAACAACTTTAGCTTGCCCTCGCACCTAACCCTGGCCAACTTCCAGGGCATAAAAGCCACCGGCGTAGCGAGTTCCACCACGGGTGCTTCGGGGATCAACGAGTATGTCTCTAGCCAATTCGATCCCACCATCACCTGGAAGGACATTGCATGGCTAAAGAGCATCACTCACCTGCCCATTGTTGTGAAGGGCGTGTTGACAGCTGAGGATGCGGTTCTGGCTCGTGAATTCGGATGTGCAGGCGTAATCGTATCTAACCACGGAGCACGTCAAATCGATACGGTCCCAGCTTCGATTGAGGCTTTGCCTGAGGTCGTACGAGCAGTTGGTGACGATTTGGTGGTCATGCTCGATGGAGGCATAATCCAGGGCAACGATATCTTCAAGGCCTTGGCTCTGGGAGCAAAAACTGTGTTTGTGGGTCGTCCAGCGGTCTGGGGACTGGCCTACAACGGGCAGAAGGGCGTGGAGGAGATGCTGGGGGTCCTAAGAAAGGATTTTGAAATTACAATGGCTTTAATTGGAAGCCAAACCTTGAAAGACATCCAACCGTCGATGGTGGTGCATGAATCGCAATATGCCAAACTATGAATTTGGAAGTAAACCTTCTATATATTTCTGTAATATTATTTTAACATTCAATAAACAATGTAAAACTAAAATTATTTAAAGAAGTAAAATATGGAAAGTGCAAGTTTCAAAAAGACCAAAAGATGCCGCTAAAGAAATTAGTTTTGATTTCAAGTTTATAACTGTTTTTGCGCTAGATAGAAACTTCTGGCAACGCTGGTCGCGACAAAACCATAAGCATTGATAAGTAATCGTTATCGGCGTTCATCCACCTCTAATAAATAAAATAAAATTTATTTTAAAAAACATGCTGGAGGGTTGGTACTGTCGGTCCTTGGCCAACCAGGAAGAGGGCGCTATTAAGGAGGAGCCCCAACAGCCGGAAAGCGACGATGAGTCAGCGGCGCCACCAAGGGACCGTTCACAGGTGGCCGTTGGAGGAGGAGTTACCGCCAGCTCGTCTTCGGCGTCTGCGGGAACGGGCACAGCGGCAGTGGATTACAAGGAGCGCTACAAGAACCTCAAAAAGAAGCTGAAATTTCTGATCTATGTAAGGGCTTATTTATACATTGGTGGAAAGAAAAGTTATAAATTTTTATGTTTTAGGAAAACGAATACTTTCAAGATCTGCTGCACACGAATCAGCGGCGACTGCTGAAGGTCTCGCGAGATCGCACATTCCTTTTGGACCGCCTGATGCTGTACGAGAAGCCCGCCAAGGATTCCAGTGACAGTGATGCAACTGACAGCTCCGACTCGGAACCAGCATCCACTTCCGGGGCGGCTGGAGGCTCCCAAACATCCAAAGAGACCATTCGCAAGAAGCACAAGGACAAGGGAGCGCCTGGAATTCCAGGCATGCCCCCGCATATGACCACAGTGGGAGCCACGAGAGGCAGGAGGCGCAAGATCTTAACTGGAATGCATCCTGCCAACCAAGGAGCTCAGGCTGCGGCGAAGAGACAGCTTACTGCCACGGTGTCTCCCTCCCAGCCACAGCCACATCCACAGCAACATCCACATCCACAGCAACAGCAACATCCACATCCACAGCAACAGCAACATCCACATCCACAGCAACAGCACCTAATGCAGATGCACACAGTACCCAAGGATGTCTCTCCTGGTCTAAGTACAGCAGAAATCGCTCGGCAGCTGCAGGAGCGACGGCCCACGCCCCTCGAGCTAATGAGTCAGGAGTGCACCTCGGCCACGGTTCCCACGACCATGCTCAGCGACGAAAGTCCTTCGAAATGGTAATATAAAAGAGAAATTTCCAATTGTGTAATAATTTAATTCATGTTGTGTAACCCCTTAGCTATTCAAATGAGACACTGCATCATCTGATGGGGGCAGATTCGCCATCGCACGAGGTTGCTGCCGAGGAGTGCGTGCCCATGGAATACACCAGTTAATATTAAGAAATCTCTATTATTTACAATTTTCCTTAGCAATTAAACTAACTAGAACCACATTCTCGCCGCGTATTAAAACCTGCGGCAGATCCCGCTTTATTTCCACATTTTTTCGGTTAAGGCTTTTCACGTTTAGCTTGGGAAGCGAGATACCCAGCTCCCTGAGAAGCTCGCTGCAGTCGACGGATTCGTCGCAGATATTCTGTTGCCCGTAGTTGTATTTCCGTCTCTTCCAAGTCTCGGTGGCGTTTCGCAGAAGGAGATTCCATTGCTTGTCGTAGGCCACCAACTCGCCTTCCACGCTGCCACCAACATGTCCTTGCTTCCGAACAACTACTCGAATGCGTGTTTCTGTAGTGGGCTCCGTTTTGTTTAAGGATGAAACGCAATCCTTCAATAGAGCTAGAGGTCCAGCAGATGCCTCCATGTATGTGAAGACATTGCGCTTATGTTTCTTATTTAAAACTCTTCTTGTTGGCATTTGGTGTTGTTCAAAACGACGCTGAGGAACTTCGAAATTGGCCGCCAATTTGGGAATAGATTTGGGTTTTTTCTCGGCCCCTTGGGGGTCATTCCCCGCGTTACTGGTTGATATTTCGGTTTTTTTCCGCTTGTTCAATTGCCAAATGCCGAACTTCTTTAGCGCACTCTCGAATGCTGCCAAGTTCTGGTATAGGACTTTGGGTGCTGTGTCCGTAACCTTGTAGCCCGGTTCATAGAGGACTCGGAGCGGGTTGAACCGCTCACTTCCTACATCCAATTCGGGAGCGGAGTCCTCTCCTGTTGGATCTTCTTCTATGGAAGATTTCTCATCCTTGTGTTGTTGATCAGTCATTTTGGAAGGAACTCATAGATTTTCCAGCGGCTGCGTTACTATTAATGGAAATATAAACAATCAGGCTCTTAGCTTTTTTGTGTTTCTAAAAGAAGAAGAAAAGCCGCATAGTTTGCTTGGAAACAGGGCTGCATCGTTAGGTATATGGCGGTCTTTTGAAATGAATGTTAAAAGCTTGCTTGAAACCAATTTTACATTTTGGAAATGACGCCCTTGAAACCATGTCCCTTGAAACAAATTTAAAATATTCTAGTTATAAACGGACTTTTATTTATTTTAGTTATTTAGTTACAAAGCCAATGAACGCATCGCAAATTATTTCCTAAATTTAATATAATGATCTCTTTGGTTGGAGGGTGAAAATATGTTTATTACAAAAGAAGTAAAAATCTTCAGGTATATTTCATAATTAACGAATGTTGATTTAGGTAAATAATCCAATAAAACATGCTTTCAAGTTTGCAATCTTTTAAGCACACCAAAAATGCTGCAAAAGTTGCAAGACTTGAATTGGACAACACTTGGAATGATGTCCAGACCTCAAAATATGTACATATGATCCCACAGCAATTTAAAGAAAGCTTTTCTGCCATCCAGCACCAATTTAATCAGTAAAGCTTTTAGCGTGGAGAAAGCAACAAGTGTTTTTGGCAATCAACAAGGAGATGGCAGGTGTGGGGAATCATAAAGAGTGTACAGTACTCCTAGTAACTCTGAATATCCTTTAGCAAGCGGCAGTAATACGACCTTTGACCTGAGCCCCAAGATCATCATTGGCGTGGGCGTTGGACTGGTGGCCGTGGGCGGAGCAAGCTTCCTGCTGTACCGCCACCTAACCCGCGATGTGATTCCTCAAAAGTGGCGTCGTGTGGGCACTGTTGAGCGGATTCATTTCTTTCCGGTAAAGTCCTGTGCACCGATGCAGATCTCAAAGTCCAACCCAGAGTACGACTGTGATTTGCTCAGTCTTTCCTTCGAGGGAGTCAGGGACCGCACTCTGATGGTGATCAACGATAACAACGAGATGATAACGGCGCGAGTTTATCCCCACATGACTCAGATCCATTCCAAAAAGATAGGTGACTCTAAGATCTTGTTCAGCGCCGCTGACATGCCCGATCTGGAGCTGGACTTTGAAAACCTCGAGAGTCCTGGCAAGGATGTGAACACCTCGGTGTGGGGCGTACCCATAGACGTGATGGTCTGTGGCGATCGTTTTAACAGCTGGTTCTCCCAGGCCATTATCAAGAAAGACAGTGGCTTGAAGCTGGTCCACTATCCTTATCCCATGCCTGTAAGGACCACAAATCCTCGTTTGAAGAGCATGCCCTACCTCAGGCAGGAGGATTCGGTTAGTTAACGTAGTTAGCCTATAAAATCTTGATGGCTAAATATATTTCTTATCCAGGGCACCTTCAACGATGCCACCAGCTTTATGCTCATGAACCTTGCTTCAGTGGCCGATTTGAACACGCGTCTCAAGAATCCCGTGGATCCACTACAATTTCGTGGCAATTTCGAGCTGAAAATGGACAAAGATGAACCCTATGCCGAGGACAACTGGAAGTGGGTGCGCATTGGCGACGATGCGATTTTCCGATCAGTTGCTCCCTGCACAAGGTGCATCTTGCCAAACATCAATGTAAATACGGCCCAGCGAGATAGCGATGGAGAGCCGCTCAAGACGCTGAGGAGGTGAGTCATCAACAGCCTATACAATATAATGAAATTCAATCTTATCTGCGGTTTTCCTCATCCAACAGCTACCGTCTGTTCAAATACAGCTCACCAGCCCTGGGCATTCACTTGGGTCTGCGAAAGCCGGGCAAGGTCAGGGCGAACGATGTGGTGTATGTGGAGGAGAATTGAACGCTTTGTTGGCTTGTTTCGAACATTTAATCCAGTATACTTTCACATTTATTAAATATAACACACATGTGAGGGTACCGTAGAGCTTTGTATGCAAATATACATGTGTTATGGGCTTATATCAATATTTAAACAAAATCAGAGTGGGGGAGTACTAGGAGGAGGAGAAGGATTTAGACGCAGGACTGCCAGAGGAGGCCGCCACAGGCCATGCTCACGATCACGTAAACGATGAAGGTTATCACCAGACCAACAACCACATAGACGCGAATGTTCTTCCAAAACATTTGCCTCGCCAAATTTCGAGAGGCCTTGCGGAATGCAACAGACTGCCAAAGACATATCAATAAATTTTTTTTCTTGTTAACCACGTTGGTTTTAACTTACATTATTGCTCAAGTTTTCGGTCTTATTCACCAGCAGCTCCAGCTTCTCACCGCGATCACGCAAACTGTCTGCAAAGTACAAAAAAAAGCCGGTGCTTGGTATCAGGTTTCAGAGATTTCAGAGACTCATTTTTTACTAACCAATATTTTTAATCATAATGTCTTTTAGCTCCTCAATCTGTCCATGAGCCCTCGAAATAGTGTCTACCTCGCGCGAAGAACTGAAGAAGGCCATTTGCTCTGCCAGGACCTTCGAGAATTCCGTGTTCATGGCATAGGCGATGGCCGTCGCCACCTGCAGGCCATATGTCTGGATGAAGCGATGCTTGATATCGGCGAGGAAGAGAAAAGCCCGCGACCGGTCAAACTCCTAAAAAGAAACCACAATTATTGATTGAACGCGCCAAGTGGGTCGCCGGTTTGCCGGTTCATTCACCCACATTGTCGGTTATGCACATGTAGACCAGTTTGTTCTCGCAGGTGTAGTGGATCAGGTAGTCGCCGTGGGTGTAGGTCATCTTATTATTATGCATGTTAATCCGCTCGATGATGTGTTCTGTAACTTCGCCAAAGTTACCGACGCAATCGGCAAACTTTGCCAGCGGGGTCGTTCCCCGCGAGATGACGCTGTACAAAATCGGCATTATGTGGCGGATTCTTCTTTGTTTGGGGTGCGGGTGCGGTCTTCCAGCTTTTTAGCTCTTCGGCTAGCCGTTTATCAGCGAAACCAACAAAGATTCGTCACTGCTGCCTGCAGGCGATCCGCAGTAGAATTTGAGAAATACCCTCAAGATAAGGGAAGCAACTACCTCAATCTATTGTTTAACATATAAGAGCATTCATTGGGATCGTAAGTGATACGCAGATGAAAGTTAAGCTACAAAATTTTGTACCTGTTATATCTAATTTTATTGCTTTAGTTTCCAGTGGAAAGCTTCAGATCACATTTTCGTTTGGCAGCTCTTTTTGTTAATATTCTGGTCGCACACTTTAAACCATCACGGTCCGATAGTCGCAATTATTTCTCAGTTTCGTAGCATAATAAATATTGGCGACTTTTGATGACGGTTGTGATGCACTTTTACAAAAGTGTGACCAGGTAGCAGAACTGAAGATCTGACTAAAAAAACACACCATATCATTTTAGTGTTGGAAAAATATTAAATTTTCAAATCAAATTTTGGGTTTTGAAAACAAATATAGTCCAATTGGTCCCTAGAAAAACAAATCATACTTAATATTGTCTTAATATATAAATAATAAAGTTCTCCTTGGGGCCCTTTAAATATTTGTATGTACTATATGGGTAAATATAGGTCACCAGTGACGTCTTTAGCCTTGCTAGCTATTATTTAAGCCAAAAGGGCGCGCCGGCTAGACACTTGCCTAGCTTAATACTTGTAAACAATTAACAATTAATAGTATAACAATTGGACTAAATAACAATTTAAAGTCGTCTACGGGATCGACCCCTAGGGGATCGTGTTATTAGGTCGCTCGGCTGACGCCTTTCCAGCCTAAATTCTGTAAGTGTTAAGTGTAAAGAATTAAATGTAAAGTTTTGTTAAGTGCCCTGTATGAGAATCGAGGAGGAGGGCACAGTAGAACATTAGAATTCAAGTTAAATTCTGTTAAGTGCGCTTTTATTTAACATTTTTAAATTAAATGTAAAGTTTTGTTAAATGCAATTAATGAGAATCGAGGAGGAGGGCAATGTTATTTAACATTAGATTTAAAGTTAAATTCTGTTAAGTGCACTGTTATTTAACACTTTAGAATTAAATGTTAAGTTTTGTTAAGTGCAATTAATGAGAATCGAGGAGGAGGGCACTGTTATTTAACATTAGAATTAAAGTTAACATATGAATTAAAGGAAATTCTGTTAAGAGCGCTGTTATTTAACATTTTAGAATTAAATATTAAGTTTTGTTAAGTACAATTAATGAGAATCGAGGAGGAGGACACTGTTATTTAACAATAGAATTAAAGTTAAAATTAGAATTAAAGGAAATTCTGTTAAGTGCTAGTTAGCTAGTGTTAGTTTTTTTAAGTGCCCTGTATGAGAATCGAGGAGGGCACTGTTATTTAACATTAGAATTAAAGAAAAATTCTGTTAAGTGCGCTGTTATTTAACATTTTAGAATTAAAAGTCAAGTTTTGTTAAGTACAATTAATGAGAATCGAGGAGGATGGCACTGTTATTTAACACTGTTAGCACTGTTATTTAACACTATCAGAATCAAAGTTAGGTTTTGTTAAGTACATTTTATGAGAATCGAGGAGGAGGGCACTGTTATTTAACATTAGAATTAAAGTTAACATTAGAATAAAAGGAAAATTCTGTTAAGTGCGCGTTATTTAACATTTTAGAATTAAAAGTCAAGTTTTGTTAAGTGCCCTGTATGAGAATCGAGGAGGAGGGCACTGTTATTTAACATTAAAGAATTAAATGTTAATTAAATTTATTATTTAAAATTCGTTTGGAGTGGGTGACAGCTCCTAACAGCTTTCTTCCAATTAAACAAAAAAAGTTTTGTTTCAACTTCGTGCAATGCATTTATTTCAAAATATGTAGTGGACCTTAACGAACAAACGACTTATCTGCAAACTATACCAATTAAGTAAACTTATAAGCAGTAACAAAAAATGAACTATAAACTATTTTTGGGTTTACTCTTAAAAATAATGTACGTATACGAACGAGGATATCTTGAAAGTAGTTTTGTTCGAGATATGTGTGGGTTGCATTCGATTGGTAATGTGGATTCATTCAGTGGGTGGGACTATTTCAAATGGATTCATTTTAAGTAAGATTCAGGTTTCCATGGCCATTATCCTATACAGTAACTTAGGATTAACTTAAAATTTAGATGTAAAGCAAGCATACGGCTTAAACGATCTATGACTAATTAGTTCAAAACGCTTTCGATGGCAATACGATATATGTACGTTTACATAATTTTAGGTGACTTAAAGGAACTGGCGTACGAATTCATAGAAGAGCGAACTAAACCTGAATAAATATTATAGGACAAAACGTGGACATTGGGCGCGGGGCCCGATTATTCAAATAAGTATATACAAAATACCACCTAGGATATGGTAAAAAATGACTTAAAGCTATAGCCTACTTTTTACATAGTCTGCACAGGTTAAAAAGCCTTATCTTAGTTATTGACTCTTCATTTCCTTCATAAGGCACACACGTTATGAGGTGGACACGTTATGAGGCTGTCGGTTTGCCGTGCACTCGAAACCTATAAAGGCAGGTGTAGGTGGGCTGGCCATGGTTCGTCTCGATGCGCAGCTCGACGACCTGGTATGGCCTCTTAATGTCCAGATTCTGAATGGCAAAGTACTGCAAGGAAGCTCCGTTGTCTAGGAACTCGTATTCCCCGAACAACACGGGATCAAAGTCCTTTTCGTGCTCCAATCCCTACAGAATAAAAGGGATCTTAGTGGGTTTATTCAAATTAGTCTTCGGGAATGCTCTTACCCAAACAGTAAAGTTGCGGGGAGCAGACTCTATCTGGCCTGTCGGCGAAAGGCTCTTGGGTATGTGCTCCAAAGTAAAGCCAGTCACATATACCAGGGAGTTCAGTTTAAGCACTATTAGAAATGATATTGTTAGGAGATTATTTTTCAAGTATACTTTGTGGGGACTTGCCTAGGTATCCGGGAAAGCCTTGAAAGGCCCAGCACTCGCCCGGTTGTACATTGGGGGATATGGCGACTCGTGGCGTGTTGGAGGGATACCACAGAGGGATGCCAAAAACCGAGATCTGCGCTGATTTGGTCTGGTAGCTCTCGGTGCAACGCGTAGACAATATTTGGCCACCCGCCGACTCTAGGGCAAAGTCCACCAGGCCAGTCTTGTCGGCATCGTAAATGGCCAGCACACTTTTGACGATCTGGCGCACCTCCTCCTCGCGAATATGTCCCTTTAGCGCATTTGCGCTCTCATTGTGCTTGGCCTCAACCATCAGAAGCACTTCCTGCTTCAGCCGCTCGCTTATGTCGCCCATCAGAAGGATGCTGGAGCGATCAATCTCGTCGCGAATTTGGTTGTTGGTGCGCTCGTTGAGCTCCAACAGCTGCTGCTCCAGGTAGTCTTTGGCCACGAACATGCTGCGAACCCAGTTCTGCAGGTCCATGTCGTCCAGCTGGCCTTCGGCACCGCCTGCGGTAGATTGCTTAAAGCCCAGGATTTCTACCAGAGAAAGCTTAACCTGCTTGTTGAGCAGCGCAAACTGGGAATCGTTAAGGGTGGCCAACTTGGCATCGATTTCGGCCAACAAGCCACTGAACCGCTGGTCCTGGGACAACTCATGCTGTTTCATGCGCTCTAGTAAGTCCTCTTGACTGAGCCGCAGGCTACTGAGTGATTGCTGGAGATCGGCGTTCTCCGCCTGTTTGTCGGAGAGGGCAAGCTTGATGAAAGCGACCTCTTGGTTCAACTGATCTAGCTCCTGTTGGGCGACAAAGCTACCGGAGCCCTCCTTGGCCTCCAGATTTTGCACCCTTAGGTTGATCCGAGCATCTACAAAGTCTGTCAGCTCTGGAGATCCCAGGATGCGCTGCAGGAGAGCCGCAAAGTCGATGTTCTCCAACTGGATCGTGTAGTGGGACTGATGCAAGGTGACTTCTTTTTTAATAAGTTTGGTAATCTCTTCCAAGTTGGCTGGAGTAAGTTTCACTTCGGTCTGCCACACGGCCGAGTTTTGCAGCTGGAGTTTCACTTTAAGGGCCAGATCAGCCAGGTCCTGCTCGCTGAGGTGCGTTTTGGAGGCGGCAAATTGTTGCAAGTTTTCCTTCATAAGTTGGACGATGATCTGTATCTGCTGCGGCGACAGTTGCTGTTGCTTCTCGGAGTATTGCTGCAACTTGAGATCCACCAGTTGCTGCATGTAGCTGTTGACGTGGTTGAGGATGTTTTCGTACTCCTCCGCGGTCAGGGCCTTCTTTATGTTACTCTCAATGCTGGCCATGTTGAGCTTGATGATCTCCGCTTCCGGTTTCGGTTCCGGCAGAGTTTTAAAGGTGGGCAGCCAACTCCTTACAGCTGCTCCAGCGCTGAATAGATGTCCTTGCAGCGAAGCAAAAATGGCCAAGGGAAGTGGAAGCAAGGCTTCGGCCCGTTGCACGTAGCCCACACGTTGGTCCTCCTGCAAAAGCAACCAGCCTGGTCGGAAAAGGGACAGAACACAGCTCTATTAGTTGGCAATCCTTCTACTTTTCAACGGCATATGGACTGAGGTTTGGGAAATTTCGATTTCTAGGGGCAATTCCAATTCCAACACACAAATGCTGAAGGATAGAGTTCATGACTGGCCAACTAATATTGCTTGTTCTACATCTTACTTACCATTTCTCAACAAATTCCAGCAAATGGCAAATAAAACGAACTATTCTGTGTCTCGATGTTTTGTGTTAAGTTGTTTGCATTTATTTTTTGTATAGACTGTTACAAAGCAAACATTAAACAAACTACAATAAACGTTGTTTAACAACAATTACAATTGCAAATGATTGCAAAAATTCTTGATTCTGAACAGCGGCGAGCTCTATCCTTCTCCCATCAGCCTGTGATGTTGCATTTTGTTGGGAATTGTGTGGGTTAGTAAGTAAATGGGAGGTATAAATGGGTGTAGTGTGTGTTTATGAGCGTTTTTGAATGAAGAATCAAAAAATATATTAAATAGGTGGGTGGGTCGAATTGTGGACATAACAGACAGACGACAATCGGACGAAATGCTTCAATTTGTACTTGAATTGTTTACGAAAAACGGACAGAGGCGATTGCTCTTTATAGTCTAATGTTTTATCATATAAAGAACTGCTGCAGCAGTTCGACAAAAAAACGATAGCCTCCTTGCTCCAGGTGGTCCCTAAACACGCTCATAGTAGACCTGATCGTCGGCCTGAAAGAGCTGGCGCCCCTTGTTGACCACGTTCTGGCCTATGGTCTTGAGGTACAACAAATAGTCATCGGCCCAGTCCCGCACGCGCACCGCGTGCTCGCCAGCCTGTGCGCGTAGCGCCTCGTACTGGGCCTGGTTCAGGTAGTCGCTCACATCGACTTTGGGAAACTTTGGCAACTCAGGTAGGGTGAAAGTGTACTCGGTCAGGGACTTGGGTGGGAAAGGTTCGTTGGGGTGGAGGTAATAGAACAGACCTGGAAAGGTGAAGCGAAATTAGGTATTTGGTCAACGGCAGATGGCCAAGACAAAGTAAAATATGTAATCACGTTGTCAACGATTTGTGGAAATTATAAATAAATCACAGACATATTTCACTTTGAATCGGCAAGGGCAAGGTCTACTAACCTGTCAACAAGAGCAAGGGCAACAGCAGCAGCAACAAAATGAGGAAACGCTTTTTGGACTTGTTTTCCGCATTCGAAGAGCGCAGCAGCCACGTGTCCAGACTCAGCACCGATCCAATGAATATGTAAATGTAACGAAGCAGACTGGCCACTCCACCTCCGATCGCTCCGGCTGCTCGGCCCAGAAGGCTGCTCTGCTGATGCGTCTGGCGCCTGGCGTAGTAGTTCTGATATGCATTGGATTTCGAGGACGAATCGCTGGTAATGCGGTGCCACGTGGTGGTGATGCTGGTCACAACCAACCGAATAAGTTCCACAAGCCACCAGCTCTGGCTCTGCTTCTGTCTGAAGGTGGCGTCCAGCTCATCCGCGGAATCGTAGTTCAAGTGCTGGGCATAGTTGGCCTGGTAGCGCCGGCGAATGAACTCCTCCTTCTCGGGGTTCTTTTGGACCATAAAGTTGACGCGCTCGTCATGGCTTCCCAGGCTGCGACGGGACATATTGGGCATTGCCACCACTCCGGGGGCCAGTTGACGCCGGTGGGGGGATAGCTCCGAATAGGTGTAATCCGTCTTGGGAGTTTTACTTAAAAAAGAAACGACAATATAAAGATAATGATCTTCGGAGGTTGTCATAAGTTTCCTTACTTCCAGTACTCGCCCGCTTCCCTGTACTCGATGTAGGCCAGGTAGTCGCTCACATTGTTGGAGCTAAGATTGCCGTTCGAGTGGTTGAGCTTCTCCTGAACGGTGTTTAGGGTATTTTGATTGGTCTCCAGTTGGTTCCTATTCACCGGCGTAGAAGTGGCAGCTCCTCCTCCTCCTCCCGATCGCTTGGTCAAGGTCGTGGTGACCGTGGTCTTGGTCGTCGTGGCCACTTTACGCTTCCCTGCCGGGGTCATGTCGTCGCTGGAATAATCCGAGGTCAGTTGCGAGAACGCCTTGTTGTACGACTTGAGGTTGCTTCTCGACTCGATCACATGTTCCTCCACGATCGTTCTACAAAAAAAAGAGATCAACCGTGTTAGTGAGAACTGAGAATTGAGACCCTGTCCATGAGAAGCTAGCCCAAAGCAAACATATCAAAACAAAAATACAAAAATGTGATCATAAACGCGGATGACCTTCAATTTCAAAGCAATCGCCCGTTGGCCGCCCCAACCGACTCGCTTTTTGTGGCTAACATCGAGAAATATACATATATATGATGGCCAAGCGGCAGACCCCCGCATGTCGTCATCAATGGAACCGAAACGAAGTTCGTTCGTTTTGCGCGCCAAAAGCCAACGACGACGACGACGAAGCTCGGCAAGGCAGCCCGCACCCTGTATAAGCAGCACATTGAATGCCGTTTCGAAATTCAAATTTGTGGCGAGCGTGAATAACAAGGAGGTGACGTCATGGAAGCAAACAGTCGCTGGCTGGCGTTGGGTCTTCGCATGGGGTTATTGTCTTTGGTTGTGACGCCGTGCCAGGAGCTCCCTTTAGGAATCCCTTAAGGCCACCGGATGCTCTGGATTCTAGATATCTCTCTGGCATGTAAAGCGATAAGAAAAGTAGCTGGTTCTATTTCGGGGATACTTACTGTACATTGGGGGCTGCCGCAGACTTCTTCTTGTGATGGTGCACATGTCCCTCCTCGCCGGCATGCTCGCAGTTTTCATGGTCGCAGCTGGAACGCAGAAAGGGGGTCTTGGAGCGGGACCGCCGACGCGTCTCTATCTGATAAATATCGCCGCTCATGATCAGGGTCTCAGGTCGCTTGGCTGCAAGTGGCAAAGAGAAGTCAAACATAAACATTAATTTGGGCAGCGATTTATTTGGAAATAAACATTTAGCGCCGTGTGCGTGTGCCTGAACAAGGCGTGGGTTGTTTACAATTGGGCTATGGGAATGGGTTATGCTGAATGCCTCCCCGAACTTTTTCTTATCGGGGCCAATGACGCATTGTCTGGCATACTTAAAGAGGTAGCTTTCGGAGTAATGCTCGAGTGCTCCCAAAGCGGTTTCCCAATCATACATTAATGCTTAATTATGCAACACGCTGCTGCTTGTTGTGGAAATGAGCGCAGTGCCCGGTTTTTATTAGAATGCAATGCGGGGAAAAGATCGCTTCTATAAATAAAGCAAATCATATTTAGATCGCGAATTGCTTGCCAGTGACCGTGCTGTTTGTTTTCACTTCGAGATTCCTCAATGGGGAGAGAATCCATACCAACCACGCCATAAACAAACAACACGCGATAATCAATACAAGCAATAGTGTATTTGTCCAAAAATGGGTTCGCAACAGAGCCTGCTTGGATTGGTTTTTTTTCGGTGAAATGAAAACCCAAACAAGTTTTCCGCAGCTGCGTCATAGCGGTGTCTAACACGCACACTCACACACACACACAAACACGCAAGGCGAAACAATTTTCTTAGCCATTCGCATATAAAAATATGCTTACTTTAATCTCTTTCAGGTTCTTCAGGCACTTAATGAATTCTTTTAGCTTTGTGGAGCGCAAATAATCGTGTATTTTCTTGCGTCGCGGCGGTTTTAAAAATAGTTCAAAGTGAAAGAGAGGTGCCGTTTCGTAGAGCTGGAAATAAACGCGACTTTCTTATCGATATGTCGATTGTTTCACTTTTTTTTTTATTTATCGATACTATTGATGATTGCTTTTGGGATTTTTTATGAATCTTTGAATTATTTTAACATAAATAAAAAGTAAACCACCATGGCATTTCCCATAATCAATGATCACATTTACTCGTAAAAAATACATTATTGTACAATATCTACATATACTAAATCCGAATTCTTAAAAATATAAAAATTTAAAATCAAAGTTCACCCTAACATTTTGTTTCAAAAGAAAAACCAACCGATCTGGCTACACTACTCGCAGTCACAACAAAACCCATTTCCCATTTCAATAGAAAATCTGCAGAAATGATAGAAATAACTTGCAACGATCGTCTTGGAAAGAAGGTAATGAAACGGTCTGATTAATAGAGCGTATTTTAATTGCTTTAATGTCATATTTTACAGGTGCGCGTCAAATGCAACCCGGACGACACAATCGGCGACCTGAAGAAACTTATTGCGGCACAAACAGGAACAAAGCATGAAAAGATTGTATTAAAGAAATGGTACACAATCTACAAAGATCCCATCCGCCTATCCGACTGTAAGTCTTTGTAAATCGTGTCTAAAGATTGTGACTAATTTTTTGAAATAATTTCTTCAGATGAAATCCATGATGGCATGAATTTGGAGCTGTATTATCAGTAAATCAGCGCCCCCACAACTACATTGTTCTTGTGTTTCATTTTTTTGATAAATATTTTTAGTAAATAAACAATTTTTCAATAAATAAAAGAAAAAAAGAAAATTATTGTTTTATGAGCGCCGTGAGTTCTTGCGATGGTTATTAGAGATGGAACTTTGCTAGATCTGGCAACACTGTTCTCTTTCGCCATTGACGGCGGAAAAGGCGTCTGTCCCACAAACAATAACAAACCCTACAAGCACTTAAAGATATGTCCATGATTCCGTTTTTTCCTTCGCTCAAAGTTTCCGTAGCGAACCGCTACTGGCTGGACATGGCGCCTGCATCGCTCAGCGAGGAAGCACAGACGCGGCGCCACGAGGACGAGCGCAGCAACTGGGTGAGCCCTTAGTATTGGTTTTAAGGATTTCATTTTTCTTACCGTTTTGTGGACTTTTCCAGCGAGAATCTCTCAAGACAGCTGGCACTGACCTCCAGCCCTTGGGAAAGATGCTGACTATACCGGGCATAGAAACCGACGACGAGGATGGTTAGTGTAGTGCAAAATCATTCAAAAGATTCCAGTTCATTAGTTTTTCTTTTAGCAAACGACGATAGCGAAGACACGGACAGTCACGACGAGGAGGATGACGAGACGAACGACCGCGTCATCCCAGTCACACAGGACTTTTATTCTGCCGATGATATTCAGATGAACGACGAGACCTCGCCCACAGCACCCTGAATCGTTTCACGAGACTGCATCTAAAGGATACACAATACGTTTTTATTTCCGCGCCCATCACTAACCGCAATAACAATGCTGTTTACTTTAAGCTTAAATAAATTATAACATAATAAGCTAAGGGTTCGCAGGTCTTGTCTATACAGCTTTGCAAACGCGAAGCGAACTGGTTAAGAGAACAAAAAGGGGGCTCGGTCAGATTACTTGTGCAGCGCCGCCGTTTCCAGCTTGGGCTCCGGCTTGGAGGCCAGTCCCGAGAGCAGCTTCTTGATTTCGGCGATAGCGCGACCGGGATTGAGGCCCTTCGGACAGGTGCGCGTGCAATTCATGATGGTGTGGCAGCGGTACACGCTGAAAGGATCCTTTAGCTTGCTCAACCGCTCGATGGAGTTCTCGTCGCGCGAGTCGATGATCCAGCGGTAGGCCTGCATCAGCACGGCGGGTCCCAGGTATTTCTCGGCATTCCACCAGTACGAGGGGCACGAGGTGGAGCAGCAAGCACAGAGGATGCACTCGTACAGACCATCGAGCTTGGAACGGTCCTCTACCGACTGTAAGTACTGGGCCTTGCCCTTCTGCTCGGTGGCTTCGTTCCTGAAAGTTAAGAGAGAAAGTTAATATATTCCTGGGTCTCTGATTTGGGCCTTATCCTTACTTGCGCTGCAGCCAGGGCTGGATGTTGCGGTACTGCTCATAGAAGTTGTTCATGTCGGGCACCAGATCGCGCACCACGTACATGTGTGGCAACGGGTACACCTTCAGCGACTTGGAGGTGTTGACGTCGATCTTGCTGATGCAGGCCAGGGTGTTGGTGCCACCGATGTTCATGGCACAGGAGCCGCAGATGCCCTCGCGGCAAGAGCGTCGGAAAGTGAGAGTGGGGTCCATCTCGTTCTTGATCTTGATGAGGGCGTCCAGCACCATGGGGCCGCACTCGCGCAGGTCCACGTCGTAGGTCTGCATGTAGGGCTTCTCGCCGGCATTGTCCGGGTTCCAGCGGTAGATCTCAAACTTCTTGATCTGGGGCTCGCGTGACTCCTGGGGCTGTGCCTTCTGCTCCAGCTGATTGCTGCCATTGGTAATGGTCCGCAGCTGTGGGGATTCGAAGGGGGATCGTAATGTCAGTTGGATCACGCAATGCCAAGAGCAAAAAGTTTACATAACAACGACGATTTTGGATAAATTAATTAATAACGATATGTTTGCTGGAGTGTTGGTAGCAGAGACTTGTCTCTTAGGGTCTCCGTTTAATAATATTATATAACTGCACTGGCCAAAAAAAAAAAGGCCGCACACAACACGCCCCCGCCCAGCCCCCAGGAATTATGGCCAAGATTAGAGGGCTGCCCGCTCACCTGCTGACGTGCCGCCAGGGAACCGACGCGGTTCAGGATCTGCCTCGCTTCGTTGACCAACATTTTCGAGCTGTTTCTGTTGCAATTGAAACGGCACTGCGTTTGCAATTATCGATTTTTTGGGAAAAGAATTTCCTGTTTTTCTTATTTTCGTGCAAAAGTTGCACGAACTGTGATGGTGGTGTGACCAGCAATGGGGCGGTAGGAATATACTGATGCTGCTCGTCCAGGCTGGTCACATTGTTTAACGATGCTTTTTTGAAAGTTTAAAATAACTTTTTTTGATGAAACTTTGGCTAATAAACGTTAAATTATTGAGATCCCACAAAATTGTCTTACAATATGTAGTATAAAATATAAAAACAGAAATAAAATGTACCCAAAAACGTGAAAAATAGAGAATCTAAAAGCATAAAATAATAAAGTTCTGATAGTCTGATAGATAAACCGTTTATATTATAGTTTCATAAATAAGTAAAGAGAAATAGATGTCTTAACTTTTTGGCAACTTTTAACTAGAACTGCTTGTTGTTATTGGTGTAGCTTGGCATTTCCTAAGTATTAATAGGTATTGTTATAAAATTTTAAACCTTAAACTTTAATTTTGTATAAATTGATTGAAAAGAAAACATTTCTCTTGCCTTAATTTTAGTGACACCGACCTAAAATTGTTAATTTTGAAGATGGCCTGTACATATTTAATATGTATTATAATTATTTTTTATTTTATTTATAGGTTTACGATTAAGTCTATTAATTAAGAATGATTTGAAGTGTGTAATTTATAACAGCAGACTTAAAATAGTAGAGACGGTGGGTTTTAAAACTTTATAGACGAATATAATTTCTTACATAAAAGAACTATAATTTATTGCAAATTTTTGTCAGGTCATTGAACCATTAAAATTATTAATTAATTTACCAATCTTAGGTAAGCTAATAAAATGTAAAGCTTGCCAACTGCTCCCAGCCTGATAATAGGTGTTTCAGATTGAAAACTTTTAATTGAGCGTTCATTGATTGAGTTTGTGAATAAAACGCCCACCTGGCAGCTTCTCTTCCAAGACTTTTTCTCGGTTTTGATGGCGAAAAGTGGCGCCATTGTTTTGGCATCGGCGGAATCCCTACCTCGGGAATCCTTGGCAAGTGCTTGGGCCAACTATTATGTAAAACTTTTTTAAATGGCGCTTGCCGAACCCCGAGACAGTGGCAACGGTACGTCGACTTTGTCAATTGTTCAGTGACCTTTTGTTGGAAAAACTTTTGTGGACTGTTCCGTCTCCCAACCTCCCGATTTGCACCTGTTTGGAGGGAAACCTCAGGGCTCTGTGAGACTCGGGGCTGGGCCGTTTGCTTTATGAGCCGCTGCCTCCGAAGAAAGCGGGAGAAAAACTTTTTCAATGTTAAAGCAAACACGGCCAGCCACCAGGAGGCGGTTGGTTGGGGTTTAGGGGATGGCCAACCCATCGTCCGCCTATTAAAGGCAAATAAAAACAAAGCGCGAAACTTAAATAAAACCAGTTGAGGAGGATTGGATGGGTTGTTGGGATTTATTTGCGGGACAGGAGCAACCAGTGAGCTCTTAATAGAGGGCTTTGGGTTTATCTTCTCGGCTGTGAATTGTTTTGATTTCAATTTTCAGGCGGCTAATGCATGCAAATGACGGCCGGCGCCGAGTAATTAATCAGGCATGGCCAAAAGCTCTTCCACAAACAATTGCCTACTTCGAGGCTCGTCCTTTGGCGGTCCTTGATTAATGTTCGGACCCAGTGCCAGTTCTGGTGTGACGCAGCTCCTCCGCAGATACACACCGCATCCATTTGCTTTAAATCGTAATGATGGGCAGCCAAAGTGAAGCCAGTCAATGATTTCGGCTTTAGTGCGGAAAAATGATCGATTTGCTGATATAACAACCATTTATTTGCCATTCGTGGCCACCGCGGCACGTGGGTGTACGAATGGCCTCTACTCGCTGCTAACAATAGACGCAAACGGCACAAAAATAGCAATTTATTCGCACATTTGTCTGGTTACAAGTCTGTTGGCCAGCTCGGATGTGGGCGTGTGTATGTGTATCTCCGTATCCGTGTTAACTGTGCGACAATATTGTCAAAGTTTTGTGTATTAAACTGGCATTCATAGTACGTCATTTCCCCAGGGTGCCATAAAAAGTAGACTGCCATCCCATTCCACTCCATCGGAGAGCGACAGACGCGTCCTCATGTAATTCAATACTGGCGATGAGTGGGTGTGGGGTGTTGGGTGTGGGGTTGGGTGTGGGTGCTCTTGACGCACTTTTGTTACATTATTCGATGAATTATTTATGGACAAATCCTCGCCGTAAACATCGATGGGTGCTCGTTACACACTTGACACCGAAACTGCCCGAAAACCCATGAAAATTGACTTTGATTGGCGAGAATATTACGCATACGCCCAGTATGGTAATTCAAAAGTCTTCAGTTATCGATTAAGTATTTAAAGTAAAGCCTTAGCTCCCTTAGAGACTTCATCTTCATTATTGAGGTCTTTAAATTTGTGAGGAAGAACCATCAGCAATCTGTTGAAAAATGGAAATATTTCCACTCGAATAGTTTTCAAACTGCATTTGCCATAAAATTGAATAAAATGTAAACATTGAAAGGCAGACCCTGAGAACTCAGACAGCTGCATGCGAAATAAAAATGAGGAAACACAAAGATGGGTGGCCTTTGGCAATCCAACGCGCTTCGACTTGCATCTGGGAAGGTACAAAAATCCTCGCCAGACGCTTTTTAATTTAAATCCTCTGGAGAGTACTCGTAACTCAAGGAGCCTGCCCACCAAAGGGCCCCGGGATGCTTGGAATGCCAGCGAAACTATTTATCAACCTGATATCAGCCGGATCGGGCGTCAAGTCACGCGGCCCGTCTCGTTTGTCCCGGCTGTCCTCCTCCTCTGGCGGTGGTTACAAAGATGTCAGCCGGCTCAGACCAAACTCAAACAAGTTATCAAAAGCGCATCAAACGCGACAGTTCGAGAGGGCCCATTGTTGTAGTTTTTTCCACTCAGTGCCCGAGGGGTATATTGTATTCCTGATGGAAACATTGGAATATTACTCTATAAACTTTAAGGGAGTACCTTTTTGGATGGACATTTTCCCATGGTTTTTTTTTATGAAAAGCAAACTAGGTAAGGTGCTTAAATATTCCTTCGAATATTTTCCTGAATCGCATCATAAACTCTTTAGCTCTTTCGTTTCTTTTTTGAAAAGAGCTTTGTAGTCATAAAAAAATATATAAATTTTGTATTTGATCTATTCGAATCCAATAAGAGATTCACCCATCAAGTTACTCTCATATTAAATTATGAATAATCAAAAAAACAATAAACGCTTTACATGGTAAAATCCACACAATCGAGCACTTAGTGGGTATCAAAGTCCTATCGCTTCCTTCAGCTGTTTTCTCGCTTCCTTTTCCAAAGGTCCTTGAGGCACGCACATCTTGGCGATATCCTGGATGGCGGCACGTACCAGAGTCTCCTTTATTGCTCCTGCTCCGGTTTCTCAGCCGGGTTTTGTTTTTGCTGTGAGGCAGGAGGCAGGAGGCACGAGTGGCATAAATGAAGCCGTTGACAGTCCACAAAACCAAATGGTCCGAAACTTTAATGCCAAGGCTAAAGTCGGCCAAATGTGCTGTCAGTAGGCCCAAGGATGTGTGCTTTCTAGTTAATAGGTTGCTACCAGATAGAGAGAGAGTGAGTCTCGTCCTTGCTTGAATAATTCAAAATTATTTGCATGGCTGCGGAGAAAGTGAAGTTGCCAGGATGCGTGGCCGGTTGGCCTTGGTCGGACAAACCACTCCCGGACCCGGTCAATATTTGTACATTTAACGGCAGCCGAGATGCCGAGATGCCTTGATTAAATAAGCAAACACAGGGCTGGACCAAATGCGATATTTACACATTATTTGTTTGTCCTTCAAGGTCCGGGCTAATCAAAGAGCCTTCAAGGTATGAGCTTAAGGATGTGGGATGCGGGATGCCGGATGAGAGCGTAGGCAGCCCAAGGACGCGTGGTCCTTTCTGCTTAAACGTTGTTAATGCGATTTTCATGCGATAAGCGTCGCATTAGCGCAATAAGCTACAAATAATCAGCCGCCTGACAGGCATCCCGTCACACCTGGACGCCATCCGCAATCAGATTCCATCGCCATAAAACCCGAGTATCCGAGTACCCCCGGACTGGCACCTTCAAGTTTCTACGAGCTGGCTTTAATGGCGTCTCCGGCTGTCGGCTGTCTTCCCTTTAAGGACTCTGGCAAGGAGTGCGGTGCCAGTTTATTAACTCGCCCGGACAGGTTCCCTAAGTTGCCGGGGCGCTTATGCAAATGTATGTAAAGTGTTGTACTCGCCCAACAAAAACTGAAAGCAAAAACGAAACTGAAAGCGAAAACGAAAGCAGAACCCTCTAAATGAAGTGAGAAAATAAAATTAAAACTTACACACTCAGTTTTATCGTGTTTTTTCCTATCCCATTTCAACTAGCCCGGCTATGTGGAGTTAAGCGATAAAGTCACACCCGTCAGAGCCAGAACAAAGTGGCCTAAACCGAAGGCCAAGTGCACAGAAAAAATATAAATAGCCTCCATTTTTTCATAGACTTTAAAGATTAATTGATATAAATGGGTAAAACTTTTGTAAATTCTATGTTTCGTCTTTATGAAAACATTCATCTGCGAGAAATGCCAAAACACCGATTAAGTAATATATTTAATAGCCTTTATAGACAATATTTAGACTATAGTAATCTAATGTTTGGTTTAAGAGTTAATCTACTGCTTGTCTAATTTATAATCTGTAGTTCCTATAGTTACCAAATAACTTATACACCTTAAACTATATATTTTGGCTCAAAAAGTTTATTAATATATTGAATTGCATTCTAAAAAGGCTATTTTTTTATTTGCTTTATAACTAATTTACAGAAAAGTTTAGAAAATGTCAATGAATTAGTGATGGATTCTATGGAAATAGTTCCTCTATGGAAATAACGGGGCGTATACGTAATATGAAGCATTTGAATGCTTTTGTAAAATGTTTTAGCTTTCTTTAAACGTTTGTTTTGTATAAAACAACTAACAGAATATTTATCGAATTTATTATAGCAGTTGTTACGTAATTACACTGCAAAGAAGTTTTCTGGGACAATTGCTATATGATATCCGGTACATTTAGCCGACTTCCGCCTCAGAAACTTTTCTACTAAATGCCAAAGATATTTTAAAGCAAATAAAATGTATGATAAAAGTTCTGGAAGTTCTGAAAGTTTTTCGATAATAACATAAATGAAATATTCCATTAGTTATATAAGTTATATTATAACTTATATGATTTTAAAACAATATTGACATATTTATAAAATAATATTAAAATATGACTCACCTATGTTGTGAGTTTGAAAAATAAAATTCTTTTATATTCATTTCACAAATTTTGGTTATTTAGAGGCTACTCCCTATGATGGTTTTAATTAAAATGAGTAGTTTAAATTTTATATAGTTAATAATAGTTTTAATAATGTTTGAACTTTAACTAAAATACACCCCCAACTACTTTAAAACCCTTTTTCCTGTGTAGCCACAAAGGTGTGGAGCAAAAAGGTAAACAAAATGTAAATTGGTTTCAGTTTTCCAATTCCGTTTTTTGTGCTCCGTCCAATGCCAGAAGCCAGTAGAGCAGCTGGTGCTGCCCGTTCAATGCACCCAATCCGTGAGATTCGATTCGATTCGATTCTATTGGAGCACAGAGCAGTCGAAGAACCCATTAAGCAGCTCCAACGGAACGAACGCCATTGAACCTGCCACGGACCTGCCAAGGTAGCTTCCAAATTCCCATCGACGAGTGGACAAAGGCAGGTGGCTGAATGGTGGTGCGGGTGGGAGTATGGTTGGAGTACATTTTCCCCCTAATAAAGGCATTAATGCTCGGTAGCCAGAAGACCAGACGCCCGGACATTAATTAATCCAATTATACAGCGATTAATGTCGAATTCGAGTGTCGAGGCACTCGCCATGTGGCGTCCTTTGATGGCGGACAAGACGCATTTTAATTGCATCCAGATGCCCATAAAAGCGCATCGAAATCGATTAATTGGACTCTGCCCTCACCCTGCTGGCATGGCATTGAGGCTCTTCCGGCTTCCGTGCAGGAGGAAAATGGGGGCCGAAATGCTAATTTGCTGGCAAAGTGGCACTCATAATGCGGGTCCTCCAGCTCCTGCTGCTGCTGCTTTCCAGCCAGTTTTCGTTTCGAAATTCAATCTCAAAACAATTGCATAAAATTATGCTCAGCAAAGCGAGAAATTAGTTTTTTAGTGGCTCAGGACGAGTGAGAAGTGCAGTCCTTGGAGGATTCTATGCAAATGACAACATTCCTTAGTCTTTGGCTATAGAAAGTAGATAGTTGGGTTATTTTTTGAGAGAGATTTTTAGTTGGTTTTCTGACATGATAAGGATGCACTTTAAAGGGATTCCCTTATGTATCCTAAATCCTTAATTATTAATGAGGTGTAGGCATATAAGATAAATAATACATAGTTTAGAGTAAACTATACGAAAGATAATTAAACTGCAAGCTGGAAAATAAACCAAATTCCAAGTTGAAACATCTTTAGGAAAATATAAAACAAGGTTTCATAGAAGTAAGTGTTACAAAATCATTGGTTTCAGTTCCCTATATATTCTAAAATTTATTACATAATTATTGATTGATTAAGACTGATCCGATTTTAGACTCGAAAATGGAAATTACGAAATTAAAAAAGAGCTTTTATAAGAAAAATGTTTTGAAAGCATTAGGAGATTGCAAATGTGTATCGGATTGGCTTCGATAACAAATCGATAACATGTCTCGTCTTAGATTAAAGAAACATCCGTCACCACTGGTGTAAGTAAAAGTCCTTGTCCTGTAAAGTTCTTTTCCTGAGAACTTCGTTGCCTTGATTTTCAAGAGCCTTAATTATTAAAGCAGTCCTGGGATGGCCAGGCTGGGGAGAAACCCTTCTGCGATTCGACTGGCTTAAGCTGCTTGCCAAATTGTATGCGTAATTATGAGCCATGTCTGGCTGAGCAACAGCTGCCAGGAGCGACTGACAAGGACTAAGGACTGAGAACTGTGAACTGAGAACTGACGACCGAGGACTGAGGACTGAGGACTAAGGACATCGGGGACAATTTGCAGCTATGAGAGACGCAGTCTGCCCGGCAGTTTGTGTTGCTCGCTAAAAGTTAATTTTAAGCACACATTTCACTGAGCTCATTAAGCACACAGTTTGCTCTATGCCGCCCCCGCATATCCTGTCGACTCCGCCCGCTCGTCCTTGCCCGTCCTTGCCCTCCCTGAGTCTTCCCGCAATTGCGCTTCGTAAATCGCGCGGATAATCAAGTTTTTGGTTGAATGCAAATGACAGAGACTTCATTGCGTCTATTAACTTTTGATTTGCAGGGATTTGCCAGATAGCGGATATCGACTGGGATTTGGCTGGTAATAGCTGGAGGATTACATTTGGTAACCGCCGAGCCCACACATAAGCTTGTGGTAAGATTGTGGTTGCTTTTATAATGAAAGTGAATCAAAAACTCATTTTAATCCCTGGATGATAGACTACATGTTCATATTTTTCATATATTTTAGGGGGTACTACGATCTAGAGGTAAGAATTTAATGATTTATATATAAATGATTTCGTTGGATATTGTATGAAATATTAGTTATTAATAATTAATATTTTTATAGGACACCCTACTTTAAACTTGTCAAGGAGGTCCTGTTTTGTAAATTAAATTTCCTGCCCTACAAGATGTAAACACATATTGGACACAGATCCCGAGACAGCCAAAGAGGGTCCTTTGCCACAGCCCCCCCAAAGTAGATGAGGACGGGTGCTTCATTATCTAGTCAGTACATGGATGTGGTCGCGCCATAAGCCAAGTTAGTGGCGGGCACGTGTGTTAGTTACCTCGTTTATCAGCTAATCAAATTAGACGAGCACATTACACAGACAAGGACTCGCACAAACTCGCAAATTTGTGCGAAAGGGGCAGCTTTAATAGGCAATTTAAGTTAAACGTTGATTGGATAACCATTAATGCTAGTGGAGAGCCAGGACCCGGACCTGGACCAGGTGCCTCATCACACACCAATGACATCAGTCAGAGTGGCAGGAGAAGCATGTGCAATCAGGACATAAACACGTTCCGAAGCTCCAGTGACTGGCAGGTTGACTCTGAAAAAACATCCTTGTCGTGCAACAGCTTGTCGCTGCTAATGGCCAAGCCAGGTACACAGGAAACACCATTACGCAGTAGACTCCTTCCATAATGGAAAGAGAATGCATTAGGCCTGTTCCAGGGTTTTCGGGGTCTTTAACACCGAGCCAAGTTTATTAAGAACGCATTTATCATAATTACGGCTGACGGAATATGGAATGGCTGACTGGCGGGATGGCTCAGCGTGCGATGACAAATTCAACAGGCGAAGCCGCCGTAAAATGTCCGGAATTTCATTGCCGGGTGGCCGTCCCCAAAAAAAATACCGTCCGCATGGGGGTGAGCCTGGCCTCGCCTCGCCTCGCCTCGCTCCTCATAAAAAATGCTACAAGACCAGACCCCGCCGACACAGAAAAGCAAGGAATTTATACGCGTCCTGGCCTGGATGTGGGCTATGGGATCTGGGAATGATTCATGCGGAAATAAAGGCACTCGAGAGTGCCGTAAATATTGTGCCAGAGACCACAACATCGCCATCAAACGGCTAGCCCGAGGAAAAGTGCGAAAAACAGGAGGAAAAACAAAGGAGACCCATAGCATTTTCGCACCTTTTCAGTTTCCCACACGACTGAATCGGTTGATTCATTTCCTGTTGGTGACAGTCCGCCTGTCCAGTCCGAGTGTCCCCGTGTCCCCGTGTGTCCTTTTGTCCGCCATGTCCGTGCAGTGTCCTGCCCGGCACGCCGGCTCGGTTTCTGTTGCACCGTGTGCATTATTTAATTGACAAGTTGATTGTTTCGCATTGCGATTCCACTTTACGTGCAATTCCTGGCAAGTGAGTGTCGGAGTCGGGACGCCCGCCCCCCGGGCGGACAAGTGCCTGTTGAAGTCTCCGCCCACTGCGGCGACTCACCAATCCACGCTCAACAGTTTGTTTCCAAAAGAGAAGCCGCGAGGAGCCGAGAGCAGGCAACAAATGTTGCTGCCACATGTTCTTGTTTTGGCGGTTTGGCTTACTAAGCATACAAAGTAAAGCATTAACTCTAGATAACGCAATCCAGATAACAATGGCTGATTTGTTATATTTATATATTTACAATTTGGCGTCCATTATTGATAAGGAATACATATTTTGTATGATATAAGCATTTATGGTACAATCGTTACTTATAGGTTATTTTCGTGTACCTGCATTTTGTTTATAAATAGGTAAGCTTGATTACTTCTAAATATTGGTCTGACATGTTTTTAATGTATTAAATATACTTAATTCGATGCATGAAAATAATACTTCTTTATTAAGCTAAAGGTACTGAATCTTAAATATTTAAATCTTAAATAATATTACCGTCCTGCTTTTGTAAAACATTGAAGTACTTCAAATTTTAAATTATTTATATTAACTATCTTATTTAAAAATATTGCTAAAAAGGAAAGAAAATCAATAATGTAAGTCTTAAGTCTTACTACAAATTTTATATTATTTAAATGAACTAACATATTCAAAAATATTGTTTAAAAGGAATTAATTAAATAACTTAAGATTTAAATATCGATTAATCGGATATCAAATATCGTGAATTGAATCCTATAATTCTTATGCTTTTAAATACCGTTCATCCGTTAAATCTTTAAAGCTTCTTAAAATCAGTTCGTTATCCTTCAATACTTTATGTTTAAATTTTAATGAAAATCTTAAAAATTTCTTAAATATCTTAAATCTTAAAAAAATCTTAAATTTTATCTGATTAATTTTGTATTATCCATTTTTTCTTTAAATCTATTTAAATATTAAAAATAAATATCGGTAATATCAGTATATCGGTGCATGTATCGTTCAGATTAGGGAATTTTTGAGGGAATTTTGCACTGCTTTGTAAAACTGCACTAAAGGTTTACAAATAAATAAGCTAACCATTTTTAAATCAATTTAAATATTATGTAAAATTTGAAAGAAATTAATATACGAAAATACATTCCAATTGTGGATTTCTTTAACATAAAATATATATAGGTATATCTGAGTGAATAAATGCTACATTAATATCCTTAAAATTGCTCGAGCTTTCTTAAAATTCTAAATCATTAAGCTTTTGATGTTGCTGTTTGAAGGACTCCAACCACTGTGAGCAGGACCTACCAAACTTGTTGCTAAAAAACGCGCCAAAATACGAGAACAAGGAATGGAGTAGGGGTGTGGGAAAGTGGGGCAGCAGGGAATTGGGGGAGCCAGGAAAGAGTAAAAACAACAAGGCCAAAAATACCGCACCGCAGCCGTCAACACTGCAGTCAGCGGCGATGAGTAATTTCAACAGACCGCCCAACCGAATTGGGGACAGAAAAAAAAACAAAATTTAGCAAAAGGGGGGGTGCTGGAAACCCACCACACTCCAGTCGCCAGTCGCCAGCCACCCTTTGGGGCCACCCATCGCCACTACACCACAGCCGCACGGAAATTCACCTGTTAGGCGCAGGACAGAAGCGTGGTGAAGAGCACAGTGCGGATTTTAGGAGCTTCGTTAATTGGAATTCGGCACTCGGATAAACAGTTGCGACGCGACTAAGAATGTGAACGGACGTGCGAGCGCCCCTACCCCCCCACGAGGAAGTTCAAAACTGAAATGCCTTCTCAAAAACTGTATCTACAAAGTGGTTAGGACTTTTTTTTAAAAAAAGTTAATCGTTTTCGTACAATCGGTTCTCTGTTTGGATTTATTCAAAAAGTGATTCTTAAATTTCAAAATTTCAAGTGCTGTGTTTTTCGGTAAATCCCTAAAAAAAGTGACATTAATTTACGTTTTCGAGGCTTGGATTCTTTAGTTTTATTTTGAAAATAGGTCTATCCGGTTTTCTGTGTCTTCTTTTGAAGATTCTGTAAGTTTCCCAACCGTTTCGAATGGTTTTTAGTGCAGCGGAAAGTGGAATTACATTAATTGCAGTTGAAAGTTGCAGCTCAGCTTGCGGTTTAATTAAAAACTAAGTCGGATATTACCTGAAAGCATCTGTTTCCTGAGAGATTTGAAAAAGTTCAGGGACTACCTCTGCGTCCCCCTCCCGAGACTAATTGCATTTTGCTGGCGCGGGTTTCCAGAACCTGGGAGGAGCAGCACCTCCGATAGCGGCCTCTTATCGTGTCCCGCTCACGCAGGCATCGACATCACCGATATCGACAATATCCGAGTTATCTCCCTCTGGAGTTCGTGGAGGGAGAGACACGTCAGAGCCTGGCCAAGGTTCTCCGTCAGGTAACTGACTTAATTATTCATGTGTCCCGAAACTGGGGAACTCTGCCGAGTCCTGGCTGTCCTCCCATCAAGCCGACAATTGTAATTGTCCTTCCTGCAGTTCCATTTGCAATGCCACTCGCGGGTCTCGATTCCCGGGTCTCGTAGTATAAATTATGTTTTTCCCATTGACGCAGAAATAAAATGCGCAACAGATATAGATAGATAATGCATCGGGCCTAGTCCGAGTGGCGGCGAGATCCTGGTTCCGAGTGCGATCTGGCTTTAAACGTTCTGGGAAATCTACGTTAAGTATACGCAGTGTGTGCCCGTATGGGTAATCTATTGTTATCTGGAAAAAACTATTGTTAGATTAGTTTCCCCGACAGCTTGCTGGCATCAAAGCTTACTCACAACATTTGCCTTTGTTAAGGGGACACAGCGATACCCGCCAGCACCCGCACATGCCTTAGGTCCTTCTGTCAGGGAGGAGGAGCAGGAGACGGTGGAAACCCCTTTTCCTTTTTTTTTTTTTGGAAAGACGGACAATAACAGAAAACTTTTACATCTGCTGTTGGCATTTTATATATATATATTATAGAAGATTCCATTTACTGCCCCAAGGCTGCCCGGCACTCTCCATGGAATTTAAACCCAATTCCTGGCCAGAACCTGAGCTACACTTTTGCCCAATTTAACTTTCCCGATGCACAGGAACCGAAAACTAACCGAAAACTCGAATTAAAATCTATTTGGTAACTTTTTGCTTAATCAACAAGTTACTGACAATCTGCGGCATGCTACAGTCAAAGGGAATCCCAAATTGAGGCTACAACGCGACTCCAGGTGGTGGCGACAACAACACGCAGAGTGCGTGGGCGCAGTTTTCCGGTGTTTTGATTTCGCTTTTCTGGCCCCGAAAGTTGCCATTAATTTCCAGAACTTTAGACTCTGCCACTCGCTCCAGGATTTATGGTTTTCGGTTCAAGTTGAGTCTCGAAATTTGTTTCCAAACGAAATCCCAGAAGTAACACAGAAACAGAAACAGAAAATATCCTTCGAAATGGCTATGGAATGGATAACTGCGATGGACAAACGGTGAGTAAATGCTTTTTAGAAATTATAATTACTTCATAATTAGAATTTAATTTTAC
The DNA here is from genome assembly GCA_018150545.1 of Drosophila ercepeae. Lineage (NCBI taxonomy): Eukaryota > Metazoa > Arthropoda > Insecta > Diptera > Drosophilidae > Drosophila > Drosophila ercepeae. Next base: position 18,866,485 of record JAECWL010000161.1, read on the forward strand.
TTTTGACTGGATGTCTCCCTAATTGAAGTTAAAAATGTTCCCGGACAAACTTTGCAATTCAATTGAAGTCTGTCTTGAATTTTTCACGATTCTTTAAATTTTCAGACACACATTTTGCCCCCAACCCATCCCCTAGAGTCCTTGTTTGCTTGGGAAACACACACATCTACGTGGATGCACGTCAAATGGAAAGCTCGAGGAGTACAAACACAAAACAAGAGCAACCGAACAGCGAAAGCGAAACATTTTAAAATGTTCCCGTCATGCTCAACATTCATTTGTCAAGAGGCAACATCTGCGCCCGGCTCCTGCCAGGGTCCTGCCACCGTCCTGGCTTGCCTGTGGCCTCCTCAGGACTACGTCCTGGCAAAAGGCAAATCCTTGTTGTGGACACAGCTTGCCACGAATTATTCGCTTTATTAAATCGCAATATCAATTGAATCTGACTCAGTGAACCGCCATTGGCAATGCAATTAGATCATTAGGCTTAACAAGGAGCTCAACTTTTGATGGCAGGACCAAGAACGAGGCTTTTGCCTAACAAGCACTCTATTTTCAATGTCTATTTGGCGTGTTATAGCTTGTAATGATACCCTGTACTGCTATAAAAGAACCGAATTGAAGATTGAAATGTTTTTGGAGGTCTGGGGGGTTTCTGAAAGAGTTTTGGAATGAAATGGAATACCCTGGATACGCTGAACTACCCCCAATGGTATCCTGAACCATTTCTGTATGAGAATTCTCTAGAAGAGGTTATAGAATGGAAAGGAATACCCCCAATGGTATCTTCCACCATTTCCGTCTGCGAGTTCCCTAGAAGAGGTTCTAGAATGGAATGAAATACCCTCGATGGTACCCTCAACCATTTCTGTATGAGAATTCTCTAGAAGAGATTCTAGAATGGAATGGAATATTCTCAATGGTACCCTCTATTCTCTAAAAGAGTTATAGAATGGATTGGAATACCCTCAATGGTAACCTCAAAGTTCTAGAATGGAATGGAGTACCCCTTTCAATGGTATCCTCGACCATTTCCGTCTCAGAGTTCTCTAGAAAAGGTTCTAGATTGAAATGGAAACCCCACCTGAATGGTACCCTCAACTATTTTTGTCTAAAAGACTTCCAGAATCAAATAGAAAACCCCCCTAAATGCTACCCCCAACCATTACCGTGCATCCTTCTAACTGTTAACGATTTAAAGGATTCAAAGGAGAGCTCCACCCTCAATACCCTCAACCCCTTGACAAATGCCACAATTGCAACACTGGTCGAGTGCCACTTTAAGCTCCAAATGACCCCGGTATTGCTCAATTCGTTGTCGGGTATTACGTCTATTATTGTATGACTTATATTTCATCGCTGATATCGCGAGGGGCGTTGTCCTCTGGCACCCGCACCATCAATCACAGGACAATCTCGTCGAATTTCATGCTCTGTCAACGCTTAAACGTTTTTCCCATACACAGGGATTAGAGAGGGGGCAGGGTGCAGAGGGTCAGAGGTCGCGGGTCAGAGGAGGAGCACTTGTGTGAATGCGCGAAAAAAGTAAAGGTCAAGTGGCAAAGGCTTAAAGCCAACTGTTTGGCTTGTGCTCAGTGCAAATATTTGCAATTTTGCTGCATTTTGTTTGCCCTGCTAAAACACAGGACCAAAAGGATACGCCAGGCTGTAGGCTGCAGGCAGGAGACTGCAGGCAGTTAGGATGCAGGACTGCAGGATGCTAAAATTGTAATCAGAGCTGCGATTTTCATCTCCTAATGGAGAGACACTTTGCCAAGTGGCAAGTCATTTCGCATTTCAAACAAATTGCCTCGCATTCGGGCTAAACTTCCGAAATAAATGATTTAATTTAGGGCGTAATAAATGGTACCCCGCCCCTCGCAAAAGGATACGTCACGCGGAAAGATTGCCAGGATGGCTGACTCGTTGGTTGGTAATTCGGCTTATCGAGAGCGATCTGGGCTTAAGCACACCTGCAGGACAAGGCCAAGCGCCGTCTGCATACAAACGAATTTTCGACTCCTGCGAGTCCTTGCCAGGGCAGGGACAGGGCAGGGCAACCGCACTGAAGAGCCTCGCAAGAGCCAGACAGAAATTGATATTGATGGCCTCCCGGCAAGAAGTCGTCTTACTTACAAGTGCCACAAGACATTTATCATACGAGTTAGAATATTCCTTGCAACGCAGATCCTGCCAAGGTACTGGCAAGTACTTGAGGATATTTTCCGATTTCTTACTTTAAAGTAAGACTTGAAATTATATACAAAGTTTCTGATAAAATAATTCTCTAAAGCAAGATGATTTATACATTTTTGATAAACAAACATAATTGAATCGATTTTATTCAGCTTCTAGACAAAAATTTCCAATTCCAAAGTGCTTTCTAATGCATTTTGATAATCATTTTGTGGTTGTTTTAAGGAAAAAGTATGAAAGAAGCTTAATGTGAAAATTTTTAAAGCAAACTTTGTTTAATATTGCAAGTTTTAAGCTAAAAATACTCATTAAAATTTAAAGTTTTTGATAAATAATCCCTTTTGAATCGATTTTATTCAGATTCTAGACAAACATTTCCAGCTCTCCAGCCTCTTTAGCTCTTTAATTCTTTTTATAATTATTTTATGTTTAATTTAAGGGAAAACTATGAATATAGGGACTTGAAAAATATTAAAACAAAACAAACCTTATTTAATTTGGCAAATTTGGAGCTCAAAATAATTGAATCGTTTTTATTTAGAATTTAACAAACATTTCCCAAGTGCTCTTAAATGCTTTTTGATAATCATTTAATGGTTAATTAAAAGGATGATTATTAAAGCTACTTAATGCAATAATTATTAACCCAAAACTATTTTTAGTTATTATAAACTATTTATATATTTTATTCAAGTTCGTTGCTCGAAATACTCAGTGAAATTTAAAGTTTTCTATAAATAAAATCCCTTTTCCACAGCAACATGAATATAAAATAATTGAATCGATTTTAGTCAGAACTCCAACATTTTATTCAATTGATGAAAAAAATATTCCCTTTAAAGCATTTTGTGGTTACTTTGAAGGAAAATGGCAAAACCAGTTACAGAATATACAACAGAGTATAGAATATATTTTATATTGGATTCAATTTTTGCAAATTTACTTCCCAAAGGCATTTTAAACTGGTTGAGACTATTTTTTGACAAAGAAAAGTTTATGAAATTTCATTAATATTTAAATACTTTGTACACATGTTGTGTGAAAATTATTAAAAAAATTGAAATAACCACGACTATATAATTTTAGGCAGTCTCTCTTGACATTTTCCTATATTTTCACACATTTTATTAAAGTTTTTGCCAGTTTGTAAAAACTGAGATACGAAATATTAAACATGTTAAGGTAACAAAGATTATTTGAACTAAAGAAATTATATTTTAAAATGAAATAAAGACATGATATACGAAATAACAAACCTGTTTTACCTAAAAGTGCCAAATAATTATAATAAATAATAATAAACAAGTAACCAAATAAATAATATTCAAAAATAATACGTGTAGTAAAACGAAATCCTTTATTCTTAAATGAAATTGAAGGCTTTAATTACCATAGGCCATTGGAATGATCCGATTTATCTCAAATAACCGCCGTTTTTTTTGAAAACTTGTTGCTAATTTCAATGAAATTTTTCTTATCGAAGAACCACTGCAATCTCTTTTTTATCTTTTTTCTCGTTGGTAGTGTCCATTGCTGACGTGCGTCAAAATTTAACTGAATCAACTAATCACTAAAGTGTCAGAAAAGCGTTTCTACTACAGAAAATCTTCCTAATGCCATTTAGCAGAACCCGATTGGGCGTTTACATCGCGGGATACAGATAAATAACATCATCTATTGGAAAGATATGGAATTCCCTTTACTACACCCAATATTTCAGCTGAATCAGCTTCTATTGCAGATATTTTTTCCTGCCTGGACTGGCATTTCCGGTTAGATTCACAATCCTTGCATATCCTACCATCTCTTCCGACCCTTTACAGCAAAAATGCGTTCTTTGAAACACTGGAATCGTGTCCTGAAAGTGTATTCTTACGGCAATTATAAAATTCCGAAACTAAACTTTTGGGCGTGTGCCTAAAAACCGCAAAAACCATTATAATAAACAACGAGCTGTGGGGCGGCGGTGTGGGTGGAGGCGGCCTAGAAATCGCCTGAACGCGTTTCCGGTTCTCCCCGGCAAAACGCTGCCACCCCCCCGAGCACTTAGGGCCCCGACTGTTTGGTTAACGACAAAACCCAGGAACAGTAGGCGGATCTGGGACATCATCATCCCCGCCGTGGCGTGCCTCGGTTACCCGAAATTGCCGCTTCTACTGGCGAATGAATTATGTATGAATTTGGCAAGACAGACCGGCGGCGCTTCATCCTTCTAGGACACCCACCAGGAAGGACTCTCACCCCCCCCCTCTTTTAAAGGTGGAAAGTTTTTCAACGGCTGCGCCGAAAAGTAGACAGCTTGCTGCCCGAGTAGCCCCTCAATGCAGATGATGTCCTGGCGAAGGACGACTTGTGTTTTATTTTTGATTTGCAGCAACCTTTGTCTGCAACTTGGCCCCAGCTTGCCACCTACCTTCGCTCTCCTCCGGCTCTTGCAGTCCGGAATTTTATGGAATTTTTAATTAGACGGAAGCTCGCCAAGGAGTCTTGGACGTGGGCGGTCCTCCTAATGGCTCTTGCCCTTGCCCAGAATCCTTGCCTGGTTTTATTTACCTGAAACTTTCCTCCAAACCAAGTGTGTGTTTTATTTTTTCTATTTATTTTCTATTTTTATAAATACTGAAATCTTTATTGTTTTAGGAAAGTAATTAAAAAAAAACATCAATTTTAAAAAGATTATTAATGTTTTAAGAATAATTTTAATGGTTTTTGTGAAGAGTTATTGGATTCTAAAGTGAAAGTTTAAGAAAATGGAAAACTTTAGTTTCTGTGGCTTTTTTCCTGAATTCATCTTCGGGACTGCCATTTCCGGTTAGATCCTTGTCCGGAAGCTCTTATATTTTTATTTATTCGCTTTCCCAATCGACTCCCACGCCGAAGGACAAACAGAAATAAAGCAAAATATAAAAAATTGAATTTGCATATTTAATGCGAACACAAACCATGCACAAATGACACTGAAATTTTTTAATTTGAGTTTCTTGTTGCATGAATACTTTGCTTTCCTTTCCCTCCACAATTTTCCTCTGAATTTTCCTCTGGTTTTCCGGTTTTCCACACTTTTCACGGCCTATTTATATGACTATGACTATTTATAGTCACGGAAATAGAACAAAGCCGAGTGCAGTACTTTGCATAGACTTTGAGAATTATAAATGGAAAATACTCGTTATGTTTCCTCTTCAGAGGCCTATTGTCCAAAAGACTGGCTCTGGAATTGCCTAATAAGCTTCTCCGTCCATGCCAGAGGATTTATTTCAGTTCGAAGCTGGGCGGGTCCTTTGTCAATTAAAGATAATTAATATACTCGTCCTGCTTCTTGCTTTTATTGTTCGAATTCGGTTTGATTACTATTTTCATTCTAGTTTGATTGTCTAAATAGGAAAATGAATCTTATCGTCTGTATTATTTTCTCTGGAATCTCCTAAACTTTTATTTTTTTTTAAAACAGAAAGCATTTTGATTTATAGAGAATTTTACAAATTTTAGCAATTGCTGTGTATATTCCTTTTCTTTATTAATTAATTAATTATTGGTATTCAAGATTTGACTATTTTCTTGGAAGAATTTACTTAACTTATAATGAATATTGTATAAATTTCTACATTCCCTATAAAGAAGCATCATTTGTGAAGCATTAGAAGCTTTAGACCTAATTTTGTTTGGTTTTTAATGAAATATAAATAAATTTACTTTATTATTATTAAAATTTTAGTTTTTTTATTGGAAGAATTTACTTAATCTTTAAAATAAATATAGAGTAAAAAATAGAGTACAATATGGCTCATTAAAAAACACACTTTATGAAGCAATAGAACCACCATAATTCTGTTTGTTTTTATTAAAAGTATCGTATAATTAATATAGTAGTAGTAAGTTTATTATCATTGTTTAATATTTGATTTCGGGTGAAACTTAAGAAATAGGAAAACGAATATTAGTTACCGAATTCGTTTCCTGGAATTTTTCTAAGATCCTCAACACAAATCATTTTGATTCATAGAGAACTTTACTCATAAAGTAGCATCCTTTATGATGCTATAGAAGCAATCGATTTAGTTCTGTTTAGATTTACATAAACTATAAATTAACCTATTATTAGTATTTAAATGTCTTCCTGTTTTCATGGAAGAATTTACCTAACCTATAGTAAATAAATTTTGCTCCATTCCCTATAAAGAAACACACTTTATGAAGCAATAGAAGCAATCACCTTAATTCTGTTTGTTTTTAATAAAAGTATCGTATAAATATATGTGATTTCTGGTGAAACTTTAGAATTTTATGTTCTATAAAAAACGTTTTATAAGTTTTTTGGTATGTATTTCTTTTAAGACGCTTTACGACCACAAAAGTCTCATAAAAATATATGTTCGGTAGTTCCCATAAACACGGCAAATAGAAAACCTTTAGCACCTTTGAAATTTGCCTTTATTGAGAATATTTTAGAATAAACAAAAAGGAAATGGTTTTAAATTGTAAATGGTTTTTTCTTATTTAGATTTTCAATAAGCTGTTTTGGATTTTAGGGTTTTTTTTAATTGTTTCCGCGGCCTTAACAAATAGCCTTCTTAAGGCTCCAAAAGTAAACAAAATATTTGCATTTTCAATTTAAAATTTATTGAAAAAAAAAGAACAGTTTAATACAAATTGTTTGGAAACTTGAAGAGAAATACAAACTTGTGGAAACAAAAAGCTTTTATAAATAAGTTTTAGAAGTTCAATGTAGAGGAAAGTTTTTAAAGAGTTAAAAACGAAATTCTTGAAAATGCTTTAAACTCTTTTAAGAAATCCTTAATAATATATAATTTTTTTTCATAAATATATACTATATCAAAAATCGATAATCCTTTTCAGTCCCTGCGACCGGAACCTGCGTGACGTGGAGCTGATCTCGTGCCGGTTGCGTCGCGTGGAGCCGCTGTGTCGCCTTCCCGGCTCTGCCCTCCAGCAACTGGCCATGTGTGGGTTCTACGAGGACCTGGAGAAGGGCGTGACACGTGAGTATTAGATGGAGTTTTCTTCCATTTAATATGCAGTTTCGATGGCTGACAAATCCCTTTCCAGTTTTTCGCGCCGGGGAGCAGGGCCGCTTCTGGTATGCGGTCCTGGGAGGGTCGCTGGAGGTCCGGTACCACGCCCATGCCGATGGCGATGGCAAGGTAAGTCCTTCTTGTGGCCCTTCGACGGCCCCACAATGCCCCATGCTGAACAATATAATTGATGGCGATTAAATGGCATCCCCGTGTTGCATATCCGATGCTTCGAGCATGTTCAATATTCTCCGGATTCCGGTTTTCGGATTCTGGGGTGGATGGCTGACTGCGGCCTAAGCCTGCCTTTTATCCTTCGAAACGAACAGCGCCAAAAGAGGAACTGCTGACAACAGCGAATTGTGTGGCATGCCCCGTCCTGCAGCCGTGCCCCGTTGGCATCGAATCGGTTTGGGTTTGTGGTATTCCATTTTTTCCGTTCTTGCCACAGCAACATTAATTTCCGCACGGATATTGGCTAGCAGTTTGCCCCCATCCTGCGTCCCGTCTCGGGCTGTGCCAGGACAACAAGGATGTCGACGTCCGTGCATCGTGCGGCTCGTAGTCGAGCTCATTTTCTGTTCCGGGAGGTGTCTGCTAATTGAAATGGTACCGAGTCCGAGGAGGCAATGCAAATTTCGAGTATTTATGGTCAAGTGGGGCATGACAGTGGTAGTGGCAGTGTGCCAGTGGCAGGGGCAGGATGCATGACCCCCAACGTACTAACAATGCGACCTTGACTGGGATGTGGAAATTGAATGGTTAGGACGGGGGCAGGGCATCCTAATTGAGGGGCGGAACCCTCTACGCCTTGTGATTAAATTAGTAAGCTTTGGTTAGCAAGGATTTTGATTTCCCTTTCAGTGACTACTTTAACTCCAATTGATTGAAAATAATTCACATCTTTGTGACCTAATTTTCTGCAGTGTGTATTTTCTGGTTTTTGCATTATTTTTCCGGCTGATTGGCGAATGAAATGGGATTTAAAGCGACGCCGCGCCGCTGTGCCGTCGGCAATTATGGAATCATAAATTATTCAAACGAATCCGCACTGTTTTCGGGTCTATGAGACTCTTTTTGACACTTCGCATAGAGACCCGGGCGAGTGTTATGAATTTTTGGAATGGTTGGTGGCGTGTGGCACGCGAAGCCCCAATCCCAGGTACGGATCCCTCAGAAGAATCTTTAGTGGCAGAGCCGCGTGAAAACAAAGACGCGGCCTATCAATAGCCACACAATTAATTTGGAGCTCGCAGCTCTCGGAAAGAAAAAAAAAATAGAAATAGAGATTCGAAAGATACACACTCCGGTGTTATTGAAATTTATGTGAGAATGCCATTTGGTGTGAGTTCCGTTTTGAGTTGTGTGTTTGGATTGGATTTCCCCTCCGGTTTTTCGGTCTCAAATCTTCGTTCTCCGTTCTCCGTTCTCCGTTGGCCTTTACGTGATGGAGCCAATTTGGTTTTAATGAAAAACGACCAGGCAGCAGCCTCAAGTAGCGAAATCTTCTGAAGCAGATACAAATTGAAACTAATTTATAAATGTCTCGCAGACTAGGGGACTGCCTTCCGAGAAGCTCTAGGAAGCTCTTTCTCGTCAAGGTAAAGTCAAAGGGGTCTGCAGAAGCACCTCCACAGTTTTGCAGAGGAATCTGCATTCTGACCTTTTCGGCATGCATGTAGGTAGAAAAGTATCTACAAGATACTTGTACTTGTACTTGCGCTTGTCTAGCCCCTCCTCCGGCGATTAATCTTTGTTATGTGTCGAGGCTGAAGCGTCGCGGCCGCAAACATAGCCGCGGATCCAATTAAAATGATTATATAATTATGGTATAGCCACAGCCTAGCATGGTCTGGCCCCATCAAACTAATGAAAATGCTTTGGAAACTGAAACTTAACCCACATATAATTAGCCATCATTAGAGGTGCAGGTGTAGGGGCTTCCTCTCTGGACGGCCACCCAAAGCGTACCTCGTAGGTGTTTGAACTGAACTCGGATGACCACAGATTGGGGAAAGCACCTCTCCATTGTCGGGATTCTGGCAATAAATAATTGGTTGTTCAGAGAAATCATATACTGGCTCGAAAAGCCGCAATCCACAAGCCACGATTTGTAAGAACACGATTTCCGCCTGGGCACTTGGTAGCGGAAGCATTCGGGTTTTGGCCAAGAACCGCAATACATAGTCAGAGACAGAGTCTGGCCCCATTCGGAATGTTGGACGAAACATTTAATTAGCCATCACAACAACTTTGGAGCAATCTTGTCCAAATTTGATGAGAATGATTTGCATACAACGACGGAGCGACGGATCGATGGATCTACGACGGTTGGCGAAAAGCAAACAAAAAGCTGAATGAGTAGCCCAGCAGAGACAGCGTTTACAGTTGAGTGGTTATCGGTTTTCAGGTGAATCTAATCAATTTGGTAATTAAACAGGAAAGATGGACAAGTCAGTCCAAGCCGGGCATCTCAATAAAACAAGTTTGTCTTTGTAAGTAGCGGACGATGGTCCGGAATTGGAGTTACTTTTTAATCAATTTTGTGCACTCGGATCAGATTTATTTTTAGGTTTTCAGTGGTTTTAGTGGTTTTAGGGGTTTTTAAAGTAGCAATAAAATATTTAAAATAGTTTACTTTGGATTACTTGAGCATATTTGTAAGAAAACTGAGAGATTAGTTTGGATTTTACAAAAAAAATGACAAACTAACAAGGTGGTTACAAGTTACAAGATTTTTATCGAATGTTTCTTTGATTTCTTGTTTTTCCTAAACAATTTATAAAGTAAATAAAGGGTGTAATAGGTACTACTTAGAGATCGAATAAAAGGACAAGTAGAATCACAACTAGAGTGTCTTCAGATGTACAAACATGTATACAGGATATTGGTTATCCTCTATTTTGAATAAGATAAGAAGACTCTTATAGAATTTGAAACTTTTCGTTGTTATTGCTGAAATGTTAAAGCTTATATCTCCGGGATATTCTTGCCGTTAATCAGACCTACACAGGAATCTCAAGGGAACTCTTGATAATGTATCATATGGAATCATTGATACCTCCCTGCCTTTTTTTGTAAATAAGTTGAAAAGGCTTAGGCTTCAGTCAGGCATAAAGAACATTAGTAACCCCATTCCTACTATTTTCAGAGGACAAATATTAGATTATAGAATAGAATAGAATCCTTTAAGTGCCTTCAGATGCAAAAATATGTACAGTATCTTGGATATTAGATATATCTCCTGTATATTGGATATATATTCTATGGATAAGACGAGAAGTCTCTTAGTGCAGATCCTATAGAATTGGAATTTCGTCATGTCTTTGCCTAACTATAAAGGCTTATGGTATATCTTCGGGATATTCCTGCTTTAAATCGGACCTACAGAAGAGACCTACAAAGAAACCCTTGACAATGTTTCTTATTAGATGGTTGATACCTTCCTGACATTTAAATAAAAAAGTTAATGAATGAAAAGGGTTAGGCTTCAACTACATTGAGGAATAAAAACATTAGAAACCCCATTCCTTCTAGTAATATAGAACGTGATTCCCCCTAATTTGTTTCCAAAATAAAAGAGGAAATATGGACACCCCTTGAAAGGGTATATGACCAAGATGCTCGTATTCTTTCAAAACAAATAATCTGTGTACGTTGGAGGCGGGAGATAAACGAGACCTCAGCCACTTGAGACAGCGATGACAACAATTTGTCGCTTTTCATTATGATTCTCCCTAAGACCCCTGGAACCCCTGAGATCTCTGAGATCCATGAGACAGATCAGACGGAGGGTGCCCCTCTCCAGCGCCCCTGATCCCGGTGACGTTGACCCCTCGCGATCGGCGGACCCCCTCCAGGTTTTGGGGGAAATGTAAATATAAACAGAGTCGCTCCTCTGTGCTCTCGTTTGGGTTTCGGTTTCTGTCAAACAAGTTGGGCCGCTAATCTGGGCAGCGACGTCAACGAAGTTGCCCACATAGGCGGCTGTGCGCGACCAAAAGCGGAATGTATCTTTCGGATACTCGGATACTTTTTCGCTGTGCCACAGAAATTAATACTCGCTGAACACTTCACCGGCGCACAACTCGATCGCGGCTCCGCTCGGTACGGTTCGCTACCTTCGCATCGATATCGGAGTATCTTTGTATCTGTATCTTGGCGGTGTGCAAACTATCTTCTTCTGGAATGCGTGGGCTGCCCCGAATGATTCGCGCGGGGGTGTTGGCCAAGCGAGTGTAAACATCGCCAAAAAAAAAAACAAAAAAGCAAAAACCAGTTAAGAGTTACGAGATTATGGCCAAAATGTAATCGAGCCAGAAACGCGCGGTCCGAGTGCAAGTTTTGCAATTGTTTATGTTTATGCAATGCAATTGTGTTAAAAATTTATTACCTTCGCAAACAAAGCGATAAATATATATTTCTTGTTTTGTTAATTCGTAATTCGCGGTTCGTGATTCAACAGCTGCAGTCGGTGTGTAAACAAGAGCCATTATGGCCACATAATGTGTGGCGGAATGTTAATTCAAGTTGATTTCATTCATTAAATCTTGCCGGAAGGCCATGTACGTATTTCTCTGAATTCTTATCTCCTCGAGAGCCAGAAAAGGCAAACAGAACACACTTATTTGCTTACAGTGTAAGTGGGTTTTAGTTAACGAGATCCAAAAGGTTCTCTACGAGCTCTTCGAGTGGGCGAGGAACTTCCGGAAGAACGAGCACCAGACCCCCCTAGGCCTCAACGCCAAACCCAAACCCTGGTTCATCTCTTCATTTAGATAACTCGTCATAAATATTCACACTTTCCGGAATCCGGAATAAATCATGGCTGAGTAAATCCGATTTGCATAATTGATTAAAATTATTGGCAAAAACGGGAGTCGGACAGCAGGTCAGCGGGTCTCCAGCCGGCAGGTGAAACACTTTCCATGCCAGACCCATCGCAGACCCATCGAAAATAAACAAAGAGATCCACTCTGAATCGCTATTCAGATGATTGATGGTGCTCCGGGTTAGCCAAGAGCCAATAAAATGCACAAATGAATATAAAACCATTCGGGGGACGAGGTGCATCATTATAATAAATGCAGATGAAGATGAAAGATTGATGGGGTCCGGCGGGCAGAGGATGGCTTCCCTCCGGTGATGAAGACATTGCCCACAGACCACCTTTGGCCACAGACTATTTCCATTGGGAAATAATGTTTTGATTTATGTTGATCGGAGCAGACACTCGGCCAGAGCGTTGGGTGCCACATAATTGGGTCTCCTCGGGCGTGGGGTGGTTCGAGTTCAACCTTGCCGAAGGTCGGAGGGCACTTGCATTCCCAAACTATGAAAAATGGTCTTCGGTTGCGCTTTTTTGAAGATAAATATGCAGGTATTTATCAGTTTTGGATGTGTCCCAATCAAACCGAAAGTTTTTCCTGCTCTGGAACTAAAGTAAGCCATCGATTTGGATTCAAAAGTGAAATTTCCAGAAAGTATGAGTTAGGGAAGTGCATTTCCCCTTCCATAATTATAGGACCATTGAAGTTTTGCTTAGTAAAGGATTTTCTAATATTCTTTAGAGTACAATTTTTTTGGGAAGGAGACAACTTCAGAAATATAATATAAAATTATAATTATAAACTGTCTAAAAGAGAGTCCCTGGATTCTACGTAAACTTTACAAAGTTGGTTTGGAATTCGAAATTTGCAAACACGTTCCAGTATATTGTGTAACACTTACTATACCTCGGAAACTTTTTCATAAGATATTGATCTATTTAACAATGAACTGTTAAATATAATTAAACAATAACTACAAATAACTAGTTTCGAGCATTGACACCTTCTGGCCAATGTGTGACCTCAGCACGACACTTCAAAATAAGTACAAAGAAATCTACAGCTTAAAGTCTGGGATAATCTCCACTTGTTCCTTTAGTTAACATTTTCAAAAACGTAATTATTTTAAAATATAATGCCACAATCCATCAAGATAATATAACTAAAAACTCTGGCGGAAGACGATTCCCAGAGTTATACTAAAATACATAAATTCGGAGTGACTTGGATCTGATGGGGAAGTGGAATGGTTAGCTCCAGTTGGTTTATAAAGATCCATTAACGTTTCAGAATTTTCTTATTAGTTATTTTTTGACGATATATATTTGATCTTGAACCATTTAAAAACGTTTGAAAATTAAGATAAAGCCTTGATGCTTTTTCTGAGACACGAATTTGTTTGATTTGTTGTATCTCTTAATCTCTTGTATCTCTTTTTGATTCGGAATTACTATATAGTTACATAGTTATTATATACTATATAGTAGAATAGTTCATATCCAATAATACTGATTAATAATGCCGATTTTTTCAAGTGTCAATCAGCGCTTTTACAATTTATTCAGCCCTTCCCGCGTAGGCAGTTTTATCTCAATGAATCGACCCGGTTACCCTGCAGTTTCATTTCCTCGTCGTGTGGATGCCACAGCCACTTCCACTGCCACTGCCACACACTCCCCCATCAAATACTAATATTTCTCGTGTTTTTATACATTTTATGGATCAATAACTCGGGCGTGCGTGTCCGGGAACCTGAGGGAACCCCGCGAGGGAGCTCCACCTCCGGGCAACCCGGCATCACGGCACCTCGGGATCCCGGCATCCGAGGTGTTTTTAATAATCTTTAATAGCTGGAAGGTGCGTGGGAGGTTGAAAATCACTCTGGTCGGATTGTAAACAAATAAATGCATATGGAGCTTTAAAAATATATACGAGTACGAGTATGCCAAGCAATGATCGCCTTTTATATATTTTATTCATTTATCATAAAGGCCCGGCGCCATAAATGGGAAAAGTTTTCAACTTACAGTTGAAATAATTTCAGGTATCAGAGCTCTATTTTGTGGGAAAGTTTTTTGCCAAAAGCCAGCTGGCACGGGAAAAAGTTTGTAATTAAATAAGTTGAGAGCCCAAAACGAAGTTAAAAACCGAATAAATCACACAAGCTTCCTCCATTAATGATGATTTTTTTAATAATTAAATTAGCATTTACTTGCAATTTATTGAACGAGAGTGCGAAGGCCTCTTCTCTGGCTTCTCTGTACTTGTGATTCGGAGAATGTTTGTTAAATTATGCAAATTATCTGCTGATAAGGTGGGAGTCGGGGGAAACAGAATCAAACTCCATCTGAGATAAAAAACAGAGGAAGGGGCCCTCGGAACGTGCTCTCCAAAAGCCAAACCCACACATTACTTTGCCTTTTGCGTCGATATGTCCTGATCGAAGTTTATAAAAATATAAATCTCATGTTTCAAGCTGTTTATGGAAGCCTCTTGAATTCTCGATTCTCTATGCTATTCAGGCTTAGACTATTAGATACCCGACTTGACATGGATTCCCCAGGTCTACCTCTCAGGGTATTTCAGAATTTGCCTTGCCAGAAGCTTGTCTTAAAGTTTCTTTAAAAAAAAAAAAGCAAGATTGCCGTGGCAATAAGCTTAATGGCAGCATTTGATGTCGATTACCATAAATAATATGCCATGAAGAAAATAAAACACAACTCCACAGAGTCAGACAGAGAGACAGAAGGCTTTCGAATTAGCTGAGAAACAGAACTCGACCTTGCCCCACAGACACTCGACACTCGAGACACTTGTGGCAAGCAAGCACTGGGACTGGGACTGCGTTTTGCGATTGCCAACTTTTTTTGCTCATCCTAGTGGAAATTAGAAAAGCAAAAATTTTTCGCTGCCTGACGCATAAAACTTTATGCAGCGAACAAAATCAATATTTGCACAATGGAGAATTTTCAATTTGATTGCCGAGTGGGCGGGCATTGGGCGGGGGAGGTCCTTGTTTGTTGCCCTTTCGCTTTTTTTTATCAGAAAATAAAAATCTGCAGGGGTCCCTTGGAATCGCGAGCGGAATTGAGTTAAAGAATATTTCGTTCGGGTCTGCGTTTTTGGCCAATTTACATTTTTGGTAAGTCAGTCGAAAAGTCTGTGAAAAAGTCAGTCAAAAAGCCAAGTGACAACTTCAAAAGGTTTTTTTTTTCTCAAACAATATAAGGGAACCTTGATTTGGTATTTCATTGCCAACAGAGTCCGGAATGTGTGTGGCTTTCCGGCATAGAGTTTGAAATTCATTTCATTTCCCTATCGAACGAGTTTAAATTCAATTAATAATTGATTTTTGATGTATGGCTTTTAATCCATTTTGCAGAGAGAGAGAGTATTGATTTTTTCCCTCAGCCTTCGACTGCCTCAGCTTCCAATCTACAATCTCCATCTTCCAGGCCATGTGCTGCCCCATTCCTAATGCCCCATGCCGCATCATGTTTATGCGCCGTGTGTCCAATAAAATTTGTGTTTACGCCTGGAGGCGTCTCTCCTCCATATAGGAATACTTTTTGGTCCATGGTCCACATCCACATCCACGCCCACGCCTAGACCAGCGGCATAATGAATAGGTATTATGCTGATGTTTTCTAGCCCATTTCCCGCTGTGAATGCTCCCTGCCTGCCTCGGCACAGCCCTTGCCTTTTATTGTCGGCTTTAATATTTCATTACAAATGGCTTTGTCATTTATTTGGCCCAAAGCTCTGCCTCCGTTCTGGCCTGGCCCGGTTCTGGCTTCTGGCTCGGCTTCTGGCTTGGCTTCTGTATTCAGCTCACAATGGCAATTTTGCTTTAAAGTGCGTAAAAGCCACGTGGTGCCACCGACGGAACATATTTCTGACATTTTTGAAGCTGGCTTTTTATCACCTCCCGTAAAAAAATAAAAACCCACTTGCCTGGCTGCAACATAAATCAACAATTTTGCAACTTGGCCACTGGGCTGTCGTCTGGCCATTTCTCTTTTGACACATTGACCCAGCACTTGTCAATGGATGCATCTCGCCTGAGCGCTTTTTATGGCTTCCCAAGACCCGGGAGTCGCGGAGACAAAAGCCACGGATCGATATAAAACAGCAGATGCCACACATGCCAGACAATCATGGCTGCGAATCTGTCAAACCAGAAATTCAATCAGGATTCCTCCTTGTCACTGATTGTGATTGCAATGGACTTGTCAGTCAGAGAACGGAGAGAACCCGCCCAAGGAATTGTCATCCTGCCACAAAGCTCAATTCTGTCAGCTAATTATTCGAGCTCCCTTGGGCGGCTTTAATTGTGGCTTTCTTTCTTTTCTTGAACTCGAACTCGAACCCTACCCTGCCATCAAAACCCGCCCTCGACAAGCTAAAAGGTTATTATAATTTTATCATCGATGTTGGGATGATTGCAGAGGAAGGTCGTGTTCTGTCTGGGACGGAAGCCAAAGGGGAAGTCGTTGATACTCTGATTCTGACTTGGGGAACTCCAACTTTATCAAGAAGGAAGGATATCTAGAAAGCCAAGGGGAACTCGTTGATACTCTGACTTGGGGAGCTCCTACTTTATCAAGACTTTAAGTGAGTCGATTTCTAGGATTCTGATAAGGACTTTTAGTATATTTAAGCTGCGACTAAGCCCGTACATTTATTTACTCGCTTTTTGTATTTGTGTAAACGATTTTTCTTTCTTCGGGTTTAGGATCTCACCCCTTCCTGGCAGCCTCCGTTTTCGGAGCAGACCCGGTTTCCGATTTGGCTTTTTTGTTCCGATTTACATAATGTATCTTTAGACGCGTTCACGTCGGGGCGACATCATTTTGTCGCCTCACAGGAAATGCACAAGACCGACTCTGTGTTTAGATTGCTCCGACACAATCCAGACACAAATAAAACTAATTTATTCAGGGCACACGCACATCCATCTAGAGACATGAGCAAAGTATTCCCCCCGAGGCGGTGTTCCCTCCATTTGCAGGCCATTTGCATTTGAAAGAGACGTTCCAACAACCCGGCAGGGCAAACAATTAGCCGACTGTTTACATGCAATTCTCCAGATTCAGCAGCATCTGTAATTAGCCAAGAAGTCTTCTCCAAGACAGCAACACCGGCCAACACAATATTAACAGCTTTGGGCCTCATCCGAGCCAAGTCAGATGTCGGCTTAGCAGGCCCTCGAGGCGCATTCGTGAAGGTTTCCCCTGACTCTTTTTTTTTTGCTCTTTAGCCGCATTTAGATTTGCATTTTTATTCAGCGCATAAGTGCACTCAGTCTAGGCAATCTAGTTTTTCCTGCCATCCGTCTCCATCTCCATTGCATCTCCCCGAATGCATTCGCAAGCTTCTTTTTTGTGGACTTCATTATGCCGAGACGCCTCTTTGTTCGCCAGACGCTGCATTCCCAGCGACACTTCATACTTAAGACGAGGGCTTGGAGATTCAAGAACAATGTGACACATGTGGGACGAGGTTGCCCGGGTGACGTCTCAAGGTCGAGCTGGGAGGACTTGAAATTTGTGCAGCGGATAAAATTGGATTCGTTGTTCACTCAACTGCCAGAAAAAAGTAAGAAATCCATTGGACACATATGCATGTATAAGCCAGGAGAACCAGGAGAGCTCTGGTTGTAAAAGACAATGACAGCTAAGGACACTCCACGACACAAGGACTCTTTGCAGCTCTTCGGGGCCAGGCAATGAGAATATTTCTTGCAACTTGTGATAAGCGATGGGGAAGGTCAACACCGCTTCCTGCCGGCCATCCGCTTCCGCTTCCATTGGAGCGAAGAAATCCCCTTTAATCGTGTTAGTGGGCAGGGGCTGGGGTCCTGCAAAAAGGATTACCCCAGGCAAATGCACATCCTAATCGGCTTACTAAGTATCCGCAAAAAAGAGGCGACTTTCCCGCCGGTTAACCAGGAACGCAATCAAACAAAAATTCTGCGATTAAAGGGGCTTTGATTTCCCGGGTTTTCTCAATGAAACTGATTTTTTATTGGGGGAGGAAACCCCTTTCTTCTTGGCCAGAACCAATCCTTATCTCTGGCAGTGATTGAAGAAATGAAAATAATTCTCGGACCCCCAAGGGGCTACAACTTTAATAACAAAAACCTGTTATCGGTTTGTTTATATTTTAATCACGAATGCTTGAGTAGCCTTAAGAGACTTGGTCCGACGCGTGCTCTTAGCTCTCATATTTTGTTTATAAATAATTTTGTTAGGCTTCCCCGACCTCGAGGACTGCCTTATCAATGGAGAGCTACTCGGTAACCGTAGAAAATCGTTAAATTTTATTTAAAGTCATGCGGTGGCAGCACCAACAGAGTGGCTCTCTGTCGAGGAATTCCTATATAAAGGTGAAAAAAACGCTGATCAGATATTAGTTGCTTTACGACAAAGTTCAGACACAAAAAGTTTAAATATTTTTTTTCTAATCTATTGATAATTGCAATCTTGTCGCTCCTGGCCTTACTCTCACACCGCTGTTTCACGTGCTAGAAACACTGGGGAGTGCCCTCATCCCTTCGTGGGCTTCTACTTTGCCTAGAAGCCAATGGCATTCATCGTGACTTCGATGCTGGCCAAGAACATTCTTAGAAAAGACGTTTCGAGCGTTACAAACAGATACCACTTCCAAAACACCTTCGCAATCTGGATGGCCAAAAGTGAAAGGACATGCGTCAGAGGCTTCCTCAGTTCTTCATCTCCGAAATGCAGAAAGACAACCGGCAACTGCACCTCCGACACTGTCCAGAATGTCTTAGGTGACCTGAGGAACGGCCAGCTGCTGACCCTGTCCCAGTTCGGCTTCCCCATGGTTTCTAACATCCTAAGAATCCGAGGATGAGTTTTGGCAGAAAACTGATAGCCCTGAGGAAAAAGAAAAGGAGATCTTCCTCCGGGCCGGCTTCAAGACCTCATTCTTAACTGTTAGCTGCTGCGTGGACATCCAGGATAGGCACAATGGACATCTCACCTACAGAGCGGAGAATGATATGTTCCACTTGGACTTGGTAATCGAAAAGGACACCTACTATATATCCCACCTTTTAGCCAGTGCCTATTATATTTTAGTATAAATCTTAGCTGCTACTTTGATTGTTCTGCTAGGACGACTTCAAACCTCATAAAAATCCAGAGACAAACATGCCACTTCCGTCATGCAACAAACAGCTTCCTCTAGATAGTAAGGTCATAGACGATAGACGAGATCATTTTATACTCTAGATCTTTTTTCCGCGTCTTTTTTTTTTCCGCGACATAAAAATATGAATATAAACTAAAACAAGCATTAGACAATGACAGCAACCTGTCATTGAACTGCTTCAGTACCAATGATATGAATCCTCAGACGCCTCAGAATGTAGCTCTGTTGGGGATGCTCTTGTGCGAATATCCTAGACTTTTATTCTAAAGAGTCAGCACAGGACTCATATGGGAGCAACCTGTTTCCTTAGCGAACTTAGAATATTTCCAAAAATGCATTCACCCCACAGAGACCTAACATTTTGTTTAATAACAAAAAACCTGTTATCGCTTTGTTTATATTCTGATCACGAATGTTTGGGTAGCAAAGCGTCAAGAGAACTGTTGAGGTAATTCCTCGTGCCTGACGTGCTCTTAGAACCTGTATTTGAGTTCCAAAAGTTGAGCTAGGCGGCTTCCCCGAGTCGATGGGCAGTGTTATCGCCAGAAAGCTGGTCGGTCATCATGAAAATGCCGCCAGTCATGCTGATTCTTGTATCTCTGGCTCTCACTTATAATAAAAAGCCTGCAAAACACTGATCACTTAATAGTCGTTGCTCGAGCGCCACAAAGTCAACACGAAACAAGCTAAAAATGATAGTTCTAATCTATTTGGTAGTCGCGATCGTATCGCTTCTGGCGATTGTCGTGCACCGAAACTTTACGTACTGGAAACGCCGGGGAGTTGCCCATGATGCTCCTCATCCTTTGTACGGAAACATGATCGGGTTCAGGAAGAACCGTGTCTTGCACGACATCTTCTACGATTACTACAACAAGTACCGCACGAGTGGGAATCCCTTCGTGGGCTTCTACTTTCTCCACAAACCAGCAGCGTTTATCATAGACACGAAACTGGCCAAGAACATTCTCATAAAGGATTTCTCCAACTTTGCGGACCGAGGCCAGTTCCACAACGAGCGGGACGACCCGCTCACCCAGCACCTCTTCAACCTGGATGGTCAGAAGTGGAAGGACATGCGACAGAGGCTCTCACCGACCTTCACCTCCGGCAAGATGAAGTACATGTTCCCCACCGTTGTGAAGGTGTCGGAGGAGTTCGTAAAGGTGATAGCTAGCCAGGTTCCCGCCACCCAGGGCGGAGCTGTACTGGAGATCAAGGACCTGATGGCCAGGTTCACCACCGACGTGATCGGAAATGTCGCCTTCGGCATCGAGTGCAACACTCTGGCAAACCCCGTCTCCAATTTCCACACCATGGGTCAAAAGGTGTTCACGGAAATGAGGCACGGCCAGCTGCTGACCCTCTTCCAGTTCAGCTTCCCCAAGCTGGCCAAGAGACTGAGGATGCGCATTCTAACCGATGATGTGCACGAGTTCTTCATGGGTCTGGTCAACGACACGATTGCCTTGAGGGAGAAGGAGAACTTCAAGCGTAACGACTTCCTGAACCTGTTGATCGAGCTGAAGCAGAAGGGCAAGGTCACCCTGGACAATGGCGAGGTCATCGAGGGCATGAACAGCGGAGAGCTGGCCGCCCAGGTCTTTGTCTTCTACATAGCCGGCTTCGAGACCTCCTCCTCGACCATGAGCTACTGCTTGTACGAGCTGGCCCAGAACCAGGACATCCAGGATAGGGTGAGAGAAGAGGTCCAGTCGGTTCTGGAGCAGCACGAAGGCAAGCTCACCTACGAGGCCATCAAGGACATGCGCTACTTGGACCAAGTTATCTCAGGTTCGTTCTCGGGCTTTCAATATTCGATTGCCATCTAACGCACAGCATCCACCTACACAGAAACTCTGCGAATGTACACACTCGTGCCCCAGCTGGAGCGCAAGGCTCTTAACGATTACCAGGTGCCTGGACACCCGAATCTGGTGATCGAGAAGGGTACCCAGATCGTGATCCCTGCCTGCGCCTACCACCGCGATGAAAACCTCTATCCGGATCCGGAGACTTTCGATCCGGAGCGCTTTTCCGCGGAGAAAGTCGCCGCCCGTGACTCCGTGGAGTGGCTGCCCTTCGGCGATGGACCCCGCAATTGCATTGGAATGCGTTTCGGCCAGATGCAGACTCGCATTGGCCTGGCCCAGCTGCTCAACAAGTTCAGGGTGTCCGTCTCCGATGAAACAGAGATGCCTCTCAAGTACATACCCATGTCCATTATTTTGGGCTCCATTGGTGGCATCAACTTGAGAGTGGAACGTGTCTGAAAACGTGATTCCTCTTGTTATACCTTCTTGTTATACCAAATTATAATCCCATTAAGACAATATATATAAATGCCATATAAATATATTCTTAGAACGATAACTTTTGATGATGTCTAACGAACTCCTTTTCAATGAAACCCTCTACGAAAAGGATGTTGTCTAACGCACTCTATTATGAGCTACTGCTTGTAAGAGCTCGCTGTACGGATGTCCTGGATAGGAAAGGCTTAGAAACGAGATCCAGTCTCTTATACCTTCTTGTGTATACATTTCATATAAATATATTCTAAGAACGATAACTTTTGATGATGTCTAACGAACTCCTTTTCAATGAAACCCTCTACGAAAAGGATGTTGTCTAACGCACTCCTTTCTTCGGCTTCGAGACCTCATTCTCTATTATGAGCTACTGCTTGTAAGAGCTCGCTGGACGGATGTCCTGGATAGGAAAGGCTAAGAAACGAGATCCAGTCTCTTATACCTTCTTGTATATACATTTCATATCAATGTTACCTGGCTAGTCATCGACTCTTGAAAGTCAACGACTCTTTTCTGAGCCCGTCGAGGCAAATTAATTAATATCCCCAGACGCCCGGATGATTTGCGTACCGTACCACATGCCGCACTCGCTTGGGGTTGCTCAACCGTAACAATGGAAACCCCAAATTAAAATATGGCGCTGAGGCATGCAACTCCGAGTTGGCTAATTGTGTTCCCCGGGTTGGCTAAATAGTACGAGTAGATGTGTGTTTGGCAACAAAATAATGATAAAAGCGTGTTTGACAATCCACGAGGTGGCATATACTATACAAGTATGTGGTGAATGACTTTAAAATATTTGTTAGTTAAGTTTTTAGTGATTTCTGTACTTAGTCCCGGGAATCTTTTCATACGAGGGTTTAAGGGAAAGGTTGAGAGGAAATCCGCTCAGATAAAGTATTGAAACATAAACTATATCCAGGGCAAGGCTTTCTTTTTGTTATGAGTCTTCCGATTCCGTGAGGGGTTCCATTTTTATCAAAAATATTCTCCGGCTCGAGGTCAGGGTCACTGTCAGGGTTGGAATCGGTTATCTTTACTTGTCTTGAGAGAGAGGAATATGATTTCAAGTTCTTTTGTAACTTTTATATCTGAAAAAGGTTTAGGAAAAGGGTTTTGAAAAGTTTATTTGACAAACTCACAGCCCAACTTACTCTCAATAGTACCGAGTATCAGATAGTCGAGAAAGTCTGCTATCCCATCCTTATTTTCTATGCATTTAGAAGCTTTTCAAGATGATTGAAGGATTGAAGGCTTGGAAAATATTTCATCTCCTAACCTTCCTGGCGGAATTCTTGCCTTTGCCTCGAACTTTGAATGCCTGACTATAGCAGGCAAGCGAGGATGTCAAGGATTTGCAGGATTTGAAACCCCAAACATGGCTTTTTTCAGCATTCGCTTTTCAGTTTCCACCTCGAATAGAATTCCCCTTTAAGGGCAGTAGTTCTCTCCACAGTTTTGGATTAATGAAATCACACGAACTTTGTAATTATGAGAGCAGGAAAATGTTTACCCAACCTACCATAATGTCAACGCCCCATGCAACGCGTGGAAAGTGAGGCAAGGTTGGGAAAAAACCGCGATTTAATTGGAGAGCAACGCTAACGGTTGTGCGAATATTACTTTATATAATTATATGCAATTTTATTTAAAAAAAAAGCAGAAGCAGAGTGCTCAGAGCCTCTCACGCTGCATCTCTAATGGCCTTAAACTTGGTATCTTTTTCTAACGATTTTAATTACATTTTCCACTGACCCTTGGCTGGCTTTTTCCTCAGTTATTGTAAACCACAAAACAATGCAGTTATGTCTATTAATAAATTATAAGCTAATTAACATAATTAATTAGACAAACAAACGGATTGCCTGCCCGTGATTTGTGATTTGTTTGTGCACCTTAACGCGTCGAAAGCAAATAGTTTCGGTGCGGGATTCGGTTTGTGGCATGTTTTTTGCTTTGTTTTTTTTTTTAGCAGTCATTGACTTGGCCTGGATCTATGGAGCTCTTGGAGCTCTTGGCTCTTGGCGCGATTTGCCTTCGCCATAGGAGGGCGAAATACATTTAATTACCGGACTACGGACTAACAACAGCGCTGGCAGGGCAGCTGAAAGAGCAAAAAAAAAACAGAAACTGAAAGGTGTCAAGGTTATTCAACCTGAACAATGGAGCAATTCGGCTATTTAAAGCTGCAACCTTCCCGGAATTTAGACGAAAAAAACTTTCAAATCCCTCTCCGGGTAGCAGGAGGCAGCATCTCATCTGAAATTCCATTAGCTGGGAGCATCCTCGAAAACAAGTCACTCGCATGGCCAGCATCCACATCCTTGTTTGCCCAACGGAGCCGAGGCTGCAATACGATACAAGCTGCAACATATCCCCAACAATGCAACAAAATGCAACAACAATTGCAGCTGCAACAGAAACAGAAAACAGAAAACAGAAACTGAAACACTTGCAACGGACGGAAGCGTGCTCATATGTGCGTAAAAAGTTTTGCCAAGCGCAGCGGCGAACAAAAATTCGACATTCCCGACCATTTGGCCAGCAAGTGTTGGGTTTTCGGTTTTGAGTTTTGGGTTTTGGGTTTTGGATTTCACTATCTCTATCACAATGCCCCTTTGGTCATGGATACAATCATGGACGCCGACGTGGACGTGGCCCTGAGCTGGTCTTGGCCCGCGGATTAATTTGCTTTCCTAAAACGACATCCAAAAACCGTGAGAGAATCCCAAAAAATATATTCCACAGAAACTTCCACCTTCCACCTTTATGTCGAATTTGAAATTCTATTACCCGCTTTCCAAAAGGACACTCAAAGGGATTTCGGAATGATCCTGCTCGGAGTCGAAAGCTACTCGTAGTCCTTGTGTTTTAACATTTACTAAAACCTTTCAACTTTAAAAGCCATTAAAAGCTTAAATAGTTTCTAAAACAATAATTACACAGCAATTTGTTTCATTTAAAAGTTTTATTTAACTAGAAACTTTACTTTTACCAAAAGTTAAAAACACATTTGGAAGCATTTTTGTTTAAAAGAAATTAATCACTTGTAAGCTTTTTATTAGTTTACTACTTAAGTACGCTTTCAAAATATAATAAAATATAAAATTATCTTTATTTTCATCAAACAATCAGGCAAGATAAACCAATTAATAAGAGAAAAGCTGATAAAATCTTTCAAAAAGATAACAATTTCTTTAAAAAGAGAAATATTAAGTAGAATGTTCTGTAAATATGTTCTGTAACTCAAACAACATCCTAAATTAATTAAAATGTTTAAATTTTATTTAATTAAAACAAAGAATGTGAGTGTGACAGAATTCCTCCCTAACAATTATAACTTATAACTTAAAATACCATAATAGATAGGAAAATAGTTTGTCTTATTTATTTTAAAAGACTTTTGAAGTTTTTGTTGTTTTAAAAATTTCAAAGCTCAGATCTGAGTTTTAATTTTTATTAGATTACAAGGTTTTAGGATTTTATTTCATGTATCCAAAACTTCCACCATAAAAAGACTTTTTCCTTTATAATCTTTGAAAGACTTACAAAAAATTTTAAATTTTAAAACTTTATGGAATATTCCTTACTTATTATATTTCAATTTATTATGTTAAGTTGAAGAACGATATCGTTTTGGTACTCTAAAAGAGCTTCTTTGTCTAAAAAGTCTATACAACCAGAATATCCTGCCTTGAAAAGGATGAATACCCAGCTTTGGAATTCTTACACAGATTTAAGCTTAATAATTGTTACCAAAGTTCCTAATACTCCTATTACTCTTATAGGAATTTTTATCCATTTCTCGTAGCCACTTTAATTTAATTTTTCTTAATAACTAAATGGCATATTTTTTTATAGTTCTACTTCATGGTAGTTCATAAAAGGTTTTTTTTGTCTAAAATGTCTATAAAACTGCAATATCCTGCCTTAAACAAGATGAATTAAGAGCTCTAGATTCCATACATCGATTTCAGGGGAATAATATTTATCAAAGATTTTTTCCTATAGGAACTTTCCCCATTTCTCGTAGAGTCATGCATAGACTCTTTAATTGAAATCCTCTTTAAAAACAAGAACATATTTAGAATATGGCTTATCTTTCAAAAAGTCTGAAAAAAACAATTTAATTTATTTGTGTCGCTAGTAAGGAGGATAAGAAAGCGCCTAGCACGGTGACCACTAAGTATTGATAATAATCTTATAGAAAATACTTGGCAGTCACCATGGGGTCGCTTAAATCATGGAAGAGCCAAGAATATGGCAAAAATACAAAGCTCTGGCCCGAGTCACTGCTGCCCGCCGTTCACCCTTCAGCGGCTTTCAACAGAAAGTTGCAAAAACCGCGGAGTGCTGCCTCCGGAACATGCAACCGGCTTGAATGGCTTTTTCGCGGTGGCAGCTTCAGCTTGGGTTTCAGTTCGACTTGCGACTCGGCGGCGAACGGCGGCATGTAAGCTGCCCCACAAGTATCCGACGAATGCAAAAGTATTTGACGGATGCAAGTGTCCCAATCAAAGTGGTACGCGCTTAAAAGCCAAACAAAAAATTGCAAAAGGAATTCCTAATTAAAGTCAGGGAAGCTCGAGCTTTTTTCGAGTATTTTTGGCAACGCGTGCTGTTAACTTGGTTAACGTGGAGACTCTCGGTTTCTGCCACCTCACGTCCCCGGTTTTGCAATCTGAGCGGGTTCCCTCTCCAATATCTTTTCAAATGCCGCTTGGCACAAACTGAATATGCAAAATAGTGACCGAAATCGACAAAAAAACAAAAAAAAAAAGTGAGTGAGTGGAAAATGGTATTTCGTCGCAGTTGTACCTACAACGTGGAGCAATCAACGCGACATTATGCAAAGGTAAAGCACATTACGTTGCAATGCCATTCCCCATTCCCCACATTCCCCTTACATTTATGTAAAAGATCCATCCGGTGGCAAGAAAACCAGCCAAGAGAAATGTACGTGACATCGCGGTTATGAATTCCCCAAAAAACACAAAAAAAGACACATTCATAGAAATAAGAGTTTGGCTATAAAATAGTGTAACAATGGGGGTTATGGGTTTACTTTCACTGCCTCGGGTTGACAATCTCATCTCAGAGAACAATCAAAGACCAGATCAAAGGGATGAATGAATAATTTAAAACACAATTTATTTATATGACATAACAAAATCGGACTAGCTTTGATTTGGGTGTTGAAAATCATAAGAAAGTTTACACAGAAAGTGGATAAAAATATCGTGAAGGTCTCAGAAGCCATGCTAACCGATGTTAGATATTATTTTCAATAATAATAATAATAACTTGAAATAGTAATAAATGCGATGGTTATAAAGTTTATCATCTTGTCCATGACAATCTACAAAAACTACTCCTAACCATTACTTGGATTAATCTTTAATCAAGCCACTAAAAGATTCGTTTACATTTTTGTACTAATTCCAAATAAAAAGCCACAGTCCTTGTAGAATATATCTTGTTGACTTTTCTGGATATTAGAATTTATAATCATAGCCTCTCTAGAGGTCCAACTTTGTCCTTTGTCCTTATCCCAAAAAGTTACAAAGATTTATCCAATTTAAATCCGCTAAAAGATTCTCCACAACTTCTATATTATGTTTTCTACTAATTTCAAATTTAAACCAACAGTCCAACCGCCTCTGCAAAATGTGTTTGTCCAACTGGCAGACTCCCACGAGTGGACAGAAACCTCGAAAATATTATTCTTTCGGCAAATTGAATTCAATTCTCGGCCGCTTAAGGAAATTACAAAAGGGAAATACTTGTGGACAAATTTCGAGCCCTCCGGGTGGGAGCTTTCCATTTCCTCCTCCACTACCTCTGGCACTTCCTCAGCATCTCGATTTCAATCCCCGATTTCTGGGTCTGTGGGTCAACTGTTAATGCTGCAATAAATTAGAAAGCAATCAAATTTAATGTCGGACCAAGGTCCGGGACAGGGGAGGTCTCCAAAAGCAAAGAGACTCGTTTTGACGCGTTTTTGACACAACAAGAGGGGCGATAAATCAGCCAGAAAAGCGAATGAAATTTCCGACTTGGCCGAAAACAGCAATTGTAATTGTAATTACAAAGCGGGAATTAATTAAAGAATATTTTATGGTCTTTGTGAAGTGTAATAACTGTTAAAGCAAACACACACTACACGTACACGGAGAAGAAAGCCGTCACGGCTAATACGAGTTTAACAATTTGTGCGGTCGCCGGCGTTTCTTGTTAAGCCAATTACACGGCAGGGCTGGAGCTGGGAGCTGGAGCTGGAATGAGGCTGGGAGCCCCTTAGGGCCAACAACCCAGAACACAGAACACATAACTCTGGTGGGAAAACAAACACCAAAACAACAAACAAACAAGACGGGAGACTTGGCGGAGTTTGCAATTCAAAATGTCATTGCAATGTTGCAGTTGCAACACTTTCCCTGTGGGTTGTCCCTATTGGTGTCCCCTATTCGGTGACAGTGGTTACGGCTTCATTTCCGCCTTTTACCCTTCTCTATACCCTTAACGAGGTTATTATTATATTATTAGTCAGTTAGCCAAGCAATTAGGTTTTAACTTTTCGGATATTTCCCCAAAATGTTGCTGACTATGTCGAGTTGCAATAACTTTCATTTATAAATTTTCTAAACCATTTAGATTCAAATGGAGTTAAAAATTAACTATGAAAAGGGTATCTAAGTAAAAGAAATACGATTTCTATTAAAGAAAAGCCTTTCCTTGCGTTGCACTCATGTTTCTCCTTTCACGGTTTTGCGGGCAACGCGTTGCATCTTCGCGATTTGCGTCAACTGTGGCAGCAGCGTCTACACCTAAAGATGCCACAAATCAGGAAGTTGCACAAACGATGCAGCTCCAAACCCAGCTTAGTCAGGTTTCTCATACAAAACGAAGAGCGATTTGATAATTAAATTTGTTTACTCAAGCTTTTCTTAGATGAGGTCAGAACTTGCAGATCTGCAAAAAAACTCTTTCTGTTGCAAAAGACATCACCAAGATATATTCCACAAAAACTTACACAACTCTAAAGAAACTAACATTAGATATTTATTTCAACCTTCACCTATTACTCCTTAAAACAACAATTTCTATTTATTTCTTTCAGAGCTCTGTTACCTTGTGCAACCTGGGAGTGGGTGCCACATTCGGAGAGTCCGTTCTACACGACTTGCCACGCGACAGCACGGTGGTGACGAAGACGACCTGCGAGCTGCTGCGCGTGGAGCAGCAGGACTTTCGCCTCATATGGGAGGTAAGTGCTACAAGGATGACTCAATAATTTCACACTCCAAGGACTTCCGACAGCTCCAAGCTCCGCTCCAGAAATGATATGCAGAAATGTGTTGGAACTCGCGGAATTCCCGCATCATTGTCGAAAATATTTGATTAAAATTCCAATTAACCTTTAATGATGCTAGCCAGGATATCGTCCTGCTTGCCAGCTATTGCGCTAATGAAGTTCCCGGAACGAGCCCGATGAGCACATGGCACTCTAGGCTATGGGAGCACTCGGTGTTAAGTGCTTTGGCTTTGCCTGAGAGTGGGGTATTAAGCCACGTTAAGTAGCAGGCCCTTTTGTCTAAGTTTATGGCAAGAAAACGGCAAGAAACCGGCATTAGACGGGGCTTATTGCAATGCATCATTTATTCTATGTCCGGGTTGCATGTTCCCGCTCCGTTTCGGATCCTGGGAGATGGGTGGGATAAGTAATTGGATCCTCTGGCAGAGGCTTCGATTAGTTTATGCAGCTGCGTTTGGTACAAAATGATTAATTTTGATTGAAAATGCTAGAAGCCCTTCGGCAGTCAACAGAAAACCCCAACTTGGCTTACATATGCCAAACAGTGCCAGTAAATATTTGAGTCAGGCACACAATCGGGCAGGAGGCAGGAGGAGTGCACTCCGGGAAATAGTATTCCCGGAATTAAATCATCCTTAATCTATTCCTTCAATCTGATTCGGTACACACTTTATTTCTGTCAGTGGGAAACGAATTCGAATGCAAAACGAGGAATTTATGTGTTAAATTCGGAGACCCCACTAACAATGCCATTCAGCCCGGGACCTGGGAGTCCTCCCTGCGGCAGCCACAAAAGGTATAAGCCCGGAGTCCCTGCCCCAAAAAAGAAACCCGCACAGGAGGTGGATGTGTGTGTGTTTACCTTGTTGGCTGAAGCCAACACACAACTGAGGAAGCCAAGCCACAAATTGGGGCATATACTATTTTGCAACATTATGCCAACATTGGCTAACCCAAATGGCAGTCCTGGCAGGGATCGAGGGGTCCGGGAACCGAAGGATAACAAAGTAGCTGCGACAGCAGGGCACCACATGTCACGTATACGCACCGTGCAACAATGGAGTGGAAGCTGGTAGCAGGTAGCTGGGAGCTGGGAGCTGGTAGCTGGAAGCTGACACCGCTACTGCCACTGCCACTGCTGCAGTCACTGGAGCAAGGCCATAAAAATGCGAACTGGGGAATATTGTCAACCGGTGGCACTGCGTAAATGCGATAAAATCGGGCAGGGAAAGCGCTTTTCAATTGAAAAAAAAGAAGTAAAAGGGGGATATCCTGCGTAAGAGTTTAGGGACCTTTTTGGAAAGAGAATTTTGGGGCTAATTCCCAGTCTCATTTCACAAACCAGCATTTTGCAACAGGCAACTGGCAACTGGCAAGTTGCAACCACTTATGTTGCAATCGAATCCCTGCCAATTACCCCAACAAGGATTCTAAATTTCAATCGGAATTGGCAAAAGTGTAGTTAGTTCCAGGGACTTTTGTCCTGGCAGTAGTGCCTCTCCATCCGATTCGAGGGCCAAATATTTGCATTTAATTTTTGGCCGCTGATGCAACAAAACCGTAAGCGTAATAAATCCTCCAGCCAGCTCTGCGGCAAGCGTTGTGGCATGTTGCACAGTTGCATGTTCATGGTCGGGGGTTTATTTATTTATGAACAAACACAACTTGCAGATGTGAACCCACGAGGGGCCTCAGACTGGTGGTCTCGTGGATGGGACATGGCAGGCTCTTAAGGACTCCAAAGCCTTTGGCTTGCCAAGAGATGGATTTACTCGAGTCATCAAAGTACATCACGCTGCATTGATCAATTTTAAATTTCATTGAACACGCTTGTAAAAACATGGGATTTAGTTCTCAATTTCTTGCCAATAGTTCCTCCTTTTTGTGATGGAAGCGATTATCCTTTGGTTGAGTTGGCAAGAAATGGAAGAAAACTTAATACTTTCCAACAGACAAATTTTCTTTTGATTGATTTCTATTTTATTTCCGAGGAAAAACTGATTTACTTCCGAGTGTTTAAATAAATATAATAACGAATTTTCTAGGTGTTACATGGAAGTATCTTAAAATTGATGAAATGTAAATGAATTCCTGGAAAAAGTCCTGGTTTTATGAACATTTTGTCTGGATCAAAGCTCCTTCGATTGACTCGCATCATTAAACATTGAAAACCCCTGCAAACCGGCTCGGCTTGGGAACAAACATCACGGTTCAATTAGTGTGACTCGCCTCCAAGGCGAAGGTCTTTGGAAGTGCTCCCCAACCTCTTCTTGTTCCTTCCCCGACAGAAACCCACCCCACCCAGTGGGTGGCTCTCGATTCCGCCTGCTGTGCGTTTGATAAGCAAAATGAGTTTAATTAGCCTCGAAGACGACGCCAACGCCAACTCGACGCTTGCCGCTTATCAGTAGCCAAAGTTTTGAAGAGTTGTCGGACTTTTTTCGGCTGGAAATTAACCCATTTAACGCAATTTGATTTTAAATACTTTAAGGGTTAAAATATCTAGATAATATCCATAGAATTTAATAAAATTTATAAATATTTGATGTGATAGTTACAAGGTCTTTAGCAGACAGGAAAGGCTATTTTACATTAAAGAAAAGAGCCTTTTGGCGGGGTAAACTTTCGGTGACGAACGCACCTTTACATTCCCTTAATAACTGATATTCATTTTTGTGACGAAGAATGTCTCTTTTATGTATTTTTATAGCCCTTATAAGGTTTAGAAGTTTTCTCTAATAGATGATAAGTTTTTGGTTAAGCCATTTAATCCTTTTACCAGTATGTATTTGTTAGTTATTGGTTATTATTATATAGTTATTGTTAGTTATGGTTAGTTATTGGTTAATTATTTAATACTTCCTCTATTCAATTACCAAGATTTCATTTCGGAAAAGGTTTTCAACTTAACTTAATAGTTTAAAGTTAAAAGTTTTAGTTTTTCCTATAATTAAATTAAATAGAAAACCCTCTTTTCGGGGTAAACTTTTGCAGTGACGCTCAAAATATTCAATATCCTACATCAATTTTGGTGACGAAAACTGTCACCGGTTATTTTGTATTTTTCTAAAAGGTATAAGCTTGTCACATTTTCCCTCATAAGTTTATAAGGTTTTACAATACATGTTCTTCAACTATCCTTATCTTGTTAGTAGTTCAAATACGAAGACATTAATTTTCGTTACCAAAAACACGGTAGCAGTTTATAAAGTTTTCTACTTTGTTACTCGATTAATTCGTTCATAATAATGATTAGTAATATTTTAATATCCAAATATGAATGAACCATTACCTACCTGTTAACTATTATGTTCATTAATCCCTTACGCGATTAAGGAGTAACGAAAAAGGGTAAACTCTTTTCTCAACCGAACACTAAAAAACTTCGCTTTCAAGGGGTTAAATGTTTTTCTAAGAATTAGAAACAGAATTGAGGGGCTTCGACAACCCTCGCGACTGATAAGGAATTGCAAAAAGCGAAAGGCTACAACCGGCAGAGCCACTCGAGCATTTGTCAACGCCAAAGTGTTTTTATCAGTGTCCAGAGTAACGTCTGACAGTAATTACTTTGAAGAACTGAAGCCAACGTGTCGGGGTCTTGGGTTTGGGAAAGAGAGTAGAGCCAGCCCGAAGGGTCCGCATGTCCGCTGGGCGACAGCGCTGGTCCGCCCAGTTTGTGGCCAGGGATGACGTTGCTCCCCACGTCCTCCTGCTTCGCTACCGACGGCACAGCAACGACCTTGGGAAGGGGAAGCGACAGGAAGCCGCGACTGGGATGGGAGCCGCAGTGGCCACAGCCACAGCCGGACCCGAAGCCGAAGCCGGAGCCGGAGCCACTTCCGCCGCAGTCAAGCTGCGTCGCCAGCTGGAGCGGGGACGAGGCCGAGGGCGTCCGCAGTCCACGGCCTTCGAAATGAGCAACGTAATTGGAATCCACAGTCCACCATTGCACTTATCACACGCACTCGCGGCGCACAAACAATTAAAAACCAAACAAAAACACAAACACAGCCACACCAGTACCTCAACCTCAACCTCAACCTGAACCTGAACCTGACTAATGGCCATTAACACTTTTAATTGCAGAAAAACAAGGAGTTGATGAATGACATTTTCACCAATTGCAAGCTAAAGAACGGTGAGTCTTGAACAGGATGTGACAAGGACTTGCATATATATATATGCAGGACTACTCGTTATACAATATATCTTTTTTCATTATAAAGTGATTCAAAACATAATTTCCACATCCATGTTTCTTATCAGATACCATTCATACCTTAGACTTGTATAACTTACACAAAGGCTTTGTATTCCAAATGTAAAAATGGACTTCCATGTCTGTTTTATTTATTGTTTTCGAAGATTCTAAATATATTTCTGTTAAAAACCTATAGACGAGGTTAGTTTAGGTTGACGAAACCACACGCAGCACCCAAAATATGTGATCCAAAGTTATGGTGACGACTGACACCCATATACACAAGTACAAATAAAAATGTTAAATTTATCCAAATTCCAAATCGGTACTTTCAATAAAAGTATTTCTAATAATCAAATAATATTCTAATATTCAAAAAATATATTTGATGACAAGGATAATATTTTGTTATAATATTGTGGTCTCCATTAAATCGGCGACTAAGATATATCATACATTTTTAAAGTTTTGTTGATTGAGTACAATATTCATACTAGAATGTCGCCTTTATTACGTATTTAAATGTATACCTTTTGAAATCCATGAAACTCCTGTAATATTTCTAGCCATTTATTATTTACCGCATACTATGGTTGTGTTTCGGCACCTACCTGAATGCTGAACATATTTAAACTAGTTCTACTAGATTGAGTTCAATATTGATCCAAGAATGTCTCCTGTTTTAGGTATTAAAATGAAAACCTGAATTGTATGAAACTTCTGTAATATTTTAAGCCATCTATAATTTGGCAAGTACTACGTGTGTGGTTCGTCACCTACCTGAATCCCACACATACAATATTTGAACTACATAAAATAGTTGTTTGACAAGCTTTCGCCATGTTTTTTTTTATTTTCATTATAATTATTATCATTATCATTAAACAAATAAGTATTTAAACATCCAAATACTTTAAACAGTTTTTTTTAATTGTCAGATTGATAAAAACAAAATAACATATTTTAATGATGTAAATTATTGCCTTTTCTTAAATTAAAGTATTTCCTAAATTCAGTATTTCCCAAATACAAATATCTCTCGAAACTTATAGTTTAAGTAGTCGAAGTATAAGTCTTTGAAGTTCTCTAATTGTAAAGCTAAAATAAACTTATAAACTTATGCTCTTAAATGGCTAAAATCTATCTCAAGAAAACCGAAACAGTAGCAAATCCTTCCAAGACACTTTAAATAAAAGCCTTGAAAGATACATATTTGCAATAATCATGAAAATCAATAAAAATAGTTGCAAAATACATATATAGATGTTCTGTAGCCACAATATCCTTAACATTTAGCTGACTTTGAAGCACGCATTCCATGCACCATCAATCACGAATGGTATTTAAGAAATTAAATATCGAAATATGCTGCTAAAGACGGCTGGCTATTGATGGAATATGAAATGCAATCGATCGGAATAATATTAATTAAAAAACAACTGCTCGGGGCCGTCCCCCCGATGTGTGTGTGGTGTCCTTTCAGGTTTTGGTCCTGGCGTGCAAACAGCTGCCGCAGCCACATCGCCCACCAAACGCCCCCTCAGTCCGGACCATCCCAACCCGGCACTGCCCATCACCGAGGTAAGCTTGGGAGTAGGGAGTTGGGAGTAGGGATGTTGGGAGTTGAAACTCACATAAATATTATAAATGCCATGTCCTGACCTGACATTGACGACGACAAATGAGTTAATTTGCTGCTTCAGGGGTCGTCAGGGGAATTACAAAATATTTATGTGTTATTCATGAGTGCGTCCTGGCTCTGTATCCTGCCTCCTGCCTTTGACATTTGTTCGTGTTTTTTTCTAAATTGCGAATCTAAAAACTTCGTCACCTCGTTCCAGACACCGAGTCCTGCTATGAGCCGCATGGGCTGGGCCCTTCGCACCCTACTCGTCGCCGACAACTCTAGCTGTCTCAAGGATCGCAAGGTGAGTGTGCCAGTGCCCAAGTTTTTGATCCTTTGTGATGCTAATTACTCGCTCCCTCCGCTCCTGCCGGAAAGGTCTCCGGAAAGCTAATACGGAAGTGCGCCCCCGGCACCGAGCTCGTCGACTGGCTGGTCAACCTCTCGCCCATCGTTCACACCCGCGCCCAGGCGGCGGGCATGTGGCAGGCCCTCGTCGAAGAGGGAGTACTCTCGCACGGTAAGCTGATGGCTCCTTGCTCCCTTTTCAGTCAATAACTTCTATATCCGATTCCAGTTAACAAGGAGCAGCCTTTCAAGGACAAGTGTTTTCTGTACCGCTTTCGCCTGGACGAGGAGGGCGGAGCTGCAGCCGCCGGCGCCCCCCAGGCCGAGGACATCGGAGCCGCCAACGAGCACATCCGCGAAGCGCTCAGCGCTCTTTTCCAGCGCGGTCCAGACGCCACGCTGCGCATGATATTGCGAAAACCGTAAGTTTTGGATCCAGATTCAAGGTCCAGGATCTATTAGGAAACTAGGGAAGTCCTTATGAAATCCTGGTAGCTTAAAGAGTGGAGATTTTCACCCTAGAAATACCTGCAAAACCTTTGAGGACTTCCTTATAAGAGAGGGTCATCTATATCTTTCTCGACAATATATCCCCGCAGATCACACGAACGAACTTCTGAGGAGCTGGAACTGGTCTTCGAGGAGCTGGTCCACATCGCTGCCCTGTCGCACCTCTCGACCAGCATCAAGCGGGAGCTGTCCTCGATATTTGTGTTCGAGGCACATGCCCAGGCGGGCACAATACGTAAGTATCCTGAAGATTTTCGAAGGCGAAGCAAAGTTTGTGTTCGGGAAAACTTTTTAATTAAATCCGGACTAATTATGCTTCAATAAACTGAGGCTGCCAGTGGACGCGAGAGTTATCAGAACTAATGAAGACTTTTATCCTTCTACACGCTTAACCCATTACGACTGTTGAAAATCCTGGAAACCGGCGACAGTATTCAATCAAGGCGACGAAGGTCGCTCCTGGTACATCCTGCTCAAGGGATCGGTGGATGTTGTGATACACGGCAAGGGAACAGTGGCCACCCTGAAGACCGGCGACGATTTCGGCAAATTGGCTTTGATAAACGACGCCCCCAGGTGAGTGTTAATTGGGGAAAGGCTTTAGGTCAGTTGGAGTATTAAATGCTTAACGATTATTGATAAACTCCAATCCAAGGAAATAGAAAATAGAAAGTACTTAGCAGACAGGCCTTTGGCTTGCAGTCCTTTTCCAGGGTCCTTTGGCCTTCTCTTATTGTTATTACTTGACAATACAATGGACTCGACAATGACCAAAGAACTACAATGGGAGGAGCACTTGGACGGACGACTGAGGGCGAAGGATAAGAGACAACCATCTCGGCGATAACAAGGATAATAAAAGCTTTGTGTGGCGTTTACAGCAAACAATTGAGAATTGAAACAAAATATTAGCCAAAGAACATGTCCAATTTGTAAGCTACTTTCAAAGGCTTGTCAAAGAATAGAGAATGGCATCCTTTGAAGAGCTTTGGGTGTTTAAATACTGCCAAGTCCTTGTCCGTCTGTCTGCTTAAAGATTTTAAATTTTAGTTCGGAATGCTTTAAACTTCCAACCAGGCTTTTGGTTAATTAAAATCAGCAGAGTCCGTGTTTGCCTTTAACAAATATAATAAAATAAATCGAAAAGCCGTGAGAGTCGTCCTGAATAATTCCGCATATCGATTGGTTCACTGGGAAACTGCATCTGCAGTTGAAATGCAATTTAAAATACTTTTAGCTTCTGTGGTGGAGGGCCGAGAGCGTTTTGGGCCAACCAGGACAACCACTTTCCATATTTATGGCTATTTATGGGAAAACACATTTGAAGAGCTTTCGGCAGAGCCTGCAGGTTAAAGCGGACATTTATTATTCGAAGCAATAAAATTTAAAGTACCAACAGGATCTCGACTAATGGTTTTCCAAATTTTCCCGACAGAGCTGCGACCATTGTCCTAAAAGAGAACAATTGCCACTTGCTGCGCGTGGACAAGGAGCACTTCAACCGGATCCTGCGTGATGTCGAGGCCAACACTCTGAGACTGCAGGAGCACGGCAAGGATGTATTAGTGCTGGAGCGCGTGGCCAAGCAGCGAGGACAGCATTCAGCATTCAAGTGAGTTCCTGAAGATTAAATTAAAAGACCGACTTTGGATTTGATTGCCCGGTCGGTCCTGTCTGATGGTTTTATGGTCCTGCCGTTCCGTGACTGAGCGAGCTTAATTTTTCGATTCCAGATACACGGTCATGTCGGGCACTCCGGCCAAGATGCTGGAGCACCTGCTGGAGACGCGACTGGGCCAGTCGGTTGGGGGAATGGACCCCTTCCTGGACGACTTTCTGCTCACGCACATTGTCTTCATGCCCGTCATCCAGCTGGTTGACGAACTGGCCAATTAATATCCTTTTCAAACTTGATTGAGTTCTAAACCCTTTCGATTCCAGCCATGTCTCAGAGCTTAAAGTCTTGGAGGGCTTCTAGCTCTGTTCCAAGGTATTAGGTTTTACTTTGTAGGTTGCCAGGTTGCCAGGTTTCCAGGTTGCACTTTGTAAATGCAAAAACCGCCTCTTGACTCGTCCATCTCGCGGCAGAGTCACGTTTCCCCGGTCGGACTGCGACAGCTTAAGTGCCGGCAGGTCACCACACATGACCCCGATCCACCTGGGGGTTTGGTTGTTGGGTCGTGTCGAGGGTGGAAATCCAGCCTGAGGACTCTAACAAGCAGCACTTCCGTGAGACTAAACTTCAGGGGAAACAAAAGCCACAATGATGACTTGGCCAAGTCGGGTCAGCATTTTGGAAACACTCCATGGGAGGTTGGGGGGCTCCGTCCAATGATGCCAGAAACTAATCTCACAATCTGCATCCAAGTACGTGACGTGTTTAATAAGCGGACAACACTGGGCAACAGGGTTGGACTCTGTGCGTCCCACAAATCAATACTCGGGTTCCAGCAGCTACCCAATCCTGTTGGGAAGTGTAGGCAGAGTTTCTGGTCAAGAGAGTTTTTGGTCCCAAAATCACACTACAAATCCGATTTGAAATTGGTTTCCCCCTTAACCACCGTGCACCTTCCATTGCGACGCCCATGAACAGGCACAGACGCCCGAGGATCGGGAGTACATAATCAACTTCAAGAAGCGGGTCATCCAGTTCATGCAGAAGTGGGTCATGGCGGTGCGCCATGCTGCCTTTGAGGAGCCCAGCGTCTGCGACTTTATCGAGGACCTGGCCGCTGAGGTGGAGGCCGATCCGGACCTTAACGAGGAGACCAGCATCGTGCACAACGTGCTCACCCAGATGGCGCGCTACCAGGAGGACCGCAACCAGAACGCCGGCCAGAAGTGGAAGTTGCCGCCCAATGGCCAGCCCATCTGCCTCTTCAGCGGCAATGCGACGCCCTCGAAGACGGTGATTCGTCCGGACGATGACAGTGAGTACCGGAACTATCCAATCCCTAAACCCTCCCACTCATAGCCACCCCCCTTTTAGTAATTTTCCGGGTCTACTGCGCCGACCACACCTACTGCACCCTGCGATTCCCCATGCACACCACGGCAGAGCTTATCAAGGCCTGTGCCGCCGACAAGCTGCAGCTCAACCGGGGCCCCGAGGACCTCGTCCTCGTCGAGGTCAAGTCGAACGGAGAGCGCTCCGTGTTCAAAGACAACGACGTCAGCATACCCACGGGTCTGACTCTCAACGGGCGGCTGTTTGTCTCCGTCAAGGATCACCTGGACGCTTTGGTAAGCCATCCATTAATAGCCAACCCTGAATCCTTTGATATCTGTTACCTTTTTCAGACTCCGCTGCAGGAGCAGGAGGGCCACACCGAGGGCGTGGACATCGACCTGGAGATCCTGAGCACCAAAGAGCTGGCCTATCACATCACCCTCTTCGAGTGGGACCTCTTCTGGGCTGTCCACGAATACGAACTCCTCTACCACACCTTCGGACGACACCACTTTGGCAAGGTAAGGCAAGGTCCTTGGCCGAACTTGGCCAAGAGTCTCGAAAGTCTCGTTGGGCCAATTAGCCAGCCAGACATTGACCGCAAAACTGTTGCCATTTGTCATCTGCCTGCAAATTGAGTTAGCCCGAGTTTCGCCACTCGAGCTAATTAAAGATGCGCCAAAACTACATATTTTGGCCAACTTTTGCCGCCTCGAGTCTCGATTCGATCAAATTTCACCGCTGCCGCCCCTCCTTCCACAGATCACGGCCAACCTGGACGTCTTCCTGCGGCGCTTCAACGAGGTCCAGTACTGGATTGTCACCGAGCTGGTCTCCACTCCCAGCCTTAGCAAGAGGGTGGGCCTAGTCCGGAAGTTCATCAAGCTGGCA
Organism: Drosophila ercepeae; assembly: GCA_018150545.1. Classification (NCBI taxonomy): domain Eukaryota; kingdom Metazoa; phylum Arthropoda; class Insecta; order Diptera; family Drosophilidae; genus Drosophila; species Drosophila ercepeae. The sequence continues at coordinate 18,905,873 of JAECWL010000161.1, forward strand.
GCCTAGTAAGTAACGAAAAACTTAGCAGTAAGCGATACCCGGTACTCAAGGGTGGTGATGTCTTCGTCACTAAAGTTTTAATTAAACGAAAGTTTAGTGTTATCTTTGTGTTTATGCGAATATTTGCGAAATATATATGCTCTTCAGACTCTAAGCATGTTCCTGAATCCTTTTAAACATCTTCCAGCTGCAAGGAGTACCAGAACCTGAACGCCTTCTTCGCCGTGGTGATGGGCCTGTCGAACATGGCCGTGTCCCGCCTCCAGCAGACCTGGGAGAAGATCCCCTCGAAGTTCAGGAAAATCTTCCAGGAGTTCGAGGCGTTGATCGACCCCAGCCGGAACCACCGGGCCTACCGGGTCTTCGTGGGAAAGCTGCAGCCGCCGCTGATCCCGTTCATGCCGCTGCTGCTCAAGGACATGACCTTCGCCCACGAGGGCAACAAGACCAGCCTGGACGGGCTGGTGAACTTTGAAAAGATGCACATGATGGCTCAGACGATGCGCACCATCCGCTTCTGTCGCTCCCGGAGTCTGGGTGAGTTGGCCTCCTCCTTCGTTATCCCTAAAATATTTCTAACTTTAACTTTGGATTTTGTGCAGGCTTGGAGCCACCGTCGCCGAAGAGCGAGGGCGAGGTGCGGTCGTACATCAGCAGCTTCCGGGTCATCGACAACCAGCGGGTGCTCACCGCCATGTCGCAGAAGGTGGAGCCCACCCGGAAGCTCTAAGCCCCCATTACCGGATTAGTCTGTAGTTTTCCAAGTGTCTAGTGTGTGTGTGTTAATCAAACTGCAATTAGCTGCACAGTTATGAGCTTAGCCGGGGCTGTCTTGGCTCTTAAGCTGTTGGGCTTGCGTCTTAGTTGGCCCAAAGTAAGCCCACAGCCTGAGCAGACTGTCATCCGCATCCGCATTAGACTAAGGCTACTATGTTTCAATGGCTACCAATGACCCAACAAAGCGTTATCCTTATATCTTCTAATGAACTGAAACCCAATAGCATTTCGATGCGAACGAGAAACTTTTGCTTTAGTACAAAAACGAAAGATGGAAAAACAATATTTGAGATTCGATTGAGTCCCATAGGAAACCCTTGAGAATCCTGGAGGACTCCTAGGGATGCGAATTCAAACCAAACTTGGACGAGTGTGATACTAAACATTTAGAGGAGGCAACATCAAAACAAAAACCCCTAAACTATATAATTTCCTAAAATCTTTACTATCTATTTACACAAATATGAGTATCCTTCGCAGCCTAGTTGATAATTTTGAATATCGTACAACGTAGCCGAGAGCGTCTATTTTTTTAAAAAGCCCCTAAATTAAAAACCAAATCTACTAACGGTCTAGTTGAAGCTAGTTATTACCTTGTAAACTATATAGCGATAAGTAATTTAACATATATTTTATTTCAAATATTCGTCTCCATTCAGTTATTGAGTTATCTTAAGCAACGCAAATAAAATACACCTATTAATATTTATTTATACAATATATTATTTCGTTTCATTTTGTACAAAATTCAAGTCTTGTTTCCAAGAATTTGCATATTCAAGTGCATTATAACACTGGAGAGGGACCTTATTAGTTGTACGTAGTCGTGTATACAAATGTGCAAAACAATTTCAATTGATTCACATGTATATATTGTATTAATATATATATTTACCTATAAATGGCATACTGAGCCATCGTAGATAACCCTAGGATCGTAGTTACCAATCTAAACCAACTCCTCTCCCAAGTAAAGGTCTCTCAAACAACGATATATCACTAAAAACCGACAAAATCCTAGATGTAACCGATGTAACCGATGTAACTCTCACCAACCAAAAACTTAGAATATTAGAATGTCGTTTTAAATGCTAATCCTTACGTGACCAAGTCAAATCAGAATAATAATCAGAATACCCAAGATAGGTTGATAGTTCTACAAAATTCCTGTAACTTCAGAAAACAAGCGTTAATATTCAAACCCAAGTGCAATCAAAATAGTATCAAATATTGCTTAGAATCGTCCTTAACAATCAGTCATAAACCAAGACAAGAATCCAGAGGTTTCTACTCCAGCAAAACAAAAACAGAACAAAAGCAAACGAATTTTCAATGAAACTTTTGATAGATTTAGAAAACCGATACAAACGATAAAAACGATAAATTGTTTAGTTTATAATTATGATAAATGAATCGTATGTATTTCGATTAATTGATTTACATGTAATGGAACACCAATTTTAGTACGGAACCGATGCAAGTCGGTTTAGAGCGCCTTCAAATACTTTATCTACACAAAATACTACGATTACGGGTAGAACCTATCTCAATCATCCTTTCCCTCGAAGCCCTTCGATAGCTTTGCCATTTTCTAGATGTGAAGCAAAGACTAGAATTATAGACGAGAAATATTTTCCATAATATCTAACATAGTTTGTAGAGTATCTAACAAAATGTATAATGTTTGTGTATAGAAGGAGAAGGAATTGCTAATGCTCTTTCAATAGTACCGATTAATATACTATACCATATATCAAATATTCAACTAATCCTAAATGAGAAAATTACAAATTTTACTTGTGATTCGATTTGACAATCTCCAAAACTCTACAAGTCCTTAATTTCGTACATATAACACCTAGGCACTTTGCATAAATTTAACGGATAACACCCCCAGATATATCCATGCTATACATGCTCCGTTATGGGAATATACGTATATATATTGTATATCTAAAGCCAATCATAAATAGTCAGTTCAAATCAATGTTTTTACACGTATAATGGAAACAATCTCGAAGTAACGTACCTACCACATAGATTATTACAATAGATCGTACTATATATACATAGATCGTAATCGAAAGGATGGAAGACGGCTCCACGGAGCTCACAGCAAGAAGACAACACCAAAAAAACCCCTAGAAGTAATCAAAACCCGTTAACCATATAAAAGAAACACAGATCTTTTAACTACCGTACTACCGATTATAATGGTCACCTAAAAACCCGCATGAGATGAACCAAGTGAGATTTATGCAAAGCAAACCACATATTTTAACGTTGCAACTAGGTCTAAGCCAGCATGTATCTTTGAATGTCTAACATTTTGAACTCTACTAATATTCAAATAAAGATTTATGTGTTAGCGAACATCATGGTGTTTTTTATCTCATATTCTATACATTTATGCCAATTGCAAGCGTGGAAATATCGATATTTTCGATCTTCTTATTTAGGAAACACGATTGAATCGATTAATCGATATACTTCTTTTTAGTTTTCAAACTTCTTGCGCACAAACGTTTAAAGTTATTATAATAATAATAATTGATATCAGTTACATATATTTTAAATATAAATTTATTTTTTTATTTCATTTTTATTATTTTTGTTTTGTGTTATTAAAATCTATGTTTCATATGAGTGCATTATTCAGTCGAGTCCCAAAGTAGTCAACGATCTATTTAAAGAATTGAATCCAACTATTTTTGATGCAGTTGGTGAGGACTTATTATTTTTATATGGAAAGGGCAAAAAAAATAAAGCTTAATAACTTAATTTTTTAACGACGAATGCTTTATAATATCGAAGAATTCGATATAAAGATAAAATCGTATGAAATTTGAAGAATATTGTGGAATATTTTTATAAAGCGATATTTTAACAAAGGCAGAAAGAGTTTTAAAACAATTAGTTGTTTTTTAATTATGGTTCCATCAATTCCGGTGCAACTGGTGCAATTGAGAACTTTTTTTGTACAAAAAGCGGTTAAAAGCTTTAAATTGAAAAAAAAAACAACCTTTACAAGCTAGTTTGTCAATAACCTCAAACCGTACTGCATTTTGCTCCGATTGATTTGCAATTTAGACAGATTATTATTCAGATAGTATAATTTTATTTTAAATACATAAATAATCATTTAAAAATTAAAGCTAATCGGATTTTAATTGGAAAAATACATTTGTTTTCCCCTTTAAGTGATCGTTTCACTTGCAATTTGGACGGATTATAATTAAGATACATAAAAATTATTTTAAATATATAAATAATCGATTAAAAACTAAAACTTTTCAGTTTTTAATTGGATAAAAACAATTTTTGGCTCCTATTAAGTGATCGTGATTCAACCAATCTAAGCTTTTAATTGTTTTTTTTGTTAATTTGAATTATGCGCGCAAAAGCTTTGCTTGAAAAAAAGAGCTTTGCGACAGCTGGGAATAACCTAATCACAGACCAATGACGCCATCGGGTGACACAGCACCTGGCCGAAATCACCGAAACAGCAAAACCGAGCGGGCAATCGCTCGCGAAGACTACGACGGATCAGACCGCCAAAACGAACAGCCCCGAGACCCGTGGAAACATAGCGTCCAATTTACACTAATTATCAGCGCCTCCCAACCAAGATGACAAACCTCGCCCCCACTATCAAGCTGAGCAACGGCCGCGAGATGCCGATCTTCGGCCTGGGCACCTGGAAGTCGTTCGAGTCCGACGCCTACCACTCGACACGCAATGCCATCGATGTGGGCTACCGGCACATCGACACCGCCTTCGTCTACGAGAACGAGGCGGAGGTGGGTCAGGCCATCACCGAGAAGATCCAGGAGGGAGTCATAACGCGCGGCGACGTCTTCGTGACAACGAAGCTGGGTGGCATCCACCACGACCCGACGCTGGTGGAGCGCGCCTGCCGCCTCAGCCTGAGCAACCTGGAACTGGACTACGTCGATCTGTACCTAATGCACATGCCCGTCGGCCAAAAGTTCCACAACGACAGCAACGTCCACGGCACCCTCGAGCTGACGGACGTCGACTATCTGGATACCTGGCGGGAGATGGAGAAGCTGGTGGACCTGGGCCTGGCGCGCAGCATCGGTCTCTCCAACTTCAATGCCGCACAGACGGAGCGGGTGTTGGCCAACTGCCGGATCCGACCGGTCGTCAACCAAGTGGAGTGCCATCCAGGTTTCCAGCAGCGGAAGCTGCGCGAGCACGCCAAGAAGCACGGCCTGGTCATCTGCGCCTACTGCCCACTGGCCCGTCCCCAACCTGCCCGCCAGTGGCCTCCCTTCCTCTACGACGAGCACGCCCAGAAGCTGGCCCAGAAGTACGGACGCACATCGGCCCAGATCTGCCTGCGCTACCTGGTCCAGCTGGGCGTCGTTCCACTGCCCAAGTCTTCGAACAAAGCTCGCATCGAGGAGAACTTCCGGGTTTTCGACTTCGAGCTGGCGCCGGAGGACTTCCAAAGCATAGAGCAGTACCACACGGGACAGCGCACAGTTCCGTTCTCGGGCATGGCGGGACACAAGTACTATCCCTTCAGCGATGAGTTCTAGTTTTCCCGAAACCCAAACCCCTAGTATTTGTAAAATAAAGCGTATTACGTAGAGAAATCCTCGGGCAGTGAGACTAATCAGTATGTCAAACGGGGCCGTTTGATAAATCGTCTTATCTGGAGTATCTTGCGGGTGTCTGCCAGTCATTATGGCTCACAATTCGGCAGAGTTTTCTTTCAGATCGGTGGAGGCGATAGCCGAAGGTATGTGGCCACCTCCGGCCACGATTGAAGCTTCCAGGCGCATCCGAGTCTTATCTCCTCCCTTATCAGAGGAGCAGATTTTGGAATTGCGAAATAGCATTTCAAAAACAGACGACCTTGGACAGCGATAGTTGGAGCAAAGCGGCAGCGCCAATTATCGTAAGCTTACGATTGCTCAGAAAATAAAGTGTTTTGCAACACTTGAAAATATTCAAAATATTATTTTATGACCATTGTTTGTATATTTATTTGCACTCATAAGAAGATTTAATTGAAAACTACTTCTATTTGTGTTACTTCTTTTAAACTAAGAAAACAGCCACAGTTTATGTGACCAAAAAAGCGTAAACGATTCATCGATAAATCGATAGCACTTGTAAGAATCAGCTGCAGGAGGTCAAAATATATAAAACAGCTAAAACATGTCAATAATATTGAGGCGAAACTTCCGATATTCCTGGCTGATTAAGGTAAATAAGCATTAAGAACTTTTTAAGCATTAACTAAATTCCGAGTTCCATTCAAGCAAGCATGCCCCAGCTTAGGATACAGCTCCAGTGCCCAGTCGGGAGACTCTGCCGCCGCCAAGACAATTCCCAAGAATCTGTTAAAAGATAAGCAAACCGCCGTGTTGCAAAAGGAGAACGGAGCCATCTTCGACAAGCGTCCGTTCAAAATTCACCTGGACAAAGGCAAGTCTCTGAAACTAATTCAGTTTAGTCACCAGGAATCGTTTACATAACCATATCTTGATCTACATAGATAAGACGTACAGCTGGTGCCTGTGCGGCAAGTCCAAGTCCCAGCCTCTTTGCGACGGAATGCACAAAAACGAATTCCTCAAGATTAAACAGAGGTAACTGCTTCATTCAGTCCCAATAATTGTTCCTAAAACTTCCTCCTTCCAGACCTATTCGTTTCAAAGTGGAAAAGTCGGGAGACTATTGGCTGTGCAATTGCAAACAAACCACCCACAGGCCCTTCTGCGATGGTACCCATAAACAGCCGCACATCCAGACGGCGGTTAAATAGTTTTTAAACATCAGCGAATTGTGTGGAAATGATAAATGCATTAATTTTGAATCAAGCAACACGTGGTTTTTATTCTAGATTATAGAACGTTAAATATAATCTCGATTAGTGAATGAGCCATGAACGTACATTTAATGTAAGTCTTCTAATAGTTTTGTTTTTTTTTTGTAATATTTTTGAATGATTATACAAGCTATAACAAAATATTTACAGCGATTTAAAGCAGGGATGGGGTTGTTAAGCTTTTTATAAAATAAAATCAAAATCCACAAAAGAAAAGGTGTTCGTGTTTATAAATAAAAGAGATGTTCGTTTTTATTTAAAGTTTTAACGTTGATCTACCTGATTTTACATATAAATACAGAACTTAATCGAGTTGAGAGCAAATTCACTTATAATATGTGTATAGAATTTTGTTATGCATCCAATTGTTGAAAAATCGAAAGTAAAAATATACGATCGTACGTTAGTCGAATGTCATCTCATTGCTATATATTTTCACATTACAAAAATTCATTCGAGCACTTGATCCACTACATACACTCAAAACGATTAAAGCCAGCAATTAAAGCCTATTCGACGATCATTAATTAATTGGTTTCAACTGTGCATAGCGTATAATACAGAGAAAAAGAAAATAATAATTTGTCTTTGATTTCGAAACAAAGGTGAAGATTTGCAAGAATGCCTCCGGGTCAAACAACACGGACTTGCAGCATTGCATTAGGTGTGTACGAAGAATTAGTTTATTCTGCTAAAATACAAACAATTTAAATAAGAAATATTGATGCCTGATCTCGATCGATCGCTCTTCGCGACATCAGCAGTGCCGAACGCAACATACGCGATGCAAATTTTGAATCCAAATTTCTGTACGATATAAAAGTAGAACCCGCATATAGGAGCGATTGTGCAGCGTCCGAATCGAATCGAAACATAGTCCGTATATAGATCGGATATGTCGGATCGACTGGCGCTAAAGCTCTTCATTTCATAATCGGGCAACGTACTCTTTATTTAACATCTTCGTTCCTGACTAACTATACTTTTTTTTTTTTCTTTACTCCCATCTCTTGCTCTGACTTTGTTTTGAATATGTATGTAGCAAACTAATTTCGTGGGCTGTTTTTTTTTCTTTTTACGATTTTTAATTAATACTCTTCATCCTCTGGTGGTGCATCGTCGGGCGGTGCAAATCCGTCCTGAAAATGACACAAGCGAAAAGGATTAGAGATCTCTTTTGCTAGAGACTAGAAAGCTTTCTTACCTCGGTTGCATAGAGGATGTCTAATATCTTCTGAATGAGAGGATGTGCTTCGCCGTCATCAGCTTCTTGGCAACTACAAAATATCAGGAGGGTCAAGGATAATCCAAAAGGAATTTCAAACCAAATGCTCACAGTATTTCTATGTCCCGTAACTTTGAAAAGTAGAAATCGCGCTCCTTTTCTAGTCCCTCCAGATTGATACGCATATCCATGACCTGACAGTCAATATTATTATTTACATTTGGTTCGATCTCGATCTTCACCCACCTGGTTCGACATTTCCTCAATCTGTTGATTGCTCACCGAGTTACCGGCGTCGTTCTTCTTGACCGTGCCCGTGCCCGTGCTGTTGGCGCCGGCTGCCACTCTGCTCACCGGCACCGTGTTGTTCGTCCGTGGCATCACCTTGGAGACTGCTTAAAGGAGGTAAACAATAGCGATGTTAGTATGTGACGGACTCGGGAAGGATCCGCAAGCTTGGAGACTAGACAAACGTGAAGCACGCTCGAAGCAGCCACTTGAGCTGTTCGTGTTCAGTGTTCATTCTAGTTTTTTTGGACATGCATTAAGATAAGTAACAGAAAGAAAGCGTGTGGTATGACCAAGAGGATTGTGTGTATGATGAGCGTTTAATAGAAGGGAATAGGATAGAAGCTGGGGGAGAGAGAGATCTCTGGAAAAACCAATCTAATACGACATACTGGGCTTCGCTGCAGACGTCGTTCCTGGGCGTGTCGTCGTTGGGGCAGGACGCCGGTAGCTGCTGGCAACGCCGCTGGAGCCTGCGCCGGGCAGGGACTTGCCGGCACCCGATCCAAAGCCCATCGGAGCGCCCTCGCGCACCGCACTCGCATCGTAGTCCCGGCCATCGTAGTTGGCGTCGAAGAACTTTTTGAACCATTGCAAAAACTCGAAATTATCTTGGAACCGCCCCTTGATCAACTTGTCAATGGGTATAATCTAAAAGAAAATGATGGAGAAATATATGAAGAGACAGGTGAGAGACAGTGTGTGGTGGGGATGGAAACCAAATGCAAATGGGAACAAAAGATAAACTAAAGATAAACAATAACATAAATGATAACATTTGACCATCCGAATTGTCGTAGCTCTTAGTCATAGATTAGTGGTTTGGATGTAGCCCTGGAATCGCGTGCTTTGTGCTGGAATACTGGAATGCGTGTGCTCTGGGACAGTACTGTGTGTGTTGTGCGGTGATAGAGTAGAGTAGAGTGGTGTGTTTCAAGATGTGTCATTCCAACTCGGCATTGCCCCACTGCGTGCTTCACGTTCGCTTCAGGATACCCGTGTTTGCGGCGACTCGCGGCACCAGGCGGCTGCTGCTGCTGGTGGCTGGTGCCTGTAGAGGTCGGCGGTGCGCTATGTGAAGGTCATTGCTGCTGCTGCCCACGCCGCTGCCTCCATTGCTCCCGTGTCCGCTGCCGTTGCCAAGCTTAAGGCCGCCCCGCTGGGCCACCGGATCGTAGTCGCGACCATCGTAGTTGGCGTCGAAGAACTTTTTGAACCACTGCAGGAACTCGAAGTTGTCTTGAAAGCGTCCCTTAATCAGTTTGTCAACCGGAATGATCTGTTTTGGTTTGGTTTTGCGTGGGAGTGGCAAGTGGCGATCGCGTATTTGTAAGGGAAGGATTCCAGTTAGTTACTACACAAAAGATTTGATTGTCGACAGTAGAAATCCTCCTACGGCGGCCCAGCACCCGCTGTAGGAGTTGTTTCCACTGCACTACCGGCCCCTTAACATTCCTTAACTTTATTCGGAATCGGAAACAAATATAAAAGATCTCGAGAGTTCTTAAACTAGGTTTACCTTATCCACCGACATCTTCTTAAACCCGGCCTGAAGTATCTTAAAGTTCTGTATGTACTCGTGCTCCAGATTCGTACGGAATTTGACACGCTTCACGGGCACTGAATTGGGGAACAGCATGTCCATAAACTGGCAGTATGCGGCGCCTAAAAAGGGGCAGATATAAATGGGTATAATCGAGCACTTCCCTGATGACTCCATCACTTACCCGTGCACAGTTCCTCGATTTTGGAGAACTGCGACTGGAGGCAATCGTTGACCCAAGCCAGCATGTCGTGGCGCGACAGATTCTCCGACGTCACGTTTGTCGAGTAAACGTTAACAGCCATGATGTGGTTGTGGATGTGGGTGTCCTCTTATTCTTGTGCGGTGCTGAAAAAGGAGTATTGGAAAAAGGTATTTTTTAGTACTCTGTACTGGGTCTCTGGGGGAGGTCTCTGCCACCGGTACGGGCAGCTTTTAATTACACGAGTTGGAAATTGGTCTGGCTCTGAGCTCTGGCTCTGGCTCTGGCTCTGAGCTCTGTGAATGCATTCAAGCGTGTGCCATGTGCGTGCTTCAATATCAAGATCGTGATAATCATCGCCAAAAGCAAATAGCATATAGCAAGCGGCAAAAGTAGTCATTATTATTACCGTTGCAATGTTAAAAATCTGCAGAATCGCTAACTATTTATCGCTAGGCCAATGAAAGTTGTTCGGCCAGTCTGTCGCAGAGACGGACAGCATGAAAAGCCTTTCAAATTCATTAGAAATCTCTCTCTAGTGTCCAATAAACAATGTCCCTCCAATCTCCCTCCAATATCCTTTCCTGACCAACTTACCAACTATTACCATGAGTTCCTTTTCGGTTCAAATCCTGTCTGCCTTCCGTCTAACTTAGATTCCCAATAATAAAGGCTCTGCGAAAGTTACTTTTGTTTTTCTGTGGACTTCGTTTGCTCGTCTAGGATCTACTGGAAATTGCTGGAATTGTTGTCGTTGTGATTTCCTATCTGAGTCTGAATCTGAAAGACTTCTACTGCCTGCTTTTTGGACTATTCGATTCGGAAGCTGGTTTGCCTACTCTTTAACGGATTTAAGGGGATTATGATCAGGGATTAAGGTTAATAAGACAATATTAAAAGATCGTTTATCGTTTATGGACTTTTGAGTTATTTGATTGAGAAACTGTCATCACAGTCTGAATTTGGTCACAGCAAGTTTTGGTATTAATAAATTGTAAGGTTTTGAATCTATTCGAAACTTTCACTCTTTGAAAAATAAGTTTTATAAAAGTTAAGTTGTTTTGAAGTAGTTTAGTTGAAGTTTAGTTTGTTTTTTAACTTTGCTTTATTTATTGGATCTTCTAAGGTACTATGAGACCAACAATAAGTTTTCAAATCTGAGTTATAGACAATGTTTAACAGTCTTTTTAACTGTATTCTGGAAAAATGGACCTAATGAGTAGTGTCGGGTCGGACTGTAGTTGTAGATTAAAAAAATAAACCTCGAAATAATAACATTCGGAACTTCATTAAAGACTTTAATATAAGCATAAATATTAAACTTCCCAGCTTCTAATACCTTTTCAGTTAATTTTTGTTAGTTTAAGATTGTTTTAGGTACAAAAATCCTTGCTCTTCGAATACAGACTTCATGTTTGTTAATTACCAGCTAAACAAATAACTAATTTTATGATTTATTAAATTCAATAAATATTTTAATTAAGTTTGTTGTAAGTACAACAATTCGTATGCTTCTAATACAGACTTCATGTTCGTTAATTGCTGCGTTAAACAGCTGAACAAATACATAATTTTATGACTCATCAAAGCCAATAAACAATATTAGGTACTAATCACGGTTTGTTTTCTTTTCTATCTTGGTATTCCTGCTTAAAAACAAATAAGTAAGCAATAAACTGTTTATGAATTTTGGGTTATATTATTTGGGTTAGAGATTAATTCCATACAATTAATTATTTTATATTGCTTACTTTTTTTTTTTAATCTCTATGTAACCAAAAATGCATTATCAACTTCTTATTGCTCCAAAAAACTGAAAATCAAATTTAAATACTGCCATTTTATTACTATTACTATTACTATACTACTATTACTATACCACTATTACTATACTATGCTACTATTACTATTCTATACTACTATTACTATTCCATACTACTATTTCAAGCTACAGCATTTACTTTCAATATATTCCGTTTCTTCCTATTCTTTTCTTTGTAACCCGAGTTAAGTTTTGTTTATGGTATTGTTTATAATAGCAATGATGTAAATAATTTAAAAATAATTTTTCTAAAGCATTCATGGAATAGCATTTAAGCTTTAATTTTTAAAGAATTTTTATATTTAGATTAGAAATGCTCTGGCATTCTTCCTATTATACCTAAATAAATATACGAAATTATTTATCTTTCTTGAAGAAAGATTGGAAAGGATCTCGCATTCCTATTATTCCCAAATATCCAAATATATATTTATTTATCTTTCTTTGAGAAATTCAATTCACTCCAAACCCCTTTCTATTCGATATTCGATTATTTGAATCGCAAACCGGATTGCATTGTTCGGATTGCTGGCGAATAATCTGGGAAACTTACAACAGTCTAAGAGCCTAAGAACCGAAGCAAGAAGCGCCCGGATAGACGGGAGGCGCGAAGAACTCGATCCGGAGACTGGAGACTAAAGCGGCCGAACAATGAACTTGGACTGTGTGGGGCGACGGCGACGCGTTTCGATTGCTCCGCTTCGCTGCCTGCGTCGCTGTTGCCTGCGTCTCTGTCGCAGTCGCTGTCGCCGACGACGCATCTGCTTTCTCGAAGAAACCCACCGAGATTAGTCATTGGGATTGGGATTCCGATTCGGATTGGGACAGGGACTGCGTCATTGGCATTATCAGTTTCAGCTTCAGGCTGGGCAGCAGAGTCATAGACGACAGCAGTCGTGGGCCTCTGAGATAAAGAAAATAGCCGGTATTCGAGAGTCAGCCTATAAATACACCTCCTGCTCCGGCGAACTTCTGCCTCATGCTACCTTTTGCCAGTGCCAGTGCCTCGCGACTGCGGCGACTGCGGAGTGCATTGACCCGAAAGGGCGGAACTCCAACTCAATTGCGAGCGGTTCGCGCTGCTACTTTTTATCGATTTAAGAGCCCCGCCAGCAGGAGGCAGCCACAATAGCCCCCTGCCCCAAATACTCAAACAACAAGTTGAACTCCCAGTAGTTTGTTGTGGCTGTCGATTGGATGGATGGGTGGGTGGTTTAGTTGCTTTAGCGGAAGTTCCCCCAGGAAACTAATTAAGCAGAACCAGAGAGCCAGAACCCGGAAAAGCGAGGCACCAAAACCAGACTAGTTCCCCGAAATGGTCCGTCCATTTAACCCACTTCCCTGGCGCAATATTCGGCCTCCTCGAGCCATATTTGAAAGCAAGACCCCAGGTTGGAAGTGTGTCAAGTCGGTAAGCCGCTTGGGTTTGAGTGAAGAGTAAAAATGCCAATATTAACCATTAAATCCTCATCAGAGTTTGAATTCGATTCGTTGGAGCCACAAAAAACAAAACAAGAAAGCAGCTTCGGCTTTGCCCATAAAATAGCAACTTGATCTAAAGAAAAAAAAAAACAAACAAAACAAGTCCAAGAATCTGGAATCGGAACTGCTGGACAAACAAACAAACACACTCGAAGAGCACACACCCACGTCCAGTTTCAAGAATCAATCGCGGGGGCTAGACGCGGATAAACCCATAAAAGAGTTGACACATTCGGTGACGTCATCGTATTGGAAGCCAGATCTCAAAACAAAAACTCAGAAAACTGCACCTGGAACTGAATGGGCCAGCCGGGAAAATATGGTTTCCTTTCCCGGTATAAAAGGAGGGGGGGAGAGAGTGAGGAAGATTAGCCTCTGCTGTGGAATTTTTGCGGCCTCTGCTGCGACTGCGGCTGCGGCTGTGGCACTCTTTCACTCACACCACCACCGAACCCATGGCTGAGAAGACACACACGCACTCGCACTCGCACTTGCGGCAGGACGCACTCTCTAAATTTTATTTTTGGAGGAGGGACAAGCAGCAGGCGACATTTAACGCACACACAGAGATGCATCCGGACTCCGCCGAGTACAGCTATTTTCCAAAACAGCTCCCTTCCCGCTCCCGCTACCGCTTCAAGTGCGCACTTGAAGTTTTCGGCAGGTTTATTTTAAAATCGCCACATCCACTCGGTCTCCACTCCATATCCAAGTGAACTTTCTTTTCTGCTGACGCTACTTCTAGACTTTGCCATTTCTTATTCTCTTCCTCTTGCTCTTTTTCTTTCATTTTTTGCAAAAACGCCGCCACACACACGCACCCTCACAATCGCAATCGCACGGACGCTGCAACCATTAACGCTTTCCTGGACGCTTTATGTCCACCTTCGGTCCTACGCCAACTCACCTGGTCGGCTCTTGAGTTTTTAGCTCCGTGTTAAGTAAGTCAAGATATTTGAATGTGCCTCCTGTATGTGTTATATGTAAAACAAAGAAATGCGGATTCTGCGGCGAACGTTTTTTTCTGGCGAACGAGGGCGAGCTAGAGATGTGTTATTCAGAACGGTGTTGCCAACATCGGTATATTCGGATAAAATTTAGCTATTTGGCTAGAAACTGCTATTTCTCACAGCTATTGTTGGGGCTTCGTATGAAACTCGAAATATATATATAGTGCTTTATTTACTTAAAATTTATATGTAAAAAGATACTTCTGTAAAAATATACATAACTATTTAAGTTTTCTGCTCTGCCTTTATTGACGATCAATAGTTGTCAACACTGTTTAAAAACACATCACTGAAGCAGGCATCGCACACTCTTGATAAACATTTGCTCTTACTTGCTCTCCGAATCGGGAATGAATGCATACTTAAAAATAAAAACAAAATTTTTCTTTGCTAAATTATTAAATAAACAAAATACATGAATGAATGAAATGATTGCTTTGCTAAGTTATAGGATGCAAATTTAAAACACTGTCTTACGAATACCATTTATCTTATTTACCAGTTAATTCATTTCAGAACAGTTCGGGAAACTACTTGTATCCATATAGTTTTTCTGCCAGTGTACGAACCGGGTAAACTATTTCGATATTATTGGCTTAATCATCGCAAAAACCGCGAAAATTCAAATGAGTTTAATTATCGATAACCAATAAAAAATTGTGTTTGTTCATGTTTTGGACTTAAAATTAAATAAGCTTTAAAACAACAATTTTAATAGGTTCCGCATATAAGATATTTGGTAATAGCATCATTTTTAAACGGTGACTCCCTTTATTTTAAGTTAAAAAATTTATTTTTCCATTCAGTTAATAATGGCCATTTTTTGTCATTTAATGATATTTTGGCACTTGTATAATCTTAAACACACAACAAGGATATTAATAAAATCAACCATTTACTTAATGCTAATAAATGCAATCGTTTCCACATAAAAGTTGGCATTAAATGCCTGTAAATGCACTTGCTCCCCGAGCTCTCGGCAGGGTTAAATCTCGGCACGAATAAATCACATGCGGAAGACTCCAAACTTGGTATCCTGGCCAGCGTTATTCAAGGCAGCCTTCAGGCTCAGACCTAGGACTTGGCGAGTGTTGGCCGGATCGATAATGCCATCGTCCCACAAGCGAGCCGTACTGTAGTACGGAGAGCCCTCAGCCTCGAACATCTCCACGATGGGCTGCTTTAGCTTCTGGGCCTCTTCCTCGGTGAACTCCTTCCCTGCACGTTTACGCTGATCCTGCGTGATCTGGGCCAGTACATTGGCGGCTTGGGTGCCGCCCATGACGGAGATACGAGAGTTGGGCCACATGTAAAGGAATCTCGGCGAGTAGGCTCGTCCGCACATGCCGTAGTTTCCAGCGCCGTAGGAACCACCGATGATAACCGTGAACTTTGGCACATTTGCACATGCCACGGCAGTGACCATTTTAGCTCCGTTTTTGGCGATTCCGTTGGCCTCGGCGTCGCGTCCCACCATGAAACCTGAAATGTATTGGATTTAAAAAAAAAATGCTACTTTAAGAAGTATCCTTTTCAAATACCTGTAATGTTTTGCAGAAAGACCAAAGGAATTTTGCGCTGGGCACAAAGTTGGATAAAGTGAGCTCCTTTAAGGGCGCTCTCCGAAAAAAGGACTCCGTTGTTTCCCACGATGCCAACGGTGTTTCCATACAGCTTGGCAAATCCGCACACCAGAGTCTCTCCGTAGAGTTTCTTGAACTCGGTGAAGCGGCTGCCGTCAACAATGCGGGCAATCACCTCGCGAACATCAAAGCTCTTGGTAAGATTTGGGCCCACAATGCCGTACAACTCACGGGGGTCGTAACGGGGCTCCTCCACCACATCCTTGGCATTGGAATCTTGGAAATTAAGCTGGCTAGAATGCAGCAATCGGTCGTTGTACCGGTTGGTGGCCGGCAAGTTCAGATTACTGACGATCTGGCGGGCCAGGTGCAAGGCGTGCTCGTCATCCACAGCGTAGTGGTCCGTGACTCCCGAAGTCTTGCAGTGAAGATCGGCTCCGCCCAAATCTTCGGCAGAAACCTCTTCGCCGGTGGCTGCCTTGACAAGCGGTGGGCCAGCCAGGAAAATGGTTCCCTGCTTTTTAACTATGACGCTCTCATCGGCCATGGCCGGGACGTAGGCTCCACCGGCTGTGCAGCTGCCCATAACGACGGCGATTTGCGGAATTCCTTGAGCCGACATGTTTGCCTGATTGTAGAAGATGCGTCCAAAGTGCAGTTTGTCCGGAAAGACATCTGCCTGTCGTGGCAAGTTGGCGCCGCCCGAATCCACCAGATAAATGCAGGGCAGTCGGTTTTCCTGCGCGATTTCCTGGGCACGCAGATGCTTCTTCACAGTAATTGGATAGTAACTGCCTCCTTTGACAGTGGCATCATTGGCCACGACCACGCACTCCGTTCTGAAAGAGGTAAGACGCGTTTAATATTTAGAGATAATTCCATGTTTTTCTAATTTAGCTCCAATCCAAGCTCCTAATCTAGCTTTAAAACCTTTTGATTCCATTTAACTTTTAAATAAATACTTTCTTTATCCTACATCCTTTTTACAGCTCCCAAAGGAAAGATACCTACCCGCAAACCCGACCTATTCCGGTAACGATCCCTCCCGAATTGACGACTTCTTCGCCATACAGCTCATGTCCGGCTAGAGTAGAGAGTTCCAAGAAAGGAGAACCCTTGTCCAGCAAGTTGTTGATGCGATCCCTGGCCAGTAGCTTTCCCCTCGACGTGTGGCGATCGATTGCCTTCTGGCCACCTCCCGTCAACACCTGGCTGGTCAAGTTGCGCAGTTCGGAAACTAATTTTCCCATTTCACTGGCGTTTTCCTAAAAAGAAACGAATCAATATGGCAGAACTTTGCTGAAAGTATGTATGCGGGTGCTACCTTGTACTCTGCGGACTGTTTGTCCACCTCGCTGGGCAGGACATTGGCCTCGCCCACGTGAAGCAACCGAGTCTGGCTGCGCAACAGGTTGGAGGCCACGGGGCCCCGCAGCAGCAAACTCAGCCGGATCATTTTTGGAGACAATTTTGGTGTTAAAAGCCGAATTTACCACGCAGGTGGGGGTGTTACGTCAATATTCTGTTTTCGAGCTTGGTGGTTGATAGCGATAACCGCAGAGCAACAGCTGATCGATCATGCTGAAATCTATCGATTGTTGGCGGGATATTTAAAAATTTGTCACAAGCCTTGATTCATTTTAAATTTAAATAAAAAATAAGTTTTATCTTTTGAAAGAACTTCAGTTCCATTAAAGACTTTTATTTCGTTTTTACACATTTATTAATTGCAACTCACTAGCTTTGACCATTTAGGAATTAAACATGAGACCTTTTAACAAAATAATTAGGCAACTACGAAGGGTGCATTTGATTATGCTAAAAGTTCTATGAACTTTAATACGTTACTATTCGTTACACAATTATAGTTAACATGATCTGTGATTGTGCAGTTCGCTCTAGAAGGTAAGTGGTAAATACTAATAAATATTGATTTACGTAGTCGTTAGTAGGCGTTGTTTGTTTCTTTACACACTGCGAGACAATCACTTGACAAAAATAAACATTGGCTTGCTTAAATTTATTCATTAACTAATTAAAGATAGGTCTAATTTTAGATTTTCCTTAAAGCGTTTCGAAAAATTGTACTACGAAATGTGTTTTTGATCAGACCCCAGCAAGATTCACTTGATCTTAATTTTGTGCAGCTTCAGCTTGAAGCCCAAAACCTCGCTAAGCACTCCCGAAAGGGCCGACAGAATGACCACCTTGATAGTTGTGAATAAATATGGGTTGGCGCTAAGGCCAGAGATCTTGAACGGCGTTTCGAGCTCCTTCAACAGATCCGCCGCCAGCTTAAGCACGCTGTTGGACACCATCAGCTCCTCCTTTTTCTTGGGCTTTTGCTCGATTTGCAGGTATAGATTGATCTGTTCAGTGATTAGCACCGAAACGCTTCGATACTTGTGCTGGATCTTCTGGCCGAGGGTCATAAAGCGCAGCAAATAGATTCCGATAGTTATGGACCACATCAGAGCCTCCAGCGTGAGATGGGTGTGCAGGTGTACGGAGTCCTTGAGCCACTCGACGCTGAGAAAGGCCAGTAAGAGCAGTGTAACTATAAAGGCAGCGGACACAATGATATCCACTGACCGCTGGGGTCCTCGTTTCTGTGGGCAATCAAAAGTTAATAAAGATATCCTCTTGAAACTTGCATTCATTACCTTTAGATACGAGCGAACGCTAAGCCAGGTCTTGATGTTGCGCACCTTGTTCAGGCGGAAGTGAGGCAGGTTTGACTTGCGGGCTCGTCGTGACGATGTCAGGTGGGAGAAGAGTTTGGCGTAGAGGAATCGCTGCTTAAAGGTGCGCTCGGCAACAGCGAAAATGACGAACAGGATTAGGGTCAGGCAGAGACGCTGCACGAAGCCCAAAGCCAGCACAGTCCGTTCCCAGCGAGCTTCACCGAAGGCAAAGCCCAACAGGGTACCGGGGGAAGCCATCGACTTTTCCCACAATAGTTGCGGCACATAAAAGTAGCTAATCTCAGCCCCCTTCTCTGTGTCGCTTCCCAGAGTCATTTCTCCAATGCGGCAGAAAACTGGGATTAGAGAGAGGAGGAAAGAGAACACCACGCCGATGTAAATGTAATCGTTGGTTTCCCCCATCGAGTCGACGCGCTCAATGATGCATGAAGCGATTTCCAGCACCGAGAGTTGCGCCTTCTTGGCATCGCGTTGATCCCAAATGGTACAACTAACTGGGGAGAAGGAGCGTAGAAAATTATGTAATCTTTAAAGCTTTTAAAACTTTTATTACTGCAAACTCACTGCGATCCAAGCTGCTGTGGGGGTTTAGGATGGTGGTGGGCGTGATATCCAGCTCGCAAGGATCTTCATCGCTGCAGGCCGCGTGCTTGAATGTTCCGTCCGAGTGGTCCATGTCCGAGGTGTAGCTGCAGTCCTCGCTGTTCGTGGTCACGCCCAGCCAGTCGGTGGCCGAGGTGGTGCAGTCCTGGTTGCAGGTCGAGGCCGTGCCAGAAGCGTGATCTGCATCATCGCATTCATCGGATTCCGCGCAGCTTGTGGTCGACTCATTGCCGCGCGCCGATATCTTCTTCTCTTCACCGGTGGTTGCGTTCAGACGCAGTCGGAGCTGACTGCTTTGCGTAGTCACTGGCGGGACAGCCGTCGACGAATTTGGAAGCGGCGAATGGTTGTTGTCTTCGCCGCTGGAGCTCTTTCCATTCAGGCTTTCGAACCCATCGTCCTCGCCGATGCTGCGCCGCGTCTGATACGCAGGTTTAAGGGTCTCTATCCGGTTGCCGGGATCCGCTGGCTCATCCACTATAACATGGCTCGAGGAAGGTTGATCGCCGGGTTCGTATGTCGCGCAAATCTGGATGGGCGTGTGCCAGTTTACGTTTCGCTTCTTTGGACTCTCTGGAGCCACTCCTCCCTCCTGTCTATTGAGATCGATGTCCGTCTGTTCGTCGGCCTGGGGAAGAGAGCTAATGGCAGTTGTGGTCAGGTAGGTTTCCTCTGCGGGGGTCCTTTTGATGACGACAGGCGGCGGCGTTGCAGAAAGGATGGGTTCGGGTATGGCACAGGTTGCAGCTACGGTAGCTGCTGGTGTTGGTGTGACGGGCCGGGAGATCACATCGATTACACTGGCTATGTTGCGGCGGATTGGAAGGGAGGTATTACTGCTGGGTTGCGACAGGTCCACTTCCGGTTGACGAATACTGTAAAATATTGATTTTTTTAATAAAATAAATGACTTTGTTAAGGAGTACTTTGTATATATTACCGAACAAACTTCTTTCGCCGTCGTACTCGGTGCTCCCGGGTTCCGGAATTCTTGTCGCTGACATTGGTCATTGATATTCGTCGTAGCTTGTTTTTGTTCGTCCCACTCGTGCTTCCCGACGCAGTATTTGTGGCCACGATCTGGGAGTGGATCAAGCTGATTAGCAGGCTTAAGGCGCACGGGATTAATAAAGCACTGAGCAGGTCGACATGTTCTTCCGCCTGCTTGTCTGCAGTCTTCTCGCCGTCTTGTCCCTCCTCTTCGCCAGCTAAACGATTGGGAAAAATGGAGCCGTTCGCTGCATTGTCGTAGCCCAGCGGCACTAGCCGGCTGGTATGTAGCACGAAGATGGCCCAGTTAAGTAGCTGGGTGAGGTAGAGGACCAGGATGAAGCCGAAGGCATTGGGCGTGGTCTGCTTGACCCACCATTGGGCGTACAAGGGCAGCAAGACATAACGTAAGATGGCCAAACGGATCACCGTCAGCAGGGTCTGTTTTGGCTTGGCCTTTGGAAAAGTGGAACCTCGCACCAGATCAACATCGATCAACTCCGTCTTCAGCTTTGTGTTCTTCAAGTTGACATTATTGAAGCCATCTAAGATCCGCTGTTCGACGGTCTTTTCCCATTCTTGCTTGTCATAAGTGCCGATTTTCTTCTGGTACCTGAAAGGCAAGCATTAGGTAAGCTTGGGAAGGGGGCTTTACAATCTGATTACTTACCATTCAACAATTTCATCCAATTTCATAGTAATAATCACATAAAAGCCTTCAATTTGTCGTGCAGCCTGCGAATGAACAAAGAAATCTTCAATTAGAGTTGACGAGCTTCTGAATTACGAAAGCTGCGAATAGCTGCTTGGGACTATCCGGATGTAAGTGTAGAATCGGCACGAGCCCACACCGCCTTAAGTACTTGCCAGCCAACCAAATGTGGACAAAGCTGTAATGAAGTTTCTGACGAACTCGGCGTTTCTGGCCCACTTACTGGGAATAGCCTTAAAAACAGCTGCTCTGCATAACGGGTTTTACACTGGCCAGCTAACGGGGGTATCGGGTAACAGCTGATGACTTTCACCTTCGCCTTGCCCCAAGCGGGTGAATCCCAGCTGCCCCAGCTGGTGGATAAAACCAAGTGCGCGATAAGCGAACATGAACTGCGCAGTGGAAACGCTTTGCGCTACATTGGAAATTGGGAATAGGAAATGGACGAGCACTTTGGTCGCCTTGAAGGCGGGGCAGGCAGAGCAGGCGACCTGAACAGCTGTTATCAAGGGGCGGCATCTGTTACTCGCACACATACACAACCTTACACACACATGGGTTTCTCAAGAAATTTTGGGCGCGGGCCGTTATGCTGACCTTCTGCAGTACTTGGGGTTCAAGGTGAATCTCTAGCATCTGCATTGGGTCACAACTATGAGGAAGAACCTGCCCTGAGAGGCAGCTCTCATTCATGACAGTTACCTTGAGTTGAATCGCGTCCGCTATCGATTTTTGGAGGCTGAGTTTCTTGCTCGGCCGCCGACTCCCTTTTACATTGAATGGGCTGGGCTGGGCTAGCGCCTGGGCTGACTGCTTTCGGGTTTCCCTTTCCCGGCTGTGCACTGGTAATTTTGAATGCACTACACGCACCGTAGGGTGATTTGCACTTGCATGGGGGCCGAAAAAGATTTGATGCGCAGCACCTAATGAGAAACGAAAAAGTAGTGTTGTTGATAGTAGTGCTGGCACATCGATGGTACTATCGATAACACCGATGCTTCGAAGCCAGCTTGCAACATTGATTGTTCGAAAAACATTACGATAGTATCGCCAAAATTGATTCACCTCTACATTTCTTGGTAGGCTTTGTGTTTTCCAGTGACTTTTGCTGTCTGAAAGATTGTTTGCGGAGGAAGACGAACACTTAACAAACATTTAATAAAATATTAAATAATAAAAGGCATATATTAACTTTAAAAGTTTGATTTCAGTTATAAAATTGGCGGTTTAAAATTTGTTTCCATCTCCTTTGTTGCATTGTGTTGCTAGCATTTCTGTTCCTGTTATACTGCGCAACATGTTGCCTGGTGGAAGGGGTGTTATCGATGCATAATATTAGGGTTGTAGAGATTTAGAAACATGGATATGGATGTTTGGAGAGAATAGAACATCGATAAAAGATCGTTGCCACACGAAACATTGAGCTACACGGGAAATTCAAATGATAATGCGGACGATGACTGTAAACTACTGCACCAAGATCAACAAACTGAATAAATACACTAATTGTTAATTGTAACTATACTAGGAACTCCTTATAAGGCAGGTCGCTTGACCTCATTTCCTCAAAAACTACCTCCTCTTCCACAATAATAAGGTCTCCCCCCTTATCTACTCCTGAGGACTCACACCATTCAACACTTTTGTTTTCACTGATTATCGACTCTCCTGAAGTCCTCTCCAGTTATAGCGCGATCATTGTTAAATTGTAAAATAAATTAAATTAACATTTAATTCTTTAATATTAAATAAAAGTGCCCTCCTCCTCGATTCTCATACATGGCACTTAACAAAAGTTTATATTTAATTCTAAACTGTTAAATAACAGCAAAATTTACCTTTAATTCTAATGTTAAATAACAGTGCCCTCCTCCTCGATTCTCATTAATTGCACTTAACAAAATTAACATTTAATTCTAAAATGTTAAATAACAGCGCACTTAACAGAATTTAACTTTAATTTTAATGTTAACTTTAATTCTTATGTTAAATAACAGCCCCCTCCTCCTCGATTCTCATTAATTGTGCTTAACAAAATTAACATTTAATTCTATACTGTTAAATAACAGCGAACTTAACAGAATTTAATTCTTTAATGTTAAATAAAAGCGCCCTCCTCCTCGATTCTCATTAGTTGCACCTAACAAAACTTGACTTTTAATTCTATACTACACTATATGCAAATACTTTTTTCCTTATATCGGTTATGTACTTTTATTACTTTTTAAAGCAACAACAAGCTTGAACTCTTTTGGTTTTAATAGATATGTATAAACTTTTTATATAGGTTAGGAATGTGCAACCATATCCTTGTAAGTTACTTTTTTAACCTTACTTTATATATATTAAATTAAACGCATTATCTATTTATGATAGTGCTTAAAGTATAGGTGTTTTATTTCTATTATTTGGGTTTTGAAATGTTATATATTTATTGATTCAAAACTTAAGCTGGTTTCATATTAAAATAGGTTGGTTAAAAGCAAAAATAAATTGTCTATTTGTTTTGCAAGTACAGAGTATTATGAAATCGGTATTCAGTCCCGGGAGTCCCACTGTTAAGTGATTTCAAAAAAACATTTTCCTTTAAAATGGCTTTCATTCGTGTTTGTTTTTATAGAACGATTCGTAATACCACCGACCATATACACCTTTGTGTACATTAGATCACGGGCGCCGAAATGCATAAACAGAGAGAAATGCAACGGAAAATCGAAAAGAAAACTTGGGAAAAATCTCTCGTGGTGGGGGAATATTTCACCACACTCCTCACATGATCATGCATCGGTTGGCGCACGGCTGTCCGATTCGGAAGCTTTTGGGGGGTGGTGAAAGGCGGCCAAAAAAAAGCTCGAAACTCAAGATCCCTAAAGCTTGGGGCGGCCTCTCGAGTGGCAGCCATTTCCACCGGATACCGTCAATTGCGAGCGGACCTCTGCACGGAGTGGAACAAAATCTGAAAACCTAGAGTACAGTCCGCGGAAAACGTTCAATTCACAGAAAGCAAGAATAAATATATACATATATTCTAATTTTCTCATATATACCCTATATATATATTTTTCGGCTGTATAAATACGAACAACGCATATATGTATCAGTGAACCAAAAGTTGTTATACATAAAATAAATTGCGAAAGAAAGAAATACCACATTATCAACTAAAAATAGTGCCCGATTCTCAAAGGAATATACAAAATTTTAATAACGAAAGTACCAAACGACGTGAACGACTTCAAAAAGTATATAGCTAACCAAAAAAAAGCAGACACACGGCCGCATGTTCGAGTTAAGGGTTTAGGAATCGTCGTAGTGAAGAACCGTTAGAAGGCAGGGATATCGAAATCGCTATCGAAAGATGACTTTCACTCGCCTCAAGACCCTGTCGCTGCTCGTGTGTGCTCTGCTGGCACTCAGTTTTCCCGGATATGTAAATGGCGCTAACAACAACAACAAGAAAGGATCGCAGCCAGCTGCCCCGCCGGAGCCGGAGGCCGTCATCGAGGAGGTCAATGCCAAGCAGTTGGAGAAGCTTTTGGCTGACAAGGATTACGTTGCCGTCTTCTGGTGTAAGTTATCTTGATAGTGTATGTCGTGTGTGTGTGTCGTGTGCGAGAAGAGTGTGCGTGTGAGGTGTCCGTTGTGTGGAGCAAGTAACGGTACGATCCGGTCCGGGCATCGAGCTTTTAATGCGGGACTCGAAATAGTAACAGAAGCCATATTATATAAATTTTCGCTAGTGAAAATTCTAAAAATTCACATACAAATGAAAATATGTGAAAAATTCGTTGCTCGAAATGTCCGAGATTTTCATTGGGTTAATTTTTTCTCTTTTTTCTTTTTTAATTTCCTCGCCATGTTGCCAGTAGTCTGCGTTGCCTTCCTCTTTCCCCGTGTATTTTTGGTTAGTGTCCTATCTTTGTGTTCTTTTAATACCCGGCAACATGGTAGGGAGAGGGTATATTAGGCTTTCTTAAAAGAATGTATCAGGTGATCAGAAAAATATAATTTTTAGCGAAAAATAGTAAAAGATAATTTTTATTCCGCTGGAATCTAGCCCCAAAAAGTAGGCCACAGATTATTACCGAAAAATTCTTCAAGTGTAATATCTTTTACTTCGAGTGCCGGGTATGCATAGTCGAGATCCAAGACGTACATCTATTTTTATTTAATATGAATCGAGAAATCTCTCTTGACATTGAGAAATTTTCGTCGTATATTTGGTGGCAGCGTTTTCTTTGGTTTTTTTTCTAGCTTTTCGTCATTTTTTTTTGGCACCAAACACACATAACTGTAAATTTAGAAGCTTTTCTCGAACTCCAGTTGGAAAATGATTTTCTGATTAACTGTGTAAATTTAGAAGCTTTTCTTAAAGCTTAACTCCAGTTGGAAAAATGGTTTTTTTCGGCTAACTGTATAACTGTAAATTTAACATAGAAGCTTTTCTTTAACTCCAGTTGGGAAAATGATTTTCTGATTGGAAGTCGCGAAAATTAAGAGCTTAATGTTGATTTGGGGAGCAAATGTTCCTAGCTATTTTTAGGTTATAATATAACCATTGTTTTTCCCAATGAAATATTTTATCTAATTAAAATGTTTAGCGCGAAATAATGCAGAAAATGTCGTAAATTGGCCACTAATGGTGCAAATAAATAATTTGGCAATTGCAATGAATTAATTGTGACTCCGATGCATTATTCCCCAATGCCAAAGTTAATAAACAAGAAAAAGTCTCGACAAATATATTTCAAATCTTCTCTATATACAACCCAGATATTATCCTATATGTATGGCTGGTTCTGTGGCAAGTCCAAAAATAATTGTTGACAATGAAAATATTTTAAATCCAAAGACCTCCGAATCCAATGCTCGGAAAAACAGCCTAGAATAATCATGGAGCACCTACGCAAATGTCAGCCCATTTTAATTTTCAAGTTTCCAAGGCAATCAAATGAAAGATAATGCAGGATTTTAATTGATTTTTATCGCTCAGCGGGATGATTGTAGTCGTATTGTTTGTTATTTCAAGAAATTGGTATTTATGTTATTGCCGAGCATTGCTAAAATCCGGCAAATTTGAGCTTCCTGCCGAGGTTACAAATCAAATAGATCTGTTCCGTGTATTTGGCTGCCTATTCGGGAAATATAAATAAAGATCTCAAGCGTTTTCGATTTATTTTCGAAGCAGTGATTACAGAAACTAATTGTGTTTGCGCGGGAGGATTGTGCAATGCCCTGGGGATCCCATTCACGGGGTGGGGTCCCTTGCCCCACACACAGAGAGATCTTCCGATCTTTTGTCTGTTTTTGCCACTGCGGCGACAGTGGCGAATTTTATGAATTAATTTAGCAGTTTTAGCAAATTTGTTGGCAGTTGGTGGTGCATTAATAGCATTAACGAATTGACCTGCCTTTGCTCTGTCATTTCATTCATTCATTCAGCCATAATTCGCTCTGGGCAGACGATGATGCATCCTGCCTATAATATAGGAATAGGAATGAATAATCTTTGTGGCATTCATTTCTGCCGCTGCCGCTGATGCTGCTGTGGTTTTTGAACGCGAATTGTGGTTCCGCTCTGGCGTCACTTGCACCAGTTGCTGGTTGTCAATTGATGTCGGTATCTCTATTCGATCTGGTTGCCCCATCCAAGATATATATCCATCCTCTCCTGCTTCTGACCATTCTAGATGCGCGCAGCTGTGTGACCTGTGATAAGGTTTTAGCGGAACTCGAAAAAATCGACGATGACACAGACTCCTTCGGAGTGGACTTTGTGAAAATCAACGACAAACGACTGGCCAAACAGTATGGCATCAAGAACTTCCCGGCGCTCACCTATTTCAGGTATTGCTCTATCCTTTTAATATATAATCAGATATAACCTAATTGAATCCTTTGGTATTAACAGGGAGAAGGAGCCCATCATCTACGACGGTGACCTGATGGACGAGGAGGGAGTTCTTGACTTCCTCACCTCTCTGGAGGCCATGGATCTGCCCGATCGCATCGAGGAGGTGAACGCCAAGATTCTGCAGAAGATCATCGAGGACACCGACTTCGTAGCCGTGCTATTCTGTAAGTCAGCTCGCCCCATTCAAAGCTCCTTCTAACTCCTTGATTCTACACTCCGTCCGGTACTATTGGCGGAGTTTGTCTTGACGATGTTCTATTTCAAGCAGTTGCAGTTTTTAGCGAACACAAACAGTTTAGCTCTCTTGTGACTAAAAAGCATACGATTTAGGTATAGCCACCAATGATATATCTATCTTTACTGTATAATCTGCAAAAATCTATTGCTTATACTCGTACGTCTCTATATATCTTACAAAAATACTTATGTCTATTTATTGTGACTAACCCAAGCCAACTATGGACAACTTAACTCTTTTTATCTCTCTATCGATATCTCTTCCGGCGGTATTTCGTCCCCTGTCCGAGACCACAATATCTTTAACGCGAAATTTATCAAAGCATTATGTATTTTATCAAACGACTACAGGTCCAGATCACGAAACCTGCCCGCCCAGGGTAATGGGTAAGTTCTTTTCGGGACCCTCTAGCCTAGCCTTCTCCTTATTGTCCTGTTCCCCTGTGGCACCCTGTTTCTCTCCAGATTAATCAACTACTCCAATCTCCAATATAATTTTCCTAATTCCAGTAATTCCGTAATTCCAGTAATTCCGTCCCAATGCCCGTGGTTCAATATGTAAATATGTATAAAGTATTCGTCTATGTAACCCATAAAACTAAAAAAAAAGAGTTGCTTTGGTGCTTGATCGGAAATACAATATAGTATAGGGGAGTAGGTAGGTCGGCTATGCCGGGAAGATTATAGTCGGTGAAAGTCTAGAACCGCAATGGGGATGTCAGTAAACTTTTGGTAACAAACAAGATGTTTCGCATTCACTATTGACTACTTCGGGCGAGGATATTACGTATACGTATAATAATTCGTCCTTATAACCCATAAAACTAAAAAAGAGTTTCTTTGGTGCATGATCGTACATGCAATATATAGGGGAGTATGTAGGTCGTCTATGCCAGGAACGGGAGTCGGTGAAAGTCTAGAACCGCGAAGGGGATGCAATTAGCCAGAACGAAGTAATTGTCAGTAAACTTTTGGTAACAAACAAGATGTTTTGCATTCACTATTGACTAATTCGGGCGAGGATATTACGTATACGTATAATAATAAACATTACAACAACAGGGAATGTCTGGGCTCGGCGCCAGAATATGTTTTTGTCCCAAGTTTCAGTCCCCATCTTGGACAAGCAGAGGTTAATCTCGATCCTACAAATATATAGAACTATAAAGGTCTTTAACTCGAAAAATAAAGAATTCTCAAATATCCAAATATTCCGATTCTGGCCTTGTACAAATTATGGATGGAACAAAGGAGGGAATCTTAAATACCTATGGAAAATCATAAATTTAATGCCGTGTTATAATGGCTAATGGTATATATGTTCTTGTGACTACAAATACGATATAGTATCGTGCGAGATTTTATTTATTTATTTATTTGCCGTCGGCCGTCTCTTTCCCACACAGCCACCTACAATTTTTTGGCTAAAAATAGAAAACTCAAGCAGTTGGTCGGCCAAGAAAATGATTTTTTTTTCGTTTTTTTTTCGCTGCTCTCGCCGCCGCTGTTATTTTTGCTTAATTCTGAAACAACTAACTATAGAGTGGGCATCCCATGTAGCATGTACCATGTACCATATCTCGGGGATCTGTATCTGTAGTATTTGCCTCACAATCCGTATTCGTATTTTTATCAAAGGCAGACAGCATGCGAAAAGGTTTTTTATTGCGGGGCACAAGCACGCAAAACAGCATGTAGGTGAGACGAAAACAAGAGATTTTGGCCCATTGTTGCCCCACACCGCCCAGGCCACCCTCATGCCCCACACAATTGAGTTCCCCTCTTTGTCAGGGGGGTGGGCGTGGGGGCGGTGCATCAGACAGACAGCACTTTTAATTGCTTTTGCATACAGCAATACATCAACGCAACCAGCACCAGCAGCACCAGCGACAGCGACAGCACCAGCACGAGCCCGAGCACGAGCCGGCAAGACATGGGGCATGGTTATGGGCAGCTCTTTAGATGCCGCGACCAAATGCACTTTTACATAATATACGAGTACCCATTGCAATTGCATTACAGCGGCATAATTGCAAGTGTGCGCCTCTTCCCCGACTGACTTGCACTATTTTTAGTTAAGTGCAACATTTGTCTGCGACAGAGCGAGCAAATTTTTAAGTCCTAAGAGTTAGGATAAAAGCCCCAAAATATAGTTTCAGTTAGCTTTTAATATCGCTACCAGATCGAAGCATTTAAATAATAAAGTTACCATATCTTTAAAATAACTTACAATCTAACGGTAAAATAGCTCAGGTGGAAATATTACGTATACGCCATGGTCGCGAGTGAGACAGCCAGAAAGCTCGCCAGCGAAAAAGAGTAGGAATGGTTGGAGAGAGAGCTTTCCGATCATTATTTTTCTTTTCTTTCACCGACTCTGGCGGGGATTTGCGTTTCCCCATCAAGCACCTTGCAACAGGTTGTAGGCAGATCGATCGGGATGCCGTAAACAAATTGTGTAAATAAAAGAAATGCCAGGGAAAAGATTGGGTAACACCGCAGCCATATAGCACTCCATGGCTCTTGCATGCACTCCGACTAAGATGTGTCTTTACATTAACCCCTGCAGCATGCAGCATCCGCCGTGACTGTACTACTGATCCATGTCGAAGCCCCCTTGTTTACCCCTTAACTGTACAGTTGTTTTCCTCCCCCACGCTAGTCCAGAGGTCTAGATCCATAGAGCTCACTCGCTAGAGCCAGTCGATCCTAATGATTTATTGTTTGCCTGATTCTATGCCGCAACCGCGCAACGCCAGACAAGCAGCAATGCCGCAAGTGCGCCAAGGCCTTGCAGGAACTGGAGAACATCGACGACGAGGCCGACCAGCTGGGCATCGGATTTGTCAAGATTCACGACGAGGCACTGGCCGACGAATACAATCTGGGCAATCTGCCAGCACTGGTGTACTACCGCCACCAGACCCCGATCATATACGAAGGTACTGCCGTAGACCCACCCAGTAGATCCAGTTCAGATCCATTCCACACCCACACCACATTCATATCGACATCGACATAAGACATAATCCCTTAAAGAAACACCCGGTCCAGTCGCTAATATCGATCAACTGTGTCTCCAGGTGAACTGCAGCGCGAGGAGGACGTCTTGGAGTGGTTGGTGCAGAACAAGTCGACGGGGGATGAGGACGACGTGATTGAGGACGTCACCTCGAAGACGCTGTCTACCCTGATTAGCAATATCGACAATCTGGTTGTGCTCTTTTGTATGTAGAACTGATATATCCTGCGGCTGGTCTGTGGTGGTAATGGGGGCTATTAATCTGCAGATGATCATGGCAACGACGACTCGATGACCGTGCTGGAGGAGCTGGAGCAGATAGACGACGACTGCGACAAGCACGGCATTCAGTTTGTGAAGATCGATGATGCCAAGGCGGCGGGAGATTACGGAATCGACTCGGTACGATCGTGAATACTCGCGAAAACTACGAAAAGGTGTCTCTAGAATATTATTCGATTCGATCTGCAGATTCCGGCGATTGTTTACTTTGAAAAAGAAATTCCAAACGTCTACGACGGCGATCTCATGGACGAGGAGCAGATTCTCAAGTGGCTGCTGGGGCAGTTGGAACGCGATGAGATCGAGGATGTCACCGACGAAATGCTCGACACAATGATCAAAGAGGGACGCGTTATCGCGGTGTTGTTCTGTAAATATTCAATTCCTAACCCCGTAGAGTCGCCTCCATTTTGCTCAACTGCTGTTTTCCAGACGACAACAACGACAAGAAGTCCCAGAAAGTGCTCGAAGAGCTCGAGAACATTGACGACGAGTGCGATGCCTTGGGCATTACGTTCGTGAAAATCGATAATCCCGAGGAGGCCGTCGAATACGGCATCAATAAAGTTCCTAAACTGATATACTTTGAAAAAGGCATTCCAACTATATACGAGGGCAATCTGGAGGACGAGGAGAAGCTTCTCAAGTGGCTCACAGACCAAACCAGTTCCGATCAGATCGAGGACATTACCGACGAAATGTTGGATCTGATCATTGAAAAAATGCCCCACGTTGCTGTTCTTTTCTGTAAGTGATTTCCGGCCCCCATCTTAAGCCTCGAGCGGGATGTGGGATCCGGGTCCTACGGGCATCCTTTTTTTCCAGTTTCTGTAGATATTGTATAATCGATTTTCTGTTGTATCTCTGGGATGTGTCTGAGTGTCTAAAAGCAAAGTTGTAACATTCTGCTCAATATGCTTTAAAGAATTAATTTTCAAATGCGCTTTACAAACTAATCAACCAAAACTAAACCCAGAAAAAGTAGATCCCGGTGAAGATAGAATACTAGTTGAAAAATGGTTCCTTAGGTTAAGAGTTTACTATCCAGTTCAGTGATACCCCTGTTAGTCTGAGTTAGTCTTGAGATCCTTCGCAGCAAACTCAATTCCTTTGAAATTAATATTCTAAAAAACCCTTCACAGACGACAAAGACCAAAAGAAATCTCAGAAAATCCTCGCAGAATTGGAAAACATTGACGACGAGTGCGATCAGAACGATATTGCCTTTGTCAAGATCGATGATGACAAGGAGGCCAAAGAATGGGGTATCGATGAGATACCCTCGATTGTACTCTTTGAACGTGGCATTCCACACATCTACGAGGGTGATCTGATGAAAGAGGATGAGCTCCTCGGCTGGCTGGTGCATCAAAAGCGCTATTCCGAGATTCCCGAGGTGACCGATGAGATGAAGGACAAGCTGGTTGAGAACACCGAGCACTTGGCGGTTATCTTCTGTGAGTTTGTATTCCTTTGTCATCTTTTACTTCTCTAATATGTGCCATTCGATTGCAGACGACAAGGACGACAAGCAGGACATGCGCATTCTGAACGAACTTGAGAACATTGACGATGAACTGGAGAAGGAGGGTATCGTCATTGTGCGCATCGATAATGCCGCCGAGGCCAAGGAGTACGGTCTCGACCACTTGCCCGCCCTCATCTACTTCGAGAACAAGATCCCAGCCCTGTACGAAGGCGATCTAATGAACGAGGACGAGGTTCTGGAGTGGCTGCTGGTTCAAAAGAAGACGGCCACCATTGAAGAGGTCACCGACGAGATCCTGGTCAACCTGATTAACGAGCACGAGTACGTCGTTGTCTTCTTCACGGGCCCATGCGAGCCTGGCGAGACCTGCGATCACACCCTGAACGCCCTGGAAAGCATCGACGACGAGCTGGATGAGGCTGGCATCATCTTTGTCACCACCGAGGACACTGGCGTCGCCAAGAAATACAACGTTAAGACCTATCCCCGCCTGGTGTTCTTCAGGAACCGCGACCCACTGCACTTCACCGGAGATCTCGATGACGAGGACGAAGTTCTGGCCTGGATCACCGATGACGAAACCCTCGAGATTCCCGGAAAGATCGAGGAGGTCAACGTTAAGATGCTGGACAAGATTTTGGCCGAAAACGACCATGTTGTCGTGTTCTTCTGTAAGATTATCTAGCTATTATATTTATTCTATTTCTTATTATTCAATGTCTTTGATCCTGTAGATGCTGAGGGCGACAAGAAGGCCCAGAAGATCCTGAACGAGCTGGAGAACATCGATGACGAGTGCGAGGAAAAAGACATTGACTTCGTAAAGACATCCGACGACGATATTGATAAGGAATACGACCTGCCCGGTCTGCCGGCGCTTGCATTTTATAGACATAAGTTTAGGACAATTTACACCGGTAATGTCCTTGAAACTGAAGCTTTTTTACAAATATCCTTTAACGCTTGCCTCTCTCATCAGGTGACCTGATGAAGGAAGAAGAAATCCTGGAGTGGGTTATTGATTTGCACGAGTCCACTGCTGATGTTATTGAGTCGGTCGATAGGAAGACCCTCCAAGTCCTGATCAACGATGTGGAACACTTGGCAGTCTTCTTCTGTAAGAGATTGGTTTGTGCTTTAAAAAGGATCTCAGTTAATGTCTCTTACCCTCCAGACGATGACGAATGCGAATCCTGCTCCGATATTTTGGAGGAACTGGAGAACATCGACGATGACACTGACAAGCATGGAATTCAATTCGTGAAGTCGAACGACGTGAAACTTGCCCACGAAATTGGTATTTTCGCATTCCCAGCTTTGGTCTACTACGAGACTGGCGTCCCGATCATGTATGACGGTGAGTTGAACCCTGAAATT
This sequence comes from Drosophila ercepeae, assembly GCA_018150545.1. Taxonomy (NCBI): domain Eukaryota; kingdom Metazoa; phylum Arthropoda; class Insecta; order Diptera; family Drosophilidae; genus Drosophila; species Drosophila ercepeae. Next base: position 18,938,999 of record JAECWL010000161.1, read on the forward strand.
ATCAGTTAAAAACATCCATATATTACTTATTCTGGTATTTTAGGTAATCTCAAAAATGAAAACCGTGTGCTGCAGTGGTTAATCAATCAAAAGAGTAAGCGTTCTTGTTTCAAAACTGTGTTTTCTGCTTTCTAACTCACGCTCATTAGCCAAACTTTCGATACAAATAAGTTGAGCCAAAAAAAAGAAAAGTGGTTTCATTTATCCATCCCAAAAACGTGGATGCACCCGATTCCATCTACTCGTTTATTGATCTTGACTTTTGTACAAATTCAAAAACGTAATGCAACTTTCCAATATAGGCAATGATGACGATGATGATGAAAGAATTGTTAAGTTGCGCTATCCCAAGGAAAGCGACGAAGATAAGAGGGAGAGATTAAAGCGACTGCAGAACTCGATACGAAAAGAGAGGTTGCAGAAGAAAAGACGAGACAGAGAAGACGACGAGGACGAAGATAACGATGACGGAGATAAGGATGGGGATAAGGATGGGGATGAAGATGAGGATAACGAAGACGATGAAGATGAGGATGATGAGGATCTTGTAAATGAAGAAGATGAGGATGATGAGGAGGATGGGGATGAAGATGAGGACGAAGATGGGGATAATGATAAAGATAACGATGAGGAAGAGGATGATGAAGATAACGAAGATGAGGATGAGGAAGATAATGGCAATGACGAAGACGAAGATGAGGATGCAGATGAGGATGAAGATAACGGTAATGACGACGAAGACGACAATAACGGTGATGATGAGGAAGATGAGGAAAATGGAGATGAAGATGAAGACGATGAGGAAAATGGAGATGAGGATGAAGATGATGATGAAGAAGGCAATGAAGATGGAGATAATGAAGATGAAGAGGATGAGGATGAGGATAATAATAATGAGGATGATGAAGATGAAGATGAGAATGGTGACGAAGATGAAGAGAATGGTGATGAAGATGAAGATGAGGATAATGGGAATGACGATGAAGATGAAGATGAGGGTAATGGAAAAGACGAGGAAGATGAAGATGAAGATGAGGGTAATGGAAACGATGATGAAGATGAAGATAACGAGGACGAAGACGAAGATGAAGATGATGAAAACGATGGGTATAACGATAATAAGGACGATGACGAGGATGAGGGTATAGAAGATGATGAGGATAACGATAATGACGATGACAATGACGATAACAACGATAACGACGATGACAATGACAATGATAACGACGACGACGACGATGAGGAAGACGAAGAAGATCCAAAAAGTAAACCGAAATATAGGCACACGGCCAAAGGTCGAACGATACATCGCCTGGCTGACCTTTGCTCTGGTCGGCTTATAGATGAAATAGGTAATACCTGAATGTGAGTTGCCATTGACGCACTAACTGAAATAGTTGATTGTTGTGTCCACCCAACTTGAATCCCTCCCAAAACGTCCTTCCCCCACCCCCACACGCATACATTCCAAAGCGCGAAACACTCGATTTCGATAATTTTCGATTATATTCTCGATTCATTGTCTATCTACAGACTTGGGGAGAAGGAATTCAGACAGAAATGCATTTAATCAAGGTAACCACTCCATTATCCCTAGAACTATATGTCGTAGTCGATGCTTCCGCCTAGCTTCTGTGTTAAAGCACTTCTCATGCGAGGAACACCCGCAATTTGGAAGAAAGTCGCCTCCAGAAATCATACAATCCCTGAATGTTATATCGAACCCCCAAAACCCGAAGCTTTCACTAAATCAGTTCTTAGTTTCAAAGTCTGTGGTATCTGAAGTACCTCAAAACAAAAGACAGAATCAAAGAATAAAAAAATTCAAATCATAGCTGACACAATGTTTGAAATTATTTAATAAACAATAATTGCGAGTTTTTTTTTGTATTTCGGAAGACAATTCAAAATTTCGAATCAATATCGATTCGAAAAATGTGTTAATACCTATTTTGTTTGATTTATTATTATTTTCTCATAATACTTTAAGTAATTGTTAATGTTTGTTTAATTATAATAAATAATATCGATCCCGCTGTGCCCTGGAAAATATTTAAGTATACAAATGAAAACCACAAAAACGGAAACGGAAACTAGAAATGTGAAATGAACAATCGGACGTCAATCGTGAACGTCAAACGATATATCGATAAAATTATCAAAATCTGAAACTTGTACAGTCAGCATCAAAAGCATTTTGTCAGTTATTAGTTTTGATATACAAATTGATTAAATTAAATACGAATACGAAGTAATGTTACAAAATCTTCCATTCATAAAGCACGCTTTTTACTTTAGAACAAAGAATCTTTCAAGTCTTCAAATAATGAAAACCGAATCGAATCCGAAAAATCGTACTAACTGCTCTTTTTCTTTCTTTATGGTAATATCGGAGAGGCCTTAAAGGATTAAAAGCCTGTTAGGGACTTTTAATCCTTCTTCTTCGCCTACTATGATGCACTTTTGTTTAGTTTTTTTTTAGTTTTTTGTTTTTGATACTTATGATCGTAATGAACCTTCTGTTGTTATTGAACCAATTAAATAAAACATGAATTTCTATAAAACTAAACAATCTGACAAAATGTTTTTGTTTGTTTGCTCACACAGATGACGAATGTTTCTATGTTGGATTGGGTCATGACGGCCATTCAGCTAAGCGCGGTAACAATTTTGTGCCCAACGATTACAAACCATTCCAATGCTGTCCAACCAAATTGGAGAAGTCAACGAAAGTTCCTAAGATGACGGCCCAGCGCATCGGACACAGCGACGGGGAGCAGGGCAAGCGCTCCCAGGGCGGTAACTTCCAGTTCGCCTCATCCTCCTCCACCTCCGCATCGAGCAAGTCCAACACCAAGCCAGCACCAGCCAGTAAGAAGCCGGCGAAGCGCCCTCAGATCAACAACGATGATGATGACGATGATGATGACGACGAGGAGGCCGAGGACAAGCCCCTGGTGAAGGTCTCGTACGCCAACAAGCGCTCCGGAGGCAGCAGCAAGCCCCAGGCTGGAAAGAAGCCCCTGAACAAGGTTCAGAACAACAACGACGAGCAGGAAGAGGTCCAGCAGAAGCAGAAGTCGTCCAAGAAATCCGGCAAGCTGAATGTCAAAACCGGTACGTAAACGGTGTTCCCGCCGTGCCACTCAGTATCCGTAGAAACAGAACCAAGACACATCCGAAAGCCAACCAAAATTCATTGTCCCATTGTCCTGTCCCATGTCCCATGTCCCATGCTCATTGTCTTAATTGCTAATGTCGTACCCCATAATAATCAGACACTAAACGACACCAGAACAATTTGGTCGATACTTTATTTGTTTATTTCTCTTCTCTTTTCTTTCTCTTTGTGTCTTGCAGGCATAAATTTTTTCCAAAATCGACTAAAAAATTTGTATGACCTCGTTTTTCAGGATATCTCTCTGTGGGAGTAAGGCAACAGTTTAACTGAGTGTGGCACTAAAACCACAAGCAGTTAGATAGTGATTGTTTGATTGAATGATATGCCATACTAAGTACTCGTAGCACGTATACTGTTGTCAGATGATAAACAACCAAAATACCAAATCAAAACCAAAATCTAAACAAAAACCAACTCAAGCCAGTAATACCATCTAACAAGGACCTTCAATGACAGGTTTCTATTACTAGATGTCCAACATCTTTGTGTGACTGCAAAAGACAACACCCACAACTGAATAACCGAACTTGTATGGCTGTGTGTATATAAGTATGAGGTCCGTCCTCTACCCCACTAACCTAGAAAAGTCTGGCTGGGGGGCTTGAGCCCTGTTGTAATACCCGATACTTGTACTTATACATCCTCGGTGCCTGATCATTGTCCATCCTTTCTTAGCCACAAAACTCAACCAGCCCGTTGTTCCACGTTGAGAAGATCAACCGATAGCAGAAGAACCACACGCAATTCAAAAAACAACACACAAACACCAATCACAAATCACACAAAAACATTACAATTACAATAATTTATAAAAAAAGAAACGAACATTTTTGAAAAGAAGAAAAAATACTAACTTACACATTGTTGATATTTTCGCTAAAAACTATTTTCAAGAGGGATCTATAACTAAAAACTAAACTTAACTAATTCTTAGTTGCATTTTGCCAACGGATTTCAACAAACTTTGTTCAAACTAAAAGCAATTACTTCAACAACAAACTTTCAAACTTCTGAGAACTTTCACTTCTATACTTCTATATATTTATTGTTAGCCAAGCCAAGCAACTCAACCCACTTTGTTATTAACAAATCGATCAGCCACTGTCTGTTGTCAATAACAAAAGCGTACACTTTTTGATACTACTTCTTTTTGTCGAAATATACAATTATATTTATGTAGTTAGTCTAATTTAAACAAGAGCCAAGGAAGCCAAGGAGCCAAGGAACAAAAGGTTTAAATATTTTTTGAAACAATTTACACTTGGCAGGGAAATAACTGTTTTGAACTATTTTAACAAGATCGATCACGATCGATCGATCGATGAGAGCTTTGAACTGTTTTCTAACCATCATCACAAAGAGCCATAGTCAATATATACTTTTTTTGTAATACGCCATCAAGCATCAAGGTGTGCTTGCCACATGCCACACACTTTGTAAATTTGTTGTAACTTTAAGAAAACTCAAACTATAGATTTCTCGCTGAACAATGGCCTCGCATACAATGTATCCGCCATGTTGTTTCATTTGTTTTCTTTTGGGGGCGCCATTTAATGTCGCCCGCGTTGTTTTTGTTATCGATATTTGCAAAGTATCTATCGAATATATATCTTTATCGCCTATGTTTCCTTAAGCTAATTACTCTATTACTCAGCAACCGCACTCAACTGTAACTAAATCCAACATTTATGTAACTGTAACAATTTTTTGTTGAACAGCAGCTGTTAAGTCAAGATCAACGAATGTATTTTTGTCAAACGATTTTCAACCTGAATATTGTCAGAATGTAAGCAACAAACTCAATATATAAACGAATCAATTTTTGTAAAACTAAAACCCGACAAATAATATATAAAAGTATGCAATAAAACTGGAAAAATCAAACAAAATAAGTTCTCTTATTTGAAATATTAACTAAAACATATTGAATAATTTCAAACAAATTAAATGAAACCGATAGCTTTTAAGAAAATCCTTAGAGATGTGTAATCACTTTTTTAGGTTATGGGTTATACGGGTTATAACGGGATTAAAAGTGTACTTTACTTTGATTGATTGATTGACAAACTGCAGCCACCAGGTATGTGCCAAAAAATGGATTAATTCCAAAAATATATCTAGTAAAATCCTAACAGATTTCCATGTTTCTCTCCTTTTGAATAAACAGGAAACATAGCCAGCAACGAGGATGTCTTTAACTGGATCCTGGAACAGAAGGCCGACCAAAGCATACAACTTATCGATCGGGACCAACTCGTCGAGTATATAGGCACCAAAGACTTTTTAGCGGTTGTATTTTGTAAGTATTTTATTTTATTATGTGGCGGCCCCACACCTAGTCCTAAAGTAGGTAAAGGCTAAGGAATTTAGGAGCTATACATTTATCTAGATCTATAATTCGCGCCCACTAAAAACTGTAACTGCCCAAACAACTCAAGCCAACTGAATTCTGAAAGAATTCCCAATAAAATCTAAATTTCTGCAAAATATTAATGTGGGTGAGTCCTTCCATATACTTGCAGACAAGGAGGACGATCCCGACTCGCCGCGAGTGCTGCGACACATCGAACTAATCGACGATGAGGCTACCGAATATGGCATTTATATAGTGAAGATGCACGACAAACTAATGGCCAAGAAGTACGGGTTCAGGAACCCGCCCGGCCTCACCTACTTCCGCAAGGGCAAGTACATTAACTACGACGGTGACATCGACGACGAGGAGGAGATCCTCGACTGGCTGACCAGCCCTGCCAACATGGAGATGACCGACCACATCGAGCAGGTCAACCGCAAGATGTTCGAGAAGATTCGCAAGAATTCCGACTACGTGGCGGTGATATTCTGTAGGTTCTAATAGGAGACTCATGAGAGGATTAGATCTTATTTCGTTTTCGATCTCCACCCTCCAGATAGCGACGAGTGCAAGCAGTGTCCTCGCGTCCTCGCCGAGGTGGAGCACATTGACGACGAGGCTGACAAGGCTGGCATTGATTTTGTGAAGATCGACGACAAGCAGATGGCCAAGGAGTACGGCGTCTTTGCCCTGCCAGCCATTGTCTTTTTCAAGCCCACATCCAAGGAGCCAGTTATCTACGCCGGTAGGATTTCAAATCCTTTCTCTTATCGCCAATTACTTACTGAGGTTGTGGTTTCTTCTAGGTGATCTTTACGAAGAAGAACAGATCCTCACTTGGTTGATCACGCAAAAGGATCCAAGTGGAGATGTCATCGAAGATCTCGAAGGCGAGAGACTCGTTCAGTTGATTGAAGAGTCTGGCTCCATAGCCGTGTACTTCTGTAAGTTGCCAGCAAGGAGAGGCTTCCGCCCTAACCGACGATATTCTATATAAAATATGCGAGGTTTAAGGTATTCGATGCTGCAATCGGTTTGGTGACATCAATCCATACAAAGTACCGTGTCCAAGGTGGAAGTCATTTTATGTTTTCTGTGTCTGACAGGGTAAATCTTTTTTTAAGGAGGATAAGGATATTATATCTTTATCTTTGACAAAACCTGCTAGTTTCCTAACTATATTCCTAATCAGTATAATGAGTAGATCTAAGCTTGTCTGTCTCTTCAGAGTCTGTTTCCGATAAAATGTATCATTGAGAAATATTTAATGAAAGCAATGTACATAAAACGAAAAAACTATTCAGTATAAAAAGCTTTGTAGATCGTAACTCGGGCATCTGTCGTATATTGCCATTCTTTTTAGGACCTTTAATAAAAAAGAATATAGAATTAACGAAATAACTATATATGATCCGTACGACAGGCTTTGTAGATCTTAACTTGTCCGTGTGTCCGGCAGAGTCTGTTTCCTATACGATAAATGTTTTTGCGACCCTTTAGAAAGATAAATTAAGAAATAGGAAACTTCTTGACCACTAAGACAAGCTTGGTCCGGCAGAATGTCTTTGTATTTGAAAGGATTCCCTATAAATCTCATGATTCAAAGATGAAAGCTCAATTTCCAATATCTAATGCATACTTTAACTTAGAATTGCTAAATGAGTAACCAACTTTAGTTGACATTCTAATGTTAGGATCGTTTCGGAATGGCAAGACTAGAATTTCCAATCTACATTCGTTAAACTTCATCTAGAAAGTCATCATTTAGTTAACACTGTGTCGATTTGTCGAGGAGGTACTGTATGGCATTGATGGTCACGATTTTGCGCAAAAAGTTTGCAGCAATCTTTGTGTAACTTGTAACTTGTATCTTGTAACTTGTGGTTAACCAGTGAGAAGTCACTCTAGTTTAAGCCTAATTAGCGCTCTGTGTATCTAACCAATCAAGACTTTATTTATATTTCTATTTGCGACTATCTATGAAATATCAATCCGAACCGAAACCGAACACAAATCGAAACCCAAACGTAGGGAACAAGACAAAGTGCGATATTTGCAATTCAAAAGCGGCGCGCAAGGCGCGTCTGAAAAAGGAGCGGGAACAGCACCAGCAGGAGGGCGGAGCTGCCGGTGCGGCTGCCGCCTTCGGCAGCGAGGTAGATCCTTCCGAGGCGGGCGCTGGCGGGGCGGCGGACGGGTCGCCGGGCGCTGGGGAGGCGCCATCGGGTGGAGATGCAGCTGCTCCAACGGATGCGTCGGCTGGCAAGCACGAAGATGGTAGTGCACCTTTCTGCCTTGAGCTTGTCCACCTGGAATGAGTCCGAAAATATCTTAACGTACCATATGTATAACCCAGCACCACCAGAATCCACAACCACACGCCACACAGCCCCACAACCCCACCAAAAAACTCTATAGAATCTACATTTCGTGCCCACTGTAGCCGTCATCTTGAATCAAAACCGAAACTCTCTATCTGTCTCTTTCTCACTGTCGCTCTGGCTCTTTCTATCTTCTATCTGTCTCGCACCCAAAATCCCCTTTTTTTGTGATTTTTGAATTAAAGCTCCCCTAGTTGTTATCCCGTTATTTTAAGTTTATGCGTTGAAATTTATGAAATATTTATGATGTATTGGTTATTAGTTTTAAAAAGATCCTTATTCATGAATTCGGCATCGCATAAATAGATTAATTTCTTAGTTCATGCGAAGAAATTTATGAATTAATTATAATTTATTGGATACCCCTTAGATATTAAATTTTAGTCTTGAATGAAATCCTTAATTCATGAATTGTATATCGCATAAACACAGTATTAGCTTAGTTCATGCGATGATACATATAAATAAATTATAATTTATTGGACACCCTCTAAATAGTAAAACTTAGTCTTAAATAAGATCCTTAATTCATGAATTGGACGTCGCATAAACACAGTATTTTAGTAGCTTATGCGATGAAATACATGAATTTATCATTTAAATTTATGGAACACCCTTTAAGTATTAAAACCTAGTCTTGAATGAGATCCTTAATTCATGAATTTGACGTCGCATAAACACACTGTATTCGTTTATCCGCTTTGTATGTGTATTGCGTAAGAAGTTTAGTTCTTGTATAGTGCTTGCCGTAGTTCCCCCATTAGTCTCCGTGTACAGTGCCCGATCAGTAAAGTGTATTCTCCCCCGCCCCGATCTCGACATCCAGATGCGGACGGCTGCGAGCAGTGCACCAAGGTCCTGGAAGAGCTGGAGAACATAGACGACGACTGCGACAAGCACGGCATAACCTTCGTGAAGACCAGAGACTTTTCCGTGGCCGACGGCTACGGGGTGCATGAGTACCCGGCTTTGGTCTACTTCGAGGGAGGGATACCCAACGTGTTCGAAGGTAGGGATGGGTACTCTACTCCTCTGAATCCCTCTGGCTCACCCGGTGCTTCCTCTTTCAGGTGAACTCAGCGAGGAGGAGGAGGTGCTGCAGTGGCTGATCACCCAGAAAACCGAGGACCGCATCGAGCTCATCACCCGCCAAATGCTCGAGACCATGGTGGAGGAGACCCAGTACCTGGCCGTGTACTTCTGTGAGTATAGCCTCAAGCCGCATGTCTCCCTCACATAATCACATTGTGTTGTTTCCCCGCCCCACAAAACTGCATTGAACACAATCCACAAAACTCATACGTGACTCGAACCGAATCTGAATCTGAATCTGAATCCGTATCCGAATCCGAAATCCCCCACTGATATAGTGCCACCCGAGCGGAAGGGAAAGCAGCCAGCTTTCTGCCGCAGTTTTTGCTCCCCCTCCAGTCTCAAAGAAAGCAACCTGACCGCCACCACCACAAAACACCCATCCAGCCAATTCGTTCAAAGCTACATCTCACGTAAAAGAAAACGTATCGAAAAACAAGGTATTCCTTCCGTATTCCGTGTGCGCAACAATTTACCAGCTCCCAGGCTCTAACAAGATCTGCACTAAACCAGGCTAACACCGTATTACGACCAAACTAAATTCGTGGCTCTCGATGTCTTGGCCTCTGTGCGAATTCTTTAATCAATGCAATTGTAGTGTAATTTAGTTTGGACGCGAATACCTTATTTTACGGCGTTTTCTTTGCATCTCACACAATCGCTATCCAGTTCTCTAGCTTGCCACTAAATCCTTCGACATCCTTTGAGGCTCTGGTTAACGAAAATCTTGTTTCCTGCAGACAAAATCAACTGCAACATCTGCGACCAGATCCTGGAGGGGCTCGAGCTGATCGACGACGAGTGCGACGTCTTTGGCATCCACATGGTCAAGATCCAGGACCCGCAGCTGGCCAAGCGATACTCCATCAAGACCTTCCCAGCTTTGGTTTATTTCCGGTAAGTATGGATTTCTAGATGATTGTGTTTTGTTTCTAGAAAAACTATCTCTTCCCCAGCAATGGCAATCCTTTGCTCTTTGAGGGCGACCTCCAGAATGAGCAGTCCGTCCTGGAATGGCTCATCGATGACGACAACCGGGAGTTGGCTGATGAAATCGAGGAAGTCAACGAGCGCATGCTGGACAGGCTGATGGCCGAGTCCACCCTCTTGGTGGTTTTCTTCTGTAAGTTCGAAACAATAACTTGCTTTGAAGATCTTCAAGTCCATTTCCTCTTTCAGATGACGATGACTGTGCCGAGTGCGAGGAGATCTTGGAGGAGCTGGAGGAAATCGACGGCGAAGCCGATATGTTTGGCATTGACTTTGTGAAGATTGCCAGCATGGAGGCGGCCAAGAAATACGAAATTGTCAATATACCCTCTCTGGTATATTACCGGTGGGTTTTTTCTATCATTCTTTATTTAAGAGGCAGTTTCTAATAGTTTTTAATTATTTTAGAAAACAAGTGCCTGTTCTGTATGATGGAGACATGCATCAGCACGACAAGGTCATCACCTGGTTGACCTCCCAGGACGTCTTCGAAATCAAGAACGAAATCGAAGAAGTCAACCGGAAGATGCTCGACAAACTGCTCGAAGAGAATGAGTTCCTTTCCGTGTTTTTCTGTAAGTCAAGTGGAGTTTTGGTTTATAGTTGATTCTTTAGAAAGTAAATACTTTCCTGCAGATGAACACAACCAGCCCGACAGCGTTGCTGCCCTGGAGAAGCTTGAAAACATTGACAGCGAGACTGATAATCTGGACATAACCTTTGTGAAAATGGCCGACTCCCGGTACGCCAAGAAGTGGGGAGTCACCAAACTGCCAGCCATGGTCTATTTCCGACGCCGCTTCCCAAGCATATACAGAGGTAGGTCGATGGCTTCCTCCCATTTATACTTTAATAACATATTCATATTATCCTGAAGGCGACCTCCTATCCGAGGACGAGGTTCTGGAGTGGCTGCGCAAGAACCGATTCCGGCAGCCGGAGCTGAACATCTTCATGTACGCCCTCATCGCCCTGGCCTTTGCCTTCGTGGTCTACACGGCGTTCTTGCTGCAGTGCTTCAAGCCGGCGCCTCCGCCGCCCGTCCAGCACCCGAAGCAGTCGTGAAAGGCCCAGCCCTGGGAGCACTAAGGAGGAGCTGCTGGTGTTCACCAACTGGTGCTATCAACTAGCAAGGAGGGGTTTTGTGGAGAGAGCAAGGCGAACCAGCAAACCAGCGAACCGAACTAGAACCGATCATCGAAACCACACCATCTCACACGCATCACAATCTACATCAATCAATCAATCAATCAATCTCGCAATCGTCTAAATTAGACGCCGACACAAACGACTGTACTTGGGCTGTCCCCGGTCCTCGGATTACGACTCGGCCTCGGACCCAAGTCAATGACGACCCGTTGTTTTAGAAAGATCTTCTGAGCTTGACAACTTTGATAAACTCTAATGCTTCCATATATATCAATATTCGTGTTCATATCCACATCACAATCGAATTCATTTGTCTTCGCACCTGTACTCCGTGAAAATCAATTAAAACAAAAACACTCAAGTCATAGTAATTACTTTAAAGTTACAATTAAATGCCATAATATTGTGTAATAAATGCCAATAATAATTTTTACAGTAAAATCTTTACCTGAATTGTGGGTGGTTGTCTTTCGAAAAATCTTATAGGGTTTCCCACATCTTCCTTATCAGGATCTATGAGTGATCTATGATAACTCAATTTTTAAAAGCCATCTGGGTCTTCTCCAAAATATGTTTATTTTAATGGTTTGGGAGCAAAATATGTTCATTCTAATGATTTATGAATAAACTTGTACGCATTTTCTCCGTTACCGACAAGGCGTCTAGGTGAAAGGGATCTTAATTTTTCTTAAGAAGGGGATACCAGGGTTCTCTATCCTTTGATGGTCCAAAAGATGTTCCAAAAGATGGTCCAAGGAGTTCATTGATATATATACTACGTAGCTGAGGTATTTCTCACTCCTTGAACCTATTCTGGAGTTTGGAGTTGAAGTGTTAATTGGCTCAATATGAAGCCCTCTGAGGTTGGTTGAGTTCAAAGAGAAGCAATTTCTGTAATAACCTTAATGGGGCTTTGAGAAACATACCTGTACAAAATTCTCCTAAATTTGGAAGTGACATTAGTGTAGGTATCAGTTTATTTTTATTAAAATACATCTTATTAATTTAAATTTACAGAAGTTTCAAACCTTCTGAATAAAATGAAAATAAAAATCAAAAAACAAAGTGCGTGGGTTTACAATTTTCGTGGAAAATAAGTTTATTTCTGCGCACTTAACATTTGCGAATGACAACTCAATTCCAGAGATATCAGAAAAAATACGACCGCCTATAGATAAGGCTTTTATTAGCCTGAAACCTGGATAGCAACAATCTATTGTTTTGCAACTGAATTTTCAGGCCGAAAACTTCCACTGACAGGCTAATGCGAGAAAACAAAGTGCTGGGTGCGATGGGGTTACCTCATCCAGGAAACCGATAAGGCAGAGGGGCGAGTGCAAACCTTGTCCAGACCAAGGGAAGATATCGCCCTGAAATTTCACCCTAAACCTTAATTGTAAACAACCAACCACGACCAGTTAGGTCAGAGCCTCTAATGCGAGTTAATACGAGTTCCTATTTGCTCATTAGCTGATATCCAAAACTAGATATGGCGGGGACTATAAAAGTAATGGAAAGTCGGCGGGCGAAGTAGTTTACTCGCCATGGAGGACCACCGGCTGATGGTGGCCAAAATAGTGGCCATAGTGGTGCTGTTTCTGGTCACCCTGATCTTCTGCTTCATTCCCTACCTGCTGGACCGTTTCTACAAGTGGACCCAGCGCCCCAGCAGCAATGCCCGGGAGTTCATGGTGGTCCTCTGTCTCCTGAACTTTGGCGGCGGAGTGCTGATCGCCACCACCTTCATCCACATGCTGCCGGAGGTGGTGTCGGTGGTGAGTGCTTTGCAGGATTGCCGGATGTTGGCTCCCACTCCCTTTGGGCTGCCCGAGGTGCTGCTCTGCACCGGCTTCTACCTGATGTACTGCATCGAGGAGACGATGCACTCTGTGATCCGCCGGCGGCGGCAGAAGAAGAAGGAAGAAGAGCAGAAGAAGGCCCTGGAGGGCAGGGACGAGGATCTAGAAATCGGGGAAGAGTTGGCCGGCCAGCCGGAGGAACCCAACTGGCTCAGGGGCCTGGGGATCATAGTGGCGCTGTCCCTGCACGAACTCTTTGGCGGCATGGCCATCGGCCTGGAGATGACCGTGAGCACTGTCTGGTTTATGACAGGCGCCATCTCGGTGCACAAGCTCGTCCTGGCCTTCTGTATTGGCATGGAGATCATGATGGCGCACACCCGGTGGATGCTCGCTGTCGTCTACCTCCTGGTCTTTTCCATAGTGACCCCCATCGGGGTTGGTATCGGAATCGCCGTCAGCGAGTCCTCGGCGGCCAATCAACCGAGCACGGTGTCCGGGATCCTCCAGGGCCTGGCTTGCGGCACTCTGATCTATGTGGTCTTCTTTGAGATCGTGGCAAAGGGTCATGCCGGCCTGCGGGTTCTGCTTTCCTCGCTGGCGGGATTCGTCCTGATGTTTGGTCTTCAGATAGCAAGTGAGTTTTCTTATTTTCTTGAAGGTTTGGTGTTTTCTTTAATTAATTATTCAATTCCCAATTTCAGTTGGAGAAGCCAAGGGAAAGAACCACTTTGTGTGTCCTTAGCGGATCATTACTTGTTACTTGGAAAAGTCTAATAAGTCTTTATGATTTATACCCGGTTAAGGATCCTATTTAATGTACTTGCTAAGCAAGTCTCTCTTGTTATTGTTGGTTAATAAAAATAAATTTACGAATAAATAATAGCAAGTAGTTTGCTCCATTTTTATTAAAATCATGTTTAAATATATTGAGTTTCTTAGTTTTTTTGACCATTTAAGGGCTACTTACTTAGTCTTTGGTGGAAAAATTGTCCTATTCATATGATTATCCAAAGTATCCTATAAAGGTCTTACCCAGAGATATTTCAATAATCAAAAATGATAAAGGAAAGCTGATTCTCTTAAAAAATTGATAGCATTTAAAACTAAATTGATTATGTGAGTAAATCTTCGTCTTTATTTATTAATAAAAAATACAATTTTAATTATATTGTATTTAAAAAAAAATGTGGATTAAGCTATCAAGTTAAATTACAAATTGGAACCAAGTACACTTATTTTAAGGAATTCTAACTTAAGGAAGTAGTTTCGAGATGAACGACTTCGAATTTTCAGACTCATCATTTCCTTTGTAATTACCAAAATCTTTCTCAAATTTTAACATATATTTTTACAATATTTGGAAAAACATTTTGCCTAAAATTAATAAAACACTTGATATTAAAACCAAAATATTTTTCAAATTTTAACAAATATTTTTACAATAGTGAAACTGTAAGAAAAAGATATTCGATCGATATTTTATAGAACCTTTTGCCAAAAATTAATAAAACTTTTGATATTAATATCAAATCAATAATCATAACTACAAATATAGATTCCCCCGAGCATAAATGAATTAATCCAATTAATCCCCCAAAACAATACTTCCGAAATTTCCCAGGCCACATAACTCCCTTCAATCAGTGAATAATTCGCGGGGACCCTTTGTTATGGCTCCACTATCAGGAGAGGTGACAGCCACCTGTCCCCCGGGGTGGAGAGCGGAGATAACCGAAACAGTTTTTTGACGGAGCTCGACAGGCGGCGGGCTGGGAACTCGTCTGCCTGCCTATCGGCGTATCAATCAGCGATCCGATTTCAATCATAGGCCATTGATATATAACCCCCGGTGGGAGGCGACCGGCCCAGTCGTTGGAAACGTCGCCAGTCGCCGGCCGCAGCTCTGGAAGGAAGGATGAACCCCGAACGGAACTTTGCCAGGGATGAGTCTGCGGGCTCCGATCACCAGGCGCTTCTCGTGGCCAAAATAGTCGCCATGGTGGTGCTCCTGGTGATAACCGTGCTCTGTGGCAGCCTGCCCTACCTCCTGGACCGGTGCTTCCACTGGACCAAGAAGAGTCCGGAGGAGACCCGCTCCTCAACGGCGATCCGCTGCATGCTCTTCTTCGGCGGCGGAGTCCTGATCTGCACCACGTTCGTCCACATGCTGCCGGAGGTGATCGAGGTGGTGGAGCAGCTGCAGCAATGCAAGAACCTTGCCCAGACGCCCTTTGCCCTGCCGGAGATGCTGCTCTGCACCGGATTCTTCCTGATGTACGCCCTCGACGTGACCATGTCCGGCTTTGTGCACCGCCAGCAGGAGAAGCTCAGCCGGAAGGAGTCCCTGGTCAGCGTTGCCTTCGAGCGGGGTCGCAGCCCGCGGCAGAGCGTCCTGCTCAGGACCAGCATGGCAGAGCCTCCTGTCAAGACAGAGCTAAAACTGGAGCACAAGGCGGAGGACCACCACGGCCACTCGCATATGCCGCCTCTGACGGAGGAGGGATCCTCAGCGCGGGGTCTGGGAATCATTCTGGCCCTCTCCCTGCACGAGCTCTTCGAGGGAATGGCCATTGGGCTGGAGGGATCCGTGAGCACCGTCTGGTTCATGTTCGGGGCAGTGGCAGCCCACAAGCTCGTCCTGGCCTTCTGCGTGGGAATGGAGCTGCTGGTGGCGCGCACCCGAGGCTCCCTGGCCATCGTCTACCTGGTGACCTTCTCCATCGTAACGCCCATCGGAATCGGGGTGGGTCTGGGCATCAGCCATCAAGTGGATCCTGGACAGCCCAGCCTGCCCTCGGGCATCCTGCAGGGCATTGCCTGCGGCACCCTCCTTTACGTGGTCTTCTTCGAGATCCTCACCGAGAACCATGCCCGGTGGCTATCCCTGGTGGCCACCCTGGCGGGCTTCGGCCTGATGTTCGGCCTGCAAATTCTGTGTAAGTGTGAAGAGCAATTCCTGCAGCTCCTAATCCTTTCAATCCTCTCAAGATTTATGCGCTTACATTTTCCCTGCTTTTCCCTTTACAGCTGATGAGGCAGAGGGCGATGACAGTCTGACTTGCGCCTAGCAGGGGCACCTCCACCAGACACATGCCAGCAGCAGTATTATCTATTATTACTTGTCGATACTTTGATAAATTTATTAGTTGTACTCGTAATATAAAATGATAACGTTTTTTTATTTAAAAAGGCTTATACTACAAAAAGGAAACATAAATTCTTTCTAAGCTTGGGAGTTATATTTAATGCTATTTAAAATCAAAAGATTTACTTACGAATTAAAAGATTACCTTTACAACGACTTGACGAAAGTTTTAACGGAAAATGTACAATTTCAAATATCTTATCGAAATTTTACATTTGCTTGCGCTAACAGCACCGTGTTAACAGTCTCGTTGAATATGCAGCGTTACCAGATTTCACAATCGATAGCACAAAAATAATAAAAAACGTATTCCCTCTGAATCTGTTTCTCGAAAAATCTTCTTATATTTTTACAAACATTTTTGATTTTCTGTTAGTTACTGAGATTTTAAAAGATTTATAACAACAAAAGTCTGGCATCACTGACTTAACAGCGTTGCTGGGGCGACGTTCCAATTGGATTCCAATTCATGTTCAGATTGGAGTGCGGACGGTTGTGGTGCGTGGTAGAAAATTCGATTTAACCCTTCTTGGTAGGCGAGTTTCTTGTTCAAATTCGAATTTAAATTAAATTAATTAAAATTAAACGGGCGCATAGAGAGAGACAGCTACTGCGTTTCCTCTACGTTGGAAAGTCTTTGTTTCCGAATTGGATTTAACTCAGCTTTTGTTTACAAAAAAAAGTTTGGTGCGGAAAAAATCGAAACTCGCGCACAGTGGGCGCCATAGAGGAATAATTCCGAGAAGATAATAAGTTTCCGGCGGAGCGCCCAGCGGGTTGTGCAATCGCCGTGCGAGCCCGGCCCACCCCCTACAGCCCGGCCACTCATACTGCCCCATTTTAGCTTTAACCAGCAGTGCATTGAAATTCCGAGGCAATACCACCCAATACCACCCATTCCACTGTGCGAATGCCTTAACAATCGGACGGACGAACGGTAGAAATTCGTGAAACAACGGCAAACAAAATCAAAGCAAAGCGCTAGAAAAGGAGAGAAGATAGCTCATTTGGTTTTCCAAAAGCCCGCCTTCGATCTACCGTTTATTTCCAACAGAGCTTACAATGTAAAGCGGATAAAGCTACAAAAGGGACCAAAAAATCGGAAGCGCTGCAATTTTTAGGTGAGAGTTTTTTTTGATCGACCTTGTTGGGTTTATGAAAATTATTTATAAACTGGCCTGGCCTGGCCCATGAGAAATGCGTAGTTCTATGATAAGTATTGCTGTTTGTTTTGCCATTTATTTAAAGCTGCAATGAGTTAACATATTTTTTGTATTCCAACTGTCCGCATCTTTAGAGAGGGAGAATGCCTTCTATTTATAGATCGGCGATTTTGGGCACATTGACGTGATCGCCGGAATAATATTTACGATTTATGCTGGCCAAAACGTTTCTTTATTGTTCGAATTATTTGCTAATGCAGTTGGCGTGACGTGACTCAACGAGGGGCGGGGAAGAGAGATAAGTCAGACAAAGGCAGCTTTTTTAGTCGTATAGCGTTTATGTTCGCCATATCTCTCGGCATTATTCAGAGTCTACGCTGGAATATTGAATGGGTTTAAATGGCCATTCAGCGAAGCGCCCTCAAGTTCAAGCGGATGGCTCCCTTTACGTAATTGGGTCGGAGAGGGGCAGGGACAGGGGATAGGGTGGAGAAAGCTGAAGGACATCTGCGAGATGGGATGCTGGCGAGGCAACCGCAGAGGATGTAGCACAGTTTTCGGGCATTTTCGCTTGCCACACACGCGCCGCCATTTTGCTGTTTTACTTATTACGGTTTTATTGCCCTTGTCCCCACTACACAGAGAGAAATAACTTCAAATCTATGGAGAAATCGCAAACAAACCCTTATTATTGCCCTTCCCCTTGAAAAACTTTCCCTTCTGTTAACATTTTTATTGATTTGTTTTCCGTCACCAAATATTTTCCACTGTGTGGTTAAAGTTACATAAAATATATATATAAAATGTATGAATATTTTTTTTTGGTTTCGATTTTCGGGTCTTTTGATTTGTCGTTTTTTGTAACCAAGAACCATTCTCTCCCAAGTCGTCCTTGAGCCCAAACTGGTTAGATATTTATGATTCTCCGAGCCGTAAAGTGCTTAGACACTCGCCGTGGTAAGCCATTGACCTCAAACTGCTCGAAAAGTTCGCAATTGACGTTTCAATCGAATGGAATGGAACAGAAATAAAAGCAGCTGATGGAACCGGTACGACCCTTAGCTTTCTTATTTTGTTTTATTTTTATTTTCATCATTTACTGTTGTTTTTTTTTTCTTTGTTTATCCAATCCGTCGGCGGGCAATGTGTGTCAGCCGAGAGGGTCGGAGAGGGTCGAACAGCTGATTACAAATCGTCAAACAAAAAGCTTGGAACTGGTTTCCACTTGTCAACGCGACTTTGACTCGCACATCTGTGCTAATAATGGTAATTGCTGTAAAGAAGCTGCACTATATCGATCGCTGAATGACTTAATTAAATATATAAATTGGTCTAAATCATAGAAAATATTTAGTTATTTTTTTAGTTAGTTTATTTTTCCGCAATCACGTGAAATCGGCGAGAATCTCAGATTCTGATACGCAGATTAATCTTATCTTTCGCTTTTTAATCTCATTACGTGGAAAGGAATTCAAATATTAATTTAGTTACCCCTCATTTAGTCTCTAAATTAATTCGGTCATGCAAAAAAGTAACCATTTTTTATTGTATCTCCGTTACCCTTTACCTAATGCTAAAAAAAACTAATTCTGATTATTTTTACACTCATTTGCATATCGGCGAGGTGCCATCTGTTTAAAATCAGCAGCTAGCAGTAATTGCATTTTTATCAGTTTGTTAAATCTAGAATAATGGAAGCACAAATTATGGTATTATTTATGGCATTTTTTATAAATAAACTAGAAAAAAAACTACAAAAAAGTCCCATTAGTATCTGATATTGGACACAAATAAACTAAAATAAGAGTAGAATGGATTAACTTTAATCAGAAATTGTATTTCTTTACTTTGGATATAAATCCGACAATCTGGAACCTAACTAGATACTACTACTTCTTGAAAAATGGTTGTTTTTGTATACCCTATCAAAGTGTATGGGAAGGAGATATCTCCAACCCTAATAAGTTTAATAAAAATAGGAAAAAAAAACGTTTGCATCTGATATAATGGAAGCTCAATTTCTGATATTCTTTATGGGTTTATTTATAAATACAATTAAAAAAAAAATCAAAAAAGTCCCATTAGTACCTAATAATGTCCCCGGATAAACAAATATAGAATGGAATAGAATCGAATAATCTGGAACTACCAACTAGGCACTATTAAATATGTACTTATTGAAAAATTATTGTTTTTTATGACCTTGAAGAGTGTTTTAAAGGAAGGAGACATCTCCGGCCTTATATAAAGTATATATACATATGTAAATATTCTTGATCAGGATCTATGTATATTCGGGATCTAAGCATCTTATTTTCTGTCTGTTCTTATGCACAGTAGTCTCAGTCTTTGACGATTCCAAATTTTGCAAACTTCTTTCCTTTCTTTCTTTTGCACGCAGTATATAAGTCAGATCGGCGGGGATCGGTGGACTATATCCCATAGCTGACATATACCGAAACAATTGGAAACGACATTATTTTGTTAGTTTCGTGAGGAGAAGCTTGGAACTTTTTGGATTGGGACTGTTTCAAAATCCATTTTATGAGGAACTGGTGTGATTATGAAGTTCTTTTAGGAATCGGCAAACTATATTCGATATTTGCTATGTCTTGTATCGTTGTTTGTCAGCAAGATTTTATATATACTTCCGCTTCTCTCGAAGTTTCTTTTCTTGTTTATTAGGATCAATAATTGTGTTTATTTACTCTTCTCTCCGCAAAAGTGATCTTGATCGGAATGATAAATCACTTTTTCCATTCCAATGGTCTTTGCACCAAAGAAACCCGCTGGAATTTATTGTGTCAACTGGAAATTTTCCATTCTTTGGGTATTAGTGGTGGGAACTGAAGACGTTCTGGGATTTTTAAGTCCCCGTTGCAGTGTCAAGCGGTAGAGAGAAAGGGAAAGGGAGTTTTGAAAGGGGAATATTGGAAAGGGAGTGCGAGAAAGTGAGAGTGTGAGAGGGAGTATATGAGAGTTAGTGTGTAAGAAGGTGACGGAGGAACTCTGGAAGGCAGGGTTGCACCATTCCCCCCTTTCCAGACAGTTTAGTTTGTTTTGAGACGCAAAAGAAGCAACAACAAACCACTGTTCGCTCCAGGAAGTATTTACAAGTGTTTGCAAAATTGTGCTAAATTGATTATTAGTCAGGGAATCAGCCAGTCAGCGAGTGATGATTTGTTTATTCCATAAAAAGCCTTAAACAAAGAGACCCTCCGTTAGTTTTATCGCCGGCGGATACATTTGCGAGTAAGTGGAGCAATTACGAAGCAGCCAAAGTTCATTTATTTCCAACTGTCACATGATCATGTTTCCTTTTTCCAAAAAAAAACCACGAAAACTTGGCAAAAACACTAAAACTCTCCTCCCTGCGTGACGCGGTTATGAATGCCAAATTTTCACTTGTTTTCGTGATTACACGGAGAGTCCTTGCCAGAGGTGACCTTTTCAGAAAACGATTTGATTTGATTTCTACGATTAAATTAAAGTTCAAGTTATTCATAGGGTACGGTGTGAAAGTGTCATTTATCCAAGATTGATTAATTATTGTTTAGATGGAATATGCAAATGTAATGTCAAGTTTCCACTTCAAAAGCTGAAATGCACGAATCCCACCTGGCTGCACTCTTTAATTTCTTAATTTGCATTTTTTTGCATTTCAACTATTTTGTGGCCACTGTGTGAGTCCGTGAGGGGAGTTGGAAGAGAGTCCGGAGAAGGATTAATAAAAGCACAAACAGGCACAGCCTTGAAGTTGTTTACACGCCACGTCCTTTGCCAAATTGCCCTTTTCGAAAACTCCAGCAAAAAAAAGGAAGAGAAACCCATCGCCAAGGGGAAAAAACAAAGCTTTTGTCCTCATCCGGTTTTTTTCGGTTTTTTTTTTGCCATTTGAAGCCAAAACTAATGTGTTTTGAAATTCTTTCAACAAATTGCGTTTTAAAGTTGTTGGTTTTTTCTGGTTACCATTAGTTCTGCTGATTTTTTATAGAAATTCGATTTGATTGGGAGTTCTATGTTAAGCCAAATACCTTTAATACCTTAAAATAATTTTGAATACCAATTTCATGGAAAAAGAACTAGAATTTCTATAAAATCGAGAAATTATAAGAAATCGAAGATAATACAATATATTATATAACCTTATTGTTTAATCTGTCGTACAATGTATGTACAAATATAATTATCTATAATAATATTATCTATAGAATTATTTTAATCTTCAGTAAGAGGTCTTATCCTATCCGCTCATTTAACAGAAGGTTCGAAGGTTCCAATCTCTTTTTAGACCAATTTCAGACAGCGTTTATTGTTGTAGACTTTAAAATATATAAAAAAAATATAAACATATCAAAAAATATAATAAAATCAATAATTCAATATCAATATATTCCAGTCAGCGTTTTTTGTTTTAGTTTTGAAAATCTATAAAAATATCACAAGTAATCAATTATACATATATGCCAAAAATAAATAGACACGTCTTGTTTTGAAAACTTTTGGAAGCATTGACTTTAAAAATATCATCTCTTTTGTCTTTTTTATATGAAAATCATATTCCAAAAAACATCGCATATTCCACAAATATTAAACAAAATATATAAAAAATATATATTCAACTAAACAGTCATTGAAAATGTATTATATCAATTTATTATCAATGTATTATAACGTATATTTCCTAATGGAAATCATCATTTTAAATACTTAATTTTAATTTTCAAAGCATCAACTTAACCGAAATATGTACATATATCTAAAGTCAATTGGGATTTTTTAACTAAATACATACTTTTATTTGTATATAAACTTGTAATTTGGTTTTATATCGTTTTTAAAGTTTTACTAGAACTTTAGATCGGCGGACTATATCGTAAGAATATGGATCTTTTTTTAAAGATCATCTTTCATCTTTCATCATTTCATCTTTAAAAAAACAACGAATATTCCACAAATATTAAACTTAATATGAAAATATTATATATCCAACTAATCAGTCATTGAAAACTTATAAAAATTTCTTACTTATTGTTTTGGTTTTTAATAGTATTTCGAGAGTAGTATTCCAATGGTAATAATAGTATTTCTAATAGAATTAATAGTATTTCTAGCAAAAATCTATTAATAGTATTGACAGTATCTTCAGCATTTTCATTAAATTTTATAAAAAATGTTAAAATCCCTCAAGTTTTACACTTTTTAAACCACTAAAGCTTGCGGTTTAAGTATGCCCTTATTTTGGGGTAACAAATAAATATAATATTTTTGCAAAGGTATATAACCTACAGCTCTACCCAAAATGTAGCTTTAATTTCTCGTTTAAAAAAAGCAGGAAAAAACGGACTCATAACTGAACCCACCAGTGGGCACGGAAACATAAAAACGTGGGACAAAAAATCAATAAAAGACCGCAGAGTCAGCCAAGTTTATGAACATAAAAAAATAATGAATGTACGAGAATTTTGCATGTATTTTGAGGGGAAAAGTGCAACCACGGGTTAAGTTTTTTCCTGAATGTGTCTTAAAAACTTTTTAAAAAAGATACATTGTTGTTTTTTGATGTCCTTTCCCATCCTTGAGGTTGAGTCCGGTAGAAAGGTAAATATTTTAGAAAAGATGAAAGAAAGCCGAAAGTGGGCGACAAGTCAGAGTGACACCTGGTCTTGGAGAGCAGGACCAAGGACCTTCTTTGTCACATTTTTTCTGTGCCTCAAAAGTTTTACATAAAATATAGTACACTTTTTAGAAAAGAATTAAAGACTAGAAAGGCGCAGCTTTAGTCAAAGAAACGCACTTTTCTTCTTCCTCGAAATCTTTTCTAAACTTTCCCGAAATCGAGCCGTACGATAAACGGCAGCCATCCTCGATGGGTTGGGAGCCGCGCGAAAGAAAAATCAATATTTCCTAAAAATACCTTTCTCACGACCTTAATTTCCGATCAAAAATTATACATTTTTCACTTTATTCACTTATTAAATTGTTTTTAGATATAAGACCTTTCCATTGCTTTTTTTTATCAAACAAAATGTAAAAACCACAATCAATTAAACACTGACACGAATCTTTTGTTTAAATTGCGGCCCCACCCCAGCTCCCACTATCAATTTCAAAAAAGTAATAAAATAATTGATGGCTGCGGCCCTTGAGAGTGACATCAATTGAAATTTGAGAAACAAATATGAGAAATTTATGGAAAAGCTGGATAAAATTATGAAATATTGAAAGCGTTTCATTTAAAACCGAAAAACCCGAATTAAAGAAAAGATTTAAAGGCTTATTCGTGGGTTTTTAGAAGCTTAATCCTGTAAGACATCCTTTTGTTTCGTCAGAATAAGGAGGGGAGGAATCTTAAGGGAAGCCTCAAAGTCAATTGAATTCAAGGTAAGAGACTTGTCCTTGCCACCGCCTCATCCTCCCCCTCCATATGGCTTTATTGATTTGCTCAACTCTTTCAATTAAAAAACCAAACCCACAAGCTACGTCAATTCCCGAGTTAACTTTAACGATGATAAGCAAAAGAAAACATTTGAATTAGAAGTGAATTATAATTGAATTAGAGTACACTTTTTGGCGGTCCTTGACCTCCAGCCAATGCGCATTTCCATTAAGGTTTTTCCGGTTTATACCTATTTAAGTTTTAGAACCCGCCATATAGCAATCAGACTAGGCTAGCCTAGGTCAGCATCAAACGAAGCCTCTTTAGGCTATATATACTACATAGAAGATATAGTATATCTCGTCGTATAACTTATCGCCCAACTACCCACAAGAGACCACAAAACAATTACCTCACAATTAAGTCCTGGAATTTATAAACCCCCCCAAAAGTACAAAACTTATCTCTCCATGATTGGCCATAAAGGAATCGGCTTAGAAAGTGCTAATTATTCATAGATTAATTCGAGTAACCCATAAACTGCCAAGTGGGGTTTATTTTAGTCTTTTTGTGCGATAACTAGCCGAGTATCCGGTGCATGGTTTACCCCTCGACTTGTGGGTCTTACGAGTATGATTAATATGGGTATACTTTGTATAGTCTATAGTTTTCTACAAGGTATTTGACTTTCCTTAATAGACTTTCAGTTTAAAGCGGTTTTTAAATCAAAGTTATATCTGATAACGATAGAAATAATCCCTAGCAATAAGATTGTTGCAAGTATGGCCAATATGTTTAGGTGTTATCAACCTTCTGGGGACTTTAGTTGGTAGGGTCTTGAAAGATTGTACCATATCTCCAGATTTTATTGCAGTTCCTATTATTTCAAGGTCTACAATAAAAGTGTTAACAGTGTAAAAATGTTAACAAGTTTTTTGATAGTTTAAAGCCCTTTTTAATCCCTATATTATTATATAAAAGCGGTTTTGGAGTGGTTTCCTTTACGTTATACCTTACCACCTGTCCTGGAGACCGCTCATAGGAAACATAAACCATTAATACCTTAATCGCTAGGGATTAAGCTCTCGAATTTTTTAGCTACTTTTAAGAAAATTATTGATACTTACAAGTATTAGTATTACAACTTATGAGTATTGATACTTATATTTTAATTAATATTTTTGATTACTAACTAAAATTAGCATATTTTTTGTATAGTTTTTCTCTAGATTTTCTTGAGCTCAGGACTCAGACTTATAATTTGATATAAAATATCTGGATACATATCGAGCTGTTTATTTGTTTTTGCACAAACTATCAGTAAGGAAATCTATAAGTTGTTGGAACATATTATGGAGCCATAAACCATTATATGTTCCGACAATATCATAAAGATGACATATAAACTATAACTGAAGGTCATTTATGAAATAAAATCTTGCTCCACTTCATGGGAGGCCTTGGGAAGGGCTTTTGATGACCTAAACATTATAGACAAATGGAAGTTCGGGATAAATTTATTTAAAGTTTTTAAAGGCCTTTCAATTTATAGTTTAATAATTATAGTAATAGAGTTTAATACAATTTCTATGGCAGAAACTCTTCTTCGAGCAGTGTATTAATGATAGAATGATGAAAAATCGTGTTTTTTTTAAGACTTAAAACGGTTTAGTAAAGAAGCTATTAATATCTCAAAAAGTTTTCCCCAAGTTTAAAGACAAGGACCCCAACTAATCATCAATATTCAGAAAAGTACATAAAGTGTACTTCAAAATAGATTGTTTTTTTCTCCACATTATTTGGGTCGTAATCCAATTACATGCGATGTGTAAGAAAGCCAATATATAATATGTATGTAAGTATATATACAAGTATATAGCTTTGTCCAAATCCGAATCTGACTACTTCCAAAAGCTCCTTGAGCAGGGGGATAGGAGGGGTGGGCAAAGATGGCGTCACAAAACATTGGCACGTGGTGTGCGTGTGTATCTGTGTGAGAGTGTGCCCCACACACACACACTGATGCAGCAATAAGTAATAATAAGTACTATGGGCAGCGACGCTCTTTGATAAGAAATTTATTAGATTAAGGCACCGATTGCCGCGATTACAGACGCCGAGCAGCCTTGTCGTGTTCCACTCCCATCTCCCACTGTTCGGTTCCGTTCCATTCCGTTCCGGAGAAGCAGCGTGCGAGGCTTAGTCGTGCCTTTGACGACCCGCGGGATTGTTCTTCAATCCGAAAACCGAAACCGTAGTCCGAGTCGGAGTCCGAGTAGGAGTCCGAGTACGAGTCCGATTCCGCGTCAGAGTCCGAATCCGCGTCCGAGTACGAATCCGAGTCTGATTCCGAGTAGGAATCCGAATCCGAATCCAAATTCGAGTCCGAGTACGAATCCGGGTCCGAACCCGGAATCCCTTTCTCGTCTGGAATCCAGAAACCATAACCCCTCGAGGGGCTCGAGACGAGATGTTTACAAGTTGCTCTGCACAAGTTTCTTTGTCTTTCGACTCGGTTTGGGTAAACACGGAGGACTAACCAAGATGTAGCCACAAAAAGTTTCCAAATCCGATTTGTTATTCATAAGTGAAAGTGTTGCAGTGAGTACGAAAATTCTACAAAAAACAAAAGAAAGTGCATAAAAAAGGCGCAAAAATTTGGACTTTGATAAAGCGTGTTTCTTTTGATTATTTCCTCCACAATCGGAACACCTCTTCGATTTCCGCTTCCATTAAAAGGTCAGCTGGCCCGCCCACCTCTGACCGAGTTGTAGACCCCAAAGGTCAGACACTATTAAGTGACGTGACTGGCAATCCGACAAGCTCCGGAAGATCACGTGAGCAGAGCGTTTTCGGGCTTTTGGAACAATGTAAAGCTTTCCAGTATGGGCAGATCAGCTTATCGCCATAATAAAGGCATTTTCTGCCAATTATATTGTAAAGATAAGTCCGAAATCGCCTTCCTATATGGAAAACCCACACACGCTCTCTGCCAGATAATCGCGATCCGAATTTGATTTATGATAAGAGACGATTTCGTTGTCTAACTACAAGTATAGTCTATAGTTCTGGATTTGGAAACGAAAACCTCAATCTCAGCGCCTTGTTTACCTCCCTCTGGGGCAGAGAGAGAGCTGCACTCCGCGATCCACGAGGTTTCTAATCAATCCGCCTATCGAGCAATGAACTTGTCCATTTCCTACTGGCCTAATGCTCAATAAACAATGCCCCAGCCATAGCTCCAGACTGAAATACAAATTCTTTGGCGTACTTTGCATTTTCTGGAATGGAAAAAAAACTCTCTGTCTGCCTTTTATTGTTTCACCTACAGACGGATTCACTTTAATTCCGAATAAACATTCCGGTTTATTTTATTAATAAGATCATAACAAGCCCAGCCAGTTGATAATTAGAAAAGTGAAATACACGTATTAGGAATACACGTGTCTGTAGAAATCGATTAGATTCTTTAAAAAGAAATTCGTCTTTTCATAATTCATACATTACCAGACATTTTAGCTAAATTAATAATAATGGTTATGCTGAATATTTAGGTTTAAATTTATCGTTTCTAAGAATGATTTTTCATTTATATCGAATTAATCGCAATTTTCTCCTTCCTATTTTGAAATAATCGAAAAATAAAGCTCTTTAATGAACAGCTCTCTATATTTCCGTTGCTATAATTACCCAACAAGGGGTCGACAATATGTACTTATTTGATATATGGAAAAACGCTATCAAAAAACATCGATTTATCGATTAATTTGATATTCTTTCCTTTATGATCATGTTCCAAAAAGGCGTTGATAAAATATACTTACGTGATATATGCAGAGAAGCTACACAAAACGTCAATAAAAAAACGTCAAAAAATGTCGATATTTCGATTAATTTGATATATTTTCGTTTAAGATCATTTCCCAAAAACGAGTCGATAACAAAAACTTATGTGAAATATTCAGAAAAGCTATAAAAAGTATCAATATATCGATTAGTTTGATATTTTTTTCTTAATAATCATGTCCCAAAAACATAACATATTACTATATATGCAAAAAAGGTACAAAAAATAGCAATATATAAATAAATTTGATATTTTAAGAATAATCCATGCAAAAATGAATATTGAAAAAATCGATTATCAACTCTGCGTGTCGTACTCTTCTTTTAATCTATTTTCATCCGTGAACATTGACGAACTATTTGTATAGAAAAAGCCTTTAAAACCCATAATAATTAATGCAAATAATACGTTTTGTCGCTTCCAACTGTATTTTTAACTACCTGAGACTTAAAATAAGTAATGATAAAGTAATAAGTATTTTTATACATCGATTAATTTGATATTTTAGGAATAAAAGATTCAAGAGATCGACATTGAAAAAATCGAATTCAACTCTTTAACTCGGCGTGTTGCACTCTCTTTTTAATCTATTTTCATCCGTGATGGATTTTTCATCATTTGTATACAAAAATATACAACTAAAACAATTAGTTCCCTAATAATTAATACAAATAACACGTTTTATAGCTTTCAACTGTATTTTTAACTACCTGAGATATAAAACAAGAAATGGCACACTTTATACTCTCGAGAAGTGCTACTTAAAACTTCCCCAACAAAGACGAATAATATTTGACTATTCAGACTCTCGAATGACCTCTGGCTGGCGGTTTGGAACCGGAATATCAAAATAAATAAATCACTCGAAGAGCCACATATAGTGTGTGTCTTGCATTGTTTGACAATTTAGCTGCTTTTGTGAGAACGAAATTATGGTTATGGTTCAGATTGAAAGCGATGTTTAAGCAGAGATCCCCTGCCCTGGCCCCTGTTGATGTCATTTATCAAACGAATCTCGACCCTCTCTCATGTCTTTTTTCTATCTTTATTGCAGAGCTAACTTTAACGCCTGCTAATCGAGGACAGGGATCATAAATCATTATCCAAAACCAGCACGAAGAAGCAGTAGGAGCATCAGCAACGATTGAGTTGCGCCACCAGAGACCAAAGAGGAATTAATCATACGCCACGTTGGCCGCCTTGCCCTTGCCGTCGATATGTTTGCCAATCCGCCGCCGCACCACGCGCCGCGCACTTGACACGCGTTGAAGCGACACGGAGGGAGTCACTGAGGGAGGAGCGTCTCCCGGAATCAGCTCTAGGCGACTCCTCTTGGAATACCAACTAAAGCGTTTACGGTTTCTGCTCCGGTTTCCGGTTTTCCGCTTAGTTTTTGGCATCGAAAAGCGTTTTGTTACCGCGCGCGACTGCACTCAGTGAGACTACCGCATGTGGCTGCCAAGGTATAAACCCCTCGCCAGCAGCATTAACTGCCTCCAGTTGGCGTCAATTACCGCTCAATATATTCTCCGTTGGCCTGTGATACACCCCCGAGCGTTCTTAATGAATGACACGCGGTCCAAGTCATCATCCTACCGTGCCAGCCAAGAGTCCGCATCCGTATCCGCCGCATCTGCCGCCGCCGCATCGTTCGACAACAGCCAGAACAACAATCCCCGTACTTACAACAACAGCGGCAAGTCGGACAAGGTGTTTCTCCATTACACGCCCCGCGATCCGCGTCTCAGAATCCTTACCAAGACCGCCACGCTGAATAAACCCTTGAACCCTCGCACTCTTAGCGAGCTGAATATAACTGAAGATTTGTGCAATTATGGCGAATTAATTGGTGGTCGCTTAAGTAGTGATAATATTGTGAAAATAAATGTGAAAATAGTGCAAGTGAAATCTTAGGTCTTCTAGCCATAAATATTCTCGAAGCCAGCTTGTTGTTTCGGTTTCGGTTTTTTTTTCTTCATAATCTGTTGTCGAACGGGGCGGGATTGACCCCCGACTGGATGATTGACAAGAAGGTAAGTCGAGTCGAAAGTTTTGGGTCTCGTAAACCCTCAAGAAACATTCCGTTCATCGATAATTAAATGGAAAATTACCAATCCACTCGCTTGGTAGAATATGTAGCCTATATGGGGTTTCTAAATTTAACCGCAGACTTTCGAGTGCACACAAATATTATTATTTTCCGCGTCCCCAGTATTATTAGGACATCAGCTGCTCTGGCTCTCGTTTGACGCACTTGCCACCAAAAATGAAAACAAGCATCGCCTCTCCCCGAGTGGTCCGAGTGGTCCGATGTCCGAGAATCTCCTCTCAGAGGCGGCGGTTTCCTGAGGTCAAGTTGAAGGCGCTTCGCAAATTAAATCAGAATCAGAGAAATGCCAACTGACCGGGACAGTTTCTGTGCGATTTTATAAACGGAATGTTTACCAACAGTTCTTGTTGTTGCCACTGACCGGGGCATGCAACAAATTGGCAAAAGTGACTTGGAAAGTACTCGAGCAAAGTTTCGAAGAACTTTTCTGATTAATAAGGGGAAAAAACTAAAAGTGAAAGTGCAGTCTAGATGGGGAACCAAAAACTTATAACACCCTTTTCTCAATCCTTTAGGTACTGCACGAAGGACAAAGGATACAAGACGAAGGACGATAGAAGACTCTTCACTTGGCGCCTAATTAGACAAATTATGCTGAAATTTTATGCAAACTGTGTTCAATTCCAATAATCGCTTGGACAAGAGAGTGCAAATTATACAAAACAAAGTTTTTTATATAGCCATATCTTTATCCTCCAATCCTCTAATCCCTATCCAAGTCCCTGGGCCAAGCCACCATGGCCAAGCCAGCTTCGAGTGCTAACGCCTCCAACAACAACAGTTGCGAGGCTGTGAATAATAACCAACAGAATGGCAATGGCACTGCCTACCAGCCCTTGGCACAGACCCTGACCCCGGCACCGGCTAATACGCCCCTCAACAAGGCCATCAAGCACGACCTCTTCCCCGAGGTGACCTTCTGCAATTTGTCCGTGGAGGAGCTCACAGACGGAGCTGGACACAGTCGGGTCGTGAGGAGCAGCATCATCGCCGTGGACGGGGATGGAAACCTGACCTGCCTGATGAACGGCAGCGGGCAGGTGAAGAAGCGCAAGCGGCTGATCTCCAACGAGTCGGGGGACTCCATCGACTCCAGCTCCACGGAGAAGAAGACTCCGAAGATGCCCGACGGCGGCTACGGATGGGTGGTGGTGTTCGCCTCGTTGGTGGTGTCCTTGATAGCCGACGGGCTGAGCTTCTCGTTCGGCCTGATCAACGTCCAGCTGCTGGAGTACTTCGGAGAGTCCACGACGAAGACGGCCTGGATCTCGTCACTGTTCTTCTCGGTGCCCCTCCTGATGGGTCCCATCTGGTCCAACCTGGTGGACAAGTACGGCTGTCGGAAGATGACCATTATCGGCGGCGTTGTCTCCTCCTTCGGGTTCGCCCTCTCCTCCTTCTGCAACTCCATCGAGATGCTGATGCTGACGTTTGGAATCATCTCCGGCCTGGGTCTCGGCATCGGCTACGTCACCGCCGTCGTATCCATCGCTTTTTGGTTCGACAAGAAGAGGACCTTTGCAACCGGAATCGGGGCCTCGGGCACGGGCATCGGCACCTTCCTGTACGCCCGGCTGACCTCCTACCTGATCGAGTCGTACGGCTGGCGGGGGGCGACGCTCATCCTGGGCGGCACCATGCTCAACGCCTGCGTGTGCGGCGCCCTGATGCGGGATCCCGACTGGCTGATCGAGGAGAACCGGCTGGAGAGCCGCTCCCAGAGCGTCACCACCTTTTCCAACTCGAGCGTCTGCCTGGAGGAGATCAAGAAGCTGCTGGACACCGGCATCACCAAGGAGGCCGTGCTGGACTCGCTCGTGACGAAGAACAACACCGAGGCCAACCAGCAGATCGACGATCCCCTCGACTCGGCCCTCAAGCGCTATCGGAGCGAGATCTTCCTGCCCACCTTCCTCAGCACCCAGGAGCTGGACAGCATCTGTGAGGTGAAGAGCCTGAGCCGGCGCTCTCTGCGCCACAAGGACGGCGCGGAGGCGCCCTCGCGCGAGAACCTCCTGTCCATGTCCTCGGGGGCGGGAGCCTACCCGCCCTCCACTGCCGTCATCGGCTCACCGGACGACACGCTGATGGGTGGCATCGCCCAGGAAGCCGCCGAGGCCGCCGAGTCCGCCAAAAAGTCCTACCTGGCTTCCATTGAGACGCTGTCGCCGTCGGAGAAGCGCTCCGGCGGAGCCGGCACCCCCCACGGATCCCATCGCTCCTCGGACGAGGGCTACCTCACCCAGAAGCACGCCAGCTCCCGGTACTCCTTGAACGAAAATCTCTTCATGGCCAAGCACGCCACGCCCTCGATCTGCAACCTGAAGGTGAACGGGCTGCGCCACAACTCGGTAGACATCCTGAGCGAGGACATGCACTGCTACTACTCGAAGGACGAGACGTTCGCCTTGCTGGATCCCGAGGGACGGAGGGCCGGACCCACAGTCATAGCCATACCCGAGCAAGAGCAGGATCAGCTGGTGAATAGCGAGCTGGCCATGCGACGTGCTAGGTTAGATAGCATCACCGGGATCCGGCGGCTGTCCCGCTCCAAGAAGCCCAGCTATCACAGGTCGAATCTGCGGCGAAACATCTCAATCCGCAACTCGAACTTCCTCAAGGACATGCGCATCCACCGCAACTCCATCCACTACCGCGGCGCCATGCTGAACACCCATCGCTACCGTCTGCGCGCCTCCTCCTGCCCCAACATCTACCGCAACTCCATGACCACCATTGCCAAGGAGGAGGAAGATGTGAGTAAACCAATTGCCCTTTGCCCCTTTTAGAGCTCCTCATCCCCATTGCCACCTTGCCCCGCCCTTATCAGCTGGTGGCTCGACTTGGCGACTTGGCGACAGCCCCAGCTGGTTAATGTGTTTCGTCGGGCGGAGCCGGTTATCAGCTGCCCCACAGCCGTAGGACCACCCGGCCATGGCTCTCGTCCGATAAGAGACCAACCTCTTCCGTACGGGGTCCAAACTGAAATACTACAAAAAAAAAAATTTATAGGTTTATAAGATTTTCCACAGTATGTAATAATGTTTGAAAGCTTGAATTAATCAAGAAAATTCGCAGTCGAATTTGATTTTTGGAAGGGCTTAACCCTATAAATCTTTTTGGAGAATTTCACTTAATATATCAATATATAGTACATATCTAATTAAATATATTTAATACATTAATTTAAAGTTTTTTTAGCCATTTAAACTAAAGTGTTTTAAATCATTTTCCCTTCAATTTCCTACAAATTCTTGTTTAATAAATTTCAGCTACCATGAAATTTAACTCGATCTGGTTCTAAATTTTAAATAAACAGAATTTAAATGAATGTAGTATTATTAGAATTATTAGATTAGAATTATTCTCCTTAATTTCTCTCTTTTTTAAGGTCTTTTAAGACATACAAAATTGAATTTATTCCTTTTTACTGGAAAAATGTTTTCCATGGATATGTTTTCGAATACTCGTTATACACTATACTTTATTTATAATGGACTTTGATATTTAATGATTACTTTCTTTCTATAAAATATTTTGACATTAATGAAAAAACCAGTTTCAAAAATCAAAATACCAGAAAAAACTTCTTAAACACTCTTATCTTTTGACTTTATTAAATTCTGGTATCTTCTTATTTTTGAATGAAATATTTGTCTATTTACAAGTACAAGTATTTTGATTAAAATATTGGTTAACGCTCTAATCCGCAGCTCTTCAATGTTTAAATTTAAAATTTATGGATATGTATTGAAACAATACACAAGACTTAATTAACCTACATGTATAATGGACTTTGATTTTTAATGAGTACTTTTTTCTATTTTCTATTTTTTCTATTTTGTTATTAATTAATACAAATTCAAATTCGAATCCTTAAAATTCAGTTGAAACCTTTTTTCGAAAATCAAAGTACAAACAAGAACTTCGAAAACATTTTATTGTCTTCAAACTACTGATACCTTCTTATTTATGGAATAAGGTAGTCGTTTTGTACATTAAATATTTGACCATCTGATATACATCCATTCTATGTTTAAATGTTAAAAACTCTTATAAGGGTATTTCATTTATTAAAACTTGACTTTCTTCCAGACCTGGTATGATAGTTTTGTGGACACCATGAAGTCCATCTTTGACTTTTCCCTTTTTCTGGACGTGAAGTTTGCCCTCTTCAATCTCTCCACGCTGTTTCTTTTCATTTGGTAAGTATAAGAAGGACTTTATGTATTATTTAGATTCAGTCAGTAACCCCAAATGATTGGGAAACCATTGACAAAGAGGCCGATTCCCATAATATATTCCCCAAATGATTCACAAAAACTGCCAAACCTTCACCTGAAAATTGAACATTTGCCAGAAAATGTTTTCGATTATATCGGCAGCTGTTTCGAAAACAAAATAGAGGCAAACCCAACATAATACAAAACATAAACCACAAAAATATTATTCAACATATACTCTAGAGGGGGCGTGGTCGAGATCACCCGTGTACCCAGTATTTAAGTGGTTTATTGGTTCGATAAGGGGAAACTGGCTGAATTCGATTCCAGATAACTATTCTAATCTTTCCCCTTGGCCTGGCTGGCCCCTTGGCTCTCCTCCGCAGGTTCATCATACCCTATCTGTACCTTCCCGAGTACATGAAGCAGTACAACTACGATGTGAGCGTGAGTGCCGTCCTGATATCGGCGGTTGGCATTGCCCAGACGGTGGGCATGATTGGACTGGGCTATCTGGGCGACCTTCCCTGGATGAACATCAACATATGCTACTCCCTGTGCATGTTGGGTGAGTCTGGCATGGGATCTTTACCCCAAATGGTTGCTAATCCCTTATCCCTCCATACAGTTTGTGGAGCCTCGGTGTTCTTCATGCCCATGCTGATGCAGAGCTACAACGGCCTGATGTGCATGTGCGTCATCTTCGGGTTCACGTTCGCCAGTTCCTTTTCCTTCACGCCCAGCATCCTGGTGAGCATCGTCGACCTGGACGACTTCACGTGTGCCTACGGCTTGGTGCTGCTGGTCCAAGGAGTGGGCATGATCGCAGGCCCGCCCATAGCTGGCGTCATTTACGAGACTACGGACAGGTAAGTGGTCCTAAATGCTGTCTGGAAAATGAATAATTCATCATGCATTTGTCATCCACTCACAGGTGGGACGACACCTTCTACTATGCGGGCATATTCATAGCACTCTCCGGCTTGTGCTCGTACATGATCGAGTTTTGCGAGAAGAAGGCACCCAAGGAGAGTGATAGTGATGTCTCAGAGACTAAAAAAGCTCAACTTTTACACTAGGTTACATTACACATTACAAGATATTGTTGCTGAAGCAACCAGAGGTACTACAAAACAAACTTGTGTTTTAGCTTAATAATGGACTAGCATTAAATGTTAACGAGTTTCTTATGTCAAATGGTGTTGCAGCCATAAAATCAGAGCAGAATTGTAACTGATACCAATACCAAGCCTATCTTGTAAGACCGCCTAGCTAGTAAGCCTAGAATTGACTTAACACCTAATCGTAGCTAAGTTTCTACATATATACACAATCGTATAAGTATATAATTACCGAACTAGGACAACTAATAATCACATCTTGTATCCATACGTAGACAAACTGTTCAATTTCAATCAATATCAATGCAGTGCATCACTGCCAGGTGCAAACGGGTCCCCTCAATTGTCTTCTTTACAAGTCGAGTATCGAGTATCGAGAACTTAGAAAAATAGTTTTGATTGCCTTACATTTACATTTCGTACGAGTATATATTGATTAATAATGGAACACAATAAACAACAATCTATGTAACGTATGCAATAACAAGCGACAATTTTGCAATCGACCTAAACAACTTACAATAAAGTCTTTGGCGCATTTCTTTTTTTAAGGATCGAAAAAGGATCGATATTCTCATCCGAATAGTTTCCAAATTACACTAATTAATTGAGTAACTAGAAAAACATAGATAACAAATAATAAATTAGCCCGTTTTTGCAATTTGGCACAAATTTCTTAAAAATAAAAACAAAACACCAAATCGAATGGAGCCTTAGAAGGCTCTGGAATATTCAATCGATATGAAATCTATCAAGTTCAAGTATTATTACCGAAAATACATAAATACAGTGAAAACTCGAGAAGAAGCACACAGACATCCACTTAGCGTATATTGTTAGTAAGAAAAAAGCCTTTAAATTTTAAGCACATTTCACATTTTTGGGAGTCATTTGTGAGACCCCACATGTAGCAAGATTTACACACGTAGAGTAGTTGTTGGTTCTAATCACACTAGGAAATATGTACATAAGCGATAATGAAACACAATTCTATATTATTTACAAGACATCTATTGAAAAATTATCTTCTAAAATATATGAGAAATAAATTTTTGAAATTTCAACAAAATCATAAAGCTTTTCCCCTTTTTTGAAACCCTTTCAGATGAAGTTAAGAAACATCATTAGTTTTCAAATATTTATTATGTATATTATTATTTTGCATTGTTTTTTGGGCAAATACAAATATTATAAATAATTTGATTTACGTTTACAATTGTATCTTTCGTTTTGTCTTAGCTTTCCCATTTATTTTTAAATATAATCTTCGTAAAATACTAAATTGATCATAGAATCGCAGCATTTACGTGTTCCATTGTTGATGCTTGTTGTATGTGTAAATTATATAATCGCTCGCAATTTTCGCTCACATTTGTATATTTTGTGAACTTTTCATATAATAAATGTATATATAAAGACATAAGCCGGCTTGCACAACAAAACAGGGACAAGGCAAATGCGCTGAGAAGGAAAAAGTTAAATAATATATTTATATATGCAGCTATTTATTTATATGGATGAGGAGGAGGAGGAGCAGATGTCCAGTTGAGGCCTCGTCTGAAAACGAATCACATTCAAAAAATTCACATGGTTAAGTTTGGTTTTTATATTAAACATTATTCCGTCAAGAGCCTAGTGTAAAACTATCGGTCTTTGAACAAAGTAACTATTTAGCAACCTAATCGCAATATACACAAAATACATACATAAAACGTTTACATATGTTCTGGTAGGTAGAGTTTACAAAATACAAAATTTAGAAGTCACGCACGACACATTCACATATACAAATGTTTTTGGTTTATTTCTGTTTTCATTCTGTTTCGATCTCAGTTTTGGTTATTAAAAACGTAGCTGAACAATTGGTAGTGTATTGTAGTGATAGTGAGATGCTATAGTTGTCTGATCTTAATGAGTTTAACATTACGCTTAGTGTTCGTTTGCTAGTTTAGTGGTTGCTATTTTTTACGGGGTTAGTTACTGTTGAAATAGAAAACAAGAAATCCGTCTCTTCCACTACCTACTACTGCTAGTTAGTCACTAAAGTAGCTTTTACAGAAGCGGCTACGTTGAGCCCAGAGCTGCGGCCGGGCACCTGCCGTTTACTCCTAGCAGCATCCGCTGTTTGCTGCCCCAGCTGCTCCTCCGGCTCCTGGCAGCGACGGGTTTGTGGGCGAGTGTTGCTGGCCGATCTTGATGCCGTTTGCCTAGGAATGAATACGATTTAGAAGGGATTTGTTACACCCACTTAAGAACTCACTTCATTGTTGATGTCGAAGACTCCCTCTTGGATCTTCTCGTAAATCTCTTTAGCCGTGTTGATGAAAGCCTCCTCAACGTTGGCCGCTGTTCGCGCAGATGTTTCCATGAATACCAGTCCGTGCTCGCGGGCAAAGGCCTCGCCCTCCTCCTTCTTCACCTCACGCCTCGAGTCCAGATCGCTTTTGTTGCCAATCAGCATGATGACCATATTTGAGTTGGAATGCTGGCGCGCATCCTCCAGCCAGGTGGTCAGGTGGTTGAAGGTCTCCCGCCGCGTGATGTCGTAGACCAGCAAAGCGCCAGCAGCCCCGCGGTAATAGGATCGTGTGATGGACCTGTCAATGACGCGTTTATTTACGTAATTTGAATATAATTGGAAAGCTTTTTGTTTACCTGAAAGCCTCCTGGCCTGCAGTGTCCCAAATCTGTAGCTTGATCTGTTTGCCGTCTATTGTTATCATGCGGGCTCCGAATTCGACGCCAATGGTCAGATCGTGCACGGGCTGGAAGCGCTTGTCCGTGAACTGCAGCAGCAGACATGACTTGCCAACGCCTGCCGAGGAAAAAACATAAATATATAGTTTAAAAAAGGGAAAGTTTACTTTAAGATGAGAAGCAGCAGCGTTACGCTCTAAGAAATTCGCTCGCGAAAAGGGGTAAACAGCCAAACAGCTGTTGGCATCCCGAAAAAACGACTGGCGACTGATAACTAGCCACCCGGACGGGGGGTGTTGACTTGTGGCAGAGTCCCCTCCCCACTTCCGGCACTCCCGACACCCCCGGGGGTGGCTGACTCAGTCAGGCGAGGGTTCAACTGTGTGGGCTGGCTGGCTGCCCCCCACGCCACCTAACTCCCTGTTATCTCGCAGAGCTGTAACCACCCGACCGCTCGCTTTATTGATTTTTCCTTTCGACCAACCAGGAACAGGTACAAACGGAGTCAGCGACAGGGGCGTGGGACTGGCCATAGGGCAGTCTGGCTGGAGCACTCCGCGTAAGGCAAAGGGGTCTACGCCATAGCCAGAGTCTTTGTTTGTTGTCTAATTTCGCCAATTTCTGTGCTTTGTGGCACACTTTTCTAAGCTTCTCCGGAATCTGGCTGCCCAGCACTCACCAGTATCTCCGATGATGATGTATTTGAACAAGTACGCGTAGGACATGATTGCAGTCAGTGGATTGTGGCAAGTCTTTGGTTGAAACTAATTTCTTGTACTTTACAACTAATACGCAATTCTTGTAAGTTTTTCAATCTGTTCGATGACTGGCACAGCGAGTGTGACCAGACTGGCGCAGCAAGTAAATACCGCAAAAAATACCGCCTCCGAATATACTGCACCGATAAACAGGGCTGAGAACCTATCGGAGCTCAATCGATTCGCATATGTATGTATGCAGAATTTTGTCAGAAATTTTTCTCGCACAAAGCAAAGTGTTTTTTTGGATTTACGTTGCCGAGTCGCCGAGCGATGTGTAAACAGAAGTAGAGCTTAAGCGAGCATAAAACGGAATCCAGACTCCGGTAGCCCCAGTTCAGGGCATTTCAGGGTTCTGCAGGAAAT
Source organism: Drosophila ercepeae (assembly GCA_018150545.1). Taxonomy (NCBI): domain Eukaryota; kingdom Metazoa; phylum Arthropoda; class Insecta; order Diptera; family Drosophilidae; genus Drosophila; species Drosophila ercepeae. Next base: position 18,977,759 of record JAECWL010000161.1, read on the forward strand.
TGTGCTTTGGCTTCTGCCAACTTAAATCTCATCGCGGCCTCTAGCGATTTCTTCTGATTTCTTGACCAAGGCGTGGGCACTAGCGTAGTGGATCAAAGCGGTTAGTACCAGGGAAACATGAAGATGGCTGACGGCTCGACCATATTGCGTAGAAACCGACCAGGCACAAAAGCCAAGGTAAGATTCGGGACAGACAGCCTTGCCAACAGTTGCTTCAGTTTGATTTTCTCCTAGGACTTCTGTCGCTGGCCCGACGAGCCCCTTGAGGAGATGGACAGCACCCTGGCGGTTCAGCAGTACATCCAGCAGCTGATCAAGCGGGACCCCAGCAACGTGGAGCTCATCCTGACCATGCCCGAGGCTCAGGACGAGGGCGTGTGGAAGTACGAGCATTTGCGTCAGTTCTGCATGGAGCTGAACGGGCTGGCTGTGCGCTTGCAGAAGGAGTGCTCCCCGGCCACATGCACGCAGATGACAGCCACCGACCAGTGGATCTTCTTGTGTGCAGCGCACAAGACTCCGAAGGAGTGCCCGGCTATAGACTACACGCGCCACACGCTGGACGGGGCCGCCTGTCTGTTGAATAGCAACAAATATTTTCCAAGCAGGTAAGCGGGTCAAAGGATTCCTTACCTGTCTCCTACTAATTTATCTCTTTAAACGCTCTTTAAGGGTGTCCATTAAGGAGTCTTCGGTGACCAAGCTGGGTTCTGTGTGCCGGCGCGTGTATCGCATCTTCTCGCACGCCTATTTCCATCACCGACGCATCTTCGACGAATTCGAGACCGAGACCTATCTATGCCACCGATTCACGCATTTTGTCACAAAATACAATCTAATGTCGAAGGAGAACCTGATCGTGCCCATCAACGCCAGCGAGAACGCTGCCCCGGGCGAGAGCGAGGCCTAGGCCCAAGTTATCCCGCATCTGTGCAAAACCTCATAGCACACGGAATACGCGGAGCCGTACTCATTCATCGTACATTTATTTATTTGAACTGCAGCATACAAGCATGCAGGATCGGTCAGAAGATAAACAGATAAAGGGACTCGGCTGAGGCAGGCGGGCGCATAGTTATATAGCGTTGACCCAGAGATACATGCAGGCTCCTTCGTCCCCCAACAACCCAATCTGACCTTGTGTCAGCAATTATTCCGCAGTTATATTACGATTATGTTTAACGTCTTATTTTAAATAAATTATATGTAGGCACTTGACTTTTTATGTGGCTGAAGCATACCAGCACCAACCACCACGAGACCCTGGCCAGGCAGCAGAAAAAATCCAACCAGCTGTACATGACTAAATCGTAAACTTTACTATACAAAATTACTATATAAATTGGAATAAAAGAAGTACATAAAGAATCGGGATTTTTCTCTAGAAATGCCACAGAAGCCAACCTTACACAATGTTGACCTCGAACATGGGCTGGTTGTTGACCAACCGCTCGAACCCAAGGCGGGACAGGTCGAGGCTGGTGAACCTTCCATCCAAGATCAGCTCGGAGATGGCGCGGCCCACGGCCGGAGTCTGCTGGATGCCGTGTCCGCTGAATCCCGCTGCTATGAACAGGTTGGAGTAGTGCGGATGCCTGCCTACTATTCCGTTGGCGTCGAAGGTGTTGTGGTCGTAGTACCCGGCCCAGCTGCTCTGGACCTTGACGGACTCGAATGCGGGCACCCTACTCGCCAGGGTTGGCCAGACATCGGTCTCGAAGTAGCCGTGGTCCACGGCTAAGGTAGTGCAGTCCGGTTCCTCGTCGTCGTTGGGGCTACGACCGCCGAGGAAGTTCCCGCCGAGACCGTCCCGCCGGAAGTAGGTGCCGTCCGGATCGATGGTCAACGGGGTGGCCATGCCTGGACAGTTTTTCCCCTGGGTGCTGAAGACGTACACGTATCGCTTCCGGGGCTCGACGGGAAGAGCTACTCGCATAACATCCTCCTTTGCCTCGGGATTACCAATGTTTGCCAGTCGGGCCACCTGACCGGAGTGAGCTCCCGCCGCCAGGACGCAGGTTTCGAATTTCACAGTGCGCTGGACTCCGTCTCCCAAGTCGACCACGGCGCCGGACAGGGCTTTGGACTCGTTCCACTCGAAGCCCACCACCTCCCCGTTGGCGAAATTCGCTCCTAGGGACCGAGCCTGCCGCTTGAATCCCATGAGCAGGGCCCAGGGATCAAACCAGCCCTCCTTGTCCAGGCCATGGCAGCCGAGCTCAATGTCCTCCGTCGACAGCCAAGGAAATCGTCTCCGCAGCGCCTCCTGGCCGAGTAGCTCGTTGCGAGCTCCCAACTCGTTCTGGAGCTTGGAGTTCTGGGCGAGAATGTCTGCTCCCTTGGCGGAGGACAGGATCAGGTATCCGTTGGGCTGATAGCAGACGTCCACGTCGCCCAGGTGCTTCTGACTGTTGACTATAAAGTCGTATCCGTACAAGGACATCTGGATGTTCTCCGCCAGGGAAAACTGCTGCCTCACTCCGCCCACCGAGAGCACTGTGGAGGCACTGGTGTACTATGGGAAGACGTGGTGTAATTAAGGGTTTTATCCTCTTATCCTGTCACTTACCCCAGAGTCCCGTTCTACTACCAGAACCCTCAGATTCTTCCCAAGTTGCTGGGCTCGGGACTTGAGCCAGAAGGCCGAGGAGGCGCCCATACCGCCCCCGCCGATGATAAGCACATCGCAGCTCTGGGGCAGCGAATCGCCTCCTGGCTTGCTGCTGCTCAGTTGGCGGCGCACTTGCTGCAGTGCATCCGATCGCAGAACTCGTCCCAGGCGCAGCATGTTTCACACTGCCCGTGGGGTGGAACAATATCAAAACGGTCATTGGCGGTAATAGGCGACAGACAAATCCAGAAGATTAGATTTGTGCAGCCTTTGTAGGTGTTTTGTGTTCACGGCAAACAATAATGGAGTGATAGTGGGACTCGAAATTGATTACGGAATAGATAATAAAATGACTATAATGAAAATATAAGAAATCAAGGAGAGAAATTCGGGTATTTTTAAACTTAAATGAATACAGAAACTTACGTATATTTAAAAAAAAAAGTAACAGATAAATTGGTTGAAATTTTTGTAAGACATCTTACATCTTTCTTAGATTTTAATTTAAATAAATCAATAAAAAATATAGTGTAAAACAGTTTTATTAACTATTAAAAGTTTCCTATTTTATTTAGAATAAAAATCTTTATAAAACAAACTTTACTTTGAAAGAAAACTAAGTTCTTTATGACTAATTATGAACGTAAAAGTAAAACTAAAAGCTTAAAACTTATTCAAAATCCCAGGACTGATCATCAAAGGCAGGCTCTACTGTACCTAGATTAACCTGTTGTGTTTGTTCAGAGAACTGTGTTTACAAAGCAACAGCTTATCTTAATAGAACTAATCTTTTATTGGCCTCAATTACTCCGACACGAAACGGGCTTTTGATAAACGCGTCTTTATTTGCACATCCTTACAAATCAACCTTGACATTGGCCTGTGACCTGATTCCCTTCCGGGGCAGGTGCTCCCTGTGGAGCTGGCTTATTGCGTCCGGGCCTGGGACGCTTGTTGGAACGTCCTCCAGGGCCCTGGGGCTTAGGCTGTTGCTGGCGGGGCTGGGGATGTGGCTGCGTGTCGTGGTCCTCCATGAAGTCAGAGCGAGTGTTTGGCTTCTGCAATCTGTAATTAAAGTTATTAAAAAAACAATAATAATCTCCAAAAGGTTTATCTTCCTCACCCATCTATGCTATTGGGCAGCTCGTCCAGACTCATGAGGATGTGCAGGGCTGGTATGTCGCGGGTCACAACGATCTCCTCGAGGCCGTCCATCAGCGGCTTCCAGTGCTCCTCCACGCTTTATGGATTTCACTAAAACTGTAATCATACCTCGACACTGGCTAACGAGCTGCTCACCTGGTGTAGGCCATTCGCGTCACTTGGTAGAGGGGGTGGGTCCGCTTGAGGACCTCGGCGCAGGATATAGTTTTGACGACCCCACCGCCGGATCCGCTCCACACTACACACCGGTGCTCGCCTTTGGTCAGCGCCGCCTGGGCGAACTCGGTCACATTGCTCACCTTGGTGCCGCCTTTCACCTGGAATGCGATACGGAATTCGGAATGTTTAGGATAATCGAATACAACCCCCTATAAGGGGAGACCCACATGCATCCAAAGGAAATCCTTCTGGGGATTGGGCAGGCAGTCCTCGAAGGGCAGGTCGCTCTTGGTCAGCTCCTTCTCCACGTTCTCGGCCTTCCGATAGTGCATCATCTTAAGTATTTAGGTCAGGATCTGTAAATATTTGAAAGATTCCATCAGAAATATAATTTAGGCGAGGCGAGGCCCTCCAGCCATAACCTTGAACCAATAATGGGACTCTAGATAGGGTCCCCATCGGGTGGTTGCACCAGAATCTCGAGAACCAACTCAACATCCTGGCACTTCTCGTAAAGTGTAAACTGTCCGGAGCAGTTATGGCCCGGGCACAGTCCGTGCAAATTGAATAATTGTTTGGTTTATGAGCCGAGAAACCAAGGGCAGGGAAAAAACGGTTAGGATTGGTTTTACATCGGTTACACCGACGTCCAAGTTACCTACTCATCAGAGGATATAAAAGAGTCCACTTGGAGGAGCTATAACTACATTTATGGAATCAAGACTGACCCATATTCCAGCTCTGACATAATTTCAATTTCTACTAATAAGAAAGTCAAACAAAGAGACCCTCGCTTTCTCCAAGTGCGCCCTCCGGAGGAGTTCAAGTAAAAGTCAATAAAAAAGCATTTCTACAGCAATTAAATGAACGCGGGTGCAGTGGCGCTTGTCCCAGCGTTTTCCCATTAAATAGAATCCTGCCAGTGTCGGTTGTCGGTTGTCAGGACTAGACAACGGGGTGAATGGAGGCCACCGGAGCGGGGATGATAACCGCAGGGCATGATGCCACTTGTTGAAGCCTCGACCGAACAACGTTTTAGTGGGGGTCGGAGATGGGGGCTCCTGGAGGCTGCAGATGCTGAATTCGACAGCGCCAACGAAAGTTTATTAATGAACTTTCCTCCAGCAACAATAAGGCCGAGAAGCAAATCAGACGATTGCGGAATGGTAGGGTGGTGGCCTGGGAAGTACATGGAGCCACGTGTCCCATACAGGCCTGGGATGCAGCAGAACCAGCACCAGCACCAGCAGAGAAAAGAACACGAGATGGAGGCGGGAAAAGGGAAACTGTTCGGAATGTTTGAAGCGGAATGCGTTGAAATTCCTTCTATTTCTGCTTGGGACTTGGGACTAAGGACTGCCTATACCCAACTCCCAACTCCAGACCCATTGACAACGTCATCGCCTTGCCCCGTCATCGTCATCATTATCATCTGGCATCGCCGCCATTCCTATCAAGTACGTTCTCAACAATAATTCAATTTGGTGCGGAAGTTATTAATAAAATGCTTCGATGCCGAAAGTGGAGGGAGGACCTCGTCCTGTCACTGTAATGTGTCGAGTGTTTATGACACCACGTACTTTGAATTAACTTCAAGCTATCTAGCGTTTAATTTTATGAAGAAAATTAGATGTTAACAGTTCGAAATTCAATTTTTTGATGCGTATACGCAATATTAAGTATTCGCCGAGTTGGTTTTTGTGTGGCAGCAGCATTGCCTCACGCACCACCACGAAGGATTCATGAATGAGGGGTTGCAAAAATTCCATTAATGCGCCCCCTCAATGGACTCCCGACCCCCATTCCCATTCCTGGGCGCCATCCCTTCTACTCCGAGCCGCTCAAGTATGCATTCATTAGACGTGCCAAGGCAGCCCGAGCCGAACCGAGCTTAGCTCCTGGCCAGACCGCAGAGCCAGGATCATTCAGGTTTCGCAGGCCGTGGCCAACGGTTCATAGTCGCGGGTTCGGAGTGAAAGCCAAGTTGCAAGTAAGTGCCCGATAATGCTCAGCAATTGGTTAGCATTTGTGTTAAACATTAAATCAGCCCTACAAGGCCATTAAAAAAGTTAACGCCACCGCCACACCGCACCATAAACAACAAACAAAACGATTTTGTTTACAAAATTCGAATCAAAGGGAAGAAAGACCACAAGCGCGTAAATCCAAGCATAAATAGCATCCATTTCAGATTTTTAATTGAAATACATCAAGTTCAATGCAAGATGCGTGTTAATCAGGCAACAAATAAAACCAGCGGGTATCTAATCCAACGGATTTATAAACAAAAACTATCAAAATCCCAATTAATCTAGTTTTAAGCAACTAAACCACGAAGGTTCTTAAGTGATTATGTAATGGATTTATTATAGCAATTGTGTTGAGTGTAAAAATAAATAATTATCTAACTAAATTCCATTGGAAAAGTAGAGACTTTTACTTTAGTCATAGAGTTTTAAAATAAAATTCTGAAAAACTATTTATGATTTTAAGTTTATTTGCAATTCTTTGCAATTCTGTGTCAATTATCGAAAATGGAAAGTTTCCGCAGAGTCTGCTGTGCTCGGGAATGGTTCATTGAGTTTATTTTTGAACTTATTTGGCTGAATCGAAATCGCCCACTTGGCTGATTCATTGATAAATTTTCCAAATCTCAATCTCTCAAACGACTCGTAGCGAAACGAAAAGAAAAACAAATCCCGGCAGGAGACCCCTTCGATTCGGAAAAAACCAAAGATGGACAGCACCGAGTTTCGGAAACGTGGCATGGAAATGGTCGAGTACATTTGCACTTATCTGGAGACGCTGAACGAGCGCCGAGTCACGCCCAGCGTGGAGCCGGGCTATCTAAGGCATCTGTTGCCAAGTAAGAAAGATGCCCCACAGATCCCTTCCTCTCTCATCCCTCCCATCCCCAGCTGAGGCCCCTCAGGAGCCGGAGGACTGGGACCAGATCATGGCCGACGTCGAGGACAAAATCATGCCCGGGGTTACCCACTGGCAGCATCCACGCTTTCACGCCTACTTCCCGGCGGGCAACTCCTTTCCCTCGATACTGGGCGATATGCTGGGCGACGGCATTGGCTGCATCGGCTTCTCCTGGGCCGCCAGTCCCGCCTGCACCGAGCTGGAGACGATCGTCCTCGACTGGCTGGGCAAGGCCATCGGTCTGCCGGACCACTTTCTGGCCCTCAAGGAGGGCAGCACTGGCGGCGGGGTTATCCAGGTAATAAACACGGCTCGGGTTCTTGTATAATAATCTTCCAAAGGCTAAAATGTGACTCCCAGCCCAGAAAATCTCTGAGGCTGATAACGCGAATAGATACACGGATTATACAAATAGTTTCTTTTGTTGCCTTTCCAGCATTACTTTGATAACCTTATCAGAGGACTTGGAGAGTTTTATTTTATTTAATATTCATTATTTTTCCTACTAAACCCAGAGGTATCAAATTTTTGGGATAAAATTAAGTTGGAAAACTGGAGAAGCAAAAAATTCAATCCGCAAATCCGGAAAATTTAATTGAATCGAAATTGTATTGTATTTCTGTTGTTAAAATATTTCGAATGCTGATGAAATCGAGATTTATCTTAACAAAAAGCCAATAAAGCAGTATAGAGCTTATCATAAACTGGATACCCAAGAAGTCTTAACCTTTTAGGGTCTATAAAAAAACTTACTAATTAAAAAAGAGTTTCAAATAAATATCAAATAAATAAAATGATAACTTTGTTAATTTTTATTTTTTCATCCACAATTCTCGAAATAGACTTCCGCTTCGGAGTGCGTCCTGGTCACGATGCTAGCCGCCCGGGCGCAGGCCCTGAAGCGCTTGAAGGCCCAGCACCCGTTCGTGGAGGAGGGCCACCTGCTGTCCAAGCTGATGGCCTACTGCTCCAAGGAGGCGCACAGCTGCGTGGAGAAGGCGGCCATGATCTGCTTTGTGAAGCTGCGCATCCTGGAGCCGGACGAGAACGCCAGCCTGCGCGGCCAGACGATCAACGAGGCCATGGAGGAGGACGAGCTGCAGGGTCTAGTCCCCTTCTTCGTCTCCACCACGTTGGGCACCACCGGCTCGTGTGCGTTTGACAACCTCCCGGAGATCGGCAAGCAATTACAGCGCTTCCCCGGAGTCTGGCTCCACGTGGATGCCGCCTACGCAGGCAACAGCTTCATCTGTCCGGAGTTGAAGCCGCTCTTGAAGGTGATTATTCAATCGTTACTTTGGTTTTGATTTCCTCTTTGATTTTTTAGAAAAATATAAGCTTTGTTTGCTTTTCTTCTCTGTTCTTGGTTATTTAAGGGGGTTTCCTTTTTTTCAAAAACTATAACTGCCTTCTTCTCCAAAGAAGAACCTCCAATTGAAGAAAATGTAGTTGAACTAATCAGCTATAAATACCCGCTACTGTATGAGAACTAATGCTTGTAATTCTATTAGCAAACACCAGACACGTACATAAAACGACAAAATCAGATTAAATACAAAATAAAGAATCACTAACCGAAGCCGACCTAACGTGATTCTTCTATGATTCTGTCATTATCCATTTCTGACCAACTTTAAAGTGTTTAAAAAAAAGATCGGGAATGCCCCGAAAAGATCATAATTAAGTTTGTAAATAGAGAAGCCTTATGGCGTAGTAGTTTTAGAGTATTTACAGAACCTTAAGAGGTTGAAATCCTCATAACAAAGATCAAAGATCAAAGATGATTCCTTAAAGTGACATATTGTGACATAAATATCAAACCCATCTCTTCCCATTCGATTAGGGAATCGAATATGCCGACTCATTCAACACGAACCCCAACAAATGGCTGCTGACCAACTTTGACTGCTCGACCCTGTGGGTGCGGGACCGGATCCGCCTGACATCAGCCCTGGTGGTGGATCCGCTGTACCTGAAGCACGGCTACTCGGATGCGGCCATCGACTATCGTCATTGGGGAGTTCCACTCAGCCGTCGGTTCCGATCGCTGAAACTGTGGTATGTATGAGACACCAGAGACCTCAAACCCTCGACAGCCGAGTGTGAACGAGTGTGTTGACTATTGTCAAAAAATTGAATTGATTTTGGATTGGCCTGGAGTGGCGAGAAGGAGTTTCTTGTTTGTTTGCCTCAAGTATTTGCTTGCGATTTAGTTGTAAAAACATTGGTTTTCTACGCCTCAAGTACGCCAAAAGATGTTGCGAGCAAACAAACATTTAATGCTAATTGTGTTACAAAACGCCACCAAATATCTTTGAGTCTCTCTACAGGTTCGTGCTGCGATCTTATGGGATCTCCGGACTCCAGCACTATATACGTCACCACATCAAGCTGGCCAAGCGGTTCGAGGAGCTGGTGCTCAAAGACAAGCGCTTCGAGATCTGTAACCAAGTCAAGGTGAGTTACGTTACACTGGGATTTCATTTCTCCAATTTGGGTGCTGCTCTGGCGTATTGTCCAATTGATTCCAGTAATTAATCATGCTCAGAGTTCAAAGCTCTTTGTGGGATTTCCATTCAGGCAACAGGTGGGCATTGTGGGCGGACCCATTGTAGGGCAAATCCATAACATGGAAGCTCATTGGAGAGTGACGCAAATATCTGGCCCAAACACTGTCCGTTCCCCGAGCGGCCTTGGCCATTAAGACGTGAACTTGTTCACAGCCGAAGTAAACGTGCCCAACTACACGCCAAATTCCTCGGTTCCGAAACTGGCGCAAAAAATTGATTTCTTTTCGCTCCGACAATTGAAGTGTTTTGGCATAATTGCCATAGAAAACCGCTCACAGTCAGAGTCCGAATCCGAGTCCAAGTCAAGAGGTGATTCACTGCCTCATCGGCTGACAGATGGACGGACGTAAGCGTGCCCTCTCCAATTAGGCGATCGACGCGATTCGCTGCCAGATTTCGGGAAATTCTATTCGTGGTATCATCTTTTATTTAAAAATATTATTAGCTTAATTAATATTTCAACCAGGATGGGGTGTTCATTAGAAACGTGAATACTCGAATAGTATTATGTAATCAAATTGCTTTGTGTGGGTGGTTTCCATTCATTACAATATCGAGTCAAGTGAAAGTCTGTTGCACTCTTTGAAACGAGGTTTGTTTAAAGTTTGGGTTTCATATTGGAAGTCTTAAATAAACCGCGGAAAAGAACACCTTTTCTTTCTAGTATCTTAAGAGTTATTTTATTTATTAAAAGAACACCTTTTCTGTCTAGTATCTTCAGAGAAAAGATGATTTCTTTTCTTTAAGAAGATTTATTTAATTGATAAACCTATTCCTACTAGCCGAATAATAACATAACCGAAAGTAACAAAAGTGAATAACCGATTTAAATATTAAAAAAAAGAATAATGCAGAAGTTAATGGATAAATAATATTTTATAAATTGTATCAATTTGTGTTTTTATGTTCTGTAAAAATAATTTTAAGCATTTCTGCATTAGGAGATTATTAGATTGGTTGTTTTTTACTTCTGAATGAATCGTTCTATTCATTTAATGTTTAAATAATGTAAATAGTAAATGTAATTTGTTAAAATCTATATAAATACAAACTATATACAAAAAATTTCGGGCAATTAAACAATTAACAATAAATCTGTGTTCAAGAAACAAAAATCGAAATTATTGATAGCGTAAAAATCAGTCGAAAACCGGAAGTTCACTCTAGAATTTTCCGGCTGTCCACCCAGTTGTTCCTTCCCTATGCCCTCTTCGAAAGAGCTCTACTCCAGACTCCAGACTTGTTCGTCTTTCTGCCAAGTTTTCCTTCCAAGAAAACTAATTTTTTCACGATAATACAACCAATAATATGACTTTTAAAAACTCCTATAGCTCGGTCTGGTGTGCTTCCGATTGAAAGGCAGCGACAAGCTCAACGAGAAACTCCTGAGCATCATCAACGAGTCGGGAAAGCTGCACATGGTCCCTGCCAGTGTAAACGATCGATACATAATCCGGTTCTGTGCCGTGGCCCAGAATGCCACGGCCGAGGACATTGACTATGCCTGGGACACCATCGTGGACTTTGCCAACGAGCTGCTGGAGAAGGAGCAGCACGACGAGCTGTCCGAGATCATCAACCGCAAGAAGCAGGACACGTTGGCCCAGAAGCGCTCCTTCTTCGTCCGCATGGTCAGCGATCCGAAGATCTACAACCCGGCCATCAACAAGGCCGGCACCCCGAAGCTGTCCATGGAGCTGCCCTCGCCGGTGGTGAGTCGCGGCAGTGCTCCGATTATCCGGACCCAGAGTTCCGTGGACCACAACTCGTGGATATCCTGGCCGCTGGCCTTTCTCTTTTACGGCAACAACGAGGACAAAGGCAGCAATGTGTCACTACGGTGGGTAGTCTAGCTAAGCCATCTCTTAATCATTAATATTTCCTAAAATCCCAAAAACGACACCTTGTTCCATGTTGACTTAAGCACTCCCTAAACCCGAAACTATTTCCAGCTTTCGTCACTTGGACACCAATGTGCGACCCTCGTCTTCGCGGCGCAACTCCGGAGCCGGCTCCTCTCCCTCGCCGGAGAACGAGCTGGACTACGTGAACGTCCAGCAGCAGCAGCAGGAGCAGAAGTCCCCCCGGCGCTCCCCGATGGTAGTGCGGAAGGGCTCCAGTACCCGAGACACCCCCAACTAAGCCCCACCTGTAGAGATATTCCATACTCATATGTATAGTACAGTATTAGCGCCTCCTTATCCAGGTGCCTAGTTGAATTCTAGACCAATTTACGACAAAAACGCGCGACATTACGTGGCAGCAATATCGACGAATAACCTTCTTGTTAATGAAATGCAATAAATATTATTTCAATACCATCTCAAAAACACCAACTTGTGCCATATTTCTTCATCTAAATCGAATATCCGGAAACATTTAGCGTTAAATATAGCATATGGTGTGGTCAAAGGTGAATCAGTCGGTTCCTAAATCGAAGCCACGACAATTAGCCAATAAAAGATTTGTGTGGTAAACAGAAAATCCTGGGATTTCTCCGCTCGAAGTAAACAACCGAAAACATTACACTTTTCAATGAATAAAGATATGACGTCGAAAATTTCAGGGAAACAAAAATGAACAGGTAACAGGGGTGTCTCAAAAGGCAAAAGAACGAAGAGTTGGTTCTAGGAAACCGGGAAATGAGGTTCCCCTTTTGCCTGGAGTTCCTTGGATACCAGCTTCTGGCCAAACATTCTGACCAACTGATTCAGATACGCATCCTTCTCGATCGATGAGTAATGGTCGAGGCGTCCGTTCTTCATGTCCCAGTTCAGGTAGTAGGGAACCGCCAGTCCCGCATTCCATTTCGAGTCAGACACTCCTGCCTTGCCCTCTTTGGGGTCCACTACACTCGACTTGGTGAGGATCGAGGTGTCTTTGGCCAGCAGATTACTTCCGGTCCCGCTATAGGTGCTCAGGCCCAGCGAGTCCAGCCCCGAAACCTTGTCCGGTGCCTTGGCACCTCCTTCCAGAAGTGGTACTCCTTTCGCCAGAAGGCTGGATCGGTTGGTGTGCTTCGGCATGGGGTTCGTCCGGTCGATCATTTGCTGTAACATCTGGTCGTAGGTTTGTCCTGGAGGCACTGGACCCTTGCTCTTGGTGGCCTGGTTGCTCTGTCTCTTGGCCTCCGGCGGACCACGATGGCAGTGCACGGCCGGCATCAGCTCCAGGCGCCGTTTCATGGCCAGCAGCTGCGTCTCCTGGTCATCGAACTGGACGGGCTTCTTCTCCTTGGCCGTTAACTTATCCAGGTCGGGAATGGCATAGCCGCTCATCAGCCCCCTCTCTTCCCTGTCGGTTTTCGACAGGGTTTTCGGTTTAGTTTTCACCTCCCGAGGGCGAATCCCGACACTGATTCCCACCTTGGAAGCCTTCGCCTGGTTTCTCTTGCCCCGCTCCATGCGCTGCATCAGAGCGTCCAGGTTGGGTTTGATCTTCGACGTGTCCTCGTAGTCTCTGGGCAGGAAGCCTCGATCTCTAAGGTAGATCACCGGGGACTCCCAGTTCTTGATAAGATTCCGCACCACCTCGTTGTAGGCCTCGTGGAGCAGCAACCCGTGAGGAGCTCCGGTCCCTGGACGAGCTGGTCTTACCTTCGGATTTGACTTTAGAGCTACTCCTAGGGAGCTGCAACAAAGGACACACCTGGAAGGTGGTTAGTTTGGTGATCGAAAGCCTCTTGTTTAGACTGAATTACCAGACAAAGGTACGCATCATAATCGGGTAGGTTTTAACAAATATAAAGCAGAGCATTCGATTCTGAACTGTGATGCCATACATATTCGATGAGGTGTTAATGGGATTAGATTTCATCCGATTAATTCGGAGAATTCTTGTTTTAATGGATCGAAATTCCTAATGGCTATCCGGAGACAGATCCAGCTCCAGCTCTATCCAGATAACGCCGGTAGCCCCGGCAATAAAACAAACAAAACCTTTGGCACTCTCGTCAAGTAAATCAATCATGCCGCATGCCGAATGTCTTCGAATTTAAACAATGACGACAAAAAATTAGCATCTTTTGCCAATTCAGAATGAATGGAATGCCTAAGGTATGATTCGGCGAAAACCAAAACACACCAAACACACAGAAATTGCCAAAATAAACGAAAATAGATATAGAAGAGCCGCAGCAGTCCATGAAATATTCATAAGCCATAATCGTCAGCTGTTGTCAAGCGCGTGCTTGGCCAAAAATCGGACATCGAATATGGAAATCTGTTCAAGGGAGCCAAAGTCTATGGTTTTATGGATCATAAAAGACTATATAGACTATATATCGTAGGTCGTAAAAAGATCGGCTCAGTTGTGACCGCCTTTATTACATAAAATTAATTGAAACCTTTACGATTGAAACCTTTTTTAATGCCTGTCATGTTCGATTTGGTTTGTTGACTTTTCAAATAACAAAATGTTGTGAAATACTTTTAAGGCTTCGAATACCTGTTTAGGGATACAAAGAACTAACAATCTTCTGCATCTCGAAGATATGTACATCTGCAAACATTTCACCAGAATCGCCATAAGTGGGTCATCTAAGAGGAGCTCTACTGTAGCCAAAGTTTCGGTAATTAATGGGAAGACGAGAAACGCGTTAGCCACGCTTCAAACAAACACCCTCGGACACACGTACCCCAAGACCCCAAGACCCAGACCCAGTGGAAGATGATGCCCTCCTCCGACCATATACCCCGCTCTTAGCCAACCCGGAGATGGATGGGTTCGACGGATGATGGCAACGGCCCTCGGCGTCTTGAAGTGTGGCCGCGTAAACTGAATATGATTTTATATTTAGACGCACGACGTCATCGCCGGTGGCTGGTGGCTGGTACTGGTGGCTGGTACTGTGAATGAAAGTTTAGGCGGACCTCGGAGCCCCCAAAGAGGAGCACAGAAATACGTCGAGTCACGGTGCTGGGGCGGTCTCTGTCTCGCAATCCCCGCGTCTCCCAATCTCCAAATCTCTGAATCTCTGAATCTCTCGGGGCGGACTCTGATCTTTGGAGAGCCGCTGAGCTTGGAGGCGACGCGTGCGCCAAATGAATCATCGATGTTCGCCAAACTTTGCTCAAAGGTACAGTGGGAACCATGAGCCAGCGAAATAAAGCTGGGACGAGGCTTTCCAATGCATATAAAGATTACAGGAGATCGAAGGATAACCTCTTCAACAAGGTTTTTATTATGGTTTTTGCACGTGAAATTCCAATTTAGTTTTACAAATTAAACATTTATTTAAAAAATAGTGAAATACTTCAAAACCAAATCAAATATATAAAAACCATAGCTTTTAACACAAAGATTAGAAAAGCTTTTCAGAATTGTGTGAAAATTAGAAGTGCAAAGTACAAACAAAACCAGGATGGGCCTAAACAAGTATCGTCTTTATGAGGTTTTGTCATTGAAGAGATTAGAATTCTCATTCAGAGATTATTCAAGTCCAATATAGAAAGTATTCAAAACGGGTATCCTTTTTTGTTAAATTAACAGAAAGTGAAAACTATATCATAATAAATACTAGAGTGAACAAAAGTAACAAAGTACCGGGTATCATTTTTGTTTAATCTGTCAGCTGTGAGTTAAAGTCGAATATAGAAGTTTTAAAAACGGGTATCCTTTTTTTGTTAAATTAATAGAAAGTGAAAACTATATTATATTTTATATTATTTAATATTAAAGTGAACAAAAGTGACAAAGTACCGGGTATCGTTTTGGATTAATCTATAGATAGTTTTATCTCAACTAATGCAAATATTTCAATTAAATGTTAGATTTAAAGCTATTCAGGAGAAATAAAACCAAAGAACTAAATCTGTTCACATAAATTATCTGAGAATTAAAAAAAAAGGTAATTTTCTAATCATTAAGACTAATCCACGCCCATTTCCTTAACCAACTGTTGAAACTGACACTTAAACAGAGCTTCAAACGATGCCACTGTGCGATTCGGTGAAAAAAATTAAAGGGGCGTCTGTGGGAGCTGCGAAAACAGATGGATTGCGAGATAATAAGACATAACTAATAGCAAGTCATTAAGAGCGTCGTTAGATAACCGCCAGAGGACAATTAACTTGGAAACCCATTCATTGATTCGTGCCATGCCACCCAACCACACCCACTCGCGCCCATTCCTCCCACACCCACTCGCTGGCCGCCTAAACAGATGGGCCTCATGGGGCTGGGGATTTGTTTATTTTGATATTTTTTTTTGATATTTTGTTTTTGTGTTCCACCTAGCAGGAGATTCCATGAAGGCGGTCCATCGCGACTACGTCACAGTTCGCACTCGGCGTACCAGGGACTCGTCGTCGTCCGGTCCGGAGCTCTGCTAACGGATTGCTTCAATATTTGGACAATTACCTGTCACTTCGCCAGAGTCCAGTGTGTTTCCCCGCCTGGCTATGGCTTTGGCAACTGGAAAGTTTTCAAACAAGAGATTGGCTCTCACTCTTCGCACGTTCTTGATTTACGAGATTCGGGAATTACGAGAGTCGAAAAATTCCCCGAAATCAAATCCGAAAAATATATGTTTCTGGTTCGGCAACGATCCAAGCTAATTTAAATATCTTTTTAATAACTAAATCCCGAAGAATAAAACTAGTTAAGAAACGGATGTGGAAAAAGGTTCTTTTTTTGTTGCATAGTTTCAAGGGCTCTTAAAAATTTAATTTTTGATTACTAACCCAAAGTTATTCCCAAAAACTAACTGCTAATGGACATTTAATTTAAATAATTCCACTGCTTTGCTTACACTATATAATTATGACTAAAACTACAACAAACCCTTTCCCATGAGGGACTTTTTTTCGTAACGAAAACAATCACTGCCTCCGGATTCGGGAACGGACTGGGAGAAGTGGCCATAATGATCGAAGCGGGTTTCCCAGACACCCGATCGCCGATGGACGTGAAGTCCAAGTCTCCGGGACAGTAATTCGAGTGCCAGTGCCGCGATCACGAGACAATACAATACGTCAATCCGCCGAGCACCTCACCTCTCAGGTGTGCGACTGTGGGACGGAGGGACCGAGCGAGCGAGCCCAAGACCGCCACCGCCACCAGAGAGAGAAAAGACGAGAGCCAGAGACCGGGCCAGTCCATATAAAAGCCAATGGAGGCACACCGGCCAAGTCATTCGCGTCAAGGAAGCTGACCAAGCTGCAGCAAGCTATCCGTTCGAGATTAATGCCGGAGTGGACAGTGTTTTGTGATAGTGTCTAAAAAAGTCTAGAAACCCCGAAAAAGACCCCCCAAGAGGAATATATCGTGAACCTGAAATATCACCTGAAGTGCAAAAACTGCTAACCAGAACACAAACGAAAAGTGCAAATTGGACAATATGAATGTCGAAGAGTTTCGCAAGTACGGCAAAGAAGTGATCGACTACATATGCCAGTATGGCACCAACATCGAGGAGCGCGATGTGGCTCCCACCTTGGATCCGGGTTACCTCAAAAAACTGCTTCCAGGTAAGCAAACAAAACGGACAAAAATTGACAAAAACTACATTTAGGCGAGGTATACCTAAGGTGTTTAGTGAATTCCCGAGACAATAAACACCTACCTTGGGTGAACACTTGTTCACTTTTTTTCAGTCTTTGATTGTTCATTGCTTTGTTGTTCATTTTGTGGATGCTTACTTATTCATTGTTCATTTCCTAAGAGGTTTATATGTTTACTGTCCTTATAAAGACCATTGAGCAATGCATTTCAGGTACTAAAAAAGTACCAAACGTTACATTTTAGTTACAATTCAATACAACTGAATACTGAACTTAATAAACCAACTTAAAAAGTGAACTATAAGAAGAAAGTGAACTCTTTCATTGTTCATTGCTTAGGTGTTCATTTTTTAGAGACTCACTTATTCATTGTTCATTTTCTAAGAGGTTTTCAAGAGGTGTTCACTGTCCTTATAAAGACCGAGACCGAGATCAGCATTTCAAGTACTTAAAACAGTACCAATAGTTACATTTTAGTTACAATTCGATACGATTATTTGATATTGATATTAAATAAACCGACTAAAAAAGTAAACCAATAGAAGAAAATGAACAATTAAGAAAGGTACAATTGGAAGGTACACCTCCATCTTTTGAACAAGAAAGGAAATTCGAAGGTACACCTCCTTTTATTTATCTTACGGGCCACCCAAGACTACAAGACACCGCCAGCAATCTATAGTTTCCTATGATCTTCAATCACTACCATAATTATAGACCTAGTGATAGATTCGATACACTAATTTGGCCAAACAAATTAGCAATGAATCCGAAAATATTTCGCTTGGCACAGAGTAATTAGGAAAACGGCAAGCATGGCCAACTGAAAGCCCCTCAGAAATATTGTTAAATCATGTTGACTAATTGTTTTGCCCGCTGCTAAGGCATCATGTGAATAATGTGCGAGTGTAAACTATTCGAAAATACCCCGCCCACGGATTCGAGTACCCCGCACCGCAGTGCGTGGGTGTGTGGCAGTGGCAGGGGAAGAGGTTGTGCCACATACTGGCATAATTGGGGCACACTCAGCAGTCTTCGCTCTCCGCTCCAACCTCTGACAATGTTGGCAGGCTGGAAAGAAGATTTTTTTTGCTGGCGAATTTTAGTCGAATTCCGCGCAGTTGGCTAAGTTAAATATTTACGCCGGAATGGACGCCGCAATCCAGAGTTCAACTAAACAAATCAATTAATTATGCATACGCAAACACACACCTTGCGTATAGACTTACTTGTTGATCTTTCTACTCACTGCCAAAAACAACAGACGGGCCATAAATATTGCCTCCAGTCCCTGCCTTCTGTAGACCCCTACCTTCCCTCCCAGGTTTATAGGTGATAAAAGAAACGCCTAAGGCGCATCCCACAGCTACAGCTACAACCCACTAATCGTCCGCCGCGTGTTTTTCTCATCTTCCAGCCGACGCTCCCCAGTCGCCCGAATCGTTCAAGGACGTGCTCGAGGACTTCGAGCAGAAGATCATGCCAGGCGTGGTGCACTGGAACCACCCCAAGTTCTTCGCCTACTTCCCCTCGGGCAACTCCTTCCCCTCGGTCCTCGGCGACATGCTGAGCAGCGCCATCGGCTCGATAGGATTCAGCTGGGCCAGCTGCCCGGCCGCCGCCGAGCTGGAGACAATCGTGATGAACTGGTACGCCAAGGCTTTGGGTTTGCCGAAGGCCTTCGTCTCGGATGCGCCGGGCAGCACTGGCGGAGGAGCCCTGCAGGGATCCGCCTCCGAGTGCGTCCTGGTCTCCCTGATCACAGCCCGCGCCCGAGCCATCAGTGAGCTGAAGGGCCAGACCAGCGTCCATGACAGCGTCTTCCTGCCCAGTCTGATAGCCTA
The DNA here is from genome assembly GCA_018150545.1 of Drosophila ercepeae. NCBI lineage: Eukaryota > Metazoa > Arthropoda > Insecta > Diptera > Drosophilidae > Drosophila > Drosophila ercepeae. Next base: position 18,996,537 of record JAECWL010000161.1, read on the forward strand.
CGCCAGCCGCGAGGCACACTCCTCCGTGGAGAAAGCCACCAAGATGGCGCTGGTCAAGCTGCGCATCATCGACGCCGACGAGCACGGACGCATGCGCGTCGACCTGCTCCGGCAGGCGATCCAGAACGACGTCAACGCCGGCCTGACGCCCTTCTTCGTGGTGGCCACCGTCGGCACCACCGGGGGCTGTGCCTTCGACGACATCACAGAGATCGGCAAGGTCTGCCGTCAGGTGTCCAGCATCTGGCTGCACGTAGACGGGGCCTATGCCGGCAACTCCTTCATCCTGCCCGAGATGCGGGTCTTCTCCGCCGGCCTCGAGTACGCCGACTCCTTCAACACGAACCCCAACAAGCTGCTGCTGACCAACTTCGACGCCTCCGCCCTCTGGGTGCGCGACGTGATGACCCTGAAGAGCGCCCTGAACGTCAACCCCCTCTACCTCCGCCACGAGCACATGAACGGCGTGGACTACCGCCACTACGGCATTCCGCTGAGTCGTCGCTTCCGCGCCCTCAAGCTCTGGTTCGTGTTCCGCACGTACGGGATCAAGGGCCTGCAGGAGTACATCCGCAACCACATGGCCCTGGCCAAGAAGTTTGAGATGTTGGTGCGCAAGGACGAGCGCTTCGAAGTCCGCAACGACGTCCACCTGGGACTTGTGTGTTTCCGAATGAGGTAGGTCGACCGGAACAGTTCTTATTCCAATCAGATTTTTCATTTTTTCTGTTTCTGTTTCAGAACTGGCGACGAGCCCAACCACATGCTGCTCGCCCAGATCAATCACTCCGGCAAGATGCACATGACCCCGGCCAAGTTCAACGGACGCTACGTGATCCGCTTCTGCGTCACCTACGAGCACGCCACGGAGAAGGACATCCTGGACGCGTGGGGCCAGATAAAGAGCCTCGCCGAGGAGATCCTGCGAGACCATCAGCTGGAGATCAGCTCGGCCCCCACCACGCCCGAGGGCACGGAACGCACCAGCTCCGAACCGGTGGCTCCAGTGGCTGGCAAGCCGCCCATCAAGAAGAAGCTGACCCGCACCAAGTCCCTGCGATTCTCGTTCACGCGCAGCATCTCCCGGGAGCAGTACCAGAGCCAGAGCGAACACCTCATGGACGGGTGCACGCCCATCCTGGTGGTGGACCCCAAGACACTGCAGGACAACTTCCTGCAGGCGGCGGCTGACAACGAGCGGAACAACAACAGCAGTAACGGATCCACTGGCACCTCGAAGCTCAAAGAGATATCCGACGTGGACACGGACGAGGCGAGCAACTAAGCCCGAGAGAGATTCGGATTTACCACTAGCTAGTATTAATTGTGGAGCTGAAATGAGGCCTGAACCAAACACAAAAGTCTACCGCATAACTTTGCTCAACTTGAATTTAAGTCTCCTATTTATGTATTTAGGGAAGTAAGCTGTTGCTAAATTTTCTTTTAATTTAACCAACAATAAGCCTAATCACATTTGTATCTTGTATCTACCATAAGTTGAAAGTCATGAACAAAATCACTTATTTATAATCATTTACGCGGCATTTACTTTGAATATTTTGCAAAAAAACGAATAATGAAATCTAAATCTTTTGTCTTTTCTGGGTGATGTTTTCGAAACAAACTTTGGGATTCAAGTCAAGTCGTTCCTTGACGGACATAAAAAAAAGTTATAAACCTCAGAAAAGCGCAGTAAAAAATAGTAAAACTGTACACATAGAAACAGAATCGACTGGAATCGGCTAGGATCAAAAACACTTAGCAGAGTCATTAAATTTAGCCCAACCGGAACAAATACCTAGATACAAACTGATTTCAAAATAGATGAAATAACATTGCCTTTTGATATCTGGATGGAGAAAAGACGAGGTTAAAAAAGTTACTTGGATTGGAAAATTCTATTCCTTCCAAATATTTCATTCAATAAACCTTTTTCTTTTAATATTGTAGTTGCAGTCTGAATACCTAGTTGTAGTCCAATGTCTCAATCACGGTATATATTTCGTTGAAATGTTAGGTCCTCGTAATCTTTTCTATAATTTATACTCTCGAATCTATCACCGCGGTCCGTACAATAAACGGCAGCGCCCCTCGTCGGTTGGGTGGGAGGTGGTTTGTACGTTATGCAGCTGGAGCCGCGAAAAAAAAATGATACATCAAAATATGCATTTAAAATTTGAATTAATATTTTTTTGAAAATATAGAACCAAACCTTAAGAAACATCATATAATATTTATTTGTAAGATATGTAATTTAATATTATTTTCACTCCATTAATATTTTAGTTGCTGTAGGTAGTTTTATGCTAAACGAACCTTGTTAAATAATTTTATCCTGATTATTATATCTTTGGAGGATCTTAGGAGATGCGTCATAAAATATATAAAATCTAAATAATTTTCTTTGAAAATATAGATATAATATTTATTTGAGATATTTCATTTTATATTATTAACACTCCATTGCAAGCTTTGACACAAAACTGAAACAATCACCTAGAAAGGTAGGGTATGCATAAAAAAATGTAAACAATTGCCACTAGAAGCCGGAATGATTCTGCTTGACTCTTCCAGCTAACTCTGGACTTAATTTGAAGATACTCCAACATTTTACGAAACCTTTTTAATCATGGAATCATTATCAATCACTAAAAACTCACCTGCAATCGTAGTCAAAACAAAATAATTTAAATGTAGTTCCACGAAAGTTTCTCACACACGTGCGGCTGTTTAGCGGCCTATCGATATCTTTCCTCGTTCGTCATCGATTCATCGTATAAATGTAAACAAAAACTGCCGGATCAGTCGCGCCAATCCGCCTTTATCGCTTTAAAGATTCTTTTTCCATAATAAAAATGCCCAACTGGAACCAAATACAATCCCAGCTTCGTAGCTCAAATAACCCAGTGGTATTTTTCGATATTGCAGTGGGCACAACAGTGAGTAAACTCCTTTCAAACACATGAACATGTTTTAAAACCAAGGAACTTTTGCAGGAAATCGGTAGGATGATATTCGAGCTGTTTGCAGACACAGTGCCGCGCACGGCGGAGAACTTTCGGCAGTTTTGCACGGGAGAGTACCGACCAGATGGCGTGCCCATCGGATACAAAGGTGCCAGCTTCCACCGCGTAATTAAGGATTTCATGATCCAAGGCGGCGATTTTGTACAGGGCGATGGCACGGGAGTGACCAGTATATACGGCAACACGTACTCCGACGAGAACTTCACCCTCAAACACGACTCCCCGGGACTCCTGTCCATGGCCAACAGCGGGAAGGACACCAATGGCTGCCAGTTTTTCATCACCTGTGCCAAGTGCAACTTTTTGGACGGAAAGCACGTTGTGTTCGGCCGCGTCCTCGACGGACTGCTGATCATGAGAAAGATTGAGAACGTGCCCACCGGACCCAATAACAAACCCAAGCTGCCCGTAACGATATCTCAATGCGGACAAATGTAGTGCGAGTTTTCGGAGTATTCAAATTTGTAATAAAGTAACTATACTGTTTGTAAACAAAGCGAAGTCATTGCAAATACTAGTTGTAGAACGAATACCCGCCAGCCACGACCTTTTCCTTGCGCAGAGTCCGACAGTCTTCGATCATAAACCTGAAAAGAGTTGAGAGAGTTTTAGTTAAAAGTGTTTCGAAAACATATTTCCTAAAAAACCCACTCGTAGTAAAGCGGAACCAGCGGCACCGTCGCCAGGTGCCAAAGGGCGTGCGCGTCGAGGATCCATAGTATGGGCGGGAAGTCCAGCAGCTCCAGACTCATGGCCAGCGCAAAGAGAACGTAAAAACGTAGAATCCTCCGGAAATACGGCCTGCGATTTCGAACGAAATGACACCAGACAAACCAGCCTAGTGCCCCCACAGAACCAGTGGCGATGTTCACCATCATGTTGAATGAATAGTTGAACTTTCCCACGCTCAGGTAGGCAAAGTAGTTAATGTAGTAGGAGATAAAGGCCAGCGTGATGACACCACGAAGAAACAGCGAGTGACGGTGAAGCATCCGCATCACCAGCACATACAGCGAGCATAGAATTATTGAATAGGCAAAAGCGTAGTCCAATAATTCCGTCAGGGGATAGTCTCTCGTGTGGAAGATTGCTGACCATATCCAGCCATTAAGGTTTGCCTGATGGACAAATTTATTTATATATCTAGTAGGACACAACTCTCTAGTTCTTACCGCTCCGAAAATGTGTGCCAGCATGTAGCAGGGGCTGTCGGGACGCACTTCCCGGCGGAACTTGCCCAGCATGCGTACGTGTATGCCGAAATTTAGGGCCGAAAAAAGCACTGAGGCTGGCTCCTGCATGCCCAGGAGTCGAAGGAATGGCCATTTTCCGTAAAACTGCGGTATGGGCCAGCCCCGCTCAAAGAAGGCGAAGACAGTGCGCCACATGCAGCCGTACTGGCACTCATCCGCGCAGCTCCACTGGAAAAGCCGGTCGAAAACCGACTGTCTGTAAAACTTGACCGCCTGCTCCTGTATTTCCAAGCCATCTGGAAAGAACAATTAGTCGCTAAGTGGGGGAAAAACTAACTTTTGATAACTCACCTGCGGAACAATTGGTCCTTTCGCAGTTCTGTCGGCAATTGTGGAAGAACTGTGTGCGGTCGCCGTTGGAAGCGGTACAACCTGCTACCAGGGCCGCCAGGAGCAGGAGAATTGCACTTTGATTGTGACCCGACATAATAGGCCTACATAGGTCGCATTTCAGCGAACTGGAATTTTTGTAAACATTTGACTATTGATTTGTCGTTGATTAGAACCGTCGCTGATTAGGGCTGTCGCGCTGCCAAAACATCGGTATCGGAATAGTTGTGAAAAATATCGGCCAGACATGCTGCTCCTAAAAAATACCGTATTCATATCTTACCTTAAATAAACAATATAAAGGGCCATTCGAAATAAATATATTGTAATTTTAATAAAAATAGGAAAATCACTAGCCCTTACAGGTATTTTATGGCGGAACAATAGAAGTTTCAGTTAAAGAACATTCTTTCTAAACGGCTGTAGACAGTACTGGAACATCTTTTACCATAAAATTGCTAGATTGGCATCACTGTTCGTATGCCAAAACATTTGCTCATCTGTATGTGCTGTTTTTCGGCAGAAAATTCGGAAAAATTGTGAAAAATCGTGACTGAAAATGCTGGAGGACCGTTGGAAAAAGTAAAATCAACATCGTTGGACTCTCCGCTTCCGCAGTCAACATCACTTTGTCTCTGCATGCGGAATTTTTACAGTGAAGTGAGGAAAAGTAACAAAGAATCAAAGAATCTTTGGGTGCACCTGTCTCTTCTGCTGTGGAAGATCAGTCTTAAAGCAGAATCAGATTATGAATAACCTTCACCCAGAGCCCAAGCTAGCATTAAAAGGCCATTAGGGCGAGCGGCAATCACGGATGTCCCGGAAATTGAGCGCCCAAAGAGATGTCTCCGCAGCACATGCGCTCCCAGTAACCAGGGATAGCTGGGAGTCAATAAAAACATCACCAGGCATTAAGGCATCGAGCTTGCCAGGTGATCCTACCCATTTATGCCCCTATTCACGTACATGCAGCCACGCGAGCCACTGGTATTCTTCATCATGCGGTTGAATCTTAAGGCCGTGCTGCTCATCCTCACCGCGGCCGTGGTGGTGATCACTCTGGGCGTCTACATGCGATGTGCCGCCTTCTCGTTTTCTCCGGATCTCATGCGACCCTTGGACAGGTCCTCCAAAGTGTCATCGAGCGGTGGGCATGCCGGGGAAGCCGTGGTATTGCAGGACATCGAGTGCTTAATAAACCAGGAGTACAGCGTGCACTGCAAGCGGGAGGAGAATGCCAACGAGGTGTACGTGCCCTTCTCCTTCCTGCGCAACTACTTCGACGTGAGCGGCGCGGTATCGACCAGCGGCTCCGAAGTGGCCAAGTTCAATTGGATGCACAGCACGTCCAAGGTGAACCTGCCCAAGGGCAAGTACGACGCTCGCGGCGTCTTTATGTACTTTGAGAACTACAACGTGGAAGTGCGCGACCGCGTCAAGTGCATCAGCGCTGCCGAGGGCGTGCCCGTGAGCACCCAGTGGGAGAAGCGAGGCTACTTCTATCCGACTCAGATAGCCCAGTTTGCGCTGTCGCACTACAGCAAGAACCTGACGGAGCCGGAACCCCGTATCCGGATCCTCGAAGATGCTGACGGCAACCAGGTGGACTGGACAACACCGCGAACCAGCAATATGACACGCATCTGGCACCACCGGTTCAATACGAGCGTCGTGCAGTTTGAAACGGCGCCAGGATATGAGGGCGCCATCAGCACAAGCCTGAATCAGACGCTGGACCTGTTGCTTAGCGTGGATCTGCTGTTGGTGACCAACGGGAGCAGCCTCATGGTCACTGTCCGAAACCGCGACACGCGCCACAGCTACAACCTCCACTATATACCCGCTGATCTGCTGCTCAGCGTCCAGGACTCAAATATCTACTACGGCCTGGGTGGCTCGGCGCTAAACAAGTGGCGCCACATAACCCGCGACCTGCACATCGATGTCCAGAAGGGGATTGTCCTTGGAGATCGACGCTCGCCGCTCAAGGTGCGCCGCTCTGACCTGGAAGTGCTGTCAATCGGATTTCTGGGCCTGGGGTTCTATGACAATGTCACCCTATCCACCAGCGACCACCTGGCGCACTTCTACGACGCAGCCGAGTGGTTTGTTCACAACCAAGACGCCAAGACAGGCGGATGGGCCAACCCCGTAAGGCGCAGCCTCAATGGCTTTGCCGAACTGCGACCTGGCTGGATCTCGGCAATGGGTCAGGGCCATGCCATCTCCGTGCTGGCACGCGCCTACTGGCACTCCGGAGGCGATGAGCGCTATCTGCGGGCGGCGGCAGCCGGACTGCAGCCCTACAGGATCTTCTCTCGGGACGGCGGAGTCTTGGCGCAGTTTATGGACAAGTTCTACTGGTAAATTGCTTTGTTCTGGTTCTTTTCAAACACAGCTTTTTATTCTACTTAAAAACGAGATTGATTTAACAAATTTTTCTTATCCTTAGGTACGAAGAATATCCCACCACGCCGCCTTCTTTTGTGCTAAACGGATTCATCTACTCACTTTTGGGACTATACGATCTTAATAGCACTGCGCCGGCTAAAATTGCCCGGGAAGCCGGCAAGTTATTCGCCCAGGGAATGCACTCCCTGAAAAAGATGTTGCTGCTGTACGACACAGGGTCCGGTACCAGCTACGACTTGCGCCACCTTAGTCTGGGAGTGGCCCCAAATCTAGCACGATGGGACTACCATGCGACACACGTAAATCAGCTGCTGCTGCTGGCCACCATTGACAGCGATCCGCTGATCGCTCAGACAGCGGAACGCTGGAAGGGTTACATGTTCGGCCGGAGGGCCAAGCACAACTGAGAACTAAGGAGGCTGGCGGCCTACCGCCGCCGGAAAAGTGATATTTTATAAGGCTTAAGCATGGGCTTCACCATTCTAAATGGTGGCAACAGGTGCCATGCCCTACCCACACCACACACCCCACACTCCCACACTCCCGAACCAAGAAATTAAGTTTTTTTAATCTTGTTTTACGATTTCCGCCTTGTCCTCGTTCATATTGATTTGGCCGCTTACTAGACGTTTAGTATTAAGCTAAAGTACCTTTAAATTGTATTGCTGTTGGACTCGAATTCAGACATCCCACAGCCCAATTGTTTTCGCAAAAGTAGTTGCACTCACTGGACAATATGAATAACCTACCAACAAACTAATGTCTAATATCTAAACTAACACTGTTGTAGTCAGACCTTTTACTGCGCCAACTAAGTAGTGTTCGTTACATCCCCTGTATAAAGTAATGTAGAGCTTAGCGTTATAGTTGTAGAACGGATGCATCCGCAGAGTAAGCGGCATATGTTAGATGCATACTCTTAACTCGTAGCATTGTTTTTCACAAACATGTAGACCTACCCCGAAGAATCTAAGCTAGCGATGCACGATAATAACGATTTCTATATGGTAAGCATGTAATGTAATGTATTGTAGCGTAGGACATTTGGGAATTCTGTACTGTACTGTATTTCTCTCAACTTAAACGATGCCATTCCAAACCATAAACTTACTTTAACAACTAAGTTCTTATCATCATCATCAAGCGATGCTGTCAATTACGAATTACGAATTAACACACCTTTGAATTTAATCTACGGAGCCGTTATTGTTGCACACTACTTATCCCTTAACGAGACTGTTGAAGAAATGTTTGATTTTAATGTTGTGTTAAGTGAATCATATTAAAGTACTTAATTTATGTTCAATGTACCAATGTACCAATGTGCTATACTTGTATGTAAATTCATTTGCCAAAAGTGGTAAATCGCAAAAGGAGACTCTGCAGGCAATTTATTTACAATTTGGGTTAATTGTACTAACAAGGGATTTAACTTCTTTGTCCTCAAAGAAATGTACAAATACACGTTCCACTTAAATCTCTAAAACGATTACAATTCTATGGGTTACTTATGGGCTTCGGAACAATCAGGATCTCTTCGAGGTGAGCACGTGAGAGCGAATCGAGGGCGGGCCGTTCCGTCGGCGTACCTCCTGGATAAACGCGTTCTCCATTTGGTCGCAGATGAGGTCAAAGAAAATGTTGGCAACGTTGCTGTGGAGCAGGGACTTAAACTCGAACATTACTTTGAAGTCCAGTACGCAGGAGTCGGGTATATCCTTTAGGCCCGGGCTAAAGCGCCACTCGTTAAGCAGGTAATTGAACAGTCGTCCGTCATGGCATTCCGACCTGACCAATCTCGGCGGGCTCAAAGAAACGCGCGACGTGTAAGCCTCGTTGAGGGGCGGAAAGCCCACGATTAAGTCAGCCTTGAACCCCGTGCCTCCCCGGCTGTGTACATCCGACCGCTTCACGTATGGCACAAATCGGTGGTAGTTGCTGACATCGGCGACAACGTCGTACATTTCCTCCATGGAGTAACTAAAACATAGAGCGTTTGTAGAGATTACTTTATCGGTAGCAGATTCTCCGCCGAAGACATACCCCACGAGTTCCTTCTTTGTATACAGACGGTTCTTGTTGCGGAGGTCATTGAAAGTTATGTAGGACCTGTGTGTGCTGCTGCCGAAGTTGTACTGCTGGAATCCTCTGCAACGAAAGAAGCAGCCAAAGAAGCCCAAAGCAACTCGGTCAATTTTGGCTTGCCCACAATATTCAGGCGGCACGCCCGTCTAGGGTTATGTAATTTACGTTTACCTGCTGACCTTATTTCAAGGAGTGGCCTGAGAATTCTGACATCTAGGGCTTTTAGTGTGCTTCCCTTTAGCATATTTGGCAATGATGCTGCGTCGGGACAAGTTTAACTAACAAATATCTAAGTCTAGTCGATTCGCGACGCTTCCTCTGCAGATGTTCAACAGCTGATCGTAGTGCTGCCAGACATTCGCGAATACTAAAACAAAACTGCGTACTTTTTTTTCCTAAACCGAGTCCTTGGAGCACAATGAAACACCATGTATATTTTTTCTTAATTGTATATATTTTCACATAATGTTACACAAGCTTCGATCCTCCTCCTGCGGCGCCACTTGTCCGGAGAGTTCCTTTTGCTTGATTTCCAGATACGTGTTCTCATTGCGTTTTTCCATCCAGTCGGGCAGCGGTGCAGACCAGTCCTGCGGAGGCTCCTTACGCTTTTGCCATGTGTCGTTGGCAAAGTGGGCGCGAAGACGTGTCAGACGGCGTTGCTCCTCGCTCTTAACCACAGCCGCGCCAGCCGCTACGTCGTTCCCGTTGGACTGTTGATAGCGTTCGCAGTTCCTGTAGTCTGTCAGCCATTGTGAGCAATCCGTGTCTTGCCCAAATATAAAGTACTGATGAAAGCGAGCCTTGAAGCTCGTGCAATCGTCGTACTCATCCTTATACAGATGACAGGGCCGTATCTAAAAATCCTATTATTGAGCCGCGGGTATACATTATCGGAAGGTAACTTACCGACCAAGCATCTTCCAATGTGGTATTCGAGTTGGTTGATTTTAAGTCAGCTTTATCCAATTCTTTGGCCATTTTAATTACATAAAAATTTCGGCTGTGTTGACCGCAGAATCAGCTGCTTCTGTTTATGCATTGACTGACGGTGATGCCACTCCGGTGGACAGTATTTTAATCGTACGATACAGTTTGAAATATATACCAAATACCATACCAGCGACCTCTATCAGCGACTAGCTATTATTTCAGTCCAAAGGGCGCGCCGGCTAGACACTTGCCTATTTTAATACTTGTAAACGGTTAACAATTAATAATATAATAATTGGACTAAAAATTGGACTATAGGACAGGCCTTCCTTCTATGTAATATAGAATTAAAAGTCAAGTTTTGTTAGGTGCAATTAATGAGAATCGAGGAGGAGGGCACTGTTATTTAACATTAAAGAACTAAATTCTGTTAAGTGCACTGTTATTTAACAGTATACAATTAAAGGTTAAGTTTTTTTAAGTGCAATTAATGAGAATCGAGGAGGAGGGCGCTGTTATTGAACGTTAGAATTAAAGTAAAATTCTGTTAGGTGCGCTGTTATTTAACATTATAGAATTAAATGTTAAGTTTTGTTAAGTGCCCTGTATGAGAATCGAGGAGGAGGGCACTGTTATTTAACATTAGAGTTAAAATTAACATTAGAATTAAAGTTAAATTCTGTTAAGTGCGCTGTTATTTAACCGTATAGAATTAAATGTAAAGTTTTGTTAAGTGCCCTGTATGAGAATCGAGGAGGAGGGCAATGTTATTTAACATAAAAGAATTAAATGTTAAGTAAATTTATTTTACAATTTAACAATGATCGCGCGATAAAAGTTCGGTGGGGGGGGGGACTTCAGGAGAGTCGATAATCAGCGAAAACAAATACCATACAATCACTTTCAATAATCTTTTTCAAAGATATACAAATTAATAAGAAAAACAAATGTTTTATACTTTTCAAATATATCCTTTAATACCAAATAATTGCACAATTAATAATGAAAATTGTTAGCAACTGGTGTTGCGGCAACTATGCATTTAGACTGTATCAATATGAAGTGTTTAAAGAAGGGCTCAATCGTTCCTTTTGTCGATTCATCAACTTCATCAAGACTTTCAAAGAATCTTTCCAGAGGTTTCAGCGTATTACACAATTACTTAAAAATAAAAATAACGTTTAGGCGCAAGGGCTTAACTTATATATTAAGACCCGATGGCAAGTTACAACTAAATCGTAGTCAAAAATGTACACTATTGCTGAATATGAAATATTTCCAGATTGTTTAACAAACTCTTCGCAAAATCCCACCATCGCCTTTCTACGATCGCATTACATTTATACAGAGCAGAGAACTGGGAGCAAATGGTATCTCGCTGGTCTCGTGGCCAACAAGCACATTAATATGATTCCTTGCGTTTTCCTGCGACTCGGCTGGGGGAAGTATAATTACGGTTTACGTGTATGCGCCCTATGGCTTTATGTCTAATATTAAACTTTAGTTTGACTTTAAGACCTAAAATCTAAGAAGATACCGCTACGAGAGCGGGCGTGGGCGTGGGCGTTGGCCCCTGGCCGCTGGCCTGCACTCAAGCTCAGGGCAGGACGCTATCCAACTGGAGCAGCTGCAGCAGCTGCCGGTGACAACCGCCCGACAGTTAGTATTTGTTGTGCTGGGCCAGCAGCTGCATGTCTGTTAGATACTTGATGATGTGGACCTTCGCTTCCGCCTTCTGTCGCACTCCCAGGGTGTTCAGCATGTCCGTGACGACCATGCCGAACGACTGATCCTCGGCGCTGACGGCCTGTGAGACGTTGTTTTGGAAAATCTTAATGGTGTTGAGCATGTTGTCACTGTGCTCCTCCTCGCTGCGTTCGCGCTTCAACGGCGGCTCATAGAAGTACGGCTTCTGGTCCTTACCCACGGCGGTGGCCAGCTGTGCATCCCCGGTAACCGTAATTTCTAGGTAAACAATAACATAAAAACACAATGACATGGATTCCTTAATTAAGGGGATTATTGATTATATTTACCATGCGGATGGGTCAGTGCCTGGGCAGAGGTTGTAGCGCTGCCATTGAAAGGCTGTGCAAAGATGTCCACAACCGTTTGTTGCTGGGTTTGCTGCTGTTGTGAAGGATCCGCCACCTGGTTGGCATTTTGGCTCCCATTGGCGCACTTGCCCAGCAGTGACTCGCGGTATTGCCGAATGGAGTCCACCAGGAACTGCATTTGTTTGAAGTAGCGCCAACGCGATTCCTGGCATAGCTTCATCTCGCGAGCGAATTTGTCACGCAAACTCTTCCAGCGCTTGGTGCATTTTTGTTCTGCAGAATATAGATAAGGGGGGAAAGGATATTTAATATTATACACGATCAAAGGATAACGATAGGAGTATCTATGTGGTCCAAGTCAGCAAGTTTATTCAATAAATCTATCATTTTGTTCGAGAAGAACTCACAAGTATCTTTGTCAAATTTAGTTCAGGATATGCTTCATCCCAACCAAAGAAAATCCTTTGAATCAAAGAAGGTGGCGGAAGTGAAAGTGGGATGGGAGACTCGGACAAAAGCACTTCTTAAATTTGAAGTCCACATTTTCAAGATTTTTCAATATAAATGTAGCACAAGTCTTTTTACCATGGCTACAAACTACGTCGTAGCTAATACAATTTTTCGCGTATAAAATGAAATAAAAAGAGAAAATGAGAAGGCGGTTGACAGCGTAGACTCACAGCAGGCAAATCAAAAAGGATCACCTGGGCAGCGTAAGTGGGAGGCAAGTTCCGCCCAAATGCAGAGGAACATCCAAACCCCTTCAAAAAGTCGAAGGTTACACAAACCAAAATACGGTGACAGAAAGGAAAAGGAACGGATGGCATTATAAGAGTGTCTCGACCATAGGATACCGAGTATTCCACTTGTCTCTTCTCAACCCTTTTCCAATAAATATTACTATTACTAGTACTAGTACTTTATGGGATCCGAAATCCTTCCTTCTCTGTGTTACATACATTTCCACAAATACAATACTCCCTTGTACTTTACAAGTATAGGGTATAAAACAAACGGTTATCGGAACGGGAATTATTGCGGTTTCTGGAATACAATCCCATTCCTTTGGAGATATTTTGGCAAAAATCGGCTTTCTCTTTGGCTTTTGTGTTTTGATTCGAAAATAATACAATTTCAAGACCCATTGTAAGACTGTCAATCACTTCCAAGAAAGATATTACAATCAAGGATCAGAAAGCCAGACAAGGACACTATCTTCTTTAAAGCATTATATTGTTTAAAATTTTAAGCCTAAACCTGAACCTGGTTCTGATCTTATCAGATCAACATACTTTAATGGTGGGAAACCTGCATAGGATTGGCAGGCAATACTTTAAGAAATCCATGACATCGCCTCCCCTGGTGGGTGGAAACAAATCGCTAACCAAAACAAACCTTACCCACACGGCGGAGCAGCTGTTTGCCACCGTCGGCAAAGGCAGAGGCTGCGACAGCGGGCAGCAGCAGCCTCCGAGCGCCATTGTCTGCGGCAGCAGAGAAGTTGACGTGACGGTGACGGTGGCGGTGACGGTGACTGCGCTGGTTACTGCCGAGGCATGGAAACCTGTGGCATTGCTTCGCGTCTCTGGAAGTAACTCTTGCCTCGAGCTCTGCCCCTGTCTTGCATAATCGAAGCCACCGAAGAATAAGGTGCAGCGCACAACAGGCGAAAATATAGGGTTTGATCAAAGGCCATCATCACAGGGGTGGGGGTGGGTGGTATATTTTGTTGGTATACTCGTGAAAACTAAACGAAAGCTGTCTGGTTGGTCTCTTGTATTTTCACATACATTAATCTAAGTATGTGTGTGTATACCAACTGTCGACGGAAGCAGAACTCCCCGCAGCCGCAGTACACAATGGAACGTTTTCGCAATTTCTTGGCTATAAATAACAACATCAAAAATAACTATTTTTATTGCGTTTTAAAGTACCCGATGATAAATATTCAAAGATTTTCGTAGCAAAAGACTTTTTGATGTTATATTTTTGTATTTTATATGAAAACTGAAGTGGAAGTTAGGTTCTTTTTAAAACCACAATCTTTCTAACAACGTACTAAATACAATTTAACATTGGACTACGTTATTAAAAATGCGAAAACCCTCAACCTACCACTAAAACCCAATAACCCTTAATAATGAAAACACACCACATTTGGATATAAGCCCTTTAAAACTAAGCCTATCGCAAGGACCTACAACAAAAAAGATATATCTGAAAAATTTCAAAAAACAATTCAATCAAAAAAAAAACAACACAATCAAACAGACGGATCTAAACCAAACAAAATCGCAAGCTTAGCCAATATTTAAGGGTTCATACTCATCTAACCCTTAATTTCGGTTTCTGGTTCGGCTTTCTTTCAGGAATAGCCCTTTAAAATGCGAATAACAGCGAATAATACTGCTCTATATACCCAACTCTCTTAAAAAAAAATCAAAAATAATATTCTTAATTCCTAATATTTAATATTATTTTTACTCTTGAATAATCTTTATAAAGAAATAAACATAGTTTAGTGATAGGTTTTCTAAGCTCACGAAAAACTCTTGAAAAATTATTTGTGCCACAAAATTGAAAAATGTCCCATGGTGCAGTACGAAAATAAACGTCAGCGCTACCACACATACACATACACACTGGCTTATAAAACACAAACAAGTATAGGGGTGCGAGCGAGACAACTACTGCGCCGCGACGCAAAGTACAGTACTTCAAAAATATCGCCGTCGCCGTTCACTTTTGGCTCTGGCTCTGTCTCTGCCACCGCCTCCGCCTCAGCCTCAGCCTCAGCCACTGTCGTCGTCGACGGATAGAGTCGTCCGTTGCCCACTGTGGCCCCTTTTGCAAGCAATCAATTGGTTGTTGTTGGGCACAGACGCGAATTTCACTTACCTGGCACACCGAGCGTTTCGGCAATCTGCTTCCAGGTCTGGGCCTTGCGCACGAAGTGCTTGTAGTTGTAGTGCGACCTGTCGTAAATCACCGGATTCAACTTGACAGCCTCGATCAGGTTGAGATCAAACTGCTGTTCCATATTGGCATCCAGTTTGTCCATCTCGATGGCCGCCGTTAGGGTATGCACTGGGAGCAGACGGGCAAGGAGGAGGAAAGAATTAGTACGGGCACGGCAACGGGTACGGCACAGAACGGCCTCCGGACCGACACTCACTCTGTTTCTTGCGTTTGTTAATTGTTATTTAGTGTTTGGCGCGAACGCACGCTGAGTGTTTGTTTTTATTTTTATTTTGGTTGCTTTCTTCTGCGAGGAAGGAACGTCGACGTTTTATTATTTCTCTGTCGCGTCGCTGCCAACGTCCGGTGATACTTCGCTGTCGCGTCTCTGCCAATGAATTGGCAGCTCTGCCCCCAATGGATGGTGATGTTGCCACATGTTCGAGTTCGAACATGCTCTGTAACCGGTTCGAATATGCGTAACCGATTCGAGGTTGCGCTTCTGTAAATGGTAACGCGTTCGTGAAAGAAAAATGTACTTAACGCGATTGGCTGGCTTGCTAATTGTGAATGAAAGTTTTGCTAACCAACACCGATTGTAGAGAAATCCGATATCGATATCTGAGCTGTTTTTGTAATACACTCTGGCAAGTGCAGAATATTGTGAGGGAGCCGCTTAGCGCCACATTCATGAATTTTTTGCAGCTAACCTTAATTATCGTTTTTAGTAAAATAGCTATCCAAGTTGTGTGGAATTTTGATGTATTCATTTTTTTATGGCTCGCTAAAATGCCGCTATAGAAAATGCGTGGAAAAGGAAAGCCCCCAACTAAACGCATTTGAAAGTTGAAATGGATTTTTAAATGGGTTTTTATGTACTATGAACTAGAAAACTGCACGAATAACTTTGTTCATACAAAGTTGCATTGTTGTTCGAATGCTGATACGAACTCCGTCTGATTGAAACAGTTCGGTTTAAGTAAACAGAGTTCGGTTCAGTTCGCTTCGAATGATTTTGAACATGTTTGAATCACTAAAGGATCAGTTGAGAACGATTTGTTTGTTGTTCGTTAAGTCAAGATGTATCGAAAATGGACCAAACTCATGCTTGTATGATTGATCCTTATTGGTTTTCTGTCGAACGGTGTCTGCTTCGAACATCCTGGATCGAAGCATACCGCGATCAAAGGTTTGCTTCAGTTGATTGAGTCGTTGCCCACAACAGAGTTTGACGCAGGTTTCACTCAAACCAAAACAGGCAATGCCATTCCATTCACATGAACCGAGTCAAAGATGGACAGTACCTTAAATCGATATGAATTGTTACGGCTTGTGATTTGATCTGATCTAATTTTTTTTGTCGAGGGTGATTGATCATACGCGTTGCAGATCTCTGGTCCCCAGACTATTTTAAAAGTTTTTACTTTTACTTTATGAGTTCAAAAACGCTTCGTTCTCCCTGTTACAAATAAAAAAGAATGCGAATAAAATAAACCCTTATAGTCTATAAGTACAGCTTCTAATTAATTGGCGCTTAACTTTGAATCCCGATAGGCAGACAAGTGTAAAGAAACAAGTGAAAAGTAAAATGCGTGTAAAATTGTGTAAATTTAAAGTATACATATTTATCTACATATGTAGGTATTTCTACAGCATACGGTCACACTCAACAACATGTGCGATTTCTTTGTTTTTAAGATCGAATCAAATGGAGGAATTAGCTGCCCAACAAAATTGGACGGATGAGGAGCGCCTGGAGTTGGCGGCTCGGCTTGATGCCGAGCTGGATGCTTTCATCGAGGGTCTGGAGAAGAAGCGATATGAGGAGGGTTGGCCAGAGGACCGGTGGCAGGAAGAGATGGACAAACATCCGTTCTTCATGAAAAAAGCGCCGCAGCCTGGAGACGAGGTGCACCCCATGTTCGAGGGCTTGCAGAAGCTCAAGTACGACCCGGAGGAGAACACGCGCGATGAGCTGGCACTCAACTACAAGGAGGACGGGAATTTCTACATGAAGCACAAAAAATTCCGTATGGCGGTCTACAGTTTCAGCGAAGGAATTAAATCAAAAACTGAAAATCCCGACGTCCTCGCCGTACTCTACAACAACCGCTCGGCCGCCCATTACTTCATCAAGAACCACAGATCCGCCTTCAGCGATGCCCAACGAGCTCTGTTCTACAAACCGGACTACACGAAGGCCCGCTGGCGGGCGGCTCAATGTGCTCATGAGCTGGATAAGTTTGACGTCTGCACTCAGTTGTGCGAGGAGCTGCTGGAGGTGGACGTAGACCACAAAGAGGCCAAAACGTTGCTCCACAAAACCAAAATGAAGAAGGTAAAGGAACTATATTAATAATAAAGTCGCCAAATAATTCTTAATCTTTTAATCTTAGCTTGAAACAGAGCGTAACCAGCGCAAAGAGGCTGCCGAGGCAAAGCGACGTTTGACTCGCTTTCACAGGCTCAAGGATGCAATCGAACAGAGAGCCATTAAGTTTGACGATCAAAGGGTTGGGAAGAAAGTCGAGGTCACCGAGGAGCTGCTGAGGCCAAAGTTCTTGCCCTTGGAGGACCATCCGGTGCACCTGGACAACGATGGCAGCACTCTGGTTTGGCCAGCTGCCTTCTCTTATCCGGAATTCCTCTTCAGCGACTTCCAGCAACAGATCCCCGAAACGGCCACAATGAGCGACTGCCTGGCGACCCTGTTTGCAGAGCCCATGTCTTGCGACAAGGAAAATAATTACAGACAAGGAAATGTTCATGTTTATTACGAAAACCGCAAGGCTGGACTTGTCCACAAGGTGGCACTTGAGAATACGATCGCCGAGACAATAGCCGAGAAGGGATTCTTTGTATCGGGCGGAGCCCTGCTGTTCTATGTGGTCCCCAAGGACACGCGAATAGAACAGGAGTTTAAAAATCAACAGAGAAGGCCAATGGTTTATAGTTAAGGATGCTGAAAATAGTTTTGTTAATAATGTTAATAATATTAATAAAAAAAAAGTATGTTTTGCTGTAAAGTTTATTCGAGCGCTGCAAAAATTCAGTATAAAGCTTACATCTTAGTCACGGTACAATTGAGCTTTGGTTATAGGCTATAGAAAAGCACTTTTAATACGATTAGCTAGTTTCTGATATGTTATGCAAAGCCAAAAAAGCGAAGTTCAAGGCTCCGACTTAACAGAAGCCTTGTTTGGTATGGTTGATGGTTGAATTTTTCTTTATAGATTTATAGGTTTAAAACTTCCTTAATTCAACTTAGCAGATAGGAGCCTAAATGAGTCAACAATATATTTTGTATAATTTATATAAAAGCAATTTGTAAATTTCAATAATTGAGCGTATTCTTCCGTACGTATAAATCTTAGACACTCATCGTACACATTCACAACAATAATACTAGTGTGACTCCTCGAATGGAGCCAGGATATGGTTCGTTTTGACATAGCAGGAATAACTTATGGGGCTTAGGTTTAGGTGCATCGGGGAAAGCGTATTACATACAGGATTAATATATTCAAATCAATAAGCCGATGATATCCAGTTGTCAAAGTAACAAGATCACAATCACGAAAAACCGATAACATCGAGACAAGCGACAGTCAAAGAATATGCGTTTCTTGAAATAAATAACTAGAAATAGAACTACTGTTGCGGCGATGGAGTATTCCTTTGCAGGACATTATTCAGCCTCATTTTCAGAGGCGAAAAATCAATTTTCTTGAAACGCGGCAGCGATCCAAACTTTTTCATGCCGCTGCCAGTCGGTTGTAGTTCGTTGGACGCGGGAGCCACAGATCGAGCCATGGTTTCTATATTGATTCTATCTCCTGCCGGTTTGGTCTTCTTTGGAGAATGCACGAGTTTGGTTAGGGTGGCATATTTCTGCAGCAGCCGCGTAGCTTGTTCGGCTGCTTGATAGCGTTTTTCGTACTCCTCCTCTACCTCTGGATGCAAGATGCCTCCTCCTCCATTTGCGGTGGGTTGTCGTTTGTCTGCCTGGTCTGCAGTTGTGGCTGCTTGACCATCGTCAAACTTGAAATCAATATTCTTAAGCATATTCAGGTGCAGGAGGTCCTCTTCGGCTCCTTCCACATTATTATTATTGTTGCTGGAAGTGCTGTTGACGCTGTTGGGACGCTTGACAGGATGCGTGACAGCATAGACACCGTCGGATATCTTGTGGGCGGCAGTCTTCTTGGTTAACATTTTAGTCTTCGTGGGTGCTGCGGATGCCGTGTGGCGCTGATCGAGGATCTGTTGAGGCGACGATATGTAAAGGTTCTCTTTGCGCTCGCGCCGCAGCTTGGAGCCGGCCAAGTGCCTCAGGCCTGGCCCGTGATCGGTGGAACTGCGTCGCTTCGACTTGAGAGTGTCACAGCTGTTGGGATAGTAAGAGGGTATCTTGTCATCCACACTGATGATTGACTTCCGTGGCGTTTGGTAGTAGTCTTCCTCGGGCTCCTGCTGCAGAGATCTCTCCTTGGGGGTTCCCTTCTGGGGCAGCGCTGGCGCCAAGGGAGATTCGGTGGGGGTGCTGGTGCTCATTCCGAAGCCGAGCGACTGTGCCTCGAGCTCCTGGGCTGCCTTGACCGCTAGAAGATTTTCGTACAGGTGCTCCGCGAAGCCAGTTGCTCCAGTGGGAGCTGCGCTCCTTAAGGAAGAACTAACATGCATTGCCTCGTAGATGCCGCTCTCGTTGGCCCCCTCCGCCACCAGGGTCCTGGCGGGTTGGTCCTCTGTGTTGCAGCTGCTGGTCGATGAACAATAGGATCCCGTAGAGTAGCCAGACGAAGTCGAGGCGGTGCTACCTCCGGGCTGTGCCAGCGCCACCTTTTCCACGCCCTTGCCCTTGACAATGGGCGCCATCACACAGTATCCAGTAAGATCATCCACGACTATTTTATTCTTCTTTAGGATGGTGTTGTGCATGACAGCTCCATGGGAACCGATCAGATTGATGGTGGAAGTGTTGCAGGCGGAGAAGTTGAAGTTATATGGCAGCTGCTCGGACACATTCAGGCTCTCCAGGGAATCGGCTTTGATCAGGTGCCTGGCTATCTGGCCAACCAAATGGTTTCGCGAGGTCGACGGTTCGATTATCGATTCATCCAGACTGATGTTTAGTTCAACGCTCGATCCAAAGTTTTGTGCGTCGGAATATGCTTCGAAGGCATCCAGAATATTGAGTTTGGAAAGGTCGGGGCTGGAAAAGCTATTGCGCTGGGATCTGCTCAACTGGGAAGAGCGTTTTATCGGCAGCACCGGCTCTGGGGTGGGAGCATTCTCGTAAAGCGGCGCCGATCCCTCGCCAGGTTCCTGGACGGATTCGCTGACGCTACCCGATCGCTTTTGGCGTACTCCCCCAAACAGGGCGTCCAGCATATACTTGTAGTTCTTCCTCTTAGCTAACTCCGACTCGGGATTGGTGGTGCAACGCGGGATCTCCCTCGTCTGGGTCTCAAAAGTGTTGATCCGCTTGCGATGCGGTTGCGTGGGCAGCGGGGGCGGAGAAGGAGCCTCAAGGATGGCTGGCTTCATCTCCTCGTATATGCCCGAAGCAATGGAGACCCGCGAAATGCGGCTATCCTCGAATATTTCCTCGTAGATCTGCGAGACACGCGCCGACCTGTAACTGGCGTCTAGAGTCTCTGGCAGGTTAGGCAGCGGGCCCAGCACACCCTGCGGACCCCTGCTGAGGCGTCGCTGTTCCAGAAAGACCTGGCGATACAACTCCAGATTCTTGACCGACTTTCGCACCCACTTCATGTGCTTCCGACAGGCAGTCTCCGTCTCCAGAGCAAAGTAGATGAAGCAGTCGCGTCGGTTTTGCGTCCAGAAGAGGCCGTACGAGTGCTGCTTGGTTCTGGAGGTGGCCAGGCTCAGACTGACTCCGGGCACGTTCACCGAGATAATCAGCGTTTTCGCAGGTCCTTCCATGTCCGGCGTGGGCTGAAAGGTTAGACGCAGGAAGCAGGGCACGCATTTGATGGCCTCTATCTTTACCTCGCAGCGGGTCCAAGATTTGTAGCGCATCGACACTGGCCGCTTGTCATGTGTATCCAGTTTCACGTCCATGCACATGGAAATTTCGTTGTGCTCCATCTTCGACGTCGGATATTCGGATATTCCAGTGGAAGCCGGACGCGGGTTGGATGCAGGATGTGGGTGAATAGGCGATAAGTGAGAAACAAAAATATTAACGATTTGTATGCGCCTCTGATTGAATTACATTTTTTTTCAAATGGGTGGAGCTCTTATCGCCTTTTTTCCAATCGCCTTTTTTCGTCGTCCTTTCGTGACACGAAAATACCGAAAATACTAAGATTTTTACACGGGTTTTTGGAGCGAATGATGAAGTTTCAATGATAAGTGTTGCAATGGGTACTTTATTTGTGCCAAAAAACCACTCTAAAACCACGATATGGCAGCAGTCATAATCATTTCTTAAGATTTTACATGTTCGGCAAAGATGCGGCCAGTAAATTATTTGAAACATTCGCGCACCTATCGATAAGACTTGTTCGGGGCTGGGAAATTTCTTTACAAATAAGTACCTTATGTCTTGGAATGCCGATAATTCGATTATCATTAATCGGCATTTTTGGCGGCCATTACGAGAGGAAGCGTGAAGTTGACTAAAAAAGAAAACTGGTGCATAAACAAACGGTAAACAAGAAGCGCGGACGCGTCGCCTAAGAACCCAAAGAAAGAAACCAAAAACAGGACTGAAAATGTCTACGGGCGCTGCCAGAGTCTACATCCAAGTCGAGAGCGAGGCCGAGCAGCAGGAGCATCTGAAGCAACAACGCAAGACCCTGAAACCCTTGCAGGGCAACGTGAATCTCAACGACAAGGAGAACCTAACGGGCCCGGGCCGAGCCTCCATCGTGGATCAGTTGAGTCGCCTGAAGGCTGGCGTCCAGGTTACGCCCAAGTATGGGAAGCGCAAGTGCGTGGATTCGAGCTCTACGACAGCATCCTTGAAGGACGCGGACACACAGACCGAAGACGTGGCTTCGTCGACCCAACGCTGCGATGCCGACAAACCCATAACAGCGGAGGACCTTACCAGTGAGTGCGAGCCCGGCGAGAACTACTACAAGCTCCTGGCGGAACAGCGACGACTGGCTCTGGAGGATTCGCTCACAGAAAACCGGCATCTGCACGAGCGCATCGAGGGTCTGGAGGAGGAAATGGACACAATGCGAAAGGAGCTTGACGAAGCCAAGAATCTGGTGGAGGTGCTCAAGGAGATATGCGATGAGGACAATAGCGACGCCGAAGAGGACGAGGATGCGGACAACAAAGACTAAAGGCTCCATCCACATCAGGCATATGTTTTATTAGACTAAAAATATACATTTAGTAATTTAGTAAAAACAAACATTTTATAATTTATCAACGGACTGGTCTCGATTTATGCCAGCAATATATTTACTTGTTACCCGCCAGTTATATTTCCGAATAAAGTTACATTACAAACCTATTGAAGAGTCTCTTTTGGCAGTTTGGAAATAAGATGCACTTTGGGCGTATTTTTTGTAAGGGTTTTATTGACTATTTCGATGCTACTTAAGCCAATCCGTAATGATTTCCTCACTATGGAAGTTGTCAACATCAAACTGAAAGGAAGGACGAAAAATTTGTAATACAGGAAATATAAATACAGGAACTAGAGACCACCCACCTCAACACCCTCCTCGTAAGTGGGAACGGATCCGGCTACGTCGACACCATTTACCACAGCACTTAAATACGCGGCATCTGCCTCGGCGGCTGCTATCAGCACCGCCGTCTCCGAGTCCTCAGACTCGCCAATGTGCGCCTCTTCAGCGTCAGGTACTGCCGCCTCCTGCTTCGGATCTGCATCCTCTGTCAGGCCGTGGGCCGACTTCATGTGCAGGCGCAGGGCAAAGAGACGTGCGTATTCAGCTCCGCAGGCCCTGCACCAGAACTTTCCCCACGCCGAGGACCCACCCTTAGCTCCCGATGACGCAGTGGTCTTTTCCTCTTGGTGGGTTTGCATATGGCATTTGACGGCGTACATTGACGAGAAGGGTCGGTTGCATACTGCGCATTGGTACGGCTTGGTATGGGTATTTTTGTGTGAGTAAAGCTGCACAGAGGTACGAAAGGTCTTGGAGCAAACGTCGCAGGCGAACTCGCGCTCGGAGCTATGGATGCGCAGGTGATGCGAGTAGACTTGGTGCGACTTGAAACTGCAATGGATAGATTGTTTAATAACATTAAAAAGGAGACTGTTTTTAGAAAACCCACCGCTTGTTGCAAACTGTGCAGACATATGGACGAATATCGGTGTGAGTTCGCAGGTGCAGGGTGAGCGAGTAGGAGACGCGGAAAGTCTTGCCACACACCTCGCAGGTGTAGGGTTTCTCTCCAGTGTGAACCCGCTCATGCTTGACTTTCTCATAGGGACGGGCGAAGACTCTCTCACAGAACTGGCACGGGAAGCCCCTTTCCTTCTCACTGCTGCTGCTGTTGCCATTGGGGCGCGCAGAAGCTTTTTTGGTAGCATCCACAGCACGGGGTTTCTCGTGAATCTTCAAGTGCATCTGGTAGGTGATGGAATCTTCAAATTTGCGATTGCAGATTTTGCAACTGATCTCATTGACCGTCTTCTGGTGCATCTGCTTGTGTACCGTCAGAAGGTTTTCGTCGAAGCTGGAGGAGAATAAGTTATTTAGAAGTCAAAATCTCTGCGAAAAAAACGAACCTCTTGTTGCAGATTTCGCAATAGAACTGATCCAGCTTGCTGTAAGCTTGGTGTGCGCCTACGGGCAAAGCATCTTGAATACTTTTAGAGCCGCGCTTCTCATGGATCCGCATGTGGAACTTAAGAAACTTTGACGAGCTGAAATTCGTGTTGCAAATATCGCAGGTGATGGATGTCGTTCCCTTAGGGTTTGATTTGCCGCTGGGTGGGGATACCTTTCGGCGGATGGGTTGCTTGGGAGCGCTGGCCACAGTTGTCTCTGGACCTGGCGAATTTCCCACCTCTGCACGCGGGCACACATGATCCTCGGCACTGCTCCTATTCTCAAAAATGCTGTGGCAGTCGTAGCAGAAATAGCGCTCCGACTGGCTGGGATCGATCTCGTCTTGCTCCGTCATGGCGCTAGTTACAGGCGCATCTACCACTTCCCAGAGAGGCACATCCGCCTCCAATATTTCCTCGGATGTGCCTTCTTCCACTGGCGGTTCCTCTATGAAGTGCACCTCCTCTTTCACGACGGCGCAGCAGCTGGACTGCTGATTGTGGTCCCTGTTGAAGGCCTCACTGTCCTCGTAGACCTTACCGCAGAGCTCGCAGTAGAAAAACATTTCCTGGGAGATGCAGTCCGTGGGGACAACCTGCTCCACGTGCATGGATGGACTCATCGCTGCATCCTCACTCCCGTACGGCGCTAAAAATATTATGTTTACCAAAAATCCAATAAAACCGAAGAGTGTAATACCTACATGACATTGCATTATTTGCAAAAGGATCCAAAACGCAACAAATATCAAATTTGTCGGTTGCACTCAGTTCTACGAAACAGCAGGCCTGGACTTGTTTTTTTCCAGCCCTGAAGTTTTCAGCCTGTTATCGATAGCAGTGTTGGGAAGTTCCCATATATGAAAAATAGGAAATGGGAAAAATCCTTAACTCTAACTTAAACTTGTAAGATATCATGGTATAGTCACGAAGACACTAAAATTAACTGTGTGGTCTTAAAAAATGTTATTTTGTTGTGACTTTTGGCTATTCACAATTTTTGTTAACTAGCTTGAAATATTCTATTCTGTCAGCACTGATCGATAACCGCAATAATCGGCGGAAAACTGAATACGATTTAAAAATCTTGATATTGCTTTGAAACTATGTTAGTTTTGTATTTACAAGAAGAATATAACAAGATTATAAGTAAACAAAATGCATTACTGCCATTAAACAACTATTAAGGGTGCTAAGAAAGCAGGAATGATTCAATGGATTCACTGCCGCGCATGGAGTGACGGGACCACTAGAACACCAGCGAGTACAGGTGACATCCGATGCGGCGGCAGATATTGGACACCATATAGGCGCCCGCCGAAATCGTCACGAACAGGGTGAGCCAGCCCAGGAATGTGAACTCCCCGACCCGGGGCCGGATGTGCTGCTGCAGTCCCAACCAGCCGCCGTTGTCGATTAGCCAGTAGACCAGGTCGTCCTCTATGATCTCAGCCAGGCCATCCACCAGCGTCTGCAGGTAGTCGTAGTGTCCTTGGCGAACACAATCTATGGCAAAGCCCCCGCAAACGGCGAACAGCGATATTATCTTGCCCCAGGTTATATTCGAGCGGAACAGGTCCTTGGCCACCAAATTGAGCAGCATGGGTGCCATGTCCCCGTCCTCTAGTTCTCCGAACGGGGCCCTCGAAAGCTGCCTCGAAATGTTTGTGTAAACTCGCGGGTGCATGCGCTCCAGTTCCTCGCCCATCTGAAAGATTCGGAGGTATAAATTAAAGATTCAATTGGAAATACGATGTTTATTTTTCTTACGCTATTTAGTGCTGGAAACACTTCGAATACCACGTGCGAGGAACCGGGATCTAGAATATTTCGCAGCCGCTGCGTCACCTTCCGGTTGAGGACTCCAGCCCGACGAAGACGCGCTCGGATATATTGACCGCAGAGGCACTTTCCCTAAAAATAGAAGCATCCATATATATTGTAAGTGTCGAAAGTTCAAGCAAAATCAAATCAAATCATTGCTTTGATCGTTAATAGTCAATATTGGCCAGTCAGCGGTCAATTGGCGGCTGCTGCCGCACAGCCTTTTCGGACAGCCTTTTCTCTGGTCATTTGGTTTCTATCATTGGCACCTCAGAGTCCCTCAACTGCAGCCAAATTTTTGTAACAATGCATCACGGTGTGTGTTCAAAACTATACAAATCGATAAGCAGCTGGAACTGATCGGATTTGAGGCTCGCAACTAGAGAAGCCCTCGCCCGTTCGCTCCACAATTCCGAACAATTTAGCGGGCCACAATGACGATTTATGTCGCACAATTACTGTTGGTCACGCCAACAGCTTGACGGCATGGAATCAACTAAATACACAGTAAACCAATTGCCGTCTTTGGCGCCAACTTGACTTATGACATGGCCAAACGAAGAGATCGAACCCATGCAAAAGCGACGACGACCTTGACGCTTACGGCTTGACAAGTCTATTGAAGCAACCCGCTCCAGCCTCCCGGCAATTTAACAGCCTCCAGCCTCGATCCCCACCAATAAATCCGTCAATTTGTTTACGTGATCTGGCTATGGGACTTCACTTCAAAACCGAAAAGCCATTCGGTTAGTTCTTGGCCCAAACATCATAAAATACACCTAACCCATTTGGCTTTCTGTTATTTTCTTTTCAGAGGCAGTTTATTTTTGGAATACTTGTTTAATGCCCTCGAACAGTTGATTTTGTGGAAGCCAAATTGTTTACAATGGCTAAACACATGCCACCATAAGGTACTTCCCCGTTCCCCAGAATCTAAAGCCATTTGGCTTGGTTGGGGATCCTTTGAAAAGTCTCTTCTAAAAGTTCTAAGCAAACTTTCGCAATGCGCTTATTAAACAATTTCTCACAACTTGTCAGAAACTGCCAAGCAACCAGGGAGAATATTATATATTTAATGAACCCTCTGTGCCTTCAGTAAATATTTTACAAAACGAAAACAAGAAAATCGTGCGTACATTCATGCTTTTTATCAGACTGAGATAATGAATAAAATACCCATCTTATCAATTAATTTGAGACGCGGGGCTTGCCGTTTGCCGCTTGGGGACGGGTCGATCCAAAGCCCAAAATTGGATAGTTTTTTGCAACTTTTATTGAAATCGGAGACATCCTAAGCTACACAGACCTGCTGTCAGCTTTGTAATTCAATTCAATTTGTTTATAAAACGCGACAATTTATTTGAACAGCTTTTCGGTAGTGAGTCCCCTCCCTCACTGTGCTTGTTTTTATTGCTGGAGATGATTTTTGGAGCGAAAATTCCATTTTAAAAAAAACTATTCATTGGGTAATTAAAAGTTGAATTGCTTCAAGTTTATAATTCTCAATTAATAAATTATTTGGATGAACTATAGAGCTTCATGCTCATGTTAAAAAAATATATATCTATTAAAATATAGAGAAATGTAAATATAGGGCGCCTTCCTCAGGCTATAAAAATTTATATTTATATTAAATGCATTATTAAAATATATATCTAAATATCTTTCTATATCTAAATTCTTTCATTTTCCGTTAAAGAATTTAAAAATACTTATATTTGTTTTAAATGGAAATGTCATAAATGGCCTGAATGGCTTTTGAAAAACTCTGCACAGCCACAGTTTTATGAGCAAACTTTTTGTGTTATTTTCTAATACCCTAATATTTAAAATAAATTTAAATATTTTAACTAAAATACATTTTAAATATCAACTCGATTTGAATTTTCATGATCCTTTTCATGATCGGTTACTATATGTATTTATATATATTTTGGCTGTTAAACCTTTTTATAAATCCTGAAATACATAAAATCAAGACAAGTTTTGATCCCTCCGCGTCTATTTCAAGATATTTGGAATATTTTGTTAAATTAGAATCATTGCGTGCTACTATAATATTTTGCAATCACCAATATTATATTATATCATTCATTTATATATAATTTTTACATAACAAAAGGTTTTGAAACTCTCTTCCATATTCTTTAAGATCATTAACCCAAAACCCATTAGAAATGATAAAAGTAAGGCTTTTGCCTATAAATTTGGACATTAAATCTCCAGAAAAACCCCTTCCTCACCTGATTTATAATCTCCATCTTGTACTCCTGGTAGTTGGTCATGGTGCGCGTGCTGCTGGCTAGGGAGGACGTGGAGGCGGCTCGCGTCATCGCGGGGAGACCCAGAGCCCCAGCTCCGGCGTGCAGAGAGCGTCCATTCGAGGGGCTGGATGGGGATCCTCCTCGAAGCGCCTTCCAGTCGCTGGACGCCGTGGCAATGGTGCCGCGTCGGTTCGCCTTGTAGATCTCGTGATCCAGCGACGAGGACTTGAACTTGGCCAGCTTGGGGGCTGACGACGGCTGGGGGCCGGAGTGGCTGGTTGTGGGGGCCATGGCCGACGGCATAGGTGGCTCCGCTTAACTGCCTCCTGCCTGCTCGGCTATGGTTTGTGCTTCTCCTTTCGGTTGGTGTTGACGTTGACGTTGGCGCTGTCCCCGCGCCGTCTCCCGCATGTGAGTTGTGTAATTGGCGCCTCTTAGCCTTGGCCTTGCATGCACTGATCGGAGCACCCGGATCAGATCACCTCCACGGAGCACGCTTGGCCCGTTTTGGAGGTGGAGGTGGTCGGGATCGGATCGAGTTCTAACAAAACTTGTGAGGGGGGAAAACAAAACAAAATAAAAGTCGCCGAATGGAGAGCAAAGCGCAGGGCCGAAAATACGAACGAGGCGCACAAGGGAGACACCACACTAAAACTTGTTGCTGCTACCGCGGTCTGATCCCAGACTCATTTCATTTTATTTCATTTCCACCGCCTTGCTTTCTTTTCGCTCTGTATGGTTGGTCGTTTTGTTGTTTTTCGCCTCACATCACTTTGAACCTTTAACCGAGAGATCTGCGAAGTGTTTAGCAAGTATCAAGTGGGGAAACCGATCGATTGCGCTCCATCCGACTAACCGACTGGGCGAGCTTCGTTCTCAGATTGCTTTGTTGTGGCTTGGTTCTCGCAACGATTTTTTAGACCTGCGGAATGCAGTTGGGCCCATTGTGCGGATCTTGCCGAATTGGATTAGTGTGACCAAGCTACTAGCCAACAGCTGTTTTCTCTTCATCTGTGCTTTGTCGCTCCATCCTTACCGGTTCGAGCTTATGATCGGTTGTCCCAAAAGGCATTGCGCCATAAAGTGGAGTTAAATGTAGAGCAGCTTTGAGGACTCCCTTTGTTTTGTTTTGGTTGTTCGTTTCGTCAAAACTTGTAGGAGGATCAGAACTGGAACACCTCTCACCGGAACTAGTTCAACCAATAAATTCATCTCGGAACGAGCGCGCGCAATATCGTTTTTGAAACTACCAATTCTCTCTGTCTGTTTCACTCGAAGTTAAAATTATAACTTATAACTTATATTAAAACAACTCTTTATATTAAATTTACTTGTAATTAAAAAAAAATAAGCAAATCAAAAAAACGTGGGCTAACCTAGACATTTCTATAAGGATAAGCAGACTGGGAAGTGGTTTTAAAGTCCCGCCAAAACTTTTCGTTGTATTCGATGAATCATTCTTATTTTGTGTTTTTTATGGTGCTTTAAGCATACTCGAAGTTTTGCTCTCTTGCCCCTCTGAATTTAAATTATCATTAAATATGATCAGAATCGGGCCATTTGGCATAAAGGTGTCGAGTGGAAACACTTTGGGGCTCCCCAGAAACATAAACGAAATCTTAATCAACCGAAGGCAGATGTCAGACCGGGCATGTTCTTGATTAGTTTTCGAATCGAGTGTATTAATTTCCATTATCTCAGCATACATATTGTATATTACTTGGCTTCCTCACACCCTCAACCCAGAGAGTAAGAACCCCCAATGGAGCAATTTCACGGGCTTTGGTCGGTAGCTCAATGCTACAAAGTTGCTCTGGAAGTGTTATTGTTATTGATTAAAATTAATTACATATTTCCCTATCGCGACTTGTAATTCCGCAATTACAATACGTGTACCGCATCGCCTAGGAATTGGCGGGCGCAGCTGATAATTATCAAATAAAAGCACACAAATAGGCTGATAAACTGGATTGACACAGTGACTCCGGCAAAGGGGGTAGCGTAGAGTACACACATAAATCCTTTCCGAATCGCCACTGATTGTGTTATCAGCGTCTCCAAGCGGGGAGCTCTCGCAGTCTGTATTCTCGCTGTCTGTTTAGATTCCGGATGGGAATCTTTCCTAGAAATGTCTCGCATCGGCCAGATGTTCTGGTTTTTTATATTAAAGCTGGGTCAAAGAGTGGTTGTTTTAAATCCCAATTAAAAAAGGCTGATATGATTATAGTCTATTAATTTTCTGAAATTTTCCTCAACAAACAAAAGATTTATTCAAGAATACCATAATCTGTCCCGCGCAAAGAGACTTCGACGCAACGTCAGCGCCAGCTTCAGCGTCGGCGTTAGCGTCAAAGTTATGTCATTGATAACCACATTGATAAGATCATTCGGGAGGCTCGCTAATGGCGACTTGCGAAATCCTCTACTCCGTAAACATGGTCGTGTTTCGTTGGAGCCTCCGTGTATCCGGGAGGCGATTACCAGCGTAGCGCTGCGAGTCAACTGCAGCGCACATGGCGGCGGCGTCTTCCCTCGTCTATATCTGTGAGAGCTCGGGCCCTTGGCTTATTCGCTGGTCAGTCGTGGAGGCGGAACGACGTGCTATTAATTAAATAAACCCTCCCGTGTCGGAAGCCGTTTTGCCATAGGAGCGCCATTGGAGAGCCGAGTGTGATGAAATTACCAATGGACCAGAAACGTCGCGTTTGCGTTATTGGAGGTAATTATCAATGGAAATCTTTGGAGGAGACATGTGTATAGAGATAACACTGATTTCCAGCTGGCACCGCCGGCCTGTGCGCCCTGAAGAACTCCCTGGAGGCGGGCCTGGACGCGGTGGCCTACGAGCGAGGAAGCCAGATCGGCGGCACTTGGATCTTTTCCGAGGAGATGCCAAAGAACGAGTACGACGAGGTGCACAGCAGCATGTACGAGGGACTGCGGTAGGTGGAGATCCATTGCGCGCCATCAAAAATCATTGAGGAAATGTTTCCCTTTTTAGGACCAA
The DNA here is from genome assembly GCA_018150545.1 of Drosophila ercepeae. Taxonomy (NCBI): domain Eukaryota; kingdom Metazoa; phylum Arthropoda; class Insecta; order Diptera; family Drosophilidae; genus Drosophila; species Drosophila ercepeae. The sequence goes on from JAECWL010000161.1 coordinate 19,027,471, forward strand.
CCTGCCCAAGGAGGTCATGGGCTATCCGGACTACTCGTACCCCAACGACATACCGGACTCCTTCATCACCTCCCAACAGGTACTGGACTTCCTCCGCTCCTACGCGGATCACTTCAAGCTGCGGCCTCACATCAAGTTGCAGCACGAGGTGATAAGAGTGCGTCCTCGATTGGACGACTGGGAGGTTGGTACCGACGTCACTTGACTCCAAACCTGTTGTTGTTTGTGTTTTCGCCGATTTCAAGGCTTGCATTGTGCAACGGACGAAAGCGACTGACAAAAGGCCGTTAAAACTTCATTCACTTCCAGGTCTACGTCTGGGATCACAGCACCAACACCTGCGATCCGGTCTACTTTGACTTTGTTTACGTGTGCAACGGTCACTACACTGAGCCGGATGTGCCGGACATCCCCGGAAAGGAGCTCTTCGGGGGCAAGACGATGCACAGCCACCTGTACCGAAAGGCGGAAAAGTTTAAAGGTAAGTCAATCCTCAAGTGGCCTGTTCGCGGCTTGCCAGCCGCTGCTAAAAATTATAATTAGCCAACCGCGTCGTCGACTGGCCATAGTCCCCACTGGCTCTACTACCCCATAAACAATCAGCACTCAAGACCTCCGATAATAATGTTTACGCGAAAGTGACATAATAACAACAAGGGCTCTTGGTCAGTGCAAGCGTTGAGACACTAGATACACGTGCTTCCGTAGTGATTACCATGGTGATGGCGGGACTTGTCAGGTTATCAGGAGGATACATTTTTAAAGTTTCTTTCTTTATTTGGTTATACTTTGTAACACTTTATTTTAATTGTATTTATTTTATAATTTGGCCTAAAGTAGATCAACCTAGTTAGGGAGACATGTGAAACCCTATAAGGTATATAAATTCTTGATCAGGATTAACTACAGAGGTGATATAAGCATGTCCTTCTGTCAGTCTATCTGTTTCTCGGCAAAAGATTCAAACATTTGTCCAACTTTTGCCTTAAAATTTGCAGTGAATTTTTCTTTGCACAAAATCATTTTCCTGCTTCTGAGTCCCCATTCTAAATTTAACCCATTAGGCGCTAAAAATAAACAATATAAATTCACAAACTTTCTACAATGTAATGTTTATTTATAGACAAAAGTTTAAATTAGGGACAGAAAAGGTAAAAACTTTTGAAACTTTAAAATTTAAAGCTAGTTTTTCCGATACATTATTTATACTTGTTTACCTCATTCCAATATTTTATCCAAAATTTAAATTAATTTAAATAAATATATCCGTCATTGTAGAATAAATCAATCAATCAAATTTTAAAATGGAAAACGGGACCAGTAACCAGTTTAAATTTTTTAGATCACAAAAGTCTTAAATTACTAGAATCTCTATATTCTCTATTGCAGATGAAAGGGTTTTGATCATTGGAGCTGGACCTAGTGGCATGGATATTACCAATCACGTACGCGTCGCCGCGGACCATGTGTTCCTGAGTCACCACTTGGCCACCGCCCCGAACACAGCCTTCATGGGCAACGTCACGCAGAAGCCGGACGTGCAGCGATTCACGAAGGAGGGCGCCGTCTTCACGGACGGCAGCAGCGAGAGCTTCGACCACGTCATGTTCTGCACCGGCTACAAGTACACATTCCCATGCCTCAGCACCGACGTTGGCATCCAGGTGATCGATAACTTTGTCCAACCGCTGTGGAAGCACTGCATCAATATCAACCACCCATCCATGGCCTTTGTGGGACTGCCCTTCAATGTGATCCCCACCCACATCTTCGACATGCAAGTCCGCTTTACACTTAAGTTTTTCACCGGACAACGGGAGTTCCCATCGCGGGATGAGATGCTCGCCGACCTAGAAAAGGAAATTGGGGAACGGTGGGGCTGCGGAGTCCACAACCAGAAGAAGGCGCACCAGATGGGCGAGCGACAGGTGGGTGTCCAACCGAGCATTCCTCTTAATCCAAAGCATTCCCTCATTTATAATTCGTTTTAGTTTGTCTACTACAACGAGCTGGCTCGGATCGCGGGCATCGAAAACATCAAGCCTGTAATCCACAAACTGATGAAGGACTGCGGAAAGAAGTACATCTTCGAACTGGACACCTACAGAAGCAACCGCTACACAATAGTCGACGACGAGAATTTCCTGAAGAACGGAAAAGCCGGTGCCTGATTCTACAGCCTGCGGGGTTGAACTTGAATCTTTGTGGTGTAAAAATAACTCAATAAATTAATCAAAATATTAAATATAACATGTTTAGGTCTTTACTATATGCAGCTATGTATTTCCCGTAGAATTGCTACTTAAAACACAACAAATTTTAAGTAGAGAGCTTGGGATTCCCAGTCTAAACTACTACTAAACCATTTTATGGACAAATTGGGATTGAGTTCCCAGATACAGATTTTTAAAGATTTCTTAAAGTGCAATTAGGTGTCAATACCCATTAATGAATAGTTACTATGCCTCGCACAAGTTTGAAAGAAGTTCTACCCCCCGAAATTAAGGACGTTTATACCAACGAGGTGGTTTTATTTTTAAATTTAAAACAAATATTCCAATTTTTTCAGGATTTCGAAAAACAAAATAAAGAAAAAGCACACATACCCACTAAAAAACTAGACTTTTATCTTTTAGGAAATGCTTTTAAAATCGTTTTTCTTGAATAACTTTAGAATGTATGTACATATGTATTTCCCATCAGTACAGCTGAGGGACTAATCGACGCATATTCATGATTCGAATACGAATGAACCAAATAAGTATATTTTGTTTAGTGGCTTTAATGCCCCACTAACACCAAATAAATCTCAAGTACTTTTGAAAAATGTTGGGATGGAAATTATTGAATTAATACAATACCTTTCAATTGGTGAATCCTTTATAACGATCGTACTTAAACAGAAGATATTTCATTGTCACTTAACTCGATGCCCTATGGAAAATTATCCCAATTTGACTGCGTAAACCCAGTTTTCAAAGATATTATTGTAGATATAGACAGGTTTCACAATAGGCTCTGAGTGAATTTCTAGTTTTTCCAGCCAAAGCTTAGATATTGCAATTGCAATCGTTCAATTATATAAAAGGTATAGAATATTATCTGCCGATTCCAGGCCTTTCGACTTCTGTACTGCGTGTCAGGGAAAGAAGCATGTGTACAAACCTTTGAGTCCATACTAAAAGACTAGTTTCAGATGAAACATAGAAACGGACTTGCTTTAACGAGAAGGTGATTCTGATCAAGAATATATATACAGATGCTTTCTCTACCACTTATTGCCAATTTGATGTTATCAAGGATTAAGCCTTTTTTTGTATACGGTAAAAGTTATTTTATTAAACAAAGTGGTATAAAACTAAAATTGTCTGAAGCTACTGGCTTAGCTCGTACATGATGTGGGAGAGTACTCCGCTGGCTTCCACATTACTTAAGGCCACGTTGGCCAGGTGGGGCTCATACCGCTTTAAGCAGCGCTTGGCCGTCGACGAGTAGGTGACCAGGTTCCGAAGGATGAGCGCCGCCGTAAGGCGTATACTCTTAGTGACCGGCCCCTCGTTCTCGTCCATCAGCTCCTTTGAGTTGGTGTAGTCTGTGGTGTGTCTGTTCATAGCCTGCATGGCGGCGCTGCCAACGTTGGCCGCTGTCGGAGCTGGTGAGGATACCGACGCTGGGCCGGACCCGCTTCCCGCCTGCCTTTGGCCAGGTCCTTCATTCCGGACTATGGTCACCGGAGGCTGGGTGGGCGCCACATTGTGTATGCCAGTGGCCAGGCGGCGCTGCATAGCCGCTCGGAGATTCTCCGTCGTCAAGTGGCGGTCAATCAGGTGGGTCATCAGCGAGTAGCGTTTGCGCGCCCTGTTGTCGCAAAAGGTGGGTCCACTGCCCCACTGACAGTATATGTCCGCGTCCGAGTCCAGGTGATCGGGGCAGTGCACGTTGCAGACGTGGTACTTGAGGTCGTTGAGCGACTTGAACTTCTTGCGTGGGCAGTTGCGCCAGTCGCAGATATACAACCAGTTGGCGTCCACTGGCACAGCGGAGGGAGCTGGCGTGGGACTATTGCTGGTGGGAGGTGCGGCGTACACGCTCTGGCTGACCACCACGGCGCTGCTGCTACTGCTGGTGACCACCGTTGCAGTTACAGGCGCCAGTTGATCCGTGGGCTTTGTTTCGCTTGTGGCTGCCGCAATCACTCTAGTCCCTACTCCTAGCGTGGCTTCCGCGGCGGCTGCTTGCGAGACAACCACAGCCTGGGTGGTGGCAACCTTTTGGGGGGTCGCCTGAGGCGGCATGGGTTTCTTTGCCACAATTGAGGTTCCTGGTGGAGTCGCAGGAATCGATACAGTCGCCAGCTTAGGTTTCTGAGGTTCTGAGATCTGCAAAGGATTTAAATTAGTTGCTGTTTTAGCTTCATTTAAACTACAACTTACAGCTGGAATTGTAATCTTCTGCTGAATTATGGAGGGATGATGCTGCTGTTGCTCTAGAACGGTGCGGATGTGCTGCTGCTGCTGTTGCTGAAGAGCTACAGTGCCGGTGGAGGTGGCAGCCGGCTGAGAAGTTATGATAGTCTGTGAGTTAAGCTGGCTTTGCTGCAGCGGTGCGGCTATGGCCGTGGTCTGGGTGATGAGCGTGGTCTCCTTGATGCCCCCGAGAAGCATCTGCCGTTTCTCCGCCACAGCCGCCCCGCCAGCAGCAGCAGTGGGCGTTGCCGTGGCAGGGCCTGAGATGATGTGCTGCTGGATTATGGACTGGTGTTGCTGCAACTGAGGAATGGGAAGGGAGGCACCGGGTTTGGCGGCCACAAGGCGTTGTTGCGGCAATCCCTGCGGCGCTACCAACTGCGGCTGGGGTTGCGGCTGGTGAAGCTTGATGGTAGCCGGAATCTGATTCAGTTGGGATAGCAATGAGGGCGACATTTGGCCAGCTCCCAATGGTGGAACGGGACGCTGGGGAGCTATGAATATTTGCTGCTGAGGAGCTCCAACCCGGGTCTGTGCCGACGGTGGGCCTGTTGTGGTGGTAACCAGAACCTGCTGGCCCTGCGGCGTGGTCATGAACATTTTCTGGGTGCCCGCCACGTTAGCTCCAGACGCTCCACCCGGCTGTTGGAGAATAATAATGGTCTTTGTTTGTTGCTGCGGTGCCTGGGTCACCAGCAAGGTCGGGGTGTTACCCTGATTAGGTGGCGGGATCGCCGGCTGAGTTTGTTGGGCGACCAAGTAGGTCTGGCCCTGCTGGTTGGTGGCCAGTACATACTGGGTCTGTGGCGCTGGAGCAGAGTCCATCGATGTCTTGGATTGTATGATAACAGGCACTGTTTGGAGGCCTTGGTCTGTTTTAATGGTCGCCGTTGTGGCCAGCTTGAGTTGCGGGGGCGGAGCCGGTGAGGCTACGCTGCTGGCGGGGAATAACAACTGCCGCTGGGTCGACTGCACTTTGGCTGGAATGAGCTGGAGCTGTTGTTGCTGTTGCTGCTGCTGCGACTGCTGCGGGGGATGGTCCTGGCTGGTTTTGGCCAACGGTGGCACGTCATCCAAGTCCTCGTCCTCCAAGATGGAAGCTGCCAGGTCGGCATAGAGATTTGCCGCATTCTTTGAGGGCGTTACATGAGGTTCCTCTTTAGAGCCTGCAGAGGATGCATCCAGAGCAATTCTTTTGCTTTGCTCCTCATCTATTGTAAGCTTCCGTTTGGCTGCGGCCGCAGCTATTATCAGGTTGCGCCCGGTGGTGTCCTTGGTCACAACATTGGCCCCACTTAGTGGTGCAAGCGGCGGCGGTGCAGAGTCGGTGATCGGCTTCTTCTCGATGGTCAGCTGCGGGTGCAACGGCTTGATGGTGGTCTGCCCCACCTTCACCGGCGTGTGCTGCATCAGCGGGTTGTTCACAAAGGCGCTGATGGCCGTCGAGGTGACCTTGATAGGTTGGGTTCCGGCCGTGACCGACGCCGTGGTGGCCACCAAAGCAGGCGGCTGTTGGCCCTGGGCCTTCTGCTTCGCCTGCGCCTGTTGCCGCTCAGTAACCTTGTTGGCCAGTAGACTTTTTATCAGCGAGGAGCTCGGTGGCGGCGTGGAGGCAGTGGGATTAGCAGGAGTTTCCTCGGACGTAACGTCTGTGTGTTCGCTGGATGCGGGTTTCGGCAGAATCGGAGTCTCCTTCTTGACGGGCACCATGGTTGGGAGAGGTTTCTGTTGCACAGTCAGTGGCTGGGCGCGCATCCGGATTCCCACGTAGTAAGTTCCCTGCAGCTCCGTTCCATCCAACTGACGCACTATGACCGGCCCCACCGTTTGGTTAAACAGCAACCGCACCAGGCGCGGGAACTGTTTGTGGTTGACGACCGACTGTTTCCCGGACTTCTGGCAGTGGGACAGATAGATCCGGTAGAGCTCCGCCTGCTCGACGCGCAACTCGTTGCCAACACCTGCTCTCTCGTAGGTGGCTCCCAGCCAGGCCAAGGCGTACTGTTCGTCTTCGTGGGTGAAGCTTTGAGGGGCAGAGGGCGGAATCGGGAGCGCTACAGTCGTGGTAATGGGAGGCAGTTGCACCTGAGGCAGGCTGGGAACTGGTAGCTGCACCTGCGGCAGGCTAGGCACCGGTACGGTCGGCAAAGACGGCACCACAGCGACTGTCAGAGCAGGCGCTGTGCTGGAGATGGTCTGCTGCTCCCCGAAGGGCAGAAGTACCTGGGTCTGGGCGGGCGAGGGAGTAGGAAGAGCCACGGGCGGCTTAACAGCAACCTGCAGAGAAGAGGGCAGCGACGTCAGTACAGCAGCAGCAGCCCCCGCAGCCGGTGTCTGCAAGGGAGGGACGTTGTGCGACATCGAAGCGATCATATTGCCCGGCACCACCTCCACTACGCGCATGAGAATGCATCCATCGGCCCCGTATGTCTGCGCCTCCACAGTTATGAGCGCCACCAGTTGGTCCACCAGACCGCGCACCTGCATCAGCATGGAACAAGGTCGGGCTCCCAGAGAGCTAAGAGCGTAGACCGCTTCGAGGGTGAATATCAGCAGCATCACATCCGTCAGCGAGAGCAGGAGCATGGCACGTTGGTAAAAGTCCAGGCCCAGGCACCGGTTGATGTGCTGCGAGTTGCCTTCTCGGCCACACAGCTTGTAAAGAATCTCCAGGCAACAGATGACCACGGCACGGTCGTTGGAGTCTACCCCCTCGCAGAGCGTAGCCAAGAGATTCCGCGAAAGCTCGTCCGTGGCTGGGTCCTGCAGCTCAAACTGATGCGCCAGATTACCAGCAGTTTCCAAAGCCTGGATGTGAATATTACCTGGAAGATAAAAATTGATAAAATAACATTTTCAACAAAACAGACTATATTAATTTGATTCTAAACCATAATTGCAAAAAAATAATGTAAATAAGGGAACAAGAATTTACAAAAACTAGACTAGATGGGAACAATTGCATTATAAGATAAATTTTTAAACTTAAACTAAAACTATTATTAATTTTTCATACGTATTCCATCGTACATCGTCACCAATCGTTAATATTAATTCAATTCTAACCCATAATAGCCAACAAATAATGTACAATAAGCGAAAAAAACATAGGCAATGGGACCAAATGCATTTTAAGATACATTTTTAAACAAAAATTAAGACTATTTTGTAATGCTTCATACGTACTCCACCGAACATTGGCACCCATGACCAGATACCGCCAGAGGGTGCGGTTATGGGACAAGATGGCGTGGTTCTCCTGGTGGAAACTAAGCGTTCGAATAAGCTGGACAATCTGAAGCACGCGCTGGCCCATCCGTTCGTCAGTGCCGTTGCTACGCCGCAGATTGAGGAAGTCCAGTTCGTCACAGGCAGCCAGCAGCTCACAACGAGCTGCGGAGTTCTCGCCGTCCTCCTTGGTGATCAAGCCGTTGTCCAGCCAGGCCTGTTCGTCGGTGTAGAGCTCAAGGATCTGGGGCCTGTCGTGCAGGAGATCTCGCCAGAAACTCAACTGCGAGTGCTGCCGCACCTCCGCATAGCTGTGCTGGAAGAGCTGACGTATGGTAAAGTCTGCGTACACGCCCAGGTGGGCCAGGAGCACGTCCAACAGCTTGGGGCACTCGGAGAGCTGCAAGGTGTGCCGCACCTCGTTGGCCATCAAAGTGCAGACGTTGATGGCAAAGTCCTGTTCGTTGGGAAGCGGCGAAAGTAGCGAGAGCAAGAGCTTCTCGTAGCTGCTGTGCCGGTGCAGCTGGGTGGAGAGCTTGTACTGCCGCCGCCGCTCTGTATTCACCGAATGTTGCCGCTGGTTATAGGACATTGGCACGGCCGGAAGCGTGGAGTGCGCCAGACCAAACATACTACTCAAGCCACCGACTCCACTTCCTCCGGCCAGAGCCCGTGAACGAGCGCGCCCTCCGCCCAGTTCAGCATTCTCAATGGCCGCCTCCAGGGCCTCCATCTTGTCCGGATCCTCCCCAAAGAAATTGAGGCGCTCGTACTTGTCCAGGTAGCGCCGATAGATATGCTTGATGCCAGCGGTCCCATTCACACAGCGCTCCCGCAAGGTCTCCAGCGCACTGTACACTTCATCCCACTCGTCCCGCAGGTTCACCTTGTTGAAGCCGCCGCGCTCGGTGACCTCTTGATACAGCTTGTACAAGTCCACCTGCTTTCCACTAATCTTGGCCGTCTGGGTAATGGGCGTGCTGTTGGAAAATACAAATTATGAGAAAGCTTTCTGAGAAAACTGATTGTCCACCTCTTACCCGCGTCGTTCGTGGAACTGGTGCAGGTCACGCCAGAACTCCTCGGGGGCCGACACCGGCGTTTCCTCGATCTTCTCCGGCATAAGAGGCAGCTGATTTCTGGCGCGCAGTGGAGTACCAACGGACGCCATCATCGATATGCCCTTGCCCGGCATCTGCATTTCTGCCGGCTGGGCGCCAGCGTTGTTTATGGCAGCTGCGGGAAGCGACTGCAGCAGCACCCGCACGCTGTCTATAGTTGAGGCGCTCATTTCCACTAAAATACGGGTTCTTTGTCACCGGTTAAATCTTAGCACATTATTTTTAATAGGTAAGACACACAATGATTAAATAAATTAACTTAAAAACTCCACAAAAATTACGACGCGGACGCGTTTTTATGGCATGGTGTTGGAAAACGATAAGCATTAGAGGTGGCGAATTATCGATACCAACATCGATAATCTGAAATTTTCCAACACCGATGATTTTCCACCTGTAGGTTTGGTATTGCAATTTGAAATGGATAAACATTGAAGTTGTAAGTTTCCAATTTCATTTTTTTAAATTCAAATTACTAATTGTAAATTCAAATTAAGTCTGTTATACTCTCAAAATATCGATAATTTCAAATAAAAAAAATGCATTTAGAATAGAATTTTAAAAAAATCTCAATATGTATGTACGAATGCTAGAATTATTTATATTTTGTCTATATTGATTTTTAAAGATTTTTTCTAAATACTTATTAATAATTTTCCAACAACATCGACTCAAATCGCTTGCGCCAATTAAAAATAAAATTGCTAAAAATTTTAATATTTTTATTTAAATTTAAAAAAAAAAAAGCAGCAAAAAAAATGTAATGTACTGCTACTATAAATAAAGAATTGGAGAATATAGAATTTTATAAGAATATTTTTATTGAAAATTTGAAATTTCCCCCCAATAAAAAATCGATAATTTCGTCGATGGTTTCCCAGCTCCAATTTTGTGGGCCCTTGTCACACTACACATGTGCGCTGAAACAAACATCAGTTGAATAACTTATACTTTTTGCAAAGAAGATAGAATCCCGCGGTTACACACGATGTCAGTCCGAGCCATTGGAATCCTGGGCCAGGCGCGTCACTTCGGTCGCATTGCGGGGACGATGCGGCAAAGGAGTCGACCCGCCTGTGCTGCTTTCAATCGCGTGGTGGAATCGCAGCGAATGCCGGCTGGTAAGACGTGTCTCTGGATGTCCCAGCGTAGCCGAAATTTTACGTAACAGAATTTTACTCCATTCCAGCTTATCAGATGCGACGCTTTGCCACGGAAGCCGAGACCAAGTCGGGGGCCGTTGTGGACAAGCACGAGTTCCAGGCGGAAACACGACAGCTTCTGGACATTGTGGCCCGCTCGCTTTACTCCGACCATGAGGTTTTCGTTAGGGAGCTGATTTCTAATGCCAGCGATGCGCTGGAAAAGTTCCGATACACGCTTCTTAGCGCCGGGGAAGCGGAACTGGCGGGCAAGGATCGCCCCCTGGAGATCCGCATCACCACAGACAAGCCGCTAATGCAGCTGACTATTCAAGATACGGGAATAGGAATGACGAAGGAAGAGTTGATCAGCAACCTGGGTACAATTGCCCGCAGCGGCTCAAAGCAGTTTCTGGAGCAGATGAAGGGTAACCAAAAAGGGGCTTCTTCAGAGGCTTCATCCAACATTATCGGCCAGTTCGGCGTTGGCTTCTACTCGGCCTTTATTGTGGCTAACAAAGTTGAGGTGTACACGCGGGCGGCTGCGCCGAATGCACCCGGTTTGCGCTGGTCCACAGACGGAAGCGGCTCTTATGAAATAGAGGAGACGGAAAATGCCGAGCTGGGCACACGGATCGTGCTGCACCTGAAGACTGATTGTCGGGAATACGCAGACGAAGATCGCATCAAGGCCGTGATCAAAAAGTACAGCAACTTTGTGGGCTCCCCGATCCTTCTCAACGGCAAACAGGCCAACGAGATCAAGCCCTTGTGGCTGATGGATCCTCAGGGAATCAGCAAGGAACAGCACCACGACTTCTATCGCTTCATTAGCAACAGCTTCGATGTCCCGCGCTTCACACTCCACTACAAGGCCGATGTGCCGCTTAGTATTCATGCGCTCCTCTACTTCCCGGAGGGCAAACCCGGTCTGTTTGAGATGTCTCGCGACGGCGTCACTGGCGTTGCCCTCTACACGCGCAAGGTGCTCATCCAATCGAAGACCGAGCATCTGCTGCCCAAGTGGCTGCGCTTCGTCAAGGGCGTGGTCGATTCGGAGGACATCCCCTTGAATCTTAGTCGCGAGCTGCTGCAGAACAGCAGCTTAATTCGAAAGCTTTCCAGTGTCATTTCCAGCAGAGTGATCCGATTCCTGCAGGAACGTGCCAAGAAGCAACCGGAGGAGTATGAGGCCTTCTACCGGGACTACGGGCTATTCTTGAAGGAGGGAATCGTCACTTCCAACGACCCTGCCGAGAAGGAGGAGGTAGCCAAGCTTTTGCGCTTCGATTCCTCAAAGACCGATGGTCCAAGTGGTCGCATGTCCCTGGAGGAGTACTATAAGGCTGTTCCAGCTGACCAGCAGAACATCTACTATCTGGCAGCCCCCAACCGAGTCCTGGCTGAGTCGTCGCCCTACTACGAGAGCCTTAAGAAGCGCAACGAACTGGTCCTATTCTGTTACGAGCCTTATGACGAGCTGGTGCTCATGCAGCTGGGCAAGTTCAAGAGCAAAAACCTGGTCTCTGTGGAGAAGGAGATGCGCGAGGAGTCCAAGGACACCAATACTGCCACCGACTTTGGCGAAGGCAGTCTCCTGCGTTCGGAGCTGGACTCCCTCATTCCCTGGCTGGAGGGTGAGCTGAAGGGACAGGTCGTTAAGGTGAAGGCCACCTCTCGCCTGGACTCACATCCATGTGTAATTACTGTAGAAGAAATGGCAGCAGCGCGCCACTTCATCCGCACCCAAAGCCACCAGGTTCCAGAGCAAAATCGCTTTGCCCTGCTGCAGCCCGAGTTGGAGATCAACCCAAAGTAAGTGTATCTTAGATAAAAATAAAAATAGTTTAGTTTTTTTAATTAAAATTACATTACTTTCAGGCACCCAATCATCAAGAAACTGAATAAGCTTCGAGAGAGCGACGCGGAACTGGCCCAGCTGATAGCCAAGCAGCTCTTCGCCAATGCAATGGTGGGCGCCGGATTGGCGGAGGATCCTCGCATGCTCCTGACCAACATGAACTCACTGTTGACACGTGCATTGGACAAGTTCTAAAGTACGCTTGCCCGGACCTGCTTTGTTAAACTACTCCGACTGTGGAATAATTCGTATAATTAGTTAATAAAACTGTTATTATAGGTATACAATTAAAACCGTGCTTTTAATTCATTATGAATTTTTTTTTTGTAAAATATTTATTAAGGCAACCAGGGTCACCAGCGACCTCTTTATAGCTTTGCTATCTATTATTTCAGCCCAAAGGGCGCGCCGGCTAGACACTTGTTATTTAACATTAGAGTTAAGTTAAATTCTGTTAAGTGGGCTGTTATTTAACATAAAATTAAATATTAGGTTTTGTTAAGTGCAATTAATGAGAATCGAGGAGGGCGCTGTTATTTAACATTAGAATTAAAGTTAAATTCTGTTAAGTGCGCTGTTATTTAACATTATAGAATTAAATGTTCAGTTTTGTTAAGTGCAATTAATGAGAATCGAGCAGGATGGCGCTGTTATTTAATAGTATAGAATTAAATGTAAAGTTTTGTTAAGTGCCATGTATGAGAATCGAGGAGGAGGGCACTGTTTAAAAGAATTTTTATTAACCTTTCTATATGCCAAATGCTAAAGCCAATCGCAATTATTCAATTTTTCAAGTGCTATTTATATATTTATATACAGATTTGTTCTATAAGGTTTCTATATTGTGTCTTAAATATCATATAGAAATTCTCTTCTAAAGGTTCGTATTCGAAAATATTTAAACCTACACTTTTTGTATAGTTGCTGCCGACTTTTCAGTTGAAGTGTTTCCTGGCAGGTTGGGAAAATAAATCGACTTGAGCCTGGACTGAGTTGCAATAAGCCAAGTTTTCGGATAAGCCGTAAAGTTTCCATTACCGATTTAAAATAACAATTTGAAATTTTTTTGTTTTTACTGTGTTGCAATTGTCAAATTATATATATTTTTTTAACCTTTTACGAAATCGTTGAAATCTATGTACGAAAACGGGTTTGAATCTGTGCGATATAGGCGCCAAACCTTACTCGAATAAAAATACCAGAAAAATACATGTCATGTCTATCTCGCTCTCTCAATCCCTTTCACACTGGTACAACTTCTCTCGACATGTTGGTTATACTGCATGCAAGAGAGACTGACCAGTGTGACCAAATCACGACAAAATAATATATATTTTTGGGAAGAATATCGAATTCTAGGCATAGGTATGATTATTTTTAGAAAAATATCGATTTTTCGATTATGAATATTCATTTGAAAGAAGAATATCGATTTGTCGATACAAATAGCAATTGCATCCCTACCCTGGACGACAGCCCCGTGACTAAAGTTTATAAAAGCCAAGCAAAGTTTGAAGCTCCGAGCAGCAGCAGCCAGCAAGCAACCCGAAGAAAGCCAGCCACAGAGCAGCAATTGCTTTAATTAGATTTCTAATCACGTGAGTGAAAAAAAAAAAAGTAAATAGGCGGTCATGTGAGAAGAAGCAGTTTCCCAACAAGTCCTTATCTACGCTGATAACACACACTCCTGCTGCAACCTCTTAAATTCGAGTCAAGTTCGAACGAGAAAGAAAATTTGTACAAAAAATTTTCTGCCACGACACATGTACGCACGTACACACGTACACATACGAAAAGAATCTCAAAAACGAAAAAGCGAAAAAAGAGAGCGCCTGCGCGGAGAGCTGAGACACAGTGAAAAGTACGAAAAAACGAAGTTGAATTATGTGAAATATGTCGGAAAATATGAAAAGTTTCAAAAGGCAATCCAAGTGGAGTTTCAAACAGCCCGCATGTGATTATGTGGGTGTGATTTTTTCCAGACCATTGCCGTTGTCATTGTCAATTGCTGATTGCTGATTGCCATTCTGTCATGCGCTCCCTCTCCAACGCACACAGGCACATGACGGCCAACGGGCAACGGCACACGGCACATACACATGACAAAATCCAATAATCTCGCACCGACACCGACACTCGTCCAGTCTCAGTCTCGTTTCATTTTGCGCGCTCACTCGCCAACTCGCTCATTCGCAAAAAATTCGTCGAGGCAGCAGCAGTGTGTTCGCAGAGCAGCGTAAATAATTTTACATATATTTAACACATATATTGTACATATAATAAAAATACTTTGTTTCGACGACTCACGGACGACCGCCGGGCAAATCTCAAGTCTAACCAGTTTGAAGCGCACTACAATTCCAAATTTTTTCTCCGTTCTTTTTTTTCCTTCAGCCTAAAACAAACACAACAAACAAAGCAAAATGTCTTCTGAAGTGAGCAGCGACAACCCCATCTATGGCCCCTTCTTCGGTGTTATGGGCGCCGCCTCCGCCATCATCTTCTCGGGTAAGTTGGAAGCGAATCCGTGAGCTAGAATTAGATTCAGATGCCACCATGCCTGCCGTGCCATGCTGTGAAAAATCGAACATTGTGTGGCGTAAAGGGTGGAAGAGGAAGATTACAGAAGCCAGTAGTGGTTGTGTCAGTGTAGGGGAGCCCCTTCGTAGGTGGTAGTAATGCCAAATAGCGGCAAGTGTAGACACACACACACACACACATAGGAGCACACAACGGAACCTCTCATGTGTGCGCGTGACTAGCCATAAATTTGATACATTCCCGATTAGAGGTCTGCCCTTTGAAGCAAAACAGTGGTCATTCACCATTCCCACCTGTAAAAGTATGGGAAAAAAAGTATAGAAAGGTTATTTTGCTGCGACCGCATTATAAAATAAAATTTGCCTTTTGCTAAATACAGCATTACTCATGTACACGCACACCAACGACTTCAGTTCTCTCTCTCGACCAGTTCGTGTCTCTTTCTCGCCCTCGGTGGCATTGAGTTTGCTGGTGTGCGTGAGAATGAGACTGAGAGAGTTACTGTTTTTGGTGAAGTTTATGAAACTCGCTTTCCCTTTCCCACAACAGTCACAAGACCAGCTGGCAGTGTTGCCATATTCAAGTTTTTCTTCTTTTTTGTTCCTTGGGGTGGGAAAAACTTTAATTTAAATAAATACTAAAATTTCCATTGGCGCGTGCCTTGATCACATTTCTTTGCTTTACAGTTATCCGCAATCAGCTGACAATTGTTTGGCATGTTTTCCCCCCAAAAAATTAGAATTTTTACACCTAATCACATGCCAAAATCCTTTTTTTTATGATCAATCGGCGTCACATGGCTGGAGAACTATAGTTTTTTTTGTTCGTTTGTTATCAGAGCAGTCATTCTGTATTTAACCTGCTTGATAAGTAGCTTATTTACCAATTGCCTTGCTGTGTGATAAGATACGAAAGCTTTGGAAACTGTCGCAACAGGCAAACATAGGGAGGGTATCAAAAAAAAAAAAAAAACAGGTGCTGGTTGGGAGTTAGATTCTCCTTGCTTAACGCCTTTTCCCCGACTAAACCAGGTAGCTCGTGACGCAATCACGCTCTGGAACTCGTCTTGTGATTTGCACCTAGCCCCTACCTCCTCCTCGTGTTTTGATAATGAAGAGGTTCCTCGTTCCTCGCGTATTTACCTGGCCCATTACCACACGACCACAAAGCCAGTCAACAGCTTATGCAATTAAAGTCAATAGCATAAATCAATTTAAGGCCTTCTGATAGTAGAGTATATAGTTTATGGATCTGGCAACGCTGTTTCCAACCGATCACATGAGAGATCTCCACTCTCTCCAAAAACCGTTGAGTTTTCCACTGCCGGATGCACTGACTCACAATGGGCGTTGCTTTTATTTTTTATCAGTCTTAACCTTTTGCCAGTTGGGGGCGATGGTCAGCATCCGCCTTTCGCATCCGCATCCGCCTTTCGCAGGGCTAAAAATACCCGAAAGTGCCTCGAACATCCTTCATACAATGACATCCAGGACGAGTACTTCGCCCAACCACGATTCACCGCGCAACCGCAGTAGTGGAAAGTTAGTAGATATACAGAGAGAATGGTAGCGCGTAGTCACGGGCTCGGTTCTAGTAAATTATGTAAAAGCCTTTGGCTGGCTTTTAATTGAAGGATGCACGTGATATTAGCACATTGGTGGGTTTTTTTTACAGGCTCTGTTTTTATTATGTCCCCTGCTTGAGACCAAGACCAGCGGGCGTGGGTGGGTGGAGCGTAATCCCATTCACATGTTGTGCGAATGTCCGTCTAGCGCATGTCCGTCGTCCATCGTCCGTCTCACCAGCGGCCTAGATTGCATTTTAATCAATGAAACTGATGCGGGACCTCATCTTACTGGGGGAGTACCTCACAATGGGAAACCAACATCGATGGATGGATGACTCTATGAAATCTTGGTTTGTTGTCCCTTTAAAAGGTGTTTCTACCGCAAGGAGGGACAACAATTTTTGATAAAATGCAACCTAAACCTTCTTTTTGAGCAGTGGTTGTCTCATCGTGAGGATTTCCTTTGACTTCCACAATAAAACCGATGCACCTCTGCTACCGGGCACCTCCCGAGCATTTAAGATGACCCAATGGTCTGTTATCCCGCTTATCCCTACCACGAGACGGAACAAAAATCTTTACTAAAACGCAACCCACGCCCGCTTTTTGAGCAGTGGTTGTCTCTCTCCCTGGGCTTTTCCTTTGACCTGAGCCGATGCTGAACCCGATGCATCTCTCCTACAGGGCACGTCCCGAACATCAAAGATAAACCCTCACCTCGGTTTCCAATCTAGGTTTTTTATCCCTCCGCAAGGTGTTCCTACCGCAAGGCGGAATTAAAACACAACCCCACCTGCATTTTGGGCAGTGGTTTTCTCTCACCCAGCGCTTTTCCTTCGACTGCCTCTAACCACTTTCCTGATCTCTCAGAGAGTTCCCTTCATTCCCGCACTTTTCACTTATTTGTATCGAGTCGAATTTTGTGCTTGCTCAGCTGTGAAGCTGATGGCTGGCCAGAATTTGGTGAACTCTCAGCTGCCGCCTGGCAGCTCTTGCCATCTCCTCATTTTAATAATAATCTTGGCGCTTGCTGTTTGCGACTCTTTTATTGGCGAAAACACTGGGGTTTCCCCTTCTACTGCCACCCGCTTCCGATTCTTTGTTTTCGCCGCCCACTCAGTCGTCTGCGATGCCGTCTGTCGTTGGATAGAAAACAATACACACGGAATTCTATTTGGAATTCACAACACAGTTGCGGTTAAAAACATATCAATGCCATTTTAGTTTTTTTGTTAGGAATGTTAACTAGTTTGTGTTAAAATTATGACGAATTTTATTGGAGTCTCATTCTAGAGAGTCGCTTTGTACAGAGTCGCATTGTTTATTCTCTTAAATATCATTCTTTAACATTCTATATCATTCTTTATTTTACTGTTTTATCATCTGAATTGCTTCTCAATATGTTTGGATCCTCCTTACTCCTTAATTAATTACAATTGAAAGCAATGCGGGATGGATGGATGGATGTAGGGAGATTGGAAAGAAGATTGGAGGGTTTCCTATATAGTTGACCTTTTTAAGTGGAAGCGTGGATACAAGACTGCATCTTATGCCAATGGCAGTGTCAATGACTCCTACATTTCCCTTTGTTAGTCATATTTATCGACTCCAGTTTAATATTTCTATATATCCCCTTATTTCCTATTAGATTTTAATAGAATTTCGGCTACCTTTGGGCTTTAAAATGATTTAATTACCGTCAAGCCCCCTTGATTAGTCATATTTTTCTACTCCCGTTTAATATTCCAGTTTAATATTCCTTTATATCCCTTTATATACCCTTGATTCCCATTAAAATTCAATTGAATTTTGTACTCTATATCAGCTTTAAAACAAATTAATTAGCTTCCAAGTCACATGACTGAATGGGTTTTTTCCCTCTCCTGCTCCGCGCCAACTCTGGCGCTCTTATCGAGAAACACCCATCAAATGTTGAGTATGGATTTGGGTTTGTTGTGTGAGTTGTGAGTGGAATTTAATTCGTTTCGATATCAGTTCCTCTCCGAATCTCTCCCACGAATACACTCACTCTCTGATGACTTGCGAACGAACTGCTGACCGTCATTTGAAACAGGTTTTTGTGCTTCAATTAAGGCTCCGTTTTGGGGTTTTGAGACTTGAGGCTTGCTGTTCTATTGACATTGATCTGTTTCTCGGCTCCCTTCCTTGGGCAAGTGGCGTCTCCTGAGGAGCAAATGGGTCTTGTGCCTCCCCTGAAGAGCAGGTTGGGTCGTGTACCGCCTCCTCCTGGTATAGAAATATTAGCTATAAGGCCAACCTTATCAGAAATTCCATTTGGTGCTTCGATTATGACTCCCAGAGCGGGAGAGCCATTGCTGATTCGATTGCCAGTGGAATTTGAGAGGAGCTGGCTCAGCTCGCTGATGAGGGGCACTTTTGGGGCTGCCCAAGTGGAGGGCGAGCGGAAAGCTTAGGGGGTTTATTTTCTCATCGAACAACGTCAGTTATGGACGATCATGTGACTCTTTATTGCTGTCCCAGCTCATTCCAGAAGCGTTTTATGGGAGGTGCTAGAATGGGTAGCAAAAATATGAGTTCAACAATCGAAGCTATAAAAAATTATATAGTTTTAAGTTATAGAACATTTTTTAGCTGCAGAAACATATATAAATATCCCGAAATATAGACACTTTCCATGGGAATAACCCATAGATCCCCATCGATCCTAGGGCTACTTCTCCATAAGACCGTGCTTCTCGTGCTCCCTGGCTCCTACTTCTTACTCCCTGCACAGCATCTTCTATTAAAAACTTTAAAACTAATAACAATTCCCCTTTTGTCTTCTTCCAACAGCTCTGGGCGCTGCCTATGGCACTGCCAAGTCTGGTACCGGTATTGCTGCCATGTCAGTGATGCGTCCCGAACTGATCATGAAATCCATCATTCCTGTGGTCATGGCGGGTATCATTGCCATCTACGGCCTGGTCGTGGCTGTCCTGATTGCCGGTGCGCTAGAAGAGCCCTCAAAGTATACCCTATTTAGGTAAGAACTTGAAATTCTATATTCTTGTCTAGAAAGATTCTAAAACTCTACTCCTTTAGGGGCTTTATACACTTGGGCGCCGG
This sequence comes from Drosophila ercepeae, assembly GCA_018150545.1. Taxonomy (NCBI): domain Eukaryota; kingdom Metazoa; phylum Arthropoda; class Insecta; order Diptera; family Drosophilidae; genus Drosophila; species Drosophila ercepeae. Next base: position 19,046,484 of record JAECWL010000161.1, read on the forward strand.
TCTGGCGGTGGGCTTCTCGGGCCTGGCAGCTGGTTTCGCGATCGGCATCGTGGGAGATGCCGGTGTCCGCGGCACAGCACAGCAGCCCAGACTGTTTGTCGGCATGATCCTGATTCTCATTTTCGCTGAAGTGTTGGGTCTCTACGGCTTGATTGTGGCCATTTACCTCTACACGAAATAAATCAATCAATGCAGACAAACAGCGCGCCCAGCAATCCACAAGCAGCAGCAGCAGAAGTTGAAGCCCAAAAAACAACAACATCGTCATCCTTGGAAGGAGCAGGTAACAATGTGTGGCAACCCTGGCGGCGGCCGTTTGTACATAGCAACAGCAACAGTAGGGGCGCAACCACCTGCCACCGATTGTGGCTCGCGATTGCACCTGTTTCTTCCTCCTCGCTGCTTTGATTCGCTGGGGCGCTGGCGGTTTAGCTTAGTTATTTTTTCCGTTCAAAATCAGTCTTAAAAAAAACCAACAACAACAACAAACAAGTCTTGGAAAACAATTTGCAGTTAAGTTCGTAAAGTTGTAATAATTATGATTTTTGCTATATATATCAAGAAATCCTTCTACTTCTCTTTTATACTTTTATTATTTTTGCGCTCCACAATTTTGTGTGCTCTTTGTTATTTGTTTTTTCCATTATTATTATTAAATAATGTTTAGTGTATATGTAAAGTTCGTTAAACAAAAAATGAAAAACTGTAAAGAAACAAACAATTGTCAGAGAAACTTTGTAAATTTGTCTTGAGATCAGATCAACAAATTTAGCGAAAGGGCCAAACATAAAAACAACAACAAGAGCAAGCCACTAACCATCACCGTCCTTGACCCGCAATCAGTTACCACCCAAACATCGTTCCGAATCCTGGCGAATCCAGCTGTTTGGGCGCACCCTCTCCTCAGTACTCTGGGGGCGGTGGAAGCCTACCACAGCTGGCGCCCGGAATGATGTCCTTGCGGGTTGGGGGCCGGGGCTTGGCAATACTTCAACGTCTACTGCGAAAACCAACACACATGCAATCATTCACACACACAAACACACACACACAACCAACATACACAACACACATACAAAATGTAACTAAGTCCTATGTTTATTTTTAATTATTGTTCAATTCTAAGAATAATACATTAAAAATTAATAATAATAAATTATATATATATAATTATGATTTTTTGTGATAAGAACGATGGTAATACAAAACAATTACGGTATTGATATACATAATATATACAAAATATATATATATATTTAAACAAGAAATCATAAACAATTATACATATTAACATGAGAAACATGAGTTGTTAAACAAATCAAGAATGAAACTGAGAAAAATACTGCAAGACAACAACACAACAACCCCAAGAAAACACACAATTTTTCCGCTGTTATTGTATAGTAAAGGTAAAAAATATTATATATAAAATATATATATTATGTATAAAATATTAACAAGAAATGGTAGTAGCAAAATTATAAACAATCCAGAATACCAGAACATCAAGAAAAAGTCGTGCAAGCATAAACCCTACAAAACCCCCAAAAAAAGCAGACGAATGTTGCAAACTCACAACAACAAATCAGCAACACGACATCTACGATAAAATCAAACAAAAAAAAATTGTAAAATCCCAACAAATTAGAAGTTATAAGCAGGAACACTGAAACCCAAACCAACACCTCCAACATTTGCGTAGAGGCGCGAGGCAAATAACAACATCAATTGGTGAGGGAGGCGTGGTTGAAGGAGATGGATGGTGCCCCGAGGAGGCGACATCCCCCTGCCCGTTGGACGCCGATGCATTCATGATGCTGAGAATGCGGAGGCGCTCAACCTGTGCGGGGGCGTCAACTGTCCGGGACACTGCTCCATCTTCTTCCCTGCCTCCTGCCCCTACATGAGGCATCCACACATCTAAACGCACGACTTGTACACGACCTACACAATTAGCATTTGTATATAAATATGTGCCGTGGCCACTCGACTCTTACCGAGTACTCGTCCTTTCTGTCTGGACGTAGTGTTGTGGCGCCAGTGAAGCGTCCACACTGCCTCTGGACTGGGACTGGTACTTGGAGACGGGAAGAGCAGCGCGAAGAACTCGCATCCCAACTGTTTTATGAGCAACCTTTGTGTGGCATTCGTTTATAATTCGTTTATAACTAGATGTAATGCGTTCCGATTGTACCACGACTTCTTATTGTTATTTGTTTGAGTTGCTGCACACCTACCACCTACCACCTATCCATTTACGCAATCGATGGCGAGGTTTTAGAAACTGTAACTGTGTATTCGAAACGACATCAAGTAAACAACCAACAACAACAGACATTGTATGAAATAAATTGTAATTTCTAATTTCCAAAAAGCGAATGTCTTTTAATGGGTGGGTGAATGACTCCAAATATTTTGTTTAAAAATGTTTTATTTCACAGAATATCAGGTTTTTCCGCTGAGTGGAAAGATTTCATAGCATTGTTTCCATCGAAGCAATCAAGCGTACAATTATAATGTACTATAATTATATTTTAAATAAGTACGTTCCAAAAATAGACACCCAGTTATCAAATATGAATAGAAATATGTACATCCGTTTACTCTAGATTCTGGGGTCTATTGAAACTTTTTCATGAAATATTTTTCTGAATATGTTTCCGATATCCCTGATTTGCCATTTAGAGATTGATTGGGGTCATGACGATTGGTAGTTCTTCTGTATTAGTTACAGTTTTTGGATGAAGTAATGCCACAGAGGCTATATATATCTCTATAGTCAAAACACAGTACCCAAAAGGCTCATTGTGGATTAGGAATAGAGGACTAAATTTCATAATCCGTCTATTAGGCTTGTTAGTAGGGGACTAGCTGTTTACATAACTATTAAAAAGGGTATGTAGGAAAACAACACCCAGCAACTTTCTAGGGTTGGTTAGAGAGGGTAAGTAATTAGTAAGAGTCGGCTAAGAAGGTGAAGAATTGCCCAGTTGGGTCCCCAGTTGTGAGCGAACAACAAGGAGTTTTTTGTACACAGTCAACCATGTATTGAGGGCTCCAGACGCATGCCCCGTACTCCAGTATCGGACGTACTAAAGATAGGTATAGCCTTTTAGTTATATAAGAGTTATTGAATTCTTTAGACCATATTTTATTAAAACCAATCAGGAAACCAAGATGGCAGAATACGATTTATATTAAAGATAAAGCTTATCGTCGTCTGCGTACATTAGCACCAAGAAGTTCGTTAGAACAAGTGAATAATAAGTGATAAGTGAATAAGGTGTAAGTGAATAATAAAAATAGTAAAAGGTTCTTACCGATAAAACACGGTGTTTTAGTTAATCATTCAAAAATTTTTATTTTTTTAATAATCTAAATTATGTACAATTTTCAAGTTTATAATCATCTTTAAAACAGAAGAGTATATACCACCATACCTTTATTGAATTAGGAAAGTTTTGAATTCAGTTCCCTCTTAGAAAGCCTGGCGTTGGATAAACACCTCAGATCCAAAACGTGGATACATAGGTACATAGGTTTAAAATATTTACAACTAAACAACCAATTTTTGCAGCATTTATTATAAAAAACAACCATATTTACACACCATATAGCTGGTGAAAAACGTAACACGTTGTCGCCGTCCATTAACCGGAAACCCTTTCCAGGCGCAGGGCAACATCGTCCTTTGAGGCGATTACCGGGCTGGTGGCAGCCCACTTGATCGTCTTCGGGGTCTCGGGAATGTTATGGACGCGGTGATTACGCAGCAGGTGCACCAAACCCAGCTTCGACTGGAGAAGGCCCAGACGCATGCCGATGCAGTTACGGGGTCCCACGCCGAAGGGCATGTAGGCGTCCATGTTCAAGTTGTTGCGATTGGAGGGGTCGAAGCGCTCCGGATCAAACTTCTCTGGCTCCGGCCAGTACTGCGGGTCGCGGTGGATGGCCAAGGCAGACACGTATACGGACATGCCGTGGGGGAGTTCTATGGGGCTGTGGGGTTCCAGGGTAAACCGCTCGCCCTCCGACGGCTGGGAACATTGTCGCTCAGCATAGGCTACAATGGGGTACATCCGCAGTGTCTCATTCACCACCTGCGAGAGGTAGGGCATCTCCTGAATCCGCTCGTAGCTAATATGATCTTCATTGCCGAAGTAGTCGCTAATCTCCTTGCGCAGGCGATCCTGGATAGCTTCGTTCCGCGACAGCTCGTAGAGCGTCAGGGTCATGGTTGAGGAGCTCGTCTCGAACCCGGCGGTCTGGAAGATAGCCGCCTGAGCCACCAGGTATTCCAGGTCCTTGGCCTTGTTTGGCTTGTCGGGGTTGGCATCCGCGTCCTTCTTCAGAGCCAGAAGGATGTCCACCAGGTCGTTCCTTTTGACGCCAGACTTTTCCCGTTCTTTCAGGACGTAGTTGATGGTTTTTCTGATAAACGCGCTTGTGTCCTTCGAGAAGAGCTTCACGCGAGCAATGGACGCCAGGGCTGGCAACATGAAGATGATGGTAAAGTCAATTGCTCTGCTCAATGTTACTGCAAAGATGGCCGTGTTGTGGTGGAAGAACTCGCTCTTCGCATTCTGCAGTGCGTTGGCCTCCACGCCGAACGCGATGGTGGCTATCAGGTCGGTGGTGAAGCGGGCGCACAGATTCTTAACCGGAACTGGCTTTCCAGTGGCCAGTTTGTCAGTACTCTCCTCTAGGTTCTTTCCGATCTGAGGAGAATCAGGAAGCCTTGGAGTGTCAATTTGGAAGGATAACAATAGCTAAAATGGGAGCGATCTTATATAAGATCTATTTATTAAATAGTCTTGTAAATAAACTTCAAATCGCAGACAAGGAAACGTCTTAGACCCTATAAAGTTTTTTCTTTATCAGGAAACCTCCTCTCCTCAGGAAACCTACGAAAACTAGTCTCACGTTTGAAGCTATAAACTGCAACCACGGTTCGTTCCTTTGCCGGAATCGGTCGAATATATTCTATAGCTATAGCTCCATTATTTGTCCATATCTCTTACCAATACAAACCGCCATTATACAGCAATTGCTTATAGTCTTCGCTTCTGCACGAAGTAAGCTTTCTTGTCTAGTGTCTTTCTTAATGAGGTTAGTAACCTAAACCAAAGATAACCAAAGCTTTTATAGATTTCTATAGGTTTTCAATCGAAATTTGTGAGAATACGCATTAGACTCGTTTTGAATTTGAATAGTTCCTGTTGTTGATTTTTTGTACAGCCAGATGACAGGTTTAGAATATAGACTAACTATTGTATATCCAAAAATTCTACGGATATGAGAAGTGTAACTTTAAGAGAATCTATACTCAAGTATAGTCAAGTATCGTCACTAAAAGTAACTTCGACTTGGAACTGCGTGCTATAAAGCGTCAAGTGGGTTCAAAACCTGAAGTCAGTTGCTCGAAACCTGAGATTCTAGATTACGTAAAAACCGACGGACATGCTCATATCAATATATGTATGCTATATAATATAATATATAATAGCATCTTTTCTTCTATAATAACCTCTCTCTTCTACAATAGGGAGTTGTAATTGAACCATTGTTACCTTGACCATGAGAGGATACATCTGCTTAATCTTTCCCGAAGTGAATACAGGAGACATCTTCTGGCGCAGTTCCTTCCACTCTGGCATGCGGGAGAAGAATAGATTATTATGGCCGAGGGCGTCGTGATGCGGATCCGTTTGCAGAACGCGATCGTTGAAGTACTGGAACTTCTTGATCATCACCGTCTTGATCAGGTCCAGGTCGCGAACGATCAGGGCCGGCTTGAAGGGCATGTAGACGCCCACGAAGGGTTCCTTTTCGAAGCCGGGTGCTTCGTGGTATTTCTGGATTTGCTCGAAGAACGGGATTCGACCCGTTAGGAACTCCCGTGCGCAGCCCAGGATGGGTATCGGTTGGATGAACTTCACCCCATGGCGTTTCCAGAACCCGAAGGCTCGTCTCTGCCAAATATAGAACACGATCGCCAAAGTGGCGAGCAACAGAAGGAACTCAGTCGACATATTTGCGGCTTGCTTCGCAAAAAGCTACTAACTGGAATCTCAAACAGGCTGCTTTTAAATGTTTGCCCAAAGCTTTTCAAAAAGCAAGCAAAAAAACACAGTATAGTGCTAAGACTGAAGCGTAGATTCTCTCTAAAAACTTATCAAAAGGCACACGCTCTTGGCACTTGAAAAAAATAGTCGGGTTTTTACGTTTTATCATTAAGAAATTCGATAAATAAATAAATAAAAAATCGACTAAAGAAGAGAAGTCGATCTTGCCTCAAGTTTGTATGAACCCGTGGATCATCATAGAGTCTAACACATCTATGTAGCAGATCCAGTTCGGAAGAAGCATGACGCCTAGAAGTATGCAACAGTCTTGTTTCAAAAATCAAAAACATCCTTCATTTTTGAAGGGCTTGTTCAGTACACTAATAATTTTTATTAGGAAAAGGGCAATGAACGATGAGAAGAACAGGTATCATAAGGTCGGAAACCCCACTATTCGCAACCTTGTTCCAAATATGGTAGTCGAGCTACCTCAGTTAGTGGAGGAGCAGGCTAAGGGAAGCACCCAGACGTTAGCGTTGATAACAAAAACGAAACAAACATGAAAATCCAAAAATCTTACCAGGCGGGTTTCCTCGCCTCTCGGTTGGGAGACTAATGGTGACTAGCCCAATGGATGAACCTACTGTTTACATTTTTTTGCAAAGTCATGAAGTCTAAGCGAATCCACATTCGACCGATCGAGTATGAAATGGCATTTTAAATGCTTTATCAAAAGCTTGTGCAACACTTAGAAACCAATTTTTTATTTGTTATAGAAAAATATCTTGGTCTAAGATTAAATTGATTAAACAGTGGATGATTTTTTTGCCTCGCCCTTTATCGAATTTCTCATTGATAGGATATTAGTTTTATCGAAATCTATTTCTAATAACTACAAACCTGTCTATTTTCTTCAAGTGCTAAGAGCGTGTGCCTTTTGATAAGTTTTTTGGGAGAATCTACGCTTCAGTCTTAGCACTATATTGAGTTTTTTTGCTTGCTTTTTGAAAAGCTTTGGGCAAACATTTAAAAGCAGCCTGTTTGAGATACTCAGTTAGTAGCTTTTTGCGAAGCAAGCCGCAAATATGTCCACTGAGATCCTTCTGTTGCTCGCCACTTTGGCGATCGTGTTCTATATCTGGCAGAGACGAGCCTTCGGTTTCTGGAAACGCCATGGGGTGAAGTTCATCCAACCGGTGCCCATCCTGGGCTGCGCACGGGAGTTCCTAACGGGTCGAATCCCGTTCTTCGAGCAAATCCAGAAATACCACGAAGCCCCCGGCTTCGAAAAGGAGCCCTTCGTTGGCGTATACATGCCCTTCAAGCCGGCCCTGATCGTTCGCGACCTGGACCTGATCAAGACGGTGATGATCAAGAAGTTCCAGTACTTCAACGATCGCGTTCTGCAAACGGATCCGCATCACGACGCCCTCGGCACTAATAATTTATTCTTCTCCCGCATGCCAGAGTGGAAGGAACTGCGCCAGAAGATGTCTCCTGTATTCACTTCGGGAAAGATTAAGCAGATGTATCCTCTTATGGTCCAGGTATGGTTCATTGGTTCAATGGTTCAATTACAGCTCCCTATTATAGAAGGGGTTGACATGAGCAAGTCCGTCTGTTTTTGCATAATCCAGTATCTCAGGTTTCAAGCAACTAACTCAGGTTTTGAACCCATTTGACGCTTGATTGCAGGCAGTTTCAAGTCGAAGTTACTTTTAGTAACTACACTTGACTACGTTTTTGAATAGGTTCTCTAAAAGTCAATCTAAAGTCTAGGGATATAGTTAGTCTGTGTCCTAAGGCTCCCATCTAACAGTACAAAAAATTAATATAACTTCTTTTTAAAGCAGGAGGTGCTTCATTAATGAGTTTTTCCGATAAATCTCAAATCTTTCGATTCAAAACATATAGAAATCTATGAAAGTGGTTTAGGTTACTAACCTCATTAGGAATGACCCAAGAAAGGAAAGCTTACATCGTCCAGAACACTTACAGTATTGATTTGTATTGTTAAGAGATATAGTCGTTGTTGCCTTATGTCTGTATGAACCCGTGGATCATCATAGAGTCTGAAACATCTATATACGAGATCCAGTCCGGAAGAAGATATAATGGCGTTTCCATTATGAAATATGTGAAATTTTTCCAAAAAGGATGGAAGAGACTGGTTTTCGTAAAAACAGACAGATTGATAAACATGCTTATATCGGAGCAGGTTATCCTGATTAAGAATGTATATACTTTATAGGATCGGGGATGTCTCCTTCAATGTGCTTCACACAGAGATCAATAGATAGATCTTCATGTATAGATAACTCCTATCTTTGCTATCGCTACCTTTCAAAATTAACACTACTACTCTTCCTGACTCTCCTCAGATTGGCCAGAATCTGGAGGCCAGTACAGCCAAACTGGCCACTGGCAAGCCGGTTGCGGTAAAGAATCTGTGTGCCCGCTTCACCACCGACCTGATAGCCAGCATCGCGTTCGGCGTGGAGGCCAACGCATTGAACGATCCGAAGAGCGAGTTCTTCTACCACAACATGGCGTTTTTTGCAATAAACTTGAGCCGAGCAATCGACTTTATCCTCATCTTTATGCTGCCGGCCCTGGTGTCCATTGCTCGCGTGAAGCTCTTCACCAAGGAGACGACTAAGTTCATCAGAAACACCATCAACTACGTCCTGAAAGAACGGGAAAAGTCTGGCATCAAGAGGAACGACCTGGTGGATATCTTGCTGGCTCTGAAGAAGGACGCGGATGCCCACCCCGACAAGCCCCACAAGGCCAAGGACTTTGACTACCTGGTGGCCCAGGCGGCTATCTTCCAGACGGCCGGTTTCGAGACGAGCTCCTCAACCATGACCCTGACGCTCTACGAGCTTTCCCGGAACGACGCTATCCAGGATCGCCTGCGAAAGGAGATTAGCGACTACTTCGGCGATGAAGATCATATTAGCTACGAGCGCATCCAGGAGATGCCCTACCTTACGAAGGTGGTGAATGAGACTCTGCGCTTGTATCCGATCGTAGGATATGCTGAACGGCAATGTTCCCAGCCGTCGGAGGGCGAGCGGTTCACCCTGGAACCCCACAGCAACCTGGAGCTCCCTCACGGCACGTCGGTGTACGTGTCCACCTTGGCCATACAACGCGACCCGCAGTACTGGCCGGAGCCAGAGAAGTTTGATCCGGAGCGTTTCGACCCCTCCAACCGCAACAACTTGAACATGGACGCCTACATGCCCTTCGGCGTGGGTCCCCGTAACTGCATCGGCATGCGTCTTGGCCTTCTCCAGTCGAAGCTTGGTTTGGTGCACTTGCTGCGTAACCACCGCGTCCATAACATTCCCGAGACCCCGAAGACGATCGAGTGGGCCGGCACCAGCCCGGTAATCGCCTCAAAGACCGATGTTGCCCTGCGCCTGGAAAGGGTTTCCGGTTAATGGATGGCCATCAACCGTTTCACGTTTTTCACCAGGTAGATGGTGTGTAAATATGGTTGCTTTTTAATAAATGTTGCAAAAATGCTTGGTTGCTTAGTTGTAAATATTTGAAAAGATGCATCTCCCACGTTTTGGAACCCATGCCATATTTCCTTAGAGGGAACCGAACTCAAAACTTTTCCAAATTCAATATAGGTATAAACGTATATATTCTTCTGTTTTAAAGATGATTATAAAGTTGAAAATTGTACATAGTTTAGATTATTAAAAAATAAACATTTTTGCATGATTAACTAAAACAACGTGTTTTCTTACTTAAATATTTCAATGTTCTATTAAATATAAATATATATACAAATAAAATTAGTTGAAAACTTGACGAGAATTGACTGAGCTACATCGGGAGTCCCCTAACGAAACCGTCTTGGGCCGCTACTTTTTACTATTTTTATACCCTTGAAAAAGGGTATTATAATTTTGTCCAGAAATGTGTAACGCATTAAAGGAAGCATCTCCGACCCCACAAAGTATATATATTCTTGATCAGCATCAACAGCCGAGTCGATATAGCCATGTCCGTCTGTCCGTCTGTCCGTCTGTCCGTCTGTTTCTATGCAAAAAATAGACAGTAGTTTTAAAGCTAGCGTTTTGAAATTTTTACCAGATCATTATTTTTGTTGCACGCAGATCAAGTTTAAGAATCGGTCGGATCGGACCACTATATCATATAGCTGACATACAAACGACCGATATGAAAACAAGTCTTTGTATGGGAAACTTTTTTGTTTTCCAAGCTATTGCAATTGAATTCAACATTTATTCATTTGACATAGCCATACATGATTTGTAAAAGTTTGGTCCGGATCGGACCACTATATCATATAGCTGCCATACAAACGACCGATATGAAAACAAGGCTATGTATGGAAAACTTTTTTGTTTTCAAGGGTATACCATCTTCGGCAAGCCGAAGATAACTTTTCTCACTTGTTAATAATGACTTACCCCCTGCTCTTAAGAACTCCCTAGTGCTTATGTACGCAGACGATGATAAGCTTAATCTTTAATATAAATCGTCTTCTAGCCAATGAAAACTTCAGTCCGATTTCGACAATTTTCATTGGTGTTCTACCAATCTCTTAAAACAATCTCTTGATTGGTCAAAATACAAGCTTACCTATGTCGTTTTCACTCGAGTCCTCTCTATGGGATTTCCTTAGAAAGATTAACTCGGGTTAACTATCTTGGTTTCCCATTAGATTTGAACTTACAATTTCCAAATATATTTCAACGATAGTTAATAAAGCCAGGGGCGTGCTTAGCTTCTTTAAAAGATGGTCTAAGGAACTCAATGACCGTTTTATAAATAATAGATTTTATATATCTTTAGTTCGTCCGATAATGGAGAACGGGTCATGCGTCTGGAGCCTTCGATACAGGGTTCATCAAGACCGGAACAAGGCTGGAATCTGTACAATAGAACTTTCTGATGTTCCCTTCTTAACAGACTCTTACTAATTAACTTAAACTTAACTAATTAATTAATTAACCATCTGTAACAACCCGGAGAAAGAGGCTGGGTGTAGTTTTCCTAAAAAAACTTATTAATGGTAATGTGGACAGCCAATATCTACTAACAACTAAAATTTAACTTTCCAAATAGACGAACTGGGAATTGTAGTCCTCTATTCTTATGGTGTTTTAGTCCAAGATATGGCCAGCATAAGCCTTTAAGGGGATTGTGTTCTGACTATGAAGGCCTCTATGGCAGTACTTCACTTTGCACTTCCTTTTCTATAAAATATGCAATCCTCACCTACCTTTCAGAGCAACAAACGCACTTTTCTTCCTCCTTGTAATCCTTTCTACAATTTATTCTCTAGGATCTATCCCCGCCATGTGAGACGTACGATAAACGGCAGCGCCCTTCGGTCGTTTGGGTGGCAGGTGGACTGTACGTTCTGCAGAGGGAGCCGCGCGAAAAAAAATAATTTCCCCATCCTTTCTTGTATATGATACAATTTTTAAATACTTTCCTTACTTGCTTTCAATATTAAATCATTTTGGATCCAAAATTTTTGTTGCGGTAGGATAAATTTTAACCATTTAAGAGGTTATAATATTATCGGGCTCTGAAAAAAATAAATATTCCCAAGATTGGAAAGCTTGCAAATAAAACTAACAGGATTTAGTATTTGTTTTCCATATATTTTGTCATTTCTCAGCGCATTACAAGTTCATCGTGTTCATCGTCTTCTACTAAGTTGTGTATATAGAGTTCAATAATATATTGTATGTATGTATATATAATTCTTTTGATTACATTAGTTACATTTGAAGCAACATAGATGCTGTTCTGTGTCTCTTCAGTGTTAATGTCTCTTCTGGTGTGTGGTATGCTCGGATTTCCTTTTGGGGATCCTGGCCAGAACTGAATCTAAACTCAATCTGGCCATTGTTTGAAATAAGTTTTGGTTTAGCAATACATTTTTTGCGGTATACACGTGTATATATTATATATGTACGAGTACGCCTCTTGAATACCATATACTTTTGGATTCTCAATTGATTTTTCTCTCTCTGTAATTAATTAAAGCGGCTGCAATATTAACATTACGAATTATGGTTATGATATCGAATATATATGTATCTTGAATCTTGTAAATTCTTCTATGTACAAACGCATGTCTGGTAATCGGGATAATCTGATCGGGGATCGTGGATCGACCTCGACCCTCCGCCTGGGAACTCGAAAGGTAAATGATTTGAAACTCGATTCCTGGAGCTGTGCTTATTCTAAACAGACTGTATCCAAAATTAGCAAAATATGTATGTTTTTTTGTGTGTGTTAGCCTACGTTTGGGTTCCCCTTGTATCTGTTTTTTTTTCTCTCTGTGTACTACGCGTATATACTTCCCTTGTGTGTGTTTCGGTTCCGAATCATGTCAGATCCTGTTGGTTTATTTGTTTTTTTTTGTTCATTTTAGAAAACTTGTCTCGAAAAATTCATTGTGTTCTATGCTTGCAAAAATTTGAGGTAGTTTTATTTTATTTGAATTTCTATCCTTTGCTTCTCGTTATGTTTTTTCGTGTTCTTTGTTTTTGATACTCTTATCTTGCTTATCGATTTTTAATTTTTAATAGTTTTTGTTTTTGTTTTCTAATCGTATTTTTTTTTTTGTGTTGAACAACTCGGGCGAAAGGCATCAAATGACGAGCCGAATGGAAGATCAACATCAGCCGAGATTAATCGGCGATTCTCGTAAAAGATATTGCTTCAGATTATGTTATCAGGCTGTGGTGGAGATTTACAAAATGTCCCCGCAACTCTCCGCTAAATACTCTTGGTAGATACATACATACATATGATTGATTAAAACTAATTGGGGCACAGAGACCTTCTACTTTAGACAACACTCAGATATACTTGATACAAACGCTCCATGGGGAGCTATTACTCGTATTGCTGCAACATAGGGAGACTTTTTGCAATTAAATCGGGTAGCTTTTTGGGGGGAGTGAACGCTTTCCATTCTCCACATTCTCCACTTTCTTCTCCACATTCTGCTCTAAATTATCAGTCGTTCTTAACAACTGTTTGTTTGTTGTTCCGTTACATTTGGCAGTGTTGAGTTCATCTTATTTGTTTTTGTTTTTTTTGTTTCTTGTTTATGTTTGGGGATTACTTACTTTTAAGTTTAAACACTTATGTATAAATTCATTGGCATAGAAAATTACGAATTATGGTTGGGGTTTAAGGCGAATTTTGTTTATATGCTTTCGGATATGTGTGCAAATCAGAAGCAAAAGCCAAAACAAAACTGTTTTTCGGTTTTTCGACTTCGAAAAGTCATTCGGTTCTGTCAAGAATATGTTCTTTCTGTTTTCGACCTTGAAATGTCATTCTGTTCCTGTCACAAATCTGCTTTTTTCAGTTTTTCGACTTCGAAATCTCAATCGGTTTCTGTCAGAAATCAGTTGTTTTCGGCTTTTTAATATCGAAATATCATTCTGTTCCTGTCAGAAATCGGTTTTTGCGGTTTTTCGAATTCGAAGTGTCATTCTGTTTCCGTCAAAAAACAGTTTTTCTGGTTTTTCGACTTTGAATCTGTCTTTCTGTTCCTGACAGAAATCAGTTTTTCAGTTTTTCGACTTCGAAGTGCCATTCTGTTTCTGTCAGATATAGATTTTTTTGGTTTTTCAACTTTGAAATGTCATTTTGTTCCTGTCAATAGGGTAAGGGATAAAAAATAAATGGGATTGGGAAAGAAAGAATGTGTTTTGTGATTTAATTTCCGATTCTCTTCGATAACTTTATTTTGCTTTAGTTTACTTGTAGGTTGACTTGGCTAAGTTCTAAACGAATAGTTAAATTTACTTTTAGAGCGAAATTAGTAGGCGTCCTTCTCGTATTATCTACATGGCCCGAGCCTGAAGCCGGAGGAGTCTCCAGGAGTTCCCGAAAACGTAAAACGACCTCGACCTGGAATGGCGCGATTCGCATTCAATTTGGACTAAATGGATAATCGTGTCGGGCTGGGATCTGGGGGCTGGGGGTCTAACTTAGACTTATAACTGTTTGCATTGCGGTTCAAGTTGAGTACAAAACGTTTACAAATATTGGTTGTATTTTTTGTAGCGGTAAATGCTTTAAGTCTTGTGTTCTTCCACGTCGCATCATGTCGCGTCACGTTGCGTCACGTCGCTTTACTTTTTTGCTATTAGCTTTACATTAACTTTAACTGCTCGGATGTGTGCGTAGATCTCCCGCTCTCCCACGGGGGAGGTTTTGGCCAGTTTCTAGGTGTACAATGGGGGATACAATGGAGGATACAATGGGGGATACAATGGGGATTACATTTTGGGGTTCAATGAAACGAAAACAAATGGGGTCTTACACTCTGAACTAAACTTAAAGATCAACATAATTTCTTCTCAAACAAGTCTTGTCCATTCGGGCAGTGGGTCTCAGTTAGGGCAGTAATTTGTAAACTTGTAGGATAAATTATAGCTAGAACTCTCTATAAGTCAGGATGGTTGGGTGGTGGGTTTTCGCGATGAGGTGGTTCCTGGCCCCGACTCTGACTAACATTTCCATTCGAACTCACATATTTACAACGATCGATGGACGAGCCGGGACCGACCGGTGGTAGTGGATGGTGAGAAATTCTTTAAACTAAACGGCGATTCAACAAACAATAAATGAACAAAGCAGGGAGTACAAGTGTCTCTATGAATAAGTGCTAACTTATGGTACTTAGTGCCTAAAACTAACTAGCCTACTTGTCACTGTTTACTCGTTTATCGCTTGGGCTTCGGCATCGTCTCCGTCTTCCTCGTCTTAATTACTTAAAAATACTTTCAACGGCACCTAGATGGGCACGAGGGCGTCCGTGGGCACCAGGTCCTCCCTGGAGGCGGGAGTCGCTTTCGGTGGCTTGCGCGGGTGCTTGCGTCGCTGCTGCATCTGGAGCTTGGCGATGCTAAGCACCTGTTGATAGCTGGACACGGTTTCGCAGCTGGCACTGCGCGAGCTGACTCCGTCGTACTCCTCCTCATCCTCGTCCTCCTCCTCATCCTCGCAGTCACTGCCGATGGTCGATGGTCCCTGCTCCCCATCCACGTTGTAGTCGTCGGTGAAGAGCTGCGCATCGTAGCGTAGCCGGAAAGCCGTTGTCAGCAGGCTGTCCACGCGCGTCTTCTCCGCCGGACGCATCTGCTTAATGTGCAGGACCTTGGTGTGCTGGCGCGTCCCGTTAGAGCACTCCGGCAACCACTCATCGGATATTCTGTCGAGGAAAAGGATGATGGTTAATCAATGTTTTGGAAAATTCCCTTTTCCTTGCTTACATTTCTCGGGGCGACCAGCGCACAAAGCACTCGGATTGTCCTTGGCTGTTGCGGCGACGCATCAGGCACTGCCCCTGAAACTCGATGGCTTGGGCGCCGTTGGTCAGCGTGCTGATTTGGCGCAGGCGGTGCTGCAGACCCTCCATGATGCCCGTGTCGAAAAAGTCAAACATGCGAGCTGTGAAAAGAGAGATTTGTTAAGAAGATTCTAAGGAAGCGAAGAGGATATAATCCTACCAGAGAAGGGCTGGCGTCGGTATCGCAGCTTCTTGCCATTCTTTCGCAGCTGCTTGGGCACTGGTGGGTCGGAGGTGCGCTTGCTGGTGCTCTCCTTGGCGTTGTCGGCGGCATTGAAGTGGTTGTTCACGTGCTTCTGCAACGCCAGCTGTGGGAGAACACATCAAAACGGGTTAGGAATGGTCAAAGAAAGATCATTTAAGAGACACCCACCTGTGAGCCAAACCGCAAGCCGCAGCCATCGACGATGCACTTGAACTGCTTGGAACCGCCGTGGGAGAGGACGTGCCGCTCCAGCCACCTCCGCGAGCAGGACTCCTTGTTGTACACCTTGCAGCCCACCCAGAGGCAGGCGAAGGGCCCAGTCTGGGTGTTGACGTGGTGCGTCTGCATGTGGTCCAGCAGCTTGGAGTTGCTCTCGTGCTTCTTGTTGCACTTGTCCCAGTAGCAGACGCCATCGTGCCGCTTCCCACCCTTGCCACCCGCACCAGCTCCGGCCGGGAAACGAATGGTCTTTGGTTGCGACAGGATCGGCGAGATGGCGCTCTTTGGCAGGCCGCTGCCGGAGGCCTCGGCCAGGGCTATGTCCAGGGGCACAGAGCTGGCGATGACCTGGCAGGAGTTCTCATCTGGAGACGCGGGTGAAGGCGCATTGCTGGCCAGGGAGTTGCTATCAGAGGCGGCGCTGCTGCTGCTGCTGGCCGCCGTGGTGGGAGGACCCACAGACTTCGAAGAGCTGGAAGAAGAGACAAGATCCAAGATTAGTTTCTGTTAGTAAAAAGGACTCTAGATTCGAGACTCACATTGCATCTGCTATCGAGTTGCTGCTCTCGCTGTTGCTCAGGCTTCCTCCGATGCCGGACTCGGGTGTGGGCAGGTTCCTCAGCCGCTTGTGGGTGCGCTGCGTCTCCAGGGAGGCCACCGACTTGTCATCCTCCTCGTCGTAATTGCTGCTTCCGCTGCTGCTGCTGGCTCCACTGGCAGCTGTGATGGGCGCGGGACTGCTCGCGCTCGTGCCTTTGGCCAGCTGCAGGGGTAGTGACGGCGGCGGAGGAGGCGAGCTCGTGGTCTGGGAGCAGTCTTCGCCTCCGCTAGAGATGCACGAGGAGGTGACCATCTCGCTGAGCATATCCGTCTGACTGGCGGCCCGCCGGCTGCTCTCGCTGGCTGCCGGCGAGGGTGATCCCAGGGCAGACGGGGACGCCGAGCAGGAGGGCGAGGGCGAGGGAGCCGGCGTGGAGGCCTCCAGGGAGAGATCTGCTGCCGAGCTGACGGAGTGCGAGTAGCTGGAGCTGCTGCACGAGTTGGAATTGGAGTTGCTGTTGCTGCAGTCGGTGAGGAGTTCGTGCTTCACGGACTCTGTCACTCCTCCGTCCTGGTCCCGGTCGAGACTCCTCTTGGGCAGCTGTCCTGCAAAGCTCTGAGGCTTCGGGGAACTTTGCTGGGTAGAGGAGCAGGACTGCGATGCCATTTCCGCTGGCTCTGTCTTGATCTTGGTAAAGGCCGACAGGGTGCAGGAGTTGGAGGCGGACAAGGCTGGCGAGGATCTCAGGCAGTTGCTGGCACTGTTGCTGTTGCTGCAGCTGCTCGGCGAGCTAAACGGGAGCGGGGTGAGCGGCTGCAGCGTCTTCCCCGCCTGGCAGATGGCACTGTTCGAGTTCTTGACTAGGTCGAAGAGATCCGGCGAGTTGCTAGCCAGCTTGATGGCCAGTCCTTGTCCTTGCTTGGCAACGCTCAGGGTGGGTGTAAGCTTCGAAGGAGCAATGCTTACTAAAGGAGGTGTCGGAGTGGCTGCACTAGATCCTGGAAAAGGGATAAAAAGGACTTTAGTTTTAAAAGAATTAAAGGAAAAATGTTGTCTAATGCTAACCCGTGACTAAAAGAGAGGCTGCTCCCGCTGTCGTGGCTTGGAGGCGCTCTGTGCTCTTCCGGAGTTGACCCAGCTCCTTGGTGGCCGACGACGTGGGCACCAGCGGAGGTGGCGTGGTGGGCGTGGCAATGATGGAGGCAGCCCCTACTCCGGCTGGGAACTTGGCGCTCGCCTTGGCGGTCATCCGCTTCTGGTATGGCTTGGCGGCGGACACAGCTCGCTTCCCGGCTGGGGCCGCTTGGGTAGATGCCTGCGAAGAGGAGATGGTCACCAGGGGAGGCGGCTGGGTGGCGCTGTGCTTGATGATGGACCGCGGCTGCTGCTGCTGCTGTTGCTGGATGTTGCTTAAGCTATTCGAGGCAGTGAGGTTGTTGCTTGTGGCAGTGTTGCTTGTGGCAGTGTTGTTGTTTGTGGCAGCCAATGGCGGTGGCTGGGTGGCAGTGATGAGTTGCTGCTGCTGCTGCTGGTGCTGCTGGTTGGAGAGCAGGAGCTGGGCTAGCTGTTGCTGCTGCATCTGGAGCTGTTGCTGCTGCTCCGCCGAAGGCTCAAAGATGGAGCTCAAGGCCGGGATGGGCTGCAGGGCGGGCAACGCTTGCTGCTGCGGATGCTGATGCGGGTGAGGATGCGGATGCTGTTGCAGGGCCAGCGAGGCAGCCACCTTCTGCTGCTGTTGCTGCTGCTGATTGTTGGCGGCTATGGCGGCGGCTAGCATGGCGGGGAGGCTGGCGGCGTTGAGCAGGAGTCCGGCCGGGGTGGCCATGAACACGGGCTGGGCGGCGGCGGCTCCGACTCCTGCTCCGCTTTGGACCAACCGCTGGAGCTGCTGCTGCTGGGTGACCACCTGCTGCTGCTGCTGTTGCTGCTGCTGTTGGGCGGCTATGGCAGCGATCTGCTGCTGGAACAGCTCCTGGAAGTTGGCGGTGTTGCCCGGAGCCTTGGCGGCGGCTGCGGCTGCTGCCTGTTGCTGGAGCTGCATCTGCTGCTGCTTCATGAGGAGATCCTGCAGCTCGTTGGCGCTGAACAGGCCGAAGGGATTGCCGCTAGTGGCCGCTGCTGCGGTGGCTGTGGTGGCTGTCGTCGTGGTGGCGGTGGTCACCTGCTGCAGCTTGAAGACGGTTCCGTTGAGGAAGTACTGGGCGGCGGCCGCCTGGGCTGCCTGGGCGGCTTGGGCGGCGGCGTTGTTGTTGGCCGCTGCTGCCACCGCCGCCTTGGCCACGTTGTTCAGCTGCATGATGTTGGCGGCGGCCGCTAGTTGGGGTGGCAGCTGGACAAGATTAGGCAGCTGCACGGGCAGCTGGTAGAGCGTCGGATTTTGCGGGGCGGGAGTAGTAGGAGGCGGTGGGGCAGGGACTGGGGCTGGGGCTGCCACAGAAGCTGGCTGCGAGATCTGCTTCTGTTTGAGAGCGGAAATCCCTCCTGGCGGCCGGTAGACCATGGCTGCCTTGCCCTGCTGCTGCTGCTGCTTCATCTCGGGCGTCCTGGGGGCGATGGCCACGTGCTTCTTGGCCGGGGATTTGCCATTAGAGTTGGAGCTGCCATTCGAGGAGCTGCCCGAGGAGGAAGAGGAGCTGGCCGAGGAGTTGCTGCTCGGCGTCTTGCGGAGGTTGGGCGCCACCTGGGCAATCTTGGCCGGCTGCTTGGTGCTTCTTTCAATCTTCTTGAGCGCCGGCACTGGCAGGGTAGGGCTGGTGACTGTCGTTGCTGGAACTGGAGCAGCTGGAGGAGATGCCGTCACCGGCGTGGATGCCACCACCGCCTTCTGTTGCTGCTGCTGTTTCTGTGCCTGCTGCTGCGCCTGCTGCTGCTTTTGCTCCTTGAGCTGCGACAGGATGTTGAAATATTTATTCAACGAGGCTGTGGTCTCGGGCGTGCTCATGGTCAGCGTGTTGGCAGGATTGCTCTGCTGTCCTGGCTGCGGGGAGAGTTTCCCGCCACTCGGCGTGGGCTTCATCTGTGACTTGAAGAAGCCCGTGATCTTGGTCTGCGACTCCTCCAAAGCGGCCGCCTTCAGTCTTTTGCTTGCATCGGAAGCGCCTGGTAGATCGTTGCGGGGTTTCTTGGCGGAGGCTCCTGCTCCTTCTGCCACGGCACTGCCCACTGCTGCTCCCGATCCTCCTCCCCCTGCCGCCGCTCTCTTGTTCTTATTCGCTGTCGAAGCGGGCACGGCGGTGGAGGTGCTGCCCAGGCTGGTGTTCCACGGCCACTGGAGCGTCGGGAGCAGGCTGGAGCCGGCGCCGGGGTTCCGCTGGGGCGTCGTGGGGGTAGCCAGCTTGACGGTGGTGGTCTGGCCTCCGCTGTGGCCGAGACTGTGTCCTGATACCTGTGCTGTGCCGCTGCCGCTGCTGCTGCTGCTGCTGGGCTGGGAGCTGGGCGTGGCGTTGCTGCTGCCGCTGGAGCTGCCGAGGATCTGTGGGGGCATCTTGGTCAGCGTCTGCGGATGCAGATCAGGATCGCTCAGTTGCGAGTGCGCACTGTACGGGGAGTCGGGCTCGGACGCATCCTCACTGGAGCCCGTGCTGGAGTCCGCGCAGCTCAGCGAGGTGGCAACTCCGCTGCAAGAGAGACAGAAAGGGAGAGATAAGTACAAGTGTTATCTTTAAGAGGGGGGAGGATTTTATGACTTATAGGGATTAATTCCTATCAAGGACCAAGTTACATCGATTCCAAGCGAGACCTTTGGATGCACAGCCACACCTTCGACACCTTCGATCGGAGGCAGCGGAAATCGACGTCAGGCGGGGCAACCCTTCGGAAGGTGCTTCCTCGCCACTTTTAATTCATCAACCCGACAATTACATCGCTTCCGCACCTTCAATTTGTTTGTGTTTATGCTTTTAGTCTTTTTTTTTTTAATACTCTTCAGTTGTTTCTCTCTCTTTTTTTCTTCGGTTGTTTATTTGCTTGGCAGTGTTGGAGAGCGCACAGCGGGCTACACATCGATACTCGAGGGCTCCCACTGTTACCGGTTAACTGTTAACTTTAACAGCGCCGCTAACAGCTGGGAAATTCACCTCAAAATAGTGTCATCTCTACAGAGAAGTCGAATTTAATTAAAGGGCGCGATTAATGATTGAATTACTTTAGAAAAATTAACATTTAAAAACAAAGAAATAACAGTACAAGGCATGAGAACAAACATAATCCTTTAAGAGTAATTAAGTTTGAGAAAATGTTATCCCATAAACTGGGAAGTTATGCTGCCAGAGAGAACGTTTTGGCAGCTCAAGCAAAAGAGAAAAACACGAAGAGAGCGAGAACAGGAGAGCGAGAACATACATATGTAGCACACAAACACACACAAAACGGGTCGATAAACGAAAGCATAAAGTAAACAAAAAATGCAGGGGAATTAAAGAAGCGAGAAAGAGCATTTGCAGCACATTTTTTTTTATTTTTGATAAATTTGATTGTTTTTTAAAGAATCTTATTTAAGGGGAATAGTGAAACAAGGCTGGATTAACTATGTAATTATATTAAATTCATTGTAGCTATATAAGAGTAAGGAAATAAAATAAAACATAAAAACAATCGAGATCTTTTTTTCCTCTATTCCTCGTTCTCCCTCTTTCTTACTGTTTGCCTGTCCGCGTGCAATCTAATGCAGGGAAATTGTTGTTTCAGGTAGCTGACCCAAGTGTGTGTGTGTTTACGAATACATGTGTACATATAAACGATATAAACGGGAAGAAACGGCTTGAAAGATACTTTTTGTGGAGTTTCTACAGGGTAGCTTTAAAGATACTTTTTGTACAGGAGTACAGGATAGTTTCTGACCATCAGAATGCTGGAAAGATACTTTATGGCGGTTTTTACAGGGTAGCTCTACTGATTGTCAGAATTCTTGAAAGATACTTTTATGTAGTTTTTACAGGGTAGCTCTACTGACTGCGTTCCCTCTACAAATTAATTAGCTTTTGGAGAGTTCAAAACATGCGGGAAGCGTGTAGATTGGAAGTTTTTTTTCTGGAAATATGTAGACTGGAATGTTTTTTCTGGCAGCGTGTAGACTGGAACGTTTGTCAAAATGTTCCCTCTATTTCTTAATTCTTGGAAATAGTTCTTGGAAAAACTTTTATTTTTCTATATTCGTTATCCCTTAACGAGGGGCAACCCTGGAAAGTCTCGTCCACCTGCACTGCCTTGTTAGAAGCATCGTTAAATAGGAGATTACGGTCAAGCCCGGACTAGGGTACCGTCTTCGAGCTCTGGTCGCGTCTTCTGGAAGAGTGGAGGGTTTCGAATGAAGAAAGAAAGGTTTGCCCCGCTACCTACCGAAATCGTAGACCCACAAACAGGCAATAAAAACCCTGACTGGGACTGGAAATATTTGATACCTCGTGTGTATATTTGACTACCCTCGTGGGGATCTCAGAGATCTCGGGAATCTCTCACAGATTACGGCGGTTGTTGTTTCTGTGTGATAAGCCTATTATACGGCAGATTGATGTTAAAACAGAATCTCCATCCAACCAACCATCCAACATCCAACAGCATCTGCCTCGTTTCGGGGTAAACGAACTGACCAGCCATTGGAATACCGAATACCTTTTTATTTTATTTATTTATTTTATATTCCAGGATTGTTCAGGGTTTCCATTGGATTTCCTTGTTAAGGGAGAAAGCGTTTTATTCGTTTCAAAAACCTCGCTAAACGTTTTATTCGTTTTAAGAACCTCGTTTCAAGACTCTTTTTAAACACTTGAGGATTCAAGATTTGGAAAAGGATTTAGGATGTGTTTGAAAATGAATTTAATTTGTAAAGAGTCTAAGCTTAGAGTGAGTAGAGTAGGAATTCATTGAAATCTCTATAAAGGGTCTGAAAACTTCGCACTTTTACATGTTTAATAATAATATATAGTTTAAGGAAGTTGTTTACATTTATTTTCAAAGAAACATCATCAAAAGATTCCATAGATCAAAATTCAAGATCTTACTTGAATTTGGTTGCTTTTCTCGTCAATTTCTCGTATTTATAGTTTTGTTATTATTTTTTTAAATATTGATAAGAAACATTAACAAAAAGATATAAATAAAAAAAAAAACATGAATTTCAATAAAATTTTAATGCATTAAGCATTAATTTTGCATTTTAAGAATAAAAATTCATGAATTTTTATAAAAGTCATTTAATTTAGCATTTTAATAAAAACAAAACAACGAAAAAAAACCACATATGAATTTTAATAAAAGACCTTTAATTTTGCTTTAAAAGGCAGAAAATACAATTCATTTTCCTTTTGAAAACAGTTTTCTTGACAAACTATATTTTTTTAAGAAAAACACAACATTTTTACGGATTAACACAAATTTTAGTCCCTCTTTCGTATTATTTGTCCAAAATAATAACTTTTCTTTAATAAAGATGAAATGTATTAACTAATGTTGGTTTTATATTCAAATGTATTTTATGTACCTCTAGAATTTAATTTCTAAGATACAATTAAATGATAATAATTGTACCTTGGAAAAAAAATTCAGGAGATACAATATTTATTGCCAAAGCAGCTAAGGAATTCCGATTTCAGGCAGTTTAAGTAATTAGTGAGTTATTTTATTATTTAATTAATAATTAATATTAATTATTTATTATTTGTTTAACCTTCCGACCCCTATAGTAACCTATTCGCAGATCCAATCACGCTGAACAAGATCCCTATCGCACTATATGTAAAAACTATACCCTTTCCTCCTATGCATATGTATGTTGTCCCCTGAACTCTCCCTTATCTTGGAATCAGTGTTAAATTGTTAAATTAAATAAATAAAATACTGGGATAAAAATCTAAGAAATCTAGAAATTAATTCTAGAAGTTATAGGGATTCTGAAAAAAAATCCCCAAACTAGTTCAAGAACGATTACTTGGAAAGAAACGTTTCATTTGAATCATAATTTGTAAATGAAATGGTTTTATGAAGATTTAATTAGAAAATTTAGAAGATTTAATTGAAACTTATTTGTCTCTTTCGAAAATAACCCCAACTATGTTACTTGACACTATATTTCCCTGTAATACTCTTATTAATAAAGAGATTCGACATATTTTTAACATTTAAGTGCCAAAGCGTTTACCGTCGGAACTTTTGCTTTTATTCTTGTTGATATTTTGTATCTTTTTTATGCAGTTTTGGGAATTTTTTGGTGTCGCGGGTTTTTTATACATATATTATTCTACATTTATTCTTGGTAATATTTTGTATCTTTTCCATGCAGTTTTAGAATTTATATCGCTGTTTTTTTTATATTATTCTACTTTTACTTTCTCAGTAATATTTGTCTATATTTTTTTTCTTTTTCATGCAGTTTTAGGAATTTTTAATCCCGGTGTCTTTCATATTATTCTACTTTTATTCTTCGAAATATTTGTATCTTTTCTATAGAGTTTTATGAATTTTAATAGCGCGCTTTTTATATTATTCTGATATTATTCGTGGTAATATTTGTATCTTTTTCATGCAGTTTTCTGCTTTTATTCTTAGTAACATTTATATCTTTTCCATGCAGTTTTGGGAACTTTTTGGTGCCGCTCGTTTTCCCTCGCATTCCTCCTCCTAAGAATTTCTAAATTTCTTCCATTCAGGAACTACCTGCATTTGTTTCGCACATCTTAGACCATAGTTGATGGTTAAATTATGCACTCTATTTAATTTGGCAGCCATCAGCAGCAGCAGCGGCGGCGAGGCTTTGAGGGAAACCCTATTCAGGGACACACGGGACATTTTAAATTCATAGAAAGGCGGCGCACAGCAAGAGGAAGCAGGAAAAACGGCAACAATTTAAATTTTATTAGAAAATCCCATTAGATACACACGCACACACTGACAGAGCAACTTCCACTTCCGTTAGAAGTTGCCATTGTGTGCGTGAAAGAGAGAGAGCGGGGGTTTGGGTGTGTGTATCTAGCACCCCGACCCACCCCACCCCCGACAAGCCATGAATGAAAACACACAAGGTGGGGGAGGTGGACACGGGGTGGAGCAAAAAAATCATTGCATATTTGCTCGGGCAAATAACAACAACAACAATACACAAACAGTGACAGTTATTTAACACGTGATGTAAAGAGAATGTAAAGCATGCTGTAATAAGTAACTGTAATAGTTCCCTATAATAGATAACTGTAAAAATTCCCTCTAATAGTTCTCTTTAATAGTTTTGCTGTAAAAAAAAACAACTCAAAATGCAAGCGCCGGCACAAAAGTTTATATTTGTTTTTTTTTTAAGACATTTTGATCCTTTTTTTTCGTTGGTATACTAACATTTATCCAGAAACCAGCTATCCAATATTCGTATATCCAAAAGGCTCCGTTTTACGCTTTTCCACTTTTCCACTTTTCCACTCAAACTCCAACTTAAACTCAAACTCTGACCGCAAAGCCGCAAAGCTGGCCTTCAACTTTAATCTCGGTCTTAAAGCATTTCGTTTTCGGGCTATCTGTTAAACCAAGCACCTCGGCTCTGTTGTTGTTGCTTTAATTATACACACACAAACACACACACTCGGGAGCACACACACGCTGGCTAGCACAAACACTAACACCATGCAACCATCAGAACGACCTGAACCGTGCCTTCTTTTTTTCTTGTTCAACTTCGATTCTGCAGTCCGCGCGCTGCAACGTCCGTCACGTTGGAAAGTCGAAGAGAAAATGAATGGCCTTGGGTGAAATGGACACGAAAGTTGAAGGGATAACATAAAAGTCGGGAAGAACAACCATAAAAGTAGGGAAGAACAAACAGCTGTTGTCCTCTCACAATGGGATATTCTCTTTGCCTCTCTCTTATCGCTCTCAGTACTCTCTGAAATCCCCAGACTCTCTCTCTCTACTCACTTCTGAGAAAAAAGATATAAAAAGAGTAAGAGACGAAAATGTTGGTCCTTTTTTTGCGCCCGTATTGTTTTCAATCTTGAATTCAGAGGGTCGGTTCTTTTTATAATAAAACAAAATAAAGTATAGAAAAATAAATAAAATTAAAAAAAAATAACTTAAAAGTTACATGTGTATCAATTTGATTTTTTTTGGTTATGATGGTTACTCCTTCCTCCAATTGAAGACTTGTAGCAACATGTTTTACGCTTGAGCGGTAGTTACTGTTGTATTTTTGTTCCCTTTTTGTAGAATTAGAATTTTAATAAACTTAAGAGAATCTCTAGCTTTTGATCTATTCAATATGTCGATATTTTTAATGATATCCTGCCATATAGTCAGGTAATAAAAATTAATAATAAAAAGGATATTTAAATAAGATCGATTTAAGAACTGGATTCCTTTCGTCCCATATTTAAGGTCTTTTTCTTAAGAAAGTGCAGGGTTCAACTTCTAGTGTTGTCATCCCCTTTTTTTTACAATTTATTATTTTTTTTATTACTTAGATAGTTAAAATAATATTTCCCGAGTGTCCTTTTTAACTCTTTTTTATATGTTTACCAACGAATAGATGAATATATCATTTCCTTACACACAATACCCTTACACAATACCCTTTTTATTCATATTTATACCTAATAAAGGGCATTGGATATTCGTCTTTGCCAAAAGTTGGCTCTCCTTTCTCGTTATTTATACTTTGGTGTTGTTGTTGGCACGTTAAATATTTCCTGTTTGTCGTCGTCTCTCCGCTTTGAGCCCGCAAAATGCGCGGCGAGCAGAGCAGAGGGGAGTCAGGGGAGTGATGGGAGGTTCGTCGGTTAGTGATGGGTTGGGGGATGAAGGTTGCTGGAGGTCGGTGGCAGCAGTTCATGTTATGGTCACGTACTCCTCCCTCTTGGCGGGAGGCTGGGCCTGCCGATTTCGGTCTGCTTCTTCTTGCTCTTCTTGTCACTTCGCCGCGTTTTACTTTCCTTTCCTTTTCCCCCTCTTTCGCTGTATATTGCTGTTTCGCTGGCAGCCTTGCCAAGCTTAAATGTTTATCTAATTATTTAGACGTTTTTCTCCCATTCTGAGTGGCGTGTAAAAATATTTAATTTGCCGCATAAATCCCTGGCCCATGTCCTAGCCATGTCCTGGCCATGCTTAAAATTTGTCAGAAACATGAAATGAAATGACTTCTTTGCGTTTCAAGAGCTTTTTCGCAAATCTTAGTTTTGGATCAAGATTCCGTTAAAAAACCCTGTATTCTATAGCGGAACCACCACCGACCCACCCAGCATTAATATTCCAGGCGTTCCTTTCAACACTTTTAGGGAAATTCAATAATCTGCATAAATTTAACACGTTCTTAGCGAGTCAATATACCAGAAATAGGAACCCAGGGAAAGGGTTTTGGGTTCAGCCAACCCCCCACTAACCCCACTCCCCTTCTCCTTATACATTGTGTATGTTTTAACGTCAATTTTGAAATATGTGCGGGGGCATTATTTCATATATTACAAACTGTTTCTGACAGCCAAGATGTTTTCTGGCAGCTGGGGTTGCAGGACCTCTTCGAGGACCAAAGTGTGGCTCTCACATTATAAGTTATGGCCGGGACGTGTGTCTATTATTTGATTTGGGTTTCACTCTGCTAATTTGTTTCGTTCTGCGATACTACTTTACAATACAATTGGCAAATAAAATTGGTGCCAAAAACTTATTGTTTTAAGGGGAAGTCGATAAATGGATCTTTACTGTTACTCTTTGAAAATTTGATTTAAAAATTAAGGATTAAAATAAGTCGATTGAAACTTTTATCTTTCTCAATATTCAAACGTTTTTTTTCAGTTTAAATCGGTTACTTTTTAAAATGTAAGTGTAGATCTTAGTCCAAAATCTAAGTCTAATAAATATTTCAAAGTTAAAACCAATTAATAATTACTTTGTTTTGTTCGACTGTAAGTGGCTGAAGAAATAGGTATACTAGATTCCATCAAAACGCCTAATGTATTTCACACAAAAAATAATATTTTTGCGGGAAAAACTGCTGTGACGAAACTCGTTAAGCTGTTTACGATTTCTTAAAAAACTTTTTTATAGTTTCTCATTTAATTATTGTGAAACTTTTTTGTTTTATCTCCATTTTATATTGATCTATTTACTTTTTCAAGTAAGTTAAAGGAAATTATAATATTTTCGATTTTTTTATTTATACACCTCTATATAGATGTATTTATTTTCTCTTATTTGTATATAATATAATAATATTTACTTTCATCTCCATTTCTATCGAACTATTATCAAGGGACTGAAAGGCAAATAAAATGCATATATGGGCCCAGTCCTTGTGCTATTCGTCACCTACCTAGAGGACCGATGAAAGTGTGACTTAAATTTGTGGAAACCGCAGAAGATGGCCAACTAGATGATATCCGGATGTCTTTATTCTCTATTAGCGTACCTCGTAGGTTACCCGAACAGCCGAATCCTCAACCCAAACACCACACACCGAGCTGCAGACCCAACCTGCATCCTGGCCCTGGAACTGAGTAAACAGAAAATAGGTCTTCCGGGCGAGTGCAAACATTGTGTTATGGGTTCAGCGGTGTGTGTAGTCGCGTATGAATACCCCGCCTGGCTGGACCCCCCCGGTGACACCCCAATTATAACGCGCTAAACAATAAAGAAAATAATAATAACACATGTGTGTGTACTGTTTGTGTGTGTGTGTGTTTGTTGTGTTTGTCTCGAACAACCCTCGCTAATGAAGCTGCAGCTCAGCCCTGTTTGCACACGCAATTTGGCTTTGCTTGGTCCTGGCTTTGCGAAGACCCGGACCTGGACGCGGGCCAGAACCAGCAACAGCACCAGGACCAGGACCTGGAGCGGAACCTGGACCTGAAACTGGATCTGAGAATGGGTTCAGGGCTTACAGAAAAAAAATAGTAAGCTGAAAAAATGCAGCAGCCGCATAATTGTTACTCTGTTGAGTTGATTTGACGAAGAGGGTTTAGAAAAAACCTCTATGAAGCAGTTTATGGTAAAACCCGTACAACATCCTACGGTGTTACGTACTATTGAGGTGGAACATAATATCATCTGCTTCGATATTTTAGACAATAAGTTTCGTCCACAAAAGATTTGTAACAAAAATTGTATGTAACAAATATGAATAAACAAATAGATATTGTTAGGTCCGGGATATAGAAATATTATTGGATGTTTGTCATTGATAGAATTTATTCTAACTTTTATACGATTTTCGGAATCAAAAGATGCCTAGTTGCTGGCCCCAAAAACAGGAAAGGTATTAGATCTATTAAGATAATAAGATATATAGTATCCAGTTATTTAGAAGAAATAGGGTTGCCAGGTCATCTTACAAGAAATTCTGGATCGGATTTATTGTTATTCATTAAACAATGTAAATGATATACTAAATAAAATGCAAAATAATAATGGAGTTTTCATACTTATTATAGAAAATACAAAATAATTAACAAATTTTCATTCTATTTGTTTTTATGTTAAACAAAGAAGAGTATTAGGTTACAGGAATCCTAAAGGAGGTGATTCTAATCAAGAAAAATGGAAGATTATTAATGCCTTAAAGGTTAAAGAAGTCGAAGATGTTTCCATGGTATTTTAATACTTTTTTTATTATCCACAGAGAACACCCGAAATCAAAGAAAATGTAATACATATCATATTCAATTTATAAATTAAGGAAAACAGAAGATATTTCGGTTTCAGTTTTGTCTGAGAGTCCCTTTTATTGTCTATAAACATGAAAATTTATAGATTTTAAGATTCTCTACGTTATTCTCCACAGTATTCTCCACTTTAATACCAAAATATTGGAGAGTAACAAAAACTGTTGAAAATTCCCATGAATAAATCACCGGTTCTGTGGAAAATGATTGATCCACCCGAAAAAGAACAAACTTTTCAAGCTTTTAAAGATGGAAACCGAATGGAAAGACAAAAACTGCACTGGAACGGAGGTCACATGACCTCCACCGCGGTGGACCGCTTAACCCACTCAACTGCAGTGGAAACATCGAAAGTCGCTTTGGATGGCCAAACACTTGGTACCTCTTCCGGGATAGTTGTAATTGATGTTTGCTGTAGATGTTTGTTGTAGATGTTTGGTACGTCTATTTGGAATATATTCCATTAACTATTCCGAAATCCTCCGGACTAGTTTCGGGAACAGAGTGAGGGAGATGGGGGAGGGGAGCGGCGGCTTTGTTTGACGGGAACAAATAGAAATACAACAACAACACGAAATCACAGCTGCGGGCAGCGGCTGCGCTGCCGTCGTCAACTGCGGCGTCGGCATAAAAACGCACCGCCTGCTGGGCATCCACAATTCCATCTCTCTCCCTCCGTTTCGATTTGACATTGTTGGTGGCTCTCTGCCATCTGTTATCTCGTTTGCCCTGTCAATGATTCCTTCTTCTTCTTATGCACACACAAACATGTGTGAGAGTGTTTGCTGTTTGCTGGTGTTTGTGCTGCTTTGTTGCTGGTGTTAATGCACACTTGCTGCGCTTTTCCAGGCCTCTTCCAGGGAAAAAAGTTGGAAATTAGTTTGTTGAAGTGTCGAAAATGTGCGAGAAGAGCGAAGTTTTTTTTTTGTCTCATTTTTAAGATTTTTAAAACAATGGGAAGGGAAATAATTTAGAATCTCGAATGCAACACAAATGTCCCTTTAAATAGCCTTTCAATAGAAATTCCCAAATTCCAACCCCAAACTCCTCATGCACGCCTCGCATGCTACTTTGTTCCACCTTTCATTGTCCTGCTCTTTAGCAATGCGGTTCTCCTTCCTCTGCCGCTTCTGGCTTCCATTCTACAAAACTCTCCAAGTTTTCGTTGGTCCTTGTGCCAGGAGCAGTTGTGGCAGTGGCTGGCGGGCAAGTACGCCTTGGGGCGCAATAAAATGTTTAATAAATTGCAAAAGTGCGTCGAAAGTGGCAGGCAGGGATGGGGCAGGAGGACGCCACAGACAGAGACGGACACATGGCAGATACGAACATATTCTAATGAAGCGCAAGTGAAAAAAGTTCAGCCAAGACTCACACACACGCTATTGTTGTTGTTTGGGGGTGGGCGGTAGTGGGCGTGGCTGTGGCCGTGTCCGTGGCCGTGTCTGGGGCAGAGCTTGGCATGCGGGGCACGTAAAATGTATTGAATAATTATATTGGGTCGCCTAACGGCATACGAAATGAGCTCGATGCCGATGTCGATGTCGATGCCGATTCCGATGGACGAGCCGAAGTCAAAGTCTAGGCCGCCGCGGCAAGTGCTGGGCCGGACATTAGTCTCTGGCCAGGCCACACCCCCACGACGCCCCATTCCCCGAAAGAAACTATCCTGCTGTCGCGTAATGAGCGCCGCAGGCTTGAAAATTTCGAATCGCCGCAGGAAATAAGCTTTTTGGATGACTAAGACCCGGACAAGGGACCGGGGGCTAGGGGGATAAAGATTGATGAATCCACAGAAATGCATTTCGGCTGAAAATTGAATTTCGATGGAACTCGGAGGAGGCGGGGACAAGGAGCCGCGGCAGCCGCACCAGCCGGAGGCCGTTGGCCCCTAAGTAGTGCTAAAGTATCAATCAAAATGCGTTCCTCTCGCAACAATCACGGAGTTACGTTGAATTTTCGGATGGAACGCCCGAGCGCCCGACCAAGGCCTCATCTTGAAACCGAATCTTGGGAAGCTGGAGAGGGAATCCCAACCTCTCGAGAGGCCTCCAAAAATTGTTACCGAATCGGAGAAATAAAAAAGAAAAACAAAGCCAGAATCCAAAAGATGATTTATCATTACAAGAGGGAAGCTGCCGAGGGAACAATGATTCGGGGGAATTACATGCATATTCGGTTGCCAAGGGTCTGTCCCAGCTCCGAGGAAATTAGCCATGCCAGTTGAGGTTCACAAAACCATACATTCCAAAACAACTTTATTAATCGGACAGAGAAGTACTCGTACTATAGAAGTTATATAATTCGTATCAAAAATAAAAGCATGACAAAAACTGATTCTATTCCACGGGGACTACATTCATCGAATATGTTTTGAAAATATTCTAATATTGATTATGATTATCATGATTTTAAAAAGGCCTTTGAGCTACTAAGGTGTCTAAATTTTCTGAGAATCAATGATTGAATTGTAAGAAAGAAAGATTGGATTGGAAGAGACGAGGGACTTCAGTGGAAATACACGATTTTCGAGTTAATGATGCAGAAATATTCGTCTTGTAATAATCTAGGTATACATTCCAAACAGCTTTATTAACCGATTAATAAAAAAGTACTATACCTATAGAAGTACTTAAGCTCGTATCAAATATAAAAACATGACAAAACTAATCCGATTCCGGTAACAAAACATCTATCGCATGTGTTTAAAAACTATTCTAATATTGTTGTTGATTTTTTAAAGTTCCTTTGAGCTTTAAGGTGAAAACATTTTCTGAAAATCAATGATTAAATTGTAAGAAAGACAGATTTGATTGAGAAGACTTGAAAAAGAAGGTTCAAAAGAATAGAAGAGGGACTTCAGTGGAAAACACGATTTTCGACTTAATGATGCAGAAATACCTACAATATTCGTCTTCTAATAATCTAAACTGTCTTAAAAATTCAGCATCTTATCCATCCTGAATGCATCGAGCGTAAGAGGAGCATTATCATAACGAATTCACTTCAATTCACTTCAATGACGAATTGAAATCCTTTGTGTTTTTTGTAGAAGCGTCGTATTTCCTATTCTGACATCATTTGAGAAAATTCTTAAGTATTCAGAAAACACTATGTGTTTGAGATACTTCAGTCTTTGAGTAAATAAGGAATATTGTATAAGGTCTTGTTAAATTTCTGTGAAAAAAGGGGACGATAGGTACCATATTTTTGCATCCAAAAAGAAGTCTTGGTTCTACTATAAAATTTCAAATTTAAAACTTTGAATCTACCTTATAGTTTAGCCATTTTCCAAAGTATGCTTCTTTAATTGTATTTTAAGAGGACATCGCCAACAAAAGTGGTTTATGGAGTACATATGTCCTTGAAAAGTTGGTCGTTTTTTAGGGTTTTCTAAATCTGCAGACTTGTGATTTTTTTTAAGTTAATTCCAAAACGAAAACTTATTAGAATGAAGCGAGATTTCCATATGGGTTTCAGCGACAGGGACTAGAGATATCCTGAGGCGAAAAACCAGAGCCCGGACTTGGCTGTTGGGTTGCAAGGATTCGAAAACTTTGCTTTAATTTAATTCCGATTTTCCTCTGTTAGTGAGTTAGTTTTGTGGATGCTTCCACCTTGGAAATTTTTACAGCACTGGAAAAAATATACTCTAGAATAACCCGAGTTATAGAACTCATTTCAGAAACAACAACGTGGTGTTTAATATACGGAAAAATTTATATTATTTCCTGCAAACTTTTGTATTTTAAAGCATTCTTTTCCGACTGCTTTTTGTGACAACGAGGTACTTGCACCGTGCAGCATTCAACATGCCACACGATGTCGGTTGTCGTTAATCCAGAGACGACTGTCGCAAAATGAATCCTCGGCAGAGTCGCCGTCAGGTGGCGGTTTTGGGGTTTTGTGGTCCAACATGCCCACCCCAGTTCCACAGTTTCCCAGTTCTGGGGATTAATTAGAGCCTGGCGGGAGGAGGCGACTCTTTGGGAGAGCAAGCCGAGAATTTGTCGCTCGAATTCCATCTGGAATGATGTCTTGGCAGTCGAATCCATTACCATTAAATGGTAATAAACTGTAGAGGCTTTAGAGAAGATTTCAACAGCCTGGTTCCCCGAATCGGTAAATGGAACCAGTCCAAGATCAGGCTGCGATGGGTCACAGCTGATAAATTTATTAAATGCTCCGGGGAGTCGGTCGAAGACTCTGGAAGAGGAGGTCCATGGCGACTGAAATTCAATACCAATTCGGGGGATGACTGTGTCGATGTGGAAGACGATGTGTTGCTGTTGTGTTGCTGTTGCCGATGCAATAGTTGTTGCTGTTGCTATTATTGATGTTGCCTAGTGTCGTTGTTTGGCGATGAGGCGGCTGTCATGCGGGGTTTCCTCTCAGGCCAGGGCAGGCCCTGGGCAGGGCAGACGTACAAATGATTTTGATTTCAATTTTTTCCCCTTTTGTTTGCCACCAACTATGAACTGCGAGGGAGAGATACAATCAGGAAATATTTGACGACTGCTAGGGGAAATGTTTTATTGTTACAATGTTCCATTAATGCCACAGAATCGAGATGTGGGCATCGAGTTCGAGCGACTCGAATGGCTTGACTGGGAAGGTAATAAATTCAAAACACTTGAAACTTCATTTTCTCATATTAAATTTCCAAAGGACCGGGGATTGGCTCCCAGCCTGGCTCCTGGTTCCTGGCACTGGCTTTGCCTGCTGCACGGATAAGTCACAGGAATTTGCATATGAATGCCTGAAACGGAATCAATGGGGCTTCCAGGAGCACTCGCACACGACGTGTGACTGCAGACACCACTCGCCCACTCTCCCGGGTGTGCATCCTCCGGAGTCGACTCCACACTCGAGGAGCACTTGCAATTGCCAGTGAGGTATTAATGACGACATTTGAATAACAATAAATCGGCAGGAGCCAGGGCCTGCCAGTGCTATTCAAAACGAGATCCTGCAGCAGGCTGCTATCTAACCATGTCCTGCAATTACTAGACCGGTTCGGGACAAAGTCCCCAATCAGCAGCACCTCTTAGCCCAGTATTAGGAGGTCCACTGCCAGGCAGGTCTTGAAATCCTATAAAACCTTTATCGAGTTAAGCGTGAAGCGGACTAAGCCAAACTTAATCGCTTAAATCAGAGGTCGATATGCGGATTTGAAACACTCGAGTTCACAGTTCTTGGCACCTCCGCTGCTGCCTGGTGACTGGCCTTTGCCTTTGCCTTTGCATATAATGAAGGCGGTTTCCAGGAACCGCTAAGACGGGCCCAGTCCATGCCAGCCCACGTAGCATAATGAGCACAGAATTCCGGGGAATTTCGCCAGGAAAGAAGGAAGAATTCATTAAAGACCAGTCTCCAGTCCTCTTCTCTCCTCAACCTCTCACAAAGATGCAGGCGTCATTCGGATGCCCTAAATTATGGGGGTCCGATCGCATTTAATATTCATCGCTATATTTCGATGTAAAAATTCATTTGTTTACAATAAAAGTGGATGTAATGGGTCTTGGCCAACAAAGAGCCTATTTGAATAAATATAATGGCTTCAAAAATTCACATTGAAAGCCAAACTTAAAAGAAGGATCTCCACTAGTTCTGGGTTTCGATTTTCATTGGATTTGGTTTGTCCTATCAGGGATATGGCACTAACTCCCATGAGAAGGGAAAGAGACTTCTGATAAGATACGTGGAAGATCCTAAGCTACATTCCCCTTATAAAAACAGATTAGGGGGAATCTCTTTAGACTTTAAAAGGTCTAAAAACTACATAATTTATACGTTTTTTTCTCAGGTATAATAACTTGAAACAAGTTGGAAATTTTTATGACATTTTATTACATATTTTAAAAGTAAATAGGAATTTTTGCAACATAAATATTGTCTCTCCTCTTGGAGTATCTCTTTTTTAAGGAAACTGTAACGTCTTTAATTAGGCTTTGAAAAAATCATGATGAATCAATGTTTTAAAAACTCAAAACAATATTATCTTCCATTTGACAAAAAACCTTTTTTAACAAGTGAGAAAAATTACCTTCGGCTTGCCGAAGATGGTATACCCTTGAAAACAAAAAGTTTTCCATACAAAGACTTGTTTTCATATCGGTCGTTTGTATGGCAGCTATATGATATAGTGGTCCGATCCGACCGATTCTTAAACTTGATCTGCGTGCAACAAAAATAATGATCTGGTAAACATTTCAAAACGCTAGCTTGAAAACTACTGTCTATTTTTTGCATAGAAACAGACGGACAGACGGACAGAGGGACAGACGGACATGGCTATATCGACTCGGCTGTTGATGCTGATCAAGAATATATATACTTTGTGGGGTCGGAGATGCTTCCTTTAATGCGTTACACATTTCTGGACAAAATTATAATACCATTTTTCAAGGGTATAAAAATGAAATCCTAACCTTTACGGACAAACAAAACTACGTAAAGTCTGCAAATATCGACTCGAAATTCGAAAGCATTATCAATAAACAATTTTGAAATCGAATAAAAATAATTATTTATGTTTTGGAATCAGATAAACACTATTCACACAACTATTTCTTAGAGAATACTTCCCCTAAATGAGAAAAATATAGAAATCCCACAAGATTTTTGGGTAATCCAAGATGATCACAAAGAAAGGAAAATATTAAAAAACAGAATATATATTTCAATGATTTTAATGACCTTTAAAAACATATTCGATGTAATGGACCTTCAGGAAATAATATTTATTGGAAACAGTTCGTAGTCCCCGATTACCAAAACCCAATTTTTGGAATCCTTTATTTTTACAATCATAGTTGCTTCAAATGTTGACAAATAAAAATCAAACAGACGTGAGGGGATTTTTTGAAAATGTGGATATATTTGATCCTTTTCTGGCTTCTAGGACCAGGTAAGGACTCTAGCTTCCCGGGGAACAACCTGAAAAGAACTCGTCTAACCAGGCATACAGGGCCAGTGCATTAGCTGCGACCAGAGGTGGGGCTTCACCTGCAACCCCAAGTACACGGGTTACTACTGCGATGGCAACCAGACCCATGTCAATACAGTGTACCTTTCCAAGGATGAGCTGGCCACCAGTACCACCGAAGCGTACAACATATTTGCAGAATGCGTTCCCTACCCTTACCAGATAGGTCTGACCAGCCCCACTCCGGGATCATTCTGAGTCCAGTTTAAACCCTCTCTTGTTCCAGAACACATCCACACCTTCTGTTGCTTGTATTCGCCGAAGATCGGTTGCCAGATGGCCTTGAACCCCAGCCTCTACCAGTTCGTGAAACACCCGGGAACCTATTGCGATAGATGCAAGAAGCACTGCAACTGCCCATTCAATGCGGCGGTTCGTCCTTTGGGGACAGTCGTTCTGCTGAGCGCCTCCCTGTCGTCGTTTCTGAGAGCGGTACGTCTTTGAAGTCTCCTTAGAGGGAAGTTACTTTATCTTTTGGTCCCAAATAGATGGCGACCGTGAGTTACTGAGCCAGATCTGACTGCCTCTAAAAACGACGTTGCTAGGACTAATCTAGACGGGGAATAGAGGAGGGAGTATGCCTGATCATCCGGAATCAAATTCTGGTTTATTAAAGAGCTTAGAGTAAACCGCGTACCGGGTATCTATATTTTCTCGAACCCATGGAACATACGTTTCCCTGTCGAGTAGATGAAAAGCAAATCATATTAATTTGGTCAGAAACCAAAGCCACAATAGCATGAATAGTGTCCTTTGGCCAAAACACTTGAGTGATTGGACCGACTGGGTCGACTGGCTAGCCAAGATCTCTCCGGGTCCGGGTCCGGGCTGGCGGCTGCGGTACGTGACTGGGAACATTATTGTTTGCTTATCTACACCTAATTGCTTCTGGCTACACTTAATAATACGGTGCCACATAGGCACAGCGTCATCGCCGTCGTCATGGCAGAGTCATCTCCACCCGACTTGGCCAAGGAGGCGGGGAGTTCGCGTTGTTTGTTCAGCTTCCCACTTTGCGTTGGTCGACTAGCTCCCTCGCCTTCGCCCTCGTCATCTCTGGCTCCCTCTCTCTGGATTCGTTCATTCAGCTCGAGATTTGTTGCACCATAAAAAGGGCTTCTCGAGACGACTCCCCCTCGGAGGGCTATTGTGCCCGTTGCGTGGCAGGGGGTTTGGGAAGCTGGAAAGCTGTAAAGCTGGGAGTCTCGGAGCCGCGTCCGTGGCTATTTGTTTTCTCGTCGACCGTTCTGTTGTCTTCTTGTTGTTCCCCGGCAGAGCACCTCCTGCCCCACTCCTGGGCCGCCTTGTTCTTTGCGCTTTTTCGATTTGGTGGGATGAAAAATTTCATTGGAATTGGTTTTTATTGTGGGGCCCTTCTGATGGATTTCTTTTTTTTCGGTGGGTACAAATTGTGTGACGCTAATGGAGCATTTCTGCGGAGGCGGAGGCACAGTTGGTGGGGGTGTTCGATTGTGGCAGAGACATCAACCATTGACATGGCTCTTTAGCTTTTTAGATTCTAAACAGAGTGTATTACTTTGTCATAATTCCTCAACACCCCTTTCTAATCAAAGCGGAAGGACGTCTCTCTCTTGGCCATCGAATTGAAGTGCTAATTGTTACGAGTCTTCCACCCCCAGGCAGGACATTGGGGGGTGATTTCAGTGGTCATCGATGGGTCAACCTGGAGTTGGGCGCTAAAGGGATGTCTTTTCAGGGAAAGTCGATGCATTTGCCGATTTGTGACAATTGCCAATTTCCCTGCAACTGGAGGCGTGGTCGAGGAAGTGCGTGCCTCGACTCCCTTCCAGGCTGCAAAAATCGATTCACGTCTGGGGGGTAACAAGGACGACTGCGAACAATAATCAGGCTAATAAACATTTCATTAACAGGCGCTGGAGGCCTGAACCAATCATAACATAAATTCGGTCTGGAAAGAGATTTCTGGGAAGGGAACACAAAGGTTTTCCTGCTTATTGTTTGCTCCTAGAAGGATCTCGGGCAGGAGTTCCATTACCTCCACTTTCATCTTTCAAGGAGAGTTCCAGAAATGAGAGGAAAACCGAATACTTATCCTAATAAAGTTGTTTTAGATTCATCAATCAGAAGTCGTCGTACCTGGAAGAGACAAGAAAAAGTTAAAGTTTAGCCAATTTCGCTCAATCACGATACTTGATGGTTAAAAATTTGGGCATTAGACTAACTTGGCTGCCCCCGAATGGCTCCGGCCCAGACATCTGGTCGTAACAATCAAAACAAGAACAATGGAAAAGCCTACACGGACTCCGAGCCCTTCCCCGGGTCCGGGAAGCTACCCCAAAACTGGTTAATCCCGCACAAGCCTCGGCGATTAACGAAGCTAGACCGAACCCAAGCCCAAGCCCAAGCCCAAACCCAGACGTAACCCCAACCCAATCCGAGTCGCAGTTCCAGTTCCAGTCACCAACTCCCAACCGATCTGAGCCGCAATGGAAATTGCACCCGAAGAGGAGTTGAGATAACAACTGCAGATATCCGGAGGCAGGAGACCGAGCTGCCCGAGACTCCCGCAGCAACAGTGACAGCCCAACAGCCAGGGAACCAGTAACAGTCACAGTCTGGGACAGACCAGAACTGCCAGAATAACGTCCTGGGCTTCCAAAAGGCACGACTGGCTGCGGGCACCAAATGCACGTAAAAAGCAAAACAATTCCAATTAAAGCGATAGCGGCAGCAGCCAACGGTAAAAGTGCACTGTAGAAAATTTCGGGGATAGAAACTATAATAAATATCTAACCTTATCCTTAAATACCTCTCAGTTAGCGGTTAGTACTTTTGGTAGAGGTTTAGTAGTATAAAATAAGCTTTAAAGTATTAATTGGTCCTAAAATTGAATCAAAGTTATTCAGAAAATTATAAATTCTATAAAATCACATGATTTTCACGATAGTTTAAGTATACATTTTAATATAACATAATTCATTTTAAAATTAAAGACTTTCAAATGGAAAACCTAAATTGTTTGGCACTCTTTATATTGTAAATACGGGTTTTTAACGTGATTGAGAACTCGATGTATCTTGACAATCAAAATTCCTTTTTCAATCGATTATATTCATTAATCTCTTCCGATCTATACAAGATCATACATTTACTATACTTTCAGCTATTTTCCTAATTTCTGAAACTTCCTAAACTTTAATAAACAACGAATCAAAGTCTAAAAGAAGTTCCTATATATCTGGTAAATCTCAAAAAACTTAGAAATACGGGGTTTTAACGAGTTAAAAAAATAGCGGATCGAAATATCGATAAATTTCGATAATAAAAAGTTCTTTATCAATCGATTATATATTTGTGGTACACTTCCGGTCTCTATGAGGGACTGTACATTTGACTTTCCGCTATTTTCTTTGTTTTCTAAACTTTAATAAATAAAGAAACAAAAAAGGAAGATATCTCTAATATATCCCTCAAAAACTGGTTCAGTTTTCTAGACTTCCGGTCCCCTTTGATAGAAATGAATTAAATAAACAAATAAATAAATAAATATTTGATATAAATCCAATCCAATCCTAAAACAATCATAATATTGTTTGAAGCATATGTTGTGTTAGTTTGAACCAAGAACTCTCTTCTCAGTGCCTTCTCGAAAAGGGTTGAGGCCAAAGGGCAGAGGACAGAGGACAGGGGGTAAGGGCACAGAGGCCAGAGGCGTAGTCGAAAGGGGTGACAGGAAGTCCTGGAGGCGGGCAGCCGGAAAGTCATCCCATAAAAGGCAGGGCGATGGGAAATCCAATTGCAGAAACATCCAAACTAAACAAGCATATAGATATGATTAAAATTTATAAAGGTTTACGAACAAAAAAATAAATAAATGCAAGAAAGGGTTTAGAAGATCGAATCTGTATACTCTATTGGGGAAGATACTTGGATTGAGTAAAAAAGTTGGAAATATTCTCCACAAAGGAATAGTTTATATTAACCTTCAAGGCAAAAGAGCCAAGAGACCTCTTCCTCAGGAAGGGTATGACCAATGAGCGTAAATGCCGTAAAGCGAGGTGAGGAGCCTCGCCAGCTGACAAAACTCCCACGGAAGCTACACTGAGCGAAACGCACAACCCCAAGAGTCGCAGGGTCGAGTCCGTGAGGGCGAACCATCAGATTGCAACCGGGGTTCGTTCCACTGCGAGGGTTAAATGCTCCTGCTCTGGGCATTTTGTATATTCAATTAGCGGCCGCTTCCATGTCGAACATTTCCGCTAGTTGTGGCTCTAAACTGGGTGGCGATGTGGCAGGGTGGTAGCAGAGTGCCACCCACTTGTTTGCATTTCTAATGCAATTTGCGGCCATGCCGCTTTTGTTCCTGCCGCACTGCCCCCCAAATTGTGTGGCGTGTCGTGTCCATTAGCACCTCAGTGGTCATAATACCTATTCATTTATGCACCCGCTGCAGGACTCATTCCAGGATGCGGGACATAATTACCTCCTGGAAAGTGGAAAGTCTTTAAATTTTCTGTATCTGCTACCTGGTAATGGATACACATTTTGAGGGAGAGATCCCACCCCCAAGTTACCAGCTAAGTCACCGCAGAATGTCCTCATTCATTAAACTTTCGGGTAACCCAAGCCCCAAGTCAAACTTGATTGACTATTGTAATTGCCGAGCATCCCCTGGAAAGCCCCCGGAATGTCCTCGTCCTCGTCCTTATTGGGTTAGGACAATCTGCTCGTTTTGTCTTACACATTAGTTAAAGCTTGCGGCTGTGGCAACACCAACAACAAACAAACAACAAGCGACTGGAAACACAACAAAACACTTAAGCGCAACACTTTTAATTTTCCAGCCAAGGGGGTAATCGAGGGTGGTGGGTGGGTGGTTGGGTGGTTTAGTTTGGGGGCGAACTTGAAACTGATGCCCGGCACGTGGACATGCGGAGAACATGACGCCCTCAGTGAGCAGACACAAAAGGCAGTTCCGAAATTGGGATCGGATTGGGTATTCCGCACTATTTTCGTCCGGGGCAGGGACAGGGACAGCGGGGTAGCAACAAAGCGGGTACATGGGCTGGAAAGGGGCATGGGCACGGACTAAGGCAGGGGCACCCTGAGCCGTCGGCACGCGCACAAATTAGTGAGCAGCGCAGATATGAAAAGCTGAGCTCGTGCCACTCACTCACTCACTCACTCGCCGGCTCACTCATTCGGCAACAACAACAATGGGATTGCGTATAATCAAAAATTAACATAACAATACACTGAGCTGAACGCGGATGAGGACGGGAACGGGAACGAGGAACCGGGAACCACCACATCATCCGAAAGGAGAGGCAAAGGCAAAGTGTTGCGGGCCAGGCCTTAAAAACACACGGGCTCGGGCATCGCTCTGCGAACTTAAAGCTGCCCAGAAAGACTTTCAATCCGACGGAGTTCGTAATGAAAGGGTAAGCACAGACAGGCTGGGAAAGGGTTTCAAGGGTCGTGGGTTCGGGGGCATGGCCAGGAGTGCAGGGGGAAGGTGGCCAACATCACCCAAACCAACATCAGGGACCTTTGGGGCACGGCAGGCAGCGGGAATGCCACAAAAACAGACTCCAACTCCGCAATTCCACAGAGAAAAAGAAGGAAATGAATAAGGAATTTATCGATATTGAATGTATTTTAAAAATCGATAATTTTAAAATATCGATAGCAGGTTTGAAAAGCATTCGATAAATCATTTAAAGAGTCTTAAATAATATTTTAAAACCCATATTGTATGATTTTCTTGTATTCTTTCAGAATACAACCCACTTTTCACTTCAAAAGTACCGGGTATAAAAGTTCTTTAACCTAGACTTGGTCGTTTTCCTCAGTGTATGTAGAGAAAAAGAAGGAAATGTAGA
This sequence comes from Drosophila ercepeae, assembly GCA_018150545.1. Taxonomy (NCBI): domain Eukaryota; kingdom Metazoa; phylum Arthropoda; class Insecta; order Diptera; family Drosophilidae; genus Drosophila; species Drosophila ercepeae. The sequence continues at coordinate 19,088,368 of JAECWL010000161.1, forward strand.
AGGAATTTATCGAAATCGAATGTATTTTAAATCGAAATATCGATAACAGGTTTGAAAAGCGTTCGATAAATAATTTAAAGAGTCTTAAATAATATATGAAACCCATATTGTGTGATTTTCTTGTATTCTTGCATGATAAATCCTCTTTTTTACTCCAAAAGTACCGGGTATTAAAAATCTCCTACAGAGTTACTCTGTCGTTTTCCTCAGTGTATGCATACAAGCAAAAGTAATGGGGCAAACAGCCTGCGAGGAGAAAAGAGAGAGCGATAGAGTGGTAAAGGGAGACTCGGAGACGGAGCAGACAGGCACGCACACAGCCGCACAATTCGATAAAGAAAATTCCCAGCGGGCACTTAATTTACTGCTTTGCGTTCCGATTCATGTCCATTTCCCAGGCATTTCCCTCACGCAGCGCTGAGCACGCACCGCACCGTTGCCGCTTTTCACCCGACCGAGGATCGCTTGAAACTATTTGGTTTGGAAATTTGAGAAATCTCGCTCACATTCCAGAGATCAATAGATTGAGATACATTTTCGGGATAAAACGTTATCGCAGATATTTTATGGGAAATACAGTTTTTCGTCCTTTCGCGGAATAATTCTAATACTTTTATTGAATTTTCAGAAGTTGGCTTTAAGTGTGGCTTCTTAGTATAACTAGTATTAGTATAATTAGTATAATAATTAGTATAATTAGTATATAGTGTCGGTAACGGATATTTGTACTTAGCCCTTAGAATCTTTTATTTCCGCCCAATAAATGGTGTTCGTGTGAAAGAGACATTGTTTTATTTGTTTTTATAAAACAATGTATATATTTGTGTTTTTAAAAAGGAATGGAATATTATAGAATGACTTTTAAAGAGTTTTTAATAATCTGTTTAAATTGTATGAGAAAATTCTTGAGTGATTCTTGAAGGAACCATAGAACTCGCTTCCTAATCATTTGAACTCGAAAAATCGAAATCTTTATGATATATTGTATAATGAATGACAAAAGGTCCTTTTTATTAAAGAAACCGGTAAATTTGTTGTAAAAAACATATGAAAAATATGATTTTATTAAATAATTACAATAAAAACAAAGTATTTAAAGTTTCAAAACAATCGGTGTAGTGGCTCTCGAGTTATGAATGCAATCGACTTTGAAAATTTTTAAACTTAAGAAGAAACCTTTTGAAGCAAGCTCATCCTTTTGATCAAAAACTAAGCCACTCTTACTCCGATTGACTTTCAATACAAAACTCTCTATACTCTCGCATCCATAAAAAGTAAATAATCAGATCTAATCCGATCCGAGTTTACATAAAATCGAAAGGATCTCAACATCCACCCGAACCAATCGGATTCGGTTAACTTTCAAAAGAGTCCCTTCCTTCACAAAATGGGAAATGTGGCAATTGTGGAGTGTTGAGATCGATAAAAGTATACTTCGGGCCTTGATGTGGCTTCGAGTGCATATTTGCTGAACTGATTTGGTGGCAAGTGACCTCCCACCCTTCGCGCTCGGCAACCCCCCGTGCACTTTGTGCCTCCTGCCTCCTGCCACACGTGTCCGTGCAGCCTGAAAAGCCGCCGAGGGCACAATCGGCATAATGGGAGCGAGCAGAAGCGCGCATTATGATAATAATAGTGTGCCAACTGCTCCTGTCAGGGTTCGTTCCGAGTCCTTCCAGGGCTGCGTGCCGGGGTTGCCAGGCAGCCGCCACGAAGGGTTGCTGCTGCTGCGGCACTTTCAACCGGAGCGTGTGTTTTCGTTCAACTTTTTTCCAATTTTTGAGGCATTCGAGGAATGCATTCGGCTCTGTTTGGTATTTATCATTTTTTGTTTTCTCTCTGATGGACGCTTAGAGCCCTTTGGCTGGGAAACAACAAAGGCCCGGCACCAAGTGGTTTTGATCTATCCTCCGGACCACGCACCACGCACCAAGGACCAAGGACCACGGAGTGTGTGCGCGGAATGTTGAGTGGATCATTGGCTGAGGGTGAAGTGGGAACGAGGGTACACTCTCTCGGCTGCAAAACCGAAAAAATGTAATTATTTTTCTCTTTATTGGAGAATATTTAATTAACAAGATTATCATTAAAAAAATAAATTTTAAGGGTTTTTCTTTTTTTGAAAGAGAATTCTAACAAGATTACAATTAAAGGATTTATTCGGAAAAAGAACAACTCATCGATCCTTATTTTTCGGGAAAAGAACAACTCATCGATCCGATCCTTGTTGTTTCAGTGACGAATGAGATTTTGGACACAGAACGATAAACAATATATATTAGGACTACAGCATTATTGTTCTGTGTTTTTGTTTTTCACGTTAGTATTTTATTCATAATTCTATTCTATTTAAAAACTCTTTAAAATCTAATGATCCAAGAAAAAAATAAAATTTTAGAAAATTTTTAAACGTAGGAATCATAGTTTTTTGTTAAAATTGGTTCGTTTTTTTGATAATCCCTTTAATTTAACGATTTCCTTGGAGTAGAATTTAAAATATAACAAATTTGTTGCATTTTAACATGAGCTTCGTCACCTTCTCGAACCTCCGCTCACTCCGATAAATACAAAAAAAACCTCTTAAAAAACGAAAGAACATTTTTCAAGAATAAAATCAGAGATTGTGAGTCAGTCAGTAAACAAGGGCTGACACGATTAACATGAAATCAAACACCAAAAGTCCTGTCCTGAACACATTTGAGAGTTTCTCTCTGTCATGTCAGGTAATCGCATCGCCAACTAATCAACGCAAACTGGGAACTGTGATCAAATATCCGGGCGGGCTGACTGGCATTTTAAAGCCGAAATAAAGCAAAGGGACTTTTAGGAGAAATCCTCTTGGAGAGCTTAAACGTGTGGCGTCCTAATCCTATTCCAGTCTGGTCCTCCTGCCACTCCCCGACCCCGACTCTAGCTCGTCTTCCACATCAACGGTTCCCAGATTCGGATAAGATGGGGGGGCGAAGAAATGCAAGAAGCGGCTTCTGTTCTCTCATTCATTCATCTCACTCGAGACAAAATCAAAATTCAACTAATTTGCATTTTCGATTTGCATATTTACACAGAATCCGGCCTATCGTCGGGCTGGGATGGTCCCTCCCTCCGATCAAAAGCTCTCTCATTGAAATTAAATTGATTGCAAATACTAAAGATTGACTTGCGGATGCGGATGCAGCATCTCCATGGCTGGCTCCATGTTGGTTTAGCAACTTCCCGGTCGGTCTGAAGGCAAAGTCAAAGTTAGGTCCCATAATTGCAGTTTGTCCGTCGAAGGGTTGCTTCGCACGGGCTCTGGCTACGGCTACGGCTACGGCTCCGGTTGCTGCAATTGTGCCAAATGCTATTAATGAAAATCACAAACACGGCCGGGATCGAACTCTTAACCCCGGGCACATGGCACGAAAATGCCACCCTAATTTGAAATTAAACAGCACGCCGTGGAATGGGGTGGATGGGATGGATGGGGTGCAAAATGCATTACCCAAGATGCGTTAATGGAATTCCGGACTAGAGGGGAGAGCAGTGCCGATCCGAGGCAGTGTCCTTTCAAAAGGAGAAACATAAACAGAAAGAGAAAAAGCTTCAGGTTACTCGGACTATTTAATAAACTTTGCTTGGCACTCGAGAAAACTTTCGCGAGAAAAACTTTCGGGAATTGGCACAGCCCAGGCAGTTGGGAAACAAGTTGATTGAACAATTTATCAAGGACCCGGGACTCGGGAAGGGATATGGAATCAGAATCAGAATTGGAATCATGTCATGAGCGAATGGAAGAAATGACAGCACGCGCCTTGAGTCCTGACTCGCCTGATCCGTCAGGACCAACCCCTCGGTTGACGGCATCAACCCCTGCCACTCGCACTCTCACCCCTTGGTTGCTACTTTAATACACCTAAACAAATTGGAATTTTTACAAAATTGGTTTATGATGCTGACATTTGTAAGGCTTCCGGGACAATGATGATGTTGCCAGGCAAACAAGATGGACCATCACCCAAAACAGTTGCCAAAATGGAAAGTGCAACGGAGCGTTGAATCTTGGGAGTCTGGATTGGGTCTTCGAGGTGCCAACAGGTGCTAGTGGTGCCATCAATAACCAGGTGACAGCCAGAGTCGATGGCTGCTGAGACAAATCAATAAGCCGGAGTTGGGGGTTTCCACATGGATGAGGAGACGTGAAAGAGAACTTAGCTCGGTTGAGTGATTTACGAAGGATTCCGGCAAAGACTACCAGCAGCTGCGAAAGTTTAAGAATCTTTCGTGTAAATGCAATATAGAAGCCTTAAATTCCAACTGCCTTCGGGCTCCGGGCTACGGCTACTTCCAAGTCATTAAATTGATAAATAACGAAAACTTTGCTCATAATCGCCAGAGTTGTTCTCGCAAAAGGACCTTAAATAGCTGCCGGGTGGCTGGCTGGGATTGGGGGCTCGGATCTGAAGCCAAACATTTATCAAGGCCAACGAGTGGAGTACAAACATAGACTGTGTCTGCGCCGCGTTTGGCAATGTTTGCCCAAACAATTTGTGGATGTCCGGAGGAGGCCCGAGGAGGCTGGAGGAGGCTGGTCCCCAGCCGGATGGTGATCCATTTAAATTCCGTACATAAATTAACGCACAGCCCGCCTATATCTCACATATGTCGGCAGTCGCTCAACTATATCCTCCCCTGGCTCCTCCTCCACCTCGAAAACCATTTCCAGGACCAACTCCAGGTCCAACTCCTAATTCCTGATTGCGGTCCAGCCTTTCACAGAGTCCTGCATCCGTTTGCCGGCTCATTGCACGGATCGTTTGAGTGACTGACTGGACGACATATTGATGTATTGGCTGCGTGCATTGAATGAGTGTCTGTCGGCGGTTCCTGGTCTCTGCCTCCTGGTTTATGGTTCCTGCTACCTCATCATGTCAGCGCCCAAAACCTTACTAATGTCCGGACTAGCCAGGACAACCTGATTTCCCCCAGCTCCTGCGAATCTGCGGCGACCGTTTCATTACTTTAAATGCTTTACACGTACAACATTTAGGCTTTGACATCAGGCAGGACCTCGGGTCTGGGGGCAGGATTCAGGGAACGGAAACGTGGGCATACACGGTGGCCGGGGGCAAGTCCTGTGTCTTTTTTTATGGGAGGAAGCAGGAGGACGAGGGTTGCAGCGAACGCACAGCAAACGCATTTCGCACGCAATTCAATCTAGTCTCCTTTGTCCTGGCAATCTTTTTGTCACGGGATGCGAATCCGTATCCGAATCCGAATGCGACTGATGAGAATTGATGATGTCGTCAGAGTCGTTCCTTCTGTTTTATATCTCGGTCTGGGAGAAGCCGACTGCCAAAGGACGAAGGCAAACAACAAGGCAGTCTTTTCTCTGATTTCAAAGATGCTTCACAATTTGCTTTGCTCATGTCGACGAGGATAATAATATGCGGAGAGGTTCAAAGGTCCTGGGAAGAGTTCAATCTCGAATGTAAATCAAATCCAATTAACAAAAACAAATTTAATCAAACAGTTCAGGATCTGTTCTTAGGAGAGATTTTTATTATACTTGTATCGAGTACACTTTTAGAGAACAATACATTTTTGTGGTTTAGCATATGTGACAGGGAAAAGGATACTTTTTTAGAATCTAGAATTAGAGAATCTTGATCAATTTTAAGAACGGAGACATGGCTAGACCCTTCTGTCTTGCTGTCAGTATCTTTAAGGTTTACAGATTAGAGATAGACAAGATATAGACTACAACAGATAGAGGCTTTTAGGATTATTTGGTTCAGTTTCCGGTAAATTTATTCAACGCATTACCCTTATAAACCCTGAAAATTTATAGTATACTCTTCTCTTCCTAAAAACATCTTTGAAAAAATAGATGAATAAAAGTATATAGCTTTTATCAGAAAAAAGAATGGGTTGGTACCGGGTATCATAATCACAAGTACTAGACGATTTTAGGATTATTATTGATTAAGTTTTCGGAAAAGTTGTTCAACGGAATTATTAAAATGATAAATATATTTATTTAGATAAAAATGAAATATATAGAATACTGTACTCCTCCTAAAAACATTATAGAAACATAAAAAGGAATGAAAGTATTTTAAATAGTTCTGTTTGAAACAATCTATCAGAAAATCCTAAACAAGTAGCTTGTATAGGAAGAAACATTGGGTTAGTACCGGGTATCACAACGAATGGTCAAAAAAGTCAACTGTGGCAGCTTCTCCCGTTTCATATTAATAAATAATACAAAATTTAAATCAAATTGTAAAGTTCAGTGAGGGGGTGAGGGGAATCTGCGGGCAATTAAATAATTATTAAGCCAGAATAACAAATCCAATTCCCTCGCAAAAATAATTTCAAACTCGCCTGTATGGAAATTTTCCATTTTAGGCGCAGACTCCGTTTGGTGGGTTCAATGGGAAAGCAAGGGATTCGGCAGGGTGTTTGTAATTAAATACATTTTAATTAGTATGATTGTTTTTGCAGACTTTGTGGCGCCACGGAGCCCCTCCCCCTTAGACCGGAACACTTGCCAAATTAGACATGCAACAATAATGTCAGGAGCAGCAACAGGGGTTAAGTTAATCAAAGGGCTCCAAGCTCCACACACGGATCTGCCAACTGAGGCTGTCCTGACGACCCACAACCCAACCACCCAACCACCCACCCACCGGGCCAAGTCCCAATCAGAGCCACTTCTTTCTGGCCACTCCTTCGGCGGAGCAATTAACTGCGCTTTGATTAACACTCCGCAGAGCCCGACACGCTGCTGGCGGCCGTTGACAAGGACGACGACAGCTCCCCCCTTATCGTTGCCACCCCCCTGGGCAAGGGCGCCTTAACAGCAAACGGTGCTTAGCGCCGTCTGTTAGCTAACAGCTGTCAATTGCAGCCGCGCCAGCTTAGACTCTGTTAAGCTCGCAGGAGGCAGTCCTTTTCCTTTGCCGTCGGCGCTTTGGCTCCCGTTTTGTCCTTAGCCTTTCCTCCTCGTCCTGTCGGCTCTTTGTAGTCGGCCGGCAAGTCCGACTCGCACTTCCTGGACAAGCAAGCGAGTGTCATGAGCCAAGTGCCAGGATACACCCGGAGAAGTACCGAGAGACCGCGAGGATAGTTTTGAAAGTGATTCGAAACTAGTATCTAAGCTGGATCCTTATCCCTCGAATCTCATTTTTTCACGTCCAGGCTAAATTAAACAACTTTTTTTTAAAAGAATATCTGTTGAAGTGTTTTAAACTTAATTGTTTTTGAATATTTAAAAATATTATTTAATATGAAAACGCTATTGGTACTAGTACAGGCTTGGGAATTCCTTTCATTAAAACACTGTGTACCTGATCATATTTTTATATCTTTTCAAACACTAAAAAAATCCGTATCTTTATTATTGATTCTTTATATTTTTTTTAGTTTTTTTATAACCGGGTTTCAACTATAGATATGTGAGGTTTATACCCTTACCCCTAATAAAGCCTTTATTTAAACAAATATCTTTTTTTATACATCCCTTTTCTTTAAATATCCCTATTCTTCTAATTTAGATAAATATTTAACATTTTATAAACCGTCACAAAAGGTGTCAATAACCTCATCTTTAGAGTTATTAAAAGGTTTAATCCCGGCAACCGGATCCTTTCTTAATGTTTTGTTTGTTTTAACTCATTGCCGGAGCTCTTAAAGAGGATTTCAGTCAAATATTCAGGATTTTCTCATTGAAATTCCATTTGATTAAAATCCATCGATTCATCCATTTCGGCAACTCTTTTTTCTGGCAGTGTAGCTGTCGCCTGTTGGTAATTAAAGTGCACTTCGTGCTTCTGGCCAGTTCGTGTGCCATCGACTGGCACTTTATTAATCCCCTCACCGGCCCCACCCGCATTACCACCCCCTACCACTCCCACTACCACCCCCCGTCGCCCATGGATTTCCGTTGGCGCTTAGCGGATGTGTCGCTTCGGGTTGTACTGTTATAAGTTATGACACTTTTAGCGCCCACTGTTCCTCGTGGGTAGCAGTCGGGTGAGAGCAGGGAAAATCCTGTGTGTGTGAGCTGTAAGAGAGTGTGTAAGCTGTAAGCGAGTGTGTGTGAGCTGGAAGGGAGACTGGAAACTGTGTGCGTGTGAGCCACCCCTTTGTTTTGGCCGCAAGAAACTCATTGAAGCGCATAATCGCATGTTAAATGTGTTGTAATTAAAATATTAATTTCTTGGTTCCTCCAGGGAGTCAGTAGTAGTAGCCCCTACCCGCTCTCTGCCACCAAATATCCTCCACCTTATCCCAGGGTATCCCCAGTCGGGGTCGTCACCGTCTGCTGCTTGTGGTTTTCGGGCCGTCGTGTAATTATAGTTTTCGGCATTCCTCAGTTTACAAACATTTTGGGAACTTGGATCTTGTATCTGACTTCGTTTCAGATACAGACTCAGATTCAGATTCAGTAAAATTTCAATTAAATAAGCTTTGTTCAAGACTCACAACTGAATTATCCCGATTATTATTCATTATTGAATGAGCAAAGCTTTTCGGGCATAAACAAGAATAACAATGTTAGGTTTTAATCAACGGGAGAGCGCAAACCCTTTGGGAATCGCTTCAATTTGTTTTCCCCTTTCAGACAATACGATCTCAGGTTTAGTTAAAACTTCAATAATGATATTAGACGCGGTCGGCTCGACTGTTTACCCAAAAGATCCATTAGGCCATGGTCATGGCCAGTGGAAACCCAAAAAAAAACGAATATTATTTAGTCTCAGTTTCCATGGGAAGTTCAACCCCAATCTTGGTCTAGCCAGATGCGGTGTTGTAATCGGATATAATTCCGACTCTCCAGAGGACGGTCCGGGGGTCTCTCTAAAAAAATATGCCCAAAAAATGAAAGAAAAGGACGTGCTAAAGACACACAGGACTCGCCGTCACTCACGAACTTTCCACTTTCACATTTCATTTGCCGAAAACCAATTGGAAAAAAATTAAATGAAAGCCCGTTTTTGTGCCCCAAGTGACACTCGTATTGGGGCTGATAACGGGTGAAGCTTCCTCAGTCCCGAGTCCCGAGTTGCGAGTCCCGGATCCTGTAGCCAGGACTGGGCCTGGGAGGCGTTATAAACAAAAAATTACTCGCGGACGTGAGTTGCCTGCGAAGCTCTGTCTGGTTTCTGCTGGTTTGCTGTTGTTTCCTGTTTTTTGCTGTTTTTTTGCTCATTATTTGCGATATATATTTTTTAGTAGAAAAAAAAGCAAAAGCCAAGAAACTACCCTCGTGTGTGCGTGTGTTCTTTATTTGCTATTAAACGAATACCCGGATCGGATTTGGCCCTGGGCTGGGTTCGTCTGGCTTGGGGTCGCCAGCCGACCGTTACGGGCACTTTGTAATCGAGACTGACCGCAATTATGCTTCATACCTGGCCAGTCCTCATTAACAGCGATCCGGGAACAGGACTCCTGCCAGCCTGCCAAAGTGTCAACAGATAAGAGCTGGCGCTTCAACACTTGCCTGAAAGTCCTTCCCTGAATTTCGCTCAGTGTCACTCGTTTTCCTTTAATTGTCCCGAGCCAGTAGTCGGTAGTCCGAGGTCGGTGTTTCGGTAGAAAGCAAACAAAAATTGCATTTCAATTCAATTTCGATGCTTATCGGGCCTGTGGCTGTTGCCCGGCAACCCCCATGAAAGCCAACAAGCCCGAAAAAGGAAAACAAATCTATTTTGCCGTTTTATCCACTCGCGAGGTTGTGCCAACTAACAAATGGCTTTCATTTCACTTGCCGACTCTCCGACTTGCGACTTGCGGCAGATAAGCCGCCGCCCCACCTCCTCGGACCGTCAGCCAGGACCTGCAGAAACATAAGAAGACCTTCTCTAGACGGGCCCAGACGGGACCCTTGTAGCTCGCTTCGATACGACTGCACGTGACCGAATTATTCCCCCTGCCAGCCAGTCCTTCGAGGATGCTTTTCGATTTCGCTCCGTTACCGCACATCTTTCGGGGTTTCGAGTGTCGCCTCCTTGGCAGTCGACCGATTAGCATTTCGAACCCAATCAAAACCTGCCAATGCCCTCATAGGTAAATACTTGTGTGTGTCTCCATAAATTAAGTTAATGACAATTTGTTGCCATTTTAGCCATTGCCTTGTTGAGTTTCAGGACTTTTCTCGAAGAGATATATAGCTCCTTGTATGGATTAATGAATATAAATGTCTCTATTTGCCTGAAAGGTAAGACAAAAGTATAAATATGCCAAGGAATCGATTTCTGTTTGGTAAAAGGAAAAAGTTGTATCATTTACGATGGTTTAAGATTAAGAAATAACAGTTGTAGTGGAAAAAACGATTCATTTACATCTAAAACTCTTAAAAATAAGAAAAACATTATTAAGAGATACATAAAGATTTCGGTGACGAATGCACATTTCATTGTACATATCAATGTACATTTTGTGACGAAACGTTATTTGAAAATAAATGAGAATTTATTGTGTGAGTCGCAGTTGGGCTTCCAAAATTTTATAATAAAGCTAAAAAACCATTTGACGAGGAAAAAAACGCAGTGACGAAAGCACTTTTGAGTCGAAATCCAGCTTTTGTAGGTTTTGTGACGAAACTTCCTATGTTTATAAATATGTACATCCGAATCAGTTTGTCTCAAAGGTAGAACTTCATTAAATAATCCCCTACTTTGTAGAAAATATCCACGATAAAGTTTCAATTAAAATATGATTAAAACTCTTAAAAATAAGAAAGTAATATCGGTGACGAATGCACATTTGAGCTCAACAACGCAGTAACGAAAGAAAACCAACTTTTGTAAAGTTTGTGACGAATCTTTCTCAGTTTCCTCGGAATCAGTTTGCCTCAAAGGTAAAACTTCATTAAATAATCCCCCACTTTGTATCTAAGATCCACGATAAAGTTTCAATTCATTCCCCTAATTCCGAGATCCTTTGATAATCGCCAGGACTTCTCACAATCAATACGGGACAAAAGTTCCAGACATTGATGGCTAAACTGAGTTAATCTGGCCTCCGCATACAATATGGTGGTGGACAACAGTTTTTGATCCTTTCATTATCCTGCCCGACTTGGCAACCGTATGGATGAAGCCCCGAAGCCGATGCTGAAGCCACCACCCAGGACATCCACAAGTCGAATATTGGATATTCGAAGAAGCGGAAACTACTAATCCTTTTCAAGTGCCACATGCTGTGGATAGAAAATGCAACATTTGTGTCCAAGGCCGCAGAGAACAGTTGTTCCTGGTGGTGCAGATGGGATGATGGTGGTGGTTCTGGTCACTTCCACGCTTCCCAGCCTGGAGAGAGTCGCGTGCACAATAACTCACAATAATTTGGGTAAACAATGGAAGTGACTTGGGCCACGTGCATCTCTTAATCCCGAAATTAGGGCGAGAGGCGCTCCGCTTCCAGCAGGGAGGTCGCTGGAAGGACCAAGGTCGGTGGTCGGGAAGCCACCTGCCACGCGAGTCCACCATTTTTTAATTAAATCCCTAACATTAAAACATGAAATGTACGGTGCGATTACTTTAATGCCCGGCACATATGCGCCCAGGACAAAGGACCAAGGACAGTGCCCGCCAACCCATCGGCCAATTAGGAATCATAAATCCGAGGCCAACTTTTTTGCCATCCCGCCTAATTGCAGGAAGCGTAGGACATAAAAACCATTTCTGGTTTGGATATTTCCCAAAACAAGGACTCAAATTGTTTGACAATTAAAAAAGGAGCAATCAACTTTTCGGACAACCAGGACAAAGCATTCCAAATCCAAGCGATACAACCGAATGTGTATATAAAAATTTATAACACTGGACTGAACTCTTAATAAACGCGGCTGACTGGCAATGGCTCGCATTTGTCAGCAAAGTAAGCAAAAAGCGGCGAACAAATAAAAATGTAAATATTAATAAGCGTCAATATGCGTTCAGGCATGTCCTGCCCAAAATCCCGCCCAGCTTGGCCCGAAGCTCTGGCAAACAAGGGAACAAACACGCCCGAAATGCCGCGGTCAGAGTCGAGACTTCCTCTTGTTACTCTCAGTCCTGCCACTCCTTCTGCTCCTTCCGATCTGCACCTTCTGCCCCCTGGCCAGACCATACATAAACAGCAAGAAAAACAGTCAGTCAGACAACGGGGGAGATGCCAATCTCCCGGCACCAACATACTGCTTTTGCCAACACCCACGGCCATCAGGACTACCCACCCACCGACCACCCTCCGAGTCCTGTCGCCGTCGTCGTTTGCCACTCGAACGGACTCGGACTGCCTCGGACGGACTCGGCCGGAGTCGGACGAATCGCTAATGTGAGGCTAAACGCGAGTCCGAGGCTGAAGCCGATTTCCGCCGCAGGACCTTCGGGCTTTAATGCGTTCGCGGCGGGTTGAGTTCAGAAAATAGAGTGCTCGAGGGACGAGAAATAAATACGAGTCTGGAAAAATTTAAAAATTGGCTATATTTCTTGGCTTTATGTTTCTACATTTTCCAAATCAAATAATCCGACTCTAAAATCATGAATCAAGACAGATCACCGCCACGATTTTAGTTTTACAAATTAATATTAACAGATTTGAGATTGAGATTTCCAAAATATGATAAATTTTATAAATCACTTTTAAAATCCTCATTTGAAACGCGATCGGGTTGGAAATTTATTAAAAATCATCTAAATAAATCTGTATCTGTTCTGTATTTTAAAGATCTGGCCTTAAATTATAACAATTTTTATTAACTTTCAATTACTAGATTTATAAATATTATTAAAAACTTCGTCTTTAAAATGGCTTTCGAATGAAGATTAAGCCTTTTTCATTGTCGAAAATAATAAATATCGAAATTTTTCCAGGGATCCTAATCATTATAGGTTTTATTTTGAACATCCTGGAATATTGATTACGTTTTGATGTTTGTGGTTTTGCTTAAATAATAATGTAATAAATGGATAATAATCCATTATAAATACATTAATTTCCATTTTAAATACATTAAAACACAATATATTAGAAGAATCATTCCAGAAACCCATAGACTTTAAAGATTAACAAACTAAAAGAATATTTACCGAACCATTATTTAGGGACTCTGAATATTTACGCATTTTGAGATCCAATCCTTTTATTTTAAAGACTAAGTTGATCCTTATTTTGTTAAGGATTAATCTCAACAGAAGGTAAAAATAAACATTAAAATGTTTTTATAAAACAAATTAGAATCAGTTAAAGAAAAATAAAAGTTGAAATGGTATTAACAATATTTTATGCTAAGGGTACTGAGACTTTGCATTCATTTTTAAAGCAGTTTGTGGAAACGGAAGACTGGATAATCTAAAACTTCTGCTTTCATATATGTAGCTTTTTTTATAAAATTGTGTTTCTACCACAAACAGAATAATGCACAAAGTAATTAAATTTGAAATGGTGCATCCCTTATAGCCCATAAATCATGGTAATGCTTCTTCATTAAGGTCTCATAAGTGGTAGTTCCACTGTAGAAATCGTTTTAAAACTTTTTTATCATTTTTTGTTATTCCCGCCACCCCCTTGACACTCCCTCACACCTTGTATACTCCTCCCCTCAGCTCAGACATCCTGCCCCGTGGCAAAGGACATCAACATCGTATCAACATCAAGTCGCGGACTTTCTGAAATGGAACTTTCAACACCGGAAGCAGCGTGTTGCATGTATTTATGTGGATATTGAGGCAATAGCTGGCCCTCCAGCTACCCATGTCCTTTGGTGTTGGCGAGGGAAAAGGAATATCGCGGGGAGGTTGTTTTTTTTTCGACGGACACCCCTTGAACCCTTGGCGGGTGAGGCGAGCAGAAGGTGCATGTTTTGTGCGCTGATATGTTGAAAACAGCCCTCGGTAAAAGGATAAGCTTGGAACTTGCCAATCCGAATCTTGTTTCCTCAGTTATTGAATAAAATTATGCATTCATGACCACCGGGAAGAGGACAAAGTCAATCCGAAAGACTTGATTAAAGGTCATTTTGATATTTTCAAGTCGAACAGTAAGGAAAAGGATCTGAACTGGCACCAGTTTGAAATTAATTTCAAAGGAGGCTGTGTGCCAAGCTGACCTCTGGCAAACAAACTGGAGTAGTCTATGCAAACAGAGGAGGTCTCCTGTTCCTGCTCGGAGTCCGGTCGAGAGTCCTTCGTTTGCCTGCGGTCGAAAGTCCTCCTGAGCTCGTGCCGTGAGGCCATCCCCGAGCCTTTAATCAAATGCATTGCAGGCTGCAAGCAACCCCATCGAGGATTACTTCCACATCTCGGGCCGTAACAAGTTGTTATTGTTGGACTGACCAGGCTGCATGTTTAATATAAAAAATGTCACGCGGCTGGAGGACGGAGGACTCCTCCCATCCTGCATGCTTCATCAACATCAATGAGATGTGTCGTCCGGGGGATGCCATCGGGCCGTGGAAACCTGTTTGATCGGAACTTGTTCTCAAGGGTTTCTCGACCACTGTCCACTCCCCGACTAGAGCCAGAAATCTCAACTCTCCTCCCTTTCGGGTCGCGTGCACCGCGCCCCGTTCCGAGTCCGGGGTGTGGGGTTGCAGGGCCGTAAACGATTCCAGGATAACATCTGCGGCGAGGGTTGCTCATTGCATAATTATGCCATTGTTCAATGAAGTTCGCAATGCCTCGCTGATATAATCTAATTTTCCCAATTCGCTGTTCAGGGGTAGCTTTCGCTTGGCAGGATACAGAGAGAGAGCTGAAACGTTCGATAACGACCCATTGACCCAGAGGACTCCTCTAAACTCTAGGAAGCCGTCACAATACTTTGTCAAGTCCGCCAAGCACTCCAGATGCCAGCAAATGCCACAAAATCCCGGGTTAGAGTGCGATTCATAACTCGTAACTCGGCTTCCAAGAAAGAATCCTTGAAAGGAGCACTCCTGTAGCTAAAGCTACCGCCAGCGACACTCGGAGTGTCTGTTTTCACTCTTTTGTATTTGATTTTGGAAATTGTAATGTTCGGTTTGTGGCAGGAATCGGGGGCGTGACGAATTCGCAACATTTGTCAAATTAGCCAAGCCAGATAAGCGTCAGGCGTGGCCAAAGGAACCGAAGTCGTCCCACAGCGAATGCAATAATCCACTTCTCTGGCAATTACTTGTGTTTATATTTATGGCCCTCGCGGCTACGTGAGGGATTTCCCGGAAGGTGAAAGACCCATTCAGAACAGGAGGGGACCCAGTTCGAGTTCCTTGATTAAATTCGAAACCCGGTTTGTGTACGGAGAGCAGAGAGGAATTATTGGAAATGCTTCGGCATTCGGTGCTGAGCCGTGTTATTGAACTGAACTTGACATTTTGTGCTCGCTGCCTGCTAAGGACATCGTACATGCAATAACAAGGATATTACACACAGATACACTCGAATACCAGATACCAAATGCCGGCAGAACCTCATCCACGACATTCCACGGCACACACGATACACGAACCGAGGCGACCCCAAACAGGCCCAAACAGGAGCAGCTGCCAGGACCGAGGACTCAGTAGCCAGGACCCAGGACCAGGACCGATCGAAACTGGTCGGACTGCACGAATAATAAAGCGGGATTCGCAGCGGTGCGAGAGTGGGGTTGCGTCGGTACCCTGCCACAGACGCAGGACGCAGGATGAAAGGACACACGGTGCGCTTATGAAATTATTTGTTGGTTTGCAAAAAATACAAAAATTCAAAAGGACGAGAGAAAAGAGGAAAAGCTGTAAAGGGGGAAAGGAAAAAGGAAATATTGAAATATGCAGGCTCGGAGTTTCCATAAGCCGGCCTTAAAAGGCAATTTCAGGACCATGAAGAGTGCAACTCCAAGGACTTAAAGCGAGACATTGAATTAACTATTTGAAAGGTTTAAACGATGAAGCGCAAGGACTTTAAAGGACTGTGCCCGTATTCGACACTTTCTTGGCATTAGTGTCGACATAATCTGGGAACAGTTAATCCACTCCGCCAGGATTTGGTCCTTGGTCCTGTGCCCGACAGCCGGGATTAAAGCCAAATTATACCCGAGGCATTCGGTGGGGAA
Organism: Drosophila ercepeae; assembly: GCA_018150545.1. Taxonomy (NCBI): domain Eukaryota; kingdom Metazoa; phylum Arthropoda; class Insecta; order Diptera; family Drosophilidae; genus Drosophila; species Drosophila ercepeae. Next base: position 19,104,409 of record JAECWL010000161.1, read on the forward strand.
ATTTTAATTAGATGTAATGTCAACCAAATGAGATTCATTCGAGGGACAGAAGATCATCCTTGCACCCTACCTCGCTACCAGGACTTGGAGCCTTTCAGGCCTTGGAGCCTTTTGAAGTCCTGGACCCGAATTAACCGCACCAGCAGCCAGGAGTTGCTCATTAGCAGATGCTTATTGTCGCGGCTGCCAAACAGGGATCCCGGGTCCTACCTCAATAGCGCGCCTCGCAGGACACACAATTAAATGACAGAAAACCAGAAAAGGATTAGCGGAGAGTCAACAATGCGTAAGGAAAAGGCACAAGGAGTGCCATGCCTGCTGCCATGTCCTGGCCACTTAGCATTAATGGACGAGGCATTAAAATAATTTTTATGAAAATGAACTTTGCTTAAAATAAGGCAAGGATAAGCGCAGTCGCCTCTGTGCGAGTCCTGTGAATGTGTCTGTTCTTGGTAATTGTCGTGTGTCCTCCAGGCTTGGCTCCGCCAGGCAACTCCGCGTGGCAGCTCCGCCTGGCAGTCCGCCTGTCTATCTGTGTGAACTTGGAAACTTGATTTTGCGGAAGATGACAGACAGAAGCAACAACAACGTGCAACATCTGGCGCTAAGTACAAACTGTGATACACACAGACAGATGGAAGGCACGCCAGCCGAGGGCTGACAGGACACGGAGGAAGGAGTGCGAGGACGGGGAGCCACACACATGTCCCTGCCCGATGCGGGACCGCGTGGCTCCTCCGTGAACCCAAGCTCGAAGGGATGCGCGCGCAGCAGGCGGAGGGCGCTCGAGACGCGCCTGAGAAAAAAGGAAGTTGGGCTGGCAGGGAATTAAGTGCTGCGAGCAAAGGAATCGGGAGCGCAGCTCGTCCTTTGCCGGGCGAACTGCGAAGGGGCTCCGGGTTGCAGGGTGCGGGGTGCGATGGCCGGGCAGCGTGAGAACATTTTCATGCAGGATATTTTTTCAGTTCGCTGCGGTGGCTGCTCATCAAGTGTGGAACACACCCTGGTGGGAAGTTGCTACCCCATCGTCCTGCCGCACTCACACACTCGCATAGCTTACAGCTGTGTGGCAGAGACTGCCTATGAAATATCCCAGTATTTCCAACACTTCCGCGTTGCTCTCGCACTTCGTGCTCTTTGGCGCATGCGCCTCTCTCTTCTCAACAGCAGGACGGGTTAAAGAGAGCAGCATAAAATACTGGGTTCCCAGCGCCCTCTCCCGCTCTCCCTCTCTCTCTTCCACCGCAACATCGCTGAAGTGCACTTCACTGGCTGGGTAAATATGTACAGCTCTTCTCTGCTTCTCTGCTTCTTGCCTCTGTTATTTTATTTTACTTTTTTTTTTGGGTTGAGCGCGATGTTCTCCGCCCCGCAGCCGTCCCTTGACCGACGAGCCTCCCCTAAGCCGTCCTGGCCCGTGTGGTCGGGGGGTGCTATGTATTTTTACAAGTGTTTAGTCAAATTCGTTTGGCATTTCAGACGGGGCGCCGACGCCCCATGCCCCCATGCCCCATGCATCGTGCTCCATGCCCCCTGCCCTAGCCCCATGCCTTATGCTCCCTGCCTCGCTCCTACCACACTTACTCCCTTTCGGTATTCGGGAAGCTTAAGAGAGAGGGAAAGCACGGGCTGTGGGCGGGGCGTTTTGTTTACAAACGTGAGGTAATGCCGACAAGAGAAGATTCGCTCGCCCCTCTACGACCACCCCCCTCGAAAACACTGGCAAAGCCAGAAGAAGAACATTTTAGAGGGAAATTGATTTTTAGTGACGAAATGCGGCCGCGTGTGAAAAGCAAAGGAAGAGAAAGGAGAAAGGGTTTGCCGCCCAGCAAGGGGGAGTCCTTTGAACCATAATTACCATAAAACCATAATAAACTCCACAGAACTCAATATTATCTAAATCTTCTAGTCGTATTTCTATAAAGTGTTTCTAAGGACCTTTTTGTGGTATTTCAGATATTAAAGATATTTCAGACTTAGACAATGAAATATGATCCAAACCTCACTAAAAAACTGAATTTATAGAACCGTACATCATCCAGTCCATGGAGTTTTCATAAAAGACATCTCAGGCAGCAGCTTCCAGCTGATTTAACTCGCACAATGGTCCTCCAATTAAGGATCCGAACCCCGGTCCGCCGGTCCTTGAAGATCCCAAAGAAGCGTCTTATTGCTTATTGCCGTTCCGGGACAGGAACATATGATTGACAATTCGGTCACAGACCGCAAGACAAATTTAAATAACTGTGCAAAAAGGATCTGTCAGTTGTCGGTTGTCTGCAGACCTCAGACCCTAAGGAGTTGTCTTTTCTTTGGGAAGAAAGATCCAAACAACCGAACATCCGAACAGATGATTGTCTGAAACCAAAACAAAAGCAGGTCGGGGCACTGCCCCGGGAAACAGCTGTCGAAATGATTGGAGGCAGGAACAGGAGGCAGGAGCAGGAGGCAGGAGCCTCGATCGGAACTGAAAACTGGTAACTGGAAAAGGTGCAAGGTGCAAAACCAGAAATGGAACATTAAACAGAAGCAGCCATAATGAGCCGCCTGCATCGAGTAGTTCGAGCGGTTCGAGTGGTTCGAGTGGTTGGTCCCACCCGATGATTAGTCCCGAGTCCGAGGGTCGGGCCCTGGGTCGGTCTCGAGCAGGTAGTTCAACCTGCCTCGGTCTGGTCCCTCCTCGAGGAGCTGCTAGCCTGTTGAGCAGCTGTCGTTAATGATCCGCCCGACTCCTAGAATGCCCTGGGACCTACATTGTTCCATAACTGTTTCGAGAGCAAATGGAATCTCCGCTTACGGCACATCTAATCTTTATTGACGGTTCCTTCGGTTCGTTTCGTTTCGGTTTAAAGCATTTTCAGTTCCAATCCTCTCAAGGCAGGCTGTGGAAAATTCTATTTGTCAAACAAATAATTTCGTCTGCATTATTCCCCGTCTGATCCCCGCCAGATAAGCTGGGGTAGTCGCATCCGAGTGTGAGTCCAAGTGAGAGTCGTTACCGCAGGTTTCCAGAACCAGCAGGTAGCCAGCACGAAGGACGCTCCAACTGCAGCCATTGAGGGTTCACAAAAACGATATTTGATCAGTGACATCGTTTGTATTGACAGCCCAACCCTATGATACAAGTTCTCGTTTTCTTGTTAGTCGTCTTACAGTATGATTTTGGATTTTAATTATATATATTAATGGTTAGGTTTGTATCTTTAATACAGATATTGGGTAAGGATTGGGGATCTCAAAAAGGTTTATAACAAGGAAGGGATAGACTGAATAACAGGGAAGTGTTAATTTGGGATGGAATTAAAGGTTAAAGCCCTTTGGAGATTATATTTCTCTTTTGAGAGACCCTGTATAAGGTTTAACTATGAAGGTTAATCCTGCATATTCAGGCGATCCTGATAAGATTTTGGGCCAAAAAGACTTAAGAACTAAGACATAGTCTTGGTTATTTTTTGTTAGTCTTTAATACAGATGTGTTATAAGGATTGGAGATCCCGAATAAGGTTTATAACAACGTAGAGGATAGAACTGAAGGTGTTCTCTTTTGAAGGCCTTCTATAAGGTTTAACCATGAATGAATATCCTATTTATTCATCTGATCCTTATAGGATTTTGGCCTGAAAAAGGCTTCGAATCAAGGCAAATATTCAAGGCATAGATCTATGTTTATTAAAAAACAAGTAAGGTAGCAGCAGTCGAGTTTCCCGATTGCAAAATACCCTGTACCCTTAGACATGCTTACAATTTATTTATTTAGTATCAATAATGCTTCCCTTGCCATAGATTTTGCATGTGGCATAACTTCCGTATTTCTTATCCGATTTGGTTCAAATTTAAAAATTAGATAGCTTTTATAAACACCAACGCATATGCCGAATTGCATAGCATTAGGTTTATAATTGTGGGCGTGGCAGTCTTTTGCGGTTTGCGGGGAGCGTGATCGTGGCAGTTTTTTGCTGTTTGCGGGGGAACGGGGGGTGATATCAAAATAAAAAAACAAACTTGTACTGCGTATGGTAATTACCTATCCAACGATATATGGCACATGTCTGTAGCTCTTGTAGTTTCTGAGATCTAGGCGTTGATACGGACAGACGGACGGACGGACGGACGGACGGACGGACGGACGGACGGACGGACGGACGGACAGACGGACATGGCTATATCGACACGGCTGTTGATGCTGATCAAGAATATATATACTTTATGGGGTCGGAGATGCTTCCTTCTGCCTGTTACATACATTTGCACCATATTATGATACCCTTTTCACCCATTTTTAATGGGTACAGGGTATAATTAGCCATGATTGACTCGAATGTTGTGTCGCTTTTATTGAAAAACAATTTTGAAGTAATTCAGTCAATTTGTCCTTGATTAGCGTTTTTTTTGGGAATATGGCCTGAAGACTAACCTACCCCGGCAGCACCCAGCATCGCGGATAACTGTTTAAACACACACCCCCGTACCAGGACCTGGACCACCCCACATCCGACACCACATCCCCAAATTCCGATCTCCGCCTCCCTTTAAAAAGGACAAGCGCGTCGCTTGCGCATAAAATGCGATTTTAATCACTTTCCGTTCCGTGAATCGCAGGAGTGTGACTGACACTCCACTTCCAGACCCACTTTTAAATGCCAAGTGTCCTGTCGCTGCCTTGTCTTTGCCTTGACTTCGGGCTCCGTGCGAAATAATTTCATTTAAATATCCACACATAAAGTTCGCCTCGGGTCTGAGCTGTATGTTAATGTAATTTTTATGCTGATTGCGAATTTCCACATTTCCGGGCGGGTGTTCGACTCTTTGTCAGGGAATTAACGTGGGGCCGCGAGTGCCCCGAGTCGGGTCTGGGTTTTGGCCGTAATGCCCCGATTATGATGTTTGCTCATCGCGCTGGGCCTAGGACTCCTTCTCGTCCTTTCCCTGCTGGGCCGCCTTTTGATGCTTCCCCTTTCGACTTCAACTGGTTTTTGGTCGGCTTTTGTTCCAGCCGCTGCCTGTTGAGAGCCGCCTTTTGTTTATGGTATGTCCCCGCCGCCGCTGCTCCTCGAGTTTTAATCAGCAGCATTAATTTAATTTAATTTGATTTAATATTACTCCCCGGCATATGCCGGCGCTAAGTACGTCTAAGTGGTTCGTGTTGCTGCGGCGAGTAGTCCAGGCTCCAGGCTCCAATCCATCTCCGACTCCGACTCCCAATTGGATCTATTGTGTGGTCCATTGTAGGAGAATTGCTTTTTGTCTTTTTCACGGTCGAGCCGCTCATTAAAAAATGCCCAAGGATTACGTACTGGCTGTCCATTCAGGTATCTTAACACTCGTCCTGGCTGGGATTTAAAGTGCAATGCAAAGCCAGCCACAAAAGGATTCCCATTTCCAGGATACTTAATGAACCTCGGCCGGCATGCAATTAAAATTACTTGGACTTGCCGCCTAATTTCTCTTCTTCTTGCAGGACCTCGACCTCACCTGGTGTCCTTCTGGTGGCATTCCTTTGATTGCCGCTTTCAGCGCTCAGTGGCTTCGATGGGCAAATAATTTAAATGAATTTCTCGTTTTCATTCCAATTTCGCACTAACAACGTTTTAGCAACACTTCAAAGGTTTCGATTTCAACAGCCAGGGGCGGCGTGGCGTGTCCTGGGGGCGGGCATCGCAATCCCTCCACAGACACAAACACAAGCACTCTGTTACAGGCACACACACACATCCTGGCATAAAAATAATCAAAAATGGCATATAAACAAACACGACAACGAGGACGAGGACGAGAAGGACGACGACGAGGACCAGGACGACAACGAACGAAAGCAGCAATCGCCAGTGTCCTCCCCTGCTCTCTATCGTCCTTTGCGCTCTCAGTGGCTCTCCGCAGGTCTCTCTGTTTGTTCAAAATGTTAAAATCCTGTTTATTGGATTCAATGGTTTGTTAATTGCCAATTTCAACTCCTTCCACCCGGACAAAACTTTTCGCAGTCACTGTTCCTGTGTCTGTATTTGGGCGGCTCTTTGCATGTGGTAGTGTGTGTGTGTGTACGTGGTTGTCTGCGTGTTGGGGATGTCCTGGGAGTGTTGGCTCCCATCGATGCCGTTATAATTTCCTGACTATAAAATTCATTAGACTCCGTAGCTAGTAGCTGCTCCTGGAAAGTTGACTGCCGTTCAAGTTTTCCTTTCCTTTAGAGTTTACAGTTAACAGTTTTTACAGTTTATCGTAAACATACACACAGACATATATAGTATATCCTTCTTGTAAGTCAGTTGCGGTTTCGCTTAAAGTTGTCCAGGATAGGACTTGGTTTTATTCAATTATGACTAAAAACCATATCCAGTTAAGTATGTGCGGTTAGAAGGGAAAGATTTCTTTAAATGATGAACTGTAGATGCTACTTTTTCCGAGATATAAAAAGGACGATTTGAAAGGATATAATTGCAAGGAATTGTATCTGGTGCTTGGTTTCCATTTGCCTGTAGCTGTGTAGTGATTAAATACATTTCGAACACTACTGCAGGATCTCTACTATACTAGTATATTCATTTTCCGTACAAATGTATTATTAATTTACGTATTTCTTACAGATTTTCGTCATCTCTGGGAATTTTGCTCTGAATCTTTCACAATTTAAATGAAAAGTGAAATGAAATGCATCTGAATTGGGCTGTGAAGCCAAAAAAATATAAAATGAAACAAAATTGGGTAAAGAAAGATATCTGCATTTGAGGAATATTCTAAAGTTTCTCTATAAAAAAAAAACAAAACCCTTTAAAAAGGGATTTTACAAGACTAGTATTTAAATAAAAAAGGATATGTTTGGGATAATTACCGAATTTCTACGAATTTCTACTATAAATAAAAATTAAATCAATTTTAAGGATGCAAAAAAGTTGTCAATTGGCAATAAGGGAATGTTCTTGAAAACGGAATGATTTGTATCCTTCCTATTGGGCAACCATTTTATAAATTAGACTTTCATTACAAAAAGGATACAGGTTCGGGTGATAATTTCGAGGAAAAAGGTAAATAAAGTTAAATATCAGTTGTTCTTTTTCTTGCTGGAAAAATGTATGCAGGGTCTCGAGACAGAGGCGAATTAAGAATCCTGCGAGAAATCCTGCAAATAGTTGAATTTTTATGGAATTTTCAGGCATTGAAGAGAGAGGGAAATCCGGTGCGTGACGAAGAGTGAAGAAGCCGGAAACACAGTCTCACACAGTCCAGTAGATTTGGACTTAGAAAGCGCTTCACAGTGGAGACTCCCAAGCACCGACCGACCGGCTCACAAATCTGAGTTGACAACGCATTTCCGCATCGATGAATGCGCCGGAGAAGTCTCCGCTTCCCGGACTCTCGGATACCCTGCCCCTGGAAGCCGTCGGTCCTTTGTTCGATTCGGGCAGTTCATCATTTCAATAAAACTTTTATTTTTTTTCGTTCCATCCACATCCACATATGCTGCGGAAGTGTCAGTAAAATGTGCACGGAAAATCGGGGTTTTCTTGCATTGACAGATGTCGAAGACGCGTGGGGGGAGGGGGCGCGCGAGCGAGATGGATGGAGCGGAAATAGAAAGCCTCGACCCCCTCCCTGTCCAACCACTAATACGCCAGCTGTCCCTGTCTATTCACTCCCCCTCTCCCACTCCCTCTGTGGATATATCTGTGTCTGATGGCAATTGCCGAATAATGTCGGAGTCATGAAATATTTAAAGAAACTCAAATGGAGAGGTGTTCCGCCCACTTTTTGCTTTTCCTGCATGCGACACAACATGTTGAATTTTTAATGCGGATTTTTCCCAAATATTTTTTTCGCATCCGGATGCTGTCCGGGAAATACTTTAAAGCATACTTTAGAGCGTCGTTCGTCACCGAAACGGGCTTCAAACGAAATGGTTGAATGGCTGAAATAACGGTTTGCCTGGAAACGGTTTGTAGCCCGCACCAAGGTGTGTTTTTTTGGGAGATGGTAGCCAGGATTTGGTGAGAAAGGTTTTTGGTCCTTAAAGCTTTTCCGAGTGGGCGGCCGCGGAGCAGACATCCTGCGAATGCCATGCATCGCCCGAAAGATAAGGCCGGAGAAGGCGGCGGCTGACTTTTGGCCTCCACTGTGAACGGAAACGAGACGCACGAAAATGTGCCAAGCCATCTTTCATCCCTTTCCTCAGGATGCACTGGGAGAAACGAATAACGAGTATGACGTTCGAGTATTTTAAAAAGAAGTTTCAGTGCTATTGAAGGAAAATTAGCAATTTTTATGAAAAAATCTTGAATATTTAAAATGAATATTTTTTTTTTCAGTGCCGGGAACAGGAAAAGCAAACATTTTTTCCCCGCCCTGATACGCCTTGATCGTTTTAATTTCTTTTGCCATTTGCCTGTTACATATTTTCACACTTTATCGTCACTTCTCGCTCTGCCTCTCCCTCCATGTACTTGCCTATTCTCCACTCCAGCTCCTCGTTTGTTTGTTTGTTTGTTTGTTTGTTCGCTTGTCTGTCAAATGAATTATTTGCATAGTTTTGGGCGCAGTACCGGGTCCCAGGTCCCATGTCCCGCCGAATCGCGAAATGATATCGAATCAAACGAATACGAATACGAATACGAATACGAATGAATATTGCATCCAACGGAATCGAATACTCGTACGAGTGGTTGGGGCTAAGCACGGATTTCCACGCCCAGGCCGTCGTGTAAACATTTATTTGATGCCCGAATAACTTTTAAATATGCATGTCCTGGAATAGATGTCTATGCACTCTGCCCTGCATAGATGTCCTTCTCTGGACTCCCACTCCTCCGGCTAATCGCATGTGTGATAAAGACTTAAACGCCGCTCGGCGTTGGTAAGCGTCTAAAAGCTGGAAAAATCATGAATCATGGATGAGTCCTTCGGAAATTAGTGAGGCAGGAGTGGAGGCTTTGACAGGACGAAACATATGCACACAATTTGGCCAAAACAGGAGCAAATGGATAACCTAATAGGTCGTGAAATTGGCTGGGTTTTAGAATATGAAAAAGATTTTATCGGAAAAACGAAGACATTTTTCATCCCTCAAAGCTTGGATATTAGAAAAATTCATTAGAAACCAAGACTCTTGGAAGGAAACCAAAATCTACAAACAGGAAACGGAAATAAATTTGGGAATTAGGATCAAAATTTTAGATAAACATCAGATCCATTTCCGAAAGTAACATTTTGATAGAAGATTCTGTTAATTTTCTAAAAATCAGATCACATTTCTTGAAGATTTCTTTTAAAACCATTTACGAAAATTGTTAAATTTCTTCCAATAGGGTTTACTTAGATCATCAATTCAAGGAAATCTATTAGAGAAGAGGTATCAGGGGTAGATTTTATTTATGGTAATTCATGTTACAAGTAAAAGGACTCTTTAAGTGGTTAAATTTTAAATCCTTATCAGCAATCTAGTATTTTCTAGACATATGTTCCTCCTTCTGTTTTTATGAGAATCTAAAAATCAAAGATTATGCACTTATAGAGAGATAAGGTAATCCTTTTTACTTAAACAGACACCCCCTGAAAATATTATCTAAAAAGAGATCAGATATTCGTTTAGATTTTCTAATTTATGCGTTACTTAAAATTTATATCTCTCAGTTCTTTATATCCTTTGATGGCTTTGATTCAAACTCTTGCTCTTCAGCAAAGACAATGCTCTGCCTCAGGAAGGACCCCGGGGAGTTGCAAAACAGCATTGAAATCCTCATGGATCGCATCCAGGGATTGCATGCAATTCGGACTCTTCAGAGTTGATTGGCTGTCTTGGTCCCAGCTATCCGGTCTCAATGGCTTCCTTCACATGAAAGCCTAATCAAAGCCGGACTGCACTTGAAACTTGGCTGGGAATTACAGAACTTGGTTTTAGAAGCGATGGTCCGGAGCTGCCCTTGGCACTCGAGGGGCGAATGCATTCAAGACCGCCAATTGGCTAGAAGCGAGTTGATTAAAAAAGCTCCGTGGCAATGGCCGAAAAAAATGGCCAAAATAAATGACTTTCGTTTAGTGAACGGCGGAAGCGACAAACTATGGCCGCCATTGTGAGCCTGTGAGAGTCGCAGTCCGAGCCAGGAAACTTTTCAAATAGACATTTTCAAAGGCAAACTTTACGCCTTACTTCACTGCTCGTTTGCCAACTTTTTTATCAGCATCCCCAGCTAGTCTGAGTCTGGGCCAGGATGCAGGGGCGTGGCAGGGCAGGCTGGATGCCGGATGTTTAGCCCGGCGGGTTGTAGCGCCGATGCGGTGGCTGGGCAGGGAGCTCCCTTGTTGTTTCGTCCTGTGGTTAGGCCATTTACAGCTAGGAACTGGACAGGCTAGTCTAGGGCAGGCCAGCAGACTGTCCACAATTTATGATGTATGCAAGCTGGGCAGGGGAAGGGACTCGTGCTCCGGACTGCCAACACCCGCATTTATGGTATGTGCGACTATTTGGTTTATTTCAAATAGAATCACATTTGTACACACACAGGGACGCTTAGTGGTCTTTATTGGGAGGCCCTGGTAGTTGTTTTTGTTTTTGTTTCTGTTGTTGTTGCTGGTGTCGCCGTTGACCCATGGCTGGCACCCACAGTCGATGCGGTTGTTTGGTCATCTCCTGTCTTTGGGGAGCAAACCTTTTTCCAGCATTCTCATTCAATTTGGATCCCCACAAACGCACGCACCCACATTTGTCATTATAGTTTATGTAGTTTGCGGTCACATTTGGCCAAGCAATATGGGTTTGGTCCAGGCCCAACCCCCTTGCAGGACATCGGGATCAGGACTCACAATCAAGTGCTAATTTTAAATGTATATGGATATTTTATTGCTGCCATTAGAGTTATTAGACTGAGACTGAGATCTGGTTGGTAGTTGCTGTTTGCAAAGTGGTTGAGCGAGATAAGGGAGTCCTGAAGGGGTCGACGGGCCTAAAGGGTTTGGGGGCGGATCTGTTAATGGACGCAGGGGCAGCCCGAACAAAAAACTCCCCTAGTTCGAGTTTTTCATATCAAAAGATGTCCTGATACGGGATAAGCTTACGCAACGCTGCTCGAAGGGTCACTGGAAGTAAAATATTGATTTCATAGAGGTAGGCCTGAGGACTCTCCAGGACTCTCTAGGACTTTTGTTATTCAACACCTTCTGTCCACAGTTCGGGTCTCGCAATTTGTTTTTAGAGCTTTGAGTGCCAACTAGAATTTCTTTTGTGAAGCGTTCGGGCGCCATTTATTGCCGTTTTGCCACATGCCCCTCTTACGCATGTACTTGCCACATTTTGGGGCAAAGAGCCCGCGCTACAATTCCAAATAAATCAAAATAACTGTCAACGGAAGCGGCGTCCATAGTTTTTCGGACCCGTAGCGTAACGAAACAGGATCGAATCGAATGTGGGGTAAGTGTGGGGTAAACCAGGACCAGGACCAGGAGGAGGTGCCCGCAAAAACAGGAAGACCGCGACCATGTCCATGGTGCACGTTCCTGTCCGGGAAAAATCCAAATCCGGTGTGCAGCAGGAACCCGGCGACCCAGACCCAGACCCAGACCAGGGTTGCCAATGTCATTGTTGTGTCGCCGCCATTTGGCAACCAATTTTTTCCCCATTTTTGTCAGCGGCGGCGGCGGCGTCATCATAATTAATTGTGTAACTTTTGCGGTCAACTGTGACTACCAAAAAATGCCGGTCCAAGGATGTCCTCGCTTTAACCATGGATGGAATAGTATTTTGGCAATTTTCACTTCTAACAACTGCTTTTAAAAAAGTCAATTAACGTGAATGAACCCTGCCTCTCTATTAAGGACCCGACAGCTCCTGCTGTCTTTGTTCGTTAAAGTTTCGATAAAAGCAGCGACAACAAACACCGGAGAGCCGAAACATCTTTTGGCCGTTTGCCTTTTCGGGCCCAATCAAAAATTAATGAGCGCCAGGCGCTTATAGGTGATAAATCACCTTTCAAAAAAACAGGAGGGACCCCAAAGGATGGACGTCCTGGGGGAATGGCAAAGGAAGTCAACAAGAAGCAGCAGTGTTTGAGGAGGACACAGGACTGAGGACCCAGGACTGAGGACCCTGGGAATGCGAAATGGAAATGCTTGCCATTATAATTAATGTCGGCTTTCTTAATTTGCTTTAATTGCCGCCAAATGCGGCACAGCGAAGCCTGCCACTTGATTTACACTGCAAATGCCGACTTTTCGCTCCTACGGCGAGAAAAATTATAAAAGTTATGTTTTTCTGAGCGTCTCAGCCAGCCAGTTGAAGATGGTATCAGTTGAGCTTCCTTACATCTTCAAGACAATAATTCAAGACTAGGCCTCGACTATATGATACCCGGTACTCCTTCTTCGACCATTAAGCATTATATTTCCAATCAAATTTACATTTTTGCGATTAAAAAACCTCTTTCAATAAAATGTTTTATTTAAAACAAAAACTATGAAGCTTTTAAAGGTCCATAAAGGGTTTAACTTCTATAAAAATCGATAGGTTTGGGTGGATTTCATGTAGAATATAAAACATTATCTTCAGAGCAGTTTGGGGTTCCGAAATGTTTCCTCATCCTGCTACAAAGAATCACTTACAATATTCCCTTATCTTGAAAAGTACCGGGTATTACAAGTCAGGTTGATGGTAGAAGGATGAGCTCTGTTCGTGGCATCCGGAAACGGGACAGGGAGGACAGGAAAAGCAACTCCCCCTCATGGTGTGGACTGGCCGCACCGCATGACGCGGTATTTATTAATTTCTTTGACAAATCTGTTGTGCTGAGTGGCGTTCTCATCGGGCTTTTACTTTTCGCTTTCAGCCCACAATCCCCCTGTGTCGTGGTCCTGGTCTTGTTTTGAAACACTTTGTCAAAGTTCTGCAACAACTTTTGTGGCACACCACGGGGCAAAGTCGCAGCAGCAATTGCTAAATGCCCAGATACACACACACACACTCGGAATAAGGGGCATGAATGAAAAGAGAGAGATGGATAGGGAGGGATAAGGACAGAACGAGCGAGAATCACTTGAAAAACGCAAAAGTAATAAACTTAATTGGTTTGTTCGCAGTTACTTGTGCCCGCTCAGACGAAGACTCTCCGGTATTATCACCACCCACCCGAACACCACCCACCATCAACACCACCCCCGTGGCACCATCCCCCCCTCCTCACTGAGATGTTCAGAAGCTGGAACCACTCGAGCATTGCGTTGCGTTTTGCGCTTTTAAGTAGCAAAGTTTTTACTCTCGCCTTGTTTTACTTTTTTTTCCAGCTCCAGCTCGCTTTTCAGCTAAAGTGTTGAAGTTTGCTCTTCGAGTGCCTGCCCAGACCCACTCCGGGGACCCACCCACTCACTGGAATAGAAAAACTTTGCCGGCATTTGGCAACAACAAGAAAAATCGCTCATACGCCGCATTGACTCAACGCCCCCACACTTCCCTTTTTTGCCACTTTTGAGTGCTTATTATTTTATCTAATGAATCTGTTTGGGTTACCTCTCTGAGGAACCGGGGGTGGACGGGTTCTAGTTTTTGCATAAATATGGGAAAAAGTTTGCCAAGTGCCACATTTCCCTTTGGCATCCTTTCGCTTTTTGTGGCACTTGCTTTATTGCCCTCGGAGTCGGAGTAATAGATATTCCGAATGAATGTTTTGATCCACCAACCCACTGGATTCATAATCCGGAGTCAAGTCGCTTGGCCGCAATGTGACGGCACATAATTATGGATAGAAGTCTGTCTCTGTAGTCTTTCTACACAATATCCAACACTTCCAGCAGAGACACCAAGTTTAACGCGGTCCTGGAATACATCCTTTCTGCGGCTTTCTGCTTTTGGCTTTGGTCCTGGCACTTACGACTAATTGAAGACACAGCCAGACGACGCCTTCGCCAAGGATGCGGACTCACCTGAAAATAGAGATAGAGGAATACATATAGAATACACTGAGACAAAAGAGATATTATTTATTTATCAAATATTCAGAATAAAGAGAAAACTGTCATCTCTTTGAAAAGCTATATCCTTTTTCTTTGTGTATAAAATACAAATCTTACAAATCTTGCTTAAGCAAAAGTTTAGTTTCCTCGTTTTACGGGCGCATAAAGTTAGTGAAATCGTGTAAATTATGTTTAATAGATAAAGCCAGCCAGAAGGAAGTCATCCGCCTCCGCCTAGGCGGCTGTCTAGACCAGCTACTAATGGAAGCCAAACAGAACTAGGAACTTCCAGATCCTCTCCTCCACCTACCCCACCAGGACCAGGCCTGTCAAAGTGGAAGAAAGTAAAGTTTGCAGTTGCAGCTCGGTTGCAAGTGCAGCAGCCGGAGAGAGTTGACAAGAGTCCTTGGCAGGCTTGTGTCATATTATGTCACCCGGCCAGGAGAAGAGAAGAGTTCCTTCTCCTTCTTTTGTGATCCCTTTGGCTGGCCTGCCCGCAGGTCAAAGTAATAAGTCAGCGGACGGGGAAGCAAACAGAACGGAGTCGGGCGCGTAATGAAGCTGCCTGGTTAGGATGAGTCAGGTTCAGGCTGTGCAGGTTCCCCACTCCCGCGGCCACTCCTTGTTGACCATATGATGCCGCCTGGGCTTGGCTTGGAGCAGCGTCTTGGTCCGGTCTGGTCTGGTCGGTGTGTGTTTACCTGGCAGCAAAGGGCCATAAAAACAAAGACAAATAAACCCGAGCGACGAGAAACTAATGTGGAAATTCAGGTTAAACTGGCTTCGCTCCTTTGCCCCTTTTTTGCTGCCTCGGCTGGGTTGGGCTTCGCTCTTAAAAAGAACTCTGATGCTTGTGCCTCTAAGGATGCAAAGTCATAACTCAAAAGTCTTGCAGCCAGAAGGGGCACGGAGCCGGCAGGGGCAGAGCCACTGAAGCAAGAGCTGTGGCGCACGCCTGCCAGACAACCAGACAGACAAACATGTGACTTAATGGTTGCCCCAGACGGGGGCAGGTTCGGGGGCCTGGAAACTGCAACTGAGAAGGACTGTTGAGGGAAAAGAGAGAGAGTGAGCGGGGGAGGAGGTGCTGTCTGCAAATCCCAAGCAGTGGGGCACGAAAGAAGAGGCTGGCTGGGGCAAGTACCCAGGCATCAGACGTTCTTGCCTCACAAACATATGTGCTCGGTAGTTGGAGCTCGGAGTCCCAGCAGGTTGTCGCCACCGCAGCTCCTCGACCCACTACTTCTCCCTTCAACAGCAGAAGCAGCCACATTTAAGTCAAATGCTAAATGGCATTTGGGGACACTAGCGACAACATGAATACGAATAAGAAGTCTTGAGTCTTGAAATCCCCGGGGATCGAAGCCTAAATACCCTTGCCAATAAATAAATTTCAACTCAACTAAGCTGGACTTGGCTGGATATATTTCTCATTCTCATAACAAGCATATAAGTGGCTTAATTTATGCAATCGATAGGTATTTTATGGTAAGTTAAGAAATAGAAATCAATTAAGGAAAGTACTCGTAGATATAAGAAAGATATTCCTAGTAACAACAACATAGTTTATTATTTGGGGATCTAGACCTATTTGGTCATGAGTTGTAAATCAAATAACATTCCATGAAGTTTAAAGCATATTTTATACTTCAGTATGATCCTTAAACGTATCATGCTCATACGACATTCTAGATTAGAATAGCTTCTAGTGATTGGGTCCTCTTACATTTTTATTACTCCAATATCATTGATACAGGATAGAGGACATTAGAAACTCTTAAAAACCAAACACAAGAATTAACTTATATATTTAATTAGGTATTGCCAATGGATATAGTACATTTATTTAGATCGGGTACCATCTTTTGAATATAGTCAAACATCAACACTGAAAACTACGGGGAATTCTGAGAGTACTTCAGAAAGAAACACAAACTTTCTGAAATGAAATCTTAGCACCCATTGAAGTAGATAGTGTTTTCCAATTTGAATTTTTTGAATACTTTTCTTGATTTCAAGTTATTAAGAAAAAGTAACACTTGTTCTTCTTGTAATAATGTTGAGCCCAATTGGAATTTATTATTTTTTTTTGTTTAATTAATTCGCATATTAAGTAAAGATATGTCTCTGGCTTGGCAGCAATATAACTAGCCTGAGTTGGGACTTCCAGTAAAGGACCCCCATTAATTCGTTTCAATAAATATTTAATAATTTGTTCCCTATATAGTACCCAGGATATGGTAGTACGAGTAGTAGCCCAAGAAAGGTACAAACATTCTTTTATTTTGAAATCCATGTAGAAACGAGTGGATCGGATGTTAGAGAAAAAAAGTGACTCGAAAAAAGAGAGGAAGCTACCAACCGTGGAGCTCCGCGTTGAATTTGGTTTGGAATCTGATTTTGAACTCTTTCTGAGCTCGAATCCAGCTCCTTTGTTGGGCTCTCAGGCACCCAGGCTCCTGCAGCAGAAAGCGATTTTTAGAGTTCCCAGGCCGTCGGGCTTCGGGGTTTCGAGGTTTCGGGATTCTGTCTGCGGTTTTAAGCTTTTTCTTCCTTAGCATTTTTGAGCGAACAAAAAAAGGAGTGTTAAGTAACAGACGTATTCCGTTCCTCCGTCTTGCCGTCTTGCCACATGTGGCAAGGTAGTTTTGGCTGGCCTGTCAGTCCCTGTCAGTTGCAAGTAAGTGGCTTTGCCGCCACAGTGGGAGGAATGGGTGGCATGGCCAGTGTTGGTGGTGTCTCCGCTCCGGTGGGGCGATAAGATCGGAACATACTAAGGCCGTGTTTACAGATGCCAAGTATTTGCTCAGCGAAAGTGATGAGCTGCGGGAAATCTTTTGAGTGTCCCACTCAACCTAGTTATTGAGGAGAAGGGAGAAGGATTCCCTTAGAAGGACTGCCTCGCCCAATCTCCTTCCTCAATCGACAAACTATTGCGGCAAACATAATTGCTCGAATGTGGCAGGAATTTTAAAACATGTGCGTAGCAGGACATGTCCACCCAGCCAGGAGCCGGGAGGGCAAACAAGTTCCAGGCGAACTACGGACCAAATTGTACTTACAGTTGCGAAAGGTAGCAAAGTTTTTCCTTGGACTGGAAACTTTTCCGACTCACTCGGACGGAGGAGGAGTGTCGGGTCAGCTCCTTGTTGACAAAGGCCAACCGAGGAAGAGGTCCTCACACAGCTCCCAAGCAAAAGTGAAAATGGCAGAAAATTAAACGCACAAAACTTGAAAGCAAGTGAGTGATGCCCGAGACTCAAAAGAAGTCCTGGCGAAGGAGAAAAAAGGGTTCGTACCTTGCCTTGGCAATTTTAATTAAAATAGGAAAACGATTTTATGACTTACATGGGCCACTGGCATTAATTTAAAGCCATTTCTTCGATTCGAGGGCCTTTTAAGTTTATTCTCTCTCCCGGTTTGGCTTCGACCGAAAACTGACAGAAACACGCGCATTTCCAAGTGTTTTTTTCCAAGCTTCTTTGTCGGGGGGAAAATTTGCATAATCCTAATGTAAGAAGCAGGCAGGAGGGTGAGAGGATTGGGGAGACGAAACGCAGACAGCGAAGCGTCAACGGACCCGGACAAGACAAACACTCAGCGAACGGCCACCGCCTTCAGCGGCTCGAGTGGGTCGTCTTGTTGTCTTGTCGTCTTGGGGCAGGACCCCGGGTCCCTTTTCGCTTACCCTCCTCAGGGCAAGTGCCTGCACATAATGGATGCCTGTCGATTCGTTCCGCCAAACGGGTTGCGATACTTTCTTCGCCTGCGTAATTTTTTCATGTGTGCGAAAAGTTGACAACAAGCCATCGTCCCATCGTCCTGGAAAGTCAATTGGGTGTGAAAAGCCAAGCGAGTTTAATTTCCAAAGAAAGGGCTCTGATTTCCCCCAGCCCAGGGTCCCGGCGAGGGGGTTGAGAGCTCAAAGACCACCTCGAACTATTAGCACTCGTCTCGAGACGAGGCGAGCAACCCTTCGGCGGAAGGAGCGTGATCCTGCTCCTTTATCTTGTGGGTTGCGGTTGCCTTCCCGGTATTTGCACTCCAGCCCCTGTACCGGCCTTGTATCTCTTCAGGTCCTTTCAATTTACAGCCCTGGCGGCCAATACAATTGACAGTCGTTAGCATAATTATTACACAGGGCTTAGTTGAATTCGATGCCGTGAGGGTGCGCGGCTAATCCTCACGGCGGTCTCGCGGATGTCAACACCCACCGTCCCGTCAGCTATGAGGACTTCCTCCCTTGTGCCCCTGGGACGAAGCTCGTCCCTGAGGAGAGCTTGCTCCACTGCACCCGACATATGATGTTAATTTCTGTGTTGTTTCTAAGGAAATTGGTTTGCCTTTCTGGGCAATAAGGCTTGAGCTCGGATTGATTTAAACCTCTGGCGGGGGATGGGTTGTTCGAATTTAAATTGGACTTTTTCCCAGGGATCAGGAAGCTCCTTGTCATGAGATGACTCGCCACATCCTGTTGACCGGCAAGATCATGTTGCCACCTTCGCTCATTCCAGCGACTGGGTAAGGTAAAGTAAACCCTATAATTAAGTGTCCCAGACTGTTTAAAAATTAATTTATTCAGTGCTGCGACCCGGATGGAGTCCCCACCATCTGCGTCCTAATGACAGTTGATTTAGTTGTCCGGTCTTGGTCCGGGGCTTAGATAGTTGGGAGCTAGACAGCGTCAGATCATTAACTCCAGCGATTCCAAATGCTAACTGCAGATGGGAACTGGGTACGTGATTGCGTGGTAGCTCCCGAAGATGGCCAGAACTGGAGACGGTCTGGTGCTGTCTGTTCCGAGTCACAATTTGAATTTCACAAGCCATTGATTTTTATTTGATTACCACGACAATGAAGCGAGGAGCGCGGTAAACTCTTTTTGGCCATGCCATCCAGGACACGGAACACGGGACAGTTGGCGGAAAAGGCCGAGACCGGAATAATTTTTGGGAAAAAGTTTCGCCACCGGGGGTGTCAACGTGGCATGTCATTCAAGGCTGGCTGGCGTTTCACTGAAAAGTGAAACCCAAACGGAGTTTAAACATTTTAAATGCTAGGTAACGGGTACTTTCATAGTCTGATCAATTTTGCAGAAAAGTTTCCGGTTTTTATCGGAAAACAAGGCCGACTATGTGGACCCTTTGATACGTCCTTGCAACGTTTGAATTTATTGCAGCACCACACGAAAGGGGTGGCTAGTCCAGGCATCCAGGCAGTTGTCCTGGGACCCAGCAGGAGCTCAGACCCGGCTGTCAGAGGCATGTCAAAGGCGTCGTCGCCGCTACTTGGTGGTGCATCCCCCTATCCCAACCCACTTGCCACAGCACACAATCGCAAAAACTTGAGACAATCGAATCAAACTCATTCGCCCGAAATCATCGACGTGTAAAATTACGAGATAACATTGTTAGCTGTCCCGGCAGCGATGTCCCAGCAGCAACTTTGCTTTGTAGCCTCGTCCTGGTTCTCGTCCTTCGCCTGCTCAGCCACTCGTGGAAATGTGTTCAGGATTTGAAATTGAATCGCATCGCGCTTAAGCAAGAAATCAACGACACAACGACACCCATTGACGACCACATAAATGTCGAAATATGCAGTCATCCAAGGACGGGGGAGTTCGGAAAGGACATCTGGTCTATGTGGGATGGGAACTGGGAACTGGCAGCCCAGTAGCCATGGCCACTATCCCCCAGCCGAGCTGCACATTTCTGAGGTTTTCATTGTTGGCTAGTTGAGTTTTGCTATTTGAATTGCCAGACGGTTGATGGCGCTTGGCATTTGCTTGCCTCAAACTAAGTTTAATTGGTTTATCCTTTTTCGGATTGTATATGGTAGAGGGGGAGCTTTGGGTCTGTAATTAAGTCGCTTTTTGGGACTCCAGTTGTTGTCCAGGAGTCGGACAACAGAGGCACTCATCTGGCAAATGCAATGAGAGTGATCGAATGAAAGGATCAATGAAGGGTGATTAAGGGTTGCACCTCCCTTTAATGGCTTAAAAGGTTGATGTCCTTCCCCCTGCTATGTTGCACTTTTTAAAGCCACCAACTTTAAGCCTCGCACCTCGTCTCATAGCTCTGAATAATTTACAGAGTCCGAGGGCATATGCCAGATACCAAATATCCATGCCAGACACGTTTGGTAAAGGGTTTCGCTTTCGTTTCTCGGAGGTTGGAGACTTGGGGCTTGGGGTTTTGGGTGCAAGACAATCCCAGAAAGTTTCAGAGTACCAGGCACCCACCCAGTCTGGCTGAAGACAACATTATTATAGTCACAGAATGCCTTGCGTTTATAATTTGCTCTCACAAGGGGAGCGGGTCCCTCTTACCACGAAGCACTATCCTTGGGAACAACTGCCCGGTCCAGGGCCGATTTCCAAGAAGGCTGCCCCGGCTCTGTCTCTGGCCAAGTTCGAGTTAAACTTTTTACGCTTGAAGCGCCTTTCGCTCCGGTCTGGGCCGGTCTCGGGTCCTCGACCAAGTCCAGGTCCAGGTCCATTGGCCAGACCCCTGCTTGTCGTACCTTTGTACTCATTCAGCAAATAGGTTTGCTCTCCGAGCACTCAGAAAAATCAGATTAAGTCCCGAAACGGAAAACTTAAAACCCAGGGATCAAAGTTAGTCACTTTTTTTGTTGTCTAATTGGTGAGACTAAGAGAGTCTCCATTAACCATATCGATATATCGACTGCTTTGTAATTCTGTTTGCTTTTTTCCCGGCGTGTATCCTCAATCTGTCTGCCAGCTCAGGCATCCTTTCTCCTGCCCCTCGAAGCCGGATACTTTTTCCTCCTCCGACGATTCTTGTTTGTTTAGACGAAAGTTCCCCAGCTGATGTTTTTTAGTTATTTTGCTGAGAAATCTGTTTTCAAGTTTCAGCAATTTAATATTTTAAGTCCACAAATTGTTGCCGCTGTCGTTGCTAGAAAGGATTACTGCGCATTCTAATAAGCTGTTAATTGCTTGACGGAGCAGACTGGCGACACTGGCGATGTCCTTGTTGCTATAGCTATCGTTATAGCTAACGGTAAAGCTATACCCCGTCGCTGCGAGGCTCGAATGCTTTTAGTTTGGAATTTCATTCTGCGAATTAAGAACCTAATAGCTTGCGGACGCGAACTACTGAGCTTTTCCATGGGCTTCTCCCCTGTCTGGATTATAAATTGGAGTAGTGGTGGCGCTGGCGGTGGCGAGGACTCATCTGCTGAATTCTAATTACCGAAATTGATAGTCAAGGACCTCTAAGGTGAGCAGCAGCTGCACTGTCCCCCGACAGGCCCGATCGCACATCCATGAATACCAAATCGGATCATTTCGATACCGAAGCCAGCCAAGGTCCAGGGGTTGGCCGCCCTTTGTTACCGCCCGATCGCAATCTGAAGGACTCTCTCCTCCGGCCGGCTCATGTGCACATCCTATTTTCACGGTGCCTGCACAACAAAACGCTGTCTCATCAGCATCTGACTTCAAAGGAGTTACTTGCACAATACTTTCCTCAGTTCCTTCATCCGTCATTTGTCGGTTTCGGAAGGAACTCGGCGGAAGTTCTGTTCATTATGTCCTTGACAAACACAGTCCCTCGCCTGTCCATGACTGTCCATGGGCATATGGCCAGGCTGTTGTTTGCTGGTTGCCGCAATCTTGGTCAGTGTTGGCCGAAATCCTGGCTAGGAATTAGAGGCCTGGCTATGGGTTAGCCTCTAGAATATCGGATTCCTTACTTACTACTAGAAACCAAGTCTTTAAAAGATTTTCTCACCTTTTATCTATTTGTTTAATAAAAGATAACATATTTTTTTGACAAGCAACTTAATTTATTTTAAAGCCAAACCCCGAACAATGCCAAACAGACAGCTCTGGAATTCTTTCTTCTCTAGAAACATTTTCCCAAGAAAACGAAGGGAAAAACTGCATGTTATCATTAAGGAAGTCCACAAGAGAGTGAGTCCTGGGCCGTTTGAAGACGAGATGATTCCCCGCAGCAGCGTTAATCCGTCGCCGTTGCCGTCAAATGTGGCAGGCGGACTCGGTCTGCAACTGACAACTGCGGGATGCCACGAGGTAGGAGGAACTCATCCAAGGGAGGGGCCTGGTTATGGTCTTTTGGTCGCCGCCGATGATGATTGAAATGCGATTAGGGTCGGGGCGGAATCAGAAGCGGGATTTGGCCACTGGGGCATAACAATGCGAGTGATGAGGGCAGACAGCCGAACAGCCGGACAGGCTGTGGCTTTTGGTAATACCTACACATATTCATAAATTGATGATGAGCAGCGAGGGCACCATCGGTGAGCCGGATTATATCAGGACCTCTCTCCCGACGTTGATTTCTGCATAAATTCGCAAATTATTGGGCATCCCGCTTCCAATGGAATAATTATTGCAGCTTTAAGCGGGCTTATTACGCTCTCCTAAACCCACTAACCCACCGCGCCCATAGCCTCATCATCATCGTCGTCGGAATCATTATTGGGATCAGCAGTTACCATTGACATCGAGGCAATTTCGGTTTTAATTGAAACTTGGCCGCAATCCCGTGCAGGACATGCCCGGAGTCGTGGAGTTGACTGATTACTGCGAGGGTTGTTTAAACAGATCCCCCGTCATATTCCGGGAACTCCATTGTCCTGTGGCATTGTCCGGCCTATGAACTCTCGCCCAGGACTTGATTGATGGTTTCTCATTAATTGCCTTCGCCTGGCATTTCGTCGACTCATCTCACCCCTTTCGCCGGGTATCTTTGGTTAATGACCAGTCCCAGAAAGTACACATTATCATTAGGCGTTGCCCGAAAACAAACCCATCCAGTATTCAGTATTCAGTATCCAGTATCCAGTATCGACTTTCAACGGGCTCCTCCCTGCCCAATGGCCCGTGTTCTCCCACTAATTAGACGCCAATTTGGAGCACATTTTACAATTCATTGCCCAATAACGCGTCGAGTCCCCGGGTGTCCCATCTCCTCGATCTCTATCTGGCCTCTCGGGCTCTTAGGCTCTTTGCCTCTCGAAACTCAAAGCCGCTGCTCGATAATCAGCCGAAACAAGATTTCGGGGATCGAGTGTGATATTGACAGTCATGGACAGCTGGACAGCTGGACAGCTGGACAGGGGCTACATGGAATGGTTGGTCAGTTAGTCAGTTGGGCGATTGGTCGGAGCACATAAATCAATTCCAGTTCAAGCTGTCGAAGCGGCACGACTTGGCTTTGAATACACCCGGATATGGGGTACTTTTAAGTCGATATTCATTTTGTATCAAAAAAAGATACCAAAAAATATAGTCAATCTAATACCAAAAATTATCAACTTTGTAATGAAAGCTTTTAAATGAGACTAGCTAGGGACATTAGGATGTCTTTTTTAGTTTAAGAACTCGAGAAAATCCATTTGTTCAGAAAATTATTCTTACAAGAGGTCCTTGGAAAAGAATTCCCAGGTTGGTAAGTTTTTTATAGGATTGTGTAGTATTACCTAGGATATAGGACTAAAAAAAAACATCCTTAAAGTGTCTTTCTTGGGATTGTTTTCTAAGACTTCCTACCTTTCCCGAAAGAAAGAATACGTATTAGTCTCTGGGAAGTAATTGAATAAAAAAAAATATATATTATTTTTTCCAAGATCAACCTCCCAATATTCCCCTCGTAAGAGCATCCACTATTCGCCTTCTTCACGATATCTACTTCATTTCAGTTTAATTTGCGATTGAAAATCTGGACGCGAAGCGAAACATGTTTGGCAATTAATTGGTTAATCAAAATGATTAATTTGCATGGGCCCGGAGCACGCTTTTGCCATTCACCAGCTTTGCTAAATTAAAAGAGAATTTATGTGCCGGGAAAAGCTGCGGAAAATGAACAAAAATGAGGAAAATTCCAAGAAGCGTGGCAAGGGGATGAGGGAAAAATGTCAATGAAACCATAAAAATGTCTGAGATGTTGACCAGCCGGATAGGTGGGACGATGGAGGATTCGGATCCTGTGCTCGGATTAGTTCGAGTGATTTCTGTTCGAATAATTCAATGAGTGTGTAGTCATAGCAAATGAGTCGTTGATTAGAAAATTTTACAGGGAATAAGGAAAAGCTCATCCCTGTCCACCCCCCCCTTGCGGAAAATTATAATTAAATCGAATTATGCTCAGATTAAGTATACGCCGTGTACACACGCCAGGAATTTAAGCCTTAAAGTCACATAAAAAGACGGAGGAAACATGCCATGAAAAAGTAACGGGAAATTCAAAGCAAGAGAGGGATTAAGAGAGCAGGACGAGTGGGAGAAGCGATGTGGGTAAAAAATAAAAGTGGAAAAGAAGAGACTAAAAAGAAAAGCTTCGGGGGTGAGTGGAAAGCGAGTGAGTGAATGAGGAAACGAGTGAGCGAGTGAGTGGATGAATGAGTGCCTGACCGAGTCGATTGTCCCTTGTTCGGACCCAAAAGGGTTAAACTTTAACCCTTGTATATGTTATTTAAATAAATATTTTTAATATAAACTAATTAAAATCAAAACGTTGTATATACAAAGAAAATAATAATAACAAAATTTCATTTAATTCTAAACTCAAAGCTCTCGTTATTTTGGGGGTTAAAGAATCCAGGGTACAACACTATGCTGTCCCTTTATAGGCGAATAATTCCACACTTCGTAAACACGATGACAACGATGACAATAATGATGATTATTTTGTTGATGAAAACTTTGAAAGGGGGTTACGAATTGGTCACTGCGAGTTCCGAAATGAATAACAATTTTCAAATGTCTACAAACGTTTTTTCTGTGTCGCCATTTTACAAAAAACGAGGGCCTTAGAGGGTGGCAATGTAATTTTTTTGGAATTACATAATTTGCATAGAACCACGTGGCCACGACGACAGAAAGAAACGAGCCTCACGTCCAGATGCTTTTAGAGGCGTTCAATGGCCTGAAAGAGAATTAAAGTAATGATGTCTATGACGTCTGCATATATTTTCACTCCAACATTTGAAACATTTTTTTTATTCAACTGTTTTCACAGTCAAAATATTTACAATATATATTTGTCCAATTTTACAAAATGGGGTTTCCCCGGCAGAGTTTAATAGAATAAATCACATTAACAAGAGTTTTTGCCAAAAGATTTTTAGAATTTCAGTTAAAATCGTTGCTCTTCTTTGAATAGTAATGGGATTCACAAGAAAATGTGTTCCTTTAATAGATTTTTTTCCTTCGGTATTTGTTTTTTATATCCTTCATTCTTTTACCTGTTACTTTTTAATATTTTAAACAAGAAGATCTTGATTTTTAGTAAAGAAACCCCTTAAGGACATCCCTTATCAAAGGAAAGCTGAGTTAGTTACAGCTTCAAGCTAATAGTCCCCGTTTTTCATCCTAATTAGCCGATTAGCTTTAAATTAAATTAATAAAAAAGAAAGAATTAAAATGAAGATACAAGAAACTATTAAAAAATCGTTTATTTTATCTTAAATCGTTAAAAAAACCAAATAGATGATTTTTAAAGATCTCGTATTTAAATAAATTTAACTGCTCTTGGCCTTTGCCGGTATTAAAGGCTTCCCCCACAGAAAAGCCGACCAGACCCCCAATGAGTAATATATCAATTCCGCCGCCCAATTTGCCAAACCCCAAGGAACTCCACCAGCATCCCCAGTGCCTCCCAGTCCGAGTCCAAACCCTTCGAACTCAAACCCTTCGCGGGATTAGATTTACTGCTCAACTTTTCCCGCTGCTCGGCTTCAGTTCCAGGCTCCAGGCTCCAGGACACCTTGCCCCCAGCCGCGGGCAGTCCTTCCGCTGCCACACAAGGAGGCACAATACGTAAGGCACAATAGGCAATTCTCAAGTAGGTGTATTTTGTGTGGTTGTTGCTGTTGTCCTTGTAGCCGTGCCGCATAATTAAAAAGTCAAGTGAAAAATCACATTTTAACGCAAATGGGGAATGCCGGGGGAGTCGGACGGAATGAATGAAATTTTTGCGCCTGAAAGCGGACCAAAGTAATAAGTCAAGGCTCGGTTGGGGGGTGGGTGAGGAAGGGGGTGTGGCATGCCACACCAAAGTGCGTCAAATGCAAGAGCGGCCCATTGTGCCGGGATCCGTAAACAAACGCGGACTGCAAGCGCCGTTCCAGGGAAGGCCTCCTTCTGGCCAGAGCCATCATTTGAGGTCCTGCCGCGACCAGCCACCGAAGGAACGCATTCTTAGCCCTTCATTCTTTGTTTTAAGCGCCCAGCAATTTCCCGTCCAAGGAAACGGAATTTAAAGCCACCTAAAGAGGCTGTCCTGCAGGACATTATGCAGGACATTATGCAATTAAATATTTAAAGCGGAATCAAACGGTGTCTGAGCTGCTCTCACTTTTCCGTGGAGAGAGTCCTTCAGGATCCCTTTGTAATGAAAACTATAAATTCCGATGTTATGGGTTTTTCCAACAGTGTCCTTTTTTACGCGTTAATGTCATTTTTTGTGGAAATAAATTTAAATTCTGGCTTCATTTGATCCTTTAGAGAGGACTTACTTTGGAATTCTACATTTTCCTCCACAAATACAATAATTTATTTCATATTTGCCTTAAAATAAAATTGAAATACCTATTAAAATATATTTAAAATTACTATAAAATAAGACTCATACCTCTCTTGCTACTTTAATCTCTTTCCAAAGCCATTTGTTTGGTTTTAAAGTTCGTTTTTTATGGCCTGAAAGGGCCAGCCTCCTAAAGGACTCTCTCCCCCGCAGAATACCTCCTTTAAGTGCTTACAAATTTCACTTTTCCGTTCCCTGCCACCCAGCCCCCTCCAAAGGAATTGCAGATTTCAAGTTTCAGGCATGCTTGTTGGAAGCTTAAGTATTTCTACTTTTTTAATTTCATGCAAATTTTCTTTTCAAGATTAATGTCTGCGCCAAAAAAAGTTTTCGGAGACTCGTAAGGAGCAAAAGTTCGTGGGGGAGAACAAGGCCTACAACGAAAATGGTAATACCCTTCTTTGGATTCTCGATTTTAGAATAAACTTTGCTTTAAATTGAGGTAAGTTCAAGGTTGTCTATTGAAATACTTGGAAGAAAAACATGTACTTAATATTTGCATATATAAGATGTCTTTCTCCTTGCATAAGACTTTGTCCTGCAAAGGCTACGAAAATGGCAAAGCTTTTTCTGTCTTTTTTTGCAAAAAATCAAAACCAATCAACTTTTGTTTGCCTGTTTGGGTTAAAGTTGACTTTCTCGTTTTATTTCACTTGGAAGTGCATCGAAATGTAATTAATGCTCTCACAAATAACCCAAATGGAGTCCTTTTTTGGGGCACAATGAATTGTTCCCATTTAGGGGCTCATTATCTAGACGCTTAGTCCTTAATCCCTGCTCCTGCCCGTCGGTTTAAACTTTTTAATTGATTTCACTAACTCAACAGCAAATTGGGTCTCGTCCTTTTGCTTTCGTTTCGGGAAAATTCCAGCAGATTTTCCTCTTTTCTTGGCACGCTTCATCGCCTTTCTGCGAGTCCTGGAAATATTTAGCTGGAAACTCTGTTATTTCTAGTAAAGGAAAAAAGATTTAATTCGGGTTTCGCACAATATTCGATTGTAATCGATCCATTCTATCCTCAACAAATCCAACAATCCTCCTCCATTCGCGAATAAACCCCCGAAATCGAGCTGGAAAAATGGCAAAAAAAAACGAGAGTCGCGGTGACTCCGCTGGTAGCGGCTTAATGATGACAGTAAAATGACTTAAATCGCTGTCAATGTTGACACTTTAACAAATTTTTTCACTTATGCTCTTTTAAATGCAACGCCGCCGCCGACACACCAACAAAACGTCACTCCGACAACCGAACGGATGGATCCCGAACGGGGAACATGGAAAATAATTATGCGAAATTTTTCTGCACACTTTATCCATTGTGGCTGTTGGCTCTTGCTGTTGCTGTTGCCTTTGCTTTTGGCTTTTTCGACTCCATTTTTGCTGTATTTCTATACCCTTTCAAGGGGTATTATTATTTTTGGGGAAAAGGTGTGCCACACCGTGAAGGAGGCATATCCTATCAAGAGGACCTCTTGTCTCCATTTCTCCATCTCTCTGTTTCTACCTAAACATGCTTCTTAGTTTTAAGGCTATCCTCTTGAAATTTAAGGCACTTTCCTTTACAAGGATTACATAACATATAATCCAGAACTGAATCGGTCGACTATATCTCGTAACTGCTACATAACTGAACGACCAGGACCCTCTCAATCTTGGCGTTATTGCAGATACTTGTAAAAAGTTGAAACTTTTTGTAAACTATTTTGTATGTCGAGTCCGTTCTAGAAATTTTAAATGGATCGGTCGAATATATCCTAAAGCTACATACCTTGTAGATTCCTAATTCCATAAAATATATTAAGTTTAAAATAAACATGAATATGAACAGGTCTTATCCCATATCTCATATGAAACCCCATAAAACCCCACAGGATCTGAATACTATTTGCCATACGACATCGAAGGAGTGCTTCTAGGATTCGAAAAAGTGTTGGAATAAGTGTATTATTTTCGGAGGGAATTATTTTGAAGGGGATAAAATAGATGTTCACGAATAAATGATTTATCAAAAAATATAAAAAATTCGTGATACTTTTTGATATACCCCCGTATCTCTTGAAATCGCTTTTTAACCTGAAAGGGTATCTAAGCTTCGACTCCTTCCGAAAGTTACCATCTCCTTTCTTGTTTTTTTGTGGGCTTTTTCGGTTTTGTTGCGTTTTGTTTGGCCGAATTGGTTCCATGGCAAAGTTTGTGAAAAATTTGTATTTATTAAAAAAACGTGCAAAGTGTGCAGCGCGAAGTTGGTTCGGTTTGCTGTTGCATCCTGACGGCGTTGTTGATGATGATGGAGATGGAGCTGATGATGATGATGATGATGACGGTTAGGTAGTCATCATTGTTATTGTTGTTGGCTGGCTGGATGGCTGGCTGGATGGCTGACTGGCTGGATGGCCGACTGCCTGGCGGGCGTGTTCATTCAACCGCATATAAATCGCAACAGCAAGAGCAACATCGGCAACATCGGCAACATTCAACAACAACAATTGCAACAACGTTGCCGTGAACGGACATTGAAAAATGCAACGGAAACGCAAAATGAGAAGGCGGGGGCGTGGCACGAGGGGGGGCATGTGGCAGGCGGCACCCAAAAACATCAACAACGGTTCGAAGACCCGTCTTGCAACCAGTTGATTGGAGAGCCGAGAGCAGGTAGGAAGGGCAGAGGCTTTGCTTGTTTGACTGACTGACTCGGCTGGTTAAAAGGTCGGGAGGTCCGCAGGGAGGGAGGGAGCCCCCCACTGCGGTTTGCAGGTGAGCCTCGCCTCCCCCGTGTTGCAGCCTTTCGCTTTTATCTCCTGATAAAGCGCGACTTGCAACGCGCTGCCTGCTCCCTGCGCTGCAGCTTGCTGCATTATGAGAGCACGCTTCATAAAGGCGAACGAGGCATGTGGCAAGCTGGGGGATAGGGGCTTAAAAGGGAGGGGCTGATGCCCCGCCTGCTGCTTTTATTTTTCCACAAAAAGTGCCCTACACTTAATGTGTGTGGGCATACCAGCTTCGATTGCTCCATCCATGGGTTTTTTTTTGGTTTTTGGTGGGTGCTTCGCCCGAAGGAGTGGCCTAGTGTCGAGGCGGACATTTACATGATTGCTTTGTGGATCAATCACTTTGCGTGGGTTAGGATAATTAGATAATGCCATTAACTGATAAGAGACCAGTCAGTTTTCATCATAACATCCGTCATATCCTCGCATGTCCCTTTAGGGAGGAGTTTATCTCGGGGAAGTACCGGGTATAATTACTAAATTAAAATCACGAGCTTAGATATCAAGATTTGTTCTATTTTTATTTAATAGTCCTCACTTTATTCATTCTAAAAGTCCTTTCTAGAAAACGGATTTCTCATGAAAGGTTGAAGGCTATCTGTGGTCTAACCAATCCGACAGATTTCCCATCTATCCAGGACCTCCTCCTCCTCAACCCCTTTTGCCATTCATCCATCTAAGTAGATTGCGGCTTGTGCCGGGCTCCTATTCTAAGTAGGACACTCCGAGTCCAGCATGCCACAAGCTCTCCAATCAACGTCCCTCCCTCCGCCTGGTTATCTTCCCGTCTGCATCGATTCCTTTTTGGATCCCTTCCCTCCTCCACCTCCTCCTCGTCGTGTAATTGAATTGTTGCTGTTGTTGTAATTGCTTTGCTACCGTTTTGCGAAACGAACCCAGCCTGCTGCAGATCGTATGTGCCACACCCGACCCTCTCCCACCCTTCAACAGGCCACTTAGTTGCATTAAATACGGTGTCTGCTGCTGCTGATGCTTCCCCGGCGGAATTTTGCGAACTTGAAACTGGTTTTGGGTAGCTTTTTGTTTTACACATAACTCGTCGCATATTTTAGCCGTCGGTGCGTATTAATTTCAATACTTTTTACCCCCAACCCCTTAGCTCTCCAGCTCCTGCAATCCGTTTTTGGGCAGCTGGTGCGCGTGCGCTCGCATGCGTAATGAGGCAAGGGTTACGCATAAGCTGGACACTGGACAGCGGACCCCAGACAGACGATGGCACTCGCTACCGCACTCGTGTCGCTTGCACCTGTCGATCGGAGGAACGGCGTCATGTGCGGCACGTCGCTTGTAAATAATTCATGTTGACAACTATTTTAGCCGGTTGGAGCTCTAGCTGGTCACGGCTGACAAACGACAGCGACTGCGATTGACGGTATATAAAATTATGATTGACACATTGACTGCCAGCCGTCGACTGGCTGACTAACCATCGCAGTACAAGTGGGAGTGAGTTGTTATCTTTAGTCCACTCTGCTTCTTATCAGGTCGTACTGATGCTATTGACCTTTACCCGGACGAGGGCTGTCCAGGTTGCGATTGACATTATTTGTTGCTGGGAAACGCGATTTACGGGGATTTGCGATTAAGTGGGCGGGGCTTACCTGCAATGAAATGGAAAGTGAACGGAAAACATGTTAATTAAAAACTTTTGTGCCGATTAAAGGGATGCGGAAAGTAATGGTCGAACAATTAACAATTAGCAAGTTTATTGCCAAGTAGCCAGAAATCATGTCTGGACCGAAAGGGAAGCCGCTCCAATGAACCGGATAAGCGATCTTGGGGGTGGATGTCAGGAAGCCTTTCATATTTCCAGAGGGATTTCAGACCATGCCACGTCTTGGCCAGAAGGGGCAGCCAAAATAAACAGCCAAAAAAGTAAAGCAAATGCCAAAGTTTTCTAATTAAAATCGCGTAAGTTTTGTGCCAGCCTCGTTAAATTTTCCCCCAAAAAGCCCCAAACTATATCCTGTACCAAGGACTTTCTGGCTTCCATTCTTCACTCGCACACATCACATCTTAATCTCGTTTCATGCGCCTCGTAATTGTTTGTTAATGCCTCGCCAAATGGGAGTCCATAAACCGGGGGACGGGGCACTTTTCTCGCGGTGTCTCCGCCACAGGACATGTGGCACAGGACAGAAAAAAAAGGAGTACGAAGCAGAAAAAGGGGAAAATTAAATTAAGTGCTCGGCACGCAACGAGCAAAGGAAATCATTCGTGACACGACAGGCAGCAGGCAGCAAGGCAACAGGCAACAGGCGGTTCCCGACTCTTTTTGGGGTCGTGGTTCATTTTATCGTTATTATTATACTCCATATTTATAGTTGTATTTACAGTTGCTCCTGCTGATGAACATGATGACGACAACGATGATGATGATGCCAAGTCGGGCCAAGGACTCGGCGCAGTCGTTGCCGGCGTCTAGACACACAAAACAAACATAAAACGAAGGAGAACGGAGAACAGAGAGGACCGGAAGCACGTACACATGTACATAAATATATATATTTTTATATAAATACAAGTATATATACCTCCCTCCCCCATCTGGGACTCCACTGGGAGCTTGGGAGGAAACTTAACGCCTCTTTAACTTATGAAAAATAATATCCTGCGAGCCAGTTTCGCTTTTTCGCCGAGCCAGCTTTTTCTTCCTGGGAAGATTCTTTCCACCTCCACCTCTATCTGCGGTGCAAAAGTTTTCAATTCTGTTTCAGAAATGAATTCTTGATTGGGTGCTCTGCCCCGCCTCGATTAAAGTGCTTGGATGAACCCGCGCCAAGGTGGCCACACTGTCGCAAAGTGCAAACATCTGGCAGCACATTTCTTGCTGAAGTATCCTCGGTTATGGGCCGGGGAAGCGACACCCCAAGGGGGAGGCGTGCACTGATGGAAACTACCTTATCAGCAGAAGCCGAAATTATATGAATTGGAAAACTCACAGAGTTTTTGTGAGTAGTCGACGTACGAATACCCTATAGCATATATTTTTTTCGGAAAGTAGAGATTCACACGGATGGCTTGATTTTGTATTCAAAGATTTTGTATTCACATTATTACCAGAATTCTAGACTTTTAGACTTAAGCTTCGGTAACCAGCATAAAATATACCCAATCTCATATGTCAAGTAAGAAACTGGTATACTACATTAGATCTTTATATGTTAATTTTATTTATAAAATATTACCCTATACCATTTATTTTTATTCAAATTGTCCAAAAACTGTATTGCTACACATCGGATCCTAAAGAAAGAACAACTTTCTAAAACGAGAATATAGGCATTTGTAGTTAAAAAAGTTTACAATGTTTTTAGAATATTTTAAATCAAAATCTAAGACATTCCTATGCATATTTCTATATAAATATAGGGCAAACATTAGTACATTTTTGTAATGTTTCTTAAACTAAGGAAGAGTTTAATGGAAAGATTTTGAAAATAGTAGTATTTATTTTATTATATTATATTATTTAGGTATTCCTTGCTTAGTTTTAATTTAAATTCAATTTAAATATTTATTTCAAAAACTACAAATTAATAAATAAATATTTATTAAAAGGTTATCGGCTTATACCTTCAATCGAATCAACTTTATGAAACCAAAAGCTACAGGGTATTGTGAGTGGCATAAAAAATCAGCAAAAAAAGTGAGCACGAAACCGGAAGGAAGGAACACACACACACACAGAGTCAGTCAGTCAGTGAGTGAGTCGGAGGAGGAGAAGGACACCCACCGACACAAAGGAAGGATTCACACACAAACACACTTACACACACAGGCGCACATAGCGACAGTAAAGTGCCAAGCGACTTTTACAAGGGTCGACAAATACGAGGCAAGCTCTTGTGGCAGCCATGGTGCCGGCGGGGGGTTGCGGGTGGCAACGGGAAAAGGCAACACATTGAGCGCTTTAATGTGCTCTCTGCTTGGGCGCTGCTCGGGTGCTGCTCGGGCGCTGCTAACCCACCCCGTCCTCGTCCTCGTCCCAGGCCTGATCCTGCTCAGCGAGCTACGCCCTTTAAGGCCGTCTGCCTGTCTGGCCTCGGGGGTCGCAGTCCTCCGCCACCCCGCTCCCGGGCCACCGCTGTTAACTTAAATATTTTATGGGGTGTCAGCATTGTCGATGTTGGCGCGATTGTCTTTGCCACCCCTTCCGGATTCGCCCCGCTCCGGATCCCGCTCCCGCTCCTTGCCACAGAAAGCGACTTCATTCATGGGAAATATTCGTTCCTCTTCTTTATCGTGTGCGTGGCTTGTCCTTTGTGTTCGGAGGCTAAAGTAATTCCAAATTGATAAGCATCGCTACCGATGTGGCTGAGGTGGATGGGTGGGTGGGTTGTGTTTGGCTTTGCTCAGGACGAGGCGAGGCGGGGGTTCGGGTATATTAAACTGATTTGTTCCGAGAAGAAATCGAACACGTCAAAGTCAATTGAAATTAAGTAACAGATTTGAGCGGAACGGAGGCAGCACCTTGTGCGTTTTTTTGGACAGTGGGTTGAACTGCTAGTGGCGCCTCCCCAGCCCCTACCGCAGCCACTCCACCGAAGAAGGATGTGCAGTCCATCAGCAGCAGAATGCACAATGCAGAAATTTGCATAAGTTCCTCAAGAGCTGCATGCCCCAACTCTCAACCACTCGAAGTCGCAGCCAGTTGGATGGAGAAACAGGAAAATTCAGGCAGACACTCTTGCCCCGACAGACGGACTTCAAGTAGCCAACAATCTAAAGACAAGAACTGCAATAACAGCAACAGCACTGAGAAATATTTCCAAATAAAAATATTTCCTTTCACTCTGACATTGAAAATTAATTTACTTTCCTTAGAAGTCATCGTGAGAGTGATTTGCCATTTTTAAAAGGACTTTTGCAACAAAAATAATTATGTGCTCCAGAAAAATCGATATTTTGACAGGATGAAGCAAAGGATTCGGTAAAAGATTCACTAAAAGATTCTTTACTGCCAAATGTCTCTCGGATAAAGATGTTCAATGAATTTTATTGCATTTCGGAAACCGATTATGTTGCATTTTGGAGATGTCTTGTCTTGTCTTGTCTTGGCCATGAAAAGCGTGTCAATCAAATGCGTTTCTTAACATCTTCATTTTGACACAAATCTTATATTCCGAATAAACTCTTTATAAAGGTTTCCCATAAAGTTGAAAGATATATTCAAGATTTCTGTCAATCTCAAGATTTTATATCTTTGAAACAAAACGAATATGAACCTCGGAATAATCGTTGTGGATCGTTCGGATTCCTTTAAGCATTTAAACCCTTAAAGCGTCTCTAAAACAAAGGAATATAGTTAGTTTTTATGTAAAAGAAACTATAGAAACCTGTACTTCAATCCTGATACTAGAATACACAAAACTACAAAAAATTCATTAAAAATATTCAACGAATTAAGATTCATTGACTCCCTAAACCCAATAAGAATCTCTTCCAGTGCAGTGCTGATACCGCAATGAGGACAACAACTCCGGCAGCTGTTTTTGGCTTGTTGAGCCTTCGTCAGCACCTTCAGCTGCAGCTGGTGGAGCTTTTGGGAGCTCTTGGAACTCATGGAGCTCATGGAGCGCTCTTGGAGCTGTGGCCAACATGGTGCATGCGTATTATAAGGAGTCCACAATAAATTACGTGTCAATTACAAGAGTCAATTGCATTAATCATCGCTCGGGACTCGACTGTGGAGATAAAAAGGCGCCTGCCATCTGTTTTGCTTGTCAAGAACGAGGGCGTGGCAGCTGTGTGGTGAGGCAGCTGCCCCAAAAGCTCCAAACCGAGCAAGCCCCACCCCGTGGGGTTGCAGTTTTGCAAATTAGAAGGAAACCCGTTTGCAACGCTTCCAGGCTACTTCTTTCTCCAGACATGTGCGTAGATTGTCATAAATTTAACGCAGTCGACATGGAGTTGCAAACTTTTTGGCAGCAGCTCCTCCTGCTCCTTCTCTTGCCAGTTTCCCCGCCAAGTGTCATGTAAATGTGCAACAGCCTGGAGACGTTTGCTGTGGCATGGGGTGGGGCCATGGCGTTGCAAGACCCCAAAAACCAAAGCCCGACCTGGGCCGAAAAGCCGCCAACTGCTTTTAACTGTCATTAATTATGTCAAAATAAGATTTAAATGCTTTTTGTCTGTGCAAACATTTGAGGAGGTCTTTGAGGAGGGATTTGCTTTCGAGGAGTAACTCCAAGCCCCATTTGAAAAGTTTCTGGCCCGACTAAGATGGCATTTGTTTAGTTCAGACTTTGGCAAGGACTCTGAAATTCCTTTGTGGACTGCATTCCAAACAAATTGTTGACGGGACGAAATCCCTCCAAGTCTTCCACCTGAACAAATACAAGTTTTTCATTAACAATGATGAGTCGGGAATAATTGGTGAAAATCGGCTTAGGTCGCTCTTGGCCCGCCCAGGTTAATGGAATTTTGAATAAGTTATCTGCCGGCCGATAACAAAGGCCGATAATTGTTTCTGCTGCGTCAACAAATCACCGATTCACGTCTCAGGTCCTGGAAGAGTGCCCACTCTGTGTCCTTACAGCTGCACAATTCAATTGTGGCTGCCATTGTGATGCAAACCACTGCTGCTCCTGATGTCTGCCCCTGCAAGCCACTTGAATGCAACATGGCCAATTAATTACGCAACAGCAAGGCCCCCGACCCCGACTCTAGCAGATTACCGGGGCCACCCCAAGTCATCCAGCCACAATGACCGCAACATTCAAGTGTCTAACCCACGCCAGGTCAGCATACCTCCAGCCTCTAAGCCTCACCTGGCCAGCTACCCCGTCCTGCGATTACTTGCCGTGTCTCTTTTTTAATTTGCATAAATTATTCTGCTGACTATCAGGGTTGAGGGGATTTCATTGAAATGCCAGCTTCAATCCAGCTTCAATGATATAGAATTTCCAAGCACACAAAAAATGTTATTCTATTGATGGAACCTCTCCCCATCGACTGGCTTCCAGACACCCAGCCTTCCCTTATCCGCCCTTATTAAGAGCAAATTCTGGTGCAAAATTTCAATGATTTTGCGGAGCGGCAAATGCAGTTTGCATTTTCATTCGCCTGCTGTCCGGGCAACATCCGGAGGCCGGTTAATCAGGCTGCCCCAATGCTTCCGGCCCGAGATTGCAGGATTGCACCATTTATGCCGTCATCGGCGGGACACAAAGCTTCAAAATAAATGAGAGGCGAGTCTATTGAAAAGGATTAAAATATATATTGGATGTCCAATTTGTTTATGATGTGGAAATGAGTTATTCAACTTTATAATATTTTTATCCAAATTAATCATTAAACGCAAAATTTAATGGGTTTCGATCTCAATGGGTTCAATCTCTACATAGTTTTTCAGTTTAATGTTTTTTAGTCGCTCTTCATTTTGTGACAATTCCCCAAAAAAAGAATGTTTGTTATTCTCTCTATTACTTGCCAAGGATCCTTTAACTGTCCTGTTTTCAAAGCAATTTTTTCCCTTGGCCGCTAGCCAAGTTTTTTTTCGTACTTCTGGCCATTCTTCCAAAGCACGTTCTCGCCCTGTTTTGCGTTTAATTGGCCGCTCTCTGGCTCATTTATCATGCTCCGGCCAGGACGCACTCCTCCTCCTCCTCTGGCCACTTTTAATTTGGATGAAATTCTCCTTATTTATAAGGTTTTTCTCTTCATTGCACTCGGTCGAGTACCAGGCCCAGATACTTTCGAGACTTTGTCCACTGGCTTCGAATGTGGTATCATGTCACTAAATCAGCACAAATTGCTCAACTGATTTATAAATTTTCCTGGCCAAGTGCCAGCTCGATAATCTCATTGCTTGCAGTTTCGTTGTCGCTCTTCCTTGGCCCTTGTCTCTGGCCAAGATGTTGCCTTTCCGCCTTTGTCGACCGAAAATGCTACCAAAATACCAAATATGTCAACGGGCTTCTCCGAGCACTTAATGGCTATTTTCCCTTCCCGTCTGGCATTGCAGTTGCTTTTCGTGTCATCTGAAGCTCTCACAGTGAGTTGGGAATTGATTTTTCTTTTGGGGAAAATCGATGCAGAAACTCGACTGCCTCGTCATGGTTTCCGTTTTAAACTCCATGACTAATCCCCGAAATCACAGCCGCCAGAACCGCATTTTGCAACAATTAAGTTTGGCAACAACTTTTTAATGTACTTTCCGAAATACCGAATTCGCACAGCGACCTTCAACCAAAACCGGCAACAGTAACCACCAACCAACCACCAACTGGTCGAAAACCAGCTTCAAAATTGCATAGAAAAACGCAAAATAAAAAGCATAAGGAAATTGAATGTTTGTCGAAGGGGATAGTCGTCGACTTGGTTACACTTTGAACAAATCTAACAAAGTTCGTTCCATTAGCAAGCTTATTTCTTAGTCAATTAATCAACGAATAATTACCCTATTTTCAATTAATAAAAGTCTGTTATTAAAATGGCTTTAATCAACTCTGCTTAGGGTATTATTCTACTCGCAATCTCCTACAATCCCCTACAAACTTCATTGTTGCTTTATTTTGGCCAACAGTTGATAGTTTTGACCATTTGGCGTTTGGATAAAACTTTTTAATTTGAATGCAGCTGCAGCTGCATAAGCTTTTCATGTTTATGGTAATTGCGCCTACAAGGGGGCCACTCGCCAATTTTCATTCTAAATTGCTAACTTTACGTTTGTACGAGATACGGAGTCGGATTCGAATTGAGTTCGGACTCGGGAGATGAGGCCAGAATTGATTATGAAAGCGGTTTGTTCCAACTATGTTTCATTGAATATTGTTTGAATATGTTTTAGAGACTATAAAATTAAAATAAATACTGGATACTTTTAGATATTTCATTAAAAACTTGTTACCAGATACTTGTTCCAAGGGAAAGTATCGCAGCATTTGATTTTTAATATAAAATCTACTATTCTTATTTAGTAATCAAAACAACATCCATTCAATTTCAAAGTCACATAGTCTTTTTGTTATTTCGTTCTTCAGAGTCAATCCCCTTAATTCAAGCCGTACGTTACATGTCAGCGCCTTTAGGTACCCATAAGAAAATTGTTTTTATTTAAAATTCTGCAGTGTGGGACTAAATAACGAAATGAAATGGATTTAAACCTAATTTGTAGATTAATATAATAAGTTTTATTAAAATATTAAAAACAAAAGTCGTGCGACTCAAAGTGCGTTCGTCACCGATTATTTACCCCATTAAGATGTTTCGTATCTCATACCTAAGTAGAGCTAATAACTCCTTTAGAATCTCGAAATAGAATTCATACCTGAAATTTATCAAGGTACTGAAAATAATTCCCCAACATAATTTCAAAATTGGTTGGTTCTACCGAAATAACCAAACATTGGGATTAAAGTGCGTTCGTCACTGATTGTTTCTCCCATCATGAGGTTTCATTTCTCATACCTAAGTAGGACTCAGAATTCTTTCTAGACTTTCTTAATAGAAGTCGTTCAATAATTCCCCAACATAATTTCAAAATTGGTTGGTAAATAGAAAATCGTGTAACTTCTACCCAAAAATAACGATAAACCAAACCTTCCTACACTCCCCGGCAACTTAATTCAAAGAGAATGAAAATAAAGCCATGTTATAATCATGTTCCATAACTTTTATCCACTGACTCTGACAAGAAGCAAAGTCTGAGGATAAAAAAAACCGAGATGTACAAGATACGTATGTTGGTACTTATGGAAACTAAGTTTCTTGTAGCATGTTTGTGTTTATTCTGGGGATCCGCCGGGTCTGGGGGTAGAGAGAGAGGAGCCTGAAGCCCCCGGGGGATTTTCCGAGTCCCGCATTTTTCCGCATGAGCTGCCACAGGAGCGCGCGCGTATTCAAAGGAGCGTGCAGCGTCCTCAGCCGCCTGTTGAGGTGCCATGGGGATTGGTTTGGAGAATCGAAATGTGGCGGGAGGGACGGGGCTGATGCCTGTCACCGGAAAGCAATCAGCAAAATAATCGAGTGAGCCAAAAGCCGAATGTGTGTGTTTGAATGAGATTGGCCCTTGGGGTTGCGACTGCGAAAAGCGGCGAAAAGCCAGTCAACTGGTGGCAGGAAGAACGGTAAACCATTCGATATTCGGTCGATATATACCAGAAATCTGGAAACTTTTCAATTGAAAAATTCTAACGGAATGAAGAAAATGAAGTGGTCCTTAATCCTATTGAGCCATAATTAGGCTTAATTTGCTTTCCAATACGGTCCACGATCACCTAAGTACTGTTACTTTTGTATCTTAATGAAGCTTTCTCTCTCTCTGGGCACTCTACGACCACGCTTTAGCCCTGGCTGTGGCGGAAGGCTTAACCCCTAATCCCTCATTATTCCGAAAATCATTCCCAACACTTTAATGGCCAGCAGTGCGGAAATTTGTGCCTCTTTGTAACTAATACTGATGCCTCCTCCACTTCTTAGCCTGTTTTCGCTTCTGTTTCGGTTTCTTTTGCTTCCCTGAGCGAACCCCTTGTGCGATTCTCGTTTTCCATTTTCTGCATTTTCTCCATTTGCCAACTTGAAATGCAATACAATGGGCATTAAGTAATTGTTGTCGACGTTGTTGTTGTTCTCATTGTTGTTGCTTATGCTACTGCAGCTTGTTGACAAATCCGCACATTTTTCATAAGCTCCTCGGGAGTGCTTGCAGCTCTCACACACGCAGCCCGTACGTGTTCTTATTCGGAGCATACCCAGTGCAGCAGCTAAGGGTTAAGGGCAGATCCGTTAGGCGTTAGGGATTTTAATTCGAGTCTAAGGAATTTAAGAGAGCAATGGGGTGGAACCTATTTCGTTTCTAACTCTTAATAATTACTCTTAAACAGTTTACTTAAGCAGCAATAAATTATAATTATAGCAATTACTTCCTAGGGTATCCTTTGGTCTAACCCCTCTCTAAACCCCACAAGTTGTTCTTCAACTTGTCCTCATACTTTTCGTTTTGACTGTCGTGCAGTTTTTTGCGCCGATTATGACGCGGACGTGGACGCGACGCTTCAATTGGAGCGAAGTGCCTGCCATGCCCATTCCCATGTCCATTCCCATACCCATACTGGTGGCTATTCCAACCAATTCGCATATCCAGCCGCGGCACAAGTGCCACCCCACTGCCGGTCGGTCCCATTGCCATTTATGAGGGCACATTATGCCGTTTATCGCGGCTAAATGCCGCTCATAAACCCAATGAAGGCCGCCTCCTTGGGCCAGCGACTTGGGCCTGCAACTTGGGCTTCGACTTGGGAGTTTGGAGTTTCGAGTTGGAACTGAGCTGAATTTAGTGAAGCGACCCTCATGTGGCACTCGGGGACTTAAGAGGCTTTAACTGGCACTGATCCGCCCATCGTCTCTAATAATAAGAATAATACGAATAATAATAATAGTGCGCGCTTTATCATGGCAATCAATTAATTGAAATTGTTATTTTTTCGGACGGTTCAGAGGGTTCGGGGGGTTCGAATTATTAATGTTTCGATTGCGATTCATAATTGCTTCCTCGGCGCAGAAAGAATGAATAATTGTGCAGTCGCCTTGACTTTTGCATCGGACCGATCCGAGTACCTGATGATTAGATAATGACGCAAAAGGTAATACTCGGAGCAACAATGGAACCATTAA
Organism: Drosophila ercepeae; assembly: GCA_018150545.1. Classification (NCBI taxonomy): domain Eukaryota; kingdom Metazoa; phylum Arthropoda; class Insecta; order Diptera; family Drosophilidae; genus Drosophila; species Drosophila ercepeae. Next base: position 19,145,315 of record JAECWL010000161.1, read on the forward strand.
CAATGAGTTGCAGCCCCGGAGAGTCGGGCTTTGCATTCATTCTGCCCGCTTCTATTTTTTCGCAAAAAAAGCAAACGAATTCGCAGAAAAAATCAAGTCGGAATCGGCAAAAAGTTTAAGCGATTATGTGGCTGGGGCTAACCTTGAGGAAGTGTTTTTTATTAAGCCAGACAAATGCAACTAACGAGTCGAAAAAGCCAGAATTTGCCTTCAAGTCTGCGGGAGACTGAGGTATCAGAATAAAAATTACTAAAAATACTGGCGGAGCGAATCGGGGAGTGTCGAAAAAATCGACAAAAAACTAAAAACCGAAAAAGGTCGAGTCTTACTTCCCAGGGCACCAAGTCAGGTATTTTTTTTTTTGCTTCTCCTTCGGTGGAGAGAATTCTTAAAAAACTAAAATGCATTTGTGGCCTTTTAGAATCTCCGAGATTATGGCTTAATAATAAATCTGATCAAAACCCCAGCGGGTACGGTGCTCCCACAACTTTACGATTTTCCGTCCCAGTTTCGGACTTCTCCCTAATTAGAGACACAAATTGGTGGCATGAGACGAATTCGAATGAGTTTCATTTGCATTATTTCGCGCCCGCCCCTCAATAGAGTCCTAAAATCGCCATAAAACATAACAAAAAACATTAGACACAAACCGAAATATGTATCATAAAAAAGCGCTGCGGTCAGCTTGAAGCCATAAAAGCGGAGAAGTCTCCCCCCATCTCGGCTAGAAATTAAGTTTAATGAACATTTTATGCGTCGCAGCATGGGACACTGTGAACACGCGGTATTTATAGATTGATTTATCTTATTCCCTCGCAGTGGAACATAAAATTCGAGATCTTGCCTCCAGAGGTGACGCAGGGGGAGCTGACTCACAATCCGCAAGATACAATCCGTGTGTGTGTGCGTTTACGTAATTGCAATGCGCCGCATCCAAGAGCCGCATGCTGCATGCAGCATGTGCAGCCAAGGAAGGGAGCGGAAACATATGCAAAATTGCGAAACTTTTGGCCGCTGCCGTGCTACCAACAGCCAACTGCCAACTGCCAATATGTTGCAACATCAGTCGATGATTATGACTTGCATGAGACTTTGCCCCCGAAAACTGTGCCAAACTCGAAATTCGGAATTTATTGCTTCCGCAAAAGTTTCATTGCCAATTCTGGTTTCTGGCTTAAGCCATGGCAAGTGCTCCGAAGTGGACAACCAACTGACCACAAGAAGGGGATGATAAGTTTCAACCGAAAACTAATAAAAAGAAACTGTGGGGAGAGCTTTGCTATTTGTGGAATGTTTGCCTTGCCGGGAACCAAGTCAACCCTTTTCCAGTTCCCTGGCTCGTAAAGCTTAACTATCCGCCCTCGTTGTGGGGCTATTTTTGTGGCAACGATACATCTTAATCACAGTCCCCGACCTGCTGCTGCTGCTGGTTAATCCAGAACCCGATCCGAATCTCCAGTCCAATTCCAATCTGGAGAACGCCCACAGACAAATACCAGCAATCAACGCCATCTAGATAAAAACAAATATAAACAAATAGCGGCCGCGTCGTTGTCCGTTTTTAACATTTTTACATAAAACTCCCAACCTGCGACCTGTGCGAGGAAGAAAGGGAGCGAGAAGATGGGAAGTGGCCATTTTATTTATTGTTATTTCATTTCGACCGCAAATTAAAAGCTATGAATAAAAGCGCCAAGTGGAGCACGAAAGCGGGTGGGGTGGGGAGAAAGCCAGGCGGAGAAACGGTGAAACGGCAAAGTGGAGGAGCGCTGAGGAGCCGCTAAGATGGAAGGAGACGGAGGGAGAAGCTGTAAAATCAGAGAAAAAATCGCACAAAAAGCACACAATAAAACATGCTGAAAAACGGAAATAAAAGCTTATTAAAGCGAACACGAAATGGAGTTGCAAAGGGATGCAAGAAACAGAGAGCCCCAAAGACAGAGACAGAGAGAGAGAAGGGTTGGCACCCAGCAGGACGTGGATGTGGGACCGGGGCTGGGAGAAAGCGAGGCGAAAGCAGAGAGCTGAAAAACAAACACTAAATCAAACATTACACCCAACGAAAGTGGAAGGAGCAACGAGGCCGCAAAAATATAAAAACGTGCAAAAATAAAAGGGAAAATCTGTGAAAGAAGCAAAAGAAAAGCTGCCCCGAGGCGGCAAGCTTTTTTGGGGGAGAAAAAGGGAGAACAACAATTTAAACTACAAAGAAATATTTATACCCGCTACTTGTTCAAATGGGGTATATTGTATTTTTTATAGGGTATGACTTAAAAATCATATTCCGTAATTGATTTTTTGAGAAATATTCATTATTAAATAGATTACAAATGTAGCTTTCAAATAAGTTATAAAAAATTTTGAAAAAAAAGTCAATCCTTCGAATATCTTACTGGTTTTCTCTATTTATTTATTGGAAATATTAATACCCTATACAGAAACTCTTGAAATTATTTAGAAATGCTAAGCTCTTCAATAATAAACAATGTTCAAGAAATCTTAATATAATATTTAATTAAATTAATTTTCAAAGGGTATCTGAAAGTCGCAACTTTCACCAATACCCTCCGCCATGCTTTGTTCCAGGGCGCATAAAGCAAATGCAAGGAAGGAGCAGTGCAAACATCAGACCCAAGAAAAGTCGGAGCAAGACAAATGTGGGCGGCACCGTGACGCCTGCCCCGGCGGCCCCAAAGCAAACTCCCCTGCCCGCCAGCCAGCCGGGCATCCTTTTTGCAATATTAAACGCAGCAATGACACCCATGGGGTGCAGGCCCGGCTGCGGGTTAAGCATTCCCTCATTCGTCCTGGCTGGCTGAGCAGCCTCGGCAGCACAGGCTGGGATAGAGAAGCCAACATGGATATACATCCACCTAGTTATTTGTCGGCACTCGGCACTCGGCAGCTTTCTGTGGCTTTTGTTGACAAGGAAAGGAATGAGGGGCCTGCAAACAAAGTGAAATATTAAGGATATTAAAGACATGTCAAGGATTTGGAGTGAAAATCAAACTGAGCGTGAAAAGACTCTGCAAGAAGGACTCTTGATTGGTCACAGGATTCGATTTCGCCTCGGAGAGATCGCTCGGAGAGTGATGAGATCGAAGGCTTCTTGCATTTGTTAATCCATTAACCCTTTTCACGAATCCCACTCCCCTCCCCCCGTCGCAAAGGAAAACTTAATCCCGGGAAAAGTGCTTGGTTTTTGAAATACGAGAGAGGGAAATGTATAGCCTCGAGGAGGACGCGTGCTTTCAGTCGGATAAGCCGAAAGGATATGTGTGCCGCATCGTCCTCTTTCAACAATAAAAGCGGCAAAGCATTCCGCAGAACAGAACAGAACAGAATAAAGCGACCAGGAATTAGGATATAAAAGGCAAAAGCAACATGGAAAGTTTAGTCTAGCTTGGGCTCAAGCACCAGCTCAAATGTCGAGCCAAGTTTCCGCCCCCTTATATACATCCCACCACCTCCCAGGACACCCAACTCACTCCAGGACACTCCTTTCAAATGGTGCCAAGCAGGCACCGCTCGGAGGCATTTCCATGATTACAAGCAAAGGACACGAACAAAACGGCAGCAGCAAAGGGGCACATTGAAATGGAAACTGCTCAGGACTCAAAGAAAGGATAAGCATGTGAGCCACTGGGATCGATACGGCATCCGATTTTCGAGTGCCGCCTCTTATGCTAAATGAAACACTCGTCTTGCCAATGGCGAGGCGAATGGCAGCTCAACTCCCAAAGAAACGGAATCATCAAAAGAAAGCAGATGGATCCCAGATTACTTTACCAAAAATTCAAATTAGGGTCATCCTTTGACTAAATTGATTAAGAAAATTACTTTACTTGGGTCTAGGATGTGGTGTAAACTGTTTTGTGACTTTCCGGGGTTCATGGTTTGGCTTCATATGTCCAGATATCCTTTGAGAAATTTTGTGAAAAAGCAACGCATTCTATGAAACTTTTTGGAACGTATCAGGATTACTTCCTGTATTGATATCATTATTTTTAGGATGTTTTCTGTTTTTATGCAACCTAGTCTTTGAATTTTAAAACCATCAAGCACCAACTATCACCAAAACTGGACTTTTCTGATCAAAACACTACCAGAATCGCCCGTCTATCCATATACTTTAGCTTCCTGATAACAGACAAATACACATTGCATTAACTTTTGTATTTTTCGTATATCTAGAAGCCAAGACTTTAAAGAAAGGAATATTATATTATGGTTCTATGGTTTTCTATAATGGTTTTAATTGTTTTCCAATAAACTGTTTCAACGACAATATATCTATAAGTATTAAGAAACAAGCGTGTTCAAGCGTGTTTAAGCGTGTTCAAGCGTTTTTAAGCGTGTTCAAAAGTGTTTAAAAAGTGTCAGAAACCGAGTCTCCTTTAAAGACTTTAAAAAATATCCAATAGCATAAATTATGTGTAACTAAACTAAAGTAAAGTTCTTAAGTAAAATTGTATTAAAAAACATCCAAATTATGAATGAAAATAGAAAATAAATAAAAGTAAATGGGTTTTCCTTAACTTGGAAGACACCTTAGGTAGATCAAGTTATAAGAAACCCTTCAGAATACTTGCCCGATTGTTTTTTCCAATTTATTTATCATACTTTGTATATTTACCAAAAAGTTACCATGACTTGATCAAGTTTTTCGTTGCAGTAAATAAATACTTTCGACTTGTAGATACTTTCCCGGATTCGGAACCCAAACAAACTTTTCCTTCACCCCAATTATCGGCTGTCGATCAATCGCAGCAATCAGAGATACCCACTCGGTGGCTGATGATGAAGGACAGGTACAGGTCGGAGGAGGAGTAACACCGGGAGTTGGGCCAGGCCCGGCCCACAGGGTATCGGGTACCGGGTTGCAGGGACTCCAGGAAATGTCTGGTGTGGTTATCGGGGGCCGGTAATCTTATCAGCGACCGGAGGCCCTCGGAGCTGACAAATGTTAGAAGTGCATTGCCGGCCGATAAAGTTGGTGAGGAAACAAAGAGGACATTGACTGCAACTTCTGGAGCATAACACGAAGGGGTGAATGGGCGTGGCAGGGCTGAGGTGGGGAGTGGAAACCATGTGGCGGAGTCAATAAAACAAATATGACAGGCGGAGGCGGAGGTGGCAGCGGCAGAGCCGAAGTAAGTGTAATGATAATAAAACTTTATGACAGCAGCTCATGAGCTTGTAAGGCTAATGTCAACGTGCCATTTGCCCCTCGACTGGGCAGGCAGGTTGGTGGGGGGTGGGTGGAATGTGGGTGGTTTCAACCGAAGCTCTGGGCAAGTGCAAGTGTGAAAGCGCTTTCATGCTTCACTGAGCTTTTGTCAGAGCACTGAGGCAAGCATTTTTCGCCAGCTCCACTGTCCCCATGAAAGCTGTGTCCCTCGGATATGACCCGCTTTTCCCACACCCAACTTAATGGGTTTTAAAGCCATCGCTGGAATATGTCCCTAATCACTGGCAACTGTATGTTTTTTAGGCCCTAAAGAAGGGACTTATCACGGCTTTGCCACCAGACCAACGAGTTTTTGTGAAACTCCAAGAAACAAGAACCACTAAAGGTTTTAATTCGAATGTTTGACATATAGGTATTATTGGTGGAGAAATCTACTCCATTCCCCCTAAAGTATTTCGTTTTTAATGTTTTCCGAATGTGTATCCACTAGATACTTAAAGCAAATTAGCTTCTAAGATGCACTCCTTCATTAAGTCCTTAGATTAGCCTTTAAAACATCTTTTAAACAGACAACCTTACCTAAATCGATTCCAGAGGTGATGCCAGAATAATAATAACAATGTTTCAGCTCCCCAAACTTCAAGTTTCCGAAACTCTAATGTTTACTTTTGAAACAAAATTCTGTTGCTTTCAGGTTATCCTCGTTTAAGTAAAAAAAATCAATTGGATTCTCAAAAACTTAAGAAACCTCAAATGCAGTCAATTCTTAGTCACTGAAAAGGCAAGTCACCTGCTTTACAAACCCTACCTTAAGGTTTCTGTGTACTTTAGATACACAAAGTCTTGATAGAGGAACAAAGGGGTACTCTGTTTTCTCAGTGCACCTCTTATCACTTGATCCCAGAGGTAAGACCCGTTCCAATTAGCTCCGATAATTGGCTTTCGCCGGGGCCGAGCTGCCAAGCTGCCGAGCTGCTAACGCAACCGATATGCGATCGACTTAATAAATGCAAATCAAATATTTAATGGCCACCGCAATAATAACCTGTTCGGTAGAAGACCCTGCGGCAAGTGTATAATCAAATGCACACATGAGTACACGGCACGGCACGGCATACATGGTACATACATGGGATACATGGGAGGGAATGGTCGAGTGCTGGTCAGAATTCGTAATGACCCGAGGAGGAACAACACTGGACAAAGACACTTTAGGAGGCGGGGCTGGGGCTGCTAAATAATTCACACTCGGGCACAGGGAGTCAACAAAATAACGGTTCATTGCACAAACTAATAATTACACAATGAAGCAAAACAAAAGTTAAACTTTGACCCTGGCCATAAAGGGGGGCGGGCAGGCTACCAGAAAGTTCCTACCAACTTTCGAGGGGAAAGCTGCGGAAAATTATGAAGCAAACAATGAATTTGTTTATCCATGCCGGTCTGCAAGCAGAAAATAGAGGATTTTGTTAACTCTGTAGGAGATTATCCGAAGCCTCGACTTGACCAGCTTTTAAGCGGCTTGCAATTGGCTTAAAAACTGCACAGAAAACACGCACATTCTGGCCACTTGTATGGCCAGAACCACTCTCCCATTGAACATTGTCTATGTAGCTGTTTCCTGGACACACCACACACAGTTGCAGTTACTCTTGGCCAAGTGCGCCGAGGTCAATGACAAAGAGCCATGGCAGGGGCCGTCTCAGTCAAGTCCGAAGACCCAAGACCAAGCCCAAAGTCCCGGCCCAAAAGCAGAACCAGGCCCAAGACCAAGACGCAGGCCAACGATGCATGCATACTAAGCAAGTCTGGCGGGGATGAGTCGGGAGCAGGCAGGAGGACCACAAAAAAAACGAAAAGAATGCCGGAAATCGAAGATTCCATACCCTTTCTGATAGGGATTTTAACGAAACATACAAGTCATGCCATTTTAGAGATTTTTTTCACTTTTTTATCTTGGAAATAAATAATCGAAAGGCACTGAGTTTTCTGATTTCTTAACAATTTCTTTGTAAATATCTGGTACAAAGATGGTAAGATAAATATGGATAAATACATACATAATAAGTACAATATTAGCCTTAAATCGTCCATTAAAGTCATTCTTCAATGTAAATAATTTCCATGAAGAAACAGACCTTCTTGTTGATTCAAAACCGAATCTTTCGGTCCACTTGTCATTATGGTTGGTTTGATATTGGTTTGAAATTTTGATACTCAAGAAAAATGTATATATTGTAAGTATCAGGGTCTTTAAATGCATAGATAATAATATATATTCTCTTATTTTATATTTAAAAGTATAATTATCCAAACAATAGAACCCTCATATCGATGCTTTTTCCAGAAAGAATGATATGTCTAACAAACAGACTTTCGAGGGACTTCACACTGGAAATCCCTTCCATCAATAGAATTCAATCTTTAAAATGATTATTTTAGTAAAAACAAAAAAACGAATGAAAAGAGTCTTTAAAATAAAGACCACTCAATCATAATTAAATGAATCATTCTTTGGGGTTTTAAAAAGAGTATATTTAAGATGGATTTAAAGAAGAAAAAAGGTAATGTTGCTGTTTAGGTTTTTTAGCGATTTCAGGTGGATTTTTTATTCGATGGTATCCCTTACCCAGAGCCCAGACTCAGACCCAGTCGTCCCAGACCCAGAACCCATACCCAGAACCCATACCCAGACCCAAACCCAGACCCCAGACCCTTGCCCAGACCCAGAACCCAGATCCAAGTCCAAGAATGAACTCGTGCGTATGCCAATGACGACGCTACCAGTTAACAACACGATTTGTTATTGTTGTGGGTCCGACCAACTCCTGCCCCCCACCATCCTGCCACCCTCCCCTGCTACCTGCCTATGTCCCCCCAACCCAGGGAGACAGAACCTTAAGCCTAGCAACCTGCTGGCTTTGCTGAATTTATTAACAGACAGTCCCCAGTCCCCAGTCCGGAGTCCACAGTCCGGAGTTCGGAGTCCATGGCAGCTCCCAGGCAGACAGGCGCTGGTATGTGGAAGGAGGAGGAAAGTTCTCTGGAGGAGAGCCAGAGAGCCAGAGCCAGAGCCCGCTCCTTGCATGATGCACTGCATTCCTCGGCAATCGATGAGTAAATAATGACTTTGACCAACGCATAGCAGCCGTAGCAGCCACAGGGGCAGGGATCCCGAGAGGAGTGCCTGCTGTGCGGGGAGCCCCCCACCGGTGTTTCTGGTGTAGTTGCTGTTGTTGTTGCAATCACACTCAGCATGAATTTCAACATGACCCCTGCCCCGACCGCCGATCTGCCTCTGTCTTCCAGTATCGTCCCTCCCCCCCAGAAATTCATTCCATTTCCCCCACTTAGCATACTTTGAGGTTTCTTATTGTTGCCCCAAAGACACAATGGAGTGGCGATGATTCAGAGGTCCATGGGTGATAATTAGAGATGCATTTCATTTGTTCTTTTAAGTAATGGTTACAGGGTATCCAATCTTTTCGATACGAAATTCCAATGTTAATTTGTTTGATATTTTAACGAAACTAAAAAACTAAAACTTTTACAAATAAATAAATGAAACAATAAAACAGTGCCTTGAGGGGAGTTCTTGTGAATTAAATATTTGATTCCCAATTAAAATTATTTTAAATACATGTGCTAGAGATGTTGAGTTCAAACAACAGGGTCCTGATTATACTAATTATGTGCTAAAATGTAATATTTCTGAATATTATAAACACTTTGATTAAAAATACCTTATCCACATGAATTATCATATAAACTTTATCAACTAGAAATGGCAACCAAATCGGAAATAACTCGGAAAAAATATGATAATATTTTAGTGGTAGCACGACATTCCTCCATTAGAAATTGATTCTATGAAAATGTAATGTTTTTTACAAAAATAAAACTCATAAATACTGCGAAGCAAAGGAAGTACCTGGTATCACATAGTAGAAGTTCATTCTATCTAGAAGTTCATTGTTTCTAGAGGTTCGTTGTTTCTAGAAGTTCATTGTTTCTAGAAGTTCATTCTTTCTACTATGTGATACCAGGTACTTCTCTTACCTTCCTCAGATAAAAAGCTTGTTGATAAGATGAAGAATCCTTTATAAAAGAATTCATTGTGAGAAACGAAAACACTTGTTCAAACTCCTTAAATTCAAAACTACAAGTATCGGGTGTAATTATGAACATTTTGTAAACGCTTTGGAAACTATAAACTGTTTTATTTTATAGAAAAAATAATTAAGAATGCAATTAAAATCACAAAAATCATTTATAGAGTATACAAAACTCTTGACAAAACTCTTACTACCCGTTGCCTGGGAACTTGGAGCTCTCGCTTTAATGAACATTGTAATGGCCTGAGAGGAAAGGAAAGGGTAGAAGGCACTACGCATGGTGCAACCGGGTCGGACCATTATAAATCGAGTTAATTACAAATTTTAGCTATATAAATATTTCATTTATCATGCATGCATGCAGTCGGCTGGTCAGTCGTTTATCGTGCATTTATCCCGCCCCCATAAGGCTCCCACACCCTACAAACACTCCGTGGAGAGGCATCCAAAGAACAACAATGGCACAACTCGCCACCACAGACTAAACAAATTTTGGCGTGCGTTGCACACGACCTTTGGCCGGGCGCCCTTTGACCGCCCCCGCCCCTGGCATTACGCGTAATTGAATATGAATTTGTAATGTGCCGGAGAGATGCAGGGATCCCAGGCTAGTTTGGGCACAGAGGCGGAGGAGTGACTAGGCCGCACGCAGGATGTGCGCCCCTAACATGTCCCAGAAGCAATCTTCCTCCGCCTCGCAGGCCCCAAGGCCCCAAGGTCCCAGGGGCTCGTATTTGAGAAGGAGTAAGTCCACAATAAACAAGATCCGGATTCATTTGATTGGCATTAAGCCCGAACCCAGCCAGCACCCTGCCAGAACTCAATCGCTTCAGCTAAATGAAGCGAAATATTTATAATGGATTCTCCGGTGTGTTGGAAAGAGTCAGTCCCAAGCCGAAGGAGCTGTGAAAATCAATAAGCAAAGTTCATAAATTAGATTGTTTGCACATAAATATGAAGTCACATGTGCCTGGAGAGCTCACACCTTTTCTCTAAAAATGTTTACTTCACAATCCAATCAGTTTCTTGTAAAATGGATTTAAAAAAAAACATTCCTTAGAAGCTTAGGAAGCAGGAAAGTTATGGTATTTTCGATCGTTAAGTTATATGGCAGTTATAGGATATGGTTCACCGATCTTACCTGTTCTGAAATATATATACCCGGAAGGAAAGAGAAGTTTGTGCCAAGTTTAAAGTTGATAGCTTCAAAACTGAGATATAAACTCTAAAAGGGGATCCTGATCAAAAGTATTTGTACTTTATGTAATCGAAGATGTTTCCTTCACTGCTTTGGACCAACCAGTTGTAACCAAAATTATAATACCCTCTTCTGCAAGGGTATAGAAATCTTTCAGACCGAGGGTATTTATTTACAGACCCTTTTTCAAGAACAGAACCCGTATTATTTACGTATTATTATTCAATTATTCTCATTATTCTATCATAGGAATAATTATTTTTACACATTTTAAGGAGGAAAACATATTCATACCAACACCTTTTGAAGAAGTTGTACTATGTAGCCGTCGATTTCAATTAATAGACCACCTTCAGTGTCATCTCATAAAGCTATGGATCGTCCAAGAGGAGGAATTGTACTTCTACTTGATCTTCGTGCTAATGTGTCCTTGTACTCTTATACCCTACTAATATCGTGGAAAACTTCAATTTAAGTTTTCTGAATTATACTTTTATAGTACTTAAACTTTAAAGCGCTTTTTAAAAGAATATATTTTACATAGAAACTGTTGAAACTTTGATTTCTGTAACAAAACCATTCTTTGACAGGAAAAACTTTACTAGGATGAAGAACTCTCCGGCAGAACGGAGACCCCTCTCAGGGCAGACAACTCAATTAACAATTTTTCCTGCCATTTCCTTTGCATTTGCATCTAAAAACACCCTTTTAGTGAAGTAGAAGAATGTTTTACGTGGCAAGATACAAATTGTTGTCCAGAGGCAGACCTCAAAGGAGCTAGGAAACCCAAACAGAAACCGAGAAACCGAAACAAGAAACAGATATTTTCACACGCTGGAAGAAGAGCGAAATTCTGACCAGTTCTGACCAATTCCGAGCAGGCTGGATGGTCATTAGCACCTGAATGCGAGGAAGTTGAAAGTCCCAGGAACCTTCGAAGCCATTCAAACTGCGAACTGCGAACTGCAACTGCGGCAGTAACAATAGTAATGGGAAATGCAAATACCCTGATGCTTTTTTTGTGGCACTCACTACCTGTTGATATTGACAATGGTCGGGACCAGCTGTGCGGCACCTTCTGCCTTCTGGCCATTAAACAGAAGCCATCGAGAGCTGGAGAAGAAGACCGAGGCGGAGATGCAGACGGAGACGGAGTTCCACGGCATGCCTTGCAAATTAGACCAAATTAACGCTTCCAGGGAGAAGTGTGTATTTACCTGCAACGAGAGAGAGAACGGAGAATGCATTAAGGATTAGCTGGAGGAAGTTTGTGTTTGCCCAAGATATTAGCCAGGCCCAGACCGGCCCAACTGCTGGCTAATTGAAGTCGCGCCGGCATGACAAGTTTTCCCGCTGGCCGGTAGGTCGTCGAACCCGCAGGAAGCTGTTTGGTGCCCTAAGGGGCCCTTATCAGGACCTGGACGGGACTCTACATTGGCGACAATGAACTGTGAGGCGGAAATTAAAAGATTTTCTTCAGGGCTCCGATAAAGTGGGAAACTCCAGAGTAATACAAGTACGCGTAGAGCTCGAATGGCGACCACAAATCTAAATTACCTCGACCGTGCACTAAATCAAACGCCAGAGAGCTTGGGGAACTTGCCTCTCGGCCAGCCCGACAGCCTGAAAGCCCGAAAGGGAAACCCAAGAGCGACCGCAGCGGCAACAATAGTGGTCAAAGGTATAAATTAAACAAGCGGCAGCGACATGGGGCATGAGGCATGCGGCATGCGGCAAAGCCGAATGAAAATTCAGCATGTAACCCTAGAAGTGTGGCCCACAACGACGACGGCGACCGCATTATAGCGCCCTGGGGGGATGATGACCACGGCCGATGTCGATGTCGGAGTCGAAGTCGATGTGCTTGGCTGCACTCCATTCGGTTTCCAGGTCTTGGTTCTGGAGTTTTTTTTGTGCCTTCCCAGAGCTACCCACTTTTCCCGATCCTTCCCAGCGAACCAGCTTGTAATTAGCCATAATTCACTTGCCTAGACCCAAGACAAAATGAACCATAAAATATTTACGCACTGACTGGGCCAGGCACCGGAAATATGCAATTTGACGCAATTTGCATGCAAACTGTAGAGTAGACTGCAGGCGGCAGACGGTAGACTGCAGCGGCGACTTCTTGCCACTTGCCACTCTGCAACTGCAGTGGGGCAGGCTGCTTGGGAGCTTCGAAGAGCCTGCTTTGGCACGTGGTCGTGTTAGGTGATGCAATCATTTCCGCTCTCGCCGGGCTACAGATTGCCAATGCCCGGACAGAAATCAATTTCCGTTCTGACTGTGTCAGCTAAGCAGTTGCCACTTTCAGGTGAAACCCCCAGGAGGGATGAGCTCTGACCAAATAGTAATATATTTCGAACCTTCAGTAATGGGAAACCCTGTTTGGGATAAACAACTTTAATCACATTCACATCACAGAATTACCTGATTCCTTTAAAAGAAAAGTGGGATACCCGGTACTAGCCAGAAAGTTCCTAAAACTTATAAGCTTTAAGGAAATAGACTGTATTCTTGGTATTTTCGGACTTAAACATTAGAAGGAAGAACTTAAATTCCATGCCAAAGTAATACCCGGTACTAATGTAACAAAAATTCCTGTAAAAGGAAAGTGTGATACCCGGTACTAAGCAGAAAGCTACCAAAATTGATAAGCTTAAAAAAATACAGACTATTCTTGGTTAGGTCTTAAACACTTGGAGGAAGATCTTAAATCTCATGCCAAAGTAATACCTGGTACTTATGTTGCCAAAAGATGGAGCCTTTTCCAAGCTTCAAAGCCGGATAGCCTCCACCCAAACAATAAAGTATTCATTCCTAATTATCTTGGCACCAAAAACATAAATCACAAGACACATAAAACCGCAACAATCTGCGATACCCGGTACTTAAAAACTAAAATAAAAGCCAAATGAGAAGAAAGCTAATAAAAAATAGATACCTAGGAATACTTCATACACCCACAACCTCTGTAAGTAAACAATTTAAATGGAAAATAATAAATATTCACGTTTATAGAAGCATGAAAGCAAAGTTTGATATCATATCAGTCGCTCATTAGGCGGTAATCGGATCGCATTCACCGTAAACCGGAATTATCAAATGGAAACTCGGCTCGGGCATTTAAAGTTAAATTAATAGTTTTTTATTGTTCGGCGATGAAAATTAAACCTGTTTCGGCATCATGGAACCTCCAGCAACAGTTGAAAAAACGTAACTTTTTCCCTCCCATAGAGAGACCGGAGACCGCATCTAGGAACAAGTTCTGAGGGCTGGCGGTGGTGGTGCAAACATTTTCTTTTCATTAATTCATAAAACATATTTTTATTGAGTGGCAACACACACACACATCCATAGGTCGCCCCGCCGCGGGGGAGCAGGAGAGAGCAGGAGCGGGGGCTGGGGCATGCCCCATAGCCATAGTGGGGCATTAAAAAGTTGCAGTAATGGAAATTGTTTTGTGAATACTGCCAGTTAGCTTGTTTCTTTAGGGGCAGCTTGTGGGGCATGTTCGGGATGCTCGGGCACGCTTCGTTTGCCGCAAGAACTTCAAATGGAATAAAAGTTGACTCGACGAGACTCCCGATAATTTCCTCGCATCTCAGATAGTTCCCCGGCTCCTTTCTTTATTTTCTGATAAGTGTTTCAAGACGGAGATTACACCAACTCTGCTTGGATGTTTAAAGATTAAATAAATGGAAACGGCTTTAAAATCTAACAAGGATAGTAGAGGGATTTGACTGTGTGATACCAGGTACTTGTCACAATAAATGTGACTTTTTTGGAATTCTTCCCCTTTTGTGGTTGAAGAATAAACGTTTTCAGGAAACATACCATACTGTGTGATACCTGTTACCTCTGAAGAGGGGTTATTTATAAGGAAGAGAGTGTTTACTATAAAATTAAACCTCATTTTAGTCTTAACTACAATCTATTCTTCAATACAAATAGTAAGTTAATAATCGATAAACTTTAAGAATGCCATTTGGCTAATCTAATGTGATTTCAGACCAGAGTCCAGACCAGAGTCTTTGGGGAATTCTTGTTTCGATAAAGTATTTGCACTTCTCAGACCTCCGGTCACTCGTCCCATTTGAGGCGACTTTAAATTAGTTGATGTTCATCTCCGGGCCCTTCTCCAGGCCCTTCTCCACGACCATATTCAACCTCCGGCGTTAGGGCTCCCCCGGCGCTTAAAAAAATATAAAAACTCCCTCGATTGTTTATCCAACAGAACAAGACAATTCGGGAAACAGCTTTTGTCTATGCGAACGAATGTTTATTTTGATTTCTTCTCACTCCCCCACGATGTGTTTTGTTGTCTCCCGCCCCTGATTTGGGATCTATCTTCCGCTTATCAACGTCTTTGAGGGGAGTTGGGGAAAGTAGCAACAAGGGGGCCCAGACCCAGACCCAGACTTCGGGCCACATACGGCCTGGCCTGGTCCATAATTTTGTTTATTTAATTTTTATGTCATGTGCTGTTCGGTCGCTTGTCGGTTGTCGGTCTCGGCTCGTTCGTCAAATAAAACGCCGGAGACCCGGAGACCAGGAGGCCAGGAGGCGGAGGAGCTGGCCCGGGACGCTGAAGCGTGCTCCATCGCTCTCCTCCGTCCTCCGCCCAGATCTTCTTCCCCCAGAAGCATCATCACTTCTATGGCCTGCTCCTGGCATAAAGTTGTCATGCCTCAGTTGCTTGATTGCCTCTGCAGGCTGACTGGCTGGGTGGATGGCTGGCTGGGTGGATGGCGGGATGGCTGGCTGGATGGCTGGCTGGATAGCTAGATGAGTGGATGGCTAGATGGCGGGATGACTGGTAGTATGGCCCCCAAGGCAGCTAGAAGACGGCTTGATAGAATTTCCCTTCCCTTGTCAGGCACAACTATGTTCAGATGCTTGGCTTTTGTGAGAATACAAGAAATGTTACAAGTACAAACAGGCTTTTAGTTATAGTTTCGATTAGTTTAGACAAAGAGCTAACAAATACTATTTATACCCGGTACTTGAGTGTGTTTAACCAACAAAAACAAGCAGACAGTCTCAGAAACTCCAAAAACCAGACCCCGAATATTACAAAGAAATTACGCCTTTACAAGTTTGTTTTTATTTATAAACAAAATAATATTTAAACAACTGTTTAAAGTCTAAAGTAACCCATGATTTGGTATTACGATTATGACCTCTACTGTATCCCAGAGTATTCCCCAGAGCAATGTCTCCTCCGACTGCACTTGGCTGGTGGAATGATGATACTCGTAGACAATTTTATTTTCAGTTTCCATTTGGTATTTGGTATTCCACGGATTCGTTTTTTATTTCGGTGTATTTGTATTTATTTCTCTTGTTTCTAATTTTAAAATCTTCGCCTGCTGCTGGCCCGGGCTGGGGCGTGTTGTTTACGGAAGTTTTTTTCTGGCTTCTACTCCTCCGTCTTCAGACCCTGTCCCCTTTCCCGGGCAAAGTGCATTGCCATGTTTTCTATAGAATGTCGTCTTCCTCGTTGTCTGGTCCATCTTAAATTCTTGCATCTCTCTATCTTTCTATCTTTGTATCTTTGTATCTTTCTGTGTTTGCATCCAAGTATCTGACTATCAGCTTGAAACTTGTTGGTCGAGTCAAGTCGACACAAACTTTAATTTCAAATCCATTGGACCCGGACCTGGTCTCTGGACTCTGGAAGCCAACTTCTAAACTTGCTGCTTCGTTTGTTATTAATTGATTTCCTTATTAAGGACAACCGGCGAGACAGCCTCGGAACGGCAACAGCAACGGAAGGAAAGTACTCTTTGACGTAGTTTGGCTAATTAGAATGTGATTAAAATTTGTCTGGACCAGGTCCTGGACCAGGTCCTGCTGCTAGTCGAAAAGGACAACTCGAGTTGCAAGTTGTTTCCAAGTGTGGAAAGTGTCGTTCAGTCTGGCAAATCATTTACCGGAAATCCTTTTTTTCGACAGTCTTGGCCCAAAACAGCAAAGTTTGGTAATGAATTTATGGCGGAAAAATTACCAATAAACAGGAGGGCTGCTTATTGGTAATAACCATTTTTTGAATTAGAAATATTTCAGTGAGAAGGAGAAGAGTTTCCGAAAAGCAATTAAATACTCGCCTACAGGAACCTTTAATAAAAAGTGCTCTGTTGCGTAACACCTTGGCTGATAAAAGCTGAATTTTTATTTATAATTTTTTTGTTTTAAATTGCAACAAAAAGTCTCGACTGGCCCGGCCCTCCGTCCATTGAACTTTGCTTTTGATTAATGAAACAGAACCGGAGAGACCGAATAAAGTTACACTCATCTGATTAGCATTTTTGCCGCTGCAGCCGTTGCGACTCTGCTGCCATCGCATTGTATTAATAAAAAGAATTTCTGCTCGCGTCAGGCGAAATGCAATTTAAATTTTAATGCGCTGCCTTTTAGCGGCGTTCGAAAAAAGTAAAAAAAAAATAAACGAAACCTTGGGCACACATGGCAAATGGCTAATGGTCAGTGGGGAGAGACAGACACAGAGCCGGGTACGGGGTACGGAAAGTGGCAGTTGCATGCAGTTTCAGCATCGGTGTTGCCCCGAAGCCAGCACGAAACACTCCATGCAGCTCCATGCAGTCCAGGCCAGGCCAGGCCAGGCCAGGCTCTTTGCATTACATTTAATTTTCTCGTTTTAGTTTGCCGTTTGAGTTTTTTTCCAGGTCCTTCCGGGTCCTGGCCGATGTCAAAAGTTTGTAAAGCATCGAATGCAGCTCATTAAGCGATGTATCTGACAGATGCGTTTTCAATCAGAGACAGATAAAGCTCCGGCTTTAAGCCAATTTTAAAGCAGTTACCAGAATCTCTCTTTATTGGACTCGATTTTAATTTATTCCCATGATGGTTACTGACTTTAAGCCCTGGTTCCCATGGACAGACCAGCTTTCCTCTATTAGGAACTCATCTCCTCTGGAGGACACCCCTATCTAGCTAGGATTGACCCAGTTTTTGCGACTTCCGCCACTTTCTGCCAGGCCAAATCTGCCATCAGCCAGAAACCAGAGCTTTCTCGGTTCTCGGCAGCTCTGGAGGAGCTCTTGCCACGCATTAATCATGACAACTCCGCCATGTCAACGTCGTCACCATGCAAATCCAACAAACTGTCACTAAATGTGCGACTTTAAGCGCTCTTATCCTGCTCGACTGGAGCCTCGCGACCAGCAACTGCGTTTTTTTTTGTCGCCGGAACGCACTCTGTCCCGCCCCCTTTTCAGTGCCGCCCCCCGCCCGTCAGACCGTCAGCCGGTTCCTGTTGCAATATTTCCTGGGCGCGATTCCGACAGCCCGAATGTGTGCGCGAGAGAGTTTTTCCCATCCCGAAAAACCAAAGCCCGACCCATCATCCACATCCGTTTTGCTTTTTTGCCGTCGCCCTCCTCGCTCGTTGTTTTTGTTTTTGTTTTTGTTTCTGCAGCTCCTCCAGCTCTTTGAATATTTCACACGACTGCATAGAGGCACAGTGGGAACAGTCAGTGGCCAGGCAGGATGCTCGGAAGTTACTTTCACGCAAAAAACATTGGTTATACCCGGTACCTAGGAGGTACAAGGGATTACAGGGGGTTCAAACGGTGTCAAAGGAGGATCTACATATGTACCATATATCCTGGATTATAATGGTCTTATTCTATTTTATATTATTTCCTACTCTGATCTGTGATCTTTGATCCGACCTAATTTGGAATTATAAAGCATTAAAAACAGTTTTTAGTTTCAATTTTTACTTTAAAAGTAATTAAAGCAACAAAAGAAGACTTTTTCATGTTTTGTAACGAAAACAAACTATCTTAAAGGGTTCGAAATTCTAACATTCTAAAGTATAAACAATTAAGAGCTGTAAAAATTAATATATTAAGCAAACAAAAAAGGTAGTTTTCGATTGAAATTTGAAAATCTTATACCATTTTCTAACGCATTTTTGAATTTGTAAATTTTATGCTCTTCGTCACCTACCTAAAAGTACAATTATTGCAAGTCCTTACTTTTTATCAATAATATGGAATTCTCTTTGTCACCTCTTAGGACTCTTTACTTTTTATTAATAATGTTGAATGCTCTTGGTCACCTTTTGGGAGTCTTTACTTTTTATTAATAATGTTGAATGCTCTTCGTCACCTTTTTATTAATAATGTTGAATGCTGTTCGTCACCTTTTTATTAATAATGTTGAATGCTGATCGTCATCTCTTGGGAGTTTTTACTTTTTATTAATAATGTTGAATGCTCTTCGTCGTCTTTTTATTAATAATCTTAAATGCTCTTCGTTACCTCTTGGGAGTCTATACTTTTTATTTATGATGTTAAATGCTCTTCGTCACCTACCTAAAAATACAATTATTACAAATCTTTACTATTTATGAAGCTAAAAACACGATTTATAGCTTCTTTAAAGGGTTATGTCTATTTTTATTATCAATTTATCGAAAAAACGAATATATAGTAAAAATCTGGTTATATCTTAGCCACTGTGCGCATTTTGGTGATCTGGCCAAGTGAAAAATAGTGTAATTTGCGGCGCAGAACAGAGGAGTGCGGCTCAAAAATGCAGTCCAGGGCGAGCAGAGCCAAAGTTAATTTGTAGCGACTGCGAAACAAGCTATTAGCAGGTTGCACGCAGGCAGGCGACAAGGGGCAGGGGGCAGGGGCATGGCTTGGGGTATATGACTGGGGGCGGGGTCGTTGTTCTTCTGCCTGCTGCTTGCATGTTTCTTGTTCTGGCCACAACCCGTTTTTTTTTTCCACCCGTCCACCCGGCCAGCCATGGGCGCTGATGAACGTGAGCAGCACGTTGACGCATTAATGCTCTTTCCAGGCCTGCCCCTGCGGAGTGCCCCGCCAGCCACCAGCTACTGCAGCTACGTACGTGTGTGCCTGGACCGGCGTATCTGTCAGATACTTTAGCACAAGTGCTGCAAAACTTTGTAAATAATGCCCGACTGGGGACTGCCCCTTGCCGCAGTCCCTGCCCCTGCTTCGACACAGGCTGTGTGCATTCAACATGTCATGAATGAATAATTAGCCAAGGCAAGGCAACCTCTGCGGGGCGGGACAGAGCGGAGGAGGAGGTAAACTAGGAAGCCGAATGCATCTATCCACACACATGGCAACACGTAAAATGTTTCCACACACTGCACCGCTTTAATTAATTTGAGTTGAGTTGAGTTTTCAGTTTTTCAGTTTTCAGTTTTCAGGTTTTGAGTTTCGGATGTCGCTGGCTCAGTTCTCAGATGGCTAATAAATTCGCATTCCCCCCGCCTGTCTAATTTCATTTTGATTAGTATTATTTTTTTTTCGAAAATATGTATATACTATATAGTATATTTTTATTATGCCAAAAGCTCATGCATATTTATGAGGACCATCCGCTAATGCCCCAAACAGGGGCGCCCCACCCCCTCCACTCCGTCGTTTTATTAGCCGGAAATGCAAACGTTTGTTATGCTCTTTGCTCGACTTATCTTTTATTTATGTGCATTTTCCATTGCACGCAGGGAAACGCCAAACGCCAAACGCAGAACCGCGGAATGGCTCTGGGTCTGGGCCTGGGCCCTGGCCTGGCCTGGGAGTCGCGGCTTTAAGAACGGTTAACAGGTTGATAAACGGCATAGCTGGCCTCCAAACCAGTTAAAGCCCGAGCATACTTTGGCTCCAATCTCATTTAATATAGATGGCTTCCTTGCCATCTAATTTATGCCACTTTTCCGCCTATCTTCGGGCCACTATCTTCGTTTGAAAATTATAAAAATTCTAGCAAAGGCAGCGCTAATTATCCCCAGGAATAATTATTTTAATAGAATTTTATAAATATTCAAATTGTTAGCGGACTGAATAAATTCTTATAATTTCTTTCAAGTCAAAGGTGTCAGGTAGCTGGGTAGCTTATCGTGATCATAATTCACTTTGAAGTTTTCATTATCACAAGATTTCTGGAAAAGGGTAAGAATCGGGAGGGAATATCTATTCCAGGTACTAGAAACTAAGTATCATATTGCACAAACGGGTTGAATATTTATAAAAAATATTAACAAATATCAATGGAATCGCAAAAGGCCTAAAAAGAATGCCTAAAAAGCATTAATATTCAATAAATGAAAAGAATATTCAAGGTATTTTCAGCCTTATGTTTCTATAATTTACTTTAAAATATCCATTATCACAATATTTCGGAAAAAGGGCACAAAACAGCAGAAAACATCTAACAGCTATTTATATTTTTTTACAAACAGGTGAAATATTTACATATATCAAGAGAACTGCAAAGCTAGCGCTAAACGCCTAAAAGAAAAGTTTTTATTAAATTTATAAAAAAAAAAATATTTAATAAAGGAAAACACTATTCAAGGTATTTTGAAACCAAAATAGAGAAATTATTCGTATATTGTGTTTCAAGACTAACTAGCACTCAGCTTAAGCTTAAGCTTTATTATTAACTTTGATTAGAATCGTCATAATTAATAATAAGTACACCTCTAGTAGATAATGTTAAGAAATGGAAATTCTTTTATCGACGCCAAGAATATCTATACCCAGTACTTAAATCTCGTTAAATTTTTATCGATACGAGTATATCCGCCTAGAATAAATGGACTTGGATCATTTTATAAGAATATATTGCATTAAAGAAACAACATTTAATGGATAAGGAATTCATGGAAGTTTCGGTCTGAATCAAAAAATTAAATCTTATTTCAATTAATTTTATAAGAATATATTTCATAAAGGAATAAAGGAAGCAACATTTAATGGATAAGGAATTCATGGAACTTTCGATCTGAAAAAGGAAATTAAATCTGCTTTAAGCGCAAAAGCTTTTAATCAGCTTAAAAATGTAATAATTTATAATACTTTGATAAGAGTAAGAGTAATCACAATATTATTCCATAAATATGATTTATTCGAGATTTATTTTAAAAGAATATCTATTAAGAGTCAAGGTAAAAGTCAATATCTATTGAGTGCCTTGAGTGCCTACTACATACTTGTACTTGTACATAGGTATGATATAGTATTATATATTGAGTGCCTTAACTTTTGTGAGATATTCTTGTAAAAGAAATCTCGAAGCAGTGATTAAGGCTGATATGTTTCAAGTACCGGGTATGAATATGGTCGAAACCTCCTCATTATATTTAAGCTTTAATATTGTATCTGAAATCTCCCCTCACTTTGTATTTCAGCCTTCATAACCTGGGGAAACAGATTGTCAACAAATGTGGCATGTGTAGCAGTTAGTTGCGAATTCGCATTTCCCGGCACCTGTCCCCGATCCAGTCAGCCCCGAAACAAAACCAATCTTGGTAAGGCGGACAAAAAGTGTCTCAATCGTTTACATAAATTTGCTGAGCTGTCTATCAATAAATCTAAGCCAAGATAAATTTATAGCATTTCAGCAGTGGAAGGAGGCAGTGCAAGTATTTGTATCTGTATCTATATGTATGTAGCTATCTTGTATCTGCTGCTCGAGTCTTTCTCCTACGGATTTTGTGGGCAAGACTACCTCAATACGAGTTTCGTTTGCCCAAATGAGTTTTTTTTGCGCTACGACTGCCACAGCGAGGGCGAGGCATGGGGCGGTTGCGGGGGCAGACAAGAATAACAAGCGTGTAGAAATAATAAAAAAAAGAACAGAATCGTTTAGAATATTTTAGCATATTCGGTGACGCTAGGGAGAGGGAGCGCGAAAGGGAGAGGCAATCCCACCTGTCTCTGTCGCACTCAATTATTACGAAATGCCGTCCGGTGTTTGTAGTTCATTAGCACTTGCCGGTGACAGGTATTCCCTGTCCTCCCAACCCGCCCAACCTGCCACCACCCCCGCCAAATATCAATTGCCTGGAAGCACCATTGAAGATTTGTGTTCATTGTGGTTTCCTCTTCGCCTCCATTGTGGCGAGTTCTTTGGCTCCGAAAGTGAATTTATAATTAACCCAGTTAATTTCAAACGTTTAATTAATGTGGGAAGCTCCGATTCTGAGCAAAATGATTTAAATAGACATTCTCGAATCGAAACTAAAGGGGGAAATCGAATCGCTCTTTTGGCGAATCGAGTTTTTCAGGTTCAGGTTGGGGCCCTCCTTTTCCACACGAATTAGCACTTTTGCCCAAGAAATTTCAACTTCGATTTAATCAAAACTTCGCGGAAATATTCGCAACGAAAACGAAAACCAGATGCGTCCTCGCCAATCGCTTGGCTGAAAGGTGAATAACATTCCCGGAGACACCGAGACACACCCCGCCCCAATTAATCGCATTCTGAATAAAAACATTTTATTGAATCGCATTCGCACTTGAGAGCTCTTTATACACGATTTTATCTAAATTTAATGTGATGTGTCACTCAAGGGGACATTACGAGCGAGCATTACGAGTGCAAAAAATTAAGATTTATTGTGGGCGGAATAGACTTTGAGATCTCCCTGAATTTGGAGGTTTGTTGGATTAACTGCATTTTGTATGACATGCCAAGGATTCTGAAATAATCATTATTAATTTACATTTGTGGCACATGCCCCCGGAGTAAAGTTTCCACACAAATAAATTCGAATTAATTGAATTTAATTCTGGGCCTCGGGTCACTCACAAATTGTATATCATTCGACTTGCCAACTGCTAATGATACGAAAAAGCGGCAAAATGTTGTAAAATTTATGCTTTTTACAAGCTGCCGCAAGAAAGGTTGAGAACTTGAAGTGTTCCAGTGAAATACAATTAATTATACATGTTAATGATCTCGGAGAAGAAGAATCCACCTCATGGAGAAGCCCCCAACCCTTCTGCTGGAAAACCAGGAAGTTTGACCAAAAAAACATAAAACATAAAACGTACCCACAGAAATCCAAGCCCAAGCCGCCACAGCTGTTACTCATGTTAATTTCATGCGTTCAACAGGTTTGCCAACTTTAACCCACTACCGCCCCGGGTCCACCTCCAGCCACGTCCAGTCTTAGCCATTTTCTGTGCCATATTTTACGTTAGTTTTAGTAATTTTTTCATTTCGCCGAGCCAACTACCGCACAGCGTGCATTTAAGTGTCGTCGCTTCGAGTATCTGCAAGTACGTGTAGCTGTGCATCCGCAAACTCCACACTCCACACTCCAATCCAATCCCAGCCCGCCTAATGCTTGGCTCTCTTAATAGGTTTTTGGGCGGCCCGCACACACGCGCCCCGAGATACTGAGAGTATCTTGTAGATACTTTATCGAAGTCCGGACAGCCTTTTGCTTAATTACAGTACGCCATTTGCCGGAAAACTTGCAGTAAAACTGGGAACATACACAAGACCATAAAACAAACAGATTATCTTCCTCAAAAATATGGAAAACTCTTTAAGAAAAAAGCGTTATAAATGATTGATGACAAGAAATCTTTGTCAGGACGATATTTGTCAGTAGATCAGAGAGTTCTCGCCTGGCAGGCAATGAATTGAAAAGGATTTTAATTAAAAATCATTTGCATATTTATGGCCAGAGAGTCGATATCGATGAGAAGTGCAAAGGAATGTTTCCGACTGAATGAGGATCTTCCATGGATTCCTGAGGAGCCACACAAAGAAGATGCAAATTATGGGTGAGTCACCGGAATGCTGGGTTGGGCCTGGAACTGGGACCCTGAAAGGTACCCACAACAAGGAAGGCATGAGATACATTCAACAGCCTTAAAAGCCTGCGAATCGCGAATAAATTTATTAAGACGCAGGATACTTATGGGTTGTCTCTCCGGAGAACCGGGGACAGCATTTTGATAACCGTAGTCACTGGGGGATCTCGGCCGCGATAAATTGGATTCCCGTGAACTTGTAACGTGCGCTCGAAAACCTCCAAGTTCCCGGGAACTTGCAATAAAGAAAAACAAAAGCCAGGGCAAATATTGTGTCTTGTCTGCTGTGTAAATGCCGAGTATTCGGCATACACTTGTTCATAGGAAAGTGGAGGCTGGAGGCGGCCAGAGCAGAGTGTTACCAAGAAAACTGTCATCATGCCTGGGGGCAGGGCTGGGTATCTGGCGACCGTGTATCTGCCAGTTGTAAATCCACACACAGCTACCCAAGTGGTAACTTAATTATTTAGCATGCGAACAGGAACAGCAGCAGCAACAAAGGAATAAGACCAACTTGAAACTTGGCAACAAAGAAAGCCCGCTAGAACCCTCTACCTCTACCTCTTCAACCAACAAAAAGCCAAAATCTCTGCCAAAGAAACAGCAACGTCGCGAAGTTTAAGTTGAAGTTTTCGTTTTCGTTAACGTTTTCGTTTTAGCTTTGACTTTGGTTTTGGTTTTAGCTTTGGTTTTGGGTTCGCCTTCCTTCGTTTTGTTGTTAAGTAGATTTATGCACGTCTAGTCTGGAATTATTTGAAACGAGTTTAAAAGGCATATAGCCAATCTTCGGGGAGAGCAGACCCCTGCTTCACCGATTCTCCAGCGACCTCATCCAGCCAGGTAGAAGGGCGTTGCAGACATCGGACCTAAAACCTAAAACCACACGGCGTCCGGGGCACGGCAGGGCAGCTACATAAAAACGCCATGAAATATACAAAATACAACAGCAAACACATGTCGGCGTCGGCATCGGCGTCGGTGACGTGCCAAAGATACAGGTAAAAAGATACAGATACAGATACAGCTACAAATGTATCGCAGCCCGACCAGCTCCTGGCCCTCATGCTGTTGGTCGATGGTCGAGATGCTTCCCGTGACATTGACAGAGTTCAAGAAGTGCTGCCTCCACTGCCTCCGAAGGCCTTCGCTCTGTTCCCGGAATTTCACACTTTTCGGCTCGCTTGATTATGATTTTGATTATGATTATGATTATGATGATTACAAGTGCCCGATGACGAAGCTGGACGCCACGAGAGATAAAAGTAATCATTTAGCAACTCTCGATACTCGATGGACTCCTTCGATGGCTATCTCTTGTTTGTTTACAAACTGATGCCATCCAATATTTGCTAATGACCGTCCGAGGGTGGTCATTCTGGGATTTTTAATCAAACGTTGCCAGGTTGGATGGCAACCCTCGATCCCATCCCTTAGCAGAGTCACTGCTTCTGCAACGCCCTCGAGGACTCCATCCAGGATGTATCGCGTGATGGCAACTCCTATAGAAACGCCTTCAATGGCCGCCAAAGTATCTTCAATTGCCTTTACGACTCCATTTGAAGTCGAACTCGGAACGGAAGTGCCGCTTTACCTTTTTCTGTTTTTTCTGTTTTGCGTTAATATCTCATAATTTCAAGCTTTTTTTAAACGACAAAACGAGAGGAAGGTTGAGTAGATGGGAGAAATTAATTTATTATGTTAACAATGGTCACACAAAAGTTTTGTCATGTTCAAGCCCCGGCAATTAAGTGACAGAAATTATCAACTCCCTGGGATCTTCACATGTGTGCCTGAGTCCCGGGTTAAGGTCTAGTTAGCCCTTGTCGTGGCTGTTGGCCCTTTTCTGGCTCTGGCTCTGGCTCTCCTTCTCCTTCTGCGTGTTTAATGACATTATGATTAAAATCATTTCGTGTCAAAAACAATTGTCGCACACACTCGCACTCTTGCCTGCTCCCTGCTACCTCGAAAGGATACTAACCGGATATGAGGACTAGCCAGGACACTCTGCAAAGCGGCACGACTTTGTTTTTGTTTTTCCCCTATTCGAGGACTAAATGTTTTTCTAGTCGCCATTCCAACTGCGAAGGGTAATCCTTTTTTCCAGCAGTGTTTAGCCTTAATTATTGTGTTTTGTCATCCCCTCGAGGTTTTATGAGAGCTCTGAATGGGGTAATCATCATATTTACGAAATTTATACAAAACTTTTGGGATCTAAATTGGCCTATTCGATTGACTCATTTGGTGGATAAAGGAATAAAGAATGCGGAGGTGCCAAAAAAGTGGATTAAATTTAATAAATATTCATTATTTATACTAATACTTTGAATATTATCTAACATATCTAATTTCGAGCGAAATTTGAGCTTATATTCTCTATTAGAGGTTTAAAACGACAACTATTTTCTAGATATTTAGGTACTATATATCTTTAAAATAATCGATCATTCAATTCTACATTCGATCTTTATCGATATATGCTTTTATATCAATTCCATGTAAGTAGGATTTGGAGTATCGAAAACTCTAATTGAATGGGAATTTAAAGGAAAAACCGAGACTTAGAGAAGAAAAAATCGAGTTGTGATTATCCTGATTATAAATAAATGGAATATACCTTGAGAGGTAGGGGATGCCTATTGTTTTCTTACTTTTACAAATTCGCTTGAGAACCTTGGGAATCGAGTAGCTTGGAATGTTTTTAGAACTCTAGTAAGATGCGACGCTATGAATTTCTAAAAAGAATGTATTCGACTCGAGTGGAATGAAGCTTTGACATGGAAATACATTTGTTATTTATATTTGAATTTATCTCTGGGTATTCATTTCTTGATAATCAAGGAAAGTGTACAGAATCAATTAGGAATATTAGCAAAAAATTGATTTTAAAATAGCTAAAAAAGCAGAAAAATACGATCCTGAAGTAATATTCAATAATCTGGGGGATAATAAGAAACATCTTAGCACTGAAACGGATAGCCTTGTTCCAAAAAGACGTCGAAGCAAGGTGCGGCGATATGTTTCAAAGACTTCCGAAAACTAAAAAATAATTATTATCAAATTTCTTAAAAACTGGAATAAACATGGAATTCCTAAGAATACCAACAAAGAACTTCCAAAAATAGAGTGCTAATCACCCAAAATTAGGCGAAAGAACAATCAAAGTGTCAACGAAAGGCGCCTCAAATTTTTATTAAAACTCTGGCCGGGACTGGCTGGGAGTCCCCTTCATCAAAATATGAATTCTGCGAAAAGATAGACCTGTTGCACCACCCGAGGGAGGGACTACCACCCTCCACATGCATGTCAACAGTCAATAAACAAAGCCAGGGCTATTATCAAAAATTTGGGTTATCGGGTCGCTCCGAGTGCGGGCCTTGCCATTTAATGCGTCATGGATTGTTGTGTCACTCCTGGGATGGATGACGATGTGGCAGAGTCGCTCCACTCCGGAATATGTGTGAAGCAATTATTAGTCAAATGCGAGTATTTTTCAATTTTTCGTTCTGCCTCAGTCGGGGTCCGGCCTGATAAGAGACCCTGGTTCGACGCCATTCCCCCCCGACTTATGCAACTCCCTGATAAGCAAATCCCCGAAGAGGGACCGGAGGGGCTTCCTTCCACACAATCCCCCCCAGTCGTGGCATGTTTGGTTTGTTTTATGTCTTGGCAAACATTTGATAAAGCAAAAAAAAAGAGGAAAATAAAAAGAAAATCCAAAGGCAAATAACAGGCGAGTAAAAGTTAAACAAATAAATAAATATTTGTTTATTATTTCTGTCGCCGGCTTTTCTCAGCATGTGAGTAAATGTGAGTATATGAGTGTTTGTTCGTATCCGCGAGTGAGTGTTCCTGTCGTTGAACTTTCCGGCATTTGTGTGTCAATTTTAATGAGCGCTGGCAACATTTGGGGCGGTCGAGGAAAGTGCCCTGCCCCATGGGCGTGCCCGTGCCCCACACACTTGACAGCTACTAGTGAGTACAATTTTCTCCATTTTTTACGAGGGCCGCCCTTAAAGTAATGTAGAAAGCGGGCAGGCCAAGCTGTCTTTTAATTAAATGACGGGTCTGGGAGGAGTTCGTAGAAATCTAAAGGAATCTGAAGAATTCCAGAGGACTTCTTTCGGACAGTTATCAAACATTTTTCGCCTTTGCCTTTGATAAATCGAAAGGCATTTCGCAATAAGCGAAGACAGAACAGAATTCCCGCTGATAAATACAAGGGACCCAAAGCATAAAAAACACACTCTTTTCGCTTTCGTTTTTTATTCATAAACTTCTTTTTTTTACACCCCGTCAGGAACTTTGGAAACTTCGCAACGGAACCGGTATCTTCCCGCTGCCCCATAGTACATAGTCTTATGTATACATAACCGACTGCAAGGCGAGACTCGAACCAAAACCTAAAATGTATCTTACGGATACACAAACATGCTGCACGTCTTTGTCTACGTAAATGGCCCATGAAAATGAGACAAGACTATGTATATATGTACATATGTATGTCTTTATGTATGTCTTTATGTACATCAGACACAGCCGCAACAACAACAAGGCACTCGACAGGAAAAACAACGACAGGACAGGACAAGGAGAACCCAGCACGACAGTCGCCGTTCCTGACGATTCGCTTCGATGGCGACATCTTCATAAAATAAAAACCTCCAAAACTCGAAAAAACGAGGAAAAAAAGTGCCAAAAATCGCGTGTTGATAACACAGCGCGGTGGGTAATGCCAGTGGGTGGGAAGGATGTCCTCGAGGGAGGAACAACATGATAATGACGTTGTTAAAGCCAAACTACCAAACCAACTACAAAAAAACAACATATGTATCTTCCTCAAAGTAGTATCCGGTTAAAAGCTTTTTTTAGAGACAAAACTCTTTCTCGCCCTTGAAAAATTTTTAGAAGTACTTTAACCTCCCTTTATCCCTTTAAAATATATTAATTTAAGTTTTAATTTAAGTTTTATTCAACATCCACAAAACCCTGAAATATAAACCGACTTCATATTGAAATAAAATAAACAAAACCCAAAGCTTTGCTTGCAATTACAAACTTTTATCGCTTCTATTTGGAAAGTGCGGTAATTGCAACGCTTGGCTGCAAATGATGCAACTTTTATTGTTTTTTTTTTTGTACTTTTTTTCATCCGCTGCTCGCTGTGGCAGCAAAACTAAATTGAATTGCTAATGAAGCAAACATGAAAATTTAATTAATTCGATTCCCGTTAACGTTTGGGAGAGAAAAATTCAAGAAATCTAAGCTTTTAAGTCGGAAATGGGAAATGATATTTGCAAATATCTCTTTTAGTATTTGCTTTAAAACATTTTAATTACTTATTTAAATAGTTAAAAAAAAAATCGGTAAGAATTTAGACATTTTTCTCCATATAAAAACCTTGACAAGTTTTAATGTTTTTGTCAAAAAAACAATTGCAACTTCTTGGAAATCAAAATCATTTATTTTGTTATGTTTCCTCTTAACCGCATCGATATTTGATTTCAACTTTATGGAACTGCCTGTACAGGACAGGAACAGGACTGTCGATTAAAGATCAATAAAAATTAATAGAAAAGGTAATGGAAGGAAATGTATTTTTTAATAGAAACCATTTAGATTCTTTTCACAACTTAAAAACATCGTTAAATAAATGGCATCATTAAATGCAACTTTAAACATTTTATTCCCAAAACAAGTTTGGCTTTCTTTTTATATACCCGTTTTAGTATTTTATTATTAGTATTTTAAAGGAATATTAATAACAAAATAATAATTGCTATAAACAAGAAACGCGTCAAATATTGGTGTTTAAAATCGAAAATTCCTCTCACCTCACCCATTCCGACTAATTGACTTTTAATGGCCTTTGATTCGAGATCCCGCTTTGCCTTAAACATTATTCAATAACACAAAATAAATCTATATATTTGAGCCATAAATTGCATAATATTTAAGCTAATTAGAATGCCTAATTTTGCACCAACAATCGAGAATTATTCACAAGAAAAGAAAGATTTAAAAGCAAGTACTCTCGATCTCATAAAATTTATATCTAAACCTCAACAAAAGCCACGTTTTCAATAAATTTTAACATATCTCGTATATCGATGCGTCACTAATTCCAGCTTCAATTGACAATTCAATACACTTTTTATTAAAATGTCAAGTCTGACGTATTTTTTTAACCCGATTATAAATACTTGTTGCCTTGTTGTTCCTGCCCCTTCCCAGTCCCATTTCTTGAAAGCCAGTTGAGTTTTTTTTATAGTCTCCCGAATGTGTAAGAATCTTATTGTTATTGTGAGATTTTGATTTCCAACGAACGTCGAACCAATTGGATTTTATTGATGTTTTCGAGACTCAAAGCCCCCCTCGATGCCGGAATCTCTCGATGATTTCTGCTTTTCTTTCCAGCCATTCGAGGTTCAAATTGGCTTTTCTGTTATGCTTTTACTTTCAAATAAGAAACAGAGAAGCCTATTAAGTTCTATGCCACACAATAGACCTATTTGAGTATTAAAAATAAAGGAAGGAATAAAGACTCCTATCCCTTTAAAAGATCCATTAAAACCACGAATTAAAGGACTGAAAGCCAACCCATTCGAGTTTCGCAATCATTATTCTGCATCCAGACATTCCATTCGGAATGATGGCTCATGGCAAGTGCGTTGTCATTGCATCAAGTGCGTCTCTAACGTGCCACTTACTGTGCCAGTGGCAGTGGCAGTGTGGCAGTTGCACTTGTGGCTGGGAGGAGGCAGTTGCACTTGTGGCTGGGCGGAGGCTGCATAATTGCCACATACGCCGCAGGATTGAGTTCCGTTCTGGCGCTTATCGCCGCCTCACCGACTGACCGCCGTTCCCATCACTCATACGCCATGTTTGCCCGGTCGATGCTTAAAAAGTTAATGACTAATTTTCGCTGGCTCGCTGCCTCGCTGCCCCGTGAAAAAAACGCGATTGCCTGGCCAGCCGTCAGTCGGTTTTCGGGATGTCTGTCTGGCCAAGGGGATGTCAGATGATGGCGATGCTGATGGAGTGCCGGGAGGGGCTGGCTTTCCAGCTTTACTGTTGCATTGTCCGAATTGCTGTTATTTCAGCTGCCACATCAAAACGAACCTGCCAGTGGATACTACACTGGAAAACACCATAAGAGGGATCCAAAGAGCTACGAAATAATGCTCTGCATGCTCTGAGTCCATGACTGAGATCCTTGATCCAGTTTCCAAGGGTATAAAGGTACCTGCTAGGACTCAGAAGATATCTTTATTAAGAAAATCGTTACTATTACTCGATCCATATCCTTCCGAAGTCTCCTATGGGTGTCTTCAATGTTTAAGAATTAACAATTTCCCTCTTCAACTCCCAGTTATTTCTCTAACTGCACTCAAAAAGGACCCTGTGTAGGTAGGGAATACCGGTGGACACGCATACGTGCTCCTCCCGACATTATAATTAATGAAAAATCGCAACGATTCGCATCCATTCGGATGGTGTTGCCACTGCCGTGCATAAAAGAGTCCTCGCAACATATATAGACGCAAAGGACAACGTCGGACGGAATGTCAAGCCACTCACAGCCCAGAAATGTGGCTAATATGATTTTAATTTTGGTCGCCAGAATTAGAATGCCATTAGTCGGTGGGTTTTCTGGGTTTCTTTGGAGGATGGAAGTTCGAATCCCTCCACCGCTGGAGGTCGATTTGCATATGAAACGTGTAAGCGGCGCATAAATTATGCATTTGTTGCACAAATCTGCGCATGCGGTGGGTGACCTTTTGATGACTTTAAAGATGGAGAAAATAATGCGTGATGGATTGATTACCATTGAAGAAGTGGATATCATTATGCATATTTCTTTTATTTCTTGATTTAAGAGTATTTAACAATGTTAAGCATAGATTCCAGACTTTAACTCTAGTTAAAAGATAATTTGGAATAAAATTCATTCATAAAATACTTCAAAACAGACGAAATGCTATATAAATTCTTAACCAACCTACAACTTTACTTAAAAGACCTTTTAATGTTTCTCTTCCATAAATCTCAAAAACTATAGTAAAATCGGGAAAGCTTTTCCATACTTTAAAGTCATAAGAGACGTCATAACTATTTTTTTTGTGAGAGAAACATTCGAGTTTTAAAGTTTTTTGGGTTTTTACAGCCAGAAAATAAGATATTCGGTACTCGTAAAGCAAATACATAAAGTAGGAGTACATATATTGTATAGGTTGAAATCGATAAAACAAGGAATAAGAAATTTGTACCGAAACCTTGAAGTCTATACATTTGTGGATACTGTTACATACTACTGCTACATAATGTTGTTTTAAGCAATAGTCTTTATTGCAAAAAATGGGTGGGGAGTGGAAAATAAGTCTATCGCGTATTACCATATATAGTAAAGCATATCGAAAATGTCGATAATATCGATATCGATTACAGCACTTCTTTCTTTTTGTAGTATAAATTTAAAGCAATTTTTTTAAGGTTTCGGTACCAAACATATCGACGCATTTTCGAGAAAGTATCAAAAGTTTCTCACTTTTTACTGAAATTCAGGTTTTGATGACAAATGGTTTTAATATTTGTGTTTTTCAGTTTAGACAAATTTTATAACTCAAAAAACTCCAATAGTTACTTGTAAAGTTTCGATACAATTTAAGGTTCAATTCTACGAGTATCTCGTATCTTTGCCATTTATTTTCAACAAACTCGTGTAAAGGTTCCAATCTAAAGTTTTATTTTGTGTCTTATTACCTTTGCAGAGCTAAAAAAAACCAAAAAACCAGTAAAAAACGTTTCCACAACTGATCTAATTTCCATTTTGTCCCGACAAGCTGCTACAAGTAGTGGAAGTTGCACTTTGTACGTATTACCAGCCGAGGGCTTAGCAATAGTCTTGCCGTGGCACATTTTTGCACACTTTTCCTGCCAAATTTCCCGCTAATAGCGAATTATCCTGCCTCTCGTCTCGAAATAATCCACAAAGACTCTGCTATGAGTTGCCTTTTTGATTTATGGCCCCGAAAAGTCGCGCACGTATATTGCAACCAGGCCCTGGTCCTCTGGGGGAGTGCCCCACCTCTGGTGGCACCTCCGCTGCCACCTCCTCCCTGGCTTCCCCTTCATCCATTGTTTGTAGAGACAAAGTAGCGTGCGAGCAAGAAAAACAACTGAAAAAATGTCTGCATTCTACAATTGCGAATTGCGAATTGCATTTTCCATGGAACGTAAATAGAAGCTATTTAGCAAAATGTGCACGAAAAACAACACAAGAAACAACAACAGCAACAGGGAACAGCATCCAAAAAAGGGGGAGGGTAGGGAAGGGGCCGTGTGGCACAGCGAGAGCGGCTTTGCCCCGTTTTGAGGTCAATGTACAAATCATGTACAATGCAACCAGGCAGCATTTATTACGACTTAATGCGCTCCCCGAGGGAACCAAAAAGGGCGAGGGACTGGGAACGAGGGACGAGGCACGAGGGGCCTTGCAACGGGGTGAGAAAAGGGGGGTCGTAGCTCTAATTTCGTGTTTAAACTGCTTTTCACACAACCACTCGTCGGGGCTCACATGGGAGAGCAGCTGGTTTGCAATTCACAAAAATATGTGTTCGTTTGAAGCGAAAAAAAATGCATAGAAGGAACTCGCATTCGCACTCCAAGCCGATCGGGGAATACTCTTTGTTTCCAGAGGGAACGCTGATCCACCTCCCAGTAGAGAGTCTTCTTTGGGGCAGAGTATCCCAACGAGAACAAACGCCGCGGGCAGAGAATGCCTCGAACAAGTGGAAAAAACCAAAAGTAAATGAAAGCCAAAAAGAAGATATTCAAGGAGGCAAAGCAGCAAGGAGACAAGGCAGTAAGGCAGCAAGGAGGCAAGGCAACCAAGAGGCAAGGAGGCCAGGAGGCAAGGCAGCCAAGAGACAAGACAGCAAGGAGGCCAGGAGGCGGTGCACCTGCAGCAGGCTGGGAATCTCGACGAGCGAAAACAGAAGATTTACCAGAAGACATTTTAAATTGGGGCAATTCTTCATTAACTTTAATACATTTTCAAAACAATTTACAAGTTTTCTTAAGCTTTTCGAACCGCCTGGGAAAATATGTGCTTCAAAAAGTACTTTAAAATCTTGTTTTAGAATAATGTAAAAATAATGAATATCAAAAACATAAATAGAAAAGATTTTATTCTTCAATTAGTACGCTTTTTGAGTCAGTTCTTTCATATCTTGAATTCATAACAATATCATCTAAGCCTTAAATTTTAAAAGACTTCAGGATCAAGTATGAAGTCTTCTATTTAGCTTTCAAAATATTAAAAAGTCGTTGTTCTTTAATTGTATCTTAGAAATTCAATTCAGAAGATTAATCTACTACTAAATCTACTAAATCTACTTATAATCTACTACTCGTATTTAGCTTTCAAAATATTCAAAAATGTGTTCCTTAATGATCTTAGATTTGAAGTTGAAGTAATAAATCTAAAAATCCTCTTAAAACTACACTATAAAGTTCTTATTTCAGAAAAACATTTTAAGAAGCAAAAAAAAACACTTCCCGGCCCTGAAACCCGATCGGTTTCATAAAAACTCTAAAAATTAAAACCCAAAAAACAGGACAAACTCTCTCTCCAAAAACTAAACTCCTTATTTATTATAATTTTGGGATACAAGAAACTTTTCGTGGTTTCGTGTTTAAGCGTTGAAAGCAGTTCCCCTGCCACTAACTGATTACCGAGTTATTAACTCTTTGTGGCAGCTGCAATGTGCTGGTTGCATGGAGTCGATTGTAATCGATGTGCGATTGCCAGTGGGCGTTGGGGCGAGCCCCGATTTAGGTCGCCCGACACAAGCGAGAGTGAGTTTTGGCCCCAAACTGGCCCCAAAACTTGGCGAGCCACAAAGCCAGAAAAGACCCAAAAAAAGAGCCAAAAGCAAAGTCCAAATGGCAATGCCAAGAAATGGCAAATAGCGTCAAGAAGCTCGACCGCTAAACATGCACGACTCCAAGCTGCAACAACAACAACACAAGTTGCAACATATTACATTGCACTTTCAACGTCATCAGACGATGTTGCCGTAGCTGTTGCTGTTGCAGTGTTGCTGTTGCTGCTGCCGTTTCGGAGTCACTTAAACGAGATAAATCAACGTGGGCGATTACACAATTTCTCAGGGTGATTGTCGCCCCTCCTCCAGGCACCTCTAGCGCTGCACTTGCAACTCGTCGCGGCTGCTTGTTGGGGCATGAGTTGGCAAAAAGTGCGGAAAACGCTGCAGCCAGCTCGCGCCATTGAGGCAGTGGGTCGCTCCTGGGTCGCTCTTTGGCTTTGTGGCAACCCAAGTATGTGGAAAAACGTGGAAAACCTGACAAAAGCCAGACAAAAGTCGACAAAATCAATAGCAAATGCAATTGCAATTGCAATACTGGCTCTCTGCCGGCGACAAATAAACAAAAACGATGACAGCAACATTGCAGCGACTGCGAGTGCGAACTGCAAACTGCAATTGCAATTGCAACTCAAGTAGGCAGCAACTCTTGTGGCAGTTGTTGTTGTGTTTTTTTAGCTTTATGAGCGATAATTAAAGTTAAATGGCTTTGCTACAAAGCTGCGGATGTTACTTGCTGGCTGGCAAGGCATGCCCTCTTCGCCAAGACCCGCAATTTGTTTTGTTTTTACGGAAAAAATAAAACTTTAACGACCCCAAAAGGGGAATCGAGGCCAAAGACAGAGGTTAGCCGGGAATCTTTTTTGGATGAAATTCCTCTCAGTGTCGTCTCTCGGAGATGCAAGATGCAAGATGCAGGCAAAGTTTTTAGCCAAAACAAAAACAAAAGCAGGCATGTTTCGTGACGGCGACAAAAAAACACACACAAAAAAAAACTAAGAAAATAAATCAAAAAGAGTTCAACGACCAAAAGTTGAAATGATTTCCGACAAGCAGCGGCGGCGGTGATGGCAAGGGTCTGGGGCCTGCCCCAAGGGGCGGGGAGCTGAGGGCCAATTGACAAAACATTTGCGGCGTGTTAAACGTACTGAGAGATACAATAGCGGCGATAGCAGATATGCGGCATTTGATATGCGCGAGTTGCGTGTGGACTCCAGTCCAGTCCCGGGTAGAACAGACCCCGAAACCGAAACGGAAACCTGAAGCCGAATCAAAAACAGATACAGATACAGGCAGCAGCTACAGATACAGATACAGATACAGGCAACAGAAACCAGGCATATCGATGGCCAACTAAATTTATGCATGATTTGCATGCAACAGCGATAGCGAGGCAAGCAGCAAGCAACAACAATTTAATTGAAATGCAAAAGATTGCTTATGCTGCGCACACATCTCATCCAAGTTTGAAGTTGCATCTGTAGAGGCAGATGTATCTGTATCTGGTTCTGTATTTGAATGCAGCCAGGAAGCCGCCTGCCGCCCACTCACATCCAAAATCATCAGCTACTGCGGGGCTCATCAACGGCCATTTGTGGCTGATAAATGAACGCATGTTGTGCGTATCTGCCAGATACAAATGCTGCCGCTGCCTCAGCTTTGTTTCGTCTCAGTCGACTGCGCTGCGCATTTTTAATGAGCGGAAATTAGTTGGCATTGCAGCAAGATATTTCTGTATCTGTATCTGTGTATCTGTGTATCCGTGCTCGTAAATTCACAATCTACGAGGCGCGTGCCGATTGTTTACAGCTCTCCGACCACTCGCAGCTACAATAATCGAGCCGATAACCTGTCAGATAAATTCTGGTGAATCGGTTATTAAAGCTCTGCCGGTAAATATTCGGGGGATTCCGGAATTCTGGGTCCCAGGCTAGCCACAATCTATCTTTTAGTTCTATTTTGAGGCAACTAATAGCAACCGTCCGCCATCGCATTGCCACTTTAGGTTCATTTTTTTGGCAATGCAACCCACGGATATATTTAGAGTATCCGCTTTTAGCTCGCTTTTGGTCTTGCCAAAGCCAGCTAGCAGATACACAGATGCATTTCCCGTCGGCAAGTTTTTATATTTTTGGGAGAAACATTTGGCAGCCAGAAATGTAGCTTTAAAGCCAGTAACCTTGGCAGGAATATTGATTTCTGGATACATTTCAGCACAGTTTTTGGTATTTTTTCAAGCTTTTGTGAAATATAATTGTAGCTTTATGGGTAAATTCTAGAAAGAGAAAAACTAGAAGAGGTTTTGGTTAAATTTTTGGAGTTCTTATTAAGAAAACATGTGGAGAAAAACCTGATAGATTCCGCCGAATGGCTTATTAAAGCTCCACCAAGGGATTCCGAGACCTATTTCCGTTTACCCCTTAGAAATACCGGGTATGTATAGTTCCTACTTTCTTTTTAGAGCACTTTAGTTTGTTTAATTTCCGTTCTTCATCGATGACCTGTCCCAGAGACTGTCACCCTCTCAAATATACTGTCAAATGATATAATTTATTGTACCCTGGAAATGTCAAGTGTAATCTACCAAAGAAAAGCTGTGAGAAATGTCACCGATTCTTTTAAGAAACACCGGAAAAGTTGCTTCAATTTCTTCAAAGTTGCTTTCCAACCCACAAATTCCCCAAAGAAACCAAATCAAACCCACCTGTCTGATGACTCTGACGAATCGTGTCGATCCAAGCACCGCTTTTTAGAGCCCTTGGCGCTCCGCTGTGCTGCTGCTGCTCCTGCTACTCCTCCTGCTCCTGCTCCTGCTGCTCCTCCTGGAACTCCTACTCCAAGAGCCACTTCCCCGGCTCTTGCTGTTGGAACTGTTCTTTGTGGCGTCGCCTTGGCAACTCCCGCCTTGGATGTTGCCGCCGTTTTCCGGGCGCCCTGATACAACTGAGATCGCAATGCATTGATGTCCTGGGCGACAGAGCCGCCTGACCCGCCCGCGGCACCTCTTTTAGTGCCCATGACGATGCCGATGCTGCTGGGCGTGCTGAAGGGACGCGGGGGCTTTGCCGGCGGCTTCAGTTCAATGTTGGCGGATGGGACGGGCTCTGGCTCGAGCAACAGTGTGGCAGTGGGTGTGTCCGCTGTGTCCGATGGTGTGGGAGGTGGTGTTGTTGTAGCTGTTGGCGGGTTGTTGCTTGTGTTGCTGCCGCCGGCGGCGCCAATTGTTAAACTGTTTAAATTGACGCTGTTTTTCAGCTGATCAAACAATGACAAAGCCGCACCAGAGGTTAAAGTTTTCTTTCCCAGAGCGGATGCTGTTTTTTGAGGGGGTGTGGGTGGGGATTCAGCCTGCGAATCGTGGGTCTTCGCTGGCGTATCCTTCGGCTGAGTGGTTGACATTTTCCCTTGCTTTGTGGCTTGTTTTTGGGAACTATTTCACTTGCTTGGCAGCTCTAAGTAGCGGGTTGTGGCAACTTGTAGTTTAATTGTTGTTGGCTTTCGCAATGCCATTCCCTGGGCTTTGTAAGAGTCCGTCTAAGTCAGCAAATATGCACCTTTTGATATGGTTTTCCTTCTCTTTAGTTTTCACAAATCATGGTTGCAGCGATTTTGCACTTTTTATTTATCAAAAATTGAACAGGAACGCATTTAATTCACTGGCTCTTTGAACCGCCTCGCCTTCTGCCGCACTTCACTTATGACACACATTCTGCGATTCTCCGATTTCGATTCCAATTCCGATTCGATTGATATTCCAAACGAGGAATCACTGGATCAGCACTTAATTAAACAACGACGCGGCATTGATTTTGGGTTTTGGGTTGTGGTTTCGCTTTTTTGTTGCATTTCGACTCTTCTGTTTCCAGATTCGTTATCGAGTGTTTTTTCGAGCTTTATGGCTTTGTGAATGGCTGGCTCTGGGCTCTGGCTGATTAATGTTTCGTTCCACTGTTTCCGGTACACACGCGACATTCGCGATTCTGCAAATTCTGCAAATTCGAGGAAAATTGAATTCAAGAAGGCAACAAGCAGCAAGCAACAAGCAACAATGAAACCGAAAGAAACCGAAACGGGCGGTGAAGCTAACCGGTTCTAGATGTACATTTGCCTCCTCGCCTCCGTCCAGCCAAGCCAGCAAACAAATCCAATCAAATGCACTCCACTGTGCCGCTGCCTCTACCGCTGCCGCTGGCACACACAAACACGAAACACACGCGAACTTGTGCTACGCTTATCGCGGGGCCAAGTTGTCTGGCGAGCTATTAATAATTAATACCACAGCCTGTCCTGTCCCTACTCTCCCTACTGTCCCTAGTCTCTTTAGTGTCCCTTGCTGCAATTGTCGCCAATTTACGTGCAACAAAATTAAATAAAGTCGAACGGAGGCACTAGTTTTTTCGCAAATGCGAATTCCGATGGCTCATCGATTGGCGAACGAGAAACAGCGATCTCCCCACCAAGCCAAACGCTGCCGATTGACTGAGTCGCGTAGTGCCGAGCGCCGAGTGCCGAGTGGAGTGGGGCCGATTGTGGCCACGTTGGGGAGCCGACAGGGCCCGACTTCCAACCGACCGGCTGCCGAACGGGCGCCGAATGGGGGCCGAGCCGCTTAGCCAACTAGAACCGCGCACAAATCAAGATACGAAGCACGCGAGCCAAGAACGAAGGCAACGAACTTCGGTTCGTCTCTTGGCGCCCGACGTTGGGCTGGAGGGGCGATGGTCGGCGATGGGGCCGCAGGCGGGCGTGTGCAGGCCAAGGCGCTGTTTACTTTTGATTTCTGTGCAGCGGCAGCAGGTTTTCGATTCAGCGAACGACGCCAGAGGGGAGGGGAGTTGTTGCGCCACAGTGTGCACTTTTTGAACTTCTGGGGAAGTTCAGCGTTCCGGTGTCGTGGCAGGAACGCCACTTTTGGTGTGTCCGCGGGTGTGCGAGTAGGTGGCATGTCGGCCTGCACACACTAACGCAGGGCCCTGCTGCAGCTACCTGTTGATATGTGTGGGAACTAATCAGAAAACGGTGGTAGGGCAAAACTCCAAACCGGTTTTCGCTCCCCAGCTCTGTGAGGATTTCGAACTTTGCGGCTCTTCTCTGTTTGCCTCGAAGAACATGCTTCCATGCACCAATATTCAAAGCTCCATGACCACATACAGCCAGCCCACTCTATCTGCAGGCAAAAAAATAACGCGCTGCGACAAAGAAAAAACACGCGGAAAAAAAAACAGAAAAGTAAACAAAGAAAAGTCAAAGCAAATCGCCAAAAACCAAACAATAACAAAGCAAAATTAGCGATCCCGCTCACACACACACAGCCGCAAATAATCGCTTACACTCGCAAGCCGAAACTGGGTCCACCTGTGGGACAGGGTTGCGGGGGAACTGGCGGTGGGAGTGGGAAATCAAAGCCAACACGTGCTTTTATTACGTTACGAGCAAGTGTGTGTACGAGTGAAGTGGGCGCCTGTGTTAGTGTGATGCAATTGTGGGAGAATGCAAAAACGGCTGCCGCGGAGAGAGAGCGAATATATTGTATGTGCGAGAGTGAGCGAGTCACATAACTCGTTTTGTGCGCTTTTTTGTTTTTTTTCTTTTTGCCAGACGAGAATACTTTGGTTCTTGTCGGATTTACATAAATACATGCATAAATGCTTACAAATTTACATTGCTCTTGGAGCCAAGAGCCCTCTACAATGTGCCACATTCAAATTCAAACGAAAGTCAATCGCAGAAATAACAGCTGATTGCTTTTCATGTCCCGCCCCTCACAAAAACAACTGTCCAAACACACAATATGACAATGTTAGCGCTTTTTAGATCGACGCGATCCGCGACAACGCGAGTTCACGAAAAACATGTGAATTTTTTTTTGCCGTAAATTTAACAAAAACTGTCTGCCCAAACGCACTTTGACACACAACACCATCTCCGGATTCTGTTGCATTCAGTTGGTGTTAAAAAACTATTCAATTATTGGAAATATTTATAAAAAAGTATTAAATTTTCGCATAACTGTTAATGAGTATCTTTCGCCCGCAGAAAGTTGTATTGATCAACTTTGGCAACATTTTCCCAGCAACAATTACCCATGTTAAAATATCCCCGAGAAAACAACAGAGTGATCATTTAACAGACAACCCGCTGTTATCGGTTCAATCAGTGGCGCCACTACTGACGTGGATTTTGAGAACCAAAGCTACTAACATTCTGTTAACAGTCTGGCCCTTTACAGGTGATGTGATCTGTAGTAGTGATGGACCTTTTCAGAGGGATATATGTTTTGTTGGTCCCTCAGCCTTTAGTTAAGTTTCAAACCATAGGTACAGAATAATATTCATTTTGTACCCTTTCGTTTGGCGGGAAAATAAAACTTTTGAAACTATTTTGGTTTCTATTTGCACTCCATATCACTTTAATAAACTTTCGTTAAGCAGTCTAAAATACTGTTTTAACATAATAAAGAATAAAAATAACAATTTAGTTTAAAACTAAAGGGGGACAAAGACATACAGCGTAAAAAATAAATAAACTAGCAGTAAGGCAGAGGTACAGATATTGGTTAAAAAAAGTATTTAAATCCTACAGGGATCTACGGTTTGTACGTACAATATACAAATTTATGACTCGGCAATGACAAGGCGATAAAGTTAAGCGCATTTGGTGGGGCGTGGCAAAGGGCAAAGGTTGGGGCGATCCTGGGTAGGGAAATCTTAGAGCTAGTTTCGTCTTGGAGACTTTTGGCAGACTATGTCCATACAGAGGTAGGAATGAGGCCTTCTTTGCTGGTGCCGGGCGGTGTGAGCACCTCCTTGTTGAGAAACTCCAGTGGCAGGTTGACCAGATGGCCCTGGAATCGATAGAGAATGAAAAATTATTAAATATTAATTAAGATATAGATCATTCCATCTACCTGAATTTCGTTGGCGCGATTCGCGGCCAGGTCTGGGTCCGTCTTGGCCAGCGGTGGCTCCTCCTGGTACTTGCGAAGACTGGCGAAGGTTTTCACGAAATCCGTGGGAATGCACTTGAACACCTCGTCATAGATCTCCGTGTTCCGGGAGGAGATTTGACGCCAGGTTCCGTGCCAGAACTTGTCGCAGACTGGGTCGCTGATGTCTATGTCGGAGCGACTGGAACCCTCACCTTCCAGGAGACCTGTTGAGATACCAAACATTACAAAAACCATCTTTTAAATATTAATGATTAAAAATCTACCAAGATGCTCTTTGAAAAGGTATTTGCGGAGTCGCCCGGCAAAAACTCCGCTCGGATTCCTTCTCCCGTTCATGCGACCGTCCTCGAACTCCTCGTCCATGATTATGGCCGCGATTTCGGAGTCCCGCTTCCCGATCATCGACCGGTCGTTGATGTTCGCCGACCCGCAGATCACTACCCGGTCGTCGGCGATCAGCAGCTTGGAATGCACGTATATCAGCTCCGTAATGGGAGTGTTGTTCAGGAAGGAGTGATTCCGCAGACTGTGGAACGAGATGTAGTTCTGGGGCTCCGTGATGCCCGCCTCCTGCAGGCGGGTCAAGATGGCAGTGCGTCCCCTGGAAAATACAAATACAGTTTTGTCATGTCAATCTTCTGGAGGGATTCAAAAGACAGGATTAGATCTTACCTGGATATTGAGGCATAATTCCAGTGGGTGATGGCCCGGACGGCGATTCCCGTGCTGCCACCCACGTCGCCCTCGAAGCCAGGAAGAAGCGGCATTATCACATAAACCCGGAATGGCTTTCGTTCCCTGGAAAGAGATGGAATCGTATGAGCAAGTTACCCAGAA
Source organism: Drosophila ercepeae (assembly GCA_018150545.1). Lineage (NCBI taxonomy): Eukaryota > Metazoa > Arthropoda > Insecta > Diptera > Drosophilidae > Drosophila > Drosophila ercepeae. The sequence goes on from JAECWL010000161.1 coordinate 19,188,110, forward strand.
ACCAGGAGAAACCAGAAACTCACTTGTGCGCTCGCACGATGCGCTTGAAGAGGCTCTCGCCGATCTGGTTGCGGACATTGTTGTGCGCCCCCGAAATTCCCACGCCCAGCTGCATGGTGATGAAGAACTGGTTCTCGATGTACACATAGTGCTGGGCCTTGGTGATGGTCTGGATGTAGGCGTCGTGGATGCTCTGCTCCACAAGATCGGCCTCGATGAAGCCGCAGCTCCAGGCGGAGACGCTGCGCAGGAGCTGGCAGGTGACGCGCTGCTGGCGCCGGGCCTGGAGCTGCTGCAGGTGCGAGTTGACCCTTATTTGGTGGTAGCTCTTGGGTATCAGGTAGGGGAAGCGCGTGTTGTCGCGCAGCTTCTCCAGCTTCATGGCGTTCCAGCGCTGGATGAAGTGGCGGGCCACGTCCCGAGCGGACGCACCGGAGACACAGAAACCCACGTCGTGCCAGGGCATCCGCGGGGTGGTGGTGCGGTCGATGATGTCCACAAAGGGCGAGTTGAGGTTCATCCAGTCCTTGAGTATGAAGTTGGAGTAGTCCTTGCCGAACCAGTACTTGGCCTGGCCGTAGAACTCGCTGAGTATTTGCGTGCTGTTGGCGGTGATGGTCACCTCCTGGCCGCCGGCGACCGTGGTGAGGGTGGTCTCGTGGACGGACACGGTCTGGGTCTCGACCGTGAACACCTCATCCTCCTTCTCCTCGGCCGCATCCGTGGCCGTCAGGCGGTTCATGAAGTCCTTGCCCATTCGGGCCCCCTTCATCGCGTTGTTCTTCAGCCTGTCCAGCACGTTCTTGCGCTCCATCTCCGGAGTATTGAGCTTCATTCCCTCCAGGGCAGCCACGGACTCGGTTGGCGTATCTACGGGACTCCCGACCAGCATTGAGGGTATCAGCAGGCGGTCGCCGGGCTTCAGTTGCCTCATCTCCAAGCTGGTACTCGGTTCATCCGCCGGCGGAGGCGAGGGCGAGCGCTCCTTGGTCGACGACTCGTAGTGCGCGTTCCGGGAGGACTTGCGCGACCCGAAGGCCGAGTCCGTGTCGTCCTTGCTGAAGTACAGGCTGGGCGTCCTGCGCGTACTCTCCGACACCGACGCCGTCGATATACTGCCCAGGTCCGTGAGGCGATGGTGGTGGTCATCCCAGCGACCGTAGCACAAGTCTATGCCACCCATGTAGGCGTAGGTCTGGTCTATGACCACGATCTTTTCATGATGGGCCCACAGAAGGATGCCTCCCCTGGCGTGGTCCGGGTGTCGCATGACCTGGAAGATCATAGGGCATAGTTAGAAAAATGTTCAGAGTCTACGTATAGTAGGGAGACCCACCTTGATGTTCTCGTGCTTGGCCAGCGTCGACTTGCTGTAGTAGCTGTTGATGCCCAGAGCCATCTCCACCTCCTTGTAGAGTAGCACAAAAACTCGAACTCCCTGCTCCGCCTTGCGCAGGAGGATCTTGTCCAGCCGCCAGTAGTCGCCGTCCAGCGCCGGCCGCTTCATGTAGATCTCCGGGCTGAGCCACCAGTCGGCGATGTAGATCTCCTCGGTGGCAGCCTCCAGGCCGTCGGCCACGGCGGACATGTACTGGGCTCCGTCCACGTACCAGGTGGCCTGGGTGTTGGCTCGCATGGGTGCGTAGGACATGTGCGGGTTTGGCAGCGTGAAGTCGCGGGCGTAGGAGTTGGCCGTGTGCTTGAGGTACTGCATCCACTCCTTGCACTTGCGCCGCGTCCAGCACTTGAGAACGATATGCCGGTTGTTGGTCAGCACCTGAAGGCCCTTGCGCATGCCCGTCTGGTAGATGCCCGTGGAGACGTCGAAGCCCTGGTCGAACAGGATCACCGCCCGGATGCTGCCGTCTGTGGGCCGGATGTACCCGAAGCACGTCTCCTTCACGAAGAACCAGCGACTGCGCCACGTCCCGCACACCACGTCCGAGCAGAAGTAGTTGCAACGGACGCAGCAGTTCTTCTGGAAGCAGCCGAAGAAGTTGCAACCCGCCTGGCCAGGTCGCGTGGATCCCGTCCTCTTGAGGATCAGGCCCTCCTTGCCCTTGATGCCCAGGCCGGGGACAAAGGACACATTGGAGGTCTCAACGAAGTTTAGCTGTGGGAGAACAATGGAAATTCTTTATAATTTATCTTTACGGTTTCTATTAAAAATAATATTAATTATGGTATAGATAGGTTATAAGCTTTGAGAGTCTTAAGACCTTATTGGAATGAAATTTAGGTACTTATTGTTGATGAGTTTTGGGACTAAAGGAATGTCACGATTAATAGTCTAGATCCTAGAATAATCGCATAGAATTCTGAACCACAATGTGACAAATCTTCAATTCTGTTTATCGCGAAGAAATCGCTTTTCTGGATTTCCCAGGACAGAGTTGGGGACAGGAAATCTCCGAAAAAAATTCGAATTTTGAGTAAATCCTTCTGTCTGGTAAATATTAAAGACAAACTCGAAGCATATAGGGGTTTCTAAATCAAAATACTCTCTTAATTCCCAGAATTAGTTCAAAATTGATATCGTGATGGGTTTTCAGTCAAATATCAACTGGACAAAAAACCAAGGTGACAAGAAAATCCCTTTGGAATTATTTTTTCACGGCTTCCAAGAACACGTTTCTAATGTCAGAGACCCCTCCGCCTATCTTGACATTCCAAGCTTTACAGACTGGGTGGAAAACCCCTTCGAAACTCACCGTCTCGTGGTGGGATCGGTACAGACTGATGTTCAGGAGGTTATAGAGATAGTCCTCGAGCTGCTTTATTCGCACGGCCAGGTTCTCCACCGTGACCAGGCTTTCCGGGCGATTGGGAAACCGGGGCAGCTTCCGTTTTTTCTTCTTTTTGCGCTTCTTCTGGATGCGACGTGGGGTAAGCCCCGCCAGAATCGAACTATGACTGGGACTGAACATGGCGACGGTACCGGTACCGTTTGCGGTATTGTTATTGTTGCTTCCCTGGCCACTGCCCGCCGCCGACTGCTTCACCTTGGTGTGGGCGGGCAGGTCCTTGAGGGTGGACTCGTCTGCCATCTGGCTAGCGGTGGCCTTGAGCGTGGTCCTCTTCTCCTTGTGGCTCCGGCTGGGGAACGGAATGTTGAGCGAGGTCCGGAAGAAGCTGAGCTGCTGGTGGAGCGAGTTGAAGTGCTTGTAGCGTCGCTTGATGGTCCACTTGAAGGGGCCGTGGGTCAGCTCGATGGTGTACCTGGGAAATCGTATTAGGATAAGGATATTAGAAAAAGTCCAGACTGGGGAAGCTATTCAACTCACAGATTGGGATTGAGGAGGTGCGTTGTGACACTGCGTTCCGTGTCGACGATCCGGACGTGGATCTCACGCCCCGGAATGAAGACCTTGCGCTGAAAGGAGTTGAACTTCACACTGGGACCGTAGATGCTCGTGAAGGGAATCTCGTGGCGCAGCACCACGCTATTGTTTTCGTCGTCGTCGAACTCCTCGTCGTCGTCGTCCGTTTCCTTCCGCTCCACCAGGACCGGCTTGTCGCCCACGTTGGACAGGATGGTCACGGAGTCGGGAAAGGCCAGGGTCTCGTCGTATTCGGAGTCCACCAGCGAGAACTGGAACTCGGGCAGGCAGCGACTCTGGTGCTCGGCCACCGCCTCGTCCGTGCAGTCCCGAAACTCCCCCTCCTCGTTGTTGGAGTCCTCCGCCGAAGCGGACGCCCCCGGACTGCCGTTGTCCACCTCGGAGTCGGTGGCATATGGCGGCAAGGCCGCTCCACCTCCGCCTCGTGCCGCTGCCATGACCTCGAACTGTGTGAAGTAGTAGGAATTGTCTAGATCATCATACCCCCGGTTCACGTAGCCATTAAAGTGGGCGGGACGGTACACATCGTCTGTGGGGTATTCGGCTGTAATGAGTAAAAAATTGGAGAATTTATCATTTTATATCATAATAAATTTATTTTAAATTAAGAAATATGTTAGGAAACCTTTGATGGCCCTCAGGAAAGTTCTAAGACCTATTAAATTTCTTGACTAAATTACATCACAAAGAAACTATTTACAAGTTTCTTAAAAATATGTAAATCCAAAATAATGTAAACAAAAATGTACTCAATGGTGTATTGAAACGTTAACCATTGAATCCATTAAAAGGCAACTTGCTGTGCCATTAGTTACCAATGTTACTACCAAAAGGTATATTCTTGGCTTATGAATCATCGAAAGAGCGATAGGAAGGGGATTTAGAGCCTATTGGTTATATACTTTCTTGTTAAGAAGCAATATCTTATGAGATTCTTGCGTCATCAAACCAACATTTAACATTCCTAACTCCAGCAATGGCTTTTGTACAGCGATTATCTAATATGGTGTTGGTTTTCTTATGAATATTCTTCTATTCTTCATATTCGATTATTGATTATTGTTTCTTTGTTTAAGAAAAAAATAAAAGTTCCTTTGTGGACTACATACTCGACATTATCGGCCACGGCCTCTAAAAAAAGAATGGAGGGGATTTCCCAGAAATTCCTTAAGTTATCAGAATGATAAACTCTTCTAAAATGAAGTATATCACAATAATAAATAATAAATTTCTCAAAAAAAAGAACAGGTTCTTAAGAAATCGACCTCAAAGTGATCTACATATGTATCTTCTGAATCCATTTAATTAGCTTTTAATATATTTTTCTCCTTCTTAAATTCAATCGCCAGGACAACAAAAAGTCACTTGGGTCACATTATTTTAAAACTTGAAACTTGTACAAGTCTTATCATCACTGTTTACCGACTTTGTGAAGTGCTACCACTATTTTCCCGGCACTTGTTAATTTCAATTAAATAAAATTACATTTGCTGTTTACAGTCAGCGCCTCCTATAGTGGTTTTTACCCACTTTTGGCTTGAATTCTGGGCATTATTGAGGGCAAGGGAAGTGGTTGTAACACTTTAGACTCCCCCCTTAACCTGCGTAAGTAAACGTCAGTTAAATGGTAACTATCAACGCACAATATCTCCATTCGAGACGAAAAGCCGAAAGCCGCTCAAGGCCAGAGCACGCGACAGGTGTTGTAGTTAAATGTTGGCTTTATTTCTGTAATTCTGAACTTGACATAGGAACCCGGGCCTTCCTTCCCGGGCCTTGGGGCTATTTCGAGCTGAGCAAACACGTCGTGTCTTGGTCTCTTTTGGAGCCACAAAAACAGATATCTCGTTGGGGTTAGGGCACGTGAGGGGCTCGCAGACTGATAAGAAGTTTTTTTTGTTTTTGGATTCCCTTCGACTCCCTTAGGACACATGACCACAGATAACACCAAAGCGACTTTATCGTATTTAAGGTTTTGAATGCAGTTGCAAGGCCACAAAACACGGCTTTTTGTGGTAATTATCACGGAAATGGTGCGTCGATTATAGATAATGTTGACCTGTTCATGTCCAACGATGGTTTTGAAGGTGATTGGGAAAGATACTTATCAAGATATTGTACTAATTTGAAACTGATCGGTTAATAATCTTTCAAGAAATTGGGGTATCCCTAAGTTATAGGAACTTTTTTCATAAAGTTAGACGTAGATTAGACAATTAGGTAATATTTTATTAAAGTATACCTCCGAATATTTGAACATTCTAAAATAGATGTACCTCTTGAAAACACATCCCTTCAAACCTCTTGAGATTTATCTCAAGTTTTACCGCAAAGACCAAGAGATCTATTTAGTTAAATTTTGAAACTTTTTAAACAAAATCTGATTTGACAACCGAAACATGACGTTTAGTTTGTCCTTCTATTTTTAGGACATCACCCATCTACGCTGTACAATTATACATTCCGCACCGACCTCACTATCTGAGAGATATTTAGATAGCGAGGCCTGAAAAACGCAACGCAACTGTCAGATAAGGCCATTCCGCACAGTAGGTTACCATATATCATCCAGGAACGGAGGGCTAAGTGGCTTTAACTTTATGAATGCGAAATCGCTTCCCAAAGAATAGGGCGTTATCGAGGCGGCAATAAACCACATAAATCAGTATTAAGTCGAGTGCTTTGATTAGCAACCAATAACAGGTGTCCCCGGTGCAGCCACATGATATCCAAGTCTGCAGGACTCGGCCGGGAGCCACTATCGGTAGACACAAAAGTGATTGGCACCATCACCAGCGATTTCGCTTATCACGGCCCGATAGTCAAAATTAACTCTCATGCCGAGTGCAAAGGCTTGGATATATGGCATTTGGCATTGGGGGTAACCCTCAGACCCTGACCACCGATCGAGTGGTAAATAGCTGCTCCTACTTGTTAGGAAGTGGTAGGAAGGCTACCCAGCCCAAACGTTCTTGGAAGCCGTTCAACCTGTTATCTGGCAAGTGGCGAAAAGAACGAATGTGGGCACGTACCTTATCACGGAGCTCTTTCAGTGTTATCAGCCAGAAAGCAGCCAAACAAAAGAAGCTCTTGAACAGACCGCCAGAAATAAAGCGTTAAGTAAGCCCCGACATTCCCTGATCGGCGATAAACTTGGAATCCAAAGCGACCTCAAAGACCGCAAAATGTTTCTCCAATTAAATGCCGCCCGGAATTTATTTGTGAATTGTGGATATAAATTGGCGACCAAACATGAGCCATAAACTATATTTTGGACTCCATAGTTCTAGTTCTATGCCAATAAACTGAAAGTTTATAAAAATTTACACCCTTCTCAATAAAATAGTCGAGATACTTAACAGTTTTCACTTTCTTAGAACATTCTTTGCAAAATAAATTAACACATTCGAGTCGTTTGGAAACTGGTTTCTCGGACTCTAAATTTAGCTGATTTATATATTGTATGTCAAAAGTTACACTTTTACACTATAGCAAGATATATAGGTACATTGTAAAACGTTTTTTTATTGTTTTGAAACCGAAATAACAAATTAATGAGGGTGGAGCCAGGCGTGGGCGAGCGGAAAAGTGTCTGTAAACTTTCCGCAAGTTCTCAAAAGATAAAGAGTTTGATGATTCACAACTTTTTTGTAAGTTTTAGTTTTAATCATTAAATTTGTATACTAACTATGTGCTATTATTAAAATAAACAAAATTTGGCATTATGGCACGATTATAGAGTGCTGATTGTGTAGTTCGGAATTTTTAGGGGAAATACTAAGCAAGGTCCATTTTTCGCACTAATCATGACAATTCATGTCTTGCTTGGGTCGATTTTCCCTCTTATTTAGAAAACAGATTTTTCATTAATATTTGCTTTAAAGTCATCGGAAAAATCGATGTTACATTAATTTTAGCTTTAAAGTCTTCGGAAAAGTCGATGTTTCAGTAATTGTTGCTTTAAAATCATCAAAGAAATACATCTATCATTAATATTTTCTTTAAAATCATCGAACAAATCGATGTTTCAATAATTGTTGCTTTCAAATCATCGGAAAAATTAATATTTCCTTATTGTTTAAATTTAATTCATCGAAAAAAACGATCGTTGATTAATATTCGATGTAATAATCGATGTTTCGTTAATGTTTGCTTTAAAATCATAGGGAAACTCGATATTTAATTAATGTTTGCTTTAAAATCATCGAAGGAATCAAGTTATAATTAATATTTGCTTTAAAATCATCGGAGAAATCTATGTTTCATTAATGTTTGCTTTAAAATCATCGGAAAAATCGATGTTTCATTAATGTTTCCTTTAAAGTCTTCGGAAAAGTAGAATCTTTTATTAATGTATGCTTTAAAATCATGGGAAATACGATCGTTCATTAATATTTGCTTTAAAACCATCGACGAAAAGGATGTTTCATTAATAGTTGCTTCAAAATCATCGAAAAATCAATCTTTTATTAAGGTTGGTTAAGGTTAAGGTATTAAGCTTTAAATCATCAGAATAGTCAATGTTTCCCTAATATATTCTTTAAAATCATCGGAAATATCGATCTTAGCACACATCACACCTCTACTCGTTATCGAATTTTATTATGCTCTTGGGTCCTAATTAATAATAACAATAACCGTTTAATACTCTTTCTAATATTAGCTTTTAATAATAATCATAAACTACCTAACATATTTAAACACGCATTTATTGGTTAGGGGCATTTCCGAACGAAAAAAATCCCCCTGAGGAGGTCTTTCAACCCAAAAACCGTTTTTTTCCCACCTGACCTACACATAACGGCAAAGAAATCGAAACTTCCTGTTGCATTGTTCGGGTGTGGGGGTTCGAGTGTGTAAATCAATAACGATAATTTATGCCGTTTCCAATATCTGTAGCTTTAGCTGCCTTAGCATAGCGTGTCTTGCATTTAAAAAATCCGTTATGAGTCAGTTACTAATCGCGGCGGTAGGCGCAATTCAACACGCAACAGCAGGTGTCGGGGTGGAAGGGGATCATTGAGCCCTTATTATTTATTAATTGAACTCTTATCAGTACAGGTCCCAATCACAGTTCTCCGCCCGAACCCCCACAATACAAACACCTAACCAGTTGAGGAATCTGTCCAAACTGGTTCACTACTAGACGTGTGCGATGACGCAGATTCTCTCAAAAAACAAACAAAAAAATCAAATACAATTCGGCGCATGTGGCAGGGTGATCTAAGATAATCAGTATGTCTCCTAACTGGCATTACCCATGCTGGCCATCAGCTGCGAGATGCTGCGGCGATGACGTCGCACCTGCAGGTGCTGCAGACTGGACGCCACCGCCGCCTCCGTGGGCGGGTGCAGATGCAGGGCCTCCCCGTTGCTGGCCTGCCCCTTGGTGTCGGCGTTGGTGTTGGTTTTGGTGGACTTGGCCATCATTCTGCGGGCTATAGGATGTGCGGATTTTGATGGGCCAATTAAGTTTTGCTCTATTTTATTTTTGGCATGCGGTTTTTGGTTTTATTTTGTTGTTTTTGGATCATCTCATTTTAGGATCTCCCTTCTCAGTTCTCAGTTCTGGCGGGATGTGATGCCTAATTAAACCACAAATTTTCATATTTTCGTATATTCGTATTTTTGAATATTGTTGGAATCAATAAAATAAAAGATTGATGATTAATTAAGAGAAAATTAAAAAAGAGAGCTGGAGGGGCACTAGAATTTGTATTTTTTTTATATCACTTGAAAGGAATTATAATTAAGATTCTAATTCTACACCCCGGCTCTCTTTTTTGACGTTTTAGATCGGAAACCACATCAAAAAAAATCCATGATTCCAAATTAATTAATTAAATTTTTATCATATTTCTTCGTTATCTTTGCGTAAACACTCGGCGGGCCCAGGTTTGGCAAATACAACAGCCCTCCCTGCTATTTCGCATTCGTATTTCGCTTTCGCATTTCGCTTTTTGTTTTCGGTTTTGGCTTTTGGCTTTTGGCGCTTCCAGCTCATAAATGTTTTGCACAATGCCACAATGCCACAATTCACAGACACTCTCACGCACAAATTATTTTGGATATTTTGGATATTTCGGGCTCGTGCCTCATCATCAAAGCGGCCCATGGAATTGACTGCAATCGCGTTTGCGGTGTGTGCCCCATGTGGGACACGGAGGCGAACGGGTTGCCTTGACCATGGTGTTTACATAGCACAGATGCACTTTTTCCGATATTGACACGTTTGCTGCGACCATCGGAGACGGAGACGCGTCTCGGCTTTGTTTACGTTCATCGGCCGCCGACTAACGGAAGTCGCAAGCCCGAAATTAGCGCGACGTAGCATTAACGCGCAGAAAGTAACGCCGGAGCGAAAGAGCAAAGTGCCACGCTGCCCCGGATTCGCGGCAGAACAAGAGCTTGATTCTAGATTCTGGATTTATAGAACCGGAGGCGGCACACTACTGACACCCCGTACTCCGTACTCACTCCAACACCCTCGAGCCACACCGCCGAAAAGCTCCCGCGGCTCAGTCAGCGATCCGCAATCCGCAATCCGTCAGATACGTTGCGACAACGTTAAAGGCACTCCGGTTATGGTGTTATAATGTTAAGTTAACTTCCCACCCGTTGCCCGTGGCCGAAGCAAAAGCTCGATCTATGCCAGTGGCGTGGTTAGGTTTTTGTCATGAAGGGGGAAATATGAATTGCTCATATTTTCATGTTTAAAACTTTGTTTATGATTTTATCTTTTACACAACTATCAATTAATTGTAGTATATAAAATAAAAATGCGTCGAAATAAATGTACCATAAATGTATTAAAAAATCAAGGAAGAAATTCAAGTTTATCATATTTTTTGAGTTTTTTTTAACTTTCAATAAAATTTCCAAAAGATGGTCTGTATCGGAAATTACATGTAAGTGATACACTTTTGGTAGTGTCCTTGACAAGATAAGATTCAAAATTTGAATTGGTCCGATAATTAGACTTTTATTTATATTGATATAATTTTATTTTTAAGAATTCTGTAACTTTGTATAGTTTTATATGTTTTCTGGATTCATGAGGGTATATATCCCCCAAGCTCCCCCTCTACCAACGCGCCACTGATACGCGCAAAACGGTAAACGGTTAAGGTGAGAGAGCGCAACTGCCGTAAGCTTAGAGTGCGAGCATGTGCGGAGTTTGGCGGGCACCAGCTGTTGAGTTCAAAACAGCTGGCGGAGCTTTCATATTTTGTACATTTGTTGTGACTCGCTGGAAAAGCTACAGATTGCGGCTCGTGAGTGGAGCCAGAAAAACTATTTTTGAGATTCTATGATATTATGCAAAATGACTCTGGCCAGCCACAAGGTCAGCCAGCTTCGGGGGAAACGAGTTTCGTTGCGGAATGCAGCTTTCGAAAGCTTTCTGCGGGGTTCACAAACCTTTTCGATGAACCCACGGTTACCTGAGAACTATTGGCCCAATCTTGATGAATCAGAACCGCGCTTCTAGCGCTTTGACAAGCCTTTGCATCACAATGGATCCCCTATCTTATCATCTTCCACCACTGATGGCGATGGCGACTGTTTGCAACGCATTCGCAATCTCACCCACTTTGTTTTTCGAGAAAAAAACACGCAGTTGATTGCGCAGGCAAATAAAGGGAAATGTAATTATGCTTCCGATTAGATTGATTGATTCAGGTGGAAATGATAGATTCCCTCGAAATAATCGATGGACACACCCTCAAAGGGTGTACCTGCATATACGCATTCGGTTCTGAAAATACATTTATCTCAAAAATATAAATAACAGTATTTTAATGTGAACAAACATAAGCATATGTGCATATCTACAAAAAATATATTTTCAGAACATACTCAAAGGTTGGGAAAGTGTTTCATTATATTTTACAAATGACATTGATTTTCTGATTTTGCAATGATGGTCTATAATCGGAATAAAAATGATAAATTTTACCATTTAAAAGCTAAAAATAGGTAACTTTGCACTATGATATAATTTATATATTTTGCAATAACATTTAAAAGTAATTTGAATGAAATGGGAAAGATGAAAGGTTGGTTGGAAGTACCGGGTATCACAAGCTCCACGCTTTTAACTGCATCTATTCTTGTAATTACTTTTTTTGGGATCTCCTTAGTCTTCTTTATTTGCTGTGTAATTCGTTTGGATCTCCTTGTCCTGTGCATAATCACAGATTAATCGAGTTTCAAACTTTTTATGATTGTTCTCTAAGCGTAATCACTGATTATTTATTCTATGGATCATTATCTATTTATCACTAGAGTACGTCATATAATTAATCAACAGTTGAAGAACAGTTTTGAAGTAGATTTCCCTATCAACAAAGTAGAACACAAATTTAAATGACTTGCAAAATCAATTTAGATTGATTTGATTTTATGGGAAACTTTGGAGATACATAAGTGATGTAATAGTGTTTTATCATTCCTTAGCAGACCTGTTAGATCCAAGGGATATCATAAACTTATTGTTAGGTAAAAGTTATATATTTTTCCCAAACTTTTAACCCAATTTCGATACACCTCGATTTTTTTTCGAAGCTTATAGATTATATGTGAAAATATAATCGTTTTGTTTGCTTTCCTATATATAGGTATTGTTTCGTTATCATTTCGACAGATATCCGAGTCACATGCAAACAACACTAAACAAATTTACTTTGTATAAACTTTAAATTTTATGTCATTACTTTTTCACACTCTATTTCGGGTTTCCTTTATAGATACATTGGATGTTGTAGGTGTTTTTTGGCACTTACTTTAGGCTTTGAAACCAGGTGAGCGGCGTCACTGTCCAGTGTTTAATGTTGCAAGGAAGGGTACCAAGTATTACAGTTATAGCTTATGATTCATGTGGCAGATGTGGTCTTGGCACAGACTCAAACATACACTCATCAAAAAACTCGGGTAGTTACGGATGGAAGTGGATGAACATTTAAAGATTTAAGATCGCGATAATTGCAATTGAGAGTTGATTGCCAGACGAAGGCGCCACGCGCGATTCATACACACACAGACGCATGTATGAAATTAATTTAAAAATATTAACATGTTAACCAATTGCTCAAACACACACACGTTGGCACACTTTTTTTTTGATTGGCTTTGAAGGCGATCTCGAACACTTGAGATTGCTTTCTTTTATTTTCGAATCGTTTGTGCGAAGAGCCCACTTTACACGGCCAGCCAGAGTCCAAAACAGAAAAAAACAGAGTCAATCGCCAAAGTAAAACGTCAAAATCCTACCGATCGACACAGATTTCTCACTCGCAAGAGAGGCGGAGACACTCGGAGAGATACTCGGAGAGGCACATGGGATGACAAGGCTTTTCACGTGCCATCTACTTTCAAAACTCTAAATCAACTTGCATTTTGAATAAATATTTGATGTTTCAAATGTCAAGAGCACCATGGCGAATTTATTTTGATAATTGCACTTAATTTTAACTGAGGTTTACCGTTTGGCTTTTAGCGTTTGGCGTTGGTTACTTTCCTCAAACAGCACTCACGAGCAGACGATCCGAGAGTGCGAGCTTTTGGCTGGAAAGCTTATACTTTGAGATAGATATCGAACAGCTGATCACTCACGAAGCTTAGCGTTTAAGCTGCCAGTTGGGGTTCAAAATTGCAGTCACCGTGGCCTAAATGGGAAATTTTTATTTATTTTTTTGATTGATCTTGAAAGTAGAATTATGCAGAACTATGCTCTATTTATGCACAAAATATGTTATCAAGAAATCTTAACCCTTAAATATTTTATTGTCAATCCAAAGAAATAAAAAAATTGCGAAACGAAGTTAATTTTGAGTAATTGGCTTTGAAAAACATGTTGGATCTGGAAACATTTTTCCAGTTTTCGTCATCAACATAAATCATATTTTTGACGAGAGTTTATAAAATGGCTCTGGAAAACCGATATCGTCACTAATATATAACTCAAATTTTATTCTCTTTCAAAAATATATTCATGTAATATACAAAACAAAGTTTTTCAAAAATCTTTTTCCATTTTCCCCTAACAATTCCCAACATTAAAAACACCAAAAAATAGAATTTTTGTTCTATTACTTTTATTTATTAAGTATAGGTATTATATCTTTTATTTCTCTATATTACTTTTCATTTTCTCAGAAAAAATTAAATATTCCATACAAATGTTTCAGAAACATACTGGAGATAAACACAATCTTTCCGCTTACCTCTCAAAGGTGGGAAAGGAGAAGGGACACATAGGGGTTGTCTATTCAATCAAAGGATAAATCTAGTTCTCCTACTCACCCTACTATATAATTTAACTCATAAAATTGTAGTTTAGCAAAACTTAAATAAACATACAACGTAATTTATATTCTTTGCTTTGCCATAATAAGGTTTATTTTATTTTTGTTCTCACATTCCCTTGCAGTGCTTATTATTTTAATCTTATTCGCTTGCCAAAAGGTTAATCAAAAATATTTGAATTTCCATGGGAATCCTTTCAAGTTTCCTAAATATTTCTATAGCTCTAATATAACCGATTTGTTTAAAGCTACTGCTCTTGTTGCATGAGTGAGTTGTTGTTGTTGTGTTGGTGGGTGGGTGTGCATGTGTGTTGTATTTGTGTTGTGTGTGGCATGGGGGTGTGGCATGTATTGCTTATGGTGGATGTAAGCCTAGGGTTACAATTATGCGCCACAAAGCGTTTTAGCAAAAGTGCTTAGTCTAAGCTACATACATTCTGTTCTTCATCATATTGCATATATGTATATTTATGTCTATTATATATGTGTATATATATGTTCGATCCATTAAACTACAATATATAAAAATATATACGCATATTGTGTATCGTAGAAAATCATAAGCGCCTCGTTTACAGTTACAATTCATTTTTTTTCTATTCGCAAACCTTTGCTTCTTTCTAAGTTTTTCCATTTTTTTTTTGGATTTTTCTCTTTCTTTTCATTTTGACATTTTGACACTTTTTCTCGGTTTGGGTCTCCACCAGGATACCCTCCTAGGCATCTGGTAGATCACAGTAGGCACCGCCCGACCCACCGCCCGTGGAGGACTTCTGCTCGTCGTCCATCAGAGCATCCACAAACTCGCCGGCGGCCTCGTGATGGTTGACTTGCGGCGACGATGAGCTCTCCCCGCAGTTGGTGGCGTACACGTGGCGGCGACTCCCACCTGGAAGCTGGTTCGAGTCGTCGGTGTCCGCGTCCCGAATCGAGTTGAAGGCGTTGCACGCGTTGGCGTTCGGCGAGCAGGTGTCATCGTTGGGCGGGTAGACGTGCCGGTGGTAGCTGCCACCGCCACTGCCTCCGCCCCCTATGCTCCCATCTCCATCCAGCTCCGCATCCCGAACACTCCCGAAGACCGGCGTGTGCGAGCTACTCTTCCGCAGGGAAGCCGGCGGCGACCACACGGTCTGGTAGAGCGGCGAGGCAAAGACATACATGTGGTTGAGATACTCCATGTCGTAGCTGGGCTGGTAGGAGTCCGTCTCCAGGGGGTTGTAGGTGGGCTGGTACATCGGTGTTTGGCGGCAGCTGGCCGAGCCCGAGGCGCTGCCCGCGTAGTGTGGTGTGTCGTAGTTCTGCGACCGGCTGGAGCTGCTCATGTGCAGCAGCTGGGCGTGGCTGCTGTGGCTGCCCCCAACACTGCTCCCACCGCCGCCCATCCGGTTGGCGGGCAGGGTGGCGTAGATGCCGCGATAAGCCTCGTACGGGGTCTGCGGGTAATAGGCGTCGCTCCATCGCACGTGGTTTGGCGTATAGTCCCCTTTGGCGTAGAGCTTTGACAGAGAAATATAGAAGGATTAGTTAGAGTGGAACTCGGGTCTATAGTTATTAGTTTCCCCTACCTGTATGGGACGGCAGAAGCCCTTGTTCATGTGCCTGGGCACCCCAAGCGTATAGCTGTGGCTGAATCCCACCTCCGAGCTCAGCAAGTACTCGTGGAACTTGTTGGGAAAGAACTCGATCTGCTTGTAATTGTTGTAGATCTCAGGCTGAAATAGTAAAAAACCAAATAAAATATAGTTTTCCCCAAAGAGTAAGGATGACCTACCGTAAGGTTCTTCTTTTTCTTGTAACTGGCCCAGTTCTGGGCTTCCAGGATCAGCTTCCCGCCGGGACGCAGCTGGTTGAACATTCGCTTGAAAGCCGTCTTCAAGCCGGCATCCCCGAAGTTGAGATGGATCCACTTGGTCACCGAGAGACACAGGATGAGATCATACTGCTGCGAGTCATTGGCCATCAACGATTCGTCCTTGAGCACATAGTTGGTGTGTCTGAAGAATACATTAGCCGGGAAATGGTTCTTGCTGGCGGTGTTGGGCGATTTTCCCGATGAAGGCAAGTGCGGGATTCCGCCGTAGGTTAGTGGGAAGGAAATGGGGAAAAATTCGTGCGGCTTGACCAGGAGAGCGTCCAGTTTCTCCTGCTTTTGCAGCTGCTCCACATCGAGGCGGTGGTGGTGATGGTGATGGGGATGATGATGAGGATGGGGATGTGAATGCGGGAGGAGGGATTTCTGGGCTAAGGATTTCTGTGCTAGTCGTCGCTTTTTTCCGCGTCGCGTCTTCTTGTGCGCTGCTGCTGCTGAAGCGGCTCCTTCCTCCGTTTTCTCCTCCGGTGGCGATGCTTCCACCTTTACCTCGGGTGGTGGCTTCTCCTCTATGGGAATCCGCACAAAGATCGACAGATTCCGCCTGGCCCGCGCCACCAGCTCCCGATCGATGTCTATTCCCATGATCGTCTTCGGCGCGAGATGCCTTGCCACGGTGATGGTCATGTGGCCGACGTTGCATCCAATGTCGAGGATGTCCTTGTTCTGGAACAACTCCACGTGTCTCTGAAAGACCTGCAGCCGCACGTCGCGGAACTCGTTCATCTGCCGGAAGTCTACGTATCGGTCAAAGTTTCCGTATCGATACTTGAGTCCGTCGGCACGGAACTTGGGCAGCGGATTGAGAGGCGGAATCAGAGCTGGTTTCAGCATCAAGCTGCTGCTGCTGCTGCTGCTGGCCACAGGCTGTGAGGCCGAGCCACTCGCTGAGACTTCGGCCACCAGGCTGGTCTCTGCTCCGGCCAGGGAATCCTGTTCGCCGGCCGTGTGCGAGGTGGCAGCCGAAGTTGTGCTCAAAGGACTTCCCAGACTTTGCTCTGGCAGATCGGGGGTATCATCACGGGGTATTTCAACTGGAAGGTAGGGGAGCATTGTCAAAAGGTCACCTTTAAAGGGAAATCCCTGTGGCACGTACCTTCTATAAGCGGCAACGCCTTGGGTGGCAATTCCTCCACGGGACTAAGGAGCTCCGTCTCACTAAACGAGGTGGACCGCCGCGTGTTGGGCTTCCTGGCTCCACTCGGTTGCAGGATTCGCGGCGGACGCTTCCAAGCTCCGGGCTGCGGCACCACCGGGCTGACGATTTTGTCCATGGCATCATGGCGATGGAATTTCTGAGAAAGAAATGGAAATTTGAATTATTTACAAGGAAGGTAAATCTTAGATTAAAGGGTAGACCTCTAAGTAGACTTTTTTATTAGAAAACTATTATATTGCGATTTTTTACATCCTTTTCTGACGCTACAGATAAACAATACGACCTTGAATGAGCCCAACTAGGGATATAAAGGAATTTAAAGGAGATGTAGGGGATTGGAAACCCAATAAAAGGAATGTTTTTGTAAATGATTCAATCTAGTTTCCAATTTCTCTATTTTTTTGTTTATTTTTTTGTTTTAAACTTTTGCTACATTTATTGGATTTTGTCAGGAATTATGAGACTAATAATAATTTTTTCAAATCTTAATATACGATTATTTAACCCGCGAAAATTCAAAAACGCGATACTTTTTTAACACACCTCGTACAATATTTAAGTCTTTTTTTTAACGCTCTTTTTTTTAATTTAAAATCTGTCCGATTGGACAATCATAAAATGGTTTGGAGGTAACATTGACATAAGGAAGGTACATGGAATGTATTTTTAACGGAGTTAAAAAGTTCTTTTTAACTATATTCTAGGACCTAGAAAGGACCTAATGGTCAGTGTTGGGTCCGAAGGTCGTTGAGGCAAAGTCGGGATCGGTCGCAAAACCGAGTTAAGCTTCTCGGAAGGTGGTTAATGTTTAGGGTTATGTTTTTTACCTTTCCTTTAAAGGTTAAATAAACTAGCACATCCTTGAAACTTCCTTAAACTTCCTTGAAATCGATTGATTAACCCACCAGTGCCATTTTGATCATAAATAAATTATAAGGAAAATATGAAACATGACACCTTGAGGGTCTTCTTGTCGCTAAAGGTTGTACATTCTTTTACATTTTAAAATAAAAATAAAAAAAATAAAACAAAAAACTAAATTAAATTTTTTTAAAGTAAAATATCAAGACTTATTTCAAGTACGTTAAGTGGCTGCCACGAGTTTTCGATTTGGCGGATATTTCCGCGAGCACGACATGCCCCAAGTTCAAGCCAATCGACCAGTCTTGCCGCAACAACAACAACAACAGCAACAAATTGGCAAGACAAAAACAGTAAAACGGTAAAAACAGTAAAATCGGAAAACGGAAAACTGCCAAAAGCAATCAAAACAAAACCAGAAATTGACTTGCTGCCTGAACAACAACAACAAAAACCACAACAAGAAAAACGGCATGTAGTTCCCCTCCACTCCCTGCTCCCTTTCTGGATTAGTCCCGCCGTTCCGTTCCACAGTCCATTCCAAACTCACCTTGCTCTTTTGCGAATTATTGCTCTCGCTGATTTTTCTCTTTCGGCTCCCACCTCGTTCCGCTCCTGCGCTGCCGACGCTGGAGGCCGTGCTGCTGGCGAAGCTGAGCCCCGTGCCGCCGACACCGTAGCACGTGCTGGACAAGTCCAGACGCAAATCACGACTCGCCTGCGCCCGCCGCTCGGCCAGCGTCGACGCCACAGCCAGCGTGGCCGAGGGCGTCGAGTAGCTCAGCAGCAGCTCGGTGGGCGGCTCTGCAGTAGCGGCGGCGGCAGCGGCAGCAGCAGAAGCGTCCTCCGATTCCAAAGCCACATGTTGCGGCTGCTGCGGCGACGACGTCGCAGCTGGCTTCTCTGCCACCTCCACAGAATCCAATTCTTTTACCACTTCTGCCGGCGTCGGCGTTGTCGTTGTCGTCGACGTCGGCATCGGCATCTCTGCTGTGGTCGTGATTGCCGCCTGCGGAGAGTGCACATGCGCCTGCTGCCGGCCCGATTCCGCCGTTTCGCCGGCAGCCGGAGCAGCGGCTTCACTAAGCAGCAGGCTGCCGCCGCTGGCGCCGCTTCCCCCTCCATGAGCAGGCACTGCCACCGGGGACGCCGCCAGCGAGGAGGTGCTGGCGGTTGACGGCAACGTCAGCGGCAACGCATCCTCGGGACCCTCCGCCCCACCGCCCACTCCGGCCTCGTCACCCGCATGCGAGGTGTTGTTGGAGTCGAACCGCCGGCGCTTCCGGTTCTTGCGGGCGCGGTGGTGGTGCTGGCGGTGGTGCAGCGGCAGCTGGAGCTGCTGGGGCAGCTTGGCCATGCCCCCGCCACGCTTCATCGGCGAGGTCAGCTGCTTCTCGTACTCCATGGAGTCGACGGGGTCAAGGAGGTGCAGGGGGTCGTGGATGTTGGGCGGGATTATGACCTCGACCTTGGGCGGGGTGGTGATGGGCGATTGGCGGGGCGTGGTGGCCGGCGTGTTGTTGCTGCTGGAGGCGTTCGACGTGTTCTCGTGCTGCAGCGAGTTGAGGTTCAGCGGATCGGAGATGTTCCCGCCCAGAAGGAACTTGGTGGGCGGGACGATCACCTCCTTGCGCAGCCGCTTCTCCGGCAGAAAGAACTTTGACCTGCCGCAACAGTAATGCACCGGGTTGGCGGCTGCTGCGGCCGCGGCACTTCCGGCGATGCTACTGCTTCCGCTCAGCGAGCTGGTGTCCTTGGAGCTCAGCGAATCCTTGCAGGCAGCTCCCCCACCTGCTCCCACTCCTCCAGCGACGGTGCCTCCCGACACTCCCACTCCGCCGGCAGAGCTGCCGTTGCATCCCGTCACCAGGCAGCACGTGTGGTTC
The DNA here is from genome assembly GCA_018150545.1 of Drosophila ercepeae. Taxonomy (NCBI): domain Eukaryota; kingdom Metazoa; phylum Arthropoda; class Insecta; order Diptera; family Drosophilidae; genus Drosophila; species Drosophila ercepeae. The sequence goes on from JAECWL010000161.1 coordinate 19,207,531, forward strand.
GCATTGTTTCCCGCACACAGCACATGGTGGTGGTGGCCCCTGCAACAGGAACAAGGATATTGGGGTCATTAAGGTTAAAGGATCATTATAAATATAAAATAGAAAATATATCTTAATTTTAAATATCAAAAAGTTATAATTACTCTTAATTGTATTTATATCTTAATTTGGATAAAGGATTATAGGTTACTGTAACGTTAATGTCAAGAGTCAATGCAGGATAACGGCTTCTCCTAACAAGTACAATGCAAAAAGACTTTTTAAAGGATGCGTAAGTTGTCGATACGCGGGGCTTCAAGAGGTTCAAGATGTCATTAAAGAATGTCAAATTGCCGAAGGATGTACATTTCAGTTTCCCCGATTTTGCAAAGAAAACCGAACCGGAAGCATTGCAAGAAAAGTTTTGTGCGTAATTCATGTCGTTTAAGGATTGAACCGACAACTTATATTGGTACTTTTTATAGATTTCCTTGAAGCCATTAACGTGAGTGCGAGTGAGTTCTGTACAATTTATACCAAGAAGTTTACTAAAAAGTGAAGTTTGGCAATAAGGTCAAAGTTAAACTCGTTAAGAAATGTATTAAAAAGAATTATTTTAATTGTTTGGTTGTTATTAAGGAGACCTTCCGCCATGATTAATTAAAAGGTGCCAAAAAATTGTTTGAACCGAATCGGTACAGATCTATTCTATCTGTTATAAAACAAACAACAGCACCGAAACATTGACACTATAATTATTAATTTCATATAGAAATCATGTTGAAATAATAAAAAATAATCTCTATTCAAAGGGTTAATAATTGTTGTATTTTTCGGTCCTTTTTTGAACATTTTTAAATCCTGTGTTTTCTATGTTTTCTTTACTCTCACGTGGCTTTTCTTGGTGCTCCATCAAGTACGGTACTCTAATCTATTTTTTGTTCATTTTTCTGTAGGATTAAGTGAATTATCGTCAATCAGTCAAATCAATCAAATGAAGTTAACTTCAAGGTCGAATGAAACCAAATGATTATGATTAAATTTATTGTCATATTATTTTCAGACTATCGGTTTATCTACAGATATCTTGTTGCAAACTTGTATCTTTTAGAAACCCAACCTAATGGTTAAACCTTAAAAAAAAGTAAGGATAGCAATTTTACAATATTTACCTGTGAGAGAGCATCTTCTTGTAGAGGGGCATGGCGCCTCCTCCGCCGGCTCCACCGGCTGCGGCATTCTGGGCCAACCTCGTATTGTGATGATGATGATGGCTTCCGCCGCCACCACCTGCTCCGCCATGATGGGCACCGCCCCCACCACCGTGGTGGTTGGATCCCGCGTTGCCATGATGGTTGGCTCCTCCTGCCACGGTTTGATTCTTGTTGTGGATATTCTGGATATTCTCGAGATCGGCCTTGTGGGCGGCGGCTGTGGTGGCGGTGGCCAGGAGGGGCGTGCCCGGTGCAGCCACCCCCGCCGGTTGGGACTGGGTGCCCCCGTTGCCCCCGCAAGTACTCGTGTTGTGCTTGCCCCCGGCCTTGTTCTGCCTCTTGCCCCAAGCCTTGTTCCTATTCTTGGGTCCCTGCTGCTGCTGCGGCGCTCGGAACTGGTGATGCTGCGCCGCTTGGGACTTCCCAGATATCGGGGGAGTGGGGGACTTGGACTTGATAGCTGCAGTCGCGGTGGCAGAGGCTGTCTCTTCTAGAGGCGTCTCCGGCTCGGCCTGCTGCTTGGGACTCCGCTCCAGGCGCAGGGCGGAGGTCACACTAGACCTGGTGACGCGACAGTCTCCAGGACGGTCGCTGAGACGCTTTTCCATGATTGGTTGGTGACTTTTTATGGATTCTTATGGAAAATTATATTTATTTCTTTTCAATTCAATTTATTCAGTTTTTTTTAACTTATTTTACTTTATTTTACTTTTTTTAAACTTTTAAACTTTTTCTTTTTTGCGGTTGACTTTTTTCACTTTTTTTCAAAGTTTTTTTTTCACTTTTTTAAAGTCTTAGCTTTATTATTCTTTAATATTATTTCATTTTAAACTGCATTGAACTGCTTTTAGTGTCTTTATTTAAACATCTTAACCGTTTTCATCTTCACTGTTGAATATGTTGTTTAAATTATCCATTTTGATGCCAAAGATGAGGAACAATGTTAACTTTTTGCTTCCAAACTGCAAGAAAAACAAGAAAAAAAGAAGGTTCATTAAAATAAATTTGCCAGATATAGTTTGAAAAGGTTCTTCTTAGAGCTTGTTTGTGATTTCTCCTCACTTGGGCAGCATTTTGCATTCAAAAGGACTTGGTCTGAGGCAGAGCCACCCAAAAGCACGAAAACCCAAACCCAGACCCCGAAAACCTGAAAACCCGAAACCCAACCAACCAACTAACGACAAACGAGCTTTGGAAAAATCGAGCACAGGCGGAGGGAGGCGCCTCCCCTGGTTTCCGTGTCTAGCTCGGCATTAATATTTACATCGCAAATTGTGGCTCGAATTGAGAGGTTTCTCTCGAGGCTCTCGTACTGGCCCCTCCTCTTTTACCTACCTTTCCCCCCTTCTTTCATTCATTCGTTTTGGCGGTTTTGTATTTTGCAAAAAAAAAAAACCAGCAACTAGAGCAGGCCCAGAGCCCAGAACCGAGACTGGCGAGGCTGCCGACCGACATACAAAGTTAACCACAAAATTCCGCCAGTCGAAAACAGATTTTCGTGGGCAAGAAAGAAAAAAAAACCAGAAAAGAATGTAGTTCTTTCACAACGAAGTTGGAAATACCCTTGCTTATGAGTTATGTTTTAAAATATAGATAAAAATATACATAAAAATCTATAAGTAATTAAAAAAAAATAAACAAACCCAACAAGAACTGTTTTTCTTTCACAACGAAATTGGAAATACCCTTAAATATGAGTTATTTTTTAGAATATACATTAAAATGTATAATTAATTAAAGAATATACAAACTAAGTGCTCTAGGAGTAACGGGTATGAATATTGTATAACATATCATACTCCTTCGAGCTAATGTTTCACCCTTAAAGAAACAAGAAGAGTTAAAGATACAAGATACAAGACAAAAGATACAGTTCAAAAGGAAAGGAAATCAATTTGTAAAAGCACTACGAAGTTTAAAACTTTTACCTCGTACATCAATTATTCCCTAAAATATATACCAAAAAATGTATTAATTAATTAAAACAATAAACAAACTAAGTGCTCTGAGAGTACCGGGTATTGATTCTGTAACTTTTAATACTCCTTCTCCATGAAAAAAACGATATACAAACAAAAGATGCAGTTCAAGAGGAAAGGAAATGCATTTTTAAAGAACTACGAAGTTTAAAACATATTCTTACATCATTTTTTCATCAAAATATACTTAAAAATTTATAAATATTTAAAGAAATAAACAAACTAGCTACTCTACGATTACCGGTTCCTTTATTCCCTCCTTTTACAAAGCAATGAAGTTGAAACAAAAAAACTTTTCAAGATACAAAAAATTGAACAGGAAAGGAAATAAAAATGGATTTCTAAAAGCAAGTTTTCTTGGAGCCAAAAAAATGGAATAAAAAAAGGAAGGGTATTCCAAGTTGCAGACTTCAAGCGAGGCAGCGCAAGTTGCACTTCAATTATCTGACAAGCTCGGAACGTGAAATTGCTTAGGGGCTTTGCTACAACTATGTTGCCACAATTTTTTCGGTTTTCGGTTCAACGAGAAGAGATTGCCGCTCTAATGGATACTGACTGTGGTGACACTCGGGGAGGTAAGAAAGTATTCCTCTATTTCTTCTATTTCTTCCATTATTTAAATGTCTTTTAAAATCAAATTTGTCCTCCATTGTCTCGATTTTCTAAGCTTCCCCAGAAACCCTTTCTTTTCATAACCAATTAGGCATCAAGTCTGCCTTGGTTCAGCTTTTTTTAAAGAGCAAAACACATTGTTGCAACACCCCTCCTATGAGGCATATGTGGCAGGTACCGGCTATCAACACCCTACCCGATAGATTGCGATAGAACTGCCATCATTAAGGCTATATGAGACGCTTGTTTGGCCCCCTTTTGGGAGGTCCTTTTCCGCCACACACAGAGGCAATTTTTATTTGCATATTTTTAGGCGCGCGAATGCGAAATGAGAACACAATGCGTGGCACAGAAGAGAGGAGCGGAGGAGAGCGCCAGGCAAGGCCCGAAGAAAATTTTAATTAAAATTTAAATATGCGGCGCGTTGTTGTCGTGTCAAAAGGTCGCTGGGTCGCCTCCGGGTTGGATTGTCGGAAAAACTGGGACATTGTACGGCAAAGAGAAACAATTGAAGGAATCTCGTAGACGAGGAGGTGAGGGGCTCTCTATTCTATTCAATTTATTTATTTTTTTATTCTTTTTTGTTGTTTTGTTTTGAGTGGCTTCTCGTCCTTGCCGGAATTTGTCAATTTTCTCAAGTTTTTCAAACATTTTAATGGAGAAAAGTTGTCACGAATGTTGTTAGTTGCTCGAGAATGTAATTTGCTTGTAAATCAAAAACAAAATCAGTTCATTGGCGAGGATTTGTTTCTTGGGAGAGAAAAGAAAAGAAAGTCCATAGAAGAAAGTCAATGGCAATGGCAAAGGCACAGGTGTTTCGAATGGCTAAGCGGGTCTTGAGGGAACCAAAACCTATTCTCTTTTCCAAAACAAAATAAAATGAATAACAATATTGTTGTTTTTTACCATGACTATTTTGTGTAAATAGTTAAGTTAATTTCGTTTAAACAGATGTTATTTTTGGGGCTCCATGCTTTCTCTCCGTGTACAGCTCTGCGGGGGTGGAGCCAAAGCGAATACAAATAGAACATTTGTCGCCCCCAGAGGGGCCTCAAAGGTGGCAAGAATGGCGAGGAGGAGAACTGGAACTGGAACTGAAAAGGTGGCAAAGCGATGGTGTTGGAGGCAAGCAGCTGCTCGTCTTGCATATGTAATGTGTGGCATTATTAGACAGAGAGACACGGAGCAGATAGTACTCGTTGTTCCAATAAACAAGGACCTAAGCGAAAGGACTTTGGAAAGAGAACTTCATTTAAAGTCATGCAGGTATCATTCATGCTTATTTCTTGCCACTTTAAGCCACAAAAAGTCGTTTAAAAAGTAAACAAACTAAAGCTCCAATAGAACTCCACATTTTCTGTATAAAATCTCCCTTTTCCGAAGCTTATTTCCAATAGAAAAAGCATTATATGCCTCATAGCTCTACACCCACACGGATCTCCCAACAAGGCGTTGGACTCTTTTCGAGATATCCTTGCTGTATCCGGGGCTTCCTTTGCTCTCTCTTACTTGGCTGTCAACATGTCAGCACCATTCACGGCTTATCCACATTGGATGGATATCGATTCCGTTCTTGCCACACGGACTGGCGGAGCGAAGGTGCCGCCAGCATAATTCTCAAAAGCAGAAAGAAGCTTCATCTGCAAAACTGTCAAAGGCAGCTGTCAGTGGGAACAGGTGCATTAATAGGTGGACCGGGTGGGTTGCAATAGTGATGCAGGGTGTTGCAAGGATGATGCAGGGTGTTGCAAAGCGATGCAAGGTATTGCAGGGTGTTGCAAGTTGATTCAGGATGATGCTGCAATCCACCCACAAGGCGACACTCCTCCAGAAAGACCTCCTCCTCCTTTAGGAGACCTTTTCCTCCTCAATGCGGCTTCCATTTCGCATTCTCCGAAGAACCTCTTCTCAACATTCTTCATAACAGAATCGAATTAGGAAGAAAAAAACAAAAAGTAATAACAAGAAAGACAGCAACTTGCAACTTGAGGAACCTCCCGGCGAAAACTATTCTGTTTTTCCGACTGCACTTTGTCAGTTTTGCGAGTTTTTTGTCAGTTTTTTTTCTATTTTTTATTCACTTTTTTTCAGTTGTTTTCATTTCGTTTGAGTACAAAAGTATTCTCCTCTCCGACGACTCCGTGTTGCGTCTCTGTTTCTGGCTACTTCGTTAATGTTGTGCCTCCAACTTTCTTTCGTTGCATGTTCCATACATTTCCTTCTGGGGCTTGTGCCACGACAAAAGTTTCTCCCTGTCTTGGGTAAGGTCTTGGACTTGGACGGTCTTTGACAAATCTCTAAAAGTTCCAAGTGAATTGAAGGAAATAGTTGCGGAAAAAAGGAAAAGATTGTCCAAAGAATGTTGACCGACTTCTGATAATGACAAATACGATAATTATAATCAGGGAGAGTTCCATGAGGAGTTACAGGAAGAGATAGAGGAAGGGATCCACGAAGAGTTACAAGAAGGGATCCAGGAAGAGTTACAGGAGGAGATCCCGGAAGGGATCTAGGAAGAGATCCAAATAGACATCCAGAAAGACATCCAGAAACTTTTCTTTCCCCAAAGTAAAAGCAAAAAAGTAAAAGCAAAAACCTTTATTTATGAAAAATAAAAGCAAACTCCTCTGTCATAGCCATAAAAATAAATGAAATGCACTGCCAGGGGGGTGGAATATTTAGAAGAAGTCTGCCCCATGGGGCAGTCGAGGAGGCGAACATTGAATAATTTTGCACGGAACATTGACTGATTATGACCGCCCCACTGGACCCTGATTTATGCAGCATTCTGAGGCAGCAAAAGGCTGTAGAAAGGCGGTGGCAGAAAAGGCTGTGGCAGCAAAAAGCGGTGGCAAGGAGGCGGTGAATAAAATTACAATGGAAAATTAATAACAACGACCAGGAGGGACAACTTAGTTAGTTGGAACTTTCTGCTTATTAATGCACTTGATAGCCCTTCAACCCTTGACCTCTCCAGCTTGATTGAAAAACAAGCCGTTATCCTATTACAAAATCACAATTACAAAATTATCAAATTACGAAATTAGGAAATTACGAAATTAGGCAATTTATAATTATAAAACTTTATTAAAATTATAAAATTTCCTTGTTTCTTGGTTGTGAACTGTAGGAAAGAATTTTCTACTGTTTTATTGTCAAAGTTCCTTCCTTTGAAGGCATAAAGTTAATGTCTTGAATTCTATTTCTATGGACAGTTTTTGTTGGACTATAAAACCTTTTAAATAGTTAAATCTTTAAAATTGTTAAACTTAAAATCAGGAACTTAACTTAATAAAGAAACTGTCATTTATCCATTTTAAATAATCAAGAAAATACTTCTTTAGTCTTCTTTGGAAAGGGAGAAAGATCCAACCGAGTGACACCCAATCACGAATCAAGAATCATGAGTCATTAATAATTAATCATATCCATATCCATTTAAACTTCATGGAATTTCTATTCAAGGTTTGTTTTTTACACCATAAATATTCCTAAAATACGTTAAAACGCAGTTTTTGTTTATTTTACCTTCCATTTTCCTTCCAGAACCAGGGACTTTAAGGTAATGGATCTAAGAACTTAGTTTCCCTATTAAAAAACTAGATTATATTATTAGAAAAGTGACCTAACATACCTATAATGACCTAATAACATCCATAAATATCTAAGCTTTCTGTTCATACATTTCTTGTTTTCATAAAACAATAAAACAATATTATTTACGGGTTAATGGCAATCCATATGGTAATTCTCATAAAACAATAAACCAATACTAATTACGGGTTAATGGTAATCCAAACTAAACACTGAACAGATGTGTAAGAAGACAATCTGCCAGTTCAAGGGTCATCAAAGGTAAGGATAATCAAAGGTAGAAGTCATAGCTGCTGCAATCCCAAACTAATTACTGAGCTGATTACATTTAATTTCAATTCCCAGGAGCATTTAAACACATTCCGTAAACAGAAGAGCCAGATTATTACAATGGGAGCAGAAGCAGGAAACTTCCACCCAAGTAAGGACACCCAAAGAGGGCCACCCCAGTTAGGCCTCCCAAGTTTGGCCTCCCAAATTGTCTGTGTCCTAAAACCAATGATTTCTATTGACTTTTATTTGAAACTTAAAAAAGGAAGCTACTTAAGGAGAAAAATCTCTCCACTTAACTCTAAGTACATCCTCAATATTAGATTAAATCTAAATGAATATCCAAATCAGTCAGGTTGGATCAAAGGGCAGGAAGTGATTTTTCCATAAATTAGTTCCCAGTCAAGTCAAGTTTTTGCCACAGACTAGAAAGAAGAAGAAAAACGTCACTCCAATCATGATAGTTATCGATTATGTATCGATTTTCAATTTGATAAATTCGTACGGATTACACAGATTACACAGATTACAATTCCTAAATGTTGATGCACATTTAAATTTGCTTTTTTCGAACAAAAATCGAAGAACTAAAGAAACAGAAAACAAAAAGTCTCCCTCGCCAGATCGCCAGAGCTCAGGAAGATTCACCCAATCATGAGGCCACAACCGAGACGGAAACTGTCCTTGAGGTGATTCATTCGGCCGCTGATGGCCAGGGAGAAGGGAAGCGGTTGGAGGCGCTTCTCCAGGACGCCGGCAATGTGCCAGTTGGAGTCGACGCTGCCGCGAAAGACGAGGTCGGCCTTGGGCAGGTCCACCTGGTAGGCCACCGTGGCGGTGGACTCCTGCAACCGGAGATTGGTCTCCACCTCGACGCCGATCTGAAGCTGATCGCTGGCCTTCTGGTAGTAGCTTAGGTGGAAGCCCCCCGGCCCGATGGTGCAGGACCACACGGAATCCCCGAGAGCGTAGCGTCCCACCGCCGAGAGGACAGCCACCTGGCGTCCGGGTACATTGGGACCATATTGGTAGGCCAGTTCCGTTCCCAAAGCCACCCGCTGGGTGATGGACTGCAAGTACTGTCCGACGATCACCCCGGAGCCGGTGAGGATTCCAGGGTTGCCCATGGTCACCGAGAGGGTGTAGTCGCTGCCGCGATAGTCGCCCGTCAGCTGCGTGGCCACCAGCTTGGAGTCCTGGAACTGGGAAGCGAACTTGCAACGCAACCGAGCCGTCAACTGGTGGATCACGTTGGCATTCAAGTTTCCCATCGGATCAATCTCGCCCAGCAGCACCGGAAAGGCCTCGTTGGGGCCGTACTGCTTGGTGCCGACGTAGGTGGCTCCGAAGCGATAGCCACTCGGTGCGGAGGAGTTCATGTTGATAGTGTGCGTCACCTGGAAGTGATTGCTCAGACCCTTGTTCAGCATGATCTTGGCCCCCTCGAAGGTGTTGGCCTGGATGTCCCGACACCGACTGTGCAGCTCCTCGACGGTGCCCGGATTCTCTAGGTTTTTAGGCTTTGCCGGTAGGGTTAATCCTGCTTCCCGAGGCACCTCTGGCACTCCCAGCCCGGCTGCCACCTTGCCACCTCGCCCGTACTGGGAATCGCCGCCGCCTCCTCCCGCTGATGACGCCATCACGTTGCCCATTTTTTCGAAGGTTCTTCAAAGGATCTTGGAACAGTAGAGTTTGGAAATCGAAATCGAAAGCGTTGGAAATCGTCGTTTGTGTAAGGAATGTTTGTAAGGAAACTTTTGAATAAAAATATAACCGAATCTCTACTGTTGCCTTATGTCAGGGCTTATGTCAGGAAGGAATCTGATCAAACGATTCGAAAATCGAAGCTTTCCTTGTAGTTTTTTATTAAAGATATGGAAACAATATAGAAAGTATGGAATGTAGGTTTTCCACAATGGTTATTCAGTTCTTGCTCCATAAATGGAGCCCCTTTAAAGGTTTTTTTTGTTGTTTTTTTTTATATTTGATCGCCTTATGCCCATTCAATTATTAACTATAGGTAAGTATTAAAAGGAATACAAAATATCGAAACCACGATGGTTATTCGTGGTTCAATTATTGCGAATAATGTAATTACAAAAAGTACTCCTTAAATATACTTCATAAATGGACAATAAATGGACAATATTTATAGTACTAAAGAGTGATTTTTTAGCTAATATCTTTTTTGGCTACGTTTCGCGTTTTTTATCCCTATTTTTGTATCAAACATCTTTAGTTTTGTCTCTAATTTAACCATGAATAACCATAAATAGTCTTACAAAAAAACCACGCTTGCAAATTATTGAATTTTATTATCAAAATGCATGTTTTTTTAAGAAAGTTCATGGCGTGCTTCTAACTTTCAGAGACGAAGCTCATTTTTGTCTTAATAAGTGCTTCAATAAGTACAATTGTCGATTTTGGAGTGAAGAAAAGCCAGAAGGATCAGCAAGAAGATCAGCCAGAACATCAGCCAGAAGCATGGCAAGAACTACCAATGAGAGAAAGTCGAAGTCTAGAGCGGTTTATGGATTTATGGCATCCATCATTAAACCGTACTTCTTCAAAGATGATGCGAATCGTAACGCTACCCGGAGATGATATGAAACTTTTTGTTGCCCAAAATGCAAAAACTTGCCCTGCATGACATAGGGTTTCAACAAATCGCTGCCACAAGCCACACAAAACCTGTATAAATGGAACTATTGAAAGGAGAGTTTGATCAAAATTTTATTTGACGTTCGGGAATTAATTGACCAATTGGCAGCCTAAATCGTGCAATTTAACGCCTATAAAATATGTTTTTTTGTGGGGCTATGTATTAAAATCAAATCTGTCCGAGTGCACAATTATTAAAAGGGTGGTGACATTGACATAAGGGAGGTACATGGAATGTACCATTCCAAGTTATTTATGTATGATGGAGTTTTCGTGGTACGGATGGGCGTTGAAAACTGTTGTATACTGTTCTATAATGTCTATACAGACAAGTCCGCTGCAATAAAAGAATTAGAGGACAACATTGAAGCATTTATTCGTGAGATGCCGCCCGAAATGTTCCAAAGAGTTTGCCAAAATCGAACTAAAAGGATGAACCATTTGAGGCGCAGTCACGGTCAACATTTGCGGGGCTCATGCCTCATGCCTCATGCTCGGAAATTAGAAGCACAGAAAATAGCACAATTGGCATGAAGACTCCGAAAACCCCTTTTCCAATCGGGCACCTCCTTAGGCTACCCTAAAAAGCGACACAGCTCCTGGCCAAACCCAATAAGAAGTCTCCAGGTCACGGACTCATTTCATTTTTCTGAATTTTTTGATTGATTTTTGAGTGTTTTTTTAACTTTTCTTTAGATATTGAAAAATCACCCTTTAGATTACACCCCACTAAAGCCGTTTTTATTTAATGTTTATTTGGTATCCTATTTGGTTTCCAATGAAAATAATTAAAAATGTATCAACGACATCCTACAGGAATGTCCATCCAATTATTAACTATCGGTATTGTTCAAAGGGAAGACAAACTATCGAAACCTTATTTCTAACCGGTGAAGGGGAAAACGGACCCCCTTTGGTTTTACAAAACCTTTGGTATTAATTCAAGTCATTTAACTACCGAAACATATTAAATGCACGCCTTCTTCCACGGGCGAGGAAACCCAAAGCAAGGGTTGGCCAGGGGAGAGGCATGCGTGGGTGGGTGGAGGTTGGAGAGGCATTCGTGGGTGGTGGGTGAAGCCGCGTGCATGGGTGGCGGGTGCAGGCAGCGACTCATTACCGGCACGCCATGCGAAAGGCTGCTTTTCCTCCTTTTCCTCCTTTTTCGCTTCCTGATTATTTTAAAAAGAAAGTAATCTTTAAAGGGAAAGTCGCTGCTGGGATTTCGGGCTCAAGGAAATAAAAATCTAAAAAGAAAGAAACCGGCAAAGGTCTTAAAATGTTTAGGATAAACGCGACTTCCCGCTCAATGTTTTCATAAACATCACCCAGCGACTAGAATTCTTTAAATTAAAAAGGACCCCTCGACGTTCCAGAATCTTCTACCAGAAAGTCCTTCAACCCCCATCCTGGCGACACCCACACAGAGAAACGTTAACATAACTTTCAGCTACTTATGGCGCAAATCGGCTTAAAGTTTGCTAAAACAGCAAGGCTGCCTTCTGCCTATATGTACACCATGCGGGTGGGTACACCTCCTCCTACCACCTCCTCCCATCCCCCCCAGGACATCTTTATATACCACAGCCTTAATACACTTTTGGCCCGGAATCGGGACAGCAAAAGTCAACCAACTTTATTTTCTCGCAAACACAAGAAAACTATGTAGCTCCCTCCCTCAGTCCCTGACTCCTCTTCTAGGGAAAAAAAACTCATTGACTTGACAATATAACAAGAAGACAAGTTTGTTGCAAGTTTCAACGGAAGGGAAACAAGGAGGCGTCAAGGATGGCTCCTTAAGAGGGAGTGGGAGTGGGAGTTTGGTGGGAAAAGTCCCTAAGAAAATATGACTACACTTCGAAGACTGCCTCTAAGTTCATAAATTTTTAAATAAATAAATTAAATCCATTAAGTGATAGATCAGTTTTTAGGGGTTTTCAATTATTGATGAATAAAATTGTGTTTTTATGGTTGAAAAATATGTATGTTTATACCCTTGAAAAAGGGTATTATAATTTTGTCCAGAAATGTGTAACGCATTAAAGGAAGCATCTCCGACCCCACAAAGTATATATATTCTTGATCAGCATCAACAGCCGAGTCGATATAGCCATGTCCGTCTGACCGTCTGTCCGTCTGTTTCTATGCAAAAAATAGACAGTAGTTTTAAAGCTAGCGTTTTGAAATTTTTACCAGATCATTATTTTTGTTGCAAGCAGATCAAGTTTTAAAATCAGTCGGATCGGACCACTATATCATATAGCTGCCATACAAACGACCGATATGAAACAAGTCTTTGTATGGAAAACTTTTTTGTTTTCAAGGGTATACCATCTTCGGCAAGCCGAAGATAACTTTTCTCACTTGTTTCCTTTAATTTCTCAACATTTGTTAGTTTTTCTAAGTATTTGTCTTAATATAAACACAGAAATGTCTTTTTTCCTTTAATTTCTTAAGATTCTTTAGTTTTTTCAAGTATTTTTCTTATTTTGTCATTTTCGAGTGCCATATAAAATGCAAATTTTCCCAAAATCCCAACTACTAACCGACAATTTTGTTTCAATCTCGTGAATGTGACATAAATATCACATGTATGTTTTATTCTACCACCCACCCATCGCTACAACCACCCATACCACCACCCACCCATCGCTACAACCACCCATTGAACCACCCTCCCATAGTGCCACCCACCCACTGCCTATTGTTCCCCTTCATGTACAGTTAATTGCAGGCGCTTATGAGGGCGCACATTTTCCTGGGAATGGAGCCGAGTTACCTATTTATTCCGATCCTTAATTTGTGGCTTATTTAATTTGCAATTTTTTGTAAGTTGTTGTAATTTAAGAGCTATTTTATTGTTGTAATTTTATTGTTGTAATTTAAAAGCAATTTAATTTTTGTTGTAATTTAAAAGATATTTGCGGAAGATATTGCGAAAATGTTCCCGAAATTTCAACCAACAATGTGCAAGGAATAAATAAAAAAATCAATTGAAAATTGATGATAAAATCTTAATATTTCTTATTTAAATTAAAACTTTAGAGAATATTTATTGGAATCTGGGAACTCTTTAGACTGTCAAGGAGTAAAAAACTGGAATAAACATTTCTCGTAAACAGCCAGGACATCAATTCTCCTTCCAAAGATGGGGAAGAATCTCTCGCTACTTTTTTTAGTTCCACAATAGAAGTAGTCCGAGTACTGACTGCCGTAAACAATGGACGTGCCTGTTACTCTCGAACTCGAATGTAATGCACATTGGGGGGAAGCTCACACAGGAGACAAGAAACAATAGACCAAAGGACTAAGGCAGGACTACACACCAAAGGACTACAGACTACAAACCAGGCTATAGACCAGCCTACAAACCAGCCTACAAACCAGCCTACAAACCAGGCTAAAAGCCAGTCAAAAGGAACGGGGCCAGAGCGTCTAGTCTAGGGCGCTGACTGTGCCAATTTTGGTAGCGTTAACGTTAACGCTCCTTCCGCTTCTGGTCGATGGAATGCCACTGATTCTGGCCATTTTAATCCAGCCAATTGAAGGAAAGTATATCTTTGAGATACTTATTAAAACGAGATAAACATTAGGATGGATTTTTATTAATATATTTCATAATTATATCCTCAAAGTTCCTTTTTATAATAAAATATACCCTGAAAATAGTCCAAAAAAAGCTTCAAAAAAACAATCAAAACAAAAATCAATTCAAAAAATTAAAGCCCAGGACATCTTTGAGATGGATTTTATCTATTTGGTTCATAAATAATGCTTCAAAGTTCACTTTTATAATAAAATAAACACTGAAATTAGTCCAAAAAATCCAAGTACATCTTTGAGATACTTTTTGAAATAAAATAAAAGCAATACTTTTTATTTATATATACATAATCCAATAATATAATTCATAATCCATAATGCATAATCCATAATCCAAAGTCCAACCTACATTTTATCAAAATGGTTTTCTATTTCATTTTCTATTAAAATAAACTTCTAAATTCCTTATTTTAAGTTCCCCCTAATAGGTTAAGGTTAAAACTTCACAAAAATTTACGGAATTTTGTGCATTTATAATGAAATTTTAGTGCAAATTATGTCAAAGGTTATAATATTTTCAACATAAATTCCAAATAATATTTTCGAGTGATTATCCGAACGCTTCCAAAAACATTAAAAAAAAACCTTCAATAGCCTTGACACCTTAAACATAAAAAACAATATTTAACAACAATATTTTGTGATACCTTAAACTACATACAAATAATTTAGCTATAATCCGCTTTAGCTATATATTTAAAAAAAAACAAACACATCTCTTAAGATAAATCTGCCTGAATCGTTAGTGAAGTAGTTCATCCGTGATTATTTTTGCATTTCCCATGCTCCTTTTACATACAGATAGTAGATATTTTTTTGTTTGTTTAATTGACTTGAAAACCAGTTTTATTTGTTTGATGACAGCAAAAAAAAAACCAAAACAAAAAAAAAGGCTGCGCAACAGCAACAAACTTTGAAAGCAAATATAAATATTATGCGCTGACCAACGGTGTGTCTCTTCATCGTCTAGCCCTATTGATACCCTAGATAAATAATTGATATACAAAAAAACATACTCCCTAAAATATTGCATATAGAAACTTGCAATTTTGCCAAAATTAAATACCAGAATATTGAAAAATACCAGAATCTTGAACAACACAAATATCAATACAAAGAGTACATAAGCTTCGAGAAGGCTTTTAAGACATTTTAAAACAAGACATTTCATTTACCTCTTTACTCATACATTGCCTAGACTAATTAATACCCTCACAAATTATTAATATAAATAATATATTATATTATATATATTATATATAATATTAAATATACCAAAAAAAATACACCCTAAAATATTGCGTATAAAAAACTAGCAATGCTCCCTGAATTAAAATTCAGAATCTTAAAAAAAATTAAAGCCATATCAAACACAAAGGATACCAAACCATCGATACATTTTTTCCCACATTTTCAGTTACCTCTTTACTCATGCAAAAGAAAACACCGACACACTACACTATGTCTATGCAATAGAGAGAGAGAGAGAGAGAGAGCGGAGCAAGCGAGCTCGTGCTCTGTTCTTCTTATCATAATGCGATTATTTTCGGGCTGCCCGGCCCGTGTATGTGTAAAAATAAAAGCGTAAAAGTATAGAACTTTAACGCCGTAGCATCCCTGCCCCTGTCCCTGTTCCTGTTCCTGTACGAGCCCAAACGTATCTCCATTGCATGTACACACATATACATACACATGTACATATGTGTAATGTATATGTATGCGAAGAGGCGCAAAGCTAGCGGAGCTTTAAACTCGTTTTGCCATCTTCTATAAGCTTCCTTCGGTCTCTGCAGCAGCCTCTCTCCTTCTATCTTTCTTTCTTGCGATGCCTCATTTATCGTCTTGGTCTGTTAATGCTAAGCCTTCTACTTCTACTTCGTGATCTGACCTAACTTTTTATTCGCTGCTTTGCTGCTTTCAATTTTTTTTTTCGATATTTTTTTTTGGAACATTTTTTATGTCTCTTTACTATTTTAGTATTTTATTATAAGTAAATGTGTAATAATACAAAAAAATACCACTTATATACAGTACCACTTAGTTTTTGCCATTTTTTTCGCAATCTTTTTTTTAATACTGTTTGTATTATTTCTAAAAGATAAAACTTTTACTGTTGTTTTAAATCTAATCTACATATTTAGTATTTAACTTTAAATTTCTGCATAAATAGGTCGTAAATTTAACGGAAAAATAGCATCACTTTCACGTTCTTTATGAAATCTATAAATTTTTGCCATTTTTCACGGATAAAAAGCACATTTTATCAGATTTGAGTTTGATTTAGTTCAGATTTTTTGATGGTTTATTTGTTGATTTATTGGAAGGATATTTGTTGGGAGGGATCTCGTGAAGTGAATTGGTATTCAAAGAATATTAAACAAGTAACCTATGTAAAACGATATCTGGACCTTCTTTAAGTCAAAAGATTGCTTTGTCAAGTCAAGGTCCGTTTAAGGCTTCCACTTAGCTTAGAAATAGAATTTAAGATAAAAAAACTTGGAATTAACAGTTAGATAATACCCTAGGTGTCATAATCTAAAAGTCTACATGAGGTGCAACTTTTAAAATATAGACACAGTACTAAGTTTATGGAAAACCCATCAAAATGCAAATCCCATGGGTTCAAACGAAGAAATAATTTAGTTTAGTATTTTGGATCGTACGTCAGAAACCATAAAAAAAAGAAAAGAAAAAAAAGAATAAAGTCACCCATACGCCGTAAGGCCCTTAAGCACGTAGGTTTTAGTCTAGTGGGGTAGGTCTAATATATTGGATTTATCTTGAATCAGTAAGTTTATTAAAGATTTTGGAGACCAATATACTATCTTTTTTAAGAGCATAAAATGCCACGCATATGGGATTTCCAACAGGACACTATGTACGTTTTCTAGCACCCCGAGCACTCTCCTCTTTTAATTTATAAAATAAACTCCTAATCCTAAGTCAAGGAGAAGGTTTCTGGGATAAACACAACCAATAGGATCACTTGGGATCTCTTAGAAAAGAAATTTTTCATCTTTTTTATTTTTCATCAAATTTTCATAAAACCATGACGGAACTTGTTGACTTCTTTCCAGGATGCTGAACAGCTTTTATTTCTAACAAAGAACGCGATACCAAATATTACTAAACAATACTCAATACTACTAAATATTAATGAATACTAGTAAATATTAGAGATAGTTTAATAAGGTTCACGTTTAAATTCATGTATTATGGGTCACTCTCGCAATTAAATCAATTTTTTAAAATCGATGCTTTTATTTTTTTGAATTCAAATTCGAAGACTTTTCTTACATTTCTTTAAATAATTTAAAATGTTCGGAAATGCCATAACTTTGGTGTTTTTTGGGGAGTAGAAACTTGGGAAAATTTGTTTAAAATACATTTTACAAGGAACTGGTCAGAATCTGAAGTTCCTATAAGGATCACCCAACAATACCCGACAACTGTAAGCTTTATATGTTACCAATAGAAGCCGCTAAGTAACTGAAAGTGTATATAAACTTCGGCTCTAGCCAAAGTTAGTTTTCCTCTCATGTTTTTTCTCGCCTAAATCTTTTTATATTTTTAAGAACTTTAAATCCTTAAAATAAACATCCCATAATTTGTTAGACAAAATTGGTTTTATTTGTTTTTAATCCCCCATTAAACAAATTGAAAGACAGCTGATGGATGTAACACAGAAAAAAGAAAAAAAAACTTGCGTACGCCTCCTTTTGTTTCATTTAATTACGGAGATGTTGTTGTGATTTCTAGACATTTTTTGCGCTCTGTTAATTATTCCAAATTATTCGTCACTCTCTAAATTTAGTTCCACATATTTGTTGCACACTCTCGCACATACAAGCGATTGTTATGTCTAATTTATGCAAATTTAATTGGCTCTAGACTTTTGAAATTAAATTTAAAAAATTCCCAGCGGATGAGAGGAGAGAAGCACATCGCATATAGGGGCGCGGGCGGGATTATCACCCACAAAGATTTCAAAATGTGGGTGGAAAGTATTATTTGACGCGGCACTTTTTTTTTTTGTTTTGTTTTTTTACTATAAACACGCACTCGGTTCAAAAACAAGCAGCAGTTGGCCACAAATTTGTGTTTGAAATGTTTCGTTTCATTGCCTTAATTATTTTACCGCACCTTATCCGCCATTGATAAATATTTCTGCTGTTATTTATAGGATTTCCTTTTATTTTAGTTGTTCTTGTTCGATTCGTTTTTTTTTGGTTCTATTTTATCGCACAGTGGAGCAAATCCCACACAACACTAAAGTGCCAAAAGACGCACGGATTTGCTCTGTTTCACTAGATCCTCGTCCCACTGTGCGCTCTCCGTTTGCAAATGTCGCCGATGTCGATTTTGTTGTTGTTGTTGCTGCATTTGCCGTTGTGGTTGCAAAAGCGAATCAGAAGAAGAGGAGCACTCGCTAAATACATTTAATTGTGTTGTTGGTCGCTTTTTAAACTGGCGCACAGACACACAAGCAAGCACAAAAAACTTAAAAACTTGCACGGGAGGAAAAACGGAAAAAACGAAAAACGAAGATCTGATTTTTCCATCAGTAGTTAAACTTTCTAATTTTTATTTTTAGCAACAATTCAATCTTTTGTTTACTTATATTAGCTTTTCCTCGGTTTTAGTCACCACCTCACCACACATGAACCCGTTCAACCGAGGACCGCTGTTTTGCCGACGGCTTTTCACATTTTTCCTCGGCAGCTGCCCGTTACGTTGCTGTTGGTTGCAAGACTTTTTGAAACCTTGGTTTCTAATCGTATTGAAATGCATTCCACAGATTCCACTTAATATTTAAATACAATAATTCAGCTTATTTAAAAGGTATTTTTCTGTTTTAAACATTTTTAAACACATTATTTTTATCCCACGTACTAATCAAAAAAGACGTACCCGCTCACTTGACTTTTTCCAATTCGGCTATCTTGCATCCTTTTCACTCTTCGCGCGCTTAACTATTTATTTTGATTTTGATTCCACTTTATTATTTAATTTTTTTTTTTTTAATACGATTTTTTCTTCCGCTTTGACACAAAATCGCGGCGTCTCTGTATCTTTTAATTTGTTTTCCACTTCGCCTCGCAGCATCTACTTGGGAGCCCAGGGCTGAAAAATATCACCACCCACAACACGTTCGCTCAAAACAGCCGCAGGGAAGGTCCCTTGTAACAATTAATTGGTATCAAACTCGGCACTTTACCACATTTAATTTAAAAGTTCCGTCTGTTCATCCGCAAGACGTCCGAACCTCACCGCTTCCAATTTTTTATGATACTCTACTATTTTGTCAGTGCTGCCAACTATCGGTAGTCAGTTATAGCAGCGTGGCCAAGCAAAATAGTGAAAAATAGCTAGAATTTTTTTTATATACAAAACTAAAATAGTCCTTCTTTTTTTACAACTATATTATGTTTATAAAGTAGTTACATAAAGGTATATAATTATAATTATAATAGTTATAATTTTCATTTAGAATAATCCTTTGGTCCTGATCAACTTTAACCTACTTGGTCCGTAGGTATTTATAAATTTAACTGATTCACGTCAAAATCAAAACAGCTTATTTCAGTTTAATAAAAAATGTTTAATAGTCATTAAAACTATGGATGTATTGATGACCTAATGCCACAAAAATAACACGTTAGGCTCATTTCGAAGCTTTGATTTTACCAGGTATACGCTCAGTACACTTACTATCATCATTATTATTTTTGGACTATGGCAATCATAGCAAAATGGTAGAAAAATAAACCAATTCCATATAAGGACTTCAGTTATTAGTCATGCAAAATAGTCTTGGCTATGAAATATTTAAATTGGCATCACTGTACTTCGTGGCTGGCATTTTTCCACCCGTTCTGCCCGGAAAACGAAGAGAGAAAAAAGAGAAAAGAGAGTATGACTGGCATGGTGTTGTCACAAAAGAAACCAACGGTCTCACTAAGAAAGCCAGCTGTGTAAAGCGGGTTACCGGTTCAGAAAAAGACTTATTAACCAAAAAACTAAAAAAATATTACTTTTAAGTTAGCACTACCCCCAGGTTTCATGATATCCGTGTAAATTTTCATAGTTTTTGGCCCCCTGCATAGCCATTCCCTCTTGAGGTGAAAAAGAAGCAAACGGCATGTTGAAACGTAAACAGCTGGGATGGCATAGTTGAAATTGAGCATAGCAACAGAAACAGAACGAGGCTGTTACAGCCTATATGCGAAAAAAGAGCATAGCTATATGTCGGTGAATCGGTTTTACCACACTGTTAGGTTTTAACAGTCTGTTGAAGCTCTCTTTTTCACTGCCAAGGCGTTGCGCACCACACAAGCTTAGCGTGTTTATAGCCAGAAAAACCGTTTCATTGATATTTATCAATTAATGAGTAATCCAAAAAATTATGTTTTATCATGCATATTTCAAATATTTTCTTGAAATTCTAATATTGATTATTTTGGCGAAACAATAGGAAAATTCAATATTAAAAAAAAAATTTAATATTTTATGTAAATGTTAATTCCGGCCATCCCATTCGAATGAGTTCCGTAGCAAAGGGGTTTTTGTGGAACGTGTGGATTGTGGGTATTGCGCCATCACTCAGTTGATTTGTTTTTGGGCGACACATATGTACATATTTTTGTATATATATAGCATTATGTTTGTATGTTTGTGCATATTGCGTTTGTTTACAGTTTTTCGTTTTCCCCCGGTATTTGCAAGGTAGCGGGAGTATTCGAATATATCAATTTTTAATTTAAAATATGAATTTATTAAAAGAGGGAAATCGTTGAAATTATCACAGAAAATTTATTTTAATAACTTGCTATTTATTGACTGATGTAACAATTTTGTAGGGTGTTAACTATTCGACCAGCCAATTCTACTTTGTGTCCATGTTTATGGTCTTTGGCGTTTCGTTCTTTGTTTTTCAGTGCGTTTGATTGTTTTAAATTGAGATTTGTGTGCCAAAAGCGGTGGTGCCTGCAGTGACTGTTGTCATCTCGATTATTTGTTGTTGCATGCATTGTGTGCAACATCAAAAATATATATCATAAATATTGCGAAAACATCTGTAGAGGTACAAACAACCTATTTTTTTGCTTCTTAAAAAAGAAAAAATGTTGATACTTTAGTTTTTTCAACATGTTTTTGACCCCAATAATTATCCCTAAACGAAAGCTATTGTTTTAAAGTATTTATGGGATATATTAGGCCAATCCCGACCTATCGTTGTATCCTGGTGTTTGTTTGTCATGAAAAGCTGCGTTTTTCAGAGTTATTTTTGTCAAAAATACAAGTTTTTTTAACCTTTTTTTATTTGTCCCGCCGAAAATTTTTTTTTTTTTTTTGCAAAAGTTGGCAGCCCTGTCTTAGCTTAAAGGTGTTGAACATAACCTCCTTTATTCCAAATTAAGAATTTAAGATAAAGCCCCTTGAATTGTAATAAAAATAAGAGGATCGATTGATTTATTTATTTGTTTAATTCCCGTTAAATTGGGGGCAGAAATATTTCATTAAAAAGGCAACCACAACGCAAAAAAACACTTCTTCCATTATTGGCAGCAGTGGCAAGTAAAATATGAAGTAATAAAAAACGAAAAGTTTTCAACTTGAAATATTCCACAGAGAGGCATGTTGAAGTGGGAGGAGGCAGGTGCGACTGTGTGGGAGGAGAGTACGATTTACAGAAGAAAAATAAAAAACAAAAAAAAACGCTGTGCGTTTGAGTCCGAAGATGGAAGGATGGAATCCTAAAGGCTAAACAGAATATGAACGGTGTTTTACCGCTTTTTTTCTCGTTTTTCTTTACGCAAAAACAGTTATCCCGACGTGGGCTAGCGGGATTAGGGGAGCTTTGAAGGTGGAGCCAGCCAGATAGGGGGATATCAGATATATTGGCGAAAAAAAAAGTGAAGAAGTAAACGAGGTCAAACATAAATTTATTTCGATCCGCTCTTTTTTTTGTTTTTTTTGCTTAGCTTTTGCTTGATTTATGACTAGAACAAATGCTCGCACACATCCAAACTAGACAATAACAAACATTCACACACACACTCGAAGGACGGAATCAAACTTTATTGACAGTCGCGCTTATGCAATAAAATCGGGGGTGGAGGCGTGGCAGCGTAAGATGCTGGAAGAAGTGTTTGCCTCGTCTATATAGTCGATGTACATATGTATGTGTTTTTTTTATGTACCGTTATCAGTGCGAGAGAAGCTACAAAATGCACGCCTTGTCATGTTTATGCGAAGGACTTGTTTATTACTAAGAAATTGGATAAAGCAGATAGCAGATAGTGTAATAAAATTAAATAGATATCGATCTGGAAGCATAGATTTAGGAAATCCTTCAATACGCGATTTGAAAGTCTTTTTTGATACCTTTTTTTACCTCTAATTAAATATCAAAATATTTCAATTAAATATAAAAAATCTATTAAAATAATTTAATCTAATAAAATTTTTACACCAACAGCTTTGTACGTAAATCTCTTAATGGAAAAATTCAATCAGTCACTTGATTGCTGAGGAGCTGAAAAGCAAAAAAATTCTACCTTTGTAGTATAAAAAAAAGTATAAAAAGTGTGGGAGGTGTTGGGGATTTGCCTTTGAAAACAAAGACGCTAAGTAAAGCATTCACAAAAAAATACAATCCAAACTAAGCAGCATTCATTGAAGGTAAATGTATCACAAAAAACCATAAAGGAAAGCTAGTTCTGAAGTAGAAACAATAAATTCACGCGTCTAAATTCATTAATATATTCATATTAGATGGAAAAGATAGTTATATAGTTTTAAACATTTACAGCGCCCAAAAATTCACATTTTTAACCAATAATAAGCCTTATTTTTATCAAGACAGTGACCCTAAGCATTAGGCGCTTTCTTTTCGGAACTACATATATCCTTTAGAACTGCGGCAAGGTCATCGACACACCACCCCAAAGCCCAGATCTGAACCCCATAGAAAATTTGTGGAAAAAAGTGGGAAAAACTAAGACGGAAGAGTGGCAAGAGATTCCAAAGGAATATGACCTTTCAAAACTGATTGGTTTGATTAAAAAACGCCTCCAATATGTTACTAATGCTAATGGAGAGCAAAGTATTAAAAAATTAGTAAAAGTATTAAAATGATTAGTTTCTTATTATCTTTTCTTATAAAATTTAAGTGAAAGAGAGCTAATGTAATTTGTGAAAACAATTTCTTGATAGTGTAAAAACTATGAAAACTTGGATTTTGTTGTTTTCCTGTTAACTTTTTATAGTTTTGTTATTGTTTTCCTACATATTGATAAAAACATATTAATAAATAGATACAAATAAAAAAAATTCATGAATTTTAATAAAAGACCTTTAATTTTGCATTCAAAGTCGGAAAATACCATTTATTTTTAGTGTGAAAACAGTTTCTTGACAAACTATATATAAATATTATAAACTATCTAAAGTATTATTAAATATTTAAAAATAGAAGTTGTTGGGCTTGTCCACATTGAATTGGAAGGGATATATGTATTATAAAGTGTCAAGTACCACTGGAACCATTACCAAAGCACGGACCACTGTCCGATAAGCGGCCATAAAATAAAAGATTAGAAAATAATGCAAGCAAAGATTGACATGGACATTTGTATACCCTTGCAAAGGGTATGGTTTATGTACGTAGACTATATCCTATAGATACGATGTAACTAAACTCTTGGAAATGCAACAACTTTCCAGTTTTTTCGAGAAATTTTTTAAAATTTATATAATGAGTACCTTTTTTGGTAAGAAAATTAAAACAAAACTATAAACAGTTAACGAGAAAAACAATTAAATTAATGTTTTCATACTTTTAAAACTGTCAAGAAATTCTTTGCACAAACTGTAAATACTTATTTATCTTAATAATCGAAGCCTTAATCAAACAGTAAAGCTTCAGATACATTCGTAGCAAGCTTTCCTATTATTACTGTGTTTTTTAAGAGTTTTTTTTTAGTTTTTATCAACTTTTAAGTTTGCAAAGACTTTAAAAACTCTGTGACAAACGCAAGCATTCCAAAGTTGTTCCAAATTTTTTACGCTTCGACTTTAAGGCTTAAAGAGAAACCCGAATGGGGGCAAAGGCCAGGGGGCAAGCAAATCTTTCTGTTGACTAAGTAACGTCGGGCAGCAACACCAAAAAATATAGTGCTGCTTCTAATGAGCAGACTTATAGCAGGCATCAGGGAGAGACGGAGGCGGAGTCCGTTTTCCTTTTGGCCAAAAAACAGTCGGAAAACGCAAGGCGAAGCGTGTAAGCCAACAAAGCAACTGGAGCAGCTTAAACTACCTAAAAAGCAGCATGTTTTGAATTAAATCAAATCAGAACGAGAAAAAAAGGTAAACAGAGCTTGGACGGAGCACGGAAGGGGGGAGAGAGCGGGGGGAATAGGAAAAGGTGCTCAAAGAGTGAGCACAAAAAAAGTAACCTACAAATAACGATAACTAGAAAGAGAGAAAAATCAACAAACAAGTACCAGTTTGACTCAAACAAGTCGAGGTTGGATGGTTTTCTTTGAAATACTAAGATCTGCTTTTGAATCTAAATTAGTCCTGATGATGGATTTAAGATGGATTATCTTTAAGATATGAATTTAATTATAAAAAAAGTGATGGTTAAAAAATAAGTTTAAATTACGTAGAACTTCGAAATATTTAATATTTGTATATTAATAATATAAATTTGTTTCAACTATTACAAAAAGCTCATAAAAATTTTGTTTTTCACACTTTCGACTACGGAAAAAGAAACACATTATAACAGTGTGTGTATAAAAATTTGCATAAAACGCAATGAAAGCAAAATCTAAAATTTATGCTTCTTTAAAAGCGGCCGCCAAAAATGTTTGGCAAGTGGCTGGCAAAAGAGAGAGGAGAAAAGGGAGGAGAAACAACACATAAATAAAAATGAATGAAATAGAAGCCTGGCAATTAACTCAGACATCTGACGAGCACGCGATAAAAGTCGCGCCGGACTGGCAGAAGGTGCTCTGGAGGGGGGTGCAGGGTGAGTCAATAAGTTCTGATTGTTGACGCGTAACATTTAAACTTCCAAAAGAAACTAAAGAGCGGAGCGTGTTGGTTACTTTCCAATTAGAAGATTGACAGGCGAGAGTAATGCATATTGAGCGAAAATACCGCTTAAATCACTCTCACTTTTGCATTATCTAGCTGCATAGCTCCATCCCTTTCGGACCCTGATGGGTGGATGTGTGTGTGGGTGCGGCACAAACACAGAAACCACAAAACAGCTGAGCGACACACACACGTTCGACTTACCGCTTTCCGTGGGGGCTCGATGGGGCAACAGAAGTCTCTTATTTAGAAATCCACAGCTTTCGCACAGCCGTCTGTACTTTCTTTTATTTAATCGACACTAACTACAATTTTTGCGGTTTTCAAAGCTACGCGGCACAACTTTTTCGCGAAAAAACTTACTAGCCCCCAAATTTGGGTTCTTTTCTTCGAGGCGGAATGAAAACAGCAGTTTCTAGGGATGGTGGGGGCCTAGGGTTGTTGTCAAAATATCAATATATCGATATAAAAATTGTTATTTGAATCGTGATGTGGATTTCCTTGGTTCGTGTCTTTGCTTGATTCCCGAACATCGAACAAAGTTGGGTGTTGCGTGCGAGCAAAAGGTTTTCTGTGATCCGCTATTTGCATCTTGCTCGGTATGTTGTGTTTTGTGAAGTTAGGACAGGACGAGACATTTGACATTCCTTCCCTGTTCGCACAATAGACAATGTGTTGGATGACCCTAAAACATGTTGCGTTGTCGCATAAACACAAAATAACAAAAAAATGTATTTTTTATAGATTCTAAAATGGGTTTACCGTTTCTTTTTATTAATATTTATTTATTATATAAACATCAAAACTAACTTATTCTTTAAATTCGCTGATTAAATTGGCGATTAAAAATTTGTTTCAGTGTCTGTTGTTGTGTTGTATTGTGATTGTATTGCAAATATGTTCCCCGAAAGATCCGATATTTCCCTCCCATTCATGTCATACTTCTGAATACGCAACATGTTGGATGTTTGAACCGGGTTAAAGGGATGGAGAAACATTCCCTTACGTCTTACGCTACGTAGTCTTCCGTCGCTGATATGGTCACACTATCTGATAGACGAAGAAGAAGAACGAATCAACACGAAAATTCCAATGTTTTTGTAAAATAACACAATAATCCGATTAGCGCAAGTAAAATGCTGTAAACCAATGCCAGACTGGGCCGACACATAGACTCCACAGACAAACAGAGACAGCAGAGCACCGTGGTCATCCTTCATCCAGTCGTCTAACGGGCGGATGGCCAACAGGAATATGCGTAACACCACCAAGGTCAGGGTTTCCAGGGACTCCAATTGTGACTAACACCTCTTACTGACTGTTAATTTTTTGTCCTTCTACAGGTGGAGGCGCTGATTGAGAGCTGCCGCAGCGAGGGAAAGTGGCAGCGCGTCATCGAGCTGACGGACGAGCTGAAGACCGGATCGCCGCACAATGGTCAGTGGTTCGAGGGATTCCTTTCATCTTACTTTCATTCAAATCTCTGTTTTCTTTTGGTAGAGTGCTTGGCCAACTTTCTGGTGGGCGAGGCGCGTCTGGAGAACTACCTGGAGGAGAACGCCCTCGCCGCCGCAGACTCGACCTTTGGACGGGCCAAGACGGGTCTGGGAGAGGCGCGCCGGTTCCTGCACTTGGCGCTGGGCGAGAGTGGCCAGAAGGCGGGCATCGCCCTGGACGCCTATCTCCTCCTGGCCAAGCTCTGTTTCGCCTGCGGGGAGTACGAGGCGAGCCTGGACAACTTTGTCAAAGCGGAGCTGAATACGCTGGCCGAGAAGGAGCTGACTCTGTAAATTCCCTTTTTATTTGTTTAAGAATTCTCCCAAAACTGTGTATATTTTGATTCCAGGCGCAGCCTTAAGATCCTGGCGGAGTCGTATGCCATCAAGGGCCTATGCTTGGAACAGCAAACGTCAAAGCCTTCGTCCAAGTTCAAAAAGGCTGAGAAAGACACAGAGATGGTATGTTAATCGTTCTCCTAGTCCTGTGCTTTGTCATCTTAATCCTAATGCCTCCCGCAGATCAGCTGCTTCGAGCGAGCCTCCGACCTGGGCCTGCTGTACCTTCAGGAATACGACATCGTCAGCGGGAGCAACTCCTCAAACAACTCCACGGCAGGCTCCACCCTCAACGTGAATGCCTCGAGCGTGCAGCCCTCCAGCAGCAGCTTCGCCATCAGCAGCACCATCCCGGCCAGCGGCCCCACCGGCCTGGAGGCCAACCGC
Source organism: Drosophila ercepeae (assembly GCA_018150545.1). Lineage (NCBI taxonomy): Eukaryota > Metazoa > Arthropoda > Insecta > Diptera > Drosophilidae > Drosophila > Drosophila ercepeae. The sequence goes on from JAECWL010000161.1 coordinate 19,234,771, forward strand.
CGGATGGGCGCCATCCTGGAGACTGCACTGCAGCGGGCGCCGATTGTGCTGATCAAGTCGGGAAAGCTGCAGGACGCCGTCGAGAGGTACCGCATCATGCTGAACGCCATCGAGACGAAGGCGACCCAATCCCTGCGCCTGACGTTGGCGCGACAGCTGGCGGAGGTGCTGCTGCGTGGCATTTCGGGCACCATCTACGCTCCACCCTTCTCAGTCAAGGGGGGAGGTGGAACGCTGCGTGGGGGCTCCTCCAAGAAGTTGTGGAAGCCCCGGAAGTACGCCGTTCGCCAGCAGTTTTCGCCCCGCAACCAGCAGGAGGAGGTTATCCTGCTGCTCCTGATAGCCGAGTCCCTGGCCGTGAGGGATACTGTTCTCTCGCAGAGCCCGGAGTTTCGGGTGGCCCGCCAGCACGCCATGGGCAACGTAACCGCCGTCTACGACCTTCTCACCCTCGCCACTGTGCGCTGGGGTCTCGTCCAACTCCTGAACGAGTCCTTTGAGAAGGCACTGAAGTTCAGTTTCGGGGAGCAGCATGTCTGGCGGCAGTACGGCTTGAGCTTGATGGCCGCCGAAAAGCATTCCCACGCCTTGCGCGTCCTGCAGGAGTCGATGAAGCTAACGCCGAGCGATCCACTGCCCTGCATGCTGGCCTCGCGCCTTTGCTACGAGAGCCTGGAAACGGTGAAGCAGGGACTGGACTACGCCCAGCAGGCTCTCAAAAGGGAAGTCAAAGGTAGGACATAGTTTAGATTCGTTTTTTTCTGAAATTACAACCAACTTCTTTGATCCTTTGCAGGTCTGCGACCGTCTCGGTGCCAGCTTTTCGTGGGCATTGGACACCAGCAGCTGGCTATTCAGTCCAACCTCAAGAGCGAGCGCGATGCGTGCAACAAGCTGGCCTTGGAGGCTCTGGAGCGGGCTGTACAGCAGGACGGGAACGACCACCTGGCCGAGTACTATCTCTCCCTGCAGTACGCTCTTTTAGGACAACTTGCGGAGGCCTTGGTCCACATCCGTTTCGCGCTGGCCTTGCGCATGGAACACGCTCCGTGCCTGCACCTGTTCGCCCTCCTGCTGACGGCTTCCCGGAGGCCACGCGAGGCTCTCGGAGTGGTTGAGGATGCTCTCCATGAGTTTCCCGAGAACCTTCAGTTGCTGCACGTGAAAGCTCACCTGCAACTCCATCTGGAGGATGCGGAGACTGCCTTGGGAACTGTTCAGCACATGCTGGCCGTGTGGCGGGACGTCTACGAGGCACAACTGGCCGGGGAAGAGGAGAAGCACTCGGACACCAAGAGCGGCGTCCACCTGGCGCACTCTTCCCAGATGTCCGACAAGGACTCCAGTAAGTACCTGACGGCAACAGCTGGCATTCTGATTTGCCAAATCTCTCTCGATATTAACGTGTATGTTCTGTGTATAAAAAAAACTCGTGAATTCTTTTGCTGTATCCCAACTTCTGCGGAATGTGTGTCTTGTACATATCAAATCCAAATCGCATAACTACTAGTAAGTGTGCTACGGAAGATGTTGCCTTTGCCCAGCTTGGATTTTCATTGCATGCGGATCAAGCTGTGCTCGCTTCCATATAAGTTTCTTTCTAAAGACTGTTTAGTTGCCAGTTGCATGCCTGCTTAGCTTTCTTGGCTTCGGTCGGGAATTCGAGATTTAAACTTAACTATATATCCGACTTTACATAAATAGTTTTGTTTTGTTTTAGTTAAAAATTAGTTGTATAAAAAATCTAAGCGCCTTAGGGGGTTTTATTATTCAAAAAATAGTAAAAAATACTCTCTAAAATTTCAAATGGAATCCGATGAATATTATCACAAGTATACTCAAAGATCCTTTAAACTTATTTTTTAAAAATTGATCTCGTTTGTCACAAAAAACGAATTTTAGATTTTGGTAATCTAAATTTCACGAAAATGGGGACCGATCGGGCTTATATGTATGAATATGCTTACATAATTAAATATATAACAGATATTGGAGGAAGGAATGATTTTGTAAAAATTGATTTTTAATTTTTTCTAAAAATTTGGCGCGAAAATTTAAATATTTTTTGCTATTTTGCTAAAGCTATTTAATGCTATTTTGTCAAAAGCTAAATTATCTAAAATTTCTGCGTACTAAATCTATTTAAAAATACCAACCAAATAAACTTAAATATATTTTTTGATTATGAGTAATAGAAACATTCTTATTTAAGGTCCCTGCCATATATTTTCCAAATAAAGTAATGAGTTTGAATAAAATAATTTGAATTAATACGCTGAATCTGTAAAAAGAAATCAGAAATAACAATTTTAGAGCATTTTAATTTCGTTATGCCCCAACATATTCGATAAAAGCTTTGTATAAAATGCTTAATATTATTGTAAATATTGTAAATTATTGCAAATAATTAAATTGAATTATTTTTTTTGGAACTTTGTTAAAGTGTCCTAGTTTATATATGTATTTTATAAAATGTATACTGGACTGCAATTTTTTAAAGCTTAAAATTGTACAATGATTTTTATTAGTTTTGCTCCTTGCCTTAAAAATTAAACAATGAACATACAAAGCCCCAAAACAACATACATTTTTGTATTTTGTTGGTTCCTGTTATTGCATTTATTTAAATAATTCAACTTTGACCCAACTTACTCACAACTTTCTTTCCCCTTCAAGATTCGGTCTATGCTGCTTCTCTGGCTGCAGTCTCTCGAGTGGAACAGGCACTGAGTGAGGCTGCCAGTTCGCTGAGTTCCTTCACGCAACGCCCAGGACCCCGGCGACCCTGGATGCTCCAAATCGAGGTGAGTATTTTGATCCTTTATGTGCCTTTTGGATAATTTAAATACAAATATTCTCCTTTAGATCTGGTTACTGTTGGCTGACGTCTACCTACGCATCGATCAACCAAACGAGGCACTCAACTGCATCCACGAGGCCTCCCAGATATATCCACTCTCTCATCAGATAATGTTCATGGTATGTTACGGATATCACTGCCCAAAAGTCTTTCTAACCGTATTACCTTTCTATATTTTAGCGAGGTCAAGTCCACGTCTATCTGGAGCAATGGCTGGATGCCAAGCAGTGTTTCCTAAACGCCGTGGCCGCCAATCCGCATCATACCGACGCTTTGCGGGGTCTGGGCGAAACACATCTAATCCTTGGAGAGCCCAGACTGGCTGAAAAGATGCTCAAGGATGCGGCCAAGTTGGATCCAAGTTGCCCCAAGATATGGTAGCTTACCCCACGTCTGATTTTATTATTGAGCTGTAATAATAGTTTATGGTTTCCCACAGGTTTGCTTTGGGAAAGGTGCTGGAGACCCTGGGCGATTTCCACGCCTCGGCGGACTGCTTCGCCACATCCCTGCAGCTGGAGCCGTCGTGTCCAGTTCTTCCATTTACCTCGATACCGCTGGTCTTTGAATAGGAGTTTGCTGAATCGGTCTACAGGTCGTCCTACCCTGATTTTCTTTATATTCAACCTTAACTAACCTCAAAGTGAACAGCAATATTACTTACTACATGTATACTAGACTCCCGAAACTTTATAAGTCCGCACCCTAAATATTATCGTCTCATTTCGGTTATTAGTTGTTGTGGCGCAGTATTAAACAGGAAAAAGGGTTTAAATATTGTATGTGCGTGCCCGTCTTTGTAAATTATTAGCTAGAATGGTTCAAGTTAATGTATAAATAGCTAATGTGAAACGTCCCAGCCTGGCACCTCTGACGATTCATAGCGAAAAAAGTGAAGTTCTTCCCTCGTCGCAAAGGATTGGATGATCTTTTCGTTAACTGTATCTGGATTGTTATTTAATGCTAGACACTTGGTTTACAAATATGTTTAGATATACACTTCAGTGTGAAAGAATTTAAAGTTAAATATACACGAACCCTATATGTGAAATATGTATCTTGTCTTTTGTGTCGTTTTCTTTATGGTTCCCCAAAGTATTAATTCCCGAACCTGCAGGACATTAAAGGCGACTGCAAGGGTAACCCAAAATAAGTTTCCCTTTCTCCTTGACGGCATGCCATTTCACTTTCCGCATTAGCTAATTGATGCCACTAATTTTCACATCGCCTTCAGGCCTAACATTCAAAATACCTTCGGTTGAACCTCTAAAACTGTCAAGGGTTGTTTCCGGACTTCTGTTCCCGTTTTAGGGGGGCTTGGAGGCGTTGCCAGGGACAACTGGCATTCGGCCAATCAATGAAAAAGTAAACAACCCAGTCTGGAATGTTACTGCAAGGCGGGCGCAGAAATTCGGGCTGATTACGCCAGGCATCAAAATAAATCTCGGCTGATCTACTTTGGATACCAGTTAGTAGTTTGACCCCGTTGGATTAGGTCTGGCCCGCTGGATGGAAGCGTGAGCGACCAGCTGCTGCCCCGAAATGACCCCGAAGCGAAAGCGCCGCGGACGCAGCGAGTCGCGGGCCAGGAACAAAGCCGAGGCAGACCACTTACGGCTGCTTGGTGAGTTGGAGCTGGTGGACAGTTGCTGCGAGATCTGTCACTGCGACTGCTACAGCTCCCACAGCAGCAGCTCTGCGGCCAGTCGCCCCGACCAGGTCAAGGAGAGTCGGAAGGAGCTGCTTCAGCTGGACAAAGACATAAAGGCGTTGGAGCAGCTGCAGCGAAAGGAGAGCGCCAAATGCAGGAGGAGTGCTAGCAGTCACGGGAGGAGTGCAAGCAGTCACGGGAGGAGTGCCAGCAGTCACGGAAGGAGTGGCAGTAGCCACAGTCGAAGAAGCGCTTCCAGGTCCCCAACGGAGAGAAAGTCCAGCCACAGCAGGCGCCGGTCGGTCGACGGCCATCGAGGGGAGTCCACTCCGAGCAGGAGTCGACGGTCAAAGAGCGCGGGAAGCCACAGGAGTGGGTCCCAGGACGGGGAGGGACAACCCCAACCCCAGGAAGCAAAGCCCCAGAAGCAATCGAAGCGCCGTGGTGCCCAAAGGGACTGCAAGATGCTTCAGGTAAGAGCAATCATTGGTGATAGGAACAGGGAAAAGTAAAGAAGAGTACCAGGTATCAAATAGTCAATAAACTCAACTATATTCCACATAGCTCTATTTTTGTTCTTTTATATATCCAGCACATCTTGGGGCCCTTGAACGATGCCCCAGCCCTATCGGTCATAGGACGAGCCAAGTCCAAGTCGCACGAAAACATGGCGGTAGTGCCGTTTAACCCGCAGGCTTCCAAGAAGAACTCACTCTGCACCTCCATGGCCAATCTGTGCCTGGCACCCACGGTGCGGGCCGCTTTCCAGCTGGTGCCCAGCCACGACCAGAGGATCATCAACCGGATGGCGGGCAAGAGAAGCCAGCAGGCGGCCGACAAGGAGACAGCCTGGTTGGCTCGCAAGTACTGGGAGAACGAGCGCCTGGAGAGGCAGCTCCTGAAGGTGGAGCAGGTGGAGGCTTACAAGCAGGCTGTGCACGACAAGCAGTTCCAGGACTACCTGGAGACCAAGGCTCGCCTCCAGGCGCTGGCGGAGCGCGACCTGGCGGAACTGCGCCGGTTGAGGGGTGCCCTGGACGCCAAGGATGCTGCAGCCAAGCAGAGGCTGGAGGCACGGCGTCTGGAGCGGGACCTGGGTCTCTGCCAGAAACGTTGCGAGGAGCTGCGCCGCAGCGAGGCGGTGACCGTGCAGCAGGAGGAGCAGCACCTGGACGAGACCCTTCGCAAGCAGGACATTTGCATGCGGCTCACGCAGCGTCTGCGTCGGGCGGACGAGCTGCGTGGCCAGCTCCTGGAGGCGTACCTCAAGAGGCTGCAGCACGACAACTTCGTGGAGCAGGCCCAGCACGAGGAGCACTGGCAGGAGCGGCAGCAGGAGGAGCGCATGAGGCGGGAGCAGCTCAAGGTGGACATTCAGCGGAAGCGGCATCAGTCCCAGCGTTTCGTCGAGTGTCGGCAGAGGCGGCACGAGGAGCGCTTCCGCACTGCGAAGATCTCGGCCAGCCTGCGGGAGCTCGTCCGCCAGTCGGTCACTCCAGAAGGTGCGTTCGGTGGCACCACCGGCCAGGATCCTCCCGTCCTCAACTCCTACGCCCAGCAGCAGGTGCAGATGGGACGGCTCCTCTTCGATCGGTCCCCGCGGGATGGATCGGATGGAGGTGGTCGTTGAATGGAGGAGTTTCCATGTACATAAATGTTTATTGTTGTTGGTTTTATGTAAATAAAATGCATTAAAAAGTCATCAGGGCTTAGGGATCAAATGGGTTGCAATCGATCGATTTGAGGATGTCCGTCGTCCGTCTGTCTGATTCAAACTAGCACCTTATAACTAGTTAGCTATCGACTCAACCTTCTTTTTTTATTACTCAGTATATAATTCAAAACAATCGTCTATATCCTAAGATATAGTAACCTAAGGTTTCCTAGGATTTCGGTTTACCACTCTTAGGAACCTAAAAGAACTCAAAGACCGGATTGGAAAGATTGTTTCAGATTGTTTTACTTTTATAAATATAATACGAGTATATGCATTTGTCGGGAAATCACGGATCGATGGACGGATGCAAGCTCTTCTGGGACTCCCCAATCGCATCCATTCCGAAATTATTTATAATTTTTGTGTCACAGAAAACCAATGACCAATGACCTCAGAGATATGAGTGTTCACTGTTTGTCGATCATCTCTTCATCCCAAACCGCAGTTATAACAATGCGTGCCGTGCCTTAAGCACACAGACACCGCTCGAGGAAGTTATTGTCAACAAATCTTGGTTCGATGATGTACCCGTTGTTTATTGAGAAGCTCCACCCACGCCCGAACGTACGGAAAGTACAGGGCACGTAGCCTGGAACAAAATCCTTGATTGGGTCAATGTCTGGGCACCCTCATCGGATCACGTTCCCGTTGTCTGAGTACGTCGAGTGACTAATCTCGCTGAATCGAAAATCCCAGGAAGTGAAGATGCTATTCAATGAATCGTTTTGGAGTATGGAGTATCAAAGTATGTTTCATCAACCTATTCACTTTTGGGTTTAAAAATTTGATCTTCATGCTTCATGATCTAATTTTTGTATTTTTCTATGAATTTGCTCAAAGAGTTTGAAGATTGATTTTCGCTATTTGTTGGGATTCCCCTAGTTTGTTGCATTTTATTTAATTGTATTGAAAGCTGATTAATTATGAATATGTACTATGTTGAGCACAAAGATTTAAAATGCAACCTTTGGTTTTACCAACGATTACTTTAATATTATCATTAACAATATTCGATTTCTTTTTAAAATAAATTTAAATTTGTTAAGGTATCTTTCTTTGATATACATTAATATGTTAACGATAGGTGTTACATTTAATTCTTACCTTTAGCTCTGCGTACCGGGTATGAATATTGATGAGATATTCGTTCAAAATGATCTTAAACTGGATGTCATTGTTAAAATTTTGGTTGTACTTTGATGGTAATGCCAAGAAAAATTCCAGATATTGTTAGATCGGGTAAAGTGGCCATAAAATCAGTTTAAAGCCCAACCGATCGCTTTCCGGGTGATCCTCGAAAGTGGGTTATTGCATGTATATAACCCACAACAAAGTCCAAAAGAATGTAACAATCCATCATTGTATAATAGGAGTATACTGGAAAATTTTACTTGCGCTTTTTATACAATCTTGCTGCGAGCCGACCCTTCGCTGGCCCCTGGTCCCTATCAATCGCGTTTTCTTAAAACATTTCAATGTTTGTGTTCACTTTTAATTGCTCTTCCAATAAAGCGTGCACGTACTGTCGGCGTTGGGTGATAAGCTCCGATGTGGGTTCTAACCTGGTATGCGATCCCTCATGGCTTTCTATTATTAATTATTTAATTTAATGACTCTCAGGATTCTAAATTTTCAAGATAATTCTGGATTATTTTGGAAAATCGTAAAAGAACTATGGTAACAGCTTCATTACCGAATTATTTTTATCTAAGATTTAATGATTTCGCTGTATTTATAATCTCATATTATAAATAAATTTAAAAAAAAATGTGAAAAGTGCCAAAATAATTTTTGAGCGTTTTGTTATTGAATATTTTTAGCTTTGTTTTTATTTTGATACCACATTTCTGCACGATTTCTATTTCCCATTTTTTGTTTCTTTTTCTGTTTTTTGTTTCTATTTTATTTATATTTTTTAACGACGGCTTTCTCCGCTCCGCCAGTCGGAGCTCCGTTTGGCAATCGCCACGAGCGGCCCAACCGGCCCAAGCGGCACAAGTTTGGGTTTGTGGCTGCGATATTGAGGCGGCTGATAAGGTGGATGGATGGACTGGGCCCTGGAAATGTTTGCCAAATATTTGATTGCATAACAATGACTAGGTTACCACAAAGTAACCTCTTAAACAATTATTCCAAAATATATTTCAGTTTATTTGTAAGAATTCCTAAATCAATTCCATCTATATTTTCCCTTCCTACCTCTTTAGTTTTACATGTTGATGGTATCACTGATGGTATCATCGGGTTAAAATTACATAAAAATGTTATGTATATAAACATGTTTAATATGGCTCATCCGATTTTTGAAAGGTTTGCCTAAGGTTCCAAATATTGAAACCGTTTAAACATGCAAACCTCATTTATTTTTCATAACTTTGTGATAGTTTTAATATATTATTATCATCATTAATATCATTATATATCATTAAACCGATATTTCTAAATTCGAATAAACATACAGTTCTTAAAAGTAAACATTAATCTTCTTAAATTATATATTCCGGAACTAATCACATTTATTTATAAATTGCAGATTCGAGTGACCTTGACCTTTTTGTTTTAAAATCACATTAAGATTAAAATTATAAACATAATATTTCTATTCAATATTGCTCATCATATTCTTAAATAAATGGTGAAATTTCCTTATCGTTCCTAAGGAAATACAATAGAAACAAAATTCATTCATTATTTTTAAACGTAAGTTTATTTTATTTCCATTAAAGAGGTTAATCCTACTTTTATTCTAATATGGTAAGGAATATTAAAAATTAAAGTTTTATAATTAACAAGCATTAATTAATTATTTACTTCTTTAATGTTCTTAATTCTTTAATTCCATTATGAGATGGAAAATATTAACTAATAAATATTTGCACTTTGCAATTCGCGTGTTCTTGTTACACGAAGGTCCCTAATACTTTGTTCAGGCTGTCCTCCAGAGGCGGATGCGGAGGAGGCTCTTCAGACGAACCCCAACCCAGAATGGAAGTCAACTTTCGATCCCCTCCATCCCCAGCTGGGCCTCGATGATGTCCCCGTGCTGGCGCACCATGTGGTTGTTGAGGTTGCCCACGCTCTGGTACCGCTTCTCGCAGTAGTCGCATCCGAAGGGCTTCTCGCCCGTGTGGACTAGGAGGTGGGAGGTGAGGTGGCCGCGAGTGAAGAACGACTTGGGGCAGCTGTCGCACTTGAAGGGCCGGTCCTGGGTTGGGTTGTGGCTCCGCATGTGGGTGCGCAGGTCGGACTTGGTGGGCCAGAACTTGGTGCAACGCGGGCACGAGAAGATGCGGGGCTTGGCCTCGCCGGTGTGGGTGCGTAGGTGGGACATCAGCTGGGTCCGGAGCACGAACCGCCGGTCGCAGTGGGGGCAGCCAATGGGGCGCTCCGTCGAGTGCACCGACTTGACGTGGTACCGCAGGCTGTGGCGGGAGGCGAAGCTCTTCCGGCAGTCCTCGCACTGATACCGCATCTCGCCCATTCCGTGCACGGCGATCATGTGCAGCTTCAGCTGGAAGTTGCGGGTAAACTTTTTCTCGCACTCGCTACACGGGTGCAGGGATCGCGGCTTCCTCTCTGTGTCGGTCTTCGCCTTCTGGCCCTCCGGACGGGCTTTGGTCTGCCGCAGCTTTGGTTTCTTCGCTTTCTTCTGGTCAGGCTCCTGCGAGGACTCTTCCTCCTCCTTTTCGTTTCCAGCCTCTAGAGTGGAGTCTGGGGTCTCGGGTTGGTGGAGAGGTGTGTTCAGGCTGCCGGAATCCAGCGATGGCACCCAAGGTACGGTAGGAAGCTCGTAAAGGCTTGGCGGGCACTCCTGGAAGTCCAAGTTCTCTGCAATTGATAAGTTTTGATTAGGAACTCCATTCCATTAGACTAAACAATAGTATTTTCCATAGAAACCATAGAAAGATTCAACCTATCGCTTTGGTTTAGAACTCGTAAAAATGAGGACTCACCAAAATCCACGGCCTCCGTGAGAGGAGCCACATAGGCCACAGGCTTCAGCGGTTGCGCGGCTTGGAAAGAAGTCCCGTGGGTCTCCAGGCTGCCAACCTCCCGCTCGAGGCACTCGAGCACGTCGTCCAGGGCCAGGGCGTCCCCGGCCGCCACCGACCGCTTCCACTGGTCATGCCGCTGGCGGAGGACCTGCTCCGACTGCTCGCAGCGGCGCTGAAAGTCCCGGGCGTCATGCAGGCGGCGCAGGCAGAGCTCGCAGATGACGTCGGTGAGGCCGTCGCCGGGCTCCAGGTGTAGGCCAGGAGCCAGGGCCTGCAGCTCCGCTGCCAGGGTGCTGGAAGCATCGTGGATGGTGTGGTAGAGCGGCGGCTGCTCCAGCAGGCAGCAACGGCAAACCAGGGGATGGTGCAGCTTCAGCAACGACAACATAATACTTTCACGTGGAGCGTCTGATCAGCTCGCCGGTCGCTGGACGTCTGAGGGTTCTGTCCGGGCCGAGCGGATCCGCTGCCAATGGCGATGGCTATCAGAAGGGGCCGCCAGGGCGCACCGATAGCCCTTGGCTTGGCTTGGGCGATAAGTGGCCGGCGGCGTCGGCTTGGCTGCGGGGCGGGGGCTGCACCGGAGCAGCATCTGTGGAGGGGCAAGGAGTACCCAGAGTACTGAGAGCCGGTGGTGGGGGTCACTATCGACTATCAGCGTCAACGTTTGCTAATTTGCAGTTGGTGCCTGCTAATTGATTACCCTGGCGGAGAACCATCGATTGTCCCTGAACCGCGATAAGGCGGTATTATCTTCTTGTTATTTGGGTGGTCCAGAAGTCTAAGACCCGCGACTCCTCCCTTGCTCCTCCCTCCCTACCCGAGAATCAACCGCGACAAAATAGATTATTCCCTTATCGCCATTCCGTCGGGATCATCTCCACAATCCCAGAGGGTTTCCCGGTTCTCTTCCAGTTGTTGTATTCACGGCGAACTTTCGGCAGCCAAAACTGAGTCAAGGAATCGGAAAACTGAAACAGGACCTTTGGGAGTCTCCTTTAAAGGATCCGGAAATTGGGATAACGCGAAATCAGTTATAAAATCGAGTTATTTTCAAAGGGTTTCCTACTACGTCACCTCGACTTCGACGGGGAAGCCTTCTCAAAAATCATTCGCTTATGAAATAATTTTATTATCAAAGCTTTGATAGATTCAAAGTCCATCCGCTGATTTGGCACTTAGTGAGTAGTAGTTCTAAGTTTTTTTCGCAAATTTGTAATTACAATGTTGCAGAGTTTTAGTTTGTTACCTGTATTTTAATGTTGACCTATTACTTTGTTTTATTTAAAAGTCTTTTTTTTAGTTTGGGAGCTGACGGGAATCTATCAAGGGCAAACTGTATAATTGATACATTTTGAATACTATCGAGAACTCTGTATCGAAGTTAAAAAGAAGATACTGGCATCGAGGCCAGTTTAGTTCTGAATATTACAAAAAAAATATAGTATTTTTAAGTTTGCAGGACAAAGTTTATACCGTCACACCAGATAACAGCAAAAAAGTCATAAAAACGATTAAATATTTAATCATTTTGACAATAACTTGGATATGAAAGTCATTGTATGTTAGTAATAATTCAGTTTTTTTGTATCAGATTTTCTATGCAAATGGTGGTACGTGATCTGAAAGGACTTTAATCGGAGAGCCTTATTTAATAAACCACGAGAAATTCAAAAAACATTGCAATCTGCCACTTTTAGGTAAAAATATAAATTTTTAGCATCACATATTGAAGTTATTATATTTTTATTTTATCCTTACTAACTATTTTGAGGCAAAGATTAACACAGCCAGTCCTAAATTTTCTTACAAAATGTTTGAAAACGAAATAATCTGTGAGGGCTAGACAAAGCCGAAATAGTAAGGATCTTCTCGCATGCTAGAAATAACTGAAACTATGTTTGCTCAACTCCGGTGTCTCCGGATTTTATATATGTAGATCCTTGGACTCGCATGCAAAGAATCAAGCATCGTCATTAAATATATCAGTTATTTAAAGAATTTTGAGAAGGGGATAAAGATGCATTAATTTTGCTTCAAAAACACAGGATCCTTTTAAGCTACTTTCTGAACTCTATTAAGATTTAAATTGGCGTTAACCTAAATTCACGGTTGTTTTCGAATGCAGTACTGGAAAGCTAAAAGTTGTAGTACCCTCGATTGTACCTCTTTCATTTATTTATGGATATCCTTGTTAATTATTTATTAGGACTTATAAAAAGTTAATCAGATAATAAGAGGCTAAAAAAAGAATTTTTATAAATATATAGCTCTTTCCAAGGGTCCCGAGGGCTTCCAAATGGGTTAAGCTATTTTATATTAAATATTAACACATTGGAATTATTTTTCCGACTGGAAATAGCTAATCTGTTGGTGCATCAGGAAATGCCTTTTGTATTAGAATATATATTTTAATGCATCCATTATAGTTTTGTATAAGGTATTTAGTTTGTATTTATATTTATTTTATATAGGGTCCCTTTGGAAAAGTCTAGATTATGGACCCTATTTAGAAAAGAAAGTGATCCGCTGGAGCTGATAAGCCCCGCTTCTAGACTAGACAGTAGATTATTTACTTGCCCCCGGAAAAAGTTGATAAGGAGGGTGTTCTGGTCCAGGAATGCCCGGTAATAGTAATCTTTATTGACTAAAGGTCGGACCCAGTGGGTAGCTTAGGGTTTCCTAGTGGTCGTGCATGCCGAAGAGCTTCTCGCTGAGCTGCAGCTGGGTCTTGATCATCGTGGAGAGGGTGATGGCCATCAGCATGTCCCGGACGTTGGCATTGAACATTAGCTTGAAGTTGTCCGCATCCACCAGAGGCACGGAGGTGAGGGTGTCGTGCAGAGCGCGTCCCACCACGTTGTCCGGCCTGCGCTTCCTGGCAAGCACGTCGTTGATGTAGCGCAGCACCAAGTCCAGGCGCAGCTGCAGCTCCCGCGTGGCATCCGCCACCTGGACCAGCTCGGGCAGAATGCGACTCATCTGCTTGGCGCCGGGCTGCAGCGTCTGCTTCTGCATCACTCGCAGGGCCACCATCTCGGCACTATCGCTGGCTATCTCGAGGGGCAGCAGGGAGAACATAAGTCCCTTGGTGCCGCCGGGCACGCCCATCTCCACGGCGCAGTACAACCGCGTCGACATCCTTTGGCCTTTGAGGGTGACGTCCATCAGCAGGTGCAGGGGCTGCCCGTCACTGCACTCCCTGGAGTAGTAGTCGTGCAGCAGGAGAGCCGAGCGCGACACCGACTTGCCGGTGGAAAACCAGCCCAACACCTTCTCCTGCGGATAGGTCAGCAGGTTCAGCTCCAGCATGTCGTTGGCGTAGCCCAGGTCCAGGTCGATGCGGGCGCTATCCGGGTGCTCCTTGTGTAGCACCGTGAAGCAGTTGGTGATTACGGTCTCACCGTGGCGATGGCCCTCCTTGTAATTGGAGCGTCCGAGCAGGGTGCCCATGACCTGGTGGAGATTGCAGACTCTAAACTCTGGGAAAACAGTGGGGTTTGGATAAAAACCTGAGTGGCATCCTTGGGACGGCGCTCGTAGGCGTCGATGATCTGAAACAGCACCAGGGGCTGCAACACGACCTTGGCCTGCAGATTAAAGTTGCACGACATTCTGAGAAACTGAGAAACTGCGAGGTGCGAGTCACGATCCTAAACGGAAGTTGTGCCGCAAAAAGTGAACTTGGCCGCGTTCAAATGAGAAAGCACAAAATTTGACAGATTTAAGTGTTGAGTAGCGCACAAAGCACTCAAAGGTCGATGTACTTTTTAATGTAAATTCAAAATGAGCTTCTATGATTACAGGCAGACTGAATTTCAAATTACGGCTCACAAATTCAAAAGCAAAAATTAAGCCTTTGGTTTTCTATGGTAACTATGAATATGAATGAATACAGTATTAGGTATATAGTATTAGGAATAAATGGTGAAATATTTTTATAAAACCTTGTGAATAATAATTAGCAACTTTTGCCCCAACAAAGTAATAGGAAAATGGAAATTGAGGAAATAGGAATAGGAAAATAATGTTTTTAGTTCCCAAATCCAAAACGGAAATAGTGGTCTCCAAAGCAAGCTTGGCTGCAGTTAAGTGCCAAGTGTGTAAACTTTAGTGTTGAAAAGCGTTAAAGACTCCGCATTACGTAGACGTCAGATTTGAATGTGACGCACGTGTATGCAAATTGTGATTTTTAATTAAGGAAGCTTTTAAAATAAATATAAAACTATTATTAATTACAATGTGCTTTGAGGAAATCCTACTTATACATGTCCATAAGAAAAGCACTTCTTTTTTGTCGGTGGAAACTTTCGCGGGCACCGTGAAAAATCACGGGTCAAGGGGGTCTGTTTCGTTTCTGCAAAAAAAGGATTCTAATGGTCTTTTGATGAATTAAGACTCAAACATTTATTAATCGATCCGCTTTACAGATTTAAAGACAGAAATTGCGCCCTGAAAAGTCGACAAATCAAACTTTTTGGCCAACTACATATGCTCCTGGGTAATTGTATCTTTCTAGATTTGGAGTCGATTAGAGTTAAAAATATTTGTATAGCTATGTAAATATTCGGTAATATTCGGTAAAGAAAAGAATTGTTTGAATATTCGTTAGGAGGCAACTTAACATTGATATATCATCAACGAAATATCTTTTCTCCAAAATCGATTTACCAGACTTCTGGATTAGGTGTTCTTTTTGAAATAAACCCTGCTTAGATTTGAGATCAATTAATTCTGCGTAATTAATAGGCCTACCAATGTTCTAATTTGAAAAAAAGCTGACATTCTTCATTAAATTGATTTAGTCAATTTTAAAAAAATACTTGTTACTGGTTAGAGATGGACATGGGCAGGATTTTTTCGGAATTTGATATTGGTGTCGTGATTCTGCTTTGCACGCACGCGCCAATTGGCACAGACTCATTTTTAAACATGAACACGAAGAGCGCCATTTCATCATTATGTAACACCAAAAAAACACGGTCTATTCCCTCCTGTAGTTCTGATGGATCTTGGGGAAAAGACACATTTCCAAACGTTAAAAAAGTTATCAATCCATTGGATCTACAGGTATTTAGGTATGACTTTCCCAAAGCCATTCTCTAATTACTGTATGCATTTGGTCAGTTTTGACAGATCATGATGACAATATCAATGCATTTTCACGAAAGTATTGGTTTAATTGGTCGGTTTAATTCGGTTCTAATTTGGTTTAATTTATTTTTGTAATTTAGCTTTTGATGCCAAGTTCTTATAAAATATGTGTCCAGCCACAATCTAACTAAATATTAAAAATAAAAATAAAAGATACAGTTCCATAGATGAAAAAAAGCTTCTATATTATGGTACTACGACCTTATAAATTTTCACAAAAATTCATTGATATTATTAGTCTAGTGTTACCTATGTTGGAGCCAATCTTGGTAGTCCCAAATTATTCAAAATCTTTATATAATATATCTATGTAACTTTTATTTACATACATCTATCTGAACAAAAATTATTATATTTTTAGTCTTTTTGATGAAGCCGACACCATTTCATTTAGATATATTTTTTTATTAAATATTTTGTTTTTTTTTTATATATTTCAATAATACAAAAATTTACAATTCTTGAAATTTCTCTCCAAAGGGCATAAAAAGCGCAATTAGCCTCTCATTGCCTTTTCTAAGACTGGCATCAAATGAGCTTTAAATTGAATTAGCAGACCGGAGTACACTGGGAGAAATCTGTCAGAGCGACGAGCATAATCGAACTCCCCAGACATACAAAATCAGAGAGCAATGGGTGATGCCAACAGACCGGAACCAGACGATATAACCTGGGGAGCCTTTTGCAGCATGGACATCTTGCTGGCGATCGTGTTACTTGGGATGATGCTAGCGGTCAAGGTGGGAAACCAGGAGCTCGAGCAGTTCGTTCGCGCCGCGTACTTTAGCTTTGTAGAGCAAGAGACGCGGGAGCACCTGGTAGTGTCCTTCGAGGTGTTTCTCAACTCCCTCCTGGTGGCCCAAGTGCTCGCCTTCTACTGGCTGCACCGGCTGCGGGAGTACGCGCGGATGCAGAACCTGTACCAATTGAGGCAGCAGCGCGAGTACGAGGCCCTGTTCCGCCAGGAGACCGAGTTCATGGACCGGCTGCGCATGTACGGGATCGTGCTCCAGGATAGCCGGGTAGTATCCCCCGGTTCGGCCAGTGCATAATCATGATCGGAGCTCGGCGGCGCATTCAGAAGCCAATCATAAGACTCGTTAATGCTGCCGCCTTGGACAACGGACACCGGACAGTGGACACCGGACAGAGGACCGTGTTAATGCTGGACTTGGTGTGTGCTGGTGTTCATGTGGATCTCAGAGCTTGATTGCCCAGAATTGAATTCAACACTTGCCCACCTACTCTGCTCAATTACCCGACCCGATCCGATCCTCCTCGGCCGAGTTGAACGTGCTCGGCTGACTACACATACCATAATGCTAAGTATACGGACGAGCATGGAGAATCGCCGTATTCACTCCCGTTACCGTTCCCGTTCCCGTTACCGTGATACTTTCAATAGTCCATTGTTGTAGTCTATATATCCATATATATCCATATATATATTCGTATCTCTGTACACAGATATGTATTTTTATCGCGCCTGTTGCTGTTTGTGTGCACTTTTCTCTGTTTGAAATAAATTGTAAATGATTTTTATTAAAATTTCCGCTTAAATTTCTCAGCCGTAATATCTGTGTACCTGTCCTCCTCGCACTTCAGTCCGCCTCTGTCGCACACTCAGTATTTTCCCCGCTGCTTTTTTTGTGAATTAGACGTTTTTTGAGGGAAAATTAGTCGCCTGTATTATAATTCATTTTATGGCGCATAGTTTTGAGAAATTCATTTATTTCAAGCAAATGACGCACGGGACAAAATCTTCTAGAATGCGGACGCTTGGCTCGAGACGCTTTCTACAAGTTCAACCGTCTTTCCTTGAAATCTTTCTTTAGATCGAATCCAACTACGATATGTGTTTGACTTTATTTTTATCCGGAACTGGAACTGGAAGTAGTAGTTAGAAGTAGAAAAAAGGCTTGAGAAATCCATGTTTGCATTCTTCTATGTTACTTTCTTAAAGAATGGGGAAAATAATAAAGTTCATCAATAAATTTATACTCATTTAATTATAATATTAATAATCCTTTATTTTTAATTTTTCATAGCTGTAGAGTCATCTTTTTAGTCGCTTATACCAAAAATATTGATTGTATGCAATACAATATATAAAATATATTTCTATTAGTTGTATCTATGCACGAAAACAGTGAGATCGTTACGAAGGATTTTTAACTTTATTTTTTAGTTCCTAATTTTAGAATTCGTTCTTTAAATTCTTAAAATTTAATAATTCTGACTATATGACTAAGATTTAAACTATCCGTAGAGTAAATGACGTTATGACATTTTAAAAATATTGCAGTATTTTATGTTTTTTTTCAAGCTGTTAAATAATATTTTTTCCGAGTTACTAATAACTATTCGACAATAAATTTAGTTGTACAGAAAATATTCAAATGAATTCAAAAATACAAGTATTAAATTTTAAATACTCTACTAACAAAAGTTAGTAGTACTAAGTATGTTGTATTTCCAATGTTCTACCCTCTCATTACTTATGAGTGCCTTGTTAAGAATTTATTTTGTTCAAAACTTACATAAATTTAACATATTGAGGTGAAGCTTAAATAGAGTTTTAAAACTTGGCCACGGTAGAACTTTGACATGGGAAATATGCCACCAAGAATATTCAAATTAGAAAACAACTCTACAGCATCGTAAACTGATGAAAAGAAGAACTACAAATGGAATCTTTGGCTGGAACTAGATCACCATTCTTCCAGCATTCACCATCTGCGCTTCGATCTGACACATTTCTTCAAGTAGGACACGGTTGGAAATGCAGATATAGCCGCGATTCAGACGAAATCGTATAGTTTAGGGCCGCGAGTAAACCCATAAAATCCCTGTCGAAATTCACCTGAAGTCGCGATGGTAATTCCCATAAAATCTTTTGCGCAGGCGCAGTCGCAGTCGCAGAAGAAAGTGGCGATTAATGAGCGAAAATGCGACCTTCAGACTGCACCAACAACAACGCGATCGCACCTGTGGCTGCAAACAGGTATCCGATGGGCAGGCGGGGAGGGAGATTTTTCCCGAAAATCGTGCGAACCGCTTCAAAGCGGTGCATTCGGCGACGTAGCGAGAGCCAGGTGAGCGCCAGGTGAGAGCGCAGCCACCGCTAAGCTGAGCGTAACGTAGTGCGGCGACTGCGACTGCGGCAGCGGCTGCGACGTAAGCCTCACTTAAACTCGCTACGTCGAGGCAGGCGGTTGTGTGCGCGCAACTTTCTTCGTCTTTCCATCTTTTCGCGGGGCGACCAAGGCGAACAGAGCCACCCAGAAAATATCGCCAAACAAAGCCAATTTAAATGTGTACAAAAGACGGCGATCGGCGTTTAACGGTCACTGAATTCGAAATTTCGTAGCCCGCTCTCGTAAGCGACAACGTAATACGTAATCCGTGATCCGTAGTCCGTGATCCGCAATCGCAGTCGCAGTCTACGTCTCAGTCTCGGTCTCAGTTTCAGCCTCAATCTCAGCCTCCGATTCAGTCTGAGAGACGGTGCCAAAGACAGCGGTCATCGCGTCGCCCCGCTTCCGTTCCGGTTTCCTTTTCCAACAGTTTATTATTTTCGCTTTGATCCGGTCCCGCCGCCGCCAGGTGAAACACCAATAAAAAAAGATGGCCCAATTCAGTGCAAATAGTGTGCAATTTTGTAAATATTAAGAAATTCACTTTCGAATTTCGAAGCTAGCCAAGTGATACTCAAAAGGCTAACAATCAAATATTTGGATATTTGGATACCATATCAAAAAAATATAAAGGAAATCTGTAAAGGAAGCGGATTATTGGATACTGCTCTGAACGAGAAGACGAAAAAGCATAACGGTAAGCGGAAAGTGGGGTTTCGTTGTCTCGAAACTTCCTGAAAGATAAATGCGCAATTTTCACCCGAGGCCTGTCACTCAGGGGGTTGATTTAGACTTGACATAGGAAAATTTTTCAGGAGGTAATTGCGTTTTCCAGTGGTTGCTGGAATGTGCGTAGTTTGTAAAGAGGAGGGTCCTGCATTCCTTTACAAAACGAACCCCAGTCGAAGGTTAATAAACAACACCCTGAAACGACGTAATATTTCTGATTTATTTCAACTTTTTCCCCGAAAAATTGCGGTGTTCAAATTATGAACAACAATAGACGTTAAATGGATTCGGTGATTTACCGCATTAGTCGGGCTTTGTTGGAGGGAAGGCATTTAATTAACGACAGAAGCGAGTACAGAGAACATTCTTAACTTTTTGGGGCAACCTAACCGTGTAATTGAGTCAAGAAAGAGCTCCATTTGCATTAGCCATAAATGCAAATGGACGTTTTTTCCAAAACTCCGAACTCCGATTGCAATTGCAACAATTATCCACCGCTCTAGCCCGGTGCCAAGTCCAAGCCGAGCTCGGATTGGCAGTCACAAATTTTGACAACCGAATTAATGCAACTCGAATTCGAATCGAGAGCAGCTACAATTACAATCAAAGTGTCAAACACCTGAGCGGTACAAAACAGGTCATGGATCAGACACCCATGAGGAAAATGGCCAAGGAAAGCATCCAAAAGCAAACATTGGCCAACAGCGACAGTGACAGTCGAAAGATATTTTGGATCCGAACCCAAAGGCAATAGTGATTACATAAACTGAACTCTGGTGATCCGGTTTGCCAGATTGGGCCGTGGACCCTGCCGAGGGAGTTTCTCGGCCCAGTTAATGAAAGTTCAAGTGAAAATCGCGGCTGAACGAAGAAACCGGTTAAACGGTCAAGATGGACCAATCGATGGCAATCGATTTTCGAAAAGACTCCGCTTCAATTATGTTCAAGGTTACAGATAAATCGAGCGTACAGTTGCACCACTAATGCACCTTTTTTTTGGACCAGGTAGATGGATTTTCCCTCATCGGGTCACCTGGGTCGAGACTCAACAGGTAGCCTGGTCTCCTTTATGGTAAACCTCGGAAAATGGCTCCTGTTCAGCCAATTACTTTTATCGCTCCATTAATCATTCACAGCCTTTAATTAGAAACACCTTAAAGCAGCTAATAATTCGCTAATTTTCAGCTCAAACTCTACGACTATAACTCAGTGTTTGCATAAATGATTAACGGCGCAGGTTGTGAAAAAGTGTTGCCTACTCGATGTCTGAATTAGGCAGTGTGTGCATTTTGCTAACTGATCGGGCAAACTAATTACAGTTAAACGTCAGAGAGGGGGTGGGGCAGGTTGAAAGGAAAAGTGGGCTCTCGCTCGCACTCTTTCTCTGGCGCTCTCTTCCCGCAGAAGCTCTCAGCTGGTTTCAGTTCAGAAATGCCGTTACAATGTACACATATACAAATGTAGGGGGTACACATGATATGTGATCAGCCTTGCACTTTCTTTTTCTTTCTTCTTCGCTTCTTCGCTTCTTTCACTTTGTTACTTCGCCGCCATTTCTTCTTCTCGAAGAGTTCGTTTTAGACTTTTTGTCGTTTTATGTTGAGTTTTTTTTGCCTTTTGAGTATGTCAATTGGTTGATTTATTAACTCGCGGCTGATGGCAGGAAAACTCCGTCATAATCAACTAATTTCCAAGGAAAGTGAATCGGAACTAGTAAAAGTGAACGAGAAAGTATGCGTTAAACAAACGACGCCGCCGACGACATTATTCCGCTCAATTAATTCTAACCAAAGATGCTTAAGCCAAATGACAGATTAGTTTAGTTTAAATTGGTTCTAAGATTGCTCTGATGCTCTGATGGTTTTTATAAACTTTCTTAATGGATGGAAGGATTTAAGTTGAGTTAAAAAACTAATTACTTTAGGTAATTATGCTAATTTAAAGACCACTAATCCGTTAATTCATTTCCGTTCAATCGCCTTTCGAGCGATTTTTTTAAGAATGAAATCAGATCGAGATACCTGTTCCAGTGACCCACAGATCGGAGTCCGAATTCAAAGCGTTTCTTTAGCAGCTCAGCTCGCCAGGTAAATGGTTAATTAATGCAATGCAAACAAAACAAATCAAAAAGCTGAATTCAAATTGAAAGCGGTTTCTGTGTGTGAGTCTGACCCAGTTCCAGGCTGAGCGCATGCGTCTTAAATATCCCGGCCAGCTCGGCTCGGTAATCATCCGGCGGTGGTCATGAGGCGCTCCAAAGTAGAAAGTGAATTTTTGGGTTGCTAGAAGACAAGCCGAGCTTCGAGGCAGAACCTGCCTGGCCATCTAGCTTTCTGGCTCTTTGTCAATCGCCCAAAAACAGAAAACAGCCAAGACTCGAAAACAGTTAGTACGATCAATGTTAATTCGATAGCCTCGAAGCCAACTAATTAACATTCATTGCAAACAATTGTTGGCAATCGGCTTCAATTGAAAGAGACCTTTTTCCAAGTCGCCATAAATGCTACAAAATTCATATTCAAAATAAAAAAAAACAACACAAATAGGCTTAAGCCATGTTGACAAAAGTTATTTAAAGATACAATTTCTGCCAATATGTTACGCCCACGTGCAAAGGTCATATATCGAATCTTGAGTTCTACTTCAATGACTTGACCCAAATTATTTTGGGGCTAAACCCATTAAAAACGAAAAATCAAAAACGAGATTTGCCATTCGCATTAGCGAAAAATATATTTAAATATTAATTAATATTAATTTTGTAATTTCTCGGCTGCCTCTGTTGCCAGCTGCGATCTGGTGGGGCACGACGCACAAAAGTGAAAGTTGTTGACGCTGGCGCTCGAAAAGAAAAACTCGCCAAAAGTTTGCATTGGTTTTGCCCGCTTCGCAATCAATTTTTGTTTAGCTCTTTTTCACCTCCTGTTTCTTCTTTTTGCTGCCCGTAAATATGCATTATATAAATTGTTTAAGCCAGGCAATGTCGACAACAACAAACATCTAAACGGGGCTGGACGAGGCAGGGCGTTATGTAATCCCGACTCTGATTATTGCAGTGACGAAAACGCGTCAACGCTGTCTTCGGCCGATTTTTATACTTTCCCAGAACTAGCGCATCGTTTAGGCCAGCTTTGGTGAAATCCGCAGGAGTTCTACTTTTACTTTGACCCCAACTTAGGCTGAGAAATCAATTTTGAGACAAGAAAAAAAACTGTGAACAGAAATCTAAACAATAAAACGCGAAATTGCTCGGCACAGAAACTTAAAAAAACAATCGAAAGATCGAAGCGACAAACTTATTTTGGTCAACAACTTTCACGAGCCAAAAAATATAAAAGCTTTTGAATCGCATTCCAAGCCAGAGCCCAGGCCCGTGGTAAAAATTAAACATTCATAAAAAAAACATTCAAATACATATATTCATGGCAAAAAAAATTGGGTTGGCAAAAGCTGGCTGGCAAAAGAATCCGCGATTCATCGACATTAGGTGACCTACAAATTATGTAAAAATCCGAAACCCTCTAAAAATTCTTCGTCTTCATCGAAAAGGCTGACAGGTTTCAGGGAGGGCATTGGTATTGCCCGTCGAAAATCGGTTTTCTTGGCACGCATTTGCCGAAGGTGCCCTGAGACAGGTGCCAATCGAAAATTTAATCGAAATATTGTGACTCCAGTTTCATAATGTGCCCCAACAAAGCCGCGTATTAATCGCAGCAACTACCTCAGTAAATAGATGATGATGCATTTTGTATAGGCTTCACATTTTTTGAGTCATTCAACAACCTTCGATCCGACGTCATTCGGAGAAAAGGGGAGCCACGATTGTTATGAAAACTAAAGCGTTGATGAGTCGGCTTTCGGGGGACCAGGGCCTTGCGACATAATTATTTAAAGTTCATTAGGCGATTTTGGACCGAATCGGACGGAATCGACGGAAATGTTGTACAATATCTATTTATAACTCTCTTCATTTTGCATAACTACCGACGATATTCATTCATTGATTGAGCTTTGATTAAAGTTTTGACCACAGATTCAGGGAGTACAAGGTGTTAGGGTCCAACGGAAACCCCTTCAACCGATACAGGGTACAAATCTGTTCCATTTAGACTCAAGCATCATTTAGTTGTTAACAAAACTATTTTAAGGGGTGTTTTTTGTGTTTTAGCCATTTAAATGTTTGTTTATTGGACCTTTGAGCGGTAAATCGTACGAAAACTAAGGTTGAGGTTGAATATTTCTACACTACATTTCATATTCAAGCTGGTGAGGCGTTTCTAAGCCAAAGACTTACCTTCCAATCAAAAAACAATACAATACAATGAGAAAATATGTGGGTTGATAAACAAACAATTATCTGGACGCAAATATAAACACCTAACCGCGTTTTTGGCTCTAGAGAGGTTGAAAGGCTGCGGCTGGGGGTGACCATTTTGTTTATTAAATCACTTTGACACAATGAACCGTTATGTCAACAGACGGCCAGGGCCCAAGTAGGTGTTAGAGTCAAAATCAGAGTCAGAGCCGCAAGTGGAGCTGTAACCTTGAGACTCGGCGGCATGACTCAATTTTGCGAGCTCGACTTGAGCTCAGGCCGGAGTGCCCACCTTAGCCGTGTTGTAATCCCAGTGATTACCAGCGTACGAAAAGCAAAACAAGATTGCTAAAAAAATTTGGTAAAAGTGCAACGTCAGTTTTGGACACAAGTCCGGAGCCCGGAAAAAAATGGAAAGTAAACTTGTTTAGTCTTGACGTGTCTGGCCTGCTCGCTAAATCTAATTGTCTTGCATTCAGTCCGGCATGCAGCGAAGAATTCCAAATGAGTTTGGTTTAGAGTTCAGTGTACGGACGCGGAACGGGTCAGGATTCAGCAGCGGAGAGTTCCACCTGACATGGTAGTAATTACCGCCAAAATATAGACATATTCAAATTGTCTTCCTTATGTCCAGGTGCGCTTTTTCCGCGGCTATCGGCTATTGGCGCGGGCTATTAACTCGCAATGAATGCCAATGCTAATGTTCTATTCATGTTAGATCCGATATTCCTCACTGCTCAGTCCTCAGATATTCATAATGACTATGCGCCCAAATTGGCTTGTGACAAACTGTGTTTGGCATGACAAATGGCCGTAACAAATTGCGCAGCTCCGAGCTCCGAGCTCGAGCAGTGCAAAAACATAAAGTACTCTTCATAATTTGAATCTTTTGAGATGGAAACGAAAAACGAAAGGCCATTTGACAGCTAATGGAATGAGCAAAAATAAGTGGGGGAGTTTAAGAACACGAAAAATAGAAACTCAAAATCTTAAATTAATGAAAATTATTTTAAAAGTATCCAAAGATGTTTCAAAAAATTTGAAGATGATATTTGCCTGAAAATACCTACATAAAAATCTACTTATTAACATACTAAAAGCAGTATATATTTAATCATGTATTCTTAAAAAAAGCTGGTATTCAATTAATAAAAATGGTTTGCAATGTAAAAACATTTAAAAAAAATAATGCAAAAAAAGTATTTACGCCCCCGGGTGGACTCGAACCACCAACCTTTCGGTTAACAGCCGAACGCGCTAACCAATTGCGCCACGGAGGCGATGTGTTGTAACGCGTCACTTGCCGTACTACAACTAAGCTCGCCCTAAAGTCACCGTCACGAGCGACTATCTGAATTTTTGAATGGACGAGCTGCAACGTGGCCTCCGTGGCGCAATTGGTTAGCGCGTTCGGCTGTTAACCGAAAGGTTGGTGGTTCGAGTCCACCCGGGGGCGCATCACTTTTTTTTGTGGCTGTCACTTACTCTCGTTGTTACCTTTTTTTTGGTAAAAAAAAATGAGTTAATTGCAATTAAATGTTATTGGTATGTACTTGACTTCTTTAATCATCTTAATGACCGTTATTAGGGGTTTCCTTGTAAATGTTTTTAAACGATTTTGTTTTTCCATCTCCGTTTGTGTTGTGAGACACAAACAAGGGCATTTGTTGAGATTCATTTGGGCAAACAGCAGCAGCACAAGTGAGGCACAAAGTGAGCAAAAACAATGCGTGTCTAAAGTTTAAGTTGAAGGTGTCTATGAACAAAGCCAAACAGACACGGCAACGCGTACATTATGTACCTTAGACGATACTAATAAATATAATAAAAACCTTAATCTCTGCCTATTGTTACCTTCAACACACAAATCGGATCGTAGAGCACGCCATTTGGGAGTTGAAACCTAATTTCAGAATATGTTTTAATACATTTTTTATCTCCCTACTCTTTACAGATGACTTGCGGCATATCCTGTGTCGATCGGACACTAAACAAATCCTTCTACCACCTGGGGGTCTGCATAGCCAAGCACCCCGGCTACTTCATCATCGTCCCGGTGCTGCTGACGCTGCTCTGCATTACGGGGTAAGTAAAGCCACGAAACCCTATTCTGGGGAAGTAGCTAACCAGGGTTTGGATTGTCTTTCACAGCTACCAACAGCTGAAGTACCAAATCGATCCGGAGTACCTGTTCTCGCCGATTGCCGGAGAGGGTAAGACGGAGCGGGCTATCGTCGAGCAATACTTCAAAGTCAATTACACGCACCGTTTTAATGTCGGACGAATTACGCGGCCCGGTAAGTGTCACCAAACACCAGCATTGGGCGGGTGTCCACACACAACTCTAGATTAAAAGTTGCAACACGTTTTGCACCTGGTCGACAGAGCTTAGCTATCCCCAGCTCGTCTCTTCGCTGAACTCTGATCTCCTTTCCAACGACTTTTAGCCCGAATGTGCAATAAATAATCTCAGTACTCATCTCAGATGGAGACACAATATCTCATCTCTTTATTGGGGTCTTGAACTCGGCCAGGTTTCACAGGCTATTAACTTTGCTAAATGGTTTATTAGGCAAAGCCACCACCGCCGCCGCCGCAGCCAGCAACAACGCGTGCACCAACAACAATGCCACAAAAACTAACTTGAGCAAAGTACCGTATAATTGCCAAATGACATTGTGCCATCAAAATTTGAACAGTTGCAGAAATTCAACTATTAAAAATTTCCACCCATTATGTGGGGTCATAGTCGTGATACCCGAAGTCGCGATACCCTAGCCTGCCTTGCCACTGAAGGAAACTCATGCACTAGGTCCTTTTTTTTTCAATTAAAAATATATGCAATGCATTTTTAATAAACATATCTAGATTCTATTTGGAAAAAGTATAAAATTATATAAAAAGTCAAAGCCACAACTACACATTTATTGATTTTAAATTTGCTTCCAAAAAACATCGGTAATAATTTTTTTAGTGTTTTTATACAATGTAGAATAATTTTGTAGGAAATTGAGGCTTTAGAGCTGCAACTTTTTGGCAAAAGTATTTTACGATTTAACAAAAATTAAGCAACACGGCACGAGGGTAGATGGGAGAAACGTGTGCTCGAAGCAAAATGAGCCGCGAAACAATAAACATTATTTTCTGAAAACCTCATAAAAATGCATTGCATTGCTGCGAGCATCGTGAATGTTTGCCATCTAGCAGAAGTATTACGAGTAAATATTTCCAAAGGCCCCCATTCCGCGGATCTTCGAGTCTGCTCTCGATGTGCATCGAGCATTTCTTGGATCCAAAATCTAGATTCAAAGAGCATGCAGATCAAACTGGCAAACTGTGACGGAATAAATAGATGAGTACGAGACTTAGAGTAGGAAAAAATATAATTATACAATAGCAATTAGATATGTGAATAATTTGTTTCCAATCACAACTAAACTTAATGTTTTGTTTTATATTTAAACTGCTAACTTATTCAGAGCATTCAAGAAAAAGGTTGGCTCAAAAATAGGATTTAATTCATAAAAGCGCTTTGGAAACGTGCTCAGTTTGCTAATTAAAGCAAATATTTTCATCAGTTTCAAGTTCATTCACAACTGAGAATACACCAAACAATTGAAATAATACACCAAATCTATCAATAATCTTTAAAATATTCAAAAAACATTCAAACTTTCAAAGGGGTTTTCGAATCCTAAGACAAAAAACTCGCACTCTTTTTTGCCAAGCTTTGGCCTCTTCGGCCCAAAAGGCCAAGAACCTCTGATAAGGAAATACACTTTTAAAAAAGATATAGAAGCTAAAATATATTGCAGACATGTAGGCATATTTTGAGGAGTACTCGTACTCGTACTCGTATATTCCAAACAAAATGCCGCACCAAACCACTGACGTAAGTTCGCACACGAGGTTGCATTTGTTATGGCGCATTAAATACAATCGGTTAATATCAAGTGGAAGTGCGACAAGCGAAATATAATAGAGGGAACTCAAATTCAATTGAACTTCCATTAAAAGTACTGTCACGTCTCGGCACCATCAGCCTTCGGGCCTAAGTCCACAAGCCACTGATTGTTTGGCAACCGTTTTGCTGCTGGAAAACGTAACCATGGCTAATCCAAGATCTTTATGGGTTTTCCAGGTCGCTTCGGGCGGGTGATTGTGGTCACCAAGGATGGAGACGAGAACATGATACGGCGCGAGGTGTTCCAGGAGCTGCGCCAGCTGGACAACATCATCCAGAACGCCTCCACCACGTACGACGGCGACACTTATACGTACAAGGACAACTGCGCCCGCTGGGAGAGCGAGTGCTTCGAGAACGACATCCTCAACCTGGATGCCCTGATGGACGATGTAAGTTTAAGATTCCAATCCACTTCTGGATTGCAATTTACCTTCTTGGTCTTCATTTCCAGATAGAGACAGGGCAGCTGAACCTTACCTTCCCCTTCATGTTCAATCCGGTCACCTGGGACGCCCACTTGTTCCCCGTGTTCTTTGGTGGGACAAAGCTGACCGAGGACAACCACGTGATCAGTGTGCCTGCCATTCAGTTGGTATACTTTGTCACAGCCGACACAAAGCGCCAGGATGCCAAGTAATAACTCATGACTCATCCTTAAAATTATTTAGACTAATGCGTTTTTTTAGGGGCGCCGAATGGGAGGAAACCTTCCTGAGAGTTGTCGGCGATGCGGAGAACTCCGGACAATTCAAGCACATCTCGGTCTCCTACTTTGCA
This sequence comes from Drosophila ercepeae, assembly GCA_018150545.1. Taxonomy (NCBI): domain Eukaryota; kingdom Metazoa; phylum Arthropoda; class Insecta; order Diptera; family Drosophilidae; genus Drosophila; species Drosophila ercepeae. Next base: position 19,263,073 of record JAECWL010000161.1, read on the forward strand.
TCCCGCACCCTGGACCACGAGCTGGAGAAGAACACCAAGACAGTCGTGCCCTACTTTAGCTCCACATTCCTGCTCATGGGTTTGTTCAGGTGAGTCTCCTTCTTGGATTCAAAATCCAGCCTCGTATATCATTCGATTCGATATTTCTAGTGTCATAACCTGCATGATGGGAGATGCTGTGCGGTCCAAGCCCTTCCTGGGCCTCATGGGAAACATCTCAGCCATTATGGCCACCTTGGCAGCTTTTGGCCTGGCCATGTACTGCGGCATCGAGTTTATTGGAATTAACCTGGCAGCTCCGTTCCTGATGATCGGTGAGTCAACTTCTAGGCTTACTCTCGCTACCATGTCTAATCCGTATATGAAATCTTCAAGGCATTGGCATTGATGACACCTTTGTGATGCTGGCTGGGTGGAGACGCACCAAGGCCAAGATGCCGGTGCCGGAGAGAATGGGCCACATGATGTCCGAGGCAGCGGTCTCCATCACCATCACCTCAGTCACCGACTTCATATCGTTCCTGATCGGCATCATCAGCCCCTTTCGGTCGGTGAGGATCTTCTGCACGTACTCGGTATTCGCCGTCGGCTTCACGTTCCTGTGGCACATCACCTTCTTCGCGGCCTGCATGGCCATCTCGGGATACAGGGAGCGCCAGAATTTGCATTCCATTTTCGGGTGCCGGGTCCAGCCAATGTCTGTGGCCATCAAAGGTGAGTGACCTGCCCGATTTGGAGTGCGGCTATTGAGCCGATGACTAAGCTGGTTTCTCCAGCATACACTCAGCCGAATAGTCTCCTTTTAAGAAAGCGAAAAACCCATGTTTTATATTAAAAATTAAACGCTTAGCGTGTTGCAATATTAGCTTCTGTAACTAAGCTTGGAGATTTGCTGTATTAACAATTAGTAAGTGCACAGCCACAAGGTCTTGCTAAGACATTTGAAATGTGGAATGCATCGTAACCGGATTGGAGTAGCTGGAGTTGCGATGGCTTAGCACCACCAGCTGCCTGCCAGCCACATGAACTTGATCGTGAGGCCAGAACAACGAGACTAGTCTCTATCTCGGACGGCAAGTGGGCCGCCAGAATTGAGGTCAATGGGAACTTGTCTTCGCACAGTTACTAATTTCTGTTTCCAATTCCATTTCGATCTCTTCGTCGGCACAGAGAAGCGCAACTTCCTCTACAAGGCGTTCATGGCAGGAGGCATCGACCACAACGACCCCGACAATCCCGTCGACAACAAGGACCACATGCTGATGGCTTTCTTCAAGGACAAAATGGCCGCTGTGATCAACAACAAGTGGTGCAAGATGATCATTATCCTGGCCTTTGCCAGCTACCTCGTGGGCGCCTGCTACGGAATCACCCAGATCAAGGAGGGCCTGGAGCGGCGCAAGCTCTCCCGCGAGGACTCGTACTCTGTGGAGTTCTTCGACCGCGAGGACGACTACTACCGGGAGTTTCCCTACAGGATGCAGGTTTGTCTTGAATCTAAATTTTAAGAAATAGTTTCAATATTAATTAAAAATGAAATATTTTAGGTAATCATTGCCGGTCCTCTTAACTACTCGGATCCTTTGGTGCAGGAACAGGTGGAGAACCTGACCAGTACTCTGGAACACACCTCCTACGTGACCTCCCGACGGTACACGGAGTCCTGGCTGCGCTCCTTCCTCTCCTTCCTCGAGCGGAACAACGAGCTGCTGAACGTGACCCTGGATGACGAGCAGTCCTTCATCGACGCCGTGAAGGAGCACTGGCTGTTCCCGGGCAACCCTTTTTCGCTGGACGTGCGGTTCAACGACGACGAGACCCAGATCATCGCCTCGCGCTTCCTCATCCAGGCCGTGAACATCACGGACACCAACCACGAGAAGGAGATGGTGCGGGATCTGCGCAAGATCTGCAAGGAATCGCCCCTGAACGCCTCCATCTTCCACCCCTACTTCGTGTTCTTCGATCAGTTCGAGCTCGTGCGTCCCACCTCTCTGCAGGCCATGGTGATCGGAGCGCTCATTATGATGATCATCTCCTTCATCTTCATCCCGAACATCCTCTGCTCCCTGTGGGTGGCCTTTTCGGTCATCTCCATCGAGCTGGGCGTGGCCGGCTACATGGCCCTGTGGGACGTCAACCTGGACTCCATATCGATGATCAACCTGATCATGTGCATCGGCTTCTCGGTGGACTTCACCGCCCACATCTGCTACACGTACATGTCCTCGAAGAAGCGCAATCCCACGGCTCGAGTCCGCGAGGCTCTGCACTCTTTGGGTCTGCCCATCATCCAGGGATCGAGCTCCACGATCCTGGGCATAGTGGCCCTGCTGCTGGCCCAGAGCTACATCTTCTTGGTGTTCTTCAAGATGGTCTTCCTAGTGATCTTCTTCGGAGCCATGCATGGTCTCTTCCTGCTACCCGTGCTGCTTTCGCTCTTCGGTCCCGGCTCCTGTCTCACCTGGACGGGCAAGGACGACGGCAGCGACTATGAAATCGACGACAGCGTGGACGAGAGGCAGCTTGAGAAGCCCTTCTCCCAGTCCTACTACATGCAGTACCCCACCATGGGCATCAATGGCCCCTACGGCTCCAAGGGCTTCCTGGGGGCTCCCTACAAGGCGTACGGCGTGGACGAGAAGGACTTGGGCCTGGGAACCTCCGGCGAAGACTCCTCCGAGAGCAGCTCCAGCCGTTCGCAAAGGCGCCAGCAGCAAGCCGCAGCCGCGGAGGAAGAAGTAATGGCCCGAGATAACCCACGACGTCGATATGAAGACGGGTGGCGTCGTTCATCCTACCAGAACATCTACGGCCACGATGGCGCCCAGTTCCAGGCACAGCCCGCAGGCCTCTACGGCCAACAGGTGTCGGCAGCCGAGTGGCGCCAGCGCCTGGACGCCCACGAGCAGCATCAGCGCCAACGGCAGCGGCACAGCCCCTATGACAGATACCCAATGGACGTGGAGATGGAGATGCAGCGGGCGCGCCGCAACTCCCACGGGGACATCATCGACCCCCACGGCACACCCAACTCCTCGGTGGACGAGAGACTGCGGCGACAGGCGGAACAGTTCAGTGCCGGCAGTGGCGACGACAGCAGCTACCGCCAACACAAGTCCATGCCGGCCCCGGGACCGGTACCGACTCCCAATTCCGCCCCTTCCTCGAAGCGGTACCACAGACGCCGCTCCTCGGAGGACCACCACCAGCGCTGGCCGGCGAACATCGAGGAGCGGAGGGCGCGCCGCACCCACTCCCCCGCCGCCCAACGCCCAGAGACTGCCACGCCCAGCTTCGCCTACCGCTCCTCGTCGCACCACAACCTGTACCAGCCGAACGGCAAGGGAGCCAAGCAGCCCCCCACCTACCAGTACGGCGACTACTACCACTGAGAGTGGAGCCCCGCTCCTGGCGGGAATACTTTTAACGAGCTGGGTGGGTCGAAGCTCCAAGGGATACGCTTTCGATCAGATCCAACGATTTCTTCTCCGAGTCTTCCAGAATATGTCTAATACCAATCGCATCGTTCTCTAAACCGGGAGCACCTATTTAATGGCCAACCTTTGTCTAAAAATGCACAAATTTAGTTATTCCATGTTGACTCTTTTCCACATCCAGCAGAGGGTATTATTTTAATATTATATTAGATCTTTAGACTTGATTTTCTATTCCGCACTGAGAATCGTATTAGACATATGGCTGGTTGAACGATATTCCCTAGAGTCGTCCATAGTCTAAGGCCTGCCCACGGATCGGATTGTAGAGTAGGACACAGAAACTGGGCGAGAGCAGTAGGCCACTCGAGTCAAGTCAAGACCCTTCGAGAACTTGCCCGCGCCTGGCGGAATTAGCCCGTTTAGACTTTAGACTCCAAAATGCTTAGCTTAGGTAACTCATTGGCCCGAGAACTCTTCCCGGGACTCGCTTGCAATGGCTAGTTCTCTAAGACCGGTTCGATTATTTATCCAAACATTTCATCGAGAAGACCTCGAGTCAGGCAACTTAAGGTACCATTTATCGTACACCTATGCTTAGAGTGCACCCGTGCACTTATTCGTACTAAGGGTGTCCCAATAGGCGTTTATTTAATTTAATTTAGACTTAGAGAGTGTGTGTTCGAGCCTGTGTGTTGATTTGCGTTTTCTGAACTGCAGAACCGCCTGCAATACTATTAACTTTAAAGGAAAGAGTGACAGTCGGGCCCGACCACAGACTTAGCTTCCAAGAGTTGTCAGACGTTGGTAATAAGTTTGTAAAATGTTTACAATTTGTACTATTGAATAAATATTTTATATTTTCCTAGAAAAAAACGCTTTTGTCTTAATGGGTTGATAAAGAGGAGGATTTGGAATGAAAAGCCTAATGACTTTTTGAGTGTAAATTGATGGACTTTCAGGTTTATAAAAGGGGCTTCAGGTGGGTGAGTTCTGTTCAGTATGATTCGAATATTTCTAATTATCTGCAGTCTGGCCTTCTGGGGATATGCCAATGGAGGAAGCTCCAATCTGGAACAGATCTTCGGTCCGAGATGCGATCCCCTCATCGAATGCGATGAATATTATTCAGTGGCTCGGTTTGCCAAAGTGAGTTTTGTAAATCTGTTAGTTTTCCATGGCATCAGTTTGGTTTTCCTCCAGGTGACCTGGCTGGAAGCCAACTATATCTGCAACAGCGTTGGCTCCGTCCTAGCTACAATTAGAAACTTTGATCAGCACCAGCTTATGCTCCACAAAGTCTATTTGAATGGTAATACCAGTTCAGAGAATACCCCGGAGACTACTCAGATCTTTCTTCTCTAAGCTAGACTTTACGGAGACAAGACCTTCTGGCTGGGGGCCACTAACCTGGTAGAGCGAACCTTTTACTGGACCTGGCTGAGCACTGGCCTGCCCATGACTTATGCGAAATGGGCAAAGGGCGAACCCACCTCAGATCGAACTGGACGGGATGCCTGTCTCCTCCTGAAAGGCGACAAGCACTGGCACAGCGTACCCTGTGGAGAGAAACACTATTTCATCTGCGAAAACGTCTGCCTTCTGAATGATACGTCCCTCGACCAAAGCGTGTTTATATAAAACCACAGAATACTATTTCGAATTAAATTTCAGAGCATTTAATACTTTTTGTTGGTTTAAAACAAGGAAACTTTACGATATGCAACAAGTACTTCAGGGGCTGTAAATAAAAATTATTTCCTTTCAGAAACTCAAACCTCAAACTTTAATTCTTTAAAATGAAAAAGTAGTGTGTTTGAAGGAAGCTATAATCGGCCGATCCTGTTTATTTTTCCGTGCCCAAGCCAGACTTGAAATTGGAAAATTTTACTTTTAAATTATGTGGCCTCTAGGTTCAGGGATAACCTAAAGTCCTAACTTAAAAAACATTTCCAAGAAACTCGACATATTCTCCGGCAGCTGGATGTCCCAACAATGCGTTGTTTATTAAGTATTTTTTTAAATTTAAATTTTAAATAATAAAACATATTATTAAGGTTAAAAAAAGGTTGGTAAATCGACTCAATCTTTTTGGTATCATGGATGTCAAGCAATGTGTCATAACTTTTATGTCGATTTGAATTTTTTGGAAAGAGACTGGAAAATAGTTGAGCTAAAGACTAACATAACTAGACGTACTAAGCTAAAGAAGCACCTTTACTATTATACATCAACTTTAAATTTAAATAAAACCCATTAGCACAAAGTTTTGCTTGCTCATATTGGATATTTTATTTTAAAAATATCGAGGAAAGGACTCAATCCTGTCCTAATAGTTGGCGTCATCGTCGAAGAGGCAACGCTTCTCGCAGATGAAGAAGCGCTGGTCCCTGCAGTTCATGTTCACCCACTGGCCGGTGATGCCATCAAGGGCCAAACAATTCCGATCGTCACTGGAGTACCCTGGGAGTCCGTTCTGGAAGTTGCGGTAGTTGAGGGCTCGCCCGTTGCTGAACCACACCCAGGTATTGGGGGTGCCCTGGTCGGTGCCGGAGGTCCAGAGAGGGTCGTAGAGCAGTTCTTGCTGGCTCCTGCCAAAGGTGAAGAGGAAGGTACGAAGCGCGCGCTGGTCCTGCTCGGTGTTTAGGCTGACCAGGGTGTAGCCGTAGGAGGCGCAGGTGGCCTGGGCCTGGAACCAGTTCACCTTGGCGAAGGCACTCACCGCGAAGCGTCCGTCGCGGAAAGCGAAGGGCGAGAAGCTGGCTGGGATTTCGGGCTCCTCGGAGGTGGCATTGCCGGACGGCGTGGTCGAGGACAAATCCAAATCGGAATCGGCGTCCGGAAGGGCCAGAACCCAGGACAAGCTCAGAAGGAAAGAGACCAGAAACAGACACTGCATCTTGGTTTGTGTGTACAGCTGGAGGAGCTCCATTGGCCTTATATATCAAAGCACTAATTGCCCGGGGCATTCATCAATGTCACCCAGATAAGCAGCAGAGTCCGGGAATAACTAAGCACTTTCCTTAAATTGGCTTGGCTCCCTTGCCATAAATATCGCTCCACAGTAAATCTCAATTTTAAGCGCAGCGCAAATCCGTTTGCCATTTTTATGGCAAACTTTTCGTTCGCTAATAATGTTATCCAACCCCTCCATAACCCACAAACCTCCAAATCCCAAAACCCCCAAAACACCAAACACATTTCCGAACCCCATGCCCTCGCTCCAAACTATCCCACTAAGGCGAATGCAGAAAATTTATCGAAAAAATGTAAAAAGCATATCTCATTTAACTCCGCTGTCAGCTGGGGGAGTCGATTGGAGGAGGGACTGGCTCTTAGCAGCGGGGAAGAAGGAAGACGTTATGACGGGTCAAGGATTGCCAATTGCCAAGCCAAGCCCTCGTCCAACTGCTCCCCACTCAATCGGAATCCGCACTTCCTTCGGTGTCGGTTCGGGGTATTGGCCAAGTGTTTACGAGTCCCGCTGGGATTGAACGCCAAGGAAATGGGCAAACACAGATCGCAGGATGCCGTTTGTATGCAAGTGTCCTGGCGAGGGGGAAAAATGACGTCGAATCAAAAATTTCAGCTGCGTTGTGAGAGTGCGAAGCTACTGGGGCGAATGCGTTATATGATTTCAGGGAAAGTCCTCCCGTCCCATTCAGATTCGCATTTGCATTTGGGAATGCACAAAGTGAACATTGCACACAAAAGGTTCACCCTGATGGCAAGGTCATTCATTGTCACTGCAAGGGGCCTGTGTCCTTTCCCTTCATATATCAAAAAGTAAAGAATCGATTCTTCTACTTAAACCGAGTTTCAAACCATATTTTAAGATACGATTTTCTCTTTTTATGACCTATTTATGATCCAACTTTACCAATTTAAAACATTATAATTGTTAACGCTCCCTTTCATATCCCCAATGAATATAAACACAAAAAGATTAAGGTTTTACGCATAAAAAGAATTACATTTGTAAACTTATAGGAAACCTAAACTCGCGCAGAAGAGGATCCTAACTAAGAATATATATACTTTATAGGGTCGAAGATTTCTCCATCACTGCGGTGCAGAAATTCACAGAAATGCTAGCGATAAATTCGAACATTTGTGTAATAAACGCACATGTATAAATATTTTAGAATTAATTTTTTAACAGGCTTTGTTTCATCCTTCCTTACTTCATCGGTATGTCAAAATGTTTTCTAATCTCTTTTCTAAAGTTGTAAAAACATCAATCAATATCCATTGATGTAAAAACAGTGAGACTCTCAAAAAACACTTCAACGTTCTGAATGTTTTTTATTTACCAATTCTTACTTTATTTTTGAAAACTTAAGATCATTGCGAAGTTTAAAAAATCCATAATATTGGCATGTGCATTCAATATGTAAAATTAATTATCTCATGAACGTAAATTGGTTTCTATTTTCCTAATGGTTTTTTTAATTTTGCCCTTTCTTAACCCTCTACAAACAAAAGCTAAAATTTCAAAACACAAAAAAGTTAATTTCGCCCAACGTGGGGCTCGAACCCACGACCCTGAGATTAAGAGTCTCATGCTCTACCGACTGAGCTAGCCGGGCACTTGCGGGAAGACCGCCAAATAATCGATTGGAGACTCGAGGTAGGCCCGATCATTATTTATTAATTTTAAAGCACATCATTCAGGGGTTTTTAAATACACATAAACATTTTCAAATAAGGTTATAAATAGCAAGGAAATATTTCACTTAGCAACCTATTGTCTAATATTAACAAATTTAAAATAGTTTTCCTGTTAAAACTAAATTGAGCCATTGCTTGCTATCTGAAACTGGATATGCGCCATTTAATTTGAAAGCTTGTTGACAAGATGACTTGATCTATTAGCTTTGGTTATTTGTCTTTGGTCGGTTGGAGGGAAAAAATGGCAATTAAATTGGTTCGCAAAGGGCGCTGCCATGGAGCAGCGAGTCCCTGCACCGAGTCCCTAGTCTAGAGTCCCCATGCCCTTGGATTTCATCTGTGTTGGACATTTTGTCACTCCGTAAAAAGCTGGTCGTGAGTTAAAGTACTTGGCTTTGTTTTACGGCGCGGAAATCCATCTTGATACCCTCAACTAGTCGGTTTCCGAGGCAATCTTTCACGGCAAGTTTTACCTTATTAGGGGAGGCGATTTTTCCAAAATTTGAGTAAATCCTAAACAGGAGTCTTAAGAAATTAAAATAGGTTTCATGAAAGTAATTATTATTTAAGGAAATTTTAAATAAATATAACTTAAACGTAACAAATGTAGAAACACAAATGAGGGGTAGGTGCATATGTTTATTAAATCGAAACCGATGAACCTCGATATATGTTTTTTTATTCAAATAACTGCAAACTTGTTCCTAAATTTATAATTCACCTGAGATTATCAACGTTCGTTTTATCCTGGTGACCTCTCCCATAGAGTCCTTTGGCAAATCTGTGCCACCAAACGCTTCATAAAGATTTTATCCTTGCGAAATGTCCTCATCAAGCTAAAGACATTGGAGGGCGACTGGATGGCCAGTGGCTTAATTAACAAATTCCTGATGCACAAAACTCCAAGATTGGATGGGGTAGAAAGTTTCCAGCTAATTAGGAAGCCAGCAACAAAGGGGAACCCCCAACCTAAAAGTAATTTGCGAGTTTATTAATTTAATGTCGATTTGCATGCAATTTTTGGCTCAAGGCGAGATTTGGTTTGTCCCTCAAGCCCTCAGATACGCGGATACGATCGTTTTGTGAAGGAAAGCCATTTGCTTAACGACTGCCGCTGGTTAATTAAAACTAATGGCCAAGACAGTAACTGGCAGCTGTCGGGAAGTGCAGGTGGATCGCCCCAGCTGAGTGGCTTTTCCTGTTCGATTCCTGTTCCTGCTCGTCCTTCGATTCAATCGGAAGGGAAAGCCACTCCTGCCAAGATGCGAAAAGTTACGCAATCGTCTAATAAAAAGCGTCGCACGCGATTTCCGATACGCCGTAGAGTGCGGAGTGTGAAGTAACTTGCAAATCCGCAACGAAGGTCATCCCAAAGTCATCGAGTTGCGTGCCACGCATTGGCCAGGGCCCCTGGCCATGTCAGCTCCGTTGCAGTGGCAGTTGCACAGTTGCACCCTCGGAACAAGTCAACTGTGAATTGGCTTAACTGCAGTTTATCATTAAATTTGATGTCAGTTTATTTCGCGTTGCGATGCACGTGAATTTCTGATGTTTTACGTCCAAATCCCGTACGTGGTAATCTGCTTCAGTCCTTTTTCCCCAAAATCCTATTTGGTTGCGCAGAAGAAATCCTGTAAAAAGAAATGAACCAAGTCGGAAAGACTTCATTTGAAACAGCCTCAATTTGAAAATTTGAAATGAAGACAGAAGAACCTTACCGATTTCATACATTTTGTATGATTAGTTTAAAAATGTAGTTCTGAAAGTAACTTGATATATTTTTTTTAAATATTAGCACATTAAAACATAGCTAATGGTATCTTATTACCAAGATATACCTTGTCGCGACTTTTCAAAAATTGATCTTTTAGAAAAGATTAGAATTAGAAATTCTTAGTTTCTTTTATTAGTTTAAATTTTTGATTTTCGTTGATTAAGTCAAAAGTAATTTTAATCGCCAAGAGACACTCGATTTGTAAAAAAAAAGGAAAAATAATTATATTTTTAAATTTAATTATTTCTTAATACAATAAATGATGATCTAACTTCAAAACCTTTCTTAAACAACATGATTTTGAAATGCATTTGTTCTACAGTGACTAAAGGTAACCCTTTAAAAAAATATATAATGTTTGCGTATAAAAAATTACATACCTTTTCCTAGCAATTTTTCCTACGTTTTTTAACTGTATATTTTATTTCATTAAAAATATATGTATAAGTTGAAATAAAAAGAATCCCAAAATAATTTGGTCAGTACGAGTATTATTCCTCTTTAAAACTTAATAATCAAACTTGGAACGTTCAATTCGTGGACATTGATAGTCACAGAAACCCTGGAAAAACACCCAATTAGCTAAAAAAGTAAATTATATCCAACTTAAAAGTAAATTGTTGCAATATTACCCAAATGAATTTACATAATTAGTTCCCTTCGTCCACATAATTACTCTGATCCGCCGTAACCGCTCATTACGCGGCAGCTTCTTCCCATTCTGATTCGCCAGGATGTGCCACAAGGATCTCAGAGGAAGTTGACAATTGCATTAAGCACATTAAGTGCTTCTCGTAAACGAGAGTGTGTTTGTGTTTGGGAACAAATGTATTCGCCACCAGTTAAAATGGCAACAAAAGCCATGACAAGTCCTTGCAAAGGACCCAAACTCATCTTTTTCACCCCCCTGGTAAGCAAAACTTTTTATCCTGTCAATGCTGTTGCTGTAAGTTGCAAGCTGACATCGAGTTGCCACTTGGACATCCAAGGACATTTCTCTCCAAGGATAATTGTCTCCGGTGCGTTCCGTCTTTCGACAAGGTTAAGCCATTTTATAAGCTGTTGTCTTGTTTTGTTAATAGTTTTTACAACAAATAAACATTCGATCAGATAAGTTCTATCAGATTTGCACGAATTTAATAAGCAAATCCTCTATTAATTGGGTCGGATGACCCCAAGATTATCCCCGTTGGTGGAAAAGGGTCAACAAATGCGAAATTCAATAACAAACATTGTTTAAAAACTGTAAAACATGGGGAGCAAGAATTTTGATTTGAGCCTGATTTGAGGAAATGCTTTCTATACCAAAGTGAGGCCTTGAAAACCAAAAAGTTTTCCATACAAAGCCTTGTTTTCATATCGGTCGTTTGTATGGCAGCTATATGATATAGTGGTCCGATCCGGACCAAACTTTTACAAATTATGTATGGCTATGTCAAATGAATAAATGTTGAATTCGGTTGCAATAGCTTGGAAAACAAAAAAGTTTCCCATACAAAGACTTGTTTTCATATCGATCGTTTGTATGGCAGCTATATGATATAGTGGTCCGATCTGGACCAAACTTTTACAAATCATGTATAACTGTGCCAAATGAATAAATGTTGAATTCAGTTGCATTAGCTTAGAAAACAAAAAAGTTTCCCATACAAAGACTTGTTTTCATATCGGTCGTTTGTATGGCAGCTATATGATATAGTGGTCCGATCCGGACCAAACTTTTACAAATCGTGTATGGCTATGTCAAATGAATAAATGTTGAATTCGGTTGCAATAGGTTGGAAAACAAAAAAGTTTTCCATACAAAGACTTGTTTTCATATCATATATATATGATATAGTGGTCCGATCCGACCGATTCTTAAACTTGATCTGCATGCAACAAAAATAATGATCTGGTAAAAATTAGCTTTAAAGCTAGCTTTAAAACTACTGTCTATTTTTTGCATAGAAACAGACGGACAGACGGACAGACGGACATGGCTATATCGACTCGGCTGTTGATGCTGATCAAGAATATATATACTTTGTGGGGTCGGAGATGCTTCCTTTAATGCGTTACACATTTCTGGACAAAATTATAATACCCTTTTTCAAGGTTATAAAAAGGGAATGCAATAAAATATTAAATACAAATTTTTTGTTTAAATTAGTATTAATAGAATAAGTTAATTACTTTCAATATTAGGAAAAATAAAAAAAAAAAAAAATTAAAAACTGTTAACATTTGGTTTGTGGTAAGATTTTCAGATGTAAATTCTGGCGAAAACTAGATTCACAGATTTCCATCCTGGTTGCAGATCGTGGCTTTAAAAAAATTAAACTGACATTACTTTCTTAAACAGCACAACAAAATGCTTTTTGTAGTACATAAATGACTACAACATAGCTTTATATAGCGTAAAATGGATACATTAATGTAAATAGTATCCACAACATATTAACGAAAAGGCTATTTACCATTAAAATTAAACAAAAATACATTTGTGTTTTCTCTGTTTATAAAAATGTGATTTAAATGTGAATTTTAAACTCGTCAACGACAAAACCTAATGGAAAAAAAAACTTATTTTTTGGTCTGATTTAAATAATATATACTTTAATATTTTATATTTAATGCTTCATTTTAATGGTATTATTAACAACATGTAGTTAGTATGTGTCTTCAGTCTAGCTATTCTCGCATCTCTTAAAATTGTTTGCATGAATTTATTTCAGCATCCAAACATTCATACAACTTCGCCTTTGTTGTCTTATAAAAAGTCTTCATTGTCACAATACGAAGCTCTTGGCGTGTTGAGGTGTGGTAGTTAGGTTTTAGCTTTCAAGCTCCCGCACGGTCCTGTGGCGCAATGGATAACGCGTCTGACTACGGATCAGAAGATTCCAGGTTCGACTCCTGGCAGGATCGATATTTTTTTTAATTATTAAATATTTTTTTTTTCCTTTTATAATATTGCCATTCTGTATAGATCGCCTGACTTTATCAAAAAAAAATTACTTTTCTTGGTGTGGGCTTTCTTTGCCATACACGACGAACATTTTGTTGATCGTGTTTAACAAAATAACAAAATATATTTTATGAGAATCGAGGAGGGAGGCGTTGTACTTAATATTTTAATTTATCTGGTATTTAGTACTTTATTTTTTAAAATAAATACTTAAATGTATTAAGCACCTCCCTCCTTGATTCTCATTACGTAGAACTTATGAGAATCGAGGAGGAAGGCGTTTTATTTAATAATTAATAAAAAAAAGTTGTTTCGCCCAACGTGGGGCTCGAACCCACGACCCTGAGATTAAGAGTCTCATGCTCTACCGACTGAGCTAGCCGGGCAGTTGCCTCTACGTTGTCAAAATGCCAATAGAAGATTCGACCGGAATCTAACACAACTATGTTGAGCTTTTGTAGAAACAGAATTTTAGGGTTCTAAAAAGCTTAGCTCGTAAAAGCTTCATTATTTGACAAGCTAGATGTCGGCACCAAACATACGGTCCTGTGGCGCAATGGATAACGCGTCTGACTACGGATCAGAAGATTCCAGGTTCGACTCCTGGCAGGATCGATTTTTTTTTGCCTCAACCATTCAAAATTGTAATAAATAAATTTACACTGCCGACAAAAACCAAATTTCTCTCGAATACTTAAACCATATAATATGGCCATTTTTTAGTGATATAACTGATAGTACAAATTTTTTGTTTCAATAGTTATATTGTTTAACGTTTTCAAAAATATTTTCGGCATTCAAAATATTTTCCGAGGTATAAGTATTTTTTTCGCGACTACTTATTACAATATATTTTAATATATACATAGATCGGAACGGAAAACTCTGAAAGCATCTTTTACGAAACAGTCGTTCAAAACGGTTAACATTTCTTAACATTTACAGCACCGTTTTATTTAAAATTTCCTCATCTTTTCATCTAAAATTTCCTCATCATTTCATCTAAAATTTTATTTTTTTTTTTAGTTATTTCAAAAATTTGAAAAGCGGAAAAAAGTTTTCACCGATTTTTTTCAAAATGCCGAATTATATTTAAAAAACTTTTTGTTTCGATTTTCCATTGCTCTAACCATTATTTGAAATCCTATATCTTTCTAAATATTGATTTAATTTTAATTTGCCTTTTTTTTAGCCACTTTTATAAAAAAAAATTTAAAAATATCGATCGCTTATTTTTCAAAACCTCTCCAACGGTACCTAAAAGGCATGCCTTAAGAATGCCCCTTAACTATAAAATCTTTGAATTTCGAGCAGTTCTTCATAGTTATGGTAACTGCTAGATGTTATTTTTATTATTAATATAAGTTAAAAACTTATTAAGTATTTGAATAAAAAAATTAGTTTTCCGATCCTGCCAGGAGTCGAACCTGGAATCTTCTGATCCGTAGTCAGACGCGTTATCCATTGCGCCACAGGACCACCTGTTGAATGGTCGCCTAAAGATGAGTTTTCGCTATTTGATAATTTTTTGAAATAAAATAATTTTAATTAAAATATTTTGAAACAATTTTTGATTAATTTCGAATAGAAACAAATATAAAAAAGTATTTTCGATCCTGCCAGGAGTCGAACCTGGAATCTTCTGATCCGTAGTCAGACGCGTTATCCATTGCGCCACAGGACCGGATGACGATCGGTTGTAAAATGGGCAGTTTTCCCTGTTATATTTTTTTTTTATAGTTAGAAATTATTATAATGATATAGGTATATTGATATAAAAGGTAAGAGAGATCATTCACTGTAGGACACTTTCTACAAAATTGATATTTCTAAACATTTATCTTTAATTCTTTACGTAAAAAAGACCAATACTGTTACCGGTGAAGACCAACACAATTATTTAATATTTAAATGCAGTACCAGTTGTAAAATGATGAATTAATTATAATACAAAAAATTAAATGAGTTAAAAAAATTTCGATCCTGCCAGGAGTCGAACCTGGAATCTTCTGATCCGTAGTCAGACGCGTTATCCATTGCGCCACAGGACCCGATGCCCTACGCGTGACTAAAGCTCGTCAAGTCACGATGCGAGTTTTCTGAATAATTGTGTTCTTCGTTATCACCTGAATTAAAATATTTATGTAATCAAAAAACAGATGTTCAAACAAAGTTTTCAACCGTAGAGAAAACTAAACTACTGAACGACTGTCCCTTGACTATTGAATTCGTTTTCAAGCATGAAGCTTTTGCCCCACTCCCTCCCACTACTGTGGCCCGTGGGGGCAACACAGCAGACCCAACAGCGTCGCGAGCAGAAGCCGTCGGTGGCAGCGGCAGTCTGTCTTGGGCTCTCGGAGTGTTCGGTTCGTTATTCAGTTCGGAAACTACATTGTACTACGTGCGCGGCAAACGCCAAGGTGGAAATCAATTGAAAAACCATTCTGTGGGTGAAAAACACGGGTCTCGACTGGGATGTTTCACCAACATTTTATGTGTGAACCGAATTTTATAAAAGTTCTCGCAAAAATTCCAGTCAAAAGTGCGTGCGAGAACGCGTTACAGAATGCAATGTAAAATATAAATCAAAAATCATAAAGTTGTAAATGTAAACAGTGTTTGTGTGCAGCATCGGTATCGGTGAGTTTCCACCAAAAAAACAAAAAAAAAGCCGTAAGACAACGTGAAGCGTCGTCCCCGCCTTCTCCCACGCTCTTCTTCGCTCAGTTGGCCTTTCCGTTTGCCTATTCTGTTTTCAACATTCTTTTTTGTTTTCATCGTCTGCTTCGGCTGGAGCCACGAAACGTCGGCCAAAGCGTAGAAGCGAAAGCACGAAGATTGGGGCAGACGCCTTATTTTTTTTTATTGTTGTTATTCTAGTGGTCGTTGTGGTAGTTGTTGTCGGTGTAGTTCTTGTTTCTGCTGTTTGTTTAGCTGCTGTTTCTCTGCTCTGTTCCTCGATTTACATACGCCCGTGTTGGTGTTGGTCTGCCGTTGCGGTTCTCTCGCGCTTTTCTATGTGTGTTTGTAGGCCTCCACACAGAATCGTTGTTGCGAATTACATACACACGCCTGCCTCTGCCTCTTTTCTATATCCGCCGGCGTTGTGGCGAAGAATCTGAACCCACCGTCGCGAAACGCTGGTGCAAGTATCCGCCGGAACTCTCAGGCGTAGTTCAAGGGGGTAAGAGGTGGGTAGTCCAAAGCTCGGTTGAAATTAAGACAAAAAGAAGCATTTCCAAGGGTCAATTTTTGATCATCTCATTTGTAGTATTATTCCAGTATTTACATTTATATGGAAATTATTCTCCAATAAAGCCTCTTCTCGAAACCTTTTGCACCTTTAACCCGATATTACTTGTTCTTTTTCAAACTAAAATCTATTTTGAAAGATATTCATCACAACAACTTGACAGATTGATGCTTTGCTCGTTTCTAAACACAAAACAATGTGTTTTTAAAATTTGTTGACTCATTAAAACAATATTTACTTTGATCCGTCTTAGTTATTCATATTCCAAAACTGGAGGAACATTCCTGACACCCCAACTCACCCACCCTTAACCCATAGCTAAGGTAAAAATTGCCTAATAAACGACCGTAAAGTATATAAAAATTATCCATTTATCCATTTAATTATTGTCCAACCTAACCGCATCACTAAGAATCCCTTCCCCAAACCAACTCCTAACAAATGTCAATGCAACAAAACATAAATAATTTCGTACTATTATTAAATAAGCTACACATAAAAAATTAATACACTGCTCTGTCAATAAAAATTGTACCTCCTGAATGTAGTTTGTAAATTCTAAATTAAATAAAAAAAATAATATTCCAAAATTTTAATAGATGTAGGTTTTCGAAACTTGTGCACTTTTTCCTTCTTTCGGTGGATTGAATAATTCCTGATAGGACGGAAAGTTAATGGACGGAGGGGACGATATGTTACTTAAAATTAACGGAAGATGGATCAGGAGATATACCAAATAATTCATAATTCGAATGGACCAAGCCAAGGATTTAGCGGATGTGTTGTTGTCCAGGGCAGTGGATATTGTTATTCTTATAATGGAAGAGGTGTATGTGAATATATAGCTTGTTTTGTTCTTTAGAAATGTGTTTCTACCTTAAATATCAATATTTAATGACTTTAGGGCTGATAAATTGCTATAAATTCCCAAAAAAGTTTCCATCTCCGACAGTAATGATTCAAAATATGTAGATGTATTTTGGGGACCTGATTTCTGGCAAATACTCTAAAAAAAGAAAATTCGATCTCTATTAACCCGTGGCTCCGAATCCGATTCGAAAAGGCATACACTTTAGACCCTACAGTGTCGGACAATTTTTCACAGTCACTTCCCTTTTGGCCTCTGGGAGGGTTCTTCGTTGAAAGCGAAAATAGCGCACATAGAAGGGTGTTGCGGCAGAGTTCTTGGGGTAAGCTCCGTCCCCGTCCTCCTTCCCGACCCGCCGTCTGAAATGTATCGCGCGGATGCATGCGTTCGTACATATCTAAAAACAGACGCATAGAATGCAGTAGAACCAGCCATAAGCCGCAAGCAACTAAATATAAAGCAGAAACTCACACAGCTGCAGGCTCGTATAAATATCCCGCCAGTCTTCGCTTCGGTCTTTGGGCCGCTTGCAATTTCATTTTCATTGCAACTCCATGCCCCTGACATCGGGCAGAATGCCTGTCTGTCCGCCCCCTTCCGCCAGCCCCCTCCTCGACTAACGTCGCAGTTGCAGTCGCAGTCGTCGTTGGCGTCAGTCTGCTGCGTTGCAATTCTGCAACATTTTGATTTCCATCTCTTGCAGCTCTTTGCGCCGCTTGCCTGTTTCCACGCTCGTTCTTCCGACTGCCTATTGAAGTTGGCGCCCCCTCCCACACCCCTCTTCGTGCTATTTTGCACCTCGTCTGTGTTGGTAAGTGGGGGAGCTGCTTGCCCTAACCTACACCACTTAAAAAATATTGCGTCGGTTCGTTCCTTTTCGTCGTTTAGTCCCGTATCTCCGTGTTTTGTTTTATCGCGGCCTATGTACAAGTTCTCTCTCTTTTACGTTCCCCGTCTTTTTTGTTTTTTATTTCTTTATTAGTATTTTTCTCCCTTGACTTGAGGGGGAGTTTCATTGATGCATTCCCATCACACAGCTCCTCATACTTGTTTGCAATATCTTGTTTCTTGTTTTGTTTCTGTGGAAAATAAATTGATTAAAATATGGAAAACATTAGAAAAGGCCTATGGCCAGATCGGTTTAATATATATTGTCCGATGAGACACTCGAGGCCCATTAGCTCAGTTGGTTAGAGCGTCGTGCTAATAACGCGAAGGTCGCGGGTTCGATCCCCTCATGGGCCATGAATTAATATTTTGTTTAACTCTTACTCTGGTAAGAAATTAAGAATATATAATATGATAGTGTCACCATATTAAATCGGGGTAAAAATCGTATCTCTTTGTGTACGAAGATCCTAAATGGGGGTCTAGTTAGAATGAAAAAAAAAATGATTTTTTATAAAAAAAAAATTATCTTCGCCCAACGTGGGGCTCGAACCCACGACCCTGAGATTAAGAGTCTCATGCTCTACCGACTGAGCTAGCCGGGCGTTGTGCTGCCTGAAGTCCAAATACCTAGATGATTTTCAATGCGTAAAAGATGTTGAAACCTTTGCATACAAATGTATTTTTTTCCCTCTTAAAACAAATCGTACTCGACTTACTTTTCAATGATGGGTGCTGCTTCGCCTCTGGCCAATCTGTGGAGACTGGCGTTCTTCTCCAACAGCAGGCTTAGAGTAATTATTGTTTTGTCTAGCTTTATTCCATTTTACTGTCTGAGGGAAGTGATGTATAAAATTGTGCGCCTACCTCAACGTGAGGATGTAAGGGCAAGCGCGTTCTCCCCTTGGCTTCTGGCAACACAACCTGCCATAAAATATTAAAACGAAACAATGTGCGAAAGGGAACAAAAAACATTCTGCAACGAACAAGAGCTGAAAACACATCAAGGGGTTGAGACGGAGGACACGCGGAGGTTCGGTTAATCAGTAAGGCAGACAGTACCCTGTAATCCAGACTGCCTGGCATTTCAAGTCGTGTTTTATAAATTTAAGCACTTTCGACAGTGCGGAGCCCTTGCAGTTAGATAGAAAATATGTGATATATTTAGCCGATCCTTATAAAAACTTCAGTATCATACAAGTTCCTTATACCATAAAATAGATTTAGGAAAAAGCTCCCAAGCTTCTACTTCTAAAAACACCAAAGTTGATGCATTGGTAATCGTCCAGTTATATGCTATATTTATATATGTATGTACATATATTTCTATACTGCGTGCAAAGGAATGAAGAATGTGTTCAAAGTTTAAATCTGAACACTGAAACTGAGAGACTAGTTTACGTAGAAGCAGACAGACGGAACCAGGATTGATCAGGATCAAGAGTGTAGTTTATAAGTGGGGAAGTCTCCTTCACTGAGTTGCACAGTTGTGTCCAAAAATATAATACCCTCTGCAAGGTTATACAAAATGCAGTTAAATATATTTTGCAGAGAAGCCTTTGTTGTCGCAAAAGTAATAAAAAGAAATCCGCCCCCGGGTGGACTCGAACCACCAACCTTTCGGTTAACAGCCGAACGCGCTAACCAATTGCGCCACGGAGGCACTTGGTTGACCCCGAAAAATATTAATTCCAAAGATTAAATTAATTTCACATGATTGGTTTTGACTTTGTAGTGATAGAAAATGTTTTTATCATCTTAATGGAATTTAAAAATATAAAATAAATATAAATCAAATGACCAATTAATAAATTGATTACATCATATAGGTGCAATACTAAAAAAAAACATATAAGGTCCCCTAAACTGATAGAAATTGTAGTAAAAAGAATCCGCCCCCGGGTGGACTCGAACCACCAACCTTTCGGTTAACAGCCGAACGCGCTAACCAATTGCGCCACGGAGGCTCATTACGCCGCAAAAAATTCCTTTCAAACTTACAAAGCATAAAAAAGTTTGTGGACCTTGTTCCTTCACCTCTGTAACTTTAAAGACTGTAATTTTAACCTAATAAGTCATGCACTATTGCAAACTATCGTGTTTAAAAGTTTTGTGTTTGTAGAACCCAGTTTTTTTTTGGTATTCTGAAGTGCAAATGCAGCCTCCGTGGCGCAATTGGTTAGCGCGTTCGGCTGTTAACCGAAAGGTTGGTGGTTCGAGTCCACCCGGGGGCGTGATCTATCTTTTTTGTTTGGCTCTTTTGCATATTTAGTTAATATAAGCTAATATTGAAAATAAACTAGCAAAATATTTTTTAAAAATGTAATTGATTAAATTTTTCCATCAAGAGCATTATACCGAAGCTGTTTTGGTTTGGATGATCTGCCATTATCCTTGTCCTATGCATCTTCATTGTAGTTTACTTTTATTTAAAAAAAAAAACTAAATTTCTTAAAAAATTGTTGTCGTTCTAGATGAAGGTTCCATGGTAGCTCCACTGTTATTGGTAAGTCGGTTCGGTTATAGGTTAAGAACTATACATAAATTAACATTCAAAGTGTACTTTAAATGAACAGAAAATAGATAAGACGACAGAAGGTTTAATAATGTTACTCATCATCATCCCATTGCCCTTTATTTGCAAGCACCACAAACTCAATGGTACAACGCCCAAACCAAAACAAAAGGTCCTAACAAAAAAATAATAAAAAAGTAAGGCGTCGCCGTTGCCGGTTGGGAATCGAGAGTGAATGGGGACGGCGAGGCTGGTGCCACCGCTGCCAAAAATAAACGCAATGTGCAACGATAAATAGGCCGCTCTGCTCTCACTCACGGCATTGTTGTTGCAGTTGTAATTTCTATTTGGCAATCTACTCTCCGACACTGATTCGCGCAGGAGAGGCACGGAGACTTGGACTTCCTGCAGCCCCAACCAAGTGCAAGAGCAAGAGCAAGAGCAAAAATTGATTTTAATTAGAGTCTTTTATTTTTAAACCAATTCAATATAATTTCACATTTTTCTCGCAAATACCCATTTATCGATTCTCTAAGAGTATCTCTTATATACTTGTAAATATTTAGTTTCATTAAAAGAACCCACCTTTTATGCCTTCTCAATGAAGGACCCTATAAAGTACCTCCCAAAACACACCTCCATATCCATATATCCATATAAGAAGTGATTTTGTATCGAACTGAGATCAAATATCAAAAGATACGGTCCATTTTGTCCCATATTGTTCCATTTCATACATAACTTGGACGGTATCAGGGATATACATATCTCTTTTTTTTGAATATTTATTTATGTATTTATCAATTTAACAATGTAAATATTCTATGAGAGGAGTTCCAAAATTTTCGATTTTTAAACATTAAGGGAGAGTTCAGGGGATAAAATATGGGATGAGAGGTTATAATTATTACATATAGTGCAAGAGGGATCGTGTTTAGAGAATATAGAGGATAGAGAGGATATAGAGGATATATGTTTCAGAATTTTTCTCAAAAACATTACCAGGATTGCTATATTCTGACCCCGGGACTAGAAACTTCTTACGATGCGAGGGATGTGATTTATTTGGCGCTTTTTCACCTCCAGAACGAAACGTCTACCTTTTGCCAGTTGGAGGGGGACGTGAGGGGGCCTGACAAAAGGCGTGTATGTCTGGGAGAGCGGGGACCCTCGTTGCAACAGCAACAGAAACAGCAGTTTTCGCCATGGCTCAGTGCTCATAGCGAATTCGTTTTCTCTGCTCTATTTCCCTCCCATTCCCACGTCGTCCGAACTATAAACCTGTAAAGTTGCATGCGCCGCTCTCCCACTCGTTTTTGCATATGGCTTGTATGGCTTGTGTGGCTGTATGGGTGCGTTCGCCGCGAATGTAAAATTATTCATTTTTTCTAAGGTTCAGTCTCAGAGTTGAAGGTCAGTTGATGCTTTATGTCATTCAACCTGCTGTCGTCGTTTGTTCGCAGTTCGCAGTTCGTAGCTTGTAGTTGTTGCCCTAGCATTTTCGTCATTGCTGCGCCAGCATTTTGTGTAGTTGCTGTTCACATGCTTGCAGCTCGCGTGTCGCTGCTACAGGCCACTCGGATGGGGCGTGAGTTGCGCCCCCAGCTGGCAGGGGGCAAGGCGTTGCATTCTCCCCCATCCCTGGGCCTCAGGGCCGAGTGCGCTTTATTGGATTTCCTGGGTAATAGGTTCAATATACGATTACAGCAAATTAGCTTAGGAAAGCGACAGTTCCCGTCAACGTTTCTGAAGTTCAGGCAGGCAGACACGATCTGTGCTCGAAGCAAACCTCCAAACCCTCCCATTTTTTAAAAAATACAAAACAAACATGCATGTAATTGCAATCACAGTCGAAAGATTTAGAAAGAGAGCAGCAGATACAAAGAGCTGAGATTCCCTTGAAAACAAAACATTAAAATCAAAAGTCTCAGCGAAATCAGCACAAAAAGTGTGTTACAAAGTCACAAGCGCAAAAGCAGCAACGGCAACGGCAAGTAAAGCCCAAAGCCACATTGAAGAAGAAACAGAAAAAAGCAGCAACAACTCCAAGCCCAGCTCAAAACCAGTTTTCAGAGTCTCAAAAGTTCCGCACACTGGCCAAAGCAACAACAAGCTTGTGTGACCAAGTACGCGCACTGTGGAGCCAAAAACAATATTTCTGAAAAAGCCAAATATTTAAAGTTAAAAAACAATATCTTAAAAAAAAAGATTTTGCATAAAAAAGAAAAAACTACATTAGCTTCTTTTTTCACAATTTATTTTGTGTAAATTTAATTCTGACATTTTAAGGAAGGGATTTAGAACTAAATTGGCTATTGCTATGGTTCGGTACAACTATATTGGATGCCATTGAATGGCATTGAAACCAAATGTTAAGTTGCGGTCCCACTGTGCTTGGACCGCCGCTTTGGCTAACTGCACAGTTGTTGTTGTTCTTGCCGCTTGGAACTGTCGCGAAAGTCGACAAAAGCAAAAAATCAAATCAAAAGACAAACAGAAACGAAAAGTCAGAAGGCAGCATTGCCAAGTCAAAAATTCGACGCAGAGCGCCTGCGCCACTCTCGTGAGAGCCGGGGAGCTCCAGAGAGAGCTTCCACCTGACAGAAGTGCAGCGAACAGTGGAATGTTATTTTTATTTAATATTATTTTCAATTCACTTGAGCCGCCCTTTAAAAATATATAATTTATATATCGGAGAATAGATAATTTGCTTGAATTGCGCGCATTATCGATAATAAGTAAAGTTGCATATGTGGGTTAGTTTTAAAGTAGGTAAAACTCCTGAATTCACGGAAATGTTTTAAAGTTGTACAAGTCAAAACAATGCCCACTGTGCATCTCTCTCTTTTTTATTTCCTCTCCCATTTGTTTTCCGCCGACAGAGCGAACCGGTAGCCCATTTACGAACCGGTTACGCATGTAGCAACCGGGTAATGGATAACGAATAAGATTCGTGGATTCAAACTAAACATGGCTCGATGGGCCTATACAATTACATCGCGCGTGTTAAAATGAAGAAAAAATAAGAAATTAAGACCAGAAACTGTTCTAAAACCGTAAATAAACTTGCTGAGTGCATTAAATTTGGGCTTGACAGAGCGCCGACCCTCTGTTCCACCTTGTGATTGATGTAAAGAAACAAAATTTAGAATAACTTGCGCTAAGCGGAAGAAAACAAACCAATGAAGTTGGACAACTTTGTGGCTTGTGCGTGAAATTAATAACAAAATAGATTTCTTTCAAAATAAAAAGTTATTTAAGCAATAAAAACTGGGCCGAGCTAGATACGCCGTTTTTGTTGTTGCTGCCACTGGCGAGTGACACGTCCCCCCATGGCCCTCCCCCTCCCATTGACAACATTCCATGCAGTTGGGCGCTTGTTTACTCGCTCTCTGAGAGAGCGAAAAATGTGATGGAAAAAGAAATGAAAAACAGTGCTAATAGTTAATAATTTTCACAGTGCAGTGTCAGTGTCCCAATAATAGTTTCATTCAAGCTTTTCGCTGACTTTGTTATTATTCGATTCGACATTTCAGTTTAATTGCGAAAGCAGAAAAGCCAACGGGGAAATGCACGTGTCGTGGGGTTCAGAAGCAGAAGGGGGAACAGTTATTCTCCCACTCCCACTCTCTCCCAAAAATTGTCGGCTCTCTTATCATACAGAACATGCATCCGAACAGTGGTCCAATCGATGTATTTTTGATGCATTCTATCCTTGTTCATCGGATTTTATTATTATTTATTTTTACAATTAGCTTTGTATTAAAAAAAATAAAAAATAAATACTTATATGTTCCAAAATACCGGTTAAAAACGTAAAAATGTTGACGAATGCAATCGGAATATACCATAGTCCAAAAAATTAAATTTTACAGTATTTAGAAGTTTTCCATAAAATGATTAGGAATTGGAACCAATAAATTGCACATTTTTAGCGAAACTATTGTGCTTGAAATATGTTTTTTAAGGTTAAAAAATATCAGTATATTTTTATCAATTATGCATCTCAATCAATGTTTCGTTGAGTGATATACATTTTTACAATACTTTCAAAGAATTATATCGAATGAATACTATGACTATATTAAGCTGAGTATATTCAAATTCTCTAATATCAAACCGATAACCGATATATGGGTTTATTTCACCAGATCCGTGGTTTACAGCCAATCAACCTCTAGTTTCCCAAACAGAAACCAAGATGATCCGTTTCAAATCCATAAATTTTAAGAGAAGAGTTTTTAAATTTTATTTATTTTTTTACATTCTTTCCTTTTTTTCGCGGGGCTCCAGCGGCAACCAACCGAGGGGCGCTGCCGTTTATCGTACGATCGCGGGGATAGATCCGAGAGAAAAAAGTATAGAAACGATAACGAGAAAGAAGAGGATTTGTACACATATTAAAGCTCCGGTTTTACTGTGGCTTCTAACTGACTGATGGAAAATGTAAGGGAAAACGTAAGAGCAGAATCCATTTAGAACTTTCTAACCAGAACTCAGATGAACAGGAAACTTTTTCTTAAACGATATAAATATCGACAAGTGATAAATTTTTACATTGGTATTAGGATAATGGCGACGCTCTAGCGGCATCACTATGATAAAAATGGCTGAAAAAATTTAGTTTTAACCAATAAATCTCACTAAAAGGGTTAAAAAAATGTAGTTTTAACCAATAAATCTCAGTATAAGGGATTATCTTACCCCTTCATTGTGAGAAAAGGCGGGAGAATTGTATTGGATATCGTGTACTTATTAATAGGAACCATAGTGCACCCTATTTGTTTATTTAAATATCGCAATACTTGCGACTCGAATGCTCAAAAAAAACAAAGTACCAACAAAAAGCAGCAAAAAAAACCGTTTAAATATTATGTCAATTACAGATTTTGGCAAATAGTAAAAAATAAATATTTTAAAGCAATAAAACGAGTGAAAATTTACACAAAAAAACAATAAAACCCAACAATAAAGGTGCAATATTTTTGGATAAAATAAAAGGGAATCTTCAACTTGGTAAGTAAATGCAATGGAATGGGCCATTTTTTAATGTTTTTATACGAAGTTTTCATACTTTGTTTACACTTTAAGGGTTAAAATAGGTTAAAATAAGTTTCCTAATGAATTAATAGACATTTTGGTTTTGAATATAGCTTACACTTTCGATTTCAAGTTCCTCTTAAATATTATTCTTAAAATGGTATTTTCGATATTCGACTGTTGTGTTAATTAAAAAATGATGGTCGTTTTGAAGCGGTATGGCGGTGAGGCAGTAAGGCGGTAGGCATGCATTGGATCTCTGTTATATAATCATTTATCGAAATTGGGTCACAGCACTCGGATTCAGTCGGTCGGTCGGTCGTTGGGTGGGCGGCTCGGGCATAGTAGTTGCCGTTGCCGACCAACGTGAAACGACCTTATCAAGGATTCTGGGTCAATATGCTTACGCCATTTTGTCGGCGCCCCGCTTGGCTGCGCTCCCGTAAGTGACTTGGGGACTTAAGGGGGTGTGTTTAGGGTGCATCGCGGGTGCTTTGCGGGTGGCACACTTGAGAATTGAATTCTGTGTTTAAGCAAGGGCATCGCTTCTCAAAGGGCGGGGTAGCGAGCTTTGCTTTATTTACGGTGACGGTGTGGCGGTGTGACGGTTGCATGCCACACGTACTGAAAGTGCATTAAACTGCTGCATTGACCCCGTTTGGCATCAGGTAATTGACATCTAGTCATGCAATCCACTTTTCCCCAGGACAATTTATAACAATTATTAAATTGAATGCAAGGATACCCTATAAATGTCTTAATTGAGTCAATGATTCTAGCAGAAATTAAACTAATGGAATGTGTGTACGTAAATAAATAAATTCACTTTTGTGGGATGCAGGAAAAGGTTTATTGACATTTCATTCAATCAGAAACTGAAAGTTCTTGCCTTGATGAGTGCTATTTGCCTGGGATTCAGCATGTGCCTCCGTGGCGCAATTGGTTAGCGCGTTCGGCTGTTAACCGAAAGGTTGGTGGTTCGAGTCCACCCGGGGGCGGATTTAAATTTTTTTTTTGCTCTTTATTGAAATCTTTTTTCTAAAATATTTCTCTCACTGCAAATCGGAATAAAAAGTAAATGCTCCCTTATTTTCTTATTTATTTAAATCATTGTTTTTTCTAAATTATATATTTCTATACAATCCACTTGAAATGGTTCTAAAAAAGTAGATTCCCTTATTTATTTAAATCATTGTTTTTTCTAAATTATATATTTCTATACAATCCACTTGAAATGGTTCTAAAAAAAAGTAGATGCGCCCCCGGGTGGACTCGAACCACCAACCTTTCGGTTAACAGCCGAACGCGCTAACCAATTGCGCCACGGAGGCCTTGTAATCCTCCGGAAATTATACATTGTTTCAATTTTTCGAAGTTACTCACAGAATATTTTTATAAATATGAATTTGAATCGGTTTTCCCATTCAATAAATAATTTACAATGCTTTACAAAAAAAATAAAGTTCATGACCCCAATTTATTGCCGCAACACAATATTCACATAAAAAGCTTCTAAACAGTTTTCACCAACGGCTTAGCATGTATGCATATTTTGGCAAGCACCAAGCACGTGCCTCCGTGGCGCAATTGGTTAGCGCGTTCGGCTGTTAACCGAAAGGTTGGTGGTTCGAGTCCACCCGGGGGCGGCAATAATTTTTTTGTTAAAAATTGTCTCCATTCCTGTTTATATATTTTTCATATCCCGGTAACATATTTTTAAATTCGAAAATATATTCAAAGGGCTGAAAACTAATCAATTATTTTGTATGATTTTCATTTGATTCTATTGATTGATTCAATTGTTTCTAACTTCTCGATTCTCTAATATCCTTTTCAGATTTATCGACTCCACAAAATAATGTAAAGGTTGTTGCAAATGGACAACATGAAGGTGTGGCCATGTTGTCAACTTCGTTCAATGAAACAATCAACAGCTTATAAAAAGAATCTCATGAATCTCTCACAATGTACCGTCTGAATGCGATTCAGCAGCAAGAACAGCAGCAACAAAACATCGCTCCAAGCAGCGGTCAAAATCAAACAACAACAAAAATAAAACGATCGATTCCCAGCCACGTCTTGCTGCAACAACAACTGTCGGCTGCTGCTGCATCCACCCCCGCCTCCGCCTCGTCTGCCACCCTTTCTCCATCCACGTCGTCCGCCAACCGCAGCCATGCCGCCCTGACCTTGCTTGTGGCAAATGGCGGCGCAACAGGCACAACAACAGAATCGATAATCGAGGATAAGCCGAAGCCAAATCCCACGACAATTAAAATCGAACCCATGGCAGACGTCATATCCCTGGCAACCGCCGCCAGTGGAGCGCCCGCCAACGCCAGCACTGCCGCCCCAACAACCGCATCTTCCAGCAAGCCGGCAGCCTCGACGTCCGCAGCAGCCGCTGCATCGGCAGCAGCCAACGGGCACTTGGTCCTGGTGCCCAACAAGCGAGCCCGCCTGGAAGTGTAAGTACTCATCACCCATCAGTGATGTGAAACAATCGAAACTATCGATATTTTTCTGAACTATCGAGTTATTTCGGTAACTTTGAAAGTGAAAGCTTTTACACCAATAGTGCATCACACTTTATTTCTTTTGCATTATAATTTACTAATTTTTTTTGCAGTTCCGAGGATTGGATGTCCGCCAGTCCCAGCAGCGTGCCAAGCTCGGTGCCGCCCCTCTCTCCCGGATCGCAGAATCACAGTTACATGTCTAACGGCTACGCCTCCCCCACATCCGCCGGAAGCTACGATCCGTACAGTCCAAATGGCAAAACAGGTGAGTGAAAGCACGGTTAGAAATTTAAAGAAATAAAATGGTTCAAATAAATGAAAAAAAATCTCTAGAGCCAAATCTCTAAAAAAATAGCCAATACATTTCTGTCGTTTTGAATTTTAACATTTCAAACTAAAAAACGAAGATGCAGTTCAACTTAAAAATTAAAAAGATTTAATTGGATACCAAGAAGAAAGTGACAAACATTTAAAGAAAAGAACCAATTGAAAAAGTACTCTTGCTCCAAAACAAAAAAACCCGAAAAATTGACGCAAAAACGCCAATTGTGCGTACCGTGGTAGAAAGTGTAAACTCATGTCACTACTGCCACTCAATTGTTATGCTGACGGCCCACAGATGGTGCTTACTAAGTGTTAAATAATAATAGGACACATTCGAATTCGAATTCCATGCATTTTATGATGTACCTAAAATTATCGGATTTTAGTGTCGCACTTTCTCAATAGGTGTCGCTACACGGAATATTAACACAATGTATGTACGCACTCCGTAGGTGGCGCTTTAACATCAAAAATTTTTAGTTTTGCGTAGTGTCACCGAGGAATAACACTCAAATGCTTGTACGCTTTCCCGCTAGGTGGCGTTAAAAATTACAACATTGTGTTTCTTTTACTTACCGCTAGGTGACGATATTATAGGTTTCTTTGTGTGCGCCATCTAGACGAAGAAATGGGCTATTTCATATCAAATGAAAAACATATTCCACTTATTTTTTCAACATTTTTTGGAACAAAAAATAAGAATTGATTGACCATGAAATGCCGTTTCAAAACTTAAATTTAGTACTTGTTTTGTTTCTGAGTTTGTTGTGGTGAGATTGAGAAGTTTGAAATTTTAGGTGTAAAATAAAGGGTCGGAAAGGTGGATTGGCTTTGAAGACTGAAAATATTCTAAATATTTCGTGCTTGCATGAGAATAAAAAAAAAGGTTTTTTCTTATGGTCAAGAATTTCAGATTTTGTTATTTTGCACCTAATATAAATAAAGCAAAAGAACTTCAAAGAAAAGAAACCAAATCCAGTTGAACATAAATTTAAAACTCATTTGCCATTTGGTTGTCCTTAAAAATCTCTACTATTATCCGGAACACGCAGTCCCAATCATGAAAAGCGTACAGGCAGAATCACAGACTGAGGTACTTACCTCCACACAGACATTTATAGTGGAAATAAGCCGAGAACGTGCCTTTCACCTTTCACGTGAAAGCGCGACCAGCTTCAAGGTCGCAGGCGCTACAGACAACGCAAATAAAAGGCCAAAAACCCGGGCCTCCGACTCCAGTCCACCCCCTCGTGTAAGCCTCGAAATTGCCAAAACGCGCCGGCAGACAGACAGACAGCACAAGCAGGCAGGCAGGCGAAGAGGCAAATAAATGTGGCGAGGTGTTGGGGGGCGGGGCTACGGTAGGCGTCTGACTGACAATGGCAATAAAGTTGAAAGTTCAAGGTCACCAGACGAGACTGCACAAAACACAAATGCGATGTCGTCGTCGTTTTTCGTCTCTAAATACATACTTCTCTCCGCATCGTAAAAAACTTTGGATTGTAGCGGGGGAGGAGGCAAAGAAGAGGCAACAAACTCTGAGGAGGCACCACCACCCACCGCCTACTCGCAATCTGGCAAACCCGCAAACCGTCCAACCCGCCAGACACACGCACAAGCCAACGCCCTGGGCACGGCTTCAGATCTCGTTTAGGGTCCTGGGGGTTTCCTTTTCTGGGGGTCCTTGTCAGCTTGGGTTGCTTTTATGACTCCTAAAATAAATGGCCGCAGTCGGCCCGAAAATAATCGATCCTGCGCCACCCCCTCCGACTAAGTCTCCCCCGGATTGTGCGTGCCTCCCAACCTGTTTGGCTTTCACTCGGCCGCTTGTGGAGGTGTCTGGCGGTGCGCGGGCTGCGTCGACCCAAAAAGCGGGCAGAACGTGGGGGATGGCAGGATGGCAGGATTGGAGGATGGGAGGCTGGAAGGAAGCGTGCGTAATGAAATCATGCCAAGGCTGATGTGGCTGTAAGGCCAAGCCAGCCAGACAGAATCCTTCGGAGGGGTCCTCCCCCTCCCTAGTGGGTCTGTGTGGTGAGTTTGTGCCAGTCTTGTTGTTTTTTATGCCTTGCCATTTCACCGACGATTGGTTTTGCTCTCTTCGGGGGGAGTGTGCAATGGGGCGTATGCGCAATTCGAGAAGAAATTCTCCAAGGCAGCCAATTGGACATTTGTGAACTATTTTCCAGCATTTCTTGGCAATTTATTTGATGATTCCCATGCCACCAATTTTTCGATTAAAATCTGCTCATGACGTGACCAAGGACACTTGAACTCGGTTAAGCAGATACTTTAGTGGACTTCTTCCCATGACCACTTATTCTAATTGTGTTTCACTTTAAGAGTAAAACCATAAAAAGCAAGAAGGTTTCTAAATTTTGAGGAACTAGAGTTCTCCTAACCCATAAATTAGCATAAAAGGTGCTGGCTCCAGGCACTTTCCAGAGAAACCTTAGCCGAACCAAACCAAATCGAATCGATCGCATCGATTGAACAATGTATGCAATTAGGTTTGCCAATGTCTAGACGGCCAAGCCCAAGCTTATAGTCGGTTTAATCTGCGCAGGACACGCAACGCCAAGAAAGGAAGAGAAGAGAAGACGAGGCGGTAAGGCGGCAAGGAGCCGAGACGCCGAGGAGAGCTCTTCAAGGCTTCCAACAAAGGTTTTTCAATCATGTGCCCGAAACATGATAACCGTTGCCAGTCTGGCTTTGTGTCTGGACTTTGTGCAAAAAGCGCCTGAATCTCTTCGCCGGAAAACTGGTTTTGGACGCCTCGTTCTTCTGCTCCTTCTGCTTCTTCTGCTGCTTGCATTTCCTGATTATGTCTTAGAATTTTTGGCTTGACCAAACTGCGATCTTGCGTCCTTTCAAATTTGTCGCTGCGGTTCTTGTTTATCTCGTCCTTCTCGTCTTTTGTTCAAGGTCTTCGCGTCTCCGTCTGCGTCTGCGTCGGAGCTTAAAACCAAGGGACAGCTGCTTTTTTTTTGCAACCAGCAGGTACACTTGTCTGCCTTTGTTCAATAAAAAAAAAGGATAAAAAAAACACAACTTTTGCCTTAGTGTGTCAAATGGTCTGCAGGGGTTGCTTAACTACTGCGACGGACAAGCGGACAGGCGGACACACGGACGGACAAGCGGACGGACTTCAGTATCGGTGCAAAGCAGAGCCATTGTTTATAAGTTGGCACATGTTTTGCCATTCTCTCTTCTTTCGTTCTTTCTCCATGCTAGCCTCCCTGTACCGAAAAGCATGTATTTGGCTTGACCTTGATCTTGAAAGCATATTTATGTACCCCTATATACTAAGTATATATAAAGCAATACATTGCCAAGTACATTTTTATCATGTAGAGAGCGAAAACCACAAAACGTTTTCGTTTTGGAAGTGCAATATAAACCGTTTATCGAGAGCTTTTCAAGCAGAAGAAGATGTAACTGAAGCTCTAACGTTTACCGTTGTTTTCAGTGCATCCCACTTACACACACTTACACACGTGGCACCCTGTGCTAACCCAGTGAGCTTGTAACCCAATTAACTTCCATTTCGCCCGGCGATTCCAATCCAGAGTTCGAAAACGAAAAGTTACCCCAAAGCCCAGTGCACATGAGGAGCCGCCGAAGGGTTAAAAAACAAATTTGAAACCCTGGATGGCGAGCGTTACCTAATAACCCTTCCCGCTTCCCGTTTCCCGTTCTGGGTGCTCCCTGCAAGTCGTCTGCGCTGGTGTGCGAGTTCAATACGTGGAAGCATAAATAGGCCAAATGCCATTAGCACAAGAGCCTCGTGCGACGCAGTGGCGGGTTCTTGTTTGCTTTCAGAATTCGCTTTTTTTCGCGTATATCAATGCAGAATATAGGCTTGTTGTACGTGTGTCGGTGTGTGGCTCTCTTCCATGCAGAACCCTCACAATTAATTCATACAAAACACAAAAAAGGAATCAAAGAAGATTCCAAAAAAAAATAACAAATTCTCCTTGTACATAAAAACACACACACACTCAGAACAGAACACACATATGGCTGTGCATTTGCGAATTAAGTTTGTCCTTGAAATTCATGTGAAATTTTTCGGTATAATAATGACGAACCGGAATCATGACGAACGTATTTATCATGTTGCATTCTGAAATGGATCGTTTATTTTAAGGGAATATATACGTTAGAAGATCAGACATATTATTTTATTAGCTTAAATATTTATTAAACATTTTTGTTAAATTTATTGTTAGTTATCGCGAAAAAGCTCTTGAAAAGTGATCCTCACACGTTTTTTTTGGATGTAGGTTTATAGGTTTGTCCTTTTTGTAGATTGTAGTTGTAGGTTTTTATGCAAAAGTTTAAAATTAGCAAAAATTATTATTTTCGAAATCACGTTGAAAGGTTTTAGATAAATTTTCGACTTCCTTCCTAGGTACATGCCTATAGATAGGATAATGATATTTTTAATCATTTCTGGTTCTAGAACCTTTTTGTATTGCCTAAATTAGCAAAAATGATATATTTGACAAGATCAGTTTATAATCCAAAGAGTTGAGG
This sequence comes from Drosophila ercepeae, assembly GCA_018150545.1. NCBI lineage: Eukaryota > Metazoa > Arthropoda > Insecta > Diptera > Drosophilidae > Drosophila > Drosophila ercepeae. The sequence goes on from JAECWL010000161.1 coordinate 19,295,851, forward strand.
CTTAGCTAATGGACCCAATTATATTATAGACCAAGGTGGGACCTTCACCCACTATAATCCACCTCATATATCTATTTCATATATTTAAGTTTTCTCGATAATCTGAAAGTACGATTTGATATTTTAACATATATTCGAATAACATTTTTCAATAAATCTGAATGTCATACCAAACAACGCCCTTGTGGTTCCATTTCTGACCAGGAATCAATTTGCAATTCCCGCCCACTGGGGTCTCCACCAAACGTGAGATACTTGCAGTTGGAAGATTTAAGGTTTTAGCAATTGGGTTGGAAATACACAAGCAGAAAGGTAAATAGAGAAGGGTGCCCAGGCTGGAGATCCTTCAATTTGCAGTTAAGACGAGAAAATGCCACGGTGGCATTTTCCTAAAGGTCCTTGGGAAATGGGAGTAGTATTATTTATTGGGAAGTGTAGGTAGAAAGGGGGTTATATCCCGTAACAGGAATTTCTTCTTGTGAAATAAAAATTCATAATTCATCATCCGTAATACATAATACTTTAATCTTGAACGTTTCTCCTGATGCTATTTGCACAGCAAACTCTGATACTCGCTGCTGATTTCGCTGAAACATTTGTGAGGGCCTGGAGAGGAGGTTTGTCCGCGAATATCTGTTCGCGAATATAAAAATATAGGATGTGTACACACGAACAGTCATTGCTATTGCGGCTGGTGTGTGTTGCGGGTGGGGGGAGGGTGACTGCTGTTTGCACTTTTTCGCATATCGCAGTTGGCCTTGAATTAATACAGCGAACTTTGGCTTTTGGCGAGTCGCGAGTCGCGACAGTTTATCGTACATCTCTGTAAAAAGATAATTAATTTCATGGCATCGAGTCTGATAATTACCGAGCACATTTCGTTTCGTTTTTCTTTTTCTCAATTTGTTGTTTTCTTTGTACTTTTTATTTTTGCACACATTCCCATACATATACATACATTCCTATACATATGTATGTACATATGTATCGTGTTAGCTGGTTGCATTTTGTCACCGATCAAAATGAAAGCGTCGAGTGACTTTCGTTTCATGCGAATTCGGAGAGAGATGTATGTACATTGTACACACCTACATACATACATACAAACATACGTATATTCAATACAAATGTATTAAAAAGCGAATATACAAACACGCGCGATAATTTCCAAAAATGTGCCAACAACAAAGAGCAACCCATTTCAAGGTCACACACACTGCTCCACGCCCCGACACAAAAACACACTCACACACACATCAATATTGCAAAAAATAAAAATAAATAAATAACAATAAACACGGTCGAGATAATTTTCGCTTTATTATTTTTCGGCTTTATACAGTGCGTTTCAATGCTGTAGGAGCTTTTTTAAAATATTTTTTACAGTTTTTTAATATAATTTTAAGGTTAATCTGTTTAAAGCAACAAGGAATGGGACATAACACTTTAGAAGTGTGGTAACATTTTTTTTATCCGCTTTTTAGTCTTAGTATCTTTTGTTTTACACAATTTAGCATATTTTAAAAGCTAGATTGTGTTAAAAAAAGCTTCTATACTTTAAAAAGTAACGATATTTAAGTTTTAAAGTTGGACGTCTAAGTAACATTTTGAAAAAAACACACACTTATAAATATTTTAATTATATTTTCAAAGTTACAGAATTAGCTAAAAGTAGGGTTAATTACAGGTTTAAAGGCTTAATAAAATCCTTCACAGTATTTTTAACATATTTGTTTTGTAAGTACATTGTTTGTAAATAAAAGGTAATTTAAAGACTTTGTGATTGACCTTTTGACTATGAAAAAAAAGATTCTTAAATATAATACATTGTCATTCCTAATCCCTGAATGGTTTTTCAAAACAATGCGTAATCTATGAAAAAGAATACTTGTAATGCCCTTAGTTTTATGAAGCTCGTTTTTATTGCTCATACTCGATACCGCCCTTCCACCCACCCCCTCTCGAATGCTCTAGACTCGCCACACATGCATGACCGTTTATTTATTATTATTAAATCAGGTCAGAGACCCATTAACACATATACCAGTGTGTGCGTATGCATGTGAGTGTGTGGAGAGTGGCAAGTGATCGGGAAGGACCAGGAGGGGCTGGGGGCTGACTGGCATTGTGTATTTCATCAGTCGTCATCATATATGGTGTTGCTTCTCTCTGCGGAGACAATTATCTGAATGCGTTTTGTTGGGGGTCGCTCTCCGCCAGTCGGTCAGTCAGTCCGCCGGTCCGTCAGTCAGTTAGTCAGCCAGTCAGACGGCCTGTCAGCTTCTCACAGAAACGTCATCAAAATGGCCGCTGAGCGAAAACAAGTTGAAATGGCAGGTCGCTAAAAATAAACTTCATTGCGGTGCACGTAGACTTATTTCTCTGAAATTCGTATAGAAAGCAGATCCATTCACGGCAAATAGTCGAGAATCAAACAAAGGCTGTCTAAAATATCCAATATTTACATTCTTTCGGCAGATTTGCGGCCTTCCTCTGCATATTGCCTATCTTATCGCGCATCTTATCATCGGTTTTAGAAACCGTACCTGGGGGTCGGGTGCATTGTACTCGCATTATTTAGCTATTAATCATAGACGCACACCTGTACCTGAGCTCTCGCCGTGTTTGTGTTTATGGGGAGCCATGAAAACATCAATCAATATTGAGATGAAAGCACAAACAAGACGGGTTCCCTCTCTCCTCCCGGCTCTGTTTTCCTCCCAGTTTTCCTTCTTTTCTGTTAATTAATAGCCGCTCTCCCACTCTCCCACTCTTACTCTCAGTTATTCTGCACTCTCCATTCTTTGCTTTTCTTTTATTCTATTTGCGTTATTCGCGAACTTTTGTATCTGAGCAAGAAGATAAATATACTAAGTACCATACCCTTGGAATGGGTTATGTAGATATTGAGATATATCTTTGACTACGCTAAGTTTTTAATTTTTTAAAGATCTAAAATCTATCAAGAATGTAGAGAGTTTATCCTGAAAATGCATCTCTATAAAATCAGACAAGTTTTCCAGTTTTCTGCTTAACGACTTTCAGGTCAGTCTAAAAGTCCAGTATTTTTTAAGCTTTTGTTGTATTTTTTTTGTACTTGTAAATCGTCTCCAAAACAATCTACCAAAAAGTATTTTTTTAGGGTACTAAAATTATGGCTTACTAAATTCATTTGTTTGTATTTTATTTGTTTTATTTTTTATATTTTTTTGTGCTGTATATGTAGTCGTTGCACTCGTCGCCTTGCCAGTTGTTGAGATAAGCGCTTGTTGTGCCGTTTTTCGCTGTTAATTTCCATTTGAAAGCGAAAGCGAATGTAAATACAGTCGGAATTCTATTTTCAAATAGTAGGAATGGTTACGAATAAATTTCATTAAGTATATAAAGTATAGTCTTAGGCTTAGTTGGAGTAAAAAATAAAATAACCTCTCCTTTTATTAATCAACAAAAAATATTAAACAATTAACTTACCTGTTTTTCGCGTTAATACATAAGCAAATTCCCAGCGTGTACATGCAATATGACCTCAGAATTTCGATTATATTTTAGCGGGGAAAAAACACTGTTCAATTGGGGGAAACAATGAACCTAAAACGCAATAAAGTCTGATAATACCTGCAAAAATTTGCTAAAAAAAACACAAATACACAAAATATACGTGTAAATGAGAACAAAGCTTTTCAAATCACAGCAGACCGAAAATCGGTAAAACAAAGGCCGAGGAAAGGCAATAAAAAATACAGAAAAATCACTCGGAAACCTTAAAAGATTATAATTTCTATTTAGAGTTTATTAAATTATTAATGAGACAGAGATATTTAAATTGAAGCGTAATAAGCTTTCTTACAAAAAAAATTTAATTATTTTCCAGATAATATTATTCAAAAGAATCCTATTCTAATCTCTCGCACGTTTCAAATGCAGATTCTTTGCCATGTCATTTGGTCCGTCGCAGACAATGCGGCGTATACGGAATATGAATCATACGCCCAGTCCACGCACCGCTCGCACTCGCACTTGCTGAAACCCGTGTTTGATTGTGCCTGCGTTAGAGGGGGAAGGGGGGATCTGCTTTTACGTTCTATGCGTAAAAATTGTGCGTGTGACGAGAGGCGTTAGTTATCGCTTGGAAGCTCAATGAATCGCAGACAGCAAATACATACATGTGTGTGTGTGTGTATAAAGCATATAAAAGAGAAAAAATAAATAAGAAATAAACACGGGAAACGACAAACAAAGCAAACTAAATCAAGAGGAGCAGTGTCGGAAAAGTTTGATAGAAAGCAAGCAAAACAACAGTAAAGCAATTGGATTTTGCCATAAATAGTTGGCATTGTTGTTGCGGCTGCAGCTATCGGCGGCGGAGAGAAAAGGGGTAGGCGAAGCAATATAAAAACTATTGCGGTGGGTCAGGGTGAAAATGAAATAGAAATCTATGAATAGTTGCGAGCGGTGCAGAGAGCCAGCGCCGTGGAGAGCGGGAGCCGCGATATTAACATTCACAACTGAATAAAATTTCCTTCTCTCCGCTTCGGATGATTAAGCAAATAGTTTGCCGCAAATTAACTGTAATGGCAGAGCAACTTGGATAAGCGGGCTTTTGCACTGGACATGTGCATTGTGATTATGTTTTTCAGGGTCGCAAATCACATTGAGACTAACCTGAATTTATCATTTTTAAACAAACTCAACTTTTTAGTTGGGGAAATTAAATATAGCAGACGAGGATTATTAATTTAGATTCTATTCTACCTGAGGAAGATTTTCCGAAGAAGGTATTTTCGGTAGGAAAGACCAAGTGCCCGGCTAGCTCAGTCGGTAGAGCATGAGACTCTTAATCTCAGGGTCGTGGGTTCGAGCCCCACGTTGGGCGAAAATACCTTTTTTTTTTTGTTTTGTTTTATCTTCAGCTAATTTAAAAATAAAATAATTTACAAAAAAGTTCTTTGATGCGATCCTGCCAGGAGTCGAACCTGGAATCTTCTGATCCGTAGTCAGACGCGTTATCCATTGCGCCACAGGACCGGTTGACAAGCGGTATTTTCAATCTATTTATTAGCCAGCCTACTAGACCCTAAATTATTCTTGAATATTTAATTAGCTTAATGGGGTCTCAAAGAACAGTAGAAGCTACGACAGCGAGTGACTAACTAGCATTTATTAAAAAGTAAAAACAAAAATATTCCGAATTCTAAAGCTCGTAAAATACAACAAAAAAAAGCTAAAGCAAAGCAAGGCGATGGGAACACGTTTTTGCGCTTCACAAAACAAGACACAATGACGATGATTATAACGAAGGCGTGTGTGAGTAGGACCGTGCGGGGCGTGGCAGCCGCTATACCCGACACTCACGTACGATGGGGTGGCGGGGGAGGCAGTAGGGGGCGCAAGGCAGACACGGTCACGGCGGCAACAACAACGATTCGGCAATACAAAGGCAAAATGAAATTTTGCCAAAATGCTAAAAAAAAAATGCCAAAAAAATGAATAAAATAAGCAAAACAAAAAACGACGAAAGTAAAACCAAAATGGCCGACATCGGCTGCATTTTGTATATAGAAATTTTCGTCTGGCTTTCAGACAAAGGCCGCAGCGAGTGCTGGGCGAGTGGAGAGCGAGAAGGTAGTGGGTCTGCCACTGCCACTGGGAGTGCGGGCCATTTAAATGAATTAGAATGGAAGTCATGAGCACTTGCTGGCCGCGTGTTTGTGCTTCGCATGACACAGATACAGATTCAAAGATACACAGCAACTCAGATACGCAGATACCCAGCTACTCAGATACTCACAGACTCAGCTACTCAGACATTTAGATACTCGAATACCCAGATTCTTGTTCTCAATCAGAGAACCTGCCGTAGGCACTTGAGATATCCCCATCGTTTTAGGCATCTAGCCCTGACCCTAATTCCTCGGATAAACTCATATATCTCTGCCAGACCACCAAGTCTTGCCCAATTTGCGGAAAAGTTCCGAATCGAGAGCCCTAATCTTATCTAATTCAGAGTCCTATGATTCAGACACCTCCCGAAAAGCGAAAATTGACAATCGAAAAGCGATCGACAAGGTGTCAATGCTCTTGGGGAGTTCAATACACTGGAAACTAATCAAATAATCCATGAAAGCTCTTAATTATATTCACAATAAAATATGCACAAATTATTTACTAAAAGTAAACGAGAATAAAATCATTTAATTATAATTTGAAAACCGCATCTGACGTTTGGCGGTTTCTTAAAAATTCCTTAAAATTCGTCATTCTGCGGGTTATTGAACTTTTTTTAGAAAGCTTGTGCAGTTTAGTTTTATTTATTGTGTTAAATACACACTTTACGATGCCGTTTGTCAATATTGATTTATTTATGTTAGTTTTTTATTAAAAAAGGAACTGGTTTCCGTTAAGGAGTGAGGCATTTTAAGTGTAAACCATTGGTTTATATTTGCTATCCAAGTTTGTTTAAAAGCGTTAATTTCTCATTTTTAAAAAGTTTTTTCTACATTTTAGGAGTGTAGTTTTCTTAAATTAATATTCGTTTAAGAAACTACTAACCTTGAGTAACCTGTAAGGGTATAGAAACTTCGTTGAGAGTCGGCTTTCTGCACTCGCTTTTCATATCCTCATTGTTCCGAAGGTAAACAAACAAATATCAAATGCACAAATGAGGGCACTATCTCAAGGTCGCTCCCAATTGTATTCGGGTGTGCCTGCCTATCTGATCACACACCCTCACTCTGCCACTTCCACCTCCACCCACACCTCAACTTTCATTTTCGTTTTATTTTCGCCTTTGTTTGATTTTTTCTATTTACTATTTTTTGGCAAACAACCTTCATAAAACTATTTTTATCAGTGAGAGTGGAATGGGGCCAATGGCAGCACAATTTCTGTTCGGGGTTAGTGTGCCAATTAACGATTAGATTATGCCGAAACCGCCACCGCTTGCGGGTTAATGTGCGAAATTATTTGCGGTCGAGGAGTTCTAGTTCCGCGCTCTGCCCCTCCCGAGTGCTAAACAAATCACCTATGCAAATGCCATTCGATGCTGGTCAAGTGTAAAGTGATTCGCACAGGTCCGGTCTATAAATAGGAAACTAATATAAGCCGTTTCCTGTCTTGCGACTTCTCCCACTTGCGTAGACGGTGGCCACAAGACGCATCCAATGCGTCACACCGGCTCGTCCAGGGCATTGTGGGTGCGGCATCGTGTCAGGTTGGACTATTTTGGACTTATACTGAGGGCAACAATAGACACCAGTAACTAAGGTAAGGTCGTTATGGGTTTAAAGATGCGGGTGCCCCAATGACGTTAGTTGGGTCTGCGTTTCGTAACCAAGAACCCAGAGTCGTAACACTACGGGTAGATGAATAAACAAATAGATTTCGTTTAAAAAAAGAATGTCAAGAGAGTTGTTGCCTTACATTACTTTGTTTTTAACCAAAAACTGTCAATCCTAATGGAGGAAGCCTCGAACTTTTATAGGGAGACTCTTATAGGGATATACTTGTACTTGATCAGAAGAGGTCCTTCTAGCGTGGTTAGTCTTCTTAAGGGTGAATCGTAATTCCTTTAAAACTGTTAAACCCTTGACAAACTCTTGACAAAGTATATTAAAATATCGGAATATAAAACGTTTCGATTGAATTGCTTATTTAGTTCACCGACTTCTCCATTCGGCAATTGCCCGACTTCACTTTAAGCGACAATTGACGCTAATCGATCGACTCGCTCCCCCTCCCAGTCAGTGTCAAGCCAGACGGAGCTTCTCTCGCCCCATGGAGGCTTCCCAATTTAGAGCACAATACGAGTATACGAATCCAGAAAATACAGAGAAATTGTATCATTGTCCATAATAAATCTAAATCAGCAGAGTGACAATCGAAAACAAAAACCAGTATGGAAAAAGTGCATTTATCAAAGTCGAAGCATGGACATCCTTGCATGGGCAAAAACATGTTTAAACATGTCAGATTTTTGGGGTTATGAATTTCTGGAATATTGAAACCATCTTTGGGGGGTTGGCAATGGGTTAATTATTAAAGTAATTGGAGATCTATTAGAGGTTGTAACTAAGAGACTAATAATTTATAAAATTGCAAACTTTAACTAGAGGGTTTCTGACATTTTTTGTAACCTGCATCTAAGGTTCACTTTAATGTGCATTCAGGTTCGGATTCGCATTCGCATTCGGATTCGCAATTCCAAGTATATTATACAGAATTCATGAGCCAGACGGGCGGGGCAAATGACCCAAAATATTTCACCAAAAAACCAACACTTCAACAAATGTAAATCAAATATGGAGACTCTCAATATAAGCAAATAAATTCGGAAATACAGTGGAAGGGGTGGAGGGTACCTTTTGTGTATTTTCGTTTAATTGCAATCGAAATTATATCGACTTTTTATTTTTATTGAAATGTTTTAATAAAACAAAAGAAGTTACTGTTTTATTTAGGTAATTTATTTAGCATGTTTGTGCGGAGAAGAATTTATATTTTGAATGCTTTTCAAGGGGATTAAAATTCAAGATAAGACAGGCGTGGCATTTTGGCCCACTTTGCAGCCACTTGCCCCACTGTGCCAGCGAGAATTTAACCTTGAGCCGCAACTGATTACAAAATTGCAATGATAACTGCCACTGACCCCACGGCAGAGATGGAAGGCGGGGTGGGGGCGTGGGCGGGGAGGTGGCTGAGAGCGCAGGCGGAGAGAGGAGGCAGAGGCGGAGGCAGGCAGAGAAAGCAATCGCTTTTTTTCGCCTTGATAAGTCATCGTCTTTGGCGAAGCATATTTTTGCATTTGTTTTGTTTCCTTTCCGCCAGATGGTGGCGGGATGGGTCGCAGGGTGGCTTGGGGTGGCAAGGGAGTGGCCTTGAGGGTCGGGGGAGGTGTGTTTTTGGGCAAATAGCAACGATTTTTAGGACGAAGCTCTAAACGGAAATCGAACTTCAATTTGCAACACAAATAAAGGCGCTCAAAGGGTTGGAAAAATGTTTTCAATTCCAAGAAAGCGCATTTTCCAAAGATTTCAATTCTGAAATTTACAAATATTCACCAGCGGAAATATATAGAAATATATGAAAATTGTGCAAAACGAAATGGGAAAAATACGTGACTTTACGAGATCTGATTCAATTCAACTTCTATATATATTTTTTAAACTTAAAACAGAAATAGTCATTTCTAGGTACTAAATAATTTATCCAAAACAAAATTGTGTATATGAAATTTCCGGAATCAAAATCAAAATATTTTTTTATGGTTATAAAATGAATCATATTTAAGAATCTAAAAAAATAAAGAAATGGAATGCATCTATACACAAAAATAAATAAAATTAAAAATAAATTGTAATTACTTACGATTTTTTGTAAGGATGCTAGGATTCCATGATTCCCGCGGATTCCCAAATAAAATAAATCGGAAATTTGTAATTTAAGGAAAGTTTTTATGTATTTTTATGGATCATTTTTTATTTTTTTGAATAACACAAAGTCGCCAACGCTATTGAGAATGCATTAAAATCAGAACCAACTAGATCATGCCTGAAAGGAATCGAAAAAAACTAAAAAAAAGACTTCCAAAAGGACATACTCCCACTTACCCTGCAACTTGGCCAACTGCTCGGTGGTCATAACAATGGGAAGGATTTGATCTAGGCCACTGGGGGCTATCAAGCTGGGGTCGGCGATCGGGCCCATGTAGCACTTGCGCATCTTGAGGTACTGCATCCAGACGTTCAGCCCCTCCTTGGGGGTGTCCAAGGGAGAGAGGTCCTCGCCGCCGGCGTTGCGCAGGTTGAGGTCGATGTGGCCTTCGTTGACGAAGAGCTGACGGGTCAGGTGGAAGTGGCTGTTGGTTATGTAGATGTTCGATTGAGGTGGCGGAGGCGGCTTCTCGTTGCGGGCCTGCTCCTGGAGAACGGAGCGCATAAAGTTCTCACTGATCAGGTGGATGTTGCAGTCGCGCAGGTCGGCCATCATGCGCTCCAGGTTGAGGTTCTTCTCGCGCAGCATCTTCACCTGCTCGTCCAGCTGCCGCTTGTCCTGCTCATAGATGTGAAGGGTGTGCTCCCACTCGAGGTTGATCGAGCGGACATCGCAGTTGTGCTTCTGTCCTAGCAGTCTCTGGCCCAGGAAACGCTCCGAGAGCTGGGTCAGCTTGGAGAGTGCGTAGATGCAGGCAAAGATCCAGAGGAAGTTCACGTACCCGTCGTAGGAGCTGCTGCCGGTGCAGGTCTGGTCCCCGCCTGACCCGAACTCCATCCGCTCCATCCTCAGAGTCCCGTCCGCCATCAATCCTGTGAGGTTAAGGTTTTCCATGCTCGAAGTTTTTCGTGTTTTTATGTTCAGTTTGTTTGTGAGGGTGATGGAATCACATTTGAATTTTAACGACTCGAGGGCTGCCCATGAAAGTGGTGTCGTAGCCTACTTTCCCGACAAGAAAGTGACTTGGATAGGGAAACTATCGGCTAAAGTAACTTAAGTAGGGAAACTATCGGCTTACTGTTTTAGCAACTATAAAATGAAATAATTTTTTGACTATCCTCGGGCTAGAGGTGGGATTTGATTTTTTTTGAAGATTGATTTTATCGATACGATAATCGATACGCTGATCAATCGATACTCCATAATATTCAATATTCAGGATATTCAATAATAATATATTATATAAGTAATATTTATCATGAAACTATGTTTAAAAAAAAACCCGAAAAAGGGTCTATTTAATCGATATGTGTCGATAGAATCAACACATTAAACATCTATATCGCAGAAACTGAATCAATTCCTACTCCCCCTTTAACCTCAAATGCTCATCCATCCTCATTTTGTGTCACTTTTTGGATAAATTTCTGAGAAACTCGCACCACCAATTTTTTAAAAATTACTAATACACTTTTTTTTTTAACATATTACTAAAAGAAATATGTTGCTTGCTGCCAATAACTATTATTATATTGGTACATCACTAATCACTATATCGATATGAAACATGAATACAATTATTTGAATTAGGCATTTATTGTGAATTTTTCGTCAATATTCCTAAAAAAGTATTTGTTTTTTACACAAAGTTCTGAGAATGACATTGACTTAACTATTGGTTTAGTTTTTTATCTCGATAATATAATATTAATCTTACGACGAAGAGCCTATTAAGATATTGACACAAAAATATGAAAACCATTTGTAATTTTTTCCAAAAAAACTACACCAACTTAAGTATTTTTTTAAATACAAATTTCTGAAGCAAGCTTGAACCTAATGGGGTATGGGAGCTTTTTGGAACATCGACCCCCATTGGAACAACATTTTTCGAACTGCCCGTAATTATAGGCTCTATATAGTACTTACGGTTGATTTCTACCCGTTTTCTAATTAGACCAATAATACGGAGACTGAGCCAGGTAAACAGGGCCAGAGCTCCTGCAAGGATTCCATCAACCATTTTGTCCACAAGTGCGGCATCCATACTGGCCAAAACTCTTCAAAGCACTCTTCAGAATTGGTTGAACATATCCAAAACTGATACACTACGCTATAATTTTTTTGAAATTTTGACAATGATTTCAAAGACCCCAAAATGTGAAATTGTAGAATTGAACTAAAAATTTGGATCTGTTTCCTGGGGATTATTGAAAAGTTTTTACTGGAAAGTCAGTAGAATTCGTTGAAATCCCTCCATAGCAACTTTTTTTTTTTGCAATTTTTGCATCTAAAATTTAATAATCAAAAATGGGGGAGACCGCAGACTTTGCGGCGTAACTCGCGGCGTTCATTGAACTGTCGGTAGGCAAATTATTTTCCCCATAATAGTTCGGAGTGCTAATTTCTATACCACCCGATGGGAAACCTAATATTATATACTTCAATTAATATAATAAACTTAATTCAATTAAAGGGGTATTATACCTATGTCCTTTGGAAGGATAGCGCAGACTAATGTGTTTTAATCCCTCTTGTTTCGAAAATTTGTCTCCCAATAGGAGCAGAGTCAGTGTTATAATTATAATTAATGGTTTTGTTTTTCTAATCACCCGTTAATTGATTTTAAAGACTAGAAAAAAGGTTTGGTTTCTCTCCAGACACCTGAAAACATATGAAATTTAAAATTGTTAAAATCAAATAGTTAAACTAGATCCAAATTCATCGAAAAATAGAGGAGACCCTTAAAAGGGTATAATTAAATAATAAAATGTTGCACTAATTAATTGTTTGGCATGCATACAAAAAGCTGCGACACCAGCAGACCTCCTCACACTTGATTAAACAAGTGCAATTTAAAAATAATTTTTAAAAGTTTGCTTTAGTTCAAGGGAAGTGCCTTGGGGTGCCTAGGGGGTGGTGGGTGGACGAAGGATTGCCACAATTGCGTTGTTGTGTGGCGAATGCGTTGCTATTTTTTCACCCACAAGCTCTCCATCGGTCAGTGCTGGCAGCTGATTAGTGGAGTGTCAGTTATTAAGCCCCCAGCAGGGCGCGTGTTGCACTTGCAACACCCCGGGTAAGCACCACCCCTTTAGGAACGCCCCCTGTAAAAGGACATTCCGTGGCAGCAACAAGTGTTTACAATGAATTATGCACCAGCATTAGAAACTTTGCTTTTTTCCGGAGTCGCCCTTTCCACTTCCCTTTATTTGTTGTCCTTTAGAAATAGATGATTTATTGTTTTGGACTCTCAATTAGGTGGGTGTGGTTCTGCCTCCGTTTTTTTTTGCGTTCTATTCAAACTGGAGATGGACTTGTTATCGATAACTGGCGCGACAAGGGCACTCCCACCCCCTCTGATTAGTATGCAATCGATGTTGCCGCCCGTCGTCTGGAATTACGCTCAAAATCGCTGGCACCCCCGCTCCGGAACTCTGGAGGATGGCTCGCATTTACATAAAGCCTAGACCAGCACATTTATTCATTCTTGCTGTTCCAGAACCAGCCTCAAATTGTCACATAAAGTTAATACTGTCACTCATGTTCTAAGTCGAGGCACATCAGATTGTATCAGGAAACTTTCCAGGAGCATAAATCCATAAATTGGAGGAATATACCTCATGTGGGAGTCTAAGACCTTGAAGGTCCTTCGTATTTCTTCCGGAAATGTCGCCCACAGTCTGGATTTGTAAACAAATAGAAAAACATTTGGTTTTGTGACATTTATTTTATTCAGAATTCAGAATATTATGTGACGTTTAAATTAGTTTCGGGAGATTTCCTAAACATTCCAAAAACATATTTACTTATGAATGTTCAGGGTTGATATGCTAGCCTACAAAATTAGTGATTGTGTTTCATTTTGTTGAACTTTTTGGTGTCGCAGACAGCCTGTCAGGTGCCAGTCAGGTGCAATTCCAAAATTCATTTCAAATTCCGCATTCAGGTGGATTTATGGATGTGTTTACTGAGGCCTGTATGGGCGAGTATGATAAGCTTGAAAAAGTATTGTTGAAAGCTTCCCATTAAATAGACTCTGGAAATTGTTCACACTCTGGCGGCAAAATCTGAAAAGTGACTTACACTTCTAATGCTTCCTGCTTGGCGAAATGCAAATTGGCGAGACTGGGTCTGGGTCTGGGTTAGTGGTGTTACTGCCCAGTCAAGGCTTTTCCGCTCACGAAACTGGGGAAAACACCCCGGCTATAATTTAAAAAACAAACTAAAAATAGTTAAAAAACAACAAAACTTGGCATGCAGTAATTTTGTTGAGAATTATCGCTAATTCGATGTCAATGATTCCTCTCGATGAATGAAATCCACTCTAATTAACTATAACTTTGTACTAATTAAATGTTTTTTCTATATCTTTTCAGGTGAGTTTCTCCATTTTTTTTGACATGGGTAAATATACATAAATGTTACTTATTAAATTTATTCAATATATTCCATTCATTTCTTAAATAATGTCTCCAAAAATACGAAATTTTGGCAGACTTTGATGGGTTATGATTAATTAATTATGATTAAGAAAATAATAAGAAAAATATTTAAATCTAGTTTAGTTTCTAATGGATATTCTTATATTTAGTAAATATTTGAACAAATACAATATTTTCCAACGAGACGTACAACATACGGCAGCGCCACCGGTCGCTTGGTTGTAATCGAGAACTCGATAACATTTCCAGTTATGTTTATCCATGCACTAGCCCGTTCTGATCCACTGTGCCTCGCCTTCGACCTTCTAGCCGCCCATTTGCGGCAAGTCATGTTGCAATACACACGCTCTGTCCTCCTCCGTCGCACCAAAGGCTCCCCATCGCACCGTCGCCCATTCAAGCCCGCTTATCGGCAGGCAAACCACCACCACTAATACCGATACCGATGTTCGACTATTTGCTATTTGCCCGCAGTCGGGCCCTGTCTTGTGCCTCGATTCTGTGTTGTTGTTTCTCCTTTTGCCGCCATTCTGCCACCCCACTCCCCGGCAAGTGACTACCTCAAGTGCAAATCGGCAATGCGCCACTGAACGACATTAAACCTGACTTTGCCAGCGCAGCCGTCTTTGTCCAACTGGCCGGCCGCCCTTCTCGCTCCCACTGCATCTTCCGTGGCACCCGACCCGATTCAAAGTCAAAATCAAAGCAAGAGTCGCACCGCCCCGAAGCCTTCCGATCGGATCCGATCCGAGCCGAGCGCCGACAAGCCAAACAAGGCAAACCAGACTAGCCAAAGGAAAATGCGAAGAAAAGAAGAAAAAAGTATAACTATGTCCGTGCACAGGCAGGAGGTAGGTGGTAGGAGGTAGGAGATGGTGGGGGGGTGGGCTGCGGCGCGGAGTGGTTGCAGCCTGTCTATGGGCCAGAGTGCACAAGCAACAAAGAAAACAACAAACAGCAAAGCAACAACCATGGCCAGGGCTGTCGGTCTCTCGTTCAGTGGATTTGTGTGCCTTCGCATAAATTGTGCAGCTTGTAGACAAGTTTTTCTCTTTCGGTTTTTGCCTTTTTTTTCTAGCCATCTAGCTATCTCCCTTGCCAAATGCACACACATACAAATGTTTGTATATATTTATGAACACAAAGGAACACGACTGGAAAGCAGCGCCTAGAGAGATGTTCTAACTGATGGGTTTAGTTCATAATTTCAGGGGACATCCCTGGGGCTTGATTATGGAAAATAGACGCAGCAACTCATTACTTAGCCAGACGCAATACCTAACTATTATTTTTCTTGAGTGGCAAACTCCTTATTCATCGCGAATCAAACTTGCTTTCACTAACAATCGTGCATCTACTTTATTTTTCTATTTCTTTCACATTTGTATGTTTGTGTGTTTGTATGCTGCATGTTTGCATGTGTTAATGGTGTGTATGTGCCGGCGAACTACCCCAACAAACGGCATGCACATGCCTACGGCCAGGCACTCCCCCGCACTCCCCCACCACACCTAGACAAACTCTCTCAGAGAAGTGAGAACACACACACACTAGAGCAACTGCTCCAGTGTACTACTGAACTGAGAGCCGTTTGGCAGTCGGCCAAGGGGGGTGAGTGCTGCCATGAAGGAGGGCCGAAGAAAGGAGTGAGTCGGACGGGGGAAGAAAAAGCAATCATAGACGCGGCAATGGAGCTCAGTAGTGGTGAAGCCGCCCCCCAAACGCACACACTCGAAGAAAGAGAGACGCACCACCCCACCCCACTCTCTCGCCGCACCCCCGAGCCGCGTTCCCACTACTCAGCTGTCATTGTTGATATTTTGTGTTTTCATCTTGAACTTTCGTGGTTCAATGTATCTAGCCAACCCCAAACAGAGCAGAACTCACCACACCCCCCGACCCATACTCCCATGGGGAGAGACCCCCCATTACCCCCGCTCCGCTAGAGATCCCACCACCTTAGCCGGCTTTTCTATGCGTACGCGCAGAGAGAGCCACTAGTTTTGACTCTCTCGCTCCCGCTCTACTCGCTCCCCAATTGCAATTCTCTATTGCATTCTACACTTGAACTTGCCCAGCGTCTACTCCTCGCAAACACACACACACTAGCACTTTCTACAAACCCACATCGTTGTGTGGGGGCAGGGAGTGGGGGCTTCGGGGGCTCAATTATCTACAGTCCATGTACGCGCGTATCTGTATCTGAGTATCTCGCCTGGCTGTCGCGCTGTGCTTACTTTTTAACCACAATGTATTTGAAATGTGCAATTTATACGCCGCCCAACCGACGACCACAGTCATCGTTACGTATAGGCAGGCGGCTAACTCATAGATACATTGGTTTTTGCTGTTTTTGTTCTTGTTTGACGTTTGATGTGTATTATTGCTCCGTATTCTGTTTTCTGTTTGCACTGCTGATCTTCTGGCAATTCCATCAATTACGTCTTGGCGGTGTCGAAAGTCCCTCCTCGATATGTATGTAGGTTTTCATAAATCAATTGTCGTTTGGGAAATGCATAAATAAGCATACATTGTACCCCAAATCCAATTCACTTTTAGGATCAACTTTTGACAAAATAATCTAATATCTTTAAGAAATCTTTACTTTTAGTCTAAACCGAACCGTGACCATCTAAACCCTTGAAACTTCTTGACAAACTCCCAATTTTAACCTTATTTTCTGTATTTTTGGTATGACTCCAACATTGACCCTTTGACTCAGAAATAGCTCAAAAAAATACTTGAAATCCAAACAGAACCCAAACATCGCATCTCAAACTAGTTCGCTTTCCATTTCGTTGCCAGTTCCCCGCTCTTTCGGCCCACTGTGCAGACACATTTCGAATGTACGTGTGAATTTGCACTTGTGCACCCGAAAGTAGCGACGACGACGACGACGACTCAGCAGCTAAAAAAAAATCAACGAAAAATACAACAAATAGGTAGAAAACAGAAAACCGAAAACAGAAATAAAGAAGGCGAGTAGAGGAAAGCGCAGGGAATGTGGGCTGCTGGCGCAGACAACTCACAGATACAGATACAGATACGCCAGATACGCAAACACGAAGTCTCACAGACACCGATACCGATGCGAGCGGCGAGGAGAGCGAACAAAGAGAATGCCGCGATTGCATCGGCATTTTCATTCAAGCGCTCGCTCAATTTGTATCTGTGTGTGCTGTGCGGTGCGGTGTCTCGCATTTACTTTATCGCTGTTTCCCTTTTCGAGTGTGCTTCGGCTGTAGTGAGAGTTGGCTGGAGCGCCGAATTAGAAGAACGAATGCACAGGGTGTCGGGTATTATTCGACACAGGGTAGACCGCGAGAGAGAGAGAGCACCGCGAGCGGCTTCGGCAACTGGCTCGGCTGTTGTGGCTTTGTGGCTGTAGTGGCACAGTGGGACTGTTTCAAATTTGTTTGGAACTTTGTTGTTAACGGTTGTCCGCTCGCACGCTCGCCGCCGGATCGCGTTCGTTCGCTCGGTAGCCGCCTAAGTAAAAGATACAAGATACAAAACGGCCACAAGCCAGAACGGTTTCCAATAATCCAAAAATTGAAATGTTGCAACACACGCCTCTATTTATAAGAAATTGTTAAAAAAAAATCCATACAATTATAATACCCAGTTCCCACAATAACAACAAAAAACAAGTGCAATTCATCGGCAGAAATGAAAATAAAGTGCAAATGCATTGTAGCTGAACCAGAGATTATATGAAGAAATAGAAGAAATAGAAATATAAAGTGAAAACGAAACGGCAGAGAATAATAATTCTTTAAATAACGTAAATCGAGAGCATATATTCATATTTGTACAGAAATTATATAGCCGCCTATATAGCTGCTGCATAGTGCAAATCGGTGGGGGAAGTCGAAGTGAAAATAGAAGCGGACGCTGGACGCTGGACGGGCGGTGAAAGCAGAAAACGGGGAAGGGAAAGGGAAGAAAGCAAACATCAACAAAGCCAGCTACGTAATCAGCGACAGACATTTGTCTAGCCGCCGTCTGTGGGACGCCCCCGCACCTTGCTTGGAAAGTATCTCAGGAGGAACTTGGAAAGTGCCGCGATCCTTAGTTACAGTTACAGTTACCGTTATAGTGTAAAACCAATACACAAATACAAACAAAAAATAAAGTGTTTCCTTCCACTGGATAGTAATCCTTCCAGTAATCCTTACCAAGACATTAAACCCATGGATACTTGTGGATTAGTAGCAGAACTGGCCCAATACATAGATGCATATGGTGAGTGGGGGGATGGTCCTTGTCCTGGTTCTGGAAGAGATTCCATTTCCTCTATCATAACAACATTTTGTGGTCAAACTGAGTAGCGTGTCCCGGGGTCGAGTCTAAATATGTTTCACTTGTCACCTCCTCGTGTGAGTCTCGAAGAAGAAAAACCATTTCCATTTCCATTTTCCATTCGCAATGAAAACATCCGAAACTTCAACATGCGGCCTGGCCTTTCAATGCCAAGATACACACAGCCTGCGAGTGCGTAGATACATAGATACAATGATGTCCCGGGAAGATACACATGTTCGATTGGTAATACATTAATTATTGCCATGACAACTGACAGACGGCCAATTAAAAAGTCAAAAAAATGCAAAAAAAAAAACGTTGCAAAATGTAAATTCTGGGAATAATAACATGTATCTTTCGGTGGCACTATTCGAGGGCTTTTTTGAGTGCGTAATTGTTGGTCTGGAGAGGGGAAGGGGCGGGCCCCCTCGCATGTTGCTCTTCAAGTGGGTCCTGATTTACAGAAATATTCAATCCTGATGGGCTTCAATTGGATGTAAACAAGTTCTCGAATCGATTGGGGAATCGCTTGAAGTGGGGCTTGAGAATTATTCAGATTTTATTTGAAACTCGGCTATAATAAGGGCCAAGGCTCCTCGTTTTTTGTTGCCCGATTTAGAGAGCGGCTAATGAAGTATTAGGTAACCGCCCAGATTCGGGCTCGGGACTTGGCCAAAGCCTCACATTAGTCAGACTCTCCCACAATTAATTTGTGGCTCTGCCTGCCCGCCGCCCTGGACGGGATTGGTTAAAGTTCTGACTGCCTTAGTCTCCCCCTCGTTCCTGCCCCGCCTCGTTGCTTGCCCCTTTTTTTTGCACATTAAATTATTCGCTATTCCTCTTCTTCTGCCACAACAGAGGAAAAAAAAAAGTTACTAGCTTCCTATGGCGCGACATCGTCATTGCTAACGTCTTCGTCGCTCTGTTGTTTGTGTTTTATGGTACATTAAAGTTGGCAAAATGGCAAATTTTAATGCGATTTTATGCAAATATATAGAGACACATGTACACTCCATACACTCCGTAAGTCCCCGTGCATGCGGTCGACTGTTTTTCGACATACTTGTCTCGGGTCTGTCGTCTGGAAGGACTGTCCTGCTTGAATATCCTTTTCTATCTTTCTAGTTTTGCTGAAAAACTAATTCATGTTGAAATAATCAACTCCAGGTCTTGCTTGGACTGCAAATACCCGGTGAAAATGTATCTTTCTGGTTGGATACATTATGGGTTTCAGGCCTTATTGTCATTCCTCCAGGTTATTGGTCCTTTTCTATCCTTGTATTTTTACTAAAAAACTTATTTCATGTTGAAATAATCAATTCCAGGTCTTGCTGGGACTGCAAATACCCGGTACTTCTCCTGAAAACCTTCCTTATTTATACCTTCTTGTTGCCTACATTATGGATTTCAGGCTTTTTTGTCTTTTCTCCAAAGCCCACTGACCACTAATGTCATGCTCTTAATGAACTGTCATAGACCCATCTAGAAAGTCCATAAAAAATCGATTTATAATACATTCCAGGGTAGTAAATTGTCCAAAAATTGTGCAACGCATTAGAAGGAAAGTCGTCTTTGTCCCTTCATGATAAACATTCCTTATCAGAGTTCCTCTGTTTGTTTCTTTTCTGTTTCTTTGTTCCAAAACTAGAGCTCCTATTTGGCACAAAGGCAACTTTTTACACGCATTATGTAATTAAAATAGAAGTATCTTTGATCATTTTTATTAATAGAATGTTGTAGTACCGCCACTTTTTCAAAAACTTGCCAAGATTGTGCTTCATTTCTTAAGGAAACCTCATACCTAATATCAAGTAGGGCATTTAATATTCGTCTATACCTTGTTACTCTTTACGAATCAACGAAATCTTCTCAGTTTCATATGAACTGTGTTTTATGGCCGTACATTTATGGCAGCGACCTTTGTTTTGACGCTTTCCATCCTAAATTTTGAGAAAGAGATGAATGTGTAGCAAAATATGAAGCAGTTTTTGGTAAAAAAAATGGTAAATAAAAGGAGAATCAGGTCACGGTTAAGAGGGTGACTTTTCCCCACGTTTTTGGCAAAAAAAAAACTACAATGATTTGTTGACGTTTCGTCGAAAAGGTCAGGCCATCAGTCAGATCCTCATATATGCAAATGATATCAAATAATATCGATTATAAATGCAAATCGTCGATGAAAAAAATAATGGGAAGACACAGAAGATAGAAGACAGAAGAGAGACACTGCGTCTAACCGGAAAAGGAAATGATTGAAGCGCATTTTTTAAGCGAAGCCAATCAGCCGTCTGATGCTGGCTTGGGTTTTTTTCCTCCTATTATTTATGCTTTTCGATGGCCAAGGCTGTCGCTTGACTAACATTTCTGTCTAATCTGAATGTGGTCCATCTTGCGGAGTTTCGTTTATTAATTCGTTAGGCCGTTAATTGTTAATTGAAAAGCATTGCCCATCAGGCACTTGAGGCTTTGGTTTTGGTTCTTGGGAAAAGCCTAAAACCGACATCCGACAATCGACAACCAAAAGCACCATAAATCTCTTCCGAAAAGCATTAAAAAGATTTTTTTCCTGCTTTTATTGCTAATTGATTTTCTGTGCTAAGAATCGAATCATCGAATAGAAAGTGAATTATTTTCGGAGCCTCGGCGGCATGTGGAACAGAATCCGCCTGGGAAAGGCAACAACTGGACACAAATTGGATATTTTTATGGAAATTCTGTGGCATTCCTTTCAAGGACTCGAATAGCTGTCCAGTTTTTTAATCGAAATTATGAAGTACTGAAGAATTTAATTCGCAGAAAAGGTGAACTCAACCAGTTTTGTTTTTTAAAAAACAAAAAAGAGAGGAATTCGAAAGAAAAAGAGAGCAAACCCGTTAGGTTATCAGCTGGTTTGCCCTGAGCTGGTATGGGTGTCAGATACATCTCAGATACAATATCTTTTATTTATTCAACCAAACTTTGGTCACTTTTGTTTACTCGAGCATCGATCTCGAGGCAAAGCGAGGTTAAATACCCAAAATATCTGTAAAAATAGAGGTGTTAATAGGGATGAGTAATTCGCAAATGAAAGGATTTTCCAATCTAGAATAAAATATTCAAGTTCTAACTTTCTCTGGCAGTGTATTAACCGAGTAACCGAGTCCTTGGATGCCCCGTGGTCCCCTCCGGGTTTATGGGAATGTGTCACATATGTTTTCCCTCCTCCTCCCACCCCCGTACGGTAAATGAAAATCACGCGGCGTCGGCTCTACGTGCAGGAAAGGAACAGCAGGAAATTAAGAGGATCCGCACTCTCGCTGCTCGCTTCTCCTCTCTCGTTGCACCCACATAACGGTAAATGTGCGAAAGGAGTGTTCTATGGGGGAGGGCGAAAGCTTGTGCTTTGGGCCTATTATGAAAGCCACTGGACAAGCCGGCAGCGGATATTTAATTGTTTTTCCTGACAGTGCCTGGAGGGGGGGTGGTGGCCCACTGTCCCATTGCCACCCCCTTCTGATGCCAGTGGCGTGTGGAACAATTGTCGACTTGCAGCACTTGTTAATAAAGTTTATTGTATTTGGGAATGTTCAGGAGTTGGCGGGGGAGTTGGAGTCGCGTTAGGGATGGGATGTCGGGTCTATGGGGAATACCGATAATCGTTGGTCGCGTGCTACCCATCGACATACTTTTCTACGACTCGTAATGCTCCGATAGGGCAGCTTATCTATGTACATCCAAGGGTTAATCGCGTATTTTTTGGGTCAATTATAGTTGTTTCATTGATTGGGGTCCGCGTGGGGGTTCCTCAAATTTTATATGATATAAAGCTAGAATATAGAATCCAGAGGCGTGGATAATTTCCCATCATTAGGAATGGGATTTCTCGATTCTAGAGCTTAAAAAAGAGACAGCAGGCTGAGAAGAACGAGAGAGAGCCATAAAGCCATCTGAGTTTGCGCGAAAGCCTTTAGCTTCCTGACTTTGCGTCTCAAGGGGGGGCCAAAAGAAAACAGAAAAAGAGCGAAAACAGGGAAAACAAGGAAAACAGGGAAAACCACAAAAATAAAATGTGCAAAATAAAGAAGCAAAAGCAACAGATAGCGACAACAACAACAACAAGAACAACAACTAAACACGCAAAGCTATAAAATGCGTGAATGTCGTTTATATATCGCAGCGCATCTTGTACATATGTATGTATGTGTACGAGTATATTAAATACAGTATATAGGTGTGCTTGAGTGTTTGTTTTATATCCCAATACGTGCTCCACTCGCTGCTCTGGCCGATGTTTTCAGAAATATTTTCGTAGACAACAAAGCGAAATCGCCAAAGAACAACCTGTTTGTTTTTGTGTTTCTGCTCGACGAGTTCAGTCGGCCGGCAGAACGGCGGCAGAGGCAGAGGCAGCAGCAGAGTCAGCAACTGAGGCAGAGGCAGCGACTGCGGCAGAGGCAGCGACAGGTTTTTTCCTTAATGCGGGCCAAAATCTCGGCTCGGCTCGGCTTGGCACCCTCCCCCCGCCCCGCTCCAACGAAAGCTTAGACTAGTCTTCCCTTTTTTCTTCACGTTTTTGTATTTTCCTTTGTTCTGGCTCTTTACTTAGCTTCGATTTCTTCGTCGGCGCGATTGTGATTCTTTTTGATTTTGTTCTAAGCTCTCGCTCCGTCCCGCTCTACCGCGTTACAGCCATGTGGCTGCCGTGGCTCTGGCCTGCCATGGCTTAAAACCAGTTTTTTGGCGCTTCATATGAAAAAGAGACGAAAAGTTACAGACTTTTGCTTTATTGTTGTCTGGCTCTTTCCCTCTCGTTGACTCTCGTTGCCGGTCTTTTAATGGTGGGAAGCCCAAAAGCAGAACGAAAAGCAAAGGGGGAACGGGAACTGCAAGGGGAATGGAGAGCCGCCGATACATACTCGAAAAACTGCTCAAAATAATGATTCACCTGTGTAAGTCGCCTCGCCGGATGAGTCAAAAAGCTGCTGCTGCTGCATTGCATCGGTAGTCGAAATTCCTCGATTGATTCTGGTTAGAGCCACATCTCTTCTCCACTGACCCAGACCGTGACTAATCGGGGGACAAATGGCGCTGCAATTGCGACCACTTGCATTAAATATTTATGAGACTGGCTCCGCTTATCGAACGACTTTCACTCATTAAAAGCTCACGATTAGCGGTAAACAGGGGAAATTTCATTGCCTCATAGATTTTAGTTCAGGGAACTGTTTTATGAAATATTTTGAATTTTCTTTGATTTTTGGAAACTATTTGGATTTGAAATTCCTCCCTCATCATTGATAGCCACTTAACTGACCCTTCCGAGTAGATTCTTTTCCTCATCCAACATGTTTTAACATGTTTACACATCGGAAATCGAGGTTAGACAAGGCAAACAAAATCGATGTCGGGACAAATGTTTGATAACCGGCGATCAAATAGACTCGAGACCCATGAGTGAGTGCAAATAGGGAAATAAAATCGATTGGAAGAAGGAAGTACGATATATAGAAAAAAAAACAAACTATCCGAAATGATAGATCGAGTCGAGCTCACAAACGACATCTAGATTCTGTAGAAATTTGAGAAGTCACAAAACACACAAGTATTCCTATCAATTTTGACGACATTTAAGTGTCGTCGTTTTGCGCAGCCCATAAATCGCAGGTAGGAGCAGATTAATTGTTGCGAAAAGTTAAGTAATCTATTCAGTTGTCTCGGATCCAACTCGTATCCATAAGAACATAAATCTAGCAGCTCCTATCGAAAGTTTGTCTGCAAAATCTGGGCAAAAAGTTGCCGCTAAACTTGATATTCCCGGCCAGATACGCGGGGCCTGACTCGGGGTTGATCTATTCAGGAATTACGTATGCGTTTTGGTTTAGCTTATAGCTTCCCTTCAGAGCCGAGCCGTGCCGTGTTCAAGGTAGAGTGAAAATTTGCAATTAAATGAAATGAAAATTTCATGAGGTTGTCCCCGTTGTCCCCGCCGTAGCGTTGGGCGTTGGGCGGGGTGCGTTGAACCTTTTCCAGTTTTCCAGTGTGACCACAAAATGTTGGACCCTCGAAACGGGTTTGTCTGTCGAGGACACTTTCGATGCAGGCTCATCTTTATGGGTTGTTCCCACTCTCTATTCCAGCTCTCCGCGGTTCCTCCAGCTCTCCGGTGGTGGTGCCAGCCTGTTGAATGAAAAGGAAGGCGAGCCCGGGCGAAAATGCATTTTGAACGCAAGCAAGTGCGAAAAAAATAACAAAGCAGTCAGAGCAGAGCAGAGAACCCCAAAAACACAAACCAGAATCTCGGAGTAGATTCTCCACGAGCTTTCTACAAGCAGCCACCAATTGACCTTTTTCCGGAAGAGTACACTGCAGTACCTTCCCGACAGAAGACCAACTGCCAGGGACGAGCGATTGTCCCCAGCCGACTCGCAGCGAACCCAGAAACGGCCCCAAAACGGCGACCATCGGCTACCAGAGGATGAAGCGGCGCTGGTCGAACAACGGCGGATTTATGCGCCTGCCGGAGGAGTCCTCCTCGGAGGTCACATCCTCCTCGAACGGCCTCGTCCTGCCCTCGGGCGTCAACATGTCGCCCACCTCCCTCGACCAGGAGCTCTGGTTCTGCGGCAACGACCCCGGGACCTACGGCAACTCCAACGGCGGAGGCCTCACCCAGCAGCAGCAGCAGCAGAGCGTCATCACCCTGGCCATGCACAGCTGCTCCAGCACCCTGCCCGCCCAGACCACCATTATCCCAATCAACGGAAACCTCGGCGGAAACAATGTCTCCGGGAACGGCAACGGGAATGGAGGCGCCTCCAACGGCTACGTCCAGGGAACCACCAACCTGGGCGCCCTGGTCAACGGGCACGGGCTGGTCAACGGGATGGGCGACATGCAGCAGCAGATGCAGAACGGCCACGGGCTCATCAACTCCACCACGCCCACCACCCCCACCGCCCAGCACCTCCTGCAGCAGAACGGGCTGACCGGCGGAGGTGGGGGCGGGATCGGGCCGATGGGCCTGCACTCCGCGAACGGCAACTCGAATGGCCTCATCGGAGGCGCCGCTAGCGCAGGGGGCGGAGTGGGTGGCTTGGGCTTGGGGCTGCAACACACGCCGCGCAGCGATTCAGTCAATTCCATTTCATCAGGTAAGGTTTTCTGGAATAAATTAAAATTCTTAGTTTTTTGTTACAATTTAAAATTAATTTAAATTTGAGATAAAATTCCGACTCGACCTGTTGAGGAATTTATTTCGAGAAGTTTTTCCACTTCTTTCCTTGTTCGAGGGGCCACGCCCATCTTCTCTGTATCTGGAATGCACAGCCACTAATTATATTTTATTACCCGAACGCATTTTATGAGGCACTTTTTTATGGTATTTCTGGCTACGTCCAAAGGCAGTGGCGGTGTCAGTGCAAGAGGGAGCGGGACAGCCTCTATGGAAGTGCAATCAACACGCACACAGGCGCAGCCCTGCAGCGTGGAGTGCATTGTTGTTGCGGCATTATCAGCTCCGTCATGGAACCCTGCCTGCCCCGCAACCACACTCAAACGCACACAACTGCAGCGGGCCATGTGCAGCCGTAAGGGCGGTTTAGTGGCTCTTTTCCGTCCC
Source organism: Drosophila ercepeae (assembly GCA_018150545.1). Classification (NCBI taxonomy): domain Eukaryota; kingdom Metazoa; phylum Arthropoda; class Insecta; order Diptera; family Drosophilidae; genus Drosophila; species Drosophila ercepeae. The sequence goes on from JAECWL010000161.1 coordinate 19,321,627, forward strand.
CGTACCCCCCTCTTCAACCATTGCCAGCCAGCTCCCTTTATCGTTCTCGTTGTGGAACTCGAACCTACCTCAAGTCTTTCTATATTTAGGACCTTCCTTTCGGCGAGCTCTCGGGAAAAGGCCAATGGAGTGTGTGGGGAATCTGAAGGAGCTCTGCCTTCCTGCTTTTTCGCTTCCTGCATCTGCAATTGTGCTGCTATGACGTCACGTCGGGTGTTTCGTGCTCGCCTTCGCTCGTAATTGTGGAACTGACCTCGTGCCAAATGGGGAAACCAGGTCAGGTTGGGTCGGGTCAGGACCAGCAGCGGCAGCACAAACCCTCCGCATTTGCATCTGACCTAAATTGGAGAAGGGGTGGAAGAGTTCAAGGTCGGCGGCTGCAATCGATGCGTCTTTGTCGCCGTCTGGGTCATTGATTTTTTCAGTCGTTTGTGTCCAGGACTGCAAGTGACAGCAGGTCAAGGGTACTGGGTCGGGGTCTGGGACTCAAAACAGAAACTAGGTTATACAACAAAGCTGAAAATGCAAGGATAACGGTTACATACGAAAGAATAACTGTAAAAATTCTAAACTTGAGTGAAAATAAAAAGACATGAATTTTAACTGTTATTTCCCATGGAAAAGCTTTGACTCGAGCTTCGCTTCCCAAAAAAGCCAAAGTGGGTCGCCACTGCATGTGTGACAAGTCAGGACAGAAAACGAAAGAACCGCAAGGACAGACGCTACCCTGTCTACCTCCTTCTCGCACACAGGTTCCTTTCCTTGCCTGTTTTTTTTTTGTTTCACGTGGCACTGCAAAAGAATGGCAAGCTCAAGTACATGACCTTACCCCCTAAAATACCGTACAAGCTGCAACTCGGATGCAGGAGCCACCACAACAACGCGTGTGCGTGCGTGCTTGTTTGTTCAAATGTTCCGTTTCATTCCATCCAATTTCTGGCGGTTTCATTCTCACTCCGACGGAGACGGGACGAGCTTATTTGCATTTTCTTTGTCCAACATTCTGGGGTGGCTCGAAGTTGTACATATTTTCTATGACATAATTAGCCGTTTTGTGCCGGACTCAAAACGGATCAAAAAGCTCAAGGACGGTAACAAATAAAGGTGAATAGAGCGGTTATACAACGGCAAACAATTTAAAGCAAATACGCATATTTGTGAACGATAAAACCAGAATGATAACGTCTGATGGCAAGCTTTTCGACGTATGTTTGTATTTGTGTGTGTGTTGGTGCTGTTTTTTCGCCCCCTCCCTTTCATTTGCTTCTGCCCCGTCAACTTGCACTCGTTCACACAAATGCAATTACCCGCAAGCGTGTCTGTGCTCGCATGACGAAAAAATTGAGGTCAATGATTTTGTGCCGCCATTTCACAGTCGTGTTTTTTTTGCTGTTTCTGTTTCTGTTGTTGCCGTGTAGTAGCTGTCAGCAATCGACAATCGCGATCAGAAACGGAGCGCAGTGAGAGAAAGAGTGAGAGAGAGAGGGGGAGCCAGCCCCAAGAACCGAGCCCCAACTAATGAGCATGAAAACTATCCTCCCGCTCTGGCGCTCTCAGGCGCTCTCGCAAGCAAGACGCCCGCATTGCTGGCTCGCTCATCAAACTGCAATTGTGTTCTCATATTCTTGTCGTCGCCCCGTCCCCCTCCCCTCCTGGGCAGGGGACTGGGGACCGGGGACCGGGGACCATCCCTTCCACCCAATACAATGTCTACTTGTTGTAAGCGAGATGTTCGTTTATTTTCTGTGCTTGTTTGTAATTGCAGTGCGAGAATCCGCCTGACATTGACGAGTGCCTCTGGCAGTTGCTTGACTTTGACTTTTAGCCGCCTTTGTTTATGTATTTTTCCCCTAAACAGTTATTAAGACATCATTTCGGTCTCTCTTTCGGATGTGGAAAGAATGTAAAACCATTAACCGTTAGATTACTTTCAGAACTAGCTAAAACGGTCCTATTGAGGGTTTTCGACTAAACTGGCCTGGCCTGGCCAGTTTAAAAATAAAATTCAAAAATAGAAACACTCAATTGCAATTGAATTGAAGTGCAATTGTTCCCTCTCTTCCCTCTCTCTATTTCTATTTTGTAAAGTCCCTGTTGCTGCACGCCCCTTGCCACCATGACTGAACACGTTTTTATAGGTTAATGACACAACCGGCTTGCAGCTGTGACTAAAACAAGTCAACGCAATTAAAATTTGTAAATTTGTAGCAGCTTATAAATAATGCGATTTCGAAGAGAGAACAGCCACCAAAGTATCCAAGAAGCATTCTTTGGTGTATACGATATTTTACAAATCTGTCCCACTGTGCCCCACAAATATTATAAATAATTATTCACGAAAAACCAAAACTATGTCAGTAGTGTGTATGCACAAATGTTGTCCAAAATAAAAAGCGAAAAAGAAATTGTGAAATATTTGTCTATATGTATGTGGTGTGTATGGGTGTGTAGAGATACACACACACACGGGCGAGCGAGTGCGAGTCTCTATTTCTGTTCTTGATAATAGAAATAGAAAAGGTGGAAAAAAAGAAGAGTGCGAAAGAGAGCAAACGAGAAGAAAATAAACAAAATATGGACTAGGGATCAAATATTCTGAAAATACCTGCTATCAAAGTTGCAAAAAAATCGAAATTATGGGAAAAACTGTTACTTGATCAACGTCGTAGTGCCATCTCGCTCCCACCAACTGTCCAATTAGTGCAACATTCTTGGGGCGGCGGCAGCGACGTCAGCGACGGCAACTTTCTTCTAGTCACCAAACGAGTTTCCGCCACAAATGGGCATTCTGCTTCTTAACTTTCTTCTTCACTTCGAGCTTCTATAAAAGCAATCAAGTCGTCTCACTTTCTTTCCACCTCTCATCGGTCTCTTTCTGCGAGTGAAAGTTGTTGCTCGCTACTCGCCGCCGAACCATGATTTTCCACTTTTTCTTCGCCAGCTTTTTCTCCATGTTCATGTTCAGCTGCAGCGCCGCAGAAAAGTAAAAAGATGCTGGCTGGGATGGAGAAAAAAAGTTTGATTTATGCGCGTTGATTGTTTGTGCTCTCCCCCTGCCCCTCGTACCATAATCATTTTTGCATAAAATTTCCTCTATTTTGCTGTTTGTCGATTTTGAACTTGAAATCAGCTGGGGGGCCCGAACGTGGCGAAATCTGAGAAGGTGGGTGGTGGGTGGACACTGGGAAAGTGCAAATTGCAACGCGCGAAATGCTGTTAGCGATCATGAACCAAGTGAGTGGAGAAAATTAGGGGTGGCTTCTGTTTAGAAACCAAAAAATAATTATTTATATTATTAAAAAACGTTTCCACAAAACTAATTACACATTCGACATTGACACCAATCCAAGCAGAATTCATTTAATCAAAACTTAATATCCGCCACTCGAAATGGCAATTAGTTTTTTTTTGCTTCTAATTTGCCTTAACACGTCCTACCCTGCGATTGAATTGTTTACTTTTTGCCAATTAAATTGAGTCGAAAATAGTGCCCATTCGCATCGCACGCCATCCGATGATGAGCTCATTAAAATCATTTTGGCCATAATTCGCCATGTCCGGCGTCAAGTTTGGCTCAATTTCCATATTTAGGAACGTTACGTGATGCCGACCTTTGACCGGATTCACCTGCAAAAGTTCTCACGCAAAGATATATAGTAATAGTTTTTAGTTTTAACTTTTTTTCTGTCCACCATTCAAGACGACAACTTTGATTAATTGAACATTTTCCTTCTTCTCTCTTTGCAGGTATGTGTACATAACAAACGACTTATCAAAGCTTTTCTGATTACGCGCGTCGAGCGGCTCCTCGAGCGGGAGCGGGTAAGCGGGGCAGTGGGTGGGGGGTGGCGGGAGGCACGCCTGATAGTGCGTGCCGGAAAGTAGGTCACCCAGCACGACCACAACAAATGGCAACAGCCATTAGCCGTAAATTCTCGCTCAGCTGGAGCCGCCGCCTACGCAACGTCGAGATGCATCCGAGGCAGCTAGGAAATGGCTGCTAATACTTTCCACTCAGCGTTTGGTGCTTTTACTCATAAAATGACGAAGCAAATGGGAATATCTAGTGGGTGGAAGTGGAATCTTATTTCTATTCGAATAAATGGGTGGCCTATGCTTTTATCCCAACGTCGAGCCGTACGTTATACAGCAGCGTTCATCGGTTAGTTGATGTATTTTTTGGATGGAAGTGGAATCCTTTTCACTTTCAAATAAATGGGTTGCCAGATCTATGCCAATCTTATTTTCTTTCAAATAAATGTGTTAAAAAAGGGTTGCCTGATCTACGCTTTTATACCAGTTATCCCTTTATACGTCAGCCCCCATCGGTTAGTTGTAAGACTGACCCTCCTAGGATTTCGTTAAACAATCAAATCCAAACTTGTGACCTTTCACCTCTAACTAACCACCAGTTTGTTGGCTAATTGGGTCAAATGTGTCCACTATCCAATAGGTTTCCGAAAAAGTGCTTATTAACTAAAGTTTAAGTTCTATCGCAAGTATGGGACGATTGCTGACCCAGAACTTTGCTTCCAGGTGGCGTCAGAATAAAATGTGAACAAAACATTGACCTGATTCTGTCAATTAACCCAAATGAATCAACAAAGGCAGGCAAATTACCGATCACCAACCCGAAATCGGTTGTGTCGCGTGGGCGGGGGCGGAAGCTTATCGGTGGCGGTTATCGGCGGCTATCGCTGGGGACGCATCTTGGGGCAACCTAAATTCTAATCGCCTCGCGGCAGCCCCCGCATCCGTGTCTGTAGCTGTACTGCGTGCCGTGCCCCGAAAGTAGGCCAGCACTCGGAGGTGCGTACTCGGAGAGTAACCCAAATTTGGAACGCACACGCATTTCCTCACCGTGGTGCGTGGGCGGGCGGGAGCACTAGGATAGGACAGGAATGAGCGGGAGCGGGAGCAACGTGTTGCGTTAGTCGACATCTTTCAGTCTTTCGTAATGGAGAAAAGGTGATTCGGCTCGCCCAGAGTCGCTTCAGAAAGCCGCGTGGGTACGCACACATGGCAGGAAAAAACCGTAATTTTCGTAATCAGAATAATTCCGTTTCTCCGCCGTCTCTCTCAAAACAAACGGAATCTCCCAGTCCCTTCTTCTCTCTTTCTCGCAGGTTCGGGTGGGTGGTGCTCCTTCCTATAGCTCGAGCGGGAGAACTATACTTTCTCATCGGGGTTCCGTTATCGTGTCAAGTGAATATAAACAAGCGACGCGGCATTCCGATTACTTTGTTGCTTTTCTTCCCCATTCAGGGGGAGAAAAATAGTCTTAATCGATACTAAACCAATTACATCTGCCACTTGGATCCAAATTGATTCAATTATTATCTTGGAGCTGATACTTTCCATAGGCGATCTGTTTGTTTTCACCATTTAATGGAAATTAGGAATTATCTTGTAATTGTGGAAGAGTATCTTGTATCTTCGAAAAGATGTTTTCACCGGCTCTCTGGTATGTGGATATGCAAATGACTTCGATATGTTTTAAAGGGGGCTGCTGGCTATGAAAAGCCGCCTCGCACATTTCCTACCCAACACACCAAACGTGTTTATTTCCCTTTGTTCAGAGCTATTTAGCCTTCACACCTGGCCATAGAGTTCACGAACTGGTGACGGGTTTTGTGTTCACTTTTAACGATTTTAGTTAACCTGCGTTGGATATTTTTTTGCTTTTGACTCACAGTTCAAGTTCAGGGTCGGCGGGGTGTACTAAAAATGCAGGCTCAGAAGTGCGGAAGTTCCAGCCATAATTATTTTAATTAGTGCCGAGACATAAACGAACTGAATTAGTTAGTTGGCTCTGGCTTTGGCGCTGGACTGGATTGGACGGTTCATTCAACTTGGAGGAGGAGGAGCTGGAGGAATTTGTGATCCCAGTTGATGCGTTTTTTGCGTGCTGGAAATCAATATCAACCTAATCGGAAGAGCCCCAAGAGTCGGAGCAGGGAGTGACTGTCAACTTTCGCCTCGATTTATTTTTATTTTCGGGCGCCTCCGTGATAACACAGTGCCCCACAATCGGACGGTTCAAATTGGGGTTAGTGGCTCTGTGTTGGTGGATGGACGGACGGGAGAGTACATACATTGTAGATATCAGCATTTAGCTGATAATGCACATTTGTGCTATTTATTTTGCTATTAAAACGCGGCTCTCTCTCCGTCTGTGTCTCTTCTTAACATAAACAATATTTTGTTGCCTCGTCTCCATCGGAGCTCCATCGGAGCGATAAGATAAGACCCGGTTGGGTCTCTGGTAAATACATAGTAGAGGAGAGCAAACAAGCCTCCTCCACGTCCTCACCCGGGTAGTCGGTGGACAGGAGAATGCATACGAGAATTTTTTAGAAGCGAAACGAAAGCGAAATTCTTTGTCGAATTTTGTGAATGCGAACAGGAAGTCATGTCAAGTGGCTAGACTGCATGTTGGGAGGGAATTAGCCCGTAAAATCACCCAAAAATAGGGTAGCCACAAATACTTATTAACCTTAACTTTGAGCCATGGCTGGAGCTTTGCAAAAAAATACAAAAAAAATTCCCAATTATTCGCATAATTTTGTTTCGCTTATTACTTTTCTGTGCCGAAAGTTTTATTTGTGCACTTTAAACAATAAATTCGTGCCGTTGTCGACGGTTAACCTTGTAACATTTTATTTTTTTATTTTTTGTTTTTTATTTTCGTTTTTTTTCTAAACAAATAAGCAACAAGTGCGTGCTTATTTAACATTTCATTTTTTTATGTATATACATTTTGCGGCTTAACGTTTATTTGTTTAACTTGACTCATTTTTTATAAAATTTTTTCTGTTTTCTGTTTTTTTTTTGCGAAAAAAAACCTTCAACAGCAACACCCACCAAAAACAATCCGCGAAATCAAAGAAATTTGTAACGCGCTGCCCTCAGCCTTCGGATTTTGGTCAAAACCTGCGCCTGCGGTCAAAACTGACACAGTTTCAGATACTTTTACTTACAAATATGTACACCTACTGATTTATAGATACTTTATGCCGATTGAAGTTTGGCTCAGCAATTAATAAATTTCTTAGTAATTGCAATTTCATGTCTCCCACACACACCTGCCAACTCGGTAGCTACTTTCTTTTTTTTTTCTATTGTTTTTACTTTTGTGGCAAAAGATGGTTTTCGTTTCGAAATTAATAAATTGCATTCCCCGTGGGTGGAAAATCACATCAAAAATTTAATTATTACTCACAGAGAAGGTGTTTTAAATCTTACTTTTTGGAAACCTAATCTTGGGATGATTAGTTAAAAAAATACAATCTTGTTTCAGATATCCTATGGATATCCTATAGATACCCCTATAGATTTACCAAATTTTCAGTTCTTATTGCGGTTTTTTGATAGAAACCCCCCGCTGATGAATACAAATCGACTTGACGGTCTCAATTATTTTCGATTTGCATTGACAAAAAGCGCAAATCGTACTTGAATCAAACCCATACACTCCCCGTGTGTGGAGTAAATAAAATAAAATTGCCCTTTGTGCAGATATATATTGAGTAAATAAGAGGGGTAGAGTGGAAGGGGGGAGTACACGCTTTAAATACATTGTCATTGTTTTGGGGGTTTCATGGTATTGGGATTTCGCCTTCATTATTTGCATTATTTTTTTGTGATCCGAAAAGCGAACGAGTACGAGTACGAGTTGGAAGCGGAATGTGGAAGGGCACGGAGTTGGCTGGGAAATAACAATCATAAAAGTTTTTGGCGAGAAGAGCAACGAGTATTAATCAAGGCACGTGTTGATCGCTTTGACGTCGTCAGGGTGAGACTGACGGATGGATATGGATGGAGGAATTCACATCTGAGATAAAGTCAGTTCTTACTCACAATACTGCTTGATTTTCAACTCAAAAAAGGCAATAAAAGGGTGATATTCTTAAAAAGTTTTCAAAAGTCTGGTTTTTTAAAAAGAAAAATCGGCATCTTAATCAGAATCTCCTTCCGAGTCCATTTAACGTTTCTCCAAAAGTAGTCGTTAAGTTTTAAAACTTTCGACTAAATATTTTGTCTTTCGATATATCGACACATATCAGCAAAACTATCGCATATTCAAAAAGTAATTTAGCTGTAGAAGATTTTCCTTAAATGCATTTTCAAGAAAATTAAATAAATATATAGAAAATAATCCTAAAATCCTCTGGAACTATAGCACTTTCAAATTTAATATTTAACTGGATTATAGGACACATCATTTATAGAAATGAGGCATTAAAGTCCCAATTTCGGTAAAAAGTAGCTATCGATAACTATCGACTTTATAAAAATGATGTATTAAAGCCTCAATATCGGTAAAAAAAAAAAATTGCAATCGATAACTATCGATTTTAAGCAAATTCTTCAATATATCGCATCAGAATTGCTCGATACCAAAAATAATAGTGAAGGGAACCCCTTTCAAACCTAAACCTTTAACTTGAAAAAAAGATAATGGAATTTTTTTGGGGAATTGAATTTTTTTGAATAAAAATCTCAACGTTTAATGAGTAATTAGGAAAATAAGCTGCGAGAGCATTTCAACTGCGGCCAAAAGGTAACTTTTATTGCTCGTTTCATTGTTATTCTGAATGTTTTGGTTGCTCCGACTGGTAAAAATAATATGGTTAGAATTTTTTGTGGCTAAAACGGTCGTTGACCCCCGCCCAAGGTTAAATGCTGATGCGTAATAAAGAAACCAACAACAAAAGATGTTTCACACTCTTGGCCGAAACCGAAAACGTGTGTTCCGCCACCAAAAAGTAAGAACTAGAAATAATAATAATAATGCCCACCATGTGCGTGCTCCCTCTATCGTCCGGCTATCGTTCTTACTATTGGAAAATGTTACTATATATTGTTAGGGGAGGTAGTAGTGGGCGATTGGGGCGTTAGGGGCGTGGCTGGGTGAAGGGAGTGCTCCGAATTGTAGAATTCGTATTTGAATGTTTTATTTTCGTAGCATTTTTGCTGCGTCAGCGCACACGCGATTTGTGTTTTTGGTTCTTATTCTTACTTTTGGCCATTCTTACCTTTCCTCTATTTCACTCTTCCATTCCTTTCCTTGCCCACTTATTTCTTACTATTTTCTTTTGTAATTACGTGATCGAAATAATTATGATGTTTATTGTGATTATCATTCCCGCTCAATGTCAAAGCGAAATTACATTTCTGTTTACTTTAGAATTATTCGGTACTCCCTCTATTTTTCTATTTTTTATCCAAACTATCTTTTGTTTATTTTAAGCCATGTGTGTGAGCCGGGCTTTTGTTCTGTGTTTTGTGGTTTGTGTCTTTTTTCCTTTTTAAATAAACATTATTATTTTCGGTGTGTGCTTTTCTATTAAAATAACAATGCCGCAATCAAAAGTGATTTATTAAACTTTTTCAACATTTTTGTTTCCATTTCCCTTTATGGTAAGCAGTTTTTAGATTCTTATTTTTTCCACCTTCGAGCTTTTTGTTTTTCCTTTAAGCGGGGCGAGCTTGCATATTCAAAGTTTGTGGCCTAAGTCTTTTGATTTCGAAGTGGTCGGGGAAATGCTTTTTGTGTGCTAATTCGAGGCAGATTGAGAACTTCCAAATATTTTTCATTTTTGTTGAAATTTATTTAAAATAAATTGTATTTAAATAAATCTTAACAAATTATAAAATCATAAGAAAATAATTTGATATTTCGTTTTTATATTTCGATATCATTTTAATATGAAAACTAGAATAGCAACCGTTTCCATAGACTCAAAAAAGACTAAAATCTACAGGAAAATATTTTAAACTAAGACAAAAATACATAAAACCCAATTAAAAAATAAATAAAATAATAAATAAAAAATAAGAAACTTCCTTTGGATGATTACGCACTCTATGCATTGAAAATGTCTTTAAAATGAACCATTCAAACTTGATACCCTTTTATTTATGTTGATTTTAATTCATTTATTCATTTATTTATTTAAAATTCCATTTATTTTATCGGGAAATTGGGCTTTGTGTGGCATTTATCGATATCTAGAAACAGAATGGTCCCCAAGGCAAGCTATCTGTTAGGAACCGCCACTATTGCCAGACATATACTATCTGTTCCGACTGCAAAGTCCGATCAACATCAAGCCACCTGCCGCCTGATCCACGATCCACCGGAACCGGAGTTGGAAGACGCATTTTCAATGAGTTTGCTGCTAAGGGCCAAACGGTCCCAAAACGGACAAAACGGCCGAAAGCAGCAGCCGTCGCTTGACTGAATTTATTTCAATCCTTTAAGCACTAATTTTAAATTAGATTCCAATTGCTGCCGTCTCTTCAGTGTCGTCCTTCCGAGCCCTCGAAGGTCCGCCGGTCCGAAGGTCTAAAGGTCCGAAAATGGCAGCTGTTGCGGTTACCGTTGAAGCATCTGCCGCCGAGTTCTACTTCTACTTGAACCCGGCTAAGACGGAGGCCTCTCCGCCATTTATTTATATTTTTTAAGTAGTTTGCAAATGCTTTTGATCCTCTTTCAGTTTGCGATTTTTATCGATTTTGAAACTTTAATTGGCAAGACAAGAGAACAGAACGGGAATGCAAAGCATTTGCCTGCAATTTCGTCCATGTCGGCCTTTGTTATCTGCATCAAACTAATAATTGGCTTCGGGGCTTAGAGGGAGTCTCGTCCATTTATTATTCTACGCCTCGGGCGCACGCAACCCAGTGTCAAAGTGGATCGCTCAATTACTCATACCACTCGGGTATTACGCATACGCCTCCGGGAGGGGCGAGAAAATATTAATGAAAGGCGAGTTCTAGGTTCACGCAACTGGAAAGTGCCTAGAATATGTCATATATTGCAAAAATAAAGGGATTTATTAAAAGAGAATACATTTAATCCTAAATCTCTTCGATTTATATTTTTTCATACACTTGTTTTCGAATAAAGAGTTTTTAAAATAACTCTACTAATGCAATCATTGCTTAGATAGATGGCTTTATAAGGAATGATTAAGAATGGTTAATAATGGTGTTTGATTAATTATCTTACACTGTCGGGGCGTGACATTCGCGGCTAAGGAATGGCTGAATGCCATGCGAGTCTCATGACTAATGGAACTCCACAAGTCCCTTTCTTCCAGAAAGAAAAGAAAACACGGACAGATAACACATGTTAAATACGAGTATGACAAAAAAACGGAGAGTTTGGGGTCTTGGGGCCTTTGCATTTTGGATTCCCAACATATTCCCGCGAAATAACCAGTCAGAACCGATTCGCTTGCAGTTTTAAATTAGTACACACCCGAAAAAGGGAGAAAACACAGACAGTCAAATATGTTTAACCAGAAATTTGAAATGGGCTGGGCTTTAAATCGGTTTTTGCGATGTTTCCAAATGCATTCTCAGTCGAGGCTGAAATTAAATTATTTGACAAAGCCTCTCCGTCGAGCCGCTTATTCTAAGCGAAGATGTCGCGGTTTAAACTTAAAAAAAAGGGAAAAATATGCATGCCCTAATAAATCAAATCTGTGCCTCATTTGACATTTATTGGACGAGTCCTCCGTCCTCTTAAACCTCCAACATGCACTCGAATCGCATGTGTTCTTAATGTATTCCCTCGTACGATGCTTCGAGAGACCCTTATTCTGCCTTATTCTGTCCGATTTCCATATAGAGCCTCGGCATTAGGGCCTTATGCCATTAAAATGCACAAAAAAAAGACAGACAAAAAGGCGAAACCTCGAATGAACCAAAATGACCAAAAGAATTTGTCGCTTATTTGAAATGCGGTATGACAAATGTTTGCTGCATAAATTAAACAAAATTTGCATGGGAAGTGAAAGAAGAACGCGAACCGGAAGTGGGGTTTAGTACTTTGTTGGAATTTTCAGAGAAGTTAAAGGAATACCTCCTTGATATATACCATAGTCTATAAAACAACCAAGAATAAATATCTATCTTTTAACTGCGGTTTCTGGTTATTATTTACCATTCTCAAGGGCACTTTCAAGATCTTGTCTTTCGAAAATGGCAAAATAAATTCTAACTTTTTGGTAAAAGACAAAACCATTATACTGTGCAGTCTGTAAAAAAATACTTTTAAAAAACTTGAATAAATTAATACTCAGAGTCTTATTACTTTTTTACACTCATCATTAAACTGAAATTTTTTTCAGGCTCTTATTTTCTGTGACTTTTTGAACGGAGGGGAAATACTATGTTGGTTTACCCTTTAATATATTTAACACATACGTAGTCATATATACTATAATTCATGGGTATTGTTGCCAAAAAGAGAGAGAGAAATACTCATAAATTCCATTAATCATTTTGCAAAAAATAAAGGCACAAAATAATAAACAAAAAGAGGCGAATTTCGTGTTTGTGTCTGTTTTTGTGTTTTGAAGAGCAGTGGCGAGCCAAGTTCAATAGAACTTGTTTCGAATTTAGTGCCTAAAACGCACACAGACATAGCGAGACCGACTTGGCCAACATGACCAAGCGGTTTTTGCGGAGCAGGGGGACGGAGGGTTGGATGGAGCCATGATCATGCCTTTGGGCAAGCTCGGGCTCGGGCTGGGGCTTGGAACATGCGACTAGCGCGAAACTTGATTAAAAATTCAAGGCCATGTTGTGGCACAAACGAGCGTTTGAAGCGATCCGAGCTGCTCCGAAATATAACGAAACGAAAGCACGTAGACAAGACCAAAGCAGCCCCAACCAGATCCGAGATCCGAGATCCCAGACCCCCAAACCCCCAAACCCCAAACCCCAGACCCCAACCCACAAGATACTGCGAGTCTGGAGCTGTTGTTTAGAAAGCGGCTTGCAGCTCGCAGCTTGTGTATCTGCAAGATACAGATAACCGGACCGATACAGATATCGCAGCCCAGTGCACTCGTTGCACTTGCCAAGCCCACTTAGACGCAAAAACTAGTTGCCGATCATGGCCGTCGTCATCGTTGTTGTCTCGGAGGACTGAAAGCGGTTTCCACTTGTGGGAAATGTTGCCACTGCCACTTGGCTTTGTTTCTGCAGCGAGTTTTCATTTTCCAGACTCGTATTAAATATTTTCTATCAAAACCGAAGCTTATGGTCTGTATAGTTACGAGTCAAACTTAATCAATTATCTTCGTTAATAGCAATGGAGCGAAAACGAAATCCAAGTTCTTAGACTTGAATTTAATCGATATTTTGGTTCTAACACGCAGTAGCTGGCTTAGATTCTTGGAGCTTCTCCCTCTTCCTACCACAAACTGCAACTTTTTCTGCCTCCTCGGAATTACCTAATGTAGGAACTCTCGGATCTCGGATCTGGCATTTCGCTTTTTTTTGGCCTGCGAGATGATGATGATCGCATGTTTATAAATAGTGGTGAAAACGGCAGGCAGGCAGGCAGAGTCGAAAGCGATTTCAGAAGTTCTCGGTCTTTACCTTGGGGCTGGGTTTCGCTTACCACGCCGGGCCGGGCCGGTGCGGGCCAAGAAAATTGCTCGGCTTTAGCCGCCTGTGGGCCTGGCCTGTAATTAAAGTGGCCAGCAGCGGAAGTGAGCCGAGCTGTGAAGTTCAGCTGATTTTTTCCGAGTGTCGTGCGGAAATGTAATGGGAGCTGCATGCACTAGGTCGACCCACCATTCAGTATTAGACCTTTGCCTAAGTACGTTTCCCTCCCCACCCATCGTCGCCCATGTATCTCGTTTTCTGCTTCTGGCAGGTAATGACACATGACAACCGTCAGACAGAAAATATCAAATGATTTTTTGCTTTTAGCCTTTTTCTTGGCTTTTGTCAGGCGAGGCCCACACGGTGGGCCACTTTCGACTGGTACCTGTACTTGCGTTAAATACTTGTATCTGCACACCTATATAAAGCGTATCTATGAGTGCGAGTATGAAGTTATCTTTGGCAATCGACACCCACGCCGACTCGTTGACTCGCCGGCACATTCGAAAATAGGCAGCAACAGCCACAGCCACTGCCGCAGCTGCCTTTGCGCAATTTCTTTCTCGAGAGCAAAAAAATCGGTTGACAGGCGGCAGGCAGAAATCCTATGACTGACAAGATGCCCCTTGACACACATTTTATCATGGCAACGCCAAAAATAAAGTAAATAAATTGTTTTCGATAAAAAACAACACGATGGCGGGCGAAATGTACTCAAAAAAATGGCACAAAGCAAAAAGTTCGCTGGTCCGAACCAGAGAACTCGGGCTCCCAAAAAAACAATATAATAATGACAAATTGCAGCCAATTCGGGTAACGAAGGCTCTTCCGTAACAAAGGTGGCTAATGAGGACTATTAGGATTATGGAGCATTAATATCCATATGTCTATGAATGATGCTACCAATCAATCGAGAAGTTAAAAAAGCGGAAGTCAGTCACGCGACTTTTTTTTTGGTTTTTTAAACATTTTAAGTTGAAAAAATGCAAAATTAAAATGAAAAATTGGTATTAAAAATGCTAAATCCAACGCCCAAGGCAGGTATCCCATTGCCGTCCGTCACATAATACCCTCCGATCGGAATCGGTTTCCCAACTTTTCCTTTTCCAGGCTTTTCGCTTTATGCAAGAAAATCGAATTCTTGCCAAAAAAAAGGGCACAAAATTCGTGGAAACGAATTCTGCAATATCGAGCGAATACTTCTTGGCTTCTGCCATTTGCGTTTCTCTTCCACTCGAAAAGGTTTTCGACTCGTTTTTCAACCAGAGCCAGCGCTGTAACGTAATATTATATACGAGTACTCGAAATATGTTTTTGCTGTCCTCGACAAAAGAATTTCCCACAATGTCAAGAGCCGGCGAGAAATCGCGCATACGCATAGTTGGCGGCCACCGGCAAAACGGTAAAGTATGCGCTGCCTGGCAAAGCAAGTAAAGCATTAAATTCGTTATTTCGTGATTTTTTCGGCTGGAATAATTTGTTATTTGCCTTGTAGGTGTTCACAGAAAATTGTGCACAAAAGATTCAAATTGCTTTTGGCTGAAAGTTGAACTTTAATGCAGTTGAATGTGCTTTAATGCTTTAATAAATAGTTCCAAGCCAGTCCGAGTGCATTATCCCATCCACATCCATCCATCCACCCTGTCTGGGCAGTGACGTAAATGACTTCAAGGACGCACACCAGCCCGGGCTGCTCAGACGATTTAATAATAAATAAAAGCTATAGCAACTGGTTCACGTACAGAATCGTCTGTAGCTGTCCGTCCGTGTCTTGCCCGCTCAATAAAATTACTGACCAGCAACAATAAAGCTGATATTTGAGTACAAAGATAAGTCTGCCGCCAAGACAACAAAAGATGCTGGATGCTCCACGGTGGCTGCATAACTGTATGTTGATATTTTCATAACAGTAACAATAACAGTAACTCGTAAGTGCCTGTGGGCAAGGATCTAGACGGAGGGCTGCTTTCTTTTACGGCAACAAGGTCGCCGTCTTCTGTCTGAGATTTCATTTTATTTTTAATTAAAACTTCCGTTTGCTGAAACTCTGATGCATCCAAGGGGCTGGATAGGGTTTCGGATAGCGGATAGCGTAAACATAACCTAAAAATACGTTGTTTTTAATTATTTATATTACAAATATGATAAAAAGATACTATTTGTGCCTTGAAAATCTCTTAAGGTAGCTACAATATTTTTACTTGGTTTAATGAGGGCCTCCCTCCCACCTTCTGATATTCAGATGCGACTGACTGTGACGCTTTTGTACTATAAAGCAGCTCTGGAACTTCTTCATTTCTTCGCTCATCTATTTCATCTTTTATTCTCGAGTTTGTTTTTCTATTTTGCGTGCTCGCTTTTTGCATTGTGTTTCTTAATGGCTTCACTCCGCCGCCATTTGTTTTGCGCTCCATTGTTTTGTCCAGAAGTGTAACATGCCTGCCTGCTCCTCTCTCCGCTCTAGGAAGTCACAACTATACAGTCGAGGGTGGGAAAATAGATAAGACTTTTCTTTAGTTCCTTAAAAAAATATACTTAATTAGAATTTATACTACATAGATCAAGTAAATGTTTTAAACACAATGTAATAATTAAAGTACAATAATTTTCTCCTCTACAAGCATACTAAAATGTGACCGCAGGTGTACTGCCTTTAAGCCCTGTAATCCCGTATGTAATGAAGCTTGGCTGGGATCGCAGCTAGCCAGTGTTGGGAAGCGGCTGCGGCAAGCACAGTCCCGTAAATACACCGCACATGGGCATGTCGAACATATGTTGTCTAAAAAAAGAAAATTGTAAACAATGGCCGAGTACACACGTGTGAGTGATGCATGTAAATGCAGAAGAGAGCGCACACACATACAGGGTGTTGGGGCAGGAATGCGCCAAAAGGGGCGGGTTGCGCTGCTAGCGGAGCTACATAGGGAGTGGGGCTGTGTTGAATGTATAAATTTGTAAATGCACGGGCTGGAAGTGGGCCTCAGGATGGAAAACGAAAAAAGGCGATTACAGTTTTTAATTTACATAAAATCGTTAAAAAGCTTATTTCAATGTTTAAAATAGATAAAATCTTTAGATTGCTTTGAACAAAGTGAAATTTTGGTTATTGGTTTTCGGGTGGCTGCCTTTTCATAGCCGAAAACGTTAGAAAACTGCACAAGAAGCAACAAAGGCAGCAGAGGAGCAGGAGCCCGGGAATGCGTTTCGAAACACACGAAAGGTCATGCGACGACCCTCGTCTAAATGTCGACCTGCGCCCAAAGTAGGTTAAAAAGCATTTTTCAGCCACCCAGGGCTCGCAGTGCATTCCCTCCTTTTCGAAATCCATGTCCGTGTCCGTGTCTGTGTCCGTGTCGGTGTCCGTGTCCCTGCCCCTGGTCAGAGGCACGAAAGTACATGGCTAGGCGGCAACATGCCAACGAACTGAAAAAATCAATTTTTCAGCCATATACGGCTGAGGGGGTGCTCCGAGGGGGTTTCTCTGGCCCCACTGGGGGCCTCGAGACCGTGGGGGCTGTGGGGTGGCAAAACGTGCCTAACAACTGACAAACTCGTGCAAAATAAATTGCAGCCTTGCACTAGAGAACCCCTCGAAACGGCAAAACGTGTGCAACCCCAAACAATCGACAGAGACGGGATGCGGCCGAGAGCGAGAGAGTGCATCGGACATGCGCTGGCTGTGGTACAGTTTTTCAACTCCGATTTCTTGTTTGCCGTTATACGTTATACCATGCACCCCTTAACCCCCTCTCATCCACCTGCACCCCACCTGCAGCGCAGAGGGCAACCCTGGGAGGCCGTGTTGATTTTGGCCTTAGCTACTCGACCGGCTGGCCATCACAAATCATCCTAGCTACGAGCAAAGCCAAGGCGACCCTGTTCCCAGTCCCCAATCCCTTCGAGCCATTGCGGTGGTTAGTTGGACCCGCTCAACGTATTTTGATTTAGGGTCGTCGGCTTTCGTTTACGTAATCGCCAGCAATGTCGCCATGGTAGGTCCTTGGTCAATAAACAAATTGGCGGTATACACAGAAAATGTGTCACTTGTGTGTTGCTGGAAGGATTAGGGATTTTTAGCGATCCTTGCGATTATCTCTCTCATCTTTTGAGTAACTGTAAATCGTAATGATTTACCGTAAACTTTAAAAATCGTAATCAAGACGGCGCCAGAACAAGCCATAAATTTCCTTTTAATAACAGCGATCCTTTGAAGGGAATTTAAAGCCGAATCCCAGATAAATTGCAATCTCTCGGAAACCACCAGCGTCTCCTTTTCTCCCTTTTTCGTTCTTGTTTCCTCCCCTTGCCTCCCCGATTTTCGCTACTTTTCTCTATCCCCCATATCGCTTTCCATGCAATTCATATCGCATCCACATCCACATCCACAGCCACATTTACAAACACAAACACAAACACAGAGACGGGAAATCGGACAAACAAACTTTACCTCGCCTGACTTTTTCACGACTAGACTGCAACTTGCTAATATCCGAGAACGGAAGAATGGGCAGATGGGGTGGGGGAGCTTTTTATTTCGCTTGCCAGCTATCCGCAACAGAAGACGCTATTTGCATAGAGCTCCCTGTCCTCCCCCCACTGCCCCCTGTCTTCTTTTTTATGCACACAAACACACACACACACATGCAAACAGCAAGCCGCTTAAAAATATTGCATTCATGGCACACACACACACAAGCGAATGAATACAAAAAGAAAAGTTCGCTATTGGAATAGAGCCGTACGACACATGAACGGGAGCAGTAACAAAAAGTTTTATTTCTTTACCTAGAACAAAAACTGTGTGAAAAAATAAATGCAAATGCAAAGCAGAATGAAATGCACGCAAACGAACCCGAAGGGAGAACTTACCTATACCACGGCGGAAGCTTGTGCGACATGCAATCCGCTCTCCCCAACACACAGCCACTCTCGCTGTTGACACACACACACACACACAGAGAGGGACAGGGTGGTTGGGAGGGGGCTGGCGTCGACGGAGGCAGCGCTGCTTGCAGTGGCAGTGGCAATGCCAAAGGCAAACTGCATATTTTTCGAGGCCTACATCAACATTTTTCAGCTTTTGCAGCAAGGGCGCACAGCACGAAGGGGGGCGGGGGCAAACAAATGGCGGGGGGATAGAGAGTGCGAGAGCTTGAAAGCGAGAGAGGACGCTCTGGTGAGTGCAGTTGCAGAGTAAACAGGGCTGACGTCGCAGAGCAAAGCTAGCCTATCTATATATTGCATATACGACTGTTTTTACATAAATGAAATATTAAGGAGATTCCCTATTTGGACAGAGATCTATCATATTATGTTGTTCTTATTTTAATGTTACCATCTTTACATAAATGAAATGTTAAAGATATGCCTTATTTAGACAGAGATCTTTCGTATTAATTTAATGTTACCAACTTTCATTTGCCAGTTGAAACCAAAAGATATTTAGTATGTTCAAATTAAATTGAAATTCATAAATTGATTATTCATTGTACATACCCGGTACATGTACAAAAAATCAGTTTTGAATAGAACGGATTCTTTTTTTTACACAATTAGGACTAAAAATGAATTTTCAAATAATTTTTTAAATTTGAATATAAACAAGCTCATTGCTTTAAATAGTTTTTAATCAAATTAAGTTAAAAACTTAAAAATAGGGTTGCCTACTTTTCGGGGCTCTATTTTGAATGAAAAGAAAGTAGGAGAACCGCTTAATAAATAAGCTGGACCATTGGTATTTTTAATACCATAATACTACTATATTTAGTATAATTAGTAATAGTAATAATAAAACTATATTTTCTAATACTAAATATATTGTATCCAATGTAATATTTTTCGATTAGTGGTCTAAAAATATGTATCAAGTACAAGACTAGGGAAAGAGCTTGATACAACAGAACCAAACTAGAGAAGGCTTGCCATTTTTGGTATAAAGACTCGTGGTGAAGTTGCAACTACCCTGTTCGCCCCCTCTCTTGGCTCCTTGGCTACGCCACTGCCTCCAGAGCCGCGCTTGCGAGGGCTATGTAGGTATGTAGTGCGGCACAGCGAACGGAACGGAGCCCGAATGTCCAAGCACAATAACACAATGAACTCGAAATGTGCGGAGCAGCCCCAGTCGAAAGGGGGGCGTGGTGGCGGTGGCAGTGGCTGGGTGGAATCAGGGGTGTCTTTTGTGCGCTGCTGTTGCCGTTTCGATGCGATGTCTGTTTTTTTTTATTTTTTAATGCATCCAATGCTTTGCGCCTTTGTTTCTTACACGACGTTCCTCCTGTTCTCCTCGTTCGCAGTGCGTGCAATGGGAGAAAATGGCTTTTCATGGCGCAAAAACAAATGTGCCCCACTGTATGTCAGAATGTAATTGCCAGCTGACTCGAAGGGTTTATGTAAAGAACTCGCTGTTGGTATATAAGCTGGGAGTCACATGGCGGCCGCCTTGGTTGCGAGGCAGATTATCCCATTGGACCTAGGTTAATACTCGTGTATTCGCCGGTTTTCCTTTGAGACCGAATTGGGGGGTGAGGCGGACGGTGGAGAAACTGCCGGCTTAGACAAGCTGGTTTCGCCATCGAGTTTTTACTTTTAGCCACACGATTTCCCTGCCGCAGCAGCAATTTTCCACATTTTTACTCTCTCGCACACACACACACAGCGAGTGCAGTGAAAATGCAGTCATGCTGGCGTCTCTGCATTTACCATGAGCCGCTGGAGCAGACAAAGTTTGCATGACGCCGTCGTTTATTTCATTTTCTCCCCCTCTCCGCTGGCAGTGAAATTGAAACGCAGCGCCAGCCGCAAGGGAGGGAAAGTATTGGAGAGCCACCGGGCGTATGGGTAATATTTTATGACGATGCGAGGCATGGGAGGAGTGCTGAGAGGGAGTGGGAGTGGGAATGGACTGGGGACTCGTTGGGGAAAACTGTGTTAGGCCGACAATGCACTGCGTTGCACTCGGTTGCAGTTGAAGCACGCGAAGCCGAGCCACTGGTTGGGGGAAGGGGGAGTTGCACTTGTGGCCAAGTGACGTCTTAGCCGCCTTGCCTTGGCTTGGCGTCCTCCTCCCCTAACTATCCAGGCTATCGTCTTGGCGGAGTGTCTGATCCGTGGCTTGCGTTGGCTGGCGCTGTCATTGTCATTCCTCTGGCTGCAGCAGTTGCAACAATAGCACGCCTTTTTGTCGTATCTTTTTATCTACTTATGTGCCACCAATGGCCGCCCATTTCTAACTGCTCCACCCCACCTCCCCGCTCCTAGCCTCCTGGCGCTTTTGTGGCAAGAACTTGCACTTTGTAGTCCCCAGTCCTCCCGGTCGGAGGGAGTGCTGCGGACGTGACTATTCACATAATAGATCTCCAGCGCCATTCATAGTTCCTGACGCCTCCATACAAGCCCCATTAATCTCTATCGATAATGGGACTTGATGAGTTGATGGTTTGTGGACAAAACTAGGAAACCCATATCTTTTATGTTCAATCCTGTGTACATCAAAGCTATCAAGTGTTTTCTTAATCTTTAACTATATATAGTTTAATGCCGCCACACCGCCTCGGCCCGCTTTCCATTTTCCTCGATCCAACTACCAACGAAAGGGATTTAACGGAGGGTGTTTCCTGGTCACTGTACTGTTTTTCTACCGTTATTTTCGTACTATGGGCAATATTTTAAAAAAATTTTAAATCGATTTCTTATCGATAATGGGACTTGATGAGTTGATGGTTTGTGAACAAAACTAGGAAACCCATATCTTTTATGTTCAACCCTGTGTACATAGAAGCTGTTTTCTTAATCTTAACCATAAAGTATGGCTTTAAATGTATAAAATTTAATGCCGCCTCGATCATACTGCCAGCGAAAGGGATTCAACGGATGGGTTTTCCTGGTCACTCTACTGTTTTTCTACCGTTATTTTCATACTGCGCGCCATATTTTAAAACAGTTTGCTTTTAAATATGCTTTTAAATGCTTTAAATGCTTTTAAATAAAGTCGATACAGATTCGTTTAAGTTTATTCCCTGCAAACTTTTATTCAAAAATTGCGTTGCTTGATTTTTGTCAACTGCGATACACTTCATGCCGCATTCCGTTGACTTTGAGCAGCAAAGTTAATTGAATTTTAAATTTTGCGGGGCGAGAACCCCAGTCAGAGGATGGACCGAGCGGAACCCCTTCTGCCAGCACCACCAATACAGCATCCGATACAGCGATGCAGATTATGAAGCCAGTCGGGCTCCGATTTGTATTCGGAGCTTGCAAAACATGCTAATCGAGAACATAGAACTCTGCGGGAAATTTATTTATTTGGGTCTAATGTTTAATGGATTGGCCGCTGAAATAATCCATACTAATCCGAACCTCCTCCCACTCTTTTCGCCCAACAGGTCGCGACGATCTCTCGCCCTCGAGCAGCCTGAACGGATACTCCGCCAACGAGAGCTGCGATGCGAAGAAGAGCAAGAAGGGCCCGGCGCCGCGGGTGCAGGAGGAGCTGTGCCTGGTGTGCGGGGACCGGGCCTCCGGCTACCACTACAATGCGCTGACCTGTGAGGGATGCAAGGGCTTCTTCCGGCGGAGCGTCACCAAGAACGCCGTGTACTGCTGCAAGTTCGGAAGGGCTTGCGAGATGGACATGTACATGCGGCGCAAGTGTCAGGAGTGCCGCCTCAAGAAGTGCCTGGCCGTGGGCATGCGGCCGGAGTGCGTCGTCCCGGAGAACCAGTGCGCGATGAAACGACGCGAGAAGAAGGCCCAGAAGGAGAAGGACAAGATGACCACGTCGCCCAGCTCGCAGCACGGTGGCAATGGCGGCGGCCTGGGCTCTGACGGCACGCACGACTTTGTGAAGAAGGAGATCCTCGACCTCATGACCTGCGAGGCGCCACAGCACGCCACGATTCCGGTGAGTCTCTGAGACAGTCCGACGAATCCGACGAAATATGTGATGTAACACTGTTTTCGATCTTATTCCAGCTACTACCTGATGATATTTTGGCCAAGTGTCAAGCGCGCAATATACCTCCGCTAACGTACAATCAGTTGGCCGTTATATACAAGTTAATTTGGTACCAGGACGGCTACGAGCAGCCCTCCGAAGAGGATCTCAAGCGTATAATGGTAAGGTTACTAAAGTCTTTCTAGTGCATTCATTTATGATCTCGTCGTGAACCTTTGCAGAGTCAACCCGATGAGAACGAGAGTCAGACGGATGTCAGTTTTCGGCACATCACTGAGATAACAATTCTGACAGTTCAGTTGATTGTGGAATTTGCAAAAGGACTACCAGCGTTTACAAAAATACCCCAGGAGGATCAGATAACGTTACTGAAGGTGAGTATCTTCCCCGTCCTAGTAAATCGTTGGGTATCTAATGGTTTGTCTTATCCACAGGCCTGCTCGTCCGAGGTTATGATGTTGCGAATGGCCCGCAGATACGACCACAATTCGGACTCCATATTCTTCGCGAATAACAGATCCTACACGCGGGACTCGTACAAAATGGCCGGGATGGCCGACAACATTGAAGACCTTCTGCATTTCTGCCGACAAATGTTCTCGATGAAGGTGGACAACGTCGAATACGCTCTACTCACTGCCATTGTGATCTTTTCGGACCGGCCGGGCTTGGAGAAGGCTAAACTAGTCGAGGAGATTCAAAGCTACTACATCGACACGCTACGCATTTATATACTCAACCGCCACTGCGGCGACTCCATGAGCCTCGTCTTCTACGCCAAGCTGCTCTCCATCCTCACCGAGCTGCGCACGCTGGGCAACCAGAACGCCGAGATGTGCTTCTCGCTGAAGCTCAAGAACCGCAAGCTGCCCAAGTTCCTCGAGGAGATCTGGGACGTCCACGCCATCCCTCCCTCGGTCCAGTCGCATCTGCAGATCACCCAGGAGGAGAACGAGCGCCTGGAGCGGGCCGAACGCATGCGAGCCTCTGTCGGCGGCGCCATCATCTCGGGCATAGACTCCGAGAGCGCATCCACCTCGGCCGCGGCAGCCCAGCACCAGTCCCTGCCCCTGCCCCCGAATCCGACCCAGCTCCAGTCACAGCCGCAGCCTCAGCCGCAACCGCAACCGCAGCAGCAGCCACAGCAGCAGCAGCAGCCCCAGCAGCAGCCGCAACTCCCACCTCAGCTCCATCCGCAGCATCTTCCCGTCTCCGTGTCCGTTCCTGTGCCCGCTTCCGTCTCTGGATCTGTGTCGGCGGTCAGTACGAGCAGCGATTACATCGGCGGTGGTGGAGCCTTGGGGCCCACGACCGCTGCAGCCACCTCTTCCACGAGCATCACTGCAGCGGTGCCGGCTACCTCGACCACGTCTGGCGTGGCCATGGGAAACGGTGTGGGCGTGGGCATGGGTGTGGGTGTAGGCGTGGGTGTGGGTGGAAATGTGAGCATGTACGCGAACGCCCAAACGGCGATGGCACTGATGGGTGTGGCCCTGCACCCCCACCAGGAGCAGCTCATCGGCGGAGTGTCTGTCAAGTCGGAGCACTCGACGACGGCATAGCAGACGCAGCAGCAGCACCACCAACACCACCACCATCACCACCTGGACAACGTCGGTGTCCTGCTGGAGTAGGAAAGGCAGCTAAACCCACACACTCCCCCTCTTCCTCTCCCACGACAGCCCGCGGGGCTGGGGAATTCTCCTCGGGAGGGCGAGAACACGAATTATTGATGATGGACAAGCGTAAAATGCAGTTATTTAGTCTTAAGCCTGCAAATATTAGAGTTTAGGCATTATTCATTTGACTAAACATTTAAAATATACTATTAACTATTATATGGAAGCTTATTCGAAACAAGCTTAAAAAACAATTGGACAAGCATTAAGGGAAAGATGGAGAGAGTGAGACAAGTTATAAGGAGAACAAATGGAAATCAATTGAAATAATAGAATCAATTTTTTTTGTGGGCCCAGCACGGATTTGTGCAGCCTCGCGATCAATTCTCGAATTTGGTTTTTTAACTTGATTCTCCAAACTGCATGTGGAACAGATACGAAAGGGAATACAAAAACAGAAACAGAAACAGCAGAGCGACAACAGAGAGAAGAGAATAAAGATTGTTTATATATAAAATATATAAATTTATATTAAATTACTAAACATAAACTTAATGAAAGCAACTGTATAATATTTAATCATAACCCCTAATTCTTACCATAATGAAACGAGTAAATCTGTTAAATAAGCATAATAACTAAATACACATTTAAGTTAATTCAAACAACAAACTCTAAAAAAAAACACGCAAAACTTGGACTGATTTTATAAATATTTTTTATTAATAATGAAGGCAAAACTGTAAAAATATTACAAAAAAAAAACTGAAACAAAGCAAATAAGAGAATATATAAATATTTTTATTATGCCCTCCTTATATTTTTAAAAATGAGAATTTAAATTCTAAGATTCTGATAATTTCCACCCAAAAAATGTTTGCAAACAAAATCCAAGATTCTTTAGAAATTGGCATCGTTTTCTAGGCATTTTTTAAACAAAATTTTTATATTGAAAAATTAATGAAATTAAAGTGATTGGAGTTTTACTCAAAACCAAAAGGCATCAAAAGGTATTAAGTCATAAACGAAGAAGAAGCACGAATTGTAATTCAAAATTCAAAACTTTTTATGGTTATTTTCAATCACTCTGGTAACAAGCACACCCCGCCCCCCTCCCCCACAGTTCACCAAAAGACTTCAATATTTATTATACAAAATTATATTGGTATTTCAGAATTACAATTTGTTACTAAGAACATTTTTCGAAATCAAAATTTATTTAAGGAAAAAGAACCCCACATTAGCGTGCAAATCGGTTTTCTTTGGCAATGTAAAGTGTAATGCAATTTATTTCCAAACATTTTTTCTATATTTTTATTAGTTCTCTTTAGTTTTGAACTGTACATTTTTTAAATTGTTGGCCTTATTTTAACTTAAATCAAATTTATTCTAATTTTAGTAAAAATTTTTGTTTGCAAACGGAGAAAAGAGAAAAGAGAAACTTGTAAAATAGTAAAAGAAAACGTTGAAAGTAAGGATTAAAGTGAATTATTTTATTGTGTAGAAAAGAGATAATACATCTTAGCTTTCTAAATCAATTGTGCAATTTTTTATTTTTACTAATAATTTAAATTAAGTATCTATATTTTTACCCACACCCACACAACACATAAACACACGCCTAAACAGACAGCCACAGCCACATAATTAAATCTTTAAGTAAACTTAATTTATAAAAACAAAAAAACGAACTACAACTACAAGTAGCATGAAACGATATAATGGAAGCAACTCACATTAAACGAGCACCTGCTTCAACTAAGAGAATTCTAATTAAATATAGCCTGCACTTGGACAAAGAGAATTCAGTGAATTATTTAATTGTTTGTATGTAGTACTCGTATTCGGGCTCTGTGTTCGAAGGCTTCCCGGATGGGGGACCCCCGCGCAGAGAAAGATTGATCCAAAATCCAAAAACCCAAAACCATCAAACTTATTATGCTTCGTTTTTGCGATCGGTTTATGTTCGATGATTTTTAGCATGCACTCGCACGTTCAATTATTATTATAAACAAATACCTAACCTAATACATTTATTCATAACTTGTTTTATAGTTCATGTAATGTAAAATATGAAACCCTATCGTAATATGGAATATTTGTACCAGTCTACATAATACAAAATGTGGTAGATGCGAAACCAACCAAGATATATACAATACAATACAATATACATGAAAATATGTTGAAACAAAGCAAAACAACAAGTTGAAAAAGAAAAATTTAATCCTCTCAGTGTTTTCATTTGATCTGATTACGATATCTGAATACTTTTCTATATATTACGAGTATTTGTAATTTTTGCTTGGTAGGACAAAGAGCAAAGAGCAAACTATTGGGATGTGCGAAAGACTTAGGAGCTAGAAATTCAGAATTTGAACAAGTTTGCTTGCGAAGCAAATGGCTGTGAAATTGGCTTAGAACGAAAGCGAAAAGTAGTGGAGGTTTGTAGGTAAGAAGCGGTTTGTATCTTGTCAAAATTTTTTATATTCTTTATTATGAGTTACCAACCAGAAACAGAAACAGAAGGAAGTAAATTGCTATTTAATAGCTTTAGAAATTGCTACTTACTTTGCTAGCCACGGTTTGTAGTTCCCTACAAAATACATATTATTTCGAAATTCGAATATTCACATCGGATATCCTGTTCGAGGTCGAGTGTTAAATTAGGTTAAGAATAAGAAGCTTAAACTACCATTTCGAGTATAGCATTATAAAAACGTCTAAGAGTTGTAAATACACAAGCATATATTATATAATATATATATTTAAAGATTAGAAATTACAAAGTTCTCGCTTTGTAAGACGACAACAAACAACAAAGAATGCGACAAAAATACAAAAATGCAACCTGATGAAATCGAAAATACAAGATTGTATGGTAATAAAGTAACAATTTGTTGACAGATCCACTCAAATAAAAGTGAAATATGAAACAAATATTGAAATGAATACAAACAAAACGAAGCTGAACCGTGAAACCAAATCGTTATGTAGATTTTTGAAATTCGAAAGAAATAACTAAACTATGTATGTTTGATTTTTATGCACTGTTTTTTGTTATGTGTAAACTCGAAACTTGTTTTGCTCCCAATAACTCGTAATTCTCGTAGAACCCATAACCCTACCACACACTTACCGTGTACACAGCCTTTATCCCTGAGAGCCCCAAGAAATTGATTCTCACTCACTCACACGACCTACAAGTACTTTTGTGTTTAACTTGTAGATAAATCCTGAATTGAAAAACTACCTCAAGCAAAACAAAAATATTAACCAGAAGGCGTTGGCGATGGCGATGTGGGAGTGGACGGAGCAACATCGAAAGGTTTTCGAGCAAATAATACTTATAACTACAAGCGAGACCTTAGCAGACAAAAAAAGATAAAGCAAATATATATACCTGGAAGGGAAATATTATTTTCGATAGAGAAACTCATTTTCAGCGCACTCTCAGCCCCGAAGTTATCACAAAAACAAAACAAAAACGAGAACCAAAACGCCTTTTTAAAGGTACCTGGTTTGCAGAAAATCCTCCTCTAAAAACGGTCTAGACATAAAAAAGTATGTTGTACTTGGAAAGAAACAAACAAAAAATAAATGTAAATCCCCTACATTGTAGAAAGTTGTGAAAACGCTTTTCGATTTGAGTTCGAGTTTTAGAGTTTAGGTTTTCTCACTGCCAAATCGAAATTGAGATCTACTTATGGATTATCTATTATGCAGATTATGCAGAAAAGGGAGGTTTTAACGCTAAATGCCATACTCGTGCGTCATAGGACAAATTTCATTTGCAAATTGTAGCAATCAGTAATCCAAATCCAAATCCAAATCGAATTGGAAAGAAATATTAATATTTACGTAATATATTTATACAATTGTTGACGAGGACAGCTCCAAGGATACGTTAACGATTTCGACTCTAACTTTAAGCCGGAAACTAAACATAGATGGATGGACAACGCACATTTGTAATTAAAAGACAAAGAACTAGCCAGTAACATTATTCTCCGGAACAAAAAACTGAGCAACTAAAAACTGAATAAATGGCATTTTAGTATTCCGTATCCGTATCCGAATGCGAATGCGAATACGGGCCGAAACATCCAATCAGAATACGTAAAAATAAATAAATATCGAATCGTTTCCACTCTGAAGAACCTTCCCTAAACAAAAATCTGTTCATGCCTTATCATTTTTATGCTTCACTGCCAGCCTGGAAACTCACATCCTTCGGTTTTGTTTCTGAAATTTATAATTTTTCGAACTGCTTACATAGTCCTTGCCGTTGCCGGAAAATCAAGAGAGAGAGATGTAGAGATTGTTAGCATTTAATCCAGTTACACGATTACCAGATAAAGCGTATAATTTGACGGGCTAGACATGGAAGCATCAGGATGTCGATGAAAAAAAAGAGAAAAAAAAGAGACATCTTTGACCTCATAAGGACATCTTATGACTGTTTCCAAAACAAAAGGTGCGTAAATATATATACATTCATATATGGATCTAGCTATTATTAAATATGATCGATAATCTTATTTGGGAACTTGTTTACTTAACGTTAATATTATTATACTTTTAATAAACCACAAAAATAAATCACTTTTATAATTCAAAGGGCGAAGCAGTTTAGAATAGAGTTAAATCGAATATAAATTGATTGAGAACTTTGAAATGGGCTAACACAATGCCAACAAAACAACAATGCTGTATGTTAAGGCGATAAAAATTAAATTTTTTTAATCTTATTTCATAATAATATACATTATTTAGGTCTAGCGTACTCTTACACATTTATTACACTTTAATTTAAGTTGTAAATATATACATACGCATAACTCTAACAGAATCTATATACGAAATGTAAAATGTGTAATAAAGGAAAAATGATATATTTAAAATGTGCTTCTCCTCGAATTATTCTTTTCTAAAACCTATATTTTCTATCTGTCGATCTTGGATACTATCGAAGACAGAGTCTCCATTCATTATTTTGGTTATTATTTTTCAACGAAACAAAACTCGTTTAGATGGGATTATTTGGAGACAGTTGTAGCCCTTTATAAACAACCAGAAAGGAAAAGTAACTTCTATGCCCTTGGACTTAAATGCTGGCTTCTATTGGTAAAAGCAAAAATTGGATATATATAATATAATATTGGATGTTCCTTATAAAAACGTCACAATCAGCTACAGTTACCAGTTACTTAGAAAATGCATTTTGAAAAAAGTCCGAAACTTCTACTCCCAAAGACAAAAAAAGTTACAGCATTTGGGATCCTTCAGTTATATGGCAGCTATAGGATATAGTCGAATGATCCCGGCCGCTCCAGCTTGTACATACAATGAATGCGGAAAAAAGGAAGTAGAAAAGGGATTAGCTTTAAAACTAAGGGTCAAATTGGCGCAGAAACAGACAGAATAATAAGCTTAAATTAGCTTGGAAAGTGTATCGGATAAAGATATATCTTTAACTTGGTTTAAGAAAATTTTTATGTCCTTTGCGGCGGAGATGCAAAAAGTATCGGATATCATACATTACTTTTTCAATGATAAACTTCGCATTTTATTTACTCGAAATCTACTGACTTTATACTTCGCACTGTTCTGTAAACATTTTTACATTCAACCTCCGTCTCAAAAGAAACAGGACTTTTGACAAACTCCAGTCACGGGTGTTGCTTTCTAAGGGTGGTTAATTTTTACATGCTATTTTTTACTTTTACTTCGACACAACTTTCCGGTTTTTCAAAAGTGGTTTGACTGACCGAATTCGAGCAAACGTTGTTTTTGGATTTATATAAGGCCTTTGAGTTCATTTCAAAAACGTTGGCCAACATTCATACCGATATCTCCATTGGCACGGTTAATAATGTGAAAATCATCCAAGAATAAAAAAAATACAAAAAAAGTATATTTTCTTTTTAAAAAATGCTGGTATGGATCGAAATGGAGCATTGCTGGAAAGAAGAAATCTCAGACCCTATATAGGATCATCTCCCAAGTCGACTCTCTTGCCGACTTGCCAGTCCCTCATCGGCCTTTAATTTGTTTTTAAGAAAAGTAATATTTCACTTTTAAACTTATACAAGTATGTTCTTTTTGGACTATCGGTGGGTGAACTCCCCTAGTCGGAAGGTATAGTTGTTACAACGGATGCATTGAAGTTGCCATAATTCTTTTGTATTTTTAGAAACAAGATTAGAACTTTCTGTTGTATACAGCACAAGGCGGAGTCAGAGGAGAAAGACAGGTGCAACTACTATACACAGATGGTCTTGGAGCAGAAAAAAAACAGCAGGTAACCGACACAGATAGTTTGGCACTTGACAGTAGAGAAAAAGCATCGGCGTTTTGCGAGGGTAAAATAATAAAGGTTACTAACATCTCAGCAGAGAAAAAATTACTTTTTAGAGGGTAAAACCGCTCAGCTTTTTGAAGTACTTTATTACGATAATGGATAAAAAAGCGGAACGAAATAGTTAATAGAAAATTTTGATTATTTTTAAATCTGTTTTATGATAAAGTATCACCAACGTCATTTATGTCTATAGCCTATACAGGGGTTTAGCCTCTTCGGCCTTCGTCATCCTAATGTTAGCTTTTCTAGCTATACCCTTGAAGAAGGTATCACAGTGATGATAGTTAATGTAAAGCACAGTTAAAGAGATATTTCCCACCCTAAGAGATATATATTGTTATATTGTTGATTAGGATCACCTCCTCAATTGATATAAACGTGTCCGCCTGCCTGTTTCTATGCAAACTAGGCTCTCAGTTTTAAACATTTACACACAACTCATTGTATTCATCTAATTCTAATTCATCTAGTTCATCTAATTATATAGTACGTCGATACTTATGCAAATAGCGAAAACGGATCAGAAGGGAATCCATTGAAACTATTTAATATAAATAGCATACATTTATAGTTTTTTCTGGATTTGAATTTACATACATACACGATGTCCACAAATAGTAAAATTGCAATTATTCCTTGTGTAGAAAAATCGAACTGGCGCCAATTTGCACCCGAAATAAAAAGAGTTGCCCTTGCTCTTTTTATAGCAAAATATACCTCTTATACCGTATTTGGGGTAAACATATACCGATATACTTTTCGCTCCAATTTCACTTTCACAAATACCAAAAGGTATTTAATATGCCATAAACAATCGTAACAAAACTGCACCGATTGTGCACTTTTATATTTATTTTATTAATCAACAAAGCGTTATTTTAGAAGGCTCTGTTTAGAGGTGTACGATATACAAATAATATCGACAATATTTCTTATAATAAAATCCCGATCCTGTGTTGTTTGATGTAATAACACATATGTTGGGTATTTCCAATTACATACATTCTTTATGGAAAATATCGATACTTCGATCCAATAATACAGTTTTCACATCCCTAGCACTGTAAGCGGTAACACTGTTTGCCTGACGCGCCGCAAAAAAAAATCAACCAGAAAAGTTAAAGGTAATTTATCAAATATTGGATTAAAATTAGTTGAAATCAAAGGCAAAGTCTATACCTTCTTAAACTACTGCATCTTTGTTCGTATATTTATATCTTCTACCTAAATATGTGTGCAGAATTTCTGTTTCTGCGAATCGGCAAAATGGCGGCTTATTAAAGAAAAACGAAAAAACAAAATTAATATTTATTTACTATTCACTTGATTGTAAAAGTCACCTTTGCAAATTCCAAATGGTTTTCACAGAAGTCGACAGACCGACCTAAAGTGAGGTTAAGGACGAGTCACTTTCTCTAAAACTTGTGCTTCGTTGCAGATCTTTAACAATCACCAATGGCTGATTCGGATGACGAGTACGACCGCAAACGGCGAGACAAATTTCGTGGGGAGCGCAACGATAGTTACCGCACTGAGCGCCGCGATGACCGTCGCCCTCTGGGTGGCTCTGGGAGTGCCCGGGACGAGTGGTCCGACCGGTAAGTCCAACGAATTCTTTTGTTATCCTATGACAAAAGCCTTGACGTTACAGCAATCCCTTCAGGGGCGGCGCTTCCGCAGGAGGCGGCAGTGGAGGAGCTCGTCATAGGCCTGACTACAGCGACTATCGTGGCCCGGGCCCGAGAGCGCGCTATGGCTCGCCTGGACGCGAGTTGCCGCCGGCTAAGCGAATGCGCCCAGACTGGGGCGAAGGAGACGTCCGACCTAATCCCCGTTTCGGAGGTACTTTAAAGTTTTAAAGCAATAGCTCTTTGCTGATTAACAAGCTCATCATTTTTAGCAGGCTATGATCCCTATCTAATGCAAGCATGGAATGACCACTACCAATCTATGCACTCAGCGTACTCCCACGGCGGCCATATGCCATCTGCCCGGGAGTCGGGAAGCGGCGGCGGAGATACACTTACGCAGCCGGCCATGCTGAATCTAAAGCAATTCCTGGACACTCAAGACGAGAACATCTCCGACTCGGAGGTGATGCGCAAGTACACCGAGTACAAGACGGACTTCAAGCGGCAGCAACTGAACGAGTTCTTTGTGGCGCACAAGGATGAGGAATGGTTAGTATCTAGGCCACGAGCGCGCCTCTACGATGCGACAGATGCGCCTTCTCCGAAATCCATACCTGTGCATCTTTCGTGCGTTGAATCTCCCGCTTGCCTCTCCAGTTTTAAACTCATAACTTTCTGTGTATTAAGTTTTTCTCTGCAGCTTATTGGGTTTGTGAGGCAGAGACTTATCTGAGAGCATCTGCGCCATTTCGCAGAGCTATCCACTGAACTTTAATAGTAAATTACCCGGCGAGCAATGCCGTGGTGTGTTTATATTTTGAAACCGCGATTTATTTAAATTCGATTATCGAGCTAATGCCCGAATAACCTTAAAACAATCCCAAAAAAATATTGAAAGCGCTAAGTTGGCAAGGTAAGACTTTGGGTGAATATTTAGCAACAAAATCCTCTATAAACCATTAAATATCGTACTTAATTTAATGTCGACAGCCAGGCGAAGAAGCTGATTAATTGAAAACCACGACGAAACTCTTATTAAACCTAAACCCATATTAAAACATGTTTTAATTTCTCAATTTCTCGGTATCATTCATTGTTTTTCTTTTTCTTTATGTTCAGGTTCAAGAATAAGTACCATCCCGAGGACAGTGTGAGGCGCGCCGAAGAGCAGCGAGGTTTTCTCCAGGTAAACCTTAAATCTTTAGTGAAATCACTATTTTCCCAGAAATAAACGTAAATTGTATAATAAATTGATTTTGCAGAGGCGCACCAATGTTTTCGTGGAACTGTTTGAGAACGGCACCATTGGAAAAGTCAAGGTTGACTCGGTGCAGGGTGATGCTTTGATCCGTGTCCTGGACACCTGTGTTATTAAGCTCGAGGGCGGCACGGACGAAGACCTCAAGGCGCTCGACGAAAAGCCAAGGGAGCCGCAGGTCTATGAGCGGAAAGTAGAAACCGCTCCGACCAAAGTGGCAGAGGAAATCAAAAGCCCCAAGAAAGACGACCAAGAAGGCCCAAAATCGCCAGTTGTTGTGTCGCCTCAGCGCAAAACCATCAAGCCTGTCAACTCCGATGAGGAGAATTGGGATGATGAAGAGCCAGCTCCACCAAAGAAGGATGTGGAGGAGGAGCCGAAGGCCGCTGGCTCAGGCAGCGAAGACAAATCCCGCAGAAAGAAGTCTTCAAAGCGCAAGCGTTCTGCAAGCGGCGACGATAGCTTCTCGGAATCCGACTCCAGTTCTAGCTCCGAAGATGAAGACGATGAGAAGGTTAAGCAAAAGTATGACGTTGAGGACGGCTTGAGAAGCGAGCAGAAAGCTGAAAAGGAAAGAGATAAGCAGGCTGCCGAGGCAAATCAGACGCCACAAAGTCCCAAAGAGGACAATGAAAACTCGACCGATGAAGTCAAAGCCCCTGAAGCCGTTGAAACTGGTACAGAAGCGGCTGACCAAGAGAAGCCTGAAAAAGTAGAAGAAAATAGGCCGAGCCTAGAAAAGGAGAATGGGGACACGATCCCAGCAGAAGATGGTGAGGCCAAGTCAGACTCTGAGGAAAATAAACCAATGGAGACCGAGACCATTGACCTGGATAAGGTTAGGGAAGGTCAGCCAAGAGCTCTCCACCGCACCTCTTCGATCTTCCTTCGAAACCTGGCTCCTTCTATAACTAAAGCCGAAATCGAGGCCGTATGCAGCAGGTTCAGTGGGTACCTAAGGGTTGCCATCGCCGATCCCCTGGTAGAGCGCCGTTGGTATCGTCGCGGATGGATTACGTTTTCCAGGGACGTTACCATAAAAGAGATTTGTTGGAGTCTGAACAACCAGCGCCTACGTGATTGCGAGATGGGGGCCATTGTCAATCGCGACTTGAGCCGTCGGGTGCGCCCTGCGAATGGGATTACTGCCCATAAGCAAGTGGTGCGGTCGGACATTAAACTATGTGCTAAGATAATCCTAAATCTGGATGAACGGTTCAGGTTGTGGCCGGATTTGCCTTTCGGCGAGGACACTCCTGCAGATGCCGCGGGCGTGACTTCGGCGAATGGTAACAGCGCGACGTACGGCATAAAGTCCAGGAACCCGGTGCTGCAGAACATCACCGACTACCTCATTGAAGAAGCGTCTGCAGAGGAGGAAGAGCTGCTGGGTCTGACCGGCGAGAACAAGGACGCCGAAGGCGAACCCATTGAACGCGACGAGCAACTCTTGGCTGTGCTAGACCGCCTGGTTCTTTACCTCAGAATCGTTCATTCCGTGGACTACTACAACCATTGCGAGTATCCGTACGAGGATGAGATGCCGAACCGATGCGGTATCATACACGCCCGCGGCCCGCCTCCACCGCGGGTGACAAGCAATGATATACACGAGTATATCAAGAACTACGAGAGCAAACTGACGCAATTTCTGACTAAGACGGCACTACTTGGCGAGGAGGAGACCAAGGAGCTGGGCGCCAAGGACGCCGAAACCGAAGTGGAGAAGTTCGTACAAGCCAACACGCAGGAGTTGGCAAAGGACAAGTGGTTGTGCCCGCTGTCGGGTAAAAAGTTCAAGGGTCCCGAGTTCATACGGAAGCACATATTCAATAAACACGAGGAGAAGGTTGAGGAGGTTCGCAAGGAGGTGCAGTACTTCAATAACTACCTTCGAGATCCCAAACGCCCTCAGCTGCCGGAACATCCTGGCAGTTCCAAGCGACCGGAAGCGGAATCTGGACGCGGAGGCGGCTCAGGGTAAGTGAAGCCAATCTGACAAAAGACTTAGACTTTAAGGAATATTTTATACCTTTTCAGGTATCGCCCGCCCATGTATCCACCCTTCTCAGCCATGCCCTACGGCTTTGCCCCACCAATGATGGGCGGAGGCCGAGGCGGACGCAACTTTCCGCCCGTGCGCAGGTTAGTACACCTTAAGCTTACAGTTGATTGTAGAATCTTACTTATTTAACAGAGGATTTTCATTCGCATTCGATTTCCCTCAATCGATCGATTTGAGCAATGTCTTTGTCCACAAACTATTTGCATTTAGGCGACCGACCCCTCTGTTTCCCATCTCTACTTTTTTTGCTTTTCTGTTCGTCTAAATCGAAATTTGTCACAACTTTCTTGTGTCGCAAATTTTTTGCAGAGAATTGCCTTTGGAACACCAGCGTCGGCTTGTCGGTTACCACGATTTGGATGCGCCTGCCAATTCTGATATGTTTGATTAATTAATTAGCACAATACAAATGATACAAATGAAAAATGAAAATGAGGCCCACTCGATGCCGCTTCATCGTTTGGCGAGCTCAAGTTTTAAAAGCAATTCAAGTACCAACTGAATTACCAAATTCTAAAAATGGTTTTAAATCGACAGGAGATATACGTTTTAAATTCGTTTTCATGTACAATATGACACTGTATTAAGAATCCGACAAAGCCACTTTGCTAATTTTTATCATTCTGAAATAAATGCGAATCTATAGTCTAAAAACACTGTAACATTTTGTATTTACATTAACATCCCTGCCCTGCCTCGCTTTGCGTAAACAATTCCAAAATATCAATTCATTCTCGTTGCTTTCAGACCCGGTGGTTTTGATTATCGACCCAGATCACACTACCGGGACTTGGATGCGCCGCAAGAACCGTACTAGAAATAGTTGTGCGCAGATCAAAAATTAAACATAAACAAAACGAAATGTATTTATCAAACTAATTCAAGCACTCACAATAATTTAAATAATTGACGCCTGTTTTGTACGGTACACTTTTGTATTTTCCGGAAAAAGAGAAATAAAGTTTGCATTGAGCCAAATTGTATAAATAAGGTCTAGTTACTCCAATTTACGATCGTATTTTGATTTCTATTAAAATTGTCCAGCTTGGCAACCAAGTTTGTGGCCTAAATAGGTTACGTCTTTAAAAAGACTATAAAGAGGTAAGCTATATCCTTCTAAAATCATAATCTGTGGACTCCCACAATTGTAAGAAAATATAAAATATATTTAAAAAAAAAAATTATATAGAATATATCATAAATTTTGAATAAAATATAAAATTGGGTGGTTTTTAAAATTATTTTAATTTATTTAAGGTAGTAAGTATATTAAGGTAAGTTGTATATTTAAGGCTAATGAATCAATGTTAGGGGGAAACCTAAGTGCAATTTTTCAAAAATTCATTTCTTTGTGCACTTTTTAAAGAATATATTTTTAACTACTGTGAAATAAACGCAGTGAAGGAGAAATATACGTCCCTATAACGTATATTTTATATATTCATGATCAGGATCACCTCATGAGTTGATATAGGCATATTCGTCTGTCTATTTCTTTGCTTTGTACATAACTTTATACTCAATAGATGCCATGAACCTGATCGGAATCAAGTGCTATAACTTTGTTGCTTTAGGAAGTAGTGTCGGTACTCTTTTCAAAATTTCATAAGGAAATGTCTGGTTCTGCTATAAGAGCAGAGTCGAGATTAGAACATGTACTGAAGATCTGGTACCCTTAATGGAAAGAATCGGTGAGTCCTTTATGCGGTGTATGTGTCTGATTTTATACAATGTCCTGTCTGGGAATGATTGCGTTTACTTTAAGTCTTCATTAATCAAGACCCGTGACCAGTTGCAATTTCGTGAGTATTTTTCCTTTTTTCCAAGCGTAAAAAAGCCACCAAATAAAACATGTATCACATTTTCTTTAATAATATTTTAAAAACAACTTTCATCTAAGGTCAAAAAAGTTTAACTAGGCTTGTAGAGTAACTCGCCTCGGCTGTAGAATCTGGGGGTGCTCGCGCATTATGTCTCGGTGGTGTCGCAGGTTTTTCATGATACCGGGCAGGTTCCAACCATGCCTCAATAAACTGTCTCTGACATCGAAGTGGGAGTGGCGCACGCACCGGATTTGCGTACAATGCGCGACTGTTCGCAACTCCAGGGCCATGTCGTGGACCAGGGCAGCCAGATACTCTTCAGTCTCGTTGATCGCATGAAGCTCCAGGGTAAAGTGCGGACGTTCAAAGTGAATCAAATTGATGCCATATATGGCCGGTCGACTGTCATCCGCTGGCCGGATGAGGCCTTTACATGCGAGCTCGTAGGCGGCTTGTGTTTGCAGGTCAACGCCGCAGAGCTCATACATTTTCCGTTGGTGTGATGCCTGCATGGATGAGGCTAGGCCACTAATCCTTTCCGCGGAGACGTGTCGGTAATTGGACCGCACTGTGATACGGGAGTCGGGCAGGTGGTTCTCCGTAGCGGTGCCCATGCGTCCGGTAATGTGATAGACGCGAACAGGTCGGTTTCCTTTAATACAGCTGGCCTGGCCGGTGCCTCTGTTGATACCGAAAACTGCAAGCGGATTTGGTTAGTCCCGTTTCCTAGTTTTGTAAGTAAACTCACGCAGAACGCCACTAGTCTGATCTCCCAACTGGGCTACCGTGGAGACGCGTACATCTTTCGGTGTGTAGTGTGGTCCAGCGGATAGGACGTGGTCGGAGAGATCCGGATTGCTTGCTATTTTGTGCAAAACATCATCTGCTGCAGTTCCGGTGCCCAGTAGTGGAGTTTCTTTCAGCAATTGCCGCGGCTCCCGCTGTTCCAAACTGTTCAGTCCTGAAATATCGCTGTTATTTCGCGGACATGTAAGGTGACTTTGTGTTACCTTTGCAAATGTTGCTGAGAATGGCATTTCGCACGTGCCTTACTTTCATGCCGGCCGGCTTATACACATTCAAAATTCCATTCAAGTGCCTAAACACCGTTGCGGCGTCATAAACCTTTGTAAGTGTCATTTAAAACATGAAACTTCCTCAATTATAAAACAAGTGTGTTGCCAGGGTTGCCAGATACCAAATCAAAATTTCCCCCAACACTCTCGCAGCTAGCCCTGAAACCCAAAAAAAAAATCTTCCTTACAGATAAATCCAAATTTTGTTGATTTTCAATTAGGAATTTTAAATAATTCTATAAAGCCTCACGGCGCATTTTTTTTTTATTTTTCAAAATAAACTTGAGGTGCAGAAACATCGATGGTTTTCTAATTTTCTAAAAGATCGATGTTTATTTTTGACTAGGGACTATCGATGTTTTTGGGGCAAAGAAGAAAACCCGCCGAGGTTTAAAATTTGTTACATTTTCCCTGTTAAACCGTACAACCGTTTATTTTGCTTTACAATGAGGGATTCCGTCAGTTGATTCAGCACAGGGACCCGAAATTAGGAATGTTTAGCAGAACCTATGTTAGGGTCCTTCTGCTGCATAAGCTTTACAATGATTTTAGTAAAGAATGAATAAATCTTGACTTTGAGCTCCTGAATCTTTCCCTGCGGATAAAATCGATGTGTTGGAAGGACTTTGTTCGTTAGTTTATCCATTTGAGCATGACTTAATCATATCGGGAAAAAGTACCCAACTTTGTAGCTCGTTATTCCGATGCTTTCCAAAATAAAGATTTCATTTTGTCTCTCAAAAATAGCTTCAAAAGCTGGAAGCCATACTTGCATTTGACACTTTGAGTGATCCACAGTAGGCTTTCAGATGACAAATAATGCTGATCAAGCATGTTGCGCATTGAAAACCGATCTTTAAAGTCTTATAAACGATTTGTCGCGTAAACAATCTACGCAGCGTCAAAGTGTAATTAAATTTGATTTATTTGTGTTTTTCGGAGTAGAAGATTGGGACTCCATTTTACTCCATTTTATTAGGAACTTTTATGATTCTGAAGTTCTTATAAGGACGGCCACATTTATCTGATCGCCGCCATATAACTGCAAGGGTATGTAAGCTTCGGCTCCTCCCGAAGTTAGGTTTCGTTTCTTTTTTTTAGCAAAAAGGATCCCGTCCTTTCCCTTTTCTTCCTTGTTATTGTTGATCTCAAAGGTATTAGTGTTTGTCCTGCAGAAACAGGTCGTCGTCCACGTCTTCGAACTTCTGTCGAAGTGGTTGTGCACTGGCTCCAAGCAGTTACGGAGAAGAAAATGAAGCACCAGAAATTTGTAAACACTTTGACACTTTCGCTTGTAGTCGTCTATAAGTTTTACGACTCGAGTAGTTCTGTAATACAGAAGGTTCATGTTTCAGTTCCATTTATATACTATGTCAGAGATTGTGATTGTTAAGGCTGCCTCCATCGGCAGCTGATCCATGAGATGAAAAATAAAAAGCGAAAAAAATTCTAAAGAAATTTTTTCCTTTATTTGTCTTTTACAAAAAATTAAAAAAAAAATTTATGATTCAATTATAACAAAGTCAAAATGGGTAATTCATATTTGGCGTAAGTAATTCATATTTGGTATAAGTAACTAAAGATACTAATGAAAATTCTTAGTAATGTGAGGTAATGCATAAAAAAATATTGTTCTTCATTCAAAGTATAGTATACTTTGAAAAGTGTTTCTAATCAGTTTCGAATATAAAGAAAAAAGGTAAAATTTTTTTGTACTTAAATTCCAATGGTTGGATATTCATGAAAATGGAGATTCAATCCCTTATATTTAGCTTGGATAGCTTCAAGAGACCCTCATGAAGTGGTGAATAACTCAGTTTCACATTGCGGTCCTTCGCCAAATCATGAAATATTTCTAATTGTCTTTTAGAATACGTTTTCCGTGATAGACCGACTGAAACACTATCGGAACTCTGCAATTGCTTGATCATTTTCTCCAAATCCTCTGCGCACTGCTTATCCTTAGCATTTTCGGAATTTTTTTCCTCGTCTTTGATTTTTAAAGCCCGTGTCCATAAGTCGCGAGTAGCTTCTTTGTACTTGGCAATTTTATTACTCATAGAGCTGATCTCATTACTTATCTCTTTGTTATCCGGTTGCTTACGTTGGGCCTTCAAGAAGGCGGCGCGAGCCTGCTCATATTCGCCTAAGGCACACAGGGCACGGCCCTCCTGGAAGAGAGCCTTGCAAGAAGGCTTATCTTGCGTAAGATCGCGCAATGCTTTCATTATAATGCAGACGCGCTTCGGCTTGTTGACCCTGTTGTAGCAGATCAGCAGATTTTGCTAAGCAGGATGAAATTAGTGATAGTGATACATCAGTTATAAAAAAATATTAATTTTAGGTACATACATATAGAGTTATAAGCAGTTTGTTTTGCTTTTCCTGTTCCTGTTCATCGGCCAAGCGACAGTAGTTCAACGAGTTGATTGCCTTTTCAAAAGCATTTACTGCATTGCGATAGCGCATGCGCTTCACACAATCTTTGCCATGCAAATGCAAGTCCTGGGCTCTGGGATAAACGACAGGGAACTTGTCGCGATCCTCGTTGGCGATAGTGTCACACGCCTCGGCGTCACCAATAAGAGAGTAGTCCATAACCTCCACCTTAAAAAGTCCGTCCGCCTTTGGCTTAATCCGCGGCGGACATCCCAGATCCCGAAACAGCAACTTGTAAGAAATAATAAACTCGGCTTGTTCGCTAGGCTTCATGGTCAGTACGGCGGCCTCAAGGCCCTCAATCACCTGGCCCTTTCCCGTGTTAAACTCAAAATGAGTGCCGCGCAGCATGGACGAGTCGAACGGCGCGCCCTCGCCCTCCCAGTACCCACTATATCGCACAGATACTCGAGCCCTTAAAGGCACAAGATCACGTTCCGGGTGACCCTCACGTGTAATCCTTTTGTATATAAATTCGTTTACTTGATACATTAAGCCCCGCAGTTTGTCGAAGGTCTGAATCCAAGGGGAGACAAGCTTTTCGGTTTCCAAATTTAGTGCATCTTCGGAATCACTTTCGTCACCTAGGTCTGAGTCATACGTGGCAGGATGATCATCCCGCAAATCCATCTCGAATAGGCAACCTTTGTCCATGAGTTTGCTAAATAAAAAAAAATTCTATATATTTTCTGTACTTTTGCTTCAGCGGAAATAGTCCCACTCACGAAAAATTCACAGGTTCTTTAAGCAGCTGAGTGCCGGTTGGAAAATAGGATTCATTCATTTCGACAAATTATTTTTTCACAGTAGTTGGATATAAAAGTTCCTCGAATTGCGCCCAAAGTTTATACCTGCACGGAGCTGTGTTGCAAAAGAAC
Source organism: Drosophila ercepeae (assembly GCA_018150545.1). Classification (NCBI taxonomy): domain Eukaryota; kingdom Metazoa; phylum Arthropoda; class Insecta; order Diptera; family Drosophilidae; genus Drosophila; species Drosophila ercepeae. The sequence goes on from JAECWL010000161.1 coordinate 19,363,143, forward strand.
CCAAACTTGACAATCATACAGTGCTGCCAGATGCCAGAGGCCTGAAAACACACTAAAAAATACTTTTTCGCAGAAATTCAAAATTAATTTAAATACGCCATTAAATTTTTTTTTTTTTATCAAAATTATCAAACCATTATTAAAATTATTAATTTTTTCGTTAAGCAACTCATTAATAAATTTTTGTGTTTGGACACAATTTGGGGGAATTCCTTAATTCGGAAACTCTTTTAATATAAAAAAAAACACTACAATTTATAAAATCGTAATAAAATTGCAAAAGAAACCACTAAACCTTCCCCTAAAATGTACCCTAAAACTTCAACATATCTGAAAATCTATGGAGATATTCAAGAGATATTGCTATTAGCTAAACATCAGCTGAGTTGCGAGCTGTTCCACCCCTGGTGCACTCATGTGCCGGCTAGGAAGTATTAACGCTATTGTTCGCTTATGCGAAACGGTCACTCTTTGGCGCTGCACGTGTAAAATTTGTTTTTCTGGATGTTAAATTGATTGCTTGTAAAAGGGAAATAGAAAAAGGAACATAGGGTCTTCACGATGAAGTGGACTACTGCGAATGTAAAGCACCCAAACTACACAGCGAAGCATGAACTCTACGTTGGCACGCACACAGGCTCTTTTAAGCGTAAGTTACCTGTGGAATCTGTTTTAGCTGAGGAATTATCACTTTTGTTTTTCAGACCTTACCCCAGCATCTGAAAAGACGCCGCACGGGCAGACTAATCTATGCAAACTAAGTGCCCTGGACAAGGAATCGCGTGTCGCATCGCTAGCCTTTGGAGACGATGACCAAACGGAGATCCTGCTCGGCCGAGCTAAAGGCTCCGTTGAAATGATTTCCCTAGGAGAAGGAAACACTTCTGGCACAGTTGAATTTAGCGGTGGTCCAATTGTTGGCGTGGCTCGGTACAACGAAAAACTGATTGCTGGCATCGGCACCGGAAAGATTGAAAGCTTGGAACCGGGCTCTGAAGCCGAACCAGTGACGATCACCGTGGGAACGCAAATTGATCACCTCCGACAGTGCCCGACGGCTAGAAACATTGTGGCCACCGGCGGAAAGGAACGGCACAATAACCTTAAGGTCTACGACTTGAGCGCGGACTGTAAGCAGATATTTACCTCGAAGAATTTGCCCAACGATTACCTGCAGTTGGAGGTGCCTGTCTGGGACAGTGACATCGGCTTCGTCGACGGTCCCAGCGTACTGGCCACCTGCTCCCGGACTGGTTATGTGCGTCTTTATGACACGCGAAAACAACGCAGACCTGTGGCGTGCTTTTCCAGCGAAGAACACGGCATGAGTTTCGCTGCATTGGTGGCGCGGGGAAATTACATTTACGCGGGCACGACAATGGGCGCTCTCAAGGCATACGACACGCGGAGAATGAAGACCCATGTACACACATACAAGGGCTTCACCGGCGGAATCAGCGACCTTCATCTGGATGAGACAGGCCGGTTTTTGAGCTCGGCTTCTTTGGACAGATATGTGCGCATCCATGACGCTGACTCCACTGTGCTGCTTTATCAGTGCTATGTAAAATCAAAGGCCACCAAGATCCTCATCCGCCGCTCTGAGGATGAAGAGCAAGTAGCCGATGTGGCTGAAGACGATGCGGAACAGGTTGTGAAAGGAAGTTTAAAGAAAAACAAGCTCGCGGAGGCAACGCCTGTGGACGACGAGTACGAGGATATGTTTGACCAGATGCCAGTTGTAGGGTACGTATCTGAAGAACATAAACTAAAAAGACTGGAAAACTAATATTATTTTATTTTTATAGAGACGATGATTCTGAAAAGGAGGAGGTGAACCCGGAACCAGCCAAGCCTACAAAACAAAAACGAAAGGTTGCCAACCCAGCTGTAAAAACGAAGAAGAAAAAGTTGTAATGCGGTTATTTTTCTTCAATATAATCTTTGTTAAGTAGCTTAGTAATAAACAAGAAGTTAAGCATACATATGGAGCTTACGAATGAACTTATTGCCAAGCCTTTTTGGGCAACTGAGCCTTAAGGCGCTGATAGTTGAGGTACAAGCGATAAGTGCAGTAGTAGAAGAACTCCAGCACCGATATCATGCTTAGGCCCAGACAGAGATTGAATATGCCGCCCAGGTCCGCTAAGAATATTTAATAAGTGAGTTGCGGATGCTTGGTGGCATGGGTGACTTACATAGCAGTCCTATCCACGACATCACTGTGACTTTTCGGATAACCGGAACGACTTGCTTCGCGAGGTAGACACGCAGCACAAAGCTGTCATTGTTGAGCAATTCCGGCGAGCTGTTATGGAGAGACTAGCGAGAAGTTCTGAAAATTACATTTTGGAGGTTACTCACTAAAAGCGGCTGACCGAGAACTGATGCTGGTTGAGGTCCGTCCTGTAGGAGAGCGTGGAGTAGGTGACGTCATAGCAGTTCGGTAGGCACTGGTCACAACGAACACTCTTGAAATTGTCTTTGGGGATTAAAAAACAATTTGGTTATTATTTTCAGTACGAGCAGAATATGTTGCAAATATCTATGACAGTGCAACAGATTTCCAGACCCCATGAATTGGAAAAGTACATCCGTCTCCCTATTTTCAGTAATGTCAAAATCTCTAAAAATAATGTTTTTAAAATTTTTGGATGGTTTCCCCGAAAATCCCCCTCTAATTAATCAACTACAAATGCAAAGGTCTCTCACTTTTAATCATACACTTAATAGACGATGGGGTTGTAGACTTGTGGTAGACTTGAATACCTGCCAGATTCACTTGCTATGTTTCGTGTTTCCATAAACAAGTGAACTCTTTAAACAAAAGTATTTTACGACCAAAGGAGCTCCGCAACAAGAGGCGGGCGCATTGAAGCCATGAAACACGAAGCACGGTCCGCAGCACGTGAGTATCCTGAATATTTAATATAAATTATGAAACATGAGCGAGCATAACAGGCGACGACGTTCGCGTCCACCAATCCATACAACCACCCACCCACGCAGCAAACCGCAGCCACCGCAGCATCTGGCTTATGAAAAGTATGGAAAGTTCGACTCCTTGGAGGAAGGCCAAAGAAAAGCATGATGAAGCAGCCTCGACTATGTTTTGCGTGGGCGACAAAGTGTCGGGGTGCAGAATTAAGTGCTACATCACTCACCATAATTCTCCGAGTAGCAGAAGGTGTCGTTCAGGTTGCATTCCTTGAACTTGTTGCCCACTATTGGCAGGAGGTAAGGGTGGCAGCCACACTTCTGCACAATGGCCTCCGTCTGGCACGCCAACAGGCAGGCAGCCTGACGGTAGTTGCGCAGCCGCAGGTCGTCCGAGATGAGGCAGTCCCGCTTCCGCTCCGACAGCTCGAGCACCTCCGCTGAGGAGCTCTGCACCGTTGGCGACACCTCCACGAAGCTCTCGGACCGGGCAGTGATCGTCACAGAGGCCGCCGACTCCGTCACGTAGTCCATTGGGTGGTGAACCAACACAATGAGACCCGTGTTGAGGTTGCGCTCGCTGCCCTCGGCGCCCACGATGGTGAGACCACCGTCCATGCCGAAAATGTTGGCGGAGAAGGGCACGAAGCTGGTGTTGCGGGGGTTGTAGTTGAAGGAGCAGCAGGGACCGAGGTAGGCGGTCGTAGGGATGAACGAAAGGTATTCGTGACTCTGGTTGCACTGGAACTCGGAGTGGCCCCAGAAGCATCGCTTCACGTAGTCGGAGCAACCTGGGCTGACCGCCATGGTCGCCTCCCAAGTGCTCACATTGTTGAGCCGCAGAACGGCGTCTGTGACGCGGTAGCTCTCGTGGGGTGGCGGCTCAAAGCTCTGATCCGTGAAGGCGTTCAGAAACTCAAAGCCGGCAGCCACCTCGTCTAAGTCATACTCCTTGGGTATCTTGCTAAGGAAGAAAGAAAATTGGTGACGATGTCCTGGCAGTTTTTTCGGTGGCTCACAGAGTTCTCACGTAGCGCTCCACCCTTTCGGAGTTGACAACCTTCGGGCTGCAGATGGTCACGCCCGGAAAGGCAACGTCCGTGATGGATAGGTCGTTGGAAATCGTGTTCAGGATAGGGTAGGAGTAGAACTTCAGCCAGAGTAACAGGGTGAGGTAGATGCTCAGCATGGCCAGCTGCAGCAGCACCGATGACCAGATGAATCTGGACAAGCCCTGAGTGCGGTTCCGTCGTAGCAGCCACATCCCGCTCACCTTGGTTCGTTCCGTATACTCCCAGAAAGTGGAGAGAAAGGCCGATTTGAGCAGCGTCGATGACTCCCTTTTTCGGCCCCCGCCGACACTTGCTTCGGACACTGATTTCTTTCCGGGACCAGGATACTTTTCGGTGGCTATCATTTTTCCTTTTTGAGAAGCCATGTCTAAGGACAAGGCTTTTATAGGCCTGAACGGTTTCTCTAATGTTGCAAGTTTGAGCGATAATTATGGGTTAATGAAGTCGATAATGTACCCGCCACAAAACATTTGCAGTCATTAATGATAACAAGCAAATGATAGAAAGTTGAACTACTCATAAAAATATGTACTAGTCTTATTGTACGAAAACTAACTAACTAACTATTGTAACTAAAACAGGAATCACATTTATTACATAGTTAAAAAAAAAACATTCTTATTCAAACCCTATCCAACTCGGCTTGTATCTCTTATGAATCCTTAAAAATAATCAATATATTTAAATTAAAAGACAAATAAATTGAATTGAAGTTAACCTCTAAAATAACGCACAACCTATAGCATGAGAACTGCGTGTACATAGTATCAAAACTATTATCATTTAGCTCCAGGCATCGCAGTGGTCAAAGTACCACAACCTCTATCACTTCCATTATTTTAACAAAATCACGTTGACACATTATTTTGCTCCATTTGGCCTATCGCACGTTTCCCTGAAGAACAGAGGCGTCTAGAATCTTTAAAATTGTCACACACCTCCGACGGGAGGGTCGCTTCTGTGCTTTAATGTTGCTGCAAAACTATCTGACAGCAGGACTCTTAGTGCCGGGCACGTTCTCCCCATCTCCGTGACTCAGTTTTGTTTCAACTTTCTGAATCGGACTTCTAAGCAAAAAATCTCAACTAGTTATTTCGGCCTTGTGTCTCAAGTCGGCAGAGATATTTTGGGGCAGTGAGGACTTCCTGCAGGAAGAATTAATAAGAAAGTGGTAGTCTTAAATATTTATCAAATGCTCATTTTGGTTAAGATTTTATATTTATGTATTGTGGATTTGTGTATTTTTATGGTTAATTAATTAATCGGGAATTAATTAGGAGTTTAAAGTACCGGTTGATAATGGCCAGTCATATGATGGACGTATCGATTCCGGATACCGGAATGTGCAGTAAGAAGATACTTCATCGTATCGGTCGACTATATCTTAAAGCTGCTACGTAACTGAACGATCTTAAATGCTCTCGGGTTTCTCGTTTTTAAAACGTTTTGTGACATTTATCCTCCCACCCTGAAATAAAATTCTACCTTTATTATTAATTTGAAGTAAGCAGAAGTTAAACAACTTTAAAGAAAATAAGTGTTAAATACATTTTTTAGTATTAATATAGAAATAAAAGCCAAATAAAAAAAAAAGTTTAACATAACAGAGCAAAAATTTTTTTTTAAATATGAGTGCAAAATTTTGGCCCTTAAGGTGTCTACATAGATTATGTTAAGGATTCGTGTAATTCTGCCACGTTGCTTACTACGTAGGTTGTGGCTCAAAAGTCCTTTGTGACTAACTGGCATCTAGGAAATCAAGGCTAAACCAAAACTGATAGGGTATTAGGACTTCGTCATTTATCTAATTTCCTATTTCGTTTATCATTAATAAAAGCAAATGAGCTTAGGTTTCCCTCGGGGTAATTTAAACCCCATTTTTGTTGTTCCTGGGAAAAATTTCTTACTCATTCCTGCAAAAACGGATGCCATAGACAGAAACTAGGCAACCAGTTCTTAAGCGGGCTTAATTCGATTTTTCCTTAAAGTAATAGTGACCTAATGATTCATTTTCCTTATTGGGGGGATTTTCAAGAATGGAGTTGGTCTTAAGGTTGAAGTTAGCTCACATTAATTCCGGCAATGAAGCCCTCTCTAAATTTTGAAACGAAAACTTTTAACTCCTCTTTCCAACTAAAAGTCGAGCTGCTTTAAAAACAAATACCAAGAAGTCGAGGCTGGCTTCTTATCGGGAGCACACGCTTCCCATTCGCGGTGCCGGGAGATAACAGAGCTCCACATACTTTCCTCCAAATACCTTCATATATTCATCCTCCGTTGGAGCACCTCCGGCGGAGCACCCTGACATGGTGATGCGGAATTACCTCAGAACGAACTGCCGCGATTGTGTAATATTGGTGGGGCGTGGCTCCGCCTCCAGTTTCTGTTGATTGAAAACTGAATGCCAGAGAAAAACTAGCGGCAGAAACTTGTCTCCCAGGAGAAGGTCTGCCCGGCACCGGATGAAATTTTAATTTCGGCATTTCGCCCGACAGGCGTGACTCTGCACATTTCGCGGCTTTTTCGTAGTTTTTTTTTCGGGGCGCCTCTAAACTTTCCTTGTCAAAAAATAATTCAGCTCCGAAAGTTTACTCTTTGACAACCGCCGGAGCAAAGAGTGATATTTTTAAAGCGAAACTAAACTTGGTGCAGAATGCAATTAGATAAAATCATTTTGAATAGACTTTGAGGAACTCGAAATGTGGTGCAAATATTTGAAACGGTCATTACCCCAAAAGGGTATGTGTTTATTCAGCATTTGCTAAACTATGGTCCTTGTGTCCTTGAGAGGACTCGATCTCCTTTCCTTGGTGTCGGGGTGTCAGGGTATCAGTCTAATGATAAGCCAACAACGAATCAATCAAATCAGCCATGCAAAAGGCTTCGTCGTCAAAAAGAGGGCCCGAGGCGGCTATTTGCTTGTTTGGCCAGCACTTGGCCATGTCCGAGCTCCGGACGCTCCAGAGGCTCTGTCTCGGAGGTCCTGGTCCTGGTGGTGTCAGCTGTCCGCGGACACGAAACGAGCTGCCCGTTTATTTGCATACACATCGAATAGTGAAAGGCCCAACAAGCCTTATTACGACCCCACACAATGGAAGTGCCCATGGCCATAATCGTAAAGACAGCAAGCCATTTCTGATTCTGCTTCTGGCCTGGCTCTCGCTGTCGAGGCTCTGGCTGTGACTCCGGTTCCGGGCCGAGATTTGTATCATTTGGCCGGCGACTGTTCGGCCAATCCTTCGGCGAGAGAAAAACAAAGGACTGCCTCGAATATGTATGTCGGAAATTGCGTCGAGAAGAAAATGAAACGGAAGCTGGGACTGGGACTGGGATTGCGAGGGCGGCATCTCGGCCAGCTCGGCTTGGTTCTCCATCAAATGTTATGCCGAAGAGCCGATCAAATAGTTAGCATATTGGGTGCCATTACAAAGCGTATATGGCCCTAAACCGTGCTGGGGCTGGGGCTGAGGATGGGGGTTCCTCCCAAAGCAGCAGTAGGCCACTTGAAAAAACAAGTCTTTTTCGCAAATGGTGGGCTGTGAGCCAAGTTTGCGAGTTCGAAATCAATTTAGCGGAATTCAGCCAGGACAAAATATGTGAGCTACAGTCCTGGCCCGTGGGCGGACCTTGAATATTTGTGTTATTTTCAAAGGGTCCCGAAACTTGTGTAAGTTGCACATGTGCTCCTGGCAAAGCACTCGAGGACTTTCGACTGTCTGGCACTTTGCGTTCTCGGCCAATTGATTTTTAATGGCTTTATGCTCTCGTTTTGCTGTTGAAAAAACAAACGCGATTTAAGAGCCCTATGCAAAGTTCTGGCAGAGCCGGAAAAGGGTCGCGAAATATTAAAATGACTTTTGGGCGACTTGAAAAAATCCTCTTACCCCAGCCCCTACCCAGTTCCTCGTTATTCGGAGCTTTCCTGATTGGCTTTCAGCGAATTCCGAGCCAAGGGGAGGTAGTACATCTCGAATAATTACTTTCTATTTGATTTTCCATGACGGAGCCAGGTGGCAAGGAGCAACCTCGAAGACCCTTGTCTCCGGACTCCCCACCCATTAATATTGCAAAACATATTTTAGACTATATTATGATAAACTTAAAGATGATTGCGAATTACCAGAGATATTACATTAGTTGGGCTTATTCCTTCCTTAAAATGGGATTAAATATGTAAGGGATTGGGTGAGAATGCGTTCGGAATGATTCAGTTCCAATGTACATATGTGTTAAAAAGGGAAAATTCCATCAATTTAGAAACATCCCTTTGGCCTATTGCCTTTTTTGTTTGCCCAAATTTGTTCTCGTTCACCCCACATCCAGACTAAAACACACACGGTTCTTTTTGGGCCTCAAACATTACACATCCTGATATTATTCAGTCGTGCTGTCTGTTTCAACTGCCTTTAAAGAACTCCCTCCTCTCCTGGCTGCCCTTGCCAAACGATTTCTATTGATTTCATTCCAATGGATAGATGATGATGCTTCCCACAAATAAATTCAATTCGGTCGTGAATTCGAAACAGCACCCCGACCTCAGCCCCGGCTTATGTTCATCAAATATGTATTATATAATTGCCGTGATGAGAGGCTCGAGGAATGAAGCAAATAATCAAGCCGTCTATACTTTTTAATCTGTGGCTCGAAACATTTCATTTTAAAGAGGGTAACCCATCTGGAAAGATGAACAGAAGCCGGAAACATCTTTTTGGTCTAACCGCAAGGCGAAACAGGAGTCACCAATTGACCCTTCTCCAACCAAGGAGACCCCTTCCCTCTCATCTTGGGCAGTGTTTCTTACAAATGAAAGCAGTTCAAAACGTCCCATGGCTTTGGTCGTCAAAGATTTTATGCCAAGATGAGATGACATCCTCTCCATAAACGCATTATTGCAGTCTGCAGGATATAAGAGGACATTGTAAATCTGTCTTGTGAAATTACGCAATAAGCATTCTATGTTTTACCAATTTAACTCTTGGTAAAGGTCTGTTTTTACGAGAGAAACTATACCGGGTATCACATAGTCGACTAAGTCGAAACCTAGTTGTCATTTTTAGTTCGTCATTGCCTGTCGACATATTGGACTATTTGAAAATGAAAACAGCATATAAAACTATAAAGTAAAAGTTGAGGGTCTTCAACTCATTCAAGATTCACAATGTACCCTTTTACTTAAAAACTTTCGTTTATAAAAACATATAAAAACTTGGTCCAGCTGCTTATGACAACAATTTCGTTTCCAAAAACTATAATGTCGAGATAGTAGTAAAACGTGACTGAGCGCCCTATAAATGGTATTGATTCAACTGCTTGGTTAAATATTAAAGGATTTGATGAACAACACTTGCAATAATGGAGCAAAAGTCTTAAAGCCATTTGCAGAATAACCATTTTGGCCATTCAGATCTGCCAGGCCGCTGTAATGGTCAAGAAGATAAAAATAATGTTAACGTATTTTTTGTCCTCCAGATCTGGGCCTAAACGAGGCAGGGGAAGGGGTTAGAGACAGCCCTCAGTCGTCAAAATAATAGCGTGTTTGGCCAACATAAAAGGGAAAACAGCCAACAAGCAGAACCTCTGTTTTTCCGGAGACATTCAGCATAATGAGGACTTATGAATGCGTGAACAAAGGCCCGTGGGCAGCCGTTTACGTAGGTGACGAAGAAAATTTCAAGGAATCCGATTTCCAAAATTAGAAAATTTTTTTTGGAATCTAGAAAAAACTGACACCACAAATAGGCATTTTTTTAGTTTTAGTTAAGATGAGGAAAAAATTAAAAAATGTTTGCTCCAACCGCCAAAATGTACGGATGAATAAATTAAATTCTGCGAGTTTTTCGAAACCTGAGATCTTACCGATTCCCGGGCTCATTCGTCATGGATATTGAATCGCATTTGAGGGGATTTCCTGAAAAGATTAGAGCCAAGAAGGCGCTGGTGAGGTGACTCCTTACAAGGAGCAGCTTGTGCGTGAGCATTTTGGCCACTAATTGTTAGTTATTACCGTGCTGTCGATGCCATAAAAGATGAGCCCATTCGACCCTGTCGATAAATCACTTAGTAGCACTCGTGGGCCGTTCCTTAACGGTTCCCGGTTCGCTAATACCGCTGCAAGGACCTCACATCCCTCGATGAGTCTCCTTTTTTGCATTTTCCGAGCTGGCGCGTTTCAAAGGGAACCTTTCCCCTCAACTGGTGGTTGTTCTTCTAATACATAAACCCGAAACCCAAAGGGGTTTCGTGTAAAATTTATTTGGGTTTTGAGTGCCGCCCCAGGGTGAGAGGCCATTCGATGCTCAAAGTTATATAGTTTTATTGCAAATGTAAATATTTTGTAAGTTTTACACCACGTTAATTATCCTGCAAAGCCTAGACCTACGTCACTGCCCAGTCTAAAGTTTCGACGCAGCCATATTAATTCGTATGTTAATTACTCCTGAGTTTCTGGTTACTGCCGGTCGTAAAGTTTCAACTATCCGGAGCACGCTTTGAGTCCTTCAATGTGTTCCAGTCCACAATTAGCTAATTGAGTGGCGGACATCAGAGTCCAAATCAAAACCCATCTGCCCCCAAATCAGCGCCGTTTGTGGTGAAAGGCACACATACCTTCGGACAAGCCAAAACTTAGTTACCTTGTCATACGTGGGATGTCCTTTGACTCCGGCTCTGGTCCTGCCTCTGCCTCTGCCTCTGGTTCTGGCCAAATTCGGAACGTTCCAAAATTAGGCTTTGTCCACGACTCGCAATTATATACTTGGCTGCGGAATGGTGATTTAGAGGGTCGATAGGTCGACAGACCTGCCAGTTCCGCGGAGGGACAGCACCAATGGCTACCCCAGGCCCCTTGCCCGGGGTCAGATGGGATCGGTTTGCGTTTGACTCCCCCATTTATTGGATGCCAATAACTATTGACTTGTCGAGGGACAGGCCTGGGGCCTATTGCGGGTCTGGGGGATGTTAGTCTGGGGTTTACCCTGATAATGCGTGCAGTGTTCGGCCAATTTGCATACACCATGGTCTACTCCTGTGGCTATGGCTTGTGGCCTCCTGATTGGCATACCATAATGAAAATTTGCGAGTGTTTGGGGCCAGATTGTATTTATTGTGTTTCTGGCCTCGTCCCGTCGATTTCCTTTGTCTGTATAACAAAATTACTCTGGTCGTGTGAAGCTGAGCTTTGGTGTTGTGGGAGTTGGTTTTCCGACCCAAAAACTTCAAAGCAATTTTGCGATTTGGCGATTCGGCCAAGATAAGGAAGGTCCGACTCATGTTGCCAAATAATTTGGTCCGATATCACCAAACAACTTTGTTGTTTGCTATTTATGGGAATTTTACGGGCATATCTCTAATGTGAAAATTATTTTAGAAATTTCTAAACCCAAACTTCCTTATTTATTTATCCTGCAAGAATGTAATATTGAACACACGTAGCACGTGGCATTTTATCTCTGCAGTATATAATTTATTCATTGAAAATAATTATTGTAAAAGTCAATACAACCGCCCTCTCCCAAAAGGCTTAATCTAGACCAAGGCAGGCATTCATAAATTTACAAACACAAAACAATAAGTTTAGGTTTATTTTGTAACACAAAGACCTCCCATTTTATTAGGGTTTTAATTTACAATTTAGATACCAAACTGTTACACATTAATTAAGGACATTTGAGGGTAGATTGATAAGGTGCTCCGACAATCCTTTGTTGTGCTGCAAATCCTGCCTCCTTTAGTACCGAATGCGGTTGCTTTCGAATCGATTTATGCTGAAAACGGGGATAGATGATGTCTCTTAGATTTAAATCAGCAATGTTACCAGCCCGTGAAATCACGCTTACAACATCCAAACCATCAACACTTATGGAATCCATTTATTTACAGAATAATACATTATGCTACAAGTTAATCCTACTGATATTTACGAAGACTCTACTGCATATTCGATAATTAAGAGGACTGTGTAGTGTGTAGTGGGGTCTGGCTCGTTAAACACTATTTTATTGCACAGGGCCAGGTAGTTGCGAGATACATTTAATGTGCTGGTGACTTACCTAATTAACACATCACATATAGTACGACTAGTTCGGCATATTGTGGAATAACATTGCATAAAATATATACTAACGGGTAATTGGGTTTTGCTGCAACTTTATACAAATGTATAGGCTTAAAGTTAATAAAATGCTATTGATACGGGTCGTCCTTCCGGCAGCTCCGGCAGCTCCGGCGCACACACAACCCATCCGCCTAATCCAGGACATTGGGGGTAGCAAGAGGGCCCCGGGTGAGGCTCTGGTATTCAGGAAAGTGATTTCAAATTAGCCGGCAAGTGCCCGGGACTGGTGTGCTTTGGGGGTGCAGGGCGGGATTGGGAGGTGCAGGTGGTGCCAACATAAAGTGAGATCAATGGCCCATTGTTTTCGCTCAGAGCTGCTCATCGGCCTGAAAGGACCCCACCACGTCCTCCTCCTCCAAGAGCTCCACAATGAGCGTGCCTCACCTCTTCTCGCCCACGGCTGCCGCACGACCCGAGGCATGGCCCCCGGTATGGCCTCCTCCTGGGGTGCCTTCCGACGCCCCGTGCCCGTTGGTGTGCTGCAAGGGCATCGAGTCCCCGCCGTGAAAACTGGGTCCCCGCCCCACCGGAAGTCCGGCGCCCCCGCCGCCTGCGTGATTGCTGTTCCGGTGCATCGAGGCCCGCAGGTTGCCACCTCCCGCCCCGCCCACGTAGGTGGAGCGGCGCATCGACATGACGCTGGTGTTGTCCATAATTCCCGTAGCCGTAGAGTGCTGCCGCAGATGGGGCTGCCGCTTGACGCAGAAGCAGCAGAGGTAGCGGTTGAAGTGCTGCCGGAACACCCCGGACACGCAGTAGAGGGCCACGGGGTTGACGCACGAATTGAGGAAACTGAAAATTGAAAACGCATGACCAAAGGCGAGTTAGTACCAATCAAGGACGAGGAGTTGAATTGTAAACGGGATTCGGGTGGAGCCCCTGAAGGTGCAATCCTTCAATCGAGTGGCGGAAATGGAATGTTAAAGATGCAACAAAGCGTTTAAGCTCCTTAAAGAAGGGAGGTTGCAGGAAAATATTCTACGGTTGCATCACGATAGTTCGTTCCATACTGAATCGATAATCTCTATGTTATATGGTATGATGTTATGTCTGAGATGGTCATGATATTCTTTTTGACAACCTTTTAGTTTTCGAAAACTGAATGGAAAAACTAAACATTCAAAATGTGTTTCTTTTTAACTTCTCGTCAACTTATAAAAACTGTAAGTACTTATTTTATTTCAAACATTTTAATCAAATTAAATATATATTTCTGTAAATAAACTAAAACACGGAATAAATAAAATGCGAAATATGAAAAGTAAAGGAAAATCTTCCTAAATAGAATTCCTGTGAAAATCGTATCCCTTGAATACCTTTGAATTGTCAAGATTGGACAAAATATACAAAGATTTTGTCCCAACAAAGTTCAAGATCTAAAACTTCATAAGTTTTAAAGTTTTCTAAACTACTTTTGAACACCATTTAACACAGGGACCCTAAAGTTAAACTCTGTAATTCCTCACTTGTATTTTTTATTGGGACTCGGGGGATGGAATCGAGAACTCATTTTGTCGACGGATATTTTCCGGAACTTTATTGAAGGACCTACTCCAGGTCCGCCCACTCGGGGGAATATGCAAATGGCACTTGCCTCTGATGCTGGGCAGCGAATTATGCCACCAAATTGCTGACACATTATTTTCAGAGTTTACTACGTTAAGTGCCGCACAAAATGGATTGCCAGGGTTGGGGATGGAAGCTGAGGGGCTGTCAACAAAAATAAATGGGCTAGTGAAGAGGGGCGGGCATAATCTGTTTCAATTAAAAATTATGCCAAAAGCCAGCGCCCGTGGCGTTGGAGCAAAATAGTTTGCTGGAAGCTTTAAAGAAAAACTCGCAACCCCATCTGCATTCTGCATTCTGCATTCTGCATTCTGGTCCCTGCCCTCTGGGTGCCTCATCCGTTTTCTTTTTCATTCCCCCCGGGCATGTGTGTGACTGAAGTCGATTTTACCCATAAATTCTGGCCCCTCGAGGAATGCCGGCTTTCCGGAACATGGAGGGGATCAGGCAAGAAAAATGTCTCTCGGAGAAGAAAGTCACCAAAAACTGCTGACTTAAACTGGGGCCGGGTTTGGAACTGGATGGATGGTGGATGGGTGAGACTCACCTCGTGGCGAATCCCACGATGCGCAGCACGTTCCAGAACTCATCGAAGTCCTCCTCGGCCGTGGGGTAGAAGTGGTACCACAGCTCGAAAACGTGGTACGGAAAGAAGCAAATGAAAAACACTGCAAGTCGTTACCAGGATAATTAGATGACGCTCGACGGGAGGCAGTCCTGGGAGGTGCTCTACTTACCCACAACAAAGGCAACCACCATGCGGGCCACATGTCGGCGGGCCCGGGCCTGGGAGCGGCTCTGCATACTCTGCTGCTCTCCCGGCATGTCCCGGGCGCTGATGTGGAGGCGCTTGGCCATCATTATGTAGAGCGTTCCGATGATAAACAGCGGCAGCACGTAGTATATCGAGGCCTTGGCCGCCACCATATATCTGGAAGAAGTCCAAATCGGCATTAAAGCGGAGGGACCTCCAAACAGAAGAATATCTTTTAAATATTATGGAGTTTTTATGAAATTCCTTGCCAACTCGGTCATCGGAGTGGAGGTTATATAAAGTGTAGAGCTGTGGAGCTGTTGGGCTGTGGGGGAAGAAGGGCTCTCGGATTACAACTTGGAGCCCATTTTCTCTCAATTTTTGTGGCTCTTAATGCGGCCGAAACACATGCCACCAAGCGGCATAAAAATAAAGCACGTTGGCATGCCATAAATGAAAAATTGGCAACCAGTTGAGTGGCGCCTGCCGCTGCCTCTGCCTCTGCCATCACAGACAGATTATGTGGCAACAGCTGACGCCAGCCGCACGAAAGGATTAATGTTCAGATTGCGCCACAGCTTCCCGATGAGGAGGGAATTAAATCCAACTGGCCAGCACTGAGGCGGAGGAGCAGAAGGCATGGAGGAGCAGCAGGTGAAAAAGGCTGCATCATGTGGCACAAGGTACAAGACACATTATGCAAGATACAAGTACTTTAATGATTTATGTTATCTGAGGCTATGCGAAAACGCTTTAAGGGGCAGCGACATCTGCTGGAGGTAAGTCCTTAAAGGACAATACTTACTTTGCGTACTCCGCATCGCGGAAGGGATCGCAGACCTCAATGCTCATGTTGCCATTGGATGTCGGGACGTTGTAGGACTTAATGTTGGAGATCAGGAACGAGGGCATGCCCAGGAGAATGGCCAGGACCCAGATAACCACGGCGGTGAAAACGGTGAGGGGTTTGGTCTGCAGAGGAAGAGGGGTTAGTGGATACGCGATATTGTTGTCACTCCTACTACTCACCTGGAGCTTGCGCAGCGGATTCACGATAGCGAAGTACCTCTCACCGGAGAGGGCGGTTAGGGTGAAGACGGACACCCCTATGGATATGTCCTTGAAGAACTCGCTGACGCGGCACATGTTCCTATCGAAGGGCCAGCTCTCCTGCGTGTACACAATCGTGGCCACAGGCACGCACACCAAAATCACCAGCAGATCAGCCAGGGCCAAGGACAGTATGTAGCTGCAACCAGAACGCAATCAGAAATCAGGTATAACATCCTAACACATGTCCAGTCCTTGATTTCCTATCAGCTCATCCGAAAACAGAATGCCTTTGTACTAGTCCCGATGACCCTTTGACATGGGTCTCCCTTTAAGCCCCAATAACCCCACACCACGCTCCAGCGCCTGCAGAGTTTTCGGAAACTGTTTCACAAACCAACCGAATGATGCTTCGATTGGAAAGCTTGTAGACAAAAATCCAGGATGGAATTTATTACCAGGATGAAATTTGTATACTCTTGCGGAACAAAGCTAGCTGGTATTTTCTGTACATTTTTGCTCTCATAAGAAGGCAACAACTTCGAAAATTCCATTTTCCATTTTCCATTTTTCATTTCCATTTAAATTTATTTAAGGGGTATTCTGGACTAAAGTTCAGGTACTTTTAAAGTTGTATAAAAATGTCTCAGCTTTTGAGGTTTGCGTTTCCAAAAATTAATACTTAACGTAGTTTAAGCTCTCGAGACGAATAGATCTATCCATTTCGTGAAAAATACACCTCCGGTTAAGCAGACAGATTTTTGTCTACCCAACAATCGATTTTAAATGATTAATCAAGTATCTCGGTCACCGCAGAGCTCTCCTTACTTTCCCTAAATAAATATTTTAAATTTTAACGTGAAATAGAATGCAACTATTGAATAAATTCAGTAAATCCACAAAAAAAACCTTAACTTGGGTAAAGCTTGAAAAAATACTCGTAGGTGCCCTTTGCAGAGAATAAAAGCGTTGTCTGGTTAAACATTTAAAAAATGAGTCACATTCCAAGCATTATCTGTCATTTCCAAGCTATTATTTGTGTTCAATGTCCCCCACGCCCAATGTTCAAATAAAATCTTAAAGAATGGATGAACTTTTGGGGACTCTTGCCCGAAAAAGATGTGTAGGTGGACAAGGGCAAAGGCATTCTCGTGAATGAGGGAATTCATCGCGACAAATCGCTTTGGCATTGAAACCAATGACCTTTTGTGAACCATTGGGCCAGGAGCGTGCCCGAAGCATTAGCTTCCAAATGTGGAGAGATCCTGACACCTTCCGCGCCTCCTCGTCTAGACCAGTTGGCGACAAAGGCGCCTCAAACGAACTGCAAACTTTGCCTCCGATGACGGCATGATTGCGAAGTAATCACAATTACTACAAAAATTACTGCCCCATTGATTGCAGTTCGTCGAGGCGAGTGTGCAGAGTGGTTATTTGGGCAATCAGTGCCAAATTATGACCACCTGCAGTTCGCCAGCTTGGAAGCAGGCAAGCCCAGGACTTTGAAAGTTGCAACACTTTCGGCGCGCTCCACCCGCTGTCCTTCTTCCCAACGGGGAGCCTCTGGCTTTTGATTGAATCAAATTCGAATGTATTCGAATTTCGTCGCCTACAAGGCAGCTTTTGGTTTTGGTTTTGGTTATGGTTATGTTTCTGTTTCTGTACAAGTTTCCCAAGTTTCATGAAACTTCATAAACATTTGCTCTGCCGGGGTCCCCTTGCCGGCAGCTGTCCTTGCTCCGGGCTGCGGTTATGAAAAGAGCCAGGCCCGAAGGAGGCTTAGGAATGCAAAATCGGATTTACCTCGTCCGGCAGCGTCTTGCCACAAACATGTTACCAAGTTGGAACGAAACTTTACAAGAAAGAGCTGGTAACTGGCCAGCAAATAAAAAGGACTTGTAGCCTGGCAGCTGTGGGTCAAAAAGCGATCCTGCCGTCCCTTCTGATTAAAGTTTTCTATTTAAATTAGGGAATTGATATTCTGAAATCGCAGGCAACAGCTTGCTTGACACACCTCTGAGAGTTTTTCGAATTATTCGGCAGCATCTACCACGGGTCGCGAAAGTCCTCCTTGACTTTTCACAAAGACGGGAGATGCGAATTGTCTCGGCAATAATAAAATAAAATGCAGCTCATAAGTCGGCTCATGAATTTTGAGTGGCAGTTTGAGCCGTCTGTGGTCGTAATATGGTCCAACAATATACATACTTACAGAAGGCATTATTATTTATGGGATCAGGCCTAAGGCTGTCAAGGACATTGGCTTGGGGAGAGATTCGGAAAACCACCCACCGTCTTCGGAAAGTGCCCCGAAGCCGCGGCATATCCACTTACGTGTTGGGGATGTTGCGCATCGACCGATGGCGGAAGAAGATGATGACCAGCGTGCCGTTGCCCAGAACGCCCACAATGAAGATGAGCGTATAGAGCACGGTGACGATGTACGTCTCTGGACGCTCATGGACCGGCACATATGTGCCAACTCCGCCGTCAGCGCTGGCGTTGTGCTGTCCCAGACTCAGACCCGGGCTCCCGCCTACCACAGTGGCAGCCCCCTGCTGTCCTGTTGCCAGGAAGAGGCCGCTGTCGTTGGCGCCGCCATCGCTGCTGGGGGAGGCCCCGCCAGGGGCGTCGAGAGGGGCGTACAGGCTGAGGGCCAGCGCCTGGCTCATGTACATGAGGGCTCTGCTCATGTTTTTTTCGGATGTCTCTGTTCCGCGCGGTGCGTAGCTTTTTATGGCCTCGCTGTGGCCACTTCCTGGATCCTGGTGCTGGCTGCTGGTTGCTGGTTGATGGTTTCTGGTCTACTTGGTGGTCCGGCGGAGAGGGGCCGGATAGGTTGCCACAGCTGGGTGTTTTATCCTGCACATCGTGTTTTGGGTCCAGACCACAGAGTTTGCTTCGGCGGCTGCCGTTTGACTTTCGCCAGCTGTTGCCAGAGCCTGCGGGAAGGGAAAGAGACAAGAGGGGTTAGCCACGATTTAAACTGCAGTTAGTCTACAGGATGCGAAATGTTAGTCAGATACGGCGGCTTATCTAGACAAGCGAATGAACTACCTATGGAGGTCGTAAATATTACGCATACGCTGCGAGGACCCCGGGATGGGAGCCGTGCGAATGGAATTTATGATTCGGCAGCTGAGGCCGAGTGCGGCATGTATCTGCATCTGTGTGGGCGCATGTATCTGCATAATAAAGAATCTCCTTAACATGCAATCGCTGACCGAGTTCGTATTACGCAACAATTTACAGCGCCCATAAACATAAATTGCCAGAGATTCCTAACAGTCCTCTTTCCTACGTCCAATTATTCCTTCCCGCCCTATTACCCCCAATAGCTGAGATTATCTTTCACGCTCGCTCAGACCGCACTTTCAATCTTGGTCCTGGCAGTAGCAGGAGCAGGAGCAGGCCCAGGAGCTGGCAGGAAACTAATACAAAATCATTCGTGCGGAAGCAAATACTTTCAAGTCGCAATCAGACGCATTTATCCCCTAAACCGGAGTACAGACTTGGCCGGGAGATGACACGCAGAACGGCTGCGTGATCCGGCGGGGTTTGGCTCCTCTCGGAGGGTTTATCTCGGCCCCTACTCGGGGTGCCATGTTTGTTCGTCAGCCAGTTTCAATTTCAATTTGATAGTAGATTGCCCCAGCCATCGTCGCCATTTGGCTGCCTCCTATTGATTTCGCCTTGCTTTCCTTATTTATTTATTTTTATTGTGGCCTATGCGACTCATACGGGCTCCCCGCTTGCCGATCGAAAAGCCATCGAGGGGCTATTTCTGGGAAATCTAATCAACTCAGGGTCAGGTGCCTCACTGCCTCACTGCCTCCCGCCAGTGCATCTGCTGGCATAAAATGAAATATTTATTGGAGTACATCTTGAAAATGTTTCCAACCCGAGAATCGCTCTGAGAAAAGCATCAAATCGTTGAAATGTCTCTCCTGCAAATCCAATGAGCCTTTAAGTCAAAATGCTAAAATCAATTTGGCAAATCCTGTCCTGATCGGTGGAAGGGGAACAAGGTATCGGGGCCTCCCACCTTACAGATGTCGAAAGTTTTCAACTAATTATCAAAAAGTTTTGTCTTCCTCGACCGTTTCAGGGGGCAATGAAGGCACACAAATTAAAATAATAATCTTCACTGAAGCATACTGCTTTCCACGTAATAGTGGCAGCCTTGAAGGTCATACTTTTCCACTAAACGAGTTGACTTTGGTCATTAAAGTCACTACCAAAGGTCTCGGAAGTCGACCCTGAGTCGGGTGGCATTTGACAAGAATGTCGTTGGACCATTACTTAAATAAATAAATGAGCAAAAAACACAATTCCAATCAAATTCGAATCGGCTTTTTAGGAAAAATCCTCAAGTTTAGAACCAAGAACCACGTTAGTGGTGTTCCCACCTAGGTAGTGAGTTTGGCTCCCTCCATGCTTTTTAAGTCTTCCTTTTTAAGAGAATCCTGAAATATGTACCTTCTTTTCATCTCCGCGAGTCAATTATTTATTTTGGCAAAAAAAGCTGTCAGCAAAACTCCAGCGAACACTTCAAAAAGTAAACTTATTTCCATGTTTTTTATGACTAGCCGGAAACTTTTTGATTTTTTCTGCTTTTTCTGCAGGGGATGGTAAAAGTTAAAGTGGCCGCCCACTATGACAAACTACGGGTGTGGGATAAAAAGGACATCCTCACACAACTCCCAGGGGATCCGGGGGAATAGGCCCCGGGGAAATGGTTAAACATCAACGCCTCTGGATGGCTGGATGGGATGGAGAGGAACAATGCCGCCCCTTGACCTCAATCAATTGAATGGAATTTTATTTGTGCAATCGCAGCCATTAATTTCTGGCTCTTTCTTAAACTGTCGCCTCTCCTGGGGCCGACTCTAAAACGCAGCCGTGGCGGCCATAAAAGGTGTTCTAATCGCTTGTCTGAGGAAACATTTATTTATGATTTACTCCTGTTGTACGAGTCGGTTCGAGTCCTGCTTTCCGAGAAGTGGCGAGGTGTCGGCACCCCGTTGCCACAACGATGGCATTCCCCCTGGAGGCCCCGCGGCGACTTCCAGAGGAGTCAGAGGTTGTCTTACGCGCCAGATAAATCATGCGGCCAAATATAATTTAATACACTTGCGTGCCCCGTGTAGCGCGGCAACGTGGCGTATGTGTAATGCGTAATGGCATGCTGGTTTATCATCCGCCGTGTTTTCTGCGCCGCCAAGTCGAATAATAAGCCTAGGGGAGGCACCTTCAAGACTTAAAGTCCCGTGAGTTGCTCTTTAAGGTTACGGAATCAGAGTGTCCTCTAGGGACGGGCGGCCCACGGGCTCGTTTTATGACAACTCATTATGCTCCAAGCCGTTCTAATTAGACTAAAAAATATCGGATGCGCCCCGAGAAGGGACGCCGACCCTGGCCGTGATGAAAGGCCCGCGAGCTATGCAAATATCCCCTTCCCCTTCGAAACTGACAAAATTATGCGTCCTTTGCACAGTGGGTCCGGGGGCTGGCCATAAATTATGTTTCGGAAATTTCATATTTCTATATCATTTAATTTTGTTATTTAATTTATTTAATATATCAAAAACGTTAAGCTTAAGTCTGGATTAACCGAGCTCCTAGTTACGTTGGCCTTCGGCTTCGGAAGCGCAAGTTTTAAGGATTTTTTTAAACACAGGAATAACAAAATACGCTTTTGAAAAGAGTTTTAGAAAAGCCCTCTAGAAAAGAAACCATGACAGAGTTGATTGGAAAACCTTTCCAATCTTTTTAAATTTAAATTCTTGCAAAATAATACCAAGTGTCACTAACGAGATCGTTTCCCCAGAA
Source organism: Drosophila ercepeae (assembly GCA_018150545.1). Taxonomy (NCBI): domain Eukaryota; kingdom Metazoa; phylum Arthropoda; class Insecta; order Diptera; family Drosophilidae; genus Drosophila; species Drosophila ercepeae. The sequence goes on from JAECWL010000161.1 coordinate 19,384,468, forward strand.
TCAGATGGTGATTCTTGTAGTTATAAATAATTAAAAAAAAAAGCAATATCTTTTAATATATTAAATTTAATACAATATGATGGAACAAATTAAAGAGTTATGTGCATTTTTACTTAAGTCTCAAGAGCATACTTGTCGCAAGCGATTTTAAAAGACCCTTAAACTTTTGATGCCATATAGCAGTAGCTACTTTTAATTTGGAATTGCTACTTTGTTGTCGCACCCGACCATTAAAACGCCCAACTAAACATTTTGACCTCTCAAAGTTTCCGGTTTATGACCGCTTAGCTCGCCAGCACGGACCACTGTGGTGACAGGGCCACGGACGAGTCGCCTGGTCCGAAACCTGTCTCGAGGCACTGGCCATTAGTCATTATTGAAAATGATTGAACACAGCAAGCGCACTTCAGAATTCGATTGGAAAAGGTGCCGAGCAGCCCTAGCAAGCCTGGAGAAACGAGTTATTTCAGTCTTGGATTTGTTTACTTACACTTAAAGTTTCGTTTGATTTACTTGTATGAAGGCCCCAGAAGAGTTCATAAATCATCCACCAGAGTCCTGTCACAAATTTTCAGTATGTCGAAGCGAGTGAGCATCGTCCTGCCCGACGAAATGCCTTCAGGATCCGGAAGGAACCAGGGCTCGTCTAAGGAGTCCAGAAGCTCCATGAAGAGCACCAACGCAGAGCCCGTAGTGTTCCTGGCAGTTAGCGACGAGAGCACCCACTCCACGCCCCTTTCCACCCCGCAGACCTTCAGTAGCGGCGGTTTGGAGGTGCCTGCGCAGGCGGAGTCCTCGGTAAGCGTCCCGACCCCAGAAGCCACCACTGACAGTACTGCCTTGGTTGCCGCTAGCTCCAGTCCTGCGGCCGCCGAACAAACGTCCAGTGTGGACACCTCCGTGAGCTCCATCTGGCAGTTCCTGAGAGACACAGTCGCCCTGGTCAAGGCAGGAGAGTCCTTTACCTCCGTTAAGCGACTCTTCTACAACTTTGTAAAGACGAACGGACGTTCCACCTCGAATAATCGCTTAAACGAGTCGCCCACCGACCTGGCTAAGGTGGATTCCTCCCAGTTCGGTCGTCTGAAGGTTCCCAGCCACACCCACTTCACTGATACATCCGTCCCAGACGTACCCACTGCCTTTACCGTGCCTAGCACTTCGAAGATGACCTCTAGCACGACGCACTCCCACCTGTCCTTTAACCCCAACCAGTACGAGTTGACCGGTCTACTGTCCGATGTAACCCCTCTGACGGGGTACACTCCCAATTCGATGCTGGCTCTCAGCGCAGAGGATGCCGAGAGAAGCGAGTCCTCCCAGAAGCCCTCTGCTTCCCTGCTTGCCGGAGTACCTCTTTACAGCAGTTCCTCCAAGGCGGATGGCAGTCGCAGAGGACGATCTCCAACGCCCTTCTTGCAGGGGCGCCAACGCTCCAGATCCAGGCAGCGATGGAACAGCAGGATCAGGAGTCTTTCGAATAAGTCGCCAAAAAGCACGCCAAAGACCTCTCCCAGAAGAAGTACCCCGTTCGCGGTGGTCAGTGCTTCTACGCCGGCGAATCGGTCGGAGGTATCCCTTAAATCTAGGAGGAGCAGCATCTTGAGTTCCGCGAGGAAATCGCTCAAGGGGACCCCCAACGTGACGCCCAGACTGTCGGTCAGCCAGCAGATGAAGGAGTCCATGTCCGGCTCATCCCAGACAGAGAAAACGAAGCGTTCCTCCTTGGTCACTCAACACCAGTCAAGGTCTGACTCCAACTCAAGCTCCGCGCAAAAGCAAAAAAAGTCCGTGAGGATCAGCGAAGACCCCGTCCAAGGGATCGACTTCACCTTCACCCTGGTCAGTCCCGAGGAGGGGGAGCCAACAGAGGGCGGTACCAACCCGAAGAGCATAGAGGACGGCTCCAGCTGCCAGACGTACCAGGAGGACTGCAACTGTCACCACTGCCAGGACATGAAGCGGGCCGTGAAGCGCGCCGAGTACTTCAACTCTCCCCAGGGCCAGAAGCAGCTGGAGGCCAAGCTGCTGGCTAAGAACTTTTTCATGGACCTCACCGCGCTGACGGTGGTGCGCCGCCGGGTCCAGGACGACCTGTACGGCACCAGGAAGTGCCCGCCCCCGCGGGTCAGCTACCCAGTGTGCCTCTGCGGGGCCAAGCGGCTGGACTCGGGTTCGCTGAGCCTCAACTGGTTCACCCACGACCTGGACAGCGTGGACCACTTTGACTTCTACGTGGACGACAAGTTCAGCCGGAGCGTCTACAACCTGCAGGCTAACTGCACTGTCCTCGTCGATGTCAACGCCTGCAAGACGCACAAGCTGCGCATGCGGGCCGTCCCCGTGCGGGGGAGTGGTGCCGAGGCCTCGCCCGTGGAAAAGCTGATGTCGGAGGTGATCGCGGGTCATTTGGGGCATGTGCGGAAGGGCAAGCTCTTCGCCCGCTGCCTGAGGCACTTGGACGCCCAGATGATTCAGCCCTCGCTGGTGGACTTCTGGACGGATAGCGAGTTCCTCTACATGCCTTAGGGCGGGATGGGACATTTCGGGTATTCAATGAGGGATGACTGGAGGGCACAGCTGCGTGGGTAATAATTGATAACATCTTATTCGGAGTGGTGCTGACTAATCGTCGGACAAGCAAGTGAAGGGCACCTGGCTCTGCCTCCAGGGAGGTCCGGGAGCCGTCCGGGAGTCCGGCCGCCCAGCCATCCTGCCATCCGTCAACCCGGGATGTAGACGGCTTCAGCTGTCGTCTTTATTTAAAAATTTATCGTAATCTGTGCAGGCGCCAGTTTCCAGTTCGTTTTCTGGCGGCCCGCGATGATGGAGCTTTCAGTTTTTATCAGGAGTCCGCAGGCGCGATTTGTTAGGAAAAAATGGAAATGGGAACGGGAACGGAGATGACTTGGCCAACTGGAGCGACTGGGGCTGACGTAGGCGTCTCACTCAGATGTCAGAGATTTCGGCCACGATGTGGCATGATTAATTACTCGGCAAATATTTGAAATTCCTCCGCCCCCTGCTGCTTTACTGGCCACTGCTATGGAAATAATCTGACATGAATCGAAATAAGAGAGGTGCACTCGCACATTTGCGGGCAATGGAGCGTTTTAATTAATTTTCACTTTTGTTCGACTGGCGTTGTGGCGTTCTGGCATTCTAGCATTCTGGCATTCCGGTGGCCGTCTGACGGACAGCTCGGAAGCTCTCCGGTCACGCGGGTCCCCATGGGGAATTGGGATTGCTCTGTTTTGTTTGGCTCTTTGCGGCGCGTGATTGGCCTCCAAACAAACAAGAGTGTGCTCTGGCATTGTCCGGACTGTTTCCATTCTTTGAATAATTTTCAATTATCGCAAATATTCCTCACAGTCACTATCCATCCCACAGGCCATCCCCCCGGCACTTCCTGGAGCAACTACACGCTTTTTATAGTCGCGTCTCGCAGTGTACTTTCAATTACTTTTTATGGTTATTATCGGGCCCCCACTTGCCCCTCGAAGCGTTTTATGTGCTGCAAGCAGTTGGCCAAATATTTTAATTGATTTCATGTGGTCGATGCCAGCAATTCGGCGGCTGCTCCGGCTCATCGGAGCATTGTGTAAATATTTGGCTTTCCGGCAGACAATCTAGTTGAATTGTTTACCCCAAACTGTTTATGGCACATATCTTGGTAATCTTAATCTTGTGCTCGAGCCCTAAATTTGTTTGACACCTAACCGGAGAAGTGTATCTTTTGAACCCCAATTAAATCGAAACACCACTGCCGGTACTACAAAATTCATTACATCTTGTTTAACCATGACAAGTTCCTCCCATGGGAGCCATGTGCCTCGGTACGGATTCACCGCAAAGGACGATGAATTACCCATATCACCCGTATCAGAGATATTCCTGCTCCAGTGCCCGTCTCACACATGGATGAGCCGGTGGCATTGAATTCAATTTTCGCGATACTGTCTCATTCGCCATTCCCGCAATACAATGGCAAGTGAAAATACACAAAGGAGCCGAAGCCGTAGAGGGTGAGGAATTCCTGTGAAATTATTGAAAGGAAACTGGTTGGAGTGACAGTACGACAGGACGTGCGAGTAAACAAGAAAGGCAATAAGAAAAAGTAAGCACAGTCTATCAAACCGCATACGCCCGATGGTTTAAGGACAATTTTTGACGAGTGCCAGGGTCCTTTGTAGTAGTTTTCAGGAAGGATTCAGAGCCCGTTTTACCTAATTGTATATAAATAGCTTCTGACTTCCCTTTACTCGCTACGGGTACCCAAATGAATCCAATTTGGTTAACCCAAATCAAATTAGGTTGCCGAAAAAAAATTGACTATGGGGATATAAAACCAATTTTCCAAACACCACTGCCCCGGAACTGGGGGGGGTAGGTTTTATATAAGTTAATCATTTGCCATATTGTTTGACTTTTATTTTCATTTGCATTCCCCTGGCTTTTGTCCTGTCAAGGAGACAAAATAAAAACACACAATAAAGAAACGTCTTTCTTCTACGGTTCCTTGAAATTATTTATGGCCCTCTGTGGTCCGTGTCCAGTCAACCTCAGCGGGGGAGGTCAACCTAGAATAGAGAACGATTTCGTGATAAATGACTCCTGTTCATCTTCGAGTATGAACGATGGGGTCCTGCAGAAGGGTAACTTGTTTGTGAATCCTCTCTGGTTACTAAAGCGATAAAAGAATTTCGGCATACTGCGCTACTAAGTTTAACCCTCTAGGGGCTGCCTAAGCTACACAGATTCGTGTTATTTAAAGAAATCGGTACAAAAGACGGTTTAATCTACCTTTTATTTTGTGGACGTTACAAATTCTTTTTTGAAAATCCTGCGACTGGGAGTCTATTTTTTTGTGCCCTAATCCACTTCCTAGCTGTCCACCGAATCAGCATTCCCATCTGTCTCCAACTAGTTGATGCCGATGACACAAAGAATGTATAACATTCGAGACCTCTGGAATAAATCAGTGTTTTCCATAAATCATTCCCCCACTAAGTCCCTGAGATTTGAGAAGTTAAAAGCATCAGCCATGAACTGGCACCGTGGGGCATGGGTACCTTTTCCGCCAAATATTCTGTTTCTTTTTTTTATTCAAGAAAAATTGATAGGGTTATAAATAGTCACAATTTTTTTTTGCAACTATGGCAGGAACTAATGATTATAAAACAAAAATATCTGTCTTTAAATTCGCTTTTACTCGTTTTTAACGTGGGGAACTACGATTCCTCCATAAAACAGCTTTATTCATAAGGTCAAACTTTAAAACTAGTTCGATAATGAAATTCCGTCATAATCAAAGCATTTTAATGTAATTGAAATGTAATCGGAACAAAAAGATTCTTAAAAACTGTTCACTAAGTAGCACAACAGGCAACACCTTAACAGAAATAAATATTCCAAATGGGTTAATGTAATTAATCTATAAATCCTCCATTAAAATTCTAAGGTTATTTAAATTTGATGGAAAAGGGGTAATTTCAGATATGCAAGTGTTTCCGTAACACAATAAAACGCGATGAGATTATTATTAATATTACTTGCGGAAATGCACAAACCCCACAGAATCAGGAAGCTTCTCCACCTACTCGGTTTTGGTAATGACATTCCACGGTGAACTGATGATTGGTTAACACATTAGGAGCCATTTTTTGTACGCGGCAGCGGAGGGGAAATGCGTAATAACCTGTCCTTAGACAGGTAGTCCTGTCGCTGGGACAATAGACGAGTGGCATCCTGTCACAAGAGGAATCAGGCGCCATGACGATGATGAACTGAAGGATACGAAGTCGCCGCAACTGGGAGCTTTGCTTGTCGGGCGGGTAGTGCCAGAAATTGATAGCTTGTCAGATACGGATTTAACCATGAGTAACTTTCTCCGGGCACTCCTCACGCCAGTCTGCTCGTTATCCGTTGCCTTATTTAATTTCCTATTTATGTCACGCATTCCCCACCATCCACACGGTTGACTGGAGTCGTAATCGAATTTCATTTCCATGCAGCAAGCTGCAGCGCACTGGGACTCTGTGATGCTATTGAAGCATCTGTGTCACAGTTGCCGGACTCGGAGGACCTTGAAGGCGCACCTAAGCGATGTGATTTGACAGGAGACGTGGAGGACTCCAGAAATGGATGAGGCAGCTGCCAAATCGTTGCATATTCATCTATTAATAGGCCTCTCAACACCTCGCCTTAATTACTCCGGACTCGGAACCCGAGAAGGAGATGGCCATGCCTCCGTTGCCATTAATAACCAGCCCCCGACATAAATCAGCTTAATATGGCAAATTTATTCCCCGCTCGAACCGGGAAAAGAAACGCAAAACGCTAAGGCCTTAAAGGGGGGCCGCTATGTAACTGAAGAAAAAAGTATTGTATTTTAAAGGATTCTGTTGGGCTCAGTAGAAGTCCAATCAAAAAAAAGGTAACTAGAATTTATGTTTAACATACGAAAGTTATTTATTTGTATAGTTTTATATTGTTTATTATGTTTTTTTATGGCTTATTTTTTCATTTATTTTTCTTTTTAACTATCAACTAACACATCAGTATTTTTCACAAGTTTCACGAATTTTATGTCTGACCACGTGAAAATCTTGGTTTCCAAAAAAATGCTTTCTTTGAAAACTTTGTTAATTTAAAAAAAAATAATTGAATATTTATAAAAACTGTTCCTAAAATAATGAAAAGGACATACTTTATAAAACTGTACAAAATATGTTGGATTTTCTGTTTAAATTTTACTTAGGTGCCCTCCTTAAAGCTGTTCATAATTGGCCAAATGTAATTGGAGCTGAAAAAACAACAATCCGGGTCCGAAAACCTATCGGGGGTCTACTTAAATTTCAACTTGTCGTTTATTTTTAACGGCTTAGGTCCTGGATACGCGTTGTTGGTGGAATCGCCCAACAAGGAGAGAAGCCCAATAAGGAGATTGGAATGCTGCCAACATTTAATGTTCTCATCAATAAATCAGTCGTCGGACCAATAATGGCAGGCCGGATCTTTAGCGATTCGAAAAAAGTCGGCGAATAAATGGATATTACGCACATAAATATCCATTCGTCGGCACATGCTCGGAAGTGAAACATAATTTATTATTATTCCTGCGATGAAAGATTGAAAATTGTCAAAAGTCAAACACACACCTTGGGAACTCGTGTTTCCATTTGCCACAATTAAGCAGGAAAACGAATTGCGAAAAGTTAAATAAAAGAAGCCCCACAAACGTTGCCATGGCTGCCACAAAATTCCATTAAATTTAAACTATGTAGTCAATGTATACTATACATTGTATAGTAATCTAGGAAATGGAAGAACATCGACCGGAGAGATGTCGGATTACGGCCTGACACAAATCTGTTTACAGCCTCTCTGACATGTCATCGCAACACCTACGTACCATAAGCCGCCTTACTTGCGCATTTTTTCAATACCAAGTGCAACTGGTAATCCATCACAACCACCAGAGTCCGGATGGGTTTATAGTTAACCACTTCATCGTCAAAGGACGTTTCGTTATGATGGCGAATGCAAATAATCCACTGCCTGCAACTGACAGATGCCAGTGGCAGCTTTAAAAACTTTTCTACCAGCCACAAAGTGTTTTGTCAAATACGAATGCGAGGATACGAGAATTTTCCGAACACTTCTGCCCGACAGGACTCGCTGGAATCATATGAAAGTCAAGCGCAGGAGGCGAACAAATAGTGCCCTGCGGACACATTGCGTATACGCCGTGTGTGCGTCTGGCGCGCTTTTCAATTTTATTAACCGCAAAACTTTTCTGGGTCCTAAAAAGTGACGGGGTGGGGTGCCAGCAAAGGGGTTGTAATAACCATTTTGAGTGCTGTTGCTCTCTATTTCGCTTGTAATGCCAGGCTACTGAGGAATGTGCACGTCAGAGCTGCTACAGGATACTAGCTAGTCGAGTTCTGCGATCTCCCTGTCCTGCGGGCGCCACATTTGCGGCCAACGCGTGGGTGGCAACTTTTTCGCGTTAAATAAAGCGCGAGTCTGCCGCTCTAAAAAAAACAATTACAGAGACAAAAGAACCATCGCGGGAAAACACAGGCACTAATGAGGTAAATTTGTTATTGCAGCTTCGGGCTCGGATATCTGTAGTCCTGATTGCGAGACCTAATTAGCCATTCATCCTCTGGTGATGGCCGCGGTGTGATAACCCAGTCGCCGCACCTTATGGGCCTGCTGGAGAGTGACAAATTTGATCTGATCTGCGATGATGGGCCCGTTACGTGCTGGATGACTGGATGCCTGGATGGCTGGATGGCGGATGAGCCGCACTGATTTGATTGACTTATGCTAATTTTTGGGCCACCTCCACCTTCCAATCATCTGGAAAACACCGGGATGATGTGACACTGACACGGACAAAATCGAATACAACAGGAACGCCAGGCCAGGGCTCCGCTGAAGCTGGGTGCCAGCGATAAAGTTGTGGAAACTTACCGAAGATTAGCTTTAACGTTTCTCCGTCTCCATGGCGGGGCCCACGACCATACGAAGTTAATTAGATTTGGAACCCCGCTGGCTCAATAACGGAAATTCTAGCGCCCGGACGAACGCCCGAAGAGAGGTTTCCATATTTCCCGCATGTCCTTTTCACTGACCGCATCCGAGTGCTCCTGCAAAAGGATCTAAAAATGGCTCTGTTCCCATATAGAACTTGAATTAAGACACAATTTGTGGAAAGAATTTCAAAAGAAATCCGGAAAAGATGGTAAAAATAGAACCCTTGCTTGATTTCTAAAAACAAAATAGAATATTAATGGAAAATCAAATTAGAAAACCAGAACAGCAACTTTTGGCTCATTATGAATGTGAAAATTTCGATAAAATATGTTAATCTGACCTTCTCAAGAGTTTTTTAATTAATTTCGTCAAACTTTCTGTACATTTAAAGAACTCTGTTGCTTTTTTGCCCCCAGACATAATTTTGAATTTGTCTTTTGCAAGTAGGCAGGGAACTGAACTTTTAGCCTTTTGTTCTTATTTAAAAATAAAAAGAAACCCGAACAGAACAATAGAAAGTGTAATGCTCTCACGCCAATGCTTCTGTTTATTCAGACTTTGAAATTTAATAACTTCTGTAATAATTAGGGGAATGCGATTGGAAGGATTTTTATTATCTTTTAAAGCTTCCAAGGAAGTTTTACTTCTTAGATACTTTAATACCTTTTATATCCCAACGAACCCAAGAAAAAAATGCGACTTTAGTCTAAGCTAGTTCCATATCCTTTTGGATTGTTTTTATCCTTCCTACAAAATCCTTGAATGCAAAGATTTGTAAGCTTCTAAAACTTTTAAGGTTTTAAAAACAACTCCTCATTCAAATAAAGATAAAGGAATTACCTATTTTTAAATATAAACATTAACTATTAGCACAACCCTCTCAAGAGTACATTCATAACCAATTATTATTTATCTTTTACTCCAAGAAGTTTGAAAGTGTTTCATAAAAAAGTAAACAAGTTTTTTGGAAAAACAAGAAACTTGGAAATCTCTAAATTAATAGTTTAAGTTTTCTCACGCTTTAAAAAGTTCATTAAACGATGATTATTATTTACTTAAGAGGGTAAGTTTCTTGAAAAGGACATTTTCCGCTTAGCTGAAAAGGTTTACTTAAGAATAATTGTCAAGTAGTTTCAAATTCACAATCGACTATCAAATACAGGCGAAACTTTCCGGAATCCGAACACTCACCAGTCGAAAGTCTTGAGGCTGAAAATAATGTCTGGAACCGGAGAGAAGAGCGCCCGACAAATGCAATTGTTCTTCTGTTTTCAAATACTTGTCTCAAATGGTTATTTTTGTAATTCGAAAGAGGAGAGCTGATATTTACCGAACAGTCTTTTTTGAAAACACTTGGCACGCAACGGAAGCTATTTCGCTTGGCACAGGCGCCAAAAAATGTGACTAAAGTTGATTTGAAACTTAAAAGTTTTACTCTGCGGATTCGGAATGCGAACAATTCGGTTATTTTTGAATTTCTGTTTCAGACCAACCGACCGGAGGGCGGCAAAAACTGAGAGCGAGCGACCGACCTCGACCGGTTCTGGGGAATCCGTGCACAGGACTAATTTGGCCAAGTTAGCGAAGCTCACGGCCAAGTCTGCCACTCGCACGGAGTCCACACGTATACACGCCGTTCAAAAAGCGCGGCAAACTCAAGATCCACACTCGAACGGCTTCCACCACGTGCGCGCGCCGGACATGCGCCCTGCTGAGAATTCCATTCATAAGCGATTTTCATTTGATGGAAATCTCAATGGTTCGTTTTAGGATGCTCAAAATGTTTTTGGTTATTTATTTATAGCGTCTATTTTGGTCACTGCTTACAGATTCTTTTCAGGTTGACTGGAGCGTTCCTAGAACTGACAGCCTCCCGCCTACAGATGGCTTACATTTTTGGCCCATACTCGAAATTAAAATCACAATATTTTCATTATCCAATGAGGTGAACTACCGAAGAGGACCCCCTCGGATAATAATGTCTTTTCAGGTGTTTAGCTGAAAAATTAAATTAAATTTAATGAATTCAACAAATTATATATCTCATCATCTTTATCATTCAGATTTGATGTAAAATATTTCCGACTGAGAATATTTTTATTTGAAACCCAAAATCATTAAGCCACGATCAAAAAAACAAAGGCTTATCCCGCCTCGCGTTTAAAAAATACATTTTGCATTTCAATAAACGGAAACCCTAGATTCGTTACGTCAGAACTCTTGGCTAATTTGTTTGGCCATCAATAACTATGTAAATGTAATTTTTACAAATATGTACAGCTTACGGTGGATCATTGTTTGAGGAATCGGCTTGTTGACCATTGGACAGCTGCTATATGGCATTCCATTAAACTAACTTAGGTGGCTAGAGTATAAAAGCCGGCAGACCTTCTACGGGCCTTGGAGTCAAATTCAAAGATCAGTGGAGATGATTGCCACCACAGTGTGTTTCTACTTGGTGCTGCTGGCCCTTATCATGATGTTCATGGCCCCCTCCGCCGATGGATGCTTCATCCTGCTGGCCTGCCTGCTGAGGTCGCCGCTGTGCCCTTTCAACACCACCTCGTCTGGATGACGATCTTTGATGACGATGACACGTAGTTAAGCTCCCTTTCCACACCGAATAAAATAGTGTTTCAGCTAAAACAGGGAAGTCTTTATTTGAGATGATTATAAACTAATTTGATGCCAATGCTAAGAGGCGTGTTAGCCCAAAAATACTCTTTTCCATGTTTACCCAGTTTCCTTTTTTTGGGACTCAATCAACCTCAGCTCAAAGTATTTAAAATTTCTTCCCACGCGGGTGAACTCCCACGCAGCGTCCTTTCGTTGGGCACGCCAAAATCCCATTACCCATTACCCATACGCCACGTGTTGCACGCAACCTTTTGGCCAACTCGGAGCCACCAACGCTTGCCGACGCTCAACGCCCGACGTAGAGCGTCGAGCAACCTGCACTACCTGACGTATGAGCGATATTTAATTAATTGCCATATTCCCGCTGTTTGCGCTTGGTAAATGTGAATTACAATTCCGACAAGTCAAACAGTGCCGGGAAGGAGAAGGTGGCCCTGCTGCCCCACCTGCCCAGACTCCGGGTCGGGGGCACACACGCGCCAAATTATCCGCCCGCAGGCTGCTGTCTGCCAATGGAGTGACAAGACAAGCAAAAAGTCATTTGGCGACGCGGCGGAAACTTTGACACGACTTGGCGACGACAGCTTGCAACATTGTGGCGCCTCTAAGCATGCCGCAATTGCACGCCTTGGATTTTTACACCTTTTCAAGCACTTAAAGTTGAGTTAACATCGATTTGCTTCCATTGTCCCCAAAATTGGAAAACCGAACACGTTCTTAAGAATCCTAAAGAGGAGTCAGGTCAAAAGGTGCGGCATCAAAAGTAAGTTTTTTTTATTGGAGTTCAATCGCTTGGAATCTCGTACTCTATTGGAATACGTTTTTACACTGGCAATGAGTCTATCTGTTTCCAAGAATTTAATTCTAGGAATAAAAAAGATTACCAATATTTCAGCTTTTATAAATATCGACTCCAAATAGCCTTGGAAATTGGTTGATGTTGGAAATAAGAGCACCGATGTTTTTACATCAATATTGCAATGTTACAAAAGTGGTAACATGTAAGAATAGACTCTATATTTTGAAGTCGATATCAACATCGATGTTTTTTAATACCGATTTTTAGGACAGGAAATTTTAACAATAACGCATTGTTTTCTGTATTTACACTTTGGATATGATAATAAATACATTTAAAAAAAGTGTGCATTATTTAATTTTGTATTTTTTTTGATAATATTCCATGAATATTCCTTCAGAGTATTTCAAGTTCGACTACGACCAAAGTTTCGATCCTTTCCAGTTATCATTGAAAATTGTCCTGATGGCTCAGGGTTCGAAAAGTACTTTATTTTACCCCCTTTTCTATTGAGTAAATTCTGAGATATAGAGAAATTTATTTTATAACGAAAATATTGTCGTCCCTTCAGACAACTTTGTATTTTGTGGGCGAGTACAGCGTTTAGCTGTGACTTGATATATTATTATAAAATATTTATGCAATAAGAAAAATTAATAAATTATTAAAAAATATAACAATAGCAGTTACCCCCAATGCTAAAACGAATTGCGGGACTCACTATTATTTAGAATTGCAAATTACTTTGTGAGAGTTTCCTCAATCAGTTTGTTTTTATCGCATGAAGAGAACATTTTTCCAAGGATTTTTCAATACAATAAACAACAAGGAAGGCACCTATCTTCTTGTTGACTTAAAGAACCAAGCAGTATCCATTCATGGAATGCGTATCCTTTGTTATTCATTTACAAAGCCATTGTCTAGGGTTTTTGCAAATGTTTTATTGAGTCTGGGGGTGATTTCTCCGCATATTTGTTCTCTGTTAAAGCAGTTCAAATTGATTTAAGTCTTCTCCCTTCCATAGTGAAATCAGTATGTGGTCTGAGTCCCGAATTCTATTCCTGTTGAGCCGACGAGTGGGAAGCAACAACGTGGTCCTTTGAGCCATCAAAAGGACGAGCTTTCTCTTGGGCACCTTGGCAATTGTTCTTCTGTTATTGTTGGTTCCATTAATACATTCAGAGGAATGGCAGAGGCCCATGCTAATTAAAAATCAATTGGCTTGAGTTGGCGGATGTCCTTTAAGGAAAAATAAGGAGGAGAATGCGGTGCATATTGATTTTCGCTTTTTCCGTTTGCTATTTTGAAAAAGTCCTGTGGATGTCTCGTGTTTTATAAATTTCATTTCCGTTAACCATAATAAGTCCCTCTGTTCTATTTGTCTTGAATGGAGGGGTGTTACCGGAAAATTCTTTTGTTTTATTTAATTTTCTTGGCTGTTTTACAAATTTCGAGGGCTGCCCGTTGCGAAATGTTTAACTTTTTGTGTTCGGATTTGAATGAAATCATTTTCCGTGGCCTACGACGGAAGATGCTAATTTAAATGAAAGTCCACTGATTAAGTTGACTTTCGGTGGAGACTGCCCGTCGTCCTGTCGAAATCCTGAGGAATTTGACAAAGTTGTACTTCAGACTAAAGAATCAAACTATGCTTTACCCGACACACACCCCGACTTTAATTCGGATTTTCAATAGACCAGGTAATTCGATGACAGGCTTCTTCATGGCGAAGGCCAAAGGCCCGATTTGAGCGACTTACGCGCATTGAGCGGCTTGGGAAATCCATTAATGTGTCCGATCCCTTTCACTCCGGGAAAGTTTGTCTTCGAGATTATGTAACCAGAACACGTACCGGCATCGAAGAAAGTGAAAGCCGGCGGCGGACGCGCTTTGCACTTAATTAGCGCGAGTGACTAATGACAAACTTTCCACTCTCCTGCCAAGCTCGGTTCTTACTTAAGCAGTTGACCAAGCGGAAACCGGAGCAAAGGGCACGATAGCTAGAAGGACTTCTGTTACAACTGGTGATGTATCGAGCTGTGGCTTAGACCGTGCCCGAATGTCAATTAAGTGGATTCAGAACGGCTTTCCATTTATTTATAGTTCGTTAGGCAACGAAAATGAACCAAAAATTACTGTCTAGTGCTTCAAGTTTCATTGTTCAGTTTTCTGTAGTTGTGGTTCTGAACGGACATATACCCAGGCGAAAGATAGAGGGCCGCAGGGCAGTGGAATTCACCATCGGAACTAGATAAAGGAGCAAGACCCTGAGAAGAACGAGACAAAGCCACAACACTGAACTATGCATAGAGGCTACTTCAAGTGAACTAAGCCGTAGCGGTGATGCACCTGACATGTATGTGCGATACTGACCAGACTTTGGGTGGATTAGACCTGAACTCAAAGAGGTAAATCTTGTTCCAGCAAAACAAGAAAAGAGAGCTCACTTCGGGTGGATCCGAAGCTTATATACCTTCTCAGTTATGTGGCCAATATCGGCTACAGTGGCCGATCTGTATAGAGTGTTCAGCATCACAGCTGTAACTAACAAAATGGACTTTGAAGAAAGTCACAAGCTTCTACGCCCAAAAACACGAAAGTTATGTCATTTCCGATTTGCGTTTGCCTTCAATAAAGTAATTCAAAAAAAATAATAAATGTATTTCCTCTAAAAATCGTACAATGGATCAAAATTTTGAAAAGATTCAAATACTTGGAAAGAGCGATTAAATAATAAAATAAAACTTATCTTTGTGGGCAATATAACGGCCGCCCTATCTCACGCGTATCACATTATTTTGTTGGAAATTTTATTTTATTTTATGGAAATGATCATAAAATTTCAATGCTATAAACTGAGAGCTGTTAAATAAATCAAGTACCTCATAATTCACACTTTCTTCCATTTATAGATACCCGCTAAGAAACGGAAACTTTATTATCAGTTTCCTGTATTTTATGAGATTGGGTAAGTGCAAGGATATCAAATATGCTCCAGAGGAAGAGAAAGAGGTGGTTTTCATTATTACAAAGCACGGGGGAAAGCTATGTATCAGTTTTCCCTGCTCCAGTTTACCAAAAAGCTGTCTAAACTTAATTACGCACACGCATTCGCACATTTTCAACTCATCGAAATGAAATTACTTTTGACTTCTGTCGGATGGTTGTTCAGAGGGAGGCGGGGGCTGATTTAATGCAAATTAGGCGGCAAAATTTGATCTGTCATTTCAAGTTTCCGATTAACCCGATGGCCCAAATTGAATTACTCGACTGTGCATGGAGTCAAATAAATGCCATTCGACGTTTAATTGGGGTGCGACCACTTAAGCGCGACACCCTGCATAATTAAATGCTTCAGTTTTCCGTTTAACTCTGCTAATTAGGAGCATTTTATGTCAAAGTTCGTCAAATTTACAGAATATATATATGGCAACGTTAGATTCTTGATTTGTTAAAACGATCCGTATCCTGTGACGAGTTGATTTTAGAATTTTATGTTTATTTATTTCAAAAGGATCTATATTCCCTTTTTTTATGGGAAGATGGAAAATGAGCAATGGAAGTGACACTAAAAATCATATGGGAATCTCTACGTTCTTGGGCATAAAATTATAAATTGGACAATGCATCTTGTGGGTGTAAATGTAAATAAAAGTCACGGCGTAGTTGAGTCCTTTATTACATGCTCCTTGCCGCAACCCTTTAATCCCTTCGTGCGAGCATATTTTTGCATTGGCCACGCGCCAAAGACTCTCATAAATAATGCATGGACCGTACGCCATAAACAAGTTCCAGTCTCCAGTCTCCGGTCTACCGGATTTGTGGGTGCTGTTTTTTCTTTCTTTACGGCACCAGCGACTTTGAATCCAACAGCAATTACGCCCAAAATATTCACCACTAATGCTAATGCCAAGCGACAGTTGCTGTTGCAGCCGAATTATGCAAATTCAGGTCCTGTTGACGGGAAAACTCTATTATGAGAGATAAGGATTCTTTATTTTACGAAAAGCGAACTAATTTTAATTTATTGGTATTAATATAACAGGTCGCCGATGCAAAATCTTTTCAAATGGCTTATTAGAAAATATGTATTCTTATTTTTTATAGTTCATGTATATATTTGCTCTCCATTTAAAAAAGTATTATTTGTTATTACTAATATTAATATTACATTATGATTCTGATTATGGCCATGGTAAATATTCTCACAAAATATACTAATTTTAAAAAAGTAATTTTGAAACTTTAATAAATAAAGAAATTTGTTGTCTTATTGAAAATATTTAGCTGTTTAAAAACTTTAAACGTTCACGGCGTGATTTAACTATTTGAATGTTCCCGCATTCAGACCCTTTAATAAACATAAATGCGGTGGAAATATTCACTTCTTAACAAAAATTTTCTATAATGACAATTTTTATGCTTATGTTTATGGTAGTTTCGACTTTAAAATTAGATTTAGAAAATGTGATAGTCTTATGATACACATAATACAATTTAAGAATGCAAATTTTTTACGCGCCTTGAGTTTAAAATTTTCATAACACCCATACTAGGGACTAATATTTATTTAGTATTTTGCCGGGTGGTATTTTTAAACGAGTAAGATGCAGGCACACTATACACACATCGATACGTAACAGCTGATGCAATTTTTACCGGCCGTTTGCGTAAAATGTCTTCACCCACGGTCCAAAATCAAGACCAGGACCCCGTGGAGTTAATGTTGAAAAAGACCGGCTGCATTGAACTACACTACAAGGTTCAAGAGTGCATCGCAGAAACCGGCGATTGGCGAGCGTGTCAAGATAAGGTGAAGGAGTTCCGGTCGTGTATGCAAAAGTACGTCGACCAACAGAGCAAGAAGTATGCCCACGTCAAGTAACATCCTAAAAAAATTCCTCAACAACACCGTGGCCTTCGAGAAGTCCACCAAGTTGGCTCTCGTGGTGCGGGGGGACATTAAGATGTCCAAGGGCAAGACAGCAGCCCAGTGCGCTCATGCTGCGATTATGTGTTACCAAAGTGCCTCGCAAGGCACTAAGCATCAAAACGCAATCCTGCAGCGGTGGTGCCGTTTTGGGCAGCCAAAGATAGTTCTCCGCGTGGACAACTACGAACAGCTCAGCGGATTGGAGCGACGGGCACAAGAAGCTAACCTTGTTTCTGCTTTAGTGCGGGATGCAGGACGCACGCAGGTGGAATCTGGGACGGCCACAGTGTTGGGACTGGGACCGGCTTCAAGTGAGGAACTGGACAAACTGGTAGCAGATTTAAAGCTTTTGTGAATTCATAGATTATACTTTATAACAATTAAAAGAGAAGTTAATGAACAAACTGCGATTATTTTTTACTTATGGCAGCAGACTTTTTTCCCTTGGAAAATGTTGAAATGGTAAGCGACACTGCCTGGCCAAACATCTCTACCAAATCGGAGGTGACGCGCTCTGTAATTTGACGCAGTTTTCCATTAGACTCGCCGCAAATTAGGCGCTCAATGCGGGACGTGGGGCATTCAACCTGAACAGAAGTGTACACGACATCTGAAAGGAAAATCAGTTAATTCCCAACATAAAAAATATACAAATACTACAAAAAGGGTAAACGTACTCTTTTCCACGTTATAGTACTCGAGGGCGCACTTTAGGTTGTAGGGAATTTCCTGCGGCAAGTAGTCCAAGAGACGAGCTCGGACGCTTTCCACGATGAGCGCCTCGGGATTAGTATCGGTGTAGACATCAGCAGGGAACTGCCACTTCCTTGGTCGGGCCTGCCCCACCAGGTACTCCTGCAGCTCATGCAGGCCATTGCCAGTTATGGCGGAGACGAGAAAAACGTCGCTGAAGTGACTCCAAGTGGTCTCCCGCTTGTTCAAGCGTGTTTCCTCGGCAACCGGGTTTGGGGGATTGCGCTCTGCATCCTTACCAGACCGTTTTCCTGTTAGTGTATTATTCGTCAGTGTCTTAATCACGTCCAGCAGCACCCGCTTAGACTTTAAGGCGTCTATTTTGTTCAGGAGGAGAAAGCTCGGTAAGTTGGCATAGGCCTTCAGGGTATCCAGGACCGTGGGATGTAGCTCCTTCCTCGTCCAACCGTTGGAAGCGTCGTGCACTACTGCTATGACATCGGCGTGCTGGATTGCGTGCCGATAGGAACTTTTAAAGCTCTGTTCCAGATGATGTTTTCGGATTTCCCGCTGGGTCACCAAGCCGGGCGTGTCGTAAAAGACGAGCTGCGTTTGGCCAACGGTACAGATGGCTGTGTTCGATTGGCGGGTGGTATGCACCTTTGTGGATGTGGGGCACACCTTATGATTGACTATATGGTTGATAAAAGTGCTCTTTCCCACGTTTGGAACCCCGATCACAGCGATGTGGAGCGACCGCTCGGGTTTACTTTTGCTACTTGAGTCGGCTGGAAATGGGCGTGGCGCCTGTTCGACTGCGCTAGTGATTTCGGTGGCGCCAGACAAACCGCGTACGTTAATTAGGAGCAACTTGCTACTCCTGCTGCGATTCAGCAATGTTAAGGCCGTTGAAACCAAATTACACCGCATCT
This sequence comes from Drosophila ercepeae, assembly GCA_018150545.1. Taxonomy (NCBI): domain Eukaryota; kingdom Metazoa; phylum Arthropoda; class Insecta; order Diptera; family Drosophilidae; genus Drosophila; species Drosophila ercepeae. Next base: position 19,403,006 of record JAECWL010000161.1, read on the forward strand.
TGTGAAACAGAACATAACATAACAGAAGTGTTACCAGACAACAAAAACTTACAATTCTGGTATTTACCTTCAATATTTTATACACTGAAAAAAATTAAATAATTTAAACCAGTGGACATAAAATAAAGTAATTTTTTTATCAAATATGTGTGAATTTTAAATATACATATTATTTTTTAACCTAAAACGGAAAGCGACAATGGAACAGAAGACGAACAGAACTTTGTAAAATCTTGTACCATTGCCAGCCAATTGGAGAAGGTTAAAACCGATTTCAGTCTGAACAAAGGATCGATGTTTTCGGGATTCCCACACCGATCTAATGAAGTCTATAAACTAAAATTCTAAATCCAAATTTTCCAATCAAAAAATATTGGTTGGCTTTGATGAAAAACTGATTGGTTCTCCACCCAAGGCAATGGAATTGAATGAGCTTTCAAGCCGCACTCTGGCAGAATAAAACAATCTAACACGCCAGGATACCTTCAGAGTTTAGTATGCCTAATCCATTAAAGTTCCTTTAAATATATACAAAAATTATATAGATTGCATAAATGCAAACGATTTAAAAGTAGATTCCGGCCGAATTAAACAAAAAAAATTAAATAAGCAATAAACACTGAATAGTATTGAAACTCTGCCAACAGCCGAAAAATAAATGTTCTTCGACTTCCATTATATCATGGGGACCACAAAACCCAAGGACCTAAATTTAATTATACAACAACAACTTTTTTTAAGCAAAACAATATATATCGTGTTTAATTATCTAAAAAATTTGAACTTATTAGAAGCTTAACGAAAACATTAATAATTTAAACTTGCACTTGGTAGTCAGGGGGAAGGGATGCAGATTTTAACAGTAAATTTTTAATTTTATCTTGCCTTAAACTAAAATACCACGGAATTCGGAAAAGGGGAAAGAAAGTCACGATTTTCCAGAGGGTTCTCACTGGACCAAAACTGTGTCATGCTCCTGGACAGAATAGAAGTCAAGGGTTTTGGCATTATTGTCCAGCGGAACCACCAAGTCTGGATGCTGGGCATCAACATAAGACAGCTGTGGAACGTTGCCGCTAAGCCGAAAACGCTTCATAACAAGTCCCTGAAGCGTCTGAACGGTGATCATCCTTGGCACCTTTTTCTCCCAGGTCTCTCCCGTCAATTGATGGTTTATAAAGACCTTGATCAAATTCGATTGCTTGGCTTGGGCGATCGGCGCAAAATCTGCCGGACAGCCGTACTCTGTAAAAACATGAATATTACAACTGGCACAGTTCGCAAATAACGAAAAACTTACTTTTAACAAGAAGCGAATAGGTTCGATGCTTTCGGCAAAAGTCCCGCAAAGCATCCGCCCCTTGAAGGTTTGCCTGCATCCAATCAACGGCGTATTTCTTCCAAATATCGTACTCAGCGCCACGCCGTTCTTCTGCCGTCACTTCTGCCTTATTAATAAACTGCAGCCCCGATATGCCTGCGACTGCCTTTGAAACCATCTCATCAAAATTGGACTTCAGGTGCGGCGTCTTGTTCAGGCGTCTCAGTTGGGGAAGTTTATCCAGCTCATTGAATGCATCAGCCTGCAAACGGTTTAAAAATGAATCAGAAATTCCTACAAAGCCACTCTTATCTCTTACCTCATTCCAAATGGGATTATGCGACAAATTCAGCTGCTCCAACGACAAAAACATATTTAGTTTCGCTAGAGGATCACAGTCCGGTAACTTGATTTCTTCAATGCCGTTTTCCATGAGATTCAGGGATCGCAGAGAGGCGATGTTTCCTAGCTTTACAATTTGGTCAAAGTCCATAATGTTCGTGCGGTGGAGGTCAAGTTCTTGGAGTTGTCGGAAGATTCTTTGCCGATCAACAACGGCTAGCTGACCAAAGGAGTTTTCCTGCAGGCCCAACGATACAATATCCGGCCAGAGAAGAGCCGTCTGCATGACGTCCTTCCAGTCGGAAAAGCCGCACCTTCGTAGGTTTATGCGTTTAAGGTGCCTAAAGGCAGGCTCCAGTTCTGCGATCTGTGGGGTCGATGGTAGTACCAATCGGTTGCAGCTAAAAAATGAAAAAATTGTTATTAAGCTTCTTCTATGAGCAGCCAACCTCACCTTAAGTTCAAGTTAGTCAGAGACGGAAGCTGGCGAGTTATGCTAGCCACTATGTCCCAGTTCCAGATCAGGGTGTGACTGAGGTTTAACGTGCTAAGCTGCGTGAATCCTTTTAAGTACCCTGCAGCGTTCACTGGCGTCTCGTCCACGCTCACCTCCGACAGCTGCTCAAACTTGCTCTGTTTGCGTGCAATTTTGTCCATGCCGACGACTTCAAATAGCGACGCCTGTAAATTCGCCTGAGCCTCCCGGATAAGCGACGCGTCTACATTGCTTGAGTCATAGTTCAGGTACCGCTCCCGAGCAGCGTCCTCGAGTGTGGCGCAAGGACCCAGCTTTCCCGGACGTATAAAGCTGCCCGCCATGGGCATTTGTGTCCAAAAGTAGCGCTTTCCATCCACCACGCCGTTGTGTTTGCCTCGCAAGCCATCGTCCCACTCGATTCCCAACCAGGTGCCCGAGTGCCCGCTCACCTGGAATGCACAAAAGTATTTTTTAGTATGATTTCAGTTACGAAATAAATGTTTTCGCCACCTACCTCCCCTACATAGCGAACTGTGCCATAGTTATTGGCTATTTTGATTCGTGTACCGAGAGGATAAAACAGTTGTGCTTCATCAATAATCCCCACCATGGCTTCGATTGTTGTTGTTTTCTTGGTTCTCGCGCTGCCCACACAAATACACACAAGTCGGAAACGTCTTTGTTTGCTATTTACAGATGCGTCGTGGTGCGAATTTTGTTTTAACTGCGACAGAGTTTATTGACTATTCACATAAGCATCCTCCAAAATGTAAACAACTGTGCATAATTTGATTCTGCACAACAAAAGTCCGAAATGACAAATCTTTTACTTTATTATGAATTACATGTGACCAAGTCAAGTCCCTTTTAAAATACTGACTGACACAGACTGCCAACTGACTCTGGTTAACGGCGTTGCCACAATGGTTTAACAAGACGCTTAGGCCCACACGGAGGACCGCTTTCCAGGTAGGTGACGAACTGCACCTTTAAAGAGGAAAGATCATAGAAGCCCAAAAATGAATGAAGTTAATGGGAGATTAAACTTAAAATGTTTTTTTTTAAAGCAAATAAAAAGCTAATATCTTTTTTTTAATATTTGATGAAACCTACATATATTCAAAATTCTAAAAAAAAAAATTGTTCGTAGGGAAAACTTAAGTTTGATTTTTACGGCCTGTAATATCATTATTATTACAAACCGTGGATGTAAACTTCTATTAACACCATATACAATCGACTATTAATATAATTATAGTTACGTTAGTTTATTAGATAATAACCAATAATATTTAATAAGTAAAGCAATTTATAACACAACTTCCGTGACTCTTAAAAATTGATATTTTCTTACATTTTCAGCTGATAAGAAAACAAGCACGGTCTAAAGTATGTAGCTTTAATGGTGCTGTTTAATGCATCAACGTATAATTCCACCAGTTGCCAAACAAAATTTAATTTTTTCAAATGATACCTTTTTTCAACTTTATCATTTGTTTTAACTTGGTATAAGAGGAGGAATATTATTTTCCTTATAAGAGTACAGCTGTGAAAATGAAATATTGATGCTTTTTAAATATTTTATTAAAATTAAATATTTATATTTTCTTATTTTATATATTCACTCTTCTATGGGCTCCTGTACGAAAAGCTTTAAATGCGCTTTGCCACTTGTCAATATCTCTTTTTTTATTAACAGTGTAAAGTTTATATAGTAAACCCATAAATGCAATGTACGAGGACATATCTTAATACAATCGAACTAGTCCATTAGTTCTTCACTGCTGTTGTAATATTTTTCCGTTGCCTCTTCGTTTAATAGCTTTGTCGCAGGTCGAAAATGATCCAGGTAGTTAAGTTAGTATTTTGCATAACCTTTTGATATTATGTCCTGATGAAGGAATAAGCCATTGAAAGTTAAACTATGGAGGTACTGGTAAGTCGGTCGTCGAAAGTGTGGGAGGTTACACTGCGGTAAGGGGCTTGTATTTGAATTGTAATACATATCACAGAATAAAAATACTTAAATACTTGTGTATTGGAGCGATTAACACTCAGTGTTATCAATTCCCTTCCGCGAATATTGTAGGAAACTCCCATACGAGGGACGACAAGCTTAATCGTCTTAATAAGATTTTTTTCCATTGTCTGAAGTTATGGGGCTCAGCGTCTGATCACAGTCGCAATCACACCCATAATAAATACAAAGGGTCAACACATGCCTCTTTTATATTTATATTTGGATGGACTTGCGTGAATTACACTTTTACAATTTTATTTACTACAACCTATATATGATTTTTTTGTCACCAAAATTGATTTTAGATATTATGGGAGTTGTTAGTTTTTTTTTTATTTTATAAAGCCCAATTTCATATTAGAATCTTCGCCTTTTTAGTTTAAGACGAAACGTTATAAGATGTTAACCTGTGTTTTTAAATACACAGTAAATAAACAGTGCAGCGGCCAACTGTTTATACAATTATAAGTTCCCGGCATTGGGCTAATCACGCAATTAACTGCAAAAGCTCGAATAATTTCGGTTTCATTAACCTCAGGTTTATCGGTAGACCAAATTTATACATAACTATTTAATTTGACCTTATATTGAATTATGTAGGTCGTTCGTATGCCATAATTTTAATTAATTTGTTCTAATATTGTTTCTTTTGTTAGTATTTAAGTCTCCCTATGTTACCTCATATTTTTTATACTAAATAAATAAATAAATTGATGCTTTCAAGTGAACCGAAATATGATCGCACCAACCTTGATTACAATCGTTTCTGTGAAAAAGACTTCTTACTTGGATCCCAAGGGATTTACATAAAAGACAATATATTATGAATCCTACTTACTAGGAACCCAAAGTATTTAACTAAAGGGCATTACAGATCTTGCACAATGTTTTAAATTTGGTTTTAAGAAAAAATTGATAACCTGACAAGAACCTAAGTGTGTTGTAGGGAACCTAAAGGTTCGTATAGTAAAAATAAAGTTGGATTTTGTCAGCCTGTCATTTTTCACTAATAAAGCTCTCACATAAATGGTCGCCATTTCCATCTCACTCGAGAGCTAATCGGAATGGCCACGTTTTGTTTAGGGGTCTGTTTTATTATTATTATTCTTCCCCGCATTTATCCGCAGCTTTACCAACTGTTATTCTGCTTTTGCATATTAGGTTAATTACAGTTACGTGTGCTCGGTGGTCGGTTGCGGTAACGGTAAGAACCCGCTTTGTTGCTTAAAAGCTTGCGAACCAATATATGTATGTACATACATGTATTTATTTTGTGGTTTTCCAAGGACTTGTTGCTTGAGATATGATAATAGCAATTAATATATAATCGATTATTTTCAAAGAGCACCGAGCCAGAATTGCATACAATGCATGTAGTCGTACTTGTCACCAGTTCTAGTTTCCCTTGCATTAAATTCTGCACGCAAACTAATTTGTGACCTCTTCGCAAATAGTAAATGCATGAATTAACGATTGCAATTCAAATGAAAATCAAGTGTTGCATCCAGTACTTTATGGCTTTATAAACTTTTAGCCTCGATTCTTAGGTTAAACAAATTCTTTTGTATACACTTAAAAAGTTATTTTAAATGTTAACACTAAATGATTAAAGATTGGGAGTTATAATTTTTGTATATTGTATAATAATTAAACAAATAAATTTTGATTCGAATATCACAGTTTTAAAGGGAGGCTTAAACTTTTTCGTGACAGTTGTGCGAATAATTTAGTTAGTCACTGTATTTACATTACAACCAGCGACTAAAATTTTGGCGCCAAATTATCAGCCCCTAATGAAAGAGGATAAAGCTTCTGAAAGTTTACCGCAAATAGAATGAAAGCTTCGTCAGGGGGCGCCATCAAAGTCGGAAAAGAAAATAAAATTCAGAAATCATCCGTTGACGAAACAACACGCTCGCCTGAATATCTTATGTATTTAAGACGGTCTTACGCTTGTTTTCTCAGTCCGCGATTGTTTTGAATTCCCCGTTTCGCGTAACTCCACCCTCGACGCAATGCGATTAAGTTTGTTCTGCGTGAGTCCGCGAAAGAATGCTTGATAGCCGCGACTTCCGCTTGTCAGTATCAAAAGTGGTGATTGGAGGCCCAACTCGGACGACACAGGACGCAGGCGAGCTTTACGCCGCACCACGTGGCAGTGACAAGTCCGGATAAATAGGTAACAGCCGTCTGAAAAAATCGAACGTCGTTGAGGAATGGGTACCCAGTAGGCGGCTAACAAAGGGCAAAAATATTGAAAAACATTTTCCTGTCTTTAAAACAGTTCAGGGCAGTGTTGGTGTTGCTTTATGTCTGTCTGAGTGTCCTTCCCTTTAGAGCTTTTGACGCCGCGTTCTCTTTCGTTGCGCCGCTCTCCCCCGGGCAGACCCCGTGCTCTTGACAATGAAAAGCACTGTGCCACCCTCGCCACCCCATTGTTGTTTTTCGAAGCATTGCGTCTACGTGGGGCGATGTTTGTGGCCTGACCCGACATTCGTCAAAGCCTGTTAGTGAACAAACGCTGAAAAGTGTGCTTCGAATAGTGCTTGCCAAAACACAAATTTGTTCTCGGAGGACCCTAGTCTCCATTTGTCAGCTCCTTATGAATAGCTACAGGACTACTAGCTATCCTCTTGCGTTATATTCCAGAAAGCGGAATCCTCCTTCGTAACAGAGTAATTATAATAAATATTAATTTTTTAATGCATAATTCAGCAATAGAAGTCGTTAAATGACACAAATTTCACACATTTTTAGGTCATGCATTATTGTTAGTTTTTAAAAATAATAATAATAGCGTGGGCCAAACAGGGAAGAAGAAGAAGCCTTGGCAGCGGGCCAGGCGGCGATGGAGGGTGCGAGCTGTGGGCTGTTGGCTGTTGGCTGCTACGGTTTCGGTGCACCACTACATGGCATTAACCGGCATAACCAATCGATAAGAAAACAGTGTCGCGGCACGTAAAAAAACCTCTAAATGTTTGCCATTTTAAACAAAAAACACAGCTCTCAGTTAAATTATACCAAACATTGTATTAGTATGATTAGTATTCAAATGTTTGTTCTAATATGGTTTTCTTTGTTTACCAAACCCCAATTATTGAAAAGAAACAAACGTAATAACCCCGAATTATCAAGGCACAAACCCACAAAGTTTAATTTTTAATGTTTTCTTCAGTACAGGGGTGACCCGGATCAATAAGCAATTTGCCGATAAATATTTAAGTGCTCAAGGCTGAGCACCTTTCGAATTGAAGGATCTAAGGCGGCCACCACAAAGGTCAACAGGCACTATGAATTGGGACTGGGCAGTCGGAGGCATCACAGATGAGATCCCGCGGACGACGGGGCCCGAGTGCATCAATTACATGACGGACCGGAGGCGCTGGGTGGAGACGGTGTTGTTGTCCGCCTTGTTTATTTTCATAATCCGCCGTTCCTGGCTGCGTATGGCGCCAATAAAGCTTCCGCCTCTGCACGAGACCCAGAAGCCCCACAGTCCCACGAGACTGTTCCTTATCATCGCCATGTCCATGATCTTCGGCATTGAGATGGGCTTTAAGCTGGCCGGCCGCTCGATGATATTCGCCCTTAACCCCTGCCACGTGCAGACTTGTCTGCAGGTGAGTGCCACCCACAATATCCAGAGACAGATTAACCATTATAAGCTTTCAGATCTATCTCCTGGCCGCGAAGCCAACAAAGACAACGACGGCGCTGTTCCGGGTTCAGATGAGCAACCTGAACGGACCTTTCCTGGCGTTCCTCTTTCCCGAGGTGGAGGGACGGACGTACCCCTTCGAGCAGTCCACGTATTGGGTCCAGCACGCCCTCTTATACATCATTCCCATTTACATGATCCGAAGCGGTAACTAGGACTCTAATTGGCGCGGCTCACCGTTCAATCGTGGTTCTTTTGCAGGAGCCTACACAGTCGAGGATCTTGGCGACTTTAACTGGTCCCACATAGGCACAGCCTCGATGCTATTCTACCATTTCGTGTTGCTCTCCCCGCTCTCCATAGTAGGTTTATGCACTGATCCGATCCTTTAGTGCAGTAACTTCTTAACCGAATTCTTTGCAGTTTACCGGCATCAATCTGGACCACATGCTCTGTGCGGCGGTGTCGGATCCGTTCCAAGGACACAACTACAGATTGTTTGCTTGCTGCCACCAGACGCTGCTCTGCCCGCTCCTCAGCAAAGGCACCGTGCTGCTATTCGGGCGTCCGGGCAGGAAAGACTTGTGTACTCGTGAATCGGTTTCAGGCGCAGGCCCCCGAGGAGATCCTGCGGCTGGAGCTGTGCACCAGTACCACCAGCTGACCTCGCCCGAATACGCCACGCAGGAGGAAGCCGCGGAGGCGCTAATGCGGCATAGGTACAATGCCCAGGCATCGGCGGCGGCGGGCGTGACGCACACGCACGACGTGGCAGAAATGTCCATTGGACCGGAGTACACCATGCCCACGACCAAGATAGACTAGTACACAGCCTGAAAAAGGGCCCAATGCGTCTATTATGTCTGTCAATTCACGAACTGCGAACAGCCCTTTCGGTCCAGGATTCGTAACCAGCCCCCTAGCTCGATTATACTGAAATATTTAGGATTTCTTGTGAGAACTGAACAATAAATGAGTTGAACAACGGACGTGTAGATACTAACAATTAAGGCTAATATTTATGCTCAGAGAGGTTATACTTCGAAACAAAAATCAGTTCTTAAAGTTATGTAATTGTTCAATAGCCTGTTTATTAATGGTAATCAAAAGTGAACATTGGTGAACATAAATGATGTACATTTCCTAATGTAAGCTCCATATAGCGAACAAAATAAATATCCAAATTCAAACTAACCACCTGTGTAGGGTGCATTTTTTTTATTTTAAATATTATTTTAAATTTCGGAAATTAAACATAAAATTTTTCTTTGTTTTTAAAATAATTATATATTCTCAATTAAACACTAGATTTTTGCGAAACAGACGAATGAAGCTTTAAATTCCCTAACAAGGTTCTTTATAACAATTCAATAATCCGTAGGTAAAAAATGTTTGTTTTTTTACAATTAATTTAATTATTGTTAAGCTTTTTCATTTTTAGCTTTGGACATTTTTAGATTTTATTTAATTGATAAATAGGGGGATAATAATGAAAATCTCCATTCATTTAATTTGAAAATCCAAAATATGTCAGTTTATTAAATGCGATCTAATATATTTTATTATCAGGATCAGTAGTTTGTGAATTATAATATTATACTAAATAAATTATACTATACTTATATATTCACTTTTGTTTTTTTTACGTTTCCCTAAGGTCGTCGACCAAAGACTGTTCCCAGTGAGAACATTATTATCGAAGTAATTTGAAGTCAACAAATTTTAAAACACATGATAGTTTATTAGTTTATTAACGTCCTTAACGAGACAAAAAGTATGAATTTTTCTCAAAATTACCGATTTTTAAATATCCTTCTATTAAGGACATACTTGTTTAAACATTTCAGTCAAATCGGTTTGGCGGATTATTTTAAAAATAATAAAAACTAATAAAAATGTGCTTCACAGTACTGCAAAAAAGCAGTCTTTCAAAATCATTTTATAAATTTTACCTAAGTAGAATCACTTAAGTTAACCCTAAAGTGTATATATATTTAAATAATTTATTTATTTCTTCAAAATATTAAACCTATCATAAAATATTAAGCTTAATTCTGCATTTACCCAGCACTATCTAAGTTTCCCTTCGGCTCCAAAACTATATTTTAATATAGAATATATAGAATATAGAAATAAATGGAATAAAATAATTACTATGTATTTTTATATTGTTAAAAATAACCACCAATGATAACGACATTGACGTTTAAATCCCTGTATAAAAAAGTAACCACTCTGTAAGAGATATCACATTTTTGGGCTATACATAAATATAAATTGCCATTTAATGGCTAGAACGGTCAGATCCGACGATAACTTTAGAAGCTTATCGCCGAATAGCGAGGAATGACAGCTGTTTACTGTTTTGGTTGGTGGCGATCTAGTTCCAGGTTCCAGCTCCGACAAGTTGACTCAACGTGAGTGACGCCGCACCGCGTATTTAATTCCGTAGATTTTGGAGAAAAACGTGTTTACAAATTACCAGTTCGTTCGTTCGATCAAAGGATCCAAGTCCGCGCGGCGTTCGCAATTGTGCTTTGGAAAAAATAAACGGGATAAATCAACCACCATTTGGCTCCCAGGTGCGGTGCAAAAAAATACTAAACCTAGAGCTGGAAAAGTGTTCAATCAAAAGAAAAGGGCACTTCTTTGGGCCTCATTTTAATTTTAATCTAATTTGATAACAATAGGCGCAACTGTGCTCTGATCAGTGCTGAAATTCAATTGAAGGAGCGCCCTGGCTGCGAACTTCTCGTCGCCGAGCAATTCGAGCAAGAATGAACTCTGTGCTGGTGTGAGTCCGTCGGCGACAGTGTGTGGGTTTGGCGAACGTTGAAACGTTGAAGATGCGCGAAAACGTCAATTAATTGCAGCAACAACAACCACAGGACGCTGACAACAAGAGGCCAAAAGGTGCGAATGAGGCGCAAAAAAAAATCAATACGAATACAGAATGCAGAAAGCCGGGAACTGAGTAAAGGAAACTCAGTAAAATGTATCCATACAGTGGAGGCCACAACGAAGGAGCAACCAAAAGCCAACCGCTCGCCGCAGGAGCAACGCAATCCACGCTATTAATATCGCAGAATCGAAATAATATCGCGTCGTCGGTGTCGCTGTCGTCGTCGTCTACGCAAATGAAGCGTTGCATACGCGGAATTGCGTAACTCAAAGCGAATCCGAATCCGTATCCGAATCCCCGCTACAACAACAGTAACAACAAAAGCTTCGCCAGAACAAAGTTCGCGGCCAGAGTCTCATCTCTAGCCGAGTGCGTGTATTCGCGTCCCTGTGCTCGTGTTTGTGTTTATTTTCGTGTAATTTCTTCGCCAACAACAACAACAACAAAACAAACAGAAAACAAGAATCATGGCCGCGGCAACAGATGGATCTGCAAGGGCGGCCGCAGCAGCAGCGTCGACGTCACCGCGGACCTCAGCATCGAAGGCGCCCAATGGCGGCGGGCTGGCCGCCAAGCATGCCGCTTCCGGCACCTCTCCAGGGGCAGCGGCTGCTGGAGCCGCACCCGCACCCACCGGCCTGCCCGCCTCCGTCTCCCATTTTTACTACAAGCACGGCCTCTTCCTGTCCAGCTACCCGACGTGTGCCTCCAGCATTGCCTTCATGGCGATTCTGCTCTCGTGGTCAGTGTTGAGTCTGGGATCTGCGATCGCCAGACGCGTTATATAATAATAATAATGTGTACTAAGGGCACTAGCTCTCGTTTTTCAATCAGTGGGGGTCAGAGCGTTACCCATTTCCTAGTTCGTTAATTTTTTGGAGCACGAAATAAAAACTAAGCTTTAAAAAAGATCCCAGGGTAGATCCCATAAATGCAATTCTAGAATCTCCTTAATTAAGAAACGCAAACTCATGGAAGCACAGAAGTTTTCATACACTTTCAAGAAAGATTTCTTTATTTTCTTTAAAACAATATAGATTTACATATAATAGATTTAAGCTGTTTTCTTTTTTTTTTTTTAATATATTGTATCCTAGCATAGATTAAGTATTTAATTAGAAATTAAGTTTATAGTAAAGAAGAAAGCTACCTATTTTATTCAATAATTGTCTTGGAAGGGTATTCTTGTTTATTTATTTTTATAGTCGGATCGATTTGATAATAGCGGTGTGATTATCAATAGAATTTTGTAAGCCCGCTCGCAGGAACTTAACATGCGTCATGTATAATGTGGGTATACGTACTATGCATATATTTAAAAAAATGTATAAATGAACTGGTTTTCTTATCAATAAGATTTAATTTTACTGCAAATTGGTAACGAAGCTGCAAGATCATTTTCTTGAACTACAACCAGCCTACATAATGCTTATTTGCATCTAAAGAATACTGTTCTGGAAGCTTTAAGGGCGGTATGTAGGATCTAATTCCTGGATCCTGGATCAAATTCCTAGAACGTCTTTGGATTGTAAGCAGGGTAGTCGATCGATCAGGATAAAACTTTACACGATCAGCTCATGGCCGACTCTTTAAAAATATTCCTTCGATCGTCTCTGTGATCTATTATTTAGTTGTCTGATCTGGATAGTTATTTATTTTTAAGGCTTATAGATCCATCGTTTCAAATCATTTCAATAACATTTTAAACCATATGAAGCATTTACCATAATATAAAAGTTATTTTGGCTTATCCTTCTAAGCACTTACTTTTATACCTTTACCGATAACGTTTGCTGATAATATTTACCGATCGAAAACTCCCACGAAGAAAACTTATTCCGAAATTATTTTGATTTCCAAATCCTTTAACTTTTTTTATTATTATTATTATTTAATTGTATCTTGAAAACTAAATGAAGGAGGTTCAATATTCATTGCTAGAACAGCTTAGTCCTTCAGGCAGAGATTCTTTTATTAGAAAGGTAGAATGCTTCCAACGATTTAAAATAAACTGTCTGGAGTCTAGACTTTTTTACACTTTGTTTTTTAGACTCTAGACTTATAACTCGGTCAAAAATATTCCACGCATACATAGATTAAAAATTAAATGATTAATAATAACAATGTTATCATATTAATGTCAAACTTCTTGATGTTTTGATATCTGTATGAGTTTGTGTTTTATAATTTGAGATTCATATTGTATTTATGAAATATCCATGGAATTTACAGCAACAGTCGTGAAGGAATAATCTTGGTAATAATCAAGGCACTTTCCTATTCAAAGAAATAGGTTTATAATACCTTTTTAATGTTTCTATGAATTCGGAAAGTTTGAGAAATTAGTTGAAATAGGGCTTCAAAAAATTGGGAAATGGGAAACGAACCCTAAATAATTGGTTCGGCAAATGGAACAGATTACGATCAGGCGACTATATCTGCTATCTAATATTTACATCAATCGAGTTTCAAATAAAGCCCCCTGCCTCTAGTGAGTGTTCACTGTACAAACAAACGAACACATTAATTGAGATAGGTCACCGGTTAGTCATGCAATCTCCGTTGTCAACCGGTGGGACTGTAAGTTTGATCTGCAGAACCGATGGGACCGATGTCAGAAGCGCGTTGTTATTGGTAGGAGCCGAGGTAGCTAGTAGTCCCTATCATGTGGCTTATCGGACGCTGGCTGGCACTTCTGCTGCTGTTGCTGGTCCGATAGCCCGATGACCTTGAATAATGAAAGCGCGAGCTGGGGATAGATTGCGGATTCAAAACATTATAGATCCGAATAAATATGAGCAATTGGGCAGGCAGCCGAACGAACGCCACGCGTTGAACGACGCGAAAACACGCGCCAGTCCGAAAATAGCAAATCAGAAAAATTAGCCCAGCATTTTATAATGGTTTCTCTCTTTTGCCCCACAGTTATCCGCTGATCAACATACCGCTCCCAGGGACTATTCCAACGAAAATAGTGCTACCCTACGAGCCGGAGACGTTGGCGGCCTACAACTTCAGCGCTTCGAGTGCGACGCCCAGCACAACGCCGAAGCCTGGCGACCCCCCGGGAACTGCACCGCCCATCAATGACACAGCCTCCGACCGGGGTCTGCCCCCGCTTCTGCCTTGGGCCCAGACCAGTCCCGCCTTCTTCTACGTCCAGCAGATAACGTTGCGTGCCAGCGTGCTGCCCTGGACGGAGGAGATGCAGCTGATGGATGCGTTCCGGGCGCCGCTCTACGAGGTATTCAAATTGCTCGAAATCGTGCGCAATCACCAAAGCAGTGAAAAGTGAGTATATGCCACAAGCAGAGACAAATTGACCTCCTCCCTTTCATCCGCACAGCCAACGGACTCTGGAACACAACTGTCTGCATGTGGAGAACGTGAAACGTGGCGCTCATGGCCATCTGGACCAGATATTTCCGGAGTACGGCTGCCTGTTGCTCTCGCCCGCGAATCTGTGGACGCAGAATGCCCAGAATTTCACGCGGGACACGAACATCCTCAACACTGTATTCCAGTACCACGTAAGATCAGTCTGTCGGTTTTTCATTGATGTACAGATTCCCCAGCATAATCCTCGAAAACTATTTACTATCTGGCGTTTGCCCATATTGCCGCCAAACACTCACTGTCGCTAATTAAGTTGAGTGCTTTTTGTTATGCGGACTCTCCACAGTCCAGACTATAGGCCAGACCTTTGGTACTTTTGAATGTAGGCAACCGAGTGTGTGCGGCCGAGTTGTCTATCCAGATTTGTTTCAAGTTAATGAATTCGCAGCGTAACGACTCACACGACAGCGTCGCGCATGCATTGCACATGCGGTTGCATATTTGTTCCATTAGTATGTATGACAGCTAGGGTTCTATAGCCCTATAGCCCTAGGTTGTAAATAGAAGATACTGGAGAAAATTCTAAATTTTACGGTATTAAAAGGCGATCGTTTACATTCATACAAGAAACATTCTTTTCCAAATACTATCCTCAAAGTGGTCCTATTTCATATTATGTTCTATCGAAAGAATACTTATTTTTTTAAACAAAAGTTTATACGAATTTTAGATGGTCGTATGTCAAACAGATTCTGTCAGTTTATTAGTAAATAATTTAGACATCTAGGGCTCCATACGCCGGGTTGTAAATAGAAGATTCGGGAAAATTCTAAACTTTGGTTTGTCATTTTGGAGGGTCCTAAAAAGCGATCGTTTATATTATTTGCCCATTGCCATCCTCAAATTCGTTCTACTCCAAATAATGTTGTATCGTAAGAATACCTATTTTTTTAAACAAATGTGTAAAAGGTCGTAGATCAAACAGATTTTGTCAGTTTATTAAACTCACAGTAATCAATTTCATTTAACGAGGCTCCTCAAAGCAATCCTTACATTCATCCAGAAGCATTATTTTCCAATTACCATCCTCAAATTGGTTCTACTTCATATAAAGTTTACCTATACCTATTTTTTTAAACGAAAGTTTATACGATTTTTTGTCAAACAGATTCAGATGTCAGTTTATTAGTAAATAATTTCATTTAACGAGTACTTTTGTTTTTGTGAGCAAAATTAAAATTTTAGATACTAAAATACAATTTTATAAATTAAAAAAAGCTTAGATTAAGGATAGGATTATTTTAATGTCGAGCTTGTTGGAAATTTTAAGCCAAGTCGGTTTAACTTTTTTTTGAGAATTAGAGGTCACTGAATTTGAAGACCTACTTTCAAGAATGTACTATTTAAAGTAAAACTTTTTTAAAAACTTTACAGAATTGCTTAATTTTCGGGTAATTTTGAAAATATTCGTCTAGTATTAAGAAAAATCAGGTTTAGAAAAATCATCGTAGGAAATATAGGTTTGTACATAGTTTCAGAAACTACAAAAAAATAGTTCCTTTTTTTTAAATTGGGACTATTCATATAGTATGTACCTATAACCGCTTCAATATTTCATTCATTAGATGTACCTTTTTTGTCAAAAATCTCAATTTTTATTGTTTATGCAAAAACGTATTTCACAAAATACGTTATGGGCCATATACCTACATTTGCCATATCACTCTATCGAAAACGAGTGATTCACACAAAACAAGATTAATTCTTGCGATTATTTTTTGGTTTTTTGTACATTCAGCTTATGTAGACAACTTTTCGCCTTAAAAAAAAACTTGAATTCGTTATCTAGTAAAAAAGTTCCCAAACCAGATTTCCCGAACCAGATCAGTAGAACCTCCATCCTGCACATCTATAATAGGCCTCTATAACTAAACGGAAAAATGATAACAAATAATGATTTCATGCTCATGATATTGGCAAAGTTTAAGGAAATTGGTCTTTGGTGAATCGGGGAAATAATTTATGATAACACTGAGTGGATAATACTTCAAAAATTCAAATAAACAAGAATTTACTTTGTGTAGAGGGTCTATGTATTTCCCATCCATATAGACACGCTAGTCCAATTTACTTTTTAGTTTTGAAAGGTTTTATAAACTCCTAGGCATTGTGCTGTAATTTGATAATATTAAAATTGAGCTACCCATAAAAAATTTAAACTACTTTAATGATTTTTTATAAAAAGTATTAAGACCTTTACTAACCTATCAACCTTTCTTGCAGAACCTACAAAAGTCAAAGGTTTCCGCCGCTGAGATGCTTTTCGGTCTGCCCATGCAGGACACGGGATTCAAGCGTTACCCGCTTCGGGCTCGTTCGCGGATCATCCAGTACGCCCTGACACTGGTCCTCAAACACAACGACGTGGAGTACCTGAACACCTTAAAGGAAAAGCTGCTCAGTCACTATCCCCCTCTGCCAGTGCCACCGTCCTCATCCGCGCCGCCGGAGGAGCCGTCCACGATAACCTACATATTCTACCCGGCAGAATACAGAATGTGGGAGCTGGTTCCATACACGGTGGCCTTCATGTTGGTTTTCGCGTACGTCTACTTCTCGGTGCGCAAGATCGATGTCTTCCGGTCCCGCTTCCTCCTGGCCCTGTGCAGCGTATTCACCACGGCGGGCAGTCTGGCAATGTCACTGGGACTGTGCTTCTTTTTCGGCCTGACCATCTCCCTGCAGTCGAAGGATATATTTCCATACCTGGTTATCCTGGTGGGCCTGGAGAACAGTCTGGTGATAACTAAGAGTGTGGTATCCATGGACGAAACATTCGATGTCAAGATCCGCATAGCCCAGGCCTTGAGCAAAGAGGGATGGCACATTTCGAAGACGCTTCTCACGGAAATAACCATCCTGACCATCGGCCTCGCCACATTCGTGCCCGTCATCCAAGAGTTCTGTGTCTTCGCAATTGTGGGCCTGCTCTCGGATTTTATGTTGCAAATGCTGCTCTTCTCCACCATTCTGGCCATGAATATCAAGCGGGCCGAGTACACGGCGGAAGCCAAGCACCTGCCCAAGATGATGCTGAGCTGCACCCAGGGGTCGGGGCGCCAGGACTTCCGCTTTTTCGGAGCCGCCCCCACAATGCCGCCTTACGTGCCCGGGACTTTCCAGCGCTCGCAGTCGCACCCGAAGCTTTGCTTCGCGGATGCCGCCGTCGGTGGTGAACGGGCGAGCGTAGTCAACGGCCATTCCGCGCAGGAGCAGCGTATCCCCAAGCGGATCAAAATCGTCAACTTTTGGGCGCGGACACGCTTCTTCCAGCGCGCTTTTATGATTTGGATGATCGTGTGGATCTGCTCCATCGTGTACAACTCTGGCTGCCTCGAGCAGCTCTTCAGCATTCAAAACAATGGAACGCTGACAGCCACTCTGGAGCTGCAGCGCCGACTGCAAGCAGGTCGTGGGGCCGTCAGTAGCTTTTTCCAGGGATGGCAAGCCGAGGAGCAGCGCAGCACGGCCAATCCGCTCAGCAGCAGTGCGTATTCCACACCCATGGACCCCGGCGTGAATGAGATCAACGAAACGGCCGAGGAACTGATGCGACTACGGTACCCCAATTTCGATCTCAACTACTTCCTTTCCAACTTTCACTGGGCCGCGATCATGAAGCAATACAACATCTCCCTATCCGGCCACTACGTCACTCTGTTGCCAACCATTCGCCTGAGCCACGCCATTGCGCCGGAGCTGGCCACGTTGCTGCGAAATCCCCAGGAGCAGCTGCAGCAGAACTTTCAGTGGAAAGCCCTGGCTGCCGCTTTGGACCCGTTGGACTTCAACGACGACGACGTGCGCCGGGAATCACCGATAATGATGCCTGGCGGAATGCCCCTGGTGCCCAAAAGCCCAATGGAGATATTTTTTGCCATCCTGTTGTGCGGCATCAGCATCTTCGTGCTCTGCTACACGATGGTTGTCTTTTATCGCTGCATCTGCACCCGAAACTATGCCGAATGGCGCTCCAGCTGGAACGAGTCGGAGGTGCCCCACAAGCAGACCGAGCAGATACTGGAGGGTGTGCCCACACAGATTGCCGGCCACAAGCATCGCATCGAGTGCCTGGCCTCCGATGGGGCTTACATAATCAGCTGTTGTCTCAAGGGGCAGCTGCGGGTTTGGGACGCCCGGAGCGGGGAGAGGCTGGCCAGCATTGCTCGCTCGGACATGCAGATCTCACAGCAGCGCTCGGACGGACAGACGCTGGTGCGGAAGCTTCCCGTGTCGCCGGTGTGGTGTTTGGACTACTTTGACAATCTCATTGCCGTGGGATGCGCTAACGGACGCGTGGAGCTCTGGGAGTCCCCGGCCGGCGTGCTCAAGTGTGCCTACCAAGAGGATGCCAAGCGCAATCAAGGCATCACCCACATTCACCTGAATGGGGATCGAGTGATTGTTGCGCGCCTTAATGGACGCCTCGACTTCTACCGTCTGGAGACCTACTACAAGGGCAAGCAGATCGACTGGGGCTTCACCTCCGCCTATCGGCGCAGTAAGTCCTTTAACACAATGCCTCCAAGTACTATTATATACTATAATTTCCTTTCCCTTGCAGCTCACGTGCGAACCGGATCCACGGGTAGCATTGGTCTGATGATGCAGCAACAGCGCTACCAGCAAGACGTCGCTCAAAAGACCGCCAAGGAGGAGATGAAGATTACGCTAGAAGGTGTGCGGTTGGCCCACCAACAGCCCATTACCTGCATGCAGGTGGTCAATGACATGGTCTTCACTGGCAGTCAGGACCACACTCTCAAGGTTCGTCAAATTCCATTAGATTCACTGCAGCGACTGTTAACTCTCATATCCCCTCCAGGTTTACAGCCTAAACAAATCCGATGTTGAGTACACGTTGCATGGGCACTGCGGTCCCATCACCTGCCTATTCGTCGATCGCTGGCAGCCAGGCACCGGGGGATCCGGCTCGCAGGATGGGCTCCTGTGCGTCTGGGACCTGTTCACTGGCGCCTGTATGTATAACATCCAGGCCCACGACGGGGCCGTCAGTTGCTTGGCCTGTGCGCCCACATACGTGATCTCACTGGGCACGGACGAGCGGATCTGCGTGTGGGAGCGATTCCAGGGCAACCTCCTGACCACTATCAACATCTCCAACGCGTACTCCAGCTTACTTATGCTGACGCCGTCGCTTCTGGTTACCAGCAAAATGGGTATGTTGTAGGGTATGAATCTATATCTCCGCCGATTAACCTTACACGAGTCGTTTGCAGGATCACTCATAGTCTGGGATGTGCGCACCGGCCAGCCGGCTCGCGAGGTCAAGTTGGACTTTGCCAACCTGCAGCTGTGCCCCAAAATCATGATGCTGGCCTGCGACTCGGTGATCTGCGACTACGGCAATGAGATCAGGGTGGTGCGCTTCCCCATCGTCGCAGACAAGTGTCATTAAGACTAATTTAAGACTTTTGGACCGGCGCCCGTGGGGATCCAGGCATAAGCTCGAAGCATTTGCTTTTTAGTCCGTGATGGGGAGCTCTCTAATGTACCCCTAGGTGGTGTGAAGTGTCGCCAAAGACTGCGTCCCGTGGATGTGGCAGTAGCGGATAGATTATTTTTTACGAAGAGTGTGTACAAACCAAGGCCATGCCGGCAACAAAGTAGGTAGTAGATTTGACTGCCACACCCACGAGCTCGCACATCCTTTGAAGGGACACACTCGCCACTCTTTAGTTTGAATATACGGACACTAGCGTTATAGATGACCGCTGCATGCCGATGCCGATGCCGACAAGGTTGATGAGCTACACTAAATGATTAATATATAATATATATTTTTGCATAACTGTATTAACCACGCAGTGTCTTAAAACGCCTAAGCATAATGATAACTGATAATGATTTAACGTTAAATTAAAAACTGTATTTATTAGAGCACCTACGCTTAATTTTCTATGTGAAAAGTAAAACTTTAAAGAAAATAATTGCCATTTGTTTTTCTATGAGCACTCGCCTTCGCTTCAAGTTGCACGATACCAAGTTGCATTTATACATATTTATTTATTTGTTTTTTTATAAAACTGGGTTCGCTGTTTTGATTTAACATTTTTAAGCTAAGTTCATAAATAAGAAATGCCCAAAAACATCTTCTGTGTTACGCTAATAAATTAGGCTTATCCAATTTACTTTCATGTTATTTTTATACCCTTGCAGAGGGTATTATAATTTGGGTCACAAGTGTGCAGCGCAGTGGAGGAGATATCTTCGATGCTATAAAGTATATACATTCTTGATCAGGATCATCTCCTGAGTCGGTATAAGTTTATCAGCTTGTATGTTTCTACGCAAAGTAGTCCCTCAATTCTAAAGATGTCGACTCCAAACTTTGCAAACACCCTTCTTTTCTTTGTGTACGTATAGTGTAGTGTGTTGGTCGGCTATATCCGATATGATCAATATAACTGTATAACCATCTTGAATATTTCATACGGATCATAGGACTATATCCTATGCAACGCAACGATAGGAAATGCCGAAGCTTTGGTGTTTTTTTTTTAAGTACAGAATTGCGTCTTTATTAAATCCATTTTATAAAGAACTGATTTCTGATTTTGAAATTTCTTTAAGAATCGTTGAACCGATATTCGTATAAGCTAAGGCTCCGCCGAAATTAGCTTTTGTTTCTTCTGATGTCTTCGAAATTTTGCCGTGGAGTTAAATTAAATTTTTCTTGAAAATAATAAATTTGAAACAACTAGTTTTTCTGAAGACATAATGCATTCGCTTAAGGAAACCGAAAACTGATAAACTTCTAAACTTATAAATTTAAAAGCACACAAACACTTAAAATCATATTCTTTACAATCAATATGTTATGTGCAATGATAAATGTAGCTCCAAAATGGTCGAAGGGACTTGGATCAAGTACCTCAATATTGATTACAAGGTTTGATTAGCTTTGAAAATCCCTTTTTTGTTAGAAAAAGCAAACAAAATCAAAGAATTAAAGGCGAAAATCGAAACTAAATAGGCAAAAAGAATCATGATTCAGAATTTCGATGCTCCATAAGCGTTTCGTTTTATTTTTCCAAAAATGTTTGAAGAACACCATATACACTATATTAATAAATAGATATAATTAAAAATATTCATGAATTTTAATAAAAGGTCTTTAAATTTGCATTAAAAGGCAGAAAATACCATTTAAATTCCGTGTGCAAACTGATTTTTGACAAACTGTATAAAAAAAAAGGTTTTGTCATTCTCTCCTTTAATTTTTTTTGAAAATTATAAAACAAAAGTGCATTATCGCCCGGGAGGGAAGTAACGGAGGTTTTGAAGGGGGCCGGAACTGAGGAGAAACTGTAATTCATTCTCGGTAGACGTTTAAAAGCTAAGATCGCTCTCCGCACAATGAAAGTCCTCAACGATTTGTTTGTTGTGAATCGCAACTGAATCAGCTGATTTCGAAAGCTCCATATCTCAGAAATGCGATTCTTGGAAATCCATTTTTAACTGCTAATAAAAAAACCGGAAAAGAGAAAGAGGTAAGAAACTTTGAGCGAGCATGAGAGCAAGATGGTAAATGTTTTAATCGAATAAAGGTTATATGGATACATAGGTAATATATGATAATAGAAACTTTGCGAAAAGTGGTGGAAGAGGGTGGTAATCGAAGGGGGATCCCCCCATGAAATGATGAGGTTCGTTTACCTGATTGGACATCAGACAACCTAAACAAAAAAATAAGCTTTAAAACAAGAAAGTATTTTTTCGCTCTCTGAAGCGCGGGAATGTCACAAATCTCTTAAATTGTATGGGCAAAAAGAGACCGTTTCTTATCAGAGAATGGCCACCTTAATCAGATAACGCACACATCGACCCGAAGATCCCCATCAGCCCCTCGCAGTCGCCCCACGTCGCCGCTCCTGGGAGAGCTTCCGATGAGTAAGAGCCTTATCTCCCGCGAGGCTTTGTGTCGCTTTATTCAGGTCCGCGAGAAAACAACTTATTTGAATGAGAATCGTTCGTCGGGGCTGATCGTGCTCCGTCTCGCAGAAAAGTTTGTGAAAAAAGGGTGAGCAGAGGAATACATCCGGAGAAAGCCACGCAGAAGGCTCCAACATGGGTTGGTGGAACAAGAAAAGCGAGACTGACCGCAGCCAGCCTCCGAGCCAGGCGCTGGCTATCCAAGATCCGCGCACGCATGTCAAGACGACCAGTGCGGCCACGAAAACCACCAACACGGCCGTGCAAAACTCCACCATCACGGATAGCAACAAACAGACCGTCACCTTCATGTCCACCCGCCAGACCGTGACGCACACCCAGCAGGCTAGGGTTACCGAAATTGTTACACGGCGGACGCCCAGCCAGGCCGAGCTGGAGGCTCTTCTGGCCCAGATGCGACTGGGTAATGATGGTGCTACAGGGACTACAACTTTCACCACCACTACCTCGCGATCCCGGCCCCCGAGCCTAAATGGGGTCTCCATCCGCTCCACGCCGTCCTTCAAGGCTTCGACCAATATACCCGGAAAGCGGTCCAGCACGCTGGTCAAGACGGAGCAAACCACGGTGTCGCAGAAGAACGGCCGGACTGTGACACAGCACGTGGAGACGCAGCGCGTCGACTTGAAGGGCAAGCCCAACTGGCCACCTTTTTCCTCCTCATCTAAAACATCCACGCCCACGTACGTTTCGCCGTATGCTCAGAAGTCTAGCCTGGGGGCCATCACTTACACATCGCCCTACGCCAAATCACCCACGACCACTGCCTCCAGTTCTGTCACTAGCCTCTCCAGCAATGAGAAGCCATCTACCAGTTCCTTCAGCTTTTTCAAGCCCTCAGGAAAGGTGACTCCGAAGCCGGCCGAGCCCAAGCCGTTTGTAAGTCTGAAGAACACGAGCTCCGCCTTGGGAGGCACCACGAGCTCCTCCTTGGGAGGCACCAAGCCCAAGGCAAGCGGCAGCATCTTCGACGCCCAGGGTTCCCTCAAACCCACTATTCCGGCTGCAATGGCCACTGCCAAGCCCAATGTACCAAAGTCCAAACTAAAGCCGGCCCGGGTCTATATCTTTAACAACGAGAAGTTTGACACCAAGAATGAATACCGCACGGGCAGTGCCCAGGATGTAAAAACCCTGCGCAGCTGCTTTGAGCAGCTGAAGTGCAAGGTGGAGGTCATCACAGATGCCAATCTGGCCACGATCAAAAGGACTGTGCGCATGCGTAAGTTTGCATTCCATGTTTTTTTTTTGTTTGTTTTTTAACAACCTACATTTGTTGTATTCTTAGTGGAAACAAAGGACTTTGCGGACAAAAGCGCACTGGTATTGGTTATGCTCAGCCATGGAACTCGTCACGACAGGCTGGCGGCCAAGGACAACGATTACTCCCTCGACGACGACGTGCTCTTTCCGATTCTGCGCAACCGGACCCTCAAGGACAAGCCAAAGCTGCTCTTCGTCCAGGCTTGCAAGGGGGCCAACGAGCCGGGCGGGTTCATGACGGACTCCGCCCAGCCCAACGGGTCGCCAAACGAGATCCTCAAGTGCTACAGCACCTACGAGGGCTACGTCTCCTTCCGCACTGAGGATGGCACCCCCTTTATTCAGACGCTTTGCGAGGCTCTGAACAGGTCGGGCAAGACATCCGACATCGACACCATAATGATGAGCGTGCGCCGAGTGGTCAAGGCACAAACCAAGTGAGTAGCAGGCTCTGTGGCCTTTAACACGTAAATTAATAATTTATTTCTTTCAGAGACGGCCAAATCCCATCTGTCACAAGCACTCTTACCAACAAGTACGTTTTTGGAGATTATGTTTGAGATTTTTACCCCCATTCGAGATCTTCCAGTATCATAAGAAACAGTCACTTATATAGCTATTTTAGTTGCTTAGTTATTATCGTTCTGAATCACGAATATAAGCATTATTATACATTATCCGTTATCGATTTTTGGCCTTTTCTATAGAGTTGTAAAAACAATGCATCGAGGGAAGTAATTCCGAATTTTATCATCTGCAGACCCGGATATGAAACTCTAAAATTTATTGAGATAGGTTTTTCTATGGGGGATTTATGAATCAAAATTGTAACTATACGCTATATATAGAATCTAAGCTTTGATTACTAATGCTTAGTGTCTTATCAGCGATTGAGTGATGAATTTGTATGAATTTCAATTGCAAAGATAAAATTATTATGGTCTTGGGAAATGTACCAACAACTAATACTACGCTACACTAGACTATTGATGGGACACATGGACATAACACCTTTAATGTGATCCCTTTTAAATAATTACAATATCCTATTTTTAAACCTAAATTAAAGTAATTTGTAAAATCCCACAATTCGTTTATCAGATTTCTTGTAGTAAACACCGCAAAGCGAGTATTTAATAGAGTCCCCGCCCAAACCCATTCATTTGGTTCACTTCCACTCCATGCCTGACATTACCTGACATGCCTTTAATTAATCGATTACCAAAATTTATATAATCTTGCCCGAAAATAATTCACATTAAGAAAACATAAACATATAAATGCACACATGTGGTTTATTTTCACGGCTCTGTTGGCTTGGATACACAAAAATTTCCACGCTACACATTGTGTATACCAAAGAGCAGTCTGCCATTTCTGTGGCCCTAAGAACCATATAAAAATACATAATTTATAATAATATATGCGGGCATAAGCTGCCTAGGTTGGGATTAATTATTTACAATCGCTTTTTGGAATATATTTTCGTCCCCTTTAAAAAATAAATATTAATGCAGATAAACCTGCAAATCGAATGGGTAGTCCCGTGAGTTGAGGCTCTGTCTGAAAAGCTGCGTGTGCTGCCACGCCACGTCGCCCTTGCCACCCAAAAGCTTTGCTACAATCTGGAACCCATTGGAGTTCTCAACGGAAGTGGAGCCATCGATTGCTTCCACAGACACTGTGATTTTTCCATCGCCGAACGTTTTCGTGTCAAAGACTAGATTGTAGGACTTCACTTTAAGATTGGCCTTGCTGAAATCGAATTTCCAAACTATTTCTGCGGAATCGGTGTCTTCTAACCTCGCCAGGTAGGCCATTTTCCAATCGCGCTCCACTTTCCGGAAAATATTCTTCGAGGAAAACTGAGCACGTTGCCACGTTTTGTAGGTGTCCAGCACAGTAACATGACTCTCATCTGTGGAATGGAAAATATATTTAGTCACTATTTGCATTTAGCAATAAATTATCCAACCTTTGGTGTAACGTTCGTATGTGTCGGTGGCGCAGCTATAGCGTAAGTTTAGCTGGCGTCTTTGGAGCTCTTGTTCGTTGGGGGAAAACACAAAAATCTGAAATAAAATAATTAGCTTTATAAAGCACATCGCAATAACGAGGACAACCTACATTGGTAAACGTGTGTTCCCCACGGGACTGCCGCCACGAGAGGCTGCCTGAGCTTCTGCCCTTCAACTCGTTCTCGGAAGGGGCGCTAATTAAAGACAGACCAGTTAGGAAAGAATCGTTCAGGAATTATAAAAAGCTATACCGTTCGATGGTGAACTCAATAACCTCGCTCATGTTACGCTGTCCGAGGAGCAAGCCGCGCTCGGTACTACAATTCTGGCGCCGCTTAGCTCTGATCTCGCAAATAGTTCGGACCAACTCCTCTTCGCTACAAAGCCTCCGTTGCTGCAGGATCTGCTTATGGTTGTTGGTATAGCGCCAGGTGACGTCTTGGACGTCGTCGCGCGAGTACGCCAGCACGTAGTCGATGCCTCGTTTCCAGCCGTGTTGGTACATCAGCGGAGAGTCCACGACGTTCTCGGAGGGGTCCACGTGCAGCCACCGCTTCTGTGCTTCCGAGTAGACCTCAGTCCACACATGGTCAAAGTGGGAGTGCACCATCCGGGCGTCGTAGTCCAGACAGCGGCATAAGAATGTAAAGCAGTTGGCATATTCGCCGCAGCGGCCTCTTCGCGTGACCAACAGCTGGGAGATGTCGTTGTAGCGGTAGAACTTGCTCTCCTGCCCGCAACACACAGTGACCTCCACCCGGATGTCGCCCTCGCGTTGCGTCCGCCGCAGCGTGCTCTCCTCACTGCCACAGACGCAGCAGGGCGTATTGTTGACCCACTCAAAAAACTGCGTGTTGAACCAGTTGACCAACTCCACTAAGAGGAGATCCCGAATGCAGGGCTCCTTCTCTTGCGCCGCACCAGAGGCAATGTCTTCCTGCATCTCCACCAGCTTGGTAGCAGCCTTCGAGGTTAAATCCTCAACGGGGATCAGAGTGAGACCAGTGGCTAGGAGCAGTTGGTCTTCGTACTGCATTACTGCGTCCGAGTAGAGCTCAAGGGACTGCAGGAAGTGGTTGGATGTGCGCTGGAAACATAAAAACCTTCTAGGTGCGGTTGGATAATTCGGAGCAACCTACTTACCAGCACCCGGGGGAAAGTGATTCGTTGTCGGTAATCCACCAATGGTTTAATAAACAGCGGAGACGGAGGGCTAGAAGTGGCTTTTGGCTGCGGAGGACCTATTGGTAAAAGATAAAGGCTTAATTAATGGACAGTTAATCAATGGTGGTCATCGCTTACTTTCCGGTTTGGGCAAGGAATCACTTAGCCACATCGAGCGTCTTTCACGTAGCGCATCCCGATACTGCTGCACCTGCTGCAGGGACACCTCGCCAGGAAGTGTAAAGGCACTTGAGCCCGGGGATCGAGTGAAGCCAATGGTGGTCAGCAACTTCTCGCATCCGGGCAACGACATTAGCTTTTCCTTGATGGCCTTGTTGTCCAGCCGAATGGTTCGAAACTTGGGGTTGTCTGGTTGGGACAAAACATTCTCCAGCAACACCAGCAGTATGCGAACTGCCTCCAGGTAGGCATCTTTTAACCCCTTATGGTCGGCGGATCGCGATGCTTCCGGCTCGATCAGGCGTACACACTCCAGGTTGATGTCCACCATGTTTGATGACTCGGTCTCCGCTATCAGTTTGGATACAGTCTGGGTTCGTTGGGGGCGGGAGGAGGTCGAAAACAAAGGTGGTCAAGTGTTGGAAAATATATTTTTCGGATCAGTGGTGTCGATAAGTAATCGTTAAGCAATAAAGCGAGTCATATGAGGGCTGGAAAAACAAACAAACGATAGTTATGGACTCTTTAACTCTTAAAACTCTTACAATAAAAATATGGTCAATATTTTTGTTTTCCGATGCCAAGTAATGTTTTTTGTGTTTGGTTAGATGATATTTAATTATTTTACATATTATTACATAAAATATATAAATAAATATTTGTGGTATATATATTCCAAACCACGAAAAAAGAATAGACGCGGTAAAATTCCAGTGAATCTGCATGTAAAACCAAAAAATTCCTCATTACTATATTTTTTAGACTATTCATAGTCTATTCCTAGTCTAATGGAATATATTGCATAAAGATTGAGAAAATTGACTACATTTTTCATTCAGAAATGTTGTAACTTTATATATATGAAACGTTGTGTTCATAAATAAAAATTGCCACCTTTCCTGTCTGCTAAAAACGCCGATAGTCGCCACTAAACATTAAAAAACGTAGCAATCGATGTATCGATGTTTCTCCACACTTACCCCCCATACATACGTTTTCGATAAATAGCCGGCACCAGCGGGCTTTTCATCCACTTTACCTCGAAAAAGTAGGCGTCGGTCATTTCAATCGTGAAGCGTTTCTCATTGTGCTAAGTTTAACCGGCGCAAAACAGAAAAAACATCTCGTCTCATATACTCCATAAAAGGTAATATTTCTGAGAACTTTCTTTGTTCGGTTGTTTCGTACGCGTTATCCTTGGTGCCCGAGTCTGCCTTTGTACGGGGCGAGTGTCGGTTTTCGGTTTTTGGTTTTCGGTGGAAGCATTCGAGTGTACATAACTGAAGTCCTTTCGTTTCGTTTTTTTTTTTGCAGATATCAAATAATTTGAAGCAAAATGTGTGACGAAGAAGTTGCAGCTCTGGTTGTCGACAACGGATCCGGCATGTGCAAGGCTGGTTTCGCCGGGGACGACGCTCCTCGCGCCGTCTTCCCCTCGATCGTGGGTCGTCCACGTCACCAGGGCGTGATGGTCGGCATGGGCCAGAAGGACTCCTATGTAGGCGATGAGGCCCAGAGCAAGCGTGGTATCCTTACCCTGAAGTATCCCATTGAGCATGGCATCGTTACCAACTGGGATGACATGGAGAAGATCTGGCACCACACCTTCTACAACGAGCTGCGTGTTGCCCCCGAGGAGCACCCCGTGCTGCTTACCGAAGCACCGCTCAACCCCAAGGCTAATCGCGAGAAGATGACTCAGATTATGTTTGAAACTTTCAACACTCCAGCCATGTACGTGGCCATCCAGGCTGTGCTCTCACTGTACGCCTCCGGTCGTACTACCGGTATTGTTTTGGATTCCGGTGACGGCGTCTCCCACACCGTTCCCATCTACGAGGGCTACGCCCTACCACACGCCATTCTGCGTCTTGACTTGGCCGGCCGCGACTTGACCGACTACCTCATGAAGATCCTGACCGAGCGCGGCTACTCCTTCACCACCACCGCCGAGCGTGAGATCGTTCGCGACATCAAGGAGAAGCTCTGCTACGTCGCTTTGGACTTTGAGCAGGAAATGGCCACCGCCGCTTCTAGCTCGTCTCTGGAGAAGTCCTACGAGCTTCCCGACGGCCAAGTCATCACCATTGGAAACGAACGTTTCCGTTGCCCCGAGTCGCTGTTCCAGCCCTCATTCTTGGGCATGGAGGCCAGCGGCATCCACGAGACCACATACAACTCGATCATGAAGTGCGATGTGGACATCCGTAAGGATCTGTATGCCAACACCGTGCTGTCTGGAGGCACTACCATGTACCCAGGCATTGCCGACCGTATGCAGAAGGAGATCACTGCCCTGGCTCCGTCCACCATGAAGATCAAGATTGTGGCTCCGCCCGAGCGCAAGTACTCCGTCTGGATCGGCGGCTCCATTCTGGCTTCTCTATCCACATTCCAGCAGATGTGGATCTCGAAGCAGGAGTACGACGAGTCCGGCCCCTCAATCGTCCACCGCAAGTGCTTCTAAGCAGCAGCGTAGTCTGCTGTAAGGCGGGGCGTGGTTCGGTGGATGAATGGAGGGAGGGACTGGCGGCGGCCTTTGTCTGAGCTGTGCCACTCCACACCACACCAATCCCCACCGAACACACCCACGCGGACGCGGACGAGAGCAAGAAGAGTATTCGGCATGAGTACATTAATTCCAGGAGCAGGCGCAAAAAGCTCCTGTCTCCTGTTGGAAGAATGCATTCCACAACATTTTGATACCTAAATTTAATCTTAAGCATTTAATCAACAAGTATCGATATTGTTGTATTTCGAAATTCAAGTTATTCCCCATAATTGGCCTTTCAAAATAATAATTCCCATTTGGCATTCCACATTACTTTCATGCATTCCAACGTATATGTATTACTATACCATAAATACTTGTAACCGCTTCATAATAAAATTAGGCGAGAGCCGAAGAACTGAAATTTAATGAATATAATTTTGTTTATTCCTGTACTGGGTGAGGTTTGTGATCATTCTACATATTGGACTAAGAGTTCTTCCTAATACGGGCGCTTGGAGTGATGTAACCCAACGATAAACATGGGGAGTATATCGCGTTTGGGTGAAGTGGTTTGATAAGGAATCGCTTGGTCAGCTGCGATTCTGGGATTTCTGCTGCTTAGAATGCGTCTATATATGAGGGTGTGATTCAACCCGCTCCGCTTATCATTGGGCGTCGATTGGCTGCGAGTGAAGCCAGTGGAACCCCAGTCAGCGTTGCCTTATAAGGAAATAGTGGAGGAGAATCGTACACGCAGTCGCGCTGCCAACTACAACTCGAGGCAAAAACAAAGCCGTATTGTTGACTCACAATCGGTCTGGATTTGGAATCGTCATCCACCGGCATTGTTTGCCATGTTCATTTCTGAAATCTGGGTTTGGGGAGGGGCCGTCGTCCGCCGTCCACCATCCGACGTCCGGTGTCCGGTGTCCGGACGCATTCATCCAAATCGGAGCTTTCTATCAAACTGATTTTTATTTGGTGTGTGTAGTCGCAATTTCCCATAAATGGTGCTTGCACCGAATCAAAGACCTTGATTTAAAAATAATTGTTACTTTATTTATGTATAGTATACATATATATATATTTATATAATCCGATAGATTTCGTATAATTTCTTAAATTCTAGATTACATAGAACGAGAGCCGGCTCTGGATGAGAGTTGCGCCAATTAGAAGTTTGAATATTAATCAAATGGGTGCGTTTATGCTTTATGATCAATAAAATTTCTTTACATACATATTAAATATGACTGCTCTTGTTACTTGTTACTTGCGATAAGTGGCTATGGTAGCTATCAAATTTGGATAAACAATTCAAGCAGTTCGCTGAACTCGTTATGTTTTGATTAAAGTTGCTGGGGTGCCGGGTTGCGGCTTCTTATTATTTTATATAAATAAACATTGATACATGTATTACTTTGTGCATTACAGTACAAGTCGGACTAAAAGATCAAATTTAAGAGTACTTTTTACAGCTTGCATAGAACTCATACTAAGGTTAACATGCATTTGTAAAATCAGCCTTCATTGAATGCATTTATCGGGTAGATTAGGCTTTAACTTTGTTAGAATTATGTCGATATTGTGTGGAAGAGCACGCTATGTTTTCTAACTCGATTTCGAAAAATACCCACCAAATCAAAATTAAAGATCGGTCAAGAGTTTTTTCTCTTCAGCGATTAGATTACATTAGATTAGATTTTTGTATAAATTAAGAAAGTTTTATTGGGTTTATTCTAGGGTACATGATTTCATATGTGCTTATGCGTGTGTGTATCCGTAATAATCATATGCAAAATATTATGAAATGATTACAAATTAGAAATTACAATTAAACTAAAACATTACTCATATGGATTGTGTTTATTTTCAAACCATATCTCTTTGTGATTAGGCGCATAAAGTCGTTGATAAGTTGAGTGTTGAATGAGTGTTGCTTGGGATAAGACACGTACGTAATGAATTTACTAAAAGTGAAACATTTCTTTATATTTGTAGCTACAAATATCGTTCTCCGATCGGCTTACAAACTAATAAAAAAGTAGGGCAGGCTGGGGTAAAGGAAGTACAATATGCTCAGGCATATTTGAATAATGAAGGGTCTAGGCATAGAGCTGACTATACGGTTATAAACCTAATTATATTTATATATCTGTTCGTATATATAAGTGTGTATGCACGTATGTATATGCTATATGCGTTATATGAATAATAATACATGTGATATATTAATCGGCAAACATTACAAGTGTACCAGAACGCATCAGTTCGACCAAAAATATCCTTATCCGTATCCGTAGCCGTAGCCGTATGCTTGTCATACCTAAACAATAAACCGTAGACGAATTTAACACTCTCACTATCCACCAATAATACAAAATTAACCAATACACTTGCTCTTGCAGTCAAACATTGAGTTCGCTTTCCAGTTAAGCGAATATTTGTTAGCTGAAACGCTAATAACGTGAATCATATCATAGAGGGTTATCAGGGCCTGCTCGCCCCGATCACGGTTGGACTTTTCAGACATAGTGCAGACATCTGTGCAAAACTCAAATACATGTAACTTAGAGCGAATTGTCCGTTTTGGGATTCCCGGCGATCATGTGCAGCTTGCTAGCTTCTCCCCACGGGTGGCAGCGGCGGCGGCGGCTCCCGTGCTCCCGTTAAGCATTTATCAGTAGGCCTGTGCCTCCTTGTAGTCGCTCTGGTCGGAGGTGTAGAAGTCCTCCAGCTTCCACTGCAGCGTCTCGAAGGTGGGTCTGCGCATCGGGTCCTTGTGCCAGCACTCCAGCATGATCTCGTACAGGCGCGGCTCGCAGTTCGGCGGCTGCGGCATGCGGTAGCCGTGCTCCACTTGCGTAAGTACTTCTGCGTTCGTCATGCCTGCGGAGAAAGATTGGAACATTGATAAGGCTGCTTGATTATCGGTGAAGTAGACATGACTCACCAGGATATGGTATGCGTCCGTAGGTGACCAGTTCAGTGAGCAGAATGCCAAAGCTCCAAACGTCCGATTTTATTGAGAATTTGCTGTAATTGGCCGCTTCGGGGGCAGTCCATTTGATGGGGAAGCGTGCACCAACTCGAGCCTCGTACTCGTCCTCTTTGATAAGTCTGAAATGTGGAGAATCAAATTCGTTAATTTCTTGATCAATTGTTGGATTAGGATAATTTATATTGTGCACATAAATTTAGCCATAACTTCTGACAAAGATAAGCGCTATTCACTAAAGGTTTCTTATGTCTTGTAGGTTTTCTATTGGGGGTATTCCCTAAACTCTTTCCTGTAACTCTTAACACCATTTGTTTGTTAAAAATTGGTTAATCGTTTGATAACAATGAGATATGGAAATTTAGGAAAACTTAGATTGTTCATTTGTCACAATTTATTACAATGTTCAGCGGTATTTACCGATAGGAAACCGATAGGTTTCTTAGGTATTGTAGGTGTTTTATTTGGGGTATTCCCTAAACTCTTTCCTTTAACTCTTGACACCATATGTTTGTTAAAAATTAAACACAATTAAATTATTCTTCAGTACGCAAATTGAAATAAAAAGTACTACACGTACAAGTACAAATACTACTTGTATTACTTTATTGTTCATATCCGTGCAGAGTATAATAATTTTTTTGAAGGCCCTGTGGCTGGTACTCGTTAAATCCATTATATTTCGTAATGTATAGTAGATTGTAATGTACACTTGATTAAATAAATAAATAAATTGATTACTTCTTGATAAGAACGAAAAGAAAATAGTATTGTATCTGCCCTTGGGTTTTTATTTTTCTATGTAATCAAATCGCTCTGATTAAAAGGGTATAGAGTTAAGGAATAAACAGGTTTTACTATACGATTATTTTGAACAAATAAAAATGGAATCGTTAATAAGAATTTCATTCCTTCATGTCCTATCTAAAAGATGTTTTTCCATTCATAACCTTGGGTTTCATAAATGATGAATGAAAAAAATGTACTGAAAATTTACATAAAAATATATGGTTTACCACTGATTCTTAAACCACATTCTGACTTTTCTGAATATTCCAAAAATTAAGAGTTCCCCGAATTAACTGTTTGGACAACATGAAGAAATTTTAAAAATAAATCGGCTTGTGGGATTATTTTACAAGTTTTTATAATTTCAAGCATTTTATAAAAGTACAAATGACAAAAGGATGCATAGAAAAAGATCTACATGTGATAGGAGTAGTTACAATTTTAAGTACAAAAGTAATTATCCACATAAGGAACTTAATGGAAGTTTTAAATGCTACCCTTGCCAAAAAAATATTCTTTAAAAGAGTGCTAAAAGGGCTTAGTTGTTTTGTTGAATCTTTTTACACCAAAGACAATAATTTCGTTTATATTTTTTGAATATCCCATAGGGGATCCTTTTGGTTAATAAATCAAACCTACCTGGCCAAGCCAAAGTCAGCAATCTTGACAATGTTTCCGTCGCCCACGAGCACGTTGCGCGCCGCCAAGTCTCTGTGGATGTAATTCTGGGACTCCAGATAGGCCATGCCGGCTGCTATTTGCGCGGCCATGTCAATCAGAGTTTGCATTTTAAGGCTGCGACCCTTGCCTGCAATGGCTAAAAGATATTAAAAACACAAATAAGCTCAGTTGTCATGACATGATAAGCGAGTGGGTAGTAGTCTAGTGTTGCACGATCTGTTGCAGGCTGCAAATGTTAAGAGATGCGAATCAGCTATAGCCCTTCGGCATACCTTGGAGATACTCCAGCAGTGAACCGTGCTTCATTAGCTCTGTAATAATGTAGATGGGCTCCTCCACAGTGCACACGGCGTACAGTTGTATGAGCTTGGTGTGGCGCAGTTTCTTCATGATCTGTGCTTCGGCCAAGAAGTCCTTTGGATCCATGGTGCCTGTAGGTAAATCGATATGAGTTAAGGAATTAAGAAGGTTTCTTGCTGCACACTCACCCGATTTAAGAGTCTTGATGGCCACGGGCGTTGTGTTGTTCCAGAGTCCCTCCCAGACATCGCCGAATTGTCCGGATCCAAGTTTGCGGACGAACTTGAGTGACGTTCTGTCGATCTCCCACTGGTCGCGGGTTCGATGCGAGAGTCCCTCAGTGACGGGTTTCTCGATCTGTGACATACAATGCGTTAATTAGTAAATATTTTATACATTTTATTATTAAATGCTTGAAGGCTGGGCTGCCTCTGGAGAAGAAATGGTCGTGCCAATTGAGCAATGAGTTTGTAGCGTACACTTAGGCCATATTTACAACAAATTCGATATTGGTTAAAGGGTTAGGGTTAAAAGCTTGACAGTCAGAGTGCAAGTATAAGCTATTCCTATGTTGAATTGGATTGGAGGATTAAAGGATGTCCTTAACTAGACTTTGCACGCTGACTGTAAGGAGGATTCGGTTTGGTTTTGCTCTCAATTACAATAATGAAACATGAGCGGATAATTTATAAATCGTGAAGGTGTAGATTGGCGGTGAGAGAGTGGAGTCTAGTTTTGGAACGGCTGTGTTGATGGGCAACGAAACACACGCACACATCATATGGTTTTAAGATAGTAATCCTACCTCAAAGACACCCGAAAAAGAATTTGTCTATTGATTTTGTTAGTATTTTGCGTTTTTTTTATCGGTTTGTAAACATAATTTTTCGTGTTGACCAAAGAAAAATACAGTGAGAAATACAGGAAAATATAAAATCTCTTTAGTATATACATGTTTTGGGCATTTTGAAACAAGTCAACAAATGGTGGAGCGATTGTAAGATGCAGAGCCGACATCCCACACAGTCGGAGTCGGATGCGGTTTGTATAATGCGCGATTAAACCAAGGAGAATGTTAACTAACTCGATGGGGCTTTCTCGTAACCATACCTGGACACACGGCTTGCAGAGGTTGACGCACAGGCCATCGGAGTCCTTTGAGTAGTGTTCCACCAGTTCTTGTAGGGTTCTGTAAGGGTTGTGTGTTAGAAAGATTCAGTCAGAGACCTAGTCTGATTAATACTTACCGGAACGTTGTGCGTCTGGCAATGAAGAAGCCGCCCTCGTCCAACTGTCTGATGCGATAATGCTTGACCGTATCGCCATCCCGCACTGCAAAAGCATTCATATATATATTAATTTATTACAATAACATTATTACTAATAGCAACGGCAATTGAATGCCTTGTTTGGCACGCACCTGATAGCGAATAGTCGTTGTGGCGGCTCTCGGAATCACGAATTAAAAATGCACCGTGCTCGTTCTCTGGCAGTAGAAGTTTTTTCTCAGCCTCAATGCGTTTTATTTTGCGGAAGTACCAGCTGCAATGAAACCCGCCAGACGGCGAAAGGAAATGATTAGTAAGAGAATTGGAAAAGAAAAAGTGTTCTGTACCATTAAGTGGCTAGTTTATGGAGGAAAACGATCTATCGAGGTTACACTGTTTTATTTCCCGCTCTCACTCTCGATATGGTATCTGCGGGGGAGCTACCCACAGAGCTATAGACCCCACTCACTCGTAAAGCTATAGACCTGCATCATCTGGTACGTGTTGGCAATTCGAATGTCAAATTTTATGTTCTTTTTGCTCAGAGCACCCCCCAGTTATAATTCAGTCATTAGCCGACTGGCTGGCTACATATATGATTTTAATAACTATTTCCATCAGAGATTACTCCGTAATTGCAATTCGGAAGCTTTTTTCGGAAGTGATGAGTCTACAGGCGTGTTTGGAATCACGATTTTAAATTTTAGTATCGGAAGCAAACATCGCTTTAGTTTTCTTTACATTTCTCTCAGATTGCCATGAATTGGCAACTTTCGGAGCAACTCAATCCCATTTGATACAGCATTAACATTGACCTTAATACAAAAAAGTAACTGGGATTCGCTCACTGGCCCTCGCTTCATCTATTTTTCTTTTTATCATTTTGAAGAGCAGTCAGTCAGCCAGTCAGTCCAGCAGGAGGCGGCGAATTAAAATATGTGTGTGACAGCTCGCTCGCTTACATAACAGTCCAAGTCCAATTCACATTTTCGAAAATCGTGACGAAAACCAGATAACGGATGATGACAGAAGCGTGGCCAAATCTACAACCTCTTCCAGCCACGACGCATCGTCTTGTCTTGTGTTTTAACTTTGTTTGGAAGTTGCTCAAAAAGAGCAGACATTAAATGGGGTCTTAAGATTGTCGAGAGTAATTGCTAATCGGAGAATTTAATTATAAAGGAGCAGTCATAGTAGGGAATCAATCCTTAAGGAGCTGAGCTGAGATGACAAGACGTCACTGTATTGGCTTCTCCTGACCATTTTTGGGCCTGCACGACTTGAATATTCAACGCGACTTAATTGGAATGGCCATCTTGCCGGATCTCTGATATGAGCGACTAACGCCAGCGGCAGCCTGATCCAGCCTCGAAGGAAACCACTTGGACGGTTACCGAATCCAACAGTGTTTACAGCGAATATTGGATGCACTTTTTGAAATAGATTCGAGTGTTTCGCTATTATTTTGCCAAAATTTAACTTGCAGTCTGGTCTGGATTTCATATAAAAAACGATTTTAGTCAACAAGCAACCTTTTCTTTCGCTATTTCCCCATTACAGGTTTTCCCTACAGGTCTTAGGAGACAGGTTTTAGGAGATTCCATTTCTTTTAGATGGTATCCTACCTTTTTCCCTAGTTCCCTAGTGCTTTTTCCAAAGAATGAAAGTCTTGGCAAAGTAACCGAGTTATTTAAATGGATATTTTTTATTATTTTATCAAAATTTAACTTGTCTAATCGGTTTTATATACAAAACCATTTTAGTCTACATTTAGTACTACTTTTTCTTTCATTTCCCTATAACTACAGGTCTTAAGATGACAGGTTTGAGGAGATTTGATTTCTTTTAGAAGGAATCCTAATATCAATCATATTTTTCCCTTAGTTCGAGTATCAAAATGTAATTTGCAGTCTGAGCGGTTTTCTATACAAAACCATGTCAGTCTGTAAGAAACCTTTTCTTTCAATTATTTATAATTACAGATCTTAAGGAGATAGGTTTCGATTTCTTTTAGAAGGAATCCCAATCTTTGTGTTATAAAGTTTAAAAGTATTTGGGCAAATTTTTCCCTTAGTTCGAGTAGTTCCATTTCTTTTAGATGGAATCCTAATATAAAGCATATTTTCCCTTATTTCAAATGCTTTATGTAAGGGATGTCTTCAAAATATTGAAATAATATCGAAAGCATGTCTAAAGCACTTGGCAAAGTAGTCGAGTTGTTGGAGTTTATCTTTCGACTAAGAACTATTAGCTTCAAAGTCTAAAGTAATTAGAGAACTACTTGTGGCTTGTGTTTCTCCGAACACAGTTTTCGGTCTAGAAGAAACAAGGTTTTATTTTTAGCCAGTACCAAAGCCAAAGCCAGTGCCAGTGGCCGTTTCAGTACGCGGAGTAACCAAACTAGGCATTTTAGCGGCAGACCAAATCCCAAATACCTGAAATGGCTTAAATGGTCAAAGCGCATGTGCAGCCTAGAGCAGCCCCTTAGAGATAGACGCTGTCCGCGGCGACTAGAAACTATTTTTAAACGACGATTTTAAGGCAATGCATTATAATTAGATTTTGTCTTAAAATAGCTGCTGAGTCGAGCGAGGCGTGTCAGTAATTTTTGTTCACCATCAACTAATGGATCGATGGTGGTTTTATCTTGGAAGCAACAAGTTTGGCTAGTTTTTGGCCGATAGTCGTAGCATAATTGCAACGAGCCAACATGGTCGGACATGGACATGGATGAACATGGGCGTTTGAGTTTGAGTTTAAAATTAGATTAATTGATGAATCAATTCAATCGGGTCATGGGAGGTGTCGGGCAAGAGCAAGGCTTGGTGCCAGAATGGTGCCAGTCCCCAATTTCTTAGCCCACTTAACGTGCCCACTGGAGTGACATGTGTTCGCGGGCCCAAAGCCCAGAGAGTCTGCGGAGTGCCTATCCGATTGGCTCACCCATTTGGCTCTGGAATTGGGCTGGCAGCGGTCATTCGGGCAACGGTTTGGCCACTTTAGGCGCCTGCCAAAAGCCGCTTTAATGGAGTAGGTCAAGATGAAGTCCATGTTGGCCTCTTGAGTACCGATTCATTAGGCCTTCTACTTGCTTCTACTCAAGTGCGTTTAAGCGGGGCTTAAGCCCGTTTTAGGCGACTCGAAAACCATCCCGGCCTGCACATGTTAATTGGACACAAAATTAAACCAATAATGAGCATTTCTAGTGAATTTTTTTTGGCTTTGCATACCAAAAGTTCCCCTTCCGCGGAGTTTTTGTTGGCGAACAAAAATTGGATCTGGTTACCAGCCTTGCAGTCTGGCTGCTGCACTGTCACTTTCTCCATAATTGGCTGTTGGTCGTCGGTTGTTGGTTGTTCGTTGTTGGTTGTTGGCTGGTGGACGCTCGACGCAGAGCTCCAACATCCGCCGCCGCATACCACACATTTATTTTCCATACTTAATTAGAAGCACCTGAGCACCTGAGCAACCATCGCTCTGTCGATACATCGATGCATAACGCACAAAATCGGCTAATTGGCCGGAAAAAGCCAAAGGGGCGGGACTACTACTATTTTTAGGCCTCTGATTTGTATTATTTTTCGACATTTGCCATTAGTTTCTTAGAGGTACTGTGGGAACACTCCCGGTAAAGGGTAATCTACAATTTTGTTCAAAAATGTGCAACGAAATGAAGGATCTATGTCGATACATCGATGCATAACGCAGAAAATCGGCTAATAATTAATAAAATCTACTATTTTTAGACCTCTGATTTGTATTATTCCTATTTTGATAACAAAAGGTTTTCCGATAATTGCCATTAGTTTCTTAGAGGTAATGTGTGAACACTCCCGGCAGGGGGTATGATACCATTTTGTTGAAAAACTTGCAACACAGTGAAGGATAGTTCTTTTCCATGAAACTCATGTACACTAGAACATCCTTCACAGGACGATTAAATATAGATGTACCGATTGAAACAAGCAGCTTACATATATAAATAACCATTACTTTTCGAAACAAAAGTAGAAGTGGGACCTTTCTGTAGTCACCAATTTCGCGTCGATCAACAACAAATAGAACCCAAAAAATCGAGGGTTCTATTTGTTTGGGTTCGTTTGTTTGGATTTATCCCATAAGAATCGAAGCTTTATGACTTTTGAGTAAGTGAATTGAATACAAATACGAATATTAATAAATTTGTTGATGTAAATACTCGTAGATATCTGCCCGTACTTGTTTGGAACACATTTCAGCTGTGTTTATTGGAAATCGTATTGGAAATCGTATTGTAAATCATTGTTGTCTAACCCATGAGTAACTTTCATAATAACTATCATATTTCCAGGCTAGCTTTTTTTATAAAACGATTATAAAATTATGAGAAAAAACCCTGTCAAAGATATGACGAACTTGACTAAATAGAAATCCCCTGCGGTTATTCTAGGCTTTGTTAAGATTTACGAATCACTTTTAGATCAAAACAAACAGATTTTAAACTGATTATCGAGAAGCTAATCCAGCATTTTAGGGTATAAAGCGGATAAGCCATTAAAAAAATTGAAAGAAATGATAACTCTCATACCACAGTCCATTATCTCCTTAAACCTTTACCAAAAATGACCCCTAAAAACCAATTTTGACCCATTTAGAGACTTTCGTTTAGGTGTTTTGATCTTTTCTATCTAATAGGACTTCCAAGCAAGTTCCATAATCCGTCAACTGCTTGATTCGTTTCCGGCATCCTATTGAATAAAGCACACCATACCGAGATAGAAGCATCCGACAATTGACAGTTGTGGACCACAAATGGCCAGAGTGCGTCTATTTTTAAAAGCCTTAAAAGCGGACCATGCCAAGTCCGTTGAGGTGGAACCGCTTGGAGGCAAACACATAATTGCTGGATGGCGCCGATAGCAGCGATTTCCCAGTGAGCAGGAGCAGAAGCAGGAGCAGGAGCAGGGTAAGAGTAAACACATGTTGCGGCGGAGCATAGACGGATGGATGCAGATGGAATAATAACAATGTGCCAGCTCAAATGCAGTTTTTCTAGTTGCTTGGTAACATGGCAACAATGATACGAAAGGCGGGCAGGGATCCATTTAATTGAGCCAGACTGCGGCCTGGGACTGGACTGGACAGGATGCCCAAGATGGAGCATGGAGCCATAGACTTGCTGCATATTTCGTGCGAAACAAACACCAAATCAATGCAGACATCGTGACGGGCAGACGGACTTTGAGCAGCTGGGAGCTGGTAACCAGTTCGGTGTGCATCTAAAAATAAATATGGTCAAGCCTGGGCCAGGCCACAGACCGGCTAGGAATGGTTTTTGGTTTGGTCGGGTCCGGGGCAATAGATTTCGTTTCATGGAGAGAAATAATTTGTTAATGCTAGGTGGTGCGGTGGCTGTGGCTGCTTTGCCAGAATCGTTCAGATCGTCGACCGCCATTAACGATGCACCAGCCACCAGCACCAGCCGCCAGGAGAAGATTGCCATCGAACAAGCGCAAATAGAAAATGTAAGGCTGAGAAATTATCAAGTTCCGGCTGCGTTTTCAGTGGCATTTGCTTTTCTAGTCGCAGTCGCATCACGCGAATTGAATTCTGCGACAATTCGCGAAATAGTCATGACTTTCCATACATTGATTGAAATCAGCGACAAACCAACAAAAAAAAAAGCGAAATAAACATCGGGTCTGTTCATCTCTTGGGCAGGTCCGAGGTCCGAACGAAGCTGCGTTCCGCTTCAGGGCCCTGAGAATAAAGTAGTATCGGGGGCTTGCCTTGCGAATACTTAAATCCACATCTGAAATACATCATTAGAGATACTTTCGGTCGGAGGTATGTCATTCGTTGTCAAACCCGTGTTTAGACAAAGCCCAGCCCGGATCGGGGAGGATGACACCAACCGC
Source organism: Drosophila ercepeae (assembly GCA_018150545.1). Taxonomy (NCBI): domain Eukaryota; kingdom Metazoa; phylum Arthropoda; class Insecta; order Diptera; family Drosophilidae; genus Drosophila; species Drosophila ercepeae. Next base: position 19,444,152 of record JAECWL010000161.1, read on the forward strand.
GCCCAGAATGCTCTCCGTTTTGGTATCCACAATGGGAACGTCGTTTACATAAGTCTCTTTTTGACGACTGGCAACATTTTGCAATGCATCTAATTGTGGGTTCTGGTGCACTTCTAATGGTTATTTAATTTGTGGCTTGCATACCTGGTTGCCAACTCCACTTCCACCTGGTTGCCAACTCCAAAGTGCTCTATCTGAAATATGACTGTTATTTTCAGTGAAAAACCCTGTGATAACAACTAATGACTGGCGGCAACGTTGCGTTTCGCTAAGAATGGATTTAAAACTCTTTTTAAGTCAAGAAGTTCAAATCGGAATTGCCCCACAGAAACCAATTAAGTTTCGCTAAGAATTGATTAAAAACGCTTTCGAAGTCAAGAAACCCATCAAGTTTCTTTAAGAATTGATTTAAAACTCTTGTAAAATCTAGAAACCATTTTAATTTGTTTCAAAACTCCAGGACAAGGGACAGTCACAAGCTAGTCTACAACATTCTGGTTGCTTTTGCGTCAAGGAATTTTCCAATATGCCGGAAGTTAGTCATTGGAACTTACCACACAAGTGTTACAATTGCAATATCTGGAATCTGGTCTGGTTGTGGAAAAGTCAATTAGAAACAACGCTGAATAATGTCAGAGATATTAAGAACAAGCAGGTTGTTAGGTTGTTAGTCTTTTGACTTAAGATTCAATGCAAAATCGATCATAAATCAAGCATTTAATGAATGAGATTCAAAAACTCACAAGGGGATCACGGAATAATGTTATGGATCAATATTAAGAGGAGGGACAAAGTCGTGACAATTGTTTTCTTCCACCTAATGGAGCCACAAGTTCGTCAACGTCTTCTCCGTCAAAAGTGCGGCCAGGTGGGCGGCGACTTGGATGGCTGATTCGAACTCTGGTGAGTCCGATTCGAACGACGCGTTGGTACATTTGTACGAATATTTGTTTCTGCTCGCATTGACATGCAAATTCCAAACGGTGAACCAATTCGAATCGTTTTGGCCTTGAAGTCGTGTGCATAAGTTACGAATTTTGAGTTTCAGTTTCAGTTGCAGAGGAAAATTTTGGCATTCACAATTTTTTGGGTGATTTGTCCCTGGAAATGGGCATTGCTGTTGGGTTATTCCCATACCTAGCTCGGGCTTGGAAACAGCCTTTGGGGAAACCATTTCTCTGCTTAATGAAATTTCCATTTCGATTAAACATGACAAAATCCACAAATGCGCTGCTTTGTGGCGGGCGATGCTCTAATCATAAATAAATTGCATTCGCCGGGGGTGTAGCTGTAGCTGTAGCTGTCGAGGGCACTTAGGGGACTACAAGTAGACTTACGATTTTTCATTTAAAAATTCACCGCGCGTAAATTCCGAAAGTCGACGCGATTTGCCTTTCGCAGTCGCAGGTTGGCTGCTGTTGTTGGACTTTGGGTTAACTGGGCTTTGCCTGCCACCAGGGCCCCAGTGGGCAGCACACGTATGCAGGCGGTCAGAGGCCGATGGCAGCTCCTGTGTGATAGAGTCCTGGCAGTGGCACTTGAGCGGCGATTGGTTTGACCAGCGGCGGAGAGGCTGCATGGGACCCGCTGCCACAGTTTGACTCGAGCCCGCCTGTAGGCAGTTGTCCAGGGAGTGCTTTTTAACCAGAGGCGGTTGCTGGCGTAGGTGGAGGCAGCGGTGCTGCTTGAGGCTGCGCCGGATCCTCGGCGGCGAAGGTGAGGCCGCCGGCGAGGCGGTAACTGACAGGGAGATGGCGTCCAGGGAGCTGGACTTGGTCAGAGCATTGCGTCCAAAAGGTCCCGCCTCTCCATCACTGCCACCTGCCTCCTCATTCACCTCCGGATCCACTCCTCCACAGGACTCCTTTTCCAGCTTGTAGGATCTCTGCTGCTGGGCTATAATCCGCGTGTAGAGCTCTTCGGAGTCCAGCGGCAAGAGGAGGTTGGTTACGCCAATCCGTCGCTTGGCCTGATTGGACTTTGGCTTCTGTTTGCCGGACTCTTGGGCTGGGCTTTCCTGGGACTCCTGCGTCTCGCTGGCTGGCCTGTTGTAGCTGAGGATGTGGGACAGGCGGCGCATCTTCGTGGGCTTGCTGGACTTGCTGGACACCGCGCCTTGATCCGCCACCGCACTGTGTTCCGCGGGCGATGTCTGTAAAGGATGTTCCGCCACCTGGCTGACCACGAAGCGGGTGCCTTTTACGGCTGGCACTGGAGTCCAGCTCTCCGCGGCAGGAGCATCCAGTTTTTCGCTCTGCAGAATGTCGTACAGCGTTCCGTACTTGTGGCTGAGGCTGGCCGTCAGGTCATTGGATGGAGCCTGGGAAACAAAGTCTAGGGCACGCTGTTGGATCTGCTTCTCGCGCTCCCGCTTCTGGACAATGTCGTAGATGACGTCGCCCGAGGAACGGCCACCCTCCAGGATGGAGCTGAGGCTCTTGCGCTGCCATCGCTCGCCACAGGCCGAGGACTTGCGGTGCAGGATCTCGTAGATGGTGCCGTAGGTCATGTACTTGTCGTACTTCTGGTAGATGTCGTTCTTCCGCTGGATAATGTCGTAGATGGTGCCGTAGACCAGTTTGTCGTAGATCTTGAAGTTGCGCCTGTACTGGGACGAGTCGCTGGAGCCGCTGCTGGTCCTGTGGCTCGGCAGCTTCATGTAGGCCGCCAGCTGCTGCAGCTCCTTGTCGCGGGGTTTGGCCAGCGGAATGTTCTCCTTGTCAGTCTTGGGCTCTTTGGTCGAGTGCCGGCGGGGCAGAAAGTAGCTGGCGAAGCTTTTGCGCTGCCGCGAGTTCTGCCGCTTCAGAGGCGACGTTGTGGTTGTGGTCGTAGTTGTGGGTGTGGCAGTCTGGTTGCTCTGGAGAGAGGGCGCTGGCAGGGGCTCGAGGCATTCCGAGGGCTCGATTTCGCTCACCAGACGCTTGAATTCCTCGTACGAGGTGCGACGCTTTTGCGCCTTGGCTCGCTCCTTGGCCGCAAATTGGTGATCGAGAATCTGCGATAGAAAATCGGAATTCTTTCGCATTGCCTCTGTGGTGGTGTTACTACAGGCGGTTGGCGTTGGCGTCGATGGTGTGCCGTCTGCGGTTGCTTCTGCTTCTGTTAGATCCCTCTGCTGTTTGGCACCATCGCTGTCACCGCCACCGTCACCACCACCCTCACCGTCACCGTCGCCGGTATCCATTTCATCGGACAAACTGCTGGCGGCGGCGGCAAACTCGTTTGCGCAATCCGGTTTGCCTCTCCCAACCTGGGTGCCTTTGGCTTTGGCTTTGGCTTTGGTTTCGGTTTTGGTTTCTTGTTCTGAAATGGAGGCAAGTGGAAGCGATTGGCCAGCTGGACTCGCTGGTGGACTCGCTGTTGCGTCATCTGCCGCTGCCACCGCCGGTGGCAAGCATTGCTCCGCCGCAGGCATTGCTTCCGCGGCGCTAAGTTCAACAAACATGGCTTTGAACTCCTCGTAGGACTTGCGCCGGTTCCGCGACTGCGTCAGGCATTCCTTGTAGCTGCGTTGCGTGTTTTCCGCTGTCCCTGCCGCTGCTACCGCCGCTGCAGCCGCAGCCGCCAGGGCGTCCAGCTTGTTTTGCATCTCCATGAATCCCGAGTCCATGGAGCTGTGGGTGCTTGTGGAGTCGAAGCTGGTCTTGCGACTGGAGCTGCTGCTGCTGGGCGAGTAGGGCTTGGGCGGAGTGGGCGGCGGCGTGTCCAGCAGGGCTAGCAGGGCGTCCGCCTCGTTGGGGGCGCACAGGTCCACAGCAGGCGGTGCCTCTAGAGAACCCTCGGCTCTCACCTGATCGTCGTCAAAGCTAATCAAGTCTCGTCCTTCCACAACTGGCAGAAGCGGTTCTTCGGGCACCACAGCCAGCATGGCTGTGACAGTTCCTTCCTCGGCGATGGATTCGCCCTGTTGGAGGTTTTTGTTAACTATTGCGTATAGGGGGAACTTTTCTATTGCAATTTCCGTTCCCGTTGCTGTTGCTGTCAGCGATGTGGATCGCGCCGCTGTCAATAACAAACTAAACGCTTCAGTGGCGCGCCCGCGGCTGCGGCTCGCTCTAGTGGCTAGGCTGGGTGCGGAATGGGGATTCGCACTCGCACTCGGAATCAGACTCGGACTCGGAACCTCTCGGCCACCGCCCACATCGCATGCTGCCGTTGCTAATGCTATGGCTGGGACTGTAGTTGTAGCGGCTGGCGTGTAACTGCTGCGATTATGAAAGATTTTAACACTGTGCATGGGTAATTTGTGGTGGCGATGGCTGCGATTACGTGCGATGCCCATGGAGACGGTGCCGTGCTGCTTGTGGCGCTGCTGCCGGCGGGCGTACTTGCTGGCGATGCTCACAGGATCCAGCTGGAGCTGCCACGTGCCCGCGTCATTGACCGTCTCGTAGTCGCTGCTGCCTTTGGCTCTTTGGCTTCCCTTGAGGCATCGCTGCGATCGCCGTCCGGCACAGGATCCGATCTGTCCGACACGTTGCTCGTTCATGCACCTGGCGCAGCAGAGGAGCTCGTACAGGATCTCCCCTCCGGACCCGGTTGCTCCTGCGTCCGTTTCCGCATCTGCTTCTCCATCCGCTTCGCACTTTGATTCCAAGAGGAACTCTAGCTGGGCGGCAGCGGCTGCAATGGACGAGGTACTTGCCGCGGTTCCTTCTCCCTGCCAGTGGCCAGAGGCGCCTTCCGTCTTGGTTACTGGCATCAGAATATACGTGTTCTTAGCACTCTTCGCTTCCGCAGGACGGTTACTCCGCGAGTCCTGCTCCTGCACGATCGAGCTCTCGATGCTCAGGCCACTGTCTAGGAGCGTGAAGGTCCCGTCCGAGGGCAGGATGAGCCGACCCTCGGCGGCGGCATTAACGAGATCCCGCAGAGCGTGCACTTGCTTCTCGGTGACATTTCCCTGCAACTGGATGCCGTGGAGGGCAAAGGCCGTGGGCTTGTTGTTCACCGAATTGGGATCGGTGCACCAGACGACGGGCATGGCTGTCATGGTGGCTGCTTGGCGATTCTCGGCTGTTTGGAAAAAGAAAACTATTTAGCTGAGAAAGCTCGGAGAGGCTCTGGTTGTTTTCTTTACTGTTTCGGAAACTTCGCTGGTGACTCGATGACGATCTCAAAACTTGATTCTGGTTTTTGTTTGTCTTTCTTTTCAATCTTCCAACACCATTTTTAAGTGTAATCTAAACGATGGCCACTGTAGCCTTGAATTTGGTATTTGGGGGACCGTTTGGCGTTTGGCCGCGTGTGCAAAAAGTTGGGAATTTTTACGAGAATCGCATGTGACGGAACGCATCGTCAAACACTCGTAATAATTCACGGGAGAAGTGGACGTGATGGACATACCAGATACAACCAGGTATGGCTAGGCAAGGTTCTTTTCGTTTCATGCAGCGGAAAAAATAACTGGACACCGAAATATCGATTGTAGAGCCAAGTGCCACCTGACAACTGCTAACTGGCTGGCAGATGCCTTAAGCCAGATGTTATAGTCATAACAAACATGTTTTGGGGCGCCCTCTGATTCATGCACACAGAATACGTAACTGTGGATGGAAAATTTGGCTGCTAATTTATTGTGGGTTGTAGTTTGAGGCTGAATTGATTGGCAGCAATTATGTCATGCGCTGACCCCAGATCAGAGACCAAAAAGAGCGATGAGCTTTTAGAAACTGGCCGAACGGTGGAGTTGAAGGTTCCTTGATAGCCAAAAAATCGAGATCGATATCGCGATCCAAGGTCTGTCCGCGCAGTTCGTAGCTCGCTCAAGAGCCGACAAAGGGGTACTTGAGACAGGATGGACCATCAGGAGCATCCCAGACTCCCCCATCCCACCTACTGGCCACCTCAAAGAATGCGGACCATCGTAAAACGTCACTCCGCTCAGTCAGCATCAGCAAATGTCAATGTCAACAAAAAACAGAAAACTTAAAAAACAGAAAACGGCGAAACGGAAAACAAAACTCAAAAATCATGGACTGCATCATGGACTGTTTGGTTATTTTCTGCTGAGACTTCCCAATATCGGGTAGTCTGACTCATAAACAATACCCAGACCCCAAAAGTAAATCCCATTTTGTATACTCTAGGGTCCAGGTGTGATCTAGATCTCGTTTCATTTAGCAAAAAAGTACTTCCATCTAATGGCTAGAAACCATGCAACCGTAAACATTGATATCTGCTGGCCAGGAATCGAAGCAAAACCCAGCAAACTTTCCCTTTCGTTAGGGTATGAGAGTTAAATATCAACAAAATTAAGTATTGTTGAAATGAAACAGCTGTTCCGCTGATTACCGTCAACAATAATGATAATAACAACGGCGGTCCACCACAAAAAACCTGTTGAACTCGTCTCGATGTCTCTGTCTCGATTCTCGAAAGGAGATTGAAAGCCCTGGCTTGCAGTCAAGTGTTTTGTCTAGAGTTGTGGCTGAGACTAGTCTTTGTTTAAGGAGGAAACCCCTGGCGAGGCCACTCCAGAAGCCCAATCGCAACCCAATCTGACTGACCTATGCTAACAGAGGCGCAAACATGGTCATTACAAAATATCGCTCGCTTTGTGGAGGCATTGTGTGAGAGGTGGTGGATTGGAATTGGCTGGCTTTGTGTTTTATGGCAGCGCGTGCCAAGAAAACCGAACAAGACCATCATCATAATAGCCAGCATAATGAGCTGCAAAGCGAGCGTAGAGTGGAGTCGAGTGCGATGGCTGCGCTGTGCGATGGCTGTGGTTTAAAAGGTAACAATTGCACTCAAAAGTGCTACGACCCAATTCGAACCGGTTTTGTGGTTTCTCATAGCTAGCTTGCTAGTTTGTTTGCTTTTGTGCAGAAGCAGACCGACCACACAATCACAATCACAATCAAACTCTCTTGGCTGTTGCTGTTGCCATGGAATGTTTAATAGCATCCTGCAACATTTGTTGCCGCAACATCTTGCCACTGCTACTGTGCCACATCCAAGTCCAGATTATGAAATCGCCTGCAGCCTCCTGAGGAAGATCGATGCCCACTAGGTTCAAGTTTCTTCGGTCTGATACTTTCTCCGCAGAGACAAAAAGAAAACTAACTTTATTCCCAAAACAAACCCAAGTCGAAGTCGCAGTCGATGTCGAAGACTAAACCAGGGGCAGTCCGCGTGTTGGTGCCTATTTATGTGCAAATGACTAGTAAGCTCTTGGCCACCAAAAAAAAACACACAGCCAGTGACCAACAGACCGACATCCACTAGTAAAATACAAAATAAACCGAATGGATGACTAAAAATCGTTGGCTCGTTTGATTTTGTGCCCCCAATTTAGGTCATTGCACAATGGAAAAAAGAGCATTGATTAAAATTAAAATTAGTGGCTGTCATTTTTCAGCCTATTAAACTCTAAACGTATACAACTTTTTCCGGAACTCGTGTTTCAAATTAGTAAAGAAAACCAGCTTGGTTCAGAGAGTTGGATTATCTATCGGAAAGCCTTTTTCGAATACCATTTGGTTGAAAACTAATAATGATGAACAAAGACCTGACTGGAACCCCTAGAAACCCTAACAAAACGTTATTAAATAACCAAAAGAATGCGAAAAGAACTGAACTGTGGCAGCAAAGGCTGCAGTTTCAAAGCCACCAAACGATCCACAAACGGCAAAGAGCCGCTGACTATCTTCGAGTTCGTTGGTCGTTCTTCGATTCTGGCGCTTCCACTCATACTCGATCGGGTACTTCTTGAAAGCGATTTTGCTGTGTTTTTTCAACAGAATATTTTGTATCTGCGTTTTTATCGTTTCTGCCTCTGTTGACTGACTCTGACTCTGACTGACTGGCATGACTCACTCACTGGGCAGGAAATTCAGCGATGCGGGGTAGCCTTATGAACGAGAGCGAGAAACGTGAAATAAAAAGGCGCTCGAGTGGCGGACTAGGTAGAGCTCCGAGTTTAACCAAAGATAAAGCCCAGTTTAAGCATAAGCTGCAGTTTTGTTCAAGTCACGTAAGTGCAAATAGATATGGTTTTCAGCTAGAAAAAGCAAAATCGCCAACCAATTCAACTGCAGTCGTGTGCGGAGCGGAGTGTTCGAAATTGGTTAGCAGCCATGTGCGCTACCCGCATTCGAACAAATTTCATTCATATTGCGGGAGAAGTTGTGCATTTCAGCACATACCGAGCGATAAAGTTGGCATGAGGACGACTTTTGGAAGCGTTGCATAATCCAGTGCCTAGCTACCTAGACCAGAGACCAGAGACCCGAGAGACCTAGCCAGGTCAAAGAAAATTGTATTCGCGTAACCAGCGAAGCTCGACGAAACAGTAAAGAAAATAGAAAGTTCTGCGACCGCTTCGGGCGTACCTTCTGTCTCTTCTCTGTGGGGCACTACTGCTTGGCCACCATGGAGCTGTGGCGTTCTTCTTGGGGGCGCCCAGTGTCGAACCCGAACAAAGGAAACACTGGCTGCCGTTAGAAGTATGCCACCAACACACGCGTCGCGTTGAGGTGCAACCAGTTTATGTGGATCGCGAACAAGGAAACGGACACGATGCCCGATTCAATTTCGGGGGTTTCCTCTATATATTCGAGTGATTTCCGTTCCGAATCGGATCGAATCGAATCGAGTCCGAAAGATACCGAACCGAGCGTGTACCTCGCTATAGCGTGTCTTCAACACGTCCGTTTTGAACACCGTTCCGCAGACAACTGATACGTTCATGAAATTGTTATAGAAAGGTTTTAGCCGCTTGCCTGGCCTGGCCTGGACAGCCGCCACACAACGGCAATTTGAGCCAAGTTTGCTGCAGCGGTGTAGGTGTTTGGGAGAGGCGATCCAATCGGCTCTCACACTCTGACTCTCTCTTATAACTTGGCCAAGAAGTCCAACAACAGGTGATCGAGTTGCTCGTTGCTCTTAGCCAGCTCAGCTTTCGCGCTCTTAGATCGCGCATCGCATCGCTCCGAGATGAATGCCGCGCTCGGCAATTACGGGACTGCAATTAGTCACAAGTGCGTTGATTGCAAAGATCAAATCGAGTTAAAATAATTAGCCCGCTGTCGCTGACAAAATGTCAGCTCGTATAAATTTGTTTACAAATCAAAAATAACCCCCCGATGTATCGTTTCTGGAATCGCGAATTATGCGAATCGAAATGCCACTGCCGTGGCAGAGTGTACGCTATTGAACCCGTCATTGATAGGGAATGCTAAGCACTCGACACCAAATGTGCTTTGTAGTCTTGTAGTCTTGTTCCGTCTTGTTCCGGTCAATCCCCAGAAGTCTATTCGCTTAAGGATCTAATCGTAGCAATTAAATAAAGTTAGCAGTGTGAAAAGTATACTCATCAACAGGCACCTCCCTCGATAGATTTAATACTCCATTAAAGTGTCTTCTTAAATGGAAAATATAATTAAAAGGTGTAGACTTACCTGGAAATAAACAAAACAAAACAAAAATCAATAAAGAAACACATAAAAAAGGGCAACAACTTGCATGTTTAAGGAGAATTTTTAGGAGTTACGAAGAGCATTATGCAAATACTATTTATACAATGCTAAGCATCTTTTATTTTTATTGATAAATGAGTCAGGAGTCAGAAGTCGAGAAGATCTTAAAGTTCTTTTTACTCCCTAGTAATCCCTAGTAATTGTCATAAAACAAAAGGCTGTCAGATTCGGATTCCAAATCCATTTAAGAGTGACTTTGATTTTGGAAAATAATGTACTAGTTCTAGTAGTTTCGAACTCCCTAGTAATCCCTAGTAATTGTCATTAAAAGGCTGTCAGATTGGGATGTATCCTTCAACCATTTCCTTCATATTCCATATTCCTTCGAATCCATTTGAGAGTGAGCTTAATTTTGAACAGTACTTGTACTTTTTACATTAGGAATTCATAATTAATGTCCGGATATTTATAGAATGCTGAAGCAAGAGCATCTTCTTTTTATTTTTATTGATAAATGAGTCAGGAGTCAGAAGTCGAGAAGATCTAGAAGTTCTTAGCTCTCTAGTAATCCCTAGTTATCATCATAAAACGGCTGTCAGATTGGGATGTATCCTTCAACCATTTCCTTCATATTCCATATTCCTTCGAATCCATTTGAGAGTGAGCTTAATTTTGAACAGTACTTGTACTTTTTGCATTAGGAATTCATAATTAATGGCCGGATATTTATAGAATGCTAAAGCAAGAGCGTCTTCCCTTTATTTTTATTGACAAATGAGTCAGGAGTTAGGAGTCCAGAAGATCTAGAAGTTATTAGCTCTCTAGTAATCCCTAGTTATCATCATAAAACGGCTGTCAGATTCGGATGTATCCTTCAACTCCTTCAACCTTTCTTTTTATTGATAAATGAATCAGGAAAGTAGCATATCTAGAAGCAGTTCCTAACTCCCTAGTAATCCCTAGTAATTGTCATAAAACGGTTGTCAAATTCGGACAACCAACCTTCCAAATCCATTTTGGAGTAAGGTTTATTTTGGAAAACACAGTACTGGTAGTAATACGAGTTCCCAATTAATGTCCGGCTAACTGTTTGTAGTTTTGCTTCCTGTACAATTTCGGGAATTGAGAAATCAAGTCTAATCAGCATATTCACAGTTAAATGATTTCCATAATGATTTAGCAAATAAGTGTAAATATTAGTCATAATATCTAGTTTGGCCTTAGAAAAGAACGTTGCCCGAGACTGAGTTGTTAACATTTGTTCCCTTTGAAAGAGTACTCTAATTCTATGAATCCGAATATGGATGTGGATATATTTTCCTATTCAATCTTTAATCTAATCTGTAATATCTTTGCATAGACAATCGGTAAAGTAGGATATCCTATCTTGATATTCTTCCTGTCTAAGTTAAAATAGCTTGAAAGAGTACACAATGTGCGACTACCCAAAAAAGCTTTCCTCACTCTTTGTGTATTATTATTTAAACAAGTGAACAACCGTCTATTGAACATTGTTTAATATGCCACACCATCGAAATTTTTGCCGTTTCATTTATGTCACATGATTCAAAAAGAAACGATGAATTAAATCGGAGCCCCATGCATACAGGACAGCAATTGGCGCCTCCTCCCCGAGTTCAATGACACTTTCTGGTGACAAATGCACCTGACAAGCCTAGACTTCTTTACTTACAACGCTGCTCCGAACTAAAACCCCGAAACCGAACTATTTGCCAATTATTCATAAATGTGTATCAGTAGGCAAACTGTTCGATCTGATCGCTTTTCGATACATTTTAATCAGGCAAAGCAAATCAATATGCATACAATGAATTAGTGCCACTGACATTGAAATCTGCCAAAAGCGAAAATCACACAAATCGCACAAATCGGAATCAAAATCGATGCCAATCTAGGCGGGACGACAGAGCGGGGCGGATCTTAATTGAGCGTTGCGTCAGGTGTCGTCTTCCGTGTCGCAAGATTGAGGATTATCAAACATAAACAAATCGAGGGAAACGAAAACAAACAATTCGATCTACCAGAGACACTACTCAAGTGATAGTGAGTGATTGTTGATTGTTGAAAAAAGTACAATTGTTCAGGCATAAATTTTAATTTCGATTCGAGCTTGCGATGGCTTTACGCTTCTTGGATTTTAAGTGCTTGGAACAAAGTTCTTTACCGACTAGCGATACCCAGTAATCAAAAACCATAACAACTGTAAGCTAGAAGTTTTTCAGAAGCTGAAATAAAATATTTACTAATAAAAAGGTATCCCCTACCTCGTTAAATAATTCGATTTTATGCAAACTCGTTGATTTGCGAATAAATGTTTCTCGTCAGTGATTTATGGCCGGAACTGGAGACGAATAAAAATGGGTTTAATGGATCTTTGGGTTTGTGGGTGGTTCGGCTCCGCCGTTTGGGTATTTTCTTTGGGCCAGAAAAATGCCAAAAAAGTCTTGGGTTAACGAACTAGGCAGAACTTCCGATCGCCTACTGGAGGGAGCTCTGTATAAAATCTTGATGAGATGTTTTAAGCCGCATAAGCCTCATTGGCAGTCTGGGAGGCAGAGTGACATCAAAGCATATTATTAGCTATTTATGACCACTTGGGAATTTACTGCCAAAACGTTTAACACATTGCAATCGGTTCGTCTTACTAGCATTTTTTTAATCAACGGAAGCAACCCGAGTTAAACAAGACAAACAAAAACATCTCAACCATTCGATGGTATTTCCCCAAAAAAATTTCACTTGAATTAAAATCGCGATTCAGCCTCGGCTCTGGCGAATTCTGGGAAAACGTTGCGAGTCGAACGAAGTCCGTTGACGTCACTGAATCGCTTTAACTAGAGTTAAAGTTTGCACTAATTTTTGGGAGAAAAGTCCTTCAGAATTGAATATCTTATACAAGGAAAGTATCTCTGAAGACAAACTTGATCTCATTTGCATCTTGAAGAGTATCAACAATTTGTAATGAAAAAAAAATGCATCCGAGGTGCATCTTGCATGACCAACAGAAATCGAAAACCTCATCGGGGAGCGCTACAAAAAGACTTCCCAGAAAAATACAATAAAGTGGCGATCCTTGAGGAAAGAAAGAAGAAAGCACAGTTAAATGCAAGACGGTATTGACGGTATTTACTGCATTGGAAATACTCTTAAATAAAATAAATTGAACGAAGCTGATTGTAGCTGCCTCGATGGCTTGGTGGCTACAGCTACTTACCGGTTACCAGGCTACCACTTAATGCTGATTTATGCATATGGGTAAGTGAGAGAGTCCAAGGCAAGCGGATAACAATTGCCCTCAATTAGGTTAAGATAATATCGGCGTTTGTGGGTGGAGTGGGGTTGGGTTGGGTTTTCGGGTGTAGCCGCGTTTGGCGTTTGGATGGCCTTGAAACCCAGCCCGAGATCCAGGCATTAGGAAACGCTACATGAAATGCATGTTTATGCAGCTCCAACTCCGAGTCGCAGTCTCTCCACCCATGAAGTAGTAGCCCACTGGCCGATTACGAGTACGGTTAAAACGCGACCAGGCGACCAGGCGACCAGGGCAAGATACATGTAATTAATGGCTTCAATGATATTTATTTTTGCTGTCGACCGATTTACCGGTTTTTGAACTTTTCCCTACGCCCAGCATCAGGCCAGGCCAGTCGCTTTAATTCACGCAGCTGTGGCAGAGTCTTTTCTCTTTCAAATATTTCCATAAAGTTTCATTCCAAGTATGTGAAATGCATTTGCCTGATGCCTGATACTCTGATCCGATCGCTTTGTGTTCCAAACCAGTGGAATCTCGGTCTAGAGAAGCTTCCTAGGCAATTAAGAGTCTTGTCTCGGAATTGGGTCAAGTTTAGGGCACTTGACACTGACATTGCCCAGGCCCAGGCCACTTGAATTAATCGCATTGAGCCCAGCCAAGCCAAGCTGAGCCACTCGCACGTCTCGAAGCCAGAGTTTAATTGTCCAGTGAACCCCAAACAAACGCCCCAGAACATTTGTCTAAACAGCCAACAATATCTAAGCCAATATATAAATATTCCACAGCAAACAACGACTTTGTTTTAGCTCGATTGTGATTGAAATCGGAGCTGGCTTACATCGAATTCGAAACTGCGACACCCGTTTGATTACCTTTGTGTGCGTTTAAGGCAAGATATCGTTAAAATCGTTAAAAGTTTAATTGGTTTAACAAGGGCTCACGTTACATTAGACGCCGGTGAGCCATTAGAAATAAACACAAAATTTTAAGCTTAAAAACTGCAAAAAAGTAATGTTGTCGATTCAAATATGATATTATATATAAAATATATGAATTAGTGTCTCATAATTCTAATGGAAGCAAGCAAAATGTATCTGAAATGTGAGTTTTTCGAATACAAAAGTAAGTAATTGATATAAACATATTTAGAGTACTGGAAAAATAGATCAATTATAAGTTGGTGAAGGTTTATCTTATTTTTTTTTTAACTTTTTTAATGGTTTAATTTTTTGTAATATTAGTAATTAGTAATGTTGCTGATTCAAATATTATATAAAATATATGAATAAGTGTCTCATTATAGGATAAAGGATTTGTTCTTTTAAAAGTGATTCAATGATGATTTTAAGGGCCGAGCAAAATGTATCTTATGTTTGAGTTTTGGAATAAAAAAGTAAATAGTTGATATAACTTATTTAACCCTCGAATTAGCGGTCAGGTCCCTGGGTACTTTTTTGATTTTTAAGTGAAGATTACTCTTAGTTCCACCAAGGAAAAGTACCCATGCCCCAACTCCTATTTATGTATTAGGCATATATTGCCTAGTGGGTGAAGGCGAATTCTCTCTCAAATAATGTAAACAACACACAGAACATTTAAGATTAGGATTTAGATTTTGTGCACCAGAATTAAGTCTTCATAATAAAAAAGTAAAATAACATTTGTCAACATTTGTCATTTGTGTAAAAAACATTTGTCCAATTATTCTCTTCAATTATTCTCTCCTTAGTTAACTGACAGGATATTTATTCGATTAAATAGAAATATAATAACTTTTTCACTATACATATTTGCTTGCCTAATAATGATAAAAATAATAAATAAAAATAGACCATTTTAATTGAAACAAGAGAGGACACGTCTATAGTCGAGTTTCTTCGTAATATGATACCCGGGACTCCTCTTGTCTGCTCTCCGCCCATTTTCCCAATAAATATTACTTTTTAAAGAAACAGTAGAGTAATTAAAGAACTACAACATGTTTGTTTAGGAAACTAAACTTTTTTTCCGAAAAAGCGTAAACAATCGATCAACAATGTCTGTAACTCTTTTAAAAGTGATCCGATTTAGCCGAATTTTTCGGTTTTCAGGTATATTTTGACCATAAAAATAGTCTGATATCAAAAAGTCTATGGAATCTATTGGATATAGTCTGTCGATCCCTTAAAGAATCAAACCACTCCCTTATAAAATAGATTTTAAAAAAAGTCCCAAGCTTCTACCTCAGAAAAGCATTTACGATCGCTCAGTTAAAATTTTCTACATGTTCTCAGACCCTCAAAAAATTCTCCTCAAATATTGGATATAGTCGACCGATCCCGGCCGTTTTTATATTCTCCGCAAAGGAAAAAAAGGATGCAAAGTTTGAAGTCGACAGCTTTAAAACTGAGAGACTAGTTGGCGTGCAAACAGACAGACGTACATGGTTTTATCGACTCAGGAAGTGATTATGATCAAGAATATATACTTAAATGGTCAAGATATCTCCTTTACTACGTTGCATTCTTGTGACCAATAAATATAGTACCCTCTGCAAGGCTATAAAAAACAAGGACACATTTCTGGATTTAAGATTCTTTCAGCTGTTAGACTTCTAGTAGAAAATTGGGATAAAAAAACATCATTTAAACGTTTCGTTAATAAATATTTTAGATGCAGATATTTTTATTATTATAATTTAATTGTATCTTGGAAATTAAATTCACGGGGTACAACATTTATTGCCAGAACAGCTAAGGCTTTCAGGCAGAGATGCAGATGTATTGAAACAAAAAGTTTAAGGTTTTGATCGGTTTTCTTTGATTACCAAAAGGTCTTTGTTTTTGTTATTATATTATACATACATATATTATATTATTATTATATTGTTGTTACCCTGCTTGTAGTATTTATTCTTTATTAACTTTAAGACCTTTTGATAAAAAACACTAGTTTTTTCACTAGTAGTTGCCCTTTGGGCGGATATAATAGAAACTAAGGACACCAAGGAGTTCCTAGCAGGGTATCTAGGAACTCCTTGTCGTCCTTAGTGGCTTAATAATATTAGTATATAAAAAAATATAACAAGATCTTTCAATTTTCTTCTTTCAAATATTTCAGGCTATTCTCCACGCTTTTTGGAGAGTCACCCCCTGGTCGTGGAATGTCTTGGGGTAGGTTATTTACATCCCAAAAGTATGCAAGGTTTTGTTTTCTACACATTTTTAATCTACACATGTAGAATTGCTGATTTGTCCAGTAAATGTAAATACTAGTGTAGATAAACTTTCATAAAGAATTTTTTTATTTTAAAAATTTTTGAAAGGTTTTCCATACTAATAAAGGAATTAATATATTTAATTTATTTGTAACTTTTATACTTACGGTTCTGCTTCGATGGATTTCAATTTAGCAACGTAGTTTGATGGGATATAGCCCTCTGATCGTGTCTTCTTGCTGCGCGCCAACCACCAGTCGCCCTGTTTGGGAAAATAAAAGAAGGTTTAATAAGTAATTTATTGGAATACAATTATATTTTTTAGTATAGAAATAATTACCACTTAAACAATGATTTACCAGTGAGGGATTAAATTAAAACAGAAACTGGGGAGCTCCCTTCTTCCTTAACAATAAAAAAAATTCAATTCGGGGACTTTCCCTTCCCTTACCAGATATGAAAGTCGATTAACTTATCTAAGTGGAATTTTCTTAAGATTATTTGAAATTAATAACATTTTAATATAGTTGTCAAGGTTTTAATCATTCGGTATTTGAATCAAGATAACGCATCGTGCCACACGCACCATATTAAAGTAAAATGAAAATAAACTGTTTAGTAATTACGGGCTTACGTTTTGCTACTCGATTTCCATTTTTTTTTTAGCCACAATAGGTGTAGGATCGGTAAAAGCTAAAGCAAGCAATACACCCACAACGATATGGAGAAGGGAAAAAGCCAAATAGCTTTCAAGCCAAAGAAAATTATGAAATACGAAGCAGACTGAATTCAGGCGTAAATAACATTTTTTCATTTCATTTATAATAAAAAAAATTAAATTTTTATTTTAATTTCAGCGAGGGATTCTAAATTTATGAGTTGCTTAAACTGCTGCAATTCGACTTAAGATTAGAATTGCCCCTTAATTAAATGGAGTTACTTTAAAAGAAAAAGAACAATAACAATAAAGCCATCACCTATTATCTAGTAGACAGAAAAACCCTTAACTTCAAATACTTATAAAATTTCCTAAAACTAAACAGGCAATCTTCCTAGAACATCATTCCGTGTGACCCAAACTTTTGATAAAAACTTAAACTGTATGTTGAATAATAGATAATAAATCCTCAGAAATAAATTCCTAGATAATAATGACAAGATATGTAAGTCGAACTCCCATTGTCACTAGGAATCCGAATACGAATATGAATCCATTAGGCAGGGAATAGGAATATGTCGAATAATAGCTCTTGAATTCTCAAAAATAAATTCCTACATCACATCACAGAGACCCCAAGTTGGTCAAGGTCTTCAAGTAAATAAATGTTCACTGCAGACGCTACAAGGAAAGACTGGAGCGTCCCCAAAACCGACTAGCTAAGGATTTTACCAGATCCTGCCCACCAAGAAGGCTCAACAGGCGACTAATCAGGGATCTCATCCACCGGCAACCCTTACGACGTTCAGCCAGGAGTTGAGAGCTTTAGATGTTATTTTATTGTTAATTTCTTACATTACTTACTTTACTTAGTTCTTTTTTTTAATATTTAATAAATTTTGACGGCTAAGCACATTTAGCCGGCGAGGCCATTGGTCAGAATGAAAGGATACTAAGGACACAAAGGGATTTGTATGATACCCTTTATGTCCTATAAAATATACATCAAAAGCGGCAAGTTCTGTCTAAGATATTAAAAAACAAATGTAAGTCGCATTCCCATTGTCCCTCGGAATCCGAATACGAATGTGATTCCATTACGCAGGGAATACGCAACTTTTGGCCAGAAGCCAGCGGCGGACGTCATACTTTTAGCAGCAAACATTCCCTCACTGCTGAGGTGGTCATGGCTAAGTTGAGTTAAAATCTTAAAATATGCAAAAGATATTTATGTCTGTGTCGGGCTGGGAGGTGGGAGGTGGTGACTGTCTCCGCAATTATGTTGCAAAAGGGCCATGAATCGCTAATTCTTTTATTTTCGGAAGTGATCTTCTGATCCAATTAGATGCCTTTTTCAGGTTTCGAAGCAAGTTTTGAAGTCAAGCGTTACCAGCGTTATCTAAAATTATGGAAAAAGTGGAGAGCAACGAGCCACCGAGAGCTATAAAAGTTCTCAAATGATATCTCTTGAACGTGTTGGACTCTAGAATGCACTCGACATTATGTGACACATTAAAATATTTACAATAAATGATAATCAAGACGCCACTTTCTTTTAGATTCCAGCAAACCATCGAACCATCGTTCAGGAGAAGCCAGCGATAACCTAATTTTGAAATACGTCTTTGATTCTATTCTTACGAGAAATAGAAATTAAATATTTACGAAGAGTATTTCTGATTTTTATCAAAAGTTGGAAACACAGTAAGGGGAAATCCGTACATCTATCTTTATTTACAAAAAATGTAATGTAATTTTGGAGTAAATGGAACAACTCGGAAAGTTCTGAATCGATTTTGTACAAAGTTTGAGACAACATTCCGCTGAGCCTGGCTAGGTATTTTATCCAATTATCGCGAAAATAATCCTTTTTAATCGTACGATAGTACAATTAGAATATTGAACAATCAAAAAGTTCCCTTCATTTTACATTTCAATAGTTTATAAGACCTGTTGATGTTGTGTTGATAAATCAGCTACGAACTTACAAATCAAGGGTCTTTTTCTAATCTTACAAGCTCTGAAATACCACCCGTACATCTAGAGGATCTATCTAAGATATCGAAGCTTTCGAATCTATCTAAGCTATCCAAGCTATCTAAGCTATCTAAAAGCTCTAAGCTATCTAGAGGAAAACGCTGCTTTCAATGAAAACCAAACCTACTCGTCCTCGAGGCGCTGCAGCACATGCACGATATGTTTCAAACCTGAATGAGCCAGAGAACGGGGATCCAGACTAGTCTATCAATAAATATATAACAGGATCAGTATCCCCTGGAGTTCGATATTGTCCTTAGTTTGTCTGCCTGTTTCTAAGCCACCGAGATTGTCATTTCTCACTTTTAAAGCCTACAAAACAATTCTCTTGCTATCTCGATTTTTTGGAATAATAATATCAGTTGGAATAAAATGAATGAGCTGATATATTCTAGAAGAAAGTAATCTAAAACTCTGCATCGCTTTTCGCTAAGTTCTGCTGCACCCACTGATGTTTATATGGTAATAATTTTATTAATGAACTTGATTATATTTGTGATCGACTGATTAGGCGAAATATAAATTGAATTGATCATAATGCGTTGTCCACCGTCAATCTGACATTCCGTTTTTTTAATGAGGCTTTCTTTAGAAAATATTCTATTGATTAATTAACGAGATTAGATTAAGATTTGAAGCATTTTTTAGCACTTATGAATTCTATTTCTATATACTAGTATAGTATAGTATATATACTAGTATATAGTATACCAGCATCGACCAGGAGAAATCTTATTTCAAAAAAGAAACTTTCTTATGAGGAACTGGCACCATTATATAGCAGTCTGTGCAAAAGCATTAAAGATCAGATTAATATTTGATGCATTCTTTAGCACATATGAATTATATTAGGACCAGGATCGATTAAGAAAATCTTATTTCAGAGTAGAACAGGAGCCTTTCTTAAGAAAAAATTCCACCATCTATAAAATTTCATACGGATCGTCCGACTATATCCTGTATTTGGCATATAACTGATGATTAATTTTCAGTTTCAGAATCTGGGCTAATCTAGACAATTGTATACAGATCAGACGACTGTATCCTGTAGCTGTCATCGGAACAACCATGTTTTGGTAGTAAAAGCTTGGGACCTTTTTCAAAATCCATTTTCTAAGGAAAATATCTTATTATGAAGATCTCTAAGGATCGGATGTTTCTGGACAACAATATGTGGACTTTTTCAACACCCTAGGCGATCACAGGTGACTACAACGTCAAAGCCGCTCACTGGGGATCACGCCTCGTCACCCCTGAAGGGAAACTATATAAAAGCTGTAGAACACTATCATAAAAGCAAATAGAAAGCTTGATTATGTCTCTTCGGGCTAATTCCTGACTTGATCGACTTTGCAATAACCAAAAGATATCCCTCGAAGCCTTTTATTGCCGAATCTCTACCGGATCTATCATCTGACCACTCGCCAGTCCTTTAAAAATCTGAACTTCCTCCAACGCACTGAGACTACAGGCAGGCTGGCATTCCAGGCTAGAAACTGCAGGGTATAGAAACTTCGGTTCCGCTAGAACTTACATTTCCCTTCTTGTTTTTTGTACAAACTACACTTGATAAAACCTCTTGATTCGACTTCGCCCTAAGCCAGATTTCCATAAAAACATTGCCGCGGTTTCCAGATTAATTTTCTATGAAAAAGGATTAACATCATGATACATTGTTTACCAATAGAAACGGAAAGGGTATAGAAACTACGGCTACTTTCTTGTTAGAAACTACACTTGATAAAACCTCTTTATACGACTTTGCCCTCAGCCAGTTCTCTATACAACACGACAATGTGTTTTCCTGATTAATTTTATATTAACAAGGCGGGTCCATAATAAGTAAAGGAAGTAGGAAGTAAATACGTTGTTTGAAAGAATGTTGCGAATAGATCGGCAATCAGGACCCTGATCAGTAGTCGCAGATCAATTTTCAAACGAAATTACGAAAGGAGAAGATACAAGTTCACGGTTAGTTTTCATAAAATTATAAAACTGCTTTGGATTCTTACAACACTCAGCATTATGCGCGAAGTTTGAGCGAGCTACTAAGTATCTTAAAAAAGTTACATTGCAGCCAGTTTTTTTGATATCTCTTAAGGAGTCTGTTTTTAATACATTTTAAGTTTTTAAGACTCCTTTTAAAACCAAGGTGGATCAGTCGAGGCGGATGGATACTTCAAAGGCACGCAAGAGTCGAAGAAATCGTTAAGCGTTTTGTGGAATGTTTCTAAAGCGATATAAATATCGGTGCATTCTTACAGATCGGACCAATCGAATGTATAAATTAGATTGCCTAGTCTCTGAATGTCATCCTTACGAGTGCAGCGAGACTGAAGAGCAGTACTGCTACCAGTAAGGATTTCAATCGACGCCTCAAGCGTTGGCTGGTAAGGATCTTCTGGGGTCGAAAGTGGCATGGCTCTGGAAAGGGTTATTCTGGATCTGGATTAGAAACTGAAACAGGAACAAAGCAATTATATCAAATGGAATATTGTATTGGAATAAGAGATAAGGATCCTTAAGGGAACACCTTTCCACGTCCAAGTAACATTTTTGAAATGTTTAAACAACAATATCCAAGATTGTATCATGCTCATTTGGAGGGCCAGTGAAGGCCGAAGTTCCCTCAAAAGCTACAATAACTCGACTGGCTCCTGCCGTCAGGCAGACTTCATCTGTCTACAAAAGTCCTGCTTATCAAGGCGAAACCTTACATGGACCTATGCCATTCAAGTATGGGGAACGGCCTCCAAGCACCAACTTGACAGGTCGAGAACTGAGAACGTCTCCAATCACGCAATCCTAAGGATACTCCGGGTTTCTCTGATTGGTGATCAGATCAACCTTCACAGCAACCGATACGCAGAGAAATTGGCGATCTTTGGCAAGTGATGTCGCCAATCCTCTCCCCCTTCGAAGACTGAAGAGGACCCAACTCATTGATCTCTTAAGCTTCTAAATATTGAAAAAAAAACTATTAAATGTAATCTAGATAAGGCCCTATGTACCATAATCTATCTTTCCATCTCCCTCGTTATGTTCAGAAGGCACTGAACGATTCCGGCGCAAATAAATAATACAAAAAGAAGATTGTTTCCCCAAAACCATCAAAAATATGGAAATTGCAGTCGGAACTAAGAACATTCTTATCATTATCTTATTCTTATTCTTAACATTCTTATCTTATCTTATTGTTCTTATTCTTATTCATATTATTGCACTGCCTGAAGGCCTCAGCTGCTCTGAAATTAATTTCTAATATACAATTAAATAATATTTATATACAAAAGAATCTTATTAAAAAAACGTTGCTTTGGGAGCTGTGAAAGGTCCTGCGTGCTTTGTATTTTCAGGAAACACTGTTGTCGGCCAACCAACTCTTCGCTCGCATTCCCAAAGCATTCTCCAAAGCACACCTCCTGCGCCTGACTCACCTGTGTGTCATTCAATATCTCGAGGTGCTCCCCTTTGCGGAAGCTCAAGTCCTCATCCGTTCGAGCGTCATAGTCGTAGAGGGCCACGAATATCTTGGCGTTGGCTCCGGCGGAATCACTCTCGGGGATCTGCGGCACCGGCCGGATCTGCTCTGTGGGCTGACCCGCGTGCGAGGGCATTGCTATCTGCGGCACGCCCACCACCCCGCCGATGGATGGCGGCTCGTCCAGCTTGATGCGATCGGCGGTGCCCTTATCGACTTCGCCCGCCTGTGTGGTCAGACAGTTGCCCATCGCGGATTGTTGTTCGAAGCTCTGGTAGCTCTTTCGTGCTAAATGCAATCAATGGAAGTCGAAGCCGAATGGAAGCCGAAGTGCAACTTGTAGCAAGTAGCTGGGAGCGATTACGTTTGCTGTTACTTTCACTGCGCGGCCGTGCAACGCGCCGCCTGGTTTGTTTATTGTTTATGTGTTGGATGCGAGTTGCAAGATCGCTTGGGTGTTGGCACTTATCGACGCTCTCGCTCTCTCCCCACCCACTCTCTCGCTCTCCTCCTGCTGCTCCTCCGCTCTTTGAAAGTGCAGAGCAGTGACTCGCTGGCTTCCAATTTGTGTAGCTGGATGCGGATTTCGCCCAACTCTGTGGCGTTTTTCCGTGGCACCAACTAAAAATTAAATGCTTTCACACTGCCCCTGCCTCTGCCACTGCCTCTGCGTCTGTGTGCGCTGACTTGTATCTACGGGTCGTGTGGGTGTGTATGTGATGCTAGGCGCTGGCAAACAACACACAGGTCGCACGATGCGTTGCGAACTCCGCGGTAAACGAACTCAAATCGGTGGTCAATTGGGGGGATCTGCGCGTGCACTTCTTATTTATCGCCTTGCCAACTTCTTTTTCACATTTTTCACTCAATTTATGGCCTATTTTTCCATGGCGAAGAGAGTTTTTTTCTGCGAAAATGGCTCATCGATGATTATTTGTGGGATTTTTGTCTATTTGTATCTGCGGTATTTTGTTTAAAACCAGCAACGGTCACACTTAGGAGACAGCTGCTTAACCGTTTGGTATTTTGAACTTATTTGTATTTCGTTAATTAAAATAAGTTAAACGATCTATATATACATCATAATAGTCAATTTAAACATCTTGTAAATTTTTCTATATTTTTTCCACCGCTTAATTTCTTTCTCTAAAACTTTCTGCACAGGCATGGTATTTTTGGTATGTTGTCCCACTCAGAAATACGAAAATGCCATCAGTGCATAAAATTAATAAAAAATAATACTACTCACGAAACAGTATTCTTCAGTATTTTAAAATATAGTAAATTTATAAGCCAAAGTTTGTTGAAAATTTCACTATATTTTTTATGCCAGTTTCTAATCAGTTTTTTTCCCACATCATTAGTATAGAAACATAACATTAAAACACAACATTTATATTTACCTATTTGGCGCCACAGATAGATAGAAAATACCGAAAACATAGCTGAAAACGAGTTTTAGCACACTGGTTGTCGCCTATCGATATATCCCGATGTATTGACATTTCCCACTACATTTTTTCAAGTCAATTCCGTAAACTACCCCAAAGGAGAAAGAAAGATCTCCCCGTTTGCTTCGGATATTTAACTGAGAACTTTAGGATATTATGGATATTAAGTCGTTTTTGTTCGAGTACTGCAGCAAGTCGCGCATTGAACCCAAGTTCGACGTGCGCCAGACAGGTAAGTGCAGTTTATTTATTTTGCCGGCATTTTTATGGACTTTTTGGACATTTACAGGACCAAAGAATAGACAGCGCTTTTTGTGCGAGGTGCGTGTGGATCAGAACAACTACATTGGTGTGGGAAACTCCACCAACAAAAAGGACTCCGAGAAGAATGCGTGCCGCGACTTTGTCAACTACTTGGTGCGCGTGGGTAAGCTTAGTGCTAGTGACGTGCCCCCAGATGCAGGTGTCGGGTCGTCGGCGTCCAGAGGTAGTCAGGGCGAAGGCTCGGAAGGGAGTAGTCGAGGAGACGGGGGACAGGCGCGACGCGTCTTCGGCGGGAAGTCGGGCCCACAGGACCTAGGCGAAGCCTACAGACCTCTCAACCACGACGGCGATGTCAGCCGTCGCTTCAACATCATCGACCACGTCCAGGAGCAAAAGGATATGAACGAGGCCGAGTCCATTGACGTCAACGCCGCCATTCACGGCAACTGGACCATAGAAAACGCCAAGGACCGCCTGAACATGTACAAGCAAGCAAACAATATTCGCGACGATTACAAGTATACTCCGGTGGGCCCGGACCACGCGAGGTATGTTTCGATCTCTTTTTTTGATCAGCTGCGTCCCTGATGTGGCAATTTTTGCATTCAGCCAAATCTTGGACGCAGCTGGCGAGGGGACGCTGACAGCAACCAGAGCGAAGTGGTGCGAATCTTAACAAACAGGCGCACCCACCAGCCTTGCATGACGTTTGTAAGAGAAACGAACGGACATGCAGGGCGGCGTTGGTTGCCGAAAATTCCAATCAACCTTAAGACGAGTCTAAAAGCACCACATCGCTCTGGAGGCTGTCTCGCTACGGGCGTTCCCTGTTGCTCCAAGGTAAGTCGTAGTCCCATTCCTACATCTGCGTTTGCGAACAAATATTCATTTGTACTCTCTTCAGGAGCTTCATGGCGGAGCTGTCCATATTTGTTCCAGCTCTCAAGCGAAAGGTCACCGCTCGCGAGACGGGTTCCAATAAGAAGGCCGCCAGCAAGTCGTGCGCCTTGTCGTTGGTTCGCCAGCTCTTTCATCTGAAGGTGATTGAAGCCTTCAGTGGAACCCTCAAGAAAAAGAAGGACGAAGAGTTGAAGCCCTACCCCGTTAGCCTGGCCCCGGACCTGGTGGCCAGCATGGATGATGTGATTAGGGTCCTCGACATTCCTGTCGTTAATCCTTGCAACATTAAAATGGAGCCTGATGCTCAGCCAATTTCTTTAATTGTAAGTAATACGAGGGTTATATAGCTTTCCCAATTATTTTTCGAGCATACAACATGGTTTATTAATGGATTATGATACATCATTGGAAAGGTCGATTCTGTGTCTATTTTTCAACATAATCACCTTCTCTGTCAATACATTTTTTGAGCCTCTAAATCCAGTTTTGGTAGCCCGCCGCAAAGAACTCCTCCGCCAGCCCGTTAAGGTAGTTGGTGACAGCGGTTTTCACTTCCTCTTAAGTGTCCCTTTAACTGAACCGAGGATCTCTTTTTCATTGTCGTCGCATACTTGAAGAAACGCCCGTGAACAGTCAATGCGCTGCTGCTTGCGATCAGCTGTGAACATTCTGGCCACCCAGCGCACACCTTCGTGTACCCTAATTTTTCCGTCATATTCTTATAGACAGATTTCGGGCATCACCTGGAACTCGTAAAGCGATATCCTCGATCGTCAATCGGCGATCTTCGCGAACAACTTGATCAATTTTAGCAACAATGTCCTAGATCGACGACCGTCCGCTTTGCTCTGCGTCGTCAACGTCTGTTCGGCCTTTGCTGATTTCTCTACACCACAAACGGACTTGTTAAACAGACATGCAGTTTTCTCCAAACACTGTAGTCAATACTTGATGAATGTTCACAGGTTTCTTCAATTTCGCATTGAAAAAATGTATACCAGAGCGGATTTCGCACTTGCCGGCGAGGGCGATCGGATAATCCATCTCGAATGGCTGTCAAGCCGGCATCGAGCGTCGCCAAAAATTGTTCAAGGCACGTACATATAGACAGTGGGGGGACTAAGCTACACGGCGGTGTTGCCAAATGTTGCGTAGCACTGCTCCTTGCGAAGATATTGCAGTTGGAAAGTTACTTTTTATCGTACTTAGTGATCTGGCTTGATGCGCGTTTAATGTAGATTATTCGCTTTTGTTACAATGTAGACCCTTTATAGTGGCATATAATGAATCTTTTACATTTTAGGTCAACACGAATCGCGTAGACGCGGGGCAGGACCAGGAAGAGAAGCGTCCAGAGGCCTCGGTGATCCCGTGGGCTCCTCCGTTGCCGAACTGGAACGCCTGGCACGCCTGCAACATCGACGAAGGCGAGCTGGCCACCACTTCCATTGACGACCTTTCGGCGGACTTTGAGCGCTCGATGAAGGAGCGGCGTCAGAGCGATGCCGAGTACCGGCAGTTTCTTGAGTTCCGCGACAAGCTGCCCATTGCCGCCATGCGATCGGAGATTCTCAGCGCCATAAATGAGAACCCAGTGGTAATCATTCGTGGCAACACTGGGTGTGGCAAGACAACCCAGATAGCCCAGTACATCCTGGACGACTACATCTCTTCGGGGCAGGGTGGCTACGCCAACATCTACGTTACGCAGCCCCGACGCATTTCGGCCATATCAGTAGCGGAGCGTGTGGCCCGCGAGCGTTGCGAGCATTTGGGTGACACCGTCGGCTACTCTGTGCGTTTCGAGTCGGTCTTTCCCAGACCATATGGTGGAATTCTTTTCTGCACTGTGGGAGTGTTGCTGCGCAAGCTGGAGGCCGGTTTGCGGGGTGTTTCGCACATCATTGTGGACGAAATTCACGAGCGGGATGTAAATAGCGACTTCCTTCTGGTCATACTCCGGGACATGGTCGACACATACCCGGATCTGCATGGTAATTCAGGTTTTAAAACCGCATCGCGTGCACTTAACAAGTCAATTGTTTTTTGTTTTAGTCATCCTGATGTCAGCTACAATAGACACGTCGCTCTTCTCCAAGTATTTTGGCAACTGCCCCGTCCTGGAAGTGCCCGGTCGGGCTTTTCCCGTTCAGCAGTTCTTCTTGGAAGATATTCTCCAGATGACTGGCTTCGTTCCGTCTGTAGATTCGCGGCGTAAGCGGAAAGATGCCGAGGATGAGGAGCAAATTCTGCTTTCGGAGAACAAGGAGGAAGCGGAGACCAACTACAACAAGGTGTGCGAGGACAAGTATTCGCAGCAGACGCGCGACGCTATGGCCATGCTGTCCGAGGCGGATGTAAGCTTCGAGCTCTTGGAATCGCTACTGATTCACATCAAATCGAAGAACATTCCCGGCGCCATTCTTGTCTTTCTCCCCGGCTGGAACCTCATCTTTGCCCTAATGAAGTTTCTGCAAAGCACCAACACCTTCGGTAATTCGTCGCAATACCGTATCCTGCCCTGCCACTCCCAAATCCCTCGCGACGACCAGCGCAAGGTGTTTGAGCCAGTCCCTGAGGGCGTCACCAAGATCATCCTGTCCACCAATATTGCGGAGACCTCGATCACCATCGACGACATCGTCTTTGTGGTGGACATTTGCAAGGCGCGCATGAAGCTCTTCACCTCCCACAACAATCTGACAAGTTACGCCACCGTGTGGGCCAGCAAAACCAACCTGGAGCAGCGCAAGGGCCGTGCAGGACGCGTCCGGCCAGGCTTCTGCTTTACACTATGCTCTCGCGCACGTTTTGCCGTACTGGATGAGAACCTCACCCCCGAGATGTTCCGAACTCCACTGCATGAAATGGGTCTTACCGTGAAGTTGTTGCGTTTGGGGGCCATTCATCACTTCTTGTCCAAGGCCCTGGAGCCGCCGCCGGTTGACGCAGTCATTGAGGCCGAGGTGTTGTTGCGCGAAATGCGCTGCTTGGACGCAAACGACGAGCTGACGCCGCTGGGCCGCCTCTTGGCGCGCCTGCCAATCGAGCCCCGACTGGGAAAAATGATGGTTCTGGGCGCCGTGTTCGGATGCGCCGATCTTGTGGCTAGCATGGCTTCCTATTCAAGCACCTTCTCCGAGGTGTTTGCTTTGGACATCGGTCAGCGACGCCTGGCCAACCACCAGAAGGCCTTGAGTGGTCAGAAGTGCTCTGACCACGTGGCCATGATCGTGGCTTCGCAAATGTGGCAGACCGCCAAAAATCGGGGGGAACAGGAGGAAATACGTTTCTGTGAATGGAAGGGACTTCAGATGTCGACAATGAACGTTATGTGGGACGCCAAGCATCAGTTGCTGGACTTGTTGCAGCAAGCCGGGTTTCCGGAAGAGTGCATGATCGGCTACCGTGTGGATGCGGACGCCGCGGGCGACGATCCTCAGCTTGACATAGCTGTGGCGCTGCTCTGCTTGGGGCTCTATCCGAACATCTGTGTGCACAAGGAGAAACGCAAGGTCTTGACCACGGAATCCAAGGCTGCGCTGTTGCACAAGACTTCGGTGAACTGCAGCAACCTGGCTGTCACGTTCCCGTACCCGTTCTTTGTTTTTGGGGAGAAAATTCGGACCCGTGCCGTCTCCTGCAAGCAGCTGTCGATGGTCACGCCCCTTCAGGTGATGCTGTTCGGATCGCGCAAGATCGATTTGGCTCCCAACAATATGGTGCGCGTAGACAACTGGTTGAACTTCGATATGGAGCCGGACGTTGCGGCCAAAATCGGAGCCCTGAAGCCGGCCCTGGAGGATCTGATTACAGTCGCTTGCGACAACCCAGGCGAAGTGCTTAATCTGGAAAAGCCCTACGTAGAGTTGGTGAACGTGGTAAAGAACCTTTGCGTGAAGAGTGCTGGGGACTTTAACATAGAACGTCAGGACGGTATCTTGCCGTACCAATCGCGGCAGTCAAACGGCGGCGGTGGTCCGGCCAAACGGGGCCGCTTCGATGGTGGTGGTGGACGTATGGGACGCTATTTCTCAGGCTTTGGGAACCGGGAATCAAGCGATTATGGAAACCGGGGATCAGATTATGGATACCGGGGAAATAGCAGTGTACGCAGTTTTAGTTCTGACAGCGGCGGCAGCAACTTTGGAGGAAGATACGGAAACAATAGTGGAGGATATGGCAACGTGGGAGGTGGTGGAGGAGGACGCTTCGGTAACATGGGAGGTGGTGGAGGAGGAAGCTTTGGTAACATGGGAGGTGGACGAGGATATATAAGCATTGGAGGAGGTAACGGCGGCGGCGGGGGCAACGCCTTTGGTGACAATAGAAGAGGAAACAATGGAAACGGCGGAAACTACAGCGGAGGTAGTTACGGAAACGGAGGCGGAAACAATTTTGGAGGAGGTGGTAACTGGGGACGTTATTAATTATTTTATTGGTCGCTGCAGGGGGAACATATATGACAGGATTTTGTAACTTATAACTAGTATTTACAATGAACAAATGACGAATAAAATATCTTAATAGCGTTATAAAAAATCTTTAAAATCTATCACGCATCAAGTAGTTCCAGTTGACAATCTATACTGCAAAAGAATACTCCGTTCAGGTCACAGATTTGAGCAGGTTCCAAGCACACGCAGCACCAGCGCATGCGTTTGACTTTGGCAAGTAGTGCGTCGGCGTCCTGCGCCTTCGAGCCGTTGCCTGGCACGGCGCTCGCTAGGCGTTGGTGTTCCAACTGAAGTTCGCTTATTTCAATGTCCCACCGATTGGTTATTGCGCAGATATAGGCGTTCGTTTCGGCCGACTCCACGTTTTCGTCCAAGAGTTTAGGATTAGCGTCCAGTAGCTTTCGAATTTTTTCCGACGCCTGCTTGATGGCCTCGTACTTTTTGGCGATGTTTTTCCCAAGCCGATTGAGTTGTCGTGAGCCATAGAATGGTTTAATGGCGATTTCTGTTTGTGGAGTCGTCGAAAGCTGTCTTCGTCTGGCTCTGGAGGACCTCCGCTGGGTCACAAATACGACAGTGGCGTCAGAGTCTGTGTCCGAATCGATGCAGATGATCGTTGGGTCTTCATCGCTCATTTTGGGGCTTTATATCCTTTTGGATTTGGGGACCAAACTTAAGCCGCGTGAAATTCACCGTTATTCACGTGCTTGCAAAAAGTTATTGTATGCAAATATCGATGGGAGTCGTCACGCCATTGCAATTTTCGCCATCGCTAATAATATTTTTGAAGAACTTGTAAAGCTTTCATTATTTTGCATAATGGGGATATGGATAAATCCCTGTAGTTGCTAAAGAGATTGTTCTTATATTAGACTCAAGACTATATACAGTATAATTAATAATTGGTGTCCCCAGGTCACCAATATATGGCCAATTCATAATTGATATACCTCCCAAAACTGTTTTTCGCCGGTAATACCCATTTAAAAAATTAAATCTCTTTGATCTACATAATTTTTTCTTTCGAAACGTGCCGAAAATATAAGATTAATATATTAAAGCTTAAAGTTAAAGTTCTGCATTCCCGAAAGCTTCAATCTTTGATCTTAATATTTTAACAAATGTAAACTTTTGAAACCGTTACATTGAACGATTTGAGTTAAAATTCAAAACGCTCAATTAAAATATCGATACTGTCTGACATGAGAACTATCGGCAGGCGTAAATATATTTCCGTCCATCGCTATCGTTTCGGTCCATTCCTAGCGTCTCTTTCGGCGCGTAATTTTGTTTAGCTCCCCTTTAAATCCTTGCCACTGGAATGGACTTTGATAATGCGAAAGAGAATATACAGCCTCTGGCCAGCGGTCGCAACGTGACTCTGTTGCAGGCCTCGCTCAGCCAGGAATCCGGACAGGCACAGGAACTTGTGGCGCAGCGTAAGCAATGGGAAGAGGAGATACGCTCCTATTCAGGGGAGGATCCGCTGGACTCCTGGTACTCGTACATCAGCTGGATCGAACAGAGCTATCCGGCAGGAGGCAGTGGCTCGGGTTTACATGCAGCCCTCTACCAATGCCTTACAAAGTTCGAGAAGGACGAACGATACCGCCAGGATAGACGTTTCATAAAGTTGTTTATTAAGTTTGTAAGTTTGTCGAGAATTTGAATTACGAAGACCCAGATTTTGGACTTACTTTTTTCACCCATAGATGGAGAAAGAGAAGGACCAGCTCCAGTGCTACCAGCAGATGTACAACGACGGTATCGGGACCATGCTGGCCGACTTCTACATCGCCTGGGCCTACTGCTACGATCTGAGTGGTAACATGCGCAAGGCGGATGAGATTTTCCGACTCGGAATCGAATGTCGAGCCGAGCCTTTGGAGGACCTGCGCGAGGCCCACCAGCATTTCGGCTTCACGGTGGCCCAACGGATGTTCTATACTGATGGGGAGGAGGTCAGTGCGGTTACCCAGGAACTGCATGAACGACGACTTGCCTTGCAATCCTTGCATGGCCGCCGAAAACGGAGCTCCAGCACCATTACTGTGGGCAGTGTTCGCACTGGAGCTGCTGTAAAGAGCGGGATGCCTGGTGTGGTGCAGGTGATGTATTTCTCCATCTCCAAAGAGATTTATTATTGTTTATAAGAATGTTAAAAAAATGTTTGGATACAAATTTAATTTGTACATGGTTTGTAAAGTTTATATGTATTCTTTACAATTTTTGTATATTTTAATATAATATTTAAGCTTATATTAAGAAATAATGCAGAAACGATTTAGCTCAATTTTGGTGAATTTCGTCGAATTTGGTGTATAGATAAGTTACTTCAAAAACCAAATGTACTCATTCTGATTTTTACTTTAAATTCTCCAAACTAATAGTTTCAAGGAGGGAATGTGGTTTAAAAATGTTGATTTGAATTATTTGTTGATTGTCGTTGATTTATTTTTATTGAATGCATACTTTAAGAATGTAGGAGTAAAATTGACGAAGAAATTAACGAACCTTCATATAAACTTTTCATCCATTGACTTTGAGAACATTAAGTTTTTAATTTAAATTTTTTCTTATTTGTAATTTCGGTTGAGAAGTCTATACGAAGGCTCGTTTATTTCTTCGTCAATTATATTCCGGCACTCTTGTAGTATGTATGTAAATATAACTGCACCAAAACTACTGCACTGATTGTTCAGAAACTTTCAATATAATTTCTGTATACAATAAGCGAGGCAATGATTTGTTCTAAGATTTGTTGAAAGCTTTAATATATTAACAAATAATTTATTGGCTTACTTGTTTGCAGTCCTTTATAGTAGGGGGTTTATATTTTGGCAGATTTCTTTGGCGGTTACTGGATTATCGAATATACTTGTACTAACTGCAACCGCCACTGAAGTGCAACGGTGATTAAGGTCGATGATTAAGTTTGCTTTCCTTTCTAGTTTTTTTTTTGGAGAAATCATCATGAACGTTAGACTGTATTTTATAACTATTTGTAGTATTAGAAAGGTAAAAAAATTGTAAAAATTGTTACTATTTAAAATGTTAAGTGGGACTAAGATCGGTTTAAATGAAACCATTTACACTACATTTTACAAAGAAATTGAAACCAATTGAATATGTACTTTTGCTCTGTTTTCATGAAATTAACCAAAACTTATTTAATTTTTAGGTTGATGGTCCAAGCACAAGCCGCATGCCCAATGCCGGCCGCAGTGTGGATGTTTATAACGACGAGAACGTTGATGTAAATGTACCGCCGTCGGTTGCGGAGGTAGAAACCAAGTCGACCCTGCGTTCCATTATCGATGCGGCGCGCGTGCAGGAGAATGTCAAGGAGCCGGTAGCCTGGAACACAGCGCATTCCAATCCGCACAAGAGCGGCAAGATATTCGCAAGGAACGCGTCGCCAGACTTGGGTTTCAACATACACGTTGATGAAAATGTGCTGCCGCCCATAACAAAGTACGAACGCCGCCTGGAAAAACCATTCAGATTTCCGGAAAACTTCGTTGCCAAAAACAAACCGCAGGAAGCATGGGTGACTCCTGTCACCATCGAGGACGAGCCCAACGCAACGGGAGTGCCCTCTTACCACAAATGCTTTCTCTACCCGCGACCCAACTTGGAGTTCTCCCCCGAAGAGTACCGCGCCTACTTACATTTAAAGCGCCGTGATCGCAAGCACCCCTTTGTTGTTAGAAACGATGAGTACTGGGGCTCTGGTGAGGTAATCAGAGGCGTTCGTTGCTATCCAAACTTTGCCAAGATCTCTAAGCCGCAGACCAGCGACGAATTAGACAAGTACTGGAAGCCTCCGGCTGTGCCTGGTCTGCAGACGGTTTTTGACAGGCTATACAACGATGAGGAGAAAATGGAGTACCAGCCGGAGGAACTTCTGGCAATGAAGTGGCGGGAAAAACGTAACACGACTGTGCATGGCGAGCTCGACATGGAAGAGACCGTATGCCTTCCTGGAAATAAAATGCCACGACGCAAAAGCTTCTTCCCCACTTCACTCAGAGCCTCGATGGCATCGCATAATATATCGGACGTTATGGAGGAAGAAAAGCAACAATGCGATATCCCTGACGTGGAACCAAATCCAGCGCCGACTCCGACGGTAGTGTCGCCTCCTGCTCCTCCAACTTTGATCGCCCCGCTTGCTCCCCAAACATTGGTCGCCCCGCCTGCTCCCCAAACATTGGTCGCCCCGCCTGCTCCCCAACCATTGATCGCATCGCCGGAGGAACAGTTTGCCGTACCAGCTCCGCCTCCGCGCAGAATAGAGATTTACGAGGACACGGAGGAACAGCGCCCCACAACTAAACCAACTCCTTCAGCCTCCTTCTTTGAAGCGGACGAAACGTGCTCCACTCAAATGTTCAATATGTTCCTGAAGAATCAGGCCGTGAGCACTCCAAAGTGTTCCCAAAAGCAGGCGCCTGTGCGGCAGTTTGGGACCGTGCTTAAGGAATTATCGCCTATAGATGATGGAGCACTTGCTGCCTCCACCGAGTCTCCGGTGTTGCCTCAGTCGCCCAAGCTGCGAAAGGAACTCTCCACCATTCTGGAGACGTCCGAACACGGCACCCAAAGCTCGGCAACCTCTAATGCCACTACCAAGTCCACCATAACGTCAACTGCGTCGTCACCTGGATCAAGCGGAGCAGTGACTTTGGTCAGTAAGAGTGAGGAGTATACACCCTGTCCTCTCCGTCTTCAGAAGCCACTTGCTCCGGAAATCTCTATCATCAAGGAGGTAGACGTTCCCGCTGGCGGAAACTTTTCCCGTCGCGAGCTTTGGGAGCCCAATGCGCCTAGCGTGCCGATGCTGAAGTCCCTGCGCTTTCAGGAGGACAAAACGGAGACTATTCCTAGGCCGTTGTCTTGCTTCCAAGAGGACAAAACAGAAACTCTGCCACGACTTCCCTCTGCTCTGCCGGAAATTTCCCTTCACCAAGCAACGCTTCCACTGCCCCAACTTCCCACACTGGACGATGAGAGCGATCTCTGCGGCTTTTTCGGAAAAACTCCTCCGAAGATGAAGATGTTTGGTTCTCCAGCGTTACAAGGCCCGGCCAAGCGCACCTGCGCCCAGGCCACACCCGACATTTTTACCAAATCCCTTAGAAACACCAATGCCTCCAAAATCATAGAATTGACAGATTCCTTTAGGACCGATCTGTCGTTTGTTCCCGAAACACAACCGATGCCATTACCCATGCCAAATGTAGGAGCCCTGCAGCAGAAGTTCGAGATATTTCTCGATGAGACCCAGCCGGAGCTAGCTCCTCCAAAAGACCTTAGCCTTCCCCTAAACTGCACGATACCAGAAACACAGGCGTCTGTGCGAAAGTCACCCCCTCGCTTGGAGTTATCCTCGCGAAAGAAACCGGAATCCATTGCCCTTGGTTCGTCCCACATCACCTCGTCGTTTATGAAGGATTGCATAGAACTTAGCAGCGGTCCGCTTCCACAAGTTCCCAACACAACTTTTAAAAGTAAAAGTTCCAAGTTCGGGGACCAGTCGCTGTTAGGATCTGTCGAAGAACTGCCAACCAAGCGCGATTCAGGCAATGACAAGATCGACAACTTCTTTGAGCTCAATG
This sequence comes from Drosophila ercepeae, assembly GCA_018150545.1. Classification (NCBI taxonomy): domain Eukaryota; kingdom Metazoa; phylum Arthropoda; class Insecta; order Diptera; family Drosophilidae; genus Drosophila; species Drosophila ercepeae. The sequence continues at coordinate 19,478,913 of JAECWL010000161.1, forward strand.
CCGCTACGGAGATGTTTGCAACCAACATAAGTATGATCAAGAATTCCACGCTACTGCCGCCCCCACCGCCTCCAGAAGCCAAAAAGTCACTGGAACCGCCACAGGACGAAATGAGCATCTACTACAAGACCCCACCCCTGACGCCCAAGCAGTCTCACCATTCGTGGCCGCGGGCCGCGGAGGAGACGCAGGAGAAAGACAAATTCGTCCACCCCAAAGGCACTATGGACGACACCAGGCTCAACGAAACTATAGCTGATACCAACGTGAATCCCTTTAACGTCGAACTTATTGCCTCGCTTCTGGACTCCATCGACTTTTCCATGTACATCGAAAAGCTTCCCCACTGCCAGTTGGTGGGTCAGATCAAGCGATTGCATCCCAACACGCATATCGAGATACACAAGGAGCGGTTTGAGATTTCAAAGATGATCGGCAAGGGTGCCTACGGGTCGGTTTACGTCGGCCGACACACTAACTCTGGCAAAAAGGTGGCTCTGAAACAGGAGCGGCCGCCCAATTATTGGGAGTTCTACATCAGCCTCGAGGTTCACAGTCGCCTGACCAGTGAGCAAATGGTGAGCATGCTCTTATACCCCTCGAGGGAAATCAGAACATTAATGATTCCGAAACCTACTTGCATTTCAGATGCCAGCTTATGCACATATTGATTACGCTTTGGTCGGCAACAATTCGAGCGTATATGTTTCAGACTTTTCGGAATACGGCTCACTGATCGGCGTGTGCAACAAGGTTAAGAATGTGACCAACAAGAACCTGGACGAGTACGTGGTGATGCACATGTGCTGCCAGCTGCTCGACATTGTCGACCACCTGCACGCCATGGGCATTATTCACGCGGACATCAAGCCAGATAACTTCCTGCTGATGAGACCGTAAGTATTTTCAGGTATTCGCTGGGAATTCGCAGCACTAACCCCACTCACCGCAACCTTTCCAGATTGTGTGCCAATTCCAATGAGGTCAGTCTGCAACTGATTGACTTCGGCGTGGCCATCGACACCAAGCTGTTCCACCCCAATCAAACATTCAATTATGTGCATCACGATGAGCTGTTTAAGTGTGTTGAGATGCGCACGCAGCGCCCGTGGACGTATCAGCTTGATTTATTCGGCTTGGTGGGAGTCATGCATGTGCTGCTCCTGGGCCGATACATGGAGGTGGTGCAGCGCGCTCCAAGTGGCGTCTGGATGCCCAAAAGTGCCCTGCCTCGTTACGTCCAGCGCCACGTGTGGGAGACAATATTCCGCACTCTACTCAACGTTCGCGACTGCCGCACGATGCCCAATTTGCAGGAACTGAAGACGCTCCTGAAGGGCGAATTACTTGAGAAGGAGAAGTATGTTAAGGAGGCAATAGCGTTGTTTAATAAGATTTTAAATAATTAGGCATTTTATGATAAATACAAATAAAACTAAAACTACTAATAATATATACAATGAACTTTTAGAGAGGATCTAATATTTTAGATAAACATTTTTATAAAATACCTTTGTCCTTTTTACATTCACAAACCGATTAAAGTCATATATAGGTCTTTTCTTAAATAAGAAACTTGGTTAAATTGTTAAGGTTAAAGTGTATGGTAGTTATAACACATTCCAACGAATTAAAAACAAGTTTTTTCATCCATAATATTTATTTGTGATGTTTATGATATGCCTATACGATTAGTCTGTTCTTCTGTAACCGCCAATTAGATTGGAGAATGTATGTTATAAAAGTTAAATTACTTGACTAAGCTTACTTTGTAAACCGCACAATTCGAAAGAACATTCTGCGTGACCAAAATACAAACGTGAATATTAAACGGGTTAGACTAGAACCACTAGAACCAAAAAAAGGCATTCCCTTTGGTTTCGTTATGCAAATGCTTCCATTTAAAAGGTGTTCTGCTAACCCATGGAATGTGGCTAACACCGTCGTTTTGTCATTTCTTGTATATATTTGTTTACTTATATGGTTTTTCAAATACTGAGTTTGTCTTTATTATTTTATTCAAATAATGTTGAACAAAGAAATGAGTAAACAAAAGCTTGTGAAAATAATGTATTTTTACCAATATTCATAGACTTGAAGTGTCTTTTCCAAAGGAGTTTGTTTAGATTTTCAACCAGATTGTTTTTTTAAGTAATATGAACTTTTCTTTGTATCAATATTTATATATCCAGTTTGGGAGAGTTAGATGTTAAGTATAATTTTTCAAACAGTTTAAAAACTAGATAAGCCAGTATCGCTTACTTTAACTCTTGTATGCAGATCCCTTCATGGGGAGTCGCTTTGTGCATTTCCCGCGGTCGCTATAGCGCGTATAAACAAAATAATTTTGACCCAATTAAGCGGTTTTACGTAAATTCTACAATGCGGCTCCCAATGCGGGGAAACGCCATTCGAGAGGTATTCGGCTGAAAACGAGAGGACAATGCAATTTCGGGCAACTCACATATAATTTCGGCAGCGTGTTTGTCGGGGGCTGTGGGGGTGGTCTGGAAGGAATACGGAGCCGTGCCATTTTCATTCCCCATTTGGAATTCGGCATTCTGGTTTTTTGCGTTCCGCAGCATTTGTCTGTTTTCCCGGGCCGGCCATGTCGTTCGGCGCGTTCATGCGCGACACAATGGGCTGACGTGTGGTGCGTGGTTGGAGGTGGAGATGGGTGGTGGGCAGTCCATCTACTGCCATTCCCATGCATATGCACCGCATATAAATCAAAGTCAGAAATGGCTCGACATGATTCACAAATGATTCAAACAGGCGGCCATTCGCCGCCGCCATATGAAAGTCTTATAAATCAAAGTGCTCGACTCGCTCCAACTCGGCCCGACTCGACTGGGATCGTCGAGGACTCGAGAACCCCGGGCCTGGCAATTGCATGCGGTTAACTATACGTCCCCGGTTAACTCATGTCCTCGCTCTCCCTTCGTCCTGTAACAGTCCTTGGTGCCGCGTTGCGAATTCCGTTCGAAGGTTCCTTTGTTTTTTAGGAACACAACTGAACCCATCCGATTTATGGAAGGGGAAAATATATACCTTACCTCAATCAAAATTATAGATTACAACAGTACGTTTTGTTTGTATTAAAACTGAAATTCTGTTCCACATTTCATTTTATTTCTATCAACAGTTGAGTATAACATGGACAAGTTTTATTTATGGTTTTTGATAGTTTAGAACAAAGTATTCTGTATTAACTTATTAAATCTTACTCAAAGATAGGATAGGATTTGTAGGAATATTATTATAAAATGGAAATCTCGTTATAACCCGTACTTCTGAGAATGCATCTTCTCTGTAAGGACGAAATAACTCCGATTAGTTCAGGGTACATTATAGATTTTCGAAGACTAAGACTAAGTACTTATGAAAATCAGGAGTGAAGCCTTTTTATGTTCGACCAAAAGAACTTCCAAAGGAACGAATGGCCTTGAAATAAAAAATAAAATAGGGATTGCTTATGCAAATCCTTTCTGTATAATGATTATTATATTTTTCCCGTATTATTTGAATCCTTCGGGTCTAATCACTTGTGCCAAAAGTCTGTAAAGAGAATTTCAGTTTTGTGATCATCCGATGGAGCGATTCATCAGAGGCCGAGCCAGAAGCCATGTTCCGCTGTATGGGGAGGTTGCCTCTGCCCCTAGCCCTGGTCCTTGGGACTGCCCTCTCCGCCCCGCATGATTTATGCAAATTGAAAATGACCTTAGACCCCGCCAAGCGCACTGACACACTGTCCATTTGCAAAGTTTTGTGTATGAGGGAGGCGCCGCCCCTTGGACGCCCCTTGGCCGACGCTCGATGCCAGCTCCTTCACATATCCCTCCGGCATCTGCTCATGTCCTCGTCCACGTCCTTATCTATATTTACTTGCACTCGGGCGGGTTGGGGGAGTGCTTTTTTAGTCGGTATCGTTGTTGGCGTTTTACATTTTGCATCTCAAAGTATTTTAGCGCCATTATTTCATGAAATTCACATTTATTTTGCAGCTGCTCGCAGCAAAAAGCTGTCTGCCCCACATCCCGGCAACCTTTCCCCGCTCGCCGCCCCCACCAGCTTGTTCGAAGCATTATCCTCGTAAATATTTTTTATGGTGGATACAAGCAGTGTGTGTTCGCACACACATCCCTCACTTATCGTTGGCGGGTGGAGCCCGCAAAAAACAACCATTGTGATCATCAGAGACTTTTTTCCCAAGTATTTAAACAAATTAAGTTGGGGGTTAACGCAATGAAGATGGAAGTGGTCTCGCAACTAATTTATGACACATGAAACCAGTTGGTATAGCGTCGAGCCTTGTTTATCCTTACAGTTGATTATTCAACAGCCAGGGGGGTTGTGCTTTTCGACACCGTGCTACGGACGGTTGGAATCGCGGGGATAGTTCCGTCTGTTGAGGGGATTCGGTTCAGCAGGACGTGGAAGTTAGTGAGGTAATGTGGTAGATGGTCCGTCATAATACTCTGAAAACGTATAATGGCTATAATGTATAATGTATGATGTATAATGGTTCAAAAATACATATGATTCCGGGATGGTTATTGATTTAATCCAGTCTTGGTGAACCCACAAGGATATCTCGAAAGATCGACAAATGCTGGAATCGATGATCAGAATTGGACAACATTTATAGAGTCGAATAGCTTTAAATTTACTAATAGATTAAAAACCTTAAACCGATTGCTATCCATAATAACAATGTTTTTTTCGGATGACAACGGAATATAATGTTCGATACGAGAACAAATGTTTTTCAAATTCCGGGCGGAGCTTTTGAAACCCAGATCGTTAAAAAGGTAACATGTGTAGCTATTCCTAAAGCTTTTAATAATCGTTTCTTACCTGGATTGCATATTTTCTAATTAAATTTTTAGAGTAAGATTTTGGAGAAACGTTAAGTTAGTTAGGCCCATTGACCCAAAAACGTTGTGATGTTCATAGTCGGCTCCTAGATTCCGATATGGAGAGGTCCGTTTCAACGCAAACAAGTAACAAAGGTGTTTCAACGTAAAAATATTATAACAATTTACAAACCATACATAGTATTGTATATAGATTTCTAAAAATATAAAAAAGTTCGTTTAACTGATCAACAATTGAGTCTTGTCGCTTATGCCGGAAGCTGAGCTTTAAGGGAGAATCTCCTTCACATAGTCGAAGAATATGTCATTATGGAATACTTAATCAAACTTTTTGAAATTTGATGAAAATAGATTTATAAACTGATTTTTTAAAAGATAAACGAAATGCTTTTTCGGTGTAATCGGAAGCCGCGTTTAAATCGACTCGCACACTGCGTGTCTCCTTTGTGTCCATGGTGATGTTCTCAACTATGATCGAACAGATGTTTTTTAATTGGAAGAGAATTTACAATTCTATTAAATAAACCACAAAACAATCGAATCAGCACAGTCCTCTCAGTGGTTTACGCAAAATTTTTTAAAAAGCTGTGAAAATTTTTCGAGGATGCCTCACGAACCTCTTGGCTCAAAACGCAAGAACATCGTAAATACTAAATACTCGTATATCCACTGATATATCCAAGAAAGTGACTCTTAGAACACGATTTTTGAGCTTCCCTCTTTAAATATTTATCTAACTATTAATTGTCCTTGGAAGGTCCCCGTTTTGGCATCAGGCATCTTCAAACGATCCTGCTTTTTTTAATCTGACCATTTCGTACATAACACGATTCAATATTGGAGTCCTTGTGGTGGCAATGACGACAAGGTTGACCTCCAACAAAGGTGTTCTGGTAAGATTACACTGATAAAAATTACGTAGTCAAGATTGTCAATTAATTTACTTTCAGCACTTTCCCTGGAATGAGACCCAGAAGTCGTACATACTGTCCAGCTACCAATGGGGACATGTGCTCGTTCAGATTCCGGGCAGCTTCGTAGTGAGGCACCTTGGGGTAAGGACCACCCTGATCCTGTCTACGTTCATAGGCGCCGCGCTTAGTGCTCTTACGCCGCTGGGACTCCAAGCCGGCGATTGGAGGATCTTTTGCGGCATCCGCGTGGCCCAGGGGCTGTGCCACGGCATGAGTCTTCCCTGCCTCCACGAGCACCTGGCCAAGTGGTCGCCGCCCCCGGAGAGGAAGTTGCTCGGCGTAGTGGTTTTCTCCGGAATCCAGTGTGGCTCAATCTTGGCTCCGCTGGCTAGTGGCATCATTGCGGGTAGCCCCGTCGGATGGCCGGGAATGATGTACATGTCCGCCGGCCTGGGCTTCCTGTGGTGCCTGCTCTGGTGGTTCTTCGGGGAGAACAGTGCCGGGAGCTCATTCTGGATCGGGCCCCCCGAACGGGACTACATCGAGCGATCGCTTAGCTTGATTTACCGCCCTGCCCCAACTCCTCCAGTGGGTGGCTTCATACATATACCTGTTCCTGGCCGAATTGGCTGTCATGCGGAGTCTGATTCGCCGGACTCCTCTGCGAAAGTGGGCCCTCTCAGTGTCCACCTGGGGTCCAGCGGCCTTATTTATGGTCTTGGGATACCTTGACAGGCGCAACGCGACTTTGGTCGTGGTCCTGATGTGCGTAATAGAAGCGCTGAACGCCGGCTCCGACGTTGTAGGCTTCTCCAACGCCATCGACCTGTCCCCGAACCATGCCGTTGTCCTCCTGGGCATTTCCAGCGCCGTGAACGAGTTGCCAACCCCCCTGGGTCCCCTGGTATCCGGAGCGATCGTCACGGATCCGGTAGGTGGAAACCCCTTTGATGTAGAGAAATTATTCCTAATTTTATTCATTTATTTTTAAGACGGATCGCTCACAATGGCAGATCGTTTTTGGACTATTCGCCTTGGTCTTCTTTCTGAGCAATTGGGTTTTCATCTTTAGGGGCTCAAGTGACAGACAGCCGTGGGACGCGGAGGACTTTCTCCACAAATGCTCTGAGGATTGTTTCAGGAGCTGCGAAGAATCCGAGTCCCCTGATCTTTCATTGAGAGGAAAAGTAATGTTGAAGGAACTCTCTGAAATGGTGATGGAAGGAATAAGCCACGTAATACTACCGGAAGATGAAGAAATTAACGATAATAAATCATAATTTGTCTAAGGGTCATGTTTAAATATTGCTGGTAAATTTAGGCTTGAAAAATAGACATAGAATACCATACATTATAATAAATACCATAACGCAACTATAAGCTGTTGGTTTTTCGCGAACCGAGAGTCTGATAATAACTATAATAAAATTATTTGTTTTATAATAAAAGGATGAATGACTCTTTTAACCTCTATATTTTAGTGTCCAAAATCTACCCACTTATAATAACAGATGAATATCATATAAACAAACATAGATAGATTGCGTTATCATATTATTTGCCTGCGCCAAAATATAAAATTTTGCATAAAAAATAAAACTAACGAGAAAAGAAAGCTAATTTTGAGCGAGGCCGAAGATTATATACCCTTACAGTCAAATGGCGGCTTCTCAGTATTTGTAAAAGATATAGCAAATAAGATATATAGTTTGCCGATCCTTATAAGAATTTCAGTATCACACGGATTCTCCATAAAATGGATTTTGAAAAAGTACCACGCTTTCACTTTTAGTGTAGTTCTAGTCTTCTGATCTGTTTCAGATTGACGAAGAATTTCAACCTTCTATCAAGAAAACCAGGAACTTATAGCATTCTCGATCGTACAGTTAGCTTTGGGATATAGTACCATACACCGATCCCTTCTCTTCCTTGCAAGGAAAGAAGGGTATATGAAATATTTGAAGTCGATAGCTTCAAAACAAAGAGACTAATTTGCGTAGAACCGGATTTACGGACAGACGGACATGCTTATATCGATTCAGGAGGTAATCCTGATCAAGAATGTATATACAGAATAGGGTCAAAAATGTCTCCTTCACTGCGTTGCACTCTTGTCAGCAAAATTCTAACACACTCTGAGCGAAAATATCAAATTGAATTGTAATATATCACACATGTGGGAAAGTTAACAATACTTTGAGTTATTAAAAAATAAAAACACCATTGATACCTTTTACTTATTGTTGACAACAAATTACTCGAACAAAAAAGGTTTCCGGGCAATCAAATGTAATGGTGGCATTACCTGTAATGACAATTTTGATCTTATATCGACATAATTTCGAGAGTAGTTTAAGAGCTATTGTTTTTTTAAGTGTATTCGATGGGCGACTCGTGGGATTTCAGAAAGAATTTCCCATAAATCTCGCACCGGCGGAGTGACAAGCACGAAATGATCGGAATACGTACGACTGGGGTCTGCATTATATGGCAAATGTTTACTTTGTAGTGGCTGTCAAACAAAATTGTAAAGTCGAAAAGCGAGAGGTAGCATCTAGCTGGGGCGTTGTGTAATCAACAGCTTGATAAAACTTATTAAAGAAAACGGAGACCCAATCTCGATGTCTAATTGCCGTCATAATCGCTATATGATGGCCAAGAGCTTTAGATTACAGGCCCAGACGTATTTCAGGTATTGGATCAGTCGGATCGGCGAGTGCTGGGTGGCTTTCGAATCGAACAAGTCGCGTCTCGGATGGAATAACAGAGAACCCCGAATTTTAAATACGCGAAAATCGGTTACAATTAAATATATTAAATAAATAGAAAGTGGACTGAGTTCAAAGAAATGTCTTCTGAACAGAAAGGTGAACAAATATACGGAGCCTCGGCCAGGGGTGTCGAGAAATTATGATTTTTTTTACAAAATACAAAAACAAAAAGAGTACTCGTGTATTTAGAAATTGGAACTATTTTACCTCGATTCTAATCTGCTAAAAGTGCATTTGTGATAAGCCATTCATTGGAGTCAATATACGACATTCTCCACTTAAAATTCCGCGACACGCATTCCAGAGTTCTGACGTCAAACCAACAATTGGATTGGTTCCAAAGCTTGTCTTGATAGCTTTCTCTTTTCAAATATCGTCACTTGGGCGAATTCTACTTCCCATTGAGATTTCTGTCATCTATTTGTAAAATCTTTCAGGTTTTATACAATAATCACATTTGTAATGCATCCAGCATCCCAAAACTGTTTAACATGCATGATTTTCTAAGTAAAATATGAGTTTTCAATCAAAACTTTGTTTAAATTACTTAACTTTTGTACCTGTAGATGGATTTGGATCATGGTAATTCCATATTTAAAAAGAGCTAGTCTGTCTAATAGCACCTTAGAACAAGAAAGAAAAACTTCCGACGGATCTTAATGGAACCCTAGTCAAAAGTGAAATCAACCTTTTCCGATATTGCTCCGATTACATAGTTTCAAAAAGATTTTATTTTAAAAATATTTCCTAGGTTTTAATGTAGGAGTGTTCTAAAACCTTTCTAGTCGGAGTTATCTTTATCCTTTACGTTTAAAATTTAACCATACAGAGTTAGTATTCTTAATTATTTGGGATGAGGGATCCCCACTTGAAGTTGCTCTTCGAAAAGTCAATATAAAATGGCATACAAATTCGGGTATTAAGTCCAAAAACATATTAAATTACAGACTTTAATCGATTATTGGCCCAATAAATGCCCTTCGTAAATTGAAATGAATTGATTGGCTTCTCCGCCCCCAGGTCCCGTCATCGGCATTCGTCACCTGCAGGCGTTGCTGCTCTTCCTGGCCATTGTTGTGAACTATGTGGCCCGGCTCAGTGTAAGCGTTGCCGTGGTGGCCATGACGGACTCCGCCACCAGCAATCCCAAATTTCCGGTGAGTGGAAGTCTATTTTCTAGAAGCTTTAGCTATAAGCGTTATGCCATAACTGTCTGCATTGATAATCATTTAATTCATTAAAACCAAGTCCCTCCAAGTCACAAAAAGCAATTCACCTCCTACTCTTTTGTAAAAGGTTGTATAATATACCCCGTATAGCTTTGATCGTTTTTGATTATTTTTGCAACGCTATTTTGATATCGTAATCGCCGAAAAGCAATCACGGGAGCTTCGATTTGTCCGGTTATGCTTATCAAGTTTTTTGTATTGAGTCCAGAAAGCAGTTCCATTCTGGAAGAAAATAAAGCTTCTATTGAGATATTTAGAGATATATTAAGAGATATGAGGCCCAAGCTTCTACCCCTAAAAATGCCAAGGTTATAGTATTTTCGATCATTTAGTTATATGACAGCTATAGGATATAGTCGTTAGATCCGTGTGAAATATTATAGATATACCCAGATCCTCATAAAAGAGCATTAGAACGGAATTAGAAATCAGAATACATAATAATATTGACATAATAAAATTGATTTTGGAAAGTTTATGGACTTATTAAGAAAAGAAATTGTCATAAAATATCAATACAAGAAAGGAATGAAATATATTCATAGCACTATTTCCATCTGATTGTCCTGCTAGATAAGCTATCGAGCCTAAACACATTTATAGCTAAGCAGAAAATGTTTATGTCTTAACAAGAGGAATTCTAAAAGCTTTTTAATTTAAAAACTTAAATACTGGAACTTTCTTTCCGACTTGTAAAGGTGTTTGATTCGATTAAGAGTCATTCATAAAAATCGGAAAGTCTAAATAAATAAAGACATTATAGTATTCTTGATTCCCTATGATGATTTAAAAACTTTAAATCAAAATCGAATAAATTAAATCCGAAACAAGTGTCACAACATCGTAGTTTTAAAAGTAAGTCTTTGGAGTCAGAAGCTTAGCTTATTAATTATAATTCATAATGTTTAATCTTTTTTTGATCTTTCGAAAATCATTTAACTTTTAGATTAACGAGTTTGATTTTAAACATATTTATTTTAATCGTTATTTGATCATATCCTTGCTGAGACTAAAATAAAACTAAATCTGCTTTATTTAATGATACTTTTACTTATTTTAAAGTTTAAAATACAAAGTTTCTTTTTGTCTTATTAGGAGTACGACTGGAGTGGCGCGGAGACATCGTACGTCCTGTCCAGTTTCTACTGGGGCTACATTGTGACCCAGTTTCCGGCCGGCTTCCTGGTGCGCCGCTTCGGGGCCAAGAAGGTGCTCCTGGTGCCCACCCTCGCCACCGCGGTGCTGAGCGGCATCACGCCCCCCTGCATCGCCGCGGGCGGCTGGAAAGCCTTTAGCGCCATTAGGGTGGTGGAGGGCCTGTTCCAGGGCCTCATCTTCCCATGCATCCACCAGCACCTGGCCAAGTGGTCGCCGCCGAAAGACCGCAATCGACTGGGGGTGTTTGCCTACTCGGGGGCTGACTGCGGATCGGTTGTGGCCATGGCCAGCAGCGGGCTGATCGCCAACAGCTCCATGGGCTGGCCGGGGATCTTCTACGTGTCGGCGGGTATGTGTGGGGTGTGGTGCGTGCTATGGGTTCTGCTGGGCTCTAACAACGCCCCCAGTTCCCGGCTGATAGGCACCCGGGAACGCGACTACATCGAGCGGTCGATGGAGCGGGCCGACGGCTTCCACGCGCAGAAGATCCCGGTCCCGTGGCGCGCTATCTGGACCTGCGCCCCCTTCTACGCCTTGCTGTTCGTGCGGAGCGCCCAGGGCTGGGCCAACTCCACGATGCAGCTGCAGACGCCCTCGTACATGCATGGCGTCCTGGAGATGGACATCAAGAGCAACGCGCTCTACTCGGCGCTGCCCTTCCTGGCCATGTGGTGCATGTCGTACGTGTACTTGGCCTTCGCCGACGTGGCCATGTCCCGGAACTGGATGTCCCTCACAAGGCTCCGAAAGTCCATCAACACGGTCGCTTACTGGGGCCCGGCGGCGGCCCTCATCGGCATTGGGTTCCTGGACAAGAGCCAGACCAACCTAGCCATCGCCCTGATGACGATCAACGCGGGCTTGAACGCCGGCTCTGGCATTGGAAGCATCCTGACCATCATCGACATGTCGCCCAACCACTCCGGCATGCTGATGGCTATTGTGAACGGGATTGGGAACATATTCCCTCTCCTAACGCCCCTCCTGGTGGGAGTAATTGTAACGGATCAGGTAAGTAATGTCAACTCTGGTCATGAGTTTGAGATTTTAGATAGCTTGTCCATCTTTTTGATGTTTTTCTTTTGGAAAATAGATCCAATCGATTACTCGGTTTCAAATACCTAAAGTATTATTTAAGTTTCATTTAATTAATTTAATTTAGGCATTTAATTTTAAATTTAACAAAACTAAAATTAATAATAATAATAATAAATTAAAAACTTATTAAAAAAAATTAAATTACATCTCACTTAGCGCAAAAAGACCTAGAAATAGTTTAAATGAACGTCGAATAAATATTAATGAACAACCATTCTAATTTTTTATAAACCATTTATTGGTTTAAACATCTAAATTTAAAGTTTAATAGAAATACTTAAAATAATTTGATCAATTTGTTTATTAAACGTAAACTCAGAGCAGTTGCATGACGGTTTTTAAACTCAATTGTGGCAAAACATTATATGATTTTACAATTGATTTATAATTTAAGAAGCAATTAATGGGCCCAGTCGTAAAGTATCGATTAGGTCCATAATTTTAATGAATAGAATCTACTTCTCCTAACTTGGTTTACCAATATTATTATGTACCTGTATGCATTTAAGTTTCTTGATCCTACATGTTAACTTATTTCCGTATCCGAAAATCGTTGATACGAGGGCTGCTATATATATTTCTGGCCTAATAATGAAAATGGGTTTATTGTTTTCCAAAATATTCTCCATCAATATTTATACACTTTTGCATGCGCTCAAACCAATTTTCGAAGCACTTTTTCCACTCCGATTGAGACACCTCCAAAACATGATTTTTGAATGCTTCAACAGCATCTTCTGGAGACGAAAATCGTATAATTACTCGAGACTACTACTTTAAATTTTTCGATTTAAGGATAAACGGTAATCATGGCTTTTAATATTAATAATTATTATCATAAACTAAAAGAACTCAATCAATCGCTGTTTATCTTAATAATATAAGAAATTATTAACACTTAAATTCCACTTTAAGCTCAGTTGGTTTTAGGTGGATTGTTAGCTATAATTAAAAATTGATTAATGGACAATGATGCTTTCCAATGTGATATATAAATCTTATTTTCCTTTATTAATATTTTTAATTTCTTAAATGTATTTGCAGGGTTCTCGAAGTCAGTGGCAGATCGTGTTCGGCATGACAGCCGTGGTGTTCTTCTTCGGCAACCTGATTTACCTTATCTGGGGCACGACGGACCGGCAGGCGTGGGACGCCGAGGACTACCTGGGACCTCTGGACAAGGAGGGCACGGCCGGGAACCAGATGGATCTGAAGGCTAGGGCGGCGAAGCCTGAGTCCAAGACGACTTGATTAGCGACAGGACATTCAAATCGGGTATCGCAACAGGCTATGCGTCAAGGACGGGCGTAGACGGAGCATAGATTGGAAAGAAAAGTTAAACTGCCCAACGCTGATTAAACGCATTTTGGGTCCGGAATTTTGCGTTTTAATTAGAAATTCTCAAAGCGTTCCTCCGGCCGCGTTTGTATTTTAATTTCTTGTTTGTACGCATTTCCTTCTCTGGCCGCAAAAATTTAATAGAAAATTCTTACTATTTCTTTGAATGAATTCATTTTCTATTTCTGTCCGCATTTGCATGCGAACGGCACAGCACCCTCCGGCCGGGAAACAAGATTTGGCTCCAGCTTACCCAGTCCCAGTCCAAGTCCCAATCGCAGTCAGTGCCGTCCCCATCTATATGCTTATCCTTGCTCTCCGCCTCGTCCTGGGCGGAGGCAGTCAGTCAGGAGAGGCAAACAGCAAGGAAAAAACTTTGCACACAAATCAGAAAAATGGACACTTGGTGGAATTTATGCACGAACGCGTGCGCACAGTACGTCGCATGGCCATATTCGGAATGGGCTTGTGGTGGCCACCAAGAGGGTGACCAGGAGGGTGACCAGGAAGGACTCCTATACCCTCCCCCCCCCCCTGGCCGGAAAGCCAAAAGAGGCTTATGGCCTGGCCAGCAAGCGGCTGCGGTGCGTTTCTGTGGCGCAGACAAAAACCAAAACCGAAACCAAAACGAAAATGTTTTTCAATTAAAAACGTTGCGGAGCGAGCACAAAAATTCATTTGAATCGCCGAATCACTTTCCTTGTCCAGGCTTTCCCATCTCCCTTTCCAGGATCACCCAGCCTCCACCCCCCGCCCCGCCCAAGTTGCGTCAATGAAAAGTCATAAGTGGGCGTGGGATTTGAATAGATTCGGGTGTTCCTACATGTACTCCCACGCATGTAAACAAGTGCCAGAAGCAACTGTTGTCGGCTAATTAGATAGATGTCGGGGCTCTTTTACATTTTGCAATAATCCGAGTAATAAAGGCAATATGTTTCGTGTTCCAAATGTCCTGTTTATGGAGGGAACGAGGAGGTCCTTCGAGTCACAAAGTAACCAAAAACAGAACCATTCATTCGTTCTAATTAAATTCTCGCCTATATATTGCGGTTAAATAAAAGCACTTTATTTTGGAGATTCAGACTCATTATTTCTAAAACTTATTTAGTTTGGAAAGAAACCCGTTTTAATAAAATCAGTAAAACTACAAAGAAGGTCAAAAGTTGGAGGTATAGTCGAGTTTCCTAAGAGGCTAGATTGCATCGGCTGGAGGATAAATAGAGAAGGGTTTTACTTTTATTCATTCTTTTATTTTTTTGAATGCAGTATCGGTTATAATTACTAAGAATCGAGCTCTATAGCTTTTACCCTTTAACCCTGTGCTGTAAACCTTTTAATATTTACATTTTAAAATGTTTTATTTTTGTTTCAGCTTTTTGTACAATTAAAGGATTTTGCGAAAATATTAATAGCACCATAAACTTCATTCAGAATAAAAAACGCACGCTATTTTTCCTTTATTTCTGGTTTTTCATAATCCTAAAACTCGAATTAAAAATACTAAAGGAGATCAGTGGTGATATTGCACAAATGCCTGTCTACATATTTTTTAAATATTTTTAATATTAAAATTAAATATTAAAAAAAAAAAGAAAATCTCCCACTTCTTTATCGAGTTTCTTAAAATATTCCAGTTTCTTTTGATAGACAAAACCAGTTTAAAAAATTCGACTTTTTTTTTATTATTTCGATTAAAATTGTATTGGAAGAAAACCTATATAGTGAGTTTTGAAGACGAAAACAATTTCTTGCCTTAAAAGAGTAATTTTTCAAGGTGGTTTTGTTGAGGACTGCTATTAATCTTAAAAAATGAGTGTAAATAAAAAATTAAGCAAACAGTTTTTTAATCTAGTCTAGTTTATTGTAAAGTTTAAAAGGCTTGAAAAGCCAAATAGAAGGCTACGAAAAAGCGACATATTGAAAACTGTTTGACAAAGAATTACTTAAATTTTTTCTTCCAAAATTAAAGATTCCAATATTTTGGTGAAAACTAGGTAGACCAATAAATAAGAATACAACTTATTTCGAATATTATTGAAAGAAGTTACTAAAGTAACCAAATAACTATAAAGTAAAAGGCATACTTGAATAAGCATTATCGAAGAACGAATAAACGTACTCACTGGATATAATAAACCAACTACGATGCTATTTAAGTTTAAGCTCCATAAAGATGGAATAAATGTTGTAAATAATATGTACCTCAACCTCTCCAGCTTTTGCTCAATATTATCTTAATATGCCCTAATATGTGTGGATTTTTGTTGGTTCTAGAAGTCCTCCATCGCTTTCTAGAGACCGCAAATCAATATCATTACAGGCACATCAAAGGTAGTTACTATGGAAAACTAATGCCTCTACCACCTACCATCGCCTTGCGCCTGCCGACTGTCTGGGAAGAACGTTAATTTTGTTCCGGCCTACCAATTAAATTGGAATATGCAGAAATTCCTGGTTTCTATGCATTTAATAGGATACATGCTGGTCCTGTAAGCACGTCTCAGAAATATAATCGAGCCATCTGGGCTGGGCAACGGCAAAGGCCACAACAACTTGTGCAACAATAGGCCAAGTGAAGAACGCCTCTCAGGACATTGTCCGGGCCGGATAGTGGACATCAAGGGCCATCAGGCGCAGCGATTGCTTAAAATTAAATTTATGCCTCATGCTTTCAATTGGGAGTCGCTCTCGCCTGCCGGAGAGGCGGTTGGCATAACAAAAGCGGCAAATTAACAGCCACAAAAGAGACATTCGGCTTGTGGCCTACACAATATGGTCAGCTCCGGTTTGGGCCCTGGCTTCTACTCCATTTTCTGGCCTGTCCAGCTTGGGTCCAGTTCAGACTTCGGCCAGTCGGCCAGTCGTCCAGTCGGCCTGTAAGTCAATGTCATGTGTTCTCCGGCCGAGAGCTGCCAGTGACACCCGGAATTCGTTTGCTCGCTTTCCGAATTCTTCTCCGGAGTGCACGCTTAATTAATATTGCATAAGCGCAGGCGCCGTTCCAATCCGTTCGCAGCTGTTTCTGCTTTACTGGCGGCTCCGTAATTATGGCCCATCTTCCTGGTCCCGCCTACCGCCTACCGCCTCTTGCTTTCCATCGCCCGACGTCCTGGTCCTCTGCTCTTGGCACGTTATTGTCCTGCCCCACAGGCACCGGAAATTTATGCATCGTCTTCTTTTGTGCCGGGCTCCCGGGGCGCTTTCATGTTTATCGAGTGCATTAAGTGATGTTTTTTCGGGCCCGGTAGAATGGACCAAATGTCCATCAACGGACAAAAAGAACACATTGGTCAAGTTTCGGGGCCTTCAATGGGGCGTGACGAAGAGTTTCATTTTTGGCCACTGACGCTTCCATTACCACGACCAGTTTTTTTATATCCGTAGCTTATGTTAAACCAAACAATTTGTATGTGTTTTTTTTTGTATTTAAATAAATTTGTATATATCCTTTGGTACTAAGGACATGCTGGGTCTACTGGGTTACATTGTAGGGGGACTGTTGCTTAATAAGGGTTTGAATGCCCCTTTGAAAAACTTTAGCTTATAGGAGGATATAGCCATAGAAGGATATGGCTTCCACACAATAATTCCTACAACTCTGGAAATATCGCGGCCTTCGAATCTTTCTTTTTCTTTGTTCGAAAAGACTATACGATGTCCAGGTCCCATGTGAAACGTAGTTACGAGGTGGCTTCTAAAGAGGTTTGCTTTAACATCAAATTTTTCATGGATTTCAGCCAAAGGAGTTATGAGAATCATTATGAGCTACTAAGGATATATCTTTCTGACAATTTGTCTAACGATTGTTATGCTAGAATCTTTGATTGGTCTCTTTTCCAGGCAGATGGACATGCTTCTATCGACCCAGGAGGCAATCCTGATCAAGAATATATACTTAATACGGTCGGAGATGTCTCACAAATTTAATACAATTATTTGAATGATTTATAAGAATACATAATGTGTGCATCAAACTACGTTAACAATATTCAAATTGCAAATTGAACTATTTGGGGAAAGTGGTTACCTGATAATCGGTTATTTGGCCAAATTATGAGCCGATTTCCAGAACTATTGGGTGATTATCAAGTTGTTTATTATAATTATTATTATTACATTAAATCAAGGTAAACAATGAGGAACTTACTAAGACCTATTCAAGGGCTTTTAAGGGAAAACAAATACAAGATGAAAAAGTTTTGTGGCCAAAGGACCAACTTGACCAGTGACCTGCGGAAAAATTGAAAATAATCAGTTAATAGCCTGCCAATTGAAGTCAGAGTGAAAGTAATTAGCATTGTTCGTTAAACAATTAAATTAAAAGCAAAACAGGAATCAAATCCAATGAAAATTTAAATTAAACATGCACAAAGCGAGCACTGATGTGGATGGCTGGGTTTCCAATCGGAGAGGTCCTTTCGCCTGGTTTTTGGCGCAAGCACAGCTTCGGAGCTCTGGAATATTTAAAATATATATTTAATACATTATTCTTCATGGTCTGTCTGCTTTAATCAGTGTTGTCTCTGACACCGTTTTGTTTGAATTCTCATTTGCATTTACATTTGAATTCAGCTCTCACTGCATCCATTTTTCTCCGCCTCCCTCCCACAGGGTGGCCGACCGGATTTGTGTGACCTTGTTTCTGGGCCGGAGCCGGAGCCGTTTCTACCTTTGGCCATATGGCTTCCTCAGATGAGAGCGGCAGATCGGAGCCGAGTCAAGTCGTGTTGGAGAAAATGCTTTGCTATTGTTAATGGTCTGGCTGCAAATATTGTCGACTTGTCGCTATCGTTGTCGTTGCCAACCAGCAACCAGCAACCTGCAACCAACAACCTGCAACCTGCAACCTTGCGGGGCTGGGGAATTTTTAGAATTCATTGAATTTTAGAACGTAACAATAAAGCACTCAAGATGTGCAATGTGCCAAAGCAACCAAAGGAATGCCGAGCACACACTACAGCTCATGTAAATGGGGAAAAATATATTATATAATGTGCACAAACAAAAAACGAGATAACATTTTCGAGCACTGAGGTGTTTGCTTTGCACAATAAAGGCCGGGATTCGACACAAAGAAAGCATTTCCTGCCCTGCGTATCATAAAATTATTCTCCAAGTCCAAGTACAAGAATGGTAGGGATTATGTTTAACTTACCAGTCCTGTCCCTAGAGTCCCAGGAGGCAGGACTCTGTTAATGTTTTTCTTTCCGTGTACGAGCCTTGCACTCGTATGTGCTTGTTTTGTTAGTGCCGCTGGATTGCTTGGCGAAGGCAACGAGCTCGAAAATTGTGCAGAAAATTTCAGCAAGTTTTCCGCGCCTTTCGCCGCTAAAGGCGAAATCACATTTGCAATGAATTGCAGCTGTTGCATAGACAGAGGAGGAGCTGCACTTGCAGCATCGGCAACAAACGCCCCGAATGCCAGGCCCGGATTTGCAATTCATTGGCGTGTGTATTTTGCCAGAGTGTCTGCTCCGGTCCGGGTGTTGTGTGTTGTCTTCTGTGTGTGTTGTGATCGTCTCTATGAAATTTGTTTAAATGTAATTCGTGGCCATAAACGCCTTAGCCAAGTCGTAGCGAGATTGAAATTTATTCAGTGCACTCCCCAAGTCCCGATTCCAGAGTCCCTTCGCCCACACCTACACTCGTTAACAGGAGTAAACGTGTTGATTTATTGATTTTGCAAGTCGCATAATTTACTTCACCTGCACGATGACAGCCAGAGGTGGGTGGAGGAGACACCCAGCCACTGCCACACGGCAACAACCACAGGCGGAATCATCGCCAATGACAGGACAACACCAACACCAAAACCAAATAAAAATCCTTGGCTCCTGTTTATTTCTCAGCGCTCAGCTCTCAGTCCTCGGAAGCCTGGAAACCTGGGTTGCCGTGTTCCTGCATTTTGCATTTCCCATTCCCATGCCCATTCCCGATTCTCCATCCTCCATCCTCCATCCTCGATTCTCCATTTCACTTTCATAGAATTTTTTGCATGTCTGCTCGCCGGCCTGATTGTCATCTTTTTCGGCGCCTCCTCCTGCCTTCGATCCTGTCGGGGCTTTCGCCATTTACCACTTTACATGTGTGAGTGTGTCTACCTGGTGGCAACATGCAGCATGTAGCATGCAGCACAACAGCAACAACAATGTCTGGGCACTCGCAATATCGTGCTCTATTTTTGAGTTCTGTTTTGAAACGGAAACGAAAGCGGTTTTTGTATGCATTTGCAGCCTCCACCCCAGCATCGCAGCATCGCAGCATCCCAGGATGCCTCCATTCCAGCATCCCAACATCCCAACATCCCAAACAAACAACTGCAAAGATGCATGCCTCCGAAAAAATCTGTTTTTCCTCTCAGACAAAGCCACAATGCTCTTGTCGAAAGGCAAACAAATGTTAATACACCATAGTGCCGCATAAAAAACACAGTTTGTGGTAAAATGGTTGCAATTCCCACCTTAATTGATGTATTGGGAATGGTATTACAGACCTCGTAGTTCTAATTCCTGCAGCATATGTAACTTTTATTAATTAAGGGAATTATTCAAAGCTTGTTGGGAATTTTTTTTGGGTGCTAGGAGAATGCATTTTTTTAGAGCTATTTATTATTTTAAATAATATACGAAAATTTTTCATACTTTGAGGAACACGAAGCTGGAAGGTGTCCTTTTTTTCTTTCTTTGTAAACTTTCTTATCTTTCTGCATAATTTATGTATAAATAATAAAATATCTGAAATGACGATGCCGTAGCAGAGTCATACTTAGAACGTCTTTAAAAAAATTTGCGCCAACCCAAGGATATCAAATATCGGCCGACGTTACGTAGAACTCTTACACATAAGCGATATATGTTAGACATAGAAAAGAAACCTTAAGTCTCTAGATCTTTTGAGTTTCCTTTTTATTGAAGCTAAAAAGAAAAATTAACCGGTTTTCATTAACCTTAAGGACCAAGTTCGAGCAAAAATATCCTTAAAAATTAGGAAATTCTCACGATAAGTATTCTTAATTTTAAAAGTATTTGAAAAGGGTCTCTGGATCTTTTGAGTTAATGAAATTGAAGCTAAAAAGAAAAAAATATCCGATTTTTCAACACCCATGGTCATTAAAAATTATTAAATTCTTACGATTAGTATTGTTAATTTTTTAAAGTATATGAGAAGGGTAAATAAACTTTGATTCTAATAGAAATTCACTTTCCTTTCTTATTGGAGATTCATTTTTTCTGACTTTTGATACATTGACATGTTTTGAACAAACAATAAACAAAACAAAAGATTCCATTTGGCACAGGTGTCAATCATGTTGACGGAAAAAAGTGCATATTCCCCTTTTAATGGATTATCAGCTGTTGTCGATGACACATTCGTCGCGTTTTGGGGTCAAACTCCCTCTCCGAACTCTACGTCTACTAGTCTCTTGCTTTTGCATCTGATGGGCAAGTAATGGAATATAGAATAGAGAAAATTATGCTCGTATATAGTGAGTTTAATTAAAGGTGGAGTAACTTCTAATAATGAAAAAATGGAAAATAATGTTAAAATATTTCATTGTTTAAAGAACTATTAAAAAGATAATTCGTTTTTGGAAATCTTGTTAAAAATCGCTTGTGCTGCGGGTTAATCGTTACATTGTATTGCCTTTGTAATGTCTGGCTATTTTATTGTCAAATCTAAGCTCTGTGGATCCCCATGCGCTACTCCTCCCAAAAAATATGCTATGCTTTTTTTTGACCGTGGCTTTAATGGCGCATTTAAGCGCAACCGCAGCCCTTAACAACATCACCGGCAACAATCCTGACTTGCATGTGTGCACTTTATGTACTGGGGATGGATGTGGATGTGTTGTGTGGTTTTTTCGCAGCAACAGCAACAGCAGCAGGAGCAGGAGCAGCAGGGGTTAGAGCCATGGCAGTGGCATCAGCCAAAACACCGTTTCGGTTAAAATGCCGAGACACACGCTTGCGCGAAATTTTATGATAGTATTTTGGGGTAATGGCTTACCGCATTGTAGCTGGCGGAACAGCAGAGCTCCAACTGCCACTGCCACTGCCTGCTCCTGTAATCTAGTGCTGAAATATGGTTTTAAGGTAGATTCAAGGCAATTTACCATATTGGCCGCAATACAATTTGCGCCGAACAGCGCCAGCCTGCATAAGGCCACATAAATAGCCGGCAGCCAGGCTCCCCGCTCCCAGCTCCCAGGCGGAGGACCAACAAAAGCCCGGCTGGAATAACAACTGCAATGCCAGCGACATGTGTATTTAAATTTGCTGCGGCTTCTGTTATTTGTCTTTGGCTCGGTTATTGTTGTTGTTATTACAGCGAGCAGCGACAACCAAAACACGCCATTTAATTATGATAATAAGCCTCGGATATGTGCGTATTTGAGCTTTTAATACCTTAATCTCCAGTCCGTAGTCTTCCGTGTATTTGTTCTTCCCAAATTCCGCTTAGAGCTCCGATTATACAAGCACAGGCCTTGAGAAAAATTTGGGCTTTAAGCCGGATTTACCGTCTTGCTACCGTCAAGCTACCGTCAAGGTAAAGGAGTTATAACAGCTTTGCTCGATAGTCTCGATTCTTACCCTTTCCTCACGGGCCACCCCACATCCTTCCGTGTCTATTCCCTTCTTAACATGGCCCAATCCTGATTACCTTATTTTCGTAATACATAATTGCGGTTGTTATTCGATATTTAACATAGTTAGTGGAATTTATTCATTACTCGAGAGGTCGCCGATGAAAATATGTTTATATTATCAAAAAAAAACTAAATTTTTACATTATTTTTTGTTCTGTTTCACAATAAGTCTTTTTTATAAGAAGATAAGCACAGTCTTAGCTTTCATAATCCGGAACAACTGGAAGTCGTAGTTTGAACTCGACTTTTGATATCCGGTACCCAGGCATTTATCGAAAGTTATAGTTTCTCTTCAAATATTCTAATGAATAATAAACGCATAAATACCTAGGTATATAAGTAGTTGTTTATTTATGTAGATTATTTTCGTTGCTTGAAAAGAGCTTCGCTTTACTTTTCTTCAACTTCCAATCATATTCTCCTGCTCTTGCCTCAATCCAATTTAACATTCCCCCTTTTTCTTTACGAATGTATCGATATCTTATTGGTTTTCTTTACGAATGTATCGATATCTTATTTGAAAAAAAGAGTATTTAAACATAAATCTATTTTTAATTCCCACATATAATATATTATATACATGTATATTATATACATATATCCATGAATATTGAGTATAATTATTAAAATTAATATCACTTATTTTTAATATACCAAAATCGAATAAGTTCGGAAGTTTACCTTGAAATTATTTATCTATGTATATTATTTTGCTATTTTTTATTGCATATGCATTATATGGAATATCCTTAAATTCCATATTCTGAGCATTTGTAGGAAAATAAAGGAGTAAACCATTTTTTTTTTAAGAAACGTATACCTTTACACGTTTTAAACATAAATTCCATATAATAAATTGAAGTAATTAGTATTATGTATTATGTAACAATACATTGAAATAAATTTGTATCTAACTTAAACGCAACTACAATTAGTCAGAGGCCTTTTTTGCAATCCACGAAATCGACTCCGGAATTCAAATACTGGGCTTAGCTTTAAATCAATTGATCCTGTTCCAGGAGAAGAGGCTTTCGCTTCAAGTGCTCCCAGGATTGGCCCACAGGTTATCCCGTCCCATTCGTTTTCCTTATCTGCTCTTTCCTATGAGCTTTCGAGGCTTTTAAAAATCACACTTGTTCGGCTAATTCCTTTCAAGTTTTTGGTAAATAACCTCACCCAACTGGCACTTTTAGCGTTGACGGCGGATGCGAACTGCCACTGGCAGTCCGGGCCTGGTTCGGGTTCGGGTTCGAGTGCTGGTGCGGGTGGGGGTCCGGGTTCTGGATTGTCCGGGTTTGTCTACACTCTGGTCGGCAGTGGAGTTGCGGTGGTGCAGCATATTCGGCAATTCATTTGGCCTCCTCTGTGCCACACTTTTTCTCGGCCCACTCAGTTAGCCATGTTACCCGTTAGCCATGCAAGCCCGTCACGATTTCAGACTCTGCCGCCAGCCACAACTAGATTTTTGGTTGCCTCGTTGAAGCTTTAACTGCTCCTGCTCCTGCTCCTGCTCCTGTTCCTGCTCCGGCTCCTGCTTCTGCTTCTGCTCCTTCTGCTGCTGCGGCGTTAGGCAATTTGTTTGTCATTGCGATGCAAGTGTGAGTGCTGCATGCTTTGATACACTCAGAAAATTTGCCAGTACATAAGGTATTTTTGAAAATGAGCACACTTGAAATTCATTTCACTTTGCTTTTATCATGAATGAGTTACTTGGTTAGTTGGAATCAATTTTATATTTATTTGTTTAAAAGTTGTTGGCTTTAACAGCCTTAATTTTAAATCGATATTTTAATAATTCAATCTTTAAAGTGTGTTTTAATTTTTTTAATAAATATACAATATATACAATAAATATACAAGACGGGAAAAAAATTGTTGACGAACTCACTTTGAGCTCAAAACTTCTGATATTAATATTATGGGAAATTGTTTGTTTGGCCATCACCTTTAACCTATATATGTATAAACCTGGTCTGATAGTCACGCTTATTAATTTTTCATAATTAAAACATTAATTATTAAGATGCATAGTGCATAGTAGCATTTTTATTCGATTGGTACTTTTATCGAAGTTTTAAAAAAATATTTGAAACTGAAACGTTGTTCTTTAATGAAATAAACGCATTTAAAATTTCAAATTTCTAGAGTACTTGTTCTTTTATTTTTTTTATCTGGTATGCATAGAAAAATATTTGATGAAAGGGGAATTTTCAATGGACATTTGCACGAAGAATTTATATAGTTGGCGGGGAGCAAAAAATGTTCGTGAATTCCTGATACGACTGCTAATCGCTTTTTAATTCGCTCAGTGTGGCCATACATATGTGAGTGGGTGGGTGGGGGAATGGAGTGTCAAAGCTTTCTTTTGGCTGATACGTTTTGTGACGTTGCCATTGCTGTTCTCGTTCTCGTTCTCATTCTCATTCTCATTCCCGTTGCCTTGCCTCTTCTTCATGACTCTTCTCCTTGCCACATTCTCCCCCGGAGGCAATCGTCAGCGATGTTCGCTGGCGCTGGAGCTGGATCCCGGACAGGAGATTTATGCGCTTGCCAAGCTCGAGCAAGAAAACGGACAGCAATTAATTTGCATTCTGGTAATTAATTTTGCATTTCTCCAGTCCTTTTGAGTTTTTTGCCATGCCGTGCCGTGTCGTGCCTGGGCGAGTTTCTTTGGCAACTAGTTTCTGTGTTTCGGGTATGTCATTTGCCAAACGGCTGTTTGCTTTTTAATGCGAGGACCGGCATGCGAGTCCTTAAAGCTAATCAAGTGTGCGCCGCCCGGCCTCTAATGATAATGGCAACCTGTTGCCACAGGTGCAGGTAAATCAATCAGCAGGCACTCATCTGCACTCCTTCTGCACACAGCCCCATTAATTATGCAGCTGGCTGGCCGACTTTCGGTCTGTAAACAGCCGGATAACAAGCCTCCCCGAAACCCGAATCCGGATTGCAGAGCAATTCGAGTTGTTGTCATTTAGGGACGACGCGCCGGCACCACCGCCGCTGGCTGAGTGGGGCTGGAATATATGGGAACAAGGCGACTCGTTGTGGGATGTGGGGTCTGTGTACAGTGGCATTTCGATTCGATGGATAGTGCCAGAGGTGGCAATTTACAGTCGATTGAGCTGATGTGGGAGGTCCTTTCCAAGCTTCTTTCGTGTTTTCTTGTTTTTCTTCTTAGAGCTAGACAGTGTTGGAAAGTAGTTTGATCGAACATGAGATGGACTTATATCTAGATCATAATAGAGTAAAGGGGATAACGTCTTATACAATTTGTGGAACTAATGTGGAACTAATGTAGACATATGTGTGTGTGACATTTTCTAAGGAATAATATATGTAGATATATTAAATAGTTGTATAATGTAGATATATTAAATAGTTAATGAATGTATTTATAAATAAAGAAGCGTATACTTATTACGCAGAACTATGGAGAAACTATCCTTTTTTGTGGCCAAGACGTCACAAAAAGTTTTAAAGTCTTAAAAAAAATGAAATAATGACGTCAAACCTTAAAAGAGAACAACAAGCTTTAATGTTGCAAAACAGAAAGCCTAACGGAACTACCCTCTGTTAACAAATAAGTCGTTCGTGATATCAATTATGGCCACAAAAATTGCTCGTTGTCCCCATAGTGCCTAGTAAAAGTAGGGTTGGGCCTGCCTAATATATAACTGTATTGTTAGGTAGGAGTGTGGAGCTTAATTTCAATAAAGTTTAAGGATTTTCTCTGGGTTTTTAAAAACCCTGTTTTAGGTGTAAAAATTGTAGAAAAATATGATTATATATTTTTATTCAATGTATTAAGAACCATTTCTTCCATGATTCTACATATCCTAATAATATAGATGTAATAATTAATACCCCAATTCGAACCATTTCCGGTTCGGTTTACATTTCATCTTCTCCGGAATTTGCGACTTAAATTTTTCAATCATATATTAATTAGCTTTCGAGGACAATACTAAATGGGAAATTATGTTTATTTATATTGTATTATCTAAAAAAGTGATCAGTATCAGAAAACGTAATTCGAATTAATAATAATAATTTGTAATTTTTCCAGTAATCAGCACCCAAAAATACGAATCATCTGAAAATTTCAACCAAATCGGGTTTGGAGGCTTTGCGCAACGTCACCCGTTAGGCTTCACTGTACTCTGAGATGCAAACAGAAACTGACTAGCAGCTGCCCCAAGTGTTTGTTGCACTTGCGGCGCCAGTCGTTATTGCCATTGTCGCGGGAGTTCATAAAGCTTACGCCAGATGTAAGCGACTTGTGGGTGTTTGTTGGAAAACAAGATATTTCGGGGAAAGGACCAAGGGGTCTGGGGGCCACGAGGGTAAGGGCAAGGACAAGGCGGGAAAGGGACGCTCAGTGCCTGGCGGTGCATTCGACTGCACTTCATTTAGCTTTTAATGACAATATCAATGACTATTTTCCGCCATTGTATTGTTCACATTGTATTGCATTACATTGTCTATTGTCCCAGCTGGGATGTCATTTTATTCGATATTCACTTGCAATTAATTAAGTGTAAAAGCGTTGACACACCCGTCCTTGCAGGAGGACACGGCCAATGTGTAGGAGGATGGCCGAGTCCTAGTCCGAGTCGCAGTGCAACAAATGACGCGTGCAGCTATTGCTTCATGTTTCGTTCAAATAAACATGCATCTTAATTTTAAGTGTTAGAGCAGAACCTTATATCTTACTAAAGCTTTCACCCAAGTGGTTTGTAAGATGTGTAAATAGATCTTGATATAATTCTCCCATGGTTTCAATGCCGGAGAAACACTTCTGAGTGGGGTGAGGAGCTCTGAAATTTTGTATGCCCCCTCCCCCCTTTTACAACATCATTCAAAATCATGTACATTGTATCTAACTAAAAATAATTTTTTCGGGTGATGAATTCCTCACCCGCTCAGATTTCGCATGAGGAGTGTTCCTCACCCGACATACACCTTCCGCCGGCCCTGGTTAGATACGATTCAATAAATATATAGTATAAATAGTATAGTCATAAAGACAATCGTCGTTAATCCGCGAATTTAAAATCTAAATCTGGATTACCTTCAAGTCGATTTTTACAATAGCTTAAATTTTTTGTGAAAATAGTGGAAAAAGACTTCACTGATTGAGGAAGTAAGCAATATACTTTTTCGATTTGTCATACTATATGTTGTTTTTTTCTTAAAATCAATAAATTAACTGTTACTAATTTTATTAGAAACTCCGATAATCGGCTTATACTAAATAGTTTGTAAAAATTGGTTTTGGCTTGAATATTAAAAATGAAAGGCATCAAAATATATTATTTACACGAGACAACTATCTAGAGGTTTGCATTTGAATTGGTTTTTTTAATCAAATAAGGCATTTCCCATTAAGTTTCAACGATTTTGGCAGCCAAATATTCTCCTTTGGCCTAATAAAGTTTCTATAAATCGGATTATTCAAGATATTTATGTTACTATTTTCAAATAATTTATTAAATTGTATCCAAAATGAGAGCTTACTTTATAAAACTAAGAAAGAAATGGTGCTATATACAATAACTTTTTTTTTATTGTATTGTTTTTTTATAGTTTTAACGGATAAACTTCTTTATTGTTAATTTTAATAATTTCGGGTTGTTTGAAATTAAACCTATATAATAATTATTATGCTCTTTACTCATGTTCTTTAAAAATATATTCCAATTATGGGTTGAATTTTCTTCAGAGGCTTAGAGGTAAGATGACGTAGGAGTCTTGAGTTCTTGGTCTTGGATCTTGGGAATTGAGTTGCAAATTTTTAGGAAAATAAAAATTGGATGGTTTTATACTTTTTTCACACCGTTAACGATTGTTTTCCATTGTTTCCGGTAAATTAATTCCATTATTAACATTGATTAATCAAAAATAGTGCTTATGTTTAAGTTTTGAAACCTTTTTACCAAAGAAATCATTAAAAGCTTTATTCTAAACACTACGTATCAATAATAAAAATTGATTTTATTATAATTTTAATAAATTAATAATGATTAGGAATCATTACGGAAATGCATCAAAAGTCGTAGAGAAATATAAAGGCTTACAGGTTTTTGGTAGGTACATACAATATCCATTATTTTTGATTAATCGTATTGCACAGATCTGTGTAATTTACCGAAACCGAAAATTCATATTTCATTGCATTAAAATAATCAAATGGAAATGCAGAAACTCGGTTTTCTGAAAGCCATAGATATTTTATTAATGCGAGTCTAAGAAATAATCACTCATGGGCTGCAGTGCAGGGAATAATTAGTCCTAGATTCGGTTTCGCTCCCGCATCCTCCCAGGGCATTGCAAGTTAATTTAAGTTTATTCCTTAAAGTTTCTGGCTGCTCGCTTTGCATGCTCACTGCGAGGCAGAGTGGCAGAGTGGCAGAGTGGCAGTGTGGCAGTGTGGCAGTATGGCTGTGTGGCACTGTAATAAATTCATTACGAAATTGTCGCTGGATAAAAAGATAAACAAACGCAAGTGTAGTTTATCGGGGCGTGGGGCGTGAGGCGTGGCAGGAGGAGACCAAAAACAAGGAAACATTTTTATGCGCTTGCCAGCGGAAGCCGAAAGTTTGGTCCAATGGGAAAGCGCAGTCGAGAAATAAAATGGAAATGGAAGCTTCAAAGGATGCCTGACTCCCCACCCAGGATCCAGGCAGCCAGGAAGGCAGGAAGACAGGAAGCCAGGGGGGCTAGGAAAGCTATGAAGAAAACTGTTGAAAATTTATGGAAAATGCACACAAAATGAGTGTGCACAAATAATTTGTTGTGTTGCAAAAGTTGCGTTGTTTGTATTGCCAACCGAATTCGTCGTTGTCGACATCGCTGGAGAGTTTCCTATGCAGTTAATGTAATTTACGAATAATTTGTTGTCTTGGCCCACTCCCTGTTGGGTTTTTTTGGCCAGGACTCTGGGCTGTCCCTAATGAGAAATGCGAGTCCCAGCCAGTAATTGGCGAGTTCCCTGCTCCGAGTCGTTGCGGAGGATTCGGAGGAGTCAGATCCCCAAGCTCCTCATCCAAGAACAAAAACCCAGATTTGTGCAGAAGCAATAGAAAAGGAATTTGTCTTTGACTAACCCAGCATGAACTCAAACACGTTTGGCTTAACATGTTAGGACGCCTTTTAAGCTCCGTTTGTTTCGGATGTTTCGCCAAAGGATGGATCTACATATGGTACTCCCCCATGCATCCCACTCTCTCTCTCTCTCTTCATTCACATGTGCTCCGCCTGCACGAGGAAAAAAGCTGGCAGGGAAAGACACTGGTCCGGGCTAAGCCAACTCCTGGTTGCACTACTCCTAGTGCCAAATGGCCGAATAAGAGCCTCCTAATGGCGGCCTAAACACCTACATTTGGTTGGCCTAAGCGGTGCGTGGGTGAGGATGAGGAGGTCCTGGCTGGCAGCTCATCAGACAAGTTATCCTAGCCAGTCATTCGAGCAGCCAGCCATCCAGGCAACTGTCTTTTAATTACAAGACTTGACTTCAAATCCATGCAAGCGCGTTAAACAGACTCGGCGTGATGTGTGGGTGCTCCGTCTCCATCTCCGTCTTCTGCAGATTCCACCCAGAAGCCACCCAGAAAGCACCCAGTAACCACCTCAGTCATGGGGAAACGTTTTTCTAGCACTGCTGTTTTGTCTGCACATCCAGACGTGGTACGTGCACTCCGTCCGTGTTATTTACGGAGCCACCACAATTCGTTTATAGAAAATATGCCAACGGCTCTATTATGACTTCTTCAAAAATTTACAGTCTGTTGCTTGGCGTGAAATGGAGGAGCGTTTGTTCTCCACTCCCGTTTCTTACACTTGGTCCTTTCCTCGCTTCCTTTTTTACTCGCTGGCTCTGTTCTTGGCCCACTGCCTTTTTATTCTCGGCTCGGCTCGAGAATTCGTGGCCCAAGTTTGGGCTGCAATTATGACGGCTGCCACCCATCCTGCCATTCTGCCACACTGCCACCCTCCCTCCTGACAGTGGAGCACCCTTCTTTGTGGCTGCTTATATGCCTTCTTTCGTCCATTAAATGTATTTCGCAAGTTTTTGCTTTTTGTCTTGCAGCCTGGCCGCTGCGGATGCTGGATGCTGGATGTTGGATCCTCCTGCTTTCTTCTCCTCCCCATGCGCTGGTCCTGGAAAGCTTTTGTTTTTTAGCCGGAAATCGTTCAAGTGTTAATAATTTCATTATTTCCGTAACACTGCTTACTCATACAGAGGCACACATACACATACCCGGACCTGGGCCCGGACCCGGACCCGGACACGGACCCGGACACATATGCGCACATTACCGCTGCGACTGGCAGACTCCGCCGGACTTTGGACTTCGGACCTGGGTCGGACCGCTCTACCCTGCCAGGAGTGCCTGTGCCCGGATCGGGGTGTTCGAACTATAATGGCTCCGACCTAATGGCAGGGAGATAATTGATTATTAACGGGTCTCCCCTTCCCATCACACCCGTATACTCCCTCAGATCTCACAAAAGCTGACCCAACATATTGAACTAATTTCTTCTAATAATATCCTTGATTGACCTTAAATTTTATCCAAAAATTAATTCATAATTTCCAATCAGAGTACAAACCTTTCAGAGTTTTTAGAAAGGCTTCTCACTTGGCCTGGGTTATCTCACAAATCAGGGTATTTCGGAATCAGCGAGATCATAATTCCAGGATATATGGCACACTCGAAAAGCCAGCAACTGCTGCATGTGTAATTTTTAGGTTTTTTCCCCAACATATTCCCGAGTACATAAATATATATGTACTCGTATGTAAGCCTGTTTTTTGCACGCTTCCACGTACAGCTAGACAGCTCCTTTTTTGCCTCGAAAAGCGAGTTTGTACTTGAGTGGGCGGGTGGGGGGAAAATGTAATTACATACGCCAAAAAGTAGAAAACTGGGGCCGTGGATGGCTAAGCATAACGGGCAAAAAAGGGTGGTAGGTGGGGGATGGGGCATGCGGCATGAGGCAGGGGCGAGCGGCTAGCCAAAGAAATGTATGCTTTACATCAAAGGATATAATTTAAGGGTCTTAAATAAATTAATACGCCGCCCGGCTGAAATCTAAAACTTTTTTAATCTGCTTTAGTTTTGCCATCGACGCTATGTCCTATGTCCCTCGCCTCGCCTCTCCCTACCCTGCCCCATTCAGGAGTGCCTGCAAAAGGTCCTGGCGGGAGATAACAAGCGGCCGCTTAGCTTGAGGCTAAAGGACTTGGCCGAATCGTATTTCGGGCACATGTCAAAGTTGCCTGCGGAAACTTTTTCACAGTTGCTGAAATTAGTTTTACTCGACGATGTCTATTTTTGGCCATTTCCAGCTGTAATTGTAACCACGAACTCGCTTAGTCTTTCAAATCCATGATTGTCGTTCCTTCTTCATTTTTTACCAAATTTAAAACAAATTCCCGCTTGTTGGAGCACGATTTTTTCTTTTATGGGAAGGTTTATTGGGAAGGCAAGTAAATTCCTTTATTACAAATTTTATTAGAAATAAGAGATATAAATATAAATATTTCTTTAATACCGTACAAATATTATAATTATTATCCTGACATATCCTGAGCCTATGCCCAAAAAAACCAAACGTCAATCAAAGTGTCATTAACGACTTTTAAGCTACCAATTATCTTAGATATCCTTCCACAGAAAACATTGAAACCATAATGATTTTAAAAAAAAAAAAATATACAACACAATCTAAAAACTAATAGTAGTTGAACAATACGAAACCTACTACTCAGAATATAAATATTATATTTTAATTAATATAGTCGAGGGCCTTGGCAGCTAGGACTATAAAACCATTTGTTTGTTTAGTTTTGTAAAATACTCTAAAATAAAATAAACGAATGTTATAGTGATTCTCTGCAAAAAATACTTTTTTCCGAATTTAAATAATTAACTTATTTCCAAAAAAATCTTCCCATTATCTGCTACTTTCTACTAAAACATTTTCTTAAAAATTAATAGGACACTTTTCATTTTGTAGATTTTGAAACTTAAGAATTTTAAGGTTTCTTCGAGTTTTAGCTTTCCCTCATAGATGAGAACTCAACTTGTCGAATATCATTTAACATTATTTTTTAAAGAATATAACAATAAAATTTAAAAACTATTCGTTGCAAGTTGTATAAAATCGAATTGTTTTTTTTTGCGTTACAGCACTCAAAAACTCTGCAAATGTTACAAAAACAAATAAAATAAATAAAAATAAATACAAATACAATTTTTCAATTTTTTTTTGCATAAATTTAAATTTGATTGATAGAAATTCCATTAGCCGAAATTTTAGCACTCATACCCATTTGATTTAAAATAAAGAGAGAAAAAATTTTTGTAATTCAAATACGAACATAAAAAGTAGCAAAAAAGCTAAAAAAATTTGACCTATTAAGTTTATTGAAAAGATTATTCAATTTGTTATTTTTCGATGGCCATTCGTTGAACTTCAAAACTAAAACCGCGAGAGTTCCGGCATTTTGTGACATTTTTTTTTTTATTTTCAAATAGTTTGGGTAATTTTCGGCAATTCGGTTGGTTATGAACATAAAACGACAAAGGGAAACTTTTTTAGAAATAATAAATTTAACCACAATAGTAATTTATTTTGGAATCACTTTTAGTTAAAGCCATACAAGTCCTGTTCTTTTAATTAAAATTTAAAATATATTTTTTGTTAACCATAGACATAAAAATACTCGTAAGAAGGGAAATGCATGCACAAAATTGTCTAAATTAACCAAGCAATTAGTTTTTATGTTATATGAATTCTATGCTATACAATAATTATTTGTATTGATTTCAATGAATTAAGCAAAACCAATCCTTGAGCAGTTATTCGATGAATAGAGTTGCACTTTGAACGTAGTTAAGGTACAAGAATAGAACATTCCAATAATCTATCTTGTTGAGTTAACTCAGACAATCAAATTACTGACAATCTTAAGTGGCTTAATTAGCAGACATAACTTTATGATTTCGAAATTGTCTATTCCTTAGCAAGGACTATACCGTACCTTCGTTTCCACAATATTATGTTGGGTATCGCACTTTTCCCAAAAACTTCTAGATGTTTATTTACGTCCAGACGGAGACGAAGTCAGCCCCTTGCCAGACCGCCAGGATCCTATTTGTCGGTAAAGAGTACCCGGGGCATCCGGTGGCATCTTCCACAAATGTTGTTGAAGAGAAGTTCTTGACTGTTCTAGGGCCACGGGTCAAACAAACTGTCAACGGAGCTCTTCACCTTGGGAGGATGTCGAATGGTTGAATCGACGCGTCTGGACTGTGTTTTTGAGGTTTCGCGATTGGGGTTTCACTTTAAACCTGGTTTAAAGACGCAACTAAGAACTATGTATCTAAAATCTCAACTTTCATAATTTTTCGATTCAGAGTAACTAAAAAGTTTTTCCTTATTTCGAGTTCCTCGATCGATCCAAGTTCGCTTGGAACGAGCCGTGGCCGTCATGGTTGTCACGGTCGCCATGAGGGCCTGAAGCTAGGATTCCCCCCTTATTATTTGTATTGTTATTGTGATTGCTTATTATGCAATAAGAAAAGTAGTTGCAGACCGTGCGGCGATCCACAATCGCGTGGAGTGGCCTTTGTCAAGAATTCGCAGGACAAAGCTTTGCAGGACAATGCGGTGCCAAGTTGTCAACAGCTGTTATCCATCCCAGCTCATTGTAAATGTTTTTCTACCGGCTTTCGTCCTGCTGTATCCTTTCAGTTTACGCGGCACCGTGGCACCGTGGAAGTTGCAGTTGAAATCAGACTTGTTCGGTCCCAGGATAGTTTCTGTGCTTTGTTTTTTACGGTGCATTATCTCGGAAATGTTTTGCTGTTTTTGCCAAATCACCTGCCGAAATTGCGAAAGTGTCACTAAAGTGGGGGAAGGCACTACAACACGGAACAACAACAATCACGAAATAACTCTTTCTAGTACAGTGAACATCCTTTCACAGAGCTTGCTCCTGCTTCGCCAAGCTTGGCCTTATTAAATAAACATTTCACTCCTGTTCCATTATCCTGCTCCACTCCTGCTCATGCTCCGGCTTCGTCTCCATTAGCCATTCAAGGTGGAATTGTGTCATCACGACGGGTGCTTCATTTACATATGCGAGTGTACCTTTAATTCATTTAATTTATGAAGTTCTCCGCAGCTAATGAGCTCTTTTTACGAGCTATCCCCACAAATAAAGCTAATTTCAATATGATGAAAACTTTTTCCCATTTAAATTTCCACATACTCGTACTCACTGTTGTCCAACTTTTCAGGGTTTCAAACAAACCCAAAAACGAATACAAAAATTATACAAAAAGTTTCGAGCATTGCTAACTAGTCGCGACATAGCAGGGTTCTCTGGATTACAAGCTGCGAGTTCTACTGAATTAGTGTAAATTATAAAACTGCAAAGTAAATTAAAGCCAATTCAAAAAATCCCCAAAGGAAAGGGGTATCATAAAAGGACGAAATGTGATACGAGTCTTATTGGTCGTTTGAGATTTGTTAATATCTCTGTCTGTATTATAATTCTGGGACTTTTTATTCATGGTCAGCATCACCTAATGAGTCAATAATGACATAATTACCTTACTTGTCCGTCTTTTGTTTCTCTGTCAGACTGTGAGGTCACTTCACCCGGCGGAGTACCTTTAAACTTTTAGTTTTTCTTTTACTTTGTACTGTAATATGAAATATTTACGAGTTTGTCTGAACTGGACAGGACATACCACACACATTACTTATGAGACATTCCTGTGTACCAAAGAAATCTTTTTCAAACTTGACAAACCTTCACATTTTTGGTAATGGAATTTTACCTTAAAATAGTTTTAATAAATAACAAAATTAATTACTCTTTCCGAGCAAAGAAGAAAATACTTGTAGAAGCCAGAAACATTTGTTTATTGGCAAAGCTTTATCCAAACAAGTACAATTCATTGAAAAAGGAAAGTAGAGCAGGCCATAAAAGTACCGGGTATCATGTAGCGTAAAGACTCGACTATATACTCCTTTTATTTTAACCATTTTTAAATATGTTGTTAAATATGTTTAAAACAGACTTGAACTTCAATAATAAGTTTTTTCTACGTAGAGAAATTTTTCTAAAAACTCGCCCTATC
This sequence comes from Drosophila ercepeae, assembly GCA_018150545.1. NCBI lineage: Eukaryota > Metazoa > Arthropoda > Insecta > Diptera > Drosophilidae > Drosophila > Drosophila ercepeae. The sequence goes on from JAECWL010000161.1 coordinate 19,514,108, forward strand.
AGTGTATTTAAATTCTAGAGATAAACCAACATGAAAGGTTTTAATTATATTTTTGAACTATTTTTATTACTCATAATTGAGGGTTTCAACGGGTTTAATATATTTTCTTGAGGGTGGATGTGGAAACTTGATATTTTAAGCTGTTTATGAATATTTTATGATTCAGATCTACGACCGTCGAAGACACTTTAGCTTTATAAGAAACATAAAAGCATTAGAGTTTCCGTGGAAAGATAATTTAAAATTCCCACTGTAGTGTTTTTTATACTTTGTGATGAGATTGAATAAGTAAAAGTTTAACTGTTTTTAAGTTTTTAGCAGAGGTTGTTTTAATAATTAAAGCCCTGGAACTTAAACGTTCCATTCCTTTTCCTCCACGCGTACTATACCACTTAGACATCAATATATTCTATGATTTTATTGGACTGGATTTTCTGACAGCTCAGCTCTGATTTGTGCACGGAAATCAATGCTCGAATGTCTTACCGCATCTTTAAGCAAATGGCAAGAAGGCAGGAAGAAACATTTCGCATCTCGGGCTACTGGGACCGATAATTCGAGGCAGGAAGCCGCATCCCAGCCGCATTCCAGCCGCAGCCCCACCGACAGTAGGTAAAGCCAACGCAGTCATCCTGGGATTAATTTAAGCAGGAAAAATGAAAGCGGCGTTTCTGTTTGCCGGCAGCACCGCCTGGCGGCATTCAAAGACAAGAAATTTATGTAACACATTTTGAGAATTATGCTTTTGGTCCGGGGAGCCTGGAAATTGGGGCACCGCCATCGGCAGGAGGCAGGAGGCAGTAGGCAGTAGGCAGTAGGCAGGAGGCAGGACACTTGTGTTGGGGAGCCGGATTGCGGGCGAAGGACTCTACCTCAACGCAAAATCATTAGCAGGACGCGTCGTCCGGTTAACGTGTGATAAATATTGCCACAGATTCCGGCCATGAATGGGATGGGAGATGGGAGAGCCGGATTTGGGCCCGTATGGAGGCTGAAGGGACAACAAGCCGGTAAACATGCAACGTGTGTGTCCATGGGGCGTCCGCCGGCTCACACAAGGACACACGCATGTATGAAATGGTTTTAAAATGGCATCTCGGTATGTTGCCAGTAGCCAGGATCCGGGCTCAACCAACAGTCCATGTCCCAGGCAGTGCACTTAGAGAAAACTTTCGACTTGGAAATAAGTTATAACTTGATGGTGTGGTTGGATTGGTACTTTTTACAATATAATGTGTGAAAGGATCATCAAAAATCAAACAGAGATTGATTGACAGGTGATTTGAATTTCTCTGAGTGTATTCCTTGTTAGGAATGGGACACTGGCGGGGAAACAGGACTGGAAGCAAAAACAACAGGCCCAACAACAAGGACAAGGACATGCCCCGACCGCACTCCCCAAAAAATGGTTTCTAAACAAGTTTTCGTTATTTGCGCCTCAAAATCACTTCCACCGACCGCGCCCCCAACAGGCCCCACCGCCACCGCATTTCTGCGTTTTTGTATCGAGTGTTCAAAAACGTTTTTCTATGCCCGCCGGATACTTATGTCTTCATATGGGTGTTTTGTGTGGGTGGGCCGATGTGCGGGCTTTGGTGGGTGGCAGTGTGGGTGGCAACTGCATGTTATTCCCAGCATCCTAAACCCTACTTTAATCTTTTGCAAATCGTAAAATGTCCTTTTCGGTTCCGTGCTGGGTGCCTGCATTTGAAATTAGTGATGTTAGAATAGTCGTCATTTTGGTGCTGCGGTTCAATCTGGGTTGCTTCTCTCCGTCCTCAAAGTCTTGGAGCTTTACACCTACACCTAGTTAGCAGCTGGTTGGGTAATTCAATTTTACATGGAGGACTGAATGCCAATTCATAATTGGATATGCCCATTCGAATCACTTTCCCACCATTAGAGCTTTTCTTCTAAAACAGACCGCAAAACAACATCAAACGATTTTCAAAAATATGCTTCCATTGAGCTGCCATTCAATAGGATGTTTCCCCGGCTCCAATGATTTACATGTTTACATACAAATCGCAGGGCGCTTATAAAAAAATTATATTTATTTAATATACATATGATATGGAAAAAAATGAGCGCAAAAAAATAATTTTATGAGTTCGCTTAACCACTTATTTTGACATTCACTTTAGTTTCAATTCGTGAAATGGTAGGTTTCTGTCATAAACTCTTTTAGAAATTAGTTAGCTAAGCAAGTTAGAAGCTCACAAATTTGAACAATTTTAGGCTAAAAATACAATCTAAATAAAATGGATGCTGAAACTGAGATATATTTTTGGATTGACCACGAATTGACCGATTTTTGGCCAAGAAAGAAATTGTTGGATTTGGCAAAGTAGTAACATTCAATAGATAATTTATTGGATTCTTGTATTTTGCATTTTTATTGCATTCAACAATTCATAAAATGTGGGAAATGTTTCGTTTTAACAAGAAATTTGATTTCTTTACCTTCGTTAGCTCCTGACACTTTTCGATTTTGATTTTTGCATACATGCATTCCGGTACATTCCGGTACCCTCTGATAATGCCTAAGATTTTAATGAATTTTTTTAGGTACAACAATATTTTTTATATACTCTTAACTGCTTAGTTTCCCCAACTTATCACCTCCCACATTGTTATCGTATTTTTGCATTTACTGAGTTTTGTTTATTTACAAAAAAAACTAAAATTAGATAATAGCTGTAATCTGATTAGTCAATAATTATAGATATTCAAACACACATCTTAATCTAAAGATAAAGTAAATTCGATGTCTCTTCCAACTTAAGCTACTTTGTGATATTCTTCTCAGGAATATACGAAATTCGATTAAGAAGGCTTGGCTTTTCACCATTTTAACCATTTCTGAGTTTAACGAAAGCCGGATTCATAAATTGGATTGAACAAAATTTGATTTCATAAATTCAGAAATCGTAATTAATATGTGGCTTATGACATTGTATTTGTTTTTGGGATTTCAACCATTACTCTATTTCTCCATTCATCGTGGAAAATCAACACAGAATCCGCCATTTAGTACAAGTTAATATTGGCAGAGGGGTTTCCCATGTATGCATAAAGCAGGGATTATTGGGGGATATTGTGTGCGATAAGGCCAATTTAAATCCGACATTTGAAACACCCGAACGGGGCTCGGGAGCAAAGCCCACAGGCAAAGCATTTCAGGTGCAGAGACACATTAATTCTCGCCTTTAATATGCAATTAATGAGGCCATAACTGCCAGGTTTCGTCCCCAGTCCCCAGTTTCGGATTATTCGAGTGAGAACAGTGCGAAACACAAATGTATGTAGTAATCGTACTCATATGTGTAGCCTTCCATAAATAACGAAAAGTGCCAGTGCGAACATCGCCGAATCAGGCCAACTTTGTGGATAAACAAACCCAAAAACAGGAACATATTGCAGTGTACATAATCAGCAGGGCAAAGGAGCAAAGCAGGCTCAAATTAGCAACCAAGGATTACCCGCAATTATTTTCGTTGTATGCATTTGCAGTCATTATTTTGATTGCTCGTTTGCTTAGCATTTGCACAGTCAGAGCCATCAGGGCCGCCAGTGGAAGCCACCACGTTGTGGTCTGAGGGTTTGGGTGTGGGTTCGAATCCGGTCCGGCACTCAGGAACAGCATTAAAGGCAACTGCCACATCAAACGCATGACTGAATTTCGAATGAATGGTTTATTTATATTTATGAATTCATCACCAAGTTATCCATGTGGGGCAGTTAGCTGGGGGATGGCTTCACGGCTGCAGGGCTGATGGCTCTCGGATGGGGATGGGGCTCACACCCACGCCAAACTGTGCGAAATATGAAAATCAACTCGGTTTAAATACTCGCTGAAATGCTCATTCAATGGTTTATAATAGCCAATCAAATGCAAGGCCATCAAAAGTTGAACTTTTTTATTGTGCGTCGAAACACGTTTCAGAATTTAATTAATTTAATAAATCGTTCTTAAATTATTTTCAACGCATACTTACATAAATAGAAATAATGAACACGTTCGGGGTCGATCAGAGTATAAATTTCTGAATCGACGCGTGGTTCTTTTTCGATGTTGTTTTAATATGAGTTTCCATTTCGGAAAAATTCACAGGATATATATCAACTTAGAATATTAATATATTCAACGAGGTCAAACAACAATTATTGTATTTTGTTATCGAAATTTTACATTTTTCATAGTCCTTGGACTCCCTTGTTACATGGTTTAGAGGAAAACTAGACTACATATTTTTCAGGATCTACCTAAGATAATAAAATTATATTATGACTTCCACAGTTACTAAAACTATGAAATAACAAACCATTTAAAGTTGAAATCTTTAAGTTTAAACATTTATTCATAGGCTTCATGTTTTATTACAAATTTGTTTAATTTTTACAAAAAAAATATATTTTTTCTGCTCAAATATTAATTGATTGGAACAAATATATTCAATAAATAATATAACCATTAAAAAAGTAAATAAAATATATGTACTCATGAGAAATTAACCCTCCAGCGAAGGGCATGAAGGACCATGGAATATTATTTTCTTTACGACATGGAAAAACGATTCCTTTTGATACATAATTACACAATTTGTTTTTTGTAAAAAAGGAAAGAATTGGTCAGTAAAAAAGTACCAGCTTTTTACCATTCGATTGTCCCATATTTATTTTGAAATGAATTCTGAGCTAATATAGTATATATTGGGAATTAATGAAAGCTATTCGAGCAAAAGGCCTCTAGTCGCTCTTGGTCCACTCCAGTTATCTTTTAATTTTAAATATTAGCTAGCTTTAAAAAAACAAATAAAAATAGCTATTCGGCTTATGTTTAAAAACTATATATAATACTATTTTCATACTTTATCAAACTTCTTATTAAATTATCAATACCATTCGAATATACTTGTATACAGTTTCGGTTTGTTGTATTCCTGGAACTCACTCCATTCAATTCAATTTGAATCCATTTATTTTAAAAATGTTAGGAATGGAGCCTTTTATTATTCTATTCCATATATCATTGCTTATTGGTTCAAAGTTTAGGATAAAATATTTGTATGCGTGTTTTAAAAAAAAACATACATCCGTTTTCCACGATAGTTTTCAAGCATTTTAGGAATTCACTCGCTACATACCTGAAAGAACATACTTACTTAGACAATAATATGTTTTATTTAAGAAGGTTGTTTTTTTTTAATATTTATTATAGGAGAATAAAATGAGTTTAGTCTCAATACTACGGAAACCATCCAATATATTAGAAGTTGACTCGTTGAGACACAAAATTAACCCAAGAAATCGGTTTGGTCGAAAACTTGGTATTGAATCTTTAAGAATTGAACCAAGTTGGGAGTAAGGCTCTTTTTCAGTTATCCTTTGAAAATAAATAAAAAGTCTGAAGACCCACCTTTATTGTATAATTTAAATAGTTTTTCTAACCAATATACGTCGGTGAAAGAATTGAGCGAAACACAAATGGATTCCCTTAGTTAAAAGTTAGTTAGTTTTTTAAAAGCATTAATCAAGTTATCCTTTATAAGTTCTGCTTTGGAATCTGTAGAAAACATCAAGAAAAGGATTATCAAGCCGTAACTTAATTCTTTCCCATGGGCCTCATTGGGTGCTTTGTTTCCCCGATTTCTGTTGAAAAATGATAATATTTCCAGTAGGATCTATGTATATTTATTTAGACTTTTTGTTCAAGCTTACATAATAGCTTACACAATTTTTCATTTGCGTATTGGTAAAGTTTGTTTTATTAAATTACATTTGTTCAGTTGCCAAAACATTGACGCATTCCATGATTCCATTTGCATTTAATTTTTCATTGCATTCGCTGTTGTTTGCCGCGTATTTATTCAGCAATTTTTTGCGAGAGCTCGATTTTTCAGCCGGTCCAGAGTAAAGCCCGGAGTACGGCTCGGAGTACGGGGTAAAAAATGCATTTCCATAAACCATGCAATATATTTGTGCAGCGAATTAAATGCAAGTCAAAATCATTGGAAACAAATTTGCGCAAACTGAATTGAAATTCAAGAATTCAAAAAGCCCGATCCGGTTCCGGAGAGTTCCGCCCGGGCTCTGATGTCATCTGGCATTGGCAATGCCCCGGTCTTGCTGCGCGTCAATCCCGAATCCGATCCGTCCGAGGGGACGCGGGATTAAGGCCCAGCAATGGGCACTCATTACAAATTAAGTTAGGGGTAGGGTATAAATTCACTAAGTCACATTCCAAGGGTTAACAAAGTGCCGCCGGCGAGGCGATCCAGCAGCTGCTCACGGCAGCAGGCGGGGGTTGAAGCGGCCCATGAACAGGATCATGCCCGTGGGGTTGTGCCGGACGAAGTAGAGGAAGGGCTTGTCGAAGCGCAGCCGGGGGGCGTCGGGGACGCGCGCCTGCCGTGGCCGGAGGGGCAGCGGCAGCTCCAGGTACTTGGGGTCCAGGAGGTCGTCGTAGAAGCCGCGCCCCAGGGCCGACTCCTGCACCAGCGACCCGAAGTCCACTGCGGCCTCCGACGAGTCCTCCTCATCGTCCCGCATGTCCACGTCCTTGTTGCGCTTGCGCAGCGGTGGCGCCGGGTACATCTCCACGTGATGGTGGTCCGAGATCTTGTCCTCGCCGCAGGTGCTGAACGTGTTGATCTGAATCATGTCCGACAGGAAGATGTCCTTATTGCCGGCGCCGGTCAGGCCACGCAGGTCCGCGAACTCCGACTTGAACAGTCCCCGCAGGCCCATCTTCTGCAGGCCCAGCGAGGCGTTCACGAAGGATCGGTGCGAGAAACGGGGCAGGTGCACCTCCATGCCGGGACGCTCCATTAGCGAGGTCAGAAGGCGACTCCATGCCTGCGTCTCCCCAAAGGCCATTTCCACAAGGCTGTGCTCCAGCCGGTCCAGGTTGCCCATCGGCGAGATGGAGCTCTGGTGGCCCGGCATCACGTAGACGGTGCTCACGGTATCCTGGAACCGCCCAAAGGCCACAACGGTGGCATCCAGCTTCGGCTCATAACCTGCAGTGAATCCGGATTTGTAGAGCACGGCCGGAATGGGCACGAGGCGGCGCTGTCGCACTGTGGGCTGCACCTGGAAGAACATCTCGCCGTCCCGGTCCGTCGTCGAGCCGTGGGAACAGTCCGTCTGGAAGAGATTGGCCGAGACGGTGGCCAGCGGGCCGTTCACCCAGACGCTGTTGGTTCGCAGGTACTCCAGGACCTTGCCCATCGTATGACGCTTCACCAGCAGGTTGGTGCGCCGGCGCACGATGTCGTTGACCACGTGGAAGTTGACCTCCTCCACGTGTCCGGCGTAGAGCTGTTGCGTCTTCTCCTTGAAGAAGGGAAGGATCTTGCCGTTGCTCCTGTCGCTGAAGATTTCCCGCACGAACGCCGCCGTGGCAATGTCGCTATCGGTGGCCTGTTCTACCGAGTTGGTGATGTTCTTGAAGATCAGATGCGGGTTGAAGGTCACCATGTCGTCGAGCTTGAGGATCTCGTTCATCTCCCCGGAGGTGGTGCCTCTGGCTCCTAGGAACACCATCGAAAGCATCGAGGTGAGGGCAAACGGCGAGACGACCAGGCTGCGGGCAGAGCTGATTTTCTCTGAGGTGATGGCTTTCCAGTAGCTGAAGGCCAGTTCGTTGCAAAGTCTGGCGAAGGATTGCAGATCCTCGTCCATGTGGGCGGTGGATGCCTCGAGGCCCTGTGACGACTCCGGGCTGGGGTCCAGCTTAACGGGCGGCCGGGTAGACTGGGTGGAGCTGGCCATCAGGTTGGTCAGCGAGGCTGGCCGTTGGGTTGGTCTCTGGGCGCTCTGGGGTGGCAGTGCCTGGGCCGGGGTGGCTTTGTTGGCGTTGTAGGGAAGCACCTTGGGCGGCTGCACCTCCAGCTGGTTGTACCCGCCCAGAAGCGAGGGCTGGACGTAGTACGAGACGGGCTTCAGGGTATGGAGGCGCTTGGTGGTGGTCGGGGGCTTCTGGGTTGTGGTTGTGGTTGTAGTTGTGGTGGTTGTGGACGGAGTCGTTGTGGTCGTAGAGCTGCTGGAGAAAGCCAGCGGCATCTGGTAGCCAGTTTGGTCCTCCTCGTCCTCCTCATCTTCCTGCTCGGCTGGGGGGTTGCCATAAGTGGCCAATGGTAGCGTTGGCACATCTGGCTCTGCCGTACTCTTGTCCTCGAGTTCTGGCTCCTTGGAACTTGGGTTTAGCGGACGGACAACCGTGGCCGTGGTTTCGCCCAGCTTGACATACGGATCCTCATCATCCAGCTGCAGTTTCTGGGCATCCGTTGCCGACTCCGCCGTTGCGTCGCCAGAGTCTTGCTCTTCCGAAATGGTGGCCGTCAGTTCGTCGGATATTTCTTCCGCCGACTCGTCGTCCAGGTCCTGGGTCTTCACCGTGCTCACCTCGATTTTTTCTGTCACCTGCTCGGAGCTGAAAGACATGTCCGACTCGGACGACACCAAGGATGTATCGCCGGGTATTTCCGTGACTGCCACCGCCTCCTCTTTGCTGGCCAGAGACTGATACTGCGGCAACAACTCCGCGGCATTTGTGGCGCTGTCCTCCGCGCTGGTTATTTGCACATCCGGCCGCTGTTCCGTCTCCTTCGGCTGCTCCGTTGTTGATATTTGCTCTTCTTCCTGTGCATCCATGTAAACATTTGTCGGCGTCGTCGCTGTCTGGCCCGCCCCCTCCAGAAGCTGGGTGCTCGTGCCCGGCTCTTCCGGCTCAGACTTTTCCGTGGTGACAATGAGCTCCGATTCCGGAGTCGCTTCTTGGTCATCGCTGTTTTCCAACATCAGCTGCTCGCCGTAACCATTTGTCAACATCTCGGGCATTTGCTCTTCACTCTCGCGTTCCGTGATGCTGGCGGGCACTGGCCCGTAGCTGGTTGTGGACTCCTCGCTGCCGGAGTCCTCCTCGACGACAGTGGTCTCTCCGCTTGGCTCCAGACCCTCGGTTGTGGCCTCGGCGATGGTGGAGGCCTCCTCAAGGGCGGGGACCGTTTCCTGTCTTATGGGCTCTTGAGTGGACTGCAGCTCCAGCCTTTCGTTGGCAAACAATTCCTGCTCATCGTCCGCGTCCTGCTGTTGCTGCGCATAAATTTGCGACAGCGACAGGATGGGAATCGGCTGCGTGCTCGTGGCCAGATGGGTAGCTTCCTGCTCGAAGGGGACATCGGTGGTTGAGCTCTCATCAGGCGAAGGCTTTGCGGGTTTCTGTGCCAGTTTGTTCAGCTCCTCGGGCTTTTCTGGCTTGGATGCTGGATGCTGGAGGAACGAGGTGTTTAAATGGGCAAAGTTGGTCAGGCGGTGGGCATTGTCCACTGGTTGCACCTTCTGCGGAGGCTGATACTGGTCTCCCTGGGTGATTTGCTGGATGACGTCCATTACAAGGAACTCTAGCTCGTCCTTGGTCTCGTTGGAGTTCATCTGGGGGTTGGAGCCCAAAGTGCCGGTGCCGTCCACTAGTGTGGAGGCCACTGTGGCCGCCTGCGTCTGGAAATTGGACATCGATATCTGCTCCATGGGCTGGAGCACCTCCATATTGAGTTGCTGCACCAAGTCGGCGACCATCGGGGTCACCTCCGTGCTGTCGCCATCAAAATCGGCCGCCGTGCTGCTTTCGGAGACAGGAAGTCGTAGAGCCTGTTCGGTGACGCCCACTGCAGCCTCTTCTGGTTCCTTGGTTTCCAAGACTGGCTCATTAGTGTTATAAGAACTGAGGTTCACCTCGGTCTGGGATTCTACGATGGGCTTGTTAGTGGAGGACTCCTGTTCGTCCAATGCCGTCATGGGAGTGGTTCCCAGGAAGTGCGTTTGTCCGGGAAGCTCAGTGGTCTCTGGTTCGTCCTGGGCCTAGTTAACAAAAAATGTATTTTATTGTTATTGGTTTCTGTAAAAGAAGATATGTTTTTGCTTAATAACTTACCCCCAAGGGTGGGTAGCCAGTTTCAGATCCGGTTTCGGGCAAACTTTGATTGAGTTCCACATTGACAATCGGTAGGGGTGGGAAAGTAGCGTATTGCGGCCTGGCTGTGATCACTACCACGGGGGTTGGCTCCTCCTCCTCCTCGAGGCTGCTCAGCGTGGTCTCCGACGACGTCTTCTGGTCCATCGAGGACTCCGTGGAGTCTGTGTGCTCCTCCTCCTCGGAGAGCATCGTAGCCAGCGTGCTTCCGCCATAGTGGGACATCAAAGGTTTGTTGGTCGTTAAGTGAGTTGTGGGCTTGCTAGTGGAAGTGGACACGGATGAACTGGAACTGACTAAAGTAGTTTCAGAAGTCGAGCTAGAGATCACAGAGATCTTCTTCTTGTTGGCCAGTTCCTGCATCTGCTCCTTGTTCTCTGCACTGTCGTACTTCACAGGCTCCGGTGCGGCCTCGCCATCCGCCTTGTCTGCCACGGAGAGGTCCTGGGTGAGCGACTGGACTATTTGGTCCATGGACAGTATCTGGGCAGGCGAGAGCTGCGGAGCGGGGGATGGCGAGCTGGGGTACAAATGGTGTTGCAGCTGCGCCAGCGACGGAAGGGGCGTCTTCTTCAACTGGGAAAGGTCCGTGGTGGGATCGGCAAACACCGCAGGTGAGTCTGGGAGCGGCTCGGACCCATAGCTGGGCACGGGGTAGAGAGGCTGGTGGGTGGTGGTACTGGTCGAGGTGCTTATGACGTTCACCAGGCCATAGCTCTCCGTGTGGGGATCCCCAGCCACCTTGCTCTCCTCCGTGGTGGTGCTGTGGACCGGTTTTCCATGGATCCGGTTGTGGTGCAGAGTGGTCGGTCGCTTGGTGGACCCAGCGGGCTTTTGGTGCAGCTTCTGGTGGTGCAGAGCGGGCGGTATCGCGGTTGTCTTTATGGGAGTCGGAGTTGTAGAGGGTGCCTCCGTCGTGGTGGTTGTGGGGGCTGCAGTCGTGGTCGTGGATGGTTGAGGCTCAGGCTCGGGCTCTGGGGTGGTTGAGCTGGTCGTGGAACTCTCAGGTGGCTGTGGATCGGTGGAAGGAGTCTCTGGAGGCGAAGGAATTTCGGGCTCAGGAGTAGCTGGAGTCGTTACCGGCTCTGGTTCGGGGGCTGCAGTAGTGGTGGTGGTGGTCGTCGTCGGCTTCGGCTTCTTGTGGGGTCGCTTCTGGGCTCCCTGCTGGGGTGGACCTCCTTCGCCTACTGTCTGACTTTGTGGCTTCGGCTTGGTGGTTGGCTTCCGCTTCGGCTTGGAGGGCTTTGCGCCACCTTGCGTGGATGCATTTCCAGGGGTTCTGGTCGGCTTGCGCCTCTTCTTCTTGGGCGTGGTGGATGGAGGGGCTTGGGTGGTCGTGGAGGTGCTCGGGGCAGGAGGATCCTCTACTTCTTCAGAGGGTGGCTGGGCTGCTGGTTCCGTGACCGGCTCTGGAGCGGGCGTGGTCGTTGTGGTTGTGGTCGTGGTTGTCGTCTTCTTCTTAACCTTTTGCTTGGATCCAGTGGTTCCTGCCTGAGAAGATGTTTCAGCTACGGCACCACCGGTACTCGGCTTCTTGGTCCTGTGGGGCTGAGGGGGCTTGCGCTGCACGTTGGGAGGTTTCTTGGCCAGTTGGTGGTTGAAGACGATCTTCTCCGTGGTGGAGGGCGCGCTGCTCGATGACGTGGGTGTGTGAATAATTTCCTGGTTGTTGAAGAACACGCGCCGCGTGGTTGTTTCCGGTAAACTTGTGGTGGGAGTCTGGCCTGGGAGCTTCTGGTAGATGGGCCGGATGTGAGGCAGATCGAAGTCCACGTTGGCAGCCATGTTCTGGTACTGCTGCATGCCTGTATAAACGGACTCCATGGGGTCGAGTTCTTCCTGGACCACCTGTGGAGTCATCTCAGTGGTAGAGGTGGTGATGGGTCTTCGGATGGGCTTGCGCTTGGACGGCTTCGGCTTGGGCTTCTTAGTGGCCCGGGTGGTTGAGGGCGCCGCCTTGGTGGCGGTTTCCAGCAGCTCCGACTCGGGGGTCATTACAATCTGCTGAGGTCGCTGCTGCGGGAAGATGTCGCCTCCCGTGTTGCCGAAAATTGCGGGCAAGATCAGGGACCAGGTCGAGGAGACGTCGGGCGTATCCAGGAGCGGGGGCAACAGTTCTCCAGAACTGTTCTTGGCCGAGCTGGAGGCCACCTCCTTGTTCAGCACGTTCTGGACACTGTCTACTATGTCCTGGACGTTCCTATCGGGATTCGTTGACGGGGAAAGCGGAGCCGGATGGATAATGGATGGACCGTCGCCGTCTCCGTTGGCTACGATGCTCTGGATCTCCTGCATGGTCATCAGGCGCTTGACCAGCTCGCCGTGCTCATCGAAGGTGTAAAACTCGTAGCGGTCCGGGTTCAGTAGGTCGATGGGGCTTGCCACCTGGAGCGAGGGCAGCGGCTTCGGCACCTTATGTCCAAGGGCGTCAGTGAAGTGCGGCTCGTTGCCATCCAGGACAACAGAGATGGAGGATGGAGAGCTGAGAAATAGAAAAAAATAAATTAGTACATTTTGATTTTATTAAATTTGTTGTGATTTAAAGTTTTAAAGTTGAAAAAAAATCGCGTTTTTCTGTAGTATCCATTTAGAATAACTTTACATAAATATTTATATGCCAACAATGTGGTCATAAGAATACCTGTGAAAAAATTTCCCGAATTTGACTACGAATTTGACATGAAATCTGTAAAAAACATGTCTCCTACAAAAGTAATAAAAATTGATTGAAATATGTATGCGGGGAGGACACAAAAGGAGTACCGGCTATCATATAGCAGGTGAGCGAAAGAAAACCCTCCTAATATTCAAAGGAACAGGGTGGAAACTATGTCTTTTGCGATTTTCACTTTTGTATATAAAGAAAATGTGTGGAAAATACTCGTATCGGAGCTATCGGATCAGCAGTTTACTTTCGACGAATAAAATTCCAAGACCCAGGACCCTAGTTACATGCCACCGCAGGTCTCCCATCAGGGATGTGCTATTGTTTCCAAAACCACCAGTAATGCGCTTCCAAGGATGCGGCATGACTGGCTGGAGGTAGGAATAAAAATTGTGCCACCGTGACTGAATGGGAATTTCGGGCCATTAATCAATGGAGGAAAAGTGGGTTAAGAGCAACTTTGCATCATCCGAGTGCAGCTCGAAAGATTAGAAGCCTAGGCGGAAGCTATCTTGCTTTCGAGTCAGAATCCAAAAACTTCCAATTAAATACATGCACCTTTTAAGCTTGGCATTGATTTATTTTAAAGCAAAAGTCCATAAAACACCGGATGATTTCCATCTGACGTTGAATGGCGCTCGGAGAGCGATGCATCCAGATCCGGCTGGCTGCAGTTGTCAGTTGCCGATACGGCATCATCGGCGTCATTATCATCTTCGGGGCAACATGGCGCCGTCATGGCCACGAAGCAGTGGGTGGATGGGTGGATGGTGGGTGGTGGATGGGTGGTGGCTGGAGCGTAAAGGGAAGCATCAGGGCGGAGCAGCAGCTGACGCAATTGGCCTCGGGCTGTGAATTTGTTTATGTGCAGAATTAATACGAAACTGCAGCAGAACAATTTCAAACAGATGGCTTTGGGGTCGCAGTGTTGGGGAAAGGAGTGATGGGCCGCAAAAAATGCGGAAAATAAAACTTTTATTGGGCTCTCCTGTTTGTGTTTTTGCAACGTGTTCGTGCCCCGCGGACGGATTACTGGGATGATTTTGGCAACGGCCGCACTTAAAGTCAATTGATTAGCATTGATTTGAAGTTAATGAGCACTCAATTTAATCGTTGTTCTCTAGACCCAGTACCGGGCCCCCATCCGCGGCCCACGCAACCACCTCAATGGGATGCCGGACGCGTGCCGCAAAGTATGCTGCGTTCCGCCCAGCCACCCACCTCCCACGTTCTGCGGCCGCAGAGCAAATTAATTAAAAATACTAAGGCGCGGCAGACAGACCCACGCTCCCCATTCTAGGGTAGGAAAACGGAGTCGGGGAGTGGCCGCTCTAAGGATGAAATTCTATTTCAATTAGTGGCAAAAATTGCGAAAAAGCTGTGCAAACAAAAGACTTTCCCCACCAACAACATCGGTGGGACCGACAGGAAAGGCGGCATCGGAAAACAAAGTAAAAGTAAAGCGTTCACGGAAAACAAAGAGGCCTCCCTTCTTCCGGCGAGTCCTTCGGATACACCGAAAGCACAGTCTTCATAATTCGTAGCAGAGCCGGCATCTATTTATTTTCAAAAGCTAAATACATCATTTTATTTATCCAACTAAACTAACAAGCTGGATTTAGTTGGAATTTCGTCCTTAAAAGGTGCTTGCAGTCAGAGCATCAGAAATCTGCTTACCAAACGCATACCTTGGATATTTACTTTATGAGTAACATAAATAAATTTGTATAAAAGATTAAATTCAATCAATCACCTTCAGTTTAGAAATTAATTAATTTAATTAAATATTTGTCTCCGACAGAATCGGGCTTACTGTGACTTTAACAAAAAGTTTTTGAATTTAAATTGTCATTAAATCGTTGAAAATTCCATTAAAGTAAGAGCAAATGTCAGGAAGTTAAGGTAATGTGATGACCACTGGAGTACTTAAAAAGTTATATAAATTATTGCAAAGAAATAAATAAACCTCGGAGCAGAATTCCTTGCCTTGAAAATGATTTACTTTTTAAAACTATTTGCGGAACGTGGAATGGTAAGAAGTAACTTTATTTTTTACAGCATTCCTGGGTCAGTTGCAATCAAGGTAAAATGTACCCACCTGGAACCGATGACTCCCTTTGAGGGATCCGCATCCTTGGAGGGTGCAGCGGGGCCGGGAGCCGGAGAGTCCTCCGGAGGGTGGGCATCATAGACGAAGGCTGGCTGAAGGAGCACTGGAGCAGGGAGGCCGGAAGTCTTCGAGGTGTCCACGTAGGAGGCCAGGGGTGGCTGGGCCGGAGGGCTGTTCGGATACGCGAATGTCAGGGGGGCGGTCAGGACTAGCCAGGCCCAGAGGCCGGGCAGCGGCGGCATTCGCATCCCGGGGCGCCTTTGCTGTTGCTTGCGAGTGTCCTGGGAGCCGTGCCTCTCGGGGATGAAGATCGGGGGAGAGATTGTTTTCGTTACGGCCTTCGACTAATCTGCAATGTTGTTCCGTTTCCTTTGACCTTTGGCAGGACTCGCTGCGGCCGTTCGGCACTTTACGTCGAAGGCAGCCGCGTAAACATCAAGCGGGGCTGCAAAGAGAAATAAAAAACTAATTAATGCAATGTTTATGCAGGCGGCAAATGCGAGAGTTAAATCATCAGGAGCATAAGGCGGGCAGCTCCTTAAAGGGAGCTTTTAGCGGCTTAAAGCCGCACTGCAGGTGCTGCTGCACTGGGCCACCCAGGTTGTGTACTTTTAGGCCCTGTCATAATCGGGTGGCGGGCAATTTGCCAGACGCCAGGCGCCAGAAACCCAGGACGCTAATGCGCCTGTAATTATGCTAATAATAACGAGGAGCCACATGTGGGCTCCAGAGGTGGGGGCGACCCGAATGCCATTGAGGTGGCGTCTTTGGCTGCAGCCAGCTTTTAGAGTGTAGAGTCCTGGCCAAAGTGCCTGGCAATTTGGCCATAAGTGGGGACATGCTCCCGGGGATTATGACTGCCTGCAGGATCCGCAATAGCTCAGATTGCGACACATCCGAGCCCGAATGCATTTTCTTCCAGTGACAAAGGGTTGTGTACTTAATCGAGAAATGTGTATACCGAAGTATTGATTTTCCCGCATTTACTCGTCTCGTATGTTTTCATAAGGTAAGAAGGCGCCATATATGGTACTCGTATGGTAGAGCGACTCCTTTTTGTTTTCCTCGTGTCTTTTCGCCTGTCATTGCGTATTATCGTCAGAAATCTGTGCAAATACTTTTCCCAGCAATTTTGACACTTTTGCTTGTTCTGCGTTTTGCCACAAAGCCCTTTCTGTGCGATGTGTGGCGATGGGTGGTAGGTTGGTTAGATGGTGTGGTATATGGGGGAGTGTGATAACACAAATGAATTGTCAATGGCGCGACACGGAGGCAGGCAGCAAACAAGCAACATAGTATGTTAATAAGCACAATGGCCAACACAGAGCAGCAGAGCCGAAGAATGCGCTGACAACTTAAAGCCGGTGTTGTCAAAATGTTGGCTAACAGATTCGCACACACACAGCACTCAAACACTCAAAGCCCTTCGCCCAACCACCCACCGACCCACACCCTGACTGTGTGGGTTCCCTTTTGAACCCGGACCGTTTTGTCCCATCACGTACGCACACTGGCAGAGGCATCAATGCGAATCCATATAGTGGCATGGCAAATAGCTAAACGATTCCCGGCCAATGTGGTATAAATCGGGCATAAATACCCAGGCCGAGCCATAAAAATATGCTCACTGCCAGGATGCCTCGGTTTCTGGGTTCTGGGTGCCACACTGGCTGACTAGATGGCTGGCCGACTGCCTGACTGCCTCACTGCCTGACGTCCTTGACACTTTGGGCTATATTTTTGATTTTTCCCCTTCGCTTTCTGGCCATAAAAGAGAAACAGCAATACGGCGAAATTAACATAAATTGGGCATCAAATATTTCAGCATAACGTGGCTGGACTTCTAGGATCCATCTAGGTGAAAATTTTGCTGTCTCTGTACATTTTTCCTTTCAAAGAAACAAATTTATTTATGTAAAATCTCCCACACACCCCCATAATGGTTATTTATTTTTTTATGTGTACCCTAGAACGACTTTGTCCTCTCAAAGGATTCCTTCTGGCGCTCCTGACGCTCCTGGCTGGGTAAGTTGGCAATTGATTTGCAACGGTAAATTTCGATTGTCAGCGGTCCTGGGAAAGGACGTGGGTTGTGGGACAGACAAGTCCTGACATTGAAATGTAAATGAAATGCCGACCTCGAAGAGCGGCTTACTCTTCAGGGCATACCCCGTATGGCTCGTCCGGAGATGCTAACTGCGGCGAGGTGCGAGTGAAAATTGTCGGACTGCCATTGTCTGGGCGACAATGATGTTGAATGACATGACAAGTGGACGACAAACATAAACACACATCGCACAAAGTCACAAAGGACTCGGAAGCAGCAGAAGGCACAGCCTGAAGAAGAGCGCTTGTCCAGGATCCCATCCAGCTTCAGACCCAGATTGGACCTGACAGTTGTAGAGACGGGCTAACGAATCGAAACGAGAAGAAATGAGACCGCACACAACTGGACGTTTGTTTAAACAAATCACTCAGACATTTCAATACAAGTGGGAGGGGGTTTGGATGTGGGAGTGGGTTTGGATGTGGGAGTAGGTGGAGGAGATCCACTTCCATGGCGGTCAAAGTGTAACACATGCAAATAAGACGGGAAGGGCCGGACAATAAATCAAACGACAAAAGGTGTATTAGCCAAAATGACATTTTGAGGCATGTGGCTGGCAGATTTCGTTCAGGACACGTCCCCGACTAGAAGACCTTGGGAGGGGAGCTCGTGCGCCAGCTGGCTAAATGGAAAATATATTTCCAGGTAAATATGCCATGGAGGCCAAACTTCATTATAAATGACAACACACCGGCCGGCCACAATACAAGCCCAACATGCTAAGTCTGGGGAAATTTGCACATCAATTTTATTTCTTTCGGAGAAGGCTCCCTTACATCCGTCACTTCCGCAGCATAAATGTTTCCATACTATTATTATGCTGTTTGTCTCTGGAAGTAAGTCGGCCATTTTGCCGTCCAATTGAATCCCAATCGCCTTTCAATTACTTATATCTTCTCAGGTTAATTATTCTCGGGGTTAGGCCCGAATGCTAAATACTGGCCAGGACCCTCGGCCGCAATCAAAATATTTGCCATAGAATGGGGATAGGGACCCGAAATCCACTTAAGTCTTCTCCGAACAGCCAAGCTGGGATATATATTTGCCAAGTTGCGTGTGACGAAAATACAAACCGAAATTGGTTTTAAGGCCACAGAATCAACAAAAAACGAGTGGGGAAAGTTTTTCCAAGGGTGGAGCACTCCAAGGAGTCCTGCAATGAATTTTTTATACCCTCGATTGATAACGTGTATCCGATATGTTGTTGCATTTTAAATAATCAAAAGCAGAAGGAGAACAAAAAGTACTTGAAATTTATGCCTTCCATCTAGTAGGAGGAGGAAAATATCATTCAAACTATCAAGTGTTGGGATTTGTTTTTTCCTTGAAACAAAACAAGAAGCATCCATGGTTTTTATTATGAAAAATGGAAATCTCTTCACTTTTTTAAAGCATCCTCTTTAAGGGTACCCTTAACCATCAAGTAGACAAGCGGACAGCAAATGAGCCTTCCCCTACACACATTTCCAAAGGTCACTCGGAGAGTGGGTGTAAAAAGTTTACAAGAGTTGGCAGCCACCACGAAAATGTGTCACGTTCTGCGGGATCGTGAAAAATTAAGATTTTCCACCAAGACAAACTTAGTTCGGTTTGTTTTTGGCTTGTTAGCCATTGATTTTTTATTGGATTTTGGCGAGCACTGAGCGGGCGACTTTGGCCAATCAGTTGTCATTAGCTCCTCGGAAATTAAAGCAAATTGGGTTTCGGCACCGGGCGTTTAATCAAGGACATGCAAGGACTTGAAGAGCCAGGAGATGGAAGTCTCGGACCAACAATCTGTTGAGCCTGATTTCTGTTTCTGTTTCGGTTTCGGTTTCTGTTCCATTGGTCTTTGGTCCTGGCCAGGATAACGCAGTCAAGCGTTGGCCAACATTTTCACGCTGCTTCCGTTCCGCCTGGTAGTGTTCTGCTGTTTTCTTAATCTGTTCCAGGACGCCTTCCCCTGGCATCCCCCTGGCAGGACTCCAGCGCCAGAGCTCGCACTTTCGCACTTTTACGCTCCCGCGAGTGCTCTTCGCGGATTGGTGTGCGCTGCGCTAACAAAAGTTTATCGCTCTACTTCCGCTTCCGTATCCGCCATGTACACGTTGCGTATACGCTCCGTGGGCCCTGCCCCCAGACACTCATAAGATGTAATTTCAGGAATCCTGTCCACCCGCCTGCCTGCTGCCTCGCTTTCCAAGCTCGAAAACTTTCCTTCTCAAACAGCGTTTGATTTTATTTATTTATTTCGATTTGCGCTTTTGTTTCCAAGCCCCCACACAAGCCAGGACCCAGTTTTTCTTTTGTTTCTTTTTTTTTGCAGTATCCGAGTAGAGTCCTGGCCGACATAACGATTCCTTCCTCCTTGCCGGAGCTGCTGCTCTTTGGCTAAAAGGCTTGCCGCACTCGAACATACAGTCCCTTTTTATGAACACGACCAACACCCGACTCGATCTGGCATTCGTCATTTTAAGCGTTTGTGCACATGGAGGTTTATTGTTTTATTATTTGGACTGTTGGAAAACAGTTGGAAAACAGAAATCATCAAAATTGCAAATACTTTTTTGCACATGCGTGTTTTTTCTGTTGTACTCGTACTCGTGTGTAGTATTTTTGCAGCTATCCTCATCGAAGTCTATCAAGTTTGTCAGTCTGTCTGCCATGGGTTGGTATCCCAAACAAAAAAGGGATTTCTTAAGGAAACCCTGGTACCCCGGCTCTTTTTCCCCATATAATAGTCTTTAAGGTTTTTTAGTCTTTGCCTAGACATGGTGGAGTATATTGTAGTAGAGGACTCACAGGATAACAGGTACCTGGTAGTCGGGTCACACAGTCGCCTATTGTTTCTATGGAGTTTCTGGAACTGACGGCTGGTGCCTCCGGCTAATGTGCATTTTGTTTTCCGAGCCCGCGGCTGGCGGAGCTGCCAGGACTGAGTCGATTCATTGGCCATTTACTGTCCTGGCATGTGCATGACATATATTGTTTTGGTAAAGATTTTGCACGCCGCAGGAGCTCAATATAATTTTCGATATTCCATTCCCATCACGTGTGTATCTCGCCACGCCAATCTTCATTTGGCTATGAAACTTTTCAGTTTGCTTCCCCTATCTGGTTGATTATTCTTTCCCCGGCCTTTTATTGTTTGGCTCGGATTTCGGGCTTCTCTGTACTGCGTAGGTGTACGGCTCTGTATGGATTCCTGCTCCGACATTTCCGGCACAATGGTTGAGCCAGAATGCTTGCCACTGACACCGACACCGCACTTCAACACAAATAAATCCGGGTCCGGGTCTGGGTCCGGGACAGGAGGAGGTGCTGCGAAGATGGCTTTATAGTTTTTCAAGTTTGTGCCAAGTAACAATAAATGCTTCGCATCAGATTATTTCACTTTGCACGTGTCGCCCATCGAAGCCAAAAATCTTCTCTCCATTGTCATCGCCTTGAATCGATTCCAGTCCGGACACGTTTCGGCCGCCACTCTCCGTTTGTCCACCAAGGCGGTATGCAGCTGCGCCAACTAGGAAAGTTATGAGGTCGGGGCGTGAGCGGGATTAGGACACGTGGCATGTGCCAAGGCCCGGCTGATGCCACTTAATGTATAACTCTTTGGCATTAATTAGCAAAACCTAGAGGCCTTGGGCGGAGAGGACGTGGCTGGTTGGAGGCGCCTCAGGACCCAAGTCCGGAGGCGGGCATTAGACGACAGTCGGGTGTTTGATAGCCGCAGTTTATCAAACGGGGCCTTGCATTTGCATTTGTCGCGGCCCCTGCTTCCGGCGACGACATCCTGCCATATCAGTCGTATCGGTTTATTAATTACACCACCAGGAGGACCGCTGCCTCGCAGGATCTCTTGCACTGCAGGGCTGTTTAAAAATGTAATAAATCGATTCGAAGCGCGAACTGAGCAGAACGGCAAACATTAATGCAGATACGCGATGGTCGCTTTTGCAACTCGGTGGCATATTTGCTCGACTTCGCATTGATAAAGGATTAAGGGAGGCGCCCGGGTCGTTGTTAATCCATTATGCAATTGCCCGGATTATAATATATTGTGGCAGTGTCCACGGGAGCACATTACATTGCATCCGCAGTCCTTGATCTGTAATTTATACCTTTAAATGGCTGTAATTTGCAAGTATGTAATAATTGAGACCCAGTTTTTTTGAACTCGTTGAAGGAATTGTGAAGATGGACGAAGGGGAATAAAATGGTTTCATTGAACTGGCAAAAAAAGGAAGCATGAACCCCATCTTATGACAACGGCAGATCTTTTCGGGAAGTAAAAAAAGTGACAGATTGTAGAAGGCAATTGTGGGAGGATTGTAGTCGATCCTTTTGGTTTACCAACAAATAGTATGTGCTTTGAATAGGAAGCCCCTCTACCTGTTATTCGAGTTATCTTCGGACTCTAATGGCCAGGTCGAATGAATTAAAAAATAAACAAAGCACACAAAGAGTAATTAATCGCACTTTATCACTGCTGTAACCTTTCAGCATCTGGAAGTCGGGCCATTTGACTAACAAGCGTATCTTTTACGGCCCTACGCCTTTCAATTCCACTTGGCTAACCTTTTATCCTCCGCCCTCTACTTTCCGCAAGGCCTCCCGCCGCTCCGGGCAGTGACATATGGAAATGCTAGTGTCCTGGCAAACACTTTGATTTCGTACAAATTTTGCACAACAGCAAATTTTTCAATTTATAACCAAAACAAGGAAGTGGGGAACAGCAGAGCTTGTCGTCTGGTTGGGCCTGATTAGACTGACCCTTTAAAGGGGCCCTCCTCCAACCCCGACAATCTTGGGCACATTCAATCATCAGGCATTCATGCATTCATTCATTCCAGGACCTACAGCACATACCCAACAAACTGTAAAAAAGGACTTTGAAAGGTGCACAAAATCCTTTTACATTGCTCCCCGAGAAAAAAGGCGTCGTATCCTTTTATGCTCAACTGCTCTGCTTTTGGTCAATTTTAGTGGCCGGCCTCTGTGTGTACCTACTCGTATGTGAATGGATTAGGCGTGTGTGCCGGGGAGTGCGGCACCCCCTGGTCACTGGCCGTTTATGGCCATCCTCGTGGCCATCCTCGATCCCGAACTTCCTTCATCTCGTTTTTTTTCCGCCATGCTGCATCATCCTCGGAATGCTGATGGGCCGACCGACCACACACGCGGCACGACATCCGCATCTCGACCAGCCTTGGGCCGCCTCTTTTTCTCTTTTTTAGCCATAACTTCCACAATGACTGGCCTTGTATTATCAGCTTGGCGTAATTGCCAGGCCTACCATCTGGGCGTGGGCCTAGGTCCTGGGCCGTGGTCCTGGTCCTGTTCTAGGACTGATTAGTCGGCCGCAGTGAGTCAGCTACTTCTAGTGCATTAATCATGTTAATTAACCCGACCGAGGGCTTCCATAAGCCAGTGGCCAAAATTACATTAGGTTTCGCCTAAACCGAGTTCAATCTATTATTCAATTGCAATTTAAATTCTCCAGCGAGTCCTGGCCAGAGGACCCTCCAGTGGAAAATATGCTGCTGACCAGCAACACCCAAATCCAAGGAGGATTCCAAAGCCAGGGGGCAGAACAGGTGGGTAACAAGCACTTTCCTCCTACAAGGAACTCGATGTCCTGTGCCGGCGACAAAGGCTCGAAAGGGGTACAATGGATTTCTGCCGTGGACCCATCTCTGATTTGATGGCCCCCCGAACTACGTCCTGGCATCGGCACTTGAGAGAGGGCGCCTCAGATAAGATCCTGTGTGCTGTCAGTTTGGGTTTCAGCTCGGACCGAGATAAACTCCCCTGACAAATGCCCAGGAGACCTTTTTCGACCCCCTCCCTCTGTGGCAGCGATTCACGGGGTGGCCGAAGCGCTACCCTGCGAATGGTATCCTGCCAAATGGAGACAGTTATGAAGATTTGTGGGCTAAGCCGTGAGCCGTGAGCCACTTCAAAAATAGACGGCGTAGTTTTGGCCTAATTGGATGCATGGTTTACGGGCTCCCCAGCTTACATTGCCGATTACCCTTCATCACTACAAGGTGATATTTCTTGAAATACTTGTCACAGAGTCAAAGCCATTTCTCTGTTTTTGTATAAAATCCCACAACCCATGCCGGAGAGCCCTAGACTTCCGCCCGAAATGAAAACAATTGAAAAAATAACTTTAAAATAATTATTAAATTTTCATAAGAATTATTCTATTATTTTAAGCATTTCCTTTCATAGTTTAGCTGAGTTTTTAACGAAAAAACGACAAAGAATGGTCAAAATCATATTTTAAATATTAATTATTTCAAGTAAGTTTTATGTATTATAAAATATAGCTTTTAAAGAATCCTTGAAATACTTTTTTTTGTATTCTAAAAGTTGGCTAAAAAGATTATGTAATACAAAGCACTTGAAAATGTTAAGGATAATTCTTTAGATTATAAAAAAATTTATAAAAAGAATAACAAGTCGAATGGGGGTTTTATTGATTATAAAATAATTAATTAATAATTTTGAAGCAAATTAATTTAGATGTTGAAAAGGTGCGAAACATTGGAAGCCCAAAGAGTAAGGACGCTTTGTCTGAGTATCCCAAAAAGGATAAAGGAACTCCCTTGTTAATTAAACAAAACAAACAAAAAAATAAATAAATAAAAAGGGAGAAAGAAATTTAAAACTTACAAAAATGACCAGGAGTCTTTATTTTACGATTTATTTTACTTTATTGAATTATTTAATTACAGGAGAAAGTGTGCCAGGTGGGGTTGGCTTTGTGTCTGTGCCTGAGCAGCTGCCCCTTTAAACCGATTGGGGTCTTTAAGCCGGAGGAAGTGGTTCCAGCAAAGCAGCCTCAACCAAGCACCCACCCACCCACGCACCTTGCCCCAGCCCCGGGGCACATAATTTTGCGCCTGCAGTTGATGCTTAGTTGGGCCAAAGCTGCTTTACCTATTTTGCATAATTTCCGTTATTCTAGCCACCGTTTTGTCGTCACAATGACAACGTCAACAGCAGGAGCAGCGGGAACCTTGGCCCGAGGTGCATTTCGGCTGCTCGGCTGCTCGGTTGCATCTTTTTGGCCATTAGCCGCTATTTAGCGTTTTATATGCAGGACCAGTTGCCAGTTGCCAGGCAGAGGCAGGTGTGTGCCGTGACGGAGGAGGTGATGCAGGTGCCACTGCCGTCAAGTTTTGGCTCTTGTTTACCAAGAGCTGCCAGCTTCCAGCTCGAAAGCGGGGGCGGCCCTGTTGACACACTTAAACGGTGGCCCATTTATTATCGCAATTTATTGTGGCACGGGTGGTGGACGGACGGGCGGTGTCCATGCCGAGACTTGCCACCTGACCGCAGGGCCTTAAAGTTTCCCCAAAATCTCTGGCTAACTCAATTACGGACACATTGCAACCGAAGAGTGGGGCATGTGTGCCAGTTGCGTGGGGGTATCCTGCCTATCTTGCGGGCTCAGGCTCTGGCTATGGCTCTGCCTATGGCTCTGGCTCTGGCTCCAGCTCCAGCTCAGGCGCAGGTGTTCGAGTTTATGAACTTTGCAGCGGCAACGCACTAATACTGGCATGTTAGGCAAACACGCAACGCATTTTCGCACTCACGCAAATTACCAAATAAGCGACGTGCGAGCTTCGTTCTTGTATTTGTGTGTTCGCCCCCGCACCGCACACTGGGTGTGTGTGGGTGGTGGGTGGTGGTCCGCCGGTTGCGTTCAAAGGTACCTTTGGTTTTCGTGCAAATTTGATTTGCTGCGCTTCTGTCTTTTCGGAGCAACTTTAACTCGCAGCTCGGAGTTCGTGAAGCGTTGTGTTCGTGTTTGTGATTTTAAAGCATTATACACATGAAGAAAAGAGGGGTTTCTACAGAATTTGGTTTTAATTTATGAATAATTATGAAAAATTAACAAAATTTATGGAAATAATATTATTTGGTATAAGAAATAAAGTATTATCATACTATAATTGTGATACATGCAAAGATCAAGGCGGGAAAATATAGATTAATCAATCTTTTACAGAATTAAATAAAACATTTCAATTTGGAAACATTATTCTTGGGATCCTAATGCTTGTAAATTCTATAAATGGTATCCCACTGGAAGATCTTATCTATCAATTCCATTTCTACAATTAATTGTTGATATTTTTCAGTGCCTGCAGCTGCATTCCGAGTATTCGGCTTGGTGCAAGGTTAATTTTGGCAACAATGCGTGGCTGCAGCCGCGCATCTTTACCGTTAAGTGGTGCAAAGAGTTGGTGGGCCACCGCTAACAGCTACTTAAAACTCAATTACCAGTCGGGGCGCCACACCATCCCAGCCACCGCTACTGCCACCGCCACTGCAACTGCAAGTGTTTTTGCGTGGAAATTAAAGCAGAGCAGAGCCAGGTTGAGAAGCTATCCTGCAAGGATTTTCAATTAAATTCTGCTTACCGAAAGCTGATTAAACTAATTTCATATTTATGTGCTTGGCTCCAATGCCCCTCCTCTCGGGAGAAGTCAGCCCACACACATACTATACATATGTATTATAAATTCGGGGCAGCTGCTGCTGCTGCACTTTGCCCCCTGCACCTGGATACTTGCGAGGGTCCGGCTTGAAGGATGTAAGGGTGCAACCTCTCCCCGATCCACGTCGGAACAGACAAACTTCTGGCGGAGTTATATACGCCCCGGGCCGACATGCAATTTCATTTCGCATTCATATGCCAAACTTTGGCGCATGCTTAACTCGAATTTAAATAAAGGCGGTTTAATCGCTATTAAACTCGCTCCCAGCTCCCAGCTACCAGTTCCCAGGGCCGAGCTGGGCTAAGCTGGCTGAGCTGACCCACATGCCACGCCCACTGGGGGCTCTCTCTCTGGCAATATTTTGGCAACATTTTGTGTGCGCACATTAATTTATGCAAATAGTTTGAAAATATTAATGGCTTCTGGCAGCTGGAAGGGATTCGAGGGCCACAAAGGCGGCAAATTGAACATTTAACGGGGGAGTTTCGGGAGCAACAGCTTTGAGCGGGAGGGTGAGGTGGCTCCCATTAAATATTTATGTCTTTAAAAACTTGGTCAATTTCCGTTACATTATGGCGCATAAAAGCCAATAAGCCACACACCCAAACACACCCGCGCCCAAACAGAGTCAAACAAACAACTTGTCGCCCGAAAAGTGGAAGCAATCGACGTGGCCAAGCGCCCAAAAGCGTGCTGCAAAATATGTAAACAAAATGGCGAACAAGAAATAAACTTATGGTGCACTTCCGCCAATAGTCGGGCATTTTATTTCGTCCTGTAATCCCTCCCCCTCAGTCCCCCTGTGTGTGTGTGTGTGTCTGCGGGATGGCCATCAAAAATGGTCAAAGAGCAGCTCGAGAATTAAAATGAAACAAAACGGAAATGCTACAGAAATCAACCAACTGGCATAAACTTTGCGACCCGAACCGGACTGGACCGGACCGAGGGGCTTTCCTCATACAATTCCCCCCGCATTTAGCTTTTGTTATTTCTGGCCTGCTGGCTCCGGCCAAATCGAGTAGAAAGGTTTTTTTCTCGTTTCATGCCGTAGTTAGCTCCGGAAAACGGGCTTTTCCCGTGCCCAATAAGTGGGCCAGAGGGCGGCTCGGTTTGCTCGATTTTCGATACATTCTGCCGGCGAAGCCAATACATTTGCTTGCCTTTATATAAAATATATTTCTCTCTCTATATAGTATATATACCATATATATCGAGCAATATGTTGGCCGTCACTTTGAAGTGCATTATTTTCGATCTGGAGCAGGCCAGCAGAACAAGAACAAGTTTAACGACGGAATTCCCTCGCGATTTTAAATAAATTTCTCATGCATTGAGAGCGAATTGAATAAAAATATTTAATACATTATAAATTGTATATTCCATTTTCTGGAATGCCACTTGCTGGTTGGTGGGTATTCTAACAATTTAATTTAATAAATTTAATTATTCTGATGAGAGGTAAACGGTAGCAATTAATGACTTTTCCATTTATACTCTCCAGTATTATTGATATCTTTCGATGTTTCCAGATCGAAAAAGAACTTCAACTTAAAATGATATAAAAATGGGAATCCTTTATATTGTTTAAGGATCTTCCCTTTGGGAATCAGTCTTAGCTCTAGAATACCGAATAGTGTATCCGATTTGGTACCTAAACTCACTACTAGAATACACCGAGTGCGATGTTGGATGAGTATTTGGCAATTTCCCTTCGAATTCCGCACACAATGTCGGTATTTATGCACAAACAACGAGTGGATTGAATAAACCAAAGTCCGGGGGAGAGACAGCAGCTATGACAGCCACCATTTTGCGATTATTTTGGCCGTCGCACATCAAAGTATCTGAAAAATGACATGCGCCTGCCCCATGCCACTGACGACCCTGCCTCTGCCACATTTCCTTTAGCGGCTTAAAAGCTCAATGCCCAAAATTGTTTGATTTTCTCGAACATTTCATTTGGCAGCTCGCCCTGTTGATTGTTTTTGTTGCATGTTGCTGCCGTGCAATATGTATGTAAAATATACTATACTCGTGATGTGTGGAATTTATTTCATTTATTTGCATTTGATGTGATGTGAGTATAAGCTGGCAGGACGTTGGTTTTGTCGTTGACATTCGAAATAATAAATGCTTCAAATTTGGCAACTGGCATTCAGCAATCGCATTTACAGAGGCCATGCAACGCAATATATTACAATATTTCCCTCAATAGCTTCCCTCCCTTCGAGCCATCGAGGGCCCACAGGAAAATAAATAAATGAAGGTATGTTTAGGCGCCTGATAGGGGCTTTAGTCGTAGATCCAAAGGGACTACATTAGCTGTTTTGTGGAATAATCCGTACGATAGAACAGATTTCATTTCCTATTATTCCCAGCTAAGTCTAAAGAGTTTGAGAGAAACAAAAGCCTTGAATGCAAATAATAATTCTAATAAACGAGTGCGGCAAGTGCTCGGCCCAGATAGCTTCTTGGCCAAAAACCAATTTGGCAAAACAAGGACAGATGAAAAGATACTGACTTGAATCTCATTCAAGTGGAGTGGACTTCATAAATTGGATTCGCACGTGTCGCACTCGGTGTTTCGGACAGTGGCCTAAGCAATTAATTTTTAATTGCTACACTTTCCAATTGAAAAATTGAAATCGGCAATTGGACAAGCAATGGGATGATAATGATGAGCCGTTGCTAATTGAAGTTCAATGAGAAGCTGTCCCAAAAGGCAATAGAGCCATTGCCATTACCATTGCCACGGGTAGGAGGCAATAAAGAAAAAAAGTTGACTCAAGTGAAAGCGCTGAATGTTTTATTTAAATTCTGGTCATATGGCAGCCTGGCCTGCCGGGGCAGCCGTGGCAGAAAACAAATCACGACCAAATTACGCGGATTGCTCGAATCGCTTATTTTGACAAAGCGAAGATGAAGAGAAAAAAATCACAAATCAAGGCAGAACCAAACGCGGTTGCTCTTGGAGATCCGTCCGGCGGTCTACAATTTTATGGTGTATCCAATGTCCAAGAGAGGAGAACGAGCACGAGAATAAAAGAAATGAAGCCAGACATGGATTCGACTCGAGTCTGGCATGCTGTGGATGTAGGTCACCTGGTTGCGTAGCTTTCAGTTTTTATGGCGTTACCGAAAATTATCTCAGCATCTGAGTATCTGAGCGTTTGAGTATCTGAACATTTGCAGCTGCATCTGCCACATCCTTGTGCACCTTGCTGCGAGTGGGAAGATTGATCGGCTTTGGCACTTGCTTGTGGCCGTCTAAGCCGTTGCTAATTGCGGCACTTAGGACCTCAAGTGCCCACTCTCTCGAAGCGCGTCAAAAGATACACAACACACAACACTACAGCAACACTACGCAGCAATGTTATGGAGGAGCTCGAGCCATCAACTTGAGATTCGTGTGGCAACTTGAGGCGATCCGATGAGCCAATGAATGGGGAAGCAAACAAAGCGCTGCCAAAAGACAGGCAGACACAAATATGCCAATAACCTTTTGATGTGTTCGATACGCTTTTTATAGCCATTGTCTATTGATATTCTTCAGCGGCAAAAATGAAAGTTACCGGGTTTGGGAGAGCAGCGACACAGTAGCGGCCTACACTCACTCTCGCCTCCCGGTCGCTCCACTTCACGCCACTCCACTTGGCCGAGAGTCGCAGATTCATGGTGAAAAGAATTTAACTCCAAAAATTGCACCATCATGTTTGCTGGCCTCAGCTCCAAAGCAGCTACAAAGCAGCTCCAAAGCGGGAGAAAAATCATCATCATCGTCGGGGGACAACCTACTGACACTTTGACCGATTTTTAGCATACTAAATATAGTAATTTTGTCATTATGGTTTATTATGCGCCTTTCGCCAGGTGCCATTCATCCATCGCCGCAGCCACCGATATTTCACAGTCGTAGTCGTAGTCGTAGTCGTTGTCGGAGTTGGAGTCGGAGTGGGTTTCCGTTTCTGAGCCATTCAATTTGTGCCCGTTTCAAGCTGCATTCTTGACGGCTTCGAAGCAACTGTAATCCACACGTAAGTTCCAACTCCCGGGTCTTGCCTGTTGGCTATAAAAATCTATGATTGCATTTGCGAATATGGCTTATATGGCTCCGATGCTCATCTGTTCAGATGCTCAGATGCTCAGATGTGTTAATTAAAACGAACTCGATCAGTGGGAAACTCTGTGACCTATTTCCGTCAGACTACTCTCTTTTCTTTCCATTTCTTTTGTACAGGCTCTCCCCTACAGCCTCCAGGGCGGCAGTGGGGAAAACTGGTTCTTGTGCTAAGTATATGCTAATGGCACTTACTTTTCGGATATTGGTCGCCGGTATTTCGGTCAGACTTATTAACTAAGTCGGGGCCAAAGCCGAAACCGAGACCCAGGCCCAGCTGACGTATCGATGCTGGGGCATAATTTGGTAAGCACGTACTTAGCCATTTGACTATTTGGTTAGTTGGCCAGATGCATCCACAGCTACAGCTACAGCTACAGCTAGAGCCACTCATCAGGCCCAATTGTGGTTCATTAGCCGTGGCATTGCACAAGCTGGCAACACGCACATTACTCATGCGTGTAATTGGGATGACGACCTCTAAGGTCGTGTCGTGGCTTCTTTCGGGGTCCAATAGACCAATAATTGGTACGACTTCAGAGCGGCCGCCTAATACACCGAAACCGAGACCGAGAAAGAGACCAAACTTTCAGGCCGCAGAAATATGGCAAGTGGAGTGGCTGCAAGTGGCCCAGAGTCGAAGGAGTGGAAGGAGTGCACCCTCATTACAAGAGTTTTACATTTTCGTATACTACTTGGAAGTTTTTGCTTTTATGGGCCAATCCAGCATCCTTTCCTGGGTCGTGGGGCCTCCTCCTTCTGCTCCTTCTGCTCTTACTTTTACGGAGCACTCTCTGCAGCAGCGCTTCTCCACTTTGTGGCTTTCATGAATTTTTCCTTTCTTCGGAGCAAGTGCAATAAATCATAATTTGCTACTTTTTCTAATGGATTATGGTCGTTGCCGGCAGTTGCCGAGAATATGAGAATATTGTTGGCGTCCGCGAGGGAAAGCTCTTAAGTGCTGATTGACCAGCTCATGAATGCGATGGTCAGATGGTCGGATGGTTGGACGATGGTCTAAACGATCGCTCACAGGGTCGGCAAATTAATCATGCCAGATAAGCTGAGTGCTATCTTTGACACGGGACTTAAATACTGGAACTGCAACTGCATTGGTTGCAAGGTTCAATGAAAATTTCACAATTAATAACTGCGTGTTTCCATTATGATTGGTTTTTTTTTTGTCGCGCTTGGCAATTCAATTTGTTGGAGTATTTTGTGAAAGTGATTGCATAAACTCTGATAAAGAAATGGCAAAAACCTACTGGGCTGGGGACGGGCCATTGTTATTTTTAATATGTCATTGTAAAGCAATATCATAATGGGAAAAATATGCTCTGCTTTTTTCTCCAACGTAAATTGCGGCAATTGTGCGTTCCCGCATCGATTCACGGCTTGTGGCGTTGCCACTGAATAAGCCTCTTAATTAGACACAAAACACGGTCAAACAATCACTCCCCAATCGAAGGTCGTGGCCCAAACATTACCAAATGCGGGCCAAATCTGTCCATCTGTCTATCTGCCTCTCTGTTTGTCCAGCCTCTAGGGCTGACATGGCCAAGGGTCAAGTCCCGAAAGTCGAGCATAAAGAATTTATGTTGCCGAAAAGCATAGGGCGGAATCAACCAAGCAAACATGTATTCCCAAGTGACCTATTACCCCTGGCAAACTATGACAGCCGCCTGCCAAATGTGTCAAAAGTTCAAAGTCATCCCGGCTCCCAGTCCCAGCTCCCAGCTCCCAGCTAGTCCCCAAAAATCCCCAAAAAGGGTTCAGCTCTCCGACACTGCCACTGGCATAATATTAACACAGATATGCATGGAATAATTCATATTTGCTGCCAGACAAATGAAATTGTTATTGGTTACCAAATGGAAGTTGCTCGTGTCCGGGCCCAGATTCCGTTTCCATCTCCGACGCCATCTCCATAAGAAGGAACTTGGCAGCACACGCGATTTGGATTCAAGCTTGTGTGCAGAATTAAAAATCGTGTGGAAACCGAGCAAAAAAAAAGCTTATTAATGAATCTGGCCCGGACAAAGTAAAGTATTCCACTCCCACGGTTTCCCAACTTTGGCCGCCTCGCTTCTAGTTCCCATGACATGTGCCAGAAAGCGGCCGAGTGTGTTCGTAACGGCCCCGACTCCGACGTCGACGTCAGGTGATGACGTTGAAGCCTCTGCAGTTACGGCGGTTTGCACCCAGCTCCTCCTCCTAGTACCACCAGTAACTCTACTACCTCCAGTACCTCCACTACATCCAGTACCAGCTGTCTTGCGAAAAGACGATGCCAAAGCCAAAGCCAAATACACGGCAACCGGCGTCAAAAACTTTCAAATGCTTTCAAATTACCCGCCACGTCTCCCTCTTTTCCGTCAGTTCAGTCCAGAACCGACTTTCATTGGATCGGATCGGGTTATGTGCAAAATACATAGCAGGGAATAATGGCTACGGAATAAAGACTGGAATTTAAGAATTTAATCATTTTGAATATGAAGCAAGGCCTCTGCTGATGATTGATGCGATTAAGGCATTAATTATTTCCACTCAGATCGGAGAAATTATATTGTAAATGCTTTCATTTTCCATCAATCGAGTATCGAGTATTCTAAACAACTCCGTTTCTCCGGCCATTTGGCTTAAAGACTTAAACGCTTGCACTTCCTGGCCTGTAGCCTGTAAAACTTGGACCGGCAACTTTCCTACAAACCATTGCCGATGCCAGCCACAATTTTTTTGTTAATTAAAAGCAATCTTATTTATTAGTGCAGCAGACTCTGGCAGATGTACACAATCTGGGGAGGAATACAAAAATAGTGAATGGTGAATGGAGAATGGAGAAGACAAATAGACTCGCTGGAAATTCGAGTACGAATGCAGGACTAAGCCAAAACTTAAAGCCAAAGTGCTGTGTGTTGTGTGCTGGCTCTATAAATGGCGAAAATTATTTAATTATTATTAAGTGCTGCTTCCGCCGGGCTCTGGGATCTGGGCAGACCCAACGAGGACACTCCGTTTCGTTTTTCAACGAGCTTGGCTGGCACAAAACTTGTCTTCGAATGGGAGTGTCTTGGCTCTGGAGTTTTGATTTTGTTGCTTCCATTTGTTTATCGTCTCCAAAGGAAAACTTCTCCCGCCTTGCCTATTAATTGAAGTTGGGGATTCATTGGAACTTGCCCAGGTTTAGAGGAGTTCAGGGGCTCTCTTTGAAAACAATTGTCCTTGCAATCGTTTGTTTGGTTTCCTTCAAGTCTCACTGTCATAATTAGACAGAAATCTAATTTGTAATATCGCATATGCAGAGAGCCCAGACCCTCCACACACTTTTGAACAATGATGATGTGTGGCGGCTTCAATTGGGATTTTGGGTTTTTGGGCTTACCGCCCGTTATTGCAACCGCCCCTCCACCCACTACCAGCTACCATCCACCATCTACCAGCAGTGTAATTAGTTTGCGGCGCACATTGTTGTTGACAGATGATGCATCAGCCGCAACTGCAACAGCTCTGTTTGTTAACTTGATTAATTAAAATGCAGCAGCTCTTAATGGTGCTGGCGTGCTCGTCTGCCATAAGTTTCTTATGTGCGAGTTTATCGGGAGCTTATGCAACGACCAGGCCAGCGTCTTGGCACATAATCTTATTAAACAAGATCCAGGACACTTTAACCGAAGACAAAAACGCGGAAAGATACTTTCCATATCCATATTGCAATTGATTACAGAGGCTTAATTAAGAGTAAGACGCTCTCAAGACCTGTTTCCAATTACGTGTGCGGGCCAGTGTTTTGATTCTAATTTGGTGTTTTGTTAATTTACGCTTTTCCAGCCGCGCATCTATAATTTCGCATCCGTTCGCAGCAGATGCTGTTGATGGTGTAACTTGCAACGCAATCTCTTGGCTGCCACGACTAAGGCTAAAACCAGCGCAGAGTAAAGCAAAAGCAAAAGCATTCTCAGAGTCGGAGCTGAGACTCTGGATGAAGTTGAACCGTGAAGTCACGCTGCTTTATTTATTTACCGCAACAGTAACAGAAACCGCAATAAGAACAACGGCAACTGTGGATGCAACTGCAGTAACTGCACTAATCTCAGCCAGCCAGTGCCTGCGGTGAGCGGTGGCATGGGTTGGGGCGGTAGCAGGGGCAGAGTCAGAGGCTTGGGGCTTAGTCAAAGAATGCTGGTAGAAAGTAACTCAAACTGCTCGCCGCTCTGCGTTGCTGTCAGCTTAAGTTGCCACTAACCAGGCTGAGGCCGAACTCCGGGCCAGCAAATGGGCAGCAACAAGCGGAGTCCGGACTCGCAGGGTGGCTTTGCTTTAGCCAAAGATTAGGGTGTGGGACGTCTCGGTAGGCGCCTGCTAATGCCTGCATTAATATTATACAGATTGCTGGGATCTGAGAACTGGGAAATGGAACCCCCTCCCAACTGTTGCTGCTGCATGTGGCATATGGCAGCCATAATGCAATCTGAGGCGGGAGTCAAGTTTGTTTACGTTTGTTTTGGCTTTGGCATGCCGTTTTAGTAGTTCATTAAAATCACATTGCCCCGCAGCGTTCAAGTCTAACAACCTCCCCGGGCTACCCCCAGCCACTGCCACTACCAGCCAGTTGCCTGTTTCGGCCTAAGCTGGGATTCTGGGTTCTCGGGAAAGAGCTCTCGTCTTCGGCCATTGCCTCATGTAAACTTTACCAAATGTAGTCGAGGAAATCCAACTTGTTTCCAGTTACACGTGTGTGGCTGGCAGTCCGTCTCGTCTCGTCGTTGCCTCTCTTGCGGTGGCAGTGTGTGTGGTACTTGTTTTTGCTGCACTTGTTGTTGTTCATTCTTTGGCTTGGTTTCTCTGAGCTTGGCCTGCCAGAGGCAGAGCTAAAGTCAGAGGCAGAGCCAGAGCCACTACCACTATTCCTTAATTAAATACAAGTTTTCACAGCACTCTCCGCCCGCCAGTCCGGGTTCTTTCTCGGGCGATCTACTTGGCCAATTACGCTGGCCAACCCAATGCCAATGCTACTGCCACTGCCACTGCCACAGCCTGGATATGAATATGCGAAGCAGCACATACACACAACACTTTCGCTGCGATAAGCGTTTTAAAGCCATTAAACAATTCCCTGGTAATCCGCTTTGTCTGCACTCCACTGCACCGGCAGGATGCGTCTGCGGGCCAGGACCCGCCAGGATCTGCCGCCTCCATCGCCTCCATCGCATCCATCGCATCCCTCCCATCGTTGTCAGCTGTCACTAGCTGGTTGTTGCAACAGTTTAAGCAAAGTTAATCCCGGCTGAATCCAGGCTTACCTGTTGACGTGTTAGAGGAGAGTCGCCGCTGCCGCTCCAAAAAACAGCAAATCCATAAACAATACGGCAATGCGGCAAGGACGAGAACTCGACCGGAGAACTGCAACCGAAGGAGGGTGGAGGCACCGCGCGCGTTGCATATGCGACTCCGCTTTTTCGGTGGCGCGCAAATCAATTCAACGCGAACCGATCTACTGGGTGTTGGGTGTTATCTCTCGACTCGACTGTTAACTGTTAACTGTTATTGAATACAACTGGTCACTTAATTAAGTCGGCTTTGGGGACGGACGATTCAAATACGGCCCGGATTGTATCCTTAAAGCGTGGCTTTTAACTATCAAAGTTGTGGCTATGACTTGGTTTTTTCTTGGTTAGCACTAGATTCTCCGTTACACCGCACCAGACGCCAAAAGCGCTTGAAGCCAAATGATCGTTGGGTCGGCGCTTCCAAAAGACTTTTAAGCATATAGCCAAGAAAGTCCAAGAAGTTGGCCAAGAAAGAAAAGTAGACGCTCCGCAGTTCGAACTGAGCCATCCCACTCTCCCCAACATAAATGGTCAAGATGACGGGGCAGAGAGCGAGAGCAACGAGCACAGACAGAGCGGTTTTTGTCGATCGGTAAAGAGATGCGGCCAAGAGATAGAAAATCTAAACTGACTCACTCTGAGCCGGGCTCCGGATAAAACCAAGCGGATAAAATCCAAAGGTTTTCTCTCTTGGGTGCTCTCTTGGCTCTCTCGCGAGAAATGCGGGCAAAATCTGGTTTTGGTTTCTTGAAGCTTCGCTTTTACCTCCACCGCCACGCAGTCATCAATATACTCGTATTCCCAGCCTTGTTTCCTTCTTTGGTATCCGCAGGAACCACTGCAGCTTCAGAGTTCTTATGCGATGTGGGGGTCCCTTTTTTCGGTTCTGCTACAGTAGCTGACCTATATCCTGGAGATCTGGAGATGAGGGAACTTGTAGAGGCGCTTCTTAAGGAAATTAATCTTCCGTTGCCTTCACTATAATTCTTCCCAGCTTTCATGATTTTGACTAAAGGCTATCACAAGACTTTATGTGCGTTTTTAATAACCATAATAGGTATAAAGACGAAGCCGCAGATGAGGAGTCGGCTCCGGAGACCTTTGCAGAAAATTTATTTGTTCCCTCCGCAATACGATATAATGTCCCTGAGATCCATCAATCGTGTTGGCCACCGGTTAATCGTGATTTGGCCATTTGAAGAAATGGGCTTTGAAGTGATTCACCCATGGAATGATTGGCACGAAGCTCTCCAGCCTTATGAGGTCACGGAACTCCAGGGCCTGGGATCTGGAAGAACTGTGCCCTCTAAATGTATTTAGAATGAACTTAGAAACCTAATATTATAATTTTTTAGAAGCTTTTTTTATTTGCTCACAACTTTAGTTGAAGTGTCGGGTAATCTTGCTATATATCGGCAGAATTTCATATTGTTAGACCAGGCAGGGGCCTGGTATTCGGCATCGAAATACGATTTATTGATAAACTTTTATTTGTTAAGTAAATCCGGATACATCTATGGGTGCCTGGCTCTTTACGGAAATGTTCTTAATTTTATACATACTTCGAAAAAATTAGAGATACATTTTTTCGAAGTATGTACAATTAAATGTTAAAATTAAAAGTAAACTTTCTTTAAATGTAATTGTGTGCTTTGAATACCATTTTCTTACCATATTCCATTATTAATTATTATTGCAAAATGTAAAGCGTCGAAAATATTTTTAAATTATTCAATAAGATACCAATTATCTTTTATTTCTATTTTAAAAGGCATTAAAAAATCTAAAAGAACTTGTTTTCTTTTTTACAAACTTTGTGTTTGAAACACCATAATACTTCTGAAGGTGAAGGAAAAATTCTAATGTCCCACTTCCTGATGGGACCTTAAAGGTGACAATTATTTTTATAATTTTTGACAAGCTTCATTTGAAAACAATTTGTGAAAACAATTTGCGTAAGCTTTTAAAAAAAAAAGAAAGATTAATAATAATTTAATGAATATAATTTCGAATACCTGTAACATAATTAGAATTCATTTAGGTGGAAAATTTTGTGCTCGAAATAAAATTATCTATCTTAGGGCGGTAAAGAAAATAAATTGATTTAGATTAAAATCAATAAAAACACATTTAAATAATTTTATATATGACATCCGAATTGTTCACATTTGACTCTACCTCGATTATTCATTTATTATTAAGTATTATTAAGAGGATTATTAGTTATCTCCTAAGAGGGTTCACAGGAACAATATTAGATAATAATTATGCGGGATGAATAGTAATGAGGAGGTAAAAGATAAACATACCAGTCCTAACTGACCTGATGCATTTTAGGAATACATTATCCAAGTCCTATGAATCCGATTTGTTGATTTTGAACTTAAACAACAAAAAAGCATTCGTTGATGAAAAAATCGTGGAGGTTCTACTAGCGAAAAAACTGAATAGGTTCTAAAACAACTTTTATTTAATAATATATAATGCTCGCCATGGAGCATTAATTAAAAGACTTAAAATTTAATAATTTAAAAGCGGTTTTCTTCGAGCTATTTATAGCCTTAATAACCAATTTTCGCTCAATAGGGTTAAACACAGGCTATTAAAATTGAAGTTTTAAGACTTCAAAGAAGCTCTTTGGTTTTGGTGGCAATCCAACTCTATTAAGTTTTGGATAAACTGTAAGAATAATAAAACAGCTCAGAAAAAAATCTCTCTGAATAATTTAGTTTGCTCCTTTG
Organism: Drosophila ercepeae; assembly: GCA_018150545.1. Classification (NCBI taxonomy): domain Eukaryota; kingdom Metazoa; phylum Arthropoda; class Insecta; order Diptera; family Drosophilidae; genus Drosophila; species Drosophila ercepeae. Next base: position 19,551,646 of record JAECWL010000161.1, read on the forward strand.
GGTTACCCTGAACCAAGGTCCGGGACAAACGAAATTATTTATGGAGAAAAGATGATATACATTATTTTTTGAAAGATTATTAAAAACTTCAGGAGGTGGAAGGACCTCCCATGTAGCCCTCATGACGCGGAAACGCTAAGTAGCAATATCCCTATATATTTTATTACTTTTAATACATCATTATATTTTGATTTGTACATTAAATAATACAATACTTAAAGTCAACCCAGCGAATTATTGAACAAGCAAATATATTTATATTCATTATCAAAAAAATACACAAAAAATTTTTATATTATGTTTAACAACCTAACGGTACAAAATTATTGTTTTGAAAAGCCAGCTGATTTAAAACAGCTGTTTGGAATTAATTCCTTTAGAAGAAATATAAGAGGAAAGAAGTATGGATTAAATTAATTCTCTCTTTAAAGTTATTTTTCTCTTTTCACTACTCAATACGATCGGCAAAGAGAAACGGCGGTGGAAGGTTGCAACAGGTAGCTGGCGGTTGGATCGAGCCGCGTCGAACCAACAGGTCCAATCGGAGGCAGTCAGGTGGAATTGGAAGGTGGATTTTGGAGAAACCTTGGCCAACATTTTTGGAAACACTTGCAGGCGTGGGTTTATTGAACCATGATATCAATATATCCAATACCCCTAATACCCCTACTCTTTGTCCTAATAGCAAGGAGGAGTCGAAGGATTTCCACCCCAGTCCATAACAAAAAAGAAAAAAAATAAATCAATAGCTCTCATCCAAGACTTTAATCTTTGGCTCACATACCGACTTGTTCTATTTATTAACCTTTAATGAGAGCTTCACCAAAATAGGCTAGATTCACGCTGGATGATAAAGCAAAGTCAGTCCTTAAGCACGTATAGGTATCCTGGTAGCAGTTTAAGGATTCTCTTGGAGAATGGATTTTATCATACTCGTCACCTATTTCGGCACTGATAGTAATATGCATTAAAACTGCTGAAAATAAAGATTTTCTTTTAAACTGAACTGATTTTTTTTTACAATTTTCCTCAGAAAACTCCGCTATCCTCTTCCCACAACACGTTAATATTAATAGGTCGAAGGGGCGTAGGTCAAATAGGTCGAGGGGCATCGAGAATTCATATTATTGTGGGATTTATGCGTTCTATTTCAGATTAGGCGTATATTATAATCAATTACACATTAAAATGAATAATTATGAATAAAGTAAAGTTATAAATATTAATATTAATACCCTCTCTATGTATAGGATAAACATTAACTTACTATATAAATGGTTAAATACTCATTCATTCATTCATATATTCAATTTAAGTTTCTTTGAGTGGTTTTTATTTTTTTTCATTTGTAAGCAGATACATAATTTAATGATATTTACTAAATAACTTTAAATGTTGATATTTATTTATTACTGAAAATAGATTATTATTAAATAGTTATTTACTAGAGTTTACTTTTTTGCGGTGTGCTGATGCCAAGGAGCCAATGTGTAGTCAAGCAATTAGTTAAAATTACGAAGCAGTCAGGATGGCGCAACTCTTGTCATGCAAATCGCGCCGAACTCTGACATCCAAGCCAGGCTGGAGCAAGAGGTTGTGTCCCTTGCAGGCATCTTAAATATCAACAGCATTATCGGGCATTGAGCAACGATGTGGCCATATAGCTGGCCAATTGAGAAAGCCCGCTCGCACACACAGTACACCCAGCACAGAGCACAAAGCAGCCAGCACCGAGCACACAACAGCCTAATTGGGCCTGGGAGAAATCTAGAACCAGCTAACAGCTGCCATTCAAGCGACCAGCAACTGGCGTCTGCGGAGCACTTTCTTTGCCGTTTTTAATTTAATGCATAGTTACAGGAACAGAGGAACACACTCGCTCCAAGATGCACACGACTGCCAGGCCAGGCCAGGCTAGAAGCCACATTTCATTTTACCGCAGCTCTGGCATGCTTATGTATCTCGGAATCTTTCTATCTTTCTATCTTGATAGTTGGGTAGTTGGGTATCTTTGTATCTTGGTAGCTGCTGTCATTGTGGCTCGTTGTTGCTCTATTTGTACTGCGACAACAATCAAGCCCATGTTCTGGATGGTCGGACACGTCCCCTAGCAGATACGTTACGGATACGGATACAGATACAGATACAGATACACATACGAATTCAGATACAGATGAACAGACAGTTACAGATACTTCAGCAGACGTATAGATGGGAAAACGAATGGATGCTTTTGCTAAATTACTAGCCACTTAAGCGCATCTGCGGTAAATTCAATTAAACAATTTACCATTTCTGTTGATTTTATTTTCTCAGTGAAAATAAGCAACACTTAGCAGGTTACTCGTGCTGCTCCGGCATCTGATGTTGTTGGGTCTTCTGGTTGGATTTGCAGCATACATGCACAAGAGTATCTGTGTGGATCCAACAATTTGAAGAGTCTATGATGCAGCTTGTGCTTTAGATTTTGTTTCTTTGGCATTACTGTTAACACATCAAGTGTTATGCCAATATTTGTCCATCAACGTTTTTATTTAGCAACTCCGTATCCATATCTGACCAATTCACTTCCAGTTTATGGTAGTTTCTCCTTTTGATGTGCAAAAGCAGAGCTCGATATTATTTCGGATATTCAAGGCAGCCGGAGTTGTGGATGTCACCGCAGGTCTAGTCGAATCTAAAGATAACAAAATTGGTTGAATTATGAAAACCCAGAGGGAAGGTTAACAAGGTGGATGAGAAGGTTTCCCCCGGAATCAGAGTCAATAAAATGTTTAAGGAGGGTTGTACCCATTTTATTACTTGTTTGCATTTCTACGTAATATTGGTAATTCAAAACCATTCCCTAGCTCTCAAAGAGCCTTGTTTATGACAGAATTCTGGTTTCATTTTGTTTATTTATACACGGGGCCATTCTATGGGCCAAACTATGCTATTTGGCAACACTCAATTAATTTATCATTTATCAAGTGGTCACTGCAACAACGCCAACGTGCAGCATGCCAGCCCAGCCAACCCAGCCAGACCAGGCAGACCAGCCAGCGGCATTCACATTCAAATGTCGCGATGTTGAGTGTCGGCAATCGGTGGCCATCGATGACAGCAGTGCCACCAAAGTGCTTGTTGTTGCTCGTTTGTTGTTGCATGTTTTTTTTGTTTTTTTTTGTTTTTGTGTTTTTGTTGCTGTTGTCGGTGGCTGGTGGAGCGCCTTTTTCTGTTGCCGTTGGTGTGTCAATACGGCTGACCGTTTCGCCTGCGCGCCTCGTGCAACATGCAGCATGGACTGGTCTGGTCTGCTCGGGCCTGGCCTGCCCTGGCCTGGCTTGGTCTGGTCTGGTCTGGCGAAGGGGGCGCAGTCCCAAAACGCCCAGTTGGCAATTCCAAGGCACTCCAGGTTCACTGAAAACAATTTTTATCAGAAGGTTAAAAAAATGTTTTCAGCTAATTGAATAATTTTTAATTTTTAGAAAAGTACCTAATTCCGTTTGATATATTGTATTTAAATTATTCGAAATTTTTGGACAGGCACGAGCCTCCGTATCCGTACCTACATTATAAAAAAACACAAAATTCGGAATAAAATTAATAGATAATTATCAAAATAATTAAAAATAGGCAAATCTAAGTAAATCAAATTATATATCTACCAAATAACAAGAGATTCTTTGCTCTTTACTCTTTTTAATAACCAACTCTAAGGATGATGTCCCAGGGAAAGCGAATAGCAATGATAGTGGAGAAAAAGTAAATGATAAATAAAAACAAAAAAATTTTAAAATTATATTATTATTATTTTAAGTATTTTTAATGCTTGTAAGCAAACCGTCGTTTTAGAGTATATAAATCCGTTTCTGATCATAATTTTCGGAGAGATTACCTTCCCGGACCTCAATGATTGTTTCCTTTACAAAAACGGCTAGTCGTTCTTTTTCAACAATGAAATCTAAAAAAACAAAAATCTGGTCTTACAAACTATATAAATTAACATATTAAAGTGTGATTCATAGAATTTTTATAAACGTTTAGTTCTTAAATAAATACCATAAGCCTCTCAGCAGCTCTACAGATTATTTCGGAAAATTCGTTGGATTCGATACATTTCAATAAATATCGTTTCAGAAATTATTGCTTCAGACATATGTATCATTTATAAAAAGGAATCTTTTATTTTTGGCATTGATTTCTATAGATTTCCATAAATGTTGTTTCAGAAATTATTGCTTCAGACATGTCTATAAAAAAATTAAGACTTCTATTTCTGGTATTCCGCTTAAAGCTATCTACTGATATATTAATAAATTCGATAAATATTCGATAGATTTATATAAATTTTGTTTCAGAAATCATTGTGTTAGATATATCAATGATTTTATCGTATCTCTTCTTTCGGGTTTCCGCATAAAGCTATTTATCGATAAATTCGTTGAATTCGATATATTTCAATAAATATCGTTTAAGAAATTAGTTTTTCAGATATATCAATGATAAAATTGTTTCTCTTATTTTTGGTATTCTATTAAAATTTTTGATAGTGTTTTATGTGAAACTAGAGAAGATGGCTTCCACATCGACACTTTTTGTGCTCGTGAATTTTGACATTTTCAATTGTCGATATCGGTCGCTGTTTGCAGCCATCTGATTTGGCCCCGCACTGCCCCTCTCTCCCAGTCATCGATTTTCAGTTAATTTTTCATTTTGACATTTCTATTTGTCAATAATAACGTGTTGACACCGCCGCCGCCCTCGGACCCCGGACAGCAGACAGCGAACCCCGGACAGCGTACCCCGGACAGCGAACCTCCGAGCTGCATTTGCATGGATTGATAATTGGATTTCTGGCCAAAGAGGCGTCAACAAAAAGCGCTGTTCATCTAAAATGCATTATTGATTGGTTTGATTTCGTTTCGTTTCGCTAGGAGGGGGGCTAAATGATATGACAACCAAATCTTCTCGCCACGTTATGGAATAACGATCCAATAACTTATCGAGACTCCTCCAGTTAGGCAGGATGCATGGGGCATTAATGTGTGGTTGGGGGCAAGGTGACCAGTACAAAGACCTGGGAGTTGGGGCTTATCGCAAGCGTGGCACTCACGTGCAAATTAAATGCAAGCCGTAGGTCCAAAGCCAAGTTGAGGGAGCACCGACTGACCGCAGCTGGTGGCGCCTCCCACTTCCCACACTCCCCACTCCCACATAAATCCGCTTACGTTAAATGCTGATTAAAGATCGACCGACATCAACAGCCACGGCAGGCTGCAGCTTCCAACGTTCAATGGATTTAATTTCCTGCAAGAATACGCGCTGAAGTAGCAATGAAACGCACTCGAGCCGACGGGGCCGCTCTTTAATACCCCGATGCCCAGGGCGACACACAACCCACTCGAGCTGCCGACAAATGGAGATGCTGGAGCACTGACAGCAAGACCCTGGATAGACAGCTCAAGTGGAGTGAAGAGCCAGACCCGCCTGGCCCGGCCCGGCTGGAGTGCTTCGGCTGATAATCAGGCTAACAATTGTGTTGCCGGATCCCAGCCCGATGCTCTGGCTGATGGGTCTGGCACTCCAGCGATCAGGAATAGTAGGAAACACTACACGCTCTCGGAACGGAAACAATTGAAATAAACTAATTGTGGGTTATCTATAAGTGGCTTCTAAAACTACTTTAAACAATTTACTTTTCAATAACTAATTATGTTATGTTTCTTTAAAAGATTTCTCTAGAAATATGTTTGTTTATCTTGCAGATTTTCAGGGTTTAATAAAGAGAATATAAACTATCACCCACCTGCCTCGGATCGATTAAATAAAACACTCATTAGGGATTCTAAAAGCCGTTCCAGAGCGTTTTGAGGTTATACTCGTATAAGAGCGCCATATTTCGGTAAAAGTTTTATTCAATTATTTTCCATTTCCGTTTAACTGTAACTTGTCTATTAGTTCGAGTACAATTTTTTGTTGACCAAGTTTCAAAGTTTATAAACAAAAATGTGTATTTCTATTTAATATATTTAAATTGCCCAAACTTCTTACAAGTTTCGCTTAATGACTCGATTATTTTTTCCTGTGCAGCTGCGGAGCACAATACTCGGTTGACTCTTTGGTCTGCATAAAGAAATAACAGTTAAATAAGCAAAAGTTCTCAAATGCCCCGCGCCATGCGTCCATGAGCCTTGATTTCGTTGGGAACCCACCTGGGTCCCCGCACCGCACCCCTCCCTTCCAGAGAATTGCGGGCAGAATCAGATGCAGCACGCATTTTACCGTTCCGTCTGGAGAATGACCCGTTGCGTGTTCGTTCGGACCTCGAACATTCACATTTATGAAGCAGTTCCGTCTGCTTTGAGTTTATTTTGTATTCAGATTCCCTCACAAAGAGTATTTGAGTTCGTCGGGAGTGAGTGAGAATGGTCGGATTACCATACTGCTAGGAAGAGGGATTTGCTAGGAGAGTAGTAAAGTACCTTAAGAGAGAAAGTACCCTGAAGGGCATTATAACTTCGGCTTGCTGCCCTCCCCTTGACTTCGGATATTTGTGCGGAGCCTTGCTGCATATTTAACCGCAATCTGCTGAAGGCAGAGCAGCACAGAATACTGAAAAAGTATGCCTGGAGTATGCCGGAGCAGCAAGGGAGAAAGGAGTATTCGGAGTATTGGAAAACTTTCGGGTTACGAAATGTGGGGATTTGTTGCATCTGATTTTGGTAGCAACGAGTAGCAAGTAGCACGCAGGTAGAACGGGGCCATTCATATTTAATTGGAATATTTTTGAAATTAGAGACAGATTACGGCCCAAATTAATACGTACTTTGTTCAAGAGTTTCAACTCGGATTCGTTTGGTTGCTGGTGGCAACTGAGCAGATGATTTATGGACCTCCCACCGCCCACAGGCTTTCATGAATTAAGCGTTCAAATTTATTAGGCAAAGCCACCAACAACGAACATCCATAAATGCAAAAACATTTGTCGGCTGTGGGCCTATAATTGTAATGATTACCATGGCAGGAGGATACCAGGCCAGCCAGCACTGGCCACGCCGACAATGATCAATATCTTTTTAACCAATAAATCAAATTTGGCGTCTGCCTAATCTATAAATTAAACGCTACAAGCCCAGCAAAAACAGCAGACACTACTAAAGCTGCTCAATAAAAGCCTGCAACAGCTAAATAATCGCTCGTAAATCCCTAGTGACAATAAAATTGTTTATACACCGAATTCACTGCTCGGCATTTTTTTAGGTATTTATTGCGACATATTCGAAAATATACTTATTAAAATGCCTAAAATGAGTACCTATCTAAGTACACTTTGGACTTTTATAAATAGTCGAAAGATTAATTGGAATACGGTCCTACGAATGGATATTCCTCTAATGCAAATATCAAAACCCCTACTCAAGAAGTACCGTAATTACTTAACATATAAGCAAAAAAAAGGGTACGGGCGGAGACGAATTTTAAACACCCTGTTAGTTTTATTTATTTATTTAACAATGATTTGCTAACTATATATTCAATCTAACTATTCTAAGATGAATTCCAAAATTTTCGATTTGGTAACATTAAGGAAGAGTTCAGGGGATAAATTATGGGATGAGAGTTTTTAATTTTTACATATATGATTGGATCTGTGAATAGGTAACCATAGGGGTCGGAAGGACCTAGGCATTCTATGAGGAACGGATAAAGAAAGTTGGTTTAAGAGGTGGTTGGATTCAACCATACCATGGATAAGCATATGAAGAAACATGACCCCAGCACAGGTTCTTTAGAAAATTCTATCAAGAAAATATGTACATCAATTTTATTTGCATTTTTGATAAGTGATCTGCTTATTTATAGTTTCCTGGTCCTTGGTCTTGGTTCTTTAAAAAATTCCATCCCAATAACAGTGTTTCTAAAACATTATAAAATATTATCATTAAAATCATATAAATATTAAATATGAGTAGATCCTGATAATATTTAAGTTTAAGTTTAAGTCCATGCAGTTTGTATGTGCTGCGAATTGCGTCAAACGGCAGCTGATAAATCCGTCAATGTTAATCCGATCTTCACCAAATATCTTTTAAAACATAAAAACATATCTTTTATCAACACAAATAAAATAAACATCATGATTTGTGAAAAAGCGATAGGAAATGGCTGATATATTTGCCGTTATACAAACTTCTTTTGCAACATCTTGAAGTTTGCATTTATTTTTTTTATATTTATATTTTTGGTATGATATAGAACAACTGCTTAAGTTAATTCCTGACAAACAAAATACGTGGGTTTAATCGAAAAAAATTATTTTACAACCCCCAGGCAGTACAGGGTTATAACCATTTGAACAAAGATTTTTCAGCATGTTTTGAAAGGGATTATTGGATTCGTCGCCAAGAGGCGAGTCATTGGGAGCTGGAAAGCTGGGAAAATCGATCGGAGAGCAGTACTTGAAAATTCTTTGCTGTCAACTGCAATTATTCCGAAAGATCCGAGAGTGCAGGGCCCACAAGCAGTCGGATAGGACGAAACAAAGCTGAAAGTGGCCGAGAGCGGAGGCGGAGGTCGCAGTAGAACTAATAAAAATCATAATTTCCTCTTGATAAGTAAAGCGCAACGGAAAACTGTCCAACCGCTTGGCTTTCAAAAGACGGATGAGCAGCGGGCGTGGACGTGAACAGAGGACATCGGACAGAAAGAACGTTGAAAGAGCCCAGCGAGGCTGGGTAAACATGAATAAATAAAATTAAATGCAGCTGCCCACTTAAGAGATGAGCATGCAATTTTAAATAAGAATTAAAAGCATAAAACTGTAAACTGTAAAACTGTAAAACGACACAAAAGAGTGATTGTCGGAGCGAGGGTTGGGCTTAACAGTTTCATGTTTCAAGTATTCCATTTGTCTATCGAACCAAAATTTTTGAAACGGTCACCCAGTCCCCAGTCCCTGGTCACCGGTGACTGGACAGGCGGTGGATGCCTCTGAGGGAATCTTCAATTACAAAATTGATTACCATTGAAAATTGAGAATTAAGTTCAGTTTTGGGTTTTCAGCATAATTGCAACCGATTTGTGTTGCGGGGCGGTCAAAAGTGCACTGTCATTAGGACGCACAAAGGCAGGGACGGTGACGGTGACGAAGGCGGATGCGGAGTCCAAGTCGATTGTTCTCTGCTGTGTTTGCTTTGGGAATGATAAAGTAAAATAGACAAAGTCAGCCCGCTCTCAGCGCTGTTGCCCTGGTTTTGGCCTCAGACTCTAGAGAATCAATCAAGCCAGACGTCAATTAAATTTACCTAACGTTCAAGTAGCATTAAGCGCATTATGCAAGACCTGCCCCTGCCCGCTCAAAATCAACAGGAAAAACACCAATAACAAGCAGTATGGGCTGGCTGCCTCCGACCCGACAGCAAACTAGTCAGTTGACTTGACTTCAGTTGGGTTGAGTGGAGTGTCTTGATTATGGATATGCTTGCTTTGTCAGAAGATACTATTCCGTTGCGTAATCACTTCTTGAGGGGTGAATGAGGTCAGTCTGGGTCAGTCAGTCGGTGACAAATATCACCAGGTCCTGTTTATTTGTCCATCACTTAGTTATTGTCTTCGATTAAATCATTTCCATGATTGATTCTACAAGTCCCAAATCCCAATAATTGTAATATGTTTTTGTAGTTTTCTCTAGCGAAATTATACCTTCTTTTAGAAACCATAAGAGTTTCCCAATTTTGAAATAAATTTTTTCTATTTTTTGATTTTCTTAGTAGTTAATAGTTCAGATCAGTAGAACCTCTTAAGATTTCCACGGTCTTGTGTACTTTTTTGTCTAGGATTATAAATTTACTTTAAATATTTTCTTATTTCCTATATATCCCTATATTCTGCAGGTTGTATAAGAATAATTATAATAACTATTGTATTTCCTTCTAGAGAAGTATCTAGAGAAATACGTACATTTCTCAGATTATTAAATTAGAACACTATTTTTGCTTCTAATTGTGGAGGGTATAGAGGGAATCCTTCCAAAAATAAAAGCAGAAATACGTAGTTTTCTGGGTTCATAATTTGGAGATAGTTAATAAAGTAGTACATTTTTAAATAAGAACGATTTTGAGATCAAGAAGATAGTTTTTTGTCATCATGAATCCTCTTCAACTACATTTACAAACTATTAAGTTTCGAGTTGAAAAATGTAACTCTATCAACTAATCATATTAATATTAATTAGAAAACACTTTAGCTTGATCATCTAAGGCATCTATAGATAGCTTTTAGTACTTCAGCTGTCATTTATCGTGATGTGTCACTTCATCTAATGTTTTTTATATTCCTCCGCCGCTTTGTGATTCCCATTCAGGGCCAAATTCTATCATAACGCGCTGACCAAAGCCGAGTCCAAAGAGAAAAAAGTTAATTATTGCAAAAACTGTATCTGGAATTTTCAAAGGTTGGCTCTTTCATGGGGGTTTTCTATAACTTGGCGAGCTCCATTCAATGGGCCACAGAAAGACAGGTCTATGAAAAATACATATCTTGACAAAGAAAGTCAGCGAAAACATAATAAATAAAGTGTTAAGCAGCTAACAAAGGCCCATAAAATATGGCTGGGCTTGTATTTCGGGCTTGTCTTTTTGCCAGTCCGGAGGCCGGAGTCCGCAGTCCGGACTCTGCCTTTTCTAAGCCAAGCGCAAGAGCGGAAAAAGTTTATTCTAGTCAAGCGGCTTCCGTCTGCGGAATTGACCCAGAAACACAATCCAAATTAATAAAAACGAGAAAGAAACTAAAGTCGTGGGGAGTCGGAGTTTATATACTCTAGCGGTTATGGTTGGAAAACTCTACAAGTATTTTATTCTATTTTTAACATGTTAACTATATCGGTTCAAATTACAAGTTTTCAACTAATTGGGTAATAGATTCCTAAGCGGCTTCTGAAATATTCTATGAATTGTATGAGTAAATGAGGTAATAATTTTGTAGAATAGTCAGCACTTTTATTAGAAACAAAACCATGAATAATGTTATTCTGCTATAAACCTAGGCTAAAATTTTTGGTAAGTGTTTCCAGTTTCCAGTTTTCAGTTTCTTTTTCAAGCCAACGCAAAATAATTAAACTCTGGCGAGCCGAATTATTGTTTCCTGGCTTACTTTGTTGCTCGTTTTTGATCTGGCATAATAGAAATGCCGTGACGTTTTTATTCGGCCGTGTAATTATGTTTTCATTTGGAAATCAAACTTAATAGAGTCAGAAATGTAATAAAAAAACTACCGGCGTTCTGTTGAATCGGCTGGTTTTGATTTGATGGAGTGGCACTTATAAAGCACTTTCCCCGCCACCAAGCCAACAAATCGTCCAGCCGCCTAACAGACACCCATCCCACACGCACTCCAATTTATTTGCACTTTGCGTGAGGACAGAGACACTTGCCACCAACCAGCCAGCCCAGTAACCAAAATCCAGCCACCAACCGGGGGCAACAGTCAACGGCCAACAACTAACAGCCAGAAGCAACAGCGGGTGGTGGACGGCAAAAAAAAATCAAGATGAGCGGAATGTCCGAGTGGCAGAGTCAAGTCCACGTAAATTGTCAATAATGCTGCTTCGGCATTGTTGTTTTCCACTTTTGGCTGTGATTTGATTTTGACTCCCACCTCTCCACCTCAACTTCCACCTCCACTTCCACTGCCACTGCCACTTCCATTTTGGCCCCGCTTCCCGCTCCGTTTATCGCCGGCGCTTGTTAACTTTTCCCTGGCTCAGTTTATGCCAATAGCTTTCGGCCAAAATGTCACTTTTTTATTGTCTTTTTATGAGCGCAGCGTGTCGTTTGGCTTTTTCTGCCGCTTGCTTCGTTTCGGCCTGGCCCGGCCTGGCCTGGCCCGTCAAACGTGCGTCCCAACTTTCGATTAACGAAAATTATTTTACTACTTTAGTGCCTCTGCCTTTAATTTCGGTCTATCTGAGGGCCTGCGACGGGCACATTGCCCTATCGTGGAAATTGACTGAAGCGATTTAGTTTTTCAGGCGGTCTGTCCTCCAAGGCCCCTCAAATCGGTGACTTGGTGACTCAATTGGCCAGCCGGAGAGATGGAGGCATTTCATGTTTCGTTAGCGCCCCGCAGATTTCTAAGGTAGATGTGCGCCCGGCATTTCAATTGCAGCCTTTTGATAAATACCCAGCCAGCGAGACAGTGGAGCAGTGGCTTTCGTTGGCTAAACTTCATTTGTCGAGCCTCTGTATGTAGTCGGGGTATTCGGGGGGAGGCTGCCATGGGGGAAAATAGCCCGAATGGCATTCAGCTTTCGCCCTTTTGAAAACACTGCCACAAAGAAACCAGGCTGCACCACACCGTTCCAAGTCCCTGCATCCGAAGAGTTTCCAGCTCTGCTCAAAAATTTCTGGCGCAAGGTCAGCCCACACTTTAAAGCCTCACGGGCCTCGCATAATTCTATGCCCCTTGGAGCCGGACCAGCGACACAGATTACGTGCCAGCCGCATTTATCACGTCCATTCCAACCTTTGGCGGGAAAGAGGCGTGCTCCGTTTCCAGATGCATCCGAGATCAGCTTCCAACTTCTGGGTTCTCTCCCCGTTGACCCTAATTTCGTTTTAACCAAAAATTTGCGATCTGTCAGGGTATCCACTTCAAAATTACATTCTAAATAGATACTTCTGAAGTGCGAAGTGTTTTACTTTAAATCTATGGCTTATAAAAGCTTAAAATGTGCATCGATTCTTATTAAAATGTTACAGATTAGTTAGAAAATACATGCTTACATATTTTAAGGTCAAATCCAACTATTGTTTCACGATTCTTCCGATCAGACCTTGTAAAAGTCGCCACAAAAAGTTTCAGCTGGTTAGGGGTTATAGGTAGATCCACAACTGAAAAACTTACGAAGATTTATGAAGTTTCTTCTGGTCTCTAATACAGGTCTTTGTTTAGAATCTGTGTTGGATTGACAAAAATAGAATAATGAATAATACATATTTTATTAAGACTGAAAATAGATGTTTTGTTCTTTGACTCGAATACATATTGAAGACATTTGAGTTCTCATCGCTCACTTTATTCATTCCGGGGTTCGTAAAGGGGTTTGTACTATAATTATGCATAGGTATAATGCACATATATTTTATAGGTCGAGATGCGATAAAAGTTATAATATCCATCGAGAATAGAACATCAGGATCGGGTATTTGAACAAAATTATAGTAAACAACCGTGTAGTGCTGCAGTCTCTAAAATTTAGGTGTCAATCGGTTTGATTAAAGTCGGACTGAGACTCGCATCCGTCTAGCTCCACTATAGATCCCTGAAATCAATAATGATTTAGAGACAAATTCTTGTATTTAATTATAGAGCTTTGAATAAGAAAGCCCCTGAGTAAGTATCCAAAGTGCGGCTCTGACGAAGAAAGTGGATGTGTCAAAGGCGGAGGTGGTGTTCAGCCACTTGGTGGTTGGTGGGTGCCCCGAGTACTCCCATCATTGTGAGTCCGCCGCGCATGCGCCTCACGTAGCTGCCGCACGTTGGACGAGTGCCGAGTGGATGGATTGTTTGTTGGCAGCGGTTTGTGGTCTGTGAACTTTCGTGAAAGTTCTGCCTGGGAGTGATAAATCTCCCTCTATAGCGCTGGTCGCAATCTGGATCTGCATCTGTAACTGGTTCCCTAACTATTTAGCGGCTCTGGAGCCGGAACGGGTCCCACAGCTCGGCACCCCTGCCCTTTGCGTTTTCGGGGGACTCCGCGTAATTATGATTGTAATTTAAATGCAAATTGGCCAGAGAAGCTCTGGGGTCCGGGGTTCTGGACCCATTTCGTGGGTGCGGGCTCCGATTCGGTGCTGCAATTCGCTAAGCACTGACCCTAATGAATGCGCGGTGGAGCAATAATGTTAATTTGAACTTATTGGCAAATGGTGGCGCGAAATCTTCGTCTTCTTCCTCATCTATATGTTTTCTATTTTATAACATCTGCAGCTGGGCCAGCGGTAGAGGCAACGGCGAGTGCCACACATTCATAATGGGGAATTATGAACGCGTCCGTCGTCACATTAAAACAAACATAACAACTACGTGACTAATTATGTTGATATTAAACCTATTCCCTCTACCCTGCCCCCATTATAGTTCATTCTCGCCGGTGCGGTTCGCAGACGAACGCCAATGCAGGAACAGAAGAAAGTGAAATTAATGTTAAGTACGCGTGAAACATGTAAGTTTGCTTTCATATCCGCACGAAACATAGTACGTGTTTCTGTTTTAGTCAAACTAAGTGTATTAAGAGACTGCTGACAAGATTAGCCCAAAAGTCATTTATATCAGGCCATTTCTTAGCTCGTCGTGTATGTATGGTATGGTATGTACATTAGCTTACAAATGGCGATTGCCTTTGCTAGATAGTTGACATGTTTTAAGACTTGCCAGGGTCGACATGAAATTTATATACACTCCAGATAGGCAATGCGTAATAATCAAGCTTCTGTTTCTAGAGCTGGATTTTATATATTCCTTAATTCCTTAGGGATTCTAAAGAATGTCTCCTTGAAATCGCGAAAATCATCATCCAGCTACATACAGTATGTATGTCGGCTATGCGATATAGACGAAGCTGGTATCCCTAAACCAGTGCGACTAGTTTTGGAACGGTGGATCTTAGAGCCTTAGGCTACATTTGTCAACAACCGTTTCAAGTGACTTGTTTTTTTTATCAAAAACTTTGGATTTATAGAACCAAAAAATGGCTCTTCATTTGAAAAGTCCATTTCTTTGTTGCCTCTGGTATCCTATAATAAAATTCTTCCTTTATTGCTTTGGCAAAACGTCAAGAAAACGCCACTTGCGGGAGCTTAGACTATTTTTATCCGTAATCAGTCCCCAAAATACGTATTTTCTGGAAATGCGAAGTTGATTCAAATGTTTTGTATTCTGTTGGATCGCCTTAATCTATCCAAGATCTACGGCGAACGTCTTGGAGCTTCTGTTCGCTGGGAGCTGTCACCTTTGCAAAGGTTTTTGGACTCCCATAAACGTACGCGGCCAAAATTGTAACCAAGACTGAAAACCGAAAACTGAAAACAGAAACCCCACAATGCACATAATAAATACGTGCACGTGATTCGCAGAAACTGAAACTGAAAACGAAATTATACAGCGGAGCAAAACTAAAACGTTCAAGAAATGAAAAGTGAAAAGTGGCTGAAAAAAATGCATAATACTGAAACTTAGAAAGGAAAGCCGAGAGCGCGTGATTAATTTCGCTTTTCATTTTAGACAAATTAAAAATGCCAACCGGGTATCTGACCAGACCACTTGTTTGTGGCCGTGCTCCCAATGGGAGTTACTTCTTTTAAAATGAAATTGTTTCCCTGGCAGCTGAGATATGCCGGACACTTTGTGAATACATACTCGTGTATTATTAAAACCCTAAAAATGTTTCAGATTCAATGGGAAATAAGTGGAGTTCCGTGGGCGGATAGAACGGAGAAGAGAATTTTTATTTATGGCAGACGATATCGTGGCGGAAAATGAACTTTAAAGCCGCATTGTAACTTTCATCGTTAAATATTGTATTTTTAAATGAACTGTCTCCGGATCTTGGTTACAGATACCCATTCTTACTTTCAGACACTTCACACTTCACACTAAAAACCGAAAACCATGTCCGAAATGGAGCACAATTGCGATGCGGTTTCGATTCCATGGCTTACGGTTTTATTGTTGTCATCGCTCAATAGACTTTCCAGTAATACCATCGATTGGCAAACCATAAACCGAAATGCGAGCAAAGTGCATAGCATTTGGAACAATAAAACTTAACCAGCTAACCCGTTTTTTCTATATTAAAAATAAATGCAAGTGCCTTTAAAGATAAAAAAGGGTAACACCCTTCTATATCGTCAATTTTGATTATATGAAGAAACTCTTCCAAAACACGCATACCATCCCATATTTCAATTCTTCAAAATGTATTTCTAAATATTGTAAGATGTTGTCCTAAAGACTACTTCGTTGTAAACTTCTGAGTGCAAAATTGTAATACCCCCTTAAAGAGTATAAGTTTCGCATTGATGGAAGTGAATGAAGAGCTTATGTTTGTCATGAAATTAAATCGCATCGGAAATGGGAAAATATTCCACAGCAAACAATCAAACTAAAATAGGATTAGTATCGCTCCGTGCTTAATTTCTCAGCATAAAACGCTGATTTCGAATTGGTTGTATTCAGAGGAGCGCCAAGTGAAAACAAACAATAAAAACGCTAAATTAAAGCAAAACAATTTTCGGTCCAGTCCGTTGTATGGAAAGCGAAATTTTAAATCTTTTTTCAAAAATACCCGCTTGTGATAGATTGTTGTGTATAATTGTGGGTCAATAAGATTATTTCGGATACCAGAACGTGGCGTTTCATCAGCGTTTTGGAAAACACGTTTCCTCTATCTAATCTAATCAAAATTAAATTCGATTCTAAACCCTTCCAATAGTCGTGATGAGGATGATGCAAATCCATTCCAATTAAATCATAATTTAATGGGAATATATATATCGTTTTATTATAAACAAAATGATTTCTCTAAAAAAAAAAAATACCCAAAAGGGAATACCTTGTTTTAGCCGTTTTTGTGAGCTTCGTAAATCTGATATCTTTTGCACATTTTCGACAAAATGTTTGGTAAAGTTATGCGGCTTTAAAAGTTTTGTTTCAAAATATTTATTTATCAAAATCAGTAAATTATCGACAATATTACATTACATTTCGGTAGAGTAAAAAAAATTAAAGAACAAAAAAGAGGAAATTGGGATGATTATACCGTGTAAAGGTTTAAAAACTTGAAGCCCGATTATGCAAATAATTAAGTTTATTCAAGTATTTTAATATAACTAACTTTGACGCAGTCTGATAACACAAGTTATAAGTTTAATTAATTATCCTTATTTGCTAAGAAATGGTAAATAATACTTCTGTAAACTTATTAAGAAAATCTTCTCCGATTTTTTGATGGAGTCGCTGCATCTCGAAAAGATACTGCTGTGATACGTTTGTTAGAAGAACAATGAAAAACTTTTTGGGAGTTGAAAAACTTTTTAGTCAAAGCACATAGCATCTCTTACTAATTTCAACTTTTGTGCTAAAAAATAATAGAAATTTGAACCGTAAAACGGTGTTGCTTCTGCTCCGTTGTTAGACTTGGAAAAATGTGAAATTATGGAATCAAAAACATAAAACTCAAAATATTATCATGGCCAACATTCCTCAATGTTTTCTATTTAAAACCATTTAGGTTTTATATACATTTTGGCTCTCATCCCATTTCTTCCAACATTTTGACTGGCTTGTAAATATTTTTCTTTTTGAGTGCATGCTCCAAAAATTTGACCCACTTAGCTATATTCTGTGTAGTTTTGCGTTTAAAACCAACTCGCTGCATAAATTTGGATAGCTTTGAGCATTAAATTTGCGAATAATAATATTACTGAGCTGGACTAGTATTATTAATAAAGCCTATGTTGAAAGAAACTTGAGCGTTTCTTTTAAAAAAGACGCCTGTTTTTAATTACCGAACAAGGCGATGTCCTGGCTCGGGAGGACAGCTCCTCAGCTCCACATCACTCTGGCTTGGCCAACTTTTAGCGGCATCAACCGCTGATGCTCCGCATCAGTATTTTGGTAGCCATGCAGGGGAGCCAGGACCTCGAGCTCAACTATCTGCGAAAATTTGCTCAGTTACTTTTGTGCAATCCCCAAATCCCAGTTCAATTTTATCTATGTTCGTATGTATCTATGTATCTGAAACGGCAAGGAGCAGGCCCCCGCCCCTGCCACATACTTGCTCTCTATAGCTCCATAGTTCTGTAGTTCTGTAGTTCTGTGTGCGGCTTGAATGGAACTGTTGACGTAAATTGACAACAAAGCCAGGCACTCAGCTGCGCAGTCTTATTCTTTGGCCTCGAAAAATGGAAGTGCATGCTCCGGGTAATGGAAACTGGACCCGTTGCCATGTTTATTGCATTTCGCATCGCTCTGTGGCAAATAAATACTGCCCGCGTCCCAAAAGGTAGCTGCGGAGCTCTGCAGCTGCTTAATTTTTTGATTCCATCCTGCCATTCCATTCATCTGCCAGATGCAAAGGACCTCACCGCAAAGCTGTAGCTGTAGCTGTAGCTGTAGCTGCAGACGCCGTTGCTTTAATATGCACCTTTACCTGGGTAAACAGAAACTTAATTGGCCCACCTCCCTCCCACTCCCGCCCATTCAGCCTTTTGCACTGGGGCGTGTCTCTGAATGGAGGATGTGTGCCGGGGTCCTTTGTTTGCCCAGATTGATGCTAACTAGGAGCACTTCAATGTTGCTCTGCTGTGCTGCTGGTCACCTATTCATGCTGCCTTTTTATTTAGTTATCCAGACCGCAGACTAATACGGGAGGGGAACTAAATTAAAGCATCCTTGCAGCGCAAGGATGGGGCGTATACGCAATGCTGCCCCTCAATTAGGAACGAGTTGTACCTGAGTTGCAGATCTGAGGCCTCCTGGTAATCGATTTGTATCACTATCCCTCGCAACAAAGTCACCTTTTTTCGGGTTCTTTTACCAAAAGGTCTCTGGGGCAACCAGCGGGAAATGGAAAAGGGATATGGTGCACGGAGCACGGAGCACAAAGCGAACATTTCTCGCACAATTTACAAAAGTTGTAGTTTGACGGGAAATTTTGTTTGTGCTCGCACAAAATTCCCTACAATAATCCAGCTTCGTTACCGAGCCAACGAAATCATATTTTATTTTGGCTTTAAAGCCAATTCCGACAGAGTCTGGATTTCGTATTACAATGCACCATCAGAGATGAACAATCCGCAGAGGAAAGTGCATGGTCCATGCTGATGTATATTCGAATGTGTGTAGTAACTGGAGCATAAATGCGAGTATATTGCTGCTCAAAGCACTTCGAAATATTCGGCCCCAGGTTGAAAACACAAAGCTCACTTTATGTGCCTTAACCAAATGTATTCCCAGACGATACGTCACTCAGCTGCAATGTATGCCCGAACAGGTACGCATGCTGGAGTTTTTGAATTTAAAATTCTCAACTTTTTGATTACACATGTAGAAAGGGGTAGGGAAGCAGTCAGGTGGCTTATGGAGGGATATGAAGGTGAAGAAGTTGGCATTCTATTAGCAGTGTCCTGGCTCAAAGTAAATTAAACTGCACGTTACTGTTTTCGCTTTTAATAATTTACTCGACTCGGGGGAGCCCGACAGGACGCATTAATTTTTCATTTTCGTCCCTGCTCATTGGAGCCGATGGTCGAAGGAAAAGAGTTGCCTGCAAAAAGCAATAAAGCAAACATTATTAATATCTGCTGGAGAAGCAAATTGAGCTCCTCAGATGACACACATCTTGGGCGGAATACCCTGATGTCATCGGATGTTTCTAGAATCTACGAGTAGAAGTATCCGAGAAATTTCGTAAGTCAATCAGGACAATAAAATTGGACATGAATGACAAACGAGGAGCAGGATTTAATTTGTGTTTTATGATCGTTATTTAGGTTCGCCCAAGGATTTCGAGAGACTGTAGGTAATTAATACGCTGCCAGGTTGAACGTCAAGTCAGGGACAAAGATTTTGGCTAGAATACTTTTTGGGGATGCTGGTGCTTTGGCAGTATCTCAATTATTTCAATTTGGCATCGGTCAAGCATTTTTAATAATGGCCAAGAATCCTGGCGGATAAAGGATCTGCCAAGAATGGCAATTCCGAAACTTTCTCTGTTCACTTCTCTGGCTTTTATTACGGTGCATAAACTACCGAAAAAATTTGCAAGCTAATTTCTTAGTCGAGAAGTCAGGGAAGTCAGGGAAGTCTGAGACGTCGGGGAAGTCAGAGAAGTCGGGGAAAAAAGTTAAAATTGTGGGGTCAACTGGGAAACGAGAGCCAGAACGAGCCAGGGCGAAGGGCAGGCTGCAGGAGCTAAGATAAAGTTGCGCCGCGCCAAGAAATAACTCAATAAAGGGTATTCAATGAATGAATTGACAAGAACTTGGCAAACTTTGGCATATAAATGCTTATAGATGCCGCTTCCCAGACAATAAATTAATGCCGTCGGAGCTGAACAAAAGGTGACAGCAGAAACAGGAAGCGAAGGAAGACAAAAGCGCAGCGCGGAATTTTATTTCATTAAGGACATATGTGAGTGGGAGTGAGGATTCATCCTCGGATGGGGCTGTCTAGTGTCCCCTCGCCTCTGCGATATTCCCAGCATATTCAATGAGAACGGGACCCTCTCAAAAAAGCGGCATTCAATCAGCTCCCGGTTGCGGATCATCGGACCAGCGGACCAGCGGGCATTAAAAGTCAAATGGGACGTCGAGAGCCCGCAACAATGGAGGGGCGATTGCGCCGAAGCCGACGCCGAAGTCGAAGTCGAGGTCCAAGACCGAGTGCGAGTCCGGCATCGCAGCTCCACGCCATTTCCTGGCGGGTCCTTTGGGGAAATTTTACTAAATCGCTTGTAATCAATCAGTTGAAAATTAAATTCTCCAGCGCCAGTTTCGATTAAGAGTGACGCAGTGCCACAGAATGAAAAACTACGCGAAAAGAAAGTATCTGATTGCAACATTGATGTGCAACGCAGCACAATGGAAGAAATATGAAAGGAATAATCGCATGTAAGTTAATTTTATTCATGTCCATTCAAAATTATTCAAGGATTACGATTTTCCCTCCAACAATGATAATCATTTATAAATGAAAGCCACAAAGTTACTCAAATATTAAAAATAAAACAGTTTATTTTTCGACTTCCAATAGAGCATCCAGAAACATGGTATCGACAGAACCAAATCCAACTCCAAATTAATAACTCTCGCAAGAGCCAATGGCCCTTTACCATCAGCTGGCTGTCATTTTTCCATCCCGGCCATAGAAGTCGCCATGATGGCCGCCATCGGGACACGCGGTCGCCCCCTCGCGGGGCATCGTTGTGCGTGAGTTGAAAAATTTTTATTGCATACATTTGGGCCGTCAGCGTAATTTCTCACTTTCGCAGAGGACGCCGCGGAGGTCCTTCGTCCTCCGTGATGCTTGCGTGAAGTTTATACGCCGCGGCGTCGGCACGCGCTGACAAATGGGCCGCTGGCCCCTTCATCTCTCCCGGACTAACCTTCCGGATCCCACCGAAAATAGGCTACAATGAATGACGATTTGGGGTTGGAATCGGGAATGGCTAGATGGCTAGATGGCTGAGGGCATCTCCATTACGGGGTATCACGGCGTCTAGTGAATAGTGCCATTTGGGCCGCAAAGTTTATGTTTCGCGACCCACTGGCGCTCTGGAGCGAAATTTTGCTTCTTTCCGCAGCTCGCACCAGTTTATTTTGACGCCTCCGGGCTCATAAATAAACTTCTAGAAACTCAAGATGATGAATTGTGTTGACGACTCTTTAGGGATTATTGTTTTCCCTACCTAATTTACTCCAAAACCTCTTATATTCTTACCGAGGGTATTTTAAATTTATATAACTGTGTGTTACTTATTCTAATTGTTGGGTTGGAAGAGAATGGGATAAGGAATTCGATTGCTTTTAATTCGAATTAGTTTATTATTTATACTAGCTTTTATTATTAGCTTCAGTGATCTAATCTTAGGACTCATTTTTCTTTCATTTATCGAGTTCAGCTATAAAGTGTATAAATTCGTCGACCCTTCTTCTTGGATTCGTTGGCAACTTTTTTGGGGTCTGCAATCCGACATTTAATTCGCTGACCACCCTCAGTTGATTGGTTAATTAGTCTCATTAACAGGACGTTTTCAAATGGTTCCTAAAAAGAGTCGCAGTTGGGGTTTTCATTGTATTTCAAATAAAGGAAACCTTACAGGAGCTGCCAAGGGACCCCACAGCCTGGAAATTAAGGCGGAATTAGGGTAAATCTTTCTGATTAGTTTTTAATGAAATAATTGGAATCTATTTGTTAAAACTAAAGCTGTTTTATAGCACGATATTTAATTGGTAAAACTATTTTGATAAAATACATTGGCACAAAATATTTATGTAGAAATATGAAAAACCGGGAGTAGCAGTAACTATTCTGTAAAGTCTATAAACATATTGAATTGCGGTGCCTCTCGAAACTTGGGGCTAGATTATATTGAAGTAAACGAGATTTTTGTGAAATGTCTTTCAGAAATAGAAAATATGATTAAAACTCCCCATCCTTAACTCGCAAATATTTACAGAAAGGGATGTAGTTGGCTGCTCCTTTTAAGAACTTCAAAATCAGACCAATGTCCCAAGCTCCTACTCCCAAAAACACCAAAGTTGTAGCAATCCCGATCGTTCAGTTATTGGATACTATTGGATATAGGTTTGTGACCCATTCCAGATTAATCAGAAACCTCATAAAAGAGGGTCTGACGATACTTCAAATCGTTCAGTTTATGGCAGCTATAAGATATAGTTGACCAATCCCGGCAATTCTGATAGCTTCAAAAATGACGACGAGAATGCTTATATCGACTCAGGAGGTAATCCTGATCAATACGAGTATATATAAACTTTATAGGGTATAAGGTAATACCTGTGTCTTTTTGACAAATTTGATAGTTAACACTTCCGATTGAGTAGCTGTGACCAAATGTAACAATTCAATGTTAGTTTTAGTAGTTTTTTCTACTCTCTCAAGAAAAAGTAGTTAGAAGGAAGCATTTAAAACCCTTTCATCCAAAAAGTCATACTAACCACTAGATTTCCTATTCAAATAGTTACCCAGGACCTGAACTGTGCTTGAGCAAATAGTCACTTGCTAGTCGGGCTAATACAACTTTCTTTGACTCGCACACCGACATTCGCAGAATAATATAGGGCCAGGTGGGAGCCGAGTAAATGGAAAAGGAGGGAGCTCAATGCCAGGCCACGGATTTTCTCAAAGTTATTACGTGAGGCAGTTGCCCTAAAAATTTATGCACTCCAGGGGCAAGGGACTCACAAGTACGACTTCTTGGACGCTGACGTGCACAGGTCGAGCGGAAGTAGTGGCCCATAATGGCTCAAATCTGAATTATGTGGCAAGAAACCGGAAGTCAAGGAGTAGAGGAGCAAAGGAGCAAAGAGCAGGATGGCCGCGGCAGAGGGAATGACATGCGGACATCCGTCATAGGTCAGAAATCAGCATGCTAAGCACTTTGGTCGACTCTGATGTCTCGGAAAGCACTTCGTCCCTGGCCATCGGTTTTATCAATTATGCAAATGGCGAATTTAACACCTCAGCAAAGTGGCATACACGGGAATGCAGTTGGAAGGACGAGAAGTTGTCGGCCATAAATCTTGGACGCAGTAAATGCAACGCTGCGACGTTAGCAGGCCGGCAATGAATTTAAAATACTTTTTGTTCCCGGCGGACCTCGCAAGTGCTCCGCACAGACCCGCCAGTCAACCTCACTAAGTTGCTTAATTTTACGGTCGCTGTCGCGGTCGCAGTCCCGGATATCACGGCAAAGTGGAATTTTCCGTTAAACACACATAAATTCTGCAAGGATATTAAAGCATAACCAGGACGCAGAGTGCCCGAGAGCCTGGGAGCCCGAGAGGCGGACGTGGAACTGCAGTGTTCATTGGACAGGGGACATAATGAGACGATGGATGCCCTGATGAAGATGGAGTTGATTACGTGTGGAAATATTTTATGCGATTTCAAAAATGAAACACAAACGGCTGGAGGGCTATTAATTTAAATCCACGACAGAATGCGAAGCCCCAGACTCGCAAGTCTCGCCGCGTTCCGAGTTCCGAGTTATGAGTCCTTATATATTTTTTTTATAATTCTTTGTCGCTTTGCTTGCATAAGCATTTGTTTTATGCTTCCCCACATCCAGGAGCCCGGAATTCTCCGGCAGCTGCTGCTCCAGCCCGAGGACCTGCTTTTTCTTCTCCTGCTGAACTCAGCACAAAATGCCTTCGCTTGTAATATTAAAATAGCCGGAAACGGAAATTCAAAACGCCATTGCATGCCCGGGTATCAGTAGGTGTGCACAACCAACCCCACCTCGCACAGCAATGCATATGTGTTGGTATTTTTGCATATTTGATTTTTCTGAAGAACCTTATGGGCACCCTTGCATGTCGCTAAGTATTTATAAAACTTGCATACGGGCATGCCAAAATAAACACCCCGGAGACTCCAGACCTCCGTCCAGGACTCGTGCTCATCCAGGATTCAGCTCTAATAAGGCTGCACTCCCCGAGTTCCCGAGTCCCCGACTCCCACCCTCGACCCACCGCCTATTGATTATTCCTCCGCAACAAATTATAAGGAACCGAGAAGGTTTCCCTGCGACTGGGAGCTCCACTGGCGTTGGCTTGTTGGCATAACAAGCACGTGTCGGGGGTGGGCCAATTGGGAGAAGCAGGCGGAAATCTTAAATCCAGACCTTTACATAATGAGTGCAAGGAAAAGCACTTGCCGCACCTGACAGATCAAGGATTACGGGGCTGTCAGAGCCTTTTGGGAACTCAATTGAGTTCCGCTGAAATTTAATTGGTTCTCCGCTGGATTTAATTGGCAAGTCTAGATTATTGAAATCGTCTTTAAAAATAAGTAATAAGGGAGAGGTTAGTCACCTTTGGCTCCTCAGCTTACTGGGAGCTGGGAGTTTTTAAGCCATAAAAATTCAAAATTGGTGTTATCCTTGTTCAAATCCGCGCTTAAAAATCTTGTCAAGGACCGGCATGCCAGTAAATCATAAAAATGTCAAAAACGCAGACAGTTTAATATGACTTTTTTATGTTTTTTTTTATCAGAGTTACGTGATAAAGGTTTTCAACCCCATATCCTCCTTTGAAGCTCCAATATTAAACCCCGGAGGATATCTTTTTGACTCATCAAGCAAATAAAAAATTATTTGATAGTTTCAAAAGCTTATTGACTATTGGTTTTTTCTTTTTTTATATATCAGGATGATATACTAAATATTCCGGGTGTTTACTTTTTTTTTAGACTAACTGTCCCAATCAAACCTATGGAATCCGTATTCAGAAGCATGGTTTGAGTGATTCAAATAGTAATTAGGGGTCTTTGAGCTTGAAAGGCCTTAGTCAATGTTTTTTTTTATTTTTTATGGGTCGTGCTGATATCCGTTTGAAGGGATACGTTCCTCATAGAAATGCTTAAATTGCGGTCCACTTGTTTTTTGATCATTTTGCTGGTCCTGGAGGTATTGACAGTGCATTCACTTCTTCGTCCTGGACGATCATTGAAACGTTTGATTTTGCATTTGAATTTATCTAAATGATGCAGTATTATTCGATGCAGGTTATTGTATTTTTGAAATGATTAATATGGCACTTAAACAGGATAAGAAACAAACAAGAAAATCTAATATAATTGGCATACTTTGAAAAGCCAATTTCAAACAATGGTCTTTCGTGCTTTGGAATTTGCAAACACTAATTTTTTGTCATCCTTTACGTAAATCCTTGAATCCTGACATTGTCATAAATGTAGCTCATCCATATCCTTATGGAAAATTAAAAATGGAAAATTAATAAAAATATAGGTGTCTTAGTTTGCGTAACCACACTGGCCACCATATGCTATGCCATTCGGTGGCAAAAAGATAGCAACCTCAAGTTTCCTTCCAAGTTTGTTAAAAGATTATTTATCTGATGAAATGGCTTTCATGTTCTCAGAATCATTGGAGAAGCTTTGAGGGAGATTGAGAAACCAAATTGGAGACCAGAAGTCACAAAATAAATACGAGTTGCCACAAAATATACATAGTTTCATGCCATTCATACACACATAAGTGAATTGACCCAATTATTTCTTGCAACTTGCATCGTTTTGATACAAAACAAAAAAACAAAACTTGAAAAACAGTTCTGCTCTAGACCAGGTTTCCTTACCATTTTTAATTGCCATATTTATTGGGATGAAGTTTAATGTATTTTTCTATCGAACATCCTCTGCCAGGAGGTGGAGCAGCGATAAAAGGTGAGGGTTTGATTGTGTCCAGCGTGAAATACCGCTTGGACGTGATGATGCACTCCGCTCCGCACTCCGGGCCAGCCTTCGATGATACTTTTTTTCAGCACTTGCACTCAATACACAAATGTGCTATAAAATATGTGAACAAATATATCTTTTTCTACGGGATGGGCAGTGCTGCAAATGGGTTGTGGCTTTACTTTATGTGGGGCGCAGACCCTGACTTTTTTCCCATGCCTCAGTCCTGCGCCCTTCCTGGGGTTCGGAGCGTTATGTTCTGCAGTTTCTTCCCCCAATGCTCCGCACGGTTGCATCATCAATTATGCTTATCAAAACAGTGAAGGGCTAAACTTTTGCTGACCAACTGCTGCCCTTGTTGGACGATAAGCTTTCAGAACATCCACTTTTCTCGTCTCCTGCCCTGCCCAGCTCGGGTCTGCTCGGTGCTGCCCTGACCCGTCCTCTCCCGTCATGTCCTGCCCGATGACCCCGCTACAACGACTGCATGTGATTTGAGTGCACTCGACAGGTAATAAATATGAAGTGCTAAACACGAGATACGCGCATTTTTCTGCTCGCAAACTTTTGCCACATTGTGGCCAACAATATTGCAAAAGCTTTTAAACAATTGCAGCGGGCTCGGGCGGGACTGATTTAGAGCTCGGGCAAGACACAGGGCCGCAGAAGGCACCGATACACCGATACAGATACGGATACGGACTTGGATTTGGATTCCGCCGCCATCGGAGAGTGCAGGCAGGCCAAGGGCAAAGGCAAAGGCAGCCCCGGCGTTTTCCAATCAATTACAACTGGCAGCGGTAAGTGCGGAACGCAGCGAGAACAGCACTCGCGGGTGGCTCAGATTTACACAAATGCACAATAATTTCTAACATCGACGGAAAAGATGACTGCCTAATGCCTGAGGGCCGTGGAGCGGCGGAGGAGTCCTTCACCAGGTATGTGCACACGGGGCGTATGCGCAATTTGAATGATTGTTTTGCGTTCTGTTTCGCCATTTTCCCATTCGCCGGTTCGTCGCTTTGTCGCCTTGTCGCTTTGCCGCATTGATTGTTTGTTCTTGCCACGGGAGAGCGGAACGTGTGTTGATTACAATTATTGCAAGCTGTTACTCGGTACTCTCCAGACACAAGGGTATATTGTAGTCGTGCAAGGCCGCATTACGGCGAAGCAAAAGGATTTCCAACTCAATAAATTATTTGCATATTTCCATAAACAATCACTGTTCTTCTTTTTTTCTAGCTTTGAGACCTTGGAAATTCTACAAATCATTTGTAATTGTATTAAATTAAAAAAATATATAAGGGGATCTTATTTTTGATCTGTAAACTTTCAGGCATTTCCAGATCAAACGAAAAATCTTGAATACGGGCAGGCCAACTATTAAAGATTAGCAACTTGGTTTTAAGAAATCCTAACTTGTTATGGTATACTTAAACAAAATATTACTCTATTTCCAATACAACTGAATATTAAACTCTACAACACATAAATAATGTATCAAAATTGGCATAGAATTAATTCTCCAATAATTTCCAAGTCTTTAACATCGATTTTTCATATATTTTGTATACGCAATATAAGTACGCAAGAGGGTATTTAAGATTCGGATCCGATGTTTTTGTTTGCTTTCAAAGACGGATTTATTTTTTATATTTTTCGACCTTGCATCGCGTTGTTAGCAATACGTGATAAAGTATTCTTCCATATAAGTAATTCAAAGTTGACTTTTTATTAAATTGTTAAATCGAGATAAATTTAACTTTTGGTATAAAAGGAAGATAAACTTTTGTCATAATATTAGTGATCGAAACTTCAGCCCAACACACATATTCGAGGAATACAAGACAAATCTTCCAAGTAAGTCCCAAGTCCCTCTCAAAACGAGGATAGAACGATTTGTTTATGTATTATATTTATATTATCCTGTGCTGAATCCCCTTAATGGTATTAAAGCTACGTTAGGTTACACTAACTTTTGAGATAAAATAACACAAATAAATATCATAAAAAAAATACACAATTGCAAAACTTTTGGCTTAAAAATATGAAATGCAAAGCTCCTAAATAGAACAGAAACGCCGGATCTAATGCCTATTTAATTAATTCACAATTTGAGTCAGACAAGAAGTACCTGCAATTTTTAGTCAAGAACCTTAACTAAAGTCTATATTTCTTGTTTCAAGTGCTTTAATTTTTCTTTTAACTAAATTTTTTGTATCAGTTTCTTTAAGAAAATCATTTAATTTATTGCACAGTACGAGTATACAAATATATAAAAAGTTGAATGTGAAAATAAATTTTTAATCTTCATATGTATTTGTTTAGGGTGATTATACGTGAAAATAAACATTTTTACAAATCAAATAACGTAGACAAACAAAGATTTAAACGCTTCCCGAGGGAACAAATCTTATTTATTACGTTGGGGAAAAAAGAAAGGACTGGCTTCTGCTTTAATAGATTTCGGCATTAAATGAGTGTCTTTTCATTGAAAACGGGTAGGATAAGGGGGTAACACCAAGGCCGTTTATATCTTTCTAAAGACACATATTTTCGTACCATATTAAGTTTATAATTTGTATACCCTTGCCGAGGATATTATAATTTTAGTTACAAGAGAGCAACGCAGTGGAGGTGCCCTTCGACCCTATTAAGTACTCCTGATCAGGGTCACCTCTTGAGTCCTTTTGTCTCTCTGTTTCTACGCGAACTATTCCCTATGTTTTATCCCTATCACCTACAAACTTAGCATACACCCTTCTTAATTTTACGCTGATATTAGTCGGAGATCCTAGGAACGGTCGACTATAACCTTTAGCTGCAATGTTAATGATATCAGAGGGATTGTAAATGCTCCAAGTTCTGTGTTTTTGCAGTTCGAAACTTTTCTTATAGCTTCTTTTATGAGGATATGGGTCCATCCAAATAATTTCCTACAAATCCGCGGACTATAGTTATTCAAGCTTTGAAAATGTAAATAAATAAAACATATTAGAATAAAGTGAAAGGGAAAAAAAATTGTTTTTTGTGACCAAAAGCACTTGAAAGAGTCACAAGACACTAAAGCATTGAATTCATAAAAATATACAAATGATAAAAGAAAAGAGCACTTGGTATAGTATATAAAACATCTGCAAGATTTTCATGTAATTTTCTTGCAGATATTTCTCATTGAAGTAAAATTTACCTTCGGCTGTTATCACAGACATCGAGTCTCGCAAGGATAAACCGACTCCCCCTATTGGATTAAACATTTTTTCTTCCTTCGTAATTCTAATAAAATTGTTGGTTAAAATAGCATTTGAAGAAATGAAGAAGTTGTCTACTTTTGGATACAATTATAATAGGTCTTTAGAAATTCGTTTAAATAAAAATATGATTAATAATTGTTTAACGCTGCTATTTGAAATGATAAATTGGGGGTAGAAAACTATATTTAAAATCCGTTGGCATTGCAACAAACATTTTTTGTGGCAGGGGAAATGAAAACCTGCGGTCAACCCGAAAAAAACTTACACTTTGAAAAACTTACCTTAATGAAGCCGATTTTCATATACCTAGATTCTTTTCTTTTTGAGATGTTGTTAAGATGGATGTATGGTAAAAATAAACTTTCGAATTAAGGTAGCCCCCTAATGCATTTCTTCAGTGTATTTTTCGGGGCTGCAGCGCCAGGATGGGGAGTTGGAGGCCGTTGGGGTGCCTGTCATGTCATTAAAGTTAATGCGTTGAAAAATTCGATAATTTAAATGTTTATAACTCGGCTATAAATTGATTTTGAGCTTTTAAGCAAACAGGCCTCGCGGAGGACGCGGCTTAACAGCTGTCATCCTGCGGCGGTGTGCGGTTACGGGCAGGATACGGTACATGGGGAATGAGTTGGAAGGATACGAGTGTTGAGGATGCGAATTTCAATTCCAGCAGAGGTGACACTCCGACGCAGAATTATACGGCGCTTTTGAAAGCGACCTGAATATGGGAGTGTTCCTGGGAAACTTTTTAATCAAAACGGCAAATCGAAAATAAAAATAGCAAAGTTTTCACTCAGCAAACGTCGAAGTCTTTCGGCAACTCAACTTTGGCTGTCAACAGCCAATTTGGCCCATTTGGCTGCCGCGCTGGCGCTGGCGAAGTGTGCAAAAAGGTTCCGGCTGCGATTCTTGGAGTTTTTCGGGGTATTCGAGGGGTCTTGAGGGGTCTTGAGGGGCCTCGACAGGGCCTCTCAGCTTGTGTGTACACTATAATTTCTTGTTGAAAACTCTCCATTACTTTTGCAGTTCAATGTTTTACTTTTAAGCCACCCCATTGGCCTGCCTTCTCGTCCTTTGGTCCTCCCGGCCCTACAGTCCATCGGCCAGGGTCTGGCCTGGCACTTGTGCATGGAAAATTTACTCGGGTTCATTTCATTTGGCAAAACTTTGGTGGCCACAAAAGTTTGCTTCTCGTGCCTGGTGGCAGCATTCAATGCATTTGATTTCTCAAACACACTTAGCCAACTTCCAGCATGGAATTTAAGGCAGGCCGACCGAGACTCTCTGTGTACTTAAGTGCAACATGTTCGCTGGCAAAATGGCGAATAGCGTATTGCGAATGGAGGATGGAGGATGGCGAGGAGGTCCTTGAATGAAATGCTGACAGAAAGTAAACTGCCGGGCTTAAGGAAAATGTCGAAAAATAATTGGCGCGCCGTTCCAAAAAAGCCAGCAACTTTGGCAAATAGGCAGCCGATTCTGTTTGGGGCTGTACGGAGTTTCAGGAGGTCCGCAGGGTGTGTGGGTGTTTGGTCCTGAGTTGTGCCAACAATGGAGTCTAATTATAGCGTGTTGACGCGCAGCCTTTACAATAGCAACGATTTGGCACTTTTCGGAAAAGTTTTTGGCCGCCGGACGGAGCGGTCCTCCTGATTGGCAATGGCTCGATAACTTACCGACAACAGCTTTTCCGCCCCCTTCCCATAAAACATACAATGTATAGACCGAAAGGATAAGCCAGGACTAAACATAATTATTGTTTAAATTACATTTATTTTCCATGATAATCACTTGATTTATTCGAATGCATTCGTATTGGTTTCCATACTTTGCTGGATTGGTTTGGTTGTATCTCCTGTCGACCTTTGCTCCCTCTATCTGGGAGTGGGTCTGGTTCTGAGTTTTAGGTGTGGGTGTGGGTGTGGCTGTGGGTGTTTGGTGTTTGGTGTCTGGTGTGTGTGGCTGTGTGTAAGCACAATGTTTTATTCGGTTTAATGGTATTTTTACTATTATTAAATTCATATTCGTCAAATGTTTGCAAGTTGAAATTGTACAATAATGCGCACGAGCATTTACATTGAAAACATTTTATGGTAATCGTTTTAAATCGCTTGTTCGTTAGGTTTCGCCATGGCCATCGTCCATACAGTACAGAGAGTACAGAGAGTACAATACCTATTGTAAGATCCTTTTTTGTCATATGTGATTTCATAATTAACAAACGGCCATTACCAGCCATTCGATATACATAGATACATACGGTAATATGGTAATACAAAATATTTACAGTGGAAATGCTTAACAGTGAGAACCAACTAAATGCTCCGAACATTGCATTCAATTCGATCCGATTAACTTGCTCTTCCAAAGGACCTGGGGCATTCGCATACACATACAACACATCAAGGAGACGAATCCACAGTTAGTACTTTTGATATCTTCAATATTCTTATTATGTTTCACAATTACGTTTCGGTAAACTACGTTTGTTTTTTTGGTTTTTGTTTTTGGTTTTTGGTTTTTGTCCCTTTTATGGGTATTTCGGTTTTGTTACTCTAAGGAATCTATTCAAACTTGAAATGGTATTGTTTAACAGTTTGTTTCTTGTAAATTACGTACCGTCTATGAACGAATGTTTAAATCTGACCACCTGCGTGGATGGAGTCGGAGGAGATCCCCTATATGGTATTGTAGCGTAATCGTATAGTAATCGTATCGTATCGTAAGTCCTGGGGCCAGGGAGTCGGCCGTGTCCGTAAAGAGTCGAAAAGTTGTACATAATTCATTACGTAGATGCTTGTTTCATGATTGAGGTGTTGCAGCCGCTGGCACAGGCACAGGCACGAAAGAAATGCGGAATGCGAAAAGCCCTGCCATGGCCCGCCTTTCCAGGGATAACGCAGAAACGAACGGGAGCTCGACATGCGGACATGCTTTGAGGATTTCGTTCGGTTTAGACTCCTTTCGGGGCATCGGAGCATGGGGGCATGAGGGTCCTGTGAAGTGGCACATGTACTGCTTATGTTCGAAATTAATTACTGAATGATTCTGACAGGTTGAAAGTCCATAAAGCATCCCCCACCTCTCGTCCCGTTTAATAATATTGCGCATTTTCAGTCGGTTGTGTGCCTTTTGGTTGCTGTAGTTGTTGTTCGGTTGCTGAATGATTTCCCTTTATTTACAAAGTCTGGATTACTATATTTTTGCTGCATGCGGCGTGTGTCCTTGTGTGCACGTATGCTTGCTCTTTGCCATTTGCAATAAAATTTATTTACAAACTTAGTAACACAATTAATTAAAATGGTTGATTTCGTTCTGGCGATCTTATTGCACTCGTCAGAGAGCTAGAGAGAGTACGTATGGGTCGAGTTGACTTGCATCAGCGGATGTCCTTTATACTATGAGTTTTCAATTACCAACTAATAACAGTTATAATGGCTTTTTAATGAATGCCGCATTCGATAAAGAACCCGTTTAATGGACTTTGTTCGATTAACTAATTATGCAAATGCAGTTTTGTGTTTCGGGACGCAAAGCATTCAACTGGCTCAAACAATGTTCATATTTGATATAGATTTCATTGCACTTACACATGTCAAAAACGCAAACCCAAAACTTAAACTTAAACTTAAAGTTAAAGTTAAACTTAGTTGTAAACTTAGTTCAACGTATTACCAAATAAAGTTCACAAACGAGTTTTGTCTCCAACACACTGTACACAATGGGAAGTGAGTTTCCATTTATAACTAAAATAGGACTTATCTAAACGCCTGGATGTTCAAGGACGAGCCTGGCACACATACGCTGCACGACTGTGATTGGATTACGTTGATTTTTTTACACTCCAGTGCTTAGCCTAGCAATTATCCTAGACTCGGGTTATCTAGTTATTAACTCTGTGTCTGGTTGTTTAGGTCTAACACTGAAATAGCTTAAATAGGACTTCCTTGTCGCCGACTTCCGCCGTCCGCTTAGGTCAGAAGGATGCGTCTGTGTCAGAAGGTTGCATGGGGAAGACATGGAGAGACATGTTAGACCAGTTACTTAGACCAAAATACATCCTTCGTCCTTTGCTTACCTCACAACAACCGTGTTCAGTAGGAGGCAGGGCGCCAGCATTGACCTAAATATGTGCGTCAGGCGATCGGCCGAGGAGGTCTTGCGCCGCGATATGGCCGCCATATTGTCGCCTGAAAGTGACAGCCGGAAATTTAAATTTGAATTAGTGCCAGAATTAGTTGGGTGCGAATGCAATTATGCGCCCCAACAGCCCCGTGCCGTGCATCTCTGCCCCACTTCTCCCATTTTTTATCCTCCCATTTCCACATTTTCATCTCCAGCATCTGCAGGCGTCGTCTAATTTGCATATTTTCATTTACACGTCTTATCATCACTGCAATCATCGCTCCCGCCCCCGTCCATTTAAATGCAAACATCATAGGAAACCCAATTTGTGACACCCTTTCTACAAAAAAACAGAAACTAAAAGACGCAGGAGTTCTTCTAAACCAAACCTGAGGACGAAAATATCCCTAACTGCCAATTTGTTAAATTTGTAAACAATTTTGTCGCGAAAAAAGCAATAACAAAGAAACGAGTTTTACCTTTTTGAGACTACCGAGGTACCTGGGTACTCTTTGCCTTTTGAAATTAATTTTTTATATAATTTTTAAAATCGTTTCACCTCAAGCTCCAATATTTTCATACAACACGTTTTTATATTATTGAAAGTGAACCCTTTTTCCCATTTACAATTCAGACCGCAATTGAGGTCGTTAGAGTTTACTCAATGGAGGCAATCCATAATTTTCGTAACATTTCTACAAAACTTCAATATAATTTTGTATAAGGTCTACCTTGAAAAGGATTCTAGTGCCTCAAAATTAAGAATAGTTTCTGTTTACCAATACGTTGTCCTTCTTAACTTTTTTCACCGAAATACTCACCTTTCGAGACAAAGACGTAAATGCTGGCCGGCTCCGTGTTGCTGGCCGAACAGGTGTAGTTGCCTGAATCGGTGATCTGCGGCTCCCGGATGATCAGACGGCTCTGGGTACGGGGCCCGGGGGTCGTCTCGATGGTGATGTCCCGTCGGGAGTCGACGTAGTTGATCAGACGGTCGTTCTTCTGCCAGTAGACGTACTGTGGCGGAGTAGGACTCTGGAAGGGACGAGTAAGATGTCTGAGAGCCGAAAGAGGCGGCACGTGGATAGCTTACCTTTTCAATAATGCAAACCAAATTGATTGTTGAGCCCATGTCGACATGCAGCTCGCCGGAGCCCAGGATGAAGGCCTCCGGCACAACCACTTGAAGATTCACAAAGTGCGAAATGATGCCAGTCGGTGTCGAGACCTGGGTGTTAAGTTTATTTTTGAGTGTAAGGTGAGAGAAAGGGGAAAAGCCATGGAGCCATGGAGCGGAAAGAGCAAGTACGGCAATTGAGTGC
This sequence comes from Drosophila ercepeae, assembly GCA_018150545.1. Taxonomy (NCBI): domain Eukaryota; kingdom Metazoa; phylum Arthropoda; class Insecta; order Diptera; family Drosophilidae; genus Drosophila; species Drosophila ercepeae. The sequence goes on from JAECWL010000161.1 coordinate 19,586,333, forward strand.
GATTGGTATACGTAATCAACTCGAGTCTTAATGCTTCAGTAAACTCAAAGCAAAAACCACTCCCCGCCGGGGTGGGTTCGGGGATCGTTGCGAGTGCAAGAAATGTTGCACTCATTGAAATGCAAATCAAACAATTTCAATTTGGCACACAAAAATGAAACAAAAACGAACGGATTCTCTATAAGTGGAACGCTTCCTACACGTTCCGAATACTTTCTATGTGAAGCGCAAGCCGGAGTCGCAGTCGGAGGAGCAGGAGCCCCTGCTCACAAAAATAACCGGCAGGCAGGCAGGAAGGAAGGCAGGCAGCAGTTGGTATTGCAGCTTCTACGGATCCGCTGCCCAATAGCAGCAATGGAGAAGGAAATAATCATTTCGGCATATTTGCATGCAGCTCTCGTTTGCTACGTAGTCCCGAGTCCAGAGTCCGGAGACCGGAGTCCGGAGACCGGAGTCCGGAGGGGACATGCCCGACCCACTGACTCTGAGCATGACTCGATGACTGACTGGTTTGCCCTGGCATGCGGCTTCTCATATTGAAATTGCATGCAAACAATTTTGAAATTGAAGCTACGTTTCCGAAATCGCTCCGTTCACCGCCCGTTCCAGTCCCTCCCCTCCTTGTGCACATCACCACATTCCCACCCTCCGCCATCCATCTAGTCAAAGCAGCCCGAGTGGCACTTGCGCTGCTGCACAAACAGAGTTACTGTCAAGTGTCCATTTCAGCAGCGTCTAACTTTGTTGCTTTTCGGTTAGTTGTCTTCCCGTGCCTGCCCCTGTTCGTCCTGTTCGTCCTGGCCCTGCCTCTTAAGCTGTTTTCCTTTTCATTCCGTGCCGGGAACACGCCCCTTCCATATTTGCATCCGGATGACTTTCGGCTTCTCGGGCATTAGTTGGCAGGATGGAAGGAACGTCGCTCGAATTTGTTAGTGCCCGACTTATCCGTTCCCGTGTGTCAGCCAGTCAGCCAGTCAGCCAGTCAGTCGTGTCTCGGGGAGGACCCTGGGTCCAACGGTACACTCTTTCGGCTGGCCGGACTTGTCAGTCCCAGCCAGACTCGGACACGGATGCGAATTCGGATTTGGATTCGGATGCGGATGCGAATGCGACAGGTCCTGATTGCGACAGCTGACCAAATGGTCGCGGGCAGTTACCTTAAATCGAACCTTTGCATATAAAACTTCATTTGCATTTTACAATTAAATCATGCGCAGGTTCGCAAACCGACGCAACGTGACGTGACGTGACGCGAAATCTGCGCGATGCAGAGGACCTCCCCGTGCAAAACCTCAATACTTTGCTCACATGCGGTCGTTACGGTGGGGCAGGAGCAGGCGGAGGAGCCGGAGGAGCAGGGAAAAACGAGAGCGTATGCAAATGCACTTTAGTTTATTTCAACTGCGCTGCATGCATAAAATATGGAGCCATCATCGCAGAGACTCGCATCTGCGTCCTGCCCGTGCTCCTCCTGTCCACCTCATCCGCCCACTGCCTGTAGTAGTTCCGACCCGTCCCGGCAACTTACCTGGCACTCGTACATTCCGTGATCCCGGCGCTGCACAAACTTTATCTGCAATGTCCACATGTTGGAGCCGGGCGTGTGCAGTATCGCGAAGCGCTCGTCGTTGGTGTAGAGCTGGGCCCCCGACGACAGGATGTGCCAGTCCCGGCGGCGGATCCAAGAAATTTGATTCTGTTGACGAGAGCCAATACCCGGCCGGGTTATTAACAAGCCGAACAAATTGGAAATCGAGTATTATGCGCGCAGATAATTAATAGCACTACAAAGTAGGCAGCACAAAGCCGCTCATGCAATTAGCGAAACATGCGAATGCTTCTCGAAAAGTAATTAAAAAATGCTCACATGCAGCCCCCTCCGTCCTTGGTGGGTTCGGCTGGGCATTGAATTACAACTTGGTTACACGCGGATAAACTATTTTTAATGCACGAGCAGGTGCGGACTGTGCAGCCAGGAACGAATGAAGCTGGATTGGGTAATGTGGGTCAAAGGATTGCCAAACTCTGTATGAGCCTCGACGAGAGATACCCTTTAGTGTCTTTTCAAATTCATACTACTAGTACCTTAGAGCAGTAACTACTCAGATGGAATACTTGGAGTAGCCATGTGCTATATTTATTCTATTAGTTAAACTTTTTGAAAATGAGAAATAACCATACTTGACAATGTAAAGTGTAATAAAATACTGGTTAGTGGAATTTCAAGTCAAAGCATATCATCCTTTATTTCGGAAATCCTGATTTAAAATGTCAGTTAATTGGCATTTCATGAGGCTTCATTAAAGCTGCAAGTTTCGAAACAGAAAGGTCCTTACATACGAGTGTATGCGAAAAATGTTCCGGGGTATCTTTCTAATTAATTGACATTTTTTTGCCCCATATATTCAGATTCCTATCCCGTCCTGTACTGCACTGTACTGTGTGCCCATTGTGGTGCTTAATTGCTTGTTAGCCAAACCGAATGTCAAACAGTGTGTCCTGGAATTGTCATTCTGCCGAACGTTTGCTTTCAACTACAAATTAAGCTCTTGTTCGGCTGTTGTTCGTACTTGGCTGCTCAACAAATTAGACTTTTGCGTGCCGCATTCGAGCATTCGAGAAAACAATAAGCGAAATGAAAATGCCATATAATTAGACAGGAAAATGAAATGAAAACGAAAACGAAAACGCAGGCGGAAACGGAAACGGAAATGGCATTGTGAGTGGGGACAGGAGCGGGAAAAGCAGAACAAGTTTCAAATAAAATATGCATGTTGCGTTGCAGCAGCAGTGGTGCTCGCCAGCATCGCCAGATCTCGAACTGAATTCAATTTCGCGGCTCCGCCGGCCAACGGGGCGACGCAGGACATTGCAGAGGGCCGAAGGAGCCGGAGGATTTTGAGGAGCTGGCGCGCACACTGAACTGTTGTACTATTGGTGGTGTGATGCGGGAATGTCCTCGTGGTTCGACGAGGCACAATTAGAGAGACAAAAACAAACCCAATTTACACCCACTCTGTCCACGCCGGAGACCTTGCAGACCAGGAAGGCGGTGCCACCCAACTGGACGGTTGTGTTGTGCGCCATCAGCTGTTGCGAAAGGAAAAAAAGGAAAAAAGGGAAGAGAATACACAAGACAAAAAGTTAAAAGTTCATTGTTAGGAGGCAGGATGGGTGGGTCAGGAGGCGAAACTGGCTCCAAATCCAGCAAGACGGCGCCATCAGAGTCGCATTCGGTGTCCTCCACCCATCAGGAAGATGCCAGGCGTGCTTGCTATTTGGATAATTAGATTCGAAGCCAGTGCGAATGAATTATAAATAAGCACTAAAGATTAATTAGTCGCGGTCTGGAGCCAGGCTCGTCCATTCTTCTGTCTCCAGGGGGTAATTAGCGCCAAGCCGCTTGGGTGATGGGCGCTTCCTCGTGGGAGAGTGCATTCTTCTCCGGCATCATTAACACATTGATCTTACCACCTCCCTCTTAGCTAGAGACCGCCATTGCAATCGATTCACATTTACGAAGATTTCGGGTCCGGCAGGAGTTGATTGCATTTGGAACAGAGTCGGAGGACAATGAAGGTCAACTTGCCATTGGGACTTACCTCGCTGTCCTCGAACATCGGACTGTCGCTCGAGTCAAGATTATTATCCAATTTTGAGTCGGACCCCACTCCGCCGCGCATCCATAGCTTCTTCCAGTCGTTATCCGTCAGTATTGACTTTTGATCTGCAATCAGAAAAGAGTGGCCACGAGCGTAAGTCGCAAATTGCGTTAAAGTTCCGATTGTTCTGGTTCTGATTCTGATTCTGGTTCTGATTCTGGTTCGAGTGCAATCAGCAGAGTGTCTGGGGGTGCAGCTGGCAAGTGGATGTGATTGGCATTGGACCTGGAGGGGGCTAATCCCAAGTCCAAGCCCAATTCCAATCCCAACCCAAACAGAATTCCAGCTCCTCCTCCCCAGGAAATATCAAATCGGAGCCTGAAATAATAATGTATTTGATGGACCTCAAAGTATTGTGTTGGATTATTGACTTGAAAGTGACGCCCTTTAAGGTAGTTTAAAGTAGTATCCCACCCTGTCGGCCGAAATTTCGTCTTTTCCGTAAATTTTTAGAGAGATTTTTAAAAGAATTTGGAAATCCTTTTTCTAGAACTTTAAATCAATTATTAATTTTATTTTGGAGATTATTATTCAAGCATAATTCTTATACATATAATATATAATTCTTATACATATTATACGTAAGAGAGCAAAGTTAACTTCGGGTGGAGCCTTGCAATGAAATGGAAAATATGGGATGAAGTTGGCGGCTACTTAAACTTTCGAATAAGAATTTTCTTATAAAGTTAAATATAAAGTTTGAAATCTTCTACCCAGGCCCAATCTTCTACACCCAAAAGAACCGAAGTTGTGACATTTCTTATATGGCAGCTATAGGATATAGTTAACCGATCCCGGCAGAAACGAAATATGTGTGCAAAGTTTGGGGTCAATATCTTTAAATCTGAGAACGGACAGACGGACATCCTATACATCTACATACAACATCCACCTACAAAATTAATTCTAGTTTTTGATAAATGGTAAACATTATTTATTTATTATTTAAATAATAATTTTTATCCAAATCGTTTCAATGGCTTTTAGTCCTTGGTATCCAACATTTCGAAACTATATTTTCGACAACTTGTATTCCTTACTATTTTGGGTATTTGGAAAATAATTCAAATTTCGGTGAGAACATTTGGAGTAAAATTTGTTTTAAAGAATTTCCTCTAAAAAATTCAACATATGTAACAAAAATCGATTTTCGAACCCAAAAGTATGCGCTTGAAGGCGAATGGAGCTTGACCGTTAATCCCAAGGTAGCCTTTCCTTCAAAAATAGAAAATGTAATGGCTGACCTTTGAACTCAGCTGCTTGGCTGTCTTTTCAATAACAATTGTGTGGAATCAGTCAGGTGCAAAAAGTTGTTGTTTCTTAGAGAGTTTCCAATTTGATGCACGGAGATGAGGAGATGGGGTGATGCGGAGATGCGAAGACGCAGTCGAAGGACCCCATGTCTAATAATGTTGTCTGCAGGAGCCGCAGAAGCAGCTGGAGGTGTGGACCCACCTCTGGCATTCGGCTATAAAACCCAGCGAAGCGAGCTCGCAGTTTTATTGCCTCGTAAATTTTTATAGTTCATACTTTAGGCATGCGTATGCGTTTGCAGGACTCCAATCGAGAACATACGAAGGATATGTGTGTGTCTTTGGGGTTTCTTTTTCAGCGCCAATCTTATTTATGTGGGCAGAGTCCGCACTGACGTCAAATATTTTCGGCCACGATGCATTGATTTTAAAATGGCTCCGTTTGGCTGGGGGATGTGTGTTCTGTTTATGAGTGTCCTAGCTGCCGAAATGCACACACATCATGACAGGGAAGGTCCCGTCTAATGCCCCACTATTAATTATGTGGAATGAGCCAGACAAAGCCAGCCGAGAAGCATGGGAATGGCAGGAATGAAGGCGGGTCCACTTGACTCGAGTCCTCCCGTGGCGGCTTTATGACAGGTCAGGTCGACTTTGGCATCAAACATAAATTATTATACATACTCGCACGCGTTATCTCTGCATTTGTATGCATGACAGTCCAAGACACACACACACACAGTGTCCTGGGCCGAGTCCTGGGCCAGGGGTATGTGGAAATATATTGCGCATGTTTAAGGGAATGTAAATGCTCGGGCAGAGACTTTGGCTAAGGTCAAGTGGGGGTGTGGAGTGGGTGATGGGTGTTGGGTGGTGGGTGGATTGAGTGGGTCGACGGGCGGGTAGGCAGTGAAGGCCAAACACGATAATAGTGAAAGAACACGCACTGCTAATAAAACGGCTAGAGCCGCGTATTTCAACGCATCCTGTACTCGGCGGTACGTGCGCATGTCAGCTGCCTTCGGCTTAGGCGTGTGAATTATATTATGCCTGAAAGTAGGCAACTGTAATAAAACTTGCGCAAAAAGCGATAGAAAAGGACGCACCCCGCCCAGGTCCGCTCCTTTGATCCGGGCCAACCGGATGCCGCAACAAAAGTAGCAAAAACTGGCAATACACGCTGTTTAGTTTCCCGAATTTTTCATTTCATTTCATTTCATTTACCCCGCCTGCCATCGCCCAACATCGCCCGACATCGCCCGCTGCTAAAAAGCGATAAATAATGAAGTCAGCAAGTGCGGCTGGCATGCTCGCATGTTTATTATTAATAATAAATATTTCTTGTCAATCTCTTGCCCGCTTCCCCGCCCTCCGACATCCAACCGCTTAAGTTATATGCCCCGCAGTCACGACACCCCGGTTATTGTCCTTGTTGTCGCCAGGATGGGTTGTTGTTAGTTGTTAGTGTTCCCTTTGTTTTGTACTTGAACGCCCTGTCGTCTGTTTAAATATTATCTATCTGTCTCCGCTGACTGACGGGGTACCTAATATTTTAATGCCTTCCCAATATGTCTGGGCTAAGCTCCAAATCTGCTTAGGCCACCGGAGCGCTTAGCACTTTTGAAGCTGCCTGGCAGGCCCTCCGTGACCCGGGGGTCGTGACAGCGACACCGGGTCAGGGATCGCACCCGCACCCCGCCGCACCACTCGTTTAATTTTTAAACCGCTAAGCAAATTTTCAATACTGCTGACTGAGAAAGCACTCTGCCTCCGAGCCACCCACCCAACCACTCGGCGCTTCCAACTCATTTGCACTTAAGGCTCGAGAGCGAGGATACGCGAAAACGTGCTACGAGGTGAGCTCGGGACGCACAGGACGCACGGGACGCACGGGAAAAATGGAAAATCTCTTGGAAAATGCTAGCATTTGCTCCTTGTGTTTGCTTGCCAAGCGGAGAGTGTGTCTTCGTGTATGTGGCAGTGCCCCAGCGACCTTGGGCTCTGCCACTTGGAAGGGCTGAGCTCGCTTGGGACGACATCGAAAATAATTTTTGCGACGAAGCCAGAAAAGGCATCCAACCTGGTTGAATGGCGACGAGAAATATAATACGATGTGTTGGACGAAAAGCATACAAAAGCCAAACTTAAGAAATCGTACCTTCATGAATGCACTAAAAGTGCAGCTCGAACGAATATTTCTCAACAAAGTGAAACTGAAAAATTCCTGGAAAAGTGTCGAGGCGGGGGAACTGGAGTTTTTGAGTTGGTGTCATGGACAAACTTTGGAATAAACTGCAGGACGAATTCCGAGGGGAATTTGTTGTCTGGCAGGAGGAAGCAGGCAGCAGGCACCAGGCAACACAAGTTCCGAAGATTGATTAGTTTTTTGTTAAATAAGTGGTACCAAGATAATAAATTAAAGCGACCACAAGCTGTGGTTATTCAGGCGATGTACGAAATAAAATAAAACATATCGCAGAAGCCTGGGATAATTATCCGCTGGCAAAGTAAGCATGAAATCTTGCGGCGAATGAAAATAAGCGCCTCGTCACTGGAAGCCGAAAGTTTAATTTTTCCGCGACACCCAGGACCCAGGACCCAGGACCCCGTCCCAGCATACATCCACGCGCCCTCCATTACACACTTTCCGCCCCAGCGCCTTGTGCACTTTAAAAGTCAATTTACAAACTTTTTTTCTGACAACGATTTTCAAGCCACAAGGCGTCGCAATAAATTTTCAATTTTTGCACTGTCACGCGAGCTTCGTTTGTTTTTCGACTACGGTTTTGACTGCCATCGCCCTGCGGTCGCCTTGCCCTCCTAAAGTGCCCGCAGCCACCCACTTTCCTCAGGAGGCTGCGTAATGAGCGGACCTCTCGTTTCGATAAGGTGTCGCCTTTGCCGTGTCGGATAATTTATGCGCAACGCGTTTGGCGGGCTGCGAGCTGTGAGCTGCGAGCTGCGAAAAAAAGCAACAGAAACAGGGGTGTTCCCCTCCCACTGTACCCCACGGTGGCTACCGAGGTTAAAACCAAACCCGCAAGGGCAGCAACTACGACGACGGGCCCATCGCGAATCGCCCATCAACAAGGTGGGTCGCCCTCGGTGCTAATCTTTCCCCTGTGTATTTTTCATTATCCTTATTATTTGTGAATGTTACGTGTTGGCCATAACTTTGGAGCTCTAACGATGCGTATACGTGACGTCCGAAGTGCTTTGGGCTTGGCTGCCCCAGCACCATGCTAAGTCCCAGCCCCTGCCTCTGAACTCGGCTCGTTTTTTTGGAAAGGACGCCCATTTAAAGTAAATTAGAGGAAGGTCAAGCATCGGTGTGGATGAAAAATTAATAACTGTTTGCAAAGCAATCGCCGAAAGCCTAAAGCAACTTGGCTGCACTTGGAATTCGAGTACCCTGCCCCCATCCACCTCCCTTATTTACATGGCGCCGTTCAGCTGCATTCCATTTGCGAAATGAATTGCAAACATTTAGATGCTTGCCAGGAAATGCCGCCAAAAGCGCCAAAGTTTCGTCCACAGGTGCATGCCATCGTCTTTGGCTCAGGGCTTGGGGCAAAATAAATCCGTAAATTCGCCAAGTTTCTGGCGTTTCTGGCGGTCTTTAATTGTTGGTCTGCGGACTTGCGATTTGTAGGCCCCGTGTTAATATTAAAATAAACTCCTGCATACTTTGAGGAACTGGCAGAGGCATAGGCACTCGGCGTATATTTCGCCTTAATTTGCATAGCACTTTCGCGGGAATAATCTAGGAATAAGCGGTCCGCCACAGGCTCGGACGAGGAAACCCCCTAATTAAATACTGGAACAAGAGTGTGACGGAAATGGGATTTGAACGCACCTGGCTCGAGAGTCGTGGCGAGGAGCAGCGTTGGCAGGCAGAGCAGCAGGATACGGATCTCCATGAGGTGGAGGGGTCGCCGCAAGGGCGGCAGCAGATGTGGCAGCACCATTCGGTTTCTTTTCCTTTCCCTCCGACTTTGCGACGACGCCTATGGCCTCTGTACCGCCCGGAGCTTAGATCCTTGAATTGATGGGGCACATCGATGGGCGTCAGTGGTATTGTTCGGCTTGTTGTTGCTGTGGCTGCTTATTAGGGTTAATGGCTTTTTGAATGAACGTGCAACAATGCCGGCATCTCCGGCCCACATACGCCTCACTGGGCCAGTTGCCAGTTCTCAGTTCTCAGTTCTCGGTTCCGAGTTACCAGTTACCAGTTGGCAGATGCTGGCTGCTCCTTGTTGGATGCGATGCGCCGCTGATAAATGAAGCTGCTCCGATGTACGCTCTTTTTTTTGCCTTTCCACTGTCGCCTGTCAATGCGTTGTCTGCTGTCTAATGTCCTTCGCCGACTCCTGTGTCCTGTGCAACACAATGCGCCCCTACGGTATGCAACTTTCTTTAGGCTTTTCTTCTCTAGGGAGCTTCACACGAGGTCCCCATCATTTTTCATGTCAATGCGTGTTAGCACATTAAGCCTCGTCTGGCTGTATCTATCTTGTATTGTGTGGCTGGCAAAAAATTAACACCCGCTTTTTATGAAATTACATTCAATTTGCTATAGTGGCTGTTCCCGTTGCCATGAACAATGGTGTGGCGTTGTGGCAATGATGAATCGCTTCCAACATAATGTCCATTGAGGACTCTTGTTTTTCCGCTTTCCGCTTTTCCGCTCCTGCGTTGGCTTTTCCTTTTTCTAGTTTCCCAGCGTTGTGCCCAGCGAGCTGAAAGAAGATAAATAAAGGAAAGTGCATGAGTGCTGGAGCAGCGCAAAAATAACTAATTTCTGAAAATGAGTATATGTATAATACAGGATACGAATACAGGATACTAATACTGGGTACAGGGTGCAGGGTATAGAATAAAAACTTTGAGGCTAATTAAAAGTGTAATTGGAAAGTCCTTATCGCAACGCCCTTATTCGTGTCCATTTTAAATGAAATTTATTTATTGTCGTGGCGAATTTGTCACATTATTTCTGGATGAGGGCTGACCAGGCTGACCGGGAGAAGGACAATTGGTGTGCTCAAGATTATGCAAAATGAACGCCCAGGACATCGCTTTAATGTCCCAGAAATTGGCCGGAGCTCGGGTGGGGATTTTCCATAAATTTGTATTTATTTGAACGCACGCGTGAGTGAGTTTATTTAAATTTTTATGCTGAGATGCATAAAAAGCAATGGCCAGTGGCGGCGGCGACTTGTGGCCAGTCAAAGTTTTGTGGTCATAATTTTTATCTGCAGCCCGGCCCTTTGTTCTACGTCTGCTTTTTATTGTGACTTTACATTTTATAAGTTTTTATATTTATGTCGATATTTGGGAGGGGTTTTGTGGGATGGGTTTTGTGGCTCTTTAATTGGATGGTTTCAAGGTTTCGCGGGTAGCGGTACGCGGGAAACGGAGTTTTATTCCGCAGAGAGTTTGATCAATTCGCTGCGCAAATAGCGCTAATGAATCCGAATTTTGCGAAGCGTTGTGCACATAAATTAAAATTGAAATTCGGCCGCAGAATTGTCAAAGCGTTCGTTCATTTTAATTACAAAACTATGTGGTTTTCTGAGCATGGCCAATTTTTGGTTTTGATTTCGCTATGCAGCCCGCAAGAATGCGAGCTTTTTAATTAACACTGGACCTCTGGAGCTGTGGAACTGTGGAGCTCTCGAGCTCATGGCCAAACATTAGGAAATGTCATGCGGCCCGAATTTATGATACACTCGTGTACAATTCATTTAAATTGATAAGGGTGGCCCAACTCCATTCTGCCATTTGCCATTTGCCATTCTGCCATTTGCTATTTGCTGCCATTTTGCCTTTTTCGGACTCGCATATCGCATCGCAAGTGCAGCAGTTTAGAGTAATTCGCAGAGTAAATGTCATGCCAGAGGAATTCTTGTTTATGCATCTGTATCCTGCGAGTGCAAGTGCGATTGTAAGTGTAAGTGTAAGTGTAAGTGTGTGCGAGTCCTGTTCAACACAACTATGCACTTAAATGCAGTCACGTACACACACAGAGACGTCCATATTATTATCTTGACACAATGGTGCCATAAAACTTAAAGACCCCCACAGCATTTTGCCTTTTCGAATGCCTTTGCCTTTGCCTTTGCCTTTGCTCTTGCGAGGGCAAGTGCTGAAGGACATGGCGTTTCCCTCCGCCCTCGTCCTGACACAGCCTTTCCCTTTCTCTGTTCCACCGCTTCTATGTTTCTGTTTCTGTTTTTCTCCTTCTTTCTCTGCCACTGCCTTTGTCCTCACTTTGCTCCTCATTCACACACATATGCGCACTTGTATGCATTCCAAACCCACACCAAGACACCAACACTCAGTCGTCCTGCGTCCTGCTTATGCTTCCCCCATCCCCCCTGGAGGTTATATGGAAATTGTAATAAGTTGGAAACCAAAAAGCTGATGTCATGAGGTTAGTTGCTGAGGCTCAAGTTTCAAGCGACAATCATGTGCTTTCTTTTGTGCTCGGCTCGGCTCTGTTTTGTTTTTCTTTCTGGGCTCTGGGCTCTGGGCTCTCCTCTGCTGACCTCATACTTCATTTTGCTGCTTTTGTTTGGCTTGTCATCTGACTTGCCTCCGAGCTCTGAGGTCCTGCCTCTGAGTCCCGCATCCCGGATCCCTTATCCTGTCCCAGTACCAGTCCCTCGCCGTGCTTTCTGCATAATGCACTGCCATGGCGCTATGATCCCGCCCGTATTGTTATTGCAGCCGTTTGGTCATGCTGTCGGAAATGTAACTGCATGCCAACATGCGGCCACTTGCAGGGTCCGCCCCCGGCTCCCAATCCGACCACCACCCTCCGCGGGAGCCGCCCGAGCATACATAATTAAGTATTGCCAAGGACCTCGTATTATTATTGAATGCGAATGCGAGCGGCAGTAAATTGCTCAACTTTTTTATTCGGCGATTTCGCGAAGCACTGACATCACTGGGACCCAAGGCGGGCCACCATGGCGTATGCTTGTTATCGCTTCCGAGTCGGAGGACTCTGCTGCACAAGTTTCAAGCTGTTTACTTTCATATTTTCGCATGAAACCAACCTTTACTAAGTTTTCCATTGATTTATTTTCTAAATTATATATCCCTTTGAGCTATTAACCCGGTGTCATTGGGATTTGGTCAAAATAAACAAGTATTTTTAGAAATGTAAATATTTGTTTTTTGATATTAAGGTTAGAGTAAAAATGATGCATTCAGCTAAAGAAATGTAAATATATTGTGATGTTCCCGCTCTACCTTGCCAATGATTTGTTCTAAACTTTTGCCCACTAGGAGGTCACTCTAATGGATCTCATTTAGGAATTTCTTTCTTTAGACTCTAAGTGTTATCAAAGTTAAGTAATGATAAATTATAATGAAAATATGATAATTTTGTGAAAAAGTTTCAGTAAAACTGGTCATGTTAAGCCACCTCAGAGTCCGTGTTACATACCTCAACGACACTTGGAGTTAAACCCTGGTTAAACCCTGGTTAAACCCTGGTTAAACCCAAGTTAAACCCTGCTTGGATCTTCTAAAATCGCTGCCAATTATCTGGGAGTCGAAAACCTGGTTTCTAGTATCCCAAATGGTTTTTATTTCAATGTATACAGTATCATAAATTATTCAATTAGTGCAGATGCCGGCACTTTGCGGGTTAAGTGTGGAGAAAAAATCATATTTCCTGCATAGTGCTGAATAATAAAGAAGCTGAATAATTTATTATTCTTGATATCGGTATATTATTGGTTCATCACAAAAGAAAAACAAGTTTCAGGAAAGAGAAAATACCTCGCTCCGTGACAAAAAATTTTATGAAATATTTCTGCCAGCTTCATATGAAATATTTCCGAAATGAAAGGTTTTATATATGAAAGGTGTCTGATATGATTCTGCTGTGTTATAAAATATTTCTTTGATCACTCAAATTGAATTCTTCGGAAAATGTTCCAAAGAAACCTGTCTTTATTTCTTCAACAGCAGTTTTGAAATTTGTTCCTCAATGTAGGTAGGTGGGTGTTTTCCTCTCAGATTATTTGGGACTCTATTGCAACCAGATTCGATGGTTCGCTTTTGCCAGTGGAAACTCCGCATCCATTGTTGTGGCTTAACTAAGTGGTGTACGACCACAATGGTTAGTTCCATAATTATGGCATTCGAAATTAAGGCGATAAGTGCGGCATGCGGGGAAATTAGTAAATGATTGCGACTTGGCTGGCCGATGGGAAATTAGTATCTGCCACAAGCGCTGGGGAATTTATTTGGCATTGCCATACAAATGGCATAAATGTGGCTAAAATCTATAACAATATTCCAGCCATATAATCTGCAGCTTACGTCCTCCCAATCCCCAACCCAGTTTCAGTTCGAGAACCACAAACTCGCCCCAATTGCATCGTCCACTTCCTCCGTGTCGGCAAATTCAAATGAAAGTGCACGTTACGCATTTTGATTGCACTTGAGTGGCTGCATAAAAAAGGCATTACCTCTCTGGACTCTGGACTCTGGACTGGTAATTGTTTTGCGCACATTTCCGTTTCCGCTACGCTGCACTTCAATGGCCTTAATTTACACTATTTTTATTTACATTCTCTCCTCTTCACAAGTGGCCAATTGTCGGGTCCAGTCCGACAGTCCAGGAATCTGCATACTTTCGAAATCCATGTTTAATGACAAAGGAAGTATGTATGGTAGTTGGGTGAATCGAGCATAAATATATACAATATGTGTGAAAAAAGCTCATTTATTCGGTGCCAATTTCCTGACCCTGTCAATTTGCGTTATTATTTATTAATGCAAATGGTTATTAACATTTCAATATTTTCATAAGTCGAGTACCTAAGTTATTGTTCAAGTTTTTCATGAAATCAAATTAAGTGTGTGAATATTTCCTGTCAAATGGGTTTGATGCTTTTGTATTTAAAGGCAGGACACACTAAAATTGAAACTACGTGCAGGCCAGATATCAAGGAAACAATCCTAGGAGAAGACAGCCGCCTCTTAAGGGAAGCTCGGAAAGTGATATTTTTGTACCGCCGGTCTTAGCTCTCAATCGCAGCACTTGCAGTCTGCGGGAAAACTTGGTGCTCTGCCCGGGGGTGCTTTGAATCCTTTCCTGGAACTTGTTCACAACATTTAAAAGCGAAAGAAACTTGTAAGTTGGCAAACTTTTTCAATTTAAGCCCGCTGCGCCCACCGCCCACAGTCCACAGACCACCACCCCCACTAAGCCCACTATGAGACCATAACTGAAAGTTTTGTACTTGTTAATTTACCGTTGAAAAGTGCATTGGCCACATTCGCATTATTCCGTGCCATTGCGTGTTTGCGAGGAACTGTCCTCGCCTCAGTTTGACTGGCGTGTCCTTTCCGTTCCGCTCCGTTCCGTTCGTCGCTCATTTAGGTTTAATTAAAACTCCGCCAGCCGAGATGAACTCGTAAAACGTCAAATATCCGAGATGTCTTTGCCCAGGAGTTCGTGTCGGAAACGGAATCGATCAGCCACCACCCACCAACCACCACCCACCCAAAGTTGTGGCAAAGAAAGCGGGTGGCAGTCATAATAAAAACAAAACTATTCTCGGTGTTTATTTAAGTTTAGAAATCGTGCAAATTTTCATAAATTGTTTTGTGCTTTGCACGCTTGTTACAGGAAAAGCGACGAAACTTTTCCCAGCCAGGACCCAGAACACAGGACCCGACTATTTTTCGAATGTGTGTGCCACTACATTAAACTCTTCCCATCATTTTCCACCATCCACCATCTAGCCCGCTTCTGTGTCCACATAGCATTTGATTTTTTCCATTTATTTTTTACTTTTTGTCTGTGTGCCGTGACTGCAGCAAAGTTTTAGTTCGGCAATTTTGCCTTTCCGTTCGCTTCGTGGGTTATTTTTCTTTCCATTTCCATTTTCATTTTCCGTATTTCTTTTTCGGTGGCGGGGTTTAGCTTTTTTCGTCGCCATTTTTGTTTCGTTTTGTGCTTTGTTAGTTCCGTTTCCGTTCCACGCTCGCCACCAGCACACACAGAGGACCTCTGCCTCTACCTCTGCCCCTGCCACTGCCAACACCCACTCCTGATGGAGCTCTATTTTCGGGGCCGACCCGCTCGTTTTTATTCCATGTGCTGTTGTCAACTTATTTCTACGTTCGGTGATTTATTCTCTAAACAATTAAGGCAAAACAGAAATACACGAGCGCAGAGATAGGACAGGGCACAGCTCTATGAATTTTTCAGTTGAAATATTTACAGGAAAAACGCAGGATAACGGCCGGCAGGGCCAGGCACAGGTTAATAAAAGCAAACTGGCAGCCAGCAAAACCAAACTTTGCATGTCACCTGCCTGGCAACTGGTGGGAACTGGGCGAGGCAGATAGGGTATCACAGATAATCTCCGCATGAATCGCCAGGCCAGAGTCCTTGGGAGCCACGAGCCACTCTGCTTTCGAGCCGAAATCAATGCAACTCGGCAGCCAGCCCGGATGCAGTTTAAAACAGCTTGCTGCAGCTTAACTAACAAAACGTGACTGCACCATTTTCATACAAAATTAATTTCGCTTTTTACCTTCACGTGTGCCAGTCAACTGGCACATAAATCCTGACAGGTATTTCATTAAGTCAGCGTTGCAGCGTCGCAGCGCCTCGCTGCTCATAAATAAGAATGTGCAGGTGCCCCTCGGAGTGCATGGCCCACACGTACAGTCCACAGACACACCTATAAAGTCGTGTAATCGTCTTCATAATTCGCGCCAAGACAACTCGACTCGGCCCACCTGAACCGCCACTCCGCCCAAGAAGGAGACCCACCCAGCCGGCATAATATCCACCGCTGCGCAGTGAACAATAAAGCGCAGCAGCGAGACTATTACATTCACAAACACACCGAGTACACACTCACACCTCAAACGGCACAGGGTCCTGGGGGGACAGCCCGAAGCAAAAGTTTCCTCGCAGCTCCAGGAGAAACTACAGAAATTATGCGCATTTATCAGAGCAGCGCTGCAAAGAAAACTCGAGCTCACACATCCAAAGGCGCAATTACGTATCCGCCATGGCGCGTGGGAAAAAGTGCATGTAATTTTGTGTCAGAAATTATAAACTCGAACACACACGCGCTGCACAAATGCAATGCATCCAGTTCTAGGAAAGGAGGGCTTTCTGCGGAGTCCGCCGGGCGGAGTCTCTGGCTCGCAGAGTCAGTGAGCAAGGCGGCGAAAAACTGACACGCCCCGAAAGCCTTTTATTTGCCTGAATCCCTCCAGGAGGAAAACATGCAATTCTTGTCACTAAACGGGAGGGGCGGATAATTCCTAGATTCCTGGTCCACGGTGTTAAGACTTTAAAAGAGTTAAGAAATGTAAATTTTTCCGAACTTAATCGAAATAATTTTATCCCGATCCCTCTAGGAAAGAAAGCAGTGGCATATTATATTTCAAAAAAATTTTTATTAAAAAATATCCAAATCAAAGCAAATAAACCTAGAAACCCCTTACGTCTTTACTAGAACATAAAATCTGAATATTTCTTAATAACTATTCAAACCACAAAGTAATCCTTTTGAAAACCCCTTAGTTTTCCCCTTGAAACCCCTAAAATTCAGGACTATCCCTAGGTTTGAAAAACAGCTCACTTTTGATATATAAATGAGTTGAATTGTGTTTCCGTAAAGATTAAGATGCATGTTATCAATTTTTTGGGTGACCCCTAGTCCATAATCTTAGGCCTTCTCAACCCCATTACTCGTTTTCACACCAGCCTAGGTTGCTGCTTAATGCAAATTGTGGACCCGCCCTGGTCCCTTAGTGTTCCATAAATGCATGAAATTAATTTGGCTCACAAAACTTGCCACATGCATGGCTGGCTGGAGGTGAGTGGGGGTGGGTATGGGTTTTGATTGATTGCTCTCACTTTGCGGTGAAAGCTTTGGGAAAAGTTTCGGGCTCCGCTCCTGCCAGGACTCTCCTGAGCGTGAGAAATGCATTTGAATTTACAATGTGTCAGCCCGAGCACCATTAATATGCCTTTCTCTGAGCTCGTGCGATTGTGGCAGGAAAAGTGGAGCCCGATTTGGGGCCTTTATGAGCCCACAGGCTCTGTGATATTTATGATGGCCGGGCCGCAACTTTGGCAATGCATAAATATTTTCACGCGCCGACACCTCCCGGCCAGATAATAACGACTTGAATTTACGATAAACGCTTGCTAGGCCGGATTTCTTTTCCCTCTGTCTTTATTTGGGGCCTCCTTTTTGTTTTCCGCTTGTTGTCCGCTGCGCTCCTTTCAGGCGGAGTACTTTCAAGGACACGACGCAGGGCAGGCCGCATTATGTGAACCGGTTGCCATTAAAAAGGGTCTCGGTCTCGGTCCGATCCGGCTGAGGGCGAGGGTGTCAGGGGCGCGGCGCACAAAGGTTGTCCGGCCGAAAATGGCTCTCCTTCGCTTTCGATTAAGCGGCGGAAGTCCGCGGCGGTTGGTTGATGTCCGTGGCCCTGGAGTCCTGGTCCTGGTCCTGGATCCGGCCATTGCGTGGTGGACATCATTGCCGCCATTAAGCTCTAATGACCGTAATAAATAATAATTTATTTTACCTGCAGGCCACTAGCGCCAACCACACCATGCATGAGGATTTGAATTCGATTGTAAGGCAGAGCTTCGACCCGGCCTGGCCTGGGCCTGGAGTGGCACTAAAAACAAAAGGTTATTGTTGCATTCGCAGTATTAATTGTTTTCCTCGACCGGGCGACCGGGCGGGCTCTTCCCACCGCGATTTAAGTGCCATTTTATGCCACCGCCTTGGCGGTCAGGCCCAGGGAACGTGCCGGGATTTGGCAAAGACCCTTACCCGGATTCAATCCGATCCAAGCCCTGCCCGTTTAGATAACTTGGCCCGGCTTCCTGCTGCCTGAACGGTAATTACAAACACACCAAACTTTTGGGTCTTCTTAATGCATGCTTATTAAAATTTCGTGTCATTTTAATGGACGGAAAAGTGGCTAGACCAGGCGGGACAACAGTGATGGAGGCCATTGCGTGCAGGCGTCGCCGCTTAATTGTACACCTGACTTGGCCGGGAACCCGGGGGTCAAATCATTTAATGAACAGTTTATCGGGCAAGCCGCTTAGTTTCTGGTCACATTCCGAAATCAATACATGCGGGCATGTGGACTTTGTTTCAGGAATTTAATTAGGTTTTCGCAAAACGAACTCTGGGTAAAGACGTGGACCTCCTCCTACCATTGGCCCAGCTGAGATGTGCCGGAAAATAAAATCAATAGACGAGAAACATCCCCGACAATGGCAGCATATGCTGCATCGCAATAAACATGGGCGTGAAAACCACAAAATTTTATGCAAACTCATAAAATGATTTTTACAGCTAAGCAACAACGACCAAAAAATAATGCCCATTGTGGCATAGACAACCATAGCCGGGGGCCCGCATTCCACGTCCCAGCTCCCAGGTCCCAGATCCTGGGGCCCAGAGCCACATAAAATTCGCAACAAAAAGTGCAGTTAAACATGGGCCCCAAACGTGTTTGGTTTTGGGTTTTGTGTGGCTCGGGGCGCCAAATCCGATGCCGATGCCGATGCCGATGCCGATGCCAGCGTCAATATTTTTTCTAAGGCGCTTTGGAGGACCGCGCCAACAACCGCAAAACAGCAAACGGATTTTTATACTCGTTCGAGTCCTAGTCCGAGTTCGAGTTTGTGTTTGGGTTTGGGTTTGTGCGGAAACCGATCGGAGGCGGGCGAAGTAGGGATGTCATGAAATATGGAGGTTGAATCGGTGGAAGCCAATACGTATGTGTATAAACAGGCATGGGCTCCCATGCAAGCAAATCCCAAAGTTGGCCAATCGCGCCTACCAGTATGCGTCGGGTAATAGAAATCGAACGGGCCACGCCTGGCTTGCGTCCCAAAAATGCTTTAGTTGGTGTGGGGTGTGGGGGCGTGGGGATTTTGGAGTGAGGGGAGTGAGGGGAGTGAGGGGAGCGCCTGCCTTGTCAGTTTCTGGCTGACCTCAGAGGATTTGGCGCTCCACTCGGACAGTCATGACTATTGAACTAATATCCGGGCCAATGGGGCGGGGATTTGGCAGGCCAGCGCCAAATGCTCCCCAAGCGAAACAAATTTTGCCATTTTATGACAGGCATTATCTAGAGATACTGCTTGGCGACAAAGCCCTGCCAAGGATGCTTGACATCTTCATGTGCGTTCACGCAAAGCCGCAATGCATCGAGATGATGCAGGTTAATTGGCCAGGCACAAAGCAGGATTATGCAAACCCAGCCCTTTGTCCTTGCCAGCTCTGTGGGGTGACTGGGCTGGGCGCTCGAGTGACCCGGTGAGAAAACAAAGGTCGATTTAGCAGAAACTGGGATAGTGGAAGGACCATCAGCGCCATATGGGGGTGCACATTAAACACATCTGCCGCACACTTTTCCAGGTTGGATAGGTGCCACGTATCCTCATGTATTTCAGGTACCCGGGACCCGGCACCCATCCCATCAGCTGTTGCGCGCCTTGCCAAAGCTGTCGTTGAACTCAAAGTAAAACGCCAATATTTCAAAAAAAGTGAAAATATTTACATAATATTGATTGGATGACAAGTCCTTGTCGAGTCGGATCTGGAAAAAAGGTTTCGTAGCGATTCCCTTGATGGCCATAACTACAACATAGGAGAAGCAACGACACACCAAGGAAAAAGTGGTAATTGTACCCAATTCATTCCAGAGTTTTTACTTTCTTAGCTCCCTTCGCACTCTATCCTTGCAGCAAGGACTGAAAGTTTTACAAATATTTCCACATCAGGGCCCGAAAGTATCTGTGAGTAAGTTTTTCGCGTATTCGCTATTTGAGGGGAGGATGCTTTTATAGAATGTGTGGATGACGATCCTGGCCAACGATAAACAATCAGTAGTCACTTAAGGTCTTCCCTGATTGTCTCCACCGAAGTTGTATTACTTTATGGCAGCTGTTGGCAAAAATATGTTTTTCAGCACGGGACAGCACGGGACATGACTCCCCACGGTCCCTGGAGTGTCTGTTTTTCGCGGTTGCATATGCATTCAAGGGAATCATCATGCCTCCGATCTGCCCGAAAATTTCACATTGTTTTTACTCGCATCGTCATTACAATCGTCATTGCACCACGGTCGAGGGAGAAGGGCTGACGCGAAATTATTTTGTTTCCGCTTGTCGGCGAAATTATTCTCTCCAGTTAATTGCGACTGGGATCAGAGTCTGAACATGGAGACAAGCACACTATTAAAGGGGCACACTGCTCAGAAGTGGGAGCGACACAAAGGAAGAGTTCCATTTAAAAATAATGAGTTTTCCGGCTAGTTCGCTGGAGAAGCAAACGAAATGGGGCTGGTGTCGAGTCGCACAACATTCCCAAAGCAAAAAATTAACTTTTTTTCCTAATTATAATGCTGGAAACGCCTGGGAAAATCCCGAATCCAGTCGAGCCAACTAATGGGAGATGAATTTTAGATAGCTGAAGGGATTCCGCGTCCCAGGAGTCCCCTCCAGAGATAAACTACGGGTCCACCGACCAGGTCAACGACAACAACTGTTGGGGCATTGAATATTTTAATTAATTACCAGGCGCCACCGCTGCAATACAATGTAAAAGAAAGCAGGACCCAGCTCGCAAGAGTGTCTAATTATTCAAATGGAAATGAAAGTGAAAAGCGAAAAATTAGTGCTCCAGTTGGAGAATGCCATCATAAATATTTAATTCCCTAGGCCGCTGTAGGAGCGGTTGTAAATAACTGAAGATAATGTTGCAAGTGAAACACAAAATTAAAGATACGAGTTGTTTTAGTTAGCGGACTTATAGGGACGAAGCGACTATAGATACCTATTACTTGTATTCAAGAGATTAAATTGGTAATTCGTATATTTTAGTCCCAAAGATGGTTTTACAATATCGTATGGTATCTACCATAATTTATTTCGAATTATTTCTTATTTCTATTATTTCTTTATCAATATTTTGTGTTTAAGGCATCGACAATATTGAAATTTAACCAACCACTACCACAAAAACAAGATACCCTTGTGCTAGTCCACCACTCAGTACTATCAATAAAAGTTTGTTTTGTTTGTATTTCTAAAATTATTGCTCTTCATGAGAGGGCAAGGGATTTCCGGGTCAGCTCTCATTATTCTACTTGAGCTATTCCTTGGCATTTTATATCCACATTTAAATGCGAATGGGTTTCCAGCCTTATCTCCACTTATTTTTATGATATTTTGAATGTAATTGCCGCACATTATGCAGATGTATGCCATGCCGAGTGTGTATGCTTTAGTTATTTGCCCAACATAAATACTGCAGGATAATAAATGGATTGCCATTTAATTTTCAGTTACTTATGCTTGTGGAGTGCCTGTCGGAGCTTCTTCTACTCTGGTAGGTGCCTTTTCCACCTGACTGGATGTGTTTCGCAGATAAATCTTTTGTGCATCCTAATTCTGAACCTTTTCAAACATTTTCATAGAATTATTTTTGTCATTAAAACTTTCGTCCTTCTTCTTTCCTACAATTCAGGAAAGTAAACGCTATCTTTGTTACGACTGCCTCTTTGTGGGATTTTCGGAAGTGGAAACCAGACATGGGTCGGGCACCCCTGGCTGAAATTCAAATAGTTTTCGAAAAGCAGTCAATTTTATCGTGCTTTTCCTGGGAAATTAACATGCTGCCCTGCCTCTGCCTCCTTGGAAGTCCCAACTAGCTCGTTTATGGCCCCCTCCATCGCCATTTTCCATCGCCATCCTTTCATGGTTGTAAAAAATGCCGTCCGTACGCCTGAATGCTCCTTTGTGTCCGTCCGTCCGGCTCAACACTAAACTTTTATTCTAGATTAAGTCAATTTGCCTCACAACGTAGTCCTTGTGTAAATGTGTAAATGCGGGATTGGGTAAAAGTTTTTTTTCCGTTTCCTGCTGGCCTTTTTATTAACAGCACCGCATCCGAAGATATTCGAAAGCAAACTATTTACGCATTCTGCCGCACACACAACACACAACACCATGTGCTCTGGCCCGGCGGTTGGCCTTTTATTACGAACGTTACGTATACGCACCGGGGTCTCCAAGGTGTAATCGACAAAGTTAAATTTTGCACTTTGCCGGAAACTTCTTGGGCTAGGCCCAATTTTCGATTTATTCCCCCAGCCGCAGCTCCGCAGAGGCTCGTTTTGAAAACGAGTGTAAAGAACTCAATAAATAATGACGCGGGACGAGGGCCGCGTGCGCACAGTACTCACTGTAGACGCACAGCCCTTTCCTTTTCCGCGCCTGATGGCTTGATTTATCCACTGTCTTTAGGCTAAAGACTTTATTGGAAAAGTTTGATTGGAGCTCTCCCGTCTCACGGATGAGCCCCTCCATGTCCCTTCATTGGCGAGACTGCGGATGCGGATGCGGATGCGGCTGCTCTGACTGCCTTATTTCGGGAAAAGCTCCACAAACTTTGTACACACATGCACGGGATGATTGACGTCGACTCACTGGACCCATAAATCATAGATGCACATGCCAATAAGGTACAATTTTGAAGTGTTTAAAAATTAATGGGCCCCGCGCAACCGAACTCAATCAATAAATGATAAGCTTGTGCGAAAAAATTGCAATTAAAAATTCATTTCCTCGCAATCCCTTGAGCGGAGGGACTGGACGGGATCCTGGGAGATTGATCATGTCGAATTTAATTGAGCTTTGGTTTAACACAATTTGCTTCCGTTCAGCACCGGAAATTTTATTGTAATTTGAGGGGACTATCCTGCTTTAAATTACATTTTCCATTAATAGTTTTTCAACAAAATTTTTAGATTGGCTCACGATTTTTGCTTCTAGATCTTCTCTTCAGTGGATTTCTGAAAATATTTACTTATAATATAAAAAGTGTTGATTTTTTATATTATTTTGCCAGATCACGTACGTTGCCGTCTTTAGAGCTTTATCCATTCGTTTAGTTTACTTAAAAAAAGACAATTAACATCCATAAACTGAATAATCGGAATAATCGGAATAATTTATAAACTGAATACTGTTCTACTATTCTAATAGCTGCGGAAAACACTCGGTAAGAGGACCAGTTTAGAAGCTATTTTAGCCAGAAGAAAAGATTAGAAACTAGGGTCTTAACACCCAGCCCGATCGAAACTGTGTAGTTTTTGGGAGTAAAAGATTGGAACCAATTTATAAGTAAATGGCCTGATTTTGCAGTTGCTATAAGGATCGACAAGAACAATATATCTCTTAACATAATATACCTCCATTTACCTACAATGGTATAGACATCTTGTCTCCGCCCAAAAATTAGCTTTCCTTTCCTTTTCTAAATTAAATTTACAATCTTTTTACATTTTCACAAAACTCGTTAGAGGCACTTAAGGTTGGTTAAGTTTTTATTAAGACCGCTTTCACTTGTTAATTTGTATTTAGGGAGAAATAAATTCGATAGAATGAATTTTATTATCCGACAGACTTTTAAGTACTCCTTGTTTAGATGGGGGCTTTTGACCTTATTTTAAACCGAACTCTGGTCCTGTCTCAAGCCCGACTCCCCTCCGCCCATTGTCTCCAGCATAAATAAAGCTTTAATCATGTGGCATTACCCCCGAAATGGAGCCCGTAATAAAAAGTATAATGCAAACTACCTCCAGCGCCTCCGAGAAGCTTCTTTAATTACGGCTGCCGGGTGGTGTTCCAACACAACCCGCCCGGGCATCCAAATCTTCTGGCCCAGTCGTCGACCCGTCTGGCATATGCAATTGAATGTTCAGGACCCCCCTGCAGGGTATAGGCACTTGAGACTGGCATTCCGGCTTTCTTTGTGGCCAAATTCGTGCTGGAAGGGAGATCCGGGGCCTGCTTTTGTTTTGCCATTGTTTGTTTATGACCTTTTGCTGCTAATGAATGCCGGCAAATCCCCCACCAACACCAACCCGACCAAGGACGTAAACCACCCACGTGCGTGCCAGTTAGCAAGTGTGTTTGCAGGAGATTTGGGTCTTCGCCGTGTGGTTTTTATGCCAGATTTGCAAATTGTCTTTTATAATATTTAATATGGCCAGAGTGTTGCCTGCCAGAGTTCTACTTTTATTTAATGCTCTTGACAACATTTTTATTGCTTAATACGGCCAAGGCGAGAAATGTCGCCTTGCCAGCAAGGTCCTGGCGAAAGGACGCAAGGTGGCAAAGGGGGCACTCCCCAGGGGCCGTTAATATGCAATTAATGTGCTAGCGGTCTCTAATGATACGGCTTATTTATTTGTTTTAATAAATAATTCGAGCCCACATAAATCATACGCTCCGTCCTCCCACCGCTCTTCCAATGCAAATAAATTATATTGAGTGCTCTGGGCAGCTGGGAGCCTCGTAGTCCTTCACACGAGTCCCCGGGCCCGGAGTGGAGGTCGTGCTCCTGATTGAAGCCCCTCAAATTAGTTCGAGCCTTTGACTTCTTTGTTCTCCTCGGCCAAGTTGACACTTTGGCCCCTGGGAGGCCTCAGGATTTATCGCCCAGCCGCCGACAGCCCACATCCCTGGGAGTAAAGTTTTTCGTGCCACATCTGCTGCCCGGAACCTATCAATGGGAAATTGCAGTCGCTTAAAATATGCTTAAAGTTGGGGCAGCCTATGGGACTGGGAGGCATTTGACAGCTTGATTGCGTACCGCCCCCGTCCACCAAAGGCGGTCCAAATTAGGGTTCCTCCCCTGACCGGAGTATCGGCTAATGTCCACTCATTAGAAGCCAGAGCCTTCTCTGGCGGCCCGGGTTTAAAAGACGCCCGCTTTTGTGTAAAAATAAATTTTAAAACAGATACAAAGCCGGTCCAGAGACACAGCCCTATCGCAGAATGTGCAACCATGCGTATAATTAATCTGTTGGCATTAATTGCGGCAATGGGTGCAAAACCGCATTGCCAGCAGTAAAAAAACCGCGACAGAGTACTCTGCGAAAGGGAGGAGCAGAACGCGGGAGCTCGGAAAATCCTGAAATTATTTTAACGCTCAGCCCGGCGAGATAAACTAAAGGAGGCACTTCTCATTCGAAGGCAGTCAGGCGTAAAAGCCAAATATAAATCTGCTGCCAGCCAGCGGGGAATCGGGAATTGAGGTCTTCAAGAGCTGGGGAACCTTATTTGTTTGAAAAAGCCGACTTATAGAGGGACTAGTAGCACCCTTGGTAAAAGTATCTTGGTCTCGATACTGGAAAGATTTGGTGTTATGGAAAATTCCTGCGTTATTGCTCTGCTCCAGCAAAGTTTAGGACTTTTCTTAAGAAAAGAGAAGAAAATTGTCTAAAAATTTAAGTCTAATCCATTGAGTCACTTTCAAAAAATAGCAATTTGTTGGACATTTTGTTGGAAAACGCATTAAATGTTTCAAATTTCATAGAAAACAGCTTAAATAAGTGCTCATTCTGAGAATAAAATAAAAAATGTAACGACTATGAGTTATATATTTTTTTTTTTAAATTGTAAGTGCATAAGAAATTCGGCTGTGCCCTTCCCTTTCTATTCAAATATCAGAATAACCGCTCACTAGTGTTTAAACTGGCTTTAATTTCAACTGTGTGGCGTCCTTAATTGCTGGCCAGGACGAACACACACCAAAACACCCGCACTCGGACGAGCTCAAGGTAGAGCGCACAAAATGAGAGCACAATTTATAAAAGTCAACACTTGAACACGTTCCAGCATTTCAGGAAAGAGGGTAGGGTTCGCCCACCAGGTCACTTCATTTTATTATCAAGCGTATTTCTGCTCGTAATTGTTTTGACGTCACTTTGCAAATTGTCCTTTTCGCCGTGTCCTGTCGTTCTGTTGCCCTGTCGTCGTGTCGTCGCGTCGTCGTGCCTGTGCCCAGCTGTGACCTCAGTCGATGCTATCGGGTTTAGTTTACCTTGTTCATCAACTAAAAGTATCACAATTAATGTTCATATGTCCGCTATCGTCTCCGGCTTACGCATGATTTATATGGTTGCCCGACACGCTATTCCGGCAAACCGATCCAATAGTGAGTCCTTTTACTTACCATTCACTCAATCGGGAGGGGTCGTTACCTAGAAATAGAAACAAAAAAATTGATTTAAAGAGTGATCAATAGTGAAATACAGATTTTAAAAAAAATACTGAGCTCCCTCGCAATCACTCTGTCTAGTTCTAATGCCCTTCTTATTGGAAAAACTAAGGAGCGACACGCATCCTCCCAACAAGACGCGTCGAGTTGCGCTGATTGCCGACTGATGAGTCAGACATGACAGCTGTAGCGTCAGCACTTTGCAGTCCATTGACGCCAAAGGAGCCAAAGGACACGAATCCGACTCTATATCCGAGTCGGATCTGAGCCCAGAGTGAGTCAGCTCCTGTGTCCTGGCTTGGTCGGGAACGTGCATTCAATGCGGCGTAAGGACATAATCGCCGCTCCAACTTCAGAAGATTTGCATGTCAAAAAGCAAAGCGAACTTCCAAGCTACACATTTTGAATCGCAGAGATACATCTTACGAAGCTGCTCCAATTAATTATTGGAAACTTTGGCGAAAAAATAAATGAATTAAGTGGACGCCCCCTTTGCTGGGCGAGGGGCCTAAAGCAACAAAGCCTGAGTCAAATAATTAAAAAAGGACACGACGGTCCAATCCGAAAAAGTAATTATTCGACTCGGACCCCTTCTCCAGGATTTCCCATTTCCCACTCTGTGGAGGAGAGTAGAGCCGAAAACTTTTACAGCAAATTAAAATTAATGAAAATAAATTTCAGAATGATTTTAACCCCTTTTTCAGTGGGCCCAGGACGCCGATGCCCTGGCCCAGGACTCCTAAACAATTTAAGTGTAATAAAGCAAAGCAAACCAAATCAAAGAGGGGCCCAGTGAAGGGTCGAAGGGTTCGAAGGGTTCCCATTCGACAGCCCCCAAAGCACTCAAGAAATTGAGTTCTTGTTCTCAGCCTTGTATCTGAGGTCGTTCCAGGGGTCGCCGCGACCTTTCACATTCTTCGCGGACTGCGTGTTTGTTTGGCCGATCAGAAATCTGGCAATTGCTTTTGACTTCGGCCTTTGGTTCGGCGACCGCGGGAACAATGCTCCAGGACCTAAGCTAATCTCCAGCCGATTTGGGATGGCATCAAACTAATTAAATATTCGATTAACGGAAGGGCCAGGATGGACAGCGGACACGACTGACAAATTAAAGTCCATTAATATGCCCTCGCGAAACGCTCTTCGCAGGTTTTCTGGATGTATTCATTTCGCCAGGCAACAAGACAGGCAAACCTCCTCCGCATCCCGAATCCCTACCCCAAATGCTTTGGCCCGTTTCGCTTTTCTCGCGTTACATACACTTATAATGCGGACACGGGCAAATGCGCGCTGCCATTTGTTTATTTAATTAGGATCATTAAATGGCGGCTACTTTGAGCTCCACCCCCTCCGGCTGGCGGGCTTAGGATGTCCATATGCCACCCAGCTCCCTGCTCTCTTCCCGGGGCTTGGAGCACACACATGCATAATTAATGGGCGGCTTGGTGGCTTCATCTGATTATGAGCATATTGAGCTTTGTTTTGGCCATATTGTGCTTGGAACTGGAAACCCGGACGCCTTTGGAAAATGTTTTGAAAAGATTTTGTTTTATCCCTTTTAAGCCGCCTCGTCTGACATTTAAAACGCCTAATTAGCTGCGGGCCCTGGCACTCCCGTCTCTGTCCCCTTCTGTACACCACGATCTGCAAGGACCCTTCCGGTCCTAATGAAATTATTGGAGCGTGTCTGTCATGCATCCGAGAATCCCTATATGTGATAGCCGCCGTCCTGGAGAGGAGTGACCATTTATTGTGCCCGCCCGGCTACAGACAAATTAAATTTATTCAAAATGAGACACATTGCGAGTTCGGATGTCCTTGCCGAAAGTTTCAGTGGTCAAACGGCCTCATCCTCATATCCTTGCATGAGCCCAATTCCAGTCTGACCTTTGCCCGTATCCATGGAAATTTTCGTGCATGAGTACACCTTCGAGTGGAGTGTTATTTAAAAAGGAGCAGCATACACTTGACCACTCAAAGAACCCGGCCCCGGCCCCGGGCTCGGCCACGGCCACACGGGCAATTTCATTTGAATTGTGAACGGGCTCTTTTAATGCCTGCGATTATTTTATTTCTATTTATCCGACCCTGTGGATGCGAAGGATGCCGGGTCCCATAAATAAGTGCATTTTGTGCTTTACCCAGAGTTTATTGAACTTTATGAGTGGTTTGGGGGAGTCCATGCGAGCAGGGTCCCAGATATAGGATACAAATAGGAATAAAGACAGACCCTTGTTGATTTACGAGCCTACGCTTGACTGACAAGTTTATGTTTTCCTTTTTATTCGACGCCCTGGCATATCCCAGTAGGGGATTTAAAAATAAGTGCCTGTGAATTACAACACACATTCCGAGGCCGAGGCCCCGAAGCTTAACCGACAGAATACCTGCCCTAAATTATTGGCCAAAGCTTAGTCCTGCGCCCCTGGATTTATTCAAATATGAGGAAAATTATTATTGAACCCGAGTCCCTCATCCCAGTCTATTTATAAAGTTGTTTTCCAACCACCTGATAATGTGTGCGTCGCTTTGAAATTGCCTTTAATGGCATTATTCACACTCGGATGCTTCCCGGTCCCGGTCCGAACATCGATTTCCACTATTCGACTCGGTTTCGCTTTTCCGCCGTTCTGTTTTAGGAAACTCGGAAACACGACAAAAAGAAAACACCATGTTTGTTCAGGTTTCCACCCATTAAATGATTTAATGTTGCTTTTCTGTATGTACAGGATGTGAGTTTTGAGAGCTTAAAAACTTGTTGTTTGTCCAAGTAGAAGGACGCCACGTGGGGCCATTCCAGAGGCCTTTGTAAAATGCGGAGGAAATCCAATAATACTCATACAAGTCTGTTAAAAGTTTGTATATTCTTTAAGAACCAAATCAAGATAACTTGAGATAAATTAACAACTATTCACGGACTTTACTATTTTCTCTAGGCAAATCGAGTCCTCCGTCAGTCCGTTTAAAAACCCACAAGGAGATTGGGATTTTGGAAGAAGATAATTTGTAACATATTTGAAATCCGGAAGACTTATCATAAACTTTATAACTTAAGTAATAATTGAAATGTTAAATGGTTAAGTTAATTTATAATTCTTATAGGTATCGGTTTAAGATGAAATATTTTAAATTATAAAAATAATACCAATCAACTTTATATATCATATTTTAGATTTCTGAGGAAAATGTAGTTTCCTAAACTAGCTGAATATTTTGATATTTTAATGCTTCCATTTAACAACTGGAACAAGAATTTTTCGGAAAACTGTAGTTTGTCGCGGATGGCTTTTTATCCTTTCATAAGATTTATGATCAGTCATCCAAACATACATAAAAATACATTTTTTACCATGAAACGTAAATAATTATACCTACTTATCGGAGGCCTTTGCATATCCGCAAGGCTTTATTAATCGCGAAATTATATAGTTTTTTTCGAAAACTTGGTATGATTACTTTATATATAAATAAATTTCGAAACTTGATTGTTTCGTGACTCTTTAAATAAAACACGTCTATACTTTATAGCTATCAATAATAACAGAAACCGTCCCTGGTCTGCACCGATATATAAACATAAATGATTACAATTAGGTATTGTCCATATATAGAATTATTATAAATTTTGCTATAGCTTTGGTATTAGTAAGATATACAAGCCTAGGACTTTGTAAAGTTTCAATTAGAAGGAAAGTTGTTGGACCTTAAACCGTACGAATTTCGACGATTAAAACAGATGGTATCGATCGAAATTTCGCTCACTGCTTCGCTTTCGAAAACTTCCAACAAGCCCCTCTTCGCTTTGCTTAACTTAACCCATCGCCTTGAGAAAAGGCTTTCAGCTTCAGCTTGGGTCCTTAAAGAAGCGGAATTGAATTTGCCAATCTCGTTGTTTCTGTGCTTCCTGCAAAGTGCATTTGGCCGCATTTATTGTTGCCGGGCGCTGCTGCTGCCAAGTTGCCCTGCTCATTGTGCCGGAATGACCAATTTTTGTGATTTTCAATTAAGTTAACGGCGAGAGGAGCGACTTGCTCCGCCCTGACGGCTTGTGTTTTTGCAACAGTTTAAACAGCTGCCGGCAGGACTGGCTCGCTTATTCCCAGCACATCTGGAGCCCGACCGGACCGACATCGGACCGAGAGCCTGACCCGCCGCAGCTCCTCCGCGACTCCTTGCGGCTGTCTTCGGCGCTCGGCACCATTAGTCTCGAAATTTATCTACATGCACTTGACAGGTGACCAGTCTCAGTGGCCAGGCGGAGCACCAGTGGCTACAGCTTGATTTAGTTGAGTCCGGCGAGCTGGCATATTAAATTGGAACGTGGCAGTTGACGTGGCATCCCGTCCGGCACTCGAAGGCGGACATGGACAGGAGCGGACAGACGACCGAAGGAAGCTTACGGGCAATTGTGAGCTCTGGTTCTGGTGGCGATGCTGTGCGGTCTGCTAAGTGCTGGCTGCAGAATTGGCTTAAATTCAATAAGTTAATGGCAAGCCGCTCTTGCCACGCCTCTGACAGCTGCACCCAATTTCCTTTTTGCATGTGGCAAATGTTTATTTTGGCAGCTGCCATCAGCCACCAGCTCTGATTGCATTAGGCATTAAAATGGTGTGTGCTCGGTGGTCAGAACTTGACTTGTTGTCGGCAATAATTTTGGTCTCTCGTCCAGCCGCTACCGAGGAGCAAACAAAAATAAATCAAGCAAATGGTTTCACTTCATTTCCACAATCGCCAGCCAATAAAATCGACTTCCAATGCCATTTGTCCCTGTCAGCTCACAATTTACGATTGACAAACGATGTGCCCGCAAATAACCCGCTTCCAAGGAGCCAAGGAAGGACAAATGGCGTTCGGATTTGAGTTTGCTTTCCAGTTTGAGTGAATGCGCAACAGTCCGCGTCAAAAATAATACAAATTATGGCCCTCGAACCACCAACGCCAACGTCCCTGCCACGACGAAGGCTCCAGGTGTCACGGATAGAGCGCTGGCACACGTGATTCGAGTGGAGAGGGAGCACGGAGTGGGTGCGAACCCTTTTAAGATGTCAGGTTGCGTTTCGGACCAATCCGCCCGCCGCTGCCGTCTAATGAACGCTGACGCGGCACTGACACTGATTTGAGGGGAATTGCCGGCCGCTCATGTGGCCGCTCTGCCTGTTTTCATACTCAATTAGCCTTGACATTGATTAATACTGACCGTAATTTCATTAAATCGCCTTTTGATACAGCCCCTGAACGAGCGGCAGCGAATATCCTTCATCTGCCCGGCTCCCGGCTGCCGGCTCCCGGCCAAGTCTGGCCGTTTGGGTCGTAACTTCGTTACGGGTCCCAGCCGACTTGCAGTTCGCCATTAGTGCACACCCCCGGATGAGCCCACCTGGGCGAGGCCATCATTAATTTTTGCAAACCAAGAGAGCCGCAAGGATATCGGGAAAGTTATACACGGACTCTCTTTATTTCCTCTTCTGGGGCATAGTTCGCCCTGAATGGGAAATAAATTAATAAGGCCAAGACCTTGTGTTACTGCCCTAACGATGAATGCTTCTTTGATTTTATTTGACGCCCGATGCCCAGAGCCCAGAGAGCTGAGCCAGGAGCCCGTTGTCCTGCGTAATGTAAGATAATAATGGCGACCTGGCCGCATATTTGCGCTTGTTAGCTGTCAAAATAATTGACATAAAGTGGCATGTGTCTTCGGCGTTGTTATTTACGAGCCACACACGCATAGGGGGCCGGAACAAAGGTCCCGCTACAAAGGACTCACCCCTATTCGAACTCGTGGCCACGCCCCGAACTATAAATAAATGCAAAGGTGCCGACGACGTCCTTTAAGGAAGCAAAAAAGTCGAAAGCCTGGTTTTATTTCCCGTTCCAGCGCGCCAACAATTTATATCCGTAGGGGCTCCGAGGGCTCTGGGACACCCGAACTCCCGGACTCCCGGACTCCAGGGTACTTGATATGCTTTGTTCATTTCTCACAGCACGCATAATAAAGCTGAGAAGGACTAATTTATCAGAAATTTCCCTAATTCGGATAGAATTTACTTTAATTTTGTGCCTCAATGACGAAGACAAGAGACCTAAATCATTCCCGCCCGCCTCCTACCTTTCCTGTTGTGGAAATTGCGTTTGAATATATTATTTATCGGTCCCCTGAAATATTTATTAATAAAATTGCTCGGCGCTGTTAAATATTTAGCTCCTGTGTATAAACAACTCTCCAAAATATGTCCAAATATTTTTGACTGCCATCGCTGCCGTCGCCGTTGCCGTTGCCGTTGACTTCTTGCCATGACCTTATCCTTTGCTGGAAATTCACACAGTTCACTGTCATCGGCAATTTGAGGTTCATCAAAAATTTAGCAGATGCCCTGAACCAGCACGGAGGAGGAAACCGCTCCAAAGACAGCAAAAAGATGTCAAAAATTCCTGGCACAAAGTTGGTTAATGGGCATAAGTGTGGCAACAGACGCTGACAACGACTGAAGAATGAACTTTAATGCGCCACCAGTACTCCACTATGTGTGTATACTCGATGCGTGTCTGCCATCGATATTTTCCCGGCCCAAGTCGCCTCCTGGCGCCTCTCCATCTCCAAACGCTACGCCATCCTTCGTGTTCCACTCACTTTTCAGGTGCTTGGGGCCTTCCCGCATTATTAATAAGTCGTACGGCGCTGAGTTTACGTGACATTTACGGAAATTTGATTGAAAAATATCGAACATACTTTTCGCCGCTTTCCGGGGGCTGCATAACAATTTCATTTGATGCGAAAGAAAATATGAGTTGATATGCCAATTTCGGCTCCCAGGACCCAGGACGCAAGAACGCAAGGACGCAGGAAGTAGAAGAACCGAAAAGGCTCGCAGATGACACGTAGTTTGGGTGTCAGGCTCCGCCCGTGTTATGCCATATTTCCGCTTCGATTCCTCACCACCACCCCCTACCAGCAGCCCGTTACTGATATCCGAGTGCGTGTGCCAAATTACGTGTCCCCGGCAAAAGGATAAACTGAGACGGCCTCCTACTGCCCCACCCTTCCACTCCGTTTTCCCATTACAGTTGGCCAGACCCAAGGGCTTAAGGACCCGATGCCCCCAAAAGGGAGTGCCCTGGTGAGGTGCAGCCCGCTGACAGCTCGCAGATTTGCAGCAGTAGTTGACATTGATTCATAAAAAATTAATCGAATTCCCAGGCTGCGGGCTGCCGGCTGCGGGCCAGCGTTGAGCTGTCAGTTGTCAGGAGCGGCAAAACTAGCTTTACTCATTGCGTAATCCGCTTAAAACAACAATTCGACAGTCGCCTGCGGTTGATGGTTGATGGTTGCTGGAATTGAAGTGGCCGCGGTCACGGTCGCCATGGTCGGCGCATTATTATGCGGCTGCGGAACTCAAAGGCTCTCATAATTGAAATTCCGGTGGAGGTTCAATGCGTCTAGTATCCCGCCACCCGCCGAGTTGAGGTCTTCATTCTATAACCTACACCTACGACTGTTTGTTTTCACTTCAGAAGAAGCATTAATCGCGAACTGTTTCAGATCGTCTTTATATCGCTGCATCTGCATTTGCGACCGCATCTGTCTGTGGCCAGGAAAGGCCTTTGCTTTGTCGCCAAGTGACAGTTGGCAGCGTGACAGCCCTTTTATTAAATGCGGCTTTTTAATTTCACTTTCATCATGCCTCGCACCGCCGGGCCTTTTGGCACAGTCTCCCACTGTGGTTGGAATCCTGCCGACTTGGCATTTTTGCGAACACATTTTTCATGTGTCCAGTACATAATAGATTCACTGAGGCATAAAATCATTTTTTACTTGCATCGAGTCGGAAATCACATAGGTATTAATACAAAAAATATATTTATTGAACATTTTAATAGAATACATTTACTTTATTGACTATACTTACAAGCGTTTAATAAACAATTTATGCGTTTGAGATTCTTACAAGAAAATAAATGGTAAAAAATAGCCAATTATAATTGAAGCGAAAAATAAATCCTAACTTTAATAATTGCAGTTTCCTTTCATAATTTAAGCAAAAATAACTTAAGACTTATTGCATCACCCGTTTAGTCAACTTGAAAGCAATTAAGGAAGGTAGCTGTGGGTTCTCCACAAATAAAAGGATATATAATGCTTGTATTGAAGTGCTTGTCTTTAGTATCCATAATCCATATATATCTGCACCTGAGAATACTCCGAGCATGGCAATAAAATCCATAGAAATACGCAATAACACATTTCATTTTAATTATCTCATTTAGAGCTTTCGTTTCCGACTACTCTGACTACTACCATTTGAACTGTCGAATTCAACAGAAACATACACTCATTATTTTAAGCACTAAAAACCATCTGTTTAGTTGTCAAAAATACCATTGCTCTCATAAACTTACACTAAACCCTCTGCCAATCAATTGACTAAAGTGGAAACGAAACGCAGCGGCAGCTACATAATCCACGCAGCTTAGTATTCTTTTGGAAAACATTTGTCATAACTGCCCGAATTAGTCCCTTAATAGCGAATCCACGATTTCGGGCTTTGGCGGCACAAATTGATACGCAAAGGTGTGTCCTTGGGCCGTAAATATTTATCAATCGCAGCCGCGGCCATATGACGGATGAGTGTTGATGTCGCCTGTTTAGTCCGCACCTTTGCCAACATAAATCAGCTCAGGTGGGCCCTCCCCCTCGTGCTGGGCAAATGATCAGGGGGAGGGCCTGGTCTCCTCGCGAAACTCGTCAAATGCAAAAGTTCCGGCCAACACGGGCAGGCCTAAACCGGCCAAGGCCCGGCTGCCAAATTGGGCGTCCTTTGTGCGTGTCAATAAATGAAGCGTGATTGATTATGGGGAAAAGTTTTGCGAAAATCTTTACGTTTATGACAGCCCGAAAGGGGCAGCCACGAGAAGCATGAGTCCAACCGGCCAGGACCAGGTTCAGGAGCAGGGCCAGTGTAAAAGTTTGTGCTGCAGGCTGGGGGTATTGGTTAGTGTTTATTGTTTGAATTTCGTGTATCTTTGTTCAGCTGGCACTTCCTGCTCTCCTACCTGGTTTCCTGGCTGCCTGACTGCCCGTATACCCGGGCATAAGGACACCCGCGTGTCCGACCCCGACTCCGACTCCCATCCCCAACCCGACCCCCTTGGGTGTGTCGGCTGGGAAAATATTTTGTCAGCCATTTTTATGCAAATAAAATAAATTTTGCATAAAAAGTCAAACATCAACACAGATTTATGACTTGTTGAAACTTTATCATAATTTCATAAATATTTAAACATTTTCATGTCTGCTGCAGAAAGGCACCCAAAATTATGCACAAGTACGAGTACGAGTATGCCGAACAAAGGCAAAGGATGATTATGTGCAAATATTTACTCTTATTATGCGCAGCTTTTGGTTCTGACCTAAATTGTAATGCTATCGAGTGGCCAGTTTCCAGGCCAGGGTGAAAAAGTATCCTTTTTGAGAATTTTGTCTTCAGTTTGGCTCCCCGACACTTCCGCTAATCAAATTTCGAATTATGCCATGATTTTTTCTATCAATATATATTTTTGGCTTGTTGATTATTTGATGATTGAATCTCTTAAAACGTTGTGTAGAAGCTTTCCAAATGTATGATTAGAATCTCTAGACCTATAAATACATTAAGTTGAAAACAGGAATCGCCAGGAATGTGGAAACCAATGTTTTATTGTAAAATCACGGTCGCCACTTGCACGGTCGCCTTACACCCCGAAGTGCAGATTTCTATTAAAGGCACCTGCATAGATGGAATATAAAGAGCTTTAGAACTACCATATACGTGCTTTGTACGCATTAATTTGTTATACTTCGCAGCAAAGTTCCCTTGCTTTTCAGCTTCTGCAAACACTCGGATAAGCATTCGCTTTGGCTCCCATAAACACAATGAATAATGCAGGAAGCGGTTCCGCACGGAATCGCATACAGGCTCAGGTTTTGGGTCAATTTTGAATGGCCGCTGTTTTGTCAGGACTGCCCGTGACAGTCGCAGGCACTTCAATTAATGAGCGCTCGGCTAATTGCAGGACGCGCAAACATGCGGAATTAGCGGCGGCATGCAATAATTCAATTGCACGGGTGTTGGGCGGACCTCATGGGTGGGCGGTGGTCGGTGGGTGGCCATTTGCATGCAGCCCTATATAATAACACGCCATGCAAATCATCAGGCCAAATCAGGACTTGGACTAAGGGAGTGTGTGGAGTGTGGGGCAAGTTACCCATAGGAACCCAGTGAAGTTGCCCCAAAGTGGCCGATGGTGGCCCTCTTATCGGCTGTGTTTTATCGCTTCCAACATTTCATGTTAATTTATTTCTGTTCTTTGATCTTAGAAGCACCACCGCAACCGCCGGCCGAGCGCCCGAACAGAGTGCGACCGAATAAGTTTTCATATAAATTTCGCATTTTGAGCGACAACATGCCACGACCATGGGCCCGGGCCGGGGCGGGTGATTTTATCTGCTCGATAAATTGCGCATTCTGCGACTCAAAATATTTTCGAAAACTGTCCGACAGTTGGAGGCTCCCGACCGCCTCTACCAAGCAGACAAAAGACGCGACCAGCATTTATTGTGTGTGAGCAGCACATGGTAATGGCAAAAACAGCTGAATGTTTACAAATAAGCAAACCATGAAGAGGACTTGGAGTGGGACTGGAGCTGGTATGGCTAGAGCTTTGCTGCCTGACAAGTGATTACACGGCTCCTGTCAGGGCCGTTGTTGTTCTTTTCGCTGATGTTGATGTGGATGTGGATGTGGATGTGGATGCCAGGGCACTGGGTGCCAGGTACCACGGCAATAACAACAGCGTTACTACGGAAACTTTCTCCGCGATGAGAATCGGGTTCCATGATGAGACCGGAGGACTCTGCCCGACTTGTGTTTAGTTTGGCTCAGTGCCCGGTTCTGAATTCAACGAAAGGAAGATAAGCGAAAGAGCAACAGACAGGCAATATGCTTAGAGATTCCATGAAGGACACTCCACATGAACATATCCCATACAAGCGATCGCAATAATCTTGGAAGCTTGGTCAGGCTATTCAAAGTTTATGCTTTTAAAAGTTTGGGATCTGGCACAAAACATGCGGAAACAGAAACTCAGTCTAACTAAAATCCCATGGAGGGGAGTTTATTGGATACGCTGGAGCTCTTTTCGCTATTTCTTTGCTGAGTTTGTCTACATTTCAGAACAAGACTATCAGCGAATAGCGTTCAAATCCGCGGAGTAAAAGCTCCTTTCGACATTTCGCCCGAATCGAAGCATCCATTTTAGTTTCCTTCGCAATGTGCACTTACTAATTTTCCATTTACACTTTTAGTGCTTTTCGAGAAAGGTTCTCCGGCGTGCTCCGCGAAATTGTTTGTACAGCTTAACGACACAAGGGTGCCCCTGCGAGAATCTGGGTCGGGGTGGTGTCTTTGGCATTGGCACTCGCTGCTCCGCTTATGCTGTAAATATAAATAAGCAGCACCCAGCACCCAGCACCCAGTACCATCTCCACTCCCAATCCCGGCCCGGCGACGATCCAGAGGCGCCCTTTGGCATTGCGCTTTGTTGAGATTTTATAGCATGCATTTGTTTCACGCTCACTTGACGGCTACGGCATTGACACACATGAACACATAAGCACATGAACACATTCGCCAGTTCACTTGAACGAAAATGCCAACATTTGCGCTGCACACAACCACACCAGCACCCGCACACCCGTACTTTTTGGCCCGGCTCATACACACATCCTGCCACCTCACGAGCGCTGCGAATGGAATTTTGTTTGTTCGTTTGTCAACATTTTGAACTTTCGCTTTGGCCTCATTGTTGCAGCAAATGCAGTTGCTCGCGTTTGCTGGTCCTTCGAGCCACTTCGTGGATGCGAGAATCTTCAACACCCCGTCTGTTGGGGAAGGAGAGAGTCGGCTAATGCGATTTTATGGCTCCTACAAGTTGGGCGAAAGTACAAATTATTCGATGAATAGGAAGGAAATGCAAGGAGAGCAAACTTGCAGTAACATTTTTTCCCATTCAAGCGATCTTTTTCATGGTTCTTGTGAAGTTATGATATATGCCTTCCCCCACACCAGGCCCTATATTTAATTTATCGGAAATATGTATGCATGCGAAATGTATAAAGAGCCACATTAGTCCCAACATTTTGTGTGTGCATGCGCCGTTCTTTATGAGCACTCCCCGGCGTGTCCTGCGTTCATTGCTCCTTCCACCGGTTGGCGTTTTTATTGCACCAAACCAGAGCAGCAGTCAAATATAGCAATGTTCGCGACTTCCTTGCCACGGGTAACAAATACGAAAGTCATGAATAAATTTATTTATTTATCTGTTACACGGAAAGAAACTCTTTACCTTAAACCTTGGCATTTTAAACTTTTACATCTACAAAAAAAAAACCCTGTTTTGCTGCCTGAAACGTGTATATATTTGAATTTAATTATGTTTTCGAGCCCCCGGAAGGTATCTGATTGACATGTGTGGGACATTGAACAGGAGATACCTTTTCCGTGTGTCGAAGTACGTCCTGGAGGAAGCGGCGCCGAAAGCCGCAGACTTTTAATTTATGGCTGAGCGTCTTCGTAACGGATGTGAGTCGGGTTGTTCCATCAGTCGGTTTAGTGCCGTGGCGCATCGGATGCTGCGCCGCATGGCAGGATAATTTATGCCGTTGTCACTCCCCAATCTGCCCCCGAAACCCTGATGTGAAATAAAGGAGGTAAGTCGGGCCATGGGCCTGACACATTTGTCGCTTAATTTACGGGAAGCCTCGGTGTACTTTAACCCACTAACTGCTTTGCGCGCGGCGCTGGCTAATTCAATAAGAGCCATAAGAGCCAAGGCACAGCTGCAGGTTCCAGGGCCTTATCACTGTCAGCCCCTCGGAAGTTGATAAATAAAGTGGCCACACCAGTGATGACAGCGGAGCGAGGCCATTAACAAGGCAACGCTTCTTAAATGCCTTTTCATAACCGAAATATTAAAATATGACCTGTGTCTTAAATAGAAGGTTCTTTAATCGGGTGTGGTACTTACACGCTGCTCACTTTAAGTTCTTGATAGGATTGATTAAAAATAGAAGATAGGACAAAGAAGTTATGTAGACTTTTTTTTAAAAAACTCGTTCATTAGAGGTCTTACAACCAATACACTCGATTATTTGAAGTTATATAAGGAAAATTAATAAGAAACGGCAAAATTGCACTACTCTAATTATTACTTATTCGTTTAAAACGACTTTACCTTTAATTTCTAATTTTCATATCTTTGTATCCATGCAGATAACTTTCATTACCATGAGTTGCATCGCACTTCCCTAGCAATTAGCGGGAAATGTTTGCATGCCATGGTTCAAGATTTAATACACTTTCCACTTTCTTATTGATTTTAAGGCCCCAAAAGGCAGGAAATTTAATCAGAGAGAGGCAAACGCGACTATCAACCTAGCTCCCTCTGGAAGCTTGAAATAATAGAGTGTGAACGCGAGGTTCCTCGGGGGACATGGCCAGAAACGAGGTCACATTGCTCCCACCAGGTACACAACAAAAAGTCGCCAACATATTCGGGTTGTCGCAAGCCGTGACCCTCCGATCAAAGGAATTCTCCGAAAAGGAGCTAGCTCCCACCTCTGGCAGTTCCAAAAATTGCACCCAATCATTTAAAGTTGCTGTCTTATTCGCCATTCCGGACAGTCCACGTCCAGTAAAAATTACTACCGCCACCTTCCGATGTCACACATCAGTGCAGAAAATAACTTCCATCCCAGCTAAAAAATCAGGCCGTAAAATTTAAAATCACAACAAACACGTATTCTGGGGGCTTTTGGGGCGTGACTCGACTTCTTTTTTATTTATCCACGGGGCTATTTTTATTGGAATTGTGTACTTTGCATCCAAGCCCCAGAAGGTGGAGCCGGGCAGGGACTGGAATTTAATTTCGGTACCGCAATATTTCTACGAAATTTCAAGTGCCCGCCTTCCTCTCCAACCGAGGAGCCTTCTGGGGCATATTCCCCATATTTCAGCTGTCAAATTGGGCAGACAAAACAACAGAAGCCAGGAGCCCGAAGGTCAGTTACTCCGGAGCCCGGTAGCTCGGACCCAAAACGGCAGCCACGCCCTGGATTTCTACGTATCGAAGACTACATTAAGAATTAAAATCTGATTTTGTGTGGAAGGTGGTAGGTGGACGACACACGCCCACAAAAATCCAGAAATGACTGCATTTAATTCATGTCCGCTTCAATTTTTTATGACCACAGAGTGCTCTGCGTGGAGTATAAAAAATTTCATCGAAAACGAAAGCCATAAATAATACTTTATTGTTCAATTTTTTGTTCTTGGCGTTGCTAGTCGCCAGTCGCCAGTCGCCAGTACGCGGCACCTGGTCTGCAAATACGACCGAATGCCTTCCACTAATGACTAGTCACCCATCGCAGTCGCTGCTGGATAGTGGATTCCAGCGTGTCCTGGTACCAGGCGGTGCCATCCTCCGGGCTCTGGCATGGGCAGGACAGCAAAACTGCTTAATAAGCAGCGCAGCTGTCAACGCTTCGGTATCAATTTTGTTCCCATTGACTCTCGGCTGTCGGTTTCTGGTTTCTGGTTTTTGGTCTCTTGACGTTTTTGGGGAGTCACCCACAAAATGTCGGCTATCAAAAGTTATTGCGATGAGCTCAGTCGCTATCAATTGCTAGCCGAGAGATCTGCGGCCTCCGGAGGCGAAAATGTTCGCCGCGATTGGCAAAATGTCCGCCATTCCCGCAATAAAAGCAAAAATGGCGCTCAAGCAAAACGCAGCTGGAGCCAGCGAGTTCAGGTACGGATTTATTTTGCGCTGCAGGCGGACAGCGAATTAATTTTGAGAGGCCCTCCTATCCACGTCAGGCTGCTATCTGGCATCTTGATGTCCTGGACGTGGTGGTGGGAATTATCGTCCGCACCACTAGCGTCTCGTGGAAATGGAAAAGCTGTGGCCAGGACAGCCACAAGCTACGCACTTGGGCCCGTTTATGTGCCGAAAATTGCAGCTGTTGCCCATCGTTTTGACAATAATCAAAACATCAACAACAAGCGGGAGCGGTGGGTGGCTGGGTGGCGGCATCCTCGCTGAAGGCCTCCACACGGAACTCCCCGCACTCCTCGGTCCACACTAATTGCTTTCAATTAAATGAAAATTTTAATAGAACGGCGCCTCGCCAGGAACAGTTATCGTTTCTCGGGTCCTAAGCTGCAGCTGTGTTGTGTTTCAAATAAAGGACCCATCGCAGACCCGGACCCAGACCTAGCCTCGAGGCAGCTCCAGAAAATTGCGCCAAAACAATTTGCACTTTATATTGTTCAGGCGAATTTATTTGACACACACTCGCTCGCACACGCACTCTAGAGTCGGAACCCAGGACTCGAGTCTCGGGACTAGAGACTAGAGACTTAATAAACACAAGTTTACATTTTCGGCTGGCTCGGTGTGCATTTGCATCCAAAAACTTGGCCAAGCCCAAGGTGGCTTCTAAACACTGGCGTTCTCCTAGCGATTACGAGTTTGTGTTGAGATACACATGAATATGCGTAGGATCCTTTGGGGAACTCTTGCAGTTTTGATTAGAATTCTGCACTCAGATTACTGCAAAACTATGCGAGCCTTGAAACTTTTTAAGCTGGTACTTGTAGATTAGATTTTATGTTCGTACCAAAGAGGGAGAAATATTCAACATTTCATATTTTCAATGGTTCCATGTTTGAAGGACTTGCCTATCGATGAAAAAAGCCAAACTACTTTTCGTTTTATGAAACTACTACTTTTACTTTTATCAAACTCTACTTTTAAAGGGCCTTAAGGGAATACGTGTGTCATTTAGAAACAAAAAATTTATCTTATATATAAGTTTGGGTAAATTTTTGAGCTTTTAATAATATGGATAGCATGTAAGGTACCCCTAATATCGATACCAAAATCGAAATCGATATCGAAAAATTACCAGATGAATACCAGATCTCCCGATAAGTATAGATCGATAAGTGACCATACATACTATCGGCGATAGTACCGCCCTATCTTAGAAGGGCTCGATACTCTCATTAATCGATATACCAGCATATTGCCGCCAAGAAAAGGAGTTTAAAAACTTATCACATGTGAAAACGTTTAAGTAAGACTCTGTGTCTGTGGAATGGAAAACGTTTAACATACTACAGTGTATAAAACTTGTATAAATATCAATAAATTTTGTATTCTGCTTGAAATATTGGCTTGGTTTAACTTCTAAGTGCTTCTCAATCGATAGGAATTTCTATTCCAGGACTTTGTCACTGGTGTCGCAAAATCACTCTCGAGTGACTTTCAAAGGAGATCCGCCGGTGGGCGCCCACAAAGAGCTGTCTGCCCGATAAACGGCTGGTAATGAAGACTCCGAGGCGCGTTCAACACCCTCGGGCAATGGCCTGCCGAAATCGGCGACCATAATTCTTGGCCACGGTTCGGTTGCTGGCTGTTTACAGATCGATGGAGCCAATAAACAATGATGAATCACTTATAAATTGTGGCCATATTTCGAGGACCCATTTTGAGAAATATTTTGGCTTATTGGGCGGCACGGCACGGAAGCCACCCAGCGAGGTAAAGTGGAAATTGAAATTGATGAAGTTGTTCGCGCGGAGCTTTTGACTTGTCGCCGCTTAAATGTTGCCCGTAAGGAACTGAGACTGGCTACTCCTCCTCCCAGCTCCTCCTCCTATTGTGGTTGTTTATTTACGAACATTAGGAAAATAAATGACATGCAAATAAAAAGGCAAATGCAAACGGGAATGCGAAGCGACGAAGCTGCCGAAGCCGACGAAAAAGTTTTAACAGACAAATTATTGCGAAGACACTGCCACTGCCACGGTCCTGGACCACGAGGAGGGGTAATCACTAATGGTAACTGCCACCTGCTAAACCCAATTCATTTAAATTTTCCCCGACTTCACGCGGAATAAAAAAGGCTGCGGAAATGACAGCTGGCTGGCGAAGCATTTTTAATCTTTCCTTCCAGTAACTTGCGATTCTTTCACATTGATTGGCTCTGGCCGGGGTTGGACTTTTGTCACTCGGGCACGTAATTAAGAGCAAACTTATTAATCACCATTTGGCAGCCCCGCCAGTTGGCTAATTAAGTCAAATTCCAGCAAATCGAAATTTTATTTAATTGTTTTTCCGGATGACTTTCCTGCCTCTCCTTT
This sequence comes from Drosophila ercepeae, assembly GCA_018150545.1. Lineage (NCBI taxonomy): Eukaryota > Metazoa > Arthropoda > Insecta > Diptera > Drosophilidae > Drosophila > Drosophila ercepeae. The sequence continues at coordinate 19,629,589 of JAECWL010000161.1, forward strand.
TTTTCCTCCCACAAAACTTCTACCTTGTTGTTTTCCCCCAACGAGTCTCTCGCGGTTGTGTTTTACGACTCAAAGTGAAAATTTGGCAACTTCGAAGGGTTCCCAGTGGGAAAACGCACGTCAGGAAGCAGGCAGGCAGGAGCAGGCAGAGGCAGGAAGGCAAGGGTCCTTGGGCCAGACTGGATGTTGTTTTCGGCTTGCCAGGCATTTCACAAATTTCATAATAATTATAATTGTGTGTGTATTCTCGTTTTCGCAGCGCCAAGGCTCCACCGGCAGTATCAAGGGCTGGGGATGAAAGGGTTTTCTGGATTTGGCAGCTGTGGGCTTAGCTTGGCCAACAATTTTATCCTCCAAAGTTGTCAGCTTAATGAAATATTTTCGGCATGTTGCGAAGCAGGTACAATGTGGTTTCTACGAGGTGTTTAACAATAAATTGGGATCATAATCCATTTTGTTTATAAACCTTTCCATACGACTCATTTTAAACATTTGTTAAATATTTCCTTGAAAGTCGAATTAATTAAACTTTCACATATCTTAGTATCTTCATATGTAGGTGCCATATATCTAATTCAAGTAACACAAACCCATTTAATTGTTTCTTTTATGTTCAATACAAAGATTTATTAAAAGCTTGTTCCTTCCTTCCTAATATTTATTATTTTTTTATGCAAATGTGTGCTATTTCGAAAATTAAATTCTCAGCCAAGCTTATCTTTGGCGTGAGTCCCAATGATAGCATCAATTGCATTCGAAAATAATTCAATTCATCGGAAACTGGCACTTCGTCCTTTGGCCAGAGTTTGCCCAAATTGTAGTTCTCAGTAGGTTGACGTTACAATTGACATTCTATCAAATGGTGAGCAACACAATGCGATTTCCTTCCTTTGAGCACCACCCCCATCCTTAAATCCCCACATCTCCGCCCATCAACGACTTTCGGAGCACATGTGACCCGGGCAGGAGACGTATCTTGGCCGGCGTGTTTGTGTCCGTAAAGCAGGTTTTAATGTTGCGTAGAAAATTGAAAAGTAAGCAAGCGAATAAAACATACCCAGACCCAGTTGACGACCCGGTTCCAGAGCCAGCAACATTGTAGCCAATGACTACAGCTGGGGTGTGGCATTGGCCAGGCGACTATCATTTCCAGACAGTCATAAAAGTGGGTTTAACAATGGCAGCTGCTGCTTTTCCGTCTTACCCTATGACTGTCTCTAATGCAATTCAATACAAATCGCAAGGATACTCACTAAGTCGAGCAGTTCAGCTTCGAGAACTGAGAAGCATTCGACGTTTGTTTTGGGGCTGGGATTTCGGTTAAAATGTCAACAGGCCAATGCCGGATAGTCGGCCAGTCGCGTTGCCATTCAATTTCCAACATGGCTGCGATTTGTTACCCGACGTTCCTTAAGCCTCATCCGGCCGTATTTAACGTCACGTATTTGATCAGAAAATGAAGGATCAAAAAAGCATTTGTGTAAGCATCTGAAAATGTTGTGATTTATTGCGCCACAGCCGGTTGGCCTGGAAAGCGCTCCTCCTGGCCAAGTTCTGGGGACATTGCCACGCATCTCCATGCCACATCTCACATCCCGTATCCCGCATCCCGTATCCTCCATCCTCGTCCATATCCACCATCCATATGACATACGAGCCAAGCAGCTGGCAGGCCAAGGCTTCGACTTAGACTGCTTAGTTTTAAACAGGGACATGTACAATTTAATTTAATCTTTGGATTTTCTCCAGGCAAGCTGCCTTCTCTGTCCTTCCGTCGGTATCCGGGTGGCTTCTCCGGACTTTCCCGGGCTTTCCTGCTCGGGCTGCACATACATTACGTACATGACTGGCGCAGGATAATGCAGGGAGCAGGAAAATATGGAAAATCTTTTCATTTTGCAGGACCTTTTGTGTGTGCGATTAGAGTGGGAGTTAGAGGAGTGTTGTTTGCCGACTGGCGGAATTCTGGTTTCTTAATTATTTGAATTACGTTCGCCCATTGTCCTCGACAAGTGATAAATCAGTTACCTGCACAGGAGTCCTTTGAGCGTGACAAGGGTTATCGCTCCGAGATGACTGTGGCGAACAAAAACAGAAATGCGAGTGTCACTGCCATTAGCAAATGTTGCAGAATATCTGAAATATTAATTAAATTTACGGAATTTTCATCCGATAATAATCTAAAAGAGCTCGTCACTCCACTCCACTCTACTCCAGTCCCGGACAGTCCACTTCAATCGCTGTCAACTCCCCCGCATCCACGCGCAGTCAATTTAATTTGCTGAGAGCCATTGCTTTCCACGGCACGTAAAGCAATTTGAAATGAGCAACTGACGGAAAATTTAATAAATTTTTAATGTTTTAAGGACTCGGTGTATGGCGGTGTGTGGCAGTGTGTGGCGATGTGTGTCGGCAGTGTGTGTCATCGGCGACAGGCCGATGAAACTGATAGCCCCACATAATTATGTTGCCTACACTGATGATTTTTGCACATTGCATCAATTATTGTGTGTTTATGCTAATTAAAAATCAATAAGAAGCGCCATCAGCGTTTCATTTTTCACAGCTCATATTAATTGCGATAGCCAGCTTGTTTACTTTTCAATCTCAGGCTCCCCCAAACATTTACACTCGGAATTAAATCCACCTGCAGGTGCGAAACTAACTCTGGCCGCAGACAAATTATCAGCAACTTTACCGCCAAAACTTTCACCACTCTGGTTTTCACCAAAAAAAAACAGGAAAAAACTAAAACAAAACCGCAGGACGCTCTGAGCCCTCGACTCCAATTTCGCCTTTTTTAGATGCGGCTTTAAATATGACCATCCGCCAGACAAATTCGATTGTGCGCCGCTTCTGATTCCGGGTTTCCATAAATAAAAAGCACACACTGGCACACTGGGCGTATACTCGATTAGTCGGCGGCAAGGACACACCGCCTGCGGTTATTTTCGGTCTTTAAGTCAAATGAAGCGTGCAAATGCCGTATCGCCCCCGGATTCAGACCATTAAATGAGCAGCTCCGACAACATGCACTGCCAACTCCCCGACCTTCTCTACAGTTTGGACCAAATACTGGCTTTTCGGCACTCTGTGTGTTTGCTGAACAAGTGACCGAGTGACGGCCACTCCCGGAGGAGCCTCCGATTGAGTCGTGATGCAAAATCGATGGGGATCGTAAAAGTTTCCATTAGAAAACGCTCATTACTACAGTGTACGAAATTACTTCGGGTTTGTATGTATTTCCGGGAAGTCTTCAACCCCGTCATCCTCTCGTAGAGGATGCATGATTTAAAGCTATATACCAACTATGTATTATACTGTTAATACTGTTTTGAAGTAAGAGAAACTGCTGTTAATAAAGTGTTTTTTAATTTTATTTCTGTATTCTTAGAACGTTTGCTTATGGCTCCCGTGTACGTTGCTTTTTTATAATTTATTGCTGGTTTTACCTTACTATTTTTAGTTGTTTAAAATGTACCAAAATGACTGAATCTGCTATAAAAAGGATATCGGCGGAACCGGGAAAATGTCTTGAAACTTTCTATATATTCAAAACCAAATATATAGGAAGGGGCGTGGGAAACATTAAAAAAAAACATTATCTAAGTGGGAATTACAGGATTATAGAGGTAAAAAATTGTGTCTCTAATAGAGAAGTGCAACGAGTATGATTATGTATGATCCAAAAAAAACTACAACGGGTATGATGGTGTGTGATCCAATCACCCTCAGCAAAAACAAATTAGATCAGACCAAACCATCTGCCATAACAATTCATAGCCCTTTTGAACTAAAAGGTTCAACTTCAACCCAGCTCATGTGAATGGAATGGGCTGTTCCAGCTTGAATCGAACCACCTCAAGCCTGTTGTGTGAAACGATTTAGTCAACAGAACAAAACTTTTGGTCGCGGGCATTGGTACGATCATTTTGGTGAACGTAGTATGAACCATACTGGAAAGTTCGAAGCTGAGTTCGAAGCAGATCCATAAAAAAATATAATTTCAGCTCCCAAGTGCAGTTCGCAATTTCCACCCCAAAAAAAGTGCTGAGATTTTAGGATTTAAAAATGAACAGGGCCAGGCGACTGAAATCAATACACATTTTTTTACGTGAAAAACATATTTTTGCACTATTATGTTGCTACATGGTGCTACATGGGCAGTTTCCGAACCTAAAAATATGGTTTCTTTTCTTTTTTACAACCCAAAAACCTATCCTTGCCTTTGATCATTTTTATGATCCACTTTTATGACTCTTTTGATGGCCTTTTTTATGCAAACTATTTTCCACACAAGAAAATAACTCGACAAAAAACTCGCGATCCATTCAAGATCAGCAAACCTATAGGATCAATCAAACAAGTATGAGCTTGGAGCATTTTCGTTACTTCTAACACAACGAACCAATCAGAAAAAATCACTCCCAACTGATTCTTAAGTGATTCAAACTAGGTTCAACTCATTGATTCGAACCGAACGGATTACTCTGTGTACATGAACCAGACTGCTTCAATCAGATATTGTTCGTATCAATACTCGAGTATGAACAAAATAGTGATTCCTGCAGTTTTCTCGTGTCTTATAGTTATGGGATCCATGGACATTCCTAGATCAACTCTTCTGTGGATGCTGATCAAGAATATATATTATATATTTTATGGGGTTGGAAAAGCTTCCTTCTTGTATTACTCATATTTATACGAAAAACAATATTCTATCTTGTACTTTGGAGTACTTTCCTAGTTTTCATACCCACTAATCGTGGGTGAAAAGTGCGTATCGATTCATTTGTGGCTTGTTTTGTGATCAAAACTCAAAAAGACATACTGCTGTGCTTTGAGGACTACAGAGCCTTTGTTAGGTATTCACTAAATAGCGGGCAATTATTTTCCATTCAACCATGTCCTTTGATTACAAATTTTAATTTCTTGCTTTTAAATAGTTCTGGTATTTTGTGCATTTGTAAAGGCAATGGGAAAAGAAAATGCTCTCTGCAGGCAGCCAGGCTGCCAGGCTGGTGAAGCGAAAAAATATAATAACGCAATAAATTAAATTAGTGCGCAATATTTAAAAACAAATAATCGGTGGCAACGCAGCGCATGCTGGCAAACAATGGCAGCAATTCCCGCGTCATAAATTATGCATAAACATTCATGCAAATCAACAATGTCAGCAAATACCGACGCAGTTGTACCGTATTCGTGGGTGTGGGTGTGTGCCCATCGGGGGGGCCATTGCATGTGCGGGTCGAGGAACGGTGGGTGGTACGGTGGAGGTCATGCGGGTGCGACTCATAATCGAATTAGTTGCAATAAAGCACGAAATTAATTTCCGCTCTCCAAGCCGCAAAATATGATTCCAGGGTTGAGCGTGGATTTACATGGGATTGGTCGGGAATGGGGTGTGGTTAGGTTATTTTTGGCGGAGGCTAAATGTCCTGGAAAATGCTCGCGGTTGTTTTTGACTTAAAATCAGTTGAAAATGTTCAATACAAAATTTAAGAAGCTTAAATTTCCCAATCTCTTTCCTCTTCAAAGTAAACTTGGCAATCCAAAAGTTGTGTTTCGATGAGAAAATATTCCATTGCCTACATTTAAGCTGAAATTTCATCAAGCTAAACAAATATGTAATACATTTGCATAAATGTGGTAGATCAATTAAATTAAATCGATTGAAAGCTAAAGATTTACAAAAGAGATAAATTTAGGTTATATTTGCGTAAAAATATTAGGTCCATGGAAGGAGAATAAAGAATTCCCAATCGAGATACTGTGATATGTATCCTTCTTAAGTTTTTTCTATACAAAAATGTATTTTTGTAGGCTAATAAAATTGTGTGTATCAACAGTGCTTGCGACTCATCATAACCCGAACAAAGATTAGGGACAAAGATATTAACCTCACCAATGGCCTAAAAATATGTAATAAAATGTGGTAGTTTATTTGGCTGTGATACCTAGAAGGACACTTCCACTGGACTCCCTGGTCCCCAAATCATGTCACAGCTCATAACGCAACGTTCCGATAGTCCTTCCAATAAAGCGCAGCATAGGCAGACTGGGAGGACAAACGAGCGGCTTTCTGGGCAGATAAAAAACGATTGCTGCGATTCGAGCAGTAAATAAAGCGACCGATAAAGGGGAGTCCCCTCTGCCTCGGCATCTGATCTAGATCTAGGACATCCTGCAGGACCGTGTGGCCTTGCGGCGGACGAGCTTCGTACCTAAGACTACCCCGCATCCAAATTCAATTTACTTTTTTCTGTGGCGCCCCTTGTTTGACCAGTCCCTTGAGAATCCTTTCTGGTCCGCTTGTGGACTTTGGAGCAGTATTCATATTTACGCCGAAAGCACTGGATAGCTCGCATTTGCTCCCAACTCAGCTTTGTTTCAACGCACTATGGTACTTGGAGGGAAAAAATCAATGCAAGCTCCTTCTTGGGGGAGGAACTCCAACTCTTTCAAATATACGTACATTTGAATCTCCATTTGAATATAAAAAAGAGCAAATCCTGACAAAGGGATACCCTTCATGTGCCAAAACCTTGTTTTAGAGGCGTTAGCAAGTGTGTTCTGCAGCTAGTTTAAGTTAAAGGCAAACAAAATGCAAAATTCGTATTAATAAGCTTTTACCTTTTCAACGAACTCTACCGACCCAATACCCCCTTTTAGTTTTTTACAAGCAATACAAAATTTCGCTTCACCACTTCACTCAACAAAGTTGCGTCTTTGGTTTTTTCCAACTGGGATGCCAGGATGCTGGGATGCTAGGATGCGTTCCCGGGTGCCCTTTGAAGCACTATTCTGCATGGAAAAATGGCTCAGCCATCCCTCCCCCAGACGACCACCGGATCCGGACCGGAGCCTGCGGGCACTCAGCATGTATTGACTCTGACATTCTTGTGCGATGACGTCTTAATGGGGAAGGCCCCGAGGCCAGCCATATGCAATATTTCTCAAGCCATGCAGAGCTTGTCTTTCTCCGACTGTGTCGATATGATCGACGGCCGGACGGCAGGACGGCAGGACTGACAGAGCGACAGAGCCACAGAGTGCCGGACTGGCAATTCACTTTAAAATCCGCACCAGGCAGCAGTTAAAACTTTTGGATAAAGGAGTCGCTCTCGGGACCGACGGACTCCCTCAGGCCCCGAAGTGCTATTACTGAAATTGAAGACATCTATAAGTTGCTTTTCCCATTGACGGCTCGCAGACACACACGGACACGGGGCTCGGCCTGCTTTTGCATAAACTCTCACTTATGTGTGCGTACATGGCAGTGCTTTTATGGTAATGAGCTCGCATTACATGCGGCAAGTGGCAAGTGGCAAGCGGCAAGCGGCAAGAGGCAAGGCGAAAGTGTTTCGACACATAGCTCGCATTTGATGAAGGCGCAGCAGAACTTTCGCACGTACCCGCCGCATCTCAAGGCTTATCACACAACAGTGAATGGCCCGGGGTACTTTTCCTTTCAAGCCCCGCCCCTTATTATTTCCGGAGCATTACTGGAGATCGTTTTCGCTGCCAAAGCAGCCTCTTGCCAGGCTTCCAGGCAAAAGTCACAATTCATTTGGCGCATCTGCACCCACGGAGACCCATTGTCTCAGAACTGAGGAACATTTTTAAGCACAACTGCCTTGTGCTCACTTCGCCCTTCATTGTTTTTATTATGGCCGCACTTACAAACATGTTTTTATTTGTCTCCAAAATAAAAAGACAGGACATGAACCCAGTGGGCCAAAAGAGCCCTTAGCCAGTTGGAATATTCCAAATTTGGGCCTCGGTTGTGAATTCGCCAATGAGTAAGTTGAAGAATTTATAAAACGCAAAAAGTCATTTGTTTATTTATTATTTAGCCAGAAATATTGACATTTCGAGCCAAATTTTGCGAGCAAGTTGTTTCCACGCAAAATATATTTATGGAAATGCCGACGGCCAGTAGAACAATTGGATATGCGGAAGCACAGAAAATATAAACAACGAGGACTGGATGGGCGAAAGGGCATGATGGAAAAAATGTGCCATGGAATAGATTTGAGAGTTACCCAAACGAATCCGGACTACGATATTCATTAGGTTGTTTTTCCGACGCAGAGCGGCAGTATTTCGGGGGCAATGGTGGGCCAGGACGAACAAGGACACTCGCAGGACAGAGGGTAATTCTTAGTTAACGAGCAGCCGGCTAGTTGTGGGGCTCGTCCTAATCCCCAAGGTGCCAAAAATAGGATCCCGATTCACTCTCTTTGTTTAGGCCTAAAGTATATGGCGGAACAGGGACGTGGACCGTAATAGTGTGTGTTTAGGACCCGGGGCAGAGCAGGACCCCGGGCGGTTGTGCTATTAGAGGCCTAATTGCGGGCAATTACTTGCTGCCCGACTAATAAAAACGTTAGAAATATTTGCGCATTTAAACTAATGATTTTTGCCCTGGCCCCGAAGGCTCCTTCCCAAACAAAGTGTAAGTGTCAAGATGAGCAGGACCAATTGGCAGCTGAATCATCGAACATCCCGTCCCGAAAAGAGCGGCAGACACAACATCTCATTAGCAGGCGAGCTTACACAATTATTAATAATTCATTCCGAAGTAATTGAATGTCCATGGGTCGGGCCTTGTCCAAGTCACATGTGTTGGGCCAAATCACTGGGAACACGACAAGGGACACAAGCTCTTTCGATAATTAGTCGATAGCCTTAATAATTTAGAAGACTGCGAAAGCGATCGGGCCGGAACTCGAGTATCTGGTCATCAATCAAATACAGTTTGTGGGATTAATTTCGCAGTTATGAGTTTGAGCAGCCAGGCCATTGGGATCCTAATGTTATTAAGACCTCGACAGGCAATATAATTTGAATTACGACTCCGTAATCACGAAACCAATTGATGATGTTTATGGCGACACCTAATGCCTCCGTAGCTGGAGCCGCAGCCGAAGCCTCTCATCGGCTAAGCTGCTTTTTAATTGAGTCCGAATCCCAGGCACACAATGGACTCTGCCGCAAGTTCGGTTTCCAATCAAACAGTCAAGCGGAATGTTCTAAACATGCCATCCAATATTTATCTGGTAAATGCTGCACGATGCGGGCTGCACACAATGGGAGCCAGATAAGCCGCCTTGCCTGGCCTGGCCTTGTCTCAAAAATAAATGGAAATTAAAAGTTCGTTCCGTCCCGATTGCGATTGCGATTGCGATGCAAGCATCCAATAATACTTTGATAAAACATTAAACAGCGCACGTTCAAATTTCGAGCGTGGGCTATGCAAATGTCAACCGAGCCTGTCGGGGGAGCATCTGGGTTTTTGCAAGCTTGGAATTACTGAGGCGAGAGTACGTGCGAGGTTGACTTCGTTTGGGTTACAATGACATCATCGTTCATTGAACGGAGCTAATGAATACAAATGAATTTGGAAAAAAGGACTCTAACGGCTATTTAGGATAAATGGACGACTTAAAGGGAAATATTCTTGTACTTTTGGCTCTCCAATTGGTTTAGTTTACTTAAAAGTAAATGTTGTGCTTCCGAAAATTGAATCCCATTGTGCTACCCAATTTCCTTTCAAAATAATTTGTGTAAAGGGTTTGCCAAAAACAAAGATTCATATCGCAAGACAGCTCGGTGTTTCTCCGACTTTTGCGATTTGACTTTTTTAACAATTGGAAAAGGAGGAGCAGGACAGGAGCAGGCTGCCAGCCAGTCTGCCCTAAGCCAGTGAATCGGGCAACTCTCGGCCAAGAATCATAACTAAATGGCAAACTTACATGATGTCCAACGGGGCATGTTCCAATTTCAGATTCAGTCTCTCGGTTTTTGCTGCCGCAGCAGTGGCAACATCAGCATCAGTCTCGGTTCAGTTCATATTGTGCTTCTTGGCTTGTAATCCTTTATTTAAATAAGGCTTGCTTTTTATTTGCCACTGCTATTGTGCTTGAGTATATTTTGCATAAATAACCAAGAGCCAAACCGAACTGAGCCGAGCAGGCTCCGGCTCTGTCGGTTGTATGTGCGGATACAGATGCTCACATGCGCACAGTAAACGCACATCAAATCAAAATGTTGAAAACAACAATCTTGCCAGCTAGGAGATTTCTTCCTAGTATTACAGTTTAGTACTCATTGCACCAATTTAAATATTTGCCCAGGCATGTGTGCTGCGGAAATTCGACTTTTTGGCCTGAATAAGACAAGGGCCACGTTGGTTACGGACCACGGGCCACGCACCTCTGGGGGCGTATGGCAGCCCACATTACGCATACTTCCGCACTGAAATGCTCATTAGCCGCCACACGAGGCTGCCAAGTAGAGGCCACGCAACAGGAATGGATGGCATGTCAGCCGCAGTTAATGTCAACAGCCGGCTGAAGGGCCAACGGGAGGGGCGGTACTCCCACGCCATTCCGCATGTCAGGTGCCCGGAGGTGATGAAACGCTCCTGACTATCCCTGCTCCGGTTCCGGCCCCCTGCCCGAGGACGGTCCGACATTGAGCTGGAACTGCCACGCCCCACTTTCTGCCACCTCAACTCGAGTGTGTCCTGGTGCATGTTCAGCTGCTCGCAGATGTGGTCGAGCTCGCTTTCGAAACTCGAATATCAAATCCGCATTAATTTTGACTTCGAGGCGGAAACACATTTAATTGCTTTCTGCGCGGCAGTACCTCCGATAACCTTGTCACTCCCACATCTACGGCCCCACTCCAGAACGCTTGCCTCCTACGTATTTGTATACAAATATTTGCTGATTCTTACGGGAAATCTTCCTTTCATTGTTTTCACTTTATTTTTGTGACTAGGTCGTTGGTCCTTGGTCCTTGGTCCTGGAGAAAAGCTTCATGGTCTCGTACCCCGAAGTGACTTTATATTTGTGGATGGTTTTGCACATCGCCTACAATCCAATTAATTATCACTTATTATTTTAGCTGATTTCGTAACCAATCTAACTTAATTAAAAGTAAGCCTTAGATGTCAAAGTTTTTGGTGTATTGCCAGTGCAGAACAGACAAAAAAATAAGATATTTTAAGAACAAATGTAGAATATTATACAGATAATTTAATTGAGTATTTGTATGTTAGAAATTTTATATGTCATTTAAGTCATTTTATATATATAAGTCTGTGGTTAAGGATCTATACCCAAAAGAACAATAAATTATAAAATGTTTTGTGATGAATCATTAAAAAATACATTAAAAATATATTTATTTCTTCAAAAACGTACTAACCAATACAAAATATTAATAAAAATAAATGGTAAATATATTAAGAGTCATTGAAATAAATGATATACCAGAAAAAATATTTGTGTGCGCTTCGCATGAACTCTGAGCTTCTTTGGGGCTAGAGTTCAGTGGAAATTATTGTAATTATTGTGATTATTTAATTCACATTTATTTGAGGATAAAATTTCGATTTTGGCAACCTGTGCAAACAAAAAGCGTTGAATTTAGCTGAAATTAAACAGTTTGTATATACAATAAAGCATTGTAAATGAAATTCATTGTATTCTAATTTTTTTCACGGATTAAACAGATTCCGGCATATTAAAAACTATGATAATTCCATATCATAAAGCACAAAAAAGCTACATGATAATTTTTACCTGTTTAATTCTTAAAACAAATATTTAGTATACAATAGTAAAGTTTTATTTTGAATATATAACTTATTTAGTTTGTTGCTAAATCGACTAGAATTTATAGATCCTATTAGAAACTTTATACTAGACAGACTCATGGTGATTGGGTACAGTAAACTAATCAATTTTAAGTATAATAAATTAATAATTAATCAGCTTGCACTTATGTGTGAGAGCGCACGGTACAGTCCTCGGTTATGCGATACCCGATACCCTTGCTACAACCTCACCACATGCTTGGAATCCTTGCCTTGCTACGGCCTGCGGGTGAAGGAATCAAAATCAATATGACAACACTCATGCAGTCATTTAATTTTCGATTCATTGTTAAGTACTCAGTAAGAACAGAATTAATACAGTTTAATTGAACTCCAACTGGAGGCTGTTGTTGTGAACTCGGAATAGAACAAAGGTTAAGTAAACGTGTAAAGCCATGCCAAAGGTCCATAAAATCGTTAAACAGTCATTAAAAGCAGCAAGCCGCAAATTGATTAACATCCGAGTCTGGCTCAACGACAAACTATGCCGTACTTTGAAATCTTCTGAACAGTTTTAATTTAAGTTTGATGCCTGGACTCGAATTTTACTTCGCCCCGGGCAGTCTAGGCTACCTGAGCTACTTCCAGTTAGCTGACGTAAATGATGTGTTTTGAAGCAAAGCCCTTGCTGTGTGTTTGACAGCAGCAAACCAGCAAAGTTTGTGTTTGCCGCAGGCCATAAACCAGAGCCCCAACTTCTGAGTTTGAGGAGACGAGTTCCCAAGTCCAAAAGCCTAAATCCTAAATCCTAAATCCAGTATAAGTACGTGTCATACTCACATGCGAGTGGCGGCCAGCGAGGATTGCCTTTAAAGAGTAGATGATTATGTTGATCTGATTTGGCTTATGCCTTACGTATTTATCGGACCGGACTGGAGCGAACCGCCGGCACCCGCGTTATTCTCACTTGCCGCTGAAAACAACTGGCTTATCGGTCATGCATGCCACGCCGTTGCATGGGCCACTGTCAGGCATAAGCCGCACACCTCGGATGCGATGCGATCTGGGTCAAAGTGCTAACAAAACGACAATGCAGCCGCACATATCACAGTTGTCACTGCCGCTGCCAGTTCTTCGTTCCTTGGCGCTCTGGGTTTCTGTTTCCGTTTCTGTTTCCGTTTCCGCTTTCACTTTTTATCACTGTTGGCTTTTTAGTTGCGTTCACATTTGCCCCACCAGATAGGCGGAAAAGGGGCGAGACGGGAGAGGTGTGACACTCCACGCGGGCAACGGACACTGGCGGATTTTCTTCCGTTTCCACACTCCGATTTTCACGCGCACTACTGCGTTTCCCCAAAGGAATGGGGAACGGGGAAGATTCAACGTGGCGCTCGTTTCGGCCGGTCTTGAACTTGGTACACGCGAGTCCCTCCAGCACCCCGGGGCATATCTCAAAAAATTTCAAACGCACTTGCCGCCGGCAGACTTGGCCTGAGCACCAACACTGACTTGGCCTTGGTTATTGTTGTGCCACGCTGTCTCCCTGTTTTGTTTTTGCGGGCTGCTGCTTTTTGGTGGTACGGGCCAGGAGCGTTCCGTGAGCAAGAGGCGATACCGTCGCTTCCGCAGCGTGCACAGCTTTCGACGAGCAAACGAAGTGGACTGACGACAGGACGACCCGTGACGACGATGTCGCCGCCATTCCAGCGGGCCAGGACCCAGTCGTCCTCGGCTGGAAGAGAGCGCCTGCACCTGCGCGGTGTCCGGCTGAGCGAAAGCTCCACCAGCTTTCAGGTCAGGCACTCGACTCCGCCTCCGGGACCGCCTTCGTCCGCCGAAGCCTTAGCCGCGTCGGCTGTCGGGTCCGCTTCCAGTGCGCAGCCATCCTAAGAGCACCTTCCACGGATCCGCTCTTCGCCTACATGGCGCTCTTCGGGCGCGCCGACTTCGCTCCAAGGCGCCAGAGTTGTGACACATTTCTGGATGCACGGAGTTTGCTTGGCGAATGTCACGTGCCAGGGATCCTGCCCCCCAAAAAGGGGCGGACGGAGGGCCGCGGCTTCTTCTGGCCGCAATGACCATGCCACTAATGCCACTTGCAAGTCGCAGGTGAGCGCGTGAGAAAAATCAGTGCCTCTGCCTCGTCACCGGAAGCAGCGGGCAGATGAGTTGGCGGACGGACCATAGGAGCATAGGAGCATAGGACCATTGGACCATCGGACCGCCTCAGGCAGAGCCGCAACTTGCAACTAAACTTTTGCGGTAACCGAACCCCAACGTGCAGCAAACTCCGACCACAGAGCTGACAACTACAAAGACAACGCGACAACAACTATGGCTCGTCAACATCTGGCAGGGGGAGGGGCGGTTTTGGGCCACTGGGGTTGCAGGACAGTGGGGAAATGTGAGCGGGGGGCGGTGGTCGGTGGGCGGCGTGCCGGAAGATAGACCCAGAACGTTTTGCCCACATGCCGCTTGTCGCTTTCCATTAGTGTGCCGACCAACCTCAATGATTTCTTACTTACAGCGCGCAGTTTGAGCCTGCGATGGTGTGTGTGGGCTTGCGGTGTGTGCGCCGCTGCGTGCTTGTGTGGGTGGATACGTATACGTATACGCATTGGTTTTAGAGTGCCAAGGATTCCGTGAGTCACCCAATGCGTGTCGAGCAATCCGCCGTCTTAATCTATTAGTGAGTGGCTGTGTGCGTGTATCTCAGTCCTTGCATCTGTAGCTGTCTCTGTATCTGTATCTGTATCTGTGTCCGTCGGGTAAAGGTTCAGGAAATTGCTTTTGCATGGATGCGTTGGCTAGTGGCAGGCGGCGGCAAGGGGCCAAAGGGCAGCACCGGACGTACGCCGTGGTCGCTGAAAGGAAGCTGCGCCGATTGCGAAAAAATTGCAAATCGACTGAAATCGCAATTGTGCTGGCAAACTGGCATAGGCGAGTGGCGAGTGGCGACCGTAATTAGGGAGCCAGCGGCCCCTGGAGATAATTATGCCGCCGAAATTGAATTATTGTCGAGTCGCGCTCGCTGTTTGCCCTTCTTCTTTTTGTGGCTGGCATGTTAGCCGGCCATTTAGTCGATGGCCAAAACACTCGATTGATACACTCTGACCCCTTTCAACTGTTGTCGTCAACCCGTCACTGTTGTCGCCAACCCCTCTGACAAGGGAGGTTCCTCCTCGACAGGGACCGCTGCCGCCGAAAGTCCCTTTTCCTTTCATTTTGGACCGAAATGAAAAATGTTGCCTACTTTCTGGCAGCGAATACAAATAATAAAACTTGGCACGAAAACGCAACTGTCTTCAAGAAGGAATGGTCTGTGCATTGCTGATTAAAGTGCGGCTATCAAATTCCAAATAAATCGTTTCTCACCCATTAAAGTTTATCCAACAAATATTCAAGAATATTGCCTACACCTCGAGTGCCTCAATTAAAAAGCTCAACCAGCCAGTTAATAAATTTATCGAATTTATCGAATTTCAGTTACTCAACGGTGCTCTGATAAATTGATACTGACGTTCGCTTATGAACCGATTTGAATCGATCAATCTCAGTTTATTGAGTGGTCATCCGGATTGCCAAGTCATCGATTCGAAGCAATCTTTTAACTTCATTTAATTGGTTTTTCGAGACCTGCCAAATGTTTCTTATAATTTCTTGCATTAAAATTTAACAACAAAATTTATCAAAATTTTAAGACAAAGTTAAATGGTAGAAAGGAGAAAATCTCCTGACTAGGTACAACGTCGTTTGACTTCTGAAAACAATTTATTAGGAAGCTGGTTATACCAAGAAAATTAAGTTGGATATCTTTAGTTATTCATAATTTTATTCAAATACATACGTTCATGATTAAGCAATATTGTCTTGAATTTTTTGAATTATTGAACTCTAACAATTATAGGAAAAATAAGCGGACCTGCTGAAACCCTTAAGCAGGCCTCTGACATTACTTCAAAAAAAAAAAAGGTTTATTTTTATTTTTAGAAGCCCTAACCTTTCTCGATGAATAATTAATAATATCCCACTAGATCAATAAAAAAGCTGGTAAACTAATTTTGCGAATAATATAAAAGGTAAACTCTGAGTCAAACAACTCACAAACAAAGCAGAAACTTGCAACACAACATTATGTCCGATTATTTGAATGACTTGGGAAACTTCTCTCCCTGGACAGTTTTTAACTAATTTAAACAGAGGATAGAGAAACTTCTAACCCGAAATATTTTCTTTCGTATTCATAATAATAAATATGCATAAAATGGCAAAAGTTCTCAAATTCTCAAAACCACTGATGGTTTACTTTCGAAGGGGGAATGTGAATGCTACAGACTTTTCGACATCAAATCCCATAATTATAACAAGTAGTGGGACTTAAAGGTCTAGTAGGAAATATTGATTCGAGGGCGACCATGCGCGCTTTTGGACTGAAATGTAGGACTATTAAATCAATTTAGGTCCTTGCTCTTTGCCTTACTCTCACTAGCTGTCAGTCAGTCAGGCAGTCAGGCAGTCAGGCAGCCGAAGTGAGCCGACTATTTGAATGACAGGCAGCACAAGGAGCAGGAGAGGGGCCGTGTCTGGGCCAAGTTAATGTCTAGGCTGGCTGAGCATGCAATATTTAAAGAACAAACAACCAGGCCGCGTCCCAGGGCAAATCAATGCCTTCCACTCCGGGGGATCCCTGAGTCCTGAGTCCTGAATCCCGAGTCCTGCGTCCTGTGCCATTGTGTATCCAGGGGCCTGCGGCAAGTGTGTGAGTGCAATAACTCAGCAAATCATTATTAAATTCAAATATGCGTGGCAGCCGTATAAATATTGACATCACAAAACAAATTACCTGATTACATTTGGGTCAAGCCATTTTTAGCACCAAGGCGACACTAAATGTTCGTGTTGTTCTTGTTTGTTTGTGCTCGCCGATAGGGGACTCCCCAATCCCGCCTCCAACCTTCGACCCCTACCCATAAAACACACAAGATACAAATAAACAAAACGCTCGCCCCCTGACCTGTGACCGTATCATAGCAATCAGTTAGCCGTGTGTTGGTGCCCCTACACTCCCGGGTCGCACAGACAGAAATTAATTAAAAGTTTGTGTGTTGCTGCACTAGGATGTCTAGCTTGTTTATTTGTCCTTTTGTCCATGTGTGAGAGTCCGCCGTTTTGTTAGTTGCTGCCGCTCGCTGTTGTTTTTTCATACGCGAATGTTTTCCCATTTTTTATGTATTTTCACGACCTTGTCAGTGAACAATTTGGAGCACTCGCTCAGTCGCAATGTTTACAAAATAATAATGGCGTTTACGACCCGAGTTGGTCCTCGTCCCCTCGCGGGTCCTCGTGCATAGATGTATGTTTGTGTCTCCATATCCTTCATGCTAGCTGGGGGATCGTCCTTTGTTCCTGTCGCCGCCGCTTCGGGAATTCTTTTCATTATAATTTCATTTTCCATTGACAGCGAGAGTAACTCATCAAAATGCATTTTTAGGACCCGGAATAGAATAAGTATAATGATGGAATTTATTTAATTTTAAATGGCTTGTTAAAATGTTTATTTTCATGGCTTATACACGTTTTTTTAGAGAATACCCCATGGAAAAGTTTATGAATGCCTTCAGTTTATGCAGCAAACTAGGAAATGCAAGTTATTTATGTTATTGTGAGAATTGCATGGGGTAACAATAGAAAAGAATCCCATTTACCACAAATGTTTGCATTCCAGCATGAAAAATGTTTAAAAAATTTCAAAAAGCCAAGGAGTAGTAATCAAAGAATTATTCATTTGATTTCTAACAAAGAAATACAGTATTTCAAAGAGATACATAATAATAAGTAATCCAATCAATAAATACAAAATTTCCGAATTTTTAGCTAAAAATATTTTTTGCCTAATCTAAAAATTTGATTAAAATGTTCTCAATACATCAGTTCAAAATTAATGACACACTGGGGGCCTCTGATGACTGTAGTCTTGAATAAGGTTAGATTTAATTTAAATTTATGGTTGGAAATTTTAATTTATGTAATCCCTTTAACAGCTTTATTCCCTATACATGCAAACTTTTTAAAATACAATTTTATTTGGCGCCGATTTAAGAAGATTTTTATAAAAGCGTATAAATTTTACTGCCCATTAAATTGTCAATCAATTTTTTTTATTCAAGCTATAGAAATAAAAAGTAGAAAAGTTTTAAAATAATTTTTTACTAAATATTGAAGTATTGAATTATGATTTATTGCGTGACTTTAAAAATTTGAAATTATTTTTAGTTTTAGAGAAACCAAAAACAAAAAGTGAAAGAAGTTCTTTTATGAGTTTTTTAAGTTTTGTTATGATTTTTTGCCCAACCGACCGTAAGGCGCTGTTGTTTGTTGTACGGCTCCAATAGCGAGGATAGAAACGAGAGAATAAAGTGCAGATAACGAGGAAAAAGAGTACTTTTTTTTTGCTGTGAAAGGAAAAAATTAAAAGTGAATTAATGCCGTAGAGGCCGTTATAGTCCTAGCACAGTACCCTAAGTGGCTCATTCTGGATATGTTGAACTAGAACGGCTTGGGAATAGAGGACTACAATTTCTAGTCCGTCTTTTAGGAATGATGAATTTTAGATGTTTTAGTAGATAGTGGCTGTCTACTTTACTATCAATAAGGTTATGTAGGAAAACGACACCCAGCATCTTTCTAAGTAAAATGATCCATCAATGTCATTTATTGTTTTCACTCTAACATATTTTATATTTTTAGAATGATAGTTTCCATCAATAATAAATATAGGCGCCTGTTATAATACATTGTATACCTTTGGCTGATCATTTTTCACATTCAATATAAAAAGAGGATGAATAAACTCCGGTACCATAAACACTCTTGATCCTTTCACAAAAAAGTGTAAAATATCAAAGGAATATTAGAAGTATGCTTTCGTCAAAATGATCTTTTCTACCGCGTTTTCAAATTATTATTCATATTTAAAGATTTTTGTTGCTTCTTCAAATTTGTTTACTCAAAAATATTCGTTGAAATAATTAGAAAGGGTTAAATTATGAGGAGGAAAAAAGTCAAGGGGATGAAAGAAACTCCCTTTTTATTGCCATTAATTAGGTGTGTATCAAAAACAGATTGGTACTCGGTAATGATGCTGCAGAATGCGAGCCGGGAGCCGTCTACTCCTACGTGCGTTACTTCCGAGAGGGCTGACAGGCTGAAAAGGCAGGTCGTGTGTAGTCGGAAAAAGGATGTGTGGGTGTGGGGTGTGGGGATAGGCGCGTAGATGTGCCACTCGGCACTCTGCTCGACAGGTGCTTGCCGGGCTGGCAGCGAAAGGCCCGAAAACGAGTGTAAGCAACTGCAAACATATTCGCACAGCTGCGCAGCGTGGCATTAATTTCCGTTAATTAAAATAAATACGTCAAGCGATAATAAATGACATGGCGTGTAATTTAAGCACCAGCCGGGGGATTGGGTTCAAAAATGACCCAAAAGTCGCAAACCGCACATCAAATTAGAGCTCACTCCCTGCCACAGTTCGCATCTATTTTCGCTGGCAGAGTCTAGCAAAGTATTGCAATTAATGGGATAATTGATTTGCCAGGACTCCTGGCCTAGCACCCATAAATTCCTGACACGGACACCGACACGGACGACACGGGCATCAGATTGACGGCATCAGAAAAATTCATCAGCTTCAGAGGGTCCAGGGCAGAGCCTGGCTGCGGCTCACTCGTGGCTTATTGCAGCGCATAAATTCTATTCAAATTCTACGACGTGTCAGCATATAAGCCGGTCATGTCAGCCGTACGATATACAGTCTCACCTTGGCAGGAGTGGCAGGAATAGCATAAGGGCCAGTGGGCAGCGGGCAGTGGCCAGTGGGTATGGTGGAGGAGTGTTTTGTACAAATAGCTCGGGAGAAACACAAATGACTTTCGAGGAGGCGACAATGGCGGACCCGAAGCGAGGGCCCTCAAGTGTGAGAGCCGTGTCGGGGCAAACAAAAGATTATCCTTGCCCTTGCTCGAGCGCAGCTACACAAACTCGTCATGGACACGGCGCACACATCCTGCAACACAAAGGTACTTTTAGCAGCAGCAGGAGCAGCCGGAGCAGCTGCTCGGTGGACTCTTTGTTGCTCCCTCTTGCCGCTGCCATGGGTGCGGTGCGGCTGTGGGTGCTCCTGCTATTGAAATGTTTCTGTAATGAAAAAATGTCAACTTACACGTACACATCCAGAGTTTCAGCTCCAGCTTCATCTCCAGCTCTGACTCCCACTCCCACCACATCTACCACTCCCACTCTCCAGCAGAAGCCGTAGCCATAGCTGGATCTCAAACTGAGGCCAAAGTTGACGCAATACCAAAGGTATGAACAGCTAAAGCGACAGCGGCAACAAAACATGTGTCAAACACCAGACATTCTGAGCAATATTAATAACACTCTGCGAACATATTTTTCATTAAAGCTGCAAGTAGATGTCACGAGACGATACAACATACAACACACCATATGGCATCCTGCCGGCTTTCGCTTTAAGGCTGATTATGCAAACCTTCCTCCCACAAACTCGCTTCGCAATCCGACAGGAGCCAACTTTATGAACGTAACGACGATTAGTGGCCATTCGAGCTCCCTCCGGTTGCTGGGGTTGGGCTCCTTTGTGATAACCCCGATCCTTTGTGCTTGGCACCGGGGGCATAAAAACATGCCAAATAATAAATTATTTTGACTCTGAGATACAAATTGTAAATTTTAAAGATCAGCAAGAGCAACAGATTTCAATTTATGAATTTTTTCCATTCCTTTTGAAGCTGTAAAAAAAAAATTAAACCGAGTAATTATTCGACATTATACCATACAATCCCATATTAAAGTAATTTTTAAGAAATGTCTTGAACAAACGACAATAATACTTCTAAATCCGTTGAAAAAGTTGTCGCCAACCAAAGCAACACCTATTGCCAATTAATAATGATGAAAACTTAAACAACTAGTCCTGAAGATATTGAACCACTCAATGCATCTAACTCAGTAAGCGATTCAATACTTGCAGATTATTTCTCGCCTTAAAACAAAAAGGTAAAGGAAAATATATCTATTCCAATTAATAAACTACCAAAGTGTTACCAGTTTGTACAGGTTTCAAGGTAAGGTTGAATGATGGAAATATAACTAGGACCAATTTTCATTTTCTTTATAAACAAGTTTATAAACAAAACATCGACATCTAAAATTCCTTTTTCAATAGTAAATGGCTTTGCGAACATTTTATAAAAATAAGTTGCAACGGAAGAGCTAATCATATTATGCTTTCGCTTTCAAAAGTGGAAGACAAAAATGCATATAAAAAATAATTACATATTTAAATTGAATATTTTTTTAATTAATATTTTTATTTTTACATTTTGGATCTCTCAAGTAATGTTAGCTTTCGATTGAGCCATTAATGTAAAAGTCATGCACACTAATTTGTAACTGAGCTGTAAAAAGCGTGAATAATTTAAAAGTGAATGATTCATTAGCACTTTTGAATACATTCAAGTATACTTTAAACTGTCAAGAATATAGTATATGGGTATAAACTATTTTTCGATCATCGATGTTGCTTAAAAGTCAAAGTGATATAAATGAACGCCTGGTTGAGGATCCTGAACTTTAACTTAGCCTTTTTAACTCGTTTTTCTCAAAACCACACTCCAAAACATTTACACACGTCAATAAATATATTATGGATATTCGTGGCACTATTTAGTTTTGTTACTTTTCCATAACTATATATTATATATGTAAGATCACTAAAGGACTAGCCGCAACCAATGGTTACTATTTTCAGAGATAACGAATTCCTACAAAGCAAATGAACAACCTAACCATGTTTATGAAGTAAAAAATACTCGTATTAAGAAACGGAGGTCTTTCTAAAGAAATTCATTGTATACATTGAGGAAGAGGAATATATGTATGAATTTTGAATATTTTATAGATCATATATTTATAGATTTAAAGATCATATAATTAAGTTCAAGAATATATAAAAAGTGTGTTTAAATGATTAGGTGAACGTTTCGCTTACTGTATGCTTTGATTTTAATAAAGGAGTGTATCAAGAGTTCAGGCCAAAAGGTGGTACGGTACAGTTAATAGAAATAAATAAGAAATACTATAAGAAAGTTATGCAACGTTTGCATGAAGCAAAACGGAATCGTAGAAGAAAATATTGTGGATTCAGCATTACGATAATGCACCAGCTCACACATCAATGCCTCGTAATTTTTTAGTCAAAAACAAAACCATAATTCACCAGATTGGGCACCCTGAGACTTTTTGCGATTCACAAAACTAAAGAAACTAATAAATCGAAAGCTAGTTGCCACAATTGATGAGGTCAAGTAGTCATAGTCGAAGAAAGAGCTGATAACCATACCGAAGCGTTGGCGGAAGTGTATTATATCCGACGGAGGATTATTTTCAAGGCACGAAATAGATATTGATTCGCCTTGACCTTTCACACCTCGTATATTTTATAGGCTCGGATTTGTCTCCTTTATTGAGTTGCACAGTTATCCTCCTAAACGGATAAATTTATAATGATAAAGCAAATTTATATTTCTGTAGGAATGAATTAAGATTAGTTTTACTTTAGAAGTTGCTGTTATTATAGCCAGTGATTGTTAATGCTTGAATATTTATTGCATTCGTGTAAATTTTTGGCATTGGGGGAGGGAATAATTAGTAAAATGGTATAAATAGGCATTTTAGTCCAAACGTCTGTAAGGTGGCTTCCGAGGTCTAACAGATCTGTTAGTTAAGTTACTTATTAAGATTTTCGAAGCATCCTTTCTGCGACGCTTACTACTACTACATTCAAGAATATATTTAAGAAAATACTTAAACGTTTAGAAAAGGAAGGATGTGCTCTACTACGAATGACTCAGCCTTTCCGCCGCTTTGAAGCCCACACTCACAATATTTTGAAATGCGTTTCTGCGTTGTTTATGAATCCAAAAATCCATTCAAGAGCCTTGAGGAAATCTTGCGAACTTTTGGCATCATTTATGCAAACCGGAAAGCCATCATATGGAACAAGACCCGACACACGATGCAGTTGGGTATTCAGACGGTGTATCATAATCCGGGGACCCAGACCTCCAAAATCGTCGGTTCGCCTTGGGCGCTCCAGCTAAGTGCCTTGACTTTGTTAATTAAACATAACGGAGCGCAGAAGAGGAATTCTCAAGTGAATAATTAAACAACAGCAAGTGCCTCAAACTTAATAAAAACTTTTCGAATTGCTTGAAACTTTATCTATGAAAATGTCACAAATACGACTCGCCGTCAGCCTATATAAGGGTGACCCCGGAGGCGGCCGCACATACCTGGGCAGCCATTCTGTCCAGTCTAACCGATCCAGCACAAGATGGTCTTTAAGCTCATTCATCCGGCTCCTCTAACGGAGCAGATGCGCTCGCGGGACGGGTGCATCTACTTGTACAGGGCCATGAAGTTCATCGGCTGGCGACCGCCGAAGGAAGGGGTGCTGCGGTACCTGTATCTTTTCTGGACCCTCATGACGTTCGTCTGGTCCACGACCTACCTGCCCCTGGGCTTCCTGGGCAGCTACATGACGCAGATCAAGTCGTTCTCGCCGGGCGAGTTTCTCACCTCTCTGCAGGTATGTATCAACGCATATGGATCCTCCGTAAAGGTAGCCATCACCTACTCGATGCTGTGGCGCCTGGTCAAGGCGAAGGACCTACTGGACCGACTGGACCTGCGCTGCACCTCCATGGAAGAGCGCGAGAAGATCCACCGCGTGGTGGCCCGCAGCAATCACGCCTTTCTCATCTTCACCTTCGTCTACTGCGGCTACGCTGGTTCCACCTACTTGAGCTCGGTGCTCAGCGGACGGCCTCCATGGCAGCTGTACAACCCTTTCATCGACTGGCACGACGGAACGGCGAAACTGTGGATGGCCTCCACACTGGAGTATATTGTTATGTCGGGGGCCGTGCTACAAGACCAGCTCTCAGACACCTACCCGCTGATCTACACCCTCATCCTTCGCGCCCACCTGGACATGTTAAAGGAGCGCATCCGCCGTCTCCGCTCCGACGAGACCCTTAGCGAGAGCGAGAACTATGAGGAACTGGTCAAGTGTGTCATGGACCACAAGCTCATCCTGCAGTAAAGTGACGCTCTCTGGTATTCAAATCTAGCCCTCCTAACTCCTCTATTTCTTTGCAGATACTGTGCCCTCATCAAGCCCGTCATTTCCGGCACCATCTTCACCCAGTTCCTGCTGATCGGGCTGGTGCTGGGCCTCACGCTGATCAACGTGTTCTTCTTCTCGGACATCTGGACCGGCATCGCCTCCTTTATGTTTGTCATCACCATTCTGTTGCAGACCTTCCCGTTCTGCTACACCTGCAACCTGATCATGGAGGACTGCGATGCCCTTACCCACGCCATCTTTCAGTCGAACTGGGTGGACGCCAGCCGGCCCTACAAGACAACCCTGCTCTACTTCCTCCAGAATGTCCAGCAGCCGATCGTCTTTAATGCAGGAGGCATATTCCAGATATCAATGAGCAGCAACATCAGCGTAAGAGAGTTTTTTATTTGCTTTAAGTTTCTATAACCATACTCGTACATACATTTTTTTTATTCAACTTTTTTGTCGGAAATTTACTTTTTTAAGAGAACAATTTTCATGAATTGTTTTTTAACCAGAAGTAGGTTTAGTTCACATTTTTATTATTATTTTTAGATAAATATTTGTGTTTTTATGAAACCTGGCACTAGGACTTGAACGCAAGAAAGCGGAAAATAAATTTAATCCAATTTACGGCAGAAGGTTTTCCGAAAATAACGTAAAATTTAAACAAAAGTCGGTTTATTTATTATTTTGTATTATTTATTTTTAAATTCTTTTCATTGAAATCATTGTAAATAGTATCTCGAATACGTGCCTAAAATGGGATCAATGACGGCTTAGTAGGTCTCTAGAAATCTGAACAACATTTGTGAAAATTGTTAAGGTTAAAGGTTTTAAGTGCCAATGGAAGCTAGCCTGAGAAATTGTTGGCTTAAAGGAAAAAAAAAACACATTTTGTAAGTTTTGAAACCCTGGTAACTCTAAAACCATCCGTCAAAAACCAGCTTAGATCATATTTGCACTTAAATATTTATTTATTCATCTTAAGGCCTCTTTACAAAGAGAATAAAAGATACTATAATGTCAGCGCTCTTAAAGTACCATTCTTATCGGGTGTAACTACCCTGTTAAGGATAAAAGGATCGACTATCAATTCCATAATATAATTGCTTATTTTATTTTATTTAAAACGTGAAACGGCTGAATGTGTTTTTTTTTTTTGCAATTCGTTAAAAAAAAAACACCTTCTTTTGAAACATTTAAAATTTTTTAAAGTTTATAAAATTATATTTATATGAAATAATTCATAAAAAAGATCGACTTCGAGATAGCTCCTTATCAAAAATATACATTAATAATATTATTGTACATTTTATATGTATATCATATATTGAAGTTAACAACTAACTAAAATTTTATACGGGGTATACCAAGTAGTTTTGCAGAAACAATTCTGAGATGCTTCAGTGTTCGCCTTGCCGAGTGGACTAACCGACCCTAATATAGCGCTTTTCTCTTTGCTAGTGTCTATCTTTGACGGAAACTCTAACAACACTAAATCAATCGGAAAACTGTCAGAAAAGCACAAAAAAAGTACGAAATGTCATCTTTCTACTGCCATTTAGTGGAACCCCATCGGACTTATACAACGCGAGACACCGATAAATAACGCTACATATTGGAAAAATATGGATTTCCTTTTAATACACCCACTATCATACATATTCTATATATTATAAGTAATATAATAATAGGGTATACGCGTACTAAAGTAGCTTTGCATAAACAATGGTGACTTATGCTTCGCTCTTGCCTCGTAGGCTTTTAGTTGCCATGTCCGCCGGCAAATGATTAAGGCCAGCGATCAGCAAAGTGTAATAAGTCAAGCCCTACACCAAGCCAACCATGCAGGAGGAGCACAGTAGGGGCAAAGGTCGCGTGATCATCGTTGGATTAAACAATTACAAAATTCATATACATACTTTAAATAGAATAGACTATCATTCCTTTCTTATATATTTTTTTAATTTTATTAGCCGCATTGACTTTATTCCCTCAAAATAGCGTTGCAATTCTATTTTAATCATATATTTTCTTTACAGGTTGCAAAGTTCGCCTTTTCGGTAATAACAATCACCAAGCAAATGAACATAGCTGACAAATTTAAAACAGAATAGGCCCAACACGATGAATAGCAATAAAGAAATAATAATACAAATTTTTATATTATATGTGAGCCATCGAATTAAAAAATTTACACCGATCGGACGGATAGCTTTCAGATCTGAAAAGCCATAACTTTTGATTTTTTGGGAGTAGAAGCTGGGACTTTGAAACAAACTTGATGTGCGTAGGCATCACAAAAGTTTTCATGCCATATATACTATGCAAAATATATAAATGCAGAAAAAATGTTTATAAAAAAGGAAAAAACCTAGTTGTGAGAAAAGTTAAATATAAAATGCTTCTATCGGCTTCTCCTCAAACTGCTGCGACTTGTTGCTCTTTATGTATATAGTATATTTCATCTTTTTGTCCATAAATGTCTAAAAACGTTTGCGTCTTTCGGGTCGATTCGATATGACCCGAGGAATTTGGGAGGTGGAGTTGCGGCTTGCTAGGATTTGGCAGTGCATAGTTAAAAAGAGTGGAAAACTCTTTGTGGTTCACCAACATAAACACATTTAAATGATGGTCTCTTACCTCACACATCGACCATGAAGTGTCGATTTATTGGATGAGACCTTGGTTTGACATACAGTTGAATACATTTTTTTAGCTTAAAAAATACATGCCGCACAAGGTCGAATGCTTTCTTGAAGCCCTAACAGGTAGCAGCACTGAACTGTATTTTTTTGAAGGCATTCTGGATATGTTGGTATAGTCTGCAGGCCTCATTACCCTAGTTAGTGGAAGACTACTTCCAAAACTTGTGGGCAGCAAGCTGATCGGTCTGTAAGAAAAAACATGATCAGCCTGGATTGGGTATCGTTTCTTTGAATTCACTGATTAAAAACGTAACATAATCAGGATTGATTTGGAGGACAACTCCTTACGGGCCCATTTGCTGAAAGGGGTACTATTTCTGGACATCTTCAGGTCCAGCAAGATCAAAAGACTTAAAGAAATTTCACTGCCAGACCTGTATTATGTACGATATTGTGATAATGGTTTATTGGAATTCTAGGAGCAGGTTGTCGTTTAATGTTTCATGTTGCTTTCCAGAGGTTACATCCGTACGGCTTATCAGGGTCAGCATTACGGAGATGTTTATCGAAATACTCCCACTTGATGTGGTTAATGAATTTTCGTTGAGCTGTCCTCATCCCAACAAAATTCCCTCTTGTCGTCCTGACTACGAGTACGCAAACCCGGGCACGCTATGTTTTTTTCCGTGTTTAAATCCAGAGACCAAGGTTTAAAAAGAGCTTGAGGTAGGTCGCGTGGGTTAAATTTATTTTTCCCACACAGAGGGTACGGATGTTTCTCACAAATAATTCGGGAGTATTCATTTAAGATAATTCTAAAGTTAAGATTAACAAGCTGCATAATATCAGATTGAAACAGCGGTACAATTTCAAAATTGGCAGCAGTTCTATTATTAGAGTCAAAATTAATACCTTAATTCAAACGTTTTTCAAGAAATTATTATAAAATCGTGATCTATGTTTCAATACATTTTGTTCGTAAACTACCGCAGTCCTATAGCTCATTACCATCTTCATATTTTCTATACGATTTGTATCTATTATTTACAAATCTATTTACATATTTATGTTATTTAATCATGTACGGATGTCTAAAATCGCTTTAATTATGAATCACCTTTCAAATGATGCATTTTTAAATATTGTATTGTATTGTATTAAATATTGCCATGGTATTTCCTATATATAATATAATATAAAAAAAATTTTTTAAAATTTCCAATATCCGATCTTTTTTAAATATTTGTTCAAGTGTTCAGTGTACAACTTTGCTTCCGCCGTTTTCCAATAGGTTCTTGAAGGGATAAGATATGAAACGATATACAATAAACATCGACATCCTTCTATATTATTGCAGGAAATTTATCAGATCACTTGTGAATATCCGTTTGCATCATAAATACATTTTTGATTGAAAAGGTCAGTTTTGAGCGTTGCCATTATTTGCAGTTAAAATAAAAGTGCGGCTGAAGCTTGGTTCTCTTAGTTTAAGACTGTGTCGCGAAGACCAGCATGGTGATGGAAGAAAAGAGTTTCGAGGATTAAGAATTGGAAGCAAGGACCAAAACTCGTTTCTAGCACAATTAGAACCAAAAGATGCATTGCCAAACCATAGGAATGATTCAGAAGCAATGTTACTGAGTTCCATATGACTTGTAACCGAAAGAAGTCAAAATCATAAGGGCTTTTATCGCATATTAACTGGCGAAAAATGGGCCCATCACGATAATCCGAAGTGCAGAAAGGCTTGGGTAAAGCCTGAACATGCTTCCACGCTCTCAGCGAAACCCAATATTCATGACGGCAAAGTCACGCTCTGCCCTGAACATTGGTTTTCATTATTTGTGATCAAAAGTTGCAAAAAGAGTTATGAAGTATTTTGGGGAAAACTTCCGAAATTCTCCACTGCCGATTATGTTTAAACATTAAGAATACTCGTATATGTACTTATTAAAGGGTGATGATTCAGGCACAATAGGGATATTACCCGCAGATAACGATTTCTGGGAAAAACCCCCTTACAAAACCATAAGAATTGTTTTTTCATCATTTCGTTGAATATGCGCTTGAAAATTGGTTCAACCTAAATGGTAGCTAATTAAAAAAGGGCATACTCAATATTTTCAAAAAAAGACTCAATTTTAAGGAATATCAAATCGAAATATTGAACTGAATATAATGTACGAATAAGCACTGTCTACAAAGATAGAACATTTGTAAAGAAAATCGGAAACATTGTTCATTGCGATACAATTTAAAATTATTCTTTCCGATTTTCTTTTACTAAATTAGGCAGCTTAAGGGTTTACCAATTGTACAACATCTATGGTACAGGAACAGTGGATAAAGAATACTATCAATCCATATAAAATCCACATATTTATCCACATATTTATCCACATAAAATTTGAATATTTGGCACAGTTTCAAGTATATAAGTTAACTGGAGTAACTTACTTATTGCGTATGCTCGCTTCAATGTAACAGTATCGGAGCTTTCGAGTCAAGAGCTAAGCTTTGCTTAAGAACCTAGGGTAATCTTAAGAGATCTAATTAGTAATAAGCAGTCGAGATTTGGAGATCAGAAGCGTCGGTCATCGCCACGCACAAACATACAAATTCGCCTCATTAAGTCCAGACCGCATTTATTCTATTATTTATACTTACACAAATAAATATTGTTAAAAACCATTAACCTAAATTTATATAGGTTTTAATGAGTTTTTCTGTAAAACTATTGCGTCATATACAACTTTCGTTTTCATAATTTTTAAATTTTATTTCGAAAGAAACGCAATTGTTAAGTAACGGCCTTGAATATTCAAATAAATTACAATCATGCTGAAAAAGGATATATAGATAATATCGCACAGGGACTGTATTTTTACACAGAGGTCGACTATATTATAGTTGTTCTACTATATAATACCTTGGCCTTTATTGTGTTCTCCCCGCCACTTTTTCAAATAAATAGGACGTTATTTTTATGGACTTTTCACTTTATTACCTAAAAATAGTGAATTAAACAACCGATTAATACCGATATATACCAAAAATTATTTTGAAACTTTCGAAAAGAATCGTAATAAATTCAATTTTGAGAGAAAAAAAACTACAGTTACTGTGTGGAACTGGGTCCTTTAAAACTGCGGCAAGTCATCGACACACCAGATCTGAACCCAATAGAAAAATTGGAGTCCACCTTAAGAAAGAAGTGGGAAAAAGGGCACCAAAAAACCGAGCAGCACTAACTAGAAGAGTGGCAAGAGATTCCAAGGAATATGACTACCAAAACTGATTGGATCGATGAAAAATCGCCTCCAATATGTTCCTAATGCTATTGGAGAGTATACAATGTATTAAAATTATTAGTTTTTTATTACATTTTCTTTAAAATTTAACTGTAATAGAGCTAGTCATTTTTGTAAACAATTTCTTGACAGTGTCAAAAGTGTGTAAACTTTGATTTTGTTGTTTTTCTCGTTAACTGTTTATAATTTTGTTATTATTTTTTTACATATTGATAAAAAATATATTAATAAATAAAAAAAAAAATCATGAATTTTGATAAAAAGCCTTTAATTTTGCATTCAAAGTCAGAAAATACCATTTATGTTCGGTGTGTAAACAGTTTCTTGACAAACTGTATGTAAATAAATTTTAAACAGTTTTTCAACGCAACTTTTCAGTGCAGCAAACACTGCTTTTTTTATTGAAAAGGAATTTGAAACGAATATATGCAGAAATTCCGCTTTAATATTCACATAAATATCAGCGATAAACAGTCAAACCAATGGGTGAAGAGTTACGTTTGTCGTCGAACAATATGGCGCTATCTGCAAGACTTACATTTAATTGAGGTCGCCATTCCAACGCAAAAGATTAACAAAATTCACGAAAATATCATATATTTCTGCCGATTTCTGCTAAAGTGCACCAGCACCAACTGACTACTAAATGTGATTCTGATTATTGAGTAAGTCGTTGGCTTTCAAAAGACACAACATACCAAATATATTATTCATTCCTCCTCCTCTGACTTGGCGAGCTTTTCGGCAATATTCATCTGCTTCACAAGCGTAAACACGGAGAAAGAAAACTTGGTGACCTGCAAGAAACATGGAATCGACTTGGTGGAGCCCCGGAGGAGAACGAAAGGCTTACGCTGATGTTGGTTCCCACGGATATCGGAAACACGTTCATGGCCATGAAGGTGATGGGCTGCTGCAGGTTCTGCAGGAAGTACATGAGCGTCTTTTTGTAACGCATCTCGCCGTCTATCCAGTGGGACTGAAACAGGGCGTCCGCCAGGTTGTAGCAGTCATCCGTGAGGTAGTTGCAGAGAATGCAGAAGGGCGTCGTCTCCAGCAGCACGGCGGCCATGAAGGAGAGCGCGGCAATGGCGGAGCCCAAGTTGGCGAACAGCACGATGTTGATCAGGGTGAAGCCTAGCACCAGGCCCACTACCAGGAACTGCACGAAGATGGTGCCCGATATCACGGGTCGCAGGCAGTCGACGAAGCTGAACGATATAGGAAGAAAGGGTTATGACCGCTTTGACTGACAACTTTACCCACCGCAGGATGATCTTGTGGTCATTTATGCACTGAACCAGTTTTTCGTAGCGCTCCTCTTGGCTCTCCGAGGGGTCCGTGCCCAGACGTCGCAGGCGTTCGGCGAAGATAGACATGTGAGCCCGCAGGATCAGGATGAAGTTGACAGGATAACAGTCCACGCATACGTCCTGGAAGCAGGCGCCTGCCATGGCAAAGTACTCCAGGCCAGCCTGCAGTCCCAGATGCCAGTGGCTGGAGCGCCAGTCCAGGTAGGGGTAGTAGTTCTGGTAGGGTGGCCTGCCGATCGCAATGGCCGAGAGAAACGTGTTCGTGGCGTACACCATGTAAACGGTCATGAAGAAAAAGAATATGCGGTTGCTGCTGGAGACGGCGCGGTGGACCTGCAACCGCTCGGAAGGCTGCGTAATGCGCTTGTCCATCTCGTCAAGGATAGCATTGGCCTCGTCGAACCGCCGGACTAGCACCCACACAATTACCACCTTGGTGGAGCAGGACCAGGCGTTGAACGCCACCTGCAGCGAGGTGAGGAATTCGCCGGGCGAGAACTCCGACAAGTGGCTGATGTAGCCAGTGAGGAAGCCAATGGGCTGATAGAAGGTGGAGCAGAGGTTCAGGGCGAAGGACCACGCCACGTAAGCCAAGAAGAACCTGGCTGGAGGCTTGCGCACGCCCATCAGGAAGATGCACCGCAGCAAGTAGAGAGTCGCGTCCCGGGAGCGGGCCGGTACATTCTCGGCCCGCGTGTACATCGCGGGAAAGATTCTGCGAAGCCTCCGCATGGCTCAGCTCTGGACTCCTTGTAGCACTTATGGCTCATTGTACTACTGGTGGTGTCTTTTATAGGCGAAGCCGTAGCGTGATTATAAACTCATCAATAGCAGACTTGTATAATTTATGAGCCACAGAGACAGGTTGGTACAAATCAATTAGGGCGACGTTACCATGGCCTAGCACCTCCGGACAGCCTGCCACCAGGATTTTCCGACACTCTGTTAAAGCTGAAGCCATACTCTGGTGCTTCCCGGACCCGACCCCGATTCGCCTTACGGAACAGCCGGCACGTAATGCTTCCCAAAAGTGTAAAAGTTTACACTTCCACCTAAATAAATAATGATCCATCGGCCAGTAGTCAGCAGGAGTTCACAAATAGTGAGAAAAGTATTCAATTTTCGTTTAAAAATGCAGTAACTAGCTAAGCAATCAAAGTTGCAATTGAATGCTAATTTTCACAGATGCATAATTAATAGTTCGTTTACATTCCAATTATTTGTAGTTCTATAATTTAAAGCATCATTGAAAAATTAAGCTATTTTTGAATATTATTCCATCAACTTTAACAGCAATCAGCCTCATAATCTTGTTGGTCCTTCGACAAGTTTGGAAATAAAATCGAGAACTAGGCTCTAAAAATGTCTCAGCTGCCATCTGGCTTTTTAATTAGCAAACTCTGACAGTCTCAAACCTTCCTAAGAGGGAAAGTGACCCATACTTTAATAAGTTTTTAATTAAACACTTTAAGTCGCCGGCATCAGGTGAAATCAAAGGCTCTAAAAACAGACATCGAGCCATGATTTTTTTGGAACAAATAACGCCATGTTTAAAGGGTTTTTCTTTGACCCTCCAATATTTTCTGAAAATCGACGGTTTACGTTGATTCGAGTAATGCGTTTCGAGCTTTTATATTTATATAAACACATCAGAGTAGGACTTGCAGGAAAGAAAACAAAATCAAAGAGTTTTACTTCAACCGGCTTTGCTTTGCTTGATCAAATATTTGGGCTTTTTTTTAACAAATTCTTTTAAATCAAGTAAACTATTGCTTTTTTGTCGAAAACAGCAGAATGTATTTCCAAACTCCAAACAGTATTTTACGCGCCCAATGTTTAAGTTATAAAAAGTTTCAAGTTACCAAACCTCTTCTTAATTTTAAACCAAAAATAAAGAAACAATTATTTTTCATATTCAATCATATTAAAACAGAAACAAAAACCTGTACAAAAATTATGAAGAGTTTTTTAAATTAACATTTAATTCAAGGAGCGTTTTTTAATTAGTGTCTATTTTTCTAAAAAAGTCTCGAATAGGTCGACTCAATACGATTGAAAACTCTTTTACCTAATTACTATCTCTACTGTCCAATAATTCCTCATTACACGGATATTCAAATAGTTTAAAGTGCCATAAAGTTTCTGTTTCCACGAAAACGAAAATTAAGCCATGGTATAAGTGTTAGCTGTTCCTTATGTCGTTTTATCCCGACATATTTTTCATATTTATGTGCTGTGGGAAAAGAAAAAGTTCGTTTTGGCAATTAATAAGAATGAGCAAATATTATACACATTATGAGGTCGGACAACATAATGAATCTTAAAGGGTATAACAGCAATAAATAGGCTTGATGATGGGTCAGATGGACGCTTAGAAAAATACGGACTTCTTTTTAAAAAAGTTTTTATCAGAATTTCAAAACAATCGTAAAAATAATCGAAATTAAAAAAAAGACTAATAGACTTTATTATGTAATTGTAGAGTCTACCGAAGGCCAAAAAAGGTGTGCCATGTGAATGCGAGTGAGCCATCAGGAACACGTTGAACTCGGCTGCCACACAGATATCTAATTCTATCCTGCTGTTTTTATTACTGCGGCTAGCTTGAATCCTCCGCTCGCAACAGGTGCCAGATTTCATTTCCATGGGAAGTAAACTCATTTACATTCGAATCCCTGGCAACCGGACCGGCGGAGCGGCTGAAGCTGAGCTCCGCAAAATCACTCATCACAAAATCAGCAAACAAACGGGGCTCGAAAAGCAACGTCAGTACAAAAACATCTCGGAGTCGTCTGACTTCAAAGCGAACAATCTGGAAATCTAATTTTTCACAGCCCTTGGGAATCCTCGGAGGATGTCGAGGCCGTGTCGCTTGTGCCGCGTGTCCCGCGAATGCGTCCGGCAGATCAATATGGTGTTGCTTGTGGTGGGGCTAATATTCCTCATGGACGTGTTCAGTCACTACTACCTGAGGGCCACCATGTTCCCCGACATCCGACTATACCCGGTGGTACTGACCAACTGGATGTTCATGATTCGCGGCACGACGATGGCTTCCTACATAGCGGATGCCGCCCTGGGCATTTGGATGGCCAAGCGTCCCAGCTTTGTTAAGTATGGAGGCTATCTTCTGATCGCCTTCCTAGTGTTCCTGTACACCGTGTCCATCGCAGTGACACGATTCATGCACCGTGAAAGGTTCTTTTACTTCGCCCATATGCTTGTGTACCAGATGTGGCTGCAGCACACGCTGGGGAAGATTGAGGCGGAGTTCAGCTGCTGTGGCAGGGTGGGCGTGATCGACTATCAGACGCCCTCGGCCAATCGTACCTGGGATAGTGGCTCCTGTTGCGGGGAGCGGGACTGTCCCGGATGCAATCCAAAGATCGAGGAGTACCTGTGGACCGTCGAAATGGACGTGACACGGGACAACATCATCCTCTCGGTGTTTCTGGCGTTGGCCGTGATCGTCATGGTGGTCCATTTTAAGGATGATAACTTTTACGATGACCCATTCGACGACGATACGTCTGAAACGTCTGAGGACCGAGGTGGTGACAAACAGGGGACAGAGGAAACGGAGGAGGAACCTTATTCAAAGAATGTTTCTTTTGGGGAAGGAGGGCCTTCAGACCGTGAAAGCGATTATGAGAGAAAATAACGACCTTTGCCCGTTCTGGTCAATTGAACTTTAATTCATTATTGACCCCATTCCCCCTCCCCACTCATTTCTAACTCCTGTGTATTTCAGAGTGTGGGTGCCAGCTAACTTGTTGTGGCTCATTAATTAGGATGCTAGAACGACCCCGGAGTCCACCATTATCCATTGTTCCCAGTACTCTTAATTCCCACACTCAACTAGCCCTCGAAACAAAATGCCCAATATAAATTTCAATGACTTCGATTCCAGTCTTGGGAAAAGCAATTAAATATGCTTTTATAGCTTTAGTTGGATTTATATGATACTCCTAAGCCTATTCCTAAGCCAACAAAATTTGAAACACTTCATTAAATACCGTTCAAAATTGTTCTACAACTTCCCAAAATCCTTGATTCCTTGAAACCAAAAAAAGGTTTTTGTTCCTTCTTAATTTCAAGGCTTGAGTTCCATTTTCCAAGAATAAAAATCTAGTTGAGACTTTCAAATATGGATTCAGGGTATGTCCTAAATCCAAAACTTAATATTGTTTTAATCGGTTGGGGAATTTTCAAAAAGTTCTTACAGTTGTCCAAAATATTTTTAAGGTAACTACAGACAGTTCACGGTGCACTAAGAGACCGGTCAGGAACAATAATAAATATCTTCTTCAGCAGGCCTGATTTATTCTTTCTCTAGCTGCCAAATGCTTCCGGTAAACGATTTCAAAGTCAATCTTGACGAAGTGCACCAACAAAGCCTCCCAAACCTTCGTCCGCCTAAAGAATCAATTTTGGGAAACTGGAATCTTTCAGGAGGTGGAGTGGCAAACACAGTAGAAAATCGCAGTTGTAGGAACAAATAAAATCAAATTTTTATGAACTGCATTTCTCTTTAAGGCAGACAGACAATTTGAGCCATTTTCTTTAACATTCGCTTTTTACTCGGACTTGGACTTGACTAGAATGTGCAGCTACGGAATGGGAAATGGAAAATGGAAAATGGGAAAGCGCCTTGAACTGGGAGGTAGGACCGGAAAAGTGCACGGCGGAGCTTCCGTTGCGGTTTGTCTAAAGGAAGCTCCACCGAAAAATAAACAGCCAGAAAGGATGCGAAATGTAACGGAAGTGCGCGAAATTTTTGCACATTTTACCAGCGTTTCCCTGCCCCTGTCCTTGTCCCATCCCCGCCACGCTATTAGGACCGCTGCACATTGCAGCGGGGATGCAGCGGGTGGGCGGTAAATGGGCGAATTGACAGTTTGGGGCTGGAGTGCTCTCGTGGGTGGATGGACGCTGTAAGAAGGTTTAATGATGTCAACGTTTATGACAGTTGGCTTGAAGATTTTTCAATAGTTTGACAGTTGGCCTTTTCGAGACCAAGATCCCAGCTCAGTGAAAGGATGGAAGTTGAATTGAAAGAAATCCAAATCAAATTTCGGAAAAGGAAAAAACAAATGCATCCGAATTTCAATAAGCGTTTTATGGAGTATTTAATTTCTTCTCTCTGTTTAAATTAAATTTAGCAACGACTCACAGAATTGAATTATTTTATTCAGATAAATACGGCGTATTCTTCGATTAACTTCGATATTAATAATATTTGTAATAGTTTTACTTTTGTATAAATATCAAAATGTAACTTTTCTCCGCATCAATAATGTTTCAATAAACTATTAATACTCTCTAAAAGCGTATAATGCCTTGGCTTGACGATGGCCTTTCAAATGTAATGGCTATAATACATCTACAAGGTTCGATTTCCCTAAAGCCATAATTTCTTCAGCACAAGCCACTACTGGGACCATCCTAATACGTGTATACCGAGTTGTTTGATTTGATTTCATATGCCTCCGTCATGTTGCAGAGACGTCATAGTAATTGACCCGACCAGGTCCAGGCCATTGTCCCAAATTATGGCTCATAAATCAGCAATGCTCCCACAGCTCCGATTGAGAGGCTCGTGTTTTCAAAATCCATCTGCATAGGGGTGTATAACATATTTATTTGACGCACATAGCCAAGTCATAGCTTTATTTAGTTCATGTTTTTGTGCGCTCATTATAGTTACCACAAGGTCAGATTTTGTCTCTAAATGCAACAACCCACCCTAGCATTGCCCCCAGTCTGTTTGTGGCAGTGGTTGCCTTGCTGATGTCTCCTGCCATTTAGTTTACGACGTTCAATTCGTTGGCGTATTAGGGACATTTGAAATGCTTTTAACGAAGCTAACATACATATTTCCACCCCATAAACCATAAACCCACCATAAATAACATAGACTTCAATTATCGAATTTACTGGAAATTAATTATTATTTTGTTCTTTTGGAAATATTACCTCGCCAATGTGATAATTTACAAATGAATTTACCTTTAAAGAAAACTTGAATAAATGCGTCGTCTTTCGACTTGTCTAAGGTAAGTGAGCGATTTCATTTTAATTTGCTTATCATTTTTATTTTATAATATTGTATTCTTTTTGTTTAAAAAAACTATCAGGTAATATTTTATTTTTTAGAGTGCTTTTTTAGGTCGTTACTTTTATTTACAATCACATGAGCACTTTGTACTATTCAAAATCTCACCTGGGACTTTGGACCATTGCAAACTAAATTCCGTAATAAGGATTTTTATTTTAAGGAAAAATATTCCTGTTTATTTAACCTTTACTTTAACCTTTTCCTTTAAATGTAACTATATCCAATCCTTCCTTAAAACCTTGCAGAGGATATTACATAAAATTTTCCCAAAGCTTAAGTTTCTACATCTACATGAGAGAATGATGAATTGAGAAAATGTACCTGTCTATCCAATCGTTGCATAAAATTGCATAAAATTTTATAAGAAAACAGTTTTCACATCGATTTCTTATCGGTGTTTGCCTTAAAACATAGAAAAACATTAATGGCAAGAAAATTAATAACTTTTCGAAGGTATGTTGCATATCGACACAGACTGCATTGGAGTTCAACATTAGGTCGTCAAAACCTAATGGATCACCAATCTATAGACTTCTTAGAATTATATACTTATTAATTAGATTTGAAACAATCACATTTATATTCAACATTCCAAATATTGCAATGGGCGATATCTGACAGACAGCTTAATTACAATTAAATAAAAAATAGTGAAAGGCAGTCGAATAGAAATTTATAAAACCTTTGAAACGACGTGTAGTATATTAAGATAACTTTCATTGGCGTTATACATTTTTAAATTTATGTTATCTTAAATTCTAACTTAAAGTTAAAAAAATTGGAGAGAAAAAGTTTCTTACAGCGGCACATTTCCGAAATAAAGAAAATACACAAGCGAAGACCACACGAAAAAAAACTAGATAACTTTTTGATGGGAAATCGTTGAAAAAATTTTAGTTCTTCGACTAAACTAGAATATATCTAGAATATATGTACTAGAATATATAGTAGTAGCGTCCTCGCGCTCAACACGGCGTGCGGCTCGTCACCTTCGTGGACTATCCTCCACAGTGATTAGAGTGGTAAAACAAGAATTTCTACTGTTCTAAGGGTGATAACGAACCCATATTAAGGAACCACCATTTAATCATGTTTACAAATATAATACATATGTTAAATTTTGCACGAAAAATTTTAGATTAGACATTTTAATAATTTGTTCAAAAAGTTTGCAATGACGTTTCCAACGCGACAATACTACGATTCACTCTGACCAAATAAAATTTTTCAAGCATACATTATACCCTTGAACTTAAATTGAGGCTTCTATTGGTAATATATTTATTTATTTAACAATTTAACAATGATATGCTAAATATATATACAATATAACTATTCTTAGATTTTTTAACATTAACAAAGAGTTCAGGGGATAAAATATGGGATAAGAGGTTATAATTTTTACATATAGTGCGAAAGGGATCGTGTTCAGCATGATTGGTTCGGTACTCTTCGATGAAACGTCATAAGTTTGCATTTTGAGCAGTTTAGGAAGAAAAGATTGCTTGAGCACCACGAATAGATCTCATCTAGGTCTAATTGCAGATGCCTGTGCAGAAAATGTTCCAAAAAGAAGGCATTTACAAAACAAGTATACAAACAAAAAGTATAAACAAAAGTGGTCCTAGATGACTAACCTAAGTTTCTCAAGAAGTTTGGAAATACCTATAAATTAGATAGCGATGCTCCAAGAATAGCTTAAATAATATAGTGAGAGGTAGGCTTAAAAGATCGGAGCACCGTCAGAGGATGCAGCTAGGTACCTTGTCTGGACCTGGTGAAAATGATATTTTTACTGATGAAAGAGCCGTAAATACATCGTGACAGTGGAATTTAGAAAGATATATGTTTTTATGTATGGCAAGCGATAGGAATAATTAGAGGAGATTGAAAAAATGACGCAAACAGATTAGCAATACTTATGTACATGTGAAGAGTCAGAATTATTGTTATATGAGAGTGGAATATATAGCAGTTATCGGAAATAGTTGACCGATCCTTACAAGAAGTTCAGAATGAAAACATTTCCTTATAAAAGGAGTTTTGATAAAGGTTGTGACCTTTTAAGGGAGCTTCGACTCCCTAAAACACGAAAGGTATGACATCGATCATTCAGTTTTTAAGCTATAGGATATAGTCGTCTTATCCGTATAAAATCAATTTAAAATAAAAAAACATTTTGTATAACTTTTTATAAGCTTATACTCTGGCAGTTAAATGGCGGATTATATCTGTTGGCAGATATAAAAAATAACTTTGGAAGAAGGTAATCAAAACTTTGCAAATTATATTCTTTAAGGTATTGCCACAAAAGCGCAAACTAAATAGCCGGTTAACAATGTCTCAAATTTCCTTAAAAATAAGTACGTATGTACCGAAGACCCTTATTTACCAAGAAAAATATTTTTTATTAATACACAAAAATGTATTAAGTAATTAAGTGGAAAGTCCAAAATACACAAGGGACAGCCCGATAAGATCCTGTAGTTGTCGTAAAATATACCTAAATATATGGCCCTCCACAGGAATGTTTTTGTTTGCCTTTGGAATTTGATCACTGAGGGCTGAGAGGGCTGTAAATAACCAAACATGCCACTAGAATCCACTTGTTTTTTAAGTGATGAGTAGCGGTATGGGAAGAGATAACAAGATCCTCAGGCTGCCATTCAAAACAAATTCAATCGACTTAATTAATTAATAACCATTGGAACAAGAGTGAGCGCAATCTAATAGATTGAATCTATCTGACACTCGTCGTAAACTAGTCTGGAATCACAGCAACCCCCCAGATAGTGGTAACCGCGCTCGTATCTAATCTCGACCGCGATAGACTCCGACGGAACCCCCCTATATCGTCTACTTGGGCGACTCAATAGCTTGCCATTTTGCATCGCAAATCAATCCACTTGGCTAGTCACTGGCGATGATGGCGATCGACTTTATGTCGCTATATAAAGCACCACAACATGGTGCCGGATATCAGACTAAAACTTGAGCCATGAGGGGTCTAACCAAGAGCCTTGTATGCCTCGCCCTCCTGGCGGTGGCCAACGCCCAATTCAACACCAACTATGCTTCCGGACGCAGTGGTATGGTCCACCTCTTCGAGTGGAAGTGGGACGATATTGCAGCTGAATGCGAAAACTTCCTGGGCCCCAACGGCTTTGCTGGAGTTCAGGTAAGGTTTATTTTTAACGGATCTATGAACCGGCCTTAAAACCAATCTATCTGGTTTGCAGGTATCGCCCCCGAACGAGAATGCCGTGAAGGACAGTCGTCCGTGGTGGGAACGTTACCAGCCCATCTCCTACAAGCTGGTCACCCGTTCCGGAAATGAGGAGCAGTTCGCCTCCATGGTAAGGCGTTGCAACAACGCCGGAGTGCGCATCTACGTGGACGTGGTCTTCAACCACATGGCAGCCGACGGTGGCACCTACGGTACCGGCGGCAGCACCGCCAGTCCCAGCAGCAAGAGCTACCCGGCAGTGCCCTTCTCCTCGCTGGACTTCAACCCGACCTGCTCCATCAACAACTATAACGATGCCACCCAAGTGCGCAACTGCGAGCTGGTAGGTCTCCGCGATCTAAACCAGGGTAACTCGTATGTACAGGAGAAGGTTGCCGAGTTCCTGAACCACTTGATCGACCTCGGTGTGGCTGGATTCCGTGTGGACGCCGCCAAGCACATGTGGCCCGCAGACCTGGGAACCATCTATGGCCGCCTCAAGACCCTGAACACGGATCACGGTTTCTCCTCCGGTGCCAAGGCCTACATTGTCCAGGAGGTTATTGATATGGGTGGCGAGGCCATCAGCAAGTCCGAGTACACCGGCCTGGGTGCCATCACCGAGTTCCGTCACTCCGACTCAATCGGCAAGGCCTTCCGCGGCAAGGACCAGCTTAAGTACCTGACCAACTGGGGCACCGCCTGGGGCTTTGCCGCCTCCGACCGGTCCCTTGTCTTCGTTGACAACCACGACAACCAGCGCGGCCATGGTGCCGGTGGTGCCGATGTGCTCACCTACAAGGTTGCCAAGCAGTACAAGATGGCCTCCGCCTTCATGTTGGCCCATCCCTTCGGAACTCCCCGCGTCATGTCCTCGTTCTCCTTCACGGATACTGATCAGGGTCCACCCACCACCGACGGTCAAAACATCGCCTCGCCTTCCTTCAACAGCGACAACTCCTGCAGCGGTGGATGGGTGTGCGAGCACCGCTGGCGCCAGATCTACAACATGGTTGCCTTCAGGAACTCCGTGGGTTCCGACGGAATCCAGAACTGGTGGGACAATGGCAGCAACCAAATCTCCTTCAGCCGTGGTAGCAAGGGCTTTGTAGCCTTCAACAACGACAACTACGACCTCAACAGCTCCATCCAAACTGGCCTTCCCTCCGGCACCTACTGCGACGTTATCTCCGGAACCAAGAGTGGATCGTCCTGCACTGGCAAGTCCGTCAACGTTGGATCTGACGGCAGGGCTAACATCTACATCGGTAGCTCCGAGGATGATGGTGTTCTGGCCATTCATGTCGGCTCCAAGTTGTAAGAAACCCGATCTGGTTGCCGAAGAACGGAAAATTCAACTGAGATTATAGTTTTAAAATAAACGATGAGATTATTACCATACAAGCTTTGAAACTTTTTTGTTAAGGTTTAAGAGAGTTATAAGTGGAATCTGACCTTTATATAAACAAGGAAGAAAATGGGTTTTAAGAGCGAAATTTAGTATTAATGTTAAAAAGTTTTAGAGGTATTCTTGGCACTCGGTTTTAAGCAAACTACAACCAATTTTTACAGAGATCAATCCCACCCGATCTGTTTATGATATCATTAAAAGTGAGACTAGTTGGCATAGAACCAGAAGGCGGCCATGCTAGTATCGACTCAAGAGTGGATCCTGATAAAGATATATACTTTATAGGGTCAGAGAGGTGTCCGTCACTGCGTTGCATACTTGTGATTACCCTCTGCAAGGGTACAATAGCTCTTGACAAGAAATGAAAGGTAACTTCTCCGGTACCGACTCGAAAGGTCGCAAGCCACAAACGGAGGTCGGAAACGCTTTCCATAAAATCACACAAAAATCCATTTAATATGTTTCTCTATTTGTCTTACATTGTTAAAAAGATTTCAATATAATAATATAGATACAATGCACATATCCGAGACTCTAGGCTATAGGCGTTTGTGCCAAGTTTGACCAGGTTATGTGGCTCACTTCTTTTGGGCCGTGATAAACTTTGTATTCTTCTTTAAAAGATAGAAGAGCCCTTTATAGTTCATAAATTCCAGCGGGGCAAGGCCAATAAAATATAATGCACTGGCAAAGCCAGAGTGCGACGACAGCGTGGCAGACGAAAAAATTACCGACTGAAATGGCGGGCGGCAGTGCTTATAAAACCCAGACTTGACTCCTACTCCGATTTTAGCTTCAGCCTCGGCATTGGACCCCTCTCGCGGACCCGTTGGGCTTCCTTTACTTAGTCGCTTGAAAGTAAAGTAAAACGGAGAGTAACGAGAGAGCTGAAGGAGGGGAATGAAGGAAGGGTCGCAATTGAAGCCAGAACTACGGCCTGCCACGCCCCCACACAGTTGCAAACAATGAAATGCAGTTGAAAATTATGAAAATTATCTGGCACGCCATTTTTATGCCAGAAACTTTGCATCTAAATGTCCATAAATGAGGAAGCGACGCGACGCCGCATGGCAAGGATCGCATGAATGGAGAAATAAAAAGTCTGCCCAGTAACGAGCAGGATAAACGGTTGCCTGCAATTGGCTAAGTGTAGGCGTGGCTTTAGGCCAGCTACCAGCTTCGGTGCCCACTACCAAAATCCGCAGAATCTTTCAGGACTTAAGTGCCGTCCAGTCTCATTATAAAACAGTGAATAGATTTATGTAACTCGAGTATATAAAACGATAACTAAGTTTTAAAGAAGAATATGTCCTGTCGACAAAATTTAATTCTAGGACACGATAGGCCACTAGACAATCGGACACTATATTTCTCAGACAGTGATCCGGAATCCGTATCCCTTGCTTATGCACATAGTTGAAAGCTTACATTTTTTGAAACCAATATTAATTATTACGCTTGCCTTCATTCTTCAGATGGTCTCTGTTCATCGCCAAGCACTCCGAGCTGCCTTTGGAAACTGCAGGAAAATATGTCATTCGCTTGGACCTCAGCTGCGTACAAATGTGGAAGCATGCGTTCCTTCCTATTGCTTCTTTGCAAGCCGACAATTTCGTTGCATGGAAATATGAACTCATAATTTGAAGCCACTCCCCGGCTTGATTCAAAATAATGTGGAGAACTATATCAAAGGATTTTCATGCCATTTGCCGGAGGTCAGCTGCAACGCACACGAGTCAAAGGGGTATATGAGTTGGACAAACAATAGGAGGGGTTGGATGAACGACCTGCATCAGCCTCAAGGTACATATTTATATTAGCCTGGTTTATGGCATTCTTCTGCGTATCTCACATGGCAAACATATTTGAAGAGACCCATAAATCTTAACAAAGCTTAAAAATAATAAAGTAAATCGTTTTCTGAGGGAAATCTGCTCGGAAAATTTCCATTTGTTACTCTTACAGAGGGTATTATTATTGTGTCCTAAATTGTGCAACCCAGTGCAGATGTCTTGGACGCCCAGTCGATCAAGCCATTCCCTTTCCTCACTCCATAACTGGAAGATGTCTATATATCTCCTTATGTGTACTCAATTTATTTACAATTTAAATCACACATTAATTTACCATTAATACATAATGCTCGATAGACAATCTTTAATACAAATTATTTGATACAAACTACTATTATGTTCAGATGCAAAACTATTTGAAAACAACGTTACCTTTTCTTAAATAATGTTACTGAATTAATTGTGGTGATTTTTACCAAATTCCAAAGATTCGTCACCAAAACTGAGGTGTGTCGC
Organism: Drosophila ercepeae; assembly: GCA_018150545.1. NCBI lineage: Eukaryota > Metazoa > Arthropoda > Insecta > Diptera > Drosophilidae > Drosophila > Drosophila ercepeae. The sequence goes on from JAECWL010000161.1 coordinate 19,673,747, forward strand.
TTTTGTAAAAAACGGAACTGAAATACTGAAATAACACAGATTATTAAATTATGACACAACCCAGTATTATCACCCAGCAAACATCATTAGTATATGAGCGATATGTAGGGCTTATAACATTGGAAGGAAGGAAGGGTATTATAAGCTTTGGATGAGTCCGAAGATGTCCTCCTGTACGTGTCTGTTATCCACCACAAACAAACTGTCGACGCTTCGTGTGATTTAAAGTGTGCTTATAGTATAGGAGACGTCCTGCCCGTGCGCTTACTTTATGTTCGTGGTAAGTTTCTCGTTTTATTCCTCATCACACCTCACGACAGCTTTTTGTGGCTGCTTCACTCATGCCCCTGTGGAGACGGAGGACATATCCATCTGCATAAGGGGCAAATCACAATTCGCATCGAAAATGACATGCGAACACACCCTGACACATGCTCTAACACGGCGGAGCAGGCGAGAGGAAGAAGGCAGAGCATGTCTATATTGCGGTTGCGGGAGGTTCTCTGTGGCTCAGCCGAGACGGGTCCGGTACAGGAGACCGGCTCGTAAGACTAGCAACTTTTGCGACACAAAAAAATTAATTTAAAATTGCTGGCAAGGAAAAGTATTCATGTATTTATGCAAAACATCAAAATAAGACCACACACACCCGTCACACACCGTTTGTTCTTGTTACATTGCCACCCGCCCACACCCAGTACGTGGGTGGGCGAGCCATTGTTGTGGCACCACAGCATACACGCGCCAAGATGAAGCCAGTTTCATTTGAATCGGTGTCAGATTTTGGTCCGCCCAAAAGTGAGAACTCGACAAAACCTTAAAGTGTTTAAAGGCGCTCCTTTCGACGATGACACGCTTCTCAATCCCCGTGTCCCAGTCCCTGTCCCAGGGTAGTTTTTATTTTCAAAAGTTCTGGAAAAACTGTCTGTCATGTGAATGAGAGTGCTGCGAGCAGAGCACATGTTTTCAATTTTCCGTCAGTTGGATAACGCTGCTACCCTTTGCTGGTAAACATGTCCTGACAGCCTGTCAAACAAGTTTCAAAGCTGACTTTTAAATATTAATGCCTCAGAGGATGTGAGTATTGCGGTCGCAGCTCTTGTCAGCTGATTCGCTCCTTTCCACCTTCCATATAGAAAAGGCCGGGATAAGCTTCCAGAAAGCTCAGACCTCCGATTTTATGTTTTCGCAGTACTATCTACCGTACCGTTTTATACCCTAACAGAGGGTTTTCTAATTTTGGTCACAAGCGTCAGACATCTTCTGATTCCGTTGTTCTTTTAAAGATCGGCCAACTATATATGATAATTGGTATATCTATTACCAATAGATACCGCCATTTGGTTGCAAGGGTATATACAAGCCTCGGCTTCACCTGAAGTTAACTTTTCCTTTTTGTTACTGATTAAAATAGCAATGGAATCAATAAATTTATTTCCCCGAAGGAAGATACATATATTCACAGGTGGATTCACAGGATTCATGGAAACACAAGGTATTTTTAAAACCTAAATTGGTCATTTGGGGACTTCAGAAAAATTACATTTTTAAAAAGACAAGAAAATCAATATAAGGATGTCGTAAACGTAAGCTCTCGTTAAAAAGAAATATTTAGTAGCAAATAAGAGTGTGGATGTTGCTGATTACAATAGACTTTTTCAGGTATGTACTTATACCCATATGCATATTAGGTACGTAGACCTTATGTAACAATTATGTAACAAGCATACAAGCATATAAGCTAGATCATCTCTCAGTTTTAAGGCTATCGACTTCAAGCTTTGAACACATCCTTATTTGTTTAACACCCGAGTATATGTAACAACAGCTACGATCGCTCGATTATATCCTATGGATGTCATATAACAGATCAATTACAATTGCTATATTTTCTACATTTTTGCAAATAGAAACTGAAAATTTGCTCAGAGCCTTTCTCATGTAAGGGTTGTTAAAAACTGATAAAAATCAGTTAATATAATGGCTTCTATATAACTCAACTAGTCGTTAAGATACCATACATTGTATATGGTATTCTATACATACACATAGGTACATATCCCTTGGATTAGCGGTAACCTTTTCACCATTATTTTAGTGGTAAGGTCCGTACGGGCCTCCGTGCAATTTGTATAGAATGTTTATACAAAATAAATTTTTTTGCATGCAAAGCGCTACATACAAGTGAAAGTTTAATAAATAGACAAAATTAATTGTTTATTATATTAATAAATATGTTTTTTATTTAAAAAAAAAAATTGTAGTTAATTACAGTTAAATATAAATTTTTTGCTGTACAAGTTTCGCGCCGGTACTTTTCCTGGGTGGAACTAAGAGTAATCTTCACTTGAAAATCAAAAAAGTCACCCTTAATCCGAGGGTTAAAAATAATTTGCATTATAGCGAAAAAAGTTCGTGTCCAAGATTAGAACCTAAAAAGGCTAAAATAAAATACAAAAAATACATAATAATAAATATTATTTAATAGAAAAGAATAATTTAAAATGTAAAGCCCTCCTCCTCGATTCTCATAAGTTGCACTTAACAAGGCCCTATCTTGTATTAAAAAAAATACTTAATAATAAATATTAATTACTAGAAAAAGTTAGTTAAAAATATAGAGCTCTCCTCCTCGATTCTCAAAAGGAGTACTTAACAGCCGCCTTATTTTTTTAAATTAAAAAATATCTAATACTAAAAATTAAATACATAATACTACAAATTAAATACTATAAAATATCTTTAAATTTAGATCTCTTCTCCTCGATTCTCATAAGTTACACTCAACAAGACCCTTTCTTGTTTTAAAAAAAATTCTTAACCCTCGAATTAGCGGTAACCTTTTCACCCTTATTTCTTAAACAGCCGGTTTATTGCCCGATTTATTAATTTTTAATAATATACTATTATTTATTTTATATAATAATCATATTTTTGCAAAAAATATCGCTTTTATATAAACATTCCATACAACTTGTTTGTAGGTCCCTACGGGCCTAACCGTTGATATAAAAGGAAAAAAAAATAGAGAGCTATTACTTCTAAATCAATTAACCGATTGTCTTCAAATGAGTCTTAAAAGTCGCGCAAGACTTTATTTGCGGAATAGGAGTTCGGTCATGGGTACTTTTCCTGGGTGGAACTAAGAGTTATCGTACGATCGTGTTTGTTCAAGTACCAACTTGAACATGAGAAATTAATTTGTTCTAAATAAAAAAAAAATAATAAGAATAAGAAAAATAATGAATAAGAATGGCTCTTGGGTGAATGTTTAAATATAAAAGTGAACAAATATAAATATAAACAACTTACATCACTTTACAAACTAATAATATCAGTCCACTAAAATATTGAAGAACTATCGAAAGCCAATTGAATTAAAATGTATAGCAATGCACACTTTGTGGCCCTTGACAGAATGTTCAAGCATTGAAGATGTAGATAAAGAAAAATATTAAGATAATGTAAAAGGAATCGGACCAGCAAACAATTTTATGACCGATACCCTCACAAAATTGGGCATAAATATATAAAATAGCTGATAAGAACTCTTGTTAGTACATACGTACATAATTGTAAGATTTTTATTATGATATTTTATGAATGAAGTCAGATTTAAAACGGAACTCAATCGTCTCACAGCATTTGTAGCAGGGAACTGCACGAATTCATTTTTTTGTTCATACAGGATCATTAATACGAACACTGTCTGATTAAAACAGTTTGTTCATTTACACAGAGTGATCCGAACGGATCATTGATTTGGAACCAGTATGTATCACTAAGGAACCAGTTCGGATGATTTTTGCGTGATTGGTTCGTTGTATCGAGAAGTACCGAAAATGATCCAAGCTCATACTTGTATGATTGATCCTGATTGGTTTGGTGTCGGATACTGAATAGATCGCGAGTCCCTTCTAAGGACAACTAAATTAAGTTTATTAAATTAATTTAGGTTTAGTCTCATGTTATTAAAAGAGTAATAGAGAAAAGAGTGAAATAAGAGTTTATATAAGATATAAAAATACATTAAAGTAGTATATAGTTATAAAAGTATATAAGATAAAAAAAATACATTATAGTAGTATTTTTTTTATCTTATATACTTTTTTTGGTTTTAACTCGCTTCGAACTTCCCAGTATGCTTCATACATTCTAAGCACCATCGTAATGCATTCATATTTGGTGTACCTACACGATTTAAATCATCTGCCTGGATCGTACAATAACCGCGTCAAATGTTGTACATAAACGTGTAGTACACGTCCTGTACCAAGTTGCAATTCCGTTTAAATAATTTTTATGGTACGCAGCCCCTTGGGCAGACTTTCCTGACCTATTTATTGTATATTCAAATCAGCGCAATTACTCGTGTTTACGAACCAGCTTTATTAGCAACTTAATTAATTTTTATATTCAGTCATTTTAAGCGTCTCAGTGCAGTTGTAGCTTATGTGATTGAATTCTCTGTTTCTGAGCCGCGTTATTTATTTGAGACCGATTCATTCGCGTAAGCGAGAATTTTGTTGGGGAGCTGGGAATGGTTCCTTTTGTACGGTTTTTTATTTACCGTTTTAATTTTTTGTTTTGCCTGAAATACACAAACTTCCCGCCGCCCTGCTCCGTGACGGCATGTCCCTGCCACGCCCCTTGATGTACAGCTTGGGCAATATCAGCATTTTATTGCGCGCTTTCGTCAGTTTCCGCTGCATCTGGCGGCAACACCAGAGGACAACGCGCCAGTGCCCAGGCGATGTTACATTCCAAGCATCAAATCACTTTGTAATTTCGCATTTTTTCATCGATTTCAAACGCAGGAGGACCCCCCAAGCGCCACAAACTTAAGTAATTCTTTCATAATACAACAACTCTGAATTATTCAAGAACAAAAACTAAGTATTGCCGAATTTCTTCTTTTCATAAATAACTTGGATAATCCCAGGAGGGGATTTCACGTGTCTGTCAAATGACACATAAAAATGATTTGCTGGAATCCAATTCCGTGGCACCACGGACCACTGTGCGCGGCGTCCGCCATCATCATTATTGCGAGCATTTTGTGCGCACTGACCCGCTATTTGCGCTTTTCCCATTACATTCGGTTTGCCGTTATGCCCCCTCCCAAACCCCCTCCCACTCCACCAGCTCCCCTTGCTTACTTATTTATAGCATAACTGTTTCATTGTTGGCTCGCGGGCATGAACTATCTGCCAGTCCTTGCCTCCCTGGGTGTGCCAGGGTGTGTGTGTGTGCGATCCGCTGGCTTCTGCATCAAATCTGTTTTGCCATGTAGTTTTCATGTTAAACGCGCTCAAAATTAATGGTCACACATACGAGGAGCAAGCACACACACAAGCCGCTGGGTTTTTGAAATAGAAACGAACGTTATCGTTACAAATGTCCTTTCCGCTGCCTGTCAGCATGACTAAAACTCTCAGACTGGGCCCCACCGCCTCCCCGTCTTTCGCAGCTCGCCGTTCGCCGTTCGGGGTCCCGAGTCCGGAGTACGGAGTCGGGAGTCCTGAGCCCGGACCCCCAGGCAATGTAAGTTGAGCTGACCTTGTTGCTGCTGTTGGCGGCTCTATCACTCGCCATTTGCGCGCCACTCGCTGATTTGATGTTCCCGAGGAGAATCCCGGCCACTATCCCCCCAGCTCAACGTGCATTTAATGTCCGCCAGCAAAACAATTTTATTTTTGTTTGACTATCATATGTAACCATATACTGAGACGGAAAATGGTGCGATACAGGATAATTGCATTATGTTTGTCTTTGCGGGGAACATTAATATCGCTCAACAACAATAAAAACACAAATAAACTTGAGCTTCTTATAAAAAGGACATTTGTAGGTGCAAATGCGATGGCAAAACAATAACAAAAAGTTTGCATTAGCAAGTAAAATTAATTACATTTTAAATTACAATATCATGTGTGCGAATATACGAGTATATAGGAAATATATCAATCTAATAAGCTGTTTTATTTATATTGAAGGGATTAAGGATTTATTGCTTATCATATGACAAAGGATATTGTTTAAAAACCATCTATTACCTTTAAAAAAAATCCGCTCTTATTTAAGTCCAAAACAAACTGTATTGACATTTTGGAAAGAAAAAACTAGAAACTAATAGGAGGACTATACCCGGTACTCGTCCTGCTACTTTCACGTTTTTTCCCCCATATACTCAGCTTTATCTCTTATAGGTTTTGAGAATCTCTTGTTCATATATTTATTAAATGAGATACATTTACTTCACCCTAGAATCGCTCGAACTAAGCATTTTTCTGGATTTTCGGATAATTTTCACTAGATGAACAATCTATTTTGAATCTTCGGGTTCTAAAATATTTTCCATAACCTACAAAAACGTAATATAATATTCCCAGTTAAAATGTGATATTAGTTACAAATATACAAAATATCAGGGATAATTCGTTACCTTATTAATTAATAAATTCAAAACAATTTGTCTCCGTCCGAAGTAAGCTCTTCTTTATTGTTTGATAATTGAATTGTAACTACATATAAGTCTATTTGAAGGATTTTCAAAACAGCATAAATGTTCCACTCGCCGCGTCATGCAAATCAGTTAGGAAGGATACACGAGAGGAGATGGGAGAATATGATTCTGAATTCAGTTTTTGGGCTTAGGTAGACTGGGAAATTTATTTTGTCTATTTGAAACTGGATGTGACTCCGGCAACCGGCTTCCATCCCGGCTGCGAATTTGCATAAGCATCTCTCCTCCGTCATTCCAGATTCCAGCTTACACTCGGCACTCCAGGACGCATAAAGTTAAATTAATGCCTTATCGGGTCGGTGCTGCACATCACGCAAGCCCGCTGCCCGATCCGGATTGTCGTTTTCAATTACACTTGAGCTTTAAGCGTTTTGCGTTTTTGATTCCCCTCCGTGCCCCGTACAAATTATCAACTTTCGGAAAGTGGTTCATAATTTTATTAAGCAACATTTCGCCTTGCTTGCTTTCGGCCGTGTTGCGTCGTTTGCCGTTGATGAGATTTTTGCCACGTGCAACAAACATCTTTCTGCCTTGCCAGGGTACTATGCTTGGGGAGAGAGTAACTCCGTTCCTGAACTCAAAAATACTACATCTATTTTTAATTCGAAACTCAAGTTTAGTGTATTTTGAATCAGTAAGCTAGCTTAACTATTTTGTGTCATGTATGTTACATACATATTTCAATTAATATTTTTTGTAGCTAATTTAATATTAATCCATTAAATATATAACACCGAATTGTAAATATTAGTTTCAATTTAAAAAGGCTTTGTTACCCTTTGCGTAACTTCTGAGGCCCCAGCCCCATCTGCCACAAGGGGATCCAAGGGTATCCGTCAGCCCGGCTGCTTGTCTCAGGCCCAGTTTTCACATCATTTGAGACGTGTCTGGCATGAGAATAGCTGCTTCGGTACTCCTGAATATCTAAAACGAAAATAAGGACTCTTTGCGTTGGGTGCGTCATCTTTCTGTAACTTAGTTTTAGGCAGAAACTCTATTTGGGCGTTGCTAGTCCCAGAGTTCACGTGCTCCTCCTTGGAGTTCATTGAGTAATGTTCTAATGAACTTGTAATTTCTTTTTAATATGCGTAAAATTTGATTTTACTTCCAGTTCTTAGTTCTTTTAGTTTCTGAATACCCTTGCAAAGGATATTCTAAGCTTGTCTAAAGGGTTTCAAGAATTGAGGGATGATGCATCCCCGACCCTGTAAAGGTACATATACCAAAAAATTTAAGTTGCAAAAAAAGTATCAAGAAATTTTCCATCTGAAGCTCTATATATTGAAGTTTATTAGACGAAACACAATCTATTGATTTAATTTAAAACAAGAAAGGTCACCTTTCGGATACCCGGTACTCAAATTGTCTCAAAGGGGCGCCTTTTCCAATAAATATTACCTGGAAACCCTTTTTATAAATGGGTTTTATAAAAAATAAACAGCCAATCAAGATGTCTTTAATTTCTTTATAAATTACCCGATTTGTATGCTCGGAAATGCTTCCTTCTCTGTGTTACATACACTTGCACGAATACATAATACCCTTGTACTCTACGAGTACCAGGTATAAAAATACAGTGACGTAGGCAGTAGACCCACATCCTGGGGAAGATTCGCCCCACCTTGCATAACCGTAAGTGGGTATTTCTATAAACACAACCTTAAGATTCAATAGACTTTTGATGTTACCATTAGGAATACAAATTTATGAATGTGTGTATAGAAGAAGCTAAATGTATAAGCTTGGATTGAAACACGAAGTTGTAAGTTGAAAGATATTAATATACAAGATATTATTGTACAAGGTTAAAACGCACCTACTTCAAGGGTAAAACTTGTTGAACTTATAATAAAATCAGTTTTATCAATACATCGAAATTTTATTAACTAAAAGCGATATTACGTTGCCGTTTAATCTCGGTAGAAATACAATGTTTTGCTCTTGTGGGTGGGTGACAACTAATAGAACAACAAATGTATGCGTGTTATTAAAATTCCGCCTCAAGGGGTTCCTGTTTTTGCTCGACATTATCATATCCACAGCAATAATTCAAAAGCCTCTAAAATCAATCGTTTTCGCTTTGTGATGTGATACCCTCCCTGGAGCTAACGGGAGCAGCTCTTAAAGTAGCTCAGGACCTTCCTATTATTAACGCCCCATTTCAGGGAGTGAATGGGGATGAGGAATCTGCGCCAGTTGGGGATTTAGTGCGGGGCAAGGTCGCTTGGTAATGAGCGGATTGACGTGTCTCGGTTGAAAGCCGGCATCGGGAGGCAACTTACTCTTTATAATTGGAATTATCCTCGTGATCAGCATTAAACATTAAACATTAAACATCAAGAACAAATTCCACGACAACCGGGTACGCATTCAAGTGACTTAATTAAACGTTTCCTGGCATAAATGAACGAGGAGTGTGCTCGGGGCAGGCTCGAACTGATGTACATGTATCTGGGGCGTATTCCGGCCGTACATGCGGATTGGTTTTTGGGAGAATATAGTTCCAGGAGTGAGGTGGATGTAAGGCAACCGCTTGATAAGATCTTGAGCGACAGGAAGCAAGTTGTAGCTCTTTTGACAATCGTTGTTGTGTGTCAAAGTGAAAAAAACCTGACGGGGTGTAATGTCAAGGTCACTCAAGGTCTTTGCACTTCGTATCTGCGCAAAAGTCGACTGCTGATTTTTTAATCAAATTTAATAGAAATAATCTTTTTTTTTTAAATAAATAAATTTTTGTAATATTTTTAATATGAATATGAAAACAAATATGTATTTTGAATTAGTATTCTACTATTAAGAAAATCTGCAAGCTATTAATTATACATACGTTGCTATATGATGGCAATATAAATATATTGAATGCCATGATTCTTAATTTTGTTTTTTACGTACCTTTTTTGCTGAATTGACCTTAACTCCTAACCACTTGTCAACGGTCTCTGAGAACGCAACGGTCTCTGAGAACGCAACGCATTTTAAATGAAAATATTACGAACTATTGCATCTATTAACCTTTTCATACCCTTGCAGGGGGTATTCGATTTTGGTCAAAAGTGCGCAAAACAGTGCGGTGCAGTATCTATTAGGGCTATACATAGCCCAATTGATATATATGTAATATATTTTAAATATAACCTATAACGTGTAGCTGCCATATATACATATATTCCATGATTTTACGGAATCTGCTATAACTTTTTTTTATACAGATTAAACTACAGCTGTCATATAACTGGACGATCGAAACTGCTGTAACTCTCGTGTTTTTGAGAGTAGAAGCTTTCGACGTTATTCAAAATCCATTTTAAAAGAAACTGGAATGATTCTGAAAAAAAAATAAGCATTCGTAATTTTCAAAATTTTTTATTTTTATTATTAAAATAAATTGTTGCGCTTTACATTTTCAGATTTTTACAAATACAGATTTTCACAAATATATTTATAAACTGCCGCATTAAATAATCTTAATTTACCTAATGCCATTATCCTGAAAAACTGTTTTCATTCGAAAAATCTGTTTTTCGTTACCAAATTAAAAAAGAGGCGGATTGAAAGCCAACATCATCTTAGTTTTTAAGTTGCATACCTTTGGGCAGCCCCCTTTTTATTAGCACTGTTATCTGTAGAGCTTAAGAAATAAATCCTATTTTTTAAATTACTGCTTAAATATTGGTTGTGGACCGAAAGTTTGTAAAAAGGAGCATTAGAATTCTTCTTTTTTTACATGAAATTCTAATCAGAACTTTTTTTGGTGAACGATTTCTCAAAGAGGGGTATTGGTGTACATAGCTAATAAAATTAAATCGTTTTTATTTAAAAACTTAATTAGTGTTTGTAAACAACAGGAACTTTTAGAACTCTTTGAGGTCTAACCCTAATCAGGACTCTTTTTAATTAATTATTTAGCATTATTCATTAAAAGGTGCAATGCGTCGGCTCTGTTAATGTTAACCAATGCTTAACAAATATGTAACAAATATGTTGTATGAAAGCCCCTAAATCTCTTCGTTATCTATCTGAACTATAATCAAAATCAATTTTTTTTATCATGTATTTACGATTTATAGGCCATAAATTTACCATGAAATCGATCATCCTGTGTATTTCGTTAAAATTGTATTTTGGCACAACATGTTTTATATCGAGCGTTGGATCGGACATATCCTCACGCTCGGACGCAACCGAACATTATTGAAGCTTGCTCGACGGGTCGAGTTCGAAGCGAACTCGATACATACAGCGAATACACAAACCGTGATAGCAAATCATACAATAAATCGAGTTATCGATATGTTGGGTAATTTTTATATCACTATTATGCCGACCACTGAACAACCCTGTTCAATTCGTATTTTAACGCAGCGATCGGCGTTTGGCGGCAGCGGGCATATTCGTGGTTCCGTAACAACGGAGCTAATCTCCCGACGCGGTTTCCGATAAAAACTGTCAACGCATAGTGCCCCGAGGAGTCACACAACCCGTAGTACCCGGGCGCGCAAATTCTAACGCAGGGTGAGGTTTTTCCCTGCAATACCATGTAAATACCATCGGCACTTGACACATCCCTTGTTTACGCACATGCCTATGTATGTACAAACTCGTATACATTATAAGCAATAAAGATTTACAGTGGTCAAAAACACCATTAGGCGTTAGAAATCCAGAGAAAAAAGTGCTAATTCGAGGCAGTGGAGCGGAGACGCTCGAACGCAACCGCTCTTCCCTGCCTCTCAGACTGATCCGCCGTGTAACGTCAAACCTGTTGATAAGGGCAAAGCACGCGCCCCACCGCCTCTTTGTTTTGCTCCTCTGCTTCTGTTTTATTTGTGGGATCGCATTTGTAATTACAACTGGATTGCGATTGGATGAGTGGCAGTGCCATAGAAGAGCCACAGGTGTTGCTAGGGATATCTATTCGTCTCCAAATGACACTGTACTCTGTACTAAAAATAAATATCTATTAATGAAACATGTGAATCCGTGGAAAAACCACCCAAAGAACACAATATACACCAAAGAACAGACTGTCAACTATAAATCAGAGCCAAAGCCCTCGCTCACACGTACTTTTTATCATTTTCAAACGACGAATAATCAAATTCCTGATATGGACAGCTACACAAGAAAAAGCAGGAGTTGGAAAGGTTATTGGAAACGATCCAGAGGGACCCGCATCCTCACGGGTTTCATTGGACTTCTAAATGAACAGAAATTACATCTTTTAAGCTTTCCAGCTCTGTTCCAAGATGCACGCATAAATTATCATTCGTTTCATTTATTGGCTGACAATAGTATTAATATTTATATAATTTGTGTCTAGACTCTATATGAGATGATCTATTTATGTTTGTGGATATATTTATTCATTTTAACTATAAATATATATCCACAAATAACTATTTGTATAGAAAACAAGAAAGGAAAACTAACTTCGGGTGGGGTAAAGTTTATATACCCTTTTGATCAGATGTCGGATTCTATTTGTGAATGATATAGCAAATCATATGGGATAGCTATGGGATATATGCGTTTTCTAGTTTGATCCAGATCACGCATAAAAACGTCTCAGAAAAATTTCAACGTTCTATCAGCAAAAACATGGAAGATATAGCATTTCCGATCGTTCAGTTAGCTATAGGTTATATAGTTTATGATAGGTTTTAGGTTATATACTGGATGCACAGCAAAAAAGGGATAGATATCGTCCTTGTTATTGTTATTATTTAAGCTAATGTGGCTTATTAGGCTTAGTCTTAGACCATAACACTTGAGGGTCAAACAGACTCAATCTCAGGAGGTGATTCCGACCAAGAATATATAGGATCGGAGACCTATCCTTCACTGCGTTGCCCACTTGTGACCAGAATTATCATACACTCTGCAAGAGTATAAAGATAATCATTGTCTGACTTTTGTCCCAAAGTATATTACAGTTCGCGATACAAATAAAAAAGTTGATAAAAATTGATTGTGAAGCACAACTGTGGGAGTACATAATATAAATAAATAAAGGAGTTTTTATATATAACATTGATTTCAATCAAATAAATAGAAGGGATATCCACACATTGAGGTTCTTAGCCCCTTTAACTATGTGGTTCCAGTTTCAGTCTGGAGGTGTCGGACCAGCACAGTGTGATTCCGGCCTATCGCGACCTACCCAAGCCAGCGGAACCATAAACGATTGGAGAAGTATGTTTGTACACTCGATACCGTACTCATGGACATGGAATTATTCACCTTAAATGGAAACAACCTCGATAACCCAGCCGTCTCATTTACACTCGGGCCAACTTTGAAATTATCGCTGATAAGCGTTAAGAATACAATCTTTGGTGTACCAAAATTTTTAAGAATTCGGGTGCGTAGTTATTACTAATGGAGCACTGAAGGGGTAGACTCTATAAGAGTTAAGAATACAATCATTGGTGTACAAAAATTCTGAAAAATCGGGTGTGTAGCTTTAACTTACAGAACACTGGAAGTGTGCTCTTGAAAAGCCCAAAAGTCGATTTGGTTCAACTTAGGTTTCTGATTCGAAAATCAAACTTTTTAGAAGCTTAAAGTAAACGGATCCTTTTGGTAAGAGATATAACTGGCCGATCCTTCTAAGAGACTCAGTTCCTTCCGGTCTTTCCGACTTATCTACAGCGTCAAAACTAAGGGACAAGATTCCTTAAAACAGACAAACTGACATGGTTTTATTGAGAAGGTGATCCTGATCAAGAATATATAACTTTATGGGAAGATTTCTCCTTTATTGCGTTCCATACTTGTGACTAAAATTATAATAACCTCTGCCAGGGTAACAATATAGCAAAACGTAAAGAAATCTACCTTCTATCGCGTTCGTGATTCTTATAAAGATTATGAATAATTTTAAGGGCCAAAGATGTTCATTGCCCTCTGCTGGTATAGGGTGCTTTTTTCGAGGTATAGAACTTTAAGTTGGCATTACTGTTCAAGATGGCGACCGATTTAACAGTTGTGAAGTTATTTATTGTCAGTTTGGTTTGGCAATTCATCATAAATAGACTCATGCCTGGGCAACGCTTGCAAATAGTGCAATTTTATTTCGAAAATAATGGTTCTGCGAGCACTACGTCCATTTTATCGTCGACAAATGGACTTTATGGACTGGTGGAATCATTAGTCCGTACTTCTTCAAAAAAAAGAACAATACAGTCAATGGCGATCGGTATTGAGGCATGGATTACTAACATTTTCATTCCTGAATTGAACAAAAATGATGTCCAGGAGCTGCGGTTCCAACAAGACGTCGCAGATTGGACGTCCAGCTTGGACTACATCCGAGTCAGTCTTGGCGGTCATGTGCCAGAAATCATATTTGAAACCTAATGCCACAATATTATCTTTCGGATAAAAAAAATTCATGTCAATCAATAATCCATCGTCGTTTTATTACAATTTAAAGTTTTATACCTCTGAAAAAAGCACCCTTTATATAATACTATATAATCAAGATCCAATTCTCCAAAAAACCACATTTTCTTTGTCGAAATTATGAGATTTCCGTGGTCGCACGAGGGGCTCGTAAAATGACTTTCAATTAAATTCCTATTAAGTGTGTATCAACTAGTAAAGCGATTAAGAATTGGAATGAAGAGTCTACTACTTAAAAGCACAACTTTAGATTTAAATTCGATTAATTCATTTTTCAAGTACTGTAAATATTTATGTTTCATTTTAAGTAATATTTATGTGCAAGAACAAGTATGTAAAAAATGTAGGACATACTCCTTCATTGACCCCATTTCCAGGGACTACTAGAACTCCTAACTAGTAACTCCGGACTAAAGCCTAGCTTCTATACTATAAAGAAGTTCTACCCATTCTTACTGAAAATAGATCATATGAGATTCTTATTTTGAAACGTAGATTAGAAAACGAAGAAGTTCCTTCATCACTCTATTAAATTTTAAATGGTTTCAAAATTTAAATAGTTTCCACAGTTAATATTATCTTTATTATTACAGAATATTATCTTCAAGTGCCGGGCCTTATCAGAAAACACAGCAAGCTAACCATTTTTCACATTTATCAATTCTTTATATAGATCAATGTTGCGACAATAAACCCAGAGGTACAAAAGACTGTTGATAGAGTTGATAGAGAGAACACCCGCCTGCTAACTATGATCACAACATAATCAGTCAACCCCACACTCAGACGACACACACACAACAAGGGATTATTTCCATAATAAAAGGCGTGGCGAGATAACACTGGGAAGAATGTCCAAGTACCAGAAACTCGACGGAGGCAGTGCGTCGTCCGCTCACGAAGATGACTTCGACTACTTTGATGACGACAAGCCCGAAAACCGATCCGCCCATGCTCCGAACAATTACCACAAATACAGTAATGCCGATAGCCCAGTTAACAACAACAGTATCAACATGGTAACAATTGGGCCCAAAGCAGGCAGGCATTCGGAAGAACAGACCTGGGAAGTGCCGCTGCTGGTCGAAGATAATCAGGTGAGCATTTTCTGAATGCAAAAACTTTTCAGACCAAATCTAAATTAATTGTAACTTTGAAACTGTCTCCCTGGAAAAGGAAGCACTTTGAAACTGTTTAGAATCAGACAAATATATTCTTGGTTGCTTATTACAAATAAATTTGAGATTTGCTCTTGATTTAGTCTAAACATTTCTATGGGTTATTATCCAATTTAAGATACTATAGTCATGTTTCATTTGGAAAATATATTTTAAAACGTTAACAGTATAAGATACAATTTTGACCAAAAATATTAAACCCTTCTTTATATTTAATCATTTGCTAATTTTTTTAATTCGAGAAAATGATCTTTGATCAAAATTGGACCTGATCTGTCTATTTGAACGGATATTTGTGGAATTAATATACCAGTATCCTAAATAAGAGGAATTTTCGCAGTCAGTGTTTTTGATTTTCCATGTTGCCTCAACGGATATTTATAGACTATATCCTATATGGGATCCATCTATGTCAACTATACTATGGCTGGCCTATAACTGAACCATAGGAAATTCCAACGTTGGTTTTTTTGGGAGTGGAAGCTTGGACTTTAAAATATCTATTTTATAAGGAACTGATCTGATGCTAAATATTTGCTATATCTTTTTGCAAAGTTATTTCTAATGTTATCGTGCCAAGTGCAGTAACAGTTTGTCGCAACAGATGATATCGCTCCCCTAAAGATAATAAATTTTGAAATTTGCGACTTGAAATATCTAATGGATCGTATTTTTCCTGTTTTTAATGTTCCTTTTCTTTAAATATATTAACAATAAGCTAAACCTTTACATAGTAAACACTTTCGATTGCTCTTTCAGGGTTTTGAAAATGAGCTAATGGAATTGGACACGGGGCGAGTGGCCTTGCCGATATCAGGAACGGAACATGGGAGTCCGAAGTGTCAATATCTTCAGAGGGGGTTCGAGCCAGACTCGAAAAGCAAATCAACTCAGGAGGCAAAATCAAAGATTCTGGTCGCAATTTTCCTCTGTTGCATATTTATGGTGAGTATCTAATAGATCTAGACGTAGTTTCCGTTTAGTTTTCACCCAGAGTTCACCCATAGTATCCTACTTACCTATATAAATTTATTTATTGAATTGAATTCTATGAAGTGCCTCTGCAGAAAAGCTCTCATTTTCTCAATGTGCCCTTTCGTATTTGTCACCGTCTTTGATTTATATTATATAAAAGTATTTGCGATACTTTTTCATTACAAACTTTAAGCTATTTTGAAACCCTAGTTTCCCTTAGTCTTAAATTAATGCCCCTTCAAAATTTAACCCAAGCTCATTATACATTTACATAAACACCCCACCCAATTCAAATTCTAACACACTTCTGATTAAATTATGATAAATTTCATGGCCTTGGTCACAATAACCACAACTGATGCTGACCGCAGATCATTGAATTCCTTGGCGGGTACGCGGCCGGAAGCCTGGCCATCATGACGGATGCAGCCCATTTGGCGTCTGATTGCATTAGTTTCGTCATCGGTCTGGTCGCTGTTTGGGTAAGCGGCCGGCCACCGGATAAGCGCATGTCCTTTGGTTACAAACGCTTCGGTAAGTGCTCAATTAAGATTGACACTAGGCTAATGAGTGTCGCACCCGCACACACACCCGCAACTTCCATTAATCAGGTCCACTCAGAACGTGCCCAGTTATCATTTCATCCCGCCTTTCCACATTGCATTTGTATCGATTCGGAGCACTTGGTTTCCGTCGCTAAGTTCTTGGACGCTTTGGTTTGGGAGAACACCATTTTAATAATTTCTTACTTTGGCTTGCAGAGGTCCTGGGCGCTCTCATTTCGATTTTGGGAATCTGGCTTCTGACTACCTTGCTCGTGGTGGTGGCAATTCAACGGATCATTTCTCAGGACTTTGACCTGAAGATCAATGTAATGATGGCCATATCTGGGATTGGCATCGCTATTAATATTGTGTAAGTTAAGTTAAGAAACTTAATTTGTTTGCAACGAGAAAAAAATGTACTATCGGTTTGTTACGTTAATGAATCACAAAAGTTCAAAAACTTGGAAAACTAAATACAATTTTTGGAAAAACTATACCATTGTACACCCTATTAGAATAATACGAATATAATTCAAGATTCTTTTATTTATTATAAGGATTACTACAAAATCCAATACCTATTTTACAGAATGATATTCGTCCTACATGGATCGTGGTTCATTGGTGGCCACGGACACAGCCACGGTCACAGCCACGGACACGGCCACAGTCACAGTCACAGTCCTGGCCACGGACACAGCCACAGTCATGGTTTCAATCCCGAAAGTAACCATGGCCACAGCCACAATCATGCTCGGAGTCCCTCCCAGTCTACCTTATATCCGCTTGCCCCCACAGGCAGCGAGAGCTCTCTAATAGCAGCAGTGGGCGAGACGTTAGAAACTACAAATAAATTGCCAAACAATGAAGCAGTTTTTATTCCAAGTGATACGAAATCCTCGATGGCGGACGGGTTGCCAGTTGATCCATACGTTGCACATGAGGAGACGAATTTGAACTTACGTGCGGCCATGATTCATGTGATCGGGGATCTGGTCCAGAGTATTGGCGTCTTTCTGGCCGCCATCCTAATCAAATTTTTCGTAAGTGCTCTCCCATCTAAATATTAAATCGAATAATAATCATATTTCCTTATTTATTCAGCCGAGTGCAAAGTACGTGGATCCCCTGTGCACGCTCCTCTTCTCGGTGATCGTGATTATGACCACGTTGCAGCTGTTTCGGGAATCCATGGTCATTCTTCTAGACGCCGTACCCCCAAACTTTTGCGTACAGAGTCTCAAGCGCGATTTGGGCAATATCGAGGGCGTTAGGTGAGAGGTTGCTGTGAGTTTAAATGGCGGAATCCCAGTTAAATATATTTTTTCAGGTCTGTTCATCACGTAAATGTCTGGCAGCATACTACCAATCACATAGTAATGATGGGGCACCTTGTCATCGGTGAGTTAATGATTTACATGAAACATATTTTCTTATGGCAGCTACATTCGTGTACGCTCTTAAGGGTACACTAGAAAAAGGCTTTCCTCTCCTTGAATTCATATGCGTCATAAATACATTGAATATATTCACATTCCCGAATCATTTTCAGATCCACAGTGCGATAGAGACGCAGCAATGCGAGCAGCCACAAGACTTGTGTACGGCTACCCATACAACGTGCGGCATGCAACAATTCAAATTGAACGACCGCCTACGTAATCTGCCAAGGAGATTCACTTGTAGCTCTAATGTGCTGACCTGCCGTATGCTATATTATTTTGTGATTTAGCCATTCGTTTATTCAGGCATATAGTAGCCCAATTGGTGGTAATTATATTTAAGATTTAGAGTCAATTAAAGCCAAAGAAAGAACGTTTTAAAAATTTGCCCAATTGAAGTATTGTATTGCAAGTACTATTTGCACAAAATTTAGAAAATATTATTAATTAGCCCAAGTGTTCCTAAAAGTAATTATACATTTTATTCCCTCTATGGCGATTTTCAGGAATTTACAATAAACAATTATAAATTCATTTTTCCAAAGATGTTTTTTTAACAAAAGATGTGATCCCTAAATTATGTTCATTAAATAATTTGTATTTATTAATTTAAGGAAATAAAATAAAAATTGAAGAACAATTTTACGAATTCAATAAATTCATTTTAATAAGAAACAAATTTATAAACTTCTGCTGTAAAACTTTGAAAAGATATAAAGGAATTGTGTAAATGTTTCTTAGAAGTCTGTCAAAATTATGAAGTTGAAGTTGAAAACATCCATATTATTATTAGGATGATGTTAAATATAAGATTTAATTGAAAGACAATAACTTTTGTATTTAAAATCAGTTGCTGAGATAAAATTTGATATAGGAAAGGTAAGTTTAAAAAGGCCAATATTATGCAGCTTAATCGCATTCATATGTGAGGTTGTACCAAAAATAAATACAATATAATACATACTTGCAGTTGCTTTGAAGCTGTTCAATATTTATTTATGCACATAGGAATGCGATAATGTATGATGGTTTGTTTGACTATTCATAATTACCTTGGATGCTAATTGTTATTTTAATAATTTATTGCCGAGTGGGACGCAAAGAGAGTGCCGAGCAGGCACGTCGCTACTCTGGCAGTAATTCATATATTGGGCAAACACACAAATCCGATTAGAATATCGCTGGCGAACTGAATTCTGGGCAGCCTGCTCATGTGATACGTGGGTGCACTCCTCCCAGCTGGGTTTCAATGAACCGGAAATGAGCAAATCAAGCACGCCTGCCGACACACGCACACTCACTGCACCAGGGCGTTAACACATGAGTGAAGTCAAGTCGAAGCATCTTAATCAACGTACTGCGGGGACAGTGGCGGGGGAGCCGGTTGTGCATTTGTCAGCTGCCCAACCGCGTCAACAGGAGCTCAGTCCAATCCTCTCAAGATGCGAGCGAGGAGATTCGGCCCGGGCGCAGGCCTTTTTCTGGATTTTCTGGTCTCGGTCAGGCTCTGACCTTACAGTTCAATACGCTCGGACACGATTAAGTTATTTGTAATTTATGAACTGGGACAGACGCGCGCGATACGGAGCCGAAACAAAAATCGAGAAATTTCCATTTCATTGCCAAGCAAAGTGTGTTAAAATGATGAAGAGGTATTTATATATATTTGTATTACGCACACTCATCCTGGGCAATATATATAAGCACTATATTAAGTCAATTGACCTGTCAGGCTAAGCACATAAGCACGAGCGAGTGCGAATGCGATTTAAAAACTGACCCAGTTGCCTAATTTGGGGAAACTTCAACTAATTAATACCCGACAGTCGTCTCTGTTTTAGAAGTGCCCCATCGAGGCGTAGCCCACTCAAAATGCGCAAATGTAAAATTAATGGCATACTTGACTTAATGCTTTCTAATTAGAAATGCATATAACAAAAATCCTAGCAGACTTCTCAGTTGAGCAGAAGCATCCAAATGCAGAAAAAATCCCTGTAGCAAGAAATGACAACTTCATGGGGAGACGCTGCTTGATATACCCTTTCGGATTGGATTCGTGAAGTCCCAAACTTAAATAGATTTTGCCTTTGGTTGAATTGCTAAGCAGTAACAAATACAATATTGCGTAGGTTCGAAATTATTAATAAGACTATTTTATACCTCACCCCGTAGGAAAAAGGATGGCGTTTCAGACTTGTCCGATTGAGGGTAAAAACAAAAGGGGCATGCAAAGTTGCACCCCCAAGCGAAATGCGAATAAACCTAAGGGGAAGTCAAGGAAATTGTTTTTCTTAAGCATTTCCTAAGCATTCCATGTTACCTTTTAATATCATTAATGGACAGATTTTTAAAAATAAATAAATAACAAGAATTTAAAGTAAGAATTTAGTAAATTTTACTTTTACTTTTAAAACACGCAACATGTGACAATAAATACAAAAAACAGCAAAGTTAGTTTATTAGCCTACGATAATAACGAAATAATTTTTTACAAAAATCATTTTTTTAAACAACACTTCTTACCTTTTCGAATTATTTAAAAATAATGAAAATGTAAATGTTATACACGTAATTCCGTAAACGTGGCGGTTCTATGAGAAACTTTAACTAAAAAGTTTTTAAAAATTGTAAAGCCAAATTACAAGTCTGTAGTACGTAAACAATATAAAGTTATATTCGAAAGAGCAAAAACCTATGCTCTTGAAGAGATATATATTATTCATTAGTCCAATTAGTTATAACATCAGTATAATTTTATGTCCATAACTAGCGAGGAATTCATGTCGTCGACTCATTTCGTTACAAGAACCGAATTTTCATTAAAAAATAGTCCGTGCAAATTTCAACTTTCTAGCTGCAAAAACTTGGTAGTTATAGCATTTCTGATCTTTCAGGTATATGGCTACTATAAGATATACTGGACCGATCCCGGGCGTAACGGCTTATATACTGCGTGCAAAAAAAGGAAGGGATAGTTTGAAATCGATAGCTTTTAAACTTAGAGACTTGTTTGTGTATAAACAGACAGACCGACAGACTTACAATAATATATAGGGTATATAGGAAATTTATAGGGCCGGAGATGTGTTCTTAACTTGCACTGCAGTTACTGTGACTTAAATTATCATCCCTCTGCAAGAGCATAAAAATTATCGTAATTGAATTTAGATACGATTTACACATTTTAGTTTTCGTCTTTTATTTTTTTTCACAAAATTAACATCATGATCAACGCGAGTGTGGTTTACAAATTCCTCTTGGAAAAACACATTTAAAATTACTTAGATTTAGTTAAGTCTGATCTTAAATTTATATGAGTATGTATATGCATTGGCAGTTACAGGTTTTCCATCTTACAAAAATTACTAAACGGTACTGAAAGCATGTACAATAGCAGTATGAACAAATGAATAGGAAAGACGCATACTTAATTAATTACTAGCCTTGGCTACTCTTGCCTTGAGGTACATTTCACCAGTCCAATCTGGACAGCATCCAGTTGCAACAAGCTGTTAATTAAATCGCTGCGAGCCGCCAGATCTATTTGGGGAGTTTAACCGCGGATGTCCGTACACATAAGTCTCGTCTGGCGAATCTGAATAGCGGCTTCTTTGTTCTTGCGAATAGTTGAGGGAACTGGATAGGTCTGAAACAGAAGTGAGTGTTTAAACAAAACGCACTACGTACTGGCTCCTCTTCGTACTCACTGGCAAAAGCAGCTTCGTTAAGCTTTGATATGGGAGAACCGCCCAAGGGCGGCATTGATGTCTTCTTTTTGAATACTAAAAACAAAGAAAGCGAAAAATGGCTTTATAGTAAACTTCCAAACTCTTTTTTAAATAGTCGCAGTAGAATGGCTTTGTGCTTTACGCATTATGGAAATTCTTAAATCTAAATGACAACGAATAAGGTCTAAACATTCTATGGTTATCATTTCTTTTAAAGCAAGTAAGTCCAACTCTTAATCTGCGGCTGTTTAAGTCACATCGGGTAGTGCACCATGTCCGCACCCACTCCAATAAGGTCGAAAATCAAAGTTGAAGTCATAAATAAGATATTCTGTAAATGCTACCGCCAGTACTGATGATGATAGCGCAAAGAGTTCGCCGTTATCGACCGAGTTTGCATCGCTGCTGCCCGAAACTTTATGGTATTCATGCAAGAAATTACTAAGAACTTAAAACTAATAGAGAAGTGTAGGCGAAAGTTGTGCGTGGCTTCTGCCGGTCCAGCCTCCTCCTGCAGCTTCTCCCTTTCGAAGTTCCAGTGATGGCACTCAGCCCCAGCTCGGGGCGTGAGCTCCAAAAATTATTAATTAAACTTACCCTCGGAGTTGACTTGCGTGACGCCCTGCGTTTGGAAGCAAGACATGTACACTGAAATATATACAAAGAAAGGGTTCATGGTGAGTGCTTGAATGAATAGGTAAAATATAAATAAAAGTTCTTCGATATACTCGTATGCATTGAAAATGCAATTAATCAAATTTCTACTAAGATTGCCGATTATTTTGCTAAAGATTCTTAATTTATGTTTTCTGCTTTGGGGGATGGTTTTGGGTTTTTGGTTTCAGGAAATGCGTGGGAAACCGTAGAAAAGGACACAGACGGATCCTTACTTCTTATCAGTTTGCACTTGGCAAGCAAAAAGCTAAACGTTAAGTCACGCAGGTAAGTCGCCCGTTTTTATTGGGTGTAAAGTGTTTTGGGGCGATAACACTATGCTTGTCCCAAAAACCAGAAAACAAAAATAAACACCCCAGATTGCACAGTTGGGATCATTTAAATAGTTCCAAAAAGAAAGAAAATTTTTTAAAACAATTTCTTTAAAACTACAACCACAAAACAGAAAAGTTTAGGTTTTATAATTTCTTTAAATGTTGAAACGTTTTGCGTATTTTATGAATTATAATTTTGGTTTTTTTTAGGGGATTGTCTGCCTCAAGTGTATCCCTGTACTATACTGTAAGCAAAACTAACGCTTTGCACAATCTTTTGGCTCCGACACCTTGACACAAATATAAAAAAATTGTAAGCAATATTCTAGTTAAACAGGGAAAAACCAGCATCAAACTATTGCACCCA
This sequence comes from Drosophila ercepeae, assembly GCA_018150545.1. Lineage (NCBI taxonomy): Eukaryota > Metazoa > Arthropoda > Insecta > Diptera > Drosophilidae > Drosophila > Drosophila ercepeae. Next base: position 19,696,901 of record JAECWL010000161.1, read on the forward strand.
AGATGCTGTGCCTGGTCAATGTTCCAGTCTGATTTAAAGGTCACTGGATTTTCGATTAGGCGCTGACCAAAATTTATGGGACTAAAAAAGATGTAAGGGCAACTTCTTCTCGTTTTTATATTCAACGGATAGAGCAGTGAACAACTCTCAAAACTTACCCCAGATAGAAATTATTACAATCACTGTTGTGGTAAGAATGAATCCCAGATTCTCCAACAACCGGTATAGAATAGGTCCGCCAACCTTGTTTCCAGTACATTTTGGTGGTGACATTGAATTGGTGATAATTGGTACCTATAAAAAGCATTATTAACGGTGATGAGTTCTTAAATAAAATCATTAAATTTAAAATACTGGAAAATTATTAAAAATAATGTAAAATTTTAAATTGGTTGATATTTTTATGAATAAGGATGAAAATCCTTACTAGGTAAATATTTTTCATCTGAATGAGTATCGCTTGATACATTTTTTTTTTTTTAATATTAAGATAAATTTATATTTATTCACCGCCAAAAAACAAGACAAACTTTTGCATTTGCAAGGGTTGCCTTTGGGTCTTTAATAATCTTAGTTATAATGTACATTCGAAAAATTTAATTTAAATAAAGTCAAAAGTCCACCTTCTTTGGATTGATTTATAATTTATTTTAATTCCAAATGTGTTGATTTTCTTCTGTGAATTTTCAATTGTAATGGTAGCTGACTCTCTTTTAATCTTAAATTTCCCCAAAATTTTGATGTTTATAATATTTATATTGTACTTACTGCCAAAATAGGCATCGCAATACCATTAGGATAAAAATTGAAGCTTCCCCAAGATATGTGGGATATTACCAAACTTACCTCAATTCGTTGCTCCGTATCCGGCGATATGACTAGTGCATAGAAGTGCTCATCCAACGGGAAGTTGTCGAAAAATCGCAGTCGGAACTTGCTCACTCCGTGTCCGTGCTCTATGAGGTCAATTTCAAAGAACTTAGGGTCCGATGGTTTTACCTTTGGTATAAAATGATTTAAAAATATATATATTAAAGTTAAAATATACGCTAATACATATATAAATGACATTTAAAATCAATTTTTGCTTTTGCTCAATTCCTGTAGGAATCTCTTAAAGGATTGTAAAAAAGGAAAGTATATTTTACTTTCAGCGGAGAATTTGTTGCTTTTGGAGAAGGCAGCTAAGAGTTTCATTGATATCCATTTTATAAGAAACTGTTTTCCTCAAAAAACACCAAGGATCGTCTGTTTTAACTCCTAAGATTCCATATTACTGAAAAGTATACCGAAAAATTTTACAAAAAAAACTAATATTCATGGCGATTAGTTTAAAGCTGCAATTTTAAAACCCAATTAAACTAATATAAAATCATAGTATTTCCAAAATAACTCATTATTCAAATAACCCTTGGACGATAATTAGAATTGCATAGGCAGGTAATATATAATATTACTGAAAGCAAAACCAAATAAAGCCTCAAGCTGCCCGGAAACGGAAGTCAAGGAAATGCTGTCATTCTGCATTTTTTATCCAAGAACAAGACGCCGGCTGCTCCCTTCGTTGCAGTTAAGAAAGTCCTGTGTGGGCATGGGAAAACGAATCTGGCCTGCAGCATTCTCACATTGACATTGCGTTATAATGTCGGTGTCTGCTTCCCGTTTGCGTTCTAGTACTCGCTCTGCTGCGGCCTGATTGCGGAAATTTTTGTGGGCTTGCAACAATGTAAACAATGGACAGCCACTTCTTGGTCGAACGGCTAACGGCGGCAGCAAGGACAGTCTATTTAAGTAAACTTGGAAAATTCGTGGATCCCTCTCTGCCGAGAAGCTGTGTAAGCACTCTCAGAGCTTGTCATACATAATATTGTACTTTGAGAAAGTAACAAACGCCTTTGGCAATACAAACGCAAAGCGGAAAGTTTAAAACATCCTCTATCATTATTGATATTCTATATATTGCTATATATAACATAACAAATTACTCACCTGAACCTTGTGCAGAGACTTATCTAGACCGCTAATGTGCATCTCCTGGGTCTTTAAATCGGTCACCTGTATTGTAGTTGGTGAAACTTTAATGCCAGGCACGAGTTTTAACGACATTGTGTCCACGATACCGGCGGACGTTGCTGCCTGTTTAAAATTAAGAAATCAAAAGGGTGAGCAGCTTGATAAGGGTGGAGGACCTGGGAGTGAATGAGACTTACCTCCAGATCCAAGAACACATCGTTCGTCTTGACAATGGCCAAGAGGTCAAGGAAATTAGACATCAGCTCCAATCGACAGCTGTAGTGCCCAGAAGTAGCATCAAACCAGGCCTCTACTTTGTAGAGCTTCAGTAATTTGCGGCCGAGAGCATCTTTAGCCCCCAAGCGACAGCTGAAAACGTCCACCGCCGTGCTTTCCAATTGGCCGGCACACTTTGACATGTTAAGGGCAACCTGTCGACGGCAGGTTTGTTGTTAGCACGGATTAGAACTTACGGTCCCTTAGATTATACCTACCAGGTTGCTGTACTTATCGGACTGCACATGGTTGCGAAGAACCAGACGTCCTTGATAGTCCGATCCACTGAATATGTCCAACGTCTTAGCGAACAGAATCTGCAATCAATCATGGTTGATAAAGGGGCCACTAGACTGGAAACCAGGTACTTACCACATCCGACTCGCGGACTTCCAGATCATACTTGATGAATCCGCCGCGACTGGCCGCATCTCCATTGGTTATAACTATTTTTTCTCCGGCATTTTTTTTATATTGTAATACGCGAGCAACGCCTGTAACCGAGAAAAACAACTTAGAAATATCGGCAACAATGTTATTGGAATTTATTCTACAAGACATCTATACTATAAAATGTCACACAAGAAGGAATTTTAAACAGCTAACTATTCTTTAAAACTGTTGAAAAGACTCTCGCTAGTTTCCATTTATACGACAACTTTAGGTGTGCATTTTAATACACATTAATGCAATTGAAATGTAAAAATAAATGCTAAGAAATTAAGAATTAATAATTTCCCTTTTCTTCTGTCGCCGGAAAAAGGTCGCAAAGTTTTTCGTGTTCAAGGAATTGTCATCAGTGAGTCGGTTACACAGGGATATTATTATTTAATTTCATTTAATATGCTTCAACGACTTCATTAACTGCGATGATGACGGAAAAAAAGCTTTCTCCTGCCCCTTAGGTTGCTTTCAAAACCATCTTGAAACTTTGTAAAAATACACATTTTTGCTTTATTTGGAAGCATGTCTTAGGAACAAAATACATTTATTCCGATGTAATTTTTTATGTATTTCTGTAAATTTTACTCAAAAAGATACGTCCGATAACAAAAACCGAATATATACAATTTTAACTTCTATTAATAAATATAGGAATTTATGTATTTAGAAATATATTTTTTTGAATAATTTAATCTAAATTTTCAGTATATTATTATTCTCCAAATCTATTTTTTAACTCTGCATTATAATGTGCCGAATATATTTGATGCTGTTAAGAATTATCCGTTTTGTTCAAATGAATTGAAGCGTTTTTCCCCTAAACGCGAGAATACTCATGAGCTAAGAAAAATGTTCAAGCCTTTTTTGTGAATTTGGTACATGTGATTTGTTTTCAGTGGAACATATATTCAAGCTTTTAAATCTTATCAAACGGCCTAGCCCACCACATACGTTTAAGCATCGAAAACATGATGTAATATTTTTGTTAAAATGTTAAATGTTAAATTTCTTGATGTAATACAATCGGCTGCAGGTTTTCTGCGTCGAATCTGAAAATTATTTTTATGCAACGAACTGCAGACAATTTAATAAGTTTAATATTGGCGCTAGAAACTCTCATATAATATAATCCCCAATCTCATTCCACGTAACTACTCTGGTCTACTAGGGACATTGTTGTATCGGCAACAAAAATGAAAACTAATCTTGGAATTGATTTGCTGGAAATTGCTTGGGGATTTCGTAGCACATAATTTGTTTTAAAAACAATCGACCGAGATGCTATAAAAATATTATTTAACTAGATAGGAAAGCTAACTTCGGGCGGAGCCGGAGTTTATACACTCTTGCAGTCAAGTGTCAGCTAATCTTCCAATGGGAAAATATATGGCAAATGTTGGATACAGTTGACCCAACCCTATACGAAATTTAACATCAGAACAGTTCCGTTCCTAACACAATGGATTTTAGAAAAATACCCAAATAAAAATAGAACGTCTGTGATAAGTTAAAAGTCGATAGCTTTAAAACTGAGTCGGAGATGTCTCTTAAGAATAAAAATATAAAAACAGTAAACTCACCTGTATGTTTGTTAATAGACACAATCTGGTCATTGGAGCTGCTCCAAATCGAAGACAGCGTTAGCGGGGAACTGAAGCAAATGACGTCGCCGACCGAGAAAATTGTCTGTTGATGGGTCAAGGGATGGACCAAGGCAAAGTTTTGGAAGAGAGTTTTGCAAAAAACATAAAAATATAAATTCACTATGAGAACTTGTCGACTATTTTCTTACAAAAATCAGTAATGTTACTTCGGAAGTTGCCGAAATAAATACGCATAAATTAAGTATCAATATCAGAAATATAATTTAAATTTTTAACATTTTAATTTGTTGTCATAATGTATAGAGCAAAAAAATAATTCGAAATAACGAGGCCACAAGAGCACCCCTCGTACTTTCTGTGAGATGCAAAAGTTCTTTTATACAGACAGACACCAATCGCTTTAGGGACTCAACTTTAAATGCTGGTAAAGAATTTATATTATTTATATAAAAACAGAGTTTCCTTCTTCGTGTTGTTCTTCTGTTACAATCGGATTTAGCTTAACTTTCTCGATATAACATTTCCCTGTTTTTTAGGGTTTTTAATAGCTCACCTTTGTGGGGTAGATAGCCTTAGACTCCACCACTGACAGCTTGATGTAGTCTTCCGCGTGCTTTACTCCAGTCGAGTCCCGAAGCCTGATGGCAATCACATTGTTGGTCTCACGGTGAAGGTTTAGCTAAATGGAGAATTAGTTTTTGATAACATTAATGTTTTAACTTGAGTAGGAAAAAAATATGACTGTAACTTTAAAGAGTCTCAAAAAGGGCGCCTCAGAGGATTTATGCATTTCTTCGCAACATTATCTTGACTTTCTACTACTAGCTATGATTTGCCCGACAAGAGGACGTTCCCTGCTTTCTAGGCAGCCCTTGCCTTTCTCAGGCCCACTCCCGTTGTCATACTCAAAGCAAGGCGAGCGGAAATAAAATAAAATTGAAATAAGTTGCGGCTGTGACTTAAAAGTTAACATTTACATATAAACCACAAAACTCATTCCCTTATTCAATGCAAGGCAACTGTGACAAGCAAAGAGTTTTGTTTGCCTTGGTATAAAACTTTCGGGAATCTGGCTCTGAAACTGCAAAAGACTGTGGGCAAGGGTCCAGTATCCTTGGGCATATGGGCAATATGGGACACTTACCGCAATTGTAAAATTATTGTCTATTTGGGCATCGATCGTTTCCGTGGTGGCCAGCTCATAGTGAATCCTGTTTGTATCCCCTACGGTCTCTGAGAACTCTGTTCCCAGGTTGTCGTGCAGCGACACCTTGAACACGAAGTTCATGCCCCGTGGAACCTTGTGCCCGATTTTTTTCAATTTTACAGCCGGTATCAGGGTCACCAAAATATATTCGACGTTCTTCACTTCTACGTCAATGGGCAGCGTTTGATCCAGCGATTGGGCCTGCGTAGGAAACATCAAAAGCGATTTCGAAATAATCCGTTTTCTCACACGAAAACCCGCACAGCCACTTACCATAATCAGATCTCGGCCGAGGGTGTCCTTTGTCTGCAGAAGGCCGTTTGACGAAACGCTAACAATATTGTTACTCTGACCAGCCAACTTGTACATCACATCGTCCATATTGGCCTTTAACTGAAGCGTACTTCGCGGTGCCGCCAGAATGGAATCTATTTTAATGGGTTTGGGTCCAACCAGTTCCAGTGTTTTGAAAACTGCGATAGCGTTGTTTTAGCTTCTATTGTGAAAGAGATCTGATTCAGCGAACACTTACCAACAACCTCCACTCGTGCTGGTGGCAATTTGGACCCATCTGCCAATGACACGCTGGCCGTGACTGTGACTCTTCCGGAATTCAAAGCTCGCACTCGAACAGAAATTAAGTCATCGTTCTTGTACTCGATTCCTGTAATCATAATTGAGAATTTTTTGAGAAATTGGTCAATTCTAAATTATTTATAATAACAATTCAATAATATAATATAATATAATATAATATAATATAATATAATATAATAATAATTAATATAAGTACAATTTTATTCTATTTCTGGAATATAACTAAAATTACTACTAGAGTTAAAGAGACACAGAAAAGGAGGCATTTCCGACCCCATACAGTGTATATATTCTTGATCAGCATCAACAGCCAAATCGATCTAGCCATGTCCGTCTGACTGTCTGTCAGTATGGATCTCAGAGATTATAAATGATAGATAAATTATCTTTGATAAGTAGGTATCATCCACGCTGATCAAGTTTGTTTTAAATTTTATTCATGCCCCTTTCTGTCCCCAAAAAGAGATTTTTGCTTTAGCTCCCACTGAAAACATTTTTTGAAAACTTTTTGATGCAAAACTGCATTAATGATCATTTAGTTTTGATCGAATGTTTAATTTGCGCGTGTTCTGAAACGTCTTAGAGGTATGAAAAAAAGTTTGTTTCCCACAAAAAATTTTTGAAAAGGTTTTCCAACCCTAACATGGTATATTTATTGGAAAAAAGGCGGCAAGCAGCCAAGGTGAGTACCGGGTATCCTATAGTCGAGAAACTCGACTGTAGCCGTCCCATCTTGTTTTAATTAAACCTGTGGCTAATTGTTGACTTAAAATTTTTAATTATTTCTTGTCATTATTTCATTTTGAAGTCAACGTTTTCACTGTCAGGGGAAACAATTCAAATTACTATCGGATAAAAACTATCGCCTATCTACTATCCGTTTAGCTTATAATGGATGGGGTTCTGTGGGAATAGAGTTTTAGTCAGGGTTTTGAAACAATTTATTATGTTATTAAACAAACAATATAATATTTCATATTCACATTACCACCTGCTATCACTTATTTGAAATGCTTTCAGCGGAATGTAATTTTTCTATCGATTAACCTCAGGGAGGAAGGGCGGTTTTTGTTGTCATTGGTAACGCTCGGTTTGCCATAACAAGGAAATGTTTCATACCATCTGAGTATCTAGTCGCAAATACTTTGTCATGGACGAATTAAGAAAATTTGACTTGTATATAGACGAAATTTACAGACTGCGGGTCATCGATCCCTCTATTGGCACTCAGAAAGTAGAGCTGCGCCAAGAATGTATTGAATATTCAAAAACATTTGACTCATTCAAAACGGTATCGTACAACCTCTTCAAACTAACTAAAATTATTGCCGAGGATGTCAATAAGGAAAAAATCCGTGCTATTGGAACCCAAAACCAGCTCAAAACATTATCGGCGCAGAGCCGCAATGAGCACCAAATGGACCAGTGCCTGATTTTAGAAGTGACTTCTGAACTACACAGGTTAAAAAGGGAACACCAGCTTTTGCAGAATATAGAAATTGAACAACTGGAGATAATATCCAATTTCATTGCAAATCAATAAAAAAAACTAAAATTAATTTAAAAGATAAACGTTGTTTTTGTCATAAATAATGAAGAACTTTTTTTCTGATGTCAGGTTTATCGGATTTGTAGCTTACTATTCTGTGCAATTTCCTTCTAAAAGGAATATGTGGAGATGTCGAATCATGTAAAAATAATCGAGAGGGATTTATTTCAATAAGTACCAAAAAATAGCATCCAATCCACTCTCAAAACCTTGAGAAAAAAAACACCTTCGATATAATCACTTTTGTTCGAGATTCCTGCCTACCTGTAATATTCTCAAAGAGGTATGTCTCAGAAAAATATGATACCCAGGAAAACTAACTCAGTACAGTAATGAAAAGCCCTTCATTACCTGCAGAAATTTCGCTAAAATCGAATTTAAAAACAGTCTAATAGATCTTAGATGTACAACATTTATAAAACGAACTCACGATTAGTATCTCAATTATATAAATCGACAACTGGTAGAAAGAAGACGATCTTCTTGGCAATGATTACTTCCCCATCATTATCCCTCTTCTTTTGAGAATCAACAAATGCAAATCATCAAACAGCAGCCCCAATAAACAAAATACTTTTAGTTCTCATTTGTGAAAATAAGGCTATTCCCCAAACAAAAAATGACGGTGGAAAAAATCTTTTAAGAACTACGTTTAAAAAAATTTAAGAATGCAGTGTTTCGAAAATAAATATGTCTACCAAAAATATTATCCAATACTATCCAGAGTGAACGCCTTATTCAGTCGAGCTTTAAATAAGCTATAAAACTATTCATAGAAAAATTGTTAAAATTAAGCCATAAAAACATACACATATCTAAATCTATCTAAAAATCATATTGGAGATTGGTGAACTATTCAGCCATCACCCCTCTGAAGTGTCACCTGATACTAGCGACGCGACTTCAATAACTTGATAACTTAAAAAATACATCACTAAATGATATAAACACTGGCTTTCATATCCCTAGCAGAACAACATAAAAAGAAAAAAACCTATATTCATTGAATTTCTATCAGTACTAAACACACTAAAATAAAATACCTCCGGATTAGATAGATGGACAAAAAAATATGAATAGTTGTATAAACCTAAAAAGTACCATATTAGACAACTACATTTATACAAAATCCAAATTATTCCAATTGCAACGGCTACTTCAGATAAAAAATGCCTTTTACTCATTAGACCATCTTCTATTAACATCCATCTAAAGAAGAAAACATTCCTCAATAATATCTGTGGATATGAAGTAAATGAAGTATCCACTCAATCCTTGACCAACTCGCTTTACGGAAAACCAATCCCAAAATAAGGAACTACATTAAAAACTTCGTGACAAATGGAAAAATAATAGTAGGAATCAATATAACATAATCATAAGAATAATTAATAGAAGAATAATTGTACGTTCCGTATCTGTTCCTGCTTAGAAGCTGAACCAAGCAAGCTCATCGGAGAATGTTTGTTTATATTCGTGCACTTTGTGAGCATAGAGCCAAGTCTTTTATCTCAAATGCAGTATCCGTGCAAGGTGACTAAAATGTAGTATAAGATTCCATTACGGGAAAACATTTACCTGCTTCCGAAAAGACGTTGAATATCTCGACAACCTCTGGCTGGTTGACGGTCCAGGAAATCTGCATGCCTTGAAGAGTTCCCAAAACCATGGGCGACAGATCGGGAAGCCCCCAAATGGTGGCGGGCATGACTGCACCAATTCGAATATGTACAAGAGGCACGCGGATTTGAACAGATTTTAAGGAAACCACATGAAGCAAGACAGTGTCTTCCGAAATGACCTCATCCCTGCCTGTGACAGGGTTCTTTTGAATACATTTTCCGGTAATCTGACTAGATCCCAAGTGTAGAGCGGTTACAGAAGCCGAACTCATAGCTGCAAAGAATGATTTTGTGAGAAACATCAAGCAATAATTTGTCTTTAAAACTTACACGCCACATTTTCTTTCTCGACGAAATATATAACATTCGAATTTGGCTGCGGACCACCCTGGTAACTGATTTGGATGCTGCTTCCCACGACTAACGTGAAGTCGCGCGGATGGAGTCGGATCGGAGTAAAAACTTGGACGTTGAGAGGCTCACTGAGCACCGTCTGGTCGCCGTTGCCCGATTGAAAGACAACTTTCGTTTCTCCAACGTTGTTGCCATGAATAAAGTATCGTATTTCTCCTTGCCCCAAGTTTTCCTGGTCTCCTAGACGTACACTGAGCACACTTGGGTCAATCACCAACTCCGAAAGATCGTATATACTCAGTCTGTTGTGATCAACAAGCAACAGGTTGTCGTTGGTGTCATAAAGCCTAACGATGGCTTCAATCCGGGCAGAGCGCTCCACTCGGTCCATGCTAATAACCCTAATTGCCCCGATCCCGACTACGGAAATGGATAAGATACTGGGTTCGTTTGTGAGACAGTTGTCGGTCAACTCAAGACGAACATGACCAAGATGTATCGGGGTCAGCACCAGTAGCCGGGCTTGCACGTCGTAGTTCGCCTTAACGATTCCCTGCTCTGAGAGCTCTATCTGAAAATGACCACTTCCCTGGACTATGGGTATGCGTTCACTGTAGTCCTTGGACAGAAAAATGCTCACGAAATCCTTTGAGAGCAGCGTTCTGTTGATTGTATGGAATCGTACCTCGTTCTCGATAACAGGTGTGCTTACTACGCCCGTTTTTGGCTGAAAAAGAAAGACAATAGCTTAGATTGCTGATAGTTTGCTGGTATCTTGAATAACTCACGTCTTTGACTCCAAATGGCGGGCGCTCTGCATAGATATTTTGCTGGGCTAGCAGCTTTTCCTTGTAATGCGCTACGGTGCCTTTAACGCGAAAGTTAGAAGCTATCTCGCCAAGAGTCAGGACTAGAATGTTGCGACTTGGCAGGGTAACACCGTGAAGAGAATTTAGTTCAGATATCTCTGTATGCTCAATGCCATCTTTCTGATACTTTTCATCGCCCGCGGCGAACTCCCAATCTATCGCAAGGGAGCTGATGTTCATCAGTCTTCGATTCTTGGCATCCTGGACTTCTATTTCGATCTCGAACTTGTTCCCCTGGTCCTTCAAGTAAAGGAAAGAGGAACGGTGTTCCAGAGGACAAGATTCCCGCATTTGCTGACGCGCGAGGAGCTTCAGAAAACGTGGCCGTACACAGTGAACTTTGACGGTGAGCTCCGATGGATAAGGAACAAAGCTTGGCTTCACCAAGGTATTTTGTACGCGATAAACAAACGACGTCTCTCCCAGAGTATGGCATAGTACAGTAAATGCGGTCACAGAACTCGGAATGTCGCCCACCTCGGCTACTTTAATCACGTTTTTATCAAATGCCATGGACTTGGTAAGCTCCGCTTCCAGGGTGAAAATTTGTTCAGGTCCGTGCGTAAAGAGCACGCTGCGGGACGATCCGACGGGAAGTATTACTTCGTTCTCCACGGGATTCAATCCAGTTAGTCGCTCGAAGACATAAAGGTCAACAGTGTCGTGCAACTCTTTGTCCTGAAAGAAATACGTGACGCGGAGTGACGTGCTTCCCACGGCTGTCGCACGCAGTCGGAGCACATGACAGGCCTCGGGAGCTGGTTTTTTCAACTCTCCATTGCTCTCGTGCTGCAGAATTGGATGGCTAAAGACGAGTTGGAAATGCAGATTGTCACAATTTGTATACGGGACGTCAGTGTTGTTAAGCCGGGAATACAAAGCCACATGCAAGTACACGTAGTCCTCAATAGCCGTCTCAAAATTGTACTTCTTGATCTCCAGCCGTTGCGGGGGTAGAAAGTATATTTGCGCCAAGCGGGATATCTTTTGATTCTTGGCCAGCGTCACCTTCACTGTTGTATGAGCAGCCAGTCTGTTCCCGTCGATACTCATTTCCTGTGTCAAAAATGAAGGACGGACATCTCTGATCTCGGCAGTCGCCAGGCCTTGAGCGTCTATCTGCAGCACCTGCGGGTTCCCGGAGAACCACGCATAGTTATAATCGCCCCCAGACGCATGGAATTGCAGCTTCAAAGGCTTAATGCTGCTTGGATCGTATGGAAGCACAACTGTGGTTGGAGTAAGTTTCAAGCTTTCATATATCTGCAGCTCCGCTTGTACCGAAAGCTGTAAAAAGAAACAAAATATGTACATTACAATTCTTTTGGGAAAATACAACTCCGAAGAGCATTCTTACGTCTTTGTATGAGCCGTACACCTGGCTGACACCTTCCCTTACAGCCTCTCCAAAGAGGCGGCTACCGTTTCGCGTTCGCTGTCTCACGGCGAAAATAGACTCGTCCAGCTCCGAGCCAATGGAATAACTCGTGCCCAAAGTAATCTTCTGTCCATCAGCTGTATACAAGTCCAACGCCACCGTGTGTCGCTCTCCTTGCACGGTAATCCAGTTGAGATGCGGCAGCAAACTGATACTTAACCTCAGAGGTTCTGCGACTGTAAGGAGTGCGCTGGGAGCCTTGGTGGCCTTGTCCGAGTCTGCCATGTTGCGGTCCCGCAGAATGACTTGTGTTCGGCCCAAGGCACCTCCTGTCGCACTGCTGCCTCGCATGTAGGCTATGTTTGCATCTTCTACTTCCAAATAGTATTGCTGGCTGTCCGTAATGTCGTACAAGCGATCCAGTTTCAGCTGCATGATGCGGAAGTTGATCGAGTCGCCAGCCAGGATCGTGACCTCAGATGGTTCGATGATGATGTTCGCCAGAACACTGATATACACCTCGATAGGCGACACGTGACTGTAATCGTCCTGAGGCATGCTGATGGTCACCTTGGAGGTGCCTGTGTTGATTCCTTCCAGCAGGATCATGTATCCCATGATTCCATCTGCCTCAAACTTGTCTAGAGCAGGTGGCACCGTGTGATACGGACTGTCCGTAAAGGTGAGGTAACGCATAGCGGCGGGCTTGTTGCCTCCCGGCTCTGATATCTCCCACACGAACTCGATGCCTTCCAGGGTGAAAAATTCGTTGCCCTGCTCATCGAAAGCGTGCAGTTCAAACATGGCCGGAGCCTCCTCCAAGTACAGCTGCCGAGTGGCGGTTCGCACATTGAGGCTAGCGATGACGTCGACGATCACGTCACAACGCAAAGTGTTCCCCGACTGCTCCTCCTCCGCAAAGACGATTGCCGTGTTGCGGCGCCGGTCGTTGGTACGCACTGTAACCACCGCTTGGTAGGCACACTCGCTGAAGCCATGGTACACCGGCATCACAGATATTAAGTCCTGGCGCGAAGACGTCCTGCGGATGCATGAAAACAATGTAAGACCCAAAGCTAGCAAGGGACGCCGACTTACCATTTGTAACAGTTTTGCTCGTCAACCTCTAGAGTGAAGTTAACGGCCTTTCCCTGAAAAATGGGCAGCAAGACGCGCGGATGGTTGAGCCTAGCTGCATTTACAACGAGGTCTTTTGCTAGAACCAGCAAAATTATACTCAAAACGCCGGTTTCCATTTCGGCGGAAAACGAAAAACACGCTGTTAGTGATAACACCAATGGCCCAAATAGCGTTGCCACCTTTCCCAAGAATACTATCGGTTGGCCGTTAAAATCCACTAATAAATCTCGCAGACCCTTAAATTCAAAAGAGAGTTCAAAATAAATTAAATATTGCAATACATGCTTATAAATAGTGGCAATTTTTTTAAAGCTTTTATCGAATCACGTTGAGTATTTTGTTAGATATGATGATCTTACTGCGCTTTTTGTACTTCTGAATCTGTTTTTAAAGCAAAACAGGATGTTCAATGGAAAAAATCTAAAAGGTTAAATAAATTCTTATGTTTGTCGACAATTAATAAAATTTCTTTTCGAAGAATTTTTGACCTTTGAATTTCTGAAACATTTGGAACTTATTTATTTTTATACATTTAGGAATATGCGAGATGTTTTCTATATCATACAGGTATCTTTGCTAACTAATTGTGTTTTGCTTAAAAATCAAAACAGGATGTTTAAAGGAAAAAATCTGAAATATTAAATAAATTCTTACGTTTGTCGACATTTCATAAATTTCAAAAATTCCATTCCCTTTTCAAAGAATTTTTGACCTTTGAATTTCGCGAACATTTTTTGTTTATTTATTTTTATAAATTTAGGAATATGCGAAATGTTTTCTATATCATTGCTAGCAATACAGGTATATTTTTTAACTACTTTTATTTAGCTTAGTGGGTATTTGTCGAATGTATGACCGTAAGCATTCAATTTAATCTTTTTATATCGAGAAGGTCAAAGACTTGTTTTAAAACCAAAGTTTGTGGTCGAATAAGTGAGTAGTGTTTATTCTATTTTATACAGAAAGGTATTCTCTTTTCCAGTCATATCTTATTTCTTTGAAGTAGTGATTAATCGAGTCATTTAAAGTTTATCTAGTATATAAAAAGGGTTCATGGATATTGAATATCTAGACATGTTAATTTGGTTTAATTTTGTACATTCTTTTTTGCTTTCTTCTAATAACGAGTTATTGACAATAATTATTTTACCTAAATAGTTTTACATTTTACATTTAAATATTTTAGTTATATTTGTTTTTACAGGATTTTTAAAGGTTCCCTTCTTGTATAAAAATGTATCACAACCGATGATTGAAGCTTAAGCTTAAGTTAATTTTAATATATATTGTATAAATATATATTATATATTTATTTTATATTTAAAAATATTTTGAGCTTGACGACAAATCTTTGCTATAACAAACAAGGAAAAAGTCATCAGCGGTATGCAATAAAATAATATTTTGTTGATTATTGATACAATATAGACATTTTGTGTATATTTTAAATTGGATTTTATTTTATTACTTACTTTTAAGCACTAAAAGACATTACTTAAAACATTTATGGAATAAATAAAAAAACATTCATTTTTTTATATTTTTATACTTTAAATAAATAAGAATTTTTTCTATGGAGTTGTTTTGCAAATTTTTTTCTAATTTAATTGTTTTACTGAAAAATAATTCAAAGTTTCAACATTGCCTTAAGTAGTGATCGCAAGTCCATAAGAAATATGGTCGATAAGCCATCGAAGAATATCGATTAACTTTGTTCGCGGTCTGGGCACTTCTCGGTGAGATTAGCATACAATCTTAGTTTAATCCTATCTTATCATTTGTCGTTTTCGTTAATGCAAGACAACTTTTAGGCAGACATTCGACCCAGAACCTTTGTCGACACAACAACCTTAAAATGAAAAACACAGGGTAAGTTCTCTTTCAGTTCAAAGGCCACTCATCTATTATTCCATCTATTTAATCCTCTAGAAAGCTGCGGGGGAAAACTCTGTTTATCACAGGCGCCTCACGAGGAATTGGTAAGGCCATAGCGTTGAAAGCTGCTCGCGATGGAGCCAACATAGTTATCGCAGCCAAGACAGCGACGCCGCATTCTAAACTGGAGGGTACCATCTACACCGCTGCGGAGGAGAGTAAGTGTTAGCATTGGAGTTTGACTTTTGTACCTGATACCTTTGTGTGCTTCCCAGTCGAAAGGGCCGGGGGTCAGGCGCTGCCTTGCATCGTCGACGTGCGCGACGAGAAGCAGGTGCTTCAGGCCGTGGAGGCCGCCGTGGCCAGGTTCGGGGGAATCGATATAGTGGTTAATAATGCCAGTGCTATTTCCATAACGGGCACTCTAGACACGGAAATGAAACGGTACGACCTAATGCAAAATATAAATACGAGGGGAACATTTCTTGTGTAAGTATATGGAGAGTTTCTTTATCATATGTCAACCGTTTAATCACCTACCTTTGATCAAACTCCACAGGTCCAAATGCTGCCTGCCGTATCTGCTTAAAAGTGATAACCCGCACATTCTGAACCTCGCGCCGCCGCTTAACATGAGCCCGAAATGGTTCGCGAATCACACTGCCTACACCATCGCCAAGTATGGCATGTCAATGTGTGTTTTGGGGATGTCAGAAGAGTTCCGTGATTTGGGCGTTGCTGTAAACGCCCTTTGGCCCCGAACTACAATCCACACGGCGGCGGTGGAAATGCTCCACGGACCAGAAGGAGCCCTTTATTCCAGAAAACCCGAAATAATGGCCGATGCAGCATATACGATACTATGCCGGGACGGCAGAGCATATACCGGAAACTTTTTCATCGACGATGATGTTCTTGCCGACATTGGCGTCAGGGATTTTGCCCAATATGCTTGCCACCCAGAAAATATGCACCTCTTGTCTACGGATATTTTTCTAGACGAAGCTGGACCAACTGCCAAATTATAAACCCAAATTATATATGTCAGCAATATTGTAAATAATTAAAAATGTAACCCACCCATTTCGTTTTTTATATAAACACATGGGCCAGGGACAATGTATCAAACACGATTAGCACAACATTCTTGACATTTTCAGCCTGCTGAGCTGAGTAAAAACAATCTGTTCAAAATGCATCTATGTATGATTAACCAACTTTAAGTAAGCATTTAATTTGTTTTCCCTTATGCCAAACAATACTGTTTTTCAATTTGCACAAATTAATTTAAAACTATATAAATCCTAAAAAATATTTAATTAGGTATTTTTATGATGCGAAATATTTATGACGGTTATTATTGAAACTTAAAGTTAACTCTTTTGTACTTCCCCAAACATTTGCCCCATTCCAAAATTTTGGTTGAAATACGCAGCCCTGGTGAGCGAACAGCTGAGTGCTCAGCAGCTGATTACCTGTAATCCCCTACGTAAACAAGCACAACAGTTTGGATCGGGATCGGGTATCATGTTACAACTGAGTCGCAACGCGACTAATTTAATCAGCCGGTGGCGAGTCAGGCTTCACCGACCAGTATCTACATGGACGCCGCTGGCAACGGCTTTTAATACGCTTCCTACCAAACGGATCAATTTCACCCGCGACGATGTGGTAAGTGCGGCCGCGGGCCACGAATTCGTCTCCAAGGGCTTGATGGTATGCATTTCACTTTTAGGGTCTTTTTCGGATGCCTGAGTTGCGGAGTTCCGAAGGCTTTTACTTGCTGCGCGACAACGTGGAGAGCAGGACGCAGGAGCTTATAGATGAAGCCATCTCTCAGCAACGGACACGGAAGATGGTCGATGTTTTCGACGAACTGTCCGATTCGCTGTGTAAAGTAGCCGACTTGGCGGAGTTTGTGCGAATAGCACATCCCAACCGCAAGTACACTCAGTCCGCTGAAGAGGCCTGCATCAGTATTTGCGGTGTTGTGGAGAGCCTCAACACTCACAAGCCTCTTTACCAGGCCCTGAAGAAAGTAGTGGACAATGGCGATACGCAACCCACCACGGAAGTGGACCGGCATGTAGCCAGTTTGTTCCTATTTGACTTTGAGCAGTGTGGCATTCACCTTCCGGAAGAGGAGCGCCTTCGGGTGGTCAGACTCAATGACGCAATTCTCCAGCTGGGCCAGAAATTTATGAATGGAGCAGTACAGCCCACCATTCTCCCTCGAAGCTATGTTCCAGAGGCCATCAGAGACTAGTAAGTGCGTTGAATAAATTTGTTTAATATTTGACCTAACAATTTATACTTAGTTTCCCCACTTCCGGAGAAAATGTTATCATCACGGGCCTGTGCACGAACGCAGAGAATGTTAGAATGCGTGAAGCCGCCTACCGGCTATACCTTCAGCCATCTGAAAACCAGGAGAATCTGCTAAGAGATCTGCTTGTCTGCCGTTATGAGCTTGCCCGTAGCTGTGGGTTTGACACTTACGCCCATCGCGCACTTAACGGCAGCACCATGGAGCGGCCCGAAAGGGTTCGTGAATTCATTGACGAGTTGTCCGAGAAATTGCGTCCACGCGCTGAAGCAGACTTTGCCCTAATGACCGCAATGAAGCGCCGGGAGAGCAAAGACGTCGGCGCTTCAGTCGAAATCTGGGATACGCCCTACTTTACCACACAGCTGAAACGGAAATCCCTCGAGGAGCAGGCCAACGAATTCCTTCCCTACTTCTCATTGGGTGGCTGTATGGACGGACTGGACAACCTCTTGCATGCTCTCTATGGCGTTCGTCTGCAAAACACCGACATGATGCCAGGCGAGTCCTGGCACAGTGACATCTACAAGCTGGCCGTGGTGCACGACACAGAAGGACTTTTGGGCTATATTTACTGCGACTTTTTTGAACGCTCAGGAAAACCCAACCAGGACTGCCATTTCACAATCCAGGGAGGAAAACGTATGCAGGACGGCTCCTATCAGTTGCCCATCGTGGTGGTTATGCTGGGTCTGCCGCAGCCCCGCTGGAGTGGGCCCACCCTTCTTTCCCCGGCACGAGTGGACAACCTGTTTCATGAAATGGGACATGCCATGCACTCGATGCTAGCCCGTACAGAATACCAACATGTGACTGGTACGCGATGCTCCACGGACTTTGCCGAGGTCCCTAGCGTACTCATGGAATACTTTGCCGCCGACCCACGTGTGCTACGCACTTTTGCTCGGCATTTTCAAACCCACGAGCCTATCCCAGAGAACATGCTGCGGCGCCTGTGTGCATCGAAACACCTGTTTGCAGCCAGTGAGACACAGTTGCAGGTTTTCTATTCGGCGTTGGATCAGGAGTATCACTCAACCTCGTCGAAGCTGGGCGACAGTACTACCGACACGTTGCGAAACGTACAGGGCCGCTACTACGGTCTACCTTACGTGGAGAACACCGCCTGGCAGTTGCGATTCTCCCATCTGGTCGGCTACGGCGCAAAGTACTACTCATATCTAGTCTCAAAGACCATCGCCTCCTGGATATGGCAGACGTACTTCGAGGCGAACCCCTTTAACCGGCAGGCTGGAGAAAAGTATCGCAAAGAGATCCTAGCTCACGGCGGAGCTGTTCCTAGTCGCAAGCTAGTGGCCAATTTCCTTCAACGAGAGATGACACCAAAGGTTCTCGCTGAAAGCCTGATCACTGAGATTGATTCGGATGAATCCAAGATTAAGGATCTAATTGTCAGTAGGAGCTAATCCATGCAGCACATTTTGTATATTTATGGTCTGTTTATTATACTTAGTTAACTGTAACGGCCCTAATTTTACGTGGCGAATTTTGTTGTTTAGTCTATGACTAGGCGGGTCCCAGGGCAGGCATCAGCTCCACGCCAACGAACTCCTTGGCCAAACGCACCCCAAGGAAGAACAGGCCGTAGCTCTTGACCAGCATCCTACGGAGAGTCGGGGTAAGAAGTTGGTTATGTAAAATTTCCGGCAATCGGACGTGATTCTGCGCCGGCTTTAGCTACTCACCACTGGAACTCATTATTGTAAATGCTGCGCAATATGTTCAGGGGATTCGAAGACTTGGCCATTTTGATCTGACGAAATTTTATTTTCAGTTCGAATCGAATGTATGTTTTTCCCAATTGCACGTTGTTGACAATGTGAAATGTTTTTCCAAGTTTCCTCGTACGAGCAGGGTTGTCAGGTGAATTTATAGACGTGGATTTTTATATTATCCCTGAACAAACGCCTGATTTTCATTGCATCTAAAATTGATCTAAAAAAATCTTTTTTCAATAATTGCATCGAAAGAAAAATAGTTTCATCAAAATTACACAAAGAGAAAGAAGAAAAATGGAAAATTTAAAATAGTCTTGATTTTAAATCCGACAATGCCTTACAATTTAAGGTGACCGTTTGCTTTTACTTAGAAAATACTACGAATTCCCAAGCTCTAACTGCAGCATTGAGTCGCACGTGTATATTTTGAATTTAGAAACTTTAAACTCAAATTATGGAAAAAGAAGCCGAGAATGTTGAAATGGAGGTGGTGGAGCCTGAAGACGCGGAAAGCGACGTCGAATCAGACAGCGATAGTGATGCGAATGAAGAAGGCGCAGCTTCTAGTTCCAAGCAGCCCCGAGAAGTGTATTTGCCAGGAAAGCAACTTGCTGAGGACGAGGAGCTGGTCTGCGATGAGAGCGCATACCTAATGTTGCACCAGGCCTCGACAGGGGCCCCATGCTTGAGTTTTGACATCATTCCAGACGAACTTGGCGACAGTCGGGAATCCTTTCCGCTGACTGCCTACGTTGTGGCTGGCACCCAGGCGGGGGATACACACACTAACAACTTGATTGTGATGAAGTTAAGCAACCTGCAGAAGACACAGGACGACGAGGACGAGGACGAGTTGGAAGACGACCAGGATGACGTGGCTGACCGCGAGGAGCTGAAGAAACCTAAAATGAGCTGCGCTCTAATCAAGCACCAGGGCTGTGTTAATCGCGTGCGAGCCCGCCGATTGGGAAACACAGTTTATGCTGCTTCCTGGAGTGAACTGGGACGGGTCAACATTTGGAACTTAACCCAGGCGCTGCAGGCTGTCGAGGACGAGCAGCTCGCTAAGCAGTTTGATCAAAACGCTACACGGCCGGCTTTCTCCTTCAATGGCCATCGAGAGGAGGGCTATGCGGTGGATTGGAGTCCCATTGCTGAGGGAGTTCTGGCCACCGGCGATTGCCGCCGAGATATTCACATATGGAGTCCCCTTGAGGGTGGCTCTTGGAAAGTTGATCAGCGGCCATTGGTGGGACATAAGCAGTCCGTCGAAGACCTGCAATGGAGCCCCACTGAGCGCAGTGTGTTAGCCTCTTGCTCCGTGGACAAGTCAATCCGCATCTGGGATTGCCGAGCTGCTCCGCAGAAAGCCTGCATGCTAACCTGTTCGAACGCCCATGAGAGCGACATCAATGTAATATCGTGGAATCGTTCCGACCCATTCATTGTAAGTGGAGGTGATGACGGATTTTTGCATATTTGGGACTTGCGTCAATTCAAGAGCCAGAAGCCCATCGCCACATTCAAGCACCATACGAGCCACATCACGACGGTGGAGTGGAGTCCAAGGGAGGCAACTGTCCTGGCTTCGGGGGGTGAAGACGATCAGATAGCTTTGTGGGACTTGGCCGTCGAAAAAGATCTCGACCAGATTCAAGACGCGGCGCAAAACGAGGATGAAATCAATAAGCTGCCCCCACAGCTTCTCTTTATTCATCAAGGACAAAAGGAGATTAAGGAGCTGCATTGGCACCCTCAGCTGCCTGGAGTGCTGCTCTCCACTGCCCACAGTGGATTTAATATCTTCAGAACTATTAGCGTATAAGTTATCTTCAAAATCGTTCATATTGTTTCTATTTTATAAAAATAAAATTTTTAAATATTAATATTCTAAATATGCGTTTACAGAAAGCGAAAACGTGACGACACTAGCGAAATACATTTTTATTATTAATTTCCAATTTGGCAAGGTATTCATAATACCATATTATATTATTTAATAAAAGGCGGAAGGTATGGGATATAATGCCAATATGCATTCTCTATTCATACCTTTATGAGCAGTACTAACTTGGAATAACTTGGAACTACAAACTAACTTGGATGTTGAATCCGATAATAAAATAATGTTGTCAAATGTAACCTGTTTCCCTACTATAGGATACCCGGTACTCTGCTTGTCTCCTCCCCACACCTTTCCCAATAAAAGTAGTCCTTTATTAAAAATTCTAAGTCAAATACTAGTAAGGCCGGTTCTTTTCGAGGTTGAGACTAACTAAAACTCAAATGGATTTGGATGTAAGTGTTGATCAGGTCTAATAAGGCTTAAGAGAATACACTTTCAAAATCTTGTCAACCAATCATATTAAAAAAAATCCCATTAAATAAATATGTACTATTAATAAATAACTTACTCTTAAGTTAAAATTAGACGCAACTACTAGTACTAACAACTTTAAAGTATTCTTGGATAAATAGATAAAATTTTATTATAAAAATGGAAAGAAGTAAAAAAGCTAGTCATGACCGTCTGACTGCATGAATCTAAATCTTAAACACTATAAAAGATAGAGATACAAAATAATGCATATATACTTTTGTAATTCTATGAAGATAAGGGTTTAATAAAAGCGGTATAACAATTTTGATCACAAGTTTCAAGGCAGGGCAGAAGACATCCATTTGAGTATAAAATGACGGATCTACCAGGATGAAAAGCTATCGAATCCAATCTTTGCACAGTATACATATATGTAAGTCGTACGGTCTCTATCGGTCCTATGTCCTATATCTGCCATATAATGGAAAGATCTGAGCTGTATGTTTTTTTTCAGATAGAAAGTTGAAATTCGATGTACCAATTTCGATATTTGCTATATTTTTTACCAATAGAAGACGCCATTTACCTGCAATGGTAAGTCAGATTTCCTGTCCTTTTTTGTGTTCGGCCTCTAGAGTTAGCTCGACAATCAGAATCCCTTTGTCTATCACCTGAATACGGGTCTTCTCCAAAACCACATTTCTTTCGTGGACTTATTAGTGGAATTAGTTTAAATGAAAACACGTTCAAATTACAAACTATTACAAATTCACGAAAAATGTCCACATTTCTGCTTTTAAAACATTAATTGCTACACTGTCCTTCCGTGAGGCGGATAATTTCTGATCAGCATATTCTTATAGCCATAATACATTGCGATGTATTGTGAAGTTTCTTCTGGTTTATTATAAGACTAAACTATGGTAGGATGTGAGATAAGCGGGTTTAAGATTGGCTTGGGGAGCGCGACGATGACGATGGGAGCAGTACTTTTGACCTGAACCCGTTGGCGACAAGTGGAGCTACGTCTGAAGGGTTTTTTCCACGAGTCTCCGGCAAATAGTACTTTGTCAGAATAAAAAGCAGAAGACAGGTGGCCGAGAACGGCAAGAAAACCAAAGCCCCCCAGGCGTTCTGTAGCGTTGGAAAGGCCATTCCTATGATGAAGTTACAGGTCCAGTAGACAACGCTACCCAAAGCCATGGCGGCGGGTCGGGGCGCCTGCTCGAACAATTCTGTTAAGTATTTAAGAGAGTTATGGTTTTACATTTAACATCTTTTGACTAGCTGACGCACCTGCTCCGATAAAAAATGGCATAGGGCCAAGTCCAAGCTGAAAGAAGAATATGTACAGGAAAATGCAGCCAATGCATCCCATGGCAAACCAGGCCACGCTTTCCTATAAAACCAGAGGATGAAATGCGGTTTCAATTCACTCTCGTAATACCTACGATAAAGTTAAGCAGCATAGCGAACAGGAACAGGCAAATGGTGCACAAGAGTGTGGAGAACATCATAAGTGGCCGTCTGTTGACCTTTTCCAGCAGGACCGGGCCCACCATCGACGTGGCCAGATTCAGAGACCCCGCCGCCAGGTTGGCCCACTCGGATGCCTGAGGGGTTAGTCCCGCCTTGCGAAATATAGACACGGAGTAGTAGAAAATCTACAGATTCAAATCGGTTAATGGATTCTGGAAACAGAGTTAGTATGGCTTTAACCCACCGCGTTTATGCCCGATAATTGCTGACCACCAAGGAAGGCGCAGACAATGATGAGTGGCAGGCGCAGGCTTGGATCTCGGAGCACTTCGAGGAAGCCACTTGCCACAGCCTTCGACGTTGCCTCCAACTCCATGTCGTCCAACTCGGCCTGCAGGGCTGGACTATCCAATGCATAACCCCGGAGCTCCATCAGTTGTTGCCGGGCTTCCTCCTTGCGGCCTTTCACGATATACAGCCACTTGGGACTCTCTGGGTACCATTTGAAGGGAGCGTAGAAGACTACTACCAAAAGACCATAGAAGGCCAGCCCTATATGCCAGTCCTCGACGCCACCGAGCACTGACCGGAGGCTACAGACTTGTGCCACAACGACGCCCAGCGTCAGCCCCATTGGACACAGCGGAGCCAAGGTGCTTCGTTGGGACAGCGCCGCGAGTTCACTGTGCCACATTGACATGAAAGCTGTGACGAGGCCTCCAGCCAGACCCACCAAAATACGTCCAAGCAGCAACAGTTCCACCGATCGAAGTGGGCGGCACGCGTAGAAGCAGGCGGCCCCCAGGAGGAGCAGGATTCCACATATGTTAAAGGATCCCCGGCGTCCAAAACGATTGGCCATGGTGGCACCCGTCATAGAACCAACGGCTCCCCCCACAAGGAACAGAGACACGGCAGCCGACCAAAGAAGCTCTACCCCCGTTTCGCCCAAATGGAGATCGTAGCGGTCAGCCAGGGTTTCTTTACACCAGGTGCGCATGATCTAGAAGGCAAATAAGTAAGGTTTAATAAAACGCGTGATCATAGATCTGAAACTGGGGGAAAAGGGTTTAGAATCAAAGAGTTCGATTTATCCAGGAGATCAGTTCCGATAACTTTATGAGGCTTACCTCAGCGGGGCTGTTCATCACACCCGTACAGTAGCCCACGGGAACCGCCGCTCCGATCGAGGAGCCTATCGCCGCCCACTTAAGGGTCCAGCTCCACTGGGGAAGCTCCTCCTGCAAAGAGTCGAATGAATGCAGAATTCAGTAAAAATTTTCCGTTACCAACCTGTGGCTTCTTTCGATGTGTCATTAGTGGGGTCTCGGAAATACTGATGGTTCTTTCCAGCGGCTGCCCTCTTGCTTTGGGCTGTTCCATGACGCTTTTGACCCAAACGTTGTTGCTTATGGAAGCTTTTGTGGGAAGAATCGTGCTGGGTGATGGATCATCACCAAATGAGGCATCATATTTCATTTAAGTCCACCAGCGACTTATTTTTACGGAAAGATTAGGAGTTTTATGAGGCACAGATAATAATTCCAAAGTCATTAGTATACGCAAAGGGCATTCAAGACCAGATTCACACGTGAATGATTCCCGCCGTAGATTCAGGTAAAAAAAATCCAGCAATCTTGTCTGCTACTGTAGAATGTGTGTTTTTATAATATAATAAATTTTTTATAGAGATCAGATATACAATTTAATCTATAAGATAAGATGTCAAAGTTGTTTGCTGAGTTCGGCGTTCTTTTAGAAAAAGGCACGGCTAAAGACCCCGGTGACTGGATGAGTTTTGCTGTCGAGGAGATGATCATGTGGAAGGTGCAGTCGTGGTTGTGGATTGCACGGACGTTATCGATGTAGTAGTAGTAAGATGCTATCATGGAGTGCTTGATTAATCTGGACGAATCTAGGCTCCCGATTGTACTTGAGCAATTTCCTTTGTACGATAAGAAAAATTATTGCATTATTTAAACTAAACTGATGCGTGGCTTTAAAAATTGCTAAAAAAGAGAAATCCCACGAAATTCGTGAAACTTATTCGGTCGTATTTAAATTTTTTTTTCAAGTTTTAGTATTAAGTCCAAATTAAAGAGACGTCCGAATTAAAGAGAAATGATGATCCTATTAGTATTACTCGTATACTGTCATCCCGAAGGAATTTTTTTGCGATTCTTCAAAATGAAATGAAGAAGTTTTAACTAAATACTGAAAAAAGGCGATTTTCTCTCCACAAAAATTGCCTAACCCCTTAAAAACTCGTGTCAATAACATCACGATACTGATGAATGGGAGTAAACAGTTTAAATTGCTCCACAATTAAACGTACGGATCCCGTTTATCTTCTAGTGTAGGAACTGAAATTCTAACACGAGGAATAAAGGTGTATGAACGTGAAACAAGTAAAGTACCCTTGCAAATCGTATATATAATGTATTTATATACAGACATTCCGAAAGGAATGTGTGGTATCGGATATAGCACAGCCGATCTTTATAGGAAATTTTGTTTAGTTTAACATTACTTTGGTTGGAATATGTTAATCGTTAATGTTTTTTTATACCCTTGAAAAGGGTATTATAATTTTGTCCAGAAATGTGTAACGCATTAAAGGAAGTATCTCCGACCCCACATAATATATATATTCTTGATCAGCATCAACAGCCGAGTCGATATAGCCATGTCCGTCTGTCCGTCTGTTTCTATGCAAAAAATAGACAGTAGTTTTAAAGCTAGCGTTTTGAAATTTTTACCAGATCATTAATTTTGTTGCACGCAGATCAAGTTTAAAAATCGGTCGGATCGGACACTATATCATATAGCTGCCATACAAACGATCAATTAGATTTCAAGTCTTTGTATGGAAAACTTTTTTATTCTCCAAGCTATTGCAACATTTATTCATTTGACATAGCCATACCAATAATTTTAAAAAGACTTGATTTTTACATAAGTACTTATTGCAATTTTGTAAAGATCTGCAAGGGTATACCATCTTCGGCAAGCCGAAGATAACTTTTCTCACTTGTTTTAGCTTAAGATTTCACACTCGGCTAATGCCTGTGCATATTTGGCGTGGGATATATTGTATAAAGTGTAAACCTTAGGCGAATGTTATTCAGCCGAAGAACCCGCATCCATATAAATTGCAGCGGATTTTAGACGGAACTAGCATGGAGCTATCACATTTTTGATAATAAGAGATGAAGCGTGAACCAAATATAAATTTCTTTTTATATATGCAAAATATGAATGGAAAGCTACCCATGCAGTTAAATGGCGGCTTCTATTGGTAAGAGATATAGAACATCAATCGGACAATTTCCAAAAATTGCGTTCTACCTATCTCTCAATACTCAATGGGTCAAAATGCAAGATTATGTCTTTCCTTACTCAGGTTAATGATACTAATATCATACTAAATTTGAAACTTAAATTTTCCATTCATATTTTTACGATGGCTAATAAAGCGAAGATGGTCAAAAAAATGTTGACCATCTTTAATCCATCTGTTACTGGTGTACGGGTCATGCATCTGGAGCCCATAAAACGCGGCTCAACAAAACCACATTGAATTTGTACAAAAGAAGTTCTTGACATTCGCTCTTGGGTGACACAAGTAGGATGCAAATCTTCACCTTTCCTCTTATCTTACCAGACTCGTACAAATTACCTTACCCTCTCCAACAAGCCGTTTAAAGTTAAATAACCTTGCTGATATAGACAGCCAGTATCTACTAACATGCTTAAAATGTAACATTCCTAATAGATAGATTAAAAATTGTCCTTTATTTGTAGCTCTATATTTCTAAGACGTGGTAGTTAAACATATGCCCAGATTTTAAGGTAATGTGTCGAGTCTATAACATCCTCTGTGGCATTACTTTACTTAGCACTCCCGCTTCTATCAAATCATAAATTCCCACCTACGTTTTTTAGAAATGATGGCCTAAGATCCTCATAAAAAAGGCTTTCAGCGAATTTCAACTTTCTATCAGCAAAAACATGGAATGTATTTGTTTCTTACACTCTCTACGTGTATTCTTTTACTTGAAATAAAAATTGGTTGGAAACTAAATATTTCACCTTTTTATGTAGAAAAATAAGAGCGACGGCGCTGACGGAGTTTTTTTTGGATTCGAAATTCTGGCAACGCCAACGCGTATACGGGCTGGACGGCTCGTAAATGCGCGGACAAACCTCTTATCCTCCAGCGCTCGAGCGGCCAAAGGAGCTTCGAGACGTCTATCCTACAATTATTCCCCCAAGAAAATGGGTTGAAAGTTGCACTTTATTTATGTGGTGAATGGCCTTAAGGACCTTAAGGAAAGTGTGCATCCAACGCTAACTATCATAAAAACTGGCATAAAAATTATTAATTTCCTAAAAGAAACTTTTTAGTACGAATCTTCAAGAAATTTTCCAAGATTTTTTAAGAGCTTAAAGCGTCCCTTTGAAATCGTATTTAAAAAATAATTTCTTTGTTTTTTTTTTTGGTTGAATGTTGCTGTTTTTTAATACAAAAACTTTACAGTAATGTTGATATAAGTTTTCCAATATATAGGAAGTAGAACCTCTCAAATCTAGGTCCTAAGCTTAGGAATTGCTTAATGGATTACAGTTATGGTACATTATTTTGGACATTTGATTTTATTAGGTAACCTTTTGGTAATAAATTCCAATTGAAATTTTATTGTAAATATTGTAAATGTTAAACACTTGCAGTAAAAGAGACATCTTCGACCCTATGGAGTAAATATATTCCTGAGGGTCACCTCCAGAGTCCATAAAGCAGGTCTGTCTGAACGTCTGCCTGTCTCAAGCTTTGACCATAGCCTTTGCACATAGTATATAAGTCGGACCGGCCGGGATCGGACGACTATATCCTATAACTGTCATATAACCAAAACGCCATTTACACTTAAAGGGTATATCAGCCGATGTCTTTCCTTTCTTGTTTTTTCCTAGTTTCTATACAAGGCATTTATCAATAAAACAGCATTATAATAAATCATTTATATGATTAAAATTATGATTTAAATTAAATAATCTTCTAGTGCAAAGATCCATGATAATGGAGATTAGTATGTAGTTTGTTCATGGAAAGACTCCAATATATATCCGATCAATAATAATTGTTTATTGCATTTTTTAGATTGAGTTCTTTTCTTCCGACAAAGTGGCGCCCTATCGGATATTATTATTAAACGAGAAAAAGTAAGCTTTGTCCAATGCGAAGTTCTGATACCCTGGCTTTTCTTATTAATCATAGATGTACGAAATATACGAAGAACGTACAGGCCGGGGACTGAAGGACTTACTGGCTTAAACCATCCTTAGATTCTGATCAAACGAAGCCTTAAGAATATGAAAGCTTTACGGGATCAAAAGTTGTTCCTGTTCTGAGTAACAAACACCTTCGTAAATTATAATGGCCTGCAAGGGCATCAGCATCTGGACACATGCTATTTTTTAAGTTGGCCAATTCGAATCATGTCGGCTTAGGCTAAATTGTCCTTTTAAAGAGGTTGCTTTTGATTCGAAGCCCCACTCCGAAAAGGATTCTCCGAATCAATAATTTCATGCAATGCCAGATGATTGCTGTTACAATGGCGGCACCTTTCATACCCAGCTCGGACACAGACGAACACATAAATCGAAACGATTGCGGTTTTCTTGCCTCTGACTCTGAATCTACCAAAGCCAAAGCCAAAGCCGAAGCCAAAGCCACTTACGGGTAAAACATCGTGTAGCATGTGATAGAAAAAGTCACCAAATAGCCCCATTCGTCATCT
Source organism: Drosophila ercepeae (assembly GCA_018150545.1). Taxonomy (NCBI): domain Eukaryota; kingdom Metazoa; phylum Arthropoda; class Insecta; order Diptera; family Drosophilidae; genus Drosophila; species Drosophila ercepeae. Next base: position 19,725,494 of record JAECWL010000161.1, read on the forward strand.
CCGTCCGCGGCCGCGGCAGCGTCCATAGAAATAAGAGATTCTGGTCCTAACAAACAGCACCCGGGGCTGGCTGATCGCTTATTGGAAGCCGACGTCGTGGAGGGTTGTCATCGTCAATTAGTTTTCTCACCGCAAGAATAACAAAATATTTTATTTTACGATGGCCACTGCAGTTGTGTTTTAAGCCTTGGCCGACGAAGGTTTTGCATTTTTCAACGGAAAGGGATAGCACAGCAGCCAATATTGGTTGTCTCGTATTGAGAAATTCCCTAATTGGGTCCAAATTCCAATCTATCAATGAATCCAATACAGCTGAACTTAACAATACCCGTGTAGCCTCTTTCGCGTCTTAGACTGGGGACCTGCTTAGTTTTTATGTTTCCCCTTTTTTAACAGCGACCAAGTGTGCGATTTGTTAAAACCGAATCCGCCGCAGATGCAACCGCAAAGTTCCAATCGAATTTTTGAAGAAACTCCTGTTCTTTTATTTCTAAACGAAGTTCAATATCACCACACCAAAGTTCCACTATATAACCAAGATTCCTTCTCCTTCCATCGATGCTAAGTTTTTGTTTCAAGGGTGTTTGTTAAAAAAGGACACTTTATTTAAAAAATTACTGTTTTGTACGATCGAGCTGACACCCTCTGTTCCGAGGGAGTGCAATTACCTTTTTCAATATTTTGCAGGGGTGTGTGAAACCAATAAATTATTATACCCTTGCAGTCGGTATTATAATTTTGCTCAGAATTGTGCAACGCAGGATGGATATATCTTCTACTCTATTAAATACATATATTCATGATCAGGAGTCGATCAAACTAATCAGAACACTATATCCAATAGCTGAACGATTGGAAATGCTACAACTTTGGTGTTTTTGGAAGTAGAAGCTGGGAACTTTTTCCAAAACCCATTTTATGTGGAACTGGTTTGATTCCGATGTTCTTTCAATCTTCTAAGGAACTATATCCGATATTTGCTATATCTTTTAGCAATAGAATCCACTATCCAACTGCAAGGGTATATAAGTTTCGGATACGGCCGAATTAAGCTTTCCTTTCTTATTTTTGTTTTAGCTGAGCTCGAGAACTGTGTAAACAAGGACCCTGTCAGCGGAAGCAAGTCCTTTCAATAATAGGCAAATAGAAACTGAAAACATAATATATTATGAAAATAATATATTGAAAAGAAATTGTATGTTGGAAACACTGGTAAGTAAAGCTTTACAATTGCATATGAGCCAGTATTTTGGAAAGTAAAATACAGGAATTATTACCGCCAAGGATGGGAAGTTACAATCCCTACAAAGACGACGGTTCAGGTTTATTGAGAGGCGTTGAAAGCTGGATAAGCCCCACAAGCCATTACAAAATGCTAAAAACAAAGCGAGGTTCGGCCAGGATAATCACAGCCCTGCACCATGTCGAAGATTCACCAGTGGAGAGTTAAGAACAGGGGGCAGGAAATGGAGTACAGGGGCCCCTAGTCCTTTTCCAGCTTTATTCGCAGGCCCAGATCCGCCGTACTGCAGACGTTTGATTTGTTTTATAAATTTATCTACCTGAGCACCAGCCATCGTCAATCGTCCATCGACGTGGCTGCTTGTGTTGCTGCTTGCACTGGATCCCCAAGGAGCAGCAACATAATGGCCACCGAACGGCGGGCAGCTACCACCACGCCTTTTCAGCCCGGCCAGCTTCAAGTTTTTTCCACACCAGCTTTCAGGGTTTCAGTGGAATTGCTGCCGCTTTAAAGCCGGGCCATCCAGAGCCACTGCCTGCATCTCACACATAAAAAAACGTTGCTTATCGTAGCTGAAAAATGTATTTCAGTTTTGTTTGAAATGCTATACAAATTCTATGAAACGTTATATATTAAGTATTTATATTTAATGTCCAATACTCCATGTGTCATGTTTGTAATTTCATTTGAACTACAAAGAGTTCCTTAGTTTTTCTCTGTGCAAGTTCTTTGGGGCTTATCATTTGCTATCTTTGCAAGGGGCAATGCGGACAACGCGACTCGACGTTTCCAGCATCCAATTGCTAAGCTGCCTTCAAAATCAAGAGTTCTCGTGCTGAGGTGTCCCTGTCTTCCCTTTCCGCTGTTGCAGGTATTTTGTTAGGCTTTGTAGATTGGTTGCTTTTGCTTTTGCTTTTGCGTAGGACTCATGTAGCTGCTTTGATGCGGATGGTGTAAGTCAACGCCATTGTTGTAGTTGCTGCTGCTGCCACTGCTGCTGTTTCTGAAGCTGCAGGAATGGCTACCTGAACGTCAGAAAGCGAACCGATGCGAATGGGCAACATTTCTGCATTCATTCGGCTGGTCCTGGAGCTTGTTATTCTGCGGTCTTGCAGTTCCTCATTGAATTGTACCGGTATGATGAAGATTTAGTTTGAATTTTTTTATAGGAGCGTTGAAGGGGGCAAGTAGTCAATGTATCGACTGTTTTATACCTGGCATAGTCTCTAATGTCCGTATATACTCCGTAAACTTGTACTTAAGCGGATGGTGTAAGATAAATGGTACAACCCCTCTTAGTTAAATTTCTTTTCTAAATGCAAATCTATCAAAAAATGTCTTAGGCAAGTACCTACCATCCTTAAGCTTTTGAACCAATAGGCATCAAATATTATCAGTATTGTAATATTTTAAGCCTATGTTGTTTGTAGACATATGACTTTGAAAATTGAGCTTTGCAATACACTTTTAATCCTATTTGATTGGAAGGATCGGGTCAAAGTCGTGGAGCCATGAATTTATTGATAGGTTTGGCAAGGGGAACCTGTATACAAACGCATTTGGCAATCGACTGTTGGAACTAATTCATAGGGTACTCTGCAGTTTTTTAGCTGATTTATAGTTGCGACTCTCAGCTCTTAGTAGTTTCTTGCTGCAGATGGTCGCTGACGAGCCGCTTTGGGGTTTCTGTCGGGCTTCGAGCCCCCGTCGAGTATTCTATGTGTGTATTTATTTTTTCAAACGATTGACAGCAGCTCAGCATATTATGCGTTTGACAGCAGCAAGAAGCAGCCTTTGCCGTCTCCCGAACACCGAACATGGATTCTCGGAGCAGCGCGAACAAAAGGCAAGACCTGGGTCAGAAGCCGCCATTTCTTTTGCAATGCGCCTGTGCGCAAAAACGTGAACTTGTGCGAGTGTGTGGCGTGGCGGGGCTGTAGGAGGGTGGAGAATCGGCATGGAGGATGGAGGATGGCATCGCCATGGAAGCCCGGGAGTTAACCGTGTATTGGTTGTTGTTATTGCCGCTGGCCTAACCACTGTCAGCGTCACACAGCATCAACGGCCTCACCAACCATTGTTTGCCCCACCAGGCAGACTTAAGCGTCAGAAGTGCAGATGGAGTGGTGCAGGCACAGATACAAATACAGATACAGATGCAGATACAAAAACTCGGACCAGTCCCAGTCCCATTCCAACCCACTCCATATTTTTCGGAATTCGCAGCCCATATTCGATATGCGATTGGGTCCAAACTGGAGGCAAAATGCAGCTTTAGTTGCATTTTCTCTTTCTGTTTTCTGTTTTGTCGTTTTGTCGTTTTGTCGTTTTGTCGGCAGTTGTCGTTATGATTTTCAGTATAACTCCATTGTTTTGGCCAGATCTTTGTTTGCCTAATTTATTTTCTCCATTTCGGTATGTTTTATTCATATCTTGCAATGTAAGGATTGGCATATAATGCGAAAGTTTATTTCAATTTGCCCAGAACTCTTCCGTCTGCAATAGTCCACAGTTGCGAAAATATGTATTTCCATGGCGCTTCCATTTGCCATAAACAAAATAGTGTACGAGCCCTGTACACATGCTAATGTATACTCGGGCTTAAATCGATATACCGATCCTAGAAGTTCATTCACCCCGAAGCCCATAACCCGTAACCCGTAACCCGTAACCCGTTGGCATTTATACATTTTGCAGTTCCCGACTGGTCGGTCTAACTATTTAATGTTACGAGTGCAGTTCGGAGACAGAGCCGAGAATGAGACTAATGCTCTTGAAAAATTCAAGTGGTAATTACTCGTTTCGCTACACACTCGCACACTGCCACGGAGAAGGGTTTTGGGGGCTTGGGGTCCGGGTACGGGGTACGGCGTCCGGAGTCCCATGCCCGGTCCACGCAGTAGGTATATAGTACATTCATTGCTCCGCCAGACGAGGCCTAATGGCTCAAGGTCACAGGCATGCGCATTTCTCGACTAAACGTATTCAAAATTAATTAAAAACAGCAGCCTGACGAGCTGCCGAGCAATAGCTGAAAATTAAACTGGACCCTAAGTCAGCCCGCTAAGAGAATGGAAGGAGAACAGCAAGCCGATGTCGGTGTTTGCAAAAATTCGCAATAATTGCAGCACTCCATCCACTGGAAATTGGTGTGTCCAAAGCGAACCATCGTCGGGTTTCACTTTCGCCTGCCCACCTTTGCGGTGAGATCTTTATGTAACCGATTTAAAAAAAAAGGACAAACTTGTGAGGAAGGCTTACTGGTTTCCCCCATTTTATTGGTGAAAATAATTTGGAAAAAATTCAATAAGCAATCCTTCAGCTTTAGTTATTTAATCATCTTCTATCAGCACTTGATCAGACTTGTCTCAAATTATTAACTGATTCGTTTCAATTGAAATAATCGGAGTATAATGTTCGATTTAGGGAATGTCTATTAGGTTAACCCGGTTTATTGGCTATTCCCTTTTATTTGATCTATATTATGGAATTATTTGTTATTATTTAGTATTTATTTAGGGGATATTAATATTTTAAATCTAGAATGAAAGAAAATCTAACAAAGGCATTAAAGAGTTAAATATATTGAATGTCGACTTTAAATATTTTATCCAAACTGTTAAATATATTTCGCGTTATACAAAAGTTATCCCAATTTAAAAAAAAATCATATAATTATTTGTTTTCAGAATTTGTTTTCAAATATTTAATTTTCCTGCAATGCCTTTTGTTGGCAGAGGAGAAGTGCCTGATACCACTTAGTTTGGAACCAATTGGTAAAAAGAAGTTGTTAAATATTTCAGAAGCTGCTTAAGTCTGATAACATTTATTTGCTATCAGAATTTGGAGTGTTTTGTTTGAAATATTAGTGATTTGTTTCACTTCAATCCAAATAATCCCACAAACTGTTTAGTTTTTTTTGTTTGTTTTATGCTTAATTTTATGTTTATTGGGTTAACCCTCTTAATTGGTTATTTCTTCTTAGCAAGCCAGAATTCGTACTTTTTCAATATGTTTTAATTTATATTTTTTATGATTTTCGTGTTATTTTTACAGTATACTCATTTTATAAATCTTTAATGAAAAAATAACTAACAATAGTTTCACAGAGATTGATATTTTTTTAATGCGGACTCTCTTTATCGTTGGATACTATTCAGAAATGATATGCCAAACTATTCTAAAATTAACAAAATTTATAAAAATTATATAATGTATAAAAAAAGGTGTTTGTTGGTGTTGGGACAGGAGAAGTACAGAAAATCACATATTACATTGTATTTAAACTTTTACAGGTAAAATATCATCATGGCGATTCATATTACATGAGTTCTATGATTTAAATTTTTTTATGGAAAACAAAACTTTGTTATTAAAAAACGTCTGCAGCTTCTATCAACTTCACTGACTTATTTACAATTTAGACAATTTACAATAAAATTTAGCTATATTTTCGAATCAGTCTTTCTGAGGTGTGTCATTTATTGTCTTTATATATGTATATATATTATTTTAATTTCAGTGTCCAATTTTTAAAACGGATACAAAAATCCGCATTAAATCAGCAAGTTAAGTATAATAGAGTATACATATATAGCAAAGCTGGGAGAATATTTTTTTTTTTAAATAAGCGAGATAAAAGTTATACTGGATATTCAATTTAAAGTATCAATATAATAATAAAACCCTAGAATCGACCTAGAAACTTTCGCTTGTGTTGAGACATTTAAAAAAAAAATTGTAATTTTATAAAGGTTCTAAAAAAAATGGAAACTGAAAAAATGGACTGGAAACCGGAGAAAGGCATTCAATACGATTTTTCCCTCCACAAAGTTTCAATGATACTAACCAAATGAATTATTTTAAAGCACAACCAACGCTCTGATGCGTTACGAAATCCAATGTAATGTTAATTTTGAATTCATTTTTTTAGTTATAAAATAAAGTTGACGAATTTCTATCTATGTTTAAATCCGTTCAGTTTAGAGAAATCTTGAAAAAACTAATATGATTTGTTGCAAATGGATATTATCTGGATTTAATATTGTACTATATTTCAATTTGTTCAATTTCTTGTGAAACATTCCTAACCTATAGAATTGCCTAAATCGGCCATCAAGCCAGCTGAACTGTAAGTAAATAATGTTCATTTCCTGAAAATGAAATTAAAACTAAAGCGAACAATCTTAAAAAGCTCCACGGACTTGGAAACAATGTCCGCACATGTCAACGAGAAGGTCCTGTGTCCGTGTCGAACTGAGGGGGGCGAGTCCTTCCAGAGAGCAATTGGGGTGCCTTGGGGGAAGAAGACCCCTCCTTAATCGATGCCCAGACCCAGACCCAGGCCACAGGCACCTTCGCTTTTTGCCAATAGTTATGACACGAAGCGGAGTGTTGGTTTCGGTTTTTGTTCCCTGCCTGCCAAGTTCTCTGACCCACGGCAATGGGGCACTCTGGCCATTCGCACACGTATTTCGCACATCGCCCTCGGCGACAGTAGCAGTTCCTGGCATCGTGCAAGCCCGGAGATCCAACAACCGCCACCAAATGTGTCGTCGCCCGCTCTCATATCGATCATTTTTTCACACGAAAATTCTTATGCTTATTCTTTTGTACATGCCGCAAGGACCAATCGCATAATGGGGGCGTGGTGACGACGCCATCCACGGCAGCCCAGGCAGCCCAGGCAGGCAGGGCAGCCACGAGAGCCGTGCTTACACAGGTCTTGGGTGTAACTATGCTACAGCCTCGCTCTCTGCGATGTTGCTGTTTATGTTACGCTATTGCGCAGCGACGCGGCTCACGGAGGCGGGATGGCGGAAGATGGGTTGCGGAGGCGGAGGCGGCAGGAGCGGTTGAAATTTTCTCAAGAACTTAGTTTTCAATGGCCTGGATGGACTGGACGGGGACCTGGGCTTGTCTGCTTATACCATATCTACGTTTGGCACACAGCCACTTGCCGTGCTTTCCGCTTCGGCTCTGGTTTCGTCTCTCGGAGTCTGGATGTCCCAGCCCCAGCGTCCCGGCCTTTCGTTGGCCCCCAAGCGGCGTGTCAGGAAAAAACCTTTTGATTACAAAAAGTACGCGGGGAAAATCAATAAAGAAGGGGCCTCGTATTCCAGAAATTGCGCATACGCAGCGCTTTGTAGCCCCAGCTTTTGAGTTTATTTTATAATTCGATGTTTTAACTTCAACTGTATGGTATGTTCCAACTGTAAATACAAGAGACCTTTAAGCCTACTTTCAGGATAACCAAGGGCAACACTGCACCCAGCCATAGTTACTTGGTGGCTGGAAAGCTGAATGAAATTAATGTGTCGAGTCTTTAATTTTATGTATTTTATGTATGTATGAATTTTAATAGGCAGTTTGGCGGAAGGGAGTGTCATATCCCAGCATTACCATTGAGAATTTTTAGTCGAACTTTCAAACTTTTGGATGCCAGGTAGTTATCCTGCTGTCATTTGTGTTCGACCTTTGAAGGCTTTGAGACCTTTGGTAACAAGGCTAGGTCCCAAAAACAACTTGAAACAAAAACTTTAAATATCGAAACGGTTGTAATTTTTTTATTGGTAATTTTTTGAGTCGTTTTCTGAAATAGCACAATTATAATTTATATTATTAATTATTATATTATTATTAACATAAATATTTTAAATTTAAATTCGGTCAATATTTTTTGTGAATGATGGGGGTCTTTGCTCAAAGTTGCTCTAGAGTTTGTCCGGTGGATCCCAAAGGATGTTGATAGGGCTAAGGTATATGTGGGGATTTTATGTAAGTGGCCTGTACCATTGCAACACACTTAATATTTTTGAAAAATTATCTTATAAATATATATTTTTGGTTTAGATTTTCGAGAAATCTAAGATCTCCGTTAAGATCTTTGAAAAACACGTTCTTAAACTCACTTGCCATCTGAACCGAAAGTCCTATTATTAACCAATATTATCACTTTTTTGTCATGGTTTAAACAAATTGAGTTTAAAATAAACTCTCTTTAATTGTACATTTATTTGATTTTCTTAACAAAAAAGTTATATTAAATATTGGGGAGAATATTTTAATACCTTTGCAGAGGGTAACCTTGCAGAGGTAAGGAGATATCCCGATCCAATCGACTTGAAACTTTGCACACACCCTTCTTTCCTTTCAGTGTATTAGGATCGGTCGACTCTAACCTATACCTTTTATATAATTTAACGATCGGAAAATTAAAGACATTGCAAAAGGAATTGTAAAGACAATAATGGATAATAAAAACCGAAAATAATATGTTATCTATTTAAAAAATGACGGATTACACGGATCAACTTTTTATCAGGCTCTCTAAGGGCTGTATACCATATTTATGTATATTTCGTTGAATAATATAATTTTCCTAGTTTTGTGTTTTGTCCAGTTGGCATAAATTATCCTGACTTGAACACGCCCTATAATTATGATTATTATATGGCAGTACGGACGATAGCGACCTGGCTCGTTGTCATTTACCGCGTCCATTTTGCCTATAAAGGAGATTTAAAATCGTCCACAATGTCGGGTGATACGCCTTGCAAGTACTCCCCATTATTTGTTTATTGGATTATCCTTTTTCTGTCAGCTGAGGTCGACGCGAACAATCCTACACCAAAAACAATTATGTATACAAAATGTATCTATTCGAGCGAAATTCCATTTAAATAATATTAAAACTTTTTACTGAAAACGATTGTGAAGTGAGTTTTCCATTTAAAACGACTTATATAGTATAAGTATATAATACGGATAATTATATAAAAAGTGTCTAATTTCTTCTTAATGAATTCAATGAGACTCCCTTGGATATTATTCATTATTGTTTCAAAGCTATTTTGGATGGTTTTGGTTATTGTTAAAAAAACATGCATTTATGCATTTTTGACATACTTTTGACTTTTACTTTTAATATAAAACTAACTTGGCGTTAACAATTGGTTAGATTTTGCCAGTTTTATATACATAATAAATATATTTTAATTATAATTAATTCAACTCTATTGACCCTTGTTATACCCTTGCAGAGGATACTATATATTTCGTCACAAGCATGCAACGCAGTATAGTTATCTCCGAGCCTATAAAGTATACATAGGTATTCACTTCCGAGTTGATAGAAGCAAGTCCACCTGTCCAACTGTCTACTAATAAAAAATGCCACAGCTGTAAAAAAAGTTTTGGATTTAAGACTAGGAACACCTATTAGCGTAAGTTTCCAATCTTTTTAGCCGGCTTCTTTTATTTTTTTGATCAGGCTTTTTACAGATAAGAGGAAACATAGAACATCCATTCAAGATTCTGCATACCTTATGGGGTTGCTGCTTTGATGGGACTGACTTGAGAGTCTGCCTCATCATACGGGTGTGGAAGGGGTGTGGGTTGGAAAACGCGGCTCCGCAATAAAACGCCCTTTTAATGATTTATTTTAATTTAATCAGCTGCCAAACAGTGCAATCATAAGCACCAGGCAAAGCAAAGCCGCTCCTCCAATTATAGCGTGCAAATCGGCAGCAAAAGGCATGTCGAAAAGGCAGACATATGTTGCACTGGTCCACAAAGCAGAAGTCGAGAGGGGTCGGATTTAGAGAGGCCGAGACTGGTGCAAGCACGGGGTTTCGGGTTCAGGCAGCAATAGCCACATAATTGAGGGTTCAAGTAGCGTGGCTCAATTTGTGAGAGGGTGTCGACAAGGCGACATGGAACCTTTCGCTGGCAGGTGCCTAGTCCGCCACTTACTCCAACGGCAACCCTATGTGGTGATGAAGTTCCGGATCAAGCTGGAACGAAACTGCTTGGTGCGCGAAACTACGATTATTTGTTTTGATTTTGTTCCTTATTCTAGAAAGTGAATTATTTTTAGTTCTTGCAAATATAACCTTAAATATTGTATATATAGGAATGTAGAACGACCTAAATTTCGAGAGTCATCCACGTTGGTGACGAGCCGCACCAAAAGTTTCAACTAGGGAGACGAACTTAAATCATTACAATTTTAATTTTATTCAGATTTTTTAGAATTTTTTCATTCATTTATTGATTTTAAATTATATTATTTTAGCTTGCTAACAGATGCGGTTTTAGATATAATTATTCCTATTTATATGAATTTTTATTTAATATTTACGAAATATACTGTTTTGGGAAATAATTTATTACTAATAAATCGGGGAAAAATAAATAAATTTTATAAGTAAATATAATAAATGAAATAGCATAAATTAAAATAGAGTAATTTTTTTTTTCTTAAACGATTATTACGCATCGATTATTCTTAATCTTTAGTGTAGTCAAAATTGAGTTATTTTTGGTGTTAAAAAAAATTAAATATGTTAATGATGAATAGTATTTTTAAATAAATATATATGGGAATGCTATAGAACATATAGGATTGATTTCTAATATAGTATAGAATGGCATCTCCTTAGAAGCGTTCTGCGTGGACAGGATAACCAGACGATCCCAGTCTAGAAGTCCTCCAACCCAACCCCAAGCACGGGAAATGTTTCTCAATCTGTGATGGGGCGCATACGTTTATTATATCTAAAAAAAAAGTTGTACCTTATTGCTACTGAGATTTACGTCATTAAAAATAAATATGTTTGTGAATTGAGAGGCCTGGGATGGGACCGGAATCGCCGCCGATTGCTGCGGCATTTCGGATTACCAAGTGGTGTCAAATGACACGGCCTGCGTGCTTTAATGCGTGGAAATGCCTGCGGCAGACCCGGCGACCCAGCTTCACCCCGACATGGCTATTATAAGGTCACATGCTGAGCCCTAAGGGTTGTGGCTCGACTCGACTTGTGCGAAAATTTGTAAAAGTCAAAATCTATCTTTTGGGCAAACAGAAGCTCTGGTCGAGAGTTCCATTTCAGGTGGTTAGGGCTTGCCGGGCGCGGCTGCCGGCTCAGTGGGAGACCCACCGGGTGGGTGAGAGAGCGAGCTATGGTGTAAGCTCCTGCCACAAAAAACCATGATAGCCCAACTGACATTGATGTTCTACACACGGGCGTACAGCGTACGAGAGCTCAGGCCGGATTCTGGGCTCTCGTGCAGTTCTCGGTTCTTGATTATGTAAAATCCCGAGCACGTGCTCAAAGCAAAGATTTTTCCAATGCGAACAAGCCGCACGTGTGCCCTCGACGACGTATGCTCCGTACGTGGCAATGGCCCACCTTACCGCAGCGTATCCCTCCACCATCGCACCATCGTACCGTCTCACCACCCCCATCACCCATCGATGCCGCCAGTAAGTGAACCCGCACTGGGACATTTAGAGGGAGTGGAACACCGTGGCGGGTGGCGTTTATTCTATTACACAAGTATATTACGGAAGTCTATTACAAAGTACGAGCCGTGTGCATGTTAAGTCAAAGAAAGTCTTATGACCACCGCCTACCTCCCACGCCTACTCCCGGGTACGCGCTCCCTCCCCAGGTCAGCCGCACGCGCCTCGTCAGAACTGGGCTCGCGTCGAGCGAATTTTTCTATTAGACAGTCATTAGAGCGGAAGAATCGGAGCGACCCGAGATGCGAAACCGAGTGGGTTTCTAATTGCCAAAGCAAACCAAACTCGAGGGGTGCACGCCGAAAAATTCAGGGATAATGTTACATTAATCGGTGCTTAGTTAATTTTACGATCGTCACGTTTCGTGCATTTTTATTTATTAAGAAATTAAATAAATATATTCCATATTTTAGGCAGAAAACAAAACGCTGTGAAAAAGGTCATCCATTTTTGGTAACAGAAAAAATAGAATCACTGGTACTTAGTCAAAGTTTAACTATGATAAAAAACATAATTTGTTACACATAATTTGTTAAACATAATTTTCGTTATTTTTTGTAATTTTTTTAATAATGAGGAAAAAATTCTTCCATTTAAGCACTGTGTTTAACAAGTTGAATATGTATTGACTATATGTAACCTAACAGTTCTCCCGCAAAATCATTTTATTTTTTTAATAAAGATATCTTTTTAGAATATATTTAAAAAAATCCTTTTTTATATCAAGCTAAATTCTTGGGCTCAATGTCTTTTCAACTCCGGTACTTTCAGTACAAAAAATTATATTACACATTTATGAACAGCATAAAAATCCAATCGATGTTTCGGATTAAAATTTAAACAAAAATTCTTAAATTTAACTGGGTGGTTCAATTATCAATTCCGATAGCTATGCCGATTATCTACCATATATGTTTTTTCAATGTTTTCAATATTATATTTCCATTATCAAGGATATTTATTTAATAACTGCATTTTTTAACTATTGCTTAGGGAATGCTCTTGCAGGTTCCATAAAGTATTTATATATACATACGTAATCCTATTTCAATCACGGTTTCATTTTAAAAATCTTAAAAACGCCAAAGTAAAGCAAGAGGCGGTTTCTGTAAAAAACAAGCCAATAAGTTCGATTCATGCTGTATTTCTAAAATTTAAACTTTTAAAAATATGTACAATAATGCAACTTAAAAAAAACTATAAACTTAATAGTTCTGATCGCATCGCATTTCGCATGTTATATTGGTTTTTTGTTCTATAATTGTTGATGTCAATCGTTAAAAAAGTTGTGTTTTTTAAACACTTGTTATAATAATGTTGTGCAACGCAGTGAAGGAGGCATCTCCAAACCTATGAAGTATATATATTTTTGATCAGGATCATCTTCTGACCCGGTATAAGCATGTTAGTCTGTCCGGTTGTCCTCTGTCGGTGTTTTTAGGAGTAAAAACTTGCGAATTTCTCACAAATCCATTTTATAAGAAACTGGTCAGAATCCAATCTTCTAGAGATTGGCCGTTTATATCCGATATTTGGTATATCCTTAAGAAATCGAAGAGAATCTGCAATTTAACTGCAAGGGTATATAAACTTCGGCTCCTCCCGAAAATACCTTTCCCTTGATGTTCTAATAATTTTTAGTGAAAACAATGAACAACATGGGTTATTATACCCTCTTTTTTTCCTATGTACGAAGTGGTTTCCCTGTCGATCGACTATATCCTATATATAGCTCTTTCAACAAACATATAAAGTAATAAAAACAAATGGTATTTATTAAGTGAGGGAAATATTATAACCTTGATAATTTTTTGATTATCTGATTACATCTATAGAGGAAGAGAATCTGGAAGAGCTCTGTATAACGCGTAGGGCAAAATATTTCACGTACTGCTAACCAGGACCATCTGAGGAAGAATTCCAATGAAAATGTTCATAAACTATTAAAAGGGAATAAAACTTTGAAATAGGACAGCTGAATTTGATGAATTAATTTAATGATGATAATGATGAAATGATTAATTAATTTTTTTTTATAACATTCTTAATTTGTATTTAAAATCTATCCGAGTGGACAATCATTAAATGGTTTGGGGAGACCTTGACTTAAGGGAGGTACATAGAATGTATATCTTATGAGGTTGACTTAGGTTTCTATTGGTTGGGGAGGTCAAGCGGGTGTTTCCTTTTCAGGCGTCTAAGGGATTGCCTATTATCTAGGAGGTTGATGGCATGATTAATAATGATAAAATTTAATGAAATGTTCCCATAAGCCGACTTTTCTTCAGCGTCCCGGAAATTCTTTTTTTAAATATAGAAAGTAGATATATTGTTGTTCAGGGTCACCTCCTAAGGATGGCAACGCAACGATCAGGAATGGTACAACTTGAATGTTTTCGCAGATAGAAAGTTGAAATTTGGCCTGAGCCTCTTTTAGAAGGAGTAGAAAACTTCTTACGGATCATAAGACTATATTCTATATCCTATAGCTTTCATATACTTAAACGATTGCAAATGGCACACCTTTTCTGTTTTTGGTCTAATTCTAAAGTTGGGCGATCCCAACTATATCCGAAATCTTCCATTTCTATTAGCAATAAAAACCGCCATTTAACTCCAAAAGGATATACACTTCGACTCCGCCCAAAGTTTGCTTTCCTTTCTTACTTTTTTAATAATTTGATCCCCAGAGTACTAATTTGCGACACTGCCGTGACTGCGACTGCGACTGCGACCGCCGTCCCGATTGCCTATTTGTCTTTGTGGCACGAGGACCGTGTATGCAACATAGGAATCGGCAGCAATTTCTTTTATGTGTCCCCAAGGTTTGCTCAAATTTCTTGCGCGTTGTCATAAAAAACGATTTCTGCTCACATCCGGGAAGGGTGGTGGAAGGATCCTCGGCAGCAATGATTTCAGGGAAATGGAAAGGGCCATGGTGTACCTTAAACCCCTCCCCAGCGAGCCGTCGAACGGTTTTGTTTACAACTTTCATGGCATAATGAAGTGGTCAACACTTGATTTGCTTCATTACGAGTTCAGTGCTGCGTGCTCGTCCCAGCATCGTCGATGATGCCCTTGATGGCGTTGTGAGATGCCCTCCCCTGCAATGTGATAGCTGCACTGAGAAAAATCGAACTATATCCGATCAATGTATTCTATTGGCAGCTTTTACTTCTTGAGGGACTGCTAATGGATTAACAAAAAATTGAGAATCAGTAGTAAGCATTTTTACAAGTGTGGTGGGTTGGGATGGGTGCTGAGATTTGAGAAGCAAGGAGTTAGCGACCAAACAACCCTAATTGAAATTATGTGGCGTTTCTCTACGACGACTGCTCGTTTAGGCCACGGTATTCCGGAGGGAGCACTAAGGGAGTTCACTGAGCTACCTCTGAACCTTTTGCGGCGGAACTGATTAGCAGACAATATGTCATACCCAACCAAGGGGTAGCTTTGGTCTGGTTTTTGGCTTGGGACTGAAGCCGGCACTGGGACTGAGCGCTTGAGGGTCGGTCGATAAGGGAAAAGTCATGACAAATAAACGGATACATGTGTCGGCAATAGTTTTGCTCATTGCCGCGATAATAATCGACATGGACAACAATGGGCTTTGTCCTCTGCATGCGCCTGCTCCTGTTGCTGCCTCGTCCTCACACAAAGGACTCTCGTAAGCGCGCGCCCAGTGAAAATTACGGGATCGTTTATGGTGGGCTGAACAACCGCCTGGTAGCCCTCCTGGTAGCCCTCCTGGTAGCCGTCCTGGCAGCACCCGCTGCCAAAACAACCCTAAGGCGATTATTTCAAGTGCCCGCCCTGCCCTGTCCTTCGTCCTTTGTATTTGTACTTGTAGTGGGCGCTTCGATGTAGATTCTTATCGGTTACCCGGCGCGCGATGGAATCATTACTCCAAATTAAATAAAAGTCATACTCGCTTTTCGTCAACTTCAGTTTGATGTCTCAATGCGCGTATTTCGGAACACTGAAATTAAATAAAATGTCAACAAATAAATTAAGTATTTCTGTTTTTTTATAACGATTGCCTCAACACGGAAAAGGGCTTATGCGATAGCATTTTTGTAATTATAAATATGCGATTATATTTGTTGTTGTGGGGAATTAAATATCTGTAAAACATATCTGTTATTATATTAAATAACCACTAATTAATTTTTTTTTGAGATATATTCTTTATGATTATACAAATTATTTCATTTAAAAGAAAAACTTTTAAGACAAAATAACGTATTTTAAAATTGATATTTTATTGGAAATCTGAAAAAATATGTATGAAAATATTCTTGTATAAAATTTGACATATTTTAAGAAAACTAAAAAAGGGCGCTTTTAATAGAGTTTCTCGACTGTTTGATACTCGATACACCTCTTGACTCCTCCTCTTTTCTGGGTAACAAAAAATAAATTTTTCCAACCTTAATTTGTATACCCTTGCAGAGGTTATTATAATTTTGGTCACAAGTGTGCAACCCAGTAAAGGGGACATCTTATACCCTGTGAAGTATATATTATACTATGAGTGCTCAAAAAAATCTTTTATTTTTGCATGAAATTAAAGGCTTTAACTACCATACTTAGACTGATCCAATTTAGGTCAAATATGCGCCATTTTGTTCTATAACTTGTTTCCATTTTAAGGTAAATTTCATTATGCCAACTGGTTTGCGTTTTTGTCTTTATCGATGAAAAGCTAATTGAAATAAAAATAACTAATTACAAATACACTACAAATAACTACAATTAAAATATAGCGTTTTCTTTTTGCTAGTGTCCATCTTTCAAGAGTACTCAAACGAATCTTAATTAACAAATCACAAAAAAGCTTTTTTAGTATAAAATATCATCTTTCTAAAGATTAAATGGAAGGCGCGAATGAAAATCAGTTTAAGATTTAAGTTTGATTTTTGTATTTAAAAGAAAAACTTTAAACAACTTTGAAATTTAACATGAAAAGCATTATTAAAGCAAAAAAAAAGTGATATCACAAAAAAAGAAAGTGAATTGGGTGAATTGGCATGATGTTATAAGAATATAGAATATAAAGATATGAACTATAAGAGAAAACATAAAATGTGGGTCAAAATGGATCTCTCAGCCTTCCGAAAGTCAAAAGATTGATTTTTCCGACAAAGGTTTCTGTTTAAGGCTTCTTAATAAAGGTGGATCATAACCAATATTCTAAAAACCATAATCTAAAAGGCTACATCCTATCAAAGGTCCTTCTTTTTTTTTAATATTTACATTACGAGGCGCATGCAGTTTTCCAAGGAACATGGAGTTTTAAAATGAAGGAATAATTTTAGTTTAGCTATAAACCTGTTTATTTGTGGAGATTTGGATCATACATATGTCATCCTAAAAAACAAATAACCCAACCATCCAAACATCCAAAAAAGACCATTAAGAATGGATATTGTATTGTAGGGGTCTTCCTATTGGGCGACCAATAGATTGGATAAAACCATTTTGAATAAAAAACTCTATTTATATCCTAGAGATCAATATGATATCCTTTTGAATACGGATTTTCGAAGATTTCAAAAGAGTGATTCAGAAAAAACACTCTCCACAGCGCAGTCTCTTGACTGTAATTTTATAGAAAACCCCTAATCCGACGTGAAGAACGTAGATTCTGTGATTAACCCAAGTTATTAAAAAGTCTTAACCCAAAATTTCCGTAAAACAATAACCGAACTTCCTTGACTCCTTTCCAGGATGCTGAGCAACTGTTATTACCAATAAAGGCGGCGTTACTAAATATTAACTAATAAGTATAGACAAAGTAATACAAGTATTGACTACTCGTAAATTCATTGCCTATTCATGCAAAAAAAATAAAAATGTTTCATACATTAAGATTTAAGATTAAGATTTATTTATTTAAAAACGTAACAATGAGCTGCTAATGGTAATTAAAAAATATGTAACTATTCTAAGAGGAATTTATTATTTTTTCATTGGTATACATTAATGGAGAGTTTATGAGATATTACATAAAGGATCATGTTCAGCATGATTGGATCTGCGGATTGGTAACCATAGAGGTCGGGAATGCCAATAGTTTACGATATTCCAAATATACCTATAAGTTTGAAATACTTTGTTGCTTGGAATGACGTGAAAAGTAAAAATGATGTCTTTATCATTTAATTCTTATACGAAAAACAAATGGTTAAAAATATGCCGATTTATTTCCGATGGAATCCATGTATTGACAAAATCATGACTCTGCAAGTGAGGGATCGATCGGAAGGACGGGAATTCGTAAATTGAATTCATGGCCGTGGGTCTACTTGCCGGTAATTAGTGACGTCATTCCTCCATGGGGCACTTTCTAGCTGGGAGCCAAGCAGCTGTGGCCGGATCTCGTCCCTCGTCAGGCCTTTGTTATTGCATTGTATTTGTCACACAACTTTGTTGTGATTATGCCGATAAAGCGGGCTGGAAAAGTATTGAAAGTAAATCACAATAAACTTGGCGGCCCTGTCCGAAGAAAGTGTGAATAAAGCGGGGCACAATAATCAACAAAACCGGGGTTCGGGCCCAACAAAGATATTTGTCCCCCAGGTTTAAGCCCGGCCGCAAAGAGCCACAAGCAAGGGCAGTGGCAGTGGCAATTGTGCCCACGTCATGGGCACGTCAGACGCTACCGAGCAACAATTGCACGACACTTTCCTCGCCCCCGACCCAGACGGTGGAAATTGAAATACTTTGTAGCCGGGGTGGACCTGAAGCCCGATGGCTCTGATTGCTCTTCTGGCTACTGGTTTTGGAGCCCAAACAGAGCCCGTCCGACCAGCGCTAAAGCTCCAGTTTGTGGCCCTTTGTGTATCATCTGATTGTGTTTTGTGTTTTGAACTTTGCATGCGTCAGCGTTAAATTAAACCGTCAATTCAATGATTGTTCGAGGTTCGAACCGCAATTCTGCACGATCATTGCCGGTTTTGCTTTGGTTCTCTGGCCATTTCCTATTCCCAAACTTTGTGGAATTAACAGGGCCTCTGCTTGGCATCTCCAAGAGATGCCGTCACGTATGCAGTCTGTAGCCTGTAGTCCGATGTCCAATGTCCGCAGTCCTCATTCCACAAATTATGGTTCACCCGACTCTTTTCTTATTAATGACATTGATGCGTTAGTCAAATTGCTGACCAAATTATAGGCGTGCAGCAGTTGAAATTGAATAGGCAGGAAATGCGAAATTCGGTAGCCCGTTTATTAAAGACGAAAATATTTGACTCCACGGGGTCCGGCGAATGGGTCCGCTACCTGTAGACGACCCGGCGGATACAGAGATCACAAGGAGTAGGAACAGCTATAAATTAGATGTTTATCTCATCCCGCCTGGATGAGTCCCTCGATCTGGCCCTAGGTGGCTGTCGCGTTTTGGGTTGGTCCAATTAAGTGGTAATTTTTATCGATTTCTCGTTGTTCGAGGCCCGAAGTATTTGCTAAAAGGCGGAAGCGATATGTTGACATTGTTCTGCGTAAAAATTCCTGCACCTCTGCCGAGCCTGGGAGTAGGTTTCGAAAGATTTTCGGATTTCATAGAACCTCCCAAAGCCACTGTCTGGCCGTTGTGTGTTTGATTCATTCTATTCGACTATGAGTTCATAAAAGGCATTTAAGAGTTGGCTGCTAATCACCACGCCACATAAATAAAGTCCGTTTTGTTTGCCTTGATTATATACACGATACACGAAAAGAAATGTTTGTTTAAATATCGAAAAAATGGAATAATGCCTAAATCAAAGTGGCAAACAATTTCGATATTCAATGTATTTAAATATATTTTGTTAAATCAATTACGGTTGTTAAAATTGTGCGGATTACTCATCGCTTATTGTTAAAAATAAAGTTCTATTTTAATTCAAGAAGCAATAAAATAAAATTATTTGTAGTTCTGGAATCGGGTTGTGGTCAGTGTAGGAGAAAACACTATGGCGTGGGCAGGGAGTCAACTAGCATAGGTGAGAAATGGGATCGCTGCATCATGATTTGCTTTGTTTTCCAATGGCCTCTGAATGATTTTTGTTTGCGGATGTACAAGAAGCGAGAGGAGTCGCGGCTTCCAAAACAGGCGTAATCCAGCGTTGAATTGAACGGAGGCGTACTTTCAAAATTCGTAACGTTTGCCGATTGCATTAACAGCAATGGTATCGGTATCAGGTGTGAAATACTTTGATCATACTCCTTCACACAACCCCAAGTCAAGTGGCTTCCTTCTAGAATCCATTTATTAGGAAAGCAATCAAAAAATAATCTTAAAGAACCATAAGTTTCGAAAGAAGAAAGAAAATTTAGAGAAGTCATTAGTTTAGAGTTAAAATTAAATAAGAAATTGAACTAAATGAAACCCCAAATTCAAATATATTTAAAATATAGAATATATTGAATTATATCGAACCGAAGTTATACCATTTCCTATCGTTCAGTTCGATCCTTAATAAATTTATTATAATTATAATTTTGGTCGCAAAACATCTCCGACCTCAAATCACAAATAATTTTTATTAAAAACTAATCATCTACTAAAATAATCTATAATAATCCACTATGTAACTTACCATTGAATCCGCCATACAACTACGAGGGAATAAAAGCATGTTCTCAACCCGAATCCTTTATTTCATGTCCTACCAGAAACCACCCATGACCATCATTGATGCTAGACCGCTTCGTACAATATGTTTCGAATTAAATCAATGAAAACCTCAAGCCTTTGGGAACCAGCACGCTCTAATTAATAGTCGTTGGGAGTTCCGGGCGTGTGGCGCGACATAAGTTAAAGCAAGCAGACGAGATTGCGATCTGACGGCACTCGACTTTGCTTCTCCACCAATGGAGAATCGGCGCCGGGTCACCGATTACGCAACTGATAATTGCAATGCGCTTATGAACGTTAAATGCAAATGATGAGTTGGACCGGATCAGGGAACACCGATACTCGGCACCGCAAACCTCGTTACACGCGGAGCATTGTAGTCGGTATCGGGCGAAGGCGAAGACGCACACGCATCCCTATAGTGGCCAAAGGTTTAACCGCCGAGGCGGGGCAAAGCCAGTATTAACGAGGCTGACACGTGCACGTCTTTAATTTGTTTACAAATCACTTCAGATGTTTTACACGCAAGAGCACGCGGATTAAGGAAGCGGGGGACTGGGATAAAGGCGACTGCCATGCCCACGACTTCCGGCTATTCTCAAACGCCCAATCGCTTCGATAGTCCTCACGAGGGCGAAACATCAAAGCTGCGACCATTCGATCCGATTGGCCACAATCATACTTGAACTAATAAGGATGTCCGCACTTCCATAATTTACTTGGTTTCTTTTTAAATCATGTTTTAACAAGATTTTCTTTTAATGTAGAGTGTCCTTTAAAGCAATAATGCTGACAACCACCTTAAATTATGTAATATTCACATAAAAGTTTTTACATCAGCAATGTCTAGTTAAAACATAATTTTCAGACCTTCATCTTCTTAATATGATTCTTTTTAAGTTAATTTTAAAAACACAATTAACAAAATAAAGTTCAAATATAGATAGACTATATTTTTGTATATTCTAAAAGATCTATGTATAAAATTACACAGAGATGATTCAAGCATCTATGATGCTCGACGGAAAGTTAGATGGAAACCAAGCAGATTCCTTAGATGGCAAAAAACGTGTTTCGAGACTAAAGGTACTGTGCACCGCCCATTCAACCCCCAATGTGTCGTGCAAAAAGCACAGAATTCTGATCCAAACATTTAAATTAGAACAACCCCGTTTTAGATGCGCTGGTCCTTTGCCTTCGCCGTGGGGGAAAAGGGTCTGGAGAAGCAGGGCCTAAGCGGCACTGCCACTCATCGCACATGTTCTTTGCCTTTCAGCCTTTCAGTCAATGATGCTAGGCAACGAATTGAAAAATGCAAACTGAGAATATTGTGTACAATTTTCTGTCTATTTAGCTTCTATGGTAGGAAGTGGCAGGGAAGGGTAGGGAGGGGTCGCCGGGGAGCGGCAGACGGTTGGATGGTTTGGTGCACGTTGAAAATCCTTTGCCAGTGCCCCGCATAAAGAAACATAAAAACATTTTCGCGTTGAAACTTCGCAGAAACACTACGTAAGCCGTGCTACTTCTCTGTCCCTTTGTCTCTTTCCCGTGCCCACAGCCTTCCGTGCAGGCCCTCCTCCGCATGGGGATGCTTGTCAAAGTTTACGTTTCACTTGGAGTGCGGTGTGCTGTTTTATTTGTTGGTGCTACAGCAGCTTTGTGTGCGTAGCGAGGCACAGACGGGACCAGGAGCGGGAGTGGGAGGGTGGGAGACAAAGGCCAGGCTGCGCAGGGTGTGGGTGTGGGTGTGGATGTGGGGTGAGTAAGTATGGGTGTGGGAGTGGGTTTGCCAACGGGTGGGGGTGTTAGTGCCCTACAAACCATTGCAAGGAACACAACGAAAACTACTGCGGTGGGTGTGAACGTGAATCGGAACGGTAGTTATGTAAATATGAAAATCCGATATTAGGCTTTGGTATGATGTACAGTTTACACGTAATGCACGTCCTGTTCTCTGCTTCCGGATTCAAAGCATCTACCACTGAAGGATCCGTATCCTTTGTCTTCCCTCCCATCAACCGATGAATCTTTTCGCAGAAACCCCAAGTTACAGACATCAGTGCATTGCCAAAGAAGAAGTGGATTCGCAAATGGAAGTCAAAAGACAAGTTGGCTCAGTATGGCGTATACCATGTGGCAATAACTGAATATGGGAACTTTTACGCCATAACAACTCCATTATTTTAGTTGATGCAAACATTACATCATGTTTCGACGCTGAGCCAAATATATTCCTACAATATTCCTTCAAATAAAAATAACCAATAGAGGCATAGTTTAATTTTATGGAGGAATTAATTGTGATAAAAAAGAAATGATCAAAGTGATAATTTTTGATTCAATTTTTTATGTGGAGAAGAATAAATGATTTGAAATTTAAAAAATTTTGTTGTTGATCTTGGAATTGGAAGTTTTTAATAACAAAGTTTTCGGAATTAAAGAGAAATTTTTGTTTTTCCAAACCCTTTTTTCCCTTCGTTTGACTTTTGAATATTTCAAAAAATAAAAACTTTCTCTATATTTAAAAACA
Organism: Drosophila ercepeae; assembly: GCA_018150545.1. NCBI lineage: Eukaryota > Metazoa > Arthropoda > Insecta > Diptera > Drosophilidae > Drosophila > Drosophila ercepeae. Next base: position 19,748,190 of record JAECWL010000161.1, read on the forward strand.
TAATTCAGTGTAAAAAATTGTAACTATATTATTATTAAACTTTATATGTATAAGCCGAAGATAACGGTTTGTTGAAAATAGCTTTTCCAATTGTGAACACAGCCTGTATAACTTACGCATCGTCACCTACGTGGACAACTGATTATATTAATAGTATAAAATACATATCAAGTAGATTATCGACTTCAACGACCTTAGATATTCATATTTGGATTTTTATAAAAAACTTTTAAAATTAAAATTGTTACTATATATATAAGAAAAAAGATTAATGCCATTAAACATATTTTGTCCAAATTTGCATATCATCAACATCTTGGGAAGTGCGTATGGAAGGAAAACCATTATTTATTATATAACATCTTATTTCTGGTTTTGAATGAGCTGCTTAAAAGCGAAATACGGAATAAATTCTTGTATAAAGACGTAAGGGACGTTTCGTCACGAAAGATAATGGTTAAGTAAAATTTGATTGTGCTTTCGTTACCAATTTTATACCTCCTAAGATGTCGTTTTACTTTAGTAATTACTAGAATTAATGCATTTTTAACTCTGTCCGATATGTAAACCATAGAATTAAGATATTTATAAATGTCCCGAAATGAGGGTTGGGTGAAATATGTTCTTTTAAAAATCAATAAAAATGTTTTTTTTTCACAACACCAAGAAATTTAAAGCTCGGTATTGGCTTTTAATTCAAAAAACAAAAACATATATATAATTTATTAACCAATCTTTTAAAAAGGTAAACACAAAATTAATGCTTAAAAACAAGTCGGCTTATATTAATAATAAAAGCTTTAAAGACAAAATATATTATTTATAATATATATTTTCTATTAATTTAAAGTTAGTATTCTTAAGAATAACATTTATTACCGAATTCCTTTTATAGTTTTTTACTTTGGCTTGTAATGATAGCACTTTTTTAGATCTTGATCATAAATGAAAATATTGCTCAAAAGGGATTGTATTGACTGTGTTAGGCATACGTTAGGTATTATTTGCATTTTAAGTTTATTTTATTTACAAATTCAATTACATAAATTTTATTTTATTTGTAACCTTAATCACAAAACCTTTTCTTTTTATATATTATATTTTAGATAAACATTTATATGTAAGATATTTTTTTTTATTTAAACTGATATATGACAGATATATTCGTATCTATCGTTTATATTTTTGTTTTATTTTGTTTTTATTAATTCAATGAAAAATTATGTTATTATATTTTTTATAATAGAATTATTTTGGTACCCAATTCGATACTTTTGCACCAAAATCGGGGACCCTAGTCGCCGCCTACGCCCAACCGATTTTCCTCGAATCAACCCCCGACTTGCCAGAGATTGCAAAGCGGCAAAAACAGCAACAACAATGTACGAGGACAGGGGACGGCTTGAAGCAACCTTAAGGCCAAGAAGAGGAATAAATAAAAGGAATAGCAAAAGCAAAAGGGCTAAAAAAATGTGAATAAATAAAACCTGCTCGATTTTCTTAAAAGTTTCTGTCTTGTACGTCGGTGGGCGACGGTCGCCGGTGGCGGATAAGGCAGCCGTACACATCCCTAAGCATCAGCATCAGCATCAGGAACGGCAAAGGCAAAGGCAACGGCAACGGCAACGGCAACAACAATGTCAACGGGAGCAGCAACAATATTAACAAACAGAAAAGTGGAGCCCGCAATGGGTGTGGGGTCTATGTGTGCCCTGTGCGCTGCTCTGGACGGACGTACATCGTTCTTTAATACATACATACAGGCATACAGTCGAACAGACAGGCATACATAAATTCAGAAATACACAGCAGATGTACGAACAAATCTTGGCGATGCAAAATTTCTGTCACGGGCTCAAGATCCGGCACCAAGTCCAGATCCATTTCCATTTCCACATCCATTTCCATTTCTATTCCACCCAAAAATGCCGACCACCACCTCCGCTGCTGCTTATCCACAATGGCTTTGCCGCTTCTGCTTCTGCTTCTGCTTCTGTTGAGTGCTGCCGTTGCATTATTCATCTTTGGCAGCAGCCATCGTGCCCAATCCCCTCCGTGCTGGGAGAATGGGAGGGGGAGTGATACCACGCCCTCTCGGGTCACAGTAACAGTGCGCGAGAGCGAGCACACTATATCAGCACTGGCCAAATCAGCTGAGAACGCCGCCATTTGCCACGAAGAGAGCACCCGCTTCGCAGCGAGTACGAGCGAGCCGGCAACAGTCACAGAGCCAAAGGTGTGCGCAGGAACACAAACAGGCTCACGGGGAGGGTTTTACGTCGGCTGCTGGCACTTGGCTGAGTTCTGGCAAACATTTTCAGTTACGCAGCTGCGCCGAGTGGTTGTCTTCGCGCGAGTCTCAGCCAAACCGGTACGGATCGAAGTCGAGCTTGAACGCTTGAATGCTTGAATGCGAACGCCTCCAAGACGAGTTCGGGTCGTACGTAGACGTTAGCGGAACAGCAAGAGCCGCCTCAGGACGGGCGTCTGTGACTAAATTGTGTCGTCTCGCGTTACAGCCTCGCGGAATCCGCCCGCGACTGTTCGAGGTTGGTGGTTGGAGCGCACCGGCGGACATCGATTGAGCTATCAGTCGGAGGTTTCAGTCGCCTTAAATCAAAGAGTCTCTGGCGGAGCCGAAGATCGTTTGCCGCACCTTCTCTTTCCGACCTTATCAGCAGCCGCATCTCGGATCTCGGCCGTAGGAAACCCCTGGAAAGGTCCGACGAACAGCCAGACAGATGCAGCAAGGTGTCCCCTAAAAAGTATACGCACTACCACTCAATTTGGATCTGGGCGCTGTCTCATAAATTAATAACATAAGTTAATTGGGACCTCTGCTTGCCTTCCTGCAACCGGTGTCCTTCTCAACCGCTCACCGCTCACCGCTGTCCGCTCCTTGTCGCCATCCAAACGTTCGGAAGACAGTCTCGTCGCCTAATCATCCCCATCATCCTACCTGCGGCAAAGTCAAGTGTTTCAGTGAATGTTCTACGGTGGTGCTCGTGTGTGATCCTAATGTTCCTTAAATTACCTTGATTCTGAAACGAAGTAAAAAATAAAGAAGAATCAGTAAAAATACGTATTTATAGAATAAAATCGATAAAGAAAATATGACCAATGCGAATAAGCGATTCTAAATCTTCTAAAAGTGCCAATTAAATCAGCGACCTGTGTTCCCTGTTCGAATACCAACGCACAAAGGATTATCCAGGATCTCTCAGGTCTCTCAGGTGGCACAAGGTGCACCCGACTAAGCAACCAGCCTTACCATAAACATACTAGGCCCGACAGACCTCATCCTTGGAAATAGACCTCGTGTCATCCCAAAAGGCGCACATGGGCGTCTGCACCGAGGAGCGCCCTGTGATGCATTGGGTAAGTTCTTTGGTTGACGCTTTCGAAGCATTCCTCACTACATCAGAATGCTGATTAATTTTTTATTTATATCGGTGCCAGCCAGGGTTAATGTGAGTTATCAGCATTGGACTCTGATTAGACTGCTGCCCCCTTTATGCATAGTTGCTCCTTCCTTCCTTACAGATAGCGGCTGGGCAAAGGCCACAGTCTCCGTTCCACAGGGCAGATAACGAAACCCTTCTCACTTCCATTCCATCAATATTTCCCAGAATTCCTCCGTTTTTTATGTGCATCTCCACTGTGATAGCGATAGCGAAGATCACAACCCTCTGTGTCGTCACATTGCATTTCGCAGTGCTATCGCAGCGAGCATTAATTTTTTTCTAAATTCCTGCGCAAAAATAAATCGAAATCTGAATAGTATGTTATGGAAACGCCATGATTTAGTTAAGTTTATGTGTATATCATCAATATCAAATATGTACATGAGATATTTGTGGGCGAAAACGATTTCTGAGAGCCGTAGGAGTGGAAGTGTTATAATTTTATTATAAGAAAAATTGATTCCGGCACAAAAATTGACAGTCTAGAAAAAAGATCCCCGCCAGAGACCCGTACAGCTATCTGTTTCGCGAAATAAAGTTTCATCATTGTTTTCTTATCTCTTAAATATACAATATACAAAAGCGATTGATCATTTTATTGGAAAACTTACGTATGTATGTACAAACATATACACATTATAAGAATAATCCAAATAATTTGGTTTGTATTTTTTCTATCCTCTAGCCTAGGATGTCTAGATTTGACAGTTTCTTTTAAGATTTTCCCTCTCAAAATGGCAAAAGTTGCTTTCTTGGGGTACCCTGTTCCCAGGAATAAAGTGCATGTCATGCAACATTTTATTTATAACTTACAAAAACACCAACTTCTAAATAGTTTATTATTATTATGATTCTGAATAAATTTGTAGAATGACATTGACAAAATATCGCTAAAAATGGCAACCATCTTCGTTTTTCAATCACCGCCCCGGCGTCAGTTTACAAAGGTGACGAAACTATATAGTTTTTTTTGACAATCGGTGCTGTTTATTATAATTAATTTTAACAAAGTGTGGCTCGTAACGATCAATATTTGTATTTTCCATATTTTTTGTTGGTCTGCTGTCTACGTTAAGAAGTTTTTAAAAAAATATATATATATTTTTTTATATTTTGAATAAAAAGTTCCGAAAGATGAAAGAAAATTTAAAGCACTGTTTTGTTTAAAGTTCAAATTAAATAAGGAATTGAAATAAATGAAAGCTAACTTCATATATCGAATATAGTTGCCCGATCTTTTTATGAACTTTAGAATCAGTCCAGTTCCTTATAAAATGGATTTCGAAAAAGATTCCAAGCTTCTGCTCCTAAAAACACCAAGGGTGCGGCTTTTCCAAAGTTCAGTTATATGGCAGCTATAGGATATAGTCGACCGATCCCGCTCCTTCCTAATAACAAACTGCGAGCAAAAGAGAAGTCGATAGCTTTAAAACTAACTAAAAAAGATACTTGTTACCCTTGATATACACATACGGACTTACGGTGTGATCCAGATTAAGAATATATATAATACTTATAGGGTCGGAGATGTTTCCTTCACTGCGTTGCACGCTTTTGACCATTATCGTACCCTCTAAAAGGAAATAAAAATCACATCCCGTCAAATCTTCAAATCAAATTAAAAATCTTAATGTATATTTAAAAAAAAAATTAAATCCACTTACAGAGGGTCCCAATAAGAAGAGAATATATTAAAAGTTTTGGTCGTTTTAGTAAACAAGGAAAGGGTCTTGATAAAGAATTTAATAAATTACTCAATATAAAATCTATAATAGATCGAAATTCTAAAAAAATATTAAGTCCATTTACAGAAAGTTCCAATAAGAAAATAATTTCTTACAAATTTTTGTCGTTTTACTTAACAAGGAAAGAAAATGGTATTGATAAAAAAATTTCATAAATTAATCAATATTAAATGTTTAACAGATTTTTCTCCATTGCTCCATTTTTAACTTGCTAAAAAATATTTTTGATTTCGAATAGTCCGATCCTATAATATCGCATTTTTGGTGACGTCGTCACCTACATAAACCTTTAATTCTTTTCTTTAATACTTGCTAAATAAAATCTTGAATTAATAAATTAAATTCAATTAATTGTGGAGTTGTCTGTATATCTTTTTTTAGCAGTTGTTTTATTCCTTCGAGTGCTTAGTTTATGGGTGGTATTTATATTTAAAAAATCTGCAAAAAATAATAAATAACAATAATTAAATATCAGACATTATTTACCAAATACTGTTTTTCAAACAAATAAACATTTCTTTTGCATATGAATCAAAAAGTCTAAAATTTTCCGGCAAAGCAAGAAACTATAAAGTTTATTCATAAAATTTGCATTCATTAAATACCGAATTTATGATTCCATAATAGTATCGAAAAAGGGACATCCATTTATACAAATTTGTAAATGGATTGTAAGCAAAAATTGTGTAAAACATAAAAGGAAAGCTTACTCCGGCGGAGACCCAGTTTATGGCAGTTTCTTGTCCTAAAAGATGTACCAAATATCGCATATAGTTGGCCCATATTTTGAAAAAACATCGGAATCAGACCAGTTCCTTATAAAATGGACTTTGCAAAAAGTTTTATGCTTCTACTTCCAAAAAAAAGCAAACTTATTGCATTTCCCGTCGTTCAAAGTTATGGCACCTATACGATATAGTCCACCGATCCGACTTATGTATAAAGCGCGTGCAAAGGAATGAAGGGTGTCTGCACAGTTTGAAGTCGATTTCTATCAAACTGAGAGATTAGTTTTAGGAGATGATCCTCTTCAGGAATATATTTTTTTTATCGGAGATGTCTCCAGCCTTACCCACTTGTGACCAAAATTATAATATCCTCTGCTAGAATATACCTATGGTTAGCGAAGCAATGGCTCTTTTTGATTAAAAACATTTGCAAATTACATAAAACTTATTAAACTTTATTGATTATTTTTTATATTCTAATTATCAAATTTTATATAGATCTCTATATTACGCAAAGAATTAAAGATAAATATTATCCGACGATTGCCGCTACCTAATAATAAAATAATTGGAATTTGGCGTTTCTTATTCTTATTTATTATTAATAACATTTTTTTATTATTTATTTTGTTTATGATTTTATGATTTTTTTCTTTATCTCAACATGTTTGTGCGATAACTCTTAATCTTTTAAGTGTACAAAAAATGAATTTTTGTTGCCGTTTGCAACCTAATCGTAATCCTACAGATATTTATATGTTAAAAAAAAAACCTTCCCAAGAATATAGAATTTATAGAATATATATTTCAATCACATACTTGTTTATTTCATTGCAAATTTGTTCAAAAACTTTATAAACTATTTGGCTTCAAATTGTGTAAGAAATAAGTTTGTTCTTTCTTTGGACATGAAGTCTTGGACTTATAGTCTACCAATAAATCTTATCAATACAATTTTTGGATTCGAAAGAGAAAAGACAACAATGTTGTATAATTTGTGAATTTTATCTGATTAATTTTTTTAAATAACGATTTTTGATTGATGACCAAAGCTAATGATTCTATTATTGTACGATAAATTAGTGTATTTAGGAAGGAGTTGTCCATTGTGGTCCATTGTTTCATATGAATCACCACTTCTTTAGTTTCACTCTTAATAAGAAGAGTTAAGACACAAATGTTAATTTACGGAAAGTCTTGGTCAATCCCATCGCAAATAAGCGGGACCTACTATTCTACAAAAATTGATTCCGATTTTTAATTGTAAAAACCAGTACCATCGTGATCCCCTCCAAGCTAAGAACTTCTTCTTGGACAGTTCACTATTAAGTGTGTTTTTCTCAAAGTACACAAAATTTGCCTCAAAAGAAAGCAAAATGTGTGGCGCAAGGAGTATCGGAGCATAATAAAGGAGGAACCAAAGGAGGAATAAAGGGAGGAAGCAGTCGTAATCTATTTTCAACTAATTAATCAAAAATAAGTAAACTGATTCGCAGTGAAGTGGCAGGGGAGTGGCGAGGGCTCTATGGCCAGTGCACCGGAATCGGAGGGATCTGGTGCCTTAAAAAGCTGCGAAATAGAGTGCTCCTCAATGGATGAGCTTGGGGCAAGGACGCTGGGATGGGACGGGTTCTCCCTGCATTTCCTTCACATGTTCACAATTCTCAATGTCGCGAATCATTTTCTTGGAATTACTCGTACACAAAAATATTTCGCTCCTAATTGAAACGAACTCTTGCCATCCCTTTGGATCTGTCTTTTTTGCCGCTTTTGTCATTTTAAAATTATATGCACCATTTATAAGTCAGCACATCCCTTAGAAATTACAGAATCCGCTCTATATACTTGGGCTTATGGCACGAATTTTGACAAATATCTTTTGGAAATTGCAGCAGCAGAGCGCAAGATTTCTTGGGCCCGGCGCAAGGGAGAAAAGTCCGACACCACCTGTAGCACATCAAGGGAGCAACCACTGTGGCAGTGCTGCAGGTGCAAGTACCAACCATCCTCTGTTCCGCACATGCTCCTCATCCTCGTGTCCAGATATTTGTGATCACAGTACAAAGCCGTTCGGCAATGCATACAACACCGAGTCATTCAGAAGGTATTTTGCATACTCCCTCCACACTCTATTTTTCACGCTCCAATCACGCAGTCCCTCCTTCTACTCTAGTTATGAGACCGCCGATCGCGCCACATTCGAGGACTCCACGGCCAAGTTTTCAATCAGCCGCAGCCGCACCGACTGCACGGAGATCAGTGACGAGACCACGTCGGGCATATCATTCAAAACGGAACCCTTTGGACCGCCCAGTAGTCCAGAGTCCACCAATGATAGCAAAATAACGCGAAACCTCGACGAATGTGCTGGCTGTGGCCGCCAAATACAGGTGAGTGTATTTGATTATTGTGTGTGGGAGTACATAAAAAAGTGTATTTTATTGCCGTTGTACCTGCATAGATTTATTTTTAACAAGACGCCTTTTAATGGCAAAAGATATAGTTAATATCGGATATAGTTGGCCAATCATAAAAAATAACATGAGAATCAGACCTCCAGTTTTTTATAAAACGGATTTTGCAAAAAGTCCGAAGCTTGTACTACCAAATATACCAAAGTTATGGCATTTCATATCGTTAAGTTATATGGCAGCTATTGGATATAGACGGCCGATCCGTTTCAAGTTGTCTAGATAAGCCCTGATTCTCATCGTAGAAGATCAAGAATGTTGGAGAGTTTCAACTCTTTCTATCTGCAACTTGGAATTTGAAAGTTATACCATTTCCGATCGTTTAGTTATATGGCAGATATAGGATTAAGCCGACTGGTTCCAGCCGTTCCGACTTATATAGTGCGTTCAAAGGCAGGGTCTGTCCAAAGTTCGGAGTCGATTGCTTTAAAACTGAGAGAAACAAAGAGCCGGACAGATGCGCATGCTTATATCGACTTAGGAGGATATTCTGATCAAGAATATACATACTTTATAGGGTCGGAGGCACATATATGACATATATATATTATATATACAAATACATACCATATACTACTAAAAAGTCTGGTATCTCTCTTATAAACCTTCTTCTCATTAGTTTGTGGTTTCTTTACATTTTGCACTCAATTAACTTCTTGAAAGTCCTTCCATTGAAAGATACCCATTTCTAAAAAAATTAACTGCCACAATGTTGATTTATGGTGAACTAGTCCGATTTAGAAATAAAATAGATTATATTATATAAGAATCGCTCATTTACGAGAAAAGTTTCCTAGAAGAAAACACGGTTTCGGCGATAAAAATGCAGAAATTCTCGTTGAATAATCTAAGCTCTGGAAAATGTTGTTTATTCTTTGAAAAACTGACAATAAGAAGATTCGTTGCCGTTTAAATAGTAAAAATGTACTTGGAACTAGGAAACTTAAAAAAGTATTGAAACCTAAGATAAACTTGAAAGATGAAATACCATTTTTCGATGTAGGACAGGCTTCTAGAAAATAAACGATATTTATCTTAACAATAAAAATTGTCATCGCTTTGATGTTTTAGAAAAGAGTAGCTTGAGGTTTTTAGTAGTCGATGAGCTAATGGCTTAAAATACAGATGTCTAAGGGGTAGCCTGAACTAAAAAATTGACGGATTGTGTTTTTGTCTTTCACAGGATCGCTTCTACCTCTCCGCTGTGGAAAAACGGTGGCACGCCAGTTGCTTGCAGTGCTACGCCTGCCGACAACCGCTGGAACGGGAATCGTCTTGCTACTCACGTGACGGCAACATTTATTGCAAAAACGATTATTATAGGTAAGCAAACGCCGAACCATCCATCCAGTTCCGACATCCATTCCGACAATTGCTATTCGGGCCGGGCAGAACTCGAGTTTTGGCGGAAATCTACTTCAGAATCTAAGAATCTAAGAATCTGTTGAGAAACCGAACCATGGGCCTGATGAATCAGATAAAGCAGCGACTGCATGCCACGACATTGACTAGAAAATGATTTCTAAACACGCGAGTGGGGTATTCAAGTGGTATGCATGTGCTACCCGTCATTGTTTTGCACCACTGTGCGAAGGCTGAGCTCGTGCGAATGTGAACGCGATCGCGAATCGCGAATCGGAATGCAAGAAGAAGCAGACCGCAACGGAGACGGCAGTGCCCAGGTCGTCCGCCGTCCGCTGTCCGTAAATTTGCCCGCCCGCCCATCGGAGCATCCCCTGGCTGAGTGGCCCTGCGTGTGTTCTGCTGTTTGCTTTCCGTCGCATTTTCAAGAACGCTTGCTCCGTCAAAGAACGAGCTGGGCTCCGCTGCACGCTATCTGGGGTGAGATGTGAAGCTTTGCTGACACTCTTCGCCTGGGTGGTTCTCGCGGCGGCGGCCGCTCCTCAACCTCAAGCCGTGATTCCCTGCCCAACTTCTGCAACTTCCACCATCCAAGTCCGCCGCCTAGGCAATGTGATTTCACGCGCCGCAACAATCACGCGAAAATTTTTCACTCGCAGCAACAAAATGCAGTGAATCCGGTTATAATCAAACCAAATTTCGGGGTGCAGTTAGCTTTTATGTTATAGCTGCTCTGCTCCCAGAGGATACCAAATGTTGTGTTGGATAGCGAGACCAGGACGCGATGGGCCAAGGAACAGAGACAACACCTGTTGGGGCGCTGGATAACCGTTAAATTCTCATTCAGCCAACTTTTGAATGCCGCCTCTCAGCATTCAGTCCGCCATAAATCCCGCGTACAAGTCACGCCCGTCATTCGCATTTCCTCCCAAATGATTCTTGTGACATTTATTACCGCTTCATATTTCAAAATACTCAGCATGACAGTCGGATCGGGATCGGGATCGGGAGTCGCAAGTGCCTCAGGCCGAAGCCATTCCGATGGTGTCTTGATCTGGAACTGGGTCTCACTATCATCTGCGCCCTCTGCTGGCGCGTGAGGCTGGAGGGGTCGGTCGGGGCTGCCAGGGCTGATCCCCGACTCCGTCGGCGCTATCGCCTCGCTCTGTTGAAACCGCTGGAACCGCTGGCAACGATGACACTCGTGCAGACAGACATTCTCCGGCCCGATCCGAGGAAGGGGGCGCGGGATGCGCTTGGCGGTCACCATGTCAAGTCATACACAATCCATTCCGCCGTAATGTTTCATTTCGTTTCATTCCGGCGGTTTTTCCATGGCTGCTTCTGCTGCTCGGCGTTATTAATCACATTGGGTCCCGCAGCCGCCGGTCCCCCACCGGTTGCACATTCCCCCCTGATTTATACCGGGGATGTCAAATATGACACGAGGAGAGGCGGGGTCTCTGCAGCGCCGAATTTATGCCCTATGCACTGTTAACTCGATGTAAATCGAGTGGGAGTTTCGGGTCGCCGGGTCGCGGGGTGAACTCAGATTCCACCGGAGCGCCATTCCCATCTAATAAAATAAATCTTAGTTTTGTCAAACAGAAGAGCGACGCATACTCGAGTCATATCATAAACAACATTAAAATAGATCGTACAAGAGGGGCTTACGTTTGTCCAAATATCAAAAGGGCCATGAATCATGTGGCATGTGGCAGCTACCTCGTAGCGAAAGTTTTGCTCCAAAGACAACGCAATCAGCTGTGATGGGTCTTGTCCGCACAGGTGGGCTATCTCTTTTGATACAATTTTAGAACCTTTAAAACTTTTATACCTGTCACATCACTGGAATCTCTAGAAACACAACCAAATAATGTTAACTTTCTGCTTTCGTTTCTTGCCTTCGTTCATCTGGCTTAGTTCCGATTGCGGTTAGCGCCCTGCCGAAAAATCATAATGAGCTTGCAAGTCGGAATGTGTTATAAAAAGCGATTGGCCCGTGACCATTTGTTCTGGCCACTAGGAAGAGTGGTTTCTCACTAATCCGGCAATCAAAACACGTGTATGCTCGCTATCCGATGTGTCTTTTAGGTGATCTGCGAGCTGTTCACAATTCCGTGGTTTGGGGATTAGGCTCAGAGCCAGTAATTACAGTACAAGTCCGCTGGCTTTAACTTGACTTTCTACATTGATTTGTTCAAGAGGCAAAGTTCCGGTGATGATATTTTTTGCGTATCATAGCTTGAAGCCATCCCAGCGAAAGGTCTTAATCAGCGAATGTAAAGAGAAACCCGTCGGTTAAAAGAGGGTTCGTACTAAAAGCGTCCTAGAAAATAAATTATAGTTGGTTGGAGAAATGTAACATAAAATTCTTAATGTATTAAAATCATCGAAGCGTCACAATTTATTTTTGGTCAGTGAGCGGTTGAGCAAGATCAGCAGAAGTGGTACAAAATACATTGCTCTTCCGAAGTCGTGGGTCAGGCGATAAAATATTTTTATCGTCCACCATCACAAAGGGATGAATTATAAAACGCAAAGAATTAATTGAATAAATAAAGTGCAGGGAGACCGAGCAGTACCACAACAGAGACCTCGACATGACGAACTTTAAAATCAACAAAAGTCTCAAACAGTCCGGAGAGCCTAACAATCTCACGCTGCTTTTTATGTTTCGCTCGCCGCCTCAAAGTGCTGCAAACGGTAGGCTCCACTCATAACATGAGTCTGGAGTACCATCATAAAACTGGGAAAAATTGGACTTAAAAACGTGTCTATAGGAACCCATCCACATGCACATTGCCGCGATCCGAAACAAGGTGAACCAAAGGCAGTGTTTATTTTTATGGATGGGATTTTATGAGATTTGTCATCTCATACGGAACCAGGTTACCAACCTGGATCCAGAAATCAGGCAAAGGATAAACTGGAAGCATTAACACTAAATGTTCTTTGATGAGTTTCAGAAAACCTACAAATGGCTTGAAGAGCATGTAAATTGTGATTCAATTGTCTCTGGAAATCCATGTTGCTCTTAACGGTTTGGCTCTATATTGTATTTATACAAAATATTTCATTAATCGTTAAATAATAGGAGTTCAAAGTCTAAATAAAGTAATAAAACCTAAGACAATATTAGAAAAAATAACAAATCATTTTAAAAATTGTTTACACAGTTTTCGAAACCAGGTTTTACCGAATTTTTGTCACTGCATTGAATCACAAATCACGGGTTTCAATATTTCTGCCTGATTCTCCTGCCTGATCTCATACTATATCTTATAGATAGCTTCCCCATATTGGCCGCAATCCTTTATTGGGAGTTCGAATAAAAAACTACAATGTATCCATTTCTTTTGCTATTTTTAATTGAAAATTGTTTTTCGAAAAGCAAAATAGAATTTTTTTTAAATTGAATTTTTTTTTTTTACAAAAGTTAGTTGATAACTATGATTTGGAGTTGTCCCAACTGAAAGCTGAGCACCCAAAAAAATAATTAAAATAATAATTAAATTATAGGCCCCTATAAGCCGGGCTGCCAAGCTCGACCCGGCTGCCTCTGCCTTTCCCTGCGGCTCCTCGGTTCGTCGCATCGCGAGTGGCTCGCTTGGCTGCACAGTGCGTCAAATAACCTTTCCTCCACTTCTCTGCTGCTAGCTGGACACTTGAACGGGGGCTTGGGAAGAAGAGCCGATATAAATTCAGGGCAACGCGATAATTAAAATGTTTAATGGGCATCTTAAGAAAGCAGTTTACACCGAATTTATGCGCGAGAGCCTGTTTCTGGATGATGACATGAAAAGGGGGGTGGAGGCCAGAGCGGTTCGCCGGAGCAAGTCCGGTGGAGTCCATAGGGCGATAATCTAATCAGCTAAACTATAAAATTATGGTCACAAAACCATTAGGCGTGGGCTTATGTTTCTGGGAAGCCGGAAGAGTCCTATTAAAGAACGCTTAAAAATGCAAATGCTTTTCTTAATGCTAATGGAGATGTTGAAAACTCGGTTGCGGTTCTTCCAGCCATTAGCTCGAGTCCGAAAGACACCAGTCAAAACTAATTTTCCAGTGCATTTAACCCATCCAAAACAAACCCGCCACTCGCCAAACGAGCCTCCGCGGTAGTTAAAACAAAACCAATACACAAAAATATAAAAAAAACATATAATTATTGTATAAGTTTTGGCATTCCCTAGCATCGAATTATCACCGCAGGGTCTCGCCAGTATCCGAATTTGCAGGGGCCGAGGGCCGAGTGCCGAGGGCCCAGAGCCCAGGGTTAACATTCTCGTGAGACCTGGTGAATAATTTTGCCGGCCAACGGGGGTTAGGAGGTGAGAAATGCATTGCACGGGGAAGCAAAAAGCAACACAACGAAACAAAACTCCGGCGGAAGGAACTGCTCTTCCAGGCGACGATGGCGTGCCGTCTGGGAAATCCTCTGTTGTTGTTTCTGATGTACTTATACATGTGTAATCGGAAGACCAGAGCTCAGCGGGTGGCACTTGAAACTTTATTTACAAACGCTCTCACGTTACAAAACACGTCCTGTTCCTCGACCCTCGTTGCCAAATGAACCCCTGTTCCCCCCCGATATGAGAACGGGCATGGGCTTGGGCATGGGCAGGAGTTCCCGCGGCGCCCAGTCGGGCCACACGTCGGTTTTCACTTCAGCATGCTCAGTGCTCAGCTGAAGCGCACATCCATGCAACTCATCCGCCCTCAAAACAAAGCTGGCCAGCCCTTCGGTCTAGCCTTTATCCCGATGCTGCCGTGCTGATTTCAGCCGCTCCAGGCGCTGCCATAGGCCGATGCCTATGCAGTGGCCGCGAGGGCCGGCGAGTGGCCGTAGCCGGAGTGCAGCGGCCCACTTGCCCACTTGGCCACTTGGCCACGATTTGCAGTGCTATCAGTCCGCACCTGCCCGTCGTCTGGCTTTTGGCTGTTTACCGGGAAAGCACATTAAATACGTGGCTATCGTGTCATAGGCTTTTGCATCTTCTTCTCTATCTGCGCTCGCCGATCAGAAAGCTCCACTAAAAATGTTTGTTATAATTTTTTATGTCGGGCAGGGGCCGGTGAGACGCTGTTTTAAATAAACTAAGTTTTTAATATGCAAAATCAGATTAAGAAAATATTATTTATTAACATCTCCATATACATATGTATGTACATTTTTTGTATTTATTTTGAAAATATATACAATAGCCGCCAAAAGTTTATATTAAACATTTATAAATTAATATTTATTCCAGTGTTTTGACTGAAAATAATCTTGTTTAATATATGATGGATTAGAATTTTGTATATTTTGTGAATACAAGATTTTTTGTTGTTGATACTACTTACTACTTGCCGGTCGGAACTCGCGAATTCGGATTCTCTACTAAGAGTTGGGGGCTGGAAATGGTGCCGAGTGGACCGAAGCAAGACTGGAGCTGCTGGGACTTGAACCTGGAAACAGATGCGGGATCGGGAAGAGAGACAGGGTGTCCAGAATGTGTGTGAGAGTATCAGATTTCGAGCGCTCGAAAACATAATCATATATTAGGCGTTGTCACTTTGACATTTCGCCTGCTCTTTTACATGGCAATAATCATAATTCATTTTTCTTGAGCCGTCTCCCTTGCTCGTAGGACTCGGGAAGCGACAAAGGGGCGTATCAGGGCAGGGCATGGAAGTGGCTCGGATTGAATCCGCAGCGGTCTGGAGCATTTTTATGAGTTGGTAGCAGCGACCATGTTGCTGTCCTCAAAGTTCATGTATAATATTATTTATGAGGCCTGCGACCTACGCGCCGCAGTCAACTCAACGCACACATGTACTCGTACATATAGGCTAGTACGTAGAACTCATCCGTATCAGTAGGGCCTAACTGAAGATTGAAGACTGAAGACGAGACGAAACCTGAGCGAAAGTTCGGTGAGAGGTGTAGCGACAAGATGTGCGACATGGCGATGTGACAAAAATCTCAGCGTCCCATCCCAAATAATTTCCTACAAAATATACGAGTAGTACTGCAGATGCCGAACGGGAACTGAAACGGGATGGCACTCGGGAATGGGGACGGGCATGGATGAGTCTTTGAATATTTCTTGAAGTTTACTCCAAACGAATATGATATATTTGTATGAAATGAAAATTGGCCGGGAGCCTGCTGTTCGCCCCTTTTGATCGTTGATTTCTTCAAGGATCCGCTCTGGCTTTCGGAAATGTGAGAATGAGTCTGCTGAGCGAGTCTGTTTCTGAAGTGAAATGCGCCAATTATTTTGATTAATGTCAAAGAAATCGCATGTCTCGCACATTAAGTGTTATTTGTCGTCTGCGTCTCCGCTGTCAGAAAAGCGTGTCCCCGGGTTTCGTAAAAGCCAGACCCCTCCGAGATCCGATGATTGGATGAATTCTAAATAGTAATGTCTCATCGACCTTTGGCGAAGGAAAAATAGTAGAGTCCATCGGCAGAAAAGCGAGAGTAATCATTACCTCCACGCAATGACTATAAAAAATTTCGATGAGTAGGTGTTGGGGTCCTTATTGTAGCTACCGTCGCCACATGCCCAGCAGGGAGCATCGATCATCATGAAAGGCTACTGTGTGCGTCCAGATTTGCACCAAACATGTGATTAGTGAGTCAGGCGAGGTAGTCTCGATTCTTAAAACATAATGACACATGATTTGGCGAACTTAGCATTAAGTAAGAACCAACTCTGATCGACCCTAATGCGAATCGTAAATTCCCTTTTTACAGTTTTTTTGGTACTCGCCGTTGCTCCCGCTGCCTGGCCTCGATTAGCTCCAACGAGCTAGTAATGCGCGCCCGGAACCTGGTATTTCACGTAAACTGCTTTTGCTGCACGGTCTGCCACACGCCCCTGACAAAGGGCGACCAGTACGGCATCATAGACGCGCTCATATACTGCAGGTAAGCCTCCCAGTATTCCAAGAAAAGCCAGAGATCCAACTAAGCCCATTATCCTCGCAGGACCCACTACAGTATAGCGCGGGAGGGAGACGCCGCCTCGTCCAGCATGAGCGCCTCCTACCCGTACAACACGCAGTTCGGCTCGCCACATAACGACTCATCCAGCCCGCACTCGGACCCCAGCCGGAGCATTGTTCCTACGGGCATATTCGTCCCCGCGTCTCATGTCATCACCGGACTGCCGCAGCCGGCGCGCCAGAAAGGAAGGCCTCGAAAACGCAAGCCCAAGGACATTGAGCCCTTCACCGCGAACATAGGTAGGTTGTAAATTCTTTTGCGATGTGAGCCATAAAAGAGGCAGCATGCAGTCGGGCTCTTAATGGCCGCAACACAGCTGAGATACGCTTAAGCTGGAATTTGGCGCCATTGGAGTACCATATTGACGGCAGCCAATGCAACTTTTATGGGCCCGAATCGTAAAATTGGGACGGCTGTGAAGGCTGTGAAGGCTGTGAGAGCTGCGAAGAAGTCGACAAAATATGAAGAGTTTCGGGATTGATTGCAGATCTTAACACGGAGTACGTTGACTTTGGACGGGGATCCCACATGAGCTCCTCGTCGCGGACAAAGCGAATGCGCACCTCTTTTAAACATCACCAGCTACGAACTATGAAATCGTATTTCGCCATCAATCATAACCCCGATGCCAAGGACCTGAAGCAGCTATCGCAGAAAACAGGATTACCAAAGAGAGTCCTACAGGTGAATATTATTTTCGGCGATCCCACTTCGCATAAATTAATGCCTTATACATACTGACAAGCGTTTATTTAACTTCAACTTCAGGTTTGGTTTCAAAACGCCCGGGCCAAATGGCGCCGCATGATGATGAAGCAGGATGGAAGTGGGCTCCTAGAGAAGAGTGATGGCGTCCTAGACCTTGATAGCATTTCGGTACACAGTCCCACATCCTTTATACTAGGCGGTCCCAACAGTACACCGCCGCACAACCTCGACTAACAGCTCTTTAAAGTAACAAATAGCGGCAGTGTAACCCGATGGCCTCGATCCAGTCCCTGCGCCGACTCCGGTTTTGGCCCAGAAACAAGCTGAATAGGTCGGACTCCATTGGATTGCAATAAAAGCACATATTATGAAATATGCATCGATATATTGTATAACTCGTCTAGAAACCATTGTTAGACAAGCTGCCAAGGCGTTTTGTAGTCGTTTCTTAGCCATCTCCTTTTTTAACTGGGTTTTGGAGCGTTCTACGAATCCTTGATGCCTATAGAGCACCGATGATCCTTGCCCCCACCCCATGTTATTTCTGAAACCATTCTTTTCATTTGTAAATAGTCGTACGAGCTAAAATTCGCGTAGAAACAGGTTATTGTTAAAAAAATAATACTATTTAAACCGTACTCATGAATCTTTGTGTAAATAAGATTTGTATATCTACATTTAATGAAATGGATGTACACATTCACATATATGTGTTTAATATTTATTGCCCAAAATTTAATAGTTAGTGATGAATTTAGTTTATCAAGAGTAACTCATAAAAATAGCCGTATGGTAGTATTTTGGTATATTATTTGCTACGCCTACATCGCCAGATTATAACGCAATAAAATGGAGCTGAGATGGAGATAGGAGCAATGATCATAAACGAACAGTAAATAATAAAAGATTTGTACTTACAAATAGTTTAACCATAAGTCGTACCATAGAAGCCAAATAAAAAATATTAAAAATTATACGAATTCTGTTTTTTAACTCTTACTTTTTTTTACTTATTTACAAAGTAAATGGAAAAATGGTAAGTGTTTTTCACAAACAAATCTCTAAGATCTGTGCCCAGAAAAAAGGGGTTTCCATAGTAAATGAATAGACTCAGCTTCCAAACCGGGTATAAATTGGAAATCAAAATGAAATAAAATCATAAAATAAAAAGATACATAAATGTTGAAAAATACATTAACTTTAAGACACAGGACACACAATGTTTTCCGTTTATAAATAGTCTTATTGATAATTGATACTTGCCTTTACTCACTAAAAAGTTATAATACAATTTTAGAATAAACAAATAAACAAGATTTAAAAAGCCGAGATAGTAGTCAGCCTACAAAAATAATTAGTATTTTTAAGTTTGAAAGCTTGCTTTCTAAGATATGGATTAATAAGTTTGCAAAAAACAACTCAGGTAGTTTACTTATTTTTATTACTATATTATATTTCGGTAGATGTATGTATAATTGTACTAAATATTAAAATATTATATTCAAATGCATATTTGATTGAAAGATTAAATTTTCTGCAAAAAAATGACATCACTGTGGACGGTAGTCCAAGAACGTGACGAATCGCACGCCGCAGTGTGTACTTTATTTTGGAGCACCAATATATAGTAAATAAATTCTGTCGTGATGGGCACATTCTGAGTACTTATAAGGCTATGACTATGTAAGGCCATTAAAAAAAATATTTTGCCATTGTATGCCAGTGACGAACGCACTTTCGACATATCCAATACACAAATAAGGACTTGTGAGATGAAGTTACAACTCAATTGATTTGACATTAATTAGGATTTTATTTCCTACTTTAAAGAAATATATTTCTATATTTTTAGAAGGGTTTTATTTGATTTATGGTTACGAACATCTTTGCTTTCCCCTTAGCTATATATTAAACAAAAGTTATAAAACACGCACTGAAATGCTAAATGTTAAATCATACCTAGAGTCAGGTCAGGCCAAACAAGATGTTATAGAGTCCATTGAGTCGACTTTGGATACCATATTTAACGCCATTGCATGAGTTTGATTCTCGGGTGCAAAGGCCCCACATCCTGCTTGCTCCGGAAAAACTTCCCTATCCGACAAATGTAAGATTGGCATGAGGGGGAACATCATCCCCGTACCGGAGCAGGATTAGCTTTCCCATTTGGTGCACTGCGGCCGCAAACTTCTTTCTCTTCTACAGCATGAAAATTGAGACTTTGTGCCCTTTGCCAATGAAATGATACGCACCCAATGAAATCGCCAATGAAATGGGAGACCAACCAAACCAAAGGGACTTGACCACTTTTTTGAGGATACGACTGCTTGACGACTGGTGCCCAATCAAGGACATATTCTGTCAAGTCCATGTCAAGAGCTCAGGCTGCAAGCCGGTCCCCCCATTACGGCTAGACTAGAAGCGAACTAACGTCTTTTATTTATTGCATATACAAATATTTAGAAAAAGCTACAAAATTTCTCACTATTATAAATACTATTTTTTTTGTATCATATAATGACGATAAGAGGTAAAGCAATGTGAACTAAAGGGAAACTACACAGCTTCTAACTTAGGAAAGAATCGAATATAAAACATAGAAATTGGTTTTTAAATTTTAAAAATTTCAATTTTCAAAAAATTATTTTTAGTAATAACTAAAATACGTTTTAATTAAAAAAATAAACATCTGAAATAATAAGCATGATTTGAGCAAAAAAATATAATTCACTCCAAGACTACTATATACTTGAATTTGTAATTTTGGTCTAATTTTGTCACGACCCCCCTCCCACACACACGCACAAACTTTAAAAATTATTTGAAAAACAATTTTTATCAAGTGATTAAAAATTTATTAGAAAACATTAAACATTTAATAAGTGAGACTTGTTCATTTCCGATGTAGATTCAACAAAATTGTGTTTTATCTCAATGCAGTAGCTACACGAGATAATTGTATATTTTTTTGTAGATTCAGATTTCTTTTAAAAAAATGCGTGTAAAAAAGGTTAAAAAAGAATATGCATTGAAATTTTGTTTATACTTAAATATTATTACACAAGGATAAATGTCTTTTATAAAGGTAAAAACTCAAACAATTTGCAGTTAGAGTGTTCCGATACTTATTTAACTGGCAACATTAAACCTGTCGCAGATAAGGCAACTTTTATGAACAGCTTTTAGCAGGTTGCTATTAACGATGAATAATTTTAGCGGTCCGCTGATTTGCTGGTTTGCTGGTTTTCTTCGAAATTTGTGACTCATTTTGAATTCTAAAATTATGAAGTTAGATTAAGAAGCTCCACCGTGTGCATAATAGTCGGGACTAGTTAAGAGTTAATTCAACTAGAAATTTCTAAGCATGTTTTATGGGTTCTTTGTATAAATTTACGGATATGTTTCTAGGGTTTACGTTGTGAGTTAAAATAACATACATTTAAACCTAGAGAGCACGCTTTCTTTTCCCAATGAGCAATATTTAGCTGATGTTCTTGATGTTGTCTTGATGAGAACTATCACCAATGGTTTCTGACAGCTCAATTGTGCCATCCGAGACGGTTTCACCCATTTTTGACGCCGCGGCCATTGCCTCCCGGCGCTGACGTTTCATTTCCAGTAGCTGCTTTCTTTGGGCCTCGCGTTTTAGTGCTGCTGCCGTATTCGCTGGGGTCGATCTCGAGCTGGGTACAGTATTACTCGTTGCAACAGTTTTTGCCTTTAAAGCTCCCGTTTTGGCGGGCCTTATCGTCTTATTCGGGGTTTCCTCCCGTTGCGATTGAATACTTCGCTGTAAGGAGATTAGGAGGAGTTATTGTATGTATTAATCACGCCGATAATTATAAATGACTAACCTTCCAGTCGTTAGCTTTGAGCTCCTTAATATCGGCAAATATATTATCCACATGGGTAACTTGCAAATAGACCATGTCCCAAAAGCCTTGTAAGTCGTCAACTGTCGTTGGAAATTCGTCCTCGGGCGAGCGGTTTAGGTTGTTGTGACAAAGACCTGACAAATCGATAATTAAGCTATTTGGTATGCCATTTTTGTACTTCAGTGTTACCCTCAAACTGCTTCATTTTCTGTGTCGCCAAAAGTCGGGCCTTTCCCGATGCAGACCGAAGAAGCCCGAAAGTATCCTCAGTTATATCGGGATTGTTCTGCAAACATCCACGTATTATTAAGAGCATAAAAGATCTGTTTAATTTTAATTACTTACAACCAAGGCATCCGAGTATTTGTCGGCAAGGGCGGCCAGCGCTAAAAGACGAGCCTGCTCATCCTTGAGTATTTTAAGAAAGTAATTCCCGTCCTTAGCGGTAACGGTAACGGAAACCGGTAGGATAATTTTGGTTGTGCTATTATATTCTTCTGTAACTATTTGCACTGGTTTCAAGACTTCATGGTCCACCACATCCACCTGCGCAGCACCACGGTCAGCCTGAGGCTCATCGTTTGCAGGCTGTGGCTTTATAGCAGATGCGGGGCGAGGAGCTGCTCTCTTGGGCGACACCGTTGGTAGCTGTGCTCTAAACTCGGAACTTAGATGCCTAAATACGGGCAGTTCCACATCGACATTCTGTCCACACGAACCAGAAGCTTCGGGCTGTGTCGATCGAGCTGTGGCCGTTTGCGTGCAATTGATGTGAAGTTTTTTTCTAAACTCTCCATAATCCTTGCTGGGGGAAAGCTGTTTAAATTTCCGAGCCAGTTCCGAGTCTTGCGGAGACTCCATTTCCAGCTTTTGCTTAGCCATTCGCACCGCAGCGTGCGCTGGAGAGTGGCCGGATTTTTTCGGGCTATAGAATCCCTGGGCCAGTGCTCCAGGCCCGTAAAGTCTTTCAACTCGCTGTTTTATAAAGCTAGTTGAGGGATCATGCTTTCCACCGTCATTACCATTGATGTGCCTAGCTCCAGCTCCATTACTAGCTCCATTTTTCACACCGTTTCCATTGAAATTTTTGCTGTTGTCGACTGCGGAATACTGACTAGTCGGAGACGGCTGCTTGACGAGCGGCATGCTGTGCAAGATTGGGGAAGCTAGGGAGTTGTTCCTTTTGCAATATTGCAAGCCACTGGTAGAAGGTCGGATCGGTGAGACCTCCCGCGATTTGTTAATATCCTGACGGATCTTCGAGTCGTAGGTGGTGAGGTTCGAGTAGCCGTTGACACAGCACGCCAGGTTGAGATAGCTGGGTTTCTTCTCATCGGAGACAGCAACGGCTTCAAGAGAGTTGTTGGCACACCCAGCAGCAACATCGACGCTAGTGGCATTTGAACCACGGCCGGTTTCCACCTTCACCGGAGACAGCACCATGCGCACTTGGCCTGTCCTGGGATCCACAAGAGACAAGGATGTATGCAGGGGTTGTTGGGGCGATCGTAGAGTGCAGCGCTCTTTTAGGTTGTTCGTAAACTCCTGGGTGATGTCCTTTATGGAGATCGGCGTTGGGAAGTTCAGGCTGCTACTAGTATCTGCAATACGAACAAAACTAGGATGAAGCCACAGTGTTAAGAGCACCAACTCCGATCGTGAAGCAAAACAAACAAGCCGGTGAAACCAAAATAGAAGGGCGGCAGTCAAATTGGGGTTAAGGCAAGCTGACAAAATTGCTCATGTACGAGTACCTGATATATCAGAGCAGTCCGCGTCTACATCAAGTGAACAGCTGCCAATGGAGTCCAAGCTGCGATCCATGAGAACTTTGTCTGCGGAATATAAATATCTCCGTTTTAAACACTCGTCGAGACTAATTTTAGCTTTTTTTTTTAGCACAATTCTAAAAAGTGAGGAGGAGAAACAGAAAACTGATTGCTGACTTCCGGAAGCTATGACCAAGCCACAGCTGCGGCCGCGATCTCACCGCTCATAACGATTTTCTCAATATTTTTGTTTTGACATTAATATCCCACTATATGGAGCAATATTCGACGTCGAAAAAATCATCGAGCTTTTGGAGGAGAAACAGAAAACCGAGAACAGAAACTGGTATGGCCGATGTGGGCGGCGGCTAATTATTCCCCATTTATGCAAATCCGTAATGCGATTGCAGATCACTTTATTTGGGCATCGCCGCGCCGATTGACTGCCACGGCTCCACTGAGCCGACGCTGGAGGGTATTGTTTTCCAAATATATGGAACATGTGCAGCAGCGAGCCAACGATGTACAGGCCCCGTGATTGAGGCTCGAAAGACGGGCAGACCAGGCTAGCTAACGGCATTCGGCATTGTCATCCACCTTTCCAGTTCCGCTTTGCTGCCGATTCGCCGTTGTTTCGCCGAGTTGATGTGCCCTGCTCTTTTTTTTCAAATTCTTCGCAGACACACACACACACGCAGGCGTGAAGAAAACTGTGGCTGTTGGCTGGCACTAGGCACCAGGCACCTGGCACGACATCAACGTCGGCACCAACTCACCGAGCTCACTGCTCGGCGAGAAGTAACACAAAACACAAACTCAACATCGGAGTGCCACTCACAGGTACAGACAGGCACGGAACACTATTTATAATCCGGTGGAGTGCAGAAGATGGGAGGGTGCAGCAGAAAACATGACGTTCATGGGTTCGGCTAATATCTGGAGCGGCCAGCCAAAACTCGGTTTGTGAGCCTGAATGCTTTGGCATGGCTTTATAGAAAGAAATAATGACCTTACGGGATGACGCTGAACGGGCTCCTAGCGCAAGGGAGCGGAGTCAATGCGGAACTCTGTGGTTTTTAATTTGCTGACTTTTTAAATGCAAAAACAGAAAAGACGAATTGAGATACCGATGGGTGATATCGAATATATAAATTAGAGATGTTGATAACATATTATAATATCAACATATCGATATTCGTTGTCTTACATCGAAAATACCATTTTTTGTTTTGATATTTTTGTTGGATTTTTCAAATGTGTTCATGGTTTGTGCCTTTGCTACAACCAGTTTGCTTGTCGAGCAAGGTTGTGTGTTGTGTTGTGACCGTGGAATTCCTATTTGTCTCACCCTCGATGCGACATGTTGCGTATTGTGCAGTAAGCTGAGAACGGGACAGAAATACTTGCAACACAACTCTTCCACCACCATCAAAATAAATTCATGTTGCCGGTTGTATAATAATTTAACAGCATTTAACAACATTAGTTAAGTATATTTTTTGTATATAGACTAATATTATATTATTTTATATATATGTATGTATATTGAATATATTCGTTATTGGGAAAATCTTTTTTAAATTGTTTTTATTTAGATTATAGTCGACACATCCGGATAAAACTTTTCTTATTCGGATTTATTATTGCTTAGCCTCTTTCTAACTTTCTAAATGAGTTTGTATATTCAAATTAAATTCCGTCGTAAAAGCGCCGAATGACTTAAAAGCCGCAATGAATCCGCCGAGAATCCCATAAAAGCTGCTAGGAATTTTTTACAGATTTTCTGAAGATATCCTGTTTTTCAATATCGAGGATGAATCAATCCGTTTGTCAGGGTGGAAACACGATTCGAATACCGCCCTGATTCCGCCAAAAATTTTAATCCGTCATGAAATTCTTGTCATACCAAAATAAAAACTTTTTTTTAAATTTATATTTGTTCAAATGTTTCTTTATCAATTAAAAATAATAGTTTCTCTTACTTGCCGTCACTAGCAGTTATATTTTTGGTGCTTTTTTGGGAAACGACACAAACATACCCTAAGGCGAACCAGTGTTCCCAGTTTAGAATAGATCTTGCATATTTCAAATTTAAAAATCTTATAAAATTAGCGATTAACCATGAACTGTGCACAAATAATCGGGTGAGTTGCTATCGATAATAATTCAAATCTAATAATCATATCTACTCGTATAATCTGCACAGAAATTCCTTAATATAGCCTCGTCTAATGAAAAATAGACATCTCAAGAAGACGAATCCGAAATTGATGACAGTGGCAATTTTTAATGGAAATAAAATATTAAAAAACTAATTTTGTCTACTATTATTGATCTAGCCATAGCTTATTTTTTAATTTGAGCTTATTTTAGCATTTATTTAACTATTGGTGATAATACTCAGGTCTAAATACTTTGGACTAAAAATATTTTAATTTTACGCCAAATGTTTCACTCCCCATATTGACATGATTTTGGATTTTATTTGGGGGTTGTGGGTATGATATATTCTAAAAGATGTTGTCTAGTCCTTTTGAGGCGTTAGGATATAGGGTTTTAAGGAACTTTGTCTTTGTATTACTCTCCTCTAATTATCCTTACCACTTGCCGTACATAAATAACATACATACAAGTACATACATATATATTTATCAAGAAGCCAAGAGGCCTAGTCCACTTTTATTTAATTCACTTTGGAAGCAGCTCAACAATGCAAACTGTTCAATAATGTAAAAATTAACGCAGGAAAAATAGTCTCAACCAAATCAAATCCGGTTAAGTAACTCTTTTAGTCCGTTGGACATTCAACCTGGTCAATAATGCATAAGATCATTGCGAATATTATTAAACGTTATTGTAAATGTTATTATTCATCTTTGAAAATTAAGCAAAAAAAGTTAATAATATTGAAACTACGTAACTATTAGTATACTAGGTATTAGGTGTACAACTTTGCTTCCGCCGTTTTTTGTTTTTATTTTGTTTAATTTGAGCCTTTATTCGGTAGTCGGATGGGGCAACGTCTGGATAGTATGGCGGGTGGGGTAAGATCTCCCCTTTTAGCGTTTCCGAGTTTTTTTGACCACTTATGTCGAGAATTGTCATGCTTGAGAATGACATTGTCATGTCTTTTCAGATTGTGTTTTTAGTTCTCGGCTCGAACGCATTAACTCCTTTCGGTATTAATCTCCTGTGACATGGCTGCAGCAGCTCATAATATATTACACAAAGCTGGTCCCACCAAATGCGGAGCTTGAATTTCGCGCCATGAATGAGATTTGGCTGAGGACGTGGAGGCATGTCCAGGTTTTCCCAAGTTTTTCTGCGTTTCGGATTATCATACCACTTTTCGTTGCCCGTACCGATGCGTTTAAGAAATTGCTCACGATTTTATTTACAAGCAAAGAAACGCCGTTCTCCATCTCTCGGTTTCAAGTCATACGGAACTCAGTATCGTTGATTCTGAATCATTCCCATGGTTTTTCAATCAATCTTTCAATTCTAATTGCGTTTGGAATTCTTCATCTTCGAAGCCCTTTATCCTTCCACCACCATGCTGGTCTTCAAAATCAAACTTTCCGCGACACGTTCCCAAAAGGAGTTCATGCCGGTATTGAAGTCGTGTTGACAATATTAGAGCTTTAGAATCTGAGAGAGTCTGATCCGTTAAACTCCACTAACAAAATTGAAAAGTAACAAGAAGCGCCTTCCAACCGATATTATCGATCAATTGGATGGGCCAAGCATTCCAGCAACGTCAAAACATATAGGTAGGTATAGGTTCGTGTGAAGATGATGATGAGGTAGATACAGAATATAGGAGACATTTTTTGTGGTGAGAAATACTAAGCTTATAGGAGTCACCGGATCTAGGTCTTGAAGGCTGTGAGAAGACTCATCCAGTTGAAAAACTTGCCCTGTAGCCAGCGGCTTTGGTAGAAGCTACAGAAAAGGTTGATGTATTTGAAACCACGAAACATATCCGTAAGTGGGCTCTCTAAGATGATTTCTTAGTTTTCCTATTTTTCCTTTAATATTAAGTTATTTTTTATTGTCAAGAAGCTGATGCGATACGGACCCTCAGCTTTCTATGAATGTTGAGGTAATAATAATATTTTACTCACGTGTTAATCTGCTTATGGTCTTTGACCATTTATGTCCCCCTAGGTGGGACAACAAGCAATCTGAGGAGTAATATCTTTGACTTGGAAACATTTCTGCTTGCGTTGAAATTATTAATCTTTTTATGCAATTTTTTTGTTGCTACATTGTTTAGGTCCTAAGGAAAAGACTTAATAATATACATAAAGCAAATCATCTGTCTAAAAAACATAAACTGGAAAGTGAAATTGCAGCTTCAGCGTCATCTAATTTTTTAAATTTAAGTTTCCAAATTTTCATATTTTAGTTCTTTTGTTTTAGTTTTAATTTTTGTTATTTGTGTTTTAATTTTAATTATATTTTTCGTTAAGCTCTATGTCTAAATGAACACTACATTTTTTAATTTTTTTTATGCTTCGTTTCAGATTAAGTTGTTGAGTTTTACCTAAAAATAGAGGTGAATATATTTTTAAAAATTTAAATGCTAATTAAAAAGTTTGCAAAAATCATAAAAAACAAAGCAACAGAGTCGCCGATTTATTTTTACAATGCATCAAAAAATAAAAGCAAAAGGAAAAGCAACCTCAATAAGAGCAGCCTCAATATGTATCCGGAAGATGGTTTTAGAATTAACGATGTGTAAAAGAAATTTGGTGTCCCGCTGCGGTGGTCACGCCTCTTGCGGACAGTCCTGTACGCTTCCAGTGTACATTTGGATGTAATAATTTGGAGAACCACGTCTAAATAATTGCTTTTAAAAGTTTAATGTTAGAGAACAGTTTCCCAATCCCAACCCCAGATTTGGGTTAAAATAAAAATGTCTCCAAAAATATCACCCAATAGCGTAGCTACATTTTAAATGGATCGCCTGACTCTATTCTATAGCTTTCATATATATAACTTAACGATACTCTATGGAAACTATCGAACACATATTTGAATACATTCTAAAGCATACGCATTATTTAAAAATTAATTCACCATTCAGGGGACGCAGTGTGACCTTCTTGGAAGCGCTTTACAATACCTATCCGTTGAATTCGCCCATGCGGTACGACAACTCTTCATTTTTACAAGTCAGGTCACACTATTCCCACTACATGGCCACCTGCCCCCCCTTATCGGAACAAAATTTTATATTTAAGCGCGCGCCTTTGCTTAGTGAAGACATTTAAGAGTGGAATATTGTCTGACAATTTCAGCTTCTATCACAAAAAGGAATTAAAGGATGTCGGAACTACCCACTGAACTTCAGAAACTGTTCGCGTAAGTGCACGTTGGCTAAGAATAAACAGTATGTATGTACTTGTACATACTTTCTCCGAGAAAAATGCGATAGAGGCGCCTGATAGAAGATTTCCATTGAAGTAGCCCTGCCCAGTACAGAGTGGCACCGTAATACATATATATATTTAGTGCGAAAAGATATTTAATATGGACACGCCACCAGCAACACCAACATCCACAGACTAGGACAA
Organism: Drosophila ercepeae; assembly: GCA_018150545.1. Lineage (NCBI taxonomy): Eukaryota > Metazoa > Arthropoda > Insecta > Diptera > Drosophilidae > Drosophila > Drosophila ercepeae. Next base: position 19,776,891 of record JAECWL010000161.1, read on the forward strand.
AGAAAAAAATCTCTACAAACATGATTACCAGTAGGTGATTTGCATTTTATCATCTGGCAGCTTGGCAGCTTGGCTGCTTGCCAGCTTATCGCTTTCTTTGTAACAAAAGAATGAATGAGTTGTTTCAATTTAAGAAGATAACAGCACCTGCGGTTACCGCCTATCGGGTTCACACGACTTTTATCATAGTAGTAATAAAACGCCTTTGCTTTTCAGCTTTGTCGACGACAAGAAAGGCGATTACATTGATGCCCTGAAAATAGCTTGTGGTATTCAGTCCGTTTCAGCATGGCCAGATAAGCGCGGCGAAATTGATCGTATGGTCGACTGGACCGCAGAGAAGCTGAAGGCACTGGGCACCGAAATCGAATTGGCTGATGTTGGCGAGCAGACCCTGCCCAACGGCCAAGTAATCCCACTGCCGAAAGTGCTGTTGGGAACTCTGGGAAAAGATGCCTCCAAGAAGACTGTCCTGGTCTACGGACATTTGGATGTTCAGCCTGCCTTAAAAGAGGATGGCTGGAACACCAATCCCTTTGAACTCACTGAGATCGATGGCAAACTGTTTGGGCGCGGCTCCACTGACGATAAAGGACCTGTTCTGTGCTGGATTCATGCGATCGAAGCCTACCAGAAACTTAACATTCCACTTCCGTTAAATGTTAAATTTGTGTTCGAGGGCATGGAGGAGAGTGGTAGCGAGGGTCTTGATGACCTTTTAATGCAGCGTAAAAACGATTTTCTCGCTGATGTTGACTACGTCTGTATTTCCGACAACTACTGGCTGGGTAAAAAACGTCCTTGCTTGACTTATGGTCTACGTGGGTTGGCCTACTTTCAAGTAGAAGTCGAATGTTCGTCAAAGGATCTTCACAGCGGAGTTTTTGGAGGTACCGTCCACGAAGCCATGCCGGACTTGTGCTACTTGCTTAGTATTCTGGTTGACAAGGACACGAATATTTTGGTTCCTGGAGTAAACCGCGATGTATGAATTATTAGAACACACCTCGTTTTTAAGGCTAAACATTTTTTCTATATTATTCAAGGTGGCACCGCAGCTGAAAAACGAACAATCCATCTATGAAAACATAGACTTTGAAGTGGCTGATTACAAGTGAGTTAATCTTATCTGCTCTTGATCACCGTAAATCTAACCGCTATCTCACCAGGAAAGATATTGGCGTTGATAATCTACCACATAATGGCGACAAAATCAGACTACTTCAGGCCAGATGGCGGTATCCCAGCCTGTCTGTCCATGGCATCGAAGGTGCTTTCTATGAGCCTGGCGCAAAAACCGTAATTCCTAAGAAGGTCATAGGAAAGTTTTCTATTCGTTTGGTGCCTGACCAGGACCCGAAACATATTGAGGAATGTGTCGTTAACTATCTAAATGAAAAATGGACCGAGCGTGGATCTCCAAACAGCATGAAGGTATCACTTAGTTATTCATATATTTTCGTTAGAAACGATATAGACGCTTGTATATATTTTTTCAGGTTGTAATGCTCTCGGCTGGCAAGCCTTGGACTGAAGATCCTAACCATCCTCATTATGAAGCCGCAAAACGGGCCATTAAACATGTCTTCAAAGTGGAGCCGGATATGACTCGCGAGGGTGGTTCTATTCCCGTAACTCTTACTCTGCAGGAAGCTACTGGAAAAAATGTAATTCTTGTTCCAGTGGGAGCTTGCGACGACGGAGCCCATTCTCAAAACGAGAAAATTGATATTTATAACTATATTGAAGGAGTAAGTAAAAAAAAACGGATTTGTGAACATGAGGTATAATACATATCTCTTTCAGACCAAGTTGCTTGGCGCATATCTACACGAAGTGGGAAAGCTGTAACCATACAATAATAAACAGAAAGATACAGGGCCCTCGATGATACATCACAATGGTGCATTTAAAAAATATTATATTTTTATATGAATTAGGTATTAAAATACCATTGGCTGACTACAAATTTTGTTTCACAGTGGGCGGCTCCTAAGATTATCATTTTAAAAATTATTATGTTTAATTCAGGTCATTCTATCTGCAGAGTGTTAAATGGTGAAGTTCAGTGTTTGGGGCCGAATTCTTGAAGCTCACAGGTTAACTCTCATTAAAGTCAAAGCGGTTTAAAGTTAATCGAAGTGGTATGTTTATAGAATGGAAAAGCTTTCAAGATTATATCGCAAAATCGACTTTAATCGACTATAAAAATGCGTCATTGTATTATTCATAACAGGAAAGATTACTTCGGGTGGAGACGAAGATTAATGGAAGTTAGTTAAATGGAAAATATCGGATGTAGTTGGCCGATCCTTATAAGAACATCAAAGTTCCGCCCTTCCCGAAGTTAGCTTTTCTTTCTTGTTCTTAAATAGCTTCTAAACGCTTTTATATTTGCACAGAGTTTTATCAGTGATGTGTTGCAACTGGCTGTTGCTCTGTTGAATATTGAGGACTGTACATGACAACAAAACAATTTCTAATGGTTAGAGTTTTTGGTTCATCAAACGTAAACTATTTACTGCCCTCAACATCTGTCGTACCATAATACTGTTCGTATATAAGAGTGTATATATCTTTAGAAAAAAACCCTATTATTTTTGCAAGTTAAGTTATAATTGATAGTGATAAGTGTGAAGAAAACAAATAAGAGACAACGCTGTGTTTTCCACACAGACAGCTCAGACTTCGAACTCGACATTCTGCTCAAAACAGATAAAAAATACATATAAAAAAAATACATTAAGCCAAACAAAAAACTGTTGTTTTGACAGAGAACTTATTTATCTGTGAAGCGTATAATATAAAAACTTTCGAAACCAAGACAACTGTTTTTTCTAACAACACTCCTTTCAGCAGAGATCGCCGAAATATTTACATATGAGACTGAAATTTAAATAATTATAATCAGGCATTCCCTCTCCTAGGTTAGCATGTGGGTGAAGGCCATGCCTCTAGGACGGAGTTAGCTCCTTACATCCAAAATTAGAGATTCGGCAATGTAATTTACATTCAATGTTCCACCTTATCGGCGTTCAAAGCAAGCTAAACTTTTACCACCTGAAATAAAAGGTTTAATAGACCTTAAATATCGGCTTTGTCTGCCCTGGGGATATCGCATTCATAGAAGGATTGAATGGCGTAGGGAAAATGTTGGCTAGGCATAGACAGGAGGCTGAGGATCGCTTCACCCAGTGGGCCCTCCCGAGGATCGCGTTATGAAACTTCATGGGACGATACAAACGACAAGCCGTTCCAAAGTTGCCGATTAGAAAAGAAAATGGTGAGTGGCCAAAATCACCGGTTAAACCTCCAACCTGGAGAGCCATTTAAACCTATTTAAACGTCACCATTCGGGATTGGAGTTTTTAAGGATACGCCTTCTTTCAAGTCCATTTTAGATGACTCTTCCAGTTGCTCCTATCACTGTCCAAGAGGTATAAAAAGACATTACCGAAAAAAGTCCCCGGGAACGACGTTATAGATAATAGGGTGGTTAAGATACTGCCATTGCGATCAATTCTGTTCCTTGTGTCACACTTCAACAGTGCTTGACGACTACGCCACTTTTCAACTGCGTGGAAAGAGGTAATCATAACCATGGTCTTCAAAAAAGCAAGCCTGATTACCTGGACCGCTACCGAGACGGTGATACAAGATCAGGGTTTTTCAAAAATATCTGGTGCAGAAAGGTAGGTATAGACATCATGAACTTGACGTTCCTCTACTGGGGGTTTTATAAACATAAAAGCGAGGAGATACTAAACAGTCTTGAACTGGCGATAAGGTTGAGAACTCAAAGAACTCGGCCCGTCCAAAGAGGATGGATATTGTGGATCTAGAATCGAGAACTCTTCCCTTATTTTTTTGTTATTGTTTTTGTACAATGTTTATGTTTTTGTTTGTTATTTTGTTATAGTTAAAGTCAACACTAACAAAAAGCTATATGGTGTTTATCCATGCGCTAATACTAAAAGGCAACATTTTTTTGCCGGATATAAAAGTTTATTGGCATTAAATAGAAGTTAAAAAATTGTTCAAAATTGTTGCCGATGTCTAAAACTAAAACAAACGACCTGCTTGGGATTATTAATAGTCTATATGCCATATACAGTTTGTCAAGAAATTGTTTACACACTGAAAATAAATGGTATTTAGTGACTTTCAATGCAATATTAAAGGCCTTTTATCAAAATTTATGATTTTTTTTTTATTTATATCTATTTATTAATATATTTTTTTATTAATAAAAACAATAACAAAACAATAAACACTTAACGAGAAAAACAACTAAATCCAAGTGTTCATATTTTTGACACTGTAAAGAAATTGTGTTTTACAAATCACTTTAGCTCCCTCACACTTAAATTGTATAATAAAAGATAATAAAAAACTAATCATTTTAATAGTTTGTATGCCGTCCATTAGCATTAGTAACACATTGGAGGCGTTTTTTCATCGATCCAATCAGTTTTGGTAAGTCATATTCCTTGGAATCTCTTGGCACTCTTCTGGTTAGTGCTGCTCGGTTGTTTGGTGCCCTTTTTCCCACTTTTTTTCTTAAGCTGGACCCAAAAATATTAAAATATTAATAGTCTATATGCCATATATGTCGCTGTATTTTATGATCCCTGAAATCGAGTTCAAAAAGACACAGTTGGAACAGGGATAGATTGCAACAAGATGTAATTTTCTTAGAGCCTCTTCAGGGTCCCATTTAGAAAATTTCATAAGGATCTGCTGTATCCTTTTGATATAATGCCATTACTTTGTGTTTTTTGGGAGTAGACACTTGGGACTTATTTGAAAATCCATTTTATAAGAAACTGAATAATATTAGGAATCGTTCATAAATGAATTAGATATCTATTATCAATTGAAACTTGCGGTTTCAGGTTTAACAAGTGAGAAAAGTTATTTTCGGCTTGCCGAAGATGGTATACCCTTGAAAACAAAAAAGTTTTCCATACAAAGACTTGTTTTCATATCGATCGTTTGTATGGCAGCTATATGATATAGATGTCCGATCCGGACCAAACTTTTACAAATCGTGTATGGCTATATTAAATGAATAAATGTTAAATTCGGTTGCAATAGCTTGGAAAACAAAAAAGTTTTCCATACAAAGACTTGTTTTCATATCGGTCCTTTGTATGGCAGCTATATGATATAGTGGTCCGATCCGGACCAAACTTTCACAAATTATGTGTGGCTATGTCAAATGAATAAATGTTGAATTCGGTTGCAATAGCTTGGAAAACAAAAAAGTTTCCCATACAAAGACCTGTTTTCATAACGGTCGTTTGTATGGCAGCTATATGATATAGTGGTCCGATCCGACCGATTCTTAAACTTGATCTGCGTGCAACAAAAATAATGATCTGGTAAAAATTTCCAAACGCTAGCTTTAAAACAACTGTCTATTTTTTGCATAGAAACAGACGGACAGACGGACAGACGGACATGGCTATATCGACTCGGCTGTTGATGCTGATCAAGAATATATATACTTTGTGGGGTCGGAGATGCTTCCTTTAATGCGTTACACATTTCTGGACAAAATTATAATACCCTTTTTCAAGGGTATAAAAATATCCTTTACCCTGTAATAAATTTTCCATTTGATTATATCTAAGTCATTTTTATTTATTTAAAAGTTAAATTATGAACTAAATTTAGACAACATTTTTAACATATAAGCATATACACGGTTTACGATATAGGACAATCTTTAAATAAAAGTACAAATATGTGTAGATGATGCAGTTGAGATATGGTGATGTGTTTTCAAGGTGGTAGTTTATATGGTATAACTATGTATAATATTATAATCTCAATGTCTATTGGTTATCAAAAAAGAAGGTAAAGAAGGAACGCTTATAATTAGGTATTTCGCATCCCGCAGTATTTTGAAAAAGTGTCAATAATCTTCATTGAATTCGTACTATCAGACCAATTCCGGTATTGGCCTAAGAAATTTAAGGATATTCGGAATATTTCCAGCAATGGGCTTTCATTTCTTTAAAAAACCGAACAATTTAAATACCGAAACGAGATATTTAATGAAAATGTAAAGGGTCGTATGTATGTATAACTGCTCAGGTTATTTTGTGCGCTGTGTAAATAAATATCTATAGTGTGGGCATGGCAGACTGTGGGACTAAGAATTGCAGAACCTCAATGTTGGACGAATTTCAAAAGGTTCAACAAAAGTACTCCGCTTGGTCATCTTCCCTTCTTCTCGCCTCCACCCCTTCAGTAGCTCAGAAACGCTTTAACAGCAGTGGCTTGTTGCGGTCGGCGAAGGCCGTGTTGATCCACTTGATGTCGGGCTTGGCGAAGCGCACTGTCTGTCCATCGCCGCAAGAGCTCTCGCCGGCAAAGATGCCCTTTAGTCGGACGTTGGAGCCGCTACCGCAAGCGAGGGCGCTTCCTACATCAAACTGGCAAGCGTCGAACTTGGTGGCGCTGCACACGCTGGTGGCATCGGCTCCGCAGTCGCTGCGGGCCTGAGCCGTAGTGTCGGTCACATGCATGATGGCGCCCTCCTCATGGACTGTCGGGTGAACATTTAGTGTGAATATGGCGGTTTAGTGGATACAATTGTAAGGAAAGCTTACTTGATAAGGCCTGCTTGCCCCACCCGGAGGTGGCGCACTGCTCCGTCGCCTGAGGGTCCTCGTCGCTTATGCAGATGGGTTGAATATGGGTCGCAAACTCCAGGCGCTTCTCGAGTCGGATGATTGCCAAGTCATTGGCATTGCTGGAGGGATCGTACGAGGGGTGCACGTCGATGCTCTTGGCGCCAGTCAGTTGGAATGGCAACGGCTCGTTGGTACTGCCCAGTTCCCACTCGCCGGCTTTTATGCGGATATCGTTCACTGGGAGCCTAGAAAAGGATTGCATAAGGTCTTAAGGATTTAAGGAATCTTACTCTTAAGCACTCACCCGTTGACACAACTGGCAGAGGTCAGCACAAACTCGTCACCGATAATAGCGCCACCACAAAGCAATGTCTTGCTGGAATCGCGCAGAATCATAGCTTGCCACGGGATCTCAGCAAAGTTGGCATCTAAATCCTTGATTCCCGTGGGTTTGGTGCTGCATAGAAAAAAATGTCAGACTCCGGCCAAAGACCAATTAAATGGAGATCCTACCGCTTGTTTCTTGTGGCGCAGACGCCAGCCAAATTCACGGGCCAAGGGTCAACGTAGTTCGGGTCCCGACAGCACTTGCCAGGCGTTCCGTTCTCGGCCTGGAGGCAGTCGGTAAGTGGAACACGGAAGGCAGCTTCCATTGGAGATAGCTCCACAGGAGTGTCGGATAGTACTCCGATGGAATTGCAGTAATTTTCGGCGGTGCAGACCAAAGCTGAGGCGCATTTGGCGTAGTGTTTTGGAATGTTCGGGGTCTGGGGCGTCGGGAAGATCTGCGGTGACAGCTGGTCCTCGCCGCGATACACTGGCTTCTCATTCGATGGCTGGGGCACACGATCCTGTTCGTAATCCGGCTTTTCCCGGTGAGGAATTTCATTGACCGACACTGGAGGAAGGTATCCGGTGACTGGGCGACGGGTTGGCAGCGGCTGTCCTCGGGTAGGTTGAGGTGGTGGTGGCTGCGTTACAGCGCGGGCGGTCGTGGGAGGCGGTTGGTAAACGGGACGCCGAGTCGTCTGCGGAGGCTGGTAGACAGGCCGGCGAGTGGTCTGAGGCGGCAGGTATTCGTTTGTTGGCCGGGTGGCGGGAGTAGCAGGGGTGGGCTGTGGGCGACGCGCCGGCTGGGTGGTGCGGACAGCAGGAACTGTCGGGTTGGTGGGCAGAGGAAAGGTCTTCTCGGGCAGGTTAAAGATGTAACCATCCTCGGTCAAGGTGGTCGATGGCATGCGGCAGCACACATCAGGCTCGTAGCAGCGGTTGGGCTAATTAAAGGGCGAGTCAGAAAAAATTCCAGGTATAAGGGCACTTATTCGATATGTAGTGTACGCACACCGGCAACGTGGATAAAAAAACGGCGGGCAAGTAAAAGTGGAAGCAAATGCATTAATTACTACGGGGCCAACAGTGCAACTAACACATTTTCTGGCTACGTGCTGCTACCTGGTCATTAATGTGGCCAATTCCGCCTGTCATGGCTCTAGTGCTTGGCTTTAATGGCAAGCGAGAAAAGTGCAGCTTCATGCTTAAGGTGACACACCGGCGGAGGCGGACACTATAAAATATTCAGCCAATGCCCCTGTCGTACATTCGGCGGATATGAATGCAAAGCCAAAGTCAGATCGCAGATGTGCGCGGCTTGTTGGACGAGACTATTGTTCATTGAAGCTGTCAAGAAACGTGGGGGTGTTGGCAATGTTAGCTCCACTGCACCCACGGAAATGGTGCTCACCATAAAATTTAACACATTACCGCAAACAAAAATAATTCCTAACAGTGACTAAGATATTACTCTTTTGCTGCTAAAGTAGTTGAAAGACTCACGTACATGTGGGAGTTCTGAGTATGATTTTGTGTATTATTCATAATCTGTTCGTATCACTGGAACTATGACGAATAATTAACAAGATTTTGGCGAATCTCAAAAATTGTTCTGTGATAACACGCGATTCCAATTCAACCTGTTCAAATGTATGTGTTTCCACAGAGTAAGGCAAGCCGATTACCTAAAGCCGATTTAACATGCCAAGCTATTTACATATTTTACAGCAGCTAAAAAATGTTCCTAGGTTTCATTAACCAAATCTGAAGGGCTGCCAGCTTACGCAATTATCAAGATAATCATCAACTCTGTCGCCTACAAAAGAATTAAGTTGAATGAAACTTTTGCCAACTCAAATGGCTTCACACCGAGCTTCGAGAGGGTGCGAAGCTCAGTTCTCGGTGGACTCAGCCTTGGGCTTTGGCTTATTATGCAGCGCTATTTGTAAATCTGAAGTCGCGAGTAATGATATGGCAGCTAAGGAAATACTGATTTTCGTTACGGATTTTTTGACGAACTTGTTAATCATTATAGGCACATTAAGCCACTGGCGTAGAAGCCACTAAATTAGTCTAAAAATTAAAAAATACAAAATTTATATCAATTTTTATTATTCAGTTAGTTGGAAGCTAAAGAATTAATTTTCCCGATCTTTATCGCACAAAGTTATTCAAGATCACACGACTATAATAAAATTAATATACATACATAAAGAATTTTAGATTGAGATTAGTTTACGCAGAACAAGGCAGACATAGGGTAAAAAATGCTTCCATTTGTATATAATATTTTAAAGGGTAATTTATAATTTTTAAATGTTCCTATTTGCCATATTTTTACACGTCTTACAATAAAACAGATATGTACAAACTTGTCTGTTTTCTTGTGTGGTATAAAAATAAACTTCCATCCACACTTAACCAGTTCTAGGTTAAAAGCTTTTTGTAGAGCGAGCGGGAGTCGAGGACTTGGTATAGTTGACTATTTAATCTGATTATATTGTACAAGAATACCCACGCTTCAAGGAAATTGTGTTGGAAGCACTCATTTTCTGTAATTAGATGTCAAACTGACGTTATCTTAATGAAGGCATCTCTTGGAGAAGAGAAGAGTCGTGCCTGGAAGTTTATGTAATAAGTGATGTTATTAAGACCGACTTGTTGGAAAAGCGAGGCGAAACATGGAATACAATTGTGATCAATGACAAAAGACCGAAAGGGAGGGCACAATCCCTGCGTAACCTGAATCCTCCCCTGCCTCTCGAATCGCTCTTCCACCTTATCGGTCTCGCCGCTGGCCATTGCATAGCTTATGATCAATCATTTTACTCCAAGATAATAATATTGCCAACAAAAAGCACAAGCTACTTGTGTACCAACGACAGCTAAAATATGTAATCACCATCAACAACCAGCGGGGAGACTCAAAAATGCTTTTAATAAATGTTGTGGCTCGCCATACAAGATAATTTGTTCGTCGTTGTTTTTGTTAATGTCTCATAGATTGTCTGGTGCAATTTGTTAATAATGTTGAAATTACTATAAGCACATATACCTTTTTAAAAATTATATATTCGAGCCATTACCAAGTTCAGAGAAGGCAGCTACAGAGGCTACATCAAGTTGCTCCGGTGATAGGTCAAAACATACCATACACTTCGATGTCAAGTATACCACACCAATAGGTACGACGTGTCTGGCTTGGGAAAAGGTTAAGCCCCGATGCGGTTTTGGACAGTGGAATTTACGACACAAATGTTATGCACCAAACATGAAATTATTTTTACGACAACATTAATGCGTCATAGTACAACACTAAATTCTCCAGTCTTTTTATTTTGTGGGCAGAGGAGCCAAAAATTTATATGCCTATAAATTGAGCAATTTTTGATTTGGCCGTTATGCGGATGCGGGGTGCATCGGGGGTATCTTGAGCCGAAGCTATTCAGAAGCAAAACCCGCTGATCTGAACCGAAAGAAGCCGGAGTTTCTGAAACTTAGTGCCGGCCCTGAGGTGCTTGTGGTTGACCTGCCAGCCAGCAATTGTGGCACAAGTTTGGCGCTTAAGTCTTTTGTTTATGCTACTTGCGATGCATCAGTGACAGGAGCCAGTTTTTTTTAAAGCCATTTATTTACGACCAAGCTAGATGAATGAATCACATGGGCATAGTCTTGCACAAGACTCAAATTAATTAGAAGACACTCCGAGCTGGTAGGGCGTCTCCACACGCATTTAATCGATTTAAAATGCACAGCGTTTTTGATCTGTAACAAGAGCTTCCCGGCAGTCAAAATCAATAAAGTAATAAAAATTATACTGATCATAAAATACACATTAAGACAAGGGAAGCCAAAGCCCCTAAAGAGCGAATCTGCACAACCGGCCGTGAAACGAACTCACTTCAAAGCTCAGTCCCCCCGACTATCCCCCTTACCCACTTTTTCTGGCCATGAGCTCGACCTAGACCTTGAGCTCACCTCACAGGTTTAGCTCGATATAATAACCGTGGCGGCGCTCGATATGCTCTGTTTCCTTCTCTGACATTTTATGCGCGTTACAGTTTGAGACTTGTAGCTTTCGAATTGTAACCGAATAACCGGACTGGCACAGTGCTGATCTAATGGTTCGTGACGGTTTCAGACTTCACATCATTCGTATTAGTAGTTGCCCCTTGACTGAAAATATGGATCATTTACACAAGAGCTGGTAGAATGTTCCTATAACAAAGATGAAGCCAGAAATGGAGCGCAACTAGTTAACTTTTCATAAATTTAAATTAGTTTCTATACCCTTACAGATACCCTCCTCTATTTTTGATTAAAATCGACTCTTGAGTCGATGAAGCCATGTTCTGTTTCTAGCCATAATTATAATTTTTAAAAAGTTATAGATCTATAAATTCGCTGAGAGCTTTCTTTTGTAGGATTGGCCTATATCTGATATTTTCCATTAAACTGCAAGGGCATATAAGGTTCGAGTTTTTGTTGGGCATAGCTTTCGAGGTTTTTCATGGAATCTTCAATTCAATTTCATGAAAGCCTAGAAGCCTTTAAAAGTTATTGGAAATCATAAGATAAGCTAAATTTAGAATCAGAATTTTTCAAGATTGGCTGTAATCCTAGTTTTCGTTTGAAATAACTTGTTACTTCCCTTCATCTTATAATGCTATACATGTTCATGGGACGATTACTCACTGCAACTGGTTGATAATAAAGTCGCTGCCACTTAAATTTCAAACAACAATGGTATTCTTAGAAGGCCTAGCAATTGCGTCAATGGCTGCATAACTTTGCGAGTTCCATCCGCTACGTTAAGCAGTTAAGTTCAGGAAAAGCCTTATTTATGTCAAGAAGATTGGTAAGTAACAAAATTATTTCCTTAGCCAAAATATATGCAGTCGTTAAGAGTTAAATGTTAAGAAAAACGATAGATAGCATCAATAAAATTCCTACGAGGTAGTCTAATTTAATTAAAATATTTAAAGCTTGGGAAGTCGTTTAATAAATAAGATAGAAGCCTGGATGAACTTCGAACAGCTGAATTGGCTCATTCCAGCCGCACAAGGGCATGCGGTCATCATGTAACGGGTATTGCAGAAGTAACCGCTTAAACTCGACCTGCAGATGTTGCAGTGCAGCATATTTCACTTGCCGCTCTTACTTTTTTAGGCGTTGCATGCAGCGGCATCAGCATCGTACGCAACTGACCCGTTTGGCTGGCCGTTGCATGTAAACAAATTATGCAATTGCGCATGCCTGGTAAAAATCTGAGATATCTCTTAGTCGCGCAACCTGCCCTCGTCGCGGCTCGTTCTACCACGCATGTGGAGACTTCCATTTTGGCAACGAGTCCCGCTAAAGAGTGTGCACAAGGAGACTGCTATAAAAAACTAAATAAATTAAGGGAAACTCAAAAAATGTATGTGAAACGGAATGCGCATCAATCGTGGATTTTGTTTATAGGGGAAATCACATTAGGAGGTCCCGAAAATACGACAACTGGAAAGTTGTGTGTCCTATAAGTGCTGGGAAATAAGCTGTCACCGCAGACAGACTTGAAAAAAACTATATTCAATATGAGTTGCAGAGAATATTTGATGCCAAGTTCCGACAACAATAAATATCGTAAATAAAAATCATTGATAGAATTAAAATTTTGCATAGAAAGATGCAGATGATGATGCTGAGATGGCTTCCATTTCCCACAGTATTTCACGTTTAAAATTAATTCATTTTTATAGACTAGGGCACAAAAAAATACATGCATAAATATATACAACTATATCGCTTATATGTAAAAATATAGACCAACAGCTTCAATTGCATTTTCTAGTTCTTACATGGGTTATTTTGTAATCGAACAGTAACACCATTAATGGAACAAAACAAATTCACCTTAAAGTTTATTTTGAATAATATGTTTAGATTATGTTCAAATTTAAAAACATTTTTGATGGATTATCTTAAGCATTGAAACTGCAAAGCGGCGCTAAGTATAAGATTAAGATTCAGAAGTCGTTTCATCCTTGAGCTGTCTAGTCGCTTTGACAGCAGAAATGAGACAAATTTACGTCAACATTTCGCCCTATGACAGTGTCATTATTAATTGCTTATATACCCTATAAACTCTGACATGGTCTAAGACTTGCAGCAGACCACAGTTCACATATTTGGAAAGTGGCGAATGGAGCTCACACGGCTCACAATGCTCCATCCGCGATTGCTGAAGAACAATTTGCCATTTGGTGGATTGTGAGTAATTGTGTGCTAATAAGCTATTGGAGCTTCGTTGGTTGCTAAGATGGTGTGTTTGTTTTTTAAGAGAGTTTCCTCACATACGGCCGGAGCTTGTGAAATCCGTAGCAACCGTTGCGGTCGAGTCTGATCTGGGCGAACGAAGCCGACTCTGCTGAGGTCGTTTTGTTCAGGCGATTGTCTCGTCATTTGTAAAATACAACGTCAAGCCGACTTTATGCTTCTACTTTGCTAATAGTATTACGCTACAATAGCCGTCGATTTCATGGGGAAACCCTGCGTACTAATGATGCTATGCCGAGACCTCCTCCACTCTGAATTGCCCAAGTCACGGCGCCAGTGCGGCGGCTAGACAAATGATCTTGATGGCCAACGGTCATCGGCTATGGTCCATTGGCCATTGGCCATCTCAAGTCGCCACTTACCCCTTGCTTCTTCACGTAATTGATGGCAATGATTTCGCCGCTGCGACAATTTCCCGGGGCCACACAGTCCGAATCGAAGGCACAGGATGTGAAGGGCACTGCGGTTGTAGTGGTTGTCGTTGTCGTGGTAGTCGTTGGTGGCGGCCGGTAAGAACAGCAGATGTCGGTTTCCGGTTCGCAGTTCTGGGAAGAGAAATAAATCTAAGTTAACTTTCACAAAAAAAGACCAAAACAACGCGGTACCACAATTAAATCTGGAAACTCCCCAACGGAGTCAAATATGTAGACACACAAATAAATATGTATTTACGCCTTAGTGCCTAATTGCATAGCCAATGATTTCTGGCGTCATGGCCGAGAGGTCATCAAAGTGCAGCCACTTGCATAAATGATGTGCTAAAAAGTGACCAGTCAGATGCCCAAAGCAGTTGCAGTTGCAGTTGGATTGAACTTTGCCGCCATCGCGTGGTTAGACCTTCGCTCAGATCTTGCTAATATTTTTTTCGCTTATAATCGGCAAATAATGTCTCTTGGTCAGCTGGCATTTAGCAACTGAACAATTGAAAATTAATAACTTTGCCAGTCCGAGGCCAGAGATCAAGAGGTGCAACAGAAGCCAGAGGCGGAATCGTCTTCCAATGCATAAGAATCTAATGAAGTGCTGCCAAAGACAGCTATTGCCAAAGGCAATAAATAACCTGTTCACACTGAAAACTGGCACTCCATACATCAGTCAGACCATGAGTATTACAAATTAAACTGTCCCGGCCTTCTTATTTATGTATGGTTTTATGTCTCCCAAAAGAGAAGAGCGACAATCGGAAACCCCTTTGAATGTGCTTGGATCGTTCTCAAGTCTGACCTTGACAGATGAGAGTATTGGCCCGAGTCTCTGCTGATCATGCTAAGTGGGTATGAAATAGCCCGGATATACTTTGGAGTACCAATTTCGAAGAAGATCGCTCAAGACCGTTTCCAGTGCTTTTTGACAGCATTGTGATCAAAAATGATAGGGAACTGCTTGTTATACTTTCGAAAATTGAAACCTTGTGCTATGTTTAAATGAAATATAATTTAATCGCGTACTCGTATGTGTATTTGAAGAAAGATTTCGATTAGTATCAGATCGCAATCATTTGTCTTTAAAGGGACGTCCGTCATACAGTGTTTTTTGGAATTACTTTTAAATATTGAGTAGAGTTTAGTAGACTCATGGTTTATTAGAATTACGAAGTTTGACATCATCGTGATGAGAATTAAAAATATCTTTTATTTCAAAGATACTTTTACGGTCAGTTTTTTCCGAGTAGCTTTCGGCAATTATTCTAACAGGATACAATATTTCAAACGAACAATAATAATAATTTTTTTAATATTTATTTGACTATTTTAATTGTTAAAATCTACGACTTTCTCACACTGAGCTTTTGTGGAGTGGGAAAGTTTTTTGTGTAAATTGCAATATTTAATTGAGGGAAAAAATGCCTTATAAGCAAGTTTGTATTTTTTGATTGTTTCAGAATGATAGAATATTTTTGGAATTGGGAAAATTGGCTGTGGATAAAAAGTGTTGTCTTAAAGAAAAGGGTTTTCCCCAATTTTGAATATAAACAAAGTTGTTTATTAGTTATTTATTAGTTGTGATCAAAGTGGTTTTAGTTATTTATGGGTAGAAAGGCAACAAAGCAATCCACAATCTACATAGTAGCATCGGCTTTTATATTGATTTACATAAATTTTCTTCCGAAGTAGAGCGACCTGACGAGGGGCAATTAAACATGAACTTCGTTTTTTTTTTTGTTCATTTTGTGCGATTACGAAATAAATGGCTCTCTGGTCTGGTCTGGCCTGGCCGTATGTATGTATGTGGGGCTGGTATTTCGAACTTGGGTAATGACAAACCGGAAAATAACGGTAACTGTGCCAAACAACTCAACAGATCACATACACAACAACGACCCGAAATGCAGATCAGGCGCACTAATCAAGCACAACCACAGTGGCAATATTTTTCGCTTTATCGCTGCAGAAGGGCTTTCCATTTTTGGGATTTGGGTTTTTGTTTTTGGTTTTTGGTTTTTGGCTGTGGTACCCGTTTGGTAGACGGGTTTGATTGGGGAATTGCTTGTCAAGCGCCTGTTTAGGCTAAGCTTATTTTGGTTTCTCGCCCCCTGGTAAAACCCATACAAAACAACAAAACAAGCATTATGCAATAGACACCGTACAGTACATAATATTATATGTACACCGCAGATTCAAATAGACCGCGAAGAACAAACAAGGGGGCTCGAGGGATGGCACTTACTTGGATCCTAGGCTGTTGCTGACTGAAGAAGCCGTTCAAACACTGTCCCTGGCGAACACACTGCTTTCCGTCGGTGCACTTAAGGTACTCTTTCGGCGGCAAATAAGTAGGTCCTTGGAATGGCGACGCTTGTCGGCTAATAATGGCATGGTTGAGGAAGACGTTTGTCGAGGGGTTCACCGAAAAATGCGATTCCCGGTGTTCCTGTACGCCGTTCTGGTATTGACCATTGAGGAACATATTAGCTTGGTAGTCGCACCTGGCCAAGGCCAGCACACTTAATACTATGAGTAACGTAGGCTGCTCTCGAAACCATGCCATCTTGGAATCGTTTAAATGTTGTTTACTGAGGAATAAAAAAAGCGAGACACGTTATTAGCTACTGACTATATTCATACGTTCGTATCCTTACAACTAAATAACTAAAGATCTTTGGATTTATTCGATTTCATCTCTCCCAAAACTTTGCCCAGCTAAGGATGTGATTTCGCAGAAAGTTTTTGATTATATTTTATTCGAAGATTGATTGAAGAAACACCCCGCAAACTATTGGTTTACAAAATAAAAATAATACTATTTTTAACTATTTTTTAAATATAATATTATGTATTATCGGTGCTTATTAAGCGTAGATATAGAACTTTTATTATTTTAAGAATTGTTGTCATGGTCCGCACATTGCTCAGCACTAAAAAGTATCTTAAAAGTTGAAAGCATTGGTTGGTACCCCTAGAAGCTGTGGTAAATAGGGTTGGTAAAGCCTTAGGTATTTCCTAATGTTTCTCTGACTTTAGTTAACTTTTTATATTTCGTTGAACTGAAATAAAAACTGCCTTTGTGGAAGCAATTACTTTAGGGAAATTGATAAAGTCATTCAGTGGTAGCGTTAATGTATTCCTCTTAAATGTTTATTTATTCGTACGCAATAAATTGTACGATTAAAAAGAATATAAAGAACTTTGCCATTCTAAAAAATTTCCCAACACAAATATATATAGCATTTAAGTCGAAAGGCTGGATTCGTTTTGACTGACTCAATGCTAAAAATAAACGAATAGCAGCAATCCCCTCGAATCCGAAGCCAAAAATAAAAATGAATACCTTACTTCTATGTATACTATGTGTATAAACAAATCGAATTGCTGTGTTTTACCCATTATAAATTTGCATAAAATATTCTTTGATTTCCTCGGGCAGCTCGGGCAGCTCTGGCAGAGTGACTATTAATTTTGCTTGCCAAATTAGAAATTTTTGTAAATTTCTACTTTCTATTTCATGAGCTTAGAATTTATAGATATATATGCGTCTTAAATAATATTTTTATTTTTTCCCCGGGCTTCTCATTGACACACTTTCTTCGTATAATGATGGATAGTTTTCGAATTGGACGAAAACAAAAATTAGAAATTAACAAAAAAAATGGAGTGTTCTTAATGGACTCCCAGTCTGTATACCCAAATTTTATCGTTTATAATGCAATTACAAAAAACAATAAAAAATTTAATTTGTCCAATAATGCGAAAGAGTTGCAAATAAATTATTGATTTTAAATTAATTTGACAATCTTTTCATTAAAAGGAGGCTATAACAAATGCACTGTGACCAAGGTTTTTGTATTGTTTTTAAAGACAATTATTTTCTTAGAATTATTTAGCTGCACAAACCCAGATTGAATTTTAAAATCTTTGGTTGCCGTATTGTGCAACAGTAAAAAAACAGCGAAATGTAAAGATATGATCGTATCCCCAGCAAATTAATTTCGACCAGCTGAAACACAATGGATTAATGGCATCCAAAGGCAACCCGAAATAGCTGTTAAGGAGAACCAATGAAACTATTCATTAATCACTCAACCGCAAATGAATTTAATTTCCAACCACAAAAGGCTACGGCTGGGCCTGACAACTATTGGCCTACAGCCCAATTGGCCCAAAAGCCATGGCAGCATCCGTGGATGGGTGGAACCTATCCCCAGTTGGAGAAGAAGCCCCAGTTTCACTGATGTCCTGTAGATATTCACTTAACCACCGGCCGGTACAGACGATTATTCTGACGCACGGTATTTAGGCCGTGGCTCAAAGTCTTACATTTATAGAACGAAATTCTCTCGAGCACGAACGAACCACTTGAATAAGATTTTGAATAAACAACTTGATATAAACTTTGATTGTGAATATTGTGTCCGTCGGTTTTATATCTTCTCGGCTGCTGGCGCGACCTGTCTGCTGCCGTTGCTGCGCAGTCTCAGTCGCCGCCAGCAGCATCAGAGAATCCGAGCAATGTAGGCGGCAACGGCATGGGCATCGGCATGGGCATCGGCATCGGCGACGTCAAGACGTCACGTCAGCCGCCGCAGCTCAGCAGCCGTGAGCCAGCTCGGTCGAAGCCAGCAGATGAGTCAAAACCAGCGCTAGCGCCAGCGAGTACGCATATTACCTCTCTCGTTAAGCTCAATTTTGGCGCAGCAGAAGAGCTGTGGTCTGCCCCCATCGGCAGCGGCAGTGGCCGAAGCAACAATAGCATCTTAGTAGACGGGCTCTCCATCGCACTATGGGGCCGAACACCCAATTGTAGCCAAAATTAATATTCAAGAACGGTGTGAGGGAATTTCTTCAATTTTAACAAAATACTGCATTCCAAGCCTAATAGGCATAACCTTTCTTTATTTTACAATGAAAATCTCATATGTATTTTATAGTAAATATTAAAATATAATAATATAGCAATATTAAAATAGTAAAGGCATGATTAGCTTAAATACTCATGTAGTTAAACAGTGGTTTCTTTTAATAAAAGATATAGAAAACATCGTATATAATAAGCCAAGCCTAATGGGAATAGAAAAATAAATCCAGTTCTACATCAATACTACAAAAGTTTAGCATCGATACATTAAAAACTAAGAGATAGACTTGGGAGATGACCCTGATCGAATATATTATTACTTTATTTGGTCGGACATGTATTCTTTAGTGCGTTGCGCACTTTTGACCATCATAAACGCTAATTGTCTTCAGATTTGCAACCGAAAATCCCATCAATGATTCACATCAACATATTTATGATAGTAGTTTTTTTCAAGAATTTCGCTGGTCGGCCCCATCGTGCATTGTCTTTGTTAGCTTGTCACATTCCGTGGGGAGAGAAGCTTCACAGATTTTATTTGTCCGCTTTTGGCTTGGGAAT
The DNA here is from genome assembly GCA_018150545.1 of Drosophila ercepeae. Taxonomy (NCBI): domain Eukaryota; kingdom Metazoa; phylum Arthropoda; class Insecta; order Diptera; family Drosophilidae; genus Drosophila; species Drosophila ercepeae. The sequence goes on from JAECWL010000161.1 coordinate 19,796,036, forward strand.
TCCATGGGCTTAAAATTTCTATACCCTCTCAGACGGTAGTACAATTTTGGCGAAAAGTGTGCAACGTGTGTGATCAGGATCACATCTTCAGTCGAAATAAGCATGTCCGGCTGTCTGTCTGTCTGCTTGCACATAAACTAGTCTCTCAGTTTTAAAGCTATCGATTTATTTCTTACTACTCAGTATATGAGTTGACTATATACTAAAGCTGCCATATAACTAAACGATCGGAAATAACCTCCATACTCTTGCAGATAGAAAGATTGAAATTTGCTAAGAATATCTTTGTAAGGATCTGGGTTAATACAGAAAACTTTAAATGGAACAGCTGCCGTGTAACTGAACGATCGGAAATGACAAAACTTTGTTGTTTTTGAGAGTAGAATTGGGACATTTTTGAAAACCCATTTTTTAAGGAACTGGCTCTATAAGATCCGATATCTGCTCTATCTTTTACCAATAAAAGCCGCCATTTGACTGAAAGGGTATTTAAACTTCGGCTCTGCGAGTAATTATCTTTCCTTTCCTGTTTTAAGTGTGGTTTTGGGATATTTTTGGAGTTCTTACTAATTGATTTTAGTTTCAAGCTCAGAGCTTGAAATTGGACTGGGCAAATAGCTTTAGTGGCATTCTATTTCACAAAATGGAAATTTGATTATTTTGGATTTAAAGCCATGAATGCGGAAACTTACTAATTGAGGTCTTTTGATGGAACTTAAAAAAGTTAAACTGCACCACAATTTAAAATAATTTTTTTTATTTGGAAGTTTCGCCGAATCAAAATTATATAAGTATCTTTATTTAAGTGACATAACAGGTTCTTCCGTTCGGGTGAGGGGCGGAGACTCTTTTTTTTGGGGGGATCCCGGGTCGATAGCCCGCCCCCAAAAATTTACATGGATCCGCCAATGTACGTATAGGTTTGGTTTAGGTTTGATACTCATTTAAAACATTTAGAATTTTAATAATTACGTACTTAATCCATGCCTGCAAAAAATAGTTTTCGCCAGAAGAGGCCAAGGTTGTGTTTCGACCTAAACCGACAAAAACTTTCGTATTTCTATCATTTTTATAGCGAATTCTCCTTTTGTGCCAGATTGAAAATTAATTGTTCAATGCATATAGCCGCACACATGATAATTCCAATAATTAGGTGAATTTATATATTTGAAATCAACACTTGGAACTAAAAAGAATACACCCTGACCCACTTTATATCAAATGGTGTACAGCTTGCACTAATCGAGATGGTTACAAATTAATAATAATTTTGGATAGTATTTGAGTTAAAGTCAAACAAACATATTTAACCTATAAAATCTATATCTGGTAGTTCGCGGTGTCCCTCGAATTTAATATAGAGCACAGACTGACCTAGTAAAAACAGCAACATACAATTGTGACGGGTAAGCTTGTGTAATCATAATTAAGCACTTGCCACATTCAGCATGAATAAGACATGACTTGTTGAATTAGGAGAGCATATCGAACCGAAAACAAGAAATTTTCAACAAAAGCTGATTTCAAATGTCAGTGAAATAATTTTAACGTTGTTTTTTTACTGATTTGTAGTTTCATTTGAAGCTTAAAAAGTGGTAGACTTTTGAAATATCATATCAAATGTACATTCAACCATACTTTTTGTTAAAACAAAATCCTGAACTGATGTTAACTTTTTAAATTGTAGTTTCAAGTACATATGCATCTATTTAGCTCACATTAAAAAATACAAGTTTTCACGGGTACGCGTCCTGGGCAAATATCCATACCCTAAGGGGAGTTTTATAACTTTGGTCACAATTGTGCAACGCAGTGAAGACATCTTCGACCCTAAATTTATATAATGTATGTATATATTTTCCACCATGTTCACGTTCGGGAATGTGAGAAGTTCTACGTTTTTGCAGATTTGACTTTTTTCAATATCCAAACTCGTCTGATTCTAAAGTTCTTATAAGGATCGGGCAACTGCATCTGATCTTTCACCATTAGAAAACTCCATCACGAAGTTAGTTTATCTTTCCTGTTTTAGCTTCTAGTTCCTATACCGAAGATCCTCTATTCTGTTCCAGCGTTTAATATACATATAATCAGGCAGACAGACAAATGTGCATAATTTTTTTGTCTTACTTTTTAAAACTACAAGTTTGATGAAACTTAATAAAGATAGCAATTTTCCATTAGTGCGTTATAAGCAACTGGGTAAAATATGCGTATTATACTTGTATGCTCATAATTGTCTTAAAGTTTAAACCTTTGCCTAAAAATCTGTCACTAGTCACTCCTAGGTGGGGAGTTCGCCTAGAGGAGAGTACGTTGCTTGTGGCACGGAAGGTCGCTTATTAATAATTATATTTTTCATTATTTACAAAGTTTTATTTAATTGCTTAACGTAACCTGAAGGTATTTCAAAAATTGTTTAACATAAATTGTTCACCGCATCCAGGGTGTTCGCAAGGACACTCAAGGCGACGGAAATTTGACATTTTTGGCAGAGGGAGAAGCGTGGCGCACGTGGCTAGATCGGCTGTAAAAAAGATATGTACGTGCCGCACTGATCATATACTCTAAATAACGTTTGGACAGAAAATAATTTAATATATATTCTTATTATTACACATGCATTAGGTCGGACTTAAACCCAAATTTTTTAATACCATCGTTTCATACACATAGTAGTCTCGTTACGCACACTGGGTACGTTTCGCCAATATCCGGTTTGTTTCCGCTGAGAAGCGAGAGGACGAGAACGTCGGCAGCGCAGCCTCCTCCAGAGAGTGAAAGAAAACGCCTGCAGCGCTGCCGATTTCGATGCTGCTCAGAGAGCCACCTTATGCCTCAATGGATCATAGAAGAGCATAGCAGAGTCTCAAATGGTATTCGCCGTTTAAAACATCGCCTACCCAAACAAGATTCCTTTTTATTATGTACCATATTTTTTATTCTTTTTTTATCTTATAACCTATCCTTGCAATCGAATAAAAAACATCTTCACGAGGTAAAATAGCGGTGACGAACACTCTTGCAATGCCGAAAACATTTGATATCAACTTTGGTGACGAAAAAATCTTATGGGTATAAATATTCAAAAACCTAAAAGGGTTACGTTCCGAATAAAATTTTGTAGAACTATTTAATCTTTAAAATAGCATAAGAAGGCTTAAACCTATTGTAACACTTGATGTGATGAATATGAATTTTAATGTTTCTGGAGTTTTTTGTTTTAAGAGTTTAAGAGTTTTAATGTGGATTAGGTCATAAGTTATCATAAATTCATGCAAATGCAATGGTCAGGAGCTTGTTAGCTTAGCTGGTTTATTCATTTTTAAAATCAACTCAGCTCTCAAATAAAAAATCACTTAACGAGCTTAAATAGCTGTGACGACAAGCATGCAGCGCCCAAAATATCTGTTATTATTTTTTCGGCTTAAATTATTAAAAATTTTATTCGACACATGTTTTTTTTTTTTATATTTATATTTATCTAGCATGTTTAAAAATACATTCACCCAAATATTCATATAATAAGCATATTTGCCTTAATTTAATTTTTAAACTATTGAAGCCTATACAATATTTTTTCGTCGCCAAAAATTGATATACGATATGGTTGGCGTTGCATGCGTGTTCATAACCGCTATTTTACCTCGTTAGGAAGTTCCTTTTTTTGATTAATTGTTAAACGAAATTATAGAAAACTATCCGCTTGGCATACTTGAGATTTCATTTTTAAATATTGGGATGTCCGTTTCTTTACCGTTAATAAAAACTTTTCCCGTTGCAAATGATATTATAACTTATAACTATAAAGTATCTATATTCCTTATGACCTCCTAAGGGATCTTTTTTTAACGTAATCTAGTGTCTAGGTTATAATCCTATACACTAGGCTTTAAACCTTGCACACACCATTGCTTCCTTTATATAAGTCGAAACGGGCGGGATCTGTCGGCTGCCAAAATACTTTTTTAAAATCATTTTAATAAGAAACTTGTTGATTCTGAAGTTCTTATAAGATCTTATATCGGTAAACTGTATCCGATATTTGCTAAATCTTTTACCAATTGAACCCGCAATTTGACTGAAAGGTATATAAACCTCGACTCCGCCTAAATTTGAGAAATTCCAAAACATGGCACCTTTGTATCTACAAAGGCTATCTTAAACTGTGGAAACACAAAAGATGTGGCAACGCCAAATTTTGGCTAAATAAGAGAAAGCGCATGGACGAAACCAGGCCACTGAGAAAAATTTATGCACATTTCGATTAATCAAGTTTGTAATCATTTCAACTTTAACAAAGTGATTGACACAACGTAACAATAAATTGTTGAGTTGAAAATTTAACATTTTTTTTTAATTTCCGAATAGCTTACACCGCCGATCTGATACAAACCTTTATGGAACTAAATACTGGATTACGACAAAAATCCGTTTTAATAATTTTTGCCAATATTTCATATAATACTAATCTTTTTGTAAGTTTGAAAATTATTCTCAAATGGAATAACAAAATTTTTCGCTTTTTGTCGGGGCGGAGTGACGTCGGTTTTGAGCGCGAATTGGACCGCCTAAAAATTCGCCTAACATTCGCCTAAATATCCGGGATCGGTAGACTATATCCTAAAGATGATCGGAAATGCTTTCACGTTTAAGTTTTTGAAAAATCAAGCTTGAGTCCTTTTCCAAAAAGTATTTTATGAAAAACAGGACTGTTGTTGAAAATCCAATTTTCGATATATGTATATTCTTGCACTTCTATATAGACGGTATGAAAAAAAAAAATGAATGCTGTGCGGTTGCTACGCTAAAACTCGAGAACCGATGGTCCGGTTTGACTTATTTTAGGTTAACCGTAAAAATGATACGTTTTTTGCAGAAATGGGCCATTATTGGTGCCTTTTTTGTGAACTAAAAGCTGGTTACCAATCGTTTCATCATGTCTAAACTGACACTCAAGTCATTTAAGTTCTTTAGGATGTAGCTCTACCATTTTTAGGAATTTGGGCATTGGTAGTTTGGGGGTCTCCAAATTACTTATAACTAATTTCTGATTAATTTTCAACCTTGGAAACAACCAAAGCACAACCAGTTTTGGTATTAATCAGAAGAGTTCTGGCGTCGAAATTTGATAAAAACCTCTATAAAATAATAATATTTAAATTATGCTAATTGCTCAGACGCCTCTTTGTACTGCCGGCGTTTTGTTAACTCATTATGTCAGCTTAACCTGCCCGCATATAACATGTAAGAGTTTATGTTTCGAAAAATGTGGAGCGAATAATATAGCGATTGTATTTATATATATTGGATATATATATATTTGTATATATTGGAAGCACAACGGGAAGCAAATGCACTTAAACTAGTATAAAAAGGAACAACCCATTTGTTAGTACTTTTGGTAATGAAGCAAACCTGAAATTAAATTGACTAAATCCGGCCTAAGCATTTTCGATTGTTTTTGCTTTTGCGTAGAAGCACTTTGAATTAATTCTTCTTTTTTCGTCATCATCGTCTATCAAACTCAAAAGCTGAGAAGTATCGAAGAATATTTTTATAAAATAATGTAACACGTTTACTTATATTATTAGGCCATAACCGTTTAAACATTATGTAAATAATATTTTTTGTATTTTCATCTAAAAATTCAAAATATTTTTGACATATTTGAGGGACCTATGTGCATACATAGATGCACACTTTTCGACAAAATTAATATCCCAAACTAAAAAAGTAAATTTGATATCTATTGTTATATGCATGTTTTCAGCCCTGTCAGTTATTATTGAATCAGTGCCAACATAAAATGCCCGAATATTACTCATACAAGTTAGTCACGTTGCATATAATGAAAAGGTTAATTATACCATAAAACAAAATAATACGCCGTCACCTGCAAGAACGCTGAGGTGAACAGAAACCACTAATTAATTAGGCCGTCAAGGATAGACGTCTCGAAAATATTTTTGACGCCACAACGCTTCACAAAGAAACTTGCCGTGGGTTGGCTTTGAACATTTGATAGGTTTTGCCGTAGCTTGAATAATTCGCATATACGCGGATTTAAAACTAATAGATCAGTTTCTTATCAATCACACTTTATTGATGTTGAACTGGTTTGAGCCCGCACACTCATAGGTCTATTATTGATGTGCGAGACGTCTCAAGATCAACAAAGAAAAAAACATTGTCTATTTAAATATTTAATTCGAAAGAATTAATTTGATGCAAATGAAAAAAAAACTGTAAAACGAATTACCGAACAATATTTAATGGTGTTTTATACTGGTTCTTATTCTTTGAGAACTTCTATTCACATTCATATTCACGTTGAAATTATAGGCATATGCGTATGTATGCTGAACTGGCGTTTCAGACCCCGTTTTCATAAGCGTCAACAGCCAAGTCAATCTTGCCATGTCCGTCTGTCCGTATGAACACGTAGATCCCAGAGACTATAAAAGATGGATACATAGCATTTGGTATGTAGACTCTTGTAATGCTCACCCGAATAAATTTTGCTTAAAACGTTTACCCTTGCAGCGAAAAAGACATTTCCCACCCTATAAAGTATAAATATTTGATATATACGTTGATTTATATATTCTCGATACGGATCACATCCTGAATCGATATATAGGCATGTGCTTCTGTTGTCACTCAGTTTTCACACCAGATTCTATAGTGATAATTACTAGAATAGTAATAAATACGAGAAGCGCAATTTTTTTTTCATTGAAAAGACAAATATACATACATCTCGTTTACTGAAAAACTGATCTAACAATTGTATTTCGTAAAAATACATTCAAAGATTTAACATTCGATTTATTTCTATACAATTTCTAAATTTGGGATTATCTTTTAGCATATAAGCGATAAGTATGGTACCTATGTATGAATAACAATAACAATAATTATCAGAATTTTCATAATGGAAAACGTTATATTAAATTATATATATTATATTATATTATATTAAAAAACGTTATATATCAAAAGCTACAAAAATTAATTACTTAATTTAATTAAGTTAAAGTCTATCAATTAATTAAATAAAAAAAATGCAGCCTATTTGCACCGGCGATCCCTGCCTAACTGTGCGCATAGAAAAATGAGGTGTCGGCGAAACCTGGATATAACAGCTTAAAATCTGAAATACTAATTTGAGAAGAAACAGGTAGCATACGTGAATAATTTAATTATTAATTACTTACATCACTGTGTTCGGCTGTCCAGGTAGGTGACGAACAAAACTTTTAACAAGAGCAAGGAATTGCAATGAAAAAAATGTTCATACTACAGTGATACGATTTTATCTATTAAATTAGCTTTAACGCTAGGCTTTTCCCTGCCAAGATTTTTTTATTTAACATTTTGTACTGTAATGTAAAATGTACGTATTTTAAGAAAAGGCTTAAAAGTACTTCAAACTAAAAGATTTTCGTTGGTGTATGACCTTTCGCCAAACCAGAACCTTTCAAAATACATATTATTTGGAATTTTTGGAGCGCCTTATAAGCTCAGTGACGGTTGCGTTAAATAATGACATCAATAACAATTGTATAAAATATGTATACATTTTTATTAATTAAAGATTAATTAAAATCGGTCCCAAAATTAATTGTACATGTGTTACTTTATTTGAAATACCTTAAAAAAAATAAAAATACTTACGGTTTTTCTCTAAACCAATGAATTGTTTAAGATTAAAAAAGAACTTATTTAATAAATCTTCAACTACAAATTTCAACAATAAGGGTACAACTGGTAAAGTTGTGCTTTTATTTTCAAATTCAATTTTAAAGTCTGGTGTTGGACTAGATTTTTATCAATTTCGGGAAAATATCAAAAATTAGGCACAAATATTTTTCAAAAATAATAAAATTAGACATTAAAATTTAAGTTACAAGCTTTGTTTTTCATTGAGAGTATTCATTTTTATTCGGCGAGAAATATCATATATCAGATGACTATATCATATAGCTGTTCCTTTTTTTAGGAACTGGAGTGGTTCTACAGTTCTTCGAAGGATCGCAAAACACTATCTCATAGTTTCTAATTTTTACCAACAAAAGCCGTCTGCTTTTGACTGCTTTTGTGTTTTATTTGGTCTAATATATATAGTATAGTATATAATATATAATATATAATATATAGTAATATACAGTAATATACTAATATATAGTATATACAAATAATTAAAATTTCTATTCTATTTAAGATATTTTTCTTTCGTCACCGCTATCTTACCGCGTCGAAAGGTTTTTTTTATTTGATTTATTCATAGCTAAATATTCAGTGCCAATGACAGTAACCACAAAACGTTCACATTATTTATTTTTCGTTGCTGGTAAAACCTGAAATTCACATCCGCCTACAAAAATTAAATACCTCTTGACTAAGAACCCATGTGTCACTAAGCATATGCTAGCGTAGTGTGTGTTTGATGTAGGGCTTTACAATTTTATTATGCATTCTTCCTATGATTGGATCATGGCATTAAGCAATTAATATTCGAATATGGCTATATCACTGAGCACAAAAGACATGAGATGGCGCCATTTAATCTGGGGACTCAATGCAGTGTTTGTCTGTCATTAATAGCAGTCAAAATTTTCGAATGCCTGGCAATTACTTCACCGTAGGTCACCACAGGCCATTTATACCATTAAGCATCTGCGGCTGACGTATTTTCTTGCTTTACGGCTGGGGCTCGTCATCGAACTTTGCACTCATCTACAATACATTGGTGTTGTTGCTGCTTAAATTGAAGTGACGCTTCTGACCAACAATTTCCACCCTGTCGGACGCGTCGGGAGTGTCAATACCTGTCAAAGAGGACTTCGTGCGTCCAACTGCACCCAACGAGCTTGGCTATTGGATGTATTTTTCATAGGCCCCATGGATTTAAATTATACCAATTTAGTATTTATTGTTTAATATCAGAATTTTGTTGTCTAAGCCTTTATACATTAAATGATCCAAACTATAAAAAATATTAAAATGTAAACTTTTAGCTGGCGAACATTCGAAAAGGACACAACAAATTATTTACCCTTGCAGAGGGTAGTATGATGAAGTCATCGACCCTATAAAGTATATAACTGAAGTTAACTGAAAAGAGCACTCGATGTATCTGATTCGGCCACTAAGTAGTTTTACATAAATAATACCCTAGCAACTAAGTAGATTCACACAAACAATGCTGATGCGCCCAAAATGAGTTCAGCATCCCGGTTATCCGGAGTGCCGAATTGCAATACATGGAATGCAGAGTCGGCGTGCCGACCACGATTTTATGGCGTGATGCATTGGAGCTAGGGTAGACTTATGCTTCAATATTTTTTGTACTTCAGTTCTGTCTAAGATACGAGAGCTTACACTTGACCGATAAACATTGCTCCGTCTTTAGCCGTAATAACCTTGTCTTATTATTGATATAATTGCTGAGCCACAAATCCAGTGATAAGAGAGTAAAGTAAACTCTCCAACATAAACGTCATAAGCCTTGTCACAACCAATTGCAGTCCCATTGCATAATTCCAAGGACAGCAGCAAACGCCGCTGGACTACACCTCAGCCTGACACGCTTCCTACAACGACGCGGGACAGGAAAGACTTCATTTGTATAAAAATAATCAATATAATAATAATCAAAATTCGTGATCAGGATCACCTTCAGAGTCAAAATAAGCATGTCCGTTTATCCATATGACTGCTTTACCGCAAACTAGTGTCTCTGTTTAAGAACTAAAAAATTCATACTTTTTACACATCCTGCTTTACTTAGCACTCAGTATACATATATCGTATATATCGCCGTATCGGTCAACTATACCCCATAGCTGTCAAATAACTGAACAATCGAAAATGGTTTAACATCCATGTTTTCGCTAAGAGCCTCTTTTATGAGGCTCTGGGTCAATATAATATTTCATTTGGACAACTATATCCTTTAGCGCTTGAAATGCTATAGGTTGGGTTGTTGGGAGTAGAAACTTGGGACAAAATTCCATTTTTTAACGAATTGGTCTGATTCCGATGTTCTTCTAAGAATCGGCCAACTATATCCGATATTTGGTATATAATTAAGCAATTATAGAAACCGATATTTAACTGCAAAAAAACTGTATAAACCAAACGAAAAAGTGGCTTGACCGAAAATTGAACACCTCTATACACGACGCTGACCACTACCTTTTCCCTAGGCCAACTCCCCCTTATGTAGTTTTCATTGCAAATCTGGATTAACTTTTATAAGGTTGTTCATTTTTATAAAGTTGTTAGCCTTCCTCTGTCCTTTTAAGTAGACCCAGAATTGTACAGCTGTCGTCCTAAAAAGCATTCTTAGGCGAATGAAAGTTGTTGCAGAAGATATTTACTTTTTATAAAATTATGTCTATTCACCTGCTCCTAGTCTTACACTTAACCATACAGATAAGGTTTCATAATGAGGTAACTTTTGTTTTTAAATTTATATTTTATCCGGTTATCCAATATAATTTTAAGAATTTTATTCTCTATCTAGACATAGCCATAAAAAACAAGAGACTTAATCAAACTTCGGGCGGAGCCAAGCAATTGAATAGCGGTTTCTATTGCCAAAAGATTTACCAAATATCCGATATATTATATTTGGCCAGGATCATGCCAGTTCCTTATAAAATATATTTTGGAAAAAGTCCCAAGCTTCTACTCCCAAAAACACCTAAATTATAGCATTTCCGATCGATTTTCAGTTCTATGGAAGCTATAGGATATAGTCGTCCGTATGAAATTCTAAATTTGCCCAAATGTTCATAAAAGAGATTCTGAGAAAATTTTAACTTTTTATCAGCAAAAACATGGGAGTTATAGCGTTTCCGATCGTTCAGTTAGCAATAGGATATGGTCTGCAGATCCGTATGAAATTTTCTAGATGGGGTCACATCCTCATAACAGAGGCAATTTCTAAATTTTAACTTTCTATCGTTCTAGCATTTCCAATCATTCAGTTGGCAGCCATAGGATATAGTCGACCGATCTTAAATACTGCATGCAAAGTTTTAATTCGATAGCTTTAAAACTGCGCGACTGGTCTGCGTAGAAACAGACAAATGTCCCTTCTTATATCGATTCAGAAGTTGATCAGATCATGCATTCATGAAAATTATAATACTCTGCAAGGGTATAATAAAATTTCTTTTACTGATTTTCAAATGAAAGAAGTTATCTATTTTGTCCATCTCTTCCATGTGGAAGTTCTAAAATACTCGGAAACGTTGAAATGGGATATGTTACCCCATCTGCCATACTTTCCAGTCGTTGCCCCATCTGGCTACCACCTGTTCCCTTCAATAGCACACAATCTAGCTAACAAACACTTCAATTCATATAAAAAAGTCAGAAATATGATTGGGATCACCCCGAATGATGGTCGCAAAATCCGCATGCCGCCAGAAAGATGGGCGAAAGTAGTAAATAACAAGGCCCAGCATTTGAATAGCATACCTATATAACCATTTTTTACAAAAACTCTTGAATTATAGAAAAAATAATTCATATTTTACTCCAAAAGAATGTATTTTTTTAACGCATAATCGCATAATAAAAAGAAATAATTATTCTTTTATAAATGATCAGTACTGTACATAAACACTAGTTTCAACGTATCTGCCTAGAGTTCGTCAAGAACATAATAAAGCGAGCTCAATAATTTTACATAGACCTAATCATTGTCTTTTCAGACTGTTTCACCTTCTGCGTCCTGTATTAGTGGCCCGGTTTCGAAGATGTCTCCGTTTGATATCTGATCAAATGAATTTACATTTTTGATGGCCATGGATGCGAGGCGATTGGGTTTAAAGTGATCGTGTCCTTGTGATTGGGATACTCCTGCAGATGGGACATTCGCTCCTAAAACACTGTAACTTTTATAAATATTATTAAATCACATTCTCAGATTTACAAATGTATGTGTATTGAAGAGCTTACTTGAGCGAATATGTCGAGCGATATAGAGGTGGTGGCGTGCTTATTCCGATTGAATGGATATTGGGATAGTAAACTAGAGTGTATTCGTTGAGTGAAGTTAGATAAGAAGGCGGTGGAGGTCGGTGCTGAAATTCTGGATACATGTAGCCATCTCTAATGATTTGATTGTTGCATTGCGGATTGTGGCAATTGCGGCAAGTTTCAAAACGTCTAAAGCAGCTGCAATCATCCGCCTCGTCCAAAAGACTTAATCTCCAGATAGCACCCGAAATAACAATTAGTGATACTCCAATTCCAATCATTAACAGTGCCGCGCTTAAGTAATGAGTTGAGTGTTCCAGAAGCCCAGTACTTCCAAGTACAATACCACCCAGTGTGCACGCTACTCCTCCAAGTGCAAAGACACCAATCACAAACGGTAATGAAGGACGTAAGAACCACTTTCGAACATTGCATCCAATAATCGGCTCTTCGCTTGATACCCCAGTTATGTTACTATTGGATCTGGGCAAGCGACCACCGCGCTCAAAGGTACCGCTTGATTGTGGCAGAGTTACGTTCATCATAGTTCTGCAAATTAAAAAATACGACAAGGGATGGCATTAGTATTTGCTATTCCAAGTGGGTATTATCTACCTGTCTGGAGTTTCTTGTGAGAATCGATATTCTTTTAACAGGTAGATAAACTTAATTGCTTAACAAGTTTTTCCGAAGTTCCGAATTTAAAAAACCAAAATTTTTGTCCAACTGTATATTCAATGTTAACGTTAGAGGAAAAAATAAAGGAAAGCTAACTTTAGGCAGAGCCGAACTTTATATACCCTTACAGTCAATTTGCGGCGTCTATTGGTAAGATATATAGCAGATATCGGATCTAGTCAGCCAATCCTTATAATGACTTCATAATCAAAACTACCAAAGTGATGGCATTTCCAATTGTTTAGTTATATGGCAGTTATAGCATATAGTCTTCCGATCCGCAGTGTCTCCTTCAAATTATAATACGCTGTTAAAAGATTACCATATAAAAAGATTACCATTTTATGTACCCTTACAGAGGATTATATAGCTTTGAAAAGATTACCGATCGGAAATGCCTAAACTATGATGTTTTCGGAAGGGACTTTTTTCAAACACCATTTGTTAAGGAACTAGTGACATATTAAAGTTCCTATAAGGATATGCCAACTATATTCGATATTCGCCATTTAACTGCAAGGGATAATTAAAAAAAAATATAATTTATTTTTTAAATCAGTTGTTTACTAATCTGCGTTAAACCTAGATCTGTGGCACCGCTGAAAGGAATTTGAGCGGTCTTGAGTCTGAAATGATTTAAGGGACACATCTGATAAGTTAAATTTTTTTTCAAGTTCTGTACCTGTGGACATAATGTTGATTCTGATGCGCATGTCCATGTCCCACTACGGTTATTCCTGGTCGTTGTTGACAGAACTGCAAATATTGTAAGCTTGTGGCATCTCCCTCGGGCGACATAATTCTCGTATCCTGCATCTGCGCATTAACAGATACTATGCTTCCCACTTGGGTATGTCGGCGATCGCTATATATGTTACTGTACTGGGGTGGATATGCAAGCTCTAGAGTAGCCAATGCGGTAGTTTCGGAAGATGTCGAACAACATGCGTCTCTGCCTCTGAGGAGTTTTCCGTGCGAACACATTTCCTGTCTGGACTCAGAATCCGTTCGTGAGCAACCGCTTGCGTTGAGAAGGCTCGGCGAAATAGCGGCACTGGAACCTAATATACCAGGCACGGAACAGCTTTGCTGCTCGCTGCAGGGACTACATTCAAAAATGTTGGATTTCGACGTAACAATGTCTAATAAAAATTTTTCTTGACTTGAATCTTCAGTGCTCGATTTATTTAAGTTTTCAAAAAGCAAATTGTGTTCCGTACCGATTACGGGGTTGGAACTTTTTATATCAATTGAATTGAAGTTTTCGGAACCGGCCCGGCCTTCTTCGCGAATTCTGTGAAGGCTGTTGTTGCTTTGTGTGGTAGTTATTATGATTTTGGGAATGACGAACGCGTCATAGTGATGTTTCGATTGGGATTGGGGCATCGATCCCAGCAGTGTTCCGTTCTCGAAAACAATATTGGTTGCAGATTTCGAATCCATGGTGGAGTGACCAGTGCAAACGGGACCAATAAATCACTATTCATAAGCTCTCAGTTTGATACACTTAGGAGCGCAATCAAGACATTAGTTTTATACATTCATCCATACGTAATCTTATAAAAACCGCAAACCCGCTTTAGACATTTTTAGCATTGATAGTTTTATTCCAATGATATTCTGAAATCTCCGTCCGTCGCACCTTCCGATTGTGCGTGTCTTCGAAAACTGTTTTGTATTTTTGTGGAGTTTTCGTGTTTATGGCTTCATTGAATTCTGGTTTTTCAACTTCTGTTTTAATCTTTCGTATTTGCCTGTACAACCACCACCGGTGCTCGACTACTGTGGTGTTGACTTGAAGCGGAAGATGCATTTAGGTCCAAACTCTGTGTGTTGGCGTACAAAAAAAATAACACCCTCGCACACTCACCCTTGATGCTATATAAGAATCTGCCTTTGGTTAGCTCTTCTCTTCTCTCATCCAAAAGGCACTCTGCTTTATTTTTCTCTTGTATATATGGTACATAAGGAAATGATAGGACCATGACACCATATTCTTTTTGAATCTTTAGCATTTGTACATAGGTACATACATATGTCCTTAATTATTTACACAAAATCACAAACTTATGTATACAAAATCTTTAAAGTTATAAGGTAGGGATTCCAACGGCATTGAAGTATAACAAACATAGTGAGCAAATTTAACACCAACTTATTCCAAATTTTTCTATAATACATATAGGCATGTTTATACAAACTATCGGAAACAAACTATATCTTTGCTTTAAACAAAAATCAACAGTATTATATGTGCATTCTACATATATTGTATGTATACATACATATTTGGATGTGTATACTTAGGTATTTGGGTGTTTGAATTAATCAGAATACTTAAGTATTAAAATTTATAAATCAAAATACTTTTATAAATTATTACAAAAAATTTCTTTTGCATAGATTTAGCTAAGAATAGTTTAAGTAAGAGCTACAGTAAGAGCTACAAAAGTAGCTCTAATTCCCAAACCGAATGCGTATATATTTTCAAATAAAGAAACATCTGCTGGATTCACTTTGAAATTCTACCTACATTTCCTGACGGATACTTAAACCTTGGGTTTCTAAATGGGCCAGAATTTCGGGATAAATGAATACAAAAAGATTTTAGGGATGAGAAAACAATAGGACACTGGGCCTCCAATACAGCGTACTATACATAGGACCTTTTATACGGTTTGTACATGCCTCATTTAAGGCAAAACGTCTGCCGTCTGGAAGACTCTATGCGATGAATCTAGAAGACAACAAAGCCGTGCAAAAAGTATATGTATTCCAGCAAGCGCTATATAAAATTTTTTTTTAGTTTAAAGGCAGCTGTAGGTATATAGGATAAGCCCGCCGACCCTTAGGAAACATTTAATAAGAGACCAATTGCTTATAGAATAGCCAAAAAAATGCAAGTTATGGCAATACAGATCATTGAGTTATAAGTTACCTACTCAATTATTGTATATTTGACTGGTATAGATAAATATATATGTAGTCCGTTTCGGGATACCTGGTACTTGTAGAGTACATGGGTATAAAAGTCGAATGTGTTTTAGGTGAGCACCTGCCACATTGGCTTTATCTTACGGAACTACAGCCATCACGATGGTCTCACAAGGGGGCCTACCTCACAGTCAGGCCGGAACAGGATCCGGAAACTTCCGGAATCCTGCTGTAACAGAAATTATCTCAAACTCGGGTCGGGCGTCGTGCCACGAAGGACACTTACGATTTTAACTCACGAACAGTTACGGGTCGGAAGCTGCTGGGATTGGAAATGAGATGGCCGGGATAGCCAAATCACAAGGTGGTACAGTTTTATCCACCATGTTCATGGACATGGCTACCTTACTGTTCTGTGGCAAGAACTATTCATTCCTCTTCCCCAAATGTGCCATTTACCGCATTTGCTGGTCAGTAACTAGATCGGTCAAAAGTCATATATGTTCCCAAAAATCCATCAGAACTTGTGACAAGACGGAGTTGAAGCACTATTTCTGTAGTTCCTCATCATCCGTGGATTCAGATAAGTCCTCGGGTCAGGTTGGTCAGGCCAATAAAGAGCACTCATAGTTTTAGCTACCTTGAAGCTCGGATACAGGTCACCCCGGATAAGTTCAACGGTATATTGTATTCATGTAAATGTATGTAAGGCAGGGAAGGAAGATATATATATTCTTCCTCAGTGTCACCAGTCGAGTCGAATTAGTCATATCCGTCTGTTCCGGTATACCCAGACTTCGCTTGTCTACTCTCCTTATCCCAAATATTGTAGAAAACACATTGTTTTTGCTTACTTCAAGGTATTGCTGAAGAAGCAACGTACATACCATTAACTTCTTTAAAAATAGTCTGATTTGATTGAATATTTTTTGACCCATAAATTGTTTGGCATTTAAAAGTTAAAAAAAAAAAATGTTTTTTAGCGGGAGGGGTCGTTTGCAAATTGCAATCTTGATTGAGAACTTGATCTGCATGGGTCTTTATAATTGGTGTTACAAAGATTTACACGAAAATAATATACACTTTAGTCTTGATTACCGGGTTTCTGCATGAACTGTATTCAAAAAAATAAATAAAATTACGATTTTTCATGTGTGTAAAACTTAAAAATTAAGCTTTATTATAATTAAATATAATTCAACATTTATTCTGCATACTTTGGTTTCAATTTTCCATTGTTAAATTGTCTTCGCTATTTTATGTCACAACAGGAAAAGTTTAATATATAAAATTTGTTTTTAATATTTAAAAATGGAAGCCACGGAGGTTTCGATGTTTATCTATTCAATATGTTTAAATCACAACTAAACCCTTTAAGATCAAAATTTACATGTCCGAATTTACAATAATTTATCTAAGGCCAAAGTGGTGTTACAGCTTTTTTAACTTTGTTTTCACTCCTGTAGATGAGGACGATAGAGACGTAGATAGGCTTCGTTGCTTTTCAGTTCGAAAATCCAGGCGCTTGAATAACAGAACTATACTATAAACTGCCAGCAGGTACATTGCGACTACATCTATCAAATAGTATTGCCACCATCTAAAATTAGACGAAAATTTGGTATAAAGTAACGTAACAGGTACAAAAAGTTTAACGGTTTAACTTACGACATGTTTCGAGAAGGCGCTTGAAGGTGATAAGCTCCTTTGTGACGCAGCACATATTCCGTCCAATATATGGCAGTCTCTAGGGCAGATGAGCGCTGATCAAGCAAGAGCTTTTGCCGATACCGAGCTGCGTTTCTAAATCGTGGATCATGAATCACTTTCATTATGGACTTATAGAGCTGGTTGGCCGACAATGTCTCAAGATACAGCTTGACCGCATACCCATCGACCTCTGCCTTGGCTGAATTGACATCATGATCACAGAAAACTGGAATTGTTACAACGGGGGCTCCATGGAAAACAGTCTCAAACATGCTAAGGAGACCCCCATGGGTAACAAACGCACGAAGCTTCGGGTGACCGAGAATATCCTGCTGTGGCAGCCACCGTGATAGCTTTACATTTGAAGTAAGGTCCTGCATGTCTGCGGCGCTGCCCTCATACTTCCATAATATATGGTAAGGCAGCCGGGAGAAAGTTTTTACCAACATTCGACGAAGCGCTTCCGGCATATTCGCTGCTTTTACCGAGGACCCCATGGATACATAAATAAATCCAGAAGCTCCAGACGCCCCAATGAACTCCTCCAAATCCCGTGGAAGCTTCTTAGGTGGCTTACAATGAATACATGCTACTTCCGCCACGTTTGGATTGAAAGCTCTGGGATAGGATACGACTGCATGTCCATTTTGAAGAATGAAGCTGACATTTCGAGACATTTCATAAGGATGAGGTATATGGGCGCCCAGATGCTCCCGCAACACCATGTGTGTTCGTCGCATAACGTACTATAATGTTAACAGTGTAAACCAAAATATATTTTTATTAGTAATTGTTAAGCTTCGAACCGATACCATTATTTACCATATGCATAAGGTTTTGCCCGATCTGCATTCCAGTGTTTATAGCCCGCTCGTATAGACTCATGGTATCTGTAAACCGGGAGTAAAAATTCGGGGTTATGGCATAGCTTCCGGGATTCCCCGCAACCGATAGACTGCCCGTGTAAAAACCCACTGTGTTTATATACATGAAGGGGATCTTGTATTGGTGTACCAAACCTAAAAGGCATTCTGGGAAAGCTCCATCTAATATGGCCAAATCAAAACTACGGTTCGCTAGCTCCCTGGTCTCGGCATCACCCAGCATTGCATCACATGACTGTAAATAAAAAGCAAATGTTTTTTTATTTAATTGAAATTTGTATAACTTTGTTTTGTAAATAGTGCCATGGTTTTGGATAAAATTTCAGAAAAGGCGCGAATTAATCAGACAATCATAAATGCTTGTACTTTCTTAAAAAACATTCCGATTTGGTAATATTTTGCAGTTATATTGTCACAAAAATAATTTGGCATTCAACCATTATCAAAAGAATGTTTTGGCAACGTTTTTTAGCAATTGTTTGCAAAAGAAGAACAAATTTTTCTCCGCTATTATCATTTTAAATCAATAAAGTCAATAGTAAAAAAAAAGGATATATGTAAATGCGTGAATAGAATGTGTTAAAACCATTCGAATGCATGCGATATCAATTATATAATTTATGTAATTAATATTTAATTAATATGTCGCAAATATTAATATGTCGCAAATATTAATATATTGCTATATCTGGAAAAGTCTGCTATAATAACCATTGCAGGGAGTATTATACTCTTGGTCACAAATGTGCAACGCAGTTAGACATCTCTGACCCTATAAGGTATATATATTTTTGGTCAGGACCACCCCTGATTTGTTTATGAGTTCCGCCTGTCTGGACTAGTCTTGGTTTAATGCTACCGAGTCTAAAATTTGCACACAACCGCCTGTCCTTTGCACGCAGTATATCCTATAGCTGCCATATAAATAAACGATCGGAAATTCTGAATCTTTCGCTTTTAAAAACTAGAAGCTTAGAAACTTACTTTCGATTTTTCAAAAATCCATAATCTAAGGAACTGTTTTGATTATGGTTTTTTCAAGAACCGGTCATATATATTTGATATAAAACTAACATTTAACAGCAGGGGTACATAAACTTCAGCTTCGCCCGTAGTTAGCTTTCATTTCTTGTTCAAGATATATGTAGGTGCGATATACGGAGATATCATTATTCTACCGTCTTCTGTATGTGTACCTGCATTTGATTACCATTTCAGTTCCTTAGATAGAAGTCGCACGGTGCCATATCAGGTGAATACGGGGAGTCGTCAATTGTTAAAATGTTCTTGGTTGTCAAATAATTGGCCAGAAGCGTCGATCGATGAGACGGCGCATTATCGTGCAACAAACGCCAACAAGCTCATTTTTGCACCAATGACTGACACATAAAACTTTAAACCTAAAACAATAACTTCACTTCCAATAGCTGAAATGCCATTAAATTTAATTTTTTTTATTATTATTTATTTACTGGAAGTCGATAAAGGATGGCAGATCCTAACGCCCTAGTCGACATATAGATGGCGCCACTAGAGAGTGCTAGATTCAAAAAGTCCTGTTTACTTTGAATCGCACCTTGTATATATATAATATAATAATGTATATTATAGAAATAGAGAGGAAAATTTTTAAATTATTATTATTTTATTTTTAAGTTAACAAACATATTGTAACTATACAATTCAAATTCAAGGACATCGGCAGCTGCAGGTTTAAACCCTGCCCTTCTTTGTTAACTATTGTGAATTTCTTATAAACCGCGGAAGCTAAAAATCTAAATTATAAAAAAATTTATTGTATTTGTGCAAATGTTTCTAACACAAAATCAGAACTATTTGTTCGGTCAATTTATAGCAAAACGAAGTTCAAACCATTCAAATCAAATCATTTTTAGACAAATTACAAACCTATTTGATTGGCTTAATGGCTTTTCCCTTTTTGCCTAGAAGTATGCAACAAAATTTGTGCAAATGTTTCCTTACCTTGCCAAGTGAGAACGCCACCAGCAGTGTTTATCGATGACTCCCCAGACGAGGAGGCCAACACAGCTAAATACCTTGCAGTAGTTCTCGATCGTCGGCTCACGTTCTCCAAGCAAGTGAGTGCGATGCGAATACCCTTACGTGCTGCGATGTCAAAGCACTACTGGCTTATGTGCTCGCGCAGTCAACTCTCATTATCAAATAAGCTATAAAATAAGGGGCATGGCTTGTGACAGCCAAATCCGCCGATTCCAGGCCGCTTAAAACAAGATTGGGAGGAAGATCACTAGGTGCGAGGGGTTTGTGAGAAACACCACCCTCTACAGAAATCTTAAGCTGCTCACGGTCTTTGAGACTATTAATTTTCACTGGAGCGTCAAAGAAACCGACTCGTTAAGGAGGCTCAACAGGCGACTACCCAGAGACTCAATCCACCGCCACCCCTTAAAGACGCACAGCGAAATGTTAAGAGCCCAATGTGGAGTACATTGTTTTTTGAAACTTTATTTATAATGTTGGTAATAAATGTTTAAGCACATTTAAGCATATTTAGCCGGCGAGCCCATTGGGCTGAATGAACAAATACAAAGGACACAAAAGGTTCCTAAGATGTCCCGCATGCCTTAATAAATATTATATTTATAAAAAAAAAAACCAAAAGAATAAACTTATTTATACTAATATTTATTTGAAAAAGGCAGGGAGGAGATAAAAGGAAAAGCTCGACTATAGCAGTCCTCTCTTGATTTTATTTGCAAATCTGTTTGAATAAAATAAGATCTGGAGGTATATCTTCAATTTTTCCCCAGTTTTAAGCAATTGTATTATAATTTTGGGAACAAGTGTGCAATGCAGTGAAGAAGGCACCTCCGATACAAGGTATATATATTCTTGATCAAGTTCACCTCTCGACTCGATATAAGCATTTCCGTGTCTGTTTCTACGTAAAATAGTCTCTCGGTTTTAAAGCTATCGACTTTAAACTTCAAACAGGTCAACTATATCCCATAGATAAAATATAACTGAAGGATCGAAAAAACTTCTATATTTTTGCTGAAAGCCTCTTTCAGCAGGATCCGAGCCCATGTAGAAAATTTCACACAGTTAACTAAATGATCTGAATTGCTATAACATTCATGTTTTTGCATGAAAGTTGAATTTTGGTTCAGAACCGCAATTATGAAGACCTGTGTTAATCTAAAGAAGTTCATACTGATCGGACGACTATATCTTATAGCTGTCCAATAACTGAAGGATTGGAATTTATATAACTTTGGTGTTTTTGGAAGTGGAAGCTTAGGACCTTTTCCAAAATCCATTTATAAAGAACTGATCTGATTTTCATGTTCTTATAATATATCCGATATTTTGTATATCTTTCGCCTATAGAATCGACATTTGACTGCAAGGTTATATAAACTTCGGTTTCACCCAAAGTTATCTTTTCTTTCTTGTTTTATAGCATAGGATTATCCCGGCAAAAGGGGAACATTTCAAATAGTGAAAGTATATGCAAGCGTTACGTTAATTGAAAAATAATACTTACTTCAAAAGCATAACGCAATCCATCCCAAGGCTTAATTGGCATTTCCCCTGACATTCGTGCACCCAATAAGTCCCAATTCGTATAATTCTGTATATACTCAACGAGGCCGGCAGGTGTTACCTCATGGAGGCCTTCAACGTGAAAGTCTGCCGGAAATCCATTCAGAAATGTAATATTGTGACCTCTGGAATTGCGAAAAAGATATATTCATTAAGTTTGTTTAAAGATAAACTTTTAACATAACTAAAGTGAAGGATCCCATAGCTATAATACAACTCTACTATTTTTATACCCTTGCAAAGGGTATTATAATTTTCATCACAAGTGTGCAACGCAGGGAAGGAGCCATCTCCGACCCTATAAAGTATTTATATTCTTGATCAGGATCATCTCCTTAGTCGATCTGTCGATCTGTCCGTCTGTCTGTTTTAACTTCTGCAGCTGTGTGTCTGTAGTTAGCTTTACTTTCTGGATAAGAGTGTGGTAAATACATACTATATATATGAATATTAAAAAAGGACTTTGGCGGTCTTTTCTGTTAAATGGCGATTACTTTTATTAAGAGAGATAGGATTTATTGTATATATGCAGTTTGGTCAGACCAGTAAATATATTTTCAAAAATGTTGTAAGATTCTTGTTTTAAATATACGAAAGTTGTGACATTTCCGACTGTTATATTGGAAAGCATACAGAGTGTATACAGAGTGCAAAGTTTCGATACGATAATCGCTTTATAATTGAGACACTAAGCCAGTGATGCCTTAAGTAAATAATATGTATCTATGAATCATGGATTATTTAGTCCAAATTAAAACACATACTCGAGGGAAATACTATTCCTAATAGAAGGTAAGAGTATCACTAACGGAAAAGGAAGAGCCAACTTCAGGCGGAGCCGATATTTATATACCCTTCCAGTTATCAGATATAACTATATCTATATATATGGCCAACTGGCCAGTCTAAGGATCCCCCCGAAGTTAGCTCTCCTTTCTTCTTTGAAAATGTATTTTAACAGAATTAGGCCAGATCCTGGTAGAATACATTTTGAAACAAGAACGGAAAGCTAACTTCAGACGGAGCCGAAGTTTATATACCCTTCCAGTTATCGAATATAGTTATTTATTTGCTTGCGCACTTCATAACTACATAAGTTACAAAAAAAAATGGATTTTTAAAAAAAGTCCCTAGCTTCTATTCCCAAGAACACGAAAGTGTTTCCTTTCTTCCTGGCAGCCATAGGCTATATTTAGGCTGGTCCGTAAGGATTTTGTGGATCCAGATGGGCGCATATTCTATTATAAAAGAGTTTCTTAGCGAATTGAAACTTTCTATCTGAAAAAACATGAAGCTTATAGAGTTTTGGATAAAGTTTACCGATCCCGGCCGTTCCGACTTATATACTGCGTGCAAAGTATAGAAGGGTATGTGATAGTTGAAAGTTTTAAAACTTGAAAAATAGTTTGCGTAGAAACAGAAAGTCGGACCTAATACTGAATATATCGTCGCATTTTTAAACTTCTTACCGAAATTAATATTTGAATTCCAAATGATTATAAAATAAGTATTCCACAATCCAGCTACATGATGTAACCCAAATCGCTATATTTTTACATTTAATTCTATCTTTGCCATGACTTTCCACACTAACTCGACCACAACTTTCGCGGAAATGCTTTAAAAGGGCGCAGATATCTCCTTCACTGCGTTGCACACGTGTGACCAAAATATACCCCGCAAGGGTATAGAAATCAACATTTGGACCAAATAAACTAATAAGGACTAACTGTTGAGTTGATTTCACATCCACTTACAATGTATAAAATCCTTGGCAATACGAACCTGGATATAAGTCCTTTAGCCAGCTCCCAAAATGGTATTTTGTGTGACTTTGTCCCACCTGTAAAAAAGTATGTGTTTTCCTAACTAATTATTTCCGTTTTTATTATTTAATTATATATATACTAACCTTGCGTTGCCATTAATATATCCGCCGCTAGCGCACAGCAAGTGCAGGCAATTAATATTAACATCACTATTCGACGCATGTTGCTGAAAAACTTTTTAAGTACAATTCAGTGTATTAGCTTCATATGGTAAAAAATGAGCAGTATAAAATGACTAAACCGTTTGCGTCTACTTCAATTTAGTTATTGGAACACATCCACGTACCCCCACGAATTTATGTTTCTTTTTTTGTAATTTTTTTGAACCCCATGCGCGAGGTATTTAAGCCTTTTAATGGACCGTTTATTTTGCGACCCGAAATGAAATAATGTTTATATAATTATTTTGTTTGTCACTACCAAAAAGAATTTTAAATATACGCACAGTGTCAGCGAAAAGTCAGCGAGCAGTAAAGTTTAAGTGACCTTGCCTTTAGTATAGGTCCGTGAGAGACTTACAAAAGACTTACGCCCTTTATATACCTACGAAGCTTTACTAATATAATTAGTTTTACTTGTTGTTTCCGAAGAACTTGCTGCTTAGTTGCTAGTTATATGTTAAGAAATCCAAGCTAAGGCTAATTTGGCTTAATACGTCACTCAAAACCGTAACCTAAGTCAAGAGCACTATAAGGTAACTTGAAAACTTTTTGCCTTAATAAAAAAAAACATTTGGGAAGATAAAACATAAACATTAAAATATATGTAAATATCTGTATATTTTTGTATGTTTCAACTAAAAGCCTTGCTGTATTTCTATACTTTCTAAACTTTCCAAACTTTAAATAAATATTTCTGAGAACAATATTAAATATTTGTAAAACAAAAAAATAAGAGGGCAGCACTGTTTCTCTATGCCAAATCGGTAGCTCTGGAGTTTCTGGAAAACGGAAGATCAGGGCGGAACGAATAAGATCCATGAAAAATCATTTACATGTACATACATATGTATGCGATTATGTAGCGTTTTTAGCGGTGGCCCTCCAAACGACACGTTTCTTGAACGCAACCAATGTTTGTTTTGGGACATCAGTTCAAGGGGAGTACTAAAAGTTTTATACTGAAGGATAAGATTGGGCTATAATGCGAGTCATATTATGGGAGATGTCATCCGAAGAAGGAATACATTTTCATAAAAACATCAGTGCGGACAGTTGTCAAGATGATCTACATAAAAGCTTATACTTTAGATATATGACATTTTTTTAAAATTTAATTCAATCATGATCGCATGGTATCTAAACGCATTAAAGAAAAATTTCTAAAAATGGACAAATATAATTTTATGTTCATTTTTTCCTTCTACGAGTATACAAGAAATGTTTCATAAAATCGACTACACAGCGTTTATAGCCAACACGTGTCACCGTTGCGTACACTTATCTCAACGGTTGGAAGACAAGTGGGAATACGCACGAGTCATACGAGCATGTCAATAATATTGCCTTTGTGCTTTTAAATTCGAATTTAAGTGAAATTCGAAACAAGAAATTTATTAACGAGAAAGTTTACTTTGGGTTTAGCGAAAGTTTTATGAAACATCAAAATACCGTTAAGCATTGAAGCAACACTTCTCGTATTATGCGATACCTTTTTGCTGAGCAAGAAAAATTTTAAACAAAATTGGGTTTTCCAAAAGAAAAACACTGAACCAAGGCTTTGGTTATTTTTCTCCAATTTTTACCCCTTGAGCTAGTTCTAAGAGCCTACTTTTAGGCTCTATTATTATTAAAAGCTATTCATTTAAATATAATATCCGTATATCAAACGACTCCTTGTATGTAACGCTGTAACTCCTTAAGTTTTTATAAACAAAACACTGAGGTGTTGTTGAGACAAATACAGCAAATATTTCGTTATTTTACTTTGGATGCTGCTTCCAGAGCTACGAAGACGCGTTATAGTAGTTTTAATAAATATAGTGTTCATATAGGCAGCCAAATTAGAAAACGCATTTCACCTTTCACGAACATCAGTATTCTCTGACAGTGTGTCTGACATTTCCTTAAAATATACGATATTTTTAGGTATTTTTTTTTTGCAGATCAAATTTTTGTTTGACATGTCATGTACATGTCATTAGCATCGAAAGTCACACAATAGTCACCACAATAATCATTAACTTATTTCATTTGACAGTTTCCAATATGCTCTTGTTAGACAAATAAATATATACGAGTATGCATATATTTATGGTAGCGCATTCGCATTAGAAAAAGCTTGTTTAGTAACTTTGGGATTATGACTGTGGCTTGGCTAAAGCAACATTAATATTACGATAGCAAGTACGTATGTACAAGTGTACGAGTATGTAAGTTGAATGCGTCCGAAATGAAAATGAAAGTGCATGCTCCAAACGGCTTTCGAAAATGCTACATACATATGTATATATACGTATGTATGTATGTATATCACACCAAAGGCAGCTACGCAACAACTCACTGAGCTAAAATGAGTAAGGAGGGCAAGCTTTGGACAAACCCGAAGACTAAATGCCCTTGGAAATGTTTTTCACTTGTGCCGAAATTAATAAAATAACAATTTTCCACTTCTCTAAAGCGAGTATCATTTTATATTTCACTCTATGCTTTACATATTCTAATTCTAATATCCTCTGCAACATATATAAGCTAAATATACGTATATGCAACATTTTATTTACATATAAATAAAAAGGTTTGCGAGTAGTTACAGTTTCCGCAACATATGTGGTTTGAAAATATAAAAATGCGATGGTTCAATGATTTTGACATGTAAACTTTTAAATAAAGAGAAAAGAACAGCGTTCCGCATACTAGCCTAACCCAAAAAGTTGTCTGCAGGACAGTTGACCCCTAAGTACATAAACAGTGAAAGCAGACGATTTACAGACGGTGCAAAAGGTGTGAATCAATAAATTCGATCTATGTATATTGCTTGTACCTTTTTTGCTTTATTTAAAAAAAAGCCTAAAAAATTTTCGAATTTTAAAAATTATTTATACAAAAATAAAAGCAGCATAACTGCTTGCTTTAAGTTACCTTTTTTTTGTGACCTACAATTAGATATTTTTGGTTGTGTTTGTGACCGTTTTTTTTTTTGGCGCTCTTTAAGACGGTACTAAAGTAATTTTAAATTTTACGAACGAATTGTTGCGTAAAAAATATAAGAAAAACAACCACCCGAGCATCAGAAACTTGTTCCTACAATTACATATAACGCATATAGTATGTTTCTTTTGGTGGGAAAATTCAAGATTTTTCTACTACGGTCAACTCAAAATTGTTGAAAATTTCTTTTTCGGATCTCCCAAATAAATATTTTCTAATCAGCCGTGTTTGGGTTCAAAACATTCATAAGACCCATATATGGAAATATGTATATATACTCGCACATGAATGTGTCTTTATTTCGGTCTCTGAGAGCACACAGATAATATGTTGATACAAACACCAAGAGTCTTACAGCCGTTATTACGAAAATGGCTACTACAATAACATTAAACTACAAAACACAAAATCTTGACCAAGCTTTCAGTTAAAACCCTTTAAACATACATAAATATAAATTGAATACATTTTTGTAAGAGCTCACATTTCGGTATATAAAATGCTGCATATGAACATTTTTAGATGAGTATTGTTGAATAGAAAACATATGGCAGATATTGTTTTAAAACTAATTGCTTGAATTTATCATTTGCGCGAAGCGAACGCGTTCGTACCTGAAGTCTTTTGTTTGAGCTTCCTGTCAAGTTTTATTTTGCTATGTAGTATTTATTGCGTTGCGTTGAGTTGGCCTTGTTGAAAATTGGGCGTTTATATTTTTGACTCGATTTACAAGGCTTTAAGTCACAATACTCGTATAACTGCTTACATAATAACTGCTTGCAGCATTTATTAAAATTTTTTAAAATTAATTTGATCAAGCCCACAAAAGCAAGCATTCATAATAAAGAAATCGAAACCTTATCAAATGTTCAAATGTGCAAGTTATTTAAACTCAATGATCTACCTGAACTGTCGTATTTTAAATTTTGGACCTATACTGCTGAACTTTTAGCCCCCTATACATATGCATAGACTTGGCAGTGATTTGCTTTACAGGCTCCAAGTAAAGTTGAACGGTCTTTGGACACATGTTCGCAAAAACTTTAAAATACTTTCACCAGTGCAGACGTATTATTTAATATCAAACTTGCTGTGGTGATATCAAATCCGAGACATTTTTTAATCAAAGCACCTCACTGAACACGGCTTGAGTGGAAATGACAGAACTAAACACGATTATTACTTCAGTAGTGCTTATTGTCAACGGTGTAATTTTGAATTGTAGACAATAACTTATTTGTCTAAGCCGCCAATTTACACTTTTCGCGAAACAAATTCTGAAAAAAACACCAAAAACACTTTTCTTGCTGCTTTAACTGATGCATACACGAAGTTTCTCCACGGGTTAAAGCAAAATGAACAGCTCGCTTCTTGGCGATGCTTTAACGAAACGACGAGACCGGTGTTACAACAATGTGCATAAAAACACGAACTCGCTTTCGATTGGCTTCGGTTACGTCTGAGTAACTTAGGATTAAGACACTGCAACCGATTTGCGGTATTTTTTTAGTACCTTTTGCAAATATAAACAAAAAATCAAGCCGACTGTAAAAATATTGTATTCAACTTTTATTAATATCGTATATATAAATAAGTAATTTGCTTAATTAAGTTTTTATGTATTTTCCTGTAAGATATAATTTCGAGCAAAATTTAGTGAAATCACACGTTACATTTATTAATATATTCAATTTTATAAAATTATTGTTTGAAAACTATTTGTCTTATGCGAGTATATAAAATGATCAATTTTCCCTACGTGACTGCCGCATGCTCTTCTCAATCTCAAACTGACGAAAATCAGTTCTCTGCAAAAAGTCTTGGCGTTCCAAATACCTGAAAACATAAAATGGATTATTACATTGAGGTCAAACTAAATTAAAGATTACTTCAACCTACCCTTTCTTACCCTTATTGTGTGTGCGTAACTCCTCATCTATGCCTTCATCGGTTTTAAAAGTGTCCCAGTCTATTTGCGATTTTTCCAACACAGACATTTTCTTTTTTTTACCCAACACATTTATAAGAGAACCGACCCCGCTGGAAACCGACGCTCGTTTAGCTGCACATTTATTGTGCATTTTAATTTTGTCTAGTTGTGTGCCTCCTTTTTCTTCTGATTTTTGACTAGACGGGCGCGTAGGTTCACTGACACTTCTTGAGGGTCCGAGCGTCTCTTCAATGGGGATGTTGTTCTGCTTGGTTTCACTTTTAGGCCCAACGTCACTGAGGAAGTCGGCCCAAAGCGCATCGGATCGGGATTTATCGGCCTCTTCGTCTGATGGTAGCTCATCTTTTTCATTTTGTAATCTCTTTTGCGCGCCGTTCGATTGCCTGGTCGTTCGAGATGTGGTACTGACACCGTCTTCAAAGGGAAACGAGGAAACATTTTTTTTTCCATTCACCTCCGATTCATCTGACGATTCATTAGAGCTGGTGTCGCTATCTTCGCTACTTTTGGCATCACAATCGCCCTCAACACAATATTCTTCATCGCTGTCAACCGCTTTTTCGTCGTTCCCACTCATACTCCTTTCAAAATGGATAATTTAAAATAATTAAGTTTGTTTTGATATAAAGCGAATACCTTACTTCAGCAGCTTAGTGTAACCATATGATTAAAATACCGTTCGATTAACTTTTGCTGAAAAATTAATTTAACCACAAAAAAAAAATACTGTATTACTGTAAGTATTTTTCGTTACACTGACGCAAATATTTTTTCCGGAATGCATAATAATGTGTAAAATAAGCAGTAAAAAGTCAGAAAGAAGCCGAAAATTATTGAGATTCGATTTTATACTTTTCAAAAATGGTGGAAATGCATGAATTAAAAATAGCTGTTAAATACGATAGGCATACGATAAGCGTTTGATTTTTGTTTATGCATACAATATATATTTCGTATGATCTCAAAAACCAATATTTTTCAAATGCTTCTCCAAAACAAAATATTGTAAATTATTTTAGAAAAAGTTTAAGCTTTTTTAAAGCTGTTTAAAAGTTTTATTATAAATTTTTAACAATTTCGAAAAGTATTTTGTTTAAAAATATGCAACTCGTAAATCGGAAACATGGTGCTTCTAAACGGCGATATATTAGTAAGAAAATACTGCGTTAACGCATGCGCGTTATCTCTCTGAAAAACAAAATATTAATATTTGTCTCCAAACTCGGATGTTTAACACAATTCCCTGTTTTTTGGGTGAACTTAAACTTAAAGACCTTAAGACATTCAACACAGGTCAACCAATAAATTAATGAACATAAATATAAGTTTATTTTAATTTATAAACTAAATAAATGAACTCAAATGTAAAAATCCAAATCAATTTAATCCATAAGTGAACTTTAGGTGTTTTAACAAAAAAAATGATTTCTGAAGATGTGACTAAATTTGATTCGGATCCAAACGGTAAGCATTTTCTTCTTCTTTAAAACTATGCTCAGAAATAAGTAAAATTTGTTAAAAGAATGCATAAGCTTGCTTCTGTGTTACGTCCAATCTAGGATTAGAAACAATAAAAATGTAAAGAAAAATGGCAGGAGCTGAAGGTGAAAAAATTAATTTATTAGGTGAATTCCTCTGTATATTCGATCTCAGAAATACATTCTATTTAAAAATATTTCGACAGGAATTTTTTAAAATATAGTCTAAATATGTAAAAATAATAACAAAAACTTTTATTTGAGATGTCTAAAAAACACTGAAATTTCCCAAATGCGAGATGCTGTGTCGAGCAAGTTCATCATAAAATAGTATCACCTTGTCTGAAATTAATAGAACGAACACAAAAAGCGACAGCACCATGTAGTCGGGAGTGCAAAATAAGCTGCGAAAAAGACACCGGTCAGCATTCAATCGCTAGTACTAATTATTTCACTCCTCTCGTAGCAGTCGTAAAGACAGATTTTCAGATTTTGTAACGGCTGCTCTAGTCGACAAAGATTCATCACACTTTGCGAATTTAAAAAGAATCATTCAGTTATACACCTCTTAGAGTAAAGCGAAAATTCCAATAACGGCGAGGGAATAAAATGTTATAATTGCCAAATGTTCCGTCATGGACCTAATTCCTGTGCTGCAAAAGCATACTGCTTAAACTGCGCTGGCGGACACAAAACTGCAGTGCTTTTTCTCAGGTTACCTCTACACTTAAATGATGATTCAGCCTTCCCTAACTTACAGTGTCGTACAGTTTACGGTGGTGTCCCTGATCCTAGCCCTTCATGGGTTTGCTCTCAAGTTTCTCCGATCTATTTACTATAGAGTAAATGAAAAACCTATCTTAAGTTAATCAATAATCTAAGAAATTTTAAAACAAAATTAGACCAGTTTGAGCTGATTACCTCGTTAGCTTGCAAATTTTTAATATAATGCCAGATCAAGTGGTGATTGTGACTTGGAATGCTAGATTTGTAGGGAACCAAGAAAATGAACTATTTAATTTTTTTCTCAAGAATAACAATGCTATATGTCTTATTACAGAAACTTGTCTGACTAGAAGTGGGGTGGAATGGCTGTCTTAATTAAACATGATATCAGTTATTCTTTACTTCCCCTCCCAAAACCCAAATTCATTAAATTTTTAGACATTATAGGCTATTATTTTTTTCAACATCCCTGGGAGCACGATTGATCTAGTGACGAACCAAAAACTTAAAATGGACATGCGCACGTTACAAGATATTGAGTGGAAGTATGTATTAGATGGGGTCTTTATCCATCGCTGTAGAAGTTTGGAATGTAGTAGAGCCAATACCCCCGGAAATATTCTACAGGACCTCCAAAGCTTGCACAATTTCAGTGTTATTTATCCTCGTTACCATACTCATATCCCAGCTAGTAAGAGAAGGAAAGCGTGTACCCTTGATATTTTTATTACAAGCAATCATGAAATTCTTTCTAGCACCGCGGCTGTAAACAGTTTAGGATCAGACCATCTTCCTGTTAAAACCACCCTTCGATCTTTATTTTATTTTAATATGAAGAAAGGTAATTGGACAACATTTAAGAGAAGCATCAATCTGCTGATCCCTGATAGGGCCATTCAAATCGCTAAACAAAACGGTTTCCCTAGGAAATAAATTATTTTTAGGACCTAGCCACTCCCTGGAAATATTTTAAACTTGATTAAACGGTGTAACCATCATCGGCGTAAAAGGCAGAGGAAGAGAAATTTGGTGACCTCACGCTATACAAGATGATAACTCAAACAATTTTTGTGTTTTTTTTGTGATAACTTAAACAGCATTGTTTGGGTAGACCTTCGCCGACAATCGTACAATATTTGGCAATCTAAGTGACACTAACACCATTAACTTGGTCGAAAATTTCTTCAATGCGTAATCTGCCCACACACTAAGAATCAGTGAGTTAAATCTTTTTCGCGCGGCTCCCGCTGCATAACGTACAGCCCACCTAAAGCCCAAGCGACCAAAGGGCACTGCCGTTTATCGTACGGCTCGAATAAAGTATAGAAATTATGGGGAAGAAGTGGAGTGCGTTTGTTGCTCTGTAAGGTAGATGTGAATTGAGGATTTAATAGAAGAGGAAGTGCAGAGTGAAGTAATAGAGTATAAGTCGTTGTAGTCAGAACATAAAACCCTGAAAGGCTCATGCTGGGCATATGTAGATCTACAACAACTTAGGAACAGGGGACTAAAATTTCCAGTAAGTCTATTTGGAAGGTTAAATGTTAATCGTGTTAGTATATGCTGGCTGTCTACATTACCATTAATAAGGTTATGGAAGAAAACGACCCCCAGCATCTTTTTACGATTGGTTAGGGAAGATAAATTGATTAGAAGTCTATTAAAATAAGGGGGGGTGGGGTTTGCACCCCAGTTGAGTCAAGAGCAAACATCAAGCAGTTCTTTTGAACGGATTCAATGCGATCACGATGAACCCCATACTGGGGGCTCCAGACGCATGACCCGTACTCCAGTATTGGACACGAATAAAGCCAAGGGTGTGCTTGGCTTCATTAAATGATGGTTTATTAACCATCGTAGAAATATGGTCGAAAAATGTAAGTTTAGAGTCTAAGTTTTCTAAGGGAATCCAATAGAGAAAGTATTTGGCCTGGTTAGGGCACGAACGATAAAAAGACATAATCTTACATTTTGACCCATTAAGTTATAAGCGATTGGTTGAACACCATTTTTGAAAATTGTCCAAATCGGACTGAATTTACATTGGGTAGAAAACGATTTATATTGAATACAAAGCTTACCGTCGTCTGCATACATAAGAACCAGAGACTTCCTTACAGCACGGAGTAAGTCGTCAATAATAATAATGAAAAGTAATGGCCCAAGATGTCTTTCTTGGGGAACACGACTAGAGTGTACATTTTTAAAAAGGACACGTTTTGAAGACACAAATGAGCTTAAAGTCAGAAAAGCTCTCGTACTGGACAACACTTGCCTTAAAGCCGTTTTCAGACTTAAGTTGAAAGTTCAAACTCA
Source organism: Drosophila ercepeae (assembly GCA_018150545.1). Lineage (NCBI taxonomy): Eukaryota > Metazoa > Arthropoda > Insecta > Diptera > Drosophilidae > Drosophila > Drosophila ercepeae. The sequence goes on from JAECWL010000161.1 coordinate 19,829,279, forward strand.
CGTTTAAATCAACGCTAACACATGTGCAGTTGTAACATAATAAAAAACATCCCTGCCGTCTCACCCAACCTTCGTGACATTTCAGATAGAAGACTAACTTTGAGAAGACATGTCACGTCGATACACAATCCTTAGGGGTTGCAGGGTTGTAAAAATGTTCTGGTTGTTGACACCAAAAAACAATCTGTCTCTTGAGGGCAAAATCAGAATATATAAGTGCATACTAGATATTGGTCTCTTCTACGTCATCAAAGTATACGGTATTGCAGACGAAACTCGTCGCAACAAATTACGGACTCTTCAGGCTACGAAAAATCACTGGTGCTCCTTGTTACATGGGAACCAGATATATTGAACGGTATCTTAAAATATCAAAAATGGGAGACAAAATTAAGGTGCCAAAGAGTACCACAACAACCTAGTAACACGACTAAGCAGCTGAGCTCTTCAAAATGCAGATCCCAGAACTAGACCGAGAAGAAGACTTAAACGTCACCACCTTCAAGACCAGCTAAGCCGAGTGGTGACCTTAAATCCCACGTCCAAAACCATCTACTGCAAATCATATCGCCTATTTGACCTAGTTGTTCCTATTCATATCCTATTTGTAATGATATATGTACTTGAAAAGAGAGAGAAAGAGAGAGAGAGAGAGAGAGATAGACAGAGAGGGAGAAAGAGAAAGAGAGAAAGAGAGAGAGAGAAGGAGAGAGAAGGAGAGAGAAGGAGAGAGAAGGAGAGAGAAGGAGAGAGAAGGAGAGAGAAGGAGAGGGAAGGAGAGAGAAGGAGAGAGAAAGAGAGAGAAGGAGAGAAAGAAAGAGAGAGAGAGAGAAAGAGAAAGAGAGAGAAAAAAAGAGAGAGAAAGAGGGAGAAAGAGAAGGAAAGAGAGAGAAAAAAAGAGAAGAAAGAGAGAAAGAGAGAGAGAGAAAGAGAGAGAGAGAGAGAGAGAGAGAGAGAGAGAGAGAGAAAGAGAGAGAGAAAGAGAGAAAGAGAGAGAGAGAGAAAGAGAGATAGAGAGAGAAAGAGAGAGAGAAAGAGAGAGAGAGAGAAAGAGAGAGAGAGAAAGAGAGAGAGAGAGAGAGAGAGAGAGAGAGAAAGAGAGAGAGAGAAAGAGAGAGAGAAAGAGAGAGAGAAAGAGAGAGGCTATGGCTAAAATATAACTCTTAAAAAACAGCATTAGAATATATTTATTGAATTAGAAGTATATAACATAAGATCGGAAAAACTTTTCATGGTGCATAATAGGTCTTTTCAATAAGTTTCTTTAGAAAATGGGCCACAAGTAAAGTAGTAAATGGGTTATTTTGTTATATACAAAAACAGAAATAAATGAAATTTTTACTGGCATCGACTTTAATGTGAATAATTTTAGAATTAAACAAATGAGAAAAGTTATCTTCGGCTTGCCGAAGATGGTATACCCTTGAAAAAAAAAAAGTTTTCCATACAAAGACTTGTTTTCATATCGGTCGTTTGTATGGCAGCTATATGATATAAAGGTCCGATCCGGACCAAACTTTCACAAATCGTGTATGGCTATGTCAAATGAATAAATGTTGAATTCGGTTGCAATAGGTTGGAAAACAAAAAAGTTTTCCATACAAAGACTTGTTTTCATATCGGTCGTTTGTATGGCAGCTATATGATATAGTGATCCGATCCGGACCAAACTTTCACAAATCATGTGTGGCTATGTCAAATGAATAAATGTTGAATTCAGTTGCAATAGCTTGGAAAACAAAAAAGTTTCCCATACAAAGACTTGTTTTCATATCGGTCGTTTGTATGGCAGCTATATGATATAGTGGTCCGATCCGACCGATTTTTAAACTTGATCTGCGTGCAACAAAAATAATGATCTGGTAAAAATTTCAAAACGCTAGCTTTAAAACTACTGTCTATTTTTTGCATAGAAACAGACGGACAGACGGACAGACGGACATGGCTGTATCGACTCGGCTGTTGATGCTGATCAAGAATATATATACTTTGTGGGGTCGGAGATGCTTCCTTTAATGCGTTACACATTTCTGGACAAAATTATAATACCCTTTTTCAAGGGTATAACAAATGAGAAAAGTTATCTTCGGCTTGCCGAAGATGGTATACCCTTGCAGATCGTTACAAAATTGCAATAAGTACTTATGTAAAAATCAGAAGTCCTTTCCAAAATTATTGGTATGGCTATTTATTGGAATAAATGTTGAATTCGGTTGCAATAGCTTCGAGAACAAAAAAGTTTTCATATCTGTCGTTTGTATGGCAACTATGTGATATAGTGGTCCGATCCGGACCAAACTTTAAAAAATCATGTATGGCTATGTCAAATGAATAAATGTTGAATTCGGTTGCAATAGCTTGGAAAACAAAAAGTTTTCCATACAAAGACTTGTTTTCATATCGGTCGTTTGTATGGCAGCTATATGATATAGTGGTCCGATCCGACCGATTTTTAAACTTGATCTGCGTGCAATAGAAATATTGATCTGGTAAAAATTTCAAAACGCTAGCTTTAAAACTACTGTCTATTTTTTGAATAGAAACAGACGGACATAGCTATATCGACTCGGCTGTTGATGCTGATCAAGAATATATATACTTTGTGGGGTCGGAGATGCTTCCTTTAATGCGTTACACATTTCTGGACAAAATTATAATACCCTCTGCAAGGGTATAAAAAGCACAACTAGAAGACACTATAGAAAATTTTTGGTACTCAGATTGAGTCTCAAGTTCTGTAATAATGCAGCTATTTGAAATTATTGCTCATTTCAAAATAATAAAAACTTAATAATAAATACTTTCAGATAAGAACGCGACGTCATCAAGTGAAACCCAGTTAAAACCCAGCCAGACACAATTGTATAGCCAACATCTGGCCTACTCACAAATTTCAGTTAGCAGTGACGCTTCAGTTCAAACAGCATTTTTTGAGTCGCCCTCGAATTCGCCATCACATGTCTCAAGAAATTTAAAACTAAGTTCAGAAGATACATTTTTAGCTAACAATCAAAGTGCTGAACCACCCATAGAAGCATTTCACAATCTTATAGCACACAATATTCCGACCCCAGCAATAAAAGGCGATAGTGTATTAAATATATCAGATGTGGCCGACTTATTGCATTCCCAGCATGTTATTATCACGGGGGGGCGGTCGAACAACGGCTGCCTGTTGATTATATTCCCGGACAATAATAATTTTAATTTATTGGAAGAAGAAGATTATCAAAAATTAATTTCGTATATTACTTCAGTGCCATCGTAAGTAGAAATACAATATTGCATTTTATATTCGTTTACAGTATAGTTCCCTAAATACGTGTATAGATTACAAGATGCTGATCTCGGCTTCCATTTGATTGTGGATCGGCGAAAAGACAGATGGACTTCCGTGAAGGCAGTTTTGCAGAGAATTTCGGTATAAATATACATATATTAACTTATTTTGTCTTAGGTATAAGATGTACGTGAGCCCGATACTGACAAACTTATGTTGCTGCTTAGAGCAATCTAAACTCTGCGTTTTCATATAAATATATACTTCGGTCATACGTGATTGTTTAAACTTTTTTTTTTTTAATGATCCTAAAGCATTTCACGATTAATAGTTAGAAATTTTGTGTTACATTTAAAATTGGTTTTTGTTATTTAATTTCGGTTAATTAGATTAGCATTAATCGTCGTGAAGAGGATGGCTGGAGCAGCTCTCATATTTTAGACGAACTTGTATGCGAGCCGATGTTTTTTTTCGTGCGCACAGCGCTTAGAATTTATTATTGTCATTAAACAACCCTCTCTTTGTGAGTATAATTTACTCAAACATAAAAATATATGTTTCCCAGTAATCTTGTTTGCATTATCATAGGCTTATTTTTATCAGTTTGTGATCTCCTTCCATCCCACTCATTCTCGCTCTTAAACCTCCTGACTAACACCAGGTACAGTGGTTTAAGGTATTAATAAAATGTTTATTATTCTTTTTTTTCAAATTATTTTCTAAAACGGAGTTCTTTAGCATCTGTGCTATGAAATCGCCTAACTATCCAATTCCTGCGTCCTAGCCTATCACTGAAACTGTGTGAAACCGCTATGTCGGTTTCAACGCTTCAGTTTCAGTTGCCATTTCCCGTAGTGTTAGCCACCACTGTTGGTTGGAGATGCGATCTTATGCGGACTAAGAATGGGTTTAAAGAGTTAATTGGCGGATTCCGTAAAATCAACGATCAAATATGTGCTATTGATGTCCAATTCAGTAGCTTTCAGCTATCTCTTGCTACCCCTAAAGCAAGAGTTGTAAATAAAAATTCGGCACACGAATGTGAGCCAAATTTGTCCGATTTGTCCTCTAAAACTTCACTAGAAGTAATTCCTCGGGCTCCAGTAATATTTAATTTTAAACTTTCTTACTTGAGGCTCACGACATCCTTCAAGATTGATGTACCTTTGCCGACGTTTGACACGATTTGTTCGCCCGGCTTCTGGGTGGGGTACATATTCGTACAAGAACATCAGTTAGTACAGTTACAAGTAAAACCATTAAAACTAACAACATCTGTTATTCTTACCTACCAGAATACTATGGAGATACATAGTAAATTTTCTAAGCCCCAGCTTTTCTAAAAGCGGTAGCAAGATGCTGGCTGTCGCTTTCCTACATAACTTTATTAATTAAAATTTAAAATTCGCAATGAACGGGCTAGAAATTGTAGTCCTCTATTTCTAAGCCGTTGTAGTTATGTCCAGCAACATATGTCCAGCATTACCTTTTTGGACTATAACGGATTATGCTCTTCAGCTTCTATTAACCATCAATTCTTGCCTACCTCTTCATCATCATCGGATCGAACTCTGCTAAATAACAGGGGATTGACCAGGTGTGCTGTGTTGGATTTGTGTGCGATTTGGCGCACTAAATAAAGATTGGCAGGCCGTAGAGTTGAAACGTGTATCCCATGCCTTGCTAATCTTTGACTCACCTGGGCTCTTCGATTAGGACGATTGGGCTTTGGTTTCGATACCAAACACCGTTGATTCGTCACTAGTTATGAGCCTTTTGCGTAAATCTGGGTCGTAGTTGAAGTCATTCAACAGCTCTTGAGCGATACTCATGCGACGGTTCTTTTGGTCAAAATTTAGCAATTTCGGAACATTAGAAAAAAATTCATGGCACGAGTCAAGCGATATACGGAAATCCTCAGCAACTTCTCTGATAGTGACTCGACCATTTTCCAAAACAACTTTGTTCACTGCTTGAACTTTTTCATAAGTTGTTGACGTGCTTGGGAGTCCAGAGCCAGGCTCGTCATTGGCATCTTCCCGGCCATCCTGAAAGTTTTTGTACCACTTGTAAACATTTTATTTACTCAGAATAGGTTCACCGTATGCCACTGTCAACATTTCAAGTGTTTCGGAGCAAATAATTTTATTTATTACACAAAATGTATCATATTTTTCCATAATTTTTTTTATTATAACTTTTACGCAGCTGACAACTAAACAAAAAATGTCATTCAGTTGAAACTTGATACAGATAACAAAACAAAAAAATTGATAATCGAAAATATTTTGCCCGCGAAATTTGAAAAGTGACGAATTTTGAAAGTGATATATAATATATATATATATAATATATATTACCTCGTATATGAAATAATCCCATATCCAGAATTAAATAAAAATATCCTAACAGAAAACACTTTTAACAAGTTCTACATTTTCGAAGATCAGGTATTTAAAAACAGTCAGCGAAAGTAATATAACAATCTATTTAAAGATCGGGGAAATGTTTAGGACACTAAATTCCATATACAAGTACAAATATTCAATTGAATATTATTAAACTTATAAATATATTTCTTTAAAAATATATTTACATATATAAAAAATAATTAATACTAAAAATGTAGTAAAATACTAACAATTGTTTTCCAATAAGTACATATTCTATAAAATGAGCCAATAAAACAATTTCTTATTTATTGCAGGCTTATTTTCCGGGAATTATTCATGTGGTTTATGTACTTCGACCTAGTGGTTTGTTTCAAAAAGCTATATCAGAAGTAAGCTCAAAGCTTTCAAAGGATGAATATAAATTCCAACTTGTTATTTGTCCCACAATTTCTGATCTTCATGAATCTGTAAATATCAAGCAGTTAACGCCAGACATGGGAGGCGTTTTAATTTATTCTCACCATGAATGGATACAACAGCGAATCGTAAGTTATTTTGAAAAATAGTAAATAAATATACACAGGACTGAATAAATAAATTGGATTAAACCTTAAAACGTTAAACAAAGACTTTTCAATTAAAGTATATTAATTAAAATTTACAAAACTGTAACTTACATTAAAATAATAAGTTAAAAATATATTTCACTTATTTTTTTTCACCATATACATATATGTTATATATGTAAGTAAGTATAAGACATTATATTAGAATCGATTTTCGAAATGAAATGAACACTGAATAAAAATATTAGAATTTAGGAGGACCTCGTGTTAAGCTCCACAGACAAGTCGATGAGACAGTGTAAAAGGGAAAATTTCCATCTCAATCTCTTTGCAGTTAAAAAAGAAACATTTTATAAGCTGTTACAGGAAATTAGTGACCATATTATAAAATAAAAAAAAAACTTATGCAGATGCCGAAATAAAAATATGTGTTGCATGTAAAAAACTTATGAATACATAATATATAATGAATTCCAATTCTAAATGAATACTAAGGTGAAACATATGCGTCATGGAAGAAAGTCGATTTTAAAGTTTTTAAAAATACGACGGCAGTTCAACATATTACGACTCGGCAAACACTTGTTGTATTAACTTCAATTGTATTAACATCTTTTAATACGCTTTTTTATTTTGAAGCAATAGCCAGTTTCGATTTCGGCGACCAAAGGCCGATTTACCTAATCGAACCTGAACTAATATCTTAAAACAGGGTGACATGGCTTTAACTGAATTTTATGACGTGGTAGAGGAAAAAACGCTGTCTACTTGCAAGACCACAATGATTTACAACAGTTCTTTGGCAATGTCACTCAATGGGAAGTACATAATAGACGCATTAAAATTGTTTATAACTACAGCAAAAAATCTCTTTGACATTCTATTCGTCAAAATCCCTCAAAACCTTAAATTTTTTTCCACTCATTCATAAAAACATGTCCATACATGTCGGCAGTCTGTTTGTACGCAATAAGCCTCTCAGTTTTAAAACTATCGACTTCAAAATTTGTATATACTCGTACACTTAAACGCAGTATACGAGTATGCATTGAAAATGTTCAACTATTCGAATAGCTGCCGAAAACGCTCGATAACTAAATAAACAAAGAAAGTGTATTTTAAAAATAATGGAGGAAAAAAATAACTTTGGAAAAAAGCAAAAGAAAGTCCATAGATGTGCTCCATTTCCTTCAATATTGAGTTATACAATTTAACCATTAACCTAAGGAAGGTATGTTGCATGCCGCCGCGCCTATCACCAAAACCACTTACGGAATTCCTGATCTCCCTCTGACTGATCTACTCTTTTATAGGAGTTCGCAGATTGTTGTGCTGATTGGCACAGATATCCTTCCTTCTATTCTCCTAGGCGGTTCCCTTTCTAATATTTGTGGATCACTTCTGGGTCTAGAGGCCATTTTCGGGTGGATGCTTTCAGCTCCACTGATAAACCCACCAAACGCAAGATCCGTATCTGACTTCACCTCTCGCATCGCGATTAGCCAAGTTCAAAGTCTTGAAAACCTTCTCACAAGGTTTCGGGAGGTGGAGGATTGCTGTCCTTCCTCGGACCCTTGTCTACAGCAATTGCAAGAAATCCAAATACTTATAGATATTTCACTCAAGACTTCTTACCCGTCCACGCTTCCATAGGAGCCATACTCTTCCCTGCGCCGGTAGGGAAGCTGTTTCGCAAATAAACCGAAGTATTAAGAGCTTAGGCATAAAAACTATTTCCTAGCCCCGCCTAGACCAAAAGACATCTCGACATCTCCACTAGCGTTCGATTTGCCCTTTCCGCAACTTCATTTTGCTGCGGCGTATACGCTATCGTAAGCTGACTGGCAATTCCATGTTTCTCGAGATATTCATCAAACTGCTTATTGACAAACTCTCCACCGTTATCACTCCGCAGGCGTTTTAGCTTTATACCTGTCCGTTCCACCAGACTCTTTAACTCCATGAATTATGACAGCACCTCATTCTTCCCACGCAGAAATAAACAAAAATCCTCCTGGATTTGTCGTCAATGAACGTCAAAAAAAAACTTTGAACCTCCTAGAGACAGTGTTGAAAAAGGTCCACACACATCTGCGTGTATCAGCTTCAAAAGCTCCATAGCCCGATTACACATCGCTGTTGGGAATGGTTGTACATGGATCTGTCTAACTATACACGTACTATACTATACTATACTATACTATACTATACACTATGCCGCGCACCATTCCTTTGGATACCATCGCTTTCATGCTAGATAAATTAATGCGACCATATCTCTAGTACAGCAAGATCCCATCAACAGTTGACATGGGGAAACGCTTCGGCCACCTTCATATAAATACAAGTTTCCGATCTTTTTGGCTTTCACTATGCCTCTTGGCCTCTTGGCAACATGGCCTCTCTAAGTCAATTTTCACCTTGTACCTGTGCTGCACAGCTCACGGACATAATACTTCCCGTCATCTTAGGGACATCATAGAGAACATTATTTAGAGTCAACATGCACAGATCTGTCTGAATCTTGACGTCAGCAGAAGAAATCCAGCATCGGCCAGTCCGATCTGCTCTGTGTGCATCTCAGGCTTTATGAAAAGGTCCCTTGCACAACACATATGGCTGGTTGCACCACTATCCAAGCACCACATCAAGTTCGTTAAGTTGGTGACGTCACAAGCATTCAGAAGACTGCTTTGGCAATTCAACACATTTCTTGACACCGTGCGATTGCTATCTCCCTCGCTAACACTTCGACACTGGGACTTAATGTGCCCTTGTTCACCACACTTAAAGCAAACGATATTCTTTCGTTTCTTTTGCCCATAAATCTTCCTCTGCAAGTTTTGCCACTGTGTTGCAACGAATGCCTTAGTATTGTCGATTCGCTCTTCTGCTATTCCTTTTCGTTCGCTCTCTTCCTTCAACTTTTTGGTGCGAATCTCGAACGAAGGCTATTGATCTCATGTTTTCATGGCCACCACGAAATGTTCGAATTGTTCTCGAAGGCTCGATAGCAACACGATAGTTCGAAACTCGTCGTTTAACTCTTTTCCAACTCCAGATAGACTATACAGAATTTCCACAAACTCGCTTATATATTTCGACATGCTCTGCCCCTGCTCCATCCGTTTGTTAAGCAGTTTCTTGTACAACTGAACCTTTCGTACAGGTCCGCTTTGCTGATGTACCTCCTTTAATTTGTTCCATGCCACCACAGAAGTCGAGCAATTTTTAGTGTAGGCCAACTGAGATGTCTTAACACTCAGTGTTATTGTAGCTAACGCCTTATTGTCCAAGGCCACCCAGACTTGTCTCTCTGGAACAGTCGTTTCTGTTAGATCTCCTGACGTCACACTCCATAGCCCGGAATGCACCAATACATATCGCATCTGAATTTTTCACGTGTCATAGTTTTTCTCCTCTAACTTTTCAATTTGATAAGCTCTTTGATGAGCTCTCATTGTTCGTGATCTCGAGTCACACACCGCTTAACAAAAACTTTCTTGAATTCACCAATGCCTGGGACCATAATTTATTGAGCGGCGGAAAGAAAGAAAGAAACACTGTGTGTTCGCTGCGTTTTTTTTTTGCGACTGACAAAGAAATGAAAGAAATGACAAAATGGATATACACATATGTATTCTTATTCCTAATTCGTTAGAGAAATCTATAGACTATGATCTGGAACGAATACAAGCGTGCATTGTGTCATATGGAAATATACAGGGTCTTTATTTCTACAGTAAGTATTTTTCTATGTTGTTTTCCTTAAGACCATGCTCCAGTGCAACCCAAAAATTGTTAAGAAACATGAAAAATTTGGTCCCAAATAATAAACATGTGCATGTACTATAGTTATTATTGCCCATTTTTTACGAATCGGTTTTTTAAAACACTTTGTATAATTTTAAATTTAGTGTATTGCGTGTGTTAGAAAGGCGCGTTGTCCAATTTAAATTAAATAAAAACTGAAATGTTGTATATTATATTCGAATATTCTATACTTTTAACATATCATCAAAAATAGCGACTTGGTGAACATTTTTGACTGTGCAAAAAAACAAAAAATAATGTATGGTCATCATCATTGTATTTAAAAGGCACAACCATATCATATTTCTTAACATAGTAAAAAAATATGCAAGTGTCAATACAGCGTCTTGAGAAGAAGCAAATAACACGCAAATTACAAGCACACATAGGTCATAAAACAAAATTGTTTGGGTATACTTTGCTAAGGAACAGAGCTAGCAATAAAGTAAACTTATTTCAATGCATATAGAACTCTCATTTTTATGTACATGAGTGTGTAGTTTTAAGTCTTCTGATTTTGTATAATTAAGTAATAGTTAATGATGGGCTACAACATAAATCTTACTTGTTTGCACCTTTATAAAACCTTTTTAAAATATAATTTTTGATTTTCTTCTTTTTTTGAACAGTCTCTGGAAAAGTTTTCATCTCTTACTCATCAAGTTTCCGCAGAACTGGACGTATTTATAAAATCTATTCACGTTACAGAGTTTCCCAACTCGGTTAAAGCTACGGAAGTTTTAATTGAATCCCAAGGCAACGATTATAATAGCTTAAAGGTGATTATACCATTTAAAAAACATAAAAAATTAATTTTGAAGTTTTGTTTATAATTTTAGAAGGAGATAATTATAGCGGCCAAACATGGAGAATCACTTTTGGAGAATATTAAAATGGTCAAGAAGTTTAAAGAGTTCTCAGAGCGCACTGGCAACATTAGTGCCATCCAAAGGTTCGAAATTTAATTTTTTCTGTGCTCGCTAGTACTACGAATTTTTATATTGTTTCTTGTCCCTGGGGACCGCTACGTTTCACATCATCCATACTTGCTCCGGTCATGGCGCTCTCGTCCCCTCAGCTGGCCATTAGAATCTTCCCTTAGGCGTATTTGCTCTTATATTTCCATTTTCTCTACTTCGATGTTATTCCTCTTAGAAGTTATGATATATGTTCTTCCCTTTCGATCCCGTTGGCCTTCTGGCGTTGTCCTCGCATGCTAACATGGTATTCATATTTGCTGTGGCGCTGCCTCCTTCTGTCATTGCATCGCCTATCGCCGCCTTCCTATCCCACTTTCTGTTCAAAGTTCCGGTCCCTGAGGAAACGGAGGTACCTGGGATTGGGAATCCTCTGCTTTGATGCCCCACGTCTAAGCAGGACTCTTTGCCAGAAACACGATGCCTGACGGCCTGCAGGAAACAATTATAAAGTAATTATAGCCCACGGCGCGATGTTTTGCATTTAGGCTCCTCCAGCCGTCTGCATTCTTCTTCTCCTTATACACGCTGCCGCCTTTCAGCTTTTCTTGGGTCCCCTTAGCATCTCCAATAGCGCCGCGCCGACTCCGCTGGCCCGCATGCATGGTAAATATATTGAAAATGTGATTAGTAGGGTTTCCCTCCCTACCTCATCTTCTTTGGCCAGCTCGTATATCTCACCCTCCCAAGTGGATCAGCCGTAAGGCCTGATTTCCATTCTTAGGTGTGGTGTTCAATTATCTACGAGCTTCTCCCTCATATAAATTTTAGGCATTTTATTGAAAATATTTATAATTTTAGTTAAAAGTGTGCAGCCCAAGCTACCCATATATTGTATTAGAATGAGAGTTTATTTGCGACTAACCAATACATAAAATGATGCGTAACTCGTGACAAAAGAGAAAGATCAATTAGATCCCGTTACATTTAGTATAAGACATTCGCTTTGCACTCTTAATTGAGATTTCAACATATTGCAGTATATATTGAGTTGGGTAATTATCCCATATATAAGCAATATATCAAATTACGACATATTCAGGGCTACTTACAAAAGTTAAATAAAGCATATCGTTTGAGAAAATGTTGATACGAAAATAATTTAGTTTCAGTGTATCATTGTTTCATCTTGGTCTTGGGTATATCCAACAGAAATTTAAAACCTAGATAGCTTTTAAATAAAAATAATTTTTTGTTAAGCTTAAAAATTTTATGAAATTATGTATTTACAATGGGAAGAGCCCTTGAAATCGGCTTATCTAGGACATATTTAGCCATTCGTAATTCTCAAATGTGCTGACATTAAGAAGGTGGTAACAACTTTGCTAAGGTTTATGAATTTCCTATGAACTAAACTCTATTAGAACGAATTCTGAAAGAGGGACTCCAAATAATAGACGTATATTTCCACCTCTAACGTACAAATGCAAGATAGACTTCGAGTAGAATCGAGTACGATTGTATGCATTGTTCAGTATTCCTCTGCGCTAACCGTAGCATGCCATGCTTTAGAAATAAAAAAATCTAATTGATTGGCAAAGTTAAATTTGCATTCAACTAATACACCTAGATCAAACACCTTGAGTTTTTCGGTGAGACTTGGTTTAACAATGGCAGTAAAAATTGAAAAAGTGGCAGTTTGAACAATGTAATATCAGCAGTTTTCGGGTGTACCAAGAGCTATCCCTTATGCATCTTATGACCTAAAATATTTTAAGGTCATAAAATAGTTTACAACAAATATTTTGCATGATGAAGGGAAATTTCGATAAAAACATAATAAATAGGAGTGGCCCCAGCGAGCAGCCTTTAGGAATGCCAGAAGAGGCAATGGGGGGACTTAAATCCTATAGCCTATAGGACAGCGTGACAAATGATCAAAGGATTTGAAGAAATCAGTGTAAATCAAGCTGGCATAGGTTCTCAAAAGCTTCGATGCAATGCTTAGTTCCCAGAGCCCGAGACCAAATGATGGAGCTTAAGTTGAAGTCGCCTGCGACCATCAAAACATTAGAGTTATGCTCTTGATAAATGCTGCATGGGTTATAAGGACTTGACGTGCTAAAATGACTAACTGATTTAACAGTGGGTGCGTTAAAGGAAAGCTGACTAATGTCCGGCGCAGTAGTTGCAGGATAGCAATGATTACCCCGCCTTCGCGCTCACAATGAGTGCTGGATGCATTACTGTCTTTTCCCGGGACGATTGTTATAAATTGTGCAGCAGCCGTCAAATATGATGAGAAATTAATATAGATAGACGAAAAAAGGAAGGTGAGACGGCACCAGCGTGGCCGCTTACTGTGATTTTATTTAGCGATTCGGGATATAATAAAGGGCGAATTGCGGCAGGTCAATAACCTTTGCAGGCAATCGACGAAACGATACGTTTTTACCGACAGGGGTCAGAAGTCATCATTAGAGACCATGGGCAACTCCCGAAACTCCCGAAAATTCTAATAGCTTGGATAAGTTTGGAAGGGAATGTCTGATTAGTTCAGCTAAGGTACAATACTTTTTAGTTGGTAAATCATTTATTTGGATCGAACTATCAAAGAAAACTTTTGGGGGAATTAAATAATATTTTAAATGTTATTATTCAAAAATCTATACATTTTTGATGCAATTACTTAACAAACTAGTTACTACACCTTAAAATTACGATGTAAATAAAAAGGGCAACAAATTATTTATTATAAAAACATTAAGTTTAAATAACCTCAATTTTATGATAAATGTCGCCGTTATCGTAGACTTCTCGTTCAACTGGAGGAAACGGAACGAAGATTTGATGAGTTCTGGCACACCCACCATAAACGGTTGCAGCAATGTTTACATCTACGCTTGTTTGAGCAAGATTTTCGTGAACTTCAGGTAAAGCTATTTTTTTTTCTAAAGCTAAGCTAATTGTTTTAACATTTACTTCAGAACATTTTTGATGGACATTTAAACGAAATTGACCATATGACTGAGGTTGGTGAGAGCACAGAACGAATATGTGTACTTATCAACGAAACTACAGAACTTAGAGAGGTTACACGGATTAATATACAACGAGCCGATAAAGTTTTATTGGTTGGTCAGGAGTTGATTGGATCTCGAATACTTTATCCTTGGGAAGTCGTGCAACCGAAATGTGACGAGCTTAAACGAGTTTGCGACTTAATTGATTTGAAACTTAGCAATAGGATAGATATCCTCACCAAAAACAAAGAACTCATGGAAAGAGTTGAAAAGGTTAATTAATGTTTTTATGTTTTTAATGTTTAATGTTTTTATTTTCACAATATATAAAAATTTTGTTTAATAGGCTAATCAATGGTGTGCCAATGGCGTGGAGTTGTTAGCTTCCCAACGGATAGAAAAATGCTCGGCATCAACTGATCTAGAAAAACTTCAAGATTTTATTGCTTCCGCATCGGAATTCAAATTGTATAGTCCAAGTGAATTCAAAAATATAATTTTAGAAAGCACTACTCCGGAGACGAAGGCATTGGTATCGCAGGTAAATACGTAAACTTTTTAAATTTTACATTTTTGACAAAAAAAATGGTAAAATACAAATATTTCCATGACCGCAATTTTGTTCGGATATATGTTTAGCTGGCCGATCCGTATGGGAACTTGACAACTAGATTAGTTTCTTATAAAATGGACTTTGTAAAGAGCCCCAAGGTTTTATTGTCAAAAACGGAAAAAACCAATTTTATTCATCAATTTTTAATTTAAACAAGTAAGGTAGCAGCAGTCGAGTTTCCCGATTGCAAAATACCCTGTACCCTTAGACATGCTTACAATTTATTTATTTAATATCAATAAATAAATGAAACAATATTCTACCATATTAGAAAAGAGTACCATAACAATATAAATTTGGTATGATTTTGGTTATGAAAATAAGTTTCGTGTGTCATAAAGCCATACACATTTCGCTGTCAACGTCGCAGTCGGCGTCGCGCAATGCGACAGGTGGAATGATGGGCACCAATTTTATTGCTTATTTTTATACCCTGTACCCATTAAAAATGGGTGAAAAGGGTATCATAATATGGTGCAAATGTATGTAACAGGCAGAAGGAAGCATCTCCGACCCCATAAAGTATATATATTCTTGATCAGCATCAACAGCCGAGTCGATATAGCCATGTCCGTCTGTCCGTCCGTCCGTCCGTCCGTCCGTCCGTCCGTCCGTCCGTCCGTCCGTCCGTCCGTCCGTCCGTCCGTCCGTCCGTCCGTCTGTCCGTATCAACGCCTAGATCTCAGAAACTACAAGAGCTACAGACATGTGCCATATATCGTTGGATAGGTAATTACCATACGCAGTACAAGTTTGTTTTTTTATTTTGATATCACCCCCCGTTCCCCCGCAAACAGCAAAAAACTGTCACGACCACGCTCCCCGCAAACCTAAAAAAACTGCCACGCCCACAATTATTGTCCTAATGCTATGCAATTCGGCATATGCGTTGGTGCTTATAGAAGCTATCTAATTTTTGAATTTGAACCAAATCGGATAAGAAACACGGAAGTTATGCCACATGCAAAATCTATGGCAAGGGAAGCAGAAGCGCAGCAAAACACGCATTGCGCGACGCCGACTGCGACGTTGACAGCGAAATGTGTTTGGCTTTATGACACACGAAACTTATTTTCATAACCAAAATCATACCAAATTTATATTGTTATGCTCCTCTTTTTTAATAGAATATTGTTTCATTTATTTATTGATACTAAATAAATCAATTGTAAGCATGTCTAAGGGTACAGGGTATTTTGCAATCGGGAAACTCGACTGCTGCTACCTTACTTGTTCATTATTAAGAGTGTTTTACTTTTAAATTAGTTAGGAAAACAGCGCATTTAGACGAAAACTCGGTAAATCAACATAAGTACAGTGGTAACACTGGTGGTAACAAATTCCAACTACTCGCCGAACTCACCACGGAAATGGATAGCGAAAGCAATACTGAAGATTAAGTGATTTACGCGGCCGACGCAAACACCTTCCGCTCTATTGTCAAGTGGCTTGATGACGAGCACTACGAATATCACTGCTATCAATTGAGGGCAGATATACCATTCAGGATATGCATAAAAGGGCTTCACCATAGCACTCTTCATAGCCACATCAATGAAGAGCTGGCAAAGCTTGGCCACAAGATGTTAGACGCACACACGCCCCAGCGCCGCAGAGAACCAGGCTGCCCTGAAGCGAGACATGTTCTTTGTTAATATTGCCACTGCGTCAAATAACAAGGACATATTAAAAGCCCACGTCTGTGTAAAATGTTCAGGAGAACACCCAGCAAGTGACTGCACTCGACCTCGAAATGAACTATGTACGTGCTACAACTGTGGAGAGCACCACCCTACAAACTACTGAGGATGTGCCAAGTTCCAGGCATTCCTACAACGCTCCAGGCCAAGAGCGACATGTGTGCTAGAAGATCAGTCAACGAGCGCCCGGTGCCCCAACTTACCCCAGAGGCTAGGTGGCCATCACCAGGGGTAGTGTCTCTCTCGATCAAGAAGTCGCCGCGATCCAGCTCAGCATCCAATGGCAAGCGGCAACACAATAGAGGATATTCTGAAAACGCTCAACGATAGCATCAATGCTCTAGGCGCTATCAAAGAGAAACAGATGGACCTATTATTGATGTTGCTGAAGCAGCAGCAGGAACAGACACAGCAGCAGGGGCAAATTATTAAGATGCTCTCTGCTCGTCAATTGTAGTAAGCCTCAAAATAAGTGTGGAAAGCCAATGGTGTGTCCACAAAGCTGCCCGAACTTGATTGTCTGGTGCGGCGAGAAGAAATCGACATACTGCTGCTTAGCGAGACTCACTGCCGAAGGACAAGAGCGGCTAGGCTGTACGACTTCGATGCCTATGCCCCAAACGACGCAAGAAATGACAACGCAAAAGGAGGAGGAGCTATCCTGGTTAAGTCCAGCCTAGTCCACTTCCCGTTAACCCTAATTACTGCCGACAAGGTGCAACTTGCGTCTGCAGCCATACATACAGTACTCGACACCATTAACTTTGGAGCAGTCTACTGCCCACCGAGATTTGCATGGACTACGGCGGAATTTACCGACATCCTGGACCATAACTGCACGAGGTATATTGTGGTGTGTGACTGGAACATCCCACTGGCTCTGGGGTGCAGGAAGGTGGAACCAATGAGGTCGTGCGCAAGCGAATCTTGCCCTGAGCACTGAGGTGAACTGTCTTGCCACAGGTGGCCCCACACGGTACCCGCCTGGCAGACGAGGCTCTCCTGGCTTCATCGATTTTGCCCTGACAAGGGGCATCCTGGGTATCCACGTTAATATACGGTCTGTCGTTGAGCTCAGCTCCGACCACCTACCGCTACTAGTCAAGTGTCTAGCCGGCGCTCCCTTTGGGCTGAAATAATAGCTAGCACGGCTATAATGAGGTCTCTGGTGAACCCGGTTGCCATAAAAAATATTTTATATATAAAAAAAATAGCGAGCGCGACTGGCGAGAGCTTTAGACAAGGAACATCAAGGAACATTACAACCTTAACGAGATCGTGCCACGTATGTTATATTCAGCCGAAAACAGGCGAGGGATGAAAATTTTTGCTTTATCGGTGCCCACCGTGTTCGCACGGCTTGAGTATTGATTTTTTTTTTTTTTTTTTTTTTTTATTAATTTCCTTTAAATTACATTCTGTTTCTTAAAGAATAACAATGAGTAATGGTTGAAGAATGGAAAAAAAAGGTAGCGGCCCTTCCCATTGCAAGGATACGCTAATACTTTAATAGTTAACTAATAATTACTAATAATTTAATTCTGTTGGAGTTTTTCGTTTTAATCTTCTCGGTTCCAGCTCTCTCATCGGTATTTGTCTCAGGTTTGGGTTTTGGTGGTTTAGTAGTTGATTTGTGTGTTTTTTGCTGCTTTTTTTAATAGTTTCGTTGACTGTCTCTATGTTTAAGTCTTTATGGATATCTTCATTTCTAATATACCATTCGGCATTTGTCATTGTTCTGAGCATTTTCGATTGTGTTCGTTGAATTTGCTGTAAGTGAGATTTACTGGCAGTTCCCCAGATTTCTATTCCATACGTCCATATTGGTTTTATTATCGCCTTGTATATTGCTATATAGTTTGGTATAGTATTGAATATAGTTTGGAATGACATGCAAGAAAGGTCTATGACTCAGGAAAACTATGAAACAAATTTTTTTCCCAATTCCCTTTTTAAAAGACATACATTTTCTTTTTATTTTTGTTAACCAAGGAAAATTTTTTGTCATTTACATAAATAAGTTTTTTCAAAAAATAAATAAGATCAATAAAAGTTCGATTTATTTGGTTTCTTTTTATATGTACAAAATTTTATTTAACTTTTCAGGTACTTCACCGTATAGACGACGTGTCATTAATGTGTGATAAGCGCATAGCCAGCCTAAAAAAATTGACCTTAAAACCACATAGACCTGTGCAGCAAGTGACTCCAAAACCAGCCGTACCGTTACAACCCCAGGGGGGAGCACCCAATCTTGTCCGCTGTAAATTTGAAAAGGTAAATAAAGCATGCCTGTTAACTAGATAAATTTTAAAAAAATTATTATTTCCATAGCGAAAATATTTTTCAGGTATTGTTAATAAACAATTGTAGTTAAATTAAATTTTGTATATCGTACCTTAATTCTACCGAACGTGTGGATGTAAGTGTACACCTCCTAAAAGAATATAATTTTACTATTTGTTTAATATTTGTGTCAAAAGTAAATCTATCAAATCGCGGGTGCCACAGAAGTCGCTAGTGGAAAAGCGAATTCTAAAATGCAGCGTAAAATTTTCGTTTAATAAGACTGCATTAAGAGAAAAACGCATATACTATAGTATACGTCTCCGGCTGAATCAATGGTAAAGAAGAGAAAATAATGGTAGAGTGCTTTGAATTCACAATTAGTGATGCGTACAAGAATAGTTGACGAAAAAAAAAATTAAGAAAACATAATTGGAAATCATTAACACCTGCTAATGAAAATTGATCTTAATGGGCAGTTGTTCTCCTGCCACGAATTCGAATTATCTCTTCATACTATGATTATAATTCATACACACCTTTCCTATCTTGCTTGGAATTTTCCAGAACTATAACAAAATCTTTAGATACATGATATTTTCACTAGTTTTCCAGGGACTTGTCTCTGTAGGAGGCAGGATTCCTCTTCTCTTTCTAATCCCATTTAGCACATTCATCTTATTAACTAAGAAGTCGTATTCTGTTTTAATTGAAATAAAATTCAACAAGTGAGAAAAGTTAAATTCGGCTTGCCGAAGATGGTATACCCTTGAAACCAAAAATGTTTTCCATGCAAAGACTTGTTTTCATATCGGTCGTTTGTATGGCAGCTATATGATATAGTAGTCCGATCCGGACCAAACTTTCACAAATCGTGTATGGCTATATCAAATGAATAAATGTTGTATTCGGTTGCAATAGGTTGGAAAACAAAAAAATTTTCCATACAAAGACTTGTTTTCATATCGGTCGTTTGTATGGCAGCTATATGATATAGTAATCCGATACGGATTAAACTTTAACAAATCATGTATGGCTATGTCAAATGAATAAATGTTGTATTCGGTTGCAATAGGTTGGAAAACAAAAAAGTTTTCCATACAAAGACTTGTTTTCATATCGGTCGTTTGTATGGCAGCTATATGATATAGTAATCCGATCCGGATCAAACTTTAACAAATCATGTATGGCTATGTCAAATGAATAAATGTTCAATTCGGTTGCAATAGGTTGGAGAACAAAAAAAATTTCCATACAAAGACTTGTTTTCATATCGGTCGTTTGTATGGCAGCTATATGATATAGGGATCCGATCCGGATCAAACTTTTAAAAATCATGTATGGCTATATCAAATGAATAAGTGTTGAATTCGGTTGCAATAGGTTGGAAAACAAAAAAGTTTTCCATACAAAGACTTGTTTTCATATGGTCCATATGGTTCATAGTGGTCCGATCCGAACGATTCTTAAACTTGATCTGCGTACAACAAAAATAATGATCTGGTAAAAATTTCAAAATGCTAGCTTTAAAACTACTGTCAATTTTTTAGAAACAGACGGACAGACGGACATGGCTATATCGACTCGGCTGTTGATGCTGATCAAGTATATATATACTTTGTGGGGTCGGAGATGCTTCCTTTAATGCGATACACATTTCTGGACAAAATTATAATACCCTTTTTCAAGAGTATAAAAATGCTATGAGTCTTAGCAGAATGTAACGTTGGGTTCGCTGCTCTTGGTGGCAGCGGATCGATGTTGTCTTCGCTGCTTCAGATTGGCCACGACGTCGACTGATATGATGTTATGATTGTTGCAGTTTGAAATCTTCTTGAAATCCCATGCGCTGATGGAAGCAGTAGCGTTCGCGAATTAGATTTAAAAATTCATATTGGCAGCTCGGTGCGTGCAGGAAATTACGCAGACGCTGAGCTTGCAAATTGAAATGCTATGGATTGAGGTTCATTGTTGATGGCTTGCTTATTGGTAACTTTATTGTTGTTAACTTAAAAAGAGTTTTCCAATAAGAAAGCTCATTGCGGCCATGTTGTTTGAGTGACAGATGTCAAATGCAGTGTGTTATATTCATTCAGTCCTCCCAAACCACCATGGCAGGTTACAGTGTCGAGCAGCACGTGCAAATCATAAAATTGTTTTATGAAAATGGGTCTTCAGTTCGAGAAACGTTCCGCGCACTTCGCCCGTTTTACGGTCGCAATGATCGACCTGCCGAGTCGATTATCCCTCTATTGGTGGACTGATTCGACTCAACCGGGTCAGTAAACAATGAACCGGTTCACATGCGTCAACGTAACGCGAGATCTGCCGAGAATATCGCGACTGTGCGCGAAAGTGTTCTCAAAAACCCGCGGCAGTCAATTCCGCGTCGCGCACAGGAACTCGGCCTTTTGCAGACGACAACTGGGCGAATTTTGCGTCGGTTCTTGGGCCTGCACCCGTACAAGATCCAGCTGACCCAGAAGCTTAAGGTTAATGACCATAGACAGCGCCGTGTGTTCGCTGACTGGGCATTAGAGCAGTTGGAAGTTGACGCCGATTTTGGCAAAAAAAATCATCCTCAGCGACGAGGCGCAAAAATTGCCGTATTTGGGACGAGACCAATCCACACGAGGTTCACCAAGTGGCAATGCATCCGCAGAAAATGACTTTTTGGTGCGGATTTTGTGGCGGAGGCGTGAGTGGTCCGTGTTTTTTTGAAAACGATAAGTGTGTGGCCGTCACCGTCAATGGTGTGGCCGTCACCGTCAATGGTGAGCGATTCCGGTCGATGATAACCAACTTCTTTTGGCCTGAAATCGAGAATATGGATCTGGACAGCATGTGGTTTTAACAGGACGGCGCGACGTGCCACACAGCACACGATATGATTGATGTTCTGCACAAGCACTTTCCGGACATGGTCATCTCGCGCGGAGGCGACGTGAACTGGCCACCGACCCCGCTGGAGAGCTGGACTTTTTCTTGTGGGCTTTTCTTAAGTCGCAAGTCTATGCCAACAAGCCGCAAACCACCGATGACCACAAAGTCAAAGCTACAATTTTGAATAATTTCTTAGAAAATTACTGTTTTTGTTCTTAAAATATACAAAGTCGAAGGATCCGGATACATCTTTTTAAATCAGTTATTTTAAAACAAAGTTAAGTAAAATATAGAAAGTATAGTACAGAAGGGATTACGAAGAAGAGTGTATTTGTTGATCTGAAAGGTGAGTTTTCAGTTACCAATCGTTTCGGCAGCTCAAGCGAGGGCGACAATAAGCCAAAAGGGAAAACAACGAAAAAAGAGGACCTGAATAACACAACCTAAACAAAACTAAAAGTGTAGGTAGCCGGTCGACTGAACAGGCGACAAGGGGAATCGAAGCGCGAGATACACGAAATGCAATGAACTGTGACATCATGAGTGAAACTTCAAAACGCAACAATAAGCAAGAATAGAACATTTTATAAACAAGTAAGTGCAGAGTGTAATGGTTTCAGAGTCCATTATAGTCTGAACAAAGTCGCTTAAAAGGTTGATGCTTGACAATTTCGCGTGTTACGAGGCGGGTGCTACGCAACACCGCCGTGTACTTTAGTCCACCCACTCTCTATACGTAAGGTCTCTGCATGTCTGTTAAAAAAGTCCGTTTGTGGTGTAGAGGATTCAGAAGGCCGAACAGACGTTCACGACGCAGAGCGAAGCGGACGGCAGTCGATCTCGGACGACATTGTTGTAAAAATTGATCAAGTTGTTCGCGAAGATCGCCGGTAACGATCAAGGATATCGGTTTCATATGTACGTGTGTTCCAGATGTATACCCGAAATCGGTCAATAACATTATGACTGAAAAATTAGGGTACACGAAGGTGTGCGCACGCTGGGAACGAGGAAGTGAAAACAGCTGTCACCAACTACCTTAACGGGCTGGCGGAGGACTTCTTCGCGGCGGGCTCCAAAAATGTATTGACAGAGAAGGTGATTATGTTGAAAAATAGACAAAGAATCGACCTTTTCAATGATGTATGATAATACATTAATAAACCATGTTGTACACTGGAAAAATAATTGGGCTAAAGTTACTTTTTACATAACACTCGTAGTAGATACCGGCAGTCTCATCAACTTTAATAAAATCATGTACGAATACGACACCCACAATTATTCTTCGGTTAGTTAAGGAGGATAGGTTCATGCTAAATTAAGAAGGAAGGCGGAGACTTGCGTCCTACCTAAGACTCCTAAGAGAGAATGTTATGTTGTTCTTTTGAACAGTTTTATTGCAAATTTAATTTTGATATACTGCACATTGGGGGTTTAGACTTTTAACCCATACTTTATGAAACCATGTTGACATCGAAAAATAATTGAACTCTTGTTATTGCAGCGTCGGAATTTTAAAAAATTTCAGAGGAATTATAAAAGATTTATTTTACATATGGGGAAAGACCGAAGTTTTCAGAGATTAAGATAAAAGCTTGAGAGAAGGTTTGTATAAAGCTTCGGCGCAGTTCTTCAACACGCAGCCTGGTACTCATTTAGCAGCTAAAGGCTACTGAAATGGGAATCAAGCGCATCGTGTATTTTACAAAAAAGAAAACAACTCTTAGTGTATGGACGGAAATATCGCATCTTATTCTAAACAACACGACATACATCGCAAATGTGGTGGAGGCAAGCACTACCCCGTGAAAATTTTGTTTTTTATTAGCATCTTACTTTTTTAAGAGAAATAAAAACAGAAGCGATTTACGGGTGTATAGGTTAATTGAGGCACAATCGATTACTGAGCTATTGCCGCAACTTCTACTTAAACAAATTGAAAGTTGGAGGAACAGTTCGTTTGGTTTTTCTGAGACTAATTATATTGATAAAAAAACAC
The DNA here is from genome assembly GCA_018150545.1 of Drosophila ercepeae. Lineage (NCBI taxonomy): Eukaryota > Metazoa > Arthropoda > Insecta > Diptera > Drosophilidae > Drosophila > Drosophila ercepeae. Next base: position 19,852,755 of record JAECWL010000161.1, read on the forward strand.
GGTTTATGATAATGCGTCGGTGGTAAATGTAGCACACAATAGGATTATGCTCAACACATAATAGAACACAAAATGATAACTTTAAAAAAAAAATGTTTGTAGAAAAAAAAATTTTAACCCATGTGAAATTAGGTGACGACATACAAATGTTATTTCCTCTTACCCTTTTTATATACATACCTTAAGAAAACAAAGTTATTTTCATATAAATGAAATAATTTGTATCCGTAGGTTGAACATTACTCCAAATTCTTTTGCGACCATGTTTTTAAATGCATACGTTCAGTTTTAAAGGTGGCAACTGATTGAGGCTGCAATTACAAATTTATTTCCATTTTTGCTGATTGTTTTATAGCACACATCAGTTAGTACGTTGGTTATCTCACTTTGCATCCGCTATAGATTACATGCCCATATAGGCATATATTTGACCCATGAGGACCAGGTCTAGGCCTAGTCTTGGTATTTTCTTTTTTGCTTATTCAGGATACTCATCTGATGTCAAAAAATCGTACGTTTAGTCTTGGCCAAGCTTGTTTTTCTTACCACATTAATGGTATAATTAACCATGTAGGTTCGAGTTTAGGGCAGCTGTAAGAGGGGATTTAACACCAGTGCAGCAGTGCCGGCACCTTGGTTTACAGTCGTCGATCGACTTTTGCTTCCCTGCATATCTCATTGGGCCATAATATCGATTAATTGTGATTACTGATCATGTTAATGACCATGTAACAATAATTATCTGACAGCCAATCAAATGAATGACAATCAAGGAAATTTTGTAAGGTACAATTATAATAATAGGGAACACCATTGAAATAACCAATTGAATCAATCGGTTGGCAATAATACAGTAAACCAAAAAATCAAAATAATCAGGCAGACCACCCACCATTAAAAAAATCAAGCAGTAAATAAAGCAATGCGAGTAAACAAAATCAAAGAGGATAATGATTTAGAAATTACCTAGAAGGCTTCCCATTTTTAATGAGATATGAGAGCAATATCCTGCTTTATAAAGGAAGTAGCTTACACAAATTAAAATGAGCTAATTTATACGTCGAAAAATACGAGAAAAAGAAAATAAATATCCTGGGACCGCAACGAAATATCCGCCATAACAAATATAAAAAAAAGTTGAAATCAATTTTTTAACGGCTTTTTTAAAAGTCGTTGATGTAACCAACAATTATATTTTAAATAATTTCAAACCCAAAAACCATTAAGGAACGATGAGAGCAAAAATAATAAAAAATATAGAAGAACATTAAAAAAAAAAATATGCAAATACTTTTTCGTACAGACTTAAGAGGGGAAATAATTTAGTCCATGATAGACCAATCCATGGAAAAAAATTTCCAATTTAATAATAAATTACTATAAATAACAATTTTATTTCATAACTTTATTAATCCTGATACTTATATCGGCCAGATGCGAAATAATCGTTCACTCGATTATTAAATGGAAAGAAATCAACCTTCACCTAAATAAAATAATTTGACATCATTGAAAATGGTGAAATTTTCATAAACGGATTTAATTAAGTAAATGGATTCTACTTAGATGAGACAATTTTAATAACATTTATTGCCTCAACTACAATAAACAATATTTCATAAACTAATTTGGAAAACAAAATACTTGAATACGTAATTGCTAAGCACTTTAATAATTTAATAATATCCGGTTATATTTTATCAAATAATTCAGAATCTATTTATTCAAAATTAAGCAAATAAGAATACGAATTACTGTAATTATATTCGTACTAATCCTTTTATATTTACTTATATCAATAGTTATTAATTTCAGATATAATTTTTATCAGATATACTTAATCTTTAAATCACGGCAAGCTCATAATCAAATTCAATCTAAAACAAATATTGCCGATAATTCTTTGCTGCGTTACACAAAACTGTAATATCCTCTACAAAGTTATAAAAACACAAGCTAAATTTAATTATAAAGCGATTTTTATATAGCGTGTGTTTTTTATTGATTTTTTCCTATGTTTAGGTGTGGTTTACACTTCATATGTTAGTGAGCACTTAAAGGGTTATATCCACCAAATGCTCAAAACACAAAGCTTTTTTCATGATTTTTTTTAAAATGACATTTAAGATGTAAGGTATATAAATAGTATATCACTGGATTAGCCAACTCTTGAAGAAAAGGAAAAAATGTTATTTTTACGAAATGGCGGCAGTGCAGCGGTTGCCGTGAACCGCCTTTTTGAAAAAGTTCTTCCTCGGCGAGGAGTAGAAGTCGTGTCCAACTCCACCTTTAACAAAAACAACAAATTTTTCATTATCTACATGAGTTTCGCTAGTGAAGTACAAATGATTAAATTTTTAGAATTTTTTTTCGCAAAATGGCGACGGCTTGAAAAAACTCGACTTTAATTGCTTATAACTTTCGTTGTTGTTAATCAATTGCTAAAATCGTGTGTACTAGGTAATCTAATGAAGAAGCTTCAAGCTTTCAAATCAATCGGATGTAAGCTTTTTCAGTATACTGCTCGCCAATTTTGAAAACATGGTCTTGAGAAAAACGCGTTTAAAGTTTCAAAATGCTATACAAGAAGCCTAAAAGTTGTTCGGTAAAAATTTATTTAAACGAATTTTGAGTTTAGATCTGTACTTGGGCCTTGTAGATTTTGATTCTAGGATAGTTTTAGCATGATTAAAGCCAATAAAAAAAATGAAAAAAAAAATTGGTGGATGTCCCTTAAAAAATCTTCTAGTTTTGATTAATATATGCTTATCTTAAATCTTAAGTTTGCGCCGCATGCAGATAGTTTAGTTAACATTTCTGCAGCAAATACAAACGTTGCCATAAAGGATCCTAATACCCAGACAAGAATGATTCCAGCAAAGTTTGACATTCCCAAACTAACAGGGCCAATATCGTCTGGACTACGGGTCATTGTGCTTTCAACTTTTTGTTGTATCTGCATATTTAGGTTGTTCGCTACTACTCGGTACTCCCAATATTTATCCAATCCCGACGAGTGCCAGCTATATATGTGCAAGTTGAAATACTCAAGAAGGGGCCACAACCTGGGAACAAAAGCAACCGTATATTGGTAATACAGATCGTCCTGCATGATAACTAGTTGATCAATAGCATTCGGCACCAAATAGCTTCCGATTGCAAAGTGACCTAAAAGAAATGGATTTAAACATAAGTTTTTCGTGAGAAAAGATTATATGGCACCAAAGGGTAAACGTTCAACGGTAAATCCAATGCGAACCGGTTTTTCTTGGGCCAAATGGAGCAACTGGTTATCGTTATAGATATACAAATTTTTCAACAGATCCATTACTAATTCCTATAAAAATATAATGTTTTAATAGCTATAATATAATATAATATAATATTGTATAATATAATATATTCATTAAATAACAAGTGTGTCTTTTTTTTCGCTATATAAGCGTCCACTAAAATCAAAATATATTTAATGTTTTTAAAAAACTTCACGAAGACATCCCTATTCTTCAGTCGGGATTGGAATAATGTTGTTTAGGGGCACCAGCCTAACCAAAGATCTCGTCTGGTACCACGGGTGATGAGGTCACAAACGGATATAGTGCTTTTCCTCCGCATTGTAATTTTTTGCTGTGAACATCGATGGCCGTTTTTGAGCTCGCTGGTTTTTGTACCAACAGGTAAATGCCTCAAAACAGTAAGAAATGTCCATGCCCATAATTTCCATCAGCTAGTAGATAAGACTTTTCTACCTTGTGATGTAGTCTCAGCCGCTTCATATCTATTCCCAGCAGCGATGTCAAGGTAGAGGTCGCCGACCCGTGACTGTTCGGGAGTCAAATTTGGAAGGGTCCTTTGTGGCACAACGCCTGACCGAAGGCTGCTAATGTCTGGTACCACGGCAGTCAGGAGCCCCGGACGTGATTTAACACCTGAATGCGGGTAGAACATTCATGTTCATGGACTTGCGTTGTACGACCGGGTACCGTGACGCCAGAGATCGGCAGAGGTTTAGATAGACCTCGACCCTCAACTGAGAGTGAAAACCATAACCAAACAGACTGGTTTTATTTGTGTATCCAGCGGAGCATGGTTTCAAGGGGAGCTGATTGACGCATAAATTTATATCCCTCACCCAAGGGGGCTGTGAGATAGAGCCAACATGGCAGGTCACCACGTAAAACCAAAACCGACTTTCATGTCCCATTCAAAACTTTTATGTAAAAACACCGCCACTACCTTCACTACATCTGATATTCCCTAAATCTAACTAACAAATTGTACACTGGACCCCTACTTGAGGTTGTCCTTGGGGACCACCCTCCCTTCCTTTAATAAGAACCGATTTTTCCAGTTATGCTTGCAATTTTTGTTCTGTACACGACGGGGTCAGCTGGTTTCCTCACCTCTTATTGTTCTTCGTGAATACCGAACGGAAAACGACAAAATTCGTATTTGTCGCTTTTATCAAGCCCGTAAAGGAGGTTTTTGTTGCGGCTGTGTCGACATTCTCACTTTGTGTATCCAACCCTTTCTGCTTGTCTGGGTTGGGATTCGATATAAAGGAATGCAGGTCGTCGCCTGTAGAGCAAATCAGAGCTCTCTGGTTCGTTTTTTGTCATAATCATATTGGTTACCATTATATATATATATTTTATATATTTATATATATTTGTAATTGATAAAAATTTAAAAGTATCTCTACAAGTAAATATTGCAGAATAATTATAATAGATTCCTTCCATATATGGGGAAAGATAAAACTATCCATAAAGTAAAATGCTTCGAGGAGATTTGCATACAGCCCTTGGTACATAAACTCGTTCATAAACCCTTGGTACATAAACTCGTACATAAACTTCCGAAAAAACACCAGACTCGTTTTAACCCCTGATACTTTTTATTGAATTTTCAGTACTTCCGAATTTTTGTGATGATTATTACAGAAAAAATAGTCAAAATTCCCGCTTCCCGGTTTCTTGGAAAAAACTGGAAATCCATTAAATTATACAGTTATTAAAAATTGTATGAAACGATACAGTAGAAACAAGCGTTTGAACTCAACCAATTTTTTACACAAATTTGGAGAAAAACGGAGTCAAACATTTACTTTAGGTTTTATATAAATAAATTTATGATTGAATTATTGTCGCATTGGGACACTATTTCCTATAGACTGTGTCCGTACCTTGAATGTTGTAAGTGGTAGTCAACCTAGAAGACCATACATTAAATCACTGTTCACGGTAGGCCGCGAAGATGCCGAACCGTATGCCGCAGTGTGCACGTCGAAGCCGATATAGCCGAAAAAGGGAAAAATTAGTTTTGTTGTGAAATGCAAAAATAGAAAACGTTTTTACCAAAAACCCAGATTTTCATTCTCAGAAGTATTTCCGTATTTTTAAATTAGTTGCCAATTCTATTATATGTAGCTCACATTTTTTGACTAGAAGAGTTTAGAGGGTCTTCAACACATACTTCGTGAAATATTCTTAACATTAGTCGCAGATACCGATTTTAATGGACGATTATAACATTTGTTTGCTCCATACAAATATACCCTTCTTAGTAATAAGTAATATATGTTATATACTCGTTCATATGTATATAATACATAGACTATATATAATATATAATATTGTATTATAATAATAATAAATAATATAAGATATACAATATCAAAGTTTTATAACTTACCTCGGTCGATCCGCGAATGGATGAAACCCATGCCTCCGAGTTTGCCGCCCAAGGTAATTTGTGTGTGCGCAAACGCTGTACGGTGTCGGCCGCCTCACCCATGCTTGGTATAGTTAATATACTGGCAAGGCCACCACCATATATGCTCGTTATGATCAAGTCATTTAGAAAACATGCAAAGAGTAGCACACGAACTGTCAGGGAAACCGCATTACTGTTTTCTGATTGTGATATAAACAGTTTAAAGGTCGTAGACAAACCAAATTTCATACAATCCCACCAGCCTTCACGATTAGCTTCTATATTGTATAGTTTTTGTTCGCTTTTATATGCTACCACCAATCCTAATGTTTCAATAGTAAGGCATACCATGACTGCGGCCCAAAGAGTTCCTTGAAATGGCTCCAGCGGAAGATACCAACTTGCAAGACGTGAAGGTACAGGAACAAGGCATGTTATTCCGGATCGGGCAAGGTACATAGAAAGGTCCAAAAATGTATAATCTTCGTACCATGAATACATGGCGCCAATGCAGATATCTGCTTTGTGTTTAATTATCATGCCCAAAGATCCACTTCCAGACATATTTGGATATATGGTACCCCAATCATCTGCTTCAGCTAATAGTCATTAAAGGGTAGATGAATTCTTCATTGAAAAAATTTAAATTCAAAAGATTGTAACTACAAAATTTATATTAACTTATCATAATTGTAATATTAGGATTAATGGAGCACCTGAAATATTAGGAACAATTTTCTTGGTGCAGTTTGTTCCCGAAATGGACTGCTTTGGTTTATTGTTTTATTATTTGGTTTATTATTTAATGCTCCTTCATATCTAGCCTTTACTGAGCTTAATGGCTCAAACAACACACTTAGTCACGGTGTGAAAATAAATACAAATATAAATAATCTGATTTACAAATGAAGATTATTTTTTGGGTATTTGTTATTATCAATCAAAAATTTCATATATCATAAATGATTGTGAAATATACGATTATGTATAAATATTTAATATACTTATTTCTTATAAATAGATTTTTAAAAAATTTTTTTTTTTTATATATTAGTTTATACCCAATTATAAAAGATCTTTTTATTTTTGTTATGGAAATAATACATACTAAATTACATACTATTTTAATTACTATTATATATTGAGAAAGAAGTAGTGTCTCAAAGACCATAAAAGATAGAGGTGTAATATTTGGAATGTAGACTTATGTAATCCCCACACAGATCAAGTCTGTTTTGAATTTTTGCTACTCTCCCTCTTGGCTATAAAAATGGACATTTTTAATCGTACCATTCAGAAATACTTATATAATTTATCTGTATATAATTATAATAAATTATAATGTTTATAAACACTTTTTGAAGGAAAAGTGGACTCACCGAACGCCATAGTCAATATTTAAAGTGCCTTGAAGCACTTTATATTATTTTACCGCAAAATTTATTACAAGTTATTGTCGCAAAAATAAGTAACTGCCAGCACCCGAACCGAAAAATTTCAACTTTTTACTTTTACCCGAGTGTTCTGACCCAGGCTCTGCACCGCATCCGCCCCGTACCAGCCAAATAGATCAAGTTATATGGCTCTTGAACGCCCAAAAAAATCACCAACGTCGTTTAAGACCAACGTCGACTGCTTCGAAGATAAAGGCTAATTTTTTTAAGTTTCAAAAAGCATACCAAATAAACCGGTTGTTCTCAGCCAATACAAAAAATATTTTGTTTGCTTCAATTAAAAAGAAAATCTTTCACTAGCGCCCGAGCACGAACAGCGAAGATTCACGTTACGATAAGACAAAACAATTTTCTAAGTACAGCTAATCCGGACAAATATCCGGATTCCTTAGTAGAAGCTTCAAAAAGTATGCAATCCATTTAATCAGGAGGGGTGGCCACATCATTTTTGATAAATAAGTGTTAAGAGGAGCCAAAATTAGGATGTTACACTAATAAGCTCCGTTTAAAACTCACTTTGTTCATAAAATTTAACATTTGGAGAAACACAAAGAATCTTACAATTAAGCTATTTATATATTTATGTCCCCGGCGACTTCAACGCGTTGGTATGTGCGCTGGCGGCCTAAGTGGTTTGGGAACCGTTCGCATGCATGGTGGTGTCATGTATTTATTAAATAGACCCGTTCAAGTTCATTTATTTTGAATGGGTCGCGTGGTATTTTTGACTCTGATTGTAGTGGTCGCCCTGCTCATATCAATATCAACTTGGTTCTAGGAAACGCAGTGCCGAAACCTCCACGAGGCGCACATTAAACTCCGACGGTGCACTTTAACAGCATCCGGTCGAGGATAAGCATCAATTAAGATCCGCGAAAATGAGCAAAAGCCGGCGGCCAACCTCAATATGAACATTCCGACTGAAGGACAATGTACCAATTGCCAAATGTCAACACATTACATGAACAAACCACAGTACAATTCAGTATAAGATAATTGAAATATTAACCAATCAAAATTTTCTTCATTGTACATTACAACGCCATGTCATGTTCCCCAATAAATCAGTTACGATCTTAAAACTCAAGGGCCTTTTTTTAGTTCAATTAAATCCTTAAAAGCTTCGGTCAGGAATAGTCAGGAAGAGTTCTTAGCTACTGCGTGAAGTACAAGGTGCGTTCCAAATTAAACAGGAATCTAGCGCCCTCTAGGTGCCCCAATCTATATGTCGACTAGTGCGTTAGAATCTGCTATCCTTTATCGACTTCAAGTAAAAATTATATGACATTTCATCTATTTGAAGTGAAGTTAATTCGTTTTAAAAGTCAGTATGTTTTTGTCATCGGTGCGAAAAGATGAAAGTTGGCGATTGAAACTGTTTTGCATTTGACTCGGGTAAATTATCATTTAAAATTTTAAAGTATTTTAAGTCTCACTTGAACATCTAGATACTTTTTTAATTTAAAAATCGGATACCCCAAAACCACTTAAAAAGAAAATTATTTAATTTGAACAAGAAACACAACCAATTTCATAAGCCACTTAACAACCCAATCTGCCCCACACAAACCCTGACCCCTAACCCCACACCAAGTCCACACATAACCGCACCAAAAATTTCAGACCAGAGTCTAAGGACAGTCAGTCGAAGACAAAACCGCAGGCAACGTTTTCAAAAATTCTTATGCACATGACTTGAAGACGTTGAAAATTTAAATATTCATAAAAAAATTAAAATTAAGTAGAATCATCATATATGATGAAATATGCATTAAAAATGTTAAAAATATTTTATAAAGTAATAATGCATGCGCGTATAACACTTGGACTTAAATTTCTGGTATAAGTATTCGACAAATTCTGTCAATGGCAGCAGATATGGAGCTTTTCCTTAATCAAATACTTTGATTAAATGATTGATTTAAGTTTTTAGGTTTTCATTACGCATATTTGTCGGTCTGTTACATTTCAGTCGATTTATTTTTTAATAAATTCTTTAATATTATTCCTTACCTTTTTAATTGTAATTTTTTTAGGAAAATAAGTCAAAAATAAAGGTTATGTTCGAACTCTTTGTCAGTGAACGGTGGCACCCGCTGAAAAAATTCGTTGGCATACAAGTTCAAATGATGAATGGCAGGCAAAGTGAGAATGCGTGCGAAAAAGAAAGCTATGCAAGAAAACTAGTAAAAAACAAGTAAGGTAGCAGCAGTCGAGTTTCCCGATTGCAAAATACCCTGTACCCTTAGACATGCTTACAATTTATTTATTTAGTATCAATAAATAAATGAAACAATATTCTATTAGAAAAGAGGACCATAACAATATAAATTTGGTATGATTTTGGTTATGAAAATAAGTTTCGTGTGTCATAAAGCCATACACATTTCGCTGTCAACGTCGCAGTCAGCGTCGCGCAATGCGTGTTTTGCTGCGCTTCTGCTTCCCTTGCCATAGATTTTGCATGTGGCATAACTTCCGTGTTTCTTATCCGATTTGGATCAAATTTAAAAATTAGATAGCTTTTATAAGCACCAACTCATATGCCGAATTGCATAGCATTAGGTTTATAATTGTGGGCGTGGCAGTTTTTTGCGGTGTGCGGGGGAGCGGGGGTGATTTCAAAATAAAAAAAAACAAGCTTGTACTGCGTATGGTAATTACCTATCCAACGATATATGGCACATGTCGGTAGCTTTTGTAGTTTCTGAGATCTAGGCGTTGATACGGACAGACAGACGGACGGACGGACAGACGGACATGGCTATATCGACTGGGCTGTTGATGCTGATCAAGAATATATATAATTTATGGGGTCGGAGATGCTTCCTTCTGCCTGTTACATACAATTGCACCATATTATGAAACCCTTTTCACCCATTTTTAATGGGTAAAGGGTATAAAAAGTGTGAAAAGTTATCTTCGGCTTGCCGAAGATGGTATACCCTTGCAGATCTTTCCAAAATTGAAATAAGTACCTACTTATGTAAAAATCAGAAGTCATTTCAAAATTATTGGTATGGCTATGTCAAATAAATAAATATTGAATTCGGTTGCAATAGCTTGGAAAACAAAAAACTTGATCTGCGTGCAACAAAAATAATGATCTGGTAAAAATTTCAAAACGCTAGCTTTAAAACTACTGTCTATTTTTTGCATAGAAACAGACGGACAGACAGACATGGTTATATCGACTCGGCTGTTGATGCTGATCAAGAATATATATACTTTGTGGGGTCGGAGATGCTTCCTTTAATGCGTTACACATTTCTGGACAAAATTATAATACCCTCTGCAAAGGGTATAAAAAGCTAACAATAAATTTTGTCCCTACCCTTAGAGTGTTATGCTTAGACCGAAGTTCGATAAGTTTTTTGTTGTACCAAGATAGTCAAATATCCGATTAGTCCATATTACGTTTTATGGATAAAACGTGGATTAAGAGTGGAAGAAATAAATTTTAATGTCACACACATACATTACCGAAAGTATTCTGAAAGCATATTAATAATTATCAAAAAATAAAATCAATTGACTACTTATTCCCTCCTCACCAAGAGTGTCAAGGAAAAATATGTCCGATTTTAGCCCTGATGTGACATTATTGTATTACATAATCTTTGTATTTTAATCAGCACGATAAGGAATAAAGTATGCATTTTGCTAGCTAAGTTTCAAAGAATAAAGGATCCCACTTTGAATCGGATGACTGTATCATATTATTACCAATCAGAAAGAAATTTGCTTTAAAGATAGCGTTTTTGTAAATATATATTTCATTTAACTAGGTTAAGTAAAATTCAAAATATGTTTTTGAAAAATACGGGATTCAATGATTGTCGGAGTCTACACATGGGATATAGCTGCCATATTACGGAACGACCAGAAATTCTATAGCTTTCATGTTTTTGCAGATAGAAAGTTGAAATTTGATCAGACACTCTTATATGAAGAACTGAACCCATATAAAATACATACGAATCGGCCAACTATATTCTATAGCTAACTGAACGATCAGGAATCCTAACTTTCATGTTTTTGCAGATGAAAAAGTTGGAGTTCGCTAAGAACATCTTTTATTAGAATCTGATCCCATCTCGAAAATTTCACGATTCGACCGATTATATTCTATAGCTGCTATATAACTGAACGCTATGAAAATTCATCCGAAACTTGAATCTTTTTAGGAGTAGAAGCTTGGGACTTTCTTCAAACCCTAACAGGTCTAATTCTGACCTTCTTATTAGGAGCGGCCAACTATATCCGATATTTTCTATATATATATTATATATATTCTATTTACGTGTGCTCGTCGGAAGTGACGTCGCAATAGGAAAGTTTTAAACTTCTTCAAAACTTTATTTCAAAACAAATTATTTGAATCGTCCCTAAAATGTAAACAGATAAACCGTTCGTAAAGAAAGTTTTTTTTCAATATTTAAAAGGAACTATTGAATATACTCGTTGGAGTGTCGCTATTTAAACTAGGTTATTATAGAAGGCTAGTGCATAAAATTAAATACTCACAAGTGTTAATTTGAACCGTACAGTTAAATTTTTCGCAAAAACTTAAAATAATGCGGGTTTCTGTGCCATCGATATACACTTCATAAAAGTCAGAATCGGCTGGAACTCCTATGTCATGAGAATTATATTTTGTGTTCTGTAGATTCGAAATTATTTTTGATTATAAGGGATAGTTCACAAATAAAATTCAAAGATAGAAATTATTTTGTCAGACAAAAAGAAAGCTTATATATAAATAGGATTTTTTTCAAATGTGAAATATGGTAGGATATTTAATGCACCGCCTGTAAAAATCCGTGTTATATATATAAATAACAACTTACATGTTTTATAATTGTATAAGGTCGATAGTCAAAACCTGCAATAACGATTTCGCGTCCCTCCAAATCGATTAGTTTATTGGGAAATAGCGATTTTCCTTTCTGAAATCGATGTTGAGCGGCAAAATATTGATCAAATGTATAAAGCTTTCCCGGCTTTTGTGCTTTTGGTCCAGTAAACTTGTTGGTTCTTATATCGAAAACTTCGCTGTTTAAACTATTTCGAGTAATGAAAAGGATATTTGGTTGATCTGTAAATTCAGTATTGTGTACCATGGTACATTTTAATAAATTCATAATTAATATTAGCATTAAAATTAGTAAGTACCTTGAAAAAAAATATTTCCATACCATTCTTCCTTAAAATTATAGGTATCTAGGACAAAAATAAATTTGTTTTGTAACGATCTCCATATTGAGTACACCGATGACTTAAGAAAGGAGTTAACAAATTCTATCATTTCATTCCCAAAGACAACAAATATCTAAATATAAAGAAACAAATTATTTTTAGTATAAATGGTACAAGATGGTTTTTAAAATGTTTACTTCGCAGTGGGTCTTTTCTATTGCTAGTGTAATGATGAGACACAAATCATCGCAAGGCAAATTGTTTTGTAGAAGCCATTTCTTTTTTAATTCAAACTCAATGTTATCCCTTATAAAACTATTTTTTAGGGAATTTATATTAATGCTCACATAACTACTATAATATTCCATTTGTTGCGGGTGAAAATCATATTGTTTATTCCAGAAAACGCACAAAGTACTGTTGTTTAGATAAGTGCTTACTGCAAAATTAAATCAATTTATTAAATAGTCGTTAAAACATCAATGATTTTATTACTTATTGCGTTTAAGACAATCGACCAACTTATATTCATTTCGAGCTTTTAAATATACGACTATATCTCTTGCAAGGTTAAATTTAAAATGGCAACAAACAACCCATTACGGTACGTTTAATAACGATTCAAAGTTCTCAATTCAAACCAATTAAGCAATTGGGAAAATTACATGAAAGTTTTTGTCTTCTACGCTGAATTCAATACCATTTACATTTACATTGGCGGTCAAGATAGGAGTACAAACGTCTATTTAAATTATATAAAATACCATAAATACAGAATTGAAATTTTGCACAGCCCCAAAATGCTTGCAGGAATATCATGCTTAAACATTTTTACTATAAGAAGACTATATCATTTTTTATTTTCCGAAAAATGTAGTTGTCCTTTCTTGAGGATGGAGGTATAATATGAAATGAATATTGGCGAGGCATGCACCACGAAGAAATATATGGGTTTTCCGCTAAATCTATTTTCAAAATTTGTTTTCCTTGCTATAACGTCAATTATGTACATTTGCATTCAGAATTCTATTTAATTTAATTTTTATACTTGATACTAGTAGAATAAAAATACATTGTATTCATGCAAATATGTAGCACTCATTTGAAACATTTTATTGAAAACTTTTTGAGTCCAAGGTATTTTTATACCTTTCCATTTACATGGAAAACAGGAATGCAGTCAAATTGGAAAATTTACAAAGAAATTACAGACATTTTTGATCAGCTTTAATGTACGCTTTTTTAGCAACAAAATCGGAAAAGTGGCAGGGAGGAGACAAGTGGATTACCGGAACTAATCGAAAAACGTAACTATACACGTATAACCGTTTTTCTTTAACTGCAATAAATTCTCTTAGTGACCGTATCAAAAGGAGAAGGTCCTGTTAAATATATAAAAACTTTGATTGAGACACAAATATCTTGTTTTGTCTTATTTAAATAATTAATTTAGCCGTTGACATTATAAATATCGATCTTCTGCTTATGATATGCATAGAAAAATACTTTATTATATTAAATTTAACAAATTCACAAGCTGGTCCGGTTCATAAAGGTTCCAATCCCTTAATATTGTATTTTTATACCCTGTACCCATTAAAAATGGGTGAAAAGGGTATCATAATATGGTGCAAATGTATGTAACAGGCAGAAGGAAGCATCTCTGACCCCATAAAGTATATATATTCTTGATCAGCATCAACAACCGAGTCGATATAGCCATGTCCGTCTGTCCGTCCGTCTGTCTGTATCAACGCCTAGATCTCAGAAACTACAAGAGCTACAGACATGTGCCATATATCGTTGGATAGGTAATTACCATACGCAGTACAAGTTTGTTTTTTTTATTTGATATCACCCCCCGTTTCCCCGCAAATAGCAAAAAACTGTCACGACCACGCTCCCCCGCAAACCTCAAAAAACTGCCACGCCCACAATTATTGTCCTAATGCTATGCAATTCGGCATATGCGTTGGTGCTTACAAAAGCTATCTAATTTTTAAATTTGAACCAAATCGGATAAGAAACACGGAAGTTATGCCACATGCAAAATCTATGGCAAGGGAAGCAGAAGCGCAGCAAAACACGCATTGCGCAACGCTGACTGCGACGTTGACAGCGAAATGTGTATGGCTTTATGACACACGAAACTTATTTTCATAACCAAAATCATACCAAATTTATATGGTTATGGTCCTCTTTTCTAATAGAATATTGTTTCATTTATTTATTGATACTAAATAAATAAATTGTAAGCATGTCTAAGGGTACAGGGTATTTTGCAATCGGGAAACTCTACTGCTGCTACCTTACTTGTTTTGTATACAAGTCTTGTAAGAATTCGTCGAACATTAGTTAAAAGTCGAATCTGATCTGTTTGATTTTTAGTCTGATTACTCTCTTTAGAATAATTGTGATTAAACAGTCGTGTGTAATTGCTTTAGTAGTCAGACAAATGAGTATTCTGTAATTATAGAATCTCTTTGTTTTTTTTTAACAAAAAACTCAATCATCTAATCAGAATTTATATTTTTTGATTACTTACTTCTATGAAATTTACATAGATAACATATTATGAGATAACATATTAAAGAGTTAAGTTTATGCGTATGCTTAGTTACTAAAATATTAATTTATTTTAAATTGGGAAATATTGAGTCAAAGTCCGGTCCAGTGGGTCTCGAGGGTAGTGCCGTTTGATTCTTCTTCTCGCTCTCTTCCGGGGGTTCTTCGGGCTGCAATACTTAACCGTCTGGCAAGGCTGTTAGGATGCGATTCCATTATCTCGTTATATTTTTTGTCGCTATCTCCTGAATTCCGTCTCAAATTTTTGGCAGCTAAATCTTTTTTAAAGTTTTAGCCTGGAGGGCGCGCATTTTGTTTTGATGCGTTTTGAGAAAAGACCAGGAGCTTATATACTTTGGTATATTCGGACCTTAGTATCAACGGACAGCTTGTTGCGTGAATTAATCAGCCAATATATTTGATACCTTGGTCTTACATGATTGGGTTATCGACGTGACATGTTTTCTAAATGTTAAACTTCTGTCAAGAATAACACCGAGGTATTTGAATGACGTCTTGTGGGCAAGCACTCTTCCGTTTAGTGAGACATTGTGGCAATTGCTCGTCCTCTTTGTGCAGGTCATGTTTGCACATTTTCCAGCATTAATGCTCAGGTTGCACTTCTCCGCCCAGTTATGGAATTTATCTATGTACTGCTGCAGTGCGTCCGAGATTCATAGAATGTTGCAATAAAATAAAGACGTAATCGGCTCCACCCATTTTGAAGCTCATAAATTTCAAACATAAATTCCATAAATTGCAACATATCCAACTCAACCACCAATATTTATTCTCTCTATAAAAACGCCACTAATGAAATTTATATTTTAAATGTAACAACAAAGTTGTGAAAATTGTGCAAAAGATATATATTCAGTTCGATTCTTTATTAGGTGCCAATTCGTACATCAATCATCGCGATCGACAATCCGTTCAAAATTTTTTTTCAATAAGATTTCAGATTATTATCAAATTAAAAAATTGCCTAGTTATGGGGCAACTGAACGGTTATAAATCGTAATAGGGATATGCTCAGCAGGGCACTTCGATTATTTTAATAGCAACAAGGCTGGTTGACGGAAAGGTATGTAAGTTGTCCTGTATAAAAAGAAGTACGAGTTTAACTGCAGATTCAATGTCTGAAGCGGTAAGACTAGAAGGACGCTTTAAATCATTTACGGGTGTAAGAACTACTATACGGCTGGGGGTTCACCAGGTGAAATAGACATCACATTGTTGAATGGAAAATGTAAAGCTGGAGATGTACATAAGCTAACCTGATGTTGGTTGGTGTTCGGACTTTTAGAAAAAGCGATTCAAGATGAGGAAATTGTTTATTAAGTGAGGTGAAATGCTTCCGAACCTCCCGGAAACCGTTTCGAGTTTGTCTCATAAACATCCTCATTTCTCCTACAATGGCTCGACAGGCAAGATAGGACCAGTTCAAATGCCTTTGCACAGTAGATCACCAAGTGGACCATAATAACCAACTCCACCGCATTTCATATGAAAGCAATTGTCGCATAGCCAACAAATAGGATAAAAGTTTCATGGGGCAAAAGTAGCCTCCTAGTAATTCGCATTTCTTCGAATTGAAAATTAAAGGCATTTACATAAATTATGAACTCAAAAAATATGGTCCAGCGGTGAAAACGCAGTGCAAAATAAAGAAAGCAATCCAACAACTGTATCGTGAACGCGGTTGGACTGTAGTATGTACATAGCAACGCCTACGCTTCCGTCTTTTTTCGAATCCCTCTGGATCACTGGTCCTGCTGAAGAAGACCAGTGATCCAGAGGGATTCGAAAAAAAACCACTAAACGGGAAAAGTCACAAGAGCAGTAGCAGATTGCGATCACAAAGCATAACAAAGAATTGCTTTGGCAGCATTGTTTTTGTTTGATACCCAAAATTAAATCGCGAAATCCAAAATTGACGATTTCGGCCGTTGAAAGAAAATTTTCAGAGAAGATGTGTGAACGACTTATTAGTTAGACCAGTATGCCACTGTATTAATGCAGTTTAAACACACATCGTAGGAGCAGTGATAAAGTCGTAAAGTCTCTTAGCCGATATATTATTTAAATTAGATATTAAATGTGTAAAGGGCAGCAATATTTTTATACCCTTGAAAAAGGGTATTATAATTTTGTTTTGTATAATTTTGTTTGTTGTAAAGAAAGCATCTCCGACCCCACAAAGTATATATATTCTTGATCAGCATCAACAGCCGAGTCGATACAGCCATGTCCGTCTGTCCGTCTGTTTCTATGCAAAAAATAGACAGTAGTTTTAAAGCTAGCGTTTTGAAATTTTTACCAGATCATTATTTTTGTTGCACGCAGATCAAGTTTAAGAATCGGTCGGATCGGACACACTATATCATATAGCTGCCATACAAACGACCGATATGAAAACAAGTCTTCGTATGGGAAACTTTTTTGTTTTCCAAGCTATTGCAACTGAATTCAACATTTAGTCATTTGACATAGCCTCACATGATTTGTGAAAGTTTGGTCCGGATCGGATCACTATATCATATAGCTGCTATACAAACGACCGATATGAAAACAAGTCTTTGTATGGAAAACTTTTTTGTTTTCTAACTTATTGATACCAAATTCAACATTTATTCATGTGATATAGCCATACACGATTTGTGAAAGTTTGGTCCGGATCGGACCACTATATCATATAGCTGCCATACAAACGACCGATATGAAAACAAGTCTTTGTATGGAAAACTTTTTTGTTTTCAAGGGTATACCATCTTCGGCAATCCGAAGATAACTTTTCTCACTTGTTGTTATTACATTTTAAAATTAAAATTAAAATAAAATTAATAATCGGATCACACATCGTTGCTTGTGCAGAATAGATATTCATAAATAAATCAATAATTTAAAAAAAATAAAAAAGTTCGAGATACCTTTTTTGTGCAAATCTTGTATTCTATAACGTACAACATGTAACATGAAAGGAAAGCTAGCTTCGGGGAGAGCTCATGTTTATATACCCCTGCAGTTAAATGGCGCCATCTATTAGTAAGAATTATAGAAATCGGATACAGTTGACCGATCCTTATAAAAATTTCAGAATCAGATCAGCTCCCAAGCTTCTACTTCCAAAAACACAAAAGTTATGGTATTTCGTTCTTTGTTCTGTGTTCGGCAGCTATACAGTATGGTCGACCGATCCGTTTTTATTTTTTAGAAATTTTTTAGATTCTCATAAAAGCAGCTCTAGAGCTTTTAAACTTTCTTTCTGCAACATGGAACATAGAAGTTATACCACACCCCAGTGGACATTCTTGTTGCATGTTGTTAGACTGGTAGATGAGTGGCCTAGCTGCAGCAGCTGGTTACGCTTTTCTTCTCGCATGTTGTAATCCATTTTTTGTGCTGGCAGCCGGTTATTTAAGTCGACATTAGTTTAAAACAAGTGAGAAAAGTTATCTTCGGCTTGCCGAAGATGGTATACCCTTGAAAACAAAAAAGTTTTCCATACCAAGACTTGTTTTCAGATCGGTCGTTTGTATGGCAGCTATATGATATAGTGTTCCGATCCGGACCAAACTTTCACAAATCGTGTATGGCTATATCACATGAATAAATGTTGAATTTGGTATCAATAAGTTAGAAAACAAAAAAGTTTTCCATACAAAGACTTGTTTTCATATCGGTCGTTTGTATAGCAGCTATATTATATAGTGATCCGATCCGAAACAAACTCTCAAAAATTATGTATGGCTACGTCAAATGAATAAATGTTGAATTCGGTTGCAATAGCTTGGAAAACAAAAAAGTTTTCCATACAAAGACTTGTTTTCATATCGGTCCTTTGTATGGCAGCTATATGATATAGTGATCCGATCCGAATCAAACTTTTAAAAATTATGTACGGCTATGTCAAATGAATACATGTTGAATTCGGTTGCAATAGATTGGAAAACAAGAAGTTTTTCATACAAAGACTTGTTTTCATATCGGTCCTTTGTATGGCAGCTATATGATATAGTGGTCCGATCCGGACCAAACTTTCACATATCATGTGTGGCTATGTCAAATGAATAAACGTTGAATTCAGTTGCAATAGCTTGGAAAACAAAAAAGTTTCCCATACAAAGACTTGTTTTCATATCGGTCGTTTGTATGGCAGCTATATGATATAGTGGTCCGATCCGACCGATTTTTAAACTTGATCTGCGTGCAAAAAAAACAATGATCTGGTAAAAATTTCAAAACGCTAGCTTTAAAACTACTGTCTATTTTTTGCATAGAAACAGGCGGACAGACGGACAGAGGGACAGACGGACATGGCTATATCGACTCGGCTGTTGATGCTGATCAAGAATATATATACTTTGTGGGGTCGGAGATGCTTCCTTTAATGCGTTACACATTTCTGGACAATTATAATACCCTTTTTCAAGGGTATTAAAATTTAAACCAACCACATCGCCTTGTCATGGAGTCCACCACATTCTAGCATCTTTCCCGAGAAATAAAGCTCCAAGAAGCTTTAACAGTTTCCCATAACTGGCCAACATTGGTGTGATGCTTTTAGCTACATCTTTTTTACCATCTACTCACAGATTCTTTCTTTGCTTTCTTTGTTTTTTGCATTATTTTGACATATCCAGGCTCATCTATGATCTCTTTAATCCAGGGTACACCATACACCATAATACACCATTTCTTTGATATTTAAAGTCCTATCTGTTTAAATTATAATTATAACCGATTCTTTGATCAAGCTTTGTAATTTTGCAAACTCTAAAAAACCAATAAAAGATTTATGCAAAATTAATGGTGTTTCTTAGAGTACAGATCAGAAAAAATAGACAAATAACTTTGCTACAAACAGGAGAAATGGAAATGTAAAAGCACTCCTATTATTTTGAAAGCAACTGTATATCCATATATACATACTTTATAGGGTCGGGTATAAAAAGCGTAACAAGTGAAACAACCATAATCCATAAAAGATGTGTGCGAATATGTATAGTATGTACATATATCATTGCTCGCATGCAATATACATAGGTAAATATTACATGGTTATTAATGTTATGTTAATCTTTTAATTAAAATTAATTTCTAAAATAATTTCTAGATATTAATAAAACTAATTGCTAGAGAAACGTTTCTGGCTTTCCGACACAAATGTAAAATGTAATTACGATTGCTACACGATAGTTTCTCTTGTAGCATTTTGTCTAGTTCCCTTAATGAAAATCAGATTTTGTCAGGCCATTGTTTTCAAGAGTTTCACTTTCTTTTTGAATTTCGGTCGAGTAGTGTAAGCTTTTGAAAAATAAATGTACCTGAAGTAAAAATATGTAATTAAACATATTTACAATAATAAATCTCTATCGACAGCTCACTAGATACGAATATAGTCTTTGATCTATATAATTTTTTTAATATCTGTACAAACATATATGGAAGTTATAAAAGAAAATACTTTTTTATTCAGTACCAGTACCCATTTCTTTTTAAAACAAGAAATGAACATTAAAAGGGAAACGACTTAGAATATGAGCATAGAAACAAAATGTAAATGGAGAAAGCGCGTCAATCAAAGAGATTACGGCCAAAAAACGGTTAACTGAGGCATCGAACCCGCTTACCAAATACATACACACACACACCACGCGCAACCCTGCTGCAAACCTGTTGAATCAAACTTGTTGAAGCTCTGAACAATTGCTCGATTGTAGCGGCTTGAACTTATGTTTCCTCTCTTTCTCTCTCCCAATCTCCTGAACGGTAAGAAATATTTGAACCGGGTATCTTGAGATTATTGGCTAGAGAGCTAGAGACGCACTAGGAAAATATTAGTCTAATATAGGGACACAGGTAGAGTTATAAGTTTTTGTATTTTTTCGTTTCAAACATCTGCGTTGGATGCTAATAAAATTTGAATTCTTTGTTTGGTCAAGAATCTATGAACGTATTTATGTATGTATGTATGTATGCATATGTTCGGACATTCTCGGAGACTGAGCGAGTGGTACCTCACCAAACAAGTTCGGTCGGATTGGTCTTAAGATGAAACTGTTGCAGCATTTTCTTTTAGAGTTCATTCATTTATTTTTAATTTTCGCTCGGTCGGCCTCGGATGTTATTAGTTAAATTGTAACGTAAAACTTCAAAATATTTCAAGTATTGACAAGAATATCTGAAATAAGGTTTTAAATCTCGGTATTTCAACTGCGTCGGAATAGACTAATAAAAGTATTCAATTTTTGTTGAATAAAACCAAGTCTAAAGATCATGCCAAAAAACAAACCTCCGTTGGATAATTTACAAAAACCGTCGAAACGCGAATTATGCCGGAACGACAACACAAATGACGGACAACTTTCCATCAATAGTTGCATTAATATACCTCAAATGGAGCTTTTAAAGATCAATTACGTGCATCAGTGTAAAAAAGCCATTTTGTATAAGCCGAAAAATACCCTAATGTCGTTCTGTCTCGACGAATACCGCCGCCCACCATATGAACTAAAAACCTTGAAGGGAATAAACTCTCGAAGCCGTCAGATGGTATCCATAGAGAATTGTGACAGTCCTACAAAATTTACATCTTGGCAATCAATTTCGCAGTCGGTCAATAAACACAAACTATCAAAAAAAAACTCGTCTCGAAAAGAATCTTCGACGGGCAATTGTTCCTGTCACGTCGCAGATTGTGGTTCGGATTCAAGCGAGGCCAGAGCACTATCTACTGGCGGCGAGAATTCAGAAAGCAGGGAATGCAACCGCAATATTTGTCATGAATATAAGGGAACTAAATCGCGTGCGGATCGTATTGCGCTCATTGAGAAAGACGAAATGTTTTCACGCCAAAACACCCATTTGCAGTCTCGGATTCCCATTCCTATAACTTCGTATAACCCACGAGTAATACACAATTGTGACCAAACACCAAAATGGATGCTTCAAAATGGAAAAAAAGTGACAAAAAGTGACTGTGACGCCAGCACAAGGAGCAACGGCTTCTTTTCCCCACATTGCAAATCTCCACGTTTTCAAAAGAAACTCAAATTAGACCGCGTTCATATTCGTAAAAAAAGGCAGTCGCTACTAATTATAAACCAACCAGATCTGTCCTTGGAGCATGAGCCTTCTAACAGGTGTCAGAACCGCACACGTTTTATGTATGAATGTGTGACTGAAAATAATATAAATTTCAAAAATAAATCTGACTCTCGATTTTCCTTGCCCAATAAAAGTACAAAAAAAGGCGAAAAAAATGATAATTTTACAAATATTCATTATATAAGAGATACAGAGCAATCCGAAGGCTTAAATATTTACTCACAAATAAAGACACAAGGGGATCCCAACGATTTGCAAAATTTGTCTAAAAAGGACTTGCGGAAGGTCACAACGAATGAATTGATTAAAGCTGTTACCGAAAAAACAAAACAGTGTAACATAGATATAGAAAAGAAACTAAATTATATGAAAGTAAGAGAGGAGGAAACATCTACTGAAAGTTGGATTAATGAGTCTTTAATTGATGACAAGACCAACGATTTAAAATTCATTAAATATTCCAAAGAGGCCTCACTGTCTACATCATCATCCTCATCTACTAAACCCAATTACGACAATATCTCCATATGCGATTCTGACACAAGTTGTTGGCAATGTAAAGTCAAGTATTCACAATTGGACGAGTGTAATTTAAGCAATCCTGCGAAAAAGAGTTGCAATTCCTCCGAAGGGATTTTTTGGAATAGTTCCTACAATGAATTTGCTGCGGATATTGCTTCAAGCACTTGTAGCTTGTTTAGTTGTGATGATGATAACTGTTCATGCTACAGTGTAAGCATAGATGAAGACTTGCAACCGAAACACGAAGATGAAACTGGAAATTATAGTAGCAATGAAAAGCTCAAGGTAGGAACAGTTTTTACAGTTAATTCATAAATGTCTCCTGGCCTTAGGGCAATCTTTCGCTGCCATGTAATATAATCCTTATGTTTAAACTAAGGTGGGTCAAAAACCATAGTAAAACCCATTTTCAGAATATTTCACGAAGAAAGTAGAAAAGTAAAAACATGTTAATTGAACAATTTGGCGGATAAATATTGACCCGCCCTAGTTCACTCGTAGACATACGAGTATTTACATATAAATTATTTTCCGTTTAATTAAAAACTTCGATTTTTATCATGTGGTTTTATTCAACTCCAAATTGTGACTGAACAGAAAAGATTTAAGAATACCCAAAGCTAGCTGTGGGTGTTAGGCAGCGCCAGGGCAGAGCTCTGCAGATCTGGTTTAAACTGACCATGATCTGCAATGTCAGCAATTTGTCGTCAAGGGCCGAAGGTGCGCGCGCAAGGACGTTGCAATTTCGACGTTGCAAGCGGATGTTTTAGTTTATTGAACTGAACAATCTATTAAAATGTTGCAGTTCTTGTTCAATTTTTTGTTATTTATTTGTTAAATGTTTGTTTTGTATTTATTGTTATAGACTGTTGTAATTGTTTAGGCTAGTCCATCTGCCTGTCTTGTCAGCTTTAAAGATATCGAGAAGGTATAATAGTTTTGTTTACAACTGTGCAAAGCAAGTCTGAAATCGATAGCTTTAAAACCGGAAAACTAGTTTTCATAAAAATAACACGACTGGGGAGGTGATCCTGGCCAAGCATATACGAGTATAAACTTATAGCAAAGGCTCCTTTACTTTGTTGCAAACATTTAACCAAAATTATTATATTCTCTGCAGGATAGTGAAAATTCCTTTAGGTTAAAACTATTCATTAAATAAGGAAATTAATAATTTTTTATTTAATAATTTGGTTCAAGTGGAACTATTGAAAATTTTTCTTCAAAAGAATTTTTAAAACTTGTAATTATTTTTTTTAAAGATACTGGTATTTTTGTTGTTGCTGCGAAATATTGTTCGTAACACTATAAACATGGTTAACACGATATCTCAACTACTTCTGAACCTATTATCCGATATTTGTTAACAATGTTCCTTAAAGAAGAAGATCATATCGTATCCCAAAAATGTAACTTTTTTCATTCCAAAATATTTAATAAAGGAAAAACCGCTTGTATAAACGTTTGTTAATTAAATGTTTTCAAGAAAAATGTTTTCGATTTTCCATAGTTTCAAATATTGCAACATACATTAATTTACATTAGTAATAAATTCAAGTTTGACCTTTTGTGAATACTCGCACCGTTTATTAGGCACAGCAGCTATTTTTATACCAAAGTTTTTAGAAAAGATGAACCGCAAGTACTTGCAGTATAACTAATCAGGTATATCCAAATTTTTATACCCGTTGCTCATAGAGTAAAATCGTATTGAAGTCGGTCCCCATGGGCGCGGGGTTAAATTGGGCCTCAATCAGCGCGCCGTTATAAATAAAGCTAATCTGCTCGGTCATGTCTTCATCCTCGGTTAAAGGCTAAGGCCTATCTTAAACCTCTTCCGATCTTTGGGATCACGGCATCTGGTTGAAAACGCAACTCCATGCCGAAATTTTTATCTTCTTAATGGATGCTCCCACAAAGGGGCCATCAGCAAATGATCCGATTTAGGTCAAGCGCCGTTTTGTTCGATAAATTGTTTACCATAATGCTAAGTCTTCAGCCGTCTGGCTTGCCCTTATCAAAGAAAAACCGTAAGATATATCGTTTACTCTTTGCTAGTATCCTTGTACTCTTTAAGTGCAAATGGGATACAAATAAAATCTTAAATATGTTGACCTCCTTTTCTTGACACTTCAAGATGTACCATGCCCCTTGACAAGAATGCTCCATTATAATTAAGGCTATACTTGTAATACAAATTAATATTAATATTATACGTGTAATACAAAGTAGAATCATCTGAAATCTAAATATTTTCTGTTGTACAACAGCCAGAAAAGCTGGTAAACTGATCGTTTTAGTTCACACGGATAGACTCAATGGAAAGAGGCTAAAGTCTATAAGAAATACTGTCATTTAACAATGTAAGAATAATTTAAGAATAAATTTATTATTTCATAATTAAATTCTATGAAACTGTCAATTGCGTAACTTAGGACTCATTTCTTTTCTTTTTCTGAAAACTTCATAAAGATTGGTCGTAACGGATTTTCGAAAGTGTATTCTAAAAATTTAGGTTAAGAGCATCGATTTGTATAACAGTTTATTAGCGGTCTTCGAATTTTTGCAAAAATAAATTTTATTAGTAGTAAAAGTAATTATTCTGGCGGTTTCTTGATTTTTAATTTAAAAAATATATATTTAAATCGTAAAATTTTTTTTATGGCTTGAAAGTTTAATATGAAATAGTTACTCAATTGAAAACGGAATACTCCTGACTGTCTTCATGATAATATACTTTTGTTGTACTTTGTTTGATTTTCTTTTCAGATTAATTACGACTCAAAAACTATACCTAAATCTGCCAAGAGTGAACCTGATGTAGTGATGCTACCGCCACCTTGCCCCTTTTTGCACGATGTTGTGGAAATTGAAAACAAACAGGTAAATCGAAGGATAGTTTTTATAAAATTGGACGTTTTTTTTTTTTTTAATTTTTTTCTATTTAAAGATTTTCTATCAACGCGTAGAAAAACTGTTAAACTCAAACCCTAAGGTTAATCAGGATGCCACAGAAATTGCTTCCTATGAAAATCGGTCCATATCGTCCTGGCACAGCCTATTCCGGCAATAAATTTCGAGTTGAATGATTTGGTTTGTATAAGGTGCTAAGGTTAGATAAAAGAATTCGAAAATTAAAAACATTCGGAATCTTGTAGCACCGCTAAAATTTTACGATTGCAATTTCTGTGGTATTCCAGTGGGTATGGCTGTCAAATGAATAAATGTTGAATTCGGTTGCAATAGCTTGGAAAGCTAACAAAAAAGTTTTCCATACAAATGCTTGTTTTCATATCGGTCGTTTGTATGGCAGCTAAAATAATGCATGGCTATGTCAAATGAATAAATGTTTAATTGGTTTGCGATAGATTGGAGAACAAAAAAGTTTTCCGTACAAAAACTTGAAATCTGATTGATCGTTTGTATGGCAGCTATATGACATAGTGGTCCGATCCGACCGATTTTTAAACTTGATCTGCGTACAACAAAAATAATGATCTGGTAAAAATTTCAAAACGCAAGCTTTAAAACTACTGTCTATTTTTTGCGTAGAAACAGGACGGACAGACGGACGTGGCTATATCGACTCGGCTGTTGATGCTGATCAAGAATATATATGCTTTGTGGGGTCGGAGATGCTTCCTTTAATGCGTTACACATTTCTGGACAAAATTATAATACCCTCTGCAAGGGTATAAAAATGCAATGCCGAACTTAACGCTTGTTCAAAGAAGCCAGACAAAAATACCTTTTAGTAAACCTACCAAAAAACGACAAAAATACACACCAAAGAATCACCAAATAAACAATAAAAATTTTCTAGAAAACAAGAAAGGAAAGACAACCCGATTGAATTACCTGCAAAAGAACAATATTATACAGCATTTATTATGGTACAGTAGATATTCCGCATACTCAAGCCCTTCCTCAATCCTAGTTTCTTCTCAAAACTCCCATGCAAATAACCAAAATATTATAATCATAGAAGACACTTATATATATACATATATAACTTTTTTTGTCTTATTAATGTATTTTAAAATTCTTTAATGGAATCCATAACAAAATGGAGAGAGCTAAAACAAAATGATTGGAATGCATATAAACGCTAAAACCATTAAAATGAATAGCGTACTAGAAGTACCAAACCAAAAAACTACGCATACAAGCCAGCTTCATAAGAATTACATAAAATATACAGCAAGTGTCCACTCCCAAACAAATCTGGACTAACATAAAAAGGCTATCGGGTTCTTCAAAAAAAAAATAATAAACCCTTTAGATCATATAAAGGACTTTACTGTTCTTAAACAACTAACACAAATAAAAATAGGAGTTAACAACCTACATTATAAAACCATTTCCTACCAACCGAAAATTCTCTGTACGCATACAAAGTGCTAATTCAAATTTATACCCTTAACACAATGAACCTTAGGGCTTTTAACCCTTTTCCCGCAAGCTTTTATTAAAATAAGCATTACGTTTAATACTTTGCCTCATATGAAACATTTTTATACCCTTGAAAAAGGGTATTATAATTTTGTCCAGAAATGTGTAACGCATTAAAGGAAGCAGCTCCAACCCCACAAAGTATATATATTCTTGATCAGCATCAACAGCCGAGTCGATATAGCCATGTCCGTCTGTCCGTCTGTTTCTATGCAAAAAATAGACAGTAGTTTTAAAGCTAGCATTTTGAAATTTTTACCAGATCATTATTTTTGTTGCACGCAGATCAAGTTTAAGAATTGTTCGGATCGGACCACTATATCATATAGCTGCCATACAAACGACCGATATGAAAACAAGTCTTTGTATGAAAAACTTTTTTGTTTTCCAAGCTATTGCAACCAATTAAACATTTTTTCATTTGATATAGCCATACACGATTTGTGAAAGTTTGGTCCGGATCGGATCACTATATCATATAGCTGCCATACAAACGACCGATATGAAAACAAGTCTTTGTATGGAAAATTTTTTTGTTTTCCAACCTATTGCAACCGAATTCAACATTTATTCATTTGATATAGCCATACACAAATTGTGAAAGTTTGGTCCGGATCGGACCAGTATATCATATAGCTGGCATACAAATGACCTATCTGAAAACAATGACCTATGGAAAACTTTTTTGTTTTCAAGGGTATACCATCTTCGGCATGCCGAAGATAACTTTTCTCATTTATTTTTACTACACTTAAACTGTAAGTTAAATTTAAAAAAACAAACACGGGTTCCAAACAGTCTTTAGAAAATTGTTAGTTGTTTCATATTCACGAAACTGTAATCCATTACACATCAAACTCATAAACGCTACTATACCGAATTGTAATCATCTAAAAATCTTAGCTCTTATTATTTCTAAACGAGACCTCCTAACGCTTAGCATCAAACAAAAACAAACGTTATGCAGGGCGGTATACTCCCTAAAATTGCTTACGGATTATCGACTTATGGACACTCATCAAATCGAACATAAAATCTATAAATAATAAATTTTGAAAACATCCCAAACATCTACTTCTAAACCTTTACCATCTGCAACTAGGACAGCAAGCTGACTTGCAATGGAATATCAAGGATGCCTCAAGGATGCATTAAGGATATATCATATCATATACAAGCCATATACAAAACTTTGGACTTACTAACAAAATATAATGTACACAATACATGTAAAAAACGAAACGAAATCCTTGCAGTTAATGCTCTTAAAATTAAGTAGTACGCTAACAATCGGATATAGTTCGCCAATAAGAACTTCAAAATAGGACTAGTTGCTTGTAAACTAAATTTTGAAAACGTCCCGAACATCTACTTCTTAAATCATCAATGTTCTGTTATACGTATAAAATTTTGTAGGTTAACCTTACTCTTCATAAAAGATGTTTTGGGCAACTTTCATTAAGGCAAAATTGATGTTATAACATATTCGATCATTCAGATATATGGATATCTATAGGCCTATCCTCATAAAAAGTTCTTCATGGGTCCAAATCCTCATATAAGAGGCTCTCGCTGAATTATATCTTTCAATATGACAAAAAAAAGGGAAGTCGTACCATATCCGTTCGTTCAGTTCGATAAATTTAAAACTGAGAGCTTAGAAACAGATAGAACGATACCTCTGCAAGGGAAAAAGAATAAATATTATGATGGAAATTACATCAAATGTACAAACTAATAAAATAATAAATTAATTTTTAGGACTCTGAGGCAAGATGTCTTAAGCGCGGACACGTACTAACGGAACTTTTAGAGACGGAGAAGATCTACGTAAATGAAATAGGTTCAATTTTGGAGGTAAGAAAAAAGTTTTTTCGCAAATAAAACTATGGCTGTCAAACTATATACAAACTTTATTTTCATGAAAACATTTAACAACGCGTTAATTACAAATTCTTTAAAAAAAATTTAGCATGGGATTGCCCACGCGACGACAACCATTTAACATAACTTGTCCATTACATAAATATTGTTTAGGTATGTTAAATCCCTGTGAAGTTTTCGCTTAAGAAGTACTGTTATAGCGAGAGGACAGTATAATGTCGCTAGCAAGATATAAATAGCGAGAAATAAAATAATATAATAATAACTATGACTGAATATAACAATAACAAGCTAACATAAATTTATTGCTTTATTCTTTAACTCAAACCACAGCGCCAAATAGAAAAAAAATTTGAAAATACAAAAAATCGTAAGAATCGAATATGACGTAAAGCAAAAGTTGCGTTTTAGAGATAAGAAGATACAATTTAGAGAAAAAGTGCAAAAAGCCCATAAACAAGATCCAATGCTTGGATTAAATATGTGTATTTATTTACCAAATATATCGCTGTACACGCGAGGCGATACGGATAAACAATATATTATCATACGAATATTTAAATAATTGGATTCTATAGTTTATAGTAAATGAGGTTTGCTTTCTATCGGCTCTATGGATGGGAAGCAATAAAGCTTGCCATTCCGTATCTGCCACAATTGGCGTTACTTACAATATTGGTATACTCAATATTCACATTCGGCCTTCTGACAATAAATTTACATCAAATTTACAAAAAATAAATTAAAAACTTCCTTCAAGTTTCAAACCAATATCAACCATCCTAAAACGTTGGAAATGAAATCTTTACCCGTATCTGAAATAATAAAGAAAAGTTTCCAAAACTTTGCTTCATAATTTTCTAAAAGATTATAAAATACAATATTAAACTTTTCCTGAGCTTTCTGATTCGCTTTTTTTCGGCCACAAACCGCTAAACGACCTGAATTTTATAAAGGACTCACGTCCTGAGTCGATATACATAAGCATGTTCGTCTGTTTCTCTGAAAAATTGTCTCTCTCCGTTTTGAAGCTATCTCCTTCAACCTTCACACACACTTGTTTTCTTCGCACGCAATATGTTAAGTCGGAACAGCCGAAATCGGGTTTCTATATACTATATCCGTCATATAACTAAACGATAGCAAATACTTTCATTTCCTGTTCAACTAACAAGTAAAATGGCCATAACAGACAGTTAAAATTCGCTAGGAGCCGCTTTTATACATAGGCTTACATAAACATAAGATAGGCTTATAGCTAAAAGAGGAAAATTTTGATGTAGTAAGAATAGTGCTATTCTAATAATCCTTCTTTGATGTATTGATGCATTGATGCTTTCATTTGTGCGGAGCCTGCAACTCTTGCAGGTATTTTCAAATGTTAATGAAGCTGTGGCTGAAGCTGATACTATCAGCCGTTTTGCGTATTTTACTGCAGCTTCTCACAGACCACCAAAGGATAATCATGATGGTGTACATTTGATGCATTTTATTAATTTTAGGACAAAGACACTCTGTGGAAATATTTTTAACTTGATCAAACGGCGTGACCATCGTCATCAAACGGCGTGACCATCGTCAATTGACAACGGGATAAAAATTTGGCTAATCTCAATTAATTTTTAACAACATTTTTTAATTAAGGAATGAATCATGGGACAATCTTCTATCTTCATTAGAGAAATCCTCTCCTCCTCTATTAAAGAAGCAGCAAGTGCCTTTGCTTCATGAAAACTATACGAGCTTGGGCAGACCTTCGCCGACAATCATACAATATTTAGCAATCTAAGTGACCCTAACTTCATGAGCTTAAAGCCACAAAAGCTCCGGGACTAGAAATCATTTGCCTTAAACCCTTTTCTCGTAAAGGTGTTATGTAAAGATGTTTGTTCAAAAAGTATCGCGAATTTTGAATTTTCGTAGGTTAAATATAATCGAATAAAGATTTTTTTGTGGCGTTATGTTGGTACTCATGTCTGTCACTTATTCCGACAACCTCGGCCAGTTTGAATGTTTACTTAATTGTTTTGGATCGTCTTCGATTTTTTGGTCAATTTTGGTCGCAATTGACCAAAAAACAGCTTCGCATGAACAATGCATGAACAACACACCTATGATGCCGCAGCCACCGTATTCCCCAGATCTGGCCCCCTGTGACTTTTTCTTGTTCCCTAAACTGAACAGGCCCATGAAAGGACGACGTTATGCCACGATTGACGAGATAAAGACGGTATCGAAGGAGGAACTGAACAAGATAAAAAAAATGATTTTTTGAAGTGCTTCGAAGATTGGAAAAACCGTTGGTACAAGTGCATAATATCTCATGGGGATTACTTTGAAAGTGACAAAATAGGTATTCAAGAATAAATAAATAATTTTTGAAAAATCACAAAATACGCAATATTTTTTGAACACACCTCGTACATCACAAAAATAATAAACGAGTGACTGCGGCTCTTCTATTTCCTATAAGTTTGGAACACTGCTTAAGTAATTCCAATATTTAAGCCCAAAAAACCAGTCAGTCTACTATCCTCAGTATATGAAATCGAATGTAGATAAAATGGTGAAAACATAGTAGTACACATCCGATAGTAAGAATAAAGAAAATTATAAGGATAACATTTTCTAGATGCCGTTCTACTGGACATAAAAGCAGCGTTTTAGCGAGATAAAACGGACTTATTTTTAGAATGAAAAAATTTACTTTCCTATCGAAATAATAAAAGAAATGTACAGCTTTCTCAGTAATAGATCCTTTCCGGTACATATTGGAAAGGCTAGTTCGTAACCAGTTGAAAAACACGCAATCTGTCCCCAAGGGTCTTGCCTTTCACCATCCCTTTATAACCCGCTCAATTTTTAAAACTTTGCCGACAACACTGCTATTCTTCTGAGTTATTAGCTAGTAATACACTAGTTTCTAACTTCGAGAAGTAGAGAATTTAAGGTTATCCAGCTAAAACTCAGGCTTAATTTAAAAAAAAAAAATTAAAAACCCAGCCACAGATTAGTTGGTAAGAAATGTGAAATATTTGGGTATAGTACTAGATACAAAATTAACCTACATGGATCATATTTTCTACATAGTTCAAAAAGTAAACGAACTCTATAAATTTTTGTTAATAGAAAATGTTGATTATTAGCGGCGAATCATATGAGAGCGGTACGCCGTGGCTGTATTTAAGTATACATATATTATATGTAAGAGGTACGCACACGTCGTACATGTGACCGCAACGATGGTTTATTTGTGATTGAAAAGTTTCTTGCTTCTTAACACTATTCTTATTCCTAGATCGATGTGTTCGGTGAAGTCAAACACACATACTTATACAAGAAATATACGTCTTAGTGTTAATCGCGGAGATCGTTAACACCGTATTTCGATGGGAGCACGTTACCTTTGGTATAAATTAAAAAATTTAATTAATTCCACGGGTCTTACTTTTGACAAGTTTTTTATTAGTACATCAGCTATAATTGTATTGAAAAACCATATTTGAAAAACAACTTGCCGTTCATTAACAACTTGACGAACAAAAGGATAATGAATATCCACATGCTTTGTCACCTCCGTAACCTACTTTAATTAATAACCGCCTCATGGCGATTGCCTCTTTCCACGCTGTTGACAATGACATGTACTCAGCCTCGGTACTGCTGAGTGCTACGCTGTTCTGCTTCTCCTATTTGCATGATACCGAATCTCCAGCTATAAAGAACACTTGGACTTTATACGATTTCAGCTGTGTCATCTACCTTCGATCATTTTTCGTTTCACGCCAATTGATGCCCAGCATCCAAAGGCGTAGCCCATCTGATGCAGACGGAACAGATGTATCTCCTTCACGATGTACCTCCATGCCTAGAAACAATTGTAGCGGCCCCTTATC
Source organism: Drosophila ercepeae (assembly GCA_018150545.1). Classification (NCBI taxonomy): domain Eukaryota; kingdom Metazoa; phylum Arthropoda; class Insecta; order Diptera; family Drosophilidae; genus Drosophila; species Drosophila ercepeae. Next base: position 19,885,552 of record JAECWL010000161.1, read on the forward strand.
TACATATTAGAAAGCCGTAGAGATCGATGTATTATTGATGGACATGTTGGCTCGTTTCTACAAGCAGGCCTTATTTTTCTTCGGTATAGAACGCAACGCACCCTCCAATTACACATTCCATTCCGTTCCTGCTTGTTTCAACCCATATATGTCCTTCGATATAGTACACGTGCTGGTTGATTGTCATTTGTATACCCTAGAGGTTGCTACATGTATACAGTATCCGTCAGATCGCTGTTAAGGTATACCGTGCATACATCCATCTGATTAAGGAAAAGCCCCATGTCTGTTTTTCTAGTGAAAACATCTCATTATAGTTTACACCATAACGTTGCGAACACCCTTTCGCAACAAGTCGCACTTTAAATCGCTTCAGATGCAGCCAATTGTCTTCTGGTTAAAGGGTAATCCAGTCCAGACTTCCCTATTTGATTCGCAATCAAAGCATCATATTCAAGCTGCAACCCTCACGCCATCGGAAGGCATACTCGCTATGGAACCGTACGTCAATGGAATCGGTTCGTCTGTTGAAACCATAGGGCCAGGTATGTTGTATTGTTTTTTTGGGGTCCAGGTTTGCCCGTGCGTTTTATTTTTGGTCTGCCCGGTCCCACCCGTACGACTTCATGTTTGGCAAAACTTTTGACGCAAATAAAACTTTGACCAATTTTAATTTACACAGACAATCTCCTTTTTCCCTTTCCTCTTTGAACTTCGTGAACAGTTTTCTTTTACAACACATATGGCTGGTCGTGCCACTGTCATAGACACCACGGTTAAAACCCGTCCCTGTCTAGAGAGCCAAGCAAAGCACATTGTTTCGGTTGCTGTTTGTTCTTGTTCTCCACTGGCGCAGCGTTGCTGCGCCAATTTTTTATCTGCCCAACCTTATAACTCATTAATAACTTTTTGTGTTCGGTCCGGTATTTGTAGCACCGTTATATCGTCGCTGCCCTGTGTTCGCCGCCAACGATAGTGCACCAGCATTCTCGCCCTCTCTCCTTTCGCCTTCTTCTTTCAAATTAATGCACAGACTTTCAAAATTGCGCATAGATGTTTTTACTCCACATATAATCATATCAGCAGCCCAGATTAGCCTTTAGTCGTAAGTTATATTAATGTTTTATTATATGTTTAATTTCTCCAAAAATATACTTTGAATTATAAATTACTAACGGAATTTAATATCGTCACGAATTCAAGCAGCGAAAGCACAACTCAGCTGGTATCTTTTAGGATAAGATAAGAATAAAAAAACAAAGTATAATATTTTAATAAAGAGACGAATAAATTGAATTGAAAACAAATTTTCCAACAAACGAAATTTTAATACCTGTATCTTTAAAAAAGTCAAAAATGGGATATACCTTTTTTCTTTAATTTCCTTTTTAGCCATTCCGTGTTTTTATACCCTTGAAAAAGGGTATTATAATTTTGTCCAGAAATGTGTAACGCATTAAAGACAGCATCTCCGACCCCACTAAGTATATATATTCTTGATCAGCATCAACAGCCGAGTCGATATAGCCATGTCCGTCTGTCCGTCTGTTTCTATGCAAAAAATAGACAGTAGTTTTAAAGCTAGCGTTTTGAAATTTTTACCAGATCATTGTTTTTTTTGCACGCAGATCAAGTTAAAATCAAGTCAAATCCGACGGATCGGACCACTATATCATATAGCTGCCATACAAACGACCGATATGAAAACAAGTCTTTGTATGGAAAACTTTTGTGTTTTCCAACCTTTTGCAACCGAATTCAACATTTATTCATTTGACATAGCCATACATGATTTGTTAAAATTTGATCCGGATCGGACCACTATATCATATAGTTGCCATACAAACGACCGATATGAAAACAAGTCTTTGTATGGAAAACTTTTTTGTTTTCAAGGGTATACCATCTTCGGCAAGGCGAAGATAACTTTTCTCACTTGTTTTTTTTTTAATGTACGATTATTGTTAAGCTTATTAAAATCAGGGAACTTCCGCCCTATGGAGAGGGGTTTTGACATCTAGACCTCACACAGACATAAAAACCCATGAATAAGAAGAATCCAATGTTAGACAATGGGGCGTTGAAAACCTGAATTAAAAACAGTGAGGAGTAAGCATAGTGTAAAGGCGCGTCGGTGAGTGACGCGGATGGTCCATGCTCGAACCCTGTTCGTTCCTGGTCAAGTCAACTTTTCGATTTTAATGACAATTTCATTAAGTAATTTATATTTATTTTTTTCTGTTTCGAATATTTTAAACTTTTTTATTTGCATAAATCTATAACATAAATCTCTGACAAGTCCGACGCCCACGCTATAAACGCTGGAGTTACCCCAGGTAGCGTACTTGGACCGACGCTGTACGTCCTTTATACAGCAGACATTCGCACAAGCAGACTACTAATGACTTCTACGTTTGCGACTACACAGCGTTTTAAGTCGTACACGCAACAACTTAACTTTCTTCTCACCTAGTGGCCGTGGAGAAGTGGCTATATGACTGGCGAAACAAAATATACGAACAAAAATGCAAGCATGTAACATTCACACTCAATCGGCAAGACTGTCATTCGATCACCTTAAACTAAACCGTACTCCCGAAAGCAAATGAAGTTACGTTTCTTTTAGTGCACCTCGACCGAAGGCTCACCTGGTGCAGGCACATCGAACACAAAAAAAATTGGCTTAGATGAGAGCTGTTGCTGAACGTCACTTGTGCTGCTTGATTAGAGTGAGATTGCGGTATTTTAAAGGGATAGTGCAAAATGAGTAATGAAAAAAACAAAGCTCCTGCTCGAAACTCGAGTACCAAGAATTTCTAATGAGCCAAAACCGACACAAGCAAACTCGTTAATTGCGCGTAGCCTAATAAATCTATTAAAAGCGAACATAATATGGACAATCTCGGAAAGTAACGTTCCTCACAATCCTGACTTGCTGAAATCAGAAATGAGATATGTGCCACACCCTGCGTTATCTGAGAAGCAGTGGCTTGCAGTTCCTGAAATGCAAAATGGTTTGACTGCTTGTGAGTTTGACTGAACTTTTGAAAACCATGCAGGCAACCCCAGCACTCAAGCAGCATGCGAAGAGGCACCAAGTGGTGTACAGCAACCGACATATTTCTATCGTCGGATGTGTTGCAGAGCCAAAGGAAAGTTTTCTAAAACGATGTTAGATCTGTTTAATTTGTTTAGATTCCGGAGGAGAAAGATAATTATCCAGTGACTAAACATATAATAATTCCCATTTATACTGTTTTTATTATAATAATTAAAGGGATTGAAAATCTTGAGCGAACGAAAATAACGAAAATACTATGGAAATTTTATTTCATTTAATCTCGAATAAACCTGTTCTGATATTTTTTGACCCGCAATATTCTTTGAGTTGCAAACTGATGCAAGTATGGAACAATACTTTTTAATTGAATAGAAAATAAACATCATGTATTCAAATACTTCAGAAAAATAACTGCATGTGTAAAAATCAGGTACCACCATGTCAATGGTAAAAGCCGTAAAACATTTTCGCCATTATCCAATTGGCTGTGAATTTGTCTATAAAGATTTTTTAAAAGCTTAAAAAGCTTAAAAAGGAAATCCGTCCAAAATTTGAAGTTGTAGGCATGTTCCTGAGCAACGACCCCGAGATAATGAATATTGTCAATAAATTGCATTTAGATGAGTTGGCCGAAAACTTGGCCAAAGCGTATGATCCGCAAAATAGGTGTATTATATCGTAAAGTCAAAAGACGAGTTTAGATCAACTTTTGTGCCAGTTGTACCCTGAGTTTTTAAATGTTTAAATGGTCGGTATTCACCCAATTCACAAATCAATAATGTATTTAGATTGGTAAAAAACACTAGATAAAATTTATCATTATAACAAGTATTAGCTTGACAAAATGAACAAGTACATGCAAAAATTCGTTTTAAACTGCATAACTTGTAGATCTAGAAAAGCTCAAGTTGAACTTCTCCTATCCCAAAGATAAATATACCGTGGCGTATGATTCGCATAGTTAAACCGGGAAATTGAGCGATGAGATCAATGTTAAATAGTATTTGATTGTTCAGATTGATGCTTATATGGAGTTCGTCTATTTACATCACACTTACACAACTTGAACTTAGTTGTACAGTTTGTCGTGCCATTGAGTCAAGTCCGTAGGAGGTGCTAATTCTCTAACAGATTCGACCCCTAGGGTCAATTCTTTTATAAGAGGCCGAATGTGAAGTAGATTTGGCAAACATTACAGCTCATACACTACAATTTATAAATTCCTTGACGTCTTATGACAAATCCATATTTGACAGCAGTACGGCAGCTAAATACCTTGTAGGGGACTACCATATGTGTATTAAAAAAAAGGGAGACGCCACACCATGTTAGAGTCAAAATTCAGAGAATTGTTTTTGATAAAAAAAGTTGAAGTAGGCATTCAAACGCTAACGTCGTTGTCGAGTAACCGATCGTACAAGAATTATCATGAAAATGTACAAAAAATTCCAAAGTAATATCCGTCTAGGTGAAACGCGAGTATGTGAAAAAGGGTTATCCGTCGAAGGCGCTACGATAAGTAAGTGACAAAGTGTTATCCGTCGTGGTGGACGATGGTGTAGGACAATTAGTTGTTGATGGTTGTCACATAAAAGTTATCCACCTAGGCGAGACGGATATCATTGTTGAAAGACATCATATTGTTTATATGTATTGTGAAAGTGTGAGACTAAAAAGATATTTTTTTAGAAATGAAAACCTATGCGTAAAGGAAACAAAGAGGGCTGTTGCTGAACGCTGAACGTTAGAGTAAGATAGCTATATTATAAAGAGATAATGTAAAATAAGTAAAAAACAAAGCTCATTCTGATGGAAGCTCGAGTGAGAGCAGTAACTCTTAAGGATTACACATAATACGAACAAGACGAAGTCCTTAATTGCGCGCAGCTTAATAAATAAATAATAAAATAAATTAACAATATTAAAAGAGACCATGAAATGAACGATCCTGCAAGCAACGATGCTCCAAATCCTGACTACATATAACTAAGTATATAAAATAAGTAAATAATAAAAACAATAAGTTTTGGTGGACAATACATACATAAAAATTAATTTATCATTTGAAGTATTTATTAAAATAATACAAGATGGAAATTTTAAAGTTTTGTTTATTGATTAAAAACTGCCTATGTTGGCCCTAACATACTGTGACTCTTAGCAGAATGTAACGTTGGGTTCGCTGCTCTTAGTGGCAGCGCATCGACGTCGTCTTCGCTATTTCCAATTGCTGGCTTATTGGTGCATTTGACGATCCTCTTGGAATCGCATGCGCTGGTGAGAGCGGACTACTTGTGACACATTCAAAAGGTTCATATTGGCAGCTCCGCACGTGCAGGAAATTAGCCAGACGGTAAGCATATTGTTGGCTTCAGTTTATTGGTTACTGTATTGTTGATAGCTCTTCCCCCTCCAATTTAGGCTTGTCCTCAAGCAGTCGCTAGAAGTATGAAATGTTATTGAACTGAGGTAGCTGTTGTTACCCAGGTTGCTCGCTGGTTGATGGTGCGTGGTTCGTGGTAAACTTTGTTTTCATTCTCGGTGTGGGGCTTAGTTTCAATGTTATATTTCTCTGCTTTTGGTTGTAGCTGGTTGTTCTAGGGAGACGATCAGAGCAATATCAGACCAAAAAGCGTTAACAGGGTGATGCTGTTGATCCTTGGGTTTTTTGAACCGTTTGTTATCGATTATTATCGGGTTATCTGATCGCTGGACCAAGTATGTCCCTGAACTAACTTTGGAATACAATTTGAATTACTTATGTTTAGAATTTGGTTCTTATTAAATATTTGTATATAGTCTATTGCTTTAAAATTTTTGGGTATCCTTTTTTTTTTTTTTTTTTATTTTTAGCGTGGGAATCAGTTCAGAGCCTTCTGAATGCAACCAGACGGGGGAAATGGAGGTTTATAATTTTGCTACATTAACACTTAACTAACTTACACTTAACATAGATTTAAGAGTTTGGCGGGATTTAGAATCTTATGATATTATACGGGTAGGGAGATCAGAGGGGTGGATCCTTTTCAGACGACGGATGCTGAGAGCATTGGCGAGATCACTTGCCAGAGAGTTTGGGTGTGATGCCAATTTCTCCGCGTATCGGCTGCTGAGGAAGTTGATCTGATCACCAATCAGAGTAATCCGGAGATCCCTTAGGATAGCGTGGTTGGAGACGTACCAAGGGAGCCCGGATGCAAGCCGAGCAGCACGTGTCTGGACGGTTTTCAGCCTGTCAAGCTGGTGCTTGGAGGCCGTTCCCCATACTTGAATGGCATAGGTCCAAGTAGGGTTTAGTAATACCTTGATGAGTAGTACTTTAGTTTGGAGTTGTAGTTTGCTAGACCGTAGGAGCCAGTCTATTTTTTTCATCTTTAAAAGGCACTTGGTCTTGACCGCTGTGATATGGGTCCGCCAGATGAGTTTCCGATCCAGGTGGACTCCCAGGTAACAGTGGGAATTGACGTTGCCTATCAACCCACCGTTAAATGTTTGGCCAGCGCAGGTGCCGGGACGGAGCGCGAAGGTCACACAAGCAGACTTAGCACAATTGATGGCTTATTCCACTTGGCTGCCCAGGCATCAATGTCGTGCAGCCATTCTTGTACTGCATTCGAGGCCGTTTGCAGAGACATGTGAGACGCAAGCATGGCTGTGTCGTCGGCGTATGTAGCCAGTAGTACCTCATCCGAGGGATCACTGGGGGACGGAATTGGCATATCTGCTGTGTATAGGGTGTACAAAAAGGGTCCGAGTACACTTCCTTGAGGAACTCCTGCGTTCATGGCCAGCATTCTCGATCGAGAGTCTCTCACTGCCACTTCGAAAGTCCGATCGGTGATGAAGGATCTCAGGATATTATAGTGGGGTCCTGGAAGGAGAGCCTTGAGTTTGTATTGTAGTCCCTCGTGCCATACCTTATCAAAAGCTTGCTTGACATCGAGGAAGACTGCCACCGTGTAGAGCTTGGACTCAAGGGCGTGCGTTACGCGATTGACTAGACGGTGGACTTGTTCCGGGCAACCGTGTCACTTCCTGAAGCCAAATTGATGTTGGGGTATGTATCCTGATACCTGCGGCAGATCCATCAATCGTTTTATCAGAATGCGTTCAAAGACCTTAGAAAAGGTTGGAAGTAGACTTATTGGGCGGTAGGAGTCTATCTGCGTTAGATGTTTGCCGGGTTTGGGTATCATAACGATCCTCGCACGCTTCCATTGCTTAGGGAAGTGCCCTAATCTTAGCATAGCATTATAAATTTTTACTAATGCCATAACTCCTTTGTGAGGAAGGTATTTGGCTGCCCGGTTCTCAATACCATCAGGTACAGGTGTCTTTTTTTGTTGGAGGCCCTCTAATTGCAGAGTGACTTCTTGCGGCGTGGTATGTTTTATGGGAAGGGTTGGTAGAGTAGGCACATCCAAAATGCTAGTGACTTCTTCTCTGTAGGAGTCGTCCGTCAAACAGAAGGGGGTGAAAGTGGAAAACAAATGCTCTGCAAATGCGTTTGTAAGGTGGTGGTATACTGGGCTGTCCGATTTGGGCGACCGTATTATTAATACTCGCTACGCTCGCGTAAGTTTTCTTGCCAAAGGTAGGGGCAGTACTTGGTAGAGGTGATGGAATAATCTTCTGCTGCTGCTTATTTTTTAAATTAATTTGTAGATATTTTTTGCAACCTTTAAAGTTGGCTGCGTGAGAGTTGCCACAGTGATAGCAGCATTTAGGATCGTCCGGTCCGAGATTGCATTCAGCAGTAGGATGGTTACTTCCGCACTGCCTGCATATGTGGTGTCGGGTGCAGTATGCCTTGGTGTGCCCGTATTCCTGGCACCTAAGGCATTGGACAGGCTCGGTTTGTTTACGCGGCTTCTCCCAGCTAATTTTGTGTCTGCAGACAGCAGAGGTGTTTTTTACGAGGTTGTTACTCTCGTCTTTTTTGAGGTCGATGAACCTCATGTTCAGTGGGCGTTTCGTAATCTTGTTGAGCGGGGTGTAGATGCGGAGGACGTGGTGACCTTCTTTCAGCAGGCATTCGGTAATGTCTTCCGACGGAACACCGTGATGAATGTTGCGCATGACAATGCGGAAGGGCCGATCTTCAGGTAGCTGGTGGTGGTGAAAGAGTGTACCCTTTTCGCGGAAGTGACGGGCCACAATTCTGTAGTGGTCAGATGAGTTGCACTGTATAGCACAGTCACCTGAGTTTAACGATTTTATTGTGAATGTGGGTCCAATGAGGGCGTCGAGTTCTTTGGCAAATTCCGGAAAGTTAACCACGCCGGGGACCGTGATTCTTGGTATTTTAGCTTTACGGCTAGGTAGTGAGGGGGCGACGGGAACAGGTATATTAGTATTTGCGGGCTTCAGGGTGTTTCTACGCTTCTCTTCGGCACGACTGACCGCTGCTTGCGAGGTAGAGGGTTCCATGTCTTCGTTGTCTGTTAGCTCCTGGAAACGATTTTTGTGGACATTGTCCTCCTTATGAGGGACTGCCTTTTTACGGGTTATTTTGGGGGAAAGAGCTGAGCCGGCTCTTTTATAGGATACATCTTGCCATCCACTAAGGCGAACAGGGGAGATTGGTGAGGTGCTTACAGCCACATTGATTTGGCTCTTGCTAATTGTAGTAGAGCACACAAGTCAATTGGAGTACTTGGCGAAGTATTGTCCATGTCTTCTAGTAATTGCTTAAAACTTTATTTGATAAAGTTAAAGAATTGCCAGAAGTACATTCGCAGAGCAGGTTCTAAAACCAGCTAAACTTATGGCCCAGACAGAGCAATAACGGTTATTCAAGCTTAAAGCTTAAGCTTTAACAGCTGATCGCCACGCGGGCTACCAGATAGCAGGCGCGGCGACAAATATAAATGAAGATTTGATTTGAATTGCACAGACAACTAAATCACTTAGTGTGCACTTTCTGCACTCGCAGATTAAAAAGAATATTGCCACAAATGTGGACTTGTCCATATAACTCAGAGTGAGTCTTTATTGAAGAGGTACAAGAAAAAGGTGAACCGAAAAACAAACGCGTCCTACTCATACAAGAGCTCAGGCGAGAATTTGGGTATCCTATAGATGAGGTTTACAAATGCAAATATTTCTTGTGAATTAATACGTACAATTAAATTATTCATAACTATGGGTTTTATAATAAACGAATCTTCTGAAAATTCGTTTATTTGTTTGTTTACTTCGTCCATCAGAGACATAGAGTACTGAAAGAATTTCGAGTAAACAGGAGTGTCAGACAAGATTCGGATCGTTGCCTTTCCGGCAGTTGCATAGATCAGTTTTTGATTAGAGACGGCAAACAAGTCTGGACATAATTTGGGTATTTTTAGAGCTTGATTTTTTGATATTTTTACTTGTTTTGATGGGGGGGAATGGTGGTTGTCTGTCAATGAATTGGTTGCTACGAGAAGCAGGTGAAGGCTTGGATGTCTGGTTTCGAAAGTGTCTTGTTTGTCCCGTGTTTGCTGCGTACTTTGCTCTAAAGTTTTGGTTTTCCAACTTTAAGCAAAGATGTAGCGCTGTGGATAAGACCACTGGTTTTTTGGTTCCCAAAAGACGGACAAGTCACGTTGCAACCCTCGCGCAAAAGTATCCAGAGCCGTGTCTCTGTTGATTAACAATTCTGCTACTCTTCCTTATCTCATACAACAGATTTTGTTTAGGATTAGGAACAGGTTTTTATGAACCGTTTGGTGGAATTCTTCCAATGATTGGTTAGAAGCTTGCATTAACATGGTCATTTGGTACTATATGGTCTTCGTGCCTTTTTTGTCCGCGTAATGAAGATTTAAATTTAGAGATTGCTATCTAGTTTAGCGGAGTAGGACTCCAATGCCATGTCGTGATTACCCACTATCTTATTACGTACTACATACGTATTAAGTACTACATACCTTACCATATTACATACCATAGTATTTTGGATTACCCTGGAAAGCACTGTACGCATCCAAAATGGGGTCTACTCCCTTTTTCCATGAGCTAAATTCGGACGGATCTCTTGAGAACTCCCGAATAGTTTCGACTATATCTGGTACCCTGTCCAACATTGGCGAATTCTATCTTATTACGTACTACATACGTATTAAGTACTACATACCTTACCATATTACATACCATAGTATTTTGGCTTACCCTGGAAAGCACTGTATGCATCCAAAATGGGGTCTACTCCCTTTTTCCATGAGCTAAACACGCATTGACTGTTTGTATGGACGGTAAACGTCCTAAAAATACGCGGTACATAATAATAATTCAAAAATTTACTAAGAGTGTTTCTGATGCGTTTTTTTTGGGCTTTTTGTTTTCCACTTTTTTTTACTGCTTTGTTTTAGCGAAGCATGCCAAATGAATACTTTCGTCAAAATGGATGGGCAGGTGTTTTTCCTTTTTTCTTAGAATACGCTTTTATATTGGACCAAATTTCCAACGGTCCCCTCCGCGACAGTGGAAAGGTTTTGTATAGCATATCCGGGCGGAACTCTAAAAGAAGACGGAACCGCGATTGAAAAATTAGGTTACTGCCGTTCATATCATAAATGGGCGACCAAACTTCAAAATTAATCCACCACAATATTTATTTATTATTATATAATATTTATTATTATTATTTTATTATTTATTATACTATTATAATATTTTTAAAATTATTAAATATATTATAATAATAATTAGTTTTACAATATATTTTATTATAATGTATAATTTATATTTTTAAATTAATTTAATTTAAATTAATGGAAATTATTATTTTCACTAAAATTATTTTTTTCAATTTATTGTACACATATCTCGGAACGGACGGGATCGGTGAACCATATAAATATATAGCTACCATATAACTGATTGGAAATGCTATAACCTTCATCTTTTTGCTGAAATTCGCCTTCTTTTATAAAGATCTGAGCCCATCTAAAAAACGGTCGGACATGGCTAAACTCAGGTGTTTTTCGGAGTTTAAGCTTGGGACTTAGATAGAAAACCGTTTTATAAGAAAAGTATCTTATTTTAAAGTTATCAAAGGATTGGCCAATTATATCTGCAATTAAATTCAAAGGTACATAAACTTCGTTTCGTTTCCTTCAATTTTTTTTGTCTGAGTAAACAACAACAACTGTTTATCACCTATTTGCACCTTTCTATCATAGCTGAAAAACAGTCTTTGCTGGCGAAGTTTTAGGTACTTTGAAAATTGTCAATAATCGGACTGAAGCTTAGATTTAATAGAATATTTTTGAAAAGTTAGTTCTTAAACTTTAATCAATCTAAAAATACGACATATGGTATACAATATTTGTATAAAATTCTAATTTTTGACTTATTCTCATTTATAACTGTTATTATATTATTTATGTTAGTTCTGAATAAAAAAATATATATTTCTGGAATGTGTTTTCTTCATCGACTGTTTTTAAAATAACCTTTTTAAAACTTTATATTTTATTATATGGTTCTTATGTGGTTGTAATGTTGAAATTGCGGTAACATTTTCTATTTAAATATCGTTTTAGGGTTATTGTGATCAGCTAAAATCTGAAGAATTCATGCATCTTGCACCAGTAAGTCTTCTTGGAAAGGAAGATATACTTTTCGGTAACCTAAATGATCTGCATACATTTCATAAAGAAGTTTTTCTAAAGGACCTTGAAAATTGCATTTCGACCACCGAACTCGTAGCCCTATGTTTTGTTCAAAGGGTAAGCCATGTAATTCTTGAAATTTTTTTTATAGTTTAACAATTTATTTATAGCGGGAAACTTTTTACCGGCTCTATTCATATTATTGTCAAAATATTTCGAAATCCGAACGCTTGCGAGAAAACCTCGTCGACACACATCTTTTTTTCCAAGATTGCCAAAAGCGACTCGGTCATAAGCTTCCACTCGCTGCGTATTTGCTTAAACCTGTACAAAGGATTACCAAATATCAATTGCTTTTAAAGGATTTACTTCGATTTAGTGACAGGGGTAGCTGCACTAAAGAACTTCAAAAGGCACTTGACTGTATGTTAATAGTTCTAAAGTGTGTTAATGACTCTATGCATCAAATAGCTATAACAGGATTTCCGGTAATCTAAATTTTTTATAAGTAAAAATGCCATGGTTTATATATATGTTTACAGACGGATTTGGCAGAACAAGGGGAACTCCTAATGCAAGATTCTTTCCAAGTGTGGAGCGAGTCAAAAAAAGATATTCGGCTTCGGATCAAGCCACAGCAACGGCATATATTTCTATACCAAAAATCGTTGCTATTTTGTAAACAAGTAACCAAACCAGGGCAAAACAAAAGTACTTATCAGTTTAAGCACCATATTAAGGTTAGTAATGATTAAATTTATTTAATAAGTTATATATTTATGTTGTATTATTTTCGTGCGGAGATGTCTGAAGTTGGCTTGACAGAGTGTGTGCGGGGCGACAAAAAACGTTTTGAAGTTTGGCTTCAGGGACGTCAGGAAGTACACACATTGCAAGCGCCATCGATCGATGTAAAGACCAAATGGGTTGCAGAGATCAAACGTGTCCTTCTTAATCAACTCGAAGAACTTAAAGGAAAGAAAAATAGACAATATAGTTTTAATTATCGGGATCTTATGCAATCCACATCTTGGGACAACCCCAATGTTAATTTTGGCACGATGAACCCCATAGGTTTCGATGAATGCTTCGAGTCCTCCACCCGAAGCTCATGTTGCAGCAATGACAACGAAAATGTTGGAAATACAAGTAAATGCCAAATCGAAAAGGATAATCTTCAAAAATATGGGTGTAGCTCGGATTACTCAAACAGTGAAGACGAATATTCATTTGACGAAACTAACTCATTGGTAAGTCACATTTTCGTAACAATTTTTGTAAAACTATAAAAAATTCGCAAAAGAAATACATATATATAGTGACGTATTTGGGTGGTCCAAACCTGCCACTTTAATTATTTCAAAGAACTATAAACAGTAATGCACTTAAGTGGTTTCCATAATGTATCGCAGCTGCGCAGCATCCGTTTCTAATAAAGAATAAACATCCTAAAGCCTGACCTAAGCAGATTTGACTGCTCTCTTTGAATCTTTTCCTAATCTTAAGAATCCAAGAGCAAGGCTTTTTTGCGAAATACAAATATTGTTAAAATACCGAGGCTTCTCCTCAACCCAATTTACATTTGATTTTTAGTCTTAAGCTGATATCCGAATAAAGAAGTTCAATAAAATCCTTCGTTAAATAATTATTCTCGGCGTTGTCTTTAGTCAACTGACGGGACATATATTCGACTCTAATAAAAAAATATTACAACCAATTTTACTATATATTTTAATACCATTGCATAGAATATTATAATTTTGGGCACAAATTTTCAACGAAGTGAAGGTGACATCTTCGTTCCTATAGAGTATATATATTCTTGATCAGGATCACCCCTTGAGTCGATAAAAGGTTGTAAGTCTGTCAGTATGTTTGTTTCTACACAAACTAGTATCTCAGTTTTAAAGCTATATTCTTCAAACTATCCCTTATTTTCTTTGCACGCAGTATATATGGTAAATCGAAACGGCTGGAATCGGTCGACTATATCCTATGGTAGCCATATAACTGTACGATCGGAAATTCTATATTTTTTAAATTTTTTTTGCAGCTAGATAGTTGAATTTTACTATTTTAAAACAATACGAAAACGTAATTTTGCTTAAAAATAAGGTCGACATTATCTTAGGTTAATAAATTTTGTTGTTTTTTAGATATCTTGTGTCGAAGGTTGCGTTGGGACTTTATGACTCGAATCTAAAAGGGTATATCAAGCAGCGGCTCATAAAGTTGTCATTCCTTGGTACAGAGTTTTTTTCTGTAAATGGATGCGTCTGCTCAACTGAGAAGTCTGCTAGGATTTTTGTTATATTGGAATATATTATTATATTAATATTATAATAATATTATATATATTCTAATTAGAAAGCATTAAGTCTGTCGGTCCGTTTGGCTATTTCTACGCAAAATAGTCTGTCAGTTTTAAAGTTATAAACCACAAAGGTTTCACTTACCTTTCTTACCTTGGTACCCAGTATATATATAAATAAATAAATAATACAAATTCAATTCAACACTTCACTTTCATAGCGAACGGACATGTTTTTTTTCTTGCGATCATTAGATTTTGTTATTATTTTCTTGCAAAAGACAAACCGGTGTTTGTTAAGAAATTAATTATTTAAATCTAATACTTAAAACGATTTCCATTCGTACTCGCGTTTGCGCGGTACCGTATTTGGTGTGTTTAAATTATATTATTATTTACCCAAGTAAGGTACTGTGCCCTATTTATTTCTATTCCCTTTTCTTACGTTTACTGCAATTTCTACTTTTGCAATATCTCTCTTTTCTAGTTTGCGCTCTTTTTTCCACTACCTGTCCCTTGTATTGCGCTCTTATTAAACAAGTACAGTGGTTTAAGGCTACTAGTTTGTCAAAATTGTCAACCGTAACACCAAAGCCCTTACAGGTGATTCTCCCCTCTAAACACATATTTATTTTACGGCTGGCCCCTGACACCTCAGAGATTGATATTTCGGCTTATATCCAAGCCAAATCTAAGGCCGTTGTTTGAGTAGGGGAAATTAGGAAATTTAAATATACTTACTCAAGGCTTACGTCATCTTTTAAGATACGTGTACCTTTGCCTATGTTCGATACGATCTGTTCGCCCAGCTTTTGGCCGGAGAACATATTCGTATAAGAACATCAGCCGAGTACATTTAAAAAAAAAGTTAATAAGCCTGTGGGAGTTAAACTCCCAAAGCCTAAAAACCCTGTACCGTCTTCGTCTTCCATACCTAAACCTTCATCCTCAAAAAACTAACAACATCTATCACCCTTACCTATCAAAATACAAGGGGGCTTCGGAGTAAGCTCCCTAAACTGTATTCTGATAGTTCATCTTTTGCATCCCAGATTGTAGTCTTCACAGAGACCTGGTTAAAGCCGGAGATTTTTAGCTCCGAAATTTTCCCAGTCAGGTACACCACTTACAGACGTGACCGACCACTACGAAGGGGCGGAGGAGTCCTCCGACTTCACTTCTGAAGAGGTTAAGTTGCCGAATCCTGGTGATATTGAATTCTTATGTGTGAAAATCACTATGTCGTTTCAATCACTGTTCATCACATGCTCATATTTACCACCTTCTTCTGAACCAGATACATACTGGCACCACTTATCTGCCATTCAGCTGGTTTCTAATCGCACGTCCGACAGTGACCTTCTAGTGACATCACATCATGATTTTACTGAGGGTATGTTCGACATATCCCTTGGTCAAATAAACCACGTAAGGAATTCTTTAGGTCGGCTTCTAGATCTATGTTTCGTTTCTGACCCAGATGGAATAACCGTTTCCAGAGCCATGCCAATTTCGTTCCCAGAAGATCCTTATCACCCAACGCTTGAGGTGTCGATTGAAACCCTTACTGCTAGCAACTTTCAGTCGCGTCATGGAGTTCATAAAACTCGCTTTTTTCACAAGGCTGATTTTCAGAGACTAAGCAATTTAATTTCTACATTTGATTGGTCCGATCTCTGGGAATGCACCGATATTAATATCGCTTTAGAAACATTCTACAAAACGCTTAACGCTTTCTTCGACTCTTGCGTGCCATGGAAGTATCCATCCGCCTCGACCGACCCTCCTTGGATTACAAGGAGGCATAAAAACTTAAAATACATTAAAAATAGACTCCTTAAGAGACATAAGAAAACTGGCTGTAACGTAACTTCCTCAAGATACTTAGTAGCTCGATCAAATTTCACCGTGCATAACGCTGAGTGTTATAAGAATTATATATACCGCTGTCGGATCCAGTTTACTCAGGATCCGAAGCAGTTTTATAATTTTTTCATTTGAAAATGAATCTGCGACTACTGATCAGGATATTGCCGATCTATTCGCAACTTTCTTTTAAACAACGTACTCATTTCCTACAATTATGGATCAGCCTTATTCATATAACATTCAATCAGCCAATCTTATTTTCAGACCAACTTTCTCCGAAAGCACTGTGTTATCGGATCTTTTGAGGCTGAAACTAGTCTATTCGCCAGGTCCTGATCGTGTTTCTGATGGTGTGCAGACCTCTTCTAAAACTCTTCTCTTTGTCTCTTTAACCTTCGATTTTTCCCTAAATGTGGAAGGAATCCTTCATAATTCCCCTACACAAAAAAGGAAAAAAATCGCTCACTCCTTTTGAGTAAACTTAGTGGTCCCTCAGACCTTCTCACGTGGATTTCTAGCTACTTAGCTGGGAGAACCCAACGTGTTCTTTTTAAAGATGTACACTCTCGCCTTCTTAGTACTACATCGGGAGTCCCCCAAGGAAGCCATCTTGGACCACTACTTTTCACTATCTTTATTAACGACCTACACCCTGCTATATCGAACTCTCTGATTCTTATGTATGCAGACGACGTTAAGTATGCCTTCAATACAAATCCCCCTTCTGCCCAATATAAACTTTAGTCGGATTTGGACAATTTTCAAAAATGGTGTTCTACCAATCTCTTAAAACTTAATGGGTCAAAATGTAAGCTTATGTCTTGTTATCTTTCGTGCCCTAACCAGCCAACATACTTTCTCTATGGGATTTCCTTAGATAGATTAACCCAGGTTAACGATCTTGGTGTCCTATTAGATGTTAAAATTAAATTTTTCCGACCATATTTCTACGATCGTTAATAACGCATTGAATCCATTCAAAAGAATTTCTTCATGTTTGCTCTTAGGGGACTCAACTGGGATGCAAATCTTCACCTCCCATCTTATTCTAACAGACTCCTCCTTATTAATTTACCTTCCCTAACCAATCGTAGAAAGATGCAGAGGGTCGTTTTCCTCCATAACCATATTAATGGTAATGTAGACAGCCAGCATCTACAAACACGACTAACATTTAACATTCCAAATAGACGTACTAGAAATTTTAGAATTAGAATTAAGAACTAGAATTTTAGAATTTAGAAAATTTTAGAAAACTACAGTCACCTTTACTCTGTTACTTTACTCTGCACGTCCACTTCTATCAAATCCTCAATTCTCACCTACCTTTCAGAGCAACAAACGAACTCCACTTTTTCATCGCAATCTTTTCTAAACTTTATTCTCTCGAGGCTATCCCCGCGATCCGAGCCGTACGATAAACGGCAGCGCCACTCGGTCGGTTGGGCGGGAGGTGGGCTTTACGCAATGCAGTGGGAGCCGCGCGAAAAAAAAAAAATAAATGAATAACATAAGAATTGCAATATAAAAAGTTGTACAATTTTATGTCTCAAATGTATATATTACAAAGGAAATCTAAAAAACCAACAAAACTAGATTATTAACAAAACCATGTCGGTTAGGTTAGGTTTTTTAACTGACATTTTTCGAAAAACACCTCCTTTTTATACCCTTGAAAAAGGGTAATATAATTTTGTCCAGAAATGTGTAACGCATTAAAGGAAGCATCTCCGACCCCACAAAGTATATATATTCTTGATCAGCATCAACAGCCGAGTCGATATAGCCATGTCCGTCTGTCCCTCTGTCCGTCTGTCCGTCTGTTTCTATGCAAAAAATAGACAGTAGTTTTAAAGCTAGCGTTTTGAAATTTTTACCAGATCATTATTTTTGTTGCACGCAGATCAAGTTTAAGAATCGGTCGGATCGGACCAATATATCATATAGCGGCCATACAAACGACCGATATGAAAACAAGTATTTGTATGGGAAACTTTTTTGTTTTCAAGGGTATACCATCTTCTTTTCCAGGCTATTGCAACTGAATTAAACATTTATTCATTTGACATAGCCATACATTATTACAGCTGCCATACAAACGACCGATATGAAAACAAGTCTTTGTATGGGAAACTTTTTTGTTTTCCAAGCTATTGCAACTGAATTCAACATTTATTCATTTGACATAGCCATACACGATTTGAGTTTGGTCCGGATCGGACCACTATATCATATAGCTGCCATACACACGACCGATGTAAAAACAACGCTTTGTTACAAAACTTTTTTGTTTTCAAGGGTATACCATCTTCGGCAAGCCGAAGATAACTTTTCTCACTTGTTTTTAAATTTATTTTCGAAAATATAATTGTCTCCTGTGCAGTGCACACTTGTGGCAAAAATTCAAATACCTTAGAAATGGTATAAAAATGTAATTGGCTTGTCTTATATTTTTTTATGTTACAAAAGTAACATAATGATAAACACGAGTGGGGTTTACATATTCCTTTTGGAAAAAAAACAAAACAAAATTACTTAGATTTAGTTAAGCCTTAACTTATCTTTAGATGAGTGCGTATAATAGGTACTGAAAGCATTTACAACAGCAGTGTGGATAAACAATGAGGAAATACTCATACTTAATAAAATACTAGCCTTAGCCTTAAGGTACATTTCATCATTTCAATCTGGAGAGCTCTAGTTTCAACAAGCTGTTAATTAAATCGCTGCAGGCTGCCTTATTTGTTTGGACAGTTTAACCGTGGTTGACCGTACACATATGTCTCGTCTGGCGAATCTGAATAGTGTTTTTTCTTGCGAATATTTGAGAAAACTCATTACAACTGAAACAAAATTGGGCGTTTAAACAAAATGTACTACATACTACCTCTTCGTTCTCACTGACAAAACAACCTTCGCTACGCTTTGATATGGAAGAACATTTATGTCTTTTTTTGGAATAATGAAAACAAAGTAGACGAATTAGAATTAGGTTTATTTTATTTTTGGTTGGCTTTAAACTTCCTAACTCATTTGTGGAGTCACAGTGGAAAGGCTGTCCATGGAAATATTTAAATTTATCTAACTCTTAATCTACGGCTGTTTTCGTCAATTTAAGTAGTGTTTCATTTATTCACTATTTCGTGCACGTGCCTGAATTTTTATTTATTTGATAGCAGTAGTTATTTTTTGTACCAATAGCACATAAGATTTTTTACTAGCTACTATAGTGTGTTTTTTTAGGAGGTTTTTTTTCATTAGGGTCCAGTTTGGCCACCTTTTATATTAGCGGACATCTCCAAGATCGTGCGATATAACACCATTGGATTATTTTGTGTGGTCGTATTTGAAGTCGTTGGTCTATGCGACCAAACCCACTACGATTCCGCCCAGAAGCCAACATTAAATGAGCTATGGCCGACATACGGCCCAAGATGCTTGAAAATTGGTCGAGAATTGGACTTCCAGGATGCAGTTTCTGGAAAGCTCACGTGGTGGCCATTTGCACGAACTTATATTCCATCATTATTGCCATCGAATTATCTTTTAAATAAAAAAAAATCAGCTCTCTATCGCAACCTGTGCATTTTCTTTTTCAATTTAAAAATATGAACCTCACTAAAACACACCCTTCATTTACTGATTTTGAATCTATTGTTCTAACAGAAATATGGCTAAATTCCTGTCACTGATAACTTGTCTCCAAGTACACTGTCTTTCGTGAAGATCGCCCATCTTTCGGAGGTGGCGTTCTCATTGCTGTCAACAATAAGTACCCTGCTGAACGTATCCCGATCGTACATTCAACCAATCCTAACTGATTTAACTAACCGTTTTCCAGCTGAACCCTATTAAAAACCCTCCGTCAGGTCTCTCGAGCTCATTTTCTCATATTTTACCTCCCCTGCCACAATAATTAGGTCCTCCTTTATCTTTTCTTAAAGATTAACACCACACAACACTGTTGCTTTCGCTGAATATCAACTCACCTCAAGTTTCCAGCACAGCCTCGACAGAAGTGTTTTAAATGAGCTATTGTGTCCTATGAAATCACTTGTCCAATATTAACTGGAATTATATTTAAAATTTCAGCAAAATTTCATTTAGCTTTTTGGTATTCATGCTCATGACTCTTCTTATTATTTAATTCATAACACTTTGAACAAATTTGTCCGTAAAACATTAACGTCAAAGCAACTGGTTTTAAAAGCAGCTTTCTCGTCTTAAAAATAGGAAATCTAGGGCTTACAAAAAATCTTAACCTTACAAATCAACTATATAGAAATGATACTCCAAATGTAAACTTAATTTTCGAAAGAATCCAGCCTCTTTCTATCCTATTGCAAACTCTAAAAGCCACATCTTGGTATTGTTAATCTATTTGCCTAACTTTTCTAATTTTAACTTAACTCACTTAGCTTAACTGCTTAAAATGCAAGCTTATATTTCTGCCATGATTTCTTTCATTTCATTCATTTCTTTTGCATCTTCTTTTAAACTCTCCACTTTTCTGCTTCTTTTCGCTGGCGTATTCGGCATTTCTTATGATCTTTGAATTTTACCACGCTTCTAGAAATGTCCAACTGGCCCCGACCGACGATTTTGTGAATTTTACCACTTTTGTGTCTTTTTTTCCGGCACTTTTAATTTATTGGGTTGACCGAGAAGAAACCGGTGATTTTGTAAAAGAAAGTAAATCCATTTTTTTTCATTTATTTAGAATGAACTTAAATCAACTATATATTTTTCATTTTGTTGGATGACCATTCGCCATCTTTCCTGCAAAATTAAAAACGGATCATATTGCGTTTATGAAGCATATCACAAACTTTGAAGCGATTTGTTAAATTAATTTCTTTTAATCCAGTTGGAATTGAATATCATAATTTGTTACCATATATAATCATGTGCGGTTGATTGTCGTCACGTACATTACGTGACGATCCAATTCGATTAAATATTGATATCATTATCATCAAATTCACCTGGCCGACCTGAACGTGGCTTATCTTTCAGTGAAAAATCTCCCGAACGGAATTTGACAAATTACTGTGTTTTTTAGGGCTTGGTCACCAACTTTTTAGCAACCGAAGCATTTTTCCCCTTACGGAAATAAAAAAAAATATGGCAAAAATGATCTTTTGTGGGCTCTACGCCCAACAAACAAATATAAACAAAATTACGCGCACTTTTTTCTAAAGTAAGCTAAAAGTAACAGCTAATAACTAACAAATGAATGAATGCAATTACAAGTCATAACCCGTTCAAGAAAAATGTCAACGCCGTTTGTATGCAAAATCACAGGTTTTTTTTCGGTCAACCGAATAATTCCATAACTGTACGACTTTTTCAATTCAATTACCTTTTTACATAGCCATCAAAACTTTTTCGCACTAGTTTTCGACAGGACGAGTCCCCAAATGTAAGATGCTTATTATTTTAAGATGTTTGTTTATTATTTAATCTAAATGCTCTTTCTGATCCACTGCCAGCTTTCAGCCATGCCAATTTCTTCGTTGAGACTTGCCCACCGCTACTTTTAGGGGGATGGCAACACATCAGTGCAATGCCACCGTACAAATAGATAGTTATCTAGGATTAATTTTACTTTTATTATCTAGTTCAACATATAATTGCCCATAAGTCAAAATCACAACATTTCTCTATTCGCAAGTTCTGAACACAATCTAATCCGTTACAGGATTCAACATTTTCGATGTGCCTAACGAACCTGCATCACCGGAAATACTCTTAAGTCCCAAAACGACACAACTTGAACTTGAACTTAAATGTACCTCAAAAATTTTTACGTTTGCTCAGAAAGATAGTTGAATAGAAATTAAAAAAATTTCTTTAGTTTCGTTTTCTATTTGATTTTGTAGTTACAAGTTTTGAAATTTACAGTTTTTTAATTTAAAAATTTAACCTTAGGGTATTTTAAAAAATGTTATAACAAAAGTGACAAAAATCCATACCTTTTTTTTTGGATCGATGTCCAATTGTATAAGCAGACAAACAGATGGATAAACTCGACAAACCTATAAAATGATTGATTGAGGTACCAATCGACGCTTTTTTTAGAAGCGGTGCAAATTAGGGAAATGTGTTGTCTGATGTCTTCAATGTCCTCACTAGCCCCAATTAAGTGAATCGTTTTAACTACTTGCACTCCAATTTTCTTCAAACATAACTCTTTCTAAAACACGTTGTGATAAAAATGATCTTATTTAAAAAAAAAAAAAAGAGTATAACTTATTTGGATTGGACTAGTATAGCATATTTTTCATTGTTGGGATTTATATTGTAGCTACCTAGCACACATTACGGAGTGCGGTTCGTCACCTTCGGGGAATATTTTTAATAGTAATAGGCATTTTGGAAGTCTTGGGTATACGAACCATGTCCGAACCATTTAGATGAATAGTAACTGGATTATATTCAACATAAGGCGCTTTGATGTACCATCAAGTTAGTGAAAAGCAAGTTTGTAAATGTATGCATTTATATGGTTTAAGACATTAAATGCCTAATTTATACATAAGAGTTTGTTTTTCAATTCGAATAAAAATTTTGGAATTTTTTTTCATAAAGAGTTTTCCAATAGGGACGCTCGAACTTTGACAGCTCATTGCCATGTGGTTTGAGTGACAGATGTCAAATGCAGTGTGTTATATTCTTTCATTCCTCCCAAATCCCCATGGCCACCACAGTGTCATGCAGCACGTGCAAATCATAAAATTGTTTTATAAAAATGGGTCTTCAGTTCGAGCAACGTTACGCGCACTTCGCCCGTTTTACGGTCGCGATGATTGTCCTGCCGAGTCGACTATGAATGGCTATGTTAACAAGCATAATTGCCGTATTTGGGACGAGACCAATCCACACGAGGTTCACCAAGTGGCAATGCATCCTCAGAAAGTGACTGTTTGGTGCGGGTTTTGGGCCGGAAGCGTGATTGGTCCGTATTTTTTGGAAAACGATAATGGTGAGGCCGTCACCGTCAATGGTGAGCGATACCGTTTGATGATAACCAACTTCTTTTTGTCTGAAATCGAAAATATGGATCTGGACAGCATGTGCTTTTAACAGGACGGCGCTGCGTGCCACACAGCACACGCTACGATGGATGTTCTGCACAAGCAATTTCCGGACATGGTCATCTCGCGCGGAGTCGAAGTGAACTGGCCACCGAGATCGTGCGATTTGACCCCGCTGGGGAGCTGGACTTTTTCTTGTGGGGTTTTCTTAAGTCGCAGGTCTATGCCGACAAGCCGCAAACCACCGATTCCCTCAAAGTCAACATACGCCACGCCATCGATCAAATACAGCCCGATTTGTGCGCCAGAGTCACCGAAAATTGGACCTTTCGTGTGCGTGCAACCGACGAGCCGTGGCGGTCATTTGAATGATGTCATGTTCCATACATAATGGAGTCGATGAACCTTTCACGAAATCTTTTCTCCTACATGTATTTTTTTTTATTTTAAAGATCGAGCTCCCTTAATTTATTTAAAGCTTTCAATCAAAGCATATGCAAGACACGAAAATAATAAATACATGCAAAAAAACCCTTAGACCAAGGCAGTATGCTGGCCGTATCGTTTCGCGTCACATTTTGGAGCGAAATTAATTTTATTTACATATTCAATTACAGTTCTGTTTTGTATTCTTTGTTTCATTTTGCTGTAACTTATTTTGCATTAACCAAGTGCCTTATCTCTTCTTGCCTCCCTCTCACTCTCAATCTCTTACTTTCCAACTAACTATCTGGAACAGCGGTTCAACGTACTGATATTTTGTTTACTAATTTTTACTATAGTGTCTGTGCTGTAAAATTGTGAAACAAGCCGATTTTCGCGTCCCAGCTGATGTGTGAAAATGTTGTACGTGCTAAATGTGCCGGTTTCATCGCCTTGGTCCCCACTTTTGATATACTAGATGCCGCGTTTTTCAAAATGAGCGACAGACTAAAAATAAGTAAAATCAAATACCAACTTTGTGGGCTTAAATAAGTCTCCCAATCGTCAGCCTGATCAGCCGATACTATGCTACCGCTCAAATTTATTCCTACCTTGGGATAGCAGGAGTTGCAATTAACAATTAGGCTTCCGAATTTAACACAAAAAATTAGGAAAATTTGTCCGATTTGTCCTCCATGACAAAACTTTTAGTGATACTTTGGACCCTCTAAAATGCACTCAAGTGAAAAGTCCACTGTTGCGACCTCCGGTACAAAGTGATGCTGCGATCTTTGCAACCGTAATACCAAATCTCCTGCAGGTGATTCCACCTGGTAAACACTTTTGATGACGTCTTCGAAATTCGTAAGTCCAAGGCGAATCAAAGGTCGTAGTAAAAGTAGATGATCTTAGTATGTTTAAATATTCCATTTTGCTTCTCGAGGCTAAATTCATACTTCAAGATACATGTGGCTTTGCAGATAAAGCGAGCATGTAGATCTTTAAAAAGGACACGTTGGGTTCTACCAAGGTTGGCATGGAGAAATAATTGTAGAAAAGAAAGACCCTTTATTTCCATATGATACAATGCACGTTTGTATTGGTTACTGATCATAATCAATAGATTTGTCTTTCTCTAACGAATTAAGAATAAGAATATGTGTATATATTTCATTGCTTTGTCAGTCGCAAATAAAATTCCGCAGCGAACATACGGTGTTTCTATCTTTCTTTCTGTCGCTCAATAGGTTTTGGGCCCAGGCATATGTGAATTCAAGAATTTCTTAAGCGGTGTGTGACTCGGGATCAAGAACAATGAGAGCTCTTTATCAAATTGAAAAGTAAGAGGAGAAAAACTATCACATGTGAAAAATACAGATGCGATTTGTATTGGTGCATTCCGGGCTGTGGAGTATAACGTCCGAAGAGCTAACAGAAACGAATGTTCCAGGGACTTGGACAATAAGGCGTTAGCTACAATAACACTGAGTGTCAAAACATCTCAGTTGGCCTATACTAAGAATTGCTTGACTTCTGAGGAAAGGTTTAGTTGTACAATAAACTGCTTAGCAAACGGATGGAGCCGGAGCAGAGCAAGTCGACATATATAAGCAAGTTCGTGGAAATTCTGGATGGTTTAGCTGCAGTTGGAATAGAGCTAAACGACGAGTTACGAACTATCGTGTTGCTATCGAGCCTCTCAGAACAATTCGAGCATCTCGTGGTGGCCACACGAAACACGTGATCAATTGCCTTCGTTCGAGATTCTCACCAAAAAGTTGAAGGAAGAGAGCGAACGAAAAGGAATAGCAGAAGAGCCGCAGCAAAATGAAGTGGCGGAAAGGGCAAATCGAACGCTAGTGGAGATGTCTTCTGGTCTAGGCGGGGCTAGGAGATAGTTTTTAGTCCCAAGCTCTTAATACTTCGGTTTATTTGCGAAACAGCTTCCCTCCCAGCGCAGTGAAGAGTATGACTCCTATGGAAGCGTGTACCCGTCCACGCTGCCATAGGAGTCATACTCTTCACTGCGCTGGTAGGGAAGCCTTGCATGTAACATCTAAAAGTATTTGGATCTCTTGCAGTTGCTCTAGACAAGGGTCCGAGGAAGGGCAGCAAGTTCCAACCCAAGGGCAAGGAATGTATTATGGTTGGGTACTCTGTGGCAGCCAAAGGTTATCGCCTGTATGACCCAGCAGCTCGACAACTTTTCGAGAAACAGGATGTTTTGTTTGATGAACATCATGTTGTGGCATCCAAAAATGGTGATGATTGATCGAACTGGAGGAACTCGAAGACCCATGCCTGCGAGATGAGAAGAAGAAAACGTATCTGACATATCCGTCGATATCAGCAGCTCGGATGAGAGCTCAGATCAGTACGAGAGTGCTGAAGATAAGGAGGAGCAGGTTGTAGAAGAGCCACGCAATGGTCCTGGTCGCCCCAAGATCATCCGTACGGAAAAACCTGCACGTCCGAAGAAACAATATAACATTTTGGGCGCTTTTGTTTTAGAAAACGTTCCCATCCCCTTGACTTGCAAGGAGGCGGTGGAAGTTCGAATGCCATGGAATGGCGCGAAGCTATGGCAAGGGAATATAATTCCCTGGTTGCCAATCAGACTTGGCAGATTACCTAAGAATCAGCGAGCAATTGGATGCAAATGAGTTTTCAACGTAAAACGAGATAAGGGTGAAAAAATCGAACGTTTTAAAGCTCGTATGGTGGCCAAGGGATGCTCCCAGCAGTTTGGCGTAAATTATTTGGAAACATTTTCGCCGGTATGCCGACTAGAAAGTATGCGTCTGATGATAGCACTGGTGGCGGAGCTCAAACTATTCATCAGAAGGATGTATGCAGCGCATATCTCAACAGCGATCTAAGTGAGACGGTTTACTTGAAGCAGCCGGAAGGATATATAAACGAGAAGAATCCTGACAAGGTATTGATGCTGAGGAAAGCAATATACTTGAAGCAGCCGGAAGGATATATAAACGAGAAAAATCCTGACAAGGTATTGATGCTGAGGAAAGCAATATAGGGCTTAAGATACATACGGCTTAAGACAGGAAGGGCCTGGAACGAGAAGCTAAATGGCGTTTTGGTGGATACGGGATTTATTGCCAGCAACAACGAGCCATGTTTATACAAACTGAGCGGTAACCTTTTTTCTAATTCTTTTATATGTTGACTATATACTTATAGCTTGCCAATCGCACGAGGATTGGCTGGAAATTGAAAACAGCATTTCACAATCATTTGAGTGCGTTGACAAGGATCCTTTAAACCATTTCCTGGGCATGGAAATCGAGCAAGAAGGGGACCTTGAAGCCATTACTTTGGAACATTCGCAATACATCAAGGATTTATTGCGGACTCATGGCAGCGAATATTACAAATCGGCGAAAACTTCACTGGATGCAGGTTTCCAAATAGATTGCACCAGCGACAAGTGCAAAAAGGTGGATCCCACGTTTTATCAATCCGTAGTGGCAGAGCTTATGTGGCTAGCTCTTACAACAAGGCCAGACATATTGCATTCGGTGTCAAATTGGCTCAACAAAATCAACATGAGCATGCTGAGAACATGGCTGGCATAAAGCATATCCTCAGGTATCTCTCATCCACGGTTGACATGCAATTACATTATAAGCAATGTGGTCAATCGTTCTGTGGATACGTTGATGCTGATTGGGCAGGCGATAGGCTTGACAGGAAGTCTTACACTGGCTACATATACTTGTTGGCCGGTGGTCCAATTTCGTGGCGTTCAGAAAAGCACCGAAGCGTGGCGTTAAGCAGTACCGAGGCAGAGTACATGGCGCTATCGGCCTTTTAAGGAGACGATAGTCATGCGAAGGCTAATTTTGGAGATTGGCTGCGGAGACGACAACACCCCGATCGTCGTGTATGGCGATAATCTGAGCGCGCAGGCGTTAACCTAGAATCCTGTTAACCATTCCAGGACGAAGCACATTGATATACGTTATCATTTTGTTAGAGATGTCGTAAAGGAAGGGCAAGTTTTGTTAAAATATATATGTACCACCGAAATGATAGCAGATATTTTGACCAAGTACCTTCCGAAGACCAAACACGAATTGTTTACAGAAATGCTAAATTTGTATTAAATATTATTTGTAAACATGCATGCATTGAGGAGGGGTGTAGAATATAAAGACCCTATATTTCCATATGATACAATGCACGCTTGTATTCGTTATAGATCATAGTCAATAGATTTGTCTCTCTCTAACGAATTAGGAATAAGAATTTGTC
This sequence comes from Drosophila ercepeae, assembly GCA_018150545.1. Taxonomy (NCBI): domain Eukaryota; kingdom Metazoa; phylum Arthropoda; class Insecta; order Diptera; family Drosophilidae; genus Drosophila; species Drosophila ercepeae. The sequence goes on from JAECWL010000161.1 coordinate 19,913,125, forward strand.
TTTCATTACTTTGTCAGTCGCAAATAAAATTCCGCAGCGAGCACATGGTGTTTATTTCTTTCTGCCGCTCAATAATAATTGAACTGCGGCCCGGAAATAAAAAATAACAAAGTCACCGTATTTAGTGTCAGTTTCAAAAAGCATACCAAGTGAACCGGTTCTCTGATGATTCAAAGAAATATTATTTTTTAATTTTAATTAAAAAGGCTTTTACATGTATAAACCTGATCCATAATTATAAGAGGTGAATAAGTTGTTTGAAACAATTTTGCGAATAGATCGGCACTGGCCTGATCTGTAGTTTTCAAACGAAAATAAGTTAGAAGATACATGCCTATTGTTCACAAAATAATAAACCTGCTTCGTCTCCTGCTTGACGTCTTGTAAACCAAGGTGTAAGATTAGAAGCGGACGATATTGCAGTTAAGAACCACTGGCGATGGCCAGCTACCTTGCTGCGACGTTGAGTCCCCTTAGTTTAGTGGCAGTTATGTTAAAGACTTTGAAATTTAGCATGGTATTGGATACTTTCGAAAAGCGCAGGTCGACATATTCTCACGCTGCAATCGCTTGTTCGAGAAAATGGAGGACTCGAAAGAAAACATATATTATATATGTCGAAGATTGATTTCTTGTTGCAACCATCGTGCTCAGCAGTTAGTTCTGATCATCTCTGGGCCACACACAAGACTGACTGGACTTCACAAACGCCACCCGTTTCCTCGCAATTATGCTTGCTTAGCTGCTTTATGAATAATTTGTCCTCTCTTTGTCTTATTCTCTCATTGCCCTACGATCAGACCTCACTTAGCGGCAGAATATCTCTTAATATTCTGTCGCCTGGCTTTGCCCAAATCCCTAGAACACATAAATTTCTTGTTTCTTGTAAAAATACTACGTACGAGTACAAACAAGCACAGGGCCTCAAAACACAATTTTATTCGTACTCCGACATAAACAACATTTGTACATTTTTTAGAGTTTTCGCTCAAATTTGTGTTTCAGTTTCAGTCACTTAAGTGTGACACCATCTTAACTGATGCATTTTTCTCAAATCGATTTAAGGGGGATCTTAGATAAAAATTACAGGGTTTAAATAAATTGGATTTTGTGCGTATTTTTTCCAAAATAAAAAGTTATCGGTTTACCCAAAGTCTTCCATACTCTTTAAATGTTGACGATAGGTTAATGTTACCATAAATGTTAATGTAAATGTAACGATAAAGGCATATTATTAACGTATAATATTGAAATGATAAACCATTTGAAATCATTTATGTTTCAATTTCGCCTAATACTTTTTCCTAAATAATATATATACATATGTATACAAGGACATTATATTTAAAAATAAAAGAAATCTTTTCCCTGAATAGTAATTAGATGGTAAATTCATCTAATTTAAAACATTATTTAAGTGGGATCCATTATTCCTTTTATCCTTGCGAGCAAAATGCTTAAAGTAAAATATACAAACGAATTATTAGCAGCCTCCGGTCAGGCGTTGTGTCACGTTGTGTGACACTGCCGATTTTGACATCAGCGATGTCGGCAACCTCCACGTTGTCATCGCTGATGGGAATACATATTAAGTGGTCGATACCAAGTCAGAAGATGGTCTAGTCTTATCCCCCATGCTCATGGACATGACTTTCTCACTTTTCGAAACCGAGGATTATTCCTTCCTCTCCGCAATTGTGTCATTTACCTGCTGCCCAAAGACCAGACTGCTCAAATACGCCCATCGATGTTCAACACAGAAAAGCACCATCTTGAACATGCTCCTAGGTCTCCTCTCTTGAGCCGGACTGTCTGCTAAGTGCCGATTATGCAGGAATGCATTAAGCGCAATATCCCTTTCCACACACTAGGCCCTAGACTCTCCACGTCCTGTCCATACAACCATTTTTCCGGTGACAACGGCAGACCCTTCTTGGTATGTCGGAAATACACAGTCCAATGAGTAGTACCTGTGGCAAGAGCTCATGCACCACGGCCCTGCAGTCGATTTTGTGCACATTTTTAAAACAGGTAACCGGCTAATCGGAAATTTTACTAGATTTACTATTGATACAATAAAAACAAAATTAAATTATTTAATAGTTAATTTTATTTAATATTTAATTTTAGTTTGAACACGAATTAATCAACCAGACTTTAAGCTAATGAGCTAACTCCAGGCTATTTCAAATGCATTAAGACCTATGCGACGGTAAAATCAGAAGTTTATGTGGTAATTCTATACACTTAACCCTTTCACTTTTGTCGCATAGCTACACAACCGATTTAATCGGACTTTTGTCTAAGAATTAATTTCCAATGGTAAAGAGACAAAATTTATAGTTCACTATTGTTGCTCCTTTTCTTACATAACTTTCTTTTTCGCTCCCTCTTTCACTTTTGCCTGTCATTATTCTTTAAACTCCATGCCACTTTCGCCTGAGCTCTCGTAGGAGTAGGGCGCTTTTTGTTTTCGGTTCACCTATATCTGCACCACTTCAACAAAGACTCACACTGAGTTGCTTATATGGACAAGTCCACGGTTATGACATTATTCTTATTAATCTGCGAGTGCAGAAAGTGCAAACAAAGTGATTTAGTTGACTGTCATTTATATTAAATCATCATCATCTATATTTTTTTGCCGCGCCGACTCTCTGGAAGCTCGCGTGGCGATCAGCTGTTCTCCTCGAAGGTCAACAAGATTATTGCCTGTATAGAACTCCATAATATCGACAACATGAGGAGTTGGCTGAGACGCACTTCTATTCGCGGTCCATCTTTAGAATTCCCGGCTTCACCCTTCACTCTGCCAACCACCCGGATGGCAGGCAGGCAATTATTATAAGATCTCCCATCAACCTAGCACCTATAAGCAGTCGGCATTAAGCTGTTTGCCAGAAGAGGGTCTTTCGATGTTGCCAAAACGGACAAAGCGAACGCATTTGCTGAGCATTTGTTCCCCACCTTCACCCCTTTCCATTTGACGGACAACTCCCACCGAGAATTAGTCACAAACTTTTTGGATGTGCCTACTCAACCAGCCCACCCAATAAGACATACCACGCCGCAAGAAGTCACTATGCAGTTAGAGGGCCTCAAACTGAAGAAGACACCTTCACGCGATGCTATTGACAATCGTGTAGCCAAATACCTTCCACACAAAGGAGTTATGGCACTAATCAAAATTTATAATGCTATCCTGAGACTAGGACACTTCCCTAAACAATGGAAGCGTGCGAGAATTGTTAAGATACCCAAAGCCGGCAAACCTCCAACGCAGATAGACTCGCACCGCCCAATAAGTTACTTTCAACCTTTTCAAAGATCTTTGAACGCATTCTGTTGAATCGATTGATGGATCTGCCGCAGGTATCGGGATACATACCCCAACATCAATTTGGTTTCAGGAAGTCACACGTTTGACCGGAACAAGTCCACCGTCTAGTCAATCGCGTAACGCACGGCCCTAAGTCCAAGCTCTACACGGCGGCAGTCTTCTTCGACGTCAAGCAAGCCTTTGGATAGATATGGCACGAGGGAGTCCTATATAAAATTAAGGCTCTTCTTCCAACACTCCACTAAGCAATCTCGAGATTCTTCATTATTGAACGGACATTCGAGGTGGCAGTAAGGGACTCTTGATCCTAAAAAACTGGACTTGCTCCTACGATCAAGAAGACTTCATCTGCCTACTGAAGTCCTACTTATTAAGGTAATATTAAACCCTACTTGGACCTATGCCATACAAGTATGGGGAACGGCCTCCAAGCACAAGCTTGACAGGCTGAGAACTGTTCAGGCACGTGCTGCTCGGCTTGTGTCCGGGCTCCCCCGGTACGTCTTCAATCACGCTATTCTAGGGGATCTCCGGATTTCTCTGATCGGTGGTCAGATCAACTTCCACAGCAGCCGATACGCAGAGAAATTGGCGACACACCCAAACTCTCTGGCAATTCCTGACCGAATTTTTTAAATTTATCCAGTGAAATCCACGGCGCGCTGGTTCCATAGTGCATCGGTGTAAGTACCTGGAACACGCCTTAGTATACTTTTTTTTGTAGACGGTGACCTAGCTATGTGTTGTAAATATAATCTTTAGAAATTATCATAAAATCTTGATAAATTTATTATATCATGTTGTTCTTGTCCTGATCGTTCCACCACGACTGACTAAATGTTCCGTCATGCAAGGCGTTACAAATACGTATATATAATATAAGTGTGACTTATACTTATACAAATGTGTTTGTATAATGCTCATTCTCTTCCTCATCCTAGTTGAAACTAAGAGCAATCTTTACTTAAATCAAAAAAAATCCCCAGGGACCTTATCGCTAATCGGAGGGTTGAGCACGTATGAGCTTGTGTGACCTAGTGTAAAGATAAGTTGAGATAGCGGGCTTTGTTTTTTTTAAATTTCGTTTAAATACCCATTTTTTTTAATCATACTCTTTTCTTCAATAATGACATAAATAATAAAAATATTAAATTCTCACTAGGCACATTAAAAAATATAGGAATAAACGATTCAAGTAATCCAATTCAACATATTTACATTCAATACACCAAGTATTTCAATGAGTGATAAGCTATATTATTTTAAGAAAAACTAATAGCTAATATGCATAAACTCTTTTTTTTTTTTTTTTTTTTTATAATAAAAATTGTATTTATTTACATAGCAGTTTACTGTTACTGTTTGTAGTAACTTATACTGCAGAGTATCATAATTTCAATAGAGTATTTACATATTTACATACTTCAACCTAATTAGGGAGTCTAGAGGCATTTTATTTTATCAATTAACTTATGTATCTTCTCGGTAGATCTGTTGGGTGAATGCGCAGGAGTCTCCTTCTCACCCTCAGTCCCAATACACGTCTCCTCATCAAGAGTTTTCGAGCCAACTGGTTTGGGTGGATTCCCAATTTATTAACGTACGCTGTTGCATGTTTATTTATGACATCGCCAATCCTTGGTACCTTCAGTTCTTTTTCAATGTCTTTGTTGCGGATGTACCAAGCCGCTCCAGATAGTTTACGCAAGATTTGCGACTGAGCCACACGAATTTTGTTGAGGTGCGACTTTGCGGCGATGCCATAGACTTGGATGCCATATTTCCAAATGGGAGCCAAGACAACCTTATAAATTTTGGCCTTGTTGGAAACTGAAAGTTTGTTTCCAGGCCTAAGGAGCCAAGCCATGCTGTTCGCCTTTGTTTTGAGTCGCCGAGTTACATCCGTTACATGGCGTTGAAATGTAAGTCGCTTATCCAGAGTGACACCGAGATATTTGTGGGCGTTCGATTGTGTGAGGAGCTCTCCATGCAGAAACACACCAGGTGATGTGTCTTTTCTCAGGGTGTACGTCACGGAAACACACTTTTCCGGATTGACTGCAATGTTCCAGCGTAGGGCCCAGTTCTCAAATTTTTTTAGATAAAGCTGAAGCGTATCAGTGGCTGTATAGACGCAAGTATCTCTGGCCAGGACTGCAGTGTCATCAGCAAAAGTGGCAACTAGCAGGTCATTGGGATCTGTAAGCGACATGTTGTCAGCTGAGGGCATGTCGTGCGTATACAGGCTATATAGTGTTGGACCTAACACACTTCCCTGGGGTACACCTGCTCTGACTCTTTTGGTTTGGGAGGACAGTCCGTCCTGTACTACTTTAAAGGATCGCTCGTGGAGGAAGCTTTTTATTATCAAAAAGAGCTGAGGATTTAGTAGCCTTTTAAGCTTGTGCAGAAGTCCTTCATGCCACACTCTGTCGAAAGCCTGCTGGATGTCCAGAAAAGCTCCAACGACGTACTCCTTTCCATGGAAACCTTCCAGTATAAAGTTTACTACGCGGTGTAGCTGTTCTGGTGTGCCATGCCTGAGTCTAAAACCAAACTGAAACTTCGGAATAGCTTTCTGGACCTTTCGGGACTCGAGCAATCTTCTCAGGATGCACCTCTCAAGTAATTTGCCAAATGCTGGAAGCAGGCTTATTGGGCGATAGGAGTCTACTTCCTCTGCTGGCTTCCCACTTTTATGGAGCATAATGATATTCGCCTTCTTCCAGGCGCTTGGGAAGTGTCCCAGTCGAAGAGCAGAGTTGAAAATTAGTACAAGGAATAACAAAGCTCTGTGGGGCATCAGCTTAATGGAGCGGTTGTCGATGTCATCCGCACCAGGAGCCTTGTTATTGCGAAGGGATTTTATATCATCTTCCAATTCCGTGAGCTTAATAGGCTTTACAGGAAGAGCCATCTGCAATGGGGCTTCTAGGGATTCAGCAACCAGTTGTACTCGTCTTGGTGATGCTGTCTCGAACGGCTGGAATCTTTCCTCCAGGTTTCTGGCAAACGCTTCAGCTCTGTCCAGAGGTGATTTTGCCCAAGTGCCATCTGGGTTACGAACTGGAAACTTTGGAGCAACTTGTCTCTTGAATCTCTTCGTGAGCTTCCAGAGCGCGAATTTTGAATTTTCATCGGCAGTAACTTTCCCCAGGAACGCGTCAGTTGCTTCTCTTTTCAGTATGGCTAGTACTTTTCTCACCCGATTTGATATCCTTCGGTACAGTCTGTCAATTATAGGATCATTGGTCCTGATGAACTCACGCCGGAGACGTTTCTTGAGAGTTAAAAGTCCTACTGCTTCCGGAGAGAGAGCGATGGTGCTACGCACGTTGCGTAGGTGAACTGCGCCGCCACGAGCTGCAATTTGAGCTGCATCTTTAATCTTCTTCATAAAAGTTTCAACCGCTTTCTCGATATCGTCTGCTGTATTTATCTCTGTATTGAGGTTAAAGGCATTGTTAAGTTCGTACTGAAACAGCCTTATATTCGCACCAGGTGGAACGAGCATCCTAATAGGGGCGGTACTATGAGGTGACGTTGTTAGTGAAGCGATCAGCGGCAAGTGATCAGAAGATAGGTCATACTCTTCGCGTACTGATAGTAGACTGTTAGCTATACCTTTGTACAAGAAGAAGTCGATACATGAAGGTACATTCCTCGTGTTATACGGGTAGTGAGTGGGTCTGCCTGTAGCCAGAACTTGAGTTGAGCTGCCAGAAATAACATCGTGAAGTGTTGAGCCTCGAGCATTCGCTCTTATACTACCCCAGAGGCGATGTTTAGCGTTAAAATCACCTCCAATGATAAACTTTTGACCATGTTGACCAAGGAGATTATCAAACTCAGAGGAATTCCAAGGCAGGCCTGGAGGAAGGTACACAGCTGACACCGTAATTTCGCCCAAATTAGTGGAAATTTTTACCGTCGCCATTTGTACGTGATTTGTTGTGATCGAATGCAGGTGATAGTGCACTAATCCCTGCCGGATTAGGATACAAGCACCTCCTCTGGGGCGACCTCCTGGGTGATCTGCTCGATAGCAGCTGTAACCTATCATATTGAGGTAGGATCCGACGTGTAGGAGTGTCTCTGAAATAAGCATAACATCAATTTCGTGCTTGCTGAGAAACACCTTAAGCTCATTAGCATTTGGGATAATGCTACGGGCGTTCCAGGCTCCGAGGCGCAGTTCACAAGTCATTAATTGCGCTGCTTCAACGACTTAGAACCTCTGAGTTCTTTGATCTCCTCAAATAGCTCAGAGATGGTTTTTTGAAGACCAGCAATGGTCTGCTGCATTGATATGATGACTTGAGCGAGGGAGCCATCAATTACCGTTTGGCTAGGATGTTGAGGTTCACCTGCGTTTGTTGCAGGAGCAAACGCAGCATTCGGAAAAGTCTGGAGCCTTGCGTTTGAGAAAGCATTTTGCTGTTGGGAGTATTTTCCGTCAGGTCGCGTGCTCTGCTGTCCAGTTCTAGTCGCATCTGCATACGATAGGCCCTGCCGCACGATTGAGGTTGGAATAGCTTGTTGCTTGATGTTGCGCATGGGCTGTGGGTATTCTACGCGGGTCATGGGAGTAATGTTCATCCCAGTTTTTCGGCTTTTGAGCCTCTGGACGTAAATTCTGCAGCCCTTGTAAGTTGCCTCATGTTTTCCTTGGCAATTAACGCACTCCAGGTCATCATAGGTCTTTGCCTGGCATTGACTGGAACCAGTCCAATGAGGCAAACTGCATCTACCACATCTGGGCTCTTTGGTGCAATAGTTTTTGGTGTGATCAAAGCCAAAACATCGGTAACACTGACGCAAATTTACATTTTTTCTCGGCAGTTCTACTCTGACTCTTTGACGGCCAACTTTGTTTATTTTTAGAGCTTCTCTGTTATTAATAGCCCTTTTAATATCAATAAACCAAACGTTCTGGCCAGAAGCCTTGCCTGGATCCGGATCAGAGGAGTCAACATTGCGTGACTTCACCTTTGGATTATAGGTGTTAACTACAGCGGGACCTTGGGAGGTGAACGCATTTAAAATTTGCTCGACTGGGGTAGAAGCAGCCAAGTTGCACACCACAACCCTGTAGGCTCTGTCTTCCGGGAGGCAAAAGTGAGTGTATTGTAGATTTACTGATGATAGCTTTTTAGTGATAGCTCTGTGGGCATCAGAGTCACGGGGGTATATGCGCAAGTTGCCATTACGCGCGATCTTGAGTTCATATGATTCAGATGATACCGCTGAGTCGAGAAGCCTTTCCAAGGCAGGTACGTCACTGACAGCAAGTACTGTTATTTGACTAGGTTTTGGTGACTTCTTTGTCACTGGAGTTTGAGCTTGTCGAGATTCTTCCTTTGCAACGGTTTCGACCTGGAGAATGTCCATGCTATTTTCGCCTTCTTGACAGTTATCATGGTTTGCAAGAGCAGCAAATCTATTTAAAGCGAGATGGTTTCGATTATGTTCGATTACATGCGCTCTTTTTTTTTGAACTTTTCGGTGAGGTTGGTAGGCTCCTCTTCTTGGAAGGAACTTTTTGCCAAGAGACTGAAGCCGGCTGGAATGTAAGCGTATTACTATTTTTTTCAATTTGCGGCAATAGGCGACTATTTCCAACTGTTATCTGGTTAAGATTGTTTAATTGGCTTGGGCTGCTAACCATAAGAAGCTCCCTGTCAGTTGTGCTAGGCGGGGGCATGCTCTGAAAGGAGTGTCCTGTAGGTGGAACTTCTTGGAAGCTATCAGCACCTAAAACGACTTCCGACATCTCGGATTCGAATCGACCATACTTCTCTTGAAGCACCTCTTTTTTTTTTAAATTCCTCGATGAAATATAATTTGATTATTTTGCCAAAAACTTATTTTTTTTCTTTTTTTTTGTCGGAAAATATTTAATGAAAATAAAATCAAACTGATCCCTTTCTCAATGATGATTCGACTGATAAACTCGTAAAAACTAAATTGGCAAGCGAGTAAACTTACTCGTTACACTAAACTTCACAGGAGTCGGGGAATTATCCCCGATACATCGCTTTTATATTAAATGTTGCGTGTGGCCATGTCCCACACATAAGTAAATAAATTCGTTAGAGCCAATTTAAAGTTAAAGAGTAAATACTCCGACCATTTGTTAATTTACAGTAAAAAAATCGTTCTGCAGCGGGAACATTCAAATTTCGCCAAACAATGAAAAGAATTTGAAAAGCTTTAGATTGTGAATGAATTCTATCCGTATCGATTGCCACTATCTTGCTTGTAAAAGATTTAGATTTTAAAGGGTATGTTGGGCGGTGGGCTATTTGGCAGTTTCAGATTTAATTGGTAATTTTTTGTTTAATTGATATTTTTGTTTGCACATAATCGAGTCCAATCTGAATATTGGAATCTTGGCCTCTTGGCCCGACTTCCTATATGTCATGCAGAAAAGAACGGATGTACTTTCTGCTTGTAGCGATGCAATATTTGGTATATAAATATGTATTTTTTATCACGCAGGGAAGTAAATTCAAATCGCTCGCTGATTATACTGCTGCGGGTCATTCTGAAGTTTCGATCCATGATGGCGATATAATAGAACTCTTGAAAATCGGTTGCGCTGGATGGTGGTACGTTCGAGTTTTAGGTAAATATTCAACTATTAATATACAACATTTTTAATCTCGTTCTCTGTTAATGTTTTCATAATATATTTTTCTTAGATGAAAATGTTGAAGGCTGGGTACCGGCTGCTTACCTTGAATCAGTAAATCGAAAGTCGTCAAAACCCTTGAGCCGAATCTAGGAGAGCTTAATTTAAAAGTAAATAATTGCACTGACTCTTAGTTTTGCACTAAGCTATTTCTAACTACTAATGTAAATAAATTATTAATTTATTATAATAATAATTACATTAATATTAGTTTATTAAAAATATATGCATTATTATTATTATTATCATCATGTTTCTGGTGCAAGCAATGACTATGGCCTAATCTAAACCGTAACGAGAGTCATCTTGACTGGCCTGGTTTATAAAATAGCTCAGTCATGAAAGGCAGTAGGATATCTGATGACCTTCTATTCTACGAAACCTTACTTGTGTGGCGCCGTGGTAACACCTTTTGTTTGCAGATCGTGGGGCCTTACGTGGATAAAGCAAGCGTAAAATACCTGGAACCCTTTAACACGCTCCTTAGGAAAATCAGATGTGGTGTTCAAGTAGATGCGACGTGGTACGAAAGTATAAAATGTACTTAGAAATATTATTCCTTTCTTCAATGTGTCTTTACTGGGATTTTGCGAAAAAAACGTGCATATCTATTGTGTGAAAGTGGCTTATTATGGCTCATCAGAGGAAAGGAAGACAATGGATTTATAAGACTTAGATATCTCAGTAGGAGTGGGAGCACTTCTAGTATATATGTTAGCGTAAGGTGACGATGAAACGAGCGATTCATCTTGAATCCAAGACAATCCAAGGCCTCGAGACTTTAAACACAATAACCGGCTCTCTGACTTATCAAAATTTCTACAGCCTTTATCTCAAGAGAAACGTTAGACTGGCGGTAGGACTCAAACAAGAGACTCAAACAAGAACAGTATGTATCAGGTAAAGAAACCCAAGTTTCGATAAAGTGACTGGATCATAGAATTACGAATAGTATTCCTTATTCTTATCATGGTTATAATCACCTTAATCGAACCTGCCCCTTGCTTAGAAGATCTGATGGCCGTTTCATTATTTTGGCTGCTTTTTCCGTAGAAACGCGGGATATGATTTTCACGTAAAAATGCGATCGAATGCGATGTGACCCCAAAGGAAAATGGTCTGATCGGTACAAGACGAGCTTTGTCCCATATGTAATTTTATTCAGTTTGAATACAGATAACTGTTAACAGATTCGTTCTATAGGATAGGCAAGTAACAGCGCATGTTTTGACTTATCTATATCAAAAGGGACAGGGCGAGCTTAGTCCCAAAAGCTGTCAGCTGTCCCAAAAATGGCTTCGCGAGGTTTTGCCGCCCTGGGTGCCAGCCCTCTACAATACGCTGTTCTGGCATTCCTCTCAAACTGGCCACCAATAGACCCTTCGTTAGGACGTCCGCCGGCATATGCTCTGTTTGCATATACTTACTAATGACGTCGCCCTCTTGATGCTTCTGCTGTATGAGGTGATGACATACATCAAAATGATTCGTGCGTGTATGGAAGCCGAAATATTTTGACAAAAAGTTTTTTTATTCCTTTATTCCTGTTATCTTGTATAACAGGCCGCGATGCTTCGTACCGCTAAGGTATCGCAGTTTTCGTTTTGCTGCTTTCCAATGCTCAGCTCAGACGTCTTTGCAAACAGCTTAAAGGATAGATTTAAGCCTTTCAACCTCACTTCTGCAGATACGAGAGGCAGGGTGCAAATTATCTTAGAACAACCTTTCCAAATGGTCAAATGGTTAAAAGATGGTCTAAGGAATTCAATGACCCTTATATTGCGAAAACATTATACGTATCTTTAGTACGTCCAATTCTGGAGTACGGGTCATGCGTCTGGAGTCCGCAGTCTGGAGTCCGCAGTTCATCAAGATCGCATTGAATCCGTTAAAAAGAACTGTTTGATGTTTGCTCTTGACTCAACTGGGGTGCAAACCCCACCCCCCTTATTTTAATAGACTTCTTCTAATCAATTTACCTTCCGTAACCAATCGTAAAAAGATGCTGGGGGTCGTTTTCTTCCATAACCTTATTAATGGTAATGTAGACAGCCAGCATCTACTAACACGATTAACATTTAACATTCCAAATAGACGTACTAGAAATTTTAGTCCCCTGTTCCTAAGTTGTTGTAGATCTACATATGCCCAGCATGAGCCTTTCAGGGTTTTATGTTCTGACTACAACGACTTATACTCTATTATTTCACTCTGCACTTCCTCTTCTATTAAATCCTCAATTCACATCTACCTTACAGAGCAACAAACGCACTCCACTTTTTCCTCGTAATCTTTTCTAACTATATTCTCTCGGGTCTATCCCCGAGATCCAAACCGTACGATAAACGGCAGCGCCCCTCGATCGGTTGGGCGGGAGGTGGGCTGTACGTTATGCAGTGGGAGCCGCGCGAAAAAAAGGCTGTGCTCTTGTGGTCTTACTATTTAATAGCATTCTGAGGCTGGGACACTTTCCAAAGAGGTGGAAATTCGCAATCATAACTATGATTCCAAAGCCTGACAAGCAACCTAGTGAAGTAGAGTCATATAGGCCCATTAGTCTTTTACCTGCGCTGGGAAAAATGATGGAAAGGGTATTACTGAATCGCATCCTCATACTGAGTAGCGTAAGCAAAGCTATATAAAGCTATATATCAATGGCAATTCGGTTTCCGAAAAAGTCATGGCACACCAGAACAGAATCACCGTGTGACCAGATGCAATCTAACACTCAAAGAGTGCAGACGTGCCTGCGGATCGACAGCAAGTTTCTTATCGTGCTTTCACTCCCACTATTCTGAAATTGTCATATAGTGTCTGATTGGTTTAACCTGCGAACCTAACGGTTTGCTACAAACTCTAACGCACATTCCAGAGTGCGTTTCATCTGATGTTTACCAAATTCTCTCACTGTAGAAGCTGTGTATAACTCAGCAGAAGCAAAGTGCGGTTGACATACCGGCCAACGGTGCCCAGTTCCCCCTCCCCCCGCTCAATCGTCCACACCTAGAGCATGGATTGGCAGGCCTCCGCGCGAGCTTGGCAAAACACGCCCTGCAGGAAGGCTATCAAAGCAAGGAAGTGCAGCTCGAGCAGCGACTCAAGTTCGAGTTATTCTTACTCGGAGCCCGGCGAGATCAAGCGCAAGCCCGCGCGTAAAAGTCAAGGAGAGAAGCCTGACGTCACGCCTAGCACCAACGCAGCTCTGCATAGCAAGCTGGCAAACAACTCCTTTGTCCTCCTCTCAAGCAAAGAAGACGACGATGAACATGACGAACCCGAACCTGGTACAGAGGCAGTGGCATCCAAAACAGCAGAGAAGCCGAACCTCACCCCGAAGACCCTTAATCCTCCACCGATCTACATCCCAGACGTGATCGACATTACCGCTCTTGTCAAGACGATAACGACTCTAGTGGGTACCAAAAAGGATTTCTCGTACAAAACGGAGAGAAACAACAACGTACGCGTAACGTCCAACCATAGGACGAGAAAGCGTACAGGGTGGTCATCAAGGGACTTCACCACACGACGGACCAGACAAAAATTACAGAAGAACTCCACAAATACGGCCATACTGTGAGGGATCTGCACAATCCCAGCCCTACTGCTTCATGGAACATCGCTGCATGAAATGTGGTGGTCCTAACGACTCCAGGTCATGCACCAAAAAAGATGACGAGAAAGCATGCTGTTTACATTGCCAAGGTGATCACCCTGCGTCGTTTAGAGGATGCCCTGCCTACAAAAGGCAAAGGCACAGCAATCTCCCAAAGCCAGACCCGTCGTGAGTAGCAACAAACCACCTCCCATCCAGATACCAACTATCATCAATGGTATGAGTTACAGGGACGCACTTCAAGAAAACCAAGCGACACAGCCAACGAATCCCCAACAAACCCCTCAAACCAACCCCGAAGCCCCACAACCCAACCAGCTTGAAACGATGCTTGCCCGCATGGAAGGAACGAACGAGCAGAAGATTATGGAAAAGTTGATCTCGCAGATGTTGGAGTTAATAGCTCCCCTCCTCAACAGGAAATAATGCAAATAAGTCTCAATATAGTTTTTTGGAACGCAAACGGCCTGCAGAGGAGCAAAGCCGAAGTAGAGCACCTCATCAAAACAGACAATATCGATGTTCTTCTAGTTTCGGAATCCCACTTTTGTCCTACTTTAAAATTAGAGGGTACGAACTGATACACGCCAACCATCCATCTGGCAGAGCACGCGGAAGAGCAGCTATGCTCATCAGGAGTGGCATTCAGCACACGGAACTTCCCGCGTTTCAAGGAGGAATGGGCACAGTGAGCCGTGACCAGGATTAGCAGCCCACAGGGAGATAACACCATTGGTGCGGTTTACTTCCCACACAGACACTCGATAACCGAGACCCACCTTCAGGACTTTTTCGAGTCCCTTGGACCTCGCTTTATAGCAGCCGGAGACTTTAACGCCAAACACTCCTGGTGGGGGTCCCGCACAAACAACCCCAAAGGCAAAACGCTTTATAAGTACTGGAGAACCCACACACTGGCCTACCGACATTTCTAAGCAGCAGGATCTGCTGGATTTCGCCGTCTCCAAGGGCATAGGACACTCTAACATAACATGCTCAAGCTTTATCATAGCTACTATCCGACCACAGCGCCGTAAACTTTCTCCTAAACATCCCCGTCCTCAGAAAAACCCCGCCCAGAAGACTCACCGGGAAACACACAGATGCCCAAGTTTACGTTCTGGATGCTTTCCTCCCTGAACCCAGATTCCTCTCTTTCCACACCAAGCAACATAGCAGCGGCCTTCGAAAAACTAACCAAAGAGATTCACAATGCTGCTGAGTATGCGAATCCACCTCCTCCGACTACCTGAGAACACCTAAAAGAGACGTGCACTTGTGGTCTCCTGAAATCGCGGCCCTCGTGGCCGAAAAAAGGCGCCTCGGAAGAGTCTGGTTTTCCTCGCGCAACCCCAGGGACAAGACAGCGTGTAATCGTGCCACAAAAGAACTGAAGGACAAGCTATCCATCCTACGTCAGGACTCCTTCCATAGATTCCTTAAGGAGCTGGAACTTGGAGACCCGCAGCACAACCTGTTTAATGTCACGAGGCACATATAAAGACCTGCGAAGAAGATATCACTCGTGGGCAAAGTGGATGGTTCCTGGTCTCAGCGGCCATCAACCTCCTAGACAATAGCCAATTCCTAAGACGCCTGAAGAGGAAACACCCGCTTGACCTCCCCCATCAATAGACACCTAAGTCAACCTCATTCAATATATACATTCCATGTACCTAAGGGAGGTATCAATGTCACCCCCAAACCATTTAATGATTGTCCACTCGGACTGATTTTAATTTAAAAATAAGAACTTTAGAAACAAAAAAAAAAAAAACCGAGTGACCAACTTTGCCTTAGAGGCAATGGAGAACAAGATATACACAGTAGCAGTATTTATGGACATACAAAAAGGTTTCGACAGAGTTTGGCATGACGGCCTTCTATCGAAGCTAAAAACGCTCTTGACGCCGCAATTATTTATACTAATTAAAAGTTTTCTTGCAGAAAGGAAAATTAGTCTGGTTGTTGATGGCGAAAAATCATCACAGCGATCCATCCTAGCAGGTGTACCCCAAGGTAGTGTGCTAGGCCCGACCTTGTATTCGCTGTACACTTCCGACATGCCGGAGTCTGCTGTACGGAAATTGAAGACGAAGACAGTATAATAGCAACATAAGCGGACGACACTGCGGTAATGGTCAGGAGTAAAGAAATAAGTACTGCAACCAGGGGCCTACAAAATTACGTAACGGCTTTCGAAGTATCGAAGTATACGGAATTATAAGTAAATCAAACCTGAACAAAATAAGAGTTGCGCAAAGCAAGATAATCAGATCTATTTGTAAAGCGCCCTGGTACATGAGAACAAAAGACATAGACATGGACCTTAACATAGCCAAGATAGGCGATGTATGCAGGACACACGCGGAAAGATACTTATGACGTCTTGGCCTCCACCCCAACACATTGGCGAGAAGGCTTACCCACCCCCCACGAAAAAGAAGACTGAAGAATTGTTACCCCCAAGATCTTCCTTCCAGATTTTCGTTTTCGTTTCGTTTTTCGTTTTAATTGTATTGTAAAATAATATAATAGTATAAAATTTTAATGTAATTAATGTAATGTAAATGTTAATAGTAATTTACTAGACGTGCAGTATGTATTGACATACCTTTCAGTAATAAATTTTTATGTACAACAGTAACAGTAAACAGTACAGGTCACAGGTAAGAATAATAAAAATTTTCACCATGAAAAAAAAAAAAAAATGATCAGCTCCGTAGCATGAATTGAATTTCACAAAGAAATTCACAGCATAAGCAATATCTGGTTTTGTTGCAATTGAAAGAAACATAAAGGCACCAATTAAACTTTGATAAGGATCCGTTCGCATTTCCTCTTCATCGGGGGACTCAGATCGCGTCAATGTACACTTTGCTTCTATTAGTGTTGATGCGGGTTTGTATTCTGTCATATCAAATCTTTTCAAAATGGTATCGGTATATAGTTTTTGTGAGATAAAGACTTGATGCTCTTTCAGGTCTTTTGGAACTCTTTGCCCTGGCACGTTTTCACTGGACAGATATCTTTCATATCGAACCCTTCTCCAAGGGAACTTTTCGTATGACGCAGCCATTAAGTATGATTTGACGCTAGTAACAAGTCATCAACGTAAATCATGCCGCTTCACAAATACACATGGATCTTGTTTAGTAGCCTCCAGACGTATCTCTTGCAGCTTCTCTGTTAGTTTAAGGTACCATTTTAAACCAAATTGTCGTAGACCATACAATGCCTTCTTAAGTAGACAAACAGGATTTTTCATCTCGACCAACGCTTTTTGTCATGCCTTTGCTGCTCTCATATGATCTTTGGTAATTGTGTTCTGCTGTGAACCAATTGCTGTACCTGATTTAACTCTACATATGATATCGCTCAATTCTTCTGGTACTTTCAAGTAGCTCTTCTAGCTCTTCGTTTAAGTATGTTGCCACCATGTCCGTTTGATGAACCTCCATGTCAGATTCTGCTGCCGACGTTGCTAACAGTTTGACCGATGAAATCGCAAAATCTTCACCAGGTCTCTGTGAGTAGCCTTTTGCGACTAACCTGGCCTTCTTTTTGCTGGATACAGGGCCATCTTTTTTGGAGCGGAGCACCATTTTGCTGCCAATATGGAGGAGCAAGGGGTGGTGTCCTGTGTGGCTATACTCCATACAATAGAAACCACATTTCGTCGATTTCGCAAGCAAAGAGTCATTGCTGAAAGAACTCGCAGACACAATAATCCACATTTTTCTTGGTCTTCCTCTTTGACTTGTCCTTAAAAGTTTTGGACGCCCTTTTCCATGTCGCTGCTGCCCGTTATTGGAATCTTCTTCGTTGGATTAACTGTCGCTTTGTGTTGCCGCTGATTCGACTTGATAATTGAAATGCCCTCATCTATGATAACCTCAGTGTTGTAAAAATCCTGGTATTCGCTCATGAACACTAGAATATTTGAGAACTCGACATCATTAGCAATTATTATTTTTCGCCTTTACAGCGACCACAATCAATACGCTTTCGATTCTGTTGAATAGCCGACCAGAATAAATTTTTCAGATTTCTTCTTAAACTTGCCACGATTGCCACGATTGCCCTTAGGTGACGCATCGATTTCGAATTTACCTCACTGTGTTCACTGCCTCTGCCCAAAATGGTGCCCTAGATTGCCGCATCACACACCTTTCCATTTCTATTAATGTACGATTCAGCCGCTCTGCTAGACCATTCTGCTGCGGGGTATACGGGGTAGACAACTTTCACGCAATTCCTTGCTTTCTCAAATAGTAATTAACTCCCTAATTAGGTTGAAGTATGTAAATATGTAAATACTCTATTGAAATTATGATACTCTGCAGTATAAGTTACTACAAACAGTAACAGTAAACTGCTATGTAAATAAATACAATTTTTATTATAAAAAAAAAAAAAAAAAAAAAAAAAGTTGTTGCAGTATTCAGTACCATTATACGATTGTAGAGCTTTTATTTTCCTGTTGGTGAAGTTCTCCGCCTTTGCTTTTTAAGTTTTGAACGCTTCAAATACTTCCGTCTTCTGTTTATGAAAGTACAGTTCACAAAATCTCATATAGTCTTCAATATAAGTTTCAACGTATTTTGAACCGCTCACATTTCAATGGCTGTGTGCTTTTATCAAACTTCATACCATAGGCATTTCCACTTGTAGCCATTCTCTTTATGTCGTTCTCATTAACGTGTCCCAAACAATAGTGCCACATTTTTATGTCATCTACGTCTCACACCTCTGCTTTGTTTACATGATGGTCTTCGCTATCTAAGTAATACAGGTTGCCATATCGCTCCGCTTTTAGTTAGAGTGCTGTTTTGATTTTTAAAATTACTGCGTCATTTTTTATACCCTGTACCCATTAAAAATGGGTGAAAAGGGTATCATAATATGGTGCAAATGTATGTAACAGGCAGAAGGAAGCATCTCCGGCCCCATAAAGTATATATATTCTTGATCAGCATCAACAGCCGAGTCGATATAGCCATGTCCGGCTGTCCGTCCGTCCGTCCGTCCGTCTGTCCGTATCAACGCCTAGATCTCAGAAACTACAAGAGCTAGGTAATTTCCATACGCAGTACAAGTTTGTTGTTTTATTTTGATATCACCCCCGCTCCACCGCAATCAGTAAAAAACTGCCACGACCACGCTCCCCGCAAACCGCAAAAAACTGCCGCGCCCACAATTATTAAACTAATGCTATGCATTTCGGCATATGCGTTGTTGCTTATAAAAGCTATCTAATTTTTAAATTTGAACCAAATCGGATAAGAAACACGGAAGTTATGCCACATGCAAAATCTATGGCAAGGGAAGCAGAAGCGCAGCAAAACACGCATTGCGCGACGCCGACTGCGACGTTGACAGCGAAATGTGACACACGAAACTTATTTTCATAACCAAAATCATACCAAATTTATATTGTTATGGTACTCTTTTCTAATAGAATATTGTTTCATTTATTTATTGATATTAAATAAATAAATTGTAAGCATGTCTAAGGGTACAGGGTATTTTGCAATCGGGAAACTCGACTGCTGCTACCTTACTTGTTTTTAAATGAAACTTGGAACCCATGATTCGTGAATTTGAATATGGATAATACATTTTGACGTAAATCATCGAAGTATAAAACTTCGTTAAGATCAATGTTCTTTCATGCAACTTATGTGCCGACGACCTGGGGAAATGACCCCACGCGGCGAGGTAAGAAAGGCCCCGCGCGGCGAGGTAAGGAAGGCCCCGCGCGGTGAGGTAAGAAAGGCCCCGCGCGGCGAGGTAAGGAAGGCCCCGCTTGCAGCTGGTGTTAACTTACATGTTTTCCACCATCCAAATTTGACGGACTTTTTATGCAATGGGCCGCCAATATCAAATCAAATTCTTCTTGGTTGTTGCGTAGATCATTGAGAGTCAAATGTAAGTACATTTTCTGACAAGTTCCCTTTGCCGTTAATTTGTGATAAAATAACTTACATAAGTTAAATCCAAATACCTCTTCTGACAAGTTCCCTTTGCCGCTATTTTCTGTTAAAATAGCTAGGCTAATTGGTGCTAGGGTTTTTACATGTATAGACACGGCAAGCAGATTTCACCAGATCCAAATTCACCCGAATTTAGTCGGACGCACGGTGTTTTTTACCGCAGAAGGACAGTACAAATACTTAGGTTTTAAGTTTCAAGCAGGTGAGATTAAATTTTATTGAATTGGAGCCATTTGCTGTTTAAAACTCCATGAAACACTTTCCCTGTTCCCATCCCTATACTTTCGGCTTTGTGTCATTTCGACTGTGTGTCGCGCACGCGCATATACTTTTTAGCTTTAATATTGAACAATTGAAGGCGTCGTCCCGTGGAGTCGGTAAGATTTGTAATATGGAATTGGCCTCAAAACGAAGGCAATATTTGGCTTTTATCAAGCAGCTAGAAAAAGCGTTACATTTTTCGCTATTACTTGCATAGCCGTGATTTTGTTGGGTTCACTAACTGCAATTCACTTAAAGCATGGTTATTGGCTGAACAAAAAAAAAGATTAAGACTTCATTTTTAAATTGCGTAATTACGAATTGTCCGAGGACTCTGTACCGCAAAATCTAAAGTAACGGCTTTCCGTTACTCGCACGAGTCAATTTTGGCTCTCGGGTGGGAGAAAACTCTTGAGAAAATATACGAGTTTTATTGGTTCGACAAAATGTCCAAATATGTCCGCAAATTTTTGGACAACTATATAGTACATACTTGCAGATTATCAAACCTAACCACCTTGGTAGAAGTTCAACACGGCTTTGCGACCGATCCCGACTTCGCAGCAACGACCTTCCGACCCAGCGCTGATCATTAGGTCATTTTTACCAGACCACAGTTAATAAGACTGTTGAATATCGCTTCTTTTTTTTTTTTAATTTTTTAAATTTTGTATAAATAAATTTTTATTTGTATTGCAGTCAACTGTTATTTATAATAACGTATACTACAGAGATTCATAATTTATAGCGAGTATTTACATATGTACATACTTAAACCTAATTATTCACTTATAGTAAACCTAACTTAATTAGTCTAGAGGCATGAATTCATTTAATCAATTAATATATATATCTGCTTGGCAGATCTGTTGGGTGAATGCGCTGGAGCCTCCTTCTCGTCCTCAGTCCCATTACACGTATCCTCGTCAAGAGTTTTCGAGCCAACTGGTTCGGGTGGTTTCCCAATTTATTTATGTACGCAGTTGCTTGTTTGTTTATTGTTCAATGTCTTTGTTGCGGATGTACCAAGCCGCTCCAGATAGTTTACGCAAGATTTGCGACTGAGCCACACGAATTTTGTTGTGGTGCGACTTTGCGGCGATGCCATACACTTGGATGCCATATTTCCAAATAGGAGCCAAGACAACCTTATAAATTTTGGCCTTGTTGGAAATTGAAAGTTTGTTTTCCAGGCCTAAGGAGCCAAGCCATGCTGTTCGCCTTTGTTTTGAGCCGCCGAGTAGGCTTTTAAGCTTGTGCAGAAGTGCTTCGTGCCACACTCTGTCGAAATCCTGCTGGATGTCCAGAAAAGCTCCAACGACGTACTCCTTTCCATGGAAACTTTCCAGTACAAAGTTCACTACGCGGTGTAGCTGTTCAGGTGTGCCATGCCTGAGTCTAAAACCAAACTGAAACTTTGGAACTTTCTGGACCTTTCGGGACTCGAGCAATCTTCTCAGGATGCACCTCTCAAGTAATTTGCCAAATGCTGGAAGCAGGCATATTGGGCGATAGGAGTCTAATTCCTCTGCTGGCTTCCCACTTTTATGGAGCATAATGACATTCGTCTTCTTCCAAGCGCTTGGGAAGTTTCCCAGTCGAAGAGCAGAGTTGAAAATCAGTACAAGGAATAAAAAAGCTCTGTGGGGCATCAGCTTAATGGAGCGGTTGTCGATGTGATCCGCACCAGGAGCCTTGTTGTTGCGAAGGGATTTGATATCATCTTCCAATTCCGTGAGTTTAATAGGCTTTATAGGAAGAGCCATCTGCAATGGGGCTTCTAGAGATTCAGCAACCAGTTGTACTCGTCTTGGCGATGCTGTCTCGAACGGCTGGAATCTTTCCTCCAGGTTTCTGGCAAACGCTTCAGCTCTGTCCTGAGGTGATTTTGCCCAAGTGCCATCTGGGTTACGAACTGGAAACTTTGGAGCAACTTGTCTCTTGAATCTCTTCGTGCGCTTTCAGAGCGCGAATTTTGAGTTTTCATCGGCAGTAGCTTTCCCGAGGAACGCGTCAGTTGCTTCTCTTTTCAGTATGGCCAGTACTTTTCTCACCCGATTTGATATCCTTTGGTACAGTCTGTCAATTATTGAGTCATTGGTCCTGATAAACTCACGCCGGAGACGTTTCTTGAGAGTTAAGAGTCCTACTGAGAGCGATGCTGGTACGTACGTTGCGTAGGCATTGTTAAGTTCGTACTGAAACAGCCTTATGGAACGAGCATCCTGATAGGGGCGGTACTATGAGGTGACGTTGTTAGTGAAGCGAGCAGCGGCAAGTGATCGGAAGATAGGTCATACTCTTCGCGTACTGATAGTAGACTGGTAGCTATACCTTTGTACAAGAAGAAGTCGAAACATGAAGGTACATTCCTCGTGTTATACGGGTAGGGAGTGGGTCTGCCTGTAGCCAGAACTTGAGTTGAACTGCCGGAAATAACATCACTTCCAATGATAAACTTTTGACCACGTTGACCAAGGAGCTTATCAAACTCAGAGGAATCCTCCTCTGGGGCGACCTCCTGGGTGATATGCTCGATAGCAGCTGTAACCTATCATATTGAGGTAGAATCCGTCGTGTAGGAGTGTCTCTGAAATAAGCATAACATCAATTTCGTGCTTGCTGAGAAGAATATCGCTTCAAATTAAGATTCAAAAATTTATTGTTAGTCTCATAATTCTTGAGAAGATCCAATGAATACAGCAAAGTTAAAAAAAAATGATTATCAAAGCCTCCGTTTAAAAAAATACATGCCGAACTCCATCCCATGTGGATATTACTAAGCGAAAAAAGTGACCAGAAGGAGTATATAGTTGTGCTGGTAGATGCATTTACCAAATTTGTCTTTCTCCTTCACACTACAAAGTTAGACACTGGTAGTTCTATTAAGGCAGTGAGGTCCTTGATATCATTATTCGGCGTTCCTTTTCGGCCTCTAGCTGACCCGGGTGGTATTTTGGCTAGTTCAGCATTCCGTGATTTCAGATTAGCACAGAAAATACAGTTGCATTTAATTGCCACAGGTGCTAGCCGTGCCAATGGCCAAGTAGAGTTTGTCATAAGTCTATCTCTAAAGTCTATGCTGACTGCAGTTGAAACTGGTTCAGGATCTTGGCAGGTTTCTTTATGTGAGATTCAGCTGGCGCTAAATAGCACGCCGAATAGAGTTACCAAAGTCAGTCCACTGAGTCCACTAATTGGCAGAGAAGCAAGGACGTTTGGTCTTGCACCTCTTGTAAATGATGAAAATATTGTTTATGTTAGCTTGGTTAGGGAAATGGCAAATCGTAACATAGAAAAGAACGCCAAATTTGATAAACTGGATTCGATAAAACTAAAGCCACTATTGCAAGACACAAAGGAAAATCTTACAGAATAGAATAAATATCTTCATTGTGTTAGTATTGCGTGAAGAGTTAAGTTAAGAAACGCGTTTTTATGATTTTGTGAAAAGGGATAGTCATTCAGATTTTGATCATCGTGCAAACAACGCTCCAGAAAATGTTGCGCTGACGAATGTGAGAGTGATGAGGATGAGCCACATTCGGATGATGCTTCGACCTATAAGTTACCTGCCATTATCCTTTAAAGGATTATTTAATTGGCGCCCGAGCAGCGACTGGTAGGCGTAAACGATTAAGCAAAATTTATTGTAAGTTCGCGGCTTGCAATTATATTTGCAGCAACCGGCTTATCGCGAGTGATAAGAAAGTGCAACTACGGGAAAAATTAACAATTTCCGTTTGTTCATCAACTCCGGCAAATCGCACTTAGCTTGTTTTTTCCCATCGGGGGACTCCAAGAACACCCCTCCAATTGGGGGTGCAGGATCCTCGGAACAAGTCAAGTAGTCAACGAAACAAACAGTATGAAATCCGGATCGTCGGTGGCTGGAGCAACATCAAAAAAACTAACTATGGTACTGTAAGATTAAACATAGAAAATTTAAAAAAAAATTTAACTATTTAACAATAACCTAACACACAAAAAATATGTATAATAGTGATATAAAGAATTCCAACTTTACGATAGCCAAGGGACCCTCTAAAGTAGAAGGGAAAAAAACCATACACTGGTTTACAACAAGAAAAGAAAAAAAACATAATAACTAACAACCTTTTTAATTATACAAATCTAATTCGTTACAATTTCAAAATAAAACAAGAGAGAAAAGTTATCTTTGGCTTGCCGAAGATGGTATACCCTTGAAAACAAAAAAGTGTTCCATACAAAGACTTGTTTTCATATCGGTCGTTTGTATGGCAGCTATATGATATAGTGGTCCAATCCCGACCAAACTTATACAAATCGTGTATGGCTATGTCAAATGAATAAATGTTGAATTCGGTTGCAATAGCTAAGAAAACAAAAAAGTTTCCCATACAAAGACTTGTTTTCATATCGGTCGTTTGTATGGCAGCTATATGATATAGTGGTCCGATCCGACCGATTTTGACCGAACTTGATCTGCGTGCAACAAAAATATTGATCTGGTAAAAATTTCAAAACGCTAGCTTTAAAACTACTGTCTATTTTTTGCATAGAAACAGACGGACATACGGACAGAGGGACAGACGGACAGACGGACATGGCTATATCGACTCGGCTGTTGATGCTGATCAAGAATATATATACTTTGTGGGGTCGGAGATGCTTCCTTTAATGCGTTACACATATCTGGACAAAATTATAATATCCTTTTTCAAGGGTATAAAAAATAAAAACAACATTATCAGGCCTCAAATATTAAGTCGAGACAAGAACTTTGAATTAGAATTTGCCAATGTGACAGATCACGCTATTGCCCCAGAACATGCAGGGAACTTTGCAGGGAACTGGACACTTTTGTACGAGGGTTGCAACGAGACTTGTTTCATCTATTGGGAAACAAGGAACGACTAGAGTTACCATCAGCACTACAACTTTGCTTAAAGTTGGAAAACCAAATCTTTACAGCAAAGCACGCAACAAACATGGGACAACAAGACACTTTAGGAACCAGAGCTCCAAAGCAACACCTGTTCCTCACATTCACGAACAGACAACCACGAATTCCATGCCCAAGACTTCACTATTATCCATATGAACAGCAACCGATGGCTTTACCAAGACAAAATTATAATAACTTCGTTTATCAGCCTTTAGATGCACCTCGACAACCTCTTCAAAATATGCCATATTCAGACACAACAGTTCGTGCAGGTTAGGCCATAAGCCCCAAAACCACGTCCTCGTCCATATCCCCAGTGGATCGCAGTGTACAGACTGGAATGGTTAACTACATGAACAGACCTAGTTTCGAATCTGATAAAAGACTACTTATACCTTTTTTTAGTTGCACCTTGCTATTGCACCTTGGCGGCAGTAATTAGGGTTAATGGGAAGTGGACTAGGCTGGACTCCTCCTCCTCCTTTTGCGTTGCCATCTCTTGGGTCGTTTGCGGGATAGGCATCGAAGTCGTACAGCCTAGCCGCTCTTGTCCCTCGGCAGTAAGTCTCGCTAAGCAGCAGTATGTCGATCTCTTCTCGCCGCACCAGACAATCAAGTTCGGGCAACTTTGTGGCGTTCCACACTTATTTTGAGGCTTGCTGCACTTGAGCAGCAGAGAGCAACTTGATAATTTGCCCCAGCTGGTGTGTCTGTTCCTGCTGCTGCTTCATCAACAACAATAATGGGGCATCTGTTTCTCTTGGATAGAGCGTAGAGAATTGATGCTATCGTTGAGTCTTTTCAGAATATCCTCTATTGTGTTGCCGCTTGCCATTGCATGCTGAGCTGGATCGCGGCGACTTCTTGAACGAGTGCGGCTTCTTTCATGACGCTGTCGTGCCTGATTCAGGTTATGCTCCGTGGTTCTGCCTCTCGTTCTGCCTGGTGATGGTCACCTGGCCGCTGGGGGCAAGTTGAGGCACCGAACGCTTGTTGACTGTTCTTCTCTTGCACCCATGCCGCCTGGAGTGTTGTAGGAATGCCTGGAATTCGGCACACCCTGAGTAGTTTGCAGGGTGCTGTTCTCCACAGTTGTAGCATGTACATAACTAATTACGTGGCCAAGAGCAGCTACTCGCGGGGTGTTGTGCTGCACATTTTACGGCAATATTTGGCTGAGTAGCCAAATTGCTGGCATCGATGACACTGCACAACAGATGTTCGTTACCGGAATGGTTCGACTGCAACCCCCATGTGACACAGTGTCTTTACTTTCAATATGCCCTTGTTGTTGGGCGCAGTGGCAATGTTTACGAAGAACATGTTAATCGGTCTCGCTTCGGGGCAGCCTGGTTCACTGCGCATAGATGTGACTATGAAGCGTGCTGTGGTGCACGCCTTCAACGTATACTCGGAATATCCTCTCTTTCCTCAATTGGTAGCAGTGGACTTCATAGTGTTCATCAACAATACAGCGGAAGGTGTTGGCGTCGGCAGCGTAAAGTCGCATAACCCCACCTATGGAGGCCCGATACTCAACTTTATCTGCGTCAGTGATCGTCCTGATGCTTTGTATGAATATATTAACGTCGGAGATGCCTTCCATAACGATGGGTGGAGGGCGGTGCTTTGCCAACAGTACGCTTTGTCGCAGTTCTAGCGGCTTGTTGGCTGGTGTTGGGCTGATCACAGTGGTGAATTCGGCGATTAATTGGAATTTGTTAGTAATTCCACTGTAGCTATGTTGATTTTCCGAATTTTCATCTTAATGCGCTTTTTTCCAACTAATTTAGGAGAAGTACCTGGATCCATCCTACGCTTGATTTTTTGGAAGCGTTGCGGAAGGTGGGCGCAGTGGTTATGTTGCTGGTTTTTGTCATGTCTAAAATGCCCAGGGCCCTTTGTACAGAGCCACGTCAAGATTCCCTTGCCACCGCAATGATTTCGCTATCCTGGCTAATGCCTCTAGTATGTCCTGCAATGACGGTTGCCCTAACTTCTTCGCCAAGGGGCACCTTAATCCTGGCGGAGTCCGCTTTGTAAGTTTTTTGTATTAATCCAGATTTCATAGAACACTTGAAAGACTTGACTTTGGATAAAGCTTAATAAAAGCTTATGGGCATACAGATGTTTTGTTTCCACTAGCCACACTTTCCACTTCCACATTCATATGTCAATGCCGGCCCCAATTGCAAAAGGGCGATTTATTTTTATTCAATATCTTTACCCTTTTTGCACTTTGGAAACACTTTTAAGTAACTTGTTGTTACACTAGCCACTGTATGTGCCCTTTTTTGTGAACTTGTTCTTTCCCACTACTATGTGAATTTTAATTATTCCACGAGCGTTGCAAATATGCTTGCGACACCCTCGAATGCCGTTGCCGAACGTAAAAGAAACTTTAACATACAAACTACGATTGTAAAAAGTGAGCTACAACTAGCAACTATGAATCTCTACAGTATAAGTTACTTAACAGTGGACTGCAATGTAAATAAATACAATTTTTATTATAAAAAAAAAAAATCTAGCCAAGACCCCTCCGACAGTGACAGGATACGAAAAAACTATGGCCGAATACGAAGACTATATGACATTGAGGACAACTTAGACGAATACCTAGAACAGATAGATGAAGTCGCTCACAACAACGACGCATACGATTATTATGACGATGCATCGTAAAATTTTATAGAATAAAAAACTCCCCTCTTCCATATTTCATATGCAAAATGAGGAATGGAAAATTCAATATGATATTAATAAAACCAGGCTCAAATATAAATTACATTCAACCTAAATTTGTTAACAATCCATTTCAAAACAAATCGCCATTCTATGAGTAGGCGGCAGTACTTTAATAACCCAGCACAAAGTAGCAAACCATTTTTATTTTTCAAAATTCGAAGACGTAAATACCATCACTCCTAGAACATCCCACATTTCCATCACACAAAAATTTAAGCTCAACAAATACTCAAGTAAGTTCCAGACTTGTTTCCAGACCCCAATCAAAAAGTGGAGGTCAGTGTGAAGGCAACGATCTTCGGATCGTCCGACACTCCGGCTTACGCGAAATTCTATTAGTAAGTAACCTAAAGGGTTTTCCATTAAGGGCGCTTCATCTTTGAAATGAAATAAAAAATAAATGCAGAGTTTATTACAGTTTGTTTGAAAAGAGGTTATTATAATTGTTGAACATTATTGTATGATATTAAAGAACGATCGCTCTTCTTAGTTTCCTGCCTTCACCGTCTCGTTCCGAGCCCCAGCCGCCGACTCCCCTTTAGTGCCAGGGATGGCCATTTTTCTCCAGAGCCAGGGCTGGCAGCTCCTCTTAAGTACCAGGGCTGGCAACTCCTCTTAAGTGGCAGGGCTGGCAACTCTTTTGATATCTTGCATCTTACATTCGGCCCTCCTAACTCTCTTCATCTGCCCGAGATGATAGTAGCTCCTCATCATCGGCGACAAATCGGCACAACTTCATATTGTCTTGAGTTGGTTTTTTAGCTACAGGCTCTGGTTCCGGCGGCAACTGTGGCAGAGCTGGAATTTAAATTTTATTATTCCTCAAGCTCTTATGCAAAGTGGTTCTTTCTTGCTGCAAAGCTCTGAGTAATTTTTCTGCAATTTTTGAATTTGCTTCTGAAGGCGTTCCTTATGCTATGAAGAGAGTTGCTTTTCTGCCGCAAAATCAATCACCATCGCGTTAGCTTTTTCGTACTTTTGTCGCCAGGATAAAGCCTCCTTCTCTATCTTTTTTGTGTGCTTGGCCATTTTCTCTAACTCAACCTTGTAGTTTCCATTAACGATATAACTGATCACTGCGATTTCCTCCATTTCACCAACAGCAGCAATTTTTTTCATCTGCAGCATATATACGTGCAAGCCCTGAATCAATATAGCACACTGCATTTCACATCTGTCACTCAAACAACATGGCGGCAATGAGCTGTCAAAGTTCGAGCGTCCCTATTGTAAAACCCTTTATGACACTGAAAGATGAATTAATCAAACAAATAAAACAACTTTTAGAAGACGAAATCTTTCGACCTTCCAGGTCCCTATAAAATTCACCAGTTTGGATTGTACCTAAAAAAGCAGATGCTTCAGGCGAAAGTAAATATTGCATGGTTATTGACTACCGTAAACTTTAGATTCCCGTAAACTATTCCCAAGATAAATAAGGTTCTTAAACAATAGGAAACAATAGTCTTTTCCGTTTTAGACTTGAAAAGTGGTTTCCATTTAATCCCTTTAAAAAGTAATGACATAGAAAAGACTGTCTTCTCCGAAAACAACGGAAAATATGATTTTACACGACTCCCATTCGCTTTAAAGAATGCGCCAGCAATTTTTAACGCGTATACTTCGAGAACATATTGGCAAAATATATTTTATCTATATACCCGATATTATTATATTTATGTAAGATAGTTGGCATGTCCATGAGTGGCGAGTAGCGAGTGGGCATCTCTGAAGCCAGCAGTAATGTAGGAACGAAGTGCTTCAAGTGTGGTGCTGCGTGTAATATATATCAACAAGTTGCCCGCAGTCAGTGAAATTGGTGCAAGTGATAAAGGATTCCAAACGGCTGAAAAACTTTGTACTAAATGGTATTAAAGTTGCGTGCCTGGTTGACACGGGTGCTGATGTTACGGTTGTGAAGCACTCTGTGTACATGAGGCTAAAAGATGTTGTGCTAAGTCCATGTCGTTCTTTGTTGCGTGGCCTGGGCAAGGTAGGCACGGTGCCGCTGGGAGTTTTTACTGGAGCTGTTCAAATAGACGATATGGAGACTATTCAAAATTTCATCGTAGAAGCGGATGAAAAAATGGAAGATGATGCTCTCCTTGGATCCGATTTTCTAGCAAAGTTTCAATTTACACTGGATGCAAATGGGTTTAAGCTTGTCAGTTGTCAGTTTGTCCTGAGATAGCTGACATTAACCAGATAAGTATTCACGATTATGGTTGTACTGAAAGTAATGTGAATGCTCCTCCCCAGTTTGCACCTATGATACGGAATCTGATAGACGAATATCAGCCAACCTCGCTGCTTGCTGACTCACCTGTTCAGCTAAGAGTTGTGCCGGATGAGAAAATTAAACCGTTTCGTCATCAACCAAGTCGACATCCTCCAGTTGAAGCCGAAGCCGTTAAAAACAAGTCGATGACTGGTTAAAAGAAGGAATCGTTCGACCATCTACTTCAAGCTTCGCCAGCAGAACCGTCGCAGTGAAGAAAAAAGACGGCACTTACAGAATCTGTATTGACTATCGCCATTTAAACAGCATGGTGCTCAAGGATTGCTTCCCTGTGCTGATCATAGAAGATGCACTCGAGAAACTACGAGCCGCCGTTGGTGTTTGTGTCATTGGAGAACAATTATTTTCACGTTCCAATAGAAGAATCAAGTGGAAACTATACTGCGTTCATCACCAAAAAAGGCTTTTATGAGTTCGCTTAGACGCCATTTGGATTCTGCATTTCTCCTGCGGCATTTATAAGATTCATAAACCACATATTCCAGGAGTTTGGATCACGAGACATTCTAAAACTTGACATGGATGACATTATAATATGTGGACAGACGAATGACGATTGTATTGAGAAACTAAAGTTGGTGCTATTTGAATGAGCGAAGTTCTGCTTACGTATAAAGTGGAAGAAATGTCATTTCCTTGTAAACAAAATCCACTTCCTGGGACATGCAGTACAAGATGGAAAGGTTTGGCCTGCCAAAGAAAAAACAGTGGCCGTTAAGCAGTTTGCAGTACCTAAGAATGTGAAAACTGTTCAATCCTTTTGGGGTCTAACGGGATTCTTCAGGATGTTTGTGAAAGACTATGCTATCATTGCGCGACCCTTAACAAATCTATTAAAAAGGAAGGAAAAAATTAAGGAGTGCATTGTGTGAAGACCCTGTTTTAAGGATTTATTGTAAAGGTGCGTCAACGGAGCTGCATACAGATGCTTCAAAGTACGAGTTTGGTGCCACATTGCTGCAAAACCATACATTACGAGTATATACAACAGAAATTTTGTATTCCACATCTAGAGAGCAAAGTCGCAAGACTTATCAGTGCGTATATTCCGTGTATTATTACTAACAAGAAGCTGAGTAAACAGCATGGACTTTTATGTTGCATTGAGAAACGTAACAAGCCGTTACACACTTTACATGCTGATCACTTAGGACCGATGGACTCGTCTGTGAAACAATATAAATACATATTCGCACTTGTTGATGGATTTTCAAAATTCGTGTGGATTTTTACAACAAAATCAAATGGAGCTGACGAAGTTAAAAAAAAAAAATGGAAGAATGGTCAAACGTATTTGGTAATCCGAGCAGAATAATAACAGACAGAGGAGTTGCGTTTACCTCAGGAGCATTTGAAGATTACGTCAAGAAAAATGGAATCGAGCATGTCTTAAAAACTGGTGTTGCCAGAGGAAATGGGCAGGTAGAGAGAATAATGGATAGATCTATCTTATCCATTATTTCAAAATTGTTGGCAGAAGATTCTTCAAAGTGGTAGAAGTTCACTTCACAAGTGCAAAGAGCTATTAATTCCCATATAAATTGCTCTACAATGAAGTCATTATTTGAGATAATATTTGGAGTAAAAATGTAGACAAACTCGACAAACGGCTAAGAAGCAAATACTAAAGGCTTAAGATATTTATAAAAAACAGTACGACAAGAAACGTAAAGAAGAAGTTGTATACAAAAAAAAGGTGATCTGGTAAAAGTAAAACGTACTCAGTTTGTTGCTGAGAAAAAGGAGCCAAGCGCTTTTCTAGGACCATATGAAGTAATAAAAGCAAAACGCAATGGCAGATATGAAGTTCGTAAAGCTGTCCAAGGAGAAGGCCCCAACAAGACGCATACAAGGAGAAGGCCCCAACAAGACGCATACAAGTGCTGATAACATAAAGCTATGGAAGTATGCTCAGAACAATGAGGATGACTTGTCGTCTGGGACAGACGATGATGAGCAGGATGGCCGAATGTAAGATAGTTCGCATGTCCACTCGAGTAGCGAGTTATTCATAACTGTATTCATAACTATACTCTGTCATAATTGTACTCTGTCTAATTTAAATACCTATAATTATAAACAAACTATTAATAATAAAATATCACATTTATTAAAGATTCCAATTTCGTGGATATGCTGTCCTATATAGATCAAAGTTTTAATTTAACTTAACAAAGTCCCTGACTTCACCTTTAAGAGTGATATCATTAAACGAAGAAGCTCTTCATATGGGAAACTGAAAAGTAACTCAGTGTCGAAAGAAATTATTCTCCATTACCCTGATTTCAACAAGGAGTGCCACCTCACTACTGATGCTTCAAGTTTTGCTATTGGTCCTATCGTAAGATAATCACCCAATATCATTCCTCTCTAAAACAATATCTAAAATCGAAGCATATGCGGCAAATAAAAAAGAGATGTCAGCCAGAGATGTTTTCGTTAGTGTCGAATAAATGTGTTCAAAAATCAGATATTCTTCTATAAAGCAGACAAACTCGACCACAAGTTCTCTATCTCATTTCTCACATACCATAGACATGAAATATACCGATGCAGTTGACATATTTTACGACCAAAAAAAACCTCAAAAATAAACAGAAACCCCGCTCCGGAGCTTAAAGAAACTCCATTTCCAGAATACCCCGTCATGTGTTATAAAATGACATTTACTCTATCGAACGAAAGTTAGTACTCACTGCAATTGAAAAATGATACTAGAACGTGACCTTATTTTTTACTTTGGATTCCCTAAGCACATCGTTGTTGACAACGAAAAGACTGTAATTCCCAATCGATCAAATTCATGTAAGATCAGCTAAAGATAGAAGACTATAACAGCGCCACCATACAAAATCACAGTTAATAGACGAATAGAACGATTCCATTCCACACCTTCAGAAATAATGAGATGCTTAAAGAAAGAAGACACAAAAAGAAAATTTACAGAAATTTTAGATAGAGTAGTTAACGAAATATTCTTTGGCAGGGAGTAACGACAAACCCGAACCAATACGAAACAGCAAGACAGGACAATATCGAAAAACTTAAAAATAAAGAGAGAAAATAAATAAGACTTACCTTTTAAGCCACAAAAAAAACAGAAAGGAAATACTTAATTTCCAACCTGAACGGGAAACTGTCATAAGAGCTAACACTAGATAAAGTTACATTCTTTACCCAAGTTAAAAGAAAGAACTAGTTACGGAAAACAGAAACACCAAAAATGACTACCGAATCTGGAAAAATAGTTTATAAAAGCCATATCAAAACTTTTTAGAACATTTTAGAACGTTAATATGAATTGTTAAAAGTGTCGGCGCAACTATAAATCTCACCAATTAAAGTAACGCTCAAATTCTGACATTTACCAAAGGGATCGGAAGTTACAAATCTCAAAAACTAAATTAATACATCTTATCGACCTCGATCAAATCCGAACTTCATCGGACATTCTACATGACCATACCGAAAATAGTCTTATCAAGTGAGAAAAGTTATCTTCGGCTTGCCGAAGATGGTATACCCTTGAAAACAAAAAAGTTTTCCATACAAAGACTTGTTTTCATATCGGTCGTTTGTATGGCAGCTATATGATATAGTAGTCCGATCCTGACTAAACTTTTACAAATCGTGTATGGCTATGTCAAATGAATAAATGTTGAATTCGGTTGCAATAGCTTGAAAAACAAAAAAGTTTTCCATACAAAGACTTGTTTTCATATCGGTCGTTTGTATAGCAGCTATACGATATAGTGGTCCGATCCGACCGATTTTTAAACTTGATCTGCGTGCAACAAAAATAATGATCTGGTAAAAATTTCAAAACGCTAGCTTTAAAACTACTGTCTAATTTTTGCATAGAAACAGACGGATAGACGGACAGACGGACATGGCTATATCGACTCGGCTGTTGATGCTGATCAAGATATATATATACTTTGTGGTGTCGGAGATGCTTCCTTTAATGCGTTACACATTTCTGGACAAAATTATAATACGCTTTTTCAAGGGTATAAAAATGTGTAAGCTAACGTGACTGCATTTACACTTTTTAATCAATTTACCATCTCTAACTATATAAAAATTATATTTCTAAATGCAAACTCAATTTTCGCAACGATCCAAGCTCTTTTTACTCTTTTGTAAACTCTAAACGCAAATCCAATCTTTTCCCCCCTTCCCTCTCATATAATAATACTTCCGACTCTTCGCATCTCGGCATTGCTAATCTATTTGCGTCATTTTTACAGTCAAACTACTCATCTAATTCATTTGATCCCTTCTCTAACTATCCATATCATTTACTCTACATAAATAACATTTCCCTTTCTAAATTCCACTGTCATGATGTGTTTACGGCTCTTTCATCAATTAAAATCTCATTTTCACCAGGCCCAGACAACGTACCTAGCTGCATCCTCAGAAGGTACTCCCATCTTCTTACCTTACCTTTTACTATACTATTTAACCTATCCTTGGAGCAAACTTCCCTACCTAAATTATGGAATGAATCATACCTTATATCAATTCATAAAAAAGGCTCTATGGCTTCCATTGAGAACTACCGCGGCATTGCTAAGCTTTCTGCGATTCCCAAACTTCTTGAGAAACTCATCACATCGCAGCTGCAACATGCAAGAGCATAATCTCACCTGCACAGCATGGCTTTGTCAAGCTTCGCTCGACAACAACTAATCTACTTGAATTTTCGTCAATAATCAACCGAGGTTTTCAACATCGCTTGCAAACTGATGTAATTTATACTGACTTCAGCAAAGCATTTGATTCAGTTAATCAACAGCTCTTGCTACGGAAACTCTCGCTTATTGGTTTTCCACAAAATATCCTGATGTGGGTTGCTTCCTACTTTTCAGATCGATCCCAGCGTGTCCTATTTAAATCTACCAAGTCGAAGGTCATCCATGTCTCATCGGGTGTCCCTCAGGGTAGTCATCTAGGACCACTGTTGTTTATACTCTTTGTGAACGATCTTCCCAATGTGATTAGTTATGCCTCTACGCTTATGTATGCTGATGATGTCAAGTTATGCTATTCCTTCTCGGAACATTTTCTGCATAGGCATCTGCAACTAGACCTTGACGAACTCTATTTGTGGTGATCAATTAATCTTCTGTTCCTAAACTGCTCTAAATGCAAACTTATGACATTCCATCGCAGTGTGCCGCTTATCATATCTTACTCTCTCGGAAATCACGTCCTTGATCGTGTTTCCACAATCAATGATCTTGGAGTTCTTTTTGATCATAAACTTAAGTTTAATGATCACATTTCTGTGACAGTGAATAAAGCCAGAGGAATGTTAGCCTTTATTAAGCGATGGTCAAAAGAATTTAACGATCCTTTCACCACCAAATCCCTGTATATCACCCTAGTTCGTCCCATCCTCGAATATTGCTCGTGTGTTTGGAGTCCTCAATACTCTCCTCACCAAAATAGTATTGAGTCGGTGCAAAAGCAGTTTCTGCTATTTGCACTAAAAAACCTGAACTGGGATCCTGATAATCGTCTCCCGCCGTACCGTTGCAGGCTTAAATTGTTAAAGTTACCTCCATTGAAGGAGCGCCGAACCTGTGCTGGGGTCATGTTTCTACACATGCTGATCCATGGCATGGTTGACTCTAAACACCTGCTAAGCCAACTATATTTTTCCATCCCTAATAGGAAAACTAGGTCCTTCCGACCATTATGGTTACCTATCTGCAAATCTAACTTCGCTGAACACGACCCCTTTCGCACTATTTGTAAGAACTATAACCTTTTATCACATACTCTATCCCCTGAACTCTCTCTTAATGTAAATAAACTTAAAATCATAGAATACCTCCTAGAATAGTTATAGTGTAGTTTTATTTATAATTTTTATTCATATTTAGCAGATCTTTGTTAAATTGTTGTTTAAATAAATAAATTAAAAAACCTTAGAAAGATGCTGTGTGTCGTTTTTCTACATAACCTTGCTGCAGACAGCCAGTATCTACTAGCGCGCATAAAATTCAACATCCTAATTGACTGACTAGAAATTTTAGTCCTCTGTTCCTAAGCTGTTGTATGCCCAGCATGGCCGTCTGTGTTCTGACTACAACGGCCTCTATTGTATTACTTCACTTTGCACTCCCTTTTTTCTTAAATCCTCAAATCTCACCTACCTTTTAGAGCAACAAACTTTATTCTTTTGGATCTATCCCCGCGATAGAAGCCGTACGAGAAACAGCAGCGGGAGCCGCTAAATAAACAAAAACGTTTTTTAAAATCAAGCAACCCCCTGAAATCAAATAAACTGTTTTCATTTTGTTCTGAAGTCATTGAGGCAGACCTTGGAACGACGTTTCTCATTAATAGTGCTAAGCGTAAAAAATGTCCATCACACCGAGCGTCTTAAGAAAGAAGTTCTAATGAAGGCGCTTTTAAGCATAGGTATTACTTTGGTAATTGTCTCAGTGTGCCTGTTCGTCACCCATCAGTTCCATTGACGTTGTGGTCGTAGCCGCCAAAGCAAGTTGACAGCCGTACTTAAGTCTACATAGGGAAGGTCCGAGGGCGGCCTTCACTTAAAGGAGGAAGGAGTTAGCATGGAACCCAAATGTGTTGCAAGACTGGATCCCATTCTCCAAATCAGCAGTCGGAAGAAATAAAATATATAAAATCAGAGTTGGTGATGGGTTGGGGAATGTACCGGGCACGAGGTCATCGGTCCCATGGTAGAACCTCTAACCAAAGCGGCCCATTTAAGCAGCGGATGCAAAAGTACAAGGTCAACATTTTGCACATAGCGCTGTCGTCAATTTTGCTCGTCGTTACCGAGGTCGGGTCTTCTGCCCAGCTCTCTTGGAGAATATTCAAGTTAGGATTAGTCAGATCTTAACAGATTCGAAAAGAAGCCAAACGGATTCCGGATTAATATGAAATGCAATAAACGGGAGTAATTACGATAAATACGAGCTATAATTATTCAAACTAATTATTCTTATAGCTATCCAAACAAATTATAAATTAAAACTAAATTAATAAAAAGTGGCAAAATCCGAATAATAAAGTTATAAATATCATCGGAAAAATAGTCTTGTGATTACTTGTACGTAATCTTAAGACTCACATGATCCAAAGTGTTAAGTTGGAAAAATTCGTTACATTCCCAGAATTATTTGATGAAATCAGCACTCCCACTTTGAAATTATTCATTTTCTATGTTATGTTATGGACATATTAAATCATATTGCCACATAACAATACACATCCTTTTTTTAATGCATAAGAATAAAGCAAAATGTGATTTAAAACAGAAAAAACAAAAAACTTTTTTTTTATTCCGTATAACAAAACCATTTAAACAATTTTAAAACGGAAAATATATCAACAAGTACATTTAATTAAACCATTTAATAACACTATTGCTAGTGCTGGATACAATAATACACAACTAGAGGTTTCATACTGAAGAGTAGGTACAATTTTAATTAGCAGTTACTCGACTATTCACATAGAACTGTTGTGCCGAAAGTAACAACGTCAGCACATAAATGCAAGCGGCAATCCAGCAGTTATAGGCGTTCTGAAAAGAAGAGAAATTTGAAGTTTTAAAATAGATCGATTTAATCAAATTATGACATTAAGGTGACCCAATTCATGCAGAGTCGCTATCATCCATAACCATTTGTCATAAAATGGTTATTTGAGATCCAACAGCCTTCGAAGTTTCTAGTATTATTCACACATAAACTATCACGTAGATGTGTACATACGGTGGGTGTTCAAAGGAAAGGGTGGAGGATATGCTAACTGTTTTCTTTGATGTCAATAGTGTGGTGCATCAGGAATTACTGCCAAGAGGCCGTTAAGTTATTAATAAATTCTACAAAGAAGTTATGCAACGTTTCCGTGAAGCAATACCGCACAAATAATCGAAATTATGGGAACAAAATGATGAATTCTGCATCACGATAATGCACCAGCTCACCCATAAAATTCTTATTATAATTATTTGCCCAAAAAACGAACCGTATCATGAATACGGGAATTCACCAGATTTTCCTGTGACCTGTGACTTTTTCCAATTCCCAAAACTTAAGAAACCAAAGTACGGAAAGCCTTTTGAGTATTGTATTCTAGAGGGATTACTTTGATGGGAACAAAATAGATATTTATGAATAAATAAGTACTTTTCCAAAGAAAATGCTAAATTCACTTTCCCCTTTGAACAGCAACATATAATTATTATCATTACAAGTGATATAGACATCTTAAACGCATACAAATTTAACATTTTCTACTATAACTTCTTCAATTGTTTGATTTATATGTACATATGTTACAACATACCTGGTTGTAGGCTCTATTCGCAGCTGTATAAAATTGCTCCAAAGTGTGATATTCCTCTTCAAGGGGTAAATCCTCAATTAGAGCCACACTATTGATATAGAAAAATAAGCCCATCAGCACCTAAAAGAAAATTACAAAATTAATTCAGAGTAACAAAGAAAAAACCTTGTGACTTGTGTATTGACTACTCACCAATTGAACAATCCCCCATACTGATATAATCAAGCCGCAGAGGGATAATTTTGGACCACAGATTTTCATAATGCTACTATTTTATTGGTAGCCTTAAGAACGAATCAAATTTTTTTATTGCCAGCAGCTAATTTCTCGCAGTTGCTTAAAACAAATCCTTAACTCTTGTCAGGTGAATATATCATGTGACCAAGTTTTAGGGTTGTTGGTATACAAAAATATGAACATATCGATATTCAATAAATCGATATTTATGTCGTGATTATCTTCGTTTGGTTTTTGGAAAACAGTCAAATTCAAAATTATTTTCTATGGTAGCCTAAAAGGTCTGATTTCGTGAATTTATGGGTATTGTGCAATGAGGCCAGAACGCGACATGTATCGGGCAAGAAATCGAAAATTGTAACGCGGTGTGGCTGCCTGCGCCCGAATTCAAAACCCCGATTTTTTCGGATAAAAAAATACTGCAGAATTGAATGTTAATTAAATACAAATTACTTACAATATATGTATGTATGTATGTATTTAGCTTTATTGGTCAAATTGTCTATGATTATACTTTAAATATTAAAACAATATAATTATGATCATTCCTAAAATTTACCACGAAAAGCAAATAATGCAACTATGTGCCTTGCATACACTTAATAATCTATTTCAAGGTAAGCAAATCTATAAGACGAGAAATTAAAAAAAAAAAATACAAGCAATATGTATGTACATATGTACGTCGTACGTACATACGTCGTATAATCGTACGTATGTATGAATTTATGTATGTATGTATGGAGTGCGGAGATTAAATTAAATCACATGCACATATACACACATACATGTACATAGAAATAAATATTTTATATTCTACGCAGCACACTGAGAGAAAATATTTTCAATAAAATATAATAAGTACAACAGAAAAGTATAATCAATAAAGAAAATAGTAATTAAAAGAAATGACATTAATCTGTAAAAAAAAAATAATAACAATAAACAAACTTAATTAAGATATGGTTAGGGTATGAATCGATGTTAATGTCAAAAATTTAATTAAAAAATTTTAAGTAAGCCTTCCAATTATTGCCCGCGTTTGTGTCAATATTTTTTAAAATATAAAATGTCACCGTAGAAAGGATAAAGAGACGAGCAAAAATTATGGCGAGAGCAAAAACAAATCAATCAAAATCAAATTCTTTAACGAAGCTCTCAAAGGCCTCCTTAGAAAATGTAAGGAGGGATATCCCTGACAGAAGTTATTATTATTAATAGTAGCTGTTTCGTTATTTATAATAATAACTGTGTCGTCGATGGTTTTTAACGGTTCATGGTAGCTGGTGCGGCTGATGCATTGTGCGGGGTTGATTATCGCAGTCCCTTAGTTCTCTAGTCCTCTAAGGGGGGTGCTACAGTTTCAAATCGAGATTATATTGGTAGAATGCTCAATGATTATGTCTTGTAAATCATTAGACTCCAGAATTGTGGGATTAATTATTCAAATCTTTGCTAGTGTTAACGAATATATTAAGGCTTCGAGTTCGGAAATAGTCATCTTATTTTTTGCGAACAAATTCATCAATAGATGTTCGGTATTTATTTTTTAGTTTTTGAATTACCTGCACTTGTCAGTTTATTTATTTGTTTAGAGTTTGTGTGTTAATAATTATCTGGAAGACTTTTTGTAGTTAAGACTGTGGTCCCAAGTCTGCCTTTACTATTCACTATACTCAGTGACTGAGTGAATGGTTCTATGGTATGCTGTGGCTGCGTGGAGTAAAAATAGTCTTGTAGAATTTATTTAACGTTGTCTTGTGCAGCATTATGAGCCCTATTGTGTTCTTGGAACGTAGTTGTTTTTATCTAAAATGTCAACTACCATACTGTCTCCGTGTAGCGGAATGTGGTTGTCGGGCATGTTTCCACTAATTTGTGCTGTATGAATGCCAGCAAAGGTAGTTCGCATAAAATTGAGTTCCAAAAGGAAGTTTACACGGGGAAAAAACGGCTTTCTCGGTGGGAAAGCGAGCAGTATCTGGTGAAATCCAGACTTTACGTATTTACGTTTTTCCTTGACTAAATTTGCCATAATGAAAATAATGTTACGAATAGGGTATTTATCGTTGGTTGTTTTTAAATTAAGTTTCCTATTCTATTGCTAGACACTTTTTTGTATTTCCCTGTCGTCGTATTTCCTTGTTGTCCTTGGGTTGTTATAGTCTGAGCGGGAGTGTCGGTTTTTCCGATTTAAATCGGATACGCCCATCGGGTATGGGTGTAATTTTTAATATATGGGGTCTTCGTTCTCTGTCCGGATAGTCCCAATGTTTCTAATGTATTGCCTGAAAGGTCCTTTGGATCTGCAAATACTCCCGTTCGGTTGTTCAAAATTAACTGAAATTTTTCCTTATTTTCCGTATTTTTTTATTTTCAACCCTTTTAAAATTAAGGTTCGTTCATTTTAAAAATTTGATCGCTTCAGAGCCGCTGTTAGTTATTAGTTATTTCTGTTTTTTAAGTCAAGTACCACGTCGTTTCCTTAAGTAGGTCAAGTCCAATTATTCCATTTGGTGGAGCATCTTCTGAAGCTACATATATGGTTGATTATCTGATAGTTCGGACCTGTATACCTTACACTATTTGGTCTTTTATCTGCATATTCCCGATTTTTGTAAGGGTAAAAGTGTGTGTTTCGTGGTTGGATTTTTCATTGATTTCTTTGAATTTTTCTATGAAACGGACCGTTTTGTTGACTCTGTATAGGTTGTCTGAAACGCGATAAGGTATCGATCTCCAAGGGCTTTCCTACACTGCTTCCTTTATTGAAATTTTTGGAGTTTTTCTTCCTTGCTTCGCGCAAAATTATTTTCTAACATATATCGCTCATGATTAGCCTCAACTTCCTGTGCTAAAGCCGAAGGAAGATCGGAGGGTCTTGCGGGAAAAAGGACGTTGCTTAAAGACTTTCTGGTCCCCAAAATGAATACACGTAGTGCATCTGATCAGTATTTTTCGTTCAAAGAAGCAGCTCCGGCGTTGTCGTGTCATTATTATATCCTGTACCCATTATGTAATGTATGTAACAGGCAGAAGGAAGCATCTCCGACCCCATAAAGTATATATATTCTTGATCAGCATCAACAGCCGAGTCGATATAGCCATGTCCGTCTGTCCGTCCGTCCGTCCGTCCGTCCGTCCGTCCGTCCGTCTGTCCGTATCAACGCCTAGATCTCAGAAACTACAAGAGCTACAGACATGTGCCATATATCGTTGGATAGGTATTTACCATACGCAGTACAAGTTTGTTTTTTTATTTTGATATCACCCCACGTTCCCCCGCAAACAGCAAAAAACTGTCACGACCACGCTCCCCCGAAAACCTCAAAAAACTGCCACGCCCACAATTATTGTCCTAATGCTATGCAATTCGGCATATGCGTTGGTGCTTATAAAAGCTATCTAACTTTTGAACCAAATCGGATAAGAAACACGGAAGTTATGCCACATGCAAAATCTATGGCAAGGAAAGCAGAAGCGCAGCAAAACACGCATTGCGCGACGCCGACTACGACGTTGACAGCGAAATGTGTATGGCTTTATAACACACAAAACTTATTTTCATAACCAAAATCATACCAAATTTATATTGTTATGGTACTCTTTTCTAATATGGTAGAATATTGTTTCATTTATTTATTGATACTAAATAAATAAATTGTAAGCATGTCTAAGGGTACAGGGTATTTTTCAATCGGGAAACTCGACTGCTGCTACCTTACTTGTTTTCTTATTTATTCTCTACATCTTCTCTACTTCATCAGAGTACTGCAGAAAAGTCATATTGCCTTGACCAAGACTTGACATCTCTTACTCTATAAGGTAGACTGGTCATTTTTCCGCATATGTGAAATCTAACCGGTTAATTATGGCATTAAAATTGAGTAAGAATGAAAGGATCATATCGGCTGGACATTTCTTTCTCTTTAGAGGCCAAATACTTGGACACGCTGACGGTGTGGCACGGCGCGTTGTCGTGATGAAGGATTCAGTAACGAGCGATGTCTGGGCACACCCTGTTGACTCGTTTTCGCAATCTTTCGAGTACTTGGCGATAGTAGATTTGATTTACGGTTTTCCCCAGTGGAGGAAATTCTTTGTGGACGATTCCACGGCTATCAAAAAATCCAATAATCACCGTTTTCACCTTCGGCTTGCTCGCCTCGTCTTCCACGCTTTCACGCCCCTCCTTAAACTCTTTATGCCATCCAAACCCCTGGACGCGACTAAGAGCACTATCACCATGCACTTTTACAATACGATATAGTAGGCGAACTAAACGAGCTAGAGAGAGGGGAAGGATGCCGGGAGAAGGTAAAGGGGGGAGTTTAAAGGGCACAGGGTTACTATAACCGCAATATAATCAGTTTTATCACTTTATTGTCATACCTCGTATTTCTCGTTCCTACCCCCGAAGTCTAGTAGCGAATTT
The DNA here is from genome assembly GCA_018150545.1 of Drosophila ercepeae. NCBI lineage: Eukaryota > Metazoa > Arthropoda > Insecta > Diptera > Drosophilidae > Drosophila > Drosophila ercepeae. Next base: position 19,956,018 of record JAECWL010000161.1, read on the forward strand.
ATAATAACCAAGGTCTCGTTACACGTTATGCCTTGTATTATTTCTGCATCTTTATATATCTTCAATATCTTAACTTTTCCTAATTTCTTAATTTTTTTTTATTAAAAATGTTTTATTGTGTATTATAGTGAATTTGAGGCTTCCTACCTAAAATTTAAAACACTTAGAGGTCACTCAGAAACAGAACGTTCGGAAATCCAACATACCGCCCCAACTTATTCTAGTCAAATATGGCATGTGTAACGAGCAATTAAAAGCCATAATAGAAGGCGCATCGATGTACTCGAACGTTCTGTTTCTGAGTGGCCTCTAAGTGTTTTAAATTTTAGGTAGGAAGCCTCAATTCAATTCAATTCAATACAAAATATGTGTTGTGTGAACGTTTTAACTTTTACAGGTCACATATGACCACACCTCTCTGGTTTAAGCCTTTACAGTGTCTCATATGGCTTCGTGGGATTAGTCGCTTTCGGAGTTACCTTTAACAGTGCAGATTGCGTGTGGGTGCCCGATAGATGCAAAAGGTCCGTAAAGCCGGTACAAACCCTAATAAGTTTTTTTTCTTTTATGGATGACAGTAATCCATACAGTGTTATGATATGCTTATTTAAAGTTATACAAAAATATTTAATATAGAATGTTCAAACTAATGTTTAGCGTACATAATTAGGAGGCCATTAAAATTTTATCCAAAAGTTATCAAAGCATCGAAGGACGAAAGCTAGTCTCCCAGTTTTAAAGCTACCCTTTAGTTCTTAAATTTATATCACGTCGCTTTCTGGGCGCCAACAAAACTGTAGTTCGAAAAACAAAAACAAATTCATAAGTTCCGACAAACTCGAAAATCGAAACAAAGTACCCGCTCTGCTGCTGCGGAATTTCGACGATACATTTGTCGATAATCGGAAATAATTTCCAATTTTCGAGGAATGTTAAACGTTTTGTTCGGAAAACACTTACCGCGGGTTCGATTTCTGTCTGCCAAGCATAAGGTTGTCATATCAAACATAAGAAAGCAAAGGAAGCTGCATTATGACTTAAAACAGGTCGAATTCTTACTGAAGTTTCTGAAAATATCCTATCGCCCCGTAATTTTGACTTCCATGGCGAATCCAACCGGAAACCGCGGCAATTCCAACGTGGATTCAGTGCGAAATATCGATCCGTGTTTCGCCCGCCAATTCCGCTACTGAATGATTACTCTTGATTGTAAATTATTTTTCACTTATTGGCTTTTCGCTTTTTCATAGCTGCAAAGCTGAATATTTTAGAACTAAGAATAATTATTCTCATAGCAACACTTAAGATTATTACACTTACTCTTAAGAATTAATTTTTTCTTCAAAACAATCTATGTACTGGGTTTTGTTAATGAAAAAAAATTATTTAACAAAAACTATTTTATTAAATACTCCAAATAAGGGCTTTAGGTGGTAAATTAATACTTGTTTATTTTTATCCAACCAAAAGTCGCCTTTGCTACAAATTTTAACATCTCTGTTGGGTCTTGTTCCAAATGTCAAAATATTAGAAATATCTGTAACGTTGGCCTGCAAGTTCATGAATATGGCAAGCACCCAGTTCATCTAGCCGCTGACTGCGCGCCCTTCTGTTGCTATCTGTATAAGATTTTGTAATGCTATTGTTGCCAATCGTTCGCCTGAATCATAATTGGTTCAGCGTCCAAGTTTGTTTCAATTGGGGACTTTAATTTGCGGCTTTCAAATGGGTGGTAGTTGGTCCCCTATATCTCCGGTGCCGTCGCCCGCAGCTGCCAAGCTTGCCAAGGGCCAGTTTCGGTTTCTTTTTTCTGAGCAAAAGGATTGTGATCACGCTGTCATCACGATTGCGAATCATCAGGATAGGAGGAGTCCATGACGAAAGCCGCTGACTTTTATCAACCCGAACCTCCGTCGCCCACTTATTCAAGCATTGGCTGTCCCTCAGCTAATGTTTCTAATCGGGCTCCTGATTTATATATCCACGGTTATTTTCTTCAGATCTCCCATCTGATGAATGAGTTACAACATTCGTGAGCTGCTCAAGCACCCATTGGCTAATTCAGGCGGTATTTCTCCATCGTTCCTGCACATTCAAAGAACCATCTCAACAACCGACACGTCCACCGTCCACCTTCAATCTCGAAGCATGGAATGAAAATAAATTAAATTGCAGCCATATCATCAGGAATGCCCGTCCGGAATTTAGTTAAAATCTTGATTTCCAAAAGAGTGAGGATGCTGGGTCTTGTACCAGCTTAAAAATATTGTAACTATCCCTAAAATATTTGGCAGCGACAACCTTTTATCGGCTCTTTAGTTTGACTTTATCCACTATTTCGGACTAGACATTGCTTATAAGGCAATACGTAGGTGGTCACTAGGGACTCATCTGTTTTAGGCATGGGCTTAGGCACAAGAGTTTAGTTCTGTAAACATTTCAGCGAGCCGTCGCTGTTGAAATATTTATTTATTTGAATTCTTGTTTTTCCAATTATTAAAAACGATTAATACTTAACAATAACTTACCTATCAGAATACTATAGGGTTACGTAGAAAGCCCCCTAAAATGTATTTATCCTATATTGTGTTTATAAAAACCGGAGATATTCAGGACCGAAATTTTTCGGGACCGACCGCTGCGAATAGGAGGAGGAGTCTTAGTCTCTGCAAGGCAATTTCTGTTGTGAAGAGGTGGAGTTGCAAAAGTCGGGTGATTTTAAATTTCTCTGCTCAAAAGTCACTAACCTGTTGTTAAATACCACCTTCATTCTTACCGCCTACATTCTTTATGCCTACATAGTGGAATCACTTATTTTCCTTTCGGTTTTTAATCCGATACAGGACTGCTGGTGACTCTGAGTGACTTCAATGTAGCCGAACTCACTTGGTAAAATATTTTTTTCAATTATCTACATCCCTTTGAAGACACCATAATGTCACTGGCGCCATGTTCTCTAGCTCAAATAAAACCGCCGACGTAATGGCATCATTTATCTACCATTTATCCGGTTTTTAAACATAGGTCCGATAGTGACCTGCAGGGGACTTTGGTTGATTTCAATCTGCCAGAACTCAGTTGGTAACATATTAAAAATTCACTATTCATCCCTTTCAACATTTCATGATTTCACTGAATATTTTCGACATGCCCCTAAGTCAAATTAAACACGTTAGAAATGCTTCGGGTCGGCCTATTGACTTGTGTTTTTTTATCTGTTCCTGATAAAGTCATCAGAACTTTGCTCGTTTTAATCTCAGTGGATACATGTCATCCCGCCTTAAGTCGAACCCAAGAGGTTTTTTCTATGTGTTTGTGGGTGTCAATTATTGAAATTGGTCATGCTATTCTTGTTATTTGTGTGGATGTATGTGTTAAGTTCTTGCCACAGGGTCTTACGGCCAATAACGAATATAACCTTCAAGTTATGCGTAATTTGCGCGAAGTAATTTAACTGCAAGGGTATATAAGCTTCGTCTACGTCCAAAGTATTCCTTTCTTGTTTTACTTAAAGAAACCATTAAATAAAGTTAGTTTTTTCTGCCCTTTATATTTATTTCGCCCTTAGCGTGGCCGATACGAAAATTGATCCTATGGGACAGGACCGTTTGTCTAACATAGGTAACAGATGAAATTATTTCCGGTCCAAGGATGTCAATGGTCCGAATTGTGCAATTACCCTTTCTTCTGTTCTTGCTGGTTCATACGCTTAGTTTGCATTTAATGTAAAACTTAAGGTCGGGTTTTGTTGAAAGTTTTGAGTGCCTATAATATTATCTATGATTTTTTAAATATTTTTCCCCATTATTCTTCCACGTCAATTGCATGAGCGAGCCAGTTTTATACTATCAATGCCGATCCCTTCACAATTAACCACAAATTTCATAGTGTATTAATTATTTATTAAGATCGTGTCTAATAATACTCTTTATTGCCAAATATATAAATGATCTTCTTTAGGCATTATGCTGTTTGTCTTTAAAAATTTAAAAACTTTTAAACATCTGAAACAGCCGGAAAGCTTAATGTTTTCCTTAATGTTTTAATTTTTCTTAACTCTAGTATTTAAAGGGTTCCACCATGTTTGTGCCTGCAATACCGCTTGTTACTCCTTTTGATGTATGCCTCATATAACATTTTTTTTAATGCCCTTCTATGTGCTATCTTCTATTTGTGCTTAAAGCCAACCTTTATTTCTTTTCTGCATTTTAATTTGAAAGCTGCGGGTTAATGATTTTGGAAGAAATACCATGATCACCACTAAATGGATTAATTCACCCTTGCTGGGCATGCAATACAGTTATCTGTATTTATCTTTGTCTTCTTTATTTTGCGGCTAAAGATTAGGAATTTCGTCCCGCTGTATAAGACAGTCGTGTTTATCACCACTCCTTCGAACGTTTTTCGTGTGATTAAAATATTTTAATTCATAGCCAAACTGATCAAATTATTTGCCGTTCGGGTGTAGTTGTTCACACATTGAAAAAATTTCCGGAAGTTTGATTCGTTTATTCAACAATTCCTCAATCGTTTATTTTTGACTTCGGTCTTTTGGCTTTCTCCCTTTTTTGGAGCTTTTTCGTCTCCCTTTAGATCGCTGCTACTACGCCGCAGCCGCTCGCACGATATTGATTTTGGATCCCTTCACTTTAAATTATGTTTTTCACCACTGGACCATCTGCGTTGAGTTCATTTGTTTAACTCACAATGTCTTTTATCTGGACTTAGAAGAATTTCGAATTTGGAGGTGCTATTATTAGCGACTCATACCTCACTTGCTGTTTATGTGACAATTGTTCGCATATGAAATGTTGTCTTGGTTGTGGCCGTGTTGGTAATCTATTGGCAATGGTTAATGGGGTAATGGTTTTCGAGAGGGTCGAAAACAATTCATCTTATTAAATAATTCATTCAAATTTGCCATTGAACAATGCGATGGATATTACACCTGGCGAACAGCCAGCCAGTCCGGTACTTCTAAAAACCGCAAAATAAAGCCACTTGCGGGTGTGCCGTCGGAAGTGAAATTTTCAGGACTTACGCTTACAGCTGTGGCTTCCTGGAAGTCCATCTTTGTATCCCGGTTTATGCCTCTCAAATTATTTTAACTTCGGTCCTTCTATTTGTGTTCAAATTTAATTTTAAACATAGACGTAGCATATCCTAAATTAAAACATATTTTAACAATTAATTCCAACAACAAACAATTATTCACGAATAGTGTTTCTTATAATTTTAAGAAATTGCGCTAATTAAAACCTGTCAAAATAATACTGAAATTTTTGTATCGAAGTACACTGTCTTTTGTGAAGATCGCCCATCATTAGGAGGTTGCTGAGTACCCCGCTGAGCGTATACCTATCACGAATTCTTTCGGAATCGAATTCATAGTTGTTGAAATTCATTTTGAGTCGTTTAAATCATACTACCTGTTCCTACAGTCTGCCGCTGTGTCATGCAACCATATATATGTACTACCTTACTGCCATTTAATCAGTTTTGGCTCTGTTGAATGATTCTATTCTTATCCTTGTAATGGGTGATTTCAATTTGACACTCATTTCATGGATTCAAAGTGATCTTCGTCACTTACTGAATCATGAATAACTCGCTGAAAATCGTAACAGGGCACAGTCTTGACAGAAGCGTTTTAAATGAACTGACTTTTGTGTCCTAAAAAATCAGCTCTATTTACTAGAATATTTTAATGCAAAAGAAAATTTCAAGCAAAATTTCATGCAGTTTTTTGCTAATCATGCTCATGATCCTTTTTATTATTTGATGCATAACGCTTTGAACAAAATTGTCCCTGGAACATTAACGTCAGAGCCGCCCTGGCTTAAAAAGCAACTTTCTCGTCTTAAAAATAGGAAATCTAGGGCTAACAAAAAATCTCTAAGGTCTGGTTCCTTGTTACATCTTTCAAATTATGTACATTTTTGTAACCATTTCGCTACCTTAAAAATCAAATATATAAAAATTATATCTCAAATGTAAACTCAATTTCTGAAAGGATCTAAGCCCTTAATCCTTTTGTAAACTTTAATAATGTCCCAAGCTGCATCCTCAGACACTACTCTGATATTCAAGCTTATCTCTCATTATACTATTTAACCTATCCTTTGATCTAGCATCCTTGCCTAAGTTATAGAATGAATCATATTTTATACCAATGTATAAAAAAGGTTCTAAGGCCGCCAATGACAGCGGATTTGCTAAGCTATAGGCGATTCGCAAGCAAATCACTGCTTGAGAAACTCATTACATCGCTGCCACAGCATACATGCAAGAGCATAATAAGTTTTGGTCTACTATCGCTCGACAATAACAAGTATACTAGAATTTTGTTTTTTTATCCACCGAGGGTTTCAGAATCGCTTGTAAACAAACGTAACTATACCGACTTTAGCAAAACATGTGATTCAGTTAATCATCATCTCTTGTTCGGAAAATTTCGCTCATTGGTTTTCTGCCGAATATGCTAAAGTGTATAGCTTCTTACCTTCCAAATCAAACTGAGCGTGTTGTATTTAAAAATACCAAGTCATATCAAAGGTCATATCATAGGACTTTATATATCATCCTAGTTCGTCCTATCCTTGAATATTGCGTACTCTTGCGTTTGGAGTCCATTCTCTCTTCACGTAAAAAAAAATTCGCAGAGGGAACTGAAGGCGTGTAGATGTAATTGATACGTTGATTCTCTGGCTCAAAATCTTTCGCCTGTCTTGAACTACATGGAACAGAATTTAAAATCATGATCGTCTATCAAAACATAAGCCAATTTGTAGGATGTAGACGGCCTCCTTGACCAGATAGATGGGTCCAAAACCTAAGCCGGAGTGGAATGAATTGTCGTTTAAATATAATTGAGTCGAGCAAGGTGCACAGTTTGACATCTTTGTCATAGTCATTTCGGACCCACGATGAACACTCCTGACAATTCGAACATGCAGTAGACACATGGCCTGGCTTTAAATATTTGAAGTAGGTTAAAGTTGAGCGATTTCATAGCCTCCTGTTTCCATTTCATTTTCTGGTCGCTTTTGTTGTGACTAGTCGGAACTGTCGCTAGTACTGTGGCTCTATTCGGGGTCGTAGGGAAATGGCTTCAATTCATGTTGCACCCTGCTCCAAAAATTAACTTCTACACTAAAGGCCAGCCACGTGTACCAAACAAAATCTGTAACCGAAATTATTATTCTCACAGCTGTAGGAAAGACTTTTTCGACATGTTAGCAATACTGCCGCGTGGCCTGACCTCTCTCCATTAAAACGAGACGAGAGAATCCGAGGTTATTGTGCCTAAAACTCTTGACGCAGTAGCATTTCTCGCGAAAAATGTCGATCGTATCTCCTGCTAAGTGCGTAATTCGCGCCGGCATTAGCTACCTCGTTGAGAAGTGGTGTCACGAGTTTAAGAGTGGCCGCACTTCCTTGCAAAAAGATCAAAGGAGTGGAAGACCTTCAATTGTGACTGATGAACTTGTGAAAAAATTGAGATTGCGGTCCGTGACGATCCCAGATTGGCATTAGATACTTGACACACAAAACAAACACAGAAACTCTCGGAGGTAGTAGGTTTCTGCGAGTTACGTTCGAAAACAACTGACAGAACAGGACAAGTTGAATTAAATGCAGAGTTTTAGGAATGCTACCACTACACGTAGTCTCAATTATGGCGTCACACCTTGTCGCCCTCCGCCAAGAAATTTAAAATTAAGCAAAACAAGTGAGAAAAGTTATCTTCGGCTTACCGAAGATGGTATACCCTTGCAGATCTTTACAAAATTGCAATAAGTACTTATGTAAAAATCAGAAGTCTTTTCAAAATTATTGGTATGGCTATGTCAAATGAATAAATGTTGTGTAGTATGCATACATATTGAATATCTACTGTACCAAGAGTATTTACTAAATACAACGTAACACTTTGTTGCAGTGCTTACATAAACAGAGCTCCGGTCTTTTACCCAATTGGCCGAAATATGATTCGATCGGCACGTTCACAGAAAGTGCAAGTGTCAGCATTCTGACCGAACTCAAGTGAGCATAATTATACACATAACACATATATACATATAGAATATACATAAACGTCTCTCGCTGCTGGCCAACTGTGGGCAGCGCAGCGATCAGACTTAGGCTTACTTAGAATTTAAGGAATAATGTAAAATCAGAGATAACTGAACCTTGGAAGCGGCACCTTCGCTGCTCCCAACTCTAAATAAAAAAGAATATAAAGAATAAAAACCCAATAAGAGTTTATTCTTTACAGTTGAATTCAGTTGTAATAGAAAACAAAAAAGTTTTCCATACAAAGACTTGTTTTCATATCGGTCGTTTGTATGGCAGCTATATGATATAGTGGTCAGATCCGGACCAAACTTTCACAAATCGTGTATGGCTATGTCAAATAAATAAATATTGAACTCGGTTGCAATAGCTGGAAAACAAAAAGTTTTCCATACAAACCTTGTTTTCATATCGGTCCTTTGTATGGCAGCTATATGATATAGTGATCCGATCCGGACCAAACTTTAAAAAATCATGTATGGCCATGTCAAATGAATAAATGTTGAATTCAGTTGCGATAGCTTGGAGAACAAAAATGTTTTCCATACAAAGACTTGAAATCTGATCCGTGTTTTGGAACGATTAAGGCATAATTTTGATTGAATATTTGCCTCACGGAGAGACCAAAAACAAAATATGGCATGATATTGTGAGACGCTAAAAAAATTAAAAAGGGCGATTCAGAATAAAAGGGGCATGCTGACGCGGGGAGTTTGCCCACAAAGCAACTCCTGGACCCTTTATGGTGGGACGTTTTGAACCACCCCTTAACCAGGCCCCTTCAGATTTCCGTCTCTTCATTTCCCTTATGGTGCATCCATATGCATAGGAACAAGTTTTCAACGAACGATGAGGTAAAGGGATACATGGAGAAGTGGGCGCACAGCTGGCGCGAGAGTTCTTCGAGGCAGGCATACAAAAATCCCATGGCTCACCACTTTTATCGTGAGGGATGGGGACTATGTCGAAAGTTAACTTTAATATATACTTGGTTACGCAAGTATGTTTTTGTTTTAATACATTTTCTTTTAACCCTGGCTAAACTGAGTCCACTTACTTTCGCGCATCGATACTCGAACAGTGCGGACGTGTTTATTTTCTGTGCTCCGAAAATTTACACAATACTCCAAGTGAAAAGTGAATAACTACCAACAATTTACCACCAAAATGTAGCAAAAAGACGCTCATGGCGATGTATAATCGCTCAACAAAATCCATTATATTTTAAAGAAAATTAACAAACAAAAACCAAGCCCCGAACTGTCACAAGGAGTCAAAACGACATTCGCGCTCAACGTAAACAAGAGCATGACAACCGTCGTCTCGCATCGATATGAAACAAAGCGTATTTCTTTTATATGTCTTCGCAACCCGCGGAAGTTCACGAAATAAATGCAAACGTCGATCGGCCACGGTCAATCACCCCCAACCCGAGACATGAACTTAAGCCAACCACGAACGAGAGAAATCGTTCTTGCTCAACCGAAACTTCGACCTCATTAACAACTGCACTCGCAACAACAACAAATACTGCAACAGTATCAAAAAAAACGCACGGTGGCAAAAATGACAAAAAAAATGCAAACTGGGTTGGATCGCGCAAAAAAATTCTGCGGCAGGAAATAAAATAAAAATCAATCGGCACACTCTAAGTCAGCGAACTGAGACCCAGGAGTCCAACACATTTGGAATACTAACAGATATTGATATGGATCTACCGCGCAGCACTGACGAAGGGGACAAAAAGAAGCGAAAGCCCCCACCTATATACATCCCAGAGCAAAGCTCCAATGGTTAACAATATAATTGGACTTGTTGGAAAAGAAAATTTCCATATAATACCCCAAAAAAGGGCAGCATCCACGAAACGAAGGTCCGCTAAAAACTGAAGAGAACTTTAGGACTCTTACGCACTACTTACGAAAAAATAACAAACACTACTACACGTACCAACTTAAAAGTAGTAAAGGTCTCCAAGTGGTTCTTAAGCCTTACGTATCTCCCTCAGAGATCAAGCTACAGTTTCTTCTGCATCGTAGAATTACTGTAGAAGAACCACAAAAGGCAAAGGGTCCGTGCAATGCACTAATTGCCAAGAATATGGCCATACAAGAGCATACTGCACTTTGCGTTCAGTTTGTGTCTTCTGTGGAGAGCTTAATGACTCGGCTGATTGCAGGACCAACAAGAGTGATCCCAACTCCAAAAAGTGCGGAAGCCGGATTAATCACCGAGTAACGTCTGCACGCCTCCATAACGCACAGAATACCCTTATATAATCAAAAAAATCTCCAGAAGTCTTTTTCGCAACGGCAAAGGGGTCCTCATTTGGTCCTGCGACCACCTTCCAAAATGTGACCTTCTCAAACGTCCTAAAATCGGGACTAACAGAACCAAGCTCTACGACCACAACTCTGCATGCTGCTCAAACTGGTACGACACCCAATCCCCCATCATCGACGCAACAACGAAGTTGCTTTGAAACTTTGATGCATACTTTGCCGCAGCAAATGATCGAATTCATGTCCTTCATGAGGACTACCAAGACCTTATGCGGAACCAAATATCCTCATAGAGATGCTTGTATCCCAAAACTCCAAATAATCAATGGCTGCTCTACGAATATCATTGTGGAACGCCAGTGGCGTTTCACGGCACAAACTTGAGATAACTCAATTTCTGCATGACAATCGTATTGACGCCCTGCTACTGTCAGAAGCACATATCACTTCTAAATACAACTTACAAATATGTGGCTTTTTGTTCTACGGAGCAAATTATGTCGGAACCGATATCCTGGTTAGAAACCGCATCAAACACCACTACAATAGCGAGTTTGGAAAAAAGTACTGGCAGGTCACATCCATAAATATAGAACTAGGAAGCGGCAATCTTACCCTTGCAGCGGTAAATTGTCCCCCTCGTTTCAATGTTTCCGAACAACAATTTCTGTACTTCTTCAACACCCTAGCGGACCACTTCATTGTTGCAGGGGACTACAACGCCAATCACACCCATTGGGGGTCACGCCCCGTCACCCCTAAAGGGAAACAGTTGTATAACGCCATCATAAATGCAAACAGAAACTTGAAAACATCTCTTTAGCCAGACGATCATACTGGCCTACCAAACCGAACCAAATTCCTGACTTGATCGACTTCGCACTACCTAAAAATATTCCTCGAAACCTCATCAGTGCCGAATCTCTACCGGACCTATCATCTGACCACTCGCCTCTTAAATCTCAACCTCCTCCAACGTCTTGAGACTACAATGCAGGCTAACAGATTAACATCAAAGAGAACAAACTGGGTCAAATACAGAAAATACATAAGTTCACACATTGAGCTGAACACAAGGCTAAACTTTGATGCCGAGATAGAATCAGCAGCAAATACCCTGGAGAGTGTCTTAGTTACAGCGGCCAGAATCTCAGCACCTCAAATTGAGAGCCTAGCACCTAGCAGACTCAGGATGACAAACGCAGACATCGCTCGGCTTGTTCTTGAAAAACGACGTATGAAACGGGAGTGGCAAGCTCATAGATTCCCAATCGCAAAGCAAAGATTAAAAATTGCCTTACGAAATATCTATAATGCGCTGAAGGAAGAAGCTAAAACCGCCCAACTTCGCTATATAGAGCAACTTTCAATTTCAGGCAGTAAAAATTCACTATGGAAAGTTTCCATCCAAGTTAAACCACACCGGCAGAAACTATATCACCATTAACGAATATCACTGGTGGTTGGGCCCGCAGAGATAAAGATAGAGCTACCACATTTGCAACGAATCTTCAACGTGGGTTCAACCCGAAACCTGCTACAAGCTCGTTTGTATTACTCACGGTAACAGGTGCCAACCAAGCACCACATGAGCCAATCGAATTTCATGCGACTGAAATATCTAAAATCATCAAGGACAAACTAAATCCAAAAAAGTCCCCAGGATGTGATCTAATAACTCCAAAGATGATTATCGAGCTTCCATACTGTGCTGTATGCACTATTTCCGTGCTTTTTAACGCTATCACAAAACTCGGGTACTATCCAGAGAGATGGAAAAAATCGGTCATAGTAATGATACCAAAGGCAGGCAAGGACCACTCAGTTTCCTCATCGTACAAGCCTATAAGCCTTGTCTTGTCTCTCAAAACTATTTGAAAAATGTCTGATGACCCGAATAACCCCCTACTTCAGGACACGCAATCTTATTGCAGCGCATCACTTCGGTTTTCAAAAGAAACATGGAACCATTGAACAAATCAATCGAATAATATCAGAAATACGATCTGCTTTCGAAAAACGGGAATATTGCACTGCAATATTTCTGGATGTCTCTCAGACTTTCGACAAGTTGTGGCTAGATGGATTAATGTTCAAAATTAAGACAATGCTTCCTCAAAACACCCACAAACTCCTGAAGTCGTATCGCTACAACAAAACCTTTGCTGTGAGATGCAACTCTGACATGTCCGACGACCTCGCTATAAACGGTGAAGTTCGCCAAGGTAGCGTACTTGGACCAACGCTGTACGTCCTTGATGCAGCAGACATACTCACACGTTTGCGGACAACACAGCGATTTTAAGTCGATCCAAATGCCCTGTACAAGCAACAACTCAATTCTCTTCTCACCTAGTGAGAATTCGTATGGTGATGCGTGAAGACGTGTTTTCATCGAGCTCCGATAAAATCAATTGATTTTAGTGAAGTGAATGATTATTAGTAAACAACAAATAAATATATTGAAAGCGAAAAAGACGCTCCGGGCGATGCACCATCGCTCGAATACATATTCTGCGTTTGAAATAGTTAAATAATAGTTTCAAACAAATTAATTAAAAAAAAAAAAAAAAAAAGGCACTATGAGCCTGAACGACAATCGCGCTCAGCGGCAACGAGAGCAAGACGATCGCCGGCTCTCATTACAACGAAACAACGCGTACTTTTTTTATGTCCCGCGACACCTGCAAACGAAGACAACGAGCGGCCAATAACCCATAACCCAACGAACCTTCTTGTACCAACAAATCAAGATAGAGCGCGCTCTTGCTCTCCCGCACTTCTAGCTCCGACACAAGCTCCGCTATCAGCAACAACAACAACTGGAGCAATATCGACAGCCCGCTCTACTTCGCCATTGGCTGCACCCGCTCACGCTTTTACTGAGTCAGCGAATACCAAAACAAAAGCCCAAGAGCCAAACGGCACTGCTGCACAACTAGCAAAACAGAACGCAAACAAAAAAGTTGGGTCGGCCTCACAGACTGGACTGGACCACTACATAACAATAAAGCGGAAGCTTAGCCCTAAAACTTCCGATACAGAAAACAAGCCGAAAAATATACGCGACAATACTACCTCGATCAACAATGAAACGCCCGCAAATAGCAACAGATTCGCTTTGCTGGCAGATACCAACAAGGACGTGCCACTGAAATCCATCGATAAGGAAACAAAGAAAATAAAGCCTCCCCCAATTTACATCCGCAAGAAGAGCACAAACGGTTTGGTAAATTCTTTAATTGGCCTTATTGGAAAAGATAGCTTTTATATAATACCCCTCATAAGAGGTACTATTAATGAAATAAAACTTCAAACGAAAACGGAGGAAAACTACAGAAAAGTCACAAACCATATTACTGCAAACAAAACATGCTTTTACACCTACCAGCTTAAAAGTAGCAAGGGTTTACAAGTAGTACTGAAGGGCATTGAGCCTGATGTAAAGCCCGAAGAGATAGCTGAGGCGCTAAAGGATAAGGGATTTTGCGTCAAAAGCGTACACAATATCAAAAACAGAAACAGGCAGCCGCAACCACTCTTTAAGATTGAGCTTGAACCAGAAAACAAGCACCTAAAAAAAAACGATGTTCATCCAATTTATAAACTTCAGCTCCTTCTGCACCGTAGGATTACAGTAGAAGAGCCGCATAAACGTAACGCTCCTGTTCAATGTATGAACTGCCAAGAATACGGCCACACGAGATCGTATTGCACACTTCGCCCAGTGTGTGTAGTCTGTGGAGATCTCCACGTCTCCACACACTGCCAAGCTAATAAAGAAAATGCAAGCGCGAAAGATTGCGGTAACTGTGGGGGTAATCACACAGCAAACTACAGAGGCTGTCCAATCTACAAAGAGCTGAAAACCCGTCTCCACAAAAGAATGAACACGGCACGGGTACACCAAGGAACAGCTACGCTGATACCATCGGAAAAAATCCAGAAGTACTTTTTTCGAAACCAACAAGTATTGCTCGCTGGACTATACCAAGCACTTACAAGATAAGTTTTGCAAACGTTTTAAAATCAGGTATGACACCTCCAACCCAAAACTCCCAAACCTCACATGAAGAACACACAAAATTGGACACACAACAAAACTATAGGCCATCTGAGCAGCAAGAAACGAAAACTGAAGCTATTATCCAAGCCTTACAACAGAGCATGATGGAATTCATGACATTTATGCGAACCACCATTCAAGACATGATGCGTAATCAAAACCTATTGATACAAATGCTTGTCTCCCAACAATCAAAATAAATAATGGCGACCTTACCCATAGCTACGTGGAACGCCAATGGCGTCTCACAGCGCAAACTTGAGCTAGCTCAATTCCTACATGAGAAGCATATCGACGTAATGCTTCTTTCGGAGACTCATCTTACAAGCAAATACAACTTTCAAATAAGAGATTACAACTTCTATGGTACAAATCACCCCGATGGTAGAGCACACGGTGGGACCGGCATTCTAATTAGGAACCGTATGAAGCACCACTTTTACAAAGAGTTTGCTGAAATTCATCTACAGGCCACATCTATCAATATACAGCCCTCCCCGTTTCACAATATTGGAAGACCAATTCCTGGATTTCTTCCATGCACTAGGACCACACTTCATTGCAGCAGGCGACTACAATGCAATGAAAACAGCTTTATAAGGCTTTAATTAAAGCCACTAATAAACTTGATCATGTTTCCCCTGGGAGTCCCACATACTGGCCATCAGACCTCAATAAGCTGCCTGACTTGATTGACTTCGCAGTCACGAAAAATATTTCTCGCAGTTTGGTTAGAGCTGAATGTCTACCAGATCTGTCATCTGATCACTCGCCTGTACTAATTCATCTCAGCCGGTACGCAGAAAACGTAAAACCACCTTACAGACTGACTTCACACAAAACGAACTGGCTAAGGTATAAAAAATATATAAGTTCACACATTGAGCTAAACCCAAAACTCAATACTGAACCTGATATAGAGAGCTGCACAGGAACACTGGAATCCATTCTTACGGAAGCAGCTCGAAATGCAACACCTAAAACCACAAACGTTACAATTATTCCGAATAAGACTAACGCACAAATCGAGCAACTCGTCCACGCAAAACGACGCTTACGTAGAGAATGGCAATCCTCCAGATCACCCATCTGCAAAACAAATGCTAAAAATAGCCACACGGAAGCTGACCAACGCTCTAAAACAAGAGGAAGAATACGCTCAGAGCCGATATATAGAGCAACTTTCACCAACAGGTATTAAACATAAATCACTGTGGAGAGCCCACCCAACCCTCCGCCCACCGACTGAAACCGTTTTGCCCATAATGAATTCCTCAGGCGGCTGGGCACGTAGTGATGCAGACAGAGCCACCACATTTGCCGCTCACCTACAAAATGTATTTACGCCAAACGAGGCTACTAGCACATTTGCGCTACCGACTTCAAACGCAAACTGCAACCAGCAACACACCCCAATTGTGTTTCGTCCAAAAGAAATATCTAACATAATTAAAGAAAATCTCAGCCCGAAAAAATCCCCCGGCTAC
Organism: Drosophila ercepeae; assembly: GCA_018150545.1. Classification (NCBI taxonomy): domain Eukaryota; kingdom Metazoa; phylum Arthropoda; class Insecta; order Diptera; family Drosophilidae; genus Drosophila; species Drosophila ercepeae. Next base: position 19,971,929 of record JAECWL010000161.1, read on the forward strand.
GACCTTATTACCCCGGAAATGATCATCGAGCTGCCACATTCTGCAGTTCGCTACCTAACGAAGCTCTTTAATGCCATCACAAAACTTGGCTACTTTCCACAACGATGGAAGAGATCGATTATCACAATGATTCCGAAGCCTGGTAAGGACCACACAGTTCCCTCATCCTACAGACCAATAAGTCTACTCTCTTGTATATCGAAACTATTCGAAAAATGCCTGCTAATCCGACTGAATCCACACCTGAGAGCCCACAATATAATCCCAGCCCATCAATTTGGCTTTCGCGAAAGCCACGGAACCATTGTACAGGTGAATCGAATAACAGCGGAGATAAGAACTGCATTTGAAAATCGAGAATACTGTACAGCCGTATTTCTAGACGTATCCCAAGCATTCGACAGAGTCTGGCTAGACGGCCTAATGTTTAAAGTTAAAACAGCTCTACCCGAAAGCACACACAAACTTCTAAAGTCATACCTATATGACAGAAAGTTTGCAGTGCGGTGCAACACTGCTACTTCCACTGACCACGAAATTTAGGCCGGAGTCCCCCAAGGCAGCGTTCTTGAGCCAACTTTATACCTCATCTATACCGCTGACATTCCTACAAATCGTCGTTTGTCGACGATACAGCTATCCTTAGCCATTCAAGGGTTCCAATCCAAGCTACAGCACAGCTGGCATTGCACCTCATAGCCACTGAGAAGTGGCTCTCTGACTGGCGAATAAAAGTCAACGAGGAAAAATGCAAACACGTGACATTTACGCTGAACAGACAAGATTGCCCACCACTTTTGATGAACAACATACCACTCCCGAAAGCAGATGAGGTAACGTACCTAGGAGTACACCTCGATAGAAGACTTACATGGCGCAGACACATTGAAGCGAAAAAAATTCATCTTAAGCTCAAAGCGAACAACTTACACTGGCTCATCAACGCTGGCTCTCCGCTCAGCTTGGACCACAAGGTCTTACTCTACAATACAGTACTGAAACCAATCTGGACCTATGGTGCACAGCTATGGGGCAACGCCAGCAACAGCAATATTGACATCATACAGCGAGCACAGACGAAGATCCTGAGAACTATCACTGGGGCACCGTGGTATGTTCGAAAAGAAAACATCCATCGAGATTTAAATATTCCAACAGTCACCAATGAAATCAAAGACCTTACGAAAAAATATTATGGCAAGCTTTCCTCGCACCCCAACGACCTAGCGAGAAATCTAACCCAGCTCAGCAATCTCGTCTCCGACGAAGGGACCTACCAACCCAGCGAAGAAATCTTTAGGGACGCTTAATCACGGAACAGTTGGATTAATTAAAACGACTGTTTAGGAAAAAAATTGTATTAGTTAAGATTTTTAAACTTATTGTTAGCTCTTATTTAAGAGGATCCAATAAATAAAATCAGAGTTAATTTAAAAAAAAAAAAAATAAAATACCTAGTGGTCGCGGAGACTACCTGGGTGGCGAATCAAAATAAACGAACAAAAATGTAAGCATGTAACATTTACACTCAATTTTCAATCAATTTAAACAACACCGTACTCCCGAAAGCAAATAATATGACGTATCTTGGAGTGCACCGCGACCGACGGATCAGCTGGCACAGTCACATCGAAGCCAAAAGAACACACCTTAAGCTTAAGGCAAGTAGTCTCCATTGGCGTATCAACTCTCGGTCATCCCTCTGTATGGACTACAGGGACCTACTCTACAACTACCAACTGTAGGAGTAGCTACATTGATATCATGCAAAGGGCTCAATCAAAGATACTGAAAACAATCACTGAAGCGGCCTGGTATATCCGAAACGAAAATATACAAAGAGATCAGATCCGTCAGAGAAGAAAAAATCAACAAAAACAAAAAAACATAAGAAAATTATCAACGACCTTAAGAGAACTTTAACTCGGAGTTGCGACCGACCCCGATCTCGCCGCAGGGTTTTGAGGGTAGGGTTTTGAGGGTTCAAAAAAAGTGATTTTTTTATTGCATATTATGAAAGTATAGTAACACAAGAATGTTGTCTGTAAATAGGAAGTCAATCGGAGCAAAACTCACAAAGATATAGCTTTGGAAGTAGGCGGGTCTCGAACGACTACCTGAGCTGTTTTATCAGGGTCTCTTCGCTACGAAAAACTTTAAACGCGTTTTTCTCAAATCGATGTTCTTTGTGATTTTTTTTTATTGTATATTATGAAATTATAGTAACTCAAGAATGTTGTCTGTAAATAGGAAGTCAATCGGAGTAAAACTCACAAAGATATAGCTTTGGAAGTAGGCGGGACGACTACCTGAGCTGTTTTATCAGGGTCTCTTCGCTACGAAAAACTTTAAACGCGTTTTTCTCAAATCGATGTTTTTTGAGTCGGTGCACTCTGTATCTCAAATTCTATTCAACCGATCGTTCTCAAATTTTTTAAAGTATTTCCTTACATAATTTATGAGGTAACCCTGTAGATTTTTTCGTTTTTGATTTTAATTTTTTTATTATTAACAACAATAGTCATGAATTTTGGCCAAAAATTTCACTTTCACGGTATTTTCACTTTCAAGTCTTGTAAAAAGTTCAAAAATTTTAAAAAATGGAAAACCCGACAGGGATACCTAGAGGGACATAAAAATTGATGGAAAAACTTTGGTTATTTCATTTCATATGATCCAGTGCTGAGGTATAACGTGCACCGCAAAATGTATTTTTTTTTAGGCGCCTGCGAAGAATTGCTGCCATTCGGTCAAATTTCAATATTTTTCAACCAATATTTTACAGAATATAGTTCAATTACTACTCTTTAATGTACAATAATCAGCAATAAATTTACTTTCACCGTACGCCCAAAAAAAGTCTGTAAAAACCTGTTTTTTTCTGCCTTCAAATTTTTAATCCGTTATAGAAAGGTTTCAACTTTCCTATCCTGGATTTCTTTACATGATTGGCTTAAGTATTCCACTATTTAATCGTTGTAACACTTAAGCATGGCATCTAGCTCTCTTTTGGCAATATTTCTAAATACCTATTATTTATCTACAATACTTTAAATTTCTTAAGCATGCTATTGAAATTATTTTAAAAAATTTGTATGCTCTATCGGTCCTAGCTTTAATAATTTGTTGTGATTTAACAACATTGGGATTCCAATGAAGATAGTACCTTTTTATAATTTTCTTATTTACTATCTTTCAATATAATCCCGTTAACTAGCGTAGTTATTCTATTCTGATCTTCAATCGGGATTGCCTTTTCTTTACACATTTTTTTATTTTCATGTATCCCTTTGTGTAATTTTCTGTCTATTATATATATATTCTGATTTTGCTTTATTATGTTTTTTTAATTAACAGTGTATGTACTTATAAAGAAAACTAATAAAATACTTTTAAAGCAACACTAAATTTTTCCGGACACGCCAAAAATGTTTTCGAAATTATTTTAATTTCTCACAAAATGTTTGTTGTTATTTTTTTTATGCTCAATGGCATTTATTTAATTCTCATTATTACCTTTCCAATTGGAACAACAGAGGACTTCGATTTGATCTGCAGTCACTTATAAGATGCTAGTTCAACGTGAGTCTATGCTCACAATGGGGAAAACATCAATGTATCTGGATGGAACATATTTAATATTTAAGAAATAAAAAATTTACAAAAATCTTATAGTTATGTACTTATTTTCTCCTTATGAACTCTACATATTTATTCTACCACCGATTCAATGCGTTGGTATGTGCGCTGGTGGCCTAAGTGTTTTGCGACCCTAATACTTTTATGGCGGTGTCATCTTTATATGTACCTTTAAGGGATCAGTCATAAACTGCATTTTTTTATATGTAATCATAAGACCGATCTTCTTATATCTATATATTAATATATACACATGTTCAATGTTGAACAGAAGGTAAATATAAATAAGCAGGATTGGAAAGAATTTTCGTTAGCCGACCCCCATTTCAATAGACCACGCGGTATTGATTTAATAATGGAGGCTGATCTATATTCACAAATTGTAGTGCCCGTAGTAGTTTAAATCGGATCACTTCTCGTGCTTAAAACGATTTTGGATGCATCGTGTCAGGAAGAATAAATTGCACAATAAAAATTCTATTAGTTCAACCACCTTTGTGAACTTGCAAAAATACCACTTAGGTAAAAATTCTTTAAACATCAAGAAAGATAAAATCGTATTATTGAAGGAGAAGAACTGTCATCCAACTAGGTGGTCTTTGAAAAAGGTGGAACAAGTCCAAAAAGGTAAAGACAATAAACTTAGAGTAGTCACTCCAAGTTTAAAGGAAAATGTAGCAAAAAATCGTTCAATAAAAAGAGTTCCCTAGAAGTTGTAAATGAGCTTAATAACTCATATACAAGTCAAAACAGATCAGCATACCCCCAAGTTATTAAAAGTGTAGCGCTATTGTCAAAATTGAGTAGAAAAAAAAGTTATGGAAAAGTCAAGATTAGAAAAAGAAAAAAAGAAGATATGCCGAAAATTGTTTGGCTCCCCTTAAAAACTCAATTATTGATCATATGACAGAAATAGCTTAACTGGCAAAGAAATTAAATATTAAAAACGCAAAACATAGAACTGTAAAATATAAATTTTCATCATGTGTCAGGCTACAGCTGACCAATTTTAGGGATAATAATCACTATCATTCTAATTATGAATTATGTAAGAAATTTAAAAACAATGAACAAACTGTTAGACATAGAGAACTTATGAAACAACGTTGAAACATATATATTTCTATGTATAAAAAAAATATATATATACACAAAAAATAAATTTGTTAACTAAAATTATACAAATTTTATCACCTTCCTTGTCCTTGCAGGATGTTGAAACACCTGAAACACCTACTTGAACATAAGAAATGATGTAAGCAATAGCACTGTTAAAAAGAAAAACATTTTGTGGCCCTTGGAAGAATGTTTAAATGTTAAATTGAACAAGTATAACTAAAAACAACTAAAAACCACTTTATGAATTAATCAAATATAGTCCACTACAAAATTGAGATGCTATCGAAAGTAAAATTTGATTTTAAAGTATAGCAATCAACACTTTTGTGGCCTTTGGAAGAATGTTGAAGCATTGGACATGTGCATATATACAAATATTAGGGATCGAACCAAAATACCCAAGATAATGAATAATGCATTTTATGACTAATCTGTTGAAGGCAAATGTATACTAACCACCATGCACCACCATGTAAAGGTCACAAAATACTTAGGCCGCCAGCGCACAAACCAACGCATTAAAGTGGTGGGGAGCATAAATATATTAATAGTTGATAAGCACAATTGTTGATACAATGTAATTAATACAATTATGTGTAATATTTTTGTATGTATTTTCGAATGTAAAAGCATATGAATAAAACAGTTTTTATACGGAACTCATTGGAGTAAGAGTATGTTGAATTGATTTTTGGATTTAGGAAGCTACCCCTTCAAATCTGTTAGATGCAACGTTTGTATGTTGTAACTGAAGTCGGAAGTAGTTTGTAAAGATTTTGTATATGTGTCTCTTGAAGTGAGTTTGATGAGTATAAGTAGTTCGTTATAGTTGTTTACGTATTTTCCATTGTAATATTCTTAATGACTTTTTATATCCTGTACCCATTAAAAATGGGTGAAAAGGGTATCATAATATGGTGCAAATGTATGTAACAGGCAGAAAGAAGCATCTTCATAAAGTATATATATTCTTGATCAGCATCAACAGCCGAGTCGATATAGCCATGTCCGTCTGTCCGTCCGTCTGTCCGTCCGTCTGTCCGTCTGTCTGTCCGTATCAACGCCTAGATCTCAGAAACTACAAGAGCTACAGACATGTGCCATATATCGTAGGATATGTAATTACCATACGCAGTACAAGTTTGTTGTTTTATTTTGATATCAACTCCCGCTCCCCCGCAAACCGCAAAAAACTGCCATGCCCACAATTATTAACCTAATTATAACCACAATTATAAACCTTATGCTATTCGGCATATGCGTTGGTGCTTATAAAAGCTATCTAATTTTTAAATTTGAACCAAATCGGATAAGAAACACGGAAGTTATGCCACATGCAAAATCTATGGCAAGGGAAGCAGAAGCGCAGCAAAACACGCATTGTGCGACGCCGACTGCGACGTTGACAGTGAAATGTGTATGGCTTTATGACACACGAAACTTATTTTTATAACCAAAATCATACCAAATTTATATTGTTATGGTAGTCTTTTCTAATAGAATATTATTTCATTTATTTATTGATATTAAATAAATAAATTGTAAGCATGTATAAGGGTACAGGGTATTTTGCAATCGGGAAACTCGACTGCTGCTACCTTACTTGTTGTTAATGGTGTTTATGCGAGTGTTTTTTGTGTTGTCGTTGCAGGTGTTTTAATCTTTAGCTTTGAGTTGTTTAGCGGAAATTGTGTTTTCCTTCGTTTGGCTAATGAGTGTGCGGTCGTTTGTAGGTGTTGAAGGAGGGGTGTAATCGGGGGTTCATCGATGAGATCATATGTTGTCTTCCATATATTCCTCCAATCGCACTACTTCTGGAAATATCATGAATGTACAAGCAGCAAAGACAGGGCACAAGAACGCTATCTTTAGGAACTTCTGCTGTTATAGCTGCTACCAGAGCTCAGGCTTTCAAACAGAAAGCTCAAGTGCAAGTTGTTTAAGGAGGTTTAAAATTTTCGATGTTTGTATTGAGTTGATCAGAGGTGGGAGGTGCTTAGCGCTATTTAAGGATTTTAACAAGAGTTGGAGCGATCCCTTTTGAAATTGCAAGGTGTAGACATGAGGAGTTGATTGCTGTTGTTTGATGAGAAAAAGGTGGTTTTACTGTTTCCGGAACCTGGATGGGGATGGCAACAATGGTCCGCCGAATAGGTTTTTCTTTGCCTACCCTCTATAAATGTAAGATGTTTATTAATGGTTCAATCTAAATGCGTATACTAGTAACTTATTATAAACTCAAAATGATAAATCTGCTGACGCTTGCAACTTTCCTTTCAATACTGTCCACGATTAACTGACTTTTTTCTCTTCTCAACGTTGCCATCCATCTCGTTGAGTGTTCAAAAACTTCTACTTTTACTTTTTACATTCGGCCATCCTGATCTTCGAGGAGTCTTAATGGTTTAATATTTGTGGAGGGGCTCCGCTTTAATTTCTTGTCCGAACGTCGCTTGTCTTTCTCTTTTTCCTTTTCGTTTTGTATTTGCTATTGTTTTGTTTTCTTTAGACGATCGTCTGCGCTGGAGTTGTCGTCATCGTCATTTTTACCCCTGCTGCTCGAGCATTCGGCACTGTGTCGGGTCCTGCGAAATGGTATCACAACTCCATCTGGACATTTTTTATAGGACATTGCTGCTGGCGACTTGTAACTGCATTCGACCAATTTTTCAACAGTTTGCTTATATTTTGGTGGGGCTGAAGCTGAATTTGACTCCTCCACCACGTTAAAGACCAGCTTATCTTTTTTTCCTGATGTATCTTTATGCTCAGTATCATAACATTTAAAGCCATTTTTATCAGCAGTAAAATGTAATTTTTTTATAAAATCAAATTCCACTATTACCTCGCAGTTCAACTTTCTATTTTCTACAACCAAAAATTTATGTTCGGTTTTTATTTGGTCTACATCAACGTTTGCGGTAAAAGATCCAATTGGCTTTGTGCTGGTATTACCTAGTCCTTTCAATACCGAAACACTTCTGGACAACTTGACTCCTTTTAGATTCCTTAGCGCAGTTTCATTAACCAGTGACAGTCGTGCGAAATATGACCGTTCTCTTTACATTTGAAGCATTTAGTTTCAGCTGTGCATTCTTTCCTCTTATGTTCCGCATATCTGCAGTTGACACAGTACTCTTGTTTTTTTCCATTATTTTTCTGTGTACTCGGAGACTTTTTCTTTCCATTGCTCTTTTGCGAGCTCATAAACCATTCTTTTATAACTTCATTCTTAAGTGTTTCATATTTTGATACGCACTGTGATAAAGCATTTTGTTTAGCGCTTGTACATATTTCTGCTTTTCCAACAACTCATATGCATCAGCATTCATTTCGAAAATTTCGAACCCTTTTTTTTAACTGGAATTGATACTCCATCAAAGTCATTTATAATTTTCTTGAAACCATCTATCGATATTTTGATTTTCTTTTCGTTCATCTACTTCGACTTTTAATGCTTGTAACTTTAAGAGCTGATCAACTTTATTGTCCACTTCTGCAATATTTTTCGCCATGATTGCTTCCTCTTCCCCAGCACTCACTTTAGGAACATCTATTGTGTTCTCCTCTCTCTGTTTTCTTTTTTTTTTCTGACGTTCGAGGTGGTTTCGCCATTTCTTATGATTACATTTTATGCGCACGCCTAAACACAACTGCTATTTTGACCGAATTTCCCAACGCCGACCGACCTTTATAGGAATTTCACCACCTGTGTGTCTTTTTTTGACTTTTACACGACGTTTACAACTTAAGTTTTCGGTACTTATAATGTAACTCCACAACTGTTTAGGTGTACGACTATGATTTTGAACTACACTTAACTGCACCGACTGTCAACTTTCTGCTGTTTTTACTAGTATTTTGCAGTCAGACAGGTTGAGCCACCTAATTTAAGATGTTTATTAATGAAATATGGTTATTAAAGGCTCAATCCAAATGCTATACTAGTAACTAATTTTAAACTTAAAATAATTAATGTCGCTCAACTGCCGCCTCAGCTTTATTCGATTTTTTCGATCGACTCTGCTTTTACCACTTTTCTTCACTACTGTTCACGATCAACTAACTTTTCCTCTTCTCAGCGTTGCCATCCTTCTCGTTGAGTGTTCAACAACTTATACTCTTAGGGAGATGGCAAGACATCTTGTGATGCCACTTTACATAAATGTTTCCCATTGCTCGAAGAGACATGTTGCCAGATCAGCTCTGCACCAGGCATCAACGTAAAGATCACAAAATGGGGTAGGTAGAACCACTTGAGGCTTTCTAAATAGTCGGCCCTGTAACTGTAATTGGTTTCAACCCCTAAATGTAACAAAGTTATCGCATCTCCGATTGTTTAATTATATTGCAGCAATAGGATATAGTCGTCCCATCCGATTAAATTTTCTATATTGACCCACATTCCTCTGAAAGGCTATGAGTAAATTTTAATTATCTGCATTATGAAAGTTATAATATATGTGGTAGTGAAATTAACGGGTAACCCCGTGGGCGTTGTTTATTTTTTCTCTTTGTCCTCTTTGATATTCAGAAGAATTCAGTGTAAGAAATAATGATCTAGATTTTGAGAATTTATGTCTAAAATAGACGAACAAGGCTGTTGCTGAACGGGTCTCTTGTGCTGGTTGGTTAGAATGCAATAGCCACACAACAAAAGGAATAATGGAAATGAGGCATATTAACTTATTCGTTAGTCGCGCGCAGCCCAATAAAATTTTTATGAATATGGACAAACCAGCAGACAACGATGCTGCAAACCCTGACGACCCGACATATATATATGATCGTTTAGTTATGTATCAACTATAGGATAAAGACGACCTATCCCGCCCGTTCCGACTTATCTACTGAAAGAAAAAAAAAATTATGTGTTCAAAGTATGAAGTCGATATCTTTTTTACTGTGTTAACTTGTGCTCATGACCTCTATTTTTATTATACCCTTGAAAAAGGGTATTATAATTTTGTCCAGAAATGTGTAACGCATTAAAGGAAGCATCTCCGACCCCACAAAGTATATATATTCTTGATCAGCATCAACAGCCGAGTCGATACAGCCATGTCCGTCTGTCCGTCTGTCCGTCTGTTTCTATGCAAAAAATAGACAGTAGTTTTAAAGCTAGCGTTTTAAAATTTTTACCAGATCATTATTTTTGTTGCACGCAGATCAAGTTTAAGAATCGGTCGGATCGGACCACTATATCGTATAGCTGCCATACAAACGACCGATATGAAAACAAGTCTTTGTATGGGAAACTTTTTTGTTTTCCAAGCTATTGCAACCGAATTCAACATTTATTCATTTGACATAGCCATACATAATTATTGAAAGTTTGATCCGGATCAGATTACTATATCATATAGCTGCCATACAAACGACCGATATGAAAACAAGGCTTTGTATGGAAAACTTTTTTGTTTTCAAGGGTATACCATCTTCGGCAAGCCGAAGATAACTTTTCTCACTTGTTAAATATAAAGTATTTTAATTTATTTTACAGGCAACCAACTATACAGTAAAACCGAATTGGACAATATTTGTAGAAATTTGAATCCCAACGGATGGATAAATCCACATCGATCTTTTATGGGTATTGGAAACTATGACGTGAATGTTATCATTGCTGCTTTAAAGTTAAGGAATTGTGAGACCGTTTGGTTTGACAAACGCAACGACCCGGCGTGCATAAATCTTGATAAAATTCTTGGTTTTATTTTAAACATACCCACCGATTGCAAAATTGGTAATATAACATTACCATTGAAAATGAGACATTGGATTGCAGTTCGGCGAGTGGGAAATTATTATTATAACTTGGATTCTAAGCTACTAAACCCGGAAAAAATTGGTGGCACTGCCGACGTTTTTAAATTTTTAAGAGATCAAATTCAGCAGATTGACCAGAGAGAGTTATTTCTAGTGTTCCATCAAAGAGAAAGTAACGAATATATATCGAAACAATAATTATAGTTATTACAAAAATGTTTATAATAAAATGGAAGTTAATCACAAAATTGAAATAAAGGCAATATGCATTTTTTGGAAAGGGGTTTGGATGGGTAAGAATTATTATTTTCAATGCTTTTTTTATACCCTTGAAAAAGGGTATTATAATTTTGTCCAGAAATGTGTAACGCATTAAAGGAAGCATTTCCGACCCCACAAAGTATATATATTCTTGATCAGCATCAACAGCCGAGTCGATACAGCCATGTCCGTCTGTCCGTCTGTCCGTCTGTTTCTATGCAAAAAATAGACAGTAGTTTTAAAGCTAGCGTTTTGAAATTTTTACTAGATCATTATTTTTGTTGCACGCAGATCAAGTTTAAGAATCGGTCGGATCGGACCACTATATCATATAGCTGCCATACAAACGACCGATATGAAAACAAGTCTTTGTATGGGAAACTTTTTTGTTTTCTAAGCTAATGCAACTGAATTCAACATTTATTCATTTGACACAGTTCTACATGATTTGTAAAAGTTTGGTCCGGATCGGACCACTATATCATATAGCTGCCATACAAACGACCGATATGAAAACAAGTTTTTGTATGGAAAACTTTTTTGTTTTCCAACCTATTGCAACTGAATTCAACATTTATTTATTTGACATAGCCATACATGATTTGTAAAAGTTTGGTTCGGATCGGACCACTATATCATATAGCTGCCATACAAACGACCGATATGAAAATAAGTCTTTGTATGGAAAACTTTTTTAATTTCCAACCTATTGCAACCGAATTCAACATTTATTTATTTGACATAGCCATACACAATTTGTGAAAGTTTGGTCCGGATCGGACCACTATATCATATAGCTGCCATACAAACGACCGATATGAAAACAATGCTTTGTATGGAAAACTTTTTTGTTTTCAAGGGTATACCATCTTCGGCAAGCCGAAGATAACTTTTCTCACTTGTTTTTATAAAGCTTTGCTGTATTTATTGAATCTCAGAAATAACAATATGTTTTAAAATTTTAATTATATACAGTATAATTCGCTTTTCGTCCGTTATAAACTAAGCTTATTACTAAGCTGCATCGACATTCAGCTGAATAATTTTTTTTATTTTTTTGCTTAAAGGACTTAATTTGTAAGAAAACAATTATGTTTGCTGCATCCAAGATAACAGTCTTTCTTACCGCATTATCAAAAAACAAGACGATGATATAAAATTTTAAAATCAAGTTTGGTGCATTTTTAAGATAACTGCATCGTAGCAGTGTTCAAACCACTCGAGGCAGTTGAGAGAATTATACTGTACTATGCTGAATTGATTCTTCACATTGGTTTTTAATTTTAGTGTGGAGCATAGCTCCTTTTATTTAATTAATAAAATTATCTGTATCAACTGTGCATATCAGTTGATACTTAAACTCATACTGAATCTATATATATCTATATATCATATATATATGATATATATACATATATATATGATATATATGATATATATATATTCTCTATATATAGATATATTCTCTATATATATATATATATATATATATATATATATATATATCATATATAATCTATATCTTATTCAAGAATATGCTTAAGCTAAGAATGCGCCATCGCTGCCTGGTGAAGCAAGCAGAGAAGCGGAAGCATTATGTATTCTTATATTATGATTATCTATTGCTGTTCTGCTAGGCAACAGCAAAGAGAATTCAAAGTGAATATTGAGACAGTATGCTAAGTGCCCTATATTAGCATTTGGTCAGCGTGAGACTGACCATGCATTTATGCATTGTGGCTTATAAGTAGGTGATTATGTTTCGTTTTCACTTGAACTTAAGTGGTTACGTTGGTTATGTTGGGCATTGTGGATCGGCCATTATTGTTTCTTTCTTTCTTTCTTCACAGCTCAGCGGGTGTTGTCACTCTAATTAGTTCTTCCATTCTCTACGGAGGGCCAATTCTAACTGACTTGCTCTCATTTACTTCTTTTACTCTACCTTACATTGCGCTACACTCAGCAGGGATTTTGCTCTCTTTCCCCGCCGCGCTCTCATTCAGAAGCTCTCTCTCATGGAAAAGCTCCCTTTCATTCCCTTTGATCTTCCTTTATTCTCATGTTCTATTACTAAATATGAACATAAAATTAATAATTATATCTAATAATTAAGAATAATTTTCCGACACGGCCTTACTGACCATGACTCGTGCTCGTGTTTCTTAATTTACCATAAACTTCATTGTACTTCATTTTTCATTATTTTTTATATTAACTCTGATTTTATTTATTGGATCCTCTTAAATAAGAGCTAACAATAAGTTTAAAAATCTTAACTAGTACTAGTATTTTTTTCCTAAACAGTCGTTTTAATTAATCCAACTGTTCCGTGATTAAGCGTCCCTAAAGATTTCTTCGCTGGGTTGGTAGGTCCCTTCGTCGGAGACGAGACTGCTGAGCTGGGTTAGATTTCTTGCTAGGTGGTTGGGGTGCGAGGAAAGCTTGCCATGATATTTTTTCGTAAGGTCTTTGATTTCATTGGTGACTGTTGGAATATTTAAATCTCGATGGATGTTTTCTTTTCGAACATACCACGGTGCCCCAGTGATAGTTCTCAGGATCTTCGTCTGTGCTCGCTGTATGATGTCAATATTGCTGTTGCTGGCGTTGCCCCATAGCTGTGCACCATAGGTCCAGATTGGTTTCAGTACTGCATTGTAGAGTAAGACCTTGTGGTCCAAGCTGAGCGGAGAGCCAGCGTTGATGAGCCAGTGTAAGTTGTTCGAGCTTAAGATGAATTTTTTTCGCTTCAATGTGCCTCTTGTGAGTCTTCTATCGAGGTGTACTCCTAGGTAAGTTACCTCATCTGCTTTCGGGAGTGGTATGTTGTTCATCAAAAGTGGTGGGCAATCTTGTCTGTTCAGCGTAAATGTCACGTGCTTGCATTTTTCCTCGTTTATTTTTATTCGCCAGTCAGAGAGCCACTTCTCAGTGTCTATGAGGTGCAATGCCAGCTGTGCTGTAGCTCGGATTGGGGACCTTGAACGGCTGAGGATAGCTGTATCGTCGCAAACGTGGACACTGTTAGGCGAATATTTGTAGGAATGTCAGCAGCATAGATGAGGTATAAAGTTGGCCCAAGAACGCTGCCTTGGGGGACTCCGGACTTAATTTCGTGGTCAGTGGAAGTAGCAGTGTTGCATAGGTATGACTTTAGAAGTTTGTGTGTGCTTTCGGGTAGAGCTGTTTTAACTTTAAACATTAGGCCGTCTAGCCAGACTCTGTCGAATGCTTGGGATACGTCTAGAAATACGGCTGTACAGTATTCTCGATTTTCAAATGCAGTTCTTATCTCCGCTGTTATTCGATTCACCTGTACAATGGTTCCGTGGCTTTCGCGAAAGCCAAATTGATGGGCTGGGATTATATTGTGGGCTCTCAGGTGTGGATTCAGTCGGATTAGCAGGCATTTTTCGAATAGTTTCGATATACAAGAGAGTAGACTTATTGGTCTGTAGGATGAGGGAACTGTGTGGTCCTTACCAGGCTTCGGAATCATTGTGATAATCGATCTCTTCCATCGTTGTGGAAAGTAGCCAAGTTTTGTGATGGCATTAAAGAGCTTCGTTAGGTAGCGAACTGCAGAATGTGGCAGCTCGATGATCATTTCCGGGGTAATAAGGTCGTAGCCGGGGGATTTTTTCGGGCTGAGATTTTCTTTAATTATGTTAGATATTTCTTTTGGACGAAACACAATTGGGGTGTGTTGCTGGTTGCAGTTTGCGTTTGAAGTCGGTAGCGCAAATGTGCTAGTAGCCTCGTTTGGCGTAAATACATTTTGTAGGTGAGCGGCAAATGTGGTGGCTCTGTCTGCATCACTACGTGCCCAGCCGCCTGAGGAATTCATTATGGGCAAAACGGTTTCAGTCGGTGGGCGGAGGGTTGGGTGGGCTCTCCACAGTGATTTATGTTTAATACCTGTTGGTGAAAGTTGCTCTATATATCGGCTCTGAGCGTATTCTTCCTCTTGTTTTAGAGCGTTGGTCAGCTTCCGTGTGGCTATTTTTAGCATTTGTTTTGCAGATGGGTGATCTGGAGGATTGCCATTCTCTACGTAAGCGTCGTTTTGCGTGGACGAGTTGCTCGATTTGTGCGTTAGTCTTATTCGGAATAATTGTAACGTTTGTGGTTTTAGGTGTTGCATTTCGAGCTGCTTCCGTAAGAATGGATTCCAGTGTTTCTGTGCAGCTCTCTATATCAGGTTCAGTATTGAGTTTTGGGTTTAGCTCAATGTGTGAACTTATATATTTTTTATACCTTAGCCAGTTCGTTTTGTGCGAAGTCAGTCTGTAGGGTGGTTTTACGTTTTCTGCGTACCGGCTGAGATGATTTAGTACAGGCGAGTGATCAGATGACAGATCTGGTAGACATTCAGCTCTAACCAAACTGCGAGAAATATTTTTCGTGACTGCGAAGTCAATCAAGTCAGGCAGCTTATTGAGGTCTGATGGCCAGTATGTGGGACTCCTAGGGGAAACATGATCAAGTTTATTAGTGGCTTTAATTAAAGCCTTATAAAGCTGAATGATGTGGCCTGTAGATGAATTTCAGCAAACTCTTTGTAAAAGTGGTGCTTCATACGGTTCCTAATTAGAATGCCGGTCCCACCGTGTGCTCTACCATCGGGGTGATTTGTACCATAGAAGTTGTAATCTCTTATTTGAAAGTTGTATTTGCTTGTAAGATGAGTCTCCGAAAGAAGCATTACGTCGATATGCTTCTCATGTAGGAATTGAGCTAGCTCAAGTTTGCGCTGTGAGACGCCATTGGCGTTCCACGTAGCTATGGGTAAGGTCGCCATTATTTATTTTGATTGTTGGGAGACAAGCATTTGTATCAATAGGTTTTGATTACGCATCATGTCTTGAATGGTGGTTCGCATAAATGTCATGAATTCCATCATGCTCTGTTGTAAGGCTTGGATAATAGCTTCAGTTTTCGTTTCTTGCTGCTCAGATGGCCTATAGTTTTGTTGTGTGTCCAATTTTGTGTGTTCTTCATGTGAGGTTTGGGAGTTTTGGGTTGGAGGTCTCATACCTGATTTTAAAACGTTTGCAAAACTTATCTTGTTAGTGCTTGGTATAGTCCAGCGAGCAATACTTGTTGGTTTCGAAAAAAGTACTTCTGGATTTGTTTATCAGCGTAGCTGTTCCTTGGTGTACCCGTGCCGTGTTCATTCTTTTGTGGAGACGGGTTTTCAGCTCTTTGTAGATTGGACAGCCTCTGTAGTTTGCTGTGTGATTACCCCCACAGTTACCGCACTTTTTCGCGCTTGCATTTTCTTTAGTAGCTTGGCAGTGTGTGGAGACGTGGAGATCTCCACAGACTACACACACTGGGCGAAGTGTGCAATACGATCTCGTGTGGCCGTATTCTTGGCAGTTCATACATTGAACAGGAGCGTTACGTTTATGCGGCTCTTCTACTGTAATCCTACGGTGCAGAAGGAGCTGAAGTCTATAAATTGGATGAACCTCGTTTTTTTTTAGGTGCTTGTTTTCTGGTTCAAGCTCAATCTTAAAGAGTGGTTGCGGCTGCCTGTTTCGGTTTTTGATATTGTGTACGCTTTTGACGCAAAATCCCTTATCCTTTAGCGCCTCAGCTATCTCTTCGGGCTTTACATCAGGCTCAATGCCCTTCAGTACTACTTGTAAACCCTTGCTACTTTTAAGCTGGTAGGTGTAAAAGCATGTTTTGTTTGCAGTAGGATGGTTTGTGACTTTTCTGTAGTTTTCCTCCGTTTTCGTTTGAAGTTTTATTTCATTAATAGTACCTCTTATGAGAGGTATTATATAAAAGCTATCTTTTCCAATAAGGCCAATTAAAGAATTTACCAAACCGTTTGTGCTCTTCTCGCGGATGTAAATTGGGGGAGGCTTTATTTTCTTTGTTTCCTTATCGATAGATTTCAGTGGCACGTCCTTGTTGGTATCTGCCAGCAAAGCGAATCTGTTGCTATTTGCGGGCGCTTCATTGTTGATCGAGGTAGTATTGTCGCGTATATTTTTCGGCTTGTTTTCTGTATCGGAAGTTTTAGGGCTAAGCTTCCGCTTTATTGTAATGTAGCGGTCCAGTCCAGTCTGTGAGGATATTGTTGGATTATGGGTTATTGGCCGCTCGTTGTCTTCGTTTGCAGGTGTCGCGGTGACATAAGAAAAGTACGCGTTGTTTCGTTGTAATGAGAGCCGGCGATCGTCTTGCTGTCGTTGTCGCTGAGCGCGAGTGTCGTTCTGGCTCATAGGGCTTTTTTTTTTTATTAATTAGTTTGAAACTATTATTTAACTATTTAAAACGCAGAATATGTATTCGAGCGATGGTGCATCGCCCGAAACGTCTTTTTCGCTTTCAATATATTTATTTGTTTTTTTATTAATAACCATTCACTTCACTAGAATCAATTGATTTTATCGGAGCTCGATGAAAACACGTCTTCACGCATCAGCATACGAAATGCATAATTTTCTTTTTAACACATAGTTTGATTTCTTTGCCAATACTATTCAACTTAATTTAAATATCAAATTTATTTACAATTCTTGTGCCTTCAAATGTTAGTTTGGCGGAATAATTCTTCACAATTCTCTCTAGAGTATACGCTCTATTCCGCACAAACCCACCAATTTGGATATCGACCAAACATTTCATCAGACATTAGCTTAGTAGGATATCCTTCAACACAACATTTAGAGTACGAGCTCTCTTCTACTTAAGCTCAATCGTCAATCGTCTCAAACTGCAAGATTATGACATCTTTTGCAATCTAGATTCTCGCTGATTGTTTCTTCTATTAACGAGCATTCGGAACCAGAATCAAAGAAAAATGGAAACCGCTCACGAATTTGTAGTTCCGTCCCGGTTGGGCTCTCTTCTTGATGCTTCTATTCGCTGTTGCTGGTCCCTTCGTACAAGTTAGCACGAAAGTTTAATATCAGCCCTTTGGCGTATTTGTTAGGTAACACACGCGCGAATAATGCTGAGACAGTGAATCTGCCGTTCAATGCTCCCAGCCAGGAACAACCAGCAGCGGTGACCTGGCACTTGCCTGTGTCGCAAGTGCGAAGTTAGCGCTGTTTTTTTGTAGCGCGACCATTTGTATCTTTGTATTATTAATTGTATTGTATTTCGCTTTCCGCTGCTTTGTTTCAACTATTGTAAATCAGTTTTATAGTTTAGTTTATATAACCCGAACGCACTGAGAGCGTCTCTCTCACGCTCTCCCCATTCCAAACGGTGTCAAGTTCCTTAACTACCAATCCAGTAATCACGATATCTACTGCATCTGCACCTTTAGCAACAACAACTGCAACAACATCAACATCAACTCTATGCTCAATACCGACAGCGGTGTACAATTCCACTGCATCAACAACAACGAATGCAAAAGCACTCACACCGACTCTTGAAAGCGAAAGCGGACAAGAACCAAAACAAAACAAAAAACTTTGTCAAACAGGGCTGGATCGCTACATCCAAATAAAGCGAAAGCTAAGCCCACAACACAAGCAGGCTGGTAATCAGCCGAAAATAAATCGCGCCAACGCTGCCAATGACTCAAGTTCAAATAGGTTTGCACTACTGGATGACTGTGAAGTGCAGGAACAGGAGCAGAAGAAGATAAAGCCGCCACCAATATATATACGTGAGAAAACCTCAAATGCGCTGGTTAACAAACTAGTTGCAATTATTGGAGAGAACAAGTTCCATGTTATACCTCTTACTAAGGGCAACATACAAGAAACGAAAGTGCAGACTCAGGATGAGTCTAGCCACCGATCAGTGACCAAGTACCTGGACGAAGCTGGGAAGAGTTACTATACCTACCAGCTGAAAAGTGCCAAAGGATTGCAGGTTGTCATCAAAGGAATAGAGTCATCCGTGACCTCATCCGAAATTATCGCGGCACTAAAGGAGAAGAACTTCAACGCCAAAACGGTGATCAACATTCTCAACAGGAACAAAGAGCCGCAGCCACTCTTTAAAGTCGAACTGGAGCCATCGAGTCAGAAAAACAACAAAAATGAAGTACATCCTATATATAAGCTACAGTATCTACTGCACCGAAGAATAACCGTAGAAGAGCCACACAAGCGCAGGCAACCTGTGCAGTGCACCAACTGCCAAGAATATGGACACACCAAAGCGTACTGCACCCTAAAATCCATCTGCGTCGTTTGCAGCGATGCCCACAGTACTGTAAACTGTCCCAAGAACAAAAACGACAGCTCAATTAAGCTATGCAGCAACTGTGGCGAAAAACACACAGCCAACTGGAGAGGATGCATTGTTTACAAGGAGCTCAAGAGTCGCCTAAACAAACGAGTGGATTTAGCTCGTGATCGTATCACACCAACAATTCACAAAGCAATGGAACCGACTAACATCCCTTCGTCCGCCAACCACCAAACGATGCCAAATTCTTCCTTTGCAAGTGTACTAAAATCAGGGATCCAAGTACCAACAGCAGTCACCTCCAGCGTCCAGCATAAAATTAACCAAATAAACACAAATAAACAAATAAACACACAGAACATGCAACAGCAGCCAATTGGCTTTGAAGCGATTAGGCTTTCGATGCAGCAAAGCATGAATGACTTCATGACCTTCATGCAAGAAACTATGCAACCGCTTATGAGGAACCAAAACATCCTTATGCAAATGCTCGTTTCTTCTAAAACAGGATAATGACTCCCTTAATAATCGCTACCTGGAACGCTAATGGCGTTTCGCGGCACAAGCTAGAACTTGCTCAGTTCTTAGCCGACAGAAACATTGACGTTATGCTACTCTCAGAGACTCACCTTACCGAAAAGTACAACTTCCAGATACCAGGATATAAATTTTACTTTACGAATCACCCTGATGACAAGGCCCATGGAGGCACTGGCATACTAATACGATTGCGAATTAAGCACCACTTCCTTGGCAATTGGCAAGAAGACTGCTTACAATGTACCTCTATAAACTTCCAATGCCATAACGGTGCTCTCACTCTGGCTGCTATCTATTGCCCACCTCGCATCACAATCTCTGAGGAAAAATTCACAACACTTTTTGACTCGTTTGGTGAAAGGTTTGTTGCAGCTGGCGATTGAATTGCCAAGCACATGTACTGGGGATCTCGGATAGAGAACCCTAAAGGAAAACAGCTGTACAACGCAATCATCAAAACGCAACGCAAACTAAACTATGTTTCCCCGGGAGCGCCTACATACTGGCCAGCAGATCCCATGAAGCTTCCAGATTTGATCGACTTTGCCATCACAAAAAGGATATCCCAATCAATGATTACAGCTGAGGCACTTCCAGAACTCTCATCTGATCACTGTCCGGTGCTATTTCATCTTTTGTACCAGCTACAACACATCGAGCGATCGCATAGGCTCACAAGCAACAGGACCAACTGGGCGAGGTACAAAAATATGTTTGTTCCCACACCGGCCTTTCTAGCCCCCTGGAAACCGAGCAAGACATTGATCAGTTTGCTGATGATATAGAATCAATACTTGTTGCAGCAGCAAAAGCGTCAACTCCACAAGACAATCATGTATGCAGTATAAAGTTTAACAAGACAAGTAGAGATACTGAACTGCTTGTGCTTGAAAAACGACGACTTCGAAGGGAGTGGCAGGAGCACAGATCACCTGGCGCAAAGAGTAGATTAAAAGCAGCTTCTCGCAGACTTACAAACGCGCTTAAGAAAGAAGAAGCGGCCGCACAACTAAGGTACATCGAGAATCTCACACCCACAGGCACAAAGAACTCGTTGTGGAAAAACCACAGGAACCTACAGGCACCAACAGAAACGGTTGTACCTCTCCGTAATTCTACCGGAAACTGGTCTCGCAGTGACACGGACAGAGCAAGAGTCTTCGCTGATCATCTTAAAAAAGTATTTCAACCAAATCCAGCCACTAACTCATTTACTCTCCCGCCTTTAACTGCATCTGACTTAGCACCACAAGATCCGGTAGTATTTCGGCCAAGCGAGATAACGAAAGTCATTAAAGAGCAACTGAAGACTGGAAAATCGCCTGGCTACGACTTAATAACCCCGAAAATGATCATCGAGCTCCCAATGTGTGCAGTCCTAAGAATCTGCTTGCTCTTCAACGCAATTACTAAAATTGGATACTTCCCTCAAAAGTGGAAGAAATCAGTTATAATTATGATCCCTAAGCCCGGGAAAGACAAAACACAGCCATCATCATACAGGCCAATAAGCTTACTTACTTGTCTCTCCAAGTTATTTGAAAAAGTTCTGCTACTACGCATCATCCCCCACCTCAAAACACACAACACACTCCCATCGCACCAATTTGGCTTTCGGGCAAAACACGGAGCCATCGAACAGGTTAACCGCATCACGTCAGAAATTCGCACTGCCTTTGAACATCGTGAATATTGCACAGCTCTATTCTTAGACGTTGCTCAAGCATTCGATAGAGTATGGCTGGATGGACTTATGTTCAAAATAATCAAACTGCTGCCTCAAAATATACATAGGCTTCTAAAGTCCTACCTACACAAAAGAGTGTTCGCGGTTAGATGCAGTTCAAGCACTTCAAACTATTATATCATAGAAGCCGGAGTGCCTCAAGGAAGCGTTCTCGGTCCCATTCTATATACACTATACACATCGGACATTCCGACAAACATTCAACTTACCACATCAACTTTTGCAGATGACACTGCCATTCTTAGCCGGAGTAAATGTCCCCTTAGAGCCACTGTTATTCTACAAAATCATTTGGAATCTTTTGAAAAATGGTTAGCTAACTGGAGAATTAAAGTAAACGAAAGTAAATGTAAACACGTAACGTTCACACTGAACAGACAAACGTGTCCCCAGCTTACTCTAAACGGAGCACGAATCCCCCAGTCAAACACCGTCACATACTTGGGTATCCATCTTGACAGGAGACTCACCTGGCGCTCACACATAGCAGCCAAAAAAACTCAACTAAAGTTGAAGACCAACAAGCTCCACTGGCTAATCAACTCTCAATCCCCTCTTTGCCTTGAATACAAAATACTCATCTATAACACCGTGATCAAGCCAATATGGAAATACGGCTCTGAACTCTGGGGAAATGCCAGTCGTAGTAACATCGAAGTAATTCAAAGAGTTCAATCTAAGACACTTAGACTCATCACTGGTGCTCCTTGGTATATAAGGAACGAAAATATTCATCGAGACCTAAATATTAACACCGTTTCTGACGAAATCTTCAATCAAAAAGCCAAACACCAAACTAAATTAACATCTCATCCAAATCCTCTTGCACGCTCGCTAACCAGAACTTCCAGTTGGAGTAGACTTCAACGTGCCGATCATCCACTCGCTCAGTTCCGATATAATTAGAGCCGTCTTTAAAACTAAACCCATCACTAAAAAAATGGATTTTAGTTATAATATTAGTCTAAGATTTTAAAACTTGTTGTTAGTCTCTATTAAGAAGAGAAGATCCAGCAAATAAAATAAAATTGGAAAAAAAAAGTTTTATAGTCGATTTTGACTGAAACGCAGCTTTTAAAATTTATTGCTCCGGCTATACCCGTTATTAAACATATAAATGATTGTTTTATTACTGAGCCACAAGGCCAGTGATTTCGGAAGAAGAGTTCTTCCCAACCTAATCAACACACTTCAGCAACCAACCTCATCTTTCTGGAAGATGAAGGACGTCCGGGAACGGCACACCGCATATTCAACAGACAGAAAGAGGAGGACAACGTGATTGTCGCCCAACAAAGAAGGATCAACACCCTCAACACATATGCTTAGGATTATACAAAACATGTAAGTTCAAGCAGAGACAAATTTGTACAATTTTAAAACACACCCACACTAAATAAACAACACAAAAATAAACCAAACAAAAATAAACAAAACAAAAATAAACAAAACAAAAATTGTAAAACACACTCACACTAAACAAAATAAAAAACACTGAAAACAAAAATTGTTACACACACCCACACAAAAAATAGTGCTCTATCTAAGTGCCGAGTCGAAAAATCCGATGCGTCCATTCGCTGATGAGTTGGCAAGGACCATATAGACAAATTAAGGTAGAATACGAAAGCGAAAGTTGGGATTCGCACCGTGAACAAGGTTGGCCACTGGTTAGTCGGACAGATTTTGAAATGGATTTCCATCAAATTTAAGCTTTAGTAGACAATGCTGTCAGACATGCTTTGCCTCAGCAACAGGCACATTTTCAATTGCAATTAAACGCGATGAGTGCACAACTAAATAGGCTGAGCGTAGACGCCCCACAAATAGTAACTAATAAAAGAATCACTGTCAACCCAGAGATTAGATGGGACATTTCGTTAAAGATAATAGAATCAATTCCCGAATTTATTGGTTCACAAGAGGAGTACGTGTCATGGAGGCAATCAGCTACCGACGCATATGAGCTCTTTAAGCCCTTTGATGGCAGCAGCGCACATTGTCAAGCTGTGACCATAATTAGGAATAAAATTAGGAGTCCAGGAAGAGCGCTGATGGTCTCTCATAATACAGTTCTAAATTTCGACCAACTCAGCAATCCAAACTGCTAGTGTACCTGATATACAGCCTGCTCCAACTCAATTAAGCCAAACCGCACAAAATGATTTTGACGAACTAAAACAATTGATGAAACAATTAATAGCCCAAATGACAACTATGATGAACATTGTCACGCTCTTAGTATCTAAACTTGACAAATAAACACCTAACAATCGCCATCTGGAATGCTAACGGACTTTCACGCCATTTACTTGAACTAAAAACATTCTTAAATGAAAAGCTAATTGACGTCATGCTTATTTCTGAAACTCACTCAACTGAGAAAACCTATATAAACATACCTGACTATAATATATTATCTACTAATCACCCGGACGGTAAGGCCCATGGTGGTACTGCAGTAATAATTAAAAAAAGCATAAAGTGCATAGAGCTCGATGGATTCAAAAAGGACTACATACAGGCTACTACAGTATCGACCTCAGACACAACGGGTCCAATAAATATATCTGCAGTTTATTGCCCACCCAAATTTAACAATACAAAAGACCAATACCTCGATTTTCTAAAATCACTGGGAAATCGGTATTTGGCAGGAGGTGACTATAATGCCAAACACATAACATGGGGGTCCAGACTTACCACTGCAAAGGGAAGACAATTGTATGAAGCAATAAGAAGCAATAATAGCCGTGCCTTAAGCACAGGCGAGCCGACTTACTGGCCAACTGACATAAACAAACTACCGGACTTAATTGACTTCTGCATTACAAAAAATATAACTTGCGATAACCTAACAATAAAATCATGCCTAGACCTCTCCTCCGACCATTCCCCAATATTAATTACGTTACATGGTGGGGTAGAAGAAAACAACAATGACCCCCCTTTATTTAACCACAAAACAAACTGGAATATGTTTCGCGAGATTTTGGAACAGAACATGGAAATAAATATCTCTCTAAAGACTAACAACGAACTGGACTCCGCAATAGCATATTTAAATGACAACATCATATATGCAGCAACGCAAGCGACACCATCTATAAAAATGACTGCATTAAAGAAAACTCCCGCCTTTATTAAAGACAAAATCAGAAAAAAGCGTAACCTTAGGAAGATATGGCAAACGACTAGGCATCCAGAAGATAAAAACAAACTTAATAGAGCAACAGACGAGCTCAAGAGAATTCTCAGGGCAGACAAAGATAACCGGCTACAATACTACCTTAGCAACCTCGGAACCTCCTTATCTACTATTTATTCTCTGTGGAAAGCGACCAAAAAATTGACGAACTCAACTATACACAAGCCGCCTATAAAAAGAAACAACAACACATGGGCGAGATCAAACAAAGAAAAAGCAGACACTCTTGCGGAACACTTTAAAACATCATTTACCAATGACATGGACAACGGCAACGCTGAGCTTCCAACACAAATCACCAACCCAAATTGTGCAATTAAAACTATAACAAAGGCAGAAATTAAATCTCACATAAAACAAATTAAAAACAAGAAAGCCCCCGGATATGACTTAATCGGAGGAAAAATTCTGAAAGAACTACCAGACGCCATAATCACCTATATTAGAAACCTGTTTAACGGAATCATTCGACTACAATACTTCCCCATAACTTGGAAGGTAGGCCAAATTAAAGCAATTCCAAAACCAAATAAAAACGCCAATACTGTAAGTTCGTACAGACCAATCACTTTATTACCTGTCCTCTCAAAAGTATTTGAAAAAGTCCTATTAAATAGAATCGAGCCAACCCTGACACAAAAAAATATAATACCTCCGCACCAATTCGGCTTTCGGAAGCAGCACTCGACCGTCCAACAGGTCCATCGAGTAATTAATAAAATAACAGAGGATTTTGACAAAAAGAAGTTTTGCTATGCTGTGTACCTGGACATTGCTAAAGCATTTGACAAGGTATGGCACAAAGGACTGCTGCATAAGCTAAGAAATATACTACCAGACAACTTATATACCATCCTACAAAGCTATATAACGGACAGATATTTCTATATCAAATATGACAATGAATGCTCAGACGTTATGCCAGTGACAGCGGGTGTTCCCCAAGGTAGTGTGCTTGGACCCATCTTATACCTGATTTACACCTCCGATATTCCAGCGCCAACTATCCCTGGATCAATGATTGCTACGTTCGCAGATGATACTGTATTAATGTCGTCAAGCGCGTGTGAAAAAACAGCTGCAAGTACCTTACAACAAATCATGACACAAACAGTATCCTGGTTCGAGAGATGGGGCATCGAGATAAATAAAGACAAAACTCAACAAGTAATATACACAAAACGACAACCCAAAAACCTCGCTATTAAAATCAACGACAATCAAATATTGCTACGCCCATATGCCAAGTACCTTGGACTAACCATTGACGCAAAACTGACATGGAAGCAGCACATCCTAAACAAACGAAATGAAATAAAAAACAAATTTCGACAACTTAACTGGCTAATAGGAAAACACTCAAAACTAAAATTACATTACAAAATTGCAATATACAAGGCGATAATAAAACCAATATGGACGTATGGAATAGAAATCTGGGGAACTGCCAGTAAATCTCACTTACAGCAAATTCAACGAACACAATCGAAAATGCTCAGAACAATGACAAATGCCGAATGGTATATTAGAAATGAAGATATCCATAAAGACTTAAACTTAGAGACAGTCAACGAAACTATTAAAAAAAGCAGCAAAAAACACACAAATCAACTACTAAACCACCAAAACCCAAACCTGAGACAAATACCGATGAGAGAGCTGGAACCGAGAAGATTAAAACGAAAAAACTCCAACAGAATTAAATTATTAGTAATTATTAGTTAACTATTAAAGTATTAGCGTATCCTTGCAATGGGAAGGGCCGCTACCTTTTTTTCCATTCTTCAACCATTACTCATTGTTATTCTTTAAGAAACAGAATGTAATTTAAAGGAAATTAATAAAAAAAAAAAAAAAAAAAAAAAAATTTCGATGCTATTATAGCAAGGCTAGACTGTAGACTGTACTTACACGATATGGTCCGGCAAGGCGACTTAAGTCATGCAATATTACGACGAAGTCAAAAGAAAATTGACTGCCCCACGAGAGGAAAGGCGCAAAAAATCAAAATCAGGAACAAAATAATAGGGAAAGACAGAAGCAACCTATGTACGTAGACTCCTCGTCCAAGTTCAGACAGCGTACTAACGCTTCTAGATTGAGGCTTAAGCCCAAAAAAGAAGGAACTCATCAGAACGCATGACGGGACCAAGACGGCAACGAGTCAACAATGCAGTGCAAAAATCTTACAGAGAAGACAACGCTAACTACGAAAGAAATTCCACAAATGGTGATGACTCATTGAATTTATTAGGGAACGCTCCAAGCTACCGTTCATTGAACGCCAGTTGGCTGGGAGACGACTGAAAATGCTCATTGATACCGGGGCGGCCAAAAATTATGTAAAGCCCGTAAAGGAGCTAAAAAACATAATTTCGGTCGCAAAACCGGTCACTGTGAACTCAGTACATGGCTCCAGTGATATCAAAAATAAATGTCTTATAAATATATTCAAACAAATGAGCCCATTCTTTTTACTAGACTCACTCAGTACATTTGATGCCATTGTGGGCATTGACCTGCTAACGCGGGCCGGAGTAACATTGAATCTTACCGAAAATACTCTAGAATACAAAGGCATGTCAGACGGGCTACTATTTCACAATTGTGATAGTGTGAACTTCACAGATGTAAATAGCATAGTTGCCCCCGACTCTGTAATGATCGAGAAAAAACTTCATTTTCAGTAAACGGCGTAAAATATAAGTTCTGCCGCTTACCATTTGGCCCTAAAAATGCGGGAGCCATTTTTTAAAGACCTATTGATGATGTTTTAAGAGAGCATATCGGGAAAATATGTTACGTCTATGTAGACGACGATTATTTTTTTCACGTCAAGGATATTTAAATAATATTAAAATGCTTGATTGACGCTAATATGAGGAATACAGCATAGAATACCTTGGGTTTGTAGTTACCAGGAATGGAGCGAGAACCGACCCAGAAAAGGTCAAAGCCATACAAGAATTCACCGAACCAAAAAATTTTTTCGGATTAAGATCCTTCCTAGGCCTGGCAAAATACTATAGCAAGACCTTTAACTGGCATACTGAACGGCTCATTGAGTAAACACATGACGAAAAAAGTTGCCGTTGAATTTACTGAAACTCAGCGCAATGCATTTGATCGTCTGCAAAACATCTTGTCATCAGAGGATGTGATGCTTATGTATCCAGACATTAAAAAGCCATTTGTCTTAACGACTTATGCATCAGCAAGTGGTATCGGCGCGGTCTAATCTTAAGGGGGTAGGCCAATCAGCATGATTTCCCGTACCTTAAAAGAGGCTGAATCGCACTATGCTACAAACGAAAGCATATATATATAGATGAACACAACGCGAAGATGTTCTATAATCCAGAAAAAGAGAATTTTGTAGCTGACGCACTATCTTGACAAAACCTGAACGCCTTGCAGGACGACCTAAAATCAGACGCTGCGACTATTTACAGCGAACTATCATCAACCTACACAGTTGAGACCACTGACAAGCCAGTAAACTGCTTCAGAAACCAGATAATACTGGAAGAAGCACGTTTTCCGTTACAACGAAATTTAATACTTTTCGGCAGCAAGACTCGCCATTCGATCAGCTTCACTGACAAAAATACCGTCTTTGA